>OW971903.1:0-5165000 GCA_943193645.1 Acentria ephemerella | reverse complement strand
AGTTTAAGGGATCCGAAGATTCTAAAAATGTTTGTGCAAGTGTCTTACCAACGTTGGCAAAATAATGGTTTACTTCATTTATTGCAGTTTTTGGGTCACCTTTCGAGTTTAACAATCTACTTGCTGAGTTCTTAGTTTTGTTGAGATTACCGATTGTTTTTATTAATTTCCAGGTTTCCTTAGGGTTTTTTTGTACCTTATCAAATTCTGCTATCTCGTAGGTTTTTTTTACTTTTTTAATAAGATTGTTAATGAAATTTTTATAGCGATTATAAGATATTTTCAGGATTAAGTTATTTGGTTCTTTTTTAGTTTTAAGAAATAATTTGTCTCGATGACGTAAACATCTTAGCAAACCAGGAGTGATCCAAGGTTTTATAATTCGTTTCCTGCATGGGATGTAAATTTTGTAAGAGTTAATATTTACTATGTTTGTGATAGTCTGAATGAGAGAAGACGTAGCTGATTCAGCGTCACTGCAGTTGAGAACATGGCTGAAATCTATACGTTGCAAATCATGTATACAAGCTTCAAGATTGATACGCATATGTGACCGTTTAGAACTAACAAGCTTAGAGTCGAAACTGCTACAAAGTAGAACCGGTGCATGGTCGGTAATGTATGAATCCAGGACTAGAGTAACCGCGTTTGATTTTGTCCTAAGTATGACATGATCAAGGCAGTTCGAATTCCGTGTAGGGAAGGTAAAGGCAGGTAACATGGCAAATGAAGCAACAGTGTTAAGGTATGTTTCACAGTTAGGATCAACGCTGTCAGTGCTTATGTTTATATTTATATCGCCAATTATAACAACGCTCAAAAAGCTCTCAACTGATTTTAGAATACGGTCCAAGGAATTTAAAAAATTGTCGGTATTCCTAAACGACGGGGAGCGATAAAGGGCAACAATAGCTAGTTTGTTGGAAAGTTTTATTAAAATACAGTTTGCATTAAGAAATTGTGGTGTTTCGAAAGAATATGGTAGATTTTCCCTGACATAGGCAACTACACCGTCGTTTTGGCTCTCATAAGTAGATGCATATGAAACAAAGCCTGGTAGGTTAGGCACGTGCGGACATTTACTCAACCAGCATTCAGACAAAACTATAATATCAATAGGGATTGCTATCCGAGTCAGGAGAGGGATGAGACTAGTAAAATTACTATTTATGCTACAAATATTAACATGAAGTATCTTTAATACGTCATTAGCCTCAGAAATATATAACTTGCACTGTTCTGGTGAACAATTATAAGATTGAGAAACTTGTATTTGTTCAATTTCTGTAAGAAAGGAAAGGTTGTCAGACATTATTAGAGGAGATGTTTAACAGGTATGTTACTGTGTATGTAAAATATAATATGATTAGTTGGAGAGTATATTAGTATATCGTAGTGCGTGTTATGTTGTTGTGTATAATAGTAACCCACAAATCTTCACAGTCACTCTCCCAAGCCTCCATACGAACGGATGGAATATCACACGAAACAGCCACAGGCACCCCCCCACCATCCCTCTTAGAACTGACAGTACAAGAACGATCCCTGCGATATACTTTGTAACGAGTATCAATAAATTCACTGTCGTTTATATTAGAGTTTAACCACGCTACATTAAAAGTAATGACATTATAGTTAGATTGTAAGATATTATCATAGAGTGTGTTAGTTTTAGTATGAATTTCACGTACATTTTGATAGTAAATATTTAAATTCCCTATAGTTTCACAGTTACACCACTACATTCAGACGGAAAACGAATCAATATCGAATTAAGGTACCCAAGCTATCTTGGTTTTTTATGAGAAGCGTTGGACACGACTCATCTCTGCGTACATATATGTGACCATTGCGAATCCATACAAATTTATAGTTCAGTTCCTTGGCTTTATGTCTGGTAGCCGCATGCAAAGCCTTATTGGTTGGAGACAGATGCTCAGCCACAAATACAGGAACGCACGCACCACCCAATCCAAGATGATGTGAGTTCAACTTTTCCTTCGAGTTTGTTTTGTTGAACTTTTGCACAGCCGCAAGAACCGAATCACGCAGACGAGGATTACGGAGCTTAACAATGATAGAACGAGGCCTGTTGATGTCTTTACTTAGCCTTGCGACACGGGTAACATTCAAAATATCATTGTCCGCCACAGGAGATTTTACAACATTACTAAGTTGAATAACAGTGTTAGAAAGATTCTCTGAACGATGCTCTGGAATTCCATTAATTTCCAAATTGCTGTCTCGCATATGTTGTTCATTTATATTGAGTCTAGAGGTAAGGTCCCTGACTGTAGAAAGAAGATACTCGTTGTCCGTCTTTAATTTAGAGATTGTAGCAGTACTTTCTTCCACAACTGATTTCAGTTCCTCATATTGCCTGCTGATGAATGTCATAGATTCAAGGTATTCCGACATCTGCTGCTTAATTGCCCTCAATTCTTCCGTGACTTGGCGATTAACCACTGCGGCAACCTCCTCCTTAATTACCTCTCTAATATTTTCCAGCGTGAAACCAGCTTGTATGTTTTGACGCTGGCTAGATCTGAGCGTGATATTGCTGTTAGAGACATCAGTGTGTTGCCTGCTTGGTGGAGAAACAACACGGGTTTCAGACCTTATTGGAGTGTTAGTATTGTCCTTTTTAGGTTCCTTACTAGTGCATTCGGGACACTTCCACAGACGTTTCTGTTCCCTGCCCATGGCAGCAAATTCAGTAGCCGAGAGATTGGCACAAAGTAAATCATATTTATTGGAACAGTTTAAACACAACAAAAAGTCTTTATTCCTGATAATTGTTTTACAACCAGAACATTTATTTATTGTTGGAGTCATGATGAGAATAATAAAAGAAAAAAAAAATATATAATAATATTGTATTTAAAAAAAAAATCTCTAAAATGCTCAGGATTTGAACCGTCAGATGCTGGCCTGTTTACACTAATTGTCCATGTACCGGAGCGCTCGACCAAGTAGTTATACAATTTAGCTCCGTATTAGTGGCTATAGTTCAATACGGACAGTCAAAGCAACTGCAAGATGAAATGTCTTTTAATATTTTATTTGGACCAATATTATTTAACACCACCCGCACACAAAAATGTCACCAATAAGTCTTAGATTATGAAATGATGAATTAAGACTGTTTTATTATTTATTCACACGTTTTAAACGACAGTTCACGGAGGTTTGCACTTAAATAGTTCACGATCACCATGAATGTCCAATGTTGATGGAAAATCACTTAAAGCCGCTATCGCAGTCAATATTATGTAATCCACTACAATAGCAACAACAATTGAACAGCCCGTGATAATAATACCACACAAGGGGAACGTTGAACTAGTAATATTAATAAAGTAAATTAGGCAAGCTGAAACTTTGAAACTTTTTTACATTTAAAAATAATGGGAGCTACTAGTTGACGTGACCACTGTTAAGTGGGAATTTATACATATATATAGCTCCACGTCCACTCGACCGGCGCGGGGGTCCAGCGGGGGGGGCTCCCTGACACATTATACATATATATAGCTCCACGTCCACTCGACCGGCGCGGGGGTCCAGCGGGGGGGGCTCCCTGACACATTATACATATATATAGCTCCACGTCCACTCGACCGGAGCGGGGGTCCAGCGGGGGGGGGGCTCCCTGACACATTATACATATATATAGCTCCACGTCCACTCGACCGGCGCGGGGGTCCAGCGGGGGGGGCTCCCTGACACATTATACATATATATAGCTCCACGTCCACTCGACCGGCGCGGGGGTCCAGCGGGGGGGGCTCCCTGACACATTATACATATATATATAGCTCCACGTCCACTCGACCGGCGCGGGGGTCCAGCGGGGGGGGCTCCCTGACACATTATACATATATATATAGCTCCACGTCCACTCGACCGGCGCGGGGGTCCAGCGGGGGTTCGATAGCTTATAATCTACCTAGAAACAGCGAACAGCGAAAATCAAAATATATACTCAGATCTGGATGGCGTTCATTCACATTATCAAAAGGTTTAACGGAGGATTCCTTCACACACACACACACACACAAGTAACTGACTGTTTTTTAAATACAAAACAAAAAACAGGTGCCGACATAATTACTTCACTATTTCTTACTATTTAGTTATAAAATTTTAGATTATATAACAGAAATATTAATCAATCGCGTAACACATGAACACACCCATTCTGCTCCTCGTCGTCTTCTTCCTGCCGCATCTCCTCATCATCATCATCATCAGACGCCAGTTCCAAGGCCTCTGGACCTCCACGGGGACAACCCATCTGGTAACAAAACATTGAAAAGTTTTAATTGATTTTCAGTTCTCTGTGTATAATATAATATAGATAGTTCTTTAAGTGTATTTTTCGAAGTCATAGTTTACGTCGACGATTAGAATAAGTTTCTAAGTAAGTAATTAACGTTGTATGTTATATACATACATGCTTATATCTTCTTATATATAAAAATGAATTGATGTTCGTTCGTCTCGGTAAAACTGAGAAACGGCTTGACCTATTTGAATAAGTTGTATAATATTTTGTTCTATGTGATTCAGTGGTAGTTTAGAAATTAAAAATCAACTAGGAAAATCCTAAAACTGTCATTTCTTCCATTGCTAGTTTGAGTTTCTTTTAATAGATGGCGTTAATGGTACTTTGTAGATGATACATAGTGCACCGGGACAACTAGTTCTAATATAAAATTGGATCAGAAAATTAAGTATGAGTTTAAAAGAATATCGAAGAAATCTCTGTGGGTAGTAATTCGGGTGTAGTACGTTTACATCTTGAACTAACATCCGGTGAGATAAAGGCCAAAGTCAAAGTCAAAATAACTTTATTTAAATAGACTCATTTACTAAGTCCTTTTAAATCGTCATAACAGAGAATATGTATGAGAAAAACAAATAAATGTAATTCAAGGCAATAGTGATAACTTTAAGCGGGTATCAACCGGGCATTTACAAATTGTCCCAGTTATAGAATTGAACTATGTACTAAATAAATTGTTAGTTTTAATTTTAAAATAAATATTAATTTAAAATTAAAACTAACACTAGTATGCATATTCCCAATTAACCCTACCACCGCTTCGACGAATTAGTAGCTGCAGAGAAGAAACTCTCAACCTTTAGTATTTATAATGACATTTACAAATCAATTATATCATTATGTATTAGTATTACAAACATATAAATGTTTTGTTTTACAGTGCAATCAAAAATCTATTTTTAAATATTGCAAAATATAATAAATAAGTGCAGAGAAGCAAATTATAGTGGCCACAAATTTTTATCTTTAAAATAATCTTCCACCTTGTAATACCTCTTTTTCATCAAACAACTTTTAATAGTGGACTTAAATTTATGCAGAGGCAATTCAATAAAACTTTGTGGTAGCATATTGTACATTTTTATACTTATTTCCATAAAACAATTACAGGTTATGTGCAGTCTGTGGCTTGGCAAGAGCTACACTGGTGAGGATTTAAAAAATATAATTAATACATGTACATTACCTGCTTCCAAGCCCTGGTACGGTGCTGGTACTCCAGACCCTCGTCACTCTGACGCACCAGCGCCGTGAGCAGCCTCCGCGCAGACACTCTCAGCGATGGCACTTCGCCCCCGCACGTGTACACGCAGAACGGACGAAGGAGCTCCGCCACGCTCGCCTCGGGGACTTCGCCTTCAGATACCTGGTACAACATCCATCAATCGTAATTTTTTTTCTTTCTAATATTTCTGACTAAGCAAACTATCTCAAAATATTCTACTCTCTATAGAACTCTACCGTTGCAGATTTAAGGTTCAATATCGCGTACCTCACTTCAACACACTATACCACAGAAATAAATCCATTATATAATTTCAAATTAAAATCCTATTTGGCTAGGATGGCATTATCTTAATAATCTATTTAAAGTATTTTTATAATTATATAGTTCGCACCATTTAGAATAAAAGGAATCTAATAAATTATGATTTTATTCTAGTCAAATATACAAAGAACCATATACTTATATTTGACACAGATGATCTTCTCTTCTTTTAAACTCTTCTTTCAAACCAATGTATTAAGGAATAATTCGGGTATAGTTCGGTTTTACCTTCGGTCTTATCTTCACTTACCATCAGGTGAGACGAAGGGTAAGAGCAACCCCGTTACGATTTAAAAAAAAAGCTTTCTTTACTAACCTCCCACAAATTTGCACCCTGTATATAGGAAGGTTCATTTTATACGTCATTATAGGTTTTTTATTTCAGTTACAAATTACTGGTATTTATATAAAACATGCGTCGAACCTTGGCCAATTCCTCGAGGAAGCAGTCCACGACGTGCATTAACATAGACCCGGCGTTCCTCGCGTAGTATGGAGTTTTCACAGACAATATACCTGTAATAAAAACTTCTGTTTAATTGGCTAGAAAGAATAATTCACAAAATGGCCGAAACTCAACATGAGATTTATAGAATTAGGAATTAGCAATATGGCCAGTATATAAATATTCGTAATAGTGGATTGTTATACAGGGGCCTAAAATTACCTATTAAATAGAATCCGAGTGCGAAGAGGAGAGATATGGAGAAGACTATGTTCAGAGTTTCTCAGCATGATCGAATCAAGAATGATGAGAGCCGCAAGAGAAAAAGTGTCGTCCGGAAGAATTAGAAGACTGAAGTTGGGGCGCAAAAGTCCTCGAGTGGCAGGAGACGCAGAGTGCTAGAACCCCACAAGGTGGACCGGCGATCTGTGTCTCCGTTTTCTAGTATCCACAGCTAAAATTCTTAATGATGGTTAATTTGGACTAGATAATAGATGTGAGTGTGAGAAATATTATTATGATTAATCCACTTACCGTCTTTGCCACCGAGCATGTCTGCATACAAGCGGCACGAGTCGATGCTCCAGGCACATCGACGCACACAACGCAAGCTGCCGCGGAGGTAACGCCGGACCAACTACACGAATAAGACAATTGTTTCAATTCCAGATAAACTTTGTAAATGTCACCTCTATCAATATCTGTCAAATTTGACAATAAGTGTAAATCCATCAAACGTTTGGTAAAGATTATTTCCATAATTAAACTTATTGGTAAGATATGAATGTAAATTTCAAAGTAATTTCTTTCGCTATTATAGTTAGGAAATCATAGTTTAATGGGCAAGATTTAGGTGACCCTTTTCAATCGCTTCAACATAGCGTCGTTTAACGCCTCCTGTTAGCTATAACTTGGAGAATATTGGAGTACTCTGAAGTGCTCTCTGAATTCAGGAATTGATATTAGTATAGTATTAGTGAACATAATACAAACCATTAGAAACTTATCCATCCGATGATGATCTATCCCATACCACTCGGTAGCGAGCACTTTAAACCCGGCTTTGGTCATCAACAGCGCATGCTTCACCTCTTCTTGTGGGAACAGGTCTAGGATACTTGCTATTGTTTCACATAAATCTTCCTGTAAATTTAAAAATTCAAATTATTTTATTGGAACAAAATAAGCATATATAAAAAATAAGTCTACACTAATTTAAATAAAACTGTGTTGCAGACATTAACACCCACCTCTAGAGTAAGAAGACAGCATTCCAGTACTAGTCTTAACCGAAGAGTTTACACAATTAACAAACACGAAAAATTAATCACTAGCATAAGTGTTAGGGTGTTTGTGTGCCTGTTTGTGTTGTTATCAGATATTAAAAAATTATAGCATTCGTTGTTGATGCAGCCATGTACAGGAACATTTAGGCATAGAAAAAAATTGTAAGAGTCAATGAGACTAAGCATAAAAAGCTGAATATTTTTATTGATTGAACAACATATAATAATTAATATTCAGACCCAAACTGGCCTGGGGTTATCATTTGAAAACAGCATATTTTTCACTTTGAGGATATTGAAATAATAAACGAAAATTATGACCATATTTTTGCCAATACACTTGTTTAAACTTTACTTAACTTAGAGGAAGCATTACACCCGTGGAGGCCAGATGTTTCTTATAACATGATGAAATGTACTAAAATGTGTGTCCTTCAACAGACCCTGGCCTCAGTGTGAACAGTGAATTAGATAGATGTATGCTGCCTGACTGGATCTCAAGTTTGGTTTGCAAAAGGATACACTTCAAACATATTTTCACACAAATATTTGACTTTTTCATTATTTCAAATATTGGCCATAGCATTAAGAAACTTTTGAGTATTTTATTGTTAGATACATTTACTAAAAATTTATTTATTAAACAATTAATGTACATACACACAATTTAATAAAATTTTATAATAATAAAAAATTTATAAATAATAATTATTATTTTTTTTCCAATCTTTTATTATTATTTTTATTTTCACATTTATGTTATTATGTTATTCAGTACTTTGTTATTGTGAAACTTTGTGCAGTGCCTTTAAAGATTATTTGAATTAGTAATTAGTGAGTAGCTATTTTGTACTGTTATAAACATTTTTTATCAATTACTAGATCCAATGCCATCAGTACAGAAAAACACTGTGACTAAAACAGCAACAAATTTAGCACATTTTTGCATACCTGTACTAATGGTTTGTCTGACATCCAAACAGCATAGAATAACCCTTTCCATATTCTAATGAAGTCATCTTCCTTGAATTCTGTAATATTGAAGATACATCTACATTAATACTTTATTTATTATCAGAAGAAATTAATAATACAAACAATATCATAAAGAAAACATTGAAAAATGAATGTGTTTGAGTGCTCCATTAACAACCGATATGCCCTATTAGTGATTAAGTCTACTAAAGAACAGTAATTTTGATTGTAATCGATTGACATTGACAATTAAATCGATAATAATCGATTGTAATCAATTGATTTGTTGACATTGTCTTGTGTCATGTAACTTTCATGTACTTAAAAAAATATTTTTATTACTATTTATTGAGATAAAACATTCACTTTTACCACAATTTGTCATTCATTTGTATTTTTTAATACTGACACAGAAAGTTGCAGAATCAAAAGGAATGCAGCAAAAGGATGTTAGGCATGCAAATTATGAATATAACATCAATAGTCTATGAAATGTGATGTACTGATTACCTAATTTGCTAGGAAAGTACTGACTTAATCTGGCACCATAAACACTCACTCATCATGTTGTCATTTCTACTACAAATTGCTTTCAAGTGTGTGTTGTTAATATAAATAGTTCAATCTATTTTGACCCACCTCATGAAAAGAAACTTGGCCCAAGTTGGAAGCTAAATACACTGTCAGTAAAATAGCAGGTGGTGAGTTCTTAAATTTAACCTTAAGCTTAGCTAAGCTAGAAAACAACTGAAGGCTTACAGAAACTTGCTGCTGGCAGAAAATGTAAAATCCTTATAAATAAAAATGTATGCGAAATATGATTGAACACACAATAAAAGACTATTATGATCAGACTGATTTGCACAAAAAATCTAATTTTTATTAAATAAAACGTGTGCTATGAGTTGCAATAAGGGACAACATGAATATTTTGAGGTTAACATCTAAAACGTAATTAAAACCTAATTTACCGTTTAACATTTTTAAAACTACTTAAGTAGGATTAACATTTATAAAAAACTTACCGTATCCTTTACTGAAACAATTCATAAGCCATTTCTTGAATGTTTTTAAAACTCTGTCACGAGTCTTTTTCTCGTTGCCGGAAAGAAGTCTAGCGAATTTTATTTCTTGAGCAACGACCATCACTTTCTCCTTCTTAATTTTAATTTTTGTTTTCTTTATGTTCTTCTCCTTTTTTTCCTTCATTTTATTTACAGTTTTCATTTTAGCGTATTTTAAAAGAAATACGATCACACAAAACGTGTGAATCGTTCATAAAGTCACTTGACAAATGTAAAGCTTCAAAGAATATGTCAAAGTCATTGGTGATGTTTTAAAATGTTCAGTTTTTAGCAAAAGGACCAAAAACATACGATATTATTATGTATAGTATTATCATGCCTTAGGAATTAAGTCCGCCAATTGTGTTTTTATGCAAAGAAGAATAAATAAATAAATATTTAAAGGTGTACCATGGACTGATAGATAATTGCTACTGAAATTAAATTATGCTTATTTTAGTGTCAGTTAACGGCAAAATCTACTTTTGTATTTTCGTGGTTTGTACCACATAAATATTTTGAAAGAAATACTATTTTACATTAGTAAGGCACTATGAGAGTTGAAGATACGAGTTAAATTTAATATCTATTTAAATTATTACTTCTTTGAATAAAGTAATACAGCACAGTTGCCCCAAGATGAATATATCTATGCTATATGTACTTTTAAATATTGATCTTCGACAAAATAATTTTTCATAATCGCAGTGAAATCACTATAAATGTATAGGATTTAACGATTACGCTGGATAGTTAAGTGCGAGCTTATATCAAATCGCATTCATTGTTATATTTAGCAATTCGATTGATTTTATCGAAATGCATCTTGTCTAGACGCTCAGGATGGGTTGTAAAACTGTTGTATGGCTTCAACATTGTATAATTACACAGGTTTTATCAATTTTGTTTCTTTTTAAAATGTCATTAAAACAAACGTGACAAATCACCATCTTAACATTCAAGGCTTTTACAGTGAATTGCAGCAACTATTGGTAACGTAAGAAGCTACAACATTATGAACGTATAAGTTTATTACGTTGTTGATCGAATAGCTCAGTGGTTAGTTTTGCGATATTGGACCTTATGTTAGTCCCAATTAAAGTAGTAATACTATTATACTTAAGAAGCTGCTCCTTATCGCGCGTTTTATATATAATATCGCGTACTCGACATAATAACATATTAGCAGAGAAGAGAATGACGTAAGTCACATAATTCATTTGCGTTTTGTAATTTGGTTAGTAAATCTAATATTAAAATTATTCAGTTTATCCAGATAATAATAAAACTTATTAAAGTACTTTAAGCATAAATCTTGTTAAAATAAGTCATATTCTTAGAAAACGCACCATTGTGAAAGATGAAAGAAAGTTTCAAGACCGGTTTTATAAAAATAAACAAAGAACCATTTACTTTTAACCATTAACTTTGTCATGTAAACATGACATAGCACTCTAAAGAGTGCGTGCAGGATTAAGGGACCCGCCTCTTAATGATTTGTCATATTTACTAAAATTTAAAAATGAAAATCCATAAATAATCCATAACATTTAATTATTATCTCAACATACAAGAATATATCGCGAATCTATAGGCACTTAAAATAGACAGTTTTAAATCATATTTACATTAGCATAACTTTCATTTGATCGATGTTAATCATTTAACTTGGTGATAACATTTGGATAAGTTCCATTTGTTTTATTCTATAATTATTACCTAGGTATCAAATTAACTATAGTTTTTAAGTATCCCGGTAGCAAATGTAAATACAGTCCAAGTCTTTAGGAACATTGTGAAAACATATGGAAATGATTGTAAAAAGTTTAATTAGCTATTATTGTAAAAAAAAACAGTTGTGATCAATTTATAAATGCTTTTTGTATTGTAACTACTCAACGGCCATAAATTCTTAAAGATTAATTTTGAGGCAGTTTTAAGTAATGTCAACAAATTGAACATTCCTTACCATTTGAGTAGTTCTTAATATAAAAAAGTCATTGCGTATTTTGCCATCGTCGGATTTCTATAACGGCATCTTCTCATAATTTATATTAGTTGCTGTTAACACATAATTTCAACATCATCATTTATACTGTAATAATACAATAAATTAACAGTTAATGTTAATTATTTTCTTATACATATTCCCTGTTGTGACGATTTAAAAGAGCTTAGTAAATAAGTCTATTTAAATAAAGTTATTTTTGACTTTTGACTTTTATTTACAATTTCAAGCCAATTTTTTGACTTTCACAGGACAAAATTGAAATTTTTACAAAATACCTTCGAGTTCAGAACAAGTCATAATAATAACTATATAAAATTTATATCTATAACGTAATAATAAAAACAGTCATCACAAAAGTAACAAAAATATTCTATACAAAATAAAATGTTTGACATTGGCAACACTTTGGAATGTCAATCAAAAAGTCAACGCAAAACTTTGTATCAACAAAATAATTAAAGACTTAGAAGAAGGATATAAAGGATTTCAAACATTTAAATAAGACAAATTTCACAATGAAAGAAAATAGTAGTTTTTGGCGCGTAATGGCGAGCTCAGTTGGGTGTTGTATATTTTATTTAGTACATTGTGTTGTCATGAAATTGATGTACTTTCATGCCAAAAAGGTTCGTTATATCGTGCAATATATTGAATAGCTCATTCAGCTTTGATTAGTGATTCATGTGAGATTTTTTAGTGATTCATTTATTTAATATCATCATAACATTTCAATATATTTCAATATCTTCATTTCATCGTAATTGCCAATATTGCATTCTACTTACAAAAACGTTTTTCTCGCAATAAAAAATTGGCGGAGCCAACCATTAGCCGCCTACAACTCCATAGGGTACAGGAGTACATTACACCCGGGTCCCGCACAAATAAAGAAATAATTACATAAGATATGGCTGTATGGGTTTCAGTTTCCATTGCTTTTCCTGTAATAGGAAGAAAAAGAAGATGCTATTCCGTTTTGAATTATATCTTATGGATATCTTTTGTTCCGGTGTGATTTGAAATACCATTGACTAAGAATTTCTTTCACAGCAAAAACGGCAGCCCATACGTCGGCTATATCCTAGTCTTAATGTTTATATAATTATGAGTATCAGTCTTCTTCAGCTCCTAGCAAAGACAGTGGATCGTCGAATACTGGTTCCGGTGCGCTTGTGATGATATCCCTCGTGGTTTTCATCGGTTGCGAAGTTTTAACTACTGAAGTACAAAAATGTTAAATATTTTATATGCTATATATTCAGTTGGAAATATAATATAAGATATATATTAAAGTTATAGTGAACCGACAATAATCAAGATTATTCTAACAACACCATGGCAACCAACCAATAGACTAGCAGAGCTGGCATAGAGTATTATTTACTGCTTTCTCAACATATTCTATGCTCCTGATAGTTTTGCCAAACAATTGCAAAATTTTTACACATTTCATATGTGTTAATGTCAAAATTCAACTTCTCGTAAGCAAAACCATCAGTAGATTATAGAAACTTAGGCTCGTAGTAGTATGGTAAAGATGGCTATGAGATGAATAAAAAATGACTTTATCAATTATACATTTTTATCTTACCTGAATTTCTTTTCACTTCAACTCCGAACAAATCATCATCATCGTCGTCATCACCAAACAAAGATCCTTTCACTTCCACTTTGGGCTTAACGTCTTTCGACTCTTTTACACTTATTAATTTATGTTTCGTCTCTTTCTTACCACCAAACAAGTCTTCTTCACTATCGGAATCTAGTAAGCTCTTGGCTTTTGTGACGGTTTTTTTGGCAGCATTAAATAAATCATTTTCATCTTCACTCAAATCGTCGAATAGTGACGTTTTCTTTGTGATATCATTATTCATTTGGGTTTCAGAGACTTCTTTATAAACATTACCTAAAGTACTCATTGCTTTCTCTTTAGATGAACTAACCTTATTTCTAAATAAGTCATCTTCGTCGGCTATCGTCATAGAATTTTTTGATTCATCTGGTTTTTCCACATTCGTATTAAATATATCTTCATCGTTTAAAATATAGACTATTTTTGATTTGACGTTGTTTGTATCATCTTTTGGTGGTGTTGTTTCTATAATTTTATTATGTTTCAATACTGCTTCAGTTTCATTGTTTATGTCTACTGTATTTGTAATATTAGCTGCTTTGTCTTGGGCATAAGGTTCAAAGTTATTTGTCGTTTCACAATCTTTCACTGATCCTTTCTTTCTTCTTACAAACTCAGATCTATTTTCAACTTCATTTTCACCTTCCACGTTTTGTTCAGTTTTATTTGAACTTCTCGTAGGTTTGGGAATATCATCAAATGAACTTGAATTATCAGTAGAATCTTCACCAATATCTATTGCAGACTTTCTTACAGCCTCTTTTCTAGCGCGTCTAGAGCTAGGTCTTCGTTTTACTTGTATTTTAGCTCTCTCTTTAGATATTTTGTTGTCTAATATCTGAGAATCGGGATCACCTTCAAAACTAATTGATTTAACCATGACATGCTCAATTTTATCATTGAAATCTTCTGGAATTTTCGTAGATAATGCTGATCCGTCTGTCTGTTCTATTTGTTTTTTCTTAGGAGAAGCGCCTGGTAGCAAAGTATTAACATTAATATTGATATTCATATTTTTTAATTTACCTACTTTCTTAGAGGGACTATCAGGAGTATCTTGTGGTTCTTTTTTATTAACTTCAACAATTTTAGACTTTAATAATTCTGAATTTTGAACTATATCTCCGTGTTCATTTAACTTTTCTCTAAATAGATCTTTTGATTGGTTTACATTAGGCTTAGATTCGATTAAAGAATTTGGTACTTTAAATAAATCGCTATCTGATTCAGTATTAAGTACATTATCGATACTGGTATTGACTTTGGTTACTTTTGAGGTATGATCAACGGTATTTTGAGGTAAAATATTTTCATTTTCTTTGAATAAATCATCAAAATTCGTCTTTCGGAAATAATTTTTATTTAGATTTTCATCCAAAATGTTAATGTCAGTTGGTTTTGATACTTCTTCACTTAATGTAGGTTTATTAACCAGGTCGTCGTCATTGAAATCAGATAAAGGGTTTTCAGCAAAATCAAGATCAATAGCCGGAGGTTCATCATGAAATATTCCAAATAAAGCATCATTGATAGTATCAGTGTTGATATCAGGTTTTTCATCGAGGGTTGCATCATTTTTCTTAAAAAATAACGCTTCATCATCCGAATCATCATCGAATAAAGCATTGATATTCTTACTCTTCTTAGGTTCTTTAGGTTTCTCAAAAACTGGAGGTTCATCTATAATATCATCGAAAATATTGTCTGCTGTCCTTTCTGGAGCTGAAAACCAACTATCCTTTTGTTTATGATCGGCAATTTCAGTTTTTGGTCTAAATTTACAATCTGATTCTGGGCTATTAGGGCTTTTCTTGTCTAATTTTTCATGTTCTAAATTTGAGTCAGCAATTGTTTGGACTAGTTTATTGTTATCAAATAAATAATCTTGTAGATTTTCATTAACAATCTCATCAGATCCAGTTTCTTGCTTTTGTAGTTGGTCTCGATTTTCTTCATCAGTTTTTATATAATTTTCTTTAAATGTGCTTTCAGTGACCTCTCTATTCTGATAAGATTCTAATTTATTAGTATTAGTATATATTATTTCCTCACTTTTACTGAATAAGTCATCATCATTTTTAACCAATGTTTCACATTTCGTTTCAATAGAAGATACTTTTTTAGCAATGTTAAAGTCGTTTTGATTAAAATTTGAATCTATTTTACTTTTTACATTTTGAGTATCAAATAATTCATTTGGAGTAGTATTGAATATGTTTTGAGATTCAGAATCATACAATAATTTTCTTTTTTCTTCAACTTTAGGCGTTTCTTTAGGAAAATCGATGGAAGTTTTAACATTTTTGTTTTCGATTCTTGAGGTAGATTTTGATAATGATGCAAATATATCTTCATCATCATCTTCTTCATCAAATATAGATATTTTAGACGTTTTGTTCATTTTGTCATCATCTATTGTGATTGATTTCGTAAATGTTTCAGAGTTGACAATTTCGTTTGGGTTTACAGCCGTTTTATTTGAATAAAACATGTCAGTGTCGTCGTCGTCAAATATCGATATTGGATTGGATTTGACTTTTGAAATATCATTGCTATCACTTGAAACATCGTTAACTTTTATCGGTTCTTTTTTCTCGATTAAATTATTTTTAGAGATACTATTTTCTGTCATTGTAACATTATTATAAGTATTAACAGACTCAGGTTTTGTAGTTTCTATAGATGTAACATTATTTTTGGAATTATTTGTTTTACTTAGTTTTGAAAATATGTCACTATCACTACTGTCATCATCAAATATACTTTTAGATGCTTTTCTTATAGCGCTGCTAGTGTTTGATTTGGTAATAGATTGTATTTCTTTTTCGGGCTCTTTCAACTTTCTTTTAGTATTAGTATCTGTCTTTTCATTTTTATCAACAAATAAGTCATCATCGCTATCGAAGAGATTTGATATTTTTTTGGTTTCAACTTTAACTGGCTTACTTGTAGTAGGCACTGCTATATTGGCAAATAAATCATCTTCATCATCATCGAATATTGACCTTTGAGTTTTCGTTGCAGTAGAATTGACTTTAGTGACGTTACTAATAAACAAATCATCGATATCATCAAACAAGTTATCACTGAACAAATCAATTTTCTTCTCATTGTTATTATTGATTGTTTTTTTATTATCAACGGTTTCAGATTCTTTTTTACTAACTACTTTATTAGCTCTTTCTGATTTAGCAAATAGGTCATCAAATATATCTTTTTCTATACTTCTTACAGGAGATTTTTCTTTTTTAAAAGCTTCCGGAGTTTCATCTGAGCTATTATTTTCGTCTGATTTTTCAGACGATTTTCTTTGATTTCGCTTTAAAATTGCAGCCTCAATACTTTCAGCATCTCTATTTGAACCGAATAGTGAAATACCCCCAACTGGTTTCTGTAAAATGGGAATAAATATGATTTTATTAAATTATATAAGCATAAACTATGATTTACGGTTGAATATTACAAGCCTTTTTAATAAATTAAATAATCCCTTCTTTAATGACTTCGAATCTTTGATAAATAAATATATTTTTACCTTCAATGTATCTGAATTAGTTTTTACAATATCTGGCATTGTGGTAGTTTTAGTGGCTGGCTTATCTACAGACAATTTTGATTCAGATTGGTCTTGAAATATAGTCGATTTTTTATTATCTGTTTGTTCTGTGGGCTGAAAAATGACAAGAATTTTTGTACACTCGACTTTGTCCATTCAATTCAGTAGACAAGGGACAGACAGAAGATTCGATATTTACCATATCATTGTGGAAGTCACCGAAGATATCTCTCTCTCCTATGTCTGCCTTGCTTTTACTTAATCCGCTAAATAGGTCTTCAGCTAAGCGGCTTTGTTCCTTATTGTTATTGAAATGAGGTTTGTTTTTGTGTAATTCGGCGAATATATCGTCGTCTTCTTCTTGACTTTCCCCTTCGGATTGATATTGGTCAAGTGGGGGAGGTTCATCGGAGAATATTGTGCCTGGAAACGCGTTTTTAAGCAATCATATCATGAGAAGTATTTCTTAGAAGTCTTATAAGTAATTGAATAGAATGAGAATTTTACAACTAAAGTATAGTTGTTTAGTAGTACTGTATTGAACGACATCTCAACTTCAATGCGCAGTTAATCTGTATTTAAATATTTAAAAAGCTAAAAAAACATTATAACTTACTTCTGCTGGGTTGTTCCGGCCTATACACTTTGGTTGGTTTAACATGAGAGTAATCTGGCTCTGGGTCGGGTATCTAAAGAGAAAATATTAAATGAAGTGTAGTAAGTACCTCACTTGATCTGACTGTCTCTCTCACCCATAGGTTACTAAGGGAGAGTGAGTAGCACGGCTATCGCAACAAGTAAAGTGAACCAGTATATTTATTTTATATTAAGCTCAGCAAATGACTCGACACAACTTGACGATAAGCAGTAGAGGAGTCCACATGTGAAGATAGCTAGTGAAGCATGTGACATACTGCCCTAGCCACCGTCACCTTGCCGGATTTTTGACGCCTCTTCTGAGAGAACCCATGTCGTTCGAAGGAGGGAATACGTGATTAAATCCAAATTGTCCTTTACACAAATTTCTCTCTCTCACACACACACAAACTGAATACTTTAGACATTTCTAAATCCAAGTCTTAAATTACTAGTTTTTCAAACAGATATTAATCATAATCATTTATTGCGCACGACAATACTAATTTTGAATTTAAGAAATCATTGTTTCATTTCTATCCGCTTTATTCAAGTTTCAAGAACGATACTCCAAAATGTCTGTCTTTAAATAGCTGTGAATGAAGGTATACCAAACAAGGTTATAATGTGATCATCATCATCGTCGACCTACTTTACACTCGTCCACTGTTGGACATAGGTCTCCCCATACACGCCCCTACTAGATCTTCGGCGACTCTGATCCAGCCTTATCTTGTCCCATACTACACAGAGTCCAGCGGTTTAACATGACCGCACTGCACTTCAGTTTGCCAATTCGATGGGCTATATCGGTGACTTTATATCTCTGTCGGATCACATCATTTCTAATATGGTCTTTTAGAGATACTCCGAGCATAGCCCTTTGGAGTGGACAAGTCCAGCCGTGAGTCTACAACTCTGCACGGTGTGTCATGACTAGAAGAACATAATTTTCTGACAACACTTTCTTATATATCTTATTTTGATCGTATAGTGTATCATTGCTGTTGTATTTCCTTACCTTAGGTGATGATCCTCGAAGCCTTCTCGCTAACTCAGCAGCCACGTCCGATGGTGACGGCTTGACCACTGCCGGTGTCGAGTCTTGGTCTGAAGTTATGTCGGAGCTTGTGGTAGAATCCTGACATGGAAATCGGAGAAATGTATCAAGTTTAGGACACATAAAGCATTCGCGAAGTTGTTTCCACAAACTCTCCAAATTCATTGTGGACGCTTGAATCAATTCTAGCACTGAGCGACTTTAGAATCAATTCTAGGGTCCGTAATGAACTTCGAAACGGTCTCAGAACTAGTTTCCACAATTTTCCTATACACGCTGATTGTTATTTCTACAAAATCCTTCGCAGAGCTACTTTGACCCCCAAACCCTGTTAGAACTAGAGAATAAGCTTGAATACTAAACTTACGTGTACATTGGGAGCTCCAAGTCTATTTTCGTCTTCCTTGATATCTTCCTCGGAGTCGGAATACTCTTCATCTTCACCAGGTTTCGATACGGAGCTATCTGAGTCGTTGTCTTCTGGTAGTAGCCCGGCATGCCACTTGGTTCGCCAAGGTTGAGAGCCGATGATATGGGGGAGAGGACGATGCGCATACGCGTCTTTTGGCTTTAGGATTGTTCTGTAATAATTGTATAAAGTAAGCAATGGACAGTTGATGAGAGAATGGGTATGGATTTCTTTTGTCTCCGATGTGTTATCTAGGTAGATGATGGTATAAATTTTAATTTACATTCCGCTCAAAAAGACGCCATATTGCCCATAAACTGACACAATACAATCGTTCATCCACTATCTCCACGCCTATTTTACGCCCAAAAAGATTTGGTAACCTTTCTTTGTCGCACAACCAGAGTGTGGAATTCCTTAGTGGTATACGTTTCCTCCTTCATACAACATGGATATCGTCAAGAGACTAAAAAAGGCACTTTTTGGGCAATCACTCTAAAGAAACGATAAAAAACCTGAAGATATATAAAACCTGAAGTAAGAAACAGACACAGACCTTTGTATTCATAATAATTGCCAAAGGATTCTGACTGTTTAAGATATTAGCAATCTTCCAGACAACCTTTGAATGGATAGGATAAGCAATACGATAAATGAGCGAAGTCGTATTTGTCCCACTTTATTGTTAATTAAGAAAAATTAGTGTACATTAACAATAAAATTTTACGAGTTGCACTTTCAGGGATTGGTTAAATTTTGAATTGCAAAGCCTGATAATTGGCTATTTTGAAACATATTTGCGGTTGTCGCAACAACCAGAGCTGACGTGTAAGATAAATCACCGAGCTTGTGAATTTGATCTGTTTACAATAGAGAAACAACAGATTGCCATTTGGGGAATATTAAAATTGTGGAATATAACAAATTTCAATTGACCGGTACCGACCGTGGCGTAGCTTTATTTTCGCAAGCGAAACCAAGCCGTAAATTCCCTTCGCTTACTTACCTAGTGACTTCTTCGTCTTCTGTGTCCGACTCTGAATCGCTATCTAATATTTGTATCACTTCATGCATACTCTCCAATACTTTTATACTTTCTTTGAATTTACTTAGCTCTGATGATGGTTCAGGGGCTTTTGGTGACTCCTGTTAACAACATTTGGTATTTATTTCATTAACATCATTAAAATATTGACATTAGCTACAACTTTATAGGGAGACCTATACTGAGAGGATAACTAAAAATATAATAAAATATAATCCTACCTTCGCCGGTTGATGGTCGTTTCCTGTGACGTCAGCGTCGTCGTCGTATACCCTGCTCTCAATAAACTGACTGTTACTGAGTCCCATAAATCTGTCAAACAAGACATTATAATCGCATTTGTATTTTGACATTTCACATTAATACTTGTGGTTATAAAGTAAGAATTTGTATAATATAGCTTTTTATAAAAAACAAATATTTTTGGTAAACGGACTTTTAATCCTATTCGGATATTATGCACATTAAAGGAAATACTTATTTTAAAAATTATGACTTTTTATAAAACACTGCAATGATTTGGTAATACAATATACGAAAATCACTTCATTTCTTTCAATACAATTATTTTAACTAAAGGTTTGTGAGCGTATAATATATTATATATTTAATATTTGAAACTGATAGAAAAACAAAATGTATATATATAAGAAAAAATATAAAAATACAAATATGGAATTATACAAAAACTAGTCAGTCCGCAACAAAAGAGAACGTCCAAAACCACGCTCGTATGCATTGACGGCTTTGAGCGAACAAGTCGTCGTTCCGTTTAGTGTTTATACAACTCGCACGATATGCAGTAATGTCATTCATGACATCACCAAGAATTTTCAAAGTGATTACGACGTAAGCGTAAACGTCAAATCGACAGATCGACAAATATAACTTATTATCATAAGCATTTACAGTGAGGTTTCCATTAAGAGAAATATCAATTGGTGGCGAGGTTAATAGATACAGCACTCCATAAAACACTTTGGTGCCTCATCTTTAAGATACAATATTCATTAAAATTGTGAAGCATAAAACTTATTTTAACTTTATATGACGTTTTTGTGAGCATGCTCTCCAGAAAACGTTCCAATTCCAAAACGCCATCACGATATTTACGTTGGTAGCGCGACCATTAATCCGAATCACGCGTTGGTGGTGCAATCACCATGAGCGTTGTTAGTTACAAACGGAATGCAGTCAAAATGGTAAAAATAGTTTTTGCATTTACAATTGATAGCTTATTTTTATATGGAAATTACAAAAAAAAATTAGGATATAAAAACCTTACTTGTTGTTAACGTTTTGTAGGTCTACGCTAGCATCGTCCAGTGAAGCAACCATTTCGTCCAACTTACGATTGACTTCCTGACACCTCGTCATGAGACTCTATGAACAAACAATCTGATGTTTTACGATGACGGACGTTGATTCTGTTTTACAATTATTAACAATAATACAATAACAATAACAATAGTATGTCCTCACTTCACTATCTATTGTTTCTGGAAACAACAAATCATCAATATCAAAAAACAATATTAAGAAAACAGAACTAGCTTTGTTATAAGGTTAGGCTACCATGGGACTTAGCCTTGTCTAGCTAAAGTCTCTAAAATAAACTGGAGATTTTTAAAAAAATGAGGTTCCATCTTAAATTGAATTATTGTTTCCCCGCGCCTTTTATAATTATTACAGCAATGTCGTATGAATGAATACGTGTCTGTGATTACCTTAAGTGCATTCACTTACTCGCAAACCATTGACGCGTTAATACGTACTTGGACTTCACTTATATTAAATACATTAGAAGATACCAAATTACTACAGTTTAAATTGCCCCAGTGTATTCCTAAAGACACATTTATTTTTTCCTTATAGTGCATTAGTGATTTGTAGTCGGGTTTAGTGTTATAAATTAGATGGGTGACCGTCAGTATTGTCGACTTGCCTGTCTGTTTTCGTTGGATAAAAATACAGGCTTAAAACAGAAAAACTACTGAGACAAACATTATTATATTTGTTTAGGGAAGGTGCTGGGCTAAGTTAGTTTAATGTATAGGTCGTTACCATCTCGCCGACACAGGTATGTAGGTGTAACCCGGGTCTCACTTGGTAGGTACAACTCTGATGGCACTAGGATAGCACTGATGGGCACAGAAAACGAGACAACGAGGGCAACGTAGCGCACACCGCGGGTACCTATGTCAGTCAGTCAAGCGTTGGGAAGGAACTGGTTGATTGGTGGGGGTTAACGTAATGAACTGAGCGGGTCAGGTAGCTAGGCAAATATCATGCGTCCAACGAGACTTTCCTAAACAATATTTTATGGGACTTAATAATTAAATTCAAAGGCAAATTCTTGCAACAGACTACAATTTGTCAGATACGGATGATGTTACCTGATGTATGTTTTGCAAAATGTCCAGCAACTGCTTGTCTCCTGCTAGAGTCCATTCTGTGGCAGCGCTTCGAAGACTAGCTGTGTCTGCTTCCTCCATGATCAGCAAATCTGATGTGACAATTCATGCATCGGGTTAATATCCTACATTACACCGAATGGTATTGACATTGGCATTTAGTCTTCCTCTGTTCTTATAGAATAAGGGATCCTTCGACTTGTCAAAATCTGTGGTGGCGAACACATGTGGTTTTGTTCCTAACATAGTTTTTTGACTTTTTTAGGGCTTTTTTGGTGGTTTTTGTGCGGCTTCTACGTGTTTGTGTTCGTTTTGTATGTATTGTTTGTGTTCGTGTTGTCTCTGTTTTATTTGGTAAGTAAATAAAATAATATTTATACGGTGTATGCTGAGCGACCATGGAGGATGATAATAGGCCCCCTGGTCGCCCACCAGACACCCCACATCCCTCTCCACCCCAATCACAGGAATTATTTACTCCTTCTACTGTTTTGACCGCTCCATTGTCATTATTTGAGGCAATGGAAACAGAAGTTGCTTCTCAAAAAAGAAAGCACATTGGAACTGATTCACCTATTGATTCCTCGGACACCCTGGACGAGAATGCTTCTGCTTCCAAACGCGACAGAGTCGTAGCTCCATCATTGATTTCACGATCAAAATATTCTAATTTAGATAAGGAACCATTTTTAGTCTATGTATCACTTGTTGAATCCGATCCATCTTCTGGTACCACACTCCACCCAATTAGATTTGGGCAATTGATGCAAAGACTAAATATTAAAAATATTAAACAAGGGGGTATTAAAAGAATAGGTAGAAATAGAGTTTCATTGGAATTTAAGGGCCCTGAGGATGCTAATGCCTTTATAGACAATGTTTTCATCCAGCAAAAAGGATATTCAATGAGTATTCCTACTTTTAATATCACCAGGATGGGTGTAGTGAAGGGTGTTCCCACTGATTGGACAGATATAGAAATCATGGACAACTTAAAGTCCCCTCTTGCCAAGGTGTTAAAAGTGAGAAGGTTAAATAGAAAAATAATCAACGATGGAAAAGCAGAATGGATACCCACATCAAGTGTAGTTCTTACCTTTGACGGTCAAAACCTCCCGGACAGAGTATTTTTTTTCTTTAACTCCCTCCCAATAGAAATATATAACTTCCCAACTATACAGTGCTTCTCATGTTGCAAGTACGGTCATACCAAAACCCAGTGTCGATCCAAGCCACGTTGTTTCCGCTGTGGTGGTGAACATTTGGGGGATGGATGTACAATAGAGGCACCAAAGTGCTTCTATTGTTCAGGATCCCATCCTGCTAATAGCCGTCAATGCCCAGAATATGTTCGACAAAGAAATATCAAGGCCTCTATGGCAAAAGATAATATATCATATTCTGAGGCAGCAAAATTACATGCCCCGTCCTACCGATCCTTTGCAGATGTAACAGCTTCTGCTCCTCCTCCATCACATCCCATTCACCAAACCCTTAATCAAGTGACAAGCCCTTCCCGACTTCCACCGTCTATCTACATATCCCATTCCCAACCCTCCACTTCGTATCACAGTAGAAAATCCATAGCTCCCCGTACAAAATCTCATACACCTCATCACCCTGGTTATGACCGTAGGGCCCACCAAGATATCCTGAACAGCTATTCTTTCCCTCCTTCTCCTAACGGTTGTGCTCTGAACGACCACCCCCTCGCCCATAATGAGAACACACAGACAATTCAAACAATTATTACCCTGTTGTCTACCCTACTATCAAATTTTTCATTACCAGACCACGTTGCCGACAACTTAGTCAAAAAAATTCAATCCCGTAACAGTCAATCTCCTGCAGTGGAACACCAGGAGTGCTCTTCCCAAAAAATTTGAAATCTTCCACCTTATCAACTTGCACAATCCTGCAATATTTGCTATTTCTGAGTCGTGGCTCATCCCACGTCTCAATTTTAATTTTTCTGGCTATAGCACTCTCCGAGATGACCGCTTCGACGGCTATGGCGGAGCTGCTATACTAGTGAATAATGTTCTTCCTTTTACCCCTATATCCTTGCCCCCCCATGGGGATGAAATTAATGCTGTGGGTGTTAATGCCTTTGGCATTAATTTTATATCAATTTATATTCCATCTCCCAATTCATCATGCTTTAATTTTATAAATAATATATGCTCCTCATTCCATCCTGTCATATTATTGGGTGACTTCAATTGCCATCATTCCCTGTGGGGCTCTGACTTATGTGACAATCCTGGTTCTGATTTAGTGGATATATTGGACGAATTGAATCTGTGTGTTGTTAATGATGGATCCATAACCCGCTTACCTAGACTTGGTCAGAGTAGAAGCTGTGTTGACCTTACCATATGTTCTGCCAGTTTGACAGCCCAGTTGGAGTGGAAACGACTAAACTTGACTTATGGTAGTGACCACTACCCAATAATCATTACAATGATCAATAGGTCCTTACCTAACACGGACAAACCCCCTCTTTTAAAATATAAATTATCAAGAGCAGATTGGGACATGTATTCTCGAATTATTGAGGACAATATCTCAACCCTGCCACAAGTTTCTCCAGTCAACATAGACGCCTGTTTGATGCAGTTTTCCAATGTAATCTCGTCAGCCGCAGATACCAGCATCCCACTCAAAAATTCAGCCTCTGGAAAGCTATCATCCCCTCCTTGGTGGGACCGTGAGTGTTCCGAAATGATTAAATTACGCAATGCGGCCGAACGAAATTACTCTCGAAATATGTCAATTGACAATTTGATTGAATATAATCGGATTATGGCAAAATCTAGACGTCTATTTAAGAAAAAAAAATATGAAGGATGGAAGAAATTCTGCTCTTCACTTTCCCCTTCAACCCCTTCTTCTCTTGTTTGGCAGAAATTCAAAAGATTTAAACATGGCTGCTTGCCTCGTAATTCCGCAACCATCCCAAATGATATATCAGGATGTTTTCTAAATAAATTAGCTCCTCCCTATGTCCCTCTCATAGAAGAATGCCACTCACCTGCTGATGATGGGGATACTTCTGATGACCCTTTAGACTTTCCCTTTACTATCAGCGAATTAGATTCAGTTCTTAAATATGTCCATGACTCAGCTCCTGGCATAGACGGCCATCCATATTCCTTTTTCAAGAAGCTCGGTAATAATAGTCGCAAATACCTATTGTCCATTCTCAATACGTACTTTAAGCTGTCACACATCCCTGATAGTTGGAAAACCCAGTTGATCATTCCCATCCTAAAACCAGGTAAAAATCCTCACAATGCAGACCATTTTCGCCCTATTGCTCTTTCACCCGTAATATGTAAAATCTTTGAACACCTTATAAAAACCGGCTAGAATGGTTTGTTGAGAGCCGAGACCTTTTATGCAGGTCACAGTATGGATTTAGGAAAGGATCTAGTACTATGGACAGCATTGGCATACTGTTGACTGACATTCGGATTGCCTTCAGCAATAATGAATCTGTTCTGGCAGTCTTCCTCGACATTTCAGCGGCTTACGACAGCGTCCTTCTTTCCGTTCTCAGAAGTAAATTACGCCAGCTGAGTATTCCGGTAAAGATGCGGACTTGTATTTCTAACTTGCTATCTGGCAGAAGTATCAAACTCCACACCCCTGGGGACAACCCTGATCCACGTATTGCGTGGCGTGGTCTTCCTCAGGGCTCAGTTCTTAGTCCTATACTGTATAGTATTTATACCTCGGACCTCCATGAGTCGCTCAACTCTGACTGCCAAATACTGCAATATGCGGATGATCTGTGTCTGTATATATCTACTACATCCCTTGAAAGGGCTAAAGAATCCATGCAAATATCGCTCAATTCCCTTATCCAATGGTTAAATTACCATGGCCTTATCTTGTCGGCCCCAAAAAGCTCAACTATTATTTTTTCACGTAAAAAAATAGTACCACAGGTCGGCCTAGAAATTGAAGGTTCTCCTATCGAAGTGGACCATATGGTCAAATTTCTTGGTGTCATCCTGGATTCTAAATTATCTGGTGTCAGTCATCTCAACTATACGGTTGACAAATGCGAGAAGAACCTTAACATGTTACGTGCACTAGCAGGTGTCTGGTGGGGGGCTCACCCTTTCACTCTAAAACTTATATATAATGCCACAATAAGAAGTTTACTTGATTATGGCACTTTCTTTCTTGAACCCTGCAGTAAAGCTGCAATGGCTAAATTAGATGCAGTCCAAGCAAAATCCCTCCGTATTATATTAGGTTGTATGAGGTCCACTCCTAAAAACGCTTTGCAGGTTGAGAGTGGCGATCCTCCTCTCCTTCTCCGTAGACAATATTTAGCTGATAAATTTTTATTCAAATCATATTTCCTAAATAATCATACAATTCTTCAAAAGTTAACAGCTCTGGATAATCTATGTCTACACAACAAATATTGGAGACATAAAGACACCCCTCTTTTAATTAATTCGTTTCGAAAAATCCGTTCTGTTGAAGTTAATTCTATAATTCCTCAACAAAGTAAATTCCCTTTATACACATGTCAATATGAAATCTTAAATTTTGTCCCGAATTACACTTCAGTCGGCTTAGACAAGAATTCCAGCAATGCTAATGCTCAATTTCTTGCCATTGTTAATGAAAAATGGCCAAATCATTATAAATTCTATACTGATGCTTCTAAACTATCCACAGATGGTACAACTGGTGTTGCTGTTTATAATCCTAATTCTCAGATATTTCTTCAATTTCTATGTCCTCCTGAAGCATCCGTATTTACTGGAGAGTGCATTGGGATTCTCGAAGCATGCTTATTTATCTCTTCCCACACAGCTATATCAAAAGCAGTCATCTTCTCAGATTCCAGAAGTGCCCTTGAGGCTGTTCTTAAAAATTCATTTAAAGATAATCTCCGTAGCCCAATCATAATTGAAATTAAAAAAATATTATATTCATGTTCCAAAAAAGATGTAGAGATTATATTGGTATGGATTCCTAGCCATATGAACATTAGGGGCAACGAGCTTGCTGATAAAGCAGCCAAAGATGCGATTTCCAACAGTTTGGCTGACAAAAAGCACTATTCGGTCCAAATTTATGACTTGATCAACAAGGCTAAAAGTGATCTTCACAAGTCCTGGCAATTAGACTGGTTCATATCCAGTAAAGCAAAGGGTGGCTGGTTTGCTTCATTACAACCAACCATTCCTGCGAAGCCCTGGTTCTACAAATTCAAGAAGGCCTCTAAATCTGTTACATCTGTTATATGTAGAATTCGCATTGGCCACTGCTGCACCCCAGTCTTCCTCAATAAAATTAGAGTTCGTGATAGCTCATTATGTGAATGCGGTCTAGATGATGGTACACTAGACCATATCTTTCTTAATTGCCGATTAAATTGTGCTTTCTCTTTTGAACAAGTTATTGCAAAATTAAAAATCCAAAATCCTGTTAATGTCCGTCACCTACTCTCATTTTTCCCTAACCCCCAAATTATCAACGCTTTTATTAAATTTATTTCCATTAACAACATTAAGCTGTAACAGTCAAGCCTATACTCTAAGTATTAGTATATAATATAAATGTTTATATACTTACATTTATATTACTAACAACCTAACATAAATATTGTGTTTGTTGCAGATCACGTAATCGCCACAAAAGTTCCAATAATACAATTAAATCGGAACTATATTACTCATGAGTAGTCACTACATGACACTGGCAAGAATTGTCGAAATCTTCGACAAGTTGCCATAGAAAAAGAAAAAAAAAAAAAAAAAAGGGATCCTTCAAAAGACCACCTGGCACCTTATCGTTGGGCGGCGGAGGAGGTGGCTAGGGTATGTATGTCGTATGTTATATTAGCTATAGGCGCATATGGACTTCTACTGTTTACTATTACTGTAGAAAACTAATGCTAATTTTCGTTTATTTCATTAACATGCTACTTTATGAAGCCTTAGAATACTACACGTTCTTGATTCGCTATTTGCTAAAATCAAATTTTAATATATTTTTTTTTTTATCAAATTTTTATATTATTTTTATAATTTTAATTTTAATATTTTTATTTTTAATTTTTTTTTTTTTCACTAGCAAATTAATTCGTATTACTGAACGAAAATTAGCATTAACTACAGCAGTCGCTAGATGAGACGCGACCCATCATGTTTGTGGTATTTAGCTTGGCAGCAGAAGACGCGATCTATGTTAGTTACCAATTATTTATTGTAGCACTTTCGAAGCCGTAAGTGCTTTAACACTAACACACGTGTAATTACACGAATAAATGAAACTTCAGCAATTATTTCTTAATGCGAATTATTCCATCACTACTTCATACCATCATACGGAGTCGAGTTGTTATCTGTGCACTTTATTAAAAGAAAGCGATGTGAGCTTTGTAGCATGTCTTTAGAGTACATATTTCAACATTCTATTATGAAAGAAGGTTACAACGCATGGTCCACGTGAAGCTTAACCGGGACTAGCAGTGTTCGAAATTAATTAAAAGTTGATTGTTTCAAGATTCCCGCGGATATATCTCTGCTCAATAAACTAGTGTAATAAATAAACTAACAAAATTAATTAATACAGCTGGACTATATATACAAATTTTATTTAGAACTTCTGAAAACGCGGTATACAATATGTATGTTATATATCTCTTAGTGGTGTTGTATTTATAATTTTTTATGTAATTTTTTTTACACACACCGATTATCTATCCCAAAATATGCATCGTTAGGAGCTTGTGTGATGGATAATAGATAACGGAGAAATATAAATAGCAATATGCATATAAATATCAGAAATATTCTTACAAACATCCATGACTAATGAAGAATTGGAAGGATTCGAACCCGGGACCTCTGGCTAAGTACAGGAGAGTACTGACCACTCAACCAAATGGTCGTCATTTAAATCTAGACTCAAAGTCAAATTTTAATTTTCGTGCAATAAGAATATTTGTATATTGTAGTGTGTATTGATTTTCTATTGACAAGAACACTAACCAGTGAACACAGTAAATTACTTCTTGGTTGAAATCTAAGGGGCGGTGATACGTTTTCAGGCCCATCCTAACAGATAAGTTTGATAAAATATTGTAATTATTTTAATTCAACCTGATTTGAGTATGTCATGAGCTTTGATTGGCTTCCATTTATTTGAAGTCACATAAAACGCAAGGTGGGACCATCCACTTAGAAAGTGGGGGATAAGATGAATCAAACCCTGGGGCCTACTCTATGGTATAGACTAGCCATCGTCAGGAGTCAGTGGTGGCAGAAGAAGAAAGCCTTCGACAAAAAGCAGTTAGAGTTAGAGATATACTATAAAATTATTTAATTCTATTGTAACATTGTCTTCTATTCTAAAGGATATTAAGTTTATTTATTTTATCAGTTTACCAAATTTTAAAAAAAGACAATAACAGAACAACGCTTCTTACATTGTTTTATCACTAGTTTACCACTTTGAGATTTCTAACTGCTAAATTATTATGGCCATCCAATGCATGAACCTGTATAAGAATTAAAATTAATTATTTTAGAAAGAAAGGAAAAGAATGGTCCCAATTAACATAAATTATAATCTAATTAATTTTAATTACCTCTTTTGATAAGATAGTTTTACTTTATGAGCAGGTTTTTTCCCAAGAATATTTACAAATGATTTCTAATATGTTATTTCTTTTTTAAAAAAAGAACAGGCTTAATAGAAATAATTTTAATTATTGACTTCTTTTCTGTCGTGTGAAATAAGACAAAAACTGCACTACAATACACAAAAAAAAATTAACAAATAACATTTCTATAGTTATGAAAATACTTCAAGGAAGTAATTATAGATTTGTTAAAAGAAAGACAAAACATTTTTCTATGACCTGTAAGTGGATCAATCTTTTATTGTGCATTTGCTGAAGAAAAACTATTATTTCTCTTCCTGTTGAAATTTAAATCTAACTAGATAGCTCTTACATAGATTTGTCTTAACTTGTGAAAATTCTCTTATGAATTTTTGTTAATTTATACTCACATATTGTGACAATTTTATATCCCATTTCAAGTATAAACAGTTATATTATTGTTTGAGGACTTTTTGTTCAAGTGGTCAGTAGCCTGCATACTTATCGATAGGTCCCAGGTTCAAATTTTTGTAAATATTTGTATCATTAGTGTGGCGAACCGACCTCTTTTATCATTTTTGAATTATACTTTTATACCTTTCTACTGTTTTTAAATGACATTGCCTTTATTGTGTATCAACAAAAATAAATATTAAATAATATTAAAAAATATCATTATTTGATCCCTCCTACATTGCTAACAATTAGTGAGAATATTTGTTCACATATACATTTTATTATCTAAATTTTTCTTTTATCTAGTATCCATACCACATGCTTTTAATAAGACTAGATAATATTTGTGAATATTACACAAAGGCTTGAAAGACATTCTTTCAAGCCTTTTCAAGTGTTTGGGTGAGAGTAATCCATAGATTGGGTGCAAGAAATAAAAATAAATTTTATTTATACTTGGTTTTACAGTTCAGCAGTAATAATTAAATTATATTAAGAATCTAGCAGGGGTCAAAAGAAAATATTGATAATGATGTTTTTATTGTCTCAATTATTTTTATTACTTTATAGTTTCTTACTTATAGAACACAAAAAACATTAATTAACATATATTTTTCAAAAGGCAAAAGAATAACATCCGATTTAGTTTAATACAAAATTATTGTACGTACATCGGTATATGACTCGAATAAATAAAAACAATTGGGAATGCGTCGCGAACGGAACTATCAATTATGATAATTATATAGCAAATACATTCGACAAACCAATACATTCAACATTACTTTGTAGTGCTTGCTGAAATCAACTATTTACAATTGGATATCCTTTAAAACCTTACCGTTTTATCAGAATACAGTTTCACATTAATGACACTACATTTACAATAAGACTAGGTTAGTTAAATTGTTCTAATTCGTTGTTTAAATAATAAAAACTTCTATAAAACACGTCCGCAGCACCAAAATAACACAAAACAGACTGGCATTGACACTTCACTTGACAGTAGGCTATAATGTTGCCAAGATTAAATACAAGTAATTACAAATTATGCGAACTATGTGTAACTTTCACTACAATTAAAGTAACTTTCCCTCTAAAAACAATTTTTGGATTTTAATTGCACAATATTTGAGTATATGCACATATGAAAATAAAGTTTTAATATATGATAAAACTAAGACTATGATATTTCTTATCGCAATGCGTTTTATGTCTAGTGTGTACTTATTGATAGGTGTTAGCGACGGCTCATATTTTACTTTTTAATTAATACGTAATACTAGCTGTAAGTTAGAATAATTAATATTAATATTTATTGCGGGTAATCTCGCAAACTTACTTGTACGTCTTTGAATAAAGACACGCGGCGCATCCGACGCCACGCAGTCTGGAAGCATCCGCGAGCGGTATCACTGCTAACATTTTCTTACCTTTTGTTTTCTTTGCCTTAATTTATTGTAGTGTGTTCAATATACGATTTTAACATAGTGAAACGTGTTACATTATTGCACTAGCAAACCATCACCCACAAGTTGGTCCTTCGAGCCGGATTTACATGTTTCACTCACCGAAATCCAGCATGGTGAACACGCGCAGTGCCACGCGTCGAGAGCGTGATCGTGAGGCAGAAAACACACACGAAGACAGTATCCAGCACAACGCCGAATTAACTGAAAACACCCAGAAAGAATCCTCAAGCGTAAAATTGGAGTCGTGTCCGATTAAAAAGATACCCTCCATATCAGCTTGTTCAAAATCGAATAGGTCAACTGTGTCTATTGAGGCGCGCAAAAAGCAGTTAATTTTAATAGCTGAAAAGGAAAAAGCGAAAATAAGAATGCAGATTATAGATGCACAATTGGAAACAGACCTAGCAAAATTAGAAGACGAAGAATACAGTCCACAAAATAGTAAAGGCTGCACACGCCAAAGTGTTGAGAACTGGATGGAACGAAGTCAGCAGGAACTGAATAGACTGGAGACTGCCCCCGAACATGGCTACCCCACGGGCAATCCACAGTCACAGGCGGTACACCCAGTTGCCGCCACTGAAGGTACGATTCAGATGCTTGCTGCTGCAGTCAAGAACTTGACTGCCTCTTCCAACCACACGAAGTCAGATGCTCATTTATTAAGCCGCATATGTACACCAAAGGACCTACCTGACTTTTCAGGAGATCCACTAGAATGGTTGCAGTTTAAAAGAGCTTATGAGGAATCAACCGAAGTTTGCAGCTTTTCACCCAAAGAAAATCTATGGAGACTACGCAAATGTCTTCATGGCAAAGCAAAAGAATCAGTCTCAGCTCTTCTTATTAGTGCCACTTCATCAGAAAAGATAATGGCTACCCTAGAGCTACAATTTGGAAACCCTGATGGTATTATATCAAGCCTTATGCAAGACATTAAAAAACTGCAGTCTGTGTCACCAGAATACCAAAAAGACATAGTATCATTTTCTGTCAAGATACAGAATTTTGTGGAAGCAGTGCGAGCAGTAAATCGACAGGAATACCTACAAGGTATGAGCATGGTGTCTTTAATTTTATCTAAGTTGCCGACAGTACTTGTGTCAAAGTGGTCTGATTATAGCTTTCCACTACTTAAGTCTAACACAAAATCTACTCTGGAATTATTAACAGATTTTCTGACCAATGAGGCTGTAAAGATTACATCGACAACGGCAAACTTATGCGATATCACAACGCGATATGATTATAATAATTATAATTATAAAAATTACAAACAGCACGGCAGTAATATTAGATCGCAAACTGTGTTTTTACAGTCGGAAAACCTCAGTACTAAGTGTCAATTCTGTCGTGTATCGGTTCATAAATTGCATGCATGTAAACAGTTCAAGAAAGCATTACGAAAAATCAGATGGGCGCATGTCAAACGTTATGGAATTTGTTATAAATGCTTAGAAGCCAACCACAGTCGAGATACATGCCCGGCGCCTGCGTGCGACAAGGATAGCTGCGGGCAAGCGCATCATAAACTGCTTCATTATCCGAGTGTTCCTATTAGTAATAACAACAACCGCGTCAGGCAGCCAAGCAACAGCGAAAACGTCTCGCTATCACAAAACGCGGCTACTTTGACCGAAATAGTGACTCATATCAGTGCGAATACATGTAAAGTGTTGTTGAAAGTAGTGCCTATACGTGTATATACCGGAAGTGACAGTTATATCGATACAAGTGCATTACTCGATGACGGATCCACGGTGACATTAATAAGCGCAGAGCTCGCGGCTCGCGCAGGGCTGCGCGGCCGCAAAGAATCTATGCGTGTGTGCGGGCCGTGGTTAAACAATGAAATTGTGTGCGATACTACCGTGTTAGATTTAAGACTCTCCGGCCTAGATAATAAGGTTCACTCTGTAAAAGCTCGCAGTGTTGATAAATTAGATTTACCTTTGCAAATGTGTTCTATTGTAAATTGTGATAATTTTGTACATTTAACTAATATAAAAAATCAATTGTGTAACATAGATGTAAAACCTCAGATTTTAATAGGGCAAGATAATTATAGCTTGTTGTTACCCCTTAAAATAATACAAGGTAAATCAAATGAGCCGTTTGCTACACTTACCACCTTAGGTTGGTCAGTTCACGGTTGTATTCGTGTGATGGGAGGGGCGCGGAGCACGGTGCTCCACGACGCTGCTACCCTGATCGTCTCTGAACTGGAAACCGAGGATTGTGGGGACCGCGACCGCGACCTTCACGAGGAAGTGAGGCGGCACTTTGAACTGGAGGCAATGGGAGTAGCAGGTAAGCCTAGATGTAATGCTGAAGACGTCTATGCGGTTGAACAGCTTGAGCAAACAGCTCGGCTTGTAAACGGCAGATGGCAAGTTGGCTTACCCTGGAGAGATCCTAATTGTATCATGCCTGAAGATACCTACACGGGCGCCTTTAACAGACTTAAGGGCGTTGAAAAGAAAATGGGAAACAACAAGGAATATGCTAGGAGGTACGTTGAACGTGTGAACCATTTGTTTGACAATTACTATGCTAGGGAACTGAAGAACACACAGCGTACGAGCAAGACGTGGTACTTACCACACTTTGGTGTAGACAACCCAAACAAAAGTAAATTACGCTTAGTGTTCGACGCTGCAAATAAAACTAGCGGTTTGTGTCTTAATGATTATTTATTAAAAGGACCTGATTTACTCTGTTCTCTCTTAGATATTATGTTCCGCTTTCGTGAAAACAGAGTTGCTATCACGGGAGACACAACACATTCCAGTTGGGACAATCACATTCCGGACATTATTCACAAAAAACGGAGCAATTGGATTGAGCTACTTAAGTCGTCAATAGAATTCGAGTGCTGCGATGGTATAAGGGAACGTCCATTGGTGCGAGTGAGATGGCTGCCAAGCAGACTGCGGCTGTAGCTACGAGCCGTAGCAGTGCTACTACGAATGTGGGCGGCACCTGCGCTACGAACCTTCCATCTGATGCTACGACTTCGACATGCGAGTCAGTACACCTACACAATTATAACAACTTGGAATTGCATGTCTTTTGCGACGCTTCACAGAAAGCATTATATGCACTTGCTTATTGGCGATGGGAGGAGAATAATAAAGTACATCTCGCCTTTATAGCAACTAAATGCAGAGTTGCACCAGTGAAGCTGGTAACTGTTCCGCGTCTCGAGCTGCAAGCTGCCCTATTGGGTGCGAGGCTTGCACGTACAATAACAAGCACGCACAACATTAAACCTGTTCGACGCTTCTTTTGGCGCGATTCGACTACGGTGCTACATTGGTTACGTAATAATAAACGTACGTACAAAAATTGGAAGCAGCAAACAATGGCACTCAGTGGTCTTTTATTCCTCCCGCCAGCCCGCACTGGGGTGGGGCGTGAGAACGACTCATCCGAAGCATAAAAACCACACTGCGTATAGTGCTAAAAGAGCGCGCTCCAAGGGATGACACGTTGCTTACGCTGTTGGCAGAAGTAGAAGCCATCGTCAATGGAAGACCTTTAACCCACGTGTCCGTGGAGCCCGGTAGCTTAGAAGCACTAACTCCTAACCATTTTATTTTAGGTTCATCTTCTTTACTTCCTGTAGTGGGAGCATTCGATGACTCAGATTTGTACCTACGGAAGCAGTGGCGTACTGCACAAAGATTGGCTGACATGTACTGGCAACGTTGGTTAAAAGAATATTTGCCAGAGCTAGCCCGTAGGCCAAAATGATACAGTGAGTCAAAACCGTTAAGTATTGGGGACTTTGTTATTATAGTTGACCCGGACTCTCCCCGAAATGTGTGGCCCAAGGGCGTTATAGTAAATGTGTTTCCAGGCAGAGACGGCCGTGTCCGCGTCGTCGAAGTAAGGATCGCTAGCGGTACATTACGTCGATCCGCGTCGCGCATCGCTCCCGTTTCTATTGTGCCTTAGTGAGTGCAAGCACTGGGGTGGGGAATGTTAGCGACGGCTCATATTTTACTTTTTAATTAATACGTAATACTAGCTGTAAGTTAGAATAATTAATATTAATATTTATTGCGGGTAATCTCGCAAACTTACTTGTACGTCTTTGAATAAAGACACGCGGCGCATCCGACGCCACGCAGTCTGGAAGCATCCGCGAGCGGTATCACTGCTAACATTTTCTTACCTTTTGTTTTCTTTGCCTTAATTTATTGTAGTGTGTTCAATATACGATTTTAACATAGTGAAACGTGTTACATTATTGCACTAGCAAACCATCACCCACAATAGGTATCATAATTTTAAAAGCTGTGAAGCGAGTAGATATTAATTATAATATATACTTATATCAATAGTCCACAATTAATCATGAAAAAAAAACGGTAAAATCTTTATATAGATATATTTAATAGTTCATCACCGCTTTAGCGATTTCCTCTTCGATGTTCAAAAATTTAATTTTTTTCGTCTTGTTACAGAAAAAATGTAAAATAGTATAAGTTCTAAATGATACAATAAAACGTATCCGGTGGTATTTATTTTAGTTCTATGAAAACTTGTTGTTCACAAACTATTTCGCATTCAACATTCTCTATTATGCAAAATTATTGCTTCAGCTAATTAATTTTAAATTTCAGGTATTCCTTTATTTGCATTTAGCTCCTTATTTAAGTTTTATTGCATTTTTGGCGCGAAAGTGGGTTTGAATATTTATACTAATATTATAAAGATGTAGAATTTGTTTGTTTGTATGTTTGAATACGCTTATCTCTGGAACTACTAGTTGGAATTAAAAAATATTTTTGTGTTTCGATAGTCCATTTATTCCTTCTATCTCTTTCATATTAAATCAGCATGAAAGATATGCAATTAACTTAAATTTCATTTAGCCCGTAGATAGACTACTTCATTCCTTTTTTATTATTGTTATCATTTACTCTGTTCTCTCTCTATCTCTCTGTTTTTTATTTGCGATCAGTAAATAACTTTAAACAAATTTTATGAAAGTCATGATGAGTGTAGTTCCCCATAGAGCTTCAAAATTCTGTCAAGTTCTAATATAATTCATCCTTCAGTCATGTGTATCTTTGGCTGCATAGTATCTGGCATGCCAGTTCATTTGGGTGATTGGTCAATCTCCTTTAGTAGGTAGTTATCAAGTTTCAAATCTCGTCTTTATGGGAACAATCCACAAATTTTCATCGATCTTTTTGTTATTTATAATGGTAAACCCACTATATTTGTAGGTATAACTTAATAGTTCAACGAAGAGTCACTGGCAGTACCCCAAAGGTGTATATCGTACATCCAAAATGGTTTAGTATAATTCTGTATATAAGGAGCTTGTTGTCTATTGACAACATTTATAGCTTCTTGTTTCTAATGTTCAGCTCGTCCCTTTTTTATTTTATATGAGTCCTTCTTTATTTAGGCCTCTTTGGAGAATCTCTGAAGCAGAGATTGCATCACAATTATTTGTCATCAGCGTGTGGAGTACAGGGCCAAGCATAGATCCCTGAGGTACCCTCGCCGTTATTTTATATAATAGGGATGAGGTTATCACCTTCTTTTACCTGGAATTACCTGCCCATCAAATGTGATGAGCAGTTAGTAAATATGTGATATACTTGTTTTCAGCTGACTGAGCAGGCCATTATGGCCATTATATCGAATGCTTCTTGAATGTCTTGATTTTATGTACAGTATTCTTTTCTTTCCAATGTATTCCTTATTTCAAAGCACACCCTATGGACTTGCTCTATAGTAGAATGACGTTCCCTGAATATGACTTGATTAATGACTGTCACAGAAACTGGTTGATTTTATTTATTATTTAATATTATAATTTACTTTTCCACATTACTGTATATTTATTAGACTTAGTTTCTGGCTCCACAACATTGTTGAGCATATTTTACGTACCTATAGCGTCTGATACAGTAGCTCTTAGTAGGTCCATATTGTTGGCATCTTTGGCATTGATCAATAAACTTTCGTTTTTTTTTGATCTTAGATAGTGATTGGTTGGTAATAAATATATTTAAGATCTTGCGTAGACTTATTTTCTAAACCTGCCAGGAGATTGACGAAAAAGGTTGGTATCCAATGTATTCCTTATTTCAAAGCACACCCTATGGACTTGCTCTATAGTAGAATGACGGTCCTGAATCTGAATTTATGATCTGGGATTATTTACTTATCTAGAAACATCGGCACCATTCTGCGTTTTAAAATCATCTCAAACAATTTCGAGAGCGTTCGAAGCAAGCTTATTGGTTGGTAAGAAGTCACCTCATGAGCTGGTTTTCCCTATGGTATTTGTGCTAATCATGATTATTTGTGATACCTTCAATGCAATGACTTTCAGTGATAAGTAGAATATCCAGCTTATGTAAATCAATCAGAACTTCCATGCTACTAGTCTTATGCTACCTATTTTAACGTTTTATCAATAAGTGCTGTCAAGAGACGAATCATGGTATTCATTTGTTGAAGGAGTAAGTCAATTAACTTTATTTAATCAGCACTTCTTTTATGTCATCGCTCGTTGGTTGTGTCTTTTCCAGTATATTGTATGATATATTCTCTTGAGGATAAGATTGTCTGGATCATAATCTCGTTTCTATTTTTCGGTTGGGGATTTTGGAATACTCGGAACCAGTTTCCACTAGCTCTAGTTTCTCCAACAACGACTGTCTGTGATTATTTCCTACATTTAAAAACACACTGACTTACAATTCCAAACAATCCCTAGATAATTAGCATTTTGAATGAATATATTTGAATTGGACCATTATACAAATTTAAACACTTAACTTAAACCTACCTTTTGAAATCTACCTTTCTCCTGTATAACCTAATAAAATTTTGTTGTGCCCGACAGGGTCCATAGTGTCATTAATAGTCTTAAGATTCATATTATGTAATTATGGAACGCAAAATAAAGAATTGAATTGAATTGAATTATGTGCTTTTCGCAATGATATTTGTCTAAAGACTTCACATCCTTTGTAATTCCCGGGATGTGGTGCTGTCCCTGGCATAGTGTACACATCTCTGGAGTATTTCGGTCACGTCTAGGGCTCTCGGATGTTTTATACTGTTGAGCATATTTTACGCACCTATAGGATCTGATACAGTAGTTCTTAGTAGGTCCGTATTGTTGGCATCTTTGGCATTGATCAATAAACTTTCGTTTTTTTTTTTATCTTAGATAGTGATTGGTTGGTAATAAATATATTTAAGATCTTGCGCAGACTTATTTTCTGGACCTGCCAGGAGATTGACGAAAAAGGTCGAAGAAGGATTGTTCTCCGGTACGTATCTAAAATTTATTATATTGGCGGTGTTTGGATAATTTTTAAGATAAGATAAGATAAGATAAGATAATTTTTTTATTGTGATTCTGTGTACAATAAATAGATCTTACAATTTCATGCATAAGTTACAACAGATTGCCATTTTCGGGCGTACAATATTAACATTGTGAAATATTATTTTTATTTAATTAGTACTATAATTTAATCTTATTACAATTTTTAAATATAATTCCAATTATAGTATTCATTTAAATTGTAAAAGCTTTTTTGTAATAGCCATTCTTTTAATTCATTCTTTTTTTTGTGTTTTGCGGCGGAGGTTAATGTTCTCCGTCATCAGTAAGATCTACTGGCATTTTCCATATCTATTGGTGATTGCTATGGATTGTGGACTCTCAGACAGCTTCTTCCGTTTTGGGTTTCTTGGTGTTAGGTATACCTTATTTTATGTACTTTTTCTTTTTCTACTTTACTAGTATGAAGAGAAGGATAGAATTCTCATGAATAGAATAATATATTGCTTATTTTAAGTTATTAAATTAACGCTAATTACGCCAGGACTTGTAAAGGCGACAGATTCAGACGGGATGTGTGTGTTTATTGATAATTGCTATTCGCTTCCTTTATCTGAAGGTCGGTTGTTACTGTTTATTGATAAGTATGTACTATTATTGCGTCAGATTTGTCTGTAACTAGCTTCAAAGCCTATTAAGTCAAATTTAATTATGACTTAAGATTATTTAATCAATTAAAGTGAGAATCACCAGGCTAATTTAGTGACTTTTTTAAATATAATAATCCCATAAATAACTCGACACCACCTGATGATAAGCAGCAGAAGAGTTCATATGTGAAGATAGCTAGTCAAGATATTTACACAGTTACTTGTTAGAAAATTAACCTTTCATTATAGATTTGATTCACCATAAGTACTTCCATTCTTTAATGGGGTCATAGTCATCAAAAATACAGATCCATCACATCCAATTCAATAGCAATGTCCGCCATGCCTAATTATGAAATGGAAACCGTTCCCATGGCAAACTTATGCTACTTCTACCAATAATAATTGAAGGTATGTATTAGAAAAATAACTGTAACACCATAGAATGTTGGCATTTTTGTTGAAACCTTATTCTTCCTAAACCTTATTCTTAAGTTTTTTGTAATTAGAACACTGGCAGGAAATAAGATTTTTATAAAGCTTTTTTTTAAAATGTCAGTTCACTTGTCTCTCTCAATTTGTCAAGTATCTATCTGACTTTGTTTTGTAATAACATTTTTCTTTATTCTATAATTTTGTCTATATAGGAGTTTTTTTGCAGCTCGAATATTAAAAATTTTCAATTGCGTTTTAATTAAATTACACAGTACAGTACAGTTTTAATACAGTTACTAAATACAGCTGAAATTCGTAACGTCTGTAAAAGTTATTAACTTTCAAATCTTTAATTAGGCAAAATGGTGAAATGTCAAGAACTCAGTCCTAGTTTATTTTTATTATTAAACCCCTCAAGAAGAAATGGATAGAATTCCGCAGAAACGCGTCTATCCTTCAAAAACTTGTTGAAACTAGTGCGGACTCCTAGTTAAACTTTATAGTTTCCCATTCTTAAATCCTAGTATGTCTCGAGGTGGAACAATGACGTCATAGAGCGCATGTACCGCTAGTGTGAGTGTCAATCGAATTGAACCGTCTCGACCCTGTTTGTCGTCAGCTGTCAGTATATGCAAACGACAGCATCGCCTGTTGTGACGTATTGGATACGACTTTTTAAAAAGCGATAAGCAGCTGAACTTAACTGCGATTGAAACTTATACTAGGGCTATTGCTCGTGCAAGACAAAGGGGAAGGAGCCTGGCTGCGCGAAAGGACCGACCAAATTAAATCTGCAGTGGTTTTACACCAGTGCACGAAAAAGCAGATAATAAAGCAAAATAGCTACAATCGTATGGACAGATTATAAGAATATTGATAACAAGGACGTGTGAGTGGCCTGTTGTTTGTGGTAAACGTACTTACAGAAATTGTTAAACTAAGTTTCTGCTGGTTCTCAGCATAATGATCAGTCTATATACGTGCCGCGGCTGGGCACAGGCTTTCCTACATGAAAGAACCGAATGTTGAATTATGGCCCAACATCACCAGCAACCAAGCTGCCGGCTTACGTAATAACCGCGACCGATGATTTAACGCGTCTTTCGAATACGAACAGGAGCTTGAGGTAACAAATTTTCATTGACACAAGTATGACGGAGAGGATGACAAAGCTTTTAGCTAGAGAGCTAGAAGCTCGTCACCGGAGGTGTAAGAAGGGGGAGATAATCATCAATCAAGGAGGAAGAGTAAAGAGTTTGTAGAGTACGCAGTAGAGTGCAGTCTTAGGTTCCCGCGATTAGGCCATTATAACAGAAACGTTGGTATGGCTATGGGAGGTGGTGGACAATGAACTCCTCCAGCTGGTATTACTTTCTCAAATTCTTCTTCTTTGGGGTTTAATGGCGTTTTCTTAGTAGATTCCGCCAGTATCGAGTGTTCTGTTTAGGTATATATATTTTTTAAACTATCTCGGCAAAGTGATAAAATTGCACAAGGTATATTAATTGTGTATGAGAGGTTAAATGTAGAACTGTTGAATTATCTGAAAAAAGACACTCACAAATATATAGTAGGGTAATGACGCTTCTTGACCTGGTGAATTGCTCGAGCAGAACCCAGGTTACCCCCGTGAAGCTCAATGGAGTTACCGGGGAGTGGGTATTCTCAGTACCGCTCTATTGAGGTACTGAGTGAGCCCCACACACGCCTGTCGCTTAGCCAGTGGCGGGTAGGTCCGTAAATGGATTCCTCCTCGTAAAAAAAAGGGTAATGACGCTTCACGTCATAATCAATGCAATTGGAGCCTTTTCAATAATTAAAATATAATGTTGAAAATGTCACACACGCGAGCAGAAGCGAAAGAAGAAAAAACAAGTGTACCCTATAATCTGTTCGAAGGCGAGTTCTGAACAAAAATTTGTAGTGTAGTATCCTTGCTGTATGTGGCTGTTTTCGTTTTATTTCTGTATAATATAATACGTATACTTTGATGTAGAGCGATATGCGTGAAGATAATTCCACAATTTGTTGTTTGTTACAATGTTTTTAATGGTTATGATGTTTTTTACCATCAGACAAAACATTTGGTAAACTTTTTAAATTACATATTCATCTAGTTGCAACGAAAATGCGAGGCAGCCAGAGAGCCTTGACAAGATGCCTTTTGATATAGATATATATATCTTCATGGAGTGAGACTTGTGTGAGATTTGACAATAGTGCTCGATAGGTAAGTGAGGGCTCATGTCAAATTCAATACATTTTTTACATTAGCGATTAGATTGTGAAAATCAAAAGGCATCTTGTCTAGGCCCTCAGAATATTCAAGCAAATTTAAAACATGGGAATTATACGGGATTTGTAGAAAGTATTTTGTTATATTATTAACATAAATATTACCTATTATCTGTATAAAATTTTGTCACTATATAAATATAAATAAACAACTAACTAACTTTATATATATATAAACTATTATAATATAAAAACAGTTTCTCATTTCCTCACGACTGTCTCGTCAGACTTAAGACCGATTTCATTAAGATGAATTGCGCTCATTAGTGAATAGAACGTAAAAGTACGAAGAGAAACCATATTACGTTAACTCCTTTAACAACAGAATTATGAATCAAAAATTCGATAATTCCGTGACAGCGGTGAAAGTAATATTTTTCTGCGAGACGACATAGCTACTCACCGCCATAACTACTCACCGTGGCAAATTAGCCTATTTTGAACAAACGTTACGGTCTCTTCCAATTTATGAATTTACATTATTTACTAATAACACACATCGTCATCCGAATAAATAACGTACTCTTTAATTAAAATATAATTTTACAAATTACTCTGTGCAGAATAAATACCAAAAGAATATTAGATTGTCAGTATAGCTATAAGGCCACCTCCCAACCGCCCGTCGCTGATCTATAGGTATATGGTATCATTTTAAAGGTCTTGGTGAACTGAATACAAATATATAAAAATCTCGCGCCAGTTTTGGGTTTTTCGACCAGAATTTTAAATTACATAACTATTTTATAAGCTTTCATTTGATACCCATATCATATGTGTTGGTTGGGTTTTAATTTTTCAACCAGTCGGCCTGAAAAACCAACCACGCGCGTAAATCATGAATTATAGCGATATATGTATAGTGGCTGTTCGAACCAGTTTTTTTCATCAAAAAAATTGATTTTTCTTATTTTGGGTTTTTTTATATTTTTAAAAAACAAAAAATCACACTGAAAAAGTTTTCAACTTTGAAAAAAAATTCTGGTCGAAAAACCCAAAAAGTTGCTTCTTGACAAGAATTTTCAAAATTTCATATACATATCTTCTTTATTGATATAGATATGTAAATTTAAATTAAATCCGCGCTTGATTTAATGTAGTATTAGCTATTTTATATATTTGCAGTTCAATAAAAACGTGAGTCATTGCTATACGTGCGACTTTTCCATTACGGGATGAGTCACCATTTGTTATTGGTATACAGTAAACGGACTAGGTCACGGGCTAAATGATAGTGTTCCGTGACTCCCTGCTTTATGAAATGGTAAATGGTAGACGCTAAGTATTTACGAGGCACACCAGATATGAAGGGGAAAGAAAACTGATCCAATTGGACATTTTTTTCAGCAGGATCATAAACTGCAAGGAATAGCGTCGCCATCTTAGTTCTTTCGCAGCTACATCTAGCTTGTTCACTGTTTGTTCAGGCTGTAAATAATGATTCAATGCTTAATCCAAAAAAGTCTATGAAATTACTTAGAACGGAACTCAGTATGTCGATCAAAAACTTAACAAAACTCTAGTCGATTGCAATCTGGTGTGAAGATCAGGGGATTGTCTCAGTCTCCAGTCTCCTCAAGTTTTTGGATGATTTAGTAACATGTAAAGTGTGACTTTGTGAAATGACGTCTAGTCACCGATCTTACTTTTATTTTCTGCTCGGTGTCCTTCATTTTGTACTTATTTAAATATTTTTTACACGGTCGCCAGATGTTAAGAAATAAGAACGATCATTTCACTATAATTTTTCAGTCTTTATTATTATTTTATATGTTTTTGGTTACTATGACTACCGTCAGTATTTATAGTTTTGAATACAAGTGATGGCCAATATTTTACAGATGTCAGTCTTTTGAGCCACATCTTAATTAGGTTGCAGAAGATTTTCTTCTTCTTTTATACTTCTTTTTGTTTTTTATACCTGTATAATTAAAACGCCACAATGAAAGACAATACTGTACTTGTTTATTGTAAAATTACATATATGACAAAAAAAAAGAAGAATAACGACATAGATAACACTGCTTTCTCAACACAGCGCCATCTGGTGTTTGAAGCAAAAACTAACTCAAACATACCGCCACCCAAGGACGATTAAAGTCCTTATTATAAATGTGAAAGAAACTAAAACATAAAAACAACTAAATATGCTCATGCATGTGAAACAATAACAAAAAAATACATAGTTATAATACGTAGCAGGTGCACAATACAATCAATATTAATCTTCCAAGGGCAGAGGACATAGCTTAGCAACAGGTCTTTTGAAAGTTTTATTTTTGTGTTGTAGTGTAACGACTCTAGTTATGCCATCTGCACCTGGGTGTTTCTTTATAACTCGTCCCAAAAGCCATTTACCAGGAGGTAATCTGTCGTCTTTCACCAAGACTACAGTATCTAGCGCAATTTCTGTACACGTCTTTGTCCATTTATACCTATTCTGGAGAGAGGTTAAATACTCGAGTTGCCAACGATGCCATAAACATTGCAGCATTTTTTGAATCATGCGCCATCGATCCAATGGACTTAGCTTGACATCAATTAAGGAGTTCTCTACAACTGTAATAGGAGTTTCTCCAATTAGAAAATGACCAGGGGTCAGTGGGGCTTCATCAAGAGCTGAGTTTATCAAAGTTAGTGGACGTGAATTAACACAACTTTCTACCTGTGCCAAAAGAGTAGAAAATTCCTCGAAAGTGAGAAACGTTTGTCCAATGACACGTTTCAAGTGATTCTTCACAGATTTGACACCTGATTCCCAAAGCCCACCAAAGTGTGGAGAATGTGGGGGTATAAAATGCCAATCGGTTTGGTCATTTGCTAATAGTTCGGATATTTCGGTTACAATTTTTGACCTCTCGTTTTTAAAGGCTATATTTAATTCTCGTGAAGCACCAACAAAATTTGTGCCACAATCACTCCAGATATCTTTACAATGACCTCTACGCGCAGTAAACCTTTTAAAGGCAGCCAAAAATGCAGAGGAGGACAAGTCACTAACGACTTCTAAATGAAGGGCTTTTGTGACTGTACATACAAATAAGCAAATATAAGCTTTGCAGGTTCTTTTACATCTACCTGGATACAGTTTAAGCATAAAGGGACCGGCAAAATCAACACCACTTGTACGAAAAGGTCTATTAGCTTGTACTCTATAACTTGGTAAATTTCCCATAAATGGAACCTTTGGAACTGCACGTAGTTTGAAACATGGAATACATTTGTGAATAACAGATTTAGTTAGATTTTTTACTCTAATAATCCAGTAATTCTGACGGATATAGTTTAAAGTAAGTTGGTGACCACCATGCAGAGTTTTGTGATGAGCATTAACAACAATTAATTTTGAAAAAATACAATTATTACTTAGTATTATAGGAGACTTTAAATATGGTGAAACTGCCGCATTTATTAAACGACCACCAACTCTAACAATATTGTTATCATCAAGATAAGGGTTAAGAGTATATAATTTACTTTTCTTACTTACATAATTGCCTTCGGATAAAAGTTCAATTTCATTTTCAAAATGTTTAAGTTGTGACAATTTGATACAAACATTTAAGGCGTTTCTTAATTCAGAAGCAGTTAAATATGGACAGGCATTAATTTCAAGATGTTTTGATTTTTGTTTACAGTTGTACATGAATCTTAAACAATAAGCTGTCACACGATTCAATTTAGTTAGGCTAGAAAACTTATTAAGGTATGTATCCACAAAGGTAATTTGATTAATGCAAACATGACTTATTAATTTAGTTTTCAATTCTAATGTTGTTTCAGGTACGCACGTCAGGGAGTTTGTTACATCTTTAGGTTGTCGTAAAAATAATGGGCCATGCCACCATAGTTCTGACTGCTGTAGGTCAATTGGAGTTATTCCGCGGGAGGCTGCATCTGCTGGATTGTTAGCAGAGTCAATATGATACCACTGGTTACTGTTCGTTACCATTAAAATTTCAGAGGTTCGATTGCCTATGAAAGTAGACCAACTGTTAGGAGTTTTTCGGAGCCAAGCCAAAACTATTGTGGAATCTGTCCATGCAAAAACAAAATTTTTATCAATTTTTAGTTGAAGTATTAATGAGTCTAGCATTCGAGCCAGTAACACCGCACCACAGAGTTCGAGACGAGGCAGCGATACTTGTTTCACTGGTGCAACGCGTGTTTTTGCTGCAATCAATCGTACGTTAACTTCATTACCTTCCCAAACTCGGAGGTACGCCGCACAAGCATAAGCAGCACACGATGCATCACAAAAACCGTGAAGTTCTATTCTGGTAGTTGCATTTGTAATATAAAACCATCGTGGAAACTGAATGGTTGGCATGTTAGTGAAGTTATCAAGATAAGTGTACCATTCAGATTTCAACTCTGGTGTTAACTCGTTGTCCCATTCTAAGCCAGCTAGCCACAATTTTTGCATGAAAATTTTGAGTGATATTACAACAGGTGCTAACCAACCTAAAGGATCAAAAGTTTTAGCTATAGTTGATAATACATTACGCTTAGTAACAATATCAGAATTATATTCTAAGTTCAATTTAAGTTCAAAATTGTCAGTTTGTGAGTTCCACACTATACCTAAAGTCTTAATAATACCTTCTATTTTAATATGCACTGTACTTTCAGATTCATTACACTCATTTGGAATTTTCGATAACACTGATTTACTATTAGATGACCACTTGTGTAATTTGAAACCACCACGTCCGAGCAGTTCACTTAATCGATTTTGAAGAACTGTCGCATCTTCCTCTGAACACTCTGATGTTAATAAATCATCAACATATATATCTGATTTGACTACTTCAGATTCTCTTGGGTAGTCACTAGATTCATCTTCTGCTAGCTGTTGTAAGGTACGTATCGCGAGAAATGGTGCAGATGATGTGCCATAAGTGACTGTCAGTAACCTGTATTCTTGTATTGGTTCTTTAGGAGAATTGCGCCAAAGGATCCTTTGAAAATCGATGTCATCTTTTGATATTAAAATCTGTCTGTACATTTTTTGAATATCAGCCACCAAGCCGATTTTGTGTCGTCTCCATCTTGTTATTAAATTTCGTATGTCTTGCAAAATAGGTGGCCCAACTAAAAGTTCTTCATTTAAAGAATTTCCTTTTTCAGGTACAGCACTTCCATCAAAGACCAAAAACGACTCGAAGGTCTTAAGACAGTATGATGTGGTAAATAGTATTTTAATTTGTTAGTGTTAAGTTCACTTTCAGGTACAGCTTCCATATGACCATTTGATAAATATTCATCCATAAATTTTTTGTATTGTTCATACAGATCAGAAGATTGTGCAAAACGTTTTTCCATCTGCAATAAGCGACGAAAAGCTATGGGTCTTGAGTCACCGAGTGCTGTAGGAGGAGTTTGCTTAAAAGGTAAGTTGACTACATATCTACCATCATTGTTTCGTATGTGAGTATTCTTAAAATGCTCCTCACATTGTATGTCTAATTTTGTTAAAAGTTTTGTATGTGATGTATTCTCTTCTATTTCCCAGAATTGTCTTAGTAACTGATCCACATCAATTTTTGTGTGAGTTGCAATGATATTGTGTTTTTGTGGATCAGTTTGTGTTACCTTCCCGGATATTAACCAGCCGAAGCAAGAATTGATTGCAATAAGCGAGTTGTGTTTGTACATTCCACTTAGTATGATTTCAGCGTGCACGTCGGCACCCAACAATATATCAATACGACCTGGTTTGTGATATTCAGGATCAGCAAGATCCAACTCTAATGTGGAAGGCCAGGCATCTTGTGGGAATTCTCTTGTGGGTAATAAAGAGGTGAGTTTCTTTAAAATGTGTGCTTTCACTTGAATTGTTTGTGTTGGTTTCTTTGTAGAGTAAATAGAGAAAGTCACTATAGATTTCGTAGTTACCACTGTGGAATTATACACACCAGTGACTTAACCAGTAACGGGAATACGGTCTAAGAGCAATAATTGTGATGCTGCCTCTGTTAAAAATGATGCTTGTGAACCTTGATCAATTAGCGCTCTAAGTATGTATGTGGTACCATTTTTTGATTTTACAGCAATCTGTGCAGTAGCTAATATAACTTGATTGTTTACTGTTGTGTTCATACAAATAGTGTTACATACAGAAGTAGGTTTTTCAATTGTTTCATTACATGGATGTGAGTTGTTACTACTCTTATTCTCTGTCTTTCCAGGGATTGTATAATGCAGAAGAGTGTGATGGCGTCGCCCACATTTCTTACAAGTTGTGCTCTGTCTGCAGTGAGTCACACTATGTCCCTTGACAAGACAGTTAAAGCAGATATTGTTTTTCTTAACAAAATCTTGACGTTTAGATACTTCTAAAGTGGCAAAATCATTGCAGTGACATATGTAATGGTTCTGTGAACAGTATGTGCAAGTACTATTAAGTTTTGTGGCAAAACTTTTAATGTTTGTGATCTTTTGGAATGAAGGCTTTACTGTGTAATCTTTCACTTGTGTAGTAGAAACCATTTCCATAGTGCGATATCTCTTTTCAAGGAAAGAAGCAAATTCTTTGAAGGTAGGTATTTCGGCAGTGTTTTCAAGAGATTGCTCCCAAAGCATGTGCGATTCAGAATCTAATTTTCTAACAATAATATGTATTACTATCGCGTCCCAGAAAGATATATCAATTTTTATATTTTTCAGAGAGTCCAAACATTGACATGTAGTATTCAAAAGATCTTTAATGCTTTGAGTAGATGCCAAAGTTATTTTCTTTTGATTTAACATTCGATTGAGAATGTTGTTTACAATCATTCGTTTATTATCATACCGAAGAACTAATTTTTGCCAAGCATCATCATAATTTGCTTCAGTCAATGTGAAATGTTTAAGTAATTGTTCAGCTTCTCCACTTAAACAGGATTTCAAATAATGATGCTTTTCAATTTTGCTCAAATGTTCATCATTGTGTATCAGTGAAAGGTATAAATCTCTAAAGCTAATCCATTGATTATAGTCGCCACTAAATGTTGGTATTGGTATAGGAGGTAATTTTGTTCGTACTTTTTGGTTTTCTGAATTGCATGTATCACTATTATTCAAAGTTTTACTTGATATGTTACATGACTTAAATATTTCATATTGTAAATCCTTTATTGAAGTTTTTAAATCCATAAAATATTCTTCTGTTTTAGTAAAGTTTTCTTCCAAATTGAAATTACATTTATCAAAATCTTTCTCTGTAAAACTTGTTATCATAAAATTGTATTGTTTGTTATATGAATCCCAATATTCATTTAACGCTTCCAAACGTGTTTCCAAATATCCTTTGGTAATTTTTGAACGACTGCATTTCTTTGTGTTTGAAAGTAATTTCATAATTTTGTTACTAATTTCACTAATAATTGTTACTTGTGTACTTATGGCCGCCATTTTGTTAATTTAAAGCCAAATTAACTTTGTTTTATAAGATACACAACACTTTAATATTGTAGGTTATAATTTTTGTTTGCAAAGTTTTAAAGTATAGTCAATTGTCTATTTTATTATGAAGTTATTTTAAGTCCAGATTCACTAATAAAATGATAAACTCAAATAAATGTATGTGTCATCGCTTTGTGTTGTACTCACGCCACCATTTATTATACTCACTGCTTCATCCTCGAGATTAGCATAAGACACATGTAGTAACACATACGGTGACGCCAGTTTACGCACTGATAGTTGAGATTTTTTTTTTTTTTTTTAATAATTCTATGTGGGTAGTTTACTTAACTGTCACTACTACCACGACGCGCGGGGTTACGTCATTCACAGTACAGTGCTCCGCCAGTTCGCACACGTAAAATATGTCTGTAGTATTTATAAATGTTATTTTTCTGAAAATATACCGGTAAAAGGAAACGTTCTAAGAGTGAAGAAGCTTACGTTTACATTGCAAGTAAGTTAAAAATAAATAAAAAATTGATAACTCGGGCGCATCCACTAACTCGTCAAACAACGACGCAAAAATCATATTCCCTGCTATAACGATTTAAAAGAACTTAGTAAATGAGTCTATATTTTGATATTGACTTTGAAATATGGTATAGTTACATGATAAGTCTGTAAAGTAATCACTGCTTTACTGACAATACTGTAACAGACATACCAACATCTTTGTCTTAGGTGTTTAGCAATATACATTTAGTGTTACTGATAAGTTGGAGATATGATCTCTGACAATACTGTAACCACGAAGATACTTATAATTGCTTTGCTATTTAAGTGAGAAGAACTAATAAAATTTTGGGAATATGCATATTATTGTTAGTTAATTTTAAAACAATAAATTTAATATATAATTAAATTCTAAAACTGGGAAATTTTCAAACAAATACCCGGTTAATAACCACTTAAAGTTATCACTATTACTAGTGCTATACCTTTAATTAAATTTATTATATTTCTCATATACATTCTCTGCTATAACGATTTAAAACAACTTAGTAAATGAGTCTATATTTTGATATTGACTTTGAAATATGGTATCGTTATATGATAAGTCTGTAAAGTAATTACTGCTTTACTGACAATACTGTAACAAACATACCAACATCTCTTGTCGGATGTAATTAGCAATGTATATTATTGTTACTGATAAGTTGGAGATATGATCCTCTCTGACAATACTGTAACGAAATAGGTGCATGTATAAAGTTAGCTTGGCGATGGTCACTATGCTATCTAGCATGCTATCTATATGGGCTCAAATTGTTCGCACTTGTTTAGTGTTTATACTGATATTGTTCGCAAGCCGTACAACACCAGGCTGGCGCCTATCACCGTCGCGCCCTTCACGGTCCGCTGAGCACCATATGATCCATAAAATATAAATTATATTAATTTGCACCTCATGTAAACGCAATAGGTGTCATTTTATTTCAATCTTCTAAATAAATAAGGAGTAACTAAAATGGTACTTAATTAATCAGAATATAATGAGGAATTTATATTTTATTTTCGGTTTTCACTAGAAAATTATTTCAACAAAAAGTAAACATTTACCTTAAAGTGCATAAATATGCTGAATATAAATATATCAGCTTAAAAATAGGAAAATATAATGTGAGTTATTATAAATACTATAATAAACTCTTATACTTGTACGCTGTTAGCCTACCTACACCTACCTACCAATTTTGTAGAGGTTATTTACGCAGTCATATGACTATAAACTAAAAATAAACTTATATTTAAATAACTGTATGGTATTTTATCATAATAATTGCATAGACGCATACCGGTAGTGAAATATTGGAGAATTTCAATGATGTTGTGGAGCCCACGCCTAGTGCTAGAAACGAGCCTGCTGTTTAAACCTATTAAAGAGCCAGCTCCATCTACGATGTCTTGCATATAAATATCCTCAACTAACATTGAAGGTCAGTGTGATGAAATGGCTGTTATTCCTGAGGTATATAACTCTTATTGGAGCTTTTAGCCGATGATGTTTCTATTCTTAAATCTTATGGCAAAGATATCAACGCTGATCTAGGTGTTCAGCTTCAGCACATTGTTTGATCGGGATTGTCAAAAACAAAAAGTGTTAAGCTCGGCTATCATATGTTTTGGAAAAGCGATTTCCGTTTTGCTTGGCGTAGAAAACAAAAACAGCACCGTTATAAAGCTGCTGATTGGTGCGAGACGGTTTGTATGTAATTGTCTAAACACAGACTCGATTACACGTCAAAATTATATTCTCTATAACATAGGTCTCCAAACTTTGAAGCCTTCCGGCCATAATGATTTTTCAGTTTGTTTCAAGGGCCAAACCAGTTTTAATTTTTCTGCCCTTAACTATATTTCTAGACTAGAATAGTCATAAATTGCGTGATCTAAGCAAACTTACGTTTTTTTTGCATTTCAATTATTAAAAAACTAAATTACAAGCTTTGGCCCGCGAGCCGTAGTTTGGAGCTAGCTGTTCTATAATGACAATAAGGAAATGAAAGGACAAATACAAATAACAAAAATAGATAACTCGCTTTTTGACTCTAATTTATATGAAACTCTATTTAAACTATTTTCAAATTTGGCTCAGATTTAAAAATATCTTCAACACAGAAGACTCAGTCACAAAACTCTTATACCCGTTTCTAATACACAAAGAAATAATTTCAACTGGAAAGCTCCTCCATCAAGTCGCAGGTTCAAGAGGGGACTCAGAGGCTGTAGGATCCTGCTCAGAGGAATCAGCACGTCATCCTCCAAGCCGTCATATCGACAGCCACCGGTACCGCTGCCCCCGCCAGCGCCGATGCCGTACTCAGCGCCGCGGAGTCACTATAGTCCGTGGAAGTGAGACATGCTGGTAGGCTATGTCAATTTTATTATCAATAGTCATATTTACCAATGACCATACAATACTATCATGGATTTCTGGCTATGAAATACCCTTTACAATGCCAAACAAATATTATGCTAAATAATAATACAAACAAATATTCGTAAACGACATGAATATACAAAAGTAGAGAAATCTCAGTTACAACAATGTATTAATGATTTATTGTCTATAAGGGCGATTTCTTCAATGTTTACCATTTGAAGCGTATTTTTTGTTAAGTTTTTCCTTGTCCAAAAACGATACGATAAATATAGATTTATACATTAATAAATTATAATAAATTCAATGAAACAATACAATTTAAATTAGAAGACTTAATAAGGACTGCAATGAACCTAGTTTCTGAAAACTTTTTATATGTAGCATACATTTAGAGACCTCAATTTTAATTCGAAAAAAAATATGAATTTTTACAGCGTCTTTTGTGTTTAACATAATTATGAAACTGGCGATAAAATTCCTTAGATCCTGTGGCTATACATCTACTATATATTAATATGACTATTATTTATTAATAATAGTTATAGAAGGTGATTAGATAATTTATTGTCATGCTCTTAAAATCATTAGGATTTATTATAAGCTATGAAAAAAGTAATTTTGCTCCTAGTACTATTTGTAAATTCTTAAGGTACATTATAGATACCAAAAATATTATAGTAATAAAAAAAAAAAAAAAAAAAAAAAGAAGTATTTTATATATAATATCAGTTAAACTATTTCCTAACAGTAAAAATATGGAAAATCAGAGACCTTGCTCGATTAGTCGGATTACTTACATTTGCTTGCCCTGCGGTTGAATATGGGTATTTAAAATTAAAAAATAATTATGATAAGTATATGACTGTACCTGAATCCTTCAATTTCAATTGGTGGTGTCGGGCTATTGGTGTTGTCGGCCTATTAATAGCCCATCTAATAGTGTTAAAGTATTATGAATATTTATAAGAAATTTTTAGTGATGCTTCTACTACGGGGTGTAATGCCGCGTGTGGTAAGAAAACTGCCAGTGCTCTTTGGACAAATTTTGAACGTTTGAAGCAAAAAACTTGCAGAACTGCAAAATATTACTTCGTATAAATAATACCAGTGCCACCTCATACGTAAATCGTGTGGTGTACAGTTCTCTTCATCTCACGCAGGTAACAAGAGAATTGTAGCAATGGTGAGAACATATCATCGTGTTCGCTGCAAATAAAAGTTAGGCCGAAACACCTTTGCTGATGTGGAGTCTAGGGCACTCACTCGGATGTTGAGTGGAAGCTGGATGATTATGCTTTAATATAAAATAAAAAAAAAATAAAATGTTATCGATTAGGTGAACCTGAAATTGGTATTTTTTCCAGTAAAGTAAATAAAAAATGTAAACATGTAATAAATCCTGAAGATGAGATAAGTAAAGAATCCTTGAATAGGCATCTTTTGACATAAATGCATTGACTGTACATTGGTCAAGTTTTTCTTTTATGTTTTATGAGATGTTAAAAGTATATGGACACGTGTAAAGATAAGGCTACAGGTATATTTGTAGTTCCTTTATGGCCTACACAACCTGATTTGGTTTCCTCTTAATATAAAACTTTGAATTTCACTCTCATTCGTTTTTTAACCTAGTCAGAATCTGATTTGATCTCATTACAGCAATCATTATGTGCACCAGCGGCTTACCCTGGTTGCCAAAATTAGTATTCCAAAATTCCTTAAATTCTTTATTCATCTACTACATTATGGAGCTAAATATGACATACTCAATGGTTGCAGATCTGCACCATCATTGTTAAGACCACACGTAGTGGATCTATAAACCTATGCTTAAATTACCTTATTTTAAAGACATTTGTGTAGTTCATACTTTAAATTGTTACTCAGAAAGGCTTGATTATTGCGTGACGAATTTGATTATATTTTTGTAAGTTTAAGAGTACTTCATAAATCGTATCACGACAGATGTTGACTCGATGGGTTCAATGTACACTCGAGGAGTATGGAGTAGATCTGTCGACATTTAGTGCACACAGTACTAGGCACGCCAGAACTTCGAAAGCTAAGTTAGGCGTTAATCTGAACATAATAATTAAAACGGTTGGAGTTGTAATTCTCAAACTTTTAAAGTTTTATAATAGAAATATTATAAATAAAGGCGATCAGGGTACTTTTTCAAGGACAATAATGTCAAATGTAGTTCAATGGTTTCAATATTATACACATATAATTAATGTCCACAATAAGAATTGTGATTCTATAGTAGTCCAAAAGGTTTCAATAAATAATAATGACCTGATAATATATGATTTTTCACAATACAATTTTACCTCTCAATATCTACATGTGTCTTATGCTAATCTCGAGGACGAAGCAGTGAGTATAATTAGTGATTAAACGAACTTACCTTACGTGAAGTTCTATCATAATTATACGAGCTGCTTCGTCCGAAGAGATTAGCATCCCTCCCAAGACCCAACCCCCAATATCTATTGTAAAAAATCAAATGCTCTAAACTAAATGACGTAACCCCGCGCGTCGTGGTAGTAGTGACAGTTAAGTAAACTACCCACATAGAATTATTAAAAAAAAAAAAAAAAATCTCAACTATCAGTGCGTAAACTGGCGTCACCGTATGTGTTACTACATGTGTCTTATGCTAATCTCTTCGGACGAAGCAGCTCGTATAATTATGATAGAACTTCACGTAAGGTAAGTTCGTTTAATCACTAAAAATGTTCAACGTAAACGAAACTATTGCTTTATTTTGTCTTTATTGCACTGATCACAACACTTGCACTTTTATTTTACTGTTTATTACACATCCGACATTGAAGGACCAGAATTTATGTATAATTAAAACGCCACAATGAAAAACAATACTGTACTTGTTTATTGTAAAATTACATATATGACAAAAAAAAGAAGAATAACGACATAGATAACACTGCTTTCTCAACACAGCGCCATCTGGTGTTTGAAGCAAAAACTAACTCAAACAATACCATTTAGGTAGCAATCAACCATACGGTGCACCCGATGGAAAGTGGTTTCCTCGGTCTATGGATGCTAACAATACTAGGGGTATCAGCCGACTCTGTATGTCTCGGTATTCTTACCCTTTTTGTAGAACTCCAAGCTGTACTACTCATTTAGGAAAATCTCCACACGAAGCTTATTCAACAATGTTAAATTAAAGGCACTGTGCGTCCCGAAATCACTATACAAGGGAAATAAAATGAAACTGCAGTGTATTTCGGATGACGTCTAATTGAACACTAAAATAATAAAATTATAAATATGAAATTAGCGACTGCTCGCTATGTCAATGCACTCTATTATTTAGGTCGCGGCCGAAGTACAAAATACTTGTATCTGCTTTGACAGCTAATCTTATAAATTATAAATAATAAAATTTTAAATCATGTACATACAACTTGAGCAGATGCGGTAAGTTTCTCTGAAACAGCGCAAACCACGTTAGAACTAACGTGTGAGGATTAACTCCCTGCAGGGTGCAAACGGCGCTGTGGTAGGAGGCCTTTGGCACCATGTGAAATAAATCACAGAAACACCCCATTATAATTGTTAGAACACGCTAAGAACGGTAGGTGGCGGCAGATTTCTTCATTATCGCTCTCATTTTGACGAACACGACTGTCACTAATGTCACTTGCGTCGATTTGAAAATTTGACGTCAATTTCGATATCACCAACTTTGGTGTTACAGTGTGAGCAACCCACTGATCATATAATCATTACGTATTCTGAATAAAATTCAACGTTGCTAAATATTATGGAGTTGTACGGTGACCAAACGCTGACGACTTGCCGTTGTTTTTTTTTATATTAAGCTCAGCAAATGACTCGACACCACCTGATATGATAAGCAGTAGAGGAGTCCATATGTGAAGATAACTAGTGAAGCATGCGACATACTGCCCTAGCCACCCTCACCTTGCCGGCCCAAAAAGTGCTTTTTCACGCCTCTTTTAAAGGAACCCATGTTATAAGAAGGAGGGAATACGTTGTAATGAAATCACGATCTTTGTCTGTATTTTCATCGTGCATGCATGCACACAAACCGCATTGCCTACAAAGTCCTGGTGACTTTGTAGGCAATGCGGTTTGTGTCGACAATATAGCATGAACACTTGATATAATTAAACATTCGTAGCTCGTTTTAATAGTAATGGTAGAAAATAGTTATTAAAAGTTAATATGCGAACGAGTTTAATTTAAACATTTATTGATTTTAAAATTTGGCTTATAAATTAAATTAGCTCCCTTTTAAATTTGATTTAGATGGAAATGGATACAGAGTTGGTAACACTGTAATGTGGTAGTTTAAAATCTTAATGTGATAGCAACTCTTAATATTGGTAGTATTTTAAACCCACCAAACACTAAAATTCTAAATCTTTACATATTTTTAATTGTTTTGATGTTATCTCTCAAACTATTCATTATATATTAATATCATGATCTTTGTTCATTACATATTAACCGTCGCCGGAGACCGTTCTCTTTGTCACCTGTGACCTGTGATTCATATTAAATTAAAATGAGGCAAATCATTTAATTTTGAGTCCATTTATGACTTTGTTTAAAACATTTTCCTCCGAAAGCTTCTAGTCAGTTATTTTTACAGTTCACAGAGTAACGTATTGATACAGATACTTGTTGAGCGCGTTCCTACACACACTATGGCCCCAATTCAGTTCTACACGGACTAAATTAAATTTAAGTTATTTGCATCTCTTTCAAACCAATTCATCAAGACGGGATAGAATGACTTATACAGTAGTACTGAACTTAAATTTAATTTAGCTCATGTGCTACGAAATTGAGGCCATTATCTTTATTGATTCAGAGAACTTTAAGTACTGTCCAAATTGAGGATTATTTATTCAGTTGCCTTCAAATAGTACATTTAGTGAAGCATATGATATTGTACTGTTATGCATATGTTGTATATGTAATGTGACACATGTTAAATATCTCTTGGAGGTATTTTCGCAGTCTATCAATTCTTATCAATCGTAGGTCCAGTACCGAGAATTCAAAGCTTTCCTACTTGGGAGAATCCCACGAAGAGAATCACTAGTATACAGAGTGTTTAGTAGATACCCAGTCACCAGATGACAGTCTGTAAGCATAGACTGTAACAAAACATAGTGAAGCGTCATTTATCTATCGCCTTTAAAAAATATTTTACCGATTGAGTGAAAGCAGTCGCTATAACATAATTGATGAGCATGAGTTGGAAGATACAAATTAAATGCAACTTACCAGATAATATTAATTTCTTACCACCAATATATTATGTAAGATGCACAATGTGACGTAAATTAAAAAAGAATACCTACCGACGTTATAGCGTGAGAGTTGAGAACAAAATTAAAAGCTAGACAAGTGCGAGTCGGTCTCCCCCACGGAGAGTTCCGTAGGTAAGTACATCAGAGAAAATGTAAAAATTTCATAGAAAACACGAAACGTTGGCGGCTTAGTGCGTAAGGTCATTGTTTTCTGCGGTTCAAACCCCGCCACGTACCAATATGTTTTCAAAATTTGTATTTATATGAAAACATCGTGAGGAAACTTGTGCACGCACGTGAAAAATTATTAGATTGTGTGTGAAGTCGACCTACGTGACCTTGGCCAGTGTGGTTGACCTTGGCCTAGGCCCTGGCGCAAGACCTGGTGAATTGCTCGTGCAGAACCCAGGTTACCCCCGTGAAGGGCAATGGAGTTACCGGGGAGTTTTAGTGGGTATTCTCAGTGCCGCTCTATTGAGGTACTGAGTGAGCCCCACACACGCCCGTCGCTTAGCCAGTGGCGGGTAGGTCCGTAAATGGATTCCTCCTCGTAAAAAAAAGGCCCTGGCGCCCTAATTAATTGTAGACACGAGCCACTCGGTGGGGCCGTATATGATGATGATAGGAAAGATTAGATTTATCGATATCAGTAAACTTTCAGTACCTAATAATAGATATTATCTCCAAATTTCAAGTAGATCAATATTGATATGTAGCCCTAACCGTTGTAACAGACCACTGACAGACAGACGGACAAGTCAGTGACAACAATAGACAGTTTGGATCCTCTGGTGCGGAACCCTTAAAACTTAATGCTTAGGAAATATTTGTCGTCACCAAACTCACTGTTCCATATAGATGATTTGAGTTTCTACCTAACAAAGAGCTTTTTGATTATATTTCATCTTATTTAGGGTAACTTTATCAGTCATAAATAATATATTACTTTACTTATAAACTAATTTCCATTGCCAAAAACACCGATCACAGTTCGTTTAACTTTGTATTGCATTAAAGTACAATCAAGCTCAGAAAGCATAGTTGTTAATGACTTTATAAATACTATGGCAATTGTGAACGGATTTTAAAATATTTTTTTAAATCGATAGAGTACTACTTTTAAGGTCAATAAAGAATCACATCACCAATTCAGGATTTGAAAATCGAGGAATTTTAATGTCACTTATTGAGTGTTTCATATTTTTTTCTAAAGCTATTCGCGCATTGTTAACCAACGACAAACCGACAGGCAAGTCGACTTTACTGACTTCACCCATATAACTGTGACTTTAGGGAATTACCATTCTAAAATGAGAAAAAGTTTTAAACAAACCTAAAGAGCGACTTCAAACCACTAAAAGGGTCACAATAATTCAATTTTAAATTATATTTTGGATTTGTTGCTATATTGTTTCAAGAAAAAATTTAAAATGAAACGCTGGTTATTGTTCTTTTGTGTAATAAAGAATAAATTAATAAAGGGAATCAAAGATAATGAAATAAAAAATGCACCTAAGGATCACATAAGGATATCTTACTCATGTATTATAAAATTAATAATATACTTTTTTGTAAATGAGTCTCATTTAGTTTTATACGACGTATATTCAACGAAAATGTGACGTATTGATGACGACTTAATTGTAATAACAATGGAGTCGATTTTAACTTAAAATTCAGTTATTTGCCTCTTCTTCATTTCATTTAATATGAAAGAGACAGTCGTCAGTTTAGCAACTTTTAATGACGTCACAGGTATGAACTTAAATTAAGTTTAATCCATGCGCAAAAGAATTAGGGCCAATACTCTCGTATTTTAGACGACATGTAGGTGATCATAATGACGTCATTAGCTACGTCGTACGTCATATGTTAAAGTCAAATATGAGGAGGTGGATTGGGGACGTGTTAAGTAAAAGCAGTTGTATTATCGGATGACACAACATAAGAGAACGTAACGTTAAATACCGGTACAACTATAAATACAGCTATACTACAAAAGGATTTATTCCAAATCACACTCATGAGTACTGACAGCGCTGTGAACGTATTATAAGTCATAGCAATTGACACTTTTAAAGCGCTTACAGCGATGTGAACGTATTACGAGTCATTCCATTTGATACTTTTGAAGTGCTCACAGCGCTGTGAACGTATTATAAGTCATAGCAATTGACACTTTTAAAGCGCTCACAGCGCTGTGAACGTATTACAAGTCATAGCAATTGACACTTTTAAAGCGCTCACAGCGCTGTGAACGTATTACGAGTCATTCCATTTGATACTTTTAAAGCGCTCACAGCGCTGTGAACGTATTACGAGTCATTCCATTTGATACTTTTGAAGTGCTCACAGTGCTGTGAACGTATTACGAGTCATTCCATTTGATACTTTTGAAGTGCTCACAGCGCTGTGAACGTATTACAAGTCATAGCAATTGACACTTTTAAAGCGCTCACAGCGCTGTGAACGTATTACGAGTCATTCCATTTGATACTTTTGAAGTGCTCACAGCGCTGTGAACGTATTATAAGTAATTCCGTTTGGCACTTTTAATGCGTGATTTGAAATTTATCTAACGAAAGTCACTTATATGTCAAATTTATTACAGACTATAGGAAAATACATACATTGTATGCCGTGGTGTAATTTTACACTGAAGTTGAATATTTTAAAATTAAGCATAATGGTGCCTTAGTAAAGAATCAAAATGCTACACAAAATATTAGCCGTGGATATTGGAAATTTTTGCACCTTAAAGAATATTGCATGTTGTAGCATCACGTACACATGCCACACACACAATTTCAATTGGAACCCTAGTGAGCAAAGTGGTGTTGATGGAAATAAGGATCAGTTTTGTACAGGAACTCATTTTCTGGACAGAACAAGCTGACTCTCTCTGACTGAGTTGATTTCTTATTCATATTTAGATCGTACATTCTAAAGATAACTTTGTTATTTATATTGTTTAAAGTAATACACGATAAATGTTATTATTTAAAAAGAATTTGAATCGAGCTTTCACTTTTTTTGTTGACTGTACACTGTACAGTATCGTAATTCGGCCCCAATTAGTTTGTTTTGCTGAGTAGAATGGATTCTTTTATTTCGGCGATTCCGGACGAGGACAGCTCCTTTGATAACGTGGAGTCAATGTCTTCATTCACAGTTGGTGCCTAAGTCTTGCGTAAGAGCTGATGAATGTGCGAAATGAATACTCTTATTACAGATTCGAATATGGTACATATATATAAGATGCTGCTACCATAAATATATAAAGTTTCACTACATTCCGCCAGCGATTAGCAAAATATTTTTATTAATTAACACAGTAGCTATTTATGACAATAGTAATAATGCTGTTTTAATTAGATTTAACGTGCGAGTTACACAGTTATCTGTCTATTAACCCATACATTTTGGAATATTTTGTTACCACTATTAAGACAAATACTCATCATATGATAACATACAAATATCTTACCCTACTGGAGATTCTAACCTGAGACTTCTAGTTCTGTAGACAGGGGGGACCAGTCGACCAAACGGCCGTCCTATTAATAGATAATGGGATAATTTTAAGAAAGAATACTTCTTAGCAAAGCTGATTCTTAAAAAAATTAACAGTTATAATCACGATATAAGTTCAAAGTCAAAGTCAAAGTCAAAATATCTTTATTTAAATAGACTCATTTACTAAGTTCTTTTAAATCGTCAAAAAAGCAGATATAGTTTGGCCTTGAGAGTGTTAGAGCTTACTTTTTAAAATTACAATTATAGATATAGTCATATGCAGCAATAATATTCATATATTATTAATAATATAGTATTATCTTCGTTAGTGATAAAAGCTTTGATTTATACCTGTTAAGCTCTAAAACGCAGTTTCAAGGCACAATTAGATTTTAATTATTGAGCGGCAATATACACCCGGGTGTATTGAGACAATTAAAAAACAAATATATTTCATGAGAATTGACTCACAGGTCTACCTGTAAGCTGATTTGACTTAAAATTCTTAGTCAATTACTTTTTCGCGTAACTGTATTTTTACATTTTTTACAACAATCTGTAAATCATCAACATTTAATTGAGAGATATGGGTATTATAATATAGATACCACACGACACAGTTACGCACCAATATCGAAGGAAACGGAGAAACTTTTTCCATTTTCCAAAGTTTAGAGTTTTGGCAAATTCACGTCTCGCAAACAAATTATGTGTTTCGTTTGTGTTTGAAACGGTGTGGGATATGTACGGTGAAGGTTTTATGTCGTATAGTGTAGAAATACATATACTAATATGATTAAAGTAATTTGTGATCTCAAATAAATTGTACTAAATGAGTACTACATTTTTGTGTAATGGCAACATTGATGACCGATTCTGATTTTGATTGTTAATAAAAAAATAATAAACGTAAATTAAAAGAAATGCCAAATTTATCTTCCAATAGTCTTCCATAGTAATCTAACTTATTTCAATAGATTAATGGCATCGTAGGTTTTCACAATTTACGCCTAAGTACCCATTAAGTTACACTGGTCCTTTACAGAGAGACGAATAAAAGAAACACTTTCAAACAACTCCATTTTGTATTCGAACAACTATGTAAGTTCACTTTTAATCTCAAGCGATTTATTACAACCGTACACAAAGTAGGTAGGTACTTTTACGCAAGTACTGGTGAAAGTGATCGGCATGGGAATCGAACACATTGTCTGCAATTAACAAGGAAAGTCCAGCTTTCTTGGAAGCGTGCGATCGACGCGTCTAGCGATCTAGTGATAACTAATCAAGTACTTTAGTCTTTGAACTCATAAGATGAAATAATGAAAGAATCCTAATATGAAAGTATTCTAAATGCTAAATTGTCGAGTGGGTTGAATACGGATAACATAAGTTATTAATAATGGTCTTTCTTTGCGTGATCTATACCACATAATTTTCTATCGTTTGATAGTAATCTTTGGTCGTGTGTTAGCGCCTTATAGTTTGTAATGGATGTCAGTTTTGAATGATAATATAAATATTCAGACGTTATTGTTATAACTGTGGCCCTTTAAAACAATGATGAAGTAAGAAGTATGGTATGCAAATAGTTAACAATAAAAACTTCGTAACACTTTTGATTTCTATCTCAAAAACCTCTACAACGAGGCGAATAACCGTTTTTACAAAGTCGTGAACCGTAACAAGCACGAGGGTGGCCGACTGCAGTCGATATCGGCCGAGCGACCGCGCTATCTGAAATGAAAGTTGTAATCAATGTTACCAGAAATATAATATTACTACTTTGAGAGGAACTATGAAATTTTTACTAATTATGTAAATTATGGAAAATTGCATAATTAGTGATTTTTAAATGATTGTATTTATTGTTTGTAAATTGCATCTTATAGATACTAAAATTCATTTTTGTATCTTTCTTTCTTCTTAAACTGGCATCATAAGTTTATATTAATTTGGGAACTATATCAAACTATCTACTGCTACAACTTAAACAATACAATTTCTATTATAAAATATGTTTTCTGTTGCAGAGTGGACACCAGTGGAATGGTTATAGACGAAAGACTAAGAAAATACTAGCTCCTTAGGATTACATTTTCACAATCTATAATTGTTTTTTAAATTATATATATCACAACTTATTACAGTTTTTTTATTTAAGAACAGCTACGGTATTTTCTTTAGGAAAATCGTTTTTAGGTTCAGTTAGTTGTTAAGAAATAGACTGATGGAATTAATTCTCAATTTTAAATTATGCCATTAATATTTAAAAAAAAAACATAAGTGTATTATTGATTCTATAAAGTCATACTTAAAAGAATCCGCTGTTATATTAGTAACTGAATGTTATATTAGTAATACTGTACCATATTGTGTTATCCGAATGGCAACACTGTACGAACTTTTTTTCGAGAATCAGTTCTGCGGAAGCATTTGTAGGGAGACTACACGCTGCTCCCGTTCGGTCCGATAGTACTTTTACGTGGATCCTTTGAAAACCGGTTGGAAAGTGCCCTAGGTGTGGCGTGGGATATTATAGTGCCGCGGTCAACCGTAAAAAGGTCTTTTTGAAGTACTAAAAATCAACGCTTGGTGTTAAAAACTTGGTAAAAGTGCAGTGTGTGACTCAGTAGGATCACCGGTACCGCTATCTTGATATCGAGGTAATGATACGTGTTATATCAAACTCTTTTGTTATCTGATTTGATTGCTAACCTTTTCCGAGAACCGGCCGCAAAGGTTCGGTCAATGTGTCGTTTTCTACCTGTTGCGTTCTTTTTTCACTCAAATGGTTATATTTTAATACGAGGGTGTCTGCTAGAATTATCTCGGGTTTAAGTAGTTTCTTTGTTCGTCGCCTTTACATATATATATTTAACTTGATTAGTTATTTATGTAAGTAATAAGCCAGGAATAATAATTATTTTCAAACATTTTCAAACTTTTTCTCAGAGCAAGAAGATAGATAATTCTAAAGTACCTATTTGTAAATGAATCGTAGATTATATCATCAGTTAATTAAATAACACTTATGAATATCGTCATTTGTCTTTTAATGATTAAGGTTTTCTGTACAGGAAAACCGGTAATCGTGAATGACTAATTTTGGAGGTACGAGTATTTCTATATATTTCAAACCGGACTACGGTCATTTATTTGTACTTACAAGGAAATTAAAGTTATTTTGATCGTTGACTATTAGTTTCGATTTGGTTTGGCATTTATTTAGTATTTTAAACGAGATTTGTACGTTCATAACGGCTGAAACCTTTACCTCGTCTGTATTTAAAAAGCATGCCCGTTTTTAACGTCTAAATAAGTTAATAAACATGAATTTAGTTATTTATTGTGAAATTTTGACGTTGTATCCCAAAACGGATCATATCTGGTACTCTTCAATAATATCTTAAAAAAAGTTGATATGTAGGTTTTTATTCATTCTCTTTTTAAACTTATTGTTTATTTGCAGAGTCTTTTGATATAATTTTAGCTATGTACTTTATTATTTTTAATGTAGTATTTATGATTCTGTTGGATAAAACGCCCGATTTTGTAATTTTGTAGTTTATTTCTCTGTGATTTTTTTTAACACGTATGTCTGTCGTTTTTTAGCGATAAAGCATATTTATGTGATAGATTATATTTAGTAAATACTTAGTTCTGCCAAACCATAGATAACCTTTTTTTACAATACCTACGTGCTTTATCATAGAACTATAATACCTACCAGTACCTTGGTATAAATAAGTGCTATAAAATACTATTTGAATAACCAATAAATACCTAAATATAAGTTATTTTAGTGATAGCACCAAAACAAATACGACAATACTTATTGTGTGTTACTAAACAAGCAATATAGTTTTCACAGCTATTTACAAAATGTTGAATGCCTCCAGTTTGAAGTGCTCAGCGGTTTCTAGTGTACTATGAACAGCATAACGAGCGTTGCACTTCAGACTTTATGCAGATGTAATAGGAATGGTATTTGTAGGTACTGTTGACTAAAGTACGTGGGTAGTTCTGTACTTCTAACAACTTATTCTTACAACAAGGACTCTTCTTCAGAAAGGGATAAAGGTTTCCTAGTCTAAATATTTACATACACTTTTGCCTTATTATAACTTTATATATAGATATTTTTAAGTATGACTATGATTAATACATAGTTACGATCGAAGGCTAAAATGTTGCCATTTTAAAAAAATCAAATGATGTGTTCGGCTATAGGCCTCTTTTGACCGAACTCAATAGAGGCAATACTAATTTGACTCTAATCCGTACACAATGGACCTTGTCACCTTAAATGTGAAAAATATCACTTAAACCCAAAAGATTACGACTAGTTAAATAAAAAGACTAACTACAATTGCCGAGATAATTCGTCCAGTAAATTTTTGGGCACTGACTATTGACGAGAATACTCGTATTTATTGTTTCTGCTAGAATGGACGACTGTGCCAGGGCTTATTACAATGAGTTTACTAGTTTTTAATCAACCTGTTAGTTTAAATTGAATAAGATTTGGGACTCCTCCATCTGCCCCAGTTGATAGTTGACGTCACGCAAGCTTATACCTTACTTGTTAGGAGGTACAAAATTCGTGGGGAGCTAGTTACATACATACAAATAGGAATCTTTGAGGTTTGAATACTAATAAAATTTTTGCAGCTGTCTATGATTCAGCGTCGAGGAATGCTCGAGACTGAATATAAGACCTAGATAGATATATATTTATTTACTACAGGAATGTGTTTTGTTAACGGACCTCTTCGTGTCCTTGCCTTCACGGAAAGTTCAACTCATGAATTATACAAACTCTGATGATTGATGTAATGACATGACTTGCTGACAATAGTGATTAAAGCTTTGTATAAAGTAAAATATTGCCTTTTTCATGACCTGTCCTTTTATTCTCTAACTCTGAACCTATCGCTTTCAGTTTAAGGTATGCCATATTTACTTTGCTACATAATGGTTTATATCATTGTGACATATCGCTTTTAGAACGTATTAAGTGTCTTAAAGTCCTGGTCTCCATTAAAAGAGGGTAGAAAGGCACCTTTTAGGCACAGCAAGATGGAGGTAGCTAGGACAAAATCTTTCTGTCTCTTAGTAGTTAGTTATAATAGTAATACATAATGACATAATTGATTTGTAAATGTCATTATAAATACTAAAGGCTGAGAGTTTCTTGCTCCGTTTCTTCTCTGCAGCTACTAATTCGTCGAAGCGGTAGTAGGGTTGATTGGGAATATGCATACTAGTGTTATTTTTAATTTTAAAATAAATATTATTTTAAAATTAAAACTAACAATTTATTTAGTACATATTTAAATACTATAACTGGGACAATTGGTAAATGCCCGGTTGATACCCAGTTAAAGTTATAACTATTGCCTTTATAATTATATTTATTTGTTTTCTCATACATATTCCCTGTTGTGACGATTTAAAAGAGCTTAGTAAATAAGTCTATTTAAATAAAGTTATTTTTGATTTTGAGTATTTGTACAAAACCGTTTTTCTATACAGAAAATGTCACATGGAAATCGTAACTGTAATTGTTTAATTAACGTCTTACTCCCATCGATACTTCTGTACAGAACTCCTGGAGAAGTGTATCCTGAAGATATTTTTGTAATAATTGCTATAAACATATGCCGACAGTAAATTTATTTATTTTATTTATTTATTTAACACTGTTTCAACAGCAATTTTCTACACACACAGAATATAATGCAATAACTAAGACACAAGCCAATTAAAGAAACACATTATTTTTCAAAAAAAAATCATCAGGAAGCCAAAAAGGCAGCCGCTCAAAATACATCAAGACACATTCAAACAAATGACAATTAACTATAAAATAACTAAAGAGAGAGAGAAAAAACAAGGGATATGTTTTGATAAATCTTTGTATTATTTTTTCTTCCGATGGGGTAACTCTTGTTCTTCACCTTCTGGTGGTAGGTGAAGATAAGGCTGACGATGGAAGGGAACTACACACATATTACACCATAGAAGAACTGGTTATTGTACCTCCAACTGCTGGAACACAAAAATGTTGTTAACGTTATTGTTTTGGGGGCAGACTTAGGTTAGATAGTCGTAGCTTGCCAGGCGGACTTAGAAAAAGCTAGACACCAACCAAATCGAGCAGAAATTTCTGCCCCCTCACTAAAATAGGTGATCTCAGCTACTAGACCATAGAGACGGTTAAATTAAGTATTATATCTTTTACAAACTTGGCTTTGTTATGTCAAGACTAAATGTTTCATATCAATTAAACATTTAGTTTTGACATTTAATCATTTGTTTTAGGTTTTTTTTTAACCAATTATAAAAAAGGCCCTAAAATTGTCGATGTAATAATCCATGCATAGGTAAACGTGTTCCCTCATAGCTCAAGCGCCCCGAAGACTAAAAGACAGCGGGGCACCTCCCCTGGAGGTGATGCCTGTAGATTAGAACGCCTGCAGAGGTGAACCGCCCCTTAAGGCTTGAGGACTCTCCAAGGTTCTCGCCTACTTAAAACACCGGTAACGCTGTAAAGGCCATCTGCGGCCAACAGCATTAGTCAGTCAAACAAAAAGGTATACGTGTAATTCCATTTGACGCAGGTACTGAAAGGTTAATCTGGCACCATTTTAAACTATAAGTTGAAGACTCCATAGGTTATTTGTCTGACATTTTCAACGTTATTTCCAACATTAAATCCTGCATGTAATTACTCTGCATTACACACAGAAAACCTGTTCTGAACGGAGCTTTGAAAGTGGTTCCGACTAGTTTTGTTTCTTTATTTTCATCCTAGGATAGTGCTTTTATATCTCTTTCTATCGCATCGCTGTGTCCCTTTCGTTTGTCTATGGACGAGTTGTTTTTTCAAAGACCGTAATTGAGGTAATTCGTGGTATAATTTCTGTGTAGGTGTTGCTATTGTAGAAAATGTTTATTTCATTTCGTGGTAGCAGGAATAATGTTTATGAAATACGACTGAGTCAGAAAACTAGACTATGTCAACGTAATTTTAAATGAGATGGAACCAAATAAAATTAAAGACAGCAATCATTATTTTTCCCTTAAAGGTATAGGTAATTAAAAATCTTAGTGCATAGGAGCTACATTACCAATTGTTTCAGTTTATTTTAATGGTTTGAAAATTAGTGTTGGAGAACCACCACGTTTTTGATGTCGATTGGAATATTACTTTTCACGTCTCTTTTGTAGGAACGTAAACTGAAGTGTACAATGTGAACATGTACTTGTTGTGTGTGCGTGTATGCACGGCAATAAAAATGGCCTATTTCAAATGTGGTAAATCACTAACTGTTAAATATATAAAACATGATTTGCATACACATAAAAAAAGTATTTAACCTACATGGTATTTATTTGAACAAGTAACTTGTCAAAGTCAAAGTCAGAATAACTTTATTTAAATATACTAATTTACTAAGTTCTTTTAAATCTTCATAACAGGGAATATGTATGAGAAAAATAAACAGATGTAATTAAAGGCAATAGTGATAACTTTTAGTGTGTATCAACTGGGTATTTACAAATGGTCCCCGTTATAGAATTGAAATATGTTCTAAATAAACTTGCCATCGGTGATGGAGTCTGAAGATTTTACGTTTGAGAATAATTTAAAATGGTGCTGATTTATAAATGGAAAGTCAACACCGAAGGAAACTATATAGACAGGGAATTATGTAAGCTATCATAAAGCAAGGACTAATGATTAAACCAATACTTATACTATTATTTCTACTGTGGTACCAATTTTAGAAAAGGTAGGATGGACCCAAAGGAAAAATTTGTATCTGATACCGAAATTGAATGTATACAGTCAAGGGGAATATTGATATAACCACTGATAGAAGCGAAGAGAAGAAGAATACTGCGCCAGTCATAAATATAATTGGGAACAGGAGTATTGTGAATAAATATTAGGTTTTAATTTCATTATTTATACATTATTCATGTACACGTAAAGGATATGGCGAAATGAGGTGAAATACCATATTCTTCATGGCAACACCGTCTTGTATGTACCTTTATTACATTATTATATCATTTCATTCTCATTTTCTTATTATTCCATTGTAAATGTAACATTGTATACCATTTTCAAAAATTTTCTCGTAAGTCATTAACAAAATGGGGGTGCCTACCATTAGTCGTCAATTACTCCGTGGGGCAAAGGGATATCCCAGATAGGGTTGCCAAGATTTCATCGGTGAAATATAGTATTTATTTAAATCAGTTATAAAAAAATATCGTATTTTATGAAATAAGGATAAATGAAATCAATTATATTTTTGTGTACTATATATTTCTCAAACAGTATATAGTATGCAAACTAAATATACCTCAATATTATATAGTATGTTTGGCAACCCTAATCTCAGAGCCAAAAAAACTTAAGACACGGCTCGTTCCTCTAACCTTCCCTGTAATAGGAAGACCTAAAAAAATAACAAAATGTCAAACATTCACAATAGAAAACGTAGATAAAATTAATCTACCCTAACTTTGTTATTTATTATTGTTACAATATTTGTAAATTTAATTATGATTGATTAATTACAAATCTTTTGCTTTGCCCGCGGCTCCGTGAGAAAAGTGGAGATTGGATGTCTAGTTTCTTTAATTACTTTTAAATCAAAACTTAGCCACTTTCTAACAATATTGTTAATTTGATCAGTTGTAATTTAGATTGTAGCCGTCTTGAACCTTACTTGCTTCAGTCAGCCATCGAATAATTTTGGAGTTTTACTGTTTGCATCTTATTGTCAATGATAATGTAGTTTAGTCAGTACCTTTCACTTGACTTACTCATCTCAGATTCTTAATTCAGAGAAACGTTTCTCGTTAGCTATATTCTTTAGCAGACAACACATTTCTTAGAATAATGGCTTCACAGAAAACATGATTGGCATATTTTCATATTCATTTACTTGGAACCGTCAAATAGTTGACAAATCATTTGATATATTACTTAAAGATGATTTTGTTGGACTTTATTCGGGGATATAATCTATTTTGTCGCATCACATATGGGAAGTAGAAATACATTTGTTAACGGAAAAACATAAACAGAAGACGTGAAAGCAGAAGCGACTTGATTGAGTACTACACGAAACACAACATAAGACATTTTAAATAATTACGACACTATAATAGCTGTTTACCTAGGATATAGAATCAGAAATAAGAACATCCATTAAAAACATGATACAAGACTACCATCAAGCCTCTATCAGCTAGTGGTACATAATAGTACATTCATACTCTAGGGGTAAAAGTTTCTTATCCGCGTATCGTACCCACGTATACGCGGATAAGAAACCTTCATACATCATGGGTTCCTTTAAAAGAGGCGTGAAAAAGCACCTAGGTGAGGTGGGCTAGGGCAGTATGTCGCATGCTTCACTAACTATCTTCACATACGGACTTCTCTACTGCTTATCGTCAGGTGGTATCGAGTCATTTACTGAGCTTTTTATAAAAAAAAATACAGGCATGGGAGTCGTGGCTCTGCAATTCCAATGAAATTGATATTGCGGTTGTCCACATATATACGATGGCTATTTTATTTGGCGTCCTTTTTACCACTAGCTATATATATATATATAAATGCTAGTTCTTATTTATAAAAATGATTTGATATTCCTTAATCTCGCTAAACTAATACAATTTTCATGTATTGCACTCTAATAATAAAAAACATAAAAAATTATGAAAAAAAATACAGAAAACGTTAACATACAATAGGCGGCCTTTTTACTAATTAGCAAACTCTTCCGGGCGACCTTGGGTGAAAGTAATTAAAGAAATAAGTAAAAACAGATTGTGTTCAAAAATACGGAACGATAGAAAGGTACATATAATATCATATAATTAATTACAAAAATTAACATTATTTGTCACTAAAGTATATGTTTAGTTTACCTTGACAAGTCGAGCTTCGACGCTCGGCTATTCCGGCGATCATGACATCACCACTACTCGTCGTGATACCACTTACCATCAGGTAGAGTGGAATATTAAATATGATTACAAAAATATACCAACTGGGTTGAGAACTTGATATAAACTTGTATCCAAATTTCGACTTTAATAACCTAAATATAGGTGCAAGCTAAAACCTACCTTAGGTTTTAGCTTGCACCTATATTTAGGTTATGTGACAGATCTAATTATTCCTAACTTTTTCCTATAAGATAACGAGAGAACGCGATATACTGAACTAAAATTTATTTCTAGATTTTGAAGACTCGTTGTTTGTTTTAAAAACGCTTTTCCAAGGAAGAATTTATTTCGTATATATTTAAATTCTATAACTGGGACAATTTGTAAATACCCACTTAAAGTTATCACTATCACCTTTAATTACATTTGTTTATTTTTCTCATACATATTCCCTGTTATGACGATTTAAAAGAACTTAGTAAATAAGTCTATTTTAATAAAGACTGACTAGAAACTGTTCTTTAGACGGTTGTGTAAATCTTTATATTGGAAAGTCTGAACCAAAAAGCAAGTGCCCATGAAGATACACTATCTATTATGGAAAACTTAATTACATAAATGTGGTAACTACAATAGCTTGGAACGATTCACTTTCATTAGTTCTAGAGATCTGCAGCGAAATTATCAACTCTGTTTTAATATATCAAAGTCCACCTGATGGTGATGATGATGGTGGTGGATGATGTGGTAAGCATCTTCACAGATACCAGCAATATGGTGCGTCTAGTCTGGAAACAGGAGTACCATACCAGCTATGACATGTAATTACATTAGCTATCTTCAGACAGAAAGAGCGATTAAATTTAGGCGGTTTAAAAGAACTTACTAATTGAGTTTGTTTAAATTGAGAGCTTTTTATTTTGATTCTGAAGAGTTTATTACTTACGCCCGCTAATCACAGAAAGTACTGAATGAAATCGAAAATGTAGCTTTTATTGTTTTAAAAGTATAACTCACTATTTTAGTTTCAAATTTGTTATAAACATTATTTAAATCAATTTAAATCTTGTAACCAACACAGGTACATGTTGTTATTTTCCTACATAGAAGGAACCATTAGTCGCATACAGATTAAGCTCACTTGATTCTGTCACACATAGCTATGGGAACGACTTTGTTTTTGTGATTGCTTTGTCGATTAAATAACAGGTAATTTACGGTACTTATTATTCAAAAACTACAGCTTAGCGAGGGAAACTATATAGATTGTAAAGGCTTTTTGTCGTTGGTAACGTAGTGGGAACAGAATGGCGACTTTCTTAAGTAAAGATGACGTAATGTATAACTGCACGCTATTCAGTAATATTATGCAGTAATCGATACTGAAAAATTCATTTAGATAAGATTTTGTGCTACCCACAGTTATGTATTTTAAAATGGCTTGTATTTAAGTCCTCTTAACATAACCATCCTAACCTACTAAATGATGTTTTAATGAATTTATGGAATCATTGTAAATCAGCTAGAGCATGGAATTCCTTACCAGCACACGTATTCCCTCCTTCTTATACCATGGGTTCCTTTAAAAGAGGTGTGAAAACGCACTTTTGGGCCGACAAGGTGAGGGTGGCTAGGGCAGTATGTCGCATGCTTCACTAGCTATCTTCACATATGGACTCCTCTACTGCTTATCATCAGGTGGTGTTGAGTCATTTACTGTGCTTTATATAAAAAAAACCTTTTAAACGTGTCTGGTAAAGAATTGAGATCAAAGAAACGTTTCCCATGATCTGTCGTCCATTGTACAGAGAAATCGTCACAATACACGGCTTCAATGAAATAAATTATACCATTAATGTAATGGCTAATGAACTCATCGCTATATAAAGGTCTGACACTTGAACGGAATTAAAAGGTGGGGTTTTTATGCAGAAAATTAGAAACAGGTATACTCGTCAATCATGCAAATTTTATAGTCAATAAAATTTATTGGACAAGATGTCTCATGAAGTTTTAAAGTCTATCATAGGTTACTTCATAAAAATATCGAAAAAAGTGTTTAAATCATTTGCAGTGGTTTGTCTTTGGCACTTTGACGAAATACTTCCTACATCCCATAGTAATTCTTGGAAAGAAATTAGTAACTCGTGGCTATATAGACTAAATCCCTTTGCCTTCCCTTTTATAGGGAGATCTTTATAAAAATAGAAGAAGAGTATTGAATAGCGAGAGTTTTAATTTGCGGTAAGGTTTTTATGCCGTACATATTTTATTCCGTGAACCGTATCAAAGTGTTTTTTTTGTAGTACAAGATCGTTGCATCGTACAATATATGAAGTATCATTTTTGGGATCTTTCCTGAGATTATTCAGTGTTCCATTATCATTCGTACATTGAGTCCATATTTTATCACTATCGTTTCACTTCATTATCATTGCTGTATCATTTCATTATTATAATTCATTATTATCAGCATTGGGTTTCATTTATAATTTTCCCCGTAAGACATTAACCAAATGACTCTTAGCATTTGTTATCAAAAACTATAGAATACGTTACACCGGGCTTTTGTGATGGCCAGTATCCCGAGATCATAAATTAAGAAATACGCACTTAGGACACGGCTGTATGGGCTTGAATTCTCCTTGCCTTCCTTTTGATAGGGAAAATTAACAAGTTTCGAAGAAAGATACTGTCACGAATACGATCGAATTATTCTATAAATTTTTCTAGACTTTGATTGATAGATGTTATTTGATTTGAATAAAGATTGTTAATCATAGCGTCTCAAGAAACTCGGGATTACTTTAAAACTCAACCCATCCATCTTCCTCGTCTGTTTGGCCGCATCATATCACAATTAATTAATTCTATTGATTTATGTTCTAAGTTTTGTACAATATAAGTCTATTATATACTTTGAAGCTCTATATAATATATCCTTTTGACTGAGTTATCCGAAATGTTTCTGTCTGGTAAATTTAGTTTTATAATAAAGAGATTTTATATCAAATAAAAAATTGCCATGACTTTATGTAACCATTCGTCCTAAGACAACAATTGTGTCTTTAATAATGGTAGGAGATATATAAAATATGTTTTGTTTAAAACATACCATCGTCCTTAGTCAACCACGCTGGCCTAGTGCGGGTTGGTCGACTTCACACGCAATCTAAGAATGTGAAGAGATTCACATGCGTGAGCAGGTTTTCTTACGATGTTTTCAGCGTCGAAAAAGCGTACATATGAATTCAAAAATTGAAACAATATCTGGCGGGGTTCGAACCCTTGCCTCCCGCATGGAACACAATGACCGCACGCACTAAGCCACCAACGCTATTTTAAAATCGAATTTATACTCCACCCACAATCAATGCAAGCACTTGGAAACCTGTCTACCTTACATAAATACTTAATCTGCAAGATCGCTCAATGATTTAGGCTTCAAAATCACGAACCCATCTCCATAGAATTAAGTTAAAATGAACATGCCAATGGCTGTAAAAACTATTTCTATTATAACTCGCATACAGTCTAAAATTCAATGGTATGCAGGCCTTTGCATCAAATAAGCCCCGTAAGTTCGTAGAGATAGATCAGGTAAGGCTTAAAAGTTCACAAGTCGTGAAGGCTTCATTATTTTATAAATTTACGACGTTTCGCCGCCATTATAGCTTCGAGGCCGACATCGGCGTCAACTATTTGTGAAAGGATGCAGCAACTTCAAAGTAAACCAAAGATATACAAATCTTTATGTACAGCGGCCTCAGAAGTAACTAAACACTAGTACCATGTCTTACCAATTGTTAAGTTTCAGCAACGGTCACCCTTCAATAAACGCTAAATTTCTTATAGTGACTTTGTTAGCGACTGGCTGGCATCCATAAACCTTTTTTTATATATTTATGTTTTGACGTCTGCCTCGACGTAGATTGATAGTGTCAAGTGTGTTGATCTGTTTATTTATTCTGTTTTAATATTAATTATACTTGGTTTTACCGCTTGCCTCGTGTTTCCTTACTCACACATTACAGTCCACAAAACGGGTAGCTATCAGACATGTTACTAAATTGCGATTCCATTGCTTTGCGGCGTCACCGTCATCGCATTAAACATAACCACTGCTAGACTCTGGTGACATATGAGGAGTTTGGGCTGTTACACAATCACGCTGGCCTAATATGGCACAGTCCCAACAATCAGAATCAATAGCTTAACCTTCCGAAGCACGAACAAGCTTAAGCAAACGGTGACCCAACCACAACCAACCAAAGTAGCTTCGCTTTAGTTTTCAATACTAGAGCGTTGAAACCATTTTAACTTGACATATCATTTAAAGTCAAAGTCAAATGAGCTAGTTAATTAGCTAATTTGGAACTAGATAATTATCGCTTTAAATTGTGAAATATTTTTTTTAAGAAGTCTAAAAATCTACTTCAATACATCTAAAAATATTATTTTTAACATGGGTTCCTTTAAAAGAGGCGTGGAAAAACACTTTTTGGGCCGACAAGGTGAGGGTGGCTAGGGCAGTATGTCGCATGCTTCACTAGCTTCATCTCCACATATGGACTCCTCTACTGCTTATCATCAGGTGGTGTAGAGTCATTTGCTTTATATTTAAAAAAAATTGTGTTTGTGCTAATTAGTATCCAGAATCAATACGAAGCGAAGCTCCAACTACAAAGAACAATTTTGAATTGGAGATCTTAACGTGAAGTAATTTGGCATTTTGGTGTTTTTCCAATTGATACATTTAAAACGATTTAAAAACTTAATCTATTTTCGTTTATGATATCGAACACTATTGTATCAGAGTCTAGAGTGATAGACCAGAGAGAACAACTCTTGCGCATATATGCCGGGTTTGTGCATCTTCACACAATATACGTTTGGTTATTATTGAGACTCAGAAAAATAACATAACCACTTTTTTTTAACAGTTACAATTATAATTTGCACGCCTCCTACATGTAGGCTGAATATTGAACTGCTAATTGCTTAATGTATACGATCTATTGTAAATACATCTGGCAAATACAGATTTATCTTATCTTATCTTTGTCAGAACGCCCCGTAGATCGATTATTAAACCACTATGTAGAACAGGATTTGTAAATATTATTATTTTTTGTTAATATACAAATGAAATTAATGCTTTTCTCTTCATTTATTTCAGGTATGTTCCAGGACTTTCGAGATCTATCACAAAAGATTATTAGTAGTGAGTGAGACAAAAAATAAATTTCAAGTAGACACGGGCTGCTTTATTATAGTGCTTGCTGAAGCAAGAACGAGGTAATACTAAATATGATATGAATAAACATTCATGTCTCGTGAACAAATACCTGTCCGTACCAGGATTAGATCCTAGGGGCTCTGGTAAGTAGACAGAGGTACTGATTCAAGCAGACGGCTGTCAGATAGATTGAATATTCTTTATTTAACACCAGTTAATGTAAATACATAAAGAAAGTAGTAACTACAAGCGATCTCTTCCAGATTTGTTAGGAAAAGATTTCTTATAGTTACTACTTTCTTCAGGGAATGAAAAAAATACAAGAAGACACATATGTATTTGTATCTTTAGGAATACACTGGGACAATTCAAACTGTAATTTGCTAACTTCTTATGTATTTAATATAAGTGGAAATATGTATGAACGCGTCAATGGTTTGCGAGTAAGTGAGTGAACTTAAACTTATCACAGACACGTAATCATTCATTCGGCATTGCTGTACTTATTATAATAGGCACGCGGAAACAGTATTATTTATTTATAGTACATCGCACAAGTCGTACCAATGACGGTTGTATGCTACCCAGCATCTGTCAACTGTCGTGTCTCCATCTGGATGGCTGTTTCAGTGACTGACTGAAAGCTTCCAGTTTCCATTGCTTTGTTTATTTTAGACGAAAGGCAGAAAACATTGGAAGTGCTCTCTAAAAGCAGTAATATTAAGTTTATATTTAGGGCCATTGCGAAATCTTGTTTAGTCAAAGTCAAAATTCAAAATTCAGTGTAGTACGTTACGTACTGTTATGAAAGTTAAGTTTGAAGAATGTAATTAAAATACTGTAAATTATCGAGTTGTTAGCTTAATATTAATATTAATTATAGTTAAAATATACAATTCAAAATTACTTGCTGATTGTACTGTACTTACTGGTCAATTATTTAATATACTATTCTAATGAATTTTATGGATTTCTATATCTAAACACAAGTAAAGTGACAATCACAATTTGCTGGAAGTTTTTTAATTGTTAAATTGTAACTATTATTATTAATATTAAGCTAATAACTCATACTTTTCAGTATTATAATTGTATTATTAAATTTTGACATTCATAAGAGTATGTAATGTACCTAGATCTGATTTGTCGAGCGATTATTCCCGCAGATTTCTGCGATATCTGACAATTGTATTTTCTTATACATATTCCCTGTTGTGACGATTTAAAAGAGCTTAGTAAATAAGTCTATTTAAATAAAGTTATTTTTGACTTTGACTTTGACTATGAAATTGTACGCACTTGTGAAAAATAATCTGCTCGAAAATAATTCCATGAACAAATCTACGTCTTTCCGCGGAACCCACCCCGTGGCTCTAGATTCGAGCAAATGATTTGTGTAATAAAACTGAAAGGTAGAAAAATCGCATGGAATTTTATTCGCAGTGCGTGTTAGTTAAAATTCGACACGGCTTTAAAGCGCGAAAATAAACGTCTGACGGTGTGATTTCGCAGTGCTGCCTTAATCTAAGACACGCTTTCTTCATGTGCAATTTTGACAACTGTTTGTTATGCATCAGATTTTAAATGTTAAAATTTTAGTCGATTCTAGTATCATTTGATCGTGTGAGCTGTTTGTGCCGGGAATGTAGAACGAAGAACAAAGCAAATTAGTAGCGGGTGTCTCCTAGGTTTTACTATATTCACAGTTTAATTAAAAGTCATATTTATAGGCTTCTACCCAGCCAAATAACGCGGTCATTGTAATCTGTCTTAATCAAATAGTAAAAGTAATCTATCGTAATTTAACCCCTTTTTTATCAGACAGGGATGTAATATAGAATGTACCTACTTACTTGCCCCGTGTTCGGTTACGGCTGCCCCGGTCGCCATGGTAACGCTAATGAAGCTATGTCATAACCGAGTTGGCTCTTATTAAAGCGCCCACACTAAATTTGAGCTGTTTCATACATAATCAACTTTAGAACAGTAGACTAACTTCGAACTTCGGACATGAGTAGACAACAGACACTGACTCCACCCACACTCCGTCCGTGGATTTATTATTCGTATAAGAAACATGGCAAATAACCCGACATGCATAGCCGTCTGGTGACAGTAGCAGGTGGAATCTACATGCGAATTTTTGATGTGCAATGGTACATGAACTGTACCAGCGATCCCACGAGCCACATAATCTTAATCGAATGTACAGTGCTATCTTTTCAAAGTCAATGAATGACATTTGAAATATGTTCAAATTTTATAGGCGAAAATCTACCTATGATAAGACTCAGTTAGATGAAGTACTGCCGACTTATTATGTTTATCAAGAGTCATACAGACATACATCATACATGTTAGTTAAACGTGCGCCAAGCATCTGGACCGTCCTCTACATCATCCTATCAGCTCACAGACGCCCACTAAAAACCCCCCAAGGTTCTCCACAGAGGCTTCCCGCGACCTTAACCAAATCATCATCGCGTGCGTGTCCTACCACTGCGTTTCTCGGTACGTGGTCTCCACTAAAGGACCTTTCTGCCCCTGTGTCCTCTATATGTTTAGGATTCATTCCCAGTGATGGTACTAATTTTCAGCTCGGTTCGGTTACTGGGCTTGTTCAAAGTTATCCTGGCTGGCTACCACCATAACAATAATGTTGACAGCATTTTGTTCCGGCTGTTGGAGGTGAGATAACCAGTGACTCTGTGGTTGAGGAATCCTGGTGTGGATCGCTTCCATCTTACAACCACCAGATGAGATGAAAGCGCAACCTCGTTATGAATAATAAAAATACAATATATGCAACATTTTAACTAAGGTAGTTGATTCTCCCACCTTTTCCGTACTGTTGTTTGTTCCTTGTTTAACGTTTACTCTCAGTTACCAATTAGTAAGACCTTTCTAATATAATTACTACAGTATTTCTTTGTATACTACAAACACTATTTCTTGTAGCATTATGCATTGTTCTCAACTTTCTAACTGATAGGTTATTATTTGTATAAACATGAAACATTGAACTGATGAAGCATACACTCTAAGTAGTGGTTCGGAGATATTATTCTCCCAGGTGAACAAAATGGAATTTGGGATGCACTTTAAGCATCTTGAAATTTAATCATAAACATAGGTGATGTCCTTCATCATCTTGGAGGTTTCAATTCAATTATTTATTTTGCGTTCCATAGTTACATAATATGTAGATCTTAAGACTATTAATGACACTATGGACCCTGTCTGTTACAACAAAATTTTAGAATATATAGGAGAAAGGTACATTACATAAGGTAGGTTTAAGCTAAGTGTTTAAATTTGTATAATGGTCCAATTCAAATATATGCATTCAAAATAATAATTATCTTGGGATTGTTTGGAATTGTAAGTCAGTGTGTTTTTAAATGTAAGAAATGATTACTCAGATGAACGAAGGTGATTACAACTTAACTCTCCCATCAAAATGAAACCACCCAAAGGATTCATTGGATTTTTAAACTGTGAACTTATAATCTATATCTTTAAGGGTGGCAGTGAACGTACAAGCGAAAAGATCCTCAATGTAGATACGTTGATAGATTTTACTGGATATAGGGCAAAGGTCGTAAATTCTCTTTACCCGCGATTATTTTCCTCTAGTCTAGACTTTAATTAGTGATTGAAGATAGATTATATTTACTTCGCTATACTATGGTAATACCACAGAATATATTTTGTTTAGATTCAAGCAACACAGATTGATCGTCATTAGCTGTTAACAATATTTAATATTGAACAAGAAGGCGAAAATCTGGTGTCTTTTCCGAAGCCTAAACATTCAAAGGTCTAATCTCTGCTAAATTGCATATTACAATGTTAGTTTTAAAAATAGTAAATCTAATTCTTATATTATAATGTGAAACAGTTGATTTTGTGCTGCCATTGCGCCTATTTGAAAAAAATATATACTATATGGACTTAGCACAGGCAACATCAAGTGAGTATTGTGAGTCTGAAATAGTTCAGACCGTTCTTAATACTTCAAGTTCTAATGTTGTGTTGTACTGTTGAGTAATTATTGTAATTAGATATGAAATAAATTTTAAATATCCCTAGAAAAATAAATATAAAACAAAGTGTAAAGCCCCGTCAGACAGGCATATACTTACTGGTGCGTACATATTAATAACGGCTCTATTCAGGTTAGACTTGTTAGTAATAAATAAAACAACACTTCAAGGATGATATAAAAATGATTAAATTTTAACTCCTCAGGGAACAATAACTCCATCATCCCCTCCGAAAGGTAATTGAGTGGCGTTTTTGGCAGGAACCCCGGGAGCTGTCAGTTTAATCCGACATTTTGTAATACTGCGAACGAAAAAATAAATTTACACCACAGTGAACTTCTTTTTAAAATTAAATGAAAAGGTTCACTTTGGCAATGGCGTTTGTTTGATGATGGACTGGATACTACACACAAAGAGGGAATTTATCAAATAATACTTTAGGTTTTCCTTTTGTAAGTAAGTTAGAAAAGCTATATTTTCCGTCAAATTTACTGTTTTATTTATTAGGGCACCATATCAGATAATCGATTTCTGTAAAGCCTCACATTGTGAATCACTTAAAACATGTCTGAACACCTTTATGTCGTAATTGCAACTGTTTTTAAAACCGATCGTTGTTAAAGGGTCGTTGAAAATGGGCCCAAATTTGATCCCTAAGGAAATCCAGAGCTTATAATAATCAGTAAGGAATTATTGCTACTTAACCATACGAATAGTACGCATAGTTGTGAGCGGTTGAGAAGGTAAAAGGTAAGATGCTTTAGCCAAGAGTATTGAGTATAGAGTAAGATTATAGAGTGATTAACAGAGTCAAATGCTTTAGCAAAGTGTATATTTGAAATCTAAATTCTTTTATATCAATTGAGAGGCGCCTAATGCTGGTCAGGCCTCATATCCAAACCGATTGGTTCTCCTAGGCCACTATAAGACTTCAATGCCCCACTGACCGTCAGTTTTCCTTGTGCCATGCCGTGCCCACTGCCACTTAGCACATAGTAGTTCTTATTCCATGGATGATTTTTCTTTCAAGGTGTTGTATTTTGACATATGTATTATTTTACATGCTTAAATAAAAATTAACGCGTCAAGATTTAAGTTATTTTTTGTTTCACCTGGTACATAAATTTTGACTATAAATTTTCTTTAAATTCATTCCGTCAGTCAACAACTATCGAAAATTCTAATGTATATTTGTATTGCAATTTAAGACAGACTCGAAAGTTAGTTTAATTTGGTGCATATAATGGCTAAATTCTTCTATTTTCGTCGTGAAATCCTTCCAAACGTAGAACACGACGGCCATTTTAATGCATCTGTCAACGGCGCGCGGGAACTCTGTTCCTTTTTCTTCTCGAGGCAGAGGCGACAGTATCCGTGCAGTCGTGTTGGCATTTTTATTTCCACTCGCTGACGTCACTAGCGAGTTGTGAGGGTTTCTTTTTAAGGATTCGCAAACAATAATGGCAGAAACATAACCCTTGTTAGCGTTCAGATTACTTTGTAAAAGATATGATGCATGTGATGTTGTAAAATGTACATACAATTGTTCGTTAAATAATATTCCAAAATGAATTCATATTCATTTTACAAGAACTTTAACAATTATATCATAATAGAATAGTGGACGATAATGGCTTCGATTACGAACTGCACGAACTAATTTAAAGTTAAGTTCAGTACTGCTCTTTCAGGACAATACAACAAAAAAGACAGATGACCGGATTCTAAAATGGAAACTTGTAAGCATTTTTGCCTTATATTGAAGCACATCTAAAACATTCCGATTAAAATAAGTCAAAAGTATATGGATCGTCTAAGTGACAACTAACTTGGCATTCCTTAAAATCATTCTGTCCCTTCTTAATGAAATTAAATGAAAGAGATGCGAATAACTTACATTTCCGTGTCCGTGTACATCGGAACTGGGACCGATGTCTTAGGCTTAGTTCGAATCCCGGTAAAGTTAGATATTGTTATGATCTAAGTACGTACGGTCACGAGTTATGGGTTACTATGTTTATTTAGTATATTTCTGATATTTATTACTATAAATATATTTCCCTGTTCATTAGTATCTATAGCGCGGGCTCTTGATGTATACAGTGTTATGTTAAAGATCTAATCTTTGCACTTCAAATTGGTTTCATGACCTGAGAATTAATTGAGATATAAATTCTTTATTTCAAGCAAAAGCTCTACTCAGAGATAAATTGTAAACTCTGACCGCTAGAAACGATCTCTACCGGATTGAGGGAATAATTTCTTAATTTCCTTCAAACCTATATGAATTTCTTGCTAATTACTTAAAAAGCCTTAATATTTCTTCCAGTAAAGGTCTACCAGAATGCTCTTCATCGCTATATTTTCTTGAAATACACCTATCCCTTTCAAACGACGTATTAACAAAGAAGACACCGATACAATACAAGAGAAAGTGTTTCAAATCTGGATTAACACGTTTATTTATGATTATTTAAGGCTAAAGAGAAACAAGAAAAGTGACTGTAATGGTCCATAGATAATGCGCTATCAATGACATTATCTCCAATATAATATAATCTACTAAACCTTCCAAACTAGATGTCAGATTTTATCTTCTAGGTAAATAAATACTTGTTAGATATATCGTTTTTACAAATGCTTAAACTTTGTTGAAGTAATGAATTGCTCGTAACACTTGAGTAGATTTTTTAAATGAATTCTTTAAGAGGAAAGGCAAAGAAAGTAACCCTATGCAGCCGTGGTTGTCCTATCGCATTCTAATGGTGTAACACATTACAATGGATTTGGGAAAATGATAATGGTCTCCAAATGATGTTGCTCTAAAGAAACTATGAAAAAATCTATACAAACATGGAGAGACTAGGAGTCCGGGAAAGTTAGTGAAGTCCTATCTGCAGGTTAAAACATCAAAGTTAAATCATCTTTGCTTTTATGTCGTATCCGATTGCAAAAATTCTTTCAGTAACGTTAATAATGGCGGTAGATCTAAATGCGAACCAAAAACCAATACATAGACTTTGTTGTAGGTTATATTCTCGTTACTGTTGTTATTTTTATATATATAAAGCACAGCAAATGACTCTACACCACCTGATGATAAGCAGTAGAGGAGTCCACATGTGAAGATAGCTAGTGAAGCATGCGACATACTGCCCTAGCCACCCTCACCATGCCGGCCCAAAAACTGTTTTTTCACGCCTCTTTAAAGGAACCCATGTTGTATGAAGGAATACGTGTGCTGGTAAGGAATTCCACGCTCTAGTTAGGGCGCAAAGTAGACTTGGCAACAGTGAAGGATTAACTCCGTAGACCAGCACGCGTACTCCTGAGTAGGAATGGAGAGGGAGGGATAAGGTCGAAAAGCTCTTCAGAGCACTCTCCATAGTAAAAATTATTTAGATACGCATTTAGAGACATTTATAGCATTAGCTATAAGAACATATGGACTCCTCGTATTGCTTAGCATCAGGCGGTGCCGAGTGACTTGCAGATTTTTTAAAATTTAATTTGAATTTCACTTCCAGGCTTGTACCAAGTAAGTGCACAGAAATTTGTGTTATTATTTTTTCATTGTTGTGCATACTGGCAACACTCAAGCCTCACGGTTTGAGCAATATCCCAGGCTCAGGGCATCCGACCCCGCACTCATCCATCTTTCCGACACCTCACCCGTGGAGTAAATAATGGGCTCACTCAATTAAAAACTGTACACACATAATGTATTGGTGTCCCTCTCAGACAAATAGACTGTTCTATTGAAATATCGTTAGTGATTTTATGAAATATTCTCAATTATTGTTATTATTCTTTCTCTGATTCTGTTGTAATTATTATTTCTTTATTTATTCAACAATTTATGTAAATACAAAGACAATTAAAAGGACAGAATAACAGAGAATTGTACAAAGGTACTGCTTATTTCTATAAGAAATCTCTTCCAGCAGCCGGGAAAAGTGAGATCGAAAGGTAGAGGGCATGTACCAATACTAATATAATTAAATACATAAAAACTAACTTATATCATATTTACCCTAACATATATACAAATACATACATACACATATATATGCGCATAATATATTTAGATACTATGTAAAGAGAAATACATAATGTGCTGTGCTTTCAATTATCTTTGTGTATACATAAATTGATAAATAAATAAATAATTTCGATTGCAAAGGTTCAACACAAAGTTTTTGTGTATTTTTAATACGAATAAGAAATCGTTTTGTTCTCTTGGGGATTTCTTTATGATTTCTAAGTTTAACTGTTGTGGTTGCTAAGCGACAATAAAATAACAAACTTGTCAATATATATTATTAAAGGATATTTTTTCAGATACAAATACGGTTTTTCTTTGAGTATTATAATTTTAATTATTTTTATTATTAATATTTTATAACGGGGTCAGTTTTGGACCATAAATATGGAACCGGATCCCAACCATTGCCTCATTTTATTGTTCAAAAGGATATCAGACATTTGGAAATGTTAAAGACCGAGATTAGTACTTCATTTTTAATCCTGTCCATCTTAAGGTTACCTGGAATAGATCGCTTTTAGAGATAAGGTCACACTTTGTACAAAATTAGTTAACTGTTCCCTGTGTGTTTCTCTTTTTGAATTGACTGATGTACAATAAAGATTATATTCTGTTTTCTGCCTCCGAAACGTTCATTAAGGTCTATAATTAACTTAGATTCTGGATAACCGTCTCTTGTGCTAATAATGTATCAAACTTCAATGGTTTCAGGATGTATCAGGGTCGCGTATAACCGGGAGAGAGGTTACTTAACTATTCACAATGAACTAGGATTAAATAATTACTTAGTTTAGTAATTACTGTTAAACTATACACAGCAGACACAATTTAATTGTGCGTAACAAATTGAAATGATTTCGTCGTTGAATTATTGAATACGTTGAATTATAACACGAGTTACAATAAAACGAGATTACATTGCAAGGATATGCCAACGATTCTGGTGTTAAACAGAATAAGCGATACAATCAATCCATGATGTTTATTCACACCGTTTTTTCTTCGATAACCCCTATTAAAGAATGTGATAGCGCAATTTATAAATGTATAAATACCCTGTTGCAGTTAGTTTTCAATTAATCAGATATTTATTTCATAATTGTAATCTGCTTACGAAAATTGACACACACACACATACACACGCACGCACACGCACGCACACACACACGCACACACACACGCACACACACACACACACACACACACACACACACACACACACACACACACACAGAGAGAGAGAGAGAGAGAGAGAGAGAGAGAGAGAGAGAGAAGTGTGTGTGTGTATGTGTGTAGTTTCCATACATAAGCAAGCTGTTCATAAATAAGACTTATACAGCTATTATTATTCTTTTGAAACCAAGTTAATAGTAAAATTAATATTATTCAATAAGAAACGCAATCCATTACTCAATTTCTTAATATTATTTTTAAATATTTTCCAGGAAAATCATCAAAGTGGTAGTGTTATTGAATTTAAAAATTCATGTTCAAAATGAATGAAAACGCAAACAAATTTTCGAATGGTCGTGAATTTTTTATATGATTGGAGTAATTCTCCGCGGACCCGTTCTCAATATTAATCTTGACACTGCCTATTAAATGGCGCCAAAAACTCCGCCTTACATAATCTATATTAAAAATGAATGGCTGCTCGTTTGTCTTGTTAAAACTAAGAAAGGGTATTTGAATAAATTTTTTATTTTTTTATTTTGAGACGTTTTGTTTTTCCGCTTCTACTTTTCGTAATGTCATTAAAATGCAAGGAAAGGAAACTAAATGTTTTTCGTTCTTGCTATTCTTTTTAAGTAAATAACTTCGAAATTATTATAAGAAATATACTAAATAACATATATGCATAACTCATGAACAAATATAGCTACTACTAATATTACTTTAATAAAAGCAAACTAGTTCTAACATATAAATTCTATAATATACTTAAAATATTTGGTGTCCGATACAGAAAAAATTCAATATTTAATTAAAAAAGAACTCGTAATAATGCATCTGCAACATGATATCTGATAAACAAAAATTCTTCAGTAAAAATTCGCTATTTACCAACCACTCATCCAAAATAGCTATATATTATGAAATTTTATGAATCCTTCTTCGATGTCGATGCTTACTCTGTGACCGCTTCTTTAGACTATACTAATAATCTGTCACCGTCGCAAAGTTATAAATTGGTGAACTTAGAATTAAACATCGTGCACTAATTTTCCGAGCCGTTGATCAGAAATGTTACTGTTATTGGTATAAGACAGTTAACAACTAAATCAATTCCTAGTTCTGTTTATTCAGGCTTATTGCAAGATAAAAATACTCGTTCTGCTTCTCCTTAAAGGCAGCGTCACATAAAATAAGTAATTAAAAAACCAACTAAATTTTCCAAACTCGTAACAAGCAAGGAATCGTAATTTGAAAGAACCGAAAATATATGTAATGGTTATAAATTAACGCGTATTATGGACGAATTTAACGAAGTTTTGCTTTAAATTTAATAAATCTGCTCTAGTGGATTTAGAAAACATATTATCACATATAAATTAAAATGTAGAAGTAAGGCCAGTAATTTTGTATGTTTTGTTGAGGTGAAGTTAGCAATTTTACTCCTGATTTTGATGAAACAACGCGAAAATGTTGTCCAAACCGCAACAAAATCTATTCAGTAGTTTAGGAGATTATGGCGTACAGACATGTGATTTTTAGTTTCATTTTATGGAAATATAGATAAGTGACTTGAATTTATGAAGCGAGAAGCCCCCCCACTAGCCATTGTCCTGTAGATCCTTGTATTGCTTTTGAGAAAGTGGAAACCGACGCAAAAACAGTCATATGGGTAAAATAGTCTCGTCTGCTACGTATGTGATGCATCATTTTTAACTTATATCGACGAAAACAAAGTCTAGCTCATTAATAAAACAATAATTGCGAAACCAAATCGAATTAAAAACTTACCAGCTTAGTTCCACAAAATCATGTCACGTTAAAATTTTAACAAAATTAACAAAACAAAAGTGTAAGCGAAATGGACTTGTATTGTTTTAAGTCTAAGAACCATGGCCACAGAACGATGTAAAGGTCTTTAACCTAGTAACGGAACGCACCGTTATTTCCCGCGCAATCAATATGGCGGCACAAAAAAGTTTCGCGCGCAAAGGTGTCAATCTTAGAACGTCATAGACAAGATCCTTTTTTTATTGAAACCAAGGAATTCTTTTCTTGTTTCAAATGTTATTTTTGCATTTAATTACCTTATTTATAATTAGCGCTTATTTATGTTATTCCATAAAATTTACAAGAGGCGTTTAAAAATAGCATGTATATGTATGTATTAACAGTCTGCCTTGACTCTGTTAATTTATATAGGACGAAAATTGTGACTTAAATAAATATGTAATTTATTTTTATTATTTCTTTATTAATTTATTTATTTTTCCTCGATGGAGAAATGCGTTACGTCACAATGCTTTTTTGCTCAAACAGTTCGCAATTACGACACTAGATGCCCTTCTTGACATGTTCTGTTAGTATACGATGAACGAAGGGTACCATTGGCGAAAGCAAAATGCCTTATATTAATATGACAACTTATATATAAAATTCATATGTATACAATAAGGGATACGGGCTCTAACTGGTACCTTGCATTTCTAGCTAGTTACTTTATACTCCAGGAAGGTGGAGGTGGCTAGGGCAGTATGTCGTATGCTGCACTCGCTATGGACTCCTCCTACTGCTTACCATCAGGCGCTTTAGTTTGATTGCATAACTGTTTTTCTATACAACAGAAATCAGAAGTACTATAACTGTCTAAGTAATTGAGTATTTCTCACATCAATGTGCTTTCTCCTTATGTTGAAGGTGTTCGTTGACCCACTTTTACCATAAGGCTCGTATTTCTAATACGCTTCTTCTGTAGAGCTGAGGTTTACCGCAATCCTGTACACTTTTAAAATTGTATTGTCTGTATTGTTAGTTGAGTAATTCTAAGGCGGGAATCTGCGTTAGAAATGTTGAGCCAGAGTTTTTGCATTTAAAGCTGATATATATTATGAGCTGTCTGCAGCAGTAGATGCTGAGAGGATTTATGAAATACGGTTTGAGAAAGAGACAGAGAAATGTTTAGTTTTGAATTTTGAATTTTCAGTTTTGAAGAACAGAGTGGATTTTGCAGTAACTTGATGATGTGAAGAGAATATTTCCTTTATAGTTAAAGTGAGTCTCATTTTCGAAAGGGAATATGACATAACATTGATTTTTGTCAATTTCTATTATTTATTTATTTGTTCAAGAAAATATATGCCTTTAAGATTATTATTTAGAAATCAATTTTAACTCTTCTCAATCCCTCGACGGCTCGAGGGATGGGAGTATACCCCTCGACAGAGGGGTTTAATTTTACTTTTAGTGACAAACTAAAGTTAGAACTAACAGTATTGTTACTAAAAACGTGGGCAAAAGTAGGTCATTCTTTAAATAAAAAACTAGTTATACTTTTTAGATGAGTCATTTTTAACCTCAATTGGCGTTTTAAGTTAAAACAATAACTATTACGATTAGCTGTAAAGTTTGCGAAAACGAAACAAGGTCAAATTCTTTTACATTTTTATGTCATATAAAAAAATGTTGACGTTGAATGGAATTGTGGTTATTGTCGTATCAATGTTTAGCGCTCAACTATTAAGATGCTGTTTGGTTTAACAGGTGTTTGTGCTAATGAAAAAAAGTAAAATCATTGCAATAAAAATTTATAGATTGTGTAAACCGCAAAGATAGATATTACAACTGTCGGATAACTCCCATCATCATCATCATCATCTACCGCCTTTATACGAACCACTGCTGGGCACAGTCCTTCCTGTATGGGATATCAATGGAGTAATATAAATGTAGAAATGGCTGTATAGACTAGATCTCTTTGCCTTCCCTTTTAAAGGAATTATCTAAAAAACTAACAGCTAAAAAGGTCATTGTTACTCTAATTAAGATTTCCTTTTAATCAATTACAATAAAAATTTGCCTTTTAACTTCTTTAACCACGTTACGAATTAAATTCGCAATGTTTGCATTGCACAATGAGTTAAATGATCTCTCGTTGGACTGTTGAGGCAATGCGACCTTGCTTGCTTTCGTCTTCAATAGACCATGGTAATTACTACTATTTAGACATAAAAACTTACAAAGTACTATGTTGTTTTTCACGATTTTACGTTTGAACTTGTTATGAAAGATTGAGATAGATTTGAGTCTGTAATACGGTGAGATTTTGGTTAAAAAGTGAAGTCCCGAAGAGACGTGAAACTTAACCAATATATATCGACTAAAAACTTTAACGATTGTAAAAAATACCAATGGTTTTTTTTATACATAACTCAATTAAATATTATTAAATACAAATGAAACAAATATTAGAGCCATTTATACTTTTAACGAAAAAATATTTTAATGATAAGACATTAGCAAAACAACATTGGCTACCATTACAATCATCACAAATATCTCGCAAGACTTCCTTCATCGCATATCTTAATAACCAACCAATCTTAATGCAGTATTTTGTTCAGTTCAAATGATTCCAACGTATTTTCCACTAATGGCGCGTATTATCGCCAGCGAGTGGAACTTTTTAGGCGAGTTTTAAACTGTATTCAAAGGGGCCTGTTTTAGTGATGTGTATTAGAGATTAGAGAAAGTTATCGATAGGGCTACCCATAGTAATCAAGTATCGAATTCTACGATACTTCATTAACGCACGGTGATATTGTGGTTCCAAAGCTTTTGCCCAAACATAGGACGTAAACTAGGCTGTCACTTTTGATAAAATTTAAAATATTCTAATAAAGTCAAAGTCAAAGTCAAAGTCAAAATACATTTATTTAGTCTAGGTACATTACACTCTTATGAAAGTCAAGATTATTATTAAAGAATACAATTATAATACTGAAAAGTATTGAGTTTAATAATTAATAATAATAGTTATGCGTATATGTATATATAAATTTCAATTCCTTTAGATGTTTAGATACTGTATCTAATGTTGGGAATTCAATTAAATAAAATACGTTATCGATATAGCGTTTTATCAACAACAAATGAACATCCCTACCACGGTTTTGTGCAGTCACGGTGTTTTGTGGAGTGTTTTCTAGAATTAGTGGCTTGTTCCACGAATTTTGATTGGTTTACTGCTAAGTCGAGTTTGAAATAAGCTTTCGAAGTTGGTTGAAATCAGATTTAAAGGGTCAAGTCATTTCAGCAGAAAATTATACACTATTGCACGACACGAAAACATCTAGATTATTTTTTAATCTCTTAATAAAAAGGAAAGCAAAGGGATCCAGCCCATATGTCATTTGTTATTATTATTAAAGCAAAATGTGGGTATAACAAATTTAATGCACGTTCAATATGTTTGCGCTTAAATATATGATGAGAGTCCTGATGATGTCTCTTGTATGAGGTCTATAACATTTTTTGTTAAAGATTCCACGAAAAAAATAATTGCGCCATTTTTTTTATAAATCGATTGTTTTAATAGCCAGAACTGATGGCGCGAAGTGTATGGTGAAAGTAATTCACACCAACCACCATAGAAGAATTATCAATTTTTATGATCATAATAAAAATATTGTTAATGGATTCCTTCCATTGACCACCCGTGGCTTTGAGTTAAATGTAAGAAGCATTTTGAATATTATGCTTGCAGTGAAGATCAGTGATTATGCTGACGGCAGACTTGATGACGTAACTTTGGGATTTCAGGGCAAGAGAAAGTTGAGTTAAAGTTATATTGTTCGCGTCACGTTCTGTGCCTACTTCCATCGATGGTATGACAGACATACATCACTCAAAAGGGTATTTCTTAGGGAAGGTAAGCACGAATATGAATGCGTATTACACCCGGACTCCTCAACCACAGACGAGCTACTTATTGAATAGCAAATTGAAGATACCGTTCGAAGATTGATTATAGAAAACCAACCATTAAAATACGCCAAAATTTTACGTCATTGATTTTGTAAATGACATTAAATTTTGGCTTATTTGACATGACAAAATAAATCTATACGTAAACGCGTATATGAAACTATAACATTAAGTTTGGCAGATTAAAATTATAATGTGTTGTAGTGTACTAAAATTAAAACTATCTATCTATGAACAAAAAATAAGTCTTCCATCTATTCTTGCCTATAATAGGAATAGATGACTACTTTTAAACTTCACAGAACGTCTAGATCTAGTGCGTGATAATAAAATAAATTACTCTGGAATTATACTTAAATTGGACAGCCGGCGACCGACTAATAATGGCGTCCATTTTATTTCTCGCGATGGCAATTTTGTAATTTAAAACTTCGGAACTTATTGACTTGGTAACAACTCTTGCATATGTAGACAAACACCATATAATGTATAACCAATAACTTTAATTTCATTGCCAGTCTAATGTATTTTACGCGTTGACTGGTTATTTCTTATTTTACCCGGTTAATACCCACTTAAAGTTATCACTATTACCTTTAATTACATTTATTTGTTTTTCTCATACATATTCCCTGTTATGGCGATTTAAAAGACGATTTTTTTTACGAGGAGGAATCCATGTACGGACCTACCCGCCACTGGCTAAGCGACAGGCGTGTGTGGGGCTCACTCAATACCTCAATAAAGCGGCACTGAGAATACCCACTAAAACTCCCCGGTAACTCCATTGCCCTTCACGGGGATAACTTGGGTTCTGCACGAGCAATTCACCAGGTCAAAAGAACTTAGTAAATGATTCTATTTAAATAAAGATATTTTGACTTTGACTTTAATTATTAATTGTTATAGAAACGTGTTCAATAAAAGTCTAATTTAGAATATCAAATCGTTTTTTCAAGATCACCTATTTCAAATTAATCATGATAATGATCGCTTTCGCAAAGAGCAGATTCCTTTGTTTGTGAAAGGATCGCGCATGCGCTTTTGCAATATCGGTATAATGTTGAGAAATATGCGCTTAGAAGGTTGTGTATTGTTGTTTTATGATAACGGCGGTTATCAATATATAGGTATATATATATATATATATTTAATTTTAGTACACTATAACACATTATAATTTTAATCTGCCAAATTTAATGTTATCGTTTCATACATACATACATATATATATATTTGGCAGATTAAAATTATAATGTGTTATAGTGTACTAAAATTAAAACTATCCATCCATGAACTATTTCACTTATATATATATATATATATATATATATATATATATAAATAAGAGAAATATTTTTTATTGCTCACAAGTAATGTTAATACAGAAAGACAGTAGTAACAAAGACGTACAATGCGCTGTCTTAACAATAATAAGCGATCTCTTCCAGACAACCTTTGTGGGCACAAGAAAGACGTTATGTTTATATAAATTTCACTTCTTTATATATAATACTGAATCTAATGTTGGGAATTCAATGTAATAAAATAAGTTACCGATATAGCGTTTTATCAACAAAAAGTGAACATAGTAACAAAGACGTACAATGGGCTGTCTTAACAATAATAAGCGATCTCTTCCGGACAACCTTTGTAGCCACGGGAAAGACACGATGGTGTCAATTATTGCGTGTTATACATAGTACTTACAATAACATAAATGCATACATAAATCCACTGGTAAATGTATCTCAGTTGTTAAGTCGAACATGTGTTCATTTTTTTACGTAAATTTAAAGTCATACAATAAATTAACATGATAAAAAAGCACATATATAATTATGGGTGAATATATAAGTTAATTGCTATATAATACAAGAGTATTACTTGAGATATTTATATATTTATTTATTTTAAGGGCAGTCAACAAAAACACATACTAACAAAAATATTAAACAGTAGCGTAGACATTAAATTAAGCATAGTTTTTAATAACAGACAGCCACGGCATGCGATGTGGACTAACAGTTATAGTTATAATATCTTAGGTTTATATGTTTTTTAACGTTAATATTGAAACACTGATTACAGATTATTATTATATATTAATTATTATTATTTTTATTTCAGGTATGTCGTTAAAGATCTTTGAAGAGCAGGCAAGTGTGTAAAACTAGCTAACAATATAGTATTAAACTATTTAGTTATCGTCAAATATCAAATCACAACATTAATTACGTTAAAATGGGATTAACATTGGTGTTATAAATAAAATATATCACGAGACATGATGGCGCGAAGTGTACGGTGAATGTAATTTGTTCACACCAACCACCATAGAAGAATTATAAATTTTTATGATCATATTAAAAATATTGTTAATGGATTCCTTCCATGGACTTAGTAATAAGGGTTAATGACCCTGTAAGGATAAAACAATGATGATACTAATTAAAAATGTTGTAAATTAGTGTACATTTTGTGAATGATACCTTAACCGCCATTGATATTAAAAAATATCGTTTTTAGTAGAAATCCTTAAGTAAAACAAAGTTATTAAAACTTACCGCGGCTTGCGGTTATAAAATAAATCTGTTTTAGGCTTACCGCACACTAAAGATCAATGTTAACACTTTGTCCATTTTTACCATTGTTTTATGTCATTGAATATTTCATGGTCGATACGTAATACACTAGTATTATGCTTTCTTTAGATGAGATTAAAATTTGACAATGACAACTTCATCGTCATCTATAGCCTATATACGTCCTGCTAGTATATACCTACTGCAGGGCACAGGCCTTCGGAGAAACACATGAGAAGTTTGCGCCATGATACCGCTACGCTTTCCCTATGCAGGTTGGTGGGTGCCAGGCAGGGCCAGGATTACTCCCGGAGCACGGCGACCCAATGGGATCTTTTGTGCTTCCCCAATCCTAATGTCCGCTGTCCTGGAATACCTTCAAGATGTACTTATTAAGTACACCCGGAGTCAGCAACCTTAAATCTTCAGGACCGGGATAGCCCAGTCCAAAGAGACCCATTCTTTTCCTGGCAAGAGCATCACAATTACATAGGATTTGTTCCATTTGTTCGATGTGCTCCCCACAGGCACACAGAGGCGATTCAACCAGTTTCATTTTTAAATTTTATTAACAAATTTATGCTAAGTGTACAATTAATTTTATAAATTAAATACCAATTGGGTCACGTTTATAAATTATGCCTACGAGGCTGACCGCGGCATGAAGTTACCCGTATATGACAAATAAATGGTTTGATTTAAGCGTCCCCCACAAGTGCCACAAACTGCTACCGACCACCACCCCAGCCGCTACCCCTTGCCCGCAAAAACACGTTTTCACGCCTCTTAAGAGTGTTGCATGAAGGAGGAGAATACCTTCTCTAAACCAATTATAATCTCCAAACATCGTGTCTCCGCTAAACTTGCAGACTTAATAAAAAATATAATTGATTAATTGTAACAGTCAATTTTCTCAACAGTGAGCGATGGACCTAATCTGGATTTATCGGAGAAATTACCACCGCGGTAACCCACTTAGATTTTACAATCTTAGCTACCGTTCAACTCAAAGTAGGCCTCAGATAAGGCTCACACCGCAGCCTGGAGATAGAAGCACCAAACAAAGGCTACGTTTACGGACTTACCTAGATTGTTACATCTCAGTATGCTATAGATACTAGATAGATGCATTTTTCAAAACTAACCTCTTATCTAACCAAAATTTAGCTTGTTTTATGGATACTTAATTAAAATCAAAATTGTAATATTCAAAGTAGTAGTGTGAAGAAATACCAAAAACGATAGACAATCTAGGGTTTATTCTAAAAGCCGTTTCTGTTCTTTTCGTTACCCCAAGGAGGCGGCATGTGTTTCCCGCTACGAGGCCTCCTTGCAGGTTTTACGTGCTAACATGTTACTTTTGCCTTGATAGCGTATGTTCCAAACTACCTGTATAAATGGCACAGAATGCTTAGAGTCCTGATGGTAAACTGTAGGAGTCCATATATAAAAGATAGCTTGGTGTAAGTGTTCCTTAAAATAATTACAACCCTTTCAATTTGAATTGGAATGAAAGCATGGCTATTACTTAATTTGGGCTGGATAATAAGAGAGTGTAAGAAATATTATTGTTCTTATAGTTAAGCCAATGCCAACAGATTTGTAACTAACGTGAAGTCTGTTCAGCCATATGAAAACAATATCCAATGTATTACAAATAATAGATATAGAGGGGTAAACAACCTCAGGAATCAATGGTCTCTTAGCAACAGAGTGACAACAATGACGTCACAATTGGCGGGAAAGCACCCCTGGCTTATATTCCTGGCAGGAAGTTTATTATTGGAATCGTAATATAAACCTTACCGAGGTTTTGTGAGATAATTCGTCTTACTGCAGCTAATTTTAATGTAACATCTAATCATTCGCGTAAAAGTAATATAGATATTGGCCCGATTCAGTTGTGGATGAACTAAAATAAATTTAAGCCATTCGCATCCCTTTAATTCCAAATCTAATAAGAAGGGTGATGATGATGATTTTTAGAAACATCAAGCTAGTTAACACTTAGTCGATCCATACACTTTTGACTTATTTTAATCACCATGTTGATAAGGTAAAAATGATTAACAGTCGCCATTATAGAAACATGTAACAAATGTCAAATTACGTCACCGGTCATCCGCCATTTTTTTGGTTGTATTGTACTGAAATAAATTGGAATCTATGTATTAAGTAAGACCTGTACCAAAACATAAGTGGACACATATAAATATAACGCACGCGAACTCAGACATATATATGTGTTAGTGTGTGTTATGTAAATAGTTTAAATAGAGTTAAATGATACACTTGCCACACAAATCTTGTCCATGCAAAGGTAGCAAAGGTAAAGACTACGGTAGTAGAGCTTCTAACCTTCGAATGTGGTGGCATGTGACGTCACATGCAAGGAGTATTATATATGGAACGTTTTAGGCGGTTTTTAACAGATCCTCATCAATATGTCTTTGAAATTTTTTTGTACAATGACACCTAATATCTAGCCCAAGTTAAGAATCATAAAGAGATAGTGTTACCGATACTAGATAAAGAAATATTATAGATAGTTTTAAGAATTTCGGGTTAGGAAAATAAACCATAATACCTTTTATTTAATAGGTTTAATTCCGATCCACAACTTTAACAGACAAATTTAAGTAATAAGTTAAATTATTTGATCGCAATATTAAATTAAAAATTAAATACAGACAATTAGCTGTGGTATCACTATATACATAACAGATAAGATAAGATAAGATAAAATTTTATTGTGATTCTGTGTACAATAGATCTTACAATTTCAAGCACATATACAACAGATTGCCATTTTCAAGCATACAATATTAACATTGTGGAATATAACTTTTATTAGAATACAAATAAGTTAGTAATATAGATATCAGAAATAAACTAAATAGACATACAAACTACCGGGATTCGAACCCAGGACCTCTGATTAAGTAAACAGGGTTACTGACCACGCGGCCCTCAAATAATATAGACTAGATAAATTACTACTTTTATAGTATTTATTTATTATTAACATTTATAGATTTAAAAAAGTTGTCAAATACTCTATGCAAGAAACTCTACATGACCCACAAATGCTGGAAACCAATAACGACAGCAATATTCGTAAAAATGTCTAAATGTCCAATAGTGGAATAATTTAGTTTTTTATATCATTTGAAGTGTCTCATTTGAAAGCGGTCGCTCAAACAAATGGTGTATTGTAATTTGTGTCAGATCAACCGTGAAACTGGGAAATTGACCAGACAGTTAACGAGACATACGGATCACTATTACGCCCGAACCCGCCTATAGACAGGGGCACCCCTATATGTTTTTATATCATGTTGAACACGCAAACATCACTAAGATAGAACTAAATTGCGACTACACTAAGTAGACCTGTGTTTTGTATCTTTGTTGCTATCGTCTTTCCTATTTTCATCGTGAAGCATTTAATGTTTCGGTTTGAAGGCAAAGCCATTAAAACAAAGAATTAATTTGTCTTAAATGGTAACAAATGGGTTTAAACTATTTATTTAATTAATTTTAATAAAAAATGTTCTCACATTTCTACGTAAAGACTTGCCAAAAAATACTTGAAAGAGTCTAAACTCCAGTGACATGTCATAACACTAGTAAAAACATGTGTAAACACCAGATGTGTTGTCAAAAACATCTAACGCATTTCATGGTTAAGGAACTTACTGGTAATGAATAAAGTATTAAAGTTCCAGTCGCCATACATAGAAAACTGGCTAGTCAGCATCCGCTGGCCAACATCGTGGTCCGCCTGAGACAGATGCGCAACTGACCTTTTGTACTTCAAAATTTTGGTAGCAGGACAATAATTAGTTTTGAATTTTCTAATGTATACGTATCAAACCTCATTTATTCTATTGTCTGCATTATTTCATAAGAATGTTATGAAATTATCAAATGAATAGAATTTATTTGATGAATAGTTTGAACAACGCCATTTTTATGCACCAGTACAGCCGCATGCGTTGATTTAAAAAACGCTGCGGTACCGCACCGCTTGCCCGTTGTATGTTTACAACTAATAAAGACACGTTGCTAGTCGTCTTATTGGAGACGTGTTTCGTCGAGAATTTCCCCATTTTCCCAACATCCAGTCATCAAGATAACCCGGTTGCAGCGAATAGTCTGTTAATTGTTTTAAGACGAGTTGTTTTCTGTCCAAATAATGTTTTATTTAATATTAGTGATGGTCAAAGTAGACATTACATATCTACCTACATTGTTTTGATCACTAGTATTGAAAAGAAAGCTTAATTACTACCTTACGTATGTGTGTTACTTTATTGTGTAACTTAAAAAATATCACTCTACTCTGCATGATACTTCTAATTTATTATTAATACTTGTTTAATAAGGCATTGGTTTCCCCTTTCATTGTACCCAAAATAGAAAGTAATACATACATTTAGAGATGTCAATATTTTTGTTTTATTTTTTCTATTACTGGGATGGAAAAAGGAACTCACAGCCATGTCGTATGCATTTCTTTATTTCTGGCTGGAGTTTTCGGCTACTAATGGGCGACTAATGGTAGGCCCCGCTATTTTGTTAACGACTTCAGACAAAATGTTTTGAAAATAATCCTTTTAAAATTGCCCCTTAGAAATGTCAAGTGACGTCACTGTACTCAAGATCTGTCTTCTTCTCAAGATGTTAAAAACACACACTAAATAAGACCGAGTCAGTTGAGCAAAAAATTTAGGCTACATTGAAAGTAAGCGCTAAATGATCACTAACCAGTCAAGCCGTACAATCAAGAATTAAATTTTAACTATCAAGGAGCTCTTTGGCATTGTGGTTCGAAAGCTCTGGTTTCGATAACGAAACAAAGCAACTTTCACCATGGTTGGTCTCTGGATGGGTCAATAAAATATGCTATCTCAAGGTTCCTAGCAGCTTAACCAATTAAAAATGTCGGGTTTTAATCAGGGCATTGACATAAAACATGTTTCGTGATTCCTGGCTCTCGTCACATACTCGGCAAGGCTGTGTGATAAATTATGGCTTGTTGAATAGACAAGTTCCTTCAAAATGGCCGCTACCTGTCCCATTGTTTACCCAACCACTTCTAATTACATTCCAGAACAGACCTTGCCCTTCGTAAACAAAGCTCGTTATTAATTCGGCCGATACACCCCGCTTGATACAAGCGGTAGCTATTTTGGTGTGGCGGATGCGCCGGCGCACCGAGTGGTACCGACAGCAGAATATTTTTTTTTCTAAATGATAATTTCTTTTGTGCAGTATCTATAAAGCTGATCTATAATTTTTATTTTATATATAAAACGAATTTCTTAAAAAAATCTTGACCTATTTGAATAGTTTAGTTTTTTTATTATTCGTTTTAGCTCAGTAATTATTTGAAAACAAAAGGATAGAAGAGAAAATCCTAAAGCAAGACTTAAAACAAAAATCGGCTCTAGCTCGTCATCTCACCTGATGGTAAGTGAAGATAAGAATGAAGGTGGAAACAAATTACACTCGGATTTCTCAACTACAGAGAAATTGGCTATCTGATCTCCAACTGCCGGACCACAACATATACCTCCACCAACCCATGGTCCTGCCTACCTTGCGGCATACGGACTGAATCACGGGAGAGCGCGAGGGTACTTGCATAGGGCTCTTTCCCCTTCGGCGCTGATCTGTGCTCCCTACAATTATCTATATCCAACCCTTCTGTTGCCAACTCTCCCCTTTCAGGGGCGTGAAGACACAATATGTGACTTCGCGTCGGGCTGCTCTGTGTGTTTTACCTGATTCCTCCTATTCGTATGATCGTCTGATGGTGTGCCAGGAGTGCGCAAACTCGCGCACCATAACAATGCTGTTAACAATATTGTTATGTTGGCAAACTTAGGTAAAATGGTGGTAGACTTACACCAACCAAACTGAGCAGAAAATATCTGCTCACGTTGGGAATCGAACCCCAGACGTCCAGATCCAAAGTAGACACTCAGTAACTAGACCACAACGGTGGTTGAACGTTTTACTATTTTGACCACACTATGCATCGTTTAATATACTTTAGGCGGTTTTTTCAATAATTTGCCAGCGATTTACTGTTTCTAGTCCAATTCCAAACACATGTAACATATTAATGTTAGATGGCAACTGATTGTTGGGGGAAATCTTTGTAAACTTACCCATCTCCTTGTAAAATAATGTACAATCTTTTTTTATGTTATGTCACTTGTTGATATTTATAGTCTTGTTCAATCTTAATTATGTTTATAACGGCTTGTGTGATTATAACCTATTTTGTGAGCTTTAAATAAAGAAATATTGGAAGACAAAGTGACGTTGCAACAAATATCTGCCTATCCTCTAGCCAGCTGATCTCAATTGGCTCCAGTAATCACTTATCAACATGCTAGAGCGGGACAACTGCTTACCATCCTATTCAATCACGTTTGAAAATTAATCACAAGCCCGAAAATGTTAATTAGAAATCTGTTACGTTACACAAATAGTAGTTAACGTAATATAAATAAACCGCATCAGTTGAGACCACCAACGTACATTTATGGAGGTTCGGGGTGCAAAAATTTTCTGCTTGGTTTGATTACTGGGTAGTCACCGCCATCTTACCTTAGTCTGTCAAACTAAAATTTTAACACCATTGTGGTTCATGTTTAATTCCTTTGCCCAGCTCTGGGATATAGGCTCTAGATGATAATGATTATTTTTTTGAAAACGTTTCTATCTAAACCACAATAAGGATTTACAAAATGTTAACATTTTCAGTTCAACGATAGGGCCTTGTATAAAGACTTGGCGTAGTCCTTCTGTCTTTAATCCAGGGGAGAACCAACTACCATTGAAATGAAACGTAGACTGTATTTTATGTTGGTATAATTATCTGAATGTTACAAATAGCCCGACAATTTACTGCGTGTATGACAAGCATAGCTGTGGAGGATGGAGAAGTGTTGCTCGGAGCCTGCGCTTACGCATATATAGGTACCCTCAGACCCTCGTCTCCCGCTTACCCCTGAACCGGCCCGTATAGTGCTGTACGGATCACTAGGCTGAGACAGTATATATATGTATGTATACACATACTAATATACATGCTAATTTATAATTATTTTATTTATTTATTCATTTGTTATTAATTATTTATCTCATTTAATCAAGTTACGTCAATTTATATATATTGTAACAAATGTCCAACAAATGGAAACTTGACTGGTATATGTAATATACTCGATATTTTTAATTAATTAATTTATATGCACATGAATACGTATAATGACACTAATATAAAACAATTGAAAGCAAAGGTACAGCTTATTTCTAATGTAATTTCTACCAGCAGACCTGCGACAGGAATTTGTGAATTAAACAGTGGACAGTATAATTTACATCTACATTATCTGTATTATTAGATACTCTATGTTTCTCTAATGAATAAATAAAATTATAGATCCTTTTTTAAAAAGCTCTGAACAACGCTTAACATGGATTAATAAATTAGTCTGAGCGTGAGAAAAGCATTAAAAATAAAACTCATATCCTGAATTCTTTTGCTATCGCTACACGTCACATGTGCGTGTGAACGGGAGCCGCAGACGGAGACAGCGCAGGCGCAGACTCGAACAAATAAATATAAACCGGCGGTCAATGTGTGCTCGCACCGGAGCACGGACAGTGAAAGTCGGCCGTAACTGTTTCTGACTGTAATACTCAAATAGGTTCAAGGTATCGTTGTCAAGGCTGCCTTGATGGGAGAAATACAGGAGTCGTGAGATCATATACATACATTCCTTTGAATATGGTTGTATTCTATATGAGATCATATAGAATATAACCATATTCAAAGGAATGCAAGGAATCACTCGCCTTGCTCAACAAATAATTATAATTAGATCTCAACAATGTCTCTGAAATATATATTATGTTGTTGATGTTGTCCAGTTCATTACTTTCTTGATAATGTTGTATATACCTGCGAATATATCTCTTATATACTTACACACTTGTATATACATTAATATTGTCTATGGTGTATCTTAATAAATAAATAAATATATGATAATTAGATGTTTAAAACTGCACTGAAAAGCATTTAAAAAAATCAAATTCAATTTTTTTTTCTGAAAAATCTAATATAAGTGAAATTACATTTTTAGATGAAAGAAAGAAGATGTGTTTACACGTATTGACATTTATATTGGCATTGATGTTATTTGAATTTTTATTTGTATTTGTTTTATATAAAATGAATTTACATGTCTTTTGAATTAAAAATAACGTCAATGTAAATCAAATCAAATAATTTTTTATTTTTTGGATTTATGTATAACATTACATGAGTATGCCAATGAAGTGAATGATGGCTGTAATTATTTAAATAACTAACACCATTGTCTAATTAGCATTCTTATGAATGTATAAATGTAATATGATACTGTTACATGATCCATTCAATCCATGAAATGGTCTTTCTTGCGCTGAAAATTAATGTCAATACCTACAATTCTTTGTCTGCTTGTACAAGCAGCAGAACCAGTTACATTTTGAGAATTGGTTCACACATTTGTGTCTTCGCAACAGCGTCGCTGAACGCATTCTATCCGTTGAAGTGGAGAGTACTGAAAAAACTTTATAACCTCATTCCTCTATATCCTTTTGTACGCTAGCATGCTGGTCTACGGAGTCACTCCTGCACTGTTTCCACGTCTACTTATATATTTAAAAGTACAGACCACATGATACATATTGAAACAATAATAAAATACATAATCTAATAACATTTCTGATATGCACCAAATTAACGGCGTAACACTTTATGTAATATGTGAATGAAGGTGATTACTATAAACCTATCTTAGAAAAATAGTGTAAAATCTCAGAGCGTCTACCAGGCTGATCCTTGGCCTGATAAGTACTCCGAGACCAAAGACTTAAATTTCAGAGAATTATTATTAAATGTATCTAATTCAGGAATAGCATCACTAATATCAATGTCATTATCATCATATCAGCCGCGAGACGTCCACTGTTGGACATAGGATTCCCCCGAGGATCTCCAAATCGCTAGATCCTGCGCTGATCGCATCTAGCGACTTCCAGCAACCTTTACCAGATCGTCATTCAACCTTATGACAGTCCTACCGTCGCTGAGTCTCTCGGTACGTAGCCGCCACTCGAGTAGCAGTTGTCCTCATTGCAATGTTCCTTGCCCACTGCCACTGCAGGCTCGCAATACTTTGGGCTACGAAGGTATCGTAGCAATAACAATAACATTACCGTACATTGCAATCAGAAGATATTAAACATCTATTTACTCACGCAAAAGAGATTACGTGACTCGTCTCTTTGTCGCTCCGAGCGAGAATTCCTTACTTAATTTTAAAGCTAAGCAGTTCCTCAGCTTTGAAATATAGAAATATATTAATATTAGATTTGATGTCAACGGTACTGGTTGAAAATATATTTACTGTACTTCCAAGAATACAATAATGCCAGCCCTTTGAGGGATCAGATCGCTTTAAGTAATTGGGTCGCTTCAAACGAAATGACGAATGAATTGATATTTGATTCCTTATTTCGTACAAAGCTATCTACTTTGAACTGGCGACAGAACTTTGTCAATTCTTAACAAACTTAAAGTTGAATTTTAATAGAAGAAGGAATGACAGGAATAAATTTAAATTGGCCTTAACTATTTGGAAACAGATTCGCCTATATTTTGTAGATAGAAATTTTGACAATCAAAAACTATAATGATTTTTGATACGTTAGCGTTTGTTTGTTCTGTCGAGTACCTCTGTGCTTTGGAAGGCATATTAAGCTGTTGGTCCAAGTTGTTACATAAATAGGTTGTTGATGATAATGTGTCGTAGGGCAACACGCTTACACACGCACACACACGCATACACACACATATACATATTAATTTTACTGAGTAGTCTTATTTAAAATTTAATGTAAAAGCTTATCTGAATGTCAATTATTATTATTCTTTATTTACTTAACTATTTATGTACACAAAGATTATTAAAAAGAACAACAAATAACAGAAAATTGTACAAAGGTACTGCTTATTTCCATTAGAAATTTTTAAAACTAGATATACCAGCGATTTGAATATATGTCAACATCAAAAATTATATTTGTTACTAATGTATATAAAATAACATTAAGTTTATAAAACGTACTCTCTAATTATAGCTACAAAAGTCATAACATCATTTCTGAAAAAAAAAAATGTGTAATATAGTAGGAATTTTGAATTGAAATTGCACGACCAGTCTAAATGACTGGTCTGGTAAATCTAGTGTTAAACGTCTTGCTTCCTGATACAAGTGATATTATTATGTAAAGAGGGAGCGCCAACTAATCATAACGGCATTAGACTAAGTTATCGATGCTCTGATAAGATAAGATAAAAATTTATTGTGATTCTGTGTACAATAGATCTTACAATTTCATGCAGTTAAGATACAACAGATTGCCATTTTCAGGCGTACAATTTTACATAATTTTTATTTAATTAGTATTATTATTTAATTTTATTACAAATTTTAATGATAATTCCAATTATAATATTCATTAAAATTGTAAAAACTTTTTTGTAATAGCCATTCTTTTAATTTATATTTAAATAGTGTAGCTTCCAATGACTTAATATATATTGGTACGTGATTAACTATCTTTATTCCAGCAATATAAGCTTTTGTCTTGTATGTAACTCGAAGATTTTTCTACAGTAATTTTATATTTATATTTAATTAAACTTTAATTAATATTTATATTTTGTAGTTTCAAAGAATAGCTTACCAAGGCATTAGGAGAACGCTAGCTTATAAAATGGTTTTTTTACGAGATAGCATTACTTCAATAATTTCATCGGAACAATTCGGTTTTTATAAGGCACGCTCCGGACTCCCGGCGTTCTAGTAATGCTTTTTTACTTTTACCTGTTCAACTTAATTTGATCCCTGGTTCAATTTTATTTTTTAAAAATATGAGGCAAAGGGACCACTATTAACTGACAGCGTCAATTGTGTAATCCCTTCGAATAATACGACCCTATAAAGTAATAAAAACAAAACCTAACATAGTTGCCTTTTTTGTTGCAGAGCGAACGAGCCAGCTGACGCGGGAGTGAGTGGGACGTATAGTGTCCAGTTCGGAACGAGTTTTGAGTTTTTTTTTTAATAAAAAAAGCGGACGGTTTTTGAACGCAGCATCTAGTAATGCCCGGCGTTTGTTTATAGAGTGCAGTGAGTGTTCGATATTTGAAATTTTGTGAAAGTGTTAAATCAAGATGGCCGTGTTTCCCGCCTTTTTTGGATTGCTAATGGCCGCTTTAGTGACAGGTGAGTGCTTTATATATTTATTTACCTTCTCAATTAACTAAAAAAATTCCTTCTGAATACCTCTATTCTATAAAATAAATATGAATATTTCTTATATTCTAATTCTTAAAAATAAAAAATAATTTATGTTGAAACTAAGAAACGACCAATTTTAATCATTATTTAAATTAAAATAGCTGGGAAAATCCTAAAGAAAAGGTTAATAATAACTGACAAACTAAACATTAAAACTGTAATTTCTTCCATCACTACTTCGGGTTTCTTTTAATAGATGGCGTTAGTGGTAGATTGTAGGTGATACAAAGTTCACCAGGCCGACTAGTATGGTGGATTTATAAATTTATATATACGTTGTACCTACCCATAACACAGGCTCTCATAATTATGCTATGTGCTAGATAATTAGTGTGAGTGTACAAAGTATATGTAACTTAATTAAAATAACAATTTTTGGTCGCTGGTTAGGTATTAATTGTGTAGTATTTTTTTCATACTTAATTATTATTAAAGTATTGCCATCAAAGCCATATGTAAGCCATATGTATATTATAGCCATACTATTTATTACTAAAATATAGCTCTATCAGTTGATGCTCTTTATTTAACTCAACAAGCTTTTTTAAATCGTCATAAGTAAATCGTACCTGCGCTTTGACGAATACTTTCGCTATGGCGAAGAAGCGATGCATCCTCTGATATTAAACATTTGTAACGATGTTACAGATTATTTACGCTATTAAGTGTCAATATTCTTATTATAAATACAATTATTTTCACCAATCATCTTTAACTAACGCTCACGCTGTATTGTCGATAAAATAATCATTTATTTTATAGAAAGCTTTCTTACACAGTTTCGCTTTTAACGTAATTTTAAATTTGCTTATTGGCCAGTCTCTAATATCGATTGGAAGGTTTTCGTATGAAAGTATAAAATGTCGCATAAGAGTTTTGTTTATTCTGTGAAGACGAGTCGTGTGCACAAGAATATGCTTATTCCTGTTATTCACGTTATAAGCTTTTCGAACACACAGGTTTTGAAATAAATATTTAGATACAATTCCTTCCCTCCTACTTACAAAATGGGTACCTTTAAAAGAGGCGTGAAAAAGCACTTTTTGGCCGGCAAGGTGAGGGTGTCTAGGACAGTATGTCGCATGCTTCACTAGCTATCTTCACATATGGACTCCTCTACTGCTTATCATCAGGTTGAGTGGAGTCATTTGCTGTGCTTTATATTAAAAAAATGAACTTACTTGCAAATCTTGCTGCTTTGAAGATAGTTAGTTCTTCTGTGGTTGAGTAATTCGGGTGTAGCTCGCTTACATCTAGGACTTTATCGTCACCTTCCATCATGGGAGATGAAGGACAAATTTAAAGTTCTTTTATACAAAGTAAGTCATCGGTAGACTAGTGGTTGGGGCTGTCACCTATGATAGGTAGTGGGATCGAATCCCGCCATATTCTAAACATCTTTCGAACATTATAATTGTAATGTCAAAATCGTGTTTTAATCTAGATAAGTTGGAACCTTACCGTTCCAACTTAAGTGTACATGTTTTCCATCGCCTTTAGCGTTGTTTATTGAGTAAACAGCTCGGGTATGTAAATATTTACATGCGGTCTCTCTGTGTGTACAAGGAAATTATATTCGTGTACAAAAACACACGCACAATCTTCGTTGGTTTGTTTTGATAACGAGAATGCTATCAATCATAAACTTTAAAGTGTATTGATAATAAATTATGTATAGTTTTTGATAATATTATTTGGGGGGATTAAAAAGTGACTTTGTTTTCTAGTCATTTATAATATTTGTTAGCAACAAATTTTGGTCCTTCGAGCTGGATAGCAACTGATGGAACAGTGTATCAAACTAGCATTCTTAGCCCTTAACACTTGGAACTGCTGCAACCCTTGTAAATGTAAATAATTTTAGTTTTAATAGCAACGTAAGCTTTTTAGAAGAATATTTTTACTGCAACATTCTTAATTGATACTCCTACTGGTCGTAGCGTGATGTTATATTGCCTTGTTTTTACGAGGAGGAATCCATTTACGGTCCTACCCGCCACTGGCTAAGCGACGGGCGTGTGTGGGGCTCACTCAGTACCTCTATATAGCGGCACTGAGAATACCCACTAAAACTCCCCGGTAACTCCATTGCCCTTCACGGGGGTAACCTGGGTTCTGCCGAGCAATTCGTCAGGTCAACGTTATGTTATATAGCCTAACACGATAAACGAACTATCCAACGCTAAAATAATTTTTCGGTTTGCATCAGCAGATCCTGAGATTGTCGCGTTAAACTTTACAAACAAAGCAACTCGTCTGTTTTGTAATATTTTATAAATAATTAATTAGGTAGCTGTTAATTGTGTCCCCCATTGACCATTTGACTTAGTATTTCAACCATAACCCTGTGGTTCGATGTGTAAGAAAAGATAGCCAGAGTAATTACAGGTAGAGTAATTATGAATATAATCAATTCACATTGTTAAGTTGGACGTGCCGTCGACAGTACTTAACAGAAAACAGTTTTTATGACAGTTAACTCGTAAAAAACGTCTGTTTAGTGTTAAGTTAACCCTGACCGCGTCGGCGAGGTAGGTCGGTTACGGCTCAACGGCGAATTTGTACTTAGGGTTGTCACATGAGAACTTTTTTGTTAGATTAAACCTTTTTTTATTATAATTTTTTATAAACTACCAACATCCAGCCTTGTAATAATGAATACTTTGTGTCATATAGATAGGTATATATATATATATATATATATTTTATTATTGCATTCTTGTTTATTTCTAGTCTAATGATATTGTTGTGTAAACGCTAAAGAATATTTATAAACGCTTCAGGAATACAAACATGTATACTATGCACTTTAAAGGTTTTAAATAATATAACTTTTCTCATCTTGCGCATACGCATCGTACTAAGTGATTGAACTATGGTGCTTATGAGTATATAAACTCAATGCAGATTGTTACGGACATTATATGTTAGAAAAACCAAAATAAATGACACTAGTTTCTCCTCTAGCGTTTGTTCACCGAGTATGGCCGTTTTAATTTCTACATTCTACGTTCATTAACATATACCTAACAACATATACCTTAACAGTATAGTATTGTTAACCGACTTAAAAAAGTAGGAGGTTTGCAACCCGTTTGTTATATTTTTTTATAAATAAGATGAAAGTGTTGCCCGGATTTTGACAGAGGATGCTGGCTCAGACTTACAAATCCTTCTTCAGGACATGTTTTTTTAGTAGTTCGAATATTGTTCCATACGTCTTCTAACCAAAATCTTGGAAAAAAACAAAACTTTTTACGTTTCATTTTCATTCATTATTTATTTCTGAAGGTCAATAGAAGTATAATAAAATAAGGCTGTATGACTTTAGTTCCCTTTGCCAAAAAAATTGAGGTCCTTCTTACCTTTAATTATTATAGTAAATACTGGAAGCGGCCCTAGTTGAACCGTGTGTTAAACAGTTAACGGATGTCTATAACTGGATGACTGTTATCATATGTTATTATGAAGGCTTTTTTTTATTGGAAAGAGTATTGTTGAACTGACGTTAAAGTTACGCAACGTAATCGGCCATGTTTAAATATGATGATAAGTTTCTGCTGGTGCATAGTATATATAAGCAGTAGAGTCCATATGTTAACATAGTACAGCATGCGCCTACCTAGCCACCTCCATCTTTTTTTTTTTTGTGACGCTGAGGAGAAGCTCTACCAGCCGATCTCCTAACCTCTGGGGAGGAGGAAGAGGGGGGTGTGTGGGGCTCTCACCCACTAAACTCCTCAGCGACGCACCTACCTAGCCGCTTTCCATCGACAACACGGGATGGCCCGAAGACATTTCGCCGTAGTATCGATGGAGCGGCCCGACCGTGGTTAAGCCACCTCCACCTAACCCAACAAGTGCCTTCTCGGGCCTCTTCAAAGAGCCTATGTTGTGTGGAAGAGGAAACACATGTTCCTGTAAGTAATTCCACGCTCTGCCTGTGCCAAAGCAATCCACCAAATATTATCTACGTTAAGGTAGAGTTTTTTTAAAGTAGATACAAACCAATGGGAATCTAGGAGAATATAAATACAATATATATATACAATTCCAAACAATTCCTAGATAATTAGCATTTTGAATGCATATATTTGAATTGGACCATTATACAAATTTAAACAATTAACTTTAATCTACCTTTCTCCTGTATATCCTAAAATTTTGTGCCCGACAGGGTCCATAGTGTCATTAATAGTCTTAAGATTCATATTATGTAATTATGTAACTATGGAACGCAAAATAAAGAATTGAATTGAATTGAATTATATTATAATTTTGTTCTATTATCAGAGCCACATATTTAAGTCTCGTTTAAGGTTAGATATTCATGGGCGTCTCACAATACCAGCCAAATGCTTTGAGCCTCAATTTGACATGAAGATATCAATTATTCAATAGAATGGATCAGATATTGATTGTTCACATAAACACTATTTGGTTTGATAGATGTGTTCTCTCCGCTTACATTATATATCTCTTTATTTACTTTAGGAATCTATTATCATCAATTAACAGTTTTTTTGTTCAAGTAAATTAAATAACTATTAACCTAAATTTATTTGGTAAATTAATGACTATTAAAGACACAAATATATATCTATGCTATAACTACAATTATTATTAGTAATTAGTAATTATTAGTAAGGTAGTAAGTTACATCAGGTAAGGAATTCCATGCTCTAGCTGTGCGACAGAGAAAGGAGACATTTTGACATATTATCTTGTTTTTAAATTGTTTGTTGAATAGAAACCATCCCTGTGTTCCGGTTTGTTTCTTATTTACGTTGTACAAGCTCTAATATATAATAATTATATCTAATATATATTTAATATCTTATATATTCTAATATAGCGCGTTACAATATACGCCTTAGAAACGCGGGGACTATGGCGAGCGTATATCTAACAATTCTTATCTTTGGGAAATGTACAATTAAATTCAGTCTTTCCACATTATTATATATATTTATTACTACGATTTTTAATCCAATATCCACTTCGACAGCGTTGTTTTTGTTTTTAAAAATGTCACTTTGAAATGGCGCCAAAAACGCGAAAACTTAAGTTTTGAGTAATTAAACTTCTTCGTTAAAATTTATTACGCAATTCAGCGTGTACCAATGTTATTGTCCTGCCGTAACAATGAGTCAGTGAGTTCCCGACTCACTGGTGACTCACAAGGCCATGAGATGCAGTAGATGCATTTAATTGAGGTCGGAAGTTTATTTTTAAATGCATGAAATTGTAAGATCTATTATACACAGAATCACAATAAATTTTATCTTATCTTATCTTATCTTAAATGCTGTTTTGCATATTGGTGTTTTAAGATTACAAAAACCTTTTCTACTGACTCGAAAGGACAAAGAATTAATAAATATCATATTAAAAAATGTAATAAAATATGTGCATGTGTGTGTGCATCGCCTACAATGGGGAAAGATACGTTGTTAGCGTAACGTTTGCTTAAACTTAATTTAATAACAATAGAATTGCAACTAGTGAAGAAATATGATGTGATGCATATTCCTAAGCATCTTGCTTAGGACTTGTAAGAAAATTAAATAGGTACAGAATGACCACGTCGTCGCAGTGATTCAGACCGATCTGACTCAATAGATCTATCTGCAGTGAGTCAGCTAATCAGTGCCAATACCTTAGCTACTACAGTCAAAGCTGCGGTTAAAGTTAATTGCAACAACAATTCTGCGGCGGCTTCTGTTCGTTTACCAAAACAACCTTCCTTAACACATTCAATAAAAATGCCCATATTTGCACTGTTTATTAAATATTTTTTCCAATAAAACATTAATTATTTCGCAACATTGAAGTGTCGACGGTGACTCCTTGTGTATTCATAAACATCAAATTATAATCTATTTAAGAACATTTCCAACAGCGCTACCTATATTTTGTAAGTTAGTAAACCCTTCATTATAGGGTGAACACGGGAGACGTGTCGTGTGCGTGGGGCGTGTTAACGAAATTCTTAATTAAAGATTATTAATCTTAGCTAGCTTTAGTTTAATGTCTGTAGTGAGGGTGTAGGAGGTAATCTCTGGAACTACTGGTTGGGATTGAACAATTCTTTTTGTGCTGGGTAGTTTATTCATCGGGGAAGGTTGTAGTCTATATAACATTTGTGATAGACAGAATACGACGCGGGCGCAGCCGCGGGCGGAAGCTGGTGTTTTATGAATAGAATAGTTAAATATATTATTTATAAGTAATCAAAAGAATATATTTTACTAAATATAAAGATATAACAGAAAGTATTGATTATTGATGGAATATTTTTGGGCCATATATCTTTATTATAGACATACTATTTATATATATATATTATTATTATTTATTTGATTTTTGCTGAGTGTCGCGACGCGATTGATAGCTGAAGTAATTGCTAAATAAGGTGTTTGGTTACATCACACCGAACAGTATATATATATATATATATATATATGCTGATTCTTTATATATATATATATATATATCGTGTCGCGACACTCATCAAATATCATTAGCATTATTCATTTTATCAATTAAATAGTGTTAATCAAAGGACTCAGTTTATCATTTAAAAGTATTCTTATCAGCAATCTCAGCACGACACAGCACATATACTATATTATAAAGTTGAAGAGTTTGTTTGTTTATTGAACGCGCTAATCTATGGAACTACTGACTCAAATTGAAAAATTATTTTTATGTTAGATAGTTCATTTATCAAGGAAGGCTGTAGGCTGTACAACATCACGCTACGACCAATAGGAGCTGTGCAACAATGATTCAGAGCTTTCGTCGCGTGCGCAGCGTCAACGGTTAAAGGTTTGGTTAGATATTGCATTCCTGAATTGTTCTCAGTCGAAAGTTCTGAAGAAATTCCGCGACAGAATATGCTATATATATATATCTCTTACGGTTGGCTCAGTATCTGTGTTTTTTTGGTACTAAAATTTTAACTTTAACCAAATAAATACTCAAGTATATGGAAGACATGTTGTTATTTTCCGACACATCTCGAGAACTAACTCGTAGTACTAACGCTAGTTACTGTTATACAAAAATGTTGTCATATATTTGCACGTTTGTATTTTTGTGTTTGTAGGTATCAGTTTAAGGAAAATTATTCCCATCTGTTCACCGCTGTCCGTCTGTTGCAACATGACCGCATCGCCGTCACGGTGCGAATCGATGACCCAGTTCTGTGTGTCATTCCGTTGTGGAGACAGGGGAAAGTTGGAACTGTTTGTGTCGTACGTACAAACAGGTAGATCATGGACAAAGGAGATAAGCCAAGATTAGATACCACAAATTTTATATAACCTTTCATATTTCTATTATAACCTTTCATATTTATTGTTAGGTTTAATCAATAAGCTTGCATTCGATAATAATAATCTGTGGTTTTCGAATTAATGGCGCGAATTGAAAAAATACAGTCAAAGTCAAAATATCTGTATTTAAATAGACTCATTTACTAAGTTCTTTTAAATCGGCATAACGAGAAAAATTAACAAATGTAATTAAAGGCAATAGTGATAACTTTGAGTGTGTATTTAACGGGTATTTACAAATTGTACCAGTTATAGAATTTAAATATGTATTAAATAAATTGTTAGCTTTAATTTTGTAAGTCGTCATTATGTCCGATCGTAGTCGTGAAAAGAATCTTCTAGTATAAATATAATCACTGAGATTTTGACGAGAGCTAGCTCTTAATGATTGATAACAGTAGAAAGGTAAATGGAGATATTTATAGATATGGGGTTTTACTTCAAGTTTGTAATAAAATCTTTAAATATTATATATCTATAATAAATAAACGTAACAACAACGGTGTATCTGCAATCAAATCAATATTTTCTGATATACATACATACATATAAATACAATGCCCCAAAGGATGCTCTCCAATAACCAGTGTCGTCACCCAATAGGCAGAGACAATATTATTTATTTAGCACTTTATTTTACAACATCATAAAAAATAAGAACAGGGTCTTTATATATAAACAGTAGACAATGTTTATACAATGGACGGCCTTAACGCTAAGAGCGATCTCTTCCAGGCAACCTTTGGATGGACTGGAAATACAAAAGAGAGAAAGACGGATGTTGGCGACATGGGGACATACTTACAGAAAGTTAATAAATAACTTTAAATATATATAAATATACAGTAGTGTGTGTGTATATATATTTAAATTGGTTGGTAAGCTAACAGGAAAATTGCTTTTTAAAAATCGCGCAATATTTATATGGCCATTTTAAAATAGACAAATCTCAAAGTCAACGACTGTACTTGACTCTGAGATCAATCTATTTTTATTTTGGTACAACGGGACGTTCGGGTAAAGTCGACTTCGGAATAAAGCCCTGTTTTGGCTTCAATTAGATACTTACGGAGTGTAAAAGATGTTCAAGGCGTCGCCACGAAGAGTAATATATATATATATATATATAATATAACCTATAACATACATGTGCGTAATAACATTATAATTATTACTTATTCGCAATCATTAAAATATTTGCATTGTATCACTTACAATTATAATTTTGTTCAATGCTTATGTTCACAATGCAAGGTGCATTGGAGTCATAAAAATTCCCATTATTTTCACATTTTGTTTTTATCGTGAGTGTTGCTATGCTAAACTATTTTACGTGTGTGCGTTTTAGAACGTTGTATGCATCTCGTGTGTGTTGACCAACTTAGCACATTTGTAACAGTCATAGAAAAGTGACGCAGTCATCACACGTCAAAGTCAAAGTCAAAATGCATTTATTCATGTACATTACATACTTTAATGAAAGTCATGGTTGAAGAATAATTATAATACTGAAAAATATTGAGTTATTATTCTAAAATTGATTATAACAGTCAAAATTAAACTTTACGAACACTTCCAGCTAATTGAAAGGAAAGGCGTACTCACACCAACACAGATTTGACCAGCGTGTCGTGAACACCATAAAACAATAGAATTTCCATGAGTTTTGTGTAACTTTACGTTCTTTCCAATTTGAAGAACGAAGCGATGGCCGATTCTTTTTTTTTATTCTGATCTATTCATGTTCCCTTAATGCAGCTCCAAATTACGGTAATTTGTAATTTAGTTTTTTAATAATTGAAATGCAAATAAAGCGTAAGCTTGCTTAGGTCGCGCACTTTGCGACTATTCTAGTCTAGAAATATAGTTAAGGGCAGAAAAATTAAAACTGGTTTGGAACAAACTGAAAAATCAGGGTGTCACAGACGAGACTTCAATGTTGCGAAATAGTTAATGTTTTATTGGAAAAAATATTTAATAAACAGTGCAAATATGGGCATTTTTATTGGGCGTTTAATGTGTTAAATATTGTACCTTATACCTATATCGACTGTTGTATGGCAGAGTATCAAATAAAACAAATCTACTAAGTGGCTGGAAAATTGTCCTTATTAATAATAATTTGTCTATAGCTGTGTATAAATCAAAACTTTATTACCGCTAAGTTATAGTACAATTTGCTGGTTTGCATAATTTTAACCATATTATCATAATCTAGGCTCCCATTCCACATTAAACACGATCCAGAAATACTATAACCTTCTTTCTCGGAACAATAAAGTAGGAGAGTTGGACATATTTCACCTTAGTGCACGAAAATACAAGGCTACCTTCAAAAGCATTAGCAGGAACGTAAACCCCCTGTAATCAGTTTTTCTATATTAACTTTAAAAGATATATATAAACTTAAGATATTATAATTATAACTGTTAGTCCACATCGCATGCCGTGGCTGTCTTTAATTAAAAACTATACTCAATGTCTACGCTACAGTAAAATATTTTTTGTTGGTATGTGTTTTTGTTGACTGCCCTTAAAATAAATAAATAATTATATTGTTTAATCTTTACTTTTATAACAGTATATGTACTTGTAATATCTGTAATGGTAACAAGCCTTGACAACCGTAACTTATCTAAAGACAAAAGACTACAACCGTTTTCTGTCCAAAGACAACATCTTCCCAACAATAAACATAACAAACCTTAGAATATCCAGATAAACAGCTCCCACAAAGGAGAACTAAATTCAAATTCCATAATTCCTCCTTCACAAAAACATAAGCCCAGGATGAGGGTCGCTGCGAAGCGTACATAGGTACCAGAGATAAAATTGCAAATAACTCAACAAAATTATACCGGTAAATATTTTTATTGTTTTTAAATTTACAAATCTTTATGTTGGAGACAGGAACCGAAACGAAAAAGACCTTAAATTCAAATGTAAAGTAATTGTCACAAAGTATACTGCTAACCAATCTATCAAAATCGCTATCGCCGCCAATTGATGCGTGTCCAAACAAGCTATTCCATCAGTTAATATAAAACATAGCAATATCTTCATTGTTGAGAAGACAGTGGTAGTAGGTTCGTGACTATAGATATGTAAGTTTTCGATTTATCTCGTTTCAAACCAGAATACGATTTACCGGTATTTTACCGGTACCGGTAGACTGGTAGGTTTGACCTGGTGAATTGCTCGTGCAGAACCCAGGTTACCCCCGTGAAGGGCAATGGAGTTACCGGGGAGTTTTAGTGGGTATTCTCAGTGCCGCTCTATTGAGGTACTGAGTGAGCCCCACACACACCCGTCGCTTAGCCAGTGGCGGGTAGGTCCGTCAATGGATTCCTCCTCGTAAAAAAAAGACCGGTAGGTTTACTGCAAAACAAGTTTAATTCCATGGTATCCTTAAAAGAGTTCATCCTTAAGTAAATTAAAAGAAATGGGGCCAAAACACTACAAAATAGGTTGCGAGAAAGCCAATTAGTGTTGGATAATGAAATCAGTAATTAAGCTAAGGGAGAGAGAAAAAACAAATTAAATTTATTAAGGAAAAGCCTGGACCTCAATTGTTGTTTTTACGAGGGAAATTAAAGATGGCCGCTTTAAGGGAAGTAGGTATCTTAAATATAATTGACAGCTAATTTTGGTGCTTTCTATCTTTGCTTCTTTCTAAACTCATCACAGAGCAAAAGTGACAACTGCCCAAGCCACGTCCATCTTGCAGGAACGAACAAAAAGTGCCTTTTCACGCCTCTTTTGAAGGAATGTTGTATGAAGGAGGGAATGTAAGGAATCACGTTCTGACTCGGCTTTCCTTATTATTATAGTTTTTAAGTCACCCCTGAATCAAAGCAGGCGAAACACTAAAATATATCCAAATGAATCAAGATATTTATTGAGTAAGTTTATATTTTTGAGTTTGAGGGAGACTGATGAACGCTTTTAATTATTATAATATACAAAAAGATTGGTAAATACAACGCCAAGGCTATGTTAAAATAGTCATATAAATTATATATATGATTAAAAATCAAACTTGTAATAATTATTTTGAAATATCCCACACATTTTATTTAACTGCTGCCAAATTTTTTTTTAGAGTGAACTTATATACAATAGCAAGACCTTCTTGACTGTAGGCATGATGGGACCGCCCATCATGCCTACAGTCAAGAAGGTCTATAAGGAAATATTGGCCCAACGATGCGAAGAGATAATTTCTTGACGTGACGTTATTGACAGCCGACTCTACACGACGCAGGGTTCCTTTGTGCGTGGTAGATGGCACCCTCAGTCAGACTATCATCGGCTTGGACAGTATGGAATGTACCAAACATTCTGTATAAGTCTTAACATATCTACAAAATTAAATTATATTAACATTAGCAAATGTATTATACTATACACCTCTGTAACACTTTTGTTGGGGATCCGGTTCCATGTTTATGGTCCAAACTGATCCCTATGTTAAATTTTAATAATAAAAAGAAATAAAATTACCTACTAAAAGAAAACCGTGCTTGTAACTGTAAAAATTTCCTTTTAATAATATATATTTGACAATTTTCTTGTCGCTTAGCAACCACAACATCCTCCGAGGCGCAAATAAATAAATAATACTCTTTAGATCAAAGTCAAAGTCAAAGTCAAAAATAACTTTATTTAAATAGACTTATTTACTAAGCTCTTTTAAATCGTCACAACAGGGAATATGTATAAGAAAATAAATAAATATAATTATAAAGGCAATACTCATAATTTTACTGGGTATCAACCGGGCATTTACTAATTGTCCCAGTTATAGTATTTCAATATGTACTAAATAAATTGTTAGTTTTAATTTTAAAATAATACTTATTTTAAAATTAAAAATAACACTCTTCTATTCGATTCTCGCTACATTGACACAGATAAAGTAATGTTTGATTAAGAAATAGTGTCAGTAGCAAAGAAATAGGAAAAGTTTCTCTTTAATCTATGGTTCCTTGTTTTCTTGTTCAACGGGCCTGATAACAAGGGTCTATCAGGACTATGATCGGAGGGTCTCTGCGGTATCGAATCAGGAATAATGAGATCCACAACTGAACTACGGTCCCCGTCGTAGCCCAAAGAATTCCGAACCTGAAGACGCAGTGAACAGGGCATATTGCCTGGAGGACTGACGGCCCTTGGGGCGGGAAGTTTCTCGGGTGGTAGCCGGGTACCGGGAGACATAGCATTGGTAAACCTCGCACGAGGTGAACCGACCAAAGACGCTGGCTTTGGGCAGGGCTGGTCTGATCGGCTTAGTGTTCCTTGGAGTACTCTATGTCCAGCGGTGAGCGTCTCTCGACAGATATTTTTTAGCGCGTCACACGCAAAAAAATAGCTACCAAAATGTGGGCGCGTGGACAAAATTAATATTATCTTTATAATTTTCTGCACATCGTTAGTAAAATATAATTTGTTTTGATTAATGAGAATAAATGGTTTTAACGTATAACTTGATAAATAAATAGTCATTTTTGAAAATTGATACAACAAATAATTTTGAAATCACACGAAAAATATATACTTTATCAATCTAGAATAATATTTTCATTTAGTTTAATATATATATATATATATATATTTTAATTTGTCAACCGCTTTGTCAAATCACTTAAACATATAATCATGGCTTCTCATAGAAAAAGTATTTCTTGGTTGATGACGAAAGCGATTCCACTCGCTAAAACAACTAATGATGCTTAACGTCCGAAATTTTGTTGGAGTTCCTGGTAAATGGAAGACAGAAATATTCGGGGCACAGAGGGCAGGCAGTTTATTCCAATTCAAAGGTTGACGGGCACGATTTGTCTCAGATATCGCACTCTCTTTCCACTGTGTTTCCATTATCCTACGTCAAAGGTTAAAAACGTCAACCTTTGTTATCCAACTCTTCTAATTATATCTCACCTTAGAGACATAATTTCTGTATTCTGCTTAATAATATTAATACGAATGCGAGACTTCAGTGTTTTAATAACAATGAATTTACATAACAATTAATTGTTACAGACGACTCTCAATTAAATATCTTAATGGAAACAATAACATTTACATTAATAAAACCGAAGAAACCGTTATTATTCCGTTTTATTAAACAAATTCATATTCCAACTATGATTAAGTTTGCTAAGGACCAATTTTTCAATAGTCAGACAACAATTATCTATCGAATAATTGTAACTTTTGACATATTTTACATAGAAAAACTGTCACTTGTCAAAGTTATACTTTTGATAATAGTTAAATTATTATTGAAAAATCAGCCTTAAAAGTAATGACGATTGATCAAATTTTTTTTTATATAAAAAGCACAGCAAATGACTCGACACCACCTGATGATAAGCAGTAGAGGAGTCCAAATAATGTAAATGTCATTACAAATCATAAACGCTACGTTTTGACGATTTACATGAACTTAGTGAATAAACATTAAACTAAAACACGGATATTTTCCCTAAAACTACAATATTCCGGTATTATAGTTTAATTAAATTATTTAATGTAAGAGAAAATAATAAACATCTATTTAGAAGTTTGACGGCTGTCGCTGGCTTACTTCGCTCGTTCTCATACGGACTTCTACTGCTTATTACAATACTTTGTTATTTAAGAAACTTCGGAAAATAGTATAAATAATCTCTATTAAAAAAACATAATCGATGTCGCTACCATATGATATCAAATGATTTTTGATATCGCTGCTATAAGGGGCAGGTAACTTGTACGCTTAGAAAAAGAATCGTGAGTCGTATGTGCGTGGCCACGTGCGCTTGCGCGTCGGTATCCCGTCATTATGATTCCCGCCTTTTTCATTTACAGTTCACTAAAAACGTCTTCCGCGTAAATTCCTAGTGTCATGCCCTTCTGTTCAGCTAAGCGACTCGCGATTTGTTTGGATTTAAGAGCTGTAATGATTTAAGAGTAGCTCACAAGGGAATACAACAATTATTTTGTAGATAATGAAGTCAGCATACATTACAATAGGATTTAATTTGTCCTGTCAGTTATGTTCTGTTTAACATAACCTCGCTGTTACGATTAAAAAACGTTCTATATCAAAAGGCTTTTGAATGCAAATATAAATGGTTTCATAATTTTATAAAAATTGTATTGTATTGTTATCCAAGGGTCTCTTTGGACTGGGCTATCCCAGTCCTGAAGATATAAGGCTGCTCCGGGTGTACTTAGTAAGTACATCTTGGAGGTATTCCAGGACAGTGGACATTAGGATTGGGGAAGTACAAAAGATCCTATTGGTATGACGTGCTCCGGGAGTAATCCTGGCCCTACATCAAGATAAGATATGATTGTTATCCAATGATGTTGGTTTTTTAAAAATGAATTTAATAATTTTTACATAGACTTGCCCACCGAACTTTGAATTACTATTAAATATAGTTAACACACTTAACACTAGATATACCAGCGATTTGAATATATGTCAACAACAAAAATTATATTTGTTACTAATGTATATAAAATAACATTAAGTTTATAAAACGTACTCTCTAATTATAGCTACAAAAGTCGTAACATCATTTCTGAAAAAATATGTGTAATATAGTAGGAATTTTGAATTGAAATGCACGACCAGTCTAAATGACTGGTCTGGTAAATCTAGTGTTAAGTTATCAAAGTAATTGCTATCTGACACAGTCTTTTTCATCTTTATTTAGTTATGTTAATAAATAATTATTACAATGTGTCGTCCATCTTTTGCTTATTATTTATATTATAAATACGTCTTAAAATTTAATTCTACTTTTTCATAATTCTGTTGTTGATAGTGTTCAATAGTAATCATTAAAAAATTAGTACGTTAAAATGTGATCGATATTTTTTTGCTCTAGTCATGCGAATAAAATGCGATTTTGCTGTGAGTTTGTTTACAACGAAAGGAAAGCTGCAAAGAAGGGTTTTATTATTATTTCTTAATATGCAGTATTTCGTGATTTGCTTTGTCTTAATGATATCAATAATACCATTATTATAATCGATATCGGTACGACACTATTTTTTATGAACAGTCAAGAAGTATCACACCAAATGTCATTTTATTGTATTTTATTAAAAATTTGACTTATAAATAAAATATATTTGTAATGTGCATAACTAAATTACTAATATGTACCGTAAATTTAACGGCAGTTTCAAACTATCAGTAATTGCGTGATAGTGGTTATTTTGTGTACACTACGAGCGAATCAATTATTACCGCGTTTGTTGACTAATTTATGGGTTAATTATGCAACAATTTAACAGACAGCGAAATAAATTTGAACCGTAATAAAAATCCATCAAACAGTGCAACCTACCTGGTTGGACCTGCACTGGGTTTCAATAATATACCTACGAATGATTTAGCCTGATTTTAGTATGTGATTTATGAAGAGGCAACCCTATGTAATCTCCATACAGTGAATAGACAAAGCTCTGAAATTGGCTCCATTTTGTGGCGAATGCAATGAATTTTAGCGAATCGAGATATTTTCATCAGAACGCCATTGTCCATAACTAGTGATGGGGCGATAGTGATATGTGATTATCGATATTAAATAAGTGAAAACAAGCATAAAATGAAAACCTTTAATATAAAATACGTTTAAAGAATTCACTCAAAAATTATTTGGGAAATAAAACCGTCTTTAAATAAATTAAAACTTAACTATAATTTAACTAAAAAAAATTCTCTAAATGTAAGTAGCATTCAGTCATGTACTGACTTTGCTTACGGCCATAAACTTCAAATATATGACTTTATAAATACATGCAACAGTGAAAATAAATATTTAACACGACTATGTTCATTAAGATTGAAAATTAGACACAATTAAAAAAAAAAATAACAGCTGTCATTTTTGTATTAGTATTGAAAAAATAAAGTTATTTAAATTAAACTTAGATTTTATGTATATTACAAAATCAATATTTTGCCAGTTAGTAGCAAAACTTAATTGAAATTAATTAAAACATGTTCCGAGCCAGATAGCTGTTGTTTCTAACACCTTCCTAGGTACCTTGTTATTATAATTATGTAAACTTTATCGTGTCTGAGATCTAAGAACAATAAAATGGTTTTGTTACATTACTATTCTAGTCATTTTAACCATCAACAAACAGACAGACAAGTCGACGGTACTAATTCGCCAACTTTAACTTAAACTTACCACTCCAAGGTTGTTTAACTAAATTTAAACACAAGTAAAATCCGACTTCAAAATACTAAGCAAAAAATAATGTAAATGTAAAAAAATATCCAATTCAAAATAATTTGTTGAAGTTGATGCTAAGTTGTGTTCATAAACAATAGAAAGGTAAGCTCCGACTCCAAAAAACATTTCTAGATAGAAAAAATTGGGTAACATCTTATAGATCTTAAGAAAATTCGCATTTTTGCTTAAGAGTATTATATTAAATATGTCTTCTTCTTTTCCCCTGATTTTCACTCCCATTTTCTCTTGAGCAGGAGCATATGTTATTCTTTCCCCTTCTCTATCCGTAACCCAGATCTGCCTTAACTTAAACATACTGTGGCCTGTTTAGCTTGACGCGAAACAACAACATATTTATGTCGAAACCGTACGTACAAAAGTACGGTTACAACGTTTCTCTCCGTTTCAACGTGACCTCTCGCACGGCGCTTGCGCAGGGCATTTGGATATTCAGGTCAGCAGTCAGTGCTTTTGAATTCAATAAGTAGTTATAGTTGAAGAACGCTGGCGTAGTTTGAGAGCTTTGTTGTTTTTGACCTTGAATGGTTCACTAAAATTGTTCTATGAAAGTCCGAAATATGATAAATCTTAGGATTAGCCACGAAAAGCCAAAACTAAAAAACCTTCTTTAACTCTTCTACACGCTCACAGTAGTTTTTGTAAGGAGTTATGTGAACAATGTATATGTATAATTTTGAAATAGGTATAGATTATTAGGTTTTGCTTCTTACTAACGGCTGTTTTAACTATTGTATCGTGTGTTTCAGGTACAAAAATGAACTAATTACAATTCCTTGGGACTGTATTGGTAAGTTTATTGTAACAAGAGAAAAAAATGGTCATCACATACTTACTTCCTAATTACTTACATTTAAAATGGACCTATACACGCGTATTCCCTCCTTCTTAGGCGTGAAAAAGCACTTTTTGGGCCGGCAAGGTGAGGGTGGCTAGGGAAATATGTCGCATGCTTCACTAGTTATCCTCACATATAGACTCCTCTACTGCTTATCATCAGGTGGTGTCGAGTCATTTGTTGAGCTTTATATAAAAAAAAATATATACACCTGAATGATAGTGATAACGAAATACTACAATATTAGGAATATGCTGATGTGTTGATTGGCGACAAGGAATATGAATGCCTGATGACTCCATGATATTGCTGGTGTATAGGCTAAGGCTACAATCGGATACACCATTATAACCACCAGAGTTTTGGTAACGAAGTGTTTATAAATTTTCACACGTGTACCGATTACCAAATAGAACAATTTTAGCTACAACTGAGATAGAGCGAAGTGCTTTGTTCTCACATAATTATAGCTCTTAATGGTTACAAACTACGGGTATTATGTCTGCAAATAATACTTTACTTGGCTCAGATATAATAATAATGTAAACGTTGTGTAATGGTAAAATAACAAAAGTATATAAAACAAAACAACAGTCAGAGCTTACAGTGAATCACTTCACAGGACTTGATATTTAATTTTGTTTTATATTGTATACTGTAAATAAACAAAAAGGTATTACCATTTAAAATACGGCAAATAGTGAGCCATGCAATCATCATCGCAACTGAATTTAAACCAGTTATATCAATATTAAATACAATAGATTTTCTGTTGTGTGTTAGAAGCTAACTGTAAAGATTACTTTTAATCATTATATCTATCTCGGCCAGTGCAAACTATCGATAACTTTATCGATAGGGTCCCATCTCTCAGAATTATGTTCGTCGTAAACTGATTTAGAAATTCCACCAAGTGTAGCCAGTCGGAATAATCGTGATTTGGTCTGCATCACGGCTCGTTCCACCCGCTTAGTGGACGCAGTGCGGATGACTTGGTGGTGTCAGGTTCGACTCTTGGCATTTATTAATTCAGTTTCATATATATATATATATATATGAAAGAGGGAGAAAACACGATGTAACTGATACACGCTCGCAGTATGATTTATAAGCACGTATTATGTGTTTCGTACCAACGATAAACAGTCAGGCAAGACGATCACCTTTAACTTTAACCTTAAGAGCTCGAAAACAAAGTTTTAAACATATCTTAAAAACGACTGCAGAAAAGGCAAAAATAAGTAAGTAATTCAATAAGTAGTTATCCAATTTAACATTATGTTTTAACGATACAATTACGACCACGACATATACAAGGGCGAGAAGAATATATATATATATATATATACATTGGCTATACTTGCTCATATGAATGTTTTGTAACTTTGCTTTAAATTCCAATCTTTTGATATTTCATCAACTAACGCAGATAATGGCGCCAGTTCCGTTGTGCTCGGACTAAATATATCAAGCTATCTTCGCATATGGTCTCCTGCTGCTGCTTGTAAGCAGATCGGGCGGTATCGACTTATTTGTTATTTTTTATTTAAAAAACGATTAAGTACAGTGCTACTCTTTTATTACAATCCAACCGGAAATGACGTCACGACCAGAGACGTCATTTCCGGTTGGATTTGGAGTTTTGAATTATTTTAACGTTTCGTTTTCAAGTCATTTCAATGAAAGAGGCTAATAATTTAATTTCAGTTCAAGAGTGTGTCAGCAGAATCTACACCAATGTTCTAATTTGATGTCTGACTATCGTATTCGCATAATCATGGTGTCCTGTGGCCGTCAATGTGACAGTCAAGGTCAGTCACCTGACAACAGGGAACAGAACGGTGCCGATGCATCAGCTATTGTCCGTTCGTCACAGTCCCAGACAATGATATTTGTTTAAGAAGCCGTGACATTGGGGTTGAAGGTCCATTCGTTAAGTTACTAATCATGATTATACGGAAGCCTTTCTTCATGACAACGACTGTCAAACAACTGTCTATATGTCAAAGACGGTGTACCAGGAGGAGTATTATAATTGTTAAATTTTCCACACTCACACCTATCATGATCAAGTAAATCTTTATGTCATAGCATAGTGATTGTTGGGTTTGATTCACCAGAGCGGACTCAACGCTTGTTTTAGTTTTGAAAATATATTTAGTGATAATAACTAGTTGTTAATAGTCTACTCAAAGTATTTTAACACTAGATTAACCAGACCAGTCATTTAGACTGGTCGTGCAATTTCAATTCAAAATTCCTACTATATTACACATATTTTTTTTCAGAAATGATGTTATGACTTTTGTAGCTATAATTAGAGAGTACGTTTTATAAACTTAATGTTATTTTATATACATTAGTAACAAATATAATTTTTGTTGTTGACATATATTCAAATCGCTGGTATATCTAGTGTTAATTTCCTGTCAATTAAAACACAATCAATTAAAACTAAGAATAATTTTGTTTTCACATACAAAGAGATTTTATTTCTGTTTGTTTATTAAAGACAGATGCACCTCAGGTTTTAAATCATGACTGTTTACAGCGCACTTGGCTTGAAGCCAAACTCAAGAGGTTTATTTTTATAATAACTTCTAAATGGTGGTTGGTAAATAGATAGATAGAATATTCTTTATTACACAATAAATTTCAGATACAATATGAAAATACTACATTCTAAGTGGGCCTTATCGCTAAGTAGCGAAATCTTCCAGACAATCTATAAAGTTTTAATATGAAAAGCACTTTTTAAACTTGCTATCTTCATCTTCGACAAAGAATGACTAACAAACTGGTCTCATATAAATTAGGTCAGGATATGATGAAGATCATTGGTCGGGAACAGAACTCCTCATAGAACAATAAGTACAGTGACAGGTAGAAACAATGTTTATAATACATATATTTACATAAGCGAATAATTTATAATAATATTTCTTACACTCGCGCCTAGGGAATGTTAGCAACTGGTTGGTGACTCTCCAACTATTTTATAGAAACCTTATTTTTGATATTTATGGTTTTTTTTACCTAATTGTTATCTTTTTGATAGACGTCTTGGCTCTTGACAATTGCTTGCGAATTGTTCTGTTGCTATTGCTCTGGTTTAACAATAAATTTAGTTTATATTGGTATCTTGTCGTTTCCATCATCACGACTAGCTCATTTATTACAGTCCACTCTACAATAGCTTTCATTTTTTACTATCTAACCTAATTTAGCATCACTAAGAGATTGTGTTGTGTATCTAGATAACAGAGAAATAGAGATATTAATATGTGAATAAATATACCAATATAAGGTGCAAATAAATACCCATTACTTTTTCTTTAATTTCAAATGTTTCTAAGGTCAAAGTAAGATGGGTGACCGTATTGTCGACTAGCTTGTGTGGTTTGCGTTTTATAAAAATACTCAAACAGCTTGTTTCTGACAAATATGAAACACGTGTCTATTAAATTAAAAGGTTGCCCTCAAATTCCCTGGGATCATTATCAGATCCTTTGGTGACAATGGGACCAACTCAGGGGTAAACTGTAACGAATAAAAAAGAATCGGTTCACAACTGACAGAGACATCGTTTAACAAATAACGAACACAATCGAGTACCTCGAGAGTATTTACTTTGTCATTTTTTGTCAGTAAATGTTGTCAGTAACCATACGATTGTAATCGCGCCTCGCTGCTTCCGATAGAAAGCTCGTGAAATCTCAAGAGCTACGCTTTTAAACGCTTGGGAGGCTGTGAGAAGCGCTGAAAGCACTCAAAGATGAGTGCCTGAACGATCCGAGCAAAATTCGGACAGAGCAATGTCGGGATCTTTTCAACAGACGAAGGTAACACATTTATTACCTGGTAAGCACTGCAGGTCTATTTCGGCCATTAAGCAGTTTGATGTTTTTCGGTGTAAGAGGAATAGTAGCCGTTGTGATTACAGGTCATGGGTTGTATTATCGTCTCCAGAATGAAGACGCATCAGTGGTATCAAGATTCCTTTATATTCCTGGTGACTATAGGCCATGGCACCTTATGGTTACCTACCACAGATCATCAGACACCATCATAAGTATTTAAAAAGTGCCCTCCTCCCAATACAACGCTTCCTCCACGAGTTCTGGCTACCAGGAACACAGCACTACTGCACTAGTGTTATTTGGCTGCGGTCTTCTGTAAGATGGTTCTGTAAGGTAACTATCCCAGTCCAGCCCTGTACAGTCTAAATTTGAGTTGTACATTATACTTTTCTATTTCAAGTGAACGAGTGACGCACAAAGAAGTACAAATTGTTGTAGAAAAGGCAATTCTTATGCAAAACGTGCTACTCGGACAATAGTTGTCGTGTGAGCCTATGAGGTACGTGCGTAGAACGTAACAATGGGAGACTTGATCCTTCTGTCTGATAGAGATAAGTATATGTATTACAATCATCGCCAACTTTTAAACTAAAAATAAAAGGAAAGAATAATGTGAGTGATTCAGTCGATACTTTTGGTCTACAGAATGGCCAGAACTTTTCTGTGGCATCCCAAAGAACCACCGTCTCATGCAAGAGATGGAGAAGAACGCCTGGTTTGACATACTCAAAGTCTAATACAAGCCTACTACGGCAAACGCACTGAAGACTGTTGAAGCGCAGCAGGAGAAAGATGGATTCATTGATAAGAACTTTGACAGGACACTGCCAACTAAACTGACACTTATTCAATTAGAAATTAAACGATTCTAAGGTCTATTTGTACTGTGAACAAGAGCGTGAAACGTTTATGCACCTCCTATGTAATTATGGACCTGTAATCCACAATCGTAGCTTCCATCTGGAAATAAACAATCCAAATGAAATTAAAGTCCTTTAAGCTGGGAAATACTGAAGTTTTGGACAGTGCCCAGTTGAAGAAGTTAATTTAACCTATTGATGGCTGGTCACTATAGATCTTTTAGTAGTGACAAAGCGGTTTGAAAAGACTGGATAGCCCCAAACTAGAAATAATAATAATACCAGTTGTCAAATGCAAATTGAGTCACAACCTTTTATGTGGCGAAAAACTTTAGGCATCCCCTGCACCACGGGGAAAGAGGGGTGAATGAGTAGGTGGGACTCCTCGACCACAGATAGGCTAGGCCGAGACTACCCACTAAAACAACCACAGTGTTCCTTCCAAGTCGATATATAAGCCGGCTTGCAGTTTCCATAGTACCTTACTACGTGTACGCGATTTGCCCGGTTGGGCAAATCCACCGCTCCCACTTTTACAGGCCATAAACCAGTAGTTAAGTTCTGCCTAGTTTTCTTACCGGTCCTACGTGTCCTCCCATTCTGTCGCTTGTTCTCTCTTTCTCTCGTTTACCTTAAATTGTGTATCTCTTTAAGGTGTGGAAAGCTTCCATTCATCTTCTCAAACACTGACTTACAAGCTTAATCTAACTACACATTGGCCCCGCTTGCATCTTAATTCTTAAAATTGCATGTGTATATATTATACACCGATACCCATGTGCATTACTTTAATGGTCAGCAAAATATGCATTGATAGAAGAACTTGTAAATGTAACAGAAACGTGAAACCACCGTTTAGTTCTCTCAAATAATGCGTGGAAATTAAAACTAAGTCCATATTGCTAAGACAGAACTTTTTATTTGTAAACGTGCGTTATTTGAAAGTGTTCCATTTGTTTTTTTTTTCAATAAACAGCTTTCTACTTGCAAGACAGTTCGAAGTTTAAATAAAACCTTTGTAATCACCTCCTTGGTTGCAATGTATCGGAGTAAAAGATCGTTCCATTTTCAAATTACGCGGCAGATTTGAGTTTACATAGTAATTTATTTAGCCGCTAAAACATGACAGATATGGATTTTCATACAACTTTTGCCGGCCGCTGCTCTCCTGTATATGGTCTATACAACAATTTAGATTTATCTCGCAGAAGGTTATCGAAATAATACTCAAATTTCCAAACATATTTGAGAAAATAGGTTTATTTATTTATACACACATAACAAAATAAATGGGAAGTAAGCCCGAAGGACCTATTTATTTCGCAACGATAAATAAAATGTTAATAACTCATATATAAATATTTCCTTCCCTTTGTTGTATTTTATTATGTCTTCATATTAATTTGTTATTTTTGGTTCTTTACAGGTAAAACGTGTTCCTAGAACAAGCTGTGACGTAATAAGGTACAGTCATGCTAGGGCTATTTTTGAACCATAACACGGCAGTTGGAAAATGATTCTTATCTCATAGTAATAAGGTACTAGCAAATATTTTTATGATGTTCAAGTTTTCATATCTATACCGTAATCTATAATATTATTTTTAGGTTATTTACGAAATAAATATTATGTAAAGAGAAGTCAACCATTTATGAGATTTCGCTCATTACTCCTTACGCCGTGCTTCAGAATTCATGATAAGAAATTTGTCCTGGTTGTTAGTCCTGGTCTAAGTTCTCCTCGTGAGTCCACGTTGGAAGGTCTGCGCCCATCAGTGGGACTTATATGGGCTTCAGATAAGATATAAGTAGAAATACAGCTGTGTGCCTGTCTTTATGCTCAAAGCCTTTCATACATTTTATTATCTCATATTTTTTCTATTTCTGATATCTGTGTTTACATCAGATAAGATACGATAAATCTTTATCAATATTCAGCCTACATATAGGCGTGCAAATTATAACAATTATAAAATAAATAGAAAGTCATTAATGTTGTACATTACCCACAGTTGCACATTTGACAACCATATATATGGTCGAGTGGTCAATCTCCCTGTTACATAGACAAAGGTTGTGAATGCCGGTAGGGGAGATATTTGTATTATAATTACGAATATGTCCACGAGTATATATATATATATATATATTACTATCTATATTTCTCCGTAATCTAGTATACATAACAGAAGCTCTTAATGATACTTACTTAGGCTAGATAATATATGTAAGTGTGAGAAATATTATTATATTAATTAATAAAATATTCTTTGACGCTATAAAATAGTCTTTTAGTCGAATAATATTTTTAATAGAAGTCACTTTTTCAATGTTGTTTTAAATTTATTCATTTTATGTCATTAAATAATAGAATGCACATGTTGTATCTTATCTTATCTTGATGTAGGGCCAGGATTATTACTCCCGGTGCACGTCGACCCAATGGGATCTTTTGTGCTTCCCTAATCCTACTGACTGCTGTCCTGGAATACCTCCAAGATGTACTTACTAAGTACACTCGGAGACAGCAGCCTTATATCTTCAGGACTGGGATAGCCCAGTCCAAAGAGACCCATTCGTTTCCTAGCAAGAGCATCACAATTACATAGGATGTGTTCCATTTGTTCGGTCATTTGTTCACATGTTGTATACATTATAAGCTAAATAATAATGGATGCACATAACGAAAACCAAAAACTCAATCAGAACTTTTCAAATACATTACATTTCTATTTATTTTAAACGGAGTAGCTCTTGGCTTATGTCTAACCTGGTGAAAAGTAGGAAGATGTTAGCGATTCCGGATTCCTCAACCACAGAGGGACTGGCTATCTTAGCTCCAACTGCTGCAAAACTTTTATATATGTAATATTTATTTACACATTATATTTCTACGATATCTATACGCGTCTATAAATTTCGGCTTAGTTAAGATAAGATAAGATAAGATAGCATTTATTTGTAAAACACGAGTATACATTTTCACATTAACAATTAATCTTAGATCTACGTCTAAGTGAAAGAGGCTTGAAAAAGCACTTTTTGGGCCGGCAAGGTAAAGGTGGCTAGGGCAGTATGTCGCATGCTTCACTAGTTATCTTCACATATGGACTCGTCTACTGCTTATCATCAGATGGTGTCATTTGCTGAAAATAAATATAATAATTAACTGCAAAGATAGATAAATACATTTAAATATATTGTTATTAACATTCAGAGCCAATACCATGAAATCTACAATAAATCATTCAGCGTAATCACACACACATTATATTTATCCATTACGAAGTCTTCCACATTGTAGCAGCATTTTTTAATATCTAAATACTTGAGAAATCGTCAACAGTTTAAAACAAAAGGCTTGGTTTAAAACAAAACCCAATTTCATATTAATCTCCTAGATTATAACGGTCGGTCGTTCTGTTACAAAAAAACTTGCGCTAATTATGCATGAGTGGGTTATGTGTCGACAATTTATGTAAAGACGCTTCCATGAATATTTATGGGAGGATAATCAGGACATCTACTTAATGTTTGGAATAGAATTAGTTGATATTTTTATGACGCTTGCTTATCATTTTTGATGAGTACAATAACTGTAGATAGAGGGTACTCGGCCATGCGTCTAAAGACAGAGTTAAATTCGACTTTGGCGTATACAATTTATATTGTTGAACGTCAAGCGAAGCCATCCGTGCGTAAATCTACCGGGGGCGTTTACTGAGATGAGTGGTAGGCATGAAACTCAGCGAGATTTGTTCGTCTCTTTACACATCATTGAGAATTGTTTGAGAAATGTTAAAATCTACTATCAATAATATCATAATACCATTAACGTTTCACATTATGATTGTTTTTGTTTAAGCACTAATTTATGGCCTTATTTTTCGAGGAGGAATCCGTTTATGGACCTACCCGCCACTGGCTAAGCGGCGGGCGTGTGTGGGGCTCGCCCAGTTCCATAAAATGGAAGTGATTGTTTTTAAGCAATAAGGCCGCCTATTTGTAGTTTGTTGAAGGTCAAGGTATAAGAATACCCCGCGGCAGATGAGCCCAGCCGAAGGTCAGGACGACAGAGAGAGCAATAATAAAAACAAAAGACGAACGAAAATTTAAATTTTAAGGTTTTCTACACACAAAGGTTCTCAAATTAGGCAGAACCAGTATCTTCGCCAATGGAGTGCGAAAGAAAATATCACATACGATAATATTTCTTATCGTATTTATTTATGATTAATTATGTTGTCATTTGCGCTCTGAAACTGAGCAACTAACACATCGGTTGGTCCTGATGGGTCAATCGGTACTCCGTGATTCGTCGTGCATATCAAGTCGTTGGCCCCGGGTTTAAATAACCCAAAACTGCATTGTGCCAACGTTACGACCCAAACTTCTCTTATGTTTTTCCCATGCAGGAAGATAGCAATTAAAAAGGTATAATTCAGGGAAACACCTGATGCAGTACCGGGAAAGTTCCAGAATTTTGGAGATATGGTCCATAATCATTGTGGGCTGCTGGTTTGCGTCTGGAGAGTAATTAAAACTTGGATCGATGGAAGTTAGCATGACATCTGTTTTATAAAGGTGGCTGAAATATACCATAAACAACAATACTCTTTAATACAACTTGTATTCTTGTTTATGGTTAGTGTTAGCGACAATCGTTCTAACGTTACAACATTCCCGAACGCTGTTGGTACCGCCTCAGTGATAATGAATTGTCGTTAAATAATAAAGGGTCTGAAGCAAAACTGTGGTCAAGGCTACGGTCTCCAACGTTATCCCGTGGCTTACTATAGAAAGATGTTTAAAATGTAACCGCCAGAACCTTAGGTTCCCTATAATAATTTGTATTGAAAGTAAGGAGACTCCATACCATTATAACCTGCCTCTTGATGGTATGATGTGATGTGGGGGTGGACGGGTAACTTACTTCAGCAGGACCCAAATGATTGCTATGCTAGTAGTGGAGTTACTGGGCGTTTCAATGTGCTGTGATCAGGCTATCGACGAGCCCACACACACCCGTCAGCATAACTAGTGTCGAGTTGGTCCGTAAGCATATTCTTCGCTAATAAAGTGATATTACAACTACAGCCTATATTTCGTCTTCATTATCAAATGACAGATCCCTAAATCCAAAATGGCCGCCCGAAGGCGACCCACGCCGTATAAATTGGTTCACCATTCATGTGTATCGAAATGGGGGCTTGTATCTCGAGTTTTTACAAAAGTATAACAACGAAATCATTGAGCACATATCTATTGGATATTGAACTCTAAGTCGGTGAGGTAAGACACTTATTCGCGGTGGTGGCGATTTAATCTACCATATGCTGCGACAGGTGGAAGGTAACTTTTTATATTAAAATTGTATTACATTTTCTGTTTTGGGAATATTTTTATGTCATTGGAAAAACTGAGTCATCTTTTAACATCTGCTAGAGATACAATAGATTTGATTCTGATAGGACACTAAATCACATTTATTTCATGAATAACGAATAATACGAGGACATATGTCTATATGTATACATATGTACGTGTGAATTATATATGTCCATTCTAAGGTTGTCTGAAAGAGATCGCTAATTAGCAACAAGACCGCCCTTGTACAAGTAGTATCTGTTAAATCACCTGTATTCGTAATTTATGCTGTACAATAAACTATATATTCTATCTATTTATCTAATTTACCGGTATTTTGTATTAATAATGGTAATGTTATTAATAGTTTTATCAATAGTGTCTATTATTATACCGGTATTTTAGGCTATGGAATCAACGTACGCTTCTCTGACTATCGTATAAAAGATAGAATTACATTCAGAATAAAACAAAATGATATTGAATAGAATAAGATTGCGAGCACGTCTCGACGATGATTGCTGACGTCACAAATATCATTAAAACACATTCGGAGTTGATATTTTTCTTGCGAATTCTCTGTACAATAATCATATCAACGGTCTTTTGTTAAACTCTTCATGGGAATGGGAATCGTTACAATTCAGGTACAATCAACAACATCTTTTGGATAATAATCTTACTTAAAAACTTTAATAACATATTAGTATGAATTTGAGCCTTGTGTAGTAACTCAATGCTCTCCCTTTTGTTTGAATGTGACATAACACCGTGTACAATTGAAGTCATACTAATATATTGATTTGTAATTAGTAATGTTATCAAAAATTACTATGAATTATTTACTTTTACAATTTTGAATATTTGATTACATCTTAGTTATATGACTGTGGAACCTTGTATACATATATTTCTTCGAAAGCTAACACACGACTATAATACGTAAATCATTATCCTAATGTACATGTGGAGTCACTTGTCCCTAATATTTAAATAACAATTCAGACGCAAGGTGCGCGTGCGCCGTCACCCGTGAGAGGGGTGATACGACGGGTAGATAATTTATGGATCAAATAAATATTTACCACGTTTTTGTTTTTAAAATTCTTATCGATGTAGTGCTTGGCATTCATCTCACCTGTTAGCAAATTCAACCAGAGGAACTGATGCAGTAAAGTATATTAAAAATAAATAATAACTTAATAAAACGATAAAAGTATTTGTATCATTCTAAACCCGTATTTCGTATGGTTACTAACACTTCTATCATAACTCTGAAACCTGGCAACGAAGCTTTCTTGTATCAGTGTAAAAATACCGGCATTATCCACAATACCGGTAAAACTGAGAAAAAGTAGACGTGTTTTGAAATCTTAACAGTTGCAGAAAAGCATAGGTCGATTATTACGTACGGACTGCTTCACGGATATGGCCGCTACAACAATGCAAAGTTGCACTGAAACTTTGAATAGTTTAAAGAACTCGGCGCTCGTTTTAATTGATTTTGCTTGTTCGAAAACTCTGGGTAAGACTGTTGGTCTGATCAGAATATATTATTAATCTTTAGTTTGAACAACTTAGTCGGTTGTACTGCTTCAAAAACTTGGAATTCTTACAATCTTGATACGTTGATTATAACGCGTTAAAATGGTGATAAAATGTCTGTTTTAATCAAACAGTTTATGTACTTATCTAATTTGAAAGTATTTTTTTTTTAGTTTTTATGATATCTTAACAACAGCGGCAGCCAACAAGCGGGACCAACGTCTAATGTGCAGGTTGAAGTGCGGACCGTATTGGGTTTATTCGATGATTCATTGATTGATTCGTGAGCGCTCGAACCAACGCGTTCCATAGTTACCCAAACAAAACCCAATAGAAGTGAAATTTCTCTATTATCCATTTTCCGCCGGCGATATCTTCGCTTAAACTTATTAGGAGGAGTTCGTTGGTGCCTTCCGATACACGCAGGCTTCAGATGACAAATTTTGATTGACCTATCCACGGCGATAGCTCTTGTTTTCGATCAAACCTAGAGCGCTCAAACCACTACTCGAACAAGCTCATCAGAACAAATAATATATAATGTATTTAGGCACGTGCACGATAAAAGAGTATATAAAATTCCATGGAATAATTGCAAATTTCAACCTTAAGGTTCAATATAACTCTTATAGTGTGTACAAGTTGTGTTTTCAACAAAAAGGTTTTGACAAATAAGTTCCCAAACGTTTTACGTAACACATTGTGTGTGTGTTCCCACTTATTGTGACTCGTGCTATCACTACCAGACGTTTTGGGGGCAAGGTGAAGTGGGGATATACTCAATTGAGTTTGGAAAACTTTTTCATTCAGCTGATAATTGAATCTTATCATAGCCATAATCAACTCACGGTGAACCTCGAACCGCGACAATACCGGTAATATTTTTTTATAAATTACTAAAATGTCGATGATAACTTTAGTTTCAAGTTTTCATTACAAAAAAGTGGGGATTAACGTAAACTAATGAACAATATTTAAGTATTTTATCTCTTTATTACTCTGTATTTCGGTATTTTTTGGTAACGTTATTTTCCACAATACCGGTAAAAATCAAATAACATATCAAAGACGTTAATCGTCTTGGTTGTGTTATTTTTACTTAAATAATGGACTACAATTTATAGCCGATGACACTTAAATTGCTACTTTAATCTTGAATCCTGTCCATCCTAAGGTTACCTGGAAGAGATCGCTTTTAGCGATAAGGTCGCCCTTGTACAAAATTAGTTAAAAGTTTTTTTTTGTGTGTTTCTTTTTTGAATTGGCTGATGTACAATAAAGATATGTTCTATTCTATTCTATTCTATTCATTAAGAGAAAGACACTAGGTATCTTGCCTCACGATGTAATACATAGTGTTTTTTTATGTTATGTGGTTACAACTGGTTACACTATACATACAGATTGTGACATATCTTCCTTTTAATGACATTATAAAACAACGCCGAACAACAAGAAAAAAATAACGTTTAAAGTTCAATGCGTAATATTAAAAAAATCGTCGAAATAATTACGCTTTTCCGCCACCGGAAGTGACGGAGATAGTGTAATTTTAACGGACGCCACTTCCTGTTACGGTTGGTGTGGCACCGCACAGTTAGCGGGTTTGATGCCGTGACGGGACTGGCCATTACTATTTGTGCTAGTGACTGTCTCTTCTGCGTTCTGATTTGAATAGTTTTCATGGTGATAAGTTGTACAGAGACATGCTTCATGGACAATGCCGTTGTTTGATTCGAAGCATGTGGAAAAGCAATGGTTTAATCTTAACGAGGTAGCTCTTGGCCTTCGTCTCATCTGATGGTAAGTGAAGATAAGGCTGAAGATGGAAGCGAACTACAGTCGGATTTGGGAACCCAGAGAAGCTGGCTATATTACCTCCAACAGCCGGAACATAACTGTTAGCGACGCGCTCATACCTAACGTAATATTTATTAATAATTTCCTTTAATGTTAACTGTGTAGGTAGGCGTTAAATTTTATTATTACTTTGTGTCATTGCGGCAGTCTGCGACTATCCGCGCCTTGCATAACATCATTTTTGTAAAAATTTATGTGAGTTCTGAAATTAAAACAGTCAAACGTTTGTCAGCGAGTATTATTTACTGCTGTGTGACCTGGATAGTGTACAATAACATTGCTGTTAATATTATTGTTATGGCGGCAGACTTAGGTATGCTAGTGGTAGCTAGGCAGGCGGAATTAAAAAAAAACCTTCCACCAACCAAACGAAGCAGAAAATTTCTGCCCTCACTGGATGGGTAAACCTCCAGAACTGAAGTAGATGATCACAGCCACTAGAACACAGAGGTGGTTAGAAACGTAATAATAATAAAAAAAAATATTGGTCCAATTCCCTTTTACACGAAATGGGAGAGAAAGGTCAAATATATTTATTCAACGAAAATGCTATTGAAATAGAAAGTGCGAATCGAAAAGGGCGTTCTTATGGATAAGCTTGTAAATGCAATCTTCTTTGTATCCCTATTTCGGTTAGGGTCAGTCTTCGATACATACTCGTAATTATCTTTATCATGTGTTGTATTCCTCTGGTGAATAAAATCTCCAAAATGTGTTTCGGCATCTTTTTAATGAAGCCGTGTAATTTGGGCATTTTTTCTTTTTTTAATGTAATGTTATCTTTGGTAGGAACCGTCTATACCGGTAACCGGTTGTAAATAATCAAACAGCTGAACACTACCTAAGTGTGTCACGGAGAATACCGGTAAAATCCGGTATACTATACAACTGAATATATTTTACAACTTAACTTTCAAAGCAAAGTTAAGGAGTGAAAAATAAATAACTCTGCGTAGGGTCCACGTAATAGGAAAACTTCGTAGATCATGATAAATGGAGCGAGTATTGGAGTCTCGGAGATGAAGAGCCCGTTAATGAAGCGGAGACACGTGACGCTACGTCAGTCTTAATGACGTAACAAATATTTTATACATTGATTACAGTTTCCTTGGACTTATCACACTAGAAATGTTTTGTTAAAGATAACATTAATTTTAAAAGACACTCCCGATTTCGTTGTACACGGACTAAATTAATCTTAAGGAATCGAATTTCTTATCTCTTTCATACCAATTAATTAAGAAGGGATAGAATGACTTTAAGGAATGTCACTTAGACAATCCATACACTTTTGACTCATTTTAATCTGCATGTTTTATGATGCGTATTAAAATACGAAAAACCGCTTAAGAGTCGCCATTTTCGAAACGTCAAATGACGTCACCGGTCATCTGTCTTTTTAGTTGTATTTGACTAAAAGTATAGTATTGAACTCAAATTTAGTTGTTAAATGAATATACTAATAAATGAAAAATGTAATATTTTACTTTTTTTGTGTATTTTTTTAAGTGTTATATTTTTTTTTGTATTAGTGGTATTCCTCTTATTTTTTTACTTATTGAGAATACACCGTAACGATACGTTTGTGTAAATTTGAACTTATACAATATGTACGGAATGACTATTGCGACAACTAATACCATGTAGCGAAGACGACGAACAAAATAGGTCCTTTGTGTCTTGAAAATCGCGGTGTGACGTCATGAGACTGGACTGGTCGTCTGAGTACCCCTTCCCTTTCGATCATATATCTTTGTTAAACATTCAATTATTACAATTACTTGCTTTAACAGCCATTTTTATTATCCACGTTTTCTAGTTGCACACAATATTTTATTATTTTATAGTGTTAAAAAAATCTTAATACAATGACAATCTATCAATTCGCCTGATTCACAGCCGTTTCTGCAGATTTACGATGAATACAAATAACTTGGAACATGGCGTGCATCAATTTATACTTTGATATTATTAAAAATAAAAACGATTTCTCAAAGATTCGATTATGATTTTTAAATAGTCACAACACGAGATTCCCAGGGTCTATTCTCATTTCTCTCGATGTTTATAATAGGAGTTTTTGGCGCGTAATGGCGGGGGCGGTTTGGTGCTGGTTGTTTGTTTTTTTTCATATATTGTGTTGTAGTGTTGTTTTTGTAATAAAATTGGTGTAGTTTTATGGCAAAAAGGATTGTTAAGTCATGCAATATATGGAATACATCATTCAGCGTTGATTAGTGACTTACGTGAGATTTTTCAGTGTTTCATTTCCATTCATTCATTTGTAGGTCAATAACAAAATAGCGGGGCCTACTATTAGTCGCCAAAAACTCCATGGGGCAAAGGGCTACATTGCACCAGTATCCTGGAGCCATAAATAAAGATAAAAACTACATTATTGAAGATATGGCTTAAAGGTCTTAGTTACCAGGCCAAATAATTGAAAAAAAAAAGTTTATAATATAGAGGGAGACTTACAAGACGCAGGACATATACAGAATGGTGTTAATAATTATGTCGGCACCTAAAACTATTAGAAACGTACTTTATAGAATAGTCTTATAAAGTGGCTAGGAATTTTTTTTTTAAAAAGACAAATTATTAAAACTGCAATGAAATTATTTTTAATTAGAAATTAACAGAACAGAATTTATACATGTGGGCTGAAATAACAGAAACAGAGTAACAGAAAATGTGTGATCGCTCGACGAAGGCTAGGCGCAGAGTAAGAGGCTCGCGCCAGGTTGCGACGCCTTATATACTGTTCGGAGGCGAAAAATACAATTCCACCCTCCTACTTCTTCTTCTTATCTAACACTAGATTATTCTGTAAAAATAAACTCACTTTTAACTTGGTACACTTTTAATGATAAATCACTTAAGCTATTACTCGGTACAACTGCTCAGTGGCGCGGTCGATGAAGAAGTGCCCAGCAGAGCCTATTTTCCATTTACAACACTTTCCCCTACTACCGCGCCAAATTGTGCATTACGCTTTCTCTTAGTCATTACAACAGATCATTAATATTATTATTATTATATTTAACAATGTTGATATAAATTAACATTATACACATAATTAAATGTATTGAACGTAATTGGAATACTAGAAACTAACAATTATATAAGTTTGGACAAAAAGATCACTAAACAAGTTCCATTCTGATTTTTCATTAGTTTCCGGTTCAAGACAATCAATAGCAGGCAAAGGAATACAACATAATTCCTAGTAAAGATAATAAAATCACAACACTCGGCCATCCGACTACGTGCTTACTCCGGAGCACGTATCACAACACTTATTCGAATTGAATGCAAATGTAAATTAATTTGATGATCTCAAAGCGAACACAAATTCATTATACCTACTTATGAAAATCATATAAATAAATTTTAAAAAAAAGAAAATTAATACTATAATGCATGCTCAATTATCTCAATTTTAATATATATTTGAATTTCATTGGACTTAACTATAATTTAAATATATTAGACACGCAGAGAGTAGAATTACTGGAATAAAGTGAAATGAATGTACGATGTCAACGTATACTAGTTACTCATCAGATATATCACTATCAGAGGTTGAGGATTCAGAACCAGATGATCTGCTGATTTTCAATGCCTGAACATTAATCCAAGGGCGCATTCTATCAGCTGCTATAACGCTCTGGTATTTACTGTTATTCAAGCCTGGGACATGAGCAATTTCATAACGATCGTTTCCTAAGCATTTTGTTACCTTGTAGGGACCAATAAATTTAGGTAATAGCTTTTTGCTTTTTCCGTCGTTATTAAAGTTAGTTTTAGTTATCTTTACTAAATCACCAACGGAATATGTTGCAGCTGGTGATCTTTTGGAATCATAAGATTCTTTTTGTCGTTGCTGACTAAGTCTAATATTTTCAGAAGCTATTTGTCTTATTTTATTTAACTCTGTAGCAGATTCAACATCTTGAGGAGATTCTAATAAAGATTGACTAATTTCGTCATTAGACTTGTCGCTCTCACCTAACAAAGGTCCGTGATTAGATTCAACATCAGACAAAGAGTCACGAGATGCACTGTTACCAATGACATCAGAGTTATTCAATTCTACCCGACTCTCTAGTGGATTACTAATACTATCATTTTCTGTATGTAACATATTATCTAGAGGACCATTTAACCTTACACCAAACAGTAATTCCGACGCACTTTTCTTTGTCGTAGCATTCACAGTATTATTAATGCCCCATTGTACTTTACCCAGCTGCCTGTCCCAATCACGTTCATCGTTACCAAAATTTTGCGTAGATAATGCAGAGAGAATAGTTTGATTGAAACGTTCTGCCTGCCCATTTGCTCTGGGACAAGCAACTGCGTTAAGTACATGCTTAATACCTTTACTAGTACAAAACTGTTTAAACGCTATTGAAGTAAATGCAGTCCCTCTATCTGAAATAATCCTACGTGGTATTCCGAAATCGTAAAACAAATTCTCTAGTACTTTAACAGCGTTTTTAGTTTTAGTGTCCTTGACGGGCCTAGCAAAAACATATTTTGTAAAGCCATCCACGATGGTTAGAATATAGTTATTACTAGCTTTACTCCTCACAAATGGACCCAAATGGTCTAAATGCAGTGTGTGGAATGGTTGTTCTACCTTTTCTATGGGATGCAAAAAACCAGAACGTTTCCGAGCCGCGCTATCCTTATTATACGCGCAATCTATACAAGCAGACACATATTTTTTTACGAATCGTCTTAATTTTGGGAACCAATATCGGCTTTGGATCAGTTCCAATGTCTTTGCAAACCCAAAGTGACCTACATTATCGTGGTTGGCTCTACAAATTTGCCACCTAGCGTCTTTGGGGACTACTAAACGTAGTTCCTCTCCAACTTTCCTGTGCAGGGAGTGATTTTTAACAATATAATTATTTTTGATATTTGAAACCTCGTGATTAAGATTTGGTTTTAAAATTTTAAAGATTCTTTCAATTTCGGGGTCTGCTAATTGTAATGTTAAAATCCAGTCATCAGTATTTATTTTTAAAACGTTAGCATAAGAAGTCTGACCTGTTCTCTCTGGTGGGTTACGACTTAAAGCATCAACATGACCCATACGACACCCCGGACGGTATTCAATATTAAAGTTATATTCACTAATTAATAGCCACCAGCGTGCGATACGAGGAATCAAATCTCTTTTTGTCAACGTCGTTCGTAATGCGTTGCAGTCCGTGTAAACTGTAAAATTAAGTCCTAGGAGATATGGTCTAAACTTTTTCAATGAACATACCACAGCCAGAGTCTCCAACTCGTAAGAGTGGAGGTGGCGTTCCTCTGGCGTGGTCTGTCTACTAAAATAAGCGACAGGCTTGAGTACCCTGGGATTAATTTGCCACTGCATAAGGATGCCACCTAAACCCAATGAGCTAGCGTCAGTGTGCACTTCGGTGTCTAATTTGGGATCATACAGTGCCAATAGTGGACGTCCAACAAGACATTTTTTTAAAGTTTCAAATGATTTTGCTTCATCACTTGCCCAGTGCCATTGAATGTCCTTTTTAAGCAATGTAGTTAAGGGCCGCGCGATTTCACCAAACCCTTTTACGAAACGGCGAAAATAGCTTGCTAAACCTAAAAACTGGCGGACCTCGTGGACGTTACGTGGTATAGGAAAATCTCTTACTGCAAAAATTTTTCTCTCACTGGGCTTAATGCCCTCTGAAGAAATTTCATACCCCAAGTACTCTATGTGAGTATCAAAGAAACTACATTTTGATAATTTAAGAGTAAGTCCAGCATCCTGAATTATTTTTAATAAGTCTTCAAGCCTCACAAAACCCTCTTCAATAGTGGCCGATGGGATAAGGAGGTCATCCATATAAGCTAAAGCTGTTGTAAATCGTCGTGTACCTAATAATCTATTCATTGTTCTCTGAAATACTGCTGGTGCGTTTGCCAGTCCAAACGGCATACGTCTAAACTCGTAATGTCCGTCTGGAGTGACAAACGCAGTAATATGACGACTTCCTTCTCCCATCGGTATTTGGTAATAACCGGAAGCTAGATCTAACGTAATGAAAAACTTATTTCCGCTTAAGTTCGACAATTGGTCGTCAATTAAAGGTAATGGATACTTGTCTTTAACTGTTTTATTATTGAGGGCTCTATAGTCGATACAAAGACGAGACTCACCATTCTTTTTCTTAACAAGTAATATTGGACTAGCATAGTTAGAATTTGACTCTTGCACAATTCCATTTTCCACCAATTCCTCTATCATGTCCCTAACCTTTTGACGTTCTGGACATGATAGGCGGTATGGTCTGTATACAACCGGAGTTTTGTCATGCAACTCGATGTCCATTACAGCAGTTTTAGCACAACCCAACTCTTTGAGATTAGTAGCAAAGCAATTCCTATACTTCTGTAGAAGCTGATAAAGTTTTTCGCGAATATCATCATTGACGGACTCACCAGTTTTGATTTGTAATTTATCGAGAGGTTCAAACTCGTTTTGGTTATGATTTGATTGAATATTAAATATTTTTGATTCCGCTACAGGACGGACCCTAGCTATCAACATATGTTCTTTGAAAATGAGGGGAGTGTTAGTCAATGGAGTTATAAAAATCAAAACCCTACTGTTATTTACCCTATAACAACCCTGATTCAAATGATACTCCCGATTGGGGCTCAAACGAGAGCCTCCATTCGAGTAAACATCGCCAGTATACTGTTCTTTAGTATAGGCTTCTACTAGTCCACCTGTAGTAATTATAACATCTTCTGCGACGTATAAATTAATTGTTCTTTGGTTTTCATCATCACCAACACAAGAAGGGGTATGATAAAAGAAAAGTCTTTCATTGTCTTTAAGAACAGTCACGGAAGTCATTTCGGTAAAGTTTTGTCCTATCAAAACAGAAGTCTGTAAGTATGTATCGTCAACTACCAAGATATCTAGGTCAGTTTCTATTTCATCCACACGGATACGAATAGTAGCTTTAAATTTTGGAATAACGGCAGAATGTCCAAAGCCTCTTATTAGAGGCAAGTATTCATCCAAATTCTTAGATAGACAAAGCCTCTCTGCCTCCGAAAGTTTTATTAGACTACAGTCACTACCGAAATCGATATAAGCCTTTAATAAAGTTCCATTAATCCAAGCAGTCTTAATATATTTATTTAATGTGGTATCATTTAAGCAATCTGAGAAAGGTTGGTTTTGGTTTGAAGATCTAAGTTCTGTATTTTTCAGAGTAGTAACTCTAAGAACATTTTTACTTATATTTTGGCTGGTTTGACTGTCGACTACACGTTTTTGTATTGGTTGCATAAGGCAAGTATCGGAGTTATGCCCTATCCTACGACATTTCACGCATCTAACTAAAGATTTGCTACAGTTTGGATAAGTATGGCCAGGCTCGTTACAATTATAGCAAACGAGGCTAGTTCCCTTAGTTAAATTACTATTTTTATTTGTAAAGTTGTTACGATAATCACGATTCTTAAATGAGTTTGTAGCCACAAGTCCCCTAAATTGATCTTTGATTTGGGTGGGTTGTTGAGATGATAAAAAGTTCAACAGATCCTCTGGTTCTTCACAATTAAGAGCTTGAGCTCCGTTTCTAATTGAGTTATCACAAATTCCGTAAATAATACAATCAACCGCCTTTCGACCGACAATCTCGCACCTAGTTAATAAGGACAATTTATCGTAGAAATATTCTCTTAGAGTTTCATGCGTGCGAGATTTTCGGTTTAACATTTCATCTAGTAGTTTACCGTAGTTAACATCATTTGGAAAAGCTTTATTTATTTTACGCTGCCATTCGTCCCAGGAATAATTAAGAGATGGGAGAGATTCATACCATCGCTTTGCTAAACCGCATAATTTTTGAATAGCATAGTGAATAGTTTGTTTCTCGTCCCAGTCATAAATTAAAGAACACTCATTGACTTTTCTTATCCATTGCTTAGTATCCTGGGACTTATTATCGGGGTCAAACTCAGGAACAACATTAGTAACGGAAGTGTTCTTACTTGGACCGCCTTGCAGAGCAGCTACGATTTTTTTCAAATCCTGGGTTGTTAGTCCTTTCCCTTTTCTGCTCTTTTTGCGTTTACTGGGTGCATCTTCAGCTTCACTAGACGTGGACCTTTGGCGTCTTCGACTTGAACATACCGGAGTACGGCTCTGGTCTTCGTCACCTGAAATAATTCGTTTATACGAGTTTTATGCTCTTTCACAATTTTATCTTTCAAAATTTCCATTATTCTTACTATGAAACTATAAATGTATATTTTTTTCATTTATTCATTTTTATATATATTAACAATAAGGAATATCAACTGTAAAAAAAAACAAAGAAATATATTTGTTTAAGGGTGTTTTTTATCCATGCTTTACTATATTATAGGAAGACAGACATTATGAATGATAGAATATTAAGTTTGTGGTGATGTAAAAATACCTGAGAGCACACTTGTTTGGCTGTTAAATAACTGTCTAACAGCACACTTGCGTAACTGGGTAATAACTGTCTTACAGCACACATGTGTGGCTGACTTGAACTTATAGCACACCTGTGTGCCTGGATAATAACTGTCTTACGGCACACCTGCGTGGCTCAGTAATAATTGTAATAGCACACCTGCGGTGCCAAATATCTAGCTGTTCATTTGTAGGACTGTTACCAGCACGCCTGTGCGGCTGTACTACTAATCTAATATTGTAAAGAGCTCAAATATGCGGCCACATCAGCGCGCATAATTAGCTATATAAATACACACAAATAATAAATCATATGTAAGGCATAATTACGCCTTCAATTTATACTTTAAAATACATTAACTTTACTGGAAAAGTGGGCGTAATATAGTAATTTATGATTGCTGTGATACTGTGTATAGAGTGAGAAAAATGTTTTTATCTTATATTATAGCACAAACTGTAAAATAAAGGTCTTAAATACACTATATACTGAACCGTTTTATAGTAGTTTAAAGTTTTGAATTGAGCAGCCGTTAGAATGCCAAATGACGGTAGCACTGTGCTTGGATGATTATTAGTTGCAATAGGGCTGTCAGAGAGTAGCCCCGTCCTAATTCTACTGTATAAAAAGCGGAAAATTTCATTTTGTTACAATAGAATTGTCAGAGAGTAGCCCTGACCTAATTCTACTGTATAAAAAGCGGAAAATTTTATTTTGTTACAATAGAATTGTCAGAGAGTAGCCCCGACCTAATTCTACTGTATAAAAAGCGGAAAATTTGATTTTGTTACAATAGAATTATCAGAGAGTTGCCCTGACCTAATTCCATTGCAACCATCTAAGGATAATAATTTGTTACAATAAAAGTATCGGAGGGTAGCCCCGACCAAATTTTATTGAACCAAATTAGGTACCCAGTTAATTTCACTGTAATAAAGTCGGCGGAGAGTTGCCCCGACCTAAATCTGTACAAAACTCTACGGTAAAAAAAATTTAAAATAAAAAGAAATATGACAACTGCTCAGTATCAAAACAAAGTGCCTTATTTTTAAGCCTAAAATAAAATATATTTCAATTGTACTTACTGATTTTATCCGACATAATTCGTAGCGTAGGTAGTACCACTTCTGAATTGTAAAAATAAACTCACTTTTAACTTGGTACACTTTTAATGATAAATCACTTAAGCTATTACTCGGTACAACTGCTCAGTGGCGCGGTCGATGAAGAAGTGCCCAGCAGAGCCTATTTTCCATTTACAACACTTTCCCCTACTACCGCGCCAAATTGTGCATTACGCTTTCTCTTAGTCATTACAACAGATCATTAATATTATTATTATTATATTTAACAATGTTGATATAAATTAACATTATACACATAATTAAATGTATTGAACGTAATTGGAATACTAGAAACTAACAATTATATAAGTTTGGACAAAAAGATCACTAAACAAGTTCCATTCTGATTTTTCATTAGTTTCCGGTTCAAGACAATCAATAGCAGGCAAAGGAATACAACATAATTCCTAGTAAAGATAATAAAATCACAACAATTCTGTAATGTAGTGTTGTGGTGTCACCCTAGTACTCTGTGAAGTTTGATGCGCTTAATCACCATAAATCACATTTTCCTCTTTATTTCAACCACAGATGTTGGTTTAGTTTCTGGTTCAAGCTGTAGTTTATATATATGTCGCTTGTATAAGTTTTGAAAGAGCTCCAAACTGACACTGACGTAATAGCTGTGACGTCATTAGTGGGCAGACACCTCGTTACACAGTAATATGACCCTTTGTAACTACAGCCCTACCCTTTTTACTGTGGACGTAGAATAAGATTGTACTTAGTATCGATACTGGTTATATCGATGTTTGAATTTTTACCGGTATGTCTGAAGCGACTATTAATACAATGAATTTGAGTAAGGTAATTTGATATTTAACTGATCCATAGATTTTGTCTTAATTTTTGTTTAGGAAAGTCTCGTTGGACGCATGATATTTGCCAGCCTATATCTGCCTAGCTACCTGACTCGCTCATTTCATTACGTTAACTCCCACCAATCAACCAGTTCCTTCCCGACGCTTTACTGACTGACATAGGTTCCCGCGGTATGCGCCACGTTGCCCTCGTTGTCCCGTTTTCTGAGCCCATCAGTGCTATCCTAGTGCCGTCAGTGTTGTGCCTACCAAGTGAGACCCGGGATACACCTACATACCTATATCGGCGAGAGGGTAACGTACTTAGATATACCTACTTATACAATAAAGTAACTTAGCCCAGCACCTTCCTTAAACAATTTTTTCTAGTCTTTTATGTGTATTAACTTCTTTGTCTGCATCCTGCTCACTCAAGAATGTGTTTTAAATTGCTGGTATAAATTAATGGTAGGTATCTGAAGGCCTATTCCACAAAACGAAACACAAATGAAGAATCGTTTTTGACAGATTTTCAAGTAGTTTACTATAATATTGAAATAATTATCTGCAAGCTGTATTACTTAGAAGTAGCTGAAAACGATAAGACCATCCTTCCTTTAAAACTTTTTTGAATTGCAAAGTAATGAAATAAGATTCAAAAATAATGACTAAAATGTTATCAATATCATATCGGTAGAGAGAAGGTACATCCCTAGTAAAAGTTTAATTTGTCAAGCGAGATATAAAGTCTAGCCACTAGAAAGGAAAATAAAAATAGTGTAAAAGGAGTGTTAGGTAATTTACCAGACTTGGTGGTTGATGCCTGATGGGTGCGTCTTTTATTAACCGACTTCAAAAAAGGAGGACGTATGTTTCTTTTTGTTTGTTAAGTGAACAGATTTTTAAAATTGTTTTTTTATTTGATACAGTAAACTCCTAAGATGTTCCTATTGGCACCAATTCAGGATGCGCAGATGGGATCTGAGAGAAATCGAAAGCAATCTTTAAATTTTGTAGACTTTTTTATTATATCTATTGGCATGTCGACAGTATTGACGGTCACCCATCCAACTTTGACCGTAGAACTCCACCATGGAGACTGCTTTACATTTTATCCAACTTTTTATAAACTAAAATCCTCAACATTTAATTTAAGTTTTAACAAAATGTACTCTATTAACAAACTAATAAAACTCAAGTAGAGCTTACTGTCTTTATCCCTCTGTCTCTCTTCCTAATGATGAGCCTGTGTGCCGGTGCACGGAGGTCTGAGTTCACACACAAAGAGATTCAGTTCTCGCCAAACCGTAGAATTCTTTCCCGATTCTATAACTTCTTTATTCTGGCACACGTATTCCGTATGTTGTTCAGTCTTTTGTGCTGGTAATGTTTAAGTGGCTAGGGTAGTATTTACCATGGTGTACGCTATAATACATGAGGAATTTGAAGAAAAATTCTTAATGTCAAATTATATGATATCTGTCCTCTTTGCCCTTGACAGAATAAGATAAACACATGTAAGTTTAAATTAAGCCCAAAGATGAAACTTGCTGAATCGCCTCTGTGTAGGCACTGTGGAGAACACACCGAACAAATGGAACACATCCTATGTAACTGTGATGCTCTTGCTAGGAAAAGAATGAGTCTCTTTGGACTGGGCTATCCCAGTCCTGAACATATAAGGCTGCTGTCTCCGGGTGTACTTAGTAAGTACATCTTGATTGGGGAAAGCACAAAAGATCCCATTGGGTCGACGTGCTCCGGGAATAATCCTGGCCCTACATCAAGATAAGTCCAAAATTTAATAAAACGATTATTAATTTTGAAGTGTTACTATACTAAGTGTAGACAAGAGTCGAGAGCTTGTGTACCTCAGTGTTAGCTCGTTGGCGTATTGGTTCCAGTGCTCTGTGTGGTTCAATAACGATTACAAAACAATTGTCCCTGTGGTTGCCTCTCGCTCTATCGTGCTGTCGTGTATTTGGTGCAGGTTGTCACGGCAACTATGTAAAAAAAAAGAACCGTAGGTTGTCACGGCATTAGTGTACTTGGTGCAGGTTGTCACAGTAACCGCGTAGATTGTCACGTCACACGTGTAAATTGTGTCGGTTGTCACGGCAACCATGTAAAGTGTGTCGGTTGTCACGGCAACCGTTTTCACCTACCAACCCGCATTATGTGGTAGTTTTATGAACCAAACACCATGTGTTTCTCCCATATAGCTAGGTCAGAGTTGTAGAACCGTGTGAATTTAATCTGTATTGGATACATTACTGCTATACCGTATAAGTGAGAACCCTCCTTGAAAATATATATTTTATAAAAATATTTCTCACAAAAAAGTGCCAAGTTTGCCAACAAAATATTACATTATTTTACGTTACATTTTCCTTTATCAAGTTGTTTTAAGCTTCTCATGCTTGTGAAGAAAGTTATGTGGTAAGAAAACATTTTAGTATGAGTTATTTCAGTTTTATGTCAAGGTGAAATGAGCATAAGCATTATGAGTACAATGTAACTAATAAAACGGGGTAATGTTTATTTATACGGGCTTGAAAGACCGGTAAGGTACGAATTATATTACGTTAATTAGACTGATTTGATTGGCTAACAAGTGGTCGTTATGCTTTGTCTTCAACCTGTTTGCTGCAATAAGGCACCAAAGCGTTAGTTGTAAGTAAGGCTAACATTTCGGCACTATAAGCGCCTTGCTACACGCTTGCTACTTCAATATTATAGGATGGCTGTCATTTTTGACAGATTTCGTTATTCTGCCACGAAATGTTGAATAACTTATGTTGAGAATGAAACTGTCAGTCTGCTTTGCAAGCGTATAATTTTTAAACTGATAGTAAAACAAAATGTATATTTCAAAAACAAAGAATAAATATAAAAATACAAATATAGAATTATACGAAAACTAGCCAGTCCGCAACAATTTGTGTTGAACATTTTTCCAAAAAATCCCTTTAGACGTAGTGTTTAGACACTGATTCACAAAATCATTTTTTGAAAAAATGTCAGAGGTTCAAACCTAAACCTACGAGGTCCTAAACTAACATTGAACGTAGTAATATTAAGTATATGTAGTAATTGTTTAGCACTCGATTTATTAATATAACATTCTGATAGCATGTAAGTTTAAGTTTCGTTATGTACCGATAGATGGCGTTGTCAGATTATTATAATTTCCTAGTAGGCGATGTTAAGAGTTTTTCATCAAAATACTTATACTTTGTTCTATTTCACCTAATTCACCAATAAATCAGCCTTGGAGTGAGTCTTCATAGCAACTTTGAGTGAGGTTTACCAGGAATAATCATTGTTGAAACATATGAACATGAAATACATATTTCATAATTATTAATATTACTATATATTCCCGTAGTAAATCTTCATTTTATTTTTATATGTCTACATACAATTGTACTATTTATGCGCTTCACGTGTATTTGTGATGCAAACAACATGTGATTTGAAGATTGGCGCGTGTTCTGGTCTCAATGGGCGCTACGGACGACCAGCGAAGTGACCTTGCAGGTTGCAGCAGTTGCTGAGTAGCGACCATTTGGTTGTATTTGTCACTTAATTTTTATAGCAAATAATTGATTGTATTATCCAACTGATGACTGATAATTAATAAATCTAATTTCATTCCCACTATGCATACGACGGTCAAGCCTTTAAAGTTAATTAAAATGTTAGTATGTCATACCCCGTCATTACAACTTGCTGTATTCACCATACTCACTATACGAAATATAACATTATTCTAATGACGGACGGGTCACGTTCCGTGACAGCTGTCAGTGTTACAAAGATGGCGGCAAATATGGAGGCTCATTAGGACAGGATTAAAAGCGTTGTGCTTAGGGTAGCCATTACGTGAGGAAAATTATTTGGGAACGTAATTGAACACATTTTTGTATGAATAAGGAAATTGTTGTGTGTTTGACCAACTTTAAAGAGCTGAGATTATTATTTCAATATCAGTACATTTTTTATGCCTAATTCTTAGTAAAAACAAAAAGCTAAAGCTACCAACGTCGAAATTGTTCAGTTAAATGTTCTAGCGCTTAAATTTGAGTTACATTAAGATAATTTACAGAAAACCTCTTCTGTACAGCTTCAACAACATTTTTTTTCTGCCACGAAATAAACTATCCATTTGATAATATTGTGTGTGGTAACTTTTCATATCCCATCTCCCACTGATAGATACATTAGGAGTTTGGCTCGTAACACCGCTACGCTTGGAGGATAAAAACGGTTGCCGTAACAACCCTAACCAACGGGTTAACGTGCACGATGAAACACGGGCAGCTTGAGATAACAAATTTGATTAATCCATCCAGCAACCAAATATGGCCAAATTTTGGCCAATTAAATCATAAAACGTGATTCAAAAGCTTTGAAATACTTTTTTTGTTTATTAATATATACTTTTATGAAGTAACTTTGAGGAGCCAGTTGTTAATGCCTTCCATAACTTGTAGTTAACCCTCTTTGCTTGTAGTGTTGCTGTTTTAAAATGAGTTTTAAAGTCTTTTAGTTAGCTTACGATTACTGGTTATAATGCGTACATAGTCTGTTGCATTAATGAATCTGCTGGCTTAACGCTTTGACCGCAACGGTGGCTGTAGGTATTTGTATTTAAACATGCATTAAATTCACTTACAAGTGAAATATTCTAAACTGGATTTTGGTCAGCATAGCTCATTTGGGAATTCGGGTGTTTCGGGATTAGTTAAAGCTATTTATTTGTCAATAGTGTGTTAATTCGTTTTATATTTGCTGTTTAATTTAATTAAACTTACTTGGTTTTACCGTTTGCCTCGTGTTTCCTTACTTACACATTACAGTCCACAAAACTGTAGCTGTAGTGATGCATTGATCAGTCTCAACCGTTTCAACTCACTGCTGGGCAAAATCCTCTTCCATGATACGCTAATCCTCAATTTCTGTACCAGCCTCATCCAATAAGGTCTTGTTAACATATCAGATCATCGGCTGTTGGGCACAGGCTTTCTTAGATGGGAGGAACACGTGAGGAATTTAGTCTAATGACACCACCACATTGGCAATGCGAGTTGGTGGATGAAAGGGGTCGCTGTAACTACCGGGACCAATGATTTAACGAGCTTACCGAAGCACTGAGCAGCTAGAGATATACAGTTTGAATGAGTCCATCCAGGGACAGACCAGTTACTTCGTTTTCATTATAGAAACCAGCGCTCAACCGAGCTAACGTCCTTACTCACTATAATAACCTCAGTCTCTAGTTAAACGAAGAAAACAAATCATATTACTGTTTTATGTCAAGGATTTAATAGATATTTTTATGTAAGACCGTATATAAGTAGAAGCTATCAATTTAGAGCGATTAGAGCGGCAGAGTTTGATGTCACAAAATGGCGGACAGTCACGGTCGACAATATGGCGCTGTATTGGAACTTTCAGAATATGCATAGCAGTTGAATTTTGAGCGATGTTGTAGTTTGGTATTCTTGTTGTCAATATGTTTATAACTCATTATCAAATTAGAAATGAAGATACGTACCAATGTTTAAATATCGCACTGTAAAACAAAAAATATGTTTGAAACACCTATGTCAGTCAGTTAAGCGTCGGGAAGGAACTGGTAGATTGGTAGCGGTTAACGTAAAGAGCGGGTCAGGTAGCTAGGCAGATGTAGGTAGGCAAACATCATGCGTCCAACGAGACTTTCCTAAACACTATATATTGTCTTTTGTTATTATTTTCAATTGTTTTCTTCTCCATTTATTCTCGCTACTGTAACCACTTATAGACTGCAACGATATAGTGAATTTAATACAATGTATCAAGCAATGGAATAATACAGTTGTATTTTGGCTCATAACACCTTTTGAAAACGAGAAAATTTAATCTGGTTGGAAGGCAGCTTATAGGAGTCATCTTGCTCTCACAGTTGGGCATTTACCTACCATCATCATGTCAGCTAAGAGACGCTCACTTCTGGACTCGGCCAAGGGTCCTGCGCTACCCGCAACCCATACTAAACGTCCCTAACATGAACAATTTCAATAAAATCCCTATGAATTTGCTAAAAGCTGTGAGAATATTCTCAGGGTTGTTCCAACCTTTCACGATGTCTCCCGAGGGATGAATTGTCCTAATTCAAAGTTAGTTGGAATGTTCCCTGAAAATAACATCATGTAATATCTGTTTGCAGACAAGTTAATCTTGCAACATAATAAGGATGGTAAATAACATTTTCTGCTCATTTTGGTTGGTGGTAGGGCTTTCTTAAGTCAACTGCCACCTTAATTAAGTCTGCCGCCATAATGTTCACATCATTGTCGTGTTCCGGCTGTTGGGGATAAGATAGCCAGATCCTCTGTGCTTTAGTAATCCGCTTATAGCTCATTACCAGTTTCGGCTTTATCATCACATACCATCAGGTCAGAGGAACATTGAGGGCTACTCCCTTAAGAGCAAAACTTCGAGAGAGTGATTGCAAATGAACTACTTTTATCGATACAATACTGTCGACATTATCACTGGGTCTGATCTCAACATTACAATCGATGAACTTTCACTAGAGATTAGATCGAGTACCCGTTTTGGTTTTCGCTGCTACGGTCATGTCAGATGATGTTATTGTAATGAAAAATCTAAGTCATAAGCAAAGTACAGATGAGATTTTTTGAGTTTTTGCTCAAATTATCTTTGTTTTCATCAACACCATCATTAGCCACGACACATCTGCCGGGAACAGCCATCCCCACATAAGAGAAACATATAAGGAGTTTGGGCAATATCACCGCCTCGCTATTGCAATGCGGCTTGGTAGGTCAAATCGGTTGCCGTAACAACCGGGACTGACGCCTTGAGAAGGCCTACTTTGACCCTTAAGAGCAGAACCCACTGAGGCGGTACCGCTACCGCTACCGGTGTATTATAGAACATTAAAAAAGTCCCGCTCTCGCAACGCTAAACGCTTCATTCAAATTAAATGATCTTTAATGAGTTTTGTTAGGTATTGACAAAAATATTCATCGAACAAACATTCACCGTATCGGTACAGTCCCGTACAGAAACGGGGATACAAATAAATTAAACTAAACATAATCTTTTGGCTGTTCTTAATGAATTTTTTAACTGGCTGTATATGTGTCAAGCAAAGGGGTACTACGGCTTATACAGCCAAGTCTGTCATTTTTTATCATTCATATCAAAACCTGTACAGAGAAGAACTACATCTTAAAGATCCTGTAATTGGCTTCGTTACTAGTTGTTGTCATACAGCGAAAGTAAAGAAAGTAGCAAGCTCCTTGTATAAGCTTTCTAGACCATAGAGAAAGCTTGCTTACAGTCTAACACTGTACTTAATAACAGTATTATTTCAAACTGGATTCTTAGTAACAAGGTCTAAGAATCTATAATGTCTTTGATTTTATTTATACAACAAAACTAAGGCTGGTTTTGTGATGTATTTAGTAAGTTAATTTGTCTATGATTTAGTGCTTTATATTACTCTGCCTCTGTCACCTGTATGTTCTGTCTCGTGTAACTGTTTGCTGAATACAATCGTTTATAATCTTACACACATCTTTGAAGTCATACTATATAATAGTCGGAAACAAACAACAGTTTTCGCTAACATTTCAAGAGGCGATTTTTATTCCCTCAGTTTGTTTGTTTGACTCTTAATTATAAGCTAACTGTTTAATTAATTGTAATTAGATATGTCTAAAAATGCATAGAAGTACACAGGTTTTAACCTAATTTAGGCAATTGTGTTATCGCACCATATTTTTACACTTTAAATTACAATATTGTATACAGATATTTTTTGTCAGTCATCATAAATTTTGAATAAATTTCGCTTCTTTTTAAAACGCAACATAGGTGTTCATCTACCTCATGAGCAGTGACAAAACGCATACTCTTAAGAAAGTCAAGATAGAAGAGTATAATTATAATACTGAAAGGTATTGAGTTATTAGCTTAATATTAATAATAATAGTTACAATATACAATCAGATAACTTTCAGCTAATTGTACTATACTTAGCGGTAATTTTTTTTAATATACAAATTAAAAATTAAACATTAAGCAAAACAAACACCATTTCAATTAAACATTTTGATATACACAAATTATTATAAGGAAGAACAACTTTACAGCTATTTAGTACATTTATATTGTTTGATACTGTGCGATACACCCTTTGTGTCTTTATAGTTAAAACCAGCCGACCAGCTGCTTAGTTGATCTGTTGATATATCCGTCTGTCAGGATGTACTATTCTCATTTAATATCAATTAATTATCGGCTCCTTTCACCTGCACACCCGTCCGTTCCTCCTCTCGCATCACAGAGTAGTCTCCATTCTTCAATACTTTTTTACATTATTCTTCTAGTGTGCAGAGGAGACGACAGTATACATCCATACGTACACTACACAGGACTTTGAATTTTACACTATCTATGGAGTGAATTTTAATTTAGTTTAGTATTAATGCACACACTAAGATTCTTTCAAGAGCCGACAAACTTTAATAGCGTCGATAATTTAACGGTAAAGAATGTTCATAAGGAAACCCGGGTTAACATAAACCCTCTCACTGTTATAACTTTACTAATCTCTGAGACGAAACTTAATACTAACTTTAGACATTTTGAAAGTTCAACACTTAAGTTTTTGGGACGTAAACAGACCGCTGAAAGAGTTAAGCTTTGAAACCATTATAGTTTGGAAGAGTTGCCGGCCCATATTATTTTAATATTCTGATTAGGATACATATTTTCCTATTTCGTTGTCCACGGACTTGATTATATTTAAGTTGTTCACATCTTAATATAATATAAGAACGTCAAGTTGACAGTTTCGAATTATTTCAATCGCCATGTTTTATGATGCGCGTTAAAGCTAAATGCTTAAGAGTCGCAATTTTAGACACGTCAAATGACGTCACCGGTCATGTCTTTTGGTTGTATTGTACTGCAAGAATAGTAGTGAACGGAATTGGGACGATTATATACATATTATTATTTTGTTTATGAGCTTCATAAAGTGATGTGTGATATATTCTCACAAAAGCATTAAACTTACCATTTAAAAAAGGAAGTGTCATCTTTGTTTAATATAAAGCTCAGCAAATGACTCGACACCACCTGATGGTAAGCAGTAGAGGAGTCCGTATGTGAAGGTAGCTAGTGATGCATGCGACAAACTGCCCTATAAGTGCGTTTAATCATGGTAAAGTGCTTTTAGTGCTTAATACTTTTTGTTTTAAACAAATTATATTAAAATATACAAAAAAATACATAAATTTCACGGCATATTTCCAGAGCGTGAAGGGTTTGAGTTCTTTTAGGGAGAGCCCTCTTAAACCATCCCAAACCAACCATTTACCCTTTAGTTTGATGAGGAAATATTAACATCTTGTCTTCTTGTTTGACACTAAGAAAACTAAACGCATCTACCGCCAAAGCTAATCGCCATTTCTTCACGTCAGACAGTTTTGCAGTCGCTGGATACAAAGTACACCATCAAAGCAATAACAATTAGAAATACGACACGCGACTTACATAGAAATAAACATTTGAACGCGCTGGTTATTTCCGGTTCCTCCAAGTTCGTGCCAGATTGTCGGGTAGCGTGCGACACGCTGATAGTGTCACCAACATTTAGGACCACTAGTGAGATATCTTCTTCATTTTTTTAGTATGCCCAGCAGTGAGACGTTATATAATACTAAAACATAATGACATAGGTAATTTGTTAATGTCATTACAAATACTAGGCTGAGAGTTTCTTGCGCCGCTTCTTCTCTGCAGCTACTAATTCGTCGAAGCGGTAGTAGGGTTAATTGGGAATATGCAACTTTTTGTTTTAAAATACTATTAATTTTAAAATTAAAACTAACAATTTATTTAATACATATTTAAACTCTATAACAGGGACAATTTGTAAATACCCGGTTAATACCCACTTAAAGTTATCACTATTACCTTTACTTACATTTGTTTATGTTTTCTCATACATATTCCGTGTTATGACGACGAAAAGACTATTTAAATAAAGATATTTTGACTTTGACTTTCAAGCAGTGTAGATGTATACCCCAAGATAGGTAGGCATAAGCTCTAGTATATTGGCTGTTGATGAAAATAATGTTCGTTATAATATCAAAATAATGACAGTTTTTAACCGGAAATGCTCCAGAATAAATTAACGTCCACTGTAAGAAATAATTCACTTGAATGACTTACAAAAATTGGCATAACTCATTTATTAATCTGTAAAATAAATCGATATCTTTTTGTTTATAATATTTCTTCGATATTACAGTTATATATTTTTAAATATACTTTATTTAAGTGTATAAAATTGTCTGCACAATTTTAGTGAGATTCTACTTTCACAAGTGGTCGAAATGGATTACAAATTATGACACATACAAACAGAGTTTATTTATATAAGCTTGGTAAAAGCAGCAAAGGACTGGACACCAAACATGTGCATGTGCTCGTATAGCTAGCCCCCTTCGCCGTCACCCAACAAAATAAAGAAACCCAAACTTCATAACAAATTATATGTAAACTCAAAGCTTTTTTATTAATCTAATTGCAGAGGTTTGAAAATCCTTTTCAATGATTTGCCATTCTGTAGAGACAGACGCGTCTAAGGAAATTCGGTACGTCAGCCATGTTTGATTGACGTGACAGCCTCATCATTGGCAGAAATATTTTTTCAATCGAAGTGAAGTAATTTATTGAAGACGGAGATGAATTGTATGCTTCGAATGACAGTATGACAGCTGGGCTGTTAGCTTACAATATTAAATAAGGCTAAGAAATGTCTAAGTATACTTTATATATATTAAGCTAATAACTCAATACTTTTGAGTTTTATATTTTCCAATTTGATAAATACTTTTATATTCTTCATTACATTATTCAATTACTTCCTTCTGATAGTCTAGAAGAGATCGAGAATATAGTAATAACACCAGCCATTGTATATATCGTTACTACGTTCTATATACAGATTTAGATTATCTTGTGTGTAATAAAGAATATTTTATTTATCTATCTTAACTAGGGTAGGGGTCGTATGTGCTAGCTATATGAGAATGTGTACTACACCCACTGCTTACAACCAGGCATTGACGAGTCATATGCTGGGCATTTTAACAGACTTCTAAATAGAAGGAGATTGTGTTTGATAATGTGGGTGTGGGAGGATCCTGAGTTGGTTCAGGATCTGATGATGATGTCCCCGGGACATCGAGGGCTACTCTCATATTTTATAAAAAAATAATACATATGTATTTCAAACAGACGGGTAGAGAATACTAACAGTCACCCATCTAACTCTGACTTCAGAGACTAACGTCACAAAATTAGAAATAAAAATACTAAAACTCACTTGAAAACACTTAAAAAGGTTCTAAGTTGATGATAAGTTGTTATCAGTAATTATTAGGAAACAACTTAGCATCAACTTCGAAAAATCTTTGAAATTAAATAAGACGGTTAAATTGAATCATTCCACTGGTAAGTCGACATTTCTTTTTAGATTTTAGTTGTATTTATAATTTATTTAATATAGAAAATGTCTTGTAGTTCAATATTGTTAACATTTGCCAATTTTTATATACCGAAAAGGGAATGCGTGACGATGATTGTAGACCTTTTGTCGGTTTTTTTTTTAAATATAAAGCTCAGCAAATGACTCGACACCACCTGATGATAAGCAGTAGAAGAGTCCATATGTAAAGATAGCTAGTGAAGCATGCCACATAATGCCCTAGCCACCCTCACCTTGCCGGCCCAAAAAGTGCTTTTTCACACCTCTTTTAAAGGAACCCATGTAGTAAGAAGAAATACGTGTGCTGGTAAGGAATTCCACGCTCCCGCTGTGCGACAAAGAAAGGAGTCACTAAATCTCTTAGTTCGTAAAGTAGACGTCGCTACAGTAAAGGGGTGACTCCGTAGACCAGCACGCGTACTACTTAGTAGGAAAGGAGAGGGAGGGATAAGGTCGAAGAGCTCTTCAGAGCACTCTCCATGGTACAAACGACAAAAGAAACTTAGCGACGCAGTTGCACAGGCTCTAGGGTGTTCGTTCATTTCAATTAATAAATTATTATTTATTTCTTCATGGTTTTTCCTGTGTGACTACATAGTTCTATTAAAATGAAATAGAGATACCTATTTGTATGAACCCTGTAGGGTATGACATTTAAAAATACTCGTACGCGATTTTACGTCTAATAATGCCAAAATAAGCCGTTGTATCTCATGAGGATTTTAGATTTTAGACTACTATGTCTAAATTGCATTACTAAATCTAATTTTATACAATTTTTTCGTTTTTGTTTCAGGTATGTTTCCTCGGCTACTTGGCAGTAAAAAGAAGCTATTGGTGGTGATATCGTAACCACCATTGTATGTGGTGATTCCATCGTAGCATTCATTTGAACATAAATCAGGTATACGCGCGTTGTCTACGCCACGACTCACCTGAGCCGAGGTCCGAGCCACCAGGCCAACGGCTTAATGTATGCGACGACGCACGTAGCAGCAAATTGGAAGGAATTTACAATGATAGCATTGTTTTTAATATTCAGAGACTGTCTAATGCATTTCTATCTCTTTGGTGTTAAACTGAAGGGAAAGAATAATGCTTAGGTTAAAATAACGTAAACTTACGTAATAACGTTAACTTCTTCATTTAGTCATCAAGAAAATGTTATGTGATTTTTCTTTATGTATGCATTAAGACAATTCGCTTAGGACATGGCTGTATGGGCTGAGATACCTTGGCCTCTCCTGAAAAAGAGAACTAAAAAATGTATATCAAAAAATATCTAGCTCTTTCTAACAGAAATCTATAGACTACTGAAGAATGCCGTATGTACTGAAGCCTGTGAAAATTAGTAACGAATATCATACTTAAATTTATATGTTTAAAAGCAAATAACTTGGCTGTATGGGGTTAGTACTGTTTGCCTTCCCTGAAGAGAAAATTTTACTAAAATATCTACGGCATATCTAGTGGTATTTTCTTTTTAAATTTAGAACATCGTAGGAACTCACTATTTTGTTTAGCTATTAAAAGAACGATAACTGACTTCACTGACAATCTGCGGGGAACTAAAATATAATTTTAATCTACAATATAAGGGTTTTATTATCATAATATGCAAAATACACTCGCAGTAACGTGGTATTAATATAGACCATTCAGTCATTCACCCTAACGGTCGTGACAATTTAATAATTCAATATCAAATGGACATCTTGCGGTTTCACTGATATCCTATTGTTATTCGGGCATTGTCCACAGTCTATACCACGACAACGCACACCGCATAGCGAATCACAGCCATTTGTATGCAAATTCTTCTGTTTATGCTGTTTAGCGTCATCTAGCGATGACAATTGGAACTTTTATAAAAATGCGCTGTTAACTGCGGTAAGCGGGTGGGAGTCCAATGCGAATGGAGCTAGCAAGTGCATATGACGTACTGCTTTAGTCGTATCTCCATAGCCTATGCAAAAGGTGCTTTGATGTTACCAATTTTCACTATTTTTTTTTAATTACTCTATAGAACAGAGAGGAAAATAATAAGGATTTTTTTGTCCTTTAACTTGTTAGTATATACAAATATATATCTTATTGTTGAAACAATTTTCGAGTTAAAACCAAACTTACGAATATAATTTTATTTAGTACTAATCGACCTGATGAACCTGCCTACCAAGAACGCCAATTATGAAAAGTAACATGTAGGTTGAAGAAATGATAATGTTGATATTTCATACTAAATTATCAATATTAAGCCTTTTTTTATACCCAGGTTTCTTTGTTTACTACCCCTGATATAAACCAAATAAATATTATTCAAAATTTTCACGCCATTTTTGAGTTTTAGCGAAATTATAGAACAGCTATATATATTTATATATAACAAAGAAGATAGTAAAAGAGAGAATTGACTTTGTTTCCAGTGGAAAAGCTAGATTCCAATTAAGCTTGTCTTAAAATGTCACTCGAAGTAGTAACCTACTTTGTAAAATGTCCACTAGTGATAACAGATAACTTGTTGCATGCTCGCGTTCCCCATTACTTAAGGGACACCCCCCTCTCTAAGTGATGAAACACTCGCCGTAAAACAGGAAGGTAATACCTAGTTTGATGTATTGCGACAATACAGGTATATCGATTTTTGTATACTTTTTTGTTTCTGAGTCATATTTTAAACAGAACTTAATTATCTTATAAATTAGAGTAACTTTCTAGAAACAATATCTAAAAAGTACTCATTTCAGAATCTGAATCAATGTGGTTTTAATACCATTTCCTTTTTAAAAATGGGTACTTATTAAAATTCTTCATTTTTCTTCTTATCTTATTATATTTAAATAAATTTTTCTACAAGTCCGTCACTATTAGAAAAATTTATTTACACCATTCATCAGTTTAATGATTGCAAGTCCGCCATCTTGCGTGCGAGGACTCACAAAATGGCGGCTAATTTAGTCGGGAGCGTCGCGTAATTGGATACCTGCCATGTCATGTCGCGTTTTTGTTCAAAAAAGCAAATTTATTCGGCAAGTAACTTAGTTTTTCACATTGTTAATTAATTAAACGTGTAATGGAAATATGGAACATGTCCGCGCGTGTCATATTTTAGCACGTGTCGTTATTATATTAGTTCGTGACCCCTCGAAGGTGTGTACACGAACTTTTGTTGCTTTTGTTTTCCTGTTCACTTTGTTCGACATCACCAGCACTCAAGATCAAACCCTCCTCACTCCCTTATCTTATCTTAGGGCCATGACGACTTCACAATGCACGCATAGGTATCTTATGTTTCTCTCCAGCCGTTTATTCCTTGTAACTTTGTCACTCTTTAAACAGGAAGAGCCTGTTATCCTCTGGCTTAAGAAAAGCCTGTTCTTGGTCTTGACTTGAATATTGAAGGACCTTAAAACTCTCCGTTGAGTTTTTACACGGTAATCTAAATAATATACCTACTTGCATAGGAATTTTATACTGTTACAAAATAACTAAGCAGACGAGTCACTTCTGTGACAAACGAATATTATTTTAATACAAAAATATTTTTTTTCATTTTGTTAAGCACGAGGACTTTTATCATATTATGCTATAATACCATGCTAATCTTAAAAAAAGATTTGCTAATCTTTTTTTATAGACAGACCAAGCAAATGATTCCATTCCACCTAAGCTTAATTTTTAAAGCCTTCTATGATATAAATGTTAATCTTAATTGTACTAAAGCGTGGGAGTAAATAGTCAATGAAGATTCAGAATATATGTCACGTGATGACAGAACTATGTAATTTATAAATATCATCACAAATATTTATAAGTGGGTAAGTATTCGTCAAATACTCAGTTATCAATATCATTGATCCGGTAACTCTTTTCTTACAATACCGACACTAAATATGTTACGTGATATAAAGAGTAATTGTAGATATTACTAGTGTAGGGGTTGTAACTCCCTACAGATTGAAATAATTATGCTTTGCTATGGGGTTACTCCGAGGAGTGCTAAATACAACCGACCCGTTAGAGTGCTGCTGATACACTGATTTATTAATTTATAAAATTAATATGAAATAGTAAACTGATGCGCAAACGCAATTAGTTTATTTGAATTCTCATAATTATAATTAAAATGCTGAATATTTACGTAGGCTAGGTAGTATCTTAGTATACGCCTCTAAAATTGTCTCTGGTATCTCTATAGCTGTCTAAATTTGAGTTATCGGATAGTTTTAAATGTTCGGGCATTCCTTTCTTATATATAATGTAAGAACGAGATATATAGAACTGAAATTAAGATTTAGGAGTGTTCCTTTAGAGCGGGGTCTATTATAGCTGACCTGTATTGGACGTTATACATAGAAACAGACATAAAATGTATGGCCAACACAGCTCTTTACTTAGCGTTAATAAAGTATGGTTAACTTTCATTTGCTAGGACCACCATTATGCATTTTATTCAAGTAGGGACTACTTAATGTAAAATGGGAAAGTCTGGAAATTTCATAACCAAAAACTTCACTCTTCGTGTGCTGTGGGCAATGCACTTTACAGTATTGTAAAATTTCAGAAATCTCGAGAAAAATCATTTCGTTATCACCATCATTAACGTATATACATCTCCCTGCTGGGCACAGTTTGGGTTTGGGTCATAAATAACATCACCACGTCACCTAATGCAGCTTGGACCCATCTAGACGTAACCATTGCAAAAGCTGCCTAATTTTTTATAGTTCTTCCCGAGCAATTGTAATTCTGGAAAATATTATCCGCTGTATTATTGCAAATTAAACTCAAAATGTCTGCTCGGCTTATATCATTCATTTTACAATTTCTCCTTTCTTCTTCCCTTCTCTGTCGCACAGCTAGATCGTAGAATTCCTTACCAGCACACGTATTCCTTCCTTCTTACAACATGGGTTCCTGAAAAAGCACTTTTTGGCCCGGCAAGGTGAGGGTGGCTAGGGCAGTATGTCGCATGCTTCACTAGCTATCTTCACATATGGACTCTTCTACTGCTTATCATCAGGTGGTGTCGAGTCATTAGCTGAGCTTTATATTTAAAAAAAAAAGATTATTTTTTTATTGTCTTAACGGGTCAGCTTTGGGACCTCATTATACCTGTTGGGAATTACGCCTGGATTTCGCAACCACAGGACTGGCTATCTAAACTCTAACTGCTGGAACACAACAACGCTGTTATAATTATTGCTGCGACTTCAGATATAGCCAGGCGGATTTAGAAAAAGCCCTACCACCAACCAAACGAAACCGTACATTTCTGCTCCACAGTTGTAACTGCATAATATCTAGACATCAAATATATAATGGTCTAGGTAAGGTTGAATCTTGTTTACACAGTCTGTTCATATTTCATCAGCTCCAGTTATTCATTACCAGCCCACCAGCTATATCATGTATCTTCTTTACAGTTGTGGTTGTCACCGCAACCGGTTACATAAACAGTGTTTGAAAATTTTGTCATGCAAAATAAATTACCATATCTAGTATTCTAATAGTTCTATGACAGCAACTATAATTAGACGTATAATTAATTATGGCGAAACTTGGGAGTTACAACGCGACCGAATTCAGAAACCACCTGTTACTAAAGTTACATTTTAGCTTCAGGCCTTTTAGTCTTTGCTGTGTTTTGTTAGTTAGTTAATGATGACAGCATACTTGTTGGTACGTACATGGAAGGATTACGAACCCATTAAGAGGCGGCTTCATAAATACGAATTGGATTAAATAATAGTTATATATGTTAGTGTATGTTTTATCCTGGACACATACTGTATATCTGAAATTTCAGCATAAGGTTCTTATTTTATCGACGAAAATTTCAATTTTGCATAACGATGAGTTTTTGTCAGAGTATTACGTTTATCTCCATAATTTTTGCATAAAAATACTTGTAAAAGATTTTTAAGATAATTAGTTGTTGAACAGCATTTCCACGATGTCCTTTATTAATCAAATTATAAACAATGATTAGTTTGATAACTTTCGTCATTAATTTTTGTACATTTTGTTACGCGATATTGAACCTTGAAGCTGCACGACACAGTTGTACAGGCAGCCGGAGTTTTTTCAGGCTGTTGTCAGCGTCTGATACCTTAATTAAATTAGGAGAGCCGGCTCTTAACAGCATCTTATACTTTTTTAAATTTTTCACCGTAAAATTGTGAACGCCGCTATTTTAAATTATAACTCGCGTAAGCAGCAACAAAAGGTTTACAATTAAATTCGTTTTTCTAATAATTTGGAAACTGTTTGTCACCATGAGCCTGCTTGGCTAGGGTTGAATGTGGGTTCGGTGGTGATCAATGCAATAAAAACATAGCTCAATTTACTTGCAATGCATTTATTCTAGTAACATAACTTAAAGTACAAGGAAGAAGGAACTGTAAAAATAATAACAAATTATATATAAAATAGATAATGATGTGAGATTAATTATGGTGATGGTGATGATGTGATGATTGTAACTTACCCCAAACTATGGGTTCCTTTAAAATATGGGAAGCGGTAGATACATAGAGATAAAAGAGCTTCCGAACGAAAATTATAGTATTAAATAAATAATTTAAAAATGACAATTTTGACATGCAATATTTTTAAATGTTTGTTCGAATAAAAACAGTCAGCACTTTTAATTCGATGGACCGAAGGAGGCTACATCGTTACATGTTAAATTGCAAAAGACCCTGACAGAGTCTTTAATTTATATCTTACTCAATAATGCTGTTAATCTTATTGTTATGGCGGCAGACTTAGGTAAGATGGCGGTAGATTTAGAAAGTACACTGCCACCATTCAAACCGCGCAGAATCTACCCCACTTGGAATTGGTCACGGGACGTTCAGATCTGAAGTAGGTAGTCTCAACCACTGGACCACAGAGGCGGTGAAATCTAGAAATCTAGTAAAATTGAAAACCATTGCTTATTGGTCGATCAACAGGACATAATATAACGTTGTACCAATGACAAACACGATGTGTTCCGTTGGATTTCAATAAGCAATAGCTAAATGTGTGAAGAAACTCCTAGGTTGCATGTGAAGTTGACCAACTCGCCCCGAGCGATGGTTAGCGTGGTTAACTAAGGCCTAATCGTCCTAATTTAGGGTAGGCTCATGTCCCTCGATGGGGTCGTATATGAGCTGTTCATGATGATTATCGTAAATTAATGCTAGAAATACTCGCCCTACCCTACATCTGTACCATATCAGAATTTCTATAAATAACTTTAAACAAATTATAAACTTAAGTAGATATCATAATTATAACTGTTAGTCCACATCGCATGCCGTGGCTGTCTTTAATTAAAAACTGTACCTAATTTAATGTCTATGCTATAGTTAATTGTTGGTATGTGTTTTGTTGACTGCATTTTGACGTAAATATAAGAATACTCAAAATAATTAGTTCAATTATCAGATAGGCGCGAGCCGCGTGTTTTAGACTGATTGAAGTGTGACATGCGACCTCAAGGACGCACGTAAATCATCTTCATGTAGGTCACTGGATCAGGTATGTCGTGTTCAAACTACATATTCATATTTTTATGATATGAGGTCAGGAAGTCGTTTCGTGGTACGGGGTCAACAATACCTATATCACTATGAATCCTTATGAGCCGGGCATTGTGAAATACTTGTAATATTTTTAAATTTTAGTTACAATATACAACTTTCCAACTACCATTAACAACATCTTTTTACATAAATCCGGAGAAGTGATGGAAGAAAATACAGTGTCGTTGTTAAGCAAGTTAGTTAGACGATTTTCATACTAAATTACCAAGTTTAATTTGTAAATTAAATAAAAAAAACCCCTGAATCATATAACAAAAAAAATTGTTTGTATAAGTTGACTGATAAACAAATTTTGCTAATTTTGTCAAATTACAATGTATTTTATTTATTCGATTGACTATATATAATATTATTACAACAATGTATATAATGGACATTTGAACGTCAATTTAGGCAGAACTCCTGTTATAGCATCTCTATTATAATTCTTATAAACAAATGAATATAAATTCATCGAAATCAAAGCCAATTAAGAGTTTTAGATCTATTAATTGTGTATCTAAGATACAAGAAAATCTAGTTAGAAAGCTGTTAAAATTGTTCATTCTTATTATTATATGTTTAACGACGATAATGAAATATCTTTTTCCAATTTCAGGTAATATACATTTGTAAGATTCATATTTACTCATGACTAACACGAGGTAATTCAATTTAGAGATTTGTTATCTTAAGTAAATTGTATCAATATCAACCTTTATTGAATAATAGCCACTGTAATTTGTAGTAAACTTCTGTCAATGATATCTCAATTCAATTTAGTGGCCACTGTAAGTATAACCCTAAGTAACTTTTGAAATGACATCCATATTATATTGACAAACACGACAACTTTAATTATTACGTAATAGACAACGATTTGTTTTGTTAATTTGATTTAGTATTCATTGTTAGTAAATGTAAAATTAAGGAAATATTTTAACTGACACTTATTTAATTTTTTAAAAGAACGGTCCGCAAGAATTGTTATACTTAAAAGAATTTTGAAATCTTGTAAAACTTCTATACTCTTATATTGGTAATTCAATAAATAAATAAACCCTTACTTATTGATGTAAACTTGTCAAGACGTCACAATATTTCGCTACGATATCTCTTCTAGCAAACCAGCGACAGGAAAAACATTTGAGATTACAGAAATGTAAAATAATTAATTAAACCTAAATACGAAATAACTCATATCTCTCTTTAATCGACATGTCTTTTACAACGTTCTGTTAGAAATTTGAATAATAGGCGTTACATCTGTCTCTTTCTATATAAGTACTGTCTGTTCATTGGACAACTAGCGTAGTCGCTGCTGCCGAAGCGTCCCGACGACTTCCGAGTGCAACCTGCGCGTCTCCAACTAACAATTACCTAATATCCCCGGAGTAAACACGAGTTATGAGAACGTTTACGAACACAATTGAGGGCACTCCGTATCAATTACATAGATGTTAATAGGTTTAATTCTTCTCGCATGGCTAGACCATGCATCATGGTGACCTAATTGATAATTGAAAAGAGTTTGTTCATCATTAAGACCGGTTGTTTTAATTTTATACTGTTAAGAAACTTGATGTTCACACGACACGATTAACGATACAGCAGTAGCTATATTTACAAGACGTACGTCGACATCATCGTCTCACTGCTCGATATGCAGGCAGATCATTGACATTTAGACATTACACATTATAAACATTAGAAATTTTAAACTATTGACATTACCTACTTGACATCTTACCCAATTGACATATTATCCATATTTTCTAAGAAATAAAAAAAAATACAATATTAATAATTCTAATTATATTAAACACTTAACTTAAACCTGCCTTTTGTAATCTACCTTTCTTCCTGTATATCGTCTATAGTCTTAAGATTTATATAATGTAACTATGGAACGCAAAATAAAGAATTGAATTGAATATCCTAAAATTTGTTGTGCCCGACAAGGTCCATACTGTCATTAATAGTCTTAAGATCTACAATTATGTAACTATGGAACACATAATAAAGAATTGAAAGAATTGCTTGGCTTATAAAAGACACTGCCTGTTGCTGAGCAGTAGGGGGTGTTCATATGCGAAGATACGCCACGACCACCTTGCCCCAAAAAGTGGGCGGTAGCAGTTACCGTATCAACCGGAATCAACGACATAACGTTCAAAAACGGAAGAAGTGTTTGGATAACAAATTTTATCATTAGTCGGATTGATTTCTTTATCAACTACTGGCAAGACATAACAAATTTCACATCTTACGTGTAATGCGTCAATAACCTTCTGATGACATGACGTTTCACAAGACGGCGGAGTCAGTTCACGGACCAAGAACCCCGATAAATAGTGGTCGCACTGATGGTAATACAAAAGATAACGTTAGAGTTAATTACAAATCTATAAGCGCCATCTAGTAACAATTTTGGGAACCAACTGCTTGTATTTAAAATCAAATTACAGTTAATATTGATTGCGTCATAACCAATCGAAAATGTTAGTCTACAATCGACGAGTATCTTTATAAACCCGTTACGAGTCCCCTTTCCTCGCTAAAATAATAACGGCAAATTCAAAGCCTTATTTAGAAAAAGAAAAATTAAATTTACGAAGAAAAAAAACAATATATTTCAATTCCGACATTTGTAAATGTTCTAACGAATCGAGATTGAAAAAAAAACACTTTGAACTCGCCATTTGGAGTCTTTTTTAAATCCAACCGTTCGCTCTCTAATAGAAGATTTTAAATCAAAGGGATTTTTTTTAAGATAACGATATAATTTATTTTCAACTTACGTTTCGATAGCCTATTTAGACGTTGAAATCTTTTTAGTTTGAAAAGAGAAAAAAAACATCTTTTAGGACGCCAAATTGGTGAACTAATGATGGCGATGATGATGTTTTGATGATGGAACCAGAGGGCCCGGACAAGATGTATTAATCTTATAATACGTCTTGTCCATTGCGATTATCTTAGTAAGTACATCGTGGAGGTATACCAGGACAGCGGTCATTAGGATTGGGGAAGCACAAAAGATCCCATTAGATCGACGTGCTCCGGGAATAATCCTGGCCCTACATCAAGTTAAAAAACTATCTGTCCCTACCGGGATTCGAACTCGGGACCTGTGGCCAAGTAGACAGGGTACTGACCGCTCGACCAGACGGTCGTCAAGGTGCAGACATATATCGGAGTTCCCAACTATATTGGGCAAAAAGACTGTTTTCCCTAATTAACTGATACCTCAACCCCCATAGCCAAATAACATACTATCTAGCTTTAGTTTTTATTTATATGTAATCGCCCACTATGGAGATCTGATCTCAAAGTAAACATCATTAAGAACTACAATATTATTTCTTATCTAAAATAAAATAACTTTTGACCTTACACCACCAGGCGAGCGGTCTCTGTTGGGCTTGTTGACCACACACATGACCATATCACCTTAATCTTATGTAACAGGAAGTTAGCTAATAAGACTGGTCGCATTACTTCGCTCGATGTCGAGTACTATGCGCAGTATATAGCAACTGAGCTATTATGCCCCTGAAACAAATATTCGTATTTACCACTAACATTCCAATCAACCATAAACCTGAACTTCTGACTTTGTTACCTGTAGCTATGGATACTGATAACTCGGCCAGTGGGCCGCACTAAAACTAATTTTAAATTAGTGTCATAATCTTATACCAGTAAGTTCAATTTTTCCTTAACCCCAGCGCTCAAGTTTCAATCACCAAACGTTTACATGTCCAACAATGTTCTCATGGATATTTCTCTATTCCCAACTTGATATACGATATTAGGCGAAGATAACTTTTGTAATAGCCTCGTTACAGATAGGCAAATATCCGTAAGAGTCGCCATTTTAGAAGTGTTATATGACGTCACGGATAATGTCCATTTTAAGCTAATTGTTGACACTTTTCTTGTTGAATATGGCTTGTTGTTTGATCTGTTGACACTAATTATTGCTTTTTAAAATTGATTATACACAGAATAACATTAAATCGTATCTTATATTATCCTATCTCATCTCATCTTATCTCGTCTTATTTTAATAAAAGATTAGTACTGAACTCTAAAATAATTTTAGTTCATAATTCAATTATATTGTGAAATATTTAGTTATCATTATTCAAATAATAACTAAAGAGAAAGTTACTTCTAATCAAAAAGTTTAATAGCTTTGATGACCAGTCTTCATACGATTACGAAGACTGACAAACAAGCCCATGGCTCGTCTGATGGCGAATTTAAACCATCTATAGACCGGCAATATCCAAAATCGAAGCAGATGGTTAAGTTGCAAATACGTCATACGGCTACTAGCAGTTTGTCGTGTAATAAACGGCACGGCTGTATCAAGAACACTTCAGAACCCTCATCAAGTTCAGAAAGTTAGTCTAATTGTATTTTAGTTATTTAATATGTCTACGAGGAATAGTTTTGATTTTGTGGTCGTCAAGAGGCGGGAACTCTAACTATTACAATTATTAGTAACCCTTTAAAGGGACGAGGTTATTTAATAACGGGAATAACTAGGAATTGGTGATTTATTATTATAGTTATATGGAACTTATGTAAAAATTATTATTATTAATCTCTTATACACACACCCATTATCTAGCCCACAAAGTAAGCATCATTAAGAGCTTGTTATATGGATACTAGATAATGGTAATATATATATAAATATATATATATCAGAAGTATACTAAATATATATACAAACATTTATGACTTGTGAACAAAAATTGGTACTCGTCGTACAAATATATGTCCATCCTGGGATTCGAAAGTGGGACCTCTGGCTAAGGGTGCTGACCACTTGACCTGAAGTACTCAATGGACTGTATCTTCTAAAGTAAAGAAAAGGCGACCAAACGAAAAATAAAAAGGGTTTCTTTTAAAAAACCTACAACAATATGACAAAAAAAATGCAAAAACTATAAGTAAATTCGTTCTGCGCACACGCAGTGCGGCTGTGGAACTGCCTGCGTAAATAGATCAGAAGGGCTCGTACTTTGGAGTGCTTCAGAAGTCAGGCTTAGTATTAAACTACCCTCATGCCCGTCCCTAATTCAAGTAATAAGTAGTTCTTAAATACATATAATCATTTATATTATTATTTGTATCATATTGTATATACCTTGCTATCTCTCTGTATTCTTGTGAGTAATCAGTTTTTAATTATTTATTTAATGACTCACCCAAGGTTACATGGAAGAGATTGCTAATTAACAATAACGAACCTATTGCATGTATACGTTTTCTTGTAGACGCAGTGACTCCGTAATAGTACATCTGCTTCTGAGAAGGAAAGGAGAAGGAAAGGGAGGAAGGGGAATCTAAAAGTTCTTTAGAAACTATTATCGGTTTACCGTAGTGAATCCATTCATGGTACGGCTCTTGCTTTTACAATTAGCTAAGTATTTTAAAGTTTTTCAATTAGATCATATAGTGATTCCTTTTCTAAATTGTAAATGATTAAAAAATGTATCAAGAAAGTCTTTGCGTATCTCTCGAACTAAAACTAACAAAAACTATATAAAGCAAGATTTATAACTAATAGAACTTACGCCATAACAATCACTTCAATCTTAGCTGCATAACAATGTAAGTATTTAAATTACTTATATAAAAGGTTGCACAACCTGGTTGCACGCTCTAGTTGTCAATAGCTGCGTGTGCGCATACGTCCGGTTTAGATTTTGTATTTGCTAGCGGGTCCATCTCATTTATCATTTTGATTTTATTATTAATATCCAAGACGCGATAAATCTTTAATATTATTTATTATTATTATTAATTTATTTTCATTTATCTCTAATAAATCTTTATAGCTTAGGTAGCCATTATCCTCCCTTAAAATTTAAAATAATTAATCTTCCTCTCTCTCTTGCTCTTGCTTTCTGCACAAGATTGATAGTATGGCCTTCAGTTCTTCATGTTAATTGACAATCATGCTGGGTTTCAAGCCACAAATGGTTTTGATTACTCTGCGTTGAATTCTGACATTTTATAAATATGAAATAGGTATGTCAAAATTCAACGCCTCGCACGCAAATTTATCTTATAGATTCATTATTGAATACCACCGTTAGATCATTATTATTATTTTGATGGCGTTACTGTCTCTCCCTAAGTGTGGGTAACCTATGGGTGACAGAGACAGTCACTTAATTTGGTCGCATTACTCGTCACATCAAATGTCATATTTGTACTAGAACTTCACACGTATTGTCGCACTGCAGTAGGTACGCCTCGTCTTACTCAAACCAGGACATTGTACTGGCTCAGCTCAATAAATGGGGTACTCTTACAAACTCTTTTTCAAGTTTGGTCCTACACAACACTACACGTTCGTCTTAACTTTTTCTGGGTTTGTAATTTATTTATTTATTTATTTGGTTCACCAGTAATTGTTACACTGATACATACAAAACAAAACAATAAAACACACTACATATAAAACTAAACTATATGCAAACAAAACAATATATATCTTATAGCCAAGTGTACAATTATGTGTAATGAAAGATAACCCATCTTTGGTGCGCTCACTAGAGACACGGGGCCGGAAACAGTTTTCTGTGGTTTTGTTAGGAATAAACGCTGCTAATAATAATTATATCTGATTTAATAACTTCTTTTATATACGTATTCTTAAATATTGTAGCCTCGTTCATGTCCATATCAAATTTTATTTTTCAAATTCTAACGAAGCATCTCCGCTTGAAACCAGCAAAGCTTCGATTGAAAATTTTTACCCAAATATTGCGCATGAGTAAATAAACTAAATATGAACTTCAGGAGGCCTCAGAGCAGCACATACCCCCCGGTACTCAGAGATAGTGTTGTTCAAGCTTGAGTCTTTTGAGTCTCAATATAAATGTTGATTTATTTCCGTGTTATTGTGAATAGCTCTTTTAATGTAACTTAATATAGAGAAATTTATAAAGTGTCAAACGTAAAACAAAGAACGTAGAACATATGTAAACGTAGTGTCGTAGTCGAACTGTAAAACGTTTACGATGTTACTCATACATTTCCATTGATTCATAATTTATCTGTTGCTAACCTTCAAATTCTTCACTTTGAAGGTATCAAACTGGCTTTTGACGAAACGCATCTTCTGCGCAAATGAAAGTCTTATCCCATGGACGTCGAACCAGTTGACTTTATATTTGTTACTAATGTATATAAAATAACATTAAGTTTATTAAACGATCTCTATATAATAGCTACAAAAGTCATAACATCATTTCTGAAAAAAAAAATGTGTAATATAGTAGGAATTTTGAATTGAAATTGCACGACCAGTCTAAATGACTGGTCTCTAGTGTTAACTGACTCAGAAGCGTTCATAATTTAATGGCTTGAAATACATAGATTTTAAGCTATTTAATAATACTTATAATAAAAAATTTCGAGTCCCTATTAATTGGGCTGAGTCTTTTATGAAAGACTCAGCCCAATTAATTCAGCATTCGCGAGTCTTGCCCAACGCCAGCAAGAACAACTTGAGCATCTAATTTCCGCTACAGACAGTACGCCGCAACCATATTACTTAGCTTACTGTACCGTTGACATAAATTGAAATTTATTAAGCCACGTTGTTACTGCAATTTTCTAAACATAAATATATTGCAGTTGCAATGCGCTTTCGTAGCTTCGTGTATATTTCGTAGCTACTTAGGAATATAACACAGGAAAATAATTTTTTTTCTCATTTAAATATATATCTACCATTCGTTGTCACTTTTCCCATATGTGGTGCTGCTGGAAGAGATTTCTTAGTAAGATTAAAGCCGTTGCAAGCTACATAAAGAGCTAACTAAAGTGACAGCGTTCTGTTTATCATTTAATTAACAATAATAATTATATCTTTATTCATAGCTACAGACACACAGTGTAAAATGTGACCGACCAAGAAAATGAAATCCTACAAAAAGTTATCTATGCGTGCCTGCGCGCGCGCGCGCGCGCGTTGTGTGTGTGTGTGTGTGTGTGTGTGTGTGTGTGTGTGTGTGTGTGTGTGTGTGTGTTAAGTTTCTATTTCAAAGTTAGATGGGTGATCGTTAGTGTTGCCGACTTGCTGTTTGTGATTGTTAATAAATAATCGAATAGCTTTAGAAAAAAATATGCTATAAAATTTTAAGGTTGGCCTTGACTGCTCTGGGATCAGAGATATCAGTGAACATACATACATACAGTACAAAATAATACCTCCTCCTTTTTTGCCACCGGTTTAAATAAATTAGACCATGTCTGAGACTAATATTACTTCTACAAAGTTAAACCCCAATAAAAAAAAATATTTAGTTAGGTAGAACTCCAGATGACAAATTTTGTTTGACCCATCCAGGTACTAACCATGACGAAAGTTGCTTTGCTACTAGTACAGGCTAACAATGTCCTCTTCTCTTTTAAGTAGAAAACATCTAACGTAATATTTCAATACTCAATGTATGCTAGTACTGTGTAATTCAGTTGAACTCGTGTCCGACATCAATCAGCTGTCAGATGTGGTGGGAAAGAGGTTTTGGATCCAACGGAGGCTGTGGGTGTATCTGCGCAGGGTTGTCACATGAACGATCCAGCAAAAATGTTTTGTATTGGAATTAAGACCGTTTAATGTATGTCATATTCATGGATACATTTGTTTACAATTTGTCGTTTGAAAAGAGATTCAGTGACTCCTTTCTCTGTCGCACAACTAGAGCATGGAATTCCTTACCAGCACATGTATTCACTCCTTCTTATAACATGGGTTCCTATAAAAGAGGCGATAGATGATCAACTTTATTGACTTAGGCAAAAGATTAAGAATTGAATAGCAAAAAAGTTATCACTTAATACAGACTTATACAAGCTGTTAAGTGATTGATACTATAAGAACATCTAAAGACAAGAGTCTATATAATAACATGGGTACCTTTACAAGAGATGTGAAAAAGCACTTTTTGGGCCGGCAAGGTGCGGGTGGCTAGGGCAGTATGTCACATGCTTCACTAGCTATCTTCACATATGGACTCGTCTACTGGGGTCTACGAAATATGGAAAATGTATATCTTTAATAAAATTTTTAAAAAAGAGGAAAGATCACAATTTGTATTCGTCATTTTTTAGTATTTTCCCTGATTACTCAAAGACGCCTGGACTAATTTGTAAAATTATTTATTTATTTAAAAGGCTATGCTTTCTTAAAGTCAATTCGGTTTAGTAGTTCCTCTCACCTCAGACTACTGTTTTCAGTCATTTTTAATAAAATAATAATATTAAATATGCAGCAGGTATCAACCCTACCGTCTATAGTTGCGTCCGAAGTTCGCGCGATATTCCGCGCACGTCCAGGCCTCGCCAAGTTTAGCATAAAGATGTATATCTTCAAAAAGTTCTCGTTTACGATCTTTGTTATTATTTTGGGTCATGGAATTTTAATTTTACAAACTATACGTAATATTTGATATCTACTGGGATGCCGTACCACTTGCTAGAAGAGAAGATTAAAGATTAAATGATACGATGATGAAGATGAAACGAAAAGATACAATATAAAATACTTGGTCTAATGGTAAGACAAGAACGCGCAGGCAAGCGACAGGCTTGATTTATACGAACGACAGTTCAACGTAACAACAAATATAATGTAAATGTGCATTTTACACGGTCGAATATGTCGACGTCTGACGAGTGATAAAGTGATTCCCTCCTTCATACAACATGGATTCTTTTAAAAAAGGCGTGAGAAAACTAGGTGAGGGTGGCTAGGGCAGTATGTCGCATGCTGCACTAGCTATCTTCACATATGGACTCCTCTACTGCTTATCATCAGGTTGTGTCGAGTCATTTGCTGAGTTTTAAACATGAAAAAAATTCATGGACCGGTTATTAATTTTCGTAAACTAGAGGCCTTCAAATCGAATCCCGATAGTGACAGATATTTGTAAGATTAATGCAACGCCGTTTACATAATAGTTGATGTTATTATATAACAAATATATATTGCGGGTAGTCAGTCATATATTTTATGAAATTTTTAATATCTTTAATGATGATTAATTAAGAAACACCTTTAAAGGCCCTCAACAATACTTACAGAGATTGGCCAATTGTAAACAATATGTTTATAACAATAGTGTATTTGATTCTGGTGTACAATAAACTACCCAGGACGAGCTTAAGTTAGTCATAAATGTAAGTTAAAATTAAAACAAAATACAATGTAGAATAGAATAGAATAGAATAGAATATATCTTTATTGTACATCAGCCAATTCAAAAAGAGAAACACACAAAAAAAAACTTAAATAATTTTGTACAAAGGGTATGTAACGATTTAATACTCTTCAGAAATATTGTGTTAACAAATATATTACTGTAATAATTACTATAATTACTGTTCTCTTATATAAATATAATATAATTTCTAATAATTATAATGCCCGGTCTGAGTAAACTATTGGTATTTACTTACTGAAGTGAGTTTTAGCAATATAAAGATATTGTAATTTAAACTTTATGTTATGTAACTCACTAACTTATGTTGTTAATACTGCAAAATCTAAGTAATTAGTTCAAAGTCATTATAATATGTTTAGAAAGGAAAGAAAGGTCCTCGAGTGCCGGCCACTTACCGGGAGACGTAGCATTGGTAGACCTGACGATCATAAAGGTCAAGGGAAGCCGCTGGATGCGGTCAGCGCAGGACCGAGCGGTTTGGAGATCCTTGGGGAAGGACTATGTCCAACAGCGGCCGTCTCCAAGCTGATATGGCGATGATGATAATATATATATTACAAATAGGGCTAGTATTTCCTAAATATCTAGATGACACTTATGTATATAATATGTTGTCTGTTCCTGTACCTATATATATATATAATATTCTTAATTAATTATTTAAATGAAACAAAGACGTAATTGCGTTTCTCTGTTAAGACAAAAGATTTATTTCAGATACGTTTTTTAACAACATTAAAATATAAATAATAATAACAACATAAATTCACTCACCTGTAAAGACAAAAGAAACAACATTTAAAGCCTATATTCCAGGGTTCTCATCTTATTAAATTTAACAAATATTTATTGCTTTTAATAATTATCTTAATATTATAACTAAAATTCACAATCAATAAATTAATATCTGGCAACAGTATTGCGCTGAACGCAACCAGTACTAAATTAAGAAAAGAGGTTTTATATCAACAAAATAAAACTATTTTCTTTACATTTAAATAAATAATTAATATTCTCAACATAAAATAAAACTGATTTCAAAACCATAGTTTTGTTTTCATTAACACTATATATACCAGCAATTTGAATATATGTCAACAACAAAAATTATATTTGTTACTAATGTATATAAAATAACATTAAGTTTATAAAACGTACTCTCTAATTATAGCTACAAAAGTCATAACATCATTTCTGAAAAAAAATATGTGTAATATAGTAGGAATTTTGAATTGAAATTACACGACCAGTCTAAATGACTGGTCTGGTAAATCTAGTGTTAATGCAGTTTATTTTCTGGAAAGAATGTATGCTAATAAAGTTGAAGAACCGCTTACTACTTGGTATTATCAAACAAACAGTAACCCAAGCGGGCGGCTTCTCGGAACCGACCATGGGATATTTATGACGTCACATGCCCTGTCGCCACACACGATAAGATGATTCTTGTTTTTGCTTGCTGTAACTATTAACAATATTCAGTGCTAAGGTTTTAAATTTAATCCTTGCGTTGTACGTCATTAGGTTTATTATTCGGTGTCTACAATTTAGCCATTAGGTCCCCTAGGATATGTGTCCTATATATCTTTATCTGTATTATATTTCTTTTATTTCTTGTGTGAGGTAAGATTGTAGATAATTCTTTGGTTTGGTTTTAGATGTCATTCCTACTATTAAATACTAGTTTCCGTCCGCGACTGCACCAGTGTGCAGTTCAGTTCCTCACAAGTGTTACAAAGCCTTCCTGTTAACCTTTCTCGATAAATAGACAACAAAAAAATATTTATTTATTTAAAAACTTATGTACACACAAAGACAATTAAAAGGACACAACAGAATATTAAAGAATTTAATAATTAAACTAATTAGTTAATAATTAGAATTAAATTTTTTCTATTCCAACAAAAAGTTCCAGTGTTACTCGCTACGACCTGTCAAACCTTACCTCTCTATATTACCCTGTATTTCCCCCACTACATGGTGAAAGTTAGATATAGATATCGGCGGTGGCGGCTTAGTAAAATTATACGAGACGACTGTAAAGAGTGTGAAAGTGAAGATATGGAAAATACTGTATTAAACTTTCAGTTATTTAAATAAAATATTCGAGTTTGAAGGACTTATGTTTTATTACAGAAATATTATACGACAATCTTGACCTGGTGAATTACCACGAGCAATTAATATTAACGAACTGATATTACTTACATGGTTGCCACAAATATAATGGAAAATTTATTAAATATTATTACATATTCATACAGTGCCGCTCTATTGAGGTACTGAGTGAGCCCCGCCCCACACACGCCCGTCGCTTAGCCAGTGGCGGGTAGGTCCGTCAATGGATTCCTCCTCGTAAAAAAATGACAATCAAGGAAAAAAACAAGTAAAAAGCTATGACAATTACATACATTAAATATTGTCTATTACACAAACTTTAGCGTTCTTAACAACGACAAAGTTCGGCTGCGCCTCATGAATCGAGATACGCAACGTCAGAACGGTCGACCAGAGAGTGGTGTCTTTGAACATACGACTTGTCAAAGTCAAAGTCAAAAATAACTTTATTTAAATAGACTTATTTACTAAGCTCTTTTAAATCGTCACAACAGGGAATATGTATAAGAAAACAAATAAATATAATTATAAAGGCAATAGTCATAATTTTACTGGGTATCAACCGGGCATTTACTAATTGTCCCAGTTATAGTATTTAAATATGTACTAAATAAATTGTTAGTTTTAATTTCAAAATAATATTTATTTTAAAATTAAAAATAACACTAGTATGCATATTCCCAATCAACCCTACTACCGCTTCGACGAATTAGTAGCTGCAGAGAAGAAGCGGCGCAAGAAACTCTCAGCCTTTAGTATTTATAATGACATTTACAAATCAATTATGTCATTATGTATTAGTATTACAAACATATGTTTTGTTTTACAGTGCAATCAAAAATATATTTTTAAATATTGCAAAATATAATAAATAAGTGCAGAAAAGCAAATTATAGTGGCCACAAATTTTTATCTTTAAATATTGATATCTTTAATAATTGATATCTTTCTCCAAATCATTTGAGAAAGGAAGCATACAGACAAAATAATTATGGCCATTATTATTTAGGATAAAGATAATTGTTCTACAGACATTACCCAGGGACGAAGCAGGGGACAAAGGCTTGCATGGAAAAGATACCCTCGTGCTTCCTGTTAATAGCAGCTACTTAACTGGTGTGTTATTCTCTGGAGGTATTTTTTTATTACTACCCGCATAAAATAAACATTTAATTCAAGGGAAAACTATCTATAATATATGTAATAAACCCCCTAAAGCTAATACTTCCCTCCGGAAGCAATTGATTTCGCTCCATAAGCCCCCCTTGTAATTTACGTCGTACATCGATATAGCCTTCACATCCGGTGGGTGCATTCATGTGCATCAGCCAAGTTTGGGACACTCCCTCTATTGTTCCTTGTATTTTGGAAGACATTAGGCATTGGAGAGCTCGTGTAGTGACTTTCGATAACGAAAACAAAGTTACTTTCGCTATGGTTGTTGCGTGGACCCGTCCGGGGACAATTAATCGAATTTGCTATCGCTATCTCCGTTCTTTTGAATGCACGTAAAGCCGTTTGTCACGATTGATTCGGTAACTGCTTTAACTAACAACCCATATTGGATCAGCCTGGTGTTCTTGGCCAAAGTACTGATGTGTTTCGTATAAAGGTTGTTGATGATGATCACGAGGAATAGGTAAAGTTTCCGATTGTGCATCGCCTTATCTAAGCTTCCGTGTACGGCTGTTACGTTAATAAAAAATAACTGAAAAATCTGAATATCTTTCGTCAAAAATCAGGGCAAAGGAATCCATTTCATACAGCCATGGTTAATGTAATTTTATGATCTGTAAGGTAATACGTTCCATCAAGTCTTGTCATAATAACAACGCTTATGCGACATTTTAAGAGTATCGCACGTTTATGCTGAGACACGGTACTTGTTAACTACACCTATTTGTGTTTTTCAACCTTAATCAAGTTTATTTAGAGAGCTTTTTCATTAATTTTATTAACATATGTAAAGTTATATGGAAACTTGCAATTTTCTAAAATAAATATTGAAGGTCGATCCAAGATGGGTGACCATTAGTGATATTTCCCATATTTAACGTCAAATGAGAGTCAATTGAAGCTTATTTTTAAAGCAACTTGGCATAAAACATAACTCTAGTCCATAAACAATTTACTAAAATATTCTTATAATTTAATTTAAACTCTAAGATCTCCGAACATCTTCATCAGGCCATATCTAAATTAAAAATAGGACTCATTCAGAAGTGTATCCGAACAAAATAAGATATTTGGAAATCGCTTTAAATACAATGACGTATAAGGAATATTATTTCAATCAACTGTCAGAACTTGGCTATGTTTTCCAGAACATTAATATAATGGGGTACGAACTGTAGTGTAGTGCATTTTATAGTGATTTTTTCAATTTAGGGCGCTTGCTTTCGCTTCGATTGATAATTTATATATTTAGGTGCTTGGGGTCGCTATTGGCGAAGTGCTTGCAAAAGTTAATCACTTGACAATAACTTTTGTATACATAAAAAAAATACAATGTTGCCAGAAGGCAAATAAATATGGTATTAAAAGAAATAAATAATTTTGATGAAATAATTAAACATATAAATAGTAATTTTACGTTCATATATTGCAATTAAGTATTTGAAGCCGTTTACCGTCAGGGTAAGATCTTAACACTAATGGTACCAGGAATCTTTGTAGAGTTTTTTAAAATTGTTTTACTAAGTCAAAAATAACTTTATTTAAATAGACTCATTTCCTAAGTTCTTTTAAATCGTCATAACAGGGAATATGTATGAGAAAAATAAACAAATGTAATTAAAGGTAATAGTGATAACTTTAAGTGGGTTTTAACCGTGTATTTACAAATTGTCTCAGTTATAGAATTTAAATGTGTATTAAATTATTTTAAAATTAAAACTAACACTAGTATGCATATTCCCAATGAACCCTACCACAACATCACGCATTGGTATAGCTTAATTGTATCTAAAATATATATATATAATATAGAAAATCCTTATATGTTACTATGTAGATAGTGTCCAGCCGTAGATTGTTAGCTTGTATGACACCCTTTTCACAGTAAAAAATTACCATTAAGCTGCAACCGCATTCAATGAGCAGTCAATATTTCTTGATTACAAAAACCCTTTACCAGCAAATCCCTTGGCCGATCTAACCCTCATGTATATGACTTTAATCCTGTATTTATTGATAGATAAATCTATTGAGTGGGGAAAAATTGCACGCACTACCCCATCTTTAAAAGGAATAGCGTAACGCGTTTTTTCTTTTTAACCGATTTCAAAAAAGGAGACAGTAAAATATGTTTTTCTATTTTTTTTTGCTAACCCATTACTCTGTGAATTGTGAAGCTATTTTAGACGTTTCTTTTTATTCGATAGACGCGGTGTTCCCATTGTCACCAAGTCGGGATCTGATGATGGCATCCCAGGGCAATCATTAAATTTTATTGGCACGTGTTACAATTTTCAAATGACGGCCGTCTAGTCGAGTGGGCGGTATCCCTGTCTATCCCGGTAGGTGCAGATATTTGTATGATGAGTATATTTATTTAGTATATTTCTGATATTTATATACATATAACTATCTATATTTCTTCGTAATCAAGTGTACATAACACAAGCTCTTAATCATGCTTACTTTGGGCTGAGATCATAGGTGTTAGTGTGAGAAATATTATTATTCTCCTTTTGTTATAACAAAAACTATTCAAATCTGTCAAGCCGTTTTTAATTTTAACGGGATTATCGAAAAGCCAATAAGTTTTATATATAAGATAGAAATATAGATAGATAGTTATTCTATGTTGAAGACGAACCCGTTCATAAGGTATTTGTTTATTAATGATGTCCTTGCTTCTGGCAGTATGCAAATAATTGCCATTCTAAGTTAGTAACAGTCCAACGGTCCAATACAATTCCGTCGGGTTGTTCAACTGAATCATGCTGTATATATATAGGGAATAGGAGATTATCGATAAGTAGTTGTGCAAAATTCATTCATCTCTGTGTTATATTTTAGCGCTCTCTGGTTTCCATTACGTACCTTTGTAGTTAAAGGGCGACCATAACGATAGATGGAGCGAAAACGTCTTCAGCGACAATGGTCTAGCTTTACCATAGTAAAAGTTTACCATAGTAGTTGTTGCTTGTTTTTTTTTCATTTCAAGTTCTATTTATAAGGCCGACTGTACAAATGACAAACGAATCATTGTGGACCGTCGAGGACGACTATATTAGAAGAGAGAGTACTAGTGTTAAGAACTGGCCATCAGGCAGGTTCACATATAGTATTTAACACTAGATTTACCAGACCAGTCATTTAGACTGGTCGTGCAATTTCAATTCAAAATTCCTACTATATTACACATATTTTTTTTCAGAAATGATGTTATGACTTTTGTAGCTATAATTAGAGAGTACGTTTTATAAACTTAATGTTATTTTATATACATTAGTAACAAATATAATTTTTGTTGTTGACATATATTCAAATCGCTGGTATATCTAGTGTTAATGTTTTTTACTTTTCTGTTTTTTGACATGAGGTTGTCGTTATTGTTCTGTTTTTTTCTTCTTGTTATCTGATCTTTTTATTTGGCTATATTTTATATTGGTTTTCTTTTACTTGAATATAATATATTACTTTGATTTGTCTACCCTATTATTTACTCCGTTACAACTAGAAATATAATTTAATAAATAAAAACAAATATTTATTACGTATTTGTTTATTAAAAATCCAACAGCGTTACTGATAATTATCACAATTGTTAATTATCATAATATCACATTATAACATCAATTAATAATAAAGCCAATTATAAGTTTCCCGTTGGTAGTACTGAACTGTACGAGGCTGAATCATTCCTGGTGAAGAACGAGGGGTGCTAAGCTCTCAGCCACTAAAACCATTAGTGATGTACGGTCGGCAAAAGTAGTAATGTCACACTAAGAAGAGCGTTAATTGTACCGTTGTAGGTATCTATTAAGTTGTCAATGTCCAAATTATAAAATGTATGTAGGTAGATTAAGCATGAAATAAAGACAGTTGAATCTTTAACACGATGTTTGCTTGATGTGCCGTTTCCTACAAACATAACACCGTGACGTTACTGATACTAAATATTAAATACTTATGAGATCGACTGTTCCTTCATTACTGCAACTTGTGAGAAAGGTGTCGCGGGAAAATATAATGAAATGAAATGAAAATAAAGGCTGGACATCTCCAAACCATCTAGATAATACGTGTAAATGTGAAAAATATATAATATTATAACAAACATTCAAGACTTGTGAGCAGATATTAGTTGTCATCATACAAATTTCTGCTCATACCGAGATTCGAACCCGGGACCTCCGGTTAAGTAGACAGGACTACTGACCCTCTACGGGTCAAGATGGAATGTCAAATTATATAAAATGTCAAATGCTGTTGCTATTTAGTTAATAAACACGGCATCAGAAAACCAATTTTAGTGAGTTTCCTGAAATACAATTTAAATGAAAATGTTCAAAGGAACAAGATTATTTCGCGGAAATAGCTATTAATAGTCTTTGTTTAAGTAATTTTGAAATTTATAAAAAGTAATTCCTTTTAATATAATACTTGTTATTTAGTTAAATATAACTGTAGCTAATCAGCCAGGGGCCAAAATTGTATAAGTGTAACATAATATATTAATTATCTAATAATGTATAAGTAATGCTTTGTTATAAATAAGTAAATAACCCACTTTTTTATTGTCAATGTATGCGTATAGGCCACATTTAAAAAATTCTCTTTAATTAATTCTCTTTAATTCTCATGAAGGTGAATATAATTCTTTTGAGAAATACAGTTTCTTAAATCAGATATTATAAATATAACAGCGACTTTGTAACTACAGTCATATATAATATTTACAGAGACCCAAACATTCTAAAAACTAAATGTAGTAAATAAAGTTAATTTTGATTTTTTCATTTGATGTACCGAAACTATGTTAATGATTTCATGTTTATATTTATATTTATTATCTCCTAACGTGAAGTTACGTAATGTACAACGGTAAAATCTTAGATATAAATGATCCCGAAAAAATATAAGCTTCCCGTAGAATAACACAAAATATAAGGCTCCCATATGATAAAGTAAAATCTAAAATTATACAAAATATCTTTGTACGACTGGCGGAACCCCAAAATAATTCAAAAGCGTCAATAAAAATAAAATCAGAATGTGCCATCTGCATCCCTAAGTAGTTATTGTGACAAATTCGAAAGAACCAACCATGAATGGTGTCATTCAACTTCGAGTGGTGGGATCAACTGTGGGGTCCCATTCCGTTTTTGTTTGGACCTTTTGTGGGTTTTAGGGGGATTAATTGGGCTACCGGTTTAGATTTCAACCGTTGATATTTTGCGAGAGAATTGTATTTTTATTTTGTATATACGAGTACACTTCTATTGATTATTGCTCAGGAGTGGTTTCTTAAAGCTCGTCAAATGACTCCACAGCGCCAGACGATAGATGATCAACTTTATTGACTTAGGCAAAAGATTAACAATTGAGTAGCAAAAAAGTTATCACTTAATACAGACTTATACAAGCTGTTAAGTGATTGATACTATAAGAACATCTAAATACTAGTCTATATAATAACATGGGTTCCTTTAAAAGAGGCGCGAAAAAGCAGTTTTTGGGCCGGCAAGGTGAGGGTGGCTAGGGCAGTATGTCGCATGCTTCACTAGCTATCTTCACATATGGACTCCTCTACTGCTTATCATCAGGTGGTGTCGAGTCATTTGCTGTGCTTTATATAAAAAATAAAAAAAATATTTGCGAGCAGTAAAATAAAATGTATGGGATATTTCAAAATAATAATTACGAATTTGATTTTTAACATATATCACATATATATATAATTTAAAATCTAAACTCCATGAAAAATTAATTTATTCTAAAGGGTACTCATTTAATCAGTAATAATATATGTCAGTTGTGTTTGTTAATTATGTATGTACCTAGTCATAGACTTGACTACTAGATGTCGTTATCACATCCGTCCAGTATTCTAAATGGCGGTGTTACGAATTTCCCCGTGTAAATAACCTTCCTGGAGAATATCAATAGATCGTCCTCGACTTACAAACAAGATGTTTCATTTCAACACAGTTTTAAGAACAGCCTTCAAGGGCTATATTTGGGTGGCTTGTTCAATACTTATTGTTATTTGCTTCCAAACACCTATTTAAATTTAGGCCAACAATTACCTGAGAGGTAGCTATTTTAAATAATATCTTTATCAAAAGCTCTGATGTTGAGTTCCCGAAAATATGCCCAAATTAATTTACTGAACGCCGCTCTAGATAAAGTTAATGCTTAGTAAATTAAACACAATACGGCATTTCCGAGAACAAGATATTAATATTCTTTGTATTAATATAACAAGTAACTAAACAGTTTTGTTTGTGACTAAATTGACGAAGCGAAACAGTTCTTTTTTTAAATAGACCTAATTACAAAGCTCTAATAAATTTTTGCAAACGTTTCGACGAATATGTTATCTTTGGAGAAGCAGCGAAAGAACGACAGCTTTTAAATGATGGAAATTTTTTTAATTAAACAGGTCTATGTAAACATAACTTAATGCCAATAACAGATAGTCATTTCATATATTTATCACATATAAATGTCTCGAGAAGAAAACTTGTATGAGTAAGCGCGTCCATAGTCTTTAATTAGTGACATGAGCACATATTCGACCTACTTATAAATGCACATTTATATTGTAATAAATTAGTTGTTCACTTCGCAAACATCAAGCCAATCACGCGTTCTAGTCTTACCATTAAACCCATCCTAGTATAAACAAGTACTTACATTATATCTTTTCCTTTCTCCTATAAATCATCGTATCATTTAATCTTTTATCTCCTCCCCTAAGACTAATTATTATTAAAAACATCGATGAAAATTTAATTTAAAATCTATACCTACATGTAGGTATTATACTACATACACTTGATACCTTCACACCAGGATATGCATTAATTAATAAATGTGTGTGTGTGTATTCGTGTGCGTAGTCTATGTGTGTGTTTTTGTATATATTGGAATGTAATTCATAAATTAGTTATGGCGTTACGTCTCAGTATTAAAGTTTTAAATGAATAAAATTGATATGTTTTATATTATTATAATTATCATTTATTTAATTATGTATTGATATATTTCGAGGAGCTACCTCCTTGGCTAACTGCTACCTTTAAAAAAAATATAATGTGTTTCTTTAATTGGCTTATATCTGGGTAATTCTATTTTATTATATATGTATAAAAATCCTGTTGAAACAATGTTTAATTAAATAAATAAATAAGGAACTTTGTTAGATTGTTCCATTATGTATTTTTAAATTTGTTTGTAATTAATTCTCTTGTATCGACTATATTTGGTTAAGTTTTGCCCCAATGATGGAAACGATACTATAGCAGCCTCTAGCTAGACCAAAAGGTATCAAATTTATTTTATTAATATTATTTTCTCTAAGTGCATAATATTTTAACTATACGTCTTATTACCTACCAGTTTTTGGATTCAAACTCACATATGTCCTCAAATTGTAACGTCTACGTTTCTGTTATACTGTTAACCGGCCACGGCTGCGCCTGCGTTCGATCTTTCACAAATTTTATACGGCCTTCTGCATTATATTTGCCTTTCCCGATAAATGTTCCGTAACCAGTTCCCGAATTTAGCGCGTTCAACCAATCAAACAAATAGTTTTATTATTATTAAAGATTTAATTCAGATTTAATAGATATTTCGAAAAATATCCAGATTAGAAGAAATCGGGATTCAAAAACGCACAGAACTAGCGTGACTGCTCAACCTGCCCAGGACTGGGAGATATCTTTAATAATAATGTCGAACTGAGAACAGCTTGCCGGTCTACGGGGTCATTCATTGTCTCCACGTCCAGCTTTCGTACAAAGACATTTTGTGACTCCTTTCTTTGTCGCTGAGCCAGAGCGTGGGATTCCTTGCCAGCACACGTATTCCCTCCTTCATACAACATGGGTTCTTTCAAAAGAGGCGTGAAAAGACACTTGGAGGTGTCTAGAGCAGTGCTGCTTATCAGCAGGCGGTGTCTCAACCTATTTGTAGATACATATAATATAACATCCATCCATCATGTATTGATACAATTGCGTCACTAATAATAATCGCTTTTGTTCCCAAGTGGTGGGTAGGAACGTTATAATGTATGCACCCTGATTGTGGTAGCCCTACTGGCTACTGGCTGGGGCGACCATTAGTTTTGATTAATCTAGGACATCGCGGAATGTCATTGTTTGAGCGCGTATCCTAATAACTTAGTTAACGTTCACGAATTCCATTAATCCATATTTGTATGTATATAAATAAATTCTGTTACATTTAAAAAATCTGAAAATTTAAATCAAACAAGTCCTATCACAAAAGATCGAGTTTAAAACGTGTCATAAAGTTTAAAATATATTTTAATTATGAAGTTCATCAATCCAGATAAATTTGTTTCAAATTTGTTACCGCGCTGTGCTGTGTTAATAATAAATAATTAAATTTGTACTAATGTACATTTTTGTTTAGGAAAAATTAAAATATTAATGTGGTAATGTATCCATGACTCAAGAATAAAGATTCGCGGTAACCACACCATTTGCCCCAGGACTCGAACTTGGAATCCAAGGTCAAATTACTGGTAATTAAAATTAACTTAATACTCCAGTGTGCCCTCACTCCCAGGAGTTACTCCTCATCCCCAGCTGATTATGCCAATGATTTAAAAAACTTTCCATCTCCCAAGAAATAGTTCGTCACCCCAACATTTTAATCCCCAAACGTGTCCGGGTGAGCTGAAACGCAAATAATAATATGCGGTTATTTGGCCACAGATTAGCGCCTCATAGAGAGCGCACCACACAGATACACCTAGGGTTGTCAACTTGTTTATTTACCTATATCTTCTTTTTATTTTTATTTTTAAATTATTTAAAAATTTATGTACACACAAAGACAATTAAAAGAACACAACAGAATATTAGAGAATTGTACAAAGGTATTGTATTATTCGGTATTATTCTGTATTTGTGTATACAAAAATATACACAAATCGATATAGGTCTACCTGTACTGTCGCAATACATCAAACTAGGTATTATCTTCCAGTTTTACGGCGAGTATTTCATCACTTAGACAGGGGGGTGTCCCTTAAGTAATGGGGAACGCGAGCATGCAACAAGTGTTATCACTAGTGGACTTTTTACAAAGTAGGTTAGTACTTCGAGTGACATTTTAAGACAAGCTTAATTGGAATCTAGCTTTCACACCGGAAACAAGGTCAATTCTCTCTTTTACTATCTTCTTTCTTATATATAAATATATATAGCTGTTCCTCAGTATCGCTAAAACACCAAAAAGGCTTGACCGATTTAATTAATAAGTATTGTTTTGTTCACTTTTATTCAGTGGTGGTTTGAAAATATAAAATAATCATGATATCCTAAGAAAAAGCTAAAAACAATAATAATTTAGCAATTAAGTATGGAACATTCTGACGAGCCATACAAAATTGTTATTTGGCCACTTCGGATTCTTCTAAAATTGGATGAAGTTAGTTTATGATTAAAGATGGCGTTAGTTACAGTTTGTTTGTTAGCGCCCAACTGGATAATTCTTCTCTTTTGTATCATTGGGAGCTTGTCTAGAGCTGTTTGATAAATAAGAATTTTAAATTTTCACCTTATACTAAAACCATAACAACCTTAACATAACCATTTACATAAATAAATAAGGCATGTATATGACATTCATTAAGGTCAAAAATTGAACGCACTTTTCTGAGTGCCCCGTTATACCTATCCTATTTGGTATCATATTGAAAGGCTTAGATTCTTACTAAGACTAATTCTATAGTTAAAATTTTATTTAAGAGTATTTAAAATATTCAACATCACGGGTCACATAAGTGGCAACCCTAAAGATGACAAAGCTTTACAATTGCACAGAAAGACCGCAACGCGTGTCCAATTAAGTGATCAGTGATCACCCTAACAACTGGGGCCGTCAGACCGATTGTGGGTTTTTTAACTCCATTCAAAGCGTACGTGTGTCCTGTGTGGACACAAGCAGACAGAATATGGCTCTACTTTAAAACGAAATTTCGCAATTTGGAGAGAGTTTTGCTAAGAGTAAAAGGTAGTAAAGCTCTGCTTCGAAAAATATCAGCAATTAGCCTTTTCAATGATATGAAGTCAGTTTTAGTTTTATCTTTTCTTCTTAAATGGTTCATTTTTTCTTCCTCAACGAGCTCTGGCTACCAGGAACATAGCACTACTGCACTACTGTTAACTGACTGCGACCTTATGTAAGGTGGTGATGCTTCGTGTTATGTTAACAGCGTAGGAGACAAGTCCCCCTGCTCCCAAAACGATGCTTCTTCCACGCGCTCTGGCTACCAGGAATACAGCTCTATTAGTGTCATTTGGTTGTGTCTTCCTGTATATGTAAATATACCACCATGTCTGCCTGCCAGTGGTAATCAAGAGTTCCCACAATTGTAAATTCTGATTACACAGATTTGTATGCAAATATAGTTATAATATAATGTTATGCACCGCTAATTCATCAGGGAATGTGAACAGGGGAAAATTACGGATTCACTTCATGAATATCAAAAGGAATTAGAAGTTTGCAACATCTATCTGTGTTTATCTTCATCAGGGGTGAAACCAGTTGCTAATTCATCCGGCTGGTATCACCGCCATTCCGATTTCGACCGAGAATAATGTATAATGATTAACGTCCCTCGAAACGTCGCTAGAAAATTAAACTTTGTTTTAAGATTTGCTCCGAACCTATATACGCCTTGCAATGAAGATATTTCAGAATATGTCTATAAAACATTTTCAACGACTATCCCGTAACTAATGAAGTTTTACCAATATTTGCAGTCAGGGAACCTTTTTTATCCCCGTCTTTAAACGCCCAAATAATATACCGACCGAAAGAAAGGTATGAGTACTCTAAAAGATAAAAATATGCAGCGTGGTCGACAATACGACATTGGTGTATATCAGTTATATTTCTATGTTTTACTGGTAATGGTATAGTGGAATTACTTATCAGCATACGTATTCCCTTTGCAAAATCTTCCAAAGAGTAGTGAAAAGGCTCAGGCTGCAGGTATACCAGCTATACTAGGGCAGTATGTCTCATGCTGCAATAGTTATCTTCGTATATAAATTCAACTTACTAATTACCACCAGGCTGTAACGAGTAATATAATTGCCTAATAAAAAAGAGTATCGTGAAAATTACATCGCCAAAGTTAACAAAAATGCTCGTAAAATTTAAATTTTTACACAAAAAGAGTCACTTAAATTGGATCAGAAATCTAGGTGTACATACATAAAAATATATATACAAACCGAATTGAAAACCTTTTTGAAATCGGTGGAATAGTTACGCTTTAAGCGTTGCAGTGTATTACTGTAGTATAATGTTTTCTCCAATAAACCAACAATATAGTTTTAGCTGTAATAAAAGTTATACACTTTCAGATTATGCTCATAAATCTGAATTTAGCCACTCGGCATAATTCTAAAATCCATTATGTATATGCTTCATTAAAATACTTTGTAACAGTTCCTAAACATAGTGTTGAGTAGGACATATAGGTGGCAGTTCATTTGTCCCGGACATGACGGCTAAATGAAAGAGCGGCTCAAACTATAAAATGTAAAACACTTTTTGGTTCTACCCAAAACTACCCACACATATACCAAAGAAACATCTTTACATATTTATAGAAAGCTTAAATCAGCTTACTTTTGGCTTATCTGTCTTTTCTTTACCTTTATGATTGGACATATCGACATTTTACAATAAATGAAATAATTCTAGTCAGTTTGTAAATGAATTCTCAACTAGTTAAACTTTACTGTCTCAACATATCTTTTACTGGAAAGTTGCCTTTAAATGTAATTGCGGTTTCCACTTAATAAAATCAGTTTCGCAACACCCTCGCTATAGTCTCGAACGGGATCCCTCAGGGCACGATGCTAGGCCCTCTCATTGTATATAGATGAAATATTACAGTGACTCTCGAATTTACTCTATGTATGTTTCTTTTTGCAGGTAATAAAAGTGATGTCGATTTAAAAGAGCTTAGTAATTTAGTCTATTTAAATAAAGTTATTTTTTACTTTGACTTTGACTTTGACTTTGACTTGACTTTGACTTTGACTTTGACTTTGTTGATGGATCCGAAGAAGCTGATGATTTGGTAAAGTTATTTTAGAGGTTTAATCAACAACGCTATCGAAGTCATTAGCAGATGGACAATGGACTTTTTATGTTTTGAGTTTTGGCTTTGTAGTGTTGGAGAAATCATCTTCTCATTAAATATCATATTTTTATGTATAATGTAGTAATATATAATATAATATAAGGTTAGTGTCATAGCTTCTAGAAGCTTCTAGAACCTTGAGGATCATTAGCCTTAGTTTTGAAATATTTAACAATATACTAATAACGAAATGGGGAAGGAGTCGACTTCTTAAATCATTAAATTCAACATTCTGACGCATTTTTTCGCACTTGTTTCGATTTAATCTCTAAGGCTATTCATTCTACTTTTGGCTGGCAACTGAAACGGTTCTCCGTATTACCAGTGTCCCGACGACAGCATGTTGGCGATTTCATTGTTCAGTTTTATTTATTTTAACTTTAATATCTAATGTACAAATAGCCATTAGACCAAGCGTTCATCATGTGAATGTAGTAAGCCTTGTTGGTTGTCCATATATATAATGAATATATATGTAATATAAACTTGAAGTTAACATACTCAAAGAGTAGATAAGTATGGTAGAATAAAACTGGAAATGCTAAAGATAATTTCTCTTTGATTCATTGTAATTTTTCATATGCTGTCGTGAGTATATCATTTCACATCGTAATCAGTATTAGGTCCCGCGGGTGACGTAACTCCATTAAATGCATTAGTAAATCACTCCCAACCAACTACAATTTGTTTTTATTACGTGACAATCTTACACAGATATTGTTAGGGTTGGCACTGAAGCAAAATTTTTATATTCAAACCACCATTACCCGAGATTGTCAAAAGAATTATTTCTCTAACCGCCATTATCAGAGATTTCCACTTCACGACTGATATAAGAAACCCGGTGGTACCAAAACGTAACAGCAGGCCACCTTATTTATTTAACAATTTATGTACATACACATACTTTAATAAAATACATTAGACACAGGGACAATTTACAAGGGTACAACTTATTTCTAAAGAAATCCAGTAGACCAGCGAAAGGAGAGCTTGAAAATAAGGGCAGACTTATATATACACCTTTACTGCATATATTAAATATGAATATGAATGAAACATTGTAGAATAGAATATATCTTTATTGTACATCAGCCAATTCAAGAAGAGAAATACTCAAAAAAAATGTAATAAAAATATGATATTGTATTTCATTAGGATTTAATTTATTACCAGCCCGTCGAAACAGATAATAAATATATTATTTCTTTATACAATACCGGTTAGATTACAGGGTTGGCCACAATCAGGCGGCCCGTTGCCACCTTAATAATCATCATCACCTATATACGTTACAAAGCAGGGCACAGACCTTCATGATGAAAGAAACAAGGGAGGAGGCCTCTGCGAGGGAAATACCACCACGCTAGCCCAATGCATGCTGGTGGGTGGGATAAAATGGTTGCCGTAACACCCGAATAATGGGCATTAATTTCTGATGGTGATATCAGAATTGATATTGGGCACAGACTTTTCAACTTGAAAAAATATAATAATAAAATGGTGACACCACAACGTCTTAATGAATATGTATTTGTTTTTTTACGAGGAGGAATCCATTTACGGACCTACCCGCCACTGGCTAAACGACGGGCGTGTGTGGGGCTCACTCAGTACCTCAATAGAGCGGCACTGAGAATACCCACTAAAACTCCCCGGTAACTCCATTGCCCTTCACGGGGGTAACCTGGGTTCTGCACGAGCAATTCACCAGGTCGATGAATATGTAATAATATTTAATAAATTTTCCATTATATTTGTGGCAACCATGTAAGTAATATCAGTTCTAACCGCAAGTGAGGAATAAACGTGTAGGGCGCCCAACGAGAGCCATTTGTAATAATTGTCATTTGACGACTAGGGTTGCTAAAGGGGAGTATTTAATTATTATTGTGTAAATTAATGACTGCAATCGTCTGCAGTATAGTTTTTATTACTTAGGGTAGAGGTACCGATATTAAACGATAGTCTCATTCCACATAACATTTATGTAAGTTTACTGGTATAAATAAAACCTTACATATCTTAAGAAAGATATATGAAAATCAAGAGCTTTTGATTTAGTTATAATCGCTACTCGAAACAAATAGGGCACCGAATTACGCCACTATCATCATATTTGTTCATCAACAGCCGACGTCTCACAGCTGGGCTCATAGCTATCTAGATAGGAGTTAGTTCCATGGCATTACCACGTCGGCCCGATTGTTACCGCAACCCCTTTTACCCAACAAGCTGTGTTTAGTAAAAGGGGTTAGTAAAAGAAGCTTTACGTGCTTTCCAAAGCGCGCATGCATTCTAGATAATAAATTTGAATTTGTGATTTGACCCATCAGGACGAACCAAAGCGAAAACTGCTTTTTTTTGTTATAGAAACCAAAGCGCTCGAATCACAATGACAACCAGCTTTCTTTATAAATTATTTTAATACGATCACCTGGAATACTGCTACAAAAAGTGCTATAAGTGCCAGTTGGTGCAAATGTTTGTTTGATAAATAAGAATATTGCTTCTTGTTGTTTTATATATTTATTATACATATAATATATATATGTCTGTAATATTAGATGATTGGTGTGAGTGTAAAGTTATTAAAATTTAAAAACTGTTTTAGTGGCTGTGTGACAACCCTACGCTACAATAAATATGATAGGGCTGGTTCCACCTCCCCTGGGGTAGGGTTATTTGGTTATTGGATTTGTAGCCACTTGTCTAACTACCCTCTGGGCTCAGTGGGTAGTTATATTGACCACTGTGACGATATTGAATTTTGCAAGACAAGATCTACAAAAGAATATCGTAATTGTAAATAAGGGGTAAAAATGTCCTAATAATTTATTTATAAGATTAGGAAAGTTTTCTTCGATTTCTATAGTCGACCTTATACATACTTAAATCAAAATTTAAGTATAGTTTATCCAATTTTTCCAATATTTATTGGAACAGGATCGTAAATAGACTAAAACCCAGGTGGTGGGTATCAGTTGCGCCGGCATTGTGAAAATTCGACCACTTTTATCAAGTACTTAAAGAAAGACAAAGCTCCAGCTACATATATCTTCGGAGTATTAAGGAAGAAGACGAATAAATAAGAGTTTAGCGTTTTTTGTACACCACACATCAATGCATTTCTGCCTCATAGTTCGAGTGCCCTGGAGATTGTTAAGAGACCGGACACTTTCCTAGGAGGTGATGCCTGTCGATTAGAAATCCTCCAGAAGCGAATCGCCCTTTAAGGCTTGAGGACTTAAAGCCCGGTAACGCGGTAAATGCCTTTCATCATTCCTATGGTGCCAACTGTAGGAGTATGTAGGACTAGACTCGGGGTAATGGTGTTCCCCAACTACCCACTAAACATCTCTGATCGTCATAGTCCATATCTGCGTCGACTCCGGCTCGCCCGGGAACATTTCAACGGGTCACCGCCTGCCCCTGCTTTTCCTGACTCGGTTACGTGGCTCCACCAACCACTGTCATAACGCCACCAACTGCTGCTCACGGGTAAGTCCGTAGACTGGAGAAGGGCCTGGAGACCCACCATTGGCGGAAAAGAGTCTTAAATTAAGACATACAGATTTACAAAACCATAGATAATTTCAGAAATTTTTAAAACTGTTCAAGTCCATTTGAACACACCTTTCTTATTTATCACGTGATATGCCAGTTGTTCTTTTTGCAATCATATTGAAAGAGCGAGATGCATTGAACTTAAATTTAGATTTAGAATGTTTACTTTCCAATCAAACCCTTAATAAAAAATAGTTTTATTGTACCTAATTAAAATAAATGGTTAACGTTTTAGGTCCAAGAACGCAGACTTATCTCTGTTAGAGACATCTTCAGGTTTTTAACAATAATTAAATTATCATATTTGAATTCAAATGAATTATTTATTTTTAAGGTTCTAATTGAAATCTTAATAAACAGATTCCACCAGCCCCATTCCATCATCAAGCCTCCAGGCGGCGATTGGACTATCATCCTTACGTGGTCGATATTTTTTGGTTCTTTTCATCATTTGCACAAATCACTTCGCCAAGTCTTTTGTAATGCATATAACTTAATGTGGAACTTACAGCCTCTCGATATTTTCCTTACTAAATACGACTTAGAACTCTTCAAAGCTAATGACATTAGGAAGTTTAGGTAAACACCTAACACCATACGGTCAAAAGCTCTGTACGGTCAATAAAATGTCAGAAGATAGTAAGAGGTATTTCACGCCTAACCAGTTATGCCTGCTGTATAAAACCCAGGTCCGGTCTTGTTTGGAGTATTGCTCTCACTTCTGGGATGGCTCCGCTCAGTACCTCCTCGATACTCTGGATAGATTGCAGCGTCGCGCTATGCGTATCATAGGCGATGCGGAGGTAACCAACACCCTAGACCCTCTGCAACTGCGTCTCGACTTAGCGTCGAGTGCCTTTTATCGTTTTTATCATGGAGAGTGCTCTGAAGAGCTCTTCGACCTTATCTCCCTCTCCTTTCCTACTAAGGAGTACGCGTGCTGGTCTACGGAGTCACTCCTACACTGTAGCCACGTCTACTTTACGTACTAAGAGATTTTGTGACTCCTTTCTCTGTCGCACAGCTAGAGCGTGGAATTCCTTACCAGCACACATATTCCCTCCTTCTTACAACATGGGTTCCTTTAAAAGAGACGTGTAAAAGCACTTTTTGGGCTGGCCAGGTGGAGGTGGCTAGGGCAGTATGTCGCATGCTTCACTAGCTATCTTTACATATGGACTCCTCTACTGCTAATCATCAAGTGGTGTAGAGTCATTTGCTGTGCTTTATATATAAAAAAAAGAAAATCTTAGATAAAATTTAACCCTCGCACTATAAAAACATAACCCTCGAAGAGATAAAGAAATCAACTCATCAAAGTTCACCCGGCTCAACCCGAGATGGGCTAAGCACGGATAAGTCCGGATAAAGCGCGCCTCTGAAAGCGTTGCCATGTTCCTCACAGATACTCGTATAACCTGAATAATTCTCATAGAAGCGTTCAGGCGTTTTGCGAAATCCTTATAGTTTCCTTAACAGAATTCTTTGATATATTTAATATTTGTACTTTTATCATGTATGTATTCGTTATACGTCGCCAACTACCCTCAAGTACTTTATCTTGAATCCTGTCCATCCTAAGGTTACCTGGAAGAGATCGCTTTTAGCGATAAGGTCGCAGTTTGTACAAAATTAGTTAAAAGTTTTTTTTAGTGTTTCTCTTCTTGAATTGGCTGATGTACAATAAAGATATATTCTATTCTATTCTATAAAAACCGTAATGCTTTTATTATCAAAAGAACATGAGGTTAAACTTATTCTCAAAAGAGAACCCTGCATCGGTGCTTTTGAACGTTTTATGTACAGGCCAGTTGGCTAGTATATATGTATAAGTTTTTTTACTTTTCACTCCAAGAGGATTGACATATTTCTATAAAATAAACTTGTATGGTTCATAACACCTTAACGCTATCCCAAATCTGGTTGACGTGTACGTACCTTGCAAAGCACAGAGAAGGTCGAAATAGCAAATTTTATTCACCCATCCAGATATAACCATGACTAAAGTTGCTTTGTTTTCGTAATCGAACCACAACACCAGTACGCACTGAGTCACCAGTACAGTGAAGACACTTTTAATAATTGTAAAGAAATTAATCAGACTTCAGATGTAGACGAATCAGTTTTGTGGGACTTCATTCATTCCCGATACCCTTAGAAACATTTTCATTAGGATAAGAAGACGTACAACTTGTTTTCGTGTCAATTAACTCGTTTGTTCCTTACATATGACGTCATACAGTGCGGAGACAATGGCGTCGATTCCGTTGCAATATAATTGTTGGAAACCAAATAGGATTAACATATTTTTATGTAAATTAAAACCTTTTTTGTTTAAAAACCTTCTTAATTAAAATGGAAAATGTTTATATTTTATCTGTGGATTTTCTCAGTTTTGAGCGGGAAATATTCACTTGTTTTTCTCTTCTTTTTCAATAAATACGGGTTGTGCGTGTCGTTAAAACTAACAACAAGTTTTATTTTATTATATGAATACCTGAATTAGCCCATTCCTATACAATAATATATTTTAAATTAAATTCATAATTTCGGCATGCTGACCACTTGACCTAATCATATTTTGACGGCAAGGTACATATATAAACTTTGAAGGCATTTATAATTACAATCGCTAACAATCTTTTGTCACATTCGTTCATATGATATGCTGTATTCGTACAAAAGAAAAAACACATACTCGCTCAAGCTGCTGGAGAAATTGTTATTTTATTACTTCAGAAACAGCCAATATTAAAGAAAGACAAATGTATTCAATCTAAAAAGTATTGATATCAAACCGTAGCTAAATCTTGAATAAAATATTCCCGCCATTTTGTGGGCACACACGATAATGGAGATTTAAAAATCTGGATGGAACGCTTGCGTTTATATGAACTACGTAAGCAGATTCGCTTTAAAAGCCAGTTTATCTTCTAGACGGCTGCTTAAATAGAGCTGTGCGATGCAAAACCCCAAAAACTCCGCCTGTCTGCCGAAATATAGCGGGCAGCTTCAAGCTTCAATATCGCATATTGAAGTGTATTGTGTATCAAGCAAATGACGTCACATAACTAATTTTCGTTTTTAGTTTGGTTACCAAATATAATTTTAAAATTGCTGCTAAGATAATTACTAATTTATTGTGTTAAAAATCTATTAGAAGTATTTTCATGCAAATAACTCGATAATGTAAGGAGAAACACGTAATATTCTCACAAAAATCATCATTTTAAAATAAATCATCATGAAATAGGAAAACTTTACGCAGTGCTACGAAGTGACGTCATTACTACGCCGTAGACGGTCCAGTGCTACGTGAGGGTGGAAATACGTGGGAGGACAAATCTAATTAAGCCATCGTTACGAACTTTATTAAATATACGAAATTTATTCTACAATAAATCGAGTTGTATTAAATCAGTTTTTTTTAATATAAAGCTCAGCAAATGCCTCGACACCACCTGATGGTAAGCAGTAGAGGAGTCTATATGTGAGGATAGCTAGTGAAGCATGCGACATACTGCCCTAGCCATCCTTACTTAGCTTTTTCACGCCTCTTTTAAAGGAACCCATGACGAATTAAGGAGATGTTGTTTGTTTTTGGGCGAACCTTCGAGTGTACCAACTTCACAAGAAGTAATAACTAAATTAAATGCATCTTTTCAAAAACAATCATTTAAAAAGACATCTAATTAAATAGCAGAGCTCAAAGTTGACTCGAGAGCAGAGCTCTGCTAATCTGAGCCCCACGTTTTTAATTGTAGAATTTTACAAGTAGCTTGATTTATGTGTATTCACTGATCAATCTTCAAAGCCCAGAGAAGAAGTTATTTTCTTCTTTTTAGTCCAATTTGTACTCAAGAAAAACGTGACTTTTTAAAAAAAAATTATACGATAATTTCTAACTAATTGTTACTATAACTGTCAGTATGGGAACGGTGTTTACTAAACCAGCGATGGATTTACTGTCAAATTTAACATACTGTCAAATTTGACAGTGTCAATTACAAATTAAAAACAATTTTTGCGTGTTTTCATTAACGTGTGGGCAACAGTACGTATGTTATAGTACACGGTTCACAAATGAGTGCTTAAAAAGTTATCTGCTTTTTTATTGTCAAGCGTGACCCTTCCAAGCGTTTAAAAATGGTGCTCAAGCCCTCCAGGCTAAATCGGACTAATGGCTCCTATGTCATTACAAATGGCCGTACAGACGAAACCTTTTTAAATTTTGTGTAAATGGGGCGCTATTTATAGAGTATTTCCATAGATTGCCACAGTTAGGGTAACCATGTATTTGAATCAGGAGAGCTTCATCAATAAAAAACGTGTAAAAAGCGAAATCTTAGTAAATTGGGCGATTCATAAAAGTTAACGAGTTTTGTCGACATTTAATAGCGAAATAGTAAAATGGACGAAATAGGAATTGAGTTGACGAATTGGGAAAATGTATAATATTCGAAAATAATAAGAAGTAAAAGGTCCATGAGCTTCAGTGAATATTGATCTTAAAACCTATGATAGAATAGAAAATAATTGTATAATTTTTGTTTCCAGGTCAAACAGTGGACATCACGCCCAGAGAAGCCGTGCGCCGCATTGGAGATGAGCTCAAAGTCCTGTGCAAAGTTCCCTACGAGATCGACTCTTGTCGGTGAGTGATTGTGTAATTATGAAGGTTAAAGCTCACGTTTTTTGCAGATTAACAAGGACATATCCACCTTATTATGAGAATTTAGATAGTATAGCATGATAATAACTGCTCTAGCCACAAGAACAATTCAATTCAATTCAACTCTTTATTTTGCGTTCCATAGTTACATAATATGAATCTTAAGACTATAAATGACACTATGGACCCTGTCGGGCACAACAAAATTTTAGGTTATACAGGAGAACCATGCAGCCGTGCCAAAAAAAATGTTTTTGTGGCTATTGAGACTTTTGCTGCTATGAGATTTATTGTGATTGGGTTAGTTTGTGGAGAAGTCGACAATCGTATATGTGGTGCAGGATTTTAAGCTCTTGTCCACAGCGCCACGATAATTTACGTTTAATATAAGTACTTTAAAGGTTTAACCTATCTATTTAACATCATCTACCGCAGTGTCTCAAGACGAGTCTTCAATATATGTTTTGACAGTGACGATGTACGGAGCTCATAAGAAGGCTTATAGTCACCCAAAGGGCAATGCTGAAGGCTATCCTCGGAGTTTCTCTGCGTCATCAGAAATGATGAGATCCACAAGAGAACTAGAGTCGCTGACATAGCGCAAATAATTGCGAGCCTAAAGTGGACGTTAGCAAGGCACAATTTAAAAGAACTTAGAAAATGATTCTATTTAAATAAAGATATTTTGACTTTGACTTTGCACATTGCAATGAGGCATGATGGCTGGTGGGATGGAATGCTCCTCGAGTAGACGAGTACTCGAAGACACAGCGTTAATAGGCCTCGCATAAGGTGGACCGACAATCTAGTAAAGGTCGCAAGTAGCCGCTGGATGCGGACAGCCCAGGACAGGTTTGGAGGAGACCTATTTCCAGGACAACTTTCAGCTGATATGATTTAACGACATACAAAGTACATAATCTCAGGAACTCAATGGCGGAGTGAGCTGATCCCTGGATAAGCCCATCAAAATTTGGTTTCTTGAACTCCTCCATGCTTCGGAAGGTACTATAAACTGTTGGTCAGTAAAAACCTACTGTGATTGCACCACACCCACATCCCGCATCAAGCCAGCATGGTTTGCTATTATGGTCTCAACTGAGGAGTAGGACATGATGGATATCTTCATACAATATTGCAAGGTCCATCAATGGGACGTATATAGGCAGTTAGTAATATTAATAAGGCTGGACATAATTTCGTAGAAAATCTATCCGCCATATGATTAAGAATGCATGTTCCACATTAAAAAATATGGATGACAGTCTTTGTCCGGATATAGTACTAAACTATATGTATATGTATATTAAACGTTAAAATTAAATGCAAATAAAGCCCAAGGCAATATCTTGTGTTATGTTAGTTGAAATTGCTATCTCCATAGGCCTCTAAATCACGGGCTTTCGCAAGATAACTGATACCGGACTATGCAAGTTGAATAATTGGATTCGCCACTTCCATTTGCTATGCCGGATTAATGCCATGAATTACTACCCTCAAACCCAAGTTAGATATTGAACTATATTGTAAAGTGTTATTAGATTGAATTCTGTTGACTTATAATTGAATATATGTACTATGTAAATTTTGTCAAACGAAAAGAATAGCAAGTATTATAATAACTGTTAAATTCAAATACTACCTTTACAAGATAGAAAACTTAACACACATTTTAAGTTAAATTATATATATGCTGGTCTGGAGTTACCGGGAAATATTAGAGGGTATTCCAAAACTGTGGACGAGCACACACTCGCAGTAGCAGTTAGGTCCATCCCAAAGGTGCGAGCAATACTCCACACAAGACTGGACCTGGGTTTTATACAGCAGGCATAACTGGTCAGGCGTGAAATACCTACGCACCTTGTTCAGGACTCCGAGTTTCGCGAGGCGGTCTTGATAACGGACTCGATGTAATCCCTGGGGTTTAGATCACAGCGTAGCTCCATGCCGAGCTCTGTAACGACATAGTGGTGCCCTGAAGAGAAGGGAGGGGAAGGAACGGCGACTTTTTAGTTGTGAACGCGCACACCCGCGTTTTCTTAGCATTGAACTCGACAAGATTCTTAGATCCCCATTCAGCTTGACTTTGATTGACCTATTCAAGGACCTACCATGGCGTAAGTGACTTTTTTCATAATCGAAACCGCGTTACACCACTACTCTACGACTCCTACACCACCGAGGTCTTCATTTAGACCTACAAGATGCACAACAAGCAAGTACACAAGATTTATTTGATCAAAACGGATGTATTTGGTAAGTTGTCGCCTGTACAGCTGAACTTAGTGCAGTGATATAAGATGGTGCTTCTTATTTATACTCAGATGTTGCCGATGCAACGGTTCCATTATAAGATTAACTTGTTCTTGAACTTTTATTTGTAACTTAAGTGATTGGTAGGAAACATTTCTGGAATATTCCTGTTCGAAACTTTTACTCCAATGGCTCTTCTAAATGGAGCTGGTATTGTCCGACAAATCCATTTCCAGAAATTAGGGTTATTCTCAGACTTGTCATAGTTTTTTATTCACAACGCCTTCTCGATAACAACGGCATAGACAATTATAGACAAGAAACATTTATAATGTTAAAAAGAATTGTCGTGGAGTTTGTGAGATTTAATGAATTACTTAATTTCATTTCTAAAAAAAAATATTCTATCATTTAAACAATACGTCTTTGGATATCTGGGAATAATCGAAAGATAGGTTATCAACTAAAACTGTATCTTATTAACTGTATGTTCATCTTTGATTATATTTCACATTACTTTGACTGTACTAAAAATATTGATGACGGTCTTAGTTAATCTAAAATGGAAATGTTTACTTGGAATATTGAGTTCTTCGTCCTTTGGGTTGTATTTTGATGTTAATTGTTTAAAAAAATGTGAAGAGATTCTTCTTGGCAAGTTGGTTTATTGTTATTTTTAAAACTATATTAACTTTAAAAAACATATATAAACCTAAGATATTATAACTATAACTGTTAGTCCACATGCCGTGGCTGTCTGTAATTAAAGACTATATTTAATTTAATGTCTACGCTACAGTTAAATATTTTTTGTTAGTATATGTTTTTGTTGACTGCCCTTAAAATAAATAAAATAAATAAATAAAACAGATATTTTTTAGCGTTGACAATATGATAAAAAAAAGATAATAACAAAATAGGTTTTAGGTGAAATTAAACAATATAATGTTATATGTTTATAAGAAGTAGATTCTGTATTTTTTGAAGAAATAATAAATTCTCGTATGGATTGCAATGATTTGATTGGTTGAGGTTGGCGCGGATTGGCTGGTTCATATTCTCACACTCAAACTAATGGGCACGATCACATTAGGTAACGGTCTATAACTCTCGTGACTACTTTAATTTGTTGAAACTCCTGTTGGCTTACTTTGATATTGTGAATATTGTTCTAATAAGCTATCTGTGCTGTAGAAGCACGATAATCCGAACTTTAATAGAGTATGCCCTGATTCTAAATTGTATTAAGAATTTTGTGACAATACAAAATGTACTGTGGATCAGATGGGAATAAAAATATCATTTAAATCAGTGTTAGGGTATCAGAATGGATTAACCTAAACTTAAACAAATTTAGCATCAATTAGAGTTTGCACTTTGCATAAATGAGAAATTTTAATTCGAAAATATATAATAATAATAACATTTCTCAGACCTTGTCTCAAATCAATATTGTCAAAGTCAATGTCAATGTCAAAGTCAAAGTCAATGTCAATGTCAATGTCAATGTCAAAGTCAATATTGCCCGATGAATGGAGCCTTCTTTATCGTCTTTTGTACCTATATATACTCCGTGTTAAACTAACGTAAACAATAAGTGTTTTTTAATTATTATTTTCCCTCTTTTCAGAATGACAGTGGGAACAACATCATACCGATTACTGCCGAGTGAGCAAAATGGGGAGATCGTTTATTCAGGACAAGGGCTAAAGGTCAGTGATTTAAATTGTAGGCGAATACTGCATATTATTATCTAGAGTTGTACTTCTTGCCGTTGGACTTGGAGCCAAAGTTGTGGCGAGAATTTAGTTGATGTTTTGTGTACACGTAACTGTCGTAGATCCTTCTAATACAATAAAAGAACGAAGATAATTCTTAAGAATTATTTTTACAATTAATATCGTGTGTAATCGGTGTAATCGGTGTAACCGATGAACAATTTGATGCGTTTAGTTAGGTTTTATATGCCTAAGAATGTCAGCTAATGCGACTGGTATCAATTGGTAAGCAAGGATCTGCATCCATCACGTAATGTAACGTAATATCAGGCGAGAATTCTGAAGAGATGTCATGCACATTACAGAGTCTCTCAACTCCATTCACTAGGAACTCAGTGAATAAAATGGCCAAAACGCATATTGTTTAAATTGACAGCCGTATTTGCTACTTCTGCCTAAGTACTAAAATGTATTGTGAAATAAGGAATGCAATAGCTAATGTTTCACATAACTAAAAATATATTCTCTTGCCTTCACCACACCTGATGGTAAGTAATGATAAGACCAAAATTACAAAACCACAGAACAACTCAATCTTCTTAGTTTCTTCTTCTTCTTCTTCTTAATCTTAGCTCCAACTGCCGGAACACAGCCATGTTGATAATATTATTGTTATCGCGGTAGTATCAGGTGTCTGGCTACCTACAACCGCAAACCGAGAAGAAACTGCCCTTATTGGAAATTAAACCTGGTAACTTAGCCTGAAGGTAGCCTCAACCTCAGAGGCGGCTGATAACGATCTGATGTTCTGCCTACCTTGCGGCATACGGACCGAATCACGGGAGATCGCGAGGGTACTTGCATAGGGCTCTTACCTTTCGGCGCTGATCTGTGCTCCCTACAATTATCTTTATCCGTCCCTTCTGTTGCCAACTGAACTCTCCCCCTTCTAGGGCGTGAAGACACAATATGTGACTTCGCGTCGGGCTGCTCTGTGTGTTTTACCTGATTCCTCCAATATATTCCTTCCTTCTAATGTCCTTCTGTCATGTTTCCAGTTCGGCGAATGCGGAGCCCTCATCAGGAACGTGAAGGAGGAGTGGAACGGCAACATCTCTTGCCTGTTACCGCCGCAGACTGGCAACATCGAAGTGCAGGGAATCATGCGACTTGTTGTTGCTAGTTAGTATTTATTTGGATTTCATTAGTGATTCTGCTAACTGACATTAAATTATCTCTTTTACTCAATTTGAATAAGAAAATGATAGAATTACTTGTATAAATGTCAAGTTAACTGCTAAAGTTCAGATTTATTGTAATTTGTTTCATGATGCACTTTAAGATTAGGCAAATATACCGAAAGTAAGCTATTAGTTAAATTATCAAGTGGCAACGATTTCGTTGTGCATGGACAAATCAAAGTTCAATAGTACTCCTTAATTTCAATCCAACCAGAAAAATAGATGACTGGTGACGTCATTTCACGATTCTAAAATGGCGACTAATCTAATGTATGACAGTGTCATTAAAGTTATCACTATCACCTTTAATTACATTTGTTTATTTTTCTCATGCATATTCCCTGTTATGACGATTTAAAAGAACTTAGTAAATGAGTCTATTTAAATAAAGATATTTTGACTTTGACTTTTGACTTTGTCTTCAGTTGTCAAATTATTCAGAATGTAGTCTGAGGATACCGCTGTTGTAATTAACATTGTATATTATTTTAAAAAAAGTTAACAGCCTCTCCCGTTCAACTTAAATAAGAAAAGGGTAGAATATTTTGTAGAAATGTTACGTCCATAGACAATTGACGATATACGCCATTGGCATGTTTTTGGATGTAAAGTATCGTAACTTCATGTTACGTCACCCGTTATATGTGCACGATCTAAATTTTATTAATAATAAATTTGCCAGAACTTTTTTTAACCCCGATGCAAAGAGAGGTGTGTAATAAGTGTAAATGTCTTTAAAGTAACTCCTTAACGGATATACAGATTCTGATGCTTATGTTTTTATTTAGTTTCCATTGTCAATCGATTACTAATTTCTTTCAGAGCCACCCGGCGAGCCCATTCTTCATATATCACCACAGCAATGGTTCAAAGAAGGTGATGAGTTCATGGCGCAATGCGTGGTCCCCGATGGTAGACCTGCAGCGAGAATCTCCTGGTTCCTAGGTGAGCACACAGGACTAAAATATTAATTAGGAACCGTAAACGTGTGTGTGTGTGGGTGTGTGTGTGTGTGTGTTTGTGTGTATGTTTGTTTGTGTGTGTGTGTGTGTGTGTGTGTGTGTGTGTGGTTGTGTGTGTGTGTGTGTGTGTGTGTGTTTGTGTGTATGTTTGTTTGTGTGTGTGTGGGTGTGGGTGTGTGTGGTTGTGTGTGTGTGTGTGGGTGTGTGTGTTTGTGGATGTGTGTGTGGATGTGTGTGTGTGTGTGGGTGTGGGTGTGTCTCCTTACAATACAAACACAAAGGGGGTTTAACCATGCACCGTGTTGCTTTCCTATTTATAATTCTACACTAGGTTTTTTTTATCTTATTTAAAGTTTTTAATTTAGATTGCATACGTTAACAATACTTTTGTGAACCTTAACGCCAAGAAATCTTAAATCCATTAGTGTCTATATTAAATATGCTGATTGAAAACTAATCTGTTGGTATCTCAAACTCTTCGGAATCTGTGAAGCTGTTGGTCCGGTATTTGCAGCATTCACTTTCACAAGCAGCATTAGTCCACCGTGGTATGATATGACCCAGACTCCTCGTGCGTTTCCCCATGTAGGAAGGCCTGTTCTCGGTAGTGAGACTTGTATAGGCTGATGATAATGGCTTCTTTTCCACAGACGATGAACAAGTGGTCCGCGGCACCCACCTACCTATCGTGACATCTGAACCTGGCAGCGACTTGCAAACCATCAGTCAGAATCTGACGCTCGCCCTGACGGCTGACCACGCGGGGAAGATGCTGATATGTCGCGCGGAGCATGATGCGCTGGATCAACCAAAAGACCAGAAGAGGCAGCTCGTAGTCCAATGTGAGTGGTATTTTGTGTTTAATCTCGGTCTGTGGGACCGATAGTATTAGTATTTGTTTATATATTCAAAGAAGTTTTATATACATGCGCAATTTTTTTAATAAATGAAAGTTCATTTAATTTTATAACAATCGTATCAAACGTATTCGATTTCTCAAGAGCTACAAATATGATAAATATTTTTCACATATTTTTGAGAGAATGATGCAAGATCATAGCTTTTTCCTTCTAGCTTCCATTTTTGAGTGGCTTTATTTTCTGCCATAGTAGTCACTATAATGCCAAAGGTCCGTCAGACCGCCGAATTAGTAGTCACTATAATGCCAAAGGTCCGTCAGACCGCCGAATTAGTAGTCACTATAATGCCAAAGGTCCGTCAGACCGCCGAATTAGTAGTCACTTTAATGCCAAAGGTCCGTCAGACCTCCGAATTAGCAAGTACCCGGATAATAACCACTTAAAGTTATCACTATTACTATTATTATACCATCAATTATATTTAATAATTTTTCTCATACATATTCCCTGTTATGACGATTTCAAAGAACTAAGTATTATAATTGAGTCTTTTTAAATAAAGATATTTTGAATTTGTATTTGACACTCGGTACACAACACTGCTGTTAACATAACTGTTATAGCGGCAGACTTGGGTAACATGGTGCTAACGAGCCAAGCGGATTTATAATAAGCCTTACCATCAAACATAACGTGCTAAAAATGCCCCCACTAGGAATTGAACCCCAGACCTTCAGATCTGAAATAGGTGGTCTCAGCCTCTAGACCACAGAGACTGTTTGATAGAGGTTTATCTTATACTTCATATGAATATGTTCCTTCTCAGATCCACCAAAACGTCTTGAACCTGGCACTATAACGATATTCGGTCTGAAGTTGGGTGAAGAAGGCAGACTAAATGTGACAGTCCGAGCGATCCCAGAGCCTCATGCTGAGTGGCGGGTGGGAGATCTCATGTTGGTGCCTCCTCAAACTAACGATCTTGGCACCGTCGCTGCTTTGGAACCGGTTCATCTGGTGAGTTCAAAAATCCATTTTTCATAATTCTTATCGAGGTTAAAGCCGAAGATGGAAGCGAGTTACACCTAGTCGCCCACAGAGAAACAGGCTATCTTACCTTCACTTATGACGAACTAAGTATCCCTATCGTCTACCAAATCTACTCCCAATCAATCGAATGAATCATCAAGATCTGAGGTAGCTGGTCTCAGTAGAATACGGTAAACTCGCCCACAATTCTGTTACAGCAAATATTGGACAACGTGGTCGATTTAGTGGGTAGTCTCTATAATAGTTGTGAGTGTGGGATATATTATTAATATTAATATAATATATAATTTCCAGGGCTCCGGTTACTTCAACATCACTCTATTGTTGTCTCGCATCACGAAAGAAGATGTCGATCGCAAGTACTACCTCCGCGTGAACAACAACCTTGGTTCTGAAGACTTTACCGTACAACTTAGCACTATGGATGAACCAGCAGGTAAGATACAAGTTTATCTGTGAAGAACTCACATATAACAAACAAAGAGTTTCTATTGTAACTGAACGCTGGCGAATGAATCTACCCTCAAATCAGCACTATTTGACTGCTTAAAAGAGACTGTTACGAATAGACCATCAACCAAGTTCGTAGCTTGGAGATTTTATGTTTTCGGTCCGGCTCGAAGGACCAAATATAGGCATTGGAAAAATAAATTGTATGGCTCAGTGTAAATAATATGTTAAACAGCGCCATTTATTTAAGATGGCTTATTAATTAAGCAATTAAAACCAACACAAAGTATAGATGGCGCTGACTTCGGATGCAGGGAAAAGGGTCGACATAGGCGAGTGCAAAACTTTGTTTTTCGTGTGGTACGTCATTCTTTATCTAAAGCCGAAAATAGTTCTCGTATAATATATATTTATTAAACCTACCCCACAAAATTTTACAGGTTTAATCAACTTAGTAAAAACACATACCGATATAAAATATATCAAACTTACAACAGAAGGCAGATCATTAAAACCTCTAAGCTCGTGTCTGACAGCTAATTTGTAACATACCTTTTGTAGAAATCACAGGCAATGCTGACTGAGCAGACGCGTCTTCTAAATAACATTATTACGATAGAAAACTGAAAAAACACCTTTCTGGGCACTAAATTGCAACACAGCACACCTATATGCATTTGTATTGAAAGAGCTAAGTTGCACTTGAATTTTGTTGACATTATCAAGGTCATATAAGTACAATTACAAGTTCGTTCGATCCGATTGAGTTACCAAATTGAGAACTAAGTACGAACCCAGGACATCTGGCAGACTGATCGAAGCAAAGCGTTTGTTTCGGTACACGAATGTTTCGTCGAGTAGGACGAATGTGTAAACCATGTAAGAAGAACTATTTATCAACGCGCAATAAGTCCTTTGGCTTGCGTAAAGAATGTATATTAAGTATCTTATACTAATCGCAAAGACTGGTGACAGATTGTGCCATTAATCAGATTTGTAACAGAGATGCGCACGCGCATTTGCGCTGATTTCCACGTTTAATTGCACCGATTGCCAGCAGTGTTTGCGTTTGGTATAATGATTTAGTTTTAGCGATCATAATTTTTATTCCACTCACAAAGGGTTCTTTTACAGCGCGCAAAACAATATCTTCGTTCTTGATTTTCAATTTGTCTGGTAAGAGATTGTTATCAAAATATGGAACGTTTTTACATAGCCTGAATGAAATCGAAGCCTTCGAATAGAATGTCCGTATAAAAGTTTTTGGCTGGATTTTTATGTAGTTAAAAAGCTTGGCTATGTTAAGATATACAACTGATTTGTTTTGGTTGGTTTAATTTTTTGTAGTTGTTTAACGTCATCAAATTGAACAACTTTGACATAACAACAGTTGCATTGCGATGTCAATTCAGAATCGTCACATCTCTCTTTAATAGGATATAATGATTTTCGGTCATTCGAATGTTTTCCAACAGTGAGTAACACTTAATACGCCTAAAACAACACTAAAAATAGTAGACGGTCAAGCGGTCAAATATAATACACACAAACTCACACACACAGTTCATTGTCAGTTTTAGTTAATTCAAATATTCATTTTGACAGTCTAAAAATCTATAAAAACTTAATCATTCTTAAAAAATATATACTGTACACTGATTTTACATGTTTAGAAAAAAGTTAGGAATTTATGGAAGTTCGTGTGATACAGAATATATGGATAAGACGTAAAAGACCGAAAATCAATGAGAAATTAATTGCATGCAATTTAAAATTCACAATCCGGGGGAAGTTAAAATTTAAAAAAATCATAACTTATATAAAGCAATTTTGCTGCAAAAGGCATTTAATCTCTTTCAAAATAAAAACTATATTTCAAATATAGCCTTAAAGGAGAAAAATGTAAAGAAAAACTATATTTTTATTATTTGGTAATTATATAAATTATTTTTATTATAAGAATAAAAATTTTGGTAGTTTTTAGTATTTTGGTAGATGGCAACGATTTCTTTTTGCGTAATTATTTATTGATACTAAAATCTAAAATATGCTTTTGCGTACAAAACTGAAAGTCTTTGAAAAGTATTGTATAAACATACCTCTGACAAGACTAGGAGAACATGTACTAAGAAAGTCAGTATAATTTTATGTAAGTTTATTTTAAAAAAAATTAATGCATGTTTCTTAATACATTATAGACTTGCGAGATGTTATTAGAATAATATCGTAGATTAATTGCATGAATGGAACAAAAAAGCACGTTTTCCATCTCCATGAGAATGTTTGTCGACGTATTATGCCTAATTGGATTGTGACGAATGAGTTTGATATTATAAATATCGTGAGTACGGCATGTTCTTCATTAAGGATGTGAAAACATTATACAGGGTTATTTAACGGATTTAGCTATTTACTTTTAATGTAAGGGTGTTAAGCTTACGGCTCTTCTGATGGTAAGCAGCCGTAGACTATAAACTCTTGCGGTAGCAATGTTTAATCACACGTTGCCTTTAAGACGAAGCCTTTAAGTTGATGGCATAGGAGACAAGTCCCTCTGTTCCCTCACATATAACGCTTACTCTAAACTCTCGCTTTAACCACAGTAAATCAATAATCATCATCATTATTATCACCAATAGCCTATATAAGCCCCACTGTTGGGCTCAGACCTTTCTATATGGATGAAACGCAGTTTTGTCTATGATACCACTACGCTGGCCAGCCCGCGGTGGGTATAATTGGTTGCCGTAATAACCTGGACCAATAGCTTAATGTGCCTTGGAAGCACGAAGAAGCTAGAGATAACAAATTTGATTGACCCATCCAAGGACCAACCATGGCGAATGTTGCTTTGTTTTCGTTATCGAAACCAGAGTGTATGAACCACTACGCCACTGCGCTTCTCACATAATCAAAAAAACGTTCGGTTCACTTATTTGTAATGGTGTGAGCTAATTGTGATTATTTGAGCATCTAAAGCATACATTTTGTGCTGCACCGATGGAAAAATAATTTTATATATAGCCCATTTAGCTGTAAAAGTAAATGTATAAATTTTTACGATCTTTTTTGCCAAAAATCACCCTTTTCATGCTGGCATGGTAAGACATAACTTATTTGTTCTAAATAAACATGTTTTGCAGGAGTGGATCTGGATACAGGAGCGATTGTTGGCATCGTGATAGCTGTTCTCATTCTGCTTCTCGCTGTTTCTCTGATCGTCTTCGCCAAAGCCACTCATCGCTGGTGTTTCGCCGGTAAGTAGTTAAATTACTTAATGTTTACATTTTATAGAATTAATTCTTTGAAGATATTTGATGGGCATGTTTTGTCGTTAAGTAAATTATAGTATAGGAATAACATCATAAATCTAGTTCGCCGAATTCTAAGTCAGTTGGCGCAGTTTTGTCGACACTTATTAAGACAATTTTATAGTTATCACTGACTCATTTCATATTTAGTAAAACACAACGCTTATAACTTTTGAGGAGATGACATTAAACTGGCAACATTTGTAAATACGCAATAATACGGATTAATTAATCGTTTTGTGCTACACTTTCTTTTGATATGTCATGTCATCTTTCTATGCGTTGTTATTTAGTTGAAGAGGCAAGCGGTACTGAGTACTGTTTTTTAAATTTTCTGCCTCTGTTTGGAAATTAAAATAAATTTAGAGGATGTTAGCAGTTATCGTCTATTAAGAAAGTTCATCAAATTTGTTCGCTTCTTAAGTGAAGTAATGTTTATGTCGGTTTTGTGAATGATTTATTTCTCATTTATTAGATTTTATTAACTGCGAGACAATAAATATCATAATGTTTAAGTTTTAACCTGCGTGCAATAATAATAAACAGGGCAATAAAAGGAATAGTAACTAATGATTATAATTATCCCATTTTATATTCTTTGGAAGTAATTGCAAAAATATCCTGACTGAAAATAATCTGTACTTTCCCTTTACAAGGTAAGGCAAAGGGGTTGAAACCAGAAGTCCTTTTGAAATTGCGCTTTATTGTAATTTAATACTGTCAGCCTGAGCGCTGTTGTTTTATTCGTATAGTCGTTGAAGAGTATTTTTGGTGTGTAAACAGTGTGGTTACTTGTCAAGAAAAATTGACAACATAATTGCCGCTTACCAATTGTCTTATAAAATCGACGAGGTAGATACATTGCACTGGCATCCCAAAACCATACTACAAAAATAAATATATATTTATGAAATAGCTCTATGGTCTAAAAATTCCTTTGCTTTCTTTTATATCAAGAGAGCTGAAAATATATGTTGTAGTTATGGTATTGTAGTAAAAAATATATTTATTGTCTCACGGTATTTTACAATATATCTCAGCATTTATTAGAGTTTTTTGCATATTTACTAACGAGCCTTTAATTCCAAATTATTTTTTTATTTTTTATACATAGAATAATAATCCCTAGAAGGATTAAAACTACTTTCATATAAACTGCCTTGTGTACACGTCGCAGACGCACACAAGAAAAAAAAAATTTTGTATTTAAATGATATTTTTTTTAAATAATGCCTCCATTTAGGCTTTGATCCTTCTAGGCTTAATAATCTATATCATTAAGTGATTATTGTTAGTCAGTTCGTTTGATCAATAAGTTTTCCATGAGTTTACTGTTATGTTATTTGATAGATATTTTATATATTAATTCCTCAATTAAACATATCCCTTATTATCCATGCTTACGAACGCTTTCCAGAAACATTTAAAATAATTTATTAGTAGGCATGCGTCCGTCCCTTCTCGTTATTGGAGAATATATTTAATAATGTTATATTAATTAAGAATAATTCCTAACAGGCACGCGCAGTGTTGACCGATAGGTAATTTGATTAAGTAAAAGTGTAGTGAAAATCACTTTTTGCGCAAGAACACGCATTAAAAATTATTAATATAAAAACTAGGCTACACGAGTATTCCCAACTGGATTCAAAATTAAAACCTAACGGTTTACCATAAATAAAGATAAAAACTAGATTAATGAAGATATGGCTTAAAGGTCTTAGTTACCAGGCCAAATAATTGGAAAAAAACCTATAGGTTTAAAGTCGATAGAAAACATTTTTTTTCTCATAACTTGACTTGTTGAGACTAGCACAACATTTAACATATGAGCGAAAGATACATAATAAATTGGGAATGTATTTTTACTTAATGTATTTTAGATGGACTTAAATTGGTTCTAGAGCTCCTAGTAACAACAAAATTTCTATTACACTATTCCCAGTAACAACAAAATTTCTGATGCAGCATTTTTGTGATTCTCTTTCAATGTCATCATTTAAGTGACGTTTCTTAAATGGCATCTAATGCATTTAATGCGCATCCAAAAAATAAGTCAAGTGTGGGGATCGTCAAAGTGTCATCTAACTTGACGTTTCTAAAAGTCAGTCCTCATCCTTTTCTTCAATCAGAATAAAAGAGAGGTGGATAACTTAATTTTAGTGACGACCAACTGTACAATACATGAACAATAAAATTATATTTTATTATATTAATATTTTTAATTTATTTCTCTTAATGGTAGAATATTTTTGCTTTCTGGCAACGTTATTCTTTCTCTCGTTCCTGCATTTTCCTCTGTGTATGCTATAATAGGTTCTCCCTGCCTGTTATTAACTGAACACCAACAGAATCGCCATCAGCATTACCATATTATATCTTTATTTATGTCCAGATGGGAATACGACTGTTATTTATTATAAAAAAATGATATAAGTATTATTAAAAGGCCTGTAGTTATTAATGCAAGTGTAAAATGGCAGTGTGTGATTTGCTTGTCGTCACGTGTACATAAGACAACACATTACATATAACAGAGACTGCCAAAGTATCGCCTATTCAATGTTAATACCGTCCAGTGTTATATCATATATGTTGTCGTATGTACGTGTTTAGAATTTTATTTATATTACAATAAGGTTAATGTGATGTGCCCGTTTACAATACTTTGAGCGATCAAGAACGTTAAAATTAATTTTCTACGTATTAAAGTGCATGATATACATATGTTCAAACATATTCGGGGCATGTGCCTTATATAAGAAACTCTTAACTCTATATTATCAAATTGCTTTTCCAAATTTTTGATTTGCTAATCTACTTTCAAATCAATTATTTGAAATAGTTTTTAAAGGAATGTCAATGTTAATAACACTGTTTTTGCATGAACTAATTAAACTTTTTGATATTTTTCATTTAAAAAAAAATATTGGCATGAAATGTTATGAAAGATTTTACTGTCGCAGTGTTAATATAGTTCGGAGTTAAATTGAACTGTACTATTAACTGAATATTAAAATCTAGAACCATCAAGATCACCCACCTGGCCTGGTAGTGGTGTAATGTCCCAACTTGGTGGTGGTACTCCCATGTCAAAGTCAAAGTCAAAGTCAAAAATAATTTAAATAGACTCATTTACTAAGTTCTTTTAAATCGTCACAACAGGGAATATGTATGAGAAAAACAAATAATGTAATTAAAGGCAATAGTCATAACTTTAAATGGGTATCAACCGGGCATTTACAAATTGTCCCTGTATTAAAATATGTACTAAATAAATTGTTAGTTTTAATTTTAAAATAACATTTATTTTAAAACTAACACTAACACTAGTATGCATATTCCCAATCAACCCTACTACCGCTTCGACGAATTAGTAGCTGCAGAGAAGAAGCGGTAGAAAAAGAATGATTGGACATACTATATGCATATCAAAATTAAAATTTGATATGCATATAGTATGTCCAGCATATCAATCCTGCATACCAACTCAAATCAACTCATCTTTAGGATCGGGTTTTATTGGTAGAAAAAAAAACATCATTAAAATTGAGTTCCCCAAAAATGTCCATCGTGATATTTTTTTCTATTCTAGACAGTTTCTTGGACAATATTAAAAATACTTCTTTTAGACTCACGGTTAGTGGGCAGATACTTTAAATTATCGGCGTTATTTGGTACAATCTACTGTAATCCTGGAGTACTACAATTTCTGCCCAAAGATATGGTTAGGTTAGGTATAGTATAGTTACTCATGGTATCAGTATATCCTGGAGTACTACAATTTCTGCCCAAAGATATGGTTAGGTTAGGTATATTATAGTTACTCATGGTATCAGTATATCCTGGAGTACTACAATTTCTGCCCAAAGATATGGTTAGGTTAGGTATAGTATAGTTACTCATGGTATCAGTATATCCTGGAGTACTACAATTTCTGCCCAAAGATATGGTTAGTTTAGGTATAGTATAGTTACTCATGGTATCAGTATATCCTGGAGTACTACAATTTCTGCCCAAAGATATGGTTAGGTTAGGTATAGTATAGTTACTCATGGTATCAGTATATCCTGGAGTACTACAATTTCTGCCCAAAGATATGGTTAGGTTAGGTATATTATAGTTACTCATGGTATCAGTATATCCTGGAGTACTACAATTTCTGCCCAAAGATATGGTTAGGTTAGGTATATTATAGTTACTCATGGTATCAGTATATCCTGGAGTACTACAATTTCTGCCCAAAGATATGGTTAGGTTAGGTATAGTATAGTTACTCATGGTATCAGTATATCCTGGAGTACTACAATTTCTGCCCAAAGATATGGTTAGTTTAGGTATAGTATAGTTACTCATGGTATCAGTATATCCTGGAGTACTACAATTTCTGCCCAAAGATATGGTTAGGTTAGGTATAGTATAGTTACTCATGGTATCAGTATATCCTGGAGTACTACAATTTCTGCCCAAAGATATGGTTAGTTTAGGTATAGTATAGTTACTCATGGTATCAGTATATCCTGGAGTACTACAATTTCTGCCCAAAGATATGGTTAGTTTAGGTATAGTATAGTTACTCATGGTATCAGTATATCCTGGAGTACTACAATTTCTGCCCAAAGATATGGTTAGTTTAGGTATAGTATAGTTACTCATGGTATCAGTATATCCTGGAGTACTACAATTTCTGCCCAAAGATATGGTTAGTTTAGGTATAGTATAGTTACTCATGGTATCAGTATATCCTGGAGTACTATAATTTCTGCCCAAAGATATGGTTAGTTTAGGTATAGTATAGTTACTCATGGTATCAGTATATCCTGGAGTACTACAATTTCTGCCCAAAGATATGGTTAGGTTAGGTATAGTATACTTACTCATGGTATCAGTATATCCTGGAGTACTACAATTTCTGCCCAAAGATATGGTTAGCTTAGGTATATTATAGTTACTCATGGTATCAGTATATCCTGGAGTACTACAATTTCTGCCCAAAGATATGGTTAGGTTAGGTATAGTATAGTTACTCATGGTATCAGTATATATTGGAGTACTACAATTCCTGCCCAAAGATATGGTTAGGTATAGGACAGCCAAATTTAGGGTAGAGAAAGGATAAAGGGCTGGGGTAGCAATAATTGCCCGATGGATTGAAATGTGTCTTGTGATTATCATGGTTCCATGATAAGATAAGATAAGGTAGAGCTGCTCCCCGGCCGACATTAATTAAAATTAAAAATTTTTTGAGAGTTTTGAGTATTCGCCCGTTAGACGTACAGTCGGTTTCAGAAGTAGTGTAATAATTTGGTACCATGTCACACCAACCATTAGGGTATGCAGTAATGGTTGGTACTACCATTGTACTAAAGTGTTAATATACTGCTGGGGGCCACCGTTCATCTCTTAATCTGTTTATTTTTATGTTTATAAAGATTAATTTCATTGTTTGGTGTTGGGTATGATATAATGAAACGCAATCTTCAGCTATGCACAAAACGCACAAGGTGATGGTTAAGTTACTAAAAGTCTACTTTAAAAAAATTAGAAACATATTTTTTAATAAAAAGACATTGTGGCAGCATTTGAAAAGTCAAAGTGATAATAAATTAATTTAAATCTGTTTTATTGTAAATTGAATATTTCATATGACAGTAAATTCTCTGCGCTGACCTGTCAAAGCTCTTTAAAATGGATCACTAAGCTTAATTGAGTATCAAATTGACAAATATAATCAAACTAATTTATCACACTCCGCTATTAGAATATTTTGACTAACACTGCACAAGGCACTGGTAAAATTGTAATAACTTCTGTAAAAACAGAATAAGAATTCAAGAAGATGCTTTGAGAGTTTGAGAATCACCGCACATTAGTTTCACTTTGACATGCAAAAGATAACTTGAAAATGTTTTAAAGATTTTGGCAAAGTAAAAACTGTTTGCGTTCAGGAAAAGTGCTTTGAACAAATGTTCAAATAGAAAATTATGAATTTATTGTTTCAAATCTCAACACATTTTTTTTTTAGTTAATTTAACAAATAAAACATCAAAACAGCTATAATTAAATATGATAAGACTAAGGTTTGTTTTCTTAAAATCGTTTTTATTATTTGAGTACCAAAATATATCAAATATTTGAGCAAAAACTTGCTCATGCATATTTTTGTCAGCAAATGTTTGCTAAGATAAAATATGTATTGATACTGAACTGTGTTAGTTACACATTAACAATGGTGACCAAGCGTTCAGTTCTTGTGTTCATAACACTAAACATCATAGTGAACAGTTCTTGAAGTCATTTCTATAAAACATTTTAAGATAGCCATCGCCTTATTACACAACTTTAAAACCAAAGTTAGACCTGACTAAGCTCCAACATCTACCGCATTCTGTTAAATTTGACATTTGTCCATGTAAAAGCTCTGTCAAATTTAATGCATTGGTAGAAAATAGGAGGGCAGGTTTAAAACTGAGGCTGTCTCATTTCTGTCGATAATGACTGTCTGCATCAAGTTTATCTTTACTTTAATGTTAGGTAATAACGCGACCAGTGTTCAGCACAAGTATAAAATAAAAGCACATGAGGATCTCCAGAAAAGTAGTTCTTGATCGCTTAACGTGTTGTAGGACGATCACACCGGACAGACATTCCGGATGGCGCGGACTCGGAGGCCCCCCTTCCCCCACACGACGACATTAAGGGCTCCGAGAACCCCACGCATGATCATGGAGAGTACATCAGCAACGGAGACACGAAGCACCCGGAGAAAAAACCCGATACCGCCGTTTAAGCGTAAGTCGCGCTGTCACTCGGAAACGTCAATGTCAATTTGGAGGTGTCGTTTTGTCGATTTAACTCGGATTTTGTCTTTCTTGAGTTTTACGTTTGTCCACCTGAAGACTTCAAATATTTTTCTCTGTTTATATTCTTAGATAGATAGCGCTAAGAATGGTTATCGGTAACAGGAACTAATCTCTAACAGTCCCAATTATAAAAGCTCACTAAAACTACTTTTTAAAAGAAGGTAAGCTTTAATAAATGTGATTTGTTATTAATACCTTGATTTAAGTCAACGGAGCTCTGTGAAGTGAAATATAATAACTTATTAACTGTACTTCGAGTTAGATCGAAGTTATTCGTTTATACTTTAAAACGATAATCTCCAATTTGGCTAATTCCGATCGATTTAATTTAAAACTCCATATAAGCTACCGTCACTTGGGAAAAATAGTTAAGTTTATTTTAAAATAACATTTGTAACTTAACCTTTACGATATTAGTTTAAGTTTCGAATCTCTCGTTTAGTTTGAGCATCGCTGACAGTGATTTTTTAAATTATATGACTATTCCAGTGTATATTGTTTTATGTCGTGATGTTTATATTTGTTTGATATAAATTTAAAACCCCCGAGTGACAGGTTTATATAATTGTAATAAATGGATTTTATTAGTTTATCTAGTGCCAGATTATTTCATGAAATATTGTTACTTTATAAACTTTATACAATAACGTATAAAACACTTACTTTTATATAAAAGAGATTATGGATTTTAAAAATATTAGATAAATTGATTTGTAACTAAACAAAGATGCGTTTGATATTGCCATTTCTTATATGTTAGTTAAGATTGATTTCTTTTCAAACTGTCTATTATATAAGAATCTTAACATTGCAATTAGGGGAACTTTTCTAATTTTTATGTAATATTTAATAAAATACAGAATATATCAATGTTTTTGAAATCTTTTTTTAATCTAGAAAGAAATTAATGAAATCTAATATGTAAAGTTTTTACCTTCATGGTCTATAGCATAAAGTAATAGTAGTGAATTGTATAAGAATCTCATATATGATAATGTTTAATGTCATTTTCCGGATAACAACGAATCCCAACGTAATATTATATAAAAAAAACTGCATACTATTTAGGAGTAAGAGTCATTGCTATCCAATCAAAGAAGTGTATTAGCGGTATCTTTAAACTTTTACTTTGTACATTATTATTACAGACACTACAGCTGTCAAAGTGAATGGTAATTTGCCATTTCCTGTCATTTACAAAATTGAATTTGATATATAACATCGTAAATCACTTTTTTGATAATAAAACATGAGTAATTATAATTTGTGGCTTTCATCGCTTGCATTTACGACGAAATTAAAAAAGAATTATAATTTTATAATCACAAACTCTTTATCACAAATATTTTAACATGTTACAAATAAAACTTGCTATTTCTACCTTATATATAAGATTTGTGAATCCGTAATGTTGGGTTATGCAGTTAATTTCTAAAGTTAAGTTAGTTCAAGTGCTATCCGGGCAAATAAATGTGATATTGAAAAAAGGAGTCGAAATAATAAACTGTGGAACCATATGAGACCTCCAGGAGCCTATACAGACATTTATAAGCTATTGTGTCAGGTATTTGGAGCTTGATACATGTATTAAACTATGGGTCACTAACTGTAAATCTAAATTTTTTGTCTAATTCTGTCAAATTTTACATATAAAATTGAACTAAATGTAAAATTGACTGATCTTGCAGAGAAAATATATTGCAGGAGTTAATAAATGTCAAATTTTTAGTTAAACCGAAGCGCTGACAATACTACACTAGCAAACCTGTCAAAGTTATAATGGGCTTGATCATGCAATATCATTAGTTTTTTTTTAATTTTTACTGAACACACAATATGAAGGTTTTAATTAATTAATAAAATGATATAGTTAAGTTTTATGTTAGAAAAGTGTTTATACCACCATTTTACATTATAGTTATTTTATTTTCTGTACATAAAATGCCTGTAATTAATTTAATTATAAGCATTTTATAGTTACATTAATTCTACTTAAGTTAGTTTTTAAATATAAGTGACAAGTCTAGATTAAAAATGAAATCAACCAGTTTTTTTAAATATATTGTGGCTTGTGTAAAATAAGCACGTATTTAATGTTGTCGCAATAGATTGACTGGTGCGTTTCGTATTGCGCTTGCACATAAAGCTATGACAACTGTGAACTTATATACTAACTATATTCACTACTTATGGAGTTACGTTCTTAATGGTCACAATTATCTAACTTCTTTTGCATTCATATTTGTAAAAAGGCGACTGATTACTAATGAGCACAGTTTCCATTAAAGTTTTGATACGGTAAAGCTTCGTAAGCGCAAGACGAATCGCCTATATATAAGAAAGTCTAATTAATTTAAGCCTAGCATTTTAAGTCACCGTTGTGATTTTTTGAAAGTATTTTATAACATATTAGGTACATAACAATATTTTTATTTTTGTACCGATTCTAGTTTTAGTTCGCATAGCTCTTACATTAGACGCGTCAATTACAATGAAAATTTTAGACACTGCCATTTCGCACAATGCCAAAAATTTATAAGGCTTCTAAATTTCGCTCAAAATTTACTTTTTTAGCTTCCAAAAATTTCTAATCTACATTTTTACTATCACATGTACAACATGTCATAGAAGAAAGCCTGTCGCTTGTTTCCAAAATATTGAATCATGTCAAAGTTAATTAAATTTGTCTAAGGGAAATAAATGTTTGATTGAAATTAGTTTTATATGAAATGAACGTTCACACTTGATTCTCCGACGACTGCTAATAGTTTATTGTGAAAGTTTATAGAATTTATATAATCATATAGAGAATTATATTAAAGATTGAAACTTATATAAATGTTTTCTTGCTTGGCATGTTGTATAAAAGTTGTTCAAAGAATTTTATGACAATTTAATCGTATAACTAAACCACAGTATATTTGAGCTGTCGCACTAATACAATTAAATGTAAACTGTGATTAATTCACATAAACCAACTTGGATGTGCCGGGTGAACCCAACAAAAACAATCTAAGTTTATTCTTATTATAATGTTTGTAAGAATCCCGCGTGCCCGATGCGTATGCGCATACGTCATCTAGTCGAAACTACAGCCAAGTTGAACTACTGCGTTAAGCTTAATGTACTGTGACTAACCGTCTCGATATCTAATGTAACTTCGATGTTTATATAAATCACTACGTTAAATGAATATCATTGAATATAAAGTATTTATTAAATATATATTATGTGTTTTTATTTAAATCGCTGGTTGTACATCAAAAAACCAAACATATGAAAGTGAAAAATATTTGACAAATACCCTCATCAGTTTTTCTATGCGGGAAAGCTTAAGCGTTTGTAGGCTTTTAATTCAGTTCGATGAAACGCAGAAATATGACTAAAGTATGATTCGTTTCACCAAACCGATCATTAGACTCAAAGTCTATTGAAAAGGTAATTAGCACAATTTACTTTTGGTTTTCAAATTCAAGTATTGTATAAGCCAAAGTGAAAGTTATTATTTATTGCAATTTAGCTTTCACTTTGACATTTAAAACTTAAACTTAAACATGAGGAATTTTATCAAAGTCAAAGTAAAATTGTAGTACCAAACTTTATATTTGATCATCAATATAAAGTTTATTTGTATAATTTTCTTTCACTTTTACATTTACATTAAAAAATGTTTCAATCATAATTTTTAGGTGGTAACAGAGGACGTGATCACGAGAAAGCTTCCGGTGAATCGTGAGTAATTTATATTTTCATTTTATATTCCAATTTATATTTTCACAAAAATATTTTTAAATATTGAATAAAGTATAGATTAAACAAAAAAAGTAAAGTAAAAGATAGAAAGTAAAGAAGTTTTTTTCTTTTCTGTTTTTTCTAGTTTTTTATATAGTTTATGTGTTTATATGTATATCATAGAAATATTAACATGGTTATCTATCTATATTTTAAATAGTACAATCAAAAACTATAGTATATTAATATAAGAACCTTTGCTAATAATACAAAATTGTCATGTAATTAGTTTATTTTGAGCTAAATAATTTGTCTTTCTGTAATCCAGGGACGTATTCAAAGTTCTTTAAGTTAATTTAACTTTCTTGTTCAACATATACAGTTATTACAGACAATAGAAACTTTGCATTTTAATAAATAACATTTTAGTAATATAATATATAATTCTTATAGACTTTATTGTAGATATCTGGTTTATTTATATTTATATAAAAACGAGGTTATTAATATATGTTTTAAAATCTTATAAAGTTGAACTTTACATGTAATGTCTATAATATTTAAATCGCTTATTAAACGACCTTTTGAAGTACAACGAAATTAAGATTGCTATATGAAGATCTCTATGGGTGTACCAACTCGGGTCATGAAACCAATAGCTAGATGATTTATTTGTATTTCTTGTTTTTTAACAACATATGAGAATAGCCTCATACACAACTGGTTTTTGTTTAATATATTAAAACTAAAATTTTATATTCAGCTAAACTTGCTTATAGTGATACACTTTATCTTTTTATGATAGGTAATCTTTTGTATTTTGTATACATGTAACCTTATAGGTGTATTATGAAGTCGTTCCATTCAGTTAATATTATGCGGAGTAGAGAGGGAGAGAGAAGATTGACGAGACTTTATGATGTCCAACAAGCCCATTGATCCTGGTTGTTTCGGCAACCACTTTCACCCACCAACTCGCATTGGGCCAACGCGGTAGTGTTCTCGCACAAACTTCTATTTATCAATAGAAAGATTTGTGCTCAACCGTTTGAGATCCATAGGCTTTTGATGATAGAACCGAATATGTAACAAACAAACAGGCATTTAACTAATTGAAATAAGTCTCCATAATACACCACCCGCTAAAAAATATTGTTTTCTTAATTTTTGGGAACCTACCAATTACTACATATATTTGTACAGACAGAACTACTTCTGTTTATATACTTAGAATAGTAAAGACTGAATTTTGAACTTCACGGCTATGTAAATAACGCTTTTCTGTTATAAGGACGCCGGCTGGCGATGTGCTTTTAGAGTCTGGGATGGCGCTTTCTTCTAGAACGTACGTGGATTTGATTCTTGATGTTTCACCACACGCTTGCTTCCTTTCTTCATGATACATTGCATTATTGAAATTCATTCATGTCTTTAATCACATTTAAGCAGTTGTAGAGTTTACGTGAGGAACTTGTTTAGCGGAATATAAACAAGTTACTAGTTTTTAATTGTAAATTGCCATTCATTCTAGTTATAATTGCGGCGAGCTAGTAATTGCCTTTAAGGCGTTTGTTTAGTTAATTTTACATGGCGTTTGTTAAACAATTAAATTCAATATTGCTGCTATCTGCACCCTTATCACTACGTCGTCTTTTATATAATCAGTCATAGCTTTCATATATTATTATTAATAAAGCACGTCGCTTCTTTCAGTGTTGCATTAGAACATTAACATATTTTTAACCAAACAATAATAAGTTTATTTTCTTTTGGGCTTTTTAATTAATAACAGAAGATGGCTTATTATTTAGATAATTTAATCGAATAAAGCTATTGTAATAATCATATAGTGAGGACACATATGGTCCTAGACCCTTTGTCCAGTAATGGACGTATTAAGTCTTCATTGTAGTCTCTGTCCTTTCTCCTAACAATATTATCCCGGCCAGTAGCGAGACTGAAAGTGCAGTGGGTGGAAAGGAACGATCGCGATTAGCTGATCTCAGCGCGCGAGTGCGAGCTGTCCTGCCCAGGGCCAAGGATAAGGTGCAAGCTACCGGCGGACACGCTGCTGATACTGAGGAGAAGGTAACAAGGACTTAGGGTCCTTTTTGATTATAAGGTTCTTTTTATTATTCTAGAATTAGGACTTGTTCTTTTTTTGTGTTTATTTTTATTTAAACGACTTTTATTACATAGAATACGTCAGTCATATTGTAAACTTATTGTTGTGGATTGTTCCTCCTAAATAACATTTGTAGCAAAAAGGTTGGTATCGGCAACACTTATTCTAAGACACTATAAGGTCTATTTTTTTACTTACATTATTCGATCGGAAGAGAGTTGCGGCAGACATACAAACCGATACAATATTTTGGCCCCTTCCGACACTGGCTGAGCCAAAATACTATGAAGTATACCTACATCTAGTGCATTGATCTGTAATATACAGAGCAACGCGCGTCTCTCTTCTCGATGCCGGACACAGTCCATCAGCAAATGTTGGATATCTTCTATAATGCCACACAGTTGACAATTCGGAGACTATTTTGTTCATGAGATATCCAAACTTGCTCCATGGATAGTGCCCAGAACGAAGTCTATTCATGGTAAATACATAACATCTATATAATCTTAAATTATAGAACCATGGAATTCGAAGAGGCTGACCTTGTATAATTTTATACCAAATACCTTTTTCTTTGGAGCGTTCATCGAAGTATTCTTTCCAATTGATATAGCAAATATTACTATATTTATACATTACTTCGGAATAAAAAGGTTTTACTATAGTATGTTCGCTTTCAGTTATTGCCAATTTTGCTAAACCTCTGGCAGCCTCTTCATTACCAGTGATGCCAATATATAGTACTGGTTCTTCATCTCACTTGATGATAAGGGAAATGAAAGCGAGCTCAGATTCTTCGCCCACAGAGGAACTCACCAACCTTAGTTATCACTTGGATTACCTAGATGGTGGAAATTATACTTCAAAATTTTTTTTCGTCGACTTTCTACGTTATAGATAGAATCTGATTTATTGTACACCATTTTTCCTCTTGTTTTAATAAAAAAAATTCACAGCCTCTCTCGGAGGAGAAGAAAGGGGTAGTGTACGCGGAACTTCAGCTCGGGGAACAGACCAGCTCCGACAAACCACCGCCACCCTCGACGGAATACGCCGAGATCGTTTACACCGACCAGCCTAAAGAGACGAAGGAATAAACTCTTGTGTAGCATTAGATAAAACATATCGGTAATATTATATGATGATCGTTACTAACTTAACACTAGATTTACCAGACTAGTCATTTAGACTGGTCGTGCAATTTCAATTCAAAATTTCTACTATATTACACATATTTTTTTTCAGAAATGATGTTATGCCTTTTGTAGCTATAATTAGAGAGTACGTTTTATAAACTTAATGTTATTTTATATACATTAGTAACAAATATAATTTTTGTTGTGGACATATATTCAAATCGCTGGTATATCTAGTGTTAATAACTAATTTAAACAAGCTCCTGAGTGCAGCCCTGTCTAATTGGACTCCTTTTTTATAACACTACTTAGAAAAGGACAGGGAATATGAAAAGTAAGTTAATAGTTTCATTTGTAATATTTTTTTTAATACCATACAGTCAATACGAAAAATGGATCGCTATTTAATTTTAATATATAGATACATAATATTACCGGTTACTTTTTCTTAGTAATTAAGAAGCAAGTATTGTTTGTAGTACCTGCATTAGCCATTTTAGTTGCTCACAAAATGCAAACGCACATAATTTTTACCAACAATTTTTACTTGAATACTTTCGACGACAGAATTTAGTGCTGTCAAGTTATCGTACGTTAACTTAGATTTTGTACAAAACGTTAGCTGTGTACTTTCTTTATAAGGTACAGCGGCTAAGTTAAAATCTAGACAGGATTAGTAAAGCGGTTGACACTTAAATTATAAATATAAAAATTAATTTATATTCTTTAGTCTCACTTAAACTAAAGAATAACTTGACCAATTTAAATCATTTTTATAGTGTTTTATTCGGTTTGAGTCTGAGGTGATTTAAAAATAAAAATAACTGGTATTATAGTCAGAATATCCCAAAAACACTGATTGTTTGATAATTTTATTATTAAATTCGTAAAATAACAAAACATCGGAAAATTCTATATTATTGTTGCTAGGCTACTGACAAGATCGCGATGCCCCTTTCCGCGCAAGCGTGCAAAATTATGGATGGCAAACATAAAAATTGCGATCAGGGCTGTCGAATCAGCTGTGTTACACTGGTTAAATGTTAAAGAAATGCTTGAAATATACTGCTGAAAATTGTTTTATTTTTAATATAGAAAATCGTCTAACTGACATGCTAAACATTAAAGCTTCCATCGCTAGTTCGGATTTATTCTAATAGATGGCGTTAGTGAAACTTTTTATAGATCATACAAATTTCACTGGGTCAACTACTTATATATGAATACACAGTTCTCAAGTACTTCAGATTCATTCCGAAATATTGATATACCTACAAGTGACATGTATAGTTTTTATAAGGTTGAATATTTTTTGGTTACTTACGAATTTCATTAGTGTCAACTACGCCTTAATGTCTTTGAAACCAACTTTTATTGACAAAGAAAGCATTTAAATTGTTAGAATAACTAATTTGAAAGTATCTCATCACATAGTAAGGTATTGGTGATCCACCGAAAGCGAGAAAATATATTTATATTATAGAGAAAGTGTAGCTTAAAATTTGCTTAATGTATTAAGACCGACATGATTGAGATAAATGTCTGCACAGACATTATATTTTTATTTTAAGGATTTCTTTACGTATTTAACTTAAATCTAAAACAATCATTAACGAAATTAATTATTAGTAAACGATTACTATTTGAATCATTTTCACTGCTTTATTTCATAGGTTAATTAACAGATAATTTTTCTCAATCATATACGTCTTAGGAATCTCATTTTATTCGTAATTTTAAGTAGTGTGCTCTTGTATTGATATTACTATAATAAGTGTATAATTGTCGTAACCGTTTAATTAAATTTAAGACGTATGTAATAATTATTAGATCACATTATGACATTCAACAATACTGCTAATAATAATCTTCAGTGTTCTTTACAATTTCTACAATTTGAGTCTTTATATTTCATTTTGCTCGTGTCTGTCAGTTAAATCGTCGATTGTACTATGTCCACAGTTTTTCAATATTCGAGTCTGTAGTCTGACCAAACGTAGAGAAATAAGGTTTAACCGAGATTTAAATAATCATAATACATTGCGAAAGTTTGAAAACTATTTTAAAATCGTTTTTGTTGTTGAATGTGCAAGTTTATAAATATTTTTAGTTTTAATGACAACATCAGGGTAAACATGGAGGCTCTGTGTCATATAATGGAGTTCCGTTTTGCTTTTTAAAAAGATATTTAAGAAGGTACAAAAATAAATTTATTATTATATTATTTATATATCTTTATAAGACTTAGTACTATATTTCTCCGTCCAATATTTTATTTTAAAAATGTATAATGTTTACAATGTATTATTTTAAATGGATTTTAGACCTTTATATAAAAGTTTTATTTAAATCATTAAATATTATTTTATATACTTACATTTTTTATGTTTACATTGAACATACCAATGGATTAATTAATGAAATAGTTTTTTTTAAATAATATCATTGTATTTACAATAATTGTACACAATAAATATTATGTTACGAATATTTCAATTTAATTTAATGGATTAATTGTGCTAAATGGATTTTATGTGTAAAATATTTGTGCTTTTCGCTAATGGTGCTTCGCTGGCACTTAATTTATTAGCAGTGTAATAAATATTGTAGTAAATAGTATTTGTAAGAATTTTTATAAGTACTGATACTTTGTATACAATGGACACGAAATAAAGCATTAAATATTTATATGGAACTTGTTTAATTGTCATAAAACCTACTGTTTTTTTCTTTTATAAAGCAAAGCAGATGACTTGACGTCACCTGATGGTGTGTTGTAAAGGTATATGTTCGTATAGCTAGTGTAGCATGCGACATACTGCTCTAGACACCCCCCTGTGTACAATAATGGTTAAATAAGTTAATAAAATTATTTGTTGATAATGAATGTTGTTTAACGTTATATTTAACTATTAATGTACAAAATTAATTTACAATGGTAATTTCTAAATGAAATCGCATATAGCAGTTAATGTCCCAAAAGCAACCTAAAGGTGGTAGAGATTTAGAAATGAAACCAAATATGTGCTAAGAGAGTACATAATTAAAATCATAACAACTTAAACTATATACATAATTTGGACAAAACTCGTTAGCGCTATGTAAAACGGTGCAGAGCCATCTAGTGACGAAAACTGGTACTAATATTAACAGTGCTTAAATATACACTGACTTTGTACAGCAGTTGTACCATGGAAATAATCATTATTATCATTAACAACCCATATAAGTCTCGCTGCTGGGCATAGAACTTCCTGCTATTACACCATTAATTTCGAAGCACTTTATCCTGGTTAATTATATGAATATTACTAATGGCACGGCTGTGATGAAGATGTGTTCTACGCAACTGCGCAATATGTAATTTCTTTTTTGTAATAAAAACTTTGAAATATATCTAATTTCTTTATACGATACGCGACAGAAAGAAGAACAAATGAAAAAAGGTGAGAAACAAAATTTTCCTAATTCTTATAAACACGATATGATAAGTATTCTACGGAATTTAAGAAGGTCTCTCGCTAATTAAAGTAATATGAATGTTGTTCTGCATGAGAAGTGATATATACTCAATTTTTTTACAATTATGTACTTGAGTGCTTAAAAATAATGTTAGTTTTTAAGCTCTGCTCTTCATATAGCTGTTTCACTAATAGAATAACTTTTTTCGTAGGGTTTCTTCCGATAACACTATTTAAATTTCATTAGTAACTTTCTAAAGTTAAATAGAATAGAAGATTTCTGTGAAAACAATCCTTTTTTATGATAATTAAATTAGATCCATAAATATAACTACAAGTACAACTAAAATTTAAAAAGTCTCATTCTTAAACTGCAGTATAACGAACAATGCTAGTTCAATCGCGAAGACGAGAATATGGCGCGCTAAAACACTAGTACGCGCGATAACTTATTCGCAGCACGAATGATCGCGACGATAGCCGATAGCGGCCGGCCATATTTAAGTGTATTTTAGTGCGTCCGTTCGTAACGATAGAAGCAAGTACGACCATTTTTTTTTATATAAAGCACAGCAAATGACTCGACACCACCTGATGATAAGCAGTAGACGAGTCCACATGTGAGGATAGCTAGTGAAGCATGTGACATACTGCCCTAGCCACCCTCAGCTTGCCGGCCCAAAAAGTGTTTTTTCACGCCTCTTTTAAAGGAACCTATGTTATAAGAAGGAGGGAATACGTGTGCTGGTAAGGAATTCCATGCTCTAGTTGTGCGACAGAGAAAGGAGTCACTGAATCTCTTAGTACGTAAAGTAGACGTGGCTACAGTAAAGGAGTGACTCCGTAGACCAGCACGCGTACTCCTTAGTAGGAAAGGAGAGGGAGGGATAAGATCAAAGAGCTCTTCAGAGCACTCTCCATGGTATAAACGATTAAAGGCACTAAACGACGCTATTTCGCGACGCAGTTGTAGAGGCTCTAGGGTGTTCGTTACCTCCGCATCGCCTATGATACGCATAGCGCGACGCATTACAGATAAATAAAACAACGTACAGATATTTCATTTGTTTAATACATAGATCAAAGCTCTACCGATTGGGTTCTTTCGTCCGGAACTGAAGATAGTTTATATCAAGCCATTTTTTCTTTCTATCCAAAATGGCCATGGGATCGGTCGGATTGTATTTGTATGTGGTAGACATGTCATTGCAACCGCCTCTATGTATCATGTACCATGGGCCTCGGTAGTGAGATAGGGTACTAGGTCCTGGGAACAGAATGGACAAAACGAGTAGCCGACCCGAGACCACTTTCGCCCACTAACCCATTGGGTCAGCGAAGTGTAAATCGGAACTCCACACGTGTTTACCTCATAGGGGGGACCTTGGGACGTACCTGGTGATGATTATTACGAGTAGCCATGGGAACTAGGGGTCTAAAACGGTCATATTGTATGAAACATAACATCTATACATCTATTCATTTGTAGATTTGTAGCAGTAATACTTTTTTAAGCTTTAAAACGGCAAATTTAAATATTAATCATCTGCAATTGCAATTCATTTCATATTAGAAACATAATTGACACACACGACATTGACATTTTGACATTTTTATACACGTAAAAAAATATTTAGTACATATTTAAATTCTATAACTGGGCCATTTTGTAAATACCCGGTTAATACCCACTTATAGTTATCACTATTACCTTTAATTACATTTGTTTATTTTTCTCATACATATTCCCTGTTATGACGATATAAAAAAACTTAGTAAATGAGTCTATTTAAACAAAGATATTTTGACTTATGAAATATAGTAACAAGACTGAATCGTAATTTTATGGTTTGTATTAATATAATAATTTTCATTGATATATCAAAAAAATATCGTAAAACCTTCCTTATTTATTAAGTATTATATATTATCAAATAAAAATAATGGAAAATGATATATTTTGTTTTAAATAAGTACTTTTGTTGCATGTTTGTATGCTTACACTGGCAATAATGCCGTCTGTCATCATACTAGTTAAATATCTACATGTTAGAAAGCGGATTTCGTGGATTAAATATATAAACAAAATATTTCTTTTCCAAGCTATTAAAGTATACATAATAACTAGATAATACAGAAAACAGTTAACAAGGAACACATTAGGTTATCCATTGTTGCTCAATTATCGGGAATACGTTACGTTATACCACAGGTATTAGTTAAAAGTGGTTAATCAAGGCGTTTTTAATAAACCCAAACACACAAATCTTAAAATTAAAAAAAATACATGTTTTAATTAGAAAATAATAATTACCTAGAGCTGAAACGAGAAAATAACGGTTACTGTTAAAATCGTACAGATATCAGATCTGGAGGCCCGGGACAATTTCCAGTGGGGCTTTATCTGTTACCATAGCTATCTACCAATATCTTACCAAAGTCTGTTGCCATGACGATATAGCTTTGTTGTGCTACGACTGGTGTAGGTAAGATAGCCGGTTCCTTTAGGTTAAGGGATCCGGGTGTAACTGGCTTCTATGATTGGTTTTATCATGACTTACTATTAGATACGACGACGAACAGGAGCTGCCACAATTTAAAAAAATAAGTCTAGACCCAAACGAATTTGTTGATGGAAAGCATTACCCCTAATATAACGCTTCATGTAAGAGGAAACAAGGAAAGAATGCAATTACTTACTTCCCGAATGGTTGACGCAGTTTTCTTGAATCATGTCGCAGCCATCAAAAAATTCCTTGTACTCATATTGCCACCCGTTGAACCTCTGCGCACAAATTGTGCCGTAACTGTGAGTAAAGAATTTGAATCATATGTCATTTTAATAGAGCATAGATTGTCGCGAAGCACCAACACAGATCGCAGTCAGAATACTAGTGCAGTAGTGCTGTGTTCCTGGTAGCCAGAGCTCGTGGAGGAAGTGTTGTGTTGGGAGCAGGAGGACTTGTCGCCTATGATATCAACATAACACGAACCACCTCCACCTTACAGAAGATAACACTAGTGCAGTAGTGCTGTGTTCCTGGTAGGAAGAGCTCGTTGAGGAAGCGTTGTATTGGGAGAAGGAGGACTTGACTCCTATCCAGTAATAACACAAATAAGACACTCACTTCTCCATGAGATCTGAACACGGATATTGGCATATATAGTTGGCGTAACCAATCGTCGTAGCTGTGAGAAAAAAACCAAATTAATAAATTCGTTTGTCTCCTTGACTGGTGCTATACATTCTATTATTTTTGTAAAAACCTGGCTACAACTAAAAAAATTAAATTAATTAGATATCACTTACATTAAGATTGTTCTAAGTTGATTATGTCTTATGTGATTTTAAATTAAATGTACTAGTGTAAGCCATGTAACATTAATTAAAGTGCTTAATACGGTTTTTTGGTGTGTTAAAATTGTCGGTTTCGATTTGTCGTCGAAAATAAAATACATGATCATGTCAAGCGAGGCGAGACGACTTGAACGCACACCAAAAGGACTGCTTTGAGGTGACGATAGCAAGATTAGGGGCAGCATATGAAGATATAAATATAAAGATTAATTCAAAATAATGTCATAACGTTAACAACAAAAACTATAGATAATCAATATAATACTTACAATTCAATATTAAATTTTCGTAATTAATTAAATAAATAATATTAACAAGGATAGTTCCCGGTCGTCAATTACCGTGATCTGAATACAAATAATCGTACATTCTTTCAGTGTGTTCACTGAGGTGGTGCTGGTAGGCATGTTGCTAGTTGTGATGTCTTTCGATACGGTGGTTGGCTCGGGCCTCGTCCGTTTTTTTCGATGCGTTCTTGTTGTTCTACAAAATTATTACACAAATTTTCGCATGACTTCCAATTATTTTTCTCCGTGAAAATCATTTTCATATAACTCTATTCGCCTACGAATGCGTAGCTTCAATTCTGGCTTTAGCAATCTGAAAACTCTAAAACTGACTTCAAATTACTTTAAACTAATTTTATTGAAGAAGTTATCCCTTTTTAGTCTTTTGAGGTCGGATTTCAGTTTTGTTTAAAAAATTTTTTAACAATTTTGAGTGACCAGTTTCTAAGGTCAAAGTTAGATGGCCGCCACGTCTGGGGTTGCCCAAGTAACTCTGGGCAATCTCCATTATAAGGCTGAAGGCTGGGCTGCCTGGAGGTGACCTGGTGAAATGCTGCGAGAACCCAGGTTACCCCCGTGGGCCATGGAGTTACCGGGGAGTTTTAATGAGTATTCTCAGTGCCGCTCTATTGAGGTACTGAGCGAGCCCCACACACGCTTTTGAAACAAAGTATCGTCTGAATTACATCGTCTAAGTTAACAAAAATGCTTATATAATAAAATCGACGCGACGAAACATTTTAACATGGCCAAATTATCCTGATCAGTAAGCCGTAGTTGCGTCTAGCTAATTATCGCATATATTAAATACAGTACTATTTGACAACTGTCAACAAACTCGATCGAAATGGTTCGATTCAAATTAAACTCACACTAGGGGTGCAGTCATCTTGTCGTAATCGTAATCAGTGTACATGCATTAAAAAAAACATACCAAACAAAATGAGAACACTATATTTTTGAAATCAGTTAAAAAGGTGTCTGTTAGCGATTGAAATGTGGACTGTATAAATGGTATTTAAATAATAATAACTTGGTTCGGACAGATATAATAAATTTTAATTGTAAATTTAGCGTAATAACAAAAATAATATAAAAAACAGGTTACCTAGCAACCGTGGTCAAGCGCGAACAGAATAAAAAAAGGTAGAGGTTAATCCTCAACAGTGTCTATAATAGTTTTTCACACCGGTAAGTTAATTACATATTAATTACCTACGAAAAACCACTTCTCCTCCAGGCCAATACGGTCCAAATAGCATATCATATGTCATTGCTTTCTCTTTGGTAACAGTCGGCATCTGTGTGAAATTAAGTTGTCGTCTGTTGCTCTGAAATCTGTAGAAAACGTGTGTGTTTAAGTTAGTTTTCGTTTCAAATACTAGATGGCGCTGTGTTGAGAAAACAGTGTTATCTATGTTATTCTTCTTTTTTTGTCTAGATTATATAATTTTACAATAAACAAGTATTGTTTTTCATTGTGGCGTTTTAATTATACAATGTGTAAGGTCGCTGAAGTTGAAAGGAGAACTATTCTTAAGAAACGAAATTGTTTTTCAGCTTTAAATTGTTGAAAACGCGCTTAATTTGTTTAAATAAAATGGCTATATTCTAAATGCACATTTATCCTTATTATCTAGGCCAAAGCTTGTATTGGATATTAACGGAACTACCTGAATGTAAAAACATATCACACCCCTAACAATATAAGGGCATAATACGAAAAAGCAGTTATTCTAATTATTTATATAAAATCTTATTATTTTAGTTATTAAAGTAAAATTAGCAGAATTGTTATTTCTGTAACTGTAACTGGCAGAGAATTTCATTTTGTGTCATTAACATTTAAAACAATCTTGCTATTAATTCTTAAAAGATTACTCAAAAATATACTTATTTAACTTAATTAATTATCTACCGGGAAAATTTCCAATAACATTTTTAAGTAACTTGTACATCATAGATTATAGAGTTTGCTTTACATACTCAGTACTTAGATTCTCTGAAGTCGGCTTCGAAGCATCCATAGACTTTTCAACTATCCCATTACTTGTTAGAGTCGTTTCGTATTTGTCGTAGCGAATAGTTATCGATGATGCCAATTGTACTAAAAGTGAAAATACTTAACTGCACTTATTGATTGCCAAATTTATTGCACAAATTCCAAAAAACAATATTTTGGCTCCTCTTAGTTTGGTCAATCATTTTGTTCATTAAGTTTCTGATAAAGTTCTAAGATCATCCAAGGTCGTCACCAACAACAAAAGCAGCATTAATAATTTTAAAATTAGCATTTGCATCTATCGATGCTAATATTGATATATATATAATGCTGATATCCAGGCAGGTTGTATTATGACCGGTGGGTGAAGTACCCCTAGTGTAAGTTTCAATCGTTTCATTTTTATCAAAAGGCATAGCAAATAACTCGACACCACCTGATGTTAAACAGTAAGGAGTCCACACGCTCGTATAGCAGTTCTAGGTTGAGACATCCTGCCCTAGCTGGGCTAAAAAGTGTCTTTTGAAGCTTCTAAATGAGTTAATGTTATTTGAAGGAACACATACGTGTGTTGTAAAAGGATCCAACGTTCTAGATGTGTGAAAAAAAACGTGTTAACTTATCGTTTTTTTATAAAAATCGACTAAAAACTTGTCTCTCAAAGCTTAAAACTTGTTAAACTTAGTTACCTTTGTATTATATTTCCCTTCCTTCAAGTTTATATATAATTTTGACCGTCATCAACCTGGTATCGATCAGGGAGGTCGCTGATACAGGTTTTTAAATATCAGATACATTTTCTAACATTGTACATGAAATTTGTGAATTGCTGTTTTAACTAGCTAGCAACTTCGCACGAGCGGTACACCTTCGTTATGGAGAGAATATCTTCCGTTCTCTCTTGTCTTGTGAATTATAGCGATGCTTAGCATTTTCTATCAATTGTACCATGGTATCTATGGACTGTACTGAACATCTTTTTCATCTTCCCTCCCTCTCTTTTCTACTCGAAGCACGTGTGCTAGTCTACGGAAACTCAATTACTGTCTCCATTTTTACGACAAAGAGATTTTGTGACTCTTTTCTCATTTGCTCGCTCTGGATTTTGTATGGTGTTTGTATGCGTTGGATTTTAGTGTATATTTGCTTGCTTACTTGTAATATGAAAAAGCGAAGTGATTCTCATAGATTTAACATTAGGAATAAAAACAAGCTCTTTCTTTCATGGGGAAATGTATACAGAATTATAACAAAGTCCCGCCAAAGGTAACTGAACTGCCTTTCCAGAAATTTCTATGTTAAAAGTCTATGTTAAACAAAATTCTATGTAATAAGACTATTACAAGGTTCAGGAGTATTTTAATTTTTTTTTAATGACAAACCTATTTATTATGGAGTGTCAAAAGCACTATTACTTATTATAAATTATACAATAATTTTTACATTTCTCTGATTGGAAATGTTAAAAACCGCAATAATACTATCTGTTTTAGATTCCTAGTTTTATGAACTGTGGATTTAAAAAAATATGATTCGGCTTTATTAAGATTTTTAAAAAAAATTACATTGCCGTGTAAGGGACATATAATACTGAGTTTCTTACCTGTTCTTCACAGGACAAGAGCCCCGGTAGATTAATAAACATATGGGTTAGATTGACATTCAATAAGTGCACATATCTGAACCAAAGTTATACTAAAACCAAACTATTTTGACCTTGAATTTGGCTGTATGAAACGGCCGATAATTAGGCATTTTGTCGCATGCACTAGATATATTAATATTTGGACGCTTACTGCTTAGCATCATGTGGTGTCGTCATTTACCGTGTTTTGTGTACTATATATATGTATTAAAAACTTACGAATTGTGCATAAGCCCACTGTATTAATATATTCATTCATAAAGCTGCCTTTACCAACAAATTTCATTTTAGTTTTGTTTTGTGTTATTTCACGGTCAATATACAGAATAAATTAATCGAATCACAGTATTCTGAGATAGGCACAACTTATAGAAATCTAACGGTCGTAATTTTAATGTAAATATTTATTATTTTCATGGTTGATACCTCTCTTGTAAGTGGTGGTCAGTCCACAGGTCCTCGGTACGGGGGGGCTGATATTTGTAAGATGAGTACTGTTTATTGATAATATTACATCACCTTAAAAAAAAAAGAATAATGACATAGATATTACTTTCTAAATACAGCGCCATCTAGTATTTGAAGGACAAACTAACTCAAACAAGTTCAAATATTTTGTCTCGGGCATGGAAGGATGTTTGTGTGTTTAATTAGTATAATACTATCTATATTTCTCTGTTAACTAGTATCCATAACACAAACTCTTAATGATGCTTAATTTTTGCTGGGTGAGTGTGAGAAAATATTATATTTCCGTCGTGAAGCAGTTCTCTGTGTATCTGTGCAGGGTAACGTAGCCAATGAAGGACATGCTAATAATAGCCACAAAGTTTTATTGACTTGCCTCTGCATAAATTTAAGACAACTATTAAAAGTTGTTTGATGAAAAAGGGGTATTACAATTTGGAAGATTATTTTAAAGATAAAAATTTGTGGTCACTATAATTTGCTACTCTGCACTTATTTATTATATTTTGCAATATTTAAAATATAGATTTTTGATTGCACTGTAAAACAAAACATATATGTTTGTAATACTAATATATAATGACATAGGTGATTTGTAAATGTCATTACAAATACTAAAGGCTGAGAGTTTCTTGCGCCGCTTCTTCTCTGCAGCTACTAATTCGTCGAAGCGGTAGTAGGGTTAATTGGGAATATGCATACTAGTGTTAGTTTTAATTACGTTTGTTTATTTTTTCTCACACATATTCCCTGTTATGACGATTTAGAAGAAGCTGTGCCTCTGTTTATTTTCGCAAAGGAATTAATTTTGGACAAATAAAATACCAATTCATTTCTCACTTTTGTTTTATACAAACGAAACGTTAAGGCAACTACTGAATACATAACATTTAATACAAAATAATATTATGTATACTTACAATATATAATCATTAATAATACAATAAATAATTCACTTACACATTGGAGTATATTTGTGTAGTAGGTATAAAAAGATACCATTTGTCCGACCCATCAAGAGCTGTGTTTAAAACTATCACAAAAAATACGTTTTTAACATGTAATGTCCTATTAATCCTAGGTTATTAAATTTAACAAAACATATAGAAGTAAGCAACAGAATTTCCCCTTAATTCGGGAGAAAATACCCAGAGGACATATTTATTCTCCAGTTAGATAATTAAGTGGCGCTAGCTATCCTGATTCATAGACTATGAATACGAATGAGATAATGACTATGTTCTTCGATAGATGGCGCTAGCTGTCAAGATTTGAAATAACTTCTTAATTCGGTTCGGACAGGGGTTTCTGGACACACCGTATAATTTAGTCTTTGTTTAACACGAGATGTGTTCATTTGGACGTGTTATAAATATTAAAAATATACATTGATATCAAAATTATAAGCATATTGAATTCTACGTTAACTAAGATGATAAGAAAGTTAAGGAGTTCGCCGAGATAAGCCGTGATCTGTGTAATTCATTACTCTTCATACTTACAACAAACACACACTCACCTTTATTTAGTCTATGTGAGTAATGATCTATTGTCTGTGATTAGATTAATTTGTAGCTTCTGATTGTATCTTGTATGTTTAGCAGGCTACGTGGCTTAAGTGGAGCTATTACTGGCCATTATAGCACGAAAAGCATGCTGTTTAAAATGAAGTTAGTTGAATCGCCTGTGTAGGTACTGTGGGAAGCACACTGAACAAATAGAACACACCTATGTCACTGTGATGTTATTGACAGGAAAAGAATGTGTCTCATTGGACTGGGCTATCCCAGTCCTGAAGATATAAGACTGCTGACTCCGGGTGTACTTAGTAAGTACATCTTGGAGGTATTCCAGGTCAGCGGACATTAGGATTAGGGAAGCACAAAATATCCATTGGGTTGAAGACTCCGGGAATAATCCTGGCCATATACATCAAGATATAATAAGATCTTGTATGTTTTATGTGAGTTGTGTTAACGTAATTTAAGTAATTAACATTCATGACAATAAAGTACACCTAAGTCTGTTTTTACACGGTCTTTTTGTACACGGTTTTGATATAACACGGTTTGAAAATTGAATATTTTTAATTTTTTTACACGATTTTATTCCATTTAGCACGATTTGAAATTATATAATATTCAATTTTCAAACCGTGTTATATCAAAACCGTGTACAAAAAGACCGTGTAAAAACAGACTTAGGTGTATTGTAATATGAATACCACAGAGATATTCCTTCATACCAACGACGAACAAGCCGTTATCAGTTATTATTCAGTGTGGAGAGCACGACACGTCGCGACTACTTGATAAAAATGTGTGGACCTTTGTGAATATTTTTATTGACAATTTAGTTTTTATTAAGTGCCATAATCACAATTATTTATTATAAATGATTGTACTATTTTACATTTCTTTGATTGGGAATGTTAGAAATCACTATCATTTTATGTTTTTACGGGGGATTTTCATATTATCTAACTATTCTCAATGAGTATAAGGAGAGACAAATCATGCTGTTTCTCAAGACAAGACCCCCCGTAGTTACGTAGATTTACGAAAAAATGGCTGAGATTCACGTTCATTAAGTGTATATAATATTTTGATTTTGACATAATGCGTAGAAATGTTATGTACCAATCAAATACATGCTATTATTAATTATCAACACTTCCATGACTTTTGACAGCGAATGTTATATGCCGTATCGTGGTCTGCACACTGTATACATAGATTGTATTCGTTTATTTTCGTGTATCCAAATTGCTTATAAATGTTTTATTAACACATTTACAAAACTATGTACAGTTAACATTTAAATATATTACGTTTCATGGCAGTCCTCTAGCCCTAGTGGGAGTTTCAATCGTATCGACACGTTTGCGATCGCTGCTGGCTTCCTTACAATTTTACAGCTGACTATGAACATTATAGAATTGATTCAATCTGATTGAAACTCACACTAGAGGTAATATACATTAAAAAATTAATGTACATTATTGACAACGTTTGACAGGCAATTACCACAGGGCGCCTCCCAACTGTGTCTTCAACTCGACCGATTATCGTTTGCGATGAAAATAAAAATAGATTGCAATTCCAGTAGATTGGGCTGCTATAGACACGAGCGAATGCTTAATGGTCTAACAAAAAGTTATACAAACAAGACAACGATTTTTATCGTCTCAAGTTTTCCGGGAGTGTATCGCGGCTGAATAATTAAAAGTGTAATTTGCTCCTTTTCTCGCAATTTGACTTGTTGCCGTAGGAATTCAAATGGTTTCTGTTATGAAAACAATGCAACTTTCGTCATGCTTGACTCCTGGATAACTCAATTGAAATTTGTCAAGAACAATTCACAAATCAACCCACATTGGGCCAGGGTGTAGGGTTATGGCCCAAATTACTCGTGTGTTTCTCCCATGATGGAGTCCCTAGTAGCTAGACTTATAAAGGCTGATGATTAATGTAACGCGACTATGCTCTCGGTTAAGACCTTTAGAGATGAGGGTAGCTCAAAAACAACGCTATAGACGGTATAGACTGAGCCACTTTCTTGATCATGTCAAGGTTGTATATTATTGAAAGTAACTTTGTAATTTAATTTAGATAGCAAGATACGAAATATAGTGACTGGAAAAATATTAACTGAAGAGACTTTTATTGATTCTCGTTAACCTTCATTGACATTCTTTCGGAGTGAAGTTAGTCAGAAGTGCAATACTGTTTTTACTTTTACCACTTATTCGTTTCTTAATACAAATTGTCAACTTCATAGAACACGGCACGATTAAATGTCGTCTATGAGTGAATGGAAACAAAAATAAATAATTACAATAATAATATTGATAGATGGGAAAAAATATAAAAAAGGTAGACATGATAGTTCTCATACATTAAAAATAAATTGACACAGTCGGTACGCGCCTTTATTATTTACGTCATTACCTACACAATATTTGTAAGCATTAGATAAATCAATATTTTTTATATATAATGGAGTACTTATAATTTTATGAGAAATATGTTAAAATTGTAAAAATTTCGTAAAATCACAGCCAAACATTTACAATTTAAATTACGTTCCGTTATTTCAGAAAATATTTAGACAAACATGTTATCAGTTAGCTGTTACGTAATAAACATGGAATCAACTTCGCTTGGGTGACTGCGTTGGTTAGCTAAATCTTTACAAACAATCAAACTTAATTTTAAATTCTAATCATCATGATAAGACAGTTTACATATCGCGTGTCAATTAGAAAGGTGTATTCAATATTCGACCTAAATGCACTTCTTAGACATCTAATCACATTCTAAAATTTTCATTTTTATAAAATAAAAAAATTTAATTCGACGAATGACAAATAGTGTTACCATATGCTAATAATGATGTCTTTTTTTTGACTGACTAATACTGTTGGCCGCAGATGGCCTTTACAATGTTATCGGGGTTTTAAGGAGGCGAGAACCTTGGAGAGTCCTCAAGCCTTAAGGGGCGATTCGCATCTGGAAGAGTTCTAATCGGCAGGCATTACCTCCAGGAGAGGTGTCCCGCTGTCTAAAGGCTTAGACCTCGGCTCAAGTGAGTCATATCGTGGAGGAGAGAAGCGCCCAGGTACGTATCTGTACCTCGTATAGCGCGACGAATATAGACCGGGTCTTCGCACCCTTTACGACGGGTGCGGTGTATAGGAAAAGTGTATCTAGTGCGTGATGTGTGTGTGTGTGTGCAGGAGTGCGTTTGCACTCGTAATTGGATCGTCCGGATCATGAAGGACATTCCTTGGTCTGCGTAAGCGGGTCGGGGAGTGATGATGTCACAATTTAAGAGTTTCTTTACCAATATGGAAAGAATAGTTTGACTGGCATTGGCATGTATAATCTGTGTTCGTGTTCCAATTTTTGTTATGTAATGTCGTAATAATTAAAATCTATCTAATCTAATAAAGTGTGAAAATTAATCTTTTCTATGGTATGATTTTATTCAATAAAAAATAACAAAGTTTCCAAGTGAGTACTTAATAAATAAAATCGAATTCGAATCAGACAGTAGATCTATTATGTATATTTATATATAAGAAAAAGAGATATAGTAAACATAAATTAACATTTTATACAATAATTAATATGTTTTTTTACAACGCTAACAATAAATAGAAATATATATTACACAGAATTTATATACAAAATGAGAGAAACAATTTATTAGTTCAAATTGAACAATAAATTGACAATAATATATAAGGAAAATACCTTGTTTGGGATAAAGAGGCGGCTCCCACAATATGAGTGGCTTACAAAGAAGCGTAGGTATACTATCCTGAAAAAGAGGCGTGAAGAAGCATCTATCAGGTCAGCAAGACCAAGGCGGCTAGTACAGTGCATAGTTTCACTCGCAGTAGCCACCTTTTTATTTGGACTTCACTTCTGCTTACCATTAGGTGGAATGGAGGCATTTGCTTGGTCTGTCTATAAAAAAAACATTCTTTGGTTCAAAACGGTGTTTTCATGCGACTTACATGTTTCTCCTTACTTTCCTATTAGATTACTAAGATAATTAGTAACTAGCTAAGCGGTTTATTAACACTATATTTATTAACTAAATTATGAACAAAAATTATTTTATGCTTTACGTTATTTAATTCTGTACTTATATGTCGAAGTGAATCTTGAAGTTGTCACGATATCATACGATAGACAGCCGGTTTTTAGGGAGCCTTTGTAAAGTAAGCAAATACAGAGTTCAAATATAATTTAACCTAAGTGACAGCAGGGGCAGCGTAGAAATCCTTTGGGAACCCAAAATGAAAATCGGCATAGAAATTGGTTTCCCAGGAGGATATAAACGCTAAATTTGATTAATTTCAATAAGTAATAATTTTGTATGTTGGATATTTAAAGTAAAAAAGCAATAGGGGTCTTAGGTATCAGGTCATTTGGAAGAATCCCTCCTTAAGAGAAATTGAATTCGAAATGAGAACAACCGTATTATCAAAACATTGGCACACGTTAACTTGGTACATTAATTACCTAAATTTTAGTAATTCATAAGTTGGCTGAAAAGCGATCAAACCATCGTCCAATCGCATGGCTTCAAATTTAAAAAGCTAAAGTCTTACAGTAGCCGAGTATTACTACGTGTATAAGTTATAATTATTATTAAATATAATTATGTTATATACTTCCGTTCTAACAATAATAAGACATCTATTTACTGGTGTTTTATGTTAAATTTATTTGTCACAAATTTGCCTACCTTATGTTAATACTTATTCTTTTTTTTTAATTTTTTAGAATACTCTTTTCCCTCTATGGCAACTTGTCGAAGACTTCAACAATTCTTGCCAGTGTCATGTAGTGACTACTCATGAGTATGATAGAGTTTTGATTTAATTGTATTATTGTAACTTTTGTGGCGATCCCGTGGTCTGTTTATAATTTATAATTTTATCATTGACTGGTGACGATTGACAGCAGCTGTCAAACGTATCTGTCAATACACGGGCGCGTTCAAGATCAATATTCCGATCAGTTGAGTTATTTTATTTTTTTAAATTAAGTTGTTTAATGACCATTAGAGATGTGTATTCGGTGAAAGATTCTTAACATCAATCTGACAAGGTACATGTGAAATATTGAAGTTTAAATACTTGGGTTTTCAGTTACAATAACCAGAAAACTCTGAACATACTCGAGGAAAACTTATATTTCTCGAGGTCTGCGTTCCAGTGTGACACGTTTGTTGGAAAATGCTTCTTATCACAAGAGATTTAAGTGTCTTCGCCTTTAAAAGAAGGCGGTTTTGTGTGAACATGTGTCACTGCCAAGTGCCAAAGTGTTTTGCTTGAGTTTCTTAAAGCCTTTTAATAATGAGATTCAATACAAATCCAAGTATATTTATCATAATTCAATAACTTACCCCCCTTTCACTTCGCTTCATAATTGAGCAATAATATCTATCTGTTACAATGAAAACGCCTATACAGTTAGAATGTGGTACAGTCAAAACTGTAACTATAACTATAAATGAAACTGTAACTATAATGTGAGATAATGTATGGAGTGAAAATTTGATTTCCTCGCATCGCCAATATAAATATCTTAAGTCCACTGTTTACTCTATATGACATAACTGTGGAGAAAGTTACTAGTTATATTAATCTACCTGTTGTTTCTCTCTGTATGTTATGTTAACTCAATTTGAATTGTAGACAGACAATTTTCTGTTTATCCAGCAGACAATTAATGCTTAATAAAATTTTAACATTCTATCATGACAGATAAAGTCCTTCTTCCCTTCACAGCTTTTAAGTATAAGTATAATGAAATTCCAAGCACTGCTAGACCGTTAGTAAAGAGTGTAGTGACCCTTATTGTAGCAACAATAAATATCAAATGTGAAATAATTTTTATAGCTAGAAAAAGAGGGCCGATTCTGCTTTCAATCCAAATATCCGATTTCAATCGACCGGCTCATAATCCATGTCACCGCAGTATTCAGCTAAAAAGTCCAGGAAAAGTGTGAATTTACCCGTTGAAGACCGGGACCACCTCGAAGATACAGACTTCATGCAATTAGATAGATTTTCCAGTACATTCTGTAACAAGTAGAGAAATTTCTTAAAGGCTGTTTCTTTTCAATGAGTCTGAGTTCTATGACTTTAATTACCTATTTACTCGGTGTTCAAAATAAAGGTGACCAAGAGATTTAAATTTATTTTAAATAATTTCTGTGACTATCAAGACCCATATTTGATTTTACTTAATTATTCTTAACACAAATTAATTGGCGATTAATAAACTAGCATTTTTGATAATACTGCCTAACACTACTAACGAGAAGCCTTAGGGACGTATCAACTCAATTTTTAAAACAAGTCTCTCACTGATTCTAAGTCTCCAGGGCGTGTATAAGGCCATATGTATTGAAACTAAAGCTTTAAAATTTTGCGAAATAGATAATAATAACGGTTCTTCTGGCATCCACTCAAACTAAAATTAATTTATGTCTTTCAATCTACCTAAATAAGAAAAGCTTAAAATGACTTTTAAAATATTAAGTTGGTTGACCCAAATCACACTTCCGACTGATTTTAAGTGGTATGTTTTTAGTGGAAATTTTCTTTATTAAACTATGCAAATTTTGATTTAATGTCGCTATTTAAGAGACGTCAAACGACATCACCAAAAGAGAATAGAAAAAAATCTTTTTTAATGAAGCGATGGCTGATTCAAGCATCATGCCTGTGAACAGGTGCCACTGACGGGTTCTGGTCTAATTATGTTCTTTTTATGTATTCTTCAATCATAATATTTAGTCTTCTATTTAAATACACATTGTGACTATATAAACTGCTGTATGGCACAGTATCAAACCAAATGAATCTAGATAATGGCTGTAAATTGTCCTTCCTAATAATAATTTGTGTATTAGTATATAAAATAAAAACTTAATTGACCGCTATGTATTCAAATTGTATAATTTTAGCTATTATTATTAATATTAAGCTAATAACTCAATACTTTTCAGTATTATAATTATACCCTTCAATCTTGACTTTCATAAGAGTATGTAATGTCCCTAGACCGAATAAATATATAACCGATATATGACCGAATAAATGTATTTTAACTTTGACTTGCCATTTTCAAATAACTTGTATAAGCAAATAAATGAATTGTAAAATTCAACATACCTGAGCCCAATCCTGTCTATAAACAGCTAAGCACTGTTCAGTAAGGGAGTCCTCGGTTAAGTAATCATTCTTTAACAAATACACCAAAACGGTGGCCAATGCTTCCCAAACGTCCGTCTGTTTACACTTTGACGAACTCAACAACACTATGTTACGTGGACAAAGCACTCTGTTGAAAAAGTCCAAATATTCATTCGAATGTTCTTCAGCTTTCGTATCACTTTCTTTGATGTCACTTTTAATGTCACTTATTCCACTTTTGACGTCACTGTTTTCACTTTTATTGTCACTGATTACTATTTTAAAATTGGTCACTATTTTAATATTCCCTTCGTCATCTGATAGAGGCGTTGGAGCTCTATCGTCTTCAAAATTTCGGAACTTCGGAGACAATTCCATACGCCGTTCTGGTAGGGAGATTTCTTGTGGGCTGTTTCGTTTTCTGTCCGGACAACAGACGTTCCAAATTACTTGGACCGTGTCGAGGAATTCTTCGGTGACTTCCTTCGGTTTCCGACTTACTGTGGAAGTGATGACATTTATTTATTTCATACTTTACGAATATATGGGTCAATACAATTTAGGTAAAAGTATATACATATGTTAAGGCCCAATATATAGTAGTTTTTCTTATACATATGGAGCTTTTAATTTGTTTCAAATGGGGAATAAAACACTACTACACATCATCACGCATCTACTCCACATTTAATAAGTCATTTAATGATTTAATGATGTGAAACAGTGTAACTTCAAAGTAACCCTGTATATACAGGATGTTACTTATACCACAAAATTTTCTTAAAATAACTTCATACATAGACGTGACGTGCTCAAACACTCATAAAACATCATAATTGTGAAAGCGAGATATTAAGGAACTTCATAAGTTTCCACACGGTTCAATTTTCAAGAAACAAGTTCGTGGTTGTGAGATATAAGCTACCCGCGCCTATGCGTAGCGCCAGCGTACGTCCTTGTGTGGCAAATGTACCTTACGCCATAAAGAATTAGACTTAGTTCGCTATAATTTTCTTGTAGATAAGAAACTTGCTAATGATATTGAATTTGCTAAAAGAAAAACATGATTTAATTAATTGTAGATCGTTTGATATACCGATTCTGAGTTGTTCCACAAAATATAGCAACTAGGACAAATACTTACAAATTAAGCCATACCTCAGTAGTGCAATATACTTAGTTGGAAAAAATCTGAATTTCAGTTATTGCTGTCATATCCTTCAAGAATTCTAAATAGAAAAGTGTTAAAATATTGTAAGAACTTTGTCTTACCATAAACTATACAGAAATCCACGCTAAGTTGCAGTATAGCCTTCTGCGTTGGGGGTCGACCGAACAGATTGTTATTCGAGCAACACACGGCGCAAGAAGCCAGTATGTTGGGCAGGTCTTCTGGTTCTTCATCATCCAACAGGATGCAGATCTGCTCCTGAAATTTTAGGATAAGTTTAAAATTTTTAGTCATAGGAGCCGCCTTCACAGTAAAATATAAGTGTGTGTTATCTTAATAAATGTGTGTGTGTGGTGTGTATGTGTGTGTGTTTGGTGAGGTGTTTACTTAATCTTACCTTCAAATTGATAATACAGGTAGTAGGGCTGATATTATTTGCTTCAAACTCCACCGTAGGCGCTGTGACAGCTTCGACATTGACAGAAGGCTTTGGAGATGAGCAGATTGCGTCACCGAGGGCTATGAAGTTCTTCATCTCAGCTTCTATATCTTTGCAGAGGATAGCTGGAAATAAATTTTTGTTATGACACATTTGTATTCATATAAGTTTCGTGCTGTATGTCGTACATGGTCTAATATATCGATTGTGTATCCAAATGAGTGAAAATGATTGGATGGATGGATAGATGTACGGGAAATAAGAGAGGTAAAAAGAATGGCGGAGGATCGATGGACGACGTAAAAGATTACCTTTAGTTTTTTTAAACAAAAACAGCGTGCAATATTTTGGTTTTCTTTTGACCCCACATGCATTTATATAACTTCATAAACATGCAATCATTTGATTTGACTGTACTATGAATATAATATTTGTATGCAATTTTAATGGTCTTAAGACATTCAACTTTATACTAAGAATTTTATGAAAAAAGGCGTCATCTAAAATGAACTCTAAGACATCATTAATATGATTAACAAAATGACACATTTAAATATTGTATTGGGAATCTGTTATATACACTAACCAGTACTGTTCCAATGATCATCAATCCACCTATTCAGTCTGTTCAGACAGTTATTGACAGCCAGCGCTTGAAGCGGCTGCGGCGCTGCAGGTAGTAGCGCTAAAAGCGCGGCGCTGGTTCGTCGCTTGATAGAAGACTTAGATGATTCTAGCGCGGTTGAGCGAAGTTGGCTCAGCTGGTTATTGTAGAGTTCTCTTAGAGATTGTAGTAGAGCAGACTGGAATAATAAGAATTATGTCAATCAATTTTAAAAGTTTAATATACAGTATGTTATGAAGATATGATTATATAAAGAATTTTGATTTTATATCATTTTCAAAGCTTCGTACTCATAAATGACGTTGTCTTCTTTATATTTTGACTTGGGTATCCTCAGAATAACAGCGATGAAGCAATTTGTGTCTTAGAATAAGCTGAACAGGGAACCATTTGGCTTAGTAGTAATGTATTTTTGTGCTAAGTAATATTTTATCAATAAAACTAGGTTAAAAATATTCAAATTCGACTATATGACTAGCAACTTACCATGACTCATGGTAGAGCGCCATCTGTTGAAGAACATACTCATTGGCCCCGATTACGTTGTGCACGAACTAAATTAAATTTCAGTTACTCTTTTAGTATAATACAACAAAAGAGAGACAGATGACCGGTGACGTTATTTGACGGTTATAAAATGCGTATCATAAAACATGCAGATTAAAATAAATCAAAAGTCTAAGTGTCAACGTTCCTTAAAGTCATTCTATCCTTTATTAATGAATTGGTTAGAAAGAGATGCGAATAACTTAAATTTAATTAAGTCCATGTACAACAGAATTGGGGCCTACAAAGATCATATACCTGTGTAATAGTCCCCCTATCTTTCACCAGCTTAGCAGCACTAGTCAAAGCTCTATCCCGGGCATTCCCCAGATGCCTAGTCAAGTCCCTCACAGTAGCCGCTGCGACTCTCTCTGTGACCATCTCTAGAACTCGTCTAGTCGACGACGGTTGGCTTTTAAGCATTTCTTCTTCAAGCCGGGCCTGAAAAGGAAACAATTGATAAGACCCCTACCAATCAGTGCATACAGTACAGGCTATAAAGGAATACTCTACTTGCTGATGAAGAAAAAGATTTTTTCAGCATCAAGCATTTAACTATGTCCCACAGGTCTTGTTATATTCCATAGTATTTGTTATATTTTAAATGATAAATCCTTAATTGTTTGTAATGGTAAACTTTATTGATACACACAGGAACCCAGAGTGAGATACATACTCATAACATTTTATCATCAAATTATATGGCAATAGTATTAGATACATACAGCCATGAACAATATACAACAGTATTGCAAGCATTTTGTTTCAATAAGAAAATGAAGCTATTTTCACCATGGCCTTTCACGTTCTAATATATTTCAATAAAACAACCAAATAATGTTAAATGGTTTTACTGTGCTAAGTACCAAGTCAGAACTGAATTCTGTAAACTGACATAGAATATTGACCTACCCACAATATATATTAACAAATACCCACTCTGCTACATAGTACTGAATTATTACAATAACAAATCAAACCTGTACACATTTCATATATGACACTTTCACATTGGTTTTCTATCAAAATTTGTTGTATCAAGCTCCTTCATACTTTTCAGTACATGTTAAGCACATTAAAACGTTGGTCCCAATTGTTAAAGTAATAGCTTTCACTCACCAGACCACATTGGGACAGTGTGTCGGTGTTATGGATCAAACTCTGTATGTATTTCACCAAGTAGGAAGGCCTGTGTGCCCAGCAATGAGACGATCATGGGCTGTTGATGAACGTTTTTTCATTCATAATGAGTAAAATTTTGGTGATGACCAATATTTTGATTTTTACAATTATCTAAATATCTAATTTACCCTGGTAGTACAGTACAGTAGGTTCATGTGGGTCAACATTTGTTCTGTTTAATTTTCATTATATCTGAGTAACAATCTGTCAATTTATAAAAGCACTATTCAACCTGTTTAGGCCTACAGAATCGACCCGTGGGGATCAGCAAGTAACACGAATTGGCAATTTTTCAACGTTTTCAAAATATAACATTAAGAGCAATTGCCAAGGTACCATGGTTTGCTCACGACTCTAGGGTATACTGAAATCTAGGGTAGAAGTAATAAAATACACCGTAAAGAGTTGGCCAATAACCTTATTAATGGGAAAAAATTCAATAGATAGAGTTAAACATGCAATATCGTAGTCTAAGACAAGATTTTCGTGACTGTATCTGTCATTTTATGATGGTCTTTGTATCATCGACTGTCATCTCAATTAAAGACACGAATATGATTAAGTTTGGGTAATAAGCGAATGCATTCATAAAACACTTACTTGTAATTCCTTCTCCTTATTCCGAATACGGTCCTCCGGGTTCAAACTTAGACTTACAGGTGTTATATGCCTAAAGCTGCCTATGTCCTTTTGTTCATGATTCACTTTACAAGTAGACAACAATAGGTTCACATCTCTCAAGTACGGACACAAATCAAACAGTATCACTTCGTCTATCACCTCGTAACAGTCTATATTCACTTCACTTGAAACACTTTCACTGTAACATGTCACTTGGGGGAAATGGGGTAGATCGAATAACCAACCCAGTACACTTTTTAAGAAAATCACTGTGTTTTTATTTAAAGTGTTGTCAGATAACTTTAATCGGTGTATGTAAACGTGATTAAGGGTTTTGAGTAGTTCAAGATAATATTGAGTCCGGAGTGATGTATAGTCGAGCATAGATAAGTAATGCACTATCCATGGCAAAGTGACGATTAGCCGAGAGCTTTTATAAGCATTTATCAGCATGTTTTTGAGGTCAAGCGATGGATGTATCTGGAAATTGAAATTGAATGGATTATTCAATTGTATTCAAACACTTTTTGTCCTATATTTCAAATATAGGTATTTGTTTGAAAGGTAATATTGTTGTTGTCAATAGCCATTAAGATATCATCTTTAGATTTTTTTACTTTAAAATAGATCATCTCCAGATCATCTTTAAAGTGATGGTAGCATTAAAATTATGATGATTACTCACTCACACACACTCACGAGACAGAGAGAGGAGAGAGAGAGAGAGAGAGAGACCGAACTTTATTTTAACCATTATAATTATACATAAATATAAATATAATAAAACTTAAAAAAAACCTTACGTTATTCCTCAAAGCGATATTATTTTCCAGAACCTTCTCCTTTGGTGGTGCGTATATACTTATAGTTTCCTTACTGACGGGTACCTTAGAGCTGGGCTCCGGGATGTAAGTGTACGGCAGAGAGGTCAAGAAGCCAAGGAATTTAGAAAGAAGGCCTATTTTTTTGGCTAGACTGTGATATTCCTTTGATGTATCTGAATTATTGGCTGAAAAAAAAAGATTGGTTTAGTAAAAGAACTCTTCCATCTTCAGCTTAATCTTCACTTACCATCAGGTGAGATGAAGATAAGATAAGATAAAAAATTATTGTGATTCTGTGTACAATCTTACAATTTCATGCAGTTAAGTTACAACAGATTGCCATTTTCGGGCGTACAATATTAACATTGTGAAATATAATTTTTATTTAATTAGTACTATAATTTAATTTATTACAATCTTTAAAGATAATTCCAATTATAGTATTCATTTAAATTGAAAGCTTTTTTGTGATAGCCATTCTTTTAATTTTTTTTAACACTAGATTTACCAGACCAGTCATTTAGACTGGTCGTGCAATTTCAATTCAAAATCCCTACTATATTACACATTTTTTTTTTCAGAAATGATGTTATTACTTTTGTAGCTATAATTAGAGAGTACGTTTTATAAACTTAATGTTATTTTATATACATTAGTAACGAATATAATTTTTGTTGTTGACATATATTCAAATCGCTGTTATATCTAGTGTCACTCCAATGACTTAATATATATTGGTGGGTGATTGAATACCTTTATTCCAGCAATATAAGTGCTTTTGTCTTGTATGTAACTCGAAGGCCAAGAGCTACCCTGTTAAGAATAAAAAATGCACCTCGTGTGTCTCTAAAAGCGACATGCGACAATAGGCTTTTATCGAGTCAAGTCGACTCAAATGCAGTGACATTTCGTTATTAACTATCGTTCTATATGTTTTCTTATACGTAATAAGAGAATGAGACATGCAGAAATTAAATTTACATCTAGAAAAATGTCTACAAGATAGATAGATAAAGTCTTTATTTCACACAATCCATCCAGACAGTACATAGGTAAGACAAACAATATATTCATTTACTCACCATTCCCTCTATCTTCTGCGCCGATAGGACTCGAATCCAAAACCGTGATTTCAGAACACAGAGCATCTCTCAAATGTATTCGGAACGGTTCATTATCTGTGTACATTATGAATTCCCTGTAGAAATAATATTTATAGAATCAGTACAGGATTAGGTGGTAGATTAGCTACCGGAGTGGCAAGATAAGATGAATTTTATCTTCATCTCATCTTCTGTTTAAAAAATGTATGGGTTTTGACAATTAAACTTGAATTCTAAGAGAGAGCTGTGTGCGATTATCTATATACATCTTGTCTAGACCCTCAGGGTTGTCAGGTTTCACCTTTCCTATTTCGAGTGAAATATTATATTTCTCATACTAACCCCTATTATATAACCCATTAGGTAACGGAAAAATATAAATAGTAACATGTATATAAATATCAAAAATATACTAAATAAACATACAAACATCATCAAGCAAAATTCCTACTCATCTTTCGAATGCCCCTACCGGGATTCGAATTTGGGACCTCTGACTGAATAGACAGATATACTGATCACTCCACCAGGCCGTAAATGTTAGAGCACCAGGATCTAGCATCGTCACGGCTGAGCTGCCTTTCCTGGTCTCTTTTGAAAGAGAATGAATGAATATGTCTACTGGTAAGTAAATCCACGCGTTGGCTGTTCTAGTTTCAGTCAATTGAGAAGTACCGTAACGTACCGGTCTTGGTAATTGTGTCCCTTCAAATAAAGAGCTCTTTGATTTTGGTTGTAAGAACATTACTAACACTACACTTACTTGTAAAACGTTTCTTTCGCTGAAAAGTTGGGGAGTCTGTGAGATTCAGGAGCGGTGGGACACGTAAGGCGTCGTTGGAGCTTACTCAACTTGGATTCCTGTACACACAAACGATCTAAAATTACAAATGCGATAAAATTATCCTAGAACAATTTTTAGGTTTGAAATCCACGATTCAACAATTAGCTTTTCCAACCTACCTACTTGTTAAAATATTTGCCATTAAAATATATACGGGACTTCGACTCGTTTCCACGAAGAAACCGAGGTGCTTATACAAGTTTTAAGTGTTAATACTTTTACGCAAGTATCAATAAACGAAAAGTAGCCTATATCTATTATTATTGCTTACATTACAAAGTTAAAAAGACATGATATTATATTTAATTAAAAATAAGCTGCTATCGATGTACCATAGTGAAAAGTACAAGATGATTTTGGACTAAGCCTATTCCCGCGCTAATATTGCGCGGTGACGGATACATCAGGTGAGCCGTGGCGACTGTTACGTTTTTTTTTCAATTATTTGGCCTGGTAACTAAGACCTTTAAGCCATATCTTGATTGTTGTAGATTTTATCTTTATATATGGCTCCAGGATACTAGTGCAATGTAGCCATTTGCCCCATTGAATTTTGGCAACTGAAACGAAACTGTTACGTTGAATAAGACGTACACGATGCATTTCTAGTGTATTGAACCACGTAGATTTCATCTCCTGTTTCGCCCCTACCGGCCCCGTGTTAGCTACATAACCTGCCAGTTTAGGTTCCCTTGCAATTGTCTTGACTTAGAAGTTTGAGTTATTCACAACTCCCAAAGATTTCAGAGTTGAGTATTAAGTATTAGTTATAGCTTGATATCTTGATGCATTTCCAAGAGAAAGGGTCTTAGTAGACTGTTAGATATCGCAGTAATTCAATTTCTCCAATTCAGGTGTAAAACCTTAAAAAACGAGTCGGTAGTAAGATATAAAATCTTGTTAGGTGTCTACAGGAATTTATATCTTATTGCATGTTTTTAGAGTTCTATATCTAAAAAGTCAATAAGGAACCTTTAAGAAACTGTTGTCACTTAACACTGTGAATACAATCATCCTAACTACTTGACGACTGGCTGACCGGTGCTTAGTACCTCTAATTACTGGGAGCCGCGGGTTCGACCCCGTTAAAATTTATATCAACGGCCGGTAGCTATTTTTCCATACCCCTCTCATATGAACTAAAGTATAATTAAGAACTAAGATGAACTATGCGTTAGAAACGTATACTTCGCCTCAGTTATACATTACTCTAGTATCCAAACAAGCTCATAATGATGGTTACTTTGGACAAGAAAATAGATCATGTTAGAAAGTTTTTATTATTACTCACCTGTACGTTAGCCGGTAGACATTCAGCCAACATGTGCTGAGTGAACAAAGCAGCGAGATGAGCATAATTCGCCGCAGAAACCCCAAAAGATAATAAAGTTTTGATACGAGCACGAAACGTAGTTCGAGAACAACCAGTTGACTGAGAGTCTTGGTACCATCTGTGGAATAGAAGCTCAAATGTAGAAAGTATTTTTTATATATTAAGCTCAGCAAATGACTCGACACCACCTGATGATAAGCAGTAGAAGAGACCATATGTAAAGATAGCTAGTGAAGCATGCGACATAATGCCCTAGCCACCTCCACCTGGCCAGCCCAAAGTGATTTTTCACGCATCTTTTAAAGGAACCCATGTCGTATGAAGGAGGAAATACGTGTGCCGGTAAGGAATTCCACCCAAGCCACAAAATCTCTTAGTGCGCTAAGACTTGGCGACAGTGAAGGAGTAATACTAATACATAATGACATAATTGATTTGTAAATGTCATTATAAATACTAAAGGCTGAGAGTTTCTTGCGCCGCTTCTTCTCTGCAGCTACTAATTCGTCGAAGCGGTAGTAGGGTTGATTGGGAATATGCATACTAGTGTTAATTTTAATTTTAAAATAAATATTATTTTAAAATTAAAACTAACACTAGTATGCATATTCCCAATTAACCCTAATAACAATTTATTTAGTACATATTTAAATTCTATAACTGGGACAATTTGTACGGTTAAGGTTTGATTGATTTAATTTCAACCAGCATAATCAGAATAAAAAGCAATCCACAAACTAGCACTTACCTCACAATTTCGTAGAACATATCCCTTTGTTTCTTAAAGTTCTGGAAACTGAGCACAGAAGGGAAGTTATCAACATTATCAGTTTCATGATTGAAACAAATAACTACATTGGAGCATCCACTTGGGAAGTTTTTCTTGTCTTGGCTTTTTTCCATCTCGCATTTCAACCCATAAGAGTTTAGTAAGAATTTCGCCAAATCCGGACAAAAAGAACGAACCTTCTTATTTTCTCCTAGTATTTTCAGGGAATTCTTGTCCAAAATCACTTCCAAAATAATCCTCAGATTCCACAAAGCTTTAACAGCAAAATATGTACAATTGTGCACTGATTTCAATAAATAATTCATATTATTGTCCATCAAATACGATTCCACGTTGATATAATCTTCTTCAAATTGATTTGAAAGCAATATTGATATCAAAAAGTATATCTCGGTATTCACACTTAATATTAAGTTTGTGTTTAATAAAACTTCATAAATTTCGACCAAAAAGTCAACTTTCTCTTTAAAAAGTATTTTATTTGAATCCGTTTTAACGACAATCTGAATTTTCTCTAAAGATTCCTTCTGGGTTATTTTTATTTGGGGCGTCAAAGGCTTAGAGGAGGAAGAGACGTTTAAAATATTAAATTTCTCCATTAATTTATGCCGTTCTAACTTCAACATGGTTCGTTCTGCTTCGAAGGTGTTAGCAGATTCTTTTAGCTGGAGATTTTGCTGTTTAAAAACCGCATTATCTTCCAAAGCCAAAGGCGATGGTTGTTGAAAGCAATCTGAATTAAAACTATTTAAAGACATACTCTTTTGCGATGTACTCTTATCTATGTTCGTTGGTTTAATTCTTTTTCTCTCTGATCTCAAAGAACTGGCTTTTCTGGCCCCGATTTCAGGAAATATGTCTGAATTACTCAAGTCTAGTTCTATTTTCGTGTCACTATCATCTGAAGCGTTTCTCATAGACTTTTTCTTTACAGAACTCTTTTGGGCATTGATTATGTAGTCACCTAGACAGCTCTTCTCGTGTGATCTATGGCGATGACTTAGTCGCGGGGTGTCGCAACGTTCATGGTCTTTGAAACTTCTCTGAGGAGTTACTGGACTAGCTAAATTCGGGTAGTCCGATAATCTAAGCCCGTTTTTCAACGGAGTGCTAGATAAAGCAACTTTATCTGCTCCCAAGCTTAACCTGGACTCATCTGATGAAATTGACAAATTCTTATCCTCAGGAAAGAGCTTTGTTTTGACTTTACGGCCAGTTCTTTTGCGGTCTTTGCTTGGAGATTCATGGCTTCTCTGCGATTGTGATTTGACTGAGAGCGTGTCTTTCCGGTCATCGCTTGTAGGGTCACTGATAGAACGTCTGTGTTTACGACGAGAATTCTGGACCTTTTCCGGTGTTTGGTGTAACAGTGGTAATGAATTGTTGTTGGTTTGCAGAATGCTGGAAGGCAAATGAAGGTTATAATTATTGTTATTTGATAGTATTACTTGTATTGTTTTATTTCGAACTCTGTTATACAACTGGGAGATCCATTAATGGCAAAGGATCACGATTAGATATACATATCACTTACAACGGCAATATAAATTATCATTGCATTTTGTCAATAGATTATATATAGATTTCAAAATAATGTTAAAATTTTATCTTTGAACATTAAAAACACCGGTAAAATTAACAAATTATGAGTATCTACTATGTGCAGCTTTTAAGCTTGAAATATATAAATATGGGTATCATAGTTTCTTATATCTCTTAATTTCCTACTTGTTATCTAAGGATAGTCTGGAATTCCCTGCAAGCGTCCAATACAATCCTGTTTTTATTTAATGTGGTATTGTCAGCTCTATAGTAATCAAAAATACAAAAATAAACAAGGAAATCATAAAACGGAGCAGAGTGGAAAACTTAGAGATCTATGCCAGAGGACAATCTAGAAATAAGAATAAAAACTTTGTGATAGAAATAAAGGCTATCTTTATCATGATCTCTGTCTATACACATTTTCAGACAGTAAAATATCAAATGCCTGGTGACACTTCAAATTTTTACAATTTCTGCATGCTGTCTTCGAGAAACAATAATAATTTATGTTTCACTGCTATGATATTGTAAAAAAGCAACAATTAAGTTACTTTAAATCTTCATGAGTCATATAAATTAAATTAATTTTATTGTAATGATATGTCATTGTTATTTGTTGTTTGAAAAAAAAATTTAAAAAATATCTATATTATACACATCACAAACCCAGCAAACATTCATTATTGTGGGTGCCGAATCAGATACTTGTACTGATTCTGATTGTAATAGACAAATAAATAAATACTATATTTAAGCATTTGTTTTAAAGTAGCTTACAGAATACAACAAACTTCAGGTCCAATAATCAGTGCACCTGTATACTACGTCTGAGGTCCGGGGTTTGAATTGCAGTCAGGTCAGATATTATTATGATAAGTTTAAATATTGTAAGTTTGTAATGATGTGGTCTCCTTTGCCCTGTCGATTTATAAGATGGCTGTTTTGATTAGATCAAACATTTAAAAATTTAACATTTCAAATCAGATCTGTTAAGTTTAATATTCATTGTGAAGCTCGAATTAAATTTTATCTATTGTTATACATACAATCATCACATCGTCACCGTCATCATAATCCCTCATGATTAATAATTTTATATATAATTTGTGCAAAAATTTATAAGATTCCTTCTTGTTGTTACACTTTCTTCGTCTTTTTACTTTTTTATGTCTCCCTTCTTTATGTTACATATTGAGGAATAAAATGCTAAGTCACGCAGCTATATTTTTATTACATTGAATACCACAGAACCCACACTTAACTCTAGCTAAAAAGGCATACAGTGACAAGTTTATTTAAAAAATTCTGATGCTTATATACATATTACTATCTATATTTCTCTTTATCTAGTATCCATCACACAAGCTCTCAATGCGGCTTAATTTGGGCTATATAATAGGGGTGACAGCGAAAAATATTGTTACAATTAAATAATAATATTTAAAAAAAATTCCAAAAAATACTTTAAAAAAAATAAACTACTAAAAAGTGTAATACTTAAACTACTTAAAAGTGGGTTTGAATAGGGATATGTCCCTTGATTGTCCTTATTATTTGATAATTGTAGTTATGACAATTATCAAATTTGAACTGTCACCAGCCTCATATCATCTGAAGATGAGTATAATTAAATATAGTTAATTTAATTTTAAGATGTCTTTAGAGATACTAGCAAGTGGACTAGTAAAGGACAAAAGGTTAGTAGACTCTTACCTGAGATATATTAATAATGATAACAAAAGAATATAAAAGTAAAACTGAATCCTAATAAAAATCTCTACAGAGGCCCCACATATGGAACAGAAAGTAAGGATAGGTAGAAAACTATGAAATTATCTATATAAAGTTAAACATTTTCAATATATAAAATATCAATAATGTACTATAGGTTTGATGCATAAGTAATTACTGTAAAATATGAATATTGTCTTTAGCTCTTTGTGTAATAAAAGTTGTGTATAAAATTTTTAAATGATAACCCATTTGTCTTGATAAAAGTTTAAAGGTTAATAAATTCATACAAAACAATATTGTCGAGATTTTAAGATATTGAGATTTATTTATCATTAAAGATATTGTTTCAGTCCAAAGTTTGAACTGAAAACTCTTTTTAAAAGAAGTAAACATTACAAAAAATATATATATTCTAGTTGTAGGTAAACAATGAAAAAGTAAATATTGTTTACATTTTCTAAGTTACTTACCTGCTCGTTTGGCTCCTTAAATATGACAAAAAATACGCCACAAACTCACTTCTGTTACACCCATACAAAATTCTGTCTTCAGGCGTATCCTAGAAATATAAAATATCATTTTGTTTAAAAATTCACCATAACTACACAAATATGTAATGTATTTTTAGGTTATGCCCAACCTCGGCAGTATCGTTTCTCAACCATTTGAGCAACAAAGCACTATCCAATTTTCCTGTGAGAACACTTTCAATAATTGTTTCAGGCATTTTGTATACATTAGAATGCAATTTTTTTAATAATCGATTTCAGCAGCTGCGCGCTCAAACTTTCGACAAGTGCCATTTTTAAAAACCATTTACATTCATATCTGTCATTTATTGAGCTAAACATACCTACTTTATTTAAAAAATGTATACGTTTTGCTATAATAACACAAATGAATCATTTCGTAACTTCATTTTAACGTCAATCTACAATAATCACAATGAAATAATGGAAATACATCATATTATAATCAGTAAATAGAAATTATATCGATATATTTTAATGTTGAACCAATTAAATTGTGACTGTTTTGGGCACTTACTGGCTGTAACTTGTCTTTTACACAAACCAAAATTTAAAACGACTGGCAATTTTTGGCTATAATTTTGTCGTCGGTTGGGTGCTGTATATATGCTGTAAAATACCTTGGTTGGTTTTATTTCATCTATTATGTTAAGTTGAATTTTTAATGCAAAAGTGGTGCTGAAAAGCAACGTAACATTGTACAATGTTGGAATATATAATTATAAATATAGTATTTGATTGGTGACTTTCTTAGTGGTGGTGGTGAATACAGTTTTTCGTTTTTTCATTCATATTTAATGAGCAGAGTGAAGCAATTCATCAGGCCGCTCAGCCTTACTGCCGGGCTTCGCACCGAATCTATCATTGGTCGCCAAAAACTCCATGGGGTAAAGGAATACGTTGTATCGGTGTCTGAACTATAAACAAAGAAAAAAACTACGTAAGACAAGACTGTATGGGCTTCAGTGTCCTTTGCTTTCTCTTTAATAGGGAGAAATAAAAAAAAGTTCGTCAACCGACAAATGACACAAAAGTTTGAAAAATTTTCTTAAGTTTGGATTTGCTGAAACTCTTCTTCTTTTAGTTGATAATCGGATATTGGAAAACTAAGGGGTTGAAGTTGATTGTTTTGTAAGTTTAACCATTCCAGCATAACTAACATTTCTTCCTACTTCAAATTATTAAAAATATGTAACATTTACATACCTTTTTTTCCAGTGCATATTACTACAAGAACGACTAATATAATATTTTGAGGAATATATATTTTACGAGAAATAAAATATGACGCTAATAAGGTGCATATGTGGCCAGCCATTTACCAACAAAAAATCATTTATTACTCATTTTTGTTTCACACAAGTGAATGGAAAATTCATTTGCGATAGCTGTAAGAAAACTTATTTGAATAGATACGCTCTATTACAGCATATAATATGCCATGAGAAACTTAAACACAAATGTGTTATTTGCGGAAGACTGTATTTACGGGGTCCATGTTTAAGATATCACAAACAAACCCATAAAATTTTCGTGAAATAGAATAGTTCGACTTTATTTTGCTCAATCCATGCTAAGCACATCCAAAACATAACATTGTGTAAACAACTTTCATGAATAGTGTTTTAAATATTTTGTTGTAAATTATTAGCTAACACTAATCCCTCTATCATACATCTCGTCTTTACATTTACACATTGGGTTGTAAATAATTTCAATTCAATTGTGTAATTCATGAGCTCCTCGTCTTTACATAGCTTAGCTTAGTTTTTTAAAGTGGTCACAATGACATAAGTAAAAAGGTTTAGTGTTGACCTCTGACAGCCCATCTTGTCATGAATTCAGTTTATTCAATGTGTACCTGTCCCATTAAAATGATTTTACATTAAAAATATGGTATGTAGTAGCTTTTGTTTTATCCCTTAAATGGATAATTTACCCACCATTAAGACTTTAAAATATTCTGTTTTGAATAAATGAAATTATTTTATACCATATTTAAATTGAAATAGTATTTTCTGAGGGTACCCAATGACATGAATTCATGACAAGATGGACAATCAAAGGTTAATAAAAATACTTCCTGTATTATTCTGTGAATAGATAAATAAGTGTTGTTAGATTTTTATAACATATACAGGCCAAGTACAAATTGAGCTGTCAATGCTACAAAAAAATAGAAAATTTTAGCATGTTGACAGCATATATTTTTTTAATTTGAATTCTTGTGAAAAATAAGTATTTAATGCATATTTCTTATCTGTATGGTCAATTATAAATCAATGTGATTGATGGGTTGTAGTTAGTAGTATGTGAATTGAGAAAAACTATAGAACTGAAGGTTGATAACACACAATGTTACTTATTTATATGGTGAAAATAGAAGTACCAATTTAATTTTAAGTATAAATATGCATTTATTTTGTAAGCATATTGGAATTTCCATGTATTTGAAATATATACATTATGTTAATGTTACAATTTAAGTGTCCATTTCACTTCTTCTTATTTATATATACAATTCAGCAAGAAACAATTATTAGTAAATGAGTTAATAAAATATTTATTGCATTAAACTTCAGAGGAGAGTACATATCCCTTTTTTTTGTATGCTTCCCAATATATATACATAGGCTTGAATTAATATAAGTGTATCCCTTTCTAACAATATGATAACAAAAAGGATAGCTGGTATATGACGATTCACATGACATTTAGGAACAAGTAAAATGCCTTGTAAAGTTGTCTGATTTAGTCAAAATTTAGTTATTCAATTCTAATTCAGCATGTGTTAGAGGGGAATACTACACTTAAATTTAATTTAAGAGTGGTGGAATTCTGCTATTATTCACTAAACTAATATTTAGTTATTTGCCTATCTTTCATTCCAAGTCAACTTGGAAAGGATAGAATGGCTCTTAAGTACTACAAGTTAGTTGACACTATATATAGTTTAAACTAACTTGTAGTTAGTTGAGTCATATAGACTGTGCATAGATAATCCATACACTTCCTATTTAAATAGGATTGTATTATGATGCGCTTTAAAATAAAACAAATAAATTACTTAAACAGGCACAGTGAGACGGCTGAAAATATAAGGAAAAGTCAGAGTCAGATGTCTTTGACCTACAGAACAGCTCTAACAACATTCTCCGAGGTATATTTCATTGTGTTCGTCGAAGTATCTGTGTTTATTTATTGCCTTTCAAAGTTTTATGTAAGGAGTACAGAATGTGATTCATCGTAGTTGGCGAACATTAATACCTCGGTGTACGGTAGCCGTTTTCCATCGTATTAAAAAGCAGTTTGTCGACAGCATAGGAGACAAGGTCCCTATAATTATATCTTCATAAGAATAGTTTATTTGCAAATATATAGTTACACTGAATGTTGTAGAAAGAGAGAGATAAAAATTAAAATATATACAATAAACTCTATTAACAAGCTATTTTTTTTATGATCGAACCATAAAAAACAAAAAACAAGTGAAATTTGATGTTACGAGTGTAATTATTAATTAACTAATTAATTAAACTAATTGAATACTTATAAAAAATAAGAAATGTATGTTTTCTTATTATTAACCTAATATTGTTTTTCATGAAGTTTATATACCACTAGAACCTATATAATAAAAAAAGAGTTGTTTTAGTATATATTGCAATAAAATTTCTAATTCAAATATCAAGGCTTAATTTTCATAGCTACAATCAATTGAACTCTCTATTTACTATTAGCAGTGTTCTTTTGCTAAATATTTATACTTTAATATATTTTAAAACGTTTTGATATTCACCTAAATATATCCCGTTCGTAATAAAGTTTAAAAGTTAAAATCTCAGATATAGGTATATCACATTATCCACTTTCGTAGTCTATTTTTAACTGTATAAGTAAAAAGTAATAAAACATTGACATATATACATTAACACTAGATTTACCAGACCAGTCATTTAGACTGGTCGTGCAATTTCAATTCAAAATTCCTACTATATTACACTTTTTTTTTTCAGAAATGATGTTATGACTTTTGTAACTATAATTAGAGAGTACGTTTTATAAACTTAATGTTATTTTATATACATTAGTAACAAATATAATTTTTGTTGTTGACATATATTCAAATCGCTGGTAGTGTTAAAAAAAGTATAGGCGATTTATTTTCAATATTTACACAATAATAATATATATGGTAAAGTAATAATGAGGGTTTTGTGTAAACTTCATTGCCTATCCATTAATGCGTGATAAAGTTAATTATTACAATGATATCTTAAAACACAGTGGCGCAGCGTACCTTGGAGGGCCCTTTATATAAGTTGGGGGCCCAAATGAAGGGTAATATTGCTCTCAGTAGTTTGTCATTGTACATCGGTTTAGTGCGATTCCCACGTTTAAGTAAATAAATTAAACGGGGGAATCCCGCACGCCTAACCGACACGAATAACCGATGTAGGATGTTGCCAACTTTTTGACGCGCTTAACCTGAGAAAAGAGGTTGCTTTTTTTACTATGGTTACTTTTTTATTATTATAAATGGTTTTTTCACGGGATGCACGAGTATAAGTGACATTGTGACAAGAGTTTAAGTGACATTGTGGATAACATTTTACTAATTTTTGCTTACAAATGTTGGGGGCCCCTGTAGCCCGGGGGCTTCGTATATTTGATACGGCGGTAGTTACGCCCCTGATAAAACACCGGTAGAATAACAATAAACTTCTGATGATTTCCATTGGTGCAACAGCAATAGATTTAATAAATAAATACTTTTCAATTCTGTACCTAAACACCTTAGTTAAAAGTAAAAAAGTCTTATCCATACAATAGTACACAATTTAAACCTTAACTGGTTAGCTTTCTCTCAAATTTGAGTCTTCATTTTCATAGGTTCCTATGTCTTTTTCTTGTTTCACTTCCACTTCTGCCTTCAGTTCTTTTATAACTGATGACGGAACATCTATATCATTCTCTTTTTTAAATTCAAGCTCTAGTTTAAACTCCCGTTTAATTTCAACATTTTCTATTGGCATATTATGCTCTTTATTGCTTTCTCCCTCTTTTACTACTTTCTGTTTCTCCGTCTTACCTTTGTTTTTCTTTTTGTTAACATCAGCCATTTTCCTTTTAGGGCATTTATGTTTTTGGTAGCTGCACTTCAAGGAGTATTCTCTTCCACAATCTTTACAGCAATAATGGAATTCCCCAGTATGAACGTTCAAATGGTAGTTCAGGCTTTTCTTATGACCGAAGAGTTTAGGACATTGAGGGCATTTGTACGGCTTTTTCTTCTTATTACGTTCACAATCGTGTCGTGTTAGATTAGTAAGATGATTAAATTTCTTGTTACACTTATGACATTGGTACGGTTTGTCACCTGTATGCACTCGTTCGTGCATTATGACACTTTTTTTCCTTATAAATGTCTTTTGACAAAATTTACATACATACGGTTTCTCTCCTGTGTGGATTCGTGTATGTTCAACTAAGCTGATTCTATTAAAATATGTTTTGTTGCACTTATTGCACTTGTAAGGTTTCTCTCCAGTGTGACTGCGTATATGATGTTTGATTGTAGCTTTGGTGGCGAAGAGTTTTGAACAGTAATCACAGCAAAATTTTTCTAGTGGTGGGGGTCGAACTCGCTTCGGCTTAGGTTTGTTTGGCTTCGGAGTAGTCCTTGTGATTAGTGCTACAGGCGCTGCAATGCAAATAGGACATATAATTAGAAAAAGATATATATTTTTTAAGAACATATAGACACAAACAATAATCAAAGAGGATTATAGTGAAAGCATATAACGAAAATTTGTTGGCAATTTTCTACTTAATTTCGATGCAGCAATGCTCATTATCCTAATATACGACGAGTTCAAGTCAGTGAATGATGCGGATGTTTGTATAGTTGACTGTACTCTGATAGACATAGACAATATAGAGCTTTTGATTTCTTAACCGTATTTCGTATATCCTTATTTTACTAATATTGTTCTTTTCAGTTGAAATACTGTTAAATTAATAACTTCTTTTGAAATTAAAACCCTTGAACTTGCAATTATAATGGTCACTAAAAGTATCCTAATCAAGGAACTTGTTAAGCTTACGTCAGCCAGCCACAATAGATCATTTTTGGGAAATGTCATTGCAAATTTAAGGATTTTCTCTTGGTCTTCTAGATAAGCAGCCTCAACTGAGGTTCTTGAGGTTATCGCAGAAAACCGCCTATTTTTTCCGCGATTTGAAAAATTTTCTGCATAGAAAAACCTTTTCTTTCCAAAAAACCGTACAAAATGCTTTCACACAGTTTGTTGAGTCCAGATTCTCAGAGTTCTATCGCTAAAGGACAGGCAGAAATGTATAGATAATGAGGGTAAACATTGTTTGAAAAATTTGGGTATATTTACTGTTTAAACTTTTCGAACTAAACGGCAATTTTATTCTTAATCCTCTAATGTTAGTCATTGCTGGCACTTTTAATATATACACAGTGGTGGAAGGTGGCTAGATCCACCACATGATCAACGAAAAGGGAAAACACTTTCGCCGAACTAGGTGAAAGATGTCTTGTTGGAACATGTTCCAACATGAACAGGCGAGCGATATATTTACTGATGTGATTATTATGGCTGTACATTACGTATTGTTACGATACAATGTTGGCTAGGTTCACTGTTTACATTGTATAACATTTCCCGATCAACCATTTTACGATTACTCGATACTCATTCGGCTATGTAGTGCTATGAGGTAGCTGCTACGAAGGACCATGAAGGAGGTCACAGAATTTTAAAAGTAAGGGTCAAAGAATAGTATAAGCTATGTACAGACTTCGCAAAGAATGCCTTTGGCTGTGTGGATGTGTATTCTTGCTGTGAGCCTTCTGGTGTTTCTATGAAATTTGACGCATGCCTCACGATGTCTGTACGCGGTTCATAAGTTTCTTTAACTCTTATCTTTAAAATTTGACGATCTCCTTCAAAGTGACTACATATATATTACGAGTTCTAGCACTAGGTAATATTTGAAACCCGAAATTTAAAGTAGATTCAATGTTTTTATGCATCCCCATGTTGGCAGACAGTCTAGATTCTAGAAATTGGAAGATTTTCTCTTGGTTTTGTCTCGATATCTTGCAACTATTTTCCCCAAAAATAAGCATCTCCTATGCTTCCATTACATCCATTATTAAAAGAGGACGAGAGAAGCGGCAATAAAGCTAGGCTTTATCATAATTATTTTAATTTTGATATATTTCTGTTACATTGACTTGGAAATTTTCCTATAACATTAAATGGCGTGTGTACGGTCGACCAGGATTGTTCCCGGAGCACTTCGACCCAATGGGATATTTTGTGGTTGAGAAAGCGGTATACTCATTTGGTGCAATATCAAAGTTTCGGTTGATTATGTTATGTAGCGCCGACGGTGTATATACGACCCGCCATGCAGGCGTCCATGTGTTGCCAATGTACCTTGCGCCGCAAAGCACAAGGCTTATAATTGCACGCCATAAAAATTCATATTTCTTGTATATAACTGCGTACCTTTTTATAAATGAGATTAAATTATTGAAAATTCAATATCATTCATAAATTGATTTTTACTGGTCAATAAAACATATATTTTGAGTATTGCAAAATAACCCTGTATTATTAAGAATTACAAACACTATGTTTACCATTTTATTATAATTCTAATTTTAATTATAGTATTTACCTGGGGCAATCTTTAACGGTAACTTAAGCTGTTCTAATGGAATCTGCTTGAAGCGAACTTCTGGTACAGGAGCATCGTATGGCACTGCCCATTCTGCACCCATTGACAATTCTTCACCTGGAGACAAGTCTTCGGGCTCCTCAACCACTTCATGTTTCACATCAATCTCTATTTCAATTTTTATGTCTGTCCTGGATTTGTAATTGGTGCCTAACAGGGTTGAGTTAGAGTTACCAGGACCAAAACTCATTGTTGGCAGTTTTTTTTCTGGAATAAGAACTATACCTATATTGAAATAAGAACTATACACTTTAATACACAGTAATGATTTTAAAGACTAAAGCAATCACAATAGATATGAAGTTACACAAAAATGTCCCTGATCATATTCTAAGCAGAAATGAGCATTAAAAAATACAATAGACTGGGCATTGTATCTATAAATATAAACTTGCTTATTATTATATTTGATTTATTTGATGACTTTACACTTAACAAGAAGAACCCTTTCACTTTTCTTAATTAATTGTTTTTTTGTTATCATCTATGTATCCCTTTAGAAAAACATGGTATGCTTCACAGTTAATTATGATTGGTGTGTGAATGGTTTAATTTTATTACTTTAAATACATATACAAATATTCTTTACATTAAGGATTGGTTTTAATTTGTGACTACTAGGTTTGTTATAAAAATGTTTAAGAATATTTGTGCTGTAGATAATGTTTTATTATATAGATAATGAATAGAATAGAATTATAAAATGCAGAGATTTGTGTTACTAGGTATTACAGAGGCTTAACTCATTGCTCCACATTTTTATTATAATTATTTATCACAAATGAACATAAACCAGATATTTTTTTAACTTATTTTTTATGAAGCTTTGACCGCCATTATAATCATGTAAGCCTGTTAAAATCATACAGTAAATTTGTACAAAACATTCTTTGTCTCATCCCATTAATTATAGCGCATTTTAGTCACAAATAACTGTATTCTTCTATCACTCTCAATGTGTGTACATTACCCATTAAAAATAAAAATTTGTTTACTGAAATGTGCCATGAACCTACTCTAAATGCTTGAGTAAGCCGGGGCCTCTATAAATTGGAATACCCAAACCATGGCACTGGATTTGGTCTACATTAGATGGTTCTGTACCAGAGACCAATACCCTTTTCACCATGCTATCCGAAATGATATTCCCACTTTTCCAGATATCTTTCCTTAATAATAGAAACGTTTTCACCAGAATATGGTATTGAATAACTAGTACAGAACCAACCATCATAGCTTTATTTGCTAATGAGTCAGCAACTTCATATTAATTCCAACATCCATTGGGACTAAAGTATTTAGTCTAAAAATTTATCTATTTTGAACTACCTACTTTACTTAAATAGCTTACCTACCTTTATTCAAAGTTTTAAGATACATTCATCACTAAAACAAGGTTCTCTTAACGATGAGTATTATCTAGTATTCATAATATTTTCAAGACAGATTCTGTAAAATGGTTCAATTTAAATGTTTTAGCATAAAAAACCCCTATAGTAGATATGTACTCGATCAATCAACAAAATTTTTGACAAGTTCGTATTTTAAAAATGTCTAAATAGGCATTGAAATATGAACCATACAGCCAGTACAATTAATGACAACGTTTGGAGATAGGCAGCAATTTTTTAATTAAAACAGATACCTAAATGTGAACTCTTAATTATATTGAAAATTGCGTTTATTCCAAAGGCTGGACAATCTCAAAGAGCCAAAATGACGGACGAAGAAAATAATAATATCATCATGCTGTTACCATGCTAATGCTTCTTCATAGTCTTCAATTTAGGTAATATTGACAACTTCAATATAATTCACATATTTCATTACATAATTTGTATCAGTGTAGGTAATGAAAAAACGTTTCCATCGGCTCACATATATATATATTTGTCTTTGCCATACTATAAAATTTAAAACTCGAAATGTCAATGTCATTAATATTTCTTTGTGAATGTTTCTAAAAGTATGTTGCCAAGTGGGCAACTTTTGTTGTTCATTATATCATAATTAAATACGAGTTTTTGTATTAAATTAGTTACTAGATATGTCGACAAATAATCTTTGTCGTTGCTGCCATGCTGAAGGAAATTTTAAAAATCTTAGCACTTCTTATAATTACAATGGAGTCGATGAAATATTTTCTGTTATGCTTCGCGACACTTTTGATGTTACAGTAAGTATTTTATATAAAAGGTTTATTTTGTAACAAATATAATCATAATAATTGCTGAATGGTTGAGTTATCAATCAATGTCTGCTGAACTATAGTGCCGTAGTTTAAGTCTTGTTAATATTTTTCCCAAAATAGAACTGCTCTCTAGGTCCACTAAAAATGTAGTTTCTTAGAAAGTATCAATGAAATTGATGATTCAGGTTCAGTTTAGATTGAACTTAATAAATAATAAATTTACTAATAATAGATAATGTTTCAAGATCTAGAGTTCTGTCATTATATATAATTCAACAATAATATCATCTAAGTACTAATTTAACTTGTAATAAGGTTGCATTGACAAAAAATATTAATTCTATGAATTAGCACCTGGCCAGTAAATTGTGTTTAGTTTATTATGATGTGAACCATATTTAATATTACTGCAGCAGAGGTTATTATTGTTATTTTGAACCAGTTTGCTTAAAGCAGGTCTTTGAAATATGTGCTTTAGATAAATTTTACAGTCTTCCACACCTCATTTTGCTTCTGGAATATCAATACCATTGAGTTATGTCATCAATGGTAGGTAAATAATATGGATACTAATATCTAATAAACACCAATAGTACCATTAATGATACTAACATAACTAAAAAAAATATTTGCCCTTTATGTGTTTTAAAAAATACTCATTCAGTGATAAAAAGAAAAAGTAAACAAATGAATGTTCTTTTTCATTATTTTAAATATTTATTATATTAAAACAGACAGTTTAATAGAAATAAAATAAATGCTTATAAAATATATAAAGTACACATAAATTAAAATATTTGAATTAATAATTAAATTACTTTTTAATTTTTTTTACATAGTTGACCTTGGGCCTTGGGCATTTTATTTTGAAATTATTAGTACCATCAATGGTACTACTGGTAAATTTTAGTACCAACAGTACTACGTAAAGTAAACAGTAAAAGTCAATGGTCCTACTAGTCTAGAACCTTATTTCAATTGTGTCGATTATTTCTTAGTTGAAAATCAGGTCAGTCTTCAGGATTACCCTTTGGTCGTACCCCGACAAAACGCCGCGACAAACGCCACAACATTTTAGAAACATCAAATGACATGACCGTGATCTGTCCTTAGGCAAGAATATAATAAAAGAGTAGCATGATCTTAAATTTAATTCTAGGCTGTGCACAACGGATTCCTGGCCATGACCTGTCAAATCTCTGAGCTTTAAGACCTCTTCAGTTTACCATTATAGAATGGGATTTGTTATAATAATGCAATTTTAACTTATCAGTATTCATTTATTTAATTTCCTAACTTGTTCTTTTGATTTATTTTAGATAAAATCAACCTCATTAGTTCGCGAAGGGATGGCTCACGGTATTTGTAATGTATGTGAGCTTCGTTTAAGAGATGCTTCCCAATTCAAACAACAAGTTGTGGCATGTGAACAGAGATTTACACAGTTTTACATGGAAAATGACCTGAAAAGTAAGTATCTATTTGGTTTTTACTTCTTTAAAACTAGTATTAGTAGTCAGACATCATTTTATATTGTTCGTCATTGTAAGATTACATGACATTCAAACAAAATAAAAATGTACTGTCAAAAACAACTCACATAAAAAAAAATTGCTAAGACGAGACCATATAACCACTGTCAATAATGTATTAGATCTCATGTAGACTTACTCTACACACCCTATCTCTATAATCCTAATTTCACAGTAAGTTCAAGAGTAAGTTGTAATTACACCTTACTCAAAATAAGTGGCTTGGCCATTTCCCTACATTAACATGAAATAAAGAAAAAATTATCAACCTTTGTATGATTTGCATAAGGAAAAAGTAATAACCAATGAATAAATGTTTCTTTATTATAGTACTGAGAGTAATTCTTGACATTTCGATCAATACGATGTCTGATTTTATCAAAATACTTTTTGTGTTTTTAAATTATAATCATCGTCTATCATTTCAAAGTAAGTAGATCTTCATACAATTTATTTGAAGTAAAAAAACATGAATAAACTTATTTTTTACTAATCTTATGTCGCATTCAATCTAATCTCTCCTCGTGTTAATAAATAACCGAAAAATTTGTTCTTTTCAGGTACTGTGAAGTTTCTCAAAATAGAAGATGAATTTTCCTGTGGTGAGCATTTTTTACATTCAAAATTATGATAAATTAGCACATGGGCTTGGGGTAAGGGGTAAGGCATTGTCGATGTTGCTTCAACCTACAGAAAGTGGTGTACCATGTGCTGCAAACAGAAGTAGCTTAGATCATCATACTAGCAGAGAGACGCCCAGAGCTGGACATCCTCCCCCAAGGATATCCAAACCGACCGGTGCTGTGCTACATTAACATCATTAACTGCCTAATGTCTTACTACTAGGCACATGCCTTGCTATATATGAGAAACATATGAGAAGTTTGGACGATAACACATAATGTGGCTTGGTGGGTGAAAGTGGCCTTTACAGCCGGGAACAATAGCTTACGTGGCTTCCGAAGCCTGGCAGAGCACGAGATAATATATTCTGATGGACCAAACCAGGGAATAATCTTGGCGATAGTTGTACTAATAAAATAATTTAAAACTAATTTTTGTTTATAAAAATTCCGACATGCTCCATTGTTATAAACCAGATGTCGCGTCTATTTTCCTTTGCCTTATATTGAATACTGTGGATCTTTATCATATGACATAATTTTACAACCCTAATTAAACAGTTCTGTGTAGAATAAGCTTAAATAAAAGAAAAGAAGAGAAGTAGACCTTCTCCTGAATGCTGTCCTGATGCAAGTTTATAAGTTCCATGTTTCTCTACCTTTGACCGATAATCCTGGAGACTGTAATATGTAAACGTTCTTATCCATAACACAAGCCCTTAATGATTTTAGAAATAACACTTTTTTATTATGTATTTTACAGGTGCTAAAGAAGAAATTTCATTTGAAAATGATGAAAAGGACAACAAATATAATGAAGGTAAATAAAACACATTTAAAGTCGCGTGTCCGGTAACGTTTAGCTTGTCATTTGTCTGAAATTCGTATTTGCATAGTGCACTGCTTCGTATGGCTGGCTTCAAAATTTAAAATACTGTTGGGGACAGTAAAACCTCCTTTTTATTAATTCGTTGACCGCTTTAGTTTTAAAAAAAGAAGATATGTTTGATTCATTATAATTTTGTTTTTTGTTTTATTATTGCTTGTCATTGTGAAAATTTCCACTTTTTTAAAGTAATATATTTTATTTTTATTTCACCAATTTTTCCTTTCTTGCGCCCATAACGTCACCTTTTACAACATCTGGCGACCGTGACAGGACGTTATGGAGAAAGCCAAAGCGGAGAGAGCTCTTTTTTTCAGACGTTTTACACGTTCTGCAGAACGCCTAGAGGGTCATCTCTTGAGTAAAGAAAGGACAGCATTATCGGCGGAGTTTGAACATTTTAAAGTAATATATGAAAAACTCGCAGTCGCTCAAAATAAGTGTTTCAGTTTGTGGCTCGATTTGTCTGATCTAAGGGACTCTTCAGACGAAGTGGATATAGATGCGTCAGAAGAGTATGATATTAGATTTTTCACACTGAAACAACAGGTAAAAGATTTTTTTGAATCAAGTATATCTCACTCTAGCCACAATACAATAACTGTCAAAAGTAACATGAAAGACCAATCAAGTATTGTTCCCAAAAGTGAAGATAATGATAACGAGTTTCAAATGACGAGGTCTAATGTATCATCTCAGCCAGAAAAAAATAGTAAGGAGCGCCGTAGATATAGATTGCCTTACTTGGAGTTACCGAAATTTAATGGAGAAGTGAGTAAGTGGATTTCTTTTTGGTCTCAATTCCGTAAAATTCACGTCGATGAAACGATCGACGATGATGATAAGTTTCATTATTTACTACAAGCTATGGAATTAGGTACATGTGCACGTGAATTTGTTGAAAGTTTTCCGCCTATTGGTTCAAACTACCTTGTAGTTGTAGAGCAGCTGACACAAAGATACGGTCGTAGCGATTTGATCATACAGCATTATGTAAGAGAGTTGGTTCAACTAGCAATACGTCAATCGAAGGAATCACAGAAAGTTTCTATGAGGATTCTATATGATAAAATTTCGTGTCAACTTCTTGCCTTAGAAACTTTAAATATCCCTCAAGAGAATTGCTCTACCTTTTTATATCCGTTGATAGAATCAGCTTTGCCCGAAGATTTACTGCGTGTATGGAACAGAATTCGTAGTGACACCGACTGTAAGACTAATCCACTCTCCGAGTTATTAATTTTTTTGAGAAAAGAAGTGGAATCTGAGGAAAGGATTAGGTTGGGACGTTCAGAATTATATGCTAGCTGTTCCCCTGTACCAGCTTCTGCGACGTGTTTTACTACAACGGAAAAGAAAAGCTATAATAAGCCACGATCAACAACTAGTTTAGCTAGTGTAAAGTCTGAGAAGAGCTGTGTCTGGTGCGAGAAGACTTTTCACACAAGCTCTGAATGTGTTCTTGCTACAAAAAAAACATTGGATGAACGTAAGGAATTCCTGAAAAGTAAGAATGCTTGTACGATTTGTTTAAATGTCGGTCATTTTTGGCGAAAGTGTAGAAAACATCCGGTCTGTATAATTTGTGGTAAGAGACATTTTCCTATAATGTGCAATAATGTTAATGTTACCAAAGGTCAAGATGTCAATAATGACGTAGTGAATCAAGCGGCCTCTTCGTCTGGTAACAAAACTGTATTACTACAAACCGTTAAGGTAAATTTAATCCATAGTAATGGTCTTTTTAAAATTAGGGCACTTTTAGACTCAGGTGCGCAATGTTCATTTGTTAAATCTGATATTGTTAATAAATTAAGACTACAACCGATAGGTTCGCGTGAACTCAGTCATAATTTGTTCGGTGGTACTGTATTAGAGAAACAATCTTATAGAATTTTTAATTTAAATGTGTGTAGTTTAGATGGAAATCGAGTTTGTAACATTGAAGCTTTAGAGCACAAAAATATTTGTGGTAACTTACCTCGATTACAACAAAATAGTGAACTTTTCACACGCTTAAGATCTTTAGGTATTGATATTTCTGACTCTACCGATAATATTTCTGCGATTAGTATGTTAATTGGTTGTGATTTTTTAGGTTCCTTGTACACCGGACGGTCAACGCGCGTAGACAATAATCTGTTGGCAGTCGAAACTATATTTGGTTGGACAATTCAAGGGCCTATGGTTGGTGTGTGTTGCTCTGTAAGTAATATTAGTACAAATTCATGTACATTTAATGTTGAGGATTTTTGGAAACTTGAAACCATAGGTATTAGGGACGAAAGTGAGATCAAAAACGAGAGACGCATAGAAGTAGAAGTCATGAATTTTTTTGAGAAAACAGTAAGGATCAATGAAGAAAATAGATACGAAGTAAGGTTATCGTGGAAAGATGGGTCATTTTCTCTTAAATCTAATTATGCTATGGCTTTAAAACGTTTAATGTCAACAACTTCTCGATTAACTCACTTAGGCATTCTTAATGAATATAACAATATTTTTGAAGCCACTGAGATAGATCTGGCTGGCCCTTTATTTTTCAAAAATGGTTCGAAATGTTGGATTGTCTTGTTTACCTGCGCAACATTCCGTGCTGTACATTTAGAACTCTGTACTTCGTTATCTACCGAGGATTTTATGTTATCCCTGAGAAGATTTTTAGCGAGAAGAGGAAAGGTTCGAGCAATTTATAGCGATAATGGCACTAATCTACGTGGAGCTAGGAACATTCTTGAAAGCGTTGATTGGGATGAGATTGCTAGAAAGATTTCGGTTCAAATGATTGCTTGGCACTGTATTCCTCCTTCAGCGCCTTGGTGGGGAGGATTCTGGGAGAGAATGGTCAGGACACTGAAAGGAATTTTACGAAGGGTACTGGGTAAAGCCTGTTTACATTTTTGTGAATTGGAAACTATTATATGTGAAGCTGAAGCAGTAATTAATTCAAGGCCTTTAACTTATTTAGTTGACAGTTCGGAGAGCCTAGTTCCATTATCGCCTTCGATGTTTTTGAATGTTAGTGGTTATGAGCACAATATTAGTTTTATGGATCATATTGATGGACATGTATTAACTGCTCGTTGGCGTTATTTAAATAAACTCAGTTTAGACTTGAAGCAACGTTTTAGGAGTGAGTATTTATCTCTACTTGTCGGGTATAAAGAAAGTAAATTGAACGAACCGGTGAAAGTAGGAGATGTAGTTCTTATTGGTTCTGATGACATTAAACGTATTAACTGGCCACTGGGTATAATCTTAGAAATTTATCACGGGGTCGATGGAGAGTCTAGAGTTGCTAAAATTAAAACTATGAGTGGAGAACGCGTCAGAGCTTTGCAGCGACTCTACCGCCTAGAAGTCTCTTGTGAAGATAAGTTAGTAAAAGCAACACACGCCGATCCCCTTTCTTCTAATTCAGGGACGCCACCAGTTATTGTCACTCGCAGTGGTCGTCACGTTAAAGTACCAACTAGGTTAATGTATTAGTGTTATATTATGTTATTTTCAATGCCGGGGGAGGATGTTGGGGACAGTAAAACCTCCTTTTTATTAATTCGTTGACCGCTTTAGTTTTAAAAAAAGAAGATATGTTTGATTCATTATAATTTTGTTTTTTGTTTTATTATTGCTTGTCATTGTGAAAATTTCCACTTTTTTAAAGTAATATATTTTATTTTTATTTCACCAATTTTTCCTTTCTTGCGCCCATAACGTCACCTTTTACAACAAATACTATTCAGCATTGGTACACTGTTTTAAGCCATTCATTCGTAAACCTACTGAGACATTTTGTTCTGAGTGCAATGATTGTTTGAAAACATTAAAGAAAAACAGTTACAGGCTTCAGCATCAAACGACAATAACATGCACGAGCAAGAGATTCGGGATTAAACTGCGATAGAAATCTTCATTTTAGAATAACATGTTTCTACAATTTGCAGACAGCAAAGTGCCTGCAACGGATATACTTATACAACCAGTTCTGGACTTAGAAGATCAACCACTCTCTACTCTACTACTGGATCGGAGGGAAATTGAGGATTCTGACCATGATGATGATTGGATTGCACCTAATGCCTACAGTGATGGTATTACCACTATTTTTAAAAATCTCTTTGACTTTTATTTACAGTTTAAGATGGCTGCGACATGTTTTGTAACGGAATGTTAATGCACTAAGCGAACGCAATTATAGTTCTTCTAATACTGATTTATTACATTAAACTTAATTATAAAAATGATGGTAAGCTGAAGTGTTATAACTCAACACTACAGCTTACGTGCTTATCGTGCGCAACTGGCTTCGTATGAAACCATTGTGCAGTAATGTACACGCTCCTTGGTGATGCAATATTTCTTCTTACTCCCGTGGACGGTGATTCGCTAATAAACGGCGTGGTATAGTTAAGTAACTAGAAGGGATATCTTAAAATTACCTTTGAATACCTTTGTTTTTCTTTCGTTTCGCCTTTGATGTGTTTGAAGTATTTATTATTTTTATTATTTTCAGACGAAGATTCCAAACCTAACCACAAGGCGAAAACGAAAAAATTCTCATGTGAAGTATGTCAAAAGAGATTCACATACAACGGCTCCTTAGAAGTCCATATGAGGATCCACAGTGGAGAGAAAACACACCAATGCCTTCTATGCAACAACAAATTCGTGTACAATAGAGACCTAACTAAACATATAGAAGAAAACCATGGGAATGGAGATAACTTCGCTTGCACTTTATGCAGTGAAACATTTAATAAGGCCAGATTTCTCAAGACCCATATCAAGATACATTTTGAAGATCAAAAGTTCAAATGCAATTACTGTGGCAAAGAGTTTCAGAGGAAAAAGGGGTTGAAGGAGCATTTAAAAACTCATACTGGGGAACGGAAATACTCGTGTGAAGTGTGCAATAAATCGTTCGTTCATAATCAAACATTGAAATCCCATATGGTAACACATACTGGTGATAGGCCTTATGTCTGTGATATATGTGGTAGGAGATTTCCACAACGGACTCATCTTAAAAGACATATAGTGATTATCCATACAGGTTTGAAGCCGTATATGTGTAAAGTGTGCCAAAAAAAGTTTTCCAGCAAGAGTTATTTAGCTATCCATGAAAGACAACATACAGGTGAAAAACCGTTTTCGTGTGAAGTGTGCAAAAAAGATTTTACAGCTTACACCACTTTGAAAGTGCATATGAGAGTGCATACAGGATTAAAGCCATATGCATGTAGCTTTTGTAACAGGCAGTTCGCCCAGATGGCCAGTTTCAAACTCCACGAACGGACACATACCGGGGAACGACCATTCTCTTGTAAAGTTTGTAAGAAACCTTTCTCTGACAATGGGTATTTGAAGATTCACATGAGAGTTCATACGGGGGAGAAACCCTTTTCGTGTGATGTCTGCAAGCGTTGTTTTAGAGAAACAGGACAATTAAAAAGGCATATGCGGGTGCATACTGGTGTGAAACCTTACACATGCAAGATATGCAACAAACAGATAGTGAATCTCTCCAAGCATATGCGAGTGCATTCCGATGAACGGCCGTTCAGCTGTAGCATATGTAACAAACAGTTTTCTATTAACGGTAACTTGAAGTTGCATATGCGGATTCATTCTGGAGAGAGACCGTTCTCTTGCGAATTGTGTAATAGTCAATTTACTCAGAGCAGTGGGTTGAAAAGACATAGATGTACTCATGCCAATAAAACTGATGGTTGAAGGGAATTACCTATATTTTAGAGCTTCTTAGATAAAATTACAAAAACGGAATTAAAATATTGTTTTATATAACATCTAATGTAAAGAAGTTCCATTTGCCGCAGTAGGATTACTATGTCATCTATATACTTTACTAGGGAGAAAAATTTGAAAAGGCGTAAATATGGGAATATTTATTTACTTATATTTATATTATTTAATATGAAATATGTCGTAATCCTGTTAATACAAATAATAGTACTTGTGATACGAGTTTGACCCGCTTGTACCAATTGTACAACTCTAAACGCCTCTGCGGTACAAGGGTATAGACCACGACAATGTTGATGTATTATTTGGATGATATATTTCTATGTAAAAGGCAAAGGGGCGATTTATTCCTTTAAATATCAATGTTTGCAAAAAGTTAATTCTCTTTTAATTTTGGCGTCGATAGGGTGTATATTTTATTACGTTTATTGTGTCGTCGTGTGTTTTCGATGTGAAATTGGTTTAATTTTATGCCAAAAAGGATCCTTACATCGTGCAATACGTGGAATAAATTATTCAGAATAATTTTGACGGCGCCTACTATTAGTCTTCAAATATCCACTAGGCAAAGTTAAATGTTGCAGTGGTATCCCGAAGCCATTAATAAAGAAACGATTGATTAAGACATGACTGTATAGACTTTAGTCTGTAATATGTAGAACTTAACAAAAAAATTTAAATAAAATCTACACACAGAAAAATAGTTTTTAAATAGTGTTGGGTAGGACATCGGGTAGGATTATTACAAACATGAAAAGAGTTTGTAAGAATAGCCTCTTATTTTGGTTTAGCCAGTGCAGTTATGAATTACCGTACTTTAGTTATTAATACTAAAGTACGGTAATTCATTTGAACTTCCAGTACAGATATGACATTTGATGTGAAAAAAAAGTTTCTCTTATAAGACGTACCTTCTTTTAAATATTGCCTTGAACTAAGGTAGTTACCATAAACAATAATATATTGCATCAATATTGAAGGTAACTCCTTTTTAAAAAATGGTCTTTTTGTTTTCAAACAATCGTTTGTACGGTATTATATATATTTATAGCGGTACTTAAATAAGATTAAAAAGTATTATTCCTAATATATACCTATTATAAGTGAATAACTTTCATTAAAGAATAATTGGATTGAGGAATGTTTTGCAATAAATTAATGTAGCCAATAACAGTATTTATTTTTTTATTAAAGGCTTTATTGAAGTCTTATTGTAAAATATATTTTTTACGTACCTAACTGCTTTGTTTTATTAATAAGGAAAATCTCCAGAAAAAAGAAATGTATTACATTACTATATTAGGTAGAGAAAAGTCTTTGCGTATAATAAACTTTTAATAAAATATCTTTGGCTGTACTATTTGTACATTAATTATTCTAACTTACAAATAGTATTACAAATTAATTAAATAGTAAAATATGAGCCGTCGCTAACAACCCATTTGGAAAAGCTGGGTACACAAGCTCGATATTTGGATGTCACACGAGCTCACTGAAAGAAACCTAATAATCCGTGTACTCGTTTGCGATTCTTTATTGAGATACATCTGTGGGGAATAATGTGAATAACGACTTTTATAATTCCTCACATTGAAAGAAGATTTCTTTGAAACGTAAATATTTAATGTTGTAACAAAAATAATTTGGGAAATACAACGTGTTAACTATTTTAGACATTTTTCTCGTTGTTATTCGTTACCATGACAATTCATAAAAACTTAAAATAGATCATAAACAATGTTCTCAACAACATCTTTAACCACTCTGCAAAAATTAAGAGAATTTGGCTGGGAGGTGTGAATGCAGCCGCCATATAGCCCTGACCTTGCATGCTTTTGCTTCAGATATCCACATGTTTCAGTCTTTTCAGAATTCTTTAGGCAGTGTCAGGTTAACATCAAGGGAGGACTATAAAATTACCTGTGATGTGAACCACGAAATATGGCAATGTGGAGTCTTTGGCGCGTAATGACGGGGGGGTGGTTTGGTGCTGTGTGTTTTATTTCATATATTTTGTTGTAGTGTTGATTTTGTCATAAAATTGGTGTAGTTTTATGGCAAAAAGGATCGTTAAGTCTTGCAATATATGAAATATATCATTCAGCGTTGATTAGTGACTTACGTGAGATTTTTCAGTCTTTCATTTCCATTCATTTATTTGTATGGTAAGTTCATTTATTTAGAAACATTATATGATTTCATTCTCATTTACTTATTATTATAACTTTCAATTTTCGTATCATTTTAGCATCATCGCTTACATTGCATTCCATTTTCAAAATTTTTCTCGTTTGTTATCAACTAAATAGCGGGGCCTAACATTAGTCGCCAAAAACTCCATGGGGCAAAGGCTGCATTGCACCAGTATATTGGAGTCATAAATAAAGATAAAAACTACATTAATGAAGATATGGCTTACAAGTCATAGTTACCAGGCCAAATAATTGAGAAAAAAATGGCAATGTCATTATGACAGATACGTATACTTGCCGTAGACAGAAAATAGAAAACGCGAAACGAAAGAAATTGTATATAAAATCAGAAACTAGACAGGTTATTCAATACTATTATCAAATTTTATAAAAGTAATTTAAACAAAGTGAATTTACAATGATATAATGTCTAGTGGCACAGAAATATTGAATTTAGTTACTATTTGCCGATGTTGTCATACCGACGGAAACTTTAAAGATCTTCGGGTTTCGTATAAATATAAAAAAGGACATGAAATATATGCTGAAATTCTACAAGAAACGCTGAACATTCAGGTGTGTTGATACTTACTTCATAGAAAATTAAAAGCCAAAAAATTTATTTGTAGAAGTTAAAGTACCAGTTACAGTGGATTGATAAGAAAAGGTTCTTGTCATGTCTAAGGTCCAAGAATATAGGATTATTTTATCCTACCTTAGGATAAGCTTTTTGTCGCCTAGACTTTGCATACTCACCTTACACACTGTATTTAGTGTTACAATAAAGTCAGCCACAAATTAATTATTATTTTAATTTTCAGATAATGCCTCCACTGATTGAAGCAAGTTACACTATATGCGAAGAATGCATAACACGACTACGGGATGCGGCCCAGTTCAAGAATCAAGTTATACATTGTGAAGAGAAATTTGCAGAATATTGTAAAAGTACGGAGAAAAAAACTTTATTTGTTATGTTTTGTAATTCGTTTGCAGTTTTTGTAGATAGACACAGTGTTTTCACTACAATTTGTAATACACTATTACTTATTACTATTTAACTGTTAGAACTAAATTCATAACTTACATTTATAATTTCTTCAAACTTCTGCTTGCAGGGTCATATTAGTAGTTTCTGAGTTTTAATGTGAAGCAAAATGTAGCCAGTGACAAGGATGACAGCAAACTAGTACTAATAAAGTGACTAAAATAAAGTTACTTGCCTCTCTTTCATTCCAATTCAATATGATAGAGATTGAATGCTGTTTAGGAATGTCATGTCAGTGTACCCTTATAGTTATACACTTTTGGCTTATTTTAATTGGAATTTTATGGTATGCATACTAAAAATTAGGAATTGCTGTTGTGTTGTTGGATTGTTATCAAATATTTTAAATTCTTCATTGAACATACTAAAAACGAAATAACAAAAGCTAAACAGTACAATTGTGCAGCCTTATTGGTATAATAAAAAGAACTAATATTTATTTCATGAAAGTTCAAATTTAGTTTTAGTTAGTGTTCAATACAATAGAGGCTATTATTGGTGTCTACAAGTAAACATATAACACAGAACACATGACATAACATATCATAACACATAACATTTAACATTAAATGGGCCATCTGCTTGCCTGTAATGTAGAAAAATCTTTTGATAAATATCACAAAAATGTATGTTAACATCAATACATGGTATCAAAAAATAAAAGTATAATCATCATATTTCTTTGCAGATGAATTAACAACAATAATTCAAAATGATGAAAGCAAAAAAACAGATATAACAGACTATGATGATGGTAAGCATAAATAATATTCTTTTATTCTCTGTAACGTCTGGATTAAAAAATCTGCCCTCAGTAACCAAGCAAAAGTAACAGCACAGGGATATTGAAAGTAAAACAAATATTCTGTTATCTTTTACTAACTTCCAATAATATGTACTTTGAAACATGTGTCCTTTACATTATTAATAATATAGTTTATTAAACATATGTTTGAAGCATGGCATACCAAATGCTAATATATATTGTAATTCAAATTAGTGTAGGGTGATCTAAATTGAAAATATTAGTTGAGTTCAAATCAAATGATCAGATTTCATTTTGAAGTATAACTAATTTGTGAGGTTATTTCCAGTTATAGAGGTTTTGAAATTATTTTTCACTCTTGTTTTCTTTTTCTTTATAGATATTGAAATTAAGTGTGGCACAGCTGACATCAAAGAAGAGCATTATGGTAAGAATATATAGTTTATTATCTATTTTTTTTAGATTGGCATTAAAAATCTTAAGTTGGGATGCGAATCCAAGAACTTTCACAATCCAGGTGTCCGTTTTTACCGCCGAACTAACCGAAGACCTTCAGGTATTCCCTAGAAATGTCTTCTAGTCTATCTGTCTTTGCGTTATAATAAACTTCCAATAACAAGATTGAAACTAACTGCTTATCTGACCCTTCTTTCGACTTTAATAAAAGAGGGATTGTTTGACAGGTTGATTATCCACTTGGTCGTATGTGATAACCATCACATTCAGCCAAAGAAGCATCTAGAAAACCGCTTCATAATCCAGAGAAGTGCTCAGTTGACAAGAGACGTGAATGTATTCTTCCCATGACCATAATAAAGGCAAGGTCGTTGGCATTGGTCCGAGAGATCTGGTTCTGATTACGGAAATAAAGCAACTTTCTTTATATTTGGTCACTGGTTCATTTTTAGTTATCTCGAGCTCTTCAGTGCTTCAGAAGGCACGTCCCGCCGTTGTCCTAAGTCGTTACGGCAACTGCTTTAAGCCATAAGTCGCATTAGGTCCGCGTGGTGGTCTCCATCGATACTACGGCGAAATGTCTTCGGGCCATCCCGTGCTGTCGATGGAAAGCGGCTAGGTAGGTGCGTCGCTGAGGAGTTTAGTGGGTGAGAGCCCCACACACCCCCCTCTTCCTCCCCCCCCAGAGGTTAGGGGATCGGCTGGTAGAGCTTCTCCTCAGCGTCACAAAAAAAAGGTCCGCGTGGTGGTCTATTGGTACTAAACTCCTCATGTGTTCCTACCATGTAAGGCCTTTGCCCAGCTTTGGGAAGTTGTTGATTATGATGCCATGTTATAATACAGGTTATCTTCCCCGTTACATCGCAATAGCTGAGTAACGGGGAATAAAAGAAAAATGAGTTTCTATATTGACGTGACTTGACTACCTTTTCCTTGCTACCAGCAGAAGCTATGGCGATTACTGTAACACTGGAAATCTGAAAGGATTATACTTCTTTAATATCTACCCCCTACTATTATATCAAAATAAAAAAAATAGAGTCACTGGCATATTGTAACGTCTTCCGTATTAACTAGTTTTGGTCGTGGTTCGTAGTTCAGCTGAATGAATGTTGGTATCCCACGAGATCTGTATATTTTTCCAAGATATAAAGTAGCCTATGTGCCATTCCACGTTAAAGACTCTTTTTGTCTAATTTCAACCAGATCTGTGCATTGGTTCTTCTATGATTGTTTTAGAACGCATGTGATTTCAAAAAAGCTATCTTTCCCAAGACAGAAGTCATATTATTCATTAAATTAAATTAATTCCTTGCTAGCACAAGTATTCCCTCTCTCATACAATAAGTTCCTTTAAAAGAGTCGTGAAAAAGCACTTTTTGGGCTGGCAAGGTGTTGGTGGCTAGAACAGTATGTCGTATGCTTCACATATGGAATCCTCTACTGCTCATCATCAGGTGGTGTCGAGTCATTTGCTGAGCTTTTTATAAATAAAACATGAATATATATGAATATATTTCGTCATTTACTCACACCATTTTTTAGACCCAACACTTTGCTTGCCTGGTCGAACCCAATGTCAATAAGATCCCTAATTATACATTATACAAACTAATATGCAGTCGGTAATATTGATTGTGTTTTATTTCTAGATGATGAAAAATTTGACCGCGAACCCATTAAAAAGGAGTTCAAAGAAGAATCAAAAGTATCTACGAGGAAGAAGAAAAGCAGAAAGAGTAAGAAAAAGAAACTTAAAGCAATGAAAAATAGAATAGATTATGTTTTATTGTCTTACATAGGGCCTGCGCCCACGTTCGGCATTCCACAGACATGGCGAAGGAATATTTTTGTGGCCTAGTTAGTTCTTACCTTTTTAAAAATAATTTAGCACTGATATATTTATTTTGATAATAATAAACCCAAAGTCACGTTCAAACACATTACGTCATCCTCCTGGATGAAACGGCACATTATGATACATCATGGGATCATGGGATGGGCGCGCCTGTCACTACATCACCTCAGACGCATTGGTTAAAGCTTTGCTAGCCACATTCGAATAGGGTTGAATCTAGTTTTGGTCAGAATGTTGGATACCACAGGAGCCTTGCGCCTGCCACGAGATGCCGAAGCCTGAAGTACTTCATCGTATAAGTGGGCGCAGGCGCTTATTTACTATAGAAATTACAATCGAAAGACTCACAGATTAGGTTGGTAAAGATTTGGAGTTTGGACCTTCACTAAACTCTGTTTTTAAGCAAGTCCCACAAGTCTTAGATTGTACCAAAGTTATTTGTTGAATGTTGATAATATATAGGACTCAATATAAATACATTTCACAAATTTGAGCAGACATTTACTTTGGGTTCTGTATGTGCATTGAGTTTGAGCATTAAGGTCTCGAAAATTTGTGATTGCTAATGAATTTCTTCTATTCTGTTCTGATTCCTTCCTGGGTAGCTTGATCTTCGATTATTGTCCCATTTTTCATTTCAAATAAAATTTTGTTTTCAGAACCAAATCCACTAGAACTGGATTCATTAGTGGTGCAAGTGAAAACGGAATCAGGGTCTTTGTACTCTTGCAAAAATTGCGGTGATAATTTCAGTGCCGTCCAAATGCTGAAAAGGCATATCCTGAACAACCATTTGAAGAGGGAATACCCATGCAAACTATGTGAGAAATCCTTTAAAAACCAAAGCACTTTAAGGAATCATAGAAAAAGCCACAACGAAGTCCAATGCCCTTATTGTCCGAAGATGTTCAAAACGATATACGCTTTGAAACACCACGTGAATTCGCACACCAAAAAAGTTAGTTATAAATGTGATTATTGTCAAAAAGAGTTTCTTTATAAATCCTCTTTGAGAGTTCACATAAAAGGGCATTTGGGAACGAAGAAGATCTGCATTTGTTATCTTTGCGGGCATTCGTTTAACGATGTTACGAATATGGTTATACACATTCGGACAGTTCACGAAAAACAACGCCCATTTGGATGCCACTTGTGTACAAAAACATTCACGGCGAAAAAACATTTAGTGGTGCATATTAGGAAACATACAGGCGATAAACCCTTCCAGTGTTCTGAATGCTTGGGATGCTTCTACACCTTTTGGGAGAGTAAGAATCATAAATGCGGCGATCAAGACAGGGTTTACAAATGCAAAGTTTGCTCCAAGGAGTTTTCGGGTAGAAGTAACTTCGCGAAACACGTTAGACGATCTCACACAGGCGAAAAACCTTTCAAATGTATAGTTTGTGGTAAAGATTTCACTTGTAGATACTCTATGAAGAGGCACGAGTTGACTCACTCCGGTATTAAACCGTTTAGCTGTCGTTACTGCCCAATGAGATTCTCCCAAAAAAGCATGGTCGATAGGCATGTGAATCGCATACATTTAGCGGTAGTTAACCCCATTGAAATGGCTAAGAGAACCCAGGAGCAATGTCCTATATGTAAGAGGGTAGTTTTGGATTTAGATAAGCACAATTTGAAGTGCCACGGCGATACTAAATTCGTATGTGATATTTGTCATAAAAGTTATGCACAAAACACAGCTCTCAATCGCCATAAACGGGTAGTGCATTTAGGGTTGAATTACAAATGTGATTATTGCAAAAAAATGTATCAGCAGAGAAATAAACTGATTAAGCATCAATTTAAAGCTCATAACATTACAGTTAAAACAGAAGTAGACTTTGAGGAGTCGGTGGCTCAGCATAAAATAGGAAATAAGAATACTGACATCAATTACGTCCATATCGAACCAGCGAGGGTAGAGACGTGACCAACTTTCGCCATTATCGATGTCGTTGTCTAAAATGTGTTAACGTTGCAAGTTTATAAGAAAATCAAAGAAATAACGCATGATTATAAATTTGTATTGTTCACTTCATGACAGACAAATAGGAAGTAAAAACAATGACATATTCTAAAAACATCACAATAGATATAGAAGTTTTCACCCACCAACTATCATTATCTTCAGTCTGAAATATTGCTGTATATAAGAAGACGAATGCGTACCATTGATGTGAATGTAGACAGAAATATACAAATTTCTTGTAAAATCTATTCCTGAAAAGAGGCGGTAAAAGGTGAACGAAGCTAGGACTGTTACATGTCACACCAACTATCCGGCGTTGTCATATAATGTGCTTTATGTATTTAAGTTTGTTAGTTTCATTTTTATTGATGATAAAATCCATCTAACGTATTCGTTGTTAGTTATTTAAGTTATTACATGTATATTTGTTGTTAAAGAAATAAAGAGGCTATAATGATAGTTATAATGTATATGTATATGTTTGTATAATTTAATATCATAATTTACGAGTAAATAAATATGGAAAGTAAAAAACTGTGTTTATTTTAAACTGTATTATAGTTGTCTTGACCCAAAATGAGATATTGCGTGTTATATCAAGTTAGAATAATATAACTCAAATAATTTTGTAATTTCAAGCTCGAAACGCTTAATATACACTTAATACTTTTATTGCTACAGGCTGAGGACGTCGCCTGTAAAATTAATTATATCTTTGGAATCCGTAACATTGGCTACCATAAGCAAATACATTAAAATATGTATTCAATTAGCTGAGTATCTCTAGTCTCTTGCAAAAGTACACATCGACATTTCTATCGCTATTTTAATGTCATGAACGTTGTCTTATTTAGTCACATTTTCAAACGCTTCGCTTAAATTTTCAATGCCATCTTGTCTAATTATGCCGCAATCGCTTCAAGTATCGTCCAAACAAGTTTGTGATTACGTAGCACGAATACACAAATAACTATGAAATTTGCCTGAAGTAGAGATGAGAATGCGCTTGAGAATAACCAAATTAACTTTACCGTTAAATTTGAAAATGTTAGTTTAATTTCAGCTTTATATTAGCGGGGATAGGAGAAAGTAGTTTTGTTTGCGAACCAGTTCAATTTGTAAGACTGATCGGAGCGAGATTGGAAAGTGCTTACTTTAGCAGTTACCTAGTTGGTGTTGTGTGGATCGCACGAAAGCACTGCGGTACGAACTGGCTCCACAGAAATCATAGACAATAACGACGGTCAAAAAAGTTGCCGAAATTGGCGCGGAGTAACTGACAGCTATCAGTCTGACGTTCGGTAGTGGGTTCAATTGTGGTGTGGTGTTTTTCCGATTTTTTGGATTCAAATTGTGTGTGAATTTGGTGGTTACTGAAGATTGGTACTAAATTTTGAGGTGAGTTTGAAAACTAATGCTGGTAAACAATATAACTTCTACAGACTATCTTTATTATCGTAACTACTATAATTTATGTTTATGGCTTAAAACTAGTATGAATTAAAATTAGATTCGTTAACTTATTTAGCGCAAAAGCCTCTTTGCCCTAATTATTACGCTAATGCGTAAAAACTCGCTATAAAACGAAATTTTGGCGGGAAATCATGGCGTTATTTGTGTGTTGGTAGCACGTATCGTCACCTGTAAAATAGCTTGTGATGTTGAACAAGCTACCTAGCTTGCTTGTTCAATATATTTATGTTCTACTAGACGTTCACCCCGGCTTCGCATGTGTGGTTATGCTCTTGGTGTACCATATTAAAAAGTGATATAAGTACCTACAACATGCCTATTGATGAAGATGAAGATGTTTTAATAAAAACATACCCACTTGAAAATCACTGCTAATCATCCACTATAATTATTAAAGGTTTACACTATAATTTTACATCTTTGTGCATTTGGAGTAATGTATTCAAATGGTGAGATTACCCTTTTTACTCTACTAGATAGAATTAGATTTAGTTTCTCTTCAAATAATTCTTGCATACTATTAAATTTATTAAAGTACGTGATAACTGAATAAATTAATTACTATTCACAGAAACAGATCCAGGCTCTCTTAAAATACTATAACATTTTACTCTGAACTCTTTAAAAAGAACTAATAGAAATCCTGGCTGAAAAGGCGATACTCCTTTGCATGTGAAATGAAATGTAATAATTTTTTATTCTAACAGCAAAGAAAAGTAGAACTATTGAGAAAACACACCAAAAAATACGATATATGTAATATACAGTGTTTTCCTAAGATTAAATGGCGTAGGATGTAGGATTTACAAAAAAAAAAACAATTTGAAACAAAGAAGTAACTTAATTTTTTTTTAAATAACTCTCATTGTGTCTATGTTTAACATGGGAAGACGTATCGGCTAGTAAGGTATGTACCAAGCACATTGTATAAAACTGTAATCACGAATTATGTTTAGTCATCTTCAAACCCTTCCTACGGGAAGAAGTAATGCATTACAAGACTCAACAGATGCTCAAATATTAAATGCATCTTAATACTCTTTATAGAACGTAATAACAATTAATTGATTATTTTTTGTATAAAATCTTTCATTTAAAGTATAAAAGATATTCCTAATTAAACAACGTCTTTATTTTGTGTAAAATTTTCGAAAGTTCGTCGCTTTTATTTCTAAAGGAAGATTGTTGAGTTTTTTGATATTTGAAGCAAAAGCGCTATGGTTAATACGATAATTAATGTCCGGAATACACATATTATATTTATTTTTATTTCTGCGAAAAGCGATGCTTTTTTTAAAAAAAAAAATACACTATGCCATTTTACAAAGATATTTCTAATACATAAATACTCTTTAATGTGAGATAACCTTTTTCTAAGATCGATCCTAAGCTTTGAAAGCACATTGTCATTGCCCCAAGAACGTATACGTAGATGTAATATTTTACTAAGTACAAACAATTCATTCTTATTATGAAGTACTTTTAAACGTTATATAACGCACCTTGTTACTAATTCGTTAATTTTGTCTGCAACAAATCTAGGTCAATTAAACCAGTTTTCTTTAAGGCGATCGCAGGTATATCTGTTTGGCTCTTATTACTAGACGCTTAAAGATCAATTTCACTATCACAATACATAGGTAGAAATAACTTAGATAATTATTTTAATTTTCTATTTATCAACACCACGACAGAAGGGCAGATTACCATCAAAATCAATTTAGCTTTTTCTTCTAATATTAAAAGTAGTGTTTGTTATCTAACTCTTCCAAAAGGGTTGACTGATGGAGGGATAACTATGTGAAAATGTTTGTGTATATTTAGTTAATCTGAAAAAAGGTATTATATATATTTTATACACATAGAAGGTAACGAAAATCATCTAACTGAAGTTCTATTTAAAATAGACATTGCTTCAACCAGTACTTAGGATTAGTTATAATACATTTCGTGAATCAAGTCACAAGTCAACTAGTATATTTTTTTTTTACGAGGAGGAATCTATTTACGGACCTACCCGCCACTGGCTAAGCGACGGCCGTGTGTGGGGCTCACTCAGTACCTCAATAGAGCGGCACTGAGAATACCCACAAAAACTCCCCGGTAACTCCATTGCCCTTCACGGGGGTAACCTGGGTTCTGCACGAGCAATTCACCAGGTCAAGTCAACTAGTATCTAATATTTTATGAACTTCGAACCTAGGATCTTTGGTTTATTAGAGAGGTAATCTAACGCCAAGTGTGCTATTTTCTATGGTAATGGTTTTGATAATTTATAATTTGTCACATGAACTGGTTACACAATCTGAAGGAGCCATCATTTCTGCATCTTTCGTGGTTGACTGGTAGAGAATGGTAAATTGCATTAGATTCTATTATAGAAGCGGTTTCTCAATATACCGTTGTCTTAAAACGTCTTAGTATATATTAAATGTTAATATATAAGCACTGCACACACTCGTACACTAATTCTTTACACACACTGTATACACGCACACATGCCCACACAATCATGCGCACTAACGTTCACACAAAAAAACATACCAGCAAACACAATCACTCAAATTAGATGATAGTATATGATAGATGATGATACTTGTTTTGTGTACATTGCACTATTCAATAATGGCAACCCTGTCTTGTTTGTGTAATTTATCTGGTAAAATACAGTAACAAAATATCATAGTAATTATAAGTATATCGTTAAACCAGCTTATGTAAGGATATTGTAACTTGTGTTTTTTGACAGTAAATTATTATTATTTTTATTTACGCATAAATTTTTATCTTAATCAGCTTTTGAATGAGATAGAATTTTTTTTATTTGGTTTGGTACTTGATATTAGTATTTACCGAAATCTCAGTTATAATTGAATATCGTAACAGACGACGGTTAAATACAATTTGGAAGTAAAACAGTGCCGTGCCTTACATCAGAGCCATCTTTTGGAAAACAAAACCCTAATAATAATTATCTATATAATAATACTTATCATGTAATAAATTTTGGAAAATTTCTTAATCTACTAAAGAAATTTATTATCACTGTAAGCAGCCAAGGATCTTTGGGGGCAACTGGGGGCACTTGCCCCGGGTGGCAGTTTCATGGGGACGCCAAATCCTTGAGACAAGAATTCGAAATATCGAACAAGTGAAGCCTCTTTTCCTTTATTCTCATAGGTTTTTATCAAGTAATCGAATCTTAACAGATTCGTTTAATTGAAAAAACCTATAAGATTGCAAAAAATGCTACCCATTTTAGTTTGGGTAGCAACAGTGTTTCTCAAACAGTTGGGGGTGCGCCACTATCAAGTTTTTGTCCCGGTTCGAAAAATTCGTAGATCCGGGGTTGACTGTAGGTATATCTATAAACCGTGTATCTTTTTGTAAATACCGGAGTATTAACCGATATAGCATTACATTTGGCTTGTAATTCAAATATTTAAATTAGTCATTATGGATCTATTCAGTAATATTATTTTAATTTTCATAAAAACTAAATGCTTGTATGTAAATTAACTAATATATATCACTTTATAAGTAAAAGGTAGGTAAATTTATTGAAACGAAGCATACGTAGAATGTTTACAATGAACAACCAAATTGGTTTCAATAAAATTACTAATAATAAAAAAGCCTAAAGTCAAAGTCAAAGTCAAATACATTTATTTAGTGTAGGTACATTACATACTCTTATGAAAGTTAAGATATAATAGTATAATTATAATACTGAAAGGTATTGAGTTATTAGCTTAATATTAATAATAATAGTTACAATTTAACAATTGGAAACTTCCAGCAAATTGTACTATACTTAGTGGTAAACCACAAATTATTATAAGAAGAATTGTACAGCCGTTTTGTAGACTTATTTTATTTAATACTGTGACATATAGCAGTCGATATAGTTATATGTTAGTTTAGTTTAGACGTGGAATACCTTTTTAAGCAAGGCGGAGGGGGCTAGGCACTAGTATCCTCTATCCTACTGCTTATCATCAGGCGGTGTCGAGTTTTTGTCAGTTATGTTATAATAGTTTTTAATTTCGTTCACGGTCGCCATTCTTGTTTGGGTCAGAAATTAAATAACAAGCTTGGAAAATGAAGTTAAATATAAAAATTAGTTGAAATAAAACGCTTACTTGAAGTGAACTCATGTTTTAATTACTTAAAGAAAAAAATGAGTGCACTTCAAGTAATTTTTATAGTTAATTTCATTTTCCAATCTTGTTATTTTAATTCTCGACCAAAACAAGAATAATTTAAAACAAGTTGTATTGTGGCTTATTTATAGCCATGATAGTTTTATGCCATAGCCATGATAGATACCCATCCAGGGAGTAATCATGACGAAAGGTAATCTGTTTACACTATTGAAAAACTACGCCAACGAGCTCCATGTTTTTAAGACTAATGCTGGGTTTCAATAATATAATCCATTTGCGGAAGGTTTTGCTAACGGCAGGTTGAGTTTTAAATACTTATGACAAAATTCAAAGTCAAGTAATCAAAAACGTCCGTAATGTTAGACCAAACCTTTTTTTAAATATAACTTTATAATATACAACACCCTGGCTGCATAGTTTGTGACATATATTTTTTCTAATAATATTGTATTCTATTATTATGTCACATCTTTTTGGCTTGTCGAATTATACATTGCTATCTCTACTTTTGGAAATTCATTCCTTATTTTTAGAACGTAAGTAGATTATTGAAACCCAGCTGAAATCATCTTGGATTCTCAATTCTGTGCGAAAGAAACATAATTTATTCCACACATTGATATAATTACACATCGTTATGAATTCTATTTCGCAGTGAAGCAAAAGTCGCGTTGATTACGTATCCGTTACGTCACCAACACGTAATATTTGTGTACACGTAACGCGTATCAAATAGGTTACTGATTTTAATACAATAGAGTTTGATTTTAAATATGAAAATACTTATATTTCATATGGTAAATACAAAATAGTTTTTGTAGATTGTAGATACGCATGCAGGGTTGACACATTATGATAATTATTTATTAACATAACTAAACTTAGATAAACTACGAACTAAATATAGATTTTGATTCCAGATTTTGTAAGCACTCCTATTGTATATGGGTATCGTACGATAGGGTATTCTGAGAAGAGTATGAATAATCTGACATACAGTTGGCCTCAGAAGTACTAACTATTAATTACCCATTTTATCTAAAACTGTTACAATTACTGTGTTTCACCCAATCAGTGGAGGAATGCCAGGGCTTCCACTATTATTTCATAAAATAGTATTGATTCTCTGTCTAGTGCGTTATTTGTAAAAATTCACCAGTTTCCGAATCAATTCTATATGTTTCTTCATAGTCATTGATCAGTTTGTAAGAAATTCTGCCATTTTCATTAGAGTCTTCATCATGTGCTTCTATTTTGATCACTAGTTGAGGTGGATAATCTTCTTCTTGCACCGATGTATTTTACAATAAACTTTCTATTATAGATGCATTGTCATTAGCATCTGTAATTTTTATATCTACTTGTATGAAGGATTTTAAGGGTGGACTATCAGAATCTCTTACTTCATACGATACCTCATAAAGGGGCATTGGCTCATAGTCAGGTCATTCACCAGTTATGAAAACTTCGCCACTAATCGGCTCTACTCTTAGAGCGTTCCCTACATTGTCTCCTGCTATAGCATACTGTAATAATCCAGCGGCTCCTTCTTTTGTTGAAGTTGCTGATAAACTAGTGACTAAAACACCATCTGGCGTATCTTCAGAAAATGTGAAAATTAACGATTTTTTTTTACTGCTTTTGGTATAAGACTTAATTCTACAATACTTTGCCTAGCAGTTATACCACTATCTGTAACAATTATTGTGTGCTTCAAATATAGAACCAGTGTAGCTTTTCAAAAATGATAAAGAAACCCTTTGCGAAAAGAGTTTAAGGTTGCCAATGCATTGAGTCAAGTAAATTACCCTTTAATGCTTAAAGAATTACGACTAATTAGTTACATTTCTAGAATTCAGTTAAATTGAAACATACTAGGAGAGTACTCTTTCATATCTGATATGTGGACACCTCCTGAGCACCCCTGGTAGAAGGTAAGTCCTATCACTTAGAGATGTTCATCAGACTTTCGTAAACTATCCGACCTCCGTTCTCAGTTTCACAATGAAGCCTGCGCCAGAGGTCGTATGTGACGTGATATTATGCAGTATGCCGATCACGTTGCTACTCAAACTTCGTGACACATTTACGTTTTAGGAAAGGTAGGTTAATGCGGGATTTTCCGTTAGGTAATTGGTGATGAAAGACCAGACAAATAGGGAACTTAGAATATATAAGAACTTATAGGGAACTAGACAAATAGGAAAATTAATAACATGGGGATTTATCCCACATTGGTGTATATTGAAAGATTTAAGTGATCTTTTTGTGGACCAGGGGATCTTGATCGCCCCTCTTCTTTTCTGTTTCTGTGCATGCCGCGAAGGTAGGGGCAGAGATTTATGTGATGAGTACGAATATTTACTGGCGAGTCATGGATGATGGTTGTATATTTATTAAATATATTTCTTAAATTAGTACGTCAACGGCACCTACTTTGAAAGAGACAAATTCCTCGAGATTTTTTAAGTTTACTAAATATAATGCAGTCGTGTTTTGATAGTGTTGGCATGAAAGTTTATCTGACTTTTATGTCTTGTGTGTTATGTGTTTCAGATTTATTTCATTGATATCTATTTAATCAAAAATATGCCCTGTCTATGCAACTTTTGTTTTACTAAGAAAGAAAGAAATTTATTACGTTTGAGAGTTTTTGGCGCGTAATGGCGGGGGGCGGTTTGGTGTTGTGTGTTTTATTTCATATATTGTGTTGTATATTGTATTGTGTTGTTTTTGTCATAAAATTTGTGTAGTTTTAAGGCAAGAAGAATCGTTAAGTCATGCAATATATGGAATACATCATTCAGCGTTGATTAGTGACTTACGTGAGACTTTTCAGTGTTTCATTCCCATTCATTCATTTGTAGGGTAAGTTCATTTATTTGAAAACATTATATGATTTCATTCTCATTTACTTATCATTTCGTCGTAATCATTATTATAACATTCCATTTTCGTATCATTTTATCATAATCGCTTACATTGCATTCCATTTTCAAAATTTTTCTCGTATGTCATCAACTAAATAGTGGGGCCTACCATTAGTCGCCAAAAACTCCATGGGGCAAAGGGCAAATAAAGATAAAAACTACATTAATGAAGATATGGCTTAAAGGTCTTAGTTACCAGGTCAAATAAAAAAATAATAATTTTCGTTTGAAATTCTACATTCTGTTTGGTGTTTCCAATTTCTCGCCTCAGATTTTTCACCAGTAACTGGTATGCAAAAATAATTTTGTGGTACGCATAGGATATGTTACATACTTAATTAATATAATTAGTTTAGAAGTTATCATCTTTTAGAAGTAATCCGAACTAGCGGCTTTAAATAATTGTGGTTGAGATCAATGAATGATCAATGATTGATCAATGAATGTCGGGAAACTATTATACTGTAACAAATATGAGTTCTTATGATTTAAAACAGAGGTTCCCAAACTATTTTAGGTAAGAGACCCCTTATCCAAAACGAACTGATATCTGAACCTCTATATACAAATTACTTTACAATTATTATTTCTAGTTTCTTTCACATTGATACAAAATACTTACAAATATAAAAACTTCGATCGATATGTCGACCCTAGGAACCGATTTCAACTGGAAAGGATATGGACCCCTTTTTTAAGACCGGCTTTAAACTGTTAACGTTATGTTATATAATCATTGACAGAAAAAATCAATATTATTTGTGTTTTACTATGATTTCATCGTATGAAGTCAACTTTATAACGCCTTCTCATTATTTCCCCATATTTTCTACATTCATACCTAATATATAAACGGGAAAGTAACTATACTTTTGATGCGTAAACAGCTGAAGCTATGCGAAGGAAATTTATTGTTATAGTTATATCCTACAGGACAGGCAGCTGCTGAAATCGTTAATAAACAGAATAGGAGTGTTTACAAATAAAATATTTTCGACTTTTCACTTTCAGTACACAAATATGAGATATTCTAAATGGAATAAGCTTTAACCTAGATAACCTTCCTGCCTTCCTTTTACCCTTCTTCTTATAACATGGGTAGGTCTATATTCAAAGCAGTCACATGAACTGAGATCGTAGATTTAATAATATAAGGCTATATATTTCTAGTTAGGATACATTCCATATATCTTAAGTCAGAGCAAAGATAAGGCCGTGATAACTGTATACAATTAAGGATGACGATCAAAATATCAAACTAAATAAATAAAGCACCCATTTTGTACAACACTTAATTTAAATTTCATGGGTTCCTTTAACACTAGATATATACCAGCGATTTGAATATATGTCAACAACAAAAATTATATTTGTTACTAATGTATATAAAATAACATTAAGTGTTATCGATAGCAATTAAAAGAGGGAGAAAAAGAGGAATTAAAGAATAAAACAGGTTCCGAAGGGAGAATTCAGTGACAACTAACTATATTTTTTTAACGTCATATTTACAAGGGGACATAATAATAAAAAGGTAATAAATGAATACAAAAGAGAGCCGATTAGGCACATTAAGTTTATAAAACGTACTCTCTAATTATAGCTACAAAAGTCATAACATCATTTCTGGAAAAAAATATGTGTATATAGTAGGAATTTTGAATTGAAATTGCACGACCAGTCTAAATGATAAATCTATGACTGGTCTGGTAAATCTAGTGTTAAAAGAGGCGTGAAAAAGCACTTTTAGGGACGGCAAGATGAGGGTGGCTAGGGCAGTATATCACATGCTTCACTAGCTATCTTCACATGTGGACTCCTCTACTGCTTATCATCAGGTGGTGTCGAGTCATTTACTGAGCTTTTTATATATAAAAAAAAGTCGTTAGACACATGTATGTCTAAGTATTTCATTTATCCACATTAAACATTTTAAATATTACAAAAGGTACTTGTTATTATAAATTCATCTATCAAAACTTTCGCATTTCAAGAATCGTAACATGACTTGCTATTTTAAATACGTAACTGAAATTTTCGTAGATATAATAGGCGCATTGTTTTCGCTTTGGCGCGCAAACTGGCTCAAGTAGCCAATGTGTACTGGTGTAATTGAGGCAGTGTTACACGGATATTGGGCTTGGTACGAATGTAAGAGACGAGCGGTTTGATTCATAAAGTAAACTTGAGGCCCATATAAAATAATGGTCATTTAAGAACATTTTATTATTATCGTTATTATTTAACAATTTATGTACACAGAAAGACAATTAAAAGGACACAACAGAATATTAGAGAATTGTACAAAGGTACTGCTTATTTCTATAAGAAATCTCTTCCAGTAGCCCCGTATATGGGAAAAGTGACATCGAAAGGTAGAGGGGCGTGTACTAATACTAATATAATTAAATACATAAAAACTAATATATAATAAATCGTTTTTTTTGGAAAAACCAGTAAGTAGTAGGAGTAGTGTGAAGATAGATAGTTTATCAAGCGCATGCGCATAAGTTTTGCTATAATTGATCCCGGATGGGTGAAAAATAGTTACCTCCAGCTCTCCCACTAACGCTCCCGGATGCACGTTGAACCATTGGTCCAGGTTTTAACGGCAACCACTTTCTCCCAGAAGCCGCATTGGACCAGCTTGCTGGTGTTTGGTCATAAACTCATCATGTGTTTCGATCATGTAGGAAGCCTGAGCCCAGCAATTGGACGTACATTCTGGTGTTTGTGATAATAAAACCGTTTTAATAAATAATTACTTTTTCTTTTTATTTAGAATAGAATATATCTTTATTGTACATCAGCCAATTCAAAAAGAGATATGCTTAGGGAACAGTTAACTTATTTTGTACAAAGAGCTACCTTATCACAAAAAGGGATCTCTTCCAGGTAACTTTAGGATAGACAGGATTAAAAATAATGTACTCGAGGGAAGTTGGTGACGTATAACGAATAAATACATGATAAATAATATTACATACAAATACTAAATATACTTTTATTGTTATGTTTAACGTATAAAGGAAAGTGAAACAAACAGATGCACTTTTTTAGATAAAAATTGTTTGGAAGAATTACGCGTCGATAGCGAGTTATACTAGATATATCTATATATAGATCATGTCATCAGCTATCAAATTATATGCAAATAATAGCAAAGCTTCTGATGTAAATAATCGGAAACTACGGGGCTTCTAACTCGGACCACACCACAATTTCGAGAGTATCCACCGCTTTCACCGAATACCGTTTTTTGTGCGTCACTTTCTGGACGTTATTCACTAACCAATATATACATATCTGTCTACTTAGATGTCGGCTGTGTTAGCACATATAGACGCCATTTACATCGTGGGTCGAAATTAGTTATTTCCCGCGACGTCCGAGATTATATATTAACACTAGATTTACCAGACCAGCCATTTAGACTGGTCGTGCAATTTCAATTCAAAATTCCTACTATATTACACATTTTTTTTCAGAAATGATGTTATGACTTTTGTAGCTATAATTAGAGAGTACGTTTTATAAACTTAATGTTATTTTATATACATTAGTAACAAATATAATTTTTGTTGTTTACATATACTCAAATCGCTGGTATATCTAGTGTTAAAAGAGTCACTTACATGTACTAAAGATACCCAGTTAAAGTTATGACTATTGCCTTTATAATTATATTTATTTGTTTTCTCATACATATTCCCTGTTGTGACGATTTAAAAGAGCTTAGTAAATAAGTCTATTTAAATAAAGTTATTTTTGAGTTGACTTTAAAAAAAAAGTCAATTGAGATTTTTATATATTTAACAAAATTAAAAAGGATACAACAGTAAATTTTATAAAGGTACTTATTTCTATTACAAATCTCTTCCAGTAGTCCCAATTATGAGGGATAAGGAATGGCAGAAAAGCGTGTATTTATACAAATATAATATATATATAATTAGATAAGAAATTCGTGACTCATTTCTATGTCGCACAATCAAGAAGTTGAATTCTTTGCCAGCACACGTTTTCCCTTCTTACAATTCTGGGTTCTTTAAAAGAGGCGTGTAGAAGATCAAGTTGGCTAGTACAGTGCATAGTTTCACTTGCAATGTCCAACTTTTTATTTGGACTGCACTTCTGCTTACCATCAGGTGGAATGGAGTCATTCGCTTGACCTTTCTATAAAAATAATTTATTTATTTATTTTCATATGACACACCAACAGTACACACATTAATCTGTACAAAAACACAAATATACATAAAAATGTCCTGATGTGTACAGCTATTACAGGCGTGTATAGCATTCTTTACATAGTAATCATCGCAAACAATATATATTAATACATGACCTTAGGTAATTATAGGTAATAATAAAAATATAATATAGTAACAATATAAATATCTCCAATCTACACTGCATGCGATTCCAGAATCCTATGCCTAAAGCGAGCCAAAGAATCATGAAAAATGTCCAAATCGTCCACAGTAGTGTTGAACCTATTGTATTCAATACATTTCCTAACTATCGGGGAGGAGTGGCCCAGATTCGTACGCCAGGGTGGTGTATAAAAGATCTTTGTGCATGGATAACGAGGGACAGCTCGCGGTACTGTCAACGCAATACGATAGCATATCATCACAATATAATTAATAAGAAGTTCTTATTTCTCATCTATTTATATTATATTTGATTATCATAGCGTTGTAATCTATTTATCGTTATACGAATATGTCGTTATACCGATTAAATATGTTAGTGGGAGATTAAAGTCGAAAGAAGGCAGTAGTGTACCTGTATTTAAGAACATCAGGCGTTTCACCCACCGTCTATAATTACCTAACTTAAATTGCTTATTATATGTGCCTATATAGTTAGTAAGACCTCAAACATTACATCGGTGAAAACTGCATTCAAATTTATGCAACAGTTTTTGCGCGATGCGTGTACAAACAAACAGACTAACAAAAATTCTATAAACTGTTTCATTGACTTTTCTTGCTTCGCTAAAGACCATATAAAGACATTAGTTTTTTGCTCAATTTCTTCACTGTATATCTATGTCATTCTAATTTATGTGTAGAGCATCTAGTTCCATCGATATGATTTAAAATAAAACAGTTGTCATATCAAATGAGTTTACGTGACAGTTGGAAAAGTGTGATAATTTTACAGAGTTCAAAGAAAAAGGAGTTTGTATGTTTTACTATATGTATTTTTTTGTTTGCACGTTTTCAATCAAATGGTGGACCTTTTTTCGATAGAGTACACTGCCGAGGTGGTCGTATTGTCACATAATCAAGGTATAAAGATCTTAAAATTTTAATTGCACATATTAAGTGTTATATTTTATTTATAGTACGAGTATTTTTAACCAACGACAAACAGACAGGCAAGTCGATAATACTGACTTCACCCATATAACTCTGACTTTAGGGAATTACCATTCTAAAATGAGAAAAAGTTTAAAACAAACCTAAAGAGCGACTTCAAACCACTAAAAGGGTCACAATAATACAATTTAAAATTATTTTTTGGTGTTTCTAGAAACAAGAAAGTAAAGCATCTAAAAAATACTGTGGAATTGGATAACATCTTATATTATATTATTTAATATTTCTAAGTTAATCTTAAAGTAAATCTAAAAGTAGAAAGAAATAATAAAAACCATCCAGGTTTGATTACTGACGTAACACAACAATGCTGTTAACATTATTGTAATGGCAGACTTTGGTACAATGGTATTATTTTATTAATAAATCATCATATAGCAATTAGTACTCTTTAATCACTTTTTGCCAACATCCCTTTTGATCAATCTTCAAAACAGATTAATATCTACATAATACAGATTAATAATATCAATACAGAAACTAACCAATTCACTTATCAAACAGTGGTAGCAAGCCAGGCGAACTTAGATGAAGCTCTACCATCAACCAAGCCGAGCAGAATATTTGTCCCACGGAAGTTAAGCCCTTAACCTTTAGATTTGAGGAAGGTGTGTTCAACCAATTGAACTGTATGGTCAAATAGACCTTACTGACCGTCATAAAATGTTTATTTCAAAAACAATAATATTTTTAAAGCGTTTGAAATTAAATTCACTGAGAGATATACAATCAACTTAGAATATAATCGAGGATATTTGTTGTACTTGCTATTCAAAGTTAACCCGTATTATGATATGATATTACGATAAGATCTTAAATCTAATTTGAGATCTATGCATAATGAAATTAGATTTAAGATCATACGGTCATACAACTTTCAATCGCATGTACAAGAGTAACTTTTCCTCAGATAATTGATAACATTTACAGGTTAACTTTAAATGCTTTCATTTATAGTTGACCTGTAAATATTATCAATGGATCGGCAAGAGAAATTCTATTAGCACCCACGAGTGACAGTACATACGGACCGTGGCGGTGTTATATAGCTTATTAGTGCGGAAATAAAAGGAAATTGGTACTAAATACAGAGAGTTATGAAGAGAGAATCAGCTGTTAGCTTGGCTTGTTTATGACGTCATATCTGAGGAAAGTTTTCGTTGGTTTGGAACACGATGGGTGACCGGACAGGCTGTTTAGGAATTCGTAGCTGAAGCTCAAAAGTTTCCAGTCCATCAGCTGTTATGTGACAACAAAGCAGTTTATAGCTTGACTTGTGTTTTGCTAATATTAATCACTATAAGGGCTTGAGTTACTGATACTAAATAATGGAGAAATATAGATATATATAGTAATATGTATTCAAATATGAAAAATATACCAAATACAAACATCCATGACCTAAATATTCATACTCGTTATAGAATAGCGGACCCTACTGAGATACTGAGTACTGATCACTGTACCAGGCTGCCGTCAAGCATTCATCTATTACATTGAAAAATCTGAAAATCCTGAGATGGTCACGCTAATCCCGACGGTTCCTGTCTTGTTTGGTGTTTCTTTATGACGACAAAGCAAAGGCGTCGCAGTCTATAAAGCCATTCGTAAAAATGTTAATTTTATCATTATTTTTAAACAAAATGCATAGCTAAGTAACAAGACAAAAGGTTTTAAACTTGACCTTTGTCCTTCAGAAACAATGGTGAGTAAATAACTGGTCAATTAATCACTGAGACACGTGCTCAGTGTTATAAGTTGGCTGTGAATCATTAGTTCATTAATATGACCGCCCATGGTGACTGTCACTAGGACTTTTGTGTTCGATTCCACATAAAACTAAGATGCTCCACCTGAACTGTCTTTGTTTTATTCATGCTTATGACTAACTAAGTCTTAACCCTAGAAGGTTCTCATTCGAAGCTGGTCACGTATTCGCAATAACAGCTTATTTTATTATCAAATTAATAATTTTTAATTTAAATTCAGACATGCAAACTCACCTTTTTGTATGATCTAAGTATCTAAATGTTACAACGAAAGGCTTTGAAACACCCATCAATAGAAAGTATCGTTGAGCTCGCTGGCGTAGTTGGTCGCCCTCTGTTTTTGGTTACGGAAACAAAGTAACGATCGCCATGGTTGGTCTCTGCATGGGTTATCTCGAGCTCCTCCATGCTTCGACGCTGCTCCAACCGCTGTCACACACCAAACAAGTTTAGAGTTTTTGCCTATCAGACTATATAAATGCCTTTTGGTAGTTTTCATGTTTAGTGACATGAATCTCATGGAAAATACCTGTTTGTAAAAGTCAACATCCTCTCGTGGAGGAATAAAATTTAATATTATAATCTATAAAATTATACAATGAGTTAAGCAAACACAGTCCTTATTTCTTACATGATACACTACGAAATTATTAACACAACCACGTACAGTACAGCGCCATCTCTGGACATAAACTGGAACTAATGTGATTGTCCGACGGTTTTTGATAATAATAAATAACACATGTGTCCGCCTAAATGTTTCCTATTACATTCGTTGTTTATAATAATATGTTTTGATTCATTTTAATGTGATGGAACATACCATACGGAGCATACAGTAATATAATGTATGTATTTATGTAACTAGAATCTACGAGAATAAGCAATGCACAAATTGTTTACTGTAAGATAATAATATAGAAAGACCAAGCGAATGACTACACACATTAAAATATCATCGTAGCTTATCTTATCTTATCTTATCGTATCGTATCTTATCTTATCTTATAACTTATAACTTATCTTACCCATCTGATGGTAAGCATAAGTGGAGTCCAAATAAAACATCCTGATCTTGCCGATCTGCAAGATGCTTCTTTAGCCTCTTTTGAAGGATAAGATATTCTCGTTTGTAGAATTCAACATCATCAAAATAAGACACGGCCACTGGTGGATATACATTTGTATAGACACGTCAAAAAAGTGTAATAAAATAAATATTATCTAACCCACATTAAGCATTATTAAGAGTTTATGCTATAGATATTAGATAACGGAGGTACATTGATAGTAATATGTATATATATACCAGAAATAAACCAAATACGAACAATTATTCGTACTAATACAAGTATCTAGCCAACGGGGACTCGGGACCTCTGGTTAAGAAGACAGGGGTACTTATCACTCGACCAGTCAGCCCAAATACGTCATCGTATTTCCATACATAATTTAATAGTATGTATAGCCGAGAAATAGTTCATCTTCATCGTCATATAAGCAGAGAGACGGTCGCTGCTGGACAAAAACCTTCCCCAAGGATCTACAAATCGCTTAGTCCTGCGCTGACCGCATCCAGCGGCTTCCCGCGGCCAAAAGGCAATAATAATGGTGTGATAATGTTAAATTAAACACATTAGCCTCGATGTTGAGTAATACTGCGACACTGATTAGTTGTAAAATTAATATTATTCACGGTTTTTACTTCCTTGCATTAACTGCAGACTCTTTAAAGACCACCTGGCAAAATTTATCAGATATATGTAACTGTGAAGCCCGCCGGCAGGTTAGTCGAAACGCTTGGTGAATCAGAAGATAATTGAATATCATATTTTATTATTACTCCTATAATTAGTCCATGTACCGAGGACATATATCCCTCCACCAACCCATGGTCCTGCCTACCTTGCGGCATACGGACCGAATCACGGGAGAGCGCGAGGGTACTTGCATAGGGCTCTTTCCCCTTCGGCGCTGATCTGTGCTCCCTACAATTATCTTTATCCGTCTCTTCTGTTGCCAACTCTCCCCCTTCTGGGGCGTGACGACACAATATGTGACTTCGCGTCGGGCTGCTCTGTGTGTTTTACCTGATTCCTCCTATTCGTATGATCGTCTGATGGTGTGCCAGGAGTGCGCAAACTCGCGCATTGCTTCCCAGTTATCACGGCTACTGATACCGAGAACAGTGTAGATACAAAGTGAACGACGATCTGGTAAAGGTGTGGAAAGCCACTCTAGGCTGATATAGCGATGATGGCACCACTAACAGTAAAACTCTTAAAAATCATATAGGTAAGATGATTCTTGCAAAAATTTGAACACAATCAGTGTAACATGGTAATAAAGTGCTATACTACTTGTGATGGTAATTTTACCTGCCTTTTGCACATCGTACCATTTGTATATACATACAAAAGACATCAACGGAATCAGTTTTCGTAAGTTACAAATGTTCTTATCAAGTACAACATTATAAATATAATTTGTAAGTAACACTTAAAAACCGTTCATTACAAAGATGTTTACTTCAATACGTTTCGTAAAAGAGCAGCAATAATACATATCAAAATTACATTATCACATCAAAATATTGTATATTAAAATGGTCGCTACGCGCTCTCTACATGATATCCGTCGACGTGGCTCACCAGTTCCGCTTTTGCAACGACACTCGGTCCACTTTCCAGAAAGAATGTTCGCAATGTATTTGTGTGTAACTAATTATGCGACATTTTGCTAGTAGACAGAGAAAGATGGATACTACATGGATTATAATCCATAAATTTCAAATACAAATAAAATTAGATACAGAATGCAAAGTTAGTGCAATCGGCGTACCATTGAATTCTACCAGAATATCTGTTTACTAGAATAGAATAGGATATATCTTTATTGTACATCAATAATTTTAAAAAGAAATACACTGGGAACAATTTGCAATTTTGTACAACGGGCGATCTTATCGCTAAAAGCTATCTCTTCCAGGTAACCTTGGGATGGACAGGCTTATAAAATAAGATGTTGACAACTTACAACAAATTCAGACACAAATAATTGACATATTAAGTATATAAAAACTTAGGTACATACTATATGATGGCATATATATACACCATAATATATAATTATGTCTACGAGTTTCTTGTTTCGCTTCATCTCACACATCATCTCAAGTGTTAACTGGGGATATGCATTTTAGAATAATTAATTTAATATTTAATTAAAAATAAAACTGGGACAATTTGCAAGAACCCGGTTAATAACCACTTAAAGTTATAAATATTACTCGTGCGATACCGTTAATTATGTTTCTCAATTTTTCTTATAAATATTCCCTGTTATAAGGAATTAAAACTTAGTAATTTATTTATTTAACAATTTATGTACACACAAAGACAATTAAAAGGACACAACAGAATATTAGAGAATTGTACAAAGGTACTGCTAATTTCTATAAGAAATCTCTTCCAGCAGCCCCATATATGGGAAAAGTGACATCGAAACGTAGAGGGGTGTATACCAATACTAATACAATTAAATACATAAAAATTAATATATATCAAAAATTAGTTTATTTAAATATTTTGACCAAATGTAGTCTCAGGGTAGGGTTATAATTTGATTGTTTTAAAGCCATTTATGTTAATCTAAGCAATTGGCTACATTATGTCAGATACCCAGTATTATTCAACGCTAGTTACGTATATTCACACTATGCCCGACGATAGAGCTTTGAGAATTATTAATACAAAATTAAATGTTGGTAAGTATTAATAAAACAGTAATCAATTATCGGCCTAGTAAAGTAGGAGATATGGCATATTTCACCTTAGTGCACGCAAATACAAAGCTACCGTCAAATTCGTTAGCAGTAACGTAAAACTCCAGTAATCAAAATTTTTAGTAGTTTCTTAATTACTCTTCTTATTACAGTAAGTATTATTGCGTATTGCAATGTCATTATGAATTGTACTTAATGTAATGTTAAAAGCTTCATTTTATGTTGGTACATGTTTTGGTAAAATGCCCTTAAAAAAATTGAATATAAAAAAATATCCTTTAGGGTTTAACCTCTCAAAACGCTTTAAAATGGTTATGGACAGAAATATAAGTGTAGTAGTCTTTTTTTTGTTTTTTTATATAAAGCACAGCAAATGACTCGACACCACCTGATGATAAGCAGTAGAGGAGTCCATATGTGAAGATAGCTAGTGAAGCATGCGACATACTGCCCTAGCCACCCTCACCTTGCCGGCCCAAAAAGTGCTTTTGGAATACGTGTGCTGGTAAGGAATTCCATGCTCTAGCTGTGCGACAGAGAAAGGAGTCACAAAATCTCTTAGTGCGTAAAGTAGACGTGGCTACAGTGAAGGAGTGACTCCGTAGACCAGCACTCCTTAGTAGGAAAGGAGAGGGAGGGATAAGGTCGAAGAGCTCTTCAGAGCACTCTCCATGGTACAAACGATAAAAGGCACTTAGCGACGCTATGTCGCGACGCAGTTGCAGAGGCTCTAGGGTGTTCGTTATCTAATTGTTAACCGTTGTCTTGTTTACGTTAACACGTTCAATGCGAAAAAAATATTCAGGAGATTCACGCATGGCGGACAAATGTTACAATACTTAAATTGACACAAAAAGCTCAAAATTTTATAAAAGTATTCGAGAATTGTTTCTGTTAAATGTTCAAGATCAATTTATTACAGTTAAAAAATATATATATTATAATAATAATTCGTTTGTCATACGTGTGAATAAGTTATGATGTGTAAACCAGCCTTTATGCAAGCGATGAACATAGAAACAACCGAACCGCAGCACTTTCAAATTAAGACAGATTTTTTTTAATGTGGCTGAGATGAAATATAAAGGACAACAGAGACGCTAGAATTTATAGATGTCATATTTCTTGAATTTTAATTGCCTCGCGTGTTCACCGCACGCAACGTGTTAATATAATGATTTTGTAAGCAAAATCTTACAGACTAATTTTAATTAGGTGTAAAGTACCAACAGTTTTTAGGGGTTAACAGAACAGGCTTGAAGGTGATATTTTTTGTTGCAACATCGTCGTCTTCATAAGCTTAATAATAATTGCGTCTAACCACGAGTGTATTACGTACGCTATAATAAAAAACTGTTCAACCACAGAACACAATATATAAAAAAAAAATTGTGAAAATCGGTCAAGTTCGTCATAGTCACGATACGTTATGTAACTCAAAGGCCAGGCACCTATTGAAGATGAGGAGTTTCGTAACCTTTGGTTGCTTTTTATAAACAAGTCATTTAGATATTAAGACATAAATTGAGAAGGTAACGCAGTTTAGCGCCTCACTGAAGGAAGCGTTGTGTTGGCAGCAAGAGGACTTGATTCCTACGATGTCAACGTAACGCGTAGCACCTCCATCTTATAGAATATCGCAGCGAAATAGTACTAGCGCAGTATTGCTGTTTTCCTGGTAGCCAGAGCTCGTGGAGGAAGCGTTGTGTTGGGAGCAGGGATACTTGTCTCGTATGATATTAACAAACCTTAAATGTTATTATTTTTAATACGAGCCAGACTTATTAGATGACTTTAGTTTTTTCCCCAGATGTAACTAGGATCTAAAGAACAATGCGTGTATGTTTGTCGTCCTTAACATTTTATATTACTGACACGTTACACCCATTGTATGGTAATGTGGATATTTTTCATGATGTCCCGGAAGTGTAAATGATTATGTATTTTTAAATCTTAGGATATTATCTAAGAACATTAATTGTTTTTGTTAATTAGTTTTGTTTGATTTTTTCGTGATATCTGAGTTGATCTCACTATCAAGTTTTAGAAAAATTCCGTATGTGAACATACCTAGTCAAAGTCAAAGTTAAAATATATTATTGAACTTTTTAAAGTATTGAATTATTAGCTTAATATTATTAATAATAGTTAAAATATACAATGCAAAAACTTCCTGTAAATTGTTGTTTAGTGGTCAATTATTAAACAAAGCATTTTAATCAAATAAATTGATTTTATATAGTACTCAAAGTAAATTTATAATTTTATTTGATTTTATTTGGTAAATTAACAACAAGAATGTACACAGCCTATTGTGTTGAGCTATATAAACAAAAAAAACATAAAACAAATTAATTAAATTTCGTAGCTACTATATTTATATCTAAAAAGTATATGATACTTATGATGCTAGTGGAACTACCAAATAAACTGCTATATTTTAGCATAACTGGATTAGTTTTGGGTACATGCTATAAATAAATGTAGAATGTATACATATACACACGTACCTCGTTACAGCCCCTAAATACATTCCACTCAATGTATTTACAAAACATATATATATATATATATATACGAGCATTATTTACTTTACAATTTTTGTGTATAATGTTATCATTTTAACAATAATATTTGCATATGTCATTGTTTTAGTTTTACATAATCACCTGTCCTTGTCTATACAATAGAATATGACTGGAAAGGTTGTTTCTATCGACTTCTTTAACAAGCTTTGTTTGCTTATTGGGAGCGAACAAATTTGTGATTGTATTCGAGCCGGTTGCGTGCGATTTTTGTCTGTTAATTATATTGGATATGTATTAGGCCTTCTCACGGTTTAGGCGGGAAAACGCTAAAATTGTATAAGCATACTTCAAGAATATATAAAAAAAATTGTTTTTGACGAATTTGACATTCTGGCTGGCTGTAGCGGGCTGGATAAGAGTCGACGAAAAACGAGAGCAGTGACATGCATTAGGGGAGACCTATGCCCAGCCGTGGGCTAACATAAAATGGGTTAATGATGATGATATTCCCAAATAAATGAAAATTTAATAAATAATTTAAATGATTATAATATTATATATATATACAATAACGAATGATATATAATAATTATTTAGAATATTAAAACACTTAATTATTATTAACTTAAGCCTACAGAGTAGTTTCTCCTTTTGTAATCAACCTTTCTCCGCATTATCCTTAAATTTGTTGTGACCGACATGGTCCACAGTGCCGATATGCATACTAGTGTTATAATAATTGTAATACTAGTGTTATAATTATTTAATACGTCTTTAATCTTAAATTGGGCCAATTTGTAAGTACCCGGTTAATACCCACTTAAAGTTATCACGATTACCTTTAATTACATTTGTTTATTTTTTCTCATACTTATTCCCTGTTATGACGATTTAAAAGAACTTAGTAAATGAGTCTATATTATTATTTTAAAATTAAAAATAGCACTAGTATGCATATTCCCAATTAACCCTACTACCGCTTCGATGAATTAGTAGCTGCAGAGAAGAAACGGCGCAAGATACTCTCAGCCTTTAGAATTTATAATGAAATTTACAAATTACCTATGTCATTATGTATTAGTATTACAAACATATATGTTTTATATTATCTATATTTCTAGGTTACCTAGTAACCTTGCTGATTACTTTGGGTTAGATAATTGGTATAATTATGAGAAAAATGAATAAATTGTGTGAGTTTCCAAAGAGTTAGTACGTTAGTACTTTTATTATTTGTCTATTGTTATTTGAACTGTTACTTACTAGTGATACAGGATTAAATAAAACCACAATATTGTACTTGGTTTAAATGTAAGTTATATTGAATAAAAAAACCTCTAATTATTTGCTTACAGCAAATGATAATGACTCACAAACATTTAGCGCAATGTATCGTTTTAAATGGGACTGAATTTTAATAGATAGATAAAGTCTTTATTTTCATTTCTACATCACACACAAAATAGATCCAGATAGTACATTGGCTTAAATACGGGCCTAATTATTATTTGTTACGCTAAACTTTAGCCTTACTTAACTCAACGCCATCTATTGAGGAATGGGTGAAGATTAATATTAAAAATAATTTGTATGGCTGTGAACAATCTTGTAGCATGGATGTGTATCTTGTAAAGGCTACATGAAGAGGAATTGAATACGTCCGTAAGGAATAATAGGTAATCGTTATTAGGTCATGATTTCAAGTGTCGGGTATTAATAAATATTAGGATGTTCGGATCCTTTGCGCATAGAAAAATAATGTTAAATGCACGTGTTAGTACGTCGCTAGTGATGTGTATGATATCGATGAAAAATGATGCTTTTTTAACCAATAAAGGCAAATATCAAGATTAGGATTGTTATATAATAGAGAACTTAAAGAATGATTGTTAATTATCTTGTCTTCGTCTTCCGAGATTTATCTTACCATGTAGTTGTCCTGGCAACACGAACACTAACCGCACGTATGTTCAGCGCAGTAAGAAAGAGAAAGAAATTTATTACTATCTCCTTCCCGCTCTTACGGCTAACCCGCCGGGTCGAGTGCAAGCCTCATTGTCGTTCGAGCGCTCACGACGTTCGCACGTATTAAAAAAGAAAATATATATATGTTTTTTTTTTACATAATATTTTAAATTTTAATAATGTTTAAAGAGCAATGAAAGTAAACAAGAAAGATGGGTGATAAAAATGAAAAAAAAAATATGAATATAAGCTTAACCACGAGCGAAGAAAAAGGTTTCAACGAATTCTTTATTCCAGTGATGAAGAGGATGTGCAAATAGAAGGTAAATACATACAATTAAAGTTTTCTACTTTTGCCTCGAGTCAATACGAGATATTGACCAATGGCTATTGAGCTTCGAGCTAGCACGCGATGTTAGCCATTAGTAATTTTTGCTCCGAGTCAACACGAGATGTTGACCTGTAGCAATTTCACCACAAATATGTTCCTCAATAATAATTATTTTTTCAACTACTCGCATCAAAATGAAAAAAAAAAATACTTTAATGCTTTATCAATTACGCGTAATAAAACGCAAAAATTGTATGTACTGGCTTTAAAAATTTTATAAAGGTGTTAAAATTATGGCTTTAATATAATTGTTATTTTTTTTTTGCACCCGTTAAAATTCAGAAAACAAATTTTATCTTATCAATTTTAGATCCACCTTCAATTTATTTCTTATAATTTCATTATTGCCTACCTTGTTTTTAAGTTAAAAGCATTGTCACTGCGCTACAGTATTTGCTTTTCTGCCGCATTTTCATATCATTACGAAACTGGAACGTAAATAATTTTTAATATTCTTAAGGTGTTTTGGTGCCTAATCTAATAACTACACTCGAATGTCAAGCTATTGACACTAATATTGAACCTGATTTGCCGATTATTGGTTCTAATGGTGAACCTCAATCGCAAATAACTTCCGGCTTAGATGGTGATATAGATACTGTAATGTTAAAAGAACTTCGAAGTCGAAGACATAGAATGGGCCGATGACATTCAAAATGATGTACCTAAACGAATTCAACATATAATTATTAGTGGGCTCAAAATGAAACCAAAGATGATTTACTCAAAAATATCCGTTCCCTAAAAATACCTAATGGTTAGTTAAGGCAGTAACATTAAATCCAGAAATAAGTGCTATGTTGAATTAATCTACTAGAAAAAGATATTTATATGTCTGAAGAATAAGTGGAAAACAAAATCAATTAGGCCGGGCCCTGGCTGCATTGAAGAAAGCAATAACAACTTTATTTAAAAAGTGTCCAAACATTTCCGAAGCATAACTCATTTTAAATGATGTAAAGAAACTTATTTCGGACTCTCACTATATGAAGATCGACACGCGGAAGTCACCTATTTTAGGATTAGTAGACAAATCCTAAATTAAATCTTTTAAAGATATAAAGAGGGACGACTTTCTGTTTGGAAATAAACTCGGAGAAGTGGTGAAGAGCTCCCGAGGAATCAAAAGACGGATCAGCTAATCCACTCAAATTCATCTGTTAATTTAAACGGGAAAGGCCCCTCGGTACGATTTCGTCAATAGAGCCAGCCAATAGTAGACGATTCGAGCCGGCGGGTAACAAGCACAATATGCCAGCCTTCGTCGAGTAACTCAGGCGCCGCCGGCTCCGTTAGCGCAGCCAGCCCGGCGTCATAACGCGCTTCCATCAGTCCGGAGCCAGACTACGTACGCGACACCTCCACAGACGTCACGCCACCCTATGCAAGGTGCATAGGGGCGATGTAGATCCACAGGTAACACACACAGGCCGTTTACAATTTTTCTTATATGCGTGGAGAGCTATCACAAATCACAAATTTATTTAAATAAAAAAATAATAATAATAATAATAATAAAAAAAAAAAAAATCTGTCGCTGGTTATCGTATACATTTTATAAGTGTTCCACAACAAATAAAAAATTTACTTTAGGCGGCCTATTTCAAAAGCCGAGTCAGTAGTAATAGATAAAGAGATACGACATTTAGTAGAAATTAAAGCTATAAAGCAATGCATTTAGTAGAAATTAAAGCTATAAAGCAATGCAGACCTATTAAGGACCAATTTGTTTCTGATATATTTGTTACTCCCAAAAATGATGGGACAATGAGATTTACTTTGAACGGTCGCGATAAACAAATTTATTAAATATCTTACTTGATAAATTTGTTTATCGTGACCATTTTATGATGGAAGATATAAGGACCGCGGTGCGGACCATATCACCTAATTGTTTTATGCCAAAAATTGACCTTAAATAAGAATATCTTTTGTTCACAGTTCATTCACAAGACTGGAAGTTTTTACGGTTTAATTTCAAAGAGCTATATGAGTTTACTGCAATACCATTTGATTTGTGCTCGGCGCCTTATATCTTTATTAAAATAATTCAACCTGTCATTTCACAGTTAAAACCTAAAGGGTTTCTATCTGTAATGTTTCTAACTTAGGTTTTGTTATAGACCCTTACAAAAAAAAAAAAAACTTTGATGCAAAATATATATACATGTGTGTAACTTTCATCATGAATGAATCATGACTATGAAATTACCAAAGAGTATAAGATAGGTTAATTAACCGACTGTTATATCGAAAACAAATGCGTATTGGATATTTTGCTAAATGCTTGGGCACGCTTGTTGCGGCCTGCCCAGCAATTTCATGTTCTTGGTTGTATACTAATTTTTTTTTGAATGAATAAAGTTCTTGGTTTTACAGTATTATGAAAATAACTATAACAAGTTTATGTTTCTTTCAAGCAGATTGCATGTGGACTTATAATAAGAGAAAAATAAGATAGAAACGGGAGTTAAGCCTATAAAACCCATTCATTTTGAAATTGTAATTTTTACTGATGCTTTCACTACAGCTTAGGATAGGCAAAGTAAAATATAAATAATAATAATATAAAAAAAAACAATAAAACAACCATAATTAACAGAATAATAATAATATGGTAATAATTAATTATTAACATTTTTAACCATATAAATTACATAGAATTTTTAGCCAAAAAAAAAAAAAAAAATTGCAACATTTCAATGCGAGTGGATAACACGACTGCCATTTCTTATGTCAATCGCATAGGAGGCATAAAATATCTACATTTGAATTACATCACTAAAATTACATCACGCAGTGGTGTCAAGGACGAAATATAAACTAAAGACGCAGATAGAAAATCCATAAATATAAACATGGAGACAAAATGAGAGTTGGCTTCAGAATCTTTTGAAAAAGTGATTAAGTGTTATGGTACGCCAGATATAGATTTGTTTGCTACACGTATTAACGTTAAATACACGCATTACATTTCTTGGAAACCAGACCCTTACGCAGTAAATATAAATGCATTTACAGTAGATTGGAAACTTTATTGTTTCTAGGCCTTTTCTCCGTTTTCGTTAATTATGAAAACATTAAATAAAATTATTTCCGATCAGGCAGAAGGAATCGTCATCGTTCCTCACTGGCCATCACAGCCATGGTTCCCAGTAATTAAACCCCTTTGCGTGAAAGAACCATTTATATTTAGGCCTTATGTATTTTAAAATCTGCTTTCAGAAAGACGCACCCACTGCATCATTCAATATATGGAAGAGATCGCTTTTGGCGATAAGGTGGCCCTTTGTACAAAATTAGTTAAAGGTTTTTTTTTGTGTGTTTCTCTTTTTGAATTGGCTGATGTACAATAAAGATATATTCTATCCTATTCTATTCTATATATGTAGACAATGGTCGGATTACTGTAAAAATAAAAATACCGACTTTTATTACGTCAAAATTGATCATTTATTAGATTTTGTCGTAATTAATTTTGGGGCGGAGCGTCCTATGGAACGCTAAATAATCATCGGTCAGCTATTTTCCTCAATAAAACGATTTTTTAAAGGATGTTCAAACTTAAACCATCTTTTGCTACAGCTCGCTACAGTATTGCTTGGAATCCCAACATTGTATTGGAATATTTGTCAAGGTGTATTTGTGGCTCAATTATACAATTAATTTTGAACTTCTATTTTAAAAATTGATTACTCTGTTAGTATTAGCATACCTAATCCCTAATATATTAAAATACCAAATATTCATATATATATAACGATAAAATTGTTATAACAATCACCGATTTAGTAAAAACTTCAAGATTTGGCCGCTCACAGCCAATTTTACATCTTCCTTTTAGAAAAAAGGAAGATGTAAAAATACAAAAACAAAGTATTTAGTAGTTTTTAGTAATTTTTTTTTACAATCTTACATTCAGGTATTAGAAAAAAAGAGACCACCTGAAGTCATTAATCTTTTGGTTATTCATAAGAAGCCACAAGGACTAGACAGTCAGACCATCGCGGGTTGGATAAGACAGACGGTAGACAATGTCACACAAGCACATCGGCTGCGTTGCGTGAGGACTTAGGTGCGTGAGGAGCATAGGTTGGTCTGATCAGGCAGCTGATTTCGCAAAATTTTTATAATCGGCCTCTTGTTGATTGTAATAAAAATTTGATAAACTTGTCTAGAGATTAGAAGTTTTGGTATTCTTTTTGTGATTTGTCACAATGAATATGTTCCTTTTTATTGGTGTTTTTCCCCCAGTTTTAGTAATTGTTCTCTGAACATCTACATGGTAAGATAAATCTCGGAAGACGAAGACAAGATAATTTAATGATCAAACGAACTTACCTGAAGTGAAGTTCGATCTTGATTATCTTGTCTTCGTCGAAGAGATTTAAGGTCCCTCCCAACCCATTTTTTCTTGGTGATAGGTCTTATTTTTGGTTATATATAATAAGCTTATCTGGACTTTCTCTAAAATAATGAGGCTTGCACTCGACCCGGCGGGTTAGCCGTAAGAGCGGGAAGGAGATAGTAATAAATTTCTTTCTCTTTCTTACTGCGCTGAACATACGTGCGGTTAGTGTTCGTGTTGCCAGGACAACTACATGGTAAGATAAATCTCTTCGACGAAGACAAGATAATCAAGATCGAACTTCACTTCAGGTAAGTTCGTTTGATCATTAAAGTATGTATTTTTGTAACTAAATTGTACTGGGATAAAATTGTATCGTACATAGGTTTTTTTTTAATATAAAGCTTAGCAAATGACTCGACACCACCTGATGATAAGCAGTAGAGGAGTCCATATGTGAAGATAGCTAGTGAAGCATGCGACATACTGTCCTAGCCACCCTCACCTTGCCGGTCCAAAAAGTTCACGCCTCTTTTAAAGGAACCCATGGAATTTAAATTAAGTGTTGTACGAAATGGGCGCTTTATTTATTTAGTTTGATATTTTGATCGTCATCCTTAATTGTATACAGTTATCACGGCCTTATCTTTGCTCTGACTGAAGATATATGGAATGTATCCGAACTAGAAATATTTCAATTACGTCTTATATTATTAAATCTACGATCTCAGTTCATGTGACTGTTTTGAATATGGAGTTACCCATAGCTAGGACTATGACGAATTTTATCAATTTGTTCTAGTTATTAGGATTTTACGTTATATGCTAACGACATATCTTATCTAATGTAAATTTTAGTATAGTGTATCTTATCCTCTCATGATTTTAATGAAAAGGATAGCAAGAACTGTTAAATATTTGAATTTAGTTAACTTTATCGAAACCATAGGAAATTTCAGATGGCATGTACGGAGATTATTATAATAACTTGTTGTTTAACCTTTGTAAAAGGTCAAATAATATAGTTGAGGTTGACTGGAGATAATTGTAGGAGTTTAATGACTAAAAACTGGAACCCTTTACCACAATAGTTGAAATTACTGTGGTCCAATTTATTTGTAACTTCTCAATTCTCTATCGTTTACATTTAAATCAAGTAACAAAACTATTAACACCGCCAAGTACATATCTTATTGTTTTGTACAGCGCCATCTAGTCATAATAAATAAAACTAACAATTACTATGAGAACATATTATAAAACGAATAATTCTTAACAGCGCCATGTAGATCTGGCTCATTTCATGCCAGCGCCATCTATGGGCAATATCAAGAACTCAACACTTGCATTATAATACATTGGATAAGTAAGATCAAAAAAGTCAAGTAATAAGACAGTTGTCCTTTTTGTCATTGTATTGAGGGAAGGCACTTGAATTTAGATTAAGAGTTTGTAGTCAGGTTATTCCGCTTAGTGCTAATACAATATCGATATATCGTCAAAGATCCGTCCCATCACTACTAGTAATAATAGACTGGGTAATTACAACGCATCATTTAGCAATAGCTAGTATTTCTGCACCGTTCCGTTTTGGCGGTGTTACAAAATTTAACGGTTTTCCTTTAAGGCGGGATTATGTTATTTATTTGAATTGATAGGTAGATAAAGGCTTTATTTTTATTTCTACATCGCACACAAAAATAGATCTAAATAGTACATTGGTTAAAGGAAAAACATTTTAAAATACATAATATCAAATAACATTGTGTGCGCTGTAGAAGTGTAAAGGGGTCGCTACTCAGTGACTGATTCTTATTTTATCTTGATGTAGGGCCAGGATTACTCCCGGAGCACGTCGACCCAATGGGATCTTTTGTGCTTCCCTAATCCTACTGACCGCTGTCCTGGAATACCTTCAAGATGTACTTACTAAGTACACCCGGAGACAGCAGCCTTATATCTTTAGGACTGGGATAGCCCAGTCCAAAGAGACCCAGTGACTGATTAGTAGTTACTGTTTTGTTTCTGGTATTAAGTTACAACCCGAGAGCTTTTTAATTCTATAAATTATAGACAGGAAAAAACAATGAAATATGTTTTTTGTATATTTATATCGTCGTCTATGTGTGTATATTAATGTAACTAAGACGTGTGAGATATTAGATGAATTAAATAAGATAAATATTGTGTATATTTTTAGATAATAAGAGTTTGTGACACATGTAGTAAGCTACGTATATCAATTTGAAACCTGACAATATAATTAAATGTCTATTAATCAATCAAATAGCAAAGTATGCCACCGAGTACCCCTTTGGAATACACAAACGTTGTTTTTGTAAGAGTTTTGTAAGAGTTTGTTGTTTGTAAATATTCTTTAAAAGAAATTTTGGTTAGCAACAGTCTTAAAGGTGGAGGTATGTTGTTACAATATTAGGTAACGACTTATTCACAATATACAATATTTACGTGATGTACATAATGGCAATCTGTTGTAACTTAAGTGCATGAAATTGTAAGATCTATTTATTGTACACAGAATCAAAATAAATTTTTATCTTATCTTATCTTATTTAATTAAATAATATTATATAATATTATTATTTTATTTAATTTTTATTTATTTATTGATTATTATTTTTTTCTTTTTATCTTTTTTGATGATTTATGACTTTTTCTCTGTCGCACAGCTAGAGCGTGGAATTCCTTGCCAGCACACTTATTCCTTCCCTCACACACGTATTCCCTCCCTCATACAACATAGGTTCCTTTAAAAGAGGCTTAAAATCTCCACTCTCCCGTGCTTCAGTCCGTATGCCGCAAGGTAAGCAGGACCATGGGTTGGTGGAGGGATACAATAATTTATAATATAAGAAGAATTCCTCGACGTCTTTCTTTTCAGGTACGAGATTAAAGTTATTGATACTAGATCTAATTTATATTTGGACTAAATACTGTACAGTTTGTTGTTATATCGGGAATCAGGATTCCGAAATAGGGACTCCGTTTTGAACAACTTTACCCAGTGGGACGACATTTTTTTGTGTTCCTCTCATTAAAAAATACTACGCTACCAGATTTAGCTTAAATATCATAGATAACCGAGACCGATTCGCCATGACGATCGATTATCCGGTTCGATTGTGAGTGAAAGCGATCGTGATGAACTTGCACAACTAGCAATGACCTTGAAAAGCGTCATGATTAAATAAAGAAATTATTCAAAATGGCTTCACTCTCTAATGGATTTTGATATTGCATCTGATAACGTTCCTGAAATAGGACGATAAGATGATTAGTAAGTCACAGGGTGTCTCTACCCTCATCGCTAGCTGGATAAATATTTATCAGAGAGGTTCGCGATGAACCAAAGTCATGATGACTGCTGCAACAAGAGTGTACCTCAAGGGTCGGTGTTTGGACCATTCTTGTGGTCGATGCACTAGGAGTGCCACAGTATCGATCAATTAATAACCGGAATTTGACTCTTTCAATGTTTTAAGGCTCTAGGAAATGGATAATAAAATAAATACTTTCGTATTTACGCTAGATCAGAACACGTCAGAGCCGCAGAAATATAAGACGAGGGCCGTGCTTTGGTTGCTGCTCTAGAATAGTCTAGATCAACTTTGTTGTTTTTCTTATGTCAGTGTTCCTATTTTGTGTCTCAATTTCAAATTCAGAATCATGGATCTTTCAGTCAGTTGAAGGAACGATCAAATGAGTTATTGCTTCTTTTAAGGTATCGTTGTCTTTTTCTGCGTCGAGAATACAAAAGGAAAGAACAATATGTTTTATGAGGGGATTAGCTTTGAAAATCGTTCTTGCAAAGGACCGTTTGTTTTGTTAATATTTTGTTACTGCTTTTTCTTTATTTATTTAATAATTTATGTACACACAAAGACAATTAAAAGGACACAACAGATCAGAGAATTGTACAGGTAAGGCGTGTACCAATACTAATATAATTAAACACATAAAAATTTATATATATCATATTTACCCATACTTAAATACATATAACAAACACATAATAGATTTAGATTCTCTGTAAAGAGAAATAATGTGCTTTTACTCTACTTAATCTTGATTTAATCTGCTTTTGAAATTGAATTCAATAAAATGGGGCAAGCAGCAACCACTCAAAAAGTGGAGGGCCTCTTCTCGATGACTTACTAAAATCATTACTCAAAAGTTAGACTCAATACACAGATATTTCCGCTCACGACGATCTGACGTCAGCAACGTTCGCGTGTTTGTGTACAAGACAAATTTCTTAACAGAGTCACCGCAGTGATGATACTCTTCACTTACTGTGGTACTAATTAGAATTATGTAGCATTTATAATACAATTTGTTTTGAAATTAAAATGTACGTATTCTAAATATATTTATGGTACGATATCGAAATTATTTTGTGTAGAACTTTTCAAAATATTCCTATAAATCTTTTACTAACATTGAACGTCACAACATTTTACTTTGCGTTTTCTATTATTCAATCATTAGAAAAGACAATCTCGTGTCTATGTCATAAAATAATATAGTTATAGTTTATTTAACGTTGACAAACCTTTAGTGGCGTTACTACCCTTACAACAACCACGTTCCTTTCAAATTAAACATAAAATTGAAGTCGAACTGTAACACTGGAACATTCAATATTGGCTTTTAACTATTTATAATTTCACTGCTTAGTTGACTAGTTTATCAGTGTAAGTAAATAAGCAAGGTTACGCTTTACGCAACGAAGGGTCGACCTCCGACGGAGACTGTTCGAAATACTAATCACTAGGAAAATCTACTTTGACAGATACTGCAGTTAAAGCGAAATACATTTATATCTTAATCTTTTGCGATTGGAGCCGTTGTCCAATCAGTGTTACGCTTTTGAAATGACCCTTTTATCTTGAGTCACGGTTCAACTTTAGAGGCGGCTCGCTAATTACAAAGTCAAAGTCAAAAGTCAAAAATAACTTGATTTAAATAGACTTATTTACTAAGCTCTTTTAAATCGTCACAACAGGGAATATGTATAAGAAAATAAATAAATATAATTATAAAGGCAATAGTCATAATTTTACTGGGTATCAACCGGGCATTTACTAATTGTCCCATTTATAGTATTTCAATATGTACTAAATAAATTGTTAGTTTTAATTTCAAAATAATACTTATTTTAAAATTAAAAATAACACCAGTATGCATATTCCCAATCAACCCTACTACCGCTTCGACGAATTAGTAGCTGCAGAGAAGAAGCGGCGCAAGAAACTCTCAGCCTTTAGTATTTATAATGACATATACACTCTAGTTATCTATCACAATACAATCTAGCTATCTGTGCTAACATCCTTAAAAGATAGGTTTAGGTTATGTATAGATCTATATCGTGCACTATATCAGGCTTCAATGTTTAATATCGTTACCCCGTTCCAAATCAATATACCACAGAAGTAAATGATGTAAGTTATAAGACTACGCTCTGTTGATAAATTGTTTGATAACTATAGTTTTATAATATAGCAGTTTTTTAAATTCTTAGCGGGGTAGTAGACTGCCTTCATTTCTTCTGATCAGAAGTGAAGATAAGGGCGAAGATGGACACAGAGGAGCTGGCTATCTTACCTCCGTCTTACGATGGTGGTGGTGAGCCAGGCGGACATAGGTAAAGCCCTACCACCAATCAATATCATTATTACAAAGATCTATTAACTAGTATTTTTCTGCATATACTTTGGTTAATCAAGGAGAAATACGTAATAGTCTCTCAAAAGAGGTCTATTTTGAAAAATATTGTGTCGTACATAATACAAAAAATATGTTTTTTAGACAAATATAAAGAGTATGGTATTCTTAAATTTAACTTGCATAGAGTGTGAACGGGGTTGAGTATGTTACTGAAACATTGATATTTAATACCTTATTATAAAATGTTTGTCTTATTCTTCTTTTATCTATGTACTGTCTGGATGGATTATGTGTGATGTAGAGATGGAAATAAATGTTTTATCTATCTATCTATCTATCTATCTTTTCGAATAAGCAATAATAGCCTTTATTATAAAAATGCTATGTAAATCAAGTTAAAGTTCTCTAGAATGTCAAATCACCAAAATTAACCATAAAGGCTGCGAAGTAATTCAAAGATAATAATACAAAAGTCAAAGTCAAAGTCAAAATATCTTTATTTAAATAGACTCATTTACTAAGTTCTTTTAAATCGTCATAACAGGGAATATGTATGAGAAAAATAAACAAATGTAATTAAAGGTAATAGTGATAACTTTAAGTGTTAAGGTTAATATGTTACCTTTATCTGCCGCTGCAACGATAATGTTAGCAGCATTATTGTGTTCAGGCAGTTAGAGGACAACCAGTTCTTCTGTGGTTCAAATCTTGGCGTAGTCCATATTCGCCTTTTCATCACTTACCATCAGAAGAGACGAATGTCAAGAGCTGTCTTTTATGAAAAAAAAATTAGCCCCAAAATATGAAAATAATAATAACGATGTATTCATCCACTCGTGCGCATCTACCAAGTTAGTATCATAACCTCAATACGAACCTTAGATCATAAGCTAGAGACTCAACGCAGTTTTACATAAACACAAATTTACGCAACAGACTTTTGTGAAAGTGTACACAATTATAACCGCGAAGTGTTGTACAAACTTCGGCTTTATTTTTTAAGCCATAAGAGTTGCATGCGCATGCGCCGGTTCTATTGCAATGCGCATATCAATATCTCGACGTGTCATAATGTCAATACGTCATAATTTAAGTGGGCATTGTTTTAATGTAATGCTTTAAATCGGTGACATTGGTTGCAAGTGGAATGAGAAATTCGAATTTACTGATCTTAAGAGACTTTAGTACTTATTAATACAACGTAATAAATACGTTATTATTGTTAAAGCACTGTCTTATATTATCAATTACCTATGTTTAGTGGTTGAGACAGTAGAGGAGATTAGAAGTCCACGGTTCAACCCCCGTGGGCATTTTTCTACTTGGTCCTGTTAGGGCTTTTTTGTAAATCCGCTTAGCAGCTACCACAATGTTACCACAGTCTGTCGCCATTACAATAATGTTAACAGCTTTTTGTCTTCCCCCAGTTGGAGGAAAGATAACCAATTTCTCCAAGGTATAGGAATCTGGATGTAGTTCGCTTGCATCTTCAGCCTTATCATCAAGCAAGCAATAAAACAAAAATCAAAGAAATTTGAAGATCGAATTTAGTTGTTATGGTGGCAGAATTAGGTAAGATGATAGTAGCTAGCCAGGCGGGCTTAGATAAAGCCCTACCACCAACAAAACTGAGTAGAAAATTTCTACCCTCACTGGGAATTCAACCCCACACCTAGATCTGAAGAAGTGGTCTTAGTCACCAGTTCACACAGGCGGTTAGAGGCTGAGCCTATATAAATCGGTATGTCTTATGATTTAGTGGATGCCATCAGAATTGCTACCATACCTTTGGTATTGCTTACTTATCTAACTGAAAGGTGTTTTTGGAGTCGATGCTTCACTTTCTATTATTTCTGGCAACGATCTAAGTAGCACTGTTAAGAACTGGCCATCAGGCGGGTTCACAAACAGAGGTTTTAATGTTATTTTTTGACATAAGGTTGTAGTTGTTGTTCTGTTATCTGTGCTTGTAATCTTGTCTTCTTATGTAGCTATATTTTATATTGGTTATCCGTTTATGTTAATATAATATATTACTCTGAGCTTTAAGGTTACTGAAAATCAGAATATTCAACAAGCTAATAATTACGCATATTGGTCAAATCACTCCAAATTGTCAAACACAAAACTTAATTCAGACTTCAAACAATAAACTCAGTTATATTAAGGCTTAACCCTTTTATTTGCTCCGTTACAAGCACCAACTCAAAAAGTAATATAACTGAGTTTATTGCTTGAAGTCTAGTTTTAGTTTTGTGTTCGACAATTTGGAGTGATTTGAACAAGACGCGTGATTGTTAGCTTGTTGAATATTCTGATTTTCGGTAACTGTTTAGAAATCATGATAATTTTTTAATTATGTGTTAGACTTATTTCTTGCGGTGTTTCATTTTCTATCTTGTCCCCGTCAAATTTAGACGACTCCTTCTTCTACGAATTCTCTGGGTCCAAGCTAACATAGTGTATACTTTATAGTAAAAATTACTAAGTTCTTTTGAATTGTTTTATTTTTCAATGTTATTTAAACGGCCGTCTGGTCTAGTTGTCTGTCCTGGTTCAAATCCCAGTAGGGGCAGATATTTGTATCACGTGTAAAAATATTATCAACGAGTCATGGATATATATGGATATATATTAAGTATATATATGTTCATATACATAATACTATCTATATTATTCGGTTATCTAGTATTCAAAACACAAGCTTTTAATGGTGTTTAATGTGGACTTGTTAATTGGCTTGATTGGTGGGTTGGGTGTGTGTGTAAAATACTTCCCGTGTTCTGAAGTAACAAATTTACAAAAACAACCGTATTGTCTTTGTCATTGTCTTCATTGTCTTTGTGTGTACATAAATTGTTAAATAAATAAATAAATAAACCCTATTGAGCGACGCCTTCTTTTTGAAGTGGATTATAACCAGACTGCTTACCTAGAGACGTGTTAATGTCAACCGTAACGACAAATTTCATTAAAATTATAATAACTTATACCGAACCGACTATCCATAAAACAATGAACCTTAACGTCCTATACTTAAAGACTATCCCTGAGCTTTCTCCAGCAATCTGTATGCCACCTTCGATCCAATTTAAATGCGTATACTTTCCAATACTTTCTTATTGAGTGTCAATTGCTAATTTAGTTCTTTGAAACTTGTTAATAGGGCTTACGTAATTTTGTAATAGAAAAATATTGGGTTATGGTTTTCTTCCACAATGTCCGGTCAAATATCACTCTAATGCTGTGCAAATATTATCCAATGATCTTTGAAATGTGACGCAGATCTCTTACCTGGTAACACTGACACTGTTGATGACGATACATAATATTCTTTCAAACTATTTATAAAGTAAACGTATATATGTTGACTTTTCGCAGAAAAATATTGGTTCAAACTAACAACAATTCAACATCCGTTTAGAAGCTATAGACATGATGATGCCGGAGACAGATAAAGTCAAAGCCAAAATATTTTAGAATGAAATATTTGATACTTGGCTAATATATGTACACTTATTGAAGGTCAGTCTAAGACATCTAAAGCTACCGGGGGGTCTTGTTCTGAGAAGAACAGGAAAGAAACGCAGTAAGATGTGTCCCGTCCTTCACACGTTATTGACGATTGTTTGAAAAATGGCAATCCTCAGTTAATGTTAATGTTAAAACTGTTAAATTGATTGCGGATTTAAACCTTTTCAGTCACAGAAATGTAAAAAGTAATATATATAATTAAAATCATAGTGCTTATGATACTCTATTTAATTGTCAAAATAATACCACTTTCAATTGGCATTCTTATCATTTAAATAATCATCAACCTTAGTAGTCTTTTTTTATTAAATTTCGCTTTAAATAAACTTTAAATGTGTTTAAGGGCAGTTCAGTTCCCCGTGAATAGGGCCTATACCTGCAGTAGGACGTAGACGATAATGTCAAGTAAGTCTACCATGGATAGCTGGTGTACCATTAACACACTACCCTAGCCGCCTCCACGTTGCCCAACCAAGTGCTTTTTTTATGCTTCCTGCATGCGTAGCACTAGGAACTCAAGAAGATTTTGTCTACACTGAAACATCACTTTTCTCAGGTCATTGTATGGGGGGGAATATTGTATTGAAGGCTTAACTCGAAAAAAATAACGTGACGGTGTAGACAAAACGTTTCACGAGTGTCTTGTGCTATGCGTGCTGGAAGAACCCATGTTCTTTTAAGAAATCTTTGCATGTGCGTCGATTAAAGTTACTGGATCTATGAAAGTACTTCCTGTTTTTTGAGCTTACGAGGAAAGGGTCAGGAGAGAATGTTATTGGACCCGTAACTTGTGTTGCAATCTTATTCAGAAGGAAGGAAGCATTTGGAAGAATGGGATGAGCTTGAAGGCCTTAAGAAGACGATCTGGAACTTACAACGTAGCAGGCTACGTGTCTTAAGTGGCGCTATTACTAACCACTATAGCACTTATAGCATGCTATTTAAAATGAAGTTAGTTGAATCGCCTCTGTGTAGAACCGGAGGGGAACACACTGGACAAATGGAACACATCCTATGTAATGGTTCTTGACAGGTAATGAATACGTCTCTATGGTCTGGCCTACCCCACTCCTGAAGACATCAGCTGCTGACTCTAAGCGTACTTAATAAGTACATCTTGAAAGTATTCCTGGACAGCAGACATTAGAATAATAGAAGCACAAAAGATCCCATTGGGTCGAAGTGCTCCGGGGGTGAATCATGGCCCTTAACTCAGATAAGATAAGTCAAAGTCAAAGTCAAAATATCTTTATTTAAATAGACTCATTTACTAAGTTCTTTTAAATCGTCATAACAGGGAATATGTATGAGAAAAATAAACAAATGTAATTAAACGTAATAGTGATAACTTTAAGTCGGTATTAACCGGGTATTTACAAATTGTCCCAGTTATAGAATTTAAATATATACTAAATAAATAGTATGTATATTCCCATTAACCCTACTACCGCTTCGACGAATTAGTAGCTGCAGAGAAGAAGCGGCGCAAGAAACTCTCAGCCTTTAGTATTAATAATGACATTTACAAATCAATTATGTCATCATGTATTAGTATTACAAACATATACATGTTTTGTTTTACAGTGCAATCAAAAATATATTTTTAAATATTGCAAAAATAATATAATAAATAAGTATAGAGAAGCAAATTATAGTGGACACAAATTTTTATCTTTAAAATAATCTTCAACCTTGTAATACCCCTTTTTCATCAAACAACTTTTAATAGTTGACTTTGTGGTAGGATATTGTACATTTTTATACTTATTTCTATAAAACAATTACCGGTCTTATGCAATCTGTGGCTTGGAAAGGCGAACTTATGCTTATTTCTGGTGTTGAAGCTATGGCAGTCTGGATTTCTAAGAATAGAACTACTGTATTTACGTACATACATAATACAATCAAAGATGTATTGAGACGCCACGGTTAGCATTTTAATTTCCTTAAATAATTCTTTTAGCGAGTCACGTGGTCTAATGTTGTATGTTGCACGAATGGTTCTCTTTTGAAGTACAAAGATAGTCTGAAGGATAATATAAGATTACCTTCTTTAAAAAAGAAGGAGGTTCTATGTTCCACTTCTATTGTACCTGTTATATAAGGAAAATTGATTGCCATCGTCAAAGTTGATAATAAAAAATGTTTTATGAATTTCAACCAATGACATGCAGACAGGCAAGTCGCCAATACTGTCGGTCACTCATATAAGTTTGACCTTGAAACTTACCACCCAAACTATTTATGTCTTTTTAAATACCTACAAAACGCGGCTCAAAACATTGTATAGTAAGTAGATAGACTAATAAAACGTATTATATACTCAAAAAGTTTTAAACGTTGCTAAAAACGTCTTCAAACACAAAAATAAATCTAATTACTTATCTAATTTAAAGGTATTTTTTGTAGTTAGTCCTTAGTTGTTTCCAGAAATAATAGACAGTGAAGTACTGACTAAAAACTCTTTTCATCTACAGACTATATGTTGCACAGAACTCGCTATCGAGAAACATTATTTTTTTGTTTTTTAGAGGTTGAGATTAGTATTGAAAATGTTGTTTTTTCATGCCTATATGCGTTAAATAAGTGAACGGCCGCGGAGATATTCATAAAAATAATTTATTAATAATCAAACAGACTTACAGCTTACTACTATTACAATTATAATGACAAACTTATTAGTAACTTGTTCCTATTTATACTATTTAATTACAAACTATGCATTTTGGTTATTGATACTTTAACCTAGTTAAGGTTGCTGATGACAAATGTTGACAAAGCGGATATGGGGAGATTCACCACATATTACTCGTAAAATAATAGAAAGTTAAGTACCGAATAAAAACTCTTTTCATCTACAGCCTATATGATGGATAGAACTCGCTATCGAGAAACAAATGTTGGTTATTTGTTATTTTTTTAAATCTTTTCATGCCTTGTATCTATCTACTCTTTGGCGAGACATATCTGCTATAAAACTTGTCATGTACCTACTCATTATGTAAGCAATTTTTATTATTTTGATATATTTTTGGGTTTATTTTGAATGTTTTACCACGTCAAATGCATAATAAGTATAAATTGGATGAGCTTAGCAAACTGAATGCGGTTTTTTAAATTCTTGAATATAGCATTTTCTTAAAAAAACTTTAACTTAGTGATAGTGAGTTATCTATTGAAACGATTTACCCTCGATCTTGCGTTAGTTAAAATACTGTGGTGTTCGGCGCCAGTGGTATGTATAGCGACTTGTATTTACGTATACCAACCGGTATAATGTTATGGCGATTTAATGAACTGGTTCATAGTGTGATGGAGGAGCAGTATGAACTGTCCATAGTCATGTCAGAGTATTATAAGATAACATTCTTCTGGTGTATCAAAAGCATATCCCCACAACGCGTAGTTTTGGAGATAAATGTTATTTGTGAAATAGATAAGAATAGAATAGAATGTATCATTATTGTAAGAAAAGAAATACACAAAAAAACTTCTAACTAATTTTGTACAAAGGACGACGTTATCTCTTTCAGGTAACCTTAGGATGGACAGGATTAAAGATAAAGTACTTGAGGGAAGTTGGCGACGAATAACGAATGCATACATCATCATTTATCTATGTATAATAACACTGCAATAATAATCGATATTTATTTTAACAGTCTCTGTGGTCTAGTGGCTGAGAAGTATGTGTATTTCAGATCTGTAGGTCCGGGGTTAAATTCCCAGTGGGGGCGGAGTTGTATGCTCAGTTTGGTTGGTGATAGGGCTGTTTCTAAGTCCGCCGGGCTAGTTACCGCCTACTTACCTGATAATAATGTTAACACAGCATTGTTGTATTCCGGCAGATAGAGGTAAGATAGCCAGCTCCTCTGTGGTTGAGGATTCGCCGTGTAGTTCGCTTTCAACTTCGACTTTATCTTCACTTATCATCAGGTGAGATGAAAGCCAAAAACTACACCATTAAATAATATAGATGATTAAAAATTTACGTGACTTTTGGATTAAAATGTCTAAAATAATATATCTATATTTGCCACATTAAAAACACTAACATTTACATAAATAGCCCATACGGTAACTTGCAACAAGCGTAGTGACATGCTTATACATACAAACACACACGCGAACGCACACACTTCGCAATATGCCTGGATTAGCTTTATTTATAAGTTCATAGTTTCAGACTAAGTATTAACTTCGCAAAATTAGAAATTAAAATGTTTTACAAGTTCCACTAATTTCTAAAAATTCAATACTTCTTTAGTGAGCAGCGTAGTGTTAAATTTACAATGATGACGTGTATCAAATAAATCTTTATTCAAGTTTTATAGTAAATCTGTTTGTGATTTCAATAAGTTAAAAATAATTACAAATCAGCATTCTTGATAATTCTTTTAACAAAATTAATGAACCATTTAAAGATCATGATCGTTTCATCGTTGTAGATAAGTCTAAGTCACTTTAAGGAGTGATGTTGGTTCTTGCTATTAACCAGGATGATGAGGTGACGCAGGTGACCGAGAGGATTACTACGGTTACACCGTGAACTATGGCGAAGTGTTTTCTGTGAAGTCTCCTGATCGTAATGTTTATTGGCCTTCAGCTTTTATCTTGATAGGTGCGGTTCGCCGAAGCGCAGTCTTTAGCATGCCATAAAGTATAATATACTCGTAGGTTATATTTGGTCGGTGGACTTACAACCTTTGAAGGACATTCTGTTTGTTTATTTGTTTGTTATCAAACAAGTTATTAGGAAAAACATCGTTAATATTAAAACAACCATCAATAATGTACAAGTATAGTCTCATATTAATCGAATTGTAAAACGTGTAGCCAAAACCGATTTATTTTAAGAGTATTATGTTCACCAACACTTGGCTTGTGTTCACCAAAACTTAAACAGGCACTAATTATTTAATCGTCAAAGTTTAAAATTTCAAAAACCGTCGGCTTCGATCTTGAGTTTTGGTAAAGTCAATCTAGTGGGGACGCATGGGTCAAAAAGATTACTTCTTTGGCTTCTTCTAGGCGCATAAAAATAATGTTGTTGTTATTTTTTTATCTATCTATTTACCTAACTACTATACATCTATGTAATAACTTGTAGTATGCTTCCTTAGTGGATCCATGACGAATAATGCTTAATAGTATTGCGAAAGGATAATTTCATGTTTGTTACTCAATCACGGCTGAACAGCTGAAGGGAACCTGTTGAAATTTGACACAAAGATAGATTGTAGACTGAACACATATAGGCATATATTAAACGTGGCGTGGGACTTCACCATAGCCCCATGATAAGGTAAAATCGATTCGATTTCGAAAAGAATTGCCAACTACCGATACCAAAATAGATGGCATCAAAACGACCACTAAACCAGTGTCCTTAAGGTCAAATTGAATATTTTAAATCCTCAATTTTAAATCAAAATACCCGAGTCAGTTTAAAAAAAATTAAGAACAAACATTATGCAACTTAATCCAGTTGATAAACAAGTTCTGGCGGTTTACAGAAACCAGTCTTAGTTAATACAAGTTGTGGAAGAAAAAAGTATGTTTGAATAAGTGAATGTAATCTAGCCTCCACGTTACAGGAAAAAATCGACAATATTTCTTATTTTAAAAAGGCCTCTACACAAAGTATTATGCTATCTTACAGGGAATTGAATCCTGGACCCCTAGATCATGAGGTAAGAGATTTTTAGTATGAGACCACAGAGAAACTTAAAATAATTACGCTCTTGTTAATTAGATGAACGGACCGTTCTGTAAAAAAAATAGGAGTTTATAAATGAATATAACCCCAATTCCAAATAATGTCTCTTCGGTGAATTTGTTGAAGATATAGTAACTGCTCAAATATCGTATAATTTTCACAATTAAGGCTTTGATAAGCAACATGGTTTCTTCAACCATCGTAGTATTGATACTGATATGATTACTTTTACCGAATTTTTGCTTCGTGCGATAGATGATAATCTGCAGATGGACGCTGTGTACACCGACTTCTCTAAGGCATTTGATGAAGTTGTCCGTTACTTGCTCATAAATAACTTCAAAAGGTCCGGTGTACACGGCGAGCTCCTGAGATAGATTCAGTCCTATATGTAACAGGAGGCTGATGGTCTTTGTGAAAGGTTATTCTTTACATTTCCTTCCAGTAACATCAGGCGTACCACAAGGGTCCCATCTTGTGCCTTTACTGTTTTTAAAAAGACATAGGTGATATTATAAAACATGTCATCTTCTTTTGCATGCTGACAACACTAAATTGTTACGAGTGATTGAATCTATTGATGACAGTTATAAACTTCAAGAAGATCTCTTTGTGTTGCGGGCTTACTGTAGCTCTAATGTTTTTCTAAATAGTGATAAATGTTACACAATTTCATACACATATAAGATAAATTAAATTAGTTACAATTACAATTTTAAACAAAGCATTGCAAATAGTAACTACAATTTGGGATCTAGGTATTAAAATGGACCTGAATTTATCATTACATATTCACAGTATTGAATGATAAATTCAAAGTCAAAGTGAGATGGTCAAAGTCAAAGCCAAAATATCAAAATAGAGTCATTTAAAAAGTTTTTAAATTCGTTATAACAGGGAATATGTATCAGAAAAAATAAATAAATGTAATTCAAGGTGTAAAAAATAGTGATAACTTTAAGTGGTTATTAACCGCGTATTTGCAAATTGTCCCAGTTATAGAATTTAATTAGGCTTAGGCTTACGAGAGTATATCAGTTTTATGAGTATGCAAATTACAAAAAATAAGATATTTGCTCAAAAACAGTATATTATGTAATGTAAAAATGTAATAGAGCCATCAAAATGGAGTACCACTGAATATGACTGATATTTAACGAAATAGTCGTTACAGAATCGATTGCACTAAAACAGCGTACAAATTGCGAACATTCGCCTGACGACATTATCTACAAGTCAACTAGGGGCTACACGTCACATCAGACCAGATCACTAATGTGGTGTAGTGATATTAAGAAATTAACTCATCATTTTTCGATTTTACCATTGTTGTTATCTTATTCCTGTGTGATATTCTAAAAATATTGTCGATGTTAAATATTTTTTGAGTATTTTGTGACTACAAAGATTTTTCTTCCAATGTTAATGTTTTTGAGCAATTAATGTTGTGATTTATTGAATTGACGACAATTACGAGGTTTTCATTCATGTATGCAAGTTACTTAGCAGGTCAAGCTACTATTAAACGTGTAATAAACCATTTGAGTGTCATTCTTATAAGAAAAAATTAACAAATTTTATTTTACTGCGATATTTTTAAGTACTAGTAATGATGATATTGTGAATATATAGAATGTGGAAAATGCCACGTTGAATTGCTAAACAACATATCCAGTCAATCATCTTAACACGATTCCTCACCTTGATCGATACACTAATCAATCTTTTTCTTTCGCAGTTGCGCACACGCACCTAAGCTACGTCAGCACACCAGTGCCAGTCGCTAGCCGACCACCGTCGCGTCGAGACGCTCCGTGCCGTTAATGGATACAAAGTGATGTGCAGTGTGTTGTGTGAAGTGTACTAAGTGTTTTATTATAACAAATATACATTAAAAAGTTTCAACAATGCAAGGCAGGGATAAATTGTGTGCGAAACTGACGAGCGCCTTCTTAAGAAAGTGGTGTAAGTATTTCTTGGCACTTTTTTTCTCTCATTTACGTGTGCGTGTTTCGCAAGGTATACCGGTTTTCTAGTGTACTGGAGGGCTCGCTTTTACATCTAAGGTCGATTTTGTACCTACGTCAATATTAATGTACAAATCATTTTCTGAAAACAAAAGTTTACAGATATTAAGAGTAGTTATGTATGTAATAAATTAAGAATAAGAAAATTGTCTTAATAATTTCAAAGATAAAACTTTGATTTTAATTTATGCACAATTAAATAATATCTTAATCTTTCGTACTCAAAACTTTTATTTTGTCATTTTGAAAAGACAAAGAAAAGAAACGCAAATTGTATTTATAATGAAAATGTACTTGTAAAGGTTTATTTTAATTTAAAAACCGACTGGAGTTTTAATTCTGTTATATGATGATTCTTTGATAAAATTAAGATTAAACATAAAAATCCTACTAAAATCATAATATCATGACTAGTATCAGTTTTAGATGTTTTAATATTAAATAAAAATAAATGTGAATTTAAAAACTTTATATTATCTGACTTTGACAGTTACTTTTTAAATGTGACACTACACAACTACAACAATATCCCTTTTTACCGACTTCAAATAAGGAGGAGGTTATATATTCCATTGTATGTATGTATGTGCACCGATTTCAAAATTCTTTTTTAAAATTCGATGGAGTATTCTCCTGAGGTCATCTGATGATTGGATCCCAGGGAAATCGAAGCAACTTTCTGATTTTAAAGGCACGTATTACGTGCTGTTGTATATTTTTATCTGAACCTTTTCGAGTATCTTTAGTTGTTTCGAGATCTTTGAATTCGTTGTATTCACTATTTAACCCAGTTTTACCGTCCGTTTGAAAGTTGCTAAAGAAATCTGTTTTACGGATAGAATACTCAACAATCTTATTTATTAGTTAAAGTTATTCGTATCGAACTTCCTGATGGGAAAGAGAAGGATTTATTGTATCTTCGTGGGCGTCGTTTGAACGCTCTGGTTACGATAACGAAAACAAAGCAACTCTCGTCGTGGTTGGTACCTGGATGGGACAATCAAATGTGCTAACTCCAGCTCACATTGGTTCCGGTTGTTATGGAAACCGTTTTCATCCACCAAGCCGCATTTGATCAAAGTACTCGTGTGTTTCTTCCATGAAGGAAGGCCTGTCTAACAGTGACTCGTATATAGACTGTAGATGATGATGTTGATCTATGAGTTGAAGGGTTATATAGGGTACATAGAGATATCATATAAAATAAGTGTTAACGTATGTTATTCAGCGGAATGAAAGTCCTGGTATCTAATATAGTCCGGATATTGCGCTAATTCATACAGATACATACACAACAGAATGTCAGAGAATTGTACAAAGGTACTGCTTATTTCTATAAGAAATCTCTTCCAGCAGCCCCATATATGGGAAAAGTGACAATGAAAGGTAGAGGGGCGTGTACCAATACTAATACATTTTTACACATACACCACATATATATGGTATAGTTATTTATTTAGTTTGGGTAGGTTTGTATGTACTATATACTTACCACAAAATTTAATGTTGCATGACAGTTTCTGTTGTATATATAAATATATCTATGTGAATCTAATATTTAAACACCTTACGTAATGAATACCATATTTTAAGTTAAATGAAAATAATAAATATAAATAATAATTATTATACTAGTTATTAAGTTCGGCCTCAAAGATGAAAAGGTACCTTATTATAAGTACTAGCCGGAGCCAGTGCTTTAATACGACCGTGATCGGTTGTACTGGGACCGTTCCATCATTACGAACATGACTGTTCTGGCTAACAAGCCTGATATCGTGCTGATGGACCGAATCAGATAAAAACATCAAGTGTCTGAACCTGGAACACGAGCTCAATGATATGTTAAAAAATCTGGAGATGGCCACTCCTATCACTTAAGGGTATAAAAAGTAGCCTACTTCTCAGACCTTCCAAATATACCCAAAAATGTCATAAAAACTGGCCAAGGTTCTCAGGAATTCGATTTCAAACACATTGACACGAGATTATTATTACATATTTTGTGATACTTAGATATATATATACTAATTCGTCGAAGCGGTAGTAGGGTTGATTGGGAATATGCATACTAGTGTTATTTTTAATTTTAAAATAAATATTAACAATCTATTTAGTGTATATTTAAATACTATAACTGGGACAATTAGTAAATGCCCGGTTGATACCCAGTAAAATTATGACTATTGTCTTTATGATATTTATTTGTTTTCTCATACATATTCCCTGTTGTGACGATTTAAAAGAGCTTAGTAAATAAGTCTATTTAAATAAAGTTATTTTTGACTTGACTTGACTTGATTGAACCCGTATTAGACAAAATAAATATCATACAATACCCATAACATTACTTACTATAAATATATATAATAACACATACATTAAAGATATACAGCCAGGTTTTATATTACATATTCACATCACAAGTTGTTCTTGTATATTTTATCATTTATGTAATTACTTATATTATTCGTTTAATACTATATGTACCTTTCTATCTCTCCGTAATCTTGCATACAATCTGTTTTTATTTATTTATTTAATTATTTCAACCCAAGGTTTCCTGGCCACTTATTGTATGTATACGTTTGTTGTTGTATATTTATTATTGTATGTATTGTTATTCTTCTTCTTTCTTTCTTATATATAAATATATATAGTTTTTCGTTGATCTTGCTATAACTAAAAAACGGCTTGACCATTTTTACATATACCAGTAATCTATGCTTTAATTCAGAGGTGGTTTAAAAATAAAAATAATAGCGAATAGTGTAAAGAATAGCTAGAAAGTAAATTTAATTATAATTAGTAATTTAATATGGAAAGTCTTCTAACGATGTGCTATTTAAAAGTCATTTATTACTTATGTAATACGACTAGCTTTTGATAGATGGCGGTAGTGGCAGAGTTTGGGCATTACAAAGCTTACCGGGCCACTACCTGTAATTATAAAATTCAGATGATGATAATGTATGAGAAGATAAGTACTCCTCAAAGTTAGTTTGCTTATAACTTCTTTACACTAATATTAACTTAATTAATATTATAATAATTTTTAACCAGTCCTAATCTTAATTATAAATAAAACTGGCCATTTGGCGCTAATAAGTATTGGTTTATTAGAGTGAAATATACTAATTTAATATGTATGTAATGTAGTTAGACTGAACAAATGTAGTTTTGACTTTAAATATGTGTTCACGATAAGTTTCAAAAAATCGAAATTCTTTTTTAAATTTAATTTCACTGCAAGAAGTATAAATCGAAAAATATAGCATAACATTCAAAATCATTTTGAGTAAAGTAAATCCCTTACCAATTAACCCATTTTTTTACGAGGAGGAATCCATTTACGGACCTACCCGCCACTGACTAAGCGACGGGCGTGTGTGGGGCTCACTCAGTACCTCTATATAGCGGCACTGAGAATACCCACTAAAACTCCCCGGTAACTCCATTGCCCTTCACGGGGGTAACCTGGGTTCTGCACGAGCAATTCACCAGGTCTACCTATTAACCCTACGTTTCTTAGCAGCACTCCGGAGTCTCGCTCAAAGATACTATATCGATACTTTACCAACAATATTAGTGTATTCAGTAGGTTGAACATAGATAACATAGACATTCCTATGCGTAGCCGGAGCCAATGACCGAAGGTACAACATACTATAACCATAGATAACTCTAAGCTTTAAGAGCGTTGATAAGGATTGTGAAGAAACGTAGCGAATGATCAGGACTGGATCGAAGGTGGTCTAAAGGTTATTTGCTTATTTCATTCTTATTGCAAATACGAACAATTAGCGGGCCCTAATGCGTAAACTACTTGCCGTACTAGCGTTATTTTATCTAAACTATACCCATAATGCTTGAGGTGTTCTTTACCAGTATACCAGTAGTAATGTAAAAATGCATGGGCGTTGATTGAGTGGTTGTATGCATAAGCATACCACTCTTATCGTAACTAGAAAAGGGAGGCAAATATTACTGAGTTTCTTGCCTGTTCCTCCTAAAATCAAGACGCCGGTAGATTTGTCGTTTATTACATTTTGTTTATTAAGTAATGCTGTCTCAACTGGCGGTACTGAAGACCAGCTCGTATTATAGTACAGCAGATGGTGAGTGGCAACCGTTTGTGTGTCGATGTAACTATGTTTTGGGACTTGTTAGTAATTGATTGTTTTATTCACGTTTTATCTTACAATATAGATTCATTTCATTTCATTTAATTTTACAGTACATATTTAATTATGTTTAATGCCAATTGTTATTGGTACATATTTATTTAACAATTTATGTACACACAAAGACAATTAAAACAACACAACAGAATATTAGAGAATTGTACAAAGGTACTGCTTATTTCTATAAGAAATCTCGTCCAGCAGCCCCATATATGGAGAAAGTGACATCGAAAGGTAGAGGAGTGTGTACCAATACTAAAATAATAATATAATCATAACTATAATAAATATTTTATTCTATTCTACAAATATTGAATGAATATTTGTAGGTATAATATAAAATAAACAAAGCTTCCTTTTTATTTTACGTCTGCAAAAATAATAAATATTTTGTTAGTCATTTTAATAATTAACGCAAGTACCTACATGGAGAAATTTTATTTGTGACGTCAAATAATTTTATATAGTATATTGTCTTTTACTTTGTTATTTTAACAATTTAACTTATGTACATGAAGAAGTCTCAATTGTTTTCCATTGTTCTGTCATGTAAGTCAATATTGAAGAAAAAATCAAGTCGGTTTTTCTTATGTTATTAATAACTCGTAATACCTACGTAGTTCATCTCAAAATATTCTATCAACACAGATTAATGATAACTAGACCAAGTTAAGTATCATTAAGAGATAGTGTTAAGTATACTAGATATAGTACTATGTATATAAATAATATTAAATAATAATTTACTATAACCGCTTATAATGCACGTGGGGAAAATATTTATATACATATACATTACGTTAGCTGCGTGCGTGATTCCGTTGTACTAATTGTTTCAAGCAATGCTTCAAATTGAATTTTTGTAAGCATTGCTATTTTGATAATAAGTTTTGTTAAACAAACCTATGTAGATCAGTTGTATCAACAGTTCTCACACATCCCCATCGAGGGGCACGAGCCTGCCCTAAATTAGGCTACTAATTACCTACGATTAAGCCGTAGGACCATAGGTTGGTGGAGTACTTGGCGGGGTTCGAACCTCTACCTTCCGCATTCGATATGTATAATTAAACTAGTTTTTCTGCAGCTACTTATGGAATATGCAGTACGGCGCCAACTGCAGTGGTATGTGGGACTCGGGGTAAAGGGTTCCCCACCACAAGCAACCTCTCCGTGCTTGCCACGGCGCTTGACAGAAACGACCTGAGAATGTATTATGAATTCAATGCATTACAAGAAAGAAATAAAGACTCCACAACACCCTTAACGTCTTTTGTACACAAAATCACAATAAAATTTATCTTATCTTATCTTATCTTGAGCTCGTTCGCTACCATGCACCGTTTGAACCTATCCATCGTTGAGATAGACAACGTACCACCGGTATTTGAGACCAGCCTTCACAGAGCGTCATGCTTCACTCCCTATGATCATTATTATAGAAATTGCATGCGTAACTTATCATATAATACAGCCATGATGTCGTCCCGTTTACCAGACCCTAAATACAGTTGGCATACACCTATCTACTCGTTTATTACTCATATATTTAGGAAGGAAAAGCATGTAGTCTTCAGGGTAAGCCAATTCCAGAAGACTCATTCTGGCTGAGTCCATGGCGTCACATTGAAACAAAATATGTTCCAATATTCCTTCACCACATGCCCTACAAGGTTGTGTTCCGAAAGTAACATTTTGGGAAGCGTGGATGGCGGCAAAACGTTCGATAAGCGCTCCAGTGAAGACACGAGTCTGTAATGTCTTTAATGGATGTATTTACTCCAACCTCATGAAGGATTTTGAGTGGTTCATTACCAGTATCTTTTTGGGCTTTGTTCCTGCTTTTGAGGTGTACTTAAAGGTCTAGCGCACGAAGGTCGGAGAATGATGCACTCCAGTCAAGCGGTGCCCGCGCGACCCAGTCAAAATATTTTCTTCAACTTTGGTTCAGATGTTGCCGGGGATCTGGTCCTGAGACGAACAGGCAAGGATCTCATCTAAATTTGTCCCTTCGTTTACAATCTGACAATAATTAAACTTAAGTTGAAATGAATGTGGTTTTAACATTTCAATCAAAGAAATGTATAAAATATGTACAATGTTCCATAATCACAAAATCTGTTTGCATTTAGCAAGCATCAAGTACCCGTATTCATATTATTATTTCATAATTATTTTAAAGTTTTTTTTTATATCACCTAACTTAATTCGCAAAATTCACATATCCGCATTTCCTGTGACGTAAAGACCTCTGAAACAAGGACACGCAGAGACAAGGACGAAGTTGCAGTCAAAAGGTCAGTGCTTGCATTTCGCATTTTTATCGGGAATTTGTTGCAAACTTTTCGTGCTAATAGTTGCTCAACGGAATATAGTCCATTCAAACGCATCCGCATTAACATAATTTTTTATTTTATTGTGTTCAACAATTTTTTTTATCATTTTATCAAATTAGTTCTATTCCGAACATCTTTACATAAAAACATATACCTGTTCGTTAGTCTCGCGTTAATGTGATTTTCATTGTGTTTGGTTCGGTTCAATTCAGAGGATTTTCACAGTTGGTTTTGTTTTTAAACCATCAAAAACAAAAATGAATGTGTAAATCCTAAATAAAGGCTTAAAAATATATAATTCAATATTGGTTATTTAGTATGGAGAATCGTCTAATTAATATGTCGTTATTTTTAAAATTGACTTTCCTTCAATCTACTTTAGATTACTTTTCATAGATGGCGCTTCTTGCAGGCAGGTCATATGAAGGTCACCGGGTTGACTTTTATATAAATAAATTAATAATGTGTGTACACTCAATAAAAATAAGTTTTCAATAATAACATTTAATGTGTCCACGCATTCTTATGTTTAAATATTCCTTTAGCAATTATCATGAACATTTGTTGAACACTTTAAATTGTAAAGGCAGTTGTTACCTTTGGCGGGTCCTTTCTGGTTTCTATTTTCAACCATATCATACCTATAATGAGATTAGGGGTAAGAGCTATATGAAGAACAAAAATAATAATTCACATTAAACAATTCTTATTGGAAAGGTCTATGGGTGTCATCAACAACTGAAGCTCTTGATTAGAAAAAATTGGTCTCTTTAATCTGAACCACCCCACACCTGAAGACACAAGTACATCCTGGAAGAATCCCAGGACAGCAGGCACTAGTATAAGGGAAGCACAAAAGATCCCCTTGGGTCGAAGTGCTCCAGAAGTTGATCTTGGCTTTAACATGATTTGGAAATTAATATATACGTTAGGTTTGCAGTTTTACTTGCTCATTTAGGTATTACCCTTTATAAAATATTTCTACGGTATCTTCCCATGGTCAGCCAGCTTATGACAGCCGTATTCGAGTTGTGTAACGATCAGACACGCGGCCTTGATGATGTTGTAACCAGAATTACAGCAGCTTACTCGCGTGCCACTTGTGACTGGACGGGTCAAGTGTGCTCTTTGCTGAGATTGTAGGCTTCGAGTCCAAAAACTCAGATTTATTTGTGTAAAAAGTTTTGCTTCACGCGAACTTTACGTTTGCTTCTTGCTGGAAGTGTCTTCTTAGAAAGCTTGGAACTTTTAAGACTAATACTTAACTTAAGTCGTATTCAGTGTCTCCATCTTTATTTTACGCAGAAAGAGGTTTGGTGACTGCCATCTTTGTCGGACAGCCAGAGCGTGAAATTCCTTACCGGCACACGTGTTCCTTCCTTCATACAACATGGGTTGAAGTTTGAAGGATCAAAAGGGTGAAAAGACAGTTTTGGTCAGGTGGCGGTGGACGGAGCTAAGACAGCTTTGGTCAAGTGGCTGTGGAGGGGGCTAAGATACTGGGTTATCTTCACATTCACCATTCTTCTACTGCTTACGTATGTACAGGAGGTACAAAGACAATATTCGGTTTATTATTCGATTTTTTATATTAGATAACCTACCGAAATAGCTACGCTAATGTGTCCACGCCACATGCTGGGGAAGCAGTAGAAGGAGCCCGTGAAGTCGTGTAGCTAGTGCAGCCACAACTTGCCGGCCCATCTGAAGTATGAAGGAAGGAATACGTGTCCCATAAGGAATTCCACGCTCGTGTTGTGCGACACAGAAAGGGGTCACGAAATGTTATATATTATTTTTCACTAAAAAGGCATTAGTCCTTTATGCAGTTAAATAGGTGCAATATTTCCATGACAAACTTCTCTATGCAGACGGTGTCGCGGGTAGCAGTTAGTTTATCGAGTGATGGTACAGTTTGAAAATACTTCCGTGCATCGAACGTATTGTTTAATCAACTGTATTGTCTGAACTGTAAATATTATACGTTGGTGGCGTATTGTGAATGATCGTGATCAATTATTTGTATGACATCGTCTCTTGCAATATTTAGGAGGGAGACGGCATACTATGCACGGAGTTAAATTATGTTTCAAATAAATTTTTGTATATGGACATTTGTTAAAATAGAAGTAAATGTTGCTTATAAGATGAAAAAAAGCATGATAATGACAACATAGAGAATAAGTCCTCCTACTCCTAAAACAACGCTTCCTCAACAAGCTCTGGCTACCAACACAGCATTACTGCACTTGTGTTATTTGGCTGCAACATTCTGTTCGATGAAGGGAGGTACTTCACGTTACGTTGCAAGCATAGGAGACAAGTCCTCCTGCTCCCAAAACAATGCTTCCTCAACAAGCTCTGGCTACCAGTAACACAGCACTACTGCACTAGTGTTATTTGGCTGCGATCTTCTGTAAGGTGGAGATGGTTCGTGGTACGTTGACATCTTAAGAGGCAAGTCCTCCAGCTCCCAAAATAACACTTCCTCAATGAGCTTCGGCTACCAGGAACACAGAACTATACCTAAAGTGTTTTTAAATTATGTAGAATTCAAAGGCTTTGCGTCGTGTTAATTGTCCAATCAAGTCTCTTGACTACTACTAATAATAATCTTGTTTTTCTGTATTCGACCGTGGACTTCAATCTTCTAAATAATGTATAAACTGGATTTGTGCATAATTAATGAAAAACGAAAAATAATGCCTTAAAAGGTTTTGACTTTGTAGCGTAGACACCGCGCGTTGTGTATGTGTTAGTGAACAGTACATTTATTAATTTATTTTCAACTTACAGGCCAAAAATGTCCGTAAAGTTCTGTCTGTAGTATAGAACATCATGAGGGGATATCCCTCCACCAACCCATGGTCCTGCCTACCTTGCGGCATACGGACCGAATCACGGGAGAGCGCGAGGGTCTTGATCATGAGGGGATGTCAAAATAGAAAATATAAAAATTCCAGTCTTGAAGTGGGTATTGAACTGGCGAGGATTCACAATCCGCGTTGCTGTTCTGACAAACGGTCTAGGATTTTATCATCATTAAATATTTAATAAAGAATTAAGATTTGGACATCTTTCATGATTCTTTGGCTCGCTTTAAGCATAAGATTGTGGAATCACATGCAGTGTAAATTGGAAATATTTATATTGTTACTATGTTCTATTTTTATTATTACCTATAATTACCTAAGGTCATGTATTAATATATATTGTTTTTTTTTTCTTTCATAAAATTTTCATAATTTTTTTTTCTTTCATAATTTTTTTCATAAATTTTCTTTCATAAAAAATGAATATGTAAAGAATGCTGTACACGCCTGTAATAGGTGTACAGATCAGGACATTTTTATCATATTTGTGTTTTTGTACAGATTAATGTGTATGCTGTTGGTGTGTCATATGTTAATATATAAATAAATAAATAAGATTTAAATTTATTTCGGTATGTTAATGTAAGATAGTATAATTAGAGAAACATTGCTAAAATAAATGTTTAGATAGCATGGAATTTCTAAAAGATATTACGATTTGAATAGCACATTTTTAACTCGTCCAAAAACGATCCTAAGCAACGAGTAATGCAGTATGACGTCACGCCGTGGTATTTTGTTAGCATCGCGGAGCAACTCTGTTCAACAGCTATATAATAAATATTATGTTAATGTAAATGGCGTAGTAAAAGTTTATATAATTTTTATGGGGTATCCAATGATATTGCTTATTTCCATGAATTTAATGCTCTTGAAATGGATTACACATAAGCTTTCAAAGTTCTTTTATAGTCATTTTATCAGTATTTTATTACGTCAACATTGTCATCGTCTCATGGTATTTTTAAGCATCTGTATAGACTTCTGCACAGACTAACCCATAAGCAGGTGGCATACAAATAATAGTATTTCATTAATATTAAAGGTAGCAAGTTTGCATAAGAAATGTTTGAAATAAAATCTTTTTGCAGTTAAATTTTGCTTATTAGTTTATGAAGTCGGTTTGTTTAAACGCAGTTTTATTTAATTAATTTGTTTAAAAAGCAAATACGACGATCAATTCACTATTTCTACGTTGGATATTTTTCTCATAAAAAAGATGTCACATGATGTTAATATTTATCAACCTTTAATCCTATTATTATAAAAAATAACTCACAAATACTCATTAAGCTATTTACTGACGTAGAAGCCTCTTGTAATAATGTTCGACCGTTCGTTTTATAATAAAATAAGTCGTTTAAAACTCAAAGGTGGTCATTTAAAATGGCAACCATTTTAAAACTAATTATGAATATTGTTTGGAAATTGAAACCTGTCTTTGATATATATTATGCGTATTGGTGTGCATATCATTAAAATATTTGTGACAGGCCTTGGTTTGAACAGGCATTCGTAAATCTTTAATTAGTTGATTTTATAATATTTCAAATGTTTTTCCTTGTGATCAAGGGTGTTATTAATATTTTATATTCTTTATTGAACCAAATATACATAGAAAAATGTATCTAAACGTACAAATACAAATATTTATTCCATAAAACTTACAAAGAAAAATGATGTCAATACTAAGCACAATCATGAGGCTGCCAAGACCAGAAAGATGAATTTCGCGTACGTAACTGAGGTAACGATGTTATAACAAGATGGTCCGGTAGTTGGAGGCAAGATAATCCCACTGTAGTGGAGGAATCAGCTACCATCTTCCGCCTGACCTTCACTTACCATCAGGTGAGACGAAGGTTAAGATTTTTGTTAATAAAATACAATCGTACTAAATGTCACCATGCACCAAAATTACCAGAAGTGAAATTTTCTTGTTACCCAAGTGGTATCATAAATTATAGCTTACTTATGTTTTTTAATTCGAAGTGCATTTGCTACCCAGATAAAATAACCCTTGCATTGTTATCTTCCGTAATCTCGTATAATTCTTAAACATGTCACGACATGTTAAGCTATTCAAAACTTAATGTTATGTCGTTAATTTTAATAGTTAAATGCTTTAAGCAGTTGCATTTAACGCTCGCAGTAATAGAAAGAGCGAGTGTAGAAGGTCGACGAATACAAACGGAATAATACAGGCAATGCAAAACAAACCGAATGTCGTTATTCAGGAAACTGCCATGAAAATTGTTTAAAATCACAAACATTTAGTTTGTTTTTAAATCAATAGTATTTATGACTGCTTGTGCCTTTAATTTTTTCAGCAATTCATAATGACGTATGAAGCGAGGGACAAATCTTGCAGTTTCTTAGTTGTTCTTTACAGGTCAAGACCCTCGATTGATTTGCATACAGACGACTCGAAATTGACAGTCAATAAGTGTACATACTACGGCAAATGTTTAGAGTTGAACGCGAAGGACGAAGTGGGTATACGCATAGCGAAACAACAGAGGTGCTGAGTTTAGACAATTGGCGGAATATAGAGGAAATGTTGAACAGCGGACCTAGAATGGTAGCGAAGATGGCTCCTGGGGTAGTTTACTGGTCAGATGGTTAAATAATATACACCTAAGTCTGTTTTTACACGGTCTTTTTGTACACGGTTTTGATATAACACGGTTTGAAAATTGAATATTTTTAATTTTTTTACACGATTTTATTCCATTTAGCACGATTTAAAATTATATAATATTCAATTTTCAAACCGTGTTATATCAAAACCGTGTACAAAAAGACCGTGTAAAAACAGACTTAGGTGTAGTATGGCTATCAGGACTTCACTGGATGCGGCTGCCACATGACATTGGAGTCATGGATCGATATGCTATAAAAATTGAGACACAGAGCCGTACAGTGTAATAATTATAATAAATACTAGTTGAATCAAACTATATTTACATCAATTCGTCGCGGCCTTGACCGCGTTTCGTTCATTCAATATTGTAACACGGATTTTGAATGTTAATCTCGGATATTGCGTTTCGTTCCGCCACATTGGAAACAATTTGTACTTAGATTTTCTGAACGAATTAACGGAATTTAGAAAGGAATTATCGTGGCGTAAATTGCGTTAATTTTTAAATAGTTTTTAGGCGATTTACCGAACTAAGGAAACCAATTTATAAATACGATTGGTGTAATAGAAAAGTTAAATAAAATAGTTAGTAATTAAGTATCTCATCTCCCAGTACGGGAGATGTAGCGAGTGTTGCTTAAATACTCAAACATTTCTTCATCATCATCTGTCTCCACCGTTTACGGACCTATCCACCAGTGGCTATGTGGTGGACTGTGTGGGGCTCGCCCAGTACCTGAGCACTGGGAATACCCACTAAAACTCCCCGGTATCTCCATTGCCCCTCTCGAGGGTGACCTGGGTTCTAAACCATCTAAGTCTCACTGGTGGGCACAAGGTCCCACAGATTCCTATATGGAGAAACACAGAAACCAATGCGTGTTGGTCGATGAAAGTGATTGACTTAACAACCGAGACAAACAACTAGCAGAAATAACAAATTTCGTTTGACATTAATGGCGAACGTTGCTTTTTCATAATCGGAATCAGTGCGCTGGAAGCAAAAACGAATAAACAGGGTTTTAAAGCTTAAATATATCTTTGCAATTATAAACCCTACCGGTCGATCGGTGCTAGCCCTAAGATGAAGTCAAAACCATTGACAATGAGATTTAAATCAACCATGAAGTTTTGAACGCACAAAATTATCTATAGATATTAGCAATTGCGCAAGCGAAACCCAAATATTAGTTATTCTATGTCCATCTTCAGTTTGTTAACTTAACGCAACAAGACGGTTATTTGTCATCGTTTAATACTTAAGGTAACCAAGGTTATGCCACAAAACAGTATGTACCGAAGACCGACTCCTCACAATAACGCCTAGATATATAAGAAAAGTTTAATATCAATCTTAATTGAAGCTTGAAGAAAAGCTTCAAGATGTAAATAAGTATTTACGTGAATACTAAAATGTTTTCGTCAATATCTTTAATATTATTTAACTAAATAACCTATTAAATATAAAAAGTTTAATAACCTGTAATACCCATTTTTGGCAAAATTTTGGCTTGGTAACTAAGACAATTAAGCCATATCTTCATTAATACAGCTTTTAACTTTATTTACGACTCCAGCATACTGGTGCAATGTAGCCCTTTACCCATGGAGTTTTTGACGACTAATGGTAGGCTCCGCAATGTAAACGATTATGATAAAATGATACGAAAATGGAATGTTATGATAATGATTACGATGAAATGATAAGTAAATGAGAATGATATCATAAAATGTTGTTAAATAAATGAATTTACTTTACAAATGAATGAATGGAAATGAAACACTGAAAAATCTCACGTAAGTCACTAATCAACGCTGAATGATGTATTCCATATATTGCACGATTTAACGATCCTTTTTGTCACAAAACTACACCAATTTCATGACAAAAACAACACTACAACACAATATATGAAATAAAATATACATTATTCGACCGACCCCGCCATTACGCGCCAAAAACTCCTACTAATTAATACTTTTTTTTCAAATACTTTTACAGCCAAAGCCAAAATAAATTTTAAGAAGAGGTGTAATACATTCTCATATAAATATGTTTAAAGATTTAAAAGTGTTTTGTGCATTATTTTAAAAAATGGCATAAGGCATAAGTTTCTTCTTAATTTCTTGTATTTTAGATAACATACAAAATTATTGAATATTCCTAATAACTGCGTTTTTGTATACAACCATAACACTCGAATGACATTTATCTTTTTTTCTACTTCTTTTTTATTTTCTCCCTATCACAGGGAGGGCAAAGGGACCTGAAGCCGGTGTAACACATTTCTTTGCGCCATGAAGTATTTGGCGATTAATGGTAGTCTCCGCCATTTTATTAATAACTTACGAGAAAAAAATTGAATGATACGCAAATGTAAATGAAAACAACAACAACAACTAATATTACAAACATGTTATACAAACAACTAATATTACAAATGTATGAATAAAAATGAAAACCTGAAAAATCTCACGTAAGTCAACAATCCTTACTGGATTATGTATTCTATATATTTCATGATGCATCGATCCTAATAAATTTCACTTGAGCATAATGTAGGAAATAAAATATACAGCACCCAACCGACCCCGCCATTACGCGCCATCCATCCAGTTTACTTTTTTTTATACATAATCGCAGAGTATCAAGAAATACTTGAGGATATCAACAAGATAAACAAACTAAGCAACTCCCTCTATGGGACAATCTCGAAAAAAACACAGGTGTCCCATACGAGTAAGTATTGATGTTCGGATCAGTCGACTTTTTTGCGATTGCAATGTTGGCCTCATAAAGGTCGAATACCTCCACAATTTATCGTATTTAAATGTGTATTTTGATGAAATAAACCTTATTATTATAATCTATTTTACGTGCTTCTCAATAAGACTTACAGTTGTAAAATAATGATTTAAGTGGTCCTTAAAAAGACTCAATCCACTCAAGATCACTTTTGAGAAGTGAGCGTTTAAATTTCAGCTTTATTTAACTAAGACAAAGTTAATAATTGTTATTTAAATCCTTTTTATTCTTAAACGATATGTTATATTTTATTTTATCAAAAATAGTAACATATTTTAAATAAAGTCAAAGTCAAAACATCTTTATTTAAATAGACTCATTTAGTAAGTTCTTTTAAAACGTCACAACAGGGAATGTGTATCAGAAAAATAAATAAATGTAATTAAATGTAACAGTGATAACTTTAAGTGGTTATTAACCGGGTATTTGCAAATAGAATTTAATTATGTATTAAATAAATAATTTTAATATTAAAACAGAAACTAATATGTATATTCCCAATTAACCCTACCACCGCTTCGACGAATTAGTGGCTGCAGAGAAGAAGCGGCCTTTAGTTTTGGTAACATTATCTATGTCATTATGTGCTAGTATTACAAAGATAGGAGTTTTTGGCGCGTAATGGCGGGCGGCGGTTTGGCGCTGTGTATTTTATTTCATATATTGTGTTGTAGTGTTGTTTTTGTCATAAAATTGGTGTAGTTTTATGGGCAAAAAGGATCGTTAAGTTATGCAATATATGGAATACATCATTCAGCGTTGATTAGTAACTTATGTGAGATTTTTCAGTGTTTCATTTCCATTCATTCATTCTCATTTACTTATCATTTCGTCGTAATCATTATCATAACATACCATTTTCGTATAGCTTACATTGCATTCCATTTTCAAAAATTTTCTCGTAAGTCATTAACAAAATAGCGGGGCCTACCATTAGTCGCCAAAAACTCCATGGGGCAAAGGAAAAATCCTGGAGCCATAAATAAAGATAAAAACTACATTAATAAAGAAGCTTAAAGGTCTTAGTTACCAGACCACATAATTGAAAAAAAAATATTACAAAGATATTTTTGTTTTACAGTGCAATATTTTATACATCGATACGTATCGTAATTTCTGGTTTGATTAAGTTTTAAGTAGTCTATGCATCCTTATCACCTAAATATTCCTTTTATTATTATATATTATATTATTTTTTATATTTAATAGATTGAGATATCAGGGGTGATGTAGGTTGAGTCCTTACAAACTGAAGTGTGCAAACACAGTTTTTTTTAACTTACGAACTATTTGTTATATTGACAGAGATACGCTGTATAGTTGACCTAGCATTGTTTTTTGAACATAATTAATTTTTAACAGATTCAACCTCGACTTCTTTGTTGAGGTTAAGGCTTTCATCTTTGAATAAGTAAATACTATAACTTTATGAAGATTAATAGGCTTCTTTTAAATAATTCTTAACAAAATAGTTCTTAGCTTTCATCTCACCTGATGGTAAGTAATGATAAAGCCAACGATGGAAGTGAATTACACTTGTTCAACCTCCAACTGCCTAAATCACAATGCTGTTGGTGGAAGCCCGATGGTGATGCTGGTGGAAGCCCAAATTCTTAATGTTATATAAGGCAAAAATGCTTGAGAGTCGCCATTTTAGACACGTCAGACACACAGGTCACACACACACACACAGGTCATCTGCCTTTTTGTTTGTATTGTACGAATGAGTAGTAGTGAACTTATTTAGTACGTGCACAACGGAATCTGGGTCATTGAGTGAGAAATACAAAAAGGTGAATCCTCTTATCTCTCTTATAAAATTATATCATGAAATTTACTTTTTCTAACATAAGTTAATATTGCATAATTCTTTAAATGCCCTGCGTAAGTTTTTTGCTACAATATTGAGAGTAATTACTTATACAGTAAAAGCCAATTTGGGACAAAAGGTGAATACCGTGTACAAGTGACAAGCAATTTCCAATCGTATATGCTAAATATTAAGTAACTCTTTATTAAAACTTTCCTCGGCATTTTACGTTAATTTGTAACGGAAATGATGACGTTTCCGCGTTTTAATCATTTTCAATATCATTTAAAGTGATGACATAAATTAATTAACATTACGTTTATGAGATTTTTTTGGTAATTGAAGCTTTTAAACTATTTATAAATGTCAGACAAGGAAATGTCACCGCACAGAACATCACAGAGTATAAAATTGTACAGATATTTTAATAATGGTGCGTCATTTAAGTAAGGTGACAATTAAGGAATCGGAAATTTTAAACAGTTTTTTGTCATACTTATAATACAAAGAATTTTTGATCCAAAAGAGATTTACGGTAGTAGCAAAGTAATTACTTTAAAGTATTTTGAATGGCTGATAATGACATCTCCGGCCTTATCCAGTTATAATTTATGTGATTGGTAAATAACTTATTAACGTATAACAGTAAATACAATCAATAGTGACTTTATTTCTTATGTTAACGATTTTTTAATTAAACTACTAACTAATCTAGAGCATGTACAGCGAAACGCTTGAGTCGTTCTTATTCAATTGAAAAGATGCGATTCGCGTAACAACTGTTACAATTAATTTTATGTTTCAGTTACTCATTCAATTAAAAACTAATTAAAATAGTTTGCATCAGAACAGAATTGATTATTTAATTATATATCTCATTACTCTGTCGCAACTGATTCCGAAACCTCCGTTAAAATACATATATTTGTATCTTATAAACTACTATTGAATAGTAAACCATGCTTCACTAGCTGTCTTCACATGTGGACTCGCCTACTGCTTATCATCAGGTGGTGTCGAGTCATTTGCTGTGCTTTTTATATAAAAAAAAACCAGTATGGCTGATGATCGATAGTTGGAACACTCGATTTATTAAAATATTCCATTGTCAATGAAATTCGTGGTTTTGTTAGTAATAGTTAAGGAAGTATCCAAATGAAACTTAGTCAAACCAAAATTGAAGATGACTTTTAATATCTCTGAGATTATTAGTTTATAAACTGCAAAAATGCCTTTAATGTGTTAGTACTGCAATACTGCTTAGTGTCTATTATCGTTTGTATCATGGAGTGCTCTGAGGCTCTTTAACTTTATCCCTTCCTCTCCTTTCCCACTTCAGCACGTGTGCTGTTGTAAAGAGTCACTCTTTCGCTGTCTCCACGTTTACTTTACGAACAAAGAAATCTCGCAGAGCTAGAGCGTGGAATTCTTTACCAACACACGTATTCCCTCCTTCAAACAACATGGGTTCCTTCAACGGCGTGAACAGGTTATTTTTAATAAGGCAAGGTGGAGGTGGCTAGGGCAGTATGTCCATAACCCCTCCTACTGCTTACCATCGAGCGATGTCGATACAATTGTGCTTTTCATATAAAAAAAATAACAGTAACGATTATTTTAATACATCTGATTGTTTTAATACATAATATCTTCATATGTAGTATTACTCTTCATTATACTTTGCTGAATCTTCATTAAATTAATTGTGTCAGATATGTGCGATCTCATCGTTTAATTACTTTCTGCTCTTTAACTGACACTTTAACTCTATATATCCATTGTGTCTAGTTCGTAGCTGTTTCACATTTCACGACTACTGACACGGTATTAATACAAAAAGTTTTTAATAAATGAAATCAATGTAAATGGAATAATTCACAAAACTTTTTGAAGCGGCTTTCTCTAGGAAACGAAGCGTGACGTTGCCATATATTATTATTGAGTGTAATTATATGATGTAAAATATACAAATCCCAAAATTTCCAATAAATGTACAAGCTGTTATAAGCCACCTAAAATTGAATGGTAAGCAATCGAAATCACCTTATCACTCTTATATCACAAAAAGTATTTTAATCTGTGCCAACTCCTAAATACAATATTTTCTCGGTCACCGTGTAATAGTTCACCTAATTACAAATAGATTGTAAGAAAGAAAAAAATTCCAGCAATATTTGTTCGCTTGTTGCACAGCCAGTCACTTTGTAGACACAAAATGGTGCGCACGTTCTAAACCGCTGCATTTTTTCGGCGTGTTTTAATTTCGTTCGGAATTTTCTTTATTTCCCGCGCGTTTTGTAATCTGTGCTTTGGAAATGCATTCTCGGGTGACGCGTCTGATGAATTCCTTGAGAGCGAGTCGGAAGATTAGTGAGTTTTTAGTTTTTTATCCAATTTTGACCTTTACAACACAGTGATTGTAATGCAAGTGTTATAATAGGTATTTAATGCAATATCGAATTGACTATTATAAGAATAAATAAGGTTTTTAGCCTGTGAACTACTTTTGCTCTTTTATTTAATCTGTGAAGTATGGCATCATTTTTAATTAAATTTGATCGGAGATTTGGCGGGATCCGGTAGTGTCAGTGGAATTCTATACTTTATTATCTAATTCACTTATTGTCTACATTGTGTAGAAGTATATCGTTCCAAATAACATTTATTATCATTGTCATTAAACCATTATGTTTATAAATGAGCAAAGTCATTGTCAAATTTTGTTGTCAATACGCAATAACCTAAGAAAGAATAACATGACTGTATGGTCTTAATTTTCCCTTGCCTTCTCTTTAATACGAACAACTTTAGCGAAAAATTAAAGTTAGGAGGTTTTTGGCGCGTAATGGCGGGGGGCGGTTCGATGCTGTATACTTTGTTTCGTATATTGTATTGTAGTGAATAAGTTTTTGTTATGAAATTTACAAAATACATCATTGACAATTCATTAATGACTGACGTGCGATTATTCATTGTTCCATTTCCATTCATTAATTTATAGGGTAAGTTCATTTATTAATCATCATCGTATAATTCCATTCTCATTTGGGTATCATTTCATCGTAATTATTGACATAATTTTTTCGTTTGCATTGCATTCCAATTTCAAATTTTTTCTCGTAAGTCTATAACAAAATGGCGGGCTCTGCCATAGTCGCCGAAAACTCCTTGGAGCAAAGGGATACATTACACCGGTATCCCGGAGTCAGAAATAATTATAATTATAAGGAGAATTAAACTAAACAAAAGTAAAGTTTTATGGTATAATCTTTATTCTAATTAGGGCTGTTAGTAGATATCGCTTGTGTTTTTCCCATGAAGTATAATCTTGTTGATTATGAAAGAATGACATGAAAGTTATGTCATATTCAAAAGTTAATTAGCATATAATATTTAATTTAATTACATTAAGTAGGTAATTATGTTTTCATCGTTTACAATTGCAAAATATGGAACATAATGTTGTCAGAAAAACTGTTTTATGTCTAATTGTCTCAGAATTATGAGTTAGTATTACCACAAACTAAGTAAACTTATTTTTTAATGTATACACTTGTAAGATGATAATTTAGACTCATAATGAACTTAAATGTTAAAATATTCACACAATCACAGCTTAATTCATTATAAATATATACACGCAATAGATATGAAGGTTGCCCTTGATTTCCCTGGGACATCTTCAGATCCTGACTTGGTGACAATGGAGCGATATCAGGATATCGTATTTTTATCAATAAAAACTCTTCTTTTTTTTCATACAAATACCAAAATCGCTATATGCATGCCTACAGACTTTGAGGAGTTTCATCAGAACTGCACTTTGATAATAATGGTTCCATGGAAGTATGGGAAGTCCTTACAAATACCGAAACAAATTTTAAAATTTTGTCTGCTAATACGTTCTGATGTAATAAACTTAAAAACACATCCGAATTAGAATTAGAGATTCCCCCTTTTTTGTGGTCGGTTCAAAGTAACAGTTTTCAAAGTAACATTGACCGATACGACTAGAGAGAGATAGATACAGCGAGCGCGTGATAGCGTGTCCGGAGCGCAGTAGAAAAGAGACAGAGATAGCATTCATGTGTTTTGTCTTGTAGCAAAGTTTCTCTCAAAATCTATAGTACGTAATAACATATTTTTTGCACAAAATATCTGTGTATACTTCAAGCGCTTAAAAACGTATAACGTGTCCTGTTGTCGGTAGTTTATATAAAATGATATAACCCTTACCTATCGATTAACTTGTATATAGTTTTAATGCACGTAGAATATTCCAATGCTAAGTTCAAATGTAAGTTTAAATGTAATTCATAAAAATAATTCCTTTTTCAGCCTTAAACCATGATAAAATAGTGTTAGTAAATAACGAGATACTGTAACAAGTAGACAAAATAGTTGATTTATTTATTAATATCGTTAATTAGTTGTCGTTACCATGTTCACTTTGATTTCATGAAATCCGATATTAAAAATTTAACGATATATTTTTGTAGTTATTTTCAGGTATAGTTATAAAATAAATACCGATATTTCGGCCCCTAAATGCAGTTATTGCCACTGTTATTAACCTACTTACCCTAACTAAGTTCTCTATCTCTAAAACAACTCAAACGTTTGAGGCGTATATGACGCAAAATTACGTTGTCCGTTTACAAGCACGCGCAGTACGTGATCTTTCGTTGATACGACATTTATTGTCTCGTGAAAATTGACGCAACACACGTTATAAAAGTAGTTAATATTGATTTTATGATAAGGTTAATTAATTGAATCAATTACCCAATCCAATGTACTTCATGGATAACAAGAACGTAAGAGAAATCTTAACAGTATATAAACAAAGACGGCCTTATTTCTAAGCAGTAATATCTTCCAAGCAACCTGTAGGAAAAATAAATGGATTAGAAATTTTTATTTGTATGCGTATGTGTTCGTTGGTTTTCAAAAAAAATAATAATTAATAAATTATTTATAAAAAAAATGACAAGATGGCCACATTTATCACCTAGGGGTATAAAAGATAGCTAACGACCTATTTATCAGACGTACTACTCACCAGTGGCACTTATTTTTTACGAGGAATCCATTTACGGACCTACCCGCCACTGGCTAAGCAACGGGCGTGTGTGGGGCTCACACAGTACCTCAATCGAGCGGCACTGAGAATACCCACTAAAACTCCCCGGTAACTTCATTGCCCTTAACGGGGGTAGCCTGCAATTCACCAGGTCACCTCCAGGCAGCCCAGCCTTATAACTGGGCTTCGCGCTAATGGAGATTGCCTAGAGTTACTTGGGCAATCCCAGACGTGGCGGCCTGTGCAATGCGTACCAGTGGCACTAGAGATTACCCTACAAACTCACATACTTTACCTCTTTAGTATTTCTTTATTAAATAACGTTCATAATAAATTATAATTGTTTTACATTATGACAATTAAATGACACTGACATATACAATAACCTCTATAATATTTATATATATAAATAGGTTTTATTCAAACACAAATTTTATATTCAAACATGATTACAATATACATGTCCTGTCTGCTTACAAATTAGCGAGTTTAGTGAATCCTGAGTGAGTTTAAAATGAATTCTTCACCAAAATGTCGTCATAGTTACATAACGAATAAATTTTAATTGTCAATATTGACCAGTTTATAAATGTATCGCAAATTAGCTCCTTGTAGTGATAATTAATACATTCTTAAGTGTTAAGGTCCCATTTATCGACTGTAAAGATATAATAATGATTGCAATAATGTATTGAAATCGTAGGAAAAGCCATGTTTTTAGGTTCTAATTTCAATTTTGAATTTGACTATGTACGTCTCACAGTTGGGTACTAGCATTCCTATATGGGTTCTTCCGTCTACCACACTGGCCCATTGCAGGCTTCCTGGGTATAGTTTATGTACAGTGGTATATATTTTAATATATTTTACAACTTAAAGTTTATTTATGGAGAGTGTTCTGGAGAGCTCTTCGACCTTATCCCTCCCTCTCCTTTCCTACTAAAGAGTTCGCGTGCTGGTCTATGGAGTAAATCCTTTATTGTAGCCACGTCTACTTTGCGCACTAAGAGATTTTGTGACTCCTTTCTCTGTCGCACAGCTAGAGCATGGAATTCCTTACCAGCACGCGTATTCCCTCCTTCTTATAACATGGGTTCCTTTAAAAGAGGCGTGAAAAAGCACTTTTTGGGCTGGACCTCACATATGGACTCCTCTACTGCTTATCATCAGGTGGTGTCGAGTCATTTGCTGAGCTTTGTATAATAAAAAAAGTATTTTAAGTTCATGTGTAGCCTTCTTGTAACTTTTTGATTATAATAAGAATAATGGCTTTTTAAAATAATAAACAAATCATTTTTTTATTTAATTAGTACAACCAACAAGATAAACAGCGGTACAAGCAAAATTTACCACAAATACACTTAAAACTTAATATTAAATGTGGACTATGATTGATAACTATTACTCTACAATAAAATACTAATTGACATTGGGTTATAATAACAACGAGTCTTACAATTATATCGTATTTAGGTTGTAAAGTTAGTAGTAAGTTGGTTTTTCTAATTAATTATTTTATTTTAAATACAATTTATAGTTTACGCTAATATTATTAAGATATCTTTACAGTTATATGTTAAGTGAGTTCTAAATATTAACTATGTGGGGTTTTGTAACATCTCACTGCAAAATTACACTACGCCTTAAGTGTCTCATTGGAACAAAATATTTACATATATTATATACAGTTTCTAGAATAGATCTTTCGTAACAAAGTATCATTTCCGAATCTGATTGAGTTGATAATTAAAGCAATATATAATTTTACCGCCTCTGTGACTGTCTATTGAGATCATCTTTATATCTGGCAGTCCAGGGTTCAAGTCTCAGTGAGGGTTGAAATTTTCTGGTCGTCTCATTTGGTGGTAGAGTCCACCTGGGTAGCTATCATCGTCTTATCTACGTCTGCCGACAAAACAATAATGTTAACAGTATTGCTGTTTCCGCATTGGGATGTAAGACAGTTCCTCTGTGGTTGAGGCGAGATGAAGAAATAAAAACGATTGATAGAATGACAGAAAATATAATAAAGCTTTATTGTAACATTTAAATAATTTTGTACAAACTTGCTTTTTTACTAACCTTAGGATGGACAGGATTAAAAATAAAGCAGTCGAGGGAAGTTGGTGACATATAACGAATACATACATTATAAATTATATTACGTACAAATACTAAATATACATTAGGTTCATACGAAACTGACTTAATAACAATACAATTATAAATTTATTTTTAAGAATGCAAAACTTATTTTACGTTAAACATGTTTTTTACTGATACGTCTGCGACAAACATATTATGTTTGGTTACAAACCGAAGCATGCTATATTTTGTAAGTTGCCGAGTTAGATAACTCGATTGCAGAACCGGGAAATCGATTTTAATAACTTTCGACAGTAAACCGAAGTTGTTTAGGTGCATTATCAAATTGATAACCGTTGATAATGTTTATGTAAACCAATTTGGGTCGATTCACGAACCTCAATTTGGTATGAACGTATAGATAGATAGAGATTCTTTATTTATCACATTGACATATACAACACATTTACACAACGAATACAATTCGATATAAGCGGTCTTACTCTACTAGACAAACATAGGGTGTGTCCAGATATAATAAAAGTACATGCGAAAAATTAATTAACCCCTTCAGTAATCATTAGAAAATAAAAAAATGGAAAAAAAAATCACATTTTTGTTTATGAATGAATTTTATTTATTGAACATATATATCCCTCATAAAAGCCATTTCGGGCTCAAAATGGGACTGAAAGTTGATGCTAATGGTTTTCTGAAGACTTAAGAAGAAGAAATGATTACTATAGATTAATTTTGTTAACATTAATCCTAAAACATATATGTGAAAATAAAATTAAAACAACTCGCGTACACTTTACAAAAATTTACATCTGTAATCTGCGTTTCTAAATACCGTAAATCGTATTTGTATACTCGGGAGTGGTTTTTTCTGCAGGTAAAGCTTTCCCGAGTTATCTCGGGTGTGGGATTTTTTGCACATAATAGCCGCCCGAGTAAACTCGGGCGTAGTCCTTAAGCGGTTAATAACGGTACATTTTGAAAATTGACATTTAATACATTATATATATATATACAACTAACGCAACATAATAATTAGAGGAATTTAGAAAGGAATCGGTCGGCACAGGAGCATATGCCGGCGTACTGGCCACGTGAGAAGGTCGCGGGTAAACTAGGGATAACTCTACTTCGGATTTATGGCTTGTTGAAGTGGGAACGGTGCTGTTGGTGATCTGTGCAACGCCGCGAAATTTTTTACGCACACAGGCTGTGCCAGAGAGCCGCAGTCAGAGCGTGAGAATCTTTATTAACAGAAAGTTAAAGAGAACTAATATATTATTATGTTTGTTGTATCGCTAGTTAGCTCGGGGAGCCTGTGGACTGTATTTTGGAGATAAATGGGAAAACAAGGAAACCACGTCTTGACTCGTCACCGGTATATTGACAACCACAAAACATATATAAACAATCTAGTATCAAAATGTATTAAAAAGTAAACTGACATATAAACAAAACAGGCTTTATACAAACTATCAGTAACATATGTAATAAAAGTTTTTTTTAATCATCTCTCATTAGCATATTATCGAAGTTCTGGAAATCGATACTATCGATTTGCTATCGATATTCGCCTATCTATAAGTATATATTCTAGTATTGCACCACGGGCGTGACTGTAACTACTGTTAATATTACTACGTAAATGTTAGTAATCAATTAACTAGAAAACTACTTAAAAGATAGATAGATAAAACATTTATTTCCATTTCTACATCACACACAATCCATCCAGACAGTACATACATTAAAATACAAACATTTTATAATAAAGGTATTAAAGACCTTTGTGTGCGCTGCAGAAGTGCAAAAGGGTCGCAACTCAGTGACTAATTTTGTTACATCGGGATGTGAACAAAGCACTGATATTCTGCTACGACCCGAGGGCTTTTTAAAATTGAAATTATAGATAGAAAAGGCAATTAAAAACCCTCAAAATTAGTCATAATTTTATTGTTGAACCGCCACAGGACGCATATACCGAGAGATGTTCTGTTGTCTCTTTTTTTCATACTGCACTTTGGAACTACTCGAAAGCCATTTTTATGCATTATTTTATCAGCAGATTATAATAATTACCGTATTTTCCTATGAAATTAACTTTGTGTTCAAATAGTTGGTGCAATTCTACATGAGAGCAATGGCATTTTGATGTCTTATATATCTTATATTTATACATATTACTATCTATATTTCTCCGTTATCTAGTATCTATAACACAAGCTCCTAATGATGCTTAACTTGGGCTAGATAATAGATGTGAGTGTGTAAAATCATAATTATTAATTATAGAACTACAGTTAATATAGTAGATGGTACTTAATTTTTCCTGTGAATAACGCGTGAGTCACCGCCCTCAGTAGGATCAAGAGTTACCTTGATTTTTTATTCTGATGACTGTTTAAATATGTGCTACGCGATGTATTGAATTGGTGAGGAGTTTATTTTCAAAGCGCACAACGGGTTAGGAAGTGACAATATCGAGACTTAATAAATTATCTATTAGATACAGAATATACACATCCTCTGTATTAAATACTTAACTGTCCTCAAACATCGTAATTGTCTCCGTTCCCGGTTATAATTATTCGTCCCAGTTTCCGTCCGAAGCGTTTTTGTGTCACGAATACCCTTGTACACCCTGCCTACAATTCGCACAGTAGATGATATAAAAGTATGACGATTTAAAAGAGCTTAGTAAATAAGTCTTAAATAAAGTTATTTTTGACTTGACTTTGAGATTTCTAGATTACTACGCGACTGTGGAAGAAGATGCTTTTTAGTTACATTTAATTTATTTATTACAAAATTAATATATAAAAATATATTAATTTTCATTACTATTTTCTTTTAAATAAAATATAACTTCGAGGAATACTTTCTCGATAGTGTAGCTGTCTGCTGGGATTGTATATTATCGATACTATTAATACTATTGATGTAAAATGCGAACTTCGCTATCGGCTGTGTGAATAGTATCATGGAGTAAGATTATTTATTAAAACTATTGATAGTTTGGCAACACTCAACCCTTAAGTACATACAGAGATACATAGAATATGCAATTGTACACCAAAAATATAAAATATAGATGATACACTACAAGGGTGCTCTTGCTGCTATGTAGCGATCTCTTCCACACAACCTTCGGATGGACAGGTTACATAAGAATACGATGATAGTAAAGTCGTCGGTGTGCCAATTAATTCTAATAGAATATCTGACTTATTAATATGTCAATACATAAAACAATATATAAATTTTAAATATAAATGGGCATATCGCTAATACATACACTAAATGATTAACCTTAAATAATATATTTTGCGGCCATGTTTGCTAAACATACGCCCGTTTCTGAAACAACAAATTGTCAGAAGTTGTTTCAAAGAATGTGTTTGATACTTTAATAAACAGGCGGTGCAGAATTGTCAACATTAGTGTTGGCGTTGTCACAATAATTTGGACCGTGTTGTAATGACAACGGCGCCATCTTGCATTCAATGACAATGAAAATGATAATTTGGAAACCTGTTACTAATACCCTACAAATATCTTCAACCGTCATTTCTGTTGGTAATTCTACCTTTTTTGGGGTATAAATATATAGGACGTGAAATCCCGTCGGGCTGCATTGCGTGTTTTAACTGATGCCTGTTCTTATAATCGTCTCATCGTCCAGGAGGGACTTGATCTATCATGGGTTAATCAAAAAATTGTTGTATCATGCTCCGTGCTCCTGCTATAGCCCAAACACCTCGTGTGTTTCTCCCGTCCATCTAAGAGAGCTTGTGTCTAACAGTAGTAATTGTTGTAATGTAGATATATATATAATAATAAATTGTTAGTAGGTAGATGCAAAATTGTTAACTTGGCTTGTCATATAAAACTATGAAAGCAGTCTGTATCGGATATTTGTGTTTCATTGACTTGTACACAACATTAATATTGTTTATTTCTTTGTCTGCAGGGTTCGTGCTAGCGACTGCGGTGATTCTGCTTCTCCTGGGCATCACCTGTGCCATATTCTTCAACACTTGGATTAGATTATTTATAGATCATGTAAGTAGTAAAATTATGATATAATAATAATAATAATAATAACACTGAGATCATACCAGTCGTAGTCTCAACCAATGGTCTCGTCCCAACTTCTCTTCGCTACCATCTGAAGAGATTGGGACTGGGTGGTGGACTAATGATTGCGAGGCTCCAGCGGGCAGTCTTACTTGATAACTCCAGAATTTTCCGCCGATTCCTTTCTCTGTCGTCCTGACCCTCGGCCGTCTGGCCTCCTCTGTCGAGGGGTATTCTCCCATCCCTCGAGCCGTCGAGGGATAGGGAAGATATAAAATTGATTTAGAAATAATAATAAGGGTTAAAATGTAGGTTTTCACGTGTAAGTATTTAGAAAGTATTAGTTATTTATTGGAGTTGATTAGATAAGATAAGATAAAATTTTATTGTGATTCTGTGTACAATAGATCTTACAATTACATGCACTTAAGATACAACAGATTGCCATTTTCAAACTTCTTTTAAAACAATTCGTGATTAGGAAACGGCTTCGTAATTAGATATAAACAATAATTTAAGAAAAATATTCTAAAGAGGCGTGAAGATGCATCTTGCAGGTCGGTAAGATCAAGATGGCTAGTGCAGTGCATAGTTTTACGTGCCCTAGCACCACCTGTTTATTTGGACTCCACTTGTGCTTACTATCAGATGGAACGGAGTCATTTGCTTGATCTTTCTTTAAAAAAAAGCAATAATATATTTGACCACGCAAAAAGTTACCTTAATTCACAACGTATTCGTTACAGATACCTACCAACAGACATTGTGTCAAGGCGAGAGATGTGTCCCACGATATTTCTAAACCTCATTGTAACATTATGTACCTTTATAATTAGTCAATGGTATATTCTTTAGTATTTAAACATTATTTTGAGGCTTTTAAAAGGGATGGTTTTGGTCCCTATTTTATTGTGCACGGAATATACTAAAGAGTTTTTATGTGTTTTCGTGCACACAGTTAGCATAATTTCTTTTTATATTCGCTTCTATCCGGGGATGGATTAAAACCTATCAAAAAAATATATTTTACATATAAAATTGGGTACGCAAAGCTAATGAAGATGGCTGAATAAAGAAATAAACTTCTTTGCCTTCGTTAGGTATTTTGAAACAAACGTACGCAGCGCCATTTTGACAGTTGCCCACCCCATGACGCGCTATTCAAAACTGTCATGTCTTCCACACCAAAGGTACTGCGAAGTGTCGGATTACTTTTAATAAAAGGTGGTCCTGCCATGACGCACGAAAGTGTCTAAATTTCATCATAAGTTTAAGGTTCCAATCATTCCACCATAAGCGTCTTGCCTACTTAATACTGTTTGTCATATACATATATATCTTTGTTAATAGTATTATATTAATTAATAGAGCGATTGTCATATTGCCTTACTGCACATGCAGTATTATTTGCAGGAGCACGTGTTACAATATCTTTTCTCCTTCTCGTCGTAATCTCAGGGTAATAAGGTAGACTTTTGTTTTTTAATTACTTACGACTTTTTTGGCATAAATCCTTTAGTCATTATTAAAAATATTATTGTTGTTGGCTTGTAAACCTCTTTTGTAAATATAGTTTAAAATTGACAGTGTCCTGTTTTTATACGTTTGTTTTTGATCTGTCAATATCCTGGTGTCATGTGAAGACGTGGCCAATGCAGTCTATAGGCTCTTCTTACAATCTTTAGCAAGTATAATGTATTTTTAAATGGGCTTATTTCTGACTGTATTGTAGGTATTATGAGTTGGTCGAAACAATGTTTAAATAAATATATATAAAAGTTATACTGGAGTATTGGGACGTTATTGAACGGACTTTCGCGCGTTTAAATATTACAATAACTATTATATATATCTGGTTTACGTTAAGTCCAAAACTAGGTTAGTTAGTAATCTCGCGGTTAACCGCACAAGGTACCTAATAAAGTAGTTATTGTCATTGGTTGGTAATGCAATAGTACGTATTGGTGGCTTAAAGATTCGAATTGTGAGATTAAAAATAATAATTAAAATATAATAATAATAAAAAATATATAAAATAATAATATATAAATATAATTGAATCTTTATTGTTAATAGCGCAATTTAATAAACATTTGATAAAGCGAGTTATTTTGAAAGGTATAAAAATATAAGGTAAAAAAAATAAAATATAGAATATAATATTACTTATAAAGGGAGGAAGGATAATTGATAGGTAGGGGAGGGAGAGGTGTTTGTAGAGTAAAGAATGCTTACATTATAAAATGTTCTATCACCCTCATTTAAGTTATACCAGCTTTGTTTAATTTCTTTACCTTACTTGTGCCTACACTCAAAAATTTGCAATCCTGTCTGCAGGCCGAATACATGTGACATTAACTATTGTATAAAACCCTGTAACAACGTAGTCATACAAAAAAATGATTTTAATTGAATCGAATTGAATTTTATTTCATAATAATGTTATTTACGTATGCTACCACTATTTTCTTCTTTCTTTAAAAATGTTTTACTCATAATTGATTATTCATTGGTTCCACCAACATTTACAATAGTTTCCCGAAATTGGCCTATTCCATATTGGCCACAATAATTTAAATTCTTTCTATTAATTTTGTGTCAACAAGATTGTCATTTAGTTCGGTAATGTGTCAACAGATGGCGCTACGAGTAGTCTGAATCACTTTAACAAAAATTTTCATAAGCTTCATCTATTATTCTGCTCAATACGATTTATTAAAGGAAAATATAGTTTATTACATGGCATTAAGTGGTTTCATTGTCGGCATATGACCTAACGGTTGTACATAATAATGTCCAACCATGTAAGCTTCATTAAATTATAAATTCTCCTTGCTTCTGATGTCATACTCAAGGACTTCCATGAGTTACCAAGATGTATAAAACTAATGATATCTTTGTAATTTATACTTTTATATATGCATAGTTGTAATAATAAAGTTTGTAACATTTCATGTGGCTAAACTAATTGTAATATTATTATAGTTTTAACAAATTAGTTAATACATTGAAAAATTTGTCGTTATTTAAAATTTTCTATACAACATAATTTCGGAATTATACGAAAGAATTCTACATTGTAAAGCTCTGGCTGTGCGTTAAACGTTGTATGCACTCACGAGGGTTAGGCATACTTATTTAGCACTAAAGACTAGTACGCGATATTATAAACATTTCATAAAAAACTGTAACTTTGAGGTACTACCTTAATCGAGTGAGAATAACTCTTGCTCTTACTACAAAAAAACTGTCGTTGAACTCGTTGACCAACCATCTGCGCACGCGCAGGCTTACGCTAAATTGCGCCGCCTTGACCTAAATTTGGGAGCGATATGGCGGTGTTGTTTGTCTTAGAATTATAATATTAATATTCCCACACTCACATCTATTATCTAGCCCAAAGTAAAAATCATTAAGAGCTTGTGTTATAGATACTAGATAAGAGAGAACTATACTTATTTTTATATGAGAAATATGCCACAACGCTTCTGTAGCGAACTCTGGCTACCAGGAACACAGCACTCGAGCCTTTAGAGGCACCCTCAGGTTTGTCGCTCCCTCATGACTCGAGCGCCCTGGAGAATCTAAGAGACAGCGGGACACCTCCCCTGGAGGTGATGCCTGTCGATTAAAACTCCTCCAGAGGCGAATCGCCCCTTAAGGCTTGAGGACTCTCCAAGTTTCTCGCCTCCTTAAAACCCCGGTAACGCTGTAAAGGCCATCTGCGGCCAACAGTATTAGTCAGTCCAAAAAAAAAGGAACACAGCACTACATTAGTGTTATTTTAATGAAATGCTTATGTAAGGTAAAGGTACTTCGCGTTATATTGGCAGCATATAAGACAAGTCCCATGCTTGGGAGCAGTCGGGACAGTTGTTAAGCAGTTGTGTTAGTACACACCGTTTACTCAACGATCTCTGGCTACCAGGAACACAGAAGTACTGAACTCATTTGGCTGCGATCTGCAGTATGGTGTTAGTGACCCAGTAAGGCACTTAAAATTCGACTGTAAAACCACTTCAACCTTAGATAGAATCGCGTAAAAATAACATAGTACATAGCATGGGGTCAAGGGTAAAATTTGTTGATATTAAAATCAAAAAGCTTTTTATTTTAAACGTACTCAATTACTAAGTACTTTTATAATTATAATAACTGTGATTGTGTCCGCAATTGCCTAAGCCGTGAACTCCAGCGGTTTACGTTGGGAACCTTGAATAAGATATTGTAAAAATTACTCGTTCGCTTACTTACGTTCGTCACTCTTTGTGTTAACTTATAAAAATATAATATATCATAATAAGGCTTATTTTACTGAAAACGCTGTTAATCATGGTTTGTCATTTGACTTTACCATACGCGGAAGATCATGGCCCTGATTCCGTTGTGCACGAACTAAATTAAATATAAAATCATCATTTCTCTTTCAGTATAATACAACCAAAAAAGGTGACCGGTTTTTTTTTGGGACTGACTAATACTGTTGGCCCCAGATGGCCTTTACAGCGATACCGGGGTTTTAAGGAGGCGAGAACCTTGGAGAGTCCTCAAGCCTTAAGGGGCGATTCGCCTCTGGAGGAGTTCTAATCGACAGGCATCACCTCCGGGGGAGGTGTCCCGCTGTCTCTTAGATTCTCCAGGGCGCTCGAGCCATGAGGGAGCGACAAACCTGAAGGTGCCTCTAAAGGCTCGGACCTCGGCTGAGCCTTTAGATGACCGGTTACAGTTGACGTGGTGTCATTTCTCGTTTCTAAAATGGCGACTCTTAAGCATATTTGCCTTATTTTAATACGTATTACAAAATATGCTTATTAAAATGAGTCATAATAGTATGGGTCGTCTAAGTGGCAAACTTGATGCTACTTTAAGTAATTCTGTCTCTTCTTATTGAATTGAAATAAAATAGATGCGAAGAGCTTTAATTTAGTACGTGTACAACGTATTTGGGGTCATTATCTTTAGACAGCAACCCTCGTCCGTAGACAGATTATCGTAACATAGAATTTCCAATCTAGGACTAGGAGGAAGTTAGAATAAGTATGTACCATAGAACCGTGAATCAATAGGAGTTGCCCACTGTAGTTATCATAAGCACCAGATCAAGGATCAGGTGCGAGGTGGATTATCCGAAATGTATATGTGGAGTCTTACTATAGACAGTAGTTCTAAGTAGGGAGAGTTTTCGTTAACCATAAATAATAATATTGTTGATTAGCGTTTATCAAAAATATAATCTTTTTCATACATTTACACTTATCTCATTTACCCCTAATTAATCTTAATTAAGAGCTTGTATTATAGAAACTATTTCCTCTTGATCTCATTCATCAGATTCTTATGAATGAGATCATTTATTTTCATGCTTTGTATTGACCAGGTATTGTCTATTATAGGAGCTAGTGCTTCGCCCCGGCTCGATGACGTTCGAGTGGTGGGCGCGGCCCCCCGTGCGGCCGTTTGTTCGCGTCTACGTGTACAACGTGACCAACGCTGATGAGTTCCTCAACAATGGCTCCAAGCCGATATTGGACGAGCTTGGACCTTACGTCTACTTGTAAGTAATCATTTGTTGATCAACAGAAAATGACATAGGTCCTGGAATACTACCCTGAAGTACTCCATTAGAAATTAGGACCTAGAATGCTACCTTTAGGTATTCCTTTTGAAATTTTATGTTACCATACTACACCCAATGGAACTAAATGGATTAGTTGTTATATTTATATAATAGTTGTTACTTGCTTGTAAAGATTTTCACTCGTGCGTGTAATTACCATCTTTAACAAAGCAACACTTAGCCGCTAAATAAATATACTCTGTAATAGTTGACTACAATGTACATTTTACTAGTAGTCCATAACCCATTTAGTAACTTAGAACTTGTTTATCATAAAGATTTGGGTTTTGTTTGATGCCATGCGCACTTTTAAGTTGATGCTGGTATATCTAAATGTATCGTTATCCGGGTGACTAATGTTGACACTGTTAGTTTTGTATCAGAAAGTGTATTTGTCACACGAGGACTTTTTATAATTGCATCAAAAACTGATATTCAAAACCCAATGATTAAGAAGATATATAAGTTTGTTGTTGATATAACAGACTGAGGTGTATAATGTAAGAATTTTACAACCTTTGTGACATTCTAAATAGTAAGACGGTGGCGCCATCTGTTCTTAAATGTTATCATCATACAAGGCACTACTATGTCTTAAAGGAAATATAGACAAAGTAAATATATTAACGGTATAAATACAATAAGATTAACTACAGAAAACATTGGTCTCACTGTCGTTTTTAAAAATACTCGAATAGCCATAGAATAAACTATGAAACACGTAATACGTGCTATAAAATTTGAAGGTTGCCCTCGATTTCTCTGGGTCCTCGACCCCATCAGATCCTAACTTGGTGACAAAGGGAACCACCTCAGGAGTATATTCCATCAACAATTATGAAAGTCAGTTCACAATTGACAGTGAAATCGCGTAACAATGATACCAACAAAACAGTCGAATTGAGAACCTTTCATGTCTATAAAAAAATATCATATTGTAAGTAAACATGTAAATTAGTCACTCTGTTGTGAATACCATAGAGTTCCATGCAATTTTATGTTATTATATCATACCAAATATGAATTGCATGGAAATGGTTATATTTTATGTTTTGATGAAACCATGGGTTAAGAATACACCATCAACTCTCCCTACTGACCTGTTGATATTAAATCTATGATATCACACGTCAATTGAGGACAATGCTGCATTTACCACGGGCCGAAGTATCTAATAGTGAATACTTCTGTAACCACGCGATATTGCATGTAGAGTTACGGCAGTTATGAAATGCGACCCAGAAGAGCGTGCAGACGTTAGTTTCTATTTAAGACGCGATAAGAGCGGAATTGGCTTGAAAACTGTTGCTCTTAATATGATAATGTCAGTACACATTGCACAGGGAAAGAAGTATCATCCAAATAATCAGTGTAATAGAGACGGTATAGTTCCTTGCGAAAATATTATAAAGATAATTTGATTTCTTATAGATATAAGCAGTACCTTTGTACAACTGTTTTTTTGTAGTGTCCATTTTGATTATAAATAAATATATATTATATATTTTTTGTATAAGATATGACATGGTCAAGACGTGCTCTGCTTGAAACGATACTTGTTACAAATGATGTTGCTTAATTCTCAAATCAAAAGATGTGACACAAAGTGACTTTTTTACGAGACACTCCCATAATAGAGCGAATTAGTAAAAAAATATATTGTATAGCTTATTACACAAATTTTGTAATCAAAGTTTGCCAGTATAATCGTTTGTTTGAAAAATCCCCACTATATAAACTCTAAATTGTTCATATCTTTCCTCAGGGAAGAGTGGGAGAAAGTAAACATCACTGACAACGAAAATGGGACCCTGTCGTTCCACTACAGGCGGACATATACGTTCCAACCAGAACTGAGCGCCGGGCCCGATGATGACGCCGTGGTCGTGCCTAATATACCCATGTTGGTAAGTAGCTTTCATCATCATTGTGGCCGAGCCATTATTACCTTTAAATCACTCAAATTATTGTTTTGTCGTTTTTACTTCTTCTTGTCATATTGCTGTCTTCTTGTTACGTAATCTGTTTTTTACAATAAAACCATTTTGTACTTTTTCATTATTTAGGAGATACTCACAGTCCACTAGTTCTCCGCTTCATTGTTTTCAATCATCATCATCATCATCATCATCAGCAGCCTTTTACATCCTACTTCTGGGCATATACCTTCCTACATCGGAGTAACAAACGAGGAGTTTAGGTTATAACATCACCACGCTAGTCCAATGCGGGTTTTTGGGTGAAAACTACTGCCGTAACAACTGGCTCCAACGGCTTCGAGGAGTTAGAAATACATATTTTGATTAACCCATCCTGAGACCAACCATGGCGAAAGTTGCTTTGCTTTCGTTATCGAAAGCAGAGTGTTCGAACCACTACGCTAACGAGCTTCTCAAGTCGCTTTGATATTGTTGAATTAAATGTTTAACACCACTTTACGATTTACTTCATCAGGACAGAACTGTTGCCGGAATTTGGTTTGGTGTCAAATTGTATATTAACATGTCAGTTACTACATCGTTGAATAATTCATAATTCAGCAGCAGTCTGGTGACTTGATCGGTCATTTGATGCAAAGCCCGTTTTTGTATCTTTATCATTAATCAATCTATTGGCATTTAACTTCTCCTGTAAGTCATCGACAAAATTTGCTATGTACTTAGTACTTAATATCCCAAATTCGTACTTAACTCGTACTAATACGTAAAACATGACTATATGGGTTAAAATCCCTTTGGATGCGGGACACCAATATTCCAAAGACAAAGTAATACGGACTACGTAAGATATGGCTCTATGAGCTAATATCCCTTTGCCTTCCCTTTCTATAATATAACAAAAAGGCGTCCATCAGGCGAAGAAAATATAAATACTTGTAATACCCAGTGGTACTGCCTTCCTACCTATCCTAAGCTGTTAAATTCAAGGAAAAACGTTAAGTTGATTTTATTGAAGATTGATCCCCATCTTTCGAAAACATCGTTTTTTGAGTTTAAATAATTGTTTTTGGCTTACTCACTACATAAAGACTGTTACATAGTGGGTACGTAAAAGGAATTAGGATTGTAAAACGCCATGCAGAACTGTTCAGTGATATAGATGATGTAATATCCAGGGGCGACTTTGCAATACACGTTGTCGCTGACATAAAAACATAGCCATCTATGCTTCCTACTCCTAGAGAGGTATCCGCTTCGCTTCACCATGCAGAACGGCAATTAGACCAAGACAACGCATACGCAACAGGGAGTACTGCAAAACCGGCTCTTTTTCTATGTAAATAACATTCATTAGTAGTTGAAAGTGTTCCGCTCGATATGTTGGTGCTTGAATGCAGAACACACCCCTACTCTTTATCCGTGACAAATTACGTTACGAAGTGACATGGTTTCTCAAGCATACTTTTTGTAAGACGAATATACTTAATAGGGGTAACAGTTTATAGATTAAAATGGATGCTATCTGATCAAATTCGGTATCATCATGAAATTTCACTTCAACTCTTGGGAATATAAATGCGTCGATATAAGTCTTTAATGGACAAATAATTTTGAGAAAACTGAGCTAAGACACAAATAAGCACACTCCCACAATATGAAATACAAGGTTTAAATCTCACTTCAAAGTTTTTGAGACACTGGTATATAACACAAGTTTCAACAATCTACAATTGGGCAGTGATTTTAATTAACTCGAGGCTGTGCCGGAAATACATCGAGGCTTATTAAACTGTCGAGTTCTTGTATAAGAATACTTTTTTTATGATAGCACAGCAAATGACTCCTCGCCTGATGGTAAGCAGTAGAAGGAGTCATTTGCGAGGACAGCTAGTGCAGCATGCGACACAGTCTTAATCGTGTGAATCACGCCTCTCTTGAAAGAACCATGTTGTATGAAGGAGAGATTACGTGTGCCGGTATGATACTTAATTAACATCTAGAACTCAAGTTATTAAAAAGACTAAATATGATAAACTTTTGTCATGTCTTCATCGGATGAAAAAGAGTGGACTTTAAGTGAATACTTTAATCAGAAGAGATACAGTTTAAATTACAACAACACGTAATAGCATAATTTTCAGGGGTTTTTTTAAGTGTAAATTTTGAGTGGATAAGTGGTATTCCGTGAGGCAATTATGATGGTGGCTCTCCATCGTCTGTCTGTCATCTGTCATCGATTTTATATCCCAATCACAACATCTCTTCATGAAAGCAATTAGCATCATCAATACAAGTGCTTACAGCATCAGAAGGTATTTAAATATCTTTTTCTCTATAGAGTTATTAGTTTAGCATAATAGTAGCAGCTATTAAACTGCGTAATGGTAATTCGCTTCATATTTAATGCATTTCCTCTTCGTATTATGGGCCAAAAGTTGAGATCAGCATTTGAGAAGTTTGCGTTAAATACCGGACAGTAATTACAGATGTGTAATCATTATTATTTGAATTTCATTTAGCATACGAATTTCTGTTACTTTTTTGTTTTAAAATCTCATTTATTTATTGAAACTTTTATATCCATAAAAATGTTACATTTATCAGACTTAATAACTGAGGTCGTTCTCTTCCAGTCAACCATTGGGGTAAGCTGAAACTGTACAAGTAACTGTACTGTAATCTTTCGTTTTTAAACTATAATTCTTCCTAATAGAAGAACCATCTGTCACTCTTCTCCATACTAAAGTGTGTTAGCTCAGACCGCGTGGTTTGATTCAGATGAGACAATGCGTTTCAACCATTTAAACTTCTACAGCACATCCATTTTCCTTTGAATTATATTTTATTCTGTGTAATATTTATATTATTTTGTAATTGGATGCTGATTGTTATCTGTGATGTGATCTATCTATTTATCAATAAGGAATGTTTCTATTTAGAGGTAATATTACTTACCCTCTTTATCGCCTATGTAATCGGAATAGAACGACACACTATTTGCCTTTAAAGAACCCATTTCTAAACCGCAGAGCGTAATATGAACGTTTGCTCATAAATGGGCGTTTAGCGGTTTCCAATGCGCATACGCACGTTGAAATCAATGACCGTTCGCTTTCTGTCAATTACCGCGTATTTTCTCAATTTCTTTTCTTGGAGGGGCTTTCTTCTATGCTTTTGGCACTCTAAATTCTTCCTAGGGGTAGAAGTAGGAGGCTGGTGTAAATACATGTAGAACTCAGGCCCGATTTTTTAATTGAAACGCTAACAGGACACTGTGCCACTCGCCACATGCTACATAAAATGCAACCCCCTCAACACAAGTTTACAGTGCGTGTGGTCAAAGCCAGGAATCGATGGAACATCAACTACGTCAATGGGATAATCTGGCCAGCATCGGTATGAGTTTTCTGGGAGTGTCGTAACAAAATACGAAAGATTAGAGACTGACGACAAACATGATCGAGACGATTCAAATAGTTTGAAACTCACACTAGAAGAACTGTTCCATTGAAGGTAACAGTTGTCTAGATTATTCTAATTGTTAATGGTAGGTATTTTATAGGTATTTTAAAAACATATAAACATTGTTTTCTTCACGCCACTTCTTTAAATAATAGGTTGGGGAAATAGTTTTTCTTCTCATTTTATATGAAAATTAAAGACATTTTTTAAGTTAATTTATATTTAATTACAATATATATGTAGATAGATAGATAGATAGATAAAGCATTTATTTCCATTTCTACATCACACACAATCCATCCAGACAGTACATAGATTAACAGACAAACATTTAATAATAAAGGTATTAAAGACCTTTGTGTGCGCTGCAGAAGTGCAAAAGGGTCGCAACTCAGTGACTAATTTTGTTCACATCGGGATGTGAACAAAGCACTGATATTCTGCTACAACCCGAGGGCTTTTTAAAATTAAAATTATACATAGAAAAAAACAATTGAATATTAAACGTGTGTACATTAATATAACTAAGATGTGTGAGATATCAGATAAATAAAATAATGTATCATTTTGTTAGTAATCTTTCTGCCATCTTGTAGGCAGAGACATTATCCCGTTGCTGTAGAAATTTTGTGACTTCTGATTAATGTCCATGTTAACCTAACACTGCTTAAAGAATTCTGAAGAGACCGAAACAGGTGGAAATCTGAAGGTTATTGCATGGTCAGGGCTATATGGCGGATGCATTAACACCTCCCAGCCAAAGTCTTTTAATTTATGCTGAGTGGCTAAAGATATATGTGGTCTAGCGTTATCGTGATGAAAGACCACACCCTTTCTATTAATCAATTTCGGCCACTATCTTTCAACTTCTTTGCTTTTCAAAAGGTTTCTTTCAGTGATCTCGTGTGGCATCCAAATATCGAGATTTTTTGTGTACCCAGCTTTTTCAAATGGGTCAAATTCCCAGTTCTTCGGCTATGTCGTAACTGCTGCAAATTAACTACTGACGTCAGTTTTCACGAACAGCTTTCAAGGGTTCAATAAGTATAATCTTAAAACAGGAAGCGTACACATAAAAACGTGACAACGCACGGACCAGCATACAAATATTGACATGCATGACAACGCATTGGCGGACGTTCACCCGACGCTTGAGATGACACGTTTATATCTTTATTTCCTCGTCATTTAGGTTCAAAATGAACTTGATAAAGTTATCTTACAGGAAACCGATTGAAAACCGACTTTAAATGAAAGTGGGAAAACTGACATTAGCTCTGCTAGATTTATATCAATTACTTCTCAGTTTTTTATGTTAATTCTTTGTTTTAAATGTTATTATGTCTTTTTAATACTATAGTCTCACTCACTCACGCTTGGCTCTCGTTGAAAAAATCAGAGATAGCGATATTTTTCTTAACCCTCATATTCTACTTAGGTAAAAGTTACACGTTGCACAAAGTGAGGTTTTCTGGAGACAGTCTGGTATCTAAGTAGGAAATGTCAAATACTATAGGAATATACAGAATGTTTGGTACAAGATCAATCAAACCGAAACCTATCCATATTAACGTAGCCATATAAACTTTTTACTTTATTGATCGAAATATTTGTATGGAGAGGTTTGACAGTGACTTTACAATTTTGATTTTTATGACTATGTTTACTTGGGTAGGATTCGGCTTGATATAGTATGTGCTAAACACCCTGTGTGCGCGTTTGAGTAGACTTCTTTTTATCCAGATTTTATTTTATGAGCTCTTAATGATATATTTGCCTAAACTATTCCTGTTGAGACAGTAAACATAAATTCACTTTATCGGTATAAATCACCAGGATCATTGGAACATGAAGACCGCTTGAAACAGCTGAGTGGTTCCACTCATGCGCACGCTCTAATAAGTATAGTATAGTTGAGTCTGAATTATCATAATGTACAGTTAGGATCGCACGATCGACGGCCGAGGCTATCGACATGGTAAATGATTAATGTTAAATAAGTGAAACCATTGTTTATTCATGGCGAAGAAGACTTACAGCAGAAGTGTTAATTAAAAAAACGCATTTGTGATCTAGGGTTTGAGACCACCTATCCCAGATTTAAGATAAAGAGGTCCTGGTTTCCATCCCCGTGGGGACAGAATTTTTGCTCGGTTAGGTTAGTGTAACACATCCAACTCCTAAGCACATAGGAAAAACACAGGAGATTTTGGGGTGATTAATTTGGGAAATTTCACACCTTGATTGACCAATCCAAGTGGGCTGTACATTACATTCAGAAAAATCTCACTCAGTGTCTCACTCTTACACGCCGTGTTAAATTGTCTTGTTTTATGTATAGTTTTAACCGCCTCTGTGGTCTAGTGGCTGAGACCACCAATTTTAGATCTGGGAGTTCGAGGTTCAATACCCAGTGCGGGCAGAACTCTACTTCTTGATTTGATTAGTTTGAGCTTTTCGTAAGTCCACTTGGATAGCTACCGCCATCTGTTCCAGCAGTTTCAGGTAAGGTAGCCGGTTCCTCTGCATGTTGAGTAATACGAATGTAGTTCGTTTTCATCTTCGGCCTTTTCTTCACTTCCCATCAGGAGAGATGAAGACAAGAGCTTCCCGATAAGAAATAAATTAAAGTTATCGTACACGCCTTTCGTTTAATTAGAGAACTTTAATTTAGATTTAAAATTTGCTATAAAAATCTTGTCCTTAAAGCAGCCCTGGCAAGCTAGGGTTTCGACCTTTAGTTCAAACTACCTGAGCCTCATGAGGTCAGCGTAAGTATATAAGGTAAACAAGTTTAAACAAGAACCTTCCTACTTGTGAACGGTGACATTGACTGTTTGACATCTTAAGTAGATTGTCATGACTCATTTCTTGTCACTTTGTAGGTTATTGGGATGACATCAGGGATGTATTGCTTCGGCAGAACCCAGGTTACTCCCGTGAAGATTAAAAGAGTTTTCGGGTATTTTTAATGGGTATTCCCAGTTTCATTTTGATGTGCAACTGGGTGAACCCCCAACACACGCCCACCACTTAACCAGTGGCGGGTGGATCTATAAATGGATTTTTTTTGGAAAAAAACGTTATTACCAGAGATTGTAATAGAGGAATCAACGAAGTTTTTAATAATAATATTAATAGTTTTCACAATCGTACCTATTATCATAATACAAAGATCTGCTCCTATCGTGATACGAACCCGAGACATCTGATTAAGTAGACAAGGGACCAATCTACCAGACGACCGTCAATTTATAAAGATAATTGTCACAATGGGCTCCAACCTTTTTGCATCTACTCTCTTGTGCGCGAACTAAAATTAAATTTATGTTCGTACTAGTCTTTCATTACTTACTCACCAGAAAAGGACAGATCACCGGTGACGTCATTCGACGTTTCTAAAATGGCCACTTTTTAGCAAATTTGCCGTGATTAATAAAAATACTCACAATAGATATATTTATAAAATCATTATATCCTATTCTTTTTTAAGTTGAACGAAAGAGAGGCAACTAAATTTCTTTTAGTTAAATGGATTTTTCCATGGAAATTTATTCTTCTTTGCAATACCAAAGACTCAAATTAAATGTTCTTTATTTAAATATGACAATAAAAGAAAATTATCTGGCGATTTGATATTTTATAAGCAGCAGTTCTACAGCAACTATTAAGATCCCGATTAATCAATCCGAAAGTGTCAGGGTCGAACACAATGGGGTTGAATAAGTATTTGATCGCAGTGAATAAGCCAATAGTTAAATTAATATCTTCGAGCGAGAAACATTTAGTGCTGTTTAAGAAGGCCATAAGAAATAAAATGAATAAATAAATATGTATGAGGCATATTTGCTCGCATTGAGTTCAACCTCGCAAGGTGAAGCCAAAATTAGTCGTCACACAAAAACTGCCACTTACGCTCAAGTTTATCTCAAACAAGTTTAGGTTCTCTAAAAACAGCATGAGAAAGTTCTTTTAGTGTGTCACCATTGGTACGATGGTAACACCATCTATAATCTAACATAACGATTATATTACAGAATTGTTTATGGTACATTTTAGCCACCTTTAACTTTCTTACTACTATAAGATGTCACGCTAAACATTGTGAAGTGAACATTAAAAATTGTAATAATTTTTAATGTTCACTTCACAATGTTTAGCGTGACATCTTCCAACGAACCCAGTTCTGATTTCTCTCCACATACTGACCACCGGCTTATATCAACTGCAGCCCATAGGTGATGCAAGCGTTCACATGCTTCGGTATCTAATGGCTTGCCATCAGATGAGGCGTCAGATTGATTGATCAAAAAATACGTTACTATTCTAATCTTTTATTTTTCCAGAGTGCAACATCTCAGTCTAAACACGCGGCTCGCTTCCTTCGCCTCGCCATGGCGTCCATCATGGACATCCTCAAGATCAAACCGTTCGTGGAGGTGTCAGTGGGGCAGCTGCTCTGGGGATACGAGGACCCGCTACTCAAGCTGGCCAAGGACGTCGTACCGAAGGAACAGAAGCTGCCTTATGAGGAATTTGGGTTGTTCTATGGGGTGAGTACTGAACTAACAGGTAGGTGTGGCATCCGTAAGTAAACTGCCATGTCCCCAATAAGAAAAGGGGGACCCTTATAGGGTTATAATACCACCAGGAACGTATACCATATGCTTAGATCTGTAATCTCATGGAGCTGCATAAGATCGAACTTATATTTCAACGCAATTAAAAGATTTTTATTTATTACCTAAAATCACAAAATTTGACAAAAAGCAATGTTGATCGCTGTTAGTTATAATCATGAAGCATGAAAACAAATTTGTACTTCTTTCTATTATCTGCAGCCTATATACACCCCACAACTGGGCATAGGTCTTCCTACAGGGATGAGGAGTGGATGAGAGTGGTTGTCATGACAATCTTTACATTACTAAAAAATTTAAAAGCATAGGCTGACAGGGTACATTCGGGTTTGGTGAAACTAAATAAACGCTTAAAAGTATTTCGACTACAAGTTAGTCCAAAGACCCTCGGTTACATGAGTCCCACAGACACTTGGCCCGTGCTTTGGGGGATATATTTCTGAACGTAAACTGGTAACAGTGTTATGAATCTGGAACGGTTTTTGATCTGAATTGCTAGGATAAAGGTTTTGCCTGATTACGAGTGATTTTTTGTGGAAAAGGCAATCGCCGTAATATTGTCAAGGATACTTCAATAATACTACAAGTTTACTCTGAGCGATTGTCTTTAACCTTCGTGTTTGTATTCCAGAAAAACGGCACCTCGCAAGACGTGGTAACGATGTTCACGGGTGCTCAAGACATTACACGGTACGGCATCGTCGAGAGGTTCAACTCTCGCGATAAGTTGCCCCACTGGTCAACGGACGAGTGCAACAGCATCGCCGGCTCAGACGGATCCATCTTCCCGCCTCATATCACAAGGAATGATACCCTGGCGATTTTCGACAAGGATCTATGCAGACTGCTTCCTTTGAAGTGAGTATGATATTTAAGATCAATCTTATCTTATCTGAGTTGAGGGCCAGGATTAACTCCCGGAACAGTTTGACCCAAGAGGATCTTTTGTGCCTTATCTTAATTTCTGCTGCCCTGGAATACTTCCAATGTGTATTTGCTTGATACGCTTGAATTTAGCAGTCTTATGCCCTAGTTAGCTAATTGCTCTTTTTGTTCAATACTAATACGGTTTTTTTCTTCGTGCGCCGTCTCCGCAAGTGGACCACTATTACGTCTATTTTGCGTCTAACGTCCTGAAATACTGGTAAACCTAAGATACCGGTATAACCAATCGTTACCTAAATATACAACAACCATGCTAAGCCAAATTATAAGCAGTTTAGGTGGAGAAGGATATAGCTGCTGGTATCTGACAAGCTTTTATATTCAACGCATCCTAATGCTTACTATCAAGCAGTGTAGTGTCAGCAGTGTTGTTAAAAAATAAAAGAAAAACGTTTTTAACTATACACAGACGACGTAAATGAAACAATAACCATATAAGCACGATTGTGCACAAGCGCATTATAGCTGGAGACAATAGACAAGACATGATGTAACAATATGTCTGACAAGTCTCGGAACTGTTATCGAAAAGGGTTTCATAGTTGTTTAAGATATAAGTGGAAGTCGTATGTGTAATACACTAGAAATGTGTGCTATGGTAAACATACAAAGACATTTCAACTTACAAATGAATCATGCATTCCATTCTGAATCTTAAAGGCATTCTAAGTAGTCTTATCACGAACTAGATATATCTTTATTGGTCATAATTTATTTATCATTTTCATTAAAATTACGTCTGTACGTAACGTTGAATGCCTACATTCATTACTGAATGACATACTATTTCATAAAATCTCCTTAAATAATTAGAAAAAGACAACAGAACAACTGAAAATTGTAAAAATGTACCGCTTATGTCTACAAGAAATCTCTGACATCTTACCTTTGATATTTGTTTTGACAGAATTTCTCCCAAATAGTTGTCATAGCTAAGAATTCTTACCTGAGTAAGTCCACCATCAAGAGTGGAGTCAAATGTTCCTGTAACTAAAACCATTGCTAATAAACTTTAATTACTCAGCTAAAGTATAAAATACGTCTCTGACTGGTTACCATCCCGTATTTTAGCCTAAAATACAATGATATAAGTATTAAGAAATGACTGACCCATAAGCAGTTAATTTCTTATTAACACTAGATTTACCAAACCAGTCATTTAGACTGGTCGTGCAATTTCAATTCAAAATTCCTACTATATTACACATATTTTTTTTCAGAAATGATGTTATGACTTTGGTAGCTATAATTAGAGAGTACGTTTTATAAACTTAATGTTATTTTATATACATTAGTAACAAATATAATTTTTGTTGTTGACATATATTCAAATCGCTGGTATATCTAGTGTTAATATTGATAATAAGTAAATAATTTTGGTCATTGACAATTCAAAAAAATAAACGTGAAAAACTATTGTTTTAATTTATAAAAAGTGCGAAAGAAAGTGGTTTACATTAAACCTATGGGTATTAGTGTAATTTCGTTAACAGTAGAACTGCGTAAACATTATCATGACAATAATACCAAATGCTTTAGCGCTAGGAGCATACCAAGGCATTTCACGCGCAATGAACGCGCGGGAAACGCAGAAACGAAAGAAAATATCTTTATTATAATAAACAATTCACGAAGTGCCTTAGTTAATAAAACCAAATTAAATATCGATAAAATATGGTGTTTGTATTAAATTTTAAAATGGAACTGTTCTAAAAGTACCGACAATTTTATTTAGGTGCTTAATTTGAATAATTTTAAGGCGTCGAATTTTGACATATGCCTAAATAACTGTCGCTTTATAAGCAGTACTATGTATACCGATATAGGTAATATAAATCAGCTGTTAATTTTTTCGTTAAAGATACAAATTTACAAAATAAAGTGTATATTATATTAATTTGATGGTTACTATGAATTTCACAATACAACATGCTTTTTACAAATTGATCATGTATTGACAATAAATTTGTATGCAATATGCTGTTTCGTCTTTTTCTTCATTTATTTATTTTTTTATTAACTCCAACAAGTAAATTAACATGCACAAATTAAATACAATTAATAAGAATCAAATTGAATGCAATCTTAATTATAGGAGTTACGCTATAGTTATACAGAATACTTTATAATAACTTTAATTACAAAATTACAATTAAAATACATGATCACTAAATTAATTTAAAGGATCCGCAAAAACTAAAGCTAAAACTGCTATAATTAGTCGAGCGATAACATGAAAATTTTCATACATTAATGTCTCCATTTTTAGACGTAGTAAATAACGTTAGATGATTTAGTACATAACAAGGTGTCATTTGAAAAAGTTCTGTCTTTATGACCATTATTTAAGCAATGACTTCTTTTATTTTGAGAGAAATAATTCTAAATGTAATTATGTTCCCGCGGTGTTTAAAGTCAAAGTCATTAAAGGCAATAGAACTTCTTACAAAGGAAGCAGTGTGCAGCCTGAGCAGTGTGCAAGGTGTCTATGGTGATCGCTTACCGACAGGCATTACGTTTGTCTGATTTCCTTTTCGTATGAAAAGTACTGTTTCATTTGTTCAACCGGGAACCTAGAGACAATTTTATTTTAATCGTGTCTGGATTGTCCGGCTTGACAGTTCAAGGATTTCCGAAAATAAGAAGTCGAAGTATAAAAAGCAATGTACAATGTACAATGTATTAAGCTTGTACAATGAAATTTACTGATGTCCGAATTTGTTTTTTTAATTTTTCATTATTATTATAAACCGCATGGACCACTTGTGTAGCGATTAACGCTCGCCAACCGCACGACAAAATCATCGTGTATAGACGCCCTAACAATGATCGCGTTTATACATAACTGTTGCGTAATTATAACAACTTGTCGATGTATTGTTGTCGTGTGAACACATTTCACGATTTCAATGGTTAGATGGGAGAAAAAGAACTGTTTGTGTGAATAGCATTTTTTTGTTTTCTTTACTAGATGATGTTGGTTTCGTTTATGTAATAAGGGTGACTGACGAACAAACAAGAGGTTGGCTTCACCTATTATTAAAATAAACCATCTTTAAGATTTTGTACTTTGTTATACTAACTAACAAAGAAAGATTTGTCACTGAGTTTACACTTCTGCAGCGCACACAAAGGTCGTTGATACCTTTATTATAAAATGTTTTAACCTATGGATGGTCTGGATGGTCTGGATGGATTGTGTGTGATATAGAAATAAAAATGAAGACTTTATCTATCTGTCTATTATAAATGTTTATACTTGAATAAATACACGATTTAAATAGAACCATCCATAATGCGTTATAAAAAATATTCGCACCCATAGAAATATCTGTTCCTAGTGGAATAATTTAACAAAGGAAAGGTGAAATTGACATCTACTAACAAATCTTTAAGTTAGCACACGTTGACAGGACATGATATAATTACGTAATTTTAATGTACATAATTTCTATCGCCGCCCTTGTCGCTTCTTACTTGTCATACTACAATTAATGTATTTGTCGAAGCGGTGGTAGGGTTAAATAATGACTATTTAAGAACTCAGGGAACCCAACTCGAAGTAAACTTGACTGGTGATGATTATGACGAAATAAATCACTTTTAACTTTTGGGTCTCACTTACGCTTTTGAGTGTATGTGTATCATGTGGAAGTATATGTGTCTCCTGCTCTACAGATTCCTCCATGACGTGGAGTCGTCGGCAGGAGTAGAGGGCTACCGTTTTACACCCCCAGAGGACGTGTTCGCGGATAATGAACATAACAAGTGCTACTGCCCCGCCGGCCCGCCGTGCGCGCCTAACGGACTGTTCAACGTCTCTCTGTGTCAATACGGTAAGTTATACGTTACTAAGGCAGACTTACGTTAGACCTCTTATTATGATTCTACGGATTTGATAACGTGAAATTAGAGGTATTTAATACGGGAAATATGTCAAAATTCATCAATAACGTTCAGCATTCAGACGTTGTGCAATCGGCAGAAGTGTTACAGGCATTTCTCACGCGAGCAAGACGCGTGGTTATTGGGCAAATAGGCAGGCTGAGTTTTTTTGCAAACGAAGTTCAATTTTCTCTCGGAGCACGAAACTTATCTAGATAAATAACAAATTTTTGAAATATGTATTTATTTATAACTATGCTGAAAAGGAATTTTTGGCGTATCCAAAGATGCGGGCACAACTAGTAAATTATAAGTTAAATCCTTAATTGATAAATTCAATTATTTATTTGTACATAGATGACATGGTTATTCGGTAAAACCGACCTTTACAACTGACAATAATACCAATCGGCTATTCGGCCTATGGAAGCGACTCTGCTGGCCTTTTTGTAATTTAAAATAAATTTTCCTGTCTAAAATTCCTTTACAATACGAAAGGGATAGAATCATTTTTAGGAACTTCGAGTTGACAATGGGACAAGTCATACACTTTTGACCTGGAGGATGTTTTTTGATGTACATTAATATTATTCAAAGACGCTTAAAACTGCCACTTTAGAAACATCAAATGATGTCAACAGTCGTCTGTCTTTTCTGGTAATTGTAATGAATGTATTTAATTTTAAATTCATTGTAGTTAGTGCATAGCGAATTCGAGGTAAGTGACATAATCAGGCCATCTCTAATTCAATGAGACACCTTTTTATACATTTAACCATAAATAGCACGCTTTATGTAAATTGTTGGGATATTTTAAATAATCACGTTTATTCAGCTTAAATTGGGTTGTGGTTGAAGAATGCAAAATTTTTTAATTATAAACTCTGTATCCTAAGCAGCAACGTTTAAAATTCTGCGGCCGTCGGCACCGCAAAGCGCGGTTACGGCGCGACCAAATCTGTACCAAATATAACCAAATTATAATCGTTATGTCGTCAGATTCGCCCATAATGCTGTCGTTCCCTCATTTCTACCTGGCGGACCCGAGCCTTCGAGATGCGGTGGAGGGTATCTCGCCACCAGTGCCTGAAGACCACAGACTCTTCATCGACGTCCAGCCGGTTAGTAAGACGCTTCTAGTACCGTAGACCAGGACTTCTAAACCTGACATGTATATTTTTCTATTTCATTACTATTTAGTTTTTACAATTAGCAAATAAGTTTTCCGCTTATTACCTACAGTAACAATGTAGTTATAATATTCCATTTCCAGGAGATGGGCATCGCGATGCGCGCGCGCGCCCGTATCCAGATCAACCTGGCCGTGTCGCAGGTGCTCGACATCAAGCAGGTCGCCAACTTCCCCGACATAGTGTTCCCTATTCTCTGGTTCGAGGAGGTCAGTATTAACGATACTGCTTAAAAAATTGTACTCTTTTTCCATATAATCATCAACAGCCTAGCCAAGTTCCACTGCTGGTCTTCGTATATAGGAGAAATGTATGAGGAGTTTGGGTCATGAGACCGCAAGCCACGCTGGCTCAATTTGGCTTGGTGGGTGAATGCGGTTGCCGTACTGGCCAGGACCAACGGCTTCATGTGGCTCCCGGAGGAATTCTAGATGACATATTTTGATGAAACCATCCAGGATCAGGGCGAAAGTTTATTTTCGTTATCGAAACCAGAGCATCCGAATCACTATGTCATGGAGTCCAATACTAAAAATATAATAATCTATATTTAATAATGTTTGACGAGGAAAATGATGGGAAAAAGTGACTAACTGATCTAGTTCGCTGCTTCTGGATTATTCTCTTCTCCATTTAAGAGGTATCCTCTAGAAGCTTAGATAGAAACCAATACGTGTGTTCGAGTCAACTGATGCACTGTGAGTAAGTAACGAAATAGACTAAAAAATTAAGATTTGCCTGCCAAGCACCAAAGCAAATTGGGTTTCGTAATGGCAACAGCACCATAGACCGTTTCCTTGGCATAAAATCAAAAGGGTTGATATCAAGTAAGTGACAGCGGGTTATATCATATACATACATATCAGTCTCAGTACCGATAAACGGTGGATTGAGATGTTTATTGAATTGGGACTGCGTATTGGCCAAAGACCCTCTGATGAAGTTGAAGATCGTGCAATATGGATATATCCACGATATCGATATATTGATGGCCTCGGAGAGATAAGAGTAAAATGTGTAACCCTCGTATACTGTTTCCGTTTAGAGTGGTTGGTTTTTGTTAATTTTAATGTAGAGTCGAACTAATCTCCCCGTTGTCGGTCAGGGCATCGACGAGCTGCCGGAGCAGGTGTCGTCGCTGCTGCGGCTGGCCACGCGCGCCCCGCCCGCCGCCCGCGCCGCGCTCGCCGGCGGCCTGGCCGCGCTCGGCGCCGCGCTGCTGCTGCTGGCCGTCACCTGCCTCGTCAGGTGAGACCCCCCGTCGGACCCCCGCCCCCCGCCCCCCGCCGCGCTCGCCGGCGGGCTGGCCGCGCTCGGCGCCGCGCTGCTGCTGCTGGCCGTCACCTGCCTCGTCAGGTGAGACCCCCCGTCGGACCCCCGCCCCCCGCCCCCCGCCGCGCTCGCCGGCGGGCTGGCCGCGCTCGGCGCCGCGCTGCTGCTGCTGGCCGTCACCTGCCTCGTCAGGTGAGACCCCCCGTCGGACCCCCGCCCCCCGCCCCCCGCCGCGCTCGCCGGCGGGCTGGCCGCGCTCGGCGCCGCGCTGCTGCTGCTGGCCGTCACCTGCCTCGTCAGGTGAGACCCCCCGTCGGACCCCCGCCCCCCGCCCCCCGCCGCGCTCGCCGGCGGGCTGGCCGCGCTCGGCGCCGCGCTGCTGCTGCTGGCCGTCACCTGCCTCGTCAGGTGAGACCCCCCCCCCCCCTTATCGGACCCCCCGCCCCCCGGCGCGCTCGGCGCCGCGCTGCTGCTGCTGGCCGTCACCTGCCTCGTCAGGTGAGACCCCCCCCTTGTCGGACCCCCCGCCCCCCGCCCACGCGCTGCAGAGGGCCAAGACAGCAACAGACCAACAGACTGCAAGTCTCCATGTCGTTATATTGTGACGAGTACAACACGAGACACGAGACATGTCCATCTATAAATGTACATATAACTGACCTGCAACAATATAATTGCAGATCGTCGCACCGTCAAAGCACGCTCAGGCTAGAAGGCCACGCTGTCGCCAAGCCTCCGCCCGCCAAGACTCCGAGCAAAGAGAACGGATACGAACTGAACAGCAGGAGATAACTGTAGATAATCATTAATATAACATTACGTTAATGACCTCCGTCGAAAGCCGTCTTTGAATACAGTAGAGTATAATGACTGAATAATTGGCTGACTTCATTATTGATAACCTTCATTTAGTAAACTATGTCTTCTTTTGTAAATGAAGTACCTTCATACGTAAATATTTGACTTTTCTTATATTAAGCAAGAACCTTCATTTGGCACTTTCATTTTTAAAATTGCAATAAGAAAATGAAATATCTTTTGTACAATTTTTTTTTAAATATACAAGATTATTGAAGTTAAAATATTAAATATATTTTTTTAAATAAAATACTATTTTATAAATGACGTTATTGCAAACTACAAAAAAACTTAACAGGACGACATTAGTTTTGATATTAAAATTGACCAATTTTTCAGGTGACACTTGAATGTAGGACCCATCTTATTTAATAATAATAGAAGCTGTTTTTCCAATGTAACAACCACAATGGTGTTCCATCATCTATTACATAATGAAGTTAGTCAAAAGTCGTTAGTAAAATTAGAGACTGCGCAGGCGACAGACTTCTTGTCACCTTTATAAGAAGCATACACTATTTTACTAAGAGCATATAGTTGAATTTGTTCGCAACTAAATCACCTTAATTGAGTAAATTAATGGTCACAAAAAGTGTGTTGTCCGCTCAACTTCTTACCTTAACTGACTTATCAAGAAGAAATTTTCCAATAGCAACAAATTGTCATATATTGCTAATCATTTTATACAATAATTAATGTAATTTAGACATTTTTATTCTATTTTATAAAACAATACACAAAATATGAAGAATATGGTAAATTAGATTATTGTAATGCTTACTGACCATACTGGATGCGAAATACGTTATAGCATATGCGTTTTAAATACCAATTATGATTCTGAAGTTAACACTTCAGCGTAGATAACATGGCTAAGATATTCATGTTTTCTCCCCTTCAAAGAATATATATAATCCTACTCACATGAACTCTCATGTATTAGTAATCGTGTGGGTAGTTGTTTAGTCTGAAATATGAATGTCTGGAGTATTTAGATTCACGACTAATGCCAGTGTACAGTTGTTGCCCGACTTCACAAAATTCTAGGACAAATGGGACTTTGGGAATGGTTTTGTTAATCAGGAAACTCCACGAAGACACTCTTAAGGATTTAAATGAAACTATTAACAGTTATATTATTTTTAACATTTAGCAATAAATGTTCTATACATTCCTTAAAATATTGATTTTGGCATTAAATAAATAGATAAAATTATATATATTTATTTCAAAAAACTATAAGATCATATTGACTTGATCATATTTTCTAAAGAGCCGTATAACATTTAATATTACTTATATTGTTATAACCTAAGTCGTGCGATTGTGATAGTACCTACATTATTTGTTTTAGATGTTTGATAAAATCAAATATTTGATAATTGAACAAATTATAATTAATTAATAATTGACATTGTAAAGATTTGTATTCTTTCTCGAAGAAACATTGTAATTCTTATTTAATGCGACTGTTTATTTTAATAACTGTAAATATGAATTGTATTTTTTTTTATTCTAACCTGTATTTTGGGCTTGGGATGCCATGTGTTCGTTGTAATGACGAATTAAATGAAAAACACTATTTTTTTATTATTATTATGTTATTACCGATAGCTACTAGTCTAATGAAGGGCCGTCCATAAGGTACTTAGGAATTAAACATATTATAATTACTATTTTTATAGATTTACTTTATTATTCGGAACGGTATTGTTAATATTTAATCTTAAGATTTTTAGAATGCGTACTAGTACTGAAAAGATCTGAAATTCCCAAATAATCAATACTACTGCCTAGTTCAAACCCTTTGACAGTAAATCAAATAAAGAAATACATTCGATTCAATTATGTTCTAAATTCTAAATTACCACATATCTATAAAAATATTAAATTAAAACAAAAGTGAAAATTTGATTTAATTAAATGAAAAATGACAAAATATCTGTGACAAAATTTTAAATGAAATCTGCCACATTCAAATGAAAGTAAATATAAATGATCATTAGTTCATTTTTATTAAAACATGGCGTTTTAATTATGTTTCTTGAATGGTAATGATAAACAGTTTTAATATAAGCATGCTTGGATTTGGTCAATGCACTTGCTACTACGCATCACATATATAATTATCTAATCACAATTATTTTATTTGCTATAAAATTTGACTCTGTATCAAGAGTACAAGTATGAAGATGGCATTGCATAAAAAGGTTTTAAATATGGACCAAGTATTTGATCTACTACGACATGCAATAGTGCTACGACGTAATGCAACGTAGAATTGTGAATCAGTGCTACGGGCATGTGCTACGGTAAGAGAATAGGTATATCCTGACTTAGTCGACAATTTTTCGGATAGCAATCGAAAGTTCACCTATCTTTATCTTTATCTTTATCGTCTATCCTCTTCTGGTTGGCTTATAATGAAACAGTAGAACTTCTTAAATTTATTTTTATTCTCGGCGCAACACTATATTATTCGATATAATTATCTCATTAAACGTTTTTTAGTTCGGGCCTTTTTCTGAAGTACTTCTCACTCTTAAGATCAGTTGAAGTGTAGTGATACATTCGTCGCGCTATTCTAGGTACAGATACGTACCTGGCGCTTCTCTCCTCCACGACACGACTCACCTGAGCCGAGGTCCGAGCCTTTAGAGGCACCCTCAGGTTTATCGCTCCCTCATGGCTCGAGCGCCCTGGAGACTGAGACAGCGGGAGGTGATGCCTGCCGATTAGAACTCTTCCAGATGCGAATCGCCCCTTAAGGCTTGAGGACTCTCCAATCTTCTCGCCTCCTTAAAACCCCGATAACACTGTAAAGGCCATCTGCGGCCAACAGTATTAGACAGTCCAAAAAAAATTGAAATGTAGTGCATCTCGTTCTATCATTATGATTGCAAAATGGGACATCTGTCACTTCAAGTGACATTTAGAATTATGTTTTTAATCTTACTGAATGTTATAGAACTGTTAACATAACATGCCATTGAAAATGACTTGTTTGAAGCTTCTAAATTTTAGTATTATTATAAACTACTTATAAATTTAAGTAGTTTGCATTATGATCTTCAATTTACATTAAAATATGAAGTGTTGAACAGGGTTTTTACCGTAGCCACTCGGTTTTCGCTACTTTGCGTCTATGTTTGAAGTTTTTATATAAATGCCATTATCATACCCAAATTCTTTCTATAAGTATTTTATTTGATACATGAACAGCGAAACTTTTGTAAATACTGTCATAACCTTTCTATAAAAGTATTTTGATACATTTTCTCTTCGTCAATGGACCGTTGTTATCATTTTAAAATGAATCACGTCTTAAAGCATAGGTATTAACGAAGCGTCTATTTTATTAATGGCTTCCGAGTATAGAAATTTACTTACCGAAATGACAGGTATATCACAAATATACTGGATTTTTTCATAAATATCCAATGGTAAGTCCTCTAAGTGCATACTATTGTAATACATTAGGTACTTTAAGATACTGTCAGATTTTTATACGTCTTTCAAATGTTTACAGTGTACTGCTTAAATTATTTTATAACGCCATCTCTTTCTAGATGCAGTGATTATACGGTGGAGTTATTACACCGCTTGTAGTCGTACAAAAATCTGGGAGTATTGACATATGTAAACGAACTTTGGGAATTATTTTTGTGTATATTTTGCGAATCACGACATATTGCTCAAATTCTTTTATATTCGCGAATTATCTTGTGTATGTGGAGTATTGTTTGTAAATAAAGGTGTAAGTTACACACTTTGGTTTTATTTCATCTAGGTGTCGTATTTCTCTATTTCTCTAGTAAACCCTTCATTATGAACACGGGGGCCGTGTCGTGCGCATCTAAGGAAAATATAGTACGACACGGCTACCGTGTCGTTAGCGTGGAGTGTGTTAAGGTCCATTTACCTATACGAACGCAAGAGCGTTTTTTTTGGACATTTTGACAAATGGAAATTTCGAGAGACTTGAAATTTGGAAACTGAAGGGCATTATGACAATTGGACATAATTAACTGAAAGGTGACAGATGTGTGACAATATATGCATTAACATAGTGCCAAAAGATTGCTGTATGTGACTACGACAAACACTGTCGTTGTCTCCCAGAATAATTTTTAAGATATCTAGCATGACGATAAAGACGATCACGATATTATACGTTCGATATCGCATAATCATAAGCATAGGCATACGCTATCGCTTAGCCTTCAACCGAAATTGTCAAATACCATACATTTTTTAGGAATTTTCTAAGCACGTAAACAGTTTTGAATAGGCTTGATGGCGAGCTTTGATAGAAGCTCGTTGGCATAATGGTTTGACCGCTCTGACGATCCAGACATGATGCATTTTGATCAACGCAATCGAATCGCTTATAAAGTATGAGATTTATTTATTTATTATTTATTTATTTAATAACTCCAACAAGATCAACACTCCAACATGCACAAAAAAAATTTGACAATTACGCTCGATGGCTAAGCTTTTTATATCTCATAAATTTATACATTTAGCGGTAATCGAAATACATCTTGTCTAAGCCATCCGGTTTCAATAACTAATACAAAGCAACTTTCGCCATGTTTAGTCCTCGGCTGGGTCAATCAAATTTGCTGTCTCGCGCTTTTCCTGGATGTTGTGTACGTAAAACGTTGGCCGGGATCAGTTGTTACGGCAACCGCCCGTGTTATGGCCCCAACTTCTATTTCTCCGATGCAAGCAGACATCAGTGGGACTTATATAAGTTGTAGATTATAAGTAGTTTGAACATTATGCCCACGCGATCAATATGAAGTAATTCCTTGAAGTGAAGGTGTCTATAAGGGATAGGTAACTATACATAAACGTATATGGTAACATATACCATCAGGTAGGCCATCTCTTAACAATAAAATAATCTCTATAGGAATTGATTATACCGTATTTATACTTATGATTACACAAAATAAAACAAATAATATTATTTAAATGCTTATATTTTTGCTAACCTTAATACCTTAAATTACATAATTATCGCACTGAATTTTACAAATAATTTTACTTAATATACAAACATAAATTAACTGTTCAATTCAATAAACATAGTCCTTACGATATTTATAAGAGTTCTGGAAACAGTGACAAATGTAAATTACAAAAAGGTCAACTACGAAAAACTTCGCCAGAACTTATTTACTAATCAAAAATGCTAGCGCGGAGGAATTTAGTATTAAAACTAGTGAACACCTACTTGATACCCCTTTTGATTATTCAAAGACAATTGAGAAGAATTTATTGTAAATATTTTGTTGACTAATTCGATGACATCCATTTTAAAATTTCTAAAATGTTGGAGAACTAAAATCTATAATAAATAAGGACATTTTGAAAACGCAAACGACGTTTCGTTGGTAACAGTGACGACAATTTGTCATTATTTACGAAATGATTAAATGAAAATGTATTAAAGTTATTAAATTTGTATGTTTATACTTTTAATCAAAATGATACGTGATAAAATACATTTCACTATTAAGTTGATAGTGAAATGTATTCAAAGATTTGTTATTTAGATGTCCAATGGTGGTCATTATGTCCAAGGTTGTAGACTACTTCGACTAACAATCCAAGTTTATTTTTAATGCTTAAATTAGATTAGTTTCTTGCACTAATATTTTAGAAGGCAAAACGAAAATTGTAGATATAAATCCGGTACCTCACTACCGCTCCGTTCCGATCTGTAGGTGATAGGGGTCAAGCTACTGCTAAATACATATGAAGTACCTTGTACATACGCCTGTCAATCATTTATTTGTACCTTAATCGGCTATTAAGAGCAATTTTCAACTACATTTTATTTATTTTTAACTTCTCATACAACCATATGTTTAAACTGATCATTGTAGTTTGATAATTCTAAAAGATGTCCATAAAAATGATAAATTTATAACGGCGTGATTTTTAACTTAAGTTAAATGATGAATTGAAAAAAAAAATGGTATCATAAATAATGAATATTATGCATTACGTTCGTGAAATTTCATTTAAACTATATTCTCATGCAGTAACATGACAGTTCTTGTTCGCATCCCTTGTAAAAGAAGTTTGACATCTGTCAGAATCATCAAACTATAGTGAACTATTAGGAATATTGGAATCTTTTAACAAGAGATGTGGATACCTCCCACGCTCTGAAATTACGCCTTTCCCTTTACTTTGAAATACAGGCAACTGCTTCACAGTCGAATCAGAAAAGGCGTTGTTACAATATTTCAGTCAATTTATGTGTAGGGTTACCGAAGAAATTAATTGTTCAAATTTGTCCTAAAATGTTGTAAAATTAAAAATATACTTGCTTAAATTTATACCATAAATATAACTAGTTAAATATAAAAAGTTAATACAAAAAAGGCCATAAACATATTTAAAAAGAAGAATTAGGAATATCTTTCAATATTACGATTAAGTATTTAACCAATAAATATTTATTATTGATGTATTAATTCTAAACACTCACAATATTTTAGTGATTAATTTATGCGCCATGTTGTCATTTCTGAATATAAGGTTTATTTTATTGACAGGTAAGAATACGAATCACTGGCGAAAGCTTGTAATCTAAGCTCGACAACATCTGATGGTAAACAGTAGAGTTCACGTGTGATGATAGCTAGTGAAGCATGCGACAAACTGTCCTAGCCACCCTCACCTTACCCGAACAAAAAGTGCTTTTTCACCATTTTTTAAGGAACGCATGTTGTATGATGGAGGGAATACGTGTACAAGTAAGGAATTCAACGCTCCAGCTTATAACGCCATTTTGAGTCTCATCATTAATTGATTCATATTGTATTGTAATACAACACAATCAAAAACCAATGAACAAATTCAATATAGTCTTATGACAATGTAATATATATATATATGATAATAAGTCTATAAGGTAATTAGGCAATATTTGTGTAGCGTTATTTTATCTATATCATACGTCTCAATATTATATATAATAATTCCATAGAGAACATTTACGTGGATAGTTATTTTATAAGAAAATAAAAATAATTGTTCTAAGCAATTTTACAATTGGGCAAATGCATAGAAATAAAAAATAATTTATAATATAAAAGGCACATTCATTACTCGACTTATCATTTATCAGAAAAAAAAATCATTTTTAATACAATTAACTAGTTTGCTCAACACTAATCAAGGCTTATGTTCTAACAATATGTCGACTTACGACGAAACAAGTAGGCGACAGATAACAACTAAATAGACGATATTGGAGGCTCTTTTCATATTTGAATTACATTCGCAAATTGTCATTTCACATTCGCATACCAACTTAACCTGTAATAGGTTACAGTTTTACTGTAGAATTTTATTACATTTTAAGAAAATTAACATTATGCAAATTATTACAATGAATTTACATTAAATCAAGTCAAGTCAGGAAGTTGTTGTGATTTTTTTTATAATGCTTTATGCAGACATTAATAATTGTTTAACACTCTCAACTAATAGAAAATTTTAAGGCGATAAAAATCAATAAATTTTAGGTCTACTTAAAAATATAATTTAAAAAAATGGCAAAAAATCCATAAAAGGGATTTTTTCCGATTGAATTTGGAGCTAACTTAAATTTAACAAGATTAAAACAGTTTCAATACATAGTAAAATAACTATGCAAAAGTTAGGAACAGATGTGTCACATTGGCACCTCTCACGACGCATTATAATAGGTTGGGGAAAAAGTTTCTTCGCATTTTATTATGAAAATTCAAAACCTTAAGTTCATTTACACTAGTTCAGTAAATATGTGTCATTTTGTTTGTAGACTTTCTGCCATCTTGTAGGTAGAGACATGATCCTGTTGCTGTAGAAATTTTGGGAATTCTGATCAAAAAAACCCAACAAATACAGTTTTGGCAGTACTGCCTTGGCGTCCCAAACAGGTGGAAATCTGAAGGTGCAAAGTCAGGGCTATATGGCGGATGCATTAACATCTCCCAGCCAAACTCTCTTAATTTTTGCTGAATGGCTAAAGATGTATGTGGTCTAACGTTATCGTGATGAAAGACCACACCTTTTCTATTAATTAATTTCGGCCGCTTCCTCTCAACTTTTTACTTTAATCTCGTCAGTTGTTGGCAGTAGAGATCCGAAGCGATGGTTCTGTCCGGATGTTAAAGCTCATAATAAACGATGCCCTTCCAATCTCACCATAGACACATCAACACCTTATTGCGAGTTAACCCTAAATAAAAAATAGTGGGAAACAAATTTTTCCAATTTGATTATTATTTTGAAATGTTACCTTTTTATTGTCATGAAAACCAGCCAGATACAAATAGTACAGAAAAAGATATTTTATTAAAAGTTTATACATACTATATGCGAAAAGACTTTTTCCCCGACCTAATATATCAAATAATGGAAGCAAATGAAAGCTTTTGCTAACGAGCAGGCTAAAGCAGGTGATTTTCGCATAATTTTCAAATGCAGTTTTAATTATTTTTTCAAATAAAGGAATGTTCCCGTCCCGTGAAATTTGTCATTATCAATATTAACACTAGATTTACCAGACCAGTCATTTAGACTGGTCGTGCAATTTCAAATCAAAATTCCTACTATATTACACATTTTTTTTCAGAAATGATGTTATGACTTTTGTAGCTATAATTAGAGAGTACGTTTTATAAACTTAATGTTATTTTATATACATTAGTAACAAATATTAGTTGTTGACATATAATCAAATCGCTGGTATATCTAGTGTTAAGGGTACTCTTCCTGTAACCACTTGTAATATTTTATCCGTTAATATTACAATATAACAAGACAGTCAAATTGATGTCGAATGCCTTTTATTTTATGTTGCCGTTATGTAACACAAAAACATAGACGGTAAATATAAAGTCTGACACATATTTTAAAACTAATTTAACGATAGCGGTCGTAACAGTTTTTTAGCCAAAAAATGCGATTCTAGATATATTTCCTTCTTTCTATATAACTTTTATGGAGATTACCAATAGCCTGTGTTTGTACAAATTCAGAACATCTCTTTTGTTAGAATTCTAAATTTTAAAACCTTTAATAACAAAAAAATTCAGATCTTTAAATCTTTACCCGTATAAATTTGCTAAGCGCATCATATAATGGCGTTGAAATTGCATCATCGCATCTCATTATAAAAGAAACAATTACTTTTTAGTTATTTATTAGTTGAATCAAACCACTTATATAAATACAAGAACTGTATCGTACATCATATTCTAAAGGTATGTTTTCAATATGATTCCAAAGCTTTTACTTGGCATATCTTACAAAGGAACTAAGCAGTACAATTTACAGGTTAGTTTATAACTTAAATTATTTTGTATGAAAGTAAGTTTATCGGTATTATTTCATTCAATATTTTATTTATTTAATTCTATTGAGCAGTGCAAAAGTATATTTATCTGTGCAATGTTTAGCAGCTTGGGTAGAGTAATACATATTAAATATTTTTCATAAAAGTATCTAGTTTGAATAAAAATGAAAAATGAAAAAATAATAAAATTCATAAATGTATATCCATAATGATAAATGACCATTTGAATGGCCTGAATTATATGCCAAATATCTTCAGATACACACTGTATGTTTTTTTCATGAGTTTAAGAAGTCAATATAGATGTTTTGTAAATAGGATAATAATAGAGAAATATATTAGAAAACTGGTAAATCATGTGAGTTTGATGTCAATGCATTATCGTTTTAAAAATCAGGATCTACATCATTAATTAAAATCATTGATTTTTATTTCTTCTATCTGACATTTCTTTTCTTTTCTTCGACGTTTTTGCGTCGACTATCGGCACATTTGTCACGTCTGCGTCAGTTTTCCTTTTTAATTTCATCTTGCTTGTATTTGAACAGGTGACTTCACCGTTGCTGGACACTTTAACGATTACAGACCCTACCTCCTGTGTTCCTTGTGAATTTGATACTTTCGATGCATTTTTTTCTTTGACAATAGCTTTAGCGTGACCGAGTTCTGAGACAGTCAATGAAGATTTCATTTTAACATCAAAATTATTACCAATAAATTCTTTGAAAGAATTCATAAATAAAGTTTGTTTTGCTTCATTTTTTATATCAACTGTCACTTTTGTGTCTGGTGTTTCATTCCTTTGGCCTGTTTCTTTTTTTAAAACACATGTTTTTGGAGGCACAGAAGTCTTATTAGTTATAAGTGTTTTGTGATCGATTCTAATGTTTTCTAGAATAACCAGTTTAGATTTATCTACTTTCACATCCTTGGGGTAAGTTTTCTCTTCTCTCACACTTGCTATTTTTGAAGAATCGTCTTCAGTTTTAACAATAATAAGATTATCGTATTTATTGGAAGAAGTGGCGACTTTTCCATCAAAAAAGCTAATCATTTTCTCCGCTATAATCGTAGACAATTCACAAACTTTTAGATCTGTGAGTATTGTGTTAACGTTGCACCCAGAATGATTTTGTATGTTGGTATCTGCACCGTTTTCAATTAACAACTCTATGACTTTCTTAAAGTCATCAAACATAGACTTATTTTTACCATCTGTAATAAAATTAGTTGTTCATTATTAACAAATCTTATGTATTATCACAAATCGTACCAAAAGAGTTATGTAACGCTTTTTATAATTTCTCTATCGCTTTCTCCTTTAGAAATATAAATTTAGTTAATACCATTAGTTACTTTAAGCATAGGATTAGTTGGCTAAAACAGGGATTTGTATACAATTTACTAGATACTAAGAGACAAATTATAAGTGCGAAAATAACTCTGTGTATCTATTTCGTTTTCCGCCTAAAATGGCTATTTATTATTTTGTCTCATGGAGTTCTTGACGAGGAACGTTAGGCGCCATCACTGTGTTGATAATTTACGGAAATATTAAATTCAATATTAACAATAATGATGAATAGATAACGTAAATGATATGATAATACTGAAAAAATATATAATCCTACAAATGAATAATTAAAATGGCGGGGTCAGTTGATTGCTCTACATTTGATTTCAAACATTGTGTCATAGTATATTTTTTGGTGTAAAATGGTGTAGTTTCATGCCAAAAAGGAACATTTCATCATGCAATATATGGAATTCATAATTCAGCATTGATTGGTGGCTTTCGTGATTTTTTTCAGTATTCCATTTATATAGTAATTTGTTTTAATAATCTATTTAATATTATTCTCATTTTCGTATCATTTCATCGTAATCGTTAACATTACATTCCATTTCGAGATTTTGTCCCGTAAGCCAAGAACCTAACAGCAGTGGGCAGCTGGGTTTAGGTTCCCATTGCCTTACAAAATAATGTTCCATCTAGTAAACAAAACACATTTTAAAAAACAAACTCACCAATATATTCTGAGCACGCAGCGCTCACAGCTATGAATAAAGCGGTATCCCCACTGTTGGGCATCTGGACATTCGCTGACAGAGGAATAGCTTCTAATAAAATCTTTACGTTTTCATGTTTTCCTGCTTTACATGCTAGCATTAGCGGAGTATAACCTGGAAAGGAGCGATATTTCAATTTCAGGTTCATTCTGTATACGTCGTAACTATAATATATATCTTTTTTAATTTCGCCGCTATTTCTATGGTTTCATAGGTAAGTCCCCGCTTCAAAAGATACGCCTTTATACTTCCCTGGCGTAGGGCGACACCGTGATCAAAAAGGGATTCCCCTAGTGCGAGGCTCTTACATTGCACTATAGTGGAGTTGACCTTTGAGACTATCAATATGTGTATAACAAGATCAGGTTTGGTAACTACAGAAGCAAGCTGTAACTGCCAATAAGACGAAAGCTAGATTCGGTAACTCCAGTCGGATGATTCGGAATAGTAAAGGCCAATTGTACGTGGCAAGCCGGCTGTTGACCAGACGTCAGATGATTCAGCAAAAAATTCCGGATGATTCGGCATTAACAACCATCGAAGATTTGATTTCAACCACCGCATTATCTCTGAACCGGAAAATTTGGCATACACAGCCAAATGATTCCGCAATAACTGACGGATTCAATCGCTATACTAACCAGCATCAGATCATTCCGGTAGAACTGATAAAAAACTTTACGCACCTTGATTGTCAAACATGACGCTGATCTTGCGTAGCAGGTATTTCGTCAGATAATCCTTCGGTTTACACGCCAGCTCGGCTTTCAAAATTCCAAAGTTCTCCTGTAAAATTTCCCTGAAAATGAAAAATACCGAGTTAAGAAAAAAGATTACTCAAGATAAGTTTCAAACTAAAAATCTGTATATTCATTTGCTAAGCCGTGATCCAGAAAGCTTTAGATGATGCCAATTCGATTGAGGCTTGACATAGAAAGACATGTTGTCTAGGCCCTCAGGCACTGTTGTTGACGTGTTCCGGCCTCTAGAGTCAATGCATTAGAAACACACGGAAATTGCGAGGGCACATCTTACGATATATCTTTGCTAAGTGGCAAAGTGACCTATGAGCGTTCAAACTAATCTAAACTAAATAAATTAATAGCTTTGATTAAAACAAGAGAATCTAAATTAAAATAACAAGTAGTTATGCTTAATCTTAAGCTGATTGCTTCTTAGCAATATAAATATTGTATTGATTTTCTAACAATAATTGATTGATCACACAGAATGACTTACATGGGATTTGAATCGCAGTGCTTGATGAGAGCATTCAAATGACCCGGATCTGCTTCTGCTGCTAAATGGAAGCAGGATCTGTCTTCTTCATCCGAGGTGAATGCGTCGGCGCCGAAGTGAAGCAGCATAGCGGTACACTCCGCGTGATTCCGGTATATAGAGATCTGAAGAGCAGTCTGAGGAGAGATGCATCTTTGGTCATCAGCATTCATACGTTTTTTTTAATTCTTAACAGGTTACCTCTCGGCATTCATCTCACCTGATGGTAATTGGAAGTAAGGCCGTTGACGGAACCAACTACACCCAAATTCCTCAACCACAGAGGAACTGGATATCTTACCTCCATTTGCCAAAACAACATTGCTGTTCACAATGTTATGGCGACAAACTTTGGTAAAATGGTGATAGGTATCCAGGCGGACTTATAAAGATACCAGACGAAATAGACCCATTCTTTCCCTATCAAGAGCATCCCAATTACATAGGATGTGTTCAGTGTGCTCCCCACAGGCTATACACAGAGGCGATTCAACTAACTTCATTTTAAATAGCATGCTATTCGAGCTATAGGGGCCAGTAATAGCGCCACTTAAGCCAAGTAGCTTACTACGTTGTAAGTTCCAAATCGCCTTCTCAGCGCATGCAAATGGATACATTACTCTTATGGAGTGTGCGAGAGAAGCAACCTCATTGGAGAACCTCTTAAAATTCCTTCCCAAGCCCGAAGGAGGTCGACATAACAAAATTTGAACGTCTCATCTAAGGTCCGACCAAGGCGGGACTAGCTGTATTACGAACTTCTTTACGTAGCGTATACCATAATACTCTATATTCTTGACTTTATTAATATAAATACTTAAATGTAATCAGTAGGTTATGATATGAGGTAAATGATAACATTTTAACAAGAGATAACAAACTACATAGTGTGCGTGGCAGAAGTGTAAAAGGGTCCCTACTTTTAGACTGAAGCACTGGTTACACGCTACAACCCGAAGGCATTTTAGTGATTTTATTATGATGCGAAAAAAGAATGAAATATTAAATATTATTTCTTATAACATAAATATAATAAATATGTAAAAATCCACTGTCATATCTGTTTGTTTGTTTGAACATTATTCTTATCAACAACTAACATATGGGTGTTGCACAAGATGCGATTCGTATCTTAATCATCCTGGGGAATCCCCGAATAATGTTATTAGTGTTATTCGTTTTGTTTTTATTTAACAATTTATGTACAAACACACAATTTTATAATATGCAATCATAATCTTAATTTATTAAAATCAATATTATGTACAAGAGTACCACTTATTTGAAAGAAATCTCTTCCAGTTCGATTAAACTTTATTTATTTTGTTTCGTTATTTATTGTATACAATTAAATAAAAAAAATCAAGAAAAAGATCAAAATGGTGTGGTTTATTACTAAAAGAATTTCCTTCGAACCCACCTGCGATAGCTCACAAATTTTAAATGTAATTTATTTTCAATGGGTCACAATTAAGATATTTATTCCACAGAAAACTTTCTAAGATTATAATATTTTTCAACAAATAACCAAGAATAGTATCCTATTCTGGAAGTTTAATGAAAAAATTATCAAACATAATCTTACTTCTTTCTCTCTCGTCCTTTCTTCTTATTAAATATCGTATTATTTTATCGGCGAAACTACGATGAAATGCACAAAATATGAAAAGGAATCAATAAAAACTATTCGAGAAAATGTATATAAATCTCTTTGCATGGTATATTCATTCGTAATTCGAGGACTGGTTCGATATTGATAAAAATATTTGCGAATCAAAATCGAAAATCGTTGAAAATAGTTGTGATAATGTGAAGGGATATGATTTAAAGGAATACAAAAATGAATACAGTGCCTTAGCACGATCACTCTGCTATCACAGCTGCTCTCGGCAGGAGCGGTAGTGGCGGACCGGCAAAGCTGGCAACACCGGTAATTTTCACAATAATTGTAAGATCAGATAATAACTTTACTGGTCGTGGTGTCTGTGTAGCCTGCCTTCAAGGGGATATTTTAAGGAACCGGATTACATATGGATGACGCTGTGTTGATTCTCAAAGACGCATTCTAAATTTAAATTTGATTTCAGTACCTCTCGCTCACTTATTAACATTGCAATAAGGATAGCCAAGGTAACGTGATATCTAATAACTACATCTATATATATATCAATATCAGTATATAAAATAACAAAGCAAAGACAACATTAATCGCGCTCAATTTAAGATAAGTTTAATCTTAAATCCATAAGCATGATAATAAATTGAGATATTTTTGATATATACGTATTGGGGTAGGGCATGTATACTATAACTAAAATTACACACAATTTTATGAAAGGTTTCATACATATGCGCCCGCGTCGTCACACTCACTACACCACCTGCGCCACGCGTGACCAATCGCCCTTACTAAAAGCGACATCCCTACTTTAGTAGAGTATAATCACTCGAGTCCGAGTCAACTTAAGTTTGTTCCTTATACTTTGGTTTATGGCATAACTCGATGACCCAATGCACGCTGGTGGGTTTATTGACACGCAATGACAAAATTAATTGATAAATATAATTTAAAAGACATTTAAAAGCTGTGGGGTTTCGTGCTACATCTTCTCCACAGCTAAAGACGAAGAAGAAGGACGAAGCGGTTAAATTACGACGATTTCAAAGAAATAAGTAATTGAATCTATTTAAATAAACATCTTCTTGATTTAATAAACCCTCCGTTATAGACGCTGCTGCGTATGCGCAACCTTAACCCTACAGCTACGGGAGAAAAATTGTCCCAACTTTGACGAATGTTGGTAATTTTGACCAAGTAATAAAAATGAGTTTTATTCTCAAATAATAGTTTATTATTAATGGTAGCATTAATTGCAATTGCAAAAGTTTGAGAGCCATCAGAAACGATTTGTTGAATCTGTATATAATTTAATATTTACTTGGTCAAAATGACCAAAATTAGTAGCTGTATGTAGGGTTAACGTTTCACAGTCCAGGGGCGCTTCGTTTTCATAAAAATATGATTAAAAAGGTGAGGTTCAAGTTATGAATGAATGCTTGATACAAAATTCGTACTAATAATTCATCATCGGTTTTCATGAGAAACGTTACATAAATAATTCATACTTCGATGTAAGTGATTATCAATCGAAGTGTACATTGCAAAAACAGGGAAAATGAGCGGTGAGTTATCTGTTTTATTTATAACGGGTACACCAGGATTACACCACTCCAGTCGCGGAACGATCACCTACAACTGCCCAGGCGTGGTGATGAAATAGTGGGACGTATGATGGTGGTATATGATGATGATTATGAAACATAAACAATCCAAACCGTTTCTTAGGAACACAACTTATTTAAAATTTTAATTTATAGATGACACTTTGTACATTTACATTACGTGTCATGTGCAAGTGAGTAGTTTTTTTATCATTACACTGAGTTATTCCCATAAAGAAACTGTTACTTAACTAAATTCATGATAAGATAAAGCCGTTTGTCGGTTCTCGATAGTCAAATAAAGATATAAAACGATGCAATAAAAATGCAGTTCAGTGGCGCCACTTATATATATTACTTTCAAACGGGGAATTACCTTGAAATCTGATAAGCAATTACTATATGTTGCAAATTTTCCTTTGTATATGAATATGGTGAGAAATAAAGGATATTATTATCTGATTATGTAATAGATCTGGTCAGAATATATATTAATAATATTATATAGATAAATTTAGACCCTTAAATTAAATAAACAAATATCTAGCCCTACGGGGATTGAACCAAGAAGCACTGACTTTGACGATGACTAGATAGATGATTATGCTGAAGGTGTTTTAGTGGTTTTTGGAAGCTCTGTGATATATGTACTTATTGCGTGTTGTCAAGTGAAAGTTTATTTATCATTTTTTTTTCAAATATCACTGTCTGAAAAGTCTCTGTTGGCTAGTGAAATTGAAAAATTCCTTAATGGACAATCTAACTGGATAAGACCTAAGCGTTAACGTGGTTAACCTACAAAAATATTCAGCGGTAGATCGCGTCCCCTACCTGGTGCACGTTCATCTTGAACATCTATGAATTCCCGTTTGGAATCTTTCTAATGACTAATAACATTAAAAACAATTCTAAAAGATGGAGTTTAAGTTGGTCGCAATCACATTTCAGTTGAATTTAAATATCTAACGGATGCCAATGCTTTTTTAACAATGTATTTCTTAGTATGTTATTTAAACATAATTCTATTTCTTATAGAAATAAGCAGTACCTTTGTACAATTCTCTGTTTTTCTGTTTTGTCCTTTTAATTGTCTTTGTGTGTACATAAATTGTTAAACAAAATAAATAAATATATTACTTCTACCCCAACACGTCATTACCCGTACTGGCCTAGTCAGAGATGTGCTTCTGATATTACGGCAGAAGAGTTGACTAGCCTCATCAAAGTACCATCTGGCTGTGGTCCAGTACTCAAGGTTATGCGCTTACACAAAAATAATATTTATTGGCAAGTCAAAGTAAAAGTCAAAATATCTTTATTAAATAGACTCATTTACTAAGTTCTTTTAAATCGTCATAACAGGGAATATGTATGAGAAATATAAACAAATGTAATTAAAGGTAATAGTGATAACTTTGTGGTTATTTACAAATTGTCCCAGTTATAGAATTTCAATATGTACTAAATAAATTGGAAGCCTACAGCAATTATGTTTCTAATATTCGATAGTCAAGTACTACCTAAATAAGTGTTTTACTGTTTCTACTCCAAATCATATAACCAACCCTCCAATGTCGTAATGGCTGTCGCTACGACCATAGCAAACCTTAATGTAGCTCTTAACTGCGGTGTTATAAATATGGGCATGAACCTGTAGGTTTAGGCAGCGACCACAAGAACCATAATCTTATTTATCTTATTAACAAATATAACCCATTAGTAGTTGCAATATCTGAAACGTGGCTCACTACATCCCTCAACTTTCACATAAATAAATAATTTAGGGTAATGTTAACTTACCATATTGTCAACTGTAGGTATGTCTACAGACTCATGCCGAGTCTTCAACACTACACAATGGCGTCTTAACATGTCTACATCTCCATTGATTGCTGCCTGGTGGATGGGTCTGCAGAAAATAACAATATAATTGTCGCAAAAGTTAAAATTTACCTTTAACTAACTAAATGCTAAGCTAACTTAAAATGCTATTCATGGTAGTTCATTTGGAGGACATACTATCAAAGTTAAAAGCAATAAATACTGTCTCAAACTATACTATAACATTAACAGAACCTATTTATAATTTCAAATGGAGAAACTGTCCATGCGGGAAACAATCATAAAAGCGCAGAACCCTCTGAGGCGGTACCAGTAGTAGAAATTAATGTGATGTCCTAGTAAGCAGTGGCAGAATGCCAGTTGGTTTCTTAGTGTTATCATAATTAACATCTACAGCCTATATACATCCCCCTAGGCAGAGGATTTCCTACGTGAGAGAAACACATGAGTTTGAGCCTTAGCAACACTACCCTGGCCCAGGTCTGGCTGGTCTGGGTAACATAGTCCATAGTAACTCAAAAATAAATAATTCTTGCTCTCAGTACCACCTCAGTGGACTGCTGTTGTCAATATGCAATAGTCTTTTTTTAATCTAACATTTTCAATGAGACTTCAGTTTTCAACTGAGTACATTTAGGGCATCTATGTGAGCCTCATGGAGTAACTCTTAGGAACAACAGAAAGCATACATTACTTTATTAACATGAGAAACATTAATAAAAACTTAATAAATGGCATTATTCATGGTTAAAATTATAACTGATTTCACTGATGGTGCTACATATATACAATGAAATTAATAGTAATTAAGTTGTGCCATTAAGTTATAAAAATAATAACAAAGAGTGGCCTTAAGTTATGTTAATTAGTTAAACATGCATATGAACTAATTTTCAGTACTCAGGAGCTGTTACTCCAAATATGTCTCCAAATGTGTATAACTAATGCCCGTTACCTATTATGCTGGAGCCTATAAATGTCTACAAACCACACAAATAAGAGATCTTTTGCCAGAATTCTTCATCTTAGGACCTGAATAAATATCTTTATACTTACAAATTATTTTCTTCATCTGGAGTCAAGCATAGCTTCCAGTCAATATATGCTTGATACCATAACACTTTCCTCCGTAATTCTGGAGCTACATACTTTATAACTTCAGGTGTTGCTATATGAAAACAATCTTCAATCTTTAAGGGTATTTTAATTATAGTATTATCTAATAATGTGATTTTAGTCCCGTTACCCCAATCTATTGGGTGGTTCAGGTCTGTCTCAACTGGTTTTGTAACTTTTTGAATGTCTTCTAGAAGTCCCATTGGATTATCTAACAGTTCCGGCCAAGTATTAACAGTAAGTGTAGAGCATTGCCCAATACTATCCTTGGAATTGTCATCTAAGAGAAGTGGCGGACTCTTTAGCAATGATTGGGTCATATCTTCATCAGGTGGTAACGGGGTGAAGTCTTTAAAAGTAATAGGACTAATAATATGTTTAACCTTTTTCTTTGTTTCTGTGACAACATACGGTGTGAGCTGTTGTCTTCTATTGCGTTTTTTAGGCTTCTTTTCATAGATCAGGCCCATCCGTGTTTCCTCAGTCTGGCAGGATTTATCTTCAACATATTTTTCGCCACCAAATGTTTTTGTCTCAGTCTGACATGAAACACTACAGCATTTCTTCGGTTCAGAGAGTAATGAGAGAATACCACGGATTTTTAACTCCTGACTAATAACGGAACAAAGAGCAGAAAATAAAGTGTCGTAATTTTTTTGGCCGATTAATCGAATTATATTTTCTGATGTCTTCTCTACAACAGGCTCCTTTCCAAAGCGAGCCACAGTATGACAGCCATTAGTAATTAAATTCAGTCTATTTATCAACGTCACTTCAGTATCTTGCTTCAAAAAATCCCCGACTTTCGACTCGTATATTACATCTTCCTTGTAAAGAGAGTTCATGTTCGTGTAGCGTTTTAAATATTCAACATTTTTCACCACTTTTAAGTTCTTCTTGAGTAAAATTGTAGGCAATTTATTATTGATACGATCTTTTTCACCAGAAGACATTTTTAAAGTTCTTTTTTATTAATAGAATCACTCAACTCATGGGGATTTTCTTAAATTACGACAAGATTCCGACGTGAATTCGGATTAAAAGACAAATCACACTTATGGTTCACAGATTACTATTTACGAATTGAATTAAATTAAAAAAACTATATTTTTAATAATTCAACACAGACATATCATAATAATTATGACACAACTAAATGGTTAACAAAACATTCGCTTAGAAAAAATACTACGCCAAGTCAATGTGCGTTCACAAACTTAGACTTGGCTTGACGCGTTGTCACGGGTAAGCCCCTTTGATAAAGTACTTCTTGACTTGACATTTGAGGTTAGAAATGATAAAAGTACTCTTTACACTAAGCGGGCCGCAATACAAACTACTTGAAAAGGTTGTATTGCGTTTTTATATATTTTGGTGAGCATACCATTTCGTACCCAAGTTGCGTAATGGTATAACCATATAAATCAATTAATAATATAAGACTTTAAACACTCAATGAACTTAATTTTTAAACACACCAACTCAAGTTACAATGTATGGTCTTACAAGGTATGATATTATTACTTTGAATTAATTAATTTTGGAATCATGATGTTATTTATAATTTTATTGATATTTATAATTACTTAAATGATTTCATAAGTATTTTAAAACAGCAACAATTTTTCCTACGAAGAAAAGTTCACACGTTTGCCATATGATGGTATTTATTTTATTTGTTACATTATTGATATGCAAGTTAATTTGATTCTCTTTCATAAATACAAACAGATTTTATGTAAATATTTTTTCTATTTAGTACGGGTTAAGCGATTACACAATTTTTATCATCACGATTTCAAATAATTCAAAATAAATATAAAGTCTAGGTAACGAACATATAAGAAACCAACAAAAGAAACTTGTCTTTTTAAGTACATGTTTAATACAATAAATCGCACTATGTAAGTTCACCTTGAAAAAGTACCATTCCATTTAATACTCTCATTATTTTTTTAACTTAGTTTAAAAACCAAATAATTTAATTAAAAATAGCAACCTAAAATAATAAATAACACTTCCCCTTTTATATACCAACAAGTATAATAATTATATATTTTATTATTATTATAATTTTGAACAATAGCGATAAACAACATATTATTAAACTGATGAAAACACGCTACCGTAAAATGAAACGTATTGAAACCATAAAATGTAAGGAACGTTCAAAAACTAGTAATAATTTCTTGTTTCATTTTCGTTTATAACACGAACTAAGATTATTTCTTAACAATCATGCTTTTTATATTCTTGTGACAATTTTTGGTACTTTATAATTAAATATTTCATAATTTGAATTTAACAAAAGGTTTTAGTGACTATACTTAAACTACTCAAGTTATTAGGCAAATAACACTTTCTATTTAATTCAATATGAAAGGGATATAATGACTTATAGGAATGTTATGTTAGGTATAACTAATAAAAGGTATAACTTGATTCAATGTTGACATTTAATCAAGTTATACCTTTTTTTAACCGAAATATTTTATAAAAACCACCATTACAGGATCCAATAATGTTGTCACCGGTCATCTGAATGCGTAAAATGAGTTGTTCGAAATATATTGTCCGTTACTCAATTTTTTAAATAATAATGTTTAAAATTTTCTTCGTTAAAGATTTTTCTCTGTAAATTAAGCGTCTGTGTTAATTAACATGATAAAGGTTCTTTGCCGCACAGCTAGAGTGTGGAATTCCTTACCTGCAATCGTATAGCCTCCTTCATAAAACATGGGCTCATTGAAAAGAGGCGCCTAAAGGCTGATTTAGAGCTGGGAGGGTGGAGGGCAGTATGTCGCATGCTGCACTAGCTTTCGTTCTACTGCTTACCATCAGGTAGTGATATTGGCTATGATTCGTATGTAAAAAATGTGTGCATTCAGTAAACCAAAGTCTAACCTACTGCCTACCTAAGTATAATATATATAAATATATAAACAAACTAGGATTTCAATGTTAACAGAGGTGCTACTAACGAGTTTTCATATAATTTAACCAAGACAATAGAGTCATTAAAGCCAGGGATGCAGAATTAGGTCCATTGATGTTATTGAATTGGTAAATGACTTACTTTTCAGTGTTAAATTTTATGGTTTCAGAGCTAGCAATCTCATGACGGGGAATACCCACAAGATTAACCACGTAATTTGATAGAGACAGCTGTTTTGACTTATTGTTATTGTTAGTATGTACAATTATTACGCAATGATCCTGTGTCCGTGGCGAAGCAATGAAAATGACATTGATTTACATATTATCTTCTCTTATACAAATATAAAAAAGAAGTGATGTTCGTTAGACTTGCTAAAAAACGGCTTGACCTGTTTGAATACATTGACAGTTTACAGTTTAAGTTCAGCGGGCGAGTCCATTTTAAAATAATTAAATTCATTAAAATGATAATATCATTGGATAACCCGTACAATTCTAATAAACATTTATTATGAAACCAGTTGTTACAACATACCACGGCGTGACGTCAGATCGCATTACCCATTACTAAGGAGCGTTTGACTTTTATATGTTTTCTTGAAGAGTTGTATTTTTTAATTTCGTATGCTATAAAGAATAACAATATTAATATGAGAAATATTATTATTACACTCACCCTATTATCTAGTCCCAATTAAGCAATCATTAAGAGCTTGTGTTATGAATAACGGAGAAATATAGATAGTAATATACATATATAAATATCAGAAATAGAAACATCCATTTCTATATTAACTTTAAAAAACATATAAACCTAAGATATTATAACTATAACTGTAAGTCCACATCGCACGCCGTGGCTGTTTGTAATTAAAAACTATACTTAATTTAATGTCTACACTACAGTTAAATATTTTTTGTTAGTATGAGTTTTTGTTGACTGCCTTTAAAATAAATAAATAAATCCATGTCTCTTGAACAAACATTCGTACTCATCATACAAATATCTGCCCCTACCGGGATTTGAACCCTAAGCTAAGTAGACAAGGGTACTGACCAAACGCCGCCCGTCATATGGTATTGTATTGTATAGATTACCAACATAATATACATGATAGTCTCAAGGACATTTGTATGTTTCATCCGAATAAGAGCGTAGCAAAAGCTATGAAGTAACTAAAACGAAAAAATTAATCTTACCAAAAATTAAACTTAATTATTGAAAGATTAGAAAATTATTCTGTTATTCTGTTGTGTCCTTTTTAATTGTCTTTGTGTGTACCCAAATCGTTACATAAATAAATAATAACATTTCTCCTAAAGTTACGAATGCAACCATGCTATTAAACTCTTTAAACAAAGCGTTTTAAAGGTACGTTTACTAAACGCAGATCTGAGATAAGTGGTCTCAACCATTTCATACCGTCACTCTCCGTGAAAGAAAGTTTACTAAAATTATGCTTTTAAATTATACTTCTATACATAATAAGATAATAATTAATTCTTTAATAATATATATAAATATATAAATGTATATTCAAGTAATACATAACATAATATATACACTAGTGTACAAAATATATGTTAAATGTAAGAGACAATAATAAAGCTATTTCAACCAAACGTTTCATGTCTGTTGGGCCTTCATGGTGACAAGTTTGGAGAGACTTCAAAGATATGAGACATTGACGTCAGACAAGACTAGCCTTTTACAATTTATAAACGACGAGATTTGTTTTTGATAGGAGATCTCCGTGGAGCCGTTTGTGCGTCTACTGTTTTCAATAAAACTTCGGCTCAAAGGAAAAATATTATTAGATTTTATTATTTCTTAATTTTATTACTTCTTCTCCATTTATCATTTAAAGTCCAATTGTAAAGGCTAGACGATTAAATTATAAAGTTACTCCGTCAGGAAGCCGTCCCAATCATGTGATTTGTTATTAGATTGCCAAACCCTCCTTCCAAGAGTGTTCCTATTGAAGCATAGAGCAAATCCCCGTAGAAAAGTACTTTGACTCATCAATTCAGTGCTTCAACTGCTGCAGATTTGGTCTTTCCCTTCCCAGTTGTAGGTCCAAACCCAGGTGTTTTAAATGCGGAGCTAATAACCACTCGGGGAAGTCGTGTGAGGTCGATTATTTAATACATATTTAAATTCTATAACTGGGACAATTTGTAAATACCCTGTTAATACCCACTTAAAGTTATCACAATTATGTGATATTTTCTCAAACATATTCCCTGTTATGACGATTTAAACGAACTTAGTAAATTAGTCTATTTAAATAAAGTTATTTTGACTTTGACTTGGACTTCGATGTTTATATTGTTTTATATTGCATATTGTTTTATGTGTACAGGCTCACATTTTGCTACCAATAAAAGCTGTCCAGTGTATATGAAGCAGAAGGCGATTAAAATAATAATGGTGGACAAAAACATCTCTTATTGCGAGGCTTCGAAGCTTCACAGTCCCGTTGTATCAAAAAGTTACAGTAACACAGTCAAGACATCGTATGCTTCAGCTGTTTCTACTCCTTTTATTCCTGTCAAGCCTAAGTTACCCCTTCCACCTCGCGCTGTCCGTACCAATTTAGTTAGAACCCCCGCTTTCACCGAACCAAATGGCAGAACCATTATGTATAACATTTTTCGGAGTTTTTGTTGACTCGACTTTACCCATGTGACCTAATTGCCTTCTCATCACAATTCTTAAATCTATAATGGTCTAGAATATGGTGACGTGGTAGTAAGTCTGATGCATACTATGCGAGGATTTAGGCTGAGATACCATTAAAGCCCTGGCGTTTTAAGTTCCGTGTGAACAGAAAAACTCTCTCTTCAGAACACACAAACAAATCTCTTCAGAACAGAAGAAAAGCAATTACCGAAACGTAACCTGGTAACTATAGCACCAAATTACGTTTCGGTAATTGCTGCTTACCTTACCATCTCAAGAAATTACGAATTCTCAGTTCCTTACGGTGCGAGTGTGGCCTCATTGAAGGTAGTGCTAATCATATCTTCTTTTCTTGTCCAAAGTATAATCGTCAGAGTTTTAACTCATTGGTTAAAAACAAAAATGAAAAATTATGTATGTATGTATACCCACTAGTATTGATATTATTTTATTTAGTTTAAACCTAACATCCATAAATTTGATTACCACATTTATATCTGATACTAATATCAAAATATTGTTAATTACATCTGGTACCAGTTCGGTGGTCTCTGTTATAGTTATTGAAGTCTAATCTATTATTATTAAGTCTAGTTTCAGGTGATATAGTTTAGTTCTAGCTATTAATAATGTTATATAATTTTTAATACTTAATCCAATTTGTTAATTACTCGAACCCGGGACCCTCTAATGACTTTAACTTTGATTAGCAATGTTGGTACAACCTACTGCTATAACCGATTTAAATAATTGATTGAACGGCTAGATGCCAATCATGTGATAAATGATTATAATAGGTTGAGGAAAAGTTTCTTCGCATTTTATATAAAAATTTAAGACATTTTTTTTAAAGTTAATTTAAATTTAATATGCCATTTTGTTCGTAGGCTTTCTATCGTATTTTAGGTAGAAACATGATCCCGTTGCTGTAGAAATTTTGGCACTTCTGATCAAAAAAACGCAACAAGTAATTTTGGCAGTCCTCTCTTGATGTTAACCTGACACTGCCTAAAGTATTCTGAAGAGACCGAAACAGGTGGAAGTCTAAAGGTGCAAGGTCAGGGCTATATGGCGGATGCATTAACACCTCCCAGCCAAACTCTCAAAATTTTTGCTGAGGGGCTAAAAATGTATGTGGACCAGCGTTATCGTGATGAAACACCTTTCTAGTAATTAATTCCGGCCGCTTTCTCTCAACTTCTTGCTTTAATCTCATCAGTTGTTGGCATTAGATCTCCGAATGGATGGTTCTGCCCGGTAGTAAAAGCTCCTAATGAACAATGCCCTTCAAATCCCACCATAGACACCACCCTCATCATCTCATTGCGAGTTAACCCAGGTTTCGACCACGACCTTTTTCGCACGTTCTTGTCGTACATGATCTAATTTTCATCACCAGTTATCGCCAGGTTCGGTTTCATTACGTCTCAATAAACAATCGCAAATGAGTACACGGCTTGCGATGCATTTTTTCCTTTTTTGTAATACAATTTTAAGTAAGTAAGTAAGTAAGTTGATTATGGCAATGGTTTTCTTAAAAAAAAAAAACATTTTGCCAGCGTCACGTCAGCTCAGTCAAAAAGAAAATAACGAAAAATAAAGAGTAACCAGGCGCCCTTGCCTGAAACAAAGGAAATATATTGTTACAATCTAAACTACAGCTAAATGGGATAAATACACGTGAGAAATATAAACTATATACATGAGACACAAAAATACATGATACCTTATAGTACATACAATTTTAAAATGAATCTAATTACTTCATTCGATTCCCTCAATTTGGACAGGATGAGAAATAAATGAAAAATTCAAAATATTCCAAATTTGATTTTTTTTAATGTAACCTTTTTAATGTCATGAAAACCAGCCAGTTACAAATAATACAGCCAATATTTTATATAAAGTACATACTATATGCGAAAGACTTTTTCCCCTACCTATTATTAAACAGAAATTCTACTTAAGTTTGATTATGCAAAAATGCACATATAGGTATATAATGTAATAACATGTTATCAGAAATTCCCACAATTCACAGTAGTGTTGGGAAGGGATTCGAGTCTTTCAAGTTCTAAAGACTCATATATTTGATGTAAACTACGTAAGAATTACGGCCTCTGCTGTCTAGTGGCTTAAACCATTTGATCAAAATCAGGGTTTAAATTCTAGTGCTACGGTAGGGTGTTGTGTGTGATAAATAAAAGAAACAACCCCAGTAGACAAATTTATTAAAGAAGTAGAATTAAATATTTCAGGGCCGAAAAGGGTCTACCGCCGGTTGCAGTTTGCCCTCCAACAATTTCCTAAAACGCAGCTAATTCTTAAAAGTACTGCCCTTGTTTATGATGGTAGTGGTGGTGGGTGGTAATCGGGTCTCCGTCAGTACTGATCGTCTTCCGGCGTCCTGGCTTGAGGTTGACTTTTCCACAATAGGAAGTAAAACCGGAACAAAAAAACCCTGTAATTCACGTCCGGAAAATTAGAGCAGAATCCCAGAAATAACTCCTCCGATTGTGGTCACCACTTAAGCGTAGGCGGGCGAAGTACTTAAAGGTGATGGTGTGTGATGACACAATCAGAACGGAGTTAACAAAATACGAAGTAAAAGTAAGAAAGCAGTAAAAATTGGTTACTACAAAGTTAATATATTTTTTATAACAACACTCAATTATTACTAACTAATATTTTCTACAATTACGTTAATTCGATAATTTAAATGTACGGTAATGCTAAGTCTACCTGTAACTTAAATATTGTTCAAAACTCACCGACATCGGGTTTCACATTCACAAAACAAGATATTTCACTGTGTTGTGTCTTCTGACACAGTATTATATTTAAATAATATTCAATATTTAATTAAATTCGGGTCTGTACAAGAAGCCACGCATGAAGACATCTACCAAAAGATGACGTGCTCCTTGCTTTCAAGTGGTCTCAGCTGTGTGGTGGGGTGTAGCTCGAAGCCGTGGCCGGCGCGAGCGACATGGGTGGGGAGCCCGCGATCACGAGAAGACCGGGTGCACCGCCGTAGCTTAGCGGCTGTAGATGTTTTCATTGGCACAGGTCGCTAGTTTGATTCTGGCCGTTTTGATTGACAGAATCTTATTATTTTTTAATACGTAGAAGTAATAGGTTTTAATAATAGTTAGTAATAATATCTAATTTTTAAGTTATATATCTTATTATTTATTTTTGTGTGTATATATATTTTTTATAATTTTAGTATATGTAATGATTTTACGTTACACTAGTGGGGCAGAAATTACTCGATTTGGTTGATGTCTCTATTCGGTCTTACCTTAGTCAGCCGTCAAAAATAATGCTAACAGTATTTTGTTCCGGTAGTTGGAGTTTAGATTACCAGTTCGTTTCTATTTTCGGCTTTATCTTCACTCACCATTAGTTGTGAAGATCAAAATCTCGTTAAATATAAAAAAGGTAAGCCTCGTCGCTTAGAAGGACTCACAAGAGACTCAAAGTTTACCCAAGTAACCCAACACTATCTTACGATACGTTCTATTTCAGGTTATTCCCGCGATAATAACAGACCCCAGTAGGTAGTTAGCGCATTCTCAATGAAATGCATCACTATTTTACTTCGTCGTTGAGGACTGGTTGAAGTACTGATTCGAACAACAGCGCCTCTGTTGTAAGGTCAAAACGCCTTGATACGATTGATTACACAAGGGTATTTATATATATACCTAATTACATGTAGGTAATAACATTTGTTGCGAATGAAACTGTCACGTCTGCTTTGTGAGCGTATAATTTTTATACTGATAGTAATATATATATATTACTTCTCATTTCGATCATCTCCACCAACCCATGGTCCTGCCTACCTTGCGGCGTAAGAACCGATCACTGGAGAGCGTGAGGGTACTTGTATGCAAGTACCCTCGCCCCTCGAGCCCTATGGGGCTCTTTCCCCTTCGGCGCTGATCTGTGCTCCCTACAATTATGTTTATCCGTCCCTTCTGTTGCCAATTCTCCCCTTTCTGGGACGTAACGACACAATATCTCGACCATCTGAAGAAATTGCGACTAGGTGATGGAACAATCATTACGATAACGCCAATATTGTTCGCCGATTCCTTTCTCTGTCGTCCTGACCCACGTCCAAATAAATAATTGATTAATTAATTGAGTAATAAAATCGATTTTCCATAATAATAATAATATAATTAAAACAAGTTCCAATCAAAAGGTAAATTACGTCACACATTGGCTATGGTGGGCTGACACCTGAAATAAGTATAAAACCTGTATCTCAAGTAGTTAGGCTTCTGGGAGTAAAATATAATTTCCTTGAGGAACTCGTTAGTGTAATGGTTTAAACGCTCTGATATCGATATCGTAAACAAAGCACCGTTCGCCTGTATGGATCGATTAATTTTTACCACCGGCTGTTAAGGCTACCGCATTCACACACCAACCCCATGCTGATGTGTTCCCCTCATATAGGAAGTCCTATGCCTAACAGTGACACGAGTATACGCTGTAGAAAGTTCCTAGTTTCAATTATCATTCATTTTACACGTAAGGCTTTGGTTATACTGCTTAAATATATGCTATTAATTGGGTAGTTTCATAAAAATCACATAAATCATTGCAGCTAGTGCTCTAATTAATTGTCGCACTAGTCGCGTATGTAGAATTTATATAAATACGCTCTTTCTCGCGCTTCCTGATGATAATCGGTTATCGGTACTCCACCCGAACTGAACATAAATCTTTCTCTGTGCTAAATTACAAGTTCCGTAAGGGAGCCTAATTAGGTGGATTCAGGTCAAAAAATAAGCTACTCTTACAAACTCTTTTTCACGTCGTGTCGTTCACATAACTACTGATATATACTTAAAACTTAGCTTTAGTTTTAAAACGCGATTTCGATTTCTTAATCTTAAATGAGTTTACAAATGATGTAACGTATGCTAATTAAATTATATCGCGAATTAATAGACAAGAAAAAATTATCTAGCAAATAATATTGACATATATTAAATAGAAAATTGGTCAAATTCTTAACCCTTTCCACTCCGTTGGCGCCGCTACGGCGACATAAACAATATATTTTACATAAACAAAACATGTAAGGCGGAGTGAAAAGGGCTAAACTTATTCCTTCGTTAAAAATTAGCACTTACTTATATAAACTTAGGCCTGATTATTCAATAGTCAGAAAGTTTTAACGTTCTGATATATTTTACATACAACAATACTAAACTTATTCAAATAAATTTTTACATTTTTAGATGAACATTGTCTGAGTACTCAAATACATAACATTAAGTCTTTATAGACCTTAGCAAAGCTCAAAGCTTCGTAAGGTATCCCAAAAATATGATGGTAAGCGGTTAACCTTAATCGCTAACTTGTTCAAAGTGTGAGAGCTCTTTATCAATAGGTCTGCAAGCTTTAATAGCGCGATGTAAAAGTGTTCAGCGACATCTATCGATACCGATGAGTACTAGGAATTCAATGTGGAAACTGATAAGGTATAAATTGTGAATTATTTTGGTAAACTTAAGTTCTGTATTTATATTTCCTACCTGATTAATTTTATTATTATTTAAACATTTTGTTTTGTCAAAAAGTGTCTGGCTTTTATCCCTTTGGTTTGTATAAAAGGAACTATATTTGTACTCATGGTAGTACAACTCAGCTTATTGCTATTTTCATTGAAGTATTTTAATAATTATTAAAGTTATTCGAAAAATCAAATACCCAAAGACAAATTTTCATTTTGTTCTATGAATGTAGCTACTGGAAATTTGATTTGAAGTTTAGTTTGATTCTCTGTGCTTATTTTTTAAATAACCCGATCTTTAATACCTATCTACGGCCACCTAAATATTATTTTGAAATTTCAGTGAAACTATAAATAGATACAATGACAAATTTACTTTTAAGTTCGTTTTAGATGTTAGTGATACTGCTATTCGACAATAGATGGCGTTGTATTAATCTCATTAAATTAAGAATATGGAATATTTCGTTGATAATTGAACTATCATACAATAGTAATTAACTAAATAATAACATAATCATATCTTAAATTGCAGGTTGTACACCTTATTGCAATAAATAATTAGAAAACTTTGTATAAGACTTTTTGTAAATAAAACTGAATTGTAAATGTAAGACTGTATTAACTGAAATTATAATAAAATATAAAATACGTGCTACTACAATGAAATCAAGAGAGAGAAGAGACAGACAAAACGTCAAAAGCTATGTTGTCATAGACATAACTGGGGGGAGGGCAATGATAATATTAATATAACAGTTACAAAAATAAGAACAATTTCAAAACATCTCTTTGTTTAAACATCTAAATAATACTTTATGAATAAGAATAACAAAAATATGAACTCTATTTTGTAAAGAGATATTTTGATAACAGATGTGATAAGGACACATTATAAATTTAAACGAAATATACAATATACATGCAAAGTAAACATTAAAGTTGTACATTTAAAGTAAGTTTTTATTATAATTCATTTTTCTTAATCAACTTATAATATAAATAAAAAATTAAATACATGAATTTATTCGAATATCAATCAGTAGGCAAAATGACAATCTTTGATACAGCCCTAGTATGCAACTTTTGATTGGCAGTTATGACTTCTACGACTCTAACTTTATTGTCATTGCCACAAAATACCTTTGTGATCCTGCCCAACGGCCAATGCAAAGGTGGAGTATTAGGGTTTACTAACAAAACAACAGTACCTTCTTTAAGATTTAACACATTCTTTTGCCATTTCGTTCTTTGATTAAGATTTGATAGATAATCCAGATGCCAAACTTTCCAAAAATGTTGTTTAATTTGTTCACAGCATCTCCAAAATCTTAATCTGTTAGTTGGCAAATCAGTTAGATCACCGTGAGGAACAGCTGTTAATGGCTGCCCAATTAAAAAATGACCAGGTGTAATATATGTAAAGTCAGATCTATCTTGAGGCAGAGCAGACATAAGAGGGCGAGAGTTTAGAATAGCCTCTATTTCAATTGCAACTGTGCTGAATTGCTCATAAGTAAATTTTTTTGCGGTAGATATTCTCTTTAAATGAAATTTGAATGACTTGACTGCTGCCTCCCACAGGCCGCCATGATTGGGACTGTATTTTGGAATGAATTTGAAATCTATTTGCTTTTGTAAAGAATAACTATGTACCTTTTCTTGGAATTCAGTACTCATATGTAATTTATACAGTTGATTAAGTTGGTTGTTAGCGCCTTTAAAGGTGGATGCATTGTCACAGCACACAACTAAAGGGATGCCTCTTCGGGAAACAAATCTTTTAAAGGCAGCTAAAAATGTGTCAGTTGACATATCCGAAACAACCTCGATATGTATAGCCTTGGTGGCAAAGCACACAAATATAATTACATAACCCTTGGTTATGATAGAACTACGCCTGGAAGACTGCTTTATTTCGAAAGGTCCGCAAAAATCCATTCCTAGCTTTTCAAACACTCGCGAAGGGTTTACACGATCGCTAGGTAAAGAACCCATTAACTGTTCTGAAACTTTTGCTTTATTTCTACAACAAACAACACATTAATAAATGACACTTTTTACCTCCCTAACGGAATTAACAATAAAATAATGTTGCGAAAGATTGCTTAAGACAAGTTTCAACCCACCATGTAATGTTATTAAATGCTCTTGTCTTATAATTAATTTTGTAACATGACAATGTTTAGGCAATATAATAGGGAACTTTTTTGAAAAGCCAATTTCTGCATTATGCAACCTACCTCCTACACGACAAACACCTTTGCTGTCTATAAATGGATAAAGAGACTTAAGAGAAGATTTGAAGTCTCTTTTCTCTAAAATAGCCTTTATCTCCTCCGGAAAATAATGGTTTTGAATTACCTTTATAATATAAATTAACGCATCTCTATACTCTGTGACAGAAAAAAAATCATAATTAATAGCATGCCCTTTGCACTTATTAATAAATCTTAAAACATAAATCATGACACGAATAGTTTTATACAAGCTTGAATATTTTTCAAATAGTGGATGAATTACTACATTATTTGTAGCTGCATTGCAAATATTTTCTTCGCTTAACATCATTAATGGAAAAGGCTTTTCAACTTCGGATAAATAAAAATTATAACTAGAATTCCTCAAATAGTCTGGACCATGCAACCATAGTAAATTATGTATGTCCTTTGGGTCGATTCCCCTAGACAAAATATCTGCAGGATTCAACAAACTCGGCGTAAAAAACCAAGAAAATCCTTTTGTAAGATGCTTAATTTCTTTTACACGGTTACCTATGTAAGCCGGCAGCTTTATGGCCACAGTGTCCAGCCAGCCCAGCACGATTTTAGAATCACAAAAGAGTTTTATATCATTAATATTTAGCACAGCTGAAACATGAGATATTAATTTAGATAGCAATAAAGCACCATTAAGCTCTAACTTAGGTATTGTCAGTTTCGAACCAATACCATTCAATCTGGAGCGAGAACAAAGCAAGTGAACATGATAATCACCATTAACCTTAACTTTTACATAAATGCAACAACCATAACCAGTTGCTGAAGCGTCACAGTAGCCCACGAGCTCAGCTGATTCTGCATTATCGATTTGAACATAGCGTGGTATAATAATATCAGGCATTTTGATTAGATTTTCATAAAAGTTATTCCACATTTCCTCTAAGTCAGCTGGCAGCGCAGCGTCCCACTCCAAGCCATGCTGCCAAAGCTCTTGTAAAAACAATTTAGCTTTCATAATGACTGGACCAGCAAATCCCATAGGGTCATATAACCTACTAACGGAACTTAAAACACTTCTTTTTGTTGGAAATTTTGCTGGTGTCACCACTTGACTACTCAATCGGAGTACATCATCAAACGCATGATACTTAATACCTAGCATTTTAACAATTTGCATATTTAAATTTAAATCTTTATCTAAGTCCTTTGTTTCAAAACCTAACTTGTCACGAGGCAAAGTTTTGAGTAATTCTGGACTATTAGAAATCCATTTATGCAAGTGCATATTAGCATGCTGTAAAAGAGATATAAGTTCGTTTTTAAGCTTCACGAGCCCCTCTAAAGTACTACTTCCGGTTTGAATGTCATCGACATAGGAATTATTAATAATTGCAGCGCTTGCTAAAGGGTATTTATGTTGGTATATTTTGCCTAATTCAACTAGACATCTAGTGGCTAGAAATGCTGAACTAGTTAAGCCATATGTAATCGTTTGTAATTGTATAACATTTAAATTGCCATTTTCGCGCCACAAAATATTCTGTAAGCATCTGTAATCAGGATGAATTTGTATCATTCTGTACATATGACGAATGTCACATAGAAGTGTGTATTTATGAACACGGAATAACAGTATAATGTCAAAAAGAGAACGCTGAACAACAGGTCCATTACATAGAAAATTATTAAGACTTAGTCCATTACTTGTTTTGACGCTGCCGTCGAATACGACACGCAGCTTGTTTGTCAATCTATCCATGCGAAGAACTCCATGGTGTGGTAAAAAGAATAATGGTTGATCCTTTAAATTACAATTTTTGACATTAATTATTTTGGCATGACCTAATGAAATATATTCGTCAATGAAATTTTTGTATAATTCAAAGTAAGCAGGCTCTTTTATGAATCTTTTCTGTAAATTGTATAATCTTTGTAAAGCGATAGCATATGAATTGGAAGGGTCAATATCTTGCAAATCAACTTTTAGCGGATATTTGACTTGTAATGTATTATTATGTAATGAAATAGATTCTTTGAATACCCTTTCACTATGCTCGTGTTCTGATAATGACTCGTGATAAATATCCGGTACTTTTTCTGCCTCCCAAAATTGACGAACACAAGCGTCAAGATCAGGATTCGTTACTGTATGCATAGCAAAGGTTTTATTGAAATTGGAATAACTTGAGGATGAGATGATGTACCCCAGCCGAGTGTTTAACAATATGGGATCTGCTGGACCACCTTCTATCTTTCCATCAAGTACGATTTTGAAACAAATATCACAAGCTAACAAAAGCGATATCTCACCTGGAATATAAAATTCATCATCTGCTAGCGACACATGCTTTGGAATTGGAATCTTGCTTAAATCTATTTTTCTCTGTGGAAGCTTAGCCGTAATTTTATCAATTATTGAGCATGTCAAATTAATTTTAAAATTATTTTTTAAAGACTCAATATTAAAATTAATACCTTTATTAGTAGATGTGGTACTATTTTTACCTAAAGTTATTATATTTTTATGCAAAGCAATCAATGGAAATCCTAAGCGATTTGAAAGCTCTGTGGTACAGAATGATGTTTGACTCCCACAGTCTAAAAGCGCACGAACTACAAATTGTTTATTATTTATATCAGTGACCAAAACTTTAGCAGTGGGTAATATCACACTTTCAGCAATAGGTTGAGAAATATGCAAGTTTACCTGATGATCATGCTCACTGATACCTTTTCTCGTCATTGACTCGTCTTCTTGTTGGTGAATAAGCGCATTATGAGAGCTGGAATTACAGATAGAGCACTTAAATTTGTACCGACAGTTTTGTGTATGTAAAGAAAGACATAACTTGCATAAATTATTTTTTGTAACAAATTCTAATCGTTTTTTAGGTGTTATGCTATTAAAATCAGGACATTTGTAAAGTTTGTGTGATTTAGAACACATTTTGCACTGAGAATAGGCTTCAAATGCTTTATTAGTTGTGGAAAGATTAACCGATGGCTTATATTTTACTTGAGACTTATCACTCATTGGCAGACTAACCTCTAATGAAGCAGCTCTCTTTTCCAAATAATGTAACAACTCATCAACAGTTACCACTGTTGTGGTATCTCTTTCGCTGTGAAATAGTCTTATATTTAAATAATCTATTTTACGCATTAAAATACATGATAATATTGCATCCCATTGTCCAACAGGTTGACCTAAGTTTTGTAAAGATGTAACATGCTGTTTAACCTTAGCTGTAAATTCTCGTATCTGTAAGTGAGTACCTTTAATATTTGGCAAGTCAAGAATACAATTGATATGATTATTAATAAGCAATGTAGGATTGTCAAATCTTTTTTGTAATATAGAAAGTGCTGTGTTATAAGACTTACCAATTATTGGAAGGCTATCTATAATTTGTAAGGGCTCCCCTCTCAAATACTTTTTTAAAAAGCAAAGTTTTTCAACCTCTGAAGTCCGCGGATCATGGTGCACCACGGCCATGAACATTTCTATAAACGGCCGGTACAGGGCGATGTCCTTTCCGTCAAATATTGGAATGTCTAAAGACGGCAGCTTGGCGGCACCTTTGATATCACCTGGGGCTTCCACACCAGAAGATTTCAGCAAACGCTCGATCTCTGCCACCACTTTGAAATGACGCTCCTCAAACTCACGATCCTCGTCTTCAGTGTTTTCATCTAATAGTTGTAATTCCACACTTATATCCTGATACTTCACATAATTGTTTGCTAGCATTTCCTGACGCATCTTCAGCTCTTCTTTTGCCATGGTCATGGAAGATAAATATTGCTGTGACCTAGTTAGAGATGCTTTGATGTGACTACGTGCCACAATCAATTTTTTCCGATCCGCCATTTTCTTCAAATTATGTCAAATATCTTGTATAAATGAAAAATTTTCAAAATTACCATAAAATAGCTTGAATGTTTGAAATTTAGACTGAGTTTCGGCACCAATTTTGTATAAGACTTTTTGTAAATAAAACTGAATTGTAAATGTAAGACTGTATTAACTGAAATTATAATAAAATATAAAATACGTGCTACTACAATGAAATCAAGAGAGAGAAGAGACAGACAAAACGTCAAAAGCTATGTTGTCATAGACAAACTTTGTGATATTCCTACAAAAATATTGTTCTTAGAGTCACCAATCTGACGGGCTAGACATTTGGATTATCGTTTATAAAAATATATGATATTTAACATAAGCCCTTGTCATCGAGCTTTCAAGTCAAATTCCATACATATTTTATTTGGCGATTATCGTAAGACATGTTACCTGGGTACTTTTCTTCAATATTCTTACCATCCATAATAACCCACATTGGCTCAGCGTGGTGAAGGAATGCCCCAAACGTTTATCGAGCCTAAATATGTAAATCTAAAATTTTGAATAGACAGTATGTAAATAAATTTCATAACTTTCTCAATTCGTAGGTGTAGTAGATAAAATAATAAATTAAGCCAGTTATTTTTTTTTTAATATTTCAAACAGATATTATTTGTAATGAAATTGAGTACCATCATGTGTTTATTTTATTGAAGTCTTAAAGCAGAATATGGAGTTAATATAATTAACAGCAAATTAAACTCATATTAGAAAATAAACAGATTTAGTTTATTTTTAAGAATATCGTGCAATAGCAGGCTGCTTTAAGTGTTTGTAAGTTGGGTATTTTTAATTTATTATTAAATCAACACTTCACTTTATGTTTGTAATACTAATACATAATGACATAGGTAATTTGTAAATGCCATTATATATACTAAAGGCTGAGAGTTTCTTGCGCCGCTTCTCTGCAGCTACTAATTCGTCGAAGCGGTAGTAGGGTTGATTGGGAATATGCATACTAGTGTTAGTGTTAGTTTTAAAATAATTAATGTATTAATACATAATGAAATTTTAACTGGGACAATTTGCAAATATCCGGTTAATAACCACTTAAAGTTATAACTATTACTAGTGCTATACCCTTAATTTTATTTATTTATTTTTCACATACATATTCCTGCTATGACAATTTAAAAGGACTTAGTGAGTCGAGTTGATTTTGGCTTTGACATGAGTCTCTAAAATTTGAACATTAATAAGTTCAAATAACTAATATGTAATATATAGTAATTAATATGTTTATTAATATGTTATTTTATAATTAAAATAGAATTAAAAGAAAAAATAGAACAAGAATATACAGTTTTTTATTTAGGCATATTTTTTTACATACATCATATTAATTTTCAATTTCAGTAAAAAATACTTAGTATTTAGTTAACTATTCCTATTGTGGTGTTAATTTTGTTGTTTTTTTAAAACTAAACTATAATAAATACGTCTCATACTCCCAAACGAGAGGCTGCTCAAAGATTTCTATAACGAATAGGTACCATTGGTACAATTGATGTTTCTAATAAAAAAGTTTTTTGTCACTGTTCTGTACATAGTGTCAAATTCAAAAACTTGACCCATATACTTTTGCTTAATTAATGTTATCGAGTAACACGTAAAATAACGACGTACATGCTTTTCAGGTAATACACATAGTCTGTGTTAAAAAAAAAACAAAATTGACACCAGTAACATAGATATTGTCCTCAATTCTGTTGTACACGGACTGAATTAAATTTAAGTTATTCGCATCTCTTTCTAACCGATTCATTAAGAAGGTATAGAATGACTTTAAGGAATGTCTAGTTAGTTGACACTTGACAATCCATACACTTTTAACTTATTTTAATAATGCGCATTAAAATAAGGCTAAAACGATTAAGAGCCGCCATTTTGGAAATGTCAAATGACGTCATCGGTCGTCTTTTTTTTTTTGTTGTATTGTACTGAAAGATTAATCCTGAACATAAATTTAATTTAGTTCGTGTACTACGGAATCTGGGCCATTGATGGAATTAGGAAAGGACAATGCCCCCAAATATTTTGGCCATCCTTCTTTATTTAAACTAAGGCACTGCGCAGACTTAGCCATTTCTTTGAGGCAACTGACTTTTATCAGTTTAATTTTTTTTTAATTACTTTTATTGAAGATTATATTGGTCTAGATCAGCTAGCTCCAAACTACGGCCCGCGGGCCAAAGTTTGTAATTTCGTTTTTTAATAATTGAAATGCAAAAAAAGCGTAAGTTTACTTAAGTCGCGCACTTTGCAACTATTCTAACCTAGAAATATAGTTAAGGGTAGAAAAATTAAAACTGGTTTGGCCCTTCGAACAAACTAAAAAATCATTATGGCCCGAAGGCTTCAAAGTTCGGAGACCTATGGTCTAGATCTAAAATTCACATCTCTGCCCCCCTTGCATTCTACTTCTTCATGGGATAGTATGACTCAGAATGGTCGAGAAAATCGAAATAAACATGAATTGTATGCGTACACGCATACTTGTTGTTTTATACTAAACAATTACGCTCAACTAGGTAAACTAATTTTTTTTTCTAACTACCTTCAATACATAATATGTAATTGTCATTCACCTTGATAAACACTATAACGAGTTGCACATTTGTTATACGATGACCCCGCATTTCCTTTTATCGATAATCCAGTAATGTGCGCGTGCGCATCTTTCTTACAAAAGTGATTTACGGCACTGTCTGCCACGAATCTATGCGTGTAGAATACTAATTTTTACAGAGGCGCTGTTTAATTTTTATATAGTTTGACAGCTAAAGAAAAACACGATCAAGGCGGTTAAATTAGATTGAAACTAGTATTACGCATATATAAATAAATAGTATAAAACGCTGCTCACAAATTCAAAATTCATCTATTCTACGCATAATTATCAGTCTTTTGTCAATTCCAGATTGAAATATAAAATAATAACGATTTAATTAATTAAACAGATTATAATTGATCAACTCTAAAGCTACTAGCAATCTGTACTATAGAATGGTTAAAAAATAAGTGTTTTAACTTATACACGGGCACAAAATGTAATAAGGTATAATTTTACAGTAAGTATATAGATATAATTTGTAATTTAACATTTCAATTGAGACGAGTACACAAGATAAACATATTTATATGTGTAACTTGCATGATACTATTTCTTCTTGTGTGTATTATTACAGTGCGATATAAAATATTATCCAAATTTAATTTAATAAGCAGTCTCAGACGATCCATACACTTTTAACGTTTAAATCTTACATACTTAAAAATTGACGTTAACATACATCTGGTTTTTCTTGTTGAATTTTAATGTAAGATTAGCATATTTGTAAAAATTTAAAAGTGGCTGCGTCTGCGCAGTAGCAACTCCCATACCTTTCCAGTAACAGTAAAACTAGTTGTATATCTAAATTAAGGGTATCCATAAATCTACTTGGTCCCACATCAAATATGGTGAGGACCGTGAATCGGTGGGGAACAGTCTTAAGGAAAGTCTTCCAGTCTTCACTAAATTTCGAAATAAATGTTCTGTCGAATCAGTCTTCACTAATACTTAAAGTCACAATTCATATAGATACACAAAGGGAAATATGCAAGTGTATCGATGAACTAATCCTAATTTTAGAGAATATGGAAGAGCACTCAATATTACCCTATATTGAGTTTACAAATTCCCTTTGGCTGTTATTCAGACCATAATAAGTCATTTTTAATTAATGACACGTTAATTTTGATTGTCATAAAAGCTTAATACTTGAATGATTTGATTGTGCTTAACGTCAACATAGCTCATTCAACACTTACATTGTACAACCAAATAAAATAAATATTTTTACCTTTATGAAAGGATCGTATTTTTTTAATTCTTAACGGATTAACTCTTGGCTTTAATCTGACTTGATGCAGTGTCTGACAGTAATGATAAAGTCCAAGATGGAAGTGAACTACATTTACATCTCGACTACATCATGGCGCTAAATAATCAAATTGAATCAGCGATGACTACAGCGTAAACCGTGAGCAGAGATACTAAATAGAAATGACACAACACGTATTGCCAAGTCTGAATCACATTTATAAAATTTGCAAGGCACATCACTATGTATACACGGTCCGACGTCACACAGTCATCGAGCGAACTTACTGCTCGACGAAAGATGGATGTGAAGACTCCATCCACATCACAACAGAGGAACTGACTTACTTCCAAATGCCGAAGCTCAAGAATGCAGTTAGCATAATTAAGTCGGTAGACTTAAGTACGATGGCGATAGCTAATCAGGCGGGATCTGATCTTATATAGGGAGCTTAATAGCTTTTTTACACTCTAAAATTTATATCAATCTGTTCTATCTTTTTTTTATATATAAAGCTCAGTAAATGACTCGACACCACCTGATGATAAGCAGTAGAGGAGTCCATATGTGAAGATAGCTAGTGAAGCATGCGACATACTGTCCTAGCCACCCTCACCTTGCCGACCCAAAAAATGTTATTCCACTCTTTTAAAGGAGGAGAATCTCTTTATGGTTATTCGTATTCGATTTCGGATTTGGTCATGTTTTAACTTATGCTTTGTTCAACCGCGTGGTCACTAGACCACTAGGCTGAGACACCTATTTCAGATCTCCAGTCCGTGGTTCAATTCCAAGTGGGAGCAGAACAATTGTGTTGTTTTGTTGGTGGTACAGCTTTATAAAGTCCGCTAACTACCGCCATCTTGCTTATGTCTACCGCTATAACAATAATATTAAGATCATTGTGTTCCAGTAGTCGGAGGTAATATAGCTAGTTCCTCTGTGGTTGAAGAATAAGGTTGTAGTTCGCTTACATCTTCGTCTTATCAATGCTTACTATCAGATGAGATGAAAGCCAATCGCCAGTTAAGAACAAAAATAATTGTGTTATCAATAAAGTTACAAAGGTTGCAACGGTGAGCGCTATCTAATTAAATTAGGATAAACATGCACTTTAAATAAAAAAACAGGTAATCAAATTAAACTTACCTACAATCGGTTTTACATCAAATCAGTAAGAAATCATTTCATTATATTTATAATCAAAATAACTAAAGAAATTTTAAGACAATGATTTTTCAATATCATCTTTAAAAATAATTTCAAAAGCAATTCATTCAAAATACAATAATAGAAACACAAAATGATACCTCCTAAATGGAGTGATAACGCGATTAATTTGAAGCGAGAATCGCTTGAAATTAAATAAACTATATTTACAACTACATGGATCGGTTTTAGCTACACGTTTGACAGGTATGTTGATATGGAATTATCTTAATAAGCAAATATTATTCAATAGTTCAAATAGTGTTCCTGTTTTGTATTTTGATTTGTCATGTTTTTTAGTTAATATTGTTGTTACTTCATTATCATATTCGTATTAAAAGATTGGTAAGGTTGGACGCGCCTTAAAAATATCTCTATTCTCATATTATTAGTTAGGATTTCAATTCCATAAAATTTTTGATTATTCATAATAAAATTAATATATAGTCAAAGTAAACATTTTTTCTTATATGCTACGTTTCACATATACATTTTACAATGAAACATAAACATGTAACATGTTTTTACATTTAAAACATTAACTGGATTAGCATTAAACTTAAATTTGAATGATATAACATATAGAGGCAATGATTCTGTTGTGCACAGACAAATTAAATTAAATTTCTCTTTCATTACACTACGATCAGAAAAGGACAGTTGGCAAGTTATCTAACATTAAATGTCAACTAATGAAAAAATTTTTATGAGTCAGACTTTTGCTTATTAAAGTAAAATGAAAGAGTGAGATAACTGTACACAATGACAAAACAATCACATTCATTCCCAAAACCAGTAGATTTTTGATACTAACTATAAGAACATTTCACTTGTACAGAAATACAAGACGGTCATATCACTGTAAATATACAAGTACACGATAGACATAGGGACAAAGGGTAATGTACAGCCGAGCGTATTGATTATAACAGTTGCACTGCAATAACCACTCCTATTACAACTACATAAAGTCATTTTTAAGTCTTGCCGTTGCTTACAACTTACAACTATAAATGAGCTTATTAAGAATGCACTGGAGTTGTTTAAAAAAATCAAGATTACCTCTTCATATAATACACTCGTTACTAATATCAGAATACACCATAAAAAGAATAGCGTTAATAATATATGTTTTTGTTATATACAAATAGTATAAAATATAAAAAAATATTTTTTATACAAAAAGCTCAGCAAATGTTGCATATTTTATATATGCAACTATACACTCTTAATACAGAAAAGGAACAAATAGTTTTGAAAATGCGATTAAAAAATAATATTATTTAAAAAAACACAATTTTGTATTGCAACATGAAAAAACTATGATATTTTTACTAATTCCAATGTTATATATTTACTATGAAAGTCACCATTTATATTAAAACGTAAATATAAATAATACTAATTTCATTGATACATAGAACTAATAATTACACTTAAATGACATCAGCATGTACATGAAGACACTGTTAAGTCTTCTTACTTCTGATGTTTTCTTTCGTAATGATGAAGAAAGAAATACAGATATTTTACAAAATGTTTCTCTTTAACATGATTTAAAGTAATAAAACTTACTTACACAAAACTAACAATTTGCATCCTCATCAACGACCAATCTGTCACTTGTTTCACTTAATTCTTTATCACAATCCGTATTCTGAGATGTCACACTTTGACTCACAAGTAAACTTTTTAGATAATTCTCCATATTTGCAGCTAAAAACATGATTTGATTCTCCAAGCTCACACTCACACTGCTGTTCGGTAAATCACAATCGTTACTTTGATTTTTGAGTAGATTTGCTAAAATTGGATTTGACTTTAACGTTTCTTCAGCGTTCGTGTTAAAGTTTTCTTTTTCATTGTTTTTGGTGTGTGTTCGCTGATGTAGTGTAAACACGTCAGGGTCCTTGAAACATTTGGTACACTCTGAACACTTGTACGATGATTTCGTTTCTATGATTTGTGCTTTTGACACAATATCTTGATAATGAGTGTCATTTGAAGAGTGGGCTTCTTCCTCATCGTTTTCTGGTTGATCTAAAATGTAAAAAAAAATGTAGAGTTAGTATTTGGTCTAAAAACTTAGTTTAAAATTATAGCATACAGTAATGAAACTATGATATAATAAAAAATACTGAAGAATGAGATGTTATAGCATCTATTGCCCTGTAATAATTATCTATTATACTATATACGATACATACTAACTGCTGGGCACACTCTTCATATGTCTCTTTCAAATAGGTAGGCCACCTATTTGAAAGAGACATATGAAGAGTTTGGATAACATGACCACCGCACTGGCTCAATGCGTTGGTTAAAATGGTAACCGTAACAACCAGGACTAATGTACATTGTGCCTTCCTAGGAGTTCGAGATTACAAACTTTGACTGACAAACAAAATTTGTAACAAAACACCTTTAGCCAAACTTGTTTTGTTTTCGTAATCAAATCAGAGCTTTCGAACCATTACACCACCTAGCTCTAATTACGTTTTACTGCAAATAGGAAAGCCAGTGGTACCAACTCAAACTCTTCAAGCAGGTCTACCATTTAGAATACAATAGAATAGTTTATATCTTTATTGTACATCAACCAATTCAAAAAGAGAAATACATAGGGAACAGTTTACCAATTTTGTACAAAGGGCGATTGTGCAGCGACCTTATCGCTATCTTATCTTGGTAAAGGGCAAGACTTACTCCCGGAGCACTTCGAACTAATGGGATCTTTAGTGACCTTATCGTTAAAAGCAATCTCTTCCAGATAACCTTAGGATGGATAGGATTAAAAATAAAGTACTCGAAGGAAGTACTATTAGAATCATTTAGTAAATAATCGACTTACCATTGTCCAAACCGTTGTCTGTTGATCCTGATTGCATAGCGATCATTGTTCGCATGTATATAGCCTGGGCTATTTGCTGTTGTATCTGTAAATATAGATGTCAATATAAGTCAAAGTTAAAATACTTAATAATATAAATAATTACTTTGGGTTCCTTTAAAAGAGGTGTGAAAAAGCACTTTTTGGGCCGGCAAGGTGAGGGTGGCTAGGGCAGTATGTCGCATGCTTCACTAGCTATCTTCACATGTGGACTCGTCTACTGCTTATCATCAGGTGGTGTCGAGTCATTTGCTGTGCTTTTTATAAAAAAAATACTTTATTCGTCTTTGGTACATATATTCAATTATTGTACGTAAACACCACCTATTCTCAAGACTTAGGTGGGGTCTTATCCTGAGAAGAACAGGCAAGAAACTTGGTGCAAAAACAGCAGAAACAAGAATTTACATAAATAAATACAAAAAAAATCAAATAATTTAAATAATTTCACATCAGCTATACCTATATCTAATGGAACTAGAAAATAAACTTAAGAGTTGTTAGAAAAAATTTGAACCAGTTTGTTATTTTTCTCGCTGAAGTGTATTATTTCTTTCATTACAGTACTGATATTATTACCATACGTATGAACTAGTTGGAATGTTAGTGGTTCTTAGTTCTATGGTTGTTATGGAAGTGTTGCAGAAATTTAATATTCAGTATCAGCAATATTGAAATTATTCAACGTTATAGTGCCCCAGCGGTTATAGGATAGCGTTCTATATTGTCATTTTCCTATTACGACTTAGCTGGGTTCTTGGTAACATTTCTCTGAAATTCAAATAATGTTGCTTTCGATTATCTTCTCTGGTCTTTTACAAAAATTTAAAGAAGCTGCCTTCGTCAGCTTTAATGCACCATCCCTACAATGTTGGAATTTTCATGAACCGAAACAGATGCTGTATCATATGAATATGATGGTGTTATTATGCGTTAGCAAGTCAGCTGTGTATATTAGATAGAGAACAGGTCCCAGTATACTTCCCTGCGGGACTCCAGATTCAATTTCACATAATTATTAAATTTGCGTGCACTGTTTTACTTCAAAACAATGTGTGTTCAGGTAAGCCTTGATCATTGGAATTTAGACTTTTTTATCCTGTACAACAGTTTTTCGTGCCACACATTGTAGAAAGCCTGTCTAATGTCACGATACACAGCGGAGCAGTAGTGTTTATTTTCCAATGCCCAATCTCAATTGTGGCAGCAAGGCGATATAATTGTTTCACTGTTTCGTCAAGCTCTCCAAAATTATGTTATGGTTTATTTCCGTAAATTGTCCCATTTACTCTAATGAATTTTTCAGTTTGGAGGATTTTTCAAACTAATTGAAGGTATTCAGCATACTTATTTTCCTTTTACTGGTCTGACCAAGCCCAAAAACCACATCATACTTATATGGGGGGCATATGTATTATAGGCTGTGTGTTTTGATTGTTTTTGGAATAGTTTGTTTCAATAGGTAGCATAATAATGGCAATGTCACATGATTATTGTTATTATTATCCATTATCATTATTCTTCTCAATGAAAATTAATTGAATATCTTTTTAACCTTTCTATGTGGAGTAATCTTAGTAAGTAGTAGTGGGAGTCAATTTAATTTTAACTTTGATCGCATGGTAGTTATATTACCGAAAACGATAGTCTTTGAATGAGAAAATTATCTTGATGTAGGGCCAGGATTATTCCCGGAGCATGTCAACCCAATGGGATCTTTTGTGCTTTAATGAGAAAATTACTCACAACTAGTTGTGGTCGGCATAATATATCAAAATCGTGAAATGCCTTTTATGGGTCTAATTATACAGCTCATGCCACGTTGTGGTAATCTCATGTATATAGCGAAATACAACATAGCCACCTCAACTTTGTTGGCCAAAATTGTAAATTTCGACGCCTCTTTTAAAGAAGCCCATGTTATAAGAAGGAGTGAATACGGGAATGTTGGTGTATTCATTCAGGTTGTAACTTGCCACTAGAATACATTTTAAAACTTTGGTAGAGTTGTTTATTTATTTCTTGGCAATTTCTGCTAGTGAAAGTCAACAATCTGTGCTTGTTACTGAGTTTGTTGAAATAAGCACTAATACACAAAACCAATCTCGGCTTCAAAAAAAAACAAACTATTCAATATAGTCAAACAGTTTCAGAGTAGAAATATTTTTAAATCTTTATTTTTATCTTTTATATAATAAAAAATATTTTTATTTTATAATATTTATAAGGATAAAAATATTTGTGAATTGAAATTGAAAAAAAGGGGGTGTATATATAATATTTCATTTATTTAGCCTATGCCTAGTTACTGTTTGCAATTATTCACTTAACCATGTTAATATTATTTAAATTATATGTATAGCATAATAGAGCATTTTTAAGAGCACCAAAACAATAATCTCAGCTGGTTTTTTGAACAAAACAATTAGCGTTTTCAGTCATGTGAATATTAGAAATATACTCCATAAATATAAGGAAAAGAAATCACAATATGACTACACCTAAGTCTGTTTTTACACGGTCTTTTTGTACACGGTTTTGATATAACACGGTTTGAAAATTGAATATTTTTAATTTTTTTACACGATTTTATTCCATTTAGCACGATTTGAAATTATATAATATTCAATTTTCAAACCGTGTTATATCAAAACCGTGTACAAAAAGACAGTGTAAAAACAGACTTAGGTGTACTACTTTTGGATAAACTTCTAGACAAACATACATAGTACACACAACCATACAATTTAGTACATTTAATTGGAAGCTTTGAAAGATTGTCATATTTATATGACAATATTCTCCAGTTTTAATAACATTACATACATTCACGTACGTTACTTTGTAGTCAGTTAACAAAACTAAAGTTGACTTACCCGTGGATCAATAGAATTAGGAGTAGCATTGCTTGCTGACCAATGTGACGTGTTCCTTTGTCTCTGGTAAGGCACTGGTGAGTCTGATGGCAGGTTTTGTGATGGTATAGCATCTTTTCGTAGTGTCCTCCACTGCCCTGAAATGGGTATTTGACTATCATTTTTTATTTCATATATCGTATGAGGAAAAACAGAAATGGACCAAATATGTTCCCATAGACACCAAGATTTATTACAAGGGGAAACCAGGGAAGCCACCTAGTACAGTGGTCATCATAGTGGATCACATAAAAAATATGGCACACCCATAATGGAGAAGGCAAGTTAGAGAAGGAATGCTGGAAAATGTTTGGGGAGGCCTTTATGTAGATAAGACATACCATAGTTTTATTTTTTGCTACAAATCACCCAAAACATTCCATAGAAAATGATGTTAAAAGTTAGGAAGTGTGTTCTACCACTTTGAGGGAAGGAAGGTTATAAAGGGGTTGATGAACTAACCAGATACAACAATTTATTATGCCTATTGTAGGTTTTTAATCTGTTTAATTTTTTGTGTTACACAGATCAATTATTTAAGTATTTTGTTTTATTTCAGGTTGGATATACTTAATAGCACACCTCATATTGGAACAGAATGGAATTTCACTAGTGTTTACATTAGGGCACTTATTTTATTTCAAATCATATTACTGGTGCATAAATTCGTAAAAGGTTTTGATTTTATGGATTAAACATATTTATATGCCTTGAAAGTAAGTAATGCTCCTTCTAATACATGCTGTATACAATATACTAATGTACTATATAATGCATATAATACATAATAGCTGTAAAAAAGATAGGCACATAATGAAAGTGATGAAGGCTTAATAAGTACCTACCCTTATTTTTACCAACACTAGTTATCGTGTAATCTTCAGGAGTGAAATGTAAACTGCAGACTTTAGAGTATTTAGTATAAGGTTTTCCCCTCTTCAGTATTTTATTCCATAGCGTAGCCAGCTCTTCATCCCTGGGGAACTGATGAAACGATACGTTTTTTGCTTTTCCTGCCATAGACGTACATCGGGGTACAGTACAGTAATAAGGCATTTTGTCAGTTAATTACACCCTGTACATTAATAAATCACATAGCTGAACACTAAAAATATTTGTAAAGTAAATGAATCTTGAAAAAATAAATAAAAATTCGCGCATAAACACCACTGACCAAGCCGACATAACAAAATAAAGAAAAAATTGTTTATTGCCATATGATAAAATTATTATCTATGATTTAATATTAATGTATTTAAATCCATTTAAAACATCAAAATATATAACATTCCTGGGAAACGAGGATTTAAGGTACGTACATTACTCAAAGTCAAAATGGTTTTTCGGGTACATATTACTATATATATTTCTACATTTTAGTATCATAAGCTCTTAAAGATGTTTAATTTGGGTTAGGCAATAGATATTTATTAAAAAAAAATGATAAATGTATAACAATTTAGTTAAGTAGATAATTAATTTTTGCTTTGAGAACAACGTTAATATTTGAAACTACTTGCGAATGTAGAATAGTAACTATATTAAAGACATCCCTTGTCTATGGTACGAGTGGCCATTTTTTTCTGAAAAAGTGGGAAGTGGGGAAGGGAAAAAGGTGATACATACATGTCAAATTTTTCAAGGCTGGACTGTGATGATTCCATTTTTTTAACAACGTGATAACGATTGCAACAAATAGACAATATTTCGCTGTACAGTACACGTCGGATAAAGTGTTTTGATGTGTTATTAAGTGTTTGCGCGGTTGTCGGTGCCGCATAACCAACGTTTGGACAACAAAGGTTTCCGTGGTGCTAAGATGGGTTATTATTGTACAGTCCCACAATGTACATCTCTCGCCGGCAAGACCAAGAATGTGAAATTCCATCGTTTCCCCCGCGATGAGAGTATGGCTGACAAGTGGAATTCGATTTTAAGAAGAGGGAAGCCGTATACAAAATATTCAAAAGTTTGTAGTCTCCATTTCACTCAAGCAGACTACAACGTCACGACTATGGGTAAGAATAAAGGTATTCGGGTTTTTCCATGTTAGTTAGAGTACTCATTTGCGGGCATATCTTCCCCTGATGACTCATTATCATATGAGCATAACATTTGTTTTGTTGCGCCAATTTCCGATTGTTTCACCAAAATAATTGTACGCATATCTCTTTATTACAAGCTTTTTAGATCTCTTGGATGCTTTAAATGCAAACAATTTATTTGTTTATATTGTTCATGACACTTTTTTGAGGAAAATGAATATTCTACACTGGGGGTATACTCTATGATGTCATTGTAAAGACATGACTTAATTTTGTTGTAGGTTGCACTATTGGAATCCTATAAGTGTAGGATTTAAAATTATCTAATAGAATATGCACATAGTTTGCATTACCTAAACAATGTTGTTGTTCATGTTGTTGCACATGATTGTTAGGTACTTAAAAAGGTTTTCCATTGAAATAAATCTATGGTCATTTGGGGAGAATAAAGTCCATGACTGATGCTGTACATTTGTTTGAGATTAATTGTCAACATTGACTTCCTAAAAAATTCAAACTAGAAAAAAAAAACACTATTAAGACATGATTTTGTTAGTTATTTTTCAATGTCAACTTTTTTCTAAATGTCTAAGTAAAATTTAAAAATCCTTTTCTATTTTAATCTAATAAAAACAAAAGAAATTGAAAATCAGTTTAGTTAGACATTGTGATGATTTATAATTATAGCATACTTTCTATCAAATATAATCAATTTATTGTCTTGAAATATGGTTTGCAGCATTTTTAACTGAAGTATGTGCCTGTATAGGTCTAAATAATAATTTTCCATCTTGATCATTTATTTCGGTTTCGGTGGCATTAAAAGAAATGTAAATTATTTTATTTTATCTTTATTAAAAATCAAAAACCATTTACAATTTATACAATAAAAATAATAGTTAAGCACTATATATCCCATATTTTTGAAGTTACATATCAATTGTGATGTAAGTATTGTTAGTAGATAATTTTGGTATTTCTCTTAGTTTTACTTTTGGTTAGTTTTATGTTAGTAATATGCCTTTAGAAAGATACCTTTTGGGTAAAGGCCTCCTCCGTTTCATGACATTTGTCTCGATCCTGGGCAATCTACATACAGTTTGGCCTAGCAATCTCTGAGATATCATCAGCCCACCGTTACCCACTTTACCAGGTCACTTGTTTCTTTTGTCTTTATGGCTAGGCATTTTATTTTGCTACTTCTAAAGTCAATGTTTGATATTTATATCTTAAAATATGGCCTGCCGAGTTCCACTTTAAGCGTAGGGTGCATTGTAGAGCATCCATATTTTTGTGATATTCAGCAATTCTTCATTTTCTATTCTGTATTCTCAGAGGCGCAACATGCCCTTTCCATGGACTGCTCACAAGATGACCTTTGGTTTTGATTTTTTTGTATATGTTGATGTTTAGCTGCCATATATTAGACTAGGGAGAATATAGGTATCTATTATTATCTTTTTATGTTTCAATAAGTAATCTTGTTTGAAATTTCTTTATATGTCCAATATTTTTCCAAGTGCAGATAATCTTTTTATGTTCTTTCATTATTGTTTGAATTAAAGGACATTTGTTTACCCAAGTAAAGTAAAGGCTTATATTTTAGCCTTTACATACTCAATCTGGTTTCCTGACACATAAATTTACAACAATTTAAAAGAACTTTGTAAATTGAAATAAAAATATTTTGACTTTGACTTGGACATAAAAAGCTTATAGCTTTTTACATAGTTTATTATAACTACTTTTGTTTCGGTTTTTGTTAATATAATTAATTTAAATATAAAAATATTATTATTAAAAAAATCCCTTATCTGACAACTTAAAAACCTATGTACGACCTAGATAATATGAAGTAATTTGTAACAAATAAAATAGTATCAAAAATATTATCATGTTTTTGTGTATGACAAATTTCTTGGAGTTTTGATATGATGACATAGATAATATACTTTTCACTATCATTGACTTTGCTAAACACCATTAATAAAAAAATCAAATAAAAATAACCTTTATTCTCTGTTGTGTTGGTAGAAGTAACTTAACACCATTAAAAAAATAAAAATAAAAAAGCCTTTATTATATTTATAGTATATCTGTACATTCAGGTTATCCTTGAACATATGCCTCATTCAGATTGACCCATGCCTTCCTGTCTGTAGCTATTCTTCACTATCTTGTGGATAGATCATCTTCCCATCTTTTGTCCTGTCTACCTCTTACATTTAACATCTAGGGGGTACCGCTCAGTGGTATTTTATCCACTTTGATTGATCTGAAGATATACCCAATGCAGATGTCCACTTATGTGTTTTAACTTTCCCAGTAACACCACGACTTAGATCTTTTTTTACCAACTTTTAATTTTTTTCTGGCTTACTGTTGTGTTGTGATTTGGAATATATAATAACATTACGTCGTAATATCTAAAATATTGATACTAATATTAGTACAATATATTGCTTATATTCAGATATTATATTGGGTTCCTTGAAAAGAGGTGTTAAAAACTTTTTGGGCCGGCAAGGTTGGATAGTATGTCTAATGCTGATAATTTTGTACAGACTTTTTGTATGTATCTTCTCTGGTTCCTCTATGAATTCTGAAACGTTATTTTTATTTTTATTTGATAGAGTTTACTTCTGAGGTGTTCCTATTGTCACAAGTCAGGATCTGATAATGTGATCCAACGGAAATGGAACCTTCAAATTTTATTGGCGTTCTTATGTGTTTCAAATTTATTTTCTAAAGCTACTCAAGTATTTATAACCAATGACAAACAGACGACGAGTCGACAACTGGCGGTCACCCATCTAACTTTAACCTTAGAAACTTATCAATCAAAATTGTAAAAAAAGATTGTTTAAACATAACTAAAATCGCTAATAAAAATAGCTAAAAATAATTCAATTTAAAGTAATATTTGGAGAAACATTAGAAAGTGAAGCTCCGATCCTAAGAAATAGTTTTAATTTGAAGTTATTGTTACTGCATAATCGCAATCTGTTTTAACCAACTATAAGACTTGTTTTTCATTGACTTATATTTGGAATGATTAAGTTAATTTTTTTTAATTGAATTATTTTTGCCTTTTTATTGTGTTTAGTCGTTTTTTAGTTTAATATAAAACTTTTTATCCTTTTCGACGACTTTGCAGTCGTTGGATAAAGAATAGTGTTCAAATCTAACATAATAACTCTGCTTCAAGTCTTATTTACTTCTGGAAAACTAATAAAAGCAAGTTTAATCTGTCACGAACTTTTTGGGTTGACCCTTGTGATTTTAAAGTCTCGTGGAATGTAAACAGTTTAATTGGCTCCTATTATTTCCGTCACTGGGTTACTATAACAACACAATACTAATTTGGGCCTCATTATTCAATTATTTTCAAACTGAAAAACCAAAGACCAAGGAAATCTTCAGATAATCAGTTAAAAAACTGTACTGTAAGTAATGCGGAAGCCAGATTTGGTTATGGAACTGTTGTGTTGGGAGCTAGGGGACTTGTCTCCTACGATGCCAACATAATGTGTAACAACTCCACCTTACAGAAGATCGACGCCAAATAACACTAGTGCAGTAGTGCTGTGTTCCTGGTAGTCTACATAACGTTGTTTTTATTGATTACGAGGTGACCTCTATCTCACCTGAGGGTAAGATAAGGCCGAAGATGGAAGCGAGGTTCACCCGGATCTGGATCTTGCTATCTTACATCCAAATTCCATAACAAAATAATGCTGTCAAATTTTTTATTAAGGTGGTAGCTAGGTGGTGGGAAGGCGAATATGAAAAGCCGTACCACGAACAAGGGATTCGGCTTTACTTTTCACCACGGACCCCTAAAAGAGATGGATTGCCCAGATTAACTTGGGCAAGCCCAGACGTGGCGACCCACGCTTGCGGTAGAAAACGGCTCTACCGACCATTATCGTGATGTAAAAAAAGTAAAAAATTGTTGTTCTCTTAAGGTTTCCTTTAATATGGCTATTTTGATAAAGTTTATTGACATACTTAAAATTATATTTTTTTTGCGCATGCGCCGTTATTAAAGCTTAAAAATATTGATAGCTCATTGTATACTAAATACTTACAAAAGTTTTTATATAATAGTTAATAATTACATAATAAAGACCAATTTTGTGAAATGTATCTTGGATACAAATATATATATAATCTCAAACATAGTGAGATGTGAGATAAGGAATGCAATACATAAATATATGATTTTGATCATATATCTTCTTTATCATCTATAAGCGACGCCCGAGTGATTTTATTTTGTCTCTATTATTAGGATTACGATAAAGTGAGAAATATAATATTTAGTAACAGAAAAAAATATGTTTTTGACATTTCTGTCATTCTCATTACAAACTGCTTTATCTGTAATCAACTGAATGCATTTGTAGCCTGCGTCGATAGATGGTGTTGCACTATTGTAAATCGCGCTATTAAAGTTTTTCGTCATATCTATATGAAATTATATTGCTATGTTTTCGTAAGTGTTATTTGGCAATTTTTGAGTGGCCTACGTGAAGCTCGCACTTCGGTCAGGTCATTGTTTGACAATGTTGTATCTACTGAATAATTGAAATTAAAAGTATTAAGTTTAAATAAAAAATATTCAGAATCCATTTAAATGATTCATTCTAAGCGTGGAGCACCCCAAAGCTATATAATTCACAATGAGGATTCAAGTTTTTTTTTTGAGTGACACGCTGTTGGCCGCAAATGGTCTTTCAGCGTTACCGGGGTTTTAAGGAGACGAGAACCTTGGTGAGGCCTCTAGCCTTAAGGGGGGATTCGCCTCTGGAGGAGTTCTTATCGACAGGCATCACTTCCAGGGGAGATGTCCCGCTGTCTCAGAGTCTCCAGGGCGCTCGAGCCTTTAGGGAGCGACAAACCTGAGGGTGCCTCTAAAGGCTTGGACCTCGGCTCAGGCGAGTCGTGTCGTGGAGGAGAGGATTAAGCGCTCCACACTTAGAATTAATCATTTAAATGGATTCTGAAAATTTCGGTTCGCTAGGAAAAAATATATTTTCTACTTTTTAGGGCATTTAAATATATGTTTGGTTTTTAAAAAGTTTTTCAATATTAATGAAATTAAACGTTATTAAGTATAATAAACAATATAATATTGTATTGTCTCCTCGACCAAACTTGTAGTATGCAAAATTTTAGCAAAATCGCATTAAAGGAAGTAGCTTTAAAATCGACATACAACAGAGTGAGTTAGTATAAGCGGTATAAAATAGAAAACAATTTTAACTATCATTTATAATTGATATGATCAACTTAATGCCTAAAATATATGAACATTTATACTATCAAGAAAACATTTAAACTAGCCGAGTAGTATCTTGTATGATATTAAATGGTATCGCAATAACAAACGATATTATTGAGAATATTAAGGAACGATCTTTAATTTTTTCTTTGACAAAACGCTCAATGGAAAAGCGACATCTGGCGTCGATTAGCGGAAAGTAAATTAAACGAAAACAAATTGTTTTTAAACATTTATCTCAATTGTTTGATTTACGGGAAAATTGTATCGGGAAATTGATGAAAATTGGATTCCTTATAAATTAATTGGGTGTATTTAAGATGCGAGCTTTCTTTTATTTCGTATGTACATTAGTACATTTAGCTGGTCCGGCATTGATCACCTAGGGCATAGTACTCCAAACTTTGAAGCCTTCGGGCCATAATGATTTTTTCAGTTTGTTCCAAGGGCCAAACCAGTTTTAATTTTTCTGCCTTTTTATTTCTAGACTAGAATAGTCGCAAAGTGCGCGACCTAAGCAAACTTACGCTTTATTTGCATTTCAATTCGTGGGTCGTTTTCTGTTTTTGGTACAACTTACTTGTGTGAGAAAACGTTTTCGAAGATGACGTTAAAAAGAGTGTTTCCAGATCTCAATTGAACGATGAGCATCTTAAATCTCTTTTGATAATTGGTACAAGTAAAAATGGATCCACAACTACAAACTATTGTCGGTAGAAAATCACAATTACATAAATCTCATTGGTGTTTTTGTTTTACTGTGATTAGAGGGATTCATTTCAATTATTTGTTACTTATTAATATGCTTAAGTTAAGTTTTCTGCGTCATCATTTCTGTCGTTAAGTTTTACCTTAAGTTAAGTTTTACCAAGTAAATAAAACCGAGTAATTATCATTAGGGCGGGCCAGATTGATGACAATAAATCATTGGCTGTCGTGGCCCAGATTGATGACACTAGCGGGCCGGATTTGACCCGCGGGCCGTAGTTTGGAGACCCCTTTTTTTACGAGGAGGAATCCATTTACGGACCTACCCGCCACTGGCTAAGCGACGGGTGTGTGTGGGGCTCACTCAGTATCTCATAGAGCGGCACTGAGAATACCCATTAAAACTCCCCGGTAACTCCATTGCCCTTCACGGGGGTAACCTGGGTTCTGCACGAGCAATTCACCAGGTCAGTTTGGAGACACCTGACCTAGGGTATAAAAAATTGCCTACACATATTCTCAGCCCTACATATACATATATATATATAAAAATTTCATAAAAGTTGGCCAAGCTGTTTCAGGAGGTATTCGAAAAGACTATGACACGAGATTCTTATAATATTAGATATAATATTTGTGCGTCGCGCGTTGTGTGACTCGACATTATATTTCTTACACCAACTCCTATGTCGAGACAGACTCGTCAATATAATAACGCAATTTTTAAATAAATAATTTAAATTATCATATATCTCATTCTGAATACGCAAAATATATATATTTCGTCAAATTTCGCCTTATTTTTATATTTTTGTTCAACTTTTTATGTATTTTTTGTAAATTAACTAAAGACTTAGTAATAGGTAATTTTTTAAAAAATTAGGAGTTCAAAAAGTTAATGCATCTAGTTTTCCATAGATGGCGCTGCACGTTTCTACATCGCGCTGTTAAAGCTTATTGCTTTACGTACAAAGGATGTACATAGTTTGCTTTTTGTAGACTATGGTAAACTGCTTACCATCATATTTTTGGGTGACTATGTGAAGTTCTTAACTACACTAGGTCATTATACAACATCATTGCTAATACTACATAACCTGTATGTTAGATATTTTTCATGATAATTAAAATCTTTTTTATACTACAGTGGAACCTCTATCTATCGTTTTGGAAGGGACCTATTGAAAATAACCATGAATGCGGGAATATAGAAAAAAACACATGAATATTTAAATGTTTAATAGGTACATACATATTCTAAAAAAATACATGTTTTAGGTATATGTACATCAATTTGTTTAAATAAAAATAACATAATAAAATATTGTAAGAAAATAAAAATAAAAAGCTGCACAAAAGAATGAAACACAAATAAAAAAACACATGAAGTTGGATACAAAAAACATATTTTTATTTAAAATAATCCATCATGGACATTTGTTTTTTGGCTTTTTTACTGCCGTGAGAGTAAAATGTTTTCTGTGCTGCTTATCACACTTTTTTCAGCATCTGTAATTTCATGAGCATACAGAAATGTTTTTAATTTTTCAAACATTGTGCACGCTTCCAAAAATGAAGGTATAGGTGGCGGATCCTCTTCATCGAGATCTTCCTCTGCTACAGTCTCTTTTAAGCTTGCGTCACACAAGTTTTCTATTGTTTCGATCCCACATGTTGGGATATTATCGTCGAATGTAACAAAATTATCAAAATTAATATCAGCATCCAATCTAAGCCAATCATCTTCAGAAACCTCAACTTTTTCTTCTTCTCTCTCTCGCTCTTGAATGTTTTTGACCATTTACAAACGAAATTTGCCGCGTAATTTAAACGATAAATGCGGTAAAATGATGCATAGGTAAACGATCGATGCGATCTATTTTTTAGTGTTTTGTATGAAATAAATTGGGACCTGAAGAAATAACGATACATACGGGAAAACGATTATTCGAGGAACGATAGATAGAGGTTCCACTGTATATAGTTAATTAACTTATCAGACATTCTACTTAGTTAATTCTATAAAGAAAGTCAAAGTGGCGGTGGAAGTAATGACAGATTTTCTGTACTGAATTACCAATATCAATTTATTAATTTTGAAGTTTAAGAATTTCCTATTTTTTATATTTTTAAACCACTCCTGAATTTTAACCAACAGAACACGCTAAAATTTAATAAAATATGTCAAGGTGTTTTTGAGTTTTAGCGAGACAAACAGCGATTCATTTATATATAAATTTATATATAACTAGTATTGCTTGAATGCACCTAATTTATTTTACCCGCACGATTATGAACTGTGCATCTTAAAACAATCAATGGGTATCTCGATGGCAGTATTAATAAAAAAAAATCTAAAACTATCTGGTTCCTAAACGATTAACAAATTTTTCTTTAATAACAATGTTAGATAATGTGTCTTTATTGAGAATGTGTGAGTTGTACAATGAATATAATTGTAATGGTATTGATGTTGGTATGACACGATAGGTTGAATGTGATAAAAATATCACTTGCTTAGTCGTTTGTTGGATAGCAATTTAATGCTAATTTTTGTTTTATATCTATATCCCACACACACCTATTATTTTTCACAAATTAAGCATCATTAGCAGCTTTTGTTAAGAATATTAGATAACGGAGAAGTCTTATATAAAAAATGTCGTGTCACATGGAGTATATGTTATGGAACTCCTTGCAAACGGTTTGACCTATTTTGATGAATTTTTTTGTGTATGTTGGTAGGACTGAGAATAGATCGTAGGCTATACCTGTACGTGATAAGTGAGCCTTACCAGATATTTTTGAGAAATAACTCATATGGCAAAACAACGATTGCCGGGTCATATAGTATGTATATATATAATTATAGTGTATGTATATAAATATCGTTTAATATACAAAATAAACATTCAAATATTCTATACGTATTATACAAATACTTGACCCTTGCGGGATTGGAACCCGGACCTCTGGTAAAGTAGACAGAGGTACTGACCATACCGTCGTCGGCCGTCGATTTATATATATACGTGTTGCACAAAAAAAGCGTGAAAAATTGTGGATTTAACGCTTTGTAAACAAGCGTGTGTGTGTTTCCTTTGTAGTTCTATATATTTGAAACGATTGGTTGATCTTAAATCTTGATAAAAAATTTCGCTGAAATGTAACAACATACTGTTGTAATGAAGTGTAACTGCGTTTAAATTGTTAAGTTAATTATAAAAGCTTTAATTATTAATTTAAAAAAATAAAATTGTCACAAACAGTGTGAAAATTAAAATATTATTTCTCGGAAAATTATCATGTTTTACAGTTACTAATACCCAGATTTTGATAAAGGATTTATTGAACTTACGGCCGTACCCTAATCTCTCATGTCGCTAGTCAAGCAGTCTCGCTCGATTATGTTGATAACGATATCAAACAGTAGTTTGATATAAAATATTAATATTTCTTTAAGTTATAACAGTCCCTCCGCTATATTAATCACAGTTTGGTAAATGCAAATGGTAAACTGGTAGAGAACATTATTTATCGTAAAGGACGCCATACATATGGTACAAAATACAAAATATATAAGAATAAGTAACTCCACTTTTATGAAGAAAGCAACAAATATATTGTTTCTAAATTGAACTTTAGTTTTCACTGAATATCATTAATAAAATACAATATAAATTTAAATTGATTAAAATATAAAAAGCACCACAAAAATCGTCCAATGATGGAGACGAAATTTGTTTTCATTAGAAACAAACGTGTTACTTAATTTTCAAGTGTTCGTTTCGAGAAACGAACTAAAGTTTATACAATTTTTGTGTAGTGTACCAACTACCATTATTAGTGTATATTGTTTTCGATAGATGGCGCTGCACGTTCCTGCATCGCGCTATTAAAGTTTTTCGCTTCACGTATAAAGTCTCTCGGCAAATACACTTCGGCCGCATATGTGGTAAACTGCTTACCATCACATTTTTGGATGACTATATGAAGTTCGTTCTTCATCAAGTCATTATTATACGCTATTGTTCAATTTTAACGTAACATTTGGGTTCTATGAAAATTTCCTTTTATTATAACTGTTGATAATATGAATCTGAATATGACAGATACGACATTAGAAGTTGGAATTTCGTTAAATCTTTAATATAAAATAAAAAAAATCCGTTAATGTATTCTTCAGTAATAAATTTAAATATAATTTTTATTATTTAAGCATTTGATTATACAATACAAAATGCAAACGATACAATAATTTTATCATGTTCTTTAACACTAGGAATAAAAACAAAGTTTGCTGGACTCCACAAGACATGTCACTCTTTCATGGGGAAATGTATGTATACACATTTATAACAAACTCCCGTCAAAGGTAACTGAAATGACAATAAGCACTATTACTACACATATACATATTGTTATATTTTTACATTTATGTTGTTGGAAATAATAAAAACTACAATCGTTTTACATGTTTTTACATTAATAATTTTATTATACACTGTGGATTTTAATATTTTTAAAACAATTTTCAATGACGTGTCAAGGGAGGGAAAAGTCTTGCTGAGTTCTTGCTTGTTCTTCTCAGGACAAGACGAAAGAACTTTAAGAAAAAGATTTACGAACAGATTACTTACGACTTACGTTCAATAAATATAGCAACACTTTTTCAACTATTTGAATAAAATATTTTATTTATTTAACAATTTATATGCACACAAAGACAATTTAAAGGACACAACAGAATATTAGAGAATTGTACAAAGGTACTGCTTATTTCTATAAGAAATCTCGTCCAGCAGCCCCATATATGGGAAAAGTGACATCGAAAGGTAAAGGGGCATGTACCAATACTAATATAATGAAATACATTAAAACTAAAATATATCATATTTACCCTAACATATAAAAATATATATATTTGACTTGATAAGTGGAAGTCGTTACAGTAACTTTGCTTAAAACGTCGGAGCCTTTTTTAAAGCTAAATTTTAGTATAACTTTAGCTTGAAAATTTCCCCCAATACTGTTGTACATGGACTAAATTTAATTTAAGTTATTCTTATCTCTTTCTAACAAATTCATTAAGAAGGGATAGAATGACCTCAAGGAAGTCAAGTTAGCTGACACTTGACGATCCATACACTTTTGATTTATTTTAATCGGAATATTTAATGATGCGCATTAAAATAAGGCAAAGACGATTAAGAGCCGCCATTTTAGAAACGTCAAATGACGTCATCGGTCGTCTGTTTTTTTCTGGTTGTATTGTACTGAAAGAATAATACTGAACATAAATTTAATATAGTTCGTGCACTACAGAAACGGGGCCTATGTTTTATTATTCATAATACTAATACGATAAGTATTAATCGAATATGATTTGACCTTTCTATTTGTAATGACGCTTTGAGTTCGTTAGTTATGCGGGCCCTAATATATCTTATACACAGCATCTTGTTAATGCCTATTACGACGTACAAATTAAAAAGTTGGCCATACAATGTAACAAGTCAGAAAAAGTGTATTTTAGAATATGTATTATTCATTAGCCCATACCTCCCACTGTTGGGAAGAGGCCTTGCTAGATGGGAGAAACAGATAATGAGTTGGACCTTTATACAACCACGCTGGCTCAAATTACAAGTTTTTAATTAGGTTTTGTAATATAAATATTTTAAAAAAGTACTTTGCATTTGTATAATATAGAAATTATGTAGTGTAGGAATTTAAAAATAAATGCGAAGGATTTGTTGAACAATTCGATCATATTACTTAACACATTCAATGCGCAGTAAAAATGCCCATATTTGCACTGTTTATTAAATATTTTTTCCAATAAAATAATAATTATTTTGCAACATTGAAGTGCCGACTGTGACACCCTGTGTATTCATAAACATCAAATTATAATCTATTTAAGAACATTTCCAACAGCGCTACCTATATTTTGTAAGTTAGTAAACCCTTCATTATAGGGTGAACACGGGAGCCGTGTCGTGTGCGTGGAGTGTGTTAAATTACACGTTCAAGTCATAAGCTTATTATTATATTGTGTTGCATTACCCTCATTCTGGGTTAGTCGGGTAAAAGCGAGAGATACGTTTTGATATTATGTTTTGTCATCACCGGTCATTGGCTTATATTAACAAACGGAAAATAAATATGATGTCAATACGCGGTGGGAAATACCGCTTATCAGAAAATATGCACTCATGTGACTGATGTACAGTCGGCCTCAAAAATAACTAACACTTTAGTACCATGTCACAACATGTGCATTGTATCGCTGGAAACTCCTTTGAACACTGCTCACGCGCAACTACACAGTAACAAGGAAGAATAATGTGAAAGAAAAATACATTTGTTTAGTCTAGGCACAAATTGTACTATACTTAGCGATAAATTATTTAATATAGCATTAAAATAATAAAAAAATATATAGCTATACACAAATAACTATAAGGACAAATTTACAGCCGCTTAGTAGATTTATAAGTCAAAGTCAAAGTCAAAAATAACTTTATTTAAATAGACTTATTTACTAAGCTCTTTTAAATCGTCACAACAGGGAATATGTATGAGAAAACAAATAAACATAATTATAAAGGCAATAGTCATAATTTTACTGGGTATCAACCGGGCATTTACTATTAGATACTGTGCCATATAGCAGTCGATATAGTTACTATATGTTGTTTAAATATAAGATTAAATAAGCGTTATATTGGGAGCAGGGGGACTTGTCCTCTACGCTTCCTTAACGGGCTCTGACTACCAGGAACACAGGACTAGCACTAGTGTTATTTGGTTGCGATCTATAAGGTGAAGATGTTTTCAGAGTTTGAAGTTAATTCGATTATGAAATACATATAACAAATTGTTGCGCAATAAACAGATGCGTTGTGCTTGCTGTCCACTCTTTAAATTGGATGTTTAGTTTGTTGTGTGTAAATAAATAAATTAAATAATAATAAATAATACAATGCACAATGCCATTTTTAATTTCTTTTATATTGCTTCAGGTCAGTGGAAGACTCTCAGCAAAGATGCGTTGCCATCACAAAACCTTCCCAAGCTAAATGAGGATGGTACAGTTATGGTGATCAGGAAGTCCCGCACTGTCAAGTACAGGGAAGGAAAGAAGGAGGAAGCCGCACCTATGTAAGACTTTGTAATATCATCAGATGGTAATCTTCAAGGCCTCATCTATCAGTAGTGGAATGGAATGATTTTGTGCTGTCTGTTAATCATCAATCAATAATTGGCTCCCCGCGACTCTAACCAGTCTTATTAATGTCAAGCTCTCGTTGTCATTTTGACTTTCCCATATTTCCATGGCTGCTTAACTGTTTATCACTGTGGCGTTTCGCTTTAGTACCCAGTAATGATTGCAAAGACGAAAACTATCGCGATAGATATGAACTTACACGGTAAGATGGCAGGTCTTTCCATCTTTCGAAGACTGCCCTAAATTGCGTTTATCATTACATGGCTCATATACTTTGGATGGTAGCTAAAATATTCTATATATACAGAAGTATAATACTCAATCTCGCGCCCACTCTTAAGAGTGAAATTTAAATGAAAAATAAAATTAATGTTTTTATTATCAGACACCTAGGATCTATAGCTTGTTAGTATACACAATACTATGTTTGTAATTATGATTAAAATGTTTATCTACCTGCACGTTCAGACAAGTATGCTTTAATTGGAGGTGGAGATATTTAATTAAATGGTTCTTTGTATATTTCACTTAAACTTGTTTAAAACAAAACTATAATTAATTGAATGAAAATGTTACGTATTTTTCAGTATATTACGCATTTTTCCTTACGAGTTATGCGTATTAAATGAGTATGTCACGCATTTTTCCTTACTCGATCGAGCTATACGTATTAAAATACGTCTAATAGATTATTAAGATAACTTAATTTTAACTGGTTTAGCAAAGTTAAGAAGATATAACGAGCTACACTTCCAACTGCTGGAATACAACAACGCTGTTAACATTATGTTTACCCGTATACTATGGAGGAGTTTCAGTAAGGAATTCCACGCTTTCGCTATGCGAAGAAACGAGTCACGAAATCTCTTTGTGAATCATTATTGTTATGGCGGCAGACTTTGGTAAGATGCTGGTAGATAGCCAGGTGGAATTAGAAAAAGCCTTACCACCAACCAAAGCGAGCAGAAAATTTCTGACACTACTCAAAAGTCAAAAGTCAAAAATTACTTTATTTAAATAGACTTATTTACTAAGCTCTTTTAAATCGTCACAACAGGGAATATGTATCAGAAAACAAATAAATATAATTATAAAGGCAATAGTCATAATTTTACTGGGTATCAACCGGGCATTTACTAATTGTTCCAGTTATAGTATTTAAATATGTACTAAATAAATTGTTAGTTTTAATTTTAAAATAATACTTATTTTAAAATTAGAAATAACACTAGTATGCATATTCCCAATCAACCCTACTACCGCTTCGACGAATTAGTAGCTGCAGAGAAGAAGCGGCGCAAGAAACTCTCAGCCTTTAGTATTTATAATGACATTTACAAATCAATTATGTCATTATGTATTAGTATTATAAACATGTGCATTAAAAAAAATATTTTTAAATATTGCAAAATATAATAACTAAATACTGGGAATTGAATCACTGACCTCCAGATCTGAAGAATGTGGTCTTAGCCTAATTCCGCCTGGCTAGCTATCACAATTCTACCTAAATCTGCCGCTATAACAAAGAGATTTCGTGACTCGTTTCTTCGCATAGCGAAAGCGTGGAATTCCTTACTGAAACTCTTCCATACTATATCCTTTCAGAGGCGTTTTAAGAAACCTATTGTTTGGTTGACGGTGGCTTGGGCAGTATATCGCATATTGTACTAGCTAGTCAATCAGACTGTGTCGATTCATTTGCGGTGTTTTATAAAAGTGTTAATAAGCTTGATTCTGTTTCCCTAAATTTTAAATTAATGTCAGATAAGTAGGTCTAATTGAAACTTTTAAGTGAATTTAGGTAGCTAAAAGAAACCATATACAATTTAAGAAGTCGCGTCGAGTCGAGATGCTTCCCTTAACTAACCTTTCTAAATATCACTTGATATGACGGTTGCCCTATTAGCAATCATATTGAGCACGAGATGTACTGCTTTGAAGTTTACAATGTTAAATTAGAATTAAACTCAGTTCTATATAACGTATTGAGAATGTGTACTACGGATTAAGGTTGAATGTTATAACGTGTTATTACAGAGAAAGAGAGAAAGCGAGAGAAGACAATGACAGACAGAAGTGGGCGTTGCCCGCTCAACATATGCCTCTACCACCCCCTCCTTCAGAACCGTTGCCGCTCAACCGACCCGAGTTAAATGATGTCAATGTAAGCTTAAAAAATTTATGTCGTGTGTAGTGGTTGAGAGTCTACGTTTTGTGTCTTCACAATTGCTTGCTTGCGGATTGTTCTTTTGATATTGCTCTGATAATAATAATTAATAATAAATTCAGTTTATATTGGAATCTTGGTGTTTCCATCATCACGATTAGCTCATTTATTACAGTCCACTCTTCAGTAGCTGTTACCATCAGATAACCTCAACTAATTCAGGTCGCCCTTTGTACAAAATTAGTTAAGTTTTTTTTGTGTGTTTTGAATTGGCTGATGTACAATAAAGATATATTCTATTCTATTCTAATTTAAAAACTATGAACTATCTATGCAAACATATTTCCCGAAGATTTCTCGTTGGATATATATGTTATCTATACCAATATCGTAAAGGGGTAAAATTTCTGATGTTGTAGGGGTAATCTCTGGAAGTACTGGTTGTAATAGCATTTTTTTCGTGTTGTATAGACCATTTATCGGTTAAGGTTATAGGTTATATAACATTTGTGACGGACCGAACTCCATGCGGGAGCAACCGCGGCTGTTAGATAGTCTAATATATAACATTTAATATAGATATAAAATGTTATATATATTTCTAAAAACTATACGTTGCTAGCTGGCTTAGGTTAGGTTAGATACTCCCAAATCTTTCTAAATCATTCTTGGAGTTGCTCTATTATAACTGTCAAGTCAGCACCAATTTTTTTACGCAGTATCAAATTTTTATCGTAAATTTTTATCAACTTATCAAAAACACACAAGTTTTCTAGGAAATGAAACCATTGCGCATTGCGCACTGCAACACCATATATGGTATCAAATTGTCGTACTTATGCTTTATAGCGGTGCGTAGTTAGATAAATATAATTCTAAGAACATTTATTTTGTTATTTATTTTTATTTTAAACATCTTACTTAGGACTAAGATCTGTTGCTGAACTAGGCTGAAGACTGTATTTCAGCATACAGCGCGTCTATCCTCGGGAGATTAAAAATAAAAACTTAAGATAATAACAAAGAAATATTCACTAGACCATAACAATTTTAATTTACATATGTAACATTAATAATTACATGTGTACACATATATATACATGTATATATTTATATTATTTATTTAACAAATTACGTACACACAAAGACAATTAAAAGGACACAACAGAATATCAGAGAATTGTACAAAGGTACTGCTTATTTCTATAAGAAATAATAATAATAGATAAATAAATAAGAATAAGATATATTTTTGTTAAATTAAAACTCAACACAGATCAGACACAATATTAATTTACTTTTTGTCTATTTTATATTCTGTGGAGCGTTTTAGGATGACTTGTCCTTGTTCAAAAACTTTTCAAAGATATGTTTTCTTTATTTAATTTATTAAATATAAAAAAATACTAATATTTCAGCTCGCGTATCGTCTCAGCTCTCAAGCCCTAGAACTTTTGGGAACGGTATCCCCACCATCTCAAAACATCTCCGTCTCAACACACACTAAGCCAAAAAAGCAGGACGCCATAATGCAAACTGACCCCGTCCTGTCAGAAGAAGACGACACCCAAAACACTAGTTATGATACCGAAAAACCGTTCACGGATACCGAATACCAGATACCGAATCAGTATCAGAAGGACGACCCTAAAGGTTACGACGCGCCAAAGGACTACACGAAGAATGAAGATGATTATATTCCTCAGACAAACGAGGAATATAATAGTGAGGCAGAAAAATATGCTTTAGAAAGGAAATCTCACAGCGCATATGAAAAAGCGTCTTCGGAAGTGTACAAAACCGTTTCTGTTGATTACCAACCGAAAATGGATATGTATCCGTACGAGAAATATCCGAACAGACCGGACAATTGGTATCAAAATGGGTATCCGGATAGTGTTGAGATGTTGAGGAATCAACAGCACAATTTGCAGATGTTGCAAGAACAGCACAGACTGAATGAGAACCAGAATTTTTTTAATGAAAATCATATCAAACAAGAAATGGATATAAATAGCGAAGACGATAAATTTTTGTACGAAAGAACAAAGGAACAACTCGGTGAGCTTGCAATTTTATGTATGACTTAAATTATGTTCAATATTCATTTAATTAATGGTGGTTACCATAGGAATATACACTTATAAATCTTTATATACAGATATTTCCTTGTAAAGTCAACCAATTCTACTCAGAGAATCATAAAACATCAAAGTCAATGTTTGTTAGTGTTTTCATTTTTATAATTATTGACTTTCATAAGAGTAAAGTATATAGACTGAATAAATGAATTTTGAATTTGGCTTTTTAGTCTATGTACAAGACAATTCGACTAGACTAAAATAGTTATTTGATTCCAATATCAATTCTTTGTAGACGCCAACGTCCTGATAAGGTTCGAAGAGCGGAGGCTGCAGCAGCAACGTCTGATGGACCACATCCAGCATCAGGTGAAACAGGAGCCGGAATCTGGGCCAGAAACTCAGAATGTTACTTCTGGTGAGTTACCCTCTTCATACAAGCGTTGCGCCATATATTCATTTTACAATATTCATATTTTTATATTATTATGTCTTAAATAAGCTTCAGGATACCAGTGTAAGTTATACCATTGCCTCGCAAAGTTTTTGACGACAGATATTAAGTGCCGTCATGTTTTCGGGAAAAATTAAATGATTATGAAATATAATGTAATGTTAATGACAGTGATGAAATGATACGGCAATGGAAATGAAATGATACATTTATGTTAAAGTAATGAACTTATGTTACATTTGAATGTAAGAAAATAGTAAATTGATAAATCTCACCGTTAATCATTAAACGGTGCTGTATTATGTATACTGTAAATTCCACGATGTATCGATTTCAGAATTGTGGTACCTTTCAGGAGTTAGAAAAATGAATGATACTAATGATCGCCGCCGCTCAATCATAATATAATTGTAGTCTGCATTAAAACATGAGATATTAGCCGCAATATCTACGTTTAATAAGAGAAACACAAACTAAAGACTTCTCGGTCATTTGGCGGTATATGTATAGTCTTCAATGTTACCGAACATTTATCCCCCCATAGTAAAAAGTACACAAGTCAATAATTGTTATTTTATTTGCTTCTCAAAATCATTTAAATTCAAATTCAAATAATTTATTACATATCATAGTGTTACATATAGGGCTTAACTTATTAGATATGTCCTGGAACATAGGAGTGGATAAATAATTTAAAATATACAATTCTAAGATACTAATTTAATATGACTTAATTGAATATAATCCAAGAAAAACTTAAGAATAATTTTATAATATTTTTATATTTATTTCGAAGATTATGAATATAATTGTGTTTAGGGAAGGTGCTGGGCTAAGTTAGTTTATTGTATAGGTACGTTGCCCTCTCGCCGATACAGGTATGTAGGTGTATCCCGGGTCTCACTTGGTAGGCATAAGAACTGATGGCACTAGGATAGCACTGATGAGCACAGAAAACGGGACAACGAGGGCAACGTGGCGCACACCGCGGGTACCTATGTCAGTCAGTCAAGCGTCGGGAAGGAACTGGTAGATTGGTGGGAATTAACATAATGAAATGAGCGGGTCAGGTAGCTAGGCAGATATAGGTAAGCAAATTTCATGCGTCCAACGAGACTTTCCTAAACAAATTGTATCTAATATTTTAATTGAGTATTTAAAAGGTGAAAATATGAAACTTGGGAAAGAGGAAATGCACGGTACCTTTTGCGCTGGTTCTCCTTAGGCACGGTGGCGGGCTAGGTCTTGTGAGCCGCTTGAGTTTTACTGCCTTTTTCTTCGGTTTATATTTTGGGTGATTTTCCTAGATTTTACGCACTACGTGGACCGGGATCTCAGTACAAGCGAAGTAGGAGAAATTCTCGAAGGTGTTGTTGCACGTAAGCAAGTAGTGACAAAAGTGATCGCCTGTCACACAGTTTTCTAAGTACCGTGCATAGAAAATGTTAGGATGTGTGGCAGGGAGTATTTTGGGAGAGGGTATTCTAGGGAATGCGGGAAATTCGAACGTTAATACCTAACAAAAAGGTAAATTGGGAAAGTGAGTGTCAGTTTTATATTTAAGTCAAAAAATATCTCCTAATATGTGTTACTTGGTCCAGGTTCCGAAAATGTAATGCAGCCCCAAGGCAGCCCTTACTACTCTACTGACGGACACAATAGTGAGTATCTACAATATAATTTACCTAACCGACACACAGCGACGGTACGACATCAAATTTACATATCTGCTCTGTTATTTATAGAAATATAATAATATTTCTCACACCCACACCTATTATTTAGCCCAAAGTAACCATTATTAACCCTTAAGAGGTCACGTGGGGTCCAAATGGTCCATATCAAACTTTAAACAGTGGTAATTTCTAAACTTGCATACCTACGAACTTCAAATTTGTTTAATGTTCCCCTACACTTATAACTAAAACATTCAAGAAAGAAAAATGGACGCTCAACGATTAGAAGAAAATTTAGAAAAAGAAAATGATTCGAGTTTTTATTTTCGCGCGACCTCTAAAGGGTTAAGAGCTTGTGTTATGTTTACTAGATAACAGAGATATATATATAGTTATATACTAGATAAACGCACAAACACCCATGACTAGTGAACAAACATTCGTACTCAGATTCAATATAGAACCTCTGGCGAAGGAGACAAGTGTTCCAACTACTCGACCAGCTGTCATATATTATGAAACAATTTGAAGCGGAGAACTAATGGACTGTGATGTATCTCCTAGATAATGAAAAGGCGAGCGAACGATTAAAGTAAAAAATGGGTTTATTGAACAAACTAGACTACGTATCAAGACAACAATAATGACAAGAAAGAAAAGCAAAGACAAAACAAGGATTTGATTGATTTTAAAATTATATAAAAAACCATAAATAATTATATTAGATAGGGTTGTAGCAGAATATCAGTGCTTTGTTCACATCCCGATGTGTACAAAATTAGTTACTGAGTTGCGACCCTTTTGCACTTCTGCAGCGTACACAAAGGTCTTTAATACCTTATGTTATCAACTGCATTAGTTGAAATTGCAGTTGTTGTTTAAGATTGTTATAAAATGTTTGTCTTATTCTTCTTTTATCTATGTACTGTCTGGATGGATTGTGTGTGATGTAGAGATGGAAATAAATGTTTTATCTATCTATCTATAAAAAAGGTAATATGGCTCGGCCACACAATTGATTTGATTTAATTTTGTGTCATATTCCATTCTCCATACTGTATGATACCTAACATGACTGTTAAAAAATTACCCTTGGTTTTATTCAGAAATTAAAAGTACTCTGTACTATTCATCGTGGTCTCACCAAAAATGCATAATATATCCATTTAAGTTATCGATACTTAATTTTAAATTGTTTTAAGTTAACTTTTTATTTTATTACTTACTTTATTTATTACTTTTTTTTATTATAATTTAACAATTTATTTAGTACTTAATTCAATTCTATAACTGGGACAATTTGTAAATACCCGGTTAATACCCACTTAAAGTTATCACTATTGCCTTTAATTACATTATTTGTTTTTCTCATACATATTCCCTGTTGTGACGATTTAAAAGAACTTAGTAAATGAGTCTATTTAAATAAAGTTAAAATAACTTTATTTAATTTTTTTTTCTTTTTAACTTTATTTAAATTTAAGTCAAAGTCTTTTAGTACAATTTTCGGCTAAAAGACTTTGACTTAAATTTAAATAAAGTTTTAGTACGATTTTCGGCCCTATAAAAAATATTTTGTTATGTAGATCGGTTGTGTTGCTGATTCTAAATAATTCTAGAAAATGTGACATTTAGTTGTAAAATGATCCTTTATACACATATATATTATAATTTATTTTTATTCCTTCCCTGTTGATCTTTGAGTTTTTAATTTTACCAACCTATGCGATCCGACAGTTGGACGATGGCCTCTCTCAACTCAATCAAAGTTAAATTACTGTTCAAAAATCAAAATCAAAACGCTGTTTATTTAAATCGACTCAATTGCTCCTTGTAAACCGTCAAAAATGATTTTTATTTATTTCACATAAGGCGGGTACTACGAAATGCCTCGGCCGGGCCCCGAGCAACTTATCGCGAAACAAAACGCTTTGGCTGCGCACCCGCAACTTTGTAAGTATTAAATTTGTAAACAAAAAAAATAAAGCAAGGATTACACAAAAATATCACTTTAACATTATACATATAAATCTTTTTTTTTTCAATTATTTGGCCCGGTAACTAAGACCTTTAAGCCATATCTTCATTAATGTAGTTTTTATCTTTATTTATGGCTCCAGGATACTGGTGCAATGTAACCCTTTGCCCCGTGGAGTTTTTGGCGACTAATGGTAGGCCCCGCTATTTTGTTAATGACTTACGAGAAAATTTTTAGAAATGGAATGTAATGTAAGCGATTATTATAAAATGATACGAAAATGGAATGTTATGATAATGATTACAATGAAATGATAAGTAAATGAGAATGAAATCATAAATGTTGTTAAATAAATGAACTTACGAATGAAATGAATGAATGGGAATGAAACACTGAAAAATCTCACGTAAGTCACTAATCAACGCTGAATGATGTATTCCATATATTGCACGATTTAACGATCCTTTTTGTCATAAAACTACACCAATTTCATGACAAAAACAACACAATATATGAAATAAAATATACAGCACCAAACCGGCCCCGCCATTACGCGCCAAAAAACTCCATATAAATCTTAAGAACGATAAACACAGTGAAGAAGGACATGTTACAGATTAATTTGTATTTTTATTATTTCAGGGCAAAACACTATGAAAAGACCGTTCTTTTATAGCGAAAGTCCACATTACAATAGTACGCCGTTACTTCACAGATATGAGGTGAATTTTTTATATTTATTATTTTCGCAGTTACTGAATTTCTAGTTTATTCATATAAAATAAAAATGGTATTGTAGATTTTGCCAGGATTTTGTTTTGAAAAGAAAAACCTCTCTTTCATTCCAATTGAACACGAAAGAGATAGAATGACCTTGGAAACTTTAAGTATGTCGTCAATTTTTGTTGCGAAGACCAGTTCGTTTGTTGCGCACAACAGAATCAGGAACAGGAATCAACTTGTCCTGCTACTATTGCTACTATGGTCGACTGGCAGAAAACGATGTTTATCGTTAATTCCGCCATTGGTACCCTTGGAAATTAATTAAAGATTTTTTTTATATTTACCATTCGCAGTCCTCTCGTATTCTTAAAATATAGTTAGCTAAAGTAATGTTAATTTAATATATGTATTAATTTCAGGACATTTCGAGGGTGTTACAGTGACGAGAGACATTCCAAAGGTGAAGAAATTAATAAAATATATTATTATATTAAGAGCTAAAGAAATGTTTTCTTTAGAAGACGACAATCTCTCAATTATTATTTTTATTATTGATATGAAAATATATTTTTATTAAAACGAAAATGTGCACCACCTCTGACGTTATGCCAAAAAAATGTATTCAAACTACTTATTTTTGAATATTTTATATTTTAAAATATATTTTAAGATGTCACTTTTTAAAGGTGACGAAATTTATATATTTATAGAAATACTTATATACAGCATGTTCTATTGCAATCAAATTGTTTGGTTCAGTTGAGAAGTTGATATTAAAATTGATTGATTGTATTGGTTGGTCCCTTATTTGGTGGGCTTATTACCGGTTCGGGTAGCCGATTGTTTTTTAATAAGTTTACTAAGTTTTATACTAAATACTTGTAAATTCAATCATCAATATTACACTTGGACTTGCAATGGGACACCTGTACAATTTCTTAAATTACTTTCATATTATTAAGAGAATTTATTATTTTAAAAGAATTTCTATTATACATATAAATAACCATATATCTTTTTGAAGTCTGTCAAAAACTATTTTTTATATATTTATAAAAAAAAATGTTGTCAGTTGTTGAAAACCATTTTGTTGTTATTTTTTATGTTTAATTTTTGTTAAGAAATATTCCTTTTGTTAATTATTTTGTCAGGAGTGGTGCACTATTTGTCTCGTTGCCATGTTACAAGGCAAAGTGGCAGGTAATGTACAAAGATAGTGTTTAAATTTTATTGCATATAAATGTATAGGTATATACAGTGTTCATTTCTCTAATCATGTGGTTTTATATTGGATTAATTGAAACTGTCAATAGATCTGCCAATTATGTTGTTTATTTCATATTTTCTCCTTAATATCAGATGAAAATATTACTAACTGATAAATCTTAATTTTTACATAACTTATCCCCTTTAACTAATACCTGGCAAATGGTTTTTACAAATGTAATAGAAAATTGTGAAGAGGGCTATCCTTATCACTAAGGGATATCAAAATGGTTTAAGATTTATCTCAAACCTACACAATTTTCATAAATAACAGAGATTTTTAAATATTAAATTATATTATTTTACTAAAGTAATTGAATTAATTAGCTAATACCACGATACAAAATACAAAATGTTACTTGCAATTGGCAAAACTAAGTAATTCTCTTGTTTAATCTTCCTAAACATGACTACTTAAGTTCATGATATGTTGATCTAAAGCCAATTTAAATATTTCCCCGTACGTCTGTGGCAGATCTATCTTAAAAGTAATTTTAATCAAAACATTCACACAGTACAAAGGCTAGTTAGTCGCCGGCGTGTTTTGAAAACCTTAAATAATTTAGAAACAATATTTAAGATCATGTGAAAAGATAGATATTTAAAATTATATACAAACTGCGTGGAAACTTACACACATATATATATGTGTATATATATATATATATATATATATATAATTTTTTATATGGCGTGAGTTCAGAACGAAAATGTGTCATATGATATTTTTCGACTACAGAAACACGATATTCAGACATGAGCAATAATAAATATAATTTTTATTCAGCATACATTTGGTATCGTAAAAATGCATTAGTTTTCATTTTTACAAAATTAATTATAACATATGAAGCAACATTTATCTGTTATTCAGATTTTAACGAAATCAGTACATAAATATTGGTAGTGACGTTTTGTTGGCTGTAAGTAGTTCCACGTGAAACATAGCTTGCGCGTTTTTGGACTAAAGCACCGTCAAAGTCAACATATTTTATACAACTTTAGTACATATATATATATATGTGAACACTTATTGAACATGATGAACGTCACGAATGAAAAGTATAGACAAGAAAGCTTGTCTAATACTCCTAAATATGTTTGATTTGACAGCTGAACGTTGTCGTTTTAGTTAAATTTAACGAACGTCAAATCTGCCACATAGATTGTATTATGTCAAACCGATATGTTGCTTTGTAAGACTAACATTTTAAGGTAAAAAGGAAAGTTATTTTCATTTTCAGCATTATCTTTTCAATATTGTTTCATATTTTACTATATTTTGATAGCTGTTTAAATAATACAGTAACCACATATATATTTTTTTTTTTCTTCTAGAAATGTATTTATATAACTAATTACTTTAGCTATCGATAAGTTAGTAAATATTTTAATGAAAGGTTACCATTGTTTGCCATTTTGTGGTGCGCCAAAGCGTTGGGATTTAATGTACCGTGCGTTTCTGATTCACAAAAAAATAATTATAATTTTGTTAAAATATTTATATCTGTTATTCATTTTAAATCCTACATTCTGTTAATGTCACTTCCCTTGCCAGTAAGGTACGATTATAATTTTTGTTGGTCACAAATTTCACCGTTATTTGTGTAGATGGTCACATTTGGTGCTGCGACCACATAATCTTTGAAGAAAGTTGATTAACTTTATGGTCGACTCTTTCATAGTCTGAGACTTTACGGAGTCTTTAAATATTTCCAATGAGTTTATCGGAATATCGCATTATAAAGACCATCCCTCTAAGACCCAGAGTTCAATATCCAGTATGGGTTGAAACTTGCTTGGTATAATTGCCTTTTTTAATTCTGCTTGGCAAGCTGTCGTATATAATAACAATGGTTATAGCGTTATTGTGTTCCGGCAGTTGGTGGTAAGATAGCCAGTTCCTCTGTGGTTGAGGAATCAGGGTGTATCTCGGTTCTGTCTCTGTCATTATTTGCATTCGAATGAAGGCTACACGGTCAACAATAGAAAAATACATAATAAGTATTTTCTGATTTAATTTTAAGTTAGATGAGTTTAGGAACGTTTTTGGAATTGGCGGTAAAGTCCCTGTGATATAAAGTGTGTCAATTGATTATAACATTAATTTTACGGGGAAGTACCGATAGATTAGTCATATATATCAATCTCTTACTGATAACTTTACGAAAATACGATAGCTTTGTTTTGACCAAGATAAGCTGTTATCTTGTTTCGGTTTAGCACGCGCTAGATAGCGATAATGGAGGATCCGAACAATCAGATAGTGTTTATTCTGTTAACCAATTTAATCGGATATATTTCTCATACATGCAATGTACTTGGCGATGAAAATTAAGTTTTGAAATAATTTTTGTTCTATCATGTTTATTGTTTAATAGCCTGGGGACCAATGTTTTAACTTTTGAATCAGAAACGCACGTACAATCGGAATGCTCAGATACTAAGCATTCAATTAATTTTTTTTATATATAAAAAGGTATTGAGTGTGTTATGGTAGCAGGTTTTTTTATTATTTGATTTCTGTGATTTATATTCTTGTTTCTGTTTCGTACATTTACATAAATTTATTTTAGATCATGACGTCAAACAAATTCCGAAAATGTTTAAATATGACCATCCATACAAAACTGCACGAAATTTACTTGCGAAATTTTGTATGAATGGTCACGAATCTAATTGTGACTTAAATTTTAGATCATGACGTTAAACTTAAATATTATTTAACAAGATTGGTTTTTCAGATATTGTTTGATTTTATTTAAATTCTTGTTAACATAACATACCTTGACTGAATGCTTGTAAAGTGATATTCAATCGAATTTAAGTGGCAATTTGAAATCGATACGTTAGATATTAAGGTTCATTTTCGTTAATACGATGTCACAATGTTCGAAAAAGTCTTGCCAAAGCTTGTTTTTGATACAATTTCTTTTTCAATAATGAAAAAAATATATAAAAATTACTATTTTGATAAATAACTGAAGGCGTATGGATTTTTGTTCAATTTTATAACATAGTCGTGTAAAGGAAACGCATTGAAAATGGCTTCTTGCTCTCGGTTTCACCTAACGACAATATTTTAGATGTGATATATCAAAGAAACTAATGAGTCGCTAGCAATCCTGGTCGAAAAACGTGACCGTTTTCACAAAATTGGTTAACAAGTAGATTTTGTGCAAATGGTCACGTTTTTATAATAATTTTTCACTCCTGTTTCTTAGATATATGTGCAGTTTGATGATCGACTTATTTTAATTTTTCAAAAGCCTAAAGATAAATATTGTTAACAGTTAAAATTATAGGGAATTTTTAATAATAAAACGCGTGAACCATGTAATATTGTTTTTGTTGTGGGGCTCGTATAAAGTTCTTTAAGCGAGCCTAGTTTTCTGTAAATTTTCTCAAGTAATTTTATACCAATTGATTCATAGCAATAGTCTAGATAATTCTAGATAATTGTGTCTCGATTGCACGACTCGGCCGTTTTAATAATATTCAATTAGACTCGTTCCAATAAGATAATACATTTCCGAATTACTTGCATATACATAACGTGTATAAAGAAACGAATGGAAAAAATCGCATATTAAGGAAAAGAAATGTCATTTCATCTGTCTTTCATCATCTATTAGAATAATATCATTATTTTTCGTTAATGTTATTAATTTTAAGTTATTATTAGACGATATTTTAATAGCCATATGAATGTGGAAAAACAGTCGGCCGTCACTGAGTACATACGCTAAATCTAAATTTAAATGCAGTGTGTCTCGCTCTCTCAATATGATTTCAAAATTGCGGGTGTGTTAAATTTTCGACCTCAATAAACGTACTAAAATGTAGGTACAGTACGCATATCTCTAAATTCCTTCACCAACATGTCATGGTTCTTCAAAATTACCAATTTAATCAATTTTTATGGTAAATGCAATAATTACAAATCTTATTTATATTTATAATACAGTAGGGAAGAAAGAGACGTCGAGTTATCTCTTATTTCTCGATGTACGCGTGAAGTGACGCCTTCCTTAGCTTCACCTCGGAGTTGTAGCCAATTGTCGAAACAATAAAGTAATGAATTTTTGAAACGTCACTTATCTACTTAACAAATATATTATTTGGTAAAATATAAAAATGCTCTATGGCTATCTTAAATGGTATATGTGCTATCTTTTTTCTATACGTAATAAAAGTAAAGGAGATAAGCATCTCGAATTTAGATATAGGTGTGTTTTCAGTTTCGGGTGTAGTATGCGATTTTTTCAATAATTCTCGTAACTGCTTCGTGAGTACAATAAAAATTATATTTATATTATATACGCACATATTCGTAGCGTAGGTCAGTCGCTAGATTTTATATATAAGGAGATATAAATATATAAAATATTTTTTTTGTTTTTTTTTTCATAAGTTTTAGTTGTAAAGAAAGTGGGGGTATAATGAAGAGTGCGTTGAATTTGTTAATTAAGAGTCTCTTTAGAAATTAATTATTGATTTTGTAAAAAATGTGGTGTATACATGAGAAATATTTTGGGCAAGTTTTAATGAGATCAAATTTTTGAACATACGAATAGATTTTATTGCTTTTGTTATGAAAATCATGTTCCTTTAAACATTAGGGGAGTATACTTAACAGCCGTAATGGACTTGTGTATTTGCGTGATGCCAGCCATATAGCTTAACGATTACTTGAGCAAGTTAATGAAATACAAGTTCAGCCATTTGCGGAAATTTATTCAAACATGTCACTACAAAGTGTGTTGAAGGCTGTAAGGAGAACTCATTTATATATACTTTATTGGAAAACAAACAGCATGTACATACCAAAACTATTACAATCTGGCAATACAATAGCCAAAAGTTACCACATAAAAAATATTCAATTTAATAAACGTTACAACAGCGTCGAGTTAAACAAAATATCAAAACTGCTTTACAGTGTATATTATTTAAAATTATGCTGTCAGTTATAAATTAAACTATGTATTCTTGTAGACATCTATATTACAAGTCCTAAATGACAACTAAACACACACAGAGTATATAAAAAATAATAATATGAAACCAGCCAGTCCGCAACATATTCCTTGTTGGAAAAAATCCAAAAATGGCGAAATAATTTCTATGAATGTAAACGCATCGCTAATTCTGCGCACGCGCATCCGTATTTGTAGCTACTAGTGTGAAGTCTCATGCTAGAAATATTTTCTATGTAACGTGTTTGGGCGTCTTGTAACAGCTATTCAACAATCGATACATTTAAGAATATATTGAATGTAGATATACACTTGCTCCTTTTATATTCCATTATTATTTTAATACTATTAATTTATGAAACAAATACCCTATTGTGCTTAAAGCGATCGATTTATGCAAGTCTAAACTTGCGAAGTTTTATGTACATTTGTCATTGAGTTTTTAAATCACTTTAAAGAAGTCAACCTCTGTGTTATTTTTAAGGTAAAGAAATAAATATTTATTATTATTATTTAAAAATCAAATAACTACTCTTCCCAGTCTCGACGACTCGAGGAACGAGAGATAACCTCTCGGCAGAGGAGGATATTATTATTATTATAAATCTTGAGTACAAAGTGTTGTATTGAAAGTAGGGCGAGCTTTTTCTTTTCAATGTCAGAAAAAGGATGATCCAATCCAAGGCAGATTTACACCGGAATCAAGAACCTATAGATATATATGAGGTAACACGCAAAGACATAAAAATAGATTAAAAAATAAGTTTCTTACCTAAAGTTTGATCTCGTGACAACTTTTAAAAATATTTTATATTATGTACACACATTTTTTAAATGTTCGGATAACTGCGCTCTTTCTAGACCAAAGCTGTGAATTACTCGTGTAAAGATTGGTTAAGATTAAAATATGCTTTTACATAAGATTTGTTTTGATTGAACGTTCCTTGGTAATTGCTCCAACCGTATCTGTAAGAACTGAGGCGCCCCATTTAGCATTATTTATTTTATCACATTGAGAAATGACGATACGTATCGATGTGTGAAATATCGCACTGAAAACAATATGTTTGTAATACTAATACACAATGACATAGATAATTTGTAAATGTCATTATAAATACTAAAGGCTGAGTTTCTTGAGCCGCTTCTTCTCTGCAGCTACTAATTCGTCGAAGCGGTGGTAGGGTTAATTGGGAATATGCATACTAGTGTTAGTTTTAATATTAAAATGATTAATTTAATACTTAAATTAACAAAACGGACAATTTGCAAATTCGGTTAATAACTACTTTAAAGTTATCACTATTACTATTATAACTTTGATTATATTAATTTTCTCGCGATCCGCATTATCGACGATGTAGGGTTTACTTACCATCTTAGCCTCTCCAGTTGCGCTACGATATTGCATCACTTGCGCGTTATACCGTCTATACCACGGCGAGTGTTCTGAGGAGCTATTCTCCCTTACCTTCTTCCTTCCATCTAAAGTCTACGCGTGCTGGCCTACATAAAAAGTTGTAACGACCCTTCCTACGCGTACAAAGAAATTTGGTAACTCATCTCAAGTAGGCAATTCCTTACCAACACATGTTTTCCTGCTTACAATCCTGAGTCATTCTAAAGAGGCGTGTAGAAGCATCTTGCAGGTCGGTAAGATCAAGAGCAGTGTACGCAGTAGCTACCTTTTTATTTGGACTCCTTGTGCTTACCATCAGGTGATATGCAGTCATTTTGTTGATCTTTTTATAAATAAAAATTGACACCAATGGTTTGTTCCATTCTGATACTATATGGCGTTGCTCAGTTCTTACAGACATGTTTATCGCATACAAAAAAAGTTATACTGGAGAATACATTTGATTTAAAACTAACTTACTTTAAAACACTAAAAAGGCAAAAGTAAATCAATTTCAAGAATTTATCAAATTTAAAATTATTTTAGGAATCGGAGCTTCACTTTGTATTGTTTCTGGGCAAAGTTTAGATTGGTGACCGTCAGTATTGTCGACTTGCCCGTCTGACATTGGACACAAATCGAACTGCTTTAGAAAAAAATATGAAAGTAATTGAAATTTGAAATTTTCCCACAATTTCTAGAGAAAATAAATCGGTTATCATTTATATACAAAAAAATACATGCAGTGGAACAAAAGTTTCTTTTTGGAGTCGGTTAAAAAATCAAAATTTACTTTTAATAGGAGAAAATGATTTTTTTATAATATTAGGAATTCCACAGTTAAAATCCCAATGGTTCTTAGTGCTCTGTGACTTTACCATGATAAGATGTCTCCCAATTGTATCAAAGGGGTCGCCATCCCCTTACTGTATACCTTTGCATCGAGTGCCTATTTTCTTCAAATAGGTATTTAATGTTCTCCACGTTAGCTATCACTATCAACACATATTTCCATAGTATGTAAATAAAAACACTATTAAAATTGAAACAATAATAAACTTTATTTGTACAAAATATCTTTAAAGAACACCTTTATATCAATTCACATATTTATTTACAATATTATTGGCATGATTCTGAAAACATTCTTCAAAACTAACTTTAAATTCAGTAAGCATATCCCATTCCCTCAATATGCACAGGAAGAGGTTAACAAGGTAAATCAGAACTGACAAAGAATCTATAGACAATTTTAGACGGCTTGCGGGAGGGAGGTATTTGAAAACTTTTATTACTATATGCATTAAGGGCAAAAATTGAACTCATTTTTCTATTCTAAAAGAGTATTTGAAAATTATTTTTAATTCATAAATCAATAGTATGTCAATACCAAAGAACTAATGCAGGAATAACTTATAGACATAAGTTAATATTATCAGAAAACTGACCAAGCATGTGACGTCACCTTGTGCCTGGCTACAAATGGGTGCATGAACAAAAATAATGATATCTTTGTAATTTATACGTTAATACATAGTTAGTTTTATTAGATTTATTAAAACTAATGTTTTGAGCGAAATGCTTAAAATTAATATCGCCATTTTTTTAAAATTCCTCCACCACTTTTAGGAATTTTACGAAACAAATATACTTTGCAAAGATTATTTCATTTAGATGTTTTTTTGTAGAAAGGCTAGAAACATTTTTACATGAAATGCAATCATTTTATTTATATTTTTCTTGAACATCGAATCATTTTAATTCAAAAATTGCCAGTTATTTTATACCTATAGTTAGCTCTAGGAAATTCCGTTACACACATTGCGTATTTTAAAATATAATTATTTTCTCATTTAATAGTCAAAACACGAGTTTACACATATGTATATAATTTGTAATTTTTATCGTCAAATTTTAATAATTCAAAGAGGTTATAATTTAGATTTTACATAGTGTAAATAATTTTTTTTTAATGTGATTATTTTACAATGATATTACAATCAAATATAAACTAAAAGTTGCATAAATTGCAAAAGATACCTAAATTTTTAATTATGTCAATATTTATTATCACGTGATGTTACCTGTCCTTTTTGTAAACATAAAGACAGAGCGAGATGCACTGAACTTAAATTTCAATTTCGTGTGCGTTTATTCAGAATGGGGCCAAATAACCAAATTAATTAGATAAAATCACTGTTTCCTTATTAAAATCCAACCTCAAGATCCTCTGCGGTTATATTAAGCTTAGAATCGTGCACTTCTTTCACTAATTCTGCTAATTCTCCTGCGTCATATCCTATTAGTTGTTGTAAATCGCATACGAATTTGTAAACAAACCTGAAAAAATAACTTTACATTAGTCAACTGATAAATCCTAGCTGTTTAGTGGATAATGAAACTATTACTTGGAAAGATTCGTGGCGGAAGTTACTATAAATCACTTTTGTAACAAAGATGCGCACGCGCAGATTACTGGAGTATCGATAATCGAAATGCGGTGTGGGTCATCGCTTAACAAATGTGCAGCTCATTATAGTTTGATCAATGTGAATTATTATTACATATTATGTATTGAAGGTAATTAGAAATAATTAAAATTATTTTACCCTGTAGTTGCGCGTAATTGTTCAGTACAAAACAACAAGTTGCAGGTAATTCTATTTCACTTGATATTTACTTTCGAAACTGAGTAGTTTATTTAAACTAAGCCTTAAGAATGGCTGTTAACGTATTGTAGGTAGTAGACAAGCACGTTATGGGACGGTAATGTGATGGATCCGCGGTACTTGATGACTCAGGAGCTAGATTTATTTAATTAAACATTGTTTGATGATTGACCCCTGTTGTTAAGAAGTTTAGGAGACTTCGCTGTTCTAGGGCATCCTGGAACTGGCGGGTAGTGCGTGGCATGAACGGAACCCCTTCAACTAGTAATGGTGCAATCCATCCCTTCTGGACTGCAGCCGATATGTCGTCTGACGTTATGGTGATGGGCCCCATAGGATCAATCGATGCACACGTTTCCTCTATCGACGCCATCCATTCGCCCTCTTGATCTTAAAGATCCTGTCATCTCCAAAACAACGGATGGTGATGGCGGGATCGGCCGACGAGGTAGTCGTGTCAGCCTATTTTGTCGGCTGGCTTGCATCCTGCTGGACCCGACGCCAGCTCCAGCGAGCCCCAGAAAGCGGCTCTATGCGCACTTTGTCCCACTCATCATTTACTACCGGCCTTCTACTGCCTTCTCACCTCTTGGCGGGCACCTTGGCGATCATGTCCCCGTCGTAGTAGTAGCGCAGCGCCCTCGACAACTTCTCATAGTTCATGGCGGGCTTATGTTTCCGCGCGCCCCAAAGCCTCGCCACTCGCTCAGGCTCCAACAACTTGAACTCCCCGCTGGTACCTTACAATTGAACGAACACTTATTGAGTTAAAACGAATACTAAGCCAATAGAAAAGAACTAAGTATGTCTTCATCTTTATCCTCTCCATCCACGCCCACTGATGGGCACTTTTTTTTACAATATAGATAATTTTATGTGTTTAAATATGGCTCAGTAGACACACTGACCATTGACTAGACGGCCATTAAATATTATTAACTTCAAATCCATTGGTCTCTTTAAAATTGACCAAAAACTCAGCCATAAGTTAACTTGAAGTGATCTCTTTTAGAGATACAACGTACAACTTATATACAGTAATCCCCACTATAACGCGGTAGATTTGTTCCACGTTACAGGGGTATTCCCGTAAGTGTTTTTACGACCTCGTATACCGCGTTACGTATAAAATAAATATTTTTCCAACAGGCGTTTAATGTCGAGTACTTTCTTGAACAGAGAAAGATATTAATACCACGTTATATGGGGGAATGCCCGTATTATACGGGGGATTGAAATCGCGTTATAGGGGGTGTTTAGGCATTGTTTTCTTTATTTATTTATTTTAAGGGCAGTCAACAAAAACACATACAAACAAAAAATATTTAACTGTAGCGTAGACATTAAATTAAGTATAGTTTTTAATTACAAACAGCCACGGCATGCGATATGGACTAACAGTTATAGTTATAATATCTTAGTTTTATATATGTTTTTTAAAGTTACTATAGAAACACTGATTACAGGGGGTTTATGTTCCTGCTAATGATTTTGAAGTTAGCCTTGTATTTTATTATTATGTGTAAAGTATCTCGGGATGAGCCAGTGTGTGAAGTGTTCGTACGACGGCCTTTGGGTGTTGATACAATTTAATTATATATTTAAAACCTTTTTCTCTCATAAAACACTCATTACAATATTGATATAAGACATGATAAACTAAACGTGCTACGTTAGTGTCAGTGTATTCCAAGATTGGTGGACTTTAGCAGACAAGACACACGATAACACGTGGTTCCTGCATCGGCCCGACCTGACGGTGTCGAGGTAAGTGGTTTGCTACATACTGGGGAAACCAATGCCTGTAATATACCAATAGAAATAATAAAATCAGTGACCTACAATTAGCAGCACATGAACTATCGAAGGGTTTCTCGCGAACAGGGGAATATATATACATATATATATAAAGTGTATGTGTGTAATACACTTATATATATATATATATATATATATATATATGTATATATATATATATATATAAATAAATAAGAAAAAAAAATTGAAACACACAGTACACACATACACACACACACATATATATATATATAAAACTTTTAACACTTTTTTCAAAATCGAATGTTATTACTTAGAGGTACTCACCGTGCCACCTGATGACGTCATAGTACTCGGCGCTTGTCAATAACTCTAATAGAAACTGCCACAGTTGTATCTGGCCGTTGTTACCATTCCTCGGCGTGACGTACGGATATAGTTCATCTTCTTCTGGATTTATAATAAGCTGATGAAATTATCATACAATTAGAAATAAATTCATTCCAGACCAGACTTATTTACCGGCGATCGGTAATTGACTTATTTCATTTGAAAAATATATTTTTTATTTATTAGAATTCTAGTTTTGATAAAACAATTGTTATATTTACTTATCATCACAGCATGCGTACAGTCGTTGATAAAAAAATTTATTTAATTATTTAATTTACTAACAATCAATCCAAAACTAATATAAATCTAACCCTTTGCGGTTTTTTGCAAAGAGCTAAAATAAAAATTTACAAATCAAGCCGTTGGCTATAATAATTAAAGATGTCTTGTTTTTTAACACTAGATATACCAGCGATTTGAATATATGTTAACAACAAAAATTATATTTGTTACTAATGTATATAAAATAACATTAAGTTTATAAAACGTACTCTTTAATTATAGCTACAAAAGTCATAACATCATTTCTGAAAAAAAAATATGTGTAATATAGTAGGAATTTTGAATTGAAATTGCACGACCAGTCTAAATGACTGGTCTGGTAAATCTAGTGTTAAAATAGGTTAGGGAAAAAGTTTCTTCGCATTACATATGAAAATTTGAGACTTTTTGTACAAGGTAATTTATTTTTAATAACAGTATATATGTGCCATTTTGTTCGTAGTCTTTCTGTCATCTTGTAGGTAGAGACATGATCTCGTTACTGTAGAAATCTGGGAAATTGTAATCAATGGCAGTCCTCTCTTCATGTTAACTTAGTCTAAAGAATTCTGAAGAGACCGAAATAGGTGGAAATCTGGTCACGGCTATATGGCGGATGCATTAACACCTCCCAGGCAAATTCTCTTAATTAGCTGAGTGGCTAAAGATGTATGTGGTCCAGCGTTATCGTGATGAAAGACCACCTTTTCAATTAATTAATTCCGGCCGCTTTCTCTCAACTTTTTGCTTTAATCTCATCAGTTATTGGCAGCAGAGATTAGAGAGAGAGAGAGTTGCAGTTTTGCCAGTCAGTGAAGCCTGACCGACCTTTGACCACGAACTTTTTCGCACGTTCTTGTCATACGTGATCCACTTATCATAAAGTTATCAATCTCTTCAAAACCGATTCGGTTTCATTACGTCTCAATAAAGAATCGCAAATGAATGCACGGTTCATTAGGTTTCTTTCGGTGAGCTCGTGTGGCACCCAAATATCGAGCTTTTTGTGTACCCGGTTTTCTTCAAACGAGTCAAAGCTGTGGTTCGGTTTCCAGTTCTTCAGCTATTTCGACCTAGCTCCACTTTTTCAAAAGTAGCGTCATTATCCATGACAGGGCGACCAGAGCTAAATGCATCTTTGACATCTAAATTCCTGGATTGAAAACGCTTTTTTTTTCCCGATGGGAAATCCTTTATGGATACCCATGCAGCGATTGGGGCCTCCGCATGGGTTATGTGGGAGTCGCCGGTGTAAAGAGCCGGCATACCCACTAAAAACCAACGTGTTCCTCGAGGTCACGGCTTCGGCGCACGGCAGGGTACTTATCGCAATCGCTGCCATGCGCCGAAGACGGTGCGACCGATGCCCGCATCCGGGCCCACCGGGGATAGGGAACTACGCAGAACAAGACGCAGTTCCCCCACGCAGGGGTGTTTGGCGCGGGTGACGGAACCCCACTCCGTCACCCGCCGCCCCGACTATGGCGGATGGAGCTGGCCATGAAGCCGCCTTCTCCGGCCCAGTCTCCTTTGGGATTGAAAACGCTTAAACCAACTTTGTGTTACTCTTACTGACACTGCATTAGGTCCATTATCGTAACAATTTTCTTTCGCGGCTTGCGTTGCATTTTTTCTTTCTAAATTTTCTTGTAATAAATTTTTAAAACTATATCTTATTTCTTCATTCGATTCGCTCATTTTGATAGAAAGAAAAACAGTGGGAAATATTTTTTTTAAATTTCATTCAAAATTAGTCGCACATTTTCTTAGGAGCCGGATTTTAAGCAGCTACCTATATGAAAAAGATATATAAATGGCTTGTACAATATATTTACCTGTTTTGGTTTTTTCTTTATAGCAGACTGCGGCATTTCCAAAGAATCTTTGTTAGGAATTACTTCATTATTTTGAATGACAGCTGAAATACAAAATTATACAAAATTTTTATTAAAATCTTGACATGCGTTGGTATTTTGACAAAAATATGGAAGATTAACTTGAAAATTAAACTGATACGATAAAAATATATCAGCAACTTCGAATGGAACTATTGGAAAAAACAAAGCAATAGTATTACTGAGAATACAGATCACCAAATTTATTTTAAAATCGCCAACGCATAATAGGAAAATATATTTATCAATACTTTAAATGGAACTATTGGGGAATCCCCGTTGTCACAGAACACAACGAGAATGAGTACAATTTACAAATTACAAGTATATACTTATACTTACGTACCAATAAATCTACATTTCCGCAACAATTCAAAATGTGTCCAGAATAAATCGTCTGGATCAGATGGTACCTTCTCCCTGAAAAAGAGAACCAGTAAACAGTTTATGAAATGACAAACAAACGATTTTGAACTCTAAATCTAGTGTCACATAACCCAATTTCTATTTATAGAAACTTGTTTGAAATAGTTCTCAATAAAACAGTTTTAGTTTAGATAAGTTTCGATTTCGTTAGTAGAAAAAATTACATATCTTATCTAACACATATTTTTGTAAAGGATTTAAAAATAGAAATAATACATATACTATTTATGACCCACAATTTCATGATATTCATTATTTGGAACACATTTCTCTTTAAATCAAGGATTCTCAGTTATTAATATCGACAAACTACTATTAAATTACCTTGTATTTTGTAACAATAACTACAAAAGCTATTAAAACTAGAGATAGTATTTTTTGATAAAATTCCACCACCACAGGGCTCTGAGATGTCAACCCGTTTTAGAAAAGGCGTTCTCTTGCCCAAAACCTCTGCACTAAATTTACTATGACAATTTTGACATATAACATATTGAGCGAGTAAGATGGATAAATGTTAAATTTAAATTTAGAGTATTTACATCAGAATCAGTATCAACAAGTGGACTGACGATCTGGTTATTTTATATATTATTAATTTATTTATACACAAGACAGATTACAATTATTACAAATATCAATGCACATTAAATTATATGATAACAATATAAAGGCAATACAAAAGTTTGTGTACACACAGATTAACTAAATAAAATTAACTCTAAACTATATAAAAAATTTGATATTACTACAGTAAAAGATGATCTTAAAACTAATTCAAAATTAAAGCCTCTTAAATAATGTATCTTTATTTAAATAGACTCAATTACTGTTCTTTTGAATCGTCCAAACAGGGAATATGTATGAGAAAAATAAATAAAAATAATTGTAAGTATGACAATATTAATAGTGATAACTTTAAGTGGTCATTAACCGGGTACTTGCAAAATGTCCCAGTTTTAAAATTGAATTATGTATTAAATTACGTTTTAATACTTAACAACCTAACAGATAGGATAAGATATAGATAAGATAAAAAGTACGTATTTGTTTACTTTGATGTAAATGTAATATTAGGACCGAAGGAAGTTTATGTCTGTCTGTGAATAGCGCAGGACTGATCGGTTTAAAGATCCTTGGGCGAGGTTATGCCCAGCAGTGGGCGTCTGTCGGCTGATACGACGACCATGATCGACTCCATCAACTCTACAACAGCTGATGGGCGATGGTACCTAGTTACCTAATTGACTTCAACTTTGCAAGTCAAATACCAAAACTTACTTAAAATCCACGTTAGTTATAGCACATAATTGCTCCCCGTTTATGTTCCAATCGGACAACTTGATGCCAGTTAAATTGAATTGTCTCACTGCCCACTGGATCCACAACTTGACGTGCTGGATGGACCTGAATTGAGAAAATGTAAGATCAAAGAGAGATAATCTTTAAGAGATAACTTCGCTAGTGATTTCAATACTAAGTAATTTAAGTTACTACTATTTAAGTTACTACTTCCTCTTGCACCTTCCATTTTTAAGTACCAACCATCTTGTGCATAATAATACGAAATATGAGACAAAATATTGATTATTTTATTAACCGAACTCAAAAAAGGAGGTTCTCAATTCGGTTGTATGTTTATTTTTCACGTTGGTCACCACCAACATTAACTGACAGGTTTCTAAAATTCTTTCTGTCTTTGTAAGAACTTACTTCCAGTTTAGTCCAGTTCTGAAGAAACTTCTCAATGTTTGTTGGAAAATATGATTTAAATATTTTTGGACAACAAAGCCGATATGGTTCTAACTTCATTGAAGCCAATCTTTTCTTTCTCTATTAGAGACTTTGTCAAAACTTCAATCAAATCAATTTATCCATCAATTAAATTTCATTTCTTTATCCCAGTGTCTGGTCAAATCCTCATGGGTCGGTGACATATAGGGTTCAGTTTTAACTTACTTTACTCAACCTTTACGACAGTTGAAATGTATATATTTAATCTCTAATACTGTGACATAGATCTTAATCTTACCATTGCTTTGGATCGTCTGGTATTTTGACTCTATGGTCCGCTTTAAAGTTGGGGTCTACCACCCATTTGACAGCAGCTGCGTGATTGTTATCCTCTTCAATGACAGTCGTTGTCTCTGGTACTTCTTCTGTATTTGGAAGTGTTTCTTCCATTTCCATATCTGAGATTGGTTAAAAATATATATTGTTAAACATTTTCACAAACTTAAAGGGATTTAAAATTTACAGAATGTAAACTATATAAATAATCCTTCTATCTACGGAGATATGTACATATAAAAATTTGTGTCCACCCATACAAAACTATGTGTCCCTCCATATAAACTAAACATGAATTTTTGAATACTTCAAAACTTATTTCTAAAACCCACAGAAAATTCAAAACTAACGTAAGTTAGTTAATATCTATATTAGAAAAAATATATATCATATAATAATATATAGTTATCGATCGATATAATCGAACATTGTTTTTTATAATAATTTCGTAATAATTCATCAAATTAAAAAAACAAAGTCAATTTGTATCCGTTTCTAATTTCTCGTGATTTTGAATTATGAGTGAGCGTAACTGATTGAGTCAGTGAATAAATCAGTGAGTCAGTGAGTGTCTCTACTTACATTGTGTTTCCTGTTGCGGCAGTTGCAGTAATTCCTCGTCAGGTTTAAGAACATCAAGTATGTTTATTTTCTTTTCAGCAGCTCTGATCTGAATGTTCACTTGCACCACACCCTCGCCCCTGATGCACTGTTCCACCAATGTCTTGTGGTTCTCCAACTGTAATAATAATATTCTTACATTCAAAGCTATTGTCTAGCCCAGAGTAAACTGAAGTTATGGATAACGAAAAGACATAAATACTAATGTATAAATAATTAGTATCTGTTGCAGTTCCTAATTAAGAGATTTGGCAAGTACCCGTTGTTTGTCGGAGTTGTCGAATGCATTTGCATTGCATGCACGCATTATCCCTACAGTACGGTGCCAACTGTAGGGGTTTGTGGGGCTCGGGGTATCAGGGTAAAGGCGTTCCCCACTGCCCACTAAACATCCTCTCCGGGCTGCGCATATCGTCAACGTATATCGGCGAGTAGTCAGGCTCACCTAGGAACCTTTGTCCGGGCACCGCCTGCGCCTGCCCTTGCAGGCCGTGCACCGTTTCAAATCTGTCCGTCATCGGAATCGACCACGGACCGCACTTGGAGACCGGCCACCACAGAGCGCAATGCTCCGTTGGCCCTAAAAAGGACCTTTTCTCACCCGTCCTCCCGGGCACTGTCAAGAGCGGCTTGAATGGATACTGGCCCTGGCCCATCAATTATACTTACTCCAACATAGCGCCCCCTAAGGCCTTGAACCCTGAGCACGGTGTTTCCAGGTCAGGGCGAGGTTTTGTATATTACTTACAATAATACTGAATTACAATGGAAATTAAAGTAAAAAGTTGATAATTAATGAAAAGTACTTAACCATTTTAGCATCCTGAAGCCAGAACGTATAATCTGTAAGGTCAGCCCCGAGCCTTTGTTCTAGCATTGCTCCTAATTTAGACAACCGAGTCCTTATATCCATAAGTTGAATTATAACCTCCTCTGTAAAATAAAAGATGATTTACATCATTCACTTGCAAGTTACCCAAACGAAAGGCCCAAAATTGAAGTTCAGTCCATGATTAGGGTATAAGACCCTGAAAATGATTGCAAAAAGGACAGCTGACATATCACAAGATATTTGGAATGTTGTGTACAATATTTGACCTCAATATAAAACTTTAAGTGTGTGTTTTGGGTAGCATTTTTGTACTGATTCAAGTAATTTGACCGTTCTAATATTTATTTATCGGTTGATAAAAATTAAATTAGAGCCAGGCCCCATTAAAAGTATAGAATTCATGGTGAAAAATTTATATGATTATGTTAGGTTGACATTATTATATAAATTTATCATCATACAAATTTTAATATCATAAGAATATTTAAGTAAAAGGTAACAACATTACATACCGCTAGAATCATTACTCTGCATTGTATCATCATCATCAACAGTATCAAATACTGCTAACGGAGTCTGCAGAATTTCTGTGCCAGACTGCATAAGTCCTATAATATCAAAAGAAGTATGTCATAAATAGTTACAGTACTACCTCACATTAGTAAATCAATTGAATAAGAAATATTTCATGGAATATACATCAACTGGAGCAGAAGTAATAATTATGATTATAACTTGCATTCCATGATTCGCAAACACATTAAATTCGACATACATTCCATTAATTTTCATCTATTCTGGTGTAACACCATAAATCTTACAGATGCAATAAATATAGTAAGACAATGACACTATTTGTATCTTCTAGGTAGTTAGTTAGCATATTATAGGTAGATAGCATTGATTCTAATGAAAAGAAGTTTAATAAATGGTTGTAAACGATTGGTTTGTTTATGTCTATTGTGTAAAAAGAATTTAATAGAAAAGGTAGATAAGTTTACAGGTTCTGGTAAGATACATGTATAGTACCATCTATACATGAAAATTAGATTTAAAAAAAATTAAATTTAGATTGAAATTTTGCTAATGCCTGTAGCATGATTCTTATCCATATACAGTTCATATACTACACACACCCATATACTATACACTACTAATCACAGATTACATGAGAGAAACTGATAAGGAGTTTGGAACATAACACCAAGTGCAGGTCCCAACGCAAAATATACCTTCTGAAGCATGGAGACACTTAAGATCATGTCCATTGTGTCAAGCACTTCATAAACAGCAATAAAAGATCAAATTTCAGACTTGCTTTTAGTTTTTTAGGTGTGAGGGAGACCAGTGGGAGCTTTCTCTGTGATGTTTTTTTCAAAATATTTGGTTCAGGTTTGAATTATTTAGTGAATGAGTATTTGAAAGTAGGAATTATTTTGTCATTTATATCATTTTGTACTTTAAAATTTGATAATTTTACTCTGCTGATAACTTAAATATATATATATTTTTGATATAGTTGTATTTAAGTAATTTAATGATTCGGTGATCTTGCTTTTTAATTTTTTGATGTGTATTTGTATTTATTGAGAACTTAATTGTAGTATGTTCAATATTTGCATGTTAGATTTGTATATAAACTGACATGTTACTGATTCATAAATTACATTAAGACAACATTTCCACCATTTTTACTCATAATAACATCATGGTGAAGCTTATGAGAACTATACAATATTTTGGCAAGTTACCAAATAAGACATTTAATATTTACATGTATAGGTTATGATCAGTTTTAGTTAACAACCAAAGCTCTGCGGCCCTTTAGGCATGAAGTTTAAATATTATGATAAAAATGAAAAAAAAATCTCTCATTCATGTTTAAAGGAATTGAAATCAGAAAATAACTTGTCATTTTTATTATACAATGATAACACTTTGTTTTGGTTTATATTAAGCAATTCGGGTTTATTAGAACTAATAAAAGTCGTAAGTTCTTTAGATGATTAGTGCACGAAATTGTTTCTAAAATGCGTCAAGGTAATTGTCATTTTTATCAAGGAATTTTCCTGTAACAATTTAGGAAGTGTGATCGGGGAGCACTTACCTAGATCACTTTCTGTGACGTATTGAGGCATTATAGCTAGAGGGTCCGATGATTCGACTCCTGTTAATTCTGTTGCTTCATCAAAACCATTATCACTACTCTCCATTTTAATTGTACGGACATTCAATATATCACCAAAATCGGTAACTTCCATGTTGTTTGTGGTAATTATTCTAGGGTATGCTTATTATATCAAACTATAAATTACTGTAAACATGAAATCACCATACACTCATTGAAGAAAAAAACTTTCGAAAGAGATTATTTGAAAATTATAGGAAAAGGAAATCACTATTAATCACTTCCGCGTGCGCTAAAACGGAAGCCATATCCAAATTTTTGACAGTTATTCTACATTGCTTATGGAATAGTGTTATCCACTCTGTTTGATATTTCATCACAGATATTTGGAATAAAGTTAAAACAATAGCATGTAATTCACAGTATTATTATAAGCAAATAGAACTGGTTATAAATAGATTTATAAATAAATTCTCTTCTTATCTATATCAAATACATTTTTGAAAGGTTTTTCCGGAAGAAAGTAATAGATATCGGAGAAAGTTTTTGGCGATATTTGATGGTATTTCAATAGTTCTTGTGTTTACAAATATAAACCAATGAAATAAATGTTTATTTTGTGTTATTTATTTTTCATAACATATCAACATAGCATTGAAGAGCGTGAAATCTGCATTTGTATGCAATAACTTATATTCAAATAAAATAATGAAAAACGTCCGTGTATGGATGGATGTATGTGCTTGATTCTTTGCCTTTCCGTTAAGAAACAGAAAATTTTCCACAAGTTATTGGTGAATAATTAAGTTACTAACTACTAAGTAGTCTGTGGTGGCGATTCTGCTAGATTTAACTGATGCTAAAAAAAAGTTTATAAAATTAACCTCTCTTTTATAATTTCTCAATGAAAGTAATAGAATATCTTTATAGAATGTCAAATTGGCTGTCGCATAGATAATTCATACATATTTTAATCGGCATCTTTTGTGATGGGCGTAAAAATAAGAATAATTATTATCGCAATAATCGCTATAAAATAGCAGAATCTTTAAATGACCTCAGCATTTCTTTACCCTTTATTAAAAATTTTAAAACGATTTTTGGGATATGACAATTATATTCGATAGCTAAGCGAGGGCAACACCCATTCATTTTACATTTAACGATTTGATTTTATAAAAAGGAATTTAGTTAAATTTTAGTCCATGCGCCACAAAAAAGGGGCCTACTTCATTAATTTATTTATTTGTAGATTTATCTGCATACACATCATTATAAAATAAATTACAATTTATATTGCTTTCGAACAAAAGTTTCGCTATTAATGGGATCTAGTGGCTTTCATGATTAGAAATAAATTGGTTTTAAATGTAAAAATGGAGCAATCTATCAATGTAGACTCGCATGAAAAAGTTAAACTTAATCTATTTTTTTATTTTTCCCTTTTGTTTCATTTTTGTTAATAAAGAGATAGGTTAGACAAAGGACTTTAGGTTTCTGGACAAATTATTTTATTTAATGTAAATTAACAAATGTTAATTATAACTATGATTTAATTCTAAATGTATTCTTTTAAATATTATTGTTATGTTATAATATAGAACAGCTTTCATTTTGTCCTTAAAGAGTTAGTTATGTTATTTTAGAATGTTGAGTTGTTAGTTATAATTTTGAAATGGCGAAAATTAGAACTGTTAAAACAACTTATGAACATTTAAAAAGGAGCTTTTCAGAAACCATAGACAATTTGAACCGAAAATGGTACTTAGAACTCATATAAGAAGCTATTTAAGAAGCTCTTTAAAATTAACAATAGAATGCATATTTTCAAATGTCATGCCGTGTGATAAAAGTTAGAAGCTTAAAAATATACTACTGAAAATGGTATATTCGTATGGAAAATCGTCTAACTGACATTAAAACTGTGACAACTTCCATCGCTTCTTTGGGTTTCTTTTAAAAGATGGCGTTAGTAATGTGGGTGATACAAAGTTCACCAGGTCAACTAGAAAACAATAATATTATGTGTTATTATATTATTATATGTGTATGTGTATATATATATCTACATATAGATATAAATTTTGTTTTGAAACAGTTTAATTTGTAGTTCTTTTATATTTTTTATTTGGTTGTAGAACTCCGACAATCTCCGCGTAAGGTGAGTCATCTTCCTTTATTTTTGTACACGTGTTTCTGGATGAGAACTCTAAATCAACATATTGCACGCGTGGAGTATCCTGGAATTTACAGATATAAATCATTATCAATATTAATATTTACTCCATATGTCTATGAATGCCAAGAGATGCCCCACCTGGTAGATGGTAACAATCACCTACAAAGACAACGTCGTTGATAACGTACTATAAGTAATTACCGTGTATTTGGAATAATTGTAGTCTCACAGCCTTACAGGTTTTATTATTTAATTTGTTTAGTTTCTTATTGTAGAAGCTTTTAAGCTATTGTTTACAATTGACTACATTATGTTACATATGCAGATTTATCTAATGTTAGCTAGGATCTGCACTATCCCCGACGTCATGCAATGGCCGCGATTCCTTGTGCACGAACTTCAATTCAATTTAAGTTCAGCATTACTCTTTCTTCCAACCAGCACTCGTAGCACAAGGAACTCAAGAAACGATCTGTCTACACCGTAATGTCATTTTTCTCGGTTAAAGACTTCAACTCCAATACAAATGATCTGAGAAAAGTGACGTTTGGTCATAGACAAAATCTTCTGGATTTCGCTGTGCTACGAATGCAGGAAAGAAAGGCCACGTGTGACGTCATTTGACGTTTTAAAACGATGGCCTTTAAGCGTAGTTGCCTTTAAACGCTCATTATAAAACAGCTCTCAAGTTCAAAAATATATGCTAGTCTATGTTTCAACTACCTAGACGTTCCTAATAATCATTATATCCTTTTCAGATTGAATTGATATGAAAGATAGATAAATAACTTAATTTTAGTTTAAGAATAATCGGCGGCGCAAGAAATCATTATTATGATTTCTTATAAATTTGATGATTTCTTAAATATTCTGTCGACATTTTGGAAACATGAAAGTTAATCCCCCCCTGTAGTAATTAGGACATGTACCGCTTTCCACCTTGCTAAAAATCATGCATAGTTAATAATCCTATATGTGAGTGTGGACTCTACAATGGTCATCCTAATCACATTATTATTTCCTGTCTAAAATATCAAAAACAATTCCCTATCGCAATATCCTTTATCCTTTAAATTCCATCCCGATAAACCTTGACATCTTGCTATATAAACCTGACATCGCGGTTTACAAATTTAATTTAGCTTTTCGTGCTTTAAATAATATAAAAATATAATATATCCATTAAAAAGAGTTTTTATAATAAATAATTCTTCTAAAACAAGGCAAAATACCCAGACTGCGCAATGTCCAAAATATTCCCGAGATTAGAATAGTATAGATAAAATATACCTCTGTATAACCTGAAATTTTGTTGTTGTTTTTGTTGTTGTTGTTGTTGTTGTTATATTTTTACAAAAAAAAAACAAAATCAAATAATATTATCTATGGTTATTAATTTATATTTTAAAACAGTATAAACGAAGGAGGGTTTATAAGTACTTACATAAGTTTCTACTTCATGTGCAGGCTCACGTTTCCATCTCCATACACAAAAGGCGCCAATCAACAATACAAAGACCCCAACTCCGCACGCAATGAAAATGTAGTATTTTGTGTTGTAGTGAATCAAATGAGATTCATAGTAGTCTTTGAAACAGAAAGATGAAAATCGTAATTAATAGAAGGAAGGATGGCGCTACGGTATGACTGAAAGAGACATTATGACATTATATCTCTCTGTCAAACATGTGCGCATGAGTAACTTAACTAGTGATTTTAAATTATTGGATGGAATTAAACGATTGATTTATACACACATTTAGAAATAAATAATTAAAATAATAAATAAATAATGACATCTCTGCATACCTAGATCTTCAGTCGATCTAAATTCAATCCTCGATATCTTTCGTTCTACTCGCTCTGTCTGTGTAGTTACATCCAAGTGACTTAAATAAGTAACGCAAAAGAGAATTTCAGTGTTTTCTGTAGGAGACATTGTCATATTCTTTGATATCAAGATACCATCTGAAACAGATAGAATAATGAACTCTAAACATATGGAATATAACATTGAATTTTGATAAAAATTATGATCCTGGTTATTTTATATGATTGGATTGGTTTTGTTTATCGTTTTGTTTAATATACATAAAAGACAGAAGCATTCCGACATGGTAACACATCATTTACTATTATACGAGTGTAATAGCTCTTCTCCAGGTTCCACAGTGTTCTCACAGCATTCCGATGTGTAAAGAGTCATTAAGGTACTCGGTATAGTTCCAGAACAATTAAAGCATTCATCAGTTCGCATTAGATGCTATATTGCTGTCTAAAAGATGACTCAACGTAAATTACCCCTTTTTTTACGAGGAGGAATCCATTTACGGACCTACCCGCCACTGGCTAAGCGACGGGCGTGTGTGGGGCTCACTCAGTACCTCATAGAGCGGCACTGAGAATACCCACTAAAACTCCCCGGTTACTTCATTGCCCTGCACGGGAGTAACCTGGGTTCTGCGGAGCATTTCACCAGGTCAACGTCAATTACCTATATTAATGACACACTGCAGGGCAAAGGTCTTCCGATATGGCATAAACAGATGAGGAGTTCGGGCAATAACATCATCAAGTTGCTCATTACGGGTTGGTGGCTGAAAGACGTTGCCGTAACAGCCAGGACCAATGGTTTAACACGGATTCAACTACAAATCTTAACTTTAAGTCCTTTTGGGCGTCTCCTGTATAGGACTGGCACTGGCCGTGCCCAGCAGTAAGACGTGTATAAGGCAAAGTCAAAGTCAAAATATTTTTATTTAAATAGACTGATTTACTGAGTTCTTTTAATTCGTCATAACAGGGAATATGTATGAGAAAAAAAAATGTAATTAAAGGTAACAGTGTTAACTTTAAGTGGTTATTAACCAGGTTTACAAACTGTCCCAGTTATAGAATTTAATTATGTATTAAATAAATTATTTAAAATTAAAACTAACACTAGTATGCGTATTCCCAATTAACCCTACTACCGCTTCGACGAATTAGTAGCTGCAGAGAAGAAGCGGTGCAAGAAACTCTCAGCCTTTAGTATTTATAATGACATTTACAAATCACTTATGCCATTATGTATTAGTATTACAAACATATATTTTTGTTTTACAGGTCAATATTTTATAGTATCGCCATTTCTGGTTTGATTTAGTTTCAATTCAGTTTGATTACAGCTTAAGTTTATTGAAATTGAATTTTTAAATAGTCCATGCATTCTTATCACCTAAATATTCCTGAACTTTGTAGTAGCTTTTCATTAATTTTTTTTTTGATGTAGTCTTTAAACATTTGTGAAAAGGCAGTTCAGTTATATTTGGCGGGATAATTGTAGGTTGTTAATGATAAAAGAAGTACCAGAGGAATCTTAAATTACTCGGTTGCTACAGCTGTCACAATAAGTAAGAAGTCAAGCACTCTGGACACTTCATCAACTTTTTTCTTTCCTATAGAAAGATCGAGCAAATGACTCCACATCCAACCTGATGGTAAGCAGAAGGGGATTCCAAATAAAAAGGTGGTTAGTGCAAGTGAAGCCACAATCACTCAACGTGGGCTTCTGGACCATATCTACTCAACGATAGTCTATAGCGGGAATTCCATTCCATTTCATTTGAAGGAAATTCATCCAGAATCGAGACAAAATTATTGTGATTTCGTAGAATTTTATAGAGGACTAAAATGGAATGATACTTGCCTTCGATTGTTAACCAAACCTTTTCAACTGACATGGGAACGTTTCCGCATGTAAACGTATTTCCTTTTTGATAGTATGTAATTTCATCTGCCTCTGGCGAAACTAAAGACCGGTCATCTAGAAACAGAAATATGTTTAATTGTCTATTGCAGGAGTCGACAAACTTCTGAGTTGGGAGAGTCAAAAATTAAAATTACAATTACAATAAATAGTACTTGCATAAATAAAGATTTTTGATAAAATAAAACTGATCTTTTTATTTATAAGAAAAATATCTATAATTAGTGTTTTTTCACGACTAATTAGATAATATATAGAATGTCTAAACCGTGGCCTTTTGGTAAAATGATTTTTTATTATTGTCATATACATGAATTAGTATATTGTAGGTACTTGTTACTCTTATTGACTAAATAAGAACAATTAAGTGTGGGTAGTTGAATAAAGTTAGTGTGTGATGCTACATAGCTCAATAAACATGTTATTACTTAATATCGTGTTTTAATACAACAAACAGACATAATAATTATAATATAAATAATGTTTGCGCCATTCTCTTTGTATATGAAGCCACAGCTTCATATACAAAGAGTAGACAACCCCTGTTCTATTGTACAATATGTTAGCTTATCAAACTACACATTATATATTTAATTTCATCAGCCTCTCAGTGTCTCTGATTATGTTGAGAGAAATAAAGCCCAATTCAGCACTACTTTAAATCTATTTATTCAAATTTTAATATCTAAAAAGGTACAACTAACCGAACGATAAGTTCTCTGCCAGTCAACCATTATGCCAAGCAGAGACTAATTATTACATCTATATAGTAGTAATATGATAGTACTATATGGTTATTATGATATTAGAAACTGAACTCAAATTGGGCATAGAATTTATGGTCTTATATATTTAACATTACAAAACCAATAACAATTCTTACTGTAAACAACCTATTAGATATTTATACCCTTTCATTAGAAACGAAAAAAGACAGATGATTGTTGACGTCATTTAGAATTTCTTAAATGGCGATTGTAACGCAGTTAAGTCTTATTTTAATGCAATGTAAAAACTTGGCGATGAAAATAAGTCAAAACTGTACGAATAGTACAAGAATCCTGTACTAACTTGCTGTTTCTAAAAGATAACCTTTCACTTTCTGATGATATTAGAATGAATTATTTAGGAATTGGCGCCCAACATGGGGCCTGTTATCAGATTATTTCCTCATTTCGGAATACAATATTCTTAAATAACATTCACAAAATATTCTGGCAAATAAAGGTTTATATCATTGTGTTTTGAGTTTCGAAGAGGTCACATAAAGTTGCTTTTTTTTAAATATATTCATTGTGTTCCTTATACTAAGCTGTACTTACAAGTGTAAGTGAAAAATGGTTTTTGTCGAATTTTAAAATGTAAAAATCCACTGCTTGCTATTTGAAAAGACTCCTTATATGCGTAACATTGAATTGCTGTGAAGTTGTCGAGGTCATTCATCACCATTTTAAGATTTAGTGAGTATCCAACATTACCTGAAAAATGTATTATTGGATCTGAAAATAATAAAGAAATATTAAATTTCATGATGTTTTTTAAAAATGGATATCTCACAATTTTATTATGAAGCTATATTTACAAGGTAATAATAGTTTACAAAACTGTCTTTTCAACCAGACAAAGATATGTTGCATTATATTTGTATGGTTTCATATTCATTCTCTTTTTTTTAAGTTTTAATTTTTAGGCCAAAAATAAGTGAAAAAACCTGCTATTTGGTATAAAAAATAACTCTTTTAAGCGATTTGAGGGTAAATAAAAATTATTCTGCAAGCTTTAAAACATCTTTTGGACATATAAATTTTAAAAAGGGTTGTAATAAAAAAAAAAATATTTTAAAGAATAATCAATGATTTATTTAGAACAATGGAAAACAAATGCTGTTAATATTATAATAATTTTGTGATACAAAAAAAACCAGCGTTGCTAAGCAACTTAACTATATTAACTCTAGATATACCCGCGATTTGAATATATGTCAACAACAAAAATTATATTTGTTACTAATGTATATAAAATAACATTAAGTTTATTAAACGTACTCTCTAATTATAGCTACAAAAGTCATAACATCATTTCTGAAAAAAAAAATGTGTAATAAAGTAGGAATTTTGAATTGAAATTGCACGACCAGTATAAATGACTGGTCTGGTAAATCTAGTGTTAATGCAGGACTTACAGGTTAGCTAGTATATATAAGTAGGACTCAAATTATTCTTGTGTTAGTGTTTGTTATGGTTCGATACAAAACCGTTTTTATTGTTATGGTTTGTGGACATTAGGATAAAGGAGATTATAACAGTGCTTTACACAGCCAAACACACACACACACACACTATTACTTACATATTCACACAAGTTTTAGTTTTAATTTTAATTAATTAAGCTGATATTATCTTTTTTAAGCAAGAGCAGTGTCTCCTGAAACAGGCTAATAAAACTTTAAAGTGTAAAACTTTCTTATTTTGTCAAAGTCAATAAAAAAACTTTATTACTAAACTTTATTGTTTATATGTGTGTCTATACAAATAATCATTGTAAATGTGAATGACATGCCAGTTAACTTTAAGGTATTAACTCATACTTTTATATACTTCCTTATTTTGATACACTTTCCACATCAAAAAATAATTTTGTTTATAAAATGATAAAGAACAAGTGTATTCGATGCTCTCTCCTTCGTCGTAGGTCATTATACCATTTACAACTGTTCCGGTTGCATCTTTAATAATGACTTTTGGAACATCTGTAATGAAACATAAAAGGTGAAAATGGCCCCGTTTCGGAACGCACGAACTAAATTAAATTTCAGTTCCGTACCACTCTTTCAGTACAATACAATCAAAAAAAGACAGATGACCGGTGACGTCATTTGACATTTCTAAAATGGCGACTCGTAAGCTTTTTGCCTTATTTTAATGCGCATAAATCATGATAATTAAAGAAATCAAAATCACCTAAGACTAAGTTAAAGTTCATAAAAGTCATTCTATCTCCTCTTAATCAATTGGTTTGAAAGACATGCGAATAACTTAAATTTAATTAAGTCCGTACACAACGGAATCCAGGCGGAAACGATCCCTGCGGAAGTTCTCTGAAAAAAGCTAAAAAATAGCAGTTTTCTTGAACTCAATTATTTATTTAGTGTTGTTGAGTCATGGATAGCAATTCACTGGCACTCTGCTTCTTTAAGTACACTGGTATTTAAGGCAATGTCGTAATAAATGCTAAATTTAAGAAAGCACGCCACCTACCGCATTCTTCAATTTTGATATCTTATTATTTTTTTCGTTTAGCGGACAATTTTTAAGGTAACCCGTACCAACCCGCAATCTTAACCACAACAATAGAAAGTATCTTTAAATATATGTTATTATATATTGTTACTTTTTGAAAGTTTCAATAAAATTAAAGTCAATAAAATTTTAAAACGAACAATCTGGAGTATTGCACTTCTCCGAGGAGATCCTTGCTTCTCCAGGGCAAGCATACAACATTGTAATCCACGCCGGTAATGATAACAGCGCTTTAACTGGTCAAAGCAATTACAACTGATGCTTTTTAAACAAAGTTGTCACGGAAAGCCCTTTAAACCCGCTAACCATCGCGTGGGAAACCTGAGTAGTCTCAGGTAGCTGGAGCATTTGAATGACCCAAATTATCATCATCCGCGGCAAAGCTGACGTAAAAGTCATTGATTGGGGGCCGCGTGGTATAGAAGGAAAGGTACGTAAATGTCAGTATTTTAAATCTGAAGACATCAATATAGTATAAATAGAAATAGGTACTGTGAATTTCTATGTATCAACATATAAGAATTATATCATGGTTTACCTTTTTTCGCAGGCTTAACTTTACCTGGAAAAATAATATTTTATAATTAGTCACTTTCATTCGTTGGAAAATAAAATCCTCCAAGTCAGTAAGTACATCATGATTTTTTAAATATTTTTAAATACTCAATATCTTTGTTGCAAGTCATAATAAACAAAAAAGGTTTTATACCATTTATGTATTGCACTGTCATGATTATGTAACGAATATTTAAGTATTGTACGATTTTAAAGTTCCTGTATTCTTCGATAGATGGCACTGTCGTATTTTTATTAAATAGAATCTACGTTCTATTTAATACACGCACGCATCATATATCCTATATTATTATGCGCGTCAAAATAAGCAAAACGTGTATTATCATATAGTAAAATATTCATGTAATATGAATATTGACCTCCCATCCACAAACTAAGCCTTCATACGGGGAGCTTCATAGTTAAGGTTGGGAAGAACTTTATGTTTAATGAAAGTGTCCACTTCAAGGATCTACTTTGAACTTACATCAAACGTCCCACAAATACAAAATAATAAATGGGAAATTTTCTTTGATCTTTTTAAACGTCAAAAGAAAAGTCAAACGTCCAAAAACAGACAATTTCACAATTAAAAAAAAAAACATTCATACGTACTTTTTACGCGAATCAGATACATTGACGTTGTCGAAGAATCTAAATTATTTATATTGAACTTGTCTTTTTCATAATACTTTATTATTATATGATTATCTGAAAATAATAATTGATATTAAATTTGATCAAAATTCATAAATATTTGAAAAAAATTGATAGTGCCTGATAGTGACGACACACTCCAAATCAAAATTTAAGCCATTTGCTTTAATTATGTATAGGAAAACGGTAAAAAAAATTATGCAGCATTAAGGAAACCAAAAACACGTAAATGTAAGGAAGACGCTTCCTTAAACTTAGATTGCGTTCATCAAGGTTTTTATATGTCGAGAAATAAGAAAATGGACCTTTTTTAAAACTGTTGATAGTTCTAATTGCTTAGGAAGCATACCTCAAGATAAATGGATTAAAGGCTTAGAAAGTATTTTCCTACATTCCTTTTAAATTTGTTAATGGTTGTTCTTAAAACTATTTGACAATTCTTATTTTTAGTATTCTTTTCTTAAGAAGGTAAGTTAGCACCCGGGAGACGTCATTATTTCATTATTTTTAGTGACGACCATTATACGAAAGTAAAGAAGAAGCAGGACGCAAGAAATTACTCAAGTTTTCGGTGGATATTAGATTATAATTAGTTATAAACTAATAATAATTAGTTTATAACCAAAATAGCTATTCGTTCGCAGCTTGTGGATTTCATTTTGTCGTAGAAAATCTTTATTGCGACCCTTGGAAACACTAAATTTTGCGGCGTAAAAAACACATATAGAGTCTTTTTTGCTTTCGTAAAAAGGAAGATAACAATTGATTGGCTGTGTGTTGAAAATAGAATATAACATAGTTATATTAAAGGTATCTATAAAAGTCATAAACTCAAGTGTACGAGTTATTGTTTGATTGTGCAAAATACAAGCTTAACAATGTCCTCTCAGGATGTAATCGATGTCTCATCTCAATCGTTTCAGAGGTGCGGGTGTGAGAGCATTTAAAATATTAGTTGCGTTTCAGTATGTGTGGTGCGAGTTCTTTAGATTTATGGGAAAGGTACCTGTAGAATCAGATCAATAAATGATTACTTACCAGAACTATTGCACAATGATACGAATTGTAAATTATGACAATTTAAAAATAATACTAACACAGTATAAATTGACATATTGACATGAACAGAGCAAACTTCCCTCTCGCTCCGTTTAAACTGTTTTCCTTATTTGGGTAGATCTATTGAATCATCCTGAAATATTTGTGAATATTGCAGTGTATTATTCATCTTTAAATTTTACAATTCATTCATTCCTTTCTTTATTTGCAAGGATTTTTCAAAAGACTCTTGAGAGTTGAACTAATGCTTAATTCAAAAAGCATTTCAATAACAGAATATTTTTAAAAATTCTTTTTTTATTTTTTATTTTTATTTTCACAGTATCTGGCTAACTGTCTTCTTTGTTCTGTGATAAGATTGGCTTAATCGTTAAATCCCATATATAACTGTTATATTCAATGATTTATGATAGTTTTACCTTACCAAAGTTGACACGCTGTCTTATGTTCAAGGCTAAAATGCCTGAACCCTTCGCAAGGTCCCACCGATTCTTGAAGATGGGATGTCTCTTGTTCTCCGGAATATCACAATAAACATTATGTGATTTTTTAATACGGGTCAACTAAAGTTTAATATTCTTTGCCATAAAAACTACAAATTATAATCATGGGTCCTTTAAAAGAGGCGTAAAGATGCATCTTCCAGGTCGGCAAGATCAAGTTGGTTAGTACAGTGCAAAGTTTCACTTGCACTAGCCAACTTTTTATTTGGACTCCACTTCTGCTTACCATCAGGTGGAATGGATTCATTTGCTCGATCTTTCTATGAAACAAAAATTTTAATTTTCTCTTTATTAGTAGTTCAAAAATCACGGTTTTAAAATAATAAAAAATATGTTGCTGATAAAGGTGTTATAAATAAAACAACACTTAGTTTGCTCAACATTTTCCTCATAGCACAAAATATTTTATCTTTACGTGTTTATTCATGCAGAGAAAACCGGCTTTTGAGGGACGAATTGAATGAGTTCAAATCTTAGAATTCAATATTTTAGACCCCGTGTTTTGAAGTTTACGATATATGTTTAATGGGCACGGATCCGCAGAGGCCTGCGCGTCTCTTAAAAAACTTTATATCAATAGTAGGTGCTTTGTGGTACTTAGATAATATGGCTACTGTATTTGCGAAAAAGATACAGATCGGTTACCGAAGCTTAAGCTCGATGATAAGCTTGATGATAATTGAAAAACGGCGGGAATAGGGATGGCAAAGGATAATACCTACAGTGATGTGAAATTATTAATCAGTGATTACTTGTTAATAAATTATTTTTATTTTATTAAATCTATAAAATACCAGTCTTTTTAAAAATTAGAATTTTGTGTGCGGTTTGATTATGACCAAGAGGGTTTTGAGGTCAAGTAAATCATGTTAGCGCTTGCCCAATGACTCAGAAGATATAACATCTGTGGGCCGAGACAAGATGCATTTCACTAATTGCAATCGAATCGCTTATTGTAAAAATGTATGGTATTTGACATAAGCACTTGTAAGCACGTGTAGAAATTATTCATGATATACTAAATATCGAATGATTGGACTACGTAACCTTAATAATCACAGTTTAACGGCACTAATGTCGTGTTGTCAAAATAAAATTACAAAATATAGACAGGCAATATTTTTGTTTAAAATTACTAGTTAATTTAACAATAAATTATTTAAGCATGAAAGGAGAACGTGAATCAAAAGTGTAAATTTTTATATGTAAAGAGAAATCAGCCATTATTGGTTTTTATAAGAAATTGTGAAAAATTCGTTCGTGAATATGGATGGAACGTGGGTTCTTATTTTACTTGCAATTGTAATGTTAATAGGGTCATATGTAGCTGGAAGTATACCTTTGAATGTCAACATGTCTGAGGTAAGGTTAAATATTACATGTCTTTTTAAACTTCTATAGAAATTTCATTAATTTATAATCACTTGTACCATATGTTTTCAACAAGTTATCAGAATTTTTTTATCGCACTTTTGTAAATAACAAAATAGTTACATAATATTCATAACACTTAATATCACAGTGTTATGATAAATAAAAGTTTTGCCTAGTTTTAATTTAGATTTATAACATGACTTTCTTTTATCTATTGACAATAACTAAGTTACAGTCAAGAAAGAATCATATTTTGTAGATTTTACACACATATTACCTTAACAATACGTAAGTAATGATTAGAAGTTAGTAGTCATATCCAAAATAGAAATCTTTAAATGATTTACAGGTCTATAAAGGTCCACATTGAACCTATAGAAGAATAAACTGTCTAGCATTTAAATGAAATATGCATGATTTACTGTTTACAACTTAGTATGAGATAGAGAGATATATTATTCATACAAGCATCTATATTTGAAATTTGTGGTGTAATAAAGCATATTCTAACTTTAAACATTTTGAAGATTTTAAAGTTTTATCATAGCAATATAATGAAATTATCAAATGAATAAAATATATTAAATAATAATAGCCTGTTTAAAGTAATATTATATTGGTATTTCTCTGGCAAATGTTTAAAATAAAATCAAGTTATTTGTCTCTCTCATTTCAATATAATATGAAAAGAATAGAATGACTTTCAGGAACGCTTTGTTAGTTGACACTTAAACAATCCATATATTTGCGATTTATTTTAATGGCATGTTTTAAGGTGCATGTTAAAATTACGGATATATGCTTAAGAGTCACCTTTTTTGAAATTTTCAGTTGATGTCACTGGTCTGATGTTTTTGGTTGGATTGTAATGACAGAGTAGTACTGAATTTAAATTTAATTTTAGGTTAAAACTCAAATGTTGCATAAATATACCATAGTTATTAATGCAACTAATAAACTTCATGATCTCCAACCCTGTTATTGTATGTATAGCTCTTAAAGCATCGAGATTTGTTGCAGGATAAACTTCAAAAGGTGACAGTCTTCGGTGCAGGTCTTCTAGTAGGAACAGCACTGGCTGTTATCATTCCTGAAGGAGTTAGAGCTTTATTTAGTGAGCGTCCTCAGCCTACTATTGTTACAAAGGATTACACAGCTGAACCTCCAGGACATGATGATGATCTTCACTCAGTCATTGGGATATCACTTGTTTTGGGTGAGGAAATTACTATTTTATAGAGAATGGAAGATTGTAGCGGACACCTTATCCATCACAACTATATGAAAATATTTTTATTTTTTAAATGTAAATACTAATCACCATTCACAGATTTTTAACAAAATTGTGAGAAGAATATATTAATAACTAGTTGCCTTGCTGAAGTTTGTATCACGAAAAACCTACCAAAATATATTGTAATCGGTCAAGCCTTTTTTACTTGAATGATCCTAACAAACTGGATGAAGGTGTAAGATAACTTAAGTAAACATTAGGGAGATAAAAAAAATCATCAAATAATAAAAAAAAGTGTCTGTTATTATCATCTGTCGTCTGTTAAATTATCTTTGTATATATACAAAGACAAACAGCCTATAAAATAAAACACCAAGCAGTTCATGTGCTCAGCACCCATTTATACTTACACAGAGCTCTTGGGTTCAAATCCCAGTAGGGGCAGATATTTTATGACGAGTATAGATATTTATTCACTTTCCTTCAACATTGTAAACATTAAAAATAAATCAAATTAATCATCATTTATCCATTAATAAATACTTTATTCCAAATACTTATAACATTTAAGGCCAAAACTCACTAAGGCGGTTCTAGCAGCGTATTGGGGGTGGGTATTTTGGTAATCTTTTAGTTACAATGTAGAGGAGCTCTGAGATGTTGGTTCAACCGTTCTGGTTTCGATGACGAAAATAAAGCATCTTTCGCCAAAGTCCTCATATGATTCTCTCATCTAGGAAGACTCGTGTCCAGAAGTAGAAACGTATTTAGGCTGATGATTGTCACACAGAAATCAAAGGATGATGAGAATTTGTTTTGCCCTTTAAGTCCAGCCTGGGACTCAAATCGGAACAAAGTAGCCTGTGCCTAAGGTTTGCCTTTGTGTAGGGCCTGTGGGGAGCATACTGAACAAATGGAACACATCCTGTGTAACTGTGATGCTCTTGCCAGGAAAAGAATGGGTCTCTTTGGACTGGGCTACCCCAGTACTGAAGACATAAGACTGCTGACTCTGGGTGTACTTAGTAAGTACATGTTGGTGGTATTCCAGGACAGCGGACATTAGGATTGGGGAAAGCACAAAAGATCCCATTGGGTCGACGTGCTCCGGGAGTAATCCTGGCCCTACATCAAGATAAGATAAGATAGGGGTTGTCCACTCAACCGTTGTTTGTCGCCAGAAATACATAATGACTCCTTTCCAGGGTTCGTGTTCATGCTGCTGGTTGATCAGATGTCGTCCAGGTTCAACGATGCCTCGAATCCAGTTGAGAAGAATGTCACGGCCACCGTTGGACTGGTTGTACATGCTGCTGGTGAGCATAACGCAAGATAAAAATGTGTGCGTGGGGGGCAGAGGAATCGCTGTACAATACAATACCCATATTCTTTATTGTTCTTATTGCTAGTTAGAAATCGCAATAATCTACTAACCAAATGGTTTCAGATATTGAATGTCTCTAACTATCGATAGTTTCAATCGAAAATTAGGTACTCAACAAATAAAGTCTTTATTTACAATTAAGCATCGGTAGCGTAGAGCGTAAGGTCATTGTCTTCCATGCAGGAGGCAGCGGTTCATACGCAACTACTTACGTGTTATCAAATTTTGATGAAATGTAGATGAATGTAGAAATGAAAATAGATAAATAGATAGATAGATAAATTCTTTATTATCATTTCTACATCACACACAAAAATAGACCCAGACAGTACATTGATTAAAAGACAATCATTTTAAAATAGATGATATCAAAGACCTTTGTGTGCGCTGCAGAAGTGTAAAAGGGTCCCAACTCAGTGACTGATTTTGTTCACATCGGGACGTGAACAAAGCACTGATATTCTTGTATGTATGTTTATTCAACACTTTTACAGTGAAGGAAAACATCGTGAGACACACACACACACACGGCACACACCTGTGTAGAGATTCTTAAGTTGTGTGTGAAGTTGACCAACCCGCACTTGCCCCGCGTGGTTGACTAACCCTTATCACCCTAATTTAGGGTAGGCTCATGCCCCTCGGTTGGGACGTTGATGAACTGTTGATAATGACGATGATTTACAATGTGAGACTCTTTTAATATTACAAGTAATTTGTGTTAGTATATAAACTTAAATTACTTTCATGATTTCTCTGTTCATGGTCTGCTTCATCCAGTATGTACTGTAAAAGGAAACAAAGAAACTACCATTGTTGGTCCCTGGACGGAATAATAAACGTCTGTGATCTCGAGCTGCCGTGCTCCGAAAGGCACGTTATGCCGTTGGCCCCTATCGTTACGGCAACTTCTTCCACCCACCCGTATTGGACTAGCGTGATTATAGGCACAAACTGTCATCGTGTGTCACGTAGGAAAACCTTCGCCTAGCGGTGGGCAGTTCAGTGTTAGTTAGCGTTCTTTCAGGGAACTTTGTTCCTTCATGCAACAGACAGAAGTAAGTAGCATTTGTACACTCTATAAGGATAAGGTTGGATTGAAGAAAGTCACATGACTTGGAAGGATAGGTTTATCAATTGTTATCTCTGTCATAAGATGGATGCGGACGGTGCAACGCTGCGTTCTGTCTAGTGCATCAAGGAGGTACTTTACTCCTTACCTCCTTACCCTGCGGTAAGGAGAAATGCTGCAAATGAAATGGATGGAGATCAGCCCAGTAGGGAGCTCAAAATTTCGGTGGAAGATACCACTACAATCTACTTTAAGAAAAATTAGAATTCCGTTTCCAGATGAGAGACATTCACCCAATTGTTTTATGGCCTACAGCGGACGGGATAGCGTTAGGCGCGGCAGCGACCACATCGCATGCGGACGTCGAGCTGATAGTGTTCCTGGCTATCATGCTGCATAAGGCCCCTGCGGCCTTTGGGCTCGTCACGTTCCTGTTGCACGCTGGCCTTGAAAGGTAAATCTCATTCCAATCTTCATTCCCTAGAAATTTAGTTTATTATTGGATACCATTATTTTCACATGTGACTTAATTTTATAAAAATAAATTAGATTTTATATTCGGGTAACTATCTTGGATTCAATACACCACCTTCCATGGCCATACCAATGCCATTACCAAAGATGCACGTGGAATTTTCGACTGCACTCTCCTCTAATATTCGGCTTTGACACGAAAACCCCTTCTTGGGTTCATCATTTTCATCACCATTCTCATCTTTTTTGTGGATTGCTGTTTGTGGTCACTGCAAACTAAACGGACACTTATTCTATATGAGATAAGGCTATTTATCTCATATAGAATAAGTGTCTGAGGTTTTTACTTACTGAACAAGAGCGAGAAACCCCCATGCATCTCTTGTGTAAGTGGTGCTATTACTGGCCGCTATAGCACTAATAGCATGCTGTTTAAGATGAAACTTTTTGAATCGCCTCTGTGTAGGTACTGTGGGGAGCACACCGAACAAATGTAACACATCCTATGTAACTGTGATGCTCTTGACAGGAAAAGAATGGGTCTCTTTGGACTGGGCTATCCCAGTCCTGAAGATATAAGGCTGCTGCTACTACTTAGTAAGTACATCTTGGAAGTATTCCAGGACAGCGGACATTAGGATTGGTGAAGCACGAAAGATCCCATTGGGTCGACGTGCTCCGGGAGTAATCCTGGCCCTACATCAAGATAAGATAACATATGTAACTGTGGACCTCTCATCCACAAACGAAGCCTTGCTGGCAAGTCACAATAGATCTTTTAGGTTGCAGTGACAAATCAGTCTGAAAAGACTGATTGGCCCAAAACCCCTGGTATATTCTTGTTTTGATTATATAGTAAAATATATATTTTATTTCCCAGAAATCGCATAAGAAAGCATCTCCTGGTGTTCTCTTGCTCAGCGCCTTTACTCGCATTGCTTACGTACTTTGGTATTGGAAACGAGAGCAAGCAAACATTAAGCGAATTTAACGCTACGGGTAAGTGTTATTACTAATTAGCAGATGTAAATTTAAATATTTTTATACGCATAATACTTAGATATTACCAGATGGAGATGAAATAGTGTTCAAAATAAAAGTTACTTTAAGGTTAATTAACATGATGATTTAACACTACATTAAGATCATTAACGTGTTTCGGAATCAACTTAAACATGCTGTGCAATTAATATTTGTATTAACGTACAATTATCTTTCTCTTCCAGGTATAGCGATGTTATTTTCAGCTGGAACGTTTCTATATGTAGCTACGGTTCACGTATTACCAGAACTAACACACACACACTCGCACACGCACACATTATTACCAGTACAAGAAGGGGTCTCCCCTAAAAAAGGTTTCGGCGGTTTGCAATTCTGTGAAATGTTAATCTTGACTGTGGGCGCTCTGCTACCGTTGTTACTCACTATGGGGCATAAACATTAACGTTGTGTTATTGTTGTGTCATGGAATAACGTTGAAAATGAATAACAGTTATTAAAATAACGTTATGCGAACTCATGATAACGTCGACAGTCACCTTATTCCATAACGGCCTTAAAATTAATGTAATAAAATGTAATTATTTTGAGAAATGAAATCAAGATTTATCTATCATTTTTACACTGTTTATTTAATTATTTGTTGATGTATCGGTAGAACTAATGTATTTATACTTTAGAGTCAAATATTTTTTTTGATAACCGGTCGACGTGATTGACCTCCAACAGCTTCAAAACGTTATTACATATTACACATATTAACGGTTGTTTACGATTGCATAGGAAATCTCAGCTGTAACTGTTATGCTTGGAGTGTTGTCTACTGTACTTTATTATGACTTCCAAAGCTTATCAATTGACAGTTTGTTCAAATGTACAATAAAGTTATTGCATTGTAACCAGCTATCCAGTACGTCTATCATTAAATAAAAGAAATAAAAATAAGTTTTAAATTCTAACTGCTTCATCTATAAAAAAATAACGTTATTTTAACGTTGTTAAATTATGACGTTATATTGTGATAATGAGAAAAAATGTTTCTTATGAAATTGTCTGTATATGTTGTTTACTGTTACATATTATTATCTATGTAGTGAGAAATCTAAATAAGAATATAGCGTGTGTGTGTGTTTGTGTAAAAAATGATTATGTTGAGTGTGTGTATTCGTTGTAAGGATTTAAAAAATGGAATGGTTCTTATAATATTATTAAATCAACTTAAGTACCATGAAAAGTATAAAAATTACTTTCATAAAAAAAAATGTTATATTTTAATAGGGAAAGCAAAGGAACCGACAACCGTATAGCCATGTCGAACTTATTGTTTTCGTCTAACTTTGTAGAGTTGCCAGCCTGCGGCGAGTGGCCGCTAGCAATTTTTCAGGAAGCTCCCATCACAGCAGGGGAACTTGTCTCCTATGTTATCAACATAACGATCCCTCATTATTGTAACAAAGTAATCATCGCGTGAATAGCGCCCAAGGTGCTATGAGCGGCTATAAGTTACGGTGACCTTATTCATATGGCGGACCGTATGCTTGTCTGACACCCTTGTATAAAAACAAAGTGAACTCAACATTTCGTTTTGTATCCCATTATAATAGTGCCAACTAACAAAACTTATTTCTTTGCATCGGATACATTACCAACGTCTCTAAGACGATTAAAATAGCAACCTGTGAATAGCACATTCTAAATCTAAATTTTAGTTCAGTGCGTGTCGTTCTGATTATGATTGCAACTAAGACATTTATCATATGACATTTAGTAAGGCATATTCATTTTTCTCTGTATATATTTTGTTTCAGCTCTCGTTAAACACTGAAATATAATTAAGATTAAGAATGTGTCTTCATTATAATGGATATTTTTGTACTTTCGTTAATAATGCTTTTGAGACATTTTTTTTCTAGCAATGAGGTTTGCACATTATTTAAAAAAGTTTTTTAATCAAATATTTATTTATAAAGGATTTTATTTTGAACAATTTCAATTATGTTATAATAGCGGACAAATTTGATTGTGATGTTAATGAGGTATCAATATTTGGATAAGTCAGTTATATTATTTGGTTTTAAGATTTTAAACTTATTTAAAACGAGTAGAAGAGTGGCTGGTTTCACCGCATTATCGGGAAAGCGAATATCTTCGCGCGATAATTGAAAAGAAAGTAAGGTTATGAAATGCTCAATTCAAAATTTAATTTAATATAAATTATTTTAATGTTAAACGCTTCGTCGACGAATGTATCGTAGATGATGAACAGTTCCAAAGCACAATTTATAAGAACATGGTAATATGAGGAGCTCAACGCAAAGATTTATTGTAAACCTTGATAGTACAAGGTTTATTAATTTGTAAGTGACAGATACAAAGTACTCTGTGCAAGTCAGACAACAAAACGTCAATGTCGTACATTGTCGTGCTAAAATATTGTTTTATGACTAGGAATGGGTTTGTTTGTGTAAAAAAAATACTTTAAGAACGTGCAATTTGGCTTTTGGTTATGTTTCTGATAAATAATAGATTGTACGTTGTATCATGAGGAGCTCGTTGGTATTGTGGATTGAGAACGCTGGTTCCGATTAGTCAAAAGTCAAAAATAACTTTATTTAAATAGACTTATTTACTAAGCTCTTTTAAATCGTCACAACAGGGAATATGTATTAGAAAACAAATAAATATAATTATAAAGGCAATTGTCATAATTTTACTGGGTATCAACCGGGCATTTACTAATTGTCCCAGTTATAGTATTTAAATATGTACAAAATAAATTGTTAGTTTTAATTTTAAAATAATACTTATTTTAAAATTAAAAATAACACTAGTATGCATATTCCCAATCAACCCTACTACCGCTTCGACGAATTAGTAGCTGCAGAGAAGAAGCGGCGCAAGAAACTCTCAGCCTTTAGTATTTGTAATGACATTTACAAATCAATTATGTTATTATGTATTAGTATTACGATAACAAATCAACTTTTGTCGTTTTTGGTTATTAGATGGGTCGATCAAAGTTTGTTATTTCGATCTCCATGCTTCGGCAATTTGAGCCGATGGTCCTGGTTGTTATGACAACCGTTTAAATCCACGTAGTGATGTTACGGCTCATACTAATGTGTTTCTAGATGGCAATAACAGCGGTACGACGTATATAGGCTGTATCTACAGCCTGATAATGATGACTGGCATCACGAGTACGTTCACATACTAGTACGTTACCATTATACAAATTTAAACACTTAACTTAAACCTACCTTTTGTAATCTACCTTTCTCCAGTATATCCTAAAATTTGTTGTGCCCGACAGGGTTCATAGTGGAACGCAAAATAAAGAATTAAATTGAAGTCCAAATACTAAGTCTGGTAATTGTAGAATCGTTTTTGGATTTGTTGGCGAAACGTTTCACAATGAAGGTATTTATTTGTAATGTTTAAGTAATAATTGTTACTAGCGCCACATTTAGATTATTGTGAAGGCGTTTGACTCAGAATACTGTGTGTGAGACTCAGTATACTATGCTTGACTCAAAATACTGTGGTTGTCTTCAGAATTCTACTGCAATATTAGTTATTCAGTGGCAGTTTAAAGGCACTTAATAGATTTGCTAGTAAATTTTGCACCAATAGTGATATAGTGATACATAATACAAGGTACAATTAAATCTAATTTTAACGTAAGTGCGTCTCGCTCTCTCAATATGATTCCAAAAAGGACAGCTTATCACTTGATATTAACTAAGATGTGTTCAGTTTAAGACTTATTAGGACCTTGGAACGATGCAGTATCACGTCATTAAGAACCAATAGGCTTCATTATCGATAGGCGACCAAAAGCAGCGCGTACGTTGATTTACCAAATTTTTGTTCTTTCAACCATTACATGCATTTTACTCATAGAAAAATCAATGGCATCGATTCTGTTTGCACAAACTCAAATTAAATTTAAGTTCATTACAAGTTTACTTTAATCCGACCAGAAACATACACTCGGTGACGTCATTTGACGTTTCTTAAATAGCGACTTTAAATATTATTTTCCTTTGTTTAACGTATTTCATATAAAATGCCGATAAAATTAAGCGAAAAGTGTTTAGATCGTCTAAGTGTGTAACTAATTTGAGGTTACTAAAGGTCATTTTATCCCTTTCATTTTGAATTGGAATGAGATGGAAATAACTTAATTTAAGTTTAAAGGAAATCCATCGTAATGACTAGTTGGCGATTATGATGCATTTCCTTTAAATTTAATAAATTGGCCCTCTTAATTACACTTGACAATTAAATATAAAGTTCAATAATTTATTGTTTTTGACTTAAATGTACCAGCCTAGTAAAACTTCTTTGTGATTCCTTATTAAATACGCAGCAATTTAGACCATGGAGTTTATTGTTTGAGCTTAATTACGTTAATAATAGTGATAACTACTTAAAGGAAGGCAGTCTAATTGTCCACATAGACAACTTTTGAGATACAAATAAATATAGCAGAACAAAATTGTCAATGTGTTTAGAAAAAATGCATTTTACCTATTTTTTAGATATTTTATTTCAATCATAATTGGCAACATTTATTTTGAATAAATGCTTATATATATAGATAGATATATAATTTTTTTTTCTTATTAAATTTTTAATAAGTTTCCATCTAGAATTTTCATTTGATAAAGTATATTATTTTTAAAAAATCATGAAGACATGCAATATTCATATCTATCATAAAATTAAACGAATTACCATAAAATTTTATGTAAATCATTTCCCCATTATAACATGTAATCTATCTTAAAAACCTATTTGTCATGGGAGTTTCTAGTGTCGTGTATTTTTTGACATAAACATGATGTAGTTTCGTCTCGATAAGTTGTGCTACATCGTGCATTATATGACATATATAATCCAACAACGTTTGATTTCCGCTGAGATTTTTGTATGTTCCATTTTCATTAATTTATTATTTTATCATAACTGTATCATTTCATGTTCATATCATTTCATCGTTATCATTATCATTTAGTATTTTCTATGAGTCATCGACAAAATGGCGGCATTTAACATTTATCGTTAAATATAAAAATTCCGCGAGGCAAAGGGAAAACACTAGCATCCATCCATTTTCAAGAAATAGTAATGAACATTGTGAAATGAAGATATGTATAAAGATATGTTAAAAAGATCAAAGCCGAACTTCCGTAAATCTGTCCAACTTAAATGTTGTCAATAATGTATAACTATATTGTATGTTGTTTCTACATAGTGTAATACATATTTGTATATTGGCATCGGTGTATAGCTACTGTAAATATAATATAAATATAAATCGCTTCGATAACATATTTCTTTTATTTATTCTAATGCGACTAAACATATAGACCAGACAGATAACTGACCTCACAGAGGTGTGTAAATAACGTACTTTTTTCTAAGTCACCGTGAAACTGATGCTGGATTTTTTTTAAAAAAAACTATATAAGCTATAATAAAAAATATAGGTACGTTCAGAAACAAGGAAGCATTTCGAAAAGATTGCTTTAGTAATCGAGTCAATTTTGGACGTGGAGTTGATTCGGTCAATTGACTACTATTTTTATATATATATTTTAACGATCCTAACTGTTTTTATTTATGTAAAATATTACTTATTAATGTAAAAATAGTGTTATAGAACATGTTTATATGAGGGTGGACGCCTTTGTTAAATTTTTGTCATTTTAAAGTTAATTATCAACTATTTAATGTATTTTGCAGTATATAAAGCTTATATTTTTTAAATTAAAATGATTTTTTACCTTGTGGAAGTTCCAATCCAGCTAGATTTACATATAAATAATTAAAATATCATATTTTTCAGTTCACAATTACAATTGAATTTATGTAAGTTCATGATAATACAGTTGACCATTAATATTGGTGAATGCACTGTACCACCAGACCGATGATCACCGAAAGCTCTTCATCATCACTGCCACCCTAGGTGCTAGCACCTACCTCAGATTAAATATATATACCGACTTAAGTTCCCGGCACCAATTTTTGTGCATTATAGGTATTACTATCTAGTACAAGTTACTAACACCGCCATGGCCATTCAACTGCCCCAATTTATGCCCCGAGAAGGGAAGTCCATATACATTTACAAGTAGATATATAGATAGATAGATAAAGTATTTATTGGCATCAACATAAACACCCTATTAATTAAAAAAGGAGTTAAAAAAGTTGACATAAATAAGTTCTGTCACAGCGCTGAAAACAAGCTAAAGCTCAGCGATATATTTGCATTTCTTAATTTTACGAATATACCAAATCAATCAAACGAATCATATAAACTCTGCCTGTACCTATGAGAGTAATAATAAACTCCTAAATACACTATGAGAACAAAACATTACCTGTATATGATGCTTTATATACAATTCGGTAAAAAATAAGTATTTTCATAGATTTCTATCTTTTATTTTAACAAATGACTGAGTGCTAGTCAAAAATAACGTTACAATATATTTGTCACGGACATGACTGCAAAATGTAAGAGCCACTCAAAATTATAAAATATTCTTCTCATTATTAACTTACTCCCACTAAGTAACCTATAGGGTGAGAGAGACAGTCAGATCGAGCGAGGCACACTTAATTTGGTCGCATTACTCGTCACATCAAATGTCATATTTGTACTAGAACTTCACACGTACTGTCGCACTGCAGTAGGTACGCCTCGCCTCACTCAAACCAGGACAATGTACTGGCTCAGCTCAAACAATAGGCTGCTCTTGCAAACTCTGTTACAAGTCTTATCCTACACAACACTAGTTACATGCTTAAAATTAAATAAATAAAGGAGTTTTTGGCGCGTAATGGCCGGGGGCGGTTTGGTGCTGTGTGTTTTATTTCATATATTGTCGCTTACACTGCATTCCATTTTCAAAAATTTTCTCGTAAGTCATTAATAAAATAGCGGGGTCTATCATTGGTCGCCAACAACTCCATGGGGCAAAGGGCTACATTGCACCAGTATCCTGGAGCCATAAATAAAGATAAAAACTATATTAATGAAGATATGCCTTAAAGATCTTAGTTACCAGGCCAAATAATTGGAAATAAAGAAACTTTTTTGTTTTATGATTTATTTGTATTAAAAACTGGAAACATTAATCATTGTACAAATATGGCAAGTATTTATTGAAACCTAAACCTGTTTATAATATTCCTAAAAAAATAGTGAGATAATAGGTCTTAATATAATATATGCTAAGTTGATTAGGAGAACCGCCGTCACCGCCTTCAAGATCTGATGCAGGTAGAACAATCTGGAAAAAGTTGAAAAGTTGACAATGGGCCTAGTTTTGCACATTCTAAAATTAAATTTAAGTTCTGTACATCCCGCTCTGTCATTATGTTATTGAAAAAGGATGGTAAGAAGTAGAACTTTCTAGTAATCTAATTAAATACAGTAGTAATACACTGTCTGTAGACAATAGTAATGTAAAGTCTCCTAAATGGAGACCGTAGGCAGGCGTTTCCTAAATCCTGCAATTTAGGGCGTTTTTAAGATTTATCTTTCTAATATCATACTGATAGAACGAGATGCAATATACTTAAATTATAGGACGTGTATTTCACAATCAGGCGCTATTAAATAAATACCAAAAACACAACTGACTGTTCAAAAGTTTTTACAAGTATATTCAATAGTGTTTTAAATTCACTATGTTGATTTTTAAAATTCTTAACGGGGTAGCACTTTGCCTTCATTTCATCAGATTTAAAGAAGATAAGGTTATTACCTGTTCCACTTCTTCCTCGCTTCAGGTAACGTTGACAGATCGTCCTTGATGAGGTAAACTCTTAAACCTGGAAACAAAAAAGTCACATTAACTAAAATCCGATTACGTGTCAGTAACAAGCCCAAAAAATCTTTTGTTTTGCTTTTTGCATTTGATTAGCAGTTTAAAATATTGTTACTGTGTTCGCGTGTGTTGCAGTTTCAATTAGTACTTTTATATGTTACTAGATGGTGTTACTAGTCTCGTGAATCACGCTATCGTTTTTAACGTCGATTCTTACGGATTCCGCCAATATTTCTGAGATCTGCCCGTGTTAACTCGCAGGGACGCCACAAATACTAATATGAAATATTTTTCCCCTTATTTGTAACATTATTTATTAACCAGATGAGTGTTTTAATAGAAAAGTACAAGTTTTAATAGACAAGACAAAACACTTATATTGCTGGAATAAAGATAATCACCTACCAATATATATTAAGTCATTGGAGCGTACACTATTTAAACAAAAATTAAAAGAATGGCTATTACAAAAAAGCTTTTACAATTTAAATGAATTTTATAATTTTAACTATCTTTAAAAAATTGCAATAAAATTAAATAATAATACTAATTAAATAAAATACCATATATATACCATAATGGCAATCTGTTGTATTTTAAGTGCATGAAACTGTAAGATCTATTGTACATAGAATCACAAGAAAATTTTATCTTATCTTATCTTATCTTATCTTATCTTAACTCTTATTGGTTATAATGTGATGTTATTTAGTCTATATCATACTCTTTCTCGGTGAATAGAATATCCAAACCAACACAAAAAAATATCTATTTGAATCTGTAATTACTGAGATTAGCTCGCGTTCAACGTACCAGACAAAATCTTCAACTTTATAATATTAGTATAGAAGTACTTCTATGATGGTATTTATATATAATTCGGTACGAAAGCATCATGTGGATTATATTCTCGATAGTTCCAATTCGGTGTAATACATATGACATTTATCGCATTCGTTAACTTATTTTGACATCTTAAACGGTTAACATCAAGTTATAAGCAGATAACTGGATCCTATTGTATTAATATAGATAACGGTTGTTGTAGATTGTTTCTCCTAAAGATATCCGTCTCCTAAATTGAACGTAGGCTCTTTAAGGCGCTAATTATCTTAAGCACGACAAAAACAACTCAAGAGAAAAACAGGTTTAATACTATCAATGGAAAAATAACAATCAAAATTGAAATACGGAACAGTAAATGATAAAACATTTGTAGCAAAAAGGTTGTATCAGCAACAACGGTGTCCAGTTCTACAAGTTAATTTCTATACTCAATTCCATACACAACATATTATTATGATCATTATCAACAGACTATAACCTATTCATTGCTGGGCACAGACCTTATTTATTTATTTAACAATTTATGTACACGCAAAGACAATTAAAAGGACAACAGAATATCAGAGAATTGTACAAAGGTACTGCTTATTTCTATAAGAAATCTCTTCCAACAGCCCCATGTATGGGAAAAGTGACATCGAAAGGTAGAGGGGCGTGTACCAATACTATATACTTCTAATGGACTTCCTACAATGGAGTTACACATCAGGACTTAGGGTAGTAAGTTTTATGAAGGTATAGTAATTACAGCTTTGGACAGTTAAATTTTCTCCGTGCTTATCATTAAACACAGCCTCAGTACAAACTTACCAACTAAGAACGTCTCACAGAGCCTCTCCCAGGACATATCCGCTAGATTGAAGGGGAACACTGCCTTATCATCTTCAGACAACGAGCTCCACATGGTCCGGACTCCGTAATCTGAGAACTTCCAGTCTTGCGTGGAGAAGTAGAAAAGAATGTGAGCTAGCTTCATCACTTTGGTGTAGAGTTTTAGCATTCTGTGGGGATTTATAAGGATACGATATATTTTATTATACAGTCTGTTTTAGATTGTTAAAGCTGACATCATCATCTGCGCCGAGTAGTTTTAGTAACACCATTTATATGTAGAATAATTAAGTCATGTTCATTGGCGTTATATTTTAAATTCTAACCAAAGAGAATTGAAGTTCTGTACGCGATGTACTGAACATAAATAACTTCTTATCCTGCTTTTCGTTGATTGCTTTTAAGATAAAAGGAGAAGTAACTGCGAGAAGTAATTATATTTATTACATACCGATAATATATATAACACGTTGCCATATGAAACGTTATCAAAGTTATTGGTATGTGATAAATAAAGTTAGTTAGTTATTAAGTTATTGGTTGTATTGGTAATTAAGATAACTTAACGAAAATAAAACATTGTGCGTATCATTTTACAGATAACCCATTCCTGACGATTTGAATCAATAACGTTACCGCTTTTTACCGATATTCCAGTGCTTGATACTTATGGACTACATATTAAACCTTAGTTCACAAGTAAATATATTAATAGAATTGATTATTTTATACTTACGCTCTTCGTCTTCCAGTAAATGTGCAGAACGTGTCAACAAGCAACGCCGGAAGGTAGTGGAGGAAGAAATTGTAGAACAGAAACAAGTAATAATGGTTGGTTGGGTTAAGGCCGTAATACCTGGGGATAGAGGTTATTTTGTTTTTGTTAAATAATCAATATATTTCTCAAACTCACAGTTATCACGGCCAAATTAAGGATCATTAAGAGCTTGTGTTATGACACTACATAACGGAGAACTATAGATAGTAATATGTATATAAATATGAGAAATATACTAAATTAACATACAAACATCCGTGGACAAATATTCTTCATATAAATATTTATTATATTAATACATACATCACACAAATATCTGCCTCTAACGGGATTCGAAGCCGAGAGCTCTGGCTAAGTAGTTAGTAGTCAAATACTTATGCTTGCATTTGGCTTGAGGAGCTAAGCAGCTTCTTGGTTCATGGCTCTGGTTTCGATAACGAAAACAAAGCTACGTACCCCATGGTTGGTTTTTGGATGGGTCAATCATAATTTGTGAACTCAACTTGCTTCGTGCTTTAGAAGATACGTTTAGTGATTGAGCCACATTGGGCCAGCTGATCGTGTTATGGTCCAAAGTCCTCATGTATTTCTCCCATGTAAACAGGTTTGTGCCCAGCAGTGGGACGTGAATAAGCTATTGAAGTTGACTTGTATATGGCCGACTGTTTTAGAGCACTATGCAACATGACATAAAGTTAAAGACGGATCCCTGACCCACTCAAAAGTCTTCTGTGAGGTTGTTGACGATGCTGACAGCATAGGAGACAAGTCCCCTCGCTCCCAACACAATGCTTCCTCAACTTGTTCTGGCTACCAGTAACCGCACCACTACTATACTATCTTCTTAATTAAGGACCAGGATTCACTCCCGCAGCACTTCGACCCAATGGGAACTTTTGTGCTTCGATTATACTAATATTTGCTGTCCAGATTACTTGTACTTAGTGCGCTTGGTGGCAGAATCCTTATGTCTTCAGGAGTGGGGTAGCCCAGGCTAAAGAAACCCATTCTGTTCTTAGCAAGACCATCACAGTTACATGAGGTATGGTGCATTTGTTCAGTGTGCTCCTCATATGCCCTACACAGAGGCGATCCTACTAACTCCGATCTTCTACAGAAGATCTTCTACACACATCTTCTCTTCTACGATTATACTTCGAAGATCCTCAACGATCTTCTTCTGCTCATTACGATACATTACGAAGATATTACGAAAATATAAAAGACATTGTGAAAATAAATTCTATGCCCTACATAGCGGATGCCGTTCTACTTACCACACAGCCTTGGTGGTGGGTTTGTCAATGCCAAATCTTCTATTCATTTCGATGAATTTACCCCATTTGATGGGATTCTGTGCTCCAGACACGAAGTTGTATATTGGGATAGTTGAGGTTTGACTGAAAGAGGCATCGTCATTCGAATAGCGATTGGTAAGATATTTCTTTCTCAGCATGCAGTTATTCTGTGGTTTTCACCCAGGAGGTTGTATTTAAATATGATGTTTAATTAACTTAAACTTGATATGATTATTGTTGTACAATGGTATCACATGTATGATGGCAACACTGAACAATATAATAATAAAAGATGGCTACAAGCAACCCGTTTTACTTCAAAAAAAAATGTTTTTTACATACACAGCGCCATGTTTTATATTTTATATTATTAAGTTAAGTAAAACGTTACTTGCTTATAGCCATCTTTTATTATTATATTTTTTAATGTTGCCATCATACATGTGATACCGTTATACAACAATTATACTGAGCGAACTATATAAATAAGGTCATAGTGATTAAGAAACAATGAATAATCAATTATACAGAATGGAATCCTTTCTTTACTATCAACTCTGTTGACAAAATGCTGAGCGTCGTAAGTGATTTAAAAGAACTAAGAAATTGAGTCTATTCAAATAAAAACGTTTTGTTTTTGACTAACTTCCAGACTTAATATTTTCTAATAATTTGTCACTACCTATGGCCGTCAGTGGCACACTCAATATTTTTCAACGTACTTCTCTTTATAGTTCTTGGCTGTGTACCAAGCGGAAACCAAAATAGAATTGACGACCAGATCCACGGGCACCATGTCCGCCACGGTGTTGAGGTCCATGTACATCGTTCTTAGAACCTGCAAATATAAAAAGAACTCAGCTAATGGAGTCAGTTTCCTCTAAGCCATCAACTTGTTACTTTTGTGGCTAATCCGAATCTGAATCTGTTAGACTACATGGTAAAATATGACGTTATTATATGTATGATTGAAGGTGATAGTAAAAACTCGGAAAACACTTAACACTTTATTCTTTTACATTAATTATCATCTTTACACCTTTACGTCTTAACTAGTCGCCGCCATTCTCCCCCCGTCTCCCTCACATCCTCCGTTTCGCTCCCGCTTGAGACCTGTATTGTCAGCCTACATATATATCAAAGAATGAGCGCTGTAAAAAGCCCCGAGTAAATAGCACTCTCCTGTGATTCGGCCTGTATATTAGATGGTTGAGACAGGATACTAAGTTTCATTATCGTAATCAAAACGTTCAAACCACTACACCAATGAGGTTTAGTATTTTTTGTATCTTGACTTTCATCTCATCTTTTTCTTATGAAAAAGACAAATGACTCTGCACAACCTGATAGTAAGCAGTAGAGGAATCCATATGCTTGTAGGCTAGTGAAGCTAGTGACAGTGCCCTAGCCACCTCCCTCGTGCCGGCCCAAAAAGTGCTTTTTCACACCTCTTTTGAAGGAACCCAGGTTGTATAGCTATCACTTATTTATTATCATCAGGTAAGTGAAAAAAGGCCAAAGATGAAAGCGAATTACGCCCTGATTCCTCAACCACAGAGGAACTGGCTATCTTACCATCAACTGCGTGAACTCAAAAATGCTATTAACTTTATTTTTATGGTGACACACTCAGCTAAGAAGGTGGCAACGGAACCGAGGAAAAATTTCTGCTACCACTGGGAATTGCCCACGCAACCTCCAGATCTGAAGTAGATGGTCTCAGACACTAGACCTTAGAGGCGGTTAATTACAATCAAATAAGTATGACAGGGATCTAGAGTGTTGATTTACTGAGGTCGTTTGTACTTACCCCCGTACCGATACCGATTACAATGCCAGTCGGCCCGTACAAACTGTCAGTCCAGCCTCGCACCGGTTCCTCGTATGTAGACACAACTGGAAATAAACAAAAAGTTTACACTATAAGTATTTATGTTTTAAAATGGATACTTTGACAATTATTAGTACGTCTAATTTAGTTTTATACTATATACTACTAACGCCATCTATTAACGGCTCGCCGCAACTAGCGATGGTTGAAATAACAGTTTTGTTCGGTTTGGTTACTTTATTATTATTATTATCCACTTATATCTGGCAACGAAGTTACATTATAAGACTTATAGCTAGTGTTAGTACATCTAAAAGAAATAATATAACAATAAAAGCAAATAGGCCCCCGATGCCAGCGAGCCAGACTATGATCTATCCAGCGTGGTACCATAGGAGAATCTCAGCGGTTTGCAAATGCTTAACTTAATATAGATAAAGAAAACATAAGTGGCTCACCAACAGAGGGTCTGACGATGCATATGGGCAGACCCTCGCCGTACCTCCTGACTGCTTCTTCGGCAACTGCCTTTGTGAAACAATAGGTGTTCGGCCGCTTGCCTAAAAGACTGGACATGAAAGTAATCTTAAATAACAATAATATATTAATAAAAAGTAAAACATGGCAACTGGGTTGTTTAAGTAACTGTTTTAATAAGTAACTACACCTAAGTCTGTTTTTACACGGTCTTTTTGTACACGGTTTTGATATAACACGTTTTGAAAATTGAATATGTAACTGATGATGACAGCAATTAAATTTATGTTTTATCATTAATTACTATGCTTGTGAAAATAAGCATTATATATTTGATTTAATAAAATAAACATGAATTCTTGTTCTTAAAAATTCTTGTTTTTCTCTAATTTTAATAGGTTTTAGAGATTAGGAACAAATCACCCATTTTTGTATAAGATCAATGTCTTTTTTTACACGGCTTCTTCTGGAACCAATCTACCGTGTAAAAACAGACTTAGGTGTAATTTATTTCATTTTTAATAAAGACGTTTCACTAGTTGACTACATAAAAAAATTATTTGTACATAATAAAATTTACAAGATATATATATGTATATCAAATTAAAATTATGTATCTGTGAGTTCTAACGTGCACAACACATCGAGACCGTTCGTAGAAAAATTAACTTTCGTCAAACAAATGAATTATTTTTTATTTATTTAATATTTAATGTACACACAATAAATTTCCGGGAAACAGATGTTAATGATATTATACGAGAGAAATTGTAATCTAAATTCAACCGAACCGACACTTTTCGATCGTAGTTACGTTAATCAGTCAGGTCCTTTCAAATTCTAAATATAATTTTTGAAATAATTTTTTTTATAAAGCATAGCAAATGACTCGACACCACCTGATGATAAGCAGAAGACGAGTCCATATGTGAAGATAACTAGTGAAGCATGTGATATACTGCCCTAGCCACCCTCACCTTGCCGGCATAAAAAGTGCTTTTTCACGCCTCTTTTAAAGAAACCCATGTTATAAGAAGAATACGTGTGCTGGTAAGGAATATCATGCTCTAGTTGCATTCTCTATTTTTATAATGACTTTGAGGTAACAAATATGTTAAAAACATACAACGGACTCCTTCTTTTTAAAGTCGGTTAATATAGGTAGCTATTATTGTATACATACGTAGGGAGTATTGCTTCAACCAATTCCTCGTCCAGTTCAGAAACAGCTTCCAAGGCTTCCACTGACATTGGAGGTTCATAAAACCTGAAAAATAAAAAGATTTTAAATCTTAGTTCATAGTAAAATATATTTGCTAACGATTTGATTGTGTATCTAATAAAAAATTATTTTCCCTCCCGGTTCACACTAACATTGTTTCGGAACTGGATCGACCTATTTCGTATGATTTTATACTTTTCATAATTATTGTTTATTATATATTGTAAATTATAGTTTTTAAAGAAAAAAAAATGTCTGCTGTCGCCTTGAGTATAATATTCTTCTAAAAAAACAGTTTTTGTTTATTTATTTATAAAACGCTCAGCAAATGACTCAACACCACCTGATGGTAAGCAGTAGAGTAGAATATCTGTGTAGGAAGTTGTATATCTTTTTAAGTCTGTGCAGTTTTAATTCTTCGTGGTACTAGATCCTATTTTGGACTAGATCCTATTTTGGAAATAAATGTTTTATCTATCTATCTATCTATTTTAAAAAGAAATATAAAAAAAATAGTAACTAGAAATCTATCAATGGATTATAAAGGTATGAATATATATTTATCTTAAACTGAATAAAAAACTATAGTATAATTTAAAATAAAAATACATATTTAAGTACAGCGCGATTCCGAGACTACAACGCCATCTATCGAGGAGTGACCAAACTATAATTAATAATATTCGTTAGTAACTTAATTTGATAGATAATTTTGAAATCGAAAGACTAGAAAAAAACATGTCTATATAGATTTAAGTAGAAGTTATGAAGATAGTTGTAAACTGTAGGTTTTTGTACGCTGTAAAGTAGAAATTGCTTGTTATTTACGAATAACAAGCATTATGGTCAAAGCGATAATAATGGTATGTGTAACATTCATGGAAAAGCAGTTCCTCTTTACAGAAGACCACAGACAAGTAAAACTATTAATTACTTCATTAAGACACTGCAATAGAAAATTAAATGCTCACAACTCACTTCTCCTCAATGAACTTTAGCTGCGTGTTTGAGAAAGCTGTCGAGACGTGTGTAAACGCCTTCAGCTTTCTACACTCTTTAGCCAGTTTCAGTACTTCCTTGGTACCTTTGACGTTGATGTTCGTTGATACTGACAACTTTTCGTCAAACTTGACCGTCGCTGCCGCGTTGATAATGATAGAGACCTGAAAGTGAGGATAATGCCATCTAGCGGTGAGTAGATAAAGTAGTAAGTTTTTTTTTTAAATAGTACAGTAGAGGCTCAAATAACCCGATTACAAAAATCCCGTTAGGTACTCGGATAATCAAAAATCTGGATCACTGAATGTATATAAGGGATTGTTGTACAATAGATAATGCGGGCTATTTATAAAAAAGACTAAAATAAAATTATTATCAATTTTTCTTTCTTTTTTTTTTCTTATTTTTCTTGTTTATTTATTTTTCTTGTTAACGGAGTAGCTCATGGCTTCATCTCCCCCGATGCTAAGTGAAGCTAAGTCTGAAAGCGGAAGTGAATTAAACCCATATTCCTTAACAACAGAGAAACTGGCTATCTTACTTCCGACTTCCGGAACACAACAATGCTGTTGACATTATTGTTATAGCGACTTAGTTAACTTAGGTATGATAGTAGCAGCTTTCCCCAGGCGGGTTTAAAAAGGCCCTACCTCGAACTAAACCCAGCATAAAATTTCTGCCCCCGCTGGGTATAAACCCTCGGTCAGCAGTCAAAAATCAATTTTTATTAAGACAATATAATTTTTTAAATAACTTTAATATGTACTGCAATATTAATTACAAAATAATATATTTACTGACTTAATTTCCTCAAAATATTTGGTAATTTCATCTGGTAACTATGGAATAAATATCTATTTACTTTTATGTTATGAATGGTAGTCTAGATGATCGTGAATCCGTATAACTGAGCACCGGACAATTGAACTTTCATGGTATGTATTTAACAAATCCTTAATATCATAGCATAAGTATAATTTAAAATCTTACATGATTTTAGGAACCATATGAATTTGATTTGTCAATAGAAGACTGTTAGAAATATAATTTTGTTTTTAAACAATACTTCCGGGAACCTCTTTATAAATAAAAGCTTATTGTCTCTGGATTGTATGGCTTGAAATTTTTCCGAGAACATTCATATCTTAACTTCACATATCTTTCATGACTTAGAATTCCAAACAGTCCGAAGATAATTATTATTTTGAATGAATATATTTGAATTTGACCATAATACAAATTTAAACACTTAACTTAAACCTACCTTTTGGAATATACCTTTCTCTTGTATATCCTAAAATTTGCTGTGCCCGACAGGGTCCTGTCATTAATAGTCTTAAGATCTACATATTATGTAACTATGGAACGCAAAATAAATAGCTTGATTGTTTTGAATTGAATTGAATTGAAAAAACAGTTACTAGCAATCAATTATAAAGAAATAACAGGTACAACAACATAACACGTTCGAAATGGTTGTTCTAGGAGAGGCTTTGTAAAGCGCGTTAAACCCGTTGATCATAGTTGCTACTGAAAGCGGTTTTACCAATCTGCATTGCGCAAGCGTGTGGTCTTATGGCCCTTTTAAACTGCTAATGTGTTTCTCCCTCGTAGGAATGCCTATGTACATCAGTGGAGCCTATATATACAGTTGATAATGATGATGCTCTTACCTTGTTTGTGATAATTTTTCTGTCTTCATCACTCATGCCTAGTCCAGGTAGTTCCATGTCGCCAATTATTGGGATCACCTTGTGGATGCCTTTTGGATTTACTTCATGTGCTTTGTGAAATAACTGAAAAGAGTCAATGGCCATGATCATCATTAAAATTGCATATCCAAGTGGTTCAACAAATTCGTTCCTCTGAGTGCAACCTATTGAGTGTATAATGTTTGATAATATAACGTTCAAGATATATAATTTAATATCATATAATTTCATTTGAAATAATTATTGCTTAGTATAAGCTTTCTAAACAGCTTTATAGTAAAAGTGGTTTTACAATAAGTAACGTTGTTATAGGATTTGTATTAAGACTAATTAAAAATTATATTTGCAACGAACATTGTATCCATTGTAATTAGTTCATTTGTAATGTGACACGAAACGCACGCCCCTTACGTATGTTACTTTTATTAAGAAGAAGCGTGATCAGATCGACTAGTTGTTAAGCTGAGAAATTTAGTTAGTTTGAGTGAAAACAACCAAGCAAAATGTTCAACGCATCTTTAGTAGGCTTCGTGGATTATTCTCGTTAAGAAAATAATGGATCATGAAATTATACGGATCTCTGCACCACTTAAACTATAATAAGCACTTACAAAATCATCCAGCATTTCATCCAATCTTGTTCTACCGTCTTTTCCTTTTTTATTTCTTATTAAAACGTATATTGTGTCAATATCGCCGCACGAACGTAATAGCTTTTCGATTATCACTGAAACAAAGTTCCGCTACTCGTCAATAGATGGAGCTGACAGAAAAAAATATTTTTAAATTGCCTGCTCTTAATGATAATAAATTATTGAATATATTATTTCATTTGTACATGGTTTTATTATAAAATGAGTGAGTTGTGAGAGTGGGGAAAGAGTTGTAGACTGTGTTGCAAAATATTCCTAAATTAAAACTTAGGAAAAAATAAAAATAACCTAACCTAACTACTCATTATCTAATGATTACTAACACTTATTATTACTTACTAAGTTCTTCTATAAAATGTTTTACTTAACATATTTTGAGTATAAATCACATTAAATACGAATTTTAAGCTCTTTTTAAAGTCAGTGATTTGATGAATTACTAAAATTCGGGAAATTGATACATGTTTCTTTTCATAAAAGATTATTTATTTTTCAAATGAAAACGAATCGCAATTTTTCATATATTTCACGTAAATGTATTAATAATGCTTTATGTAGGTAATATTGGTTAAAAATTAACGAAGTAAAAACTAAAAATATCACCACAAAAAGTTATTAATAAAAAATACAAACAATCTAATCTTGTGAAACAGGAAGTTACCAAAAAGTCTGTTCGGAAAATAATGAACCTTTCGAGAAAATAGAAAAAGTGTGCCATTTTTTCAATTAGGAGCAAAATTAAATATATATTTTCATTGAACGATAAGAATGATAAGTTTATAATGTTACCTAGTATATCTCAACTTAGTTACTAGTCGATTGGTAGAAAATGCTATACAGTAAGTCCGCTATTTGTATCATTATTGTCCAAAAGAATAAATAATATTGAAAAAAGGCAAAAACATATGATTCCGGCCAGGATCGAACTGGCGGCCTTCTGCGTGTAAAGCAGATGTGATAACCACTACACCACGGAACCCGGTGTTACAAGCGATGAAAATATAATATATAATTATTACAAGTTATCCTAAGTAGCGGTAGAAACAGTGACATTTTTTAATAGTATGTCAGACCAATTTCCATATTTTATTAGCAATTTAAAGTTATATTCTTTTAAGCTTTTCTTTAGGATTTCTCCCATAATTTTTATATCTAAACCACCCCAGAATGAGACCCAATAAACATTATTTAATTCGGTCAAGCCGTTTTTTAGTTTTAGTGAGACTAATGAAAATTTATATGTTTTTATATATAAGAGAAGATGATGAAATACCTATATTGCGAAATTATTTAATGTCATTACTTTAAACTCAACAATTAATAATGTAATATTTTTTCATATAGCAATCGCATTTTTGGTTTTTGCGATTACCTATTTTATTTAATAAAACAATTATTCTCATGTTTTTATTAAATAGGATAAACGTAATTATACGTGATTTTAAGTCAGTATTCAATAGTACTTTAATATTTAAATCATTGTAAGTAACCAAATTTAAGCCTTCTGTTCTTGCTATATCTATTGTTTATGGTAGAATTTTTTTTGTAGGTTGATTTATGTAATTCAAAAATAATGTAAAGATCTCTAATAATTAAGTATAATTCTTATCTATGGATAGTTTTGATCGCGAAACGATGAATTTATTTTAATAATTTTTGTCAAAATAATTAATAAATTCAATGCCTCTGCAATAAATTACAAAGTAAAATTCGTGTAGGAAAGGGATTGGTAAAGAAATAAAACAAATTAATTATAAAAGTCATTAATAAGTTTGATTTCAGATAGATAAGCATTAAAAATAATATAATTTTATTGACAATTTGGAATTAATTTATATTATAAATATCATAACAATTACAATATACATAAATTTATAGCTGTAATATGTAAATATTTTCTATTATCTTTACCAATTTTAAACACAGATCCGCCAATTTATATACTTTACTATTATAAATTTCCATTTAAATTTTCGTCGAATCATCGGTCGCTGATTGTATGGAGTTTGCGTCAACGCTAATTGGGGAAAAATGAAATTCCAATTTTTTAGTCGAATAAATTGTATTGTTCTGTATAAATATTTTGTAATTAAAAGATAATAATTAAGAAAAAATTAATAAGAGTTGCTGTAAGGTGACAAATTCATATACAAAATGTGATTTCCATCCATATCTCAATGTACTCCATATTTATGTTTGCTTAGTTAGTTTTCATGGAATTTTAGAAACTCGATCAATTTAGCATGAACTTAAACTGCAAATTTCCATTACAATTTTTTATAGCATCGACTACATAACCTACAATTTCTAAATATCAAAATGCTTTCTAAGAAATGTATCAAAAGATTTTCTTTTATTATCAAATCCTTATTTTAAAAAGAAGTCTTTATTTTCAAATGTGGTCATTAAGTTTACAATAGACACAGATAATAAAATAATATATTTTTTTGTCTATGGTCAAAAGGTTAGGTGACATCTATCACAAATCAGAAACCGGCTGACATTTTTTTGTTAATATATAAATATGTACCCAATAGATGTAATTAGATAATATAAGAATGAAAATCCTAAGCAAAACTTTATTCAAACTCAACCATAAGTAGGTATCAATAAATAAAATGTTGAAAAAAAAAACTACAATATGACTTTTTCCACAACTCTGCTGGCCTTCAGACTGATTCGTCCATCTGGAAAGTGAAAAAGAGAATATTTTAGTCTTAGAATATTTATATTAGTGCTACGAAATACTTAATATAAAATTTTGACTGATCAATATGAATCGTAAGAAATTTGACTTTTGACTTTGAGCTAGAAAATCTGTTAAAATACAAAATGACGTTTGCATTGTTTTTTTTTTCCCGCGTAGACTTTCTAGTTTATGCTCACGGGGTTTATCTGTGCGCAATGGCGGAATCGGTTGGGTGCTGTATATTTTATTTCTTAGAAAGTGCCCTTTTGTAAAGCTGTTTATAACATTACTAAATTTCATTGTTTTGTTTTACGATAAATAACTTAGTTTGTTATTAATGTAATGAACATCCGACCTAACTTTTGCATTTAAGCAATTAAATATTACATCACCATCTGTAAACCTGTTCATAAAATTATTTAATTACATCGTTTTTTACTGACTTCGTGGGTTTTAACATGTTTTAAATAGTCATCATTGACGTGTTAAGGCAGGGTTAAGCTTTGCAGAGCGGGCTAGTTCTTTCTTAGACCTTTAATTATTATGTATTTTATAGATTTTAAGTTTTTATTCTTTGTTTAAGTCTTTTTTTTAGGTTACATCTATTACTAAATTGATTTGTTAAAATATATTTTTTATAAAATTTCTCAGGGTTTTTATTATGACATACAGAATTTCAACAATGCAACAGAAAAATAACAAAAAATAATAAAGGTAGTCGCCTCGCGGGCTCTGGGCTAACTTAGCGGAAACGCGCGGGGATCCTGATTGCGCGTTTAATACGCATGCGCGGAGCGATAGCGACGTTTTGATTGGCCGTTGTTATTTGTATGGGACGCGGGCGCGATTTGCAAATAGCAGCGCCGGAATCAAATGTTATAAACTGTATTAGAGACAAAAAATTGCCACAAATTATGCTGAATCTAGCTAAAAACACCTTTATAAGTAGGTATATTCGTAAGGTCAATTTAACAGCACACTAACTGAATTAACTAATAAAATATTCTATATTAAAAATCGTTTCATCATCGAGACATTGCCTTGATGTGCCATCAACAATTTTAAAGTGCATGTAAGTAGTTTTAGCTTTTAAAGCAATGTTTAATTGAAAAGTTGAAAATTTTAAAATATCTTTTTATAACCTTTTAAAAATAAATAAACCAGATACTCACCTGTCATTTAATAGTTTTTTTCACATGTCACCAGTTAAACGCAAACACAACACAAATCACAGGCATCAAATCAAACAGTTTTAAGCAATGCATGCAATTCTTATGATAGAAAACCATTTTGATAAATACAAAATTAAACGCACAAGCACACACAAAAATAATACACACTATTGACTTCAGAAAAAATGAGTTTTTTATGTAAACATAAGGACAAATTAATTATTGTTTAAAACAATTAAACTTCCTATACTAATTAATATTGCGGTTTTCGTCGTTACAAAAACAATGTAATGAAAATAATAATACTAATGATATCTTTAATTATATTATTATGTTTTATAAACTGTTTGTTTTACAAACAGTTATTTGATGTCCTGACACTTTAAGCTTAAGCACTGTCAGAACAGTTCGTGTGAGTAGGAACATCAGTTAGAGTGAGTGCGCATTATTTGGTATTGCGTCGTTCCATTTGATGGTTATTATACTCACACAAATTGTTATTACAGTGCTTAAGCTTAAAGTTTGAGCACGTCAAATTGATAAACGTTACAAATTAAATTTAATATAATGAAATCATTCCACCATTTTCATTGTACTTCCATTAAGATAATAATATATTTGTGTAATTATATATATTGTATTGTATTCACCCCATTTATGGTTTATTGTTCTATGTCAAGGTTAATAGTTGTATCTAACAGAGAAAGTGCAAAAAGTACGCGTTCAATGTCCAAGATAAGTTTATAAAGTTGAAAAATTATATCATTGTCATGTTTGTGTTATCGTATAATTACTTCATAACTTATTTTGGTTCGTCTCATTAAAATGTTTAAGGGATAAAACTTATTTGAAGGTTATATTTACGTGCAATTTCCCTGCTATTTTCAAAATGATACCGCGCTATTTCGTTGTGAGCGTGGCAATTAATTCGGATCGCACGTAGCAGGAATTATCGTGAGCATTGTTAGCGTTTAACGGAATGCAGCAGCAGAACGTCCAAATATTACCAGGCGATGTATAAGTGCATAATAAACTTCACAGAAGATACAGAGTTCAATATAGTTTGTCTGGACTCTTCCAGCAGTCTCGCAGAGATAAGACCAGTTAGATTTGGTGTCTACGCTCCCAGTGATAAGGTTGTCCATTGTACAAACATCGTCTACTAAGCTAAAAATGGTTTACTGTTTTTGTGATGTTTCCATGTATGTGTAAAACAGTGTTAAATAGTATAAAGAGTAGGTGTCCCACAAAATATGTGCTGATTGACAAATTTTGTTTCATTTGAAATTGCAATATCTTACGTGGTGACTGTAAAAGTCACGTGTGTCAATTATTTCAAGTGTTGTATTAGTGTTGCATACAAAATTAATTGTATGCAGTCTGGGTGGTCTTAATATACATTTGTGAAGTCAACATTAAAAAATGAAACAAATATTTCATATTTTGCATAAAACTTTAAAGTGTATAATTTATTATTTACCAACACAATTTATAAGAAAGATGGTTTTACTGCAAAAAAACTATTTTTGTTACTGCGTCAAATAGCAGTCGATTTATTTGGATTCAGAAATAAAACTAATAATGTATTTTAAATTGTTAATGTACACGCTTCGACGGATATACCCAAAGTCAAAGTTCATATTTTTATTTTATAATTGGCACACGTGTACTCTTATTTAATTTGTGATCAATTTAAAAAAATGTTTCATTGATTTATGGTGGTAATAATGAATACCATAGACAAATGTTTAAAATATTTGATTGTTATGTGTAGATAATTACTTTAATTGATACCTCAAGGCCAAAAGGTCAATTACGGAAGTACTCAAATAATTTTGTTGATAAATAAATTATCTAAAAAATTGCCAAAATTAAAAAAGTTCATGCAAAGCTCTTACCTTTACCCAAAAAACCAGAGCCACCAGTCAAAAAAACACACTGCTCGCTATAAAATCGTTGTATCTCTGTCTTTGCTGCTATACCCTTTGTAAGCCGTCTCTTTTCCTCCTCCTTGGCGTCCATCTTGTCTTCCTCTGCGTAGTAATTGTCAAGATGGTTGGCGGAAACGAACTCGTGGTCTTCGGAGAAGTCAAGCATTGGTGCCGTTGGGTTCATTGCCTGGTTTTCCACGTCCGCTATACGAACGGAATTTTCCAGTTCCTGTTTAGAAAGAGACCGTATTATTGTGGAGAAAGAGCAAGAAACACATGACTTTTGAGTTGTGGCGACCCTGATAGTTTTTTAATTGAGGACGCTTAACGCTAAAAAACAAATTACTAGTTGACCCGGCTAATGTTGATTTGCCGTATGAATTTAAAATTTAAAAAAATAACCTACGACCTACCAAGTAAACAATTTTTTTTATAAAAATCGATTAAGCCGTTTCGGAGTACTTGAACGAAACACTGACACGAGATTTTTGTATGTATATTACAAGTAGGGTTGCCAACATTTCGTCGGTTATTTTCCAAAATAACTTATAAACATAGTACATTAAAAAATATATATAGTATTTTATCCAAAAAAGAAAAAATATATAGTATTTTTGCACAGTATATAGTATGCACTCCCGAATTTTATACTACTATACTATATATATTAGTACAGTTGGCAACTCTAATTAGAAGATAGAGTACTCGCGTTGAAAACAAATATATCGCACCCATAGTAACATAAGTGCATAAAACTAAAAATCAGGTTTTTTGAGAAATGGCGTTTACAAATTTAGGTTTCCACATTTCAGCTAATCTTTGGAATAAAATGCTTTTTATTTAAGTTATAAACTTGACATCTAGCAGATATATTCTTTGATAACTAACACTGTAACCGGTAGAAAATTTCATTTTGTACCAAAAAACATCCAACGTTACAAAAATGTTGACTTGTTTTTATAAAGAGCTTATTTAGGCCTGACATAAAACCGACAGATGAGAAAGTATTGCAACAAACAATAATTAAGTATCAGAATGAGTGTCAATTTATTACATTCAAATAATATATTATTATTTACTATTACTGTTTCTACTTTTATTATTTTACTTTTTTATTTACTCCCCTCGAGTACTTTATTTTTAATCCTGTCCATCCTAAGGTAACCTGGAAGAGATCGCTTATAGCGATAATGTCGCCCTTTATACAAAATTAGTTTTTACTGTATTTTTGAATTGGCTAATACACAATTAAGATATATTCTATTCTATTTTAATTTTAATATCATAAGTATCACGAAACATAGGGAGACATATAATTATAATATTTTCATTATAATTTCGGTCGGACTGTATTTAAAAAACTATATAACGTCTTTAAGTCTACAGACTTACAGTGCACGAAGACCGTAGTATACATCTCAAGTTTCTTGTCTATTCTCCCTACAGTAATCATGTAGGCTAACTAAGTCAAATATGCTTAATATCAAGAAGAATCTATTGCCCGACAGTTTGCGTATGCCCAAACTGTCGGGCAATCGAGCGTGATAGGGACAACTGTAGCTCAGACCGACAATACATAAGAAATGAAATCAAAAGAAAGTTTCCTTGTCCCCTGTTCCGTCCTCCTAAACTGGATTTCATAACTTCTATCATTAATAATTAAAGAAAGTCTTGGGATTTGGTCTATGTTTTGCTTTTTTTAAATAATCTTGTTTTTCCGTTTTATGTCTAAACACAGCAGAAAGTTTAGCAATTTTTTAGGATTTTGGATATTCATATTTGTTTAAGTAAGTCATTTTAAAGCGATTTTGACCACCTCTATGGTCTAGTGGCTAAGACCATCTACGTCACATCTAGAGGTCACATCAGCTCGGTTTTAGGTGGTAGGGCTTTTCTGAGTCCGCCTGGCTGTTCCAGCAGTTCGAGGAAAGTTAGCCATCTGTAGTTGAAGATTCTGAGTGTAGCGACCTTATCTTTACGTACCATTAGGTGAGAACAAGGTCAAGGCTACCCCGTTAAGAATTAAAAGAAAATATAGGGAAATAACAATAGAAATCGTACAATTTTGGAAAAATAATATAATATAGGGGACTTAGTTTTTATGGGAATAACTTTGATTTAGTACCACAAAAAGTAATTCCCCGAATAATCTCCCAAACTCACATGCAAATTATCCTGAAGTTCCCGACTCAAGCTTCTAATGTTCTCCAACTCTCTAATCTGCTTCTCTGATGGTTTCCCGTACAGATCTATGTCCACCTTCTCCCCTTTACCCTGAGCCTCGACCCACTTCTCCATTTTGGCCCTGGTTGAGTCAGTGGGGATCAGAGGCGAAGCTTCCATTGAGTGGTTCATTTTCTAGAGAAGAAATGAAAGGAGTTTATCAATTTAGCTATGAAATTGAAAGATAGTGAGCGGAAAAGTTTATAATTGGTCAATATTCCTAGCTACAAAATAAGCCAGGGGTCCCAGTATCGAATCCCGGCCAGGGCAGATGTTTTGTGTGTGAATGGTGAGTATTTAGTAACTCTATGGGGTATGGTATTTCACTATGCCATACTGGTCACATGACAGGCAATAGGTTATAACTGATAATCATTGTAGCCCTTTAAGGGGGCTCTTGCGCTGAGCTTGTACGCTTTTTGCCGCACACAATGTCTATTTTAAAATAACTCTAAAATCTAGTTGACAAACAAAAGATGTGTATCGTCACTTGCTGGTGCACAGCGTCAAGCATTGATGACCAGTATAAACTTAAAATCGTATAATGTGGGTTTGGTCAGCAAATTTTGACTGAACCAACATCTAAAGCTGCTTTCAATTTTTGATGTTTTACTTTGTTTTGTGCATATGTATATTTGAAATAAAGGTATCTCTTTCCGTCTAATATTTAAATACGTACTATATTAAGAAAAACGATTATTTTTGGTTTAGTAGGATATAACATATTATTAAAATATGGTATTTACAATCTATTCTATAAAATAAAAGTAAATAGTAGATAACAAGAAGAAAAGAAACAAAAGACAATCGCCGAACTCGGCTTTCTTCTAAAAACAGTCACACGCCGCTCATCCATACTTCAAGGAGGCGGCATGTCATGTCGCTACGAAGCCTCCTTGCGAGCTTGCGCGTGAACATTTAGAGTAGTGAAATCAGAGCAAGAAAATAAAAATAAGTTTAAACGTAATTAAAAATATAACTATATAAATTAAAGGTCTTAATAAAGTGAAATAACTTCTTAAATTGAATTATTGTTGTGTCTTTTAGTGTCTTTTCTTTTAATAGGTTTGTTTAAAAAAAAATTAAATACATATTTACCAATGGCAGATTTCAATATTCCATCTGCAGATAACGATAGATAGCTTAGTAAGCAAGCGACCTCTGTAACAACACTATCCGAACGAAAACATCTTATATCCGACCGGAAGTAAGTAAATTAAAATGCATTCATTACTCAACTGAAGCAATTTTTCACGTCACAGAATGTATTCGTATGTATGCACGTTAGATTAATTAAGTACCTACTGATTGTCAAAATGAAAAATAAAAAAGTTGAAATGTTAATTTGGATTCGTAACTGAATGATTTATAAATAATACTATTGTGTGGTAATCATTGAGATCCGTAAGGTTAGCGAGCAACGCCGTTTTATAGACAATAGCGTTCAATTATCATGAAATAATTTAAAAAAATTGTTCCTTTCCATTGTTCCTTTTTTCAGACTAACGGCTGCATCTTCCTGGTTATTGGCATATTATTTTCCAATAAGGTTTGATACAATCCTAGTTATTTTCCAATCATTTGGTGCTAAGATTGAAGTTTAGAACCAAATCACATTGCATATGTATTTAGTTGGTTATTATTAACTTTATTGTAAATAGACTATACAGACAGAAATACAATAACTTTGTTTGAGATACATTGGACATAAGGTGGCCTTATCGCTGAAAGCGATCTGTTCCAGGAACCTTAGGTTGAACAAAGTATCTTAATGTAGTTATTTACCGTGTTTTATATTTTGTAAAGTATATAGTGGAATCCTAAACACAATCTGCAAAATAATCTCAAAGCCAGGTTTCTCAGTAAATGTAATATGTGAATTTATTAAATAACAAATCAGTTTGCTTGGACTGTTTGATTATATCTGGTCTAATTCCAATAAATTACATGTCATTCAAAATTGCGGCGTAAGGTAAGGCCTCTCTGTGTTCGAAATTCGTTATTTCGTTGTAAATAGCGTTTACGTATATTTCTATCATTCATGCATAAATATACACACATTTTTTTAATGCCTACCTAACGAAACCGTACTGCCTTTACTAACACAATACTAACTATATTGTAGTGACTTGTGAATAACAACAGTTAATAACTGAGAAGGATTTCTTAATGATATGACTCGTGAGTACTTAATATTTAGACAATACTAATAAATTAAATGCGTTTTAGATATAACAGATGATCATCTACGCAGGAAGATAGTACTGTGGCACGACAGTAACAAATGTTGTAACAAATCTATTATTTAGGTAGAACGCGAAAAATTTTGTACAACAAGATTTAACGTTTAAAAAGAGACAGAGAGAAGAGAGAGCGATAAACTTACTGAATTCTATCCTCTTCTCAGAAGTCAGAACATAAACCATAAGCAAGAAACCAGAATAGTACGAGAGGTATTAGAATTCACAGTCAATTATTAAGTAAGTTACTTACATGTCAGGTCTAAATAACTCCAATTAAAACGAATTAAAGTATGTACAAATATCAAAGCGTTGAACTTAATCTGTGGCTATATGAGTCCTTTAATAATAATAGTCAAACTATTTGTAAAGTGTGATTTTAAATGCTAAGTGTACAAATTGAAATTCTCTACCGTTTAAAGAGTCGTTATCAATGAACAATTCTGCTTAATATCTCATATATATTTAAATTATTTAAAAATTTATGTACACACAAAGATAATTGAAACCTACACAACAGAATAACATAAAATTGTGTGGGAGTAAAAATATGTGGGAGCTAAAAAATATTAAGGGCGATTTCCCAAAAATTGCTTATTTGTCTTACGCCCTTGTGTCACTAAGTGTGCGATAGTACGTTGATTTTTAATTTTTAGTTAATAAAGAGGAACAATACCAAAAAATTAAATTTGTATTAAAAATAATCTTTGTCTCACAATCAGAATTCCATTTAAAACTCAGACTCATCGTTTTTAAAGACAATAACAATTTAAATCTACGTGTTTTCATTTCATTTCTTCGTCACGTAATATAACCTACAAATAATAAGGAAATAAACTTTATACGTGCACTTTTATAAAATCATTTGTATTTATAAATATCATTATGATTAATCTACACAGATAACATCGCGCTAAAAGTATTTCTCTGAAATGAAAATAGCAAGTTTTCCATGAAGTGGGCGTCACGTGATCTTCCACGGGGTTAGGTTTAACTGTCTCATAAGTTTATCATAAACAAAGAAAGCTTTTGAAAGGTAGACAATATATACATATCAATATTACAAATGTAATTTTAAAAATACTTATGCCAACTGATTATGCTGCACACCTGCAGTTTGGAATTAAGATGCCTTTCTTATGCAGTATAGCTACCGATCCAGTTATGTTTAGTATTCTTAATTTTATTAAAATGTAAAGCGGGTCAAATTTATAAAATATACTACTTAACCTGTTGCGATAGCTGCGTTACTCAATCTCCAAGTAACCTGTAGGGTGAGAGAGACAGTCCGATCGAGCGAGGCAATACACACACACATACAATTACTCCTTACATCAAATATCATACTTGTCCTAGAACTTCACACGTATTGCCTGACCTGGCCTGGTGAATAGCTCGGTAGAACCCAGGTTACCCTCGTGAAGGGCAATCGAGTTACCGGGGAGTTTTAGTGGGTATTCTCAGTGCTGCTCTATTGAGGTACTGTGTGAACACACACGCCCGTCGCTTAGCCAGTGGCGGATGTAAATGGATTCCTCCTCGTTAAAGAAAAGGTACATCTCGTCTCATTCGAAATGGGACATTGTACGGGCTTAGCTCAAAAAGAGGTAACACTTACAAACACTTCTTGAAGCCGTGTCCTTCACGACACTACTGATGTCCACTGAATAAGTATAAATAAACTTATACTCTGGCTGTATTCTAAATTTAAACACAGTCAGTTTAAATTTAGAATGCCGTAAAAACCCCGGAAATAAGCTTGATATTTTTAAAATATAACTTTGTTCTGACTTGAAATGTGTTGACGTATAGCGTCCAATGCCATAGACACATTATCTATTTTCATACCTTATGACTAGACATGATTGCCTTGGGCGCTGTCTATGAAGTAAAATTAAACATTCTTACGGAAACCACTTATTCTTATTATTAATTATAGATTGTTTATGAATTCTTGATACTTATTATGCAGTTATAGACTACGACACCTCAGGTGAGACAGTTGAAATACGTCACTATTGAGACGGTATAAGAGTGGTATAAAGGACATTATGTAGCAAGTTAACAATCCATGCGTTATTGCTTCTATAAAAACTTTAATTTTAATTTTGTATATTCTTCCATTTGCTTCAAAGGTTTGAAAAACGCGGAACCCGTATATGATACTACAATATTCACTAGTAACTGTATAATGTATTACTTTACAAAAACTCTTAACACCGCCTTGCAGAAATGTGCAGAAAAGTAACAACGCCATCTATTGACTAAATGTCAAGCCTTGTTTTATTAAGAAATCGACCAGGTTTGAATAAAAATAAATGAGAAGGGAGATCATTTTTTAAGCTTTTACGCAGCATTAATAGGCCTCCCACAAGAGGAACCGATCTCGCAAAGTTCGCGTAAACAGCCTCTGGATGCATGAATCGCACGATCGATCAATTTGGAGTTTCTTTCAAGTTGTATACAAATGACATCAGTTGCTATATCTTTATATTCATATGTGAGTTTAACCCAACCACGATCGATACGTCTCTGTATGATTGACAAATACTACGGGTACTGATCCCTCAAACCAATACGCAACCGAGTCTTCATGTGTTCTGATTGGCAAATAATCGAATAATCTATTTAACGTGATGACGTGTTCCTTGATGTATCATTACCTTTGTTGTGACGTCCTGTCAATTACCACCAAAAACCCCTGAGCCTTCTTTTAATAGAATGATATAAAGAACTTTTTAAAGACTTATTTGTCTATTGCAAACATCATTTGTCATTAAAACTATCACAGAGAACTTAGTTAATTCAGTAATTATATTTCAATAATAATGAGTCTACGCGCTCACTCAACAATAGAATATTCTACTGTTTCTGACTTATAAATATTTACTTTTGAAATTTGAATAATCAAAGTTAAATTATATTCGCTTTGTTATATTTATTTACGATTAATTCACCCGGTGAACATTGTTAGACCCAAACTAATCCTCCATTACGGACATCCAACAAAAAATATCAGAATTTGAGATGAATAAAAATGTCAGTTTTCAATAGCACATCAGTCTGAAGATATTCGAGAGCTTGTGCTTTGAATACTAAACAACGGAGTAATATGGATAGTAATATGTATATAAATAACAGAAATATACTAAATAAACATACAAATATCCATGACTGGTGGACAAATATAACAAACATATATATTACTAACAACCTAACATAGATATTGTGTTTGTGGCAGACCACAGGATCACCACAAAAGTTACCTCTATACAATTAAATCAAAACTATCTTATACCAATGAGTAGTCACTACATGAGACTGGCAAGAATTGACGACAAGTTGCCATAGAAGAGAAAAACATATGTCTTTTATTCATATACTATAAAAGATTATATAGATGATCGGTAGTCTCGCAAAAACTTAAAAACGACTTGACTTATTGGAATAATTTTTTGACTTATCATTGGTAATATTTAAGCATAAAAATTCAAAATCTATAATTTTGAATTTTTAGATTCTTGTATGCAGGCGAGGCGACGTTTAATTTATTATTACGTATATTATTATAAAGATTTAGATTTAGCGGCCCAGGGTTCCAATTCCTAGTGGGGACAGATTATGTTCAGTTTGGTTGGTGCTAGGTAGTTTTCTAAGTCTACCTGGCTAGCTACCACTATTGTAACTACGTCCGCAGACATTTTTGTGTTCTGGCAGCTGGAGGAAAGATAGCCAGTTCCTCTGTGGTTAAGGATAGGGTGTAATAGCTCCCTTCCATCTTCGACCTTATCTTCATTTACCATCAAATGAGATAAAGGTTACCTATGAAATAAAAATAAAAAATTCAAGGGTAAAAATTTTTTAACTATAAAAAATTATTAACACTTAATATTTCAAATATTATGGTTGATCAGACACGGCTTTGATTCCGTCGACACTATTTGAGTGTGGATCACTAAAAACGATTCTCCGCTACATCTCTGAATTACGTCATGATATTTTTGTTTGTTTTTTACGAATCAAACAGAGTTATCTACGCGAATGAACCTGTCTGACTGTTACCTGTATAAAAATAAAACTAAAAAAAGGTTTTAAACATAACCAAAACACAAAAAGGCCAAGGTTATAATCGAATTATCTAATTTCAAAGTGTAATTTATGTAATCTGTGCAACACATCTCTATGCATTGTCTGTGCTAAGTTCCATCATCAAGACACGATGGAGTTTTTGGCGCGTAATGGCGGGGGGCGGTTTGGTGCTGTATATTTTATTTCATATGTGTTGTAGTGTTGTTTTTGTCATGAAATTGGTGTAGTTTTATGACAATAAGAATCGTTAAATCATGCAAATTTTCAAAAATTTTCTCGTAAGTCATTAACAAAATAGCGGGGCCTACCATTATTCGCCAAAAACTCCATGGGGCAAAGGGCTACATTGCACCCGTATCCTGGAGCCATAAATAAAGATAAAAACTACATTGATGAAGATATGGCTTAAAGGTCTTAGTTACCAGGCCAAATAATTGGAAAAAAAAATTAAGACACGATTTTATTTTAAATAGTGCTCATATAAAACAATGTAAATCATTTAATCTTTTATTCAAAGTGTATTTTACACAAAGAATTGTTTGGAGCCGTATACTTTCTATTGTTTCTGAAAACAAATTATTCTTAGGGACATTGCATATCAGTTGCGTCCATTTTTACAGTACCTATATGACATTATATTTCTTGCTTATACTTAGATTATTGAGGGGCAATCCTCTGATAACTTTTCATTAAAACTTTGACCGTAAAAAACGTTTAGTTTAACTGTTTTCATGGATAAATAATTTTTGATTATAAACAATGCTATTTTTGGAGATGGTGCTAGGATATAGTTCAGAAACAAATGTAAGAGAAGCATATATATGAATTAAATACACATTGACGTAGATAACATTTTTGGCATTTTATTTCACCGAAATATTGGGTTTATAGTTTTGTTAAAAAATTTAAAATGATCTATAAAGTTAACTGATAACAATAATAAAAAAAAAACATTAATTTAATTATTTATTGTGTACATTAAATAAATAAATTACAATTCAATAATAAAAATATAATTTATAATGAATTAAAAATGATGATTATTTAATCATTATTATCATTGAATTTATGTTTATAGTTATTCAAGGCTGACTGTACCTATGTTCGTATAGTTCGTAATTGTTTAAACATCAAACAAAAAGTTTAAGGAAAAATATTAACATTAAGTACTCAAAGCGTAAAAATTCCGTAAGCAGTTTGGAAACATGGATTTGTTTTTATGAATCATAAAATTGATAAATGAACTTGGTAAAGTAGAATTGAGATTAGCATGAACATAACTTATTAAAGAATTGATGTGATCTAATTCCAGCAGCACAAATCTAACTATACTGTAGTAGTTCTGTGTTCCTGGTAGCCTGGTAGCCAGAGCTCGTCGAGGAAGCGTTGTATTAGGAGCAGGGGGACTTGTCTCCTATGCTGTCAACATAACACGAAGCACCATCACTTTACAGAAGATCGTAGCCAAATAAAATAATATTCCAGTAGTGCTGTGTTCCTGGTAGTCAGAGCTCCTATTTTTTAGCTTAGTGTTAATTGTAACAACATAATAAGGAATTTTTGCCTAGTTAAGTCGCTTATAAAGCCTATAAGATAAGCTTATAAGCCTATATTTTTAGCGATGTTGAGATGACATATTTCACTTTAATGTGTCCATTTTTTGACCCTGTGATTACTGGCTGGATTTGTTACTCTGCCCTTGACAGATGTAAGCTTATTACAGTTTTGTTGTTATAACTAAATACGGTAAAAGTTACTTATATATTGATACTAATAATATTGGCTTCAAACGGAAATTATTAGTTTATTTCATTTAGCATAGGTTATTAGTAAATATTGATAGAGTATTGGTATACGTTTCGTTTCGAATTAATGGAACGTTAATAAATCATTTCGCATATAGAACTATTAAAAGTTAGTTACGTTTAGTTATTTAGTATTTAATATTATTTAATTATTCCAGAAACAAATTATAGCGCAAACAGACGTTATTAATCATGTATTATTTAAATTCCATAATATGCATAACGTTGCGTACACAGCAAAATCTAGAACCGGTTAATTGCCATCATAATTTTTTAATAAAAACATTACGTCTATCAAATACGAAACGCAAAAGTCGCGTCGTGAAATGCGTCATTACAATCACACAACATGGAGTACAAGTGTTCAAGTTTCTATAAAAAACCTTTATTTAAATGGATTTAATTACTAAGTTATTTTAATTCTAACACCGCTTCGAAGAATATTTAGACTTTGGATTTTAACTCATCATCTTTGAAACATTGTAGGGACGTTTACAAATTATTTATTTCATTACGTGTTGCAAATTACAAATTATTTAATTAATTATTAATAATCGCCATTCAGCGACTTATATATAGGAAGGTTTCTTACACAGTTTTGATTTTATCATTGTTTTAAATTAGTTTATAGGTAATTCTCTAATATCAATTGGAAGCTTGTTGTAAAAGCGTATATATCACCACATAAAAGCAGTTTATTCAATGGGAATAAGATTGTTTCTTCCGTGTATTAACATTATGAGTATCGCATAATTCTTTAAATTGTAATATAATATTTAAATATATATTGCGATGGTTGGTATTAGAATGTTCACCTCCTAAAACACTTCTCTAAGTGAGTAGTAGATAGGTGGTAGGTAGGTTAGGCTCTTTTAAAAAAACGGCATTTATTTCTGCAAAATTACAGATATAATAGTATTAAAATAGCTGAAGTAAACAATTCTAGCCGTATCGACATCTAATTGTTTTAACTGCATATGCTGCAAACTAAAAAAATTAAAATGGTACTACATCACTACATAAATTAAAGACGTTTGTGTACACTGGTTTTTAAAATAACGTTAAGAATAACGTTACGCTATTGGCTTTATCTGATTGGATGGTAAGTGATGATAAACCCGAATAATTATGCAATCTACACCCAAGTCCATAATCTAAAAGAAAAAAGTAGTACAAAAAGATTAGGAACGGAAAAGGTGACTGTTGTAAGAAGATTTAGGATTTAATTCCATATCATTTAATTAAATATTTGTTCCAACCTATTTAATATTTGGTGTAGTAAATTTAATTAATTTACTATTATTTTCACTCAGTAATAAATTATCAATATTAAAACAATGTACAACTTTATATAGTGCATTATTTACATCGACTAAAATGTCTATTTACAATTATCTATTAATTTTAATACCAAAGAGTAACCTCTTTCTTTTCTCTTCAGCAACGAACAGTACAATGCCAAAACTTTTCCTTACTTAGCAATCATTTAATTTCTTTTTCATTATAATATTTTTATATCCAAAACACACTGGTATTTTTGTTCGCACGAGCAAGTTGTCAACTGTCACAGGATTAAGGAAAATTTTCCCATAGTCATTTAGCAGGTGTGACTAGGCTCGCAATTATGACCGCATTAAGTCAAATTGATTGATAAACATAGCCGTTATCTGGTTACGTAGATCGTGGAGATCACGTCATGTCACGTCACATAGTGAATTATAATAATCTAGCAAATTTTACATTATTGCTTAAATTAAGATAATGACGATGTTATTTATATAGTATTTTGCAGGTACAGGTTATATAAATAACGCTGATGATTCATTCAAAAAGTTAAAACATTAAAAATAACGTTGAATTGTAACGATATATAACCTCTGTGGTGCGGTGCCAATAAACCGTGGAGACAGAAAAATTCTTTTGCTCGGTTTGGTTGGTGGTAGGGCTTTTTCTAAGCCTAACTGGCTAGCTACCATCTAACCTTTTTTTACGAGGAGGAATCCATTTACGGACCTACGCGCCACTGGCTAAGCGACGGGCGTGTGTGGGGCTCACTCAGTACCTCTATTTAGCGGCACTGAGAATACCCACTAAAACTCCCCCGTAACTCCATTGCCCTTCACGGGGGTAACCTGGGTTCTGCACGAGCAATTCACCAGGACACCACCATCTAACCTAAGTTTACTGCCATGAATAAAGTTAAGAGCAATATTGAGTTCCGGCAGTTGGATGTAAGGTAGTTAGGTCCTCTATAATTCAAAGACAAAATATTTTACACAACTTTGGTTGAGACAAGGTTCTGAGAAGAACAAGCAAGTGACTTCACAATGAATAATAAAACTGTTAATAGAAAACAAAAGAAACGAGTGTTGTTTTTAACGTTTTCAATAAGAGGCACCAACTGAAGGGCTTTTGATATGAAATTAAGATTAAAATTGTCAATAAAAATTTTTTTTTCAATTTGTCCATGCATTCTTATCATGTTAAGATTTCCGAATCTTTTTGTACCTCTTTTTTCTTTGAGATTAAAGACTCGGGTGTAGCGTAACGTTATTCTTAACGTTATTTTAAAACCAGCATACATAAACGTTTTTCATTTGTGTAGTGATGTAGTACCATTTTCTTAACATTTTCCTTTTCTTATTAAGGTCTCGCTGTAGAACAAAGACCAATAGATTTAATGTTATATATCTCCTGTTTGTATGTAACAATAAAACGTACAGTCGACGACATATAAACCGTAACCGATCGAGCTTCAAACCGCTCTTACTATGTTAGTTATTGTGACTGTTTTCGTAGCGTGCTGTCTGTACAAACAGTTATGGTAGTGCTGACGCGCAGTGACTACTAATTGGTGCACAATATGCAACCTTAACACATTCAATGCCCATATTTGCACTGTGGCGCAATATTTGCTATATTTTTAATAATTTTATTAAATATTTTTTCCAATAAAACATTAACTATTTCGCAACATTGAAGAGCCGACTGTGACTCCCTGTGTATTCATAAACATCAAATTATAATCTATTTAAGAACATTTCCAACAGCGCCACCTATATTTTGTAAGTTAGTAAACCCTTCATTATAGGGTGAACACGGGAGCCGTGTCGTGTGCGTGGAGTGTGTTAATATCTTTGAGGAAAAGACAAAAAGGTCAAGAAAATAGAGTCTGTATGGTATAGTGCTGTGACGTCACAGTGCAAGGATGCGGATTAAGCAATACGACCCCGCTGACGTCACTTTATATGTGAGTAGTTAAGTAAATGGACAAAAAGTGCCTTCGATACAAAAGGAACTTTAAATAGAATCAATTCTGAACTTTAATTAATTATATATGTCATAATAACGTTATGTATGCACATTATTTCAGTTCACAGACAATCTACATATATTGTGCTTATATGTGTATCTATGTATTTGTGTATAACCTTTCTACATTTTTTTGTTATTCTGTTGTGTCCTTTGTAATTATCTTTTTGTGTACATAAATTATCAAATAAATAATAACTTTAATTAGTATGTCTCAATGGCGTCAGATAACTGGTAACAAGCGGCTACGGAGATCAGTATAAAGAATAGTTTGAGATATGAAACCGTAACAATGAAAAATAAGTATATATAGTAAGATATAGAATTAAAATGAACGATGGAGGTTAAAATATTGTCAGTATTAATTAAATAGGTGGAAGAAGTTGCTATAGTACATGTTACAGACATAAATAGTCGCTATTAATAATTATCGTGTTTTTTTTATTTATTTTAATTTTAAACAACTTACTTAGGACTAAGATCTGTTGCTGAACTAGGCTGAAGCCTGTATTTCAGCATACAGCGCCTCTATCCTCGGGAAATTAAAAATAAAAACTTAATATAATAACAAAGAAATATTCACTAGACCATAACAATTTTAATTTACATATGTAACAATATATATAACCATACATACACACATACATATTTATACTCATAGAACTTTACAAGTTTTGAACAATCATTACATAACCTGACATCTACAACGGTTTGTTTAATAAAAAAATAAACAGCGAGTACAACGTACGGCGTAATTTTTTTTTTAATATTTGAATAGCAAATAAGAATGAGTTACTAAGTAATTGCTAAGTTGTACAAACGAAACGCAATGTTTTGACCGAAACATAAATATAAGAGAAGCATGTTATAATTGCGTTCGGAAAAGGTCTTATTTGAATAAATTGAAAAAATATAATTCAGAAGTCGACTAGCGTGACCAATCGACGCGCGAGGGACGCTGGTTTCCACGACTCAAATGACTCCCGCGCTGCATATATAGGGCTCAAATTGTCCCGTTTTACGTGACACCAAACCGGGTTTTAAAATAAATCTCATTCTAATATCTTTTTGATTCGGTACGCGACTCAGCTGTGATACGATTTGCTTTTAAAATAATTTTTGACATTATTAATCAACTGTCTATATAAGTTACTACTTAATTACTGGGCACAGAGCTTCCTAGATGAGAGAAACACATAAGGAGTTTGGATCATAACATTACCACGCTGGTTCAATATGAGTTGGTAGATGTAAGCGGTTGATCAACGGCGTATCGTGCTTACAGAAGCACGGGGGTGATAATAAAACTTTTTTTTAATATTAAGCTCAGCAAATGACTCGACATCACCTGATGATAAGCAGTAGAGGAGTCCATATGTGAAGATAGCTAGTGCAGCATGCGACATACTGCCCTAGCCACCCTCACCTTGCCGGCCCAAAAAGTGCTTCTTCACGCCTCTTTTAAAGGAACCCATGTTGTATGAACGAGGGAATACATTATCGAAATATACACATTCAAAAACTGCTGCCAATGTATACTTCTTTAAAGATTCAGAACGAGTATGACGGTCTTTTTAAATGATCAATCAAGAGGATTATACATAGATATGAAAAATTGTCCTTTTCGAGTGGTACTAGTGTCTACTTAGCCAGAGGTCCCCAGTTCGATCCCGGCAGGGGCGGATAATTGTATGTTGTCTAATATTCGTTCACTTATCATTGTTTGGGTCGCGAATTAAAATAACAAGTTTAGAATGAAATTAACTATTAAAATAACTTAAACGAAAAAATTCCACTTCAAATAAGCGGTTTTTATTTCAACTCAATTTTGATATATATTTAAAATAATAAAATTAATAGACAAAAATATAATTTCTTACGTACGTAATATTTAGTATATTTGTAATATTTATATAAATAATTCTCCGTTGTCAACTAACGCAAGCTTTTAATGGTGCTTAAATTGGGAAATAGATTTGAGTATAAGAAGTACTATTGTTATTATATTTATATTTATTTAATTAAACATTGTTTCAACAGCATTTTTCATTCATACAGAATACAATAGAATTATCCAGACATAAACCAATTAAAGAAACTTATTATATGTTTTAAAAAGGTATCAGGAAGTCAAGAATGTATCAAAAAAAATGCTCAAAATATATCAATACATATTTAAATAAATTATAATTAACAATCAATTAATTGACAATCAAGAACATAGCTAAAAAGAGAGAGGAAAACAAAAAAAACAATAAAACAAAACAAAAGTTATAAACAATTATAAATAAATTTTTATCTTCCCACTCACTCCACTCAAGAGACGCCAGAATATCTCTCGTCAGGACGACAGAGAGAGGAATCATAAATATTAATAATAATCATTCCGATTATTATTAATATTTGTCTAATTTTAAGAACAAGGTGATATTGAAATCGACGATAAAAATATCATCTAGATATTTAAAAATATTATTTTTGGATTTGTTAATTAGATAACTAGACTACAAATTATGTTTCGTGCTTTCATTTGAAATTTAAATAAACTAGATTTAAAATAACAATGATCAAGTTTTTAAATAAATCTAAGAAATATAAATAGAAGATACTATCGGCCACCCATTTAGAATAGCACATGGTGATCGAATTCAAGATTTTATGTGCATTGTACAAGGTCTTATGAATACTAACATATTATTGAAACGGCTTTCAATTAACAATGTAATGGGAATTTCATTGACGTAATTAATTTACGTTGAGAACAGCGATAAAAATATGAAAATAAACGTAATAACAATTATTGTTATTTGCATAAAACTAAATAATGCAAAATTCATATATTTACGTAAATGACAGAACACACTTGTTTCTTAATTGCAGCGTTCAAAGGGCATTTTGCCTCTAACCACTTACTTGAATACTGTCCCTAACACAGGTTTTTTATACCAATAAGATAGCAATCAACGGCCCGCCTGATGGAAAACGGTTACCGTAGCCGACGCTTGCAACACCAGGGGAATTACTCGCACGTTGCCGACCCTGTGAAACTTTTTCACATCCTTGCTGTAATCCATAGGGGAAATCCCCACAGGAAATTCTTTCTGAACTTGAGCGTACGCGGGAGAAAGTTCTCTTGAACCGTATTGTAGGCGACCATTTTGGTTGCAACGTGTGGAGATGAGCTCCCTGCCGGTGGCAAGCGGTGCGGTGGTAGAAGGAAGCCGTTAGCAACATGTTAAATAACTCCTCAGGGGTGTACCCGTATTACAAGCACACGTAAGGCATTTAAACTTAAAGGTTCGATGTTGCTCAGGAATGCCGACGGTGAATTTTTGAACCGCATCTTAAGGTCCAAGCTATATCTAGGCTTGTAGAGCCTATCTGATAAAAGCCAGGAATCAATAGAAAAAATTATGTCAATATGTGATACGACAAGACTTTTGTGCCCGAGGATATAGTTCAGCTAATAGCAGCTATATCTAACGTATACCGGTATAGTAAATAACTGGGAACTCATAAATCATCCTTATGAGAATGGTTAGATAGATAAATAAAGTCTTTATTTTAATTTCTACATCACACACAAAAATAGATCCAGACGGTACATTGGTTAAAAGACAAACATTTTAAAATAGATGATATCAAAGACCTTTGTGTGCGTTGCAGAAGTGTAAAAGGGTCGCAACTCTGTGACTGATTTTGTTCACATCGGGATGTGAACAAAGCACTGATATTCCGGTTAATTATATTGTTACAAAGAAATGCACATCAGATGACTCCACAGCACCTGATGATATGCAGAGAGACTTGTTTTGTCCAAGTTTACCTCGCAAAGTAATAATTAAAACTTTTCATGTTACATTTTTAGAAACTAGATTAAATTAGACATTTGGTACTCGGTCACACCAAAACTACAATTTAAAATCTAAGCATTCTAACAAAATTAGCATTTTATTCTGGTACAAATAATCTATAAAGATTATTTATAATTACCAAATATGTTAATATATTAATTATAAAATATATTCATTAAGTATATATATAGTTTTATATTATTTTATTATCCATAAAGATTATTTATTGTTATAAAAATATCGCAGTTTGTAATATCGTCGTCTTTTCGATAAAGAGAAAAAAAGTCTCTCACACTTAAGAATATCTTAAACCGATTTTCATTTACGCCTACTTAAAAACTGAAATATTGTAACATTATCAATAAAAATGGAATTCTCCATGGTACAGTATGTTACAGTAAACAAAAGTTTTGGATAATGATTACGTTCTTTTATTGAAGGTAGTTGAAACAATTGTTTTGTTTTGCAGACAAAACAAAATATGACGAAAAGTCGATCTGATTTCTAGAAGCGAAGTCTAACAGCCAATAATAAAGTAGTAAGTTTTCAATAATCTATATTCGCAAATAATTAGAGGAGATTAATTTAAAGAATTATTAGATAATTTTGCTAAAAAAGTAACTGTAAAGAAATTGGTTTTTTACACTGAAAATATTTAAAAAATATCATTACTCCAATTCTACGGTTATTTCAATAAATTTTCCTGTTGTAGCATATTAAAGAATCATGCTAAGTTATCTTATTTCTTAAAACGAGTAATATTTAAAAGTTTTTAGATACTTATTAACCACTTTGACTTGGTTACCTGTAAACGGTTTTAGCGATAAAGTCGCCCTTTATACAGAATTGGTAAATTATTCCTTATGTATTTCTTTTTGAATTGTTCGATGTACAATAAACATATATTCCATTTTATTGTAACTAATAAAAAAAATATAAATCTTTAGGTACTCACCGAAAAATGCACTTTTCACCGAAAAGAATTAAAAAAAAACTTTAAATCACCACAAGTCTAAGTTAATTAAGTAACGCTGACGTAATAAATTATTGTAATTAAAAAATGCAGTTGAAGAGTTACGTGTGCTCAAGACCGACGTGACTCAAGGACTGGGTAACTAAGGTTGCTCTTGATACTTGTTGATTAAGGAGTTGTGAGCAGAAGTTCTCAACCTTTGCCTTCGTTTTATAACACGCAAACTTCCGTAATTAAAAAAAAACTCATAAAGTGCTCGGATGTCATCCAACATTCTTTAGTCCTCACATTACAAAATTGTATCTACTACAATTTTTACCAGAAATATACAGAAAACAGTCATTTGATGGGATTGGAACCCACGACCGACGTGACTGCTTTAAGCACAGCTTAACATGTTGAAATTTGATGCAGCTAGGAAATGTTGAGATTAACACAATATATAAAGTACATTAGGTACACCCCTCTGCCTGAAAAGAACATGAAAAGGATTACAAAATATAATATTAGAACTAAATAATCTCAAGATTTCGAGGGTTTGTGTCTAACTATCGAATTACAATTTATTGAGCCATGATAGACTTCAAAGAACTTTGAAACTTCTTCATAACACACATACATAGGCACACAAATACATAAACATTTAAAATATATTGTACATAAAACTATTTCATAGACATATTTAGGGGTGGGCACTGACTTCTGTAATACAGGTATATACACTTTTAATTTTGCACTTTTTATGTTAATAGAAGTTTTCTATTCCTTATTATTGAGCCTATAGACTCCCGGGAACCTCGAGTCAATTAAAAACTACCGTGTCAAACTATGAAACGATATTGATAAATAACTAACTTGCATTTCTAACATAAATGTTGACCACACCTGTCTTTGTGTAGCGCGCTTTTTCCTGCTGAATAGGATTTTTTATTATTTTATTTCTGTCAATGTTCGCAAACTATGTAAATTTTGTGCATAACTGCATGTGCTGCTATTATGGCATGGTTAAATAGATGATATGCATGAATGGTGTCGTTACAGGACAGTTTGTTACAAATGATTACAGTACTTAACGACGGGTTCGAATCCCCGTAAATCAAAAATTCTATAAAATCTATTTCTTACATTTAAAAACACACTGACAATTCCAAACAATCCCTAGATAATTAGCATTTTGAATGCATATATTTGAATTGGACCATTATACAAATCTAAACACTTAACTTAAACCTACCTTTTGAAATCTACCTTTCTCCTGTATATCCTAAAATTTTGTTGTGCCTGACAGGGTCCATAGTGTCATTAATAGTTTTAAGATTCATATTATGTAACTATGGAACGCAAAATAAAGAATTAAATTGAATCCCGATAGGGCAGATATTTGTATGATTATAAATATTTGTTCACGAGTCATGGTTTGTATGTTATATGTCTGTTATTTATATACATATTTCTATTTATATATCTCAGTCATCTATTATCCATAACACAATATGGCCTGGATAATAGGTGTCAGTATTACCAACGTAGCTCAAAGAACTGTGAATCTGAAGAGACAGTGGGCAGGGCACATTGCAAGGAGGAGGACTCTCCACCAACCCAGGACAATGGGCCTACTTTGTGGCATACGGACCGAATCACGGGAGAGCGCGAGGGTACTTGCATAGGACTCTTTCCCCTTCGGCGGTGCTTCCTACAATTATCTTTATGCGTCAATTCTGTTGCCAAATCTCCCCCTTCTGGGGCGTGACGACACAATATGTGACTTCGCGTCGGGCTGCTCTGTGTGTTGTACCTGATTCCTCCTATTCGTATGATCGTCTGATGGAGTGCCAGGAGTGCGCAAACTCGCGTAATGCTTCCCAGTTATCACGGCTACTGATGAGGTGTGAGGACCGTAGAGGCGACCAGGTACTCGCGTTGCGGCCTCTTGCAAGTTGGACCGAATATCTAATGTTAAGGTTAATATAAGGTTAAGGGTAAGATAGCCAGTTTCTCTGTAATTCAGGAACCGGTTGCTTGCTTCCATCTTCGACCTTATCTTCACTTACCACCAGGCCTGATGAAAGCCAAATCCCTGTAAATAATTATACAATCTCTGTTTGTCGTTTGCGCTCATAAATTTCATCATCTTCTTCATTCAAGCCTATATACATCTACGTATATGCCTTTATGTACGTCATTACCTAATCATTGTATTAAATACATAACAATAGCAACCAATGTCCATTGTAACTGATGTCAGAGGTTATTGAAACTAAAAAATGCGTTAGCATGCTTAATTCAACGGAAATACATTTAAATTTATTATAAATAACAATGTGATTTTAATTGAAAAACTGTAGCGCGACGAGAGTGCTTTGAGGAGAGTGGGGGTAGTTGGAGATCAAATTTAAGACTTATTGCAAGTCGTAATGTACAAAGCGGTGGTTAAGTAGGTAATGTTTTAAAAGATCTTAATGGTCTTCGGGCACACAATTTGCTGTATAGAAGAGAAGAGGAATAGATAGAGGAATTTCATTGTTGAATATGTAAGATATTAATTAAATTGAATTAGATATAATTATATAAGCACATAGTGAACACACAGATATGTTATCATGACGATCCGATGCTTAAGCGAAAATTATGGCTTATATATTACTTAATTTATCGTTTAGGAAGTCATTTATTTCATATTTTCATTTTTAATTCAAAGTTTGTTTTATGGGTATTACATTTTTTTTTTCATTTATTAATTATTTTAAATTTTTCTGAAACTTTCTTTTTGCCCGGCATTTAAATGGCAAATTAATCATATGCTGGTTATGATAAGAGCCTTATTTATAACAAAAAAAACTGTCAGTAAATTTGAGAAAAACAGCAAATGACTCGAAAACGCCTGTCTACTGTGTCATGAACTGTTTATATTATTATATTTTATTTGATTCAATATAGGTATTACCATTAAAGAAATGTATGAATTGGAACTTTAAATATCTGTATTTATCGATTCAAGCATAGATTCGACTGTTTTCATTGAGTGACGTTTCGTCCAGTAAAAGTGGGTAGAATTGATATCTTTTATTAACATTCAAGTACGATGAAGGTAAAATATTAAAATCTAAAGATCATACCATAGTTTCTGACACTTGTCTTTGGTTCAATCCATAACTCATTCTTCTATTACGTCTATTATAGTACTCTATGGTCTATTATAAGAAAATAATACATATTACTATACCACCATGTCTGTCTGACAATTATTATCAAACAAAAATATTATTAAACTAAAAAAATTACACACATTCGGTATGTTTTGGAGCGAGCGATTAGAGAGACGAGATCTTCACACGACATTTTGAAAAAGAGATATTTTAGTTCTAAACATTATAAAAAAGTGACGCATTGCTTGTTCGACTTGGATGGTACAGTTCTTGGTAAGCGCTCGTTAAACTCTTGACCTTTAAGAGCCTTCTGGCATACCACCATGCCTTGACAGTCTCTTCCTATTCGCCATCATGTTTACTATTGACCCATGTGTACTGTTCTTATTTAATAACAATTAATTATAGGCTCCTTTCATCTGCACACCCGTCCGTTCCTCCTGTCGCGTCACAGAGTAGTCTCCATTCTTTAATACTTTTTTGCATTATTCTTCTAGTGTGCAAAGGAGACGATAGTATACATCCATACATACACTACACCATTGTATTTGTAATCATGTATCGCCGTTTGTTTAAAATCCACAAGCCTCTGCTATATTGACGTTGCCTCCTTTTTTTTATCGAGGAGGAATCCGTTTACGGACCTATCCACCACTGGCTATGTGGTGGACGTGTGTGGGGCTCGCCCAGTACCTGAGCACTGGGAATACCCACTAAAACTCCCCGGTAGGTCCATTGCCCCTCGCGAGGGTGACCTGGGTTCTATCAAAGCAATTCACCAGTCCACCCTCAGGCAGCCCAGCCTTATGGCCAGGCTTTGCGCCGATGGAGATTGTCCGAGTTACTTGGACAATCCCAGACGTGACGGCCTGTGCAATGCAAGCGTGGAAGCCACCCACATATTGACGTTGCCTGGGTAATGGTAGTGTTTTTGGGCCATCAAGTCTTTCACAAGCCCAATTACTTAGTAGTTACGTTGCGTCATGTTTTGCTGCCCACAACTTATATACAAGGGAGATTCTACTGCTTTTAGAGAAGACATTCCTAATTTATGGCCAACCATAAAGCAATAGAAACCTAACGAAAGAGTTTTCACAAAGGATTTTCTGCATCTAATAGCTAGATAAAACGCGAAATTCACATATCTAATAATTTATTTTTATAAATCGTATAACTCATCCGTTTTTTCGTCTTGCAAACTTCTTGTTGTTTTCCCCGTCCCTCTCGCACATGTTCCTCTCATTCCCTCTTGCATTCCGATTCACACTCATAAACGTTTATTTAATATTTTGTTAACTCATACATACATCATTCGGATACACATTCTATGTTACCAAAGCAATGTATTTAAATACGCTTAAGCAGAATAACAGACGTTACGTTTACAACCACTCTTTGTGATGAAAAAATCTGTCATGTTAAAACTGAAATCAAATATAATATTTTCAGATTCTGAAACAATATACCACAAAATGGTCCAGAAGATATGTGAAAAATATGGCAAGAACTACACCAAGGATCTGCAAATACGGGTACATTGATTCTTTTTTTATTAATTTAACAATTTATGCACACAAAGACAAGATTTTTTTGATTATTATTTCATATTTTTGGAGTCAGTCATACTACGCGTTCAGAGCATTGAAGTATTGAGAATGCTGTGCTGCCTTCCTTGCTCTGCAGAAGGAATATTAGTGGATGCTATTAGAATGCTCTCTTGTTGACTTTCTGTCCCTTTTGAAAGCATGTCGGGTCGGCGCACGCGCAACTAAACGTACTCGTTTCGATTTATCTCTTTGCTAAATGACAGATGTATGGAGTGACAGATACAGAGATTTGTACAACGGTGGTGGAGGAACTCAAGATGCCGATATCTCCTGACGAGTTCGAGATGCAGCTTGGCGACCTCGCCAAGAAGATGCTACCAAGCGCACCATTGCAGAAAGGTGCATAATCCTTATGTCATGACTTTTTAAGTGGAATCCTCTAGTCGCCATTGTGATCTCCAAATTATGATCGATGTAAACCAAACATTATGTTCACGCAATAACATTCTTTGAAGCCTGCGTGAATAAGTCGCAACTGCATCAGGTAAATGCAAGCTTATTTGTTACTTTAAAAGTTTTTGTTAGGTGTGTACTTCTTCTTCATTCTTCTCCATTCGTATTCTTCTTAAAATTAATAAACGGCATGACTGATTTGAATGATTTTTATTGTGTCCTATTCGTTTTGACGAAAGGAGGGTTTAAACTTGAAAATTATAGAGAAATTGTGAGAGCTATATTGCATATATACAAAACTGCAGTTTATGCTTTATGCTTACTTATAGTTGTAGGTAATTGCATTGTTGTGAACACTTTAATATGATTAATAAAATATGCAATTTCAGACAGTGATAGGGTAGTAATTCAAACAGATAGATTCTTTCTTAGCATTATTGTATATTTAAAATAACGCGGCAATTTGACACGATTGCTTACATTATCAGGAGTCAGACTGAACAGTACATGCTACTAAAATAAGTTTTACATAATTGATTTATTATTTAGAATAGAATATATCATTTGATATTTAAAATATACTGCTATATAAAAAAACTATTAGATAACGTAAACGTCATGTTTCAGCAGTGAATGCACTCTTAAAATATGACAGATCATTTGGCGCGTTTTTTTGACATTGACAGGTGCAGAGCGACTACTAAAACATCTACATGACTCCAAAATTCCGATAGCATTGGCGACCAACTCTACGGAGCAAGCAGTGAGGTTACACGCTACTGCACGTCCAACTCTGTTCGGGTTGTTTCATCATAAGGTAACAATAAATCTAAATCGGATCTAATCATGGCGGCGCACATTAAATTTAAGAATTTCCCGCTCCCTCATTTTATCATAACATAAGAGAAGGCAGAATGAAAAGAACCATAGACAATTTTGAAGGTTTTGGAACGGTCTTTAGGGTTGAAAATAGATTACACCTTAGTTTTTTGTAATGATTCTGATGGAAAGAGGTGCACTTAACTAACTGGTTTAACATGTTTCAGGTGTCTGCAACAGATCCCGAGGTGGACAGAGGCAAGCCGCAGCCAGATATATATCTGGTTGCAGCATCAAGGTTCCCCGATAATCCCAAACCTAATCAGGTAAAATACTAATAAGGCGATAAAATACTTTAATTAAAGGAGTTTTTTGCTTAAGTACTCTCTATTACAGGGTAGGCAAGGGGAACTAAAGCCTATACAGCCATATCTTTAGTTAATTTTCTTTGTTTGTAGCTCCGGGATAGTGATAAAACGTATCTCTTTTTGATGACTACTAATCTTACTTAAGGGAATAACTTACGACAAAATAAAAAACATTAAATGTGATAAAATTATATGAAACAAGAGAAAATGATACGGTAATGTTGATAAAATGAACCAAACCTACAAATGAATGAATGAAAATTGAATAATTTATACCCCTTTACAAATTAATACTGATACGCCTCTGGCCTCCTCTGCCGAGGGTTATTCTCCCGTCCCTCGAGTCATCGAGTTACTGGGAAGAGTTGATACCGGAACTAGGATATATCCTGTATCACAGGTTATCAACCCTCCACCTCTAAGATGTAAGAACAATGTGTAATTAATTTTTATAACATACCAAAAATAAAACCTATGCACATATTTTAATTAAGTCACCGAGCCTTAAAGATTTAACGCTGCCAAATGTGCTAAATGTATTTGATGTATATGTAATGATTCTTGGCATGAAACTACACCATTTTTACATCAAAAATTCATATGCATTCATTGCATATGAAATAAAATATACACCACCCTGCATAGGTCTATCCCTCCACCGACCCATGGTCCTGCTTATCTTACGGCATACGGATACAAACGTGGGGTAGCGATGGCTCTTGCTTGGGGTTTTCCCCTTCGGCACTGGTTGCCAGAGCTCTAGAGGATGGATCATGTGTAAGCTACGGCATCCGTTTGATTCGTTCACCATTAGGACAAAGCTTTTTAGCCACTGATGTTGCTAAAATAATTTTGGTACCACATCAAATTTATCAGTTATTTCTGATAAATTTTATAAAATGCTGACAATTTTTTCGTTATCACCTCTATTCCTATTTCTGCCGGGAAATAGTTCGCTGAGTTTGGTGGTGGGGTGAAGGGTACCTTTCTCTTCATATCGTCAAATAATTTACATCTCTTGTCACTAGAATGTCAACGTCAATGTTACTTTAATCTTAACATCAATATTACTTATTAATCTTACCTATTCTACATTCTCATACATATTCCCTGTTGTGACGATTTAAAAGAACTTCTATGACTAATGAGTCTATTTAAGTAAAGTTATTTTTGACTTTTTGACTTTTATTGTGTACTCGTCAACTGCTGGACATAGGGAACCAACACACCACCTTTTGGGTCCTAAGCCAACCTGCTAGCGGTGCGTCCTTCTGTCCATTGAGCCTTGGCGATTCACCTACCAACCCGCAACGGATCAGCGTGGTGGAATCATGGTCCATACTCTTAAAATGATGGGAACAATACTTTGATAATACTAGTTACATTTTTTCAGTGCCTCGTATTCGAAGACTCCGAATGTGGTGTCGCTGCCGCCAATGCAGCTGGTATGCAGGTAAACCTGACCGACAGCTTTTGCCCTTTGACAATTTATTTACAGTGAATTTAGCACTGGGGAGGAAACTCTATCAGCTTGCACCGAGGCCACGTCTACCATAAATAAAGTGATATAAAGTAAAATTATATATCTCACACTGCTATTATAAAGAGATATATAGATAGTAATGTATATAAATATCAGAAATATACTAAATAAATTTAGACATTAATGACCTGTGAACTAACATTGATACTCGTCATACAAATATCTTCCCTTACCGGGATTCAAACTCGATCACTCGACCAGCTTACACAGCAACTTTAGCAGCGAGCTACTGCAGGTACTTGTTTGTTACATGTACCGTTGTTACTTGTAAGCGATTTCCTCCATTTTCATTGTTATCATAGAACCTAGTCTTATCATCTAGCTTAGCTTATTGTACTTTGCTTACTTTACTTGTATTTTAACTTAATTTTTTCTCATCTTGTACGATTATTTCCATCGCCATCTAAAGATTAAAATAATATCAAATTTTCAGGTAGTAATGATACCAGATCGACGACTGGACAGAGAAAGGACACGTCACGCGACCCTAGTTATAAAATCCTTGTTAGATTTTCAACCGGAACTATTTGGACTTCCACCTTTCGACGATAAACCTGTTGAGAGAAGATAGACCACGAGATGACGACAGAATTGGCTACCAACTTAATGTACAGAACGGCATGGCATGCAGAATCTAGCGGTATGTGGCGGTTCTAAGATACAATAACATATCCTAGACTATAATGACATATTCGAAGATGCAGTGGAATGTCTCAAGATACGATGACATTCTTGAAGATACAATAATATGCCTTGATTGAATGTCATTTAATATAATTCCAAAATACTACACTAAAATAATCAAATATTATTTTTTTCAAAATATTTCCATTGTTAATTGGTAAAGGGAAGGTGAAGATTTCAGTGCATGACAAAGTATGCAGTAACATGCCCAAGCGCACTCTAGCACGACGAATACTTACCAAAGCATACGAATGTTTCTAAATTTTTTTATTTCTCTTTTGGCAATTCTATATAATATTAAGAACAAAGAAGCTATCACTATTAGTTATGTAATGAAATAAAAGACTAATTCATGATAGCCATAATGTTTATTTAACCAAAACCACTTAGTTATATCAATACATTCGCAATTTAAACTACTTATTTATTAGTTCTTTTCTCGATGACATATTACATTTTTACAACTTATCTACAATTTATACATGTTAATTTTGATTGTTACTCAAAAATGCCACCACAAAAATACACACGGAACTGTGTCTTTCTTTAATTTGATAAAATGAACAGGTCAATGACCGACGACAACCGTGCGTTCGGATTTTAAAATTTTAATCTTTTTTTTAATTATCAAATTTCGGATACATCGGGTAGCTTATTATCAGTAAATATAGCTCTTATACACTTACAAAAACTTTAGATCGGTAACTTCACTTAAGAAAGAATTGGTTGACAATTTACATATTTGCACACCAAACAACGGAAATGCTTACTTTTTAAACATTATTATATAATCTTAATATAAAATAACTATTTATCTAGCAATAACGCGAGTCGACTGAAGAATAGAGACGTGAAATAACTTGAACGCGGGTAAAGTACAGTATAGTTCATTAAGATAAAAAGATTAACAGTTGTCGTGAGACATCCCAATTTTTTTAAAAGAAATTATTAAAATCTTATGACGTATTTACCCAATGAGTGAGGCAATGCGTAGTACAAGTCGCAAGTTTTAAAAGAACATTTCCATTCAATCAACATATCCCAGTTATAAAAAATATAGAAAGTTCAATCGCTAAAAGTAAGATAATCGCGAATATCAACCAAATCAATTGAGTTAAAAGTATAAAACAGTAAGATTAAAATGGTATTCAGATATCGGAGGATTATATAGTTTTATTTTATATATAGCTGACATAACATAGACATAATAATAAATCTTATAAAGTTTATATTAAACACTAAATGAGTTTGAATTCGGCCCTGTTCTATTGGCAGGAAAAATATAATCACTGAACAGATATAAGTATTCATGATTTGAGAAACCTTGTAAAATTAAAAGTAATAAAGTAACAGATATTTTTAAAAAGTATATCATAAACTTATTTGCAGAAATAACCTTAAATGGTACTTGTAACAGAGGTTGTAGGCATTTTTAATTTTTTAAATAAACAAAAAAATCTTTGTAAAGATGCGAGGTGATTGTAAAACAAATTAGTAATAATGAAATATTGTTTTCGCTCATAATTAAATAGAGAAAACACAATTTTAATCAACTAATCAACATAAATTTTAAAAATACCTACAATTATGCTAAATTATATTTTACATATGAATAACTCAGTGCATGTTTTTGTAAGAAATAATAATTATAACACTACAGTAACATATAACGTAATTTTACCTATAATTTTTATACAAGAGCGAAAAAACTACACTAATAATATTTTGTATTTTAGTCAGGTATATTTACCGGCGAGTATGCCTTGGCAATAAAAATCTCAATGGAGAAATTGTTGACTTTTAGCGATGACTTATGACGAAGGTATCCATTGAGTGCATTGGTTTTTTTGCCAATGTATATATCAACCATTGCATTTTTAAAATTTAAAACACAAACGACTTATATAATGTTTTATATTTATTTTTATATATAAAATTAAATTTACTCAGATGGGTACGAGAAAAAATAGGAGTGAGAAAGCGAAAGACATTTTTTATGGTTCGGTAAAGAATAGGATTTGCAACGGCGTTGTTTAAATAAGGGATTTGCAAAAGGTACAGAAACTATAAATTACATTAGAAATGGCAGTATGGTCTTGATCTCTTTGCTTTCCCTATCACTCAAACAATAAAAGGAATTATCTGTTTGGAAGTCAATGTATGTCAACTCTTTGTTAAAAGACTCATATGACGGGAATTTGAAGTGTCCTTTTAGACTTTAGGGCAATTAGTTTTGAGATAACAAAATGTTTGATACTATTCTTTATTCAACCAACAAGATTATACGGAAGGTTGCTACATTTTTTCTTTTTTAATCTATGTACACATCTGAGGGTTTGTAACTCCATATTTATGAATATTGTGCTTTTGTTAAAATATTTATGCAGCATACGATTAAAAATATAAAGTGTTACAATAACCTAGATCTGATAATGTCAAAACGAATGACAGCTGTCAAAAAAGCTGTAGTGTAGTATCCCGCCAAAAAAGTTATTACCAATTAATAAAATGAGTGTGTAGGAATACTTTTTGAAATTCGATGTATATAGAAAAAAAAATTGAATACTTGATTATTTTTAATCGTATGAACTGAGTTCGATTGTATCGCTAAACTCAATTTGACAGGTCCACCTAAAACCTGTCAAATTTAATTTGACTTTACAGAAACGGACCCTTAAAAGGCATGCATAAATAAGATTTATTTTTCAATATTTTTGTCAGTCTCTTAAGAGAATTTTAATTTACAGGCACTTAGCATCCTCTTGGATGTGTCAAATAATTGTGTAGTGTTTATGTTTTCCGAGATCCAAAGATTAACCATGCAAGTACACGGTAAAAGTCTCTCTTTCTCACTTTGACTAAACCCATGCCGTCTTTCTCTTTCCTTTGTTAAAGTGTATACTGTTCTCTCTTTCGTTACAGACAGTACGTTAAAAAGTTATTTTTAATTAATAATTGAGGTTAATTTATTGATTTCATCAACAATTTTCATTGCTTTGTACCAAAAAAGATACCGATTTGACCTGTCATTAGGGTAGTACCTGAAATGTTTTTCCTGTCAATGCATTGTTTTTTTAATATTCATAAAACAGAGATTTTTGTTTAACCCCAACGATTTAAGCGAAAAGTCCGTAGCATTGCGAGCCACGAACTGACCACTTAAACTATTAAAGGAATTTTATCTCTAGTGCATTCAGTGCGAAGTGAGTAACGCGTGTTTTGTATATAGATAAACACAGAGAAGGCCTTATCACAGAGTTTGCCACAAACATTCTTGTCTTGGTTGTTCTATGCTTCTTAAAGTTTTTAACAAATCTCTTTTTATTACAATATCGGGAACGAGATTTGAGTTGGCGTTTTAATTGTCAAAGGCATTAATTTAGCCCAAACTTAGTAACAATTAAATATGGCGAAAAAATGTTGTAGCAGACAATTTTGTGTTTAAACAATCGAAAGTCGTTTTTAAAATATATTTTTACATGATGCTAGAGACACCCGGAAATTTGTATAATTTATTTGGCAATCGGTCGTTAAAACGACCATTTCTGTCAAAGTCAAGTGATGGAAAAGGCACTCGGTAGCTGTAGACTGCTCAGTAAGACATATCGACATTTCTATAGCATCACCTATTTACCAGTAGATTCAATTATTAGCATGATCTTCTTTGACAGCTGTCAAAGTCAATTTACTAAGTACATTTAATAATTTATAAAAAGTGCTAAATAAGGTAACGTGCAAAGTGAGTGTTTAAAAGTTTAACATGTATGTTTTTACTTTCCTTTTCCTGCTGGTGGCGAGTAAAAGAAATCTACTGGACTTGGGGATTTTTCTTTAATCTTCGGCTAATTAGACGTACCATAAAGGGACATTGAGTCACTTACGTATCTCGTTATCATTTAATTAGCAATTATTGCTAGTCATTATTACGTTCAAATTCCTTGGGTTTTTCATGGAGAGTTCCAAGAGTGTCAAACAAGCATAGCTCGTATCCATGAGCGTATCCTAAGATGTTTTTTTGTTGAAGCACAGGGGTAACACTAACATTATATTGACATAGGAGACAAGTCCTCCTGCTCCCAACTCAACGCTTCCTCCACGAGCTCTGACTAACAGGAACACAGCACTACTGCATTAGTGTTATTTGGCTGCGATCTTCTGTAAGGCTCACAACGCTTCGTTAACGAAAATTTGGGAGAAATTAGGTTTTTAAAACGAGTTTCGATAGTTTAAACACTTATTAACATAATTTATATGTACCATAATCTAAAAAATTAAAGTTTAATTTAAAATATTAAAACTTATTTTGTGAAATGATTTTAACACAGTTTTAAAATACCATTCTGATTTTCAGTTGATAGGATTTTGTTTTGACTCATGCCTAGAGCAGGCGATGCTAGCTTACGCAAGGCATTACCAGTTGAATGTTTTCAAGCTAATATTTTTTGTTAATATTGATAGAAAAACGATGATACAGAGACAATTGGAAGAACAAAGTAAGATGTTTCATTTAAATTAGAATTGGTATTTTAAAATTTAGTTTTTATCTTTAAATGTGCATAATGAATATTGCTAGTAAGTTAAAAATAATGCGACACATGCAATTTCTTGTATTATTCTGAATATTTTTCAAATTTTAATCTTAATATATCCCAATTGAAGCTCTTAAAGGCAACATCCATTATACATAAATAAAAAGTTCAATTGTCTATAAACATATAATCATACCCTCTTTGTCAAATGTTTGATAGAGCATCTTTTTCTAATCGAATTGTATCAATTAATTTCTCGTTTACTGGAACAATTTTCAAATTCACAGCACTGTTCAGTGCGTCTTTGTTCAGATCTTTAAGTTTGGTAATAACCAATGTTTCATTTCCTAGGTCATTTTTTTCGTCAATATTAACTTCGTTTGGCTTTTGTAAGTTCTTATCTAGATTACCGTTAGCATCATTCAGATTCTGTTTCTCATTAACATCAAAATTACTATCGTTATTATCAACATTCTTTGAATCAATGCTATCGTTATTCTCATCAACATTGCCATTAACTAAGTTCTCTTGTAATCTTCCGTTATCTAGGTTAAGTGCCAAGCGTTCTTGCTCGATCCTTTCCTCTTCTTCTCTCACTTTCTTATCAGCTATCTCTTTCCTCTTCTGTGCGTTCCACCAGGGCATGAACCTTTGGAACATGACGCGAGAACGATGTTGCGGTTTCAACACCCATGATACTGCTAAATCTACGTCAGCGATTCTGAAATTGAGAGGAAAAGAGAAATTGTTTTCATTCAAGCATAGGTAAGTAAAAGCTTGAGGTATTATCATCGTAACGATCACTTGAATAACGTTATGTTGTTTTAAAAGTGAGGCTGTCTCGTTTCGATCAAACGGCAGAGTGAGATAGCAGCTATGATCTTTTTGACCGGCTATTGTAAAATGATTTATAGTTTCGACGGGAAACATTCCATCAAGTTTAGGAGTTCCATCATCTATAGACCCCAGCAATAAAGAAATCATTTGATACTACACATGTCCTATAATTTAACTACCTACCTTTCCCTTAACCGGTTGTTTAATAATGACCTCTTTTCGTTCAAAATAAGAAAATCAGCTACAATAATATACAATAATGATATTCGTATAGCTAACTCAACCAACCTTCTTTTAAATCTTTCTCTGTCAATCACGCAGCGTTCCCAATGCCCGGCTCTGGCTTGCCGAGCTGCAAACGCCCAGACTCGCATAACGTGAACCTTCGGTGGCTGTGTGGAGAATTGTACCTGGAAAAATAGATATTGCTCTATGAGAAATTGATGAAGTTTGATGAATCCGCAGAGGATATTCTCATCGAGGTTTTTTGACAAATTTTTGTATGTGGCGTGTGGACCAGATATTATTATTTATAGCATGCCAAATAGAATTTGTATATTGTATTATTTGTATTATTATAAGGTTATTCTGGCAAACACATAAGCAACCCATCGAAGAGCTTAAATCACTGAATATGATTTCAGCGATTTTGTTGAGAAATATTTAAGTTTATATGAACTTTTAACTTTTATGATTTGGATCTCATAATGCAAACGAGGTTCCTACATTTGACGTAGAATTCACACTAGTAAGGTAAGGTAAGGTAATTCCCGGAGAAACTTAAGTTTTCGCAATGAATTAACGATAAGTTTCATGAAACGACTGAAATTTCGTATCCAGGGCGTATTCTGAACATTTATTTCGCTATCATACCAGCAGCGAACATTACACTTATGCTCGGTCTCAATAATATAACTACGGATAGTTTCGCTTACGAGGTGTTGAATTTGCTATATTACAAGTGTGAAATATGTCAAAACTGACTGCTTCGTTAGCTAAACCATCATTAGATACATTAATTAAAACAAGCATTAGTAAAATTGTTTACAAATTAAAAGCAGTTAAACTGGTATTTCCAAACCAGCACGAAGCTCTAGTGGATTCTAGAATATAAACAAAACCGAATAGTTATTATTATTTGCGTTGTTAACGTCATCAAAACAAGATCCATTTATAGAATTGAAAACGAGCGGACTGTACTAATTTCATAATAATAAAAGGTCGCTTTAAAATGCACAACAGCTCTAATTCCGTTCCTTTGCAAGACAATTTTTCATTTTTAAATTTTTTTGATTCTACATAAAAAAAATGACAAAATAACAACCGTAACTAAGCAACGTAACAAAAAATAGAATAGAATAGAATAGAATATATCTTTATTGTACATCAGCCAATTCAAAAAGAGAAACCCACAAAAAAAAAACTTAACTTAAAATATTACTAAAAAAAAAGTTAAAACTTAAAAGAGTTTCTATGTTGCCATCTAGTCGCCAACAAAATAATGTATGATAACAATGCATTTCCACGTTTTGACTATTCCATTAAATATACGAGGACTATTGTATCGTTGACTAATTGTAACGCGAAGTCCAAGGGCAACTGTTTTAGTAAACAAATGATTCAAAAAGGTACATTTTGGAAGAGAATCTTTTACGTAGCATCTCAAAATCCACTATACAATATTGAATTGTTAAAAATTGTTGGGCGTAATATAAACAGGTAAAGATTCACGTTACATTCCCAAAAATATTGAATTAAATTAGATTCCACTCAATCTCTCAATCGTACAACTTAAATAAGAAAAACATAGAAGAAATATAAGAAATGTGTATCCACACACATTTGAAATATTTTAAACAGCAAGTCGCCATTTTAGAAAATACAAACAATAAGTCCTCTTGTTCAGAATACAATGAAACTGTAGCACAAACCAATCGGGTCTTTATTCTTAAAATTTGAATCATATATTCAATTGGACAATGAACAATCGCTCTTATTGTCTACGTCGAATGAGTCCTCTAAGATGGTCTGACAAATATAATTTTTTGTAACAAAAACCTTTGGACAAAATTGTAATCTAATGCTAGTTATATTAAGGATGGGTTTAGAAACAGAACGATTTCTATAACAAAGAAAAAATGGAAACAGCTGCTACTATATAAAGTGGAACTTGACGGATGTAACCGTGTAAGAAAGCTTCATATAAAATAAATGATACTAAGGCGTAAGTGCAAATCTGCATACATTCAACAAAAACAACAAAAGTATTCATAAACAAAATACTAAGACGCAATTTTTATATATATCATTACAAATATTTATTTATTTAACAATATATGTACACACAAAAACAATTAAAAGGACACAACCTAATATCAGAGAATTGTACAAAGGTATTGCTTATTTCTATAAGAAATCTCTTCCAGCAGCCCCATATATGGGAAAAGTGACAAATATTTAAAAGCTGAGGAATAGAGTTTAATTTTACGATTTAAAAGAGCTCGTTAATTTGGCCCATTTAAATAAAAAGTTTATTGACTTTAATGTGGATTTAGCAGATTAAAAAATATCGAATTAAACTGTCTAACTAGTAACTTTGTATTGATATATTGACATACAGAATGTATGGTACATTCCCTGCCCATGTTAACATAGTCATATAAATACTATGGTGACATCGAAAATTCTAAATTGTAAAATTAATTTTGACGGGAATCCCTTACATTTTATTTTACTTATAAAGACTGGTGGTGTCGAATCATTTGCTGAGCTTTTTACAAATGAAAAACAAATATCTACAGCTTATAATATCGGAAACATTCGAAAGCAATATACTTAGCAAAAGCTTATTTAATTCAGAATTTTTCATATTTTTTTTAAAATAAATACGAAGAACCTAAACTTCTGCTTGTATCCAAAATCGATATTTAATGTCCTGTCCAACTATATTTTTACGTGTTTTTATCGTAAGGCAAGTTTGTCTTACAAATTTGATACGATTATATCATAACCTAAAATACAGGTGACGTCATCGTATTTGAACGATGACGTAGCTATGGCTGACATTATTACGATATGTAAGTCAGAGATAAATCACAGTTTCGATTGTATTATGACCTACACACTACTACAGGTGACGTCATCATATTCGCCGGGAGAGTCCTCAATCCGTTTTATAGTTAAAAACTTTTTCACTGTTCTAAAAATAATGAGTATACCCAAATAGGGATGCTGTTGTTTATAAATAACATGATTGTTCGAGTCTCACCGAATCGTCATCAAACACAAACAGTGAGTCACGCGTGACATCATTCACATTTCTTGCAATATCGTATTACTGTGTGACGTCACAACACACCGGAGTATGTAGTGCTTCCCCGATAAGCACTGCACATGATTTCGATGCAGAAACAGTATTAGACGAAGTTATGAAGAAAATATTAGTGTTATAACTTATCTCAAAAACAATCATATATAAAACTAAACTTTAAAAAGAGAAAGACATGAAAACAGCTATAACTTTATATATTTTCTTAATTTGTCGTTTAGTTAATGACAAAAAAAGTTGATAACAAACTATAGAACTGAAGATAAACCCATATAATCTTTACTAAATACACAAAAATATTATTTTATCCTTTATAGAACATAATGAAATACACATGTACGAGACAACATACAAAAGTCACAATTTATCGTTATGCTAGCGATATTGATTATTTGACTTTTTAGAATTCATTTGTGTAAATGATAAAATAATAACTTTTCTCTAACTAAAGTCAGTTTAAAACAAAGTATCAAATAAAATAGTTATGAAAAGCAAACACCAATTACTATTAAAATAAATACTTAAGACCCATCGCCTAAAGGCACCAGCGATAAAGAAATCACAAGAGACATTCTGGAGAGATGTTAATGCCGACATAAGTCGGAGACATAAACAGTGCTGATAACAGCACTCAAAGTCCAAGTTAAAAATATCTTTATTTAAATAGACTCATTTACTAAGTTCTTTTAAATCGTCATAACAAGGAATATGTATGAGAAAAATAAATAAATGTAATTAAAGGTAGTAGTGATAACTTTAAGTGGGTATTAACCGGGTATTTGATAATAAAGATATAGGTATAATAAACGAAAGTATATTATATATATCAAATGTATTGATAAAATACGTCAAGTTATCTAATATAATAATTTATTATATGTATATATATATATATAATATCTATTTATTTGCGTATTAATATATATATAAACAAATTTTTTAGTGGAATATATGTACTCGTATGTTATTACACAAAAGTTAATATGAATACAAATAGAAATGATACGTACATTAACTGGTGTGCATAAAGAATATTCTATCTATCAATAATAATCGTGGAATGTAAACAAAACCAATTACCATTAAAAGTAAACAGATTGTTTGTATAATTGATATACAGCATGATGTAATAGCTGTGGAAATGTTATTCGTTTTATAATATGATTTGTCTTTGTCGATTCTTTCTGGAAATAAAACGACGCATAAAATTATTCATTTTCTAAAAATGTTGTTATATTTTTCTTTATATTAAGCTCAGCAAATGACTCGACACCACCTGTAGATAAGCAGTAGAGGAGTCCATATGTGAAGATAGCTAGTGAAGCATGCGACATACTGCCCTAGCCACCTTCACCTTGCCGGCCCAAAAAGTGCTTTTTCACGCCTATTTTAAAGGAACTTGAAGGAGGGAATACGTGTGCTGGTAAGGAATAACCTCTGTAACCTTTTTCTATTTTAGCTTTTCGAGTACAGGTTTACAATTTAAATCCTATCATGAAAATGAAAGAGGTCTCCATTTAGTCAATCTTGTATAATTTCTAAATTAACGTTTTTTTTTCAATCAATGTATCAAATGGTAAATGTGTTAAATCTTGTTACAAACACAAAACGACATTTACCTATTTAAAAAATTAATCAGTTCCAGGAATAGCAATCTATTCTAATCAACAAGGACGACTCAAATATAAATCGATCTAAAAACTCGATATTTCAGCTGATAATCAAAAACGATTCTCGGATTAATAGATATCAAATCGCTATCCCTAATTATTTAGTATTGAATTCTAATTTGCGATAATTAGGAATAATTTTTATTTTATAAAGTCTTCTAAATATATGCATCACATTCAACTCGATGACCAGGTTAATTAATAATCAACTTAAACATTTCTGTTTAAAGTTCACATTTGTTCACGCGCAAAACTTGCAAAGAGGCTTCGTAGCGGGAGACAAGCCGTCTCCTTGAAGTATTGAAGAGCGGCGTGTGACATTTTACAAAAAAAAACTTAGATCGGCGATCGCTTTCTGTTTTTTCTTTTTGATTACTACTATTTTTTTTAAAATATTTTATAATAGATTGTAAATACCATGTTTTAAATATTATATTTGATACTTCTTTAATCTGTTGTATTATTGTTCGCACGAACAACATCTATTGAGTTGTTGAGCCAGTAGCATTACAATAACAAGTAGCAAAATTTTTCATCATCATTAAGTTAGTTAATTACGAAAAGAAGGAAACATGCAGCTACCGTAAAGGTTTAAACCCCAAAATAACCATCATCCATTACGTAATCAATCTATGAACATGACTAAACGCAATGTTACGTCCTCAATATGAAATCAGGGCGTCTACATCAAGAGGCGGCACTCCTACTCGCTAAAAAAAACTGGCTATCTATAGAACTCAAATCCCATAAAATCTGTTTTACTTTTATACAAATTTTAGTCAAATATACATAGAACCGGATGCTTTAATTTGACATGTTTAGTTTGTGTGCAGGTTTGAGTACATCAAAACCACCACCTGGGAACTGCCTCTTAAATGCCATTGACCAGGTGACCTCAAAACTGCAAGGTGAAGTAACTTTCTAGCAAGGCACTAAACCTGCGCTTCAAAAGTTAGAAACATCATTTATGCATAAAACATCTATATTTCAAAAGATATTCGCATAACTTGCGATTCTAATTTTAAAGTCAAATTACATCGCCTATCAATTTCATAGCTATTTCAAAAGATAGACAACATAACTAAGAAGTAATGTCCTTATAATTAAGCTGTGACACAGTAGATCAAGATCACAGATGGATCAAAACGATCACTTCAAGGAAAGAGCTACAAGGTAAACGCCACTTGTAGGACTAAACGGTAACTCAAGGAAAGAGTAATAAGGCAAATGCCTCCATGTAGGACTATATGCACGCTGGGACGACATTAAAAATAGCCCGACCCCAATAGCAGCAAGGGCATAACAGAGAGCAATGGTATACCTGGAAGAGTCCTTCACTTGAAAGAGATGCCTAAAATAAAATATTAATTAAATGTAAAATTAGGAAATATGTTCCAATGTATAACGAATTCTAAAAACATTTATGAGATAATTGTATATATCTTAACGTCCTTTGTAGTGTTAGTTGACACCACCTTTTTTCTCGAGGAGGAATCCAGCCTTATCCACCACTGGCTAAGCATGGGGCTTGTGTTGGATTCGCCCAGTGCTTGATCATATAAAGAGTAGGAACACCTACTAAGATTACCCCGTAACTCTACAACCCTTTGAGGGGCTACATGGGTTTTGCCGAAGTAATTCACTAGATCACCCTAGGCAACTTTAAGCACTTCAGCCTTCGCGCCGATAGCGACAGCCTACTAGAGATCCTATATTTTTCCTACTTCCTATTGGCTATCTACTACCATCTTAACTAAGTCTGCCACCATAACAATAATTTTAACTGCAATATTGTGTACGGGCAGTTGAAGGTAAGGTAGTTCCTCTGTAGAATCCAAGTGATACTCGCTTCCATAAATTAACAGCAAGTGGGATGAAGACAAAGAGACCAAAAACTCTTTAATATTTTTTATTTATTCATTCAATACTAGAAGACACAACTGAGAAAGCAGACAAAGGAACAAACACTATACTCTTATATGAGTCACTAACCTCTTGGTTCACATTGAATAAGCTTTATTTTATATTATGACCAAGTTTATTTTGGGCACCTTGTCAAAATCGAGTCAGTGAATAAGACGAATCTTAATAATCACGTGGAGCACAAATCCCTAAATGATTTTGAACGGGCCTTTGTGAAAATTTGGAAGTTATACATTAAAAAGGTTGCCTTTTCGTTGAAAAAAAACATCAATTTCAACATTTTTACTAAGGGAAGCACGGATCAGGAACATGACCTCAATAATTAAAAAAAGGTGCATTGAAGTGCCCATTTTAACTTAATGGAATAACATTGGATAGCCAATCAACCCTAGGAGATTCAAGGGGATATTCAAGGAGATAAAATAATCACTATAAAAATTTTTTATGAAAAAGATCGTCTCTTATTGGAGTTTTTACATTTAACTTAGACCTTAGTGTAGATACTTCGTCCTCTTTGGATCTATCTCTGCTTGTGGCTTGTGTTGACAGAAACCAGTTTAAAGTAATTTTTTAGAAGCAATCCAAAAATGTAAATTGGTAAAAGTGTGACCCAAAATATATAAAAATAAAAAATCACCTCCAAAAGATATTGTGATAAAAGATCGTGAGTTAAAGTATTCACTGATTAAATAAACTTACTCCATTCTTCTATGAGTAAAAGTAACCTTAGCAACCTAGCATGTGACGAAAGATTATTTGTCGATTCATCGTGGGAAAAATTGACAACAGTCATTTGATTGTCTTTATCGGAGATTTCATATGATGGTTTTGCAAATAATTGAACATTTTTGTCTTTTAAAACAATATCAACAATGAATTTGAACCTCTAGTAACTGGACATTTTAAAGAATATTAACATGCATTGAACACATTTGTGATTGATATGAAATTTGCATGTCTCACTAGGCTAAATGTGAGACAGTGCTTCAATCTTGATGTTCCACTGATGTAACCACATTAAATGACGATGATAATAAAAAGATAATTAAAAATCTCCGAATAGAAGACACATAATTTAGAGGAATATTTGAGTCTACTTGCTTGCCAACGAAACATCTAAAGATTATTTCACAGTTCATTGCCATCTTGTTTACTTTTTATAAGTAGGTTTCAAGCGCATTGATAAATGAATGTTACTGTGCCAGTATAAGTTGACTATTCACGTGTAAGCTTTGTGTTCCAAGCAATCTGTTATCACAACTTGCGTCTTTATGAGCAAGACATTGTGATGCAATTTAAATTTCTGCGGATCTCAAGACACCGATTATTCCATTAATTCAGTTTTGATCTTTTGTCCTTAACAGAAAAACTAATCCACTAAGTCTAGTATCAAAATGGGACGTAATGGGACTCATAAATGGGAGTAATATTTCAGCTTGAAAAATTGTTGAGTCTCATAAGATAATTGAGTATTATCTCCAAACATCTTATTTACTTCAATAGGGGTCAAGCAACGGTGCTTCTTAAGATTTAGAATCCAATTATTTGACGTAAATTTTAATGCGGTTATGATTTTCAAAAGTAAAAACTGCCTTTACGCTAAATTATGGAAAAATTTGTAGTATTATGCTCCTAAATCCCATTAGCAATGCAATATACGGTGGAATAGCTCTTACTCTTAATTGGATTTTCATCATTATTATCATTTCTTTTGACTCCAGATTGCCTATAATATTGCCGTTTAGAAGTTTATCTTGTATATGTCCCTTAGTGCAACACGTATTTGATTCATATATTGATACTACGGGTACTTATTCAATTTTCGACCTCTACAGAGTTCACTCTCTGATGGTTAATAACAACGAGAGACTAACAAAACAAAACACTTCCAAACAAGAGCAACGCTAACAACTCAATAAATCTGTTTTCGATGCAGTATCCTTTGGCAATTTTCAATTCTTTTTCAGACTACAAATATGTGGAAATAATACTCAAAATTTGATCTGGGGAAATTTAAGCATCACTGAAAACAATTGTTAACTTAGTTATTTGAAACATTGCGCGAGTCACGTAGACGTTACAGACCTACCAACAGTTAGTTACGCAATTGAGTTAGGTAATTTTATCCCTATCGTTATCACTGCGAAAATCGCATTTACACTTAAATAAAAATGTTTAATACGTGCCTATTGTACTTGGACAAACGTAGAACACATTGTTATAACAGTATTACTTTGAAATGATTTTCATGTGTCACATGACGACAATTTCAATATGAATTACGGCTTCAATTGTCGTAAATATTAGATTTACAGTAGAGTCAAAATCTTGACTTTTAATGCTCTTAGACAGTGTTGATACAGAACTAAAACGCACAGTAGCCATTAAATATTTCTTATTGAGGATTTTTTAAATTCTGAATGGGGTAGCTTTTAAGTAAGGAAGATGGAGGCGTAGCTATACCTGTATACTGCAAAGACATTCCATTTTAATTGACGTTGATAACAATTCATCAACAGAGATTTTGTATGTATCCTAAAGTGTCTTACGAGATGTTTTTTGAACTATAAATATAATCTCAACAAACTCTGAATCAAATCTACTAAACACCAAACAAGGCTACTAATTGATTTACCATTATATTACAAGAACAAAGGAAATCTCCAAATTACATCAATAACGGCTAACCAATTAAATATCTATTTTAAACGCATTTCAAACATGTGTGTCCAGGACGTGATTGATAATTTAATTAGTAAATATGTGGTAATTAAATAACTAACATCATATCGTGGTGACACACAAAACCTGTACCACATTTATTTGATAATAATAGCTTGACGACTTAATTTTAAATCGATCATTTTATCGATTTAAAATTAAGTTGAACGCACCCTTTTGGGTGCGTTCAACTTAATTTTTGTGTTTTTACACATACAAATAGCTCTTTAGTTATTTGAAAGTGTTCCTAAAAAACGTAGTCTACACGTTAGTTATATTTTTTTTGTTATTGCATATTTCTAAAATATTTTACATAACAATTGCACAGATCAATCACTCTTCGAACTGCTAGCCACAAAGGATAAGAGCCAGCCTGGGGTTGAGCACGGACTCCTTGCTTAAATTCTTAAGCAAGTATGTAACCTGCAGGCGTGGAAAATATATTACGACCTTATCTATTTTCTTTGTCTGCTAACTTACTTTGTCAATATAGTTTGTGTTTGGGGAAGGTGCTGGACCAAGTTAGTGTATTGTATAGGTATATAGGTGTATCCCGGGTCTCACTAGGTAGGCACAACACTGATGGCATGATGACAGCACAGAATACGGGACAACGAGGGCAACGTGGCGTACACAGTGGTCAGTCAAGCCTCGGGAAGGAACTGGTAGATTGGTGGGAGTTAACATAATGAAATGAGCGGGTCAGGTAGCTAGGCAGATATAGGAAGTCAAATATCATGCGTCCAACGAGACTTTCCTAAACAGTTTGGAACAGCGAAAATATATTAAAATCATTCTCTTCATATCCTTTTATTAATTCTTGGAGTAAATTTAGACATCGCGCCCCTGTTTTGAGTAGCGATTGACGATGAATCAAGAGATGAGCAATTATTTTACGTAACGATTAAAAGGTACAGAGAATCTAAAGTATTCAGAAATTTCCTCATCATTTCAACACTGATAAATTGAGTATACCGTAATAAAGCAAGAACGAATTGTCCAGTTCCCAAAAACTATTTTAACAAACACAATTGTTTTGTTGTATCACATATGTTTGACAGTCCAAAGCCAACATCAATTCTAATTTGTTACTGACAAGTGCAACGGATAAAAAATAAGAATTCCAGTGATAATTTTAAATGCGATGTGTTAACAGCTGTTTATAAGTTTCGAAGGCCATGTTTGTAAATTGGGCCCGAGCGGACATGTTTAAATTGAAAATTGTTGTTCCGAGTTCCGACGTCGCATTAATAAGAGACTTGATTTGTAAAATAATCATATAATTACCATAGATAAACGGAGAGATACTTATACTCTCATGTATGTATTCGTTATACGTCACATCCCTCAAGTACTTTATCTTGAATCCTGTCCATCCTAAGGTTACCTGGAAGAGATCGCTTTTAGCGATTAGGTCGTCCTTTGTACAAAATTAGTTAAAAGTTTTTTTTTGTGTTTCTCTTTTTGAATTGGCTGATGTACAATAAAGATATATTCTATTCTATTCTATATCGCGATACTAAATAATGCTTAACCGTGGCAAAGGTATTTAACCGTCTGTGGGTAATCACAAAGAAAACTTGTATTATCAGAGTTGAGTTGACGATTGTGTAACTTTATGTCTATTGCGATGGCAATCTTTTTTGAAATCATTACTGCGTATCAAAAGCGAAACGTCACAATAATATACAGTGAAGCGGCAATGGAACTAATGCGTACGTCAAAATGAAAGCAATAGCGATAGATTCAGAGTTAGGCTATAATAAGGCAGGAAAGACGCTACGCGGCTTAGTCATTGAATAGTAATATACGCCCTTTGAGCAATTCTCAATACTTAATTTAAATTTTTTATAATGAGTAAAAATGACAGTGGCGATAGTTGTCTTTAGTATATATTATATTCTTTATTACACACCAGTTCATGTAAATAGAGAAAGAGAGTTGTAACAATATACAATGGGCGGTCTTATCACTATATAAGCGATTACTCCAGGTCACCTTTTTTATATTAAGCTCAGCAAATGACTCGACACCACCTGTAGATAAGCAGTAGAGGAGTCCACATGTGAAGATAGCTAGTGCAGCATGCGACATACTGCCCTAGCCACCCTCACCTTGCCGGCCCAAAAAGTGCTTTTTCACGCCTCTTTTAAAGGAACCCATGTTGTATGAAGGAGGTAATACGTTGACTCTGATATTGTCTTGTTTAATTTTTATCCGGTTTCTGACATGTTCTTGATTAAACTTCTCTGTACATAATTTACTAACAAATTCTTTGGAGATAACAACGTCCCTTTGCCTTGTCTCTTATTTTTTCCTGTTTGCTGACGTGTTCTTGATATTTCCCGTCATTTAACCTTTGGTATTATTTGTTTTGGAACGAGGAAAGTTGGAAATGGTAATAGTTTATTAATTTTGAGAACCATTAGAAAACCACAAAGGTGTTTCGATATTATAGAATGTTAATTATCAAAACATTTTTCCTCTTAACTGGCAACGAATTGTAATGATTATTACGCACACGATAAAATGGTAATTACGAAAATCATCACTATTACGAACGCAGTTAGTCTCAAAATCATGTTGTTATGATGCAATCAAACACACTTCTAAAATCCATCCCTTTGTCAGTGTTTAATTTTGATTTCTCTTTGTTTGTGTAAAAAACACCCAGAGACCACAATCTTACAACTATCAATAATAGTAGGCAGATACAGAATTTTTCATTACACCACAACACTAACCACAGACTAATACAAATTGTTTGAAAAAAATGGTGTCACATTAAAAACATTTATTTTTGTCATTATTTTATTAAAACCGGACAAAACTTTATTTTGATTTCTTACTTAGATAAATTACGAATGATTATTGACATGTATGTATTCATTGTTATAAACTTAATTTTATAATTATTTACAATGAAAATAAACCTACACCTCTCTTCTATGTTTTCCTTGTGCCCGTCAGAGACCATAGTGATGTATTTTTAACATTATAACCTTTTTTGTTACAATATGAATTGCAATAAATATCTGTTTACTTTTAATTTCGAATCACTAAGATGTCATTGAGTCATCCATCACGTAGTACGATGAAACAGTTATAAATTTTACGCAATGTTTACTCATTAGGCTACTGCATAGCAAACAAGGACCTTGCCGAGAAAGAACGCTGACCTTATAGCAGTCAGAAAGGTAATCAAGCATATAAATTACAATAATGGTTCTGTTACAAAGTTTAACGCAAAGAAAGCTGACAAAGACGACGAAGGAAGAATAAACGCACCAGAGTAAAGTGATTCAAAATGTATACCAACTTAAAGAAGTGGTACAGCTATGAATCATAGGTCAAGAGAAAAAACCACGCAAACTGTTTTTTTTTTCTATATTTATCGAGCTGCGGCTCACAGACTTTGATGGTATACCGTGACTTATAAATCCTAGATTTAAAAACATCTAAAATGTTCAGAGTAAGTCAGGTTTGATCAAACATATAGATAATGTCAGTATCATTTAAAAAGAGACTTGTGATAACCCTCAACGGTTAATTGTTATTATATCTCACGGAATACGACTCGAGTACTACTGTAGTAAAAAACTGCGTCCTCGAATAAAAAATGAAGCAATACAAGCGATATTGAATTTAAAGTCACGGTTATACAGCTAATTTTGATTTTTAACAAGCATTCGAACACGTGTACCAACTGGTTCTATTATTGCGTAGGCTAAACTTGTTCATATAATGATGTATAGCGTACGTTAACTACCTCAATCCAAATATATAATGCTTGCTTTACGCCTGGAACCATTTCTTACTTTAGAAAACAGTAAATGCAGAGAGAAATGGGAAATATTTGTGAACATTCATTAAGAATTCCAACAACCACTATTGTCCCATTCTGATTATGGGTGTTGGACTAAGGAAGCATTCCCGTAGATTGCAGCGACTAAAGGTAGGAATTGACTCCTATATTGTCTTACAGAAGCATGAAATTGAAAACCAATTTTACTAATGATTGATGAAAAATTCGAAGTCCAATCAGTCTATGGTAGTCTGTATGAAACTCCTGATTCAATAGAGAAACAAAAACATATTCTAGACAGTCATATTTAAGAGAATTTGAATATTTCCCTTTATCCAGTCGTCGTAACTTTGAGTAGCGAGAAAAATTACAAAAACATTAACACTATTTAAATTAAATCAATCATAATTCAGCTTCTTTGTCTTTTGGCATTGAATAGACGATCGCAAAACTGATTTGGATGCATAATAAATTCTTGTAATATCAATTCATAATGATGCGCCAAAATATTACTCGCTCAAAGTGTCAACAGGAACTTTATAGGATGCGGATCTGAATTATTGGCATGATTTAACGTTACTTTGCCTAATGTTATAAAATAAGAGAAAAAAAACTTTAAATAAGTAAATTCACGCAAGTGTTACCAAAATCTATATCATTTCATTGACTTGGCGGTTTCCCTAACAAAACCGTCTTATATATCCAATACCATTTTTTTAAAATATTGCTGTAAATAATGATATACACAGCAGCACATATTTTGTGAATTTAGTTAGTGATTGGAATAATTCTAACGTAAGGGTGACTAGATAATCTAGGCATGGGATTTTAAGAAGCTAGACGCTTCAAAATGCTTCCTCACGCCTCTTGAATGACCCAGGATTGTAAGAAGGAGGGAAAACGTGTGCTGGCAAAGAATTCCATTTCTCGATTGTGCGACAAAGAAATGAGTTACCAATTTAGTTTTTACGCGTAGAATAGGCTTTTTATGAAATAAATTCTCATCAAAGGCATCTTTACATGTCCATTCCACACGATCGAGTGACAAGGCCATAGTTCTTTTTTTAAAAAAACTAATACACGTGATACACAACATAGGGTAGGATATCATGGTGATGCTGACACACAGAGCAGTTAATGACTGAATGCATATTACGTCCAGTTTAAACTCAGTTAAAACTAGATAATGGAGCTAAAGTTGTGCCTTGAGGAACCCAACATTTGATATAGGTAGAATATATACAGAGGAAAGATGACATTAAACGACTAAGTATTGCGAGAAATATTGCGAAACTATTGATAAGAATGAGAATATTTATTACAAAAGCTTGTAAGATATTTCAAATAGTTGCACTATATATTTCACAATTTTTCAGTAACTTCCCATGAGTCATGGTTAAGTAGTGGCTAAAAACTGTGTCGAGTCATTACAGAAAGTTCATTGGCTTTTATGGTAGATACTAAATTCAACTCGTAGTCGTAGGTGCAATGATCATTTGCACCCAGCCATAGCACAAGCAATGATTGGCAGCGAAAGAACGTGACAGACCTTTTGAATCTTTCTGCCGCAGTGACCCTGTCGCCCATCATGCCATTGGTAGAAAGAAGAGTCCCAACTCCCACATAAACAGAACTTATTCCTTTTACAAATAATAACGTTGCAATACATATACTTTTTGAATGAATGCAAATGATTGCATTTTGAAGTTATTCACTTCAGAGGATGTCAGTGGAACTGAACAGTGAAACTTTAGGAAAAACAATTTGTTAGTGTGGTTTCTGGAACACGCGAGACAAGGTGTCACATTCTTCTTTGGGCTTTTATGGCGCTTTCTTAATAGATTCCAGTTATCGAGTGTTCTGCTTAGGTATATATTTTATAAAAACTATCTGGGCAAAGACACATCTGTCACATTATTGAGCTTGTTTATGTTGTCATTATACAACTAGATGAGATAAAGTCATGGGCATAACTAGAACTCGTTTTTAATGTTCAAAATTTTGCACTTACTTACCAAAAACTACCTGAAGTATTTAATAGCAATCTTATCGATGAATTTTATCGAAGCTGTATCGATTTATCTATGGCGATAAAAAAACCCACTAATATTAAAACAATTGCGAAAAGAGAAAATCTTGATTATGGAGTTAGACAATATATAAGGGGTTGCAAAAATCTTTGTAGTTTCTTGCTTAGTGACAATTCCAATATTATTATTATATTGATTGAATAAGTGCTTTCGTTTTCTTTTTTATGAGTTACATACTTTGTAAAGTTTTGTATACAGACGGCAATAGCGTTTAGGAGACAAGTCCCTTTCTCCAAACACAATTCTTCCTTACTGAAGACCAAAGCATATTAATAATTAAGTTTATTTATTTTGTTCTTCTGAAACTACAAACAACAGGAAATCTCTGTGTTTACTGATAAAGAAATAATGTTATTGCCTGTGCCATGTACATGTGGCAGCATATCAAACATAACAACTGCTAAGCGAAAAAAGATTCTATTACCAACAGTTAAGGGTGATTTAAGAATTGTTATGCCTATTTGATAAGCCTTCTACTTTGCAGAGGTAGGATTCCATTGTATTTGTTTACAAGAAGTACCTATTTGTAATAAATAAAACTGTGTTTGTGTTTGATAATTTAATTATAGGAATATTAAGGTCTCCTAAATAGGTCAAATAAGCAAGGCGTTCAGAGAGGGGGCGAGTCCAGTCTCATTCAATCAAGGTGTCGGGTATACTATGTTTTAGCTTATATTAAAATAATCAAACAAATTGTTGCTGTAAACAAATCTAAATCCATCAACACTTATTGATGTGTCACTTTAACAATAAAACTAGAAAAAGAAAAAGATTAATAGAATTAGATTTAGATAAATAACATGTCTCTCCAAGAGAGGCAGAGGGAGACAGAAAGGTCATCTCATTTAATTAACGGAAGCGCCCCTTATTATTTAAATATCAAGATTGAAATAGACATTTCCCAAAACTACACCAAGTGATTTATCTAACAATAAGGTTTTTTTTTTAACAAATAATGGATGTTATTATTTGTTAAAATCAAAATAAGTATTTAAGTTTTACTTAAAATATTATTATATGTTTTTTATTGTTTTTAAATACACTATTAACATACGCTTGGTGTACAGACCCATATACACCTTTTTGTTTTTACGAGAAGGAATCCATTTATGGACCTACCCGCCACTGGCTAAACGACAGGCGTGTGTGGGGCTCACTCAGTACCTCAATAGTGCGGCACTGAGAATACCCACTAAAACTCCCCGGTAACTCCATTCACGGGGGTAACCTGGGTTCTGCACGAGCAATTCACCAGGTCAGACCCATATACACCTAACAATTTTGTATATGTTGATAATACATAAGATACTATTAGAAATGTACTTTTTAATATGTTAAGCCATATATTACCAAAGGTGACAGGATTATGTACATTGATAAGTAACATAATTATAAAATATAGAATTTTATTTCAATGATATGAAATAATAAGGAATAATATTTTTAAGTTATTTTACCTCACTACAAACTTCTTTTACAATAAAATAAATAATATAGATAAAAAGCTAAGCTAAATGTTGAACTTCATTAAAAAAAATGCAACTTACTTTTTTAGGTGGCTGACTTTTCTTCAGTTGTTTCTTGTCTTTGCCCAAAAGAACTCCTGTAGATTTTTCCCTGGACTCATTCATTTGAACATCAATAATTTTCTGGGATGGAATCTCCACACAAACATTCCGCACTGCACAGTCCACCTCGTCTATATGTTTGTCAACATAAAGACCACCATTTGTCAAATCACTGAAAGTTCTAGTCAACGTATGAGAGAGTTTTGGAGCATACACATCTTCTGTATCACTTAATTCTGATTCTGACTCCGAGTAAGCCCCGTCTGACTCTTCAGTGTCACCAAAAACATCATTAGAAGTGTAACAACTTTCTGGGGATTCTTCAAATACTATGAATGAGTCTTCAGAATCACATTCCGAGACTTGTCGAACTCTGGATTCCTTAGGACTATCATTGAAGACAATTTGAAAAGAATCTTCACTGTCTGTTGTAGATGTTGAACGGAAACGGCCTGATACTTCATCAAAATATTCCACTGGAGAATTTTGGCAATTTGGGGAATTTTTCTTATTATCTTTATTGTAAAAACTATTAAAGTGTGGAATAGATGGTGAATTTTCAACACTAGACACTTCTTCAGAATTAAGTTCATGGGCAAAAACCAAATCATCTTGAATGCTTCGTTTGATTGTACATTTTCTTCGCTTATCTGTTGTACGATTCAGATTTTTATAATGTTTGTCTTTTGTTTTACAATGTACAGTCTTCCTTGAGGACTTGTGATGCTTTACATTATTCTTTACACCTGTTTCTAGGACAGAATCAGATGAGATTAACATTTTCTTGTTGTTTTTACGTTTCTCTTGGAGAAGTGCTTTCAATTTTGATAGTTTATCTTCACATGTCAATACTAGTTCTTCGTTAGTGCTTCTTTCTGCTGGCATATCTACTTGTTTCAAATCTGAAACTAATTTAGTTGTTTCATAGACAATGGGATGTAGTTCTTCAAACTTTTTGTCTAACTCTGAATTTGTATTTAATGTCCCATCAATAGAGTTGTTATCATTATTTTTAAATTCAATGTCTTTTGTCTCTTCCTGCAGAAAAATTTTGACAATTTCTGTATTTTCCATATGTGTTGACTCTGTTTTAATTTTTGGTGAGGCTGTCTCACATAATTCTTGATGGTGAATTTGGAATGGGCTGCAGTACTCAATGCAAGGGTTATTCGAGATGTTAAGTGATGCAAAGTCTTCTGGAGTGAAGGCATCTTCAAATTTCTCTTCAACCAAATTGGCTTCTACAAATTGTTTTTTTGGTCGTCTCGGACGCAATTTAGGTGTTTCGACAGGCTTAGTCGCGAGTAATAAGCGTACCTTGTTGATTTTATCTTCGCAATGCGCCGCCACCACTCTACAATCAATATTCATGTCTGATTTTGAATTTGAATGAGCATCCCGAGCTGATTTATTTTGAACCTCACAGTTGGAGCTCTGCCAATTTTGTGGCGCCCCCTGCTGACTGAGATCGTCGTAGCAATCGTAGTACTGAGCAGGAGGCTTTGGTCGCCAATGAGCCATAGCGCCAGAAATTATATTAACAACATTAGAAAAAAAATTTGTGATGCCAGAGAAAGGCATGTGTGTAGCCATATTAGGCGGTAAATCGCTTCTATTCGTATTTTTATCCAATTCTGCCGCCTCTGTTTCCAAAGAAACATTCAGCATGGTCTTTTTCTTGGGTTTCTCTTCCGGAGTAATCATTGAGTCCGCCAAATTTTTCTTCAAAGGGTCCGGGAGTAAATGTAGATTGTTCAGAATCTCGTCTTGAAAGGAATGCTTCATTTCTCTCTTCTGATGAGCATCAGTATAATAACTTTCCATTGTAATCTGCCTGGGGTCATACATGATGTTTCTATTACGCCAATCTTTTTGTAAGGAAAACATTGTTACACTACTAAGTTCTGGTCCAGAGGATGCTAAGCCATTATCACTCACGCACACATTATGGTGCCACTAATATCACACTTAGAACAAATAGGAAAAGGCTTGTAAGCCTGTCCACACCACTTTTGAACACGCTTCAAGGAAAAATCCAGTGTGAAAAATGCACCAGAATCTTCAAGCGCTTTTCTTCTTGTGTCGTTTTCTGTGTCTGAGCAAATTCTATCGCAGACGAACACTGAATCACTTGTAAATTTGTTATTAGCGAAACTGATAACTTTATTGGGCTCCATTGTAGCAAAAATTACAGAAAAACACGTCTTTACAGTTCAGCCATTTTGTAGAAATAAATTGTGTTCACAGATTACTATCTATATATTGTGTTGTGAGCAAGTTGTGGTATTTAAAAAAAATCTAAACCACAGATAAAGTAAAAATATGATATGAATTGTAAAGGAGACTTTTTGGCGCGTAATGGCGGGGTCGGTTGGGTGCTGTATATTTTATTTCATATATTGTGTTGTAAAGTTGTTTTTGTCATGAAATCGGTATAGATTTTTGTCATTTTTTTTCCATATATGGAACATCATTCAGGGTTGATTACTGACTTACGTGAGATTTTTGACGTATGTTTCGTTTCCATTTATGATTTTATTAAATACGTATCATTTCATCGTAATCATTAACATAACATTCCATTTTCGTATTTTATCATAACTGCTTACGTTACATTCCTTTTTCAAAAAAATTACCGAAAGTTATTAACAAAATAGCAGGGCCTACCATTAGTCGCAAAAACTCCAAGCGGCAAAGGGCTACATAGCACCAGTATCCTGGAGCCATAAACTATAGATGAAGATTTGGCTTAAAAATCTTAGTTACCAGGCCAATAATTGAAAAAAAAAGAAATGCGAAACATGCGAGATCGAAATTTTCTTATTCTCGGAAATCATGGAACTCTTTCTAATCTGTGATCATGGAATTCTGTGCACTTAATTTTAAATCAATAATAAAATTATTTTATTATGCGTATGATTGTGTAGTGTATTAATCATTTGATATTTTAAGTATCTAATCTTAATAAGAGCAAGCTCCGCTGATGAAATGTAAGCATACATTTATTCTTATTTTATGTATATAAACTTATTTTAGTGTTAGTTTAATTATATTCGTGCTACACAATTATATCTTGAATAGGTCCTATTAAGTTATTATAATTAAAATTTTACCTACTCAGTTTCTGCTAAGAACAAAAACTCTGTAGCTAGTAAATGGATAGAATCACTATACATACTAATAATTTTGAAATATTGTATTTGTAGATGGGATCGGAGCAATCTTCAGTACCGCCTAAAAATCAGACACAAAGAGCTCCTCCAGTTCGGAGAGGACATACCATAGCTGTTGCTAGTCATGTTCCAGGTAAGTCTGTATAATTTGTAGTGATGCATAAAACCTAATTTTTTTTGTAGTCAACGTCCTTATGGTTTGCATCAGAGTTATTTATCTTTGGCCAATTGTCTATAATAATTATTAGTGGAAATGTTTGCAACATGCAGCACTTTTTATCTTATTAATATTGCAGATGCAAGACGTGGTAATGATCCCACAACCAGTGGAAATAACTCTCCCGGAGCCAGCGTTTGTTCAGACTCTGAACTACCATACATATCCTATACTGTGGACAGGCCTATTGGAGGTAATAAAACAAATGATATAAATATATTGTCTTTGTAGATTAGATAAGATAAGATAAATATTTATTTTCCAGAATATTGTGTTTACAATTAGTTGTGTTTACTTTAAGCAATAGGAGTTCAATATTCAGCCTACATGTAGGTGTGCAAATTCTAAATGTAACAATATAAAATAAAATAAAAATATATATTTAGAATGTCATTAGTTAATTTTAAGGTCTATTTACAATTTTTTATTTATTTATCTTATTTCTTGTTCTTATATATTCTACAGCCTATAAATCCATTCCATTGCTGGGTATAGGCCTTCCCTATCAGAGAAACTAATGAAAAGTACATAACACTACCACTGGCTCTATGCAGTTTAAAAAAGTACTTTTTATTTTATTTATTTTAAGGGCAGTCAACAAAAACATGTACCAACAAAAAAATATTTAACTATAGCTCATAGACATTAAATTAAGTAAAGTTTTTAATTAAAGACAGCTTCAGCATGCGATGTGGACTAACAGTTATAATTATAATATTTACTTAAGTTTATAATTTTTTTTTAAATTTATTAATAGAAATTTTGATTACATGCTTATGATTTTGAAGGTAACTTTGTATTTTCGTGCACTAAGTTGAAATATGTCCAACTCTCCTACTTTATTGAGCCGAGAATGAAAGTTATAATGTTTCTGGATCCTGTTTAATGTGGAATGGGAGTCTTGGTTGCTTTTTGCTACTTTGGGTCACATGTCAGAAGGTTTAACATGTTTGTACATGTTATACCTTCTGAAACATGATAATTTCCTCGGTGCATTAAAATCAATTTGTTTGAGCAGACAAGAGTAATCCAGACTACCATTCAACAGTTTGTATTATGCCATCGAAATGAAGTCTATCCCTGAGACTTTCGATTTTAAAATAATTAAGACAGTTCTCATATGATTTCAAAGTTTCTACAGTTAAGAACTTCTACGTAATTGGAGTAACAATGTGTTATTATTAGTATTATTCCTCTTTAAAGTATTGCTATTAGTCAGTCTCAAAAAAACTAAAAATATGGCTTGATCAAATAATTTCTTTACTGTTCTGTTTGCTTTTATTGAGAGGAGACTTAAAAACAAAAATAATGTAGATAATCTAAAACGCTATTTAAAAAAAGAATATTTTGAAATTGTTAACTTAGTATCGAGGACTGAGGGGGACTCTTGATGTTAAAAACATATTTTTTTCACAGATTCACCAAAGACATCAGCAAAGGGCCAACGTATGAACGATAAGAAGTCCATTCTCCAACGGAGACAGCTCAGTCTCCAGTCAAAGAAAAGTAAGCGAGCGAGAGACATTGTTGTCGTCAAACAAGCTACAGATGAATTGTTAGATGAAGATATTAGAAGGCTACAGGTTTGTGTGAGAAATAACATGGAGTTTTTTTTTATAGTTCTTGGATTTCATCTTCCCTTGAATGTTGCCTAAAGTAGACAACTATAATTAAATAAAGATTTTTTGGATTTAAGTTTGTTATTATGTTTGTTTTCTAGGAAATCCCAACGTTTCTACCCATAATGAGAGGAACACTTGGTTTGCCAGGAGCAAGAGATCCGGAGGTCTTAGAAGGTAGGACTATTTTAATACCAAAATAATTATATTTATGATACAAACCGAATGAACTTTCTATGTACAACTTTTTATTTATTAGATTAATGCTGGGTTATATATATAGTTATATATCTATGAATAGTTTTGCCTATGGGGTGTTGAATTTTGACATATACATATACGCTTCTTATCTAATAGTATAAACTAAGGATGATAAGGTCTGAGCAGACAAAGAGTTTTGTATGATGTAATGAATATGAAATAAAATGTATACGAATGAAAATTTAATGACGACCAGCTGAGTACTCAGGACCTTAGTTAAAAGTAACTAAGTCAGGGGTCTTAGGTTGGAGTCCTGAGTTATTAATATTTGTAAGTTGTTATATTAGATTATTATATTAAATTATAAAAAACTAATAAAAAGTTGTAAAAAGAACAATTCCTTTCAGGTCTAGACTACAGACCCTGGGTACGTCTCACGACTCGCTTGCAAGCACACCTGGCTGCGTGTGCGCATCCGTTGGCTGCAGAAGAAATCAGTTTGTCTACAAAGATTAAAGAGGTTTGTCATATCAAATACTAATATTTTTTTAACCAATTAATTTTTAATCAAGCAATCAAATTGATCTTGAAAAAATAATTTATTCAACATCAGTGTATCCTGAACTCTCAATATCGTTGTAAAAAGAAATTTTCCTTCTTAAATCTATATTACGTTTTCTTACTCCCTGATATCACATACTAATTAAGAAACGAGACTAAATATCAAAAATAAGACAGTTATCCTTTTGTCAAATTTAACTAAAATAAAAAATAAAATGGCAGTACAAATATTTATTGCTTTGCCTATCATTAAAAATGTTATATTTATAAAAAAACTGAATCATCAAAAATAATTTCCCACAAATACGTAAAAAGAAGCAGTATAAAGAATGCTAAAAAAAGAAGCAAATATTTCTTCCAAATTTCATATGAAGAAATTTCATGATAATAAGTAGTCATATATATTTTTATTAAGAAACAGTGTTAAATATATGTAACACTGTTTTTTAAATTTCTCAAAAACTAATTATTCTAAATATTAATAAAAAAAGATGTGTTTTGGGATTGAGTTATTGACAGTTCAATTTTTTTCCATTCTGTTCCTATGAACAATTTAAAATTAGTTACACTGTGTTAAGTAAGAGTCAATTTAGGAACAGAATCCTCTCCCCTAATAATAATTAATAATTTATGCTTTGGGTCCATAATTGTGTCTCATTCTATCATTTCTAAATGTACACTTAACTCAGAATTAAGTTATTTGCCTCTCTTTCATTCCAATTCAATATGAAAGGGATAGAATGACTTTAACTATCAAGTTGTCGACATACGCTTTTGACTTAAATTATGCGGCATGCTTCAAATTCCTCAGTTTAGAAACGTCAAATGACGTCCCATGTCATCTGTCTTTTTCTAGTCGAGCTGTAATGAGAGTTTTACTGAATTTAAATAATTTATACTGCGGAATCAGGGCCGTTGTAATTTAAGGTCTTGATATGGGTCTAGCCACGCATTGCTGACTAAACATAATGATTTGCTTCCGGGCTAAATTAAATTAAATTAAACAAGAAGAAACCACAGATAATATGAAAGTGTTGCCATACCGCTTCCGTCCCTACGGTGTTGCAATACTTCTCTCTGTAGAATCGTGTGGTAGGATACCGGCTTACGTTGGTTTGTTGACATTGATTACCTGTTGTTGTCCATCCAGGCAGACACAGATATATCCCGGTTGTATTGCCAAATGGTTGAGAAGCAAAGATCGAACGCTAGACACGCTGAACGATTGTCCAGGGTCCATGAAGTGGCTCACCAACTATCTAGGTGTAATTCTTTGCTAAATCAGGTGAGGACATTCTTTTTTATATTTATCAACAGCCTGTATACGCCCCACTGATGATGGTGGTAGTTAGCCAGATGGAATCAGAAAACGCTCAAATTTCTTTCGTAATAAATGGTCCCTTAAAATAAATTACCTACATTATCATACATATCAGACATACATATCAAATTACATACAATTTTAGCTAAAAATAATAAGTACTTTATATTCGAACCAGAAATTGCAATGTACCTGTCTCTAAAACAATATTTATACCATATAAAAGTAAGATCATCATACAATACATGGCTTAAAATGTGCATTGTAATTGGAACACTCGTATTTCGTAGTTCTATTCGATGAAATAGAGTACATATCGTATGGCTGTAAAAGCTATGATTCCTTTGCCTTCTCTTTTATTAGGAGAATTTAATAAAAAGGATAAGTTTTGCCGCCATTTAATGGCATTAGTCAGAATTACAATGAAATAAAAATACGTAAAGCAATATTTGCAGATTATTAATAGATATATCAATACATGTCAGTATTATTAACGTTTTGGCAATTGCATTTGTTTATTTCTTATGTTTAAACAAATAAATTATTATAATAGATATAAGAAAATTGTATCATATTATTATATGACTGCACAAATTTTTAGAAATACTTCAGACCATCGACCAAGACATTCTCTGTGGAAAAATGTCTAAAATGGCTTCTATAAATGTTATTAAATTTGTTGTATTATTTTATTACAGACTCTCCAAGATATAGAAGAATTGAATCAACTGCTACCTGAAGATAAACGATTGCAACCATTCAAATGGAGCGATGAGCGTTGAACCGAAGATACGTAGAAATCAAAATTAAATTAAATTTGGTCCTTGTATTGGCCAAAAATTTTATTCGTTGATGATAAATTACCTCAGAAAATGTGAGATTTTTTAACATCAAATCAAAATCTCAACAGTTCGAGGTTCGAATTAATGAACACGCGGCACAGGACGCTTACACTGAAAGATATCAAGTTCCCTCTTTCATCCATATCGCGTTTGTAGTGCTGTCCTTTTTTTCTACCAGCACGCCATATTTTTTTGGCGCGTAAAGATGGCGTTAGTTGCGTGATGTTTACTTTGCCGTGGAGTTATTTTTATGTGAATTTAGTTAATTTCAAAAAGGATTCCTATATCGTGAAATCATTTTACAGTGAATTTGGTAACTTGCGGTGAAATTTTTGAGCTTTTTATTGCATTTATTCCTTTGTAGGATAGTTAATATTTCTCATGCCCGTAACATGGCATTCTCATAAATATATAATTTCATTAAGCTATCGCCTCGAATTCACTAACAGAATGCCGGCGCCTACTATTAGTTGCTTAAAACGCTTTGAGGCAAATTGTATCATTATACCATATTCAAAGAAGAAATAACTACTTAAGTCATGGATGGAGGCTCAAGGATTCAAGGAAGGCTATGTTAATTAAAGCCCATAGCTTTAATTAACATAGCCTTCCTTGAACTAAAGAAAAGAATCATTACATCTTGTAATATGTGGAATACATAATTTAGCATTGGTTAGTGACTTTCGCGAGTTTTTTCAGTATTTCATTACCATTCATTCAGTTGTAGGGTTAGTTCATTTTTACATCATATTATTTCATTATCATTTTCGTATCATTTCATTGAAATGATTAAAATAACATTCCATTTTCAAAAATTTTCTTATAAGTCATTAACAAAATGGCGGTGCTTGTCATTAGTCGTCAAAAACTCCATGGGGTTAAAGGATACATAACACGGGTATCTCAGTGCCATATACAAAGAAATAATTATGTCAAGGCTATATGAGCTTCGGTTCCCTTTGCCGTTCCCGTAATAGAGGGAATTCAACAAAAAAACAAGGAACATTTAATCAACAGAATATAATAAAATAAATTACTACAGTAAAAATGTAATTAATATTGTTATTGTAGTGAAATTAAACAATTTAATCTTTATTTGTGTTCTTAGTTATTGTTCGTGCATTCAAAAAGGACCGCAACGACATTATGACGATAAAAAAAATGTGTTGACAAATGACCGGCAGTTTCCAGAGGGCCTAGACAAGATACATGTTGTTAATCGCAATGGAATCGCTAAATGAAATGGGATTTAACAATCAACTCTATTGCTTAGAGACAGCCTATGTCATATTTATCCTAGAGTCATAAATAAAGATAAAAACTACATTAATGAAGATATGGCTTAAAGGTCTTAGTTACCAGGCCAAATAAATAGAAAAAAAACCTCTTGACAATTCTCCTTCGTTACACAAAGTCAATTAAAATACTTGTACTTGGAACTTGTCAAATAAAATAAATAATATTTCTCATACTTACACCTATTATCTAGACCAAAGTAATCAACATTAAGAGCTTGTGTTATATTCCCTGTTATGACGATTTAAAAGAACTTAGTAAATGAGTCTATTAAAATAAAGATATTTTGACTTTTAACTAGTTTAATTTTTTCACAAAAAATATTACATAATACAGAAATCACTACACACCACATTCTGAAGTATATATATTAGAATGTAAAACTACAATTTCTCTTTAAAAAATATAAGTTAATGGAAATAATCTATAAGATATTTCAATGTAAATTTTTACACTGAAATGAAAATGAATGAACCGTGTGAATTTGAAAATGATTAGGTATTTTGTTAAGGAGAGCAAACAATCACGTAAGTCTTAGTGGTCACTGCAACCTATGGACGTTTGCGACACCAGAGACCTCTAAGAACCTTTTTTCCTCCTTTTTAGACGGACGGACGCAAAAACCTCGGCAGAATTCATTCTACAGCGTCAGTGTTCGAGGGAGAACATATGTTCTCCGAGAGATATGTTCTCTATGACTTTCGCAAGAGGCGCAATCTCAACCGATGGTAACGGTTGGCATTAATTTTAAAGATGTTGTCGCGCAAACTATTTAGACAGGACTTATTAAATATTTAGATATAGTGCTTGACGGCAGAAGGCCGTTTGGTTGAGTGGTATGTACCCCTAGTGTGAGTTGTTATCTAATTTCACAGTCTAGATCGTATTATATAAAAGAAATGTTCCATTACTTCACAATAGACGCGCTGACGTCGTTTCCATACAATTTGACAGCTAACAAACATGATATTGTCGGTTCAATTGATTGAAACTCGCACGATGCTTCGCAAATTGCATAATATTTACAACAGAAGCCGAATTATTTACATTACTATTTAAACCAGCTAATTATTCTTCAAAAGAATACTTTCTATGGCAACTCTGTAAATGATTTTTAGGCTGGCAAGTTATTAGTAGGTAAACGATTGGTTTTATTTGAAGAGGTACACAGTTCCCGACTTTACCATCTCTAATCTCGGCGCTAATTAAAATACATGTAAGGTAGCATTAACAGAATCACATCAGGGCTGTTAATGAAGCAACCCCGGGCTATGATTGCGGTAAATAACAATTCTAAATGGTCTTTGCTAAACTTATAAATAGACAAAGTACAATAAAACAAGTTTTTCTTTTTGACTCGCTAATGGAAGATTAGTGATCTGAATACCCTTTCCACTCCCTGACGGAAGTGTAGTGATCATTATTGCAACTTCAAAGAGAGCTTCTACTGGTCCATAATTACTAGCACAAATAGCTATTTTTCCACCCGCGGGCCTTACTGTAGACTTATTTAATAAAATAAATAAAATAATGATATTTTATTTGCAAGCAACATTACGGGCAATCTAAACCTGATAACTTAAACAGCAACATATATATATATATATATATATATATATATATATATATATATATATATATATATATATATATATATATATAAATCAAATCAAATAATGATATCAGCAAAGCTAGCTTCAAGCTCGTCTAGACAGTTCGTCTGCAAAATTCTAGGGCATCTGACTCACTTTACCATTGGGTTGTGGCTTTAACTTCTCTTGAGAATGAAACTCTCACGTCTGCTTTGAGAGCGTATAATTTTCAAACTGATAGTAAAACAAAATGTATATTTCAAAAACAAAGAAAAAATATATAAACACTGAACCGTACGTAATTAATAATAAGTATACATAGTAATTATTCTTGCGTTATTCTAACATAAACAAGTGCACGGACATTGGACAGAGACAGCCATGCATCGACCTTGAGGACTGAGATGATCCCCCCCACGTCATTAGTGTGAGTTGCCTCTCACTTCAAACAAAACCAAAACGTCGCCTGTACACTCCGTGCATAGCCAAGGTCTTTCATAAAATTAATAATTTAATTAAGATCTTTCGATTCGGTTTTTTTTTGCATTATAAATTAGATGCGATTATAATTATTACTTTAACTGCTTGTGGTCTAGTAGCTGAGATCATCTACTTCAGGTGTGAAGATAAGGGTTCAATTCCCAGTGGAGACAATAATTATCTGCTCAATTTGGTTGGTGGTAATCCTTTTTCTAAGTCTGCCTAGCTTGCTACCCCCATCGTACTAAGTCTTCCACAATAGCAATATTGTCAACAGCATTATGTTCCGGCAGTTGGAGTTAAAATAGCCATTTCCTCTGTGGTTTCGTAGTGTAGGTCGCTTCCATCTTCAGCCTTATCTTCACTTACCATCAGATGAGATGCCACCAGGTACCCTATTAACCAAAATGAAAAAAAACCACTCACCTAGCCTAAGTTAAGCATCATTAAGAGCTTGTATTAAAGATACTAGATAACGGAGAAATATAGATAGTTATATGTTTAAAATATATCTGCCCCTACGGGGATTCGAAGCCGGGACTTCTGGCTAATAGACAGGGAACTGACAACACTACCAGACAGCCGTCTTTTATGATTGGATCTCTCAACGTGCCTTCCAAAGCACGGAGCAGTTCGAGAAAGCAAAATTGTTTGACCCATCTAAGAATCAACTATGGCGAAATTTGCTTTGTTTTCACGATCGAAAACAGTAGCGCAAACAGTACCACACCAACGACTTCGAATTATAATACGAATCTTAAACACTCACACCAATAAATTTGATGTACGAAGTAATCCAATTTAAATATATTTTTGGTGTTTGGTCTTCGGTATCTATTGTTTCTGGAAAGAATTCTAACGCCATTGGATATCTTAATTATGAGAAATTTTTAAAATGCATTGCAGTTGCTTGCAATAACACTGTTCTGGCTAAAGTATTTATTGGGAGAGCAATTAGTAATATGAAGTCAACAGTACGGACGTCAAATATTATTTAGAATTTACTCCGTTTATGGTAATATGATAGTTCCAGCTAATTTAGACTCTAAGAATGTGGAAGCAAAGGTAAATTGTAAAATTTTAAAGTCGCGGTTAAGTCAAGAGCGGATTTTGTTACTCATTCAAACGAGCTGCGTAATTTAAGTTACTCTTCCGTCTCCATTCTGCCGTTATGCGAAACATTACATATAAAATATGTATTGTATCCGAATGTACATAGGTACCATTGTTTTAGATTGCGTGCTCCAGCGGCGTGCACATTGATGCCGCTCAAAGGAATCATTTTATGTATTATTATTGTACATATCGATCAAAACATAAAGTTAAAAGTCAAAAATATCTTTATTTCAATAGACTGATTAACTAAGTTCTTTTAAATTGTCATAAGAGGGAATATGTATGAGAAAAAATAAACAAATGTAATAAAAGGTAATAGTGATAACTTTAAGTGGCTATTAACCGGGTATTTATGAATCGTCCCAGTTATAGAGTAAAATTATTTTAAAATTAAAACTAACACTAGTATGAATATTCCCAATTAACCCTACTTCCGTTATATAACTGATTTTTTCTAGATTTTAACTTGATTTAACGCTGTTTTCATATAATTTTACAGTTTCTTGTTTTTAAATAAACGTGAGGTCGAGATCTCTTTTCCCCAAGTGACATTGGGAGACAATCGTCTCGCTCGACCCATACTAATTGATGGACGCCCCTTAGTACTAAATTTTTTTAGGACAAATATTTTTGTTCTATCGTTAGCAGAGCATACTTACTAACTATACCTCAAGTGTTACCTTCAATCGAATTGAATAGTGTTCATAGCGTTTGTTTTCAGTTGTCAAATCATTTGTAAGGAGCGCCACCGTTGAAAAGTATTTTAACAATTATTTATTTATGTACGTTTTGTCATCTGAAAGCAACTACAAAAACGTCTCGATACTATTAAAACTTACTCTAGGGTTTCGGAAAGTCGCTCTCTACCCGCCCCGCTCTCTTCCCGCCCCGCTCTCTTAAAGCCGCGGCCGTACAACAACATATCGCAATCCGCCAACCTTTTGCAACGATCATGTCCTATGACTGCGAAACCACTTCCAGCAGTTCAACTCGATCCTTCTCAGTGATTTCACGTGTTTTTTCCTGTTATCAAAGCCAAGGTAAGTTGAAGAAGTATAACTACTTTTCTATTTTTACTTACGAGGGATTTATTTGCAATTCGCTGGGACTGATGGAGTCTAGTTACTTTCTTATATACTTACACAAGAGTTTTATATGTATATAGACAAAATGCAAAAATAGGGTTTTCCAAAGATTTTTTTAAATATTTATAAATACGTATTTTTCTATATTATACATTGTTTTCTTTGTATTTATTACTGTATTTTGTTTCTGAAAAAAACTAGAGAGGTTGGTCCTTATAATCTAGGGTTATTCAAAATATCTTACGACCAATTCTCAAACCTTCCAAATGTACACAAAATATGTCATAAAAATCGGTTTCGAAGGAGTTCGATAACAAAAACCCTTTTCACGAGATTTATATAAAAGTTTTATTTACATTTGTGTCTAAATTATACTAGTGCAGTAGTGCTGTATTCCTGGTAGTCAGATCTCGTTGAGGAAGCATTGATTTGAGATCAGGAGGACTTGCCTCCTAAAATGTCAACGTAACGCGAAGGTCCTCCACCTAACAGAAGTTCGCAGCCTGATAACACTAGTGCAGTAGTGCTGTGTTCCTGGTAGTCAGAGTACGTGGATGAAGCGTTGTCTTAGGAGCAGGGGGACTTATCCCCAATGATGTCAACGAACGCTAAGTACCTCCGTAGATTACATCCACATAATACTAGTGAAGTAGTTCTGTGTTCCTGGTAGCCAGAGCTCGTTGAGGAAGCGTTGCGTTGGGAGCAAGAGGACTTGTCTCCTATGGTTCTTTAGCTCAAAATGATGTTACTAACCTGAATTTGTTTTATTTATTCAGATAAGGCACTAATAGCTAAACATATGTTTTTCTAACTCATGGGTAGTTCCACTCATTACCATAATTAAAAATGTAATGATTAATTTGACAAGTTGTCCGTCCTGTCTTGTGGTGAACCGGTTATATCTCATATCTGGACAAAACGACTAATATCTTTACCTCTTTAGCTAGTTCTGAACAGACATAACACAAAAAATATTGATAAATGGTATTAATTTAATATCAACGGAAAAACATATTAATATAAAAAAATATAACCTTATATGCTAGCATTTGGCTCAGACACTAAATCGATCAAAGTCAAAGTCAAAATATCTTTATTTAAATAGACTCATTTACTAAGTTCTTTTAAATCGTCATAACAGGGAATATGTATGAGAAAAAATAAACAAATGTAATTAAAGGTAATAGTGATAACTTTAAGTGGGTATTAACCGGGTATTTACAAAATGTCCCAGTTATAGAATTTAAATATGTAATAAATACAATCTAAAAAGCAAGTGTTTAAGATATATAGATTGTTCATCATTATACATAGTCATCATCTGGGATTATATGTGTTTTAGTAAATATATATATATTTATATAATCATGTATTATGTCGTGTTTACATGCTATAATTTATTAAGTACATATGTATGTAATATTTATTATGTATGTATTCGTTATACGTCGCCATCTTCCCTCGAGTACTTTATATTTTAATACTGTCCATGCTAAGGTTACCTGAAAGATATGTCTTTCAGCGATAAGGTCGCCTATAGAACAAAATTGGTAAATTATTCCCTTTGCATTTCATTTTGAATTGCTTGATATACAATAAAGATATATTCTATTGTAGTCTAACTGGAATTTTCTTATTTCCTTAAAATAATCAAAGATATCTTTAATGGAATAAAATCAATAACAATCAACATAATAAAATTAATAACCATCTTTTTAATTTTCTGTTTAAAAGTTGTAGCGGTACCTTAAATAATTGAATGACTTTAATTTTTAATTAATTAATCCTGACAAGAACCCTTTTAAGTGATATTAATCAAAAGAAATATAATAGATAAGATAAGATAATATAATATCTATATCATATAGTGGGATGCAAAGCTGTACCTCAATACTATATCTATGTTATGTTTTCTATAACATATAACATTATTATTTATTCACATATTAGAAACAAGTAATTTTAGATTGAAGGTTAAATACTAAATAAAAATGCAAAACTTAGTTATGTTGAAAGAGACACGCAATAATTCGTTAAATAGAGACAGAATATTTAGATCTCACACAAGGGCAAGGTCACTAAAGGTCTCAAGATGCTTTTAACATTTGACAGCACGGCATTTCGGATCTTATTGTCTAGTACCGACGGACTGTATTTCAGCTGTATTCCAATTGCATAGGTATGTTACAAAAATACCGGTCCGAAAGGTGTGTTATGACCGTAACTTGAAAAAGAATACGTTTGTCTTTGTATTTTGTACTTCTTGTCAAAAGAAAAACAGGTTAGATCTTGTTACAGATAGCCTTTACGTTGTTGTCTATGTTGAAATGTTTTACCTTCTCAAACTTTGCCTGGTTCAGGTGTTGTCAATCTAAGCGATGATTCGATGCGGTATGTCATGACTCGCTTCCATTTCTGTTATTGTTCAACCGGCGATTGCTTTTGAGTTTGTCGACAGTATCGTTCTATAGATACGTAACTTACCATAGATACTATGAGAGTATCGTAAGGCCATTCAAAGATTTACATCCAGGCTTCGCGCCGATGGAGATTGCCTGAAGCTAGCGACAGTTTTACAATGTCCACTTAAATTTAAATTAAATAACATATCTAATTGTGCACAGATCATAAGGAAACTTTAGTATTTAATAAAAAATACAACCTATCTACTGATATACTGACACTGCCCAAGTAATAAGTATTATTGTGAAAACAATTATTCCAACTATCATCGTTAAGGGCGTACGTATATGCTTCTCACAGCTGGGCCCAGTCAATAATAAAACTATTAAAGTAAAAAGTAATTTAATTATTGTTCTAATTATCGTTTTCAATCACATAAATGTCAAATGATACAATAATGTACAGTAAATAATACACTCAAATAAAAATTATATTAAAACAATTGTTCTATCTTATCGTCTAAATATGAATGTAACTTATAGTGTTTAGAATAAAACCTTTGTTAATTAAAACCTTACGGTAAAATAAGACAGTGACCGCGCGGTGAAACAGTGTTCGAATTTTACCGCCGTTTTTTGTTTTTTATTTGAAATTTGTTAATCTGAAAAAATACATATTACCTATCTCATGTTTTGAAACAAGTTTTATTTTCTCTCCAAATTAATTCCTTAACATATAGTAAGTAGTCTTTTTAATGAAGTTCCGTTACCTTTGGCGGGACTGCGGTAAAAATATGTTAAAGTCCACATCATAATACAAAATTCAATCAAGCTATATTATGAATGAATAAATAAAAGTTTATTTAGTACAAAAATACAACAAATATATCAAGAAAGAAGAAAATACTCAATTAGTTTGTATATAATACAATAAAGTTTGTATAGGATAAGATTACGAAGAAAAAGCAACTTTTGGTTTGGGTTGTCAGCGTTGGTGTATACGCACAGGCCTTCCTACGCCCAGCTGTGGGACTTATATCTGTTGATTATGATGAACCTATCGCTTCAATGTGTTCAGAATGTCTATGTTTTGGCTTAGAATCGCCTAAAGTTTAGAATGTCTATGTTTTGGCTTAGAGTTGCCTAAAGTTTAGAATGTGTATGTTTTGGCTTGGAGTTGCCTAAAGTTTAGAACGTGTATGTTTTGGCTTGGAGTTGCCTAAAGTTTAGGAACTACCTCCAGCTTGACTCTTCAATCATATTGTTGTTTCACAATAGCGGATATTGTCAATATCTTAATATTAACTATTTGCATACAATGAGCTGTTTTCTAAAGAAAAAACGCGGCATTTTAATATTCATAAAAATTCTGTTCCAACAATATTTTCTCATGTAATCTTTATTATGGACAAAATCGATTACATAAAATGATTACCAAATTATTTTTAAAAAAAGTGGATAATGGGTTTGTTTATACATATCGGATCTTTAGAACATAGTAATTAGTGTAGTAATTCTATAATTTACAGACGGCGTCATTTTTATATTTATAAGATCACTCAGAACCCAAACTATATTTGAAATTATTCGCCACACTCAAAACACTATTTAGCCTGTCTTGCTGTTGTCAGCAAAATGACGACACCTTAAAGTCTTATAGAATCAAATACGAAAGACTCTTTGATTATTACAAATAAGCATCTAAAGCCTATAATAAAACTAAAGCAATTAGGTTTTAATAAAACACGATTGTTAACGGACGTGCTACAAATGAATTGGACCATTACGGTTTGAACGCAAGGTGCGACAACGATCGATATTATGAAATCCTTCGTGGCTTACGATAGAAGTGCAGAAGTACTTCGTAATAACAGGTTTATTCATCTACGAGTAAGATCATTTATACTTCTTCCAAGATATGTCTTAAGCCAGAACTTGCAAGTGAGACAACTTAGCGACAAATTACAATATTTACATACACAATATAATATATATACGAAAAATACGTTTATATTAAAATGCAATAAAAGGAGAAAGTATTTTAATTCTTGGCTAACCGAAATTTTCAGAATACATTTAAATGATTAATTCTAACTTTGAAACTTTTCAAAATCGTCAGAGTATTTCAGTGTCCATCATTTGTTAGTTTAGTGTTTGGAAACGTTGAATTAAATTAAATTATGCCCGTGGAGCGCTTAATCCTGATTGTGAAATATATATATATCTTCGAGGCGTTCCACGCTTTTAGTCATACTCTGTAACAACATAATTTAACTTAATTTCATATCGTACAGTTGTAGGTTTCCAAACACTAAAAACAACAGAGTGAGTTAATATAAGCGTGGTGGAAAAAATATAATCAGCAACCTACCTTTTTTTTTGTGAGCTCTACCAGCCGATCCCCTAACCTCTGGGGAGGAGGAAGAGGGGGGTGTGTGGGGCTCTCACCCTCTAAACTCTTCAGCGACGCACCTACCTACCACAACTCGCATGACACGTTTTTTAAAGTAATAAAGTTACAGTTTAAAAATTAGTTGTCAGATTATTATGAAAACTATACAGAATGACACTGAAGAGGAAATAAAATGAAATATAGATTTTTTGTTTTATAACGAAATCTAAGAAGGCCTTAGAGCTATGAACATTGTTTTAAACCGACTTCAAAATAGGAGGAGATTCTCAATTCGCGTATGTTTATGTTTTGTATGTTTGTTACGAGATTTCTTTGTCAATAGTGAATCGATTTTCAAAATTATTTAACTATTTAATAGAGTATACTTCTAAGCTCCCATTTTCACCAAGTCGGGTTCGCAACAGGGAAATCGAGAGCAACCTTCAAATATTAAACGCATGTGTTTCATTCTATAGCTATTGGAGTATTTTTAATAAAGACAAACAAGTCGACAATCTGACGGTCACCCATCTAGAAGAAATAATAATGAAGTATGGAAAATTGTCTTAACTGACGTGTTATTCAAATCTGTCACAGCTACTTCGGATTTCTTTCAATAGATGGCGTTAGTGGGCGGACGTGTAGTTTAAACAAGATCGTCAAAAGTTCACAGGGTCAACTTGTCTGTAATAAATAACCTACAATTTTCCTTCAAACAAAAAATAATGTTCAAAAGACAATTTTACAGATTTTTTCATTGTTTTGTTTTTGTCAAAGCGACATGATGTCATATTTGACGTAATCTATTAGAAGCGGGTTTAGATATTTAGGAGGTATTTTTTTATGTTGTATTTATGTTATTGATATTCAGACACAATTGCTGTATATAATTAAAATAATATAGAATAACTATTTTTAATTTACCAAAACATATTGAGACGGTATTATTACCTGTATTATTAAATAGGATTATTACTACTTGATTCTGGTTTTGAATTTCAGTAGAAGATGATTGAGGCGTACGAATATCTGTCCACAAATAATGAACTTTTGTGTCTTTACTTTATATATTTCTGATATTAATATAATAATTTCACATTTACTAGATAACGGAGAAATATAGACAGCAATATGTGTCTATATTTCTCCGTTATCTAGTATACATAACACATACTCTTAATGATGCTTAATTATGGTTAAACAATTGGAATGAGCAAATGTGAAATTATTATTGTTATGAAAACAATAAAGTAACCTGACGAGTCAAGTAAGACAAATAATTATGAATCTTATGACAATTTTAGTTGTTGAACTAAAATTATACTTAGATACATAATTATTTGTTTTACTTTACGTTAACTCGTTTCGCGTCATACATTTTTTTGAAACAAGTAGCCATGTCAATCACGTGTTATGCACATACTATGCTTCTATGTGGAAATGAAAATATTACCAAACTCAACTCAAGGTGGTAAGGTAAATATTGGCGTCATACACTTGCTGTTTTTTATACGTAGTACTGTTATGCAATCCCTTGAAGTACCGCCATGTATTGACATATATTCGTATGTTTACAAGACATTCTTCGGTAACGCATTTTGCGTGATGAGGACCTCAAATATTAAGAAAGCGGTGTGCTTAACAATTATTAGATAATGGGTTATGAAAATAACAGATATCTAGCCGTTTCAATGTTCTGCATTCGAATCACAGATCAGATATTAATAGCAAGCTAATTGGAATGAATATTTTATAGATGTATAGAGTAAACATCTAATGAAATGACGTTAACGTCGACTTGCATAATTATCTAACATATTATACTAACATACATAGAATTTTATGCACCGAGGAAATTGTCACGTGTCAGAAGGTTTAACATGTTTGTGCCCGAAGTAGCAAGGAGCAATCTAGGCTCCCATTCCACATTAAACAGGATCCAGAAACACTATAAATTTCTTTGTCGGAACAATAAAGTAGGAGAGTTGGACATATTTCACCTTAGTGCACGAAAATACAAGGCTACCTTCAAAATCATTAGCAGGAACGTAAACCCCCCCTAATCAGAATTTCTATTAATAACTTTAAAAAATATATAAACTTAAGTTAAGTAGATATTATAGTTATAACTGTTAGTCCACATCGCATGCCGTGTCTGTCTTTAATTAAAAACTGTACTTAATTTAATGTCTATGCTATAGTTAAATATTTTTTGTTTGTATGTATTTATGCGAACAATAATACAATAGATTAAAAATATATGAAATATACTATTAAAATATGGTATTTACTATCTGTTGTAAAATAAAAGAAAATAGTAGTTGTCAACAAGAAGAAAAGAAACAAGAGATCTCGGCTTTTTTCTAAAAATGTCAGACGCCGCTCTTCAATACTTAAAGGAGGTGGCATGTCTCTCGCTACGAAGCCTCCTTGCTAGTTTCCGCGTGAACAGTATGTGTTCTTGTTGACTGCCCTTAAAATAAATAAATAATAAAATAAACATAAATTGTCTTCAATTTTCTTAGAAAAATTGCTATTGTGATTTCCGGCAGGTTATAGTATATTATTGATGGAAAGATTATAATAATTCAGCTCTTAGCATTTTTAGTCTTATTAATGTCAGGAGCAAGCAGTGTCAAGAAAAAGTAGCTAGTTCTGGGGAATCTATCACTCCATTACAAACATCATCGTCTCTTTCTACAAAATTATGATAAATTAACTGCGATTCCCACCTTTCTTTAGTAAGATCAACGTCCGTGTAGTGTCACGTGTTATGACCATTTCGTGGAACTGTATTGGGTGCGAACTCCCCTCTATCTAAAGCAGTGGCCCCTGACCATATTTGACCATGACATTTTTGACAAGGTTAAAAATTTACTGAATCATTAATCGAAAATCTTTTTGGTATTTGTAAATTTCAAAAGTAAAATAAATTAACAATGATTTTATTGAAGATATATAATTAAAAATTATATTAACTAAAAAAACTTATTAAGTTATATTAAAATTATATTAACATAGACATTTTTTGAATTCTCGGGGTAATATTTTAGCTCAAAGCTTCCCGTGTATCATCAATTACTAATCAATCGATTCCTGGATTACCAAAGAGCCCTTGTTCACATAAAAGTTGTTAAAATATAACCAAATTATACAACAGGCTGAGTTAGTCTTTTTATTTATATATTATGTCGTTAGAAGCATTAAAGAAACATATAGCCAACGTATAAGAATTATATTTTATTTTTTTATTACATAAAAATTGATATATATAATATAATATATATATATATATACAGAGACCACGAGGCACTACACGACTTTAAATCGCGATATTTTTGTGTTTATCGTGCGTTTGTTAAAGTTATGTATGTCAGTTATGTCCGTTATAAAATGCAGTTTTCTATACGAATTTCCCAAAAATCCACAATTTCTCGGCGCTGCTACAACGACTGTTTCCAAATCTAAAATAACAACAAAATTGTCTGTAATACGTAAAGACACGCAGTGTTCGATAGTCGAAGGTCTATTGCACAAATTTATGAATAATACGAATTAAGCAACGTTACTACCGTTAAGTTGTAAACCAACCTCTATGTCAAGGTTGGGGAGTTGTTTTGATTCAAAAATATGCTCAGTCTCCTCTGAACAACTATATGGATGATATTATTTTGTCATACACTCCAACAGAGTTACAATGACAATGTTATAGTTCTATAAAATGACGGCGAAAGTAAATAAAATAATACTTAATAATAATTTATCTCACACTTAAACCTATTATAAAAAAGACTTGTATTTAACACAGCGATAGAAAGTCTGCTTGATATTCATAAGCTTAAAGGAGAACTGGTCAGCGGTGGTTTTTTCAAATGGAATTGCCATACTTAAGAAATATTTTTATAAACTGAAAGGCAGTTTGTTCAATTAATTTATTAGAATTAGAATTCGTTTTAAGTTTATATGATAACGTATCATATTAACTTAAAACGAATTCTTAACTGATGCTTTTACTTATTTCTCTGTGTAATCTGAAAGTGATAATTCTTCTTTTGATAAATTTAAATATTAAATCAATGCTTGTGTTCTTCATAATCTAACCCCAACTCATTGTTGTTCCCAGATCCTCCGACATGTCGTCCGAGGGTTATTCAGCTAGCGAGGTGGACTCCATGCCAGACAGGATCGCGGAGACCTTCACCGGACTGACGGTGCTCGTTACAGGAGGCACGGGGTTCATGGGGAAGGTGCTCATTGAAAAGCTTTTGAGGTGAGCTGAAGAAGCTCTCTAAATACAGTCCAGCTAACTCCCTGAAAAACTCTAGCTATCACAGAACTATCATAAAACTTTAAGGTTCAATATCGCGTACCCCGCTTTAACAAAATACAGAAGTAAATGATGTAGGTAATCAAAGTACCCAAAACCTCAAGATTACAGGATAATCCTGCTCAGAACTGAACTGCTTCTTACTTCTTCTTAATTCTTACCATAAATAATAAATCTGTTGGAATTTTACAGAAAATGCCCAGATATAGGCCAGATTCTTCTGTTAGTGCGGACGAAGAAAGGAAAGAATCCAAAGCAGAGGTTGGAAGAGATCTTCAATGGAGAGGTAAGAGTGACACTTTTTTAAACTCTTAAGTTTCTTTGTTAGGTACCTGTACGAGCCAACGTACATATTCGGCATTTTGATTGTAATTGTGAGAATTCAAATAAACTGATTGCGTTTGCATGCGCATCAGTCTACTATTTCATTTACTTTATAACTTACCTAACGGGTCGGTTTTATTCAGCACTACTCGGAGTAACCCCTATAGCAACATAAATAGTTCAATCTGTAGGGAGTTACAACCCCTACAGTATCTTTTGGACTTCATCTCACCTGATGGTAAGTGGCGATTAGGCAGAGTTAAGATGGTACCACACAAGCCAAGCATAAAATTTTCACACATCTGGTAATTGAACACCAAATCTCTATGTCCATTCGCTATATCGCCCTCTTGGGCTGTGACACCATTGTTCGTATTAAATCTTACGCACCTCTTTGCAAATTTGTATTAATAAATATTTTTTGGCTTAGCTGATTTCATTGGTTATTTGTTTTTTGTTTTATTCGCTTTCTCGTTTCATTTGGAAATACCGACTAGCTCTCCCACTCGTCAGTAATCCCCACATTTTCAAATAAACATGATTTGACTTCTCTTTTATGTTCTCCAGGTATTTTTTAACGTTATCCTACCACCCACTTGTTCAACAAGACGTGTATGTGTATCAGTTATGGCAAATAAAGTTTATCCCATCTATGTCAAATATTGTTAGACTCTATCACAAACATGAAGATTTTTATTCAATTTCGTCTTTATTTCTGCAGAGCACACAAAGGTCTTTAATACCTTATTATAAAATGTTTGTCTTATGCTTCTTTTATCTATGTACTGTCTGGATGGATTGTGTGTGATGTAGAGATGGAAATAAATGTTTTATCTATCTATCTATCTATCTATCTAGTTTCAACAATTATCTTTTGTTAATGAGGCTTTAAGTAATATCTGAATGGTGTTTGGTAACCAATATTGTTATTCTCTCTCTGATTTTTTCAACAGAATGCGACAACTTACATGACAATTTTAAGTTTTAACATATACAAGTCAAAACAATTACCGTGACAGTTGCACTGCATTTTTGAAGGATTTTTCCTTTTAAATTCCGTAACTTAAATACATTTCGTGGGTTAATAACCATTTTCTTAATGATCTTATCAAAGTCATAATATGTAATGTCATAATAATGTTTTTATTAATTATATTTCGTAATCATGTGATAGTTTATTAGCCCTCAATTCACGAAATACACACCTTTAGATTGTTATCGCTGTTATGTTTGTAGGAAACGGTACATGAAGGAAACATCGTGTTCAAGATTCAACTGTCTTTATTTCATCCTCAACCTACCTACATACAATCTATAATTTGGACACTGACAATTTAATAGATACCTACAATCATCATCATTATTGGAACTGCTTTTTCTTATTTAACTATTACTATACGCTACTCTACTGCTTACTCTATTGTTATCGCTTTCATTTTAACGTTTCGCTTTAGCAATGATTTTAAAGACGAAAGTTATCGCGATAGATATGAAGTTCCACAATAGGGTCCCTGATTCTGAAGTACACGCCCAACTTCCCTCAAGTACTTTATCTTTAATCCTGTCCATGCTAAGGTTACCTGGAAGCGAACACTTTTAGCGATAAGGTCGCACTTTGTACAAAATTAGTCAAATGTTTTTTGTGTATTTCTCTTCTTGAATTGGCTGATGTATAATATATATTCTATTGTATTCTGCACGCTGTAAAACCTTAATTCAAGTGCATTGCATCTCGTTCTATCAGAATGATAATAAAAGGAGAGTTGACATATAGCGGGACGTTATGAGAGATGTATTTAAAATGCAGGTTTTAGGTAACGCCTCCCTACATGCCTTTTAAAATATTTGGCAGTTTTAATTCTTGCTATCCTTTTCATATAGCATAATAAGAGAGGGGGATGTATTGAACTTAAATTAAATTTAGAGTGTGGTAAGAATTAGCCCCGGAGTCCCCAACGATGGTATCCTGTGATCAGGGCAACACGTTTCTCTCTTATGTCTTCTTCTAATTTCTATTAGATCTCGACATTTCCTCTTGACTCATCAACAAATCCCTCAGTCCATCCATTCTATCTTTGATTAGGAAAATAAAAGATCTCTACTTAAAAGGAAATACTATATAGATGTGGTTAACTCAATGACGTAACCAATTTATCAATACAAACATTTAAAAGCTGGTGTCTTGCTTCGCTTCATCTTTAAAGCTAAAGTAATTGTTGTAGCTATGGTAGGTTTTGATTTTGGCTATTTAATACCACGTAATGTTTAAACCCAATAACTTAAATATAAGGGATTTAAATGAGTCAAAAGGAGTCAGTCTTGAGCATCGCTTACTCAGTGGCTGTGCGATATTATTCTACGATTTTTGTTTTATTTATTTTAAACATCTTACTTTGGACTAAGATTATCTGTTGCTGAACTAGGCTGAAGCCTGTATTCCAGCATACAGCGCCTCTATCCTCGGGATTTCGTTACTGTTACAGATTAACTCAGGGTTACTTTGTATAGTAATCCACTCAGCAAAGTTAGCGTGTAATGGTACCAGTTTTAATAGCAATATAACCAGTCTGCGTTGATGATGCAAAGTAACATGTTTACGGTAGTTCTGATGAAACAGAGGAAAGCAGGACTTATTGCGTCTAATAAGGTTCAAATTAAAAGTCCAGTAATATTTTTTATTTTTATATTTGTAAAACGAATACAACAAATATAACGTTTGTATAGTATATAATATACAGGGTGTAAAAAACGATATCCCTCAATCGAAAATCTTAAAGTAAATTTATGGCATAAATATATTTTTTTAAATCGAATATTGAAAGTTTTATATATATAGGTATATAAAGTAAAATATATTTTCAATAGTCTTGCTTGTATAAAATTTTTATACCATCTCTTTAAGGGTCTTAAAACGATCTATATCACGTAAAAGAACGATTCCTACCAATTAAATTAGTACCTTACTAATAGTTTTCCGTGAATAAACAGAGCATTCTGAATTTATCTGGGTTATACAGTTATTTGTAGGTACCAAAAAAGAGGTTTTATGTCGTTTAAAATCCATAAATTTACATTTTTGGAATAAATGTGTACGTCCTTAAGTCACAAAACAATTATAACTATCAAATTGTTCATATTTCACAATAATTTGTTATGAAATATGAATATATAATTAGATCTCACTTAATATACAATTTTCTCACTAAGTCATTTGTATGTGCACTCATGTTGCAATGGGCGCGTAGTGAAAAACTTACGCGCTATTTTCACTACATTTTTTAGGTTATTAGATTGTTTTACCTTCTTGGAATGAATTTGTAATATATATAATTTCTTTTATCTATGCTAATATATTATTATAACATTAAAGATAAGTGATGCGAACAAAACCATCTTGATTGAAACAGAACGGTTTACAGGTAAAGTAGAAATGAGGAAGTTAATTAAATGTAAAAAATAAATGTAATAATTTGTTAGTTGTTTTGACTACTTTAAGACGTTATAAAAAAAGGATAATAAGAATATATACCAACTAACTTTAAATGCCTTGAAACTTATTAATCTTCCATTCGGGAAGCGTTTCAAACCCCGCCACATACCAATGTATCTTTAAATTTTAAATCCATGTATACGTTTATTCGACGCTTTTACGTTGAAAGATATGTTAAGAAATTCTTAGGTAGTGTGTAAATCGATCTACTCGCCGTAATTTATGGAAGGGTCGAGCCTCTCCGTGGCGACGTACAAACTATAGCTCTTTATAATATTAGTATAGATAAACTAGAAGCGTGCGTGACGTGGGATGTGATCTCTGGCAGGAAACGGGGCTCAAAACTTTTTTCTTTTGTTACTACAACCAACGAGATAAACACTGGTACAAGCAGATTGTAGCAACAAAAGCACATAGAACTTAGAGCCATCTTAATAGGTTGCCATGTCATGCAATGTGGACTAGAATTTATTTAACAGAAAAAACTATAACAATAAAATACTTAATTACTTTGTGTTTTTCTACTGTTTTATCGATAATCTATCGATAGCTATTCTGGGTGGAGAAGAATCCAAGTCAAACAACTTGAATTCAAAATCGTGCAACTAAAACAACATAGTTTTATGCATTCAAATTATCTAAAAATCCATTTGGAGATCTAAACAAATAAACAAAGGGGTTCCAATTTACCACCTGGACACGATTTATTAATTAAGTTTTTGACACAATCCGATACAATATGTTGTTAAAGTTCGACATTCAAATATTATCTTATTTAAACAGAATTTCTTTTAGAATACAAAATCATAATCGAACTAATTTTAAGAAAACTAGTGGCCGAGAGTACAAGTTAAAAATTAAGTTTCTTGAGAGTAACCTCAAATAACTATCAAACTGAAATATAACTTATATAGAAAAAAACTTTGTCTCTGTGGTAACATGAAAACAATAGCTTATTTGACAACGTTATCATATAATATTGGTAACGGATATATATTATTTCTCATTACAGTTGAATATGCCTCTATCACAGTCTTGTTCGAGTGTAAAAGGGCCAAGGTAACTCCAACTAAGCGTTTCATAACCTGCGCTCGCGCAGATTACCCCACAACGAGTTAAAATGCGATCGCGAAGGTTTGCTTTCAGAATTCCGCTTATTAGGACATAATTAGCAAGGATACAATCAAGTTATTTGTTCAAGATACCTTCTTATAATATTTACTCAGTTCTTTTGCACTCTCTATGCTTCATTTTTGCCATTTCATAGATATTGTTGGTTTAAAGTCTTAATAGTATAGATCTTGGTCCCTCATCTCGATATAGGTGATAAACACTGAAGATGGAAGCTGGATGGAGTTGCGACTAGATTGCTCAAATACCGTGGAACTCGCTACTTATCTTTCTTTGTAATGCCGGGACAAATCAAGGCTGTCAACATTATTGTTATGCTGGGAGACTTAGTTAAGATGGTGTTGGCTAGCCAGGGACTTAAAAAAGGTCTTGCATCAACCAAACCAAATAGGATATTTCTGTCCCCACGGTAATTAAACCCCTGACCTTCCAAGCATAGGGCGCCCAGATCCAATATTCTACCTCTAGAAGCGTCTATCGCAGTTTAGTTTTCTTCTATCCGTCGATAGAATATGGAAACCGCTATATATATATCATAGAGGCAGTTAAATATATGAAGAATGATCTTTCTATGTATTCCATCTTCTAGAAATAGACGCATAGTATACATGTCACAGTCTACCGAACTCCAAAATAATATCCCTCCACCAACCCATGGTCCTTCCTACCTTGCGGCATACGGACCGAATCACGGGAGAGCGCGAGGGTACTTGCATAGGGCTCTTTCCCCTTCGGCGCTGATCTGTGCTCCCTACAATTATCTTTATGCTTCCCTTCTGTTGCCAACTCTCCCCCTTCTGGGGCGTGACGACACAATATGTGACTTCGCGTCGGGCTGCTCTGTGTGTTTTACTTGATTCCTATTCGTATGATCGTCTGATGGTGTGCCAGGAGTGCGCAAACTCGCGCCAAAAGGATATGTCGCAGTACACGTCGCAATGTCTGTCTGCATCACAAGGATACAATGATGAAATCGCAATGTTTTTAAAGAAAATGTTTATAATTAATTAGCCGTGTCCATGCGTGTTCTTAATTATTGTTGGCGTGCTAATGTTGGTACACTGTTACCATTATTAATAAACCTGATTCACGGGGGTAACATCTAGCTGCTCCTTAATTATGGCCATTTGTAATAAATACTTCAAGTCATGAATAAAGAGATTTCTTCGTTTCGTTGTCGCACAACCTTAGCGTGTTATTCCGTACACATATTCCCTCCTTTATACAACTTCTTTCAAAAGGCGTGACAAGGCACGTTATGGGCCAGATGAAGGCTAATTCTTGTATTTTATTAAGCAATAAGATTTGTTTAGACAGTAAGTAGATTAGTAGTATCTAAGGCTTGTAGATATAAGGTGTGTTCATAGTTCCTTGACTTCTAAGCTAGATCATACCTGTGTTTTGAAAGTTAATGGTCCGGTGAAAATTAGGTATTATTAAAGCGCGCATTGCAATACTGAACAAAAATACAAAAAAACAAGGTAGAAAACTGATAAACAAAAAGCAAGTTAACTAAAACGAAGTAAAAATCTGTAGTTGAAAGTGATTTTGATCTTTTTTGGGTGTGAGTGTGTGTGTATTGACGATTTCAAAGAACTTAGTAAAGAGATTTTTGACACGATGGACATGTGGGCTTTCCAGTGCTTGATAAAATTGACACTGGGAATACCCACTAAAAGTGCCCATTACCCTCTGCCCCCCGCAGAGTCTTGATCTCTGCTAGCTAATTTACTCGACCATCCTTAGTTGTTTGTCGTTAGCTGTCAAATGTTATGAAAAAAACAGCAGCGCCTCTATAGTAAAAGTATTGGAAACTTATTTTCATTCCTAAACGGACAGGTGAAAAATATGATAAATGAAATGCCTGGATTTGAAACTGACATGAGGTGTATAGCGTGCTATAACAGGAGTAAAAGAACGACGGCAGCGAGATATTATCAAGATGAAAAGTAGGATTATTCCAGAATGGGGAAACACCACTGATCTGCTCCTTCTTTATCTTTTTAGCTTTTCGAGAAGCTTCGCACTATGAAGGGCAGTATAGATCCGCTCCTGGAGAAGGTATCCATTATCAGTGGAGACGTCAGTGCACCGGATCTTGCCATTAGTGAAGAGGATAGACAGAGGATTATCAACGAAGTGAACATAATAATACATGCTGCTGCAACCATCAGGTATTCTTTTTAAACTTTTACACGATCCATAGACTAAAAGAAAGCAGAAACTCTCCCATAGATTTTATAAACAACATTGATTTCGTCTATATTGATAAAATAAATAATTTACTTCTTTGATTTTCAAATTTAGCTACCTTTCAAATTATATATATATATATATATATAAGGAAGCTTTCAGAGGCAACTTTGACAATTGAAACTTATAAACTTATCTATTATATAAATGTTGTATTTTAAATAATTTGAGAAACATAAATACACAGATTGTCAAACCCTGAGAGCTAATTTGCATACTTTGTGCAACACAAACTTCTTTGTATATCTAAATTCATCGCCTCTTAACCAAAACCATCCGTTGACGAATTATTGAAATTATGCGTTCAAGAGTTCCCAGAAACATAAATTGGTATTCGTGATACGGTGATCATAACTCGTGTGGTCATTGTATATTGTTTATATAAATGAAAACATGTATACTAAAACAACAGGAGTACTGGATTTTAAATCTTTTCCTCAAAGCGACAGTAGTTGCGATTCTGACGGCATTTACTTCTACTAAAATGATATGTTTCTGTCATTCCTAAGTGTTCCTTCATATTTTTGTTTATTCGATATGAAATGGATAGAATTACTATTAGGAACGACAGTCTTGTGTCTTTTTCTGGTTGGATGGTAATGGAAGGGTAGTAATGAACTTAAATTTAATATAATTCGTGCTCAACGGAATTAAAGTCAGTGTGTGATGAAACTATTCTATGTTTATTTTTACAGATTTGACGAAGAACTGAAGAAAGCTGTCCTCTTGAATGTAAGGGGTACAAAACTATTGGTCGAATTGGGGAAACAAACCAAAAACCTGAAGGTAAATATGTTTTTTTAATTCATAATGGAGACCTCTTGGCCTAGGTTTCAAAATGAAAGTGAACTACACCCAGATTCCTCAATCACAAAGGAACTGGTTATCTTACGTCCCAGCTGCCGGAACAAACATTATTGTAATGGCAGCAGAATTAGGTAAATTTTTATCAAAGATAAAAATAAGCTGGAGAAAATGCCTCCACCGTTAATTGCAGTTGAATGTGAGAGAGAATTACAAAGGTCAAATAAAAAAATTGAAACCTCTTCAAAGTGGATAATTAGAAAAATAAGTATTACAACCTCTATCCATCAATATTCGAAATAATATTTCTTCTGCCTTTCACAGCTCTTCATTCATATTTCAACTGCTTACTGCCACCTTCATGAGAAGCTTCTGGAGGAGAAGCCTTACCCTCCACCAGCGGATCCCCATCAAGTCATTCAGTCAATGGAATGGATGGACGAAGAAACTATAGCGACACTAACTCCTAAGTAAGCTTCGTAATCAATTATTGAAGTTTAAACAACATTTGTATTTTTACATAATGTTCTTTAAGAAGGGGATGTGTAACTTAAAAATTCTTTAACTCTATTATGGTGGCTATTCCAAGTAATTAATTGTAATAATATTGTGTGATCTAATTCAACCTTTTTTATCGATAGCAATGTAACAAATATCATGGTCTTAAAAATTGTAATAGCTTTATGTCGTTCCGTTTAATACTCTAACTATAAATACTCTTCAAACATTACAACCCTTTAAAAGCAAAGTGACAATGTTTCTATATACCCCAACGCTAAAAGGAATTCCTCGAAACGAGGACTCAAAGATCTAGTTCTAATACTACGATGTACCTAACCTATCCGTTCTCATCTTCGAAGTTCCTTCTATTTACTTGCCCATATGTACAATTTCAGGCTCCTCAACAAACTGCCCAATTCTTACGCCTTTACCAAAGCTTTAGGAGAAGCGCTGGTTGTTGAAGCCATGGATCATATGCCTGTTATGATCCTCAGACCTTCAATTGGTGAGTTAGAATCACTTATAAAGTAAAATTTAAAAAACATGTAGTTCTCATTAAAATTGTTGAAAGTAGAAGATAACATTGTTGTATCATTATATGTGAAATAACTCTCAACTAGAAAGCTAGGGAAAGGATATCAGGCTGTTTATTTTATTCTGGGGTTATTACAAGTAAATTGTAGTACATACGTATATGTACCACCATTTACTTATTTTAACTACAATGAATTTTAGACTAATTTCATATAGATGTTAATATAAACACTTGGATTATATTCACTTTAAATTAATAAGTCATCTAAATACCTTATAGCTATTATGTGAAAACTAAAAAATCTTTGTCATAAATACGTTAAATACAGAATAATATAAGCTCATGTCTCATGTAAATCTCATTTGACATTGATCACGATAATTATTGTAAATTTTTAATGGTCAAATCATCTTAAACCTTAATGATTCACAGTTATTCCTATCTGGCAAGAACCTGTACCCGGTTGGACAGATAACATAAATGGGCCAACTGGTCTGCTTATTGGTAAGTGAATTTTATTTCTAACTTCTTTAGATTTATTTTGTTATTATGATAAAAAGTATATAAATATGATCTATCAAATATTTCACACGCCGTACTTTTCTTGTGGGTATTTTTGGCCTAATCCAATTTTATATGATCATTAATATCTCTTTTGAATTATATTAAGAGAACGAGATACAATGCACTTAAATTTAGTTTTCTAGTACGTACCTTAGTTTTCTTGATTCATACTCGTATTTATGTCACCGTGATATTGTGAACACCTTTAGTTTATAATCATAAACTATTAGAATTTAACGCATAATTTTACGTTACTGATTTAACTATTGAAATCCAATAAAACCTGACCTCGTGTCAAACTTGTATCCGATGGAAGACACTTTGTGGGCTGATTGTTTGAAGGTTATATTAGCCCCAGTTGACAAATCAATAAACGATTTACAATTTTACTGCTGATTATGAACTTTGTTGTCAGTCTTACATATTCGAGTGGCGAGGTGTGTGACGAAGTAGAATGTGTAAACAGTACACTGGGCAAACGCCGTATCAGACTCGTTCACAATTTAAGAGTGAAATAGCTAAATGTTCACAATAATACGATAACGTAGGAGTTTACCATGCTTACCGAAGTAATACAATAGGTGCTGGCAAAGGCGTTATCAGGACCATGTACTGCAAGAGCAACAGTTACGCGGACTTCTTGCCGGTCGACGTCTTCATCAACGGAATCATGATTGTTGCTTGGAATTACTTGGTCAATGGGTAAGTTGATATCAATGTACAATACCATGCTATGATTTGGCCCTACATGGGTATTTCATTTATACAAATTAAAAACAGGAACAGACTAAGATTTGATCCCTTTCTTGAACATATTCCATCCAGGAGATCATATTCCATTTACCTTCTGAGTTCTATAGTCCAAACTAGAAACCAGAACCTTTAATATGTATTGTGAATAAAATTCGAAGATATATTAACAAGATAATTCAAATTTCGAACATACAAGTTTGCCACTCACTGGCTTCACCCACTTGATTAAAGCTTGAGAAGTTCAAATTGATGGTGGCTGGCTAGTTAGCCTCATTCGTTAAGTCAGAGAGTAACATATGTGATGAATTATGTATACGAATGTCAGGGTAAAAACAGTTGTCGATACTACCCGGATCAATGCCTTCTGAACCATTAAGGAGCTCCACCAACCCATGGTCCTGCCTACCATGCGGCATACGGACCGAATCACGGGAGAGCGCCAGGGTACTTGCATAGGGCTCTTTCCCCTTCGGCTCTGATCTGTGCTCCCTACAATTATCTTTATGCGTCCCTTCTGTTGCCAACTCTCCCCCTTCTGGGGCGTGACGACACAATATGTGACTTCGCGTCGGGCTGCTCTGTGTGTTTTACCTGATTCCTCCTATTCGTATGATCGTCTGATGGTGTGCCAGGAGTGCGCAAACTCGCGCATTGCTTCCCAGTTATCACGGCTCCATTAAGGAGCTAGAGGGAATGAATTTGGTTTAACTATCCAAGGACCAACGAACGAAAGTTGATTTGTTTATCGTAATCAGCGATTGTACCGATACGCTAACGAGTTCCACAGGTACACTTCTATTATTATTTTAACTATCACGTCTAACTTCCAGAGATAAGAAGTCCAACGTGATCAATTTCACATCGTCAGCTGAGATCAAGGTCACATGGTTGGAGATGATCGACGCTGGGAGAGAGATCATTATGAACAGGGTGCCTCTCAACGGCGTGGTGTGGTAAGTTTTCTTTTTATACATTAAAACCATACATCCAGTTTTATAACTTCATTTTATCGATTTCTCCTCTCAAACAAATATACACACTCACTTTGTGATTGTCACCTTTAAATAAGTATCTTTTATTTTAATTGCTTCTACTACTTAATATTAATATAATCTGTCCCTTATTCTCTAACTCTGTATCTATCGCTATCCCTTTCATTTTGGCGTTCGTCATATTTCCGTTGCTGCTTAACTGTTCATAATTGTGACATTTCGGTTTAGTACGCAGTAATTATTATATTAGTAAGACGAAAGCTATCTCTATAGATTGAAGTTACACAAATAAAGGCCAGATCAACGCCAACTGTTAAACTTTTTGGGGTGTCTCAACACTTATTAACATGTTTGTTTTTTTTTTAATTATTTATTTGTTATACAACTATAGTGGCAAGGAGGCATGAGGTAGGTATTATCTAACGCAAAACTTGAAAATGTTTAGAAAGCTGAGCATTGCTCTCACTATGCTCAGCTTAACGCGTTTTCAAATTTAGACACAAATCAAAACATTTTGTTTCTAGTTTGGTTTATTTATGTAACAATTTATGTACACACAAAGACAATTAAAAGGACAAAACAGAATATTAGAGAATTGTTGAAAGGTACTGCTTATTTCTATAAGAAATCAATCAGTTTAATAACAAATTATAAAAAAAATTGTTTGTTTAATCTGGTACAAGCTACACAAAACTAAATTATAATAGTAACTTGTTAATATAGGAAGAAAACAGTGGTAGGTTTAATTTTGACGGTTTGAAGGACTTAAATATTCAGACCATTTAAATGAAGACCTTTTTGATTTTTATTGTACAATCAGTTATGACAGTCAATCTTATGATATCGTATCTTTGTATGAACAGGTATCCCGGGGGTTCCATGAAGCATTCCCGTATTTATCACAACATCTGCGCGTTCTTCTTCCACTGGCTACCAGCGCTGTTCATCGATACACTCCTGTTCTGTCTGGGATATAAACCTATGTGAGTATCAAGCTTCTGTACCCCTTTTTTTACGAGGAGGAATCCATTTACGGGCCTACCCACCACTGGCTAAGCGACGGGCGTGTGTGGGGCTCACTCAGTACCTCAATACAGCGGCACTGAGAATACCCATTAAAAATCCCCGGTAACTCCATTGCCCTTCACGGGGGTAACCTGGGTTCTGCGGAGCATTTCACCAGGTCAAGCTTCTGTACCCCTATTAGTACTTCATCAAAAGTTTTTTAAGGATTTTGGATTGGTATTTAAGATCTTAGAGCCATATTTTCATTTTATAATATCTATCCTTCTTTCTTAAATACAGGTGTAACGGTATACCTTTGTCTCGCGGAATTTTTGACGAGGAAGTCATTTGTCGATGACGTAAAGTCAAATATTCAAATGTTATGCCCCCGCAATAGTTCCAGTCGATTAGAACTCCTCCAGAGGCGAATTGCCCCTTAAGGCTTGAGGTCTCTCCTAGTTTCTCGCCTCCTTAAAAACCCGGTAATGCTGTAAAAACCATCTGCGGCCAACAGCACAACAGTCAATCCATAAAAAAAGACAAGCCCCGTTAAGAATAAAAGGAAGCCACAGTCCGCCGTTAATTTTCTAAAAACAATTAAAAAAGTTAATTTTGTATATTTACAGTTTAATGCGGGTCCATCGCCGTATAAGCAAAGGATTTGATGTCTTCGAGTATTACACGAACAACCAATGGGACTTCAAGTCGGACATCGCTCAGACTGTTCGCACGAAGCTCAATACAAGAGAGAGACGGGACTATAAAGTTGATGCAGTTGGTAAGTGTGTGAAAGAAACAATAGACTCAATCAACAGCCTATATACCCGCTGCTGGGACGCTTTCTTGCGAGATCATCCAGAGGCCAAAGTTGCTTTGTTTTCGTTATTCAATAACCGCCAAAGAGCTTCTCCAAGTAGCGTACGCAGTACAAATTTCAATTGACAATCCGGAACAAACCTTGATAAAAGTTTTGTTCATTATCAAACCGTAGCACTTCAAATAATGTACAACTAGTACCTTAAGTCGCCAATAGATGGCGTTGGTTTTACAATTCGATGCATCTTTTTAAAATATAAATATGCCTCTGTAAGTATAAGAGGATTTTTAAATAGAAATGTTTAAAAAACAAATATTATTACCTATAATAGTTTATGACCGGCTGCTCGTCTATCAAAGCGACATCATGAATTTATATTAGTATAGAAAAAATTACTAACATATCAGTAAAAAATAATCCAATGAATGGTTTAGAAAAATATCTCCTACATACAACTTGCCTACAGAACAACCTTCACATAAATAGTTATTAATGTAAATAAACTACCATTGCTTATAAAAATCATGAATAAGTTTACTGTTGTATAAATGTATAAAAAGGAACTTATTAGGTTGTCGTAAAAATAACCAATTGCTTCTTGACAACAATTGACGAAATCATTTGCGTACGCAGTACAAATTTCAATTGACAATCCGGAACAAACCTTGATAAAAGTTTTGTTCATTATCAAACCGTAGCACTTCAAATAATGTACAACTAGTACCTTAAGTCGCCAATAGATGGCGTTGGTTTTACAATTCGATGCATCTTTTTAAAATATAAATATGCCTCTGTAAATATAAGAGGATTTTTAAATAGAAATGTTTAAAAAACAAATATTATTACCTATAATAGTTTATGACCGGCTGCTCGTCTATCAAAGCGACATCATGAATTTATATTAGTATAGAAAAAATTACTAACATATCAGTAAAAAATAATCCAATGAATGGTTTAGAAAAATATCTCCTACATACAACTTGCCTACAGAACAACCTTCACTTAAATAGTTATTAATGTAAATAAACTACCATTGCTTATATAAATCATGAGTAAGTTTACTGTTGTATAAATGTATAAAAAGGAACTTATTAGGTTGTCGTAAAAATAACCAATTGCTTCTTGACAACAATTGACGAAATCATTTGCGGAACACTTAAAAAAATATATTTAGTAAACTAACTTAAGTCTAAATAACCTATACAATAATATATCTTCTCATTTTATAACCTGTTCCACGGACACTTACAATGGTTTAGTTTTAGGAAGCTTTGGTCTTTCTAATTAATATTTTACTGATTATTACAAACGTCTGCAATCCTTCAACAGGTTTGGACATATCAAATTACTTTGAAGACTGCATCAAAGCTGCCAGAATATTCATCCTGAAGGAATACGATGATACTCTTCCGGCTGCCCGAAGACACATGAGAATGTGAGTCGTGATGTTTCATATATCTAGCATTGTTGATAAAACACTTTTCTAAGTCAACTTCATTTGTAGACATTTCTGAAAACTACAATTCACTAATGTGTTCGTCAACTTTAGCTAGGGCTTCGGCCTTTTCCTCACACAGCAAATACTAGCTATGCACATTAACGATATTTGCTTCTAACCCACGACCCAACTTATTTTCATACTCAGTATATGATCGTCGCAATGTTGTACGACGTTTCTTGTAGCCCTCGATTATTCTCAGTCGCCATATGTTAATTATTGAAAAACATTGAAAATAAATATTTACGTTTAAGACATTTGTACAACCACTTACATTGTAATATATATATACGCTTTTACAACTCGTATCGAGTAGAATAATGTGAAAAATACTAGCCGATGACCGAATGAATAACCGTTAAAATTTATAAGCGTGATTCAAGCCACTACAAGCGTGATGGCGCCATCTGTTGAAACATTAAAAAACCAAATACTCAGTGCAAACGCTTGTATATTATTGGCGAATATTTGACATATTCCATAAAAATCATGTGCTAAGGAGTTTAATACTATAGTTTTAGGTTGAAGCTGACGCTTCTCTTATAGAAACTTGGGCCTCCAACCTTTTTATTTTTAATTTTGCTATCTTTCAATCCCCTTTCTTCTTTTTCAGCATGTGGTGGGTAGACGTGATCGTACAATTTCTATTCTGGGCGTTAATCCTCTACTGGGCTAGTGGCTTAGTCTCTGGAATCGGCACATACATCTTCGGCTCCGGTAGTGACGTCACGCCAACTGTCATGGCCGCATAATCCCCATTTTGTCAAGTTCACAAAATGGCTGACTTCTGTTCATATAGACTTTTATGTGAATGTTTATTTGTACATGTGGCATAAATGGTTTTTGAAAAATTCTGATGAAAAGCTTTTGTTGCGTTCACTAAAATACTGTTTTATCTTAACTTGTGATAGAATATCGAATAACGATCTTTAATTACGTTTTAGATTCAACAGTATTTGACTTTACAGTAATTTTTGTTTTTTTGTAAATTATTTTCGCAATTGTTTTCTGTTTTTGATAGACTGACTTTACTTTTTACTCTGTTAGATAGTTTATTTTAGTTTAAGAGAATATGACCCGGTTAATAAAGTGTAAAATTAAGTGCTTCTTTTTCATTACAATACGACAGAAAAGGTCAGTAACCCTAGTGTGATTATCAAAGTAATTGAACCGTTTCGAATGTGTTATTCTCCAGTTAAATTGTATGTTATCGACAGCAGAGCCTCTATTGTGGAGCATTGGAAACGACTTTTATATATGTAATTTTTAACTGAACGTAATTACTATCGAAACGTCTCGATGCTACAAACTCACACTAGGGGTAATAGAGACTGATGACGTCATATGCCTTTTCTTAAATGCTGAGCTAAAAGCATAGTTGAGGAAATGAATTAAGTAGGTATTTCGTGTCGTAAGCTTTTAATGCATGTTTAAATACGGCAAATATATGAAAAACCCCATTTTAATGCCGTTACCGGTTCTGTCTTTTGGTCTAATATCATCTAAAGAAATATTTATAAATGCTATTCCATCCCTTTCTTATAGAAGTAGAATGAAAGAGGGGCAGATAACTAAAATTAAGTTTTAGGTTAAGTTAACAAAATCGATATCGATGAATGTTATTAATATGTAAATTTATGTAAATTTGTTCTTTGTGGTGCAGGTAAGAGGATTAGTTATAGAATAAGCTGGACCACGTGGGCTAGTGAGTGTATGATTGAGAATTCGACTCGTTTTATACTTAATTCCAATAAATTCAAATTTATATATGTCACTTTTTTCTTTCCTTTCTTCTCACGTTTTTTAAGGGGTAGCATTGAGTTCCTCGGGGCCGTATAAGAACTGTTGATAAGGATTTGACACTTTTAACAAAAGAGTATCAAAATTAAAGGTTTTTAGTTAATAACGTTTTTTCACTAAAAGTGTAAAAAATGCATATTTTTAATTATACGAAATATAAGATTTTCTTCTTTTTCAATATACACTTGTCACTTATATCTCCTACCATATTTATGGAGTGAAAATAGTCGGACATTTTAATCAGTGATGTAACCATTGAGTAATTACATAAAAAAACAAGAATTATTGAATACACATTTAATAGAGATAATAAAACTGACCTAACTACAGCGCCGAAGGGGAAAGATTCGGTCCGTATGCCGCAAGGTAGGCAGGACCATGGGTTGGTAGACAACAATAACAAATTAAAAAGTAACTAGACAACAATCTTTTTTGAACTCAAACAGTAACATCACTATAAAGGGAACATAGTAAGTGGTAAGTGAGGAGTTTTTGGCGCGTAATGGCGGAGGCCGGTTTGGTTCTGTATATTTTATTTCATATATTGTGTTGTAGTGTTGTTTTTGTCATGAAATTAGTGTAATTTTATGACAAAAAGGATAGTTAAATCGTGCAATATATGGAATACATCATTAAGCGTTGATTAGTGACTTATCTGAGATTTTTCACTGTTTCATTTCCATTCATTCATTTGTAGGGTAAGTTCATTTATTTAACAACATTATATGATTTCATTCTCATTTACTTATCATTTCATCGTTATCATTATAACATTCCATTTTCGTATCATTTTATCACAATTGCTTACATTGCATTCTATATTCAAAAATTTTCTCTAAATAGCGGGGCCTACCATTAGTCGCCAACAACTCCATGGGGCAAAGGGCTACATTGCACCAGTATCCTGGAGCCATAAATAAAGATAAAATCTACATTAATGAAGATACGGCTTAAAGGTCTTAGTAACCAGGCCAAATAATTGAAAAAAAAAGTGGTAAGTAACAAATAATTCCGTGTCGCGACATCTCACGAGACTTTTCGGATCTTGTAATTGATCAATTCTATCAATCAAACTACACTATTATCCTCTGTGATACTATCTACTCAATCAATACTCTTTTATCTAATATTAATTAATTTATGTTATTAATTGTTACTAAAATAATTTTGACCCAAAAAATGTCCTACAGATTACAAACTCCTACAGATTAAATTTTTGACGTCTATGCTTCATCATCATTATCAACAGCTGATGCACGTCCCCACCGAGGGGCTGGAGCCTACCCTAAATCAGAGAGATAAGGATTAAGTCCACCACGCTGGTTAAGTGAGGGTTGGTGTACTTCACACACAACCTAAGAATTTCATCACCTGTGCAGGTTTATAACTCAACGATTTTAGATTTAGCGCCATCTACCGATTGATAAAAGAACTATGTATCACAAGAAATTGTGTATCCCATCGCGCCATCTATCACTAGATGACGCGATGGGACTAGAAACGCGCTATCGTTGACTTCTCGTTAATTCTGTCTCTCATTCTTATTCTTGTTAGTATAAATTTCCATAAGATAAATGAACTTTAAAATAAAATTGGATTTTTGTTTTTTAATTCAACTCTTCTCAAAATACAAATAATCTAGTTTAGTGAATTTAAACATGGGTTTTAGAATCAATATTAATGAAGCTAACAAGGCAGAAAAAAACAAATTGTAACGATGACATTTAAATTCCATTTTAATAGCGTTGCTTTGCGAATTAATCGATTCAGATGTTAATTTACAATTAATCAGTTTTTTTACAAAACAATCACACATTTTCTCTTAATTCTTGTAACTTATTAAAATTTAAAAGTACTACAATACTAAATTTACATACATAATCTTCTTTAACGTTTGACATAATTTTACCCGATTAAACCATAAGGAGGGTAATATTTCTCGTGCTTATTGTAACTTTGTGGGTCTCTCCGATCAAACAAGGATAACTATTATAGGCTTCTGGTCTTTTTAAACATAAATTTACTTATTTAAAGATAAACTTTCAATTTGTTATAACTTGGTTGTTCCTCGTTAAAAGTATTCTCAGGATTGATTCACGGTATCTACATAATTATTAAATTCTTACATAAAGTTGTGTACAGAAAAATAATTTAAAATTACAATAATTTGAGGTAGACAGAAGAAACTGGAAGGCATATGCCTTTTTTGCGATTAAAATTAATAAAGGATGGAGCTATTATAGACATGCTACTAACTCCATTTCAGTGAGTTTATTTAATATTCATTTATGTACATATGACAATAAAACATATAATTGATAAGGTGGAAAATTAGAACAAACGATCTGCTTATTTCAAAATGAATTCGCACATGGTTTGCCAAAAACGCAGCATCAAGATGAAAATGTCATAAATTTTTATTTAGCTGAAAACCTTGGAAACGTTTTACAAATTTTTGATTTTTTACATTTGTGTACTGAATTAGATACTTCGTTTTTTTATATAAATAATGCAATCAAAAGAGGCATGAAAAAGCACTTTGGGCCGGCAAGTTGAGGGTGGCTAGCGCAGTATGTCGCATGCTTCACTTGCTATCCCACATATGGACTCCACTACTGCTTATCATCAGGTGGCGTCGAGTCATTTGCTGTGCTTTATATAAAAAAAATATCATGGTTGATAAATTAATTTTCATGTTATCATTATTTTAGATTATATTTATGTACACAACTGAAATATTATTATTAAAATATTTATATTACAATAAAAATAATCACGGAAAGAAACAATTTTAAAAGTTCCTTAATTATTTAAATATATATAATGTCAAATTATGTACAATCGACATCACATCAAGAATAATACGTACACAAATAGAACCTCCCCCTTGTCTACAATGAGAACTCATACAAATTCGCACGACACTGTAAACCTGATTAACTGAATGCTTATTATTAATATTTGATTATAAAAATGGCCATATTTAATAATGAACTACTTATAGAGACTTTATTATGTTCAAAGACCGATTAGACTTTAAAATTGTTATTATATTTACAATCTATTCGGTAATATTGAATGTTACCTATGGACTCCTACTGCTTACCACCAGGCAGTATCGAGACATTTGCTGTGATTTTTATAATAAAAAAAGTTTCATAATTTAATATTGATAAGTCAGTAGCGGTGATAACCTTACTATGTCAGTAGCGGTGATATCCTTACTATGTCAGTAGCGGTGATATCCTTACTATTTCAGTAGCGGTGTTATCCTGACTATGTCAGTATCGGTGATATCCTTATTTTATCAGTCGGGGTGATATCCTTACTATTTCAGTAGCAGTGATATCCTTACTATGTCAGTAGCAGTGATATCCTTACTATGTCAGTAGCGGTGATATCCGAATCTCCAATTCTGAATGCACGCTTCTAGCAAAGTATCAACTTTCACCATGTAGGAGCTTTGTCTTAGGACGTCATATAAAACAGGTAGCACTAAGCGCACTAAGAGCAGCTTTAATCGCTAACTGCATGCTAATTTATGCATGTCTTTTGGAAAAGTACGTAAACGAGGATTTTTTTAACCTATGACACGCTTAGCACAAGTGACCTGATTCTTTGCCATAATTTATATCTGATTTTAAAACTTATCACAAAAGCGACAGTATTGACGCAAGAGACAAGCAAGATATAAAATTTCGGTTACCTTGACAAGCAGTCGATCCGAACGTTTCCTCTGATACGGGAGCTGATTTCTCTTTGGATACAAATAAACTCCCTGAAAAAATTATTTACTTTCATTCATTTAATTACCCAGCAGTCTTATGCGGGTGTTTACAATATGCCTGGATATTACCTGAAGATAAGTTACTTTGTTCACGATAGTTCTTTTTTTGTAGTGTTATTTTACTGGCTAGAAAAAATACTGTTAAATGTAATCATCCGTTACCACTTATAACTGATCAATTTCATAAATTAGGACAAGGAACGTTATTCCACGGGTCTAGTTTTAAAAAGGTTACGGATAACGGTTTCTTTCTTAATTTTTGAAACGTATATTGAATAAAGAATAGTAGCGTAGAATATTTGGGAATATAATACAAAATTGTATAGTTAAAACTATTCCTAGAAAAATGGATGCTTAATCAATATCTTAAGAACCCAAGAAAATATAAAGGTGGCGCCAAAAATTTAAAGGCTAAAATTCAAATTTACTTAAAATTCTCCTGGGAATGGATTAAAAGCTACCTTGACACTCAAAGGGGTCGCCAATTTTTAAATACTAATTACCGTTAATATGATGTCAACTATACAATACCTAGAGGACTAGAATATACTTGTTAAGCAAAAAACACTTAAAAATAGATTAAGAATCACTAGCCTCCTTTGTAACCCAAGAATATAAGCGAAGCCAGTTTGTACAGTCGACAGCTGATCAAACGATACAGTTCTACCTCCAAACTGCTCTTACTCCGGTCGTAAAGAGGCGACTTTAGTAGTTCAACTTTTACAATTTATATTCTGTTATCGGTACATACTTATTTCTTTTAAATGTATAAACTCAATGAAGGTGTTAGCAACTGGTTGGTGACTCTCAAACTCTTTTATACAAATCTTATTTTTGATATTTATGGTTTTTGTACCTAGTTGTTATATTTTGATAGACGTCTTGTGTCTTCACAATTGTTTAACGATTTGTTCTGTTGCTATTGCTCTTATAATAATATATTCAGTTTATATTGGTATCTTGGCGTTTCCATCATCACGACTAGCTCATTAATTACAGTCCACTCTTCAGTAGCTATCAGAAGGTTTTAATACCAAATTAACATAAAAGGCTGTTTTATAAGATTTTTTTACAAACGACTTTCATGTTTCTAATCAGAAAAGACGGTTAAAATTAATTCACAATCAATAATTATGGCGCAAATTAATACTAAAAAATGTAATGAATACTAATTGTTTTGTCAAACAAATCAAATTGTCTCAAACGTGTTTGTCTTCAGAACTGTCACAGCAGTCGAACCACCTCAATATAATTGTAAGTTATTGTAGGTTTTCATAGCAACCAGGTTAATATTATGAATACGATATTTTAGATATTTAATATTAAAAAAAAACATTTGACTACCATAACTTAATTGAATCTTATTTTTCTTTGATAAGTTTTCTATTCATCATTAACAATTAGGTTATTCCCCGGCGTCCAGTCCATAGATAAGCCTCCACTACCTTCACGAGGAAATTAAACATATTTAACGTTATTTTATTTTTGTCGAAGCATCCATGTATAAGTATTTGCCATGACTAATGATGTTGATAATTAAACGTGGAGGTTTGGTAATAACCTCCTATATTGATTGAAATACATTTCTGAGGTGCAATTCTTATCAAAATAAAAGACAAAAATTAAGTTCAGTACACGACATAATTAAGACCGTTCCACAATAACAAATTTGGTTGGATCATATTTCCATTTAGAATCTTAACAACTAATTTATTCAAGCAAAATTCTTAATTAATTTTTACATCACATTTGCATGATTGTGGAAAAAATTAGCGTGTTTTTCTTTTAAATCTGTGATACTATTTACATTTCAAATTATCAATAATACATCGCCATTATAGATCTATGAGTGATGTCAGCAATTCAGATTAACTCCATTGTGTAGACTGCGTTTTTCCTCTTACCGTAAGCGACCCGCTAAAAATTTGAATACATAGTATCCTGTGGCCATTTGGAATAGCTTATGAACCCAGTATAATCTGTAATAAAATTAAACGCATTAGAATAGAAAAGAATAGAATATATCTTTATTGTACACCAGCCAATTCAAAAAAAGAAACACACAAAAAAAACATAACTAATTTTGTACAAAGGGCGACCTTATCGCTAAAAGCGATCTCTTCCAGATAACCTTAGGATGGACAGGATTAAAGATAAAGTACTTGAGGGAAGTTGGCGACGTATAACCAATACATACATGATAAAAGTTATTACATACAAATATTAAATATATACATACATAGGTTCTTACTAAATGATAGCATGTATACACTACATAATACATAATTATATAAATATATATCTACTAAAATACATATAATCACAGACTACTAAGGAGATGTAGTGTCAGTCATTTAATATACAGAGATAACAATGATATTATACAAGCGTTCATTATAATTTTGTAAAATTATTAAGAATAAATTGATTTATGCTGACATGATAGAAAGCGCGGCGACGGCTGACCCAATTACCAGTTATTGTGAATTTCATATTTTATAATTTTTAGTCCAATAAATATTATTATGAAGAACGGTGCTCCTCATGTTAAGCTTTCTCACCACAGTGCACTCTGTGTAACATATACACAATCCAACATCCTAAATATACATATTACAAATTATTACGGGTCTATTTAGGGGCTGTACAGATACTAGTTTAGACTATATTGATATTTTATATCAAAGTGTCAAAATACACCTACCCAGTGGTGGATTTACAGTAGGGGCAGTCGGGGCTAGTGCCCAGGGCGGCAAATTTTTAGGGCGGCCAAATTAGGAAAGTTGAAAATAAAAATTTTACAGTGTTATCAAAATTGCCCGATTTTATGATATCAAAACTATGAATTTAAGTAAAATTTCAGTGATTAAATGGGGCGGCATTTTCTTCAGTGCCCAGGGCCGGCAATAAGCTTAAATCCGGCCCTGCACCTACCAAAAAATAGTTAAACCATAATGTCAATGTTTTAGTTCGATATTAATCGTTCTGGATAAGTATAAAACTGTTGTTGTATAAAACTGTTTAACTAAAAACATGTTATTTAGTGTGTTAGATAAATCAAAACACCTTAAGTGTAGTAAGCTGTACAATTAATATCGGGATACAATTTCAATGTCATGCTTCGCTTGAAGATAATTTTCAAACTAGTTGCTTTGCTTGGAAATCGATTAGTTGGTTCCTGGTAACTTACACATACAAATATTGCTACTTTTTCATGTGACAGTTGTTTTTTATCAGAACTATAATGCAACCTGAATAACATCAAAGAATTAACTAATCAAAGTCAAAGTCAAACTTTAATAAAATAGACTCATCTACTAAGTTCTTTTAAATCGTCATAACAGGGAATATGTGTGAGAAAAAAGTATAAATGTAATTAAAGATTTGACACTAGTTATAGTGATAACTTTAAGTGGTTATGAGCCGGGTATTTGCAAATTGTCCCAGTTATAGAATTTAAATATGTACTAAAAAATTTGTAAACTAGTATGCATATTCCCAATTAACCCTACTACCGCTTCGACGAATTAGTAGCTGCAGAGAAGAAGACAGAAACGGCACAAGATACTCTCAGCCTTTAGTATTTATAATGACATTTACAATTCAATACCTGTACACTCTGCTACCTCTTATTGTAAATCTATCTTACTGACCTTTTCAACTTCGTTCTAGCGTGTGGCAAGGAATCCTGAGTATCTTTCAAGATGAATCTTCTAATTCCAAGCATGTATGCTCCAATATACGTCTCCCAGCTAAACTGGGCTGGCCAGTGGAAGAAGGTGGTCGAGTCTGATGCAGTACTGGCATCCATGTGCAGCGCTGTCAGCTCCTTGACACCGAACTGCCACTCGTTGTTGGCAAAGTATTCTCCAGTAGCCGCAGCCATTTTGAATCGGCGGGCAAGTTTCATCATGCTGGAATTTTAAAAGGGAGCCATTACTGACTAAAACTGTTAACGTAATAAGATTTAGCTTCCAAAATTTAGTAGAAAACATGTTATGGTATGTTAAAAAAATCTATGCATGATGCACTTAACACATATCTTTCAGGAATTCTCTGCCTGCATGAGTTTTAAGTGAATCGAAACTAGCAACATCGCGAATTGACGCTTTATTTAAATATGTTTTCCCAGTTTAAGTTTCAATTGTTTCGTGAAGTTCAAATTTGTAATTGTTCAGAACTGTTGCGACAACTGACACCATTTAGCGAAGACGATGAACAAACAAGACCTTTATGTCCAATCGGACTCGTCTTATAAATTGCGGTGTGACGTCACGCGACTGTACTGGTCGATTATGTACCCCTTCTTTTTCGCTTTGTACAATATTTTCCGTCAAATAACATATCTTATCCCCAATCCTTTAACCCGGATGTGTCCTCTTGTGTGTGTGCGCCGATATTGCCATTTCAGGAGTACGCGTGCTGGTCTACGGAGTCACTCCTTCACTGTTGCCACGCCTACTTTACGCACTAAGAGATTTTGTGACTCTTTTCTCTGTCGCACAGTTAGAGCGTGGAATTCCTTACCAGCACACGTATTCCCTCCTTCATACAACATGGGTTCCTTTAAAAGTGAAAAAGCACTTTTTGGGCCGGCGAGGTAGGGTGGCTAGGACAGTATGTCGCATGCTTCACTAGCTATCTTCACATATGGACTCCTCTACTACTTATCATCAGGTGGTGTCGAGTCATTTGCTGAGTTTAGTATAAAAAAGTATTAAAGAATACTCACATAGCTTTCCTCCCCTGCGCTCTGAGCAGTATGTCGTAGAGAAACGCTGGGAGGAAGTGGCAGGAAATCTCCCAGAAAGTATTCATGAAGCGAGACTCCGTGAAAGAAAAGTTGGGATACCACATGACGTATCTGCAAATTACAATTTATCAGACACTTGAAATGGCAGATGTTATGAACTTAACTTATAATTGATTAATCAATAGATAAGATAAGATAAATCTTTATTTGCCAGAATATATAGAAAGGTCAAAGAATATGCTTTCATGAAGTGACAAAGATACAATAATTGAAAACAATACAATATACTTGTGGATTTTAAAAGTAACAAGATCGAAAACCGGTTTTAGAAAGAAAGAATAGAAAGAAACTCGCAAATATAAGTTGACTCACTTAGTAGGGTTCTCTCTAGCCCACTTGATACAGAGCCTGGTGAACTGTCCCCACTGCAAGGGATTAATGGATCCAGAGGTGACGTTATACACTGGACAGCGGCCAGCCCTGTACCGTACAAAGTCAAAAAAGTTATTATTTATTTTAGGTGTATGTATTTTTTTCACTATCAGCAACTCATGTTGGTTCTATCAATAGTTTGTTCACGCAATCTACTGAGTCGAAGTTTTTAACCTCCTCTGTGATCTAGTTTTTGAGACCATCTACCAGTCTAAAGGCCCGAGATTAAAGACCCCTTATTTTCTAATTACGGTTAATGTCAAACTTGGCAAAATTTTGATTGAGGTTAGCTAAGCAAAATCGAACGAAAGCGAATATGATCTAAAATTTGCCTGCCTATTTCCTTGTTTGCACTTTCCATAGAAATAATTGAAATCAAAAAATATCTTTATTTATATTGTCTCAATAATTGAGTTCCTTCAAATTGTCATCTTTGCTCGAACGAATATTTTAGCTGTGATGAAGAAGCGAAACATAAACCTCCTCAGCTTTTAAATCTTTGTAATGACATTTATGATTTAATTCTGCCATTACGTGTCAATAATTACAATTAATATTTTTGATATACCATCATTATTTTTAAAGCCTTCTTCACTGATTAAGAGTATTTTTTTATCATATTATATCTTAAACGGGGTATCTCTCAGCCTTCGTCTCACCTGATGATAAGTAAAGATAAGGCTGAAGATAGAAGAAAGCTACATCTATATTCCTTAACCACTGAGAAACTACCAGTCTTATCTCGAACTGTCGGAAGTTTTAGTGATTAAAACAAAAATTACAAACTTTTTGCTGCCTTGTCTCCAAGCGGCTAGAATACAGCAATTAATGACCATGTCCACAGGCACTAAGTCCACAACCAGCCGTTCCTTGCAGAAGCCAGATCGGTATGTGCCTCGGGATATCTCCATAATTAGACCTAAGAAAATTTTTTTGAGAATAGTTTAAAAACAGCACACACATGTCATTATGTGTTTTGTTAAATTCTACCTATTACAGGACAGGTTTATATTAAATCTTAGCATTTATCAGTGCGTGACGCATTTAAATTCACGTGAAGAACATTGTATTATGTTATTGGTTATTAAATAAACTATTGTATCTAAGAAAGCATTCATAACTCAACTTATTTATCAATAGGGTGCATTGAAAACGCTAGAGATAGTATGCATAGTTAGAGGAGGTGCTATCAGATAACGAAAACTTGATAGTGTAACGTTATTGAAACACCAAGCCATTAAAAATTCTTGTCATTGTTAAGGAATACCAGGAAAACAGAAATTGCCGGTAGTAATATATTAGGTTGGGGAAAAAGTCTTTTCGCATATAGTATGTATAAACTTGTAATAAAATATCTTTAGGCTGTACTATTTGTATCTGGCTGGTTTTCATGACATTAAGAAGGACATTCATGACATTAAAAATTAGGAATATTTTGATTCCCACTATTTTTCATTTCATTTCAAGAAATTAGATACATTTTAAATTTTATTAACAAAAGGAACAAATGCAACGCAAGCCGCGAAATTTGTGACGTTTAAGGACCTAATGCAGTATCAGTAAGAGTAGCAAAAAGTTGGTTTAAGCGTTTTTAATCAGCGAATATTGATGTCAAAGATGCACCTGTCTCTGGTCGCCCTGTTATGGATAAAATGAATGCAATTTTAGAAAAAGTGGTGTGAGATCGGCAAATCAGCAGTTACGACAGTTTCCGCCTGTTTCGGTCTCTTCAGAATTCTTTAGACAGTGTCAGGTTAACATCATATAACAGAGAGAACTGCCAAAAATACTTGTTGCGTTTTTTTGATCAGAAGTCCCAAAATTTCTACAGCAACGGGATCATGTCTCTACCTACAAGACGGCAGAAAGTCTACGAACAAAATGGCACATTCAATTCAATTCTTTATTTTGCGTTCCATAGTTACATAATATGAATCTTAAGTTTATAAATGACACTATGGACCCTGTCGGGCACAACAAAATTTTAGGTTATACAGGAAAAAAAACATATACTCTAATTAAATGTAAATTAGCTTTGAATAAAAAAATGACATGGATTTTCATATAAAAAGCGACGAAACTTTTCCCCAACGAATTATGACAATAATGCGTGGTTATTCGTGTTTGTTCTCGTATGTAGTTTGTGTTTGAGTGAGTTAGTGCATGTCTAAAGACGAATATTTATTAATAATGTTATGTTTCATGGTGACATATTTTATACATCGAAAATATGCTAAGAAAAACTTACCAGTGACGCCGTATACATTATCTATCCAACCAGGGAACGGTTCTTGATATGCCGCTGTTACTGTAACAAAGAAAAATATTTAATACGCTTAAAAATATATATCTTTGTAAGGTCACTTCAGAGTGACCATACACGTATGACCATACGATGTTGAATACAAGTAAAAAGTTAGGTTTCTGGCAATAAAATAACCTTTAGCAACTAGTATTTTATTACTTTAGTTGTATAATTAGCTTTTTGATTTTTTATATAAGTCTTTAATATTCGTCACATGATTAATAAATGACGATGTCCTTGGGAAAGAACAGTATAACTAATTTTATACGTTTACGAACAAAATAGTTTTTATTACCAAAACAAGAAATTACACACAAATTTTAAAATATTTTAATAATATAACCACCGCCACCTTAATCTCTTTTGTGGTCTATGAGCTGAGACCATCTACTCAGATCTGGAGGTCCGGAGTTCAATTCCCAGTGAGGGCAGAAACTTCCTGCTCGGTTTGTTTGGTAGAAGGGTTTTTGTAAGTCCTCCTGGCTAGCTACTTCCACCTTATCTAAGTCTGTCGCCAACATTTAGTAAGGTAAGATATTGAATTTCTTCTGTTGAGGAATCCAGGTGTAGTTGGCGTCCATCTCCTTGTCTTCAGTTACTATCAGGTGAGATCAAAGGCAAGAGCTACACCGTTCAGACTAGTCCATATGTGAAGATAGCTAGTGCAGCATGCGATATACTGCCCTAGACTCCTCCACCTGGCCGGCCCAAAGAGATATTCCTTACCTACATTTTAAGACGTTTAATTTACCGTAGTCTAATTTAACGGTAGGGGATGGAGCTGGTAGTGCTGACAATCTCATATTTAGCACTGATTGTTTTGTCCTTGCGAGCGTGCTGATATGGGGTTGGTATTGACGCATCTGGCGCGACTGTATGAAGGTGACGTATTTGTTCTTTTGATGACTCTCTCTCAAGAAGAATATCTTTGTTTTAATAGGCTCATTTATTAAGTTCTTTTAAATCAATAAAATGTGTGTGTGGCTTCAAAAGAAGGCTCAAAGTCTTTGAGAGGATTAGCCCTGGGAGTTTTTCTCCGTGACTGATTCAGAAATAATGAGATCCATAAGAGAATTAAGAGTTGCTGATGTAGTCCAAAGCATTGCAATCCACAATTGGCAGTGGACAAGGCACATTGCAAAATTGACGGCTTAGCAGAAAGGTCCCGGGTAACAGACTGCAGCTAGTAGGTAGAGGTCAGCATAGGAGCTGGTTTGGAGTTTTATCAGGAAAGCATACTAGAAGTGGGCGTGTCTCGGCTGATAAGGAGGAGAGGAGAGGAGAGGAGAGGAGAGGAGAGGAGAGGAGAGGAGAGGAGAGGAGAGGAGAGGAGAGGAGAGGAGAGGAGAGGAGAGTTTCATAAATTTTCTGTTTGTTGTCGCTACCGTTTGTGGTAAATAATGCCTATAAGGAATTTGTTTTAAAAATGGCTACCATAAAAAATATCAAATATAATTCCAATCTAAGTTTTTATTTAAAAATTAGACAGGTCAATGAAAAGGCTTAAGGCAATTGGCAACACTGTAAAATGGCTTCTCGTAATAAAAATATTTAATCGAATTGAAATAAACACACTGAGATGTGAAGTGAAATAAAAACATTAACATGGCATCATTTTAGAAACGTCATAGTTTTCTTGAAAGAGAATTTTCTGAAGATGTTAATTTCATTATGACTTCATTAGTTCTAAATCGATATATGATAATATTCTTACTGGAATTATTGGGACTGTTAATGTTAACGCAATATTAAATACACATCTAAACTTGTTTTTATATAACTTCACATAAATTCAAATTTTAAAGCGAAGTCTCTATTAAAAGAGGTCAATATATAAATGACAGACATTCGTATTAAATATCTGAGAAAATTTCCACATGTTTTAATCAATACAGCTTCAAGTATATACAAACCCTAATTGAAAGACTATAAAAGCGATTTAGCCTTGCAGTGTTATAGAAAATGTTGCGTCAATTGTACAACGGGCTTTGTGAATGATTTTTTGATGAGGGTTGTGGGAATTAAACTTATGGTAGACGTTTTTAAGTAAAATATACATATTGGTAGTTAAAGTTTTTGGATGTAGATACAGAAAAAGTTACTGTTGCCCGCGACTTCAAGTAAGATAATATTAGTAAGTAAATCCTGCAAGAAATGGATACATCATTCAGCGTTGACTAGTGACTTCCATGAGATTTTTCAGTGTTTCATTTCTATTCATTCAGTAGTTGTAGGGTAAGTTCATTTATTTAACAACATTTTATGATTTCATTCTCATTTAAGTATCATTTCATCGTAATCATTATCATAACATTCCATTTCGTATCATTTTATCATAATCGCTTACATTGCATTCTATTTTCAAAAAAATTCTCTTAAGTCATTAACAAAATAGCGGGGCCTACCATTATTCGCCAAAAACTCCATGGAGCAAAGGGCTACATTGCACCAGTATCCTGGAGCCATAAATAAAGATAAAAACTACATTAATGAAGATATGGCTTAATGGTGGACAGTAACAACTCACCAATGGAAGGTCTGACGATGCACACTGGTAAGTCAACGTGATTGTACACTATGGACTCGGCGAGAGCCTTCGTTAACGTATAAGGATTGGGATGTTCCCCCTGAAATATAAAATATAGATTCACTCATTTAGTGTATAATATTAAATATACATTTTCAGACAACTGAGTCTGCAGATACGTGAAGCCAGTTTTTATGGCTCCGAGACCAAACACTTAAATTATTATGAAATATATCTAATTTTCAGGAATGGCATCACTTTTAACTTTATCAATTTAATGTAATTTGTAACAAAAACATGAGACTGGAAGAGTGATTTCAGTTTTTAACGTAAATACTCAATTTGATTAATAAGAGAGACCGAATCGTACTGTTGTGTCATAATCATAAATATTCAAAATATATATCTTGAAGTAATGGATACAAAGAAAAGACAATATTTTTCATCCATGTTGAAGATGAACTACTTGATATCATAAGAAATTGCTTTTTGTGTCAAATGATCGCCATTTAAAGACAAACGGACTAGTGGCGGCACTTGCTACCGTTAGCGTTGCCAACCCCATTCTTTAACATAAAAATAAATTAACGGTAAGGCCGTACATCATCATAAGGGTTGAACATCTAACCCTCCTTTTGAACTTGGTCCACTACGAAGGTACTGTCTTACCTGTAAACTGTCTCCCAACACGTTCATAGTCTCCGGCGGCAGCATCTTGGTGCACCTCATGATGCTGTCAGGATCATAAGGAGGAGGATAGACGGTCTCTTCGATTTGAGAGCGAGGAGCGTTGCTGTATGCCGTGGACACATGGACTAGAGCCTGTGGAGAAACTCTGTGATGAGCTATACGTTCTATGACCCACTGGTGAACATCTTTACTTGATCTTTAAAGTATTCACAAAAGAAATAAGAGTATAAAGCAATATGTTTTTAAATATCAGAAATATACTAAATAAACATAACACGTGAACAAATACTGGTACTCATCATACACTATCTATCCTTACCGGGATTCGAACCCGAATCAGCTACAGCTACTCAGCCGGTCAGCTACTCGACCAGACGGTCGTTAAAACGAAGGACACCAAAACTTTGATGTCGTATGTTGCTCGAGAAACCTTCGGCAGATAGTGGAATGGCTTAAAATGATTAAGTTATAGCTCCAAGAATCCCAAAACCCTTGATATTCAAGCGCTGTAGCCTCACCTTTAACTTTGGCATATCCTCAGCGAGCTTTAACAGAAATGAGGTTCCCTGAACATTCAGCGCTGTAGCAGCATGCAGCGGCTCCGTAAATCTTACAGTAGCGGCTGAATGGAACAGCGTGGTCACTTTAGTGAGCAGTTCTTGTTGGTCAGCGCTGATTCCGACCTTTGGTGCGGAGACATCACCAGTGATTGGGTAGAGCTTACTCAAACGTTCTGGCCAACGGGCTCTGATGCGGTCAAACACCTGAAGACGAAGGTTAATTGATCAAAGATGATTAATATATATATATAATACATACATATAACAGTACAAAATTCTCCATAATTGACATTTTCCTTGGGACTAAATAGATATTTAAAAATAATATTGAAGACATCATTATATCGTCTTAATATAGGTATACATACAGTTTAGACATTCTATCATATTTATTTTGTATAAATCATATTATTTAATATCAATATAGATATAGAAGCTATGAAGTTAATTTATATATATTTGTGAGCTGTTTACATTTTAGTTGTAATGTACTAAATAAAAAAAATAACACAAATAGACATATTTTGTTCATCCTTATGCAAGCTATCAGCTTCGTCAATTAAATATCGTTTCAATATTTTGTATTTACAGCTTACCTACTTGAATATGCATGTAGAGTTTACCGATTTACTATTGTATACGGTACATCGAGAAAACGCAACAAGAAAAAACCTCGCAGACAATAAGTTTACAGTGCATCTCTGTAGGGGATGGGTTGGTTCAAAGTTATTTTTTATGATCATTTAACCATAAAGAACGTTATATAATTATGTTTTTCAGACGGCGAATCATTGTACACTTAGCTATAAGTATTGTACGGGGATGCCGTACCACTTGATAGGGGAGGAGATAAGAGATTAAATGATACGATGATTTATAGGAGAAACGAAAAGATATAATGTAAGTACTTGTTTATACTAGGATGGGTCTAATGATAAGATGAGAACGCGCGATTGGCTTGATATATGCGAACGAACTGAACAACTAATTTATTACAATATAAATGTGCATTTATAAGTAGGTCGAATATGTGCTCATGTCACTAATTAAAGACTATGGACGCGCTTGCCCGTACAAGTATACACATTAATCAGATTACTGTTAAACCAAATAAATAAAAAATTAAGAAAAAGCAAGGCTGAAGGATGAGTAACATTGAATTCATTTGGTAATAAAATTCCTGTATTTTGTCAACAAACCAATATTGTATCTGTTTCATATGTGGCTTTGATGCTATAAAAATAGTTACAACTAATATTCAGAATTCAAAACACACTCAAATCAAACCAACCTGTAAAATAATTAACTACAAGTCATACCTGGTTCTTCAGCAGTTCCTTGTACCTTTGATCCACTGTTAATCCTCTCTTTGGCCTCATCAGGATATAAATAGTATCTATTCCTGGACAGCTTCTCAAAAGCTTTTCCAGGAGAGCTTTGCCAACGAATCCTGTGCCTCCAGTGACGAGGATGATGGCTCCATTGTAAAAGTCGGCGATAGATTCTACTGTGTCACCGTTTTGAACAGAGTTGATGGTGTCGTTCAAATTTGGAGTAGCCGGGTCGTTGCCATTCAAGTTTTCCATGTTTCTGTTGAAAGAAGATCTGGTAAGCTGTGCAAGATATTAAATGCTAAAGACTATCAAAGTAGGGTTGGCAATTCTTTCTGAAAAATTGATTCACACAAAAATAGGGGCCAAAAATATCGATTTTCAAAAATAGATCTTCAATTTCGATTCGCTTTAAAAGTTCGTATTTTCATATATGGAAAAATACAAAAATTCAATAATAGTATTTTTTAACTAATTCACTATTTAGGCAACTAAATCAAATAATCAGGTCATCAGGTAAGTATACAGTACAATTTTTATTTCGCACATTTATTGGTTACATAAAACAGTTCTGAAATGATATAGTTTACAATTCCCACTGCTCAATCACTATCTTGGACAATGGAATTCAGGTTCGAATCCGGCTCGAAGGACCAAATGTTATGAGAAGAAAACAAACTTGGTTGCAGAAGACTAAAGTTTATAACACATATTATCTTTGTACAGGACAAGAAAGCTTTAATTTAAAATTTTCGTTACGACGTACAGCGCCATCTATTGTCCACTTCGTGAATCAATAAACAATAATATATTTAAGAACTAAACAAGTCTGGTCTTCTCGGAAATTGATAATTAAAATAAAATATCTATTTGTAAGAGTGAAAGCGGTATTTCACTTTCATGATTACCATCAGGTGGAACTTGCTTGAACTTTCTATAAATAAATAAACATGTGCCCCGGCTGAGACTCGGGCCTCTGGCTGAGTAGCCAATAGTTAGAGGTGCTACTTACTCAACTAGCCATCTGGTTCAGTGGAATTATTCCACAAGACCTGGATTATCTTATGTAGAGCAATTATCTACACTGATCTGATGATTGATGAACTTACCGGTAGTACAAGTCCATTTCCGCTGGTCTTTGCGGAGTCCTTTGGAGATCTTGGAATCAGCAAGGAATCGCTTCCACAATATTAAACCTGGAACAAAAGCATACCTTTGAAAGGATAGAACTGTACCTACAAAGATGTACCTTTGAAACATTGGCCAGTTCCAATTCTAGTTAAACCCTACACATATTGGAGTGGAAATCCGCAAGTGGTTGATTTTCTGTGGATTCAGCGTTGATAGACCTTTTCCCCTGTAGAATGCCACCAATACTAACTACGACTTATTTTCCCCTAAAAATGGGAGAAACAAATGCGGAGTAGAGACCATAACTCTACTAAGCTGGCCGAATACATCTTGGTGTGAGAAGTTGCCGTAACATCCAACAGGATAACAAACCCTAGGACAGAGTAAAATAAGCAACTTAATTGGTCCCTGGATGGAGCAGAGCCCTATGCAAGTACCCTCGCGCTCTCCCGTGATTCGGTCCGTATGCCGCAAGGTAGGTAGGACCATGGGTTGGTGGAGGGAGGTCCCTGAATGGGTCCATTAAAATTTGGTTAGTCGTGCTTCTCTGTGCGTGAAAGCGCGTTAAGCCGTCGATCTCCGTATATGGTATTCGTTTCAACTGACCAACCCGCATCGGGCCGCGTACGCTTTGGACCTACCTCCTCATAGTTTTTTACCATGAAGGTTTAAACATCTTTGTTAAGCTTTTCGCAGGTCAACTTAGGTGTTAAAAAGAACCTTTTAACTTGTAGTCATACAATCAGAATAAAAGGAATTTCTGACAAAGACATTTTAAGTATGCCACGATAACGTATATTTCCGGTTATACCAGGATACAACCGAATCATACCGGTTATAGAGTCAGACGATGCAATGTATCGTGCGCATCCATTCAGCTCATGCGTTACGAAAACAGTTAATGCAAATAATTTTCTTGCAAAAGTTGTTCAATGTCCCAAAAATAACCTAAGGTGGTAGATATTTAGAAATGAAACCAAATATCTTGTCCTAAGAAAGCGTAATTAAAATCATAACAACTTGAACTATATACATAGTTTGGACAAAACTCGTTAGCGCGATTCAAAACCGTGCAGAGCCATCTAGAGACCAAAACTGGTATTAATATTAACAATGCGTAAATATACACTGACTTTGTACAATAGTTCTTATTGCGAGCGGTTCGAGCGATGCAAACAAGTTTAGCGTGTACTCCTAACCCCGTTAAGTTATTGAATAACTAAATGGAGTTACGTAATTGATACAAAAAAGTTCCATTCATCGCTCGTGACGATTAAATGGCGCTTCCGAAAAAACCACGTAGGCTCGTGTGCTTTACTAGATGTCTCGGGTTTTTTTTTATAAAAAGCTCAGCAAATGACTCGACACCACCTGATGATAAGCAGTAGACGAGTCCACATGTGAAGACAGCTAGTGAAGCATTAGTATAATAAGTAAATGTTCTTTATTCGTTCCATCTCAGTTACAGAAAGTACTAACGTTTTTTGTTATTGCATTCGTCCTTTAAAAAAGAAGGCAAAGGGGTTTTAGTAGATAACAGCTTAACGCATTATGCCTAGTGCATACGAAATCAATGTTGTCGATGATTTCGAGAGAATAGACGTACTTAATTATAATGAATTCATACGGTAAAAATATACAAAAGTAATAAATAATAAAATACAAGTAACCCATTTTTATCATGATAAATCTAACCGAAATTCACTAAATAATGTATTCTACATATTTCACGTTCCTTTTCAACATGAAACTGCACCGTTTTCAAGTCTAAAATACATCTAAAGCAATATACAAAATATAAATACCAGTATACAGTATCCTACTGACACGAGCCGATTTCTGACAGAAACTCGATTCAAAAGCACTGAAGTTGGTGCTGCTGATACATTTTAATAACCAGTTATATTGGAATACTCTTCAGATTGAAGTCTCCATTACAATGAAGGAAGCGAGACAGAGAAAGATTAAGGAATACCCGAAGAAACACAAGGCAAAAGGGTAACTGGATTTATCAAAATATAAAGGAGAAATCTTAACTTCGTCTTCACTAAACATTCCTAAGATTTACTCAAAGTCAAAGTCAAGATACGTTTATTCCATATATGTACATACACTTACTCGTATGAAAGTCAAAATTGAAGAAGATAATTATAATACTGAAAAGTACTGAATTATTAGCTTAATAATAATAGATAATGACAGAATTGTCCGTCGATTCCTCTCTCTGTCGTCCTGGCCCTCGGCCGTCTGGCCTCTTCTGTAGAGTGGTAGTCTCCCATCTCTCGAGCCGTCGAGGGACTGGGAAGAGTTAATAATAATAGTTGACTTTAAATAATACGAAAGCTTCCAGCAAAATTGGACTTTATATAAATTATCATATGAGGGATAATTTTACAGCCATTAAGTAGTTTTTTTTATATGATACTGTGACATATAGCAGGCGACATAGTTACTATATGATATTTAAATTTAAGCCTAAGTATTTTGATGGAGGAATACATAAAGGGAAAGTGATTGAACCTGAACCCTTTAAGGCACCTGTTCACAGGAATGACGCATGAGTCAAACTCAGGAATCAGGAATATTTATCCCTGTCTATCTACAGACGAAAGATAGAGACGAATGATTAGGACTACGCAAGTAATAAAAATAATTTATATTCATGGGTGTGACCGAATGAAATAAAATATACAGACATAACAAAAAAACGCGAAAACGCAATTCCCAGGACCCCCAGCTAAGTTTTTATCTTTGACTGATTAATGCTGTTGGTACAGCCTTAACAGCGTTACCGGGGTTTTAAGGAGGCGGAGGCAACCTTGGACAGTCCTTAACCCTTAAGGGGCGATTCACCTCTGGAATATATCTAATAGACAGGCATCAGGTGTCCCGATGTCTTTTCTTTTAATAGATGGCGTTAGTCGTACTTTGTAGGTGATACAAATTTCACCGGTACAACTAGTTGCCAAATAAATATTTGCGTATAATAAACGCGTATTTTTAAAGTCTTGCGCATCTATTTTTTATTATCTTTAACGACTAATTTTTTTCTCCAATTATTTGGCCTGGTAACTAAGACCTTTAAGCCATATCTTCATTAGTGTAGTTATTTTCTTTATTTATAGCTCCAGGATACTGGTGCAATGTAGCCCTTTGCCCCATGGAGTTTTTGGCGACTAATGGTAGGCCCCGCTATTTTGTTAATGAAGCACCAAACCGCCCCCCGCCATTACGCGCCAAAAACTCCTTTAACGGCTAAATTACAATTTAAATGTACAGGTGTCTGATCATAATACCATATATCATATATATATCCGTATTATATCACTTAATACAAATGTATAATCTTAGTTTATATTATTTACTTATATAATTAGACGCAAAGGACTGTTTATTATGGTGATGTAGTACCACATTAGACGGTATACTGTTGTTAATAGTATATAAAAAAACACGTTAAATACGAATTGAGACTGGGTTTGGTAACCTTTTTAATATCCATCATGAACCATTCTCTCCTTGATACGTACAGGAACGTTTGACGTATTCACGACCTGCTGATGCTCCTTGTAAATCCAAGCCCAAACAGCTCCGCATCCTAAATCACAAGACTAATTTCTACTCGTATTCCCTAAGGATTCATACAATTCGTTTCTGGAATCTTCTGCCGCGTTATAAACGCGACGTGAACACATTTATGCTCTCGTCCATTGAAGCCTATATAATTAGATTGTTAATTAGATCTTTGGTGTAACATAAACGTGTAAATAAAATAAATAATAGTAGGTTAGTAAATAATTTACATTCGGATGTCATAATTAATTGAAATGCAATTTTTCGCCAAGTTTTATGTAGTAGGTACAATAATATGCTTTAATCTATCGTGAAAACAAGATGTTGAAGGAGCAATTTTGTTAACTTCAGTGTTAACTCTTTTGGTTAAATAGAACAACAAATGGTACATCGAGGACTTAACTCATCTATAGTATTCTTGTATATCCAAGATTGTCTGGAAGAGATTGCTAACTAGTACTACGACCGCTCTTGTACAATGTGGCATGTTTAAAATTATTTGTATTTGTTATTTATGGTGTATATTAAAGCATTTTTTTATATATAAAGCACAGCAAATGAATCGACACCACCTGATGATAAGCAGTAGACGAGTCCATATGTGAAGATAGCTAGTGAAGCATGTGACATACCACCCTAGCCACCCTCACCTTGCCGGCCCAAAAAGTGCTTTTTCACGCTTCTTTTAAAGGAACCCATATTATAAGAAGGAGGGAATACGTGTGCTGGTAAGGAATTCCATGCTCGCATATTGTATCTGTCTGTCTATCCACAAATCGTAAGCTTATTTTTCAGAAAAAGAACGTCTGTTTGATAACTAGAGACTCCATTTTGACAGCGTGACTTCTCTTTGCCTACTTACGATCTATAATGTGGAATTGTTTAGATACCCTCGTCTAATTGTCTGGTTCTGGGTTTGAATCGAGTTAGGGGCACATATTTGTGTGATAAATTAAATTTGTTCGTGTCATGGATGTCTACATTTTTATATGGTTTATTTCTGATATAATATATGTATATAAATATACACATATATTTTCTGTTATCTAGTATTCTAAGCTTGATCTGTGCTAGATATAGTGCGATAAATATTTATAAACAAAAACATAATTTCTACTCTACAGTATTCTTCTCGTTTCACAACTTTTGTCGTCGAACGCCTTCAAAATTACTTGAACGATTTTTGTATAATTTTTGTGTTTGTATTTATGAATAATATGTAGGTTTATTTTATTAAACATCTAGGAACGTTGACCGGGTCAGTGACGGAGTTTGCAGGTTACGAGGTTATATATAATTATTTACCCGTTTTTCCCAATAAAATATTGAAAACGCGGAAGCCGTAAATGATACAACATTCAACAGTAAATGTATAATGTATTTTTGTAATCACACATATGTAAAAAATTGGTTTAATTAAACAACCAATATGCAAGAGTGGTCATTACTTCACAAATACTCTTAACACCGCCTTGTAGAAATGTGCCCCAAAGTAACAACGCCATCTATTGACTAAATTTCAAACCTTGTTTTATTAAGAAATTGACCAACTCGCGTGTACTCTCCACCACCCATTACGTCTAGTATAAGTTACGATCGTATAGAGAAGTTTACGTTGTACTTACGGTTTAGCTGACAAATTATATATTAAAGTCGATTTCAATACAGCTCAGAAGTGCTGCCGTAGTTTACATATAGTTTACACTATAGTTACTGATATTAAACACCGCTTACGGGGAATCTCTATCCTCGTTACTAGCAGCATGTGACACTGCCCTAACCACTTTCATCTTTCCTCTTTCCCAACCTTTGCATGGTACTTTTGAAGGAATACTGATATTTATTTGATTGAATATTTATTTCTAAATATCCCGAAGTTATCAGTAGACACAGCTTCAAGGCGTTTAGCACACCAATTGAAATTACGGGCAACTCCGCCGGGCTCCCGGGTTCTATTCCCGATGGGACAGATGTTTGTTCAATAAACACGAATATTTGATAATATTAGGTTCATATATTTATATGCATTCATGTTTATTATATTGAAATTAAATATTTTATATAAGATTACCTGTTTTTCCGTTAACTAGTATCCATAACAGAAGTTCCTAATCATTTGAAGAGTTTTAATTTTTTAAATTGGTTTTTAACGAAAAATAAAGACACCGGACTAACCTGGAATATAGGGAAACGTCCTTAGAGTAAATTCCAATAAAATAGTCACAATTTAACAACACTGTATCATTTTCGTGCGGGCGCGATGCCGCGTTACCTTTCACTGAAGCCCCCACGGTCTGACGGAGCACAGGTGAAGTGAAAACATACAAGCCGGTAACACGCTCGGGCAAGACGCGGTAGACGTTATAGATTAAAGATACCTTACCTTAAGCCGTTTAAAAAATCTCTCCTTAAAAGGTGACAGAGCGTGAGTTGTTTAAAGTGATTCGATTGTATTTGTATATTATATATTTTTAAGGATTATTAATGCCACTAGCTCAAGGACGTTTTAACTTGTTTATAGATTCCTTTACTAATAGCGAATGTAAATATTATTTCATTTCTTCCTTTAATAACTATTCCTGAATTAATATTTACAATACTTATTCCTGTTTTTAAATAAATACCCTACTTATATAAAAGTAAACTGTTATTGATGTGGGTTAGTGTTCAAGCAACCAGCTGAAGCCACTTCAGTACGTACAGTAGAACCACGTGCAGTAGAACGCTTTAATATATAAACAACAAATTATTTAAATAAAACCGTAACCGTCTGTGATACGTGTCACTCCTACCCCGCTGCTGTCTACCAGGTCTACTGCTTGGGGCAGTTCCTATCATCTTTGCTAATCTCAGAGCTACGATCAAAATAGATTGAGTTGCAATAGCTAAAGTTTAGATGGAGACAGTGAAATGACGATATCAGATTGCGTGCTCCTGAGACGGATAAAGTAAAAATACTTTATAGATGTGCTATAACGTGATGAAATTCCAGACCCTCACAGGAACTGCATCACCAATTATATCACGACGAATCTGTTTAGAGTATCGAGGTGGTTCTAACTGGAACCTAACCTTATTTTTAATATCACAGAATGTCAATCAAGTAAATTGTCCACCTGCTAAGTGGTATCTAACGGTATTATCAAACGTAAATGCCTCCTATGCAGATCAGTGCCAGAAATATTCCATATGTGCCATCGTGTCTGATCTCTGAATTCTAAAAACTCTATAGATTCTGTTAATGTGACGGAGTTCTCAAGGTACACGTCAAGTGGACAGCAGAAGAAAAGTAATCAAAAAAGTAACCATAGCATTATCAATTACTTTTCTATTGAAATTAATGGGAAAACTGCTGGAATTATTACCGAATTTTGAACTCAATTCGTTACTAGAACTTTTTTCCTTTAATTATGTTTAAATAGTCTACATGAAGAAATGTGCGTGCTAAGGATAGCGTCATAGAAATATACGTATCATTACTGCGTTTTGAGCCGCTTAATAAATTTCTCCTTAAAAGGTCACAGCGTTAGTTGTTTAACGTGAATCGATTGTATTTTCGTAACTGCATATAAAAGATTGTTTTCTTCACTGAAAGGCTAATTATTTCCACTAACTCGAGGACGTTTTAACTTGTTTTTTCGTCAAATGGCTGCACTTTTAAGAATATATATATTTTAGTATTTAATTCGGTTCTTAAGTTCTGTATTCCTTTGTGTGGAGTCTGACTCTTTTTAATTATTATTTTTAAAGGGTAGATGGTAAGGAAAGATATTTTTTTGTACATATAATCTTGGCAGAACCACGTAGGACAAGAAAGTAGGTTGGCAATAACTGCCGCTCTGTGAGATTAACAGGTCTACCTAATCAACAATTTGTTAAATTTTAAGGTTAAGGATATGATGGAAATAACATATCTTTAAGATAAAAGATAAGATAAGGTAAGATAAATTTTTATTGTGATTCTGTGTACAATAAATAGAGACAATTTCATGCATAAGTTACAACAGATTGCCATTTTCGGGCGTACAATATTAACATTTTGAAATATAATTTTTATTTAATTAGTACTATAATTTAATTTTATTACAATTTTTAAAGATAATTCCAATTATAGTATTCATTTAAATTGTAAAAGCTGTTTTGTAATAGCCATTCTTTTAATTTTTGTTTAAATAGTGTACCCTCCAATGACTTAATATATATTGGTAGGTGATTGAAAAGTTCCTAATTAAATTAGAAATATATATATATATATATATATATATATATATATATATTTATATATTACATTACTCTCTACAAAATTACATTGTAAATAGTAATGTTATTTGATTCTTTTGTGGACATTGGTTCCGATAAGGACGAAGATGCAAGTGAAGTACATAAGGTTCTTACTCTGTTTTTTTAAGGAATCTTAAAGAGCAAAACATTAAATCAATGTTAGAGTTTTTGGCGCGTAATGGCGGGGGGCGGTTTGGTGCTGTGTGTTTTATTTCATATATTGTGTTGTTGTGTTGTTTTTGTCATGAAATTGGTGTAGTTTTATGGCAAAAAGTATCGTTAAGTCATGCAATATATGGAATACAGCATTCAGCGTTGATTAGTGACTTAAGTGAGATTTTTCAGTGTTTCATTTCCATTCATTCATTTGTAGGTCATTAACAAAACAGCGAGGCCTACCATTAGTCGCCAAAAACTCCACGGGGCAAAGGGCTACATTGCACCAGTATCCTGGAGCCATAAATAAAGATAACTACGTTAATGAAGATATGGCTTAAAGGTCTTAGTTACCAGGCCATATAATTGAAGAAAAGCAAATCAATGTTCATTGTGTCTTTATAAGTGATTGTAGATATATCTAACTTAGACGTTCTCAATTATATACTTACAACATTTGTTAGAACGTTAGACCAGACATATACAATACATTTATATGTTATAATTGGTGAACTGTTGACTAATTCGCTTGTTACGCCTGTTTAAGGTAAGACAGGTAAGGTTGTTGATGAGATTTGACAATCTTACCCGCTTTTTAAGTTAAGATTGTTTTATTTGTAAATATTAAAATTAGCATAACTATACTTATATATGTTATCTTGTATTCATCCCAAAAAAATTAACAACAGTTATTTTGATATTAATTTAATTTGACAAATACTTTTTCTTGTTAAAAAGTAGAAATCATTCACGCAAACTATTTGCAGATGAAATTACAGATATTAAATTTAATCAATTATGAATATTTTTATTATTATTGTTTATAAATCAAATTTCAACTCTTCTAGTCCCGAGAGAGTTCGAGGGACGGCAGAAAATCCCTCGGTAGAGGAGGCCAAATGACCGAGGGTCAGGACGACAGAGAGAGGAATCGGCGGAAAATCCTGGCGTTATCGAGTAAGACTGCCCGCTGGAGCCTCGCAATCATTGGTCCATCACCCAATCCCAATCTAATCAAAGAGAATATCATTATTTTTTTAAAAAAAACCCTCAACTTTTCTTTAATCAATATTAATAACAATGGAAATGAGACAAGATAAAAAAAATATCTTATTATTCTTAGTGCTTGATTTCTCTGCAGCCTATTCGTAAAAATATTACATATGAAAAGCAATTATACTTAAACAACTACCTATGGTAAAACATTATTTTTCGAAGACGAATTATACTACAGAGGTGTTATAGTTAGTTAAATCATTTGAACTGTTCGTGCGAACAATAATACAATAGATTAAAAAGATATGAAATATAATATTAAAATATGGTGTTTACAATCTATTGTAAAATAAAAGAAATAGTAGTTAAGATGCAGAAGAGAAACGATAAACGATCGCCGATCTCGGCTTTATTCTAAAAAATCTCGCCGCTCTTCAATACTTCAAGGAGGCGGCATGTCTCTCGCTATCAAGCCTCCTTGCAAGTTTGCGCGGGAACATGAACCGTCCCCATTTTGTTTGTTGTAAACTGTAATAATATATTTTAAGAAACCTGATCTCTGTTCTAAATTATAGAATCAGTTTAAAGCAACCCCAGACAACGATGGCAAGCTTCTGCTTAGGAGCTTATTCATCTGTACCCTTAGAATAGAATATATATTTATTGTATACCAATCCATTTTAAAAGTGAAATACGTTCGGAACAGTCCACTAATTTTGTACAAAGGGTGACGTAGTGTGAGTTTCAAAAATTACCAGACGTTTGCGATTATAATTGCGTTGCCAATAATCGTATATATAAAGATTCATTTTCAATATTTCACAACAGACGCGCTTCTGTCGCTTCCATACAATTTGACAGCTTAGAACTCAAGGGGAACTGTGTACAGACGAAAGATTACGTTACGTATACTAAAATGCCATACTTACGGAGTTGCTATAGTATCAAGGTTAAATTTAACGAGTTAAAAATGATTACACTTACATATAACTGACCTATTACAAAACCGGTATCGAGATGAAAAGAACTAGAATGCTCAAATAACGCAATGGACTCTAATGTCTTCAAATAAATGGCGTAAACAAAATGAGAATTAAATATTTAATTGTTTCTGTGGACAAATATGTCAAAACTGTTAATTTGTCGTTGGAAAAGAAAACTTTTGTACCAATTAAATTTCAGGGATCAAATTTCTTTTTTACTTAAATACTAATATTTGAAGTCAATGACCCCAATTCCGTAGTGCACGGAAGAAATTAAATTTGAGTTACTGCATCTCTTTCATTCCAATTCATTAAGAAGGGATATCATTTAAGAAAAGTCAAGTTAGCTGTCACTTAGACGATCAATACACTTTTGACTTATTTTAATCGGAATATTTAATGATGCGCATTAAAATAAGCCAAAAACGCGTAATAGTCGCCATTTTAGAAACGTCAAATGACGTCACCGGTCATCTGTCTCTTTTAGGTTGTATTGTACTAAAAGAGTAATACTGAATTTAAATTTATTTTAGTTCGTGCACTTCGGAATCATGGCCATACATTTATTCAGTCTAGAATAGAATAGAATAGAATATATCTTTATTGTTCATCAGCCAATTCAAGAAGAGAAACACTCAAAAAAAACTTTTAACTAATTTTGTACAAAGGGCGACCTTATCTCTAAAAGCGTAACTCTTCCAGGTAACCTTAGGATGGACAGGATTCAAGATAAAGCACTTGAGGGAAGTTGGCGACGAATAACGAAGACATACATGATAAAAGTTATTACATACAAATAATAAATATATACATACATAGGTACTTACTAAATGATAGCAAGTATACGCTACATAATACATAATTATATAAATATATATCTACTAAAATACATATAACCACAGACTACTAAGGAGATGCAGTATCAGTAGATTCAAGTATCTAGGTACAATACATACTCTTATGAATTAAAGAACGAAGAATATAATTAAAATGCTGAAAGTATTTACTTATAATTTTCATATTAATAATAATAGATCATATTAAAGTATTCTAGCAAATCGTACAAATATAAAAACTTATTCGGTATACAAATAAAAAAAAAATTATAACTAATTTGATCAGCATGCTATATTTAATACACTAGCAGTGCCCGCGACTTCGTGGATGTCGGACAATAACATTTCGTACGTAGGCGGGTTACATGATTTCACTTAAGAATTTATTTGGTTAAGAAATAATATCATGTTTACAAAAACACCTTAACAGATAATGTATATTTTGGGATTAACAAAATTAAGGTTAGTAAATAAATCTTGAAAGGTAGATTAGATTTTTTAGATCTTTTAAAATAGAACAATTCCGGCATACATGATTTTTGCGCAAGTTTACCCTTTAAGCTGCGCACGCGACGAAAGCTCGGCAAAAGAGTAGTTTACCCGTTTTTGAATCATTTTTCATTGATGCTCAGTTCCTATTGGTCGTAGCGTGATGCTGTACAGCCTACAGCCATCCTCGATAAATGGACTATCTAACACAAAAATAATTTTTCAATTTGAATCAATAGTTTCTGAGATTAGCGCGTCGAACCAGACTCTTCAGTTTTATATTATTAGCACAGAAGTATAGATTCAAATCTCGAGTCAGAGTTTGTTATCGATATCCACCGAAACGGCTTGACCTATTCTTATGAAATATTTTTCTCACACTCACATCTGCTATCTAGTCCTAATTAAGCATCATTAACCCTTTTCAGGCCGGCGAACGCATTTTTGATTTATGTGTCTTAAAAAAATAACAAAAATCAGTTATTAATAAAAAAAGGTTTATTTCTTAGAAAAATTATTTCACAAGTAATTATATTCACAAGTAATGCACACCGGACCTTAAGGTCCGCCCGGCCTGAAAAGGGTTAAGAGGTTGTGTTATGGATACTAGATAACGGAGAAATAAAGATAGTAATATGTATATATTTAATCAACAAACAAGTATCCATAACTCGTTCACAAATATTGGTACTCATCTATCATCTACATCTGACAGAGGCACTGACCACTCGATGGACCAAAAGGTGGCCAAGTATAGATGTAAATCCATTGCGTTTGACGGAACGTCACTTTTTAGAGCCTATTACAATGACAGAAAAAAACAGGACCCACAAAAAGATGTGTGGTATGTTGCTCCAAGAAAAACGAGTCGGGGAAACGTGTACGTCGAGAAACTCTATATTATTCTCCTGATTGTAATGTAGGGCTATGTTTATCACAGTGCTTTAAAATTTATCATACTAAATTAAATTATTAACCTTTTTACAAATTTATTATTCCTAAATTGTTATTTTTTATATTTAAAAATGTATAAACTTTAAATAAAACCTGATGTTTTTTGAAACACTTTTATAAAAAAAACCCTAGCATTAAGTGGTTAATGATAGTGACTAGCCACACAGATAAATCGATGTTTCATTCATATTTATTTATTTAATTCAACATTGTTTCAACAGCATTTTTTACATATACAGAATATAATGGAATTACCCAGACATAAGCCAATTAAAGAAACACATACTTTTTAAAAAGGTATCAGGAAGTCAAGAAGGTAGCTGCTCAAAATATATTTAAACAAATGATAATTAACAATGAAAAAATTGTCAATCAAGAAAATTATGATAAGTTTTATAGAAAGGTTTGAAAATATATAAATAAATATAAGGTATCAAGGTATATTTATGAGGAGCGTGACCGATCAGGCCACCAGTGGCTTTTTGCTGATTGGATGGAAAAAAATTAAAAGTCGTCATTGCGTTATAACTGTGTAAATTATGTATACTGTGAGTATTTATAAACTTTCCTAATTTGAGTCCGCAAACGCATAACCGCGATGGAGCGCTTGCATAATAACCCACTTACGTTAACTCTGAACCGGTCTTGTTATAATGTTGTCACTGATATATCGATAAATTCTGATAATCTAAATACAAACTGACTGTAGAAGTTGTTTGTTAAAAAATTATATAGACTATGAACACAGGAAAAGACTAACAATCTATTGGCATCTCATTCTTTACAATCATAGAAACATTACGCTACCCTCCTTCTGAGACAAGTGAAAGAAATCGTAAGCGTCGTTACGTAAATTTCTGGTTTGCTTCTTGTACAAACGAAAACCATAATCTTTAAAAAACTTTGATGATTTTCAGTTTCTTAACGTATCTTTTCTTTAAAATATAATATGTTATTGTTGAGTGTTATTAGGTCACGTATTATTTAAAGTTTTTAAATTGCTTTATCGGTCTCAATAAACTGTTAGTACATTATCTGTAATGGATTTCATTAATAATTAAGTCTACTCTTTTCTATTCTAACATTAATTTAAGAAATCTATCTTTTGTACTGGTGTCAGCCGTTCCTCTGCTAAGTGGCCCGTCTAAAAAAGATGGTAGGTGGTGGCTGGAAATGGAACGCAGGGGATTGTATAGTATGGTAATGGACTGCACTGCAATAGGCTGATATGATGATAATATTTTTAAGTAAGCGCCAAATAGCAGAAGCTCTCGATTATCGATAAGTTTTCCCGCCCACGTCCCATCACTACAGCGTAATGAAGCACAACCGCTTTCACTGCTCTGGGTTTGTGTACGCGTTTCCTAGTTCGCTGTATTATCATTTACATACGCAATAGTTTCATCATAACCTGTTCAGCGACCGCGGGCTACTTCGGGGGGGTGATGGCACCATCGATTTATTAGGAAATAGTGATGTACCAATTAAGGTACGTTTCCTTGCGTGTCGATCAGTATTATGTTAATATCGTAGTCGTTTGTAAGGGCGAAAATTTGTCTGATTTATTTGTCAAGGAAATAAATGTTAGATTTTTTACAGCATTTTCACTTAACCTTAATTTGTTGAGTCGCGATACTCCCGGGAACTTTAGTTAAAACCTTATTGTCTGTGTTGCTGATACTGGCCGTTTATTGTATTTTTTTAATATTTAAATTTTGATCTATTTCATATTCTTTTTTATTGACGTTTGTCTTGTTTATTAGTCTTATTAATATAATTGAAGAGAAGTCATCTTTTTATTTCTCCAACAGTCTGGATTGCACAGATTAAAAGCCTAAATAAGATAGATTCTATTTATTATTTTCTAACTTTGAAAATAATTATTTCCATACAAATTTGGTGAATCGTTTTAATTAATCTGTTAGGTTTGGTTGGTGGTAGGACATTTTCTTAGTCCATCTAGCTATCACCATCTTAACTGTCTGTCATTATCATAATAATGTTAACAGCCATTGTTGTGTTCATGCAGTTGGGGGTTCGTGGCTCGAGCGCCCTGGAGACTCTAAGAGACAGTGGGACACCTCCCCAGGAGGTGATGCCTGTCGATTAGAACTCTTCCAGAGGCGAATCGACCTTAAGGCTTGAGGCCTCTCCAAGGTTCTCGCCTCCTTAAAACCCCGGTAACGTTGTAAAGTCCAAAAAAAAAGCAGTTGGGGGTAAGATAGCTTGTTCCATTGTGGGGACTCTTTGTGTGTGCTTGCTTCCGTCTTGGGCCTTATCATTACTTACCAACAAGTGAGATCTGGTACTCCATTAAGAATTATTAAAAAGTATACTCTCCTGATAATGGTAAGTAACCTTAACATATAGACAAATGCATTTATATCAAGATATCACTGGATACAGCTAGGCTGAAGACGAGAATACCGCCTACGAAAACCGCCCGAAAACACGCCCCAAAATAGGAAGGATAGGTACCACCCAGAAGACTGGGGTGGGAGTGGCGAGGCGGGCAGTGGTTGCCTGTCTTTCTATGTCCGGATGACCACGTCTGATTGCCCAAGTAGCTTTAAGCAGTTTCTATCGTCGCGAAGCACGACAGGGCCGAGCTTTCTTGGGGTGGTTTGGAGAATTGTTTCATCAGAATACAAGTTACCCTTGCGAAGGGCAGCGTAGTTACTGAGATTATTTCACAGGACCAATACAGGTGGGTATATCCATAAGTGGAATCCTCTCCGAAAAAGAATTAGATGTTACCAAATATGACAGGAATATCAAGATATGGTGATACCAGATGCTCAGTTACGAGGCCTTGTTTTAAGGAGACAACAGCTGACGTTCAGAGAGACAAATGTAAAATGATTCTTATTGTAATGGAGTAAGGTACTCACAAATATCAGTGTTACGCTTTATCTGCTAGAAGTCTTGGTAAAATTTCACACTAATTTAATGCATGAATACAATATGCAATGTCGTGTGACAAGTGCCAAAGTGCTACTTAATCTTTCTGGCCGATTGTACCGAACTTCTACTGAGAGGTCAACGTACTTTCTAATCTGTTCTAATAAGGTTTCATATTGATCTGTTAACCTATTTGAGGTACCTTTTACTAGGTTAAGAAAGCGTTCCCATCACATAACGATTAATCTTCACCATACACAATACGTCAATCGCTCTGGCAAAAATAAAAAACGCCTTTCCAATTCACACCAGAAAGAAAAATGATCTATTTTTTTTTATATCAATGATAATATTATAATTATAAGTATTTTAATTTAAATATATTTTTACTGTCTAATATTGAGGTAAAATTAATTTTTAAGACAGTAATAAAATGTTGAAGAAGATTCGAGCCATCTTTCTCAATAAAAGCGTTATCTAGTGTTCAATTTACAAACTTCCAATCATCTGTCAAGAAAATCAGTAAACCATTAATTTTTTCATTGAGTAGCTGCTACTCAACACTAGATGGCGCCAAATACAATAAGTTTTAAATTTGTTGTTTTTCAGAATTCGATCAAACTTAGAGACAAGTAGTTATCAGTTCTTTAAAAAATATGTTTGTTTATATTTATATTTCATATGTACCTGTCAAAATTGAACGCTTCGTACGCAAAACCATAAGTAGAAAGATTACTTAATAAAACTCTTCTTTTTTTCGCTATCCCGAATATTGTAGTGTTCCAGCACTAAGGTTGCCATTTCACAAAAGCAAAAAGAAGGAAGAATAGTAGTAAAAAGTGGTAATTTTAATTTTCGCCGCGTTAAGATGAGTAAGGTCGCTAGAACTCATTGAGAAAATTTATCACTCATGGACATGCTTGCTATAAGCGTCTATAGGCTACGAGAACCGCTAACTAGATGATCGAAAGCTTGGTTTACACCCTTACAGAAACCTTTCTATCTCTCCATATTGTTGCACACAATCTGTTTTTACTTATTTATTTATTAACTTTCGCCCAAGGTCGCCTGCAAGAGATTGCTAATTAGAAATAAGGCCACCTATTGTATGTAATACGTTTTGTTGTATTATTGTTGATAGTTTATATTTTGTGACTCTTTTTAACAAGGAGAATCCGTTTACGAACCTACTAGCTAAGCAACGGGCATGTGTGAGTCTCGCCTAATGCCCGATCAAAGCTGCACGGGGAATACCCGCTTAAACCTCCCAGTAACATCATTACTCTACTTGGGGACGACCTGGGTTCGGCTAAGGCTTGCAGATTCTTGTAATACTACCGCCTGTGCTATTTCGACTGCGAAGATTCGCTGTGAAGGATGTGTCCAATTGCGAATTATCACGAATTGATCTAATCGTATATTGGAATATAATAGGCAGTGATAAACTATATAAGTTATAGCACACACAGAACCAAAAGCAAGAGAAGAAAATAAAACAATGTTGCCAGAAGGCATAAATATGTCCTTACCATAGAAATAAATTAATAATATTGTCATGAACTTACCACCCGTAATATATATTTAACTTTAATGCTTATCTGTTTGTTGCGTGTCAGGGTTTGTGTGTGGTTCGGTTACTATATACACTTTTAATTTTATAATAATAAATGTTTCTTTATTGCGAATAAATATGCGAACAATGTAGTAGTTGACTTAATCGCTTGACTTGGTCGAATAATGTCGAGTAGGGGCCGAGTCTCCACACGCCCGCCGCACGCCACGCGACGCGCCGCTCCCTCCCCGCACAGTTTCTCCCCTCTGCCGCCAGAGGGCGTTAACAACTGTTATATTGTTAATGATTGTAAAGATAAATAAATTTGATTTGATGAAATCGCTTGTCCTAATCGCGTATTACATTAATTACAGATCGCACTAATTGCGAATAAGATTAGCCACAAAAATTGGATAACTTTAATAAGACAAATTTCCCCATTCTCAATTCGCAGCTATAGGATACAAAATAACTGAAGATTTTTTTTAAACACATTATCTAGCTCAAATTAAGTATAATTAAACTTGTGTTGTAGATACTAGATAACGGAGAAATACAGATATTAGAAAAAATACAAATATCTGCTTCTGCTGAGATTCGAATGCAGCACCTTAAAAGTGAAGCACTGACGCCCAAAAAATCTTTTAAATTCGATATATTTTTAGATTTCGTTAAATAATTTTTTTATTATAATTAATAAGTCTAAGTTATATGGATGACTGCCAGGATTATCGATTAGTCTATCTCTTAGTAGCTAATTGAAATACATATTTTTTTTCAGTCACATCTATTATATAGCAAAATATATAGCACCATAAGTCTTTGTTATGGATACTAGATGACGGAGAAATATAGATAGTAATTTGTATATAAATATCAGACAAAAACTAAATAAACATACAAACATAAATGTCTCGTTAACAAATATTTCTCATCATACAAATATCTGTCCCTACCGGGATTCGAATCCGGGACCTCTGACTAAGTATACAGGGTTACTGACCACTCCACCAGATGGTCGTCAAAATATTACATAGTTCTCTTGTGAATATTGGGGTAACTTAGTTGGTTAATATTTAATTGTAATATATATTCTAGAGATATGTCTTTTTGTACGACAGCAAGATGAGTGTTTTAATAGAAAAGTACAAATAAATAATAGTATACGATCACAATATAAATATAACCTTACTGTAGAGAAATCTTCGAGTTACATACAAGACAAAAGCACTTATATTGCTGGAATAAAGGTATTCAATCACCTACCAATATGTATTAAGTCATTGGAGGGTACACTATTTAAACAAAAATTAAAAGAATGGCTTTTACAAAAAAGCTTTTACAATTTAAATGAATACTATAATTGGAATTATCTTTAAAAATTGTAATGTCAATATTGTACGCCCGAAAATGGCAATCTGTTGTGACTTATGCATGTGACTGTAAGATCTATTTATTGTACACAGAATCACAATAAAATTTATCGTATCTATCTTATCTTATTGAAAACACAAACATTTATTATAATTGCTTCAAAATTTATAGAGAAATCGCGTAAAATACAAAACCCATATATTTTCCTACCGGGACTTAAACCCTGTACTACCAGTTTACCAAGCCACCACTTAACGGTGTAATTTATTCTGTCAGTGTAGTAGATCATTTACAGTGACGTAGTATTTTGATCGCGTACACGTTACTCGTATTAATAATTCCATCTCATCACAATTTGAAGCAGCGCGCGCGCATAACGACGTGACGCGCACGCGTTTGACCGACTTATCGAAAAATCGTAACGTTAATATTTTTAATTTTAAACCTTATGAGATATTGTGTGTGAATCTGTGATTTTGTGACTGTTGATTGCTGATTTTAAATAGCGGTAAGCATTCTTTGAATTATTTTTAAACTAGTCAAGTCGTAGAATTCAAACAATTTTAATAGCAATGTTATTATTTGAAATTAAAATATTTCTAAATAACTTCAGAATGCTAATAATTGCAAATGATAATGCTTATAATTTTTATGAAGAATTTTTTTTAATGATTTCAAGATTGAAGCAATTTATTAAAAAATCCATCATTTATTTATTGTTGCAACTCCTTCGTGTTGTTATGATATCACTGTCAACTACATAATTAAAATATTTTATGAAAAATAATTAGAATTTAATAATCATCATCATTATCATATCATTATCTTATTCAAGCCCACTGCTGGGTATAAGTCTCCCCTAATGCACGCCACTGCTGCTTTTCGATGACTAGGATTCGTCTTCGGATTTAATAATGAAATACACATAATTATAAATAGTAATTACAGAATAAAACAAAAAGTGTTCGCGTGATAACATTTCAGGAAGTTATTCATACTATTCATATAAGAATATATCATACTATTTATTGGATTAATAATAACAAACTGTACCTATAAAATCTTACTCGTCTCTAGAGAATTAGCAAATCATTTGGCAAACTTATAAGCTTTTACAAAAACTTTATAAATTTAACATAACAAGTAAAGAGAAACTATATAAGAAAGCGTTTACTCTGGTATTTACTCTCTTGATATTACTAAAGCGTGTAGGTTTATTTCTAAAACATGAATCATTAAAAATAATTGAAGACTTTGAGACGTGATTAATTTAAAAACGTCATTACAAACATTTAACTGCTGAGCAGTTTCTTGCATCTTCTCTAGGGATAACGATTATTTTCAGAAATATCGATTTTAAAATCGATTCAATCACAATTTGATAAATGGAATTATAAAAATCGAACATGGGAGTGGGGGAGGCTCTCCGAGACGAGCTAGAGCAGGCAGCGGTAGGAGTATGGGAGAGACTTGCGCGTGCGCACAAAACAAATGGCTACGTTATACCGGTATCCCGAAATCTTAAGGAAATAATCTAATTAAAACATGGCTGCATGGGAGTTAGTTTATTTGCCTTATGATAACTAAAAGCAATAAAACTAAAGCCCGAAGATTTAAAAGCCTTCGGTAACCTCTTTGCGGATCTTCTTCTCTGATATTGTTTATAAAATATTGATAAATATTTGTACAAAAGTCATTCATTGATTAATTCAAATTCAGTTATCGGTTTCATAAATTGAGAAACGTGTACAATGTTATCTAAGAATTGTTCTAAATTTTTTATAGTTATTTCTTTATCATGGTAATTTAGGCGTAAATAAGTAGGCGTCGACGAAATGACTACGTAATCATTTCTAAAGTATAATTATGTTATAAAATAATAGTCAGCTTTCACAATGCTGTATGTCTCCAGCTACCTTTGAAATTGGTGAAGGATAAAGATTTGTGACTGTCAACTCCATTTTACAGCACAGATTATACGGGCTTACAGATTAAATCTACATAGATCCTTCAAGAGGTTGTAGTTTCTATTCTTCCTGAATTATGTGAATGATGTGTCAAAATGTAATAAAATGCCGAGTTTTGTCTATGACCTGGTGATATTGATACATTTCATATGTAGATATGTACAATATGTAGGTTCGCTTACAGTAAATCGATCGCTGTCATCTTTTCGGCCGTTCTTTATACGTTGTTTCTCAAACTGTTGCTTGTAGTGAACAACACATCAAGCAAACACCTTTTTACAGATACAATTCTTAATTTCAACCTTTGGCTACCTATATACACATGTTAACATAGTCATATAAATACTATATCAATGTGATATCAAACATTTTAAATCATAAAATTATTTTAAAGCCGAAACCAACCCATATTAATGGGTTGGTTTCGGCTTGATAGAGTATGTGCCTTACATACATTTTATATTTTGCACGCTGACTAATTAATAGATAACTATAAAACTAAGCTTATTGTATATCCATGCGAGGTGGGTAAACTAATTCATGTTCTTTGAAACAAAACTAAATTTTATTAAATGTCACCTTTTTCATGTAATGAAAACAAACAAACAAATAGCACAAGGTTAAAAATCGAATGTGCTATTCTTAATGTCACGTGACACGCCAAATTAAATTTTTGTTTTCATATTGACATAACTAGACGGAATGCACATAAATCACGAGTGTATACTTCACAATAAGGCCCAGTATTACGAAACTATGCCGCCATATAAGCAGTTTGAAAGCATATAAACAACGTGTCACCATTTCGCTATTAAGTGCCTAGTGCAATAAGTATTGCAATGTGTAGATTTTAATTCAAACCAACACAAAACAATCAAAGAGTGATTGTAGGTGACGTTGTCGAGTGACAGTCAATGTAAATTTTTAAAACTGTGTTTATATATTATACACTGACAAATATATAACACGTACACGTACATGTATATATATATTATATATGTGTATGTATATGTATTTATATATCATATTTTTATAACAATATTTCATGCATATTTATTTAATATATTAAGTATACATGTATATACAAGTCTGCCATTATAATCAAGCTCTCCTTTCGCGGTTCTACTGGAAGAGATTTCTTTAGAAATAAGTAATACCCTTATACATTCTAGTTGTGTCTAATATATTTTATTCAATTGTGTGTACGTGCATAAATTGATGAATTAATAAAATTACTAAATAGACTTAGCGTGGTCCGTATCGTTTTCCATCCAGCGGAACGCGTAAAGGAAACGGCTAGTTCTTGCCGTGTTGGCGGCTCGTGTCAGACAGTAGTCAATTAGTAACGCGCCGACAACCTAACAACTAGGTACATCTAGGTACGATCTGAAATCTGGTATCCGTGTACAAGCACATCGTGCAAATACATCGAATTGGACGCATCCAGGAAAAATTTTAAGGTATCGTCTGCGCGTTCCAGCATATAATTAAACACACAAAATAATTAATATATATCATGTTTAAAAAATAAACATATTAAATATAATATTAAAATTCTCTGTAAAGAGAAATAATGTGCTTTTACTCGTGTCCTAAACTGCACCAATGTATGCGAATCACGAATGAAGGAGGGTAGTGATTTCCACATTCTCACTGCATAAGCCGTGAAGGTATAGGAATAAAATTCGGTTTTAAGTTTTTATTTTATTTTATAAAATGTGTAGAAAATGATTCGATTCCGGCTTATGGTAAGCAGTAGGATAAGTCCATATGCCAAGCAATATGGTGCAATATGCGACACAATGCCCTAGCTTCGCCTTCTACTTTCCGGCCCAATAAATGCTTTTTCTTTCCCTCATGGCTCGAGCGCCCTGGAGACTCTAGGAGACAGCTCCTATGGAAGAAATGCCTTGAAGAAATGATTAGAAATCCTCTAGGCCAATCGCCCCTTAAGCTTTAGGACTCTCCAAGGTTCTCGCCTCCTTAAAACCCCGGTAACGCTGTAAAGGCTAAAAAAGCCTTATCTTTCGAAGGAACCTCTGTTGTATGAAGGATGTAATCCATGTTATACGTGTACTGGTAAGGAATTCCACGCTCCGACTGTGCGACAAAGGAGTCACAAAATCTCTTTGTGCTTAAAGAAGAGGTAGAAACAATCAAAGGGTGACTCCATAGACCAGGAGGCGTGCTCCTAGTAGGAAAGGAGCGGGAGGGATAAAAGTATACTCTCCATGGTACAGCTGGTATTAGACACTAAGCGACGCTGCAGCAATTGCAGAGGCTCTAGGGCGTTCAATACCTCTGCATCGCCAATAATACGCATAGCGACACTCTGCAATCTGTCCATAGCATTGAGGAGGTACTGATGAGGCCATCCCAAAGGTGTGAGCAATATCCCACGCAGACCAGACCTGGGTGGACATTGCTGAAGTGAATAGGTGGACATTACTGAAGTGAATACATTTACAAATAAATTAATAACCTCCACGGGCCCATAAAACTTTCTTGGCTGTTATTTCCGCGGGAAGTAAGCTACAAAAACTTTTGAATCATTTGTAAATTTCAAGGCAAACTCGCCCGATAGTACCTACGCCGATTTTAAATAAAAACCTCCAGAGGAAGGCAAAGAGAGCAATGTCCTTGCAGCCTTGCTACCTGCTTAAATCGACTCCTATATTAATTATTAACGCCTTGAATACTGGATGCATAACATAAAGTTGATTGCAGGAAACAATAAATGCATTTTTTATTTTTATTTTATTATTTTATGATTGCTAGTCGGTATGTTCGATAGATAGTGAAGGTCCGGCTCCAAAAAATACTCGTAAATAAAATAAGTTTTAAAATTGAATTTTCGCTAGTGTTGTGAACTCCGTTTTTAGATTTGTTGAAAACTTTTTTAAATCTTCAGAGAATTAAACACAATACATAATTAATTGTAATGACAACATAAATAAAGCGAATATTATATTAGTGGTATATTGTTGTTTATTAATTATTAATAAATATAAAAGTCAAGGCAAATGATTCGACACCACCTGATGGTAATCAGTATGATTAGACAGCAGATGAGCGTACCACCTGTGCTCTACACACAGTCCAGCTACGTCAGAAGCCTATGATTATTGAAACGAAAAAATGTGTTACGTCATCTGCTACACTCTACATCGGCACAGCTATATTTTTTTAAATTATTTTTTAAAATCATAATTAACCCCAGATGCCGGTTAAGAGGCGCTGGCCAGCCAGAACAATGTTAAGAGACGACTGTCCAAATACGAGTGGGTGTAAGTAACATAACGAATACACACCCACACTCAATACTAGCGAAGTTTAAGTGCTTACAGCTATGCATATTTAAATAAAAACTCGTCTAAATCATTTATTTATTTACTTATCTCAACACTGTTTCAACAGCAATTTTCTACACACACAGAATATAATGCAATAACCAAGACACAAGCCAATTAAAGAAACACATTATTTTTCCAAAAAATCATCAGGAAGCCAAGAAGGCAGCCGCCCAAAATACATCAAGACACAAATCATAACATAGTTTACTGGATTATGTACGATAGTTTTTTAAAATACAAAATGGTGTGTTTTTTTGAGATAATGACATACTTATGTACATACAAACAATTTAATTAGTTACATTATACATGGAAACAGTATGCAAGGATACTATTTATTTCTAAAGAAAGATATAATTAGAAAGAATCTCATAAATAATCAGTGTATAGGTATTATAGAAATATTGCAATACCAACCGTATAACTGTAAACAATATCTTAACTAATACGTATCGGCTTCTGAAGAGTTGTTAGAAATCAGAAGACTAAAAACGCTTTATAGAAAATGCATGTGACGTATGGGTGAAAAGGTAAAATAAATGGTTTTTCTGTAATTAATATGTTTTCATAAATATTTGTCAAAATAAAATTTATTACATTCTATTTTATTACAAATTCTGTTGAAAATTTCTACATAAAATAATTCATGATAAAAATTAAGTAATATATTTTGCAATGCTTACTTCTTTTAAAATATCTCATATTTTTGAAATAAATACGAAAAATCTCAATTTTCATTAGTCACTCGATATTGAACCTTGAAGCTACTACAATTGAGTTCTAGAACCTAATCTTTTAGGGAGTAAGCTGGATTGTATCAAGGAAGCCGGTTCTTAAGGTACAGTGGACATCAAATATACAGTTGACACTATCGAAAGGGGTAAGGCTTGTGTGAAGGTCATTGTACGCGTAATGTGCTGCCTTCTGTACAAACATGAAAAAACTGGTTCTCAAAATGTCAAAAGAACCTCGAGACCTTGACGTAAGCAAAAATACCCACCTTAAAAAGAAAGTTAATCATCGCTTTTGTCTCTCTCGTTCCGATATCATGTGAGTGAGATGCTCGCCTAGCATCAGTATTGGCCATGACACACTTGACCATCAGTTTTGTAATCAAATAAGCATTGGAAATGCATAACAGCCTCGAGATATGGGCGGGATACTTATATTACTTTTGTTCAATACATGAATATTAAAATATTTTCATATTTAATTAACATTGGTCATTTATTCCTATTAAATCTGGTAACATTGTTTTTTCTTACTGTATTGCATTTGGTTCTGTGTGCTGCTGCTATGGGCAACACCAAATATATCTTTTATATATATTAACATTGCCTATTATTTATTAAATAACAATGAATATAGAAGACTACGAAAAGGGCCTGACCAAAGATAGATATAAAATTTATTTCTATCATCATATACAAACACGTTTATACAACTTACAATTTACAAAGGCTTAATAAAATTCTGACATAAATAAGCTGTGTCACAGCGACGCATACAGGTTAAAGCTCAGCGATGTATTTGGCCAACTAAAACAAAACGATGATTTGCAGCTTCTTCCAGGTCACAGGGCAAGGACGACGAAACAGAAATGGGTTGTAATTTTATTTCCCAAAATAAATAGTTTTAGTTTAATATATTATTTTATAGATTGCGAAAACATTTCACAATGAAACGTAAAAATTATTGTCAATAATAAAAAAATCGTTATAAATTATAAAAGTCAAAATAATTATAATTTATAAATAAATATATATATATGTGTGTATAAAGAATACAACACGTAATACATAGAAAAATATCAATAAATATATTACGTAAATCTTAGAATGATAATGAAAAAAATTTTTTTGTACTATACAATTCTTTATCTAACAAAAAATTTTGTTAAATTATGATTTTTTTAAGTATAGTAAGTAAACATTAAAATATCGAATCAATTAATAATAAGGTTCTCTTGGAAGACTTACACTAGATAGATAATGAAGTGGCTGTCTTTAGATACAGACGCTGATATTCAAGCTTATTTTATTATTGTCCGTGTAGTATGACGTCACGTTTTCTCTCCTTTATACAACATTGGGTTCCTTCAAATGAGGCGTGAAATGGCACTTTTTGGGCCAAAGGTAAAGGTAAAGGCAATGCCATCAGGCAGTGTCGGAGTATTTTATTTAAAAAAGATACCATGAAATTGTGACTGATTTAAGTTATTATTGTAATAACTTTCCTGGTCTCGTGGTCACCGCCACCTGCCTCAAGTTTTGAGGTCTTGGCTTCATTACTGACCCTCGTGCCTATAAAATGTAAAGGTGAGATGATCTTGACAAGCATGACACCTTATTTGGTTACAATCGTGAAACGCAGAATCTCCTTCTTTGAAAACGGTTAAAAATCGAGCTAATGAGGTTAATGTTGTTGTATAGATACAAGTTTAGCTTCTGTAAACGTAAGAATTCATTTTATTTTACAGTAACAATCGTAACATTATCCCAATTCGCTAAACAATGTGTTATTTCAAACTCAAACTTGCATTATCAAAATCGAATACAACATTGTTGATATTAAATTCTCGGCGGACGCCAAAACTCTGATTGTATTAACTATGTTTTGATTCATAACACACGAAGTTTCCAACCTCAATTTGGAAAGAATTTCGCAAAGGTATTTCGTATTGCGTAAAGCAAATTATTTGGATATCACGATGACTATAAATTGGCTTAAATAGGTTCAATAGTTTTGATTAGACAGTTAAAAGTTTTTCCACTATACCAAAGCAAATAGACACGAATCGTATGCTGTTAACCGGGTCTACGTAAACAGTAGTATGCAAGTCCTTCCTCACATATACTTTATATATTAAGAGTTGATATAAAGCTACAAACGTCATTTTCATATAAATAAATAAACAATCTTACCAAGCAATCCCAAGATAATTAGCATTTTGAATGCATATATTTGAAATGGACCATTATACAAATTTAAACACTTAACTTAAACCTACCTTTTGTAATCTGCCTTTCTCCTGTATATCCTAAAATCTGTTGTGCCCGACAGGGTCCATAGTGTCATTAATAGTCTTAAGATCTACATATTATGTAACTATGGAACACAAAATAAAGAATTGAATTGAAATGAATTGAATTGGGTCTACCACCAGGAACCGGGTCTACGTAGGTACACAGTAATAGTTAAAATCCAAATGCATCAGCACGAGAAAAGTCAAGAACGTCAAATCAAGAAGACAAATATTCATGAAGAATAAGTTAACACATCCACTTTTAGCTTATTTTAGTCGCGTGGTTTATGATTTGCGTTAATTTAGGCAAATATACTTACAATTCAACAATTTATAAACTTCAAATGACGTCATTTTAGTGAAGGAGTGAACTTAAATTTAGAATGTGAATAACAGCATCGGTACAATTTTAATAAGTCTTTAACCGACTACAAAAAAGGAGGAGAAGGTCATCAATTCGGGTGTTACCTTACAACTCCGTTATTAGCAGACCGATACCTAAAATTCTTCTTCAGTATAATCCCGTTATTATCAAATTCCAATTTTGATGATGAGAAGAATGAGGAGTCGGAGAAACTCGTCATAGTTTGGTATTTTTATGAACAAGACAAGAAAATATTGTAAAATTAGATAACTTCTTACATTTCATTCTTAATTTAGTGTTTTAAAACCTTTTTATATACCATATATCACATTTACTCATTTAAATATTACATATATATATATAATTTTATGTAAATTGAATGTCTCAGCAAAGTTTACACAGTTATAAGATAAAGATATTGGAAGCTGTGTACAATTGAGAATTTAACTTTAAATTTAATCTAGTTAAAATAAATAACTAATATAAACTACTTTATTAATTTACTTGCGTAATATCGTTAAATCTTAAACCTCACTTTTTAGATATAATCTAAGTTAAGCATTAATACGAATCACGGTATCAATGATGTATTGTCTCTCACGACACACATTAGAAATTATATAGTATGAGAAAAGTATTATCTTCAACAGTTGAACGCGAGTAACCAACCACGCATAGATATTTCAATTCAATTCAATTCAATTCTTTATTTTGCGTTCCATAGTTACATAATATAAATCTTAAGACTATAAATGACACTATGGACCCTGTCGGGCACAACAAAATTTTAGGTTATACAGGAGAAAGGTAGATTTCAAGGTAGGTTTAAGTTAAGTGTTTAAATTTGTATAATGGTCCAATTCAAATATATGCATTCAAAATGCTATTATAATTATCTAGGGATTGTTTGAAATTGTAAGTCAGTGAGTTTTTAAATGTAAAAAATAGATTTTATAGTATTTTTGTATTACAATTGTTTGGATGTCAGTAATATTAATATTAAATAATTAGAAATCATTATATTGTATTGTTTTTTTTTTTTTTAATTCTAATATGTCAATTATTAGCCCAGTTAAGTTGTTACGTCACAAATTAAATTATGATTTAATAATATAGATAATATATCTCATACTCACATCTATCATCTAGCCAAAATTAAGCATCATTAAGAACTTGTGTTATGGATACTAGATAACTGTGAAATAAAGATAGAAATATGTGAGTAAGTACCTATGTATGTATATATTTATTATTTGTATGTAACAAGTTTTATCATGTATGTATTCGTTATACGTCGCCAACTTCCCTCAAGTACTTTATCTTGAATCCTGTCCATCCTAAGGTTACCTGGAAGAGATAACGTCGCCCTTTGTACAAAATTAGTTAAGTTTTTTTGTGCGTTTCTCTTTTTGAATTGGCTGATGTACAATAAAGATATATTCTATTCTATTCTATTCTATAAATATCATAAGCTAGCTTCTACCCACGGATTCGCCCGTCTGGAGTTCGGTTTCTCGCTAACCTTCTCCTGATGAATGGACTATCAAACACAGCAAGAATTATTCAATGCCAACCAGTAGTCCCAGATATTAACCTTCCAACCTCCAAAACCTTTCCTCTTTATAATATTAGTATAGATATACTAAATAAACATACAAACGTCTTTGTGAACCATATTTGGCCCCTACCGGAATTTAAACCCAAAACCTCTGACTTAGCAGAAATACGAGTCCCACATACGCCTATAGTTGGTACCCTACTGTAGGGTTGAGGTGTAAATGCATTCGACTTCTCAGATAACGAAGGGTCCTTCGTACGCTCTAGACGAACACGGCTTATAGGGCTTCGCTTTTGTTTTGGTTTTTTATGTACAAGCGTCCACACCACTACACATACAAGGTTCGATATATCGTCGCTGATAGTGCAAATCCACGTATGAACTATAGGTAAGGTCCGCGTATCTACACTAAATTAAGTCTCACAGAGGAACGTTAAAATTTTAATAGTTTTTATATATTATAGGCTTTTAAGCTAATTTAAGCAATTGGCACCATTTTGTCAGACACGCGGTATTATACAACACTTGTTACGCGGATTTGCACGATCTCCGATGATAAATACACACACCATGCCAGTATTGTCGACTTGTCTGTCTATTTGTCGTTGGATAAAAATACTCGATTGCTTTTTAAACACAGTATCGTGAAGATTATATCATCCAAGCTTATAAAAATATACTAACCAAATTCGTCTTCCTTTTTGAAGTCGATTAAAAAGAAAAAGAATCATTGACAGTGGCTGTCTTTGGGCAGTTGAGAATCAACAACTCACTGAATCCAGACAAAGCTTACCAAACTTTGTAGATATTTTTTTTTTATAAAAAGGCTCAGCAAATGGCTCGATACCACCTGATGATAACCAGTAGACGAGTCCACATGTGAAGACAGCTAGTGAAGCATGTGATATACTGCCCTAGCCACCCTCACCTTGCCGGCCGAAAAAGTGCTTTTTCACGCCTCTTTTAAAGGAACCCATTTTATAAGAAGGAGGGAATACGTGTGCTGGTAAGGAATTCCATGCTCTAGTTGTGCGACAGAGAAAGGAGTCACTAAATCTCTTAGTTCGTAGTTGTATAATTAGCAATTAATAATATAATATATTATTAATTGTTCATTATATATTTACTTTGTATTTTACATTTGTCCTTCAATTCCATTTTGAAGTTGCCTCCTTGGTCGATGTTTTGTGTGAACATATAATTGCCATCTATAGCAGTATAAATATAAATATAGTGATATAACACGTTAAATACTTTACACTCAGTTAAAATTACATATTCCCAAATTTGTACGGTTATTATTGATAATATTAATTTACGAACATAACTACATAATAAGCAATGTCGTAGGATATAATTTTAAGCATGATTTTGACTGTTACTTGTGGTCTTAAGAATTGCAGCACGACTAGTTGTGCCCGTGACTTCGTTTGTCGTCGTTATAAATTAACCTATTTTTTTTTCGAGGCGGAATCCGTTTATGGACCTACCCGCCACTGGCTAAGCGGCGGGCGTGTGTGGGGCTCGCCCAGTTCCATAAAATTGGACCTGGGAATATCCACTAAAACTCCCCGGTAACTCCATTGCCCTTCACGGGGGCGACCTGGGTTCTGCCGAAGCAATTCACCTAATATTTAATATATTAACATGTCCTACGTAATTGGGTAGGTTACCTGATTTACTTCACAATTTTATTTGGCTAAGGAAGAATATAATTTGTACAAAAACACCATCGCCAGTAATGAATTATTTTAAAACAAATTTTATTACAAAAACCGTCTCAAAGTTCAACAATTCCGGAATACATGGTTTTTGCGTGTATTTTTTCACAATTTTGAAACGTTTTTCTTCGATACTCAATTCCTATTGGTCGTGGCGTGATGTTATACCGCCTACAGCCTTCCTCGATAAATGGAGTAACTAACACAAACAGAATCTTTCTATTTGAATCAGTAGTTCCTGATTAGCCCGTTGAACCAAACCAATTTCACTTTTGATGAATAGACACCTTATTTTCTAAGCCGTTGGTTCGTATTTCCTAACTTAAGGTTTTATATACTCCTTATGTGACTCTCCCATGTGGGAATACTTGGGTCCAGTTGCACTATGACGTGTAAAGGCTGACGCTTCATACATCATCGTTATAATTTTACACTTCTTTATAAATACAAGTGATGCTTACAGGCCTTTAGATCTTTATAGTTGATATGCGTTGATACACACACTTACCAACTGCATCAACTTTATAGTCCCGTCTCTCTCTAGTATTGAGCTTCGTGCGAACAGTCTGAGCGATGTCCGACTTGAAGTCCCATTGATTGTTCGTGTAATACTCGAAGACATCAAATCCTTTGCTTAAACGACGATGGACCCGCATTAAACTGTAAATATACAAAATTAACTTTTTAAGTGTTTTTAGAAAATTAACGGCGGACATCTGTGGCTTCTTTTTATTCTGTGGTGGCTCTTGTCATTTTTGTTGTCTGTCTAATGCTGTTTGCCGCAGATGGCCTTTACAGCGTTACCGGGGTTTTAAGGAGGCGAGAACCTTGGAGAGTCCTCAAGCCTTAAGGGGCGATTCGCCTCTGGAGGAGTTCTAATCCACATGCATCACCAGGGGAGGTATCCCGCTGTCTCTTAGAGTCTTCAGGGCGATCGAGCCATGAGGGAGTTGCTGATACTACCGCCATGACAGGCGAGCACTGTATTTAGCTTTCGCCTAGGTTGGTTTTGAACACTGGTTTTGAATTGCTATCATTTTAGTTATCTTTATTATTAACCGGGTAAGCTCTTGTCTTTCATCTCACTTCAAGGTTTTTAACGTAAATTAAATCCGTTATCCCAAAATTAAAGTATACTGAAATATATCGTGAGAAAGAGATAAAATACTTAACGTTATTTATTACAAAAATTCGGTAACGTTACCGTCCTAACTTTTATGTAATAAAGTACGAATACTAAAGATTTAAACGGTATATATTGATACCGTTATTTCTATTGGGCGTTGTATATATACTTATAATACAGGTTTGTAATCGTGTTACGACGCATGTCATTTTTAATTGTAGAAACAAATTGATTATATTGATTGAATATTTAATAATGTACTGTCTGCAAAAATATATGTAATGTCTTTTGGCGAAAATATAGTTCTAAAGTACTTCGCTTGTAAATTGAAATTGGATTTTTATATCGATATTTTGACACTGCTTGTGAAGAAATGTTTATTATCATCATAAGAACAGTTTCAGGACGTCTGGAGCTACTGGTTAAATTTTAGTCATAGAAGGCTGCCACCAATTCACAATAATTACTATTGTGTATAATCTAACTCTAACATTGACATGTGAAGTATAATCAAATATTGTTAAATGACCAAATTCGGCTGTACATATTTATTTTTCCTCTTATTTTTTGTGTTTTCTAAGCTTCAGTTGTCTATTGCTTTTAACAAACAAATATAATGTTGATTTTTACAATTAAAACCATGATTAACTAATATTTGGTTGGTGTATTGATATTCGATTACATAAAAACCAAGGTCGTGTTCTTTCAAATGAATAACACGGTTTCCTTTGATATAGACGCGAAAAAGGACCTTGCTGGACATTGAAGTTAGGACCATGTGTGTTTATAATAAACACTCTTTTTCTACATTACTCAACAACAACAACAAAACAACATTGCAATAACAACAACATGTTTTTCAATATTTTAAATTATACGCACACACTGACACATACACACACACTAATGTCATATTATGTTTTCTATATACATAATCTGCCATAATAAAGATAAGAAATATTTAAAAAGTATATATAAATTGATTGAATTGATCAGAAAAGCGGTTCTTCGTAACACAAACTCCAAAAACTGTATTAGGCTGAGTAAATTAATGGTTTTTAAAAATATTTTATATACAATATTGAAAGACTATATATGTTACTATATACTATATAAAAGTCCTCGGAAAGGTCCTCAAGTGGCAGCCACGTAGACCTCCCACAAGGACTGACGTTCTGATAAAGGTCGCGGGAAGCAGCTGGTTGCTGGCTCAGCACTGGACGTCTCTTGACTGATATAATGATAATGATGATGATATGAAACTATATTGTGTTGATTGCAGAGGTTCACAAGGCTCGCTACAAGGGATTAAGTATATTATGGAATATAATCGTCTTCTTATTTTTAATTCCTTTGAAATTAAAGTAAACTCTATTTTATATCTTGTTTATAGGGTACTGTAGCTCGGTTTTCAATGACGTAATCTTGCACCATTAAAGGTTGGCTGACGTATCTAAAAATAACACGCCAACAGTTTTTATGAATCAAATCTCAGTAATTGGTTATTACCTGCTTTTTCTAACATCGCTATCACGTTTCTCATTATTTCGTCAAGATGTTAGCCAATAAATAATCTTTATGTGATTTAGTATTGCAATTTGATATAGTTATGACTTTTAGGAATAAGCTGGGAAAGTTCTTACACGTTTAGATTAATGTATTAATAAATGACGTTTGACATAAGGCCTCAATAAGCTTTCGATAGTAATTGTCAAATTTCAAATATTTTAAATTTACGATTTTCGAAATGCATCGTGTCTATGCCCTCAAAGTGTATAGTTCAATGACCCTATTAAGCAACATCAATGTCATCCACTGATTCAATCCAACAACAACAAAACAATCTTCAGATTCCTAATCAGGTATCTCTGTTTCCGGTTTCAATATCTTGTTTCCAGTTCTCATGATAACAGTTCTTGCAAACGAATGCCCTTGTCCACCCTACAATTCCAATTTTTCTACGTTTCGAGAAAAAAAAAACTTTTTTTTTTCTTTGGGCGTTAAGAGGTTAATCTGCGCAATCGTTCATTGCACCATTTTATCGTATTTTATAATACATACAAGAGTAATTAAATATATAGTTATTAATAAATTTATATAAGATTACAAGTACACATTATACCTGTTTAAATATAATAATATTAGTCTGTGTAATGCAGTTGGATGATTCTGACGTGAAGATACAAAAAAAATTAAAAACAAATGACGGATATTATTTACTAATTCGTCGAAGCGGTAGTAGGGTTGATTGGGAATATGCATACTAGTGTTTTTTTTAATTTTAAAATAAATATTATTTTAAAATTCAAACTAACAATTTATTTAGTACATATTTAAATACTATAACTGGGACAATTAGTAAATGCCCGGTTGATACCCAGTAAAATTATGACTATTGCCTTTATAATTTATTTGTTTTCTCATACATATTCCCTGTTGTGACGATTTAAAAGAGCTTAGTAAATAAGTCTATTTAAATAAAGTTATTTTTGACTTTGACTTTGACTTTACCACTTTAAAGTCTAAGCTAACGTTACTTCGATACTAATCTATTGCTTATACCGATTCGTAAAGTGAACACTAACCTTTCGACCTTACATACATACAACACTAATAAAAGTCAGTATTAAAAGTTATTTAAAATTACAAAATACATAGATCTTATATCTTAAAGTTATTTTAGCACAAATATGCTATAATTCATCATATAATGTTAATTTCAAACGTATATTATGTAAGAATGATATGCATGTAAGAAAGTGAGGTTATTGTAGCTAACTGTGTTTATGATGAGCAATTCCCTTGAGTAGAATAGAATAGAAGAGAATATATCTTTATTGTTCTTTTGTATTTTTTTCTCTTTTATATCTTTATTTGTTTATTGAGTAGACTTTAGTTGTTTTAAGCAATATTTTTTGACCTCGAGCATTTCATATATTTACTATGTTGGATAGTCATTATTAACTTACAAAATGTATATTAACTTAAATATCAACGAGTGTTAAGACCTCCTTAGGCCAAAGAGAATAGTTGTCATTTTTGTAAATAAAAAATAATAATATACGTCAGAAGATCACCAGAGAAAACTATAGTTTTATTTTTCATAGTTCAAATTACATTAAATTAATAGTTATTTAGAACAATTTGTCCACCTTTTAACAACGTATGTACTGAGCTGTGTAAAAAAGTATAAATAAATAAATATATGTAATAATATTCTTAATTAATTATTTAAATGAAACAAAGACTTGATTGCAATACTTTTTTTACAACATCAAAATAGAAAAAAATAATAGCAACATAAATTCACTTACCTGTAAAGACAAAATATACAACATTTAAAGCCTTTATTAAAGGGTTCTCATCTTATTAAATTCTACAAATAATTATCTTAATATTAAGTAACATTCAATCAATAAAATTCACATCTGATAACTGTCAGTTTACACACTTAATACTGCGCCGAACACAAACAGTACTAAATTAAGAAAAGAGGTTTTATATCAATAAAACAAATTATTTCTTTACATATATACTAGATGACACTATTAAATTAGATCAAATTCACACGCCATAACACCTTTATTTATTTTTTATCCCTTAATGACGCACGCGCAGAATAACCTGATGCGGGAGTTAAACAAGTTTTATAATTGTTTTGATTCAATTATTGCAAATGCAATTTACTTTAAATGAAATTTTCTGTAATAAGTCATTAAATCAAATGATGTAATGTTAAGTTTATGAGCAACTCGATATGTACACGCAAAATACAGTAGTTCTTAATGATATATTTAATTAATAGATAAATTTATTCATTGGTTATAATTAAATGTTAAACAATAATGAAATAAATATTGATTTGGAAAACTTGTAATATATCTATGAAATATTACTGCAACCTCTAGAATATTCTCCCCAAGACTCAATACAGATATGTAGAACTTGTGGTGAATCTATGGAACATTATCAAGTCCCTTCCTCTCCTGGTATTGGCAAGAATCAAAGACACAACTAACTACTATGTTAATATGATGCATAGGCATCAGGAAGTCTCCTGGTATTACCAAAAACCACCTGTAATGGGCAAGAATCATTATCACATCTACTGTTTGTGTAATGCCCTTGTAGGAACCAGAATAAGTCTCCTGGTATTGGCGTTATTTAAGCTAAAGGATAACAGGCATTCATGTCCAAAGATTACAAGGCAATATTCAAAAGGCGATGTATGGAATATGTACACAGTTGTGTTAAGGAGATGGTTGGCCCTTCGGAGCACTAATTACTTATTTCTCCATTCTTTAACGTAAAAACATGATTATTCTCACGGTATAGCCGAGACAATGCGATCGAACAATGGCATATAATTGTAAACGTACCTAGATACTAAAGATCATCTGATAGTATATATACTATGAGTGTAATTCATGTCACCAAGTTATATTCCGTTATATTCCGATGAAATAGTTTTAAAACATATAAAATGAACGGTAAGTTAATGTCAGACAATAGGAATGTTAACATCAAATAAATTGTAAATTTTTCACATTAATTAGGATAATTTTCTATAAAAATTTTTGCTCAACTTCTAACAGCTTCTCAAACATATCAATGTGCCTGAGACCAACTATTTTTTATTAAATACAAAAATTTTGTCAAGTACACTATTGGTCTGTAGCTTCGGGGGAGAGTTGGCAACAGAAGGGACGCATAAAGATAACGGTAGGGAGCACAGATCAGTGCCGAAGGGGAAAGAGCCCTATGCAAGTACCCTCGCGCTCTGCCGTGATTCGGTTCGTATGCCGCAAGGTAGGCAGGACCATGGGTTGGTGGAGAGTTGGTCTGTAGCTTCGAAACTATATTTTCAATTTGGTGTCCAGACACTGACTTTACCTGGTGAATTGCTCGGCAGAGCCCAGGTTACCCCGTAAACGGCAATGGAGTTACCGGGGAGTTTTACGGGTATTCCCCGTGCCGCTATGTTGTGACTGGGTCAGCACCGTGGGTCCGTAAATGGATTCCTCCTCGTAAAAAAAGGAGTATACTGACTTTGAGTTAACATTACAGATCAGGTAATGTCAGACATATGTTTCGGTCTTCAAGCCCTGCCATTTTTTATCAAATGGAAATATATGTGTATATTGCTGTTGCGAAAATTGAATTAGCAATATCTGATTTCGAGTTCCAATCACGTGCGTGTTTATAAAATAAGCTGACGTGCATACAACTCAAACGTAATACAAATTGGCTGTTCATTAGATTTTTTCTTTACTGCGGAAGCGATGGAACCTTGTTATCACGTGTAATTGAAGGTTATGTTGTTTTAGCATTGTTAAATATCGCAATTACGACGAAACCAAACAAAAACGTTACTTTAGTAGATGTATAAATATGGGAAATGTATTTGAAATGATCAGTCTACTACTGAAACCACAAAAAATGTAAAGGCTAGCGAAAAACCATTAAAAAAAATTTGTAGAAAAATGAAGAATTCAGTATATAGTCTTCTAAATGTCAATTCGATGTTATACAGAGGTGTAGACTAAAAAGGCTCACTCATTTGGATTTTTTGGGTGGCGAAAAATAGTAATAAATTTTTAAACATTTTTTGGTCTCCATTTCAAATCAATCAGGCTTTTCCCATATATGGGACTGCTGGAAGAGATTTCTTATAGAAATAAACAGTACCTTTGTACAATTTTATGTCGTATCTTTTTTTATTATCTTTGTGTACACAAATTGTTCAAAAAATAGGTTCTAATAATCCTTATATAAAAAGAAAATGAAAAAGATAGTCAAACTTTCGTGTTATAAATTAATATTTAATGTCACAGAATAATATTTGGAGATAAGGCATGTAATTTAAATTCTAATAAATCAGCTGATGAACCTTTTAAAGCCTTTGACCGATATTATATGTCAATTACATTAAAAAACAAATCTTAAGTTTCCACGAAAACACAGATACATATGCAAATTTAGTTTATGGCTTACACATTGTGTGTCTTCATGAGTATTCAAATTAAAGTGAGAATCATTGCTTGCTTCAGTTTATTAAGGAAACCAACTGTATATTTATTTTATTTATTTAACAATTTATGTAAATATTTTTCTGAATTCTTTTTTCTTGGATTATAGATTCCTTAAGTTTCAAGTTTCCTGCTAATAACGTTCTTCATTGCCTCTGTTAACTCAAAAGGATCATGAATATACAATAACGCTAAGGGACTGAACAAAAGGGCCAACCTCTTTAGTTTTGTATAAATAAAATCTTTCTGTAAATTATAAATTGTTCTATAGAAAATTACAATTTATATTACTAATATTTTCAATATTGTTACTGTTGCTGATAGTTTGTATAAAGCCTGTTTTGTTTATATGTCAGTTTAATTTTTAATATATTTTGATACTAGATTGTTTTATATGTTGTTGTTGTTGTTAATATACCGGTGACGAGTCAAGGCGTGGTTTCCTTGTTTTCCCATTTCTCTCCGAAATACAGTCCACAGGCTACCCGAGCTAACTAGCGTAACAGTTACTCTGACTGGTCGTAGGGATTGTCAAAAAAATAAATAGGTATACACCTACTTTATTTATCAGTTACTTCCTGTCGTGTGAATAACGCGATGGCCAATGAACAGAAACTCTTTAGACATAATCTCTCTAATCTATGATCGAAACCAATCGATCTAGTGTTGCAATCCCATAAAAAAGTATTTTATATATTTTATAAATTTGCTCTCTCAGCAATACGAGCTCAAGTCAATTAATGTGAAGTGTGATTTCAAATGCTAAAGGTACGAAATGAAATTCTCTCCTGGTTATAGTGTTACCATAGAACAAATCTTCAAACAATAAGCTGGAACGTGTGTAGCCAAATCTTTAAACGCGATCTCCTAAAAAACTGATATTAGAATTATGCCCTTTTAAAGACCCTTATGTCTACTAAGGGTGCGAATTGAACAAACGAATTACGTCATTCCCCAATGTAGTTTCCAATTCATGCCAACGTGAATCAAATATATGATGGAATCTTTATGATAATTAATACAATTACTTGCTGTACTGTGTATGTCGTACCTATACTATGTTAAATATATTACTGTGTTTTAAATGATTAGAATATTAATTAAAATGAATGAAAATATGTGGAGAAAATATCTTAAAAAAAAATTGGCAACTCACCACTGACATTTCCTTGAGTGTCGCGAACGCTATTCGGAACGAAGTATTAAAAAGAAAGAGGCGTTGATTTTGCCTGACAGTTGGCAAGACGTAAAAAAGAGATGGACTCAGGTTTTGAGAAGTAGAAAGCGCGAATTATGAGTTGGAAGTTAACAATTTAAGTTTCTAATAGACTAACAATGTAGATTTGGTGAGTCTTACTAGTCCTACTTTTAACTATAGATTTTGAATTTCAATGCCGGTTGACAGGGAATGGCTGTAGGGGAGGTTTGGAAGCTATTACAGGGACTGTGTTGTCCCCATCATCGCCATGAGAGATGTTAACATGAACACAAGAGTAAATTTTGTTTTATTGGGATTAAGTAGTACCAAACTAAATTGTCTATGGTATCTGTTTCATTAATTTTGTTATTAAAAAACTTGAAGTAATTAATATGCAGTGCTTTCTGTTTTTTCTTTTGAATTAATATTGACAATCAAAAGGCAAATAGTAAAAAAGCATTTTTAGAATATTGTTATTTGAGTGTTTCTCTCTTGTTAGTTTTGTTATTTCGATTCGAATCAATTCTATAGATATTTTTCAGAAAAAAATGCCTTTTCTAGTACAGAAAGTCTCGGAACAGTCTTGTATTTTAAATGAAACCGCACAATTTTTAACTGACTTCGAAGAAGGAGTTCCACTGTATGTATTTTTTTTGTATCTTTGTTCACCGATTCCTCTGTCAATTGTTGAAGGGATTTTCAAAATTATATGTTTTTGTGATATAATATGTCACTTATTCTTACGGGCTCCAAGTACTTCAAGTTATTGATACACTTGGTGTTAAGATAGTAAATTGATTAAAATATAGAAATCTAATTTTGTGATGGCACACGTTTTTAAGATTTTGAATATGTTTTTTTTCTATAGTTTTTCATAAAAACTAACCACTTCTGCCGTACTTTTTTATATTAAGCTCAGCAAATGATTCGATATCACCTGATGATATGCAGTAGAGGAGTCCATATGTGAAGATAGCTAGTGAAGCATGCGACATCTAGCCCTAGCCACCCTCACCTTGCCGACCTAAAATGTGCTTTTTCACGCCTCTTTTAAAGGAACCCATATTGTATGAAGGAGGTAATACGTGTGCCCGTATGGAATTCCACGCTCTAGCTGTGCGACAGAGAAAGGAGTCACAAAATGGGCGATACTAAATGGCACTTATACCAAAATGTTTCCATTACTCCTCAACTTGCTGCGGTTTACACACAGATTGACTAAAATGGGCTGGGCTCATTTTATTAACATTGCTTTATCTAAAAGCGATAACGTGTGTCGTAACGCATTTCTTGGTATAGGGTCAAGGGCATTTAAAGACCACATTTCACCATCTATATTTTGCACTCGAGTTCTCTCTTATAATGTTCAACAAAGTAAGCTAACTAACCAAAATGAATGCTTACCATGTTTTGCTGAACTTAGGTTGAAAAAAATGCAATTCTATAAATGATAAATTGTAAAGGGTTAAAAATAAATTATTGTGAAGGAACTGTGAAGGAATAAATTCCAGGAAAATAATTATTATTCTGATAAATTGTAAATTGTGTCTTTTTTATTATTTTCCTACAATTCTTAATAAGCTTCTTAGTTAACGTACTTTCGTAATTATGTAACTTCCTCCATACAAAGATATTATGTGCCAAAACATTCGAAACTAGATACTAACTAGGGCGGAGGTGAATTCTATTTTTTTTAAAGTACGCAAATTAAGAAGTTCTAGCAAAATTAAATCATTGTTTTAATTCCGTTGTATATTTATTAAAAAAAACTATCCCTTTAAAAATAAAACCGCTCTGTTCTCATATCTCAACCGATGTCTGGAAGTTTTTGGCGCGTAATGGCGGGTCGGTTGGGTGCTATATATTTTATTTCATATATTGTATTGTAGTGTGGTTTTTGTTATGAAATTTGATAAATGAGTGTAAATAAAAGATCATGATACATCTCTCAAATATTTCAATGATACGAATATGCTTAAAATATGTATCGTACAGTAAATCATTGTAAACTATGTTTTTATGTAATTACCTTAATTACTTTCATTAACATTTTAACTAGATTACAAACCAACAAAATGAGAGACTCGTTTAAACTTAGTAAATATAATTACGTTACCATTTCACCTATACGCATTGCGACACGTAATACCAATTAATTACGCAACTCTATTAAAAATATAATTAGTGTTATTATAGACACTCTATATGCCGCTGACTGCTTGATCGCAAACCTATTAAGAATTGCATCCAACAACACTGATATATATACAATTACCCGCGTATTTAAAAACAAACTAGATTCTGTTTTTTAAATATCTTTTATATTCAAATACCGGCATGATATAATTTTATAACACCTATGTATAAAGAACTCCCAATATCCAAATGGTTAATAATTGTGAACTTAAATTTCAAAATAAAATTAATACCATACACCGACTTCAAATCACTAAAGAGGCATAAATAATTCAATAAATATAAGAAGCTATCTAATTTGAATATATTTTAGTGAATTATTCTTATCAGTTAATTTGCCAAACGTTGATAATTATTATAACGCAGAAAGTAAATAAACAAAAATATTTTATTTTTAGATCATGGCGCCATCTATTAGCGTGAGCGAGTACTACGCAGGGAAGACTTTGTTCATCACGGGTTCTACGGGTTTCATGGGAAAAGTGATGGTCGAAAAACTTCTCAGATCATGTCCCGATGTAAAGAAAATGTATTTGCTGATGAGGGCGAAGAAAGGCCAGAATAGCAAGGAGAGATTAGATAGTTTTGTAAATTGTAAGGTAAGTGGTGCTATCTAGTGATAAGAAGACACACTTTGTTTTTAACTTTTGATTAAGCTTACTAAAAAAATGGGTAGCCTATTAAACTTTTTAACTCAAACATCTAGGTATTTGAAAACCTCAAGAAAGAGCATCCGGAACAGTTGAAGAAGCTTCATGTCGTGCCAGGAGACATACTTATGGAAGACTTGGGCATCTCTAAGGAAGACCGTGAAACACTGCAGAGGGAGAGCCAGGTCGTGTTTCATTGTGCTGCGTGTGTAAGGTAATCTTCATACTATGACAATAGACTTGATGACAATATTTTTGTTTGGTATCTTATTGCAAGACACTTATTGAAACACTGGTAAAATAATTATTTTGATAGCATGGGAACTCCCCTAGATATTACAATTTGAATAGCATATTTTTTACTCAGCCAAAAATTTATGAATAACGGTAATGTAGTATGACGTCACGCCGTGGTATTTTGTGTTTAGCATGAAACACTGTACGACGGCTATATGAAATATTTGGAATTGTAGGGGTTTACTCATGATATTGGAATTTTTAATGAACTAAACTATTTTGAAATGTACTCGTCCATAGAACTTTGAAAAACTATAAAAGAAATTACACGTAAGTTGTATTTGGTTATGATAAATAATTATTACAATCTGTCAATCCTGCCATCAAACTTATTGTAAATAAGTATTCCGACTGATGTTTGTTGATTAAAATTAATCTCACCCACTCTTAAATATGACATTGTTGGCAATATGTTGAAACCTAATGATTATTTTGGAGGATAACCAGAGCGGTGGAACTGAAAATTTAATAATTCCTTAGCTGTTTTAAGATACAAAATCATGCCCCCTCATTCTTTAACTCTGAATCTATCGCTACCGCTTTCATTTTGACGTACGCCATATTTCCATTGCCGCTTTACTGTTTGTCATTGTGACGTTTCGCTGTAGTTCGCAATAATAAACTAAAGCTATCGTGGTCAATATGAAGTTAAACTATAAAGTCTCTGATTCCTGATGCTTGCCCTACTTTTAGTTGTTATAGCCATAATATTTCGGATAGAAAGAGCATTCAGTCTGGCTTGTATATGGTTTTTGGTCTGTATGCTTCTAGCCAGGGCTTTATACTGATATTAAACACGTTTCATTGATTGTTGCGCTGTGCACGTGATTGGTGAGAGAAGAGACTTAATTTCAGACAAAAATATTCTATTTCAAATAAGTTTTTACTAAAATATACAATAGAATAGAATATATTTATTGTACATCAACCAATTCAATAAGAGTAAGATATGTACATTTGTATTTCAGATTCGATATGTTCATACGGGATGCTGTAAATTTGAACACTGTGGGAACGCAAAGAGTGATGGACTTAGTTACAGGCATGAAACAAATTGAGGTAATTTAGTTTCAAGTAATTCATCTTCAAAGCTGTAACAATTAGTAAGCACTGACATAAAATTAACAAAGGAAAAGATACCTAGCTCTTATCAAATATTATGGTAACAAAATTTAAACATAACTTGTTTCACAATTGCAGGTCTTCGTTCACGTATCAACAGCATACTGCAGATGTGAAGAAGATGTCTTGGAAGAGAAGGTGTATCCCTCCAAGCACAAGCCGCAGCACATAATGGATTGCGTCCAATGGATGGATGACGACTTGCTCACTTATTTGCAGAAAAAGTGAGTCTAATTTTGGCAAGCATACTTTTAATCGATTAATATGAGAATAGGGTCGATAGCTTTTAATAACCATATTAATTTCTAAGAAATATCTAGAAAGATGCTTTCGAAATATAAAATATTATGGTAAAACATGTTATTTTTAAACAATATTTTTCATATTAATGATTTTAAAAAGTATAAAAATGTGATCTATCACTCATCACTATCTTGAAAAAAATATTCGTGCTATTATCTAAAGTCAATTCAATATCCGAAAAAGAACACTTAAAAGTCAGTTGTTTAAAATAAGGCGGGTTGTATAACATATTAATGGCTTCAACAAAATAAATAAATGGCTATATTTAAACTATAAAGTATTAATTTGGTGAGAATTTAGTCACTACGCTTGGTTTGGTTTAGTTAGTGAAGTACAGGACTTTAATTTCTTCTCCAGGATCATCGAACCTCAACCCAACACGTATGCATACACCAAAGATTTGACCGAGGACCTAGTGGCATTACACGCGGGAAAGTTCCCTATAGCGATAGCACGGCCATCTATTGGTTAGTAGCGGAACTTTATTGTTACTTATTGTGTCGTGTACCTATAAATTATATTTTAAAAATCGCTAATAGTTTATTTAATTTTTATTAAAACAGTAAACTATACTAGTTACTAGGTATTATATATTTGTCTTATATAACTGTTCGTTACACGCTTTAATTATTTACTTGCATTGGAGTTATTGACATTAATTAATCGTTAGAAAGTTATAAAAAAAATTTTTGAAGAAAACTATTTAAAATGCAATTTAAGACATAAATTTTGCTTGAAATTGTATTTTACTTTTGTGTGAAATATACATTTATTTCGACTATCAAAAGTAAATGACTGCATTGCATGACTCTATTGCTTGCCGTAAAGATTAACTTATCCGTAACTTGTTGATGAAATATATGTGTTAACCTACAAGTATCTTACTAAATTTTACAAAGTAACAGTACGACATCTACCGGTGAGTAGTGATACTAAATTATTAATTATCGAGCAAAAAGAGATGCGTTTTTTACAAATAATATTTATAATAAAATTTCAGTAAAGAACGTTTAAACATTACTAATTTATTTATTTCAGTAACTGCATCGTACAAGGAGCCGATGCCTGGTTGGGTGGACAACCTGAATGGTCCCACGGGACTCATGGTTGGTGCTGGTAAAGGTAAGATTAATCCATATTATTTAACTCAAATAGATGACAGTTTTGACAATCTTATATTTAAAAAAAGTTTAGTTATTGAATGAACTTTTAAAATGTGGATTTTTTTAAATGTTAAAGAATGCCAAACTAGCTGCTGGCACCTGGCAAGCATGGTCTATAGACATGCAAAGAACTATGCTTACCAAAAATTTAGTTTTTGTCTCCTTCTAGTTTTGATAAAAAAGAAATTGCCACAATTTTCTCTCTCTCTTTAAAACTTGTATAAATAAAACCTTTCTGTGAATGATACATTATTGTATTTTTCTAATTTTGACGCGCATCATAGGACGTGCCAATAAGGTATCTATAATTTTCATATTGAATTGGAGTGAAAGAGAGGCAGACATCTGAATTTTCGTTTTGTTGAATATCAGCAGAATCGCCACTATCGTGAATTTCGCTTTATAGCTACTTTCTTGAACATTTGTTTTGCTTACCACAAATCTAACCGCGTCATAGTTTTTTATTGTCACTATTGGGGATCCAGTTCCATGTTTATGGTCCAAACTGATCCCTATGTTAAATTTTAATAATAAAAAGAAATAAAATTAGCTTCTCAAAGAAAACCGTGCTTGTAACTGTAAAAATTTCCTTTTAATAATATATATTTGACAATTTTATTATTTTCTTGTCACTTAGCAACTACAACAGTCATTAAAAAAAATTTCAGGTGTCATTCGTACGATGCACTGTAATGAGAACTATCAAGCCGACGTCATACCGGTCGATATGGTAGTTAACGCGTGCTTACTGTTGGCTTACACAACTGCTTTGGAGAAGTAAGTTTAAAGAAGAGAATATTCTTATAAAGTGGGTTGAGACGCCTTATAAGTGTTCGGAGGTGAAAAAAACAATTCCACCCTCCTAGTTCTTCTTCTTATCTAACAATATATTATATATTATATAGCGAAATTACTGCAACAGCTTATATGTGCCGTATACAGTTGTAACTTGCGGCGCGAGGCGAAGGGGAAATAATAAGCCACGATATACATCACTATACATTTTATTTAGTAAAGTACACTGTGACAAAACTCAAAATAATATTTTATTTTATTTATTTATTTATCTTAACAATGTTTCAACAGCAATTTTCTACACACACAGAATATAATATAATAAACAAGACACAAGCCAATTAGAGAAACACATTATTTTACCAAAGAATCATCAGGAAGCCAAAATACATTAAGACACATTCAAACAAATAACTATAAAATAACTAAAGAGAAAAAACAAACAAAACAAAAATAAAAACAAAAACAAAAAAAAATTAAAAAAAATATCAATAAAACAAAACAAAAGTCAGTTATCGCATGTGTATGTGGTGTGTTTGTGTGTGAGTGTATGTGTGTTTATGTATGTGTGCGCTAGTTTATACGCGCGCACCTACTCAATATAAAACTATAATGCTTTTAAAGCTATATGTATTAACTATGTTATAGCCTTTGGTTGACTTTATGTCTGCACCTCCTAAACGATTAAAACGACTTATCGGGGAAGTACCTCAGAATATTGCAGTCAAATAACACTAATATATTTTCAAAAAGATCACCGATCCACTTTGACCGTTATGTTCAGGGCCAGATTTACCCACAGCCTAATTAACACATTATAGGTATAAATTTTAAATCAAAGTCAAAGTCAAAATATATTTATTTAAATAGACTCATTTACTAAGTTCTTGTAAGTCATCATAACAGGGAATATGTATGAGAAAAATAAACAAATGTAATTAAAGGTAATAGTGATAACTTTAAGTGGGTATTAACCGGGTATTTACAAACTGTCCCAGTTATAGAATTTAAATATGTACTAAATAAATTGTTAGTTTTAATTTTAAAATATATTTTATTTTAAAATTAAAAATCACACTAGTATGCATATTTCCAATTGAAATGGATTGAATTTTGAACATATTAACACAATAATACAAAATGCTAAATAACGTATAGTTTGAGAGATGCAACCGAAACAATGAAAAAATGTTTCTAAATTTTGAATTTAAATGATTGATGGTTTTAAAATGTTGCCAGTATTAATGAAATATGTGGAAGGAGTTGTAACACACGATGTTATAGCTCACAAACTTAGTTAAGTTTGTAAACTTAGTTAAGTAACGAGTTCGTTATAAAGACAAACTGGCGAAAACTAGGAGTCCGTAGAGTTAAGACGCCTGCGTGAGTAAGGTGGAGTCGGCTAAGACAATATATGTAAAGCTGTACGAGCTATCTTCGCATTTGGCTCCTTCTTCTGTTCACTATCTGGTGGTGTCAAGTCATTTGCTGTGCTTTTTATAAACAAAAATCCTTAGGTTAACATATCATCTTAGGATATTTTTTTTTTAATGTATAAAGCACAGCAAATGACTCGACACCACCTGATAGTAAGCAGTAGAGGAGTCCATATGTGAAGATAGTGAAGCATGCGACATACTGCCTTAGCCACCCTCACCTTGCCGGCTCAAAAAGTGCTTTTTCACGCCTCTTTTAAAGGAACCCATACTATAAGAAGGAGGGAATACGCGTGCTGGTAAGGAATTCCATGCTCTAGCTGTGCGACAGAGAAAGGAGTCATAAAATCTCTAAAGTTGTATGAGTAGATACACAAAAGATTGCAGCCATGTGTTGGTAATCTCAGACTAAGAATATTTTACAATAACTCTGGTGTTACTCTGATTGGGCCTCCACAGTATACAATACCAGTAACTATTTAGTTATTTTATGACGAATTGCGAATATTTTTTCCTACTAAATCTTAGGATTTTTTTATCAACATCAAGCCCTTCCTTTTGTCTTTTTAATTTTGCATCTGATAACTCTATTCTTGCTGAAATATTTCATTTTTTTTCAGACCAAGAGATATTCGAGTGTGTAATATCACATTATCAGAAACGAATCCTATTACATGGGGTCAAGCTTTGGATATTGGTAAGTTGTAAAAGAGGTATTTGATTCGTGATATTTAAGTGTACACCTTTTTGCACAGTTTAAAAAATAACACCAATAAATAGTTGTTTATACGAAAGGAAGATGAATCAGGTAAGTAATCAGTAAGAACAGAATCAGGAATACATACCCATATACTGAATAGTATAGATACGTCTACCATATAGATACGGAAGTGTCCAAGTTATGTGTATTGTACAGAAGTATACATGTGTGTTGTGATTTGCTTGTGTCATACTGAAAATCGTAATTTTAAAATATTGTTTCCTTGTTTTAACACATATCCAAAATCGTGTAGATCAATATTAATCAAAAGTGTATGGAACGTTTGACTAATACCTCTATCTACCAGTTTGACCACTTTTTTATTGTCTACTAACCAGGTCGCTTCCATGTGCAAGAGTTCCCGTTCTCCGTCTGTCTGTGGTACCCGGGCGGATCACCCAAGACCTCCTGGATTCACCATCAGATTGCTTTGTTCTTCACACACCTTCTACCTGCTTACTTCGTGGACTTGCTGCTTATGATCTTGGGGAAAAAGCCATTGTAACAATTGATTTTATTTCTAAGACTTTGAAAAAGAAATTGGCCATTGATCAATTTAAATATTAGTTAAATTATAAGGCTATTATGTAATGAATCAGTTGGTTGGTGGAATGTTCAAAGATGATGTGAGAAACCTAATTCTTGTAACGAATTGAATTGGACTTTCATTCTCAAGCATTCCTCGCTACTTCAGGCTAGTTGAAAGTTAAGATAAGATAAGATAAGATAAATTTTATTGTGATTCTGTGTACAATAAATAGATCTTACAGTCACATGCATAAGTCACAACAGATTGCCATTTTCGGGCGTACAATATTGACATTACAATTTTTAAAGATAAAGATTCAAGATTCCAATTAAAATATTCAATTAAATTGTAAAAGCTTTTTTTGTAATAGCTATTAGTATTATTTTAATATTTAAATACGAAAATGGGTTACAAACTAGTATAGGGCAACAAATGTTGGTAAGCGAGACCTATAAAAAAACCTACTACTAGTTTTTTCACTATTTAAAAATTATGAAGCTCTTTCTTTACAAACTCCTTAATGTCTTCTAGGAACTTGACATTAAATACACCGTAGTTGTATTTACTTCCCGAATTGAATTAGATTAAATATGAAAATTTTGAACAAATTCTTTATTTCTGCGTTCTTTTTCAGCATGATAAAAATGCAGAAAAGAATCAACTATGGCTTAGAAGTTCTACAATACTACACGACAAAGGAATGGCACTTCAAAAATGATAATATGCTCGCGCTTCGAAAGAAGATATCAGAAAGAGATGACGAAATATTTTATACTGATCTAAAGGTATAATTAATGATTTTATATTTAATTAAACTGGTGTATAATAACAAAAAAGTAGAAGTTAAACTTGTACATATGAAAGTCTTTTTTAAATACTGCTTTTATGATAAATCCAACGATGTAAGTGAGCAACGGATTCCTCATCCACGAAGGGGTTCATACGACACATACTACAAAAATATAATACCACCTAACACTTTATCAATAATCACAAACAGTCCACATTAATTACGTGCTATCTTTTTTCGAATAAAAACTTTATTTAGTTAAGTACTGCATATACACCGTGCCTTTTATCAGATATAATTAATGGGCCATTAGCCCCACGTTGGGCGCCATTTATAATAGTCAGAATATCCCAAAAAACACTTATTTGTTTGATAATTTTATTATTTAATTCGTAAAATAACAAAAATGGGAAAATTCCAAATTAAAATTAAAACTAACAATTTATTTAGTACATATTTAAATACTATAACTGGGACAATTAGTAAATGCCCGGTTGACACGTAGTAAAATTATGACTATTGCCTTTATAATTATATTTATTTATTTTCTTATACATATTCCCTGTTGTGACGATTTGAAAGAGCTTAGTAAATAAGTCTATTTAAATAAAGTTATTTTTGACTTTGAAAAAAAAAAAAAAGATTGCGACGCGTTTCCGCGCAAGCGTGCAAAATTAAGTATGGCAAACATGAAAATTGCAATAAGGGCTGTCGAATCAGCTGTGTTACACATTATTATTTCTTTTGCAGCTGATCAACTGGAGTTCCTATATCAGAGACTATATACGAGGTGCAAGGGAGTTTTGCATCAAAGAAGACCCATCCACGCTGCCCCAAGCACGAAAGCTGCATAGACAGTTAGTATTGCACCCTTTGTTAGTCTGATGACATGACACAAAAAAAGAAAGTGAAAACTGTGATAAAAAGCATATTTTATATAAAGTATCTTTACATAAATACTTATTAATGTAATCTTTATTGTTTTTAAAATAATAATTTTGATTTTGCAAGGTTCAAGTTAGTTAAAATCGCAAAATTGCACTGACTAGGAAAAAATTAAAACCACCTCGCCTGGTAAAACAATAAAATAAAGATGTCTCTTCTCTTCTATTCTTTTAAATCTTAAATTCAGTTTTCTGTCCTCTTCCATTCTATTTACATCTGAATTTACATCTGAAAAAGATAATATAACACTTTTGATATAGTTGAACATTTTTATAGCATATTTTTCTTTGATTTACTTTACTATCACCATTTTAGATTCATCAATTAACGGACATTTGTTTACCCTCCCAGCCTATTCACTACTACTGTGAATTAAAATGAAACCACCCAGCAAATTTGCATAACAACAATCTAGTTAGAAATGTATACAAACATTCCCGTAGTTCAGCTGAGTCTCTTGTCTCTGGCACCTGTTCATTTGGTGTCGACATATTTTCTGATTCCTTACCTAAATTCAAAAAGAACGTCATGTTGTCGCTCAACTAATTATATTTTATATATCAACTAATTATAGTTTCATGTAAATTAAATTAGTGTTCACTTTATTTTTAATTGTAATTTTGTTAGAGTTATCACAAAATATTATGGAAAGCTATGGTGTAACTCCTGTAATTAAGATTGCACTTAATTCTTATTAATTGTATTTTTTTATGCATGTTGGAGTGTTTTACTTGTTGGAGTTAGTAAATAAATAAATAAATAACCGAGGCTCCATTTTATAGCAAATATCACAATGACATTATATGAGATCATCTATGGAGCTGTAAACTGAATGTAACTAGGTGGATACCTCTTTAGCTGTTAACTGACATTAAGTTTATTTAATTTTCAAATAATTACTTAAATTTTAGTCTATGCACAACAGAATAGAGACCTTTTTTGTCAAGGGTATTATGTGAGATCTTTAATAAAGGATTTTTTCATTTCAGATTGTACTACGCAGACAAAATTACTCAAGGAATTATATTTTCATTATTAGCATTTTTTATATTTACGTGTATAAAAATGTTCGTAAATGTAATTAGTGTATAAATATACAATACCTCTCGTTGCAGACACAAGTTGAACTTTAAACATGACGTCACTATTCATAAGTAATAATTACTTAATTAACATTAATTAAGCACTGTGAATTTAAAATGTTTTCTTGAAGAATGTTGTCGTCTACCATTGTGTGCTGAAGAGTCATATTTAGGTAACTTTGGCGACCCATAGAGAAAGTTTTCCAATTCCATAACATTATGGTTGAGAACATATTGATCTTCACCTGTTTTGAAAATATCGATTAGTTTGTTGTTTTGTTTCAAAGTACAATGGACTTAAGAATTAATCGATATAGCTAAGAATAAGATCTAAAACATACTGACATATGTTTTAATTATAGCTACAGAGAATTGTCTTGAAATACATAAATGTGTAATCGATAAGTATATTAATTATTATACTTTGAACTCAAATTCTGTCTAATGTCAAAATAATAGAAATTAATATTTGTAACTCAATCATGTATATTGATGATTTTGTATTTTACTGTTTCTACGTTTCTCGTACCAGTCAAGGTTATTTTATTTTAATCTTTTCTAGCATGAGAAACATTTTTTTTGCAAATTAAATCGTCAATTGTATTTGTATAGATAGATTTTATACTTTTATAAAATATTTAGAATTTATTTGAATGTTTATTCATATATTTTACTTTACCAATATGAATTTTAATTTACCGCCAAACTGTTAAGTACCGAATTTTATATTTGAAATATAATCTTTTAAAATGTACATATTATTCTTTATTGTAATGGGAATCATTTATGTTTCTAGCCTTTTAATAATGAACTGTTTAAATAAATTATAATAAAAATAATATTTCCTACAGTCACTCCAATTATTTAGCTATCTTCTCTGGTCCAAATTGTGCCTCTCCATGCCTATCCTTGTCACAGGTGTAGAAAAGCAAATCATGCCTACCTCTCTCTACAAGGAGTCTATCCTCTATACAAGGATAGGGTCCTTGTAAGAGGTGTAGAAACGCAAATTTTATTCAAGTAAGGAATACTTATACCTTTAAGAACTCTTGACGTGCGACAAAGAAACGAGTTACTAGTGTTTTGAAGAAACAATTAATCGGTCGGGGAAAAGTCTTTTCGAATATAGTATGCATAAAAATATCTTTGGCTGTACTATTTGTATCTGGCTGCTTTTGATGACATTAAAAAGGTAAGAATTTGATTCTATTTTTGAATTCTTACCGAATTCAAAAATAGAATCAAATTAGGAAATTTTTGTTTTCCTTTCTGTCAAAGTGAGCAAATCAAATGAAGAAATTAGATACATTTTAAAATTTTATTATAAAAAAGAAAAAAGCGAATTTTTTTGATGTTTATGGACCTCATGCAGTGTCAGTAAAAGTAGCACAAACTTGGTTTAAACGTTTTCAATCCTGGAATATTAACGTAGAAGATGCACAGCCATCATGGGAATGACTTCAATCATGAGGAGTGGCATACTCATAGAGCTTCAGTAACTACGGGATCTAAGATAGTGGAGAATTTTTATGGGTTATTTGTAATGATGATGATAGTAATTTCCAATTAGTGTGTTAATGAGTAGATTAAGTTACAAGCGATATGTCATAATTGACACGAACAAAAACTAAAAATAGCTTACTATTGTTCTGACTTTTATGCGGTTTTAAAGTTAATAATATTATGATAAATATTAATGAAACAGTAATAGATAATTCAATAATATTCTTTCAATATTTATTACTTTTGAACAGTGTTACCTAACCATACTTTGGATAAGAAGAAAGATCAAGCTAATGACTGTATGCAGAAGTGGGGTCCAAATAAAATTGCGCCTGGTATGAGTGAAAACATGCACTGTATTAGCCATCTTGCTGTTACCAATCTGCAAGATATTTCTTCTCGTCTCTTTTGATAGACCCAGGATTGTAAAAAAATTATTAAATTACCTATTTAAAAAAATATTGAAGACAGCGTTCCAAAATTTTCAAATGAAACATAAATATTCCTCTGAGCTCGAGCGCTCTCGAGACTAAAGCGGTGAAGCTTACTATTGGCTCTACTTTTTCGTTACAGAGCAGCATCACCATGTTCGGCATCGAGAGCAAAATCAAGACAGCCTAACTGAAACTCAGTGTCCTGAACAAGTTGCGTAGGTTTTTCACGCCTGACCAGTCCACTCTTGCTCAGATATCCAAAAATTAGGAAAATTGTTCTATTATTGCTTGCAATATTAAGATGACTCCGCTCAGTATCTCCTTTACGCTCTGGATAGATTGCAGCGTCGTGCTGTGCGTATAATTGGAAATGCAAAGGTAATGAATACCTCTGTACCTGCAATTTAGCATCGCTTAATGTCCTTTTGTCGGCTATACCTTGAAAGTGCTTTGAAGAGCTTTTATTGACTGTATCCAAGTCTATTTTACGTACAAAAAGATTTCGTAACGTTTTTTGTCGCAAGCCAGAGCGCAGTATTCCTTACCAGTAGCATTCTCTCTTTCATACAACATGGGTTCCTTCCTGGTTCTAAGAGAGAAATATCTTTCTTTGCATATGGACTACTCCTACTGCTTACCATCAGGCTGCTTATCATCAGGCATCGAGTCATTTACCGTGCTTTATATATTATAAAAAATCATTCTTTAAAATGGATCCTATATTAAGTTGAAACTCTACCAGTTCATTAAAATTTTTAAATTAATTTTAAACGAGTAGATTAAAATTATTTTAAATAAATGTTAACAAAACTACTTAAGGTTCTGATGCATATACAAACACACACAGACTAAAATACTAAAAACGTTTTGATTTTATTGCTCTAAAATAAACGCGTAGATCTCTATGTTAGTTTTTAATAATACTTTAAATTTGTTTAGTAAAGTCTCGTTGGACGCATGATATTTGCCTACGTATATCTGCCTAGCTACCTGACCCGCTCTTTTCATTACGTTAACCCCCACCAATCTACCAGTTCCTTCCCGACGCTTGACTGACTGATAGGTACCCGCGGTGTGCGCCACGTTGCCCTCGTTGTCCCGTTTTCTGTGCCCATCAGTGCTATCCTAGTGCCATCAGTGTTGTGCCTACCAAGTGAGACCCGGGATACACCTACATACCTGTATCGGCGAGAGGGTAACGTCTCTAGATATACCTACCTATACAATAAACTAACTTAGCCCAGCACCTTCCCTAAACAAATATTAGGTATTAATTTTAATACATATACAGCGTGTTCCTTAGGTTATATATCAACGTTTATCAACGTTATAACGTTTCTGTAACACTTGGTAAACATTTAAAGACTTTAAATAGTATAGTTTGAAGTTATTGGTGATTTAAGTTTTTAACTTGAGATGTTGCCACTTGTGCTACCGGAATAGTCAACTCTGTATCGCGAAGTATACATATTTGTGAACAAAGTTAAAAGCATTTTGTGCTGTGGTGACCTACCTATACAATAAACTAACTTAGCCCAGCAACTTCCCCAAACAATACATAAACATGCGTATATTAATTTTGTTTCCAACGTACATTACCTTTGCATCGACTCATTCATCTTGTGTTTACCCGCTAATCATTAAGACGTGTCGACTATTCAATACGTAATTTAAATATTTGACGCGCTCGTAGTCATTTCTCTGTTTTCATATATAAAATCTCGCACAGAATTATTTTCTTTAGTAGTGTAGTAGTGTGTTGTGGCGTGTCACTTCAATTATAGAAGGAGAAAAGGTTAGTTTTTTCTATTCAATTAACTAATTTAAATGAATTAAGTACACAGTCAAAATGGCGTCTGATAAAAGGTGGTTAGTGGCAAGTGTGCATTTATGTTTACAGAAAAAATTAAAAATATTTTTCCAATAATTTTCGGCATTGGAATAATTTAACATGTCTACAACGTGTTCTTAGAAGAATTGAACTTAGATTTGAACTTAGCGGTTTGTTTTTAAATAATTATGAAGAAATATTAAACCACAGTAAATAAAAATCTTCTCTTACTGATAAGTGAGTCGGATAAAAATATCCAGGGATCTATTTAACCTTATGTCTTGTAACTATAAACGGTTTTCGGAGTTTTACCGTTTTTTTTCCTTCTATGGCAACTTGTCGAAGACTCAATTCTTGCCAGTGTCATGTAGTGACTACTCATGAGTGTAATATAGTTTTGATTTAATTGTATTATTGTAACTTGTGTGGTGATCCCGTGGTCTGCAACAATATTTGTGAGTTTTACCGTTACTTAAGCTTTTAGATATTGCTTGTTGTTAAATTTAACGACTCTAGAACGTCGGGATATACCTACTTTTGGTAGCAACTACCTATTTACGAGTTGGTTTAAAATAAGATAATTCAAGCCACCACACGCTATAGGACAGTTCCTTGTATATTAAAAATTTGTCTAAACCGAAATAAAATTTAATGGATTACGTACGATACTTTAATTTTTCAAATCTTGCTTTCTCGCTCTACTTACATTAATAAATACAGTTTTAATAGATTAATATTTAGATAATTAATTCGTAAGTGGCTTGGAAGAATTTTAATTATAAACGAAATAATTTTGCAACTTCCGTCATTTACCTTTGTTGTATAATGTGTTGAAGCGTGGTACGCGATATGCGCGTGCGCACCTTTTGGGAAATATATTCTCAGAATATCTACAGCAGTGTCTCAAGACGACAGTCTTCTGTTGCCAATGATGGCGTACAACCCCGAGACGTGACCAGAGTTACCCAAAATGCAGTGGAGAGGTTTATGCTTGGAGTTTCTCTGTTGATTGGATCAGAATTAAATGAGATGTCGCTGACGAAGACCAAAGAATTGCGGGCCTAAAGTGGCAGCAGGGCACATTGCACGGTGGACTGACGGCTGTTGGTGCCGTGAAGAAATGTCCTCGTATAGCGGCCGTGTATCGGAAGACGTAGCGTTGGTATGCCTTGTACAAGGTGGACTGACGATCTGGTAAAAGCCGTTGGATGCGAACAGCGCAGGATTTATTGGTTTGGAGATCCTGGGGAGTGACCAATAACAGCGAACGACTTTCGGCTGTAATAATGATGATGATCCACTGAGATCATACCAGTAGTAGTCTCAACCAATGGTCTCGTCCCAACTTCTCTTCGCGACCATCTGAAGAGATTGGGACTGGGTGATGGACCAATGATTGCGAGGCTCCAGCGGGCAGTCTTGCTCGATAACGCCAGAATTGTCCGCCGATTCCTCTCTCTGTCGAGGGGTATTCTCCCATCCCTCGAGTCGTCGAGGGATTGGGAAGATTTAAAATTGATTTCGAATGATAATAATATTAATAAATAATATTTATTACACTAACACTTTTCTTTTATCTAGCGCAAAGTACGTAAGTATAAGTTACTAAGCTCTTTTAAATCGTCACAACAGGGAATATGTATCAGAAAACAAATAAATATAATTATAAAGGCAATAGTCATAATTTTACTGGGTATCAACCGTTAAGATCTTGTGTTATAGATACCAGATAACGGAGAAATATAGATAGTACTATGTTTTATATACCGGTATTCGTACCCGACTGACCTCGCGATATTAAACAATTAAGCTTTTCTTATACAATTTTTAAGACAGCTGCATTTTTCGGGGAGTTAGCACCATGAAACGCCCGATTGTGTTTTGAAAACCATCTTTTAATTTGAAGAAGTTTTTCCTCAAACATGATTTCGCTACGATTTATCTATAAAGTAGTTATTTGATAGTTGATAAAACCCAATTATATAATTAATTGTTCTTGGAATGTAACAAGGATACTTGTCGCTGTAATTATTTTTTAAATTAAGTTAATCACTAATTAATTGAGACTCACAGACCCACATTATATAACGTAGAATAGAATAGAATTTATTGTACATCAGCCAATTCAAAAAGAGAAATACTCAAAAAAATAAACTTTACTAATTTTATATAAAGCTCAGCAAATTACTCGACACTACCTGATGATAAGCAGTAGAGGAGTCCATATGTGAAGATAGCTAGTGAAGCATGCGACATACTGTCCTAGCCACCCTCACCTTGCTGGCCCAAAAAGTGCTTTTTCACGCCTCTTTTAAAGGAACCCATGACATCAAATCTAAGAGCTTACGTCACTCGGCTAGGGAAGTTATGTTAAGATGAGAAAATCTTGAGTATTAAATTGTCTAACGTGGTTAAGCAGCCTAATCAGTCACTGAGTTGCGACCCTTTTGCACTTCTGCAGCGCACACAAAGGTCTTAGATACCTTTATTATAAAATGTTTGTCTTTTAACCTATGTACTGTCTGGCGGATTGTGTGTGATGTAGAAATGAAAATAAAGACTTTATCTATCTATATATCTAATATTTTGTTAAACTTCTGACGACTTAAGATATCGAATGAATAGCAATGAATAATTTACCTTGATTAGTGTCAAGAAAAATATGCAAATTCTTCTCAACATTCTAAGAATGGAATAACTATTAATATTAATAAGTCATTTACCGACGTAAAATGATTGTGCAAAGTTTAAAACGGTTGGATGTTGCGTACATGATTTCACTGTATTCTCTAATCTAGTGTAAACGCGAGAATACAAAATTTATAACTTAGATTGCAAGAAATAGGTAACACACTTGCTTAACAGTATGATACAATAACCAATAATCGATAGCTGAATAAGCCAAACACCCCTGCGTGGGGGAACTGCGTCTTGTTCTGCGTAGTTCCCTATCCCCGGTGGGCCCGGATGCGGGCATCGGTCGCACCGTCTTCGGCGCATGGCAGCGATTGCGATAAGTACCCTGCCGTGCGCTGAAGCCGTGACCTCGAGGAAAACGTTGGTTTTTAGTGGGTTTGCCGGCTCTTTACACCGGTGACTCCCACATAACCCATGCGGAGGCCCCAATCGCTGCATGGGTATCCATAAAGGATTTCCCAACGGAAAAAAGGACTAATAACTTACACACACGCGTACAATCAGGTTATAACATAATTATTTACTTTACTTATTAACTCAGCGCTTACAATTTACTTCCACAGACGACAACTATGGCTCCCATCTCAGTAAATGGTTTTTACGCTGGCAAGTCCGTCTTCATCACAGGAGCCACTGGCTTCATGGGGAAGGTCCTCGTTGAGAAGATTTTAAGGTCCTGTCCGGAGGTCAAGACGCTGTACCTGCTGATGAGACCAAAAAAGGGGCAGAGTTGCAGACAGAGATTGGATGGCTTTTTAAATAGCCCGGTGAGGAATGATGTGACTCAGTAATACAAGCAGAGCTGATCATATTAAGTTAACTGCTGATAGGTTGTTATTAACTTGACTGTAAGGAGTAAAAACGAGGCGGGTATTTTTGCAAAACATCTGAAGGGTACGATATTAAACGATACTATACGAACGATATTAAAGAATCTGTCACAAATGTGTTGACTGGTAACATAATTGTGTGACAGGAATCAGCTTATATAAATTTTGTGACAGATTTATTTAGGTTACATTGGAGTTTAAAATTCGTTATGATGGAGTAGCTCTTAGCCTTCTTCCCACCAGATAAGTATATAAGTGATGATAAGGTCAAAGATCCCGTGTTCTTCAACGATAGAGGAATTCCACCAACCCATGGTCCTGCTTACCTTGCGGCATACGGACCGAATCACAGGAGAGCACGAGGGTACTTGCATAGGGCTCTTTCCCCTTCAGCGCTGATCTGTGCTCCCTAAAATTATCTTGATGCGATATAACGATAGAGGAACTAGCTATCTTACCTGGAAGTAGAAGAAAATAATGCTGTTAACCTTATTGTTGTAGCGGCAAATTTAGGCAAGATAGTAGAAGCTAGCCAGATGGATTCAGAAAAAGCCCTTCTCTTCAATTTGCTTTCCCTTTTTGCTGAATTTCGTTATGTCAACTCTCGCTATGTCGAATCTCACCACACGCACAGACTCTACATAAAGAGATTTTCTAAGGAAAATTCCAACCACCAATAAACTCAGTAGATAACTTCTGCCTTCACGGGGAATTGAACCTCGATACTCCAGATCTGAAGAAGGTGGTCACACCGATTTACACTGAGTATTTAAGAAGGGATAAGAGGTAATTAATCTGGAATATCAACTCAATTTGTAATCCTGTTTATAATCCAACTTTTCTTCTCACAGCTCTTCGCTATCCTCAAAGAGAACCATCCGGAACAGTTCAAGAAATTGCACGTTATCTCTGGAGATATTCTGGAGGATGACATGGGAATTTCAGCTGAAGATCGAGAGCTGATTCAGAAAGAAACCCAGATTATATTCCACTGTGCTGCCTGTGTGAGGTAAGTTTTTCAAAGTAAAACGGAATCTCGGTATTCTCAGCGAATTATATGACTTTCTAAGTGCCTCTGTGTCTCTGTCACTAAAACTAAAAAACGGCTCATGCGATTATTAGGAAAAGTCTTATGTGAAAAGACATATAATTCATAATATGTTATGGAAAATTTTATGTGTCACATAGAACTGTCTTTTCTTTCATTATCACTTCTTTTAATTGGCCTTTGGGGCAAGGTGTCTCTAAGTTCACCAGTTCAACTAATAATTGAAGAAATATTCCTCAGTTTGTAGACCTTAATAACCATATTTGTAGCATTCATGAACTCATAAAAGCAATTACAAAAAATGTCAAACACTACAGTGGAAGCAGTGTAGCCATTACAAGTTTATATGCTGACTTTCTTTAAAATTAAAATATATTTTCATTAGTTTGCATCATCCATTGTGAAATTAAGTGGTTTAATGGCAACCAGTCAGCTCAAAAGTTGTGTACGAATCCTGTGCATATACGTGGACCAAGTACACAGATGTTCGTCATCACTTTATTAGAGAGGTAGTGTTTAATAAAATGTTTGATATTTCCTACATACCTACTGATGAGATGTTAGCGGATATCTAAACAAAACCTTTAGTTAAGGAGAAATTCACAAAGCAAGAGTTTAGTTTAAGGAACAGTGTTGAAAAAGCAGTAAACAATACTTGTATCTTTAGGAATACACTGGTGCAATTTAAACTGCAGTAATTTGGTTTGAACGCGTCAATGGTTAGCGAGTGCACTTAAGGTAATCACAGACACGTATTCATTCATACGACATTGCTGTAATAATTATAACAGGCGCCCAGAAACAATACTCTATGCCAACTCTGGTAGTCTTTGGTTGGTTGTTCTAAAAATAAGGAATGAAATTCCAAAAGTAGATCTCGCAGTGTATAATTCGACAAGCCAAAAAGATGTGACATAATAATAGAATACAATATTATTAGAAAAAATATATGTCATAAACTATGCAGCCAGGATGTTGTATATTATAGTTATATTAAAAAAAGGTTTGGTCTAACAGGTTGATTGACATGGTGTTGCTAGAAAAAAATCTTTATTATTGTCGCTTCACTAGAACTTTAATATATATTTTATATTATATTTCCAACTTCATTGAGCGACAACTCTTAACACTAGATTTACCAGACCAGTCATTTAGACTGGTCGTGTAATTTCAATTCAAAATTCCTACTATATTACACATTTTTTTTTCAGAAATGATGTTATGATTTTTGTAGCTATAATTAGAGAGTATGTTTTATAAACTTAATGTTATTTTATATACATTAGTAACAAATATAATTTTTGTTGTTGACATATATTCAAATCGCTGGTATATCTAGTGTTAAGATTTCCATCCATTAGTAAAGATACCGGAGGGTCTTGTTCAGAACAGAAGGCACTTAGTACGTTCATATATACATACTATTATCAATAATTGGTGATTATGACGCAATAACTTGACATCCAAAATAGCATCATCACTTCTAGGACTCCCTATCATTCGATTTTAAGAAGGACATAAATTGCCCGGCCACAGAGGGAGTATCACACACTATTCTTTAATGTGTTCCTCCAGAGGTACTAGTAGAGTTGGGCGTGGCACTAGTGGTCTGTGTTTCAGCCTAAAATGCCACAGTCATATTCATCCTATTAATTCTATGGGAAATAATCGGCTATGAACGAAATTCTACTTTTGACGCCCTTCAAATCGGTGGCTATAGCCGTAGCCACATTTGAGGGTCGTTATTTACGTCTCCCAATGTTTTGTCTGTGAACGCGTTAAAAAGATTCGTCTTCCTCTACAAGTTAATGTAGTTCTTTAAAATAAAATAAAATGTCAAAACCTCGAAATAGTGTATTAAAAAAGTTCTAAAATAAAATTCATTTCCAAAACTTTCTTCGGCTTCTTCCGTTTCCCTTTTAAGATAGATTCCATATAATGACGTATGGGTATGTATGGGTTCAAATACCAGAAACAATGAACAAACTTGAAGCAATTAACTTGTTGTTTTTTATTCCAATAAATAAACAAAAGACACAACTTTGATGATATATAGATGTAAATATAGAAAATGTTTTTGGAAACAAAAAGCGGGGTAATTAAATAGGTGCCGCGGACGCGATTCGGAACAAAGTATTAAAAAAGAATCTCGCTTTTGCCAGACAGTTGGCATGACGTAAAAAGAGATTGGCATTATTGAAATAAGTTCTAAGAAGTAGAAAGCGCAATTTAAGCTTTTACTAGACTAGCAACGGAGATTTTGGTAAGTCCTTATACGTCTTTTAACTAGGGATATTGAATTTCAGTGCCGGTAGACAAGGAATGGCTGTAGAGGAGGTTTGAAGGCCATATAGGACCGTATGGTCCCGATCTTCATAGTTATCATTGCCATGAGAGATTATAACATGAACGAAAGAGTAACATGTATTGTAAATTAAGTAGTACGAAAGTAAATTGTCGTATCTACTGAGATTTAATACTTGTCTTTGTGTTTAATACCATTTTTTTTATTTTCATCATCTCATAATTCTAGAAAATTTCAAAGTAAAGAAAAGTAAGTACCCAGCAACTTTTTATTCGCAAATCTGAGACACTCCAATTGCGACATGGTGGAGGTGCTGGGATTATTTAAATTATTAAATTTTACGTCATGCCAACTGTCTGGCAAAGCGATGTCTCCTTCTTTTTTAATACTTTGTTCCGAATCGCGTCCCCGGCATCAAATAGGCAAATTTTCATTGATTATTAAACCAATTTCAGATTCGACATGTTCATCAAAGATGCTGTCAATCTGAACACACTAGGAACGAAGAAAGTATTAGAATTAACGAATAAGATGAGCAAACTGGAGGTAAGATATAAAACTTTTTGGTTTTTGCCTTTATACGAGAATATTAAACAGTATAAAGTTTAGTATAGATTTCAGCCTTATTCTAACTCGCATCTTAAAACGTCCATTTAAATTACGTCAAAAGTGCATGGAGCATCTAAGTGTCAACTTCAAGTCTCTAAACGTCATTCTATCCATTCTTATTGAATTTGAATAAAAGGGATACGAGTAACTCTGGACAATCTCCATCGGCGTAAAGCCTGGCCATAAACCTGGGCTGAGGGTGGACTTGTGAATTGCTATTACAGAACCCAGGTCACATTCGCGAGGGGCAATAGAGTTACCGGGGAGTTTTAGTGGGTATTCCCAGTTCTCAGGTACTGAGCGAGCTCCACACATGTCCACCACATAGCCAGTGGTGTATAGGTCTGTAAACGGATTCCTCCTCGATAAAAAAAGGGTTACCAGTATTAATAGTGAAGTCCTGAAGAAAACATGAAAATAAATCAAGTATCTTTTGACTTTTAATTAATGTTAACTAAAAAATATTTGCAGGTATTTGTCCACATATCAACGGCTTACTGCAGGAGTGATGTGGATATTCTAGAAGAGAAGCTGTACCCATGTAGACATAAGCCTGATGATGTGATTCATTGTGTTCAATGGATGGACAATGATACTTTGAAGAGTTTGGAGCCTATGTAAGTAGAACTTTTTTAAATAGCGTAGCTGATTCTTCCTGCATACTGGTTAGTAGACCAGCTCCTGTGAGTGTTCTGGTGGCGGTGAACACTACGACTACCCCGACGACATGGTCAAGCACACCTTTGTGGAGTACTCGGCCTGGCGACATAAAGGTGGTCTCTCAATATGGTAAACTCCTGCGCGACTGTTCTGTCGCAGAAGGAGGCAGCGAAGAGGGAGCTGAAGGTTGATCTTCTAGCCACACTCTCCAGGATAGACGGGTTGGCGCCCATTATTCTACGCCCTAAGCGTATTTGAACATCAGGTCTAGTTGTCTAGGAGTGTCCAGTGAGTTGTTCCATCGGAACCCAGGTTACTCCCGCTAAGGGTAGCGGAAGTACTGGGGCAGAACCAAGGTCTCTCATGAAAGGCAGAGGAGGACGTAATTAAGATTAACACACGATTGCAGCTTAGCCAGTGGTAATATATATATAACTAAAAGCAGACCATAAGAGAAATTTCTTCCTGTAAAATTATTGTATCAATATTAACTGCTTAGCTATTGGGAATTCCCTGTGAATTTTAGCCGAACCCCAAACCGAGTGATTTAGATTTCTGATCCTATTTTTTGTAGATTCGAGTCCACTCTGCTTATATAAATACTTACATAATAATTATATTTGGTATTTAAGTTAGGGTATAGCGAAGCGTCTACTGTGGAAGTAGCACGTCAAAGACATATATCAGGGAAGTCCTTGTAAATTAAATTTTGTAGTAAAATTTTGTACTGACGATATATTGCAATTTATGTTTGCAAATAAATGATCAGGTTTGATTTGGACTACAAGCTTCCAGGTATTGACAGTTATAATGCGTTACCTAATTGCTTACAGGCTGATCAAACCGCAACCAAACACATACGGCTACACGAAGTCTCTTGCTGAGGAGCTGGTATCTCAATACGCTGGAAAATTTCCAATTGCCATAGCACGACCATCTATAGGTAAGTTTTCTCTCTATAGTTATCATTCGCTATCCATTATAGTTTTGCGTTAACACATATACAAGACGTGGGCACCGAAAACAAAGAAAATATTGGAGACATTAGTGGTAACCCAACAAATATTTTTTATGATAGCAACATTTTTTCTATGACCTCTCTTTCTTGCTACACGTACCTATGTACGTGCAATATCAATTTTTTATCTAAGTGAATGCTAGGATTAATTAATAAGTGAGCTGTCAACCATTGTTTTATTGAGCCTCTTTCAGACATTTTTAGAGAAAATTTCTTTGGTCGTAGGGCGTTTTACTATTCTGTCTGGCTCGTTATCACCTTCCTCGTAACTGTCACCGTCCTGATGGACTTGGTAATAAGATCACCATAAAATATTATTATGTTACAATAGTCGATGGTAAGATAGCCAGTTTGAATAAAGTTAAAGGACTAGGACTTATTTCCAAAAGAAAAAAAAGAGAGACAAAAGTAAACGATGATGATGAAACCAAATTAAAAGCGGGTTATGTTATGTTAGGCAAGCTTTTCTGTTGATGAGAATTGCAGTAATAGTCCAAGATTGTTGGACATCTTGAATTTCATTAATTAAGTTGTTAGTTAATACTCACAATCAAAATCAAGTTCACAAACTACCAGCTGACCATGATAAGGGAAGAATAAGAAACAATCTCATCTTTAGAATCTGCAAGATTATCTCCCAGAGAGTTTACTATTAATGGGTTTGAAAAATTTTCTTCAAATCCAATGGGTTATGAAAAAATAAAATTACTAGGACTTGGGGCGTCTTTGATTCTAAAATCATATGTTCTTTCTTTAGGTACAAGCAAAAGAAAAGAAGACGCCGAAGTTTAGCTTTAGCTATATTTAGTTACACGACAAACGCAACTTAGTTCATATAACTAATAATAGTTCTCATCATTTTTAGTGACGGCATCGTACAAGGAGCCGATGCCTGGTTGGGTGGACAACTTGAATGGTCCCACGGGATTAATGGTAGCCGCTGGTAAAGGTAAGAATCTTGGAGTTAATATGAAAATTCTATATTTCAATTCTGTAACAAAAAAAAATTACAATAATAAATCTGAAAATTTTAATTTATTAATAATTGGGATATAGAGATTGAGTTAAAAGCACAAAATATTTTTCGTTCCTTTAACGTAGGACGTGGAGTAGTATTTGGAGTAGTATTTCTTGTCAGAATCTGCAACATTTTGCCAACTCGGCATTGCAAATAGATTCTACCATCCTTGCTTATGAAATGCTCTAGTCAGACAATATCCAAATAGTGTACAGGATGCGATTCATCTCAATCTAATCATAGGCTTTCTTCAATTCGGAAGCCAAGCTCTAAGATACTAAATTTTTTATGGACAGCGAATTGTTCAACGGCTGGAAGACCTATGTAAGGGAATTTGTCATAATTCAAGTCCGATTATTCATATGAATACGCATAAATTTACCTAATTTTGTCTTCTCTATATTAATTGATTTAATTACTCTCAATTCACCTACGAGATAATATAACCGTTCACATAAAGAACAGATTCATGTATCATTAAACTTATTATCAATGTCAACAAACATGTAAATAAAATTATTTTTGAGTTTTGAATATGTTGATTATTTTACATGTTTTTCAGGAGTTGCGCGAAGTATGTATTGTAACGAGAATTATAATGTTGACGCTATACCAGTTGATATGGCAGTGAACGGATGTATTCTTCTTGCCTACACGACAGCTCTGGAAAAGTAAGTTTGGTAATTCTGCCACATCTAAACAGAACTGATAAGGGTTAATTCATGCTAGGGATTTTAGAAACGGTAGTCTAGAAGCTGACGTAGCAAATCTCAACATTGCAATGCTCATAATATTCTTAATATGTCCTTTACATTAAATTGTTGGCATGCTTTTCGAGTCTGCGCTCGTGTAAATTGAGAGTGATGAGACTGTTCCACCAGATTCGTAGACTACATCATCGTTAAGCACCATCAGGCTTGTTCATAAAATTATACCGCTCTTGAAAAGTTTTGTGTGGTATAACAAATCAAAACAACGCCATCGGGATCATCCCAACTGGCGGTGGATATATTTTGATGATCGCATTTTGCCCTTAAACTGCCCATAACTAAATGAACCACTCCGGTTCATTTATTTTTTGATAAGTATCTTAAAATTATAGTGTGTTACTTTTGCATACTGACAGTAGATTCAAACCACTATACAATCGTTTCTACTATCAAAATTGACATGCGTCGTAACGCGATTACAAGCCTGTATTATTATAATAATATATATACAACCTCCAACAAGACGATATAATAACATCTGGAAAGGTCACCCATATGTGTGATCTAAAAAAATATATACTACCCTAGTTAATACCTATGTATGGCAGGGCATAGGCCTTCTTTAGAAAAACAGATGAGTGACATCTGGGAGCTGCGGCTCAATGTGCCTTGCAAAGCACATAGGAGTTCATTGATTAACCCATCCAAGGACTGAGCATGGTGAAATCTGGATTGTTTTTGTAATCAAAACCAGAGCGCTCCAACCAACATGCTAAGCTCCTCGCTATCCCTGTAACCACATTGGATTCATTTAGATTCATTAGTAGATTCATTTTATTAAAACGCCTCATGTATTCCTCTTCTAAAAAATGGACAGTACAACGTTTACAATGACTCTGCAAAAATTTTGTCAAGACCTTTTTGTAAATCTCAATCTTATATCATTACAATATTGTTTTCTTTTATAAATTTTCAGATCAAAAGAAATAAATGTTTGCAATATAGCAATTTCTGATGACAATCCTATTACTTGGGGGAAATCTTTAGATATGGGTAAGTGTATTAAACTACTACTACGGGTTAGTTAAATGAAACAGAATTATATAGTATATAATTGTTATAAAATGTTCGAGATGAAGATGTCGTAGTTTCTTTAACGAAAACAAAACCACTCCTCAATAGTAGACCTTGGATTCGGCAATTTATAATAGAATATGAAAAAGTCTGCTTGATATCAAAAAGGCACATCAACGCTTGAACTCAAAACTTTACAAGTGCACCCAAAAGGCCTCCGCCATTTTGCTACAAAGACCGCCACGACGCTAGTTGGTATTCGTCAGATGCCTGTCTTTCAAAGATCGGGCAAATGGCTGCTGCTGTCTCTGTAATTTGTGATTTCCAAACTGGTCTTCGTAAAACACGTATATGTTAGTATCGGTTATTATGGCATCTGAATGAACTCATCAGCCGTTGATGAAAAAGCTTGTGATCCTTAGCAGTCAGAGCAATAACTTTAATTCAGCGTGAAATCTTTCTAGTTTGCATTTTTTTCTAAACATCTTTCTAACAGTTATAAATCTGTGATTGTAAAATCTAATAAAATTCTTACTTTCTCTTACAAGGTCGTTACCACATCCAAGAGTTCCCTTACTCTCTCAGCCTGTGGTATCCAGGAGGCTCTTACAAGAAATGCTGGTATCACCACCGTATCGCCGTGTTCTTCACTCAACTGATACCGGCTTACTTAATTGACTTCATGCTTATGATCATGGGGAGACAGCCATTGTGAGTATCATTTTGAGAGATTTGCGAAGAACTGTAACAAAGGTACCAAAGCCTAGGTACATTTACTCTTATTTTGTAGTCTAGAGGCTGAGACCACCAGTGACCTGAACTGTACTATGGTGGGATTGAACCCCGGACCTCTAGGTTCAGGGTTCAATTAGACCACCGTTTTATACCCTATGACATTCAATGATATGTATCAGATGACACTATAAAATGATTTACCAAAACTATGTATCAAATGACACCTTGCTCTTCAAAATCTGACAAGCAGGGCTACAGCACGCATAGCACAAAACACTCGAGAAACGTTTTGTCTACATAGTCATGTCATTTTTCTCGAGTTAAAACTTCAACTCCCATACAGTGACCTGAGAAAAGTGAGGTTTCAGTGTAGACAAAATCTTCTCGAGTTCCTTGTGATACGCATGCAGGAAGCCATAATGAAAACCACATGGATGGATACGCGCAAAAACATTATCGTCCTTCTGGGTCAGTCGAATCAGGTGATGAGAAAAAATTACTAGGTATTAGACCCATTTTCACGTTTCTCTGAGTTAATAGCAATATTTTTGAAACTCATTGTAATACTGGGCATGCGAGGCGTTATCGTCTCCTGTCTCCAAATCAAGTAACTCTTTGATAATCATGGCAGGTGGTCTTGAAGAAACCTTACCACCAGCCAAACCAAGTAGAAAATTTCTGAAGTAGCCGGTCTCAGCCATTATACAACAGAGACAGTATTTTAACTCCGTTGGGGGTTTCGGGTTGATTTTCATTTCATGTTAATTTTATTTCTCAGCTTGGTGAATGTTCAACAGCGAATTGAGGATGGCATTCAAGTAATATATTATTACACAACTAAACAATGGCACTTCTTGAACAACAACTACAATGCGCTTCGTAAGAAAATAACGAAGGAAGAAGATGAAGTATTCTTCACTGATGTAAAGGTAACAGAAAAATTGTACCACTAAGCTAATCGAAATATTTCTAAAAAAAATGTAAGGGCCACCTTTATCTCGTAGAAATAGGCTAAGACCTTTTCTCAGACCTATCAAATCTACACAAAAAATCTAGCCATTTGGATTTCAATAACAAACACTGTGTTAACAGTGTAGGCGATGGTGAAGGAAACTGTGTTTAGAAGTGATAAAATGGAATAAAACGGAAAATGTACAGAAATTCACCTATGACCCCCTTAATTGACCTATGTACTGTCTGGATGGATTTTGTGTGATGTAGAAATGGAAATAAAGAGTTTATCAATCTATCTAAATTATAAAAAAGCTTACAGAACCCAAGGCAAGCCAGAAATTACAACAGACAATTAACATAAAAACCTTCTAAAAACATAGACAGATAACTGCCAGTTCTATCGCCAACATATGTGACACGAGATTTTTATGTATTAGATAATAAATGTTTGGTTTCTTTGATTCAGATGTTAGATTGGAATCTCTACGTAAGAGATTACATCAAGGGTACCAGGCAATACTGCTTAAATGAAGATCCTGCAACTCTTCCGCAAGCAAGGAGGCTACATTGGCAGTAAGTATATACCAGTAAGAGCGTTCATCAAATTTGATGAACTAATAGTAATCGAAAATGTAAAAGGCTTTAGTAAATAAAAAATTACACCGGCGATGCATTTAAGAACCTTTGAAGGTTCGTAAATTACTTTCCAAAAGTGTTAAACGGAACGTCTTTTTGGCAATTTTGTAGTGTATTTGGGTTTTTGGAGCAAATGTCCTTCGAAACGCGCGAAAAGAACCTCAGGTCGGCCATTTTGAATGTAGTTTTTGGCACATTTGACGTCTATCGCCATCTTTGCATAGTTTTCAAGATTTAGTTAATTTGCTCTGTTTTACTGGATAGTGTTTTTTCGATCTACGGCTACGGCTTGAGACTTAAATTGCTTGAATTTATTTACGATAATAGTTCCATAAACATTTCGGTGGATATAGGTTCGCGTCCACCAAGCTTCGAGGGTTGGATTTTTGGGGTAAATCGTCAAAGTCAGGAATAAACTTGCTAGAAGCAATAATCTCTTTATTTTAATGAGAAAGCCATGTATTTCCAAGAAGCGAAATTGGTGAAAAAGTTCTCTGAGTGGTCTGGGGAATAACTTCAGTAGACCCCGGTCACTGCCACCAACTGTAGGGGATTTACCGCGAAATTAGCATCACCACGCTAACCCGATGCAGGCTAGTCAGTGGCAGCTAACAACCGGGATTAACTTCATAACGTGCAGGATACAGATACCAGAAGAAATAAACTTTTAATTTTTCTAATTTTAAAACTTAATCGGTCAGAGGTCAGTCTAAGACTGAGAAAATCTCAAATTATTTTTCTATATTTCGTACAAAAATAAACAACTGATCGATTTAGTAAGAAGTTAAAATTTTAGATTTGTGTGATGCTATTCTGGATACCAGAGATTTTAATATCTCCCACTCCTTGTAATTACACTTGTAACTTATACCCCCACACCGAAACAGAGCTAATTACTTCACAAGCGAAATATAAAAGTGGTAGAACTGGGTGATATGATTAATTTCGAAACATATTCAACCTTTTTTAATTTTAATTGCGAAACATATTTGACCTTTTTTATTTATTTATTTAACAATTTATGTACACAAAGACAATTAAAAGGACACAACAGAATATTAGAGAATTGTACTAATATACTGCTTTTAGTTTTAATTAGTAATACTCTTCTATAAATTGTAATTTTATTTTTCAGATTATACTATGCTGACCTGATAACGAAGTCGGTTTTGTATTCTTTATTAGCATATTTCATTTATACATGCATAAAAATGTTGTTAAATTATTTAAGTGTATAATGTATTCACTTTATTATAAATTAAGCTTAACTTCGATTATAGCCGTTCCTTATGAATATTATCGTGACTTTCAAATGCAATATGTTTTTAATTATAAATTATAATTTAAATAAATTACTTGGAAAGGATTCGTGTGTTTCAATTTAATAATTACTGGCCAAATTATTAATACAATATAAATGTTACCATAATAATTCTTTACTTGGTTTATAGTATGTGGCCGAGCCATTATTACTTTTTAGAATTATTTATGGTTTTTTGTATAATTTTAAATCACTTGTTGGTTGTTTGGTCTTTTTCACTTCTTCTTGCTTTGAAGCCGAGAACTAGTAGACTATGAGTATCTCCTAAATAATGAAAAGGCGAGCGTACAACACTACTACTAACAACAAGACAGCAATAACGTAACAACACGTAACAACAAGACAGCAATAATGACAAGAAGAAGTGAAAAAGACAAATCATGAATTTGTATGATCTAAAATTATACAAAAAACCATAAATAATTATAAAAATGTAATAATAGCTCGGCCACAGTATGTATAAAAACTTAGGATAATACCCTGGTTATCTATGACAGCTAAACAAAACTCCCAGCAAAGTCAAAACCATTCTAAACGTACACAAGACATTAAACCTTATGGTGTATACGACCAAAAATCAAAAACAAAAATCAAAAATGTAGTTTTTTAGAATGTGTGTGTCTCTTCTTATAAGTTAAAGAAAACCTGTATTAGAAAAGACCCGTCTCTATTCTGTATAACAAATATGGCTGTAGTTACAGTCGCTATTATATCTATAATTTTATAATTAAATATATATTTTTTAACACTAACTATAAAATATACAAAAGAAAAAGTAAAGAAAAATTAATATTTATATAAACCTAGTTCTTTTTTTCTTGTAAAGGAGAATAAATTAAACTTGTGTTAACAATATAACAAGACATATATAAATGTAAACATCGCAAAATGTATCCTTAACATTTCCTCTCATACTAGCTACGACCAGCCAGTAGCCAACATAGAGCGTAAATGTTTCAGGATATTTTCGACTTTATCTTCTCTACATGGTTTTCCAATATAGGTGGCAGTGTATTTCTAGTCTAGTATAATGAGCAGGTTTTCGCTTTTAAGCCTGGTATCGCCATCCATCGAATCGAATGTAGAATAAGCTAGAGTCTTAATCAGTAGCTTAGAATAAGATTTTTGTATGTTTTAATGTGTTGTTTACGTTGAGAATATTCTTGACTTTGATGGGAGTTGGGTTCGGCTCTCAGCGAGTAATCACTAACAGTAACAGTGTATTATTCTGTGTGTTTGTTGTGTACACTGGTAACGGTGAATTTGCATAGCTTTTCCATTGATTTCATAGTTTTCTTTATAAATTACAGTCCACACGCTGCACTAGCTATCCTCACATATGTACTATGCTTATCATCAGATGGTATCGAGTCATTTGCTGAGCTTTTTATAAAAAAATACATCGATTTGGAACACGCTGTATAAGCTTAAATTGAGCACAGATCAATAGACTGCCACTGTAGCCTAATATGCTTTTGGAGGAGGAGTTGGTCCTTCCTGAGCTATGGCATAATCGTCTGAGGAAATAGTACATATGCAAATGATCTCTTCATCCAACAAAAGTATAACAACAATCGGCAAGATAGCTAGCAAGAGCACATGAATAGAACCCTATATAAACTTAAAAACTTTAACCCTAGCTTCGCTATACACTTTTTAAATTATGAAAATTTATTAAGAATAATTCTGAAATTTTTAATAGTTCAACACACCCAAGACTGTTTTATCCAAGAACCAATAATTTAAACAATGAGTCATAAAGCGATATAAACATCCGGACAGCGATATATACTTATAATGCCAAATGCATTAATAATAGAGCGAAGCTAATATGTTTCTGATAAAACTTAAACGGTTCTTAATGGAGAAATGTTCTTATATAATATAAATGAATATCTAAGTAACAAATCAATTAAAGAAATCTAAACTGGATAAATAATAATGTTCGCACCAATATTTTCTATTAACATGTGGAATAAAAACCTTAACACTACCAATTATGTTAACTAAACTTATTGGCAATTGAAATACTGCATGAAAATTAATTACAAAAGCTTATTTTCGATTTTTTACATCAAATCCATTACACGTTCATAGTTGACAACTACCTTATCTTGATGTAGGGCCAGGACATCAGGACTTACATCCAATTGGATCTTTTGTGCTTCCCTAATAATAAAGTCTGCTGTCCTGGAATATCTCCAAGACGTACTTACTAAGTACACTCGGAGTCAGCAGTCTTATGTCTTCAGGACTGGGATAGCCCAGTCCAAAGAGACCCATTCTTTTCCTAGCAAGAGCATCACAGTTACATAGGATGTGTTCCATTTGGTCAGTATGCTTTCCACAAGCCCTACACAGAGGTGATTTAACTAACTTCATTTTAAATAGCAGGCTCTTCGTGCTGTAGTGGCCAGTAACATAAACAATGAAATTAAATTCTACTTAAGACACTTTGACTCTTAAATTATTGTTTGGAGTTGGTGCTAAGTTGATTCCAGACACAATAGATAACGAAATTTTCCCCAAACAGTCGTGCTGTTCACAGTACATCTTATTTATTCATTATGAACTGTATAATTTGTGAGATACTGTTTCTGAGTGTGTGTGAAATAAATTATTTTAAAATTTCAATTCATAACTGAAGCAATGTCAATGACTTCTGATAAAGATAACGAACCTGCAAGCTAAATCGGGTATACGTTTTAGAATCCACGTACTTCTAGTCACCATACACCATCAGGGAGGTTTCCTCTCTTAGAGTCTCCGGGTTCTCGAGTCATGAGGGATGTTAGATATACATAAGCTCACGTTGTTGTATGCCGAAAGCTCCAGTTTCGATGACGACAGCTAAAATTACGCTATTGTTGGTCCTGGTTGGTTGACGCGAAGTCACATATTGTGTCGTTAAGCCCTAGAAGGGGGAGAGTTGGCAACAGAAGGGACGCATAAAGATAATTGTAGGGAGCACAGATCAGCGCCGAAGGGGAAAGAGCCCTATGCAAGTACCCTCGCGCTCTCCCGTGATTCGGTCCGTATGCCGCAAGGTAGGCAGGACCATGGGTTGGTGGAGAGAGTTATTGTTGTTCCTGGATCATAATGACTCATGGAATCAGAATGCGTTATCACAAACTTGTTTCTAGGTAAAGGAAAGCCAATGCCCAGCGGTACCTACCATCGATAGTCTATTTACTTCCCACTGTTGGGCAGGCCTTCCTGCATGGTAGAAACATACGAGGAGTTTAAGCCTAATGTTTCTTGGGTGACGGTGGTTGCCGTTACAACCAGGACCAACGACTTAACATGCCTACCGAAGCATCGATACAAACCAGATAACAAATTTGATTGACCCATCCAGAGGCCAATGACTACTCCTATAAGCCACTGTTATCATTCAATAACTCTGTTCACAGTATAAAAGGCCAGTTATTTTTAATTTCTACGGAATCCCAATCCAACCGAAGTAAAATTAGTAATTATAAATTCTTTTGTCGTGTTTTTTGCATTTTTTACTGAAATATTAACAAAAATGTATAGTATAATACGCCTGATAATTTTGATTTTACAAATTACCTTGCACTGTTAGTAATAAGGTCTGTTTTCGCTGTGTGGCTCGTGCACTTGTTGAGGTTGTTCAAGCGTTTTGCCTTACCAATATATGTGCATATTAAATCATTAAGTCAATACTGCATAACTTATGTCCAGTGTTATATCAGTGCTTCTGCGATAGTATAGTGCGCGTGCGCAGTGATTGTACACTTTCAGAGCAGACGAGTAAAAGGTTAGCAATTTCGTTCAATATTATTTATTATTATGTTCAGTAACTTTTAAAATATTCTGTATTTAGATAATCAAAGTCACAGCCAAAATATCTATATTTAAATAGACTCATTTACTAAGTTCTTTTACTACAACAAGGAATATGAATAAAAAAAAAAATGTAATGAAAGGTAATAGTGATAACTTTAAGTGGGTATTAACCGGGTATTTACAAATTGTCCCAGTTATACAATTTAATTATGTATTAAATAATTTAATTAAATGGTATTATTGACATTTTAATGTGAAATCATTAATTGGGAGAGTGTGTCCTAAATATTAGTAATATATATTTAATTAGGTTTTTAATGTAACTGTGCATTAAACAGACCTAACTAATCGCTTTATGTTCACTTAATTAATGTTTTCCAGATAGGTAACAAGAATTAAACCTATTTGGTGATTTCTTTGAATTATTTATTACGGTATTTTCTATTCTATTCCATTCTACCGTTTAAAATTATATTGCTGTGGACTTTCATTTAACCTATTTAGTAAGCATCCTGTTTCACGTTTAAATTTATGTTGTATGTTATTTATATGAAATAATTTTTGATTTTGTAAAAACATGGGTATAAGTGTAATAGATTATAAATATATTAGACTAAAGAAATAATGTAGTTTTTAGAATTTAGTTTAGTTTATTGACTTCTCTTTCTTTATTACAATTATCGGAAGTAGTCAGAATTGACGTCTAAAGAGAGTGTTGCACGAGTTTTACTAGTTTAATTGTTATAAATTATTTATCAATCTGTTACAGAAAGTAAAATAATTAATAAGAGAAGCATGCTATGTTCCATATGAAATATCTGTATTGGTCCCAATTCTGTTGTGCACAGACTAAATTTTATTTAAGATATTTGCATCGCTTTCATTCAAATTCAACAACCAGGAATAGAATGACTTAAGGAATGTCAAGTTAGTTGACACTTAGATGATACATACACTTTTGACTTATGTTTATTGTTATGTCGTTATTTTACCTGATGATAAGTAGTAGAGGAGTCCATATGTGAAGATAGCTAGTGAAGCATGCGACATACTGCCCTAGCCACCCTCACCTTGCCGGCCCATAAAGTGCTTTTCACGCCACTTTTAAAGGAACCTATCAACATAGGTATGTTCATACAACGTATGAAGTAACAATATAGGTATATTCATACAACATATGAAGGAGGGAATACGTATGCCGGTAAGGAATTCACGCTCTAGCTGTGCGACAGAGAAAGGAGTCATAAAATCTCTTTATGCGGAAAGTAAATGTGGCGACAATGAAAGAGTGACTCCGTAGACCATCACGCGTAATCCAGAATAGGAAAGGGGAGGGAGGGATAACGTCAGGGTTCTTCAGAGCACTCTCCATGGTACAAACGATAAAAGGCACTAAGTGACGCTATGTCGCCACGCAATTGTATAGTACCCATAGCGCGACGTTGCAATCTGTCCAGAACATAGAGGAGGTACTGAGCCATGCCAAAGGCGTGAACAATGCTCCACACAAAACCCGGACCTGGGTTTTGTACAGCAGGCATAACTGGACAGACGTGAAATACCAACGCACCTTGTTCAGGACTCCGAGTTTCAAGCGGTCTTGATAACGGACTCGATGTAATCCCTAGTTTTTAAGATCAGAACATAATAGTGACTATTAGTTAATAAGCAATGATATCGTTAATTGATGACTGGAATTTATAAACAGTTCTGCGTATAAACTAAAAACTGTAATAATTGATAATGCTCTCTTTTAAAACGAAATCATCATCAAAAGCATGATAAAGCCCACAGATGGGCATAGGCATACATGAGAGTACGTAAAAATAATCGACCTTATCGCCTTAATCGACTTTGACTTTTCTATTTACCTTGAAATTAAAATAGGTAAAGCCCCAGTCACCATTTTCGCAAGAATAAATTTATAAATATAAAAAACTTGTTTTGAAATAAGTTTTGTAACATTAAGGTCAATTAACTGATTGAACCATCAACTGGACCGCTTTCTGATCAAACATTAGAGTTGCGTTGACTGCTTGACCGATGAACTATTAGATGCTAGTGATACAGTATTAAATCAAAGCCAAAGTACTGTACTATGATCTTGCAGTAGGATATATTAAATGAAAAAACACTGGACTATATAATTCTATATGTTAGTAAACGATACCGCGATTCACAAACAATCACCGCCATCTATCGTTGTAAAAAGGAACCAAAATTTTAGTTAGCGAGATTTAGCTCAGTACAGCGCCATCTATTGAAGAACGGGATTGACATTTGTAATGATTTGTATGACTATGAACAAGTTGTTTTTTATTTTGAACCAATACATACTTTGAAATTACATGAAAAGAAAAATAGTTTTCCTTTGTCTATCTTCGGGAAGATCTTCATCAGGTCCAGATGATATTCATACGAGACAAAGCTTATAGGTCACTCTTTAAAATAGAGTTGGTGGTGTAATGCGTAAGGTTTTATCCTCGCGGAAGACAGCGGTTCAAACCCCGCCACATACTTATGTGTTTTCAAATTTTGAATTCATATGTACGTTTATGACACGCTTTTACGGTGAAGGGAAACATCTTGAGGTAACCTGCACACATGTGAAGAGATTCTTAGGTGGTGTGTGAAGTCGACCACCCGTACTCGAGCAGTGTGGTTGACTATATCTTAATCGCCCTAATTTAGGGGGGGCTCGAGGCCTTGATGGTAGGTATATTAGTAGTCGATGATAATTGATTGATTTCACTTGTATTGATTTTATTCTTCTAGGCGTTCATAGAGGATTAATTTACTATTCAGAAGCGATTCTGAAATATTATTTTAGTCTGCAATTCAGTATTATTCGATAGTTTGTCTTCAAATACCTGCTTTGTTAACACAAAAAGTACGATAATTCAAATAAGGAATACTGCTGCTTTTGACATTTGCACATTGCATTTTGACTTAAGCCTTAGTGACTTCAATATATTTCCATTTTATTCAATACTTATATAATTATGTATTATATATGCTATCATTAAGTAAGTACGTATGCATGTATATATTTAGTATTTGTATGTAATATCATTTTTCATGTCTGTATACGTTATACGTCGCCAACTTCCCTCTAGTACTTTATTTTTAATCCTGTCCATCCTAAGGTTACCTTTTTTTTCGACGAGGAATCCGTTTACAGACTTGCTCGCCACTGGCTAAGCGGCGGAAGTGTGTGGGGCTCACCTAGTCTTCTACTGGCACTGGGAATACCCACTAAAACTCCCCGGTAACTCTATTGTCCATCACGGGGGTGACCCGGGTTCTGCCGAAGTAATTTACCAGACCATCCAAAGGTTACCTGGAAGAGATCGCTTTTAGCGATAAGGTGGCTCTTTGTAAATTAGTCAAATGTTCCCTATGTGTTTCGTTTCTTTGAATTGGCTGATGTACAATAAATATATATTCTATTCTAATCAATACTATCTCGTCATTCAAGGAAGAAGTCGTCTAGGCAAGCCCCAAGCCCACATTTAAGGTGGGAGCTAAACGTCAATATTATCGCACTGACATCCACCCCAAAATATTGATAATTTCACAAGTTAAATCTTGTTTTTGTTAATAAAATGGTTTTGTTAATGGTCGCCCTTTGTACAAAATTATTTCAGTTTTTTTTTGTGTGTTTCTCCTTTTGAATTGGCTGATGTACAATAAAGATATATTCTATTCTATCCTATAAGCAAATAAATAAGTAAGTTCCTACATTAATACAACCTAGATAGAAGTTTAGACCATCTAGACATAAAATTTATGTTTTAAGTGTTGTATAATTATATAGATTGATGATTGATTGAAAGAAATGAAGATAAAAATTAAATAATCACAACTTATGTAATTAAAGTCTCTTCTCTATTACAAAATAATATTTGTTAATTTATAAATTTGCTACTTTTTGTGAATAAATTTAGTTTCAATGCTTCGATGTCAAATGTTAATTTGATAAAATAAAGTAATATAACATAAATAACACTGAAGAGTTCACAGACAAAGCAGCCGGCACAGTTAAAGTTACAGCCAAAGCTATTAATAAAACCAAGTAAAAGAGTTGTATTAAACACCACATTATCCGTCAGTCATTGTTATTTAAGCATAGGTCAAAAACAGTATAAATTGTACACGTTCACTGTCTTTTTAATTTTATTAAATTATTTCACCAGTTATCTGCATAACTTTGTTACGTTAGCTCTGCGTGCGATCCAACTACCGTAAGTCATTAAACTATCATAACTGCCTGCGATGAATGCAACTGTTATAGCCATGAAAAAGGCATTTATGAAAAGCATTTTCATCAGGCATCAACTGCTTATATGCGACTCACTGCTGGGCTAAACTTTCTGGAAGAACGTGAAGAATTGCGCTAACCCAATACAATATGAGTGTTGATGATGGAGGTCGTGGAGAAGGGAGAAAATGAAAACGAAAAGTTTCCAGTAAAGCACGTGCACAATCCGAGCGGGGACAACGCAACACGGGCGTTCTTTGGGGTGTCGTCTTGTCACTGGTGTATGTCGCCACTGACAATCATATGGTCGCAAACATACGGCGGAGGGGATAAGTCCCGTTCAGATGCGTTGTTCGCACTCCAATTTGTTTATTTAATAAAAATCAAAGAAACCCTTACAATTAACATAAGTTAAAGAATTAAATACTAGAAGGCAGTGTGGCCGTCATCAACAATCAGATTCTGTCACTCTAAGCTCTGCACACGTAAAACAATGGGTGACAAATTTTACATCGATGATAAATTAAACATACAGACTTTAGTACTCCAACGAATGAAGAACTCTGTGTCATTGCGATCCGATTTTGAAATGAAAGCAATTCTCACCGTGGATGATCCTGGATACTAGGTCCTCGCTGTTTTGATAGGCACGTAAGCTGTTGGTACCAGTTGTCACGATAACAGCTGTCACTCACCAACTCGAATTGAGCCAGCGTCTGATGTGTTTCTCCAAAAAAGTAAGGCGTGCCAGGAGTGGGAAATATAGGCCGTTACAAAACTCTAAGACAAAATCGGTGAAAAACTGGTCTTGGGGCTGGTATTGATGTATCTCTATGAGGAATCACGGTCCTGGTTATCTTTTTCAACGGATTACGGATTGTGTTGCCAGCCTACAAAGTACTCAATCCTACATACCCATGATGGTGAATTGCTTCGACAGGATCCAGGTCACCTCCAAAGTCAGAAGTTACCAGGAAGGTTTAGTTGGTATTCACAATGACGCTATGGTCAACGGTAGGGAAGTACCACACACACCCGCTGCTTAGCAAGTTGTAGATAGTCCTATTCCTACTAAAAATGATTCTGATTCCAACTTTATATTTATATATGTTTTATTGTGCAGGGCCCAACATGGCACCATCAGTTCCTGAGTTCTACACTGGCAAGTGCATTTTTATCACCGGAGGCACTGGTTTCGTTGGAAAGGTAAGTCTCCTCTGCTATTTATATGAGAGTATGTAATGCTATAAGAACAGCATCTTCAAAAACAATAAGAATGTATTATAGCGCTCCCTAATATGAACAATGATGTTTGATCTGATCTGGTCATCGTCAGGTGAGGAGCCACAGATAGCTCAGTAGTCAGAGCAGTTATCCAGGTCGTAAGAGCTTATGGTTACATTTCAAGCTTCTGATTCATGTCTTTAAGTTTGGATATTTTCTAAATAACACAATGTGCCTAGCTTATTTATAAAATTAAATTACGTTCCCAGGCTCTCGTGGAAAAGATACTCAGAAGCTGTGCAGATATTGATACGATCTATCTTCTGCTTAGAAACAAAAAAGGGCTGACTAGTGAAGAAAGGTTGAGAGACCTCTGCAATAACACGGTGAGTAGATATATTATAACTACCTAAATCTCAACATGAAATGGTACAATTGTGACATATTCGTTCTATATTCTGAACATTATGAACGGGTTTGGCTTTTTAAGCTGTGCTAAGGGTAGTGACTTGAATCCTAGCCTGATGCAAGCCTCTGACCTGCTTGTAAAATAATTTCTTAATATAAATTTATTTGTACCAAGATAAAGATATAATAGACAAATAGGCGATACTTTATACTCAGACAGGTGGAACATTTGCTGGTTTAGCATTTATCATAAGAAAAATAGAATAAAAGAGATTAGAACAGAATAGAACCATAAAGATTTTCTCTTCAATAACATTATAACCTATTTTCTCTCTTCCAAATACTTTCAGCTATTTGACCTCGTCCGCAGCAAGAACCCTGAGATCTTCAAGAAACTAAAGGTCATTTCTGGAGACATTTTGGAGGAAGGCTTGGGAATTTCTAATGATGACCGCGTCGAGTTGCAGAAGAACTGCCAAATTGTGTTCCATAGTGCAGCCTGTGTTCGGTAAGTAATTCCGGTAACTGCATACCTTTTAATTGACAAGGACAGTTGTCACAGGTTGATCGTCTCACCACCGCAAAGTACTCCGAGATCGGACCAAACCACGGCCGCTCCATTGATACTACGGCGAAATGTTTACGGGCCACCCCTTTTGTGGTTTCGATGGAAGGTGGCTAGGTAGGTACGTCGCTGAAGAGTTTAGTGGGTGAGAGCCCCCCCCCCCTCTTCCTCTTCCCCTGAGGTTACGGGATCGGCTGGTAGAGCTTCTCCTCAGCGTCACAAAAAGTTCATCGCCTCAGGTATATGAACGGTATCTGTATGTGACGGTAACTGGCCAAAATACAATATCAATAATCTACCTCCCGTAGACGAGGGTCGCGAAGAGCGTGCATTGCTGAGGTAGTCAACCTGTGACCACGCCCAGTGCAACCTGGTCGAAATGTCAGGTTATTAAAAGATATGTAATTACCTACTGTGCGCGTTAAGTCCCGTCTTAGTATAATAAAAATTTTAAAACACATTTTTGTAACAGACACCCACGTCCAGATGGAAAACAATCGTTTTAGATTCAGCATGGTAAAAAAATTTCTCGTTCCCGTTTTAAGCAGTTTTAATCCTATCTCACCCAGGCACGTTCCCAAAAGTATAAGCGCCGATCACAAATAATATAAAAACATATAAACGGTAAACGAAAATCGGCAACTTGATCAGTTAATTTATTGGAAGCGAGGTGCGCCCCCGACGGACCGGAAGACTAGCCCCATGCTTGTCCGTTTTACAAATATGCTGACAAAAACAATGGTACATTGTATGTAAAGTGCTGTTACAGAAGCAAAAGTAATATCATTTAGTAGCACTGGATAGCTTGATGAGATAGCGTACAAATTTTAGTGAACAATAAAATATTCATCGATAGAAAATAACGATACTTTGGACAAACGTCGAGAACTTATACATTATAAATTTTTCATTTATTAGAAAGAAAATAAATTAAGTTTCAATCACAAACCAAGGTTTGACATTTGGTCAATAGATGGCGTTATCACTTTGAGGCCCTTCTCTACATTGCGGTGTTGAGAGTTTTTGCAAAGCAATTACTACTCTTGAAAATTGGCTGTCTCTTTGTACCAATATATGCGTGTAAACGTGTTTGTATATATACTTTATACAATATCTAGTGAATATAAGGGTACCGTGTTATTTAGGCATTTCAAAAGTATTTTTGATTGCAGTTTCGACCAGAAATTAAAGGATGCCGTCAACCTTAACACTGTGGGGACACTCCGCGTTTTACAGTTGGCTGAAACTATGGAGAAGTTGGAGGTACCAGAGCAAACCAAATATTTTAGCGTTAATGATTACACTATTCAGCCTCTGTGGTTCGTGATTGGGACCACCTTCCTCAGATCTATTATATTGTATGTTAGATTTAAGTCAGCCAGTTCCTCTTGAGTTAAGGTATGAAGCCGTGTTATCGCTTACCGATGCTGATGACCAGGAACTACTCAGATCTCTGTGTGATTAACATTATTTACTATATAAATATGTGTTAAATTTTGAGGATTAGGTTATGATGGAACTGACATAACTTTAAGATAAAAGTTACTAATTAAAAATAGATTGATGAGAATTAACAAGATGTTTTATAATCCATTGTGGAAAAACATTAAAATCTTAGACTCCATGGAATGGAGTATCACTAAAAAGACTTGCGACTGTCGTCCATTAAATTTATTACAGAAAACCACTCTTATTTATAACACTCTTTCGGCTGTTCAATCCTACGATGGACTCTGATCCATCTGAGAGGTTTGATTAGGCTCCTACGGATTCGTAGTAGTCAATAATCCACCAATTTGTTGAAATGTCAAAGGAAAATAACAAGATTTCATATTAGAGATTAACTTGATAACGTTTAATAATATATTTAGGTATTTGACAGTTAAAATTGAATAAATGCAACACGTTTACACATACTTTGTAATAGCAGAACCTGGGTAGTTCAGCGACTTGTTTTTTTCAACCAGTTCTCTTTGTTTTGGTTGAAAAGAAAGGTTAACTTACATGGTATATAAGGTATTGACATTACTACTAATTGTACGCAAGTACCCTCGCGCTCTCCCGTGATTTGGTCCGTATGCTGCAAGGTAGGCAGGACCATGGGTTGGTGGAGGGTTGTTTAATTACTAATAATGGCCTACCCACCATTACTTTATTGCTGGTTGCCACTTACGTTGCCACAGCTGGAACCAGCTGCTTGCTTAACATTTTCTGCCTTTCAATCATTGAATTCTTCACCGACATGTGAAAGTAATTAGTTTTATTATCCGGTGTTATCTATACGCCACTGATCGGGGCAACTTACCGTCTACATAATTTTTAATTAGTAGCAAAAACATTGACTGGAACCAGTGAACGATTACCGTCTCCTTCCTCATTTTCATTACCGACATTATTCGTGTTAAGTTGAATGCACCTTGTTAATTTTATCCAAATATACACAACCTCGTGCAGGTATTGGTACATCTCTCGACAGCGTACTGCCGCTGTGAGCTGGATGTCCTTGAAGAGAAGATGTATCCTCCCGTTCACAACCCGCGGAAGATCATGGACATTTGCGAATGGATGGACGATGATTTACTCAAACATGTCGAACCTAAGTAAGCAAACCTTATGTCTTTGTCATAGAACTGAACTCAAATCGGTAGGGATCGGGTGAGGGCTTTTCCGTCCTGTTGTTCTCTGCAATATACACATTAATTTTTTTTACAGGTAATGAAAAAGCAATTTATTTCGCTTGAAAAATATATATAAATAATATAATATATATATTTCAATGTTAACAAAAACTTATGACTCACATATTCCATCAGAAACGCATTATATTAAACAATCGATAAATTAAAATCCAACGCTTTTACTTCATCACTTATAAATCAGAATAAAATAAATCTTTCTAATTTTTCTTTGAACAAAGACTTTGGTGAACGTTTAATTTCGTTTTTGTTTAACAGTGAATTTTATTGGATAGTTAAAGTTTCTTTAAACTTTATTGTATCAGAAAATCAAGTTTAAAGACTTGCATATTACGTAACTGTCATGACAATAGCAATGGGCATGATCTTAAGGTTTTTGCCTTTGCATTACTGCCCTGAAGGCCAATTATCACAATGACGTCTCAAACGTAAATTAAAGAACTTAATATGAATTAGGAAGGCTGGTAAGCTGATGTCTATAAAGACAGCAAGTCCTGTAAAAAGAGAATAGAATAGAATATATCTTTATTGTACATCAGCCAATTCAAAAAGAGAAACACTCAAAAAAAACTTTTAACTAATTTTGTACAAAGGGCGACCTTATCCCTAAACCCTTAAAGTACAAAGACAAGTGGACACGTGATGCTAATAGCTCAGCAGTGAAGGTGCTGCTTCCATCACAACGCTTCCAAAATAGGTTCTGGTATTTTGTTCCACTACAGGAATACACGGGACAAAACGCAAGTGGAAAAAATAGCAATAAAAGCAACCACGACTGTGTACTTATTTTGGATTAAGTGTTTCAAAAACTCAATCTTAATTTTGTTTATATTATCAGGATTATAGAATCAGAGCCGAACACTTACTCCTACACAAAGGCAATCACAGAAGACCTGGTTGCGGAATACGCTAGCAAATTCCCAATCGCCATCGCAAGGCCATCTATTGGTAAGTTTCACGAGGCAGTCAATCCAAGACAAGGAAATTTTATTTCATTGCATTTACATTGACGTTCTTCATCACTGAACATATTGATAATCGGACGAGTAACCCAAAGAACAGTATTGAGACACTTAGATTATGCACTCCATCAACATTCGTAAATGAAACCACCATTTAAAAACTTTTGTGAGACGGCTCTAATAAAATTGGGATGGGTGAGACGGACAGATGGGATTCAAGAATAATGTGGCACTGGGTCTTCACGCCACTGCGCAGATAAGGTAAAGTTCCCGACCCGCTTACGCAAACCAAAGAATGTCCTCCATGACCCTGAAGATCCTATCAGGCGTACAAACGTGCCCCTACACACACACACACACACACACACACACACATCACGCACCAGGGTGCGAAGACCCGGTCTACACTTGTCGCACTATACCGGGTACAGGTACGTACCTAGACGTTTCTCTCCTCCACGACACGACTAGCCTGAGCCGAGGTCCGCCTTTAGAGGCACCTACAGGCTTATCGCTCCCTCATGGCTCGAGCGCCCTGGAGACTCTAATAGACACTTCCCCTAAAGTGATGCCTGTCGATTAGAAATCCTCCAGAGGCGAATCGCCCCTTAAGGCTTGAGGACTCTCCAAGGTTCTCGCCTTCTTAAAACCCCGGTAACGCTGTAAAGGCCATCTGCGGCAAAGAGTATTAGTCACTCAAAAAAAATACGAATTCTTCACTGTCTCAGTTACATTAGTTTTAATTTTATTTTATGTTTACTTTTAGTTACTATCTCTTTTGCTAGTTTTGTTATTAACAATTAAATATGAGTTTTATAGTGTGAAAAAGCCTGAACTAAAAACATTGCACCAAAAAATAGGCTTCTTTTATTGTCTTATATACTTCAAACGTCTTCACATCAGTGAACAGTCTATGAAATCAATTACTTAAGAAAAGCGTCCCTATCGATTTCGAAATGAAATGCGGGATTTGAAATCATTAAACTGTTTGGTAACTCAGTGATGACAGTAATTAAGTGTCTTGTGATTACAGCCTATATACGTGTCACTACTGCATTGCGGTCTTGTTTTTTTATCATTTTGAAGACGAATGGTTCTGTGATAATAACCAAAGCATTACTTTGAAGATTTAATGAAATTTACCACAATAGCTTATTCATGACGATCCAAGACTCAAATAAGAATACTGCTTGTACTCTATACATCTCAATTTAAGTCATGTTAAATAACATACAATTGACTGCGTTTATGGTATCTCGGTAAATAATGAAACAACTGCCTTGGTTCGTAGCTAGTTTATTACTCAAATAGTAAAGTTACACTTATTGATATGAGACTACTCACAATTTGTATGGACATACATTACAGTTTACATATTTCAGTGATAGCAGTGTGGAAAGATCCTATTCCAGGATGGGTGGACAACCTGAATGGGCCTACTGGAATGCTTATTGGCAGTGGAAAGGGTAAGTGGCAACTTGACGAAACATAGCGCTACTTACTGACATCCATCAGTTGTAACATGACTGCTTTGAAGAGATTTAGGCTCATCTCTACTCGGTCTGTGTTAAGCTGTCTCCAACTTAATGTTAAGCACAGAAAAATTAAGAGGCTCGTTTGTTTGTTTCTTTTGCATTTAAAACTTGGAATCCTTTATCGACACTCCTCACAAGTTTCCTCTTTCCTATAACATGATGGTTTCCTTTAAGAATACAAGAATCAATGTAACCAGACTAGAGTGATGAACTCTAGCTGCAAATGAACTATTTAGTGCCTCTATATGCGGAAAACGGTAGGATGTCTTAGGATATTTACCATTCTAACAGCTTATCATCAGGCGCCATGGTGTCAGACCTGTTAATTAAACAGTAAAAGCGTATATTAAGTTTAATGATTATAATCATAAGGATTTTACAATTCACTTTTACGACACTATAACTTAATACAGACCATTTAATTTTATAAAAATAAAAAGCTCAGAAAATGGTTAAAATGGCTTTAGTTTCGACTATTTGGCTAAAAAGTAGGGTGGGTGATTGAGTATAGTAAAGTTAATATTATGATGAGATTGATGAGGAGGCGAATTCGTTCGTTCCAACCTATTTGGATATTCTTTATGGTGTGAACACAATTTAAAAGGAGGTTAATATAGAAATATTTAATAGTACTGTGGTAAATATATGAATGCTAAATTATGTCTTTATTATTACAATTTTTAGATATTTATTTCGATAGACGATGCATAAGAATTTAAATGTCTTTAAAATTTCAGGAGTAATTAGGACAATGCATTGTGAGCCTTCATACACGGCTGATGCTATTTCGATCGACGTGGTTATTAATGGATGTCTCCTGATAGCTTATACTACAGCTTTGGACAGGTTAGATTTAACTTGACACTTTTTGTTCACGAAATATTACAAAAGGTGATAAAAACATTTATAATGCTTCACCAACTTTTTCAGATTCAGTATAGCTAATAATTATGACTAAGTCAATGTCATATTGATATATATTTTATTCTACTTTGGCACATTTGGATACAAATTTGTATCTCACTTTATCTTGTGTCCTCTCTTTTATAAACTGTTGCTGGAACGAAAGGTCCAAGGACAAATATTAACAGATTTCTCTAATTAACATATCGAAATCAATCCTGTTTTATCAAAATATCATTGTTATTATTATTCTTATCGCGCATTTATGAGTACGCATCAAACTTCAGATTTAACCCATTTGCAATTACAAAATTGGTTGTTTTCATTTCAGTTTGTGCTATCAATAAAAATTTACTTTTCTCCTCCATTCCTCTGTTTACTGCTGCTCTGATTTATTTAAACTGGGTTTTCTTCACAGGCCTAAACAGATCAGTGTCTTCAACATAACATTGTCGAGAGCTGTCACGATATCTTGGGAAGAGATCATTGAATTGGGTATGCAGCACTTCTTCAATTAGCCTTTTTTATAGAAAGGTCTAGCAAATAACTCCACTCCACCTGATGGTAAGCAGAAGTGGAGTCCAAATAAAAAGTTGGCTAGTGCAAGTGAAACTATGCACTGCACTATCCATCTTGATCTTGCCGACCTGCAAGATGCTTTTTCACGCCTCTTTTGACTCAGTATAGTTAGAAATGTAATTATAAAAAATAAAAAGGCATGTAATAGAAACACTTATATTCTACCTTTGTAAAGAATAAAAATATGCCACTGTCACATCTTCTTATGCATGAAGAGAGTGGACAGTTATAATCGCACCTATTAATCCTACAATAGACTACCTGTCGTACTATGATACCTGTGGTATGATATAATATGATGATGTTGATAATGTCAAAACTTCGTGAATGGTGACTTGACCAGCAGCAACTTGAGGATACGCTATTCTGACCTATCATCACACGAAGGTGATAAAAAGCAACGTATACCTTTGAAATTGTTTCAGGCAAGAAATGGGTTGAAGAATATCCACACTCCATGGCTCTCTGGTACCCTGGTGGCAACATCAAGTCCTACCACTGGCACAACCAACTCTGCGTATTCTTTTTCCACTTGGTTCCTGCTTACCTGGTTGATGGTATTCTGTTTCTTCTGGGTAAAAAGACTTTGTAAGTAAACTAAAATAATTAATAATAATAAAACTCGTGATAGCCGAATCTTATAAAAACGTATGAAAGAATCTGGCACACGACGTTACCGATATGTGGAGGGTGACATCCATTGAGATCATACCAGTCGTAGTCTCAAATAAATGGCCTCGTCCCAACTTCTCTTCGTGACCATCTGAAGAGATTGGGACTGGGTAATGGACAGATGATTGTGAGGCTCCAGAGGGCGGTCTTTCTCGATAACACAAGGACTGTCCGCCGATTCCTTCCTCTCTCTATCCTCCTGACCCTCGGCCGTCTATAATCGTCTGCCGAGGGGTGTTCTCCCGCCTCTCGAGTTGTTGAGGGACAGGGAAAATCAAAATTGATTTGTAAATAATAATATTTCTGCCACTTACACCTATTATCTAGACCAAATTAATTATCATTCATTTTGTGTTATAGATACTAGATAACGGAGAAATATAGATAGTAATTTAAAGGTACAAATTAAAAAGAACATTGTTTGAATTTTATTTAAATCTTAGGCAACGCAAAATTATCCTGTAACTCCCATCTTAGAATCGTTATCTTTATAGTCTATATGAATATATCCAATTATTATTTATAGTAATTTATTAATGCATGCTATGGTGAACGATTTGTATAAAAAGATATTGAATCTCCTAATGAAGTATTTACATACGCTAAATGATAATTTATGATATTGAATTCTTCTAATTCTTTTCACACTTTTCTTGCATTTAGATCCTTATAATCCTGATCTTAACCTTCATGTTCTTATAAATTTCTAGCCTGGTTAACGTCCAGAAACGCATCAGCCATGGCATGAACGTCCTCACGTACTACACCACAAAAGAATGGCATTTCAGAAACGATAACTTCAAGAACTTAAGAAAGCGAATCAGCAAAGAAGACGATGATACATTCTTCACTGATTTGAGTACTTTAAATCCTGATGATTATATGAAGAACTATATATTGGGGGCGAGGCAGTTCTGCTGTAAAGAGGATATGTCCACGTTGCCTAGAGCTAGGAAGTTAAATAGGATGTAAGTTTTACATATACAGTATACTATTCAGAGGTTCTATAGTGTAACTTAATATCTATCGCGATGGCAATCTTCTTTGAAATCATTACTGCGTACTAAAGCCGAAACGTCATAATGATACAGTGAAGCGACAATGGAACTATGGCATACGTCAAAATGAAAGCGATAGCGATAGATTCAGAGTTAGGTAATAAGGGGTCTAAGTCACTTTTTATTTATATTTACATTTAGAAGTTAATTAAAAATATGGTAAACGACACCAAACAATAAATGTTCTACAGTAACACTAGTGTCATTGGAATAGTTCAATAACAATAATCTATTAAAATTGTTCTAACATTAATTAATTAATTGTTATAATCATGTGCTAGGGCACTGACCCTACAGTCAAAAATGTAAAGGAGTTGACATAAGCCCTCGCTTAAGTTTCGAGTGCAATTGTCAAATCACTTACATTTTTCTATTACCGGTTCGATGCTATTATCATAATGCATCTTGTGTAGGCTCTTAGCATCTATGTTCCTTTAAAATTAAAGCTTATTTGATAGTTCTAATTCTTGTTATCCTTGTCCTATAACATAACGAGTAGGATGTACTGCTCAATTAATTAGTAAATATAGAGTATGCCGGCAGAATGAGGCCCACAACCTAAAATGAAATTTTTAAGAGTTCTAACTTCTACTGAACCAAAGACAAAACGCGTGTCTTTATATAAGTTTACTTCATTCGAAAATATGATGGCTATGATTTAGGAATTATTGGTGAAAATTCTATTATTAAAAGTCAATATTTTATAGAATTACAATAACAAAGTAGGTGTAATAATCTAGAATAAAGAAAATATTAAATGTGGAGTTGAATGTTTACAAGTTTGCGATTTAATAACGTAAAAACGACAGTTGGTTTATTTGAAAATTAACGCACAGATTAAAAATCTCGTCGGACTAAATATGTGGTTTATGAATAAAATTCGCATTCTGGAAGTTACATTTTATTGTTGCATGTATTCTATTATAACTAATCAAAAACCTCATTCCAGACGTTACTACGTGGACCTGGTCTTTAGAGTCCTGTTCTACGTCCTGATAGCTTGGCTTGTCTACTCGTACAGTCATGTCTTCACGTCTTCTGTGGAACTCTTGGACACCACCCTGAAGAGTCTACCACCGATCAGCAATGTGAATGCTGAAGATAAAATTGACGTTGTATCGTAGAATAATTACTTAAATCAATCTTTATGACGTCAGCTACTTACTTTTGCTCACAAGGCGTAAAATATTCATATTACTCACATTCATAATAAGTTAAAATTATACGCCTTGTGAGATAAACGATATTTTTAGTGTAGTTAGTTAATTGAATTAGGTAGGTATAAAACCAAAAAATAATTGTGTCTACTGTATATTTGTGTCAAAATTTATTTAAAAAAAATGTATTATACTTATATGTGTTCAAGGGTATTTTGTCGTTTACAATTTTCATAAACAAAAAATAAATCGAAAGTAATTTTTGTACTTTTTTAATTTTATTTTCTGATCTAATCGATGCAATTAAATCAGTTTAACATAAATATCAATATTAATAGCGAATCAGTTGAATGACTAGGTCAAATTCTCAATGACTTATTTACATTAATTTATTTCATTTGAAGTCTTCATTACTCTATTTTAATTTTATTTCGCCCGAAAGTTAACGACGGAATTGCCGCTGTCGACTGTGGTAAATCTCTTGGAACACATTGGAGTAATATCTTGTAGAGATTGGGATGCGTTAACCCCAAATCCATACTAAAAATAAATACATAAAACAGAGCTGTATGGGCTTGACTCCTTTGCTTTCCTTTATATAAAGATATCTCAAATATTATATAAAATGTATCCAAAGCTAGGAGTTTAATATGAAGGTAAACTTTTCACGTGATGTTTTATTGGTTCAATCGTTCATGAACGTTGCCGTTTGAATCTACTATTCTGAGATGATTTTATTAAATATGTTATATAAAGCATTTTGGATATATTACTTGTTTCATTTCTAACTTCTAAATTGTTAGATGTGTTCAGTCATGAATAAATTTTACTTAAAGTTCATTAAAATCACTTCATAATATAATAAAACATAGTCCCCTGCCACGTCAGTCTTTCTGTTCGCGATAAAAACTACGGTTTTTCATGTGGATTTCACATATAGATAGAATGATTGATGTGGAAGGTTCAGGTATGTATACATAAACTATACACAGCCGAGGCGAGCTGATAATTGTGTGATATATTTATAAATTACTCTTGGAAAACTTTTAACGCAACATTTGTGTTAATAGTCGCTAAAGCAATCGCTTAGTGAAGAATGTAAGTAAGCCCTGATTTGAAGTTAACTCTCGCTTAGCTATGATGCGTAACTTCCCGTAAGCGTCACATCCTATTTAATTAGCGATCCGAGTGCGATTATCAACAGCCATGTTTTATAGGGGGGAGCTAAATTGCTTTTGTTGTAATTTTGAACTCTATCCTGTTCTTTTTTTTTTAAAGCTTTACTGGCCTGGATGCAAGTCCTTAAGGCCATTGCCCTGTTCTAATGTCAAATGTGATTGTCACATTTGTCAAAGTCGATTTGACTGTCTTCTGAAAAAAACTTTGAGACTTGTGAAAGATATTCTTTGTAAAAAATATTTTAATTTATTGATAATTTAATATAATATAATGTCAGATAACAAGGAAACACCAAAAAATGAAATGGACCCGGAATTGGATGATTTATTAGACAGTAAGTTGTATATTTTTAAAATTTCCGATGTGTTACACAATACTTAACCTATAGTAATATTCTAATTTAAAAAATACGATTTATGTTCTTTGAATTTAAACTATGATTATTACACTTGTGAGAGCGTTCTTTAATAAGCCAATATCCTGGTGACAAATTAATATTAGCTATATCTACCAAACGCAATTTATTTATTTCTCACAAGTATCTTATTTTCATTTAATTTTGATTGTCATTGGTACATTATTTTAGTGTATGGTAATTTATGGTAATACAATCAAAACCGAAGTATGTTGTCAGAGTATTTTTAAATTGCGTGTTGATTTTTTCATTCTACGGGCAGGTCCTCCTTTTAGTAAAAATAGTAATTTTTTCTAAGTATGTGAATAAAGCTTTATTATAAATTACTAACTTTCGGTCCAGTGTCCAGCCTGCCAACCCAGCAAAAAGCAACCCAGCAAGTATATAGTTGGTCGATGTTCATCAGGCAGTAGATAAAAATAATTTAAAACAATGTTTTAATTATGTGTGAACTTACCAGAGGTGCTCATATCAAATGCTAAGCTTATATATTTATAATTGATTCAGGTGCTCTGGAAGACATGACTAAGAAGCCGGACCAAAGTGTCTCAACCACAGATGGGTCAAGTGAAGTACCCCAGAACATGTGGAGTGAAGAATTTATCAAAGAGGCAGCAGCACAGTTTGAGAGTAACATGGCTGCTATATTGGGCAGTTTTAGTGGTGTACCTGGTAAGTGTAAGAAATGGAATGATTCTGAAAAGCTATTGATAAAACAAGTAAAGTTCAATGCATCTTATTCTGTTAATACAATAGCAAAACATCAAGTGTCATATTAACTTATGATATGGTGTGATAAATTTTTGGCTTTGATGACAATACTATACTTTTAAATGTAGGTTAAAGATAGCATCTCGCTAAATGTCTCCTAAATCAATCTGTCTAAATTTTAATTTGATTGTCAGTTATGTTTGTAACCTTTTTTATGAACTTTAATATATGCACTAATGTGCGTCTTTAGTCTCCTGAATTCACTGGCTCGACTTTCACTTAATGCACAAGATTTCGTGACACATTTCTTTGTTACAAAGCCACAGCATGGAATTCCTTATTGACACACATATTTTACATAGAAAAAGGCATGAAAAAGCACTTTTTAAATCAGCCAGGAGGCTGTCAATAGGGCAGCATATCGTATGCCGCCCAGCTATCTTTGCATATGGCCTTCTCACACTGCTTACCACTAGACAGTGTCGAGAAATTTCCAAAACATTTAATTGTATCCATGTATAATGAATGCAATCTTTAAATGTAACTCCTCTAATTTTATGATTATAAAATGCTAGGGCTTTGTAATATAACACTATTAAAAGGATCCATTAAAATATCATGTCCACAGTAAATTTCTCATTAAAATAGAAGTAAATTTTTGTTCATCCTACATGACCCAAATAGCATTATAAAGTGCCATTCAAAATTTTATTGTGATGTTAAAAGACTAATTGATCTTCTACAAAATTAATACAAATACATTTTCAAAGAAGTTTAAATTTTTACAGAGGATCAGATCACGCAAGATCAGATTGCTCAGACATTCTCAAAAATGGCCGGTAAGTTGTTTTTACATTTCTCATTTTTAATCTCATTAATCTCTCTCTTCTTATTAATAGAGCTTTAACTATATCTTCTTTAAACTTCTTGTTAACTAATATATCCTCAAACTCTGACCTTCCTCCGTTCTAAATTCCTTCAATTGCTTATCTCCATAATTGCCATCCCCAATATGTTCAATATTTGTGTATCTTCAATATTAATTTTATACTTTTCACAGTTAGTTTCAGTACTTCGTAGTTACCATACTCTGTTAGTTTAACTCCGTAACACTTACTATATAACTATAAAGAGAGTCCAACTATATAACTATAGTCTATATATATATAATTATGGAAATACCTGCCTAACTTTGAATCTATTGCTACCGCTTTCATTTTGACATACGCCATAGTTTTGGTTAATGGCCGTTTAAAGCTTAATAATAAGGTTAAAATTGTCACGAAAAACCATCCTTTGTTAGCTTAATAATCTAAATAGATCATGTTTCTGGGGAATCACCACCACAAGGTTGAATTTCATTGCAAATAAAAATATTAAATTGTTGATGAATCTAACGATTACTAATGCTGTGATTCTATAAGCTGCCGACAAATAGTGACAGTAACCAAGGCGTTGAATGTTCACATATTTCACTTACCGTTGTTGATAGCTTATTAATACGCAACATTAGTTCGAAATTTTAATTAAGTATAATTAATTCAATCAAGTTTAATTAAACTAACTAAACTATGAAACCTTTAACGATATCCACTAATTAGAATAGTTGGTTCACTGTAACAGGTCATCAATCAACTTATAACGCAACTCCAATGAAAATAGCAACGATCTTTATCTGAATTGTGTAACTATTTCAATGACTACAAGAAATAACCATGTTGACATCAAAATTATTAGTTTAATATCTTTACCAGAGTTAAATTTCAGTTTCATCACCATCAACAGACTATATAGAATAGAATAGAATATATCTTTATTGTACATCAGCCAATTCAAGAAGAGAAATACACAAAAAACTTTTAACTAATTTTGTACAAAGGGCGACCTTAGGATGGACAGGATTAAAGATAAGTACTTGAGGGAAGTGCCTTGAGTTGTGTTGATGTAAGATCTGCTACTCTCGCAGAGATGGTAGCGGTGCTGGTGGGTTTTCCGTGCAGCGCCGCGGAGTGTTGTCACACGCCCAGTCGGGCGACTCGCATACAGAAGTCGGTATAAGGGCAACTGTAAGCCGTCTGTAGTGCGACGAGGAAGGGGGTTGTTATAGTGGGTAGTCTCGACCTAGCCCATCTTTGGTCGGGTAGTCCCACATACCCCTGCACCTTTCTTTTCCCTGTGATGCAGGGCATGCGTAAAAGCATTTTTTTCCCCGCAAAAAAAAAGACCTGCTACTCGGTACAAGCCTAAGTTACTCGTATGTTTCCCTCACATGTGTGTGGCACATGTAGATGGGGGAAACACATGGAGTTACCTATAAGGTTACCACTTTCTTATATTTATTTAGCAATTGCAAACTAAAGAGTAGTGTTTTTTTTTGGTTTGCATCAGCGTACTTGTAAATGACCTTGATATGACCTTTTCTCCGTCACAGAGGCGGCAGCTCATGTTCTTAAGCCAGGCGCTCATACGGGAGATGCTGCTCCTGTGGGAGACGACCCTGCGGTACAGGAGAAGATTGATGAGGTTCGTAAAAAAGTCTTAAACAAACCTAAATCAAATTGACATCAAAATACTATAAAGTCAATAACAATTAAATTAGAATGCTTCCAATGCTTATTGAATTTAAAAAGGTATTTTTAGAGTTGGCTCTAAGTTGTTTCAAAAACAATATATAATTTAATTGATATAGACATTTAATTATACTATCAAATTGTTTTTACGTAGCTTACTACTTATCATAAACTCTTATTATCTAAAAATACACAATATTTGTCTTATTTTATTTATCTAATATCTCACACATCTTAGTTATATTAATGTACACACATTTAATATTTAATTGTTTTTTCTATCTATAATTTTAATTTTAAAAAGCCCTCGGGTTGTAGCAGAATATCAGTGCTTTGTTCACATCCCGATGTGAACAAAATTAGTCACTGAGTTCGGGCCCTTTTGCACTTCTGCAGCGCACACAAAGGTCTTTAATACCTTTATTATAAAATGTTTGTCTTTTAATCTATGTACTGTCTGGATGGATTGTGTGTGATGTAGAGATGGAAATAAATGTTTTATCTATCTATCTATAAAGTGAAGCGTGGACTAAAAACATGATTTTAAAATGTAAAATATTTTTTATTGTTTTTATTTAATTATTTTAGTGATTTGAAATCGGTCGTAGTTTAGTTTCCAACTGTTTTTTTTAACGATTTTGACTAGCCAGTTTTTAAAGTAAAAAGTTTGAGAACATCAGTTTGTCGACTTGACTGCCTCTTAGCCGCTGGTACATATTATACCAGCGGCTAAGAGGCTAGATAGGTTTTGGGCTGTCAAAATTCGTTAACTATAGTTTTTTTGATAGTTGATAATTGGTAATAAAGAGGTTGTTCGCAAAAATATTGTGAACATTTTTTGCGAACAACCGAAATAAAACCAAAGCGAAAATAAAGGTATTTTTTACATTGATTCTTATTGACAATTTAAGAGGATTGCGTAGGATTTGATAAGTGGGGGAAATTGTTATATTAAGGTACGTTGCTACCAGTAACTAATACTGCCTGATTGTTATTAAGGTTGCACTGATCACCACAATCACAATTACTTATTATAGGTATCTGCAGCCATTTCTCAGACGTTACAAAATCTGAATACGAACTCGGAAACTCTTCAAACACCTTTCTCTGATCAAGACTTGGCTAATATGTTCCAGAACTTCAATCTTGGTGAAAATGGACAGGTAAACCGAAAATCCTTAATCCTTTTAGCAGATGTTATTGGATGCTTCTTTCGTGTATCGTGACTTCAGTGAGCAGGGGGACTTGTTTCCTTTGTTACCAATATAACGCGAAGCACCCCAATCTTACAGAAGATCCCAGACAAATATCACCAGTGCAGTAGTGCTGTGGTTATGGTAGCCTTTCGTTGTGGAAGTATATGGGATTCAAAGAGTTTCGGCACCACGCCAGCCCTAGACGGATTAGTGGGTGAAAGCGGTTGTTTATCAACCAAGATTTTGTTTGACCCTTCCAGGGTCCGACCATACCCACAGTTGCTTTTTTTCGTAATCGAAATCATAGTGTTCTAACTACTAATCCAACTAGCTCGTCGCTGTCAATATTAGACTTTTTAATTTTTGTATAAGTATTTATATAACCACGCTTCTAAAGGCTACGAAAAATCTAAGGTGATCTGTTCGCTTGATTGACATCCTAGTAAAAGGTTTTTATTGTTGACGAATTTCATCTTTATCAAGGAGTTTTTGGTGCGTAATGGCGGGGGGCTGTTTGATGCAGTGTGTTTTATTTCATATATTGTGTTGTTTTTGTCATGAAATTGGTGTAGTTTTATCGCAAAAAAGATCGTTAAGTCATGCAATATATGGAATACATCATTCAGCGTTGATTAGTGACTTACGTGAGATTTTTCAGTTTCATTTACATTCGTTCATTTGTAGGGTAAGTTCATTTATTTAAAAACATTATATGATTGAATTCTCATTTACTTATCATTTCGTCGTAATCATTATCATAACACTCCATTCTCGTATCATTTTATCATAATCGCTTACATGTATTCCATTTTCAAAAATTTTCTTGTAGGTCATTAAAAAATAGCGGGGCCTACCATTGGTCGCCAAAAACTCCATGGGGCAAAGGGCTACATTGCACCAGTATCCTGAAGCCATAAATAAAGATAAAAACTACATTAATGAAGATATGGCTTAAAGGACTTAGTTACCAGGCCAAATAACTGAAAAAAAAATCATCTTTATTACAAAAAGATTACATATTTTTATTTATTTTTTCAGGATAGCAACATGTTTGTGCCTTTCATGCAAGGCATGATGCAGTCTCTATTATCCAAAGAGGTTTTATATCCATCACTCAAGGACTTAGTTGATAAATATCCGACGTGGTTATCAGATAACAAAGGGAAGATAGAACAAAGCGAATATATCAGGTGAGAAGAATCTTGAATATAGGGTGTCAAGTATTTTGGGGGAGTTTTTCATATTTTCCGTTTGTAATTCATTACACAAACATCTATTAGAGGTGTGACCCTGACGGTGTGAGCCCTGATCGCGCAGAAAACCTTCCCTGACCCCAAACACTACCTAAATGACAAATAACTTATTTTAAATCCTGAGTTTGTACTCTTAGAGGCAATAAAAGTAACAATTTATTTAATACATCTTTAAATTCTATAACTGGGACAATTTGTAAATACCCGGTTAATACCCATTTAAAGTTATCACTTTCACCTTTAATTACATTTGTTTATTTTTTTCTCATACATATTCCCTATTATGACGATTTAAAAGAACTTAGTAAATGAGTCTATTTAAATAAAGATGTTTTGACTTTGACTAAACCAGCCCTATAATGCAGTCCACTTATTTATTACCGCCATGAACATGAGCCATGGTTGTAAATTTATTTAGTATATTTCTGATATTTATAAATATATTAATAAATAATTTAATTTCCTTCCCGCCATACAAGTCTTCTATATGTTTCGTTCTATTTGTCCATGGAGTAGTATGTATAAAGGTCTTATTTTGAATTAATGCTGCACCTAATTTATTATTATAATTTTATTTTTTATTTATGGTTGCCTGGAAGAGATTGTTTCTTAGCAATAAGGCTGCTTATTTATATCTGTTGTTTATTTCCATATTTCTCTGTTATCTAGTATGCACAACACAAGCTCTTAGCGATAATTGCTTTAGGCTTGGTAATAGGTCTGAGTATGAGGTACATTATTAGTTTTATAATTTCAGTTGACATCATATAAATATTAATATCACATTAGAATTGTCGTATTTGATATACAAGAGCATCCAAAATCGTCATGAAGCAAAGAGTTTCTTGTGACTCTCTTGTATAACTCTAAATATTACAAAAAATGTGTAGTGATTTTCAAAATTAGCTAGTTAGTTTTTAAACTATGTTTAGAAATTAACAATTACTTAACACTAGATTTACCAAACCAGTCATTTAGACTGGTCGTGCAATTTCAATTCAAAATTCTTACTATATTACACATATTTTTTTTCAGAAATGATGTTATGACTTTTGTAGCTATAATTAGAGAGTACGTTTTATAAACTTAATGTTATTTTATATACATTAGTAACAAATATAATTTTTGTTGTTGACATATATTCAAATCGCTGGTATATCTAGTGTTAATGCGATAAGACTGGTACTACATCTCCATATCCAAGAGTGTAATCTGTTTTTACTAATTTATTTAATTACTCATCCAAGATTGCCTGGAAGAGATTACTCATTAGTAATAAGGCCCCTTATTATATGCTTTTTTTGTAGTGTTGTCTTGTATTTTCATAATTTGTATAAATAAATTATATTTCTCTTATTATTTGACAGATTTGAAAAACAATTGGAATTGATGCAAAAAGTGTGCACAGAATTAGAACCGGAACAGGAGACAGACTCTGAAGATGTCAAGAGGAAACGGTTCGAAGTGGTCTTGGAACTTATGCAAAAGGTAATATGGTTCAGTTTTCATTGCGAAATTGTTGAATTCTACTGTAAATGCTCCTTCATATTATTTAATTTGTTTATAATGAAAATTTGTCGCAGCTTAATTAATATAGAATAAATAACTATTCCATATTAATTAATTAAGGTTTTCGATTGTTATTATTTAAAAGTAATATTAACAATATATTTGTGATGTTCCGAATTTGTACAGAGGTTAGTAGTCTGCCATCCCCCAGGGTTCAAGGTATATGAGATGAAAGATTATATTTTTAAGGATATCTTTTGACAAAAACAGCCGCCAGAGTCGCCATTTAGAAATGTCAAATGACGTCACTGGTCATGTCTTGTTGGTTGTATTGTACTGAAAGTATAGTACTGAATTTAAATTTAATTTACTTAGTTCATTACGGAATCGTAACCAATATTTTTAATTACTTTTCAGATGCAAGACCTAGGACAGCCCCCTACAGAACTGGTAGGTGATATAGGAGCCCCGCCACAGGGCTTCGCCCCTCCAGTGGGGCAAGATGCGAGCCAATGTTCCGTTATGTAGTGTGTAATATTGCATTGACGCATTCAACGTAAACGTTTGACGCAAACTAGACGCGTTCGACGCATTCTTGACGTATTAACGGGTTTTAGGTTGTTCCCGCTGTCTTTTTAATGCAATCATTTTGTCAATCAAAAATGTTATTCTTCTGTTGTTAATTTTTTTTTGTATTGCATTTGGTCCGATTCGCGATTTGTCTACTCAAGACAATATTATACTATCTTTATAAAACTTAAATAAGTATAATAGTTCATTATGATACAACTGTGCTATGGTCATTAAACACGAGGTACTATTGCGATTATTTTAAAATATTACTATCAAATTATTGCGAATAATTTGATAGTAATTAAAGTTTATTTGACTGAATTAAGATTAGTCCGTAATTCAGTCAAATAAATGTTTTATTACCAAAATGTAATATGACATTTCAACGACATAAAACCTCTTTAAATAACTGTATTACCCGGTAAAATTAAGAATGGTCTGTTTACTTACGTATAACTAACAGTATGGTACTTATTTGATTTTGTTGTGATAATTATATTACGCACAACTTTGTAATGTTAATACGTATGTGTTATAGGTCGGTTTGTGGCCCTAATAGTGATGTTATAAGACTGTCTTTACGAGCAAGTGTATTGAAAAATTAATTTTTTCTACATAAATTGACGTGGAAAAATTTATAATGTAAATCCAAATATACAGAAATCCATTTTAACACTAAACTTAGTAAACAATTAATCCTGGGTGTATATAAATAAATTTTTATTATACAATTACTTGACACGGTCAACTCAGTGGTAGTTGGTAGGAGATACAAAATACCAACAAACTGCCACTAACGCCATCTATTAAAAGAGACCCGAAGTAGCGATGGAAGAAATGTCAGTTTTAATGATTTTAAATTTAATGCATATGAGTTACGTGATTTTATTTAGCTTTTCTGTAGTTTTTTCCAGTTATTTTTATTTTGAATTTGAACCGAATAATCCACAATAAAATTTATTAAAATGGATCAAACCGTTTCTTAGTTTTAGTGAAACTAACATCCATTCAAGAGATTTTTATCGTCCCTCGTTTACTTTCCTTAATTTAGATTTATTTTGGTAAAACGCCAATTTGTAAACAAAAAGTTGGACTAATCGCGAACCGGACATTTTGAGAAAGAATTGCGTATATTGACAACACGCAAATAAACCTCATATTATCGCTGGCAAAGGGAACAATTCTAAAGCCTAGAGTTTTGTTGATCGTCAAGAAATTTCGACGCAATCGTGACGTCATGACGTAATTTTGACGCGAACAATTTGGTGCTGTGCGTTACCTGAGCGGTATACAAATGGATTTTAATCGTGTGACAGAAATATACTTATTAATGTAATTTATTTATATTGAAATGGGCGATATTTGTAAGGGTATGTTGAGACTATCAAGTGATAGACACGGCATGGGCGATTTGGAATACGAATTTTTTTTATTATCGTTTTGGATTTTAAATAAATTTTCTTTATACTACAGCGGTAATTTACGTTCCTGTGTAAAATGTGAATAGTACATCTGGTGTTACAACAATATGAATGTTTGACTGACACCCTTGTATAAAAAATTGTGGATCTAGTTTATTCAACTAAAACACGATATTTTCTGTCCTACGCATATTGTATGAGATAGAAAGAGGTAAAATATATTTATTTTACTTATTTCACAAATTAAGTTGTGTCTGCCATATTGATAGTTAATAGCATGTATGTTTTTTTTGTTTATTATTATTATTTTGGCAAGAAACTATAAAATATTAAAAATGTTTATTAAAAAAAAACCAATAAATTTTCTTTATCCCTCTGGACACAATCCTTCAAGATACAAAAACAATAATCGTCTTCGGATTATCTTATTAAAATATCATTTCTCTTTAGGGGCCGTTCAAGTATTACGTAAGCAGGTAGGGGGGTCTCTGTTTTGCTTATTTTGGATGACATGGGGAATAGGGGGTCTAGATGATGATTACGTCATCGCTAGTTATTTACTTTTTTACACGAATGGCAACCCTCACATTGTCTATGCGTGAAAACGAAACGCATTCTCGGGGATTCCCGCAAATAATGCATATGTTTAGGCACTCGCTTTGAGAACCGATTAGGGGAATTACCGCGCGCTATTCACTTGTCTAATTAATGCATCTATCAGTATTGTTTTGCTTGGATACTAAACGTATTGTAAGCATTGAAAGTTATCATTTGTGTTACCGTTGATGGAATTAGCCAAAGTTTAACGTTTTAATTATTTAAATATATTATCGACATTCTAAAATGTCGATAAGAAAAAATGGTAAGAAATCTGCTTACGTAATACTTGAACGGCCCCTAATTTAAAGACGATTATAGCTTGGCCTTGACGACATGTCCCCCCATCAGATATTCAGTCGACTCGAATCACTAAAATTAAAATGTAAAAATAACATGCCAAGCCAAGGAAACAACCAACAAGTCTTACATAGGCTATCTCAGACCTACATTCGTCGCGCTATACCAGGTACAGATACGTACCTGGGCGCTTGTCTCCTCCACGACACGGCTCACCTGAGCCGAGGTCCGAGCCTTTAGAGGCACCCTCAGGTTTGTCGCTCCCTCATGGCTCGAGTGCCCTGGGGAATCTAAGAGACAGCGGACCCCCGGAGGTGATGCCTGTCGATTAAAACTCCTCCAGAGACGAATCGCCCCTTAAGGCTTGAGGACTCTCCAAGGTTCTCGCCTCCTTAAAACCCCGGTAACGCTGTAAAGGCCATCTGCGTCCAACAGTATTAGTCAGTCCCAAAAAAAAAGCTATCTCAGACAAATCTCAGGCTCGGCTTGTTCAGATAACGGACAAGCCAAGATGCTGTTACACTTACCCACATTTATTTACACCTGAAATATTAATCTTTTTTGGCTTCTCCGTAGACGTACGTAACGTCAGTTTGATATATAAAACTTTTTAACATATAATCAGCCACTAACGCCATCTGTTGAAAGTAATCCGAATTCAAAGTAGCGGTGGAAGGAACCTGGTGAATTGCTCGTGCAGAACCCAGGTTACCCCCGTGAAGGGCAATCGAGTTACCTGCGAGTTTTAGTGGGTATTCTCAGTGCCAATCTATTGAGGTACTGAGTGAGCCCCACACACGCCCGTCGCTTAGCCAGTGGCGGGTAGGTCCGTAAATGGATTCCTCCTCTTAAAAAAAAAGTAGCGGTGGAAGAAATGACTAAGTTACCTATTTATAACATAACGAAGGAGCCTGTTATATTTATTTTTAAACCATCCCTGAACTAAAGAATAATTTTTTATAGTTCTCCAAACGTTTCTGAGTTTAACGAGACTAAAGAATACCAATTCGATAAAATTATATATGAAAAAAGAAGATGTAATAATCCTTTACAGTTTTATATTTTTTCAAAACAATTTGACAGGCATCTAGTAAAAAACGGTTTTAAAAAAGAAATAAATTTAAAAAGGGGTGTCGTCGGTCTCACAGACCAATGCACGGCAGTAGGAAGGTTAATCAAACTTTTTACGAGGAGGAATCCATTTACCTAATCTACCCGCCACTGGCTAAGCGACGGGCGTGTGTGGGGTTCACTCAGTACCTCAATAGAGCGGCACTGAGAATACCCACTAAAACTCCCCGGTAACTCCATTGCCCTTCACGGGGGTAACCTGGGTTCTGCACGAGCAATTCACCAGGTCACCTCCAGGATAGGTTAATCAAACTAATAATAGATAGAAATCATTCCCATCTAGGGATTAATTATGGCGAAAGTGGCTTGTTTTCCTGATCGATACCAAAGCTTTTGAACCAATAGGTCAACATGCTCCTCGATTTAAGAATATCAAAATAATTTTATTGGCGTATTATGACGACCCGAGTGATTAAATTTGCGGGTTATGAAATTCCACAAAAGGCTCGTCTAAGATCGCCCAGAGTATATCACCCCGTTTATCATGTATAGTATCTGTTAAGCCTGTTTAGGGAAGGTGCTGGGCTAAGTTTGTTTATTGTATGGGTGGGTATATCTAGGTACGTTACCCTCTCGCCGATACAGGTATGTGGGTGTATCTCGGGTCTCACTTGGTAGGCACAACACTGATGGCACTAGGGTAGCACTGATGGGCACAGAAAACGGGATGACGAGGGCAACGTGGCGCACACCGCGGGTACCTATGTCAGTCAGTCAAGCGTCGGGAAGGAACTGGTTGATTGGTGGGGGTTAATATAATGAAATGAGCGGGTCAGGTAGCTAGGCAGATAAAGGTAGGCAAATATGTGTCCAAGGAGACTTTCCTAAACAAAGCTGTTAGCCCTAATAACTATAACTCGGGTACTAACGATCCATAGCAGAATATTCCAATGTGTTGATTGAGGGTCTAGGTGGCTTTTTAAATTGTGATTTGTATGAGTTTGTTCTTAATTTTGACATAATATTTCCCAACTTATCAGTCACTGAGTTACGACCCTTTTGCATTTCTGCAGCGCACAAAAAGGTCTTTGATACCTTTTTTTATAAAATGTTTGCCTTTTAACCAATGTACTGTCTGGATGGATTGTGTGTGATGTAGAAATGAAAATAAAGACTTTATCTATGTATCTGTCCGGATCATGAAGGACATTCCTTGGCCTGCGTAAGCGGGTCGGGACATAAAACTGTGTAAATTCACTTTGGAACTATTAATAAAATTTAATATAAAAATAATAACTTAATTTAGTAGTAAATTTTAATTTTCATTAGACTTTATCTATGTAGCTTTTGTCACCATGTGTTCGTGAACGGATTTCTGCAAGGAGTCGATAATCGTATTGACACTGATCAAAGCGCCCGAATATACGGACAATTGTTTACTCGTTAACGAGTCAAGGATGTGTATGTTTATTTAGTATATTACTGATATTTATGTACATATTACTATGTATATTTCTCCGTTATCCAGTATTAATAACACAAGCTCTTAACACTAGATTTACCAGACCAGTCATTTAGACTGGTCCTGTAATTTCAATTCAAAATTCCTACTATATTAAACATTTTTTTTTTCAGAAATGATGTTATGACTTTTGTAGCTATAATTAGAGAGTACGTTTTATTAACTTAATGTTATTTTATATACATTAGTAACAGATATAATTTTTGTTGTTGACATATATTCAAATCGCTGGTATATCTAGTGTTAATAATGCTTTATCTGGATAGATAAGAGGTAATATATTATATTAGTTACCTACTTAAAGACTTTTAATTGAGTATTTAAAAAAGCACGGAAAGATAAACGTAATTTTATACACAAATACGCAACTTGAACTCGTAATCAAATTAATTTTAATCAGTCTTAAATGAACTTGAATTTGATTTGTCTGTCGCTCAGAAACTGGTCATGAGTGTCAGAGGACCAGTGCTATGAACTCCTAATTTTATTTCTTATAATACCATCGAAGTGTGTTACCATAACCAGCATCATATATTTAAGGTCGTGTGCGACCAAAGTCAAGGACAAAGGCCGTATATAAATAATTATGCAAATATTTGTTCAATGTTGTGATTCCGACTGACGCAAGGTTGCTACGTCAAACCTAGTGCCGTGAGAAATTTGATTTCAGAAGGTTGCGTTGTAAAATTGTTTTATCTGAACATGATTATATATACAGGTGAAGTCCACTATATAATATTTAGTTAACACATTCAATGCCCAATAAAAATGGCCATATTTGCACTGGCGCAATATTTGCGATATTTTTAATAATTTTATTAAATATTTTTTCCAATAAACCATTAACTATTTCGCAACATTGAAGCGCCGACTGTGAGTCCCTGTGTATTCATAAACATCAAATTATAATCTATTTAAGAACATTTCCAACAGCGCTACCTATATTTTGTAAGTTAGTAAACCCTTCATTATAGAACACGGGAGCCATGTTGTGTGCGTCTAAGGAAAATATAGTACGACACGGCTACCGTGTCGATAGCGTGGAGTGTGTTAAATGTGGTGTCTCATTCTGTTTGAGCTAAAACTACATTGGTTTCGGTATCATAAATTGAAATAATAGCATCTGATACAATAAAGAACATGTAAACAATTCAAATAAGCATACATAAAACTGTGTAAATTCACTTTGAAACTATTAATAAAATTTAATATAAAAGTAATAACTTAATTTAGTACTAAATTGTAGCAATAGATGGCGCAAAGCATTTCTACATCGCGGTATTAAGTTTTTATTTTTCTCATTTATATAATCTTTAATAACTACAACTCGTTGTCACTTTATTAATGATACACTACCATTGGACATGCAGCCGTTCTACAATTCATGTCAATACAGATGGTTAAACAATATGTTTAGGGAAGGTGCTGGGCTATGTTAAGTTATTGTATAGGTAGGTATGTCTAGGTACGTTATCCTTTCGCCGATACAGGTATGTAGGTATCTCGGGTCTCACTTGGTAGGCACAACACTGATGGCACTAGGATAGCACTGATGAGCACAGAAAGCGGGACGAGGGCAACGTGGCGCACACCGCGGGTACCTATGTCAGTCAGTTAAGCGTTAGAACTGGTAGATTGGTGGGGGTTAACGTAATGAAATGAGCGGGTTAGGTAGATACACAGATATAGGTAGGCAAATATCATGCGTCCAACGAGACTTTCCTAAACACAATAATATAATATTATTTTTACTAAATGCAACAGCCGGAACAAAACAATGCTGTTAACATTATTGTTATGGCGGCAGACTTAGGTATGATAGTGGTAGCTAGCTAGAAGGACTTACAAAAAGCCCTACCACCAACCAAATTGAGCAGAAAATTTTTGCCCTTTTGGGAATTCGACCGTGGACCTCCAAATTCTCAGCCACTAGACCACATAGGCGGATAGTTCTCCTATCGTAAAAATTTTTTCTTGAGTGCACTACATAGAGATTTATCTATTAACCCTTAAGAGGTCGCGTGGGGTCCAAATGGTCCATATCAAACTTAAACAGTGGTAATTTCTAAACTTGCATACCTACGAACTTCAAATTTTTTTAATGTTCCCCTACACTTATAACTAAAACATTCAAGAAAGAAAAATGGACGCTCAACGATTAGAAGAAAATTTAGAAAAAGAAAATGATTCGAGTTTTTATTTTCGCGCGACCTCTAAAGGGTTAATGTCTTAATTCACTGCATTTAGTATGTATTGTAAAATCAGTTCTAGTAGACCTTGCTAGTATACCGAAGTAACTACATAGTTCAGGACCAGACCTACTGGAGGCACTCATGCACTGTGGCACCTCTGGCGTCCATCTTCCTGTTTGCTGGCTTTTTTGACCACTTCAAATATTTATAATATACATTTAAGCAAATTTTTGAAATTATAATCTATTTATTTATTTAACAATTTATGTACACACAAAGATAATTAAAAGGAATCTATCTTGCTTCATTTGCTTTAACTAAATATCGAAGTGGATGAAGATAATAAAAAAGGTATAATCGGAAATGATTATTAAATAAGCTTTTAATTAATAAATTAATTAGTTGAAGCTAATTATTAATAACAATTAGTGTTAGAACCTTTTTATAATATAACTTTATAATATACAACACCCTGGCTGCATTGTTTATGACATATATTTTTTCTAATAATTGTATTCTATTTTTATGTCACATTCTTTTTAGCTTGTCGAATTATATCACTGCGATCTATACTATTGGAATTTTCTTTCCTTATTTTAGAAGGTTATGGGCTTATTCTACCTTTAATATGGATAATTCGACATACCGTAGCCCTGCCGTGACCGTAAGTCAACATAATTCTATTTCAAAGTTAATTGGAAGAGCTAATTATAATTCGTGGAGCTTCGCCATGCAGATGACGCTCATAGACGCTGAACTGTGGGATTTTGTCTCGCATCCATCTACATGTGCTGAAAAATTAACTCCGGAAGAATTCAAGCGGCGCGACCAACGTGCAAGATCTAAAATTTGCCTGAATGTAAGCGAAATGGTCTATCCTATTGTGGTCGCTTGTGATACTGCTGAACAGACTTGGCTTGCTCTTAAGAAAGCGTATGCAGATAGCAGCCTAAGTAGACGCCTTTCACTCCTGAAAAAACTGTTCAATTGTAAGCTTGAGTCATATCCTGACATGGAAAGCTACATCAATGACATCCGCGAAACTCAACAGAAGCTTTCTGCCATCGGAAAAGCTGTCGAAGACGAATTTGTTGGTGTAGTGATGCTAGCAGGATTGACAGAAGAGTACTTGCCTATGGTAATGGCAATTGAGCACTCGGGCGCTACCATCACAGCTGATTATGTTGCCACTACACTTATGAAGGAAGGACAGCGTCGAGTGAATACAACGGTCAGCTTGGGAAATAATGCTTTTGCTACTACATCCTCGAAGGCGACTGCTGTGTGTTCCTACTGCAAGAAGTTAGGGCACCACGTGTCTAAGTGTAGGAAACGTTATAATAATTCCAAAAAGAATAAAAAGGGCATCGGTGATTCTACTGCTAATTATATTACAGATATTACACTTTTATCATCTTTTCATTCAATTACAGGTCATAATTCCCCTTCTTTATCCCAGGATTGGTACATTGACTCTGGAGCCACGAGCCATATGAGTTGTTTTAAGGATTGGTTTATTGATTTTACTCCTCTCCGTAAACCAGTTACTGTTGCCAATAAAGAAGTTGTATATAGTGAAGGAAAAGGTACCGTGTCTGTAAATATATGTAATAGTGTAATAAAAATTTCTAATGTACTTTATGTACCACAACTTTCGACTAATTTATTGTCTGTTAGGGAATTAGTTAGTAAGGGTTTTATAGTTATTTTTTCTCCTAAAGGCGCCTCCATAATTAAAAGAGAAGGATGTAAAGTGTCTGGAACACTTTTAGCTTCTGCCTCCAACTTTTCAGGCATGTATAAGTTAGATTCTTCTTCTCTTAACAATCAAGCATATACAGCTCAAAATAAAGAGCCCATGCTACTGTGGCATAGACGCTTAGGTCATTTAAATAATAAAGCCCTAGATATTTTAAAGAGAAAACACATAGGAATAGATTACTCTGACAGATTATGTCAAACATGTGTCCCATGTTTACAAGGTAAGTTGACAAGGAAACCTTTTACAAAGTCAACAAGTAGGTGTAATAATAAACTAGAACTTATTCACACTGACCTTTGCGGACCAATGAGTACGCAGTCGTGGGGAGGTTCTCTATACCTACTTACCTTTACTGACGACTTCTCTAGGAAAACTTTTGGCTATTTATTAAAGAACAAAAGTGAAGTATTTCGAAAGTTTGTAGAATTTAAGCACCTCGTAGAAAACCAAACAGGTCTTAAAATAAAGGCACTTCGTTCCGACAATGGTCGTGAATTTGTCAATCATCAAATGAGTACGTTTCTCAAAGACAATGGTATTATTCAGCAACTGACGGTTCCATACCATCCTCAGCAAAATGGTGTTTCAGAAAGGGTTAATAGAACCGTCATAGAAAAAGCAAGGTCTATGCTTAAAGATGCTAACCTGCCTAAAGCATATTGGGGAGAAGCTGTTAGTACAGCTATTTATCTTAAAAATTATTCTCCAACTCAGGCATTAAATTTTAAAATTCCCGAAGAAATTTGGACAGGAAAAGCAATAAACCTATCACATTTAAGAGTTTTTGGTTGCACAGCTCATGCTTTAGTTCCAAAAGAAAAGAGAACTAAGTTTGAATTCAAAACTCTTGACTGTTTGTTCGTAGGCTATCCTAGTGACTGCAAGGGTTACCGTCTGGTAAATCCTAAGAATCCTAGGAATGTTATTATTGCTAGAGACGTAGTTTTTATAGAAGATAAAACTGTAGAGTCTCCTCAGCCCACAGATTTTGTGGAATCTGAACTACCATCAATAAATATAGAAGTCTCTGTTCCTATAGATCCTGTTCCATCTACAAATACTGAGGAACTTCCGGCACCTCAACAATCAGTTGGATGTCCCAGTATAAATATAGATTCTCAGTCAACATGCTCAGAAACTCCGGACGCCATTGAGTGTACCCGCCGATATCCTTGTAGAGAGCGCAATCCTCCACAGAGGTATGAAGCAAGCACTTGCCTTATATCCCCTGATTTCGAACCTGAGTCATTCAAGCAGGTACAGGATGACGCATATAAGGAAGATTGGCTTAATGCTATGAAGGCGGAGTACGATTCCTTGATGAAACATGGCACTTGGATATTAGTTGACAGGCCTAAAGACCGGAAGCCTATCAAATGTAAATGGGTGTACAAAATTAAGAAAAACACAGACGGAGATATTGTAAAATATAAAGCTAGACTTGTAGCAAAGGGCTTTTGCAAGTCTATGGAGTAGATTATGGAGAGACTTTTTCACCTGTTGCGAGGTTATCTTCCATTAGACTTCTTCTAGCGTTCGCCGCTAAATTAAATCTTCAGATTGATCACCTGGATGTTGAAACAGCATTTCTGAACGGCGAGCTTGAAGAAGAAATTTACATGGAACAACCTGAAGGTTTCATTTCAGAAACAAAAAAGGTTTGTTTACTCAAAAAATCTCTCTATGGTCTAAAGCAAGCTCCGAGACAGTGGAATAAAAGGGTCTGCGAAGCAATGCAAAAGTTGTCTTTGACTCGCGCAGAAACAGAGCACTGTATTTATTATCAAAGAGAATCTGAAAATCTTCTTGTTGTTGCGGTTTTTGTAGATGATTTTTTCATTTTTAGTAATAATATTCAAATGAGAGAAATGTTTAAAACGGGGTTGAAACAATCTTTTGCAATTAAAGATTTAGGTCCAGTCAAAGATTGTTTAGGCATGAGGGTTACACGACACGATGATGGTAGTATCAGTCTTGACCAAACCAACTATATTGACAAACTTGTTGATAAATTCAATTTGAGCAAAGCCATATCAGTGTCAACGCCTTTGGAAGCTGGTCTCAAATTAATTTTACCCAATAAAGACGATGAGAAATTGGATTTACCGTATCAGCAGCTCATTGGATCTCTAATGTACATTTCTATTGGCACTAGGCCGGACATATCTCACGCCGTATCTGTCCTTAGCCAATTTAATGCACATTATGGGGAGGTACACTGGAGAGCTGCTAAACGGGTACTCAGGTATCTTAAGGCAACTAAAACCAAAGAGCTCAAATACACAAAGTCGACAAGCGATATTGTGGGATATGCTGATGCAGACTATGGGTCTAACCTCGTAGACCGCAGATCCTACACTGGCTTTGTGTTTATGCTCAGTGGCTCAGCCATATCCTGGGAATCACGTAAGCAACGCACTGTCGCACTTTCTACCACCGAAGCAGAATATATGGCACTCAGCGAAGCTTGCAAAGAGGCCATATATCTGAAATATTTGGTAAAGGATATTTTTCAATACAGCAAACCAATCACGCTGTACTGCGACAATCAAAGCGCACTTCAACTCACCAAAAACAACACTCATCATTCGCGCACCAAACACATTGACGTTAGGCACAAAGGTACTGCTTAATTCTATAAGAAATCTCTTCCAGCAGACCCATATACCCCATATATATGTTCGTATATATATATGTGTATGTATGTATATATATTAGTTTTTATGTATTTAATTATATTAGTATTGGTATATGGGGCTGCTGGAAGATATTTCTTATAGAATTAAGCAGTACCTTTGTACAATTCTCTAATGTTCTGTTGTGTCCTTGTAATTGTCTTTGTGTGTGTATATATATATATATATACACATACACAAATACATATACATACGCACAATATATTTAGATACTCTGTAAAGAGAAATTATGTGCATAAAATATCTGATTCTTGGTACGAAAAATCAAGTCTCTAAGACTATTAATACTAACTGTTTAGTTATGAATCATGGCTAGATGATTGACGAGTGGATGAAGCTAAAAATCTGGGTATATTTATGTTTTGAGACCCATATGCTAAACCTAGTAAGGTCTTGTTTTTATCGTTTGAAGGTTCTATACAATATCAGAAGCCTACTTAGTGAAAAATTGCGAATAGGTTTATGTGAATCACTAATATTGTCTAAGCTTAATTATGGAGACTTGGTATATGGGCCACGTCTACAGACAAAAACTCGTCACCAGTCGTTAAGATACCTCCTAAGAGTCACATCTCACCATATTTGAATAAGGCAGCCACTCGTAATATGTGTTCGCGAAGACATCTGCACCTCGCTTGTTTGGTGTTTGATGTCTTGTAATTTGGCAAGCCAGCATATCTCTTCGTAACTCCAAACATCTTCTTTTCATGATCGATATGGTACCAGAGCCTGCAGGTGTCTCTTGGAATGTCACTCATACAAGACTTTGGCTTTCACTGGCAGTTTCCGTTACCTAGCTACCAAATATTGGAACAACATACCTCCTTTAAGATTGTTGACATCCAAATTTTCTTTTAAAAACATTTTAAAACATTTCTCTTACAAAAACAACGTTTGGGTATTCCGAGGGGGTACTCGGTGGCGGACTTTGCTATTTGATTGACTAATAGACATTTAATTATATAGTCAGGTTTCAAATTGATATACGTAGCTTACTACATGTGTCACAAACTCTTATTATCTAAAAATATACACAATATATATCTTATTTAATTTATCTAATATCTCACACATCTTAGTTATATTAATATACACACATAGACGAAGATATAAATATACAACTTAAACACATTTAACATTTCATTGTTTTTTTCTTATCTATAATTTATTTGATTAAAAAGCCCTCGGGTTGTAGCAGAATACCAGTGCTTTATTCACGTCCCGATGTGAACAAAATCAGTCACAGAGTTGCGACCCTTTTGCACTTCTGCAGCGCACACAAAGGTCTTTGATATCATCTATTTTAAAATGTAAGTCTTTTAAGCAATGTACTGTCTGGATCTATTTTTGTGTGTGGTGTAGAAATTAAAATAAAGTCTTTATCAAAATCAAAGTCAACATATCTTTATTTATATAGACTCATTTACTAAGTTCTTTTAAATCGTCATAACACGGAATATGTATGAGAAAAATAAGAAAAGTAATTAAAGGTAATAGTGATAACTTTAAGTGGGTATCAACCGGGCATTTACAAATTGTCCCAGTTATAGAATTTAAATATGTACTAAATAAATTGTTAGTTTTAATTTATCTATGTATCTATCAAACAAAGAAATTATTATGCTTTACATGTCGGTCAGACTATTTTCCACATTAAATTATTAACCTAACGAACCTAACTACCCCTGAATTCAACCTAATAAAAATTAGTCAGTGTTATGTTTATATATAAGGATAAAAGATCATACAACCCCGCCATTACGCACCAAAAACTCCTGTTGAATGTAAATAAATGTAATATAATGGATAGGGGTGTAGACTAAAAATGTAAATTTAGGTTTTCTACATTTAGTTCAAACACATGAGATATTAGATGGACATTGAAGATAAATTAAACTTAAAAAAAAAATGAATATATGGCAGACTTAACACCTACATTCTCTACCATTGGATAATAAGCAGAAATGGTACAAATGGCGGCACAATGTTAATTTTAATAGATATTCGAAATAAAAAAAGATTTGCAAAGTATAGTTTCTTCCGAATGATTTCAAAATCACTGAATGTGAATAAAGATTGAGAAATTCATTTACCCACATTAAATAAAAATAATAAATTTTATAATTTCAACAATTTTCAAACGCATAAACTTATTTATTTATTTATTTAATTCAACATTGGTTCAACAGCATTTTGTATACATACAGAATATAATGGAATTACCCAGACATAAGCCAATTAAAGAAACACATTATACTTTTTTAAAAGGTATCAGGAAGTCAAGAAGGTAGCTGCTCAAAATATATTTAAACAAATGATAATTAACAATGAAAACTATCAAAGATATTAAATTGGTCTTTGCGTTCATACGTTTTCGTTTTTAAAGGAACCCATGTTATAAGTGATAGGAATACGTGTGCTGGTAAGGAATTCCATGCTCTAGCTGTGCGACAGAGAGAGGAGTCACTAAATCTCTTAGTACGTAAAGTAGACGTGGCTAATCCTATGTGACTGTGATGCTCTTGCTAGAAAAAGAATGGGTCTCTTTCGCCTGGTCTACCCCACTCCTGTAGACATAAGGCTGCTGACTCCAAGCATAATTAGTAAGTACATTTTGGAAGGTTTCCTGGACAGCAGATGATCCCATTGAGTCGAAGTGCTTCGAGAGTGAATCCTGGCCCATTTACTAAAATAAGATATGGTGAAATTGTCGCTAAATTAATCTTATATGAGACAAGATTATTGACCGCCAGCGGACTGGTAAGGAACGAACGGGTTACGTGTACCATATAGTTAATTTATTTGGTTTAAATTAGTTTCCTGTTTTAGTCATGATTAGACTTCGTTCTATTTATTATAATATGATAGCTTACTCAAGAAAAATAACGTCATTTGAGTCCTTATAAAGCCCGCGTCCAGTGTTGCTAACTTAACTATATGATGCTATGAAATTTATTTATTCGAAATATACATCATAATCGAAATTTAAAAAAACAATGGATTTAGTTGGCAGAGACATATAGCTTAATATGAATTAAAAATCCTTTATTTATGGTACTATTCAATTATATATATTAATACACAAAGAACAGTAAGCAACAGAAAGTGCTATTATTTTTGTGTTACTTAATCTCAAAATAATATAACTAATTATTAGAAAATAATTCTTAACTTACAAAAGTTGTTCGTCGAAAGCAGAAATAAACGGTATAAACGTTATTATAATTATATAAAAAGACCTACTTTTATTTAGAAATGAGCGATCTACCTTCCTCCATTTTAACTAAAATGTCTTGTTTCCTGTAAGTTTATTTTTAATGTTATTTAGTGATACATTAATGGTAATGTAAATAAAGAAAAATATTGATGAAATTGGTACTATTATTTAAACAACAATCGACAACTGCTGGTTCTTAGATTATTGCACAGAGTCCAAATTTTCATGATCTTGCGAAACTAACTCGTAGATTAAACAGACCCAATAAGTTATTAAAATACATTTATAAAAATGGTCCATAGAATGAAAAGAAGAACGAAAAAGTGTTTTTCGTAAACTAATTTACAAAATATAACTGTAATAATTTAACCAAGAGGGTTAACCGGCTTAGAAAATGTTGTGGCTCTTCCGCAGCTGTTACGGAAGAAAGGTAACGTTTAGTGTGACCAATGAATACGCTCTATAGCCTGCGTTGTCATTGTGTCATATAATGAATTTAGAATATTGAGTGAATGATGAAAACTTACACCTCAATTGATGCGTGTTTCGCATCCTCCACTGTTCGTAGTAGAACGCAGAGACACTTCCGCTGATGGTGATGCTTGTCGACTATAAGTTCTCGTTAAGTTTGAAGAGGCGGATCGCCCTTTCGTCTCAAGAAATAACTAAGTGTTTCGCCTTCTTTAATCTCAATCACGCTGAAAAGACCATCTTTGGCCAACAAAATTAGTCAGACCCATGGAAATCCATTGTGCGTTGCGTTGTGTGCGTAAAAATAATGAAAATCCAAAAGATCTATCGTCATGAATGTAATCAAATAATCAACTTTTTACTAATGTCGCTATCCATTAGCAACTCATCTTCTCACTATCAGACGTATTAAATAGATTAAGAGAAAATACGCCTATTATGTAAATTTACAGATCCTTAAGAATTGTTTAAGGGAACATTTACCACACATGCAGATTCTAGACATAAGAAATTCTTTAAACACCTCTCATGCTCTTTAATTAAATTATACTACAAACTTTTCATTTCTCACCGAAATACAGCGAACGGCTTAAACCAAATAGATCTGTAGATGTGTATTCAATTAATGACAAGATGTTTATAAACATTATTTTAGCGTACAACACAACTACAACCACTAAAAATGTATTATTTTATGTTTGTTTCTCATCAATTGAAGCGTTACAAGGCAATGGAAACCGTGACCATGGCGCTATTGGATAAGGTTTGGTTTGCTGGTTACAGCAACTGCTTCAAGCCATCAACGTCATGTTGTTATGGTCCAAACTTCTCATAACTTTTCCATGATGGAAGGCCTGTGGCCCGCAGTGAGACGAATATAGGCTAATAATGTTTTTTATGATGATGATCACTCGATTTCCTATAAAGACCTCTCCTCTTACCATTAGTATGGTTATTGCATAATCACTCTTTCTTATTAAATAGTGTTTTATAATTTATGATGAAATAGTTATCTAATGCGTACTTATTGTTGATAAATAACTGATTCTTAGTGATAACGTAGATAATAATAAGATCTATCATTAATATCAATTAATAACGATATTTTACTAGATATAGCTTCCAAAATTGCTGAAATGTGGTAAAAAATTGTAAATCTTCGCTCATATCCAAAATAGTATATTTTCCGAAGTTTGGAGGGTAATGGTGGGGTCGGTAAGGTGCTGTATATTTTATTTTATATATTTTGTTGTAGTGTCGTTTTTGTAATGAAGTTGGTGTAGTTTTATGACAAAAATGATCGTTAAATCGTGCAATATAGGGAATACATCATTCAGCGTTAATTATTTACTAAGGTGAGATTTTTCAGTGTTTCATTTCCATTTATTCATTTGTAGGGTAAGTTCATTTATTTAACAACATTTTATGATTTCATTCTCATTTACTTATCATTTCATCGTATATATTATCATAACATACCATTTTCGTATCATTTTATCATAATCGCATACATTGCATTCCATTTAAAAAAAAATCTCATAAGTTAAAGTGGGGCAAAGGGTTACATTGCACCAGTATCCTGGAGCCATAAATAAAGATACAAACTACATTAATGGAGATATAGCTTAAAGGTCTTATTTACCAGGCCAAAAAAAAAAAATGTTTACCGGATTGACTTGAAGGATGAGAGTTATAATATGTCTTTTTCATTGTGATTAATTGATTCTAAAAAGTAAGTGGCCAGTTCTTGTAAAACAACTTTTTTCAGGTGTTTGGGAGTTTTTATTTTAAATGAATTTTCATGTATCTTATATTAAGCCCCTTTGAACTTTGTACCGCCTTACAAATAATTAAAACCTAACAAGCTTGCTTTTAGGGTCCGTGATTTGAGTTTGATCATGATCATTAATTAATAGAGAGCTATTCATGCTAGTAAGAATTCAAATTAAAATATTTGCTGGTAAAACCGAGTGGCTAAAATTAAACAATCTATATAAAACGTTGGAGACGAACAAATTAATGAAATATAAAAAAAATAACTAAACTTTTAATTCCACAAATGAAAATTAGTAGCGTGAGTAAACTATGCACGTATAATTTACATTATATAAGACATTTATTGAAATTATTGCCTAGTTGGCTACTTGTAATAATAATCACGATGAACATCTTTAATTATTACAATTAGTACAAATTAAATGGCGGTGAATGTGAATTGAGGCGCGCTCTTCAAAATGGAACTGTATATAAACACGAATACGTAAAGTTACAAAAGTTCCGTAAATATATTACCGCATCGCTTCACGCCGCTTAGCTATCAGTGTACACGTATCTACAATGCTGGCTACTCACGTACAAAGACTCATAATTGCGAAACAGACGACAAAACTGTCCAGTCTGATACTGTTGTCCATCGCGACGCGACGAAGTTGTTTTGAACCGGAAAATAATAGTGTGAAAACTTTTTAGTGAATTCCTTTTTTGAATCAACATTAAATCTTGAGGTGAGTTTTTTTAAAAAGTTTACGAAACAATAATTCGATTAAAAAATATATATTTTTATTGAATCTATGTTACTTAAACTTTAAAAATAAATTGTTGTTAAGCTTTTGTAAACTTTTTTCGATTTTAATTATTGATGGTAGGAAAATTTTCAGTGATAAAAACAATTTGTCATGATCAAGATTTTTAACATTTAAATATCTGATTTCCATAGTACTAACGTGATTACCATAAACATACTGGGTTACATTTTTACCTTCGTTTAGTATTTTTATAGAACCAAATTTTAACTGTAACAAAACTTAATTCTGTCAAAATATATTTCGTGTCGTATTTCTATACAAGCATACACGATTACTCCATTTTAATGCATTATTTAATAACAGATAAATACTTAATAACTATGCGAAACTGTTTTCCTAAAAAACAGTCATTTCTGTATGCGTCTACAAATTAGGGGCCCGTTCACAAACTACCCTTTATATATTTAAATTTTAATACAGAAATTATTGTTAAAAACCTCGTTGGTATGACGAAATATAAATAGCATACTTTTATTACTATAGGTAATAATACATAATGATATTACTATCTATATGTTAACGATGTTATATAAAAAAAAAACAATACAATATAATGATTTCTGATTATTTAATATTAATATTACTGACATCCAAACAATTGTAATACAAAAATACTATAAAATCTATTTTTTACATTTAAAAACTCACTGACTTACAAACAATCCCTAGATAATTAGCATTTTGAATGCATGTATTTGAATTGGACGTTATACAAATTTAAACACTTAACTTAAACCTACCTTAAAATCTACCTTTCTCCTGTATAACCTGAAATTTTGTTGTGCCCGACAGGGTCCATAGTGTCATTTATAGTCTTAAGATTCATATTGTGTAACTATGGAACGCAAAAATAAAGAATTGAATTGAATTGATGCTATATAATTTTAATGTTAATAAAATCACTGCTTACTTCAAAATAAGAATAATTTTTATATTTAGATTATGCGGTTGCACGCAGAATCCAATGCAGGTCATTGGAAACTACGTAAAACCACATTGAAAAAAAACCGTCCTATATTTTTAATCTACTTTGGAAAGTGAACCTTAAGTACCTACCTACCTACATCAATTCCAAAAATCATATAAAACCAATTTAAAAAACATATTTCTATTTCATTTAAAATTGTCTAAATATGATGCTCTGTTCGCATGTCTTCTCTTTCGAAGTACGCTTTCTGGTTTCTTATGAGACAGCGGCCTGTACCGCTGTCGTTAACATCATCAACTGTCAGCCACAGGCACAGTTCTTTCTTCAACGGAGAAGTACATAACTGGGCCATAACAGCACAGCAATATCACCAGTAACAACCGGTATCCTCATATGATAATCGCCATCAAAAGTCAAAAATAACTTTATTTAAATAGACTTATTTACTAAGCTCTTTTAAATCGTCACAAAAGGGAATATGTATAAGAAAATAAATAAATATAATTATAAAGGCAATAGTCATAATTTTACTGGGTATCATCTCCCTTCAACGAGAATTCTCATGTGATAATCTACTGCATTTGCTGACAAAGGGAAATATTTCAGAAATCTTTAATTACATTTCTTTACGCATTCCATAATACGTACAGAGCTTATAAATTGTATATTCCATAAAGCATTTTTTTTTAAATATTAAGCTCAGCAAATGACTCGACACCACCTGATGATAAGCAGTAGAGGAGTCCATATTTGTTTTTTCATGATAATACTGTTAACATAATTGAAATACTGCAAATGTATTTAAAAAATCATAAAATAAGTATCTATTTAGTATGTTATTGATCTTTGTAAATAAATAGCTTCGTAAATAATAAAAATGAATAGCTATGTATTATTTTGTTCTTCGTTTAGTTCGATTTAATTTAGGAGTATTTTAAAATACAAAATATATGACGTTCAATCGTAAAATCTACAACATAAGCCATCATCAGCATCAACTCATTTACATCCCCATCGAGGAGCAAATTCAAAGTCAAAGTCAAAATAACTTTATTTAAATAGACTCATTTACTAAGTTCTTTTAAATCGTCATAACAGGGAATATGTATGAGAAAAAATAAACAAATGTAATTAAAGGTAATAGTGATAACTTTAAGTGGGTATTAACAGGGTATTTACAAATTGTCCCAGTTATAAAATTTAAATATGTAGTAAATAAATTGCTATCTTGAGACTACTCTAAATTAGGGCGATTAGGCTTTAGTTAACCACTGGCCAAGTGCGACGTGGACATCACGCACAATCCGAGAACTTTTTCACAGGTGTGTGCAGGTTTCCTCACGAAGTTTTCCGTTGATGATTCAAATTTTGAAAACATGTTTATACCTGGCGTAGTTGATGTTGATTCCTGGGATTTCTGGTATTCCCTGGCAATACTTATCAAAAGCAAAGATGATACAAAGTTCTCAAGGTCAACTAGTCATAATATAATAATAAATCTTAATCGGTTAGTATTTGATATTACTCAACAACAACAAGATCCTTCTAATAGTATATAAATACCAGACAGAGCTAGAAACACTTAACGAGTTTTAATGACATAATATTATCACAGTATTAAGTTTCCACGCGTCATTATTCTGAGTACAGATTTTGTGTTCACATTTTGCAAAGATCTTAATTAAAACTAACGATATGATTTATTCCTAAGCATGCTCGATCAATATTTTTGTCTGGTGAACTAAGGTATTAGATATTATTTGGTGGTTTGGGTCTATTCAGTCTCTTCTGTCCGTTTTGTCACTGCCACCTGAAAGATCTATTTTGATTTGCCACCCAGAAGTAATAGTAGTTCCCTGAACTAGGTGCTGTCTTCAAACTTCAGGATTTTCCCAGCTTTAAGGATTTTAATTTAATTTGGGTCGAATGTCTCCCCAGATGAAGGCTTCGTTTGTGGCTCTGTCCCGCAGTTACATAGGAAGTATCTGATAACTTTTTTTATTTAATTAATTAGTTTGTCGATTGCAGAAGTTACAGTATATCCACAATCAATAGTTTCTTGGTTATATCGATATACTTGTGGCATGTTTATGCATTTATTGCAAGTAACGCTCCATACCTGGTTACCAAATGAGCACATGGACAAAATTAATGATAACATGATTTCAAAATAAAAGTTGCCAAATTTAATGTGTGAAAACTGCAAGTTAACATATTTTTTGATTTCGCCATTTTTTTGTAAATTTCTTTACCTTATAATTTCGAGTTTGTACTAAATTTTGCAAAACTGATTTTAGTTGAAATATCTCATATTTTTGAAACGAATGTGAAAAACTTAAGTTTTCCATTATTAAAATAAGAAACATCAAACATAGAATACATTGACTTTAATATATATTATTATTATTATTACCGGGTCTACTAGTAGTCGATAATTTCAACATTGAAGACTTTATAGCTTTGGATCTAAGCTTAAGTCGCGCGTACCCTGAAGTCCTGAGCAGTTCCGCGGTCAGAGCGAGAGGTCAAAAACTTTGACCTCTCGCTCTGACCGCTGAATGAACTATTTAGGCAATGTCAAAATCATTAAAGACTCAAAAACATGTATATTTTCAATCTAAATATAAATGCTCCCTAATCAAACTTTTACGATATCTTAACGTTTTCAATCGAGCTCGTGTTTTCCAAATTTTTTAGTATTGTAATGATCTTTATCATAAAGTGACGCACAATTTATTACGTCAATCTGCTTCAGTTATTAGTCATTTAGATTCAAATCTGACCCAAAGCTACCTAAGACCATCTTAAATACTATAGCAATATAGATAAATAAATATTTCTCACACTCACTTTTGTTATCCAGCCTAAAGTCATTACGCTGTGCCAAAGTAAGCATTATTAAGCTTGTGTTATAAATACTAGATAACGGACAAATATAGATAGTAATATAAATAACAGAAATATACTAAATAAACATATAAACATCCATTCGTACTCATAATATAAATAGCTATCCCTGCCGGGATTCGAACCCGGGGCCTAAGCGTTGCTTAGTTTTCTTATTTGTTGCAAGCATAAAAGTTAGTCATTGGACGTCAAACTTTAGTTTTGGATTGGATATTGAATCTTTAACGTTGTTATTAACAATATTAATTGTTTTAGTTAAATAATAATGAGACAAGCAAATGATTCGTCTGTATTAAATAGTGTTTGATATCGACTATATATACTTAATTTAATGTCTATGCTATAGTTAAATATTTTTTGTTGGTATGTGTTTTTGTTCACTGCCCTTAAAATAAATAAATAAATATATGAAAAATTCAAGAGAACTTAATAATTTTGGATAGCCCCAAAATACATATAATATTAAATAAACAGGCTTTTTTTATCTATACTTTATCTATATAAAGATGTAAAGTTTGTGAGGTTGTATGGGTTCATTTCTGGTACTACAGGTTGGAATAGAAAATTGCTTATTGTGTTGGATAGTCCATTTATCGCGAAAGATTATATAACATTTGTTAGAGGTGTATCTTATCTTATCTTATCTTGATGTAGGGCTAGGATTACTTCCGGAGCATGTCGACCCAATTTGATCTTTTGTGCTTCCCCAATCCTAATGACCTGGAATACCTCCAAGATGTATTTACTAAGTACGCCCGGAGACAGCAGCCTTATATCTTCAGGACTGGGATAACCCAGTCCAAAGAGACACATTCTTTTCCTAGCAAGAGCATCAGAGTTACATAGGATGTGTTCCATTTGTTAGAGGTGTAACTCCACGTGGACGCAGCCGAGGGTGGAAGCCAGCTGTTGATAATCTTATCATCTGTATCAGTTAAAATTAAATCAATGGATAGTTCATGAATTTATTTGTCACTTATAAATCAAAGATGCAATGTTTGATTATTTAATTTACCTTTCGTAAAGTTTGTACAATGCGGAATGATACACGCGTACTGTTTATATAGTTAGTGCAGTGCATATAGGCAGTGATGCGTACTGTTTATATAGTAATAATAATAATAAAAGTCAAACGACAGTCGGAAAAAAAATATTTGTAGAGACAAAAATCTTAAATAATTGTTTTTGTTTTAAACAGCTATATCACACTTATTTAAGACATGAACAATTTACAATTACTTCAAAATACTATTTATTGTACAGTTCATTTTCTATTTGTCGACATCTTTGAAAGAGTTTTCTATTGCTTCATCGATCAGGAGTTCTCCAAGGTATCCTTCTAGGTCCATTCATCACGGAAACAACTATAAAAAGTATTTATATTCACACGGCAATAACAAACGGTAACATAATAATACAGCTAGCTTCTTAAAGTAAATGCCTTTATATTATTTAAGTGCAGTCGTTTGAAAGCTATAAATTTTATGTCACATTGTATATTTGTGATTCATAGAAGTAGGCGTGTTTATCTCGTGTGTTGGACACTATATAATAGATAGATCTAATCCTGATGATTTCTTTTGATTGTTGAGTTTAAAAATAAACATAAAACACATACACCCACACACAAACACACCATTCACATGCGATGACTGACTTTTGTTTTGTTTTATTGTTTTTTGATTTTATTTTGTTTTTGATTTATTTGTTTTTTCTCTCTCTCTTTACTTATTTTATAGTTAATTGTAGTTTGTTTGAATGTGTCTTGATGTATTTTGGGCGGCTGCCTTCTTGGCTTCCTGATGATTTTTTGGAAAGTATAATGTGTTTCTTTAATTGGCTTGTGTCTGGGTAATTGCATTATATTCTGTGTGTGTAGAAAATTGCTGTTGAAACAGTGTTGAGATAAATAAACAAAATAAAATAAACATAAAACTGAATTGAGCACCTCCTACTTTTTTAAATCGGTTATAAAGCTAAAAGCTCACCTGATTAACTTAAAATATTGATTTGATAAATATTTCGCCTTTTTAGTTCGTTAGATTGGTGTACAGTTTAATATAAACCTGTTTATAAGATCACCAAAGTAATGTAAATGCTAACTAAGATAATCTAAATGCTTAACAAATTCATCGATTAGGTCAGGATTTATGACGACGAGACCCTATAAAAGTCAAAGACTCATCTATAGATCTTTGGTTAAAATGTTTTGGTTACTAACTTTATTAAAACATATGTATCAAACAGGATCAATCAGGATCGTATGCCGCAAGGTAGGCAGGACCATAGGTTGGTCCTGCCTACCTTGCGGCATACGGACCAAATCACGGGAGAGCGCGAGGGTACTTGCATAGGGCTCTTTCCCATTCAGCGCTGATCTGTGCTCCCAAAAAATATCTCTCCCCCTTCTGGGGCGTGACGACACAATATGTGACTTCGCGTCGGACTGCTCTGAGTGTTTTTCCTGATTCCTAGACAACTTTTACCTGTTATAAATTATTTACGCATTGTAGCTACACTTTTTACTTCGGTTTTAATAAATCAAATGACATATTCGTCAAGAGACACCTTCCGCAAAAGGACTGGTAGGTAAAAGAGTTTAAATTAGAATAATCCTGTTTGATTTTACATAATCGATTACAAATAATTAAAGGTAAGAACTTAAAAACAGGGTCATCATTATAGATCATTCTATCAACACAGAAAAACGTGCTTATGAAGTCTTGTTAGTAAATGACACAAAATAAACATACCGGTTGCTCAGGTGATGTGATCGTACGATTAAAAGACAATATCGTATCTATCTACCTCAGTTTCAAGTTTCAATTTGCTTTGTCCGTTCAAAGCTCTAATCCAGGGATTCCCAAACTATTGGGCAAAAAACCCCTTGTCCCAAAATAACTGATACCTGAAACCCCCACAGCGATATAACTTTAAAATCATGTGTTTAGTTTTTTCTTTATTGATACAAAAAGTTACAAATTAAAGAAATTGTGCATGGTTAAGATATGGTGACCCCTGGGAATCTATTTTGACCCTAATGGAGTTATTGCTCCAATCATTACAGAGACGACTATACTCGTATCTCGCTCGACTATACTCGTATTAGTTATACAGGTTTGTCTTTAGTTCTTCGTTAAGGTTCACTTTAGTTCACTATAGAGGTGAACTACCTGCATTCAAATTTATTGCAATGTAAGGGAGAAGGAAAAGTTTAAAATGTTGTCTGTCAACAAAAAGACTAGTTTGCTTCACATCGGTGACCGGTCAAGCTGGTCCTTGCTACTATAGATGATATTATAATAATCAGAGCGTAAAATTTATCTGCCATATTGTAAAACCACTTAACCTTAAAAATTAGCATTTTTCCGGTTTAGAGGGCATATCGATGTTACATTTATAAGTCGTCACATGATGTCTAAATATTAGCATTGATTGTAATAATGTATTGTGAGGAATTTTACTGAAAGTGCAAACAATTTACAAAATGGCGCTTGATTACCAGCCGTTTGACCGCCGTCGCCTTATTTCGCGTCATTATTGAAAAAAATCATATGCCATTCAACCATTTAAAGTCTCATACATACACTAATACCTTAGACTTATTATATATTTAAAAAAACATTGTGTATACACAAACCCGCACACACACACACAAATCCGCACACACACACACACACACACACACACACACACACACACATAATAGTAGCACAAGTCTATACTACAGTATAATACATTACAACTTTTGAAGACACTTTGATCGTGCGAACAATAATACAATAGATTAAAATAGGATATAATATAATATTAAAATTAGGTAATTTACAATCTATTGTAAAAAATAAAAGAAATAGTAGATAACAAGAAGAAAAAAAACAAAGACAATCGCCGAACTCGGCTTTCTTCTAAAACAGTCACACGCCGCTCATCCACACTTCAAGGAGGCGGCATGTCTCTCGCTACGAAGCCTCCTTGCGAGCTTGCGCGTGAACACACTTGGATAAGTATACAAGAAAAAATATTTTTTTACTTTTGGTTTTGCATGATAACCTCTCGTTATCATTTTTCTCATTACCGTTGCACTCCGTTTTTAACTGAAATTTTAAAATTTGTATTGCATATTAAATTTAGCTTGACACGCATGAAATTTAAGCTCGTAGGTGCTTTGCATTGTCTATATTTAAGCCTGAATGAATTACGTTTAAATAAAGTTTAACATACAAACTAGAACAAAACAGAAAACAGATTAACAACCATATTAGAACAGTCTTTTTGTAGACGGTTCAAAAAAGAAAGTCGCAATGAAGATAAGTTATAACCATGCCTGTGTTCATTATTTTTAATGTCACTTGATCTCTTGAAGGTCGATTTAACTTGAAATAACTGAGTCACCAGTTTAACCGTGAAGGAGTTAACCTTCGTCTTTCCCTTTATTCTTTTTGTTATATTTTTTAATAAAAGCATATAGAATAAAGTTTATCGTTATTTAAACTGAATTAAATGAAACTACTGGTACAGTATTAAATATATATGATTGTGTTTAATATGACTGTTTACGACACTAGTAACAATGTAGGCGTTTACCATTTAAAAATATCAAATATATTAATAGTCTTAATCATATAAGCTTTGCATAATACATATATAATTTGGTCCATGCACTCATTTGATAACAGGGTGACGTCACATGTCTAAAGCATTTATATGATTAGTTTTCATGGCTATGTACGATATTTCTTTGCGTGATCGAATCAGAAACAATAACATCTGCAAGAGGACTAGGGTTGTTAACGTAGCACAGACGTGATCAGGGCATATTGCCAGGACTGATGGCCAGTAGTCCGGAAGTCCAAGTGGTACTTCTACAAGCTAGCAGAAAGACGCTGGATGCGAGCAGCGCAGGACCGATCGGTTTGGAGATCTTTGATCAAGATCTAGGTCCAGCGGTCGATATAGCTCGGCTAATATGATAATGAGGATATTTCAGCAATATTATTGATTTACGTAAGAAACAAAAATATTTTCAAATGCCTAATTAGGTTAATACCCTTCTTGAAAAGGTATAGAAACTTGTTGATTGTAGAATAGTAACGATTACTTAGTTTAATATTTCATTTATTGATTCATAAACATGGGTACCAAACAAAGGTCTTGGTTATTAAAAATTTCGCGTTCGCCTTATTGGGATACGAACTTAATTTATACATCAATCCAATATTAATAATAATAATAACATATGTGATATACATTTACCAATACTCATGTCAGAACGAGAACATATACACCAATATTCTACTCACGCGCGGTATCAACCCACGTGGAACTAGATAATATCTCAGAAATTAGAGAAAAAATAATAATAACGCAATAAGAATAAAAATGGCGAATATTCTCCATCTGGAGTAAGCCTATAAGTTCGGCCTCATGGTAAAAGGGTACCATATTATACGAGTAAGTACTTGCTGGAGACGGTGCTCGATAACGACCACGTTTGGTTGTACTGGGACCGGTCCATCACTACGATCAGGACTGTTTTAGCTAACAATCCTGATATCGTACTGATAGACTGAGTAGAATCTCGTGTGTTCTTAGTGGATATCACCATTCCGTTTCATGAAAACTCTGTAAAAGCCGAATGATATAAAAAGATCAAGTATCTGAACTTGGCACACGAGGTTACTGATATACGACATCCACTGAGATGATACCAGTAGTCTCAACTAATTGCCTCGTCCAAACTTCTCTTCGTGTCCATCTGAAAAGATTGGGACTGGGTGATGGACCGTCAATTGTTCCAGCAGACGGCTTGGTTCAATAACGCCAGGATTGTCCGCCGATTCCTCTCTTTCGTCCTGACACTCGGCCGTCTGGTCTCCTCTGGCGAGGGGTAATCTCTCGTCCCTCAAGTCGTCGAGGGACTGGGAGTGTCATTCAATTCAATTCTTTATTTTTCGTTCCATAGTTAGATAATATGTAGATCTTAAGACTATTATTGACCCTATGGACCGTATATGTTGAGCACAACAAAGTTTAGGATATAGAGAAAGGTAGATTACAAAACGTAGGTTTAAGTTAGTATAATTAAGTGTTTTATTTATTTATTTTAAGGGCAGTCAACAAAAACACATACTAACAAAAATATTCAACTGTAGCGTAGACATTAAATTAAGTATAGTTTTTAATTACAGACAGCCACGGCATGCGATGTGGACTAACAGTTATAGTTATTATATCTTAGGTTAATATATGTTTTTTAACGTTAATATAGAAACACTGATTACAGGGGGTTTACGTTCCTGCTAATGATTTTGAAGTTAGCCTTGTATTTTCGTGCACTAAGGTGAAATATGTCCAACTTTCCTACTTTAATTTGTATTATGGTCAAATTCAAATATATTCATTTAAAATAATAATTATAAATTGATTTTTAAATAATAATAATGATTTGATGGGATTTACACAATAATAGTTAACAAGTCGTTAATAGATTAACAATTGAATTTATGACAACGAATATAAATACAATTAGAAATCCAATTAATATACCACTCCTATATATTTTTTGGTTTCTTCTACCATAACTTTCAGTGATACAAGCATTAAGGAGGCACTTACCACCAGGTCAGTATGTTCCTTCACAACCTTTGTCGTAACAAACTACAGCGTACCTCATTAGCTTACCAATCACACGCCTAACAGGCCAAGTCCTCTTTAGAAGTTACACCTACATAATAAATTAAGATTACATTACGCCGCGCCAACTAGCATATTGATTAAGAATAGTGATATAATACTAATTAACACTAGATATACAAGCGATTTGAATATATGTCAACAACAAAAATTATATTTGTTACTAATGTATATAAAATAACATTAAGTTTATAAAACGTACTCTCTAATTATAGCTACAAAAGTCATAACATCATTTCTGAAAAAAAAAACGTGTAATATAGTAGGAATTTTGAATTGAAATTGCACGACCAGTCTAAATGACTGGTCTGGTAAATCTAGTGTTAAATGCTTTTACGACTGTCTTCATACTTTAAGTCCTCATATTGTCATGGCGAACGTTTCCAAGCACTTCCATTCTCTAAACTCAGTTATTCCGATGAATGTAGGTAACGCTTGTGACTTCCAAAAGAACGAAATAAAATCCAATTAAATTACAATCAACCGTCTCTACAAAAATACCACGAAAATGGCTTTAGCTTAATTTTCAGTTATAAACCAACTGCTATCTGGTAATGATAAAATTATTATATTAAAATAATTCTTGTTAAGATCTTTTTCTTGTTGATATTTCATATAACAAAAACTAAGACAGACATTAATTAACTATTTCGATATTTTTTCTGTGCATGATAATATAAACTATAAACGTACCACTGTTGGGCACAAGCTTTTCTACATGGGAGGAATGGATAAGTGGTTTGGGTCACAACACCACACGCTGACCCAATACGACTGATAAAAGTGGTTGGCCAACAACCAACGGCTTAGTGTCTTCTGAAGAAGATAGGAGCTCAAGATAGCAAATTTGATTGACCCATCCACAGACCAACGATGGAGAATGTTGCTTTGTTTTTAGTATCGAAATCAGAGCCACGAGGTCAACATTACTCGTATCCTTAAATTTTTGATATTTTAATTAACAAAGTCAAATTTAACAAAAATACGCAATACGTTTAGGAGCGCAATTTCACGTTTTATCCTCGGATTAATCATGTTTTCTTGTTCTCACACATGTCAAACGTCATTTGTTAGAATAGTACAACAAACAGAGTAATCTAAAGCTATTTCTAGTATCATTTTATTAAAATTCTTAACTGGGTACCTCTAGGCATAGATCTCACGTGACGGTAATTTAACTGCAATGATTAGTCATGAAAAACTTTCAAACCTGGTTTAGGATTTAGAATTTATGCGAGACGGTCTTGATTACAGTTTTGATGTAGTTCGTGGAGTTCAGATCAATGCCGAGCAAGGTGATACTGATATGTAACAACATAGTAACCCTGAAGAGAGGGAAAAGGAAGGAATGGTTACCTTTGGTTGTAAACGCGCACACATATGATGTGATAATGCGCATATATGCTACATACGGCATACACGAAGCCAAATCTCTTAATTTTCTCGGCAAAATAACATTACCTACTTCCACGTGTCATATACTAATTTCCAATTCAAATATATTACGTAAACCTTTAATGGTAAAGCTTTGTGCAAACATTGGGTCATTTGACCATGAATTACTCGTACCGCAAAACGAGCAAAGACATTGGAAGTGGATGTTAAGTCTACATAACTAAATATTCCTTGAGGTTCAATAAATACGGAAACGGATGCTGTAATATTCTTGTCACGTGCAAGAATAACCTTTTACGCGATTAGAAGTAGCAGGGATTAGCTTATATAAATAATCTAATGATGGTCGCTTTTAATTCTTATCTGATAGCTCTTGTCATTCACCTGATACAAAGTAATAGGCTGAAGATGGAAGCTAGCTAAAATCTGATTTCTCAACAACAGAGCTACTGGCTCTGGCATCTTACCTATAACTGTGGATCACAACAATGCTGATAACACCACTGTTATCACTGCAGACTAAGTTAAGATGGCGTTACTAGCCAAGCGGACATAAGAAGAATTCAACCAAACTAAACAGAAAATTTTCCATTTTAAAATGGGTAAATTTTAAGCATCGGTGGTCTTGGCATGGTGCCAAGGTGCCAAGGTGGTCCAGGGTTCAATTCTTACTTAGGAACAGGATTTTGTTTTCATAGCGGACGCCTGGGTAGCTACCACCATATCACACGAGTCTGCCACCATAACAATAATGTTCCGGCCACTGAAGGTTAGGAATTTGAGTGTAGCATTATCATCGCTTTTTGAAAGCCATACGCAGTCACTGGAACGATTTTAGCTTGTAAGTATGACTTCACAACTTGCTGACAACTCCAACCTATTCTTAATAAGATTGCATAGTATAATTCTGTATTGCAAAAACGAATCAGAGTTCAAATAGACATTTGTTTTGCCTTCTTCTTAGCATCTGTCTGCAATTTAATAGACATCAAATGGATTCTTGGAAGTCACACCTTCTGTAGATATAGCAATGTTAAACATGTCTCTTGGCAACGGTTATCAATATACATTTCGGATGTATTATCTGTTATATGATATTTTTATTAAGTGAACCATTTTATATTCTCGATATTTAGCAATTCGTTGTTCAACTTAAACATGATCCTCGAGAATTGGCTTTGATTTGTTATAGATTTATTGGTTTCATCATTTTTATACCCTTACAGGGTTCTTGTATCCTGTGATATATTATTTGTAACAACTTCGTAAACTACAAGTTAACCAATGACCTTAAAAGGACAGGTTTAGGTTAGTTTATACACGTCATTCCTTCAAACTTTGACTTGTTCAACTACTCCACTGGGATTCGATCGTCTGACTTCTGGCTTAGTAGTCTGAGTAGAAGCCTCTACCAGATTAACATAAAGGATATGATGCTGACAATATACAATTAATCTCAACAAGTAAATATTATGTATTAATATTGCAACGTACAAGGAAATATCGACTTTATTTTAATGAATCACATACTGATTTTGCGTGGCATTGTTTGTATCATTAAAAACTTACCGTGTACTCGCGAAAAGCTAGCTCTTTCGCTCCCAATATTTACACAGTACTTTAAATACGCCGTAATTGCATGACGATGGGTAAATTAAAATCTTGACGTCAATTTCAAGTGTCATCTACCCATTAGTATTTCATATCAAATTTATAATGTACTGGTAGTTATATTAAATTATAATTGATTTCGTCAATCATGTTAGTAATAATAATAAGCTTGAAGTTAGTAACATAAGTAACAAAGGCTCCAAATCTTGCTTATGCTGGATTTCAATAATGTAGTCTATAATCTTGGTTTTGCTTTTTGTCACATTTTAATTATTTATTACAAACAAAAAAATATAATACTTTCGCCTCCAAATTCAAACGATATTTTCCACTTTACAAAGTAGCATTGTGGGTGAAATATCTACCGTCAATATTTAAATGAAGTGAGCATTTTATCTTGCCTTTTTTAAAGTGTTTCTTTACTCATTATCCTTATATGTTATATTAATATTATATAAGAGCGGCTTCTTGCACAGGTGCATTATCCACTTAAAAAAGAAATCAACCTCTGTGTTATTTTTGAGGAAAATTTGGTAAATAAATAAACATATATTATTATTACTTTTACCCACAGTTTTAATTCGTTACCCGTCTGCTATAAATAATAAAATAATCATTTCAAATTAACTAAGCATTACAAAGAACCGTATGTTAATTTTTTCTCATACATATTTCCTGTTATGACGATTTAAAAGAACTTAGTAAATGAGTCTATTTAAATAAAGATATTTTGACTTTGAATGAGTTAATAAGGAGACAAGGGAGTCAAAAGACAAAATAGAGGATCTGATTTCACAGGGAAGAAGCAATTTCAACTTCAACGATAAAGTGAAATAGAAAACTATTTATATACGCGAAAGGGATGATAGTTAAATACGATTAGGCGAGGGAGATGGAAGACAAGCAAGAATTGATTGTGCAGAGATGACATTAAAAGATAGACTGAATAATATTTACTCTAAAATAGATACTCAAACAAAAGGTTATTATGGCATTTAATTTAAAGTGGAACAATTTAATAAAAAAAATCAGAAAACAAAAATTTAAAACCTTTTCCATTAGCTAAAAAATGGTCATTAAAAGTAATTTAGAAATCAATAAATTTTTAAGTTTGCTCGTTGGAATATTGTTGGATATCTCTTAGATGCATTCGTTTATTTTACTGCAGTTGAATGTCGACATTATGACGTGGTAAAATTCAACATCTCAAATGCAAAACCATTCGTTGATAGCGTATTGTAACCCACCGTCGGTATTAGAATGTGTTGGAGCTGTTCCAGGAATTAGATTATGGCTAGTAATAATGACAAAAAAGGATAATTAAATTGTGTTTATTTATGACATGAAATAAGTGTACTACCTATGTGTAGAACGTTTTTGTGCACTGTTACAATAAACTGTGAGAGATACACTTTCATAAAATTTAGATGTACAATCTCCACTATTATTTACGTAAAGTTACGTATATGTTATTCTTCTATGACAGCTGTTTTTGTATAAACAAGTCACCCAAATGTAACCCTTGTAAACTGTTCTTAAAAAAGTGTTGAAAAGAAACAACTTGTTTGTAAGTCGAGGACTGTTTATTGATGTTCTCCAGGAACGTTATTAACACTGTAAAATTCTTAACACCGCCATTTAGAAAACTGGACGAATGTGAAAATGACATCTAGTAGTCAAGTCTATGACTAGAGACATACATAATTAAAATCAGTAACAAACAAAACTGACATATTATTACTGACAATTAAACAATGTAAAAAAAATAAAGTGTACCTTAAACCCCGTTATCGCGATAGCTTTTACAGGAGTGTGCCCCCAGAGTCAAGCCTGCTCACAAATATCAACATTTACGTCGATTACCATAATTTGCGAAATTACTAGGCAGCCTCGATAATAGAAGTTAATAGAAATTGTTGAAATAAATAGAAATATTCCTGAGTTCTGTAAGCTGGTGTATATTTGGCGAATGACACAAACAGAAGAATAACAAAAGAATAAAGACATTGTGTACATCAAATAGACATATAAAAATAATTAACTGCCAGGGTGCTCTGAATTATAATCTTGGTACAATAGAAATGAATTCTGAAATTTGTTTTTATTAATTTTAAATCTTAGTGTAAATATTGAATACGTTACTTTTCAAATTAATGATTTTTTAGTATTTTTATGACCATTGTCATAAAATTTTTCACTCTGAGATAATATAAGTCTAAGATAATATATTAATATACTTGCCCAGGTAGAAACACCTTTAACAATATGATTGAAATATTGTAAATACCAATTCAATATTATCATCATTAACACCCATTTACGTCCCATTGCTGGGCACGAGTTTTAAAGGACCAATGGCTTCACGAGTTCCGAAGCTCTGAAGAGCACGAGAAAACAGATATTGATTGACCCATCCAGGGACCGACCATGGCAAAAGTCGCTTTGTTATTGTAATCGGAAGCTCCTAACGAAGCTCCTTAATCAAGATGCACCTAATTTTAACTGTTTAAAATTTCATTATGTTTCAAAATTGGTTCTTACGGCGTAGCTTTTAGCCTTGATTTCACCTGATGATAATTAAGATAGTGCCGAAGATGTAAGCAACTACAGAGGAACTGACTATCTAACTTCCATTTGTCGGACAACGCTGTTAACATTATTGTTAAGGTTGAAGACTTAGGTATAATGATGTTAGCTAGCCAGGCTAACTTAAAAAGCCGTACCACCAACCAAACTGACAGAAAAATTTCTTCCCCCACTGGGAAATGAACCCCGGTCCTCCAGATCTGTAATAGGCTGTCAACTACTAGACAACAGGCGGTTAATGACTGTGATTGTTTGATTAAGTTATATAAAGTTTACCGGGTCATCCAGGTTCGAACGAGAGATACAATTGCTGAAACGGATAGAATTTTTAGCAAATTGTGACGTCAAATCTTAAATTTAGTGGCGTTGCGACTTGACTTTAAAAAAATCTAAAAATATGTTTGTTGACTTTTCTTTGTAGAGTCGATATTGAGAAATTGTCGACCACGCATCAAAAGTTACGGTTTATATATTTTACATTAATTATTAGGGGCACATTTATTACAATAATTAATGGCAATTAGTTATAAAATTCTACTAAAGAATAAACATTACTAATACCTTAATAAAGATAATATTTTAAGATAATAGTTGACATTTTATAATTTAAAATTTTAATTTGAATATTAAAATAATTAAAGCTAATATCTGACGTTATCAATAATTCGAAAAAGTTCCCGTTCAACAAATGATTTGAAATTTCAATGATTTTAAGCGGAACGGTGGCTTAATGTTTGAAACGATAAACTTAAATCTATCTTCGTTCCGAAAACATACGTCATTGAACTGCAATTCATTGGATAACCTCATATAACCATAATGTAATCTCCGAAGGATATTGCTTACTTTTTACCGTATCTACATCGAGGTAGTTTGCTCACGTTCACATTAACATATCAGACTGGTTGCCCGTCTATGTCGATCGTAAACATACGAACTTTACCGTGTACATTTTTTAATGCCTATGTGCGTCAATGTGGCAATCTTACATACAGGTTTATTTATGTCAATATTATGTTAAGTAAGTACAAATTGTATTGGGAATTAAATCAAAAATATATTTTTCGAATAACTACGCATTCCTAATAAGTCTGAGTCTTTTAAAATTAATTTCGTTGACAATATCGACGTCGTCAACAGCCTTGATACGTCTCACTGCAGCGCAGATGCCTTCCTAGATGCGAGGAACTCTTGAAGAGTTTCAAATCTTCACACACAAGAGATTTCGTGACTCGTTTCTTTGTCTCAACCTTCATAAATCCTGGGATCCTTCAAAACAAAAGTGAAAATCTTTCCCTTGAGCTAGGAAATATGTCACACACTGCACCCACGGGTTATCAACAGACGGTGTAGAGTCATTTGCATTTTATAAAAAATAGTCATCAAAATTGAACAAAGAAACTTCTCAGCCATTGACTTGTTAATAAAAAACCTATAATTATAATTTGCATTACAAATTGGTAGATTAAAATGAGTGCAACGTATTTCCATAACGTGTCTTATAAACAAGGTGTTAGTCTGACTATTTTCCATTTATTCGGGTTCAATTGTAAAGAATGAGATGGAATTATATTAAATTTAGTTTACTTTACAATAAACAGTAGCGCTAACGTTTAATTCATATATTAACAATAAAATATGCTAATCCACATCCGCTAAAGAAAGTAGTATATTTGTATCAAAATCATTTAAAATGTATTAGTGTACGTTTGACCTCGGAATGACAAATTCGGTAATTTATTTCTAAATTGGTACCAACATTTTGTATTGAATTATCACGAATCGACTTAATTATTGTAAGCCATGGGGGTCAAATTTCCAGACGCAATTGGGTAGTCATACAAGTATTTTCATTTCTTACTAATTGAATAGTTATAAGTTGTATACAACATATATATAACTTTAAACAACTTCAATATGGAGCAGGTTTTTTGAATGTTGTTCAAACGATTATTGTGCGAATTGTGAGACGAGTATAATAATTATTTTTTATTCGATAAAGTTCTTGGTTCCGTTGTTACCAAGTCAGGTTCTGATGACGGGAGCCCAGGGAAATCGCATTTAGGATGTCAAGTCAGTTGACATTTAGATGATCCATACATTCTAACTTATTTTAATTGGTATGTGTTATGATGAACTGAAGTCAAGGCACAAATTATTCAAATTAGGAAAATATGCTTAAAATATCTGTCTTTTTCTGACCAAATTATAATGAAAGAGTGGTAGCAACTGATCTTAAAAATTAATTAAGTCATGCACAACGGGGCCAGGCCATTGAATATAAATTTTATTTCCAATTTATTGTAATAACATCCTAGTTCTATAAACTGTAAATTACGTTCATAATTTAGTCATTGTGCGGGAAATTGAAGAATCGTTTTCTTTGCCTCTTGTGTCTTCCATCATGTTGGTAACACGAACATAAACTAATTTTTAAGTCCCTAAGACAGAATTCTAAGGGAATTTAAGTCTTCTGAAGTTATTTATTCTTTATTTACGGCGCCGTAACATTTGCTCCATTGAGTTTTTAACGCCTAATGACTGACGACATTTTGACGAAGTTTTGATTGTAAAGGAATAAATGTGTGGACTGTATTAAATTTAAGTATTTAAAAACAAAGAAAATAAACTGTGGTTCGAACTAGAATAATTTTAATGTCTGTCACTTAGCAACCACACAAAACCATAGCTACAAGAACAAATCAAAGAGTCGCTAACATTGATAATGACATTTAGTTAACTGAAAAATGAAATGCATCTAACGATTACGGTGAAATGAGACGAAAATGTAACGTTAATGATTATAAAATAACAATGAAATGATAATATAATACAAAAAATGAACGAATGCTACAAATGAATGAATGGAAATGAAATACTGAAATTTCGCCAAAATCTCTTTAATCGATTTTCTTTTCTTCTAGTAATGACGTTTGATACACACACCACCAAAGAGATCCTGAATCCGAAGCAAGGAGGTGATATCACCTACATGGACATGGTCGAGGAGAAAGATGGCTTGGGGGAATCCCAAATCCAGAAGATGTTTGCGGGTTCCTCGGTGTTCTTGACGGGAGGCACCGGGTTTTTGGGGAAGCTGTTCGTTGAGAAGCTGTTAAGGTGAGATGTGTTAACTTTTACTCTATTTCATTTGTAATGTATGGTGGAATTTCTAGAAAATGTTGTAAAATGCAAAGAATTTAAATTGCTATAGAAACTATCATTATGAAACTTTTGTTGTTTAATTTGGAAGGTCTGAGATTAGGTCTTAGCCTATTTATTACTCCTAGCTGATAAAGTAGCCATTTCCAAATCTTTTAGAGAGAGAGAGAGAGAGAGAGAGAGAGAGAGAGAGAGAGAGAGAGAGAGATATATATATATATATATATATATTTCAAACGTACTCAACAATGTTATTATCATGGATGCAGATAAAATAGTTATGCACCTGGATATGAACCCTGGCCGTCAAGATCTGATCATAGATCTCAACCAGTTTACAGAGAAGCGCTTATTTATATTTTATTTCAGGTTGACCTGGCAAATATTGTTTTACTGTTATTATTTCTAAAAAAATAATATCTGGGGGAGGCCACCCTTATCCCCTGGTGGTACAAAAAATAACTCACCACCTTTTGTCAGACCTAACCGTAAACACAAATAAATCGGTCAAGCCGTTTCGATGGAGTTACGAGAAATTAACACTGGTTTACGAACTTTTTATATATTACATTAAATACTTCTTCGTCCTGTTTACTCTGTCTCATTGACTGCTTCCTTGCGTGTGCAAGCGAGAGGTATTGTTTTCCATAAGGACCCACTGGAGTCTTACTGCGTCCTTGTCTAATTTTAATAATTATTTAAATTAGTGCAAAGCTAATTACAAGTTCGTCGCCGTACAGTTTCAAAGCCTCACGTCCTTTATTGGCCTTCTTGGTTGCACAAGCATTCGTTAGACAAAGTGGTTGTTAGAAGAAAAATAAAAAGATATTTTTTCTATGTAACAAGGCGACAAACTAAGTGAAGTATTTAGTTCTTTTTAAATTTCAGAGATGGCGCTGTACTGTGTTTGTTACATGGCGATGTTAAGAGTTTTACTGTGTGTAATATATGGGTTCCTTTAAAAGAGGCGTGAATAAGCACTTTTTAGGCCGACAAGGTGAAGGTGGCTAGGGCAGTATACCACATGCTTCACTAGCTATCTTCACATGTGTACTCGTCTACTGCTTATCATCAGGTGGTGTCGAGTCATTTACTGTGGTTTTTATAAAAAAAAATATATAAGGCATAGCGATTTGGATCAGGTCTTATATAATCGAATGATTCCCTCGTGGGTTCAGTCTTAAGAGTTCATGGACCTTGAAAGTTCTCCAAGTATTCCATGGTTATGAAATTGAGGATTAAGCTCTCTTGCGTCTATTTCAGCGTTCATAGATGTCACCTGGATGTGAATACTGACTGATCACGGGTTCAAATCCTGTTTCAAGACATGACTTTTTCAACTTTAGATGTTTAAGTGAACATTGATTGAAATGTTATTTTAAGGATTGTTAATGCTACCGTTTTATTGAGTTTCTTCCTGATTAATATTTTTTTAATTATAAAATATAGAAGTTATATAATAACCAATATTTGCTTTAATACACTTATTTTTTAGATCAGAAAAATTTTCTCTGGATATAACGGTCATTCTAGAAGGATGCTTTACACATAGCCAAAGCAATGAAGTCTAAATAATTAAAATGTTACTACATTCATCTTCAAACCTTCCGTAAGATGTATGTACGTATATAAATAAATAAGATACGAATCTTTAAACACTAATAAGACGAAGTAATATCAAGAACACAAAATATTCGCACAAACATCATGCGAAAAGCAAACTTACCGGCTACTAAATAGGTTTGATATCCGTATTAGTAAAACAAATTTACTGCAGTATCTGCAATGGAAATCAGGACTTATTTTTTTAAAGATAAAGGTCAAAATGATTGTCACAATCCAGATGTTATTATTCAAGACACGCGCTTAAAACAATGAGAAATACAAACATATGATTTGGAAAGTCCACGTTTAATACAATCCTTAAGTTTAAGCATACCGAGTAAAGCAGAGTCTAGACTCAAAATACGAATAACTTTTTGAAATAGAATTATTTTGGATATCTGTGTAGTAATAATACTTCTTACTTATTTATTTCTTTTTAAAAAGTGATTTCTCCGAGAGCTTGTCAAGAGCTTGTCAATGTCTTGTCAATGGCTTGTGAGTTAAAATAAAATATGTTTTCAATTCAATGAATTATTTTTATTAATTATATAACATGGTGTCAGAAGTAAAAGACAAATTCAATTTAATTTATTAAAATATAATGGAGGCCAAGTTCAATGCGCCCAATTCAATGCCCAAGCCAAAAAGTTTTTCCGGAAATGTTGCATCGTTACAAGGTCATGGAAATTTTTCGGATAATTGGAAAAAATGGTACCAAACATTTAAAATTTATCTTCGTGCGTCTGGTCTCAACCAAGAGGACGACGAGCGCAAAGTAGCAGTTTTTCTTCATATGATCGGCGAGAAAGGGTTAGAAATTTTCAATTCATTAAATTTGGATGAAGATAATATTAAATACGATGCATTAATAAATAATTTCGAAAAACATTTTCAACTTAAAACTAATATTACATATGAAAGTCATAAATTCTTTACATATAAGCAGTCTCAAGACGAAAGCCTAGAAGAATTTATTACAAATTTGCGCAACAAAAGTCAATTATGCGAATTTGATACATTACAAGATCGACTCATAAAAGATATTTTTATATGTAATATGCATGAGAAATACCATTTTATTAGAGAAAAACTTTTATTAGAGCAGGATCTGACTCTCGATAAGGCTATTTCAATGAGTAAAACGCTTTTGATTTCTATGAACCAAGCAAACTTATTAAGAGGTCAGCAGGAAAATGCGATAATGTACACTAAGATTAATAATAAAAATTACAATTTTCGTTCACGGTCAAGTTCAAGATCAAAGTACGACACTCGAAATCAAGTTCAGCGATCTTCAAATAAACCTGTATGTGGAAGATGTGGACAGGTCCATAGATTCAAATGTCCAGCATACGGTAAAACGTGTCGAGCATGTGGTAAACGAAATCACTTTGATAAATTCTGTACGACAACTAAAAATATTAGAAATATTAAAGACGAGAATGAATCAGATGTTTCACAAAATTTTTTCGTTGGAAGCATTCACGGATCATCTACGTCAAATGATTTTACAATTCCTGTCATAATAAATATGAAACACGTCGATTGCATTCTTGATACAGGAAGCGATGCAAATGTGATGTCATGGATCGTGTTTAAATCTCTTCAAGTGAAGTCGTCATTACATGATTGTCATCATAATGTTACGGCATATAATGGCAACAAGATACCAGTCGTCGGTGAAGCAGATATAGATGTTCATTTTCGTAATTTTAAAGCAAAATTAAATTTTATCATTGCAGATCTTAATTCACCAACTGTAATTGGTCGTATATCTTGTATAGAATTGGGACTAATTAAGCGAATTTATAATATTCATAATGTCATTACTGAAGATGTCAATTCAATAATTAATACTCATAAACAAGCTTTCGAAGGCTTAGGCTGTTTACCATTTGACATTTCCATTTCTATTGATAAAACAATTTCACCTAAAGTAGATCCACCTCGCAAAGTACCATTTTCACTCCATAATAGGTTGAAAAAAGAACTGGATGATATGGAAGACATAAAAGTAATCACAAAAGTGACAGAACCAACTAAATGGGTAAGTTCATTAGTTGTAGTTGAAAAGAAAAATGGTAAATTACGTATTTGTCTAGATCCAAGAAACTTAAATAAGGCTATACTTCGAGAACATTATCCTATTCCTACGGTAGACATGGTTCGATCAAAGCTTGGAGGTGCCAAATATTTCTCAACGTTAGATGCTAGTAGTGGATTCTGGATGTTAAAGCTAGATAATGATAGTTCATTCTTAACTACTTTCAACACACCTTTCGGCAGATATAGATTTTTGAGACTTCCATTCGGTATCAGTTGTGCATCTGAAATTTTCCATAGAGTCATGACTGAAACGTTTTCTGATATACCAGGTGTAATTGTTTACGTTGATGATATTTTAGTATGTGGCAACACAATGACTGAGCATAATGAGCGCCTAAATTTAGTATTTCAAAGAGCCATGCAATTCAATGTTCGATTCAATAAGGCAAAATGTAATTTTGCTAGGGAACAAGTCAAATACTTAGGTCATATTTTCACTGCAAATGGAATTATTCCAGATCCAGAAAAAATACGCGCCATTAAAGACATGCCTTCTCCAAAATGTGCAAAGGACGTTCAAAGATTTTTAGGACTTCTTAATTATTTAAGTCCATTCATCGATAACCTTGCATCCGAAGTCAGTCCATTGAGAGATTTAATAAAGAAATATTCATCTTTTCAATGGAACGCAACTTATGAATCAATTTTCTGTCATTTAAAAGAATTAATTTGCAAAGCTCCAGTTTTATTTCATTTTGATCCAAATAATCATAACATAACAGTCTCAGTAGATGCTAGTAGTACAGCAGTAGGTGCAGTGCTTTTGCAAAATGATCATCCAATTTATTACGCGTCAAAAACTTTAACCTACTCTCAGCAAAAAATGGCACAAATCGAAAAAGAGTTGTATGCCATTGTATTTGGTTGCACCAAATTTCACCAATTCATTTATGGTCAGACAATACACGTAGAGACTGATCATAGACCTTTAGTTACGTTGTTTCATAAACCGTTAGCAGACGTTCCTACACGTTTACAAAGGATGATGCTGAGAATTCAAGCTTATGATCTACGTGTAGTATATAAAAAAGGATCTCAAATGTATTTAGCCGATACATTATCAAGAGCTGCACTTCCCGAATCAATACCTGATGACTTAGATGATGAAATAATGGTTCATGTAAATTTATTATTGAAATCTTTACCTATTTCTTCAGAACGACTTCGTTGGCTACAAGAAGCGACTAATAGTGATGAAAGTATGAAGATTTTAAAAGCATATTTTCAAAATGGATGGCCGTCATGTAAAACAAAAGTCAATTCATTGGTTCGTGAGTACTGGAATATTAAAGAGGAAATTCATACTGCAAATGACATTGTTTTCAAAGGTAATGCGATAATTATTCCTACAAAAATTCGACCAGATATTCTTAAAATTATACATAGCGGTCATCTAGGTATTCAAAGATCAAAAAGTTTTGCTCGTGGTGTTGTATATTGGCCATTTATGTCCGATCACATAAAAAATTTGGTTGAATCCTGTCATACATGTTTATCACATAGAAGTGCAAATAAATGTGAACCAATGATTCCTCATGAGATACCTAAACTACCATGGCAAAAGGTAGGAGTTGATATTTTTGAATTTGAACTAAAGAAATATGTCGTTGCTATTGATTATTATTCTAATTATATTGAGCTAGCAAGTATAAGTACAACTTCAGCCGCAGTAGTGATACCTGTATTGAAAAGCATTTTTAGTAGACATGGAATACCAGTTGAGTTAGTAAGTGACAATGGACCACCATTTAATAGTATAGAATTTAAGAACTTCATATTTGAATGGGGTATTGAACACACAACTTCTAGTCCATATTTGCCTCGATCTAATGGTCTAGCAGAGTCAGGAGTTAAGATTGCAAAGCGTATTCTTTCTAAATGCAAAGAATCTGGCATGGATTCATATCTGGCATTGCTGCAATATAGGACAACTCCAAGAGGAAATTTAGCCTCACCTTCACAATTGTTGATGTCTAGATCGTTAAGAACACAATTACCAACAGTGACGAAAAAACTCAAACCAAGTGTTGTTAAGTTTGAAGAACATTGTCAAAACAAACGGAAAAATATTAATAAAACCAAGGAATATTACGACAGGGGAACAAAGGTACTACCCAATTTAAATGAAGGAGAAAAGGTGATGTTTAAAAAGATTCCACTTAGTAATTGGTCACCAGGAGTCATAGGAATGAAATGTCAAGAACCAAGATCATTTATTGTTGAAACTCCAGATGGTTCATTTCGGCGAAACAGGCAGCACCTTATGAAGGTACCAAATTCAGATCACCAATCATTTACACCATCAACATCATCACCTGTTCCAACATCTCTTGTTTCATCTTCATCTTCATTGCAGACTGATACAAACGGTTCTGTTTACACCAGAAGTGGTAGAAAAGTTATACGACCAAATCGATACATTTATGAATGTTAAAATTTCTTAGTTTTTATTTTCTTTAAAAAAGGGGCATGTAGTAATAATACTTCTTACTTATTTATTTCTTTTTAAAAAGTGATTTCTCCGAGAGCTTGTCAAGAGCTTGTCAATGTCTTGTCAATGGCTTGTGAGTTAAAATAAAATATGTTTTCAATTCAATGAATTATTTTTATTAATTATATAACAATCTGTTTATTCTTTTATGGAAAATCCAGTCCATGCAGACTTAGAAACCTCGGAATTTCCGAAGCTAATGGGAGTTGGTTCAATTACCTCTATTCCAACGGAGTCTCTCCTCAGTGAGAATAAAATGATTAAGAGAGTATGAGAAACGTTTTAAGCCATTTTCAACTTTAATGCTGTATGGCTACGCCTGTCGATTGAAATAAAGATAATCGTACAAATCACACAAATTTGAACCCTAAAATTCACAACTTAAGGTCAATTCGCTAATAAATCAAAGGTCAAATGTACATCATATTTACCCATTAATCCAGTTACGACTGCTTATCATAATTAGGCGTAAAATTTAAAAAAAATTGTTGATGTTCATTTTTAATCCATGTGCTGTGGTTTCGATAATGCAACCATGGTAAATCCTGGATATGTTAATAAAAAATTTGAGGTCTCCAGCTACTCTGTGCTACGTAACCGCTTTCACTAACCTAACCTCAATACACGCGTTAGTGTATGCTATGGCAAACTAACCGATGCTCGGCTTGCACAGCCCAGTCGGCGTGCCTAAACACGGCATGTCCGACTTTAAATAACAGATTCAGATTGAGGGAAGTTACAAGCTTCCCATTTTTCCCCTCGTCTTTACTCCAGCTGGAACCGAGTGTACGACCAAATCGTCCTGCCGACATAACGGTGAAATGTCTTCGGGCGTCATCCCGCGCATCATCAGAAAGCGGTCAGGTAGTGCGTCGCTGTGGGTTTTAGTGGATGAGAGCCCCACACATCCCCTGTTACCTTCCCCAGGTATAAGGGAGCGTCTGGAAGAGCTTTCCCACAGCGATTTAAAAAAATGGTATGGCTAATTACTCAAGTGTTACCTATAACGGAAGTTCTGTGCCCAGTGGGATGTATACTAATTGTAAAAAAATAACTTTAAATAAAGTTATTTTTGACTTTTGACGTTTGACTTTTGACTTTTGACTTTTGACTTTTGACTTTTGACTTTTGCCTTTTGACTTTTGACTTTTGACTTTTGACTTTTGACTTTTGACTTTTGACTTTTGACTTTTGACTTTTGACTTTTGACTTTTGACTTTTGACTTTTGACTTTTGACTTTGAATTTTGACTTTTGACTTTAGTTGACGCTGATGATAAATCCAGCCCCGAACTGTATCTTCGCACATTAAAATTCTCAGCATCGTTTGTTATGTTAGTTGTTTTTAATCGATGTAATCTTTATGGCTATAACATACTTAGTAAGCTTAATCCGTCGGTAAACTGCCCATTATAATATGAAGCAGAAGACGAGAGAATATTAAATATACTGGCTTTGCTTATTTATTTATATTAGCTCGCGAATATGTTTTGATTTTGAACTATATTTACACGCACTGGGAGTTTACATTTCCACTACACAAATTATATATTTTTTACGTTATGAATGTAATGTTCCTAATAACATTGTAACTTTACAAGGAAAACATCGCAATGATGTTATAGTAAAGTGTTAATGGATTTGTAAAGAACTTGGTAGCTATCGTTGACTAAAAGTTATAGGTGTAAATATTTGTTGTCCATTACAAGGACTCTTGAGATTAGCTTGTACCCTTTTCAATCTATACCACATGGTCGCTATTTACAAACCTCTTCACTATTTGATGTGTTACTTCGTTATGAATGAAGTCAACTTTATATTTATTTGTAAGTTGAGCTATTAAAAAATGTCCAGGACAGTCTATTGAAAAAGGATCGTTTCTCTATTGCTTTTCGCAATTTCACATGAAACATTTTTCCGTGATAATATCAAGGGTCGAAGTATCGACTTTGCGCCCTGCTTTTATATTCCTGCGTCCAGAACCTCCTAGAATATGTCTCTGGGCTGCCCATATCCTGCCCAGAGGATCCACTAACACCTCCAAACGACGCTTTGTTTCAAGAGCATCACACTGATAAAATTGGAGATCCACCGCTCGTATCTAAGACACTCTTCCTGTCTTGAGTCGAGATTATTCAAAAAACTAGTGTTGTTTGATTAATATCGATAATAGGTGTTAACGAATGCAATATGTGCTTCACGGGCTGTAAATGATTATGTTTTTTTTTCTTTTTTTCATACTGCTAAGGTGGCATTTAAACATACAGCTAACCCTATCACTTTCATTTTGAGATACGCCATATTTCCATTGCCACTTAACTGTTATCATTGTGACGTTTCGTTTTAGTAATGACTTTAAAGACGAAAGCTTTTGCGAAAAATATGAAGTTACTCAATAAGTTCCCTGATGGAAAGCGGTTACCGTAGCCTATTGCTTGTAACACTAGGAGTGCAACGCGCGTTGGTGAACCTGAAGCATTTTATCACGCTCTTTTTAAAAACCCCATGAAGTACCCCCCAAAACTAGAGTGTACGCGGGAGAAATTATCTTAAAAAAGCATTTATTGACATGAACCGCGAAACGCATCCATCAGAGAGGAATGTCTCAAGTAATAAACGCTATGTTCCGTTGAATTCCTCTAGAGAGTAAATGTCAATCGACTTGAACCATCTCGATCATGTTTGTATGTTTTAAAATATGGGAAACTACTTTTTATATTTGCAATTGTTATCTAAATTCACTCTACAGTGTACAGGTTTGACATAAAGTCAAAGTCAAAGTCAAAATATCTTTATTTAAATAGACACATTTACTGAGTTCTTTTAAATCGCCATAACAGGGAATATGTATGAGAAAAATAAATAAATGTAATTAAAGTTAATAGTGATAGCTTTAAATGGTTGTTAACCGGGTATTTGCAAGTTGTCCCAGTTGTAGAATTTAATTACGTATTAAATATTCCGAACTATCACCTTTCACCGACAAAATATTTGTCACCGATTGTCTGTCATGCGCGGGATCTTAAAGATAAGATACTGTGCCTTAGCTACATAATAATAAGCATCACACACTCCGATCACGATCGAATGTCATCAATTGTAACGCTAAATGCATAATTATGAGGCCGTTGCAATCCTCAGAGGTAGACGTACTTTTTATTGTTCTCATATGGGTCCGTAATTCTTGTCTAGAGGATTGAGTTCTGAAAATTTTTTTAATTATATAATCATTTAGACTGTTATCATCGTCACTAGCCCACTACCCGTCCTAAGCTGGGAACAATCATTTCTACATGGCAGAAATCCATGATGAGTGTACGTCGTAACACCATCACGCCGGCTCAGTGCGGGTTGGCGTAAGCTACCATAAAAACCAGAACCTCAACGTGCTATCTAAAGCAAGGAGAAGTGACAAATTTTAACCTCATTATGGATCAGCCTTGTTGAAAGTTGCATTGTTTGCATGATCAAAAGAACCATGCTCGAACCACCACCAAATAAGAAGATTATTTTAAGTTTGCCGTGTCTGCTTGTTTCAGTGCGTCGGCTTGTCTAATGGCATCGTAGCTATATAACAGATATACCAATTTTTATAAAATGTGTGTAGTTAACTCTTCTTAATTTACCGCTTTGAATGCTACAAGGTTTGGGATTGTTTAATATTTATATATTTAGGCTGGAAAAAGCACTAATATAAATAAAAAAGCCGTATACGTTAAAATATAAGACGCTGCACATTGTCTTGTGTAGAGATAAGGGAAGAGACATTTTAAAAAAAGTCGTATATCAACACGAGGATGTTCTAATTTCAAAAACTTACGAACATAATTAAATTAGATAAAACTTTTTTAAGATCATCTACAATCTTGATTTGGTGTAATAATACGCTTATAATAGAAATAAAGTACTTCACAGCTTCACCAATAATTATATATTTTTTTGACAGTATAACAAAACACAATAACAATAACGTCATATAAAATTAAAACAATATATATAAAAAAGTATGCGCTCGTGCACACTTGACTTTTACTAAAGGATCAATTGTGCCTTACGTACTTGTACCTCTGATTCTTAGCGTTCTCACACATTCGGATACATACAGCAAACCTTTCATGTGTTCGGATTCATACCATTCCCTCATCAAATTTTTATGTTGGGAATATTAGTATATAATAGATATCCATTGACGTACAGTATGGGCCTAATCTGAGTAGTTGAAGAGTGTTACCGAATCGGAGATCGATTTGACAATAAATATCTTTATTCTTTTTATATAATGTCTATATTTAAATGTTTGACTAGAGGAATTAGGTCCTAAAATAAATTGATAATGCACATTTTTCAATTATACAAGACCTAATGATATAAATTTTTGCAAAAATGAGGCAGGAGGATCTACCGTTGATTTGTCTTTGAGCGTAAAAGTGGAATTGTAACCGAATAATCTATGTCTCCCTTTCTCTCTTCCACAGATCCTGTCCAGAGGTGAAAAAGCTTTATCTATTAGCGAGGCCGAAGAAGAATAAGGACACAGCCAAGAGAATACAGGAGCAATTTGAGGACGTGGTAAGTAATATACAGGGTGGAGTCGAGATTCTTTCACCTTATCTCCTCTTATACAGTGTTTTGGCGAGAAGGCAAAGTTAGCTGGCGTTCTTCAATATTAAAGGGGTCCACCACAGCCCTTTTTATTAATATATGAAAGAATATCTAACTAGCAGCTGATCCATTTGATGGTAAGCAAAACCTGTCACCTGTCATCATCGACAACTGTTTCTCTACATTCCACTGCTGAGAACGGGTCTTCTTATGTAATAACGGAACCAACGCCAATGACAACTCCCATCTAAACGAATCAAGAAAGCGATGAGCCGTCGATTGTGATGAAATAAATTATACTGTTTTATTGTATTGTAAAATAAATTGGATAGAATCCTGCGCTGCATTGACACTTGCAATCGATACGAAAGAATAACTGGGGACATTGCAGATGTATCAGCTGGAGACTAGAAAACTGTCTATAGGCTAACTGGCTAGGTCCCATTCTGATATAGAAAAAGGCAGTGGTATCTATTCAAAGGAACAGCAATCGCGTGATGAAAGGACTTAGGGTATGGATGACTCCTCCATGACTCGTCCTATTAAGATGAGCTTCGTCATCAAAATAACATTCACGTCTCGAACAAGAGTATCTCGCATAATAAGTTAGCGACAATAATTATTTCTCCCACGATTCAATTGTTTTTTATGTAAATATAAATTGTCCTGATCTTTTATCCAAATTTTACTTCAGGGTTCCCACCAGACATCCTATAAGTCCCATTGATCTCCTATCTGCCTTTCCATAGAACCGTATAAGGTTTCAACTCCCCTGTTCCAAGGCTCTGTAAGCTTCACAACAAATATAAGACTCAAATAGACATATTTTGTCAATCCATATGCAAGCTCAAATATCAACTTCGTGAATTACATATCGTTTAGATATTTTATAACCAAATTTCATTAATATCTTTTTTTGTAATTACAACTTATCTACTATATGCATGTAGTGTTTAACGTTTCTCAATTGTACACTTAGCTATAAGTTATATATTGGTATTCAAACAATTACTGGTAAACCAAATAAATAAATAATAAAAAAAGCTCAGTTAATGACTCTACACCGCTTGATGTCCATATATGATGATACCTAGTTTTGCATGCGACAGACTGCTCTAGCCATCTTCACCTCCCAGGTGCTTTTTCACGCCTCTTTTGAAGGCGCCTCTTGTGTCTTGTATTGTGTGTATGCCAGCTTCTTATCAGTCTACAGTGTAATTACCATTAACACTGAAACTAAACGTTGGTCTACTCCTAGTATCAATTTTCCACATGGATAAATCACTTCCTTTGAGTAAAATAAAATCCTTCCTGTTTTTCATTTAGGTCTATTTCATTTTTTGTTTCTCCCACAGTTGTACAGCAGACTAAAGAAGGAGAGGCCAAACTTCTTCCAGAAGATTGCTGTTATAGAGGGTGATGTTGGGCAAATTGGACTTGGTATCAGCGAGCAAGATAGAATCAAACTTATGAATGAGGTAAGAAAGGATTTGTAGAAAAATATAAAGGTGAGTTTGACATATCTGCGTATCAAAATAAAAATAAATATTCATGATAAATGTTTATCTTCATCACACATTGAGATTTGAACCTTGCTTTGGTTTACTAAAAATGGCTACTGACCACTCGAACAGCCGCGTTCAGTCTCCATTTGTTATCGTTTTATTGAAAGCAAAAGATTCATTTCAAGTTCAAGGTAATAAAGGATAATATAAGGATAATACGCGAGTATTTTCTATAATTAGAGGATCAACGAGTCAGTCCAGATTTGTGCGGTTTACATTTTCGTTCAGTACTCATAAAAATTTGGTTGCCACACGAGCTCACTGAAAGAAACCTAATGAACCGTGTACTCATTTGCGATTCTTTGTTGAGACGTAATGAAACCGAACCGTTTTTGAAGAGATTGATAACTGTTTATGATTAGTGGATCACATATGACATGAACGTGTGAAAAAAGTCGTGGTCAAAGGTCTCAAAAATAAGGTGATGCTGTGTCTATGGTGGGATTGGAAGGGTTTTATTCATTATGAGCTTTTACCGCCGGGTAGAACCATCGATTCGGATCTTTACTGCCAACAACTGATGATATTAAAGCAAAATGTTGAGAGAAAGCGGCCGAAAATGATTAATAGACAGGGTGTGGCCTTTCATCACTATAACGCTAGACCACACACATCTTTAGCCACTCAGCGAAATTAAGTGAGTTTGGCTGGGAGGTGTTAATGCATCCGCCATATAGCCCTGACCTTGAGATTTCTAGCTGTTTCGGTCTCTTGAGAATTCTTTAGGCAGTGTCAGGTTATCATCAAGAGAGAACTGCCAAAACTACTGGTTGCGTTTTTTTGATCAGAAGTCCCAAAATTTCTACAGCAACGGGACCATGTCTCTACCTACAAGATGGCAGAAAGTTTACGAATAAAATGGCACATGTATACTGTAATTAAATGTAATTCAACTTTGAAAAAAAAATGTCATTCAAAGTTGAATTATAAAATGCGAAGAAACTTTCCCTTACCTATTATATTATTTTCTCCAGTGACATTAGTCTCTGTGACATTAGTTATCTTAGCTCCTGCTGGAATTATGTAGCGTGTTGTCGCGTCAACTAACAATCAACTTCATCTCTTCTATCAGGTGGAATTCATATTCCATGGAGCTGCCACGGTTAGATTTGATGAGCCCCTGAAGACAGCAGTGGAGATTAACGTCAGGGGCACCAGGGAAATGTTCCAGCTCGCTCGTCAGTGCGGAAAACTGAAGGCTATAGTTCACATTTCAACAGCATACAGGTATCAGAAATCAGAAAACCCAAACTTTAAATGAAGTATATATAAGTATATATATATCTATATATCAATCAAACTTACTTTTATGTAGTTGTTTTTAAACTATCGTCATATTTAAACAGAAAGTCACACGTAATGCAGAAAATAGAATATATTGCTAAAATATTACTTGACCACAATTGATTGAAAGTAGATAAAATAAAAACAAGGGCTGGTAACGGGGAATATGAGTTTATTGGTAATAAAGATGAACAGAGTAATGAATAGCGATCGAAACATATCATCAATATTGAAACCAAAGTATTTCAACCTTAATATCAAACATATTTTTTTAGTAACTGCACCTCAAACACAATTCACGAGAAATTCTACAACAGCCTTCTGCCTGGTGACAAGCTGATAGACCTTGTGGAGACCATGGATGAGAAGATTATCAACAATATCACTCCAGGGTAAGGTTTATTTATTACATAGGTTATCTCAGATCCAGAGGTCAATTCCCAACAATATTCAATCTCGGTTAGCCACCACAATCTCACTTATGCTGTCATAACAATCAAATTTTGCTAATTGTAAAATATGTGCGAGCGTTACTCGCGTCCAACTTAGACTGAATGACAATTAGGTGACATAAAGGCAATTAAAAAATGCGACGTAATGAGGAATAATATATTTTTTCCTCATTCATTCAGTTTTAAATCGAGACTAGAACTGGCACCAGAGACTTTAAGACAAAAAAGCAATTTTAACACCGTTCCAGTATTGGTTATCTGTTGGTCAATGTTGCAATTATATTACTCGCGTTGGAACCGAGTACCTGCGCACGGGCATAGTGCCATAGACCCCAAAGGGGGGACGGGCAGTCAACTACCCTCGTCATAGGGGATCGTCGGACTGTTCGCCACTCCGTCTACGGCTTCACAGCGAACGGTCAAATGAAATATTCAACAAACTTTGGGTTTATTACATCATTTATATAATACAGTCCACTTTAGTTATCACCTGTCACACTATCGAGCTACCTGCAAATTGGTCCTTCGAGCCGGATTGTGTGATGACTGAAAGCTCCTGAAGCTTATTGTTATCAACTTACGAAAATGAACCTAAAAAAAATGAAATGAGGCTCCAGGATTGTATTAACTTATTTAAAATTGTTAATGGTTTCATATCTACATCTCTTCTCTCCAGTATAATATTTAAGGTGCCGTGTAAATCTGTGACATTTGAGTGTCCCTTCGCTATTTATTCCTCACAGTACAAATAATGTTTCTGCTTACAAACCAATCATTACTATTTCTCGTCAAATTAATGACTCTGTAAAGGCGTTCCTTTACTTCAGTTCACTGCTTAGTAAATATAAAAACACCTTAGTGGTTAGTTAGTATAATTTTATAAAAATTGCATGCTATATTATTTATAATAAATTTAGAGTAGAATTATACTGAAATAAAAAACATAAATTTAATTAATAATAAAAATAAGATAAGATAAGATAAAATAAATTTTATTGTGATTCTATGTACAATAGATCTTACAATTTCATGCAGTTAAGATACAACAGCTTGCCATTTTCGGGCGTACAATATTAACAATTCACAATGTTAATAATTTTTATTATTTTTTATTTAATAAGTTTCATTAATTTTTGAATCTAAATAATAATAATAGAAGTCTTTTAGTACTTTATTAATTAATTTAATGTTTGATCATGCTGTGTACACAATCTTTTAGCGTTATGGCGAATAAAATTTTATATATAAATATCTACACTACTACTAGACACACAAAACAGGGTTATAACAATTTTGTTATAACCCTGTATTTTGTGGCAATAAATTAAAAAAAACGCAAATGAATGTTACCATAAAATTGAATTTCCATCATTACAGATTACTCGGGGAATTCCCCAACACATATGCTTACACTAAATCAGTGGGTGAAAATATAGTGATGGAGTATTCTAAGGGATTACCGGTTGCTGTATTCAGACCTGCGATAGGTGAGAGCTCTATGCCACTTTTTTTAAAAAGCTTCACTTGAAGGCGATGTATGTCGACAAAAATTAGACCCAGATGAAGAAATTTGAGTCAATAATGAAGCGATTATAAATCTTCAAATTATACGATATAAATATGCTAGTTATTGTGATAATTACGTATACGAGAATAATATAATTTGCGCAGAAGATTGACGTGTAACGAAAAGGATAAATCTGATAGTTTTATGCCTGTTCCTCCCCGGTAGATTTATGGACAGATGGACCAAAGTTGATCAATATATTTGACTTTGATTTTCAAATTCACCTATATCTGTTTCTCCCATGCGTGAATGCAAATTCTAATGAATGGTAAGCTTCACCCATTTGGGATTTAGCTAGATTTATAAAATAATTCTATTTATAATTACAGTTATTGCCACAGCCAAAGAACCAGTGTCGGGGTGGATTGACAACGTGTATGGGCCGACTGGTGTAAGTATTAATTACATTTATTGAAATACTGAAATAGGGAGAGTGGGAGAGAGTCTTTCACTCTCTAGAAGGATAGCAAAGGAGTGAAAGAGAAGATACTATTATGAAGTGCATAAAGTCAGTAGTAATTAGAATCTCAAAGTAACCTTATTCAGTCGGACTAGAGCGAACTTTTTCGTAAATGAAAATTCACTGTAGTGAAAGGCCACAGCCTTTCACAGAATTAAAGCTCTTTACATTGTTTGCTTTTAAAATATTTCATTTCATTATCACTCCTAAAAGTCGATGCCGATATTCATATTATTCTTTTTGCATCATTAGATTTAATTCATTTTTCTTTATTCCACGAACATGGTATAATATACAGCTTTCACTCTCAGTTAGTTGAGATATCAAACTCAGTGTTGCAATGATATTGTTGTAAAATAGTAGATTTATTTTGTTGTTTTAGGATTTTTATTTGAGAATAAAAAACCCGGGTACACAAAATATGTGGACAATAATAACTGCTGCAGCAACAGAACTGTGTCGTAGCTATTAACGCTCATGTGACAAGAATAAGATACAGCCTCAAACATATGTGTGTGTGTGTGTGAGAGTGTGAGTGTGAGTGTGAGTGTGAGTGTGAGTGTGAGTGTGAGTGTGAGTGTGAGTGTGAGTGTGAGTGTGAGTGTGAGTGTGAGTGTGTGAGTGAGTGTAAGAGATAAGTCATTATTTATTTATTTTTGTGTAGTATCTATGAAATATTTAAAAAGTGTCTCTCTCGCTCATATTTCAGGTAGTCGTTGGCGCCGCTGTCGGACTACTTCACACTCTACACTGCAATCCGAAGGCTGTTGCAGATTTGGTCCCAGGAGATATGGTAGTGAATGCTTGCATTGCCACAGCTTGGAAGACGGCTAAAGAATACCCTGGGAACCACGAAGACGCTCCTCCTCAGGACTTGCCACCAACAGTTTACAATTACGTGTCATCTGAACAGAAGCCTTTGACTTGGGGTGAGTGTGACACAGATTTGACGTTTTGTTGACATACATTGGAAAAGTGTAACTTGGGCGAGTATTTTTCAAAATAACGTGGACTCTTCCTTTCTTTGTGCTTTGTCTTTGGGTATACATTTGACTTTCAAAAATTATAATAATATTAAGCATTATCAACAGCGTGTGTTATATATACTAGATAACGGAGAAATATAGATAGTAATATGAATATAAATATCTGAAATATACTAAATAAACATACATACAAATATCTACCCTTATCGTGATTCGAACCCAAGACCTCTGGCTGACAGGGGTACTGAAGCTTCTGACAGTCGGCCGTCAAATGAAAAAAAAATAAAGAAATGAAAGACAAAACCTGTCCCTTAAGGCAACATGCAATTACTTGTTCCAGGATCTATAAAGATATTATTTTTCGATATATAGTATTTCAGAATGTTTCTATGACAGATGAAGAGAATACATAAATTTAAAGAAGTGTATTTCTCTTTAAAACCATAGTCACTTACATGAGAAATTAAAAATAAATAGCGAACAATCCAGTAGGGAACATATGACATCTATTTAAGAAGGTATTGGTAAGGTACTGGAAAAATAATTCTTTAATATGCCTACGGGAGCATATTATAGAATTAATTTTATATTAACTTCCACAGAAAAATTTATGTACTACACTGAGATCTACGGTCTTGAAGTGCCACCAGTCCAGGCGATGTACTATTACCTGTTCAAGCTGACTCCTTCTCGATTCCTCTATTTACTGTACTGCTTCTTCTTACATTGGATACCAGCATTCATTATTGACGGCATTTTGATTATGATTGGAAAGAAACCTATGTAAGTATTCGTGAATATTTATCATAAGCTACCTTATTATAAAGTGCCGTAGAGTTCTGGTTTAAAAATGGCACTAACTCTATATGTCTCTATATGTCTCTATATGTCTGTACAAGACAAACTCAGTTTCAAACCGAGACTAAATTAGTTCCAGTTGGAATAAGTCAATATTTGGAATAATTCCAGGACCTCGGCGTATCAAACGCTCTGGTTTCGATAACGGAAACTAAACACGTTTTCCTTTGAATGGTCTCTGGATGTGTCTAGCGAAATATGTTATCACTAGATCCTTCGTGCTTCAGAGGGAAAGTTAAGTCATTGGTTTCGGTTGTTATGGTAACCACTTTCACCCAGCAAGCCTCATTTTGCCGCTATGTTGGTATTAGAACCTAATTTCCTCATGTGTATCTCCTAATCCATCTAGGAAAGCCTGTGTTGTGGAGCCAGTTAAGTCTAATAAATATAGAGTAATGTGGAAAAGTAAATTATAATATTAAATAATAAATAAAATCAACCAATTTCTGTGACAGTCATTAATCAAATCATATTTTTTATTTGTCATAAATCAAAAACTATTACAAACCATAGTTAGGTATATGGACTCCTCAATCCAATCTTTAACAGCCTGAGTAGGACGTATAGGCTGTTAATGATGAATGAATATTAGTTTATTACAGTTTTGTACTTTTGTTCCCAATTTTCGTTGTTTGGTTGTTGTATGAGAATTTTGGCGCGAAATAGCGACGGCCGTTAAGTACTCTATGTTTCTCTTGTATATTGTGTCGTAACTTTTGATGATATAATGGTGTTAATTTATGTCAACGCATATCCGGCATGTTAAATGCCTTGCGGTGTTTTATCTTTTAATTATTCTAGTATGATATCATTTTCATATTTGTATAATTTTTTACTTTTAAACCATTATCATTGAATTTCATATACGTAATTTTTTCTCGTAAGTCATTAACGAAGTAGAGACGGTAAACATTATACATGTATCTAGTAGTGTATATAAAGAAGACTACAATGTAAGCCATGGCTGTAAGGGCTTCAGTTCCCTTTGCCTTCTCTGTAATAGGGAAAACTGAACGAAAAAATGCTTATTAAACTTACTACAGAAATCTTCAACGCTATACGCAAAGAGTATATAAGGCTTGTTGGGTTCGTGTAGAATCAATCGCAGATTTCAGTTGAATGAATGATTTATTATCCTTACGAACTTTATATACAAAATTAAATGGTAGCCCAGAATGGCCAGAATGAATTTCTGCCAATTGAATCTCTTAAAACTATTATTTACAGAAACTTACAACTAACGAAAATTTAACAACGAATAGAAAATCACACATTTAAAAACTTACTTCTAAGATAATTTACTTTCGAATGAAAGTGCACACATTATTAGCCAATCGCAGCGTTGGGTAGTGCGAGCGAGACGGCATGCTCGGGCCTCGCGACCTATAAATATGCGACCTATATATCCGCATTCTTAATGCTTCTTCTTAGAGGTAATCAACTCCATAGGCTCAAGTATATAAGACTCACTAGATAATGAAATTAAATAGTGTCTTGTTTGACTGCCCTCGAATAAAGACATGTTTCTTCAATTTTCACTTGTTCCCATTATAGGTACGCATAAATATGATATAACTCGATGATATTTCTACGAATATATATTATATTTCGAATATATTAGGTCCCTAAGGACTTATTTCCTAGATATAGGATGACCTAGTATTTGGCCTACAAGTAATCCCAGTATGTATATTTTTTCTAATAGCAAAAGATTTATTCATGATTGTTATGTAACAGGTTAAGGAAAGCGTACCAGAAAATCTCCAAATTCGCAGACGTCCTAGCTTACTTCGCACTGAAACAGTGGAAGTTCTTTAACAGCAACACTCAAAACCTCTACAGCGAGTTATGCGACGCCGACAAGCACATCTTCGACTTCGACATGAGCGGTTTAGACTGGAATGACTACTTCTACAGTTACGTTAGGGGTATCAGAGTCTACCTCCTCAAAGATCCCTTGGAGACTGTACCAAGCGGTATCAAAAAACACACTCGTCTTAGGTATTTGCACTATTTCTGTTGCGGCGTCATAAGTCTACTAGTTTTGAGGTTATTATGGGGCGTCCTAAATTATTTTACTAGTTTAATATTCTAAAACCTGTTACGGACGTATTGAAGTGAAGTTGTATCTAAATCTGATCGCATTTTGTTCCTTCAAAAGGAATGGTTGTCAATTTGTTTTGTATAAAGATGTTACTGTTACACGTTCCCATGTTATATTTGATTTTAAAATATCGACTGTGCAAACGCCAAAAGACTGGTGAAGTAAGGAAGTGGAGTAACAAATTAAGGTTATAGGGAGCACCTTCCTCCAGGTCTACTTGTGGAATTATCTATGGTCTTATAAGCTGTTTTGTAAGCTTGTGTTTGTACACTATTTGTTGGTTGGTTAATTGTACTGATTCTACATCTCCTTAGTAGTCTGTGATTATGTATTTTAGTAGATATATATTTATATAATTATGTATTATGTAGTGTATACTTGCTATCATTTAGTAAATACCTATGTATGTATATATTAAATATTTATATGTAATAACTTTTATCATGTATGTATTCGTTATACGTCGCCAACTTCCCTCAAGTACTTTATCTTTAATCCTGTGCATTCTAAGGTTACCTGGAAGAGATCGCTTGTAGCGATAAGGTCGCCCTTTGAACAAAATTAGTTAAATGTTTTTGTGTAATTTCTTGAATTGGCTGATGTACAATAAAGATATTCTATTCTATTCTATGGACAGAATAATTTTGTAAAATTTTATTATAACTCAAAATGCATTGTCAATATAAATGTTATTTAGGGACAAATTTTGTGATTTCTACTCAAATTGAGTTTTTCAGTTTATATGTCTTTAAAATTCAGCCAAATGTAAATAAAATGTAAATAAAAGTCCTTTCCTTAAACCTATATACTTTCTATGTGTAATCTTTGCTTGCGCGATTCACAAAGGTGCAGCGCCATCTGTTGCCACCGTTCGAAAGTAATCATTTGCTACGGTCATACAGGTCTTGCTTAAACAAGTCTATGCTCTCAATTATTTAGCCATCTTGCATGTAGTTATAAGATGAAATTACGCTATTTAATTTGAGTTCGACCATTCGGATTGTAGTTTGTATTTATAATTGTAGTATATACCGAAGGAACCAAATAAAACATGTCCGTTCTGTATAAAGTATATTGCTAGACTGCAATAGGATATTGTGAGGATACCTTACTTTAACAATTTATGTTTTATCTACCTACCTACCAATTACATACATAACAAATTGTAATGACAGTATTTGTGGAAATCAAAGTTTATCAAATCAAATTGATTTTGATCAATATTTATTTGGTTTTTCAATATTTATTTCTGTACTTGATAAAAGTGGCTTGTCTATTAAAAACGATGTATATTTTATATTAATTTAATACTGCATAATAATATTTTTTTCTTTTACCCGCAATATTAGATATAAATTATATTTGTCTTATGTTGTTTTGAACAAATAATTACAATAAATAATAATTTCGACAAAATTACAATATCATTAAATTAACAGAATGAATACTTGACTGTGATGTTTCCAACAAGATGGTATGAATTTAGATAGATTACATTATAATCACTTTTTAAGCATTTTATTGAATGTGAAATGTGTGTGTAATAAAATTTATTTATTTAATTTAAAAATAGCTGTTTCTGTAAACACAGAATCAGCAACATACCATTTAGATAAATTAATTGTAATTGTAATAGAAGAGAACAAACATATAATAATTATTTGAATAATCTATGATATAATAATAACCTTTAAGATGTGATATACCTTTTTGCTCAGTTTTACTTTGTAAGTGCATATCATCTTTATATCTAAACCGTATGTTTTAAATGCCATTTAATATATAAGTGATGAAATAAATCAATTAATTTATAAGAGTTTATATTATTTAATAAAAATTACAAAAAAAAACAATGTACACTTTTTTTAAGTGGCAGCACTGCCTCAAAAAAGCCCTGTACATTCCGTCTTTGGTGTTCTGTGATTATCTCCTTATATTTTTTAGTTTGCGCATGATTTTAGTTGTTGGTTCCATGTACAACAAGTCCCATATCAAATACTCCTTTTCTCCAAATGTAGGAACTTAATACCAGATCCCAATGCACGCGACATAATGCCCTAACCACCTCTACCTCGCCAACCTAAAAAGTTCCTTTTCACGACACTTGAAAGAGCCTATGTTGTATGTATGGGAATTCATGTGCACTAAGGTATTCTATGCTCTGTTCTCCTAGTGCGAGTTTCAATCATATAGACATTTGCGATCGTATTTGCATTCAGGTGATAATCGCATATATACAAATCGTTTACAATCATAACAGAGGCACTGCTTCGGTTCCATATAATTCGACAGCTGACGACAACGATTCAATTCGATTGAAACACACGAGGGTATTGTTGGTTGTGCGACAAAGAAAGGAGTCAGGAAATCTCTTTGAACGTAAAATACAGGCAGGAACAGTGAATACTTCTGAGTAGAATAGGATAGGGAATATTAAGGTGAAAAGCTGGTTGACCTGGTGAATTGCTCAGAACCCAGGTTAACCCGTTAAGGGCACTGGAGTTACCGGGGAGTTTTAGTGGGCATTCTCAGTGCCGGTCTATTAAGATATCGAGTGAGCCCCATACACGCCCATCGCTTAGCCAGTGGCGGGTAGGTCCGTAAATGGTTTCCTCCTCGTAAAAAAGGGCGAAAGCAGATATAAAACGCGACGCAATTGCGAGACTCAATAGCATTGGTTGTAATTTAAATTTTTTATTGGGCTTCATTTAGTCTTCTTGAAATCAGTCTTAACAGATAAAACTCAACCTGATAGGTCCGTTATGTTTCAAATAAGAAGTGTCAATCTAGATTGATTTAGTTGTTATGATCGAGAAAAATTTCTAGTGGCTTCTCTTGTAGGATGAATGCTCTAAGATTACTAGTGATCCATTTAAAAAAAATCTGTTACTATGGTATAGAAATATATATATAAAAAATCATAGAGTACTGTAATGACCTAATGACAATATACAACAGGAGGGATAGACATTAAAAGTCACATCAAGATAAAAATGACGTTTCCATATAGTATTTCCAAATGAATTTTTACGAATATTTTTATTGTATTATGATTAATTTTTTACAGTTATACATTAAAGAAATAACGGCAATTGGTAACAATGACCTGGATGTAACAGAAAGAGGAGTTCATACTGCAACTCCGTGTTCAGTAGGTCTAGTTTTGTTTGCTAATGTAAATAACACATCGGGCTATGTTGATTATGATGTAGAAGTGACGCCTGATCAATGCTGCTTGGATAAAGGCTCCGAAGACGATTGTGATGTGATGGAGATTGTCGGAGAATGCGTGGACACAATACCTAAAGGTAAAGTTTCATGAAGACTTCGTAAGAGAAATAAAGCACTTTCATGACATATTTATAAGAACATATTAAAGGGTTATATTAAACTCCAATTGTATCCAGTGTTCGATCGTAATGCATTTTGCTTCCAGCTCTCAAAGTATAACCATAGGATTAAATATCTCAACATGCTCGCTTTGAGATCACGGTGAACCGCCACGATTTTCTTCTTTATAGTCAAACAGGGTGTAGAGATTTGCTGGATTTACCTCGCAATCCAAAAACCTTCTCCGTGGTCTTAAATTGCGACCAGTTTGAGCTCGTTGCCTATGAGTCTAGTCCCAAATTTTAAGAATGTGTTAAAACGACTTATTTAGAGGGCTTAGCAAGGGGGACTCCATTACTCGTATTGCTTGTTTAAAAGTGGGCTACTGACATATTTTTACCAATTAATATCCCCAACTTAGGATACAAATGTGCCTTTGGTCTATATTTTATATTTAGGTTAAGTTTTTGTGAATGGCAATGTTGTCCGCTGTGTCAATAAATAAATGTATTAATATAGAATAATTAATTTATTCTCTCTTGTTACTAAAACAGTGTTTCATGACCATTATATTTTGATCCTATTGATGTATTGCCGCTGTTTTGTTCAAGGTACCACAAAAACATTAAAATTAGTTGCACCACTATTAGATCCATTAGAAAGACGTGGTTTTTGCACTGTATACCTTAATTCAAAACCCAATGATGGGCAGAGAAAGGCTATGAGAGATATAATCAAGATACCTTTTGACACTAGAATTAAAAATACACAAAAAACAAGATCAATATTTGGTAATATATCTGTTTGTAACGATGTAGATGAAGACCCGCTTAATGATTGCAAGCCAGTCGATTGCGAAACTTATTACAATGGTAAGAGGCCTTTTTATGAAAGCAAAACAAAACGTTGTGTGAATGTGCCACTGTGCATATCAAATGTGAAGGATGAAGTACCAAATGTTATTTACGATATGAATAAAAATAAATGCATTATTGATGAATCTATATCACAAGACGATTTAAAATTAATAAAAGAGTTAACTAGTAATGTTAAGGATAGAACAACGAAAGACATACTTATCATTAAAAATCTTAAAAAACCAAAACCGTCTATGAAAAATGGTTTTGGAAACAATTATTTAAAGTCATTAGAATGCAAACATAACTACGGAAAACAGAATGGATACCAATACTTTCTGACAAAATATTTAACAGTTAACAAATGGACTCTAATGGTGCTTGCTATAGTGGTTCTAGTACAATGTATTTTAATTTGTTCCATGATTTTTTGCTTAACGAAATCCTGTAAAAAAAGTAAAAAGAATAAAATAGTGCGGCAATTTTTTAACTGCAGGAAAGATGCTTCCGTTACCACTCCATTAATTTACACAAGTAATATTGATACAGAGACTACCGACTACCAATATTTCAGTGACTCTTGTAACATAGAGAACAAGATAAAATGCTACAAGGCTTGTCAGAAAGAGGGACAGTATAAGGCTAGGATAAGCGTATCTGACGATATCCTTTCAAAATGTTTGACACGAAGAGATTGGAATAGAAATCCAGTACGATCTGAAGTTATACCAGAAAGTATTCAACCAATTGAAAATAGAGATATAACTAAAACAATTGTAAAAGAAGATGACAAACCAACATCAATTGCTTACCACACTTCAGATGAACAGCCTAAGAGATCTAGCAATGTGAAAGTGAATTTTGAAAATGAGAAAGCTAAGCCAAAGGAAAAGAAGCAGAATAATTTAATTAAGAGTATAGTAAAGAAATTTGATAAGCATTCAAATGACAGTAAAGATTATGAGAAATTTCAAGGTGAATTATCTGAGAAAGAGATTAAATGTCACAGCTATACACATTTTGACGGGGAGTCAAATGTAACCGGTTTCAAACCAAGTAAATACTGCAAAAAGTTGGGCTTCTTCAAATCAGATAAAAACAAATCTGGTGCCGTTTCTATGTCAACAGAGAAAGGCGCGCAGGCAACATTCTCCAACGATTCCATAGATGATTTTCTTTCAGAACGAGGCGTGATGCTCTTAGCAGATAATGATCTATCCAAATATTCATTTGCTAGTCGTTCTAATGACATTAACGGGTCTTCTGTATCTTCAGAGATTTCAAGTAAAACTTCAAAGAATAATGTTATCAAAAACGTTCTTTCTCTTATTCATAGACGATCAAAACACTGTTCGTCTTCTGACCCTGGCTCTAAAAAACCTGACAGTAATCTAAACTTGGAACTAATTCACTTGTCACATGCATCAATCTATTCGTCGAGTTACAACGAAACATATTTACAAAGTCTGCCAAGAAACAAAGATTCAAGAACATCTCTTTGAAGTTACATGTGTTTTTTTATTTGTATTATGTAATTTTTAGATTTAATTTGATAGATAAAGGTGTATATTTTATAGTAATTTAATTTTTGCTCAATCGGAACCCTTGTTTTCAAATCTTTGTTCTTTATTAACGAAGACTTTGAAAAGGATTATTATAGCCATGTTGCTATGTAAAGCGATAAAATCTATGCAAAATGATGCAAAAATATATCTGTTAGTATCAAAATGAGACTTGGTCCATTTGCATTTCTCTTAAAGACCAACCAGTCCCCTGACGCTAGTGACGACGGATCTCAAGAACCACACGAAATGTCATTTTCTTTGTGAGATTTTTCGGAACCATTCCAGTAAAAGATAAAGCCAAAAAGCTATAAATTAGGACTTCAGAATTGACTAGATTGAGGTAGAATATTACAAGTAATTTGCCTGTAAAATTTTCAAACAATTATAAAGAAAGTTATTTCCATAACTCTGCTCTAACAGCGGACATTGTGACTTCTTCTTTTCCTTACCAGCTTCAAAGGAAGTGTAAAGAAGAGAGTAAGAGTATCTATATAAAAGAATTTTTAATTTTCTGACTTTATTAACATATTTCTTTTGGAAGTATCTTCGTTGGGAAGGAAGAGAATCTTTTGTGCTTACTTTTTCTTTAATTTTGTCATCTGTACATAAATAAAACAGTAACATCATTGTTATTTAAAGTTAATTCAATTCATTGTAGTCCGTGTCTCTATGTTGCATCTTAGGCAATTTAGGACAGGTTGGGCAATAACATGGAGGGCATACTGCTGTCGTAGACGCAGGTTCAGTCGGAGGCGTCACATGGAATGGTATCTGAAACAATACGAATGATTCCTATATGGATTTTTCCGTAAAGTTGACAAGAAATATGAGTTCAAATTGAAAGGGCATGGCCTAAAAGGGATATAGTCAGTGATGAAAGAAATATCATTTTAATCCTTATATTATTTGTATTTTTTAATATACTAGAAAATAGACGCACTCTTTTGTTTGTCATAAACGAGTTTCTGTGTGAAATAAATAATATTGTATTGTACAATTATTTAAACGTTATAGTGGACATGATTGAAACTAAATAATTCCAACTTATTCGATATATCGACTCATTATTTGGTTGATTGTTTGTAAACACTACACTGGGACTGTGTTGCGTTCATATATCCTTTTTAGAATTTTTAAAGACACCGATTATCTCGTCAGAAGTCAAATTTGTCAGCATTAAAGAGCTTACATCATTTAATAATCAGAAAACTGGAGATTGTTACAATGTATTTTTTACCATGGGGTCTATAGTAATTTGAACTACATTTTGCTAAAGTTTCGTAGCCTCCATTCACTCCAACTTCCAGGCAATTTTAGACCGTGTCCTTTTGATTAACTCATATGAAAGAATGTACAGGTTTAGCACCAGCATGGCCAGCCATTGTTATTTAAATTTGGTATTCTATTCACAGCAAATATAATATTTAATTTCATTTGTTTATGGCTGGTGTACTGTTGAACTTACAGAATGATCTGGATATTAATGGATACTATTTGGAACGAATCTGTTATAGAACAGTCAGCTTTAGATATATTAAGGAGACCACGTTTGAATATCAGAGGCAAAGAAAGTACAGATGGTTACTGCAGTCGTTTGTCGCTAGCGGAGCTTACGTCTGTTCCGGCTATTTTATTATCTTTAGGGTCGTAAGCAACGTTCCTTGCCTTAAGTCAGAACTTGCTTGCGGAGTCCATTCAGTTGTTGACAGTTTTCTTAAAATCGTAGAGGGATAGACCTAAAACTATCCTAGACCTCAAAGTATTAAATATTTTGACTGCCTCCAATCCATGGGTCTAGCCACCTGTGACCTAATCTTTACAATAAGCACGTAAAGTTAAACTTGGGTTTTTATAAAAATTAAGCAAATGTTAAACTTATTCTTTTGGCGATAAAGATATATACATATAAGTCGATAAATTAATAGCACGTACTTTGATTTTAGGAAAATGTATATTCCCGATCAGTTTGAACTTTTTCAGATGTCCTCTTGTTACACACAAACACTAAAAATAAAAATAACACTAAAAAATCTGAACAATGCATAAATGTAATGTTTTAAGCGCCACCTATCGGATCAAGAGTGAACTAGCTAAAGCTGTAGCGGAGCGTCGTATCTATGGTAACGCGGTGGTCATGTTGATTTTGACACATTCTTCGACAAATCGCTCGTGATCCGATCAATCTCTTATTTTTAAAAATTAATAACTGTTTATTTAGAAGCCATTACAGTGTTGTAATTATTTGTGAGTTTATTTAAACTCAATTATATGATTATATTCAAGTCGTTTGATTTGAACGTTATATTTTAAATTCCGCGCCCTACCGCACCGCATTTATTATGGATAATTTCATTCCATAATTTAAAAAAATCAAACGGGCAAAAAAATATCATGTCATGATCTTATACTTTAAAAAATAAGAGCCGTTCCTAATACAGTTTTATGCTGTCTCTATGAAAGGTTACTCTACTCGCGGATAGGTGCAGATGGGCATAATTTTTTTTTAAACAAATCAATATGGGATTCATTAGAAACGGAATTAATTCAAAAAAAACTATTTTCTTCAAACAAAAATAAATCTTTTTTAAATTTATAAAGCAAGAAAATTCAAAACTAAAAACTCAGATAGTAAACCGTATTAAACGTTATACGTCTGTACTTACACCAGGCTATTGAAGAATAAAGAATAATATTTTATTAATATAAGATTGATGTTTAGATTGGTCACACTCAAATATAATAATTATTTCTTTTAAAAAACATCAAAATTATTTGTGTAAAGTTTATGTATATATATAGAAATGAAACAAAAGGAAACGCCATAAGCGTAATAAGTTAAAAATATTTGTGTAATGTTGGCCCTGATTCGGGGATTCCCCGACAAAACGGCACAAAAAACATCGCAGACAAAACGCCGCATAGCCTTCTGAAAATCGTAATTTCATAATGTGCCTTAGTCTTAAATGGTCATAAATGAAACCTACCCATCCCCTACAGACATACAATGTATAGGGTACCTTTTAAAATTATGCAGTATTTTTGTTTGCGATCCTGTATGTATAGACTTAATTCAAATTTAAGTTCATGATATGCTTACTGTCTTCTATTAGTATTGATATAACTGAATATATTAACTGGAATAATGTTGACTTAAAATTCCATATTATATTTCACAACTTTAATAAGATCTACCGAGACGATACTAGCGGCGTTTTTTGTTAAAACCCTATTTTTAGCGACTAACTGAAGACTTTTTTTATTACTTATTTTATTGTCAATACAGTTTAATTTACGAAGGATTTGAACTTACTTTCTGAAAAAGTTTCCAAAAAAGTTTTAAAAGTCATCAGTATTTTAATGCAATTACAGAAAAATTTATTGTTACAGGAAAATATTATAAATATTACCGTAGGTGGCTGCAAATTGTAATTATTTTCATTGAACTATAAATGATTATTTAAATGAAAATTGTAATTAAACATACAGAAAGTAGATTAATATCACGAAGAACAGGTTTGTGTAAGCTGTCAGATTAAATGTCAAAATTAATAGCTATTTCCATAACATTTTTCATATTTTTTTAAAATATTTCCATCTCATATACCATATAAAAAAATACGGTTAACATTTCAAATGAATATTAATAAATAGCTATTTTAAAGATTAATTTACTTACAACAGTCTGTAAAGTAAAATAAAATCAAATATATTCTCAGTAACAATGTAATTTTTCGTTGTTTCCATGAAAGTACAATTTATTTGTAAATTGTTTAAATAAATAAATCAAACACTTACGTAGTACTGTAAATAAAACATTTTTTTATTAATTGATTTATATATTTTAAAGCTATCTTATATAATAGGTTGGGGAAAAAGTTTGTTCGGATTTTATATGAAAACTTTTTTTTTCAAAGTTGATTTACATTTAATTACAGTATATATGTGCCATTTTGTTCGTAGATTTTCTGCCATCTTGTAGATAGAGACATGATTCTGGTGCTGTGGAAATTTTGGGACTTCTGATCAAAAAAACGCAACAAGTAGTTTTGGCAGGGCTCTCTTGGTGTTAATCTGACACTGCCTAAATAATTAAGACGAGACCAAAACAGGTGGAAATCTGAAGGTGAAAGGCCTGGGCTATATGGCGACAGCATTAACACCTCCCAACCAAACTCTTAATTTTTTAAGTGGTTAAAGATGTATGTGGTCTAGCGTGATGAAATACCACACCCTTTCCATTCATCAATTCCTGCTTTTAACTTCTTGCTTTAATCTCATCAGTTGTTGGCAGTAGAAATCCGAATCGACAATACCCTATATCCCACCATAGACACAGCATCACCTTTTTTTGAGACCTTTGATCACGACCTTTTCGCACGTTCTTGTCATACGTGATCCACTTTTCATCACCAGTTATCAATCTCTTCAAAACCGATTCGGTTTCATTACGTCTCAATAAAGAATCGCAAATGAGTGCACGGTTCATTAGGATTCTTTCAGTGAGCTCGTGTGGCAACCAAATATCGAGCTTTTTTGTGTACCCAGCTTTTTCAAAAGGGAATTTAAAACTGTTTTATGTTCATATAACTCCCAGTTCTTCAACTATGTTGAAAGTGCTAATTTGCTGATCTTGCATCACTTTTTCAAAAATAGGTCAATTTACAGGGCGACCGGAGTGAGAGGTGCAACTTTGACATCTAAATTCCCGGATTGAAAACGCTTAAACCATCTTTGTGCTACTCTTACTGATAATGCATTAAGTCCATAAACGTCACAAACTCTTATCGTGGCTTGCGTTGCATTATTTCCTTTTTTGTAATAAAAATTTCAAATGTATCTAATTTCTTCATTCGATTAGCATATTCATTTTGACAAAAAGAAAATCTAATAAAAAATAGGGGGAAACAAAATTTTCCTAATTTGATTCTGTTTTGAAATGTCACTTTTGTAATGTCATGAAAACCAGCCAGATACAAATAGTACAGCCAAAGATATTTTATTACAAGTTTATACATACTATATGCAAAAAGACTTTTTCCCCGACCTAATATTTAAAAAAAATAATTACTTACCGTTTGCTTCAATTTTGACGAAATGAAAAAATATCAAGTATTAATATATCCATTACAGAACTTCAAAGTAAAAGTATTATTAGTTTAACAGTAGCATTACAGTATCTGACGGCTGTGTGGTCGACTGTACACTATCTCTGTCTACTGTCTATCTCTGTCTTGTTCACGATTCGTGGATGTGTGTAGATTTATTGGTATATTTGAAATGAAATGAAATGAAATGAAATGAAATGAAATGAAATGAAATTGAAATGAAATGAAATGAAATTTTTATTTTTAAAACAGCTTAAATATTTGTCATATTTATATAAATATTACTATCTATAGTTACTTATTTTCCTATAACTCAAGCTCCTAATGATGCTTAATTTTTGCTAGATAGTAGGTATGAGAGTGAGATATATTATTATTATTTTTGCTTATCAATTTTTATCTTCCAAGTCCCTCGATGATTCGAGAGACGGGAGAATACCCCTCGGCAGAGAAGGCCACACGGCCAAGGGACATTTTGGTCAAGTTTTTACTAAAGGAATAAAATAGAATAGAATAGAATATATCTTTATTGTACATCAGCCAATGCTGAATACAATGCTTTGTCCACATTTTTCTGTAAGGTGGTATTAAAAGACAGTTTCCTTCGAATCAATCATTGGCAGCATACACCCCATCCCTGTGCACACCATCGCCACGCTGGTCCGATGCGTGCTGTCGAGTGACATTGTTGGCAACAGCCCGGAACAATGCTTGCACGATGAAATATAAAGTAGCTTCATTAAAAATTTATTGACCCATAGATTGACATCTTCAAGCAACATAGAAAACCAGAAAATCTTTAAAAGTAAAATATGCTATGATAATAATAACAACGCAGGCTGCATGAAGGACCAATGATTACGAGACTCGAGAGGTCTTGCTCGGTAACGCCAGGATTGTCTGCTGATTCCTCTCTCTGTCGTCCTGACCCTTGGCCATCTGGCCTTCTCTGCCGGAGGGTATTATCCAGTCGTCGAGGGAATGACGATATGAAATTTAGTGTTGTCTGTCTTGGTTGCAGTAACTGGCAAAATAAAAACTCTTTCCCACTTCACAGCAATAGTCAAATGGTTAAACTTAAGTCTCTAATAATTTAAAAACTATACTATCTGAATAAGTACTTCCTTTGTAAGATATGTTTATCAAAAGCTACAGAAAAATTAAGAAACCTCAAGAACTTGGTCTCTTTGGACTGGGCTATCCCAGTCCTGAAGATATAAGGCTGCTGTCTCCGAGTGTACTTAGCAAGTACATCTTGGAGGTATTCCAGGACAGCAGTCAGTAGGATTAGGGAAGCACAAAAGATCCCATTGGGTCGACGTGCACCGGGAGTAATAATCCTGGCCGTACATCAAGATAAGATAAGAACCTCAAGAACACGGTGTAGAATTTACACAGTTATCGTTCGAGATATGTATGTACCTATAAGTATGTGTGTATATGTGAAGATAGCTAGTGCAGCATGCGACATACAGCTCTAGCCACCTCCACTTTGCCGGAGCATAAAATGCAGGAAATGAGAAAAAAATGAATGAAATTAAATCGACTTATTAAAAGAATGTTTACCCATTTCTGTAAAGAAAAATATTTTATTAAACATTAAAATTCAGGCCCAAGTTTCTGTGTTTTTTAAGGATATTAGTCATTAATTAAAAGGTGACAACTATTTATAATCTGTATTGAAGTAAGTAAGTGAAGAATTGCTTTGAATTTTTTTTATTAGAGTTGGTAAAGCTTGTAAATTAAGCCATTGTGCCATGCTTAGTCGAACGCCTTTGCCACGTCCAAGAAAAGCACCCTTGTGCGGAGCGAGTAGAAACTGCGGGCCCTTGAGGATATGCTGCATTAACCGCTGCACGACTGGTTGGCACCAAAGCTGAACTGCTTTAGAAGAATGCTGTAAGAGTACTATAGTCTCTTAAATGGGATATAAGGACGCGCTCATAGACCTTGGGCTTGAGTAGACTGGTATAGCGGGCCTACCGGCTTTGTGTGATCTTTACCGGGCTTACGAATGACGATGACGTTCTCGTCTTTCTACAAGGCGGGAAAGATGGGGTTGGATATGACCCCATTGAATATTGGACCAGGAGGAACAGCAGTTGAGCGGGAATGATCTTAAAAATCCTATTGGAGATACCGTCTGAGCCATGGGCTTTGTAAGGGCGGAAATATTTTATTATCGCTTGCACCTCATCAACAGTGACCGGGGAAAGAATGGATGTCGGCTGAATAGAAAAGAATCTTTCGACTTCTGTGTCTATTCATATTCGGTGTGTGAGTATCGAGTGGGACACAGTGACTGCAGCCATCCCTATCATTACGGAAGGTGCAGAAATTGGCTATGCGTGTCGTGCACATAGAGGGCTTAAGGAATGTCACTTGTACAAGAGGAATGAAAGTGAAGAAGAGAAGAAGAGGAAGCAAGTGGCGATCACGTCTTTTAACCTTGCAAACTATTAGCGTTGAAATACGCTATGGTCAGGGATCTCGGCTTAATACGTTTTACATGCATTGAGAGGCCTAAATATCTTAATGGACATGACAAGTAGAGCAGTAATCATGGGCTGATCTTGCTTGTTCGGCATTCGAAAAAACTGTTGGTGCCTTATATAGCACCGCTGCCGAGTCTGCCGCAGCTGGTTCTGGGCCCAGCTGCCGTCGTTTCTGTTCGGTTCACGCAACACTTACAAACCTGTCTTCTGATGATGAAGCAAATAAAGAAGGAAACTTTCAAGTACATACCTCGGTCTAAAATAAAATAAAATTTGTTCAATTGTTTTCACTGCATGGGAAATCATTTATAGAAATTTAAAAAAAAACTTATTTAAAAACCACGCAAAACAGTTTTAAACTTACGTAAAGTTCCTGAAATTATGAAAGAATCATAATTAAAGGGTTTTTTTCAGTGAATTATACTAGTTAACTAATTCTCTACATTTGTTAAAACTTACCACTCTCTAAAACGAAAGAAAAAATATCTTTTTAAAGTGTACATAGTAAAAAATACATGAAAAATTTATATTACTACAATATTTTGAAAAGTATTAAAATAAATATGCATACTCACAGCACCATCCTTTAATATAAAATAAAGTATTATTATTTATATAATGACTTTTAATTCGGCATTTGATTACTAATGTAACTTATGAAACTTACAGCCAGCTAAAATTAATTTAAAATAAGTTTAATAATAAAATATAAACGTTTATAAAGTCAAATGTTTGTTTGAAAAATAAATAAGAAACATGAAAACAAAAATTTAAATATAATTAACAATAAATAAATATTTATTTTTTACCGTAAACTGTAATTGAACAAAAATAATCATTACAATTCATCTATTTAATTTTATTTAGGTAAATGCAATAAAGATATTTACTTACATTCAGCTGTAAGAATATTTTGGACATTTAATCATGTTATTTTTAATTTAAAATAAGTGCTTCGTAATTTACGGCAAAGGAGAATAATTTTCCATCAATTTATGCTAGAGTTACTTTAAGAAAACCTAAATATGTTGAATTGGAATTAAATTATTCATTTCAATTCAACATATTGATTTCTAATTAACATAAGATAATTTGATTTTAAAAATCAACTTACCACTTCCTGTAAATGTTTTCACAGTATTATTTAACATAACCCAATAAATATTTTAAAAAAAGCAGTAGTGAAAAAAATAAATATTTTCTGCTTACTGAATTCTGTAACAGCAAGATATTGTAATTTTAAATAATATTCTGCGAAAATATCACGGATTTAAATTAAGTATAATCTCAGTATGTTTCAAATTACTTTGCTTACCAAAATCTGAAGTATAGAAAAAAGTATACATTAATTAAATCTTGTCATAGCACATTTTGAACAACATGAAATCCAATCGCTGCATGTATAATAACTATAATAAAATGACCAATTATAAGTTGTGTGATAAAATTAACTTTTTAAATATTGAGTTTTGTGAAGTTAAATAAATAATATAATTAATGAGTTTTTGTTAAAAAATAAAAAATCAATTTTTTGAAATTATGTAAAATTAAGTCGAATTTTAATGAATAAAAACAATAGGTACTTACTGGTTCCTAGAAGAATAAAGATTGAAAATTAATTATTATCTTGGTCATCGTGGTCATCAGGTGGGCGTTAATGTCTGCGACACAGTTTTATTTTAAACTAATGTAGCCATTATCGTCTACTTTTTTATGTATGCCTATTTTTGTTCCAATAAATGAATTTGAATTTGAATCTTGGTCATTGCTGCAAACGTTTATTACTGGACATTGTCCGTCCCCAAGGATCTCCAATCCGATCGGTCCTGCGGTGTCCGGATCCAGCGGCTCCCCGCGACCTTTAGTAGATCTTCGGTCTACTCTGTGGGGTCCTAATATCACTGTCTCAACCAAGCCACCACTTGAGGACCTTTTTGTTCCAAAATCCATTAGACCAGCTTCCGCTTTAGGCTCGCCGAAGTGTTATAAATGCTTATTTAGTTATTTAAAAATCATTTTTCATTTGCTGCAAATTTTTACTTAGCTTTGACTAAATGATAACATTTATAAAACAGTAAATTACGTACCCCCTATATCTGCAAAACATATTCTTAATTTAAAAAGTGTACCGTTATCTTCTAGCCTGTACCCCTAGTGTGAGTTTCAATCGTATTGAATCGTCTCGATCGTATTGTATTTGTCGATAGTTTTCAAATTGTATGGAAGCGACAGCAACGCCTCTGTTGTGACGTATGCGATTATTGGCTGAACGCAACTACGTTCGAAACGAAGGAAAGGGATACTAGGGGTACTGATACTTATTTTGGGCAAGTTCATATGTTAGTGTAGCAATATTATTTAATCTTAGTTATATATTTTTTTTATATATTATATCTAAGACTTTAATGCTTATAAACTAATTCATATTATTAATATTTATTTGCTTTTATTTAAAAGATATACAACAGGCATACAAATAAATACCCTAAATCAAATCATTCCATTTAATCAACGTATAAATTTGTAAACATATGTACACATATATGATTAGGTCAAAATCAAAATATTTCATTAACTGTGGTACATATATTAACTATTATTGAACGTCAATCTATCTGTAGCCATCTGTTAGTAAATCTACCGGGGTCCTGTCCTGCGAAGAATAGGCAAGAAACTCAGCAAGATTTATCCTACCCCTTACACTCCATTGATCTTTAAAAAATGTTAAAATTCGCAGCCAACAATAAAACTGTGAACGTTAAAACAGATGAAATGATTGTGGTTTTAACATTTTCAATTATTGAAATGTAAAAGAAATACAATAGAGTATAATGTAGGTATACGGTTTTGTAATCGATAAAAATTAATCTCCTCAAGGTTGAATTTCAATTAATTATTAAATATAAATCAGGCGATTCAATCCTATCGAAACTTTAGTCAGACAATTGATATAAAAGGTGTTAATTCATGATACAGACATCCCCACCTCAAGCACCTGTTTCAATGGGACAACAACGTGTCAATAACATGTCAACAACGTGTCAACGTGTCAACAACGTGACAACGGGTTAATAAAAGAATCTTGAAAGAAAATGCTTCTTTTTTAACTCACCATAGTAGTCGTAGTGAGAATCAGGCGTTTATGAAAGGGAAACAATAATTAATATAAATTAAGTTAGGATATAAACTATATGATACTTTAAATGTTGAGAGTAATTCGTTGGCGTGGTTTTTCTGCTTTTGTTTCACTTCAATAACTAAAATAAAGCAACTTAATTCCTGGTTGGTCCCGGGATGGGACGATTGAAATATGTTATGTCGAGCACCTTTATGCTCCTGGTCCTAAAGGCCTAAAAGGCTCCTAAAGGCCTTCAAAAATTATCAACAAATTGAAAAATTCTATAAAAGTAAAATTTACTATAAAATATATCATTATCTTAATGATACTAAAGCGGGGGAGTAAATGGCTCAGTGTCGATACATCAAAAATAAAAAATATATTAACATTTAGAATATTGCCAAGAAATGGCATAAATATTTTGTAACTGTCGTAACAAATATGCTGAGAAGTTTCGCCACTTCTTCTCCAAAGCCAAAGTAATCGAAGCGTTGGTAGGCTTTAATTTTGACGATTAAAAGAACTTAGTAATTATGTCCATGTTAATAAAGAACTTGGCCAGGAGCGATAGTTACCATCAGGCGTATCGCATTTCACTTGCCTCACTTATTAAATAAATAAAAAACTTACATTACGGTCCTGCAAATTGATAAGGTACTTTAAGGTAAGGTAAAATGTAGAATATAAATATACAATAGAATAGAATATATACTTATTATATATATATATATATTATTGTACATCAGCCAATTCAAAAAGAGAAATACATAGGGAACAGTTATCTACTTTATACATTTATAGTATTAAGTTTACTGACATAATTATAATCTCCTTCTGATAAGAAGACATGAATTATGTTCGTTACCCTTCCTTAAACTAAAAAGCTGCTTGACTGATTTAAATAATTTTTATTGCGTTTTGATCGGTTTAACTTAGAGATGGTTAAAAACTATATAAAAAAACAGGAAAATCTTAAAAAAAAAGCTAAAAATCTCATTCTGGTATTTATCGAAAATCTTTTAACTGAAGTGATGTATATAACTATAATTTCTTTTATATTTAGATTAAGAATTAATTCTTGAATTAGTTCAGATATTTTTTGATAGATGGCAGTAGAGGGAGAGTTTGGGTATTACAAAGTTTACCGGGTCAAAGATATTAAGTAGTGTTTGTTATTATATTAATTATTATGTTAAGTAGTGAAATAGCTTAAAATACTAATTACCGTGGCCTGAAAATGATTAGAATATTCATTAATTCGTTATCATGGTAGTCACTAATATATTTGTAAATATAGATATTAGATCAAAAATAACGTCAATTTCGACAACTTCTGGCATTTAACCTATTAAGTGTTTTATTTATTGAATTGCCTCTGCATATATTTAAGTCAACTATTAAAAGCTGCTTGATGAAAAAGAGGTATTACAAGGTGGAAGATTATTTTAAAGATAAAAATTTGTGGCCACTATAATTTGCTTCTCTGCACTTATTTATTATATATTGCAATATTTAAAAATGGAATTTTGATTGCACTATAAAACAAAACATGTATATGTTTGTAAAACTAATACATAATGACATAATTGATTTGTAAATGTCATTATAAATACTAAAGGCTGATAGTTTCTTGCGCCGCTTCTTCTCTGCAGCTACTAATTCGTCGAAGCGGTAGTAGGGTTGATTGGGAATATGCATACTAGTGTTATTTTTAATTTTAAAATAAATATTATTTTAAAATTAAAACTAACAATTTATTTAGTACATGGGACAATTTGTAAATACCTGGTTGATAAACCTTAAAAAAGTTAAAGTTATGACTTTTGCCTTTAATTACATTCATTTATTTTTCTCATACATATTCCCTGTTGTGACGATTTAAAAGAACTTAGTAAATTAGTCTATTAAAATAAAGTTATTTTTGACTTTTGACTTTTGAAGTCTGTTTTTACTTTTTTAGTTTATTTAGTAACTTTATTGTTACATTACTATTTTAAATCTCAAAGATTCGGGGATAGGTACTTATAGCAGGAGACTCCGGTCTTAGTTAACTTAGCTTATTATTAAAATATTTAATCGTCTAAGGCAGTTAGTATTTACAAATTCATTTATTACAAATTTGTCAGTTATCCTAAAGGTTTTGTCTAAAAATAATGTTGAAAACATTTACTACAAACGAAATAATGGCCCTCTAAATATAAAACGGTGTAAGTACACAAAATATTAAAATATTAAAAAATGATTTGGTTAAAAAATGTATACGTACCACATTCTGCAAGTTAGATTATTTATTATTATTCTTTGTATGTCACAGGAAGCTCGTAGAATTTTATCAAATCATGGTATATGAACATTTGTTCATAAACCAGCATGTTTCTTGTGGCTTTAACTTATAAAGGTTTACTCAAAGTTCAACCTTGTTTACTCATTTATAAGAGTTACATATATATTAACAATAGTCATTAAGTAAGAGCAAATATCATACCACTGGCTGAAATAAAATATAAATGTTTATGTTTTTTGTTTTTTTTAATAATGTACGAAGTATTCTTCATCGAACATAACATGAGGTTCTTCAAAAAGTCTGTGAATAAAAATTTACGAGGTTGGCAACGAGAAAGTAATACCTCTGGGCTTGTAAGCGTTTATAAGCTATGGTAACTGCTTCCCATCAGGTGAGTCGTATGCTTGATTGCCACCTTAATGTTAAAAAAATGATAAATTTACTCAAAGATGAAAAATTACGAGAACGTTTTGAAAAAAAACTATGAATCTGTAACTTACAGGTTCCTGGAAAAATATTACAATTAAGTTTTGTTTTTATTAAAAAAATCATGTTCATATCGATTGACATAAATAAGTTTTTTATATATCAATATTTTTTAAGTTATTTTACTTACTGCATCCAGCTGAAAAGAAATTGTAATATTGTATTGTACATAAAATATGAATTTATACATTAAGAAAAGTCTTTAATAGCGTCTGCAATTGTAGACAAAATTGTCCGTGGGCCTTAGAGATACCACGTAGAGATGTTAATAGTAATTTTTATATCCGCATCATCATAAAGTAGATATATATTTAAATAATACTTACTGCCATCTAGAATATGAAAATATATCGTATAATTTGTATCATACAAATAATCATTATTTTATTTTTCAACGGGATAGCCTCTTGGCTTTCATCTCGTCTGAAGGCAAAATATTGCCATGCAAAACTAAGTTTTGCTAACTAAGTTTTGTTAACGTTTTGCTTGTTTTGTTAACTAAGTTTTGCATGGCAATATTTTCAGAACATGCTTGTTCAACAAAGTAACTATATTATAATAACCTCTCCACCTTATGTCTAAGCAAATAAATTATTTGTATTTGATATGGCTCATAATGGAAGCGAATTCCACCAGGATTCCAAATCCACAGATGAACTGTCTCATCGAACTACAGAAACACAACGATGCTGATAATATTATTGATATAGCGGCAGACTTAGTTACAATTATGGTAACTAGCTAGGCAGACTAAGAACAGTACTCATACTCAGATGTTAAGAAGATAGTCTCAGCCACTTAATCACAGATGCGGTTAAATAAATGTACTTAATGATTATTATTGGATAAATTCACTTACTTTCAACTGAAATTAATGAATTAAATTTCAATTTCGGTAGTTAAAGTTACAAAGCCGTGTTAGACTTTCAGTCCAATTAAATTAAGAGCTTATTCGATTAGCAGAAGCTACTATTACAGGAATATCTAGGTGATAAGGTACTTTAGAATTAAAAAGGCTAAGGCTATAGGCTTTCCTAACTGTGTCATGAGTAAAATAGCAAACTGCCTTTGCTATTTTACCCATGAGATAGTTAGGAAAGCCATGCCTTTTGCGCATGTCCGATGATCATGCAAGGTCTTCGAACAAGTGATGAGATAGGGGAGAATTAAGAGTAATAATAATACTTCACACACTCGCTCCTATTATCTAGCGCAAATTATGTGCCATTAAGTGCTCGTGTTAAGTAAAAAACAAAGTAATTGTTGATGATGGAGGTCGTGGGGAAGGGAAAAATGAAAACGAAAAGTTTTCGAAGCACGTGGACAATCCGAGCGCGGACAACGCAACACGGGCGCTCTTTGGGGCGTCGTCTTGTCACTGGTGTATGTGGCCACTGCCGATCCTATGGTCACAGACATACGGCGTAGGGGATAAGTCCCGCCCGCGATGCGTTGTCCGCGCTCCAATTTCTTTATTTAATAAAAATACAAAGAAATACTTAAACATAACATTTTAAAATAATATAAAGAGATTAAAAACTAGGAGGCAGTGTGGCCTTCATCAATAGTAATGTATATAATATCAGAAATATACTTAATGAACAGCACCTATGGATCGTGAGCATGTATTTGTGCTTATCATACAAATATCTGCCACTACCGGGATTCGAACGCGGACCTCTGGTTAAGTAGTCAGGGTTACTAACCATTTTAAGTTAATAAATAAAAGGCTTGTACACTATCCAGGTCACACAGCAGTAAATAATACTCGCTGACAAACGTTTAACTGTTTTAAGGCTGATAAAAAATAATCAAAAATTCATACAATCGATATCACAAAAAAAATCATAAAACAAAATAATGAGTAAAATATTAGAATTTAGACTTACCTCAGCTCTCTCAACAGGATCCTAAAAATAAATAGTAATTAGTTAATATTTTGAAATATAAAAACAATAGTTGTCGATTTGAATAAATTTTATTGTGTTTTAGTTAGCTTAACTAATGGTGGTGATAAAAAATATTAATATAACAGGAAAAACCTAAATAAAAGCTAAAAATTGCATATTCTAACCGACGTTCTATTTAAAACTGTCATCACTGATTCTGATAATTTTTAATAGATGGCGGTAGTGGCAGTGTTACAATGTTCACCGCGTCATCTAGTATAATATATTAAGTAGTTATATAATTTGAAAAACTTATTACCGAGGCCTGAAAATGATTACAATATTCATTATTAACGTAGTAACCAAAAAACGTGTTTAGATGTGGGATAGTGGATGAAAACATAGGCTTCTATTTACAATTATATATTTACAAGTGGAAAGGAAAATTTACAATATTAATATTAAAAAAATAAGACGAAAATTATAATGAAAAAACGAAGGCAAAAATCAGAGATGAGTGACAGACAGTTATGATAAGAAAAGTTATGAAAAATAAACTTAACAAAACGTGGTACAATGTGACGACCAGATAGAGTCGCCACACGTGTAAATATAGTAATTAAATAAGGTAGTGGTTGCTTTTTTAAACGAATTCAAATAAAGACGAGATTTATGTTGCACTGTATATACTTGGGGGGTCTTCAGGCACTTCTCTGGAATGCGGAGTGGGCTGAGCACGGTGGTTTGTGGGGCCTATAGTCCAGTTGACGTTTTTGTGGTCGGGGATTGTGGGCCTCCTAGGCCCGAGACAGGTTGTAGCGCTTGTCGCTTTTGGGAGCGTCAAGTGGAGAAGCGCAGCCATGACAAAGATCCTGGTGCTCTTAGGTTCACGTTGGAGTGGACACCTAAGACATGGGGCTTGCAGCGTGTCCGGGCCGCTTAGGCCTTTAATGGGGTAGTTTACTGTGTGAGCTATCTATCTATCTAAAGCAAATTAAAAGTCGTTAAGCGCTGATGTTACGAATACTAGGTAACGGAATTAAAAATATAGTAATACGTATATAAATGAAACCTGAGCAAATATTAGTATTTATGATACAAATATCTGCTTCTACCGGTATTCGAACCCGCGATCTCCGATTAAGTAGTCAAGGGTACTGACCACTCAACCAGACGGCCGATAAAAATAAATACAAAATTATAATTATACAATTAATACAGTAAAAGAAAAATATTCCTAAAATATTAGAATTCAGACTTACCGCAGCTTTGTCGTCGGTTGACTAAAAATTAAATTTTTAAATTATTTTTGCATACCGCTTATACAACTATGAGGTTTACGCATTATTGAAGACGTTTCCACATTTCGTATGAAACACAAATGGTTACCCATTCATCTTCGCCAGAATGCACATATCCTGTCCTTATTTAATTCGATCCAGACACCCAGACACCCCTTTTTACTGCAGAGATCGTTTTCACTTCCTTTAATACTGATTCCTAAGTTATGAGATCGTCAGAGAACTTAAGCTTATAAACCATCACATTTAACTAAATTTAACAACAATCTTATTTCAATTTATTTATTTAACAATTTACGTACACACAAAGACAATTAAAAGGACAGAACAGAATATTAGAGAATTGTACAAAGGTACTGCTTATTTCTATAAGAAATATCTTCCAGCAGCCTCATATATGGGAAAACTGTCATCGAAAGGTAGAGGGCGTGTACCAATACTAATAAAATTACATCACATACATTTATATTATCTTTATTGTATTTATGTATTCACAGGTTACCCTTTAGAGTAGTTTAAATATTATTATTTATTTAAATATGTGTATAGGCAGTTCAGTTATATTTGGCGGGATTTTGTTATAAATGTTAAAACATTACATGTACATATATAGCTAGCAGGGTAATAATAAATTAAATATACTCACTGTTGCATTTGAAGCCGCGTCCTGGACAGAAATTGAATGGAACTTAGCAAAACTTGTTTTTATAACTGCCTAGGTGTGCTGGCACATTTTTTTAATAGAAAGCACGCCAGAAACATTGGGAGGAGTCTATATGCGAAGATAGCTAGTGTAGCATGCGATATGCTGCCCTGTAAACCCCCTTGCCGCCCAAAAATTAAATATGAATAGAGCTAGTGAAGCATGCGACATACTACCCTAGCCTTCACCTTGGCAAAAAGTGCCTTTTCACGGAGCATTGTTCACGACATGAACGAATGTGATCAGCGGAAGATCTGAGAACTCGTTGCTTATCAGAGTATTACTTTAAGATTGAAAAAATACTTACCGGAGCAATAGTCTAAAATAAATAAAAAATTAAATACATTATTTTTGAACTAATAGAATATACTTTTAGGGGTTAATGCTAGCGACCTGGTGATTTGCACGTGCAGAACCCAGGTTACCCCCGTGAAGGTTACTGGGGAGTTTTAGTGGGTATTCTCAGTGCCGCTATATAGAGGTACTGAGTGAGTCCCACACACCCCCGTCGGTTAGCCAGTGGCGGGTAGGTCCGTAAAGGGATTCCTCCTCGTGTTATTTACACAGTTATTGGCTGAATTCCTGGAAACTGGCGCAGATATTTTTTTAAACGACGATTTAAAAGAACTTAGTGCACACATTCATTTGCAGGTTTCCGCAGAATACCAGCGATGCAGGTGTTGTCCATGCTGCAGAATATGCTGTGTTGTAGCCATTTTAGTTTGTTGATATGCTATAGTGATGTTAAATAAATAAATGTATCCTACAAATGAATGAATGGGAATGAAACACTATAAACTCGTACGTAAGTTATAAATCCCTTTGGCATGTAATTACACTCATTTCTTAACCAAAATTTCACTTTAATACAATATACAACACCCAACCAACCCCGCTATCAAGACATCGCATTTCGGAAAGTATTATAAATAACATTAGTTTCATTATAAATTATAAAATATCTTCTTTTCGGTCACAACAGTAATCATTAGTTCAAACTATCAAATAGTTTTCGAATAAGTCCACTGATTGAGCTACCAGCCAAACATTGGATTTTGCGTCAGCGTGCTCAGCAAGGAGACAACCTATCTTCAGCGGAACTGCATCAACATTCACCGTCGGCAGTTTACATACAAAAAGCTATAGATGTATACAGTTACATAATTTAATATATAAATGACAAATTATTATCAGGAAAACCAGATTTCAACCGTCTACGTTGCGTTTCATTCCTACCTCCCCGCTGCAGTCTGCTTGGGGCAGTCACTGTCATCACTATGACGCTCTTATGGCTATGATCTGGAGTGGCTTACTAACACCATATTCTCCTTGTCCAGACTTGCACCCTGGCACATTTCATCTATTGTACTTGCGAGTAGCGCCTCAAAACTGCTCGCTACCCGCTCGTACATCCACAGAATATATTATAGAGTTACATATAGAAAATACTTATCTGACGGTGTAAAAAAACAAAATAAATATACTCACTGTTGCATTTGAAGCAGCGTCCTGTACAGAAAATGAGAGGAACTTTGTTTTGAATAGTTAAGTATATACAATAATAAAAAATAAATATAATAATACTCACTGTTGCATCTGGAGAAGCGTCCTGGACAGAAATTGAAAGGAATTTAGCAAAAAATTAGTTTTACAGTCGATAATACGGCCTGTATTATTATTACTATTACCCTTCGACGTAGCTTTGTTAAAAGTATTAAAATGACGTGATCAATAGCCTCTTATCCATTCACATCTGAGAACTCTTTGCTATTGAATGTATTACTTTAAGATTATAATACTTACCGGAGCAGTGGTCTTAAATAAATAATAACAAAATGTACATTATTTTCTAATAAAACCGATAACCGCGAGAACATATAAAATATACTTCTAGAAACAGTTGAAAGCCTGAAAACTGGTTTGGTTTTTTTACTTTTTAAATCCCTAGTTCACTCTTTTTGATACAATTGTTTTTACCCAGATAACGGTTGCTCACACTACTATCACAAGTTGTAACAACATAAGAAATAAAATATACTGCACCCAACCGACCCCATCATTACAAGCTAAAGACTCTATGATCAAAGAAATAAAGAACGATTTTAATCCATTTTTTTTAATAAAAAGCTCAGCAAATGACTCGACACCACCTGATGATAAGCAGTAGACGAGTCCATATGTGAAGATAGCTAGTGAAGCATGTGATATACTGCCCTAGCCACCCTCACCTTGCTGGCCCAAAAAGTGCTTATCTATAAATACATTGTTTTTTTATTTCTACTTTAACCTCTATCGTGGCAAGTATTATACAGTTCATCATCAAATCTAAATATCCATTCAGTCGTTAAACACAATAAGTTCAAACTATCAAAATATTCTCGAACCCACAGAGTATTTTGTATAGTTATGTTTAGACAATATATATCTAACAGTGTAATATAAAGAAACAAAGTAAATATACTCACTGTTGCATCTGCAGCGGCGTCCTGGACAGAAATTGAATGGAATTTAGAAAAAAATTGGTTTGATAACTGCACATTTTGTTAATAAAAAGCACGGCAAATTACTCCAGACCGATGATAAGCAGTAGAGGAGTCCATTTGCGAAGATAGCTAGTGCAGCATGCGACATACTGTCCTAGACACGCCCACCTTGCCGGACACAAAATATACTCACTGTTGCATCTGGAGCAGCGTCCTGGACAGAAAGTGAATGGAACTTAGTAAAATTTCTATTGAAAACTGCTTGGATGTGCTGGCACTTAACTTTGATATAGGACACGCTAATTGACTTAACACTGATGATAACCAGTAGTCCATATGCGAAGATAGCTAGTGCAGCATGCGACATACTGCCTTAGACACCTTTCCTTTCCCGGACCAAAAATTACATTTTCACGCTTTTTTGAAGGAAGCCATGTTATATAAAGGAGAAAATACGTATCCCTTAATACCGTAAGGGAGATGAATGCCTGGAACCTGATGTAAATATTCGTTCCGTTTGAAACAATTGTAATTTCATAGGTAACGGTTGCTCACACTACTAACTCAAGTTGTCACAGAAGATATAAAATCTAAACCTAGATCTTTATCAGGCTTTAAACTATAGCAGATTCCCATGGCATGCTGGCGAAAACAGCATGAAATATCAAATTTTAATCAGACTATACCATAGTAATGTGTTTAAATTGGAACTGTGGTAATTTATGTGTCGGAATGTGTCAGAAATACGTGTACTACAGTGTCTACTGTAGTCTGTATTAGTTCAAATTATCAAAATGTTTTAATAAGCCTATTGTATATCTAGCAGGGTAATAAAAACAAAATAAATATACTCACTGTTGCATCTGCAGCAGCGTCCTGGACAGAAATAGAATGGAACTTAGAAAAAAGTTATTTTGACAACTGCACATTTTGGTAATAAAAGACACGGCAAATGACTCCAGACCAATGATAAGCAGCAGAAGAAGACCACATGTGAAGATGGCTGGTGCAGCATGCGTCATACTGCCCTAGCCATCCCCCATGCTGGCCCAAAAATTTCCTTATCACGCTTCTTCAAAGAACCCATGTTGTATGAAGGAGAAAGTACGTGTTCCGGTAAGGAGTTCATGCGTAAAGAACTCTGAGGCACTGAGAATACCCACTAAAACTCCCCGGTAACTCCATTGTCCTTCATGGGGGTAACCTGGGTTCTGCACGAGCAATTCACCAGGTCAGACAAGACATAGCTAGCAGGGTAATATAAAAAATAATAATGTAACTACTCGTAAACTCACTGCTGCATCTGGAGCGGCGCTCTGGTATGAATTTGAATGGAACTTAAAAAATTGGTTTTACAATCGATAATATGGGCACTAAGCGATGCTCTTTTACCATTCGACGGAGCATTGTTATAAGCATTAAAATAACGTGATCAACGGCCAGTTATCACTTCAGATATCAGAACTCGTTACTTATCAGTGTATTACTTTACGATTGAAAATAATACTTACCGGATCAGTGGACTACAATTAATAAAAACAGTTCAGGTTATCACAGTTATTGGCTGAATGGGGTACGGGCTACGGAGCCTCATCGCATGCTGGAACCGTTGGAGGACCGCTCCATGCACTTGATGAACGCCCCATTAAGTGTAATGGGCGGTTCACCAACGGATCCAGCCAGCGTACCCTGGGCGGGCATGCAACAACTACTGGAATAGAACCGGTGGTGGTTTTGTGGTCGGTTAATCTCCTAAAGGCTATTTTTGGGGCCACTACGTGGGTCTCCAGGCACATCTCCAGACTACTGAGTTGGCTGGGAGCATAAAGTTTGTGGCTTTATTGCCGGGGTTGGCCTTTAGGGCAGTGGACCCTTTTGTGGTCGGGGATTGTGGCCCTCCTTGACACCTCCCATGACTGGTTGTGGCGTTAGTCGCCTTTGGTGGTGTCAAGGATGGAAGCGCAGCCGTTACTAAGCTAGATCCTAGTGCCCTTACGTTCACGTTGGAGTACCCTAAACCTAAGACGTAGGACTTGCGGCGTGTCCGGGGTCTTAGGCCTTTGATGGGGGGACAAAGCGTAGTCACTTAGGCTTCATTTTTTTTGCCGAATTCCATCCAAGTCGCTCTTGACAATGCCTGGGAGGGCCGGTGAGGAAAGGCCATTTTTAGGGACAGCGGAGCATTACGCCCTGTGATGGCTGGTCTTCAAGACCAGTGATTCGTTGTCGATTCCGATGACAGGCAGATAAACGGTACACGGTAGGACCCGCAAGGGCAGGCGCAGGCGGCGATCCAATGAAATGTTTTCGGGCGAGCTCCAGTCGTAGCCCACATGCGCTATGGCATTCAGTCCGGAGAGGATGTTTAATGGGTAATTAAATCACCCCGAATCATGAACACCTCGAATCAAGTCCCACATACCCCTACAGTTGGTACCGTACTTTAGAAATGATGCGTAAATGTATTCGACCTTTCCGACAAAAAAAGGAATACATTTGTTTATTTTTTATTTCAGCTTAAACCTTTATTGTGGCTAGTGTTATAGATATAGTGTTAAAAATAAAGTAAATACTCGAATACTCACTGCTGCATCTGGAGCGGCGTCCTGGACAGAAATTGAATGGAACTTATTATGGGCACTAAGCGATGCTGTTTTACCTTACATTGTTATAAGCAGTTTTCCCTAAAGATCTCAGAACTCGTTGCTTATCAGTACTTTAAGATTAAAAATTATACTCAATATAATTAAAATCCATGCATCTACCATTTAGTCTACAGTGACTACTGTAGTCTGTAAAAAAAAGTAAATATACTCACTGTTGCATCTGCAGCAGCGTCCTGGACAGAAATAGATTGGAACTTAGAAAAAAGTTGAATGAAGTTGAAGAATAAAAAGCACGGCAAATGACTCCAGACCGATGATTAGCAGTAGAGGAGTCCATATGCGAAGATAGCTAGTGCAGCATGCGACATACTGCCCTAGCCATCCTCACCTTGCCGGATCAAAAATTAACTTTTCACGCTTCTTTGAAGGAACCCATATTGTATGAAGTAGGAAATACGTGTGCTAGTAAGGAGTTTCTGTGTAAACTACTCTTTTTTGTAACAGTGAAAGAGAGACTGAGTCGACTGGCACGCGTGCTCCTGAGTAAGAAAAGAAAGGAAGGGACAAAAAACTTTTCAGAACAATCATCAATATCATGATGAATCAAACTGATAATAGAGGCACTTAGCGATGCTGTTTTACCATTCGACGGAGCTCTGTTATAAGCGTTGTTTCTCGCCCGAATCACTTAAGCGTGTGTACGTGTTGTAAGTTTTGAACCGTTTATGTAATAAATTTATTAGTTTCTGTGAGCGCCCGGGCTTCTTCCGGCTGTGATCCTCGGACAGAACCAAATTCCTATACTACATAGAGTAGATTTTTTTATCAATCATTTTCTTATAAGTGTATTACTTTAACATAAAAAATAAAACTTACTGTCAAAAAAGTTATCATTAGGTTTAACTATCAAAAAGTTTTCGAATAAGCCCACGGAATACATTATGCAGCTATAGAAAATATGTATCTCGCATGGTAATAATAACAAAAAAAAACAAAGTAAATATACTCACTGTTGCATCTGCAGCAGCATCCTGTACAGAAATTAAATTATCTCAGTTGTAAAGACCAAGCAATCGTTCCGAACCAATCGTTTAATCTAGTCTATTTATATGATTAACAAGGTGATCATATTGTGTAGCAATATTCTAATATGCTTCTCACAAGAAGAGTATAGATAATTATTTTACTATCTATTTTTCGAATGGCTTCATCACACGGTTTAGAAAGCCCATTACTCTCTTGGATTTTAGTATTATAGTATCATAATGCACTCTAAAGGTTAGCCTAGATGGAAACGCTGTTATACTTTCTGTTTGAGGTAAATTTTATGACTAGGCTTTTTTATATTTACAGATTTATTTACTTATATTTTAAATGCACCAGTCAGTAAGAGTATTAATATCTGATTAAAGTGCAATACAGTGCTCAACAGATTTTAAGTACCTCAACACTTTTATATCATCTGCAAATACCATATATTCACATTTTATTCAGTTATTAAATCATTCATAAAAGCTTAAAATAATAATGGGCCCAGCTTGGAACCCTGAGGAACACCAGACTCAGCAATAAATGGAGCTGATTTGTGACCACTAATTGTCAAATTTTGGGAGCGATTTTCCAAATATGAATGAAGCCATTGCAAAGGAGATCCATTCATTCCCGTGTGTTTAGTTTTAAAGAATGATCAACAGGATCGGATGCTTTTGGAAAATCTGTGTAAATCAAATACATCTGTCCTGTCTGATCAAAAACTGTGGTTAAAAAATGAGTGTAACATACAATGGTATCAGTGAAACGATGCTTGACATAACCATATTGCCGAAGACAAATGAACAATTTGATATGCCCATAGATATATTTATAATCTCAAAAATTTTAAAAGCAACTCATAATACGTCTATAGTTAGACACGCGCATCTCATAACATCTGATTGATATACGGGTACAATTTTTGATATTTTCCATAAGTCGGGAAAGAAGTCACCACTGCCAAGTGATTTGTTGAAAATGATATGTTTAATTAGAGCATTTGAACATCGATGAACGAAAATATGCGGTATTCCGCCTCGGCCCGCCCCCTAACCTGTATATATTGACTTAATACAAGTTTTTATATTGTTATCATCAATAAATATTAAAGCCAGAGTGATACTTGATGTTTCAAAATTTGGAGTATATCCTGACCGGTCATGCAATAGTTTTTAATGCAATAGTTTTCAAATTTTGTTTCTTCAAGTTTGAAAACTATAAACTGTATTCTTACCTAAATTGTGTGTGTGTGGTGAGGGTTCAGATGATTGACTTATATAAAACAATTTATCAGAATAGCCATTCGTATTTTTTTTCGATTTTGTATACCTCCAGAACGATTTAATATTAACAGTCAAGTTTTCCTTAGTGCGGCTTATATGCAATTTTAAAACCAAGTTAATATACTCACTGTTGCATCTGGAGCAGCGCCCTGTACAGAGATTTAATGGAACTTGAATTAAATGGTTTTACAACTGCCTGGACTTGCTGGTACATTTAGTTTATAAAAAAGCATGGCAATTGACTCCAGACCGATGATAAGCAGTAGGAGAAGTCCATATACTCGTATAGCTAGTGCAGCATGCAACATACTACCCTAGCCACCCCCTTGCCAGTCCAAATATTACCTTTTCACGCCGCTTTATTCAAAGCGTACATACAATATGGGTTCCTTCGAATCGAAAGAGGAAATACGTGTGCTTAAGGTGTTTATGCGTAAAGAACTCTACTTTGTAACATTGAATGACACATTATATATACCGACATGAGTGCTTCTGAATATAAAAAAGGGATGGACAAAAATTGCTTCAGAACACTGTTCATGATACAATCGATAAGCAATGCGAGATGCGAATAACTTAAATTTCATTTAGTCCTTAACCTACAATCCTGGAACATGGGCCCAAAGCCAATGTTCCAGGATTGTAGGTTATCACAGTTATTGCCTGAATGCCTAGAAACTGGTGCAGATATATTGTTTAATTTCAAATTCTCCGTAGTGACTATTTTAATATACAAATCTGACAGTTAACTAGATTGTCATCAGTGTCTCTTATTTAAATTGTATTTATTGCATTCATGTATTTACATATGTATTATACTTACTTCATCGTCTGGGAACTGAAAAAATATATGACTATCATTAATCATAGAGATAATAATGCTAGGCCTGGTATCTAGCAGTTACCATATAAGCCTGTAGCCACATGACCAATTATTTTGTCAATTGCAAAACCTTTTTACCTCACGTTTTACATTTAAGATTAAAGAATCGTTTCTGATTTCTCATCATTCGATTAAACAATTAATCTAATGTATGATGTGTTAAAACTAATTACAGTTTAATTAAACACTACACTACTTACAATTCCTGTTGCACGAGATGTTAAATAAGATGTAGGTAGTGTTTTTTTTTAAACTTATTTTTAAGTTAGGTTAGATATTTTTTTAAATAAATTTTTCATGCTATTTATGACCAAAATGCTACCTTACGTGAAGTTAGAACCGTGTGTACTAACAAAAATATAACAGATTCAGTTTGTTTTAAACCAGGTCTGAACCTTACACCGCGATTTCTAAGGGTACATAACAATCTCGCATCTTCTCACAGCGCTGTGAGTAGGTACTTATAGCCGTGTTTTGTTATGTGCCCTTAAAGGGACCTTTAGTTATCTACTAAAGGAAATAGTAATACTACTAGGTATTTGTGTCACTATTTATCAAAAGAATCAATAAACTTACGGGCTGAAATATAACAAAAATAGGCATTAATAATATTATACCACTTGCGTGTCATTTTAATGTAAAAGATTGGATGGTTTTAACTCTCCCTGATAAGTAACCAATGGGCGAGAGACACAGTAAGATCGAGCGAGGCTTTACACTTCATTTGTCGCATTACTCGTCACACCAAAGGCCACATTTGTATTAGAACTTCCAACGTATTACCGAACTTCATCAGATACGCCTCACCTCATTTGAGTTGGTTCATTGTACTGGCTCAGCTCGAAAAATATGCTAATCTTTAAAACTCCTTTTCAAGTCGTGTCCTAACACTAACGCCATCTATTAAAAGGAATCTGAAGTAACGATGAAAGAAATGACAGTTTATTTGTGGGATGAAAGAAATGACAGTTTATTTGGAACAGAGAAAAATCTCACCGTAACTCACTAACCACGCTAGAACTTTTCAATGAATACCATTGTATTTCATATATTGTACGATATAGCAATCCTGTTAGACATGACACCACAATATTTACAAGATCTTCTTCTTTTTTCTTGATACATAAAGTATTTAGCTGTACTTAGCTCTACTTTAGATTCAATCGTTGTGTGGTTTAAAAATAAATAAAAAAAAAGAGAAAATCCTAAAGAAAATCATCAAACAGACGTGTTATCATTTCTTCCATCTATAATTCGTATAACTTTCGATAGATGGCGGTAGTGGCATACAAATTTGGTGACTATACACTCATCGTCTAATTAAAGGTGATTAAAAGGATTTACTAATACGAAATAAAATAAACAGCACCCTGCTTGAACCCTTCATCATCGAGAGTCACCGAAGTGAAGCTAATTTTATTTATAACGACAAAATTAAGTGACAACTCCATCTTATTTTGACTGCAAAATATTATTTGTAGATAAGTATAATATTCAGGTTCTTACCAGTGCATCGGTCCAGGATATTCTACATATCATACAGATGAAGATGAATACCTTGAATGAAGGCTTGTAAAAGCTGGAAATAATAAAAACCCTGCTTATTAAAGCCGAATACTGTTGTAAAGTTAGCTAGGCCCTCCTGTACAGTAATCTAAGGGCTAGCCCAATGTATGGGCTTCCCGTACAGTAATCTTAGGGCTAGCCCAATGTAAGGGCTTCCCGTAGGCATAGTGTAACACACCATTAATTTACCAAGAATGAAAGAAATAGATTTCAGATGAAATATAGTATACAGTTTGGTTTTAACAATTTCTCGTCGCACATATTTCCCCAACATATGTGGGACGAGAAATTGTTAATGATGAAAAGCTGGTTGTATCACAATCTAAAACTTAATTTATTTCAGGCAACGTATAAAAAACCCCTTGCTGCGCTGGGCATTCTTCGATGGATCCATAATAACTAGCTCCCCATTAAATATTTTACTCCCTTGCGATACAAACCAGTGTCAGCTTTGCATAAAAATTATTACGAAAAGACTTACAGAAAATATTGTTGCCTATAAACCATGTTTCTAGTTTATCTTTACACAACACACACTCGTTCAAATCTAAGCAGTTTGATAATAAAATATTGAAGAAACTATAAAACGGAACGTATGTAATATAATAACGCAACAAAATAATATTGAAAACCTTGAAATAAATATCGTTCTGCTGATTATAAAGTACACGCTAGAGCGGGTATTCCCAGTGGCTCGAAACTTGTCCAAGCAGTGACATTATATGCTCGGAATTGGCTACCGCATGTTGTGGACTAAATTTATTTGTTTAAATGCATAGTTGGCAGAATAAAAGATATTTCATCAAATGTGAGTTAATTTGAAGATTAAGATGACATCATCTTCATGAGCCTACATACTAATGGGCACAGCTCTTCCTGCATGAGAAAAACGAATGAAGAGACCACCATCCTGGGCCAATGCGACTTGGTGGGTGAAAGTGAAAGGCTTAAAGTACATGACGAAGCACGGGGGACCTCGATATTACAAATTTAATTGACCCATTCAGCGACAACGATGGTGAGTCTCTTTCATTCGTAGGGGTCCCCATAAATGAACTGATTGTTATTAAATTGGTAACCCAGGTCCAGTCTTGCGTGGATTATTGCTCGCACCTTTGGGATGACACCGCTCAGTACCTCATCGATGCTCTGGAAATATTACAGCGTATTATGACGAATACCCTAGAGCCCATGCAATTGCGTCACGAAATAGCGTCACTTTGTGCCATGGAGGTGCTCTGAAGAGCTATTTGACTTTATCCCACCCACACCTTTCCTACTCAAGAGCACGCGTGCTGATCTACGCAGATACTCATTCACTAGCGCCACGTCTACTTTACGTATAAAGAGATTTCGTAACTCCTTTCTCTGTCGCACAGCTAGAGCGTGGAATTATTTACCGTTACCTCTATTCCCTCCTTCGTACAACATGGGTTCCTTTAAGAGGTGTGAAAAAGCACTTTTGTCGCGTGCTTCACTAGCTATCTATATGGACTCCTCTTATCATAAGGTGGTGTCATTTGCTGAGCCATTTATTTTAAAAAACTATTAACAATCAAGAGAGAAAAATTGGAGATACTATTTTTAAAGTAATTTGGCTATGGGGGTCTGAGGAATAAGTTTTTTTGGAAAAGAGGTCTTAACCCAAATTAGTTTAGGGGTCGCTGCATTAGTGTAAATGAATTTCTTTCACTTAATGTGATTGAAAGAACAATCATGGCGAATGATCGGGAACCTTACCATGTAACTTTATATCTATCGCGATAGCTTTCGTTTTTCAAATCATTTCTGCGTAAAAAAGCGAAACGTCACAATCATTATCAGTTAAGCGGCAATGGAAAAAAGGCGTACGTCAAAATGACAGCGATAGATATAAAGTTCAAATTCAAATTCATTTATTGGTACAAAATAGGCATTCATAAAAAAGTAAAACTATAATGGCTACATTAGTTTAAAATAAAACTGTGTCGCAGACATTAACGCCCACCTCCAGTTAGACAATAATGGGGCATATCGTCATAATCGTAATCATCTTTAGCGGACAGAACCCATTGAGGCAGTACCGGGAATTTTTAGGGAATGTAAAAGTTACTTTTTACCGTATCACCTAGTAACCGTCTGCGGTTTCTATTTGGCATACCTAGTACACGCAATCACATACATTCGGATAAAATGAAAGACTAAAATATACAAAAATATATACATAATATATTTAAAGCCACATCATATATTGAATTACATTGTCTGTCATTGTCATCCATAATTTGTCTATATACATTGGATTTGTGGTTTTATTATTTAGCGTCTTCCGTCTTCTCTTGGTAGCTGATCACCCCCTTTTCTATGAGGTCAGGAATTTCAACCGCAAGCCATGGGCCGAGCTGTAAATATAATATTCTTTAGTTCCTATTCAAAATCGTCACGATTTTTATTTAAAAGCACTCGAACAAAATGGATTAAATTAAATTTAAGTAGCTCGCATCTCTTTCATTACAGTTCAATAGAAGGGATATAATGTCTTTTAGGAACATCAAGTTAGATGACACTAAATTTTTCGGACAATTTTGACTTAATTTTATGGGCATTTTAATGATGCTCGTTCAAATAAGGCATAAATGCTTAATAATCACCATTTTAAAAACGTCACATGACGTCACCGGTCATCTGTCTTTTTTGTTGTATTGTATTGGAAGAGTAATACTGAACTTAAATTTAATTTAGTTCGTGCACTACGGAATCGGGGACCATATCGCATCATAAAAAGAATGTAGATAAAATAGGGATAAATATGTTTAGGATTTCATTACTCATATTATTCGAAAATATATCAAATTAAAAGCAAAATCCAAAGCATATTTTTCATCTTTAACATAACTTTAACGTTCATTTTAATTTACATTTAAATGAAAGAAATCGCTTAGATTTTTGTTTTTGGGGTGATTTATTATAGAGTTCTATATATTTTATAATGTAGTTGATTGTTTCCTTAGCAAATAAATTAATATACACAAACTCACCCCAAGCGCCATCGCATGTGCAATACCAAATTTTGGGACGTTCCTAGCCCATAATGGTTTAAAGTGATCAGTGAGGCAAATCTTGCCCCCTCTGTACATTTTAGCTGTCTTTCCATCTAATCCAGGTAGAGCTAGCTCCGGAGCAGTTGTGGGGTATGTTATAGGTATCTGTTAATGAAAGAAAATCTAGAATGGTAAATTAAGTGATACACAATAGATGAAAAGTAAAGAAGAGGGGTAATCTTTTTTGGTTTCTTATAATATTTTTGAAAATAAGTCATAACTCTGGAGCTCACTTGTAATCTTAAAATTCGCTTCTGACTAACTTGATTTTTTTTATCATTATATAATAATTTCTTGGCTTATATAATCATTATTATAAGAGCCAAGAGATTGCTGGACATATTCCACCCTCAAGGATCCCGCGTTCTTTACTAGACCGTCGGTCCACCTTGTGGGAGGCCTACCAACGCTGCGTCTCTGGTACGCGGCCGCCACTCTAAGCCCTTTCGGACCCAACGTCAGTACTCCCTGCCTTCTTTGGGCTAAGTCAACGATACCTAGTTCTCTTGCGGATCTCAAAATTTCTTATTCAATCACACAGAGGAACTCCAAGCATAGCCCTTCCATTGCCTTTTGGGTAACTTTTAGCCACCTTACGAGGCCCATCATAAGCAGCCACATCTCGATTCCTTACGTCATTACTGACAACACACATGTATTGAAGACTTTTGCATCTTAATTTTTTTAATAGTTTCTGATATTCACAACTTATTGCTACATTTTTAGCAGTCTATATCACGATCATTTCACATGCAACTGTGCTAAAGGGACGTTATAAAGATAAGGAATTAATTTATGATATTAAAATAATTTAAAACAACTTTTTAAGTGATTCATGTAAAAGTTAGTGAAGAATGAATATTCTGTTATTAGTTACAATACTTTATTATTATTATTTATTACCATTATATTAATATGTATTATGACATTAAATTAGAAAATTAGCTGCATTAGTTTTGAAATTTTCAAATTAATAAGATTTAACAAAGCATTTCGTATGAACTAGTACAGCCAATATTTTTATTTAATATAGTATTGTAGTCTCAATAATAATTAATAAATGATAATATGTTTTAGTTTTTCCTCAAATTATAATGATCATGGCTCTGTTGTAAAGGTACATTAGAACCTTAGAGAACACCATAAGAAGAGAAGAGAAGAGAGTTAAGCTTTATACTATGTTACTCATTTTCATTAATAATATACTAATTTATTATTATTTCAATACTTACATCAAATTCTAGATCAAACTCATACTTCAGTAGATTATGAACATACCAACACTTGCCAAACCATTTTGTACCCGTCTTGTCTGACTCCAAACGGAACCAATCATTATCCGCCTCCTTGTTGTTTTGGACATACTGTGAGTTAAAACAGAAACAAATTGATCTACATAACTAATAATGAGTACAATGTGAAAAATATTTCTCTAATTAACATGTTCATCCATTTGGTTTTGCAATTTGAAATACTTTCAGGTTGTTTGCGTTGAAACTACAGAATAACTCAGTATATATTATAGTAATAAACTCTATTCTGTGGCTAGATTTTCAGAAAGAGGAATGGTTTCAAACAATTTACTAGAGATCAGATTCTACTGGCCTCGAAGGTTGAAACACTACCCTTGATTTAGAAAATTTAATGTAAAACATTTTAATTAAATATATGTATCATGAAATTTAGATAATGTATTTATTCATTATTTTATGTAATACATGCACTCTGACCGTTACATGTCTAGAACTGGTTTTAATGAAAAGAGAAAGTTCCAAAACAACCATTTCAAATCAAAACGTCTCAGCCAAATTGACTTTTATTATTTAATTTCTATTCATTTTCGAACATCAAATATAGATGATAATTAATCTTGAAGTATTCCAAAAGAGGGTTTTTGTCAATATTGTAAAGTTCTCACCTTAATTAGAGCTTGGTATTCTTCCTTCAATCTATTCACCCATAACTCTTTATCTCTAGGCCCCGCTTTCGTTTGAAGCAAGGGAATGCTGCTCAAAGTCTTCCTTGTACCTTCGTCTACCATTTTGTATTATTTTAAACACTAAAACATTGTTTAAAAAAAGAAAATGACCACGAAATCAAACCAAAAAACTTTGTGTACGATTTGCAAAATGCAAACGTCAATGTGACTTAACTAAACCTCAACGTGACGTGGACGTGCACGACAAGTGCCACAGATTATAAAAATAGTTTGGATTCACTATGCATGTATAAATAAAGTTTTAAATTATATATTCTGTGGATAGAATAAATCCCGGGCGCAGTAAAATTGAAAATAAATTGTTGTAATCAGAGTTTTTGAACATTGAAGTACGAGATTCTAGTACTAAATAATAAAATAGTAGTAATATAAAAAAAACTCTTTAGGAAGTTCGTAAAAATATGAGTTGTTCCAAATTTAAATCTTTGATGTCAGTTTAGAAAATTCTAAATTACAACCAAAATAAAAAATCCATGAACATGCATCATGTGGTGTGGCTTGAATTTCAATAATTAACTGTTATAAAATCCAAAAAAAAATAACTAAGAAGAAGGTAAGCGCTAATCGTTCATTGTCTAATTAACTACTATTTAATTTTATGGTATTTTTGATAATTATAGATATCTTTATTTGCCATAACTACTTATTACATACAGGCATATTTAATTTGGTAAGAATATCTAATTTGTTAAGTAGATTTCTAGCCGGAAACATTATGACAATATAAGGTACAGAGGACAGTACACAAAATGTAACATTTGCACAGCGAAACCACCTTTATCCCGAATGGCGTAACGTTGGTTTCAAGTTTAATTGTTTAAGCTTCATATGCTACCAACTGTAGTAAACTACTTTGCATTTGTATGGTATTTGTATTGGGCCTAATACTAATGTAATTGTAACAAATTGAATTAATTATTTTTTTTTCAGAGAAAAGAGTTTCATTTTGATGTGTGACAAACAAAATAATTCGTGATCCGCTAAAAGTGGTGAGCTGATTCAGTTTACGATCGTGTAATGGCTGATAATAAAAGAAAGTAAGTCTGTAAACATACTAAAATATTTAATTTTGATCTAGATCTGATCGGTCACTTTTAGGCGGTCCCGATTGCATTTTCACTCTCTTGTATCCTATTAGGAACCACTCGTCAGTCACGAGAGTAGGAACTAATGATGGACAGTGTTCTGTAACATAAGCTGAAACTGTCCTTCGTGGGGGAATTCCCCCTCAGCTTTTTCTATTGATTTAAGTGATTCCAACTGGCAGACTAAATCAAATGAGGTTGATTTTAAGTAGTTAGCGCTATTCGCCACGATCCCAGTGTGCTCGTGAGTAAAGGTGACCAGGGGCAACACTTTTTTTATTTTATGTTTAGGGAGAGAAGGGCTACGCCGATTTTAATTAAAAGAAAACAAAATGGTAGAACTAGATGTGTGAAAACGAGTGGTTTTCCTGAGAAATCTATCCTAGAAGCCATAATAACTTTATGTGAATCACTAATATTGTCTAAGCTTAATTATGGAGACTTGGTATATGGGCCACGTCTACAGTCAAAAACTCGTCACCTTGTGCAACGTGTGCAGAATGCTTGTTGCCGCTTTTGTTTTAACATACCTCCTAGGAGTCACATCTCACCATATTTGAATGAGGCAGCCACGCTTAATATGTGTTCGCGGAGACATCTGCACCTCGCTTGTTTGGTGTTTGATGTGTTGAAGTATGGGAAGCCAGCATATCTCTCTTCGAAACTCAAAACATCTCCTTTTCATAACAGATATGGTACCAGAGCTTGTAGGTGTCTCTTGGAGTGTCACTCACACAAGACTGTGGCTTTTACTGGCAGCTTCCGCTACCTAGCTACCAAATGTTGGAACAACATACCTCCACCTTTAAGGTTGTTGACATCCAAATTTACTTTTAAAAAACATTTTAAAGCATTTCTCTTACAACAACAACGTTTGGGTATTCCGAGGGGGTACTCGGTGGCGGACTTTGCTATTTAATTGATATAGACATTTAATTATACTATCAGGTTTCAAATTTTTTTTACGTAGCTTACTACTTATCATAATCTCTTATTATCTAAAAATACACAATATTTATCTTATTTTATTTATCTAATATCTCACACATCTTAGTTATATTACTGTACACACGTTTAATATTTAATTGTTTTTTTCTATCTATAATTTAATTTTAAAAAGCCCTCGGGTTGTAGCAGAATATCAGTGCTTTGTTCACATCCCGATGTGTACAAAATTAGTCACTGAGTTGCGACCCTTTTGCACTTCTGCAGCGCACACAAAGGTCTTTAATACCTTATTATAAAATGTTTGTCTTATTCTTTTTTTATCTATGTACTGTCTGGATGGATTGTGTGTGATGTAGAGATGGAAATAAATGTTTATCTATCTATCTATCTAATAACAAAAATCAGAAGGCAAATTAAGCTTGTTGTCTGTCTCGGCTGTCGGCTTAACCCTATTTGAGCCAGCCTGCTTATGTAACGCCCCAAAGTCCTGGCGTGTTTTTCACTTGTTCCACTGTACCACCATTAATTGTATAGTTTCTCATAAACTGTATAATGCATTAGCACTGTGCCTTGTAAAAGTAAAATAACCTATAATTATTTCAGAGTAACGGCTGCAGCCGGGGATGCCCCTCAAAAGGAGGACAAAGAAAAGGGCAAGAAAAAAGATGAAAAATCAAAGAAGGGCGCTCCTGTAGAGGAACCTGAGGAGGAAATCCCTAAGACACCTTCGCAGATTGCTCAGGAGTACGTGATAGTCACTTATAAAACTATTTTACAGTATACAAAAATAGCGAGCACCAACATACTATTTATAGTTTCTCGAGCTTATTTCCGTAGGATGTAAGTCTCATAAAATCTTCATCTTCGTCATTCTATTTACGCCCCACAGCTGGGCACAGGTCTTCTTGATAGAAGAAACCAACAAGGAGCTTACGAAACACGGAATACTCAGATATCTGTAGTCAATAGATGCTACGATACAATCGGTATGTTCGGAGTTTTTACAAGGCGCCGAAACCGTTCCATATTAAATATTGTACCCTTTATTGTACATAAAACACAAGAGTAAATTCAACAAGGAAAACACATACAGTGGGCTAATATCTAGCAAGAGATCTTTTCCAGTCAACAACGTCGAGACGGCATTTGCTGGGTGACTGGATTGAGTGTACAAAAATTAAACAGTTACATTTATCAATTTACACTATTACTGTCTTAAATTTATATAAATCTATATACAAAAACATAATAATATATACATAGCTCTAGTTAGAAAAGGAATGGATCTTTTTGGACTTGTCTACCCCAATCCTGAAGATATAAGGTTGCTAACTACAAGCGTACTTAGTAAATACATCTTGGAGGTATTCTAGGACAGCGGACACTAGGATAGGGAAGCACAAAAGATCCCATTGGGTTGAAGTGCTCCGGCAGGATATCCTGGTCCCATATTAAGATAAGATAAGATTAGATTATATCCCTATATAATATTAACACAACAGGTTTGTAATGTTGGCAGCTTACAACATTAATGGTATCTTTTAAATTACACGCATAGATGGCAAAATTAAAGTGTACTTGTAGAGGCCGAACGTTTCAGCATCAGTCGAGTTATATTTTTGATATTACTTCTACCTGGTTATAGAGAAGCAGAACAACGTGCAATAATGAGGAAGATGAGGTTCAAACGGAGATGGCCAGAGATCACTAAAGTGCAGATCAGGACAAGACCCTGGCATCCCCCACCGCCGCCACAGAAGTTACCACCTATAGTGAGTATAACCTTCAAAAGCGAGTAACTGATGACCACTAATTGTCAATAGTGAACGTCGCGCCTGTTAAATGCCTACTTCGGCAGTATTCTTTCTAAGATACAGTCGGATACCTCTCCTGGAGGTGATGCCTTTCGATTAGAAATATTCTGAGAGGCTGCTCTAAGGTTCCCACTTACTTAATACCAGTAACGCTGTAAAGGCCATCTGTGGCCAACAACATTAGTCAGTCAAAAAAAGCCAATCTGGTTCAAGACGTCGTACGATCAATATAATACTGTTGGTTTAATTTCTATTTGTCGTTAATACAGTATTTTACTGTTATCCTTTTCACAAATATAGCTATCATAATTAATTATTAACAGGATTAGGAAATAATGGTAAAAACTTTAAATTATTTAAAAGAAACTACTTTCTGTTACTCAACTCGAGGCTTCGAGGTTTCCGTTTCATGTAATTTGATAATGTTACGATTTCTATAAGTATCTAATCCATATGTTATTTGGTTTAAACATAAATTATTATAGCCTATAATTAAGACATGGTTATTCAATCAGTTATCTTTTCGTAATTAGTCTTCTAGATGACTTTGTATCTCCATGATCTCCGCGATTGATTCTGTGGAACTAATCGATAATTACTCTGCCACTTGCTTATGGGTGCTACTTCTTGGACTCGAAGTTATCACTGCATTTATTTTCAACCAAAACTCTTAGAAATAACTAAGATTTTAGGCTTTAATTGTCCTAAGCATGGTGACAATTTTTTGTGCATGGATTGCATGGAAACACCCTGAGATGTTACTATTTAACTTGTCTGAAAATGCCTAAAGAATCGGGTAATGCAGATTGACGTCACGCCTTTTGTATGCATTGTGGAGCAACTCTCTACAAAGTAAATGGTTTCATAATAGAAATTGTGTGGATATAATATTGATTTTTTATTGGACTTAATTATTTTCAAATAGACTTAACCACTGATCTTTGAATCACTAAAAAACTAATAAGATGTAAGCTATCAAAGTAATTGTTATGAAAATAAATAACTATAACAATTCGTCAGACCGTTTCCCATGTTTTTCTTCCATATAAGAAATTGGGAAGGTAGGTGACCAGCTGTGAGATATGATATATGATAAATATACGTAGCTTGATGAAGATGATAATATTAACTTAATAAAACAGTGTGAGACCTTACCTTATCTCGTGCCGTGTTAATATTTATTAGGTCTCGCGTGAAATACGAGGGAACATACAAATGACATTTCAATTTAAAATAAGGTTTTCGTTTGATGCCATCTACATTGTACTATGAAAAGCTTCTTTGAGAAGGTTTAGGTAAATTATCACTTTACTGAAGTACCGTTTGTAACGCTTGTGACATAAATGTCTTATAAGATTTCGTATCGATTGTAGCACAAAAAGACTGAATGATAAATTTAATAAAAATAATAAATTAAAAAAATACAGATAAGAGTTTATCTGACAATGTACAACTCTTTTAGATAATTGATAAGCCAGAATTCAAGATCAGAAGATGGGTACCTCAATTTCGTAGAAGGCGACGACCAAGACCCAAACTGCAGAGAATACCAGCGGAAGAGATGACTAAACCTTTGGAATGTGCTAAACTGAAAAAGGTATTTATTTAAAGCGACTACAAAAGAATGAGGTTCCATGTTCCATTACAATTGTGGACTTAAATCTTTAATCAACCGATAGAGCATACTGCTGGTATATATATGTTAATTAAACCAACGACGCTCACATATCTTAACTTAGACGTGTCTATCCACTCAAATTTGTAAATTTCAAACAAATCAAATTTGGTGTTTGGTTTCCAGAATCAATGGAAAATGAAGAAATGATTTGAAAAATCATTTGAAGTTAATTATTTTAGCTTTTCTAATATGTTGAAGTTGGTTTTTTAGATTTATCAAAAACTTTTTAGCAGAAGCAAACATCTTGTAAACAAATGAAATGTAGACTATGGTTACAGGTTATTTCTTTACCCTTAAGTATTAAGTAGGTAGGTACATTTTATTTTGTTCAAGTTAAGATTTCAAAATGTCCACTTACATCACAACTTGGTTTAGTCCTGAGAGTTCTTGCAGATGTTTATTTACTGCATTGAAAAGAAAAAATACCATCTTTTTAGCGGCAAAATATTTCGTTTTCCAGATTTGGCATAATTTTAGTCTCGTTGATCGGAACAAGATGATGTTGCAAGGTAGCATCGCGTGCAACTCCAAGAGGTATTCGTCTACGGCTTGTGGTAAGTATCCCTCATAATCTTGTTTCTCCTTCTTTCATCTTCTTTCTTCTTCTGTTTATTTATATTAAATATGAATAGGTCGGTAGTTTTGCTAACACCTACGTATTAATTTAGAGGTAGTTTAAAAATAAAATAAGAGAAATCCTTTAACTTTTACAAGGATTTAATTGAAAATAGGTAATTTAGTATGGAAAATCGACTAACGTGGTAATTCAAAGCTATCGTTACTATAACCACTGCTTACATCGAGTTACATGAGGAGTTTAGAGAATAACTCGACGCCTCGTAAGCAAAATCATCCGGTGGATTTATTATTGAAACCCAGACCTTACAACTGTCAGACCGACATCGGTACAAACAATGGCAGATCCGTATGGGACTGTTCTCTTATAGATAGAAAACTATATTCCAAACATACATGCATACACATAACAATTAAGTAATAAATCGAAAACAAGCAATTTCGAAGAGATAATTATGTAAACGAAACATTGTTTAATTAGTCAACTGGGTAGAATTTTGTGAGAACTACCATGTGTCGAATATCGGCGGATTTATTTTAGGATCTCTAATTCTTCTTCGCTTTGTACTGCTGATGTCAATCAGGCTACGATGGTGCTGGCTATTTTATAAATAGATATATGCCTCTAAATAAAATGAAGATTAAAACCAATGACGCTCTCCATTTCATCTACAAGCTTATTACTCAGTTGTGCATTCATCTTCTTCTATAACATAAAGAGGTACATATTATTGGGCATAATCTTTTAAGGTTCCCAAACTGGCTGCATAGCGGTATTATGCCGCGCTCTTCTAGAAGAGAAGAGCCCAGCGGAGTTAACTAGAAGAGATGTAGACGACCTTATTGTGACGGGAGACAGATATTACCGTCAATGTCTACTCGCGATGAAGTGTTTTAAAGGTCTGTATCAGGGTGTGATCTTCTAGTTTGTTAACTATTCTAGAAGGCTACAATATATGCATCTTTTTTGTGAGAGGAAAGACCATCTATTGTAAATTCCCCATTATTCATTTTTATTCTTTACATCCACTAGAAGCACCAACATTAACTCTAAGCACACACTCGTATTCATTCACGCACACACACGTATGTATATAATGATTGTTGTACTTAGTTGATTAGAAAAGTCTATTTATATATTTTAAAATGTATAAATAGACTTATATACTAAGGGTATCACTTTTGTTTTTAAATACTTAATTTCTAGCAGAGAGCAACTTAATATTTTTTATGTAACATAACTTCCAAATTAAGTACAATCTTTAACTTGTTTGTGGTTCTTATAATAATAATAAAAATATTCCCTGAAACTTCTCTTTGAAGCTGGAGCGCCTGAAAATCCATTCATTATAATTTGAGACCAAATGGTCATCATTCAAGGTTACATTGGCGCCCAACGTGGGGCCTCTTGACGGTATTTTAAATCAGTGTCTACTGGCGATGAAATGTAACGAAGTACTGCATTATGATTATATCTTCTAGAATAAAGTATGAGAAGCTATTCTACAAAGAAAAAATATCGTTTTCGTCATATTGAACTGTGTTTTCACAGGAAAACCTCAGCTGCAGTTGAACCAATTACTCAACTACTTTTTCCTCCACGACACTAAATATACGGTGAAGATGATTGAAATAGACAAGGGATTACTGGCAAAACACCCGGACAACATTCAGGCGGATTCGGACCTAATGGCGTACGCATTTCATATTGTTGTTAAAATATTTAGACTGCTCTTCATTTTTATTACAATAAATGTAGACTAACCGAATTGAAACAGCTCTATAAAATATTTGAAAACACCTTAATACGTGTGCGGGTTGCGGTACGTCTCCAGACTAATTCAATGAAGAAAACTTTATAATTTTGCGTTAAAACTGTTTAATTCGTATTTTGACAATATAAACTTTAAATCGTATAGAAACACGTATATTGTAGCGGAGATTAAATGTCAAGAAGATCGTCTTCTTTCACAGGCTTCTTTCAACGTTTTTTTTATCTAGATCACGATAGATGGTGTTAGTAGTCTCGTATTCTTAACAATACGGAATAATGCTATTATTTTAAAATTAAAACTAACAATTTATTTAGTACATATTTAAATTCTATAACTGGGACAATTTGTAAATGCCCATTTGATACCCACTTAAAGTTGTCACTATTGCCTTTAATTACATTTGCTTGTTTTTCTCATGCATATTCCCTGTTATGAACTAAGTAAATGAGTCTATTTAAATAAAGATATTTTGACTTTAACTTTGACGTTGACTTTGACTTTGTTAAGTTTTCATATACTGGTTTCTCCGATCAATAGCCTATACATGACCCACTTCGAGCACAGGAATAAGGAGTTTGGGTTTTGCCATCCACCTTTTGCTGGTCCTAATGCGGGGGTAGTTGGGTGAAAACAGTTGCTGTAAAAGCACACCAAAATTGGCCAAATTCGAAGTTTTAAGTAGATTCTATTACAAACTAAAGGTTTTCATATTTCTGATAATATAACTATTAACTCTTGCAATATCTTGGTTACATTATTATTACTCAACTGTCCTATTACAAAAATTATGTAGATAATGGTGCTTATTGTACATCTGCATGTTATGAAGCGTTTTTTTGGGACGTGGCTGGATCCAATGGGCTGTAACTGGATTATCCGTTGAATAGGTTTTCCCTTGGAGACTGTCTTTTTATTTACTGATGTAACTAGAAAACTTTGTGACGGAGATTTAGGCTTCGTTATTACGTATTGTGACATTTCAATGTCGTGTCTCGGCACAGCGTTTACGCTGATCAACCATTTCTTAGTTACTCTATATCAGATTGGGTTTGTATGACACAGCCAATTTACTTTCAATCAGATAGTTCGCTGTACAGTTGTCCTAAATAAATAAAAATAAAATCATATATGAATTGATAATTTAACCTTATTTAACCCTAAATATTCTTTTGAAATATCCATAATTAGTATAACTTATTTAATTTCAGATTGATGGAAAAACGTATAGGACAAAATTATATGATGATCCTCTCAGTGGGAGGCACTAGGCACTTCTTGATTTGGGGCCATCCTCCAGAAAACCCTTCTTCAGTCAAGACTGTTTGCTATATCTTTGATCCTCACGCTTTGAACGAAGTGGGTAACTCGGATCCATTGTAAGTGCTCAACGCCTGGTTCACATTGGCTTATATTTAACTTTTCTTCATGTACGGGCAAGCTCGTCCATAGTCTTAAATTAGTCACATCAGCACATAATCAGCATTTATATTGTAATAAATTAGTTTTCGACTACAATATTCTATCTAGAGTTAGAAGTAAGCTTACTGAGGTTTTGTTTCGTGAAATTCTTTTTAATTTTCTAAGAGCTAGGGAGCTAAACTATGGTAAGGCTATCGCTATTTATAGATAGAGAATTGAGACCATTCTTTAGACAATAAAAACAATTTTGCCAAAAATTTCAGGAACGGTGCAGGTGCCTTCGTCAGATATGCTGGCGTTTCGTCGTTTGTTCTAGACTTTTTGGCGAACTACGGTGATTTGGATGCTGCTAAAAAGGGAAAGCCAAAGCCACCTATAACATTGACCAATATCGATGTAAGTGAATTCGTAGGTGGAATGGATTAATAAAATGAACAGCTTTTTAAGAGCAAAATTATATTTGTGACGGTCTTGTGACTTATCACACAAGGTTTAGCAACAGATTATTATTTTGTTAGAACCTAGACATTTTTGCGGAATAATTATATGGAATTGTGGACTATTTATTTGGGCTTCACTTCTGCTTACTATCAGGCGGAATGGAGTCATTTGCTCGATCTATTTATATAAAAAAAAAATCGCATGATGGTGTGTGTGAACCCGTCGTATGTTTGTGACAATTTTTAGCATATAATTCTGTTATTGTCCTTCAATCGTGGATTGACATGTTTATTAGATAACTCACTGTAATTTATGTTACGATATTAACTTTATTAATTTCCTGTACGAATAATCATTTGGGTACCAATATTCAATATTCATATAGTTTTTATCCCATCCCGAGATTCTCAAAACGTTTATTCTCAACTTTTTTTATATCCTATCATATGTTTGGAGTAGTAATTCCAACGCTTTGGGTTCTGGTGTACAAAAATTGACTTTGGCAGGGGTTGGTCCCTGAATGGGTCTAAACAATGCTATCAAGGTCTTCCGAGTTTTCGAAGGTAGGTCAAGCTGTCGGTCACGGTTGTTAAGACAAGCACTTTCACCCACCAGCGTGGAGGTATTATGGTAAACGCCCTCATATGATTCCTCATGTACCCATGTTCCCCATGTATGGTCGATGGGATAATATTGATTGAAGGATAAAACTTTTATCATTGTCATTGAAAACATTCCATCACCAATAAATTTCGGACTGAAAACCATCATGAACAAACATCTTTACTTGATGCCAATTCAAGGGTCCTTTTGATCGTTACAAATTTTTATTAGCTTGTTCCTGATTCTGTTGAACATTAGATAAGACATTCATATAATTTACCACAGGTAGTCCAAAAGGAACCCTTAATACGGCAGCCGAATTATGAGCTAGACTTGAAGGCACTGAAGATTCACTGTCGGAGTGAATGGGACAGCATGAATATAAATGCACTAATTGAGAAGAAAATCAAGGAGGTATACATCCATTTGTTTTTCTGTGATGTGAAACTACATTGAAAAACTCTTTGGTGAAGAAATCCAACGAAGAAAGATACTTACTTTTATTGGTCTGGTTTTCAGGGTAAATACCCGCAGTGTTCTTTGAGCGCTGTCAGTCTTGCTACTTCTAGAGCTACTTCTAGAAGGAAAGTAAGGGATTTCTACCAGAAACAACCGAAAGAGGTAAGACTAATTGACTACTTTTGGCGCCTTTTTGTTTAAAGAATCAGAATAATGGCGTTCCTCCCTTATGAGTATATCTAATGAAAGAATATTTTCATTGGTTTTTAATAGGGTTGTCAACGCAAGTTTTTTCAATATGTTATCAGTTTTCAATTCAATATATTTTCAATATTCATTATCTCTATTAAATTATCTCTATTAAAAGGGTTTAATAGATACGCCGATACGCCGATTATTTAGCACTTGGTCATTAGAGAAAAAATTCTTTAGTTATTTCGGAACATCTCCAATAAAAAATGTAATTTTTTTGATACACCATAAGTAGTATGTAGCTGAAAATAAATTTATATTTACGAATGGCGTCATATTATGCTGATAATCATCGTAGTTAAAATTGATTGCATATCATTTCTAGTGATCTTAGTGGCCCTAAAAACTTATGTTTCGTTACATCTCATGTTACCTTATTGATATTAAAACCTCATGGCTCATCTTTGCTTTAGCCACTACCTCAGCTACCGATAGCCCCAGAGAAAGCCCCGCCAGCTCCAACGACGGACCAGTTGATGGCCTTGCGTGGGGAAAACTTTTTCCTTTATTGCCCGACTGTTGACGCCCATAATTATGGAAGGTTTGTGTTGTGCTGCACCTGCTTTATATTTTTCGGGAAATTATGATAGTTTGATATCCTTACCCTACACTTAATGTGTTAATAACGTAGCGATACTGAAGATTTTGATTTGGTGCTCCAACAGAATCGCTATTTCCTTCAATGGACACTTATGTAGACGTCTATATAAACCACATTTAAAAACACCATATACTTAAAGAGTCAAATAAAAGAGAACGCGTGATTGGTTTTGCTTAAGATGTTAACCAGGATTCTGTGTAAACAGAGACGACATGATACCTCGCCCGAAATCAGAGACAATAGTCCACAGTCCAGTGGAGATAGCGAACAAGAACTATCACTCCCAATTCCAGCAGTTAGATGTGGAGAAATGGATCTTGAGGGGAACCAGACACATGGCAAGCTACAGGTGAGACTTTGTCTAATATTGTCCAGGTCTGGTTTGAACGTTGGAGGTACTGAAACTGCCCATACAATTTCAGCAATTCTTTGATTTATATTAAAATCATCTAACTGCGCACAAATGAACTAAAACAGCGAATAATATTTGTATGTTGATACCACTAACAAAGAACACCATGTATGTTGATAGAATATGTCCATTGCAATAAAATTTCGATTGAACATTGATTGTGCCGTATCTTAGTTTGGTCTGTTCAGCTAAATTCCAAATTGCCGAGCAAATTTATTTATTTATTTACATAAAACACATCTTCAGCATACACATTAATCTGTACAAAAACACAAATATGCATAATAATGACCTGATGTGTACACGTATTACAGGCGTGTACAACATTCTTCACATATTCATCATCGCCAAATATTTACTAAAGAATAAAAATATATATGCATAATGAACTGTTCTGAATATTGATACATACATTGTTCGTGTTCAAAGTGTTCTTGTGCATCCGTACATGTATACGTAATATAAAACACATACAATGAAATCGATCAGAACTCAAAACTTCAGAGCTAAGAAGGTACTCAGCGACACAATGTCTCTACGCAATAGCCCTCATCATCAAGAACTTATACAAGTTCCACATCTAGGTATAGTCCTTCTTAAAAAGCGAAAATTGGAGGAGTTTGCTGCTGTGCAAATGTTGGTAGATAAATGACTTCTCCATGGTACCAGTTACCAATCAGTACCATTGGTTGGTACCATGAAGAAGTCCTTTATCCACCGTTCTCAATGGTAATGGTTGGTACCATGGAGAATTCGCTTTGAAATCATAACGTTGTTCGATACTGCTATATCCTCTCCTTTAGATATCAAACATTCAAAACCTTCACTGGAGTCTCTTGCTGCGTCGCTGCATTGGCGACTCTTCGACGTCTCCGAGCGAGAGGCTGGAATGAAGATACTGTTGACGAAACCTTGGACGTGGGATACAACATCTACAGAGTAAGTGTTGTTTAAGTATTTTAAATAAAGTGACTAAAATTTTCGTTATTTGACAGTTTTCATTTCGGATTTACTGTTCAATCTAACACATAACAGTAATAGTAGTTACTGATTTCGAACGCAGTTTTTCATAAAAAATGTTCATTAATTGAACGCTTCAATAACTATTTACATCCTACCAGCAAATTTTTTCGTTTCCCACTTGGGGGTACCAAAATTTCTCCTCCGATACGTCTCTTGGTCGAGCACGACGTCGGCTCCCAATAGAATTACCGATCGTCGAAGACAATCACTAAAATCAGCCGCGGTCTACACGTTATTTGATTTCATACGTGTATCGTGCATATAAAACTCTTTTGGTGACAAGTTCGAAAATAAAGTGAAGCTGAATCGCGTCTACAACATCCAGCACGCCGGAGCACGTGAGCTCCCAATCCCCTTTGATTTTATTCTTTCTATCCCAGTTACTATTAAAAAATAAACTAAAAATAAAATAGATGTATCTTCTAAATTAAACCGTGGTGAAACATTGATCTTGAGACTTCAATTTGAATGATTTGCTTTGAATATTTGAATATTAAATGGACAATATTACTTTTATGCACACGTAATCTCTCCTTTGGAGGCTCTGTTATAACAGAGGCTCCTAAAAATGGCGAGCAAAGAGGCTTTAGGCCGACAAGGTCAAGGTGGCTAGGGCAGGTGTATCACATACTACAATAGCTACATCGTATGAGCTTCTTCTTATCATAAGCTTCAGCACAAAAGATCCTATGGGGTCGACGTGCTCCGGGAATAATCCTGGCCCTACATCAAGATAAGATACCATAAGATTGCTTCGAGGGTTTCGCTGTACATTTTGCACAAAATAAATCTAAATTGTGTAAACGTGTTGCTTAGATAGAATTATTTGGCAAATTTTTATTGAAACTACTTAAAACTTTAAGGTGATGGAATTAGTCGCTTAACAGTAACAGCATTTGTCCTAATGAAATCTATACAACTAAAAAAACTCACAAACAGTAATATTCATAGTTTCTTTAATTGCTTCCCTAGGAGTCTCTATCGGAACGTGGTGGACCGATCAGAAGATTGGTGTTAGGGGAAGTGAAAGAAGTTTTCAAAATGAGAGACGCCGAGTATAAGCACAAAGTAAGTTATGACATCTTAGGGGAAACATGAGGTACCCAATTAAATGGCTTATTTTCTAGTATTTATTTAAATTATTGATGGCGAGTACATTACACACTCATATCAAAGTCAAGATTGAAGAATATAATTATAATACTGAAAGGTATTGATTTATCAGCTAATTATTAATTATCATAGTTAAAATTATACAATTCGTCAACTTCCAGCAAATTATACTTAACTTACTTATACACAAAGTAACGAAGACATGAGGGGATATAGTTATGTAAAAAGGGGGATTAGTTGGAAGACAACCCGATCTTTCGTGTACAAGGTTATATTTTTATTTTATTATAGTTGAAAAGATGGCGGAGTATCTGACGCGGCCTAAGCTCCACAGCTTAAATATAATAAAATAGTGATAGATGAAATTATTACGGCATAACGACTTCTTGCTTCCCTTCTCATATAAAGAACTAGATGCCTACGTTATTATGTCCAAAACTAAACGGTAGTAAGGCCTATACAAAAAGATATCCCGTCCTAGTCATAAAGTCATGATGGTTGCTTTATCTTGCCCTGAGACTATATTACAGGCTAAAGAGCCTTAAAACAATATAACATAATATACAGCACAAAAACAATTGAAATTGAAGCCAAGCAAGGAATTGTCGCCATGGTTGTCTGGATCAACGACCACCTGGCCAGCTAAATCTCTCTCTCGCTCGTCCGCGCTTCGGAACGCACGTTATTACGACTGTTACGTTAACTTCTTTCACCTACTAAGCCAGCGTAAAGGTGTTAACCTAATTTCCTCTTGCATTTTTCCAAAGTTTGAAGGTATGTGCCCAGCAACAGGATTTATATAGGCTATAGGTGATGATTATAATGATAGTACCACAGCTTAACGTTATCTAAGGTTAGTTTACATGGCGAGATGGACGGGAGCCCTCCCGAACTGCTTACATGCAATTAAGTACAAGTACGGGAGCTTTGATTCAAGGTCGCTGCGTGAATACATTTTAAACATTGAAATGATAGGTTTTATCAGTTTCTACAAAACCGAGAGATTTATATAAGAAATATATTAAACATAGAATGTACACTTATTTCTAAAGAAATCTCTTCCAGTAGACCCGCGAAAGGTGAGCTTGAATATAACGGCAGACTCATATGTAAACATATACTAAATATATTAAATAAATATGCATTAAACATTCGATCATCGTGGCTTAACAAAACTGTAGTCTGAAAACTTATCTTCGCCCCAGAACCTATCAGATATAACGGATCTTAGAACCGATCTCAATTCACCAGGAGCGCGGTATTGCTGTTTGGGGTAAGCTGGTGTCCTCAAATCCGAAGGTGTTGGATCTGTGTCGTGGTATCGAGACGTTCTTCAAAGAAGCTGATTCCGGATTGTTGCAGGTAATCCTTTTTATATCTCATTTATATAAGAGAAATTCAGTAAAACGAATAACACGTGTGGGTGTGTCTGTGTCTGTGTGTGTGTGTTTATATGCATCTTTAAATATGGCAAATATTTTTTTGGCCTTTATTTCGAAACGTCAAATGACATTAACGGTTCTGTATAAAAACAGATTATTATGATCATAACAAAATACAAATAAAAAAACTTTGAAATAACAATTATTTTGATAGCTAATATAAGTTCTCTAATGGATCTCTAATAAGGAAAATCTACTTTTAAAAAGTAATATCACTGGATAAGCCACCGGTAGTAATTTAGAAAAACATAATATTTAATATAGCTATCGAACAGAGTTGCTCCGCGATGCTAACAAAATACCACGGCGTGACGTCATACAGCATTGCCCGTTTCTTTAGTTCTAATCAAATTGTAATATCTAGGTGTCGATGCTATCGAAACAATTATTTTACCTGTGTTTCTTCTATAATTATGCAACCATTCAAAAACAAATCAAAAAATGTCATCATTACTTTTATTTATTTAACGACTTACTTATTTATTATATTTTGCAATATTTAAAAATATATTTTTTAATGCACTGTAAAACAAAACATGTATATGTTTATAATACTAATACATAATGACATAATTGATTTGTAAATGTCATTATAAATACTAAAGGCTGAGAGTTTCTTGCGCCGCTTCTTCTCTGCAGCTACTAATTCGTCGAAGCGGTAGTAGGGTTGATTGGGAATATGCATACTAGTGTTATTTTTAATTTTAAAATAAGTATTATTTTAAAATTAAAACTAACAATTTATTTAGTACATATTTAAATACTATAACTGGGACAATTAGTAAATGCCCGGTTGATACCCAGTTAAAGTTATGACTATTGCCTTTATAATTATATTTATTTGTTTTCTCATACATATTCCCTGTTGTGACGATTTAAAAGAGCTTAGTAAATAAGTCTATTTAAATAAAGTTATTTTTGACTTTGACTTTCCAATACTGATTTCGACGTAATAAAGTCATTTTCTATTTGCGGTACAGATTCCGGGTGAATATGAAACTGCGATATGGAATGAGGGAGGAAGATATTACATATATCATCCGTGGCCTGCTGATCGATATGGTTACAAGGTATTGTCTACTTATCTCAATAAACCAGCTACGGATGACTTTGCTTACGAGGCGTTCAATTTAGTCATAGCTACGGAAGTTAACAAAGAATTAATTAAAGTGTAAAAGAACATTGTGAACTCTATATAGCTACCGGAACACGTTACAGAGCAATGGATGCACCGAATGATATGTATTTGCTGAAATTATATTAAATTTTTCAAGGACTAGCTTTATTTCATGTGGCATTTACACCAAAGGATCTAGTTAATTGTAAAAACACCCATCACGACATGGTGTGGGGAAAGTAAAGTGAAACCTAACTCTTGCAGAACAATTATTTATTAATACACATCACAGTAACACCAAAGTAACACGCAATAACCTCTACACTAAACAATCTCAAAATTATACTAACAACAACAAAAAAAAACAACTGAAGAAAATCAAAACCGAATGCAGATTGTCTCGTGATGTTGTGTTGTTATAAGCACATTTTAGTAATTGAATATAAGATGCTAACAGAGTTTATATTAATTTGCCCATTTTGACATATTTTAGTTTGTTCCACTTGTGTACTTTAAGCCATTCCCTATGGACCCTAAGATCCAAACTTTCCAACCAGGTGGGCCTTCAAGATGGCGGCAAAGCTTGCCTGTTGTACTTCACTCGTATATCCCGGCTATGCGAACACTTCATGGACAGTATTCGTGATCTGAAACGGAAACCTTACAGCATATCTGACGTTAATGTTTACGAGCAGAAGGCGATGCCCGAACCGTTGAATAAGCTGAAGCGTTAGTTATTTTGATGTTACCTTTTCGACTCCCAAAAGAATTTTGTGTACTGCCTTTGATGATATGACTTAAAATTCCCAAATAACAATAAAATTGTCCTTCATGAGGGAATTGAATCTAAGATCTCCACAATCTAGGTAACTGCTTTGATTGCAGAGCTCACCAGGATTACCTTCGAGTACTCAATTAAGTCTTCAGTGTTTTTATGTAATACTTTTGATATTGTAAGGTAGACGTTAACTTAACGCAGAATCTAAAAACTTTCTATTATGTCTTGATAACCACTCCTACACTGAATTTACGAATCTAATAAAAGTAACTGGACTTCTCTTACCATAGCGATAGCCCCGAACCGGTGGCTGATCCGTGGTTCCTTCCACGAAGGTGACGAGAGGTTTCCAGAAGAGCATAGAAATAAGCAAGCAACTCCAGCGTCCATAGTAGCCATTGCTATGGCGCATATCGTTGAACCTTCAACGTGGACATCAGAGGAAATTGACGAGGTAAATAATTCTGCCCTTAGTTAAATTTAGTATAATTATTGTGAATAATTATACTAAGTAGAAAGTAAGTATAATTCTATATGGATTTTCAATTAGATGTGGATGCTACCATGCTATATACGTTAAACCTGAATTAAATAGGTAATTAATTTTGAGTAGGGAACTATGATACAATAATGTACGAGTAAGTCATACTAATCCCCCATATTATGTGGTACCCTTATTATGCGTTTTCATATTAGGCGATTTCAATCTCCCGTATAATATATAGCCATTTCCCCATATAACACCGGGATTAATATCTTTATCTGTTCAATTAAACGAAAAAGCACTTTTTGGGCCGGCAAGGTGAGGGTAGCTAGGGCAGTATGTCGCATGCTTCACTAGCTATCTTCACATGTGGACTCGTCTACTGCTTATCATCAGGTGGTGTCGAGACATTTGCTGAGCTTTTTTTTAAAAAAAATAACGCCTGTTGGAAAAATATTAGTTTTATACGTAACGCGTTATACGAGGTCGTGAAAACGGGTTATTTGGGAATACCCCTATAACGTGTTTTCCTGCAACGCGGAACCAATCTACCGCCTTATTCCCCCTTGGATTAATGTATACTCAAGTCGTCCAGGGATTGATATGTTGTAAAAGTAGTATAATGTAGATTGTTATTTACAGGATTTATAACATTTACCTATTTGTTTTTGAGTTCCCGATATTTCCCTGTTGCAAGCACCATGGTCACGGAGATAAATGACGATAAGTAATAAATAAAATAATTGAAACAAGCTGAAATCGCGGAACATTTGATAGATTTGGATCCGAAGGACAGGATCAAGTTTCATAACCCTCAGATGATATCGACATAGCGCCACTACATACCACGATTGGTTAGGTAAGCAATTGAAATCAAGAAAGTACAAAAATTATATTCAATTGTGACGGGTTTAAATTTTCAAACGTCTGGAATCCAGTGGCTTTTTGTGCAAAAACCGGGAGACAAAAGGTATCGTTTCACGATCTGATACTGTCAGGCAGTCAAAAGGCTTTGACACAATTGACTTTTAAAATTCAATTAAAATAAATTGAGGTTACTGCCCATAACCTTTTTTTTCTTTTTCTCGTCCACTAAATCGTGAATTATCTCTGTGATCCATGGCGCTGGCAACTCTGAAACAGAAAGGTACATGGCATAAATCCCATTAAAAACTATCTCGATGTTAATGACCATGAAATAGTAAAACAATATAATAAGCTTATAAGTTGCAGTATGATTAGTTTTCTACAAGAGCCCACTGCTGATTTTCTAAACACATGATGAATTTGGACCAAGGTTAACGTGTTTAACGTGCCTTATGAAGCACAGAATAGCTCAAAATATCCAATTTCGATTGATTATCCAGAGACCAACCATCGTGAAATATGGTTTTGTTTTCTTTATTGAAGAAAGAGCGCTCTCACCACTACGCTGCTGAGCTCCTCGGGTAGCACCTTAGATAATTATTGGGTATTGATGATGTGCACTGGTTGTCATAACTTTACTTCTATCATAGACCCTAATCCGAGGTGACATCCTCTACCAAAACACAATAGAACATCTAGAGAAGATGGGCATAAGCTTGGAGACTCCTAAAGCAGAAGAAGAAGGAGAAGAAGAGGAACAGACTTCAAGTGGTACTCTGGCAGCAGCTGATGTGATGAACAGGTTCAAAATATCGGAATACGATTGTATTGAGGCGGATGTTATGGATAGCGCTTTGAGCGGTGAGTTATTGCTTTCGTAGCTGATTCTGATTACGTAAAAATTTAGTCTTAATTAGCTTCCAAGAAAGAATATTATTATATATTCTGATTTCGAATCATATGTCATGAATTATAACAGATTTTAACATTTTCCCGATTACAAATTTGCCTCTTCATACATAAGATTGTGCGTTGTGTCATGATAATGGCAATTAACAAATCTAGTGGTTTTTCTTGTTATCTAAAATTAGCCTTTTCTCTTGGTCCACCTATTGGCTGCTTTTTAACTTCAAAATATATTGAGGGGCTAAAGTCAAGTCAACTTTAATTTTTGTTTGCTTTAATATCTAGCTATTGATTGGGATATTAAGGTATCGTTTGGACTGTAGCATTTGTACTAATCAATTGGAAGCCAATTAAATAAATAATTTCCATAATGTCAATAATTACTTGTTTTGATAAGTTATATTCCTAAGAATTGCCATATTTTTAGGCCAATTGAATCCAGAGGTAGGATCTGGAGTGCTATCCCTCAAAGACTCCCTCAAGCAATTATTCAAAGAGTACTCCTATGGAGTAGTGACGGCCCGAGGAGGCTCCACAGCTGTATGGAAACACGATCAACATTTGTACTTCTTTGATCCTCACGGCTGTGACGAAAATGGTGAGTCATCAGCAGCCTATAAGTTTAAGGGTATGCGTTATTTCTCTGTCACTCAGCCCATCGCTAGTAGTGAGCACCAACTATCAGGCTGCCAGCCTTTTATTATTATAATTAACATTATAAGTAAAAACAATTACTTTAATACCTTGATCTTACGTTGACTTTATTACCTTTTGATACTGAAGACATTATTTCTGAACCAGGCTCCCCTTCCTCCGAACCCCGAGCTACTGCTTGCATGGTCCGCATCAAGGGCAGCGAGGATGATCTCGCCAAGGTCATTCTTGGGAACCTGGCGCCAGGAAGCGATGATAGTTTCAACATATCCCCCATCTGCATCACCGCTAGTAAGCTCAATGCTGAGCTTGGTGCACCCGAGACTAAGCTAGAGGTACTGGAAATCTTTCTTCCTTCTACTTTCTTGATAGGGTAGCTCATATCTTTCATCTCACTTGAGTAAGTTATGAAAAGGCTGAAGATGGAAGCGAGTTACACTCAGATTCCTTAACCATAGAAGAACTGTCTTTCTTGCCTCCTAATTTCGGAATACAAATACGTGTTAACATCATTGCTATGGCAAATATCTTTGAAAAAATGATAGTAGCTTACTATTTTGACTTATCAAAAGTCCTACCCCCTCCTAAAGCCCACTTTGAATCCCAGATCTATCAATCTAAGATAGGTGGTGTCAACTTCACATTTGCTGGGAATTCCTCATTAATCTTCCCAAGTCTTGTAATGGCTTCCCCGCACTTTACGTTATAAGTATCATACTAATAAAATTAATCTAACATAATATTTGTCACTATAGCCTAGCATATGGTAAGTGCTAACAATAGCCAGACACTAGTAGAATCAAGCTTATTCTAAATATTTGAAATTGAATGATACTCATATCAGAAATGTTGCCAAATACCTTATTGTTCCAGAGTAAAGCATTTGAATGGATTAACAAGGGAACAGCAGCCGTATTAAAAGGTCCTCGAGGGGAGAACACAGCTATAGGCAAAGCGGCGACAAAAGTTGGCATTGGGGTGAGAGCTGATGATATATAAACTTGCACCTGAGGATCCCAAAGAGGAATTTTAATTACCATCCATTGCCATCTATATACAATTTCAGAAAATGAGAAACCTTAAACGAGATACTTGATAGTTAAAAAGTCGATAGCGAATAGCGATTTCGATAGTAGTAACTGATAATTTTTTTCTCAAAAGTGTATCAGATTTTATAACTTCGTCAATATACAAATGATATGTGAACGACCACGCACCTCTATTGGTGCTGATTATTGACAAGGGCTTTTTATAAAATAAATCTGTGTTATCCGCCCACGTTTTAAACCTTCATCCCCTTCATTACCTCTCCATATCATCAAACTGTTTGTTATTCTATTCCCCATCTCTATATAACCATCCTCATTTATGCTCACAATCTTCCTCGTCATTTGTCTCTTATATCTTGATGAACATTCTAGGACACTGACAAGGCAGGTCGTACGATGGCTCTACCTGCAGCGGCCGCGTTCACAGCGGCTTCTGATTCTGTTCCGCCTCCGCATATGCATCAAGACCATATGTATAACTTCTTGGGTAATCAATTATATTTTGGCCTTAACTTGGAATTCCATTAGTAGAAAAATATGAACAAGACATTTTTGATGTAGTGTAGAAGCATTTTATACACTTCTCTTCAGATTTTAACACGTAATTATAAATGGAATCTGATATTGTATAGATTTTACCACTTTTTGGGAAGGCTAATTTCGTTATTATTAATAATAAGCAAAGCAAAAAACAAAGCAAAGCATCCCCTCTACCTTTCGATGTCACTTTTCCCATATATGGGGCTGCTAGAAGAGATTTCTTATAGAAATAAGTAGTACCTTTGTACAATTCTCTAATATTCTGTTGTGTCCTCTTAATTGTCTTTGTGTGTACATAGATGTTAGTAGCCATACCACGTGTTCTTACGATATTAACTTGAGCTATGAGATAGATAATAGATGTTAATGTAAGGATATTATTATCATTATTGCTGTTATTATCAAGACCAGCTAGAATGTGTATATTGACTACATTGTTTGATGCGATTCATTTTTGTTAGTGCTTGCTCCGAAATGTTAAGTTTGCGTATTCGGAGTGAGCCCTCAGACATATTCTTCTTAAAATTAGGTACACAATAAAACTTTAAAATCTTTTCAACTTCTTTGTTTTCAAGAAAATTAACGTCCTTTCTATATCTTAAAAGATACTTGTCCTCTTTTCAATCATATTGAGAGGCATTGCCCATAAATGTAAAGGTCTAATGCTACTTAATTGCTTCCTTTGAATACAAAGTGTAAAATATGCAGATGCTGGTGCGGAATATTATCTGAACCACTTGAAGAAGACTGGCCGCAAGGAGATCCTTCCCGAAGACCTGACTCAGAAATTTGAGATGGGTGCGAACACCTTCTCCATAGAACTTGGAGATGCAATCAAACTGCCACTAAGATTACCAGACGAACCGGCTGGAGTAAGTGTCATGAGATGGCTCCAGAGAAACTATTAACTTTACAGTATTTGCCAGCCCACCGGGGCTTTTGGCTGTTCTCTATATATTTCTCTTTGTTGAATATAACTTCGATTGTAAACAAGGAATGCAAGTGCGTGCATCTAAATATCACTTTTTAACTTTAAGGAGGGTGAGGAAGAATCTGCAGAAAAAGAAGAGACTGGCGAAGAGGAAGAGGAAGAAAAGGAACCACCTATGAAACGTTAGTTGTTATTTTTAGAGTGTAAAAGTATACTTATCTATCCCATGGTAAGCAATGATGATGATGCAATTCTGTTGTTCTATAGGAACATTGTAATTGATTCTCGGCACCTAATAATTAAAAGAATATGGCAGAAGAATTTGTCGCCTAAAAACGCTGCATTAAACAGGTTCCTTGCATGTGACGTCATACGGTAGGAAGTGGCTACCCAAAAAATGAACTTAGACAAACTTTCCATGCTTTTGACTTCGTACGATAGGAAGGCTACCAAAAGAATGGATACAAACAATGAGTTAAGTGTTGGGGCAGAGTTGGCTTTGGGGTACTAGGTGTATAAAGTAATGATTGGGAAAACATGTAGCGCCCAATTGTTAGCTTACATATATTGGTCCTTCCCAACCATCTGCTTCCAAGTTTGGTAGAAGACGGCCGCGGGCGGACTTAATAAGTCGTCTATGACGTGAGCACGAATGGGGGTGCCATAGATTTGATCAGTTACACTTTGAATAAATTCATGTTATGTTACTTAGTAAATTAGTAACTAATAAAATTCGAATACTTTATCGTAGGGATTTTTCCCATACATTTAAATATAATCTGAAATCAATATCTTTGTATAGTTTAGATGCAGTTTGAATAATAAAATTTACTTTGCAAAGATTATTTTTTATATTATAGTTTCTTTTTAAATGAGAGCTAAATTTTTATTAGTATAAAACATCCCTATCACGCCATATCCCATCACGCCAAAAGTCAACGAATTTCTCCATGCTCGATATAAAAATGGCAGTGGTACTACCTGGGATTATGGGAGTTTACCACATAGTAATAATCAACTAAACGTTTAACAGAAATAAAAGACGCCCTCTTCAAGATGTGGAATGATTCGACTAAGCCAACATCGGTGTCCCTGTTGGTGGGCGACTACCACCAAATGGGGGTGTGGATGACTGCAGGAGGGAAGGTCGTAGCCTTTGACCCAGCTCCCACTATTATGAAGGGAATGCTAACTAGCCACAGGATTCAGAAAGGTTTGATGATGGGGTGTTTCCAAAGAGATCATTTCTAATTTTATCCGACTTTATCCACTAATAACAAATAATTCTGTAACGGAACAAATAGCGTAGGAATTCTAGGGCTTATTAGGTTGACCAGTGACATATGCCACTCAAATCGTTCAGCTAAAAATTGGGAGTCCCAGTAAGTAACTATTGTCCAATTTAAAGTCAAAATATTTTAATCAACTTTGGAACATTATATATATATATATATATATATACTTAATGAACGCCATCTGTTCGTGTATTTACCGGAGGGTCTTAGACTGTTTTCCCATCCTGTGTTTCCAAAAATCTGAGATTCTGTCTCCCATTATATCAATTGCAATATTCACAATTGATATAGTGGAAGACAATCTCAGATTTTCAATGAATGGATATGTCACCATATAATTGTAAATATAGCTAGATTATAAACTGTTGATAGATTGTAGACGATAGCATACTGGTTACAATAAAACGCGTTATTTTATGTAGATCTCTATCTAATCTTATCTATTGATGTGAAACTGTTAAATCACAATCTGTCGAGCGTTAATTATTATCAAATGAGATCACATAGGTTTACATCCAAAAAATACTCTAGTAAGTTATGAGCGTTGTTTTAAAAGTCCAAACAACATTCAGGTGATGAGATTCGTCTTCAGAGAATCAAAGATGAGATGTCAGGAGAAGGAGGTGACGGTGACGAAGAAGAAGATGACGAGGAAGCTGGTGGAGGTAAGTATCGATTTCTGAAGAATTAAGATTGCAAGATGAAAAGATGATTCACATTACAGTCACACTCATACAATGAGGAATGAAGTGCTAGTTGGTCGTGCGCACCGGTTTCGATTGCAACAAAGCAACTTTTGCCCTGGTTAGGCTCTGGATGGGTTAATAAAAATATATTTCGAGCTCCTACATGCTTGGGAAGGTACATTAAGAAATTGTACGTGGTTGATACGGCAATACACCGCATTGGCCCAGAAAAGTGGTGTAATGATCCAAACTCCTCGCGTGTTTCTCCCTTTTATTAATGTCTGTGCCTAGCAGTTGACGCATAAAAACTGTTAATTATGCACGATGCTATATAATTATAAATCTCAAACATCAGTGTTGGCTGGCTAATCATTTTTTATCACCTGGCCAATTGCTTCCCCAGACTATTCATTATTTGATCACAATAAATTGGAGTAGTTCCCTTTATTTCTGATAATGTTTTTTTAACTCATTCTAGAGGGCGAAGAGAAGCCCGAACCGGAGCCAGAACCCGTGCCTCTGGACTCTTCTCCAGCGCTCATGGTGTTCGCCAGTCCTGGGGAGTTCATCGACAAACTCGGTGAGCGATTAATGCTCATAATAGATTATATTTTTTTGCCATTTAGCACGATCTTTGTAAAATATCAATCTCTCTGTGTATATATAATAGGTATATTAGCGTAAGGACCTGGCTGGAACCAGATACCTCATGGCAAAGGCGTGGATTTCATGAGGCGAGCAGGTTGAGAACTCTTCACCTATAACTACAACTTCGGAGCTCTTCATAGCACCTTCTAGCAAGTGTCCTCTTTCTTCTGCGTATTAAATCGCAGTTAATTTTAGCCTATTTTTAATTGTCAAATAAGCTATAGGTTTCGGTTACCACTCATAATACCAGTGTATATTTGTGTGACACCACGACATTTATCTTTACATCTATGTTATCAGTACGCCAAGGACCACTAGACTTGAAACAGTGCCTAGCTCCATACAAGTTGTACCCAGTGAAGGTGATCAATGAACTCACCACGATATTGAAGGAAAAGAAATCCGTACCAGCTCCTGCTGAGGGTGATGAAGGGGGTGATGAAGAAGGTAAGTAGGCTGCTTTAGCGTCAATTTATGCAATTATTAAAATAGAGATTTCAAGTGAAGCATTTGAGTGATCCATAAATATCCTTTGAAATAGATTATTTCTTTATCAGAATCGGAAGAGCTAGTTGAACCTCTAGAAGATGCTGCACTTGGTAAATACTTCACTAGACTCGGTCGTGCAATGGCATCTGTGAGAGGCAATGTAGCGCAAGGAGAGAACTATTTTATGGAAGAACCTAACAGGGATAATCAGGTATATCCTTTTAGTCACTTGCTAGGATAATTTCAGGAACAACTCCGAGATGTAGATTGAAACCAATAAATTTTAATTTGGAAACTATTAATATCGATTATTTTCTGTTAAACTGTAATGACAACAAGTTTGACGGTGCATAAGATGCTCATTGGAGTAGTGTTCCTAGTGTTCTGGTTTCGATTACGAAATGCTTGGCGACGGCGATGGTTTTTGTTTGGTTTTTTAACTAATGGTGGAGTTATATCTCACATCCACATCTAAGGTGCTCCTCCGTCATATCCTCCACTCAAACTCCACTCAAGTAATCAAGGAATTCTCAAGAATCCTTAGAATGCGTATTCTTATTTAAACCTAGAGTAATGCTCGAGGAGTCCTCGAGTGGGGTTGATGACTCCACTCCAGTTGGAGTTGAAGTTTTACATCATAGGTGACGTAATGATCTATAGACTAGATTGTTTTTAAGAAACCATGTAAAGAAAAGGAAAGGAGATCTATACAGCCACGTGTAATGTATTTTTTTCTTGTGTTTAATAATAGTCGATATACAGACTGCCTATTACTCTTTATATTCTTACAGCTTATTACGCTGGTTAGTCCGTCATTGAAAATACTGCATTTTTTTACTGTGACAGTATGAGGAAACCGTAATCGTTGGTGATACAGGGAAATTGTTTTAGGAACCAATATAAATCTTTTTTTTGATCGAATCAATATGGCATAGCCAAGTTTTTGGTGTGTTTCAAAAAATTTCTTGAATACGCGTTTGGATTCCGTTTAATGCAAGGGGCATATTGGTGTGTCCGACGAAAAAAATTGGTACAGCAAAAGTTGGTTGGAATGGCAATGGCAACTTTCCATGCAATCTTACACGTAGTCGATGTTCTTGGAAATCCATTTCACGTTAAAATAAACAATTCAGTGTAGAGGTAATTAAAACTTTGCGCGCTAAATTCCGTTTCAAGTAATCCTTAAGATAGGTAGCGAGGCGCCTTAAGTTTGACAGATCACGTCAGCTTAGATAAGTCTGTAAGGTGGACATTTATAACAATTAAAACTATCGATTTCACAGGGACTATAGTCGAAGAAAGACTTGAGGAACGTCTTGGAATATGGGCATCAATCTCCTCGTGTCTCGTGTTTTTTCCGCTTCTAGGAAGGCCTGTACACAGTTACTGTTGATTATAATGCTTCATGTTACCGTCCCTTATACACACCAGCAATATCTAGGAATCACTCGATACTACAAAGTTTTATCCATCTGGAAATTCTGGACACAAAAAATGTATTTCCTTTCCACGTTTTTTCACTTTATACCTTCAATTTCACACCAAAACACAACGAACAACTTCACGGTTGGAATAGGAGAGGCGGCAGTTGTCCTACTTTATCTTTATCAGCATATCAGCAGAGAGACGCTCACTGCTCGACATAGCCCTCTCCCAAGGAACTCGAAGCTGATCGGTTCTGCACTGTCCGCATCCATTGGCCTCTCGACCTTTACCATCGTCGGTCAATTTTGTGGGGTACTACCGACGCGTCTCCCGGTACGCGGCCGCCTCTTAAGGATCTTTCCGTGCCACTTTCCGTCCTACCCATAGCCAATTCATACTCGCTACTTAGAACATTGAACCATTTGTTTATATTACTATTTATTTTTTCAGGATGTAGCCAACTCAGTGATGGGCATCGTCGTAGACCACATTGAGCCATGCATCTACTGGAAGCCGGAGCTTATCGACGCTATACTGAAGTACGGGGACAGGCTGTACACGATGTCTTTGCCAAATGCATCGAACGCGCCCAGGCTTGAGCCAAAGGAGTTGGTGACAGAGTTTCATGTCACTACCTTCAACGTGAGTATATTTTGTGGGGACAATAGGATGTTTGTTTTTTATTAATAAATAGTTAGGCAATTATAAAGAAATATCTGAATTTTTTCTTTGTTTAGATATATCGATATGTTTGAATAGCTTTTATATGTAGCCCAAAAATGCTCCGTAAAATATGGTCTTCGTATCTTCATACTTCCTGGCTTTGGTCACACACAAAAACGTCACTGACGGATGTTGTTGATTTATGACGAGACTTTTTTATATTGAGCACAGCAAAAGAGGTGGCACTGCCTGATTGTAAGCACCGCCTGATCGTAAGCAGTAGGAAGAGTCTATATATTCATATATAGACTAATAACCAGTGCATCATGCGATTGACCTAGCCATTCCACTTTTCTGACACATAAAGTACCTTATTATCACATCTATTTGAAAAGAGCTAGTTTGTTCAAGTTAACCGGAACCAAATAAGCTTTTTAATCACTAGGGACTAAAACTGATTTGAATTAATAATGTGGATGTTACTAGTAAAAGTTTTAATTACGAAAGAAATCAATCATGTATCACAATTTACAGGCTACGTAATTATCTAACACGCTTTAATTTTTGTCGAAATTTAAAAATAAGAAAGAGATCCCGGATTTGTTCGTAATTTGTTCGTAAATATCTTATCTAATCTTAGCAGTGGGAATAAAAGTAATATATTAACTGCCGAGAACATTGTAACAAAGTGATACAATGTCTTTTATCTACCAAATGCCGTGAACAATATGTAAAAGCATATGAAAATTTCTAAAAATGTAATTAGCTGAAATCATTTTCAGAGAACGTGGATTGGCCTATTTCCAAGATTGAGCCAAAAATAAAAAACTTACAACTCTTTCTATAAATTCTAAAATAAATAAAGCTTTCTAGTAATTTTTCGTATGTAATTTCAAAAATAATTGAATTTACCCTTGAAGTCTAGAATCCTTCACTTTGGTCTGGATTCAAAAAACAATTTCGCCTTTCAAATAGTTCTTTGCTCCCTTACTTTGAAGGATGTTGTATGAAGGAGGGAATAAGTGTGCCGAAAGACGTGTATTGTTTTAATTTTAAGAATTTTTGAGATATGAAGTAAATGCCACTTTAATTTAGAATTCAAATTTTAATGAGTTTGATGGTCAACGAGTGTACATATCCGTACCAAAGTTCAATATGATATTTTGACTTTGACTTTGCATAACTATGGAACATTTATATTAGGGTGTATAGGTTTAAAAATTATTTTAATTGTTGTTAAACAGGTGAAGATCGAAGTTACTCAAGGTGCTGTGAATGGAGACATAGAGGCAGGAGAATATGGAAGTGTCCTGAACCTCAAACGGGGCTTACAAAGCTTCTTTGAATCGGTAAGGGTCACGAAGTTACTAATGACCAATTTGAGAGTTAAAATATTTTATTACCCTTTAAAGTGAAATAACCAAATTTAGATGAAATGAAATGAATTTAAGTGTCATTGGCTCCAATTCTCTTGTACATGGACTAAATTCAATTTGAGCTATTTGCATCTCTTTCAAACCAATTCATTAAGAAGGGATAGAATGACTTTCTGGAATGTCAAGGTAGTTGATATTTAGACTGCATACACTCTTGATTTATTTTAATCGGCATTTTTTATGATGAGCGTTTTAAGGTAAAATAGTCGCTGTTTTTGTATTCTACTGAACGAGTAGTTTAAAAAAAAATTTAATCTTTAGGGACTAAAAAATGTGTGAACAAAATCAGTCACTGAGTTGAGACCCTTTTACACTTCTGCAGCGCACACAATGGTCTTTGATATCATCTATTTTAAAATGTAATGTCTGGATCTATATTTGTGTGATGTAGAAGTTAAAATAGACTTTATCTATCTATTATTTGAAGTGATTTCACAAGCCCTACCATCAGACGGGACGTGTGATTAGGTGGGGATTTGTGCAGTATAGTAAAGTCCCTCCGGCCGGTAGTACAAGCACGGCGTGCTGTGCGCCAAAGAGTACTGCGTGGGCGTGTGGCGCGCGGGCGAGGGCGAGGGCCAGGCCTTCTGCCTGTGGGAGCCGCACGCGGTGGGCCCGGCCGCGCGCGCCGCGCCCGCCGGCGCCGCCACGCTGGCGCTGCACAGCCGGCCCGACGACCTCGCCGACACCTTCCTGGGGAACGTGCGCGCGCTGGCCCGCCCCGGCTCCAACCGGTCCGTCCATATCTTGTACTATGCTTCTAGTGTTTACAGATGTTGACATCAGAGCCCTATGCAAGTACCCTCGCGCTCTCCCGTGATTCGGTCCGTATGCCGCAAGGTAGGCAGGACCATGGGTTGGTGGAGATGTTGACACTAGTGTCACTGTTGAACGTTCAATGCTCACTTAATATAAAATACATTGTTGTGTCGAAATAGCTATAATATAGATGATTTATTGTATGCTACAGTCGGTCGCAAATACAAAGCCGAAGGAATCATGCGTGTTGTTTTTCTTAATTTCAATGCCAAACCAATTTGAGCCTTACGCTTAGCTGTCATAGTGTTCATACTTTATTATGATATTTATTTACAGATTGTATGCTACCAGTATATACATATCTACGCTCCCAATCACACCACTCTCATTCTAGAATGCTTTATATATTATTATGATATTGGTTTACAGATTCAGCGATATAAATAATGTAGCTCGCTCGTACATATAGCTATATATCTTAGCTCGTTATCGTTAGAAATAAACAGTACCTCAATTGTTTTATTTTAGTTTCATTATAACCATTTTTTGTGTATATAAATAAACAAGTAATCTGTGTAAGAAATCTTGCTTTAATAGTTATTTAATCCTCACTATAACAATAAATTACATTTGTTGAAGCAAAACAATTATAGCAGATTCATAACTGAACTGAGGTATATTCTTTACCACAGGCTATCAACCCTCCACCTCTGAATTTAACAGTACATATGTAACTAATTCACATAACTTGCCAATAATACCTTTACATTTATTTAAATTTAGTCACTCGGGCTTAAGACGCTTTACTACACATATGTGTGTGTGTTGTATTACTATTTAGACACTTCAGCGTGGGAATAAGTTGCTCAATGGCGATTCATGAAAATATTATTTTGTATTTGTACGTTTTTACCTGAATATTGTAAATTCTCTAATAAAGTAATGCAGTTACTTTAGTCCAGTTCGCCATCGGTTATTAAACGCGCCGCGCGTTCTCATAGTGTTCCAGTTTTTATTTTAATTTCATTATATATACGGACCCCCGTACATTGGTCCTTCGAGCCTTTCAGGATAAGCTGGGACACTACGTGCCGCGTAGTGAATCCACATACTCAACAATACACGTGTCAGTGAAATTTATTTTACCCCCGTACAGTATTAATAATCAGAATATTGCCACGAAATGAGATAATCGTTTTAATGTCATTGTCCTATTTTTATCGACATGTTTACTATATATTATGATAGAACGTGAGCATTGACATAAATATACGTGATTTATCGTCAAAACGTTACGTGACGGCGTTAATTATACGAAATTTTGCATTATTTGTTAGTTATTTTATCTATCTTCTTTATATTCCTAGATTCTTCATTAGTCCCGTGAAAGTGTTCTGGGAGATATCCAAAATCCCCACCGGGGTGATACCTCACGGCAACGTTCCTGATGAAGGGTACGAGTGCAAGGTTCTCACGGCTTATGTCGAGACAGCTAAGGGCAGGACCATACTCAGGGGTACAAGACCCCCGGATCTGGTCAAGTAAGAGGATTACTTTATTTTATTTATAAATTATTTATGATATAACTTTAAAAATCGTTATCTAAAGTACGCTTGAAAATATCGTGTATTTCAAATAAATAAAATTAGTTGGTCCGAAGTGTTATATCATGGTTTCTTAACGCAGATATCTATATATCTATTATGGAACTTAATTTGTAAAGTAAGTAAAATAGCAGAATCTGGCCTGTCGGCAAAACGTTTGTCAGGAAATGTGGATTCTTTTACTTTGCGGTACAGGGGGTAAATAACTAGATGGCTTTTGGTGTCAAAAGTTGGCAACAGTATGACAATAAAACGAGCATGACGTGGGTGAATGGTGCATGGTGCCTGACGCCGGCAGGTTCGCACGCGAGGCGCTGCTGCAGTCGGCGTGCGGCGCCGTGGTGGCGGCGAGCATGGCGCGCGTGCGGCGCCCGCTGGCCTGGACGCGGCGCACCATCGACCACGTGCTGGCCGCCGCCGGACAACTGTGCGAGCGCTCGCTGGGCTCGCTGGGCTACCCCTTCCGTGCCGGCGAGGACGTCCTGCTGCCGCTGCAGGTCTGTACACCTACAGCTGTGCGAGCGCTCGCTGGGCTCGCTGGGCTACCCCTTCCGTGTCGGCGAGGACGTCCTGCTGCCGCTGCAGGTCTGTACACCTACAGCTGTGCGAGCGCTCGCTGGGCTCGCTGGGCTACCCCTTCCGTGCCGGCGAGGACGTCCTGCTGCCGCTGCAGGTCTGTACACCTACAGCTGTGCGAGCGCTCGCTGGGCTCGCTGGGCTACCCCTTCCGTGCCGGCGAGGACGTCCTGCTGCCGCTGCAGGTCTGTACACCTACAGCTGTGCGAGCGCTCGCTGGGCTCGCTGGGCTACCCCTTCCGTGCCGGCGAGGACGTCCTGCTGCCGCTGCAGGTCTGTACACCTACAGCTGTGCGAGCGCTCGCTGGGCTCGCTGGGCTACCCCTTCCGTGCCGGCGAGGACGTCCTGCTGCCGCTGCAGGTCTGTACACCTACAGCTGTGCGAGCGCTCGCTGGGCTCGCTGGGCTACCCCTTCCGTGCCGGCGAGGACGTCCTGCTGCCGCTGCAGGTCTGTACACCTACAGCTGTGCGAGCGCTCGCTGGGCTCGCTGGGCTACCCCTTCCGTGCCGGCGAGGACGTCCTGCTGCCGCTGCAGGTCTGTACACCTACAGCTGTGCGAGCGCTCGCTGGGCTCGCTGGGCTACCCCTTCCGTGCCGGCGAGGACGTCCTGCTGCCGCTGCAGGTCTGTACACCTACAGCTGTGCGAGCGCTCGCTGGGCTCGCTGGGCTACCCCTTCCGTGCCGGCGAGGACGTCCTGCTGCCGCTGCAGGTCTGTACACCTACAGCTGTGCGAGCGCTCGCTGGGCTCGCTGGGCTACCCCTTCCGTGCCGGCGAGGACGTCCTGCTGCCGCTGCAGGTCTGTACACCTACAGCTGTGCGAGCGCTCGCTGGGCTCGCTGGGCTACCCCTTCCGTGCCGGCGAGGACGTCTTGCTGCCGCTGCAGGTCTGTACACCTACAGCTGTGCGAGCGCTCGCTGGGCTCGCTGGGCTACCCCTTCCGTGCCGGCGAGGACGTCCTGCTGCCGCTGCAGGTCTGTACACCTACAGCTGTGCGAGCGGACTTACATAAAACTGTCGGTTCCGGGTAAGGTAAGATGTTCTGGTACTAGTGGAGATCTCTGTTGAAACGATGATCAACTAAATAGTGACGTCATCATCATCATAACTACGTGTCCCAATGATCGTCTAGTTTTGTCACACCACCCACTTTAACGCTCAAGCCATTGGTATTATGTTACCCAACAAATTTTTAAAGATTTTATGTAAAAAACGGTACATTAGAAATGCAATAGAAAACTTTTACGATATTGGCAAGTTTGATTGTCTTTTCCCCAGTAAATTAATATTCAATAAAGTAATAGTTAACGTAGACCGTTCCAAAGACTTAAAACTACTTTTTTCTACGTTAACTAGAAGAGAGAATAGAATAGAAGATTAACTAGAACAACATCTTTTAAAGGTACTGAAGCGGTTCGTGCTTGGCGTGAACTACATCTCTTACGACCTGGAAGCTGTGTTCTCTGGGAAGCTGGAGCAGAAAGAACCCGCTGGGATGACTGTCAGGTGAGAGCTCGGGAGATTTTACAAGAAACTACCAATATAAGAGAAATAGTGCCTTTTATCGTTTGTACCATGGAGAGTGTTCTGAAGAGCTCTTCGACCTTATCCCTCCCTCTCCTTTCCTACTAAGGAGTACGCGTGCTGGTCTATGGAGTCACTCTTTCACTGTCGCCACGTCTACTTTACGCACTAAGAGATTTTGTGATTCTTTTCTCTGTCGCATAAGTAGAGCTTGGAATTCCTTACCAGCACACGTATTCCCTCCTTCTTATAATATGGGTTCCTTTAAAAGAGGCGTGAAAAAGCACTTTTTGGGCCGGCAAGGTGAGGGTGGCTAGGGCAGTATATCGCATGCTTCACTAGCTATCTTCACATATGGACTCCACTACTGCTTATCATCAGGAGGTGACGAGTCATTTGCTGTGCTTTATATAAAAATATATATATATTAATGTAATTTAAGAACAGTACATATATACAACACATACAAATTATTTTCATTTACACAAGTTTTTTGAAAGGTTAATTTCAATATATTTATAAAACTTTATATCTATTTAATATTCATTAGATAAAAGAATAGTGTTTAAAAGCATGCTTTGTTATGAATTAAGTCAAATTATACATGTTATAAATATAATAGCAACTTTCTTTGTAACGACAACCATATTGTTGTATAGAAAAGGGAGGGGTCTTTTCTGAGACAGGGTTTTTTACAACTTACAGGACCACACATTCTAAAAAATAAAGTTAATATTTGATTTAATGATTTGATATAATTGTTTGTGTGCTGAGGTAACAAAATGTCTATGTTTTCAACATAATTAGTTTTGAACCTGCTCGTAAAATTGTCACAGGTGTGCTTTAGAGAGGTTCTTTGAGAGCCACACTCATGGTATACTTTGGTCGATACCACACGCTGTAGCAATATGGAGGGTAGATGGCTCCCCACCTTTTTACATGATGGAGCCTCACGCTTGTGGACCGACGGGGCTCAGGATCGATGGTCAAGTAAGTCCTCTCTATTCTTTTAAAATTTCTTTAACCGTTTGAACTTCGATCGTAAAATAAGTAATATCTTGACCACACTTATCATTATTTTTGATGGATATTCCACTCGGCTTCAAAGAATAAATAGTTTTTTACAGTACGGTGTATACGTTTTTACAAAAAAACTTCCAATCGATATTACAGATTTGATAAACAAATTTAAAACCACTATAAAAATGATTCTGTGTAAGAAAGCTTATTGTAAAATAAATAATTATCTTACAGTTGCTAAAGCAAGGGAGTTCATTAAAATAATAATTGTATTAATTATAAGAATATAATATAGTCAATAAAATAAAACTGAGTTTCTTGCGCCGTGTCTCCAAAGCTAAAAAGTATTTTATGATAATTTTGTCGATTTAAAAGAACTAAGTAATTGATTCCACTTAAATAAAGAACTTTATGATTTTGCTGAGTTTTATTTAAATAGAACAATATAATGGACTTAATCTAGGCATTTGAAATATTCCATTCAATATAGTATGTTTTAATTCGACCGACAAGTACACATTCTTCGAAATGTGAGATGTGGTTATAGTTGAAATTGTTGTAACTGATATAAGTTAATATTGTTTTAAGGACGATGGAGCCGCGTGTGTGTTAACTTTCACCTCTGCGAAGCTAATGGCGTTTGCGTGAGTGGAATTTCTATTTAATTATGTAAAGACATCACTTTCATATATCAATGTGGCGTTGAAATTTGAGATATACAATGTAGTTTTCTCAAAATTCAACGCCTTGTAGCCAAACCATCCGTAGATACCGTAGATAGAGTATTGAAACCCAGCATTATCAATTTTAATTTCAGACGAAAGATCGAAGTGATAGATAATTAAGAACTCAGATTAAGTTAAATTTTATAACTAAAATGATTCCAGAATTTCTTGAATATTAGGACAGTATTTCTAGTGTGAATTTCAATAGTATCAAGACGTTTTGATCGTAGTTGAGTTCAGGTGATAATCACATATATATAAAATGGTTTCCACTACTGCACCGTAGAGGCACTACTGTCGTTTGAATTTAACAGTTGACGACAAACACGATTTAGTGACTGATAAAAAAATACTAGCAGTTTTGGATGAACAAAACATTGCCGACATTTCTTTATAAGGCACAATTTTCATGCTTTTTGATATTTTACTGAATTGTATATTCAGTTAGATATATTTTATAATTATTAGCTACTAGTTGGCCAGTTGAGCATTGTATCAACCACTTACGCCATCTATTAAAACAAACCCGAAGTAGCGATGTAAGAAATGACAGTTTTGAATATTTAGCATGTCAGAAGATTTTTCATATTAATTTATGAACGTTTTCCTTATTATTGTTTTTAAACTACACCTGAATTAAATCCCACAAAACAAAACTAAAATATATGCAAATTTGTCAAGCGGTTTTTAGTTTTAACAAGACTAACGAGTTATTAATTTGTATATATAAGAGATGATAGAATTAGCATGAAATATTAAGTTAATAAGTGCCTTAGAAAATTGTTACAGTGCTAACATTTAAGTAGACGACATTTCGTCTACTTAAATAATAATCAATCATTATTGATGATGAGTTTCAAAACTGTTTCTGTAGACTTCATTTTTGATTTACTAAATAATTAATTGTAGCGTGAGTGTATGTGAGCCTTAAGCGTGCGTGTATGTGTAAGTAAGCGAGTTGCCTTTGGTAGTATCGAGACGGAAGCGCAACCGTGACTGTGCTAGATCCTGGTGCACGTTGACGTTGGAGTACAATGGTGCGGCGTGTCCTGGTGGCTTAGACCTTTGATGGGGGATTAAATGAAGTCACGGAATGGTTGGATGGAACTCTGGGCAAAAATTAATAGGCTTAATTTTTACGCAAGCCTCTCTTGACACTGCCTGGGATGGCCGGTGAGGAAAGACTTTCTTAGGACCAACGGTGTATTGCGCTCGGTGGTGGCTGGTCTCCAAGACCGGCTGTCCGTTGTCGATTCCAATGATGGACAGATTTTAAACGGTGAACGCTAGGGCCTGCAAGGGCCAGGCGCAGGCGGCGAACCGGTAAATTTTTTCGTTCGAATCCGAGTCGTCGCCGACATGCGCTATATCGGTCAGTCGTGTTTAGTGGGTAGTGGGGAATGCCTCTACCCCGAGTCTAACATACCTCTACAGTTGCCACCGTACTGTAAGGATGATGCATAAAAATGGTTAGTCTGTTTGAGCCGGGACTTGTACCAGGACACGCGCGATGCTATAGTTATTTGACGCGATTGCGTGCTTTAGTACTTAGTTTCCGATTGCGCGACTTATGATAATTGTCAATAAAACTTTTGTTGACACTTTTTACTGGAGTTTTTGGTGTTTTAAAACCCTCAGCACCATCCCAAGTGCTAAATAACTACGTAAGTATAAATATTATTTGCAGGTATTTACAAAACATACCACCATCAGAACGTTTAAAGCGCGACTTCCAGTTATATGCAATGTCGATAACAGTTCAACCTATTAAGAAGCTGGGTGGGGTACAGCCTCCGTTAGTGCGAGCGCCGCCGGGTGTCAGACTAGTGCCTGCTACTAGCAAGGTGAACAAATATTTAAAGATAAACTAATAGAAAACCCCAAAAGTTACTGAAAAGATGCAAGGTTTATCAGTAATTTCTAAAGCCTCTGTTTGATAACGTGCAACCTTCCAAGCCCATCTTGTGCTCGTGGTGCGTCGATAACGGAAATTGTCTCATGATTTCTTTAATGTGGTCATCTGTGGCTGATGGAGTTGTCAACACAGACAACTCTTAGTTCCAATACAAGAAGACGTACACTTTTTTCTATAATCTATACTTTTTATGTCACGGAATGCCAAACAATTCATATACTATCCATATTTCTCCGTTAACTACATAGTAGTCATAACACAAGCTCTTAATATACAATGGTTAATTTGGATTTGATAATGGTGTGAGTGTAAGATTGTTATTTACTACTGAGTTTCTTGCTTGTTCTTCTCAGGACAAGACCCCTCGGTAGATTTACGAATAGATGGCTTAGATAAACATTCAATAAATGAACATATATGTACCAAAGTTTAAAATATTTTACTTTGACTTTGCCTTAGCCCCTTTGCCCTCTTTTGCCCCTTTGTCCCTTTGTCCCTTTGCCCCTTTGCTCCTTTGTCCCTTTGCCCCTTTGCCCCTTTGCCCCTTTGCCCCTTTGCCCCTTTGCCCCTTTGCCCCTTTGCCCCTTTGCCTCTTTGCCTTTGACTTTGGCGGACTTTGACTATTGCCTTTCGATACTAGCATTATTTGCTAATGTGTTGATTATAGTACGTTGAGGAAAGCACGTTAGAGACGGTGGACCACTGCATTTAAAACATGATCAAACAGGTGGGAGTAGACGGCGGTAAGCGTAGAGCAGAAGAGAAGGACCGCAAGCATCCCCCGGGCAGTGCCACCTGCCTAGACGCACAGAGAGCTACAGATAATATGGATCAAGAACAGAAAAAGCTTAGCGGTAATATTAACGTATATATTTTTGCTAAGCGGATGTAGTGTAGATATCTCAACTTTCAGGAATCTATTTCAGAGCTTTCGTTGAAAAAATGCCGAAATTTTACCTCCTTTAAAAATTTTAAAAAAGTTCAAAAAAAAAGAATCAGTCTATATTTTAAGGTTGACTCACTACAAAACTTTTTGGTAATTTAATTTTTTCTAAAATGCTTTATCTGTGAAGTTGTTCTTGTAAACGTAATATTATTCTTTAACTTCCTCACGTAAAATCACTTAATCTACATTCCTACGTACGACATGTTTTTTTCCGACAGCCACGGGATCAAAGTCGCGGAAAGAGCTATTATCGATATGGACAACATTCTATAACAACGATCATTTTTTTATTTTATTTTTTGTTTAAACTGTCCCGGATTTATTTTTACAGTAATTATCACGACACATTCATCAGTTACAACAAATAATGATAATGAAAAACCAAAAAATGGTTTTTTTAAGATAACAGGCTTTTTGTTACCAATATCTACGATGCTTACGTAATGCCTTTGCATGCAATTATGATGAACAAAATTACTATTATCATTAGGTGTATTAGGCATAAATAGTGTTCCAAAAATATCTTTAATCTTATTTTTAATTTAACCATTAATTGTACATTGAGATTGCTTAGAAGTGTCTTCTCTTTAAATTTAATAGGCCAGCGAAACACTAGTGGCTGGCTGGTCCTCAATGATGGGACACAATTCCTGTCTGCTCTACACTCTATGGCGTGCCGCAAGTTCCCATATGCATCTAGAGGCTTCCAGGTCAGTCATCTTTTCCAGCGAATATACGCCCCATGGCTGGATACACTCCTTCTTACATGAGGTGTTGGCTTCACTCTGCTGGCCCAATGAGGGTTCACAGCTGGACAATCAAAGGGCACCTATGATGACTGGAGACGGGAGTTCAGCTGTTTTATGATAAGGCGAAGCTACAGGAACAGCTGATAATTAACGAAGAAAACGTATTACGTCCCATTTCTACGGTGCTAAGATTCCATTGTTAGTACATTATATTAAAACATCACGCGAAAATTGCGGATTTTGCATGTCTAGCTGGCTGGGTAGTGGTAACCTTAAAATATTTATAAGTAAACGGTGTCTGTCCTTATCAGCTTATGTTTCCATCATATATGTGGATTAAACCACATTAATGGTCAATACTACATACTATCTTAACTCATCCTCAGGGTCTAGCATGCTCCATAATGGCGGTCGCAATGTCCCGAGTAGAAGACGTCTGCCGCTGGTGCTCTACAACTCTAGACCAGATTCTGGAGAGTGGGGATCAGCTATACCAAGACAGCTACTTGCATTACCGGCCACCTTCCAAGATACTCGCTATACAACAGGTAGATGGTTCTATAATCAGTACGCGCTAAATTTATATTTATCAATCATCACTCACAGCCGATTTATGTCACACGAGAGGAGTTTTCTTGGCTCATTTGCTTGGCATCCAGCGTCTTTTGTTCAGCATCCTTACGTTGTCAACGCGTGGTACTTGGGATGACTCAGCGTTGTTACCAGTGAACGTTGCGTGTTGCATAAATTTCCGGGTAGCAAGCTATTGATTACCACTAAGTCTACACGTGTTTCGTTATGTCTAATTTGACAGACCGTAAATAAATTGGATCAGGCTATCAGGCAAAATGAAATAGTTTCTTGGTTGCATAAAAATTGAGTTTAATTTAATAAAAAACCATGTATGCTTTTGCATCTTTTCTTATGTAGATAGATGTTGAAACTAACCTTATCCCTGTCTCTTTCCTACTCAAGAGAAGAAAGACACCATTCTTTGTCGATCAGCGTGAAATTCCTCACCGGCAACCGTATTGCCTCCTATATACAACTTTGTTTCCCAGAAAAGACGTGTGAAAGGGCACTTTTTGTACCAGCAAGATCGATATGGATCTTCGCATATAGGTTCCTCCTTCTACTTACGATCAGGCGGTGTTAAGTCATTTGCTGTGCTTTTATATGCAAAAAATATACGTACCCACACTTTATAATCCGTATGACTACTCAAACCATCAAGACTCTGAATTTAGAAAACCCTATTGATATAATTAATTGTGTCTATTAAACGCTAGTATTTGTAAGTATCCTCCTTTGAAGTCCAATACTTTTGACATAGTAAATTATGACGTTAGCTTATAATGTAAAGCAGCAATACTAGTCTTTGTTAGCTCGGAAGCTAGTATATAATTTTGATATACTATGAGTGAGTCCCATAATACTACCACTCTGGCCCAACGTGTTAATGCGTGACAAATGTTACTGTAAAATCTAGGACCTATATATATTCGCTACTGCTGATTGGCCTATACGGATTAAAATTTGCAAATGTTGCTTGGTTTTCATTTACAAACCAAACGGCAATGATAACGAACCCGGTAGGGGTCTATATTTTTTTGATGAGTACGAACCATTGTTTTCGAGTAATGGATGTATTTGAAGTGATGATGTATCTGAAGTGTTTTTAATATACCCGTATTCTATTTTTTCCGTTATCTAGTGTATGTTACTTAAGTGACAATATAGATAAGGTTATATTATTGTGATTATACGTTCACCAGATTCTCCGCAAGTTTTACACTCCCGGCAACTGCGTGTGTCGCGTAGTGGTGTACAAGTCGCGGCAAGAAGGAATGGTTGACAACGATCTTCTAGCAAAGGTAACACTATAATATTATTGATTCATAAGATTGCTTGTCAATTTTCCTTGGTGATAACTAAGCTCATTTATTTCATTTGCAATAGCTATAGGAAAATTTATATAAAGTGTATGCTCCACAGCTGACAGAGTTCTTCCGCGAAGAAAAATCTGGTGTATTCATAGCTGGGAAAGGAGACTTCGCTGTGGCACTGTTCAAGACACCTAGAGGTAAGAATTTCGTAATGGAAATATCAACAAAAGAGCAAAAAAGAATCATGTTAATTGGAACAGAAATCTTAAATTAATCAGTGTGTATCTTGTTCCAAAGTATCGAGAAAATTACATTGTCCTACTAAAAACTATTAAGCCATACGGCTTTAAATTTTTTCGGACCAAACGACAACAATTCCACATCAATTTTTCGAAGTGCCATCGTAAATTGAATCAGAAATCTCGGTGTGTATATATACCGAACGAATTGAGAAGCTCCTCCTAATTAAAGTCAGTAAAAATATGTTGCGACATTTTTGTGATGTGATAATTATTTCAGACAAAGAATTAATTGGATTTTGTCTTTTCTTTTTTATTCGTTTTGTAAACTGTTCTCTATGTATTTCCTTTTTGAAATTCTATTGTATGATGTTTAATCTAAAAAACACCCTACGAATTGTTAAATTTGGCCACTAAAATGTAATATATATGAAGTACATGTGAATTTTAAAGCTGAAATGTATAATATATAATCTAGGCCAAGTATATATTTTAGAATAAAATTTTTTGTTTTAACAAATCAAAGTGAATAAAAATATCACCAGTGTTCAATGTGGGAAGGCCTGGCATAATAGTGGTACGTATATAGGGTACAATGATATTTTAAGTGCTCCTGTAAAATGTTTTTTGCAATATTAAACCCCATTATTTAATCATTTTATGACTAACTAGCGGAATGAATAATTGTATATACCCTAAACATGTTATGACACCATCCCTTTCCAACTCGTAACCTATCCTCTCATCTCCCTCACAGGCTACTACATGTTCGATCCGGCAGACAGAGACAGATATGGTCGTGCTGTTGCTCCACCTTGCTGGGGGAAGGCGAGAGCATGCTTCTCTCAGTATCCTAATGTAAGAGATTTATCTACATATCATTCTACTTCGATATGAATCAATATCTTTGATTTTGTCTTTATTTCATTTATTGTGTAGTATGGGAGATTTCCCCAAGTCTCACTACAACAGCTGTAGTTTTGTGGGATTTTGGTTTTGATTTTAAGTGGATTTGTATTTTTAATAGATTTATTAAATTATTGCTATTAGGTTAAAACGTTAACTGAAAAATTGGGACCGAACATTCCGCCAGTGACCAGAGAAGAAGGCGAAGAGCCTGAGAATAAAGAGGTAAGATAATATTCCTCTATACATTCCTCAATAGGTAGCTCTCCTGGTGCCCTTAATATGCTTTATCTAGCATCTGTTGCGTCTAAATTTCTGACCACGTGTATTTAATTCTGAGACAATTCTTTATAGCGTCCCTTGGAAAATTTTATATTTTGGGGTAAAAATTATCCTACCTTGGGTAGTTATCTATCTTCATGACAAATTTCATCTATATCAATCAAATCCTCAGGCTCGAATTATGATGGGTGCCCAATGTAATCCATTTCAACTGATTGATTATAGAGTTTAAAGATAACAGTAATAAATTATTAATTTCCAAATATATGGTTAAAAAATGTCTCACATTATTTAATTCCAAAGTTCTCTTTCGATTATTTATGTGCAAATTTTACTTAAACTATAAATTTGCCATTAATTTTGAACCAGTATTGTTTAGCAGTAATTTAACAATGTTTGGCGAATTTAAAACAAATAATTCAAATTTTAATTTCACTATAATATTAATTTATAATAATATAAGTACAGTAATAAGTAAAATAAATAAACAAATTTTGATTATTTTACAAGAAATGTTTACATATATTTTTCTCATTATTATTAATGATTCGAACTCCTTTAAATCGGCATTTTTAGAAGTTTTTTTAAGGTCAAAAATTTAATATACTACTCTTAAAAAGTTGTCAATGTTTTCATAATATTGTAATAAAATATATATTGTCATACTGTTTTATATTTATATATATTATCATATTTTGTCAATAAAATAATTCAGAAATGGTATTTTATCCAATTGACAAAAAAAAATATTTTAACGCTATTCTATTGACATTTTTCTCCTAGGTAAATACATTATTCGACAAGAAAAATGAAGATGGAACAGAAAAAGAGGTGAGTATCTTTTAAGAGGGGTCAGCGGTGGGTCTAAGTAATCGTGGATTATGATCTAAGCGTGAGATTTTGTCTAGTTTGTATATAAAAACGTAATCTTTAAACCCAGGTACATTTTGAGGAGCCAGCAAGCTTCGCGATATATGGTATGGATGTCACCAGCCTGCGTAGACTGAATCAGCAAGAACGATAGACACGGAAGCACTTTCACACTAACGCTTTTTGAGCGCAGAAGAACGCAGGCTGGTTGACTTCGGTACTTTGGTAAACGTTGCAACATTTTTATTTAGAGATATTGTGTGGTAGTTATTTTTAAGTTGTTTCATTTGGAATATTTGAAATAATGACTAGTAAATATTTTTAATATGATTAATATGATTAATTTACAGCAAAATGTCTTATGTACAAAATGCTTATTTTACAATCGAAAATTATTAGCGAATATTTCACAATATTAGAATTTTGTATATTTTGTGCAGCAACTTATGTTTCTTGAAGTAACTTGTCGTGAATTGTACTTAGTTGCCACATAATGAAATTGAACTGGATCTACATTTTTAATTATAATTAATGAAACGAGGATTGTTACAGTAGTAGAGATTAGGATATATTTCTTAATATTAATTATGGAGTGTATTATAAATAAAATCAATTAATTTCTCTGCGTTCTAAAAACGCTTGTGTGAAAGTGTAAGTTATTAAATTTAATTAAATTCTTTTCAAAATATATTTTGTAAAGGTATCAAAAAAACAGAAAAATTTTTACTTGAAATTGTGTGTTAAGGTCGTATTGCCACATTGCGTGAGGTATCGTTTTTTTTGGATATAAAATTAATTTTCACAGTCGCTAGTTTTATTTGTATTTAGATACCCAGCTCTTTAAGCTCCTGGCGAAGAAACTACCAAATTTATTTGTTTAGAACACATTGACATTGAAATAGAAATATGATTAAGAAGTCGGACACTTGCAGGTTTGTTAGTGTATATTTATTGTACGCATTATTTTTTGTACACGGTACACTTGAGAATTAAATATCAGTACCTCCCGCTCTCTCGTTATAGGAAAAGGAGATGAAAAAAGAACTGTCAAGTGGCATTAAGACAGTTTTAAATAAGCAATCAATAATTTCAAAAGGTATGTAGCACTTCTTGAAACTTGCATTTTAAGGGCGTTTTGAAGGTCGAATGCTGAATGCACTTAAATTTAGAAAGAAAGCGTTTACTTTTGAATCGGATTTTTTTTTGTGGCGACGTAGTAAAATACTATTAAGTTCTTACAGCGCTTTAAAGCTAATATTTCGATTAACTTAGACTTCTCAGTCTACAATGTATTATCTAAAATCACAAACGTATAGTTAACTAACAAAAACAATGAACCCACAACTAAAGAAACCATTTTTTTTGTATCTTTGTACAATTCTCTAATATTCTGTTGTGTCCTTTTAATTGTCTTTGTGATTAATTAAATTGTTAAATATATAAACCTTAAAAAATGAAATAAATAAAATACATTATTAAAAGAAGTCGCTTTATGCAAGGATCCGATGATACTGGCAGCGTTCCCCTTTGAATAGCTAGATTCTTTGTTCGGAGTAGCTGCCAGCTCTTTGGTCTCTTGTGATGTCGACTAACCTTTTTGTTATTTCCTTAAGCTTTATAGCGCTAGGACCCCACGAACCGAGAGTCTCGTATGACATGTAGGAATTTCAATGTTCCAATAATACTATGTAAAATAATTTGTTAAAGAAAATTTAGTGATAATAACTTTATAATGATAGTGAAAGTGAAGAATGAGTACTTATTAAATATTGATATTACCGAATCGGACAAAATCATATTCAGAGCCTAGATCCCTAAATTTGCAAGCTTATCTTATCTTGATGTAGGGCCAGGATTAAAAGCTTAATTACATTATTATTATTTTTAAAGTACATTAGACTATATAATATATGTAAGTAAGTTACTCAGTATATTAAAACCAATTATATCAAAGTAACATTACTATCCAAATTCTAAATAAGGATAAAATAATCACTTATGATATTTGAACTTAACTTGTTTAATTACATAACAGAAATAATAAAGATTTATAGAAATATTATAGGATAGTTTAGAACTAAGGAATATATACAGAATGATTAACAAACAATTAATCCTAAACAAACATTTTAATACCATGTTTGTCAGAAGTGGGATACTTATGATTATAAAGTATAAATTACATACATACGTGTCGAGTGTTTGGCACCTTACTACATCATAGGTCTCGGGTTCGAATCAACGGCCATATGTTTGTATGATGAGGCGTAGATGTATGTATGTTAATAAAGTATATTTTTGATATTTTAAAAGTTTTTACATTCTACATTTTTCCGTTATCTATCCATTAAGCAAGCTCTTAATGAAGCTTAATTTTACCTAGATTCTGTGTCTGAGAAATATTATTATTATTTAATTTATACATTTTATTGTATTTGAGATAACAGCCATCAACTTATAAATATTAAGAATACTTTCTTATTAACTTTAGGGTCAATAATGATTTCTATTTTTAATATTAGTTTGATTAACCTTGCCTGGAGGTGACATGGTGAATTGTTTCGGCAGAACCCGGGTCACCCCCGCGATGGGCAATAGAGTTACCGGGGAGTTTTAGTGGGTATTCCCAGTGCCAGTCTTATGAGACACTAGGTGAGCCCCACACACGCCCGTCGCTTTGTCAGTGGCGGGTAGGTCTTTAAACGGATACCACCTCGAAAAAAACCACATTTTATAGTAAAACATCTTAAATATAAAGCATAATTTCCCGTATTTAGTGTATTTTTTAAATAAATTACTTAAAGTTTAAGTAATGATTATTATTTTATGATCGGTGCTACTATAGACACTGAAGTGAGTTTGCTGAAGGTTGGGATAAATTTGAACCAGTTAAATTCGTCACGGCTTATCACGGCTTCTCCCAAAGTACAAAAAACTACTACAAAGCCACCCAGCTGCGCACCCGCCGCGTTCTAATCGAATGACATTCTGTAAATTGACAGATCGTTCTGTCATTACTTGCGTTTCGTAAGCCAGGGAATGTGTGATGTGGTTTTTAGTCACGGGTTTTTTGTGGGTACATCTGTTAATTTTACCTTATATGGTTATTTAAACGTATTAGTATATATGCGGAAGGTAGATTTTTGTTAATTTGGCAGCAGTGACACGTATCCCTTTTGCTATTAAATGCTTATATATTTTTATGAAGAAAACTTCAGGTAGTAATGGCCAATAAGAGCTTTGAAACAAAACAACGTACAAATTAAAAACAGAAGGAAATAAAGAAAAAAAACAATCTATAAAAGTTTTATTTGAAACAAGCCACTTAATACTGTTATACACGAACTCAAATTAAATCATATTCAGAACTAATTACTCCTTCATTACAATCCGACCAGATGAAGATGAATGACAACATAACATTGTATTATGAAAATTTTTTATTATTATTCTAAGTATAGTGACGTCATTTGACGTTTTCAAAAAGTGTGACTTAAGCATATTTGACTTACTATAACGTGCCGACGTGCCGATTACTTTAAGTCAAAAGTTATGGTCACTCAGAGTTGACTTATAATTTTAATAGTCATTATGTCTCTTTCATATTGAATTGGAATGTAAGAGAGACATAAGTTTTCTTTTAAGAAAATGCTATCATCTGAATAGCCTCTGCCTCTGCCTGAAGGGTTATGATTTTGGCGTATGAAGTTCTCCACAAATTTGGCGATCAAATAATTACAGATATTTAAGTGGAGTCCTTGAACTGTCAGTTCTGTTTAGCGAACAACATTTCGCTGCTAAATTGTCACAGGAAAAAAGTCAACGCTGAGCGCCGTACATAATAATTAGTCTGAGCGAAGAGCGGTGACTATGGAACAGAACACGACTAGTAGTTCGGTTTAAATTGGATTCGTGATGTCGTTAATGAGGATTCGTAAAGTTGAATAATTTTTGGCTTTTTGTGTTATGAAGGTACTTTTTTTAAACGTTTTTTTAACCTTTCACTACTTTGAGTCTTAAGTTTGTAAGGTGAAAGAAAGGTCGATAAGGACGGTAAGTATTTTCGATTAGTCTGTCTTGGTTAAAAATACTCGAATATTAAAAAAAAATGAAACACGTAATACGTACCTTTACAATTTGACGGTTGCCCTTGATTTTTCTAGGATCCCATTTTTTCTGCCTGCCTTGACGACAATGGGACCACATCAGGAGTATACTCTATTGAAGAAGAATTTTGAAAATCGATTCACAATTGTCAGAGAAGTCAGTGAATATACATACGACAAAAAATACATCCTACCTAGCATCTCCTCATTTTTTGAAGTCAGTTAAAAATAATAATTAAAGAAGGACCTAGAAAACTTAGCTGAACAAAAATAGGATGGAGTTGTACTCATATTGTGTCTATTTGTGACGTCGTACACAAAAGAACCTTCATTTCCGTTTCATAGTTTTCTTCTTCAGGTTGTACCAAAAAACTAAAAGAGCTTTTTGACCGATCGATCTTAGAGTGAAGTTTGTGAGTGATGCGGTCCTGCCGCATAGGGGTAAGTGCGGTACGAGGGGCCTGAGGGGTCCTATATCTGCGTCAGCGCAGAACCCGCGAGAACATACTTCAGACGTGCTTGTTGTCTCACACGCAATGTAATTGTCAGGCTATAATTTGTTATATATAGATAATCATACTAGCATAAAATACAGTCCACCTTTAATTTTCATATTATTTAGTTCCACTGCCCTGGATTGAAGATGATTGAATTGATTTTTTACTTAAATTTGTTTTATTGAAAATTGAAAATGTAAGGAAAGAACAATTTTTACTTAAATATAAGTTAATATCAGAACAGCTTAAAGTCCTTAACGTTCCATAATCAGCAGCCCCGGGCCGGCCATTTTGATACGAGAATTTTTAATTACAACTTTTTTACTCGCGCTCCCTTCCTATTGGCCGTTGCGCGACTCGAGTGCGCAAGCGCATGTTTTTTGCGAGCTCACGTCTTTCCGCGAAACTTATTAAGTAAATAAATTTAATTTGTAATGTTTCAAATATTCGTTTAGTTGTGATTGCTTGGGAACCTCAAATTGATATTACATTAGTCGAGAGACGTTGATTGCTGGCCACAGGCTTCCCCCAAAGATTTTCAAACCGCATCCTGTTGCTCGCATTCGCATTTTGCTTCGCTCGGCTTCTTGTCTTCGGTCTGTGGGAGGCCTACTTACACTGCGTCTCCCGGTATGCGACCGCCGCGCAACTCAAGAACCTTTCCTTACATTCATTTTACCTTGCAAAGCTCTACTGCTTATTCAGGCTCGCAATTATTTGGTCTACGTAGGTGAACAAAGTTCTCTTGCTGATTAGTTGACGTTGAGAGTTTTTTGGCACGTCATATTTACCTAGACACCCACTTTCAGCGTGACGGGAGTTCGCTGTGTTCAAGGGGTGAAAAATCCAAATAAACAGCAAATTAACAAGAACTTTATTAATCCTTTTGTCAACGTCAGAGTTCAATAAACATTGTCAGTGTATCGCAAACGTTGTATCTAGGATTTGCGAATTAAAAGTTTCTGCGTAACTTACTCTGCTACGCTTTGAATTTTCCTAGAACAATACAATGTTGAAAACAGAAGGAATTGAATAAAACACAAAGATAATTAGAATCTTAATATTAAATCTCAGTAGATACGACGATTCTATACTAATTAATTCACTTTACTTTGATCATCACATTTTGATGCTGTTTCTAACTAATAAAAGGTATGTTAATTTTCTACCATTATTTAATTAGTGATCATTTGATTTTAAGGTTAAATTTCTTGCATACACTTCTTGAAATTACTCAAAAACTGAGACTTTTAGAAGTCCTTTACTTTAGAAGTCCTACATAAGCTTTTAACCCATTCGGGACCTTTCGATACTTTATTATTTTAAAATATAAATGAAAATACAAAGTTAAAAGGGTTTCAAGGTGTGATCCTTAAAACAGGGGTCTACACACAATCCAACATTACATTCGCTGCACTCAATTGTAGTAACTTCGCAGTTTTTGCCTCCTCTTTGTGTCCAAGCATTCAAAAAGCTAAAAAAAAATGATATCTATTACGTAATATTACGTAATAGATGAGGTTTGATCTATTGTGTCATACATCAAAATTTGTGTCTTTGCGAGTTCTATCGAATGGCGTGAATGAAGTAAAACTTTAAATATATTAAACTGGAGACCTCTGGAAGGTCAAAACGCATATATGCGTCGCCGGTCCCGAAAGGCAAATATATAATTTATTGTGAGGGCTTTTAGCTATCAATATAGAACACCACATTTGGCCTTGGGAGTACTCGCTTGTTATAGTAAAAGACTTTAAAGTGAACTTTTTGCTGACACGCCGTTTGGCCAATCTTTTATATCTGCACAATGTGCTACAAACTAAAATTGATTCTCCCTCGCTGTTAAGCCAACTGCGTAATCCACGAACGCCTTACAAATCTTTTTATCTACAGACCTATAAAATAACACGTTGTTTTATAATCTCCAACTGGATTGTGTTTGCTTCACAACGAGATATTTGTTTAAAACCTTTGAAGTTTAAGACTTAAGGAAAAGATATAATTCGTGTAAGCTTAATATCAAACTTGTACTGCTCATCTTTGTCCTGATTTGTACCCAAGTAGGGCATTTGCCACCATTAATAACAATTACAAAGCGAAACAGGATACAAAAAACGCTTTACGAATATCAATTAGCAAACTGTTTACCTAACCTTAAATACGGATTAATAAATATTTATTATTTGTAAAATAGTATTTACAAAGGTCAAATGCAAAACTAATCTCTTTGTATTCAACTGTGACTGTATTCAAAAAGAGAATTTAAGCGTATTAAGATTTTTTTTTCAATTATTTGGCCCGGTACATAAGACTTTTAAGCCATATCTTCATTAATGTAGTTTTTATCTTTATTTATGGCTCCAGGATACTGGTGCAATGTAGCCCTTTGCCCCAAGGAATTTTTGGCGACTAATGGTAGGCCCCGATATATTGTTAATGACATACGAGAAAATTTTTGAAAACGGAATGCAATGTAAGCGATTATGCTAAAATGATACGAAAATGGAATGCTATGATAATGATAACGACGAAATGATAAGTAAATGAGAATGAAATCATATAATGTTTTTAAACAAATGAAATTACCCTACAAATGAATGAATGGAAATGAAACACTGAAAAATCTCACGTAAGACACTAATCAACGCTGAATGATGTATTCCATATATTGCATGACTTAACGATCCTTTTTGCCATAAACTACACTAATTTCATAACAAAAACAACACTACAACACAATATATGAAATAAAATACAAATTTTGCATACGTAACATTAAGATTGTACGTTAAGATGTATTTTAAAAATTTTATGCCAAGAAGTCAATTGATAATACAGGTACGTCAACATCCTGACAGGAGAGGTTAATGACTCCATTGCCCTGAAATCACACTGGATTCTTTTTATTTTACACCGAAACACAGCAAATTGTTTCATAGCTGAAAAGAAAGATGGCGGCACCCCTGCAATCTTGTTTTAAATGATTTATTTTCATGATTTTTTCATATAAACATACCCCGACACTGATGTGACGTCACGTCTATGACATCACGATATTACGAGACTATCTAATTCTTAGTAGTTATATTAATTTATACTTTATGCGCAAAAAGTATACAAAAGGCGGACTTAATGTCCCCTTCTATTATACTTAATATATTTTTATATGTAATTATAAATGTCATATACATAGTATCTAGGAATTTCACTAACCAATATCTTATCTTGATATAGGGCCAGGGTTATTCCTGGAGCAGGTCGACCCAATGGGATCTTTTGTGCTTTTACTAATCAATAACTACAAGAATGTAAAAAAAATTTGTAACAGTTTTATGTACTTTGTTCAATTGTCACATTTTTTATGAACGTATGATATAATCAGATTAACCTCCAATAAACAAACAAATACAAACAAACTTACTAACAAATTTACTTTATATTTGTGTGTGTCTTTATTTTCAGATAATTCTACATTCTCATACACAATTAATATACCATGTGCAATCATATCCCTTTGCCCAGATAGTTTTTAAAAAATATACCTAAGCAGAACACTCGATACTGGCGGAATCTATTAAGAAAGCGCCATAAAACCCCAAAGTAGAAGAAGATACAATCAGAGGTCAAATAATGACCTACAAGCACACACAAAAGTCCCACGCATATTTAACTTAAAGCGGTACCGACATAATTAACTTTAAAAACTAATCAGCTTAAGCCATATATAATTAATAATGAGAAGCGGACATATGTAGTTTTTCGTAGAATATATCGTCACAGCATCGACTCGGCAATCAAATGAAGGACATTACAAGACGCTAGTGATGTGGCTTTTTATCGATAGCGATAAAAGATAGATTTTAATAACTTAGTAATAGTTCCAACCGTATTTATGGAGTTAGATTGGAAAAAATTATTTGTATCTGAAAATTCTACAGATTTTTACAGTAAACTAGTGCTAACACTAGATAGATACGGATAAAAACTTAGTTTATATTTTACTCTATTAAAGTCAATAAGTATTCAAACAGAGTAGTGTATTTCATGATAATCCTTGACAAACCTTTGTCAAGAAGTTTTTTAATTCATGACAAACCTTTCTATATTGGAGAAACATAAAACCTGCTACGTTTTACTAAAATAAAATATTTTCTATTTACTTTATTTAAATATAATATGTTTCTTTAATTGGCTTATGTCAAGGTAATTCTACTACATTCTGTATGTATAAAAAATGCTGTTGCAACAATGTTTAGTTAAATAAATAAATAAACTCAATAAAAAGGTTTGTTGAGGTGATACATAATTAAAATTAATTCAAGTGTTACATACGACATAATTTGGGTACAACAATATAAAAATATTTCTGAAAAAGAAATATTTTTATATTGTTTATATATGCATCGTATAGCCTCTACTTATATAAATAAACGAAAAAAAAACGTTTCTGTGGATTTTCAACGTCAAATTTCACTTATCGATAGTATTATGCCAGCAGCTCTGATGTCGATAAACGGTTTTTGCATCACTAAAACCCACAACTAAATAGGAGACTGCTTAGAATACTCAAGCATTGTCGTGAGAAATAAAAGCCCGCGTTTGAGCATTTATTGCCGTCTCAAATAAAATATATCGACAATTGATTTTAATTAGCATAATTACAAGATGAAACATGAATTTTGATGATTTCATAATTTTAAGGCTACATTAAATGTGGTTGAAGAAACCAATGTCTGAGGTTTTTTGGATGTATTAAAAAGAACGAATCAGGATTTAGTTAGTTAAAAATTATATTTTACCAGGAAAATCAATTATGCTTTCTAATTGCAATAACAAAGGTGATTCTTATAGTAATGGTATACTGTCGTTACGGTTTTTGGTACCTACCTTTATACCTACTATGCATGCAACTTTCTATTTATTGTTTAACATTTTAAGTTACCGTTTCAATGGATATTGTGTTTAAGCAGTTCATTCGAGAATAAGTCTCGAATGAACTGCTTAAACACTATATCCTCTTACTGACCTTTGGAGAACAATAATACACTATTTTTATGATATCTTTATATGGTTCTGCAAACATCTGTTCTAGAATTAGGCTATAGACTAGAAAAAAGGAGATTGTGTTGATTTTAGTAATTAAATCAAAATTAAAATCTAATAGCTCTTTATTTAAATGTGCTTACTTACTTAATTACAAAAATCTGAAGCGGTAGTAGGGTTAATTGAGAATATGCATACTAGTGTTAGTTTTAATTTTAAAATAATTCATTTGATACATATTTAAATTCTATAACTGGGACAATTTGTAAATACCCGGTTAACCACTTGAAGTTATCACTATTACCTTTAATTACATTTGTTTATTTTTTCTCATACATATTCCCTGTTATGACGATTTAAAAGAACTTAGTAAATGAGTCTATTTAAACAAACATATTTTGACTTTGACTTTTGACTTTGTCTTTGAATTCTTGAAATTGTTATAATTTAACCTTACCTGCCATATTTATACCCTAACGAAACGATTCTAGAAACTTCTAAGCTTTTCGATGTGTTTAATGGTATTGTTACGGACTTTTGGACGGCGTTGCTGGCCGCTATTGTCTTTGACTAAAACTGACTGAAACTGACATGGGACAGGACTTGACACGTTGGATTTGTACGAAAATTAGTTTTGCTCGCGGCTTTGTTATTTTATTTTATTGTGATATTTAAAATATAGACCGTTAAGACCTGACGACGCCTTTTCCTCTTCAGGTATTTACAAATTTTAACCATGCTGCGTCATATTATAGATGATATTATATTGTTTAAGCTTCGTTATTGAGGAATTAACGTCATCAGTATCTTAAAGGCAGATATATTACTGTCATTTATTTTACTGTTATCTTTTAGTGCCTTACTATAAAACATGGTTTGAAGTCTTAGTTTAGAAATGAGGCTATCTCATGTTATTTAAGGTAGATAGAGACAGCATGACGTTTAAGTCAGGTTTAACTTTGGTTCACGTTTTATAATAAGGTAGTTACAGTTTATTAAACAAATTATATACACAGAAAGATAATTGAAAAGGACGCACCAGAATAACAGAATTGTATTTATTTTAATAAATTATTTTTCACAGTTTTGAGTGATAATTTATTGAAATCAAACTCAGATGGGTGACCGTTGGTATTGCCCACTTGTTTGTCTGTTAGTCGCTAGTTTAAAAATGTGTAAAATTTGTGGTTTGCCCTTATAGCTCTATTTTTAATCTCCAGTTTATTTTAGGGACTTTATCTCGAGGCTATGTTAGTCCTGTGGTAGACTTAACTTTAAGAAAATCTAGTCCTATTTTGTAAACAAGCTTAATCAAACAGTGACAATTATCGTAGTTACAAATACGTTTAGCTTCTTAAAAAAATTGAACTTAAAAAAATTGTATTTTGATAATTCTAATGTTTATTATCGTTTGTATTTGTTAATTTATTGTCAGCTAAACTAAAAGCTTTTTAGCAATATAAATTTTTTGAAAATATCCTTTTTTAATTAAAGAATAGAAAGCTAAATATCTTAATAACTAGCATTAACTTTAGATTAAACTTTGAACAGTATTAGTTCATATTCTAAGTTAATATTTAGTTTAATAGATAATTGATTCCTTTTCATGCACAGTAGTGGAATTAGACTGGGCTAATGCGGCGTGCGTGTCTTAAATAATAAAAACACCAACGTCTTTTAAATACTTCGCGCTTCGAATGAAAGGCGAAAATCATTTTACAAGTCAACAATGAGTATATATACAATGTTTCGGATATTCACAAAACACTCTTTCAAATCACTTGGAACCTTTGTCACACGGAATGTCGCTTTCAGACAAAGAGAGCGACAAAAAATGTCTGCTTCCTGCTCGCACAAAGCAATGAATTCCGAAGGACGATATGCCAATATGTCAATGGTGTAAAGCCAACGTTCCACTGAGATATACCTTGGAGCTATATATCAAAGCAAGAGCGGGACATTTTCTGCGAATACGATTTTATTAAATTAATTGAATTAATTGCTGTTAGGTACCTTATTTTATATTATTTTCCATAAAATACAAAGGTACTGTTATAATAAATTGACGTTGACCTAAATTCTGGTATTTCCGATAGTATTCTGGTACTATTCAAAATTAATAGGCAATGCAGTATTACTGCAATAATCGACCATTGAAATCAGCATCGATTTTTGAGGTAAGTCTTCAAAAATTGATGAGTCCTCCCTCTCCTTTCCTACTCAGGAGTACATCTACTGAGTCATTTCTTCACTGTCGCCACGTCTACCTTGCGCACTAAGATATATTGTGATTCCTTTCTCTGTCGCACAGCTAGAGCGTGGAATTCCTTACCGGCACACGTATGCCCTCCTTCATTCAACATGGGTTACTTTAAAAGTAACATGAAAAGGTGAGGATGGCTAGGTCAGTATGTTGCATGCTTCACTAGCTATCTTTACGTATGGACTCCTCTACTGCTTGTCATCAGGTAGTGTCGAGTCATTTGCTGAGCCAATTTAAAAAAAAGTAGGAAAATCACAGTCAAATGTCTAGATATGTCGCAGGATTTCGGGTACAAAAATCAAAAGAAATTTACTTAGTGTTTTGAAATCGAATTTTAATTGTGTTTAAATCCAAATTCTTAATTCATAATTTAAGTGATAAATTGCTATTATCTGTATATTTTAATCAAAAAATATTTATACCATTCCAAATATATCCCATTTAAGCGTCTTCCCATTTTGAAGTCAGTTAAAAAAGCTCTACATAGCCTCGCTTTGCAGTGTAAAGCACGCACAAAAGAGTGACTAAAAGCAAGATTTATTGCATAGCTCTGTAGTCCGGATGCGGTCGTATAGAAAATTTAGTTTTTTATATCACCAAACTATGAATGTAGATTTGGAGATAAGTTTGAAACAGCCAAAAGGTACATAAATTATGCATAAAATTGAGACTACGAACGTGTGAAAGAATCATATCTTTGTTCGTGGTTTAAATACCCAAGCGAATGCTGTAAAGGCGACTCGTGTAATGGACCTGAAAATTTAATAAAATAGAGAATCTGTTTGGTAATACCAACTGCAATTATGGTATATTTCACTTAGAAATATCATTATCATCATAAGCTGCTTATTTACATCCAGTAGGCCTTATTACATGGAAATACGAGGAATTTAGTATGTAAATTAGGGTTAGTGGGCGAAAGCGGTTGCCGTTGCAACCGGTTGCAGTCACAACCGGTTGCCGTTACAACCGGGGTGCTTAACGTTCCTTGTGAAGCCCTGATGAGCTCAAGATAAAGTCAAAGTCAAGTCAAAGTTAAAAGTCAAAATATATTGTTCAATCTCAATACATTAAATGCTCTTATGAAAGTCAAGATTGAAGAATATATAGAATATAAGTATAATACTAAAAAGAGTTATAAGCTTGATACTACTGACTACTAACATTATTATAATTGGGTAAATAGGCTAAGCTATGTAATACCACCTGCACCATTGCATTCACCCTGTTTATGGAAAATTAACTTTATTTGAATATTCATAATAATAATCACGACCTTCTCTTCGCGACCATCTGAAGAGATTGGGACTGGGTGATGTACCAATGATTGCGAGGCTCCAGCGGGCAGTTTTGCTCGATAACGCCAGAATTGTCCACCGATTCCTCTCTCTGTCGTCCTGACCCTCGGCTGTCTGGCCTCCTCTGTCGAGGGGTATTCTCCCATCCCTCGAGCCGTCGAGGGATTGGGAAGAGCTGAAGTTGATTTCTAAATAATTACAACAGCAAGACAACAGCGCCTTTGAAGAAGTATTGAATATTGAACGCAGCTACAATCGCAACGTTTGGATATGATTACGGCGGTGGTTTTGTTGCTTAAGCTCATTGTCTTCCGTGAGGCAGCAATCGAACTCGTCCACGTAATGTGTTTTCAAATTTGGGATATTTTATTTATTCGTTTATTCGAGCAGAAAATTCTCAGGTTGTGTGTGAAGTCGACCAACCCGCACTTGTCCAGCTAGGTTGACTAAGGCCTAATTGCCCTAATGGAGGATAGACTTCAGCCCCTCTGAGGGGGAAATTGAAGATATATCGTACATTATTTGTAAGGTTAAATCGTCCTGTTGAAACTGACTTTACGTCTAATTAACGCATTTCAAAGTCCACTTTTACAGCACAGTCACTCCTACATAAATAATTAAAATAATATTTTGAAAAGGCTCCGGCGCAGGAAGTGGGAATGCGGGGTCTGAGGAGGAATATTTTTTGTGTTTGATTTTCAATATGGCCGTCTCATTTGCGTGGTATTGTTGTGGGGGGGTGTAGACTATGGTGAATAACGTAGTTAGACATGAATAATAAGTTTCACAGCGTTGGAATCGATTGATTGATTTATTCAATAGATCAACAACATAAAAACAAAGCTTTCTTGTATAAAAATAAAAATGATACAGATATTTTATGCCAATTGTTAGCATATTATTTATAGAAAACACGAACTAAGTATAACTACATACGAGTATTATTTACATAAGTAAATACAAAACAAAAATAAATAGATTAATTAAAAAAAATATATTTGAGCACAGAGTAATCTGGATAAAATTTAGGATTTAGGATGGCTTTGAAAATTTATATCTGCTTCGTCCTATTCAGGATCCACGAACGTTATTTCGAGAAGCTCTAATATATTAAATATTAAAAGAAAAATACAAATAATAATTGAAACATTTTAATTTTTAAAGATAAAACACTAATACAATCTGGGTGCTGTTACTGACCAGTCTGTCGTGGCGGCGACAGGTTAAGAAGCGCGGGAAATGATTTTGTGTTTACATTGCGTTCGGGCGTCATGGTAACTTTCCCCGATCAATATCAAAATTACTCTTACACAGTCTCTACTGCGACCTTACTGAGCAAATCCTCGATGGGCTTGAGCGTTTGCAGAATGTACTCAATTTGATTTATTTTTAATTTGCGGAAATATGACCATGTGTCGTATTATCGTATTGAATTGGCTCCCTATTCGCCGGCGTAGGGACTTAGACGTGTTTTAGTTGTTATAACATATAATGTCTTTGCCCTACAACTTTATCGACATATCTAACATTTTTGACCTCCATACCTGGCCTTTTGTTCTTCTAGCAATATTACAAGTGGCTCCTAGTAATTCTGTCTACTTTACAAATTCCTTTTGCGCACGCGCAGTCTAACTGTCAACGCCTTACCGAATACTTGCTCCGTGGAATACTTACCAGTAAATGCCGCTACCGGGTCCCGGTTCACTCATGTTTTTATAATATATTAGTCATTTAAAGTCACGTTAAATTATATATAAAAAATACACCTTTATCGACTGCTGCTGACTGATAAAAATAAACTTAATTGACCTTTTTATAATAATATGTGCAGTTATTTTAAATTAAAACACTTATTTGGCTGCTGTATATCGTAAAATTTGCTGGTAAAGTTAAAATTGTTTGATTTTATTATAAGTAATATTAAACTTATTACTCAACACTTTCTGTGTTATTATTTATTATATTATTAATTATATTTTATACATTCCTCAATTTGACTTTCATAAGGGTATGTTATGTTCCACATAAAAAGAAAAAAGATAAGAAAATATAAAAGTTAAGATTGAATTAAGGTAATTTCCCCATTTTTATTGTGAACTAGGTTGTTCTTGTCCTTCAACTCGCATTATTATAAGTGAAGAAGGCGGGATATCCTTTATATATCCTCCTTTAAAAAATCTAAGGCCCTTTAAAATTTCAATTCGGCAGATAAGGAATCAAACCAATATATATTATTTAACTAAAATAATATACGAATACATCATCAATTTAATTAAACTTCTTTCTTCTTATTTTTATAGAAGCAGTGAAAAAAATCTAAAGTGTCGTTTTTATTGTAAATTGGCTTATGTTTCTTTCATGTCCCAACACTTCCATAGTCCAATGTCGTAGTTGTCACTCGTTATTATCCGGTAATGTTTATATTAAGTGTCCGTCGTATAAGTAGGTGTATATATAATTATATTAATATTATTTCTACCAACAAAGATTTATCGTTCGCAAGGAGACTTATACTTATTTATACATAGGTATATATAGTACAATAATATAACTATAAAGAAGCAATAGATTTGATTGTTTGTTCTAAGTGTCAAACATTACAATTTTAAAGTTATCTACAGTCGAACATAACTCACTTTAAAGTGTATTTTAACCGACTTAAACAAGGAGGTTCTATGTTCTGGTGAATGTATTTTTTGTATGAATGTTTTTAGTCGATAGAGTATACTCCAGGGGTGGTCTATTATCACCAAGTCAGGGGCTGATGATGGAAGCCTAAGGATATAGAGGACAACCTTTTAATATCATAGACACGTATTACGTGTTTCATCTTTCTTCTACTCGCCAGGAGCGCCATCTATTATACAACTATTCAAGTATTATTAACTAACTATAGACAGGCAAGTCGACAATAAGATAATTAAGATAAGATAAGATAAGATAAGATAAGATAGCAATAATAATAGTAACGGTCACCGACTAAACTTTGTCCTTGAATTTGTAAAAAAGGAACCCATGTTGTATGAAGGAGGGAATACGTGTGACGGTAAGGTATTGTCGCTCTAGCTGTGCGACAGAGAGAGGAGTCACGAAATCTCTTTGTGCGTAAAGTAGACGTGGCGATAGTGAAAGAGTGACTCCGTAAACTACCACTGTGCTCCTGAATATGAAAGAAGAGGAACTAATTATGTTAAAAAGCTCTTCAATAGATTCTCCATAGAATACGATATAGCATTGCTGAACATTGAAAGATGGCTCGTTTAATTATAAGTGACATAAGTTGTTTTATTAATATTAAATAATATAATGTATAACCTAGCCTTAAGATCCATTGTTACTAACCATAATGAGTCTCTCTCGGATAAATATATTATGCTGATTGACCTGATGAATTTTGTAATACTCAAACTCTGCTACTAGCGACATCTATTAAAAATTAACCTTATTAGAGATGTAAGGAATGACAGTTTGGAACAACTCGTCTGCTAGATTTTCAAAACTAAATTACCAATTTTTTGTAATATTTTTAAAACACCCCTAAGTTAAGGCAAACAAAATAAAATTCACGCAAATCGGTGAAGCCAATTTTGAGGTTTTGCGAGATTAAAATATGAATGTATATATTTTTATATATAACAGAAGATTGTTATTGCGTAACTGATCTCCTGTGGTCTCTAAAACAATGTAGATGACGACATAAACTGCAGTTTAGTTTAATAATTTCACTATTATACAATAGAGACTATTTTTCTGAGTCTCTTTATGAAGACAATAAGAGAAAGCTTCTTCGTCAAAATCTTCTGTGTCTACGTTTCTCCGATAAATTAACTTCGAAATTTCATTGAACACATTGCATTTAGTCTTGTGTGCGTGGAGTCTCGCGTAAATACCTGGACTCTTATTATGGAAATTCATATCTATCGCGAAAGCTTTCGTCTTTAGAATCATTACTGCGTACAAAAGTAATGATTTTAAAGACGAAAGCTTTCGCGAAAAGGAAATATGGCGTACCTCAAAATGACAGCGATAGCGATAGTTTTACAGTTAGACAATAAGGGGGCTGGTACGACTACATGTACTAGTTTCAGCTGCACGTTTCACAGTTCACGAAACAATAATCCAAAATGTACAAAACATAACAAATAATTAAAATGGCAATAAATTTGAAATTAATACAGTAATTGTCTACAATACAATAAAAATGATATATTTCTAAGCTATCTTACTAGCTATTTATTAAAAAAAACTAGTTATATCATAACAGACTGTAGCCAACAAAACTATAACATAAATTATATACTTCCTTTTCCATTCGGTCAATCGACGCCTGCGCAGACAAGCTTCCAAAAACCCGAATCAACCTCATGCATCTCAGTAAGAAAAATAAACAGACATGTTTATTTAGGACATGTCCTCGTAAATTGTTATATTGTGTTCACGTCGAGGAGTGATGTAACGCTACTACAGCTGTCGTGATGTTTGTGTCGATATCAAAAGTGAAGGGGGTTCGGCGGAGGTTGGTTATCTGATGGGTCATCATTTACAGCCGGTCTATGTCCCACTGTTAGGCACAGGCCTTCCTGCATGGGAGAAAGACGAGGAGTTTGGATCCAATGCGGCTTGGTGGGTGAAATACGTTGTCATAACTACCGGAACCAAAGACTTAACAAATTTGATTGACCTATCTATGGACCTCATAATTACTTTATTTTCTTTATCGAAAGCGGAGCTTTCGAGCCACTACGCCAACGATTTCCTCTGATGAATACCAGAAATAAAATCAAGATGAGTCAGTGATGCACAGATGAATTTAATGCCACGTTTCTTAGTCGCCAGTAAGATTCCTTACCAGGACACGTATTACTTCATATAACAGTAGTTTCTTGAAAAGAGTCATAAAGGCTTGAGTGCCAGAAAGGTGGCGACTAGGGTAGTCAGATCATCTGAGTATATGTATCTTCTGGCCTTTTGCTGTGGAGTATTTAATAAGCATAAATGGTGTAGAGAATACTTACATGTGGCAGAGACGACTTAATTCCACAAGTCATTGCTTTCCTAACGAAGTAAGTAATTTACTTACTAATAATTAGTATGATTTACTTCACTTATATATAAAACGCCAGATGAATAAGCGTAGACAGAAGCAACGCTAAATGACTGCTTAGATCTTAAAAAGCAATTCCATGAAAGAAGTTCCCAAGTTTTTCTATCTTGTCTATTGCTCTGCATAAGTCCACCAACGTAATGATTATATGATACCGCTCCATATACAATTTCAATATTTAATTGCAACGTTTGAGGAACACAATTCTTGAGATATACACATAATTAATTAAGACAAAACGCCATAACTGAAATCACTAAAAAATTATTTTCACAAAAACAATTTCAATACCAAGAATTAACGATTACTCGCGAAAATGAAAAGAACCGACAGATTTCGAAAATGGCCGACTTAAAAAATGGATCCGTAGCTCTTATAGTATGAGAATCCAGACTCGAAGGTTCTACACCGAATTACACTTTACAACAATGTATTTAAGTACATTTTCCGATAGCAACATGGTTGTGGAATGCGAAAATTTCGACTGCATAGTGTTGTGCGATATTGTAAAGAACTTAAAAAGTTTTTTTAAAGTTCTTTAGAATATTGACATTTGAACAGTGGTCCGTATTCTGTGAAGATACTACTTCTTATTCATTTGAATGTACTTTAAAGAGGAGAATTTCAATACAAACATTTACAAAACTCGTGAGTATTTTCAAAAGCTAATAACAACTATTTGATATGAAAAGAGTTTCTTGCGCCGCTTCTTCTCTGCAGCTACTAATTCGTCGAAGCGGTTGATTGGGAATATGCATACTAGTGTTATTTTTAATTTTAAAATAAGTATTATTTTAAATGCCCGGTTAATGCCCTTAATACCCAGTAAAATTATGACTATTGCCTTTATAATTATATTTATTGGTTTTCTCATACATATTCCCTGTTGTGACGATTTAAAAGAGCTTAGTAAATAAGTCTATTTAAATAAAGTTATTTTTGACTTTGACTTTGACTTTGATTGTAAATTGTTTCTAAATTTCCTCTCGACAATTTGTCTTAATTTATAAAAATTGTTTTGACAGTACTATTGGTACAGTTAATAAGTCAGTTGATGCTCTACGTAAGGCTGTATCAAATAATTTAAGATTGTAACAATATTTAAGTTGAATAATATATAACAATATTGATAATATTTCTTACAGACACCTATTATCTAGTTCAAATTAAGCATCATTAAGAGCTTGTGTTATAGATACTAGCTAACTTATTAACTTTGAAGGAATACAAATATGTAATGTAAAAATGTGATCAGAGGGTAGAGTAATAAAACACCGAATCGCGTCACTATATCGTAGGGGTTAGAACAAATCCGCGAATCTACGTTGAATAAGATCCGCGTATCTGCACTTAATTAAATCTCACGGGAGAAGGTTGAAATTTGAGAAATTTGTTGTTTTAAAGACTTTTATGTACAATACACTACACATAAACACATTAAATACTTCACTGTTTCTTTGTCTACAAACGCATTCTAGATTTATGCGATATCAAGTGGTCTTCTGGGAAATTTGAGGCTCAAGATTCGCTCAGCTCTGTTAACGTGGAGCGTCCAATACGCTTCACACCATGGCGAATATTATTTTGTCTGTTTAATCGAATTCAAAGCACACAATATGACGGTTGGTCCTAGTCCTAAGTAAGCTGTTTAAAATAAAATTTCATTTCTTTTCAAATTTCATTTCATTTCATTTTCAATATAGCGCTAGCGAGTTAACTTATGAATAAAGGAAGAACTTCGTTCATTTCATTTCAAAAGAGAACTAATTCCCATCACTAAAGAAAGTAGGTAATTAAAAAACTCCAATGAACAAAAAGTTAAATTGAAGACAGGACTTGGTTCGTGGCGTTCCACCGAGATGTATTTAGGTGTGTTTAACATATGCCGAATAGTATGATTAAACACAGATGAATGTGACCATTTTAATTATCAATGTGCGTGTGTGTGTGGTCATAGATTAAAGAACAGACAGTACAGCGTGTTTTTTGACATTACAGCAAGAGGCTTTGTGTAAGGAGCAGATGTTAATAATTATCGAAATATAAGTCAAATTGATGGGCACATGCCTTCCTACAGATATTCAGGAGGAGTTGGGGCAATATTCACTACGTTAGCAAGTTGCGAGCTCTATTAATTACATTGTGTGGGTATACATAATCAAACAATACAGTTACTATACTACTTATTGTAATACTTAGTGGATATGAAACATTTATCTTTATCAACTTAAATTACGTAAGTGTTGAAAATATGTATATAGCTAATATACGAATATTTCGACGTAGGCACTACTGAATTACGAGTATCACCCACTAGTCTGTCCCATCACAATAAATTAATCTTTGACGCTGTTCACATATGCCGAACGCCGGCATCGTCTGCAAAATACCGAAAGCTGCGCCCTGTCGAAATCACTTTGACAAATTATACGTACTGATAACCACACATTCGTTGTGACATTCGCCTGATAAAGTTTGGGGAATTCATCGCTATACTGTTATAATTTTTACCGATTCTCTGGTCTAGTGGTTAAGAAAACTGAACTCATATCTGGAAGGAATCACTTGCCTGTGGGGACAGAAATTTTGTTAGGTTTGGTTGGTGGTAGGGCTTTTTCCTTACCCAAGTAAGTGTTTACAAAATTTTTATTTCGTTTAGTTGGAGATAAAATAGCCAGTTCCGTGGTTAAGAACTTCCATCTGTGGTCTTATCTTCATCTACCATCAGATGAAGAGCAAAAGATACGCTATTAAGAACTAAAAAATTGACTTTATTATTTATTTATTTATTTATTAACTCCAACAAAATAACATTTTCACATGCACAAAAAATACAATTAATAAGAATTAAATGCAATCTTAATTATAGGAGTTACACTATAGCTATACAGAATACTTTGTAATAACTCTAATTACAAAATTACAATTAAAAATAAAGTGAACACTAATTTAATTTACATGAAACTAAAGCTGCTATAATTAGTCGAGAATTTAGGTAAGGAATCTGAAAATATGTCGACACCTAATGAACAGGTGCCAGAGACAAGAGACTCAGCTGAATTACGGGAATGTTTGTATAAATGTTTAACTAGATTGTTGTAAGCAATCATCGATCTATTTAGTGGTTGACTTAATAATACATATACAATAATAGCTCAAGAACAAATATTCTTGCATATCACACAATTTACCATAACAGCGTTGAATGTGGGACCACGTTACGGATACTAAGCTCTTAACCAACCCTAATATTATAACTATCAAAGAATACGTATGAACAAGCTGCGGTCACTTACCATGTGGCAGGCTATCTGTTGTCTGACACCCTTATAACAAATTAAAATAATCTTATTAGTAAACCTTATCCATATTTCACCTTAGTGCACGAAAATACAAGGCTACCTTCAAAATCATTAGCAGGAACGTACACCCCTAGTAATCAGTATTTCTATTATTAACTTATAAAAAATATATAAACTAGAGTTAAGTAGATATTATAATTATAACTGTTAGTCCACATCGCATGCCGTGGCTGTCTTTAATTAAAAACTGTACTTAATTTAATATCTATGCTATAGTTAAATATTTTTTGTTGGTATGTGTTTTTGTTGACTGCCCTTAAAATAAATAAATAAATAAAACATAAACCTTGAGTTCTAATGCAGATAGATAGATAAAACATTTATTTCCATTTCTACATCACACACAAACCATCCAGACAGTACATAGATTAAAAGACAAACATTTTATAATAAAGGTATTAAGACCTTTGTGTGCGCTGCAGAAGTGCAAAAGGTCGCAACTCATTGACTAATTTTGTACACATCGGGATGTGAACAAAGCACTGATATTCTGCTACAGCCCGAGGGCTTTTTAAAATTAAAATTTTGGAATGAAAAAAAATATGTATAAAATTTTAAGTCTCTTACTAGTTTGTTCTTAGATAGAGATTGATAATTTAAAAATATTTACTAAACACCTTACTACGTCGGAATAAAGACCATCAAAGAGTAATATAATCACTTCAGAATTTACAACGCATACTTTATTATATATAAAATGACTCTAATGCCTTTGAAATAAAGATTATCATCCAGCAGAGAGATTTAAATGAATTCCAAGCATAAACAATGAGTGTTTGCCGACATTTTTTTAATTACTCCCTATTTACCATAGACTAAGGAGAATTGTTAGCATTTTTTACCATAGAGCGAGCGGAGTTTTTTAGAAGTAACCAGTGACAATCTAGGGTGCTATAAAAAAGGACCACCGACAAAATTATGTGTCAAGTATCGTACAGGATGTTAAAATATCTGCGTAAAGAAAAATTCTAATATTTTTATTTTGTTTTTTAAATGATATCATGCTGCGATATTAATTATTGCTATTGATTAACTTGAACTCTTTAATTACTTATATATGCTTATCAAACAAACTTTGCATCGAGATTTAGATTTTTAATTTCCATGCGTTGTTGTAGAAGAAAGTATTCACTCTCTCAGATTATAGTGTAATATTGTCTCAGGTTTTCAAGTAAAATTAATTAGTTTTAACATTGAACAGCCTGTATATGGAACAAGCACGAAACCACAGCGAAGCGCGACATTTGTGAACAAACACATGCGGGTTGCTGCTAATGAGTTATCAAAACAACATGACCAACGTATTTATAGATACAATTTAAACATCTACCTGTATATAGGTCATAGACAATATTGGGTGATTACTGTGATGTGTTTTTTAAGTCTTACTTGCTGATTCAGCGCACTTGATGCTTCATCCAACATGGTTTCCTTTAAAAGAGGCGTGAAGATATACTTTTTTGGACAGCGAGGGTGGCTAGGGCAGTATGTCGCATGCTTCACTAGCTATCTTCACATATGGTCTCCTCTACTGCTTATCATCAGGTGGTGTAGTCACTTGCTAAACTTTAAGAAAAACCTAGTACCAACTAACTAATTGTTTACCAAAAATATTTTCAATAATAATGTGAAATTGCCTGATAGTACAATATTTACAGATTCAAATACTAAATGGTTACCTCAGTTTAAATTTTTGTCTTTTTATTTAATGGTTACATTGAAATCACATAAAACCTCTTTCAATTACGCTCGCCTCCATTGCTGTGCTCTGAAGCCAGATTTCAATGACCTTGGTTGTTTTTTAAACAATTTCGGGTACAGAATTAGTAACTTAGTATTTATTTATATATTTAACAATTTACGTACACACAAAGACAATTAAAAGGACACAACAGAATATTAGAGAATTGTACAAAGGTACTGCTTATTTCTATAAGATATATAGAGTTTCATTTTAGACTAAAGTTATCATAATCCTGTTTTTATACTGTTAATTAAATTCTAGTCCACACTGTATGAATGGCAACCTTCAATTAGGCTGTTACTAAATTTAATAATAATAATAATAATGATGGACCAATGATTGCGAGGCTCCAGCGGGCAGTCTTACTCGATAACGCCAGAATTGTCCGCCGATTCTTCTCTCTGTCGTCCTGACCCTCGGCCGTCTGGCCTCCTCTGTCGAGGGGTATTCTCCCATTCCTCGAGCCGTTGAGCTCGGATTGGGAAGATTTAAAATTAATGTAAAAATAATAATAATAACGTTTATTTATTCTCTCATCATCTTAAGCTTATCAATTACATTGACATCATATGCATATGACACAGGTGCATAAGATAGAGGGAGACTGGAGTCTGAACTAGGCGAGTATTTTGTCTGTATTTCAGTACGCCAGTACTCTCCTCTCCCGATGCGTACAGTACATGACTTGTGAGGTTACAGTTAAAAAAATTCTAAATGTGTTTGTTCCTAATTGCTTGTACCAGTCTTTATCTTGTTGGTTGTCGTAATAAAAGAAACAATCAATATATAAAAAACAAAAAAGTATTACAAAAAGTATTTTAAAAACTTTTATGAGGATTAATATAATCAATTAAGTCACAGTCTCCTTATATGATTTAACCTGAATAAGAATAATTTATTGAATCAATATATTATATATTTTATGGCTCTACTTAGATTAGTTGCCGAGAATCTTCAGCTGTAACCAGCTTCCAAGCACTGTTAAAATCAATATTTGTATTCAAAGATCTCGCCATAGCCACTCAAGACTGTAACAGCCATCAGTATACGAATTTATGGGCATAGTCTTGGGTATTGCTGTAAAATTATTGCTTTACCTAAAAATTCGTAAAATAACGAATTAGTCATAAGTATAATTTAAATATATAAGGTTACTTTAGCTTATGTTAAACAGTTATTCCATTATTTGTAACGAGAACGCTAACAAACTATTATGTAGTTTAGCAGATTTAAATATAAAAACTTCAACTGTTGACGGATATACATAAATTTAAAAACAAAACCTGAATATTATCTCTCGTGAATGATATCTGGGGTAGTGATAGGCGAGCTTTACGAACGCTGTTAAAAATGTTAGTTATCATTAAGAACATAAGTTACATTTAGTTAACATTTCGTGTTGTACAAATATTACCTACTTACCTTTTTTCTGCCTTGTAAAGAGAAAGTAAGTATCCATATGTGCATGCGTAGACCGTCCATAGTCACTGTCAGTCATCAGCTGAATGCGACTTAATATTTGCTAAATTAAAATTTAATTTGTTCTGCTTACTTTTATGTTCTATCTGCATAATGTGAAGAATTTTTGTGATTACTCTGTACCATCGTATGAATAAATTGTTTGTAATAATCTGGGCACCTTATAGTTCACATTAGCGTAATCATCAACCGATTATCGCTACAGTACAGCACAGTTATTGTTATTGATTGTGAAGCTAAATAAATTTTATTTGATTTGATTTAAAGTGAGTTAAATAAAAATATGTTGGCGTGTCGCCAATATTTTATTTCATAAAAGTGTAAATGATAAGTACCCACGTTTAAACAATATACGTAATTACAGGAAAAAAACATACTTTTATGCGAAGCGTAGCATAAATATATAATCTTTCAAGGCCAAGGCCCGTCTAAAATGGCCGACTCTAGGAGCAAAATGGTACCGAATAAAAACGAACTTAAACATCTGTCAACAATACGCACCTTTTCGAACGAATTCAAATGCGGAACTGTCAGATTAGTTTCGAATTTCGAATCCTATTCGAATACCACAAACTTATCACCGGCTTCATCAAATTTTATGTTTCTTAAATACTTATGGTATAAAACCTCTTTGCAGACGGTAAAACGAATATTGTCAATACCACAAAGGCCTTATCGACGCTCGAAATCCTTATTATAGAAAAAAACATGAGTATTCTAATTTTGAATCTATGCTCACTAGTTTTTGCATTTGATGAAAATTTTAATGAACCTTAGAGCAATGAAACACAGTTTATAATCGCTTGTCTTGAAGCAATGGATCTGCTTATTATTAAATTGGTTTTCGCAGAAATTCGAAGCGTTCAGATCCCATTGTATATGTGTAATCTTTAGATAAAGAATTTTTTTATCTTTAGCCCAGAATTTTGAGCTTTTGTTAAGCTAAATAAGTGTTTGTAACATAATATGTGTTGAAAATCGCAATCTTTGCATTGTACAATTTTTTACATATTTTTAAATTGAATTCTTGACCTCAAATTTCCTGAGAAATTCATTCAACACGCATAAATACGATACGTGAGTAGATATTATATCAACGGCTAATATTCCGTTAAGAACTGCTTCATTACAAACCTCTCAGCGAACTTACTTTGTTACGAAGCAGTTGCGTTTGTCATGAAGCAGTTATTTTCAAATCTTGACTTAGGGACGATAAGATAAAATAGTAAGAAAAGATAAAAAATGCCATAGAGTACTTATAAGCGAGTTGAGCTAGTAAACTTAAACCATTTTTGGTCCATACGTCTAACATATCGATATTAAATGTATGGAATCTAATTAAATATCTATTATTTAATATTGACGAGCTCGTTATGGTAATGGTTCGAACATCTGTTTGGATAAAGAAAACAAAGCGATCTTCGCTCTGGATGGGTCTATCAAAATTGTTATAGTCCAAATATGTCCTTACTATCTGTAACTCCCACGTAGGAAGGTCTATGCCCAACTGTGGGACGTTTATCGGCTGTTGATGTAGATGATAATTATTTAAGACTGTTATTATTCTCTATGGTATGTTCTATCAGACGATTTTAGTATTGCCTCAAGCCACTTGTATAATTTTCATAAGACTGTATCGCTTGGTTTATATTCCGCGATCAACAAAGACATTAAACGCTCCTTTCTGTGATGCCTAAATAAACAATCAATCTCAGAAATACGAAGCATATATAATTTTTAACTACATTAACCAAATTCCATTGAAGTCTCTAAAGAAACTTAACCCTTCCCTGAGAATCATGAATTAAAACGTAGGTAAAAATGTTTTTTGGTTAAACAACCATAACTAACCGAATTCAAAGATTCATTGTCAAATTCGGAATGGAAATAGGAAAAAAAACTAATTTGAAAAGGCAAGGCGATGCACATTTGAAAACTACTAACCGTTTAGCAAGGCCTCTGCGATGGTATTGAATTGGATTTTCTGGTCGTTATTTTCAAAAAGCAAACAAGGCGATGCAGCTCTAACTATAATGGCTGTTGAAACCAACATGCCCAAATTAACTAGAGCTTCACATTCTTGATGTAATGTATATTAATGTTTGTAGTTTTTAAGGAATAAGGGAGGGGAGGCAGGTCTATATAAATTGGCAACGACACGCACGTACAATAATTCATGAAAAGTACTTTTTTTAGTTATATTGGTAATGCTAACTAGATCAGATGTGTCCAATATTGTAAATTGACTCAGTGGGACACTGATAACCTCATTTCCGACCTCTTTATAGAAATTATAGTGGTCCTAGTTAGATTTTATTAAGCGTATTAAGTTTTTATAAACAGCACAGCAAATTAATCGACACCATCTCATGGTAAACGGTACGTCTCTACCTATATAGCAGTATGGGCAGTATGTCGCATGCTGCACTGCTTTCATCTCACTCTTTCCTAACCAGCTCTACTTTCGGCCCAAAAAGTGCTTTTTCAAGCATGTTTGGAGGGTATCCGTTGAATGGTGGAGAGAATACGTGTGCCAGTAAAGAAATAGTCTGTCTAAGCAACAAATTAATTGATCATGAAATGAAACAACACCTACGTAACAGTATGAAGTAAGGAAGAGTCCTTATAAGAAGATAGCTAGTGTAGCATGCGACATACTGCCATAATCAGCTCCAGTTATAAATATCAAAAATACAATACAATATAATTAATTCTAAACAAAAAATACAATACAACATGATAAGTTCTAATTATTTATTATTAATATTACTGACATCCAAACAATTGTAAATCAAAAGTTCTATAAAATCTATTTTTTACATTTAAAAACACACTGACTCATAATTCCAAACCATTATACTTTTGACCATTATAATAAATTTAAACACTTTAAACTTAAACCTACCTTTTGTAATCTACCTTTCTCCTGTATATCCTAAAATTTTGTTGTGCCCGACAGGGTCCATAGTATCATTAATAGTCTTAAGATCTACATATTATGTAACTATGGAACGCAAAATAAAGAATTGAATTGACTTTGCCGGCTCAAAAAGTGCCTTTTCATGTTATGAGGGAATCCGTTGAATGATGGAGAGAATACGTGTACCAGTAATCAAATATACACTGTCTTAGCAACAAATTAATTGATCATGAAATCTATTTGTGCGTAGAGACAAAAGCAGTGAATAAGTGACTCCGTAGACCAGCACGCGTGCTCGAGTAGGAAAAGAGATGGCTCAAAAAGAGCTCTTCAGAGCAGTCGCCATGGTACAACCGATAAAAGGCGCTATTTAATTGCCAAGGTGTTCGCTACCCTTACATCCCCAAATACACAGTGCGACGCTGCAATCTGTCCAGAGCATCAACGAGGTACTGGAGCTACCCCAAAAGTAAGAGCAATATTCCACACAAGATCTGGGTTATTACAAAAATATTGGCCCTCAGCAAAATGCGACTTTTTTACCCATGCGTTTCGTTCCGTCTCTGTCGCTGGTCTGTGACGGTTCTGTTTGCATTAACTAAAACTAAAACTAAGTTAGCTGCCTGTTTTTCATTAAACTAAAATAATAAAAGCTTATAAAGGCTTCGAGGAGCATAAAGTTAGTTAACACATTTAATGTCTACGCTACAGTTAAATATTTATTGTTAGTATGTGTTTTTGTTGACTGTCCTTAAAATAAATAAATAAATTAACACAATTCTTACACTCTTCACTTAATTCAACCGGTATATTTTATGATGCGCGTTCTAATAATACTAATATGCTTAAGAGTCGCCACTTTAGAAACTTGAAATAACGGTTCCGATTACCTATCTTACTTGGTAGGATTTTAATTAAGGAATCGTACTGAACGATATATCAATAGAATTTTAGGCAAGTTAAACCTTTTTGAACATAGGTTTTAAATGGTTAATAGCCGATCTATTTAACTAAAAAAATATTACATAGAGCATCATATTTTGAGATTTAGATATCTATAAATTAATAAACCGTGAAAATGTTTCTGTATCTTACAAAATATCCTTGTGTGGTCTACTGTATTGAAGAGAGGTTCTCAATATTGAATCTTGAAGCTATCAAGATAGAGTTCCATAGACTACGGTAACTGCTTACACTTCAGACTAACCTGTACGTTTGTCTAACACCGTTATCTTTGAAAAGAATTCTATTCTATTCCAACATTATACAATGTCCAGATTTATAAGTCAAGTTTAAGTATTTACAAATAAATAACGCAATTATGTATTGAGACATGTATTTGTCTCTGTCTATAATCTGCGCTTAAGTATCGAGAAAAAATCGTTTGGTCAGTGAGACACGGCCGCTTCGTAGTGGTTCCGTAGCTAAAGAATATGACATCTAAAGTAGGCGTGGCGTGGCGTAGGCGTGGCGAAGCTCTCACTTTTGGTCCAACACGGTCTCGTATATAAAATGTCGCAATCTTCCCTCCAAAAACTACTCCCACTAATTCTTAATTAGCAAATGTTATTATTCAGTTAATTAATATGTAAATGATTTCAATATGTGTTATCATCATAATCGAATCATTCCATTCTCATTTGGGTATCATTTCATCGTAATCATCAAAATAAGCTTCCATTTTTATGTCATTTCATTACAATATCGCAATGGCTGACATTACGTTCTATTTTCAAAAAAATTTCTCGTAAGTCATTAACATAGTGACAGGGCCTATCATTAGTCGCCAAAAACTCCATGGGGAACGGCTACATTGCACCAGTATCCTGGAGCCATAAATAAAAATTAAAACATTATTAATGAAGATATGGCTTAAAGGACTTAGTTACCAGGCCAAATAATTTAAAAAAAAATTATCAATATTAATATTTTCATGATATAAAACAAAACTAAAAATACATACACCGAATCAATATTTCGAATATATTAAACTCTGAGAATTTTGTTAATTTTATCGATAAATCGATATACAGCCAAATAATATGTTTTGGCTGTACAATACTTGGTAATAATTTAACACCTTTAAAAAGCTACAGAGACCTCAGAGAATGTAGTCCAATCTAAAAAATACTAACGAAAAGCCAGCATTTGTTCCGTTAAAATATTTTAAAGAGAAATTAGTTACAATCGTCTATTAATTTATTGTTTATATTTACTAAATTTGATTAAAATCTACTGTCATCAAAGTCTCACAAGGTCGACAAAATGTATATTATTTATGTTATTTTTTATATAAAGCAGCAAATGACTCGACACCACCTGATGATAAGCAGTAGACGAGTCCACATGTGAAGATACCTAGTGAAGTATGCGACATACTGCCCTAGCCACCCTCACCTTGCTGGCCTAAAAAGTGCTTTTTCACGCCTCTTTTAAAGGAACCCATGTTATAAGAAGGAGGAATTATTACTTTATAAATGTAAATCAATAATGTAACAGTAAGGATCCCTAAAATATGTAAAAAATACCCCAAACATGACCCGCTGCGAGTCTCCCGCCAACCACTGTTAATCCACTAACACACTCAAATTAATCAAAATAAATAATCGCTGTTTGTGTAGGAGCGTGTAGGGCGACTAGACGACTTGGTACTTTCAGTTATTGGGATTTTTCGATTATGCAGGAATCGAAAATATCATTTGATATCTTTCTTTTCATATAAAAGTACTCATAGTCAACAACAACAGCCTTTATACCTATTGTAATGTTAATATTGTACGCCCGAAAATGGCAATTTGTTGTGACTTATGCATGTGACTGTAAGATCTATTTATTGTACACAGAATCACAATAAAATTTATCTTATCTTATCAAATACGTCACACTGTTAGGCACAGGCCCTTCCACATTGGAGTAATACTTACTCGCTTACTGCTTTAATGCGGTAACAAAGAAACTCAAAGTTATCTTCATAATGATAGAAAAGTATTGTAATTTTAAAAATAAAGTTTAAATAGATATCTTACTACAACATTAAATTAATCAAATCGAAGTTTATGTATCCTGAGTATAAATAGATTATATGTAACTCGTAAATGATACAACATTCACAAGTGTTCATATAAACACACACACGTAAATATTGGTATAAATAAATTAACAAACAATATGCAAGAGTAGACATTACTATACAAAAAATCTTAACACCGCCTTGTAGAAATGTGCCTCTAAGTGACAACGCCATCTATTGACTAAATGTCAAACTTTGTTTTATTATGAAAAAATTGACCATAGGCCATGAATGAAGAGACTAATCACATCAATAAAAAAACACAATAAGTATATATTTCGATTAACTCCATGACGAATAACTGTAAATGTAAATGTCCTGTAAATCAAATTAGTGATCATGTATTTTTAATTATAATTTTGTAATTAGAGTTATTACAAAGTATTCTGTATAGATATAGTGTAACTCCTATAATTAAGATTGCATTCAATTCTTATTAATTGTATTTTTTTGTGCATGTGAAAATGTTAATTTTGTTGGAGTTAATAAATAAATAAATAAATAAAGCGACATGTAGGGAATAGGTGATTATCGCTCACTCGGGGTCTGGGTTGGCTTTTTTCCTTTTACGATGTTTATATATCCAAAAATCTAAGTCTATGAATAGACAAGCTTTTGCCCGGGGTAATTTTTTTTAGACTGACTATTGGACGCAGATGGCCTTTACAGCGTTACCGGGGGCCCGGGGTAATATTAAATAAATAAACACTACTATTATTACAACTGTTTTGTGTTTGTATTACTTAAAATAATGATAATGTTATATATATATATATATATATATATAATGGTATCTTATCTTATAATGTTAATTCAAAGAGTGAGTTAATAGAGCCAGAGAATAAAAAGTAATTTAGTAAATTCAACCCCCTCTGGGTGGAATTTAGAAAACCCCTTCCGCAGTGGATTCTTCACATAGCGCTCATTCTCCAAATTTCATGTTACAATGATCTACAATGTAGGCTGTGTATTGATTTTTTATTTTTATTTTATAGTATCAAAATCATTCACACCGCTTACCCATCAGTGTATCGAAGCGTAGACGATTATATTCAAAGGAGAACGATGCCGGGTGATCTTGGTAGTATGTTTGAGGTATGTGGTTAAATATCCCAAGTGTTTTAGGGGACATGAATTGTTTAGTCTTTTGTGTATTATTTACTCTTGGTATCGTGTGACCGTCAGTTGTATTTCAATTTAAATACATTTTGGTATACCAAACAAGATTCACAGACGATTTGTGGGCTGATATCTGTCAAAGACAGTCTTTCCTAATCTAGCCTTGAAAGTAAAAAGTCTATTTCAAACAAAGAATGGAATTTGACATTATTTGACGTTAATTGCTTTAATTTTAAAATAATTAATAATTAAATTATATAACTGGGACGATTTGTAAGTACCCGGTTAATAATTGCTTAAAGATATCACTATTACCTTTGATTACATTTATTTATTTTTCTCATACATATTCCCTAGTTATGATGATTTAAAAGAACTTAGTAAAGAAGTCTATTTAAAAAAAGATATTTTGACTTTGAATACTGTCAAAATACGTCATTTATTTGCTCATTTCATTTTTATAAGTAACCTCTTAAGTTTCGTACAACCGTTGACGGAGTAACACTTACAATTTAAATAATAAAACCTCTACGACATTACTTCGTTCAACGCCTTTAACCAGGTGTGTCATATAGAGCATGTTGACCTTTTGGCCTTATCCCACGTTACTTTTAATTGACGCTATCAATGAAAAATATTAAATCTAATTTTGTAACTGTTCAATATTCCAAAAATAACCTAAGATGGTAGATATTTAGAAACGTAACCAATTATCTCGTGATAAGAGAGTTTGTAATTAAATTATAACAACTTACTATATACATAATTTGGACAAAACTCGTTAGCGCGATTCAAAAACGTGCAGAGCCATCTAGAGACCAAAACTGGTATTAATTAACAGTGAGTAAATATGTGCTGACTTTGTACAATAACTTTTGAGATTTCTTATAGAAATAAGCAGTACCTTTGTGCATTTCTCTAATATTCTGTTGTATCCTTTTAATTGTCATTGTGAGTACGTAAATTGTTAAATAAATAAACATATTGCAGTAATTTTATTTTGAACATTGTTATTATATTAATGATAATTATTTGATATTATCAATACATCATAGAAAACGAGCTGATCATATAATAAAAAGTGCGTAAAAGAATTAACTGTACAAAGTTAAATTAGTACCTTGTTGCAAGTTATATTTGAGTGACCAGAGCGTTTTCAATTTAGCTGGGTAATACATTTATTTTCTTAGTAACAACAAAAGAGGTGTCATGCCGCTGTAAATCCATATATGTCAAACAAATTTTTACTATCAAATTATATTTTCAATAATCTATACTAATATTTTAAAGCTAAAGATGTTTTTATTTGTTTGGTTAAATCATTTGAACAACTGGTTGACTTTGAAATGCTATTTGTGTTTTATAGTCCATTTATAGGGGGACGGTTATAAGCTATATAAAATTTGTTACAGACTAACTCTATATAAGTTAATAAAAGTCAAAGTCAAAGTCAAAAATAACTTTATTTAAATAGACTCATTTACTGAGTTCTTTTAAATCGTCACAACAGGGAATATGTATGAGAAAAAATTATTAATATTTATTCTAACTCTATATAAGTTAATAGTTAATACGAATAAGTTAAATAAGCTCTGCTCACTACTTAACATGTCGTACGTAGATAGATTACATGATTTTACTTGAATATTTATTTGGTTAAGGATTTTAATCATGTTAGAACAAATTTTATTACCAAAAAGTTTATAGTCAACCTTTGTAAGATAGGCTTATGCTGCTGCGAATTCTTTTTATAACTTTAAAAGAAGAACAGTTCTGGAATTAATGATGCATGAATTTAAAAAGCTAATTTTTTGCAACTTTTTTAAATAAAGCTCAGCTCCTATCAGTCGTGATAAAAATGTTACAAAGTCTATCGCCTTCGTCAATAAATGGACCATTTAACACACAAAGAATTTCTCAATTTAATTCAGTATCTCCTGAGATTAACTCTTTCAACCAAACAAACGGGAACAGCTTCAAAATATTAAACTATAATAATCATTTATCCACCGTGTTCCATAGAATATATTAAAAGTTACACTATCATATTGTTAGTCATTTCAAAAACCATTTTGCTCAGAGTAGGTAAGTTAAATTGTTTATTGTTTGATATTTTATGTCAGTATAAAAGTCAAAAACAATAATAACCTTAAACATGTTTTTCATGGGCAAATATGTGGCCTGGATGAGGTATGCAGAGCCTGGTGACGCGAGAAAGGCGAGTCCCAGAAGTCTGCGATGACGCTTACGATTATATTTCGCGTGACCGTCTGGAGCAGCTAAAATATTTAATTTCCAAGCAGACTAATGCTTACTCACATTGCATTCGGTGCGACAATAAAAACTCGTGCGTCATTTCTCATAATTTTCATTCTTTGTTTTAATAGTTTTTTTCTGACAAATGTGTTGTAAAAAATCATATGAAACTGACGAGTGTTTAGCTGAATTACATCTACAAACCACAGCCTCGTATGTAACGAGTAATTTAATTTCATTGTATGGGAATATAACTATTATACAGGATGTCCTAAGCTATATATTTTCTGTGCAGTTTTTATTTTTAAAAATAAGTAATACTGCCGTTGAGAACTGGCCATCAGGCAGTTTCACAAACATAGAGGTGTATATGTTTTTTTACTGTCTGTTTTTTGACGTAAGGTTATCGTTTGTGTTCTGTTTGTTTCTTGTTGTTTTCTTGTCTTCTTTATAGCTTTTATTTCAATATAATATCCATTACTCTCAGCTGTCTACCCTTTTATTTACTTCCCTGCTGCATTCAAAGATTTATTAAATTATGACCTTTTTTTATTACTTACTTCGTCACAAATACACCCCGTATTTTAATGCTAATCAACAGAACGGACAAAAACATCCGCTTAAGTAACATAGTATATATATACTAAAAGAAAGGAAAAGCGTTAAATTAATGACTATAATCTAATTAAAAAGACTTTAATTTTCTTATAATAATCTTTAGTGCTTTGTTCACATCCCGATGTGAACAAAATTAGTCACTGAGTTGCGAGCCTTTTGCTCTTCTGCAGCGCACACAAAGGTCTTTGATACCTTTATTATAAAATGTTTGTCTTTTAATCTATGTACTGTCTGGATGGATTGTGTGTGATGTAGAAATGGAAATAAAGATTTTATCTATCTGTCTTTAAGCTACCAAAGTCAAAAGCATATTTCTTGTAAGTGAATTCATTGAAAGCTTCAAAACAAACAAAAAACAATCTTAAAGCAAATATACGTGTTAATAATGTCTAATGCAAATGTCAAACTTTTGGTAATCTGGCTGCCTGTTGATTTTTTTATTGTTAACGTGAATACTGGATATAATATGTCCTAATTAGCCTTGTGATTTTTTGGATGACTAGGAGAGAACGTTTAATATACATATGTAAAGACTAAATAAATTTACTGCAAGCCCATCCATACTTCCTCGTCGAACACTCCTTGACTCATGTATTTTATTAATTTCTAAAATCATCTAGCCATGTTTAGCTCTAGAGATGGATATTTAAATACAAATTATTGTTAAAAGAAATGGTTTTAACTAAGTTTTACTGTTAACTTGTTTGTATTTAATAATGTAACCAAACATGGGCCCAATTATAACCATAATTAAAAAACATAGCAACGCATTGGGTTTTATCGGTTTTACAGTTACCACGATTCTAAAGAGACAAGATATGTCAAAGTTATCACTTGTTTACTTTCCCTGTACACCGGGACATAAAGAACATCACCACAGCTTCACTACCGAAATAGGATACTTTGAAAGTGTGCATAGAATCATACATCCTTTGGTACACTTTCGCACACTTTTACATACTTTTACACACTTTCGCACACTTTTACACACTTTCGCATACTTTTACATACTTTTACACACTTTCGCACACTTTTACATACTTTTACACACTTTCGCACACAATTACACACTTTTTCATACTTTCGCACACATTTGCACACTTTCGCTCACTTTTAAGCGCTTTAATTAGTTAAGGTATTGATGACTTATTATTAGAAACTACTTACATAATTTGGTAGTGGCAATTGTCAGTGTTTAGAGAGTCGGTCAGAAAATCAATATTGAATAATTATTTATGAGGAGAAGTCTAAATATTTACCGTGTGACTGATGTAAAATGAATACGCGATATATATTTAACGCCTTTAAATTTATGTTTGATCATGCAAAAAATGGCTTAATGTGAGCTGGGATGGTTTTATGCAATACTGAACAATTACAATACGGTTACAAGATATAATTTAATTCAACTTCAAATTGCCGTTACCCGTTACTGCACTCTTGCCAGACGCTGCCTACTACCCAAGGTAACTAGGAATGCGTATGGCTCTTACCCTCTAAAACTAACAAAGACGTACTACGTGATTCGCTTTCTGTCAACGCGCGAGATTGACTCACTCGACCAGCAGGGTGGTTTGACTTTTAACTGGCTGTAGCTGGAGTTAAGATTGAAGAGGGAAAGGGGGGACTTGGACTTTCCTTCAAACTGACGTTGTCATTCAAAGTGGCGGCCACTTCTCGCACTCCCTTACCCTTCTTCCTTAACTTCAACTAAAACCGTATGCCATGAACTTTGACTCTCAACTATCTTGGAGATGGTAGCCATCATCAACATCATCAAGTTCCACTACTGGTACGTCCACGTCCCACTACTGGGACATGTCATCATACATTGGAGAAGAGTTTGTGCTATAACACCATCACGCTAACCCAATGCGACTTGGGAATGAAAGCGGTTGCTGCATATCCTTACTTAAGATAGACTTAAGGTGCCTTCCAGATAGCCAAGCCTATGCTGATTAAAATGCACGGGCAGAGTTGGTGATATAATTAAAAAAAAAATCTCAAAACTCATGTTGCATAAACTCCTCCATTTAAAACACATACGCACATTGGTGGTATCATTGATTTCTATAATAAATTACTCTCATTTGAATAATTTCGCAGTTAAAGTGGACACTTAGGGAAAATAACTATGTCTTGAAACATTAATTTATGGATGAGGTATATTTTTTAATGAATAAATGAAAAATATTTGTTTGGAGAAATAAAAACAAGCTAAATAGTGAAAATGCATGCAAAATGGCGTCCACTCAGCTACATACTACGGCATGCTGTAACAATGGTTTTCTGTGAGACTATTTAAGACATGACAAGACATTTTCAATAATATTTTCAGAGAATCTGAATTGCAATTGAGTTTTTGTACCCTTTTAAAATAAAAGTAACATTTGCAAGAATAAAATGTAACATTTTTGTAAAATTTTCATGTAACACTTTTAATTTTAATTAAATTAAATGTTATTAAGTATAATAAACATTAAAATATTATATTGTCTCCTGGACGAAACTTATATGCGAAATTTTAACAACATCTGATTATAGGAAATAGCTTAATAATCGAATACAAAATCTGGCGCAGACATACAACAGGGTGAGTTAATATAAGCGTGATAAAATACAATCCCACTTATACTTTAAAAACACAGAATTATAAGAAAACGTTAGCGTAATTCAGAATGGGAGTGTTTAAACTTTGAAAAAGCGCAGAGAAAGAAAATATGTCATTTGAGTTTAGTAGGTATTGCGTGAGGGCTGTGACAGTGCGGTGTGGTTCTAACACTGTCAGATGATTATGCGACCTCAGAAAGAAATTCGTCATCATAAATAAATCAAACAAAATTTTGAGAGTTTTTTGGTAAGGTAATTTGAAAAAAATGAAATTTTGGAAATTATGTACATTTATAAGTTGTCTACTAAATCAAAGATAACTTAGAAATGTCTATGTCGTACATTTAAAGATCCTAGGTTCGACCTGGCAGGGGCATATGTTAGTATGATGTATACGAAAATTAATTCAACAATTATATTTGTAAGTTTATTGAGTTTATATTTAATATTGTCATAAACTCCATTCCAGTATCCATGGCAATGCTTAATGCTTCTAAATTTGGGTAATTCACATTTATGAGTAATACAATGTGAATATCATAAATAATACTGTTATGATATTGTAACTACAATTCCTAAAAGCTTAACAATTGAATATTTAAGTGAACACTAACAAAAAACCTCGCATTTATATTCAGAAAACATACTTAACAGTTTTTTAAAAGTAAAATGCCGCATCCATTTATTATAAATTACGATCAAATTCTAGCTCACTGTATCGCTATATGTCAAACAAAGCTATCTTGTATAGATGAATAATACTTTTAAATACCGTATTTGACTATCCAATTTATTAAAATATTGTTAACGTTCTTTAAAATTAATCAAAGGAATATAGTTCTTATGGTCTTCACGTAAGGCTCGACAAAGGTTCTGTCGTAAATCTTTCTAACAAATTTCTAAAAACATATATATATGAGCTTTTTTGAGCGCATTTTGGAATAATTTGGTGAGAAAACCTTTTTATTTAACAATCAATACGATAACTTATTAACATATACATGAAATGGCGAAATAAATATGAAACAATTCGCTAAAATACATTGTATTATTATTTTACTGACATTATACTTACTTAACAACTTGAATTACTTTTTAAGAGCATTTTTCTACCATTTTTTATGAAACAAATACAAGAAATAAGTATAACCGTTGTATAATATCATTATCATGATCTACTGACTAAATATGGTCCACTGCTGGGCACAGACGTTTGAGCCATAACACCACATCGTTGGCCCGATGCGGCTTAGTGGGTTAAAGCGGGTTCTTCAGCTTAACATGCTTTCTGAATTTATCTTGAAGTTGTTTCGGAGGAACTCCTGATAGTAAATTTTATCGACCCATCCAGTCCAGCTCGCTCCATTGACCCATCCAGCTCGTCACTGGAGACGTAAGTGTGGCCTTGTATCCACAGAATTGGTAGAGTATTATTTAAAGAGCAAGAACGAGGTGTAAAGAATTTGTAGAGTCAAGTATTGCGCGGGAGTGCATTGGCAGGTTACGCGTGCATTCGATTCGGCCATTATAAGCGAAAGGTTGTCAATGGCCATGGGAAGAAAGTTTGTTTTCATTATCAAAATCAGAGTTTTAGGACCAATACGCCAACGAGACACAAATATTAAGTAGTATATAGTATGAAGTAATTAATATATAGTATGAATGATAGGACTATTATTTACTGTAACTAAGCATTAAATAATCTATCTTGTAAACCTGCATCTATGTAAAAATCTGCTTTTTATCTAGCTTTTAAGGCTTATTGTTAACTAATTTTTTATGTACTCGTTGTCTATGGTTACATGTAAAATAAATAAATTACCTCATTAACGTAATGACTTTTTATACCAAAAAAAACCAAAAATGTATTATATACTTTTTTGTAATAAATTCTAATTGATATTACAGAAACTATTTACGAATTTCAAAGTAGTATATATTTTTTTAAATATATATATTTAATAACAAATTTATTTCGCTTCAAATATGGTAATGAAAGGCTACAATAAAAATATGATTATCTGTATAATAATTAAGCAGAATTTAAATGTCATTCGTATTTTGACCATAGGTATTCTTAAATATTTTTAGTATAATACTAACAGGGGAAACTATAGACAATTTCAAGGCGACATAGTATCAAAATATCGATTTGCAGCTATGTTGCAAGTACTGAGTTATGAGTTCCATTACGATTCAACTGATACAAAATTGTTATTAATATCATCGAAGTATTGCCTTCTGATGGAAAGACGGTTATATTTGGTATCTTGTCGTAGTATCTATACTGAAAAGGGCATATGGAAAAATGTCCGTATTTTTTAATACAAATAGGTAAGTTTTTAATTTGTACTTAAAAAAATACAATCGTAACATAAATCTTAACTTTTTAAAACAGTTCTTATCTACTTAACAATCTTTGTTAAGTAGATATTTCAAATTTAGATGACTTTTATGAAATTGCCGTTCCTTCCCCTTCCTTCTTCAGGGCACCGCTACAGAGCAGTGTCACCTTGCTCGGCATGGAGCTATACTGTGATCTGAACCCCAAGGATTTCATCGAGTCTGTTATCAAGATCGCCTCGCGGTAACTCGGAGACCTGAACAAGGTGCGTAGTTATTTCACACCTGACCAGTTATGCCTGCTGTATAAAACCCAGGTCGGGTCTTATGTAGAGTATTGCTCGCACCTTTGGGATGGCTCCGCTCAGTACCTCCTCGATTGCCTGGACAGATTGCAGCGTCATGCTATGCGTATTTTTAGCGATGCGGAGGTAACGAACACCTTAAAGCCTCTGCAATTGCGTCGCGACATATGGACAGCGCTTGACATTATCCCTCGGTCTCTTTTCCTACTCAGGAGTACGCGTGCTGGTCTACAGAGTCACTCTTTCACTGTCGCCACGTTTACTTTGCGTATAAAGAGATTTCGTGACTTCTTTCTCTGTCGCAAACTAAAGCATGGAATTCCTTACTGGCACACGTATTCTCTTCTTCACACAATATAGCTTCCTTTATAGGAGGCGTGAAAAGGTACTTTTTGGGCCGGCAAGGTGAGGGTGGTTAGGGCAGTGTTTCGCATGCAGCACTAGCTATCTTCACATATGTACTCCTCTATTGCTTATCATCCGCCTCCAGCCATCATTCTACTCCAATAAGAAAGGGATAAAATGTTATTTATCGCTTAGCTAATCCATAACCTTTTTTTGTAAGATGTACTTTATATTTCTAGAAAATAGTGTCTTATTTGCATTCTCAATAAAAGTATGAACTAATAATATTCCTCTGGACATTATTCGAAATGCCAAAATTACCACTTAACCCGTGACGTTATATGTGCGTATGAGTGCACTAAATTTTAACGTTTATATCCAGATGTTATCGAGATCACATTAATTTATGAGGAACACCCATAATTTTGGTGTTTCTGTATCAATCGCTATTGGCAAATCTTGCTTTGATTTTGTGAAGGTGATTCAAATTTGTAATAGCATTTTCAACTTATAGGAAGGTTTCGCCCACCGCTGGGTTTCGGCTTGAAATGAAAGCTGGCAAATGTAACAGGGCGTGGGGGTATTTACATCTCTTGTCTTCAGTTAACGCACTAGTTATATAAACTCAAGTGTGGTTTCCCGATACTGTTAGTGTCGAGTAATGGTAACCACTTGCCAACAAGTGGGTTATATTCATATTTGACATTTTAGAACCATGGAGAAAGTCAATATTAAATACAAAATATTATATTCAACTTTGGTACACGTACTTATTGAAGATAAATCTAAGCTTATATATTAGTAAATCGATGAGCTTGTTGGCGTAGTGAATCGAGTGGTCTAGTTTCAAATTTCGATAAAATAAGTCCACTTAAACTGTCTCGATCACGCTTATCGTCAGCTGGCCAATCATATGAAAATGATAGCGGCACAGCGGCACTTCTGTAATGTAAACCATTTTTATTCCAAACTTTTACCATTTTATGCATTCGACAGCGATGATCAAAACGTCTTTATACGATTGAAAGGTACACTAGAAGAAGTGCTGTTGCGAGGCAGCGTGTGTGGGTAGATCCCACACCCGCATTGCACTGGAGATAATCTGGTGAATCACTCGGTAGTTCCCAGCTGCGAGGGCAATGGAGTAACCGGAGAGTTTTAGTGGGTATTCCCAGTGCCGCTCTGATGATACTACGACTATTGGTGGGTAGACAAAGAGGAAGTACTCTTGATTCCCTAAGCATATGAAATAGGAAAGGCAGAAGCACCAACTGCTCAAATCACTTCGTCAGATTTATTAGAATACTTCATTTGATTTGCGTATGCTCTTGCGCAGACGTTATAATTGTAAGGTCAAGGAATATTATGGTTTTATTTTCAGATTGCGCATACGAACTTCTCACGATTCCGCACTTAACTAACGTATCGAACGCGTCAATGTCGGACCTCCCGGCAAATATGGGCTTTGGGCATAGAGTAGGCAGGGAGAAGATGAGATAACACGATGAATTTGGAGCCATTGTTTTTTATTCATATTTTGTAGACTTTATATTTTTATATGATCCTTTTTCTTCTAGGATTCAATCGAATTTAATTTATAAAAAAATATTCATCTCCACTCCAACATCAAATATAAATAATATTTTTGTCTGTTACTATTGTGTTTTAATCATATAATAAGGTAGGCTCTCTTCAGATACCCGGGAAGGAAAACGTTATCAAATAACAAAATTCATTATAATATGTAACGTTATTAAAGTAATGTTATTTTTTATTATTTCCATATAAAGATATTCAAGTAACAATACATAATTTAAAGTGTAAATATAATGTTATTATAACTAGAACCATGCGACATTACCAACTTGCAAATATTCTAAAGGCACTGGACGGTTTCCCGATATGGGGCGTGTTACATTACAGTCTCTGTTACGCTGGTTAGCTCGGGGAGCCTTGGACTGTATTTGGGAGAAAAGTGGGAAAACAAGGAAACCACGTCTTGACTCGTCACCGGTATATTGACAACAACAACAAAACATATAAAACAATCTAGTATCAAAATATATTAAAAAGTAAACTGACATATAAACAAAACAGGCTTTATACAAAATATCAGTAACAGGGCGATTATTGTTTTTATCTCCAACTGTGATAAACTTTTGAATGTAACTAAAGTCCATAGTATATATCAACTTCTTCGTGCTTGTAGTTGATTGCTTTTAAGTAGTTACTTCTAACTATATTTATTAGATACCAATAACGTTGATAACGTTTGATATGTCAACGAAATTGAACTTCATCGATATAACATTAAGGGTATTTATCAATTCTCCTGAAAATATCTATACCGCTATTTGAGAAAATAACGTTACCTTTAAAGAGTTGTAAGTAGCGTGTTATGCTGCGTTTACTTAAGTCTTCTCAATGGTTTCTACCTACATTTAAGTAACTTGATAAATACAAATAAAATAATTATCTTTCACCCATCAACTTGCATAGGTCTAGTAAAGTAGATGTCAAAGCTCAAAGACCCTATATTCTTCTTCCAAACAGTGGGACGTTTAGGATCAGAATGAGACCCTCTTTAATGAATGCACTAGCTTCCCCCTTTGGTCTGTCACAAATTTTATAATAAACCATCTCGACGAATGGATAGTCCAACACGATAAACTAAAGTAAATTTTCCAATTCCAACCAGTAGTTCCACGTTCGATCCAACGATCATCAGCTTCATAATATAGTACAAAAACTTCTGCGCTCGCTTACTCTTTGCCGCGAAATACTCCAGTTTATCAGAAAGTTTAAGCGGCCGATAGCGGCTATGAATCATGTAAAAATCTTTGTTTTTTCTTTAATGCGTCCGCCACTAAGTGTCCTAGCTGTGTGACAACAATTTTAGGGTTCAGTTAGTTTGCTGCGGAAGATGCTTTGTTAATACCCAGGTCACTCCCTCGAAACGCAGTGGAGTTCTACGCCACCGCTGCGTTTGAAACTACATTCCGATCTCAATATTTGGAGGTAGAGTCATCTATGGTGCCTTCATTCCCGAAAATGTTTAGCTGGTGATAGGAATTTTTCTAAGCCCTTGCATTATCATAGCATTTTTGTGTTTTGGAAGTAGAAGCTAAGATAGCCAGTTCCTCTGTTGTTGAGGAATCCGGGTGTAGCTGGCTTTATCTTCAGCCTTACATCACCATCAAGAGACCAATCATAACGAATGTTGCATTGTTTTTTTTTATCGAAACCAGAGCGTTCCAACCAGATTAAAAGTGGCTTAACAAAAGTGTTCAGAGCTTATAACGATAAAGTTAATTAATAAGACATAATCTGGGAGTAATTATTATTAGAATTTGGTTGAAAACTTTATTTTTTATTGAACCATTTATGTATACACAAAAGTAATTAAAAAGGACACAACAAAATAACAGAAATTTGTGATACATATAAATATATATTATATATATATATTATTATACTCTTTTTTGTTCATATAAAACGTTATGATTAATTTAACTCCACGAGTGCCTCCTTGTTAACTGTAGGAAGTTGTACTATGTGAGACTGCTGGAAGAGATTTCCTATATATATAAGCAGTACCTTTGTACAAATTTCTGTTATTCTGTTATGTCCTTTTTAATTAACTTCGTGTGTACATAAATAGTTTAATAAATAAATATATATAGTTTTCAACAAATTAATTAAGTTACCTGTAATTGGACTCTTGTTATTTCTTTGTATACCGTGTCTAGGATTAAGGCTGTACGCAACAATTATCGACACTCAATTTAATAATAATAAATAACCTTTTAAAAAACAATATTTTAAATTGCCTTCTGAAGCTTTACCTTAGTGACAAAACAAATTTAACCCTTACCAGTCCACCTTACCTGTTTTAATATTGTTTATATCACCGTAGCGGCACCAACGGAGTGGTAAGGGTTAAACTTAGTTCTTGGTAAAGAAATTTAGCTTTAATATACGGAACCACAGTTGCTAAGCCCGTGCCTGTGTTGTCCGTTTCACCATAATCGGTCAATAGCACCGTTCCTTAAGTATAGCTCAAATCGGACACGTTAAAGGTTATACTATACTCATTGTAGCGTTTCGTCCTTCGTCAAGGGTTATTCCTCTCACACACACATTGCATTGGTAAACAAATTATTTATAATATCTCTTACAATCATACCTATTATTTAGTACAAAGTTAGTGTAAATTTAAATGCAATTAATTTATTTAATACATCTTTAAATTCTATAACTGGGACAATTTGTAAATACCCGGTTAATACGCACTTAAAGTTATCTATTACCTTTAATTATATTTGATTTTTTTTTGCTCATCACATATTCCCTGTTATGACGATTTAAAAGAACTTAGTAAATGAGTCTATTTAAATAAAGATATTTTGACTTTGATTCAATGAATACTATATAATGAAAATCATATTTCGGCGAAGGTGATTCGCGCCATGTTGACAGCAGAAGAAAGAAGCCTTTCAATCCCAACAAAACGCTTCATCATCGAATTCAAAATACCAGGAACACAGAATATTTCTCCCGCGAACGATTGTAACGTTTTACAACCCATTGACACTTTGGCCGTATTGTTGAGAAGGAAATACTGGCATTCCAACCCATGATTTCTGGTTAAGACGTCAAATATTTGCTTAATTACTTTTTGTTGTCAAACGACAACCGCGCGTTGGTAACGCACCTTTTCTTGCTACATCCTTATCAACAATATATATCACGTTATTACATCGAGCCGCTGAGGGACTTACATATGTTTTAACACAATATGCTTTTACACTTAACAGGATTTGTGTCGAACAAAAATACTTTAAACGAGTCAGCTAAATCTCCTCTATATAACAGTTAAGTGTTACGTTCGAACAAGTTCACTAAAACTTTGCCAGATTCTCTGGGTACTATTTTTGTTGCTCTTTCGGCCGTAAACCTCGCTGTATTTCCGAAAGGGAAAAGTAGACAGTCTTTACCGAATTTTTAAATTTTTATGAAAATGGTATTGCTTTTCAATAACGCATTTCGTTTTGTTAATGAATCTATTTAATTTAAAGCTTTTTCATATCGTATTTCTAATGCATTTATAGTTAAGTTCGATGGCAGTAAACTAACTCGTTAAGTAGGCTATAATTTTGACAGTACAATTGAATATTTCTATTTCTTATACGTTAATATAACTGTTGGCCACTTCTACATATTGCTTCTTCAGTAATGCGGCTTTAGTGGATGAAAACATAGAGTTCTATTTACAATTATAATTGTAAATAGAACTCTATGTTTTCATCCACTAAAAATAAAAAAAAAAAAAATAAAAAAATAAAAAAAAAAAAAAAAAAATATATAAATATATATATTTAGAAACAGAAGGAAAATTTACAATATTAATATTAAAAAGAACACAAAAATTATAATGAAAAAACGAAAGCAAAAAATCAGAGATGTGTGACAGACAGTTAACAGATGACAAGAAAAGCTATTGAAAAATAAACTTAATCAAAACGTGGTAGAGTGTGCGACCAGATAGAGTTGCCACACGCCTAAGGGCTGGCTCATCATTACTGCTTCTGTCGAATCGATTTATAGTGCACTGAAAGTAAAAATATATAGTGACGTACCTTAGTATCTTATTCCTAAACCCTCACCTTCAAACCGGAATGTTAAAAGGTAATTAGTAACAAAATTTTAGTTCATACAAGGTGCAATACATATTTGACCCATCTCTAATAATTAAGTAACTAAAGAATTTAAATTTTTTAAAATCCTTTAACTATTTAAATTAAGTCACTACTGTTCTAGTACAAATTATGTTTAACAATGAACGATCTTTTCTGTTGTTATTTAAAACCCATAAATAATGAGTCTATGTGTCTATTAACATGTTGGTCGAGGCGTTGAAATTTAAGTCTTACGTGTACAGAATAAACTATCTTGTTCTTTGAATTTGGAGTATGGTCCAATTCATAAGCTGATTTTCTTCAAACAAAAATATACACTACTATAATCATCTATTTATAATTAAGAAGATATTGATTATTTTACTTCATTTATTTATTCTTTACAAAGACACATTTTTTAGCTAGATACATTCACAATGGTAGCCGTTACTGACTAAATGAAAAGGGAGCTTGTAACAGGGAAGAAGGGTTTATTTTGTAAATATATAAATAACAAGAACTTAGAGCATATATAGCACTTAAAATCAACAATCAATGCTGACAGCCCAGCTGCCCAAAATCAAAAAATATTATCCTTACGGAAAATATCTGTTTATGTAAGCATAAACAGATATTTTCCGTTGTTTGGTACAGGATTGTACAGAAGTATCTTATCTTATCTTGATGTAGGGCCAGGATTACTCGGCCACGTCGACCCAATGGGATCTTTTGTACTTCCCGAATCTTAATGACCGCTGTCTTGGAATACTTCCAAGATGTACTTACTGAGTACACCCGAAGACAGCAGCCTTATATCTTCAGGACTGGGATAGCCCAGTCCAAAGAGACCCATTCTTTACCTAGCAAGAGTATCACAGTTACATAGGATGTGTTCCATTTGTTCGGTGTGCTCCCCACAGGCCCTACATAGAGGCGATCCAACAAGTACAGAAGTAACTCTTAAGAAGTTTGGGCCATCCAAACACCACCACGTCAGCCCAATGGTGAATGATAGCGGTTGCAGTGGCAACCAGGACCAATGGTACCATGACAAAGAACGGAGGAAATAGATGTATCAACATTTTGGGTAACCATAGTGAAATTTGCTTCATTTCCGCATTTCGATTCGGACCACTCAAAACACAGCCGTAGAACGTAATGCAGAGACACGCAGTGCTTAAAACGTGTGTATTTTAAAATGATAAATATTATCTTTTTAAATTAATTACAGAAAAAGTTCGGTTTGGTAATTTTAATAAATCTATTTATTTTCATTGTAAAACACTTTTGCACTCCTAGTGAGAAACCTCTTGATAGATAAAGAATTGTATAATACAAAAGAATTTTCATCATTCATTTTTTTTCTAAGATTGAAGTTAATGATTTATTGATTTTTTTTACTGTGTATTACGCGTTCTTTATATTATTTTATAAATTATAATCCTTTGGACCTTAAAACTTTATTATATATTTTTTTTATTGTTAAGACATCTTTATATAAATTTTGTTCATTTAAATACTGTAATGTAAAAGTAAAATAAATCTTAATTTATCTTAATCTTAATCTCGCCACCGCCTTCCTCTTGGACTACACAAAAACTCTTACAGTAAATATTAATTATTATCGACATGTATATTTTGCATAACAAATGATTCATTATTGATGTATCTTCGGTCGGTAGGCGAGGGGCGGAACGCAGGCTGCCTGCATGATGAGGTTAGCTTTGACGTTAACTTGTTTAAGTTTCACTAAGCTTTGCCGCGGCTCTGCTCTTTTTAGTGGATTCAGAAATAAAGTCTTCATAAAGTATCTACCACTTTTCTTACTAAATATAAATCCTCCTCATTTCTCTGTCGCACAGCTAGAGCGTGGAATTCCTTACCAGCACACGTATTCCCTCCTTCATACGACATGGGTTCCTTTAAAAGAGGCGTGAAATAGCACTTTTTGTGAAAATATTGTTATTTTGCTTAATACTTTGACGTTTTAAATGAAAAGAAATGGCTCTGCATTTCGTTATAAATATGGTTAGCATTTTTTTTTGTAATATTAAGAATTGTTTGTTGAATTGTTTTTTATTTTGTCATATTAGGAAAGTGCTGGTTCTCCAGCACTTTCCTAATTTGACATGAATGCGTGGACGAATTGAAAATATTTTTTGGGATTTTTATATATTTTTAGTCTGACTGATTACCAAAGACTGCCACCATAAAAATAGTTCTTTTGTTTTTCAGGAATCTGGGTGCAGCTCGCTTAGATTTTTAACCTTATAACAACTTACCATAAGAAGAATACACAGAATACCCTTGCCCTTATTAGTATGTGGGTTCATTACTCGGCAAGTGGAGTGTATCCTTAACACGACAGGCTCGAAGGACCAATGTACGGGGAAAGCTATTAAAGATAATATATTGCAAAACTGAATGATTTTAATGTAATATGAGAATGCGTGGCGCGCTTGATGACCGATGGCGAACTGGACTAAAATAACTGCATTACTTTATTAGTGAATTTACAATATTCAGGTTGAAACAATAACTGCTAATATCACAGTGTACGCGCGATGCCCGTAGTAACAACTAATCCTGGCCGTTTCCAGTGAAGACTACAAATTTTTTAATACACTTTTAGTTTTTAGAGTTCGTTAACATACATATATAATAAATCTTATTAATTTTTGTTAATCGACATAAGTTTTTAAATAAATAAAAAAATTGATAGTAAAATACAGATTAAGATAACTAAACAAAGCAACTTTCCTCGTGGTTGTTGTGTGTCTCTAGATGTGTCAATCAAAATTTTTGTACACTAAGCTCCATGCTTCCGGTTCTTAAGGCAACCGCTTTTGCCGAATCAACCTGTTTGAGTTATCGTAATGGTAAAGCCCAAACTATTTTCGTCTTCGTTCTCTTTTTAGAAACTTTCCAGTAGTGTACGAAGACCTATGGCCAGCAGTGGGTGTCTATGACATAATTGTTCTGCTCTCTCTCTCTCTTTCAGTGTAGTGTAACGGTAAAAGCTATTACTAATTTTATTTTATTTTATTATTTCGTCAGAGTTTTATCTTCTTGAAAACATTAATATAACACACAACTAGTGTTCTGTGACAGTGCCCACTGTTGATTCTTTTTATGTGATTTATCAATGAGTTCTTTTCAATATTAACCATTTAACGCTACCACTGTAGCTGACGTGAAAAAGTAGTTACCTTTTCAATTTTATCTCTTATACCGTGTTTTTAAATAGTTGTCATGGTTACGTATGTTGGCTCATTTATTAAATGCACAGATTATTTGTAAAAATCATATAAATACATTTCATATCTATTAGTAACCAGTTTCATTGCTTTGTAAACTCCTAAAAGGGTATGTCTATAAAAGCCAATGACTCGATCTCTGGCGGTCATCTCAGCTCTCAACTTCATATACTAACTAATAATACTATGCTAAGTGTTGGGGACAGTAAAACCTCCTTTTTATTAATTCGTTGACCGCTTTAGTTTTAAAAAAAGAAGATATGTTAGATTGATTATAATTTTGTTTTTATTATTGCTTGTCATTGTGAAAATTTCCACTTTTTTACAGTAATATATTTTATTTTTATTCCACCAATTTTTCCTTTCTTGCGCCCATTACGTCATCTTTTACAACACTAAGTAAGAATATAGAAATACAATAATATCCCACTGGCATCCCCCTACCCTGTAGTTAATTTACAAATATAACCACTAATAATTCCTAACTTTAGGTGTTTCTAAAATTTATTTTTAACCGACTTCAAAAAGGAGCACATTATATGTTGTACTATATGTATTATTTTGTATGTATGTTGACCAATTTTCTGTTAATTATGAACAGATATTAAACATACTATGACATATACTCCTCAGGATAATCCAAGAGTGGTTTTATTGTCAGCAAGTCAAGATATGGTGATGGGATGCCAGGGAAATCAATAGTAACCTTCAAATATTTACTTAGTATTACGTGCTCTACATTTTGAGTGGTACTTAACATATAATTCGAATACATTTGATAAATAATTGTTACTGAATATAAAATATTTTATTTTTAATAAATTACGGTTTTTATCTTTTGTTGATTTAGAATATTGGCTCCGATTCCGTTGTGTGAACTAACTTCAGAACTTTCAGAAGTCTGTTACAGACACTAATCCGACTCCACGAAGGCTTGTCTAAGTAGAAAGTAACAAAATAAATAATCAGTGCTACGTTAGGGGGTTGTATATGATAAATAAAAAAGAAACAACCCCAGTAGACAAAATTGTTATAGAAGATTAAATATTTCAGGGCCGATAAGGTCTACCGCCGATTGTAGTTTACCTTAAACGCTGCCAATCCGGAATAGTACTCTTATTTATGATGGTAGTGGTGGTAATGGCCTGAATCGGATCTCTGACGTTAGTGGATCGTCTTCCGGCGTCCTGGCTGGCCCAAACAGGAAATCAAGCCGGAACTAAAAAAGCTGGCTATCGTTTACTTGTAGTGTTGTATTTTTAGAATCTTTGTGCAATAAAGTATTTTTTGTCCCTTACTACGTTTCGGTTCTCCTAGCTACGATACGGCCACTCTTTTGACATGTTTAACTTCAATTAGCAAAGGATAGTTTAACTTTTAACAACTCTAAAGTCAGTCGTCAGCTTTGGACTTATTTTGATTATTATGCCTTCATATTAAGCTAAATTGTGTTACAATCACCATTTAAGAAACATCAGATGACGTCACCGATTGTCTGACCTATTCTCAGGGTGTACACATGATCAATTCTGATTATCGCGATCGAATCGCTAAATGAAAAATGTACGAACAATGAAGAAAAATTCAATAAATTTCTAAGTGAAGCGATTTGATTGCGATTTTTGTAAATGTATCTTGTCTAAGCCCTCTGATCGGATTGTTAAGAAAGAGTCTACATTAAATTTCAGTCCATGTGCAATCAAATAGAAGCCCAATACAATTATTTCAAAGATAAATAGGTTTCTCTAACTTAAAAAGACAAAGCAGTAATCTTCTCAAAAATCATTTATTTCTTATTTTATATTTTAACATTATCTATTTACAATAAAATCTACACTTAGCTCTTGTAAATTCCAACTAAAATTCTGCTACTTTTTCATTACATACCAGCCAGAAAAGGAAAGATAATACTCGTTGAGAGCATTCTGAAATGGCATTTACAAATCATACAGGTATATCTCAAATTGAAACTTGCAAAATTAATTGAGTTAATTAATTTCGTCAGTGAATAATAGAAATTATTGTAATCAGTGAGCCTACTGATGTTACGATACTAATTTTGACATGTGAAATTTGACAAAATTCAACTCGCACTGTCATATTCGCAATCTTTCATTAAATTCAATAGAGTTTTTAATGCAACCTAATCTATACTTAGATTAATATATATAAATATATATTTATATAATACTATATATAAATATGAAGTGGTAGAGACTACAAATCTAATAACTAAATAAATGTTTGTTCAAAAATGTGACAGGAAAAAGTCAAACTTATTGTGGAAAATTGGAAACAGCCAGAATCGTTAAGTAAAATTAGATATCTGTGAAATTCTATCAATTAAACTACTTTGATCTATTACTGACTTAGGAAATATCTTTGTTAATCATTGCAAAAGACATATATTTACTGAGTATATAAAATTAACACAAAAAAATAAACAAATGTTATTATCAAAAATTTATTATTAATGAATAAGAAAGTTTATATTTTGTTAAATATGAGATACAAAGGATAATTTTAATATACAAGCTCCATTTTGATACGAATGAATCAAATTGTGTAAAACAAATTCAATTTACTAAATTTTACACAGAGATGTAAAACATCAATAAGTAAAACATTTTTAATACAATAATTTAACTAGTGAAACTTGAAAGGGCATGCAAACTAATTGCTGATATAAAAGGTATAACAGATTGTATAATTAATAACATAAGGTGTATTTTGTCTTGATCCTGAACATAGATAAAGTCTTGCTTAGTGACAAATTTAAACAGAATAATGATTTCGTAAGAGAAAGATATTTTCTAAAATATTTTGTCTTGAGATTATTAAGGACAGAGACTATTAAGTCGTTTATCAATACGTGAAATTATTCTTTTACATATATACAAAAAGATTATAATATTTAACTATCTATAAATATCACTTCAATAAAACACTGGCACATAGTTAAATAATTGCTAAACATTTACAATAAATTATTAAAACATTTGGTATCGAAAATCTTTACAAAAATATCACTCACAAAATTTCTGTTGCATTCAATTTTTTACAGTTTTTAAAAGTCTAAAATCACTATCGGATCCGTCTACCTAAAACTTTGTTCACACTTTTCCACTTGAGATAGCACTTTTCCTATCCTCTCGTGTAATATTTTTGAATTTTTATCAGGTAATGGTGGCAAGATATCCCTGATAACCGCACTATTTTTTCTATGAAAAATTTCACTTAGTTTTTCACCAACCGAATGTTCGTATAAGCTCTTCAAAGAGTCTATAGTTTTCTTTCTGAACACACACAGGTTATCCAGCATTAAACTATGATAAACATTATATTTCTTCAACAACCTGTAACCATGCAACAGTCCAGATTCGTTGTCAAGGAACAAGAGAAGACCGGAATCCATTTTTCTCGCCAAGTTATGAGCAGGTCCATTCATTATATTTATATTCCATTGGTAATTGAATAGATTGTTCACTATTCTATCCAAGTTAGCTGTCAAGTAATCAAATATAATGAGATCAGACCATTGAGCTAGTTCTACGAATAAGTCTATCGTCTTCCTGTTCAAAATCATGTTTATATGGTCGAAGTTATCGGTTACGTTTTTTATTGATTTCAGATTTTTAACTTTAAGTTTTTCTATTAGAGTTTGCTTAGACACGTCAGTTGTCTCGTTTTCTTTTAAAGACATAGATAAAACATCATTCTTATTCAAATGTCTTGTAGATGGTCTAAAAATTTCAGGTATAGTAGCTGATTCTAGGCTGGGAATATACTGAGTTAATACTACAGCTCTGTTTGTATTCCATTGTGCTGTGGCGATGTCAGAAGCCACACTCCGCCACAATTTGTCCTTCAAGTCGATAACTTTCACAACAGACGGCGCTAGATTTGTCAAATTTAACAGATTTCCAACATAAAAACTGAATATTTCTCCTTGAATTTGGTCTGTGTTCTGTCTGTATCTGACACAAGCTTGGATTCCGTCTTTGAATGTTATTAATCTGTTTTGCATTCGTCCACAACCAGCCTCCATTTTGACAACTTCACTCTGTTCTACATAGCTTTCCCAAACTTCAGCGGAATTCTCTCCATAACCTTGAGGCATATAATCTTCTATTTCAGGACCCCAATATATATTACTATATAACACAGTCAAATCATTAGGAACATAATTAGTTTTGGTTATAACATTGACTATTGAATGTTTATGATTATTCATCTTATTATCTTTGAGAATATCTTTCATATCTTCCGTCAATCCTTTAGGATAGACATCTTTTCTATATTTATGAGCATCAGCGCCGGTAAAAGAAACTGTATTAAATTTATCATCTTTTGTGTCTAAATAAATTTCATTATCACTCTTTTCAGTTTTTAAAGAGTTTAAATTTCGAGATATCAATTCAGTGCTTGTGTTTATTCTGACTAGTTTTCTAGGCATAAATTTTGCCCTGTCTTGCTGTGAACTCATTAAAGCTACACCTATTACAAGACCAAAAGCGAAACTAATTATGACACTAAAAAAACAGTAATTATAAAAACTATACTCTTTCTTGACGATAGATCTTCTTGACACGTCGTCTCTGTAACTAAAGTTACCATATAAAATATATTTAGGTTTATCTTCTCGAAACCTGTTAATGTCTCCTGTCATTTTAAACTTATCTTCCATCATGATTTTCTTATGTTTATGTATTTCAATGTCTTCTAGAGTTGGTATTCTGTTATTTGTGTCATAATTTCTGTTGTCACTAATTTTTTGGGGATCCATTTTTTCCTGAATGCCTCTGCTAATCAACTGTGGTTTTGTATATCTGTAACAAAAAGAAAATTGTGTGTTAACATTGACTGTCATTGTCTGTTCTTAGTTTGAGAATTTACAAACAAAATGTAATAAATAAACTAGGGCTATACAAGGAAATAACATTCCTTAAGATAAAATATTATATTTGGCAATGTAAAGTTCAGTACATCTAATTCGAACATCTCAACAAGGTAGGTACACTAATTTGAAATGATATTGAAACAGTGTATTTTAAATTCTAAATTAACGGTCGTAGAGTTGGCAGGGCACTTTGCTGACATTCAATAGGAGCAAAAGCTCTAGTAGGCCACCCACAAGGTGAACAGACAAACTTGTGAAGGTCGATAGTAGCTGCTGGATGGTGGCAGCATAGGTCTGATCTATTTGGAGATGTGAAGGAGTGGCGTCTCTCGGCTGATATAAAGTCATTGAAATTAAATATAATCATTCCAAGTACCTTTAAAGTATATAAAAAAAAAACTAATAATTTAAAAATAATTCAATTTAAGAAGTTAAGTAATTTAACTTTGGAATCGGAGATTTAATTTCTATTGCTACTAGAATACAACTTAGAACCGAATGAAATCACTTCTTAAATTTAATTATTTCGGCCTTTTTGGTGTTTAGTTTTCTTCAAAATTTTGTTCACAATCTTAAGCAATAAGTTTCTAAGGTCAAATTTAGATGGGTAACCGTCAGTATAGGCCCCTGTCGTTGATCAAAACTACTCCAATAGCTTTAGTGTAAACTATTAAAACACGTAAAACATGTCTATAAAATTTGAAGGTTGCCCTCGATTTCTCTGGGCTCCCATCATGAGATCCTGACTTGGTGACAATAGCCCCATCTCAGGAGTACGTTTAATAAAAATTGATGCAGAATCGACCACGAAATCGATGAATATACATACAAAAAATAAAACAAATTCAAATCGTATGCATTTAGCTTAGATTTAGCATAAAATATTTTGAAAATCTGGTTGTTTTTAATTATAACGCTTCATACATTAAAGGCTATATACCTTTACATACATACGCACAAATATTACTCTGCTTTATCAGCAAGGCCAAAACAAATTGACCTAAAATTCTAATTTAATAAACTAACTTGTAATCTTTATTACTAAATGTAGTCGACTACCCTCCTTTTATAAATATTTGAAAAAAACAGGTGTTCTATTTTCAAATATTCATAAAAGGGGGTCAAACTGAAAAACGCTCTTCTCTCATCACAAACACAGCGTGAAAAGACGAAAACAGAAGCACCTAATACACTTAATCATATACTATTACTAGTTACGCCTCTTTATAACAAAGGCGAGGAAATTACAACGTAAAGCTAATACACACAACCCATCCATTACTGGTGATTCAATTATTAAACCTTAATTGTTTTAGTCTGATCAGTGGTCGACGGGAACAAACCGGGATTTTTAAAAGATATTACAACTCTTTCGAGTCTTTAATTTTAGAAAAATATGTATTTAATATGTTTATAACAACATTTCTTTTAACAATATTTTATAATCATTTAAATCAAGTCTCATGTATTTTATGCTTAATTTAAATTAGCGTTTCTTAAATAATACGTATGACTTTTACGTCATTATTAACCGCTAGACAACCACAAATGTCATTTTTTTAAAGTTGCAATCACTATACTAGTGGCGTATTATGTTTATATGTATTAGTAGCGTTTGGGTAATGTACACAGTTTTAAAGAGTTAGAAAGTATTATAAACCATAGCTTAGTTAGTACTTGTACTTGTATCTATGATGATATTAAGAGTTATATTATTTTCATTCATTTATCTCAAATTAAATGTCATAAGCTAAATTTATTCATTATGAATCCTAGCGTTCCATATATCTGTCTCCATCGGCATTCGGGTACCTTTGGTTACACTATTCATATCGATGAAAAACTCCCAACTATAAAATAAAATATGTTGACGCGCAATTTAACAAATCCATTAGAATCGTGTAATAAAATGCAAAATTCTCAGAAAAGCATACCTTTTGCATAAACTGTATCGAATATTTAATAATCTCAGACCCATATTTTACAATTTAAATGTCAAACACAAATAAAACACCAAAACAAAACAAAATCAATAACAAAGCTGTCGTAAATTTAAAAAAAAAAAGATAAAACGGTGTGGTATTAACATCTCCAAATGATGTTCAAAGTCGCCTAACATGAGTTTTTGTGTAGTAGAGGGACGGGATATTTTGCTTCGTTCTTTTTTTCAACGAACCTTGTTTAGATGTTTTTATAATGAAGCATTCAAAAATGTCTGTTGCACGCATTCCTTGTTTTAAAACGACATTTATTAGCTCTGAAACTTTGAATATGATTGCCAGTTAAGATAGCAGGCATTAGTTAAACAATAATTATTTAAATATCTTTATTGCGTACAAGATGGCGCTGTTAAAGTTGTACCTATTACATTTGATGTATATTTTTTTAGTGTATTTAGTATGTAACACGTTTTTTGCATCTATCAAAAGTAATTCCATCATTTAATCCAAAGTAAAAGGTAATTAAAAGAATTTTTAACTATAACTAGATAAACAATTCTGAATATATTGTTTTTATGTAAATTTTATTTCAACCATTTGGGTGTCCATAAAATATTTATTTTTTATTTTTTCTTTATAGATAAAGTGATATTTTTCTAGAATACCTTCCAAGATTTATTAAATTCTCAATATTCTTTAGATAAATAAACCCCAAAAAGAGTCAAACCACACTCAAGATACCGAAAGATTAGTTTATGTAATTTAACATTACAAATATATAAATTTATATATATTAGGGTAAATTTGATATAAATTATTTTTATGTATTTAATTATATTATTATTGGTACACGCCCCTCTTACCTTTCGAAGTCAATTTTCCCATATATGGGGCTGCTAGAAGAGATTTCTTATAGAAATAAGTAGTACCTTTTTACAATTCTCTAATATTCTGTTGTTAAATAAATAATTAATTATTTCAACAACTTACTTTATATATACATAATATAATACAATTTCCCAGACAATAAACGAAAGACAAGACAATGAAATAAACATATTACATATACTTTTGTAAATGGTAGCAATCAGTTAAGAAGGTAGTCGCTTAAAGTTTATCAATACATAAACATACATAACTCAGGACATATCATGGGACGAATTTTTTTTTAATTATTTGGCCTGGTAACTAAGACCTTTAAGCCATATCTTCATTAATGTAGTATGGGACGAATTGCGTTTGAAAGTGAACGAATATGTTATCCGCTGAAAAATACAACTGTCAAAGTTTAAACTCATTTGTTGATGACGGCGACACTGTCTTCTAATCTGTTCTGTCAGTCATTAATCTATGTACATTGTAAGTGCTTTTCTGATTTTCACCTTTTTGGAATTCGTAACTTTGTTAGAATTTTTATTCTCAATGTTTTCGATTTAGATCTTTTTTTCCAAAAGAGAATTGTAATATGGAACAGTTTTTTAAGTGTTATTCGCTGATTACAAGGTTAAACACATTCATTTATTCATATCGACAGCTAGTGGTAATTACAACGTATAAAAATGTGTAGACAATAATTTAATAGATTAAATAAAAGTTTATGTGATACGTAGAAAATATATAAACATCTTAGCGCCTTTCTCTGTCGCACAGCTAGAGCGTGGAATTCCTTGCGGGCACACGTATTCCCTCCTTCATACAACACGAGTTCCTTTAAAAGAGGCGTGAAGAAGCACTTTTTGGGCCGGCAAAGTGAGGGTGGCTAAAGCATGGACTCCTCTACTGCTTATCATCAGGTGGTGTCGAGTCATTTACTGGGCTTTTTATAAAATAAACGGTAATGGTATTAAAATTGTTTTTTTAAATAATTTCAGTAAACCTCAAAACAGTTACAAATAATCTTGTCCAGATTTTACCACTTGATCTATTAAAATTCGTACAGTTTTCGTACGTTTACAAGTCGAATGTTAACCGACCTGAAATAAAGTGAATTATAAGCTTCCTGAACCACGTTGTATAATCAAGTGGTGAAAGCCAAAAATCACATCACGACAAAGCAAGTGACGCAAGAAGATATCTAATAGATTCTTTGTTAGTCTGTTTAAACTAATTTAATTGAAAAAAGTTTTCGTTACTATAATTTTTGAATACGAATAAAAATATATAGACAATAATTTCCTAGACATTAAACCTTTAGGTTTCTTTATTTAAGAACAGATTTCATTAAAATTCAAAAAAAGTTTTATTGAATTATCTATATAATTGAATATGAGTCGCCGGAATGTCTACACGCATTAACTAAATAAATAAATTTAAGGACAGTCATAATCATTCATTTCAATATAACCAATAAAGACAGATGACGATGACGTCATTTGAAGTTTTCAAAATGGCCTCTTGAGTATATTTGGCTAATTTAACACGCATCATTAGGTATCGCATACAGTAGACTAGATAACACTAAAATATAGTACAAGAGGAAATGTTGAGGGAGGAAATTAGTACAACAGAACACAGAGATACATTTTGCGATGTCTACATTTATATATGTCTTGTTACATTGTTAACACAAGTTTAGTTAATTCTCATTTTCAAAAAAAAGGTTTATATTAATTTTAATTTTTCTTTTGCATATTTTATAATTAGAATTAAAAAATGTATAATTAATAGTGTATAAGGGAAGGTTATAAACAAGTAAATTATAAATACAATAGCGACTCTGTAACTACAGCCATATTTGTTATACAGAAAAGAGAGGGGTCTTTACTAATACAGGTTTTTTTAACTTAAAAGAACAGACCTTTATTCTAATAAAACTACGTGTAGTAAATAAATATATTTTTGATTTTTAATCATTAAAAGAACCGATTAAAATTCAGAAGTGTCAAAGATCTAAGTGTCAACTGAATCGACGTTCCTACAAGTCATTCTATCTTTGAGAGACAAATATTTTTTTATTTTTCATTTGAATACCAGCAGAATAGGCACTAATACATGTTATATGTGTTTTAATATTAATTTTCTTGTTTCGCCAGCCAGACAACGTGAGACCAAAACAATATCTGTTCAAACTATATTATTGCAATACAAAATCAATAACAAACCTATTTCAACGTGACCTCGCCATTATAATGATACATAAATCCGTAGATCTTGATCGTCATTCGATAGAGGGTGCTGAGATCACGAGGTCATAACGTTCAGGTTAAATCTATTGTATTTTGCTATAATGCCTATACTTCAGTAATATAGTCAAATAATTTAAAACTGAAAAGCCGATTTTGTGGTCAGAAACCTAAGCCTAGTTTTAGTCCCGGTTCGTTCATGAGTCATGAGTTTATTTTTGATATTTACAAAGTCAAAGTCAAAATATCTTTATTTAAATAGACTCATTTACTAAGTTCTTTTAAATCGGGAGTAATTAGGGAGTGACTGTCTCCTGGAACTCTTTCCTGTTGTAGTTCGTGCAGGACTAAAATAAATATAAATACGTGCTAAATTAGATACTGACCAGAAAGGGACAGATAAACGGTAACTTAATTTTATGACTCTAATCCAAAAACATAAAATAAGTTGAAAGGTCTAAGTATACATTAAATTTAGATTTCTAAAATTAATTCTTATTTTCGTTGAACGAAAAAGAGGCAGATAACTTAATTTTAGTGGATGCCAGCAGAATCAGTCCTTGAGTTGCGAACCTTTTGCACTTCTGCAGCGCACTCAAAGGTCTTTGATATCATCTATTTCATAATGTTTGTCTTTTAACCATTGTACCGTCTGGATCTATTTTTGTGTATGATGTAGAAATGATAATAAATACTTTATCTATCTATCTATCTATCTACATTGACAAATTCGGCATGTTATAATTTAATGCACTTTAGGGAGTACAAAAATAACTACAAATTGTTATTATTTGTTTTTAAATGCTCCTCGTAATCTACTCCTCATAACTGACTCTCGCCATTCCTCGTTTTTGGCGTGCTTTGAGTGTATTGAGTATCTGATCAGACCAACCATTTGCTACAACCTATAACCTCTAGAACGTCTACCTTCCACCTTTGCAGTGACTATCAGTAGATCAAATATATGTTTATCGTTTTAACAATGTAGTTATAACCTCCATGGTCCTACGAAGACAGCAGAAAGGGTAGTCTCTATACCCAGTTCTCTAAGAACTGAGTGGTTAGCATTAAATGTGTGCAAGGAATCTAAAGCATCACTTTATAATCCGTCAATGCAGTTACTAACTTTATCGCAGTCCAGGTTCACTCTGTAACTAAAGAGTTTAAGTAAATAAGGCACATTTGCGTAAACCTCACAATTGCTAAACGACAAGCTTCAAACTTTATTGCTAAACATGGAATTATATTTGTTTCAAAATTCAAGGAGAAGCATCTGAATGGATAATGTACATTATTAAAATGCTATAACTCGAAGAAGGCAGACAGAAATTGTTCCTTACAATTTACAACCATATGAGTGGGTTGGATAACAATGGAAATGTATTAGAAAGGGCCGTTCCGAGTTGGATTTTAATAAATAAATTGCTTCACCCTTTATTGGAAATGTGATAGAAGCTCTGCGGGGCGACCCGCTTCTGAGATTTCAGTGATATCAACGTAATAACCTCGGCATAAGAATTACTAACGATAGATTAGGATATGCCTACACAATATGAATAATTCGCGAATATTAGTTATTTAAATAAAAACGCTTTGCCGAGTATATTTCTTTTGTGCATTCAAAATATATATGCTATCAAAATATTAGAAATGTAATTGAAAACACACCATTGCTTGGTCACATTCCTTGAGGTTCCACGTTTCACTGTATGTATTTTTAAGATAAGATAAGATAAGATAAAATAAAATTTTATTGTGATTCTGTGTAAAATAGATCTTACAATTTCATGCACTTAAGATACAACAGATCGCTATTTCTTTTTGTTTTTGTTGTTTTGTTTTTTTGTTTTGTAAGTATGTTCACTAATGCCTGCCAACTGGGAGCTGATCATGGGGTGGTCCCATCGTCACCAAGTCAGGATCAGGTGAATGGATCCCATGGAAATCAAAGAAAACCTTTGAATAAATATCAAACGAATATGATGTCAAAAAAACTTACTTAGGGCATATGTAAATGGTAGAACAGCTATTAAAAGGATTTTAAAAAATAAAACAGTTTCATCTCAGTCACTTGTTTCGTTTTTTAAAAAAACGAGCCACTCAATCGATCAATCCTGACGTATTTTACGTCGAAAGAGGTTACTAATCAAATACATAACAAAAATAAAACCTACACCCTTATTTCTATAACAGCTCAGTTCAAAATCCATTACCACTGATTCCATGCGAGTGACGATAACATTAGCTGTACACACGATTTTGTGGCGAATGTATTTACAGATAAAGTACGATTTCGCTTGTTTATTGTTTTTAAGAGAGCTTTTTTGCGTTTTTACCTTTCATTCTGAGCCATTTGTTCCATGATGCTTGTAAAACTGAATTTTTAATGTCAGGACGCATGTTCGGCGTGTTACCGTTGTAATAATATAAGTTTTTATGTTTAAAATCTGATACGTACTGGGATGATCTGATAGGTTGCTACCGGTACACACATATATATCAAATGAAGAGCTTTGCATAGTGCTTTAAGCGGTCATTGAGATACGCAAGACTAAAAACGACTTAAAAACATTAAAACGAAAAACATAATGCAATATTTAAAAATAGATTTTGATTGCACTATAAAACAAAACATGTATATGTTTGTAATACTAATACATAATGACATAAGTGATTTGTAAATGTCATTATAGATACTAAACGCTGAGAGTTTCTTGCGCCGTTTCTTCTCTGCAGCTACTAATTCGTCGAAGCGGTAGTAGGGTTAATTGGGAATATGCATACTAGTGTTAGTTTAACAATTTATATAGTACATATTTAAATTCTATAACTGGGATAATTTGTAAATGCCCTGTTGATACCCACTTAAAGTTATCACTATTGCCTTTAATTACATTTGTTTGTTTTTCTCATACATATTCCCTGTTATGTCGATTTAAAAGAACTTAGTAAATGAGTCTATTTAAATAAAGTTATTTTGACTTTGACTTTGACTTCGATGTAAGAAGTTATCCAATTTGAAATAATCTTTTAGAGTCGGAACTTCTATTTTCTGAAAACAACTTAGCACCAACTCCAAAAAATTTTTGTTTAAATCTATTTTTTTTCACAGTTCTAAGTTTTTAAGATCCAAGTCTTGTCGAATTGTCAGTCCGTATCGTTTGTTAAAAAGACGTGCCTATAAAATTTGAAGGTGCCTTGGGATTCCATCATCAAAACAAAGCAACCTTTGTCATGGTATCTCTGATTCAATCCCACCACTTGACCATGGCCTGTCTCAACCATCTGGTTATGAAGTTCGAATCACAGAAGAGTACTCTGCTTCATGCTCGAGGCTCGTAAGTGTCAGCGCTATTACAAGCGACAATGACTGTAGGTAATTCGATCTACCACAGCCGAGTTCTCAAGTAACAAGGGTCACATTAAGGCCGGTGCCACCGATACACTTATCAACTTTAATCGATCGATGAACCAATGATTAGTTAAGGTAACTAGAATTTAAAACTGACGAGCTCCTTACTCGTGCATTTACACATTTTTCCGTGGTATTTCCATTACGTGTACCTAAAGCACGGGAGCGTTCTCCATCTCTCCAGAATTTATTTATTTATTTACTGAAGTCACACTATGTTATTTTACTTTAATATTATAGTGGTAGATTAAATACGTGTTAGATTATATATCTTGACAGTAAAAACTTATTTAAATCATATAGAAACACGTATGCTTGTAGCGGAAATCAATAGTCAAGAAGATCGTCTTCTTTCACAGGCTTCTTTCAACGTTTTTTTTTTATCTAGATCACGTTAGATGGCGTTAGTAGTTTCGTATCCTTAACATAGACAATGACTTTACCTTACGCTGCTTTACCTTACACAATATTTAGCAAGACAAATTAAACAATCTAAGAAGCGGATATTTTAGTATAATACATAGGTAATTAGTAATAAGGAGTTGTCAACAAATTGTGTCCTAACTGCGTGTATGTGTTTAACACTGTTCAACACATTTCAACGCATGCAACGATGTTTGTCTGATAATCACTATCATATAAATTAGCCTGTAAATTTGAAAACACAGGAACTCCACCAATGGTTACTAGTTACTACTAAGTGGTTATACAGATACAGCTGGTGTGTTGACATCTCGTGATAAGAGATGTTAATACCTCGCATGGCCTATAACTACACTAGTTCTTTTCCTTTCAATACACGTAATACAAACGAGCCGTAAGACCCTAGATAAGACTTATTTCGATTATCGCCATAGAATCGCTAAATAAAAAATTGAATGTGATTTGACAATTACGCTCGATAGCTAAGCGACGGCTTATGTCAAATTCCATACAAATGTATGGATAAATGGCTTTTTCAGAATGTAAAAATTTACATTGTGAAAGTAAGTGAAACATTAGACATTGTACATTATATGATTATATCTAAATATTTTAATAATTCTAATAAAAAGCTAACCGAATCTATTCACGGTTTATCTATTCCCCTCAATTCACGGTTGTGAAGCCGACCCCAACTTTATAGCTGCCAGGAAAGCCCTTACACGTTTTCTACCAACATAAAATTAAACGCACACCTGGCTAGAAGAAACTAAACCTTTTGGCACAAAGAATAAAGCTTATATTATGAAGTCATTAGTTAACTTCAGTAATATTAAAACCCTTTGAAGTTAATTTGCACTGTCGGTTTACTTGCTTTTTAAGGGCTGTAGTCTTTGATGTGACATGCTAACGAAACCTAATAGGTAAGAAACGGTATTTTATGAGTAACCGTATCAGTTTCAACCATTGAGTTCTGAGGGTTCTACATGTGCATTTTGATAATAGCAATCGAATCGCCAAATGAAAAATGTATGTTATTTAGCAATCATACTCACTTGCTAAGCGAGAGGTTATGTCAAATCCTATACATTTTACACTTAGCGATTCGATTGCGACCATCGAAATAAATCTTGCATAGATCTTCTGGAGAGTAACATTATAATTTTGCTTCATCTTAACTGTTATCTGTGGTTCACATTTTTCTGTGCCAATAAAAAGACGTCTGTCAACGAAATGTCAAACTGAAATTGATAGAGAATTTTTGGCGCGTAATAACGAGGTCGATTGGGTGCTATATTAATTCGTTTATTGTGATGTAGTGAAGTTAAAGACTTAATTGAGATTTTTCAGTGTTTCGTTTTCATTCATATATTTGTAGGGTATGTTTATTTATTTAACATCATAGTATCATTACATTCTCATATGGGTATCATTTTATCGTAATATAACATTCCATTACGATAAAATAACATTCCATTTTCGTATCATTTCTCCATAATCGCTAACATAATATTTCATTTTTTTTTAATTCTCGTAAGACATAAACAAAATGGCGTTGCCTGCCATGAGTAATCAAAAACTCCATGGGGCTAAGGGATATGTTACATTGGGATCCCGGAGCCAGAAATAAACACATAAAATATGGCTGTAGGGCTTCAGCTCCCTTTGCCTTCCCTATAATAAGGAGAATATTAATATTATATAGTTATCTTTTACAATTTTGTACAATTCGTTTCAAAAAGAAAAATACGTTTGATAGTTTACACACTAAATTTAAAGTCAAAAATAAGGCTTTGTGCCTTGTGTTTTCCGTTTCGCCCACTTTACCAGGACTTTAGATCAAATGCAACTGTGTCTAGTGTCTCTGATAAATTTCAAAATGTCATTCAAATAACAACATCAATTTTTCATTGTGTGCGTAAAACTCGATATGTACGCCTACTTAAAGCGGGTTCGACTAAGCGTTAGACAGCCCGGTTCAAAATGGAACTATTATTCTGGGCGTTATATATATTGCTATTACTAGCAACCCAGAATTAGATAAATTAATGATTCAACTTATTATAAAGTTGTTGTTTTTCACATTGAGTGTAAAGGACAGATTGTGCCCTAATTTAGATTTGACCAGTGTTAAATAGAGCAGGACAACTACGTAGGAGAACTTAAAACTTATGACGAATTTGGCCTATGAAAATGGTTGTCGTAGAAACTATACGTGCCTTTCGAAGCATGGAGAACTACATTAATAATGGAACTAGTTGGAATAGTGTTTAGAACGTGCCAAACCACGGTTGGGCCGCTCCATCGATACTACGGTGAAATGTCTTCAGGCCATCCAGTGTTGTTGATGGAAAGCGGCTAGGTAGATGCGTCGCTGAGGAGTTTAGTGGTTGAGAGCCCCACACACCCCTCTTCCTCCTCCCCAGAGGTTAGGGGATCGGCTGGTAGAGCTTCTCCTCGGCGTCACAAAAAAGTATTTCAAACGCACTGGATTCAATAATGAAAACAAAGCAACTACGGCCATGATTGGTTTTTGGATGGGTCAATCAAATTGGCTATCTCGTACAACTTCGAACAACTTCGTTATCGAAGCCAGAGGGTTCGCATCACTACTCCAACGAGCTCCATAATTGATATAGTCACTTAAATATCAAAAAATCAGTGCGAGCTCAGGTTTCGAACAAGATAAATTGATAATTCCTCAAAACAACCCGTAAACATGCAAAAAACGTTCAGAACGACAACCAGAATTTATCTCAAAACTAATCACGGTTCTGTACATTATTTAACTCTTATATTTGTCTTTGTCTTGCGAGGAGCCCACTTACGTACCACTGTTACATTTCCTAACTTATTTTATAAGACACAAGTTATTCACACCGATTCCTGATTCCTGTTATTCCTGGTAAAATTTCGTGGATATTTCCAGAGCTACTGAGATCAAGAACAGGACGATCAGTTTCAGCAACAGTTTGTTTCTAGATAAACAACACCCAGTTACTTAAAGATTCATTATCATTTTTTTGTCATTGAGACACTTGCCTTCTAAAGTTTATGACATGCGAAGCCTGGATCACGCTTATGAAATTTCCAAGATATCAGTATATACACAGGGAGATGTAGTGTTGCCAGGTCTACAATCCGATCACTTCACGCACTAGGAACAATTTTGTACACCGCACTCGTTGAACAAAGAAAGCGAAGACCCTGTCTTCACTCGTCGCGATTTACCAGGTACATGTTCGTACCTGGGCGCTACTCTCCTCCACTTCATGACTCGCCTGAGCCGAGGTCCGAGCTTTTAGATATACACTCAGGTTTGTCGCTCCCTCGTGGCTCGAGCTGGTGACTAAGAGAAAGCGGGACACCTCCCCTAGTGACTCTTGTCGATTTGAAATCCTTCAGAGACGAATCGCTTAAGGCTTGAGGACTCTCCAAGGTTCTCGCCTCCCCGGTAACGCTGTAAAGGCCATCTGCGGCCAACAGCATTAGTCAGTCCTAAAAAAAGTTGACAGGCCAACAGGTGGATCGGCGATCAATACCCGTAGCGTAAATTTGAATCGAATCGGGCTGTTTTAATCGTAGTTGCGTTTAGAGAACAAATGCACACATAAATTTTTTGATAGTACTTCATAACAGAGGCGCTGTTAACGGAATCATATGATTTGACTATCGATATTGGTTTCATTTGACTATAATTCAAAACAAACGGAATATTTGAAAAAATAAGCCATTTCATAATCAGAATCACTCAGTAAAATTACCAAGGCCAATCGTTTTTAGATGACTGTAAAAGAACCCTAAATTAAAAAAAATGTCCCCGATCTTCCTTCAGATAAGCACATACGCACGTTAGCGCGCGGACCTGTCTGAGCATAAGAACACTGGTAACTCTGGTACGGTCAGCAAATTACGGAAGTTTATTTATAAAAATATTTATTTATTTATTAAGATATAAACACCACCGACAAAATCAATGTACAAACGTGAGAAACTTATGCAAGTGTATAAGGATAAAAGATTATCTAGGATATTTTTAAGGCTATATTTTATAGGAACAGTACTTGCTTTGATGTTATTGCTCTTCTTATGGATTTTAAAATTTAAATTCAGGTCCTTTCAATTGCTATCAGACTTTCGGTTGCATGAAGGCAACTGAGAGATATTTTATACAATTATCGCGTAAATGCGATATGTATTCGTCGAGTCTACGCTCACTACTGATTATAGAGCTAAAATTATTAACACTGAATGCTTTAAAACCGAGAAAGCAGCTAAAATACGGTTTTTTTTAATAATACGATCTCTATTCCGAGTATTTTACGATTCAAAGTCGTCAGAGTAATTGCTTTTTTCTAGTTGGGTATTAAATAAGTATTGTAACTCCTACGATTTATATAACTGCAACTTCGCTTCATAGTTCTGACATGATTTTGAAGACTGAGTTTCTCTAATATAGGAAAGCACTCCCAGCAGTGAGACGTCTATAAGTTGATGATATAAATATCAAAAAACTAGGGCCTGTTTATTTTCTTACTGAGTTACCATCAGGTGAACAAAGCTTACAGGTTGTTATTATAATTTATTTAATACATCTTTATATGCTATTTCATTTCTACATCATACACAATCCATCCAGACAGTACATTGGTTAAAAGACAAATATTTTAAAATAGATGATATCAAAGACCTTTGTGTGCACTGCAGAAGTGCAAAAGGGTCACAAATCAGTGACAAAGCACTGATATTCTGCTACAACCCGAGGGCTTTTTATAATTTAAATTATAGATAGGAAAAAAACAATTAAATATTAAATGTGTGTACATTAATATAACTAAGATGTGTGAGATATTAGATAAATAAAATAAGATAAATATTGTGTATTTTTAGATAATAAGAGTTTGTGATAAGTAGTAAGCTAAGTAAAAACAATTTGAAACCTGACAGTATCATTAAATGTCTATGTATCAATCAAATAGCAAAGTCCGCCACCGAGTACCCCCTCGGAATACCCAAACATTATTGTTGTAAGAGAAATGTTTTAAAATGTCTTTTGAAAAGTAAATTTGGATGTCAACAATCTCAAAGGTGGAGGTATGTTGTTCCAACAACCAAATACCCGGTTAATACCGACTTAAAGTTATCACTTTTAATTACATTTGTTTATTTTTTCTCATACATATTCCCTGTAATGACGATTTAAAAGAACTTAGTAAATGAGTCTATTTAAATAAAGATATTTTGACTTTGACTTTGTAACCATAGTCAAGCCATCTACCGATAGCACTCCTTAGTTGAGTTCCAGCGACCTTACCAATTCCAGGAATATAAAATGTTACGTACCGTACGTAACTTATTTTGTTGTTTTAGCTAGGTCTTAAGATATTACGTTTAAGCAATAATAAATTGATGAATTTAGTTTATTATGTAACACATTTATATGTACTTATATATTTATATTTTTATAAAAGCATATAAGTATATTTGTGTATGTGTAAATTAATGTAAAATCAATTAAACGGAAGTTTGGACATCACCTTGTCAAATCACTTACACATTTATCGTAATTTTTTTTCATAAAAAGCTCAGCAAATGACTCGACACCACCTGATGATAAGCAGTAGAGGAGTCCACAGGAGATATACTTTTAGGGTTATTAATTGAATATGTAATAATTACTTTATAAGTTGTTGGTTTTGAGTAACATAAATAAATATGCCAAAGAAATCGTAATTAATTTCACTAAGTCATAAATTATATACAATACAAAAAAAATCAAATTAAATTAACATACAAAAGGATAAATAATAGAACATAATGGAAGTACAGTCAGCAAATATACGCCTCTTTGCTATAACTCCTTTATTTTTAATTCGATTTCCGCACCGCGCTCTATTTTCAACAAAGTAAAAGGTTTTATTTCTATATATTTTAGGTTTGGCTGGGAAAGGTGTATGCTTAGCACTACCTATCTTCGTATAGGTATAAAATCCTCTTCGCTTACCATCAGGCTTTTATGTGGTATTAATTATCTTCAAGTACACTAAAGCACATTTGATTGGTTGATAATATTTATTGTTACTATAAGTTTCGCCTTGTTTTGCTAACGTTCCAAACCAGGCTGTGAATTTTTGGAATACCACCGGTGTGCGATGCTATCGGATGTACCCCGAATGCTCGGGTTTGGATCCCAGACCGGTTTGTTAGATGACTCTATTCGATTCGGGAACACCTGACACCTACTTTACGAAGGAAAATCGTAATTTAATTGATCATAATGAAAAAGAATATTACTTCTTACATTCAATGACAAATATCTTGAATACCTTTATTCTGGGTGTCAACCCTAAACTGGTGTAGGGGTCGAAAAAGCCCCCAATTTATCATAAATTCTGCAGCTGTGTTTTTAACTCATAAACTCTTGTGCACCTGAATGATAATTATGATTAAGATTTTAGTTTTTTAAATTTATATTTATTTGTTTTATGCGGCCACTTTTAATACCAGCCCTATACAAGTTAGGGTTGACACCCAGGAAAAAGCGTATATCATTTATAACATGTAAAGGTAAATATTCTAATTATTTGTCATTGACAATGGTTGTGTGGCTTTTTTCAGCGATACCAGCCAATGTTTTTTTTTTTCTATTTATTTATTAGGACTTTTATCTTCCAAAGACATGTCAGTCCTATCGGACTCACCTAACAGGTATTCACAACACATAACCAGCCAATGTTAAGGTTGTTAATGTTTAAGGTTATTAATGAATGGGTCTCTTTTGGGCTATCCCAGTCCTGAAGATATAAGGCTGCTGTCTCCGGGTGTACTTAGTAAGTACATCTTGGAGGTATTCCAGGACAGCGGTCATTAAGATTGGGGAAGCACAAAAGATCCCATTGGGTCAACATGCTCCGGGAGTAATCCTGGCCCTACATCAAGATAAGATAAGATAAGGTTGTTAAAGGACAAGGCTCTTTAAATGTAGAGTTAAATCGCAACTAAGTAACATGACTTTAAAGTGTTGCGCTCCTGCAATCAGTAAGGTCGCCAAAGCTCATTAAAAAGTTATGTTGGCAAGAGAAAACATCACCTATGCTGTTAACATAAAGCTTTCTGTCGACTGTTACAGGGTACTCAACCCGTGAACAGTGTCGAAGTTTCTACGAGCGTCTATAAGATATGGTGACCTCTTACCATCAGGGTAGTCGAATGCTTGTTTTTTTTAGTTCCTTTATTTTTATATTAAGCTCAGCAAATTACTTGACACCACCTGATGATAAGCAGTAGAGGAGTCCATATGTGAAGATAGCTAGTGGAGTATGCGACATACTGCCCTAGTCACCCTCACCTTGCCGGCCCAAAAAGTGCCTTTTCACGCCTCTTTTAAAGGAACCCATGTTGTTTGAAGGCTTGTTTGACACAATTGTCTTTAAAAAATCATACAAAGCGCCATGGTCCAGAAAACACCATGTGGAACAGGCTGAAGTAAGTAGCAGCTCCACATGGTACACCTAAGGTTAAATAACATGATTAGCACTGTTAAAATATCATGATTTAACGAATAACTTTTGACTCATAATGCTATAGATTGATAATTCAAATACATGTATTAAATAGTATACAGTATCATTAACATCATCAACGGCTCATATACGACCCAACGAGGGGCTACCTACCCTTAATTAGATCGATTAAGCCTTAGTCTACCACGCTGAACAATTGCGGGTTGGTCGATTTCACACACAACCTAAGAAGTTCCTCGCAGGTGTGTGCAGATGTTTAGTATGTCGTTGTTAAACTTCTTCTTCTTTGGGGTTTTATGGCGCTTTCTTAATAGATTCCGCCAGTATCGAGTTTTCTGCTTAGGTATATATTTTATAAAAACTATCTGGGCAAAGTTATATGACGTTGTAAAATATAAGCTTTATCATAACTGTCTAATATGTTTCAAAGCATAGTATGGGTCTGACGTATTCGTTTGTAGATGATCTTAATGAATCCATACATATTTGTTTTATTTCGTGCATTTATAGACGTGTACATATGTCGATTTTATATTGTTTTTATTATTAAAAAATAACAGGTTACAGTTAATAAGTCCAAAATATACATGATTCTCTTTGAAGATCAAACTTTACCAAAATAAATGATATGTCTCATATGTAAATTAAAAATAAGTTACTTTAATTCTAGATTTTTTATATTACTTTGATTAACTGGAGTGAGTACAGAGAGTTACGCTATGCATCCACTCCAGGAATTCCCATGACTTTGTTTCCAACAAAATCAGTGAAGAAACCAAGACCGCCAATCGTAGATACCATCACAGCCCTTGACCCTCTGAATTCAAACATAAAACTAACATGACATAACGTTTGGCACAACATTATCAACAATTAGTAATTTATTTTACTGTGGGTAAAAAGTCAAAACTAATATATAAGTCAACTAAACTATTTCGCAGCATTTTGGATAATTAGTAACTTATATTTATAAAATAGTTTGTTTATTGTCTTAACAATAAAAGAAGTATTTATTTTCTCGTATGTTTTTGCAAACAGTACTTTTTGTGACAGATGTAAAACAATTTTCACGTGTATGACGTCGAAATGTACTGGTGACTTCACTCTTTAAAGAATTCAGTTTTTTAGGAAGGAAAGAATATATATGTCCATAATGTATTGATTAATTGTATGTCATTTGGTACATATTTCTACTTTATTTTAGTTGCACATACCTTTTAAAGGGAAGGCAAAGGTTTCTAGTCTATACTGCCAGTTCCATATTTTGTCATCTTTTCGTTATTACATCTCCCATCTGTTTATAGAAGTAGGTAAATTGAGAACTTTCTTTATTTAGAATTCAGTCAAAAAGTATTCCCTACACCCTAAACCCAGACACGATCTTAAAAATGAATACCGAATCGTTCTGAACTCCGGCAAAAACGGAACTTCTCCCGCTAATGACGAAAGAATCTCATTGTTGGTTCTAAAGAATTTATTCGTAGAAGGTAGCCAACAATTAAAGTATTTTTTGGTTTAAGCATGTCGGAGTGGACGAAATTTCTGTTTTTATATATCAATCTTTGTCTTGAACTGAACGTTATTAAGACTATTGTAAGCGTGTAGCGACAGGGATTTCGGATTTGGACTCAAAGTCATTTATTATCTACATGTGTAAAGTGTCAAAATTTAATTAGACGCGAGTTAAATCGGCTTAACAATGTATAATTTAATCTTCTCCGAAGAAGCCCAGTATATGTTATTTTGAGAGTGTATTTAATGTCGGAATTAAGCATTCAGCCCACCTGATGGTAAGTGGTTACCGTAGCCTATGCACGCTTGCAACACCAGGTATTACTCGCGGTTTGTCGACCCCGATATTTTCACACCTGTTTTGAAGAATCCCATCCTGTACTCGATAGGGAAAGCCCCGGCAGAAAGTTTTTACCACAATAGGAGCGTACGCGTCGATTTTGGTTCCAACGTGTAAGGATGAACTCCCTGCCGGTGGCGAGCGTTGCGGTGGTAGAAGAAAGCCATTGGCGACATGTCAACAAGCAACTCCTCAGATCACAAGCCAAGTTATACAAGAAGTAGAACACGAATATGTACAGTATATCTTAGATTGAAAAGTTCGTTATTTTAGCTCGTTAATTTTGAGTATAAACATACTCCACGCTAACGACACGGTAGCCGTTTCGTACTATATTTTCCTTAGACGCACACGACATGGCTCCCGTGTTCACCCTATAATGAAATGGTTACTAACTTACAAAATATAGGTAGCGCTGTTGGAAATGTTCTTAAATAGATTAAAATTTGATGTTTATGAATACACAGGGAGTCACAGTCGGCACTTCAATGTTGCGAAATAGCTAATGTTTTATTGGAAAAAATATTTAATAAAATTATTAAAAATATCGCAAGTATTCCGCCACAGTGCAAATATTTTTATTGGGCATTGAATGTGTTAAGTGAAGGCTATAATATTGAACGGTTCACACGCTGTACTGCTTAATTAATTATGATTAATCCTTCAGAGATCTTCCAATATTGCTGTGACAACCGGTATTAATGTAGGAACGGAGAGGCTCATGATAACAAAATTTTGATTGACCCATCCAGGAACCAACCATGGCGAAAGTTGCTTTGTTTTCGTTATCTAAGCCAGAGCGCTGGATAAGTTGCGCGAGTGAGCTCCTCGACGTGTCTTTCCAAACAATTGTTAACTACATGGCTTCAATTTCAGACAGTGATTTGTGTCGAGTAAAAATTGTCTAGCGACTCGAGACATTAATTTAGCAATGAATACAAACATGACTGACATTTTGTTATAATTATTTGTTTGATTATGTTGTGACACAAAGAATATTTTTCCTTATCGACATATTTGTAGATTAAGTTGTAAATCTTGAAATATTTTAAATAAAGCTCAGCAAATGACTCGATACCACCTGATGGTAAGCAGTATTGAGATTAAAACTGAGTCAGATTTACGATTGTAGTGTTTTGTGGTTAACATACGCGTATTTTCGATATGTGATAATAACAGTAATTATAATGACTTCGTATATATATACTAATAGTCAAAGAAAGAATTGATTTGCTTTTCATCGTTTGGCGTTTAAGGTAAACTGCATTTTAGTTAAAAACAGTGTAGAATATTTAATAAATAGAATCAAGGACGCTCTTAAATATTAATAATTTGGAAGCCACTGATGACGATTGTCACAATAGTACCACTGTTAGGTGATCATAAATCCCATATAATGGCTTTAGAATCGGGTTTTTAATCTGTAACTTATGTAGAGTTGTTTAGCAATTTTAACATATTTATGACTGGTACCGTATTTTTAAAAATCTGTAATATTTTTTGTTTTATACTTCTAACAGGGATGCCAAGGGAAACTAAACACATACAGCCATAGCTATGTCTTAAATTGTTATTTCTTAACTGACTCCACATTCCTTTTCCTCGAGGAATTTTTGAAGTTTTTGAATTTGTTGCTGACAAAATGTCAGAGCTATATAAAATTAAAATATTCTATAATGACATATAAAACTAATAATTCTCCTTTCACTTTCACCCCACACTGTAGCTAACACTGACAGACAATCATACAACATTTCGACTGACTTGAGATTTGAGGAGACTACTCGGTCACCCATCTAAATCCAAACCACGCTGTAGGTTGCTGCACTTTTGTTATTGATTTCATAACTTTTAAAAGTAAATTACCCTACAATTTAAAACTTTATTTAGTTAACCTAAGAATAGTAGAAGGCTACAGTTTTAAATGTTTCTGGAAACGACTTTTTTTAGTATTTTGAAGTCGGTTTTGTTTAATCATTAGGTAATGTTATTATTACTACATTGGACTGTATATTTTGCGTTCACCTCCACCTGATCTTATTTTTATTGAGAATTGATGAGTCGAGGTTATGTATCAATAATGATAAAATCTTTTCAAAAGTCAAAAGTCAAAAATAACTTTATTTAAATAGACTTACTAAGCTCTTTTAAATCGTCAAAACAGGGAATATGTATCAGAAAACAAATAAATATAATTATAAAGGCAATACTCATAATTTTACTGGGAACTCTCAGCCTTTAGTATTTATAATGACATTTACAAATCAATTATGTCATTATGTATTAGTATTATAAACATATACATGTTTTGTTTTACAGTGCATTAAAAAATATATTTTTAAATATTGAAAAATATAATAAATAAGTGCAGAGAAGCAAATTATAGTGGCCACAATTTTTTATCTTTAAAATAATCTTCTACCTTGTAATACCCCTTTTTCATCAAACAACTTTTAATAGTTGACTCAAATTTTTATATCTAATTCAGCAAAACTAATTGCTTATTTGTAATCTAAGGTAATTTATATAAGAACAATATGATATGCCTGTGGTATGGCATGTGGTACAAGTAATATGCGCCTATATTTCGCAAATTTAAAGATATTATCGTGCGTTCTTTGATATTTTTATCTTAAATGATCTTGAATTTTATGGTCAGATGAATTGTTTGCTATTTTGGTTAGAAACCCGCCTTTGTTATTTCGATTTAAAAGAAGGTTTTACTAGTTAGAAAATAAAATAGGTTTTAATTATCTAGAACAGACTAGTAAATCGGAAAACTATTCTTAAATACATAATCTTGACCGACTAATACCAGTGGAATCGTTAACAATACAGCCAAATGTAATTGACAAAAAGTAATAATTTCTTAAAAAGCGTTGGTATTAGGGTTACCAACCTCAGGACAGCTCCTTCGATTTCAGGATTATAAGCCTCTTGCTTCATATAATTACGGTCAGATTTCGGAAATATCATCACACGCAAACCCGTGAATGACCAACACTGTACAAAACGTGGGCTTTTATGATGGGCATTTATTTTTACGTAGAGATGAATATTCCATTTTATTATGGTGGTTATTGGGAATGGTATGAATCCGATCGCATAAATGGTTTGCTATGTGTATCCAAATGTGTCAGAACGGAAAAATGTAAGATACTAGTACGAAAGGGATAAAAAACAAATGGCGGATTTCAAAGGTGCCCCACAATGTTTTTTAAAATTGTTATGTTTTTTATTTCGATATAAATATATGTATAACAGTTTATAAATTTCCTAGTTTTATTCCTGGTTAGGAATAAAACTAGGAAATTTATAAACTATTATAATAGGGTTCTATTAAATAATATATGATTATACCACACATTTGCAATGGAATAACTGAGTAAAGCGACTGGAAGAAAGAATATGCTTTGCAAGAAGCTTCAAGGAGGTTAAATATTGAGCACCATTCTTTAAATATGTATATATACATATATTTTAATACACACTGATTTATTACTTTCAAATACAGATATGAATAGACAAATTTGTTGTTGGCAAACATTTAAATTTATCGATACAACGAAGTGGTAAAACAGGTTTTATTACTGTTTAGAAGGTTTTATATGACAAGGTGCTTGTCCAGATAATGTGGCGGGGACTCGCGTTTAGGCATGACATACAATACCAGATAAGAGGTGACAGTTGCTACTTAAAATTGTTTTTAATTCATTTGCACGAAAAGTAGACTTTCCCTTGTGTGTTTAGCGTGAGGAAAGTCATTTTTAACGCACTAGTGTTTTTTGTTTTCCAAATGCATGAATGTTATATATTGTTTTGAAAGTATATTTAACCTATTCTTATTAATTTTTATATGGCTTAAAGGTCTTAGTTACCAGGCCAAATATTTGAAATATAATTTCATTATTATTGAATCTAGAATTAAATTGAAAATTAAATTAGTATCTTGGTGTAGAAAATTTAAAAGTATTTGTCCTCTCCTATATTTCAGGACATATTTAAAATATTATGCTGTGTCTAACAGGGTCCATAATGATCAATTATACAACCTTATGTAATATTATGGTATGCAATAAATAATTTGGGTTTAATCAAAAATATTTCCGTAGAAAAAATTTTTAATGACTTTTGTACACCGTAAATACTATTCATAAAGAATAACATTTGAATTTAACCCAACCTTATATAACCCTCAACAGCTGTTCTAACTGTAATCAATAATTACTAGTCCAAGCATTAAACGCTATAATGCCAAACTTATTGAGCAAGAGTTAAAATATTTGTCTACGACTTTCAAGAAATATTGCAATAAATAATGCTTTAGTAAATAATTTAAAAAATCTAAATAACATATCTTTATCTCACCTAATATTTCAATTGAACAAAAAACGTTAGAACTTACGCATTCCTTCCCTGCGCACGACCGTATCGATGACATGGGTTACCGGATTAAAAAACACAGTTAATTGTGACCCCAAAAAGCTATGGAATGACGGCGTCTATGACTGAACTGGTCAAGAGCGAGTTGGTCCAGCGAGAAAGTTCAATATAACTTTTTGTTAAATTTAACACTGTCAACGGTAAATGTATTTTTCGAATACAAAATTTGAAATTCCTATCTATATATATTTCTAAAAACAGAGAGCTTACTCCTAAAAGCAAAATACAAAAACTTATTAACGGAATTTGCAGTTCATTGCTTAAAAACTGTCAAAAGGCACTCAGAATCTGATAACGTTACAATAACAAGCAACGTTATTTTTTCAAAGTATTCCAATAGTATATGTTTTTTATTTATTATTTACATATAACATTATATGCGCACTGCGTCCACTACTTAATTCACATATTCCTGTCGCAGGTCTGCTGGTTGAAATTTCATTAGAAATAAGCAGGAATTTTGAACTCTATTATTGTATGTTAGTTTCATTCAACCATTTATGTGTATACAAATTGTTTATATAATGATACATTGATATCATTACTAAAGATATCGAAATAAATAATAATCAACCGATACAAGAAAGCGACAATAATAACATCATTTTTCACTTTAAATTCCGATTGACCCATCCGGGGTCAAGTATCAAGTATATTTCTTTGTTTTCGTAATTTAAACCACTTGGACCCAAGTTATGATTAAGAACCCCTAAAATGACCCTTGGAATAATATTGTCGCATGACCTCACAATTTCAAGCCTACGGGTCAAATGTCACGACAACTGATTTCTTTGTTGTATTTTGTCTACACTTTTTTTATTCCCACGAAGTTCTCAATAGAGATATTGAAGTGTGCGCCGGCGCAGCCTCACGAAGCGATATTGTTGAATTATAACTTGTAAGAAGATACAGATATCGGAGCCGAATGTATTATGGTTTTAATTTTGTGTATTTGGTTTAAACGCAACTTTAGATGACAACTTTTAAATATCTTACAACTAAAATTAGTGTTTGTATGCAACTTCTTTGCAAGAGAAGCAGAACAAATATTTCGTATTATCTATTGATAATAGGGGCATTTAATGATTATCTACCACTAGCTTAAGAAGAAGCAATACCAAACTAAGCCATAACTAAATGACTACACTTTTAAACCGACTTCAGGCAGGAGGCATTAATCGGTTGGTATATTTTTTCTATGTACGTACACGCATTACGCCGAGATATCTGCACCCCTAGATCGAGACGTTTGCGATCGTAGTTGCGTTACAGATTATTACATACATATATACAAAACCGTTTCCAATACTTCACAACAGGGTCGTGGCTATCGTTTCCATACAATTTGACAGCTGCTACTATCAAGACGGTTCAGTTCGATTGATGCCCATACTAGGGGTCCGATTTAGGTGTCTTTTTCGTTCGATGCGTAATTAGATAGTAGGGTTAATTGGGAGTACTAGTGTAACGATTTATATAGTACATATTTAAATACTATAACTGGGACAATTTGTAAATGCACAGTTGATACCCACTTAAACTTATCACTATTGCCTTTAATTACATTTATTTGTTTACTACTATTTAATAAAGTTATTTTGACTTTGACTGAACCCTGAACTCTGTACATTGATATTGTTGATGGTGTAACTATCTTAATAAATAAATAAATTTATTATAGCCATGTAGTATTTGCTTTATGATCATTTTTATTAACTGCACTATGTAATTCTCACGATACTATGTCTCAAAAGCTGTTTAAGTATTTTAATGCAACGACAAACAAACAAGCAAGTCGATAATACTGACGATCATGTATCTAACTTTAACAAAGTCAAAGTCAAAATAATTTATTTAAATAGACTCATTTACTAAGTTCTTTTAAATCGTATCGTAAAAACCTTAGAAACTGAATTAAAAAAAAACACTAAAGACGAAATTCAAAACACTGAAAAGGCATAACTTTACTGAAGTTCGCGCCAAATAGTTTCTAGGAACAATAGAAAGTGTAAATCGAAAAATACTTTTAAATGTGATAACTTGTTAAATTGAATTATATTTTCCTTTTTAGCGTTTCGAAGGAGGTTTTATTGTGAAGACACGATTCATTATTATATTGGGTAATTGTTGAACTGTATAATTAATCATCTAAATGATCATGAGACTTAATATTGCTATTGTTTTGATTAATGGTCTTGTCTGTGGTTCGCTCCAATATGGATGTAGCAACTAAAAGTAAAATATATTGGGGACGCTCAGTTATACGAGTTCGCGATTATCCGGATTACCAACAGAGATCAAATTACTTTATATCTGCCGATCGAATACAGGCATTAAAACAAAATACATACTTTATTTTTCAATTTATTTATTTACCAAAAATCTCAGCAAATGAATCGATCACCTGATGATAAGTAGTAGATTCGTCCATATGTCAAGATAGCTAGTGAAGCATGTGACATACTGCCCTAGCCACGCTCACCTTGCCGGCCCAAAAAGTGCTTTTTCACGCCTCTTTTAAAGGAACCCATGTTCTATGAAGGGAATACGTGTGCCGGCAAGGAATTCAACGCTCTAGCTGTGTGACAGAGAAAGGAGTCACTAAGTCTCTTTGTGATCAAAGTAGCCGTGGCGACAGTGAAAGAGTGACTCCGTAGAGCACGCGCACTCCTAAGTAGGAAATGGGAGGGGTTAATCACGTTAATACGAAATATTTTGAACTAATTTTTTCATATAAGATTACTTTCTTAAAGACATTATTATTTATAGATATATGTCTATATTATTATTTTTTTCTTTTATTATATTATTTTTTAAACAAACCTCATTATGAAATAACTTTTAGTTTTTAAATTGTATAAATAAAAATGCTATTAATCAAATGTACGAATACCACTGATAAAATTAAAACTATCAATTTATTTAGTACATATTTTAATACTGGGACAATTTGTAAATGCCCGGTTGATACCCACTTAAAGTTATGACTATTGCCTTTAATTATATGTATTTGTTATTCTCATATATATTACCTGTCGTGACGATTTAAAAGAACTTAGTAAATGAGTCTATTTAAATAAAGTTATTTTTGACTTTGACTTTGATACTAGCTCCGCGGACATATCGATATATGTATGAAACTATCGATTGTCGATAATCAATTTGTAAAGTAGAGTCATTATTGACTCTACTTTACTTAATCATGAAATAAAATAAAAGCAATCAAACACCCTTTTGTTACTAACATTCGTTTAACGCTTAATTCAATTGGCAAAGACCATTTGAAATTTCAAAGCCTATATAATGAATCAAATAGACAGAATATGCTAATTTACTAATATTTCTCATAAGAACACTACAGAACAATGTTTGCGAAAGCCGATTCAGGCGCCGGTCAGATTACGAAATATAACCGAAATTATTATTTAAGTTAGAACTAAAGCTTTCTGAATGTAACTATGCAACGCCCGCGGCTTTTCTTAGCTATGAATCAAGATAACAATGAGGTTTGTACGTTTGAAATCATAAATAAAGTATATTAGGAAACATGAATTATGTTAACCCTCCGAAGCCTACGTGGGTGACAAATGTCACCCGCTCAAGAAAAAAATTAAAAATTAAATTAAAAAACAAAAATATCTTTTTCAAACTTTTGCTATCTGTTTATTAGCATCTACTACATCAATTAGAAGAGTCACTGGAATTATCGGCAGCACAGTTTTTGCTGCTGCAATTTAATTTTTAATTTTTTTCTTGAGCGGGTGACATTTGTCACCCACGTAGGCTTCGGAGGGTTAAACGTAAACCGAAACAAATTTTGAGTGGAATACGTGCCATGAAACCGATGAGCCAAATATGGATCACATGTGCCATATACAACCCATTTCTGATACGAATGTTTGTCATAAATATTTAAGTATTTTTACCTGACTGACCCAGAAAGAGTAGCACTTATGGCTCTCTGTGGGTTTGTATTTAGATGTTTCCAACTTAAATGTCATGAAAATTTAGAATATTAAGGTGTAAATAGATACATATTTTCTCATAAGGTACACAGTTTTAAAAATCAAATTTTTTATAGTCGAGTTTTTTGGTTGTTTTAAATAATTATTATATATATATATATATATATAAAATTTAGTCATCAGTGATTTCAATCATATCATGATAGTCATTTAGTGGTGTCATAACCTGCACTTGTCTCTATAGTAAAACCCAGTGCCCAGCAGTGGACGTACAAAGTCTGTAGATGATGACGACGTTGATGATAATCAAATCGATTGCCGACTTGTTTATGAGCACTTTATATTAATAAGCATTTTAATCTCGTGTCGTGTCTTCATTAAATTAACAGTATAATTAAAATGCGTGTGTCAATATAAATTACAAAGAGCAGAACGTCAGCTTGTAAGAAGTATGAAAACTATATGTTATCTACATATATATATATATATATATATATATATATATATATATATATATATATATAATAAATTGTTAGTAGGTAGATGCAAAATTGTTAACTTGGATTGTCATATAAAACTATTAAATCTGTCTGAATTCGTTCTCTGCGTTTCATTGACTGGTACATAACACTATACATTCATGTAATAACTGTCACATATTTTTTCGCCTGTAACAAAGATTTTGTAAATTTGTAAAGTAACTTGCTGTATTCATTTTTTGGATTGTCCATCTGCGTCTGTTTTCATTTTAAATACTCAATTAAAAGCTTAGGCAATACATACAGTTATATACATTATATAAAAATAGGTATTTATCGGCCATTTGGTCGAGTGGTCACTTAGCCAGAGGTCGCCCGTTTCGAAGGTAGGGGGCAGATATTTGTATGATGAGTATTATTTGCTTACGAGTCATGGATGCTTGTGTGTTTATTTAGTATAATTCTGATATTTATACATATTACTATCTATATTTCTCCGTTATCTAGTGTCCATAACACAAGTTATTAATGACGCTTACATTGCACTGGATTATAGGTGTGAGTGAGAGAATTATAAAAAAAAACTGAAATCGTATATTTAATTTATTCTAATTAACTTATATATTGACTGTGTTCAATTGAATTAATTCAATACAAATTATATAGAATTAAATCAATTGAATACAGTTAATTTAACTTAGCATCTTAGAATAGATTACCACCATATAAATTCAAAATAATCTATCCTCTCCCATGTTCCAGGACATCTCTTAAATATTACGCTGTGCCCAACAGGGTCCATAATAATCAATTGTTTAACCTTAAGACCTATTTGTAACATGTATGCAATAAAAACAAATACGTTGGTAGTGTGGCTTATAACTTGTATGTATAATATCACAGCGGACCTTCTGCGTTCTCTATTTACTTTGAGCGCCGTCCAGCTATCATTTTAGTCGTATCTTGTTGGACATTAGTTACGGAATAAAAATGAAAATTAAAAATAATTTGTTTAAATTAATTGAGTTAACAATATTTTTGATAGGTTTTATGACGTATTAATTTTGGTTTATTAACTTTAAAGATTAAGATAGTCGTGAGATTTTATGACATACTAGCTTTCGTTCGCGAGTTTGTCCGAAACAAATAGGTTTTAAGAGGGAAATAGTATTAACCTCTTTTTTAGCTTATATATTCAGAGATAACCCTCAGATGTAGGTTTAAGAAGCATCTCCAATCATGCCTTGTTTGATCTGGTGGTAAGTTTGTAACAACTTCTGTGGTGTATATGGCTGGTATTAGGGCTTTAACTTTAGGCACCTCTTCACCCCTACGGCCGTCAGTCTTTCCTGCGTTCTGCTAGTTTAGACTCCAAATTCTTAAGGCATTTTATAGCTTCTGTTTACCAAGATCGCTGACTTTACCAGCACACAAGGTCAAATGCTACTCTTACTTAGTATTTCCGATAATGAAATTTAAAAATTTTATAAAAAATAAAATATCTTTTTGTGTGGGACGTGCCGTGTAAATACATGAAATGAATGAATCACTGCTATTTTAATATCAACAAATTGATATTAAAATATCTTTCAAGGCGTTATCATTATGCTGTTTTCCTAATCCTTATCTGCATAATCAGCCTAAATGTTATTAGCCATTACTGTTCAAAGCTTTACCTACTGGAAGAAACACATGAGAATTTTGGCTATAACCCCACAACAGTGATGTACAGAATGGTGGGTAAAAGCGGTTGCCGTGGCAACTGGGACCAGCGGCTTAACTTGTATTCTAAAGTACCTGGAAGCTCAAGAAAGCAAATTTTGATTGACTTTCCAGCACCATAGGATTATTAAGTTGTGCTCTAAAAGCGCCCCGAGCAAGAACACTCAGCCCGCATAACCAGATGGTTGGGAATTGCAAAGAAGGAAAGAAGGTGGTGGGATTGACCCATCCAGCAACCAACCATGTTGAAAATCACTTTGTCCAAAGCGTTCGTTCTACGCAAATGTGCTCCTCATCCTGCAAGATTCTAATTGGAATAGACAATGTAAAATATTGCTGTATTTCTTAAAATATCATAAACTGTGTTCTTATCAAGCGGATCTAACGCGACACGCGCAGCGGGGTTGCCATATTAATAAAGGCTCGTCCAAAATGACGTCCTACTGTGAAATAAACTCGTTCGAACTCGTGTTGGTTTATTTTTAATTCCTACAAAAATATTTGAAGAACCACTTCGAATACAGGTCGTCGTGGTGGTACAGATGATGGTATACGTGTAGTTTAATTGACTATAATTAATAATAAACTATAATGTATCTTTTAAATGACAATAACAATGGAAGGAGCGTGGAATTCCTTAACAGCACACGTATTCCCTCCTTCATTCAACATGGGTTCCTTTAAAAGAGCCGTGAAAAAGCACTTTTTGGGCAGGCAAGGAGTGTGGCCTGGGCAGTATGTCGCATTACCAGCTATCTTCACATATGAACTCCTCTACTGCTTTTCATCAGGTGGTGTCGAGTCATTTGCTGAGCTTAATAACTAAAACTAGATAAAGATGGAAACAATATGAGACTTATACAAGAATTGAAGTATTTCCAATTTAAATTTAATGTAAATTCAGTTCCTAAAACAAAAACCAGATACCACTATTCTTTGCCGTGTTTGTTATTTTAAAGTAGAATAGAATAGAATAGAATAAGTATTATCAGAGATAAAATTAATTGGTCAAAAAATCAAAATTATTATCGACGTTTAAATAACTGATTGAATTTTCACAATTTAATCGGGGTGGAAGGGGGCAGGAAGAGACGGTTTAAATAAATCTTTATCTGGCTATTAATATGCTACCAGATTGGTTAGTACTCCCAACTGTAGCTACTCACCTTGAGATCCAGGGTTTTAGTCCTGACAAAGTTTTTTCAAAAACCTTTAGGTACTGACTGTGGTTTAAAAAAGGAATCCGTAATTTCTTGTGTTTTAATTAAAATTAATGTTGTTACGCCATTATGAAATCAAAACATGCTTACTAATATTTAGTCATTGAAAAACACATATAAATATTAGATATCAAAGCCATTTACATGATTTATTTAGATGATATATAGATTTGTACGTTAATAAAATGCCATTTATTATAATTTAAGAACTGTATTCTTTAGCTATTTAACATTAATTTAAGATATAACGCCTATAATATTCAAAACTTTAATACCTATATTAACCTCAAAAAGATGTGTATAAAATTATACCTATTAATACATTTTGGTCGTTTTACGTTCCACAAAAAAGAATTAATTAAAATCAGCACAGACTGCTAAAAGATGGCTCCAAAATATGAGTTTTCTTTAAAGAAGTATAGTCAACCCCACACACACTCTATGCAAGTGAAATTTAGGTATCTAGTTCTTTGTACAGTAGTCTAAAATTTGTCTAAAACAAAATTATATTTTACCGGATTATGTACAACAATTTCGATTTTACAAAATGGTGCGTTTTACGAGATTTTTACGCATTTCTCATTACTATAACGAGCTTTGCATAGAAATTATTCTAATATATTATAAAGGTAATAAGTTACCGACTGGCTAAGCAGAATTTTTATACTACATATATTAGTCATATTATTATCGAAAATATGTTTGTGACTTACGTCGTTAACGTCTGTGCACTATGCCGTTGAAGCGGGGTACGTGATATTGAACCTTGAGGCTGTACGATAGAATCAAACTCAAAATACATTTTTATTCAGTCTAGGTACATTACATACTCTTATGAAAGTCAAGATTGAAGAATATAATTATAATACTGAAAAGTATTGAGTTATTAGCTTAACATGAATAATAATAGTTAAAATATTCAATTCCTAGACTTCCAATAAATTGTACTACATGGTTAATTAAATCTTGATTTTATGTATTTTATAGTTCTATAGATAAGATAAGATAAGATAAAATACTGTTTATTATTTTTGTATAGCAAGAGTTTTTAAGGACAGTAATATATAGATATTAACAGGTACCTAATTCATATTGTTACAGTTTAATATGTAGCCGTAAAGTAGGGTTCTAATGCATGCTATATCTTTTTGTAATTTTAAGGTCTAGTTTTTGAGAATGTAGTGTCACCTATAAAGCATTCATCAGATATTTATTTATTTCTTATGTGTTTTTGGTTATGTATTAACGCATGTGACCGCTGATGTCCATAATAAATAAATAATAAGTATATCTACAAAGTCCCTGTTTTGTAAATCTTAAAAACTTTAGTTAATACCTTTAAAATATTATGCTGATTTTATTTCATTTAGATTCCCGATTCTAAACAATAAAGTAAGTTAATTGTATTATAAAGTTTAATCTAAAGGCTAACTAATTACCGGATACAAGTTCTATGATTTCGTTTTGATTTAGATTTGTACTATTAATTTACATATTACTGTTTAGTATTTAATTTTTGTATTAGGTCCATGCAACCTTTAAGCTCCCACTTAAAAACTAGGTCGGATTAATTATAACTTCTAGATGACTTCCACAAAAATACATTTTTTTTTGTTTAAAATTGTTTACAGACTGTTTCGATTTTTTTGTGCCTCTTTCATGCATTTTATTTAATTATTAGATTGTATTATTTGAACCGCCACATTTATTTCATTCTAAAAGCGCCCTGGAAATAGGTTAATCTTTAAATTGTAAGGTTTAGGATGTAACAAAGACTAGAAGTATATATTTTTAATTAAAACTAGTTAACAATCTTAAAGAGACAGAAACTGAACTGAAAAAACCATTTAATTACAGATATTTTTGTTGTTTAAGTCAAAATAAGAATGGTACAACCTTCAGCTCTACTTACAGGCTTTTAGATAAATTCATTAGTTTTTGGTTGCAATTATCAACCAGTAAAAGACTTTCACAGACTATTTCCCTTGATTCTTCCATCGATTTTACGCGAAAATGTATTTATTTTGACAATATCCCGTCACATTCTCATAGAGCACTTTTTATAATTAATAAAGTACCGTCATTTTTAAGTTCACGCCTAAAATAAATTAAATAGATGCCTAAAAACTAATATACAAAGTTGGACATTTTAAAAATACACTTGTCAATTTTATTTTGGTACATGGACATAAAATTTTATCGTTACAACATGTCCGACACACAAAATAAAGAAAAAGCATCGAAAGTCGTAAAATATCTGATGTCAAGTATCTAAATGATTCTGCAAATCACCGATGATAAAACACAAAAAAAATGACAAACCTTTTCAAAAATTCCAATCATTTTCATTTGACGATACAAATCTGTAACTCACTAACATGATCACTCACTGAACTCACTAGTTTTATATATGTATATGTCAAATTATCAAACAGTAAGTAGTTACTGCTATCACCTTAAGAACGCGTGTATAACTTTTTTTAACGACAACGAAAAAACCTGACGCAAAGACGAGCACATCCCGCGGAGGTCCGATTTCAACTGCCGCAAGACATCGAATACAGTTGAATAAGAGCTATCCTCATCTCTCTCTAACACATGGTTTCCAGTATGTACGAGCGGAACGGGTATAATGGCATGCATTATGGTTCCATGTCTCGGTGGACTTTTTTCCGATTTCTTTGAACGATCCACAAGGAGGATCTATATTGTGATCTATAGATCTTTATAGTAAGCTGCGTGAGTTATGCTCCTGCGCAGAGCTGTGATTCATTGATACGGATGATTTGGATCGAATTGAAATTATAGTATTTGATTTTTTATCTATAAAACTGTTTATTCGTTTTATGGTTGAGCGCAATTTAATAAGTAAACATTTCAATTTATATTATTATGAATAGGCTATCCTATTATTGTATAAATGGCTTTAAAAAATTAGCTAATCTAAATTTATTTAAATTAAATTAAGTGCATCCCGTTCTCTCATTATACATAGAAAAAGAATGGTAATAATTAATAACTGACAGATATAACACCTTTCGAATGATTTTAGACAATTTTAGACGGGATGTACGCCAGGGTTACCTTCATTTTGTCCATTGATTGAGGTCGAAAATCAAACAGAACTTTCTAAATATCCTTTTTGAAATCATATGCCGAGCGAGATAAACTCAACTTAAATTTATAAATAGAATTATTAGTTTAGAATCAGGCCCAAACGTAGTCCTTAAGTTCCACGTCCTACGGGACATCTGTCATACAAAAAGCATAGTCCCGAATCTATATTCAATTTTATCTCTTCCCAGTCCCTCGACGGCTCGAAGGACGGGAGAATACCCCTCGGTAGAGGAGGCCAGACGGCCGAGGGTCAACACGACAGAGAGAGGAATCGGCGGACAATTCTGGCGTTATCGAGCAAGACTGCCCGCTGGAGCCTCACAATCATCGGTCCAACACCCAGCCCCAATCTCTTTAGATGGTCGCGAAGAGAAGATGGGTTCAGACTATTGATCTTTTTATCTGATTTGGCTTTCACGAGGTTTTCATCGAACGGAATGGATATACTTATTATTATTATACAATCAGTTTTTCAAAAAGTGAAAGCATGTTTAGGCTTAAATAATCAAAGATAAAAAACCTTTTATAATTTATCAAAACTATTACTAATATATAATTTATACGCCTTCTTGTAGGCTGATTACTTGACAGAACTTATTACTTCTGATCTAATAAACAATATATTCTATTAATTAAAAAAGGTCTTACCCTATCTAGGACATAGGGTGTGTTGTGGAACTTCTTGGCACAGTCTCACAACCTGATAAATCTTGATAAATGAGAAATCCTTGTTGATAAAATATAAACATTATTGATTCACTTATCTTGATAACACACAACTTGTTAGTATAATGATTTTAAAGTGAATGAAATGTAAAATAATGATTAGTTAATAAAATAATACAATATAGGTACAATGTAGCTGACGCGGTAAAATGTACGGTAATTAGACCGAACAGGGTGTATATTATGATATATCTTTAAATTTAAGTGATCTTCAAGATATCGACTATTAGAGCTTCGTCTTAAAAAAGACATCAACGAGTGCTTATTTATTTCAACCTTCCTACAAATTCTAATGTAAATATCACATTACTAGAAAACTTATAAATATATTAAACTCTTGTACAGTTTTATGGTAGATATTGGCTCTTGTATTTCTTTACCAATAAGCTTTGGTTTTGTAGTTTACGTAGAGAATATAAAAAGTTTCTGTCTTTGTTATTTAAATATTGGAACTAGTTATCTTGTCCTGAGGCGTGAATTGAATCATAAGACACCTCTGATCACTGAGCTGAGAACCTTGTAAAATTACATAACAAAAACCAATCAACGTTGGTCGGTCCCTAGATGGGTCAATTAAAATTTGTTATGTTAAGCTCTGCAGTTCATCGAAAAGCAAGGTGTTGACCCCGGTTGTTAGCAACCGTATTAATCCTTAAACTTGCATCAGATTGGCATGGTGTTGGCCAAAGTACCTCATGTCTTTGTCACTTGTAGGAAGGCTTGTGTCAACAGTATATAGGCGGTCGATAAACAGCTTAAATTTTTTTTTAATTCAAAAGTATTTGAAGAACTTATGTCCTTAATAGGAAACGACAGCTTCATAGCAAATAGCTTAAATTGCAACAAAATAGTAAACTTTAACCTTTCTGGAAGTATTTTATAAATACGAAACATCTTATCATAATTACTTTTACTTCCTTTAAAATATAATAATATATAATTTAGCTCAGTCACTAAACAGTTTTAAAAAGCTTATGTTTGAACACTATTTGTTGGTTGTTACTTGAGTTGTACTGATACTACATCTCGTTAGTAGTCTGTGATAATATGATATTTTAGTAGATATATATTTATATAATTATATATTATGTAGTTTATACATGCTATCATTGAGTAATTACCTATGTACGTAATTATATTTAATATTTGAATGTAATAATTTTTATCATGTATGTATTCGTTATACGTCACCAACTTCCCACACGTACTTTATCTAGAATCCTATCCATCCTAAAGTTACCTGGAAGAGATCGCTATTACCGATAAGGTCGCCCTTTGTACAAAATTAGTTATTAGTTTTTTTTGAGTATTTATCTTCTTGAATTGGCTGATGTACAATAAAGATATATTCTATTCTATAATATAAGAAGAGAGGTGAAAAAGCACTTCTTTGGCCGGCAAAAGTCGATGTGGTTAACTACTTCCAACTAGCCGACAGTTTTTTTTTTTTGGACTGACTAATACTGTTGGCCGCAGATGGCCTTTACAGGTTACCGGGGTTTTAAGGAGGCGACAACCTTGGAGAGTCCTCAAGCCTTAAGGGGCGATTCACCTCTGGAGGAGTTCTAATCGACAGGCATCACCTCCGGGGGAGGTGTCCCGCTGTCTCTTAGATTCTCCAGGGCGCTCGAGCCATGAGGTAGCGACAAACCTGAGGGTGCCTCTAAAGGCTCGGACCTCGGCTCAGGTGAGTCGTGCCGTGGAGGAGAGAAGCGCCCAGGTACGTATCTGTACCTGGTATAGCGCGACGAATGTAGACCGGGTCTTCGCACCCTTGTACGACGGGTGCGGTGTATAGGAAGTAGCCGACAGTATGTCGCACGTTGACCTTGTCATCTTCACATATGGACTACCCATACTGCTACCATCAGGTGGAGTTAAATAAAAAGTTATTTTTCATTACAAATTTTATTCTAAATAAATTTTGAACATCTCATTTCCTAAATTATAATCACAAAAGGAATGAAAAAGAACCTTATCTCCGTCGGTATGCGATCTTTCACTTGGATGATTAATTACTATGGCAACAATATAACCTTATTATGAGTCATATACTGCAAGTTTCGACTTAATACGGTTTTTAATAACATCTTTATATTTGGAGTTCCTATAATAAGTACAGTTCAACTACATTTGGCGATATTTTGTTATAAATCTCTCTGCCTAATAAAAATATTCGTGTCACCATTTCATCTCTACTACTACACCAGTAATTATTTACTCCCTGTCATTTTATTTAATTATATTATGATATTGATAGCTGTCTGGTCGAGTGGTCAGGATCCCTGTCTACTTAGATTGAGTTCCCGAGTTCGAATCCCGGTAGGGACAGATACTTGTACGATGAGTACGAATGTTTGTTCACGAGTGGATGTTTGTATGTTTATTTAGTATATTTGTATATTTACATATTTATTTACATAAGACACACCAACAGCATACACATTAATCTGTACAAAAACACAAATATGCATAATAATGACCTGATGTGTACACCTATTACAGGCGTATACAGAATTCTTTACATAGTAATCATCGCCAAAAATTTATTTAAGAAAAAAAAACAATATATATTAATTCATGACCTTAGGTAATTATAGGTAATAATAAAAATAGAATATAGTAATAATATAATATATTTCTGATATTTATATACATATTACTACATACATCTTTCCGTTATCTGGTATCTATAACACAAGCTCTTAATGATGCTTACTTTCATAGATAATAGATGTGAGTATTTGAATTATTATTATAAAATCGGTTATTACATTAATTTAGTTGATATATATGGACTTTTCTAATGAAGTCTTCTTTTAGAACAGAAAATTCAATAATTTTTTAGTGTTAGCTACAGTACTTTGTCTGTTACATAGTGATTGCTTATTGAATACTTACAAAAATAACGATTTAAAATTTTACAGTAACAACTGTCCTCCTAATGAAAAAGTGTCCGAGAAATGATTTGTCAATCATAAAAGCCTTCGAAACACAATGTGCCGTTGAATTTTTCAGTAAACCTTTATGAAGCGCTCGTGCAAGTTCAGTGTACTACAAATTACATTGGAAGGCTTTATTCTGGAAGCCCACGACGAGAAGTGAGAATGTGATATATTTAAAAAGCCCCAACCTGGGACTGTGTTCTTTGATTTATGTACTAAAATGTACTTCAACTTACTTCGCCTATATACGTCCAACTGCTGATATAAGAAACTTAAATAAAATAATTATTCGTCTTCAAAAAAGTGTAATTTTTCTCATCATTTTTCTATGTCACATGTCATTCATATTTCCACAATAAAATATTATTTTTAAACATTAAAGGAGTTCGTAACAGCTGAGTTATCCAACATGGAAGGAACTCATGAGAAGTTAGGAGCATAACACGAACACGTTGTCCTTATGTGGCTTGTAGGGTGACAACGGTTTCCAAAACAATCGGAAACAGCGAATAACGTATAGCGATCTACTGGAAGAGATTTCTTTAGAAATAAGTAGTACCCATGTACATTCTCTCTGTCTAATATATTCCCTCATGGCTTAAGCGCCCTGGAGACTCTACGATGCCTGTCGATTAGAACTTCTCCAGACGCGAATCGCCCCTTAACGCTTGAGGACTCTCCAAGGTTCTCGCCTCCTTAAAACCCCGGTGACGCTGTAAAGGCCATCTGCGGCCAACAGTATTAGTCAGTCCAAAAAAATCTGTCTAATATTTTTTATAAAATTGTATGTATGTGCAATTGTTAAATAAATAAATGTGCCTCGCGAAGCACAAAACAGCTCTAAATACTATAAAAAATGATATCTCTGGTCTATTGGACAAGGTTCTGTAACGGAACTGTTCAACAACAGAGAAAATATGAATAATAAAAGTTGCTTATTACATGAAATTACTTATAACATTGACTCTAATCAAAAATATATAAAATTCCTTCCTTAAATCGATTTAACTTAATAAGTTCGTGCTCGCCAACAGAGCCGATGTCAAATTAACATTGTAGTAGCTTGATGGATTTCGCACCTGGGATGTAGGACGGCGGCCATATTGGTATCACAAAATCAAAATGGAAGATTCGATTTTTTTGTTGATATTTCGGTCACATTACTTTATAATCATATGATAAATAATGTAATATAAGTTTAATTTCCAATTATGTATTTAACCTTATTTTTCCGGGAAAACTTATATCTAAGATGTTGTTCGACACATAAGGCGCTTCCATGAAATATTGGAATTTAAATCGTTCATTAGTTTTTAAACGACTTCAAAAAAGGAGTATCTATGTTCCAGTGTATATATTTATTTCGTATATTCACTGATTTCTCTGTCAATTGTGAGTCGATTTTCATAATTCTATTCTTATTCGATAGAGTATACCTCCTGAAATAGTTCCAGTGTCACCAAGTCAGACCAGACCACCTTCATATTTTATAGACATGTATTTTTACCAACGACAAACAGACAGACAAGACGACAATACTGACGGTATCTCACGTTCACCTTCGACACTTGCCACTCATAATAGAGAGAGAAAAGTCTTAAATGACACTAACAACCACATAACACTTCAAAGGCTAAAATAATTCAATTTAATAATCTATAATTGGCGCTGAGTTTTTTCCAGAAAGAATGGAAAGCAAAAAAAAGCCTGTCTAAAAAATCATTAATCAATATTCCTCTGGAATTTTTCCAAACTTCCATTCCGTACACGTCTTTACCCGTCACTCAGGCTTGGAACAGGAGAGTCTTGAACCATTGATATAATTACTTATTCCCAAAAATGAAATAAGCATTATAAAAATAAAAATAAATTACTCGGCGTATTGTGCAAAGCCTTTTCAGGTTTTAATGAAATATTTGCAATAAAATAATGATAAATTGACCCCGGATGGGAAGTTCTCGTTGGGTTTAAGACTAAGGTCTAGAGAATTGAAAAACAGGTTTCTATAAAAACTCAACATTGAAATGTTATTCTACTAATTAGAGATTAGAGAGAGATAGAATATATGAGTAATAAACCATTTTAGCATATAAATTAATAGATTTTCTACTATTTGAAAAGTATACATTTCGCTTCGCCTGATGGTAAGCAGTATGAGGAGACCGTGAGCCAGTGTAGCGGCTCTAGACTTGTACCATCAACCTCTTTGGAAGGCCCACGTTGAATGAAGAAGGGAACACGTGTGCTGGTAAGATAGAGTAAGGTTTACTGGTTGTGTGACAAGGAAACAAGTCACGAAACCTCTTTGTACGTAAAGTAGACGTGGCGACAGTAAAAGAGTGTCTCCTTAGACCAGCACGCGTGCTCCTCACTAGGAAAGGATAGGGAGAGAACTATTTGACTCAGTAAACTATGATTTCGTTTTGTTTCTTATTTCATTTTTTTACGTGTTTGTGTGTTAGTTATCTACGGTGAGTAAGATCGCCTGAACTTACTTGATTTTAATTGAGTAGGTTTGTCGTAAGTACTTATGCAATTGCAACGGTTGTACCGTTTATAGCTTATAGCATACAGTCATGTTAATTAAATATAATATCATAGCTTAATACTGGCATTTAGTAATTGTTATAATGATTTATATTCGTTCCTATTGGTGTTTACATTTAATTTAGCCCTGTTGTACTATTTAAGCACTTCGCATATATTTGTGATGCGATGCAAACGGCTGCTCAATTAACGCTACCATTTGGTTGTAAGTGCAACTTTATTTTAAGTTTGTAGCAAGTATTTGATTGTATTATACAATTTATGTATTTTAACTAATAAATGTAACTTCACTGTGACTGCAATTACTTAAATTTCTATTTGGCACGAAAAAATGTATGTTGTATTGGATTTTTTTTTTGGACTGACTAATACTGTTGGCCGCATATGGCCTTTACAGCGTTACCGGGGTTTTAAGGAGGCGAGAACCTTGGAGAGTCCTCAAGCCTTAAGGGGCGATTGGCCTGGAGGAGTTCTAATCGACAGGCATCACCTCCAGAGGAATTGTCCCGCTGTCTCTTAGAGTCTCCAGGGCGCTCGAGCCATGAGGGAATTGTATTGGAATAAAGATAGTGTTATAAAGAAACTAGTGTTTGCTTCGCTGCTTTCAAAGCCAAAATCCAAAATATATTTTGTACATCATTGTTACTCATGCCAGCCTGCTTATATGAAACAAACACATGATTAGTCCAGGCTATTACATCACGACATTAGCATAATACGGGTTGGTTATTCCATCCAGAAACCACGGGTTAATGTGCCTTGAGAAGCACGTAAATATTGTAAAATTAGTTAAATAAAAATATTTAAAAACATTATTTTTATAAAATAGTTTGATAAATCCAGGTAGTTATGCCGTGTAAATTTCTTAGAATAAATCACCGTTTAAAAAATTTGTTTGAATATCTAAATGTTATTTGTTTAGACTAAGTTCAGTTGCCACAGTAATTAAAAAAAGGGTATCCACTAATACATTACCAAAGATTTTCATGCACTAGACTAATTTCATAATGAAACACGAATCACTATAATTTTTCATATAACGAAGAATATGACGCAATTTCTTTTTCCATCATAAAAATAGTTTTCTATTAATTAGTTATTAGTTAACTGGTCCATAACCTATTGTAAAATTAGTTAAATAAAAACATTTAAATATTATATTTTTATAAAATGAGTACACAGAAACAGTATTGATTAACGAATACATTTGAATAATGCTATTGTCTCCTACATCAGTCTATAAAGGCCAGTGTTAGTTTACATGCAGTAAAACCTTATTAGAACTGTAAAAGCTCACTCTTATAGAACGTCAATCTAATACATCTGTTAGTAAAACTACAACATTTACAATCAATAATAAAACTGTTATTGTTACTTTTTAATATTTTAAATTTTAATCACGACAGACAGTGTATAATAACTTTGTCGTTATGTAAAAATCATTGTAGTTATACACTATATTAACCATAAGAGAGTTGATACTGAGATTGTCGGGTTGCTGTGTAGGCTGGATCGCGGCAAATCCCTTGCCCACATTTCAGTCTTAAGCAGTGACAGATATTTAAAAAAAACAATAAATATGACATCCCCTTCATCCCCGATGTTCCCACAGAACATTATCTATCACACAACGAACGACAGAGAATCATTAAGCTGAGCTCTGTCGATGCATTCTTGAAGCTGGAATGTTTTTACAATGTCATGTTAAGGCGGTAACACACGCATAGTATCTTTTTCTCATTTACAGCTTACCCTTTCAAAATTGCAGTTTCAGCTGAAATTTTCAAGACAAAAAATAATTTAGTATGCATAAAGTTTTTAACTTTGAACTTACTTAAATATAAAAAAATATCTTAAACCATCTCAGACTTACTGGAAACTAACTCAAACAATATTTGTTAGTATGTTTTACGGATTATTTAATTGTTAATTAAGCTTTTCAATAAAATTTTACTAATACATTTGAAAACATTAATTTAAGGACAGTCGTTAGAAAGAAGTGTTGATTTTTATCTTTTTAACAGATAGATAGATAGATAAAACATTTATTTCCATCTCTACATCACACACAATCCATCCAGACAGTACATTGATAAAAGAAGAATAAGACAAACATAAACGAAGTTATTTTTCTAAAGGCATTGTAGGTATTAACCTGTGCATTATAGTCTCATTACATTATCATCAAGGACTAAGAAGAAAAAATAACTAAAAGAAAAGTATATTATTTTTATCATAAAGCTGAATATACAGTTATCACAGAATTGTTTACGGCCATATTAATGTTCTTTAGTGATATCTGATTCGTAATTAATTGAAAACAAAAAGCAAAATAACAAAAGAAGCAATATAAATAATAATATATTAAATATTGTACCAAAAACCAACAAATACCACTATATACTTATACTTAATATTTGTAGTAAATTTCTTTTACAAAATTATTGATACACTGAGACAGTTGTGATGGAAAATATGCCATCTTCTTCGCCGTCGAGTAATCCGAGAGACGCCCGCTGTTATCCTGACTCTCCCAAGGCTCTTCAAAACTGATACGTCCTGTCTAAAGTCAAAGTCAAAGTCAAAAACTTTATCTGAAAGCGTATCAACCTACAGCGTGGGAGTACATAAACGTATATTAATAAAAATAAAAAGATGAATGGAAGACTTTTTTGAGAAAATTATGTCGTAATTATAAATTTTCTAAAAATATTTGTTATTGTTTAACAACGTAACGACTTATAACTGTAATCTTTTTAAATTATTTTTTTATTGTGAAGTGCATAAAAAGTACCAGAAAACACTGTCAACTTAATTCCACAACATTCCAAAGTCATTACGCAACCCAAATCATAAAAAATGTTGTAAAAAAATCTTTTTTTTAAATAATAAAGTTACTAATGTCTGTCTCCGCCTTAACGGTTGAGCCTGCATGTTCGGTAGGTCTTTGAGTGGTATCTACCTGATTTATTGTCTGCTTGTCTGAGGATAAAGGTGTGAGTACAGGTATGAGCGGTAGCGGGATAAAAAAATCAAAGCGAATTTTGGTCTTCGTTTTTGGAGGAAGTATTTATTAATTAATATATATACCTTATATATATTAATTAATAAATACTTCCTCCAAAAACATATAGGACGATTGTACACAAAAGCGTTATCGGAATTATATATAAGCTTTTGAATAGACTAATATATAGCTTTATTGTACATAGATCAACCAATATAAAATTTTCACTAAATAAAACACAAAACAAACAAAATATTAATTTAGAAGAATTAATTATTATAATAAACGATGTTTATAGATTAAAATCAAATAACATTTAGCTGTCTGTAAGTAGGCTTAAAGAACATACGAACAACTTGTTCATAAAAAAACTACCACTCAGCTTAAACAGTAAGAGGAATCGTATCCGAAATAGGATTGTGCATCATGCGACATACTGCCCCAACCACTTTCAATTTGCCAAACAAAAACATGCTACCTCTTGTAGTTTGTCAAACGCAAAGTTAAAATTCATTTATTCAATTCGAAACTTTTATCAATCTATGATATATAGTATTCAAATACGAAACGGTTTTTATACAGATATTTAAAAGGTAAATTTTACAGTCATTTTTTTATAAAAGAAAGAAATGTATTAGCTAAAAAGTACCAACCCCAATGAAATTTAAAAAAATAGAAGTAATTTTAAAATTGTTGAAAGATTTAAATTATATGTATCATCAAACTCGCCGCTTGTCGCTCTTCTATCATTACTGTGCACACACAGCTAACTTCTGTGTCCACTAACACGGTTTTTTGTCCGTCTGTTTGTCATAATAGGTGGTTATCTATTTAGTGGCAGACTCGGGGTGTGATTCAGATTTAGGGTTCCAGTGGAGTAGTCTTATAACCGCCTTATATTTACACTACTTTGAGACTTGCTTCTGTAAATGTTCTGTACTCTTAGTGTAAATGTCAATCGCATCAAGTTTGTCTTTAGCTGAAAAATACATATTTAAACAGTGGTGATACTTCTTAATACAAAAAGAGGTGCTATTAATATTATGACCATTACTTTAGACATTGTAAGCCATTTTGAAGAGAGAAATTGATCTTTTGTGGCAGCCATTTAGAGTTCGCTGCCTATCCCCGTTGATTCCAGAAATTTCTAGTTTCTTTGGGCAGAGATATGTTGCACCACATCGGGGTGCACTATGTGCTTCCCTAGGTAAATGCTTCGTTTATGTATTAAAGGTGCGCAGGAGCAGAGATCGTGCATTGCGGTTTCGTCTGACTTCTAACAGAACCTATATACCGCGTTTGGCTTCACACCCATTTGAAACAAGTATTTGTTTAAATTACAGTGTCCTGTAAGAATTCTTGTCACTGCGCAGGTTTTTTATCTTTTGAGTTGAGTATCTTTATCAGTTTTAACGAGCTAACTAAAACAGGTAAATCATAATTGTCACCAAAATAATTTAAACGCTTACCTTTAATGTCTTATTAAACTTCCTTAAACTGCTACCTACTTCAGATCTATAGGTCCGGAATTCATATCCCAGTGGAAGCAGACATTTTCTGCTTGGTGGTACAGCTTTTTCAAAATCGCCTGGCTAGCTACCCCGATCTTACCTAAGCCTGCCGTCATAGCAATAATTTTAATAGCATTGTTGTGTTTCGGCATTTGGAGGTATGATAGTCAGTTCAACGGTGCATTTTAAGATGTTAACGTGGAAATTGAATACAGTTTTCTTAATGTCACGTGATATGAGTTGTACCTTGTTATCATACTGATCTTATCTTGATGTAGGGCCAGGATTACTCCCGGAGCATGTCGACGCAATGGGATCTTTTGTGCTTCCCCAATCCTAATGACCGCTGTCCTGCAATCATAATGATAGAACGAGATGCAACGCATCTAAAAATTAATTCAAGTTCGGTACTAGTCTATCATTACAACCTGTGTCCTAATTTTCTAAGTATGATAGCGATAACGATAGTAACCTTTCAATTTGCCATTCATTGTTCTTTTAATAAGTGAAAATATGGAATTTTTTGACATGACCAGTAATGGACCTTCGCTCATCGCTAATTTTCACAAATATCGATAGAGATTGCAGTTACTTAAAAATCTATCAACCACAAGAAGAGAGATGACTCGTAATGTCGTATAACATTGCTAAAATAGCGAATTTTAAGCAAATTTGTCTTATTTTAACGCATAATAAAGCGAACCGATTAAAATAGTCCGAGTGTCAGTTAAATTAAAGTTCTTAAAACTTATGCTAACTTTAACATATTGAAATGGAATAAAAAAGGGGGAAATAACTTAATTTCGTTAAAGGGAATGCCAGGGGAATCCCCAAAAATGTTTACAAGCCACGAGCAAAAATAGACTCTGTCACTATCCGTTGACGTGTCAAATCAATTAAAACCAATAGCGGCCAGCATCTTCGTCTGTAACAATAATCTATATTTTATACGGAACCATCAAGCTATTTACAATTCATGCCCAAAACAATTTTTTCGTACGGAGATGTTACAATAACTCCAAGCTTACTTTAGGGTGGGTCCGGGCGGAGTTATGATTTAATTTGTTTGTTTCTCTGTTTTGTGTAGTAACAACTTATTTGTCTATAAGTAGAAAATCTTGTCTTAAAAAAATGTATACGCGACTTCGCACACATGGGATAAATGAATTCCTTTAAAAGAGGCGTGAAAAAGCACTTATTGGGCCGGCAAGGTGAGGGTGGCTAGGGCTGTATGTCACATGCTTCACTAGCTATCTTCACATATGGACTCCTCTACTGCTTATCATCAGGTGGTGTCGAGTCTTTTGCTGTGCTTATTATATATACAAAAAAAAATACATTTCAGCCCTGTTATATCCTCTTAAGGGATAAATTTTGAACAATTATGAACACGTACATCGTCATATTCACGATTTCAGCTTCAAAAATCCACTTTTCGTTGAATTTTCAAGAATCCTACTATAATCGATAAAGTATGAAGATGATAAGTCACACTAGGGGTATACTATTGGCGTAGGCAAGTGCACGTGAAATGATAAGCAAGTAGAGTTTCAGCGTGTCTCAGTCAGTCAATGAGTGACGCAAAGTTTGACCATTCCGTCAAAAGTTCTTTTATATAAATACAATAATTTGGTATTGAATATAGTATTTCATAAAAACCCTACAATACAATTCTCTAATATTCTGTTATGTCCTTTTAATTGTCTTTGTGTACATCAATTGTTAAATAATATAATAATAACCATATTAAAGCCGAAAACTAATCATATTACCAAGTATCTTTAGCAGACTACGTTGCATCTTTTTTTTACCTAATTAAACTACCTTAAGAGCTCATGTTATGTATTCCAGATAACAAATAAAGATAGCAATATGTATATAAATATCAGAAATTTACTATACAAATATACATGACAGTAGAAAGGGGTACAGAGCACTCGACCAGACGGACGTCAATCTTTGTCAATAGAAAAGCAATGGAATATTTTAAAAAATCAAAAGAATATACATTATGTGTGTGTATATATGTTGTTATCAATGTTACATATGTAAATTAAAATTGTTATTGGAATATTCCTTTGTAATTATTTAAGTTTTTGTTTTTTGCACTTCCGAGGATGGAGGCACTGTATGCTGAAATACAGGCTTCGGCCTAGTTCAGCGACGGTTGGTCTTGGTCTTATGTAAGCTGTTTAAAATAAAATTTCATTTTATTTCATTTCAGAGTAGAATTAAACCAGTCAGTCACAAAAAATTACAACATTTTTGCGTGTTTGGAACATTTGATTTTAACAATATCAAATGTTCCAAACACGCTGTGTATAATTTTATTTATGTAAGTGTACGTAATGTTTTTCCAATTCGTAAGCGTATAATTATATTATATTTAATTATGTTGTAATAGACAATGGCGTTATTCAAATATATTCGTCAATCAATCCTCTCATTGTTTAACTCATCATTATTTTTATAAAAAGCTCAGCAAATGTCTCGACACCACCTGATGATAAGCAGTAGACGAGTCCACATGTGAAGATAGCTAGTGAAGCATGCGACATACTGCCTTAGCCACCCTCACCTTGCCGGCCCAAAAAGTGCTTTTTCACGCCTCTTTTAAAGGAACCCATATTATAAGATGGAGAGAATACGTGTGCTGGCAAGGAATTCCATGCTTTCCATTCAATTTACAAAAATACTATATTAATTTATTTATCTTTATTATTATTTTTTCTGATTTTTACAGTAAAATTTTGCCATTGTTTCATATAAAGTCAAAGTCAAAGTTAAAATATCTTTATTTAAATAGACTCATTTACTAACTTCTTTTAAATCGTCATAACAGGGAATATATATGAAAAAATAAACAAATGCAATTAAAGGTAATAGTGATAACTTTAAGTGGGTTTTAACCGGGTATTTACAAATTGTCCCAGTTATAGAATTTAAGTATGTACTAAATATATAAGTTACTTATCGAACTAATATTTATATATTTTTTTTATTAAATCTAATTTGTAGTTTTTTTGCAATATTAATAATTAAATTACGCACCCCGATTCGTATTCACAATCATTTTAATTTCATTTAATGCTAACTTAAAGCTTGGTGCACTTCAGAAATAATAATGACAATGATGTCAAAACGAACAGGTAAAAACCGAAATCATTGTGCAAGTTCCGACAAGCAGAGCCTTATAAAAAATTCGCAAAAGATAAAAATAACAACTATTTTAAACTAAGACTTCTTTCCAAGAACTATCTGATGAGTCATTACAGCATTTTCTTAAATGTTTTGAATAACAACTGATTGCGTTTTTGCGTCAACTTAGATCGTAAAAGTGAAGGGATCTGAGTAATGGATAAAATCGGATGGGTGACCATTTTTGACTCCGTACATCCTTGCAGTTTCCATGTCTGATATATTTAATTGCTTTTTGATTATAACACAATTCAATTATTTCAAATTTTGATAAATTTAGAAGAAAAGGAACCACGGTATTTGACCTAATACCTCCCTCTTCCTTGGTGCCCGTGAGCCGACCCACGGAGTCCCCAGAACACTGTCTCCATCTCTAAGATATTTAGTGACGCTTTTAGACGCACACACCGATAGTAATATTTGGGCTCTTTCGCCGTACAAGGGTGCGAAGACCTATGGTCTACACATGTCGCACTATACTAGGTAGGTACCACGACACGACTCGCCTGAGCCGAGGTCCGAGCCTTTAGAGGCATCCTGAGGTTTGTCACTCCCTCATGCCTGTCGATTAGAACTCCTCCAGAGGCGAATCGCCCCTAAAGCTTGAGGACTCTCCAAGGTTCTCGCCTCCTTAAAACCCCGGTAAGCTGTAAAGGTCATCTGCAGCCAACAGCATTAGTCATTCAAAAAACTATATATTTGGGCTCAAAATTGCGGGCTCCCTTAAAAGAGACGTGTCCACGTTGCCTTATCAGGATACCTTGGTACGTCGCTAGGACTGGTTGAAGTGGCTATGACAGTATGTCACATTCTACACTGGTTGTCTGTGCAAATGGAATTCTACTGCTTTTCATTAACTGTATAGTCATTTGCTGATTAAATAACAAAAATTTACATCAATTTAATGTTACAATATAAGATTGAAAAAAGAACAGAGCAGTATCTTAAATTTCAGAAAATACTTGCGTAAATACTTAGTAATTTTAACGAAACCTAACCCATTAGGATAATTGTATTTTTGGTCTTTTTTTAATAATGCTAATAATTAAATAAAATAGTTAGGCTAGTTAGAACAATGGCCAGTAATGCCCAGTTTGAATATGGGCGAGTTTACCACTATATACTCGCCCATAATCAAACTCATAGAACTAGGTAATTTTTAGAAAACTTCGTATTTTTACTTACTATATCAACTTATACGCCTCAAAATACTTCTAATATATTATTAAGATAATGAATTAGTAATTGGCTTAGCGAAATTTCAATACTATATATATTTACTAACCATATTATTAACGAAAATTAGTTTTGCAATTCATGTCATTTACTTCTGTACTGTATTGGAAACGAGGTACGCAATATTGGATCTTTTTAGGGGGAACCGTTGGATAGTTGGATTGTATTTAGGGAACCACCTCTTTAGTTTATGGTGCTATAAGTCCCTTTTGATTTGACAGGGTACTTTCCCATGACACGCTCCGCACATTAAAATGTAAGAATTTCAATATTCAAACCATTTAGAACGAGTTAAGACTATAAAATACTTAGGAATTGTAATTGATGATAATCTCACTTTCAAGCAACATATACTTACCCTATCGAAAAGAGTTCGTAAATTAATGTTTGTCTTTAAAACTTTAAGGCATGTAATCCCGCCTACTTCTTTGAGACAGGTATACTTTGCGCTGTGCCAATCTATTATAGGATATTGCATCTCCTCTTGGGGTGGTGCACCAAAAACAACCCTTAAATCGCTAGAGGTGTCACAGAGAGCTATTCTTAAATTATGTACCTTCAAGCCGTTTCTGTATCCCACCCAGCTACTTTACGAGTACTGCGAGGTTCTGACGGTACGGCAGTTGTTCTTACTTAGTATCGTCTTGAAACAACATTCTTTGCTAGGATTCAATCAGGATTTTCTTGCAAAACGAAGATGGCATGCCGTGTGTAAACCCTCACATAAAATAAGAACTAGTTTTATTCGCCACTTCTTTCCTTTTTTAGGCCAATATATTTACAATAAATTAAATAAAATCAATAATATATATGCCCTAAACAAAATAACAGTAAAGAAATTAATCTCATGTTGGATTCAACGCCTATCATATAGTGAAACTGAAAAGTTATTGGAAATATTAAGATAATTTAAAGTAATCCACATCAACAATCCCATTACTCAGCCTCTCACACACACTCACACACAATCATTATACACACCGAGAGGACTTCTATACTCATATAAGGTTCTATAAGTATGTATGTTTGTATGTGTATGTATTGTATGTATATATATATATATACATACAATATATATAATATGGAATATTCCTTTGTTATTATTTAAGTTTTTGTTTTTTGCACTTCCGAGGATGGAGGCACTGTATGCTGAAATACAGACTTCGGCCTAGTTCAGCAACGGTTGGTCATGGTCCTAAGTAAGCTGTTTAAAATAAAATTTCATTTCATTTTCATTTCATTTCATTTATTACTTTGAAATACTTATTCCAATAATCTGATAATGACAATGTCGACTATAAAATTACACTTACTTTAAATATATCATAAACTGTTCATGTTGATGCGCTGTCGACAGTATCAATGTGATATGACTATTATTAACTAAATAGTTGTTTTGTTAGGAACTAGATTTCTATTTAAAAAGAGGAAAATAACTTCTTACATATAAAATTATAGCTTTTCGGTAATCAAGTCACGAAATATGAATAACCACATACCACCAGGCTATCGACTCGTATAAAACTTTAAGTCAGCGAAACATCGAACCCGGAACCCCTATAAACTATGCTTGTAGTCACTGTAGCCGTAGGGCCACACGTTTATTGTCAACTGTGGTCAATAAGGGCCCCACATTTGTGGGCAAGCATTTTACGATGCAAAAGGCTTTTATTGAAATCCTGTACGGCAGAGAAAGTGCCAAGGTCCGCGCAAAATTGTTCTAAGGTTCATTAGAAATAATTTAACTTATTGCTATTTACAATTAAGGTTATATCGCGTTGCTTATCGTCATAATATATGAAATAAAAATTACTTATTCGACTTTTGTTTCAAATTCTTATTTATTAATTTGAAATATTTACTTACGGATCTCGTTTTACACTTATTTTAAACAATTAATATTATTTTTAACTATCATACAATCTCAAAAACTATTTAGTGACTTACTGAATATAAAATGAAGTCAAAGTCAAAATGTCTTGATTTAAATAGAGTCATTTACTAAGTTCTTTCAAATCGTCATAACAGGGAATATGTATGAGAAAAAATAAATAAATGTAAATAAAGGTAATAGTGATAACTTTAAATGGGTATTAACCGGGTATTTACAAATTGCTCCAGTTATAGAATTTAATTACGCATTAAATGAATTATTTTAAACTTAAAACTAACACTAGTATGCATAATCCCAATTAACCCTACTATCGCTTCGACGAAATAGTAGCTGCAGAGAAGAAGCGGCGCAAGAAACTCTCAGCCTTTAGTATTTATAATGACATTTACAAATTACCTATGTCATTATATATTAGTATTACAAACATATACAAAAAAACAAAATCCTTTGCGTTTCACCTTATACTTATATAATGTGTGTAAGCGAGTATACGTCACATTTTTCACGATTCGTGAGGGCACATGCTATGTATAGGAGAAACAAATGAAAATTTGTGCCATACACTACCGTGTTGGCTGAATGCTGGTTAGTGTATTACATCGGTGGTAACTGTAAAGTTACCTTGATGAAGGACGAAGGAACTGGAGGCAACAGATTTTAATTTGATTCGGGTCCACCAATACAGTAACCATACCACTCAAACCACTAGGCTATGCCGGGGAGTTCCCCGTGAGTATATATTTGATTTGTATCTGTTCGTTACTAGAAGTGAATCTAGATATAATGGAATTGAAAAAACCAATGTTTCCCGGGAGTATAACATGATTCAATAAATTGAAACTATAATAATGTTCTTTATTAATCATATTAAAAACGGACTGTACTAATTTGATAATAATAAGAGGTCGCTTTAAAGTGCACAACAGCTTCAATCTCGTTTGTTTGCAAGACATTTTTTCAATAATAATCTAATCAAATAAAATAACAACCGTAACCAAGCAACGTAACAAAAAATATTAATAAAAAAAGTTAAACTTAAAAGAGTTTCTATTTTGACACATATATCTTTTGCGCTGCTTTTTTATCAAACATAATTTCATACAGTGAGTTTTAGTTGTATTTCTATTCAATAAAAATAAAAATTAATATCAAGAAATTTAACTGAACCAAATCTTGGCCTGTCACAGTTCACAAATACAAAAACGTGACGTAACCTTTGTCAGAATGCGGGCAAGTAGACAATTAACATTAACTACCTATTTAAAATATAAATCTAAATAGTTCAAGTTAGGATAAAGTTTTACGAGTTTCTCCATCATAATACTGTTCACTCTGACTGACTGAGGAGCCTGTGGTAGTATTTCGAAGCTCTGGTTTCGATAACGAAAACTAAGCAACTTTAGCCACGGTTAGTCTATGCATGGGTCTATCAAAATTTTTTATCCCAACCTCCTCCACTCTGTGGAGGGCACCGAGATCTGCCCAGTTGTTGATTAACACCAATAGTAACGTTGTGTTATTTAACAATAAAAAAATTGATGTAACATAGATACATTTCGTACGATGCTATGACCGTACATTGAATCGATTCAGTGTTCGGTTAATATACTGAGAATCGTTACACTATTAATAATATTAAAACACTACACACACTATTCATTATCAAGTTATGTCGATAAAATTGGTTTTCTAAAAAAATTTTAAAACTGGTTACTTTTACCATTTTAAAGACTGTATAGAAGCGATGCCCAACTCTATGGTCCTTCGAGCCGGATTCGACCTATTGCATATACACACAAGATTCGTAGTACCTATTTACTACAAGTTATAAAACTGGACGTGCAATTTTCCACTGGTTTTCTTTTACCATTTTAAAGACTGTTTAACGAGGTAACCTTCGGACCAGCGATTAATAAGCTGGCTGTTTTGAATAGGACAAACATTTCGAATTCACGCCTGTCAAGTTACCATTTTACATTTTAATTTTCTTCGGGAAGCTCTATTAAATTTTATCAATTGTTACACATATGATAAAGGAACCCATAGTTTGGGGTAAGTAACAATCTTCTCATCATTATCATTATAATAATCTCTCATCAATACCTAATGTAATACTAATACATAATGACATATTGATTTGTAAATGCCATTATAAATACTAAAGGCTGAGAGTTTCTTGCGCCGCTTCTTCTCTGCAGCTACTAATTCGTCGAAGCGGTAGTAGGGTTAATTAGAAATATGCATACTAGTGTTATTTTTAATTTTAAAATAAATATTTTTTTTAAATTATAACTAACAATTTATTTAGTACATATTTTAATACTGGGACAATTTGTAAATGCCCGGTTGATACCCACTTAAAGTTATGACTATTGCCTTTAATTACATTATTTGTTTTTCTCATACATATTCCCTGTTGTGACGATTTAAAAGAACTTAGTAAATGAGTCTATTTAAATAAAGTTATTTTTGAGTTTTTTTTTTATTTTTTTTTAACTTTTTAATACATAAGCATAAGTTTATACTTATCCTTGTTATTGTTACAGTTCCTTCTACTTTTTTACTTTATGTTATGTACAGTAATAAAACGATAAGTAATGCAACTATATTTTTATTATATTAATCACCACCGAACCCACGTTCAACCTTAGCCAAGAAGGCACACGGTGACAACTGTATAGAAGCAATGCCCAACTCTATGGTCCTTCGAGCCGGATTCGACCTATTACAAATATACACAACATTCGTAGTACCTATAAACTACAAGTTATAAAACAATACGTGCAAACGAGTACACTTTAACTAAAGGTTTATAATATAGCACAGCGTAGAATTCCTTACCGGCACACGTATTCCCTCCTTCATACAAAATGATTTCCTTTAAAAGAGGCGTCAAAAATTTTTGGGCTGGCAAGGTGAAGGTGGCTAGGGCAGTATGTCGCATGCTGCACTAGCTATCTTCATATATGGACTCCTCTACAGCTTATCAACAGATGATGTCGAGTTATTTGCTGTGCTTTTTATAATAAAAATACAATATATTTAAATGAATAATAATATTATTATTTCTGACATAATATCTTCTTATCTGCTTTAGATGATATTTGACGTTAATTGTGGCATCATGGGCGAAAGCACGTAGGTCTTAGATTAATTGTAACATCATTAATGTAAAATCTCGTGTTTTACAAATAAATTATATCTTATCTTCATCCCGAGATCAGTTCTACACACATGCCTAGTAAAGAGGTGATTCATATACTGACTGCGAATAATTGTAACACTGGAAATTAAAACAGTCAAATCAAAACGCTCGAAAAGACAAAAACGAATGCAAAAATGTCTACAATCAAAATAAATACAGAGACCCGCGGTGTAAAAATAATAATTAATTGAATAAATACATAAATTCACTCGGTGCCAATAATTCAGACAGACTGGTGGATGACCTCATTATAAATATGAAAACGTTGATCGAGTCGCTCCAGTCGTTTTGCATTCTTAAGCGTGTAAGGCTGGTGATTTACTAAACCTGTGAGAGCGTAGTGCGTGATCGATATATATTTATTTGGTGGCTATATCAAAAGCCAACTCGAGCAAGGTGTTCTAAATATTAATACTGTCTGACAGGTCAAAATATGTGTTACCGACTATATTTTTATTACAATAAATATCTAAAGATGGCCTATCACAGGTAAAATTAATTATCTCATCTGAAAATATACACAAAAAATTAATAGCAATCAGTCTAGCCTAGCGATGAAAAACAATGTGACACGACATGTTTATATATATAATTTCTGTACCGATAAATAGTATCATCATCGTTATCTACAGCCTAAATACGCCTCACTACTGGGCAAGGGCTTCCGAGATGGAAGATACATGAGGAGTTTTGGCCATTAATTGATTGACCCATCCAGGGACCGACCGTGGCGAAAGTTGCTTTGTTTCCGTCATCGAATCCAGAGCGTTCGAACCACTTCGCCATCGGGCTCTTAAAATGAAGAATACAAATATTAATATTACAACTTGAGTTGTAAACTATATAAAAAAACTAATTATTGTCAAACTGCTGAAAAGGCCGCGTATTCGGTGCATCACAGAGCAAGATTAAACCATATAAAAATCCGTCAGTTCTTCACAGTCACCACGTCTAATTTGCGCGCTTTTGACTCCTTTTGAAGATTTCGTGACTCCTTTCTCTCTCGCACAACTAGAGCGTGGAATTCCTTACTGGCACACGTGCTTTCCTTCATACAACATGGGTTCCTTTAAAAGAGGAAAGAACTTTTTGGAAAGAAAGTAGAACGTGCATATGATTTTACCTATGACTTAATAAATTACTATAAGTATTGTGTGTGGAGTATGTCACGCAGTTCTCAGTGTATCCCCAACCTCATATCATGTCTCAGAAACCTTTATCACACGTAAGTGTACCCCCCGCCTCTCTTACACAGAAATCATACGAAAACCAAAAATTTTTAACAAAAAGTAATCGATAAATAAATAAAATTACATTTAAAAGCCACTTTGTTTGTATTGCAGTTTTATTTTGACAAAATAAATGGAATTATCGCAGGCAGTTTGAATAAAATTGAATATTTATTAGTTTCTAAATTTTTTTTGTTAAGTTCTCCCTATTATAGGGAAGGCAAAGGGAACTAATTCCCATACAACCATGTCGTAGTCTCAAATTATTTTATTCACATTGTTCTTTATTTAAATTCTTAAAAAAGTAGTAGTATATTCCCTTGAAATTAGATCCTAGATTTAATTTTATTAATTAGATTCTTATCCCATAATAAATAACATGTAAAGGTATTTACGGTTCTTGGTAAAAATAAAACAATTTAAAAGACAAATATCCAATTTTTAACTATTTTTTGGAGTACTGACTCCAAAAAACTGTCCTTTTCTAATGTGTCTGTTAATAACTTAGCACCAACTGTAAAAAATAATTTTTACAATGTTTTTTTTGTCTTGTTAACGTTTTGAAAGTTTATATTTTTGTTTAAAATTGTTTTTTTTTTAATTTTGAGTGTTAAGTTCCTAAGGTCAAAATTAGATTCTTTAATGAATCGTGAATCTCTTGTACATTATTAATTGAATAAATTTGACTGCCCTCTGATCGAGTCTGGTAGCCCTGTCTACTTAACCTGAGGCCCGGTGCTCGAATCCCGGTAGGGGCAGATGTTGAGTTGATATTTGTTCACTAGTCATTAATGTTTATTAACTATATATATTTATTAATTTGGGCTAGATAATAGGTGGGAGTGTGAAAAATATTATCATGTTTAATATTTTTTTGCAAAGTAGTAGAGCCTTAAGTAGTCCTAGCTCGCGAGAGAACGAAAGGCAAAGCAAAGAGAGGCAATACGTTGTTTTACTAAACTTTGTTTAAATATTTACTTGTTGTTACATTTATTATAACAGAGAATATTACGAGAAATAACGGAGAGTGACCTAACGGAACTCTATATCATCTATTCTGAGTGTAACGGACTACAATAAAACTATTAAATGGTTAATGGTTTTGTTTACGAGCAGTTATGGTTGTAGTAAAAATTGCGTAAAGAAATAGGCTTTCTGTCGAGAGCGATTATTTAAACCCAAAGCGAAGCCAACGCTCGAGGTTAAATAATTTTGGTACCGTGCGTGCACACTCTCCTGCACATTAAAGAAAATAAACAAGAGTTGCTTTTGTGGTGAAGAATATTTATATTTATATGACCAATTAACAAAATTCTTTACGAGCCTCATTGCTGATAAAGAAGTTTAAAACAAAATTAAAAACAAACTTCGTACACTATTGGAAGGCAAAAATAATTCCATTACGTACTTTCTACTTTAAAAGTATTTTTCTAGTCGTTGCTTCACTTTCTTTTGTTTCTGGAAACAACCAAACAACTCCAAAAAGTCTTTATTAGTTAGGTAAATTATTAAATAGAATTATTATAGGCTTTCTTGTGTTATGAAGTCGATTTTTAAGTTCGTTGGTAATTTATTTCTGTCACAATTTAATGGTTTGTTTCTTAGGTCAAAGTCAGACGGACGGTCAACATTATCGGCTTGTCTGTCTGTGAGTCGCTGATGGAAATTTATACTCTTTATTGTACATATACATTATTATACAAGTATATAGAAAAGATCATGTAAATAGTCAAGCTAACATACAAAAGGGTTGTATAGCAGCAACTGTATATTATTTTTAACCGTCCCTTACATATCTATTGTTGGTAAAGAGGTTCTGTTCTGTCTTCTTCCTCATCAGATACATTGATTTTTTTGTAAATTTAGTTGAACACGGTTAATGTTAAAACTTATACAACTTAGATCAAAATGACCCTGAAGTTCAATATAATACTTAACTTAAAAAATTATAGCTGAAATATCAAATCTTTCAAGAAGTCATTAACAATTTAGAGAGGATTCTGAATTTTAAGGTTGTCCTTTGACAGTGAATAAATATGAATACGACTGTTTAATATAATGAAATGTAATTGAGATCATTTTCAAAGAAACATACATATATGAGTGAGAATGTGCTCTTGAGAGCACAACACAGAGTCCGAAATTCTCGACATACCACAAATACGAGGGCGGTGCTAATATTGTGTTGTATTTATGTTTATAAAAATTAAATAATCAGAGACTGTGAACTTTTGAATAATATATTTTATATGTAAAACATTTTTGACAATCTGTCAGGAACATAATAAACCATTCTTTTTAATTCTCTGCCAGTATTACATCACATGGTATGATCTACAGATGAGAATTACAACAATTATGTTGTTAAGGTCGATAATTGAACACATCTTTTGAAAAATCACGTTCACAATATAAGCTTAATTTTTGCAATTACTTCGATTTAGCATAAATAAATAAACGTGATCTTTAGATTGTCATACTATGGTCTATTTTTGCTTAAATATTCTTATATATTATTAATGAGATATATTCTTTTCGTTGTCGTTGTTATAGGAAATTTATCCATGGACTGATTTAAAACCAGCATAGGTACTCTATAGCAGATGAAACAATATTCTAGTAAATTAAGACTTGTAACCAGCATTATACAACTCGTCTGTCTGATAATCGTACATGTACGATATTTCTTTGATTTATTTAAAAAAAACTTTGATCTCCATACATGCCTTTTTGTACTATTTCTACTGGTTGACTAGTAGAGAATGCCTTAGACATTAAGTCAATTGTGTTTATTGTGCAATGAAGCATAAAAAAATACTCTATTGTACATGAATTTCATATGAGTACATTACATGAACAAATTCCAGAGAAGCGAATGCTTACTTAAATAACATGAATTTAAGAAAAGATAGTAAAAAGTTTGATAACAAGTAGTTACTTAGTCAGTTACTGAGTTTAAAAGACAGATTAATAAAAGACGTTTAAATTTTGAAAATTCTGTAAAAAACGTCCTCGAGATCCAAGATCCAGTGATCACTCAATTTAAATTGTGATGATGCACTGTCTTTTGTGGTGCCTTGATGGTGACTTAATAACAGTAATAATCGCCGTATTAGACCCCATAATATTCTTATTATATCTTGTCTGTTTTACATTTTGGAGTTCCTATCTCTCTACGAAGATCTTCAATAGATCAAGAGAACGTTTATAGAAACAACGAACACACACATACATCAATATCCACATCTTTACATCTATAAAGCTTTTCAAATGATAGCCTCTTTTTTTAAATCGTTGCAATAAGAATTTAGCAAAATAAGTGCGGAATTAAAATCAATTGCGACGCCATAATTTCATATTTATCTTTTCCAAATCAGTTAAGCAACACCAATAACATCTCTCAGTGTGGACTGAAGTTAAAGCGTTATTTTTAAGCGACAATTGTAAATAAATATGGTATGTTATGTCCCACGCCTTTCGGCGGGAATTCGAAGTTTGACTTTTAACATTTTTTTTATTCGACGTAATCATTGCCGTGGTGTAGGTGAATTACTATGCCAAGGTGGTAATACAGGCATTATTTTAACGGTTGATTTATTGCAGTTTTTTGGTAACTAACACGAGTCCTTTCTGGTTTAAAGTTAAGGCGACCTTATTCGTCCTATAACTACACAAAAGTAATATAAGGTGGCCCCACTAACTATTATATAACTATAGAAATTTGTCGTAGAAACGTAGGAGGAATTATCATAGACAGTTCTCCCCCATTTATAGACTATATTATTTAAAGATACGCAGTTTGGACCCCAGTCCAATCACTCAATCACACAATCATCGTGACATTTCTTTAGAAGCTTCGAGCAATAATATAATAGTACAAAATATTGTGTTAGTCATGCTGTACATAATTTTTCAATGTGCAAAATATTTGGCCCAGTTTACAACCTCCACGGTACAATCACAACACTCCGCTCCATAAAAAAAAAACAGTATTCGAACTCAAAAGATTTCGTATTTCGAACATCTAAATACGTGCACAGAACGAATGGCTAACATTTGTCTCCCTGCGTGTGACGCGTTTATTTATTTAAAAAAGGAATACATTTAAAAATTTTTAAAGAATAAAAAAAGAACGCAACATTCGTCCGTTTTGTTTCTCCTCCGCTTGCCCGCGCTTTGAGATAAAACGATCTTTGCATCTCTGTTTGACATCAAACAATAAAAAGAGAAGGCTTTACATTTTTTAAGTTCTGTTATGAGCCGTGTCTTTAGAGGGATCCATAAAGAATTTAAAAATGATATTACTAAGACGTTGGATACTTTGAATGTTTACTTTGATGTTGTTTTTTTTTAATTTTATTCCCATAGAGGCTAAGGGAATTTCTACAAGACATCCGGGTGTCCTATGCGACAGATAACGATCAGAATAAAAACTTTATTGAATAACCTCTTTCGATCGTATCGTGAGCATGTTTAAAATGAAGAATGGCAGGTTTTTATTAAAAAAAAAGTCAAGCGGTCGATTCTTACGGAGTTTTATTGATCGTCTTAATAACAATCAAATATGACATTTCTATATGTTTATCCTTATCTTTTGTATTATTTTTGATTCTTATAAAATATGAGATAAGTTACAAAATTACTTTGTCAATACTAAGGATTCTTCTTTTTAAATCGCATCAAGAGGCATAAGTAAAGGGATTGGATAAAGAAAATATAGCTGCAGAAAATATATTAGGCATGGCTTTTTGTTTTGTGTCTTTGCCTTCCCTTCGAAACAAATTTAACATATATTTTTGCCGCTATATCCTTTATGGTTCATGACCAGTTTAATGATTACAAAATAGTCTCGGAGTCAAATATATTACAAGCAATTAAAATTAACAATAATAATATAAAAAATACGTTATTTAACTAGATCTTAATATAGACTTCAAAACACCATCACATTTTACGTAATTTTACAAAAAAAAACTCTTGGCTTTTCTGTGGAACTCTTCATTTGCCAATGTAAGGCAAGCTAAGTCTCTAAACAGTGTAAAAAGCTAATGTTCGAACACTATTTGTCAGTTTAATACTTAAATTGTTCATCATTATATGTATTTTAATAGACAAATATATTTATATAAACATATGTAGTGTACAGTTATATGCTATTAATATATAATAATCTCACACTCACCCATCATCTAACCCAAAGTAAGCATCATGAATTGGCTGATGTACAATAAAGATATATTCTATTCTATTCTATTCTAACATTAAGAGTTTTTATTAAGGACACAAAAGGAAAAGAATATTTAATAAACTTATCTTCGTATTAGAATATGAGAAATATCGTCACCATCAACGTATATTCGTCTCATTGTTGGGCACAAGCCTTCCTAAATGTAAGAAACATGAGGAGTTATTGCTATACCACCACACTGGCCTAAAGCGGTTTGGTGGGTGAAAGCGGTGGTTGTACAATCGGGACTAACCACTTAACGGGTCTTCCGAAGCATAGAAGATCCGGAGATAACAACCCATCCAGGAGTCCAACCACGGCCAAAACTGCTTTGTTTTCGTAATCAAAACAACTCAGAAAGTCGTCTAAATACAGAAAACTAATCGCCATACAACTATTACTCCACTCTCATTCATCAAGTGCATCCACGTAGTTTCTCATCTTCCTCTGTATATCTTCTTTGGTCTAACTCTTTACCTGGATGCATCAGGAATCGTACTTCGGAGTCCTTATGAACCATTTCATCCATATGAAAATAAACTATTGGAACTTGACGTAACATGGCAGCGTGGCTACCAATATGCGTGTGCGCATAATGATGGATATCTTCGTAATTGACTTAGTTAATAGTATAATTGTTTCAAATAAATGATGTAAAAAAAATTGACCTCCCCCAAGGATCTCCAAACTAATCCTTATTGTTAAACTAATGTTGTTATTACATTAAACGGGTGTAATGTGAATCCCAACCATATTAAGAAGTTAATGTTTTTGTGTTATTCGTTTTTGAATCAATATACAAAAATAATATTGTATGTAAATTTATGCTTTAGCTTAGCTTTTCAGGATCATCAATCTACATACTATATACGTCACGCTGCCGGACACAATCCTTCCTACATGAGAAGAAATATATGAAGAGTTTGGAACATACACCGCTATGCTGGACCAATGTGGGTTGGTGAGTGAAAGTGGAAATGGAAGAACAACTTAACGTGGAAGAGCTTGATAGACCCGTCCTGGGCGAAACCAAGGCGGAAGCTGCTTCGTTTTCCTTATTGAAAACAGAGCTGTTTTAAAATGCCATTTAAATACACCTTAGTAGTTCTGTAGTTCGACTAGTCACTTAGTTCGACGGTTCACTTCCCACGTAAGGCAAGCCCGTCTAGTCCTGACATGTTCCTGAATATCTTCCGATTAGTTATTATAAAGTTACAATAGAAATAAAAGAAATCGTTAAGAAGAAATCCATAAAATGTACTTGTGCGTTTAAAAATAACTCCTTTCTGTCGGTTCGTAGATATCAAGAGAAAAATATTTTTTACCCGTCTCCCATTTGCCCTGAAGTCATCAATAATGTTGAACTATTCGGTATGTTTATACCTTGCGATACGACCCCGACACGATTCCGACGCAACGGCAGCGTGACGATAACGATAGAGACTCATGAATCTGATATTGGGCCTAATTCTGAAAATAAATACGAATACCTTTATTCGCTTTTAATAGGGTATAAAGAAGGAAACTTATTAACTTTTGTCATTTTAAATAGTTTTTGTAGAATTTAATTTAAGTTTTGTGAGTTAGGGAGAAATTTGCCGTAGACAACTCGCTATAGTATCTTTATTTCACTGGTCACTGACCTACCCTAACCTAACCAATTTTATTTAGTGACGAAAATGATTTCAAATAACACTTATACCAACACTATACTTTCCAACATATATATGTTCGTAAGACTATTTCGGCAATCCATTTTTATTATACCTACCATATATGTCAATACATATATTATTATTAATAATAAACTTTATTGCACACAAAAATTATATACAAAAGAATATAAATATACACAGTACAAATAGGCGGCCTTACTGCATATTGCAATCTCTTCCAGACAATCATAAATAAGAGAATAAACAAGAAGAATCATAAATTGTGTGCAGAATTATTTTAAAATAAGCATTTGATACATTCTACTTCATAGACTAAATAGAAAGAAACAGATAAAGACTTATGGTGGGAGGGAAATTCAATGACTCGAGACTTGGTTTTTTAAGGGTTTCAACGTAATTACGAAGACATTATTAGTTTTGTCCATGACGTCACAAAAAAGAAGTTTAATTAGTACTACGCTTTGTTTTACTTGCAACAGCTTAAACATATCGATTTAGATTGGGATATACAGGTAAATGTGAAATATTTCTTTATTTTTGACAGCTAATTATTTATGAAATAACAAAAAATACTATCAAATACCACTTTGTTATGTAATCTAAAAACTGCACTGCATGTAAGAACTGCAGTTTTAATGAGAGATTAGGATATATCTTATTTATTTAACAATTTGTGTACAAAGATAATTACAAAGGACAACAGAATAACAAAGCATATTATACAAAGGTACTGTTTATTTCTATAAGAAATCTCTTCCAGCAGCCCCACATATGGGAAAATTGACAACGAATGCTTGAGGAGCGTGTACTCATATTAATGTAATATGTATAATTAATAGAGAAATTAAAAATGAGCATAATAAAGAAACAAAAAATGTCGTAAAATAAAATAATATCATATGTATACCACTACATATATTGTAGGAGTTAAACTGCTACCAGAATAAATGAAAATATTAGTTTTACCGATATACTTGTCACACATTAATATATAATGATATGTATGCGAGTCGCGAGTTGTTGGCGAACTGACCGACGGCCCGCGCTCCGGTTTCGATGCAGTGTTGGAAAAGTGCTGCATCGACAATGTGCGGTGTTTTGTACCGTACATATTCCGGGCGCGAGATGAGATGACTGATGTGTGAATAAATAATTAGGTAAGTCAAGGCCATGAGTACAAACTACATATATATACAAATACACACATATAAGCATAATATATATTTAGTTTCTCTGTAAAGAGAAATAAAGCGCAATATGGGTAATAATTTTAATAATATCTTAAGATTTAGAATTAGCTTTCAGAATCAAGAAGCTTGTAGTTTCGAACTTTCATTTATCTAAATTGTTTGTCAAAATTAATGGATCGTCGTAAAGTGTAAACGCCAGGTAGTCTTTACGTTAAATATACGAATGGTGACTTACGTCCTCTCGGGGGCTTTCTGCCGGGCGAATTGGGTGTAACATATTTCTGTAAGCAGAAGGTCATCTTTGAATTTTACCCTTTTCCTTTCTACTGAACAGAGCGTTCGCTAGTAACACTCAAATGTACTTTAAAAAAAATGTGTAAAAAAACAATAACTGTGAGAATGACCCACATTTTTTCGATGCATGGACGTCACAATTTTACGTCAGATACCATTTTTTGTATGGCGTGTCCCATTTGACCCTAAGCTTGGTGATTTTGGTCCATACAACTATCAGGCTGACTCAACGTTAGTCGGTAAAGATAGTTTAGAACGACTCGCTTACACGAGTAACTTGCTCGATTCAGTGTAGATTTCTTAAGAAATTTCAACAGTGAAGAATTTTAATAAAAGCGGTGTTATTGTACTGTGTATGTTTATTTTCTAAGATAAGATAAGATAAAATTTTATTGTGATTCTATGTACAATAGATCTTACAATTTCATACACTTAAGATACAACAGACTGCCATTTTCGGGCGTACAATGTTAACATTGTAGGATAAAATATTTATTTAATTTTATTACAATTTTTTAAAGATAACACTAATTAATTAAGATAAAATTCTTCAGTATAAAGTTGATAATTATATTATTAATTCTTGTTGGTTCAAAATCAAGCTTACCTCTTTTCGTAAGGTTTTCAGAGGAAATTATGTGCACATACACTCCACCTTCATACTGGAACACCTGTAGCACTGCATACAGTCAAAACTTGCATTACCGAGTCATTTCCAAGATAAACAAACAGCTCAACAAACCTTATATATTATTACAACTTCTGTTTTTTTAATATTGACGTGACAGTAATATGAAATACGTCCAAAGACTCATTAACGGAATCTTAGAACTTTTTTTTATTTTATAATTATTTTTATTTTTCACACAATAATACACTTACTTTTACTTCAGTTCTGCCAAACTGTAATACAGTTTGTCAGCAGTAGCTCTTGTGGAAATATCATTAACAAAACAACATTTATACATTATATGTTATTAACTAAGAAACATAAACTGGAAAACAGATTCAATTCAATTCAATTCAATTCTTCATTTTGCGTTCCATAGTTACATAATATGTAGATCTTAAGACTATTAATGACACTATGGACGCTGTCGGGCACAACAAAATTTTAGGATATACAGGAGAAAGGTAGATTACAAAAGGTAGGTTTAAGTTAAGTGTTTACACAGAACACACAGAACACACCAACCCACACATATCACTTACTTCTAATCACATACATACTCCACTAGAATACAATATAGTATATATTTATAAACATGTGCGAGGTTGTCATGGAAATCATGGAACGAATAGTTGTTTTAGAAATGGAATTTACTGATTTGCTCCTTGTATTACATGAAAGAAAAATTAGTGAGAGCGATTCAGTGATATTTATTAAATTTATTTTAAAAATACTACATAGTCGTACCGAGAAGCCATCACATAACTGTAAAGTATTCATGCTATCAAAATGAAAATGAAAATGAAGTGAAAGTGATTCCGTGATATTAATTTAATTTATTTAATAAATACTACATAGTCATACCGAGAAGCCATCACATAACTGTAAAGTATTCATGTAATCAAAATTTTTTATTTTTTTGTATCTAACCTTCTGCATCCAATATTATACTGTGGATTGCATACGTATTAATACCGGCATATCATATCTGTGCTCCATCATTTTGTGTGACCTTGAAACTACTTATTTTGATATGAATATAAAAAAGAATTAATTAATATTTTTTTAAATAACTGATATCTCATTTATATTAATAAAAACTCGAAAGTTACTGTCTGTCTGACAGCAAGGGAAAAGACGGACTTCTGAAGGAAAAAAAGGATAAATATATATAATACTATGAAAAGGTGGCCGACAGAAGACATCAAACACAAGAAGTAGCCAGAATAGACTTAGGAGCTAATAATTTGAGACAATAGAAAAGACTGTCTCGACATTCCTTGGAGAAGAACCCAGTAACGAATACCGGTAAAGTTTTAATAAATACCTAAAAATAATAGTATCAATAATATTACCAAACCTGCTTAAATCTTTAGCATGGATATTTCATGAAATAAAATTGTTTATAATTATCGATATTAATAACGTTATTTAATGTGTGTAATTTATATATCTTGCTGTTTATCCTTCTAATATTTAATTTACTCGTAACATTACGCAGTGGTGTATATTTTTTTTAAATGGCTACATTGAAATTAATCTCAATAATAAATCACGAAATTTTTATTTGAAAACTACTGTTTTTCATTTGTTTATCACAAAATCAATTTATTGCAAAATATAGTGACTAATATTTTTTATTATTATTATTGCTGAAGTTAGCCACTTCAAATCCATTCATTTATACTTAGGCCCGTATTATAAAACGTTTCTCAGTAAGAAATGTAGTTTTTAAAGTTGTTTTAAACTAGTCTAGCCTGGACAAGATGCATTGTGATTATCTAAATTGATCTTGTCTAGGCCCTCAGATATTAATAAAGACTTAATGTTCAGATATTAATGGTACTTTGTAGTGTGAGGACTATATTGACATTTTCCTTTGTTCAGACTTCAAATGCATGTATGTTTGTATATACTACGTACTGAAATAATAGTTTTAAATTTTTGACAGTGACAGCACCACCGTCACAATGTAAATTAGAATAGTTTTTCAAAGCAAATTGAATAAACGCTCACGTAAGTAACATTTTCCATAACAAAAATTCAAATAACTACTTAATTTCAAGATGTTAACATAATTTATTAGTAGTACCAATAGTGAAACCACAACTATAAATATTGTATAACTATAATATCAATAATATAAAAAATAAAGCTTGAAATGGAGTAGGTATTAACAATGAAGATATTGCTTAAAAGTCTTACTTACCAGGCCAAATAATTGAGAAAAAAAAGTAGGTGTGAAGCAATTTTAAAAGTGCAATTGAAAACATACTTGAACCATAGACAAATTTAATTAGAGTTCAAATCTATTCATGTTCAAGTAGTGATCTACATTTAAAACTAGCTTTGAGTGATTCGAGTTTGAGGATGAATATGAATTTTTAAAAAATAATTCTTCTAAGGTACATGTTTGCTCTAAAATATTACACGTTTAAGTCCGAGAAGTGACACTACCTACAGTTCTTACAAAACCTGACAATGAAAGCTGACAAAAATACGCCCTAAAAATTCTTCTCAGTAAAAATGACTTCTTATCCATGAATAAAAAGTTAAATATTTCAGTGACCGTTAAAGTATGTAATGATAATAATTATTTGAAACACAAAAACTATGGAGTAGACTTACAATTAAAAAGATTCATTCGATAATAATACTGGAAAACTTTGTTTCAAGAATATAATAATAGTTACGAATACTAGATGACGGAGAAATATAGATAGTAATATATATTAAATATCATAAATATACTAAATAAACATACACGTTTGTCGACTCGTGACCAAATACTCTTGTAGTAAATATAGTTGATTATTATTATTACTATTTTTCATTGAAATCTGACGCAAAGCCCAGTTATGTCATTTGCTGTTTCCAAAATGACGATTGTTTCACAATTCAGCCTTATTATAACGCACATGTAAAAACATGCTGCTTTAAATATGTCAGACGGGTATGTTGTCTAATTGTTAACTAAATTGAAATTTCTACAAGTCATTCTTTCCATATCTAATTGGTGTAGAAAGAAAAAGACGTAGAGAACTTGATTTTAGGTTTAATTGATGCCAACAAAATAGTGTACCATTTATATATTACAAAATAGTATGCGTGACTGGTTCAAAGTCAGAAGGGTGTAATAGAAATAAAATGTTGTTTAGAGATGTGGGAAAACTCACCAAATCACCAGACTCCAGTTGCGTAATCAGCACCTTTGCAACAGTCTAATAACGGTTGAGGGCTGCGGGTTGTATTGGTTGAGAGCTGCGGGTTGTATTGGTTGAGAGCTGAGGGTTGTATTGGTTGAGAGCTGAGGGTTGTACTTTTACCCCTTATTTTGGCTTCGATCACGAGCGTAACGTTCACCGTGCGATTATAGTTCGAACACACACACACACACACACACACACACACACACACACACACACACAAATGTGTGTGTTTGTTTTCTTCGGTAGGGGGCAGATATTTGTATAGTGAGTACGATTATTTGTTTACGAGTCATGGATGTTTTTATATTTATTTAGTATATTTCTGATATTTATATACATATTTTTATCTATATTTCTCTGATATTTCGTAGCCGTAACACAAGCTTTTAATAATCCTTAACATTGGCTAGATAAATAGTGTGTGAATACTAGAAAAAGATTAATCTGGAGAACTAACTTCAGATAATTAATCTGTTTCCTGTGAAAGTAATACGGACTCATTTCTCGTACATTAAAATGAATATATAAACCTTTCAAAATCATCTCCACACAATTTTATATCCGGAGACTAAATATCTCTGACATAATACACAAAAACTTAACTGACCCAAAACATTTAGTAGAAAACCCCCGAAATACCAACCAGAGATGAGAAAATACTTGTCAGTTGTTTTTAGGCATGCAATTGTTGGACTGACCAAACAAGATTTCGTGCACAAAAAGACTGTTAACATAATCTTAAAAAGACTTTAAGCTTATCAACTTAGAGCTCATTTTCCAGACTTTTTTCTCGTGTAATTGTTCTAAAGTCCCGCCCAATTTTTTCTAGAACTCCCCATTACTGGGAGTGGTTTTTTGGAGGGACGCCTTTTTAATACCATGTAAAATTATTAATGGCTACGGTTGTGAAGTTACTGTAAGTCCCTATTGAAGATGGAGGCGAGAAACTGTAAAATGTTAAGAACCAGCAATGCAATATTCATTAATAAATAGTCAAAGTCAAAGTCAAAATATCTTTATTTAAATAGACTCATTTACTAAGTTCTTTTAAATCGTCATAACAGGGAATATGTATGAGAAAAAATAAACAAATGTAATTAAAGGTAATAGTGATAACTTTAAGTGGGTATCACTGAAGTGGGTATTAACCGGGTATTTACAAATTGTCCCAGTTATAGAATTTTTCCTCTGATATCATACCAGTCGTAGTCTCAACCAATGGTCTTGTCTTAACTTCTCTTTGCGACCACCTCAAGAGATTGGGACTGGGTGATGGACCAATGATTGCGAGACTCCAGCGGGCAGTCTTGCTCGGTAACGCCAGAATTGTCCGCCGATTCCTCTCTTTGTCGTCCTGCCCCTCGGCCGTATTCTCGCTGTCGAGGGACTGCACCAGGGAGTAGCCCTGGCAGACAGCAGCGGGAAGGTAGTTGTGAAACCAAACACGGACGGTTGAAGTTATTGATTATAATTTATATTTTATATATTTAATTGTGTTACTGTACACATCGCTTTTTGTATATCTCTCATAGGTGTAAACCGTAGACAGCGCGTGCTGGTGCTGTGCTTTAAGTCCAACGATCGGCTGGTAATTCGAACATTCTCCCGACTCCAGGGAGAAGTTCAATTATGATTTTTTAAAGTGTATCGATCATAAGACGATCATACGAATAGGAATCAGGTAAAACACACAGAGCAGCCGAAGAACATATTATGTCGGCACGCTCCAGAAGGGGGAGAGTTGGCAACAGAAGGATAAAGAGCACAGATCAGCGCCGAAGGGGAAAGAGCCCTATGCAAGTACCCTCGCGCTCACCCGTGATTCGGTCCGTATGCCGCAAGATAGGCAGGACCATTCGTTTGTGGAGAGTTGTTTAAAGTGTAACTTGAACACATCTATACTAATATTATAAAGAGGTTAGGAGTAATCTGTTTAAAATAAAATTTCATTTCATTTCATTTTTAAAATAAAATTTCATTTCTTTTCATTTCAATCTCTAGATCTACTGAACCAATTTCGAAGACTACTTTTGTGTTGAATACTCCATTTATCGGGGAAGGTTATAATATTTTATATAATATCATATTCTAATATGTACAATAACAAAAGCTCTTAATGGGCTTGATAATAAGTGTGAATGAGAGTATTATTATTTATATATACTTAAGTAATATTACCCAAGTTAGTTTGAGACATTAAAAAACACATCCTCTTTAATGCAATCATAAAAATACATTAATATCGCGTATTAACAGTTTATGCCCACTTTAGTCTACGAGCAATGCTGCCTCATAAATAGTCCTGGCTCCTGTCAGATGGGATCAGGCAGGACATGTCTATTAACACGTAAGCTGCTCACAATAAAATAAGACAATTGTGTTGCCGGGCGGGTGTAATTTACGAGCGGTAGCTATTTAAAAGTCTAAGTTTTTAATTGTTTTTCTTAACTGCCTTACCTAAGCCTTTCTCCTTACCTGCTTATAAGTAATGATCAGGTCGAAGATGGAATCGGGCTACACCAACTTCTTCCCCTTCTTCATAAATAATGTTGACATTATTTTGATTGTTGTAGACTTACGTAAGATCCTGGTAGCCACCCGGGCGTTCATAGCTAAGCCTTACTAACAACAAAACTGAGCATAAAATTTTAGCCCTACGGGAAATCGAACCGAGAAGTTTTGATAAAAACATACTAACAGTTTTCCACCATAACAATAATGGCGTAGAATAGCTTTTAGCGTTCATCTCACTTGATGATAAATTATTTTGATACTGAACTTGATAGCGACCTACGCTCGGATTTCCCAAGAAGAGAAAAACTGTCGTACCACCCACTGCTGGAGTAGGACAATGCTATTAAGTAGTACTCGACACTACCTGATGATAAGCAGTAGAATAGTTCATATGTGAAGATAGCTAGTGAAGCATGCGACATACTGCCCTAGCCACCCTCACCTTGCCAGCCCAAAAAGTGCTTTTTCACGCCTCTTTTAAAGGAACCCATATTGTAAGAAGGAGGGAATACGTGTGCTGGTTAGGAATTCCTTGCTCTAGATGTGCGACAGAGAAAGGAGTCACAAAATCTCTTAGTGCGTAAAGTAAAGTAGACGAGAAGACTGTATCAAAGATATACGATCTCATTTTTAAGTGCAGTTAATTTGGCTTAAAAATTACTTCAGACAATTTTATTTAACATTCGTGGAACGTCGAGATGAAACAAATGTGTTTAATTGTATGGCTTTAAGTAAATAAAATTCATAACCGCTACCTCCTACAACTCGATCCACACTTTGATCTCTTAATAAATCGCTCGTAAGTACTTATACGACGTCTTGAGCAGCGGCTGGTTGTTTTTCAACGGATTTCACTCTGTTTTCGATACTTATATACAAACTGTCCGTCCTTACTTATGCTCGTTTAAAACAGACATTGTTTTATAAGGTGTGTATTCAACATATTTAGGAGAGATATTTGCCGGTTATACACTACCCTTCAAATAATTAAAAAAAAACAATTTAATTTTTTGATTAATATAATTAAATATGATTCATGTGTCAAAGCCAAGTAAATACAGCGTAAAATAAACTATTGAAGGTTGAGTTTTTTTGCCAATAGGTAAGTTGGAAACGGATTTTGTTGACATGTAATGGCGGGTCGGTTTGGTACTGTTTATTTTATTTCGTATATTATGAGGTTGAGTGAAATTTTTGATGTTAAAGTGTTGTAGTTTCATGCCAAAAATGGATATTTACATCATGCAATATATGGAATACATAATTTAGTATGGAATGATAACTTATATAAGATTTTTCAGTATTTCATTCTATTGTTATTAGGTTAGTTTATTTTATAATTCAATGCTTATTTTCTTAATAAGTTATTATTCAGACGGTGCCTGTCATTGGTCGTCAGTAACTCCGTGCGGCAAATGTATACGTTACATCGGTATTCCAACACCAATAAATAAGAAATGGCTGAATGGATTTTTCCCTTTGCCTTTCCTGTATTAGTAAGAACTTAACAAAAAAATCCTATAAGATCGTTATTATAATTTCAAAAAAGATTATGAAATCTGCTGAAAGAACTTAATTTTAAAAAATAACTTAAAAATGTAATATCAATTTAAAAAGAAGCATTTTTGTTGTCAAAAAAAGTCTTTTAAACGTACGGGAAATAAAACCTTTCATTTCATTTTGTTTTAGTATTGCCTCATACAGATGCAAAGACATAGACAGCGTGAACGAGATAGACTTCATACAACTGTTGAAGGATGGTGCAGATATCTTTGATGATGAGAAAAACTTATTTATATATTTAAATTTAAATTTATTTTAAATTAAATCTATTAATCTATTATTCAATCCAAATCGACGTTAGACAAATCGTCTGTGATCTTCTTAATTTCCTCTTCCGTTCTCTTCTGTTCCCCTAACTTCTTTGCTTCTTCCTTCTTCAGACCGTATAACCTGGAATTATGAGAAACAAAGTAAAAATGATGGAAAATCGACTGACAATATTACTTGAACAGATATTTTGGTAAAATTGTAAAAAGCCTTCAACAACTAGCTTCGAATGGTCAGTATATGACTACTAAAACAGTATTCCCAGGTTCGATTCGCATTACAGGCAGATATTTATATCATGAGTTTGTATATTTGTTCATGTCATGTTTTTATATATAATTTTTTTTTATTATTAATTACCAATTATCACATATAATATGTCTACTTCAGAGATTTAAAATCGATTTACTGCAGTTTAATAAATAACTAATGAGTGACTTGGACGCCATCTTTTTTATTTCGTATAAACTTCACTCGATTACCTTTCATCGATCGTTTGCTGCTGATAATACTAGTATGATAGTACTGTTGTAAGCCAAGAGATGGCGCTATTCGAAGTAATAACGTGATTCTATGGGTACTACCAGTGAAATAAGTCTTTGATAACAAGATATTAGTTTATAACGTACGAGTCATTATGAAGTACATAACGACATATTCAATAAATACAAATTACAGTAATGTATCAAAACTGTAATTAATTTCATATTTAGGTTCATATTAATTGAATTTAGTTTAGGTTGGTCCAAATTTACGTGTAAAGGCGTAAATTTTGTCTTGTGTCACAAGACAAAATTTAAAAATAATAACTGTGTACGTAAATGATTTCAGTTAAATAGTAATGTTTTTTAATATAGTTTACACAAGCCGTACAAACCAGACTAGTTTTTAACTTTCAAGAGTCGTCCAGGAGTATCCCACGGTTGAATTAATTAAGTACTTCATAGATAAGAATATATGCTTTACCTCATCAAGTCATCCATGACCCTCTGCGGAATGTGCCCAGGCTTCGGCTGGTGAATTTCATACTCCCCCTTTTGGTTCTTCACCAGCTCCACCACGGAGTCCTCGAGGTTGGTCACTTCTCCAGGACGCGGGGGAGAAGGCTTGGGCCTTGATGGCTGCTTCATCTTCTGCGCCCAATTCTGGAGATAGTTGCCGGCTTCAGATTGGAGGAACTGAAAGATGTAAATGTTCATGTAATATTAAGTATTTATACATATATACCATCATCTTCAAACATTAGCAATCTTAAGAAATCATTTCATAAGGCAGGTGCGTAGACTTCCTAGACACAAGAGATATCAATGCTGTAACATGGTGTTATAACAAACTCATCCCCTGTTTTATGGTGGCAGTCTTTTCGAGTGGTACCCTTGACTTCTAAGCCAGAGGTCCCGGGTTCGAATCCCGATAGGGGCAGAAATTTGTATGGTGCGTACGAATATTTGTTTGTATGTTTATTTAGTATATGTCTGATATTTATATACATATTACTAAAAATTTCTCCGTTATCTAGTATCTTTCATGGTGCTTAATTAGGGCTAGATAAATATTGCCTGGAGGTGACCTGGTGAATTGCTCGTGCAGAACCCAGGTTACCCCTGTGAAGGGCAATGGAGTTACCGGGGAGTTTTAGTGGGTATTCTCAGTGCCGCTCTATGAGATACTGAGTGAGCCCCACACACGCCCGTCGCTTAGCCAGTGGCGGGTAGGTCCGTAAATGTCAAGTCAAAAAGTCAAAAATAACTTTATTTAAATAGACTTATTTACTAAGCTCTTTTAAATCGTCACAACAGGGAATATGTATAAGAAAATAAATAAATATAATTATAAAGGCAATACTCATAATTTTACTGGGTATCAACCGGGCATTTACTAATTGTCCCAGTTATAGTATTTCAATATGTACTAAATAAATTGTTAGTTTTAATTTTAAAATAATACTTATTTTAAAATTAAAAATAACACTAGTATGCATATTCCCAATCAACCCTACTACCGCTTCGACGAATTAGTAGCTGCAGAGAAGAAGCGGCGCAAGAAACTCTCAGCCTTTAGTATTTATAATGACATTTACAAATCAATTATGTCATTATGTATTAGTATTATAAACATATACATGTTTTGTTTTACAGTGCATTAAAAAATATATTTTTAAATATTGCAAAATATAATAAATAAGTGCAGAGAAGCAAATTATAGTGGCCACAAATTTTTATCTTTAAAATAATCTTCTACCTTGTAATACCCCTTTTTCATCAAACAACTTTTAATAGTTGACTTAAATTTATGCAGAGGCAATTCAATAAAACTTTGTGGTATCATATTGTACATTTTTATACTTATTTCTATAAAACAATTACCGGTCTTATGCAGTCTGTGGCTTGAAATGGATTCCTCCTCTTAAAAAAAAGGGCTAGATAAATATTAGGGATAGTGTAAGTGTAGGAAATATTATTTTTACGGGCAATCTTTTAAAAGCATCTATCACTTAAATTCAAAATCTTGACACATTATAGCTACTATGTCGGAATCATCTCTCTAACTATTTATTATAGGTAAGGTAGTGGAAAAGTCCTACCACCAACTGCCATGGATAAGGTTTCGCGTGCTCCCACAGCTCTAAGTTATAGGGAATTGAATGAGCGACGCGAGATCCGCGCAATAGAAGTTGTATTAATAAGAAATATGGGTACGGATGGATTAATTGACTCAGTAACGTGTGCTCCCCTGGAGGTAACCGGTGGTGCTCGCAGTGCCGGAAGCAGAGTAGAAAATTTCTGCCTTCACGAAGAATTGACTGCAGCCTTTTGGAGAAAACACTAGACAACTGAGGCGGTAAAGAAGAATACAAACATACCTTTTCCCGGTTCTTTGTTATTTTAGTTTCTGACGGATACGGTGCCTGTCGCTTGCTGCTTGAAGTGAATCCTGCTGGAGCTGTAATTAAGAACATATTTATTAATGTTTGTTGTTCGTGCCAATCTTTTATAAGTCATTCTCAGGCACACAAAGCCTAAAAGGATATTTAAATGCATTCAAGTATTTCTATAAAAAATCATGTTGTGTATCGTATGGACAGTCCAAGTATCAGTTGTATGGATTGTCCAAGCGTTATTTAAGTTATCCTATCCCCTAATTTTGGATGCAAAATCAAAAAAGGCAGACTACTTCATTTTAGATTTGGGGAATGATATCAGAATTAGAATATGATATAATCAATAAAGTGGATCGGTCAATTCACATTCATCTTGAAAAAAATCCTGTCCAATATGGCATAGTTCGAAAAATTAATTGAAAAATAATATACAGCAAAACTGCAAGTCATTGCATACAAAAATCTTGTCGGATTAGACCTCAACATCTTGAATCATTTCTGTTTCCAAATTAAGTATCACCACAGAGCATCTCATCATTCTCACATTCACTAATTAAACTCCCACATATAACGCGTAGTCTCATACAGATTTTGATACAAAGCTGTCAATTCTAACTTCATTGTTCATTGCTTTATGCAGTTGAAACTTCCTACTCTCGCCTCATATGATATCAGTAAGCGATATCAATTACAGCACAAGAGACATATCTTACCAGTTAGCTTCTGGGTCTCCGTCTGAGGACCCAGCTCGAGCATGACTTGGAAATCAGCATGGTTGCCAAACGCGAACCCAAAGCCGACGCGGGAGTCGGTACCTGGATAAAATAATACCTGTAATTCATAAACTCAACTCAACTCAACTACACCTGTCATTCTAGAACTTAATAACAAATGACCGCCTCTGTCACTTTCGTCATCAACCTTAACACGTTGCTGTGTCTACTTCGCTGGCACAGTGCGTGTGATGAAGCACTTGTCGCAACAACCGAGACCAAAGTCTTAACATACACCATAGGTCATCGAGGAGCAAGTTTTTGCGCAACCGAAATCACATCACTCCACGCTTCGATTTACTTTTAGTTTCTGTGATTTTAAAAACAGATTTATGAATTAAATGACCATTTCATCTGTTAACAAGTTGATCGATCAGTGGTACGCACCCCCACCACGCTGTTTAAGGTTGGGCTCGCTAACATCAGCGGGCTTTATGCTAACTTCAATGCGGGCGGCATTCGAGCATCTCGAGAAAGCCCGGCCAGCATTGCTTTTCTTGACGGAGACGCAAATATTCCGCCCAGTAGACACTAGCTACCGGCTACGCGTTTGAAGAGCATATGGCGAAAGCCAAGGATGTGCTAGGTCGCAAGGGCGGATGTTTACAGCAGGAGGTGCACTGCTGCCTTCTGCACTGTTCTGAGGACCCTCTTATTCCATCCTCGCGGTGCACGTCAATCAAGGCTCATGCAGCCATATCTTTACCGTTCCCATCATCAGTTGACTATTACTAATTTATAATTATTAATATTAACAATTTACTGTTATTTTATCAGTTCACTCGACAATTAGAATGAAACGGAGTATTTTTGTCTGGACTTTAACTTTGAGCTGTACGCTTTGCCAAGTACATATTTGCGTCTAATGGCTTCTTTTTAGATAATATCTGTGACGTTAGTTAGACTGACCTTTCTTTATAGGAGGTATATTAGAATATGCCACTGAGAGCAGCGATGGAAGTTCCTCAGGGATGATTACTGAACCCCATGCTGTAAAGAAAATATTATAAATATTAAAGTTCAGTTCTGCTCTTTCATTACAATACAACCAGAAAAGGACAGACGACCGATGACGTCATCTAACGTATCCAAAATGGCTACTTTTTTCTTATTTTATCGAGCATCATAGAACGTGCATAGAATGGCAACACAAAACACCAGGGTTCCATAAACCACTCAGATTTTTCTGTCCTTCGCTATTTATTGATATTTTTTATCAAATACGCCTAGGAAAATGTAATAAAGAATTTCCGGTACATCCAAATAACTCAATAAACAACATTATAAAATATTAAAATGTAAGTATTATCTTTAATGCACGGTCGTTTGTACGATGAGGAGTGGAATACTAAGATGTTACAACATCACCGCTAAGCCACGACCTATGAACCGTATTGCACAATTAGTTGCGCGAGCGCAACACGTCGTTGAGACTATGCAAATTTAAAAAAAACCTATTATGACGTAAAAGGTGTGTTCAAATTGCTTCCACCCATCCAAAGGAGTTATATGTTGCTATCTAACTTTGAACTATGGTCTACCCTCTCTTTCTAATGTGGGTGGACATTAGTGCACGCACAGATAGATGTTCGAGATATTTTAATTTTATATAAGATTATATCGTATATATTTTATTTGAAATTCGTATTATATTAACAACCATCTGGTCGAGTGGGCAGTATCCCTGTCTACTTAACCAGCGGTCCTAGGTTTGAATCCCGGTAGGGGAGGGGCAATCAAATATCTGTATGGTGAGTACGAATTATTTAATCACGAGTTATGGATGTTTGTATGTTTATTAAGTATATTTCTGATATTTATATACGTATTACTATCTATATTTGTACATTATCTAGAAACCATAACAAAAGTTCTTAGCTATGTCTAATTAGGCTGGTTGAGTGTGAGTGAAATATTAACCCTTTGAACTCCTAAGTCGAGTCACACTCGACATCGTATTTCTTACGTCAACTCCTATGTCGAGCCACACTCGACAAGGCATGACGCAATTTTCAAAAAATAATTAAAATTACAAGATGTCAGTTATATTTTACACATTTCAGTAGAATTTTTTATTATCACCTCCTTTTATGCTTTTTTTTGGAAATTAATTAAGGAGTTAGTGGAAGGTAAAAAAAAAAATTAGGAGTGCAAAGGGTTAATACTCTTGCTTAAGCGAGAGGTCCAATCAGAAACTGGCATATTTTTACTTCAAATAGGTAATTAAAGTGCTTCTTCGACCTTTAACATTACTTCTTGCATGCGCTTCTTTTTGAGGGTAATGCTCTAGTGTTGTTGAAGTGCAGAGCTACTCTTAAGACAGATGACGTTAATCATCATTAAAATTGTACAGGCCTTCGCCCACGTAATAAGGAAGTAACACATAAAGAGTTTGACCCATAGACCATCAAGCTGGCCCAAACCGGCTAGTAGGGTCACAGCAGTTGCCATAACAACCAGAACGAACTCAACTTGCCTTCCGAAGCTCGAGATAACATACTTCGATTGACCCATCCAAAGCCAACCTCGGCGAAAGTTGCTTCGTTGGGCTTATCGAAACCAGAGCATTGCCGCCACTACGCCCACAAACTCTTTAATGAACGACGTCAATCATTAAAAGTATTTTAATACCATTCTTAATTAATCACCTTGAAATATAACTTCCCCGCCCCTCCCCATTCTTCTTCTCTCTGTCCTCTTTATATAAAAATCCTACGACCGAGTTATTATTATTTTTATGTGTATACTCTTAATTGATAAAGGGTTTTTTAGGAATTATTTATCTGGCAACACAACGTTACCCGGTTAGCTTATATTATTGTAATTGATAAAATGTTTCCAATTGAATTATGTATAGAAATGGAAATACATAATAATACCTTTAAAATACAGTAAATGGTTTAATTATGTTATATTAGTCATCGTTAGCTAATTATCAGTGGAATTGAAACTTTCAATCGATTATAAAATGGATTTGCAGTTACATCGAGTGAGTCAATGAACTAGTTGTTACGAAACAAACTTTAAACCAACACAGGGATTAGGTGGTCGGATTATTTGATGAGAACAACAAACTAGATACTATAATGCGTAAGGATAGTGCAGCATGCGACATTCTACCCTAGCCTTCTGCGTCTTAAAGATTTTACAAGGGAATAAAATGTCTCCAAAACGTTACTCTGATAGAAAAGACATCAACGCAATCATTTTTATGTGTTCAAAGCGTAAATAATAATATATCTCACACCCACACATATTCAAGCCCAAAGTAAGCATTATTAAAAGATTGATTATATGATAACGTAACACATTTATATAAAGGAAATAATCATACATAAAATATAAATATACAAACAATCCGTTCGGGACATGAAACTGGGACTCCTGGCTCAGTAGATTGTACCTACGGATTACTATTGTAATGAGAATATAAATTTGTTTAGAGTAATATCTATCTGTCTCTCGAACATTTTGACAATTGCTTGTTGTATTCGTAGTCGCAAGAACAAGATACAGTTTTTTTATACGATGAAGTTCTTAAAATTTCTATAAAAATTAGAAACTACTATGAAAATTTAGTGAAGACAATTAATATTTTGATAAAATATTAATATATAAATTACTTAAACGTACATAAAAGTACATAAAAGGAAGATTATATATCTTTTTTTATTAGGTACATAATCCATGATAAGCGAGTCATAAGTATTTTACCTTCCTCTAACACAGTTTTATCATAATTAAACTAATTGTTCTGTTTAATTTATGCTGGCTACTTGGCTTGCTGTATAAATTATATTATTATTAATTTTTATTAAAAAAATTGTTGACTGACTAACGCTGTTGACCGCGGATATCCTTTACAGCATTACCGGGGTTTTAAGGAAGCGAGAAACTTGTCGAGTCCTTAAGCCTTAAGGGGCGATTCGCCTTTAGAGGATTTCTAATCCACAGGCATCACCTCCAGGGGAGGTGTCCCGCTGTCTCATAGAGATCGAGTCTTGAGGGGTTACTTACTGGTACTTCAGATATATTAAGATACTCTAAGTATTGACTAAATTTCCTTACACACTATGTTATACAAACTATGACAAGCATATTCTTATCATAGTTTCATCTATCTAAATATTTGTCACGTAATCTTATAAGTAATGCAATATTCAGTTGACCGAGAAGAAAAGTCGAACTCAAAACCGCAAGAGTGTGGGCAATATATAACAACTCGTCAGATGCTAAATTTCTATTACAGCTATGTTTAAAACTCACCCATGGCAGACATTAATATCAATACACAAATTTTAGTTAACATTTTTACAGTCTTAATTGCCTATAAATATGAACTCATATCACTAATTAAATGACTGCTTAGTAATTTAAATTAAATCCTTTACTTTTCACTGCACTAATGAGTAATTTTAATTTTAATTAATAAATTTAAGAAGTAAATTGTCACTGCGAGATTTGCCGCCAAACTGAACCAAGGAAACACATGACTGCCGTTCATGGGTTCCATATTTGAATAGCGACAGAAGTTTTAAAACATTACCACACGAATTTGGATCTTATTTTCTATTTTTTAAGACATGAATTTCTTTAGCTCAACTCACGCTACGTTTAAGTGTGTTCGAAATTTAAATGATTTCTTGCTCATTTTGTAATACAATAAACACTCCATTTGCAACTGTATTACTTAAGTAATAAAGTTGTTTACAGGATTTTTAATTTACGTGTGTGTCTCGTATGTGTGCGCTGTCCATTCACTTCTGTAATACACAAGTTTTGGGTCATAAGTCGTAATGATTTATCAAATTATTTTCGAGCTTACGCTGATAAATATACAGTAGTTTTTCCTAGATTGAATACTAATATTATTACTTTTAAAATTAAGTATCAAGTCACTTTCTTTCTGACTTTCAATTTGTATGAAAGAGATAGTGAATTTAGAAAGTGATGCGTGTATATTACCTGTATGGCACTGTCTCTTTCCAACGTAATGTCCTTACAAGATACAATATGCATTGATATTGACACAGGCGCGAAAAGGTTGGTCAAGGTTTTTACATAATTACTGGCAATTAAATAAGAAAATCATATAACGTCTCCAATTGAATAACTTTGTAGTTTTCGAAGGGTAAGTAAAATCGTCAAAGCTACATGGGAGATGTGGGTATTTGTGGACGGGAAAAGTTAAAACAGGATTTTTCACAGGTCTACAAACTACAGTAGCCGCTTACTACTTGTATGCTTATGTGTCACTCTTATCAGATAAAAAATATTTTCTTTTAACGAGAAAAATCAGTAATACGCTTGCATTACTCTGATAAAAAAGATTTAAACGCATTTTTCATAGACATTCACAAAGAATATTCTAGATATCGTTCTTTTAATAATTATTAATTACGTATTTTGCAATAAACAAAATATGCGTCCTCCACACAATTTTTTTTCAGTATTAAGTAATCTACGAATTTATAAATTCTAAAATGTAGTACACATTTTTATTTTATAACTAAGGAGTCTTTTTTACATTGCACTTACAATTTTATTTTAATTATTTAAGATTTATGTATATACAAACAATTTAATAAAATATATTTTACACATAGAATTTACAAGGGCACTACTTATTTCTAAAGAAATCACTTCCAGTAGACAAAGTATACTGATTATCAGTTATCACTATGCCATGGGATCTTTTCCAGGATAGAAGGAAGTCTATGTACTATATAAATATATATATATTAGCAGTGTAAGATTGACCGTTCAATCCAGCTCCTGTAAAAATACAATTAGCAAATTTATAGTACAATGTAAAGTTTTAAATAAATTCAAGGCGTTTCTAGATAATTTATAATAAATATTTTTTTTAATTTCACTACTTCATATGTAATAGGTATACCACTAGAATGTGTTGTGTAAAGCTAAAAATGATAGATTGAAGATATGTCTTTATCGTTATGAATTGCAGGAAAAAGATAGCAAAACAGGCTCACCGCGCGTCGCTCGTATAAATAGATTAATGTTAGGAATTCCGCAAGGGATAAAATCCGTCCGCTACAAGTTGAAGACGAAAATGGTTGGTATCGTCCAGTAGTGAATTTAGACGGTAATCGAATGGAAACGACCTATTGATTGAAACTACAAACGAAATGATGGTCGCCACTCTAGCAGGTGGACCGATGACATAAAAGTTGCAGTTGGTCGCTGGCGGAAAATAGAAGATCGGTTCTGTGGTAAAGTCCAATTGTGGACTGAAAAAGGCTGATATGAAATCTTACCTATTTTGTGAAAATTGGTTAAGAGGTTGAATCTTTCAGACATAACTAAAATAAGAACTCCTTTTCAGTTTCTCTACATTATAGCAATAGTTATTGTATTTGAAGACATTTTGTATTATTAAATATCCATACAAAGGCATCGAATCTAGGGCTAATGGTATGTTAGTGATTAACAGATTACTACAACGTTGCTTAAGTAAGACGAAGTGGGACGCAAAAAAGCTAAGCCAAATGTACAGTCAGTTAAGAAATATAGCAACTGTTACTAAAACTATCTATAAATTTTTATATCTATATAATAGAAATAAGTGTCCGTTTGTTAGTCTCCTAAATACAAAACTGCTGATTCTAAAAATTCCTTATTTGGTTTGTTCAATTTATAGGTTGATTTAAAAAGAAAATAACCTTTTTGAATAGAAAATTGTTTAACTGTCGTTTTATATTCGCCATCTTGGATTACGTCATAGATGTCTTTCATAGCTTTTATTATATGTCTAATCGGCCTAAAAACGTCCCTCTGCTAGATATAGGCCTTGCTATGTGTGAGAAACGAATGAGAAGTTTTTGGATCATAATCCTACCACTCAGGCCCAATGCAAGTTGGCGGGTAAAAGCGGTTACCGTGACAACATAACGTGTCTGCTTAATAACGCAGTAGCTCGAAAAAAGAAGGAAGAAGCAATGTAAACTAAACCTAGCCAATGGCTCTCAACCGAGTTCATTCACAGAACTACATTAATGAAGATATGGCTTAAAGATCTTAGTTACCAGGTCAAATAATTAGAAAAAAAAGTTCATTCACAGCTTATAATAATAATCGCAATTGATATATTAATTAAATCCTATATCAAAAGTCAAAGTACTTCTTTACATGCCCAATTGCTTACTCGTGGATTTATTTCGCTTTTGCCTGCATAGATATTTTTTGTATATATTTTTAACGGCAATACAAATGTAAAGACATCTCAAATCAAATTCTTTGCCATTGTAATTAGTGTACGTGGCAGACTGTACCCTACAACACCGTGAGAACGGCAATTCTTCTAAACAATACTATTTTACTTAGATAATATCCTTCATTCTACGATTAAACGCCGCGCTGGAGCCTTTCCCGCCAAATTTTGGCCGGCCATCTTGTTGTGTCCTGTTTTGGATTGCTATTAAACAAAATGGCGAATAGTTTGTTGTGTTTGTGGGTGCTCTTCATGGGATGTAAGTTTGATAACTGTTGATTTAGTAATAATCATTTAGAAATAGTTAATACAGTATCCAAACCTCTTCAATTCTATACTAAGATTAATATAAGTCTGCTGTTGATGCTAGTTTTTAAATGTATTTTCTAAATAATGTACAAGAGAAATCTCTTTACAGAGAATCTAAATATGTGTATCTATATATTTGTATATATATGAATGTGTAATTATGATATATATTTATTTTTATGTGTTTAATTATATTAGTATTGGTACACGCCCCTCTACCTTACGATGTCACTTTTCCCATATATGGGGCTGCTGGAAGAGATTTCTTATAGAAATAAGCAGTACCTTTGTACAATTCTCTGTTATTCTGTTGTGTCCTTTTAATTGTCTTTGTGTGTACATAAATTGTTAAAGAAATAAATTTTACATTAAGAAATTGACATCTTGTCGGGTCAAGCTACAAGCTATTCCTGGTACGATTAAATTTTGTTTTCCTTTTTTATATCTCATAGCAAATGCCTCGACCCTGGGTGATGGTAAGCAGAAGAAGCCCATATGATCGTATAGATAGCAGCATGCGACATACAGCCTCCCAACCTCGCCCTAACCGAACAGTGCGTTTTCATCTGAAGGAACCCGTGTTCTAAGAAGGGATAGGAAACTCCACGTACACTAAACAATAATTCGAGCCACGAAACCTCTTTGTACCTTAGTAGATTCCTAAGAGTATATCGCCGTTCAGCAAATATAAATGAAATTCACGTAAAATCTTTTCTATTTTATGTTTAAAACGGGTTAAAATAATGTAATTAATTATATTTTATTTCAATATTCATGTTGGTTATTAAAATATTTATCATGCTGTCTTTTTCATAACAGTTGCCCAAATCGCTAGCATCATTCTGGTCGTCCCGGAAGACGTTCCCGCGGGATTTGCCGCTGTTTACGGGTTTGCTCCTAGAATTGTTAAAGGTGAAAATACCAGCACACGACATGAATTTTATGTATTTTTGTATATTAAAATCAAGTATTCACGATATATTTCCAAATAATAAATTAAATAAAATTAATGAATATGTAATTAAATTTAGTGCTATATCATTTCAATTAAAATAATGAAATATGCCTGAACTAAGATATTATCTCCCTGGATTTTTGACATTTTAAAAATCCGTTTAATTTACATCATCAATCTGAGCTACTTGTAATGGGCTAGGTACTTACCTTACTCAATTACAAGTAGCTTGTGGGCTTATTTCTGACAAGAGTCAGATTGAAACCACAGCAAACTGCTTCACAATCGAAATAGAAAAGACGACGAATAGAAACGACCGTGACAGTCTAACTTATTGTTTTGTCCAGGCAATGACCATCGCTTCGGGTTTGGGTTCCGCCTGGGCAACCATGCCGACTTCCAGGTGATGTACCAGCTAGGACCTCAGCTTACTAACAAGCAGGTTAAACCATCCAGTAAGTATTGTTTAGGGAAGCTGGACTAAGTTAGTTTATTGTATAGGTAGGTATATCCAGGTACGTTACCCTCTCGACGATACAGGTATGTGGGTGTCTCACTTGGTAGGCGCAACACTGATGGGCACAGAAAACGGGACAACGAGGGCAACGTGGCGCACACCGCGGGTACCTATGTCAGTCAGTCAAGCGTTGGGAAGGAACTGGTAGATTGGTGGGAGTTAACGTAATGAAATGAGCAGGTCAGGTAGCTAGGCAGATATAGGTAGGCAAATATCATGCGTCCAACGAGACTTTCCTAAACAAGTATATACGCCAGGAACACGTACGTATACATGAACGTCTACACCAGAACTTAAAATCGATCTGTTTATTGTCAATTTACACTGTCTGTGATGGCTTTGACTTTATCGAAATGCAAAATAATAATTTCTTTCCCATTTGCTAAATTAACAGCGACACAAAACTCCAGTTTACACTAAAATAGACACATTGTGTCAGAGGGCTCGGCTTTATTGCTGTAAAACATTACCAATTGAAACTGTTGTGAGTTGTTGTTTTTGTTCAATTGTACACAAGGCCACCATCTTGGGCTCAACTCTTAAAACGTAATTTTCTTGCCCTATCTATGCAAATAAAGTATTGTTATTATTATTATAAAATTAATCACAACCGGCTACTTTTGATGCGCGGTCGATAGTATCAATGCAATAGAACCTTTACGAATCGCGTCATGAAAAATTACCCTTATATTTTCACAGGAATACGTTCAGCGACATACCGCCAGCGCGTCTTTCGCCGCCGGCCGTTGCTGGAGTTGCTGCTAGCTCTCGGCTTACTAAAGGAGACTTCATACGAGATGAGCGTAGTCGATGACGACGTCGATAATGAACCGAGATAATAAAAACAAATTTCTTCCAAAACTGAGGTTTAAACCAGCGACTTCTGGCACAGGGGCACTGACCTCTCGTCGAATGGCGAATGAAATTACATAAATTTTGAAACTTGAAGATTATTGCCATAAAAAATGGTTAATAACTAAAATATAAGTTCATTCCTAGTGCGTCAGTGTAGTTACTACTTTTTATTACCAGAAAATAGAAAAGCTTTTATCTTAATTTAAATTCTTGACTACATTATCAAATATAAATAGCTTGTTAAGAGCTTAGAGTGAAATGAAACAACAAAATTATATTTTTCAATTTATTTGTCATAAAAATGGTCTTATATTTATTTTATATGTACAGTTACGAAGACGTACCAAAACGCTAATTTGCCGACAAAATAGTGGAAATTTTAATAATTAAACGATACATGATGGCGTCCTTATTACCAAGTATAAATACGAAACGTTATGTCATAAGTTAAATATTTATCGATATCTTCATAAGCACTGTTGATTAATTATTAATTATAATTACTACTTGTTTAAGAAACTAATTATTTTGTAAATGGTTTTTACTCAATTCCGTACAAAGCATTATTTATTTAAGAATAAAAGAGAACTATCTTTGGACGGTGAGGTAAATAAAAGAAATAAAAGTAAATAATTGAATAATAACTGTAATATCGTAATTAATAACATTAGTCTTTTCCGTAAATGGCAATACAATTTTGAACATTAAATAAAAAATATCTACAGTCAACAGGGTCGATGACCTTTTGACGTCTACAAAAATACGCGCTTTGGGAGAATGACAATGGATCATTTAATCTGTGCTATTCGGATACAACGTAGTTGTAAAAAGTATCAAACCATGATTTAAATTTTTTTAAATCATATTTTTTAACAAAAAGAACAATAACTACTTTTTGAGCTTAACTTTACATTTAGTTGAGAGAAACATGCTTAAATATACCTATTTTTACATTAATTTCAACACGTTGTAAAAAATTAATATCATTGGCTTTTACAAGTTAATAACGATTATGACAAAGAAATATTCCGTTGTTTTATTTACATTCCCCAGCACTCACTCGCATTATACTTACACAAGAATTAACTTTATATTGTGACGAAGAATTACAAAAAATACTCTAAGAACTACAAAACACTGTGCTATGGACGAAACTGAACTTTTAAATTAGCTAAATTACCTACAAAGCGATTAATCTTCGAAAATAACCGGTGACCACTTGAAAATTGTATGAAAACATAATATTTGTTAAAAAAAATGTCTTAAAATAACCAAAAAAAGTAGTGAATGGTGTTTTCAATCATTCACAATAATTACAATACAAATTTCAAATGAATCCACCAATTATTTGCGGAGATTAGAACGTCAGACGCGTTAAGAACATCTTATAATACAGTCATAATTATGTACAAACTATGTCATATCCAAGCGTTTATGATCTAAAATTACCTTGGTCCTACTAGAAATGCATCCTCTGCTAATAGGGAATATACACTTTTGTTTCATAAGTAATATATTCATAATAATCACTCGAGAAAATCAATTATTTGTTTTCATTATAAATCATTATGTAATTCAATACACTTACGCGTTTTGTGTGAAGTCACGCGTTGCCTATCATACATATAAATACTAAATAAAATATATACTTTCTGTTACATGGCGTATTATGTCATATATACCAGACTATATAGATGTTTGAAGGAAAATCACGTAACACACTACAAACTGTATCATTGTGTGTTTATATATTTGTTACTATGTCTGTGCCCTGATGGGTTATGCCCAACAGTGGATCGTGTACATATGTTTCTGTGGCCTTGAAACCGAATATTATATATTAAAAAAGAAAACAAAATACCAATACAAAGAAACTATAAAAATAGCTGTGCGATATTTTTATGAAATTTGTTCACGTGATTGTCAACATTTTCCTAAGTTTTTCAGTATTTTCGTTGGTATATTGTTAATTATGTAAAATCAAACAAACCTTGGCATTAATTTATATGAATATTCCCCATTAGCACTAAATCCTTACTTAATTAGGAATGTTAATTGAACGCCTGTGTGTTTAACTACAAAATAATATACAACACACTTATACATTTTGCTCTAAAAAACAGCTCTTATTTACAAATGAATAAGACCTTTATTAACATCTTAGAAAAATAACACCTAGTAACACAGTTTCACATCAGATGTACCAAAAGAGAAGTCAAATGATTCACGAAGGTTATATCAAAAAATTACATATTCTTTATTACATACATATAACATAAAACTTTACAGAACATAAACAAAACAAAGGGGAGGCCTTATTGCTAAACAGCAATCTCTTCCAGACATCTGTAGGGAAATGAAATATAAGTATACCATGAACAATTTAATTCCAAAATTGAGAAATAATGGCACCAATTCCGTTGTGCACGAACTAAATTAAATTTAAGTTATTGACATCTCTTTCATACCAATTAATTAAGAAGGGATAGAATGACTATAAGAAACGCTAAGTTAGTTGAAACTTAGACGATCCATACACTTATTTTAATTGGCATGTTTTAGATTCGGATTAAAAAAGGTAAGAACGCTTAATAGTCGCCATTTTAGATTTTTAATGACATTTAAATGTCAAATGATGTCACCGGTCATGTATCTTTTTTTGGTTGTATTGTACAGAAAGATTAGTAATGAATTTAAATTAAATTTATTTCGTGCTCTACGTAAACGGGGCCAATATAGTATAAATTGAAACATAATTCAATGAATCCAAGAAAGTAATACAGGTTCTTTGCAAAGACTTACCTAATTTTCTGGAGTTACGCAGACTCATCACTCGATGAAACCAAATATACCTTTGTGTGAGAAAACTACATTAAAATGAGAAGCTAACATGTAATAAGCCATTGTGGCGCGCGAATAGCAACTGTATTTTTTATTGCGTAAGGTACATTTTCAACAAAAAGCTATGAAATTGCAAATTTACTAAGTAAGGTCTTTGCTGGCTCACCGCCTGTATGATTACTGATCAATTATGGAGAGTCTCGCATTATCGAGTTATTTTAGGAAAACTTAGTACTGTAGTTAATATTACTCGAAAAATGTCATCGTTGCTTGTAGACTAGACATTGTTTGTAATTTGGTAAGTTTTTGAATGAAACCCTGTAATCTAATATAGTAGATAAGGACACGATTTTAAATGATGACCTTGAACATGCTTGATCATGCGCGTGCGCAGAAAATAATTTAAAAATCATGACGACAGTTAAATTATATTTCCCCAAAATTGTCTTATTATATGAATTAAAAAACATTGTGTATGTGAACTCTGTTTCTAGGTATTATCATTCTAAGAACCGAAATTCCAATCTTCAAATATAAGCCCCAATTCTGTTGTGCTTCATAATTGAATTAATTCACAAAATCTGAATAGGATGGAAATTCTACGGTCGTGACTCGGTTTCGATTTACGTTAACGCAAATGTAGAAACTAGCTGATCAAAAAAACTCGAGACAGACAACTTTACGTTTAGAAAAATCTTTCCCGTCTAATTGAAGTAAAATGAATGAGGCTTAAATTAAGATTTAGATAATGTCAGCATATGATTCCTTGGACAAAAGTTATCTGACAATCGAATCACCGGCTTTTTAAATGTTACGCTTAACATACGCACGCGCTCACGAAGATAGTGTTTATTTTGTTATTGGCGTATTAAATATTTCACTGTAGTAAGTATGGCTTATTAGAAGAAGAGTCCTCGAGTCTTGATTAAAAAAACTCAGCCTATCCTGAGAAGAGTGCTCTTAAACGAAGGCTAAAGATAATTTAATTTAAGGACACAGACACATTGTTATCATTTATGGATGACACTGAAGCACGGTTGGATAGTATAATCCGTAAATTGCATTTTCATAAATTCTACAAACCCATAAATTTACAGGATAAGATATCTGTAAGTTAACGTAGTTTTAAAAAAAAAAAAAAAATCTGACTTTACTCGTCAATTTGTCAATTGGTAACAATTGTCTACTGACAGTGGTTTTGTTATTACATTTGTTACATCGGGCATCGTACTTTTGACTTGACCATATTATTTTCTCCCATCTCACTTCCAAGACGGATGAGAAATAATATTAGAAACTAATCCTGATCTACTCACTCACATTCAACTAATTAGTCAAATTACTCTCTATACAAATGGAATTAGGATAGAAATTATATTGCATTTATAAAGTCATCTAAATTTTGACATGACGATTCTAAGATATCTTTTAGAGTCGAAAATTGAACGCACATTTCTCTCGGTCATATTGAGTGTAAGAGATAGTATTTTCATAGGTTTTTCTTCTTTTTTCTCTACAATTTTATGCATTGGTTGAAAAAAAAAGTTTAAAAAACAATGACAATAAACACACGCTAGATTGGACACTAAATCTATGAGGTTGGACTATCAATTCCTTCGCGTCTCTTTGCTTTTAAACCCAGGTACGAAACTTGTATTTTAAGATAATATTTAGGCAGACCTAATACGCCTAAGGCTCCAAAAATACTTAACGATATCAAAAGTTATTCCTTATCACGGTCATGCTACGGATGGGTGACCATTTTCTTAAGACTCCTCCGACAATAACCACAGGTAACAGCTTATTATGTTTTCGATACATAATAAGCTGTTACATGTGGTTACTGTTTGATAAATAAAGAATTTACATGACCAAATCCAATAATTATTTAAACAAATACAAATAACAAAAGTTTCGACGTCATACAAAAACATATTTTAAATTTTATTCTTTCCCAAATATGTTAAGAGCATCCATTATTAATTAAATTAATATTGACATACGATACGCATTGCAATAACTGGTATAAAAATAACAAACACAATTCGAACGTTTTATATAGAACGTACAATAACCTGGAATGTTAAAAAATAAATTTTAAATGCATTTATTAAAGAATGGCCGTTTACAAGACTTTAATTTTGAATTTTAATTAAAAATGTTATTGATTTTCAACTCACAGACTTAAATGTTTAGGTGCATATTTGCTAAGCAAAGTTTGAACCCAACAGAAGATTGAACCGCTGAGGAGGCACACAAGTTTTATTTCACCATTAAATTTTTCGTTCCTTTAAAAGAGGCGTGAAAAAGCACTTTTTGGGCCGGCAAGGTGAGGGTGGCTAGGGCAGTATGTCGCATGCTACACTAGTTATCTTCACATATGGACTCCTCTACTGCTTACCATCAGGTGGTGTCGAGTCATTTGCTGAGCTTTATATTAAAAAAATCATGACCCTGTAGTAAGATTAGAATTCGGTTTATTGGTTGAGAGATTATTACCACTGATAATTAAATACATTTTAAATACTTTATTAAATAATTAAGACTGTATTTGTATTATTCGGCCCTTTATCATTATAAAGATAAATGACCAGACCAGATAAATAAAATTTGCTTTTAAATGTAAGGCGTTAAAAATTTTTTTAAACTATCGTCGCTGTTAATATAAAATTCAACACAATACTCACTTTCAATATGTTAATCTCATTTTCAAACTTAAAAAATTAATAATGATTTTCCACCTTATTTTATTGGATGAATTCAAATTAATATTATTTATTTAAGTTTAAATTACGATTGAAATCTATTTAAAGATTGACTACACCGCAATATAATTAATTAATTCAATAACCTTATAGTAATTATCATAAAGGCCTTTGAAAATATTGACTGCAATCAATTTAATGATCGAATTCATATTAATACTAGTTTGATGTCCACTTCCGAATAAGAAGTCGCTTAAAATTGACTTCAAATTTAAACTCGTTTGAATCATTAACTTCTTGATTATAAGTCGTTTGATTAGCATTATTTTAATTCCGCTTTGAAGACACTTCCGTTTACATAGTTCGTTATTATATTATTTTATAGTCTTTGATGCACGTGTACTAGCTTTCGCCGCCCGTTTCTCTCGTGTTCGGGGGAAGGCTCTGAGGACTCTGCGAGAACTGGTTCACCATTTTGCTCTGCATCATGTTCAAGAGTATGTCAGAGTACTGCTCTATCAGAGACATGGCTGGATTGCCGGCGGAGCTCGCTTCTGAAAAAGAAAGTTAGTAATTTAATAAAATTACTAATTAAAGTACCAAAGTAAAAGAAATTGGCTACAATTAATTTTACGAGTGTCTGGTGTAACTTGAGAATGTTAACTCTCAAGAACTGTTCTAACTGTAATATCAATTATTACTTATTTTTAACATTAAACTGTTTTTCATTGATTTCCTTCAGTTATTTTAGTTTTTTTCACAAATATATTAATAAACATCGGTCGATGCGCGTGCACAATTTTCATTTCCACTCGTCTCTATCATTGACCCGATCTTCGGCTTGGGCCAACAAACCAGGACTCGCGAAGGACTGACTAATGACTATTATTTATTTTAAAAGATTCAACAGTAAGCTGTCTAAAGTTACTACAACTCAAAAGACACAAAACCTGCGCAGTGACAGGAATCCTTACTGGGCATTGCAAATTATACTAACACTTTTTTAAATGGGTAACGACGCAAGACGCGATATGTAGACTGTCAGGAGTCAGACGAACGGGCAATTCACGTTCTTTGCTCCTGCGGACCTTTCATGCATAAACGAAGCATTTACCTAGGGAAGCACACAGTGCACCCTGTGGAGGTGCAACATATCACTGCCCAAAGAATCTAGAAATTTCTGGAATCAGCGGGGCTAGGCAGTAAAATCTAAAGGGCTGCAACAAAAGATCAACACTGGTCGAAGTGGCTTATGGAGCCCAAAAGTAACTGAATAATATTTATTATTTCGAAATCAATTTTAAGTCTTCCCAATCCCTCACAGCTCGAGGGATGGAAGAATACCCTTCGACAGAGGAGGCCAGACGGCCGAGGGTCAGGACGACTGAGCGAGGAGTCGGCGGACAATTCTGGCGTTATCGAGCAAGACTGCCCGCTGGAGCCTCGCAATCATTGGTCCATCACCCAGCCCCAATCTCTTCAGATGGTCGCGAAGAGAAGTTGGGACAAGACCATTGGCTGAGACTACGAGTGGTATGATCTCAGTGGATGTCACCCTCCACATAGCAGTAACCTCGTGTGCCAAGTTCAGATACTTGATCTCTATTATTATTATTGACAGTAACAACGATATAAATAGTAAACATTGAACAAAATTAAGAAAGAAGAAGGACATATACAAAGACAAACTTTTACATTACAAATAAGTAATTTATAATTTTCCACACGTCTACATCATAATTTGAAAACCTTATAAATCCAACCGACCCTTCGACACGAGGTTCTCCAAGCGATGTCTCGCGTCTCGCTCTCCGTCCGACGACAGACAGTTCCCGTCACCGTTGTGTGACCCCGGGCCGGACACTGCGCTGCGTAACACTTTCTGCGTCTCTAGGATAGCTGCTTCTATATCTGTTAATAATATAAATATTATATCATTATTTTGTCACTTTCGCGGACTGACATCTGATTGGTCAGCCTGTGTATGAAACCAGAGGTATCAGATTCAAATCTTGTTATTCATATAATTGTATTAGGAGTTTAACAATTTGTAAGGAGACGTGGATCTTTGTATGTCAATAGTGTATATCTCTAAAATTTATATGCCACCGTATTATTGTGTACTACTTAATTTGTAAGATATGTTTAGTAGAAGCTAATTTGTACGGTGTATAATCGTTTAACTGTAGTAACTGTAGTAACCAGGTCTCAATGGGAACCCATTGGGACTCAGTTCTACCACCTCTGAAGTCTAGTAGTTATGACCATGTAATTCAGATGTTGAATTCGGACGGGTTCAATCCTCGGCGGGTGCAGAAATTTTCTACTCGGTTTTGTTGATGGTAGAGTTGTTCTAAGTCCACCTGGCTAGCTACCGCCTCGTTACCTAAGTGTACGGCTGTAACAGTAACGGTGCACTGACCACTGAGATGTCCGGCGGCGGCGGCCCCGGGCTCCCGGCGCAGACTGTCGTACAGCTGCGCCACCTTGCAGGCTATAACAGTAATGTAGACGGTGCACTGACCACTGAGATGTCCGGCGGCGGCGGCCCCGGGCTCCCGGCGCAGACTGTCGTACAGCTGCGCCACCTTGCAGGCTATAACAGTAATGTAGACGGTGCACTGACCACTGAGATGTCCGGCGGCGGCGGCCCCGGGCTCCCGGCGCAGACTGTCGTACAGCTGCGCCACCTTGCAGGCTATAACAGTAATGTAGACGGTGCACTGACCACTGAGATGTCCGGCGGCGGCGGCCCCGGGCTCCCGGCGCAGACTGTCGTACAGCTGCGCCACCTTGCAGGCTATAACAGTAATGTAGACGGTGCACTGACCACTGAGATGTCCGGCGGCGGCGGCCCCGGGCTCCCGGCGCAGACTGTCGTACAGCTGCGCCACCTTGCAGGCTATAACAGTAATGTAGACGGTGCACTGACCACTGAGATGTCCGGCGGCGGCGGCCCCGGGCTCCCGGCGCAGACTGTCGTACAGCTGCGCCACCTTGCAGGCTATAACAGTAATGTAGACGGTGCACTGACCACTGAGATGTCCGGCGGCGGCGGCCCCGGGCTCCCGGCGCAGACTGTCGTACAGCTGCGCCACCTTGCAGGCTATAACAGTAATGTAGACGGTGCACTGACCACTGAGATGTCCGGCGGCGGCGGCCCCGGGCTCCCGGCGCAGACTGTCGTACAGCTGCGCCACCTTGCAGGCTATAACAGTAATGTAGACGGTGCACTGACCACTGAGATGTCCGGCGGCGGCGGCCCCGGGCTCCCGGCGCAGACTGTCGTACAGCTGCGCCACCTTGCAGGCTATAACAGTAATGTAGACGGTGCACTGACCACTGAGATGTCCGGCGGCGGCGGCCCCGGGCTCCCGGCGCAGACTGTCGTACAGCTGCGCCACCTTGCAGGCCGTCCTCGTCAGCTGGTCGCTCAGCGCCGCGCACAGCTGAGACGAGCTCACTGGACAACACATGCACCACTCATTACGTCGACTCTTGACACATTATTGAATCTCTCCCACTTCTTTCCTACTCGTGAGATCTATCTACTGAATCACAAAGAGATTTTGTGACTCGTTGTCCAACAGTCAAAGGAAAAGACGCCTTTTTGTTGTACAAGGCTAAGGTCGCTGCATTAGCTATACTAACATATTAATACCCACCTAAAGTTACCTTTAATTACACTTATTTATTTTTTCTCATACATATTCCCTGTTATGACGTTTTAAAAGAACTTTGTAAATAAGTCTATTTAAATAAAGATATTTTGACTTTGACTTTGATATGGACTCCTACAGCTTACCATAAGGCAATACGGAGTCATTTCCTGCGCTATTCATATTTAAATATATATAACTGAGACATCGCTTGGATCGTAATATTATCGTATTGTCAAAGTTTAATATCTTAAACTCAAGACAGTTTATTTATTTATTTAATAATTAAAAAAAACCAGACAAAAAAAAGGACTTATATATCTAAAAGAAATTTCTAGAATTAGCAATGTTTTTTAAACTATTCAAGAATATTTTACTCACATAACATGTTTTTTTCTATATATTTACTAGAACTTTTATCTAAAAAGACCTGTCAGTCCTATCGAACTCACCGAACAGATATTCACAACACATAAGCAAACATTAACACTAGATATACCAGCGATTTGAATATATTTCAACAACAAAAATTATATTTGTTACTAATGTATATAAAATAACATTAAGTTTATAAAACGTACTCTCTAATTATAGGTACAAAAGTCATAACATCATTTCTGAAAAAAAATATGTGTAATACAGTAGGAATTTTGAATTGAAATTGCACGACCAGTCTAAATGACTGGTCTGGTAAATCTAGTGTTAAATGAAAACGTTTAAATCGCAGGAGGCGGCCGCAGTCTGCGCAGAAGGTTATAAAGACCAGTTATTATTTCTGAGACTGGTTCGGCCAATAAACTTTGAACCACCCCTATGTCTTATCAGTTTATATATTTACATTCAAGGCAAACAGCGCCCGCCTCTCTGACCCCGGACACACCACCAACAAGTGTTGACATCTTCAATTATACCACATATTTCACAATTGGATGAATCTATCGACTTTATTGGTAATAAATAATTTCCAAATTACTGTTCCCTGTATACTTTTTTAATTTTAGATGTCGCATATCCGGACTGTATCAACTGTTGGTACCTATTTTCTGATATGAATCTCATCATTTTTACACAGTTTTATCAATAAAATATATTCTATTCCAACCCACATGCGATAGGATAAGTGTTTGGGTTAAAAAAGAGATAATAATCAGAGGCCGCTATATACTGATTGATATAGCACTGCGTTCAAAAATTTTCATATTAAAGTTAAATAAAATAATTTCATACTTCACAATATAGACAACTAAATATAAAATATACAATAACTATATACTATTTATATAGGGCATGGTTTTAATTCTTCAATTTAATCATTAGAATTTATAAGTGTCATGATCAATAGTCTGTATCACGTCCCAACGCTGGGCATAAGTCTTTATACTTTGGAAAAACACGGCTACAAGTCCACGACGAAGCACGAAGAAGCTTCAGAAAAAATTGTGATTGACCCATCCAGGGCATAACCATTGCCAAAAGTTGATTTTTTTAGTAATCTAAACTAGAGCGTTTGAACCAATTGGGCAATAATCTCTTTAAATTTTCACTATACTTACAGCATATCGCAGTCAAACAACACGACTTGAGTTCCTAATGTAAATAAGGTCGCTAAAGCTCATTGAAGAATCATAGTGTTCATAACAAGTACAATTATGAGAAATACAAATTAGTTTGTTTTTATTACACATGTTTTCATTCAAGCTTTATTTCATTTAAGTATAATGGTATTACCCACATCATTATATTACTCCTTACGGGATCCAGTCACAATTAGACCAATGACTGATGATTAGAGATACGTGTTTTTAGCATCTATTTTCGAAAAAAATAGCATTTTTATGTTACAATTTAGCGTTTTGGAGCAAATAAAGTAACAATTTTTAGCATCTATTTAGCGTTTATTATTTTAAACATAATTTAATATAAAATATGCAATTCAGTAGTAGAAAACATTAAAAAATAAGTAAATAGATGAGAATTTCTTTATTAATATAAAAGACATTAAAATTTATTAAAATATAGCATAGAACATGTCTCAATGGATGATTCCTTAAGTCTAGTACGACGATCAGTGACAACTAAATTATAAGTGCTAAAGTAGCGTTCTGCATCTACACTGTTTGCAGGACACCAAATTGATTGTATGGCCGCATTACCAAATTCCACATGTTTTATTTTTGTGGCAAGTAAGAGTTGGAGTGTGTCTGTTTTTACTCCACTTTGAATACTAGATACTAAATTATTAAAAAAATGTGAATAACCCTCTAAACATTAGATCGTTGTTAATATCGAAAATAGAGGTAAATTCCTAAATAATAATAGTACTACGTCGCTTTGGAAATTGCATTTACTTCCAGCTACAGATGGATTGAACAGTTGGTTTAATGATTCATAAAAAAGATTAGTCTCATTTATAGATAAATGAGACTCGAGTTTCAATAGAGCTTTACCGGAAGCTTCCTTGAGCATATTGATTAAATCGTTTTTTGTATTTTCATTACTTTCAAGAAGTAAGTTTTGTGTTTCGATAGGAAAAATGCCACCCATATTGTAATTTAAGGAATTTCGCAATAATTTCGCATATATCACGTTTATCGCTTTTATTTCGCATTTATCGCAAAACGCGATAATCACGTATCTCTACTGATGATATACGAATTATGAATAGTTTTAATTTTATTAATAATCTAACATTATTAAATACTAACCCATTTCATAGAAAATAAAGTCTAGACCTAGCGAAGCTAGTTAACTTCGTATGGTCAATCAAAAATATGATGGTAAGCGGTTACCGTATAGATCGCTGCAAGCAAGTCCCGTTCAAAACTCTAAGTAAAATCAGCGACAATCTTTAATAGCGCGATGTACAAACGTGCAACGCCATCTATTGAGCAAGGAAAATACTAAAGTGTACGCGGCCGCGCGAATGCAATCAATAGATGGAATTAATTTAGCTTTTATTATAAATTAATATTTATAATTTTTATAACGGGATGATCTTTTGAAAACGCATAGTTTACTATTTAAGAATTAATAGGAATTTTTTAAATTCAATGCAAACAAAGTGATCGAAAAATTAAAAACAATGAAAGTGTTATTTAGATACTATTGCAATAATCTTTTGACCGCCGCCTGGTCGAGTGTACTAAGGCAGCAGTCCCGGGTTCGAATACCGGTAAGGAAGATATAGTTATGATAAGTACAAATATTTGTTCACAATTCATCGTTGTTTGTATGTTTATTTAGTATATTTCTGATATTTATATACAGATTACTATCTATTTTTGCAGTTATCCATATCTTAAGCTCTTAATTATTCTTTTAATTAATTATCAATTTGGCTTATAAAACAGATGTAAGAAACATTGTAGCACAGAATGTCAAATTAAATTTTACAAGATTGCAGTTATTTGGGCTTTTATAGAAAAGGCTCCTAAAAATCTAAGTAGTACAACTCACAGTTCGCTTCAGAGGAGACGTCGGGCTTCGCCCTCGGTCGGGTTCCAGCCGTGAGGCGCGCCGTCACCTCACGGGCCTTCGCCGAGAGGTCGCGCTCACTACCGCTACGGCCTGCGACCAAAGCAGACGATGGTGTTACAAGAAGGTACATGCGATATTTATTGAAGGTGGAAAGTTAATTTTGCAGTGGCATTGTGCTTGCTTTTGAAGATATATTGTTACGGTAGTTAGCTCGGGGAGCCTGTGGACTGTATTTGGAGAGAAGTGGGAAAAACAAGGAAACCACGTCTTTACTCGTCACCGGTATATTGACAACAACAAAACATAAAACAATCTAGTATCAAAATATATTAAAAAGTAAACTGACATATAAAAAAAACAGGCTTTATACAAACTATCAGTAACATATATAATTTTTAGGGTCGAACTTTGTCATTCCAACTTAGTGAAATAATTAGCTCAATTCGGTGATTGGACATTTGTTTAACTTGGCGAACGCCCTAGTTTTCTTATCACGGTGAACAGAAAGACGATCGATTTGACGAACGATTGTATATTCATGTTTCATTTAGAACTTTAGCAATTTTATCAATTTGGATTTCATGTCTATTAGGCGTGCAAATGCTATTTTAAATTATTTCCTACCTTTTACTGCATTTTAAAAGGATTTAAATTCCCTTAAAAATTAAAAAAAATTAACACTAAGTTTTAATAATAAATATTCTAGAATTAGAAAGCATGTAATTGTGACATTTGTCAACAAATAGTGTAGTCTTCTTGGTGTGTAGTTTTGAGTCGACACCGATTACTTTTTCATTGCGTGTTTTAGAAAAAAAAATGGTTTTGTTTCTATTTTTGTGTAGCTAGTGTTTTACGGAGCACCTTCAATAGCATCCAAGTATAAACTGCAAATTAAACACAGGTAAATGGCCAGTCGTCGTCAAGCACTCACCCATCCTCCTGTTGTCGACGGAGCCAGCCCTGGGCCGCGGCGGCACGGCGGGCTTCTCCCCGCGGTCCTCCGCCTCAGAGCTGGATTCTTCCTGCCCGCCCGCCAAGCTCACTGTGCAACGTTAGTACTTAGTAGTTGGTGATAAAGTTGCTTTTTCTATCACTACTCGTGTTGTGTATTAGTTAGGTCGAGCCAATTTTACAGTTCACCCAAACCGATATATTTTCAAATACCTACATATTTTTTTACTAGTCTAAATATATTTAGAAATACATTTAGGATAATAACTACATTTTCTTAGGCTTTTATTTTTATTGTGTACTATATTTCATTATATATTTTTACCTTGTTTTATGAATAAATGTTTATTAATATTATTTACAAATAAATATAAAAATAATGTTTATTATTTGTTTGTATTTGTTTTTGTGTTTATTGTTTTATAGTGTAAGCTTGTATAAATAAACAAACTAAGGTATCGATTGAACCGACTTACTTATTAAACATTAAAATTGTCAAATAAGTGAATGATGTGAAGTATCTTTTACAATTATTTAACACTTACACTGTTTTCATGTTTCCATTGGCTCAACTTCCATAATTATAAAGCTTATCTAACAGTGTCAATTGAGTTGAACTAACGAAGCTTGTGTATTAAGGCTTAAAATACTACAGTTGAGTTTTATATAAACGAACAAAGCCAGAGTTGTTATTAAAGCCGCCAATAGTTTCGATTCTGTTGTGCCTTCTCTAGAACTAAATTATTTACAATTGGAATACGGTATTTATTAAGATTTGTACGAACATCAAAACAGTAACAGTTCTCTTGCATCAGTTAGTCGGTGCACTACAGAATCAGTAAGATATTTACGTCATTACTTTGTTCTTAACCCTTTAACTAAGATACGAAGCATACATAATTTAATTTTGATAAATTAAATAAAAGAAAATAAAGCTGATACTATGAATTTAATAATTTTAAAGATCATTTTATATTTTGAAAATTCTCTCCATATAATCACATATCATAAACGACATCAGATTGAAGGGCAAGGACAAAGAAAGACTATTCAAAGCCTCTTAAGAGCTAAATCTTGTATTCTCTCACCAGCACTGTAAGCGTTGGCCAATCCTCGTCTTCTGGCGGTGTTAGCTGCAGCCTTGTTCATGGAGCTGATGGTAGGCCTCATGAGGCCTTGCCCTCTATTGGACTGAGGCCTTGAAGGTTGAGGATCAGACTCCGAATCGCTCTGTTAGGGAAAAGTTTAATTTAATCATGCCTATTTTTATATTAGATTAGGCCGGAACCTGGCCTTTTTAAGCTTCGGGGGTTTTGGCACTTATTCATGGTGTTTCAGGGCCAAGATATCCCACAATTTCTAATTGAAATATATCAATATTTATAAATAAAACATACAGTCAATATATTCATAATCAAAAGATATTTAATTTTATTTCGTCTAATACTATTAAGCCATATGTCATAGTATTTTATCAACATGTCATTGAATGAATCTGAGTGACACACTTATGTGGCTTTATCCACCAAAAAATAAACGCTTAATATTCTATTTCCGGTGACCAGGTGTGAATAGTTTGTCCAAAATATTATTTATAGTCGACTGTAAAATTTTTGGCCCACAATTAATACTTAACTGTCTCTTTCTTACATGGCGGTGGCATTTGATTTTTCATTTGTTGTTTTTATGCGGTTACAGTTCATCATAGTATCGGAATTAAGACAGAAAAATAACGAACTGGAGAATCTGAAATTTCAGAATAATAAAGAAACCTCTGGACTAATCTTAGTTAACGTTTCCTCCCTTACCAGCACACTGCCTCTCCTTTTAGCAGAGGACGCTATCATTGGATAAGAATGAGGACACAGTACAAATAAAAATAAAAATATAATTTTTTACCAACCTGGTTATTCAGAACGCCAACACTGGAACTCCTGGTCATATTTGACTTGCTGATATACCGAGGGGCAGGTTTCACAAACGAGCTCGGAGACTTGCTCGTGTTCGCGCTCGGGGGCGGAGTGGGTTTTGATGTCGCTGTTGTGTAAAGGAAAACCATGAAGGGAAATTAAGATAAACGCTTGCAAGAGCAATTTTGAATATAAAATTTGACTTTTACTGTTCACATGAGATTTTATTATGTTTAATAGTTTAGTTATTTTTTTAAATAACAAACAATTATATAATCAGCCTAAATATTATGACAAAAATTAAAAACTATAAACAGTTAAGTAACCAGCAACGTTCTCAACAAACTATTTAAAAAGAAGAAATAAAAATAAGAAAAATTTATTAAGGAAAATAACGTTTAAAGATGTGGGACCTATTCTACAAATGGCTTCCGGCGAAGAAAGAACTTATCGAAATGACTTATACTTGATAGGACCTGTTCACTGATACCATATTCTGGAAAAGACTCATTCGTATGAGCTATTCTTGAAAGGACTCATTTTTAATCAACTTTCTGCTTTACCGGAACAAAAAAAATACTAATACACGAGATTACTAGGAAATTCTTCGTGTAATTATTTCTTTGCAACTTTTAATGTGCCTATAAAATGATTTTAATTGAACTATCTAAATCACAACTAATAATAATTTTAAAAAAAATTAAAAATCTGTAGTTTGTCTTTAACCTATCTTGAGTTTAATTAAAAAGATAATAAATTACAATTTCTGAGTAAGATTTTAATTTTTGACTCTTATATAAATTATTTTACCTCTCTGAAGAACTTGTATTTCTTGTTAAATTAACAATTCATCATTTTATTAACGAACACGAATGTAAATAGGGCAAATCAAGAATTGGTTTTTAAAAAATAAGGCTTCCAGAGAATAGAATCATGAGTCCATTAAGATAAGGATTACCACACCAACCAACAGCTGGTTAGACATTCTTAGACATTAATAAGCAGACCATACACATATATACAAATATACTTAAAACAACTTTAAAAAATTGTGAGTAGAGAAAATGACCTTGAAAACAATCGTAATCTCATTAAAAATAAATTAGGACGGAGAGTAAAGCTATCGACTCTAGCTTACACTTGAAGAGATTACTCAGATGATTAATAAGATACTATTGTAATATGAGACATGCATAAAAGCCAAACAGAATTATTAGTAAGCAACAAACACTGTTAGAAACACCAAGATGACCATAAAGCAATATTAAACAATTCGGAACACTCGCCAAGGGGTCAAACTAAACCTTTTGAGTATTTAATAAGTTCCACTGCTAGCACAGGCTTTCACACGAAAGAAACACATGGCTTCGTAAACGATTGGCATCTGTTACGACATCCACTTTCAACTAACCAGATAGTCGAAGTCAAAGTCAAAACATCTTTATTTAAATAGACACATTTACTGAGTTCTTTTAAATCGTCATAACAGGGAATATGTATGAGAAAAATAAACAAATATAATTAAAGGTAATAGTGATAACTTTAAGTGGGTATTAACCGGGTATTTACAAATTGTGCCAGTTATAGAATATAAAGACGTATTGAATTAATTGTTAGTTTTAATTTTAAAATAATACGGCTACCGTGTTGGTATTATGGCTCAAACGTCTCATGCGTTTCTTCTATGTAGAAAATCCAATGCACAGAAATGGGGCATTTAAAGGCTGTGGATCTTAATTGAATGGTTCATGAAAGATATAGATTATTTATGGAAACTGAATTGAAACTAATGTAACGTGTCTCTAGAATCACACTGACTCACTGCCGATTCCATTATTCAACTACTAAAGAAGAAATTTTCGCTTAGCATTCTTTATTGATTTACGGAAAATTACAGAGGTTGCTTGTTAACTAAACTGTGGGAGGTTTATCGCCATCTGTAGATAGAATATTGGAACCGTCTGAAAATTAGTAAGGTTAAGTTCGATTTTAATCTGTATTTAAAACTATCTGTAAAAAAAACAAATATTTAAAATGAAGATACGACTAACTGAAAACTAACAACTAATAGTAACGTGAAGTTAGTTTGCTGAATAGAAAGTTATTTATGAAAACCATCTCATCTCTAAACAAATATTATTGTAATGAAATCACAGAACTGCAGAAGTACAGAGAACAGTAATAAGTTCCCATTTGCTCTATGAGACTTATTTTACGAAGGAACTCCACAAACCCATGGTCCTGCCTACCTTGCGGCATACGGACCGAATCACGGGAGAGCGCGAGGAACGAAGGAACTATAAAATATTTAAAAGAAGATGGAATTGTTTACATAGTTTAAAACTAGCGCCCTGGGTGGGTCAAGAAAATGTGCTATCTCTATCTAAGTGCTTTGGAAGGCACGATAAGCCTAAGAACGTTTTCTCCCCTTTGTTTCATACAACAAGCCGCATTACACCAGCAAAGTGGTGTTTTGGGCCAATCATGGTTTTTCCCATGTATAAAAGCCCAGCAGTGGGGCGTATATAAGTAGATCATACATATAACATTGGGTTCAACTGCAATAGTTCTCTTGCATTTTGTCATTAAATCAATCAAATAAATCTTATCAAGCCACAGTGAATTTTAAGAACTGCTATTGTGAAGGAGCGAGATAGAAATTCTCGCTCCATCACAGTAGCAGTTCTTACAATACACACAGTTATTTTGTTACTTAAACGGGTGGCTCGAACTCAACACTAAATCATGCTGTATTTTTCAACGCGAAAATAAGAGGGTAGGAGTCTATTTGTAGCATCGTAGCACCTATACAGATAGAACCGAATTGATGCTGTTAATGCAATCAGAGATTTTGTTTAAAATGATGTCAATAATGATGATGTTTAATATGATGTTAATATTTTGTCCTATTAATAATTATTCATCCAATGATCTGTGGCTATTATAAATAAAAACTACAAGTGATTCTGCAAACAATTATTTTCGTAGAAGAGGAATTCCTTTTATAAAAAGAAAAAAGTTTTACACGTTTACATTGATGACATCGTGTTCCATAGAATAAGTAGGAAATACCCATAGAGCTGTGTCGCAATAACTACAAAACACTTACATATACTGAGTACATCTACTAGTTAAATGGAGAACCATCACCTGTAAATTTCCACAACCAATTGTTTCCCAACAAAACAGTCTGTAACCTTTCATAATAGTCTCGGCCCCTACCTTGTGGTGTCCTCGGCGCAGGCATCGGCTTGACCGCTAGATCGGACAACGATATTGCTCGTCGCATACCCGTAGATTCTTCCTCTTGATCCGAAACGTGGTTGCGATTTGCTGGCGATATGGTTAAGGTTAGCATGCGGGAAACGCCGTCTGAGCGTACGGTAACTACCGTGGCATTAATACAAAATCTTTGGTGTTATGATGATTATATAGAGCTGAAAATTATAGTGGACTTCTTTCAGTAATAGAGTTGCTAATCGCGTGTCAGCCTCACGATGATCTCGTATTCTTCAGTAGAATAGAGGTTGCTTAGTTAGAAGATCCTAACTCGAAATCGAATCCGAATATATCTAATGTGTCTGAGATCTTTTTATTTATAATTTTAAAACCATACGCTCAGATTGCAGCTAAAGGCTGATAAAAACATGCGTAATAAAAATATATAATAACACATTGAAACAACAATATCAATATCGTTAAGAAGCATACTGCCTAATTAAAAAGAAGCAACAAAATAAAACTTCTGTCAAGAAAGATGATATAATAATACAACTTGACTCATTCTTCACAGATGATTAAAAATAATTCACACAACACATAAGGCGATGATCAAAATTGAATATCTAAAAATATAGACACGAAATAAACTCCTTAAAGCGCAACTTAAGAGATCGGTAAGTCAAAAACTTTCTAAGCATGCATTGCCAACCTTGAGGAGTGTATTTTGATGGCAGCACCGGGATTTGTATTGGCATTCTTTTCGCTAAACAAGAACCTCTCACTAGACTCCCGGAATATATGACAGGTCGAATTCTGCTAGTCGATGCTTCATACATTCGGTTTTCAATGTAAAGCCTGGGTGTGGGACCTCTAATGATTTTTCTAAACGGCATCTTTGGACGATTAAAACCGTAAATGGACAATCGTTTAGGGGAATTGGTGCAACTAGAACTAGTAGTAGACGATTCGTAATTCTCGCTATCTAAGTGCACGTCAGTTTTCGGTATTATCATCTCATTGTATACCCTTTGTTTTAGTTTCGGTGGGTAAGATATATTGCATTCTGTTTTAATTGTGTTATTTAATTTAACTTCAGTATCTGCTTCTGTTGATGCAAACATCTCATTACCAGCTTCATTAGCTACTTCGAGACTATCTACTATCAAACCACCTATCTGATCGCAATCCAAAATGTCAGGTAAGCTCAGATTTCTTTTAATCTCTTTGTTATCAGAATTTGCCTCAGCGTCTGTTTCTGCTTCTTCTAAAGTTAAAGATGCAAAATTGGGCACAGTTGGCGATGATTTTGTTGCCAAATTCTCGAACTTTCTCGATAGAACTTTTACGACTCCTTTTCCATCATTGATATTAGCTTCCAAAGGTCTCATACGCCATTCTTTCAACAATTTCTCTTGTAATATTTTACGTTCTTCCATTTCAACTAACTTATTAATTATTTCTATTTTACGTTCAATATATTTGTATTTTTTAAAGACATCACTCTCGATAGGTGCTATGTTCTCTTTAGATTCTAATACTTGATTGCTATGACAAGGTGTCGATATATCCCTTTCAATCCTAGAAATTCTTGAATTAATCTGATCTTTTTTACACTTAGGATACATTAGTTTGTTATCTTGCTCAGCGTAATAATCTAACGAGTCTTTGGCAAAGTCATGATTTTCATCCAGTACGTCTAGTGAATCCATACTAACTTGCTTCATTCTCTCCATACGTTGCATAGCATACACTTCCAAACTGTCCATTTGGATTTCAGATTTATTCTCGTTAACGTCTTTTTCTTTTACGAAAATATCAAAAGTTTTTTCTACGCTGTCAGCTGTATCTACTTTATTAGAATTTTTATCTCCTTGGTTTTTGTTACCTAAGTAATTTTTATTTTGGAGTCCGTCTAGTTTGGCCTTGTATTGAGAAGATATAGAAGAACTCAAAGCTCCTTTGTCTAAACCAGCTTTCAGACGATTATTTATTTTTACAGATGAATTTCTTTTCATTGGTTTGGGCGGCTTGTGTGGAACAAACTCCATAGTATATTTAACATTGTTATTTTTTTGAGAACCTCTTTCTAAGCTTTTCGTGACGTTATTAAATTTAGCAGCATTAGATTTCTCTTTGTTGTGATGATTTTTGACTACTTTATTTTGTGAGTTTTTGCGTATTTCCTCTTCAAATTTCTCTAAATTCTTCTGCACGTGAGAATTCCGCTTTTCAATTAAATTTTTAAGAGGGTTTGGTTTAGAAGCCGGCTCTAATACAACTTCAAAACTACAGCTTTTAGATTTAACCATTGCACTTGATTCACAGCCCTCCATTTCACTTTTATATTTGTGTTTGTCTACAAACTTTGGTTGTAGCGATTTACTAGTTTTAGCCATATAATCTACGGTATTCAGTCTGGGAATTTCGTCACACGCTTTCTTTTCTTTAGTATACTGCTGAATATTATTTCCGTCGAAATAATATGCAATATTCTTTGCAGGCGGAGGAGCTTGTTTCGACGTCGAATCGTACAAACTTTTAGATCTCGTCACGGTTTTGTGTCCAGAATATTCCGAGACTGGTATTTCGAATCCGAAAACTTTACTAGCAGGAAGTTTAGGACTAATACACGAGGTTTGGTCTCTGGAATTCGGACTTGTTCCTTCTAAATAATTATTATACATGTATCCATGAAAATACGGCATATTGTTTGGACTGGACCCGTAGCTCTTCGATGTATTATCAAATTCGTAACAACTTTTACTATTTTTAGGCATTTGTTTCTGTTGTCTTTTAGGCTTAGTGCCTTCGAATAACATTTCTAAAGGAGCACTCTTTGTACATTCTGAATCATCAGACAAAACACTCTCTAAGGAGTTACAATTCGTTCTTGACAATTGATTATCATTGTCTAAGAACATCTCGTCTGATAACACTGATTCTTGGCTATAACTGTTCTTCATATACTTCTTTTGATTCAAAAAGAAGCTAGCGCTGCTATGTCTGTGGTTATCTAAATAATCAGTGTCGTTTATATTTTCAAATGAACAAGTTTGCGAATCATTCAAGTTGTATCTACTATCGTTAAATTTCGCTTGTTGAAATGCGACTTCATTGCCGTATTTAAGGAATATCTCATTAGACACGCTGGAACAATTGGAGTTATCGCTTAAAACGGATTCATTAGATCTAGTCACGCAACGCTTAGTCAATACGCTTTGACATCTATACATGTTAGTGTAGTTATAATTTATAGAATCATCTTCATCTAGGATATCATCTAGATTTGATGGCATATTACGAGGTAATGTCGAACTCTTCTGGTTTATGCTTTGTGGTTTCGCAGGAATCGCCGGTTTTTCAGAAGCATGAATTTCATAATTTGAAATAGCACGGCGTGGTTTCATCTTATTATGTTTCTTGCATACTTTTTTGGAATACAATTTGTTTTTGCAGCTAGCATCTTGGCTTAAGCTACAATCTTCTAAAGAATCAGAGGAGAAATTGCCATCGTCTTTTTCATCAATCTCTTTCGTAGGTTGCAAATCTAAGTCATTATGAACATTAGCTTCGTACTCATCCAAATCACCGTATTTCTTGGTGATTTCTGCTATCATCTTCTCTGTGTCACTTTTTATTGTATCAACAATACTTTGACCACAATCTTTAAAAGGTTTATTATCTAGACCTACAAAGAAAGATAAGGAATTTCTCTTTTTAGGATCCAAAGAATTCTGAGTTTTCTGGTAACTTTGATTCGGGTTTCGTTTGCCTTGCGCCACTTTGTCACCCCATTTGCACTCCTCGGAGACAGGTGAAACGGGGCACGATTTGTAGTTCTTGAATATACTACGACAAGTAGGTTTAGGCTTTGTCTGTGGCTTGTCATCTTTATTCAGATTGAGGTGGAAATTTCTTGGAGGAATTTTAGGAGGATCTTTATCGTCTACTTTAGGAAAAAGTCTGTTAAAGACTTTGGATTGTACAGGTTTTTTCCCCATATCTACAGTAAATGCCAAGAATTGTTTTTGTGGCGGTTTGTCTTTGAAAATTATAGGTTTATTTCCGTAAGGAGTAAAAGTCATTTGTTTTTTATCATTCTGCGTGATTTGTATGTTCGCGTGAGGGGGCACATAGGGAGGAGCGTTCTCATTGAATTCTGGGATTATTTTATTCAAATTCGCGGGAATCGCGTAAGGGTTCTTGTTGCGATAGTCTAGATTCTGATATGGGTTTAAACTGTCGAAGAAATTGGAATTTAGACTGTCCAAGTTTTCTTCTGGACATGCCATGTGTGATCCTTGGTTAGCGTGAGAGGGAAATCAATCATGTTAGTATAGCTGTATACGTGGATGACGCCGTGAACATGAAATATGAACCTTATACTGTTTGACGTGAAGTTCAGTTCATTTTGTCATTTTTGTGTTCATTTTATACGTTCATGACAAATACAGTAAGATCTCTAATAACAACTGACAAATAATTTCACTGCGATGCGTTAATTCTTCAGTTTCACATTTAAACTGTACGACTGTATTAAATTAATAGTTTCTAACGGTGGCTACAGATGTTAGACCATTGTGAATCGCGCAAGCAAAGATTATACATGGAAAGTATATAGGTTTAAGGAAATAATGTATAAAATAGCTTTCCTTAAATTAGGTACACAGTCGATCTTTGGATGACCTTGACAACAGGTAGTTGCACAAAACTGTAAAGATTTCACGTCGTATATGCAGATTATAAGTCATCACCAAAGAAAAGAGTGCTTTACTTGACAAAAATATTTCTTATTCACGGCTGTAAAAACATTAAATAAAATGCAGATGTTAATGAAGTGACAATCGTTAGCGATTCACACTGTTCTGTCGATTTAGTCAGATTTGTTATTAAAATTTATAAATAATAAAAATAAGTCTTTGCAAATTTTAATATAAAAAAAAACTTTACATCCCGAGCTGGGATTTCAACTAAACAGATTTGAATTGTATATATTTTCCGAATTTCTGTCAATGCGGATTTTTTCCTTTATATAGTAATTTATTATTTCAAGATATATACTGTAATGAGTTTAATAATGATTCAAAAGGCAACGATGTGTTTTGTAACCTTGACTACATCGACAAGTATCAAATAAAGTTGATTTGACTTTCATTCTACTCACCATAAGGTCTAGTATTGGACGGCACCGCCATTGAAACGGGACGCATTCTTCTAGAATTATCCTTTTCCGGAATATAAGATAGATCGTGTGTAGATTGACTTGACTTGAGGTTTGAACGAAACGCCACCTTATGACAAGTAATAAAAAAAATTAAAATCTGAATACGAGCATCTTATTGCGACAGTGTATTTCATAAAAACCGGTACAAAGACATTTTATTGAGCGTATTGAGCGATAAAGAAAACAAAGCAATTTTGGACACGGTTGATCCCTGGAAGGGTCGATCAAAATTTGTTATCTCCAGAATCCTTCATCTCCCTTCCGAACTTCGTCATGCACGTTAAGCTGTTTGTACGGAGCCGCTAGTTTCGATAACGAAAACAAAGCAACTGTCGATATGGTTGGTCCCTCGATGGGTGGATAAAAATCTTTAACTCAATTGTGCTTCATCTTAAACGTTAAGTCGTTTTTCCCTGTTGTTATTGCAACCCCTTTCATCTATCAACGATATTGGGCGAGAGTGGTGGTGTTAGGGCACAGACACATATGTCTCTTTCATTTACGAAGGCCTGGGATGTGTATTCGCTATTGATGGCAAGCAGATGGGCTTCGTGATGGTAATTGGTAATTATCGCCTATAGACACATGTATTTATAACAAAAAATCCCTTGATAAAGCCCCCAAGCCCTGTAATTACACTAGCTACCTACACACTCCCACCGGAACACAACGATTTGCGTCACAACCAAATAGGTACCACACAGACAACCCTCAATCAGGTGTACCAACTAGTAAAAATGTTCCTTCTAAAAGTCAATCTATTCCTCTTATATCAGATTCATTTGCAGCCAGCCTAACTACGCCTCGCTGCTAGGCATAGACGTTCCTATATGTGATAAACAAATGCGGAGATTGGCTCATGATACAACGCGGGCTCAAAACGTGTTGATGGGTGAAAATGGTTGCCGTGCCAACCAAGACCAACAGGTTAACGTGCCTTCCAAATCTAATTAAAGTTGCTTTTCTTTCGTTATTGAAACAGCTCGAAAAAGCTCCCCAAGCCAACGAGCTTCTTCCTTTGAGCCTTCTTCTTCTTATAAGTTTATTATATGTATAGTGCAATCTATATATTTCCCTTATATTATCTTTAATACAAGCTCTTAATTGTGCTTAATTTGGGCTACAAATTAGTATTAGTTTGAGAACTATTAGGTGCTTTAAATTTTGACCTTATCCACCCTAATCTTTCCTACTCAGGAGCACGCATACCGGTCTGAAGTATCACCCATTCATCACACGTTTCTTTGTCTCACAACCAGAGCGTAGAACTCTTTACTGGCACCCCTCCTTGATGTAACGTAGACTCTAAAAGAGGGGTGAAAAATCACCTTTTGATTGAATGGCGATTGAGGTGGCTGGAGCCGTCTGTCGCTTGCTGCAGTAGCTATACGAGCATACGGACTCCTATTGCTTACTATCAGTCGGCGTCGAGGCATTTACAGTGTGATATAAAAACTTACATTCTCCAACTGCCTTCTAGTCTCCAGTATCCTCCTGTTTAGTTCTTCTCTCCTCCTTGCAGCCTCAGGGTCTACAGGCCTCGTAGGGGTCCTGGGAGCCGGCCTGGGAGTCCCTCGAGAAAGATGCTGCGAAGATATTGAGCTGGTATTCCCTGTTGATAAGGTGCATTATTATGAATTATGTTGTCATCGAAGATGTCGCGACGTAACAATCCTTTTTTTAAATCACTATAAAAAAGTTTTAATCACAAAAAACAACCTACTCATAAATATATAAAAAATTAAATATTATTTTTTTTATATTATTTTTAACCGCAGTTTTTGCAGTCAGTGTATCACTGTCTATTAATTCTGGACACAATCTAACATGCCACCAACCCCAAGAAATACCTTTAAAATAGATTTATTCCCTTTCTAGTGTTTGGGGGTCGTTCTCTGGTTTTGTTATAAATAAATATAAATATTCACTTTTCAATGTCAATGTTAGATAATCAGTCGACAAAACTGTTCAGTTCCGTGCTCTATCTCTTAACTCTTAACATCATTATGTAATAAAGACGAAATTCATATCAGGCCAACCTGGTAACAAAAAAATCTTGACGGTGTCTCCGTCTATCTTTGCCTGTTTTGATGCCGGTTTAAAAGGATTCTCACCTCCAGGTGTGTTATTCTCAACTTCATTGCCGCATAAACTGTCGAAGGCGGACTTAAGGTACTGCTCGCGTCTGCCAGCCGTGTCCAGAGACTCGCACGAACCCGACAGAGGGTTGCGGTCTGCGTTGTCGCCGGATGGAGTTGATACCTATGCATCGTAAAGAGATATTCAAAGTTATGTTGAAAACGTATGAGAAAATGCTGAGTATTACAGCATTTACCATTCAGACTTTGTTAATTTTAACATTCATTTATAGCCATTAAATATATTTCATTTAATTTTCACTTGCATACAAAATCCTCTATATTTTTAACGGTGATTCTGAACCCTTTATAACAAATTAACCCTTTTTTTAACAAATTTTAAAGGTATGCTGTATCTTTCTTCTTGGTTTAAATAAAGAGATAGCTATACTCTATTATTAGCTTTGATTACTAAAACTAACCAACCAAGACCTCTAAATGCTCATCCAATCAATGGCGTAGTGTTTAAATGCTCGCCAAATTAATAGCAAAAAAGCATTTGGTAAGGATTAAAATTATTTGAGTGAGCAATTTATTTTTTAAGGTGATCATTTTAAATTATGCCCATATCATATCATAATGATGGAAATTTTGATCAAAAATCCCTCTAATCACCTCATCATCATCAGAGTCGTGACCAGAACCACTAAGCGAGGTCCCACTGGGTGGTATCTCCAGTCTCGGCGACTCGTTCTTCCATCTCTTAGAACGTCTGACTGACTGCCTCAACTCTTCAGCGTCCATTGCGTTCACCATGAACTCTCTGCAAGATTAATAAAAGTTTAACATATTTCATATAACACGAGCAAGGTTTTGTCTTTTGCTGTACGACTGAGCTATCGAAGGTATTAAATTAATAATTTCGATAGGTGGCAACAGGCGGCGTTGCACCTTTGTGAATCGCGCAAGCGAAATTTACACATTGGAATTATATAGGTCTAAGAAATTTATGTTCTAATTAGCTATCCATTAAACCCATAGTGTTAATTTCCGTTGATTTCCAATTAATAATTGAACGTATTGCGTATAACGTCGTGTTAATGGATTTGTAGTAAACGTTACTATAGCAAAAATTTGTAGACAATGTTACTCGAGAAATGTCAAGATTAAAATAATGACAATAAACTGTCGTTTGTATAATATTCCTAAACTTTATTTACTAAACCTTATTTATTTAATTAAACAATCTCAAAGTAAAACTGTGTAGTAAATAAAATTATCATTTAGCTTGCAACAGATTTTCATTTCATTATATTGAGCATTACCAACTTACAAAACACAGTGCGTATGCCTAGGATATAGACACATGCTTAAATACTTTCAAATTCTAATTAATATTATTACATTCATAAATATATTATTTAACTCTCAAAAAAGCCAAGCCAAATTGTGTATGTGTGTGTGTGAGTTTGTATATGTGAGTGTAATTGTGAACTTACGTTAGTTTACTAAATACAGAAGTTGGTTTATCAAGCGATGAATAAAATTCTAGTATAAATATATATGTTTTTTATCACTGTTAATTCAGTTGACAGTTGAAAAACACTCACCCCGGTGTATCATCATTATTATTTCCCGGGTAATACGTTGTCCTATTCCCCCTTTCGGAAGAAGAGGTTCTTTCACCGTCGGATATATCTTCTATATCACCATCGTGCTCTGTGGATTCCTGATCCTAGGGACAAAGTGAGATTCAAACTATAGAGATGAATACAGGTGAAGACAAAAAACATCTATTACTATCTAACTCCTATCCTATGTGTCCTCTCTTTTATAAGTTTGTTGCTAGAACAAATTATACGACCACGTAGAGAATTACACTTTCACTTAGATAGGTATTTGAAGAGTTATCTGCACCTTGTATTTACTATAAAAATCAGACATATGACGTCATATGAATGTACAATTACTCCTCAATGATCGTGTTCCAAATAAATATATCAAAAGCAACATAAAAGCATTGAAAAAATGAAACTGAAAGTAAAATAAAACAAACCTCGTATCTCAAACTGCCGAGCGAAGAATCATCAGTGTGATGCCTCGTCCGAACGTCGGTCGTTCGCGTTTTTGACAAGTTCAATGTAACCTAACGGTAAATAAAAATAATGAAAGAAATATAAAATAATGAAATATGTTGTACAAATTAATGAAATAATGTAAATATGTGCACATTAATGAAAGCTTGCAAATGATAAATTAACCTAAGAGATATATTTCGTGGAATACTGGGGTGTCTTTTAAGACGTTCGCTGTGCGATGGATTCTGATCGTAAACTCTCAATATTAATTTTATTTGCCTCAAGTTCTTTCAATATATTTACAAAAGAATTTTCTACCTTTAACGTATTGAATTGCAGAATTTAAGAGTTATCTACGTACATGCCATCTAAAATTATCTATGGTTTCTTTGAAGTTGTATATTAAGTTATTATAATATTAAATTATTTGACAGTTCATATTTTTTTTCTACCCTTTTCTTTTACTTAACGTGTGGTAAGTTATACTGAACTTAAATTTAGATATAAGTTTATTCTTTGTCACGGTATGTATAGAAAGGTGTAACAATTAACACTGTCAAATAACTATCATTTTAAAAGATTAAAATCAAACGCACACAAATTTGGAAGACTGCTTCCTAAATCTACGTTTTAGATTGTATTTTAGGGATTTCTAAAAGCCCCTTGATATACCAGCTTTAGTTTTTACAATTATATTGAGAGAGCGAGATAACACTACACTTAGAAATGAGCATTAGTGTAAGTAGTTGAGAATCGGACCTAATATCTTTGCGGTATCACTCAAGGCATGTCTTTTTTACCAATAGTACCAACTTGGGATATTAAATAAGACTGCACTTACATTTGCTATATCTCAAATATTAAATATATGTATGTGCTAAAATGTTAGTTTGCTATATGAGTCTTTTATGATATTTTAGTATTTATAAATGGCATTGTGCATTATAATTAATGTCAATTACCTTCTAAGTTAATAACAAAGACATATAAGCAAAAATCCCTAAGAAGAGCATGCATTGTGTCAAATAACATATATTTCAAAGTAAAGTATATAAAAACAGTATTCTTCATCATCATAAGGTTATATACATCCCATTACTGGGCTCAAACCTTTCTACATGGCAGCAACACACGAGGAGTTCGTACCATAACATCACAGGTTGGTGGGTGAAAGCGGTTGTTTAACAACCAAGTACCAACAGATTAAAATGCCTACCGAAGCATCACGAAAAATGCACCAACTATGATGCATGTTGTTTTGTTTTAGTTATCGTAACAACCACTATGGCAATGAAGTCCTCAAAAAATATATTTAACACAGTTTCACAACAATATTTTTTATAAACCATATTGGTAGCAACACAATGTCATCAGTATCTATTTGGCTTTACAGTATACATTTTGTGATTCACTTAAATTACTAAAACATCGATATGAGGCGAAACCCTAAATATTATAAATTAATAACTATAGTAACTATCTATCTAAATTACTGATGATATTCAAAAGTTCTAAAAAATAAATCTAAATTCATCAAATGTACATGTCACTGAAACACTGTAATCAGCGTTAGTTTACAATCTAACTAGCCAGTTTACAAAATCTCGAAATAGTATGAACATCAACAACACGCGTTATATCCAATAGTGTAATCTATCTACTTATAGGGAACTCTCAAATGAATCATTTAACAAAATCTTTGAATAAATAGTTTGTTAATAAGAAAAAAAAATTGCAGAATCGAATGTTTATTTTTGAGGATATATATTTGTATGATGAGTAAAAATATTTATTCACGTGTCATGACTATTTGTTTCGTATATTTTTTGTTTGTTTAATTTTTAGTGGTTTGTTTATATTTCTGATTTTATATACATAGTACTATCAATATTTCTCCGTTCACACGCTCTTAATTATAGGTAATTTGTGCTAGATAATAAGTGTGAGAATAATTGAGAGGAGACGTGTTATCAGTATAATTACCTAGTTCAGTTAGTTAATAAATATTAAGTATAAATTTTACTCCAGAACCTTTAAGCCCAATTTAATAGGATAAAATATGACGTTTAACCAATCAGCCGACTAAATACATTCCATCAGATGCAAGTTTAATATCAGTTCATATATTTCGACAGTTTACAATCTCGCGAGTTAGATTGTAAAGTAACGGCGTTCTTAATAATAACAGGGTGACAGATGACATATATATTTCTTATTGACTGTTTAGGATGAACAAATGATAGTGGCATACAAACAAAAGCGAATGACAAACAGGAAAACAAAATGTCAAACACAAAATGCCAAAAATAAAATAAAAACAAAAACCTTCTCGACTCTGGGTGAAATCGTCAGTATATCGTAAGTCATTTTCATTGAAGCGTCGAAATTTCTGAACAACGCTTCGACACGAGGTAGCTGGCTCAAGTTGAGCGATTTCGGCCTCTATACACCAAGGAATAAATACCACAACCGTGTGCAGGCGTTATAATATGTTATGTGGAAGAAATAAATAAAAATTAAATAATTGAAAGTAGAGTCTGATGAAAGAACTTTTGAACGATAAACATAATAATAAAAAAAAACCAAAAACCAAAACCTGTGAGTGATAAGACAACACAAATATTAGTCAATAGGGTAACTTTTGCCAAATTTTTAGTTGTCCTTATGTTTATGTTGTAACTATGTTGTATATTATGTTTAAGTGTAACAATTTTTATTCAACTGATAACTAATTTCTAATCTTATTATTTTCTATTAATATGTATAATATAACTAATCATAGCATCTACAAGGTATAAAGTAAGTATAATTCTATTCAACGGGTTAAATCTGACTTTTATACAGTTGTATATAACCCCCTCATAACCCCTTATAACCCCCTCAAAACCCCTTATAGCCCCTTCATAACCCCTTATAGCTCCCTCATAAGCCCTTATAACCCCTCATTTCTATTGGGACATAATTAACCACACTGGCCTAATGCGAGTTGGTGGGAGAAAGCGCTTGCCGTAACAAGCGACCAACAAAAAATGTACTCTTCATGAACAACCGTAATTTTCTGTATTAAATCGTACAAATTGATTGGTCACGAATAAAATATAATTGCTTTAAAAAATTATATAAAGAATTCATAAGAGCCAGTAAGACAGTGGGCCTGTTTCTGAAGTATACACCCGTGAACTTAATTAATTAATCGCTTTATTTCTATATTAGATCGGGGAAAAGTCTTTTCGCATATACTACGTATAAACTTGTAATAAAATATCTTAGGCCCCACTATTTGTGACTGGTTTTCATGACATTAAAAAGGTGACATTTCAAAAAAAATATTAAATTATGAAAATTATGTTTCCCGCTATTTTTCATTAGATTTTCTTTCTGTCAAAATGAGCGAATCGAATGAAGAAATTAGATACATTTAAATAAAATTATGCAACGCAAGCCGCGAGAAAAATTTGTAACGTTTATGTACCTAATGCAGTGTCAGTAAGGGTAACAAAAAGTTGGTTTAAGCGTTTTCAATCTAAGAATTTTGATTTCCTGTCACGCTCAATATTGTAACAAATGCTATTTACGTATAAAACACATGTTAAGTAAATAAAAACTCTTACTATTTATGTTTTTACTAGTCATATTATAAATCAAAACTATATATGTGCGAAAACACACAGTGCGAAAAGCAAGAATACAGTGAAATCAACGCCTATTTCCCTCAGTTTTAACATAGTAAAACAACAAACAACAATTAACATAAACATATTGACAACCCACACACAACATAAACAACATAGGAGGACATTGTAAGATGCTCTGAAAATCATACCTTAAGCTTAAGAAATAACATTGAAGATTCTGTACAACTTTTACAATAACCAAAGTTGTTGTGAAATTCTTCTTACCTCTGTTGAATAAATTTGATCTATCATCAACTACATTTTATCTAATACAAAGTAAGCATCATTAAGAGCTTGTGTTATGTATACAAGATAACAGAGAAATATACATAGAAATATGTATATAAATATCAGAAATATACTTAATAAACATCCATGACCCGTCAACAAATAGTCGTACTCATCCCCTACCAGGATTCGAACCCGAAACCTCAGACGAGTACTGACAACAGTTCACGATACATGAATGTGTATATATTTATTTAGTAATAGTTGCCCCGGTGAACTTTGTATCACCTACAAACTAACGCCATCTATTTATTTATTTAACAATTTATGTACACACAAAGACAATTAAAAGGACACAACAGAATATCAGAGAATATATCTATTAAAAGAAACCCGATGGAGCAATGGAAGAAATGACGGTTTTAAACGTTTATCATGTCAGTCAGACGATTTACATATTAAATTCTTTTCATATTAAATTATTTCTTTAGGATTTTCACAGTTATTTTAATTTTCAAACTGAATTAAATATAATAAAACTCAATTAAAATTAATCAAACAGGTCATTTTTCAGTTATAGCGAGACTAAGGAACAGCAATTAATTTTTATATATAAGAGAAAGATATTTCTAATATAAATTTACACATTCCTACCTTTGATAGACCTTTAACACAGGCTCCTCATACTTCAAAATTATAAAACGATATTTTTTAATAGGCTGAGTTACTTAGTTCTTTTAAATTTCATAACATACCTTACAAACAGTTTGATAAATACTTTAGCATTATGAAGTATGTAAGTCACAATAATACAACCTATCATCTGTCTAAAAAGAACATAATCTTCAAAGTCATTTCTATCAGATATTCAGAGCGTACTTAAATTGACCATACACCAGACATACCTGCTTCACGCCGGTTTGTTCGCGTCGTTTCTCCGTATATCTTGTGTCAGTGCCGCTGTCTAGAGAACTGTCTTTTGATCCGTCAGAATCACGCTTCTCTGTTAAATAAGAACCGTTTCACTATTAAAATAGGGTCTAACTTCCAGGAGATTGTTAACTTTAAATATGACATGTAATGAGCTCAATTTTTTTTTACTTACGACTAGGGGTTCTGGACCACTGGTACAATTAAGTGTACTAACGGTCGTAAATGAAATCAGAAGTACTATAAATTGTCCTAAAGGAACTTAAGATTAATTTCAAACTAATACATAGTATTTCTGTATGAAATGTTGTTTAGAAAATATACAAAAAACTTGTTTTCTTTTTCCTAAAATTTATTGAAATTAAAGAAAAAAGAAAAAAAAATTTAATAAAGTTGCTTTTTTAATGTATTGAAACCAGAATGATACATAACACTCTGCGGGTAGTTTGTGGTATTTTTATGTATTGCGGAGCAACCTGCGCGACAACTATATTCAATATTATGTTAATGTAAATTGTTTATATTAAAGTTAACACATTCAATGCGAATAAAAATGCCCATGTTTGCACTTTGGCGCGATATTTTAAATAATTTTAATAAATATATTTTCCAATAAAACATTAACTATTTCGCAACATTGAATTGCCGACTGTGACTCCCTGTGTATTCATAAACATCAAATTATAATCTATTTAAGAACATTTCCAACAGCGCTACCTATATTTTGTAAGTTAGTAAACCCTTCATTATAGGGTTGACACGGGAGCCGTGTCGTGCGCGTCGCGTGTCGTTAGCGTAGTGTGTGTTAATAGAAATAATTGAATTATCCAATGGTATCGTTAATTTATAAATATTACTATTTAAAATGGACGTGTCCATAATGTATCAAAGTAATATTTCCGTGGTCTTTACTATGTTTGATTATAATAATACATTTTCATTACAATCTGTCAACCCTGTCATAATCGCACCTTCAGATTGCAAGTAAGGTTCAATGTGTATATAGACTAACTGTAACAATTTAACTCCACAAGATCGTAGTTAAGAGGGCATTGCAGGAGGCTATTCCAAGTTATACTATATCTCATTTTATCTATGGCTTTGGTCAAATAAATAAATAGTAATGTTTTAATTTTGCTTTTTTTTTAAGATAAAAATGTGGCTGTTTGTCATGTCATCAGCTAAAAAGGAAGATCTTCCGCCGGATCTTGTAAATACACTGATGACTCTTGCAAACTTTGTAAGCGTGATTCAGGCTTTGCATTACGTATTGTTGTTACCATACCATACCAATTTGTCTTTATGGCGCTTTGACTTATCCGTTACAATAAACAGCGCAGGTCTACAAAGCCAAAACCTATTTGCCTTTTTGGATAAATAATCTTACCATTGACTGGTTGTATCCTGGTGGCCCATTTGCCTCTGGCGGGGGGCTCCGGCGCCGGCGCTTCGCCCGAAACGAGATCATCGCCTAAACTTTTCTTAGCCCACGACGGTAGTCTGCCTATACGAAGTCTGGAGAGAAAAAAGAAGTTATAACTTAAACTTCATCTGTCATAGGATGGGATATGTTTTATGGTGATCGAATTGTCACAAGTGTTGAAAGACAAGGTCAAACAACCTATTTACATTTTTTTTTAAATATTCCAATAGCTTCCGCCCGCGGCTGCGCCTACATGTACTTTGGTCTGTCACAAGTGTCAAAGTCAAAATATCTTTATTGCAATAGACTCATTTACTAAGTTCTCTTAAATCGTCATAACAGGGAATATGTATGGAAAAAATAAACAAATGTAATTAAAGGTAATAGTGATAACTTTAAGTGGGTATTAACCGGGTATTTACAAATTGTCCCAGTTATAGAATTTAAATATGTACTAAATAAATTGTTATATGTATCAGTATGCATATTCCCAATCAACCCTACCACCGCTTCGACGAATTAGTAGCTGCAGAGAAGTAACGGCGCAAGAAACTCTCAGCCTTTAGTATTTGTAATGACATTTACAAATCACCTATGTCATTATGTATTAGTATTACAAACATATGTTTTGTTTTACAGTTCACTCAAAAATCAATTTTTAAATATTATATAACCTATAACCTTCCCCCATAAATGTACTATCCAAAATACAGAATTTTTCAATTCTAATAAGTAAGCTAATCTTTGTACTGATTAGTGCGTTCAACCAAACACACTCTCAGTATTATATTATTAGCATAGATTATTAATTGAACTAGTTATAATATCATAGAACTCTCGAATTTATGCTACAATACTAATAAACAACTATTAACCAGAGGTAAAATAATGTCATTAAGCTTAAGCACATGATCTACAGTTAACTTTTTTTTTATACATAAAGCACAGCAAATGTCTCGACACCACCTGATGATAAGCAGTAGTCGAGTCCACATGTGAAGATAGCTAGTGAAGCATGCGACATACTGCCCTAGCCACTCTCACCTTGCCGGCACAAAAAGTGCTTTTTCACGCCTCTTTTAAAGGCGCATTTTACTTCGCCTTATAGTTTTTTATTCCAAAGCTCGAGAGTTAACTCGTTTTGTACCGCTAAGCAATTGGGCGCAGGAAATTTTAACAAAATTTTCTGTACATAAATATAGAATGACTAGTTTTGTAAAGTAAATATTTATTTACATTTACATTTATTATTATTTTTTTTTATTTATATATGTTTCTATTTATTTACCTCTTTTAAACTTAAGAACTGAATGCTTCATAGATAAATATCAAATAAACCGAAACATAAACATAAGAATATTTCACTGAAAGTTATTTTGATGAGAAACGCGTTACGACACGATATGGCGGGAAAATACCCGTGTACAAAATATAAAACTTAGCACATTGACATAATTTTATCTCTGGCAATAAAAGATAACACTCTATGTCCGCTGATGTAGTCTTTCACTTTCAAAGTGTATAGAGAATAAAGTCCTAGTGTCTGGTCAAACCATCAAGGGTCAGTTAAAAATAGAGTCCACTTTAATTGGCCATTCGTTTTAAATTTAAATGTTGTCTCTGGTGCATGAAGCTGTCACCTATAATTAAGTTTGTACTTAAAATACTATCATATTGCATTTTTTATTTATAAATTTATTAGTGTAAAGTTGTTGGTGATCTCATTGAATAAAAATTTAATTTAATTTAATAACATTAATGATAACAATTACAACAGCTAAATTTAAGTGTATGATCTGTAGTTATGTTAAGGCTTAAGTTTAACTCGTGGGCATAACTACATTTATAATTAAGGTTTAACGTGACGCGCTTAAGTTATACTAAAAATTATTTTTTATAAATGATAATGTTAGGTAAAAACTTAGTTCACATTGTGCTTACCGACTAAATATAACATGAGTTAATTTCATTTTAACAACTAAATATTAATATAAATGTTATACTTACGTATAATCAGGGACTATAGGCGTGGTACACTTATTATCTTCGTACGGCAGTTCTCGAGGAGGAGAACCGAAATGGGAGTCACTTTCACTGTCCAATGCTGACAGGCCATTAGTGGGCGCTGGTACTTTCCTTGGGGTAAGAATAATTTTGATATTTATATAGGTAAAAGTATGATAAAGTAGTAAAAATAAAAAAGGTGATATTTTTCGAATAATATAAAAAAAAAATCTACTATAACTTAACAAAAAGACAACGCGAGGCGCTCAATCATTCAAAAATAATGAAACTGGGAGCGAGCCAGAGAGGACCTTATGTAGTGTATATAGCGTGTTAACTCACACTCACATATACTACTATTTTGGACCAAAATAAGTTTTAATTAATGGCTTGTTTCAAATATACTATATAACAGCGAAATAATTATAGTAATATTGTATTGTCTTGTGTGTGTGCAATACGTTATATATTTATATTTATATGGTTTTGAAGTGGAAGAGTGATTTGAATTTATTTGACTAAGGAATCTATTAAATATAACGAAATGAAAATGGCAGTTTTGTCGGATTTTAACTAGTGTGTGTATTAATAAAAAAAGTTTTTACAAAGCGAAAAAGAAGGGGTACAATCGACCAGTACAGAGGCGCGACGTCACACCGGGATTTATAAAACGAATCCGATTGGACATAATGGCCTTCTTTATTCATCGTCTTCGCTAGAGGGTGTTAGTGGTCGCAATAGTAGTTCCGAACAAATATGTATATAAATATCAGAAATATACTAAATCCTCGAGTAGACCTAGACCTCTGGATAAGTAGACTAATGTTCTGACCTCTCAAAAGACGGCCATCAAAAGAAGTAAATTTTTATTGTAGAAATTGTAGCTAGATATATTGTCGCGCAGGTATGAGGCTTGATGTTGAAGAAATCTTTCTATAACTAAATTCAAGTTTCGTGCATCTCGTTCACTCAATATGATTGCGAAAGAGACAGCTGTCCTATCACCTGTCATTTAGAAGGTAGGACAACCAACGGGTTAACGTTAAACCAAAGAGGCAAAGCTTATACACGGTACAAAGATCAAGTGACAATAGAATCTAGTAACACTAGTAAGATAATTAAACTAATTTCACTCACTTTCCCTGCCTTATTGCCTGTTGAGCTAATCTAGCTCGCATGGTAACCACCATATCATGGGGAACTCGCCATACGAAGATACAACCATCTCCCGACGCTGATATGAGGTGTTGGCAATCTGGTGTAAACCTGTAAGATAAAAATAATATAAAAAAATATTTTAATGTGAGTGGCTCGCTTGTCGTGGAGTTCCACGAATAACCATTTCTTGGTGAGTAATTATACATGGTCAGTATTAAAGTTGTATTTACGAAATGGCAACAATGCAATATTATGTTATTTATTCTGTGGTCTGTTTGACAGATGAGCAGTTTCGCTTAGTAGTCTGTGGACTGGACAGCGGGCGGAGAGCCGGGAATGGCGGGAAGGAAGGCGGTGAGAAAAGTTTTGCTCGGCACCTAGGGGTGAGTGTGGACGAGATGTGTATCTCGTGAGTCGAGATGCGTGAGTATAGCACAGTGGTAAGTCCCTGATGGCTTAGTTAAGGAACTATGTGAGTTCGTGTGGTATGGTCTGACTGATATGTAGAACAGTGGCCGGAGAGTGTGCTAAGTGATCTCTCACGGTCATGGCCCGGGGGTGGTAGTGGACGCACTACGCCGATGGCATGGCATACGTGGTTGGACCACGGAGCTGTGATGTTGCGACATCTGTGACCGGCGGTTGGACCGTCAAGTTGGTAGGTGAGAGATCAGTTGCGAGGCATGGGCAGACTGTAGGGGTGGTTGGAGGTCTGTGGGGGATTGGCCCCCTAGTGGTATTCGAACGGCTGCTCTCCCGGGTCACCGAACGGAAGGGACCGGTGTAATGTTCCCTGGTTGGACTAGGTTTCCGGTCATACTGAGATTTCTCGGCTTCCGTGCAGGGCGAGTAAGACGGGCTGTAAAAGCCCGTTCCATCAGATATGGCTCCCAAGGCATGTGGGTCAGGCTATGCTCCATGAACATCATATACATTACTTATAGACTCCTTAAGTTATAATCCAGTATGTTCTTATGTCGTTGTAAATAGTTATGAGTATTATGATTAATGTAAAACGCCACGACATAATTTGGTGGAGGAGCTGGGATTATTTGAGTAAATATGGCTTGAATAATTTGAATCCCGGCAGGTTGTATACATTACTGGATTGTATATTATTGAGTACTACCAATTTGCTTATGATTTTAAAGTAAATATTTCAGTGTGGTACAGGTATATTCATTCATTGCCTTAATTTGGTAAAGAATAATATAATTTAATTAATTGTTGAGTACCTACATATAACGAGTGTTTATTACACCTACCCTATTTCGCGGCGAAGCATTAAAATTATTATATCTCGAAATTGTCTTGTTTTATTTCTTATACTTGTTTCCCCTTTTGTTGTTTATTTTTTGCGTTTTATTTTTTGTGGTTTTTTATTTATTTTTTGCGTTTTATTTTTTTGTGGTTTTTTGTTTATTTTTGCGTTTTATTTTTTGTGTTTTTTTTGTTTATTAATACTTTATGTGTCGAATAATATGTTTATAATATTTTTTTTTACACGTTACGGCATTTTTAACGGTATTTAAAATATAACATAATAAATATGTTTACTGTGTTTACGTTAATCAAAGCAATATATGCAATAAAGTGATTAAACTTAGTAATGTAGTGTTTTAAACTAAAGAAGACATGGCTGTATGGCACAAAATCCTTCGTTTTTTTTTCTAGTACTGTGAGAACTATAACAACAATAAAAAGAAAAAAATTTAACACGAAACTTTGCCGCCACCTTGTTTTTCTAATGAAATATAAAATCTTTGTGTAGATGAATACTAGTATTTTTTAGAAGAATCAAGTGCGGTTATCTCAAGAAAGTGCGATAGTTCTTTTTAAATGTTTAAGATCGTAAGTGTGAACTAAGACAACTGATTGTGAAATTTTTTTATCCTATATTATCAGATGAAACAAGAGTGCTTGCTTATAATTGCAAACTCTCGAAGATAAATTATTAAATGAAGTTGAAACTCTTACAAGTTAAATTACTGTCAGTTTGATAACAATAAGTTACATTCTAATTTCAGCAGTGTCAACTTTGGAGTCTTATCATTAAGACGGAACCTATTTAAGAAGGAAATATGGAACAGACTTTAAAATATAGGATTAAAATCCGCCATGAGTTGCTAAAAGTTTGTAAATTTGGCAACTGAATTTAAAGAAGGTTTAGAAGAAGTAAGATCGCAATCACAGGACTTGGCCAAAATAAAAGAAAACATCAGAGTTTTTTTTAATATCTTTAAAAGAAGAATCAAACTAGTGAAATATCAAACTAGTGACTGTAAAAGAATAAAAAAGCAGTGTACATTCTGTGGAGAAGAACATGATGGTCAATGTCTTAATTTAAAACTGTTGTTTAGATGTAAAAGACTTCTCTTGAAGCGCTTATGTTTTAAGTGCCTTAAACTACCTTTCCAAACAAATCAGACAAAAATAGCAAAATTGCAGTCCAAGAGTCATAGTATATTTCTTCGTCTTTACTTGACATGGTAGCTGAAGGAGCTATATAACAAATAGCTTAGGAGTTAAACATTGTTACTGATAGAAGTAATGAACTTTCAATTTATACATTTGGACCTAAAACAAGAAACAGTAATCAAGTTTTTCAGCTAAGGTTACCCTTATAACTAAAAAGGGAGTAGAGAGACAAATATGTGCCAACGTTGCACTTTATATCATAGATCAGGTCAATAACTCATATAACAGTAATTTAGATATAATATAGTTGTAACTGTTGATGATGACAGCTTAGGCAACAGGTAGATTTATTGATAGGAACAATTATTATTTTTTCTTTATGGAAAATCATATTTTAGAAATCAAGAATAATTTGCTCTTGATTAATACTGATTTGATAAGGTCTGGATACTCATCAGAAGATAATGATACCTTTACTGATATATCAGTAATTATATACTGCCAGTGTCATGACTCTAGCTCTTCCTACTTCAGTGAACCAGATCTCCCATGGAGGAACATATATATACAAGGCCTTTAGTGCATTATTTGTATCATATAGTCTGACAAGAAGGGAGGAAAGGATGACTAGTATATGATGCTCCATCTTAAGTCAAGGAAGAATTATATAATGTCTTAGTTGATATATAAATATAACAAGGTTCATATATGTTTGAAGATAACAACTTTAATGTAGCAATTTATTACAGAGAAAATTGGCATAGGGATGTCACTAAATTATATGTCAAAGGAACCTACAGAAGATATTTTACTATATTACTGATTATGTACTGTATTCTTTAATATTAAATGCTACCATAAGACACCACTTGAGTCCAATCAAGAACTTCATATTTAAATAGCTAAGCGGTTGGGCTTCAAAGCCAAGACTTTTTGTACATAGTATTAAGCAATGTGAAGATGTTTAAGGTTCTTGATCTTATTTGGAATATAGAGGTTGATACTCTATTTTTGTATTTGTATAATTTTATGTTTGTATTGTTATATTTCCTCTTTGTTTTGAAATATACATTTTGTGTTTCTATAACTTTAAAAATATACACTCATGAAGCTGACAGAGAGTTTTATTGTTAACACTATGTGTCTGAAGATGTCTTGAGTTGAGTCACGAAGAAGACGTGTTGAGTTCCACATCACGAGTTTACCATCTTTCTGAGTTGGCCTCTGAGGATTTTAACTGCGAAATTATTATTAAAAAACCGTATACTTTAAAGTTTAAATGGTTTAATTGGATACCTTATTTCTAGAAGCCAACCCTACATATCTACTGCTTGTTAATGCCAAAATCCATAATATCAATTAAAAAAAAAAGGAGGACTTAAAAATTATTAAGTTAATAAGTGATATTACTGAAATATGTATATGAAAATCTTGGTATGAAAATTGATAACAATTATTTATGGACTTATTGTTCCAGCATCAATGAAAAATCCAGTAGTTTAACTTATGGTTCTTGGGCATACATTTTAAATAAAGGTTAAAAGGAGTGCTCAAGTTAATAGTGAAAAATTTTTTTCTTTTTTTTTCGGTTACGGAGGTTCTGGACGTAGTGTATGGTCCAGAGATGTCCTCTAGAAGTTATGTGGAAGTGAAAAGGCTGTAAGTGAGACACAGATAACAGAGTTGTATAAAGCAATGAGTTTTGGTGTTTCGAGACAGAAGTCGAGAAACACCTGTTTTTTAGACAATAGCCGTATATAGAGGTGTAGTGGAAACACCTGATTCTGATACCAAGAGACTGTGATTTTAGTGAGAAGCTGATCTTAGAAATACATGAAGAGGACTGTCATGTAGGAGTATCTCACATACTATATCGCCTCTATGTAGGGCCTGTGGGGAGCACACCGAACAAATGGAACACATCCTATGTAACTGTGATGCTCTTGCTAGGAAAAGAATGGGTCTCTTTGGACTGGGCTATCCCAGTTCTGAAGATATAAGGCTACTGTCTCCGGGTGTACTTAGTAAGTACATCTTGGAGCTATTTCTAGGACAGCGGTCATTTGGATTATGATAGATGCTCCGGGAGTAATCCTGGCCTTACATCAAGATTCTTATCTTCTCTATTAAGATCTCACATACTAAGTTTAATAAGGAAGAATACTGAATCCGTCAGGTGCGAGCGAGGTTCAAACGGTTTGGAAAAAGGTCGTCAATGTGTAAAGCATGGTGAAGGCCCGTATATACTACCGCATTTACAGGCATAGATAACTCTGGATCAGTGTACGACGTCAACATCTGCAAAAGAGACAAGATGGATCTGTCGCTTTTACTTGCTTGGCTGTGAGAGCTATCTATTTAGTTTAAGATTGACGGCGACAGAATTTTTGTTTGGCTATAAGACGGTTCGTAGCGGCAAGAGGGAGGCCAATTTTAATAATTGTGAGCTCTCGACCGATTATGTATATACAGATTGCAGATGACTTAGACCTGCAGATTTCTTGAATATTGGGACGTGTTCTTTCAAGATTTCTTGAATATTGGGGTGCGCCTACCCAGTTCAATATTTTTAAAGTTTAGTAGCGCCATTTGTCAACCATACCGCCACTGACGTAACGCATGCTCTTTGTAACGAGATGGCGCTAATGTCATACAAATTGTGACTTGAAAATAATTATTATTCAATACTGATTTTATTGTATCCACTAAAAAATGATTGAATCATTATTTTATGGATTTATAATAAATTGTAAGGAGTATTTAATTTACTAGCCACTTCTACAACAATAACGTTTAAATTGCTAATACATTTAAATGTTAAAATAAATATAAATAAGATATAAAATGTGTTTTTTATTTAAATTATAACTAACTTGATCTATTTCAAATATTTTGTGATCTTTAAAAATATTGTTTTAAATATATATTGGCACGCTTATTATCTGCTATCGTTGTAAGTTTTTAGATTTAAATCTAATTACAGTTTACTTACTAAAATTGAAAATCAGGCTTGGTTATAAGGTGTTTATTACTTATTAGTATAATTATATTTATTTATTTTGCCTTATATTTTGATTGATTCTAAAAGCAAACTCGTAACTGGTTTTAGTTACCGTCGCCTTATTGGGCATTCCTGTTTCAACCTTTCGCCACAAAGTATTGTGTTATATTATATTGTACCGTGAATTATGGAGGAACTCCCTGATTTAGGAGGAACTCCGCGCCGTTTGTGATATACCGTTTAATCCATTCTTTGACCATTGATATTGCGACATGTCTAAGTAAATGTAAGAAGAATATTTTGGATATTCTGATGAAGCGATTATGGTACTGTCGCATTTGCTCTGTTTCTTTGGTTTGTTATATACGTCATATATATATTATTACGTGGTAAACGTTGTGGGTGATATAGCTAGCAAGCTAGTGTAATAGACCTATATATGTGAATAAATGTTATCGAAGATCCGAGTCGCAAAAGGTAAAAGTAGGTGACCAAAAATGTACAAAGTCTGTGGGACATTTAGAAAAAAATTTTGAAGGTCCAAAAGACACCGCTTCACCCATAGCTGTACATGATTGGGAAGAGATTGTTGAGCGGTTTGAAGTTCCAATTCAACAGATTTATAGGATAGTCTGCGTTGACAATATTGGGACTAACGAGAATGTGGTTGAAGGATTGAGTATAATCTATTCAACACTTTTAGAAGAAATTGAGACTTTGCCCGCTGCTATTACTCCTGTGGGTGATTTATCAGGAGTAGGAGAAGCTGTTGACCAGAACCCTAATATTGTGAAGGTCAATATTGTAACCTTTCTTTCGACGCCGGGAGTGTCGTGGAGTTCCACGAATAACCATTTCTTGGTGAGTAATTATACATGGTCAGTATTAAAGTTGTATTTACGAAATGGCAACAATGCAATATTATGTTATTTATTCTGTGGTCTGTTTGACAGATGAGCAGTTTCGCTTAGTAGTCTGTGGACTGGACAGCGGGCGGAGAGCCGGGAATGGCGGGAAGGAAGGCGGTGAGAAAAGTTTTGCTCGGCACCTAGGGGTGAGTGTGGACGAGATGTGTATCTCGTGAGTCGAGATGCGTGAGTATAGCACAGTGGTAAGTCCCTGATGGCTTAGTTAAGGAACTATGTGAGTTCGTGTGGTATGGTCTGACTGATATGTAGAACAGTGGCCGGAGAGTGTGCTAAGTGATCTCTCACGGTCATGGCCCGGGGGTGGTAGTGGACGCACTACGCCGATGGCATGGCATACGTGGTTGGACCACGGAGCTGTGATGTTGCGACATCTGTGACCGGCGGTTGGACCGTCAAGTTGGTAGGTGAGAGATCAGTTGCGAGGCATGGGCAGACTGTAGGGGTGGTTGGAGGTCTGTGGGGGATTGGCCCCCTAGTGGTATTCGAACGGCTGCTCTCCCGGGTCACCGAACGGAAGGGACCGGTGTAATGTTCCCTGGTTGGACTAGGTTTCCGGTCATACTGAGATTTCTCGGCTTCCGTGCAGGGCGAGTAAGACGGGCTGTAAAAGCCCGTTCCATCAGATATGGCTCCCAAGGCATGTGGGTCAGGCTATGCTCCATGAACATCATATACATTACTTATAGACTCCTTAAGTTATAATCCAGTATGTTCTTATGTCGTTGTAAATAGTTATGAGTATTATGATTAATGTAAAACGCCACGACATCGCTGGCATAGTTCTAACGTTTGCTTTCAAAAATAGTTTATTTCAGAAATTATCCAAATTGAGTTTAGTTTTTAGAATTGGTGCTCAAAATAAATTTAAACCAGAAAACTTTAAAAAATTCTTTTCTTTTATCTTATTAGTGTTTTGAAGGTTGTTTTGAGTATTCATTCAAAATTTTCTAGTGAAACTGGGATTCTTAAGAAATTCTGCGTCTTATATATATTGATATCTCACCTTAGTCCTGTTACAATTTCGGAATGTCCATACATGGTAGCCATACATTCCCCGGAGTAGTAATCGTACACGCTCAATATCTTATCCGTGCTGGATGTAGCCAAATAGATACCGCTGCTGTCCAGAGCCACCTGGGGAAGTCATCAAAACCTTAAATTTGAATTGAATAAAATATAATAATTTATCGAAAATTATTGGTAATACCGTAAAAGTTCGTATGCGAATACTAAATAGCTTGTCACTTTTCCCATATATGGGGCTACTGGAAGAGATTTCTTAAATAAGCAGTACCTTTGTACAATTCTCTAATAATCTGTTGTGTCCTTTTAATTGTCTTTATGTATACATAAATTGTTAAATAAAGTAAGTAGTTTGTCTTTAAAAGCTGTATTCAAAGTCTTGAAATAGTAAGTTCCCTATGGGGTATATTAATAAATATTATATATACTATTTCATACTTTTCCTATGATTTTTGCACCTATCGATATCCAGCAATATCATTAGCAACTTCAATCAACATTTTTTTTGTTTTAATTCTAAAATGACCTCTAAAATTGATTTGAATATCAAACCCTATTCAACTTTTTTGTAAATCTTTACATGAATATATTGATAGATATATCAACACCCAAATGTTACTCTTAATTAAAATACCTTTATGAGTGTTCCATCTTCCGCAGTGGTCCCTCTGAAAGTTTTCGTATGTCTCCCGTGAGCTGCGCTGTAGACACGTACATTACGGTCCTGCGACAATAGTAGTAATTGAAAATTAAAACAGATTAATTACGCAGTGTTACCATTACAAAGACGAACTTTTAAGCGGTGTTAATAGTAGATTATTTACTAAGGGTGCAAAAAACTATTTAAGACTGTGGATGATGGTTTGCCGGTGCAATAAGGTAACACGTTTCACTTTGTTAAAATCGTATATTGAACACACTATTGTACAATAATTAAGGCAAAGAAAACAAAAGGTAAGCGAAATATGTTAGCAGCGATGCGCCTTTATTCTAAGACATACAAGTAAGTATGCGAGATTACTCGCAATAAATATTAACATTAATTATTCTAAGTTACAAATAGTAGTACATATTAATTAAAATTAAAATTTGAGCCGTCGCTAACAAAGACGAAAGCGACCTTTAAATTTTTAATGCTGGCGAGGTGGACACTACTATTTATCGTCTATGAGAAAATAATTAAATTCAACTATTAATATGTAAGAAAAGAACTATTTAAAAGAACTTAGTAAATGAGTCTATTTATATAAAGATATTTTGACATTGACTTTGACTGTTATTTACATACAAGAACAATAAGACATGACATAGAAATAATTAAAGGTTTACGTTTATATTTAAACAATTATGGAAGCTGTGGACTTATTTGAAGCTAGAAAATTAGAGTCTCAGAAAACGGTGACTTCGGATCTTGTTTTTGAGAAACTCCAATAATTTCTTGCATGGGGGATGGTTCACGATGTTCTGGCTGTGGCTTTTTCATAAAAAATCGTAATCGAGCTCCTTGATACTAAAACTACCAATAACCACATTTAGTATCAAGTAGATGAGATAAAAAGACAATTACTTTATACAGGTCTCTTTGCGGTCGACAAAATTTTTATTATTACATAAATTATTCGAAATTTCAATGGATTTTTATCAACGTAAACAGCTTATCACGCTCCACTCCCATTGAAGACACACATGAGGAATTTGGGGCATAAGATTACTATGCTGGCTTAATGTCTGTTGTTGAATGAAGATAGCAGTGAGAACTGGGACAATAGGCTTAACGTACCTTCCGATTCACGGAAGATTGCGAAATATGAGATTTCTTTTCACCCATCCTGTACCAACCATCGCCTAAGTTGCTGAGTATTGGTAATCGAAAACAGAGGGCACAAATCACTGTGCCACGAAGCTTCTTAAGAGGTTTTTAAGACAATCAAAACAAACTGGTATCTTTAAACAGCTTTATGTAAAATCTTCAACATTAAATATACAGCATGTCCCGAAATTGTACAAGTGGCAGTTAAAATTACCAAATAGTGCATACCTGACAAGCTGTAAGTATATGTCTGCCGCCTGCATCGACTTCCATATCGTATAGAGTGCTTCTACCGGACACATTTTGTCCTCGAGCGAAATGGTAGCCGCCATCTTGGGTCTGAAAATTAAAAACTTATTACATAAAATAAAATTAATGCAGCTCCAGAAATAACACAGTAACACAGTCTCGCAAACAAATAAACACACGTTCACTGTTTCCCTCCACCAAAAGAGATGTTAATAAATTCCGGTTTTTCATATTGATTTAGAAAAAACATAACTATACTTATATGCTTATATTGAAAACAACAGCTGTCCTTTACATTTGGTCGAGTAAGCATTGATGTTTTTTTAATGGAAAAACTGTTCTTTATATTATAGCGTTTGCGATGTAAGTTCCATAGAGAAAATTGTTCAGATTGATGATCAGATCAGGTCAAGTCAGATGGAGAGATATTATTATTCGGCATGTAAGTATTCATTACACGTCACCATCTTCCCTCAAGTACTTTATTTCTTAATCCTGTCCTTGTAGGTTACCTGGAAAAGATCGCTTTTTGCGATAAGGTCGCCCATCGTACAAAATTGGTAAATTATTCCCTAAAAATATATTCTATTCAATTTTGTATATTCTACTAACTGTCAGAAATATCCTAAATATATATATAAACATTCCTGAATCGTGAACAAATATACGTACTCATCAAACAATATTTGATACTACCAGGATTCTAACCTGGAGCCTCTGCCCCTCACAGACCGCTCGACCAGACAGTTGTCAACTTAATAGAATTAATGATCATTTATATATCAGACCATAATTAATTACCAATAATGATATAATACTTCTCACACTCACACCTATTATCTACCACAAATTAAACGCTAGTGTTATAGATACTAGATAATGGAGAAATATATATAGCAATATGTATATAAATATTAGAAATATACTATATATATATATATATTTAAACATTCCTGAATCGTGAACAAATATTCGTACTCATCACAAAAATATCTACCCCCATCGGGTTGCGAACCCTGGACCTCTGGTTAAATATTCAGTGATACTGACAACTCGTCAGACGGTCGCTGATTACTTACCATTTTAAATTGTCTGAACAATATCGTTTTATCGGCTCCGCAAGAAACCATTTGAAGACCACCTCCGGAGTTCAGGAATCGCACCGCAGTGATGGAAGACGAGTGTTCATCTAAAGTCTGAAGAATTTGGTAGCCCTGTTAACAAAAAATCATTGTTAACTATAATTTTTATTTCCTCCTATTTTTTTAACACATCATATAATAATATGTTAGACTATTTACTGCAGAGCTACATTTGAAATAGAACCGTTGATTCATTTTGCTAGATTGGCTTCTTAGCTCCCTTCCCTTATTGATTATGAATATACAAGTAAATATTTTTACTATCCAACAATATCATATTAAATTGTCAATTACAAAGCAGAAAAGAATTTTAAAATACGCGTCTCCTGTTCTTTATTTATTCAACTATAGGAAAATTTTGTGGTGTATTAAAAATGTTATAATTTTAAACATAATTACGATGAAGTTCTTTTTTAAATCATTCTCTTAAACTTAATTCTTAAATTTGGTAACCTTTTTCAAAGTACACCCTGTATGACTAAGACAACGATAACAGCTGCTGACAAAATGGCTTTGGTCTACAGTACAAATATGCTGTATAGTCTAAACTCTTCATGTCCATACCCCAGGAAGCCCAGTGCAGTGGAACTTACAAGTTGATGAACCACTCACCTTATCCACATGAAACACGTGTATCAGCCGATCCCTCGACGCGGAAGCCAGGAGTTTAGGCTTGGAGGCGTACTCCAAGCATAGTACTTCGGCGTCGTGAGCCTCCAACGTATGCAGTAAGTTACCGGTCGCGCTATGTACCCAGATGTTGCCGGCTCGGTCGCCTGACGCTATATGCTGGCCGTCTGGAGAGACTCGAACACATCTGTATGGTAAAACAATAATTTTCATTTTTTATATATATAAATTTTGATACCTTAAAATCTAAATTGAAATATTGTGCACATCGTTTTCTCAATATGATTGCATAAACGACAACTGTCAGATCACGTGATATTTAGTAATCTCAATATAAAGGATAAATACAATCACGTGATATTTATTATTATAAGGGATTTTCAATTTTCGACGTTTATGACCGTCTCGAACACAAAGCTGGTCCTTCGAGTTAACAATTTGATGTTAACTCAACGTACCAGTTTGAAAACTCGAAATACACAAATGTTGTCAGTCTAGTGTTGTTTATATCGACGAAATATTTCTATATTCTTAACTGGGTTGTGTTGGGCTTCGTCCCACCTGATGGTAAGTGAAGATAAGACCGAAGATAGATGCGAACTACAGCCGCATTCCGCAACCACTGGCTATCATACCTCTAACTGCCGGGACACTAATGCTGTTAACATTATTGTTGCGTGGTGGTAATACCATATTACCACCACGCAACAATAATGGCCAGGCGGAATTAGAGAAAACCCTACCACCGACCAAATAAAGTAGAACACTTCTGCCGCCACTGGTAATTATACCCTGAAGCTCCAGATTAGAAGTAGGTGGTCTTAGCCACTAGACCTCAGAAGCGGTTAAAATATAAGAATATAAGTTTTTTTCTTATTTGAAAACTATAAATGACAAATTAAAAGCCTTATACGGCCATAAAACTATAAATATTTCCTTAATATTATAAGTATAAACCTTGGATTACTGTAAAATTTACTATATTTCCAAGATCGATGTTCATATAGCTTTTGCTGTTAAGTGTTGTCGTATAAAGACATACCTGACTCCCGTTTTATCATCATAAGATTTTGACTTGTCCTTGTCATTAATAGTTGTTAAATCGACGTCCTTCAGGAACTTCAGGTCCGAGTCTATGTACAATACTTTGCTGAGCTCCTGAAAAGAACAAGCCAATTAATATAAAAATCCAAAACATACTACATTTGCCCCGAAAGTTGGAAAGTATTCCCTCCTTCATACAACATGTGTTCCTTTAAAGGAGGCGTGAAAAAGTACTCTTTGAGCCGTCAAGGCGAGGGTGGCTAGGGTAGTATGTCGAATGCTTCACTAGCTATCTTCACATATGGACTCCTCTACTGCTTATCATCAGGTGTTGTCGAGTCATTTGCTGAGCTTAATATAAAAAAGTCACCGAGATTCCGTTGCGCACGAATTAAACTTTAGTTCATTGCTCCTCTTTCAGTACAATACAACCAAATAAAGACAAATGACAGATGACGTCATTTGACGTTTCTAAAATGGCGGCTCTCAAGCATTTTTGCATTATTTTAATTTATTTATCATAAAAAATGCCGATTAAAATAAGTAATGTATGTGTATATTATTGAATTGGAATGAACGAGGTGAGAGTAACTAAAATGTAATTTAGTGTCATCGCATCATTTTCATTGCCATGCCATTTCAGTTTCTTTGGCGCCTACCACTGGCTGTACAAAATCGAATAAGTCATTAGACTACATTGGTATCAACTCCAAACATACAGAAATTTACTTAATACGTGCTATATAGACTGCGATCCCTTTGCCTTCTCTTAAAAATAGAGAACTCTTTTTGAAGCGTAAGCAAAAATATGAGTATCACTGTCAGTGATTTGTCACATTTACACGAAAAACTTTTAATTAATATATCATTATTTACAAAAAAAAACCAAGATTTTACAGAAAGATTAATTATGTTGTACTATGTAAAACGAAACCTTGGAGTCATATTTATGATAATAATATGTTTTTTAGCTCTTATGAGTGGAATGTTAGTAACATACTTGATATATAACGTGACGCCTACATATAATACCAAATTAAACAGCATTCATTACGCTGTAATAATCCTGAGCGATTCTAATAGTGAAGGAAAGAGAGACATGATTCGCAGTACTTGGTTCAATTTAGTAAATAACCTTTACATTATCGATCATATTCCAATTTATGAATGGAGTTTAAACCCCAACGATACAGTGAGTAGAAAGAGCTTGGTGAATTATGACTGGTTAAATAAACATCCATTTAGTAATGTCACTGGGATTGAAGATAAATGGAAAAGGATTGAAAATAAATTGAACGGGGTTGAAGATATGATTAGCTTCTATTTTGTTATTGGAATATACGAATTGAATACTACAACGTTATCACAATTACACTACGAAAATAAAGCTAATAAGGATTTGTTATTGCTCGACAATGTTGACGATAAATATGAGAGTTTATCAGCTAAAGTTATGCAGTCCTTACATTGGATAAATAAAAACTTAAAAAACGTGAAATATGTGGTCAAATGTGACGATGACTCGTTTGTGAGAATAGATTTGATCGTGCGAGATCTGGCGTGGTACGCTCCTTTAATGAGGGCTCCTGTTTTGAGGGAATTCATAACCTATAAGGTAATCGGTAGTTTATTCTATTTGTAAATATCATTAACAGCCTGTTATAGTCTCACTCCTACCTACGTGAGAGAAACAAGTTCTTTGGGCAATAACATAATCACGTTAACCGTATACAGCTTGGTAGGTAAAAAAGGTTGCCGAAAAAACCATGTGCAACGTCTTAACGAACCTTTTGAAGCCCGTAACATATTATTTTCCCGTCCAGGGACTAACCATCGCCCTTGTTTTCGTAATCAAAACCTCGTTCGAACCACTAGGCCAATAGTTGACCTAGTTATTGTATATTAAAATACTAGCTACCGCCCGCGGCTGCACCTACGTAAAGTTCGGTCTATCACAAGTGTAATATAGCCTATAACGTTACCCGATAATTGAACTATCAAATAAAAAAGATCTTTATAATATTAAATGTAGAATATTAAACGAAACGAGATCCAGTATTTTTATCACACAAACATCTAAACCTGTCGGGAAGGCTCATGGCCAAATAACTTAGAGCTAGGGTTACTCCTATTAACCAAGAAGACGTACACAAGTATGCTTGCCACACACGAAAGACAGTGAATTCTTTTTGTATGGTCTATAACGTATATTAGAACTAATTTTATGCGATTATTTCGCTTTGTCACGCCGCATCGATTGAATCGCTAGAGATCGCCGTACCGATACCACGAATACACTCAGATACCATTACAAAAGTTTGATTTACGTTACTTTAAATAAAAATTTATTTCAACTGATTCCTTACATGGACACATTATACCGTCCAATTTTGAGAGTTCTGATGTTATTAATAAAACCGGAGTGCCTTTTAAATTTGAAACATTTTTCATTTACACTTTTGATTAAACTTTAAGGACAATCACCTAAGTTACAACGGTCTGTACTGGGGCTACTTCGCTGGAGACGCTGAAATTCAAAGCAAGGGTCGTTGGAGCGAAGACAACTGGTTCCTATGCGACAAATACCTTCCGTATGCTCTGGGAGGTGGCTACGTCATATCTAAGAGCGTTGTCGACTTCATCGCAAAGAACGCTGACGTTTTGAGGTTAAATTATGTTTTAAGGTATTTAGCGCTATCTATTGGTTTTCCTGTTAAGTTCTCCGCCATCCGCGAGACTTATAAGAAGCTTCAAAGGGCCCATACAGCCATGTCTTATCTAGTTATTTCTTCAATATTCGCGCCAGAAAACCGGTGTAAGACACCTCCATATTGTTAAAGACTTACGAGAAAAATTTTTGAATTTTGATTTGGAATGATTACGATGAAATGATACGGAAATGAAAATGAAATAATACAATAATGCAAGGCAAAGAACTAAACCCGGTTCCAGTCTCGACTCGTCAAGAAATGGCATACCTTCAGCACGTGTTTCAATATGTACATTGTCGTACATTATAATACAAGAGACACACACGTTATAATATCAACATTTGCAAAAAAAATATTCAAGGGTGGACGCTTCAATTGGCATCTGGAGAACTCCACCATTATCATGAAGCTATGACGAACATCAAGGTCCTCTTGACTGATGATGTTTTAAGCTATACTTTTAATTCTTCCTGCGTCCAGAATATTGATACCATAAGCTTTACTGACTCTGAGTAAAAAGAGCCTGTAGTTCTGGCTTTGAGAGTGCCACTTGCCACATGCCCTAGAGGACGACAAAGACGTTTGATCTCGACAAAGATGTGTCGATGCAAGTTACGTTTAGTAGAAGCGTGTCTGTGTTTTACCGTTTCATAATCATCGTCAGCAGCAGTGTATATACGTGCTGCTGGCAGAAATCGTCTTCCTGCCTCTTAAATAAATGTTAATAAATCTTAAGTAAATTTTTTCACAATCAAATATATGTTCGTTTATATTATTGTCTGGACCTATTTTTTAATTTAGAAACTCTTTTTTTTCAGCAAATACACGTGTGAGGACGCGTCAATGGGCGTCTGGACAGCTCCGCTGAACATCAAACGAGTCCACGACATCCGCTTCGAGAGCGGCCACATGACGCGTCGATGCGATAACAACGTGTTAGTGCGACATAAACTTTCACAGTCCCAGGTTCGGGAGATGTACGACTTGTTGCTGGTGAGCGCGGGAAAGACATTGTGCGTTGAGGAATTCTCGGGCAAGTCGTATTTGTATTTGTGGGGCCGAGCGCCTAGCCAGTGTTGTAACGGATACGTTTGGTAAAAATATATGGTGATAATTTTGTTAATGACGGAATAAATATATTTCTTTATTCAGAACGCACAGTTACCACCTGATGGTAATCAGTAGGAGTCCGTATGCTCGTATAGCTAATGTAGCAGACATACTGCCCTAGCCACCTCAACCTCTGCTCAAAAGGTGCCATTAAAGCCTCTAGCAGGAACCCATATTGTACGCAGCAGGAAATACTTGTAGCGGTATGTAATTCCACGCCCTGACTAAGAAACGAGTCAATTTCTTTGTCCCTGATATTGACATGGAGATGGACTCTGTACAACGGATCACGTGCTCCAGAGTAGAAAGGTTGAGGGGTGGTTGTCCCCTCAACCTAATAATAAGGGACGTTACATCACGTCGTAATTGCAGAGGGTCAAGCGTGTTACTTTTACTTATTTTACTCTTTTCTATCACACAAACAAGTGATGTTTCTGAACGATATAATGGATAGAGCGTAGGAAAATTCAAAACGATAGTATTCAATTCTTATTGTAATAAATGTAAGAACGTACGTTGGGCGTTGTATTTAACTTAGCCATGGCAAAGATCTTATAATATCCAGTTCATTTAGAAGTATACAAATCTAAACAAACCATTTTGTCACTGTTATATCGTAATTACTGTTATTTCTTAAACTAAGAAAACAACATTTTAATGGTAATATTATAGACCATTCTTTTGTTTTCCCAACAGCTACAATTAAGAAAGTCAGAACAAGAATAGTTATACATTTATTTAGGATATCATGCGATGGTTGTGAGACTTTTAATCAGATAAAACATGGATATGTAAATTTTGATACGATTCCAACAGTAAAGCATAACTGTGCCATAGACAAGCAGCTGTCAATGTCAATAGGTATTTTTCTTTCCGTTTTTGCCCAAAAGTTTCTCAAGAGACTCTGCTTTTTAGCCATTAAAGTGCCAAATGCCAAGCAGATGGCTCACGTGATAGTTATTTTATGTTTAATTCTTCCAACAAAAAATATTTAACCATGTCTCTTTACATTTCAAAAACCTTAGCTTACCTTAAAAATAATAAATTCTAGTCTACTCACATTGCTATATATATTGGGTCCTCCTGGCGCCCCCAGATGCCACATTCTAACGGTGTCATCGCTGGAACAAGTGAGAAATGTCCCGCCAGTTAATGGTCCTTCGAGACTGACCATATCGACACCCCAGATGCAAGCAGAGTGGTATAACGCCGAGTGGGATTTGCCAACCTGCAGGACAGTACAAATAACTTGATACAATTCAATTTGCTTCATGAATACTTTTTAGCATGTTATTTCAAATCATTTTAAAAAGCATACTTTTTATTGTCTTAAAAAACTAGGTTGACTGTCAGATTTATTACATTTTTCGTGTTTTTTAAAGAGGATTCAACAAGTACTTATTTTCACCAGTTTCCATGGATACAGCCAATAACAGTGGTTAAATTCCAATCGCTTGCAAAGTGATTTATTAACATCCATACCTACTTGAAAGCACTGCTGCATTCTTTACTTTTTAAGACAATTATTACAAAAGTAGCATATCATATGTACATCTGCTTACAAACTGTATCATAATTAGCACTCCTGTTTAAGCACGTAAAAAAGATCGCTAAATACCATACCGCGTGCTTACAAATTGTTCCTAAATTATCACTCATTTAAAGCCAAAGTCAAAATAACTTTATTTAAATAGACTCATTTACTAAGTTCTTTTAAATCGTCATAACAGGGAATATGTATGAGAAAATTAATTAGCTTGAGCATCATAAAAAATATACTAAATAAAATAGGACAGCAATGTTAAATCAAGCTTTACACGATGACTGTGATTCAACTTACCCGTTTAATATCCCTCACGTCCCAAACGTAAAGGCTATGGTCGTTGTAGACACACGTTAGTTTGTGGTTCCTGTCGTCGTAAGTCAACGCCATGGCGTCGGGAAACCTCGCCTCCGGCGGCTGGCTGAACATGTGACTGGAAAATATAAATTTTACCAAATATATATAGCTAATACAAAACTAATTTATATACTTTATTCAGATGATTACAGAAATATGATACAATATGGAATGTGTTGTTGTTGATCTTGATACAGTAAAAACTACAACGTTTATTGTTATATTATTAATTGTTTCAAGTTAATCTTGTATTTAATAATGATTAAGATGGAGATAGATATAGATATAATATAAATACAGACAGTAAACAGATTCTACATGGTACAAGGGCAGATCCTTACACGGGTTTGGGTATATTTTCATTAAAACCAACTCATTGCAATGTGGTCAATTTCTTAATGAAACAAAGTTTGACATTTAGTCAATAGATGGCGTTTTCACTTGAGGACACATTTCTACAAGGCGATGTTAAGAGTTTTTGTATAGTAATGACTACTCTTGCATATTGTTTGTTAATATATACCAATATTTACGTGTGTGTGTTTACATAAATACATTATACAGTTACTAGGGAATGTTGTATCATTTACGGGTTTCGCGCATTTCACAATGAGTTGGTTTTAATAAAAATATACCATTACATCACGCGCTCGTATCAAATTAAAATAATTATGGTGTGCAAAAAAGTATTATCTATCTATCTATCTCTAGTACGTTCTATAAATGGAACGTATGTAAGTGTAGATGCAGGACGTTTTTGTTCTGTTACAAAAGAACAACAATTACCTGATATCCGTGCCTTTAGCCACATCGACACCTAAGTAATGTGTCCGAGGTAACGTAGTGATGTACCGCAGCGAATCCGGTGCGAAGCACCGCACTATGCCCTCGGCGCAACCCACGAAAATGTAGTTAGCTCCAATTGCCATGCAGTTGGCTGATGTCGTCTGTGGATAATAAACTTTATGTAAGCAGGAATAAGAGATAAAGCTATTTTTGATTTGTGTTTTCTATTACAAATCATAAATAAATATAAATAATTAAAAGCACTTTAACATATATTTCCATCCGCTCAGTTCAATATGATTTATGATAGAACAAACGATGTCACTCTGAAGTAACGAAGACTAAATAGTGCAGCTGATTACACTGACTAATGAATAACATAATTAATAATAATATTATTACAACATACAATAAATTTTGTATATATATGAGGAAAACTATTCCAGTATACATTAGATAAGAAAGAAAGATAAAAGATATAGAACATAACATTTATATTTAACATTATACTGACACTCTACTACTCTGACTAATTAACTAGAATCCAATATATCTTTATTGTACATCAGACAATTCAAAAAGAGAAACGCTCAAAATTAACTTAAATCAAAAAATATTTAATCTTATATATATATATATATAATTAGTCAGAGTAGTAGAGTGTCAGTATAATGTTAAATATAAATAAAGTGGTGTGTAGTCAATAAGCCGGCGTAGACTGACCCGGAGCTCGACCCACTTGTCGAGCAGCCGCCGGCTGTTGAACTCGCAGAGCAGTCCGCCGCGCGTGATGGCGAACGTGCTGTCGGCCGCCGCGCCGCGCCCGCACACCACGTCGCAGAACTCGTTGTCCTTCTGCTCCCCCAGTATGGCCGAGCGACCCATCAGAGGCACCGGCTCTTTGAACTGTTGGTCACATGGTTGTTGGATAAATTGTTTACGACATATAATAAAGTTGTGAACTCAACAACAAACACGCTACCATTTTTATTATGTGGTCCCAATTTCACCAAAATTAGCTTAGGGAGCACAATTTAAAATCGATGAATCTGTCGATCGATACATTACCTGCTTGACTATAATGTATAAAGAAGCTGATTTTGTATCACATTTATTTTCGTAGTCCCAGAGCAAAAGAAGCAATTGCAAGTACTCATCAAATTGAAACACTAATATTTTTACAAGTTTACATAAATATAATTTATAAGTTATTCATTTATTACACGATACAAATTAATCCCACTGTAGACGGTACCAAGTGATAATGGTTATTTGCAGAAACAATAAAAGTCCAAAATTAAAAAGTATATTTCTTGAAAAGGGGGGTGGAATACAAAACTTAGCCAGAAGAAGAGCGCGCGGCGTGCGCGGGATCGCATTTAGACTGACCGTTATAAAAATGAACAGGTTGACAAAACTAACTGATGAGTGGCTCCCTCCCACGCCCCTCGCCCCTCGCGTGATACATTAGAAATAACACCTTTAGTTTTAAATTCAATTCAATTCTTTATTTTGCGTTCCATAGTTACATAATATGAATCTTAAGACTATTAATGACACTATGGACCCTGTCGGGCACAACAAAATTTTAGGTTATACAGGAGAAAGGTAGATTTCAAGGTAGGTTTAAGTTAAGTGTTTAAATTTGTATAATGGTCCAATTCAAATATATGCATTCAAAATGCTAATTATCTAGGGATTGTTTGGAATTGTAAGTCAATGTGTTTTTAAATGTAAGAAATAGATTTTATAGTATTTTTGTAAACAATTTCTTTAGACAAATTATTCCTGTTTTTTTTAAGTTAAGTTATTAATTATAAGTTATGGTATCTGATACTCGTCAGCCAAGACCACGAGTCCTAGTTGGTATATCTCGTCACAATTATACCATTAACAAACTCAAAATAATGCAAATTGTGTGTGCTCAATTAAATTCTAATTAGCATTAAACATTCCAACGTTATTCCTAAATATTAATCTTTTAACCAATCCACTTTTACGAACGATATCAGTTATTATCTCGTGTACTAATAATGGTACTTCTCATACTAGTTACCTCTACTATACTTCAATTGCACAAATGGGGCTTTCTATCCAATGTATGGCACATTTTGGGATGGATTAATGAATCTTATAGTACTTCTTGGTCCAGAGTTTGAATGCCTTAATGATAAATGTAGATCCTCCGAAATATACAATGGAACTTCTCAATATACAATCTAGCGATAGAAAATAACAATTTATGTGTTTCAACTAACAACTAACAGATAGTCAAGAAGATAATCACATCGAGCAAACATCAAATTTATCAATAGTATTTCTGAACCAAAACAGTTACATTTGTAACAAAAGTATATTTCAGAGTCGGTGCATCAATTGCATTCCTCTGATGAGAGCCTAACATTAACTCCAAAAATACATTTAAATAAAATAAATACATATGTTTACGGTACCTTAGCGTTCCTTGAATACTCGAGGTACCAAAATTTGACATGCCTAAAGCCGACTGTGACGAAATAGTTGCCATTTTCAGAAAAACTGACAGCTTTTACTCGTGATGACACCTGGTAACAAAAATAGTACTTTAATATATCACAATTATGTTATTATAAATCTTTAAATGCATCCATCCACCTACACCCCCACTACACTACACGCACGCACGCACGCACGCACGCACGCACGCCAAAGACAAGCCAAGAGACAGCTGCTGCTGGACATAGACCTCTCCCAAGGATCTCACTCATTCACCCACCACCCCGTATTGCGTGGTGATGATATAGCCAGAACTCCTAATATGTTCCTCCTTTGTGGTCATCCCACTGGGGATGTATATAGGCCGTTAATGATGAATATATAAAAAAATTAAATAATACACGCTATATTCTTAAGGATATGTATGTGAAATATGAATGTTGCAACCTTAATTATTACTTATACTTAAGGTAGCTCCATAATTCATTGGTTTTGATATTTTGTCTACTGATACTTTGAATTTATTCAATTCCAATGTGGGCTTTTTTATGTTGGGTTTCGATAATCTATCTAGGGTTTCGCTAACGAGACGTAAAATTTTGACATTATACATGTAAAAAAATCACCCGTAGATTGTTTATTGTAACCCAGCATTAGTTCTCATTCCTTGTCTTCCATATACACCCCGTCATGGTGTTGGCGTCGCCTTACACAGTCATGAATTCCGGTTCCAATATACTATCTATAGATAAAGTAGCTTACTAAAATTTTGCTGCTTAGCATTCTTTATTAATTAAAAAAAGTTTGTTTGGTAAATAAGCTGTGACAGATCTATCGCTAACAGTAGATACAATATTGAAACTGATTGTAATTGTCATTGGAAAATTCATGATAAAAAATTGGAATTGGAAGTGTTTTCCGTGAAAACGCAGTAAAAATAGCATACAACAGAATTGAAACATTAAACTTTCTTCATGACCTTCAAATCCTGTGACATGATATCATGACTAAGGTACAATATTCACCTTATTACTAGCTAGTTTTAAGTTGGCACGCCAGTCCCACACATTGACGATCATATCATGCTGAGAACCGACGGAGACTAGATACTTTGATGATGTGGAGAACGCCTGAAATAAAACAAACAATCACATTACTATGGACACTACTCTAAAGAGGTTCTGGACTTTGTCCCCGTCCTACTCAGGACCATAAGATCCGGTCTACAGAGTCATCAATTCACTCTCTATCTAAATAAATAAAGAAATTGAATCGTTTCTCTATCGCACAGACAGAGCGTGGACAAATATTGCCTCCTTCATACAACATGGGTGAAGTTGGTTAGTGTAGTCTGTCGCATGCTGTACTAGCTATACGATCATATGGACTATATCTGCTTACCATCAAACGGCGTCGAGGCCAAAATAATATGATAAAAACAGTCACATTCCAATTAAACGCGGCCAAATTTTTTCTTATCTTTACAATGAAAGTTATATACATGTTATTGTAATTATTATTTAAATAAGAAAGGAATAACAAATGCGTACAAGTGATTTATGTCAAACCAAGTGCTATACAATATTACTCCGAAGGAATATGCCAATTCGTACGTTTTCGTACGAATAAATTTCACACGAAAACGTATGTGCGATGGAGTCTTTTGCTATATCAATAAAAGTGGTTTTTCTGAACAGTTTTTGGTCATGGTAAAAATATGTTACGAATATTCGTACAAAAAAGTATAGATACTTTTTGAGTACAAATTTGTATCTATATTTTATTATAAGGTAGCATGCTTTTCAGACATCGCGAGATAGATAGGAAACGATCTTACCACACAACTGACTCCATGCGTGTGTCCTGGAAACTCTGCTATCTGGACGGCGCCCGACGCTGCGGGATCCTGGAACCACGTATGAGAAGTTTTTGTTATTGTAATATTTATTTCAGATTGTGCGAAAAATAACAGCTGTACAAGCCACTAAATAATTTGGCACACACTTAGATGTTTTATATTTTAGACCTTAATAGAAATAGATAAGTATAAATTTTATATAACACCGATTTACAATACGACAAGTATAGTATAGTTCTAAGGAATGTGCAACTTGCGCGTCTATCATGTTTTTCGCCATAAATTTCCGTAGTATCGTTATTATTTTAACAGGGGTATCATAAAATATAAATTAAAATGTAACTAAGAAAAAAGTGCAGTAATTGGTTCCAAATCGTACCTAGTGCGCTCAATAAAAGTTAGCTTAGTTAGGCGACATCTAGCGGGGAGTAGTGTAACTAATAGTACAGTTTATACTGAAAAGATGTCGCTTCGTGTCACTTGAATAACACGTTTCGGTGTTATAACATCCATAGGAACGAATTCCTTGCCAACAGACTAACACCTTCTCTCATATAACATGGGTTCCTCCAGGACAAGCCACATGGAGGAAGCCAAGTTATATGAGGGTTTAAAGGTGGATAACTACTGATATCAACCCTTGCAAATTAGCGCGATGAACGGAACATTTTAAAAACTATATTTTATTCTTCTAAAAACAGTACCTTTATATTAATTCAAACTATTTTCGAGACTAGTTTTCAGTTTTTGAAGTGCAGCACATTTTGTAATAAAAAGACTGGGACATAAACAGCAAACTCCTTTGCCTTTCCTCAAATATTTATTGTAATAAAAAACAAATAACTCCTTTGGCAGAGCAGTATTTGGAAACTTTGGTATTAGTCAGTCCAAAAAAAAGTATTTGGAAACTCATACTGATGTTTCATCGGGCAGTGTGTAATCGTTTGTCAATTTTCAATTATTACCTGTAAATCCCAAACTCTAACGGCGGGTGCATGTCCGCACTCCCCCGTCGCCAGGTACCTCCCATCGGGCGAGAACGCGACGCAAGTGACGCTCTTTCGCGACGCGTTCAACACGTGTGACTGTCTGTTCTTGCGCACGTTGTAAAGAACCACTGTGCATCTGCAAATTAATGCAATATTACGTTTAAAAACATTTAAAAACACTATTCAAAGACAAAATCAAACATTAATATTGAAACTTTGGTACATACGTACACTTATTGAACTTCAATTAATACTAACTACCTTTTCGTAAATATATCAGAGGTTTTTTGTGAAGAACACGCAGAAAATTCATTATCTATATGTGGGATGAATATTATAAGCATGCATGGAATGGAACGTGTAGCTGTGTGAAAGGGATGGTAATGAAGAATTATAAGGTGACTGAAAGAGATAGCAAATGATTGATAGAAAGAAATGTTTATAATGTTTTTGAAAAGGGAAGTTTGTGAGTGTTGTAGTGTGGAAGAAAGAGAAGGCATATTAATGATGTGACGAGTGTAAGAGAATGGGGAATGAGTGAGAGAGGAGGTGAAGGTGGTTATTTTTTGTTCACTTTTAAGTCAGACGGTATTCTAAGAGGTTATTTTGTTAACAATTTCGATAGCGATAACAACAGTTTCTACAATCGATTATTAACGATTGTAGAAATTGTTGTTTTTTTCTAAAAATAAAGCCATATTTCGTACACACAAACATATTCTGTTTGTATGTCTATGTTCTACCCCCAGTTGCCCCAGTTGCTAATTATCGTACTTATACTGTTATGGTCGTGAACTCATGACTCCTAGTTTATTACTTGAGCATTCGTAACCACGTACTCCATTCGTAACAGTGGCGTCATAGTGCATAAAAAATAAATCCACCAAAGAATAATGCTCTCAATCACCCCGTTATATTTACAAACGAGTCAGTTTGATAAAAAAAATGCATAACAACAGTTATCGATCAAACACTTGAATTTGCATGAGCATTCCTTCATCGCGCGCATAGATCATGAATAAAAGAGACGACAGTCATGCGCGTGCGACTGCCCATAGGCGTTTATGTAAATAAGCGGTGACATAGTGAAAAACGAAGCGGGCACTAGCCTGTCCCGTAGTATAAATAACTTACAACTTATAAACCAAATAGAGGCAATACTCAGTATCCTCTGCAAACGATCCTCACCGTACATAAACACCTTCCTTAATAAAACGAGGTAGATATAAAAAAAAACAATAATACGTCCACACCAACTGATGGGAAGGGGTAACAACATTTTATATGCGAAGACCAAACCTCCATAGAAGCAGTAAGCCAAAAACAAGTTACTAGTCACTGAATCCCAACCTCCAACTTGTTAACCCATAACTTAAATAAACTAGATAAAACGTTCAGCGATTATAAGCAGCCAGGATCCGTAGCAGTTATGACACAGTCAATCGAGCCTGGCGCACTTTCATCATCATCACCATCAACCTATCTTATGGACATAGGTCTCCCCAAATGCACGCCACTGCTCCCGATTCTCGGTGACTCTCATCCAGCCCACTCAAGCCAGCCTCCAAATGTTACCCCACCTTGTCGCAGGGCGTCCTACACTACGTTCCCGAGTCGCGGTACCCACTCAAGAACTTTACGACTTTGCGCACTTTTAGCACTGATAAATTTCATTATTTTGAGCGTGTGTTGATAAGTATACACACACAAACAAGCCGCGCTCGGTGTGTTTGTATGAAATCGACTTACTTGTTCCTTTTACTATGCTTTCAATCCCCTTGTAATAGAACCCATGTTACGGGAAAGAGAAAAAATAAATTAAAATAATCCTTTCTAAAACCGTGCCACACCTTAAATCCAAGTCCTGCCTTCGTTTCCGCTCATCCCATCAGCGTGTCCCTACCCTCCCACATTAGTATGTCAGCTGTGTGCGCACGCGCGTCTCTCCCACGGCCTGTAACGTCGTGTTCTACCTCACACTGTGGTAATAACATAGTAGCAGGTACTCAATAATCAACGTGATAAATGTTAATTCTTAACCAGATAGGACAGAAAAACCAAAATTTTAGATCCTTAAACAAGCCAAGATGGTCCACTTTTAGACTCGTTCATTTAGCCTTGTTTTGGTGAGAGGCTGGTAGCGACCACAGCCTACAGATAATAGCAATATAAGGAGACAAGAGATATTAATGCCTCTTATGCCCTGGAATATTAAAACTCCTGGAATGGCAGTCTGCTAGCGGAAGACGCAGTGGTTTGTAGGTTTCCTACAAGGTGGACAGTATCTGATACAGGTCGCGAGAAGTCACTAGATGCGGGCAGCGCAGGACCAATCGGTTTGGAAAACCTTGAAGGAAGGCTTTTGTCGAGCAATGGATCAGCTTATATGATGATGATGATGCCATATTAAATTCACACCAAAACTGAACACAGCAAACTGCTTCACATCGAAATGTCATTTTTCTCGGGTTAAAAACTCCACTGTTCAAACTCATTCAGCTACATATAGGTTCCTTTAAAATAGGCGTGAAAAAGCACTTTTTGGGCCGGCAAGGTGGAAGCGGCTAGGGCAGTTTGTCGCATGCTGCACAAGATATCTTCAAATATGGACTCCTACTGCTTATCATCAGGTGGTGTACAGTCATTTGCTGAGGTTTTTATATAAAAAAACCATTTTGGGGCCGTCTTGTTACGAGCTCTTATATACATCTACGAAAAGATATAACACCTTTTGTCCGACTTGAGCAGATAATAACAAGAACTATTGTGCAGGTGTATCGTCATTTTCTACTCGTAATGGAAAGACTAAGGAGCATCAACGAGAGAATCATTGAAATTCATACTTTAATATCAATTGGTTAAGATCTAAAGTATATGACTCAACATAATCGGAACTTTATGTCTCAAGTCCTATTGTTTATATGACAGCATCACAATACGTGCCAATAATACCAAAGGTTCCATCAGCTGAGTTGCTGTCGGAAACGGATATGACGCGGCGCCGGCGCTAGGGTCAATGGCCGTACTTTCTTCCATGTCTAATAGACATCATTGTCGATTGCGATATCATATGAACTGTAACAATTGCTCTGCCAAAACCTATCTTATAACGACTGAATAGAATACTGCCTTGAAGACAGCATTTTTTTTTACAAAATAACAATAGCATTACGTTAAAATGTATGTTATGTCTTACTTTAAGCTTTTTTTAAGATGTTATAACGAAACTAAAATAAATATAAATATTCCAATCCCTGAAAATATTAGTATGCATGCATGATGTTACTATTCAATCAATCTTTTCGTTAATCATCCCGATAAGGTTCAAATGAAAATGGTAACGATTAAATCACAAAAGAAAAGCAGTGACAATTGCCAGAGATATCACATATAAAAGAAATATACACATTCGATGTCAAAACGCCCAACCTCTTTTAAAAACACCCTCGTTTTAAAACGATCATATCGACCGAAGGGTGCGACCGCCTAGCACAGGTGTGGTCGGTCGTTGACCAACAACCATGGGGTTGGTATAAAAGGAGCGAAATTTTGTTATTTTGGGGAATTATCTTTCTATTTTTTTATGCAATAAACGACTAATGACCACTCAATGGTAATGCACAACCGAGAACTAAATTAAGCTTTAAAAACAACGCGTTATTTAAAAAATCTATATTACAAGCAAGACAGACACTTACCTTAGGAAAATTGGGCAAAAACGACATGGACGTTCGCAAAAATGTGCAAATTATTTAGTAATATTGAGACTTTATCCTCATGAAGCCTGAAATTATTTTGCAAAAACAAACGAAAGTAAAACGTATCATAAAATCTAGAACTTGAACTCTATCGACGTACAAAGCACATAAAACACATTAGCAAAACTAATCATGACCAAATAAGCGACAAAAGTGTGTAGGCACTTTTTCTGAATCGCAAAATTGAACGCTGCTTAACTTAACCTTTGGCAAGATAGCACTTCAGTTACTAAATAAACGAATTGATTGATATTGACATAGTGAATAGAAATGGCAACAATCATTTCGTCTATTAAGTAAACGAAGTCTTTTCTCTCTTAAATTGTCAGGTTTTTTTTTTAAAAAAAAGCACATCTTAGTCGTGGAGTTCAACTTTATTATTAGCGGTTACCACACTCAAATACTCTGCCAGGCACTACACGGAAACGCTCGTTACTTCCTCCCGACTCTCCCTAATGTAAATTTTGGGGCACGGTGTAGATGAGGGGAAACGTACCGTAATAATGTTCCACTATGTTGGATATTCGTACTGCCAAAGAGTCATGGATTGATCATTTGACATGTCGTTATCGCTTATTATTATCTTATCTTGAAGTCGTCACAAACATTGTAATTCGAACCTTCGGGTTTTTTTGTAACTTGTACTCTCAGTGTCCAGAATATACCATAAACCTCACTATGCCTCTGGGTTAGGTTATGTGAGAGTGGCTAATGCAGTATGTCGCATGGTTCATGGTTCACTAGCTATCTTCACATATGGATTCCTCTACCGCTTATCATCAGGTGGTGTCGAGTTATTTGCTGAGCTTAATATAAAAAAATGTCACTTCAGAAAGACTCAATCTGGTTCTTACATAAGAAATTATCCATCCTGGCTTTTGACTTTTAACACAGACTTTACAATGTTTGTATTGGGGAGAGTTGAAATTTTGGTAACATGTCATTAGTGCAACGTTAAACCAGCACTTAAAGTCTACGTACTTACGAACCCTATTATTACCGCTCATCTGCATGAGCTGCATGAGCTAATCACAAGTTATGTATTTGTTTATTTGAAGTATATATTTATTCTATCTTACAACCACCCAACCTAGGAATGAGTTAATTTTCGCCATGTTTCGCTTGATATAAGAAGATGCGTTAATATTCAAATGACAAGTGATGTGTATTCCTTTCCGAAACACAGCGAACTACTTTGCGGCCTTCATAGACAATGCGGTATATTTCTAGATGGAACCTCAACTAATAAAGTAATACGGCAACGGTAGTCCCGACGTCAATCTCTATTACTATTTTTAACAAAATTCCTCGTTGGGTTCCGGCCATCTTGCTCACGACACTACTTAAGTGTAATTTAGTTCTTCCAGATTATCTACTAAGATGAAGGTGCTCCCCCGTCTAAGGATTCGTCCAGTTACCGCAAACAAAAGCTGATCAGTGGAATACACAAACATTTTTCCCTACAAATCAAAGAGAAATCTACAACTTATAACTGGTTAATGATAGTAATAAGTTGAAACACAAATGAACCTAATCAACCATTCACTCCACGAAATGGCGAGTGGCGACCGCATGACAGGTGCCATTGACCCGAAGTTATGCAATTGTCATAATCATAACGGGTAGATTATTTGGCATTCATTGCGCTTGATTTCTTTGCAGCTGATTTTATGACAGTTAAGGAAATTATTTTATTAGAAAGGGTCAGCAAACCTCCATGATCGACTATTATTGCTACGTCATCAATAAGCTCTTCAACTGTTAGAGGTCACAGTAAAATAACCGAGATCACTTTACGCATGAGAAATTCAGTTTATTCAATTCGAATTACCCTTCCCTATTGAATGTCATAAAAAAATTTGATTCTAATACCGTCTCGCTTTGACGCACTACAATAAAAAGGGCCACGTATTCACAATTACCGATATTCGAATGTTTATGAATTTTGAAATCTGAATGAAGAGTACAATAGCGTTACGGTACACTACTATCTCTGGACGAGCATCAAAGGTCAAAATATTTCCTAATTTGAATCTCTGAAGACAAAAACTAAAAATATGTCCAATCACTTATCACTAATATCATCTAATTTAATCTTTTCTTCAGCAAAAACTTACTTTTACACCTACTTAGTAAAATTTTCTAGCGAAACATCAGAAAAGTGGTCTAAAATCAACGCGAGAGGTATCGTTCCGTGAACCAGAAAACGGACGAAATGCTCTCATTTCACGGATAACCGCGTCCAATTTCGAATGAGCTAGTATTGAACACGCCACACCTGTACTGTTAGCGACACATAAACCAGTAACAGTTGCGTTGATAGCAGTCTTGCATTTAAAACTTGATTTGGAACATACAATTGGAAAAAAGTAATCCAAATCCAAAAATATATTTTTTTTAATTAATCCGATATAAATCTTATTATTGTCTAAATGCTGTTCAAAAAGCATACATCTAAGTAAAGTAGTTCCAGCAAATACAACAATATTAGCCGAGACGTTCCTAGGCGAACATAGGCCTCCTCCAAGGCTTTCAAATAATAAATATATGATGTATCTATACAGTCAGGTTTTCCTTGGATAGGCCTTCTCTAGATTGGCTGATGCATTTCTGCAGCTACCCTTCTCCAACCATTGGGTAGATCATTGTCCTATATTTTCCTCTGCTCATACCTTCTACGTTTTTTATCCATCCTCTCCTTGACGACTTTGGACCGTCTGTTTTTAATTAATGTAATGATTTGCACAGTCCATCTCGACCCTAGTGTTTTAACTTTTCTAATCACAGCCACAACCCTGGTCCTTTTCACTGTAGCGACGAGCCGAATTTCTTCTTTCAGTTTGACACCTAGCATACTCCTTTTGATTCCTTGCTGGGATACTTTTAACCGTCATTATAGCTCCAACTGAACCACCAAAAAACAGTACAATCGCTTACTAAGATAAAGACATTACCTTATTATTCTGCTCCAATGCTTTAACAACTGTTATATTCGATAGCCATCGAGAATTTAGGCTTCACGTGCTTTCTATGGAACTAAATTGCATGGTAGTGTTAACTTTCCAACGTTTCCTAACAGTATTATTCTAAATATGTGAACTAGTGACTGATTTAATGTAGATGCCACCATTGACGTTGTTGATAGTGACGTTAGAAATTCATCAGGTGTCGGAGAATCAGTACGACATACAAACGTGAATATAGTCTCAAATTTCATAACCAAGTCAATAAGGTTAAAACATTAAGGTTTATACTTTAAATTTTTACGGAAATAGTACACAGTAACTTATTATGACAGTTTATTTTATACAAGTACAATTTCCGGACTTAATGTCATCAGGACATCTTCTACCAGTCAACCAGAGAGTTGAGTCCTGATAGATTACATGGTAACGCTATATTTAAGCGTTACCATGTAATCTATCAGGACTCAACTCTCTGAAAGAAAAATAAGATATCAAATAAAGATATCAGACACATAAATTATACACGTTATAACATATAATATTCAACATAGTATACAAAAAAATAAACTTTAAACAAATACAAAAAACTGTAAGGATATATGACTCTAATAAGACTGCAAAATGCGAATTTATGAAATATTTTACGAGTCGCGTGTGTGTTGTTGTGTTGGCAAATAAAAAGAATGATCTCAAGTCTGTTACAGTGTGTACAAGTCCCTGTTAACTTATACAATAAGGCAATGCCAATATTATGATATTAGTACAAATTCAGTCAAGTCTGTCGACTATGTTGTTAAATTAAATCAAGCCTCACAAACGGCAATTGAGTCTGTGGTAAACCACACGACAGTAATTCATGCTATTCACATTAAACGTTTACCACATTTCAATTGCTATTTATTTCACGGGCTCAGCAATGATTTTTGATTGTGATTTTAACAAAATTATAATATTTGCAATGCAAAAACGCTGTTATGATACACTGGATAACGATGAAACAAAGTCTCGCTTATGTTCGATCAGGTGTCCCCATTACCATTAGCTAGAATTATTTTCTTACGACCGTCTAGGGCAGAGATTCCGAAAGGGTCGCTTTAAATGAAAACTGATTAGTTCTTAAATTGACCAGTATTTTATAGTTAACATCATTCTGATCCCGGAATTTTACAGAGATTTATGAATAGCAAAGATTTTTTAGGAGAATACATTCAGAAAGCTTGAATGAAAGCAGAAAGAATGGATTGTTATATCTATATTTGATATCCAACCATCCATTCTAATTAATACCGTTTTAAACTTAAAATCATGCACAATAAATTTTGATAACTCAACACTTTGCCGTGCGTTGAAAACTTGAGATTTCTTTTGTAACAAGTATTCTGTTCATCCTTTAATGTAAAGGAAGCGTTAAATGGAGGTAGCTAGATTATTATTACCGCTTATTATCAAAGATATTCAAAGAAAACCTTCCTTATTATAACATAAAAAAACTGAAATACTCTGGTATATTTCAAAGAGGTCTGAGTTAAATATAATTGGCAAGTAGTCTTTAATCCACAGTATAAAATTTCCTACAGCAACAAAGAATCTTGATGTAACACTTACCCTGCGGGGTATGCCACCAGCTCAGTATTCGGATCGCAGTCCAGCGCCGCATTGCTTCCCACCGTCAGTCCAAGCACGCTCTCCAATTTGATCTGGAACAATTAAAATGGACGGTCATACTTTAGTCAGTTGAAGATCTCAAAACCATCTCAATGATAGATCATGAAACCCTGCATTATGTAGTAAACAAGATTAAACGTTAAAGGCTCATGATTGATATATTTTTCATGTCAAAGAATATATTAATATCATGTTTAAAACATAAGCCTCATTACTTTGACATAAATATCATGGTGAATCAATCCTATAGAATCTATAATAATCTGGTCATGGCCTCAGAGGATTCGTATAAGGAAGTGGCGATTTGTCATTATCAAGTTTAATAATTATAGAATAGAACAGAATATATCTTTATTGTACATCAGTCAATTATACTCTTTGAGATATATATATGTGTATATTTCGAGGATTATTTATTTATTCATTTTCAACAAAATATTTTACATTCTAAAGCTAAAGAATGTAAGCTCGTCTCAAACTATACTTTAAGTGACAATTTATATGAAATACATTGATTGAGTATAAATCGCGACGTACTTACCTTCTAACTCTCAGAAATCGGCCATATGTTAGATATGTCCAAGTATTAAATACTAATAAAATAATTTAAAACAAACATGTTAATGAATATTGACAAGCTAAAGAAAAAGATTAACTTTAACAGGATCATCATCTGAATCACGAGACTTATAATTAGGGGCTTTAAACTATAGACTATAGACCTCTGAGCTTTTAGATTTGTTCATCCATAGGCTATGGTGACCTCTGATCATTATGCAAATAGTAAACGTCCTCTTTTCCAAACATAACTTTAGTTTTTCAATCAAGAAAAAGTTAATTTTATCATAGTGCAATATAAAAGTTATGTTTTTCTAAAAACCTCGACCTACCATATTTAAAAGCAACCAAACAGAAAATAGATACGTAAATTTCTAATCTGTAGGCAAATTAACACTAGATATGGAGGCCCAAGGTTTGTCTCTATCTAAACATTAGTAACCTTGAATAGACGCGATAATTCTTACTTCATTGTACAAAAATCTAGGACGGGCAAACCGAAAATGAATCTCATTTGAATATGAATATGACGAAGTGGTCTTATGTCAATATTTTCTGACTAGTTCCCTTCCATTGCCAACAATAAAAACCTATAAACTTCACTGTTATGCTCATACGTTCCTATCTACATGGGAAGAACACATAAGGAGTTTTTGGTGGAGTTGATGAGTGAAACCAATTGAATGGTTTAATTTACTGGTTTAATTTTAAATGGTACACGGTAGGGCCCGCAAGGGCACCGGCGAAGGCGGCAACCCGGTGGAATGTTTTTGGGCTAGCCCGTGTCGTCGCCGAAATGCGCCATAGCGGTCAGCCGGGAAGGGATGTTTAGTGGGTAGTGGGGGTAGTTACTACTGATGCATCATCTAATTATTAATTTCTTCGTACAGAACACCAACAATATCAAAATCCAGTCTTGACTCTTGATATTTGGTTGGTGCACGAAAAGAAACTTCCATCACTTTTCCAATTACCTAGTCAAGACCCCAGAAACATTTAGGAACAGTCTTAGATTGACGTACGAAAAGTGTACGGTTTGATTTAATGAATTATGAACCAATGTTGAGAAAATTATTTTGACTTTGTTTTAGGACCTATGCTCGGTCATTATGAAGTTTAACATTGTGATGAAATGTGTTCTAGAACCATTTCATCTAACAGAAATGAAAATCAAAGAGTGAAAAGATGTAAAAAAATGGAAATTTCTATAAACGAACAATTTAACCCCATCTAAACGTTGCTTTCACAAAAAAACCATAACAATGTACAACAAACAAGGTAGCGAATAATAAACTGGTAATTCCAAGGTCACAAGATGGCGGGTCGTCCTTGCGCCCGCAAGGATGCGCACGCGCATCGCCCGTTACGGAACCGGTTGGTAACCTTGCTTTAATCTCGACACCAGTTTTTTGTTAGCTTTTCGAGTGGGCAATCTGATATTATTAAGTTGTGGTTCAAAGTCTCCACATATATAGTAACCGCTTTTGCATTTGACACCACTGTTATTTTAAAAACAATGATTTGTTAAAACATTTGTCCACCAAGGTATCCTTATCTATCGTATTTAAAGTCTACAATTTCCTTATTATAAGCATAATTTCTATAGAACTTTCGATAAGTGTAAAGAAGGTGCTTTTTAATATGGATATGGTATATAATATCAAATAGTAATTCTCTCTTTATATTTCTCTCTATATATGTAAATAAAAAAATGTTTAGTCTTTATATGAACTACATTCCCTCCACCAACCCATGGTCCTGCCTACCTTGCGGCATACAGACCGAATCACGGGAGAGCGCGAGGGTACTTGCATAGGGCTCTTTCCCCTTCGGCGCTGATCTGTGCTCCCTACAATTATCTTTATGCGTCCCTTCTGTTGCCAACTCTCCCCCTTCTGGGACGTGACGACACAATATGTGACTTCGCGTCGGGCTGCTCTGTGTGTTTTACCTGATTCCTCCTATTCGTATGATCGTCTGATGGTGTGCCAGGAGTGCGCAAACTCGCGCTCTTTATATGAACTGCCAAATATACAAAATGCCTGGTTCTATGAGGAAAAAATATATAATCTCGACCTGTTTTGAAAACGCCTTCAAAAATGAATCTGAGCCATGAATACCTTACAAATACTTTTAGAAGATATCATATAGCCTGAGGATCTTGAGGCACTCATAAAATTAAAATATTGCAAACGTGTTACCAATTTATGATTTATGAATATTCATTGAAAGCTTACTTGCAATATGCCGTTGATATATTTCTCCAGATACTTCTTTAATTAATTATTTATAATCTAAGCAAGAACAATATTGTCTTTTATTTATTTAGTAATAAAGTATAACTAACCCTTTTCATTATTAACACTTTGGAATGAGCTTTGTTAAGTATTTCTCTACTAGATAGAAAAGCCCATAGGATTAGCAAGTCGAAGTAACAATGAGCAGGGTACAGCCGGCCAACAGACAGGACATTAAAAGTCTAGCGTGGTCAGTGACCATGACTCGTCAGGGTCACGGTGAGCTGATGGATGCAGCAAACGTGGAACCATTCCACTTGGCAACCCTTGGAGAGATCTTTGTTCAGCAGTGGACATCGTGGCTGATGTGATGATGAATGAAAAAGTATATGATATGCTGTAAGCCAATGATTGTTTTTGTAAGACGAATGTCAAGTCACATAAATTTTCTTTGAGTCGTATGCCTTTATTACAGAAAAACAGTGATTAAATTTCAATATGAATTAATCTGTTACAATACGTTCCAAATACCGCTCCGAATAACTGCTCTTGATACATAACAATCACTATTCGATATTCCGTTCGATATTTAAATTATTATTTCACAGCGCACTTTCGAATACTATAAAAATTAATAACTCAACTGTACATACTTTCTCTTTCAGTTGCAACTGGTGATTAATAGTCTTTATTGAGCTGACTGTATCTCTCTCAATTTTGCGGCAGATTCGATGAACAAGATCACAACCAAGATATGGAAAAATAATGCCGCCTTTTAATGGGCCAATCAAGCTTTTTATTATTATACAATGATTGTTAACTTATTACGGAAAGGATATTCGTGTCAATTTATATCAAAATTGGTGTAGATTTATAGGAACAAGTGTAGGTGTGCGTTGACGAACAATATGAAGGATCAATCGAAAAAGCAATATCAAGATGTTGCACTGGGACATTATTGTCCCAGTTGAAAACCAGCGACCGATTTCTTTGGTCTGGCTGAAAAAGAAATGAAATTTCATTGAAATGAATTTCAAAAAGAAATGAAATGAAATTTCATTTACTATTAATTTCATTTCATTTCTTTTCAATGAAAATCGTAAGTGCGATAATACTTTTCAAGTATTATTGTTGTTCATATTATTCCTCAATCTTTTGACAATAGTATTTAATGTAATTTTCTGTTGCCGGCGGCGCTGCGGGGAATTAAACGTCTGACCTCTAGATCTGTATACTAGTATTTGAGACCAGGTGGTCAAGACCACAGGGGGTTCAAAATACGATTATAATGATGAAGTGGAATCTATTTGTTTTTTAGCTAGCTATATGTAGGTTACATACACCTACATGCACAGATGACTCCCATAGCTAAATACGTAATCTTAACTAGTGTACGCGGTGTCGAAATTCCACCGCGCATAGTTTCGATCAACAAGTGATCCGCCCACGACCAACGCTGGGATAAGACAGTTTAACTAGATCTAATTCGGATTTGAATATACAAATAACATTTCATAATTGTTATGGCGTAAGACTGTGAGATTTCAATCGATTCAAGGATCCGTAAGGGTGATAAAAAGCAAAGGTCCGTCAGATATAAAGCGGTTACCTTAGCTAAAGCAGACAATTTCACCTGCTCAAAACATAACGCTTTCTGGCGACATTAGAAATAACCCAATTTAAGGAAAGTGTGTTTTTCGTCTAATATTTTATCTAATAAAAGCATTATGTATTCGTAGCATAATTAGTGTAAAAAATGTTAAAATGGTCACATCATCACATACATAGAATATATTTCATATATTGTGTTGTAGTGATGTTTTGATGACAAAAGGGAGCGTTAAATCATGCAATATATGGAATACATCATTCAGTGTTGATTAGTGACTTACGTGAGATTTTTCAGTGTTTCATTTCCATTCATTCATTTGTAGGGTAAGTTCATTTATTTAACAACATTTTATGATTTAATTCTCATTTCATCGTAATCATTATCATAACATTCCATTTCGTATCATGTTATCATAATCGCTTACATTACATTCCATTTTCAAAAATTTCTCGTAAGTCATTAACAAAATAGCGGGGCCTACCATTAGTCGCCAAAAACTCAATTCAATTCTTTATTTTGCGTTCCATAGTTACATAATATGTAGATCTTAAGACTATTAATGATACTATGAACCATGTCGGGCACAACAAATTTTAGGATATACAGGAGAAAGGTACATTACAAAAGGTAGGTTTAAGTTCACTCCATGGGACCAAGGGTTACATTGCACCAGTATCCTGGAGCCATAAAGATATAAACTACATTAATGAAGATATGGCTTAAAGGTCTTAGTTACAAGTCGAAATAATTGGAAGAATCAAATTCTATGTTTTCTTAATAAATAAACGAATGACAATAAGCACTGTGATGATTGCACAGACGATCACATGAATTTTCAGTTGACAACGAGTCTTATTATAACGGAATAATGTACCCAGAAACGTCAGAGTTTCATTTGAAATGCAGGCGTGTGTATATTCTTCAAAAGGCGAAGTTATTTGCGTTGGTGTCGGACCTCAGCGATCCACGCGATAAGAATAACGATTACATTGAAATAACAATACTTCCCACTATCCGTGAGTCAAGTAAAAATTTTATAACATAATCAGTGGACATTGTGGTGCTTCGTGTAAATTTTATATAATTATTAAACAACCTGATGCACCTTCTGATGGCGAGTGTTGGACACATACATTTAAATCAAGATATCACTTGATACAGCTAGTGTGTTGATATTCTGGGATCAAGAGTTATCATCATAATAATATACGACCAAGTTGTCCGCCGATTCCCCTTTCTGTCGTCTTGACCCTCGGCTGTCTGGCCTCCTCTGCCGAGCAATATTCTTCCGTACCTTGATTAGCCCTTTTTCACACACTTTCTAGCTAAAGTTCAGCATCATAGAGATCTTGTGTTATATCTACTAGATAACGGAGAAATAAATATAATAATATGTATATGAAAAAATCAGAAATCACAATACAAAAATCTGTCTTACCGGAATTTGAACTCGGGACCACTGGCCAAATAGACAGAGGTACTGAGCACTCGACCAGTCAAAATTAACTGTGATCACACTAGCAACCTTTCCCTTCACATCGAAACACAACGAAATGCTTCACGGTCGAAATAAGCAAGGCGGTGATAACTACGTATCAGAAGATCTGCAACAAATCTATCAATGGGATGAGAACGAATAAAGATAGATGTACACTGGGTTTCAAAAATTTACCTATAAGTTTTTTTTACTTTTTTTGTAGTATTTGCCTAAATAAACTGCCTAATAAATAAGAAATCATTAATAAAAGAGCCATCCGCAGATTGATTATAGAAACCCGCCGTGACAGATCACGCATTTTGGCCATCATCAGACGTAGGTACGTTGACGTAACATTCAAATGCACCGATGACATAAGTCTACGTACGAACTCCCACTCAGATAGATTTTAACAATCATTCAAATAGCTCAAATTGGGCTCGATTCTTAAGATACAGTATCTCTTATTCTCGATATGAGTTCGAAAGGGAAAGCCAAATCCAAAGTGTAAAATTGATCATTTTAGGGTCGCTATTATCAGCGTAAAACTAAAGTGTATTGTCACTAGACATGTTAAACGTCACCTTGAAGCCACCAGAATTCCCGTTCGGCCATTATGAAGCGGTACCGAAAACCACAGGAATGTGACTCAAACTAAAATTCCAACATAAAAGATTTCAAATACTTCCGATCGATTGTGACATAACCGCCGCCTACACAGCATACCTACTCCACCAAGCGTGGAGAATCCGTAGAAAATGATTCGTGCTGGGCAATGCGGAGATCAGCGAAAACTTAAATATTGACCACTAATTCTAATATGTATTTAATATTTGTATGTAATAACTTTTATCATGTATGTATTCATTATACTCAAGTACTTTATCTTTAATTCTGTCCTTCCTAAGGATACCTTTTTTTTTCTCGAGGAGGAATCCGTTTACAGACCTACCCGCAGGATAAGCGGCGGGCGTGTGTGCGGCTCGCCTAGTGCCTCATAAGACTGGCACTGGGAATACCCACGAAAAGATCACTTTTAGCGATAAGGTCGCCCTTTGTACAAAATTAGTTAAACGTTTCTTGTGTATTTCTCTTCTTGAATTGGCTGATGTACAATAAAGATATATTCTATTCTATTCTATTCTATTGTATGATATATATTTGATTTTACTAATTTTACAGGACATGATCTCGAGTGGAGTATTCCGAACGAACACCAAAGAACCGTACAACCTGATTTATGCAACCAACAAATAAATAGTAAAGAAATTTCCACTAGACATGTCTTTCAATATGCGCTATCGCTAAATGAAAAATATATGGATTTGACATTACCGATCGGTAGCTTTACGAGGGCTAATGTCTAATCCCATACATGTGTCGTTTAACGAACGCAATGCCTTGGGTCTGGGATGGGTCAAACAAAACTCAAGTTACTCCGCTTCGTCATGCACGTGAAGCCGTTGGTATCGGTTGTTACGGCAACCATTTTCACTTACCAAACCCCCATCTCCCCATTTTTTCTCCGATGTCGTAAGGACTGCGCCGAGCAGTGGAAATAGGCTGGTATTATGGCACAAAACTACTCTTGCTTTCATAAGAGTTTGTTATTCTGTTTACAATCGACGTTACAAGTAATAACACACGTCAGTTACACACTGACTTATAATTCCAAACAATCCCAAGATAATTATTATTTTGAATGAATATATTTGAATTTGACCATTATACAAATTAAAACACTTAACTTAAACCTACCTTTTGTAATCTACCTTTCTCCTGTATAACCTAAAATTTTGTTGTGCCCGACAGGGTCCATAGTGTCATTAATAGTCTTAAGAACTACATATTATCTAACAATGGAATTCAAAATAAAGAATTGAATTGAATAATTTGCGTCGACAGATTGCCATTTTCGGATGTACAATATATAATTGTTACTGCATTTAAACATTATTAATACATTACATTTACTTATAATTAACATTAACTATGAGTGACATTAAAATATTCTTTCAATTTATAAAAGCCTCTTTGTAGTAACTATTCTTTATGAAGCCTGTGCTCAACAGCTGTTGATGTCTATGGGTAGCCATAGATCTTACAGACAAAAAATACTACTGTGAAATTACAGGGTTACAGGCATTAATATCTCTTATATCCAGAATGTTAACGCACATCGGGGTATCAAATAACTGCTTAATATTACTCAGTCACGGTGAGGCTGAGACGGTTTAACTTAGTTTCTTAAAGCTAGGGTTGCCACTGACACTGACATCGGGCGGGTGACAACCGCTCCACCATTTTTCGATTCCTACATTGTATTATTATACGACACAGGGTTCAAGCTCTCTTTTGACAATCTTCAAAAGTTCGTATAATTGTGTTGATTCTTAAAAATTACACGCATGTAAAGTTAATAAAGCCCAATAAAAAATAAACATAATGAAACAGATACGGCATTGGCGGAGCGTTGTCTACTTAAAATTATTTAACACTGAAAAAAATATAATTATACGAATTAAGTTTTTATTCGCCAACAGTGTATGTAGAACCCGGATGAATTTTGACTAAGAAAGATTTTGCAAAGATTATATCGCAATTTACAAATTATACACATACATATATCTATAAAAAATTAATTAAAGTAATTGCCATTTTCGGACCTAATTTTGAAAAGGCCAGATGGCCAGTGCGAAGGAATCTGAATCAGACAACTGAATCAAGACAGAACTTTATGATTTTGAAGGAGGGGGTGTCCCCAATACTCTTTAAACAGCTTTGAAGACAAAGAGCTCAAGCGTATTAAATTGTGAACCGACCATAAATCTCTGCATATGACGTTAGAACTAAAGTAAAACTAAGGGACCCTACAGACCAGGGTAGCTGTAATCTGAAAAAATAATTCTAAACAAAATTTCGTTTGATTTAAGAAACATTATTGCTATCGTTCTACAAAAATAAATATCGTGCTATTTCCTAACTCCAATTGCATACATTAAACTCTAACACGATACAATTGAAGGGTGACATTAGTGACATATAGTGTGCATTGTGAAATATATTTTGAGCTGTATTTAAAAATGTATGTTGGCCAACAAGGCCAGATTCAGAAACGACTCACAAAATTTTGTTTTTCCATTTCCTCACAACAGTCAAAGCATTTGCCGAATGCATTAAAGACAAATTCTGACGTAGTTGTTTCAAAGAACATAGTTTACTTACATAAAAAGCTTTTAAATCCAGGTCAACTTGACTATGGGTATAATGACCTGTTTTTTTAAAATATTCTATTAAATAATTTCTTAATTTTACAGCATTATTGATGGTACAATTCACTGTCTCAAACCGCTTTCCGACATAATTGGTGCATTTACCGATCACGAATTTACATTTCTTCGATTGCCGGTAAAGCTTTCATTGTAGAATCTATTGATAATGCTAATTACACATTGCCTATACAATTAATAATTGTAAAAGCGAACACGGAACTTTCGGTTTTCTAAATAAATCACAGCCATTAAACTGTTCAACCGAACCTATTAACGTTTCTTTGTACGTCTAATGTTTGCTATAGCCAGCGATGTTTGAACAAGTAGATTGTCGTCTATTTTAGAACATGAATGAGTGAAATATATCATTACCATAAATTAGACACTTTACTATTACTGCAGTCAATGGCTTCAAATTTTAAACTTTACCTATACATATAACCTTTTAATTAGAAATTCGAAAAGTAGCCAAAAGAAAACTAGCCGAAGATGAACTCTCATCAGGAACTGGCAGAAAATATGGAACTGTAGTAATATAAATAACGACTGACAAAATTAAAACACTTAAACTATATATAATGACGTATCCTCTCAACTAGAAACACATATTCGTTTGACTAGTGCCTCTAAACAGGTTTCCATTTGATGTGTTAGTTAAAAAACGGTTCATGGACGAGTAAGAAACAACGCCATAAAACACGAAAATGAAGCAGTTAACGTTGCTACTATACACAATCACTTTAACAGTACATAATCCTTAAAACAAATGCAATAACAGTCCATCATTATTAACTACCTTTGTAATTCTTACTAAGGGGCGTAGTGAGCTCTTTAAGTGAATATAAAACAAATGGAATATAACTTTATTCGATGGAACATAAACCCTATGCTGTAGTTAATAAAAACCAATCAAGAAAGGGTTGTATTGATTGAATACATTCCCAGATCTTCATAAACTAGCGAACGAGTTTACGCCATAAACACTATGGAACATGATGGGTTAGTGCTGGTGAAAGCGAATTAAGCAAAACCCATGAACAGTGTGATATCAAATGTCCAAGCAGCGATAACTCAAGTCAAGGTTATAAGACTTGAATTGGTCTAGCTATTGGCAAAACGCCTTTTGGCGTTTAGTGACTCTCCGCCGGATTCCCTATCTACTGCTGAGATACATGACGAGATATCTCAAAGACATTTAAGTAGCATTGAATCTGAAAATGTCTCAGTAGGCATAACTTTTATGAAAATAAGTTGAACGTGAGGAAGCTGCTTATCGAATAGTGAGAATAAATATACAGATAAATTTGTTTATTTATATCAAAATTAGTCACAGACATGAGAATAAAACAATCAAAACAAGCCATTGGACATTCAGCGAAGATTTTACCTCACGAGCTACAGTACACATCTGAATCTAACTATATGATATATATACCATTGGCAGTTTCTGTGAGTTTTCTGGGGAACTAAGGCAAAGGAACTAAGGCCTTAGTTCCCCAGAAAACTCACAAAAACCCGTTTACCGAGGTAAGGCGTTTTCTATACAACAAGGATGGTAAGATAACAACCGGTATTTTAGGAAGGAGATAACGTTGTAATTGTAAAATCAAGGACACACGCAAAGAAGGATATCCCAATATAGTAGAAGTTGTATAACAGTAGAGGGGGTTGGATTATTTTTGCTATATATCTTGTTAATGAAGTGAGTCTCTTAAATACACGCATAACAAGTAGCATTAGAATCACAAAAAATCCTCACAAATTCTTAATAGTAGTTACCCTATGTAAGATCACTCACCTCATATGCCGGAGTATGTAGACTGTCCTTGATGACTGGCACACTATTCCTCGGTCCGATAAACGCCATATTTTCATTTTAAAACATAAACTCAAATCTAGACACACCAATTAGCAATTAGTTTTGATAAACCACCGACACTTCACTTGGGCGTCTCAAAAGACTCGACTCCGACGCTGCAAATTATGGCACTTTATAACACACGCGTTTAGGAACTCCTTGGTGTCAACTCAACACAGCACTATTCATCCAGGCCTTTTGTGTTATGGAAACTTTTTGGTTGTGTTTATTCAATATTAAAATTAAAACTTTTTGCTGTCAGCTGTCGAAAGACGCGCAATCGCCAGTAGCCTTTAAATACTAGGCAACTAAGAATGACTTATTATTACTTCACAGTGAATGAACATTCCCTACATTTGATTTAAATCAAGGTCGGTCGTATTATCGCATAGTTATTTAACATTTGGATATTTACAACGCTTATAACTGTAGTAATCAAATATTTTTTATTTTCATTTGTGTTGTGGTATTAGCTTTGATTGATTAAACTATGTATAAATTGGCGAGTGTTAATGGTAAATGCAATATTTCTTTACCCTCATTAAAACGCTTGGAATAAAAATAATGTCATAAATCAGTGCTGAGATTAATAGATATGTTTGTCATTATCATTGATTTAAAATTTCATTACCCTCATACGGGTGGAAGAAGAACCGCTGTTGAAAAAACTACATTTGGAGAGGATCAATTTAATTGTCTTCTACTCTGGGAGATGAAGCAAAAACGGATATAAATGTATTTAAGTATTATATAAAAGAAGCATTACTAACCTTTCTCAAATTGGTCACTTAAAAATACTTGATAGATAAAGATAGACATACGTATTCTAAAGTAATTACGTGAATCACACTATAATAAATGTCAAATTTCACATAACCACCACAGATAGATGATTCGAAAACCTTCCCATCAACATTATTGTACTACAAACTCATTTTATTATCTATGTACAGTAACGGCAAGATAGTGTCGTTTATGGAGAAAGCACGTTTGCTGGAGAGAGCTAAAAGGGTTTTTTATCTACTACAGCGTAGGCCGGAAATAATATTTAGACTAGTTATGATATAAGGTAATGATTTCGAAACGTCCTAAGAAAGAGACGGAGTAATATATATGCCGGGTTGATCAATGATGTTTTCGGATGGTAAGAGAACACTTTCCATAAAATCATACAGTCATCTACCATACCATACCGTTCTATTGTGCACGAACTAAAATTTATATATTCAGTAATAATAGTTCAGTACTACTGTTTCTTTACAATTCAACCAGATAAAGACGGATGACCGGTGACGTCATTTGTTCCAAAATTGCAGCTTTTAAGCATATTTTCCATATTTTAATGTACATTAGAAAAAATCCTGATTAAAATAAGTTCGATGAGAATGGCTCGTCTAAGTATTAGATTGACGTTTATTAAAGTCATTTTATCTCTTTCATGTTGAATAGCAAAGAAAGAGAGGTAAATAACTGAATTTTAATCTCCTTCAATATCTGACAACTATTACAGGCACACATTAAAATAATTTTGGTGCATTTCACAGATTATTAAAAGGTCAGCTGTCTTGTTACGTCACTTTCGAAAAGTGCATTAAACTTTAAACCTAAAATAACGTACTGAAATATCGGTGGGGCCCATGGTTTCAAAATTTATAACTGTCTGTTTTAAATTCGAGTACTCTTTAAAGTAAAACTTAAAATAGTTCTTTTACAGAGCTTAAACTTAGACAACTCTTAATGAAACATAAAAATAAGCCGGTAACAGGAGATACTTCCTAAAACCGATATTCTGACGATGATTAAGGTCGAAAATCAAGTGCACTTTTCTCAATGTCACGTGACCATTATGATTGTTAATTCGTTGTTACATCATGAACTCATGGCCGTGCTCATGAAGTTCATTGAACATAAAACCCCAGCTCCAGATTTGAGACTGTGACATCAGGCTTTAGAAGCATCATGACAATTTCCAAACTCAAAGTTCTCACTCGCCTACAGTTTTGTTTCAGTTACAGTTGAGACGTGAAATCGAAAGCTTTAAATGATTCAGTGAGTACTGCTATTGGATCTTAGCTGAAAAGCTTATGTATGGAAGGGTGAGTCGTTTGTAATGTATATTAAGGCTTACTTTTGTTGTGGCACTTCAGCAGTACAAACTTCGGCTTCTCCTCCAGTCCGAATTGGGATATCACGATGTTTTATGGAAGGGTATGCGTAAACTTATAACTAATATTTTCACTCATCAAGACTAAATTAAGGCTACGTGGAAGAATAGTCGCCTATTTGGGCTATTGATACATATAAACTCCTACAAATTTATTACAAATGCCCATTCTTATTCCAAAACGTGACTGAGACTTCAGAATACACTAAAGTTGTGAGGTTGATATATCTCACAAGAACTAAGAATCAACATTACAACTCTTCATTTGAAATTCAATTGAAACTGACTCAAAATGTAAAGTCTTGTTTTAATTGCATAAAGTTCAATATACTCTCGCAGCCGCAGAAAGCTATCAACACGTTCCGTCAGGTTTAAGCAACAATATTGACTTAGATCAAGAGTTCTTTCTCAATCGTTTCATAAAATATCAAATATCGGTAATGTTATATGTAAATATTGGTCACATGGCTCAATGAATTTTGAATGGCAAAGCTGTTTGATTTACCCTTGGTAATTAAGAGGTGAATTGTTAGACTCCCAAAATAAGAGTGATACAAATGTATGTAACTTGAGATATATACAAAACCTTATTTTAAACTTCAGCATTCACTACCTACTAAGAAATGATGAAATTGAATAAATCTGAATCTAAATGAACTTTGAAATTAGTGAAGAAATGTGTCTAAGCAAGAGAACAATGTTTATTAAGAGGTTTATCGAGGGGTGTGAAAAGGCACCTTTTCAGCCCACCAGATGGAGAACGCTAGTGCAGTATGTTTCATGTTTCATTAGCTAATCTAGCATCTTCTCAAATGGACTCCCTTTACTGTTGATCATATTTAACCTTGTATGTAATAAAACAAATAAACTGGTATCAGGATTATTAATTTAATTAACATCACGATCACATGATCACTAGTGTCTTTCAACTTTGACTTTCAATTTCATTGCAACAATACAAATGATATTTTATTCCCACTAAATGATTTACTTTTCTATGTAACAATGACAATGGTGTCCATATAGTTCGACAAAACATTCACTTCATTTCCCAATAGTTGCGTGCCCCCATTTGATTATACAGCCACAATCACGACTTGTGACAGCAGAGTCACGAAGAACCAGCACGTTATTAGTGAGCAAAAAAATTAAATACAATAATCATATAGTGCAGCGTTTGAAAGACATGTTGAAACAGAAAGCAAAAACAGTTTCTAAATGTAATTGCTTAATCAATTTAAAAGAGCATAATGACATGACAAAGCAGTCGATGGAGGATTTAGGGAAGTTCTATTGGATAGAATGATCTATTGAGAAAGCGGTTTTTGATGGTCGCAACAGTGTCCAAACTAATAGCTAATGTTATTTATATAGTGTATACCCTTCTGTGGTCTAGAGTCAAATTCTATTTAGGACAGAAATTTTCTGCTCCGTTTGATTGATTTCTTTCCTAAGTCTGCCGTCAAAATCCGAACTCTCAACAATATGCGCTAAGTATTCAAGCTTAATTCATCACAGGGAACATATTTCCTTGTGATAGATTTTCCGCTACCGTAATCACAACCCCCCAAATACAATAACTGAATTTGTACTTATTAATTATAAATAAATTATAAATGAAAAGCGAACATGTTACAATTAACTTATATATTTCGCTAATAAAAAACATAATGACGTAAAACGTCAGTACAAAATTAATACAAAAAAATAAAGAGGCCCGTTTTGGACCAAACTCTAAAGAGGCCCGTTTGGGAACAGTTCTAAAAGTAGGACTTAATGGAACCGTTTCTAGTTTATTAGTCTTGTATCCAATTAAAAGCACTGCTGACAACAAAAACAAGGCAAATTGGAGTGAAAGCGTTATTCCAATATCGCTCGCAACAAACTGCTTTGTGACGAGGTTTTCTCCAGGCCACATTCACTAGGGCTTGCATTATGTGAACTAGATAACTCATCAAGGTAAAGATTTAAACTTAGAGACTTAAAGAGATCATTCAGTGATTTGTTCTTAGATATATTAATGCACAATTTGGAAAAATGAATTACTTATCTCACATTGATGAACTCATTCAACTTTATAAAGAATTCTATGCTCTATTTAGTTTTAACTATTATATAGCCGCTCATGATATCAAGAAAAACGAACTAATTAAAGCTATAGGTGAAAACTTGTGTAACACTACTAGTTTTGCATAAAAGTGAACTCTAAAGTGAACTAGAACCGGATTTAATAGAACATACCTGCATACATTCTCCAGAGACTGAACCAGGTCAAGTCTAAAGCAACCCTAACTGCATAAAACCAATTTCGTAAATCTCGGGCGTTATCCGATGTTGTATTTCAACAGAGGTCAAATCGAGTCAAATGTCAGTCGGTTACAGGTTTTCGCGGGATTGCGGACGAAGCGTTGCTTGAGGCATATCCGGAATCTTACCTTAGCTTGTGGGGAATTGTTGGGTCACTTTTCGTTTTGATAAATTTTGTTGGGAAGTAAAAGCAAATGGTAAAGCGTAAGGAACTCGGACTTACTAGCGTATTATCTTACAGCATATTTCATGTATTACCGATAATGACCAAGCATATCTCTCTTATCTTCCGAAAGTCACGGTCATCAAATTACTTTTGGTGGAAAATGAAAGTGGTTTTCGTAAAACGGTTCCACGATTTTTAAAGGTTATGGCAATTTTCAAGTTACGACACTTAATTGATATGATTTATTGTGTTTTTGGTGTCGTAATTATTAAGCCATTACTCATTACAGAATTCCATGACGCTTCCTTATTTATTCAATAAGTTCCGAAGATCTTTTAATGATTATTATTCTCGTAATTATTTAGCTGTAGGTAATAACACATTTACAAGAAGATTCTTGAGTTCCACACGAAACCATTACTTTAATCTTAACCATCTAGATCAGTAAGTAATACGAACCATTTAATATATTTAAGAACAATAATTTTCATTACAAATTATTAAATCAGCTAAAATCTGCAAAAGCGCTACTTTTAATTCTTTTTTTAACACAAACAGATAAAGAAACTCCACTTCCAGTCAGTGAATGACTTCCGAATAGTAATGAAGTTCTAAATAATTCTGTCACCGTATACCAGAATTGTTGAAGATCAAGCTTGGCGGATGAAAAATACTGATTGATTACCTCACATGCTTTAACACCAAGAAAATAAAATGACCAAACTGTAAAGGGTCTGGACTGATTCGTTGTCTTCGTGATACTTATATATATAAAAAAAAGTGGAAATACATAATATTGATGAGGAATGTAATGTTTCAAACAAACTAATGTATATAATGATGTTTTCATAATAATAACTAAAGGAAATCACGATCTATAGATTGCCATAAAAATATTCTCTGTCCGCTAGATGGGGCTACCGGAAACATCGCTACGGAAACGCGGGAAAACGTATGACCGTAACTGTAAACTCACGATCATTTATAACGGGTTAGACTTATATGGCAGTTGAAGTATATTTAAGGATCTTGATAAATTTGTGGGAAAAGAGGTGGCGTGGCGAGACCTTGAGATAAATAAATATCATTTATGAGAAATTTAACATATTATAATTTATAATAAATACCACAACCATGGAACTTTCGCAAGTGTGCTTGAACGAAGCAAAATTGTTGGCGATTATAAGCATAATTAAAAGATTTAAGGGAAATATAAAATTATTTAAAACTAAAGAACCTTCGCGGTTCACAGGTTCTCTGTCTTCCTGTTAATAAACCGATTTGAATATTTTTATGGCATTTTGTAAGTTTAATTCAGGGGTGGTTTAATATATTTACGACTCTACGACTCACAATTGGTTATTTGCCATGGAAAATTGTTTAACTGACATGCTAAACCATCAAAACCTGTCATTTCTTCCATCGCTACTTCGGGTTTCTTTTAATAGATGGCGTTAATGGTAGTCTGTCGGTAAAACTAAGTTCACCGGGTTAACAAGTTCAATATATTTCTGTTTTCTATTATACCCGTAAGTGTACACAGCGTCTGCCTTTCTCAAATTATCAATAGGGCCTGCTAAATCAGCAGATAGATGCTTACTTTTCATCCCAATAATTGTATTTTGTTTTTGATATGATATATGAAGAACATGATCATTTACCCAATATTTTTGCAACCTATAGTTCATCTGAAGATCTCATCAATTGGTTATTGTAGGAAGCTTTGAGATACAAAAAACGTCTTATCTTGTTTATTAAAACTTGACGGTAAATCCCCCCAAGGAGGCAAAATAATAACTGATGCAACTATTGCGTCGGTTATTGTAATCAGTTTTTTGCTGCTGCATTATGAATATGCGCGTAACGTGCAATTAGCGATGCATATTCAACAGTTTACGCCTTGCTGTATTAACTAATTGTCAGGTAAGTTTCAGTCTCCACTAGTATATCTGGACGTTCCACAAGGAAGATCTTATCAATGATCTATGGTACGATGCTGATCTAATTAATATCTATTAAATTTGTAGAAATCAAAGGGATTTAAATCTGGTATCCGGACAAAAAATCGAATTTAAAATATCGAAAGAAAAATGATAGAAGAAAAAATATAATCGAAAGTAAAAAAATATCGAAAAACAAATAGATATCGTGTATTATATCGTGGTTCTTTTTTTTGGTTAAAGTAAAAAAATAGTAATAAAAATCACAGTAGGTAGTTTTAATGTTGGTCTAAGTGTGTTAGGATAAATAATTAAGTGGTGATGTGTATTTAAAATCGGTTTTTGGTAAATGTAGGTATTATTTGTGTCTACTATGTTATTGAACGCGATGTTTTTGCGGCGATGTTTTGACGTGGAACCCTTTTTGTACTCCAATCACATAATAAGAGATCATCCTCGGAGAATGGTTCAGAAAGTTTAATCTATATGAATATTTGCTGATTCAGTTGTTTCGTTTGTAACTCTTGATGTGTCCTCTTGATGTGATCATCAACACTATTTCTTCTGATTTAAATATTTTTTCGATATATTTGTTTTTCTATTTTATTTCCTGTCGATCTTTTTATTTTCGATTAAATTTCTTCTACTTTTTTGCTTTAGACATTATGATTTTCGATATTTTGTCCGGGAATCTTAAATATTGGTGTACTATTTGGCTCTAATTAAGAACGGTAATGTTGCATTCATTTAATCCTAAGAAAGCTTTGTATGATGATATTTGTAGTAAGTGGAGTTGTAATTGTTACAAGGTCAGAATAGCATGAGTGATTACTTAGTATTACCAGCAATCATGTGATATATAAATACTTTATATGTCAGACAGTTTTATAGTATCCGTTACCAATTTATCTTTAAGAAACCAAATCAGAAATGCACATGTGCAGATATAACATTTGCGAGGTCGTTTAGATAAATCGATCAAATACATCAATATTTATCATAATGATTTAAATCAAGCCCACCTATTGTTTCTGCAACACAATTAACCAAATTAATATCCAACCAGTGTTTTGACACAACAAACAATTAAAGGAATGAATATGTATATGAAAAGTCTAGAAATTTCTACATACCACGTGTGTGGGCAGCGTGGGCTCCGCTCAATGTCGACCAAGATCATTGCGACTGCTAATGAGGATATGACTTCATTTTAAACAACATGGGTTTGAAGTGGTCTTTTCAAGCTTATTTTGATTTATATTCATGAGATAACTGATTGTAGTCTCGAGTGAATATTCAAAAATTAAGAAAGGTTATACATCATTATGGTTCTATAACACGAACGCCTATCGCTCTATCGTGAGGGCGTAATTACTTTCCCAGATATGGCACAGCAAAAGCATTTTGTATAATATCTTACTTACTTTCATTATTAAACTTTAAAAACTTGTTATCATCTTTAATGAAAAAAACCCCTTCGTGTTAATAAATGGAACCGTTCATTTCTTTTAACGATTTGTTAATTGTAATATTATCAGTGATTAATAAAACAGCGTCAATCCTTCATCACGCTAATAGCGTTTCGAGTTTATTGTCATTAGGAAATACATCAATTTACGATAAAAGCTAATCATAATATTGATGAGTTTCTCGTATCATGACCTGACTACTTTTACGGAAATCAAAAACGTTACTGGTGGAACATTAAATATCCCAAAACATGCATCGGTACAGTTAATAATTAAAGTCACATGAATACATATGGTAAGTGAAACGTTACACTGTATCAAAATTAACGAGATATGATAACTACCTCAGGGCAAAGACTAGACACTTGGCTCGAAACTTTCACAATGAGTCGAGATGTCAAGATGGAAGGTGATAAAGAGTGAAACAAAATTGTAGGTACTTGTACAGCTTTAGCTCATAAAATATAGCCGCTAGGCGTCTCGGCAGTTCGTTCTTTTGAGACATCTCTTTCTAAATAAGAAACTATACAGTATGAAGTGGTTGAAATAGTGAAAGTAATGTCTAATTCTTCGGCTGTATAACTATTTTGAGGAAAAATCATCTTTCGAAGGGTTACTCTATAATATGCAAGTACCAATGTTACCAGAGACAGCTGGTCGTGAGTGATAACCATGACCAATATATAAGAACGTTGACTCCCACATTCCCTTCACCTTAAAATAAGAGCACTGCTTCACGGGCTTCACGACCGAAAGCGGAAAGATGGAGATGCCTAAATGAAAAAATAGTACATAGAAACTTCTTTTTAATAACAATAATATGATGAAAAACTACGAACATGAAGAATTGTTTGGCAGTTATTAACTCCTCCCCTTTGCTATTGGCCAATAATAGTAGCGGAAGCTTTGTTGTTGCTATAATAAGCATCAGTTCAAAAAACTGAAATAATGTAGTCAGTAGTCATTTAAACTCAAATTGTAACATCGCGGAAGATGAGTCAAAATAGGTTGTAATGATAACGATGATAAGATTGTGAAAACAATGAGATCACTAATGATACAAAGCAGGTCGATGACTGTGCAGTAGACGTTGAAAAAGCATTATGTGAAAATACGCAGAACGTCCCAAATCTAAAAGGTCCAGTTAATAGTAACTAGCCATAACATTAATCATCAATGAAATGATATATTCTAAAAATAAACACAAAAATTTAAAAAAAATATTTTAAATTAAAAAATTTCGACGGAAATACAATATGAAATTATAAAATTTTCTGGTAAAGTTGCAAAAGGATTGCCACTCAGTGACAGATTTATGTTCACATCGGAATGACTAATTTTTTTAAATATTAAGCTCAGCAACCACCACTCCCACCACTCACCACCTGATGACAATCAATAGACGAGTCCATATGTGTAGATAGCTAGTGAAGCATGCGACATACTACCCTAGCCACCCTCACCTAGCCGGCCCAAAAAGTGCATTTTCCATCCTCTTAAAGGAACCCGTGTTGTATGAAGGAGGGTATTCCCTCCTTGCCGGCACACGTATTCGTGTGCCGGCAAGGAATTCCACGCCTAGCTGTGCGACAGAGAAAGGAGTCACAAAATCTCTTAGTGCGCAAAGTACACGTGGCGACAGTGAATTACGATAGAAAAAAAAAATTATAATGTATCAAAGTTGGAAGTGCAACTAATTTTGTCCTAATAAATAACTATTTTCTGTTTAATGAAGTAGGACATACTCTAATTGAAGAGTCTAGAAAAATATAGCTATATTAACGAATACTACATAATAAACTCAATTATTTTAAACGGTAAGTTCATTTTTATACAGAGCCATTCGTTTATTGTACGTGGGAAGGAACAGACGGTGTAATATCATACTTAAAACAGTCCATCATGACCATCAACCCACAATACTAATTAGTATAAGAATACTCCAGTGTAATTCTATTTACTAATTTACAATTAGTTGAATTTTGAGCGTTATAATCGTCATATTTAAATTCACTTTATTTAAGAGTTGGGTAGCAAAAGCAATTAGAATTGAACCCATGTTGTATGACTCCTTCATAGAACATGGGTTCAATTCTAATTGCTTTAAAAGAGGTGTGAAAAACACTGTTTGGGCCAGCAAGGTAAGGTGGCTAGGGCAGTATGTCGCATGCTTCACTAGCTATCTTTACATATGACCTCCTCTACTGCTTATCATCAGGTGGTATCGAGTCATTTGCTGAGCTTAATATAAAAAAAAGTATTGAAAATTTTACCAATTTATTGGACTGAGTAAGAGGAGAAAGCTAATCCAGTTGTTGAAGTTAGTGCAATAGCCTCTGTAAGGCCTGGGGAAATTACACTGAACTAATTGAACACATCTCGTGTTACTGTGCTCATTTGCTGAGCTTAATATAAATTAATAAAAAAATTACACCATTAGATTATGATTTAGCATTTAAAGTATACGTAAAAACACAACACAGACACAGGTTTTATATACTTAAGTTTGATTATAGTATAAATGAAAATAAATTATCTGCCTTGGTTTATATTTGTATAGTCAGAAGCGGTTTCTATTGATTATGTAGTTGATTAAGTAAAAGAAATAAAGATTTTGTAAATTTTATATACAGTTTTTTGCTGCGATGACTAGAGTCTAACCGGGCGTACGGAACAATGAATGGACAAAAAGCAATAGTTTAGATTCTTCTACATGCGTAGTTCCTTCGATAAGCAAGACAAAAACCTTAATGTTTACTACTAAATGGAAGATAATCTACAATTAGAAGGTCATACAAAAAACCTGAAACTATATTCGAACGATATGCAATCATATTAAAACAACCATTTGTTTAACAACAATAAGACTGATAGAACTATTAAAAAAATTCAGAAATAATTAAGATTAAATTGTTGTTGCATAAGCAAAAGATAAATAAAGATGAGTCTAGACCCCAACACTTGCGATAGAATATACATTTTGTAGCCTTGTTTTAAGAATCAAAGTAGATGTTCTCAAACTTATCGTTCGAAGCTTCACAATCCACAATTAAGTGTTAACCCACTTAGTCTCTCGCTCTTAGTTAATTTTCTGATACAAAACTATTACATCACCATCAATACGTATGTTGGTAGCATTGTAGTCTCGTGTCTTGCAACTATATATTTTTCAACTTATTGATAATTAAGATTTTGAAAGCCATGAATTACTTAATGTTGCACGTGATGATTTATTAAATATGTAGATGGATAATGAAGACATTATAAGTAAGGAAAGAATTCTTTAGAAATAAATAGTACTTGTACAATCTCTCTGTGTAAAATATATTTCATTAAATTGTATGTATGTACGTTAATTGTTAAATAAATAAGTTTAAGTCTTATAAAGATCGAATTAATAGCAAGGTTACATATTACAAAGTGTATATTTTGATCATCAAGGTAGTGAACGAAAATGGTTGCCTCATCAATAAAACGAGACCTAATGCGCCACGATTTGTCAGAAGCGTTTGACAATAAACACGTTATTCTAATAGTATATTTGTATACGGAATATAAATATTTACTTACTTTTAACAGAGCGGAAAATCTAGGATAATTTTTAACATCGCAATTCACACATCATTGCTACCGAAAACCTTGAAGATTAGTTATGTTTTACGATGGAGTTCTACAAGGTACTCCATTAGTTCAACCTTAATTAATTAATCCATGATTATTAATAACAATTGTAAAATATAAATGATATGGTTCTACTATTGTGACTCATATAACTGTGTCTGTAACTAGTAACTAAATTTTGAACACAGTTCCATATTTAGTTAAAGTTAAATTGTTACAGATAGTAGTCGTTATCAACATTTATTTTGGCTTATTTTTTATTGGAAAACTCATCGTAATTAAACGATCGAACTAAAGCCATAATGAAGTAACGATTAACCATTCCATTGTTAGCAACCTCCAAACACGAGTGGGACAAAAAGCTAACACAGAAGGTCGCATCCAATCGTATTTGTATGACAAACCTGTCTCACGTTTAGAAACGTATGGTAAACAAGATGGTGTAACGTACAAAGATTTCGGTGGACCGGCCTGAGGCTGACTTATGACAACATCATCCATGAATGAATAAATGAATACCGTATGGACAATATTAGGTTATTTGCATCACTTAGCATTTATTCTTATTAAAATGCTAATTCAGATGAAGCTAAGTTTGCTTGTTCTACAAATTTTTCTATCTGTTTTGATTTTGAAAGAAATTATTGGCAATTTATATCGAATGGGCTTGCGATTATAATAATATACTACGACTTTGAAGGTGTCTACCCAGAAGGAGCATGTTTGATGCTATTTTAAAATTGAAATTACTATATGCAGTGGCATATGAAGAGATTTCTTAATACTTTGCACGCTTTATATCGTATACTCGTACTTTGACGAACTCCAAAAGGTCGTGTGTACGTCAAAATAAGACTTTATCTAAGATCAATGACATCGATGAAGACGATACCGTCTTGAGTTTCTGATACTGGAGGCTAGAAGAAAAATGTCATAAGCCTCTTTGAAATGTTTCACAATTTTCAGATTTTATTTTCATAAAGCTAGCTTTTTATGTACAAAAAAAGACGACAGTACAAAAAAGAGAGAGAAGAATTTGAAGTATTCTTGACAAAGGAATGCAAATATTATCAGATCATTAACAAATTAATATGAAAATGCATTTATGCAGTTATATAATTTGTTTTATTTACACCGATATAATCTTACAGCTGTTGCGGACAAGGTCACTAGTCGAGATTAACATGAATTTTATTATTCAAGTCACGTTTCCATAGTAATGGTAGGTGTCAGAAGTTAACGGTGGAATTTGCTATAGTGCGATCACTTGGGCGACATATTTACTCAAACTAAAGTCAGTCCTGGTTTAAAACTAATGCTGTCTCGAATTTTTTACTCAAACCAGATAGAGACAGCATCAGTCTTAATCAGGAGTAACTTTTGTCTTCACTTTGTAATAAATACGTTACGGTTTTAAATAACATATCAAGCTTTCAAAATTTATATAACTGTAAGCAATTTTATCTACAATTTTTAGATTATCATTATGTAATCATTTGAAATCTCGTATGTTACTAACGCAAGCTAGTGTGAAATATATTAAAACGATAACCATCAGGTAATTTAACTTTATAAACGTTGCCTTGCATAGAGATTTTCACCGAATCATTCAACAATTGTAATATACGCGATACAGCAAGTCATCTTGGAATCATCAGCGTGCAGGTAGGTTTTACTGACACGTTAATGGCGTTCTAATCACAGCTACTATTGTTGAGTACTGATAATTTTTATAAATGCAACAGTGATGCTGTCAACAGATTGCGTGATTAACACGTTGTTCCATCCGAAAAAGCTGTTGTAAGTTTAATAGAGGGAAGTACTATAGTAATCACCTTAGGCCTCTGGGGAGCACACTGAACAAAGAGAACAGATCCTATGCAACTGCTATATTCTTGCAGGGAAAATAATAGGTCTCTTGTGCTTGCTACCTCACACCTGAAGACAAGGCTACTGACTCCAAGCGTACTCAGCAAGTAAATCCTGAAAATATATCCGTGCAGCGGACATTAGGATAGCTCTGGGAGTTAATTTTGTCTCTTCAACAAGATAAGAATTATATGAGGTAATATTATGCATACAATAGGGATACTAAGGATATACTACCCAGGTGGGGTAGGAATCAGTGATAATGGAAAGGTAGTTGTAATTACAGGGCATGAAAGTAGATAATTTATTTTACATTATATGACTTTAATAAAAGCTTTGTTGATCTCTTTAACAGAGCAGAAAAAGCCGATCATCTTTTCAACTTCAGATAACAAGTAACATCATCTTATGGAAAAAAAATAGGAAGGTATACAATCTGTGCATCACATTACCAAGTTTTGCATAACAACATATTATGCATGTTGTTTGATACGCTCCGATGCATTAATAGTCCAAAATATCGAGAGACGTTAATCTAACAGAAACACTGGTGACGAGGGACATTATGATTGAGGGACATTATGATTGAGGCACGTCGTTTATGAAAGTAGATTGAATTATTTGGACACATGGAAAATCTGGTTCTTCCGAAAAGTAATAAATTATAGGTGTTTGTCCTTATTTAAATAGAGACTACAGTGATAAGTGCATCCTAAATAACATAGTCTTCTATAAGAAAGTGCAAAACTGTCCTATAAAAAATATGGAAGAATAACGCGACCCAGTGGAAATCTATGAGTGAATTTTCATTTAACCGTACGAATTCAAAACATCGTTTTGCTCATAGTTTGAAGACTTGTTGTCGTACATTGCAGAGTGCTCTGCTGCTACCATAATGAAGACCGCGTACAAATGCGTCACTGTACTGGCAAGAACTTAGATCCAAACATCGTTCAAATGCATAGAATAGAATATAAATTTATTTTACATCAGCCAATTCAAAAAACAGAACGTTGAACTAATTTTGTACAAAAAACGACCTTATCGCTAAAAGAATATACTTCAGATGTTACGGCATACATTTTGCCATTTTAACCTTTAAGATGGGTTAGTAAGTGCAGATTAACAGGATAGCTGTTCGCATTACAATTTCGGCGATATTTTTTGTTTACCTCATTGGGATATATCCATAATATATTAGATTATACATCAAGGTTTTTAAAAACAATAGTATGGTAGCATTCAGCGCCACTCTCGATTGAAATCCAGATCTTAATTAATTCATAGCACGCTGTTTATTTATATGCCGACGACTTGTTTTCCTGTTTTACCATATGCACTTATATGGGCAGTGTGGATTACCTTGCCACAAACGTGGATGCATATGAGAAACTGAAATATTGGTATATAGATTTGTGGGGTAAAATCAAACTCATGTGAAGTTTATTCATAACTATTTCACTGATTACCTATGAATTTTTAAGTCTCAAACAAATTCAGTAAAAATACACAGCTATGAAGTCATCAACATAAGAGTTAAAGCCGTTTTGTATTCATAATTAGGTCACAGCTATATGATATGAACATAAAAACAGATGCTTCGCCATATTAGGACACGATCGAATAAAGAATGAAATTGCATACAACGAAACGTTTGATTAGGATGGCGAGTGAGCATACGACACACCTTATCATAACAGAATTAACAATTATATTAAATACAAAATTCAGGGAATGTTCTACATGTCATTCTATGCAGTACAGGTGTCTTATCAAAATCAATATATAAAACAAAATATAACCGTCACAAAGACATCGCAAAAACTCAATTAGCTTTAGATAAAGTACCTAACGCCTCAGACGTAATTGTGCATGAAGACCTTGAATCTTTAGTGATGACATAAATAATCACAAATAACTTTGTACTTAAATTACATGCTGTTAAGGACGTTGATGTTAAAGACGTGATATGTGTGAGATTAGGTAAAGTAGAATCAACACGCACGGGACCAAAGTAATTACTGTTAATGCGCGGTTACTTTAGTATTCAGTCTGATTGATATTTATTTCAGTTTCAACAACGACAAAAGCTTCATTAACATTATCGACAATAGAACTTGCCAAACTACATTTATTTATTGGAGAGAAAATTGCTTCTGATGACACAGATTTAACACAGTTTTAGTTAAACGAAAATTTTATAGAAGACAGGAAAAGTGAAACTCGAATAGTCACCAAATATGGTAACGTTGCTGCCCTCGATTGTCAAGAAAAGTGGTCAAAAATTACTGCAATCTCTTGAGTAGTTGCAAACTAGAATGGTTTATCCCTAAAGGATCCTTAAGCTTTAGGATCCTCATCCTGATGATTGATTATGGTCGTAATGTGTAATAGCTTTAGTTGTCACTGTCCCCCAAAATATTTGTCTTCAGAAGAAGTAGATAAGTTTTGTTGACTCTGACTTTGACTATGAGATAAACCTCAAGCCATGCTATTTGACGTTATACGACTCAATTTACTAACGAATGTTGACTTCTATTTGTCACAGATAAATCGCGATCAGATCTTTTGTCATTTGTTCTACACTAAGGTTGCGATCACGCCTTAAATAGTTACATCATCATTCCAATGCTAAGCAGTCTAAGCATTCATTATTTAAGATGTTTTCTATAAAAGAGAATGTTTTTATTTATATGATGCATACCAACGACTCCGCATTACCTGATGGTAACATCTAGTTCAGCAATTCAGCATAAACATCAGCTCCGCCTATTCATAAGGTCCTGGTGTCCTATTCTTGTGAATGAAAGTTCTAAATGTCTTGATCAATGAAGCAATGGCCCAGAATTTTTAGGATTGATTATACTGATTATACCGAGTAACGGAGTCCAGAAAGGAGACATCTTTATAGGCTTAGATTGAGGTAAACTTATCCAAATTGATTTAGAAACGTTTTGCATAACTTTGAAAGTGTATTTCAATTTTTATTCCTTACTTTTATTATATCCTATTACAGGAGATTACCATTCCAAGTTACGTGACATCTTTTGGCTTGTCATGTGCTCTTTAATACCGTTCTTAGCTTTCTTAAAGACTGTAATGATAACAAAAATTTAATAGTCATCCATTTACGTCTAGCGGAAACCAATATCGAAACAATCGGCAGAAACAGGATAAGAATAGTATCCGGGCTTACACCACTGCATTCCTAGACTTTCCTGATTTAAAACCTACTTGCGAATTAAGTTTAGAACACATAGGTTGCCTGTAACTATAAAAATGACTTTTCACTTGAATAACTTCATATATCTGACGTATTATAGTGGCAAAAATATCGTATTCTTCATATGTTTTCCCAAGCATGAAAAAACTTCCTTTTTTCGCATGAGGAGACCATTTGTGAACCACCTCACCAATGGCTAAGCGCCAGTGGTCATTTTAAATAAAAAAAAGCTATTTTGAAGTCTAAAATATTATAATTAATAAATTTAAGGGTTAAAAAAACCTCAACAAAAAAAATTATAAATACCTCAATATCTTTTCATAAAAGGTACATTTAATTGCTTCAGCAGAACCTAGGCTATTTCCGTGAAGGGAAAAGGAATTACCGGGTAGTTTTACTGGGTATTTCCATTCGAGCTTTGATCAGATACTGGGCGAGCCACACACGCTCGCCGCTTAGTCAGTTGTGGGTACGTCCCTATGCGGATTCATCCTCCCAAAAAAAGTAATTAAAAAGTAAGTAATTTTCTTACAATCCTCGTAGCGTAAAACATATTTGCCAACTGTACTGATAAGAACCCGAAAAAATTATCTAAAAAAGCTTATTGTTTTAAAAGGTCAGGTAAATTTCCATCTTTATCAAGTGTACTCTCAGCCTTACTGCAGTCGATGTCGACTTTTAAGGCGAGACAGGATTCCTGATCTTGCCGTGGCTACGAGTTTTGTATTCTAACTAGAGATTGCAATCATAAATCCGTTGTTTTGTGTTGTCCACTTTCACTGTTCGGCGTGAAATCTTTGCCTTTACAAGGACGTTTGTAATTTCATTCACTATTTTCCAATTACTTTAATATTATACGTTATTAACTTCATGTAACAATATAATTCAAAAAGATTACTAATGTTAGTTTCGCTTGTAGAGCCGCAGTAAAAATTTAAAACCATCCCCATGGTCTTATGGTTGAGATGATTTTCCTCAAATCTAAATGTCCTGCGGGGTTCAGTTCCCAGAGGCTTAGTTGATGTTTGGTGAAGACGAACGACTGAGAATAATGTCCTAAAAAGCAAAATAAAACTCCAGCATCACTTTTTGACCTTTAGCCCAATTGCTTACAACATTAACCGACAATATAAAAAAGACAATACACATATCAAAATATATTAAAAAGTAAAGACAAAAAATATCAAAGAGATCTTAACTAAATCATTCAGCAACAGTAGGGATTGTTCTAGATCCGTCTAGCATACTAGCACCGTCTAACTTTTAGGACTCACCCAGTGCCTGATAAACGGCACTGGGAGTGACCAATAACTCCCCAGTAACTTCACTGCCTTTGACAGGAGTGGGTCACACTTTGGGCCAGCGTAGTGCTGTTATGGTCTAAAATGCTCGTATGCTTCACCCATGTAGAAAGTCCTGTGACCGCAGTGGGTTGTAAAACTAAACTACAATAGGTATCAAGACAAAATTGAGCATAGCTTATCTATTATCGAAAACTTTTCAAAAATTTGCAAAAATTCAAAAGTAATATAAAAACAAGACATCGACCCTTCAAAGCGTTATCCTATAACATAATGAATAAGAATAATCATTCGATATAGTAAACTTTAAAATTACGCTCGTATCGAGTTCATGGCTGTGTGTGACTAAATTTCGCGACAGTAGGCTGTGCTTTAGGGTAACGAAGGCCGTGATATAAAATATATAATTGATATATTCAGTTAAAGCTACAAGTTGTGTCATATAATATACATAAACAGTTGTACTTTTCAAGGTCAAATCGGGCATATTAAGAAGAAAAAACTTTTAGTAACATATATTTTAAAAGATATAAAAAATTGGCTACCATCTTGGTGTCTTAGAGTAAAGGAGGGTTTTAAGCCACTTTGGTTATAAGGTTACGAAAACTTTAAATGTCCTAAGTAAAACCTTGATTTCACAATTTGGAACTTCGAGAAAAATAACCCATTAATAATTGGTTTTGTTCACTGTGATATACTCAAACACTAGTATATTTATTTAAAACATGTACAGTCGACATCAAAAGCAGTATTACACTTTAGTACCATTTCATTCCAACAATTAAGTAACATCAATGATTGCTTGGAATAAACGGCTATCTGTAAGAAAACTTCTTATGTTACAAGACTGTTATGCGAGTTCTAAAACCGATCGTAAATTCGTTTTGTTATAGTACAAAAAAAATGTATACTATAAACTATAAAAAGAAATATTTGAAATTGGAAAAGCCCGTAAAACCCAAAAAATCAAAATTATAAAGTTGAAAACTACACGTGGCTTTTTATTATTTTTATCTTCATAATACTTTTAGGTTTAAACTTAACCAAGATATGTCCACTTTAACTTTGTGTTGTGACTCAGTATGGAGGATAGAGGAACTTCCATACAAATGGAATGACATTCAATACCAACATACATAGTGTATCTTCATCATCATTATACTAATCTCATTTACTATCAATTAAGTATCGGCTCCTTACACCCGTACGTTCCTTCTCTCGCGTCACAGAGTAGTCTCTATTCTTTTATACTTTTTTACATTATTCTTCTAGTGTGCAGAGGAGACAACAGTATACATCCATACATACACTACAATCATCAAGAGCCTCTATCACTGCTGGGCACAGGCTTTCCTACGCGAGAGCTATATATGACGAGTTTGATTTAAACACAACGCTGTTGTCATAATGCAGGTTGGTGGAAGACAGAGGTTGACGTAACAATCGGGACTTACTACTAACGCGTTCCGAACTACAGAGGGGCAAGATTTAAAAAATTTCGTACTACACCTACACCAGCAAGCTCGTCCATTGAAGACAAATTATATTAAAGGCCCCAAAATTGATAAAACGTTATCTAAATGAAAACATCAACTTCATTTTATCTAATAAGCCTACGTAAACAATAATTTTAATAACACCACTTAATCAGGTTATAGTGACGTGTTCAAACAAGCAAGCTAATTTTTATTTACACTCACAAAAGTTTTATGACTGTTTATGGAAGTCAAAAACAAAATAGCACGCTTAATGAATTAAAAAGCGGTACATTACAATTATTCGGCCTGGTAACTAAGACCTTTAAGCCTTTCATTAATGTATTTAGTTATACTTCCATAGATAGAGTACCAGCCACAGATTAGCAAGAATGTCTACAGATCTGTCAAAGAAAAGAAATTAAGAAAGCAGTAGCGAAAACAGAATATTTCAGAAGGCTTTAGCATTGAAGGGCTTGTCTTAAAATTAATAGCTTTGTGTCAAATTAATTGATAGCTGTACATAAGGTAATTAGATAAAATTTAGTCAAACACAAAAGAAAAACAAAGATAAAAAATTAAATACCATTTTTTTTGTTTTGAAAGTGAAAGCAAAGTAATTAACGTTTATTCAGCCAGAATTATCGATAATGTACTTGTGCAGTATCCCAGCACAAGTTGAATTCGATCTATGCGACATCGCTATCATGAGAAAATAAATTTATGAATTAATATTCTGTTAAAAACTTTACCGGTTTATATAAAAATTTTATATAATTAAATATTTATTTCTTTATTTGTAACTGTATGCGATCGAAAAATAATAAAGGCAATGTGTTTCTAGGCTACGGAGCCCATATAAAATTGTGGTTGATTAATTATAATGGAACTTAAAGATTGCTACGGTCACAAAATCTGTGAAAACATCAGTTGTGTACCAGCTGGCGTGCTAAAACACATTATACACAATACAATTAGTTAGGCATTCAATTTACGAACACTTCTGAACGTAACTTTGCTAATAGAATCTATAGCTTAGCTATTTGTTATATTAAGCGCTCAAGCCACTGAGGCGGTACCAGAAGCCGAATATTTTAAATGTTTTAGTTGTTATTTATTAACATCGCCCATAGTAACTCGAACATAACCAAATATCATGCTTTCGGTACCTTATCAGTAGGTTAACAAAAAAACTAGAGAAAGATTTAAAAGTAATTTGGCTATGACGGTTTAAGGTTGAAAAAATAATTAGTTTGGGAAATCCTGGTCTAAATAAACCTTAGTATATCAATTAGGCGTAGCTACAGTCGGTATAAGTATCGTGTCACACATACTCGTGCACTTTCGAACGCAGTCTGCCTTACCCGACAATATCCGCAGTTTCTCCTAGAAAATTGACACCAATCGATGCAATATTTTAAGTTTCTATCGCTAAGCGCCTAATACTAATAATACTTCTGGTCAAACTAATAAGAGATTTTGAATTACCGGACATTTTAAACAGGATTCACGCCCGGAACACATCGACCTTTTGTGCTTCCGTAATCCCAGAGCCTGCTGTCCTAGAATACTTTCTAAGTACGCTTAGAGTCAGGAGCCTTGTCTTCAGGAGTGGGGTAGCCCAGACCAAAGAGACCCATTCTTTTCATAGCAAGAGCACAGTAACACGAGATGTGTTCCATTAGTTCGGTGTGATTTCCCCAGGCCCTACAGAGGCTATTGCATTAACTTCAAGAACTGGATTAGCTTTCTCCTGTTACTCAGACCAATAAATTGGTAAAATTTTCAATAGAAAAATTCATGAATTATTTCGTGTGTAATTGTTAATATGTAATTAAATTCCCCAAAAATTACTTTCAATGATTTAATGGCCCTCAACAATCTGTGGCTACAGATGAAAAAACAAACAACAAGAATACTGAAAGACCCTTAAAACTGTACAATCAAATTAAAGTGAAAACAACAGAGAGAGGGAGTTATAGGAGTATTGTATTCTTTTTTTTAATAGTATAAAAATAATGAAGAGATTCTGTAGAAGCATATCATAGATATATCGGTGTATTGAAGAGTTTTAACAAATCGCCCGAAACAGCTCCACGAAAAGTACGCCCCGCAAGTAACTGTGTATTTACAATATGTGCATATTTGACTTGATCAAAGTTGTTACATTGTTTCATATCTTCTTTTATATATAAAAATATATAGCTGTTCATTAGTCTCGCTAAAACTCGAAAACGGTTTGACCAATTTAAATATATAAAATAAAAATAAAGCAAAATTGGTAATTTAGTATGGAAAATCTTTTAAATAACGTGCTTTTCAAATTCTGTCATTTTCATCGTTATTTTTAGGACCATATTAAACTCAGCAGTAAAAAATCTTAACATAGGCTGATATAATGAGTACAAAACGATAAATGACTATATTGGTTTTAATTCATATCGATAAAAAAATTATTGTTAGATAGTTGAAATTACATATCACATTCTTATCGGAAGATGTCCTAGGATGCTTTCGAATCTCGACACTGGGGTACTGAATACAAACCCATCTGCTAATAAAGTATATTTCGCATTTCCCATTAAAAACACAGATTTACCATACCATAGCCGATACCACAATCCGTTCCATTTTCAAAAGGCAACTTTTTAAAAAGGCAAAGGGTATCCATACATCCGCACTAATCACTTTCCTCACTGACCACAGACACGTGAACTTTTTTATCGATAACTACTCTCGATTGAGAGAAATTTGCTCGGTTCGTTAATCATTGGACGCTGGCGACCGCCGCGTGCGGAGGTACAACCGTCACTGATTCGTACATAATACGAGTGGGAGTCAAATGCGCTGCAAGGTGTTTGGTCAATTGAGGTCTATCACGGGTGTGTAGATGATAATAAAAAAATACATATGTCGTTTTTATTAACATAGAATTGTTGTTTTTACTTATATATATATTAATTTAATAGTGACAAAAAAATAGTGCCTCAGACTTTTGGAAAAGGCTATAAATCTAACGCCATTATTTATATAGTATTGTTATAGCTGCGTAAACACATGAATATCAATCGGTATTGAGGTTCGCTATCTATAGTACAGTCGATAAGAAAATATCCTTAAATTTCTTGTAAAAGCATGTGTATTTTTTTTAATTCTTGACAGGGTAGTTATTAGTTTTCATCCTACATGGTAAGAGAAGGGCCGAAATTTCTCAACCACAGAGACGTAAAACAATAATTAAATTGAATAACTTAGTATTCAAATATCTCAGAAAGAGCAACTAGTCTTTAGACTGCGTCAGACTGCGGCCGGTTCCTGCGATTTAAACCTGTTAATTAAATGTTTGCTTATGTGTTATGAATATCTGTTAGGTGAGTCCGATAGGACTGACATGTCTTTTTTAGATACAAGTCCTAATAAAGAAATAGATTTAAAATAATATTCAAATATTCCAATTATATATATATCCATCCTAGTCACAAAACTATGTCGTTTTGAAAGATTTCCTTTTTTTTGATGCTTTACTAGCCCATTGAGTCATTTCTATAAATTACTAGTTCAAAATAATTAAAAAAAACAATCTGACTTTGTCTCTGTCTAAGAGAGCAATATACAATTATATTTACTAAGAAACTGCGCCATTTATGTTATGATAACATTACGCACTTGATGTCAAGAGTGGGCGAGAGGTTAAGAATTTATGTTTATTGCGAATTAAACCGTTAAGGTTTATGTCTAATAAAAAACGACTTTGAAAAATTAATTAATATACTTCTCAATGTTCCCTGATTTGAAAGAAATTTTAAATCAGATTGGATATCACTGCGGCACACATATTTCCAGCTGCAAATTATCTTTGTCTGCATGTACATGAATAAAAATACTCTGTAATCTGTATGTTTATATGTATCCTCTTTGTGAGTTGTATGTCTTTTGATGCACAGCATGCATGTCATTAAAAATAACTGAAAATTCTAAAGATAAGCTAACAAATATTAATAGAAAATTGTAAATTTACTAAATTACCCAAAAATCTTAAAGACGTGTAATATTTATAACTGTTTTTCCTTGCACCGCCACTTCGAATAGATGGAGTTATTAAAGACCTATTCGTTCATCATTCATTAATCGAAACTAACGAAATAAGCGGCAAACTTTGATAGCGCGATGAAAACCACGCAGCGCCATCTATTAAAATAGGAAGACACTAATCGGCGTGGCATCACTATACACGAATGGTTCCACTTATTGAGAGTTGTTATTTTGTTACTGTGATCATATAATAAGCAGGATACAATTATTTTAAAAATAATTTAAACTGAAGTATCTTCTCGGTGTACCGAATGAAACAGACATTGACGAAATCGTCTTTTCTGTCTGTAGATCACAAAAGAAAGCTGAATGTTACCAAAAGCACTGTCAAAAGGTTTTTCCTGTCTAGTCAATATCATGGCAAGTCCTAACAGAATTCAATAAACTGTCAACTTTTTAAAAACGACTCAATTTTGAGCAACTAAAGCGTCTTAATCATAGAGAACGATCATTTTAATGGTGCAAGTAATTATGTTCATAAGAACATAACTGAGTTAGACGTAGCTGGGCATTCGTAGTTAAGTAATTATACAACCATCTTTGTAAATAGGCACAGGATAGAAAAGAACAGTGGGTTAGTAAATATAGTTAGACAAAAAACTGTATAACCCTAAAAATTAATTTCTTAAAATGTCATTCTTCTAGTTAATCGTAAAGTTGGTGTAGTAATTACTAATATAAAGGAAATGACAGAGATGGAGTGTTATGTAGAAGAAACTATCTTCTTACTACTCAATTGTTTGAGGTAACGTTTAATGCAGGTAGGTTTTAAAATCTCAATGAATTATTTCCATTAAGTATTACCACTTATATTTTGAGGAGTTAACAATTGCAGAGAATCGAGAGAAGATCAGTGTTGTGTTCAAGGATGCTCTGACATATGCTGAGGGGATGATTCGTCAGTCAAAGATTCTAAAAATAATAATGCCTTGTACAAAGTTAGTTAACTGTTCCCTTTGTATTTCTCTTTTTGGATTGGTTGATGTACAATAAAGATATATTCTATTCTATTCTAAAATATTTATCTTCAATGACGTATATTTTACTTTTAGTGGAAATGTTGAGCGTGTAATGGCGTCAACCGACCATTCCTTCGGGGAATAAGACTTAGTACGAGAGTAAGGAGTGAAATCTTCGCGCGAGGGTGCCGTAATGTAGGTGCTGTACACTGGGGGTACAAATCACGCTCGTAGGCACTCACACCTCTGTGAGCGCCACAAAGTATCAAATGGAACTGCTTTTAGTGCGCTCGCAGCGCTGAGTGCTCACGAGCGGTATTTGGAAGTACCCTGGTTGAAATCAGTTTGCTATAACAGGCAAACGCTTTTATTATTTTACTCGCTCTGGCATATGCACATATTTGTGTGTTACTGACTTAAATAACACTACCTTACATTTAAGAAGGTATGCGAAAAAATCTACAAGGCTTTATTTTCACCTCAAACAATCATTGTCTCTGTTAATGACCGGCAAAGAAAAATAAATGACACTCAATTTCTTACACTGTAACCAACTTAGATCTCTGTAACTACTGGAGCGGCTATTTAATGACTATTCGTCATTTCAATCGTGATTTTTCAATGGCATTAGAATTGCGTATTAGGTACGACAGAAATCTTGATAATAATTTTTGTACAGTGGACTGGAAATTCGTATAACTTAAAAGTGTACACACAAGAAAAACAATAAGTCTGTAATGATTCCAAAAAGTTCATAATATTTGTTTTTTTTTTGTGTTTCTCTTTTTGAATTGGCTGATAAAGATATATTCTATTCTAGTCTATAATATTTCTGAAAACAATTTAGCTAGGATAAGTAATTATTGTTATTGATATATTTTTGCTTTTCTGAAATCAGTTTTTGTGTAGGTACATTTCTAAAGTAAATCTTGGAGGGGTGACCGGTGGAAATGCAGGTTTAAGTAGCATCTCTAAAAATGTCGTTTAAAATTTTCTATATTTTCATAAAATTTGTACAAATTTAAAATCATGGGTGACTTTTCAATTTTCGCTATCCTTTTCCAATGCGTAATGAGATAAGGGGATATACTTAAATTTAGATTAAAAGTGAGTCATCAAATTGAGGCCCAAACTTAGGCATGTGAACATATACTAACTTAACATAGATTAGAATAGAATTTACGAATTGTCAACCAAACGTCACTCACTCTCTAACCTATAACTTATATTACTTATAAATACTTTCAATTTTATTAGCCGTAGCCGTGTCGTACTATATTTTCCTTAGACGCGCACGTCACGGCTCCACGGTGTTCACCCTATAATGAAGGGTTTACTAACTTACAAAATATAGGTAGCGCTGTTGGAAATGTTCTTAAATAAATTATAATTTGATGTTCCTGAATACAGTCACAATTAATAAGAAATTATTAAAAATATCGCAAATATTGCGCCACAGTGAAAATATGGGCATTTTTATTGGCTATTCAATGTGTTAAGTAAGAGATTTTATAACGAACCTTCATATGACTGAATGTATGTACAGAGTGTACACGCAACTAGCAATAGTTCAAATAGCAAAACGCCATTTCCAGCCATTTAACTACACATTCAACAGTTTGGCGCGACACCGTTGGATCATTCTCGGAATCGAGTACCGTTTACTTGTTTTACTTAGTTGAGAGGAAGCACGAAGCGTGTTTTCCATACCAACGACTAAACTAGGGCAAATATTCGGCTTTGTTAGTCTTCACAGCATTATTGGTGCACTTTGCAGCAATATTTTGTTCGTGCTGTCGCTGCGGGCTTTACACGCGGGGGTGGTAGAGGAAAGATCCACTTCTTACCCTAATCGAACACTGGTAATGACCTATCGATGATCGGTGAGCTTAAAGCTTAGTGAGAAGTTACACTCACACTTTACACTTACCCTTACTTTACTTTAGCGTTTTACACTTCTGCAGCACACACAATGGTCTTTGCTGTCATCTATTTAAAAATGTTTGTCTTGTAACCAATGTACTGTCTGGATCTATTTTTGTGAATGATGTAGAAATGATAATAAAGACTATCGACACAGCTCAACTTCTAATGTAAATAGAACGAAACGCCCGCAGACAGCAGTCAATTTTCTTTTGAAACTGTGTTCAGATAAGTAAATATGAGTTAAAGTTGATATACTACAACTAACTGTTGCTATGCACCTTACAGAATACGCATTTGTAACACACGGAACAGCGAAGGCAAACTTAACAATTAAAATCATTGCTTCTGAGTGGGCAGGGGGATAGTGATTGCGAAATATCTTCAGAGCACACAAATGATCAAAGCTTTTTTATTATTTTTATTTTACTTTCAATTCTCTAATTTCCTTTGTAATACTAATACATAATGACATAGGTAATTTGTAAATGTTATTATAAATACTAAATGCTGAGAGTTTCTTGCGCCGCTTCTTCTCTGCAGCTACTAATTCGTCGAAGCGGTAGTAGGGTTAATTGGGAATATGCATACTAGTGTTACTTTTAATTTTAAAATAGTTTATTTCATACACAATTAAATTCTATAACTGGAACAATTTGTACCAGTTAAAGTTATCACTGTGACCTTTAATTACATTTATTTATTTTTTCTCATACATATTCCCTGTCATGACCATTTAAAAGAATTTAGTAAATAAGTTTATTTAAATAAAGATATTTTGACTTTGACAATCGAAATTGATTTTTAAGACGACCGTCAAGACGAGTGGTCTGGCTACTCCTGTCCTAAACAAGAGATATAAATGTCATAGGGCTTATTTGATAGCTTCGAATCATTTAATTTAATTACCATATCTAATTTAATTTAATTACCATATCTAATTTTTAATTTGAAGTCATATTGATTATGATTGTCGTCCATTCCAAATTGGAACTTATCTGATAAGTTTTACGATTAGAGATAGCATGCCTCCAAGATGAATTATATCTTAAGAAATATTCCTTAAAATTGTCTTAAGCTAGAATACGACTAGCTTTTTATGACAATTTTCGCAAGACGTTTTAAACTAAGACATTTTCTTAGGAAACCTTAAAGATCGCTTCAAGCTTCCATGTTCGACTGTGTAAGACCTCTTGTGTCGTACGTAGCCCTTGAAGAGGGCCACTTGTTTTTTCAAAGGCCCTTAGAGGTCTATTTTATACCTTAGGGGAAAAATCGTCTTAAAGAATATTTAATATTTAGGTTATAAGGTTAGTCAGATATGCGTCCAAAATTGGTAATTTGTTTTTAAACGATAGTGATTTTATTTTAATCTCTGGCGATATAGTCCACGTAGATTGATAGATATCTTATCTTATCTTGATGTAGGGCCAGGATTATTCCTGGAGCGCGTCGACCCAATGGGATCTTACGTGCTTCCCTAATCTTAATGTCTGCTGACCTGGAATACCTCCAAGATGTACTTAATTAGTACGCTTGGAGTCAGCAGCCTTATATTTTCAGGACTGGGATAGCCTAGTCCAAAGAGACAAATTCTTTTCATGGCAAGAGCATCACAGTTATATAGATTGATAGATAGATAGAATATGCTTTGTTGTTCACTGTCAATTACAAAAACAGACAAGCGTAGACGTTTGCTTGGGGCCTAATAATAATAACTCACCCTGTCAGAGATCGCTTCCTCCATTTTCCCGCGCTTCAATCCCGGCGCGCGTATAACATTCGCCGGTGGCGCCATGACGGCGGACGGCGGAACTATCATTGAGCCGCCACCGCCCGCCGGTATGAACCCGGCCTCCATATCAACTGTCACACTTAACACACATTGCTACTGCTCGGCAACAGATGGCGCTGTTCGCAACTTTTTTGAACTATCAATTTTTAAACCATAACAAATTTTATTGTTATAATAAATTATTTTAACACTGTTATAATTTAATTACACTTTTTTAAACACTCGAATCACTGATTTGATGCACTCGGAACTTTTTCAGCACAGTTTTTATAGAGCACTTAACAAACTGCACTTTCAAGCTAATTTAGATGAGCACCTTTTAGCTTAAAGTGTTTTTCTAAAAATTATTTTCGAACGGAACTTAATCACAGGTCTTAAAACACGTTTCCACAGCGACGGTTGACTGTTTTCTGCGTTTACGACGGACGGTTATATCGATGTCTCGCTCAATCGCCGCATCTGCGAAAGAGAAAGAAAGGCTGTTATGATAATTGACAAAACAACGTATTCCGAATTGGACAAGTTTTGCATTAATTTATTTTGGATGATTTTTATCAAGTTCATTATCAATTTATCAACTTTTGCCTTGAATTGATACTCCAAGAAGGTAAATAAATATTTTTATATGAACTTTACGTGAAATTTATAAACAAGATGAATTTATATCTCTCGAGATTAGAATCCCGGTAAAGACGGATTTTTGTGTGATGAGTAAGAACGCCTGTTCACGATTCATGAATGGATGTGTATTTAGCCTTTTTATAAAAATTTCAATATCTATTGCGGTTTCATATTACGTGCGAGTGATTGATTTAACATGGTGGGCAAAGCAAGCATATTTTACAGAAGCATCTATCAAGTCTATGCTCTATATATGACTTTTTATAAATTACAATAATTCAACCGTCAACACCCAGACCAGTTGAACATGATTATGTTAATTACGCAAAAGACCAGTCAATTCTGAATATCAAATAGGGCATGTAAAATGTATTTGATTATTTCATTTAATTTTTTACTAATCTCAAGTTCAAAGTGCAAGGTCAAACGATTTTTGGAATCTTTTTTTATATATTAAGCTCAGCAAATGAGTCGTCACCACCTGATGATAACGATGAGTCCATATGTGAAGATAGCTAGTGAAGCATGCGACATACTGCCCTAGCCACCCTCACCTTGCCGGCCCAAGTGCTTTTTCACGTCACTTTTAAAGGAACCCATGTTGAATGAAGGAGGCAATACGTGTGCCGGTTAGGAATTCCACGCTCTAGCTGTGCGACAGAGAAAGGAGTCACAAAATCTATTAGCGCGTAAAGTGGCGACGCGGCGACAGTGAAGGACTGATTCCGTACACAAGCACGCGTACTCCTGAGTAGGAAATCATTTACAATTAGCATTCTTAGCTAGTGGATCTGGATAAAGACACACGACACCAAAATTTAAACACCTACAACCGCCTTGCCTATTTCACTGCGTTTCGGCAAAAGTAGCAAGTATAATTACATGGCACGGGGAGCATTTACATATCTTGAGAACAGAACGATACCGCATCAGCAATACCGATCTAACAATACTTACATAAATAAATAATAAAACATAAATGCTACTACGAATACATACTCAATATAGTCAATGAAAGTGACTTGTATATTATTAGAGTTTTATATTATAATGGCTTGATTATGAAGTTCTCTGTTCACTCTAATTACAACACATCTACCAAACCTTTAAAACAAAAGACTATCATAAAAAGATCCCAAAAGAAAGAGGCCCAAACTTTCAAACCAGAATAACTGAAACACCGTAACCTAAGAACTATTTACGAATAATCATTTTGACATTTCCTTTGCCACTCCCAGAAAAGGCGATGAATGGTACTCACAGTACGGAACATAGCCTACATAGAGAGCAAACAATAGGTTTGTGTACTATTTAAACATGTGTCCAATGTCCGTGTCTTATTCATATCAGACAAAGCTTAGTGTTTCTCTTCAAATAAGTACCTAAAAACCTTGAACCTCAACGATTTTGTTAAGTTAATGAATGTTGTCGTTAACACCATTTATCAAATATCGCTAGTTAGTTTGTAATTTGCGAAAATTTTCGAAGACGTAGCGAAATTAAATCCTATTGATACTGGAATACGGGCCAATAATAACAACATACAATATACAATGACCTTTAAAACTTTCTTTAGATCAGTCAATCAAAGTGTGAAAAGGTTATTTATTCGTTTGTGAAATTAATCAATACTGAACTTTATATACAACGAGAATATGGTTTCAAATAATTGTTAAATAAAAGCATTCTGATCAAAGCTTTTGAGCCCACAAAGCATTAAATTTAACACATTCAATGCCCAATAAAAATGCCAATATTTGCACTGCTTATTAAATATTTTTTCCAATAAAACATTAACTATTTCGCAACATTGAAGTGCCGACCGTGACTCCATGTGTATTCATAAACATCAAATTATAATCTATTTAAGAACATTTCCAACAGCGCTACCTATATTTTGTAAGTTAGCAAACCCTTCATTATAGGGTGAACACGGGAGCCGTGTCGTGTGCGTGGAGTGTGTTCGTAACACGACTTACGACATTTCACTCAAGTGTTCCGTCAGAAGAAATAAGTTCACCTCTTTATTTTAAAACAACGTGCTAAGATGTTTGTAAGCAAATATTCGATATCAGGTTTTCATTATAAATTGCTCAAACATGGACAACAGGTAAATTCTGGCTTTATACAGAAGATCTTAAAGTGTTGATATTATACAACTTTCGTTTGGTAATGACAGATTGACATGAAAGCTCGATAGTTCACATAACACAAATCTTAAGGGTAACTTAAAAAATTACAACACAAACGATTACTCAAAAGTAATGATGATAGAATATTGATAAGATATTTTACTAACGAAATTTTTAAGTAAAACAAAAAAAGCAATTCATCGTGTCACTACTTGTGAGAGGATTTACGAAGAATGAAAAGTGCTTCTTAAACATGAGATGTTAAAATGTAAAGATATGTATTGAGGTCTCAAGTTAGATAAACATTATCAACGCCAACGTAATGTCTGTCAAAACTGTACAACAGCTGACGTCTGTCGAATGTGTGTAAATAGTGAGAAAAGTGCAATAACAAGTTACAACTGCGACTTGGAATGCATTGCTTAGGTTCTAAGCATGATGAGAGAGAAAAGATTTTAAACTTTAGCGTTGTACTAAGTTATAATAAGGTTTTACTGCATGTAAACTAACACTGGCCTTTATAGACTGATGTAGGAGACTTTATTCAAATATATTCGTTAATCAATCACTGTCACTATGTACTCATTTTATAAGTGTTATATTTCAATATTTTTATTTAAATACTTTTACAATATGTAATAATGATGTAATAGTCAATTAAACGACAATTAATACTTTTTTTTTTCAATTATGTGGCCTGGTAGCTAAGACCTTTAAGCCATATCTTTATTAATATAGTTTTTATCTTTATTTATGGCTCCAGGATACTGGTGCAATGTAGCCTTTTGCCCCGTGGAGTTTTTGGCGACTAATGGTAGGCCCCGCTCTTTTGTTAATGACTTACGAGAAAATTTTTGAAAATGGAATTTAATGTAAGCGATACGAAAATGGAATGTTATGATAATGATTACGACGAAATGATAAGTAAATGAGAATAAAATCATGTAATGTTTTTAAATAAATAAACTTACCATACAAATGAATGAATGGAAATGAAACACTGAAAAATCTCACGTAAGTCACTAATCAACGCTGAATGATGTATTGCATGACTTAACGATCCTTTTTGCCATAAAACCACCAATTTTATGACAAAAACAACACTACAACACAATATATTAAATAAAACACACAGCGCCAAACCAACCCCCGCCATTACGCGCCAAAAACACCACAATTAATACTATTTTTGTTGGACATTGCGCAAAGGTTGCACTGTATGGACTGACTAGATTATACATATCACATTTTAAATATAAGCAAGATATACAATCTGTCACGCGAGCTTCTAGTTCGTAAGTTTGACTTGGTTAGATTGGCTAGAGGAGTAAAGGTTATGTGACGTTGGGGTTTGGTAACAGGAAATTTTAAGTACTTTACAAACAGTCAAAACTATGTGACGTTATGTGATGCGATAACTGTCATCTAACATAATATGTCTCAAATTATATTTTTCTGTTTTTACTACTTTACAAATATTAATTAAATAAATTAATTAAAATAAAGACGCTACATTCTTGGAATCTCGGATGGAATCAATATTGGAATGTAAAAGGAACAATTAATTGGAAACTGTATAAATTTATACATAGTTTTAATGGCATTAGTCATCGAGCCAGATAGACTTGAGAGACATGATGATAACTACACAATTCTAAACTTAAGAATAAGATTTAGAAGCCTTCACATTTAAAAGGCAAAATTAAAACAACAATTTAACGAAACAACAAAGTCGCAAGAAACGTCCAATTTCGCGCAGTTAATACAGTAAGAGAATCTAATCCTGTTATAGTAATACGATCGGTAAGCGGATTAAAGATAATGTGAGAATTGTCGATAGCACCTACCTTATCTTTAATCTGTTTTTACATTACATAATCTTCGGTAGGCCGTTTGAAGGAAGCCTGATTATATATTTTAAGACATGACGTTTTTACAAGCTCAAATTGCTTATGCATTTAAGTCAGTAATTTACAACAACTTCAAACGACAGTTGTAGGTAAGTCTCGTTGATAATTAGCGGCCACACATTGGAATATAAATCATATAGTGCTAAAATAGTAATAATTATATTATTCCAATACCTTTCCTTGTTACCTTGCAAAATGGACAATTCAACTGCCAAAAATAGTTGATTAAGACCGCTGGGGAAAACATGAATCTGGTGAAATCCATAAGGACACTGATAAGCCAATATACATTGACATAGACGAACTTGATTTGCAAAATTTATTATATAACTAAATTTTTATCCTTAAAATACAACCTAAAGCAATTTTGTATATTTGATTCTGGGACCAGAAAAGCTATCAACTGCATCTTTAGATTTTTTGGAACAACCGACTCTTTCAGTTTCCGCAATATTTAATATCGATATTTCTATTTAACTAAAATAATAATGTAATCTACAACGCTGACAAAATTGATAGAGTCAACAATGAACCATGCGACTGTACAAAATTGGGCTTTGTCTCCAATCTCGGGATAAGATAAGCTAAATCGAAAAAGTAAAAGTAACAACTTTCACTTAACTGCTAATACAAAACAATTCAAAGACTTACTATTTCAAAGCAGTAGATTGAACAAATAAATTTTATATCCGGTGCTGTGATAATCAGATTTGCGATTTGACTACTTTTCCCAGTAATCTAAAACCTAGATATGATGATATTTTATATAAACCAAATGATTTAAAAGAACTTATTTTCGTTATGTTATTATTTCCACTTATTTATTTAACCACAATTGCATTGAAAAAGATGACCAATATTCTTAAAACCAAAACTAGATTCAGGTAAAAATTCAGACACGTTTATTGTCATTTGCGATTGATGCGTATCATTATAATTATTGCGGAGTTGATATTTATTTTATAGTTGACATATAAGCAGGCTATACAAATCTGATCAATGTTCTCAAGTTTGGAAGTCGTTCGAGCTCAACCGGTTTCCAATAAGTTTCGGAGTTGACTCAACTATTGTGTGTGATAACATAATAAAGTTCACTTCCGAAAAATTCCTATCTAACCCTTATATTTACTACCTTAAAGATGCCGCCGGATTAATGTCCTAGATTATACTTCGCTGGAATCTTGCCAGCATTCCCACCATAATTGTCACCCCACATAAAACGGTTTAACGGTGTTATGGAGGTCGTAACTAAGTTTGGAATATTAAGAAATTACAAACTAAAGACAATGGCGAGTTTTGGCGAAAAATGAAATGAAATGAAATTTTTATTTTAGAACAGCTTACATAAGACCATGACCAACTGTCGCTGAACTAGGCCGAAGCCTGTATTTCAGCATACAGTGCCTCCATCCTCGGAAGTGCAAAAAACAAAAATTTTAATAATTACAAAGGAATATTCTAATAACAATTTTAATTTACATATGTAACATTGATAATAACAAAATGTAAAACTTACGCACTAAAATTAATTTGTAATTCATGCATTGTAATATAAAGGTTGAATCAATAACATAGCTCCCTGTTTAGATAGTATTTATACTATTGCACTTCATGAACCTTAGGTTGGGATATTACATAAAGACGATTCACCTATAATCATGGCTATCATAGAACAAGTAACGCAAGAACAGTAAAAAATGATATTATGCATTAAATTAGATCGTGGGAATAAGTTTGACAAGACAGATACAATTAATAGCATCTCGGACAGTAAATAATCACGTGGAGTTTTAAAATAATAACAAGGTATAGATTTTAATAATAATTCACACAGAATATGTAATTAAAATCATCTAGAAGATGTTGTTTCTTCAAAAAATCTTACCGCTTTTATAGAAGTCATGTATGACACAAACAACAGTTCCATTGAATTAGAACCTCATTCCTCGTCTGGAATCCCGCCATCGTTTTCACCATTGTTGCCCACTTACATTACAAATTCGTATGGTAATCAGCGAGATTACAAAACAAAAGTAAAGCACGTTCACAACATTCAATATCTAGACGTCTCGACCGATTTGCAAGAAACATGTAACACTCCCGCATAATTTTACCGGATGATTTCAGCCCCCAATTTTACTATAGTGATAGCTATCACTTTTACTTTGACATTGTATATTGTTTCAATAAGTGTCACTATAGCACTCATATTTACTAGATCAGCGATGTATACACAGTTATTGTCATAATTGACCGATGACGATAAAGGTTTGAATTCCTCATTCATCGTCAGTCCACATTTATCATAAATAAATTCTAGTCTTTCTCTGTTCTTAATTCTTTAGAGGTCGGTCAATATGTTTACCTCTTATATCTCTCTGACAGACAAACCATCTGTGGGACTTTCTTATCTTATTACTCCCTGTCTTTTCCAACTCAGGAATACGCGAGCTGGTCTACGGAGTCACTCATTCTTAGTTTCCATCTCTATATTACGCACATAGATATCGTGACTCATTTTTATCGCACAACCAGGGCGTGGAAATCGTTACCGGGTATTACGACCTTTTTACACTAAGGTTCTTTCAAAAACGGCGGCCGGCAATATTGAAATGGCTAGAGCAGTATGTAGCATGCTGCACTAGCTATCTTTGCATAAGGACTTGCTCAGCGTCAGGCGGTGTCGAATCATTTTCAATGCTTTCATTTAAAAAAATATCTTGCTCAATATCAACGTAATACGTCCCACTACTGGGTCTAACTACACGGCAGAAACACACAAGAACTTTTGGACCATACAATACAAAGCGGGTTTGTAGGTAAAATTGGTTGCAATAGAAATGGAATAGGAAACGCATCTCTAATGCTATCAAGGAATGTGAAACCGATTTTTTTGAGGGAAAGAGATGTAATGGATTTTTGAGTAACTAAAATAATTAATTTCTTTTTTTCCTTTTCTTCACGTCCGGTTTCCTATCGCATTTTAATATATGCAAATCTGTCAAGCCGTTTTTGTGTTTTAGCGAGACTTAGGAACAGTTAAACATTGTTATATCTTCAATTTTATATTATACATGTCATGTGATATACAGGAAACCAACGAAGAAATTTTTATATTGTGTGTGAAGTCGACCAACCCGCATTCGGTCAGCGTGGTTGACTAAAACCAAATCGCCCTAATTTAGGATAGGCTCGAGCCCCCCCGAGTGGGGATGTATATGAGCTGTTGAAGATATTTTTATAAATAATAGAAGAACTATTGAAACTTTAGAAGAAGAAGACATATTAAATTTACACAAGAAAGCTTTATTATAAAAGTGGGAATGATTCATAAAATTTCAATAAGTTGTGAGAGCTTACGATGAATGTTTGCTTGCTAGCAGAACAGCGAACAATCAGTCATAATACCATACACAGCACACGAATCAAGTCCCAAAGTAGTAACTAACAAAGTAATTCAGCTATGATTTACGTTGAACTTTATCAGCCATAAAATTCATGATGTAGCCAAAAAATAACCAGACATTAAACTGATAGAAATAAGTTCATAATACCCTCCTAACATAGTGTAAGCCATTCTTAACGAATAAAGAAAAACTATATCTACTGCTGTACAATTCCCTGTTATGTTAATTCATGTCCTCGTTAAAATGGCTTCCTTCAACAAAGCAGCGAATACAATTGAAATATTAACATTTTTGTTATTATTTGTGTCTTATGTCTATTGACTCTCATTTGACACTGTGTCACTACGACTTCAAAGACTTTTGTAGTATTGTGACTCATCACCAATATGTCAAAGTAGTTCATTTGGATATTTATATAAATTTTAGGGGTTTAGATGTTTTATTTCGTTTGGAGAGATTTTATTGCCCTGAAGTACGGCTAAGTTTGTAAATGTGGAGTCGAGATTTGCTTGTCATCAGATTTACATATCTGCATGATGAGTATGTTTAGTTATTTATAAATAATAAACATTAGTATTGTATTTCCTCAGTCGTCTATAAGGAAGCAAAATTCTACCTACACACGTTATTGTTTTAACTTACTCACAGAAAAATGGACGCTAAATTACCAATTTTAAAACAAACAAGAATACAAGATGGAGGAAACACGTCATTAACAGGAAACTTAAGAAAAAGCAGACAAGACGAGGAGCTTAGTCCAGACACAATTAGTTTTAAATCGTCTCGCCTAAAGGGAGTATATATCATCTCAACTAATAAAATATAACGAAGGAGACATATAAAGAAATGTTCCAAATACTAATGCTTCTTGTGGTTTAAGGAAAAGGTTATTTACATCACTTAAAATAGGAAATAAACAATAATATTCTCTTGATAACGGCATCACGGGAAGGCAAATCAGAAAACAATGCTGATGACATATCGAATTTCAATGATTAATACGATGACAATGAACCGATTATTTGCGCTCGGTGACGCGTGATGAAGGCGATCGGAGATGCCGTTAATGCTAGACGCCACTGGCAAACTTTCTTGGAATCATCACGGCATACACGAGGAACAGCTAAGTAAAGGTGTAACGGAAAGGTTATTTAAGACGTTTGTATTATGACGTATTGTTGTACTAAAATTGTTGTACTAAACATAACTATTGGATAACTATTGGATTCTCAGAGATAGATAGATAGATAAAACATTTATTTCCATTTCTACATCACACACAATCCATCCAGACAGTACATAGATTGAAAGACAAACATTTTATAATAAAGGTATTAAAGAACTTTGTGTGCGCTGCAGAAGTGCAAAAGGGTCGCAACTCAGTAACTGATTTTGTTCACATCGCGATGTGAACATGAGATGAGAACTGCCTTTTAAGTTTTTGACATATTTTGGTATAATATCAAAGTAGTATTAACGACTGGCTGGCATCCATAAGCCTCTTTTATAAATGTTCGTTTCACTATTACACTTTTTTGAACTTATCTTGGTACACGTAGATTAATGGTGTCAATAGTGTGTTGGTCTGTTTTATCTTTTCTGTTATAATTTAATTATACTTGGTTTTACCGTGTGCCTCGTGTTTCCTTAATTCTACTAAACGGTAGCTGTCAAGTACCACAATTGATCTAGAAGAAAAAATAATCTATGTTGTACGATAACTTGCAAATCATATGCAAAGAGTTAAACTTATTAATTAACCAACGCATCATAAAATTTCTATCGTGGTTTTTATCTTATATTCAAACTAATCTTGAGTTAAATAAGAGATCTTTTAACTACAAATCTAATTTAACTTACATAGAAAAACCGGCTTTTTCAAAACTTGCATATTGTCTACGAAGAAAAACGAATCTAAAAAACTATATAATAAGTTCACCACTAAAACTTTCACAGCAATATAATCTGTAAAGATAAAATGAATCAATATTCCTACTATTAGAATTCGTCATTTAAGTACAAAGTCGTCTGCGGCCAAGCATGCCATAACGTTCATGCTCTGATAACCACACAGATGTCGCGGTGCGAATTTTTTTTAAACATTACGTTCCCACGCATAATTACGACTTAGACTTGAGATAGAATTGCACTCATAACGGAGGATTTAAACAAGCGGTATATGGAAGAAAGGAGAAATTTGAAATCACATCTATCGTAAGGTTCGATTCGCATTTTAGCAACTGTAAATAGCTATTTTGTATACGACGTTTAAAAACTATTCAAGAGACCGTTGATTGCATCGATTTAGAATTAAGATTTTTTCAAACCTCATTAGAATTGATATTGAATCGTAACTTTATGTTTCCCTAGCTCGCGAGAAAGGGGCTCTTGAGATACAGACAGCCAGCGAAATGATTTCAAGTCTTGGAACCCTGAAACATACAGATGACACAACTTCATCAAATAATGAGTGGAGTATACCTTCATCAATCTTAACGGTCCACGATGTTCTTCTTCATGCCTTTTGAAAGGACCTGTTACTGTTAGTTTGTATAAAGCCTGTTTTGTTTATATGTCAGTTTACTTTTTAATATATTTTGATACTATATTGTTTTTATATGTGACCGGTGACGAGTCAAGACGTGGTTTCCTTGCTTTCCCATTTCTCTCCAAAATACAGTCCACAGGCTCCCCAAGCTAACTACCAGTAACAGGACCCATGTTAGAAAGTGGAAAATCATGTATCGGAAAAGAATTTGAAATTTCGGATGTATGACATAAAAAAACGACCTACTAAATGTCTTTGTAATGTTACGGCGATGAGACTTAATCGCACGACACGATCTATGAAGCACACGAACTGAATGGAAAGAGGAAAATGGGATATAGTCTAAAATTTCTTGAAATGACTCTCCATTACAGCTGATAGAAGAAGCTAAGTTGATATACAAATGTGAGGAATATCAGTTTCTGAGTTGAGTGACTTCTTTGCTCTTATGCAACGCTCACAGAACTATACTATGCATTGTTAATGTTATTTTTTAATAATTTCATGTTTAACACTAGATTTACCAGACCAGTCATTTAGACTGGTCGTGCAATTTCAATTCAAAATTCCTACTATATTACACTTTTTTTTTTCAGAAATGATGTTGACTTTTGTAGCTATAATTAGAGAGTACGTTTTATAAACTTAATGTTATTTTATATACATTAGTAACAAATATAATTTTTGTTGTTGACATATATTCAAATCGCTGGTATATCTAGTGTTAAGAAATGAAAATAAAGAGCTCTCAATGTCTAACGTTTTTTCCACCAATCATAGTTGCTTCCACCCCTAACTTCGTCTGCATTAAGAAATGGGTCCAAAGTCTCCCGAGCTTGACGTAAACTATCCCACTTTAAGTCTATCTAGGTTTCGGACTCCGAGTCTGCCAACTTTAATTGAAACTCGTTTAGCCGTTCTTGCGTGACTAACAAACATCCCGATTCTCAACATCTAATCTAAACATACAAATTTAGATTTATAACTTTAAAAGGATTTCAAGCTATCAGATGATGCATATAAGAGACTTCCGTCGCTACCATGAAATCGACGGGACTTGTTTAGATAATTATAAGTAATGATCTCTTTCTACAAACATCCTGTGGCTTTTAATCACGATAACGGCACTGGCAAGCTATTTTATTATTAATACCTATTCTGGCCGAGGTTTTCACTAGCAGAAAACTAATTAAACGTGGTCCTAAGAGACATTGCATATAAAAGAAAGAGGTATATGAATACTAATAACGTGTTTTATTGAAACAATGTACGAAACTAAGTATGATTTTTTTGATATATAAAGCTCAGAAAATGACGACACCACCTGATGATAAGCAGTAGAGGAGTCCATATGTGAAGATAGCTAGTGAAGCATGCGACATACTGCCCTAGCCACCCTCACCTTGCCGGCACAAAAAATGCTTTTTCACGCCTCTTTTAAAGGCAAGCGGTATACAACCGGTTCGGGATTTTAAGCTAGTATTCTTGAGTTTAGCCAAAAAAAAAATTATTTAGATAAACAAAAGCTTATTTCTTAATAACTTTAGCTTTTATAAGGAAGTAGCTTTAAAATCTATTCTGAGGATTTCATTAAATAATATTTTCATTCCTTACTACTAGACTCATTTGTGAAGAAGAATATTTAAGATTAATTTAACCGGAATGCCAAATCAATGGACACCACAGCGTTCACAACATGTAGATGATGTGTTAGCTGCTTCGATGGAGTCTCAACCAATCTATCCGCACAATCCAGACACTGATACAAAACTGCAGGTGAAGTGAAACTGTTTTACAAAATCGATAGAGGTTACATTTAGAAGCTTGCATCCAAAGGCTAGACGCCGCTACGTTCAAAGTGAATTCGATTTGCAATTAAAACGTCAATAAGTGGAGATTTTGTTCTGCAGCGGTTTGTGGCACATGGAAACCGGGTAAAAGAATGGTTTGTGCAGCTAAATTCACATGCTGTTTATTTTAAAAATGTAGAAATATTTGTGCAAGCAGTCCCATCGTACCATCAAATTTATTTTGATACACAAACTAACTAGACCTAGGATCCTGACCTGAGGCGGTTGCTTCATACTACAAGACAGATAAACAAGATTTTTAAATTTATTTAATTTTACTTAATTAAATTTAATTTCATTCAATAATAACTATACTATTTCAAATCAATTATCTATTTTTATATTTATGTCGTAGTTTATGGATATAATTACGTCCAATATTTAATATTTTAATGGAATACTTAATAGAATCATATTGCAATGTACCGGAAGATTCGTAAAAACGAAAGGGTCATAGATAATGCTCTCGACTCCACCAAGGACCATAATAGTCATTCTACCTTATCCTATAAAGTAATCAACGTTTATTAGAGCAATACACTACAATACAGCTGCATCAAATTGTCCATGAATAATCGATACAAGCATTCGTTCAAGATAATCGATTATATCGAAGAATAATTTTACTTTAACAGAGTACAGTTCTAATAGACTTGTGAGGATAGATAGCTAGGTTATTTGTGTCAATAGGTATGCTATTATTATTAACTGTCGGTTTGCAAGAGCTCTCGCGTATTGGTTTGGGGCTCTGGTGTTTGAATAATTAGAAAAAACATGACATGACTAAGTGAAAATACTAAGAAAGCTTATCATAGATCATAGGCATTCTCATATGCTTAAGCAAATAGTTTATCTTGTTCACATAACCCGAAAATCCAGACAGTATTTTATAAAATATTTTGTTTGCCATTTCAAAAAATGGTTCTAATTTCAAGTCACAATCAAGTTTCTTCCATTTTTGATAATTTTTTGATACAATTTCTTGGAAAATTTGTGATCCTAGCTGGGTTGAAAGGAAAAGAGCCAGAGTCCCAAGCCAACAAGCTCTAAGAATTGGTCCAACCAAATAACAATTAGACTATGAAGTTTAGTGCGCCACCAGCGATCGCCAAACGAGTTAGCGAGTCTTTAAAGACGAGTTAGAGTTGAGTCATATTGACGCTTAGCAATAAATGACCGACTGAAGGAGTTTCGAAGTAACATCACCATTGGTCCTGACTATTATTGCGGTCTGTCACTCAAAAACCCGAATTTAACCAAGGAGTAAAAATTTCTCATGTCTTCCTCCCAATACGAAGTAGGAAGCCCGGTGTGCATTCACCATGATGATTTAAATTTGTAATCGAGGAACGTGTCTCAGGAAATTATCTTAAAAAGAGTTGAAGTCTAACCCAACTTATATTGCTGGAATAAAGGTATTCAATCACCTACCAATATATATTAAGTCATTGGAGGGTACACTATTTAAACAAAAATTAAAAGAATGGCTATTACAAAAAAGCTTTTACAATTTAAATGAATAATATAATTGGAATTATCTTTAAAAATTGTAATGTTAATATTGTACGCCCGAAAATGGCAATCTGTTGTGACTTATGCATGTGATTGTAAGATCTATTTATTGTACACAGAATCACAATAAAATTTATCTTATCTTATCCAATAAATATAACAAAGGACCTTTTTAAAGATCTTTCTTCATATTATGCTTATGAGCTAGCATACCTTTTCTAATAGATATTAAACCTGAAATTGCAGTAGTAACTTCAGCGTTTAAATCCAGACTGACACAATAACAAACAAAAATTACATATAAAAGTTAATTGTATTTTCGTTTCTGACTAAGTGTTGGCTTAGAGCCAAGCCTAGGGCTTCCCCTTTCACGGAACCCAATCAATTCAACACTTTAAAACCTTGAAATTAATGAACAAAACACATGCATACATAACTTTGTGATGCTGTTAATCCAATTATAGTTGCATCAAGGGATAATGCTAATAATCCTGAAAGGTTTACTGTGGAAATTTGTATACGTCGAGGATGTATTGCTAGTTAACGCTAAAGTTAATGAGAAATGTTCTGGAGTCAATATAATTAGTATTATTGATTGTGTTGTGTTTTTTAATAACTTTGATGAAAATTCTTTCATATCTTAGATAACTCAAATAGATAGACAGAACATGCTTTATTGTACGCCATAAATTAAAACGGATTTCACTTAATAGGAATTTCAGATTCAGAACAAGTTGATTCGATAAAGCACTACAGTAGTGATAAACAGATATTGCCTATACAAGTCTTAGTAAGGATGCAGCCATTGGGTATGATATTGTGAATATGGTTGTTATGATTCCAATGGATAATCAACTTAACCCATAGTTTCTGCCTGACCTTCACTGTGAAAACAACATTATTTTACTATAAAGACAATTTAATACATCAAGTACCGGTGTTTCTGTTTTTTGTCGCAGCCACAACGTCAATGACCGGGATGACTGGTCACTTCTCGACGACAAATTCTTTTTGCTCAGCGAATTGCTCGCGCGCATTGTGCTGCCTGCTGATCCAATTATAGTCACCGATGTGCTCTGGCGCCCTATCGAGGAACGAGTTTAAAAGCTAGTTCTAGTTATGTTGTGTAGTTTAATAACAGGGTATTAATTTACTTTTTTGAGAAAGTGAAGACGGTTTATTTTAAAATATATATATAACCTCTGACACTCCGGGGAAGAATACGAATTTAATTACATCTCACTATTCAAAATCGTGGTGTGACATTAGACAACAGGTTAAAATGGAATAGACAAACAAACCCACATACTTTCGCGCGAAAAACTCAATCCTTCTTCTGGGACAGTCAGGACAACCATTGGCATTAAAATATATGCTAGTGTTATATAGTATCCAGAACCAGAATAAAATTTCTGGGATTGTTCCATCCAAAGCTGTTTTTACTAAATTGAAGGCAATTATTATATATTCGGAGTGCGGAACAGAATAGATATCATATGGTGTCGAAGTTAACTATGATTGAGACCCATTATAAGCTAATGAATGAGCTTCGCCATTTAGGCCATGGACATTATTAGCATAACTATATTGTATTCTAGTAGATACTCGTATTATAAGTCCACATATAAGTATACAGAGACGTCAGTAATGGTTTCAGCGGGAGCCGAGACAAAGACAGGACAATATACCTGATGAATTCTTAATAAGATCTTTTCTGTTAGGTTTTAAACTTGTATCGTGGTTAAAGCTATACTATGGCTTTAAGTTCGCCTTAGTGCGTGTGATCTTTCGATCCTCCTTGGATTGATAATTGGTGATACAGAGACGAACATTCTAGTGTCGCTTTGCGTGTTTCGTTGGCTGTACTAGAGATTAAAATCTTTAGATACGCCCTTAAATCTATTATTATTTTATTGTCAATACAGAACGGCAATACCTCTGTATGGCTGATGGATGGGAGGCACAGGTCGCGCACAGGACTACTTTTTACACTGCATTTGCGTTACTGTCTATTTTCTGCACTCTGTTTTTTATGCAATATTGTATCAACAGAATAAAATTAATTGAGTGACTATCGGCTTTATTCGTGATTTTAGAATTATCTGTGCACGTTTGAAAAACATTTTCATGTATCCTCTTTTTATTTTAATATTCTTTTGACAAATCGTTGGTAAATGCGAAAATAGATATAGTAAGTCACAGTATACGCATTTGAAACATGCGAAACTACGGCGAGGGCAGTTCTTTCTGTCGACTGTCTTTTGGACTGTACCACAGCAGACGGCGAGCGGCTCTCTGGAAGAGCTATCTGATCTCTCCCTCTCACTTTCTACTTGCATGTTGCAATCATCCATTCATTGTTTCTAACTGTGCACACACAAAGAGGATAAGTCACTTGTTTTGAAGAAACGAACCCAGACGTACCCTGCAAGGAGTTTTACTACCTGGTGTATTACTTTGTAATCCAAGTAACCCAAACGTAGTGTTAATACTCCGGGAAACCTCGAGAGTTAAAAATAATTAAAGCTATCTACTTCACATATCATCGCATGAACAGAGCGTGGACATTATCCTCTAATAAACGGCTCGGCGGAATGCGCGACATACACATTCATTCTAATTATAATAACCACAAACAGGTATTATTTATGTCAACATAGCTTTGTGTTTCATTCCTGACGTAGACGTGACTGAATTCTACCCTCAACACGAGTCATCGAGTCATCAGAACCTTTAACTTTCGGGGATAAAACTTGGACATAAAATCATGAAGATATTTTTAAATTTGTTTCTGTTACTAGTTTATAGAACTCAGAACAATAACTAAAGTAATTTTGATAGATAACTTTAGTTGAAAAATGAGTCTTACAAAAAGCCATGTCTTTGACATTCGTATGTTTATACATAGTCAAACAGTAACATAACAAATAATAAAATATTTAAAAATATTATGGTTTGTACAGACTTTCAATATTTATCATGAGATACCTATTGTTACATTTTTCTTTTTCAATTTCTATTGAACAATGAATTTTTTAAAACGTTAATTCCATTAAGTTCAAACGTGTCTCGTTTAGGCTTGTCTAAGTACTTACAACTAAAAACACATCTCTACAAGTACTTTCCTGCTATTATGCTAGCCACAATGGGATTGCGCACACGCAATACGTTGTGTAACGATCGAACTCATCCGACAGAGCAAAACAATTAGAAGGTACGACTCTCGCGATTAATAATACTAGACCTTAAGATGGCGTCGATTTATTCAAGATCCTATTAGCCAAAGAACTTCACGATCAAATTTACCAGGCGTTAAAGCCAGTGGAGGAACGGAGACGGCGACCATAAAATGAAACCTTGTGTAACCAATTCTATAATCTGACCAAGTCATATTGTTTCTTTTTTGACATAATTGTATGGTTGTAGAAGCTTTTAGTCAATATCTCTGTCACAAATTTACGTTACTGTTTCCCGTCACAATGACTCGAGTCCTGGTCGTCTTCTAACAAAGTGCCGGTACTATTGGGTAACGGATCCAAACCGGGTTCAAATCCTCACTCGCAACACATTCGAATCACTTAATCTTAATACCTGTAACATTTATTTACGCTTTTGAATCGAATCCGTGATCCAATAGTTATAAGTTAGACATGCGCTTCGCCAAGGTTCAGTAGCAAGCTCAGAACTGTCCGGAGGATTCTAATACAGAGTCCATCTATTCAAATAGCAAGCATCAAAGCCAACTGTCAGACGATGTCGCCAATGCATCCTAAAACCTTCACAGGTGGTCTTTTGGAAATTGACCAGCGAAGTCTGTTACAAACAAGGGCGCATCATCATCAACCTTTATTATGTCCCTTAGCTTGGCACAGGCCTATCTACATAGAATAGAAAATGAGAACTTTGGGATAGAGCAAACCACCTCTACCAAATATGATTGCTTGACGGACAACGGCGCATTTCGTGAAGTAATGCCTAGAACAGAGGATCATGACTACTCCCGATCTACTGCCTTTACCTTACCTTACTACTGAGGTAAGGTAAAGGCAGTAGATTTGCTATGCTTGTTTAGACCTTGGCGTATTCACTATTTTCGTATTGCCTCCAGCGGGCGTAGCTCGTATGACGTTCATGCATCACCGGACTGCGTCACTAGTCGCGACATTAAGACCATGATCATATATACGTATCAAAACCATTCTTTTGCATGACGAATATATTCATTACTTACACTGTGCCAAGGGAGATAAAGAACCATTGAAATTTCAATATCTTTTGCATAGTCAGGAATTGGTTGCATGAATCAGCACCCTGTTGGAAACCAATTTATACAACAATGATGCCTTTAATTTGGAGGAATTTTGATATACACATGTTAAGATATGAGGACTGGAACAAATTACCCCATACTTCATCCCCATCTGCTATAGATATTATTTGCTAATAGCAACACACGGAATGCTAAAGAGAGGCACAGGAGATACTTATCAATTAACGATATTGGCAATGAGCTTTCGTGATCTTACTCTAAATATTATAGATATTTGTCCCTTAGAAACTAATTAGAATTTTGCAATGATTAAGTATCTTATCTTCATGTTGGGCCAGGATTATTCCAATGGGATCTTTTTACTTAATGACTAAGTAAATTGATCAATATTATTCATCCAATCAATTACGTACAGAACAAAACAGTTTATCTACAAAACTTTGACTGATAGCAAAATGATTAGTATAATATATGTTATCTGACAGTTTAAAGGGAAGATAAGATACAACTGTCATATTTTAAATACAAAATTTAAATAAAAGAGTAGTTAGAAATATTTGTACTTCATAAATTGCATATTTATTTATAGGGCTACTTATCTAAAAAATAATGGGAATACTTATTGGCACATAAAGATTATTGATGACAATGATTTGGTTTTAATTGATATTTTTGAGACCAATTGTTGTTTTAGTACAGTTAGGATTATTTTGAGATGCTGATGATTTTCAGCTGGTATGTAGTAGTAGTTAAAAATAAACCTTTTTTAACCTGTCAAACTGAACAATCTACACCTGATTAAATTTTATGTATCTCAATGTTACTGGGTGAATATTAATAATATTTTTATAATATTTTTCACACCCACTCCTATAATATAAATAAAAACAAGCATCATTAAAATATTTTGTTATAGATACTAGATAAAAGAGAAATGTATAAATAAATCTCAGAAATATACTAAATAAACGCACAAACATCCATGACTCGTGAATAAATATTCTTACTCATCATACAAATATCTGCCCCTACTGGGATTCGAACCTTAAACCACTGGCTATGTAGACATAGGTGTAAAGTAAGTAGGAGTAAGGAGATATTGCAACTCAACAAATTAAAAGTCAATGAAGCAAATATAATTCTATGGGAACGAAACTGAAATAGAAACTAAAAAGTAAGAGCATTCGTTCAGAAATTGTCAATTTTGTATAGCGGGTAATTTAACAATGTTACATACTTTTAACAGTGATCATATAACTTACTTTGGATCAGCTTAATCCACTTAAGCAATTTAATTGAAATAATTAACAAAAATCTCTTTAACTGGGTATTACCACTGCAATCAATTTAGAAAAAAATCAACTTATTTTCATTTGATAAGACACCAAATATAAGCAATAATGCTGCCTATTTGTGTTGTATATATTAATTTACTTCTGTATATTCAAGGTGTGCATTAAAGTGATTGTTATTAATTTATAATAAATATTAAATTATTATATGCAATAAAGTTGTAGATATTATATTTTTGAGGAGGCAAAAGTAGACTTCTATGTAACAGTAGACTTAAATAATAAATCTATTTTATGGGTGTGCACATGCACAAGTCACTGCATGAACTCAATATGAAAATATGTTATGAAGATGGAAAATTTAATTAGGTAATATTGACAAAAATTTCATGCTAATTTCTTCGCAACTTGTAGATTTAAAGTTATAATAGATGTTTTTTTATAACGACTATATACGAAAAAATAGTATTTTCAATAAAGAAAGTCAAATTGGTGTCTGGTTTTGGTTGGAGTTAATATCCATTTTAGACAATATCCTTCAAAAAATTTAAAAATGATTTATATTTTAATAATCTTCCCACAATCTTTCTCTTCGTAGGCACTTTGCCACCCACTAATTCAAAATTCCTTGTAAAAAAACTTTAAATAAAACGCAACTTTTTCCCTTACCTTACGAAGTTACATATTCCTAAACGCCAATATTACGGTGTACACATTACTCAGGTAGTATTACGATAAGCACTTTGATAAAAGGTAAATAAAGTCAATAGATTTCAAACACCTTGTGCGTCCTGACAATATGGTATCGGCGACACAACACACCAACGGAAGGTTGTCACATATAGCAAAACAATCAACAACAAAACAACGTGAATCAATTTATTATAAGTCTTTACGCTATTACTTAAGAAAATCAGAAAAATATTCCACTACATCAGTTGGCATCGACACTAAAATCTCGTTTGAATTGATTGAATTGCCAATATGAATGTCAAATGCGATGTCAAAAGTCAAGTATTTCGTCCCATTAGTTTTAATAATTATCCCTATTACAGGGAAAGCAAATGAAACAGAAGCCCATGCAGCCATATCTTAAAAGATACGAAAAAAATAATTTAATATTAGAAAATATAATTATTTTAATATTAAATTATTTATTTATATACCTACAAATCGATTCATGAATATGAAATACTAAAAAATCTCGCAAAAGTCACCAATCAATACTAATTCGTTTTTTCATATTTTCACGATTTTTGGAATGAAACTACATCATTTTTACACCAAAAATTTTTCTTAAACACAATATAGGAGATTATATACACAGCACCCTAGCGATCCCACTATTAGGCGCCAAAAATTCTTTTTTCATAAAGTCATTTATTTTTATTAGTACTATCTATAGTTTCGAGTTTGAAAAGTAGCAAAAGTGATAAAAATAAGCGTTGGTAAGAACATAAATTGAAATATTCTTTGATTTGACATCACAACTCAGTTCATTTTATTTGACAGTCGATTTGTTATGTTGTTGATTTGATCATCTAATCAATTTGGAAAGCTTCCTTGGCAGTTTAGACTGTGTTAAAAATAAAAAGACATTAAGTGTGAACAAATAACCTAAAATGGACGACACCCTAAAAGCTGAAGAACCTCCATCAAGCGAGCCTATAGCTCAATTTAAAAAACCTGTACTCATTGGTCGCATCGGAAAACTGCCTAAGAAAGCCAAAAGTGAGCCTGAAAAGTTAAATGAAGAGGCTAAATCAGAAAAATCTAATGTCAGTGTGCCCGAATCTAACACGACAAAGAGCTCTTTACCTCCTGCTGTATTACTGAAAGAATTGACAACACCTATACCTTATAAAGAACCCAAGTGGTCAGGGTTATCTCCCGATGGTAAGCTGTTGGTGTTTTGTTTATGTTATGGAATCTTTATGTTATAGATTGTCAGCCATTTGTATAATGAGAAATATTTTTAAGAAAATGATACTACATGATAACATTTATTTTAATTGAACTTTAAATAAACACATCAATTTGAGGATATAGAGTATGTAGGAGCAAAGTCAAAATTCATTTATAAGAATATAAAATATTAGATTTGTTGAATACAACTTAATTAAACATTTCTTAAACTTACAATAAGCTGTAAGGCACTAAAATGAGAAATGTTTTAACTTTTATATTCACATTTCAAATTCCATATTCAATGATATTGTGCCATACAACAGTTTATATAGGTATAACATGAAATTTTACATTTGTATTAGAGGAATACTTAAAATATGAATGTACATCTTTAGAAATGTGTAAATCAAATTTAAACTGACCCTGTCCAAGTTGATAGGCAAAGCTTTGACCACAATTTTCTCTTATACTTTCTGAAAATCAAGCTCAATATAAAAATAGTTATTGAACACGAATTTCTGAATAAGACTTTTCATTTGTTTTTATTATTCCAGGTGCTGATTACGCTCTAGAAGTCCTCAAATCAGGTATGATAGTTGAAAGGGTTGATCTGACACAGAAACCATACTTTGTTTTTGGACGTCTAGCAAACTGTGATGTTATTATGGCTCATCCTACAATATCAAGGTGAGAACTATTTCTTTAACATATAATTACAAATAATAATCTTAGGTAATTCGGTGCACTCTTAACCTAAATTGTTAAGTGTATATCATTCTTTTATTATTTACAGGAAAACAATAGTTAAAATTTAAAACTAGTAGATAACTAAAATTTACATAGCTACAAATAATCCATAGACAATTTTAGAAGGCATAAGTGGAGGTGTTTTATTCCTTTATTTTCATACATTGGTTTGTGATTTTTTAACACGTTTCTCTTAAATAACATATTTTTTTTTTATTCTAGACACCACTGCATTCTCCAATATAAAGCATTTGCGGAAGAAGGTGAACCACCCTGCGGATGGTACTTACATGATCTGGGCAGTACTCATGGGACGTTTCTAAACAAGGACAGGCTGAAGCCAAGCCATTATACGAGAGTGCGTGTCGGACATCAGATCAAATTTGGCAATAGCACGAGAACTTATATTTTGATGGTAATTTCTAATACTCTGTGCTTCGGTAGATATGTTTTACTCCTCATGTATTTCTGTATTTATTTGGCCTGTACACAGCAGGATGTAATATAGGCAACTGCCGTTTTAATATTCCAACTTTATATAATCATATCTGTTAATATATGGATAGTGTGGCCCAAGTATTGAAATTGTTTGGTTCAAACATTGTTCCGACTCATAATTATCTTTGATATTTTTTTTTCACTCGATATGATTGGTATGAACTGACAGATTATGTGTCATATTCTTATCCCATACCATAAATTGTTTAAAAAGACTATTTTTATTTGCTAAAAGACTATTTGTGGGGGTGTCCTGGGTTCACAATTCACCAGACCACACCCAGGCAGCCTCGTCTTACGACCCTTCTTCCTCTCCTTACACCCACCCGTCTACGCCGGAGAGGAGCGGCTAGAGCTTTCACCTACCACTTTCTCTCCACAGCCTCCTACTGTGTGACACACAGACAACAGTCACGACGAAGGCGAAGCTACAGCCTCTAATATTCTAAGTTTGCTTAACTGTGTCGTCGGGGCAATCGCAATGGTGACATGGCAGCGTCTCCTCCCGATCTAATAAAAGCAACTTATTTACGATTTATTTTTATACAAAAATTTGCTTGTTAAAATTGCTCATCAATGTTAACGAATTTTACAATATCCCAACTATTCCAATTAGTATTTCTGTTATCTTCCAAAATATGTATGTTCCAACACCTTGTGTCTTGAACTTTTCATATTGAGATATCAAAAGAACACACTGCATAGCAATTTTATTGTAATTAATTCCAGGGTCCAGACTTCGACTGTGAAGGTGAATCCGAGCTCTCAGTGACAGAAATAAAGCAGCGAGCATTGAACATGAAGTTGGAAAGAGAGAGAATGATTCGAGAAAACATTGAAAAGAGAGAGTTGGATAGACAGGACGAGGAGAAGAAAAGAGAAGAGCAGGGCATTGATTGGGGAATGGGTGAGAAAAATAACGGTTGAATATAAGTCTAAAACAATTAAAAATAGAAAAAGATGGAAGAGACTTTTACCTTATATAGAACCTTACCTAAAAATATTACCTGAAATAATTATTCATATTTACAGCAACAACAACCATGCATACCATGCATGGTGTAAACAATGTTCCATTCTTTTGTTTTTGTTTATTCTGCCTATATTCTGCTGGCCAACCCCTTGTGAGTGGCAGATATGATTTAAATTTTTAGTAGTCAGTGATTAGCGCTGTGCTCTGCATTATTGATAAATTACTTATAAATTCCTCTAAAATTCATAATGTAACTGTTTGCTTATCCTCAATAAATAAAATAAAACTATAATTATAATATAGAACACATCAAAATAGAGATAAATCTTTTTATTTATGGACTAAATAAAAATATGTTCTGTAATTAAAATTACCTTTTTCAATTTTGGTACATATACAGCATGATTTTTATAATGATATAAAACTATTTAAATCCACAAAGGCCGCCCTGTTCCTTATTTATTACTTTTTTTTTTAGAAAATTAACATGAAGTTTATATAACTAAAAATAAAAGTAGTTTTTTGTTTGATGTAACTTCTCTGGTTACTGATCAACTAGGAAATAATGAAACTAACCTAAGAAATATTAATAATACTTGTAACTAAGGACAGGAAAGTAAGAAAAGAGTCTGAACTTTGACCCTTGCTTAGCAGTGTGATAAATAATATATGTTATAGTTGGTGATGATGATATCCATGAAGTATTTTTATGAATTGATAGAATCATTAATATTTTTTATTCATGGGATAGTTCTTGGCCTGTATCTCACCTGATTCCTCAACCACAGAGGAACTCGCTCTCTTATCTCAAACTGCCGTAACACAACAATGATGTTAACATTATTGTTATTAAGATAGTGGTAACTAGACAGGCCAATTGAGGAGAAGCCCTACCTCCAACCAAATTTATCTATGATTGATATATTTTTTTAAATAATCATAACATATCTTATCATGTTTACAGGAGAAGACGCTGAAGAGGAACCAGATTTGGCCGAAAATCCTTTCGCTAGCACTGGTAACGAGGAGTTATACCTGGATGACCCTAAGAAGACCCTGAGGGGATACTACGAGAGAGAAGGTCATGAACTTAATTATGATTGCGAAGAGAGAGGCATTGGACAGTTTTTGTGCAGGTATTTTAGTTACAAAATATTTTGTTTTAAATATAACTGTGTAGTCTAGTGTTCAATCCAATAAATTATAGATTCCGGCTTATATCCTGGTAGGGGAAGATGATTAGATAGTTTTTAACTGGAATTTATACTTTGTACCTTTTGTTTTTGAGTTCCAATAAATATTTGTTCACGATGCATAGCTTCTGCACGCGGCTGCGCTCGTGTGGCGTACATATTCGATTCTCTATTTGACTCTGTTGGGTCACTAAAAAGGGAGCACTTGACCACGCGTTCGCAAGTTTATAAAGTCGAAAAGATAAATAAAAAATGTGGATTTTGCATATCATTTTAATGGAAGACTGGTTTGGTTTGTTCTTGAGGAAAGGCTTCTGCTCTTTCAATACACTTTTTGATCCGCGATAACTGACATACGAGTAGATGTAGTCGCACTTATAAGCTGTTATTCAATTTTCGACCTTAATGCACGTATTTGAATGCAGGTTTTAGGGAACATTGTCGTACATGCCGTCTAAAATAAAATACAGTAAAACCTCTATATAACGGATTGATTGGGGGACGGGGTGTCCGTTATATAAAAATTGGTTTAAAATAAATAAACACCCTAGTGCGTGCGTGCGTTAAATGAAAATTGTACTAAATAAATCATCGTTTTTTCCTAGAGTGGAACTACCAATAGATGACGCTCGTGGAAGGCCGGTGATGGCGGAAGTGATACATCGCGGGAAAAAGAAGGAAGCAGTGATCGCTTGCGCACTTGAAGCGTGCAGGATATTAGACAGGGCCGGGTTATTGAGGCAATCTAAACATGGTAAGCTTGTTTTAAGTGTCGTACAATTGGGCGGGGCTTTGCTTTAGTTAACTGAAACAGTCTTACAATAAAATTCTCAAAAGATTTACAATTAAATAAAATAATTACAAATTACAATTACAATTACAATTTTTTTTAGATTTTATTATTATTTTTTTTTAATCATTCATTTAAATCAAACTTGAATAATACTCATGAGTATAATTCAAGTTTTATTTAGTTTATAGGGGAATGCGCGATCCCGTGGCTTGCAACACAATATTTATGTTAGATTGTTAGTATAGTAAACATGTATTGTATTGTTTGTATATAAACATTTGTACAATATACTAATACTTAAAGAACAATCATAAATGTTACAGTTTAATGTTGTAAATGGAAATTAATTCAATAAAAGCACTGATAATTTGAGGGTTAGGGAGAAATGAAAGTATGTGACCGCAATAGAAACATTATCCACGTCATAGCTTATTCGCTACCGTTTGACAGCTATAGCCTTAATTAATTTTTCTCCAACTAATAACCCAAATAACCCACCTTAATTTTCCTCGTTGACGTTATACATATGTGTTACATTTGGTTGCAGAGATTTTAACTGTAGTCATTCTCATTTTTACCAGTATTTTAATCTTCTACTGTAATTTACTAAATGCTTCTTTTCTTGTCTCTTAATTTTACTAAAAAGGTAGTATTTACTGAAACTGGTAACACTGCTAAAATGCAAATGTTTGGAGTTCCACACTACTTTATGTTATGTGTTTTTTTATAGAATCACGTCGTAAGAAGCAAAGGGATTGGAGCGCGGACGACTTCTATGACTCCGACGAAGACACCTTCTTAGACAGAACTGGCAGCGTAGAACGGAAGAGGCAGGAGCGGATGAAAAAACATGGCGTCTTACAAGACAGTAAGACGGATAAAGCATTGACCTATGATGATTTGGTATGAGAAAAAACTAAATTTTAGTTAAAATTTATACTAACATAAAGGGTTTGCTTGACAAAATCATCTCTATAAACATAATGTAGTTACAAGGATCATCTCCATCAACGAAATAATAGCGACGATATTATAGTGGTGACTACGTGTTTCTATATATCCTACTAGAACTATAGATACGATTCAACATATGGCTAAGTGCGAACGAAACGCAAGCTACTGAACTCTTTCAACAAAATTATCGCATAACGCCTCGTTGTGGAAACGCCGCGATTCCATTACGCAAGGAATAGTCGCTCATTAGGAACTGTCACAATTCTCTCCTTAGTGTAGAACTAATTACTAAATGACAAGGATTGAATATGTTCAATTATGTAATATTTCCTTCCTATATTTAATTCCAGTTAAAACAAATAACAGAAATAGAATCCAAAATTGCATCTGAAGAGAAATGCCTTGACCGTCTCCGATCAGCGAGCAAGACGGATAACAATTTGGACAGTGAATCTGATGCATTGGACGCTTATATGAGCTCGCTTGGCAAGCAAGGGCAGAGTATGGCTCAGAAAGCAGAGATATCTCAAGCTAAGGTTGGTTGTTTTACTGTTTGACTCTATTAAGACTGGTTTAGAGTTAGGACAAGAGACATCCAATAAGTGTCTTTATATTATATATATGTACCAAATGTTATATACCAAGGTAAAGGTAGCCAAAGTTATTACACAGCGTGGGAAGTACAAAAATCACTTGCCTCCAGAATATCAACGTATCTATTATGTCGAGTAATTCCTTTAATGAAAACACATATTCTATGTAATAAAAAAGCTCTGTTTCCTTTCAGATGAATATACGAAAATTAACAATGGAATTGTCTAAAACACAAAGATTGGCGGAGATCGCACGTCCAGCACATTTACCGCCGCTGGTGAAGAAAGGAGAATCCAAGATGGCCGTCAAAGTTGGGAGTAACTCTGTAGTCTATGGCAAGAGGTTGGTTTTTTTAAATTAGAACACATATATTTTTTTGATGAATTTTATAATTGTTAAATTCTTGTCCACAATCGTAAGTGGTAATTAAAGATTATAAACTTTATATGAATGCTAGATAAATTTAAAAGGATTTTTTTTTACATAAATAAATTTAGATTCGGAATTAAAAAATCTCCAGTCGCTATAATTTTTCACACACATTATTTATTATATTCCTCCAAACTACCAAAATTATTAAATATAATTGTTAACAATGTTATGTAATTTATTATTACAGGATTCGATTAAAAGAAGACCTTGATAGAAAACCGAAAATAAGGAAAGAAGTAAAGAGAGAAGAAGAAGAATTCGTCGAAGAAATGGATTCTGATGAGGAAACAGAAACTAAAGAAGTAGAATTAAAAAAGAATACAACTAATTTGCCAGATAAAGGTGAAAGAAAAGACAAGGAAAAACACATGGAAATAGAAGAAAGTGAGGGAGATGCAGGTACTGTTGCTAAAAAAGATAAGGATAATACTAGTGAAGAAAATGATTCAAAAGTAAACAAGAGTGAGCCAGTCAGAAAAGAAAAAGTCTATGGACCAATGAGGCCACCTGAAAATTATGTAATACCTGAGAACTATTTCGATCAAGAAACCGATAGAGATCTACCGGAAATAATAGAAGATTAGGTTAAAATTAAATAAAACTTTAAATTATATTGTCTTTTATTGATTGTAATCTTAAAGATTTGTTAAATAAATTTTAAAATCAAATATCTTTAAACTAAGTTCAGTACCATATCCCATTATCTTTGTCATTGTGTTTAGGAAAAGTTTCACATATCCATAGAATTATTGCATTATCCTTGTTTGCAATGGCCACGATAAATCTAAAAATCAATCAATCATTCAATTTATTTTGAATCAATTTGAAAATATATCAATTTTCAAATGCAAGTCTCCCAGGGCTGCAATATGCTGCTAAAGTTTGAAATTCTCCCAATTTAGTACAAGACAAGTGTCATTTTTGCAAAAACATTGTGAGACCGTGATGTTATGCATTTATATTTTAAATTTGTGAGTGTACTTCGGAATATAGCCCACTAAATATACTTCTAATATGCAAGAGTTAGGAGTACTAAACATCAAAAAAATGTTGAATAGTAACACGCTTTGACGGAGGTTGACACTTCAAACTTGTATTTTCGATTCATGCATGCTTTTAAATCTAAATTAGTATTATAATATATTTAGCAGATAATAAATCAAAAAAATTCATGTGATTAATATTAAAATATACTACATTTTAAAAATCAGAATAAGTCTGTTAAAACAAAATAAATTAATTTCTAATTTATCACTACCATTGTATAATAAATAACGTATACATTCATAATCGAGAAACGGAACACAGTCCCTATAAAAATGGCCTTTCTATTGAATGTTTTGTTGCGAAAATCGCCAAACTTGGCCCAAACTAAAACCCTATTGACTAATATACCGGCAGTTTATAATGTGAAGTGAGTCCTTTTTATTCTAATACATAAATATTTAATCTATACCCGTTTCTTTACGATTAAATAATTATGTAACATTTTGAGGTTACTTAAGTGTATTTTTCACTTAATTATTGATAAAGGTTAAAGGTAATATTAATTGTGTGACTTTTATTGCTTTTATGTAAAGACAATTAATGTGTTATTAACTTAGGTGAAAAACATTTTCCATTTTTGCAATGACTAAAAATATATAGAAACTTGTAATTTAAATCTTTCCTTGTAAAATGCAGGTGTAATCTTTTGGTTTCGATAATATGAATTTAGAAAAAAGCTAAGACTATGTTTTTAACTTTATATTTTAGTCGTAAGTTGCCTTATTGAAATTATATACAATATTAGTAGAAAAACAACTACTCTGGTATTTCTATTTTTACATTTTAGTTGCTCCCTAGTTGAAATTAGATTTAAAAATTAAGAAATAGTTTTTGTGCTTAAACTGCTATACAAATACATCTTTATTGAATGATTCCATTGATCAGATGTTTGTCAATGTTTTCTTTATATCAAGACTGTAATGTATTGTCCACAATATATGACATTATAAAATGTTCATAGAATTAACAAATCAAGTAAGTTTGAAGTTTTGAAAAAGCTTTAGAGTAACTTTTGGAATCCCTGTTAATAAATGTATGCAAATTATCGAAATATTTTTGCAGTTTGACTACAAATCTTCCAAACAATAATATTGCAAATGTGAAATTGTCTTGTAATTGTAATTAACAAAATATATAAACAAAAGATACAATATGAGATACAAAATATATTTATCTATGGAAACCATTGTATCATTTTATCTGTGTACCTTTAGGCACCCCAATCTTCTCCACTTTACCTTCTATATCTCTATTCACATATCTATTATCTAGCCCAAAGTAAGCATCATTAAGAGCTTGTGTTAAGTATACAATGCATATTATAATGTACTAGATTTCTATTGTCTTGGTTTTGCCTGAGTCTTTATTTATGGACACAATTTGATATATTATCTTTTGACTATATATAATATTATTTTAAATTGTGATATAATTGTATTTTAATTAGTTTTATGGCTAAGCCCCAAAGAAGAAGAAGATCACACATCCTATCATCAGGATAACACTAGATAGACCACATACAATTATAGCCACTAAGCAAAAATTAAGAGAGTTTGGATGTATAAACTATTATTGCATCTGCCATATAGCCCTGACTTTGTACGTTCAGATTTCCACCTGTTTGGTCTCTTCAGCATTCTTTAGGCAGTGTCAGATTAATATCAAGAGAGAACTGCCAAACTACTTGATGCATTTTTTTGATCAGAAGTTCCAAACATTTCTACAGCAATGGGATCATGTCTCTACCTTGAAGATGGCAGAAAGTCTATGAAAAATGGTGTGCCATTTTGTTCATATATACTGTAATAAAGAGTAAATTAACTTTGAAAATTTTTTCTTGAATTTTCAATTTGATTATAATTCTTAATTCATCTACAATATTAGTATATAAGTAGTTAATACAATATTAACATATTGTTGGTGATAGTGAAAATCTGCAAATCTATTTAGATAAAGTCTGCATATTTACACTAAATGTTGCCTTTGGCAATTGGCAATTCCTTTGTCAGATAAGTGGATTTGTACGATCCCAATGTTATACTGAGACAGATATACAATATTTTTCTCAGATCTGAACGCCACGGTTCACGATGGATGCCAGATGTAGAGTACATAAAGCAGTTCGAGGGTGCTGTCATGTACCCAGATGAGGTCACTTCCCTTATGAAGCATCTACCTTATAATAGTAAGAAATATTAAAATTATGAATTACATAATCAAATAGAATATATCTTTATTGTACATCAACTAATTCAAAAATAATTCATAATTAAAAATTATTATTTTTTTACACAGCTTCTCCCTAAAAATCTTTTCCAATATCAATATCTATTTTTAATTACAGAAATATATATTGCTTAGGAAGGTGATGATTAAAACTTAAATTGACAAAATGTTAATTCTATTAGCAGTTTAAATTATAATGTATTCAGTGTAATTTGCTTATATCATGGTAAGATTAAGACATCAGTGCAACAGCTTATAAAGGGTGTTTGGTATACCCTACCAAGCGGAAACCTACCCATGATTTCATCTTGATTTGTAGACTGGAGCCAGTGTCAAATATCATTGATTTCATGTCAAAATTCTTTTCACAGGCATCATCCGGCCGGCTGAGAAAAAAGTGCGCAACATGATCTTGAACTTCGGGCCACAGCATCCTGCTGCACACGGCGTGCTGCGTCTTATTCTGGAATTAGATGGTGAGGTAAGCATGCATGGCGTTATCTTTATGCTAAAATACCAGTTATTAGGTTTTGAGGCAAATTATTTTTATTGTTATATCTAAAGTAATACCATGAAGCTGAAGAGTTTTTTGGTTGGTTGAGTGTGATAATTTCTGGGACTACTGGTTGGAATTGAAAAATTCTTTATGTTGGATAGTCCATTTAGCGAGGAAGGTTATAGAGTATTAGTGGCACTATGCCAGCGCAGTCGCGTGTGAAAGCTAGAAAAGATATAAAATTAATACTTAATTTTCATTTAAATTGGGAAGTTCAGATCCTTCCAAGTATAGATCCTTATCAAATATCATTTGTTGTGCAGACTGTACGAGGCGCAGACCCCCACATAGGCTTGCTACATCGAGGTACAGAGAAGCTGATAGAATACAAAACGTATACGCAAGCGTTGCCGTATTTTGATCGTTTGGACTACGTCTCAATGATGTGCAACGAACAGTGCTACAGCCTCGCTGTGGAGAAACTACTGAACATAGATATTCCTCTAAGAGCGAAGTATATAAGGAGTGAGTATTTATATAGCGTGACATTTGTGAACACTGTCCCGCCGATGAATATTCAGAATAATTACCCCCTTCACATGAGAAAAGTTTGCTTCAAGTATACATTAAATTTCAACAAGGATATGATGTTAGGAAGCCACTCCAGGTCGTAGCCTTGAGAGCGCCATAGTGATGATAAGGACTGCCCCAGGGACTAGTCCTGGCAGACAGCAGTGGGGAGGTAGGATAGAGAGCAACACTCTTATTTATGGTTGTTTGGAAGAGATTGCTATTAAGCAATAAGGCCGCCTATTTGTACTGTGTATATTTATATCCTTCTGTATATTTTTTGTGTTCAATAAAGTTTATTATTAGATTACCAATAAGTTACCTTTTACCATTTTTGAATGTTTAATTATTTACCATATTTTTCTTTATCTGAATTAAATACTGTACAGATTACTCCATCTGTTAGTATTGTATATATTTAGCTAGCTACATATGTCTAGCTGTTTTTGTTCTCCACTTACATCTTTTTATATACTGCAGTCTGCATTCTCCTTACAGTACACAGGATCTCAATCCAAGCATAACGCATCTTCTTCTTTTTATATATAAACATATCCAGCGGTTATGATGGCTAATAATTAACAGACCATTGACATTTAGACATTACACTTTATAAACACTAGAAATTTTAAACTATTGACATTACCTACTTGACATTTTACCCAATTGACATATTAGAATTTAAAAAAAAACAATACAATATAATTATTTCTAATTATTTATTATTAATATTACTGACATCCAAACAATTGTAAATCAAAAATACTATAAAATCTATTTCTTACATTTAAAAACACACTGACTTACAATTCCAAACAATCCCTAGATAATTAGCATTTTGAATGCATATATTTAAATTGGACCATTATACAAATTTAAACACTTAACTTAAACCTACCTTGAAATCTATGTTGCCCGACAGGGTCCATAGTGTCATTAATAGTCTTAAGATTCATATTATGTAACTATGGAACGCAAAATAAAGAATTGAATTGAATTGAATGGCTTGACAGAATTAATAATTTTTATTATGTTTTGTTACTTTTTGTACAATCCCTGAAGATTGTTTAAAAAAAGAAATAACTAGGAAAATTCTCAAGAAAATATACAATATATATATAATTATAAATTGGTAATTTTATTGTAGTAATTAGTTACATATATTAGTGGTATTTTTAATTCAGTATGTAAAATAGTCTGACATGACGATTTGCTATACAAAATTAAAATTTCCCTCCTTTTCCCTCCTACTTGAAAATTTTGATGGCGATACATAGATGACGCTTTTGTTAGGTTGTAAGTGATTCGAAGGTCTACTAGCCCTTTTCAATTTTTGAACTAGCTAATATATCTTGATTTCCTCGCCGTTTCAGCACTCTTCGCCGAAATCACTCGTATATTGAACCACATCATGGCAGTGGGCTCCCACGCCTTGGACGTGGGAGCATTGACACCTTTATTCTGGCTGTTTGAGGAGAGAGAGAAGATGATGGAGTTCTACGAAAGAGTGAGCGGAGCTAGGATGCATGCCGCTTACATCAGGCCTGGTGGAGTGTCTTTGGTGAGGAATATATACATTACAGCTAATAGTCCCTTTCATTAATTATTAGTGCCAGAACCAGTAAAATTAGTTTGAATTAGGTTGTGAACTGTACACAGTCTTAGAGCAATTTCACATTTGAAAGATTACCTGCAGACAGCATACAAGATCCGGCAATTTAATACTTGTCTGAACTTAAAAAACGGTAGGGTTGTCACAAATATCATTTAAATTCAAAAATTATTTCAGATTAATTGTTTCCTTCCATAAATCTTAATTTCTTCTACTTTGGTCCTTGCACCTTCTAATATTAATTACTGCATATACTTTTCTCCGTTATTAATATGTTATAATATTAGATTTTTTTATATCAGCATAGTTTTTAAATGACAATGTTGGCTTGGTGGGGTATAATATCAAACAGCTTCTATATTAACATAGTTAAAAAATCTTATTTCCAGGACATGCCTCTAGGCCTAATGGACGATATATATGAGTTTTCCTGTAAATTTGGGGAACGTTTAGATGAGGTGGAGGACGTATTGACTACTAATAGGATCTGGGTTCAAAGGACCAAAGACATTGGTGTTGTCACCGCGCAAGATGCGCTTAACTACGGTTTCAGGTACAGTTTGATATGAGAAGGATATATTATACGTCTGTTCCTTTCGCTTCTTTAGGTGTAAAAACAGAAACGTAATGACGGTGTTGCAAACACGACTCTAAATCAGTGTTGCTATGTAACAGGATTCTTGCGCTGAGCATATGTATAAGTGATCTATCATTATACTGTTAAATGTAGATATGCCTCAAAGGCCTTTGATACCAAGCCAAATAAAAAAAGCAACAAAATGATGTTCTCTCCACAGTGGAGTGATGCTCCGAGGCTCTGGGATCAAGTGGGATCTCCGTAAAGTCCAACCCTACGACGCGTACCATCTAGTCGACTTCGACGTGCCCATTGGTACCAATGGAGATTGCTATGACAGGTAAACCTCTGCGATTCTCTTTGTTCTGAGTTCAGAGTGAGTTAGATAAATAATAACCATAAAAAGATGTAACGTTTACGCCTAACATCCCATAGACAAAAATATGATAAATTTGTCGGTAACAAAGTCTTAGGTACTATTGCAGTGTGTATATTGTATATTGTATTACCAGGTACCTTTGTCGCGTAGACGAGATGCGCGAATCTCTACGTATCATCGAGCAGTGTCTCAACCAGATGCCGGCCGGCGAGGTCAAGACGGACGACGCCAAGCTCACGCCGCCCTCCAGGGAGGAAATGAAGGTACCAAGTAGATGTTGCTCTGGACAGATTGTATGTCGTCAGCGTCGCTTAACGCTTTTGTGACTCGTTTCTTTGTTACACAACCAGATCGTGGAAGACCTTACCGGCACAAGTGTTCAACGTGGGTTCCCTCAAGAGGGGTGAAAACGCATTTTCTGGTTGCACAAGGGTATGTGGCATGCTTCACTAGCTATCTTCATTCTTCACAGACTCCTACTGCTTGGACGAATGATATTTGCCTACCCGCTTATTTAATTATTGTACCCATACCAATCTTGTTCAGTTGCTTCCCGACGCTTGACTGACTGACTGACAAGGTATGGGATAAGAAACGTGGCGATAAACTCCTCAACTTTGTAATATTTCTAATAAATGACATTGACAAATTTAAAAGTAAGCTTTCTAAAACAGTTTCGCTTTTATCGCAGCTTTAAATTTATTTATGGATGATACTCGAATATTAATTGGAAGCTTTTTGTGAAAGAGTATACATCGGCACATTAAAGAATTGTTTATTCTGTGGAGACGAATGGTGTGTCCAACAAGAATGTGCTTCTTATGACTACCACAGAATCCATTAAATGATGTAATATATATTGAAATGAGAAGATTGAATGATTTTTATAAAAAATATTAATAAGCTTCGTAGACCTGATAAATCAACTTAAGAAAATACCTTAAAGTTATTTAAATAAACGGGAAAAGTGGCAGTATTGACTGATCTTCACTTGTCGAAGTCGCAGACTAAATAGTCAATCCAGTGGCACGTGGCGCTTCGTATAGCTGCGCCTGCGCCTATCTTGGGAAAAGACAGACTAGCTACAATGTAATAATAATTTTTAAATTCCAACCAGTAGTTCTAGAGTAGTTCCCTTTCAACCTCACATATTTACCTCTTTATAATATTAGTATAAAAGTATATATGTTACATAAATTTAACATAGATGTCCTCATTAAGTAATGTGTTAACCATTAACCCATTTTCTGTTAAATCACTGACCTATAGAAATTATATCATCTTGAGTGATACCGCAGACGATGGCTCATCAAGCTTCACATTTCGGTTGAAAATTGGCTCTTATGACCATATTTTTAGTTGAGATATAGATCAAGATTTAAACTTTGTCCGTACATTGTTATCTATATATATCTGTATAAATATAAACGGTAGATAGCTACCGTTTAAGACCGTTACCTTACCGTTTAATCAGAATTGAAGTGCTTATAGAGGCACTTCAATACTGATTGTATGTGTGTTTCATTATTTGTATTCATGTAGATATACATTACTGTCTGAAAAAAGGCCTTGTTTTCCACCCAAGTCAATATACTCCTTGGTAAATTTACAAACAGGGCTTAGATTGACGTTCAATAAGTTAACACAATTGTTTCAACGGTTACCTTGTTTTCGATCAGACCTCAATGGAAGCGCTGATCCACCACTTCAAGCTGTTCACCCAGGGGTACCAAGTGCCTCCAGGGTCCACTTACACAGCCGTGGAGGCTCCCAAGGGAGAGTTTGGGGTCTACTTAGTATCAGACGGAGGATCTAAGCCATACAGGTAAACATATATTTTCATGTTATACTTCATATCTTGTGTTAACGAAATATACATTTCATCTATCATACATCTATAGCATATATATGCTCCACTGCTCAGGCCTTCAGGCTGGCAACATGGGAGAAGTTGATCTTTAAACCTAATATTTTTGGTAACAGATGCAAAATCAAGGCGCCTGGATTCGCTCACCTAGCAGCCCTGGAGAAGATCGGGAAGAACTCCATGTTAGCAGACATTGTTGCCATCATTGGTACACTCGACGTCGTGTTCGGTGAAATAGACCGATGAGTCGTACCAAAACACTGGGCATTTGTAGTCTTTTGAATTTTTTCCTCGTAAAAAACTCTTTTAGTAACTTAAAAACAATATCTGGCAACACTGTTGAACTTTTAACGGCCGAATACTCAGTTTTTTAATTGAGATGGCATTAATTGGCATATAAGTATTGTGAATATTTAATATTTGTTTCAGAACGTGAAAATGTCCAATGAACTTTTGAGCAGTTTGAGTATTCGGCCGTTAGTAACTCAAAAACAAAAAATATAGTTTTTTATCTAGCAACATTTTATATCAAGAATTGGTTGAAAAAATTTCTAGACTTTTAATAAAACAAGTGTCAATCACTCCCCACAATGTTGCCATATTTTCTGTGTTAATTAATACCAATATTCATAAGATTGCACTATCTATGATTCTTCATCATAAGCAACAAGCGATAGATTATGTACATTCCTCTTAATATATTACGTTTACAGTTTTGTTGTAGTGTTTGATTATATAACGGAGTGATTGGGGGGCGGGGTGTCCGTTAATTATATAAAAATCGGCTTAAAATAAATAAACATCCTAGAGCCTCTCCAATTGCATGGCGACATAACTTTTTGGCGCTTAGTGCCTCTTTGACCTTATCCCTCCCTCTCCTTTCCTACTCAGGAGTATGCGTGCTGGTCTCCTTCACTGTCGCCACGTCTACTTTGTGCACTAGGAGATTTTGTGGAATTCCTTACCGGCACAGGTATTCTCTCCTTCATACATCACGGGTTCCTTTAAAAGTGACGTGAAAAGGAACTTTTTGGGCCGGCAAGGTGAGGGTGGCTAGGGCAGTGTGTCGCATGCCTCACTAGCTATCTTCACATATGGACCTGATGATAAGCAGTAGAGGTGTCGAGTCATTTGCTGAGGTTTTTTGAAAATACACTGTTCACTGTACAGAATAATATTTGGATAATTTATATAGTGTCGTTTTCGCGAATACTCACCTTCTACTGCTAGAAGTATGTAGGTATCATCGCCGCTAAAAACTGTTTACATGCGGTAACACTTGAATTAAAGCATGTATAATATTAACAGAATATTTTTAATTTTTTACATTTGACCGCATTTTTTGTCCGTTATATCTGAAGTCTGTTAAATAGAGGCTTTGTTGTAATGATATTTAAATTTCTTCTCTTCCTTTCTATTTTTCTTTAAAATGGTCTATGGTTTCTTTAAAGTTTATTAGCAGTCTTAATTATTGATATCAAATAGTAAGTAGTTTATTGTTATTTGTAATTAAAGCCATTGGATAAAATAAAGTTTTCTTATACAAATAATTAAAGTACAATCATGAATGTTACAGTTTTATGTTGTCAATGGAAATTAATTCAATAAAAGCACTGATAATTTGAGGATTAGGGAGAAATGAAAGTATGTGACCACAATAGAAACATTATCCACGTCTTGGCTTCTTCGCTACATTATATTCCTCACAAACTACCTTAATCATTAAATATAATTACAATGTTATGTAATGTTGTGTATTATTCGAGGATTCAATTAAAAGAAGACCTTGATAGAAAACCGAAACTAAGGAAAGAAGTAAAGAGAGAAGAAGAAGAATTCGTCGAAGAAATGGATTCTGATGAGGAAACAGAAACTAAAGAAGAAGAATTAAAAAAGAATACAACTAATTTGCCAGATAAAGGTGAAAGAAAAGACAAGGAAAAACACATGGAAATAGAAGAAAGTGAGGGAGATGCAGGTACTGTTGCTAAAAAAGATAAGGATAATACTAGTGAAGAAGATGATTCAAAAGTAAACAAGAGTGACCCAGTCAGAAAAGAAAAAGTCTACGGACCAATGAGGCCACCTGAAAAATGTAATACCTGAGAACTATTTCTATCAAGAAACCGATAGAGATCTACCGAAAATAATACAAGATTTTTAAATTATATTGTCTTTTATTGATTGTAATATTTTAGTAAAGATTTGTTTTATCAAAAACGTAATATCTTAAATAATTCTTAAAATTCAATACTTTAAACTAAGTTCAGTAGCATATCCCATTATCTTTGTCTTTGTGTTTAGAAAAAGTATTGTGCAATAATTGTCAAATATCCATAGAATTATTGCACTATCCTTGTTTGCAATGTCCATGATAAATCTGAAAATCAATCAATCAATTGAAATCAATCATTCAATTTATGTTCAATTAGTTTGAAAATATATCAATTTTCAAATGCAAGTCTCCCAGGGCTGCAATATGCTGCTAAAGTTTGATTGAAATTCTCCCCATTTAGTACAAGTCAGGTGTCATATTAGCAAAAATATTGTGAGAATGTGATGTTATGCATTTATATTTTGAATTTGTGAGTGTACTTTGGAATATGTCCCAATAAATATACTTCTAATATGCAAGAGTTAGGAGTACTAAACATCAAAAAAATGTTGAATAGGAACACGCTTTGACGGCGGTTGACACTTCAAACTTGTATTTTCAATTCATGCATGCTTTTAAATCTAAATAAGTATTATAATATATTTAGCAGATAATAAATAAATAAAAAACATGTGATTAATATTAAACTATACTACATTTTAAAAATCAGTATTAGTCTGTTAAAATAAAATAAATTAATTTCTAATTTATCACTACCATTGTATAATAAATAACGTATACATTCATAATCGAGAAACGGAACACAGTCCTTATAAAAATGGCCTCCCTGCTAAATGTTTTGTTGCGAAAATCGCCAAACTTGGCCCAAACTAAAACCCTATTGACAAATATACCGGCAGTTTATAATGTGAAGTGAGTACTTTTTATTCTAATACATAAATATTTAATCTATACCCGTTTCTTTACGATTAAATAATTATGTAACATTTGGAGGTTACTTAAGTGTATTTTTCACGTAATTATTTATAAAGGTAATATTAATTGTGTGATTTTTATTGCTTTTATGTAAACACAAATCATGTTTAATTAACTTAGGTGCAAAAACGTATATATTTTTTTGCAGTAAACTCGAAGTTTGCAATGACTAAAATACATAGAAACTTTCCTCGCAAAATACAGGTGTAATCATTTGGTTTCGACAATGATTACAACTGTATTTTGCAAAAAAAAAGCTAAGACTATGTTTCTAACTTTATATTTTAGTATGAGTTTAGTTTACAATATGAGTAGAAAAACAACTACTCTGGTTTTTTTTTTACATTTTAGTTGCTGCCTAGTTGAAATTAGATTTAGAAATTAAGAAATAGTTTTTGTGCTTAAACTGCTATACAAATACATCTTTATTGAATGATTCCACTGATCAGATATTTGTCAATGTTTTCTTTATATCAAGACTGTAATGTATAGTCCACAATATATGACATTATAAAATGTTCATAGAATTAGCAAATCAAGTAATTTTGAAGTCTGTCATTTGCTGTACATAAATTTTGAAAGAGCTTTAGTGTAACTTTTGGAATTCCTATTAATAAATGTATACAAATTATCGAAATATTTTTGCATTTTGACTACAAATCTTCCAAAAATTTTTTTGATCAGAACTGAGCAATGGGATCATGTCTGTATCTAGAAGATGGCTGAAAGTCTATGAAAAATGGTGTGCCATTTTGTTCATATATACTGTAATAAAGTGTAAATTAACTTTGAAAACAAATGTCTTGAATTTTCAATTTGATTATAATTCTTAATTTATCTACAATATTAGTATATAAGTAGTTAATACAATATTAACATATTGTCGGTGATAGAGAAAATCTGCGAATCTATTTAGATAAAGTCCGCATATTTACATTAAATGTTGCCTCACTGGGGAAGGTTATAATTGGATAAGTTTCTAATTTTAAAGATTTTTATGCAAATTTTAGGAATTGGCAGTTCATTTGTCAGATACCTGAAAATATTCAACATTAAGTAAGTGGATTTGCACGATCCCAATGTTATATTGAGACAGATATACAATCTTTTTCTCAGATCCGAACGCCACGGTTCACGATGGATGCCAGATGCAGAGTACATAAAGCAGTTCGAGGGTGCTGTCATGTACCCAGATGAGGTCACTTCCCTTATGAAGCATCTACCTTATAATAGTAAGAAATATTAAAATTATGAATTACATAATTGAATAGAATATATCTTTATTGTACATCAACTAATTCAAAAATACTTCATAATTAAAATTTTTTTTTTTACACAGCTTCGCCCTAAAAGCGATCTTTTCCAATCAATTAATATCAATATCGATTTTTAATTACAGAAATAAATATTAATATTATATATATTAAAAGATACAACACCAATTAAGATTCAAGCATAACTCATTTATTCATGGATACCCACTTTTAACATTTGTTATTTATTACAATGACAGATTGACAATCAAATATAAATATACAATATACCTTTCCCTCATAATCAGAAGAATCAACAATAAATCAATAGACACTTAACAATAGGAGATCAATTAATTGATATTAGGTATGCCAATTATATCTGCCCATTGTTCCGGTGGGGGTATAAGAATAGGTGATTCTGGGGATGTAGATCTAGATCTCAAACTGATCGGTGACTGTGGCCGGTCAGGTGGTACAGGCTGTTGTACCACTGCCCGAGCCACTAATTGATCTGCATGACGTCGATGAAGTTCTCCATCTTCCGTTCTCACCATATAAGAGCTAGGTCCTTCTTGTAATTCAATCGTGGCTTTCTGCCATTTCTCTCCAGGCCCATACATGCGAGCTAAAACTGTTTGATCTATAGTAAATGAGCGGGTTGTTGTACGCTGTGCTGCCGCGTCATGCTGTTCTTGTGCCTCAGTATATGCATTGTCTGGGTGCAGAGATGACACGACCGTCTTATAACGACGTCCATTAAGCATTTCTGCTGGTGTTTTATTCGTAGCCGTATTCGGCACAGTGCGAAGCGCGTATAATACTCTAGGTAACTTCTCCGACCAAGGGTTATTTAATGTAGACATTTTCCTGAGTTTATTTTTAAATGTTTGAATAGCCCTTTCAATTTGGCCATTTGTGGCTGGATGATAAGGGGGAGAGTACAGATGTCTAATTCCATTATTTTTTAAGAAGGTGTTAAATTCTCTAGATGTAAAATTTCGACCATTATCAGAAACTAAGACATCTGGCAAACCTTGTGAAGCAAAAATTTTTCGCAAGATCATAATCACGGCCTCACTTGTCATTGAAGGTACAATTTCTGCCTCAAACCATTTACTATAGCTATCAATTAAAACAAGAAAGGTTTTGCCTTGAAACGGTCCAGCAAAATCTATATGAAGGCGACTCCAGGGCTTCTCCGGAGTAATCCATGTTTGTGGTTCTCGCGGTGGATTATTTCTTACAGATTGACAATGTTCACATTGTGCAACACATCGCTCTATCTCTTGGTCCATACCCGCCCACCATACATATCCTCTAGCATACGCCTTTGTTTGGACAATACCTGCATGCGGAGCGTGCAATAACTTCAAAATATCAATTTGAAGATTTTTTGGAATAATTACTCTATTACACCACAGTAAACATCCTTTACTATGTGATAGAGCTTCTCTTCGTGTCCAAAACGGTTGTAAAGCAGGATTAGTATTTGAAGGCGGCCAACCATGAAGTACATGAAACAATACCTTCTGTAGTAACGCATCATTTTTTGTCTCTTTTGCAATCCTCGAAACATCTATGGTCCATCCTTCCGGTTGTTCGGCGAGCAATAGTATCTCTTTCATCGGTTTCTCTTTCTCGATATCAGTATTGTCAACAGCTGTCCATCTACTCAAAGCATCAGCATTACCCAAAGCTTTACCAGGTCTATATTTAATTTCATACTCATAGCTACTAAGTTTCAGTGACCATCGTAACATTCTTGGTGAGATTTGTTCAGGAATGGGTTTTGTGGGATTAAACAATCCAATCAAAGGTTTATGGTCCGTAATTATACAAAATTTACGGCCTGCCAAGAATTCATGAAATTTTGTTAATCCAAAAATTATTGCCAAAGCTTCTTTGTCGATCTGGCCATACCGCCTTTCATGCGGTTGCAGTGTTCTAGAAGCCATCATCACTGGTCTTTCTGAACGATCATCCATGACATGAGCAATAATAGCTCCAAGGCCGAAACTGGAAGAATCACCAATTAACAATAATTCTCTATCCAGTTCATAGTTCACCAGCGTCAAATCTGATGACAGAATCTCCTTTGCTTTCTCAAATGCTGTATTTTCAGCTTCTCCCCAGGTCCACGGCTTTTTAGCTTCTAATAAACGGTACAACGGTTCTAATAATGTCGATTTATTTGGAATAAACTTTTCATAAAAATTATATAGGCCCAAAAATGCTCTTAAAGTTTCTCTATTGGTTGGTGGCGGCCTATTCTTAATTTCCATTACTTTAACAGGTGAAGGATGGAGCCCTTCTTCATCAATCACATGACCTAAGAATTGAATGCTATTTGAAGCAAAAACACATTTCTTCGCATTGAGGTGAAACCCTAAGTCATTCAATCTTTTCAAAACTGCAAAAAGTCGCTGATTATGTTCAGCCTTATTTCTTCCCGACACCGCTACATCATCAAGTAGACATGCTACACCATCTAGACCAGATAGAGCGTTGGACATGACTCTCTGAAATATTCCTGGCGCCGCATTTACTCCAAAAGCCAATCGGTTCATTTTCATTAATCCCAGCGGCGTATTGAGCGTTAATAGCTTGGCTGTACTATCATCAACCTTAAGTTGCATGTACGCTAGCTTCAGATCTATTTTGCTAAACACACGTCCACCGCTTAATTTCACAAATGACTCGACTGCTGCTGGTAGTGGGTACGTGTCTACATCAATTGCTGCATTGACTGTGGAACGATAATCACCGCAAATTCTAAGAGTTCCATCGTCCCTCTTCACTAGTCTGAGTGGCGTGGCCCATTCAGAGTATCGTACAGGCGAAAGGATACCGATTTTAACCATACGCATTAATTCTTTCTCCACTTGAAGTCTCATTGGAAATGGCACAGGACGGGCTTTTAAATATCGAGGCTTTGCAGAAGCACGAACATGTAATGAGACGGTTGGGCCTTTATACTCACCCAGTGTCTCTTTAAATAAATTTGGGAACTGACCTATTAACTTATCAATTTCTGAAATATTCCAACATATTCCTGATACTTCAATATCTAAGGCCTCAAACCAATTTCGACCCAAAAGATTAGGTCCTTTTCCTGACACCACTAAAAGTTCGCACAGCGCTTCTTTGTTACCTAGTTTAGCACAAACACGTCTGGCTCCCAAAACTTTTAGGGGGTCCTTGGTCCACGTCACTAGTTTAACATTGGTAGATTTCAACAAAGGTGGCGTACGCCAAAGTTTTTTAAAGGATTCTTCAGACATAATAGTACGCGATGCGCCCGAGTCCACCTCCATAGTAACATCGGCACCGTCTATAGACAAATCTGCTGTAATTGGCGGGCGATACATATCTGAACATGTATACACACCCATCATTTTCTCCAGAAGTTCTGTAGAATCATCTTCACTATTACTATCCACCTGATGCACCTTTGCACGCTTCTTTGTACAAGCAGACGTAATATGTCCATATCTTTTACAATAGAAGCATCTTGCTTTCATAAAGGGGCATTGTTCATTGGCTTTATGCCGCCGCGCACAATGTCGGCAATCATCTGATTTAATTCTACCAATTTCCATAGGTTCACTACTCGTGGACGGAGTTAGCTTCGACTCGATACTAGTTTCAGGGTACATATCATGAAACGTCGCCTGATAATTCAAGCACTGCTGCACAGCTGTCTCATATGTCAGGTTCTGGGCCTTCAACAACTCCCGGCGAAGTCGATCATCACGAACGCCTAAAACTAATCGATCTCTTAATTGGCGCTTTAAATCAACATATTTACAATTAGCGCCTAATAAACTGATAGCCGCAATAAACTCTTGCACGGTTTCATCTTTGGATTGTTGGCGTCGATGGAATTTTCCAGCTTGCAATATTTCATTCACTTCCGGTTCAAAAAATTTATCCAAAACTGTAATAATGTTACTGAATGGTACATCCGTAGGTCGCTGAGGTACCAATAGTGATACAATAAGTGCATAAGTCTCTTTTCCACATTGAGAAAGAAACACTGAGCGTGCTTTGTCAAGGTTACTTTCCGAAATGCCACATGCATCTAAAGCACACAGTAATCGTTCTTTGTATTCACACCACTTATCAGTTTTTGGATCAAATTGTCCAGGAAATACAATATTTGCTACATTTGACGCCATAATTCACCAAAAAACACTGTATTTTCCTCAGTCGCCAATAAAAGATACAACACCAATTAAGATTCAAGCATAACTCATTTATTCATGGATACCCACTTTTAACATTTGTTATTTATTACAATGACAGATTGACAATCAAATATAAATATACAATATATATAAATGTTAATTCTATTAGCAGTTTAAATTATAATGTATTCAGTGTAATTTGCTTATATCATGGTAAGATTAAGACATCAGTGCAACAGCTTATAAAGGGTGTTTGGTATACCCTACCAAGCGGAATCCTACCCATGATTTCATCTTGTTTTGTAGACTGGAGCCAGTGTCAAATATCATTGATTTCATAACAAAATTCTTTTCTCAGGCATCATCCGGCCGGCTGAGAAAAAAGTGCGCAACATGATCTTGAACTTCGGGCCACAGCATCCTGCTGCACACGGCGTGCTGCGTCTTGTTCTAGAATTAGATGGTGAGGTAAGCGTGTAAATTAGTTCTTTCCCAGAAGTGGTGCCGGCTCGCTTCATTAACGTAACAAATAATTAAAGTTCATTAACGAAACAAGACGACAGTTACCTTAATTAAGAATGCAGATGAACAAGACGTCTCTGAAGGCTTACACGCTACGGTTTCAGAGACGCCGAAGACAAACTCGAGCTCTCTTCTCCCATTCCTCCCATATTATTTAAAAATTAAAACTAACACTAGTATGCATATTCCCAATTAACCCTACTACCGCTTCGACGAATTAGTAGCTGCAGAGAAGAAACGGCGCAAGAAACTCTCAGCCTTTTGTATTTATAATGACATTTATAAATCACCTATGTCATTATGTATTAGTATTACAAACATATACATATTTTGTTTTACAGTGCAATCAAAAATCTATTTTTAAATATTGCAAAATATAATAAATAAGTGCAGAGAAGCAAATCATAGTGGCCACAAATTTTAATCTTTAAAATAATCTTCCATCTTGTAATACCCCTTTTTCATCATACAACTTTTAATAGTTGACTGAAATTTATGCAGAGGGAAGTCAATAAAACTTTGTGGTAGCATATAGTATATTTTTATACCTATTTCTTTAAAACAATTACCGGTCTTGTGCAGTCTGTGGCTTGGAAAGGCGAGCTTATGCTTATTTCTGGTGTTGAAGCTATGGCAGTCTGGATTTCTAAGAAAAGAACTACTGTATTTACGTACATACATAACACAATCAAAGATGTATTGAGACGCCACGGTTAGTATGTTAATTTCCTTAAATAATTCTTTTAGCGAGTCACGTGGTCTAAGTTTGTATATTGTACGAATGGCTCTTTTTTGAAGTATAAAGATCGTCTAAATGTCAGCAGCGGAACCCCACAACAGTTGGGTTCCGCTGAACTAATTCGACATTAGGCTGTGAAAATAGCTGAAATAAACTAATCTCGCCGTTTCAACATCAGTAAGCCGTGTTATTTTTCTAACTGCATGTGCAGCTGAACTTAATCTACCTGCCAGAGCCATAATATGTGGGCCCCATTGTAGTTTGGAATCTATAGTAATTCCATGAAATGTTGTAGAATTAATTATTTCTATTGGTTCCTCATCTATGTCAATGCAAATATTGATCAGCCTTATATTAGACATATTAAATTTAATACACTTGGTTTTCTTAGGATTTAGAACAATATTATTAGCCGTGAACCAGTGTAGGACTTGAGAAAGAGTATTATTTACCTCGTCAGATACGTTTTTGGGTCTGTTTGTTTTGAAAATCAAAGAAGTGTCATCAGCAAACAAAACTATTTCACAGAGGTCTTTAGCAAAATAAGGTAGGTCATTAATGTAAATTAGAAATAATAAGGGGCCCAATATAGAGCCCTGGGGCACTCCTATATACAGAGGCGCGCCGGAAGAATTAGTGCCATTTATGTTAACTTTTCGTATTAGACCCCTAAGATACAATTGTATAAGGCGTAGCGAATTATCTGAAGCACCATAATGTTTCAATTTTACTAATATAATCTGATGATCCACACAATCAAACGCTTTTGATAGATCACAGAATATACCTATAGCATCTTGCTTGTTTTCCCATGCATCAAATATATGTTTGATGAGTCCCTGCGACCCCTGCATCCGTAGTACTTCTATTTTTAGTGAATATTATAATGATAATATCTGGGACTACTGGTCGGAATTGAAAAATTCTTTATATGTCGGATAGTCCATTTAGCGGGGAAGATTATAGACTATTGGTAGCACTATGCCAGCGCAGCCGCGTGTGAAAGCTAGTAAAGATATAAAATTAATACGTAACATTCATTTAAATTAGGAAACTATTTTGACCAATATAGTATAGATCCTTATCAAATATCATTTGTTGTTCAGACTGTACGAGGCGCAGACCCCCACATAGGCTTGCTACACCGAGGTACAGAGAAGCTGATAGAATACAAAACGTATACGCAAGCGTTGCCGTATTTTGATCGTTTGGACTACGTCTCAATGATGTGCAACGAACAGTGCTACAGCCTCGCCGTTGAGAAACTACTGAACATAGATATTCCTCTAAGAGCGAAGTATATAAGGAGTGAGTATTTATATAGTTTGACATTTGTGAACACTGTCCCGCCGATGAATATTTAGAATAATTACAATCCCTCAGCATTGTTTAAGAAAGAAATAACTAGGAAAATCTTAAAGAAAAAATTCAATTATATATTAATTATATAAATAAGTATTGTAGTAATTAGTTATATATATTAGTGGTTATTGTAGTCGTATTTGTAATTCAGTATGTAACATGAGATGACGATGTGCTGTTCAAAATTGTCTATTTTGCCGCCTAGTTAAAAAAAATTTGATGGCGATATATACATGACGCTTTTGTTAGGTTGTAAGTGATTCGAAGTTCACCGGGTCTACAAACCTTTTTACATTTTTGAACACCTAATTCCTGAGGGATTAGCTAATTTATCTTGATTTCCTCGCCGTTTCAGCACTCTTCGCCGAAATCACTCGTATATTGAACCACATCATGGCAGTGGGCACCCACGCCTTGGACGTGGGAGCGTTGACTCCTTTCTTCTGGCTGTTCGAGGAGAGAGAGAAGATGATGGAGTTCTACGAAAGAGTGAGCGGAGCTAGGATGCATGCCGCTTACATCAGGCCTGGTGGAGTGTCTTTGGTGAGGAATATATACATTACAGCTAATAGTCCCTTTCATTAATTATTAGTGATAGAACCAGTCAAAACTAGTTTGAACTGGTTGGTTGTGAACTGTACACAGTCTAAGAGCAATTTCACATTTGAAAGATTACCTGCAGACAGCATACAACATCCGACAATTTAATACTTGTATGAACTCAAAAAACGGTAGGGTTGTCACAAATATCATTTAAAATTTAAAATTATTTCATATTAATTGTTTCCTTCCATAAATCTTAATTTCTTCTACTTTGGTCCTTGCACCTTCTAATATTAATTACTGCATATACTTTTCTCCATTATCAATATGTTATAAGATTAGATTTTTTTATATCAGCATAGTATTTAAATGACAATGTTGGCTTGATAGAATATACAGCTTCTATATTAACATAGTTTAAAAATCTTATTTCCAGGACATGCCTCTAGGCCTAATGGACGATATATATGAGTTCTCCTGTAAATTTGGGGAACGTTTAGATGAGGTGGAGGACGTATTGACTACTAATAGGATCTGGGTTCAAAGGACCAAGGACATTGGTGTTGTCACCGCGCAAGATGCACTTAATTATGGTTTCAGGTACAGTTTGATATGAGAAGGATATATTATAAGTCTGTTAAATGTAGATATGCCTCAAAGGCCTTTGATACCAAGCCAAATAAAAAAGCAACGAAATGATGTTCTCTCCACAGTGGAGTGATGCTCCGAGGCTCTGGGATCAAGTGGGATCTCCGTAAAGTCCAACCCTACGACGCGTACCATCTAGTCGACTTCGACGTGCCCATTGGTACCAATGGAGATTGCTATGACAGGTAAACCTCTGCCATTCTCTTTGTTCTGAGTTCAGAGTGAGTTAGATAAATAATAACCATAAAAAGATGTAACGTTTACGCCTAACATCCCATTGAGAAAAATATGATAAATTTGACGGTAACAAAGTCTTAGGTACTATTGCAGTGTGTATATTGTATATTGTATTACCAGGTACCTTTGTCGCGTAGACGAGATGCGCGAATCTCTACGTATCATCGAGCAGTGTCTCAACCAGATGCCGGCCGGCGAGGTCAAGACGGACGACGCCAAGCTCACGCCGCCCTCCAGGGAGGAAATGAAGGTACCAAGTAGATGTTGCTCTGGACCTTTGTGTTTGTGTGTGTGTATACATATTAACGGTAGTTATAGACACTCCAAGAAACGCGTGTACAATCAGGTATACGCGTTTCATTATTTGTACTAATGTAGATATACATAACTGTCTGAAAAAAGGCCTTGTTTTCCACCCAAGTCAATATACTCCTTGGTAAATTTACAAACAGGGCTTAGATTGACGTTCTATAAATTAACACAATTGTTTCAACGGTTACCTTGTTTTCGATCAGACCTCAATGGAAGCGCTGATCCACCACTTCAAGCTGTTCACCCAGGGGTACCAAGTGCCTCCAGGGTCCACTTACACAGCCGTGGAGGCTCCCAAGGGAGAGTTTGGGGTCTACTTAGTGTCTGACGGAGGATCTAAGCCATACAGGTAAGCATATATTTTCATGTTATACTTCATATCTTGTGTTAACGAAATATACATTTCATCTATCATACATCTATAGCATATATATGCCCCACTGCTCAGGCCTTCAGGCTGGCAACATGGGAGAAGTTGATGAAGAGTTTGGGGTATTATATCTCCACGCTGGCCCAATGTGGCTTGGCGGGTGAAAGCAGTCTCCGTAGCAACCATTTTTTTTATCGCTGTGGGAAATCTCTTCCAGACGCTCCCTTTTACCTGGGAAAGGTAACAGGGGATGTGTGGGGCTCTCACCCACTAAAACCCACAGCGACGCACTACCTGATCGCTTTCTGCCGATGCGCGGGATGACGTCCGAAGACATTTCACCGCTATGTCGGCAGGACGATTTGGTCGTACATTCGGTCCCAGCTGGAGTAAAGACGAGGGGACAAATGGGAAGCCTGTAAGGGCGACTTCCCTCAATCTGACTGTTATTCAAAGTCGGACATGCCGTGTTTAGGCACGCCGACTGGGCTGTGCACGCCTAGCATCGGTCCCCAACCGGGGGCAATGGAGTTACCGGGAAGTTTTAGTGGGTATTCTCAGTGCCGCTCTATTGAGGTCCTAAGTGAGCCCCACACACGCCCGTCGCTTAGCCAGTGGCGGGTAGGTCCGTTAATGGATTCCTCCTCGTAAAAAAAGGCTCTCCGTGAGTGGAGGGGCCCAAGCTCGTAATTTACCTCGCACTGCACAGTGTCTCCGTAGCAACCAGGACCAACGTTCTAAGGCCGTCATGGCCATCAACCGGCATTGAGCCCGCGTGATGGTTATGTCCCAAACTCCTCTTAGGAAGGCATGTGCTCAGCTGTAGGACGTATTTAAGCTGTTGTTGATAGCAATTATCAAAAACATAATAATGAAGCAAGTATAATGGTGCAGCAATTGTATTGAAAAAACTGATGAAAATATATTTAAAGGTATATTATTATTTTAAGTAATCAATATTAGTATTGTATTGTACTGTATTCTTTCATTCACCAATATCTCTGTCTTGCTTTTTGGAGCCGCGAACTGCCCTAAAATAATTATGTAAAAATGTTGAAGTCTGTTTGAGAATAAATTTCTTTAAACCTAATATTTTTGGTAACAGATGCAAAATCAAGGCGCCTGGATTCGCTCACCTAGCAGCCCTGGAGAAGATCGGGAAGAACTCCATGTTAGCAGACATTGTTGCCATCATTGGTACACTCGACGTCGTGTTCGGTGAAATAGACCGATGAGTCGTACCAAAACACTGGGCATTTGTAGTCTTTTGAATTTTGGTAATAGCTGCCGGCTTTCAATATTTTTTTAAGACGAAATAAATGTATCCTCGTAAAATACTCCTTTAGTAACTTACAAACAATATCTGGCAACACTGTTGAACTTTTAACGGCAGAATACTCAAAATTGAGATGGCATATAAGCATTGTGAATATTCAATATTTGTTTCAGAAAACGTGAAATTGTCCAATGAACTTTTGAGCAGTTTGAGTATTCGGCCGTAACTCAAACCCGAAAAATAGTTTTATCTAGCAACATTTTATATCGAGAATTGGTTGAAAAACTATCCGGATTTTAAATAAAAGCACGTTATTTATCTTTACTGAGTATCTAAATATATTGTGCGTATTTGTGTATATATTATATATATATATATATATATATATATATATATATGTTATGGTAAATATGATGTCATTGAAATCTCAAATGAAATGAATCTTATAGAAATAAGCAGTACCTTTGTAAAATTCTCTAATATTCTTTTGTGTTCTTTTAATTGTTTTTGTGTGTACATAAATTGTTAAAAAAAAACAAGTTTCAATCACTCTCCACAATGTTGCCATATATTGTGTTATTTATTACCAATATTCATAAGATTGCACTATCTATGATTCTTCATCATAAGCAACAAGCGATAGATTATGTACAATCGTTGTAATATATTACGTTTACAGTTGTTAGTGTTTGATTTCAATCGATCATTTTGACGATATTCCTCACCATCGACTCCGGCGCAACAACTTAAAACTATTTAAGTATTAGATTTATATTAAATAAATTATGCGAATTATATATTGTTGTTTTCTTTCAACGCTGCAAATAGGGTTTAGCTGGCTTAGTTTTTTTTTATTTTTTTATATAAAGCACAGCAAATGACTCGACACCACCTGATGATAAGCAGTAGACGAGTCCACATGTGAAGATAGCTAGTGAAGCATGCGACATACTGCCCTAGCCACCCTCACCTTGCCGGCCCAAAAAGTGCTTTTTCACCCCTCTTTTAAAGGAACCCATGTCATGTTTAAGTTAATCAACATATCTTGATAACTAAATACTTTCCGCCTTATTACAAAACGCAGTTTTAAGTTAAACCTGGTTTAAATTCATGCTGTCTCTATCTACCTTGTTTAGGAAAGTCTCGTTGGACGCATGATATTTGCCTAACTACCTGACCCACTCATTTCATTATGTTAACCCCCACCAATGAACCAGTTCCTTCCCGACGCTTGACCGGCTGACATAGGTACCCGCGGTGTGCGCCACGTTGCCCTCGGTGTCCCGTTTTCTGTGCCCATCAGTGTTGTGCCTACCAAGTGAGATCCGGGATACACCTACATACTTGTATCGGCGAGAGGGCAACGTACCCAGATATACCTACCTATACAATAAACTAACCTAGCCCAGCACCTTCCCTTAACATACCTTAAATAACAATATGAGATATTTTCAGTTTAAACCAAAACTAACCTTAAACCACGCTTTGTAATAAGGCGGTTTCAGTTTTGAGTAACTCATTAAAGCCTTAATATTTATAATAATAATGATAAATTAATAAAATTACAATGATAATTATAATATCCATTATTCCAGTATAATTTAGGAGATAATTCTATACAAATTTTCATATCTTTACCTTTCAAATCGCTATAAAACGATATGGTTTTAGAAACGGTTCACGTGAAAACCTAGAGGAAGTATAACATATCACTGCACAAAGAATCTGTAATTTCTGGAATTCAACTTAGCTAAGCAGTGAACTCTAAAGAGTTACAGAGAGAACTCTCAAAAGTTCAATTACTGGTCGAAGTGACCTCCAAGGTCCAAAAGTAACTAGAATAATAATATTAGCGGGCGGGCAGTCTTGCTCGATAACGCCAGAATTGTCTGCTGATTCCTCTCTGTCATCCTGACCCTCGGCCGTCTGGCCACCTTTGCCGAGGGGTATTCTCCCGTCCAGAGACTGGGAAGTTGAAATTTGATTTTTAAATAAAAAACGTTAAATTGATTTTTATAATATTTTTGACTTCGTTTTTATATCTGCTATACTAAAATAAATACTATATGAATAGCTATCAAATATATTCGGCAGCTATTTGGGTTTTAATACTTTTATGAATTAATCTATGGCGTGTGATGAAGTTGCTAAAATCCAATACTTATTTTGATATTAATTAATAAGTAACATTTGAATCAGAAAGGAAATTCAATACAAATAAATATATATATAGTTTATATCAAAGATTTGAATGACTTTATACATGCACATTAAATTTGGTACAATGGATTTTGTTTTTCTTTTATTATTATGATATGTTGCGGCGATAACCTCAAAGGTTAACTTTAGGTCAAATAAAACAATCATATAAATTTTTTCTTATATTACCACATTAAAGTTCATTTTACACTCAAACTAACCTAAGTACATAGTATAAAAATCGTACTTATCATGTACAATGGATTACCGACCAAAAGTAACTTTGGCAAAATAATTTTCACCCTTATCACACTGTAGAAAGGTTCATATTGATAAACTAGAGATATTGATTACATAATAATTATTAGTTGCGGAATATTGCCTATTGTGGACTAAATATTCGTTTGAATTATTGTAATACATATTGCTAGCAAATTATAATAACTATCAGTACTCAACACTTTATAATGATACAATAAATTTAACGATTTAAAGTTGACATTTCATCATTAGGAAATCTGTCTAACGTCAAATTTATTAATTTAATACATAGAAACGAAAAATCAACCCTAAAAGCTTCAATTACATCAACATGGGAAATTCTAAAATTAATGATTTATAGACCTATTTGCAGTTTCAAATCAATAATTTAAATAGTCAATAAAATGCTCTAAATATCATCCAGATCCAGACATGACATGCTTAGAAGCGGCTACCAAATGTATGGGTGTGAATGGACAAAATTAACAATGTCTTTGTAATTTATGAGTACACATGCAAAGTTAGCTTAATAATTCATTAAGATTCATATGAGGCAATTTTACAGTGGTTCTTGTGATTTCTTAAACTAATAACTGCGAGTTCGTATATAAGAAATAAAGGTTTGTCTAATAGTTTGGAAATAAACATATTTATTTCAATCAAATGTGCAAAAACCAAAATTTTTACTTGTAGTCAACACCCCTACACAAAAACATCTAAAAACCGACTTATTAACACTAAAAATGCAAAAATAATTCAATGTAAGAAGTTATCCAATTTAACATTATTTTTGAAAATCGGAGCTTCACTTTCTATTGTTTCTGTAAATAAGGTAGAACCACTCCACAAACAATTTTAAATGGGATACCTTATTAATTTTAATTATTTTTGTCTTTTTAGTGCGTTGAGTCGAAATTTGTCTTATGACTCATAAGATGTCAAAATTAATATGACCATGCCATTGAAATACTAAATAGAAACCGAATCAATTATATTTATATTGAAATTAACTTATAGGTTCACAATTTGAGCTCATATCAAAAGTATGGCTTATGACATTTGTCTTTGACAATATACATATCATTTCGATGGCTTAAAGCCTTCAAGAAGAGCCCAAAAATTAATTTCACGCCATAAGCTCTGTATGAAAAATTTACTAAAAATCCCACCAAAATTTTATTAGTGTAAATTCATTTTGATGTTTCAAATATTTGTTCCTGTCTCCTTCCGCAACTTAAATGTTCTAACAGTCACTTTACTCGCTTCTGTTGTCTCTGCCTGTAAATGTCGTTGACAGGCGGCGCTACACCTAAGTCATCATCGTCTGAGTCTTCACCAGCCTTCCTACGACGTGCCTATGAAAAAAAAAATTGTAAATTAATAGGCTCTAAGGATTAGTATTTTTTTATAACGCTAATAAAATAACAACACCGTTTATTGAGGCTGGTACAGAACTATGAGGATACTATGCCCAGAAGTGGATTGAAGTGTGCTGAGAGTGGCCATACTGTAATTACTCGCGACGGTGGTGACCCCGTGGTCGTCCACGATCCAGTGACCTTACTGACAGACGTAGTCCGGGAGCATACCTTGCTCGCGACGGTGGTGACCCCGTGGTCGTCCACGATCCAGTGATCTTACTGACAGACGTAGTCCGGGAGCATACCTTGCTCGCGACGGTGGTGACCCCGTGGTCGTCCACGATCCAGTGACCTTACTGACAGACGTAGTCCGGGAGCATACCTTGCTCGCGACGGTGGTGACCCCGTGGTCGTCCACGATCCAGTGACCTTACTGACAGACGTAGTCCGGGAGCATACCTTGCTCGCGACGGTGGTGACCCCGTGGTCGTCCACGATCCAGTGACCTTACTGACAGACGTAGTCCGGGAGCATACCTTGCTCGCGACGGTGGTGACCCCGTGGTCGTCCACGATCCAGTGACCTTACTGACAGACGTAGTCCGGGAGCATACCTTGCTCGCGACGGTGGTGACCCCGTGGTCGTCCACGATCCAGTGACCTTACTGACAGACGTAGTCCGGGAGCATACCTTGCTCGCGACGGTGGTGACCCCGTGGTCGTCCACGATCCAGTGACCTTACTGACAGACGTAGTCCGGGAGCATACCTTGCTCGCGACGGTGGTGACCCCGTGGTCGTCCACGATCCAGTGACCTTACTGACAGACGTAGTCCGGGAGCATACCTTGCTCGCGACGGTGGTGACCCCGTGGTCGTCCACGATCCAGTGACCTTACTGACAGACGTAGTCCGGGAGCATACCTTGCTCGCGACGGTGGTGACCCCGTGGTCGTCCACGATCCAGTGACCTTACTGACAGACGTAGTCCGGGAGCATACCTTGCTCGCGACGGTGGTGACCCCGTGGTCGTCCACGATCCAGTGACCTTACTGACAGACGTAGTCCGGGAGCATACCTTGCTCGCGACGGTGGTGACCCCGTGGTCGTCCACGATCCAGTGACCTTACTGACAGACGTAGTCCGGGAGCATACCTTGCTCGCGACGGTGGTGACCCCGTGGTCGTCCACGATCCAGTGCACGGAGCGCGCCAGGTCGAACAGCTTGGTGTCACAGCCGTTCTCCTGCGTCGGCGCCGGCGCTGGTACAATAAGAAACAAAAGAATATATTACAAACATGCTTGGAAATTTGAGAATTAGTTGTGCGACCTTCGAGATAAATAGATATTGCTGTATTGGCTAAAGAAAATTTGTATTTCAACGGCAAATAAATTACTAAGTAAACTTATCTGCGTGTAATTTAAAAATTCGTGGTTCTTTGCCCGACATTGATTTAGAAAAGTAATTGTATTTTTAACTAAAAAGTTCTGCCTTAGTACAAAAGGCGTTGCTGGACTTACGTATGCGTGCCTCGGCCCACATTTACATTTTGTCCATCAATGCCTCTTTCGATGGCAGCAGCAGTCATGTAAGAATGGTATACTACAAGTTGCTCATTACAAGGATGTAGTGAGCACAGCTCATGAGTTTATAGAGAAAAATAATTTACCATAAAAAAACGATAAGAACAAAATATGAAAATTACGTGCAATTTTTTTTCATGTAATGTAACCTTACGTGTGAGTGAACATAAAGTCAATTTAATATTTATTTTATTTTAGATTGAACACAATTATCTAGATTTTAACTATGATAAGCTATAAAAATCTGTCTTAAACAGCTTCAGACTTCTTTGGTCTAGCTCATGCTGAACTGGCTTCCTATTCTAATGCTAACGCCATTTGAACTTAAGAAAACCCTGTATAAACCCTGTATATATAGGTTGTTTTGTTTGGTATATTTTAGTTGTTTTCTTAATATTTCAGTTTTTACTGTTGGAATAAAAATTCATTTAACTTAATTTAATTAAATAAAAATTACTCCCAATATTAATAAATTATAAAATGATATCAACACCTGTATCAAGTTATGAGTAATGAAAAATATACTCACGATTATCCGGCAGGGTTATTCGGTTGAACAGATGCATAAGCCTGTCGACGGAAACGAACGGTCCCCGGAAACAAGATGGCGGCGGCATCATCGTACACGCGTGCGCCGCCGCCGGGGGCATCGGGAACACTCCGCCTAGTCCGATATATTAAATACAATTAAATTGATTTACTTCAGTCATCTATCGAATTCTTGTGAATTCTGTCCATTAGTGATAAGTCTGCCCTTGTACAATGTAGCTTCTATAAAGTTGTTTGTATTTGTAATTTATGGAATACAATAAAGTATATTCCATTCTATTCTAAGCTTATATTAAAAATGAACGAGATTTGAAACAATAATTAATAAACCTATTAAGTTATTTACTAAGATAAGATTTGTATCAACAGATTGCCATTTTGGAGCGTAAGATATATAATTGCAAATTCATTTTAATATAATTCATAAAATGAATTTTAAAAAAATCACATGAAACTTCTTTTATTTTTTATTGCATTAAATATATATCTATATTCATATAACTATCTTTATTTATCTTATAAACAGTATGTCAAAGTCCCTATTCCACCTCTAAAGGGCTTCTAGGACATCTGAACATGAAACATGGACTGGACAGAGGTTTCATTAGAAACTGAATGGGCTAATTATTTTTGTTGTTGTTAAGTTCTCCCTAATACCGGGAAGGCAAAGGGAAATGAAGCCCATGCAGCATGTCTTATGCAGATATTTATTCTTTGGTTGGATAATTAGTGTGGTTAATTAATAATATTATAAAATAATATTCACCTGGTATGGGATGTTCTCCTGGTAGCGGATTCACTTTCGGCTTGTACGGAATCATTTGATTGGTGTCTGGCCTCGCTATATCTTTATTCGGATCATTGTCTCTAGGAAATAAATTTATTGATAAATGTAGAGCAGAGCCGAGGTTGATACTATTTTTTTTCATACAAGTGTAAAAGTAAGCAGTAGTTTAGGGGTGAATTCTTAGTTAAGAGCATCAACATCTTTCTCTAAAGTACAAACATACGTAGAGGAAGTCAACACGATGAAAAAAGAAAAAAAATGTCCTATGTATTTGGATCGAGTAAATATTGATGTTTTGTATAGAACAGTTCTATTTTCTTCGCAGTTTTATCCTCTTTAGATATTAGTGCTCATTTATTTCACATCTTGTATATAACCTATATATATAGTAAAAAAGTATAATGTATGTGAAATATCTTCCATAGTAAATAATGCAGAATAGTGACGTCACACGACAGCGATGGCTGCTATAGTAAGTGAGTACGAACAAAATTAGTGATATCTTTATATGTAATTTATGCGTTTATAATAATAGTTAGCCTGAATAATATTAATAATGAGTAGAAATATTTTAAATGTTTTTGTTACCTTTATTTGATTTAAATCACGTTATTTCAATACTACACAAAAAATACTTTACAAAGCTTTTTAATTTACAATAACTGATATTGTCTATGTACACATATGCAAAATACACATTTTTACGAGAAATTTCAACTCTATATCTTAACTTATTGTCACAACACGAAATAACCTTTTCCAATGCACTTTACAATGCATAATCACCTTATTTGACTGACATTTTTATTGATATTTTTATTCTGTATATAAGCTTACGCCGTGGAGTTCGATTTGTCATAAATATCATATAGTTCCTTCCGATAAAAGGACTATCCAACACAAAAATATTTTTTCAATTCCAACCGTTAGTTACAGAGATTACCCCTTACAACCTCACAAGCTTTACCTCTTATTAATATTAGTATAGATTAAATTCGTTTTATTTAATACACTCACTTCTGTCCCAGTATGACAGCGGCTAATTCCGGGGAAATACCCGCCAGTGGACCGCCAAGAGCCCACGATTTGTTCGACATAGACGCCACCTAGAAACAGAATGAACAAAATATTAGTTACCATTAAAACCATGGAAATACATATTTTGTACATATATCTCGTAAAGTAAGACATAATTATCATCAGTCTATATACGGCCTAGTAGCACATGCCTTTATATATTGGAGAAACATCTAAGGAGTTTGGGCTATTGCACCACCAGACTGGTCCAATGCGGGTTAGTGGTTTAGTAATAAATATCCGGTTAATACCCACTTAAAGTTATCACTATTACCTTTAATTAAACATAGGGGTGGTTCAATGTTTATTGGCAGAACCAGTCTCAGAAGGAGCAACTGGCCTTTATAACCTTCTGCGCAGATTGCGGCCGCCTTCTGCGATTTAAACTAATTTTTGTAATATATGCTTATGTGTTGTGAATACCTGTTAGGTGAGTCCGATAGGACTGACATGTCTTTGTAAGATAAAAGTCCTAATAAATAAATAGAAAAAAAAAACCTTTAATTACATTTATTTATTTTTTCTCATACATATTCCCTGTTATGACGATTTCAAAGAACTTAGTAAATGAGTCTATTTAAAAAAAATGTTTTGACTTTGACTTAGACGTGAACGTTAAATGAGTATTGTGTTAAAATTGAAGCATTTTGTTATGGATTTAGTATAAATTAATTACATAACATACACCAGTTGATATTAGATGAATTACCTCTGTGTATCCAATCGACTTGAGCTCTGCTATACTACAAGGATACAAGTCTAAGAATTTGTATCGATCCACCAGCTGTGCTGTCTCTTTGCCTTCAAACTCTTTAATCTGTGGGCAATAATAAAATGCAAATTGTATAGTTTCATATCAAAAAGGACCGTTACATAGCAAGTCTATGGAACCCTTAATTCAGTTTCAGTTTGATGGCTTGTGACGACATTGTTAAGCGTTCCATTTTCGTAAATTAATTTTTAGGATAAATAGCTTTCGTATACTATTTCCGAATCATTTATATTCATTTTCACACAACACAAAATGCTTTATATCTTTGTAATAGATACGTTTATCTGCATAGTTGTAATATATATGATGATAAACTGACAGTGTAAATGTTTTTGTTTTTTTTTTATAAATTTCTATGCCACAATTATATGAGAGAAATATACTGTTCTAAGCTTATTTAATTTACAATATCTCATACTTATTAAATAAATATTATCTGTTTCGATTTGTCATTATCTCTTCAACATATTTATTTTTTATAATAATGGATGTATATATAATAACCTTTTAGGAAAACAGGCCTTTGTTACAAATTCTACAAAGGTACTGTTTATTTCTAAATGAAATCTGTTCCAGCAGTCCTACCATATAAAGATAATGGAAATGTACACACTGAATGAAATTGGTCCTTCGAGCCGGTTCTTTTGCACGTTGTTGGCTGGCAAAGTATACACTTTGGACTCATTAAAATCACTCTGTATACGTACCTTTTCTAACACAGCTTGCCTTCTCTTTTCAACTTTCACGATGGACACTAGATCTCCAATATTGGATTCAAATTCGAGAAATCTGTTCCATATGTCGACTGAGCTTTCCGGTTTTAGGCTGCCCGAAGACAACACGCGTTCAAACAGCACGCGAGTGTTATTATCCTCTATGGAAGAACAATTTTATATAAAATATTTTTTCTACATTTTCATAATCTCAAAGTAAGTCTCATCTGCCTTTCATTCATTCCGCAGCAATAATAAGGGTATAGGGACACATAGAAAAGTAGCGGAAGACCTTTAGGCGATTTAAAATAGTATGTTTTTAATGCTCAACTACGTTTTCGCTATTTAGTAACGTCAATTACGTTATCAGCCGTCTGTCCTTTTCTTTTAAGTTGGGACTAACATTAAACTTATTTTCTGTCTGTGCACAATAAAATCGGGGTAAATGTATTCTTAATAGATAATTTGGGAACAAAATATTAATAGGAGGGAGTCATAAACGATTTGTCACGATTTATAGCCATGGAACTTTTAATTTAACTAATTTCTTATTAACTTCGGTTTAGTCACTTACCGTTTAGTTAAATATTTCTCTTGTTTCATCATAATAATCTTAAGTCATCATCATATCAACGGAGAGATGTCCACTGCTGGACTTACCCCAACCATCCATCGGCCTCCCGCGACCTTTACCGTCGTCGGTCCAACTTGTCGGGTGCTTCCAACGCGTCTTCCGGTACGCGGCCACTCGAAGACCTTTCCGTCCTAACAACCGTCAGTCCTCCTTGCAAAGTGTGCTGCCCATTCTTTGAGCTACGTCAGCAACCCTATTACATTGTAATGCCATTTTTGTTTTTAAATTAGTAATTGAATAAAAATGGACTCACCATTCAAATGCGACAGATAATCGATATAGCACAGCACGTACTCGGGTATGTGGGAGAACTTTTTCAGGCCCAGTTCAAATATTCTGAACGCTATATTCTTGTCTTTAGAGCAGTAATACTCCATCAATGCTGCCGCCACGAACACGTGGTAACGAGATCTGGAACGAGAAAGCTATTAGTAATATATTGATTTCGTTATCAAACATCAGGCTTACCATTCAAGGTATTAAGAAGTTTTCGTTACCAAGAAACTGTGAAGACAAGCAGCCAATCAAAATAGTATTATCACTATAATAATATTTTAACCGCTTCTGTAAAATCCATTTATCGGGGAAGGTTATAGGCTATGTAACATAGCCGCTAGTGAATTATATAACTGACGCTAGGGTTGGCTGGTTGGGTTAGTTGTCAGTAGAAGTTATTCTTCGGTTAACCAACCTGGGATCTTCCCTGGCTCGCTTGAACACTGTTCTGGCAGACTTGATGCCCTCGGCGCGTCGAGCGAATTTCATATACTGCACGTACGCCAGCGTAGGGTCGATTTCATCCATATCTAGGTAGCGGGTATATACTTGATGAACCTGAAAGGGAACATATTTCGAATAATAACAGAGTTAGAGTTCTGTGTGGTGTGAGCGACGCGATACGGGGATAAAATAGATAAATTAATTTAAATTAGAATATATTGTTATTAGAATAGTATTAGAATATAATGTTGGATTGATAGATGTGATTACGTATTTGTATATCGTAAATAAAACCAAACGCTGTAGGGTATGCGGCTTGTGTAAGCTCGCCGGCTACAAAACAAATTCAAGTCACTTCCGAATGGTGACAATTATTATGAACTGACGATCAGTTGCGCCGTCACAGCCGTTGCGAGCACCCGCACGTCGCGTACCCGAAAGCTTATATAAATTATCCGTCACAAGTTGTTATTTTTACCATTCCTGGCCACCTCGCCTACTTACGTCGGCTACAAATTGAGTTTGTAGCCGATAGAACAAAAATAAATAATAAGCACTTAAAAGCAGTTTAAAAAAAAATTTAATAGATGCTGAAAATTCGTGTCAACATTACAAAGATTATTAACTATTACAAAGATATAAAGCATTTTGTGTTGTGTTTGCTCCGAAACAGAAAACCAGTTCAGCATTAACAATATTTTTTTGTTAAATTCTCCCTATTATAGGGAAGTCAAAGGGAACTGAAGCCCATACAGCCATGTCTTATGTGGTTATTTCTTTATTTATGGTTTCGGGATATCGATGCAACTTTGCCCCGTGGAGTTTTGGGCGCCTAATGGCGGTCACAGTTATATTGATAATGACTACATAATCCATAGTTCATTCATCGTGCGTCTATAACTTATTAATTTCCACAGATATTAAACTTCTTGTACGAGAAGTTATAAACAGGAACTTAATGTTATCGATGTCGACTATCTAATAACACATATATCACAAACGTCGTAATTTATCTACAAGATATTTTAGTCAATAATCGTTTTCATCATATATGAAATCTTAAAGCTTATTATGACCAAATCGGAATTTCTACCCAATCTGAATAATTTATGAAGGTAAACTAAGGTAAGATCATATCAGGATATTATTGTAATCAAAATATAGAAATTAATTAATTTATACGAATTTTTGTGTCTACAAGTTTATGTCGATATGTCTTTATTTAACTTAGTTTTATTGTCATTTAAACTTCAGAATATAATTTACTACCACTATCGACTAGTGCTAATATCTACTATCTCTGAACTAGTAAATTTAAAAAAATTGGGGATATTATATTTTTTATGAAAATCCATAAATGTAATTGATATAATTCTAACTTAAAATAATCGCTACCCATAATTCTAGCAATGAATACCTTTCCGTATTTTTTTCTTTGTATAAATAATTTAAATACACATAACAGATACAGATACGTTAATGATATCTGTCAGGCTAATTAAGCTAACAGATCATAAGTACGTAATTTGTAAGGCAACCTCGGTGGGAGAATCCGATTTGCAAATGGCCTGTTTTTTTGTATAAATGTTTTAAAAATTCCTTATTGGCGTAAGTGTAAGAACCTTATTATAATGTAGTCTGCTTTCTTCATAGTCGGCATGAGCGAAATGTAGTAATGTGGACTGTTTGAGCGGGCCGCTGGTGGCGCGCTCGTACACGGCCGCCGCCTCGTCAGAGAACAGCCGGGCGGCGTTGGAGTCCTGCAACAGATAATTTATATCTGAACTAACCGTTTGACAACCTGTTCCCTTCATATAAAAAGGAAGGCAACGGAATCTTAGACCATACAGCCAGGGCTGATCTGGCTGCTTGGTCTAATATATGATATGACATACCCCTTTCTCCTGCAAAAGCTTGGCGGAATGGTCCAGGAACTGCGCAGCCTGATGCCATACGTCCGGATGGTGCGCCAAACACAAGAGGCACTGCTCGATGGCGAACATCACCCGGCGGCCCACCAGGGCCGTGTCTTCAGACCGGAGCGGGTTGGACCGTTCCCACCATATGTACTTCTTCCACAGTTCCACCTTTTAGTAACAAACATGTTGGTAATATCAAGATAATTTTGTAAACCATTAGCTTCTGCCCGAGATAAGAATTAAAACTTTTTGGTCAAATTTATTATTGGTTGGAATTTAAAAAATATTTTTGTGTTGGATAGTTCAATTAATGGGGGAAGATTATAGGTTATATATCATTTGTGACACACCAAACTCCACGAGGGCGCACCCGCGGGCGGAAGTTAGTGCATAAAGTCATAAAGTGATTTTTCAGGAGTTATTTTCTATAGATGGGTGAACATACCTGTTTCATCTCCTCCCTGTCGACGGTAGGCGGCGTGGCCGGCATGTTCCTGTTCAATCCTCTGGTTACCGTCTCCAACTCTTTGGCTACTCGACGGGCGTTCATGTATTCTCTAGAGCGCTCCATTGCCATGCGCTCAGCTGGAAATAATACCACCATTAAATCCAAGAATTTTGTAGGAGGGACACATGAGGATTTATGGAAGTCTGTTATGTTAAGAACCAGAATAATTCCTTTGGAATTGGCATGTACAAGGCCAGAAGACTATAGGATTTTTCAAATACTTGTTAAGGCTCACTGTAGCTATATACTGGACACATGGAGAGTTAAACTAAGGGAGACTGTGCCATCTGTCATGGCTTTAAGATAAAATCTAAGTACACTAGCTGAGCCGGCAAACGTTGCTTAATAAATATACACAAAAAATTTCATAGAAATAGGTCAAATCGTTTCGGAGAAGTTTGAAATGACGACACAGGATTTTTTATATATTTGATACAACAAAAAAGGGATAAGGATTTTTAGTCATTTTAAACTTCCACTGTGTACACACACTTATTGAATGCCAAGAAGCCATCTGTTCGTAAATCTACCGTGGGGTCCTATCCTGAGAAGAACAGACAAGAAAATCATCAAGATTTTTCCCACCATTTACTTGAAAAATATTAAAATCCAAACATAACAAAACTATGATTACCTATGATAGTGTTAATGCTCTGTTCGAATGCGATGTAATCTTTCCATAACGTCTCTATACCAATTATGGGAGTTATTACAGCACGTTGGTATACCTGAAAAAAAAAACTGTGTGTTAATTTACCAGTTTGCTGAGTCATCTGATTCCTGTTTCAATCGAGAAGCATTCACAGTCTTCTGTATAAAGAGTACAGAATTTTTTGATTAAAATACACTAGAGGCATTCTCATCTCTTCACTCTATAAAAATCTAAGTTTAGGATGTACGAAAAAGAAACGTAAGATACCAAGTTATAAATATTATTTTCGCGTGATGTTGCGGTGGACTTCGTAAATTTAAGGTTACAAATACGGTACATCTACTCCTGAGTACGAAGGGAGTAAGTAAGGTAGAAATTCTTATTAATTCTCCTTTATATCACCAAAAAGCCATAGTACACGCAATTGTCAATTTCAAGGCTATGTACAGAAATCTTCATTGTATTGAAGAGTTGGTTGGCAGAGGACAAGCTTCCATTTTGGATTTCCAGGTAACAGATCGATTCAACTTGTATTTTGTCAGACGCCGGTCGAGCTCAATGAGAGTTACTTACCTTCCTAACAGCCGAAATCTTCTGGTTTTCAGCGTAAGACCCAACCGCCTCTACACTCTTGAGGAATGTGACGTAATCGTTCCAAATTGGATAAGCGTGGATGTCCAGACCAATCTTATCCAAGGCAAAATCGTATGCTTGAGCCATTTTCTCCCTGTGGAAAGATAAGTTTGCTTTGCAAGAATAAAAAGGGTAATCGAAGGAACTATTAGACCATAGTATACCTAACAACCACCCATGAGCTGTGGGATAAATCGCTATAGAGGTGATTAACTCAAAGGACGACACATACGGCTCACGAAATTAAAAGACAATTGAGTCTGATACGTGTATGTTTGACATATCCCCCGGTCCAGTCATGACGCTACATAAGTGAGGGCAACGAGTTATGAACATTAAAATAAATGACGACACGTGTATAGAATGTAAAATCGATTTTGCGTGCCTCTAACTTCAGCTCATAAACAACACACGAAAAGTTTGGATCGGAGTGTCGGATATCCCTAATTTACTTAACCAAGTTGCTTCCAGCAATATTTGGAATTAACATTCCAAATTCACACATGCTCTAGAATATTTTCATGCGGGCGGAATCGTGGACAGATATATGGAGTAAAAATCCCGACTTGCGAATACCACTCTTGCAGAATGAAGTAAACGTAAGAGGCTTCTCCCACTGCTGTACCACTTTTTAAATGTTCATTCTAACGAGGATTTATTCCATTTACGACACATAAGTAGTTTTTGTTATATCAGGGGTTTAAATATGAAATTTCCGTTTTAACGTAACGTATTTGATTTTACATTCAACTGTTAAACACTAAAATGGATACATCGAAAATTAGTGATCTTTCAATACTAGTTTCGAAGTAGAGTCCAGCTAATATCATTGCTATGTTCGACTAATGAACGTGCGTTTTTGGTTTTATTGCTTCCATATTGGAAACTTTGACTTGAGAATGAACTACTAGAAAGACCTGTTACTAAGGTAAATAACGACAAGTTGAAAGCGATGGTAGAAGCCGATACGTGTCAAACTACCAGGGAAGTGGGGGCATGGGTCGAAGTTAGCTTACCCACAATATTAACCCATTTATACCAAATCGTACGCCCTTAAGCGAAACCTACCCACAGTGATGTTAATTATTTGGTGCACCTCCACCAACCCATGGTCCTGCCTACCTTGCGGCATATGGACCGAATCACGGGAGAGCGCGAGGGTACTTGGTGGACCATGATTTAATTCACTAGAGGTTCCTCGGATCCGGCCGAGCAATAAAAGTTTATATCTACTGTACAGAACTTAGAACCGTGATGATTAAACTCGTAGCGGAACAGACTCATCAATCGATCTTCACCACCACACTGCTGGAGAAACTATTTTAACAGGATGTGAACTTAGAAACCATCCGTCATCTTCCCTACTCGCCGGAGTTGACTCCAACCAACTACAATTCCCCTTATTGTCTATCTCTGAATCTATCGCTACCGCTTTCATTTTGATGTACGCCATATTTCCATTGGCGCTTAACTGTTTATGATTGTGACGTTTCGCTTTACTACGCAGTAATGATTTTAAAGTCGAAAGCTATCTCGATAGATATGAAGTTCCACAATAAGTTACCAGATCCTAATAATTCTATCGCAAAGACATAAACGACCTTCCAATGAGACGGCAGAAATGTGAAAGAGAGGGTAAATACCTTGATTAAAGAAATTTATTTTATCGTTAAGAATACAGTTTGAATTATACAGTATTCAACGCCAATTCCATACTTTAACCCCTAATAAAATAACAATACATACTTGTAAGTGGGCAGCATACACTTGGTCTCCTTGACGTAGTTCAGGTACAGTCGCCATAGCTCAATGTTGAGGATCTTCATCAGGCAGCGCTGGAACAGCTGTTACATCCATAGCGATTTTATTGTGATTAAGACTTGATTAATTAAGCACGGTTAAATGTAACGGTTTGTCTATTCGTTATTGATTACTGGACGTTTCTCGGAGGATATCTGAGAATACTCTGAGGAGAATACCTTATAGGTTGAGCACGCTCACGCTAAGGAGTTTTTTACTGCATTTGAAAGGGTTCACTGTATCTTAATGAATTTTCAATATTATAAACTGTATTGTAGAAAAATAAATTACAAGTATTTTAAACTAGAAAGACATACATGGGCTCATCTACAGCAAGATGACTCTTCTAGCAAACCTACAATTACCATGGAGACGATATTTGCGAGATTACTATATAATTGATAGCAGTTAAAGTATTAAGCTTATTTATGACATTGTCTTAACAAAAGCAGATTCTATGTATACCCTGGTAAAAAAACACCAAACTCCAATGATGACGAGCTTAATCTGAAGTATATCGACTAGAAGTAAAACTGCAATGAGTCTATACTAATATTAAAAACGCAGAAGAGTTTCTTTGTTATCATGAACACGCTCTCTCAAACGCTGAACTAGTAATGGAAATCTGGGACAACTGGTTGGAGTTGAAAAATTATTTTTGTCTTGGATATTCCATTTATCGGAGAAGGTTAAAGTCTATATAACATTTGTTACAGACTGAACTACGCGCGGGCACGTAAGCTAGTTTTTAATAAGCCTTGTACCTAGAGTGAGGCTACGTTTCAATACTCTTCAAGACAGGTTCTCTAGTTTCTAAACGATAAGCGAAAAACCTATCTGCGCGGACATAGCTGACTAACTTGTTTGTCCTTTTCACTTTAGCTTTTGATTTAACTAATTTAAGTCATATAGAATAGAATAGAATAGAATATATCTTTATTGTACATCAGCCAATTCAAAAAGAGAAACACTAAAAAAAACTATATTACATATATCATATTTACATTACATATTTTTAAATTTGGTTTAAAGCTGATACTGATTTGTGCAAGATCTTTGAAGTAACAGTGAAACACGCAATTTTAATTTAATCTAATAAATGACTACCCAATCCAGACTGATTTAATTGCTGTGGCAACATTTTAAAGGATCAAAATAAAAGGCCATAAGTCAGATTACAATTGTTATCGGTCTTTATAAAAGTAACTTTCACGTATTAATATTAAGATTACTTACCTAATAATGGAGTCAAGAATTTTATGAGTTTATTGATGATGTTATATGTAAAATAAATATTAAGCAATTTTCAGCCACAATAAAGCCCAAATACCTTGTAACGGAGTTATAATAAGTAGATCCCGTACTCTCAAATAAAATCATTATAATTGTTGAGCAAATAACTCCAAACGCAAAGGGATGGATGGTATCGGATTGTTGTGTACAAAAAGGAACAGGAAAATAATGTTATACAGAGTCAGATTGGCCGGCTGCCTATGTCAGCAGCTCAGAAAGTACTTTAAATCTCCCACACAAGCACAAAATACCCTTGAGACGAAGTGCTCCAAGTGTTGATCCTGGCCCATGAACAAGGTAAGATAAATCTTCCACACTATGGATTGAAGTTGGAAGTGCAACCTCAATATAATATATAAAATACAATAAATGAATTTTGCATATTTTCTGGATTGTATTATTTCAGTGCATAAATCTGTAGAAACATACATGTGTTGTGTGTAGAAACGTTGCCAGAGAACAATTTTGTGTTTCTTATATTTAGAAATTACAAAATACATTGTTTAAATAAAAGAACGCTGCTATTAATTATTTAAAGAAAAAGCCGACAGTATATTTTAAAGGAAAGGCAAATAAATGATAAATACAGTCAGATTTCTACAACAAAAAAGGATTACTATGGGGATTTATTTACATGTCGAAAGTGACCTTACAAACAAATAAACTGCTATTTAATTGTTAAGGGTATTGAACCATGTAGTAATGTAATTTCAATCATGTAAATGAAATCGTAATGACAATGCTGAATCTGAAATCGATTTTTGATGTCATTATGATAATTATACTTATGCAAGCAAGATTAATTGATTGTAAGATTGATTTATGATTAGCAATTGATGTAAGCTTATTGCTTTTACTTTTCATTACGTAAAATCTACTATGTTCTTGACAAAAAAAGGAAATTTGACAGTTTTCTCATTTGATATTATTTCTAATATAAAGAACATTTGATGAAACTCATGTGAAATACAATTACTTAATAGTTCATTCTATTTATTTGCACTGATTTTTTTTGTTAATAAAGTCACCTCCAACATGTCTGAACACAGACACCCTAACCGAAAAAAAAGATATCAATAAGTAACTTGTCTTTATTCCATCTTATGAACTAGGACTTTTACTATATATTTACTCATTGTAGACAATATATTTACTCAGGTACGGTTATCACAGTTATTTAAAAATAAGCATAACAGCTAAAACTTAAACTATTTTGTTACTAACCTTTTCCACTTTTTCAAAGTTTCTTGCCTTCATCTGTAATGAAAATCAAAAATACTTTTAAAAGATTTATTACCAATATTGCAAGAACAGTGAAACTAGTGTACTGAGTTTTTGTGGTAAATATGTGTGTACATTAAGTTATTACAATCATACAACCCTCGTTGAACACAGTATGCATGTATGACCTGTCTGCTATAAGACAAACAAAACTTTATATGAAACATCAGCACACAAATATTCCTACTGTCTCCTTGTCCTCTTGTGGTATCAGATGACCTTTTGTTACTGCTGTGACAGTGTCTACGCAAAGTTTACGTACTAACCATCAGATTAGTATTGTTTGAAATTTCCCTCTTGTCTTAGCTTTGGTCTTTCATTCATGAGGCTTGGAATAAAAATACAAGTCTTCATCTAGTACTTCAGCAAAATGCAAATATAAGTATATTTGAAAACACTCTAGAGGCCTAGCCAAATATGAGGGATAACAATTTTTTTCAAATTATTTAGAATTAATTTTATTAAAATTATGAAACATCTACCAACCTCCTGCTCAATATAAATCTTCCAAAACCGTCCGGTCGTCGGAAAAGCTGTAATAAGCTTCTCGTACATAGAACGCACATCGTTTATAGGCCGTGTTTGAGCCTCTCTGATAAGGAGTGACCAGGAGTCTACGTCATAAGTATTAGCTTCCACAGCACGCTGAGCTCGAGTGAGTCGTTCGTTACCCCAGTCCTGTACACAAATAATTTTATGTTAAAGAAATTCTAAATATTCACTTGTTGTTACAGAACTTCCTAAAATAGAGGAAAATAATATACTACTACTACTTACAATTTCATTGCTTTCTTCAATTTCCGTGGTCATTTTGGCGATTGGTGTTTGCAAAGCTAACTAAACAGTTAACCTAGAGGTTAACTGTTTAATAAATTAATCAAAACGTTGCCACTTCTGTGAAAATGTAAATCACTGGCTTGGTCTAAATTCTGTAAAATATACAGTTTACTAACGTTTTGTTGCTTGTACGATAGATAAAGTATAGAATAATTCAAGATATTAATTACACGATACGGCACCGCTGCTAGCTGATACCACAGACTAGAAGCATATATTTCCGTATATACAAAGTACTCTGTGATTAGAATGTTGTTGTTGTTTGTTTCATTCTCTGTATTGTAGGAAAGACAGGGAACTGAAGCCCATACATTCAAATCATTTTTCTATATTTTATTATTTTTCATATAATCAAATGATTCATTTCATATTTTAAAACCATCAGTTTTGAATACAGACTACATGATTCTACTAAAGCTGCTAAGTTCGTTCGTTGTGAGACTTCTTGGCATAGTCTCACAACGTGATAAATCTTGATAAATGAGAAATCCTTGTTGATACAATATAAACTTTATGGATTCACTTAACATAATTCATCATAGTATGATGAATTTAAAATGAATGAAATGCAAAATAATAATTAGTTAATAAAATAATACAATATAAGTACAATGTTATGGCTGACGCGGTAAAATGTACGGTAATTAGACTGTACAAATATTATTCACTATAATGAAATCATTCGGACAGTCTTTTTATATCTCTAGTTAAGTGTATTATCTGTGTTTTTTATCACCACGAGGACTTTTAAGCCGATATTCATACCAACTGTATTGTAAAATAAGATACTATCTCCTCTAAAACTAAAGAAGAAAATCCAATTTAAGTATGTATATAGGTTTATTTTATGGCTGTTTCTGTCACAACATCATTTGCTTTCACAAATTGACATTTAAAGTTTAAAACTATTAAAACACGAAAATATAGCTAAGGCGCCCAAATTGCTTTTCAGTTAAATAGAAGTAAACCATGTTATTTTACTCGTTTTTCAAGTCTTTGGTAGGTAAAGACGTGGTGGTGGAACTCAAAAATGATCTGAGCATATGCGGCACTCTTCATTCAGTGGATCAGTACTTGAATATAAAGTTGTCGGATATAAGCGTTATAGATCCGGATAAATATCCTCATATGTTGTCCGTGAAGAATTGTTTTATTCGTGGATCTGTCGTTCGTTATGTGCAGCTTCCAGCAGATGAAGTAGATACTCAGCTTTTACAAGATGCAGCACGTAAAGAAGCAACGGTTTCAACAAGATAATTTTAACCTCAAAATTTTGCCGAATGTTTTCTGAATGTACGGAATCGAATGAGTTGTGACCTGTATGTGTTGTAAATAATAATATTAAGGATATTTTTTATAATAAATTACCATAAAAGGCATCAGAGTTTTATTGATAAGTTGAAAAGAAAATGTGTAAAATATTTATTTTAATCTATTTTGTCAAATTGTTGTACTTACAGATGTATGTCAAAGAATGAGAATTTGAGTATTTTGATGAAACAAAGAAATAGACGTTAACAGGAAAGCAAAATTGTATGAAACCATAATAAACCAACAGTATATGACTACTACACTATGAATGTATACTTAAGCACCTATAATTACTTTAAACATATAATAATATAAATATATAAGGTTAATATTTGAGTTTGGACTAAATTTACTTGCTGTCATCACACTATATGTTATTAAAATATAATAGGTGAGAATATTATATGACAATAATCACAGTAAGTTGTGAATATTCAACAGAATGACAGTGATGGATGGCACTAATCATTTTAACAATATCAAAAATGGTCTATTAAAATTATTTGACTTAATATAGGTGAGCTGATTAGAGACAAAAAGTTAAATATAAAACATTGTGTATAACTGCAGAGTAGGTACCTAAATATAAATTAACTAGAAATATATTATAAATAATATACCATTAAACTTGGAGAAGATCCATTTTTTGAGAGGATACAGTCAGTGTAATAAAATGTACCTAATTAGTGAAAGTGTTGGAGATCAAGCATTCTAGCTTCAATAATTAAAATGAAGGAACATTCTTCCCTCCTAGTCCAGATATAGGTCACTCAATTATTTCTTATCACTGTGCTTCAGATTTATTATGAATTATATATTTTTGCCCTTTATTATAATATGTTCAATTATTAAAAATTCACGTCATCATTCAGATTGTGTATAAAATTAGATGTGTGTTATCAACTCAGATCATTAGATGTAAATTATTTTTACACAATAATTTATTTATTTATTTTTAACAAATAGTCGAAAAATGGATTGAAAATTTTAATGGACAACTCACATACCAAAAATAAAAAAATATAATAAAGCATGTAATAAGTTTGTTTTGATAAAATTCTCTGAATAATGTCGAATAGGTTTACCTAACAAACTTAACTAATTTTTGTACAGAGATTAAATCTTAGAAAATCAATTCATTAAACCAATTGTACAATAAGCTAGTAAGTTGGTCTGGTCTAAAGTAATGATTAGCACTTAGCTAATTGTCGATGGAAACATAACTAGCTGACTGTACATGAATACTTTATACTGAAGATGGACAAAGGATAGATCTCTTCAGACTCCTAATCCTATCAGGCCTAAGTCCCTAAGTCCCTACAGCATAAAGGTGTGATTTATAAGTATATATAATAAATACAGGATATCTGCCCCATGAGACCTAAGGCAACAGATAGATAGTAGTAAATTCAGGGTAAGGATATGACTTTCTCTATGTGTGCCGTGTGTGTATTTTGTAATTAGTGCATATTTTAATTTAGGCTGGCGGGCGGACGTACTTTTGCTGTCTCTATATAATGGTCAAAGTGTGCTTGAACAACAATAAACAAAAAATATTAATAGACAAAATAAATAATAAATAGATATAATATATTTAATAGTAATATTTCTTTAGTGTTGCTAATTATACTATAAGTTTTAGAAAGTCCTTGTTAGTTTCAAAGGGGATGACAAAAAAGAAAAAAAAATGATAAGGTAAATGTAAGCCGTAAGCCGGATTTGAGGACTTTTTTTCATTTCATTGCGAATTTTTCGAGCAAATAAATAACCAATGTAGCTTATAGGTCTGAAAACCAAGTCAAGGAACTTTTTTTTTTAAGGCTATAGATACGAAATCTGAATTATCTACCAAAGTAGTAGGTTTGAAGGTATCGTTTTCTTGGTGAATTTCAAATACTTTCAAAAAGATTTAACAAATCAATGTCAGCCACTTCTTGTTACTCGTATGGACATAGACCACAGAATACATTGATGGACACAAACCCAAACCCTAAGATCTGCAATCTGTCAAGCCACACAATCCATATACAATTAAATATTTGATTTACCTCGGAAGTCTCGATAGTATATCGTGGCTCAACATGCCTTACTTTTATCAAAATATTGTAGCAAAAGACTGCGCATTGTACACTTTATAAACTCGATGCATTTACTCAATACCTAAACGGTTTAAAATCGTGAATAAGTTAATATTCATCAATAAGCAAGTTGTATGGTTTTATAGGAATACTTTATTGTCCACCACCACCTTACGCCAGGGTTTATTGTACCAGATCATTCGTAGTAAAAGGCGCACCTACTTTGTGTTTTTTTTTAAATTAATAAGTTCAAAACCTAGATACAAGTCTTTCAGTTTCATAATGTAATTTATCTCTGTGTTGACTATGTAAATGTGCCGAAATTAAATATTTATATATTTTCCCACCTTACTTGATAATTTATTGATTATCGATAAACTAGAGATAAAAAATATTTTATTGACAATGAAACGCCACCTCCAGGTATCTTCCCGGACATTTGTTTTAGTAGGCAAAGCTAATGATGGCTCCTGCCAAAAACTACAATGTATATATACCTTACTCTAACTTAGTTGATAGTTAATAATATTCAAACTCTTACTATACGACGAAAATACATTTAAGCTTACACATTTAGCATCATAGTTAAAATAGTCGACCATACTGGTCAAGTGCGGGTTGGTTGACTTAACATACAACCTCAGATTTTCTTCCCAGGTGTATGCAGGTTTCCTCATGTTGTTTTCCTTAACTGTAAAAGAGTCGAATAAACATACATATAAATTCAAAATTTGAAAACATTGGTACGTTACGCGGTTCGAACCGCTGCTTCCCGCAAGGATGACTTATCATGATTGTTAATATGGATGATTTAAAATAACTAAGTTATATAAGAATTCATGGGAATAACAAGAAATATTATTTAATTTAAATATTCGACTCACGACAATAATGTCTTACGGTTTGTTGTAAGTTAATCACTAATTGTTTTTGGAAAATTTTAAATACCTATTGGCAACACCGAAAGTAATGTCAAATTCAGCCCGAAGCTTTTTCTTCTCCGTGCGCCGCTGTTGTTTGTTGTATATCTACGTATCATATCTATATTTGCTTCATTTATCTCATGAATCCAATCCAATAGGTCTCCCTCTATCTCATGGTGCCTCGTATCATTCATTAAAAAACCTTACTATATAGTTTTTATATACAAACTAAGACTAGTGTTGACAATGTGATTATAAAATGTAAATAATAATTTAAATTATCGAACAAAATGGACGGAAAAGGTTGTTATCGTGGGTGTGAAGTGATGTGACTGGTTTATTTGGTGATGTGCAATTGCTTTGATCAACAATCAAGGCTTTTCAGCTGTTGTACTTGGTAAAACATCAATCAAAGGAGTCTGAGTAAGTCATGATAATTAAGTTTAAGATGTTATAATAAAGCTGTTTTCAGGCATTTGTTTATATTTCAGCGTGTGTTACATGCTTACATCTGCCTTCAAGATGTAACTGACTAATGAGTCATCCTTGAGAAATTACTTCTTAACTCATTGTTACTATTGTATAGTGAGGTTCCCTCCTCACACACAACTGACAAACATTAAATGAAAAAAATTATTAAAGATTACAAAAAATCAATAAAAAGACAGAAATTTATTGCACCCTGTTGGTAGACCAGCTTGCAGGGTCATCTTAGTAGCTATCTGCTTATTCAAGCAATTCACTGTATTTTTATATGGAAGAAAAGGAAGCCTGAATAATGATGACATGAGAATATCTCTCTCGTCTCCTGAATCTTGTGCCATTACTATTAAGCCATCATCATCATTAACTGCATATATATGACCCATTGCTTGGCACAGGCCTTTATGGTAGAAACATACCAAGAGTTTAGGTGATAACACCATCTTGCTAGGCCAATGAGGCTAGGTATATGTAAGTAGTTGCTGTAACAACCTTGACCATTGACTTAAAATGTCGTCTAAAGTAAGCAGTAGCTCTAGACCGTAAGCAAAGTTGCTTTGTTTTTAATATTAAAACTATAGCACTCTATGACAATAAGCTCTGCATTGTCAAGGAAACAGTTGGTCATTTAATGAATCAAGTGATTCCTTCATAATGATCCCTTTAGGATATATTTACCACTCTTTATGAAACCAACCTTCTTTTTCAGGAAAAAAACATAGCTAAAACACTATTATAATCAAAAAGTCCTTATCATTTCTGTAAATTTAATTTTTTATCTCTATTTTATACCAAGAAAATTATGAGTAGTAACAGTTCTAAAAAAATATTATCTCAAAATAACAATATAGTGGAACTTATTAGATATTATTTTCAATTGAAAACAGATAAATATACAGACAGCATTATGTGTTTCATTTTATATATAAGTTTTTAATACAATTATTACTGATGCTGTACTCCTAAAAACTGCTGTAAAACTATAATAACAATGGTATGTCTTTAGTGAAGAGCCCAATAGGGGCTTTTCATTTCATTAAACAATATAATTTTAAGATTTTTCATTTCTATGACATTGCAATGGATGGGTTTGTTATCTGAGAGAGATTTTGAAAATGTGCACTTTACTTAGGATATTGCAGGCAATTAAAAGCCACTAGAAGACATTCTAATGAAGGTCTTATCAAAGTATAAGGAAGTAAAATCATAATTTGTTGAATTAATCTATAATGTTAGCTGTATAGAATCTAAAATGGTACTGGATTGATGAAGATAAATAAAAATAAAGTTGTGCTACTTATATTGTTTTAAACTTTCATGATCATTAACATGTGAATCAAAAATAAAGCAGTATATGATATAAATCCCATAAAAACTATTTAATTGTGTATCTTTAGTACACAAATATAGTCTATTTGTCATATTAAAACACCATATGAGGTAATATCATGTTTATTGAGATAGGTAGCATAACATGAAGTGGAATTATCAAACTACCCACTTCTTAGTTTTTTTGTTCAATCAAAAAGAACAAGTACCCACAATTGATAGAACATACCACATATCTAATACTTGTAAAATGATATAAGATAAAATGGTTATGGGCAGTTCAAATCAAGAGATAGAAAGACAAAACGAGTACTTCATAGTCCACATAGTGGCTTGACATGTGAAAGAATAAAGGTAGTAGGACCAAGGAAAAATGGGCATATGATATAGTGCAGGTTGTTGGGCAAAATTTTGGGGAATTAATTTCAGATAGGCAAAAATACTTTAAAAAATACTGAAGTCAACTAACATAAGAATAAGTTTTTTCATACTAATAATAACACGTAATTTGATAACAAGTAATTAAAAATAACACTAAATAACTTTATTACCGTTATAAACAAAAATGATGTTCACTTTCTCCATCACAAGAAAGTGTGTGACCATTAAGACTCAAAGTTTGCATTGTGTTTTATACATTATCTTGCAGTAATTAATTATGTTTGTCTCATAATAATTGGTATTTCAACTTTATAAACAGTTAATTCATTATCTCAAAGATTACACACTTTTCCTTGTTATTTTTTAATTATGTAAGTGACATAATTATGCAGAAGAAATAATGAAAGTAACATTGCTTGTTAGTTGAAAAATGATGCATGATAGGTTGAGATATTGTATGGTCAAGTATTTCTTTTTGTATATGAAGCACATTTAACAACTTGGCAATGTCTGTTGGTAAGCATTAGAAGGTGTCCATAGCTAGTGCAGCATGCGACATACTGCCCCAGCCACCTCCACTTTGTTTGCTCAAAAGGTGCCTTATCACACTTCTTTCAAAGGAGCCCATGTTGTATGAATGAGGGCATATGTGTGCTGTGAACAGTTCTAGGCTCTGGCTGTGCGAAAAGAAACGAGTCTTAAAATCCCTGTGCACATGAAGTTGAGGTAGAGATAGTAATTGAGTGACTTTGAAGACCGGTACACATGCTCCTGAGTAGGAAAGGAGAGGGAGAAATAAGATCAATAAGTTCACTAAGAAGTGAATAATTATTTATTTATTTATCTTAACACTGTTTCAACAGCAATTTTCTACACACACAGAATATAATACAATAAACAAGACACAAGCCAATTAGAGAAACACATTATTTTTCCAAAGAATCATCAGGAAGTCAAAATACATTAAGACACATTCAAACAAATGACGTACTTTATACGTATTATAAGTGGTACTTTTCATGGTACAACCGATCGAAGGCGCGACTATGTCACGTCGCAATTGCATAAGCTCAAGAGAGTTCAAGACCTCTGCTTTACCTAATTACAAATATGCATAGCACGATGCTGCAATCTGTCCAGAGCATAGAAAGAGGCTGTTCGGGCGTGAAAAGCACTTTGTTCTGGACTCCGTGTTTTCGCGAGCCAATCTTGATCACAGTCTTGATGTAGTCCCTGGGGTTCTGATCGCAGCGTAACTCCATACTGAGCTTGCTGTGTAACGACGGAGTAGTACTCTAAAGAGAGTGAAGGGAAGGAAGGGCCACTTTTTGGCACAAAACAATCAACATTGAAAATAATTAAATAAAATTAATTATGGGGAGTGAAAAGAGTATTTTACCAGTTTCCCGCCTAAACAAGTTAATTTTGCGTAAATCTATCCATTCTACTGTTTATGAGTTATACAGCAAATAACTGTGAATAAAATTTAAAAAATTCCTCTTCATACAACCTTGGTAGCGCCTCGTAGTTTAAAAGGCAATGGTGGTGAAAGTCGCACAGCAAATTGATTGCATCAGTTGGAGCACGCTAAAAAATGGTTCTTAATAGCGTGGAATATAGCAACTAAATATCAATCGGTTTCACAAATTCCTACATTTAATTAAACTCAGAATTGACCACTCTTATACTGTAGGTAGAGGTAGAAGCGGATTTCGTATGGTATCTACACTTTACGTGCTGTCTTCTGTACATTGCCATATTACTCGCTTTGTTAGTAATTATGTTAATGCATTAAAGTACTCGCATAAGAAAAATATAATATAAAGGAAGTATGCGTAAAGTGACGTAATATCTCGGTAATCGTTTTACTCACGTGTTATGGTATGACTTTATAACTGTTAGAAAGGTAATTTTGCTGCAATGCTGTGAGTGATTTATATGATGGAGTTGGAATGTTATTGAATACAAATGTTGCATAGAAAAAAAGTAACAAAAAAAAGTTTTTGACAGCGGTGGGATTCGAACCCACGCCCTTTCGGACTGGTGCCTAAAACCAGCGCCTTAGACCGCTCGGCCACGCTGCCTTATGGAGGGGAGGCTGAAATAAGCAATCTATTTATTGGTCGTGCAATGTCGCGATTATATTTATGAGATATGATTCATAATTATGATGTCATCATGACGTATGAGGTTGATATCGGTTTTTATTTTGTGTTAAATATAAACACAATGACCTCGTAATGCGCGAACTTAGTTCAATACTAGTCATTGTAATAATCCAACCTTTTTTGTCTTTAAAGCTTATTTGCTTTACTTTAAGGCGTATCACAAAACACGCCGATAAAAATAAGGCGAAATAGCTCAGCGTGAATTAATTTTATGTTCCTAAAATTCATTCTATTCCCTTCATATTGAATTGAAATAGAAGAGAGGAAAATAACTTCAGTTTAGTTTTCGCTACCATTATTTATCGTGAATTAGAGGGGTAACTCTATAAAAATGTAATGTCTGGCTGTCTTTTTGTAACTTGAGCGGTAGAAGATGGTCGAAGGTCTCTTCATAAAGTTTCAAGGCTCGGTATCATCACGCTTTTCCAAAGGGCAATGACATTTATGGTGTACATTATCAACATCAATAGCGTATATACGTCCCACTGTGGGGTACAGACCTTTTAAATGAAGAAACATCTGAAGAGTTCTGATCATAAAACCAAATCGTCGTTGGCGGGTTTATGACGTACATAAAATTATGTAATAGAAACTTGTAGGACTAAAAAAGCTTATAGGGTGGGTGGTGGACTGGTGAATTGCTTCAGCAGATACCAGGTCACCCCCGAGAAGGGCAGCTCAGTTATCAGGCACTGGGTGTGTCCTATACCCGTGCGTCATTTAGTGGTGGGTAGTTCCCTAAACGGATTACTTCTCGAGAAAAAAGGTCTTAAAAAGGCCCTACAGAGAGCTCGTTTTCGTACGGGCGGAGCGTCTGGCAGAAGTTATTGAAACTAAAAAGCGTGTCATACATCTCTCTTTTTCTTAACAATTTGATTAGAAAAAGAACAGCTATTAATACTGCTTGCTAACTTTTATTTTTATTTTTTCATATAAAGCACAGCAAATGACTCGACACCACCTGATGATAAGCAGTAGAGGAGTCCATATGTGAAGATAGCTAGTGAAGCATGCGACATACTGCCCTAGCCACCCTCACCTTGCCGGCCCTAAAAGTGCTTTTTCATACCTCTTTTAAAGGAACCCATGTTGTAAGAAGGGGAGGGAATACGAATCACTGTACGATTGCTTGACAATCGATTAAATGGACAATAGTATCGATAAATCATTATCCTTTATAAATATTAGATTGGCTTAACGTAAATGGCAAACAATTGGCCAGCCGCCGCCATATTTTGAATACATAATTCTGTTTTGAATAATATAACTGTGTCATATAATAAAATCGAATTCTTTGTAAAATTTTGTGTAAAGTTTTGTTGAAAATCACTTATACACTTAATATGTTTTGAAAGTTTATCTTTATGAAAGGCTTGTGTCTTTCCATTAAAAAAATGTTAAATGACGTCATCTATTATTTTGAGCTCCGATTCTGAAGTTTAGTGCTAAATGTAAACTTACATGGAATTAATCAATTTCTTTTAACACGCATTTAACATTGTATTGATATTTATAGAAGTGTGTTCCATTTTTAACCCTTAGGGCTTACTTTTAACAAAAGCGTAGACGACCCGTGATGAGACGAGATATGTGCCATACATTGGAAAAAAAGCTTGAGCACAGCTTAGGAGAGAGGTGCGGTGTTTTCAAACTAAATAGACTGCACTTACTTGCACTGAGCGAAGACCCCGTTCCGTGCAAGGTAGTTCTCTTGCAAGCAAATCTTGTAGAATCCTTGAATGTTATTCCGCTCGTCACTGCACGATTCCAGAACCCCTCCTTTATTTTTAACTGTATTGTATTCTAATAATGGTTTTATTTCTCTTAAACTCTTACAATTTTGTTATAGGTTAGATTATTAGTAATTTTCTGTGGAAACAAGGCACTCCAAAGTAATTGGAATAGTGAAAGAAAGACATAAAAATTATTTATTGGTTTGTTAACCAATGTGTGAAAGTGTATACAAGTGTGTACAAGTGTGTACAAGTGTGTACAAGTGTGTACAAGTGTGTACAAGTGTGTACAAGTGTGTACAAGTGTGTACAAGTGTGTACAAGTGTGTACAAGTGTGTACAAGTGTGTACAAGTGTGTACAAGTGTGTACAAGTGTGTACAAGTGTGTACAAGTGTGTACAAGTGTGTACAAGTGTGTACAAGTGTGTACAAGTGTGTACAAGTGTGTACAAGTGTGTACAAGTGTGTACAAGTGTGTACAAGTGTGTACAAGTGTGTACAAGTGTGTACAAGTGTGTACAAGTGTGTACAATAGTTTTACCATCATTAAAAAAAACACTTTCAATTAACATCTACAATGAATCCAAATGGATTGCCTATGCCTCGGCGACGATGGTGTAGTTGTTTTTTTTGTTTTAACAAAAATAAATAAGTAAAATCCCTGACTAGAACCACTTTAATGACTTCATCTAGCCAGTTCCGGTATCTTTAGTCGTTTCTATGGTGTGATAGGATCGATAGAATCATTGATTTGCTTAGCTCAGTCTGACGGAAATAAGGGTCGGTCCTTTGATCCATACAGTAAATACCATCCATGGCAGTCTTACTATTGATTGCAAGAGGACTCGCGACACACACGCCTTTTAGAATAAAATGCGGATGGTATTATTTCCACACGCCACAGGGTTAACATATTACAAAAACAAATTCCCTAGTCGCATTTATTTTCAGATGATGGATGATATTGTGAACATACATAGTCTGTCGTCTGTGATACCTACTTTTCTTTTATCACACTGACTGTATATTTATTTTTTGTATTCAATGTACAGGACACTTTTCTGCGTCAGTTTTATCACAATTGTATAGATTAACTTGCTAGTTCGAAAAGTTAATACACAAGTTAGCACTGGTTTTTTTTTCACCGTATAACATATAGCGACATCAATTAAGTTATTACCTCCTTCGAACCCTCATGGCTTGATTGTCCTGATTGTTTGGAGGTCTGTGTACGGTTGTCGAATTTATCGATGTCAGTGAAGTCTGCAATCTCTCCCAGAGTTTTTAAAATCTCAACAAAGCTATAAAGTCGTTGGAGCCAATAGTTACATTGCTGTCAATGAGGTTATTGCTGTGAAAAAATTAAAATTTTTAACGGTTCAGTACGTAGTGTGTAGGTATGTAGATTACATACATACATTTGAAGTCTGATCAATTTGAAATGTGTATAATTATATTACAAAGTGCTATTAATATGTTAACTTGTGTCTTTATTAATAACTGAGGGCCTAGACAACATTTAGATAATCGTAGTCGATTCGCTAAATGTAAAAAATATTTGGGATTCTATATGAGCCCTCGCTAGTCTATCGAGCTTAATTGCTCGTCATGTGTATTTCTATAGATTATTACTAATTATTTCTACTAATAAATTTAAAAAAGAAACTGTCAAAATAACAAAAAAGGCGAAACACCCGTGAGAATCTATTCTAACAGATTATACCTATTCGCCATTTTTTGATTTTGACAGTTTCTTTTTTAAATAGCACAGGGGTATGTCAAACTTTATGAACTCGCATTGCTTTATTGAGGAGTATAATACGTATTCTTTTCTCAAGAATGGTGTCTACAATAACTACGTAAACAAAGATCAAATCTTTGCTTAGCCGTCGATTTGGACGTAAATGTCCTTATGGAAGAAGGAATTACTTAGCTGACTTTTGAAACCTTCTTAAATTAGCTATATTAGCTTATTATTAGTTTTCTTATTTAGCTCGCATTTTAAAACTGGTTTTAAAACTAGATATCTTACTGCGAAATGCTTAGAGCTCTTAAGATAAGATAACGGAGAAATATAGATAGTAATATGTATATAAATAATATAAATAAATATACAAATATGACTTGTGGACAAATATTCGTATTTATCATACAAATATCTGTCCCTTCAGCTAAGTAGACAGGGGACTTGACCAGAAGGTCGTCTGTAGATTAAGTGTTTTGTATTTCATGTGCAGTTGTATGTATTTGGAATAAATAAGTGGCTGAAGTTTAACCGCTTCTATGGTCTAGGGGCTTAGAACAGCTACTACTGATCTGGAGCTTCGATTCCCAGTGGGGGCAGAAATATTCAGCTCAGCTTGGTTTGTGGTAACTGCCGCCATTACAATGTTAACAGAATTGTGTTCAGACAGTTTGAGGTAAGTAGTTCTTCTGTATTTGAAGAATCCGGGTGTAGCTTGTAGATTTTCGGACTTATCTTCAGGTGACATGAAGATTAAGAGCTATCCTGTTAAGAATATATAAAAAAGCGGCTAACGTTTTGTTTACGCTTTCATCTTCGCCAGTGGTTGCCAGTTTACTCAATTCTAAGTCACAGATTAATGTAAACGGGAAATAAAACTGTTTTATGTATTTGACAGTCACTTTTATTACAATACACTGTACATGTATACTTTACACGTTAATTTCACTTTATTTTTTTCCCACAACCAACAATATGTCGTTTCTTCGACCGTCCGAAAACATCCCCCCCTTTCGCTTCACGCCCTCTACCGAGGAGCGTACGAACTTGAATCTTGTTTAATTATTACAACTCCCGTTAGTATTATAGTGTTGAGGTTTTATTGATGGTTATTTATTAATGTTTTTAACGTTCCCGTTTAATAAGACGGCTTAGTGCAGATAAACAAATATCACACAATATCTAACATTAAATTGTCCTTGTATGTCTAGACAAGGTGAGCGGGTTATGACCAGGCTGGGGGAGAGGGTACCTAAAAGTTATATATCTTTGAAAATACTTTCTAGTTGTATTTCTAAGGTGACAAGACAATGTCAATAGGTCAAAGCTTTTTAGAAGCATTTTTTATATTTAATACTGCTTTTCATAACTATAATTTTGTTATTTGCCTCTCTTTCACATCAATTCAATGTAAAAGGGATAAAATGACTTTTAGGAACGTTAAGTTAGACTTATTTTTATTATTACTTTTGACTTATTTCAACAGTTTCACATATCACTTTTGGTGTAATTTGTAACATTAAACTTTAATAACTATTTATTAAAGTTCAACCGTAAACTATAACCTGCGTATTACATTTTAATCGTTATAATAGCTATATACAAGATGTTTACCTACATACTCTATGAAGCCAAAATCTACCCATGTTAACAAAGTATCAAAAATTCTAAATTGTATAATTATTACAGTATATGACTAAGCACAGAAATCAAAAAGGATTTCTTTAGAATTTAGCATTTTACATATTTTATTATATTGACTGATAATAAACATTTGTCCCTTCATGGTGGCGTTGGATGGTCCCACATAAAAAATTAGTTATTTTATGTTCTACACTGATAAATACTTTATTTTAGTCTGGTCTATGCTAGCGGAATAGTCAAAGGAAGCAGAAACGGCCATATAAACTAGACAACAATTCCACTAGGAGTACTAGGCAAACATGGCCGCCGAAGAGATAACTCGACTGCATCAAACAATAACTGTTGCGGTTACACTGAAGCGCTACGGTACACCTTCGCCGTATTTGAATTACTGCAATAGGTCATGGGACTTATTTTTAATATTTTTTTTCAACTATTTTAATTTATTTTTCTAACAGCAGAGATCTTGAGTGGTATGCTATATATATAAATCAGCAAAGCAAGGAATGCTGCGGTTTAGATGTGCATCGCAACGTGGGGAAATACCTTAAAAAATACCATCAAATAAAACTAGTATAGGCATAGACGATGTCCTCGATAAAATAGGATATATTTATGCCAGTAGTAGAAGTAAACATTATATTTCCGACGCACCGCCTCCGCCACGTTTCTGTATAACGCGTCCTGACCTAGTTTGACTAGCACGTTGCACTTCCCGGAATCCTCGTAATCCTGCGTCCACGTGCAGGTTGTCCGGATTTTTAATTAAAACTTTGTGTAGGTTAAATAAATATTAGAATTTGCATCTTTCATAATAGAAGGCCTGTAGGAAGCCTTCGTCTATTGTCGTTTGCTATTGGAGTTCCGTATATGTGTAATTTTAATACTAATACATAATGACATAGGTGATTTGTAAATGTCATTATAGATACTAAAGGCTGAGAGTTTCTTGCGCCGTTTCTTCTCTGCAGCTACTAATTCGTCGAAGCGGTAGTATGGTTAATTGGGAATATGCATACTGATACATATAACAATTTATTTAGTACATATTTAAATTCTATAACTGGGACAATTTGTAAATGCCCGCCCGGTTGATACCCACTTAAAGTTATCACTATTACCTTTAATTACATTTGTTTATTTTTCTCATACATATTCCCTGTTACGGCGATTTAAAAGAACTTAGTAAATGAGTTTATTTAAATAAAGATATTACGACTTTGACTTTAACTTTGTTTATAACCTCCAACTATCCCACTTGGGCGCAGGTCGGACCTCCTGGGAGAGACGAACGAAAAAGTTTAAAAGCGTGCCATGGTATTATGGTAAATTAATGCAGCATGACAGAAAGTCCAAGCTGCCATCAAATGCCATACTAACGATGACTTATCATGCCTCTTGTAGGAACCCATGACCCCAAGAACCACACATACCCAGTTAATGCAAGATGAACGCACTGTCAAAGCCGCCAACAAATGGTCACTTATAATATACCTTATCTTGCCTCTTCAAGGAATCCGTCATTAAGGGAATATAATACACTTTATCTAGTAAATAAGGGTTTTAATCTTTCCGTTGCTAAATGGAGAATGTTCTCTTTTTTTTTTACAAACGATTATCATGTAAATATATTTAAGAAAGTCGTGTTAGCTTCATCTAATGTAACTAAAGAAGGGCCGGACCAATTCTAGAGATCTTTTATTAGTTGGTACATATATATATAACCAAATAACTATTAACATATCAGAAAAAACATACGACAAATTTTAAAATGCTTATGTTCCTCTGCATCCTTTTCAATTTACATGACAACTCACGTAACGCGAGCTTATTTGTAATAGTTTGCTGACGCTACTTAGTTCGCAGGGTCAGCTACTGAAGTATTTATCTTCAATTGTATTTCAACGCTTCCTTATGACCTTTCTATGATAAAATCCAGCGAGTTGAGCCTCATTAATCATTCTGAGCGGCCGCTGTTCCTTCCTCAATCCAAATATAAAGTTCCTGCCGCTTAATTATAATCGGAGCTAATCTGAATGCGAAGTGCTATGAATCTTAGAATTAGGAAGTAAACTTTTTCTGGGTTTGTTAAACAAAACCTGAGGATTTTCTGTCTGACTCACTCACAACGATCATAATATTTCTCTCTCACATTAATAATAGCCTGTTTTATGTATGCTAGAGAGAAATATTGCTAGTAATATGTATAATAAATATTAGATATATACAAACAGCCATGTCGCGTGAACATATATCTAGTTAAAAGTCGTATAAGGAGTTACCAAATCTCTGTTGCTACTCTAGTAAAAACTTGAAATAAATTTGAGACACCATTCGCAGAACTTATTTCAATAATACCAATCTCTTTTCTACATGTTGCCAATTGACAGGAAAAAACGACGTCACTTTTTTTTAATACTTTGTTTCGAGTCGCGTTCGTGACAGTTGTTATTACTGCTATTCTCAACAACCCTTGTTGTAAGAGTAATTAATAAACAGATATATATAATGTACACTTATATAGCGGAAGAATATAGATGACAGCAATATTACTTGTAAACAATGCTTGTTTCGTATCGTCTTCAAAGACATAATCTGTCAATCAAATTTATGTCCGGCACAATTCTTTCATTACAATCCAACCAGAAGAACAGACGGCAGGTGACGTAATTTGACGTGACGCTCATCAAAACATCCCGACTAAAATAAGTCTTAAATTGTAATAATCTAAGTATCAACTAAGTTGACGTTGCTTTAATTCATTCTAATCCTTTCAAATTGAATCGAAATAAAGACTGGTGAGTGGCACCGAATCGTCCTCAACATCTGGTTTTCTTAAGTTAAATGAAGATTGCAAAGATCTTCATAATAAAAAAATCATTTCTCAACGGTTTTCTTAAATTTAGTTTGTAATGTTACACAGTATTATTCGGTTGGTAGAATCTGATTGGCTATCAAAATCTATGAGTAATTGTAGCAATGCTCTCAACGTAAACTATTATGTCTGATTGATGGCGGAATACGTACAAGTTTCCCAACAGCCAGAACCAGTAATAGAACAGGGCTGTCACGTACATGGCTTTTATCAGATCGATCACGAAATGCAGCACTTTTTGTGTCTCGCGGAAACTGGGCATTGTCCAATAAAAATGTGCTTATTCTGAACGTAACAACTAAATTTCAACTAATGGTAATTTTTCTATCCATTCAATCAATCTACTACGAGTGTTAGTATTGAACGAATACCGTATCATATTATTGATTAAAGAGGTTAAATTTATCAAAGTTAACAGCGCAAGAGTGGTATTATGAACTAATATTTCTATGTAGTTACCGGCCTACACTTAGTTCCATATAAGATGAACTTTATCAACAAGTATATAAAGTTCATGATGTAGCATTAAATAACTAAATAGGAAATTGAATGCCGAGTCCAAAAAATACTTTTAATTGCCTTTTTGGAGTTTTGAAGACGGTTTTGGTATTGTTTAAAAATTTACAAATATTGTACGAGCCAACGTAAATATTCAGCATTTTAATTATAATTAAGAGAATTCAAATAAACTAATTGCGTTTGCGCATCAGTTTACTATTTCATATTACTTTTATAATTTAACAAATCAGTGTATCAGCAGCACTCTAACGGGTCGGTTTTATTTAGCACTCCTCGGAGTAACCCCCATAGCAAGCATAATTATTTCAATCTGTAGTTCTGAGTTGCACACCCCCTACAAATATATATATTAAAACAGTTGTCTCTTCTATCTTCAACAAACAAATAGTTTTCGATACTTCCCAACTATCTCGCTACTTTAATTTCAATCCACATCCCTGTTTCACAACTCCAGGTAAAAGCCCATCCGTCTAGCATTGTTCCGTTCCCGATATCTGTGCCGATGGGTCTATTTTCAAGACAAGTTTCATTGTCGGAAGTTGGTACTGACCCACTAGTCGCTGGGATGTTCCGAGGTATTTAGAATAGACGTAGCGAGGCGAGTGGAGTTGAAAGGGCCGGACGGAACTATATCTATAAATAACGGCGTGGTCATTAATGTAAAGTGTAATAACAATGTCTCTAAATAATGTACCTTTTAAATGAACGCCTAAGAACTGATAAGAAAAGAAAGAAGTTGTATGGGTCAAAATAATAATAATTAAACACATATTGGTACCGCCAACAAGGACCCTGTGTAAGTAAAGCTTCTACGACACTCAACGCAGAAGTGCTGTTATTATGATAGGGCCTTGATGTGGCGATTTGTTAAATATATCATATTAACCACATTATTTACATTTAAATACATGTACATAAAACTTTCTCGGGGTTACTAAGAGAGTGAATACATATTAGAAAGATCACAAATTTCTGTTGTGGTCCGCTTTAGTGATTAAATCATGGGGTTTAGCGATTGCAATTGACACTCGTGGCGTTGCCGGCGTAAGGTGTGGACACGTCATTATCAGAGGGGTCGTAATCCAACTGAGCTTATCAAAATTTACTCCTTAACCTTCTACTTACTTACCTTAGCACTAGATATTTTCAGTTATTTTCCTTATACCGCCTGCAACAATAATGCTAACAGTATTTTTGGTAAGTAAGCTAGTAGTTCCTCTGTATCAAGTCACAAGGTGTAGCTAACATCTTCAGCGTTATCATCACTTAATATCGGACGAGATGAAGGGTAGTTTATTTATTTTTATTTTATTTATTGGAACAAAAATAGGCATACATAAAAAAGTAAACGATAATGGCTACATTAGTTTAAAATAAAACTGTGTCGCAGACATTAACGCCCACCAGTAAAAAGAATACAGAGTCCCAGCATCAAAGTTTGCACAATTTATAAACAACTTATGAGAGAACATAAAATAAAAATAGTAAGTGTAAGAGTGAGCCTGTGAAGTATGGATTACTAAGTGTATACATGTGTGTGTGTGTGTGTGTGTGAAACAGTAAAATACTTTTTAGTTTACTCAACTAAACATTGAAATTACTTGTAGATGATAGCACGCTGCAGTGACCAACCCGAAAACCCATGTATTCGTCGCAGTAGTTGTAAATGAATGCTATAAATGTCATTGTAACTAAATGATATGAACTTGCTCCTGTGTATTAAGTCTGCCGCATTGATGTAGATGAATGAGCTGTCGCACGTCAATCATTTTGATAGTTGGTGGAAACTAATAGTTTGATGATAAGGATTTCGTAGAATGATAATGATTAATGAGATGATGCGTTTAGAGGAAACTGAGGCTTGTATTGAGTGTAAAGCGGGCGATTATTGGTTGCGTAACTGACATTATTTTGTGAAGTGTGATTTTATTGAAAATCTGACGCTGTGGGATACGCATCATAAAGTTAGTATAATAAGAATATTGACAAGTAACGCCATAAATAATTTGTAAATGTCATTATATACATACCTATGTTCAGGAGCTTCTTTCGTTGTTTACTTAAATGAATTTAGTAGACGTTAGTCAATTTAAATGAAGAGCTTTTTGAATTTTATTTTAAAGATTGGGAATTATTACTAAGTTATGTATTTTTGTATGATGGCAACTTCACTCTCTTTTTCACCTGAATGTCTGTCACACAGCTTGTCTGTATTCTTGTAATATAAATCATAGAATGAATATAGAATACCAATTGTATAAGCTATACCCTCCACCAACCCATGGTCCTGCCTACCTTGCGGTATACGGACCGAATCACGGGGGAGCGCGAGGGTACTTGCATAGGGCTCTTTCCCCTTCGGCGCTGATCTGTGCTCCCTACAATTATCTTTAAATTGTACAAGCCATACCAAACGACCAGTAAGCCGCAATTTGTCAAAATTATTTACTTAATATACGAGTATATTTATGTTTCCTCACAGAGGTTTAGTTTTTCATTAATACTTTCGTATTCGCAGCTACATAATATAACACTTCAGAATCTGAACTATTATTATTACATATATAATTGTTGGATAGATATATCTATCTTGGGCAAATTTTATTCGCAAGGACAACTAAAAATTAAGTATTGGTAAATGTTAATAATAACTGAAAAGAAAGGAAATATTATTGTTAAAATACTTCGACAAAATTGCAATATTTGCAACTGTCTGGAGTGTAATGTCAGAAGATTCCTCGGTATTGGATGATGATTTACTTTTTCGCTTTCCTTGACATTAATAAGAAGTCCAAATATACATTTCTTTCGTTTTGGTTAATATTTTTACCAAATGATGGTTTTGAAGCAGACGGAGGAAGACGTGGGATGGTTCTACAGACTTCTGACGGTGCCCGTCAGCGTCGGCAGCTCAATAAACAGAGTAAAATTTCAAGAAGAACAATGGAAGGGCTATAAAGATTTTTTTGTGTCATCCAATCATTAATGATGAGGTCCGAAAGTGAACTAAGGTCGCTAACGTAGCCCAAAGAATCAGTGAAGACGAACGGTTGATAAAGCGGAAAGGCCAGTGTGGCGGCCGCGTATCGGGAAACGCTGCGTAGGCACCATCACACAAGGTGGACCAATGATCTAGTAAAGGGCGAGTAAATGCTGGACACGGAAAGAGCAGGACCAATCGGCTTGGAGATCCTCTAGGGAGGTGTATGCTTAGCAGTGGACCATCATGAAATGAAGGTTCAGGAAGTTTTAAGATTATCCTACCATATTGTATATAAATATATGATATTTCAAACGCTCTTTCTCTTGCTTTGTTTGATGGGACCGTATGTGATAATGTTATTAAGATACAATAAGCTAAGGACCAAACTTATACACTGAGCCTTCGATTTTAATCTTTAAATGAACTTTATCTACTTGCAATAAGATAGGGTTTTCCAGTGTGATTGTTAAAACACGTGTTAGCTGCATCACGTTTGACATACTTCACTTGTACTCTGTATGAAACCGTTACATGAACGACATAAGGTTGAAAATTCATTGTTTCATTTGAAAATTAAATGCTTATTTTACTAACCATTAGGTGTTTGTGTTGAAAATTTTATAGTTCTAATCTTTTACACGATAATTTAATGTGGCTATGAGAATGTGCTAAGGAAAAATCCATTAAAATGCCCTGTAATATATTTTCCTTTCTAATAATTTCATTCAGTATTAAAAGCCACTTTCTCCTTGGTTGATTCTAGATTGGATGGAACAGTAACACTGATTGTTAAGGCCTTACTGTCCCTGGCTTTCGAATGGACGAGCGCATGACCAAAATAAATGAGAGCTTTGTTTCATTTAGAATATTTCATATTCATGAAATAAATGTCAAAAAGTCGATCTATCATGGTTCAAATCAGCAGCAGTCATGTTTTACGGAAGGTGATCCTTACCAATTTATAAAAGGGCCGGTGCAGAACGCCTATGACGATAACAAAACTGTTGTGAACGTGAAATTCCAGAATTTTTTGATGATTTAACATTAGTGATATCGCACATAAGGGCTATATTTCATAGAATAGAATATATCTTTATTGTACATCAGCTAATTCAAGAAGAGAAATACTCAAAAAAACTTTTAACTAATTTTGTACAAAGGGCGACCTTATCGCTAAAAGCGTAACTCTTCCAGGTAACCTTAGGATTCAAGATAAAGTACTTGAGGGAAATTGGCGACGTATAACGAATATATACATGATAAAAGTTATAACATACAAATATTAAATATATACATACATTGGTACTTACTCAATGATAGCATGAAGAATATTAGAAGTATATAAAAGTTATATATAGATATTTTAGAAGTTATCCATATAAATGCCCAAACACCCAATCAACACCGCAATAAAACGTGACAAACGTCACAAGCACAGATCGGATTAGGATGCCCCAATACCACAATGCTATTAATATTAAACCTGTCAAAACAAGATAATTATAAAATTACGGATTTATTATTATCGCAACTCATTCTTCCGGGTAGGAGTTTATTTAGTCAAATTTCCTACACTGCTTTCCTTCTTTAGTTTTGTTACTTTCCCCTGCAACTTTTATAGTCTTCCAGGGTTGCTAGTGGTCTGGTAAATTCGTCAGAAGAACCCAGTTCACTCCTTTGAATTGCGGTGGAGTTATCGGGGAGGATTAGAGGATGTGCTCATTGCATGGTCTTGCGCACGCAGTCAGTGGTTAGCAGGGCCGAGGCGGCGGCAATTTTTGATTGGCATTGCGGTCGCTCGAAATCAAATAACCCACAATTCAACATTAAGCCACCGCTCCGGTGCCGCGCGAATTACCCGCTGACTTCGCAATTGGGTCTGCTACACCATGCCGTTCGCACTGCTGAGTTCAGTTCGTTAGGGAAATAACCACTACAATGGAATAATAACCACTACAATTACCCTAATTAAAATTAAATTCGCAGGAGTGAACTGGGTTCTTCTTAAGAAATTTACCAGACAGAAAGAAATAACAGTAGTGTCGAAAATTTTATTAAAAATAAAGCACTACCCGCCTGCTTCGTGCTCGAGGCCTTATGATTACATTCAGGAGATTAACAAACTTAAACTATTCTGACGTGATAACATCCATTGCCATCTCGTCTTTGCCTTCCGGATACCCCATGAGCTAGATACCTTGATAACAAAGCTAACTGATGTGCGTGGATATGTCCGTTTTTATAAGACAGTTTGAAGGTCCAAGATATCCACATACGTGTGTGGGAGTTGACTTCATATGTGGTTACCTTGCACTTTCTACACGTAGGAGGGACAGTAAAGAGCAAGTTGAATTAAACATTATGACCTCTTTGAAGCTATGAATAAGGGTTAGATTCAAAGAGCATTTAAAAGCTGATCTCTGGACTGTACGTGGGATGCAGCTTGTGAATATTAAAATTGTCATTAAATTTATCAGTCGTAGCATATCTTAACGAGTTTGTTGAGGGAAGGAACGTTCTATTCTAAGTTTGTTTGTTTGGTCTTATGTGCGGGTATGTAATCTTCTTCTTATATATAAAAGTACATAGCCGATCGTTTGTCTTGCTAAAACTCAAAAACGGCTGGACCTATTTGAATTATTTTTATTGGGTTTTGAACTGTTTAATTTGGAGATGGTTTAAATTTTAAATTGGTAGTATTCTAACTGACGTGCTGTACTAAACTGTTATTATATCAAAACTTTTATATCTAATTCATATACTTTTTGATAGATGGCGGTAGAGGCAGAATTTGGGAGTAACAAAATTTACCGGGTCAACTAATATTTGATAAAAATTCTGATGATCGTTTAAGTAACGTGATTTTATTACTTACAATTTCGTTTGATATAGCGTCTGACGTAATATAATACATATTTATTATAATTTTAGTTATATATAATTTCTTGTGATATATATTTTTCTATTCAAGTGTAAAGAAATTAAAAAAATCTAGCCTCCACACTAGGCATAGCCTGTCCTATGGGGGAAAGTTATGATTTCCATTTCATATATGTATGTATATAGTCACTGAAACTTAAGCTTTGTCAAGTCAGTATATAATGAAATAAATAAATATACCTCCTTTCTCTGTCGCACAGCTAGAGCGTGAAATTCCTTACCAGCACATGTATTCCCTCCTTACAACATGGGTTCCTTTAGAAGAGGCGAGGCAAAAAGCACTTTTTGAGCCGGCAAGGTAAGGTGGCTAGGGCAGTATGTACTGCTTATCATCAGGTGGTGTCGAGTCATTAGCTGATTTTAATATAAAAAATACCGTCCTTTTATATGAAGTCTTTCCCACAACAGTACATGCAACAATAAACATTACAATAGTATTAAAGCTTCTCCTAGAACAATGAACGTAAGAGCCCGCACACTCCTCACACCGCGTTACACTAAACCAAATGTAGGTCTTTATTCTGTTTGATATAAAAGCGAAATTCTCAAAGCCCAACCGCAAATTGCAAGTTTGCACATCGAGTTTCCTTATTAAATTTCTAATGACAGGAAGGAGTGAATGTATCAATTTTATATCATCTCTCTTAGTAGGAAAATAACCTTTATTTCGCTTAATAAAGGGGTTATTTTCGAACGCGGTGGATATATGAAATTGATATATGGGTTTGCTTTTAGGGTAAGCGTTTCAGGTGTACAGAGGGTCGTAAATTTGTAACTTTTAAAATTCTTTGTACGTGACGTGTTTGTGAAATGGTTAGCTTTTTTTTAGAAACGTTTCCATAATATTAGGTCCTTACATATGAAATATGATTTTCTAGTACTGGCCACTTTGATGTGAAATATCTCCTCTTTGTTTACGAATTCCAAATTCAAATTTAGCTGGTACATTTAAGTTTTGAAAACAGTCATTCATTTGTTCTTTTTTCTGATTAGTTTTTAGCGTCGCCATTTGATTTGTACTTAATGTAGTGAATTTAAGATATTTTGAAAAAAGCGATCTGTAGTGCGGTCGAGAAAAATCTCAATCAATTAATCATTTGATTTCTTAAATGATTTCTTATCTTGAGTGGCTATGCGCTTCGGAAGGCATGTTAGCCGTTATTACTTCTTGTAACAATCGTTTACCCATATTGGGACAACGTATTATGACACAAATACAAGTGTATCTCCCATGTAGGATAGCCTGACCAACAGTGGGACTTATATACTGTAGTAACTGCACTGTAGATGATAATAACTGAATATAATCGGCATAACGGTCAACGCATTCACCCACCAACCTGGATTGGGCCAACATGGTGTTGTTACCACCCAACACCTTAATGTAATGGATTCCCGGCTGTGGGATGTTTATAAATTGATTATCGATGCTGAAGATCTTTAGATTTTATCTTTAAAGCCTTTAAATAAGTGTTACATTTCATGAACGTGCAAAGTACAGAACTTTTGAACAGCGGTCGGTTTAAAAGAAAATAATCGATGTGGTCGGTCGCTTGCCATATGACGTCATCAAATATTCACGCGTCCGGGGATCTTTTTTTTTTCAAACACTAGTAGAGTAAACATCGAGGGGGAGACCGCAAATGTGGTGGAAGAATGACGTAAAGTCTTTTAAAGCATTCTTCTGTTCTGACAAAGCTATTAAGTACTTTAGTAATAATAATAATAAAGAAGAATTTTGTAAATTTTACGTTGTGGCAGAATTTCTGAATAAATATTGTTACTTGCTTTAAAAGTAAATTTTCCATCAGTTAATAAGATTTTAGTGTTTATGATAACATGGGTGGTTATGGTTTGAAAGTATTAATTTACGCATTTATATAAAAAAAAATTAAAAATCTAATTTATTCGGGCTTCTCTTTGCCTTTTGTTTTCCCTCCCTTTTGTATCAATTCTGACAATATCACTTCAATATTCATTAGGTTAGTTAAATATCTGGTGCCGTCTAGTCGAGTGGTCAGTACCCTAGTCTTCTTAGCCAGAGGTCCTTTTTTCCATAGCACAGTTCTTAATGATGCTTAATTTGGGCTAGGTAGTAGGTATGAGTGTTAGAAATAAAAAAAACAAAATCAATTTATCCAGCCTCTCTCTCTCTTTACCTGCTTTTATGAAAGTCAAAATTAAAGTACAATATAATAATTATAGTTTTATTTTGTTTAGTAAAGTATAATTTAACAATCCCAAATTTACAAGCGATCTGTTCTACAGCTACAAATATTATTAAAACCATGTTTGTTAATTATAGTCCATTAAGAAACTTGTTTTGTTGTTGTTTTTTATTAAGCTTAGCAAATGACTCGACACTTCCTGATGATAAGCAGTAGAGGAGTCCATATGTGAAGATAGCTAGTGAAGCATGTGACATAATGCCCTAGTCACCCTCACCTTGCCGGCTCAAAAGTGCTTTTTCTCGCCTCTTTTAAAGGAACCCATGTTGTATGAAGGAGGGAATACGTGTGCCGGCAAGGACTTCCACGCTCTAGCTGTGCGACAGAGAAAAGAGTCACAAAAGATTTACGGTTTGATATTGTATGACGATAATGGTATAATATAATATGTAATTAAACATTTTAATTGAGAGTAATCCACGCCTTTATTAACAAAGATTGTAAGTATTTGCGAAAAAAATTAATTGAAAATGTATGGAATAAATGGGTCGCATCAAACGCTGTTTTTTTTTTGAAAAATTAAGCAAATGACTCCATTCCATCTAACGAGGAGCAGAAGTGAAGACCAAATAAAAAGGTGGCTGGTGCGAGTGATACTATGCACTGCACATCTTGATCTTGCCGACTTGCAAGCTGCTTCTTGACGCCTCTTTTGAAGGACCCAGGATTTTAAGGAGGGAAAACGTGTAATAATAATAATAAAAAATAACAAACATCATTATATCGTATATCGTATCAAATATTGTGTTTAAATGTGAACTTTATAGTCTACTAGTGGATACAATGAACTTTGTTACACCGACAAACTACAACTAACGCCATCTATTGAAATAAACCCGAAGTAGCCATGGAAAATATGACGACAACTTTAATGTTTAGCATGTCAGTTTCCATATTAAATAACCAATTTCCAGCTTAATATTTTTAAGCTTTTCTTTAGTAGTTATTTTTATTTTTAAACTATCCCTGAATTAAGCCGAATAAAACACAATAGAAATTATTGAAATCGGTCAAGTCGTTTTTTAGTTTTAGCCAGACTAACGAACATCAATTCATTTTTATATATAATATAAGAGAAGATATGTGCATCCGTTTAGTAGGTATACGTAATCAATGTTTTAATATAAAGCTATATGTAGTTTAGCTCTCTTTTCTATAATACAGTGAAGTCGACTAACAAGGTGTGTACACGCAATGGTCTGAAATAAAAGAAATTTATTTTTTATTTATAAAGACTATTAGCGTAACATAACTCGTAAGCGGCACCTGTTCTCGGGAATGACGCATGTCTCAACCATCGCTGCGTTCAACATGTTCATATTGTAATTTTTCCACTACCCTTACGAAACCGGTTCGCGTAGGTAATGCTGTAATAATGACATGTATATCTATAGGTGTTCAAACCGGCTTAACTTTGAAAGGGTGCCTCGTTCAAAGGGGATTTTTCATTTGATACTTTTTACACGCGTCTAGTCTAATACTTAGGTCTGTTGTAGGCGTAGGTGAATAACCTTGTATATAACAATATTCCTGAGCGAATATCCTTTTTATATATCCTTGAATAAGGGTTTTTATTTTATTTTTACTATTACTTATACTCTATAAATTCGAAATCTCCACACTTCATACAATGATTTCAAAATGAGACATCTTATAGTCCGTATTCCCTCTTTCGTACAACAAGCTCTTTTTGGGCCGCCAAGGTTAGGGTAGCTAGGGCATTATGTCGCATGCTTCACTAGCTATATTTCATATATGGACTCCTCTACTGCTTATCATCAGGTGGTGTCGAGACATTTGCTCTGCTTTTTATAAAAAAAAAAACTCCAGAGAAAAACCTTAACCTGTCAAGCCGTACAATCAAGTCACAATTATGCTCCTGGGAGTATATCGTGGCTAAAGCTTATTGTATAGATTTGAATTCTTTTAATGTTAAATAATATACATAGAAATGTGGGAATACAACTTTAAGAGTGAGTGAAAGAGTAAAGAATGAGTTTACAGGAGCGAGAGGGTAGAGGGGTGTGTGCATGATGGTGGATTTTTTTGTCGAACGATGTTAAAACTGTGCGAGCGTTTATTTCTTTTTTAAATAAGATCATTCAAGAAAAGTAAGGCCACTAATGTTCAGTGCTTTCCTTCCTTCCCATCCTCGTCGCCAGTGCAACGTCAAATTAAACACAAAGGCTAGTGGTAGACTGATTTATGGAATGAGTTACAACTACCATCGCTTAACACAATAATAATATTTAACACCTTCTTACAAGATTGTTTCCTTCAATAGAGGCGTGAAAATGCACTTTTTGGGCCGGCAAGATGGAGTTGGCTAGGGCAGTTTGTCCCATGTTTCACAAGCAATACGAGCATGTGGACTCTTCCACCTGCTAACAATTAGGCGGATCTCGAATCATCTGTGATATTTATGTTAAAAATTATTTGCAAAATTATAACAAAATAACTTTATCAAGCAATGATAAAGTTGTTATTTGAAGAATTATGTGTATGTGTTATTTAATAAAAGAGATTAGTGTCAAATAATAAAAACGTGTATGGGCCGATTTTATTGCACGCAAGTGTAATACCTAATGTTAGATAGATTAAAGCATGTGTGATGTAATTAATATTGTTTAAACGATTCATCGCACCAAATGTAGTTGATAGCATCCTCGACACACTAGCAAGGTTGAAATCGATTTGCTAACATTCCTTTGACTGGTTATTACCGTAAAGTAATATTATGATATAGTAAGTACCAATTAACCCATTAATTAAAATAAATCTCTTTCTTGTTTCAGATCCATTCTTCAAACGCCATGACGACACCATACAATGCAGTTGCACAACGAAAACAAGGATTAAAATGACCTGATAATCCTCATGTCCTCAACAATTTGTGATACATAAACAGCTATAGTTCTATTTTATTAATTAAACATAATAATAATTAACTACGTTGTTCCACTCCTCTAGCGTTAGTGTCAATAAATAAATACCAAAGCCGTTAAATTAAAAATTAGGTACTACCTCCATATTCTACGATATTTTTTTTTAACCAAAGCTAGTCTATGATGGCGAATCAAATGCCAATATATAGTCAGGTAGTGCCGAAATCGCAGTACAGAGGCAAGAGTTCGAAGCCCAGGGGTCAGGGGACTCGTGAGTTTGATCCGCTAAATTTCAATAATGGAGGTAACTTCATATCCTCCACGGACAAAGTGGAGAAGGATAAGAAAGACTCCAAGAGAGAAAGGTCTAGAGATGAGACTAGAGCGAGACGGAATCAGAATAGGAATGAGGCGAGCGAGAGTAAGGTCGAGGCGTATTTGAGGCAGAACCAGGTGTCGATGAGGCAGCAGCAGCACAGACATTCAGCTGTCAGACAGGCTGAGCATAGAGTCAACTTGAGGTATGTGACATTATTCTTTCTTTTCAAACGTTGAATCATATGCTAAGGCTGCGCCTGCGTCTATGTCAAACAATGTGAGACAAAGTTTCGTGTTTTTTGTGTGCTAATTAATTTTTATATCCGCCTTCAGATTTTTTATGATTAATATTGTTTTGTAATAATTCTAACATCATTTCATTGTACTTTATTATTTTCGCAAAGATTGGACCCAATATCAAGAAGTACGTACAACTAACATGACTTGCGTCGAATTCTCAAAACTACTATAAAAAGAGTAATGCTAATCTGAACACGCAACACGAATATTAGCAGGCTAAAACTACTCGATCTACCTACATCCGCGTGTAATGCATTCGCAGCCCGAATGTTCGCGACGATAACCGATAATGACCGTACACATCTGCTTGTCTCGTGTTCTAGTGCAAAAGTTCGTTCGATAGACGCAAATGCAGTCCTAGCCTGTGATGTTACGGTATGGAAGTTTTTAGGAAGTGGAAGACTGGATTGGAGACAAGCTGTTTTGCTCATTTTGACAATTAAAAGGAAAATAACCGATCACATTTCTAATAAAGACACGTCATAATAAGAAAGCATTGAACTTGTTAAGAACTGTCTACCACTTTAAATTGCCAACATATATTAGCGAATAGCGAATAGATCCAAAGATTATGATATACCTATACCATCTGGTTTGTGAGATGTCGCGGGTTCCTATCCTCGCCTCAGGACATATAGAAGTATTTTAAAGGACAATATTATTTAGGAAATTTGTACAAAAATTGTTTTAACATAAATTCCAGATCCCTCCAACTAAATGACGTAGTGTCCAGTCGCGGGCATGATCGCACTCCAACAGAAAGACATCGGGGATTCCCCGGAGACAAGGACGGCGCGAGGGAACACCGCCGGGAGCGTGATAAGGACCGCGATAGGGAGAGGGACCACTTTGATTTTGACGGTAAAACGAAATAATTATAATAATAATTTGAATAAAAGGAATAATTTTTATCTCTACTATATAATCACTTAACCGAAAATCTTCGAGAGATCTAGTGTAGAGAATTTAAAAATGAAAGTAAAATAATTTAATCAAAATATACAGTTTACGTATATTTGAGAGAGAAATTCCCGGCAGGGACAGATATTTGTATGATTAGTATATTTCTCATATTTTTATACATATTACTATCTATATTTCTCCGTTATCTAGTATCTAAACACGAGCTCTTAACGATGCTTTCCTTGGACTAGATAATAGTTGTGAGCGTGAAAAATTATTATTAATATTGACTTATCGTAAAAAAAAACGAATTACAAAATCACAGTCAGATTTCAGTGTCCCTCTCTTAAGTATTACTGATAATTTCTTTTACATTCTGTATACACATAATTCAGAAACTTGATGATAAATCGGACTCTCTATTTGATTACTGTTGTTGTTAACTCTTAAACCAAATGCTGGGAACTGAGCAAAACAGGCAGACATCTGGAAATATATGACAGGAAATATTCGGTTGATTTTGTTAATTTCTATGTTTCTTACCATCGGAGTATAAAAGCTCTGATACCACTTGTAGTAACAGGTGCGTTGCAGGAGCAGGTATCTTTGTAAAATTTTAGTTATTGAGGATAATGTCCTGTAACGCTCCCAGTACCACCTCAGTGGATTCAACGTTAGTGCTACTTGTTTCTCTTTCCCCAGGTACCCCGTTAAGCCCAATACCCCGGGAATCATCCCGCCCAGTCCGCAAGTCGTCTTCCTCCCAACGCGTCACAGAGCCAAGCATTTCGACGAGCAAGCGCCGCTTCTTCTGTAGGGAATGGGCCTTCCAGAAGATAGCTCACTGCTTAGAACAGCGCCCGAGTAACAATACCTGTGGAGCGCTTATATTGGGTGAGTTTTCGTTTCAGTTCCCATGAGTACTGTTACTGTTCGAGAAACATAAGGGTTACAATTAAAATATCGTCAAAGCTTCGTCGAGCTTTATCCAATTATCGTCATCAGCCTAAGGTTACTTTGCAAGGACTTGCCAAATTCTTTATGGACTCAGAATCAGCCATTTAACCGATTTATAATACAACAAAATAAACTTTATTTTTAATAACAATATAGCTATCTTCACGTATGGGCACCTACTGCTTACCATCACGATGTCGAGTAATTTGCTAATGTAATAATTAAAGTAATATGTCGTGTCTGATGAAAAATGGTAATGACGATAATGTCGTTTCTTTATTTTTGTTTCAATTCCTGTCTCTGTCTCTTTGCTTTTGATAATGAATGCAGCTTTTGCTATGGTTGGTAACTGGATGGGTCAATTTAAATTGTCATCTTGAGATCCTCCGTGCTTCGCAAGCCACCTTAAGTTGTTGTTCGTAGTTATATCGACAACTGCTTAAACCAATTAACTAAAATAAATTGAAAAACAACTTGCTTTGGGCTTGTGTCGTGGTTTTATGGCTCAAACTCATGGGAGAAACACCATGGAAGACCTGAGCTTGATGGTGGTGATTATTAGACACGACCTAATTTTAAGAACTGTACAATCTTAATCAAAGCTACCCTTTGCATCTGCAGTACTTATCTGCCATAGATGCAGCAGGTAAAACGTGTATATGCTTGCAGGTGATGCTGGAAGTGGAAAGACAGCGTTATGCCACGAGCTGAGCGAACCTAGTCAAGGCCCTCAAGCGAGGCAGCAGCGGGCGCTTAACAGGAGACTGTTGGCAAGACATTTTTTGCAGGTTGGTACAACTTTCAAAGCGAAAGCGATTCAGTCGGAAGAAATAGATAGAGCAATTAAGAGGTATCTAATATCTATCCTTGAATGCCGGTCCATAGGAAGATGAATATATCAGGGAACTGTGAGCAAGGAAAATTGTCGCTGCAGCAATTGGTGGACCTTGATAGATTAACCTAACTTTGAACTCAATTTGGATGGGCTTAGAGGCGTTTTCAACAGGCTGTAATGCGTTTTCAGTCCGATATAGACGGAGCTGTAACCTATACCAAGGAATCAAAATTTTCACGTAGTTACACCAATTTTGAGGCGCCTGAATTATGTATTCAGACCTTTTCAGGAACTAACTAATTCGATGCCACAGTTTTTTGTCAGCGTTTTCAACACGCTTTGAGGTCGTTTGACGCCCACGTGTAAAATTACATATGAGTGTACGAGAAGAGTTTGAGGCCACTTAGCTCAGATCAAGAGGTTTGTGTTTCTAATTTAGTGGCGAAAGATATTTTCTGCTTACGCCAGTTAGTTGTGTGGATTTTCTAAGTCCGTATTGCTACCATGTTTATAATTACCAAAATGATTGTAGTGTATCGTCCTGTGGTTCATGAATCCAGGTCTATTTTGCTTCTATATTTGGGCTTATCGCCACTAACCATCTGATGAGATGCAGGCCAAAAGAAATCCCTTTTTAAGATTAATTATAATATGTTTCAGAGCAACAACGAGAGCAGTCTCCGTCCCGGTGAGTTCGTGCGTTCCCTCGCGATGCAGATACTGAGTCACTCGTCCAAGAGAGCGAAGAGTGAACAGGAGAACAGAGAAGAGGCGAACGCTAACAGGTGATTTTTTATGGCATTGATTATACAGGGTGTCACACTAAAACTAAACAATAACACCAATTTAATAAACAATAAATAATATCTTTATTAACAAAATATGAGATATTACAAACATATCGAAGTCACAAACTTCTGAACTAGGTGTGATACTTGTATCTCAGAAATCAGCGCCGTCTTATTGTAATAGTGGATGGGTACAATGTAGCGAATATAACAAACGGGTAGCTGTATATTCCGTTAGTAATTATTATAATAATTAGAATACCATACAATAGAAATATCCTTTATTACACACAAATTATACAAATACAACAACGCTACAAGAAAAGGTAAACATACAAAAGGCGGCCTTATTGTTATTATTTTTATCTATAGTCATGGATGTTTTTTTTATTTAGTATATTTCTGATATTTATCTACATTTCACCGTTATCTGGTACCCATAACACAAGCTCTCAATGATGCTTAATTTGGAATAGCTAATAGGTTAGAAATTTTATTTAATTTAAATTTGATATAAAAATATTATAATATTATTTATGATAATAATTTTCATAAAAATGAAGTTTCAATGGGGTACAAATTAGTAATAATAAAATGGGGTACAAATTAGTAATAATAATTATATATCTTACTTTTTCATTATCTAGTCCAAATTAACCATCATTAAGAGCTTGTTTTAGTGATACTATATAGTTGAGAAATTTAGATAGTAATATGTATATAAATATCAGTTATATACTAAATAAATAAACAAAGATTCATGATTCATGACAAATATTCGTACTCATCATAGAAATATCTGCTCCTACTTGGATTCGAACTTGGAACCTTAGGCTAAGTGGACAGGGGTATTAACCACTCAACCAGTTGGCTGTCATATTTAATAGATCGCAACGTTTAACGATATGATAAGAATATATATCGTGAAAGGCTGTGTCTTCATTGATCTGGCTACACAATATCATTATGAGGCCAACTTTGATTGTAAGGTCTGACCATGGAATTCACATAATGTCGAAATAACAGTTTATGTAAATTTATTGTTTATAAAAAAAATTATATTGGTCAAATAATTAACGATGTCTATTTCAGGCGTAACTCTGACGAAGAATACTTGGTGAACAGATTCCGGGGTCTGGGAGATGATGCTGAAGAGAGTTCGAAACCCCTCCTCGCTGATAGCGAAGGTAAGTTATAATGTCAGAATGTGACTGTGTTATCCGTCACGTAGACACACGAAATATCTTGAAATTACTTAATATTTATATATTTTTCCTACTTAGAGACATATATATTTTTTCTCGTTCTAGACCAGCGCACAGACGAGGAAGAGTGTGAAAGTGGACGTCGAACCCGCACCATCGACAGGATACACGAGCGAGAAGCGTATCTAGACTCTATGGTCGGGGATACCGCATTGACTAACATTAACGATGTGAGTTTTGCTAAATTTTACGATTAACATACATTGTTCTATGAAGATGCAATAGAATGTGATCATAATTCATCTATCAAATTTTAAAACTTCATAATCATCTTTGAAATGGCGAAACAAAGTCAGCTGACCTACTAAATGTCAAATAATAAATTAAAATATAATAACCTACCTGACCCGGCAAATGTAGTTTCGCCATATTAATTATTTGTGAAATTACTGAAGAGGCCACTCTTATCGCCTAGGTATATAAAAAATACCCCACGACCTCAAACATACCAAATATAAACATAAAAATCGGTCAAATCGTTTGAAAGGAGTTTGATATCAAACACTGATTTGTTTGTATTTAACCGTGTCACCCTTGCTTAGACGATAGGTTCACCCGATGATACAAACATTTGTCTGCCACTAACGCCATCTATTGAAAGTTATACGAATTAAAGATGACAATTTTGAATAGCACGTCCGCGACATTTTGAAGGTTATTATTTTTATAGTTTTTCTTTAGTATTTTTAGTATATTTTATATTTTTAACCACCTGAATCAATATTAGTAAAATCAGTCAAGCAGTGTTTGAGTTTTAGCGAGACTAAGGAACAGTTGTATATTTTTATATATAACAAGATTACTGCTTAAATAAGTGATTGGATAAGTGATCATAGCTAAAGTGAAATGTTTAGTACTGACTGTCCTAATTTAAAATTTGTAATAAATTTGACATAATTATATGCAGAATGAAAATTATGTAGATGTAACAATATGGCTGTCTGCAAGGTTGAAGCCATGCGTATGTAGTCTGGTCTGGTTAGGTTCATAAGCGTACACGAATTGAACAATAAACACGAAATGAGCGAAAGAGATTCGCATTGACATTGTTTCAATGTTACACGATGCTTTTACTATATGGTCTCAAATAATCTTCTTGTAAAAAAGTTATCCACGTGATTACCCATTTCGATCAGGTCAGCTGATGTTTTGTTAATTAATAAAATTGATATGACTATGTTATTAATTTCATAAAACAGTATGATCAAAAGGCTTTGTCTTGGGTTCGATCCTGGTTAAACATTATTTGATTGAAATAATTTTGATAGGTTGTTTAATCACAGCTGATGTTTTGTTACATAATTAAATTAAGTTATGAAATACATAAAATAATTGAGTATACTAATTGTTTTATGTATTTTTTCAACACTAACATAATTAACACCATTTAGTAAAATTTAAGTAAGAAAAAGAGGCTAAAGTTAAGTACCATAAAGTTATATCGGATGAAATCACTTTTAAAGTAAATTGCCTTTAATTCTAATTAGAAATTTTACTATTTTGAGCAGAATGGATGAAAAAGAGTATATTATTTTTCCATTCTCGATTTTTTTCAGTTACCGGAAATCCTGCCTCGTTCGTCAATAAAGCCGAGTAACCCCTTCGTCCAAGAGAGAGACGAGGTTCGCCTGTACGAGAACCACGAGAACCTGTTCCTGCGCAACATATCCAGTAGGCAGAGCAAGGACGCCAGGCTCCTGAGGCAGAGCTCGGAGCCGCTCGCCGATAGAAACGCGGCCGTGCTGGTCAAGAGCCTCTCTGCGGAACACAGGTGACTAAATTCTTTAATTTCTCGCTATTACAGGGAAGGTAAGGGGAACAGCCTAGTCTTATTTAGTTATTTGTATACATGGATTATGGCCGGTATACCGTACAGGTGTAACGTATACCTTTACCCCATGGAGTTTTTGAGATCAAATAATATGCCCCGCCAATTTGTTAATGACTTACGAGAAAATTACTTAAAAATGGAATGCAATGTTGTCGATTATGATTTGATGATACGACAATGGAATTTAATAGTACAATAATGTAAAAAAATAATTAAACTTACAAATGAATGATTGAAAATTGGTTTTCACCAATCAATACTAAATTATGTATTCCAAATTTTGCACGATGTAAATCCTTTTGGCATGAAACTACATCATTTATAAATAAAAAAATTAACTATATCACAATTCAGTAACAGTTTTTCTTTTGAATTACATCCTTTTAAATCTGAAGCAAAGGGATTTTAGTTCATTCAGCCATGACTTAAATATAAGATTCTAACGATGCCTAAGAGGAGATATTAAAATATGAATATGAATGAAAATATGAAGATGAAATGGTATTTTAATGACAATAATGAAATGATGCGTTAAGTCATTTATAATATTTTGTTGCAGTGCAAGTGAAACAGAGAAACCAAAAGTGGAGAACAGTCCGCCGAGATCCAGAATCCCTGTTGCTAGTTTTCGCTATCCAAATAAAAGGTCTGTACAATAATATCAAATACAGTACAAACAGTACAATACGATACTATATTATTGAAATTAAAACATAAGTCTAGGCTTTTATATCAATATTCCGATATATAGAAAAACAGTGTGGTTCAGTATAATTTAATTTATTTATTTAAGCTAGGGAAACGTACAGCAATACAACATAAATACAAATACAATTCATCTTTACGCCAACTTATGCTATATTACTTACGCCAACAAAGATTCCACTTATAGCGAAAACATTTCGTTGAGATTTCAAAATGATAAAAAACACAAAATTACAATTAGATCACAAAACAGTAATATAGATATAAGTAATGTGCTTTTTTTATGATCGCCGATACAAATATAGCAAGAGTGTTGTTTAAAATATCGATATCTGAATAATTAATATGTGTTCCGTGAGACATCCGAAGTGAGTAATTCAAATATAAGAATTGTAAATACTAAAGGCTGAGAGTTGATTGCGCTGTTTCTTCTCTGTAGCTACTAATTCGTCGAAGCGGTAGTAGGGTTAATTGGATATATGCATATAATAAATAGACTTTGAGTAATCCGCCATGTTTAAAGTCAAAGATAAAATTTTATCAACAAACTAATTATTTTATTAAAACTGAAAATTAATTCAAGAAAATAACTTTTAATAATTTAAATAATTCATAGGTTAGGTATATTTAAACTAGTTACTATCATAGGTTGACTAAAATAGATTGTAGAAATTCTGTATAGGTTATAGGATATAGAATAGAATATCAAAGTCAAAGTCAAATTTCTTTATTTAAATAGACTAACTACTAAGTCCTTTTAAATAGTCATAACAGGGTATATGTATGAGAACAATAAATAAATATAATTAAAGGTATGGCAATAGTAATAGTATTAATTTTAAGTGATTATTAACCAGGTATTTGCAATCTGACCCAGATTTAAAATTTACTTAAGTATTAAATTAAGTTTTAAGTTTTTTTTGTGTGTTTCTCTTTTTGAATTGGCTGATGTACAATAAAGATATATTCTATTCTATTCTATTCTAAATGAATTATTCTAAAATTAAAACTAATACTAATATGCATATTCCCAATAAGCCCCTACGTATACGATCTCGTACTATGAGCTTTACACATAAGTAATTACATAAAATAAATGAATCCATTATTCCACAGTGAACTACGTTCCACCGAGAACTCTCCCCAAAAAACCAAACCGGAGAAACCGGAGCCCGAAGAGCCACCAGAATACCAGAATGTTCTGAAACCTGACCAAATTGTAGAAATACCAGCATTAGAAGTGTTACTGGAGAAGAAGCGTTCTCAGCACGATGAGGTTCCACCACCTATCCCAAGTTTACCCATCAGTCCGAGGACGATGATAGCCAACGCTTACTATGAGAAGTTGTTGAGTGACCCAGAGATACAGATGGCGTTGCTGCCTCAGAACTTGGAGAAGAATGTCGATGAATGTTTCAAGACAGCTCTGCTGTTTCCGTTGTTGGAGATCGACCCACCGAAGCAGTGTTTGTTTCTTCTCGTGGACGCTATCGACGAAGGGTTTACAGGTATGTTTGTGTTATCATCAATAGTTCATACATGTCCCCGAGGGGCACGAACCTACCCTAAATTAGGGCGATTAGGTCAACCACCCTGGACAAGTGCGGGTTGGTCGACTTCACACACAACCTAAGAATTTCTGCAGTGCGTGCAGTGTGCAGATATCAGTTACGTCATAATGTTGTGTACGTGACGCAGGGCCAGAAGAGGAGGGCTCCCCGTCGAGCTGCGTGGCGACGCTGGTGTCGCGGCACCAGCAGCTGCTGCCGCCGTGGCTGCTGCCGGCCTGCACCGCCCGCAGGGCCGCCCGCCCGCTGCACGCCCTCTTCCCTGGTCAGACATACATCTACACGCATGACACATGTCACATGTCACACGTCACACGTCACACGTCACACGTCACACGCGCCTGCCATACAACTCTATCGCTGTTACTTTAAGCTTCAATGTCGCGTTTCAACACAGTATACAACTAATGTAAATGACATAAGTCACTAAACTATTCTCGTGTATAATTTGGTTAGTAAACATCGTATTAAAATTCTACTTAGCCAGATTATGATGTTAATAATTTATCAAAATTATTTTATATACATAGTACATAGATAGACACTAAAGAGAAATACGTAACGTTCAAAACATTAATTTTTTTAAAAAGAATCGAATAAAACCTATAAATCAGAGACACTTACCGAACAGCAAAGTTTTTCAATTGGTATGTATTTTTTATCAATGTGAAATTAATTAGTGGTATTGGTTTAAAAGAAATTTGTCAAATGGGTTTTATTTAGCAATATAACTTGGGAATCCCTTTTCTAAATTAAGTTTGTTGTAGACAAATTTAATTCTAATTTACAAAGAGACGTGTACTTAAATTTACCTTGTATAGTGTAGTCGGGATTAATTGGTCAGTGTTTGATAAGATAATCCTACTTATGAATAATTAATTATCTTCTCCGCATTTCGTTAAGTTGTTAGTACCGGTTGTCACCTAAAAACACTTTTACCCAACTTCGTGGTTTTATAGTCTACTTCTATTTATTTCTCCAGTGTAAGGCCTGTGCTTACCATACCCAAACAAATTGTTTGATTTAATCAATTTGATATGTGGACTGTATGAAAAATGAAGTGAATCCTGACCAAGGCGAAAAATAAAAGAAGCCACCAACCTTAACCAACACGAAGGTTTGCTTGGCACGTCGTTGTAGGCGCGTGTGTCTTGATTGGCGATAGGTTCTTTTACTTCGTGTTTCAGGATTTCACAATAGTGCACGGCACAGAATGTATTCACTCAATCAATCTCCCAGAACGACCAGGGACTGATATTGATAGGCGAAAATGTAACGTGTTATGTAGGAAAACTTGCTGATGATAATTATTTAACATACAAATCCAAAACCTATATAAGTAAGGGCAGCTCCGTTAGTAATAACTATAATTATAATAAAATACATACTCAATCCGCCTTACTAATTTTCAATCCTTCTTGCTAATACACAATCCTCCTTACTTAGTCTCAATTCTCGTTATTAATCGTCAATCCCTCTAACTAATCTTCGATACTCCTTTTGAAATTGGTAATCATTAACTTGACGCTGAAACACAACTCTAGTTGTTCAACATCTCAATCAATCATAATATCATACTGTGTTATTTTAGGATACCGTAAGATAACGCTGGATGAGCTGCAGCGTGCTCATGTGTCGGCCGATGTTCAGAGATATGTTCTCGCCAGGCTAGATACTGAACCACGTCTTAGGTGAGTATTTAAGTTTTCTGTCTAATAAACGTAAGTATCAACATTAATATAAAAATAAGAATCGGCCCGCGCCATAGACTAACTTTACTCCGAAAACTATTACTATCAATAAATAATTGGTGACTTAGATTTCTAAGTGTTTGTATTAATTGAAAAGTCAAAGTTTTCTTTTAATATTCAATAAAAACTAATGGGCCAAACTTAATAAAATGTTTATGGGACCAAATGGAAAATATTCCGCACCAGCTAACAAAAGAATCACGAAAATCAGATCAGATAACTAGGCGTAATCGGTGTACAAGAAAATCTCATCAAAAATATGGTATAAAAAATGTACCAAATTTCTGATGAAATTTCATAAATAATATATTGGATAACATTTATAGTCATCTATAATTGTAGCAATTATTATCTTTCCTGATATGTTTTTATACATTTATCATTTAAATGACAATAAATACAAATAATACAGACACTGTTACAATGTCATATCACATTTTTACTGACAACTAAAGCATCAAGGTAAAATTAACAGACTATAGGAGCATTTATTTTCTTCGTATCAATCTTATCAAATTATTTGTGTTCAGAGCTCGCGTGTCAAGCGATTCGGCTGCTGCAGCCGCGGCGGCTGCGGCACTTGACAACTTGAGGATCAAGAGCGATGGGTGCCTCTTGTATCTGGAGAAGGTGAGCGTTGAATATTTCTGATATTTTTATTATATTTTAACATCGTGGGGAGTACTGCTACCTTAGTAGATATAAAGTCAAATATAGCTTAATATATTATAGTAAAAAAGGAAAGTTTATTTTACATTGTTAAATTTTGTTGCTTAAATTTATTTTTAATAGTGTTGACTGCGGTCACTCACTAGGAGCCTGCATTGAGGCTACCAAAGAAAAACTAGTTTCGAACATTAATATCAAGACTAAAATAACTGGGCTACATCTTTTTTGTATCTTTCTTAGGTGCTAGATGGTGTGGCAGATGGGTTTATAGCGCTCAGAGAAATAAAGGAAATACCCGGAACTTTAAATGGATTGTATCTATGGCTAGCACAAAGGTTGTTCCATGGAAGGAGATTTACCAAGGTCAGTGGTTTTGTTTGTTGATTTTGATTTGGTTTAAGCATCTTTATGCTGGATTTCAATAATTTATCTACTGATGGTTTTGTTTGCGAATCGTTAAATTTTGACTTCTTGTACTCTTTAACTATTAACGTCACTTAATATCTATGGTTTAGTTGTTATCGGTTGAAATTTGTAACTTATTTAACTTTAGTACATTTATTGAACGTCCATCTAATCTATCTGCTTGTGAGTCTTGATCTGAGAGGAACAGGCAAAAAACTGTAAAAAGAAATACCAACAACACCATCATATTATCTTGTTTTTCCTGTCCATCCAAAGGTTGTCTGGAAGAGATCTCTTGTACAGTATTGACAGCCCATTGTACATGCCTTTCTTATTACTTTCTTCTGTGTGCAGTAAAGAATATTCTATTGATATCCTGTTTCTCCCAGGTCCGTCTCCTGCTCGACGTACTGTTAGCAGCTAGATGCGGCGTCACAGAAGAAATGCTTTACAAATGTCTTCTTACTAAAGAATATAGTGTTTCTAGAGAAGATTTCAATAGGAGATTACATCTACTAAGAAGGTAAGTTGTATACAGTTCATTGTAATACAAGGGTCTGATTAACCCACAGACAAATTAGGTCAAACCCAAGGGAAGGCCAGAGAGGGCGCTGAAATATTTAAAATAGAAAATCATACTTAGTACGTGTATTCAGGAGCTGGGTGGGCTCAGTCACAAGGGAGAGGGGTGCATTATCATAGTTAGCTTAGAACTCTCAATAAGGCACTGGGAATGACGAGTACAGCTCAGACTTGCCAAGGTTCAGAAACAAGGCATATAACACGTAAAAATTTCCATAAATACTAAATTTCAATTAATAATAAAACTAATGGTTATTTCAAATTATAAATAATTATGATAATGTTGATAATTGATTAATTTTTAATTATATAAATGTCACGAAAAAAAGTTTATTTTAAGAAAATTGCGAAATAAATTTGACTGAATTTAAGAAAACTTGTGAAGGATATTTTACAGCAGTATCACGGAGCCAGAAATAAAGAAAAATCTAGTAAAGTCGTGGCTGTATGGGCTTTCGTTCCCCTTGCCTTCCCTGTAATGGGGGGAATTTAATAATAATGTGTGCTTGGTGGGTAAGGGTGCTGGTGATGGAGCCGTCGACGGGCCACCTGTGCCTGTTCCACGCGTCGTTCGCGGGCTGGCTGCGCGACGTGAAGCACTGCACGCGCCGCTACCTCTGCTGCCCCGCCGACGGCCACGCCGCGCTCGCCATGTACTACACGCTGGACGCCGCCAGGTACTGCACGCTGGACTCGCGTTGTTACGATTTTAAATGGCTTTGAAGAGCTGATATTATGTCGTCTCGAATTTTTTTTGTGAAGAAATGATCTTTCATATTAAACAAACTCATTAAATTATAATATAATGTATCTACTATTGACAGATCATTCAAATTCTAAATTTATTTAATTAAGTACATTATTGACCTTTCAAGGAGGTTTGAAGACCGGTACGCGCTGTGAGTTAGAAGTGTTCTATTAAGTAAAATATTGTTAACAGGTTGACTGCGCTGGAGATACACAACTATGTATTCCACATGACGTGTTTGGAACAACATCTAGCAACCCAGAAGAAGAACAAAAATAGGTGAGCTATAGAATATATTTTCTTACGGGCTGCCTCAGGGTCTGTGCAAATGGGTCGATATCTTCCTGTGCGGCAGATGCATGAATTAAATTCAAAATAGTCTGAACAAAACTTTGAATTGGTCCTCCAAAACGTTTTATATAACTGTCCACAATTGTACAAACTGTATTATTAATTATTACTGGTATTAGGATTAAACTGTGTTTCATTGATCTCCTTTCGTTGTGCGGAATTTTCATTTCCACTTGATGCTATTGTTGAACCGGGGCTTATGAAGAAACGACATAGTTTCTGCACAAATAGAAAAGTACTATTATTTGTAAATGTTACGAGAGGTCCTTTTAAAACCCTATATGGAATGAACCATATCTCCATTTAATTAAAGTTCATTGTTCCCAGCAGTGACAAGGATGACTTGGATCTCCACACCCTTATTCTATTATGGGTGTTAGACTCAGGATGCGACGTTGAAGCTGCGCTGAAGAGAGAGAATGACGTTATAAGACATCTCGAGATGATTGGAACCAAGGTAAGTTGATAGGGGGATGCTGACGTGTGAGTAGGGTTCATAGGGGTATTCCCTCCACCAACCCATGGTCCTGCCTACCTTGCGGCATACGGACCGAATCACGGGAGAGCGCGAGGGTACTTGCATAGGGCAAGGGGGTATGTAGGGTTCATAGGGGTATGTCGAGGAATGAGGAACCACACTAGATTTGGTTGAACCCTTATTTAGCAGCAATATACATCACAAGTTACTTCAATGAAAAGGTGGCTCCTCAGTCTAAACATCTGAACTGAGAAGCCACTTGGAACTCATTAATACATATTTTTGAAAATCCAGAAATCGTGCTTAAATTTTTTTATTTCATAAATATGACTTCAAATCCGGCGCGCCTCGATACAATTGGTGAAATAATACAGTGTGGGCTGTCGTCAGCCTTATCGGCATACACGTGTCTTAAGTTCAAAACTTGAGATAGGTTGACTTATAAAATAATTAGCTAGTAACATGCGCATACTCACATAAAACACACTACTATGCATTTAGACATTCACTACTAAATACATCATGAACCTTATTGAAAGACATCATGATATTGGTACAATAATTGTTTATTCTAGCAGACTTAGGTACGGTGGTGGTAGTTAGAAAGATTTGTATTTTCATATAACCTTATCATTTAAGATAATGATACAATGCTAGTTTTTGGATTGAATGACCGAATATTTTTTCTTTCAGAGAATAGAAGATGCTTCAGACGATAAGTCAAATGGACCCGATTCCGAAGGCAGAGATTCTGTATCAGGTAAGAGACAATTTGACTTTGGTTTAAGAGGCATCTCCCTATATACGTAAAAGAAGAGAACTTAACGTCGCACACACTATACAAGTGGAATTTAAGTATATGGTTCTTTGATATTTGTAACTAACAAGTAAATTTAAATTCAATATTTTGAGTACAATATAACAAAAAAAAACAGATGACCGATGACGTATTTGACGTTTCTAAAATCGCGACTCTTAAGTATTTTTGTCTTATTTTGACGCGCATCATAAAACAAGCCAATTAAAATAAGTCGATAGTTACACACTCAGACGATCCATACGATTGTCTAAGAGTCAACTATCTTGACATTTCTTAAAGGCATTATATTTCTTCGTATTGAATTATAATGAATGAATTTAATATTGTTTTACAAAATTTTTTTGTGAAATAACTACGTTTTTCTTCTTACGTTATCGAGTTATATGTATTAAGATAATTTATTAGTAACTGGCTAAACACAATTTAAATACTTTATTTACTAACCAAATTATAAAGGAAAATTAGTTTTGTTATTTACTTACGTCATTAACATCTGTGTTGTATTGTGTTAAAGCGATATTGTCAAAGTCTAAGTGAAACTATTTAATTACTAAGTTCTTTTAAATCTTCATAACAGGGTATATGTATGAGAAAAATAAATAAATATAATTGAAGGTACGACACTAGTAATAGTGATAACTTTAAGTGGTTATTAACCGGGTATTTGCAAATTGTTCCAGTTTTCAAATTTAATTATGTATTAAAATAATTATTCTTAAATTAAAAGTAACATATGCATATTCCCAATTAGCCCTAACACCGCTTCGACGAATTAACGAGGTAAATTACCAGCTACTAATTTATATAATAATTTTTTTTTGTAATACTAACATTTTGTTTTACAGTGCGATATTTTATACACTGGTGTGTTATCGTCATTTCTAGTTTATCTGAACCTTAAAGTTACACAATAGAAAGCTAGATTGTATTTTTGGAGCCACCTCTTAACGTGATACTAGTAAAAGTGTTTTATTGAACTTTGTAAATATAGGTAGGAACTGATATATGTATGATGAGTAGAAATAATTGTTTACAAGTCTTGGTTGTTTAAATGTTTATTTAGTATATTTCTGATGTTTATATACATATTACAATTTTTTTTAAGGACAGTTAGCAAAAACATGTTCCTACGAAAAATATTTAACATTAGCTCATAAACATTAAATTGAGTACAGTTTTTAATTGAAGTGTGTGACTATAAGTCATAATTATAATATATACTAACTATATTATTCCGCTATCTAGTATCCATAACATAAGCTCTTAATGATGCTTAATTAAGGCTAGATAAAAACTGTGAGTAAAAGAATATTATTATTATTATCCTAATGAAAAAGTTATATTAACGCTTTTTGAGAATTTCTTCACAACAAAAAAGTTTTTTTTAAAAATTAAAACCTATATTATTTACGAAACATGTGTACTCACTTAAAGAAATCATCCGTTTTGCATTTAGTGCTTGCCTATAATCTTCCTCACACATAATTAACGAATAACTAATTATGATAATTAATGGTCGTAATGCTTTTAAATTACTAACAGGATAATAGGATACAATAAATATTGTTATTAATAGTGTTTAGTATTGTGGCTATTTCCAAGGTCTATTATAAAAAAACGCTCATGTAAACAAAGCTTTATGATTCCGATTAGGGTTGCCACACGGAAAACTGAAAAGTCTTGAGATATTATCGGAAATAAAAAAAAAGAATTAATTATGTCTTTTGTGCACTTGCCCATCACAAGTTACTTCAGTTACAAAACAGTGAAATTGTATTATACTGAATAATCTGTCGATTGAGATGGCTCCTATGTTTCAAAAGTATTCTTAACCTCGCACATACTCTATACAAGTGAAATTTAAGAATATGGTTCTTTGTATATTTGACTAAAATTTGTCTAAAACAAAAATATAATATTCAATTGGATTCGTTGCTTTTTGTTTCGAATGGTAAATTTTTGTGAGAATATTAGGTATTTCTTCTTACTTTTTGAAGCGATATACTTAAAACTAATTATAATAAATTTTCAAAATAATTAATTTATTGGGCGGCAAAAACGAGGGTGTATCGAGATTTGACAGGAAAATTTAGAACTGGCTAAGCAGAATTTTAGCAGTTATCATGAAAAATAGCCTATATACATCTCACTGCTGGGCATAGGTTTTCCGACAAGGAAGAAACACGTGAGGCGCTTGGTTCGTAACACCATCAACGTTGGTCCAATGCGGGTGGGGGTGATGGGAGAAAGAAGTTGTGTCATTACTATCGGAAATAACGACTTCACGTGCACAAAGAAACTCAGATGAGCTGGAGATAACTATTGTTTAAATAAAGGCAAATAACTTTATACTGGTTGACTCGACCTACAACATGCCAAGAAAGCAATTTTTAAAAAGTCACCCAAAGTGAAGGTGGAAGAAATGACAATTTTGAAAAGCAAGTCATGTCAATAAGACAGTATTCCATTCTGAATTACAAATTTAAAAATATTATCTATTAAGTTTTCTTAAGGAATATATCCCTATTTTTATATATTTTAAACCACCCCCAAAATTAGTTAAAAGAACAGCTATTCATTCGTATATATATTAGAGAAAAAGATCTGTTGACTTATAAAAGCCTACTTAAATGTTATCATTCATAATGTTATTGACCTAATAAATATGTATCATTACAAAATTACATGTAATTTTGCTATCGTATCCTTCCAAATCGACAATCAAGCAATTTTAAATCTTCATTTGGTTGTTATTAAAGAGGTAATTCCCATGGCGTTGTGTTTTAAGGAAATTAGTATAACATAGTTATTGAATGTTCAGTTTCCCATGAATGCGGAACGTGTGATTGTGATTTGAAATATATTTTATTAGCTTTAATAAATAGTTATGGTTAGGAGATTTTTTGTGTTGTTTAGTGGATGTCGGATTAATATTATCTTTCTGTTAGAGAGAATGATTTGGTTGGTTTAACGTAAGCAATGATTTATTTCTTATTTTCGGCAGTCGCTTAAGAGGTTAGTGAAATCCAGCTATCTTAAGGTGCTAACCCACTAAAAACTGTCTCGTGTAGCTTCTAGCCGCAATATCGCGTACCCCGCTTCAACATAATATAACGTAGAAGTTAAAAACGTAAGTGACATATCTAATTTTCGTTTAAATATGGTTAATAAATAAAGTATTAAAAATTTGCCTAACCAGTTACTAATTAATTAACTTATTAATCTATCAGAAGTATTTTAATGCAAATTTTTAAGGAGAAATACGTGATATTGTGTCAATGCATGTACAGAATCAGAGATTGAGTACACTTGTTTAAATCCGTCTCGTATCTATGTTGCTTCTTAAGCCCTCTAACACATGAGTAAGTAAATGAAGAACGTCCAGAGGCAAAGTTAGAAACTTTAAAAATTGTGATTTCAAAAATTTTGAAACATTAAACCCCAACGCAAAAGGAAACGTGACATTTTTTACTTGACTGTGATGATATCATTACCTACCTCAGTTCATCACCTACTTACCAAAAAGGTCGTACTAACATTTCGTTTCTTTGGCGATATTTACAAGAAATGTTAACATCGTGCTGATGCTCTAGCATTAAAAGTCCGTGGGGATTCTCAATGCTTCAGACTTTTTTAGCAGATACAGTGTGTTTGAGTCACTGAGAAGATGCTATATAGATTTTGACCGAGACGACATTATAATTTTGGTAAGATTACTCTGAAGTTCTTTTTGAGCTCCATATCATTTCCTAATCAGGAGCACGCGTGCTGGTCTACGCAGTCACTCATTTACTGTTGTAGAGAGAGTACCAGCTGTAGAGAGATTTTTTGACTTATTTCTTAGTCGCACATCCAGAGTATAAAATTCCTTACTGGTACACGTATTTCCTAATACATACAGCATGGGTTCCTTCGAGAGGCGTGAAAAGGCTCTTTTTAGGCGGGCGAGGTGGAGGTAGCTATACCAGTGTGTCGAAGGCTGTACCAGCTATTTTCGCATTTGAACTTCTTTTGCTTACCATCAGGCGGTCTCGAATCAGTCGCTGTGCTATATTTATAATAAAAAAAATTATAACGATTGTTCCTAGACCGTCTAAATAACTTTTAGTCGCCGCTAATCATTTGTTTACGTTGATTCTCGTTACTAAAGGGCATATATAAAAATGTAGAATGGACGATGGGTCAAGTCAAAGTCAAAGTCAAAGTTAAAATATCTTTATTTAAATAGACTCATTTACTAAGTTCTTTTAAATCGTAATTTACTAAGTTCTTTTAATTCACAAGATGGGCATTGTTGTTAATAAGCTGACATTATCATCATATCAGCGAAGGACGTCCACTGCTAGAGTTACCACAAGGATCTGCAAATCATCCAACGGCCTCCCGCGACCTTTACAGTCGTCGGTCCACCTTGTCGGGTGCTTCCAACGCGTCTTCCGGTACGCGGCCACCACTCGAAGACCTCTCCACCCCAACGGCCATAAGTCCTCCTTGTAATGTGCGTTGCCCACAGATTCAGGTTGTGCGGCTGAGCTGTGCATAGCATTAATTTAAGACTGGTCTTTTCTAGAAACAACAGCGCTGGAAGCTATAATGCCGGAATTAGTGAACGGGGACTCGTGCGGGCGGTGGCCCCGGGATCGTCGCGTGTTCCGGACGTTGCTCGAGTTGAGCCGAGGACAGAACGGACCTCAGGACGCGGAGAGTAACGTCGTGGACTTGGTGTGTGCTTGCTAACGCCTGTCAATATTTATTATTTTATTCATTATACATTTCGATTCCAAAATCCAGATTTATAACTTAAATTATAATTGTTAGCGATTGAAATGTGGACTGTATAAATGGTATTTAAATAATAATAACTTGGTTCGGATAGATATGATAAATTTTAATTGTAAATTTAGCATAATAACAAGATTAATATCAAAAACAGGTAAACTAGCAACCTTGGTCAAGAGCGAACAGTATAATAGAAAAAAGGTAGAGGTTAATCCTCAAACGCGATTTTCCAAAAACCCGCCTTCTTTTATTATTACTATGCGATAATAAAAAATATTTTCGTAGATGCAAACCGAAGTGAAAGAGACAGAAGAATTGATAGAACAGAACACAGAAGAGCCCGAGGAACCGCTGTTGGACCCTAGCGTTATCCATGAATTAGTGGCGAAGGGGGACGACGAGGCTCTCGTGGCTTTGTTGAAGGTATGTTTTAAGATAAGTAATATACGTAAGTTTTGTCATGCGTTTATTCCTTTGTAAGATTTGGGTTCGGTGCTGAATACAAGACACCAATGCTGTATAGGGGCGACACCCAAAATAAAATAGCTATCAATCGTGGATAGCTTTTTAAAAAATTCTGCTATCTAGAAAACTCGATAGAGTTGATTGAGTTGGGCATTTAAGGTTCAATATCGAGTAGTAAATGTAATAGTGATGTAAGTTTCAAAACTATTTAAAATAAAAAAATCTTATAATTTATTTTCGATAGTCACTTGTATTTTCTAAAGCATATTTTCTTCATACCTTAAGCGCCATCCTCAACTAGTGGACGTGACCGACGCATCAAGCGCTACAGCGCTGCACTCGTGCGCTCGACTGGGGCGAGCGTCAGCGGCTGCAGCGCTGTTAGCGGCGGGAGCGAGACCAGACGCGGCGGACGGTGACGGCTGGAGCCCACTCAGAGCTGCTGCCTGGGCGGGACACGCCGAGGTTGGTAGCCCATCTTTTCGCGAATTTGGTTTAAATCCTTGGATTTTTGTTATTGATATTGAATATATTAATATTTTTAATATTGCTACGTAATTAAAAAAAAAAAACAATAATCCATAAAATAAAAGAAATTAATTTCTTCAATATACTTCAAATCAAGCTAAACATCAATGGAAATAGTTTTTCCTCTTAACAACCTTTTTAAAACGTAATCTCGTACTCGTAATCCCTTTTAAATGGTATTTTCTTAAATTTTGTCTAAATTTTAGTAATTCAATAGTTCTAAATTTTTGCTTTCCTTTTCTTAAACATAATGACATCTCCCCGCTGAAAGGATAGACTGAAGTTTAGTTTAGATATAGAGAGAGCCTTCACAGACAGGCCCAGTCCTAATTAACTAGTAAATTTATATTGATATTGTATCCTGCAGGTGGTGGAAGTACTTCTTGAGTTTGGATGTGACGTAGACTGCGTGGACGCAGACAACAGGACCGCTTTGAGGTAACATAGTCATAGAATCGAATATATATTTTGTGTACATTCAATTCAATATGAAATACGTTGGAAATAAAGCAATTTTGTACAAAAGGCGACCTTATCGCTAAAAGCGATCACTACTGATTCTAGTTTTACTTTACTAGGTTAGCGCCTGTACAGTAACGTTACTGAATATTAAATTTCTTGTAGAATTTTCATTTTCATAATCACACTTATTATCTAGCCCAAAACTAAGCATTGTTAAGTGCTGTATTATGTTTATTAGATAACAGAGAAATAAATATAGTAATATGTGTATAAATATCAGAATTATACTAAATAAACATACAAACATCTATGACTCGTGAAAAAATATTCGTACTTATCATTTCCCAATTTCAAACCAGGGACCTCTAGCCAAGTAGACAGGGGTACGCACCACTCGACCATACGGTCACCCAATAATTAATATTTTTGTTTCTGCCATAGACATAGTCTGTGCAAAGCGGGGTAAACTGGGGTAATAGAAAATTAACTGTCTATTCACATTTGGTCGGTGTGTTAGTTAATTTCTGTGTTATTCTAATAAATTATTAAGATATATAATTATATAATTTTGTTAGTGTTTATTAGAATGTAGTAAACTGCACAATGGACTTATCTCTAAGAGCGATCTCTTTGAGGCAACCAGTATATTTGTCTAAAACCTTTTTCCGTTATTTTTTAGAGCTGCAGCATGGTCAGGCCACGAGGCCGTCGTTCATAAACTATTGGCCGCCGGAGCGGACCCTGACAAGGCTGACGCGGAAGGAAGAACGCCTCTCATAGCGGCCGCTTACATGGGTCACGCTGATATAGTCAGGGCTTTGCTAGACGCTGGAGCCAATGTGGACCACGCTGATGAGGATGGTGAGATTATTTTTATTTAACACTTTATTGAAGATACATAGAAACATCTCCCAAAAAAAAGAAAATAATAGAGTTTTATATATAAAATAATGTTTGTACAGTGGGCGGCCTTATCGCTATAGAGATTGAATTCACGTTAATAACGATTTGTATTTTATTACAAAAAAGACTGCATAATCACATATTGGTAAATCCAATGATTTATTATTTTGAAATAGACTTGGCCACCAAATATTAAATAGTAGTTCTATCAAAGTCTATTTTAATCTGTATTTCGTTACTAGCTATGGCCGCGACTTCGTTCTCGTGGATGGAATAATATCATGTTTACAAAATGATATAATATCATGTTTACAAAATTTATTATTTTAGAACTAATTTAATAACCAAAATATACGTTATAGTGAGTCAACAAATTTTTTTAGAACACTTTCATTGATGCTCAGTTCAGATTCTCATGTAGCCTATAGCCTTCCTCGATAAATGGACTATCCTAAACAAAAAGATTTTTTCAATTTGAAATCAGTTATTCCTGATATTAGCACGTTCAACCCAATATTAAGTATAGATTATAATGAATAATTATTACAACCCGTCATCCCTGTCATCATCCTGATTATTGATGTATTCAATTTATTGAGTAATTATTAATTGTGTAATAGGCAGTTACTATTTTTATATTTGGATGATAATGTTAGGGGCTGGATAAGTAGATTTTAATATTATCAGAGCATAAAAACTTAAATATTCACCTGAAAAACTTCTTGGCCGTGTTTCCTGGTAACTTCTGAATCGCCCGTACTTTCGACTCCAAAGGCCGCATCCACCGAATTTTTATTCACCGAGAGAGTGATCTTTGGCAGTCCAAATACGCATTTTCTTGTGTTGATGAGTATTCTATAATTCGAGAACCGTTTAAACAATAGGATTAGGTGCCGTCGATGCTGGTTTTCAGTCTTAGAAACGAGAAAAATGTCATCAATATACTCAAAACAGAAGTCCAAATCCATAAGCGCCTCGTCCATGAACCTCGGAAGGTTTAAGTAGCATTTGGAAGTCCAAATCACATAAACAGGAATTCGGACATACCAAATGGGGTAGTTTTCGCAGTTTAGGGTATATCCTCTGGCATCCTTGGTATTTGATTATATGCCTTTGCAAGATCAACGGTACGTAAGCAAAATCCCCTCTATGTGTGGGCTGGATATCTAGCAACGAACAACAATAATTTTTAATGCGCCAGTGTTTCGTTTGTGTTTTTTTTATCAATAAACAGCTTTCTATTTGCAAGCTAGTTCTAAATTTATCTACCTTACCTATCATTTTGTTTTTTTCGTAATACCTCCATAATTGCCATATTTCTGAGTAAAAGGGGGTTCCATTTTTAAATTACACGGTAGATATGAGCTTACATAGTAATTTATTTGACCGCTGTTTAGTTACAGCAATTTCGATTTATCTCTAAGAAGACTGTCAATAATAATGCTCAAACTTCTAAGCATGTTTGAAAAAAAAAGCAAATTGTATGTATTGTTCGTTGGTTATGTGGCAGGGCGCACGGCGCTGGCGGTGGCGGCGCTGTGTGCGGCGGGGGGCGCCTGCGCCGCGCTGCTGCTGGAGCGGGGGGCCGCCGTCGGCCGACCTGACCGTGACCGGGCCACGCCGCTCTTGGTGGCCGCCTTCGAGGGCCACACGTGAGTCATACTGACAGGGAGTTTGCGTGTTGGCAGCATCAGGAGAGGCAATGTCTTCCAAAAAGTGCAATGTCGCGGAAAGCCGCTAGATACCGACAGAGCGGGATTGATCAATTTGGAGATCCGTGTAGAATATCTTGGTTCAGCAGCCATATCATAGCTGATGAGATGATAGATGTTTTCTGAATTAAAACATATCATGGTTTAAGTTATTTATCTTTTGTAGTGAAATATGCGAACTGCTTCTGGAGGCGGAAGCGGACATGGAGGCGGCGGATATGTCCGGGCGCACGGCGCTGTGGGCGGCAGCCTCGGCTGGACACGCGCGTTGCGTGCGGCTGCTCTTGTTCTGGGGGGCGTGCGTCGACGCCATGGACCCCGAGGGCCGCACCGTGCTCAGCGCCGCCGCCGCGCAAGGTCAGTGCACTCACAATGCAATGATGCCACGCCAAGACACCATGGACCCCGAAGGTCGCACCGTGCTCAGAGCCACCAATTTCGCCATGACAATGTCTTATGAATTCATAACTGCGCGATATTTTTTACGTCTGTTTTTCTCCCAATGGGTCCCCACCTATGTAGGTTATTGAGAAAATTTCTCAAAAATTGAAATTAAAATCAATCTTGAACAGGTAACGTGGAAGTGGTCCGTCAACTCCTGGACCGCGGGCTGGATGAACACCATCGGGATAATTCGGGATGGACGCCATTACATTACGCCGCTTTTGAGGGTGAGCGCCTTATTATATTATTATTATGGTTATACAAAATTACTTCACTTTTTGATATGCATTGGTATTGGAAATTAATATTGTTTTTAAATTACTTATCAAACACCCACTTAAAAATTGAACTGACTACATTTACACAGTGGATAGTGAAGCGAACAGCCAGAAAATCCTGATGAACCTTGATTTTATTGATAAAATATGTGAGCAGTAAAAATGGTTAAGATTTTAACAGAAATAAGACTAGACTTATATTCTTAAACTAATGTAAAACCGATACAATATAAAAAGTGGGTACTTATAAAATAAATTTGAAATTGTTCTAAATGTTTGAAGAGAAATTAAAAAAGTTTTTAGCATAGAATTTAAAAAAAAACTTTTATTTTATAGCTGGAACGCTCTGGTCACAACCAGGAATTGTGGACAGAGCCATGGACCACGAGTCTATCAAAATTTGTAATATCGCAGTCCTCCGAGCTTCTGTCATTATTCTGTTATTATCTAAAAATAATTTATGAATTATGACTTTCTAAGCTAAAATCTTGTTTTAATTAAATCAAATTAAACAATATTTGATCATTCTCTCCTTCTTGACACAGGGCACATAGAAGTCTGCGAAGCTCTCCTAGAAGCAGGAGCTAAGGTTGATGAAGCAGATAACGATGGTAAGGGAGCCTTGATGTTAGCGGCACAGGAAGGACATACGAAACTAGTGATAACTCTGTTGGATGACTGGGGGGCTCCCCCGGACCAGAGGGCTCATGATGGGAAGACTGCGCTCAGGTAAGGGCATAAGTCCGCATTTATTCGTAGTTCTATATAAAGATTTTGCTGTGACAAGTAAGTTTTTTGTTATATAAAACCAATTTAAAAATTAGTATAATCCAACATGGGCTCCTTTTAAAGAGGCATGAAAAACCACTGTTTGAGCTGGCATTGTGGAGATAGCTCGTACAGTATGCACTAGCTCTTTACATATGTACTTCTCTACATCTTTACCATCAGGTGGTGTCGAGTCATTTGAGTATTATATTTAGTAAAGTGTATGGTAGTGAGTTGCAAATAAGCGAATCATCCATGTATACTTATCCATGTTAACTTAATAGCATCTAACGCTTTAATGAAAAGAATCTGTGCAAGTAATAGTGTATGTTGCGGCAGGCTGGCGGCGCTGGAGGGCCACTTCGAATGCGTGCGCGCGCTGCACTCGCGCGGCGCCGACGTCGACGCGCTCGACGCCGACCGCCGCAGCACGCTCTACGTGCTCGCGCTCGACAACCGCCTGGCCATGGCGCGCTTCCTGCTGCGGGACTGTGGCGCCAGCGTGTCCGCCGCCGACAGTGAGGTCAGTGCCCCCGTACCCGCGCCCACTGCCGGCCATGGCGCGCTTCCTGCTGCGGGACTGTGGCGCCAGCGTGTCCGCCGCCGACAGTGAGGTCAGTGCCCCCGTACCCGCGCCCACTGCCGGCCATGGCGCGCTTCCTGCTGCGGGACTGTGGCGCCAGCGTGTCCGCCGCCGACAGTGAGGTCAGTGCCCCCGTACCCGCGCCCACTGCCGGCCATGGCGCGCTTCCTGCTGCGGGACTGTGGCGCCAGCGTGTCCGCCGCCGACAGTGAGGTCAGTGCCCCCGTACCCGCGCCCACTGCCGGCCATGGCGCGCTTCCTGCTGCGGGACTGTGGCGCCAGCGTGTCCGCCGCCGACAGTGAGGTCAGTGCCCCCGTACCCGCGCCCACTGCCGGCCATGGCGCGCTTCCTGCTGCGGGACTGTGGCGCCAGCGTGTCCGCCGCCGACAGTGAGGTCAGTGCCCCCGTACCCGCGCCCACTGCCGGCCATGGCGCGCTTCCTGCTGCGGGACTGTGGCGCCAGCGTGTCCGCCGCCGACAGTGAGGTCAGTGCCCCCGTACCCGCGCCCACTGCCGGCCATGGCGCGCTTCCTGCTGCGGGACTGTGGCGCCAGCGTGTCCGCCGCCGACAGTGAGGTCAGTGCCCCCGTACCCGCGCCCACTGCCGGCCATGGCGCGCTTCCTGCTGCGGGACTGTGGCGCCAGCGTGTCCGCCGCCGACAGTGAGGTCAGTGCCCCCGTACCCGCGCCCACTGCCGGCCATGGCGCTTGTCGTGTTTCATATCGTGTCTCGGCTTAGTGTTTACATTCTTGTTTACATTTTTACGGTTACTCGATACCAATTTTCTTATGTAGTGCTATGATATAGCCACTACACATTCATGAAAATGTCAAAATTTAACTTTTAATGTTTTAAAATAAAAATATATTTTTTGTAGGGTCGCACCCCCCTCCACGTGTCCGCGTGGCAAGGACATACAGATATGGTCAATCTACTCATCAAAGTTGGTAAGTTAGATAATTTATTATTTATATCTTGTTTGAGACTGTTCTGTTACAGGACAGGTCGCAAGACTTGAAATATTGCTACAATGATGTTTGTGGTCGCAGGCGGAGCCTCAGTGGACGGGCGCGACCGCTGCCGCCGCACGGCGCTACACGCAGCCGCCTGGAGGGGGCGCGCCCCCGCGCTCCGGGCGCTGCTGCAGCGGGGCGCCGATCCCGCCGCCGTGTGCGCGCAGGGCGCCACGCCGCTAGGTGAGTGACGGGGGCACCCGGCCGCTGGAGGGGGCGCGCCCCCGCGCTCCGGGCGCTGCTGCAGCGGGGCGCCGACCCCGCCGCCGTGTGCGCGCAGGGCGCCACGCCGCTAGGTGAGTGACGGGGGCACCCGGCCGCTGGAGGGGGCGCGCCCCCGCGCTCCGGGCGCTGCTGCAGCGGGGCGCCGACCCCGCCGCCGTGTGCGCGCAGGGCGCCACGCCGCTAGGTGAGTGACGGGGGCACCCGGCCGCTGGAGGGGGCGCGCCCCCGCGCTCCGGGCGCTGCTGCAGCGGGGCGCCGACCCCGCCGCCGTGTGCGCGCAGGGCGCCACGCCGCTAGGTGAGTGACGGGGGCACCCGGCCGCTGGAGGGGGCGCGCCCCCGCGCTCCGGGCGCTGCTGCAGCGGGGCGCCGACCCCGCCGCCGTGTGCGCGCAGGGCGCCACGCCGCTAGGTGAGTGACGGGGGCACCCGGCCGCTGGAGGGGGCGCGCCCCCGCGCTCCGGGCGCTGCTGCAGCGGGGCGCCGACCCCGCCGCCGTGTGCGCGCAGGGCGCCACGCCGCTAGGTGAGTGACGGGGGCACCCGGCCGCTGGAGGGGGCGCGCCCCCGCGCTCCGGGCGCTGCTGCAGCGGGGCGCCGACCCCGCCGCCGTGTGCGCGCAGGGCGCCACGCCGCTAGGTGAGTGACGGGGGCACCCGGCCGCTGGAGGGGGCGCGCCCCCGCGCTCCGGGCGCTGCTGCAGCGGGGCGCCGACCCCGCCGCCGTGTGCGCGCAGGGCGCCACGCCGCTAGGTGAGTGACGGGGGCACCCGGCCGCTGGAGGGGGCGCGCCCCCAACGGACTGCGAAACATCGGTAATTTCAACGGAGCGCCACTCAGCAAGGTGACTGTGCAACGAGCGCCACCAGTAGGACGCCACTGCTGTAGTAAATTGCAAAAGTATTTGCCCGTTCTGCTCAAAATAACATTATCAACAGGCGAGCTGCATGCTTGACGCTCTCGTCGTATAAAAAATAACTCTGAGGTATTTATTTGCAATATTTTCTTTCAGGTATCGCAGCACAAGAAGGTCACGAAGAGTGCGTGCTATGGCTGCTACAACACGGCGCTGACCCGCTACAAGCGGACCATTGTGGTGAGTTGATAGCCTGTAAATATATCTTATCTTATCTAGTCAGGAATATGTAATCGAGAACAGCGTGATACAGATAAATCTCAGTTGTTTTATTTGTATATCTATCTTTATAATTATTTACGACCAAAACCCCTAACTAATAGCTACTTGGAAGCAGGTTTGAGTCCTGGAGCAGATTTGTGCGATAAATATGAATATTTGTTCTTGGGTTTGTATATTGATGAATTTTATTCAATTAGCTTAATAATAGGTGTGATTAAATAATGTATTACTTATACTATTTGGGGTTGTAAGATAGTTGATGTGGTGGCATGGTTAAATCTTCTGTTACGATTGTACAACTGCCACATACCTATTTGTAGTGTATTATTAAATGAAACAATAAAATGATGTATAATTATTATATAGTATATAAATGAGAGATGGAAAAACTTAATACCGCGACGTAGAAATACTTAGCGCCATCTATTATTACAATTAGGTACTAAATTTAATTAACAAAAAAATTTTATTCATAGTTCCAAAGGGAATTTCCAGTTTTATGTTTTTGACTTGAATATTTTACTAAATATTTTTTTATTGTAATAAACACTCATATTTTAAGCTAATATTATATTTGATAAAGCTCGTAAAATTGTATAAAATCACCGTAACGTGTGGCGCCATCTAGTAATTATTTTTGATACTAAATTTAAATACAAATTATTTGCATAACTTTTAATTAAAATTGAACCTTACAGACAAAGCTTTTGTATTGGCTTCTGAGATTGTTTCGCGTGTAAATGATATGAATAATATTTATACGCCCATGCTTATTATCTATTTATATTCATTCATTTGCCTTCTCTTTGTTACATTGGACGTACGACAAGTAGAAATGGCTCATAACAAGAACCCTATTATATGGGTACTGCAAAATACTCAATCTAAAATTAAATTAAGTTAACATTAGTTACTTGCAAAATGATTATTTAATTTGAATTTTATTTGCGAATCACATTGTCATGTCATTTTTTAATATTATAAAATACAATTTTTATAATAAGAAATTTTGTTAAACTATACTACTTTAAATTATATTTCTTACAAATATTACAATTTGTCTATCAATACCTAAATTAAATAGCCCAAATTAAGCATCATGAAAAGGTTGTGTTATGGATACTAGATAAGGGAGTGATATAGATAGTAATAAGTAGGTTTTAACTATCAGAATTGTTTTAAACAAACATTCAAACATCTTTGACTAGTGAACAAAAAATCGTGCTTATCATACAAATATCTATAGCTACCGCGATTCGAACCCGGGACTTGTGGCTAAGTAGTGAGGTAAATTGATCCATTTATGCGTGTTGTCAGGGCGCACGCCGGCCAAGGTCGCGTGGCGCGCCGGTCACGCCGCCATCTGCCGCGTGCTGGACGCCTGGCCCGCGCCCGCGCCCGCCTCCGCCTCCGCCTCCGTCTCCGCCGTCGCTCCCGCCCTCGCCTCCATCCGCCCTTCCGCGCCGCCAGACCCACGCCCACCCAGCAGAGGTCAGTGCCCCACGCAGGTAGCGTCGTTCGAGGTAAAAGACGTCTACTTATACTGATTTTCAGGAAATGGACATTTTTATTTTACTTATTACTATTAAAAAAAAATTATAAACACACATTTATACACATTCACAACACCTTACACGGGTCGCTCGAAAAAAGTCCACAAACCCAGCCACAGCTAAATGTGGTTTGTTTTCGTTTTCGAAATCAGAGAAAACAACAACTCTAACGAGCTCCTGAATTGAGGGTGGATTAAAATTTACAATAACAGGACAACTCAAAGAACTCTTTTGTAAAAATAAAATGAAAATTGGTAACATTGCATGAGAAATCGTTGTATTGACGTGCTTATTCAAAACTGTCATTTACTGCACTTCGTATTGTATTACATTTGATAGATGGCATTGGATCAATCTATCTAGCCACCTTAGTGGTAATAATGATTAAACAGTTACAAGACGTTAGATCTCCCGGCAAATAACTTTATCACCATGCAAAAAACAATTTTAAACACATGTAGTGTTCGGCGCTTTTAACAAGACGAAAATGCCAGACTCTGATAAAAATTTATTGCTTGCATTTACCAATAACTAATTTTAAAATGAACAACAGTTGTCGCTGAGAAAAGAAATGTATTAATAAATATAATAAAATTAAGGATATCGTGAGAGAATAAATAATTAATAATTTATTTGTATAAATATGGTTACATTAGATGTTGGATAAAGAGTACATTTATTTAAATATGATTCATTGCACAAAAGGCATTCTCTACCATTTAATCATAGTTACCGGCATTATATGTCGATCATATACATATTTTTCGAAAGAAAATGTCGACCAAATATTTTTACATAATCTGGACAAAAACATATTTTTATATGACATTAATATGATTTTCAGAAACAAAGTAGTTACACTTACATCAGTAACAAGATCATTCCAAAATTCCTTATCATAGTAGCAAATATCTTTATGTATTATTTAAAAGTAATTTTTTAATTGTTACTTTTAAATTAAGTCGTAGTAAAATTAGTTTTTGTAAACTTTATACATTGACAGGTTCCCCTGAGTACAAACGACGAAGCGTCCACAGTTCGAACTCGACAAAATCGTCTTCGAACATGACCGGGGGGTCCGGCCGATCCCACGAACAGAACGAAGAAACTAATGACAAGGTAAGCTTGAGTGTTAGCGTCACCATGTTGTATTATTTTCCAATTTATAATTTTTTCATTACATGCCACATTACATTAGGTCAGGATATTGCAAGGATATAGCAAAAAATTTATAATAATATAAAATTACCACTCACAGGCATTACTATTCATTTGTGACAATTCTATTTTATTTAATCTGCAAATAAAATTAATTTAAATAATGAATTTGTTTGCAATGAATTGTTAAATTTAAATATACAATTGCAATAAAGGCTGTCTTTTAGATACTTATATAACTTTTAACAAAAGAATAACTTTGATAAGTTAACAGTATTTCTATGTAAAATATGTCAAAACGTCAAAATTATTCGGTACATTTGACTATTGAAAAATAGTCGAATGATAGTAGTGAGTTTACACCTTTATGTAGCATTACATAGCATGGCCCCCTTTTTGAAATTATATGGTGAGAATAAATGGATATAATCTTAAACATAAAAATTCATGGTCACCCTACTAATCCATACGAAATATTTTATTAATGCCTAAGTAATTTATATTTATCATTAAAAATTCATTGAATTATAATAACTGTATGAAAATTTGGATTATTGAGTCAATTTATTATTTTATATAATTAGGAATATGGTACTAGATTTTAATTAACATGGTGTAACAATTTCAATTTCGAGAGAGGTCTATTTAGCTTATTTAAATTTCTATTATTTCTTTTGTTCTTATTAATATTTGTCTTTAGTGTGTAGATTTCAGGATGTTTTATGATAAATTTACTTGACTCTGGATGTAAGTCTTTTAGTACGATCTACAGGATTCCATTTGATCTATATTTGTTAGTATTCTGATACACTTCTGTCTTGTCACAAATGAACGGCGTTAAAATGTACTTAATTATATAAAAACTTGCGACTAAAAGTTATAGATTAAAAAATATGTATATTTTAATAACTCAGCTAGTGTAGTGTATATTTAAAGATGAGGCCAAGCAATATAGTGTATTAAGAAACTTTTCTAAGAAAAGTTATATCTTTGGTATGATCTCAAAATTATTTAGTTTCAAAATTTACAAATAATGGAAAAATAATCTATTCAATGTGAGTGCTATAACATGGATTCCACCAAAATGTAAGGGAAATTAGCAAATTAATTTAAAAAATAGTTGATAATAAATTTGAATAATTTCTTTATTTATATAGCTAAGTTTCTAGAGTATTTACTACACGCTTCCTTATATTTGGATTTCATTTGCCGTTTAGGATCAAGTCATTTGTTATGTCTGTGGCTGTATAGCGCGTATTCCCTTTGCCTTCCATTTGACAGGTGAATTCTATAAAAATATTTCGGTTTACAAGTGTAATTCTGTTTAATAGCACGCCAATAACTTAATTTCGTCTTTCACAGCCGAATAGAGCGAATCTGTCTCTCACATTTGCACAGCAAGTGGCGAGATGCGGTCGTGGGAGGAGAGACAAGGACAGAGACAACGTTATACCCGAAAACTATGCCGTAGAGAAAGACACTAAATTGAGGTTAGTAATGGTACCAAAACTAAACTGTAATTCGTCTCTATCATTCCAATTTAATAGAACAGAACAGATGATGTTGCCTGGGAATAATTAAAAAAAAAAAGATGTTTTAATTTTAAATGAAAGGGTCGGCCGAGAAGTAAAAGAATAAACTTACGTACAATAACACAGCGATAACTGAAACTTACATAAATAGTGTACTGTATGTAGGTGACTGTGTCGCGTCACTACGACTACGTAAGAAACGTCAATAAGAGCAGAGTTTTTGGCGCGTAATGGCGGTGGGCGGTTTGGTGCTGTGTGTTTTATTTCATATATTGTGTTGTAGTGTTGTTTTTGTCATAAAATTGGTGTAGTTTTATGGCAAAAAGGATCGTTAAGTCATGCAATATATGGAATACATCATTCAGCGTTGATTAGTGACTTACGTGAGATTTTTCAGTGTTTCATTTCCATTCATTCATTTGAAGGCTAAGTTAATTTATTAAACAACATTTAATGATTTCATTCTCATTTACTTATCATTTCGTCGTAATCATTATCATAACATTGCATTTTCGTATCATTTTATCATAATCGCTTACATTGCATTCCATTTTCAAAAAAAATCTCGTAAGTCATTAACAAAATAGCGGGGCCTACCATTAGTCGCCAAAAACTCCATGGGGTAAAGGGCTACATTGCACCAATATCCTGGAGCCATAAATAAAGATAAAGACTACATTAATGAAGATAAGGCTTAAAGGTCTTAGTTACCAGGCCAAATAATTGGAAGAAGTCAATAAGAGCAATGTGTAAATGGCCGTCTTGTGTTTCCCCTCTCTCCTTCGTTGTCCCTTACTACTTTGTGTGTTTTTTCGTGATTCGAAAGTTTCGCAATATTCGACAGAATAGTAAAAAGTAGCCAAAAAGGCCGAATACCGAATAGTAGCCGAATATTCGTGACATCTGCTTATTTACACCTTTTCTTATTTGCAGAAGCTACGTGTCAGGAGCCCGGGAATGTAGCAGTCCATTGTACGCGTCTCCGCCTCGCAGTCCCGTTGAACTATGCAGCCCTACCAACGCTTTTGGTATGGTTTTAATATTTCTCTTAACAGTTGTGATAACAAGATAAGATAAAATTTTATTGTTATTCTGTGTACAATAGATCTTACAATTTCATGCCCTTAAGATATAACAGATTGCCATATTCGGGCGTACAATATTAACATTTTGAACTATAATTTAATAATAATTTAATTTAATAAATATCTTCGTTCTCTTCATGTACATCTCATTTATTTACACAAATAGCCTCTCGAGTACGACTCGATCGCAACCTAAGCGCTCACTGGATATTAATGAATCGTTCGCTCAATTGCATACTCTTGTTAAATGTTATTTACGGGATTTATATCATGCCCTCGCCTCCACCCTTCCGCGCTGCCCGACCCACGCCCACCCAGCAGAGGTCAGTGCCCCACGCAGGTAGCGTCGCTGTAAAAGACGTCTTCTTATGCTGATTTTCAGACAAGGGAGATTTTTTGTGTTATCGATATTTCATCATTGTTGCATGCATCATGAGATAACTGACGGTTTTGCGGGTGATATGGTATGAGAAGAAATAACTAAAGATAATTACTAAAGATCTATTCTAATCGATCTCTTTCGAAACCTTTTATTAAGGTTGTGTCCTGTACCACTGTCTCTAAACTCACTATCCATAGTTCACAACACACAATGTTGCTAGTATCTGATCGCGAAACGATACTTTATTGATTATTCTTTAATTTGCTTTCTCGAGTTCCGTCGTGCACGTCCAGCTGTTAGTTCTGGTTGTAATGGCAACCGGTTTCATCCACCGCATTGGGACAGCCTGGTAGTTACAACCCAAACTCCTCTTGTTTCTCCTATGTGGAAGAAAAAAGCCCAGCAAAGCTTTATAGCTCTGCCCAACCGTGGGACGTTATAGACTGTTGATGATAAACCTATGTTCCCCAGGTTCACAACCACCAAGTCTTACCTCAGTGCAGCCTATTCTGACAGACACACACTTCAACAGAGACACGCACATGAGAATCATATTGGGACGTGACAGCAAGCCGGCTTCGGAGAGAAACGAAAGGTATATCAACTCATTACTATAAGATAAGATAAATATATTATCATGAAACTTAGTCTATATTACATATATATCTTAATAAGAAATAAGTTCAAAATAATTGAAAAATAGGTATCAAAGTCTGCAGCTCGGACCGAAAATACCTACGAAATGTTTACAAAGACACTATTTTGAAGAGCACTGTTTCTTCCTCCAAAATTGGATAGATATTATTGTTTTACTCATTAAAAAATTCAAAAAGGTTTGGCTGTGATCCAAAGATTTTCTTTTTTAAATAATCTCTTCAAATTTGTCTGAAAACATCAGATATTCAGATATTTTTAGAAGGTTCTTCTAGACTTCAATGTGTTTAAAATGGAAAAAACAATGTCGCATCAATAGTATCCATAGAATGTTTTGTGGAAAATATTTCTCTCACAGCATTATCTAGCCAGGTAACAGTTAACACCATATAGGATATTTTTTCCATAGAGTTCCTTCATTAGGACTATTATATATAGATATTTATTTAAAATAAAATAGTTTGGAGAGTACTTCATTTTTGATTGATTTATTGATTTAGTATGAAAATTATGTCACTAAGCTTTTTAACTCACTATTTCCATCTCAATATCGCGCTCAAATTTAGTGAGTCATTTCTTTGTCACACGTCCAGAGCGGAGAGAGAAATATCCTTACCACCATATGAATTCCCTCCAACATGGGCTCTTTGAAAAGACGCGTTAAAAGCACTATTTAGATGTACAGTGGTGGAGGTGGCTAGGACAGTCTATCGCATGCTGCGCTAGCTTTACGAGCATTCGAACCTACTGCATACCATAAGCCTGTGTAGTGTCATTTTGAGAACGTATGCTGGTATTAATTTTTTTTTAAATAAAAAGCTCAGCAAATGACTCGACCCCACCTTATGATAAGCAGTAGACGAGTCCACATGTGAAGATAGCTAGTGAAGCATGCGACATACTGCCCTAGCCACCCTCACCTTGCCGGCCCAAAAAGTGTTTTTTCTTTTAAAGCAACCCATGTTGTATGAAGGAATAGAATATTTTTCTCTTGTGTAAAATTTAATTTCATAGTTATCAACAATTTGTTTGAAAATATGAATGCTGTCTGCAAATTATGTTGTCTTATTAATCGCTTTTTGGCAATGAATATTATCAACGGTGTATGGGTAACGCTTTTATTGTAAGCGCAACTTTTTTGGTTCAGAGTAATATGTGATAAGTCTCTTTAGGATATATATAAGCACCCCTTATAAAGAAATGTTATTCGCGCGAAGTTTCTACAGACAGTTATTAGTTAAGCAGTGTTAAAAACTAAATCAGTGGTCTTTGTTGAATAACTATAGCAATGAGTATAAATTTTTGTATACTTCAGCGTAATATTGCAAATACCGTTAGTTTAAAATATGACTCGCGATTATACAAACTGTCTAAATATTGTTAACAATAACAAAATGTTTACAAAGTAACGTATAGTTTCTAATATAAAAATTGTAAACTGTGAACTGGTAAAAAAACGGCATTTGATATGGTTGAACGCGCCTTGTGTGCTGATTGGTTGAATGTTTGTTTTCTATCCTGTTTACCGACCAATCAGAGTTAGTTTATAAATTTTTAGCGATTTTGCATCTTAAGTCCGTCCTGTAAGTATTAAAGTGCGTGACAGCGTCTTATGTATAGTGAATATATATTTTCTCTACCTTATAGGGTAAAATGTATAAATTTAACTATATTTATATGAATGGTGTGAACGTGAGAATTTATATTATTGTTTTATAAATGATTTGTACGTTTGATTTGTAAATATGTTTGTATACATACTCAGACATAGCATTGTGTATCTAGCACGGTGTCCAAAGGGCGGCTAGCGTACAACAGGCTCGTTGGGACTATCGGACGAGCGAGAGGGAAGATATTTAAGAAAACGTGAGTGAGCGAAACGACACGCTCTTCGGTTGTGACTGTACTGAATTCATGGGTTTTTGTTTACTTTTATTGGGATCAGGGATCTGATTGTGTAACATAATGCCAATGGAAATGTGGCGTACGTCAAAATGAAAGTAATAGCTATAGGTTAGATAGCTAAGAGGGCGAATTTTTTGTGTGAATTTATTTTAATAATAATGCGGTGTTATGATATTTTTTTAATTTGGCAACACTAACTTGTCTGTCAGTTTACTGTTTGGCTAGTGGTTCCTACTGGGCTTGATTCTGGTGTATTTCTGTGAATATTTCTTAAGATGTGTTCAATTTACAAGCTTAATGAACGTTTTAAAATGCAGATTTAAGGAAGTGTCTCCTTATATCCTGCTTAAAAATTTATGTTAATATATTTATTTAAACTTTATTGCACATATAAAAGTACAATACGCGGATTTAATGCCATTAGGCATTCTCTATCAGTCAACCAGGGAACACAACATTATATTAATCATATAAATTTGTTTAATTTTTTTATTTATTTGTCTATATATTATATTCTAATCATTTCCTATACGTACATAATTAGTGAATGGGATATAATGACTATTAGTTTAAAGAGTATTCCGTCAGAATAAGGTATATCTATATTCGTCATTTACAATTTGACTGTTTATAGAAAACCTTTATTTAGGAATATTGTGTGAAGAGGCGGCTCCCTGTTACGTTTTAAAGAAATGTGCTAAATCTCGTACAGACTCTTTTACATGCCAAATGTAAACAACCGAACTAAGATTGTATGTGATCTTTTATTAATGTTGTGACTAATCAGATAAGATATTTTTCCTTACTAAGCAGTGTAATTGTCAAAAAATACTTCTTATAGATTATTACGATACTAATTCGTAACTGGGCAAGCGAAATGTTAATACTATACTTATGAACGGAATTTGTGATTTAAGTCATTTAGTTTTATGGTGTTTTGGAGCGGGGTACACGATGATAGATATCGGTAGCCAGTTTTTAAGAGGCTTAGAACGCTGGATTGTATTTTGGGAGCTGCCTCTCGATTCTTCAAATTTTCTTATCTCGCTTCTCCGAGCGAACTCATGGCTATTATTCACCAACCCACGATGGACCAGGGTACTGGTGTTATGACCTGAACTCCTCTTGGGTTTAGGATGTTGAAATATAAAAATTTTCGTTGTAAGTAAAGTCGAAGTTTGCTTGTAACTCAAATGAAAATGACTCAAAGACATTCTTCAAAGTGCTAGGTAACTAAGCAGTTAGAGTCTCCTCGATTATTAAATTCGCGGGTTTAGTTTCTTATCTCAGGTAATAAATTCTAGTTTGAAATTTTGGTTGATATCTTACAAACATTTATAGTAATGTGAATGAAACAAAATACGATTAAGTGTCTTATTTTGCATAAATTTTTCATTATTCAGTACAGATCATAATGGCCGTAGAGCATTGGCTTGCTGATAATTGGGTTTACGCTGTAACTTATGAGAAATCATCATCATTCATTATACTTTTAAGAGAAATCCATCACTTTATCGCAAGTTATGTCAACGATTTTATAAAGCTAAGTCGCAGATATATTTATTCCACAGTGAACATTTCCTTGAATCTCGTTACAACGGATATTTATTTATTTGAATAGTTTTTTATCGACAAACTCACCTTATCTTAATTTATTTTCTCATTTTGTATATTTCATCGAAATAGTGTGAAATCTTATTAGAGTATTTATTTATTTCTGATAATTTTGATAAAGTGTCAGAACGCAAAATAGTCGTTTCATCAAATTTCACTTCCCTGTGCACGGTACATCGAAAATACCATCTGTTAATTAATAGAGCGTGGAATTCCTTACCGGCACACGTATTCCCTCGTTCATACAACATGTAGCAAGCGACTCTAGCTATCTCCACATAAGGAGTTCTACTGCTTATCATGAGGTAACCTCTTACGTTAAGTATGTGCGTGTCTGTGCGTGCATGTGCGTGTGTATTTTAAATAAGATCTCAACTTGTATTGGAGTTTAAGTTATTTTCCGAAAGCAATAAAGTTGTTCTGCACTTATCAGTTTTTGATCAACATATAAAAATTTTACTAAGCTGTAAAAATAAAAACCGCACCGTACCACCGGTGGACTTCACTTCACTTAGTAAGGTCAACAAACATTCTATTATTATTAAGGGTATCTTTATTTTGAATAATAAATCATTTTTAAAATATATCAAACAATAGATAATACATAATTTTAATTCGAATTTGGTAGTAAGTTTTTTTTTGAAAACCTTACACCTTGGTGGTTGAAGCAACTCTGTCCAATTATTATTTTGACAGCATTGCAGATATGTTAATAGCTATGCTAAGTATGGACGCTTTCACATCTATGGCCTGATTCTGAAGAAAGAATTCGAAAACTAAATTTAAATCAGTCCATCTCGTTCTCTTTATACGACTGCAAAAGGTACAGCTGTCATATCACGTGACATTTAGAAAGCATAAGAAAGCATAGAAAGCATTGCTGTCTCTAATTTAAGTTTATGCAGGTGTAAATTTATGCTCTGTATATGAGAAGAGAACAGGGTAGACTGATCGTAAATAAATCAAAATTTACGTCTTTTTGTGCCTTCAGGATCAAGTCTTCGGTATCAAGTCTTTGTACTTTAAAATGGAATCAATGTATCTTTTGTTTTGTTTCTGTCAAAATTACATATTTTTTTTTGTAACTTATCATTTCATTAACAACCCTGTTACAGTGTAAACCGTCAAACATGTCAACTGCAATTACTTTATCGGTATATACAATTTCATTACTTTCATCAAGAAAGAAAGTGATTTATGTGAGAAAGCTATAATCTTGTCCATCTTTTCTATATTTAAATAAAGTTCAATTATGTGTATATATTTGCAATTTTAAAACCTGTACTAATATGGAGTTGTTGATGAACTAAGGTGGCGCGCAATGTATAATGTTTTGCGTTTGATATGAAACACCATCACATATCATTGCCAACCAAGTAGCTAACTACTGCATCAGATTTTCATTTCTTCTCGACATCTTTCGTCACTACTTGTTACTGATCGTCACTTCTCAAGTCATTGATAACAGATCAGAAATATATTATGCTTAATGTCGCTTGCAGTATCGAATGCTGACGGCATATTTGTATCATTATTATGTGAGCGTTTCGTAATCAAATATATTTTATATGTATATTGCAGTTGACGTGTTAGCTTATCTAACGAACTAATGCGCTTGTGTTATTAAAACAAACTAATTATTGGTATTTGAATCGTGAAGCTTTTGATATCGAGGTGGGTGTGGGCTTAATTTATGTATAAGTTAAGTTAACTCAACAATACAGTTAGTGTTTGGGTGTGAAGGGGAAGTAGTTGTTTTAAAACATTCTACTGAATGTCAGTATATATAACATTATAATTTTCTTTTATTACTTGGCTGTACAAGCCACTTCAAATATTTTAATATATTGCATAACACTTGAAGCATGTACATTATTATGTAGCTATTTGACAGTGCAATAAAGATGTTCGGTTTCTACTGACGTACTTTTTATTTACCAGACTCGAAGGACCAAAATGTGCGAGCCCGTAGTGGTGCTCGTACGGATGCCAGAAAGTCAGATAAATGTCACTGGATGTCTTAAAAAGTACGTCTGAAGAAGCCGAGCATCTTAATTGCTTTGACAAATAACTGCATAATAGTGAACATGCCTAAAGCAGTTCATTTTGATTCGAAATGCATCGACGCAACAATGCAATATATTTAAATATTTTTAATGGCTTGTAAATTTACATTACTAATAACAAATGTATTAGCCTTTTAAGTCACACAACAGCTGCGATTCTGTTGACTAAAATTATTTCAACTCGACTGGAATAAGGCAGATCACAGGTGACGTCATTTGACGTTTCTTAAATGGCGATAGATTTGCTTTGAAAAACATGCCGCTGCAAATAAGTCAAATTTGTCAACTGACTTGACATTTCTTAACGGCATTAGTAAAACGTGTTTTCAATTATTTTTGTCGAATAAATCATAAGTAATTAATTATTGGTTATTTCGGAGTGTGTGAAGTCAACCAACCCGCACTTCGCTAGTGTGGTCGACTAAGGCCTAATCGCCCTGATTTAGGGTAGGCTCTGGATCCTCGGTGGGGATGTATATGATATTGATGATGATGAATTAAAAAAATTTCAGGGGCCATTGACAGCCCCCCCCCTACCCCTTTTCAAATTCCTTTTTTACTTCTTTCCACAATATAATCTTATAGCAGTAAGAGTTTTTCTGAGTAAAGTGTTTTTATTAGACAATGGTTTCGTAAAGCACTGCTATAAGCATCTAAAGGCTAATTTGAGTGTAGTTTATGTTATTAATAAATAAATAAATTGTTTTGTGCAGTAAAAGCAAGAGAAACGGCATTGTGACCAATCCTGCGATGAGGCTGGTAGCCAATGTGCGCAATGGGCTTGGTATGTATGATTTTTCCATTACTATAACTATATACCTATATCTATATACCTATATATATATATAAATGACACTGCTTGAAATACTGTGTTACCACGGTGTACCGTGATGATGTCTTATAAATGTTTCTCTTCTCGACTGTTCAATAGGCATAAAAAATGATATAAATCTTGGTAATTATTGCTTCGATACCATGGAAACCGCCCTAGATATTAGATAATTTTAATAGTACATCTTTGGACACGCTCCCAAGAAACGGTCGATGCAGTATGACGTCACGCCGTGGTATTTTCTATGCATTGCAATTGTTTTTACTATCGACAGTAGAAATTGTTTCTTAATAAAATTATATATATGGGTACTTTATTATTATTATTATAAGGGTTAAAAGAAGAAAAAAAAAGTTTAAAGAAAGTGGAAACTTTTCCACTTTCTTTGTTATTAATCATAGTATATTTTATTTGTATTTTAATGATTACTACAATCTGGTGAACCCGGTCATTGCCCGTTGTCTCGACACTTCTCTCCATTCGTTAGTCTCACTATAACTCAATAATGGCTTGGTGTTCACTTCTTTTGGCTTGCTCCTTTTAATACATGGGTGGTTTAAAAATAAATAAATCTAAAGGTAAGCTAAGAAATATTATTCAAAATTGGTTATTGTACTAAATCAAAATGGTTTGAAATTGGTTCACAATCGCCAATGGTTTAAATGTAATTTTCGCCATCAATATTATCTTAACTAGATGGCTTGTGTGACAGACAAAAGTAGTATATATAAACTCTTCTATATAGGTAATACTAAGTTCAAAGGGTCATTTTGTCTTGCACAGTTGTTTTTGTTACTTAGATTAACTTTGTATTTAAGAGGCGGCTCAATAAATATAGTTCTGCTATCTAACGGTGTTATCTTCCTAAAAAAACTCCGGCAATCAACAGAATTCTATTGCACAGCTTCAAGGTTCAATGTCGCTTACTCCGCTTAAACAAAAAATACTAAAGAAGTAAATGACTTAAGTGACAATACTAATTTTAGTTAATTTGATTAATAAATATCGTGATCAAATTCTGTTTAGACAGTTATTAATTAATTATCTTCATTATTTATTAGAAATATTTTTATGCATAATAATGAAAATGAAAGAAAATATCCTAGAAAATCCAGTAAATTATTGTTTTGAACAAATTTTAGTGGAATATATAATGAACCGCATACATAAATTCCACTTGTATAGTTTTTGTGGAGCTAAGTACAATCCTTTGGAACCAAATTAAACCGTATTTAGGGAGCCGCCTCTTAATAGAAAAGAAAACTGACATATTTAATTTAATTTTATGTGTTAACTTCTCATTGACTCTACATTTGGAATTCTTGTAGGTGTTCTTGTTCAAACTAATTATTTTATTGATTTTTTGTGACAGACAGCGCAGCAGCCAATATACGTCGCACTGGAGTCGCGTTGGCAGCCAGCGCTAGTTCTGCCAACCCTGCGGTCAAAACGAACGCATTCCAATGGAGGAAAGAGACACCGCTATGAAACCACCCGTGTGAAAAGAGATGGCTTTTGCTTGGGCGATTTCTGTACGGCTAACACGTAAGGTTTTTTTCTTGTTTAAATTGACACAAACAAATTTGTCTAGTCCATGTTTAGTTAAAGCTATCTATGGATACTTGATTAAGTATTATAATGGTTATACACATTCAGAAACACATACAAGTTTGTTGTCAGATATTGCAATGTAATAAATGAGATATTGTTGTTATATTTTTGCAATCTTCTGTTATCAACGAGGGTAATCTTTTGATTACTTACTGGGAAGTCCCATCAATGTATTGTATCTAAGATTACAGAAACAAATGCATTTTTTTAGTATTATTAATAAAAGCAATAAAATATGTATGATTCACTTAAAAGTGAAGTTTGAATCACAGTGAAATTTTTCGTGACTTTTTATCGACTATCGATATTTCAAACTTATCGATAAGTGCTCGATAGTTGCTTTGCGTGTTGGCTGTACTGATGGTTGAAATTGTGAGTCTTTTGAATTAGTACAAATTGGTTACGTAGCAAGAATATTATGTAAAATCTCGCATGTTACAGTGAGACAGAATGTGCGGGGATAATTACTAAACCAAATTGGGTAATGTGTGCTTAAAAATATTTAATTAAATTGTGTGAGCTAGTTGAGCTATTTGATTCAACGAAAGTGTGAAATGGATATTATTACTGTTTTGAAATTTAAATAAAAACACAATAATAATTATTATGGATAATATAAATAAGCTTCCGATTTCGAGAGAAAGATGGCGTTATAGCGAGCTGTGTAACTGGCTAAAATGTAACAACGCCCCTTCCCTTATTTTAGACACTGATATTTTAATAACATACCAATAAAGAGACAAAAAATGTATGAAACGTATGACGATGTAGTGACGTAATGAGCGAGTGAGATAGGTATACTTGTAAATTTAGGAAAATAAAAAATATATAGCTATGTATAGAATACAAAGAGTAGGCCAGAGCGTTGCCCAACTGTGGGATAACGTAGGTAAAGGTTATATAAAAAAAAAACTAGTATTTTTTCTTTTTTGTTTGAAATCAAAAGTATTTTATTTTCAATACTTACTCGTGTATTGTGTTTTTCAAAGATATTTTTTTAAATCAAATTCTTGTATTTTTTATTTTAACATATTTTTTCGTGTCTGTATTATAATGTGATGTAAGTCGCTCGTAATCGGAGAGCGTAGAGTAACTTGTTGCATTTGTAAAACTTTACCATCGCGTTGTAGTGCATACAGTAGACGCAGTTGTTACGATTGACCTATCACTAACGGTACAGTACATTTCATTGTAAGCATTTTTTGTAATCATTTTTAAATAGTACAATTATTTGAATTAATTCACTGATCTCAATAAGAACAAAGGTAAAGTTAAGACGGTTTTTGAGTATTTCTCTTATGAAGTTAATATCTTTTACTTAAGATTTGTTATGGGAAAATACTAATTTTTTTACACGACCTGAGTAAGCGCATTGTGTATTAGTTAAATTTATACCATGTAAATCTTCATTTATAATTCATTGTGTCAAGTATACAGGGTTACTTTGAAAGAGACCTAGTTGTAAAAAATAACAAAGAACGCTTTTACCGTAAATATTTTAAATTTTAGTTAATTCACTAAAAAAAACTAAAAACTCAATAAATTGTCAACAAAGGACGCTCAAACATTAATAAGATATCAAAGTCGTAGGGAGTGCAAGTCATAAGGACCTTGCCACGTATACATAAGGTATATTTTTCATCGGCACCTTGGAGTGAAATAAGCTAACCTCGCCGTTTTTTATGGATGCGTCCAAGTATTTCAAAACCTTACGCCCTAAAGAATAATGCTTATATTCGCGCGCTTTAATAATTAATTACATTTTACTTGATACTTCGCTGTAGTTTTCTTGTGGATAAAATTTCACTCTTTTCGTTGAATTAAATTGAATTATCCACGCTTACAATAAATCGTCAGGGCAGGGAAATAATATTTGAATTAATAAGTATCTATTTTGTTATACCTTAGATCGATTAATTTGATTATTCTGAGTTATTCTAGAACATTTAGTCAGTCCTTGCAAACTAATCCTGTATACTAAAGTGTGCACGTCTAAAAAACATATACTATTAATAATTTATAAATATGTATTCAACACCTTATTTCAACTAAAATAGAGTCCATGTTTTCATATTTCAAGTTAAGCCTGTGTAAATCTTTTCGAACGTGACTGTACAGTAAATATTACGGATGTTTTTGTGTGTACACAAGGGTTGAGTGGAAATGTGTTATCTTTAATAATTATTTTTCCATTGCTCCGTAGAAGAAACCTTTTAACCCATTTTCATTGCTGTGTTCAAATCATGACCTACGCCAGCGTAGCGTTCGCACACGCCCCAGCCCAGTCTATACATAGACTACAGGTCATCCAGAATCGATTCATGCGCATGGCTACCGGGTGCCCCTGGTACATGCGCAATGTCGACCTTCACAAGGATTTCGACCTTCCTACCATTACCCAAGTCATTAAAGACGCCTCCAGGCGTTACTTTGACAAAGCACCCCACCATTCCAATCCGCTCATTGTAAGAGCATCCAACTACTCTCCTGACCCTAACGCCCCGACCCGCTTACGCAGACCAAGGAATGTCCTTCATGATCCGGACGATCCAATTACGAGTGCAAACGCGCTCCTGCACACACACACATCACGCACTAGGTACACTTTTCCTATACACCGCACCCGTCGTACAAGGGTGCGAAGACCCGGTCTACATTCGTCGCGCTATACCAGGTACAGATACGTACCTGGGCGCTTCTCTCCTCCACGATACGACTCACCTGAGCCGAGGTCCGAGCCTTTAGAGGCGCCCTCAGGTTTGTCGCTCCCTCATGGCTCGAGTGCCCTGGAGAATCTAAGAGACAGCGGGACACCTCCACCGGAGGTGATGCCTGTCGATTAGAACTCCTCCAGAGGCGAATCGCCCCTTAAGGCTTGAGGACTCTCCAAGGTTCTCGCCTCCTTAAAACCCCGGTAACGCTGTAAAGGCCATCTGCGGCCAACAGTATTAGTCAGTCCAAAAAAAAAAAAAAAAAAAAAAAAAATGCTGTGTTCAAGTGTTGACGACACTTACTTTAGCAGCAATGAAAATGTAAATAAAATTTAAATGCAATGTAGCTCTCAGCTTTGCGTAGTATTTATATTTGGAAGCGTATTTTTTTCCAAATATTTTTTGTACGACAGTGAAATACCGCAGATTGTACGTAACTCAAATTTGTGTTAACTATTTACGAATTAGTTGTTTACACCCCTATTATTATTAGGATTAACGAACAAATTGAAAATAGACTGAAGATATTGTTTTCGATACGATAAAAGACAGCACTATTACATTTTTGAGCAAAAATGTACATAAGGTGTAGTATATTTTGAGCAACGGCAACACCAATGAACAAACAAACGAACGAACAATAGGTACTTAGAATTAAAAAGAAAACTATATATTAAGAAATATAAAAATATTCTAATTGTAGAAAAATACTACTAAAATGGTAGGAATAATAAATGTCGCCGTGTTAAATTTGGTAGAATACTAAAATTATAACTATTATAATTAAAGATCACGGTTCTATGAGTGTATGTATAAGAAAAATTACGTCTCGATGCTTAGCTTAGAGATTTTTGGAAGAGTCGTGATGTCGCTTCCTACCGACTTAAATATAAAGCGATATAAAGAGATAATTATAATATATGCACATTTTTCATATTTGATTATTCCCTACTCCCTAAATTGTCGCTATTACGAAATGACAAATGTCAAAAATTAGTGACGTAGACAGTATCGATAGTCAATATCGATAAAAACTAATTATGTTCTAAAACGCATACTATTTCATTTTAACTGATTAGAATTCACTTAATGCGACAATTTATACGTTAAATATAATATCATTTCAGATTTACGATATGCAATAATGATTTAAGCAATATAGAAGTCTCAAATAGTGTTGTAAGCAATGCTTGTGTATTTTTATTTTGTAAAAGTCACATTAGCGTGTTTATACTGAGCGAATGTGGGAATATAACTAAGCTTAAACTTCTGCTTTCGATAATTGTTAAAATGAGCGATCTTTAGACGTCTCATTTACACATGCCTTGTGTAAAAGAGATAGTCTAATTGACATATTTTTATTGCAACTTGTCAACTTTGGACAAGCTGTTTATTTTTCATTTCCAATTAAAATTATATTTAACGCAAATTGCTTTGGATAACGTTGCAATATATATATGTTCTTGTTTATGTTCTCATATATGTCACATTTCTGTTATCTCCATTCCTAATAGTTTTTTATTCAGAAGAACATAGCAAGAAATAAGGTATGAATAAGATAAGATGAATCATATTTCCATCAAAATTGGATTTTCGTGTAAGAGGGTAGGCTTTTGAACCTTCCCATATGATTATGGGAAGGTTCCAAAGCATATATCTTATAATTGGCCACGTATATTTAGCATTTGAAGTAAAGACTTATACGGCTTATTAATATTCAGCGTTGGAAAAACGATTAAGAGGCAGCGATAGAAATTTATTAATATTGTTTAATTACATTAAAAATATGTGTATTAGAATTTAAAAAACTAAATTATCTCGTGGGTAGCCGGTAGATCTTGAATTAAGGAATTGGAAATGGTTTCGATGGAATGAGAATCTTATTTTAATTTGGAAATATTTAACATCGTTGAATTTTAGGTATTTTTATATAAGGATGTAAATTACTATACATTCATTATATCGACGTTTTTTTTTATTAAATTTGATTGAAAGTTTAACAGGACTAGCATAACCATTAAAATGCACAGGTAATAATAATAATACTGGATTGAATCTTCTTTTGGTGGCCGGATCTAAGGTTCTTGCAATAGTAAAAGATATATTCCAAATATACAAAAATACCTCAACACTTTCAACGATTATTTCCTTTCTCATCAAGCCTTAAATGGTTTAATTAAAATTATAAGTTTGACTAATAATTAGAAATGTATTTTCGTAAACTTTTTTTTATCGATAGTGTTTTTTAAATATCGATATTTTCATTCGAAACAGAGTGTCATATTTTGAGGCTATGAGTTACACAACTATTTGATATGTTTATTGACATTTTACCTGTTATGTTAATTAAAATAAATCACTTATTTTGTTGCATCACAGTGTAAAATTCAGCAATTATTTTTACAATGGTAGCGAAATTTAAGTGGTTTATTTATTAAATCTAACATAAATATTGCTTTGTTTAAGGTACTAGTATGATATTTTGCCTTTTTAAAAAGGTATAATCAATTCTTGCTATATCGAGTCAATAATTTAGATAATTATTTCTATCTTAGGGCATGTTAGGCTAGTGATGGGCGACTTGCAATATCTATAAGTTCTGTATAAAAATCTACATAGTACATTTCAGTGAAAGAAAATTTAATAACTTAGTATTAATATCCATGTTAGCATGGGTACGTTTCGGCTTAATAGGGTTTGTAGCAAACACGTTGTATATTTCATCGAGCGTATATCTGAAGTAATTGATTGTATATTTTAATTTAGAGGTGTATCAAATTATTGCAAAATGACAGCTGTCATATGACGTAACACTTAGGTGTATTCTATATATCTTTCTTGTCTATGACTTATAGCTATCATGCTTAAGTTTTTTGCAGTCCTTAATTTTTTTTATACATATAATTAATAGGATATACTGAGTTTAAAATAGCACTCCTGACTAATTTATGAACTAATTTATTGATTAGAACAGTGACGTCAAATTTTTAAGTTGAGTAATATTTGTATATATATAACTTTATCGATAGTGATATTATTTTGTTCCCTCATCCGTAAGTAATCTTTAATTTTTTGAATTTGGATTTGGAACGAAAATATAAGACGCTGTTTTGTTATATTCGTCAATAGTCTTCATAAATTAATGCAATAGTTTTTTGTTTCATTCAAAATTAAGTCAAAGAAATGTCTTGTAAGGAGCCCTCTTTAATAATCTTTAAAAAATGTAATAAGCTTTATAAAGGTATTAATGAAAATTAATAATGTTCTGGTAAAGTGGATTTTGTAAGGCCACTTTGGTGGTTGGTATTTCTTGCATAGTTTGCGCCATTGCTAGCCTTGCTACACGTCAATTTAGTTCGGTACGCTTATCATTGTATAAAATAGTATGTTATATTTATTTATTAAATATTTTCTGTAATCGTGTGAGTTTGTGATTTAGAATTATCATTAAAAGCCGTGTGTAAGTAGGGTAAATACGGTGTAACATGTTGTGAAGAAATATATTGAAATATATATAATTTCTTTTATTTCCTTGTTTTATTTAAATTTGTACTTTGTCACCATTGGTTAGGGTTGAACGTGGGTTCGGTGGTGATCAATGCAATAAAAACTAAGCCGAATTTACTTTGCATTTAATCCAGTAACATAACTTAAAGTATAAGTAAGAATACTTTAAGTTATGTTACTGGATTCCTTTATAATATGGGAAGCGATAGATACATATAAAAGAGCCAAACGAAAATACTAATATTAAATGATAACTTCAGAAATGTCAATTTGACATGTACAATTTTTAAATGTTTGTTCTAAAACAGTCAGCAATTATAAATCGATGGACCGAAGGAGGCCACATCGTTATAACTTTTAAGTCGATTGGCAAAAGAAAACTTTTACCCTACGTATATAAATAACTAGGCTACTGAAAAAATATTGTTGAAGTAAATAGATATATGATTATATGTAGTTACAAGTAGATAAAACATTTCATACAACAATACAGAATAGTGACGTCATTTGACTATTATAATGTATGGGCGCGTGGACAAATGATATTTACATTATGTTACAGTTTGAAATGAACGCTTTTATTAAAATAATAACTAGACACCGCCATGGTAAGCAGCAGGAGTCCATATGCGAAGGTACAGAAGCAAAGTCAAAGTCAAAGTCAAAATACATTTATTCAGTCTAGGTTCATTACATATCATTATGAAAGACAGTATTAGTAAATATAATATAGTATGATAGTTGAAATTATACGATTCCAAAACTTCTAGCAAATTGTTTATAAAGCTATACACAAATTATTATAAATCTATGTATGGAACTATCATAATACACAGAATGTTACTAAGTAGTAAGGTATATAGGGTAGTGAAAAACGATATACTTAACTGAGGATAAGTCCGACAGATTGTGGTTGGACCTCTCTCTAGCATTCTATTTCTATTTTGTTTTCTATTAGAAAAAGAGATTGGACCACAGAACACTAAAGAAAGATAAAGATAATATTAGTTACAAACAGGTATTTAGTTCTCTGACAAATATTATAATAAAGATAGTTTACGGTAGATGTCGCCACTGTACATTGTTTTTATATAAGTTTCTTAATAATAATAATAAATTAATAATTAATTAGTTTCTTAATTAATGTGAGTTTCTTGGTCTTAATCGCAAAGTATTTAGCAAAATATCGATCAATCTCAATTTGTAATCCTAAATAACCGAAAAAACTGGTTATTTGCTATTTGCCACTCGGCAATAGATGGCGCTAATTTGTAGAAAAGTTAAATTATTTCTAAATAAAATGTCTATCTCATATTAAAATATCACATTGTAACTATATAGACTGCTGAATGGCACAGTATCAAATAAATAAATCTTCTGAATGGCTGCAAAATTGTCCTTCCTTATATTAATTTGTGTATAGGTACATAAAAACAAAATGTAATTGGCCGCTAAGTATAGTACAATTAACTGGAAGTTTTCGAATCATGTATATGAAAATATAATTATTAATATTAAGCTAATAACTCAATACTTTTCAGTATAATATATCAATCAATCAATCATTATTTTAACCATTATTTCCATAACAGTAAGTAATGACTATATAAATGTATTTTGACTGTGACTTTGAATTGGTGTACGGCGATATTTTTTTGTAGTTTTAAGACTGAAAACTAGAAAAATAGTAGAAACAGTTATATACTTAAATTGTGAGCTTAAAACTTTATTCGGAAATCCATAATTTCTAACCCGCAGCCATCAGCGCCAGCGTGTGCATATCGCGTAACAATTTTTACCTACGTAAGTAAATAAATGAAATATTTTGTAGAAAGTAATGTTAGCGATATAAAAATCAATCGATCAAATACGCTTCATAAGGCTACGCATTGAAATAATGGCATTTAACTGCCTCTTTGGTGTGACTGAGATATAATCTTCTGATCTATAGGTCCGAGGTTCAAGGTTGCTTAGATTGGTGAACCAAGTAATATGCTTTGTGGAAAGTACACAAGAGAGATTACTTACTTTTGTTATATTTTCCCAATTAAAGAAAAGGGAAGGGGAACTAAATCTTATACAGCCCCATGTATATTTCATTTATAAGTTACGAATTTGGGATACTGGCTTTGAAACTTATTTTACCTTTGCAATTAAGCGATTTCGTTGATTAACTGAGAAAAATTGAAAACAAAAGTGAAATGTAATGTTATTATATCTTACCATGAAATGGTACGATAATGAAAATGAAATGATACTCTTAAACGAAATTGACTCATTCTACAAATTAACGAAAATAGAACACTGACTATTCTCACGAGATACGAAAATGTGATCGATTATGTTTTCCATATATTTTACGATGTGACAATCCTTTTTGGTTTGAACCTGATCCAATTCTTAAACAATAAAATAGACAGTACCAAACGATCTTACCAATCGAACTTATACATTTAGCGATTCAAGTGTCATACGTGTTACTAATTCCCATACATGTTTTAATGAATTGTATTTTGTCAAAGCCCTGTCTTGTAGATGCACTATAAAACGGGATCTATCGAACAAGTTTGGATATCTTATGAGGAAAACAAAGAACTTTGAAACGTGTGGAGTAATAGAAGACATCCACTTGTTTATGGAGTGCTTCCGGAACCAGGCAGCGTAGTTTTTAAATAATAACCGCGCTACGTAGCGGCGTATTTTATTTAAAACATTAGGTGTAGGTACTTTGTACGAATATTGGCATTTTCACAGTATATTTGTCAGCATCTAGTGAGACCAAATTGTAGCTTAGTCATATATGCCCGCCGCAACCATATTGTTATTATTGATTTAATTACATTCGTAGTTTAGCACGAAAGTCATAAGAGTCAATCAACTAACTTACCCATTTCTTATTGTAATTTCTCTCCTTCCTACAATCCTGGGTCGTTCAAAAGAGGTGTGAAGGAGCATCTTGCAGGTCGGCAAGATCAAGATGGCCACTGAAGTGCATAGTTTCTCTTACACTAGCTACCTTTTTATTTGGACTGCTTACCATCATGTACCATCTATAAAGAGGCAGATTATTTAAGTTTGGTTTGAGAATGCCAAATCGACACAATATGAATAAATTTAAAACTTTAGCTAACCTATTGAATTATTTGAACAAAAGTTTAGTTACAACCAGTCAATTAACTGCATTCATCCCGCCACCGTTTACGAGGCGCGATTATGCGTAAACCCCCATAATACTGTGGGGTTGAACTATGAGTAAGTAGTAGTAATCTGATATAAAATCACCCTGATTTGAGCGGCGTAAATGTTTGCATTAAAGAAAGAGTTTTGTCAATTTTAAAGATTTTTATTGACACTTGTAATGGTAGAACCGGTGTGAAATTTATTAGGTAGATATCAACGATTGTATTTAGTTATAAGTTTTTAATATGTGTACCTCTGTGCATAATTGATTAATTGATATAGAGAAACATTTAGACTAAACACTTTTATATACTATGTTCACTATCTTAAGTATAACCAAGTAACTCGTAAGCGAGATTATTACGGGTAGATCGCTGAAAGAAGAAGTCAACTTCAGTGCGAACTTCACGAACCCTTTACGAGGAGGAATCCATTAACGGATCTACCCGCCACTGGCTAAACGACAGACGTGTGTGGGGCTCACTCAGTACCTCAATAGAGTGGCACTGAGAATACCCACTAAAACTCCTCGGCAACTCCATTGCCCTTCACGGGGGTAACCTGGGTTCTGCACGAGCGATTCACCAGGTCACCTCCAGGCAGCCCAGCCTTATAACTGGGCTTCGCACCAATGGAGATTGCCCAGAGTTACTTGGTCATACGCAGACTTGCCGGCCTCTGCAATGTGTGGAGTGGGAGCCATCCACACACGCAGCCTCGAACTTCACGAACCCTGAAACAGAAATGCGGATTACTGTACAGTTAAACAACTCGTGTGTTGTATGTTTGAATAAGATAAGATAAATCTTTATTTGCCAGAATATTGTGTTTACAATAGATCGTATACATTAAGCAATAAGCAGTTCAATATTCAGACTACACGTAGGCGTGCTAATTATAATTGTGACAACTTAAAGAATATATATATATATATATATATATATATAGAATTTCATTAGTTAATTTTAAGGTTAAATTATAATATTATTATTGTTATTATTATTTATTTACTTGATTATATTCTAAATATCATTAAATAAGATAAATAAGTGGTATGCTGTACAATTACTGAAGCTGTGGAACAATTACTGAAGTGTGTGAACTTAGTGGACTGTGTGGACCTAAGTTATGAACGATAAAGGTAAAAAATGGGTTTATTTTACAAATAGACTATATTCTTAAAAGTCCTCGACCCACGATTCGAACCCGCAATTCACAATTTTTGTTCAATGTTAATGTTTATTGAAGTAATGATAATGTAAGAAAAATAAAATTTTCTTTAATTTATTTCTTGTCTTATGGTAATAAGGATTTCATGATTCATATGCGACAAAGATCATATTTATAAATCTTGTTACTGTCTACCATAAACAATGCATGCAACACACTTCAGTCGTTCATTACGTCCACATTGTTCCCAAGGGGCTGGTTCCGCCACTCGCCGCGTGGCGCGCGCGTGTCGCGTCTCAACCTAACTTTGTTTTGGTTTCCTGTTGACACGGCCGCGTATACGAACGTGCAGCGAACAAACGATGTTTGACTAAACGACGCCTGATGAGGAACTGGAGTTTTGGAGATTTATACGTGTTTCCTGTGTCCAATAGGATCCATAATTGTCTTTTAGTTTTAAAACTTTCACTCACCAAGCGCAAATACAATTTGTCTAACACGCCCATACATACTGGCATGGTTTTCTAAGAAATATTTTTGTTAATATTGTCGTAATTTTAAGGTCATCGACGTGAAAGACACGTGAGTTTGTCACAAATTTTGTCGACGAAGATGAATTATCAATATTTTCATGTGAGTATTCTAAAGGAACATATTACGTATACATACGTTGCAAAATTATGATTACTCTCACTAGCATTTCGTCGAAAATACTTGTAAATTGACGTATATTATGTTATTGACATATATAACGTTATTGTCATTATATATATGTAGTAAAGGCGACATAAACGACGTCATATATCTTGGAGTCTCTATCAAACGATAGCATCATTATTATTTTGACGTAAAAATCACGAGAATTTGACTTCAGATTGTTAATTTTTAGTAATTTTTACATTATCCTTAAAGGGACAAAGGTTGAATATGAGACTGAAGACAGAAATGAACTACAAATATAGAAATATTAAAAAAGTGCCAACCCTATTGAAAATGGTATTTCCTTTTAGCGTGTATTCGTGGATGTGTAAATGGTGAAGTCTTGACATATTTCTAACAACCAGTGTAAGGTTACTAAACGTCGCTTCCTAAATTGCTGCTTGTTATGACGTACTTGAGTTTTAAGTACCATTTGAATAAGAAGCTAAAGTGAAAGGTATTGTTTTAAGCATGGTTATTGATTATCTTATCTTGGGGCTGTAAGTTATCTTCTTGCTCTTCAACGCTCGGGTTTTTTTGCTTCCTCTAATTTACAGTGAAACCCTTTAACTTGAATATTAAGATTTCATTGGCATGGTGGCTCGAGCGATCTGGTTTCAATTTCAATCAAACAAAAACCTTCACCATGCTCTCTAGATTGGTCAATCAAAATTTGTTATGGCGAGCTTTTTAAGCTATTGGTCCTGGCTGTTACGGCAACAGCTTTCGTTCACCAAGCGTGACAAAAGTAGAATTGATTTCGCTATAAGTTACCTTTACGTTAACTAGTACGGTCTTAAAGGGTCTTTACTTAATAGATGTGTCACCGAAATTATGTAACAGAGGTTTTCTAACTGAATAAAATATTTAATTTTTTTTAAAATATATGTTAATGGCAGAATAAAAACAATAATTTCAGCATTTCTATCTTTATCCTTTGATTTTTTCCCTTCTTCCTTGCAGTTGCAGTAATTCATGCACTTCTTACAAGAAACGGAAAAATATATTTTTTAAGATACATGAATCTTTATGGGTATCATAGCAGTATTAAATTAATAATTATTTATCGTACGTTCAATTTCGTTCCAATTAATTTATCGGAATGTTTAATAAAATGGGGCAATGCAAGTGAATTTGTGGCGTTTTGAAGGCATTCTAGAATAAGTTTTAATAGTGGCCAAGCGGGTATAAAACTATATACAAACATTAACATCTGCACGCTGTGCGCTACCTACCCACTTATCTTTAACATAGCTTCAGTGATATATATCTTTTAATTTCCGTATAAATAATGGTGATTTATTATACAATATACCTACAACCAGCTACAGTTAAAAACTCCCCAAATAGAAGACCTTTAACATCGGGTCCCTAACCCTTAACGACATCTTTTCCGTGCTTTTGTGACTACCTTAAGTACGGAATAAATAAATAAAATTTAATAAATATTTCTCTTTTGAGCTTTTATTATGGATACTAGGTAACGGAGAAATGGAGGAATATACCTAGTTTTATTATATAAATATCAGAAACATACTAAATAAACAAACAAACAAACATGGTTCCTGAACAAATATTCATTATACAAATGTCTGGCCTTACCGGGATACGAACATAGGATCTCTGGCTAAGTAGACAGGGGTAAACCACTCGACCTGATTGCCAGACGTCAGTTAGTGTGTATCGTATTGAGTAATATATTGTTCTAAGGACTAATTATACTTACTTTATGAACTTATACTGCACTGTACTTAGTAAGTACATCTTGAAGGTATTTCAGGACAGCGGACATTAGGATTGGGGAAGCACAAAGGATTCCATTGAGTCGACATGCTCCGGGAATAATCCTGGCCCTACATCAAGATAAGATAAGATACTTTATGAAGGCTTCACTAAGAAATAAAACCAAGTCAAAAACATAGGGAAATGTACCCTTATTTCAAATTAGATTGGGAATATAATCGCTCCTGCTTGTATGATGAAATAATTGGTTATTTGTTCACCTCAGTAAGTATTTTAAAATTAAAACTAACAATTTATTTAGTACATATTTAAATTCTATAACTGGGACAATTTGTAAATGCCCGGTTGATACCCACTTAAAGTTATCACTATTGCCTTTAATTACTTTTATTTGTTTTTCTCATACATATTCCCTGTTATGACGATTTAAAAAAACTTAGTAAATGAGTCTATTTAAATAAAGTTATTTTGACTTTGACTTTGACACCTCAAAAAAAACTGTGAAGTCTTGCAAGGTTGGCTAAGCGTACAAAACAATATGTATTCAGTTTACCCTTCGCTTTATGTGTTAGGTTGATTTAATTGGGAATCTTGTGTTTTTATAATTGCCTTCAATAAAGACGGATCTAATCGAGCCCCTTGTGTCGTAGTGCCATCAACAAAAGCTTTGAGCGCTAATGAGGTCGTGTCTTATCACGAGGAACCACGGCTTTGTGGCTAAACAGAACACTAGTGAAAAGTACACAAAAGAAAGAGAGAAAAAATATTTATGCAGCCAGTATTGTCGCATATTGTGGGCATATGGAATTTCCAAGGAAACTTGAAGATTGATTTAGTAATTATTTTATTATGACTGCATTCTGTGTCCGCAGTACAAGATAGTAAAGTTGATATTTACCTACAGTATTCTGCTTGTATTTGAGCAACAAGTGTTGCCTGCGTAAGCTTTTGAGCTCAAGGAACTTTCCATAAATCTGTCCGTTCTAAGGTTGCCTGAAAGAGATCGCTCTTAGCGATAAGGCTGACGTATGATGATTTTGTAAATATTCGTGTATTTCTGTACCTTTAAATCTATGAGTGATGTCATGTTCTGTGCAATAATGAATTGTGTTGACTTGACTGTGAGAAATAAAATGGCGCTTAATTGGTTTATCTCTAGTCAGCATAATATTGAACCTGTGTTATCATTTACAGTTTGTAGAGTAAGAAGTATAGTGTACGCGAGTAGTCGCCAATAAATAAAATGAACACAAAGGTTTATATAAATATGTTAAAATCAAATTTAAACTGTAACAGCTTTGGTTTAAAATACTGTGTACAAAGTCAGTGCATATTTACGCACTGTTAATATTAATACCAGTTTTCGTCACTAGATGGCTCTGCACGGTTTTACAACGCGATAGCGACGTCCAACGTCTGTATATAGTTTAAGTTGTTATGATTTTTATTATTTAATACCACCTTAGGTTATTTTTAGTATATTGAACAAACTGTATGTGATCGGATCTCTCCTATAGTACTATTAAGAACATGAATTAACTATCTTCAAACTTAAATCATTAATAAAATAATATTAATGCCCTTCTTAAACCTTTACTGATTAGACGATAGAGATACTATAAATGCTACTCTTATTAAACACCCCAATATAATAACTATAACCGCAAACACGTCGATATTCAAGTGTTGTCGCATCGATAGCCTTTGAAATTTCCTAACGAGCCGCTAAACAGATCTGCGTGCCTTATCAATCATCAAACATGCGTCCGTATAATTAGTCTGTTGGGAAACAATCCGCGGAGGGTTGATGAATTGAAAATGAATCATGACATAATGAGAATACGACAGTTTTTTAAATATTTATCCGTTGATGTCTTAACAAGGTAATTTTTATGACTACATTTAAATTGTTTGACGACTTTTCTTACAAATTAAGAAAAGTGTTTTTTTATTTCATTTTTAATAATTAAGCTCAGTTTTGTATCAGTGACGGTAAGTGTGTAGTTCTCACAATTACTTAAATTAATTTTGTAGTGGACTGTATTTAGAATAAAGAATTCCTCCCCTTGGTGAATAATAACAACAACCACCAACTCTTACCAGCACTGTTAATGTTACCACCCACCATAGAGGCAAGGATTAAACAATAAGTGATGATAAACTTGAAAATGGGAGCTATAGAGAAGCAGATTTCAAAGTGCCTCACCTACAACTTCCGGACCACTGTTAAGAATACTGTTAACTTTATTGATATGGTGGCAGACTTAAGGTGGTGGGATGGATGCATGATGGATGATGGTGGTACTTTTTATGGTTAGATGGTGGAGTGGTGGTAGCTAGGCAGACTTAGAAAAAGCCTTGAAACCAACCAAATCGAGCCTGTTATTTTTTGGATTATTTATAAAAGTATTTCGCATTTTCCAGACTCGTAATTATTACAGTAAACTTTAATTTAAAAAGTTCGTTTAATAAAATCTGAGAACCAAGTTTGTCAGATATAATTTACGATTATTAACCCATAAAACAAAAAGGTTTATATTGTATATGTCAGTGTCATTTAATTGTCATAATAAATTATAATTGTTTTACATTATGACAATTAAATGACACATACAATTATATGATATATACAATAATTTATAAGTAAGATTAAGAGCTGGTTCCAATATTATATCTCCAGTTAGAACTTGACCTACTTCACTTTTGTCATAAAGAAATCTTCATTATTTTCTAAAAACAAAAGTGGTTGCTTGGCAACTAGACTGGTATAGGCAATCGCTATATATTATATATATATATATATATATATATATTAAATATTGGAACTGGTCTTAAGATAGATTAGTTCTTCTAAGGGTTAGTAACAATATGCCATAGATTTAATTACATAAGGAATTACATCTATATTGTTATACTAGAAAACGTAAATAAAATACTTATTTAAGTATAAATATATTAAAATATTTTTACGGACGATTTACAGAAAAGTTATAAGTTTTCACTCGAATTAAACGGACAGACAAAATAAACGAGGCTTAAAACGACAAACGATGCAAAGTGACCCCAAATCTGTGAGCTTTTGATCCGTAATTGGTGCGCTCTGATTGGTCGGCTGGGGTGTGCGGCGCGCGTCGACGGCTCCGATTGGTCGGTTCGACGCCCCGCCTGGCGTTGGATTAGGGTGGTTGGGTAAGGGTGAAGGTGGATTTGTGGAGTGATGTGACTTGATACTTTTGGATTAAGACTATTGATGGACTAAATATTTATAATTGCAGAAGTGCTTATACATATTTCGAATATTGTATTTATAAATTCAGTAAGAGCTCATCATGCAGTTCTAAAATTATACTATTTTATACCATTTTGTTACTCTACTGAAGAGCTTTACGCCTTGACAGAGGTCTGACAGTTCGCCAGCTATTTATTCTTAATACGGTTCGAAAACACTCAACAACTAGGTATCACGGCTGTATAAATGCCCACAAACGACCTAAGCACACAGTTTGTACTTATAAAACTAAGGAGTGGTCGAAAACTCGATCCCAAGAATTGACCGCCACATACATACAGACAGACATACAAGAAAGCAAGCTAAGAAAAACGTGGTAAAAAACAACCAATATAACCAAAGAACCTTCTTGGGAAGGCTGTAGACGACTGAGTTATTATTATTATTAACTTTTGTGATCTGTATGTGTTTCTGTTTGATAAATCATAAGCCACATTCACAAATTTTCTTACACACACACACACACATAAACACACGCACACATTATATGTAACATTAAGTATTATGAAAACTTATTTGTTTATATATCATATGCGACATATGTGACATCTATTACGAGAACGTCTACCAATTGGACGGTTCAGAAGTGGAGAGACTTCTAAACGCTAAACGACTACTAGAAAAAGCTCTGAATCCTACCAATTCTGAAATCTAATGTAACGGGGTATTAACTTCTTAAAAAAAATTGCTTCAAAGCTTAAGTGTGTTTGGTCGCTCTATATTTTGCTTTGCATGCTACGATGATCCGTAGAGCGAGTTCATCTAGACATCGTACGACGTCTGTTTGTGTATAAGTGCTGGAATGTGCTTGTAATGCTGAGTACAGACTTCATGATGAGATGATTTTTTTTGTATATAAAACTCAGCAAATGACTCGACACCACCCGATGATAAGCAATAGAGAAGTCCATATGTGAAGATAGCTAGTGAAGCATGCGACATACTGCCCTAGCCACCCTCACCTTGCCGGCCCAAAAAATGCCTTTTCACGCCTCTTTTAAAGGAACCCATGTTGTAAATAGGAAGGAATACATGTGCTGGTAAGGAATTCCATTCCACAGTCGTCTGTGTATTTGGTCTGTTTGAAGCTCGGTATGGCCTATAGGTATTTGTTAATGATTTTTGTACGAAAATTTAAAATACTAACATTCATACAATACCATTAAATGTTATGCAAGTACCCTCGCGTTCTCCCGTGATTCGGTCCGTATGCCGGAAGGTAGGCAGGACCATGGGATGGTAGAGGAAATACCATTATATGTTAGTATTGTTATTTGGTATATATCTGATATTATTATAAATATTACTATCTAAGATGAATAGAGAAAATGTTTATTCACATCAAATCACACACATATACAATAAAATTATGCTTAATTTGCACTAGATAGGTGTACGTGTGAAAATATACATTAAAATAAGCATTTTTATATATATTTTCACACTTACACCTATCTTACAGGTTTATTAAGTCCTATATTAAAGGTTTAAGCAGTATTTACCCATTAAACGTCATGAATAAGCTCTACGTATCTCTTTGCTTACCAAGACGTCTGTGGCTTCTTAAAACCGGTAAAAGTTATTTGACAGTTATAATTTCTGTAATTCCTTTCTTATACGCAATTAGATAGTAGGATATGCAATTACAAATGGTTTCTGTATAGAGAATTTGAAGCAATTGATAGCATTTTGATTTTGGACGTCTTAATATATACTCAATGAATCCTTTACATACAATAGTCACATCAAGTAAAGATATATTATTTTAATATTTGTTTATTTATTAAACAGATTAACATTTTAACATGTACAAAAAAAATACAATTAATAAGAGTTAAATGAAATCTTAATTATAGGAGTTACACTATAGCTTTACAGAATACTTTGTGATAACTCTAATTACAAAATTACAATCAAAAATACATGATCACTAATTTAATTTACAGGATCCGCAAAAACTAAAGCTAAAGCTGCTATAATTAATCGAGCGACAACATGAAAATTTTCTTGAATTTAGGCAAGGAATCTGAAAATATGTCGACACCAAATGAGACAAGAGACTTAGCTGAATTACGGGAATGTTTGTAAGAATTGTTGTATATTAAGAACTATTGATAATCAACTGTCAATTTCTGTGCTGCTCAGTTCGTTCTCAGTATGCTGTCAGAATTACCCCCTATTGGTTCCATGCTTTATATAGGGACGATTCTGTAGAAAGAATTTTTTTATATCTTCAAGAACTAGGACTAATATTAATAATATTCTTACACCTGTTATTCAATCCAACGTATGAATCATTAAGAGCTTGGGTTAGGGAAACTAGATAATAGAGAATCATAGATAGTAATATGTAAACAAACATTAAAATATACTTAAAACATACAAACATTCGTTCTTATCAAATGAATATCTGCCCTTACCGGGATTCAAACCCGGGCCCTCTGGCTAAATAGACAAAGGTATAGAGCATTTTTATCCGATTGGAAAGCTTTATAATTACTTACACAATAAGTAACGTTGACCGTGCATTTAAATGCTTATTTAAATGCTTATTTAAATGCTTATTTTAATGCTTATTTAAATGCTTATTTAAATGCTTATTTAAATGCTTATTTAAATGCTTATTTAAATGCTTATTTAAATGCTTATTTAAATGCTTATTTAAATGCTTATTTAAATGCTTATTTAAATGCTTATTTAAATGCTTATTTAAATGCTTATTTAAATGCTTATTTAAATGCTTATTTAAATGCTTATTTAAATGCTTATTTAAATGCTTATTTAAATGCTTATTTAAATGCTTATTTAAATGCTTATTTAAATGCTTATTTAAATGCTTATTTAAATGCTTATTTAAATGCTTATTTAAATGCTTATTTAAATGCTTATTTAAATGCTTATTTAAATGCTTATTTAAATGCTTATTTAAATGCTTATTTAAATGCTTATTTAAATGCTTATTTAAATGCTTATTATACTACTCGTTAGTCGATGAAATTAATAATCTCATCGTTACCGAATGAACATATTGACATTTTTTTAAAATATTTGGGGTCGATTCTCAGCTCCGATAAAACATTAATTCCAGGAATAATAAATACAAAACATGTCTGAACATGAAAATCATATATGGCAAAAGTAAGCCTTGTCGTAATTTTTATACCTACACATTATTTATTGTAATAACCACCGGATGTCCGAATAAATAATCTTTATACTGATCTATTTGACATTAAAAGAGGAATGAGGAATTCAGAATTTCAATTCAATATGTACATTACGTGATTAAGCGTTTGTAGGACTTGATCTTGTGAAATTTTGCTATCAGAAATCCATTGACTTACAGTTTTTAAGAATCTTCTATCCGCTATAAAAGTTATTGGTAACCTAATCAATAAGAACCGCTTTTCGGAAAAAGTCACAACGTCTGGAGGGTGGTGTAGAGAATATGTGTTAAAAAAAGCGCCACCCCGCCCACAAGGGACGCCCCTTCCCGCCAATCCGTCAGTTATACGCGGCCCAGGCACAAACGAACTCGTTGACAAACAGCCAAGCTGAACGACTATTATACCGTAATCGATTAGTACATTAATTCGTTTGTCGGAACGCGAATGAGTAATCTGTAACGGCGCTAGTTTTAAACCACGTTCCGAATTATTTTTAAAAATCGAAATTATATTTTAAAAAGTTTTTATTTTAAATAAAGAAACTATTAACTCTGGAATATTGTAATTTCTTTTTATTGCAAAAGCGAAGTTTAATTTAATTTTATACAATTTATTGTTCGATTTTGTGATTGTGTTTTTAAAAGACCGAATGTTCCTAACAAAGATGTGATCATTAAATTGAAAAGCTAACGTAGAAGATTTGAATTTTAAAAATGGAGCCGGAAACGAGAAGCGAAACCCCCACAGACAGCCACCGGCAAGAAACATCTAAAACATCATTTTTAATAGAGGATATTTTATACAGGGGACAACAGAACAAGACTTTAAAAGCTCCAATAGTCGAAACTAGAAGGCCATTTGAATATGAGCGTTCGGAGCCTAAACCTTATTTTCCTGTTCCAAATGATGTAAGATCTCATGTGCCTAGAGAAGGGTCATATCTTCAAGTGGCGATGGGAGCCCTAGGCGCGTACTTACACACGCCAAACACTTACAAGGCGGTTGAAGCCCCTTATTTTCTAACACAAGGTTAGTATTGACTGAAATACGTTTTTTACTTTATTGGCGAATGGTTGCAAGACAGAGCAATATAAAAAAAACAATATTTCTGACGCATTGAATAAATAAATCTTATTTATTTCATATTATATTTTTAAAAAAGCGACTTTTCGTCTCCAAATATAAATCCTTTATGTGTACAACACAAATAAAACATAACAAGACTTAATTTAAGAAAATATGTACAAAGGTAAGCTTGTCCCTAAAAGCGAACTTTTCCGGTGAACCTTAGCCTTAGTTATATTATACACACTGAATTGAAATTTAATCAAACCAGAAATGACGATACGTATCGATGTATAAAATATTGCACTGTAAAACAAAAAAATATGTTTGTAATACTAATACATAATGATATAGGTAATTTGTAAATGTCATTATAAATACTAAAGGCTGAGAGTTTCTAGCGCCGTTTCTTCTCTGCAGTTAATAATTCGTCGAAGCGGTAATAGAGTTAATTGGGAATATGCATACTAGTGTTAGTTTTAATTGTAAAATCATTTATTTAATACATAATTAAATTCTATAACTGGGACAATTTGTAAATACCCGGTTAATAAGCATTTAAAGTTATCACTATTACCTTTAATTACATTTATTTATTTTTTCTCATACATATTCCCTGTTATGACGATTTAAAAGAACTTAGTAAATGAGTCTATTTAAACAAAGATATTTTGACTTTGACTTTGACATTAAAGCAGGAATTATGTATAATGCGGAAATGTGTTGATACGTGTTAATAATACACAATATTCCTGTTTTTTGTATATTTGTTGAAATATATTCTATATAATACATTGTATATGTTTCAAAATAATAAAATACACAAATCATGCATAAAATACACACAAATACAACATGAACTCACGATAAATTCGAAAGGTAGTGTTTTTTAATTAAATGGATAACCGCAGTCAAAACATTATAAACTAAAAAGATTGACAATTCGTAAATTATAGAGATTTATTTTCTATCAACGACTCTACTAGTTTCTATAACCAGTATAACCGCTTCTGTGTTCTAGTGACTGAGACCACTTACTTCAGATCTGGAGGTCCAGGTTTCAATTCTAAGGGGTCAGTGCTCGGTTTGGTTGCTGGCAGGGCTTCTTAGCTAGCACCATCGTACCTCTTTCGCCATAACAATATCAATTTTTGTGCAAGTTATATTTGCCTGTAATTTGTTTGATACATTTAATTTTATAGTTTATATCAAATGTTGGCAAGTTACCAGTGTTTGTGTTCACTCATTTGGAGGTAATATAGCCAGTTCATCTGGGGTTGTGGAATCCTGGTGTAGCTAGCTACCATCTTCAGATTTATCTAGACTAATCATCAGGTGAGATGAAAGCAAGACGTAGTTACCACATCAAAGAATTAAAAAATATTGCTTTTCTTTTTGTCTATAAGCTGCTTGCCGATAAGTTGACAACGTCTTGACTATGTCAGATTATCCATATTAGGTCAGCTTATACCGTCTAGGTCAGCTTATTTTTACTAGGTCAGGTTATCCCGACTGGGTTACTTTATCCTGACTATGTTTGCTTATACCGACACTGACTATGTGAGCTTATTCCGACTAGGTCACCATATCCCGACTAATTTAGCTTATCCCGAATATGTCAGAATATTTATTACACACATCATCCAATATTAGACTTATAACGTACAATATTCGTCGAATTGGACAATGAGCTCATTGTCACATTCGACATACTATTTTTACTACCCTGGTCACAGTTCTATCCGTACTAACACCGTGACCCTAATTGTGATTAAAGATAGTAAAAATATTTAAAAAAATCTAATCTAATATTAATTATTTACCCAATTAGTTTACTAAGGTATAGTTTAGCACGAACTGTGATCGAGAAAATGAAAAAGTCTCATTTAATTTTTGTTGACCGCCGCTAACAGAAGCTAGTATTAATATTATGGGCAACTCGCATCATAATTCTACACATTACATATAATACATTATATATATACAACATTACAATACAATATAACAAATATTAACTTAACCCTACAGAACACCTACCAAACACCTAAAATATAATTGATTACTACAAAAAAATCTTGTTTCAGGCGTCCCATACCACGCACTCTTCACACCCTCAGAGCTTTCACTGTCAGCTCTGAAGCACTGTCGGCGAAGGAAGGCAAGAACGGTGTTTTCAGATCCACAATTAACTGGTAAGTTTTTGGTTAATACCAGACTATTGAGAGATCTTGAAGTTAATGCAGGTTTATTACAAATATAAAAATAAAAAAATTACGGCTCTGGCTACAAAAAGATTTTAGTATGCATGTCATATGATTTTTTTTTTGTAATGCCATAGCATTGAAATGCAGTTATAACATCTTTAAAATCACCTTGAGGCCAAAAATATAATGATATGTGTTATAGCATAGATCATAGGTCTCCAAACTTTGAAGCCTTATAATGATTTTTCAGTTTGTTCCAAGGGCCATACCAGTTTTAATATATTAACCTTAACTATATTTCTAGACTAGAATAGTCGCAAAGTGCGCGACCTAAGCAAACTTACGCTTTTTTGCATTTTATTTATTAAAAAACTAAATTACAAACATTAGCCCGCGGGACCGGATTTAGCCGGCTGGATTATAAACGTTATGGTTCTTCGATGAGATGAAAAACCAATGAAATAGTTCTTACCAACTTTCATACTACGTAAAAATTTATTAAAGATTTTGATATCAACACTGATATTTATTTTGTACATATTAACCGCTTTCATAATCGATCACTGTAATTGACATCTTGACCGACGTCATTATGTGGTGTCATTAACTCTAGGAGGTAATAGACACTCTTACGTTGTCGGGACACCGGTGGGCGATTGTCGAAATAATAACTACTTTAAAATTATTTTATTTATTGTAAGGAAAATCTTGACAAACGTACTCAGCGGCTAATCATTTGCTTTCGGAACTACTTATCCACTGGTACTATTAAATGTCGGCGTATACATTTAGAATGTGAAATAAATAGTTATAAATGGGTTACGAGGGATAAGTAGATAAGTAGATTTACTTATACAATTTTTCCAACTGTACCGTCATCATCAAAAGGCTTTATACGTCCCAGTGTTGGGCATAGGCTTTCCTACATGGAAGACACATATGAGGAGTTTGGGTCATAACACTCCACCATGCTAGCCCACTGCTTGGTCGAAGTCAAAGTCAAAGTCAAAATATCTTTATTTAAATACACTCATTTACTAAGTTCTTTTAAACCGTTATAACAGGGAATATGTATGAGAAAAATAAACAAATGTAATTAAAGGTAATAAGTGATAACTTTAAGTGGTTATTAACCGGTTATTTACAAATTGTCCCAGTTATAGAATTTAAATCTGTACTAAATAAATTGTTAGTTTTAATTTAAAAATAATATTTATTTATACTAGTATGTATATTCCCAATTAACTCTACTATCGCTTCGACGAATTATTAGCTGCAGAGAAGAAACTTCGCAAGAAACTCTCAGCCTTTAGTATTTATAATGACATTTACAAATCACCTATGTCATTATGTATTAGTATTACAAACATATATGTTTTGTTTTACAGTGCAATTAAAAATCTATTTTTAAATATTGATTTAGTCGGTGAGAGAAGTTGCCGATACAACCGTGACCTACAGTTTAACATTCCTTCGCTTAATTCTCAATTTTGATCGACCCATCTTGGGACCAACCAAGGCGAAAGTTGCTTTGTTTTCGTAATCGAAATAATTGCGTTCAAACCACGACGCCAATGAGCTCAACTACTGTTGTTCTAATCATTATTATAAAAGCTGAATTAATTCCCTAACCCTCGAACTTTTCTTCGCAGGTCTAGAGAAGCGCTTTGAATCCCAGCGATACTTATCGACACCCGAGCGAGTGGAGTTGGCGGGCGCACTCAACCTCTCCGAAACGCAGGTTAAGACCTGGTTTCAGAACAGAAGGATGAAGCATAAGAAGCAAATGAGGAAGCAGCAACAGCAGAGAGGTAGGACGAAGTTTTTTGTTTTATATTAGTATAAAGGTATGCTTTTTTTTCAAATTTTCACTAACTCGTCAAATAACTCGCAGCATTCTGATAGTAAATATTAGGAGAACTCTACATATAAAGAACTCTACATACAAAGAACTCTACATACAAAGAACTCTACATACAAAGAACTCTACATACAGAGAACTCTACATACAAAGATACATGTATCTCGCCGGTCAACGAGGTGGATTTTCTCGCAATTATGAAGGAAAGAATATGTGCTCGAGAGCTAGAGTCGTCGACGTAGCTCAAAGAGTCGCGAGCCCGAGTGGCAGTGGATATATTGTAAGTAGGTTAGCCTCCTACAAGATGGACCGACAATGTTGCTAAGGTCATAGGAAGCCGCTGAATGCGGGTAGAACAAGACCGACTGATTTATAGATCATTGGGAAAATACTATGTCCAACACAGTAGATAACTCAGATAATATGACGATACGTATGCACATAAGTTTCCACAATTTGCCTGTGGGGCAAAGAATCAACTGTATTCACCAAAAAAATAAAATATCCCGTTATATATTGTGATAAATAAATAAATAAATCCATATTTGCCGATACACTGATATCGGTATTTAATGTACGTTACATCCCTAGCTACACAATTGTTATAATCAAGTTCCATCAAGTTTAAGTTGAATAAGTTGGGGAAATTCCAAAGATACTGTTCTTGTTAAAGTTATTTAAGTTACAAACTTTAGTTGAAAACAATTACTTGTTCACTCACAGACTAGGTACAGGGTGTTTATTAAATATACATATACATATTGTTTAAAAATATACTTCATTTTATCCATTATATTAAAATGAAATGAAATAAAAATATTATATTGATCATAAATGATACTATAAATTAAAAAAAAGATGTAAAAGGGTGAGTTTATCTCTAAAAGAAAGAAATAATAATCAAACATGCTGTCCTAATACTGCTGAATGGGTGTATCGGGTTGCCTTGACAACCAGAACCAACGGCTCAAAGTTCTTTACGAGTTTACAAATTTTGATTGTCCCATCCTTGACAAACTATGGCGAAAGTTGCTTTGATTTCGTTATCGAAGCCAGAGGATTATAACCACTATGCCAACAAATATCTCTAATTTTGTAAAAATTATTTCATAGCCAAACCAACATGGAAACGTAAAATATACAATAGAAAGCCAAATAAAGGTTTTTACAAGTAGAGAAATGGTATCTAGCATTACTCAATCACTTATAATACCGCTACGGAATGGCTACGAAAATGCTACAAGATACGCCATGCAGCGGCTACGGGTTTTGTTTTAAAAGCGTCGTAGCGAGTGTAGCTACGTCGTAGCGTGAAAACCCAGACTGTTAGCACATCTTAGATATAAATCATATTATTTACTTATTATTGTAAAAGACAGACCTCCTTATGTATAAATCTTTCCTATTGTTTATGTGCTAGTCTATTATTGTCTCTTCTTAAAGAGTCTGAGGTTCACTTTTTCTGTATATATATATATATATATATATATATATATATATATATATATATATATATATATTAATATATTTTATCATTATTCTTTCTCCTCACGAATCCTGTCTCTTTCCTTGCTATCTCGACAGTTATAATAGAACGTCCCGTTATATATTCTACTCCATATATCTTTTTGTTTTATGGACAATATTTCCCAAATATCTCAATTATCACATGTGTAATTGGCTAGCGCATTGAGAATTTTCATTCCAGTATTTAATGTAACCAACCTGCTACTTTTTATAAGGATTTAGCTTGGTATCTCGGACCTTTGAGTCAAATATACATTACACAATGTCTCTTCTTCTTTATTTAAAGTACTTTTAGATATCAGTGTACCGTGCTCCTTTGCTGCGTGGAGTTTTTATCGAAAAATGGTAAACCGCCATCTTTTTTACGTGATAACAATGAAATACCAATGAATAAAAATGATACAATTATAATAAAGTAATGAATTTATCTTATTAATGAATGAAAGAGGATGGAACACTGATATGTGTTCCATATACTGCACGATGATACAATCCTTTTTGACATGAAACTTTACCATTTTAACGTGGTGTTTGGTCTCTTACAAATGTTATATAGCCTAACCTTCCCCGATAAATGGACTCACCAATACAAAAAGAATTTTCCAATTCCATCCATCATTTTCAGACATTACCCCTAGAAGCTCACAAGTAATAATTATAATATTTTAATAATAATATTAACCTCTTTATAATGTTACTCTAGATAAAATATACAACATCCAACAGAGGCTTTCAATCACTCGCCAAAACGCCCAATATTTTCAATTTTTTTTCAGTCTGAAGGAAAGGATTCGCTTGTTTCATACCAGCCCGCCGGCGTCTGTTATAATATCTTCTAAGGTTTAGTGAATGTGAACGAATCGAACCTCTAAGAGCTACTTTATTTAGCTTTAATAGCAGATTTCTCATTTAATCTCATTAACCGCCCGCTACCATTAATTAAGCAATTATAATTAATGATCTATACCCTATTACGCGTTACAACGATACAGCCAACCGTTATTATGCCTAATGGGACGAATTGTAACGTTATTAATAACGTTAATGAAATTGTAGTGAGATAGGGATGTTGTTGTACTATGTTAACAAAGGTAGAATGGCTGAAACTGCTGTTCGACTGTTCTGGATTAGATTATGCAATAACGTAGCATACGTTATTACGTAACGTAACTTTACGTAACGTAACTTTATTGTGTGTACTTTAATCTTATTCTTTTTCTATTCTTATTTATAGAAATATACAGATGTTCGTTAGTCGCGCTAAAACTCAAGAACGGAATTATTAGGTTTAATTCAGGAGTGGTTAAAAATATAAAATATATGGAAATACCGAAAAAATGATAATAAAAAAATTTTACTTTCGTATTTGCCATATTTTGCATTTTTACATTATTTGATTGATTAATTACGGCTACACCTCAGAGATGTGGCCAACAACAACAACAACTGACAGGACAGGATGAGTGAACTGAGAGATATCGAGTTTTCTTTTTCTTACATACCGTTTTGTAGTTCTGTCCTTTTTTACACTCGCACGCCTTATTTTCATGAAAGTTTTATCAAAGGAATAAAATTAATTATAGTAATTATTATATTTACAAGTGATATTAAACCACTTTGGCTTTGTTGACGTAATATCAGTAACTTTTTCAATTCTCTGTTGTAACCGGCACTATGTTCTAGTGATGTAATGATAGATAGAGAGATAATAACTTAATTTTCATTTCTACGTCACACACAGAAATGTTTAAATCTAAACAATATAATTTAAAGATTTTTTTAAATATATATAATATGAAACATAAGTTCAAAAGGGTCACAACTCAGTGACTGATTTTGTTCACATCGGGCTATTATACAATAGAATAGAATATATTCAAGAAAAGAAATACACAAAAAACATTTAACTAATTTTGTACAAAGGGCGACCTTATCACTAAAAGCGATCTCTTCCAGGTAACCTTAGGATTGACATGATTAAAGATAAATTACTTGACGGAAGTTGGCGACGTATAACGAATATATACATGATAAAAGTAAATAATGATATAAGTATATTACATACAAATATTAAATATATATAAATGCGAAAAGACTTTTTCCCCGATAATCAATTAAATATATCTTGGTATCTGACATGTTATTATTTTATAGATACTTAAAAACTAAACGTAGCGATCACTTTTCCACAAGCAAAATTGCTTCAATTTCGTATATTTATACAGACTCAGAAATTTCACAGTTATTAAATTTATAAACCGCTCAATTTTCGACTTAAATCCTACGAAACACAGTTCACAATCAAACATTAAACACATTCCCCGCCCTGTCTCCACAAAAAAATACTTAAAACATACTATTACATACCTTATGTAATAAGAAGTAAGATAGAATACGGCATGGCAAATGCGCTAAGACGTTGGCGGTTGTCATAGCAACGAAGTCAGCCATCTTGTTACTTAGTTAGCGAAACGTCTTGAGACTTGCCCCAAAGCGGTGAAGTAAATTAAATTTGGCATCTCTGAGGTTTACGAGCGAAATTACTGAATATGGACGGTAAATACAGAATGTGTCTTTTATATTATATTTTTAGCCGACTTCCAAACAGAGAAAGATTATTTTGTTAGACAAGTATTTTTAGATTAACGTTTTTTATGTCTTTGGCCAACATGAAGCTATTTGATAGATTTATGTCATTATTTAGGAACTATAAACATAGTTATGTTACAGGAGGTACATTTAAATGTTAACAACTGCTGTAGTCAGTCAGAGACTGAGTCGCAGTTGTAACAACCACGTCCATATAGACACACACACAAAAATTAATAAATAATGACGATAAGATAATTTAAATAAATGTTAAATTAAAAATTAAAAGAAACAAAATGAAAAGAATATATACACATTTTAAGATAATTTTTCTTAAGTATGCGTGCGTGTGTTTACTTAATGTATCTTACGATGGTCGTTCAGTTATATATAAAGTGATTCTTTTTGTGTGCAACTATGTATAATACTAAGTTTGTCCTATATAAATTTCGATTGGACCTCAATAAACACAAGTCAAATGATAAAAACGATATCTGACATTCTTGAAAATGTGACGCGATCTTTATATTATACAAAAACCTTAAGAATATTAGGTAAGAATTTATCAAAACAATGTTTTTTTCGCAGGTACAACTGCTGTAGATTTCGCTTCGAAACATCCAATGCAACATAATGAAAATAGAAAGGTAAATAATCTCAATTAAGTAATTATTAAATCGGGAGCAGTGGCGTGCATTAGGACCAGCAGGACCAGCAGGACCTATGACCAGCAGTGGACTTGTGTAAAACAGGTTGACGATGACAATGAAGTAATAATCTAGGATATAATTGGGGATATAATTGGAATTTGATGCCTTGGTGACTTGCAAAATCAAATATAGGATTCCGAACATCTTTTATAAATTCACCTATCTCCTTCGCTGCGGCAACAAAGTTGCGACCGTTGTCACAGAAAATTTCTGTCGGTTTACCCCTGCGCGCTATGAATCGCCTTAGTGTCATTACAAATGCATCTCTTGTTAAATCGCTTACAGCCTCCAGGTGAATGCATTTGAACCGTAAGCATACAAAAAGACATAGGTAACATTTAATTAGTCGAGAGCCACGCCCTTTCTTATTTATTATCATGAATGGTCCTGCAAAATCTAAACCAACAGATATAAATGGGTGGCCAGGATTGATACGCTGTGCTGGCAGATCACCCATTTTGGGACATAAAGTTTGACCCCGTAATCGTTTACATCGAACGCAGTTGTTAACTGTGCGTCTAGCGAGATGCCTGCCGTTCAATGGCCATACGGCTTCTCTTACTATGGCTAATAGTAACTGCGGACCAGCATGTAGGCTCTCTATATGTTGTCTTTTAAAATACAATTTTGTTAAATTGTGCGAGGAGTGAAGCAATATAGGATGTTTCTTTTCAAAAGAATATTCTGATAAACCTAGTCTTCCCCCAACGCGTATTACATTTTTATCAAAGAATGGAGAAAGTGTTAATAATTTACTTTTACTATCTAATAACTTATTATTACTAAGCAACATAAACTCTTTTGAAAATGATTCACGTTGCGCAGCACTACATAAAAAAATAAATGATTCCTGCAACTCTTCAACCGTAAGTAAGTTTAAACGTTTATTTGATGGATTTTTTAGATTAAATATGTATCTTTTTACGTATGCATAAGTACGTTGAAGCATATTTAGTGAGGAATATTTATCAAAATTAATAAACGACTCATTGTTTACTAACGAACTGTGTGATTTTATTTCTGGTAAATTTTCGTTGTTATTGGCATCCAAAGTCGGCCACTCAGATTCATTTTTACTTAAAAACATTGGTCCAGACCACCACAAATGTCTAGATATCAACTGCTGTGTGTCCATGCCTCTGGAGATTAGATCAGCCGGATTCATGTCAGTTGGTACATATCTCCAGCATGAGGGCTTGGTCACTTCCAAAATTTCACACACCCTGTTAGCTACGAAAGATTTTAGTTTAGACAAATCACTACGTAACCAAGCCAAGACAATGCTCGAATCACACCAATGAACCAACCTTTGCGGTTTATGCCTAAGTGAGTCAATTACAATCTTACCTAGTCTAGCTGACAGTAAAGCCGCACATAGTTCTAATCGTGGTATGGTGGTCGGTTTCAACGGTGCTACCTTTGACTTGGAACAGAGTAAGTTAATGGTAATTTGATTATTTTTATTAATGGACCTTAAGTAAATACATGCACCATATGCTAACTGCGATGCATCGCTAAATGCGTGTAATTCTATATATCTATGTGAATCGCAAAGAACTAGCCTTGGAATCTGTAAATTAGAAATTAATTGTATGTTCCTCATTATTTGTTCCCATTCTTTAATTATTTCATTTGTTACAGGTTGGTCCCAACCAAACCCTATTTGCCACAGTTTTTGCAATAACATTTTAGGTTTTATAACGATAGGGCTCAACAAACCTAAAGGATCGAATATTTTGAAAGAGTTCGACATTATTGACCTTTTTGTAACCTGTATGTTTTTGTCAAGGATAATATTTTTAACAGGGAAGTATAACTTATCTGTGGATGGAATCCAACCTAATCCAAGTGTACTGGATGACTCACTTATGGTTAAGTTGTCATTTTTATTTATATTAATGTTATTAAAAATAGACGGTTGATTACTTTTATATTTTCTGAGATTAAAACATCCACCTTGTAAGGCCTTGGATACAGCATCTTGTATATATATCAATTCCTTTTCTTGGTCACAGCCTGTTATAAGGTCGTCGACATAAAAATCCTTTTGAATTATGTTTTTTATTAGTTCACTATCCTGCTCCTCACCCAGTTGCCACAAACATCGCGTACTGAGATAGCTTGCGCTTGCAGTGCCGTAGGTAAGAGTATTAAGCTCATAAGCCTGGATAGGATTGGATTCGTTTTCTCTCCATAAAATCGTTTGCAAACTACGATCCTCATTATTAACCAATACTTGGCGGTACATTTTTTCAATGTCCCCCGTTAATAGATATTTATATTGTCTAGCACGTATCAATATAGCAAATAAACTATCTTGCATGTTTGGGCCGGTTATTAACAAGTCATTCAAAGAATAGCCTGATGATGATGGTGCTGAGCCATCGAATACGACTCGAACTTTCGTTGATTCACTTTCCTGCCTTATGACGGCATGATGAGGCAAGTGATATGTTGTGCTTGTTACACTTTTAGTGGCTAATGACATGTGACCTAGATAAAGATATTCTTGCAAAAATTTAGTATAATCTAATTTTAAAGAATTATTTCTCTTAAATCTTTTTTCTAAATTGAATAAGCGCTGTTTAGCCAACCTGCTAGTTTCACCTAGACAATCTGCATTATTCTTTAGTGGCAGTTTAACTATAAATCTACCCTCTTCATCCCTACGAGTGTTTATTAGAAAATGGTTTTCACAAATTTTATCTGTGTCGCTCATAACATGTTTTGATGGAACCGTTTCTAGCTCCCAAAACTTCGTGAGTAAATTATCAATATTCTCTGTGGACTGTGATAGCATCATATGATTGCAAATTCTATTTCGATTAGACTGATAAAAATTATTAATTGGGCCCGAAATTATCCAGCCCAATTTTGACTGCATTAACCTAGGATTATTTACACCTAAAGACTGCTGCTCGCTACCCCAGATATCCCAGAAAACATCTGCACCAATTAATACATCTATTAGAGATGGCTGGTAAAACTTGGGATCAGCTAATTTTATGTCTTTAGGTAATTTTAGTTGACTTACGTTAACAGGGTTTCCGGGTAATCGGCCTGTTAATTCATTTAATACTAAGCATGGTAAGGTCACTTTGAAATTGCTATTTAAAGAATTAATTTGCACTTCACAACTTTCCACAATCTTATTTTGAATATTATGTCCAATTCCAATGATCTTTAGAGTGTCAATGGAATTAGTGGTTAATTGTAATTTATCTTTTAATCGTTTGGTAATAAATGACGACTGGCTGCCACAGTCCAGAAGAACGCGAACCTTATCCTTTTGATGGGTAAGTGGATTCATCACTTCAACCAGAGCAGTAGACAGCAGCACCTGATTTGAATTTTGATTACAAATATTAACTATGAATTCATTTTCATGTTCTGAATCTTGCTGATCATCAATAACAACGTTACTTGACACACTTGGACGGTGAAGTAAGCCATTGTGTTTTCTTTTACATTCTCGGCAGGGTCCCTTGTGACATTCGCTAGTAGGGTGTCCCTGTCTGAGACAGTTTGTACATAATTTGAACTTAGCTACATCAGCTATTTTTTGTTCATAGCTTTTAGCCTTAAATGTTGGACAGTCGTAAATTTTGTGACTGTCCCCACAAATGATACACACACGACGGACATACGAATTGTTATTATATTTTTTAGCGCTAGTGCTTGGAAATGACTGTCTTGTCGACTGTTTTGTTGACTGTATTGTCTGACCTAATTTTTGGCTATTGTTTGAATTATTAAAATTATAACGAATTGAATTATGCGTAAAACTCTTATTTTCATAACGATTGCGATTTACGGATTCGAGTACATTCGCACGATTTATTAAAAAGTCGTTAAACTGTTCTAAAGTTTCCACTTCATTCGACAAACTATTTCTATATTCTTCCCACTTCGTTAATGTGTTACTGTCTAATTTAGAAGACAACATATAGATAAGTAGGACATCCCATTTATCTGTGGGTTGCCCCAAGCTAGATAATGCACGTAAATTTTTTGTAACGTGATCAACTAAGAATCTCAATGAACCTTCTGATTCACGTGCAGGCTGCTTTATATTGAATAATGCATTTATATGATGGTTGATTAAAAGTCTCTTGTTGTTATATCTACTACAAAGTAATTTCCAGGCTTCGTCGTAGTTAGCAGAAGATACCTCTAAATTTGATACTATTCGGGCCGCATCTCCCTCCAAATAAGATAGCAAATAGTGAAACTTGTTAATTAGTGGTATTCTATGGTTATTATGGATTAAGCTCTCGAAAGTGTCGTGAAATTCTAGCCATCGAAAATACGAGCCATCAAATTTCGCAATTTGTATCTGCGGAAGTCTCAATCCAGTATCGCAATGTTCGAAACTGCATGAATTATCTAATCCAGAGAGACGTCTTTGTTCATGTTGTTGAGTAATTTTTTCTAATAAATTTTTAGCAGTGGCAATGTTAATAATTAATTCATGCTCCATGTTATCTCGCTCATCTATCTCAGTAGCAATATTATCGGGATTTAAAACCTCTATTTCATTTTGCAAATCATCTACCTTCACTGACAAAGCCTCAAACTTAGCAAGTTTCAAACTTAATTCTGTTTTTTCGATTTCATTCAATTCCCCTTTTAATGATATACTATTTAAATAATTTCTAAATTTCGTTATTTGCCCCTTAGCCGACGACCGTTTTGTCGTCAACTCGCGTAAACGAATGTTGTCACTCGCGTCTTTAGGCATTGTAAGTTAAGGAAGACACAAACAACAACAGTAAAAACAATAAACTACTTTAAAATAAATAAACGCTCACGCTCCTCGTATTGGCGGCACAAAACAGCAAACCGGTTTCGCAGCTACCGCTGGGAGACGGGCGCGGCGACGTAAACAACTGAAATTTTTTATAATAAGTAATTAGTTTTTTATAAAATAATTTCTTGATAAATCTAGGTAACTTAATGACAGTACGTATCAAATTATCACGATATTTATTTTATTTAACTATTTCTCTAAATTGTAAAATGTATATTTTTAAAATACTACTAATAATTCAAAATCTATTTTATCTAACTAAGTTATATATTATATTATAAACCCTCAAAAAATCGGTTTATAGCCTTCTATCTAGAATATTCTACGCGAATAATTTATGGGCCGGTAGTTGCTAATAACATTTGCAATATAGATATTTCGTAAAAACCTAATAAATTTAAGAAAAGTATAGTAACAATACCTTATTTGCACAAAAGACAATAGATTAAACAATCATCTGAAAGGGTAATTGTAATTAGGATGTTTAGGATTAAAATTTAATTGGAATGTATGAAGTATGGAATTTGGGACTGGCACTTATCTTATTGTAAACGCTGCGTTTTACGATACGATGTCTTTGATGCACCACTGTTCATCCACCACAAGGATTGCACGCTATCTTCTTGGTCTGATGCTTGGCTGCTACCCTTGAATAGTTGCGACACCGGGTATTGTAGACTTGATTCGCCCGTGACTTGCCTTTATTTCTAGATTTGAACTTCTTCTTGGAGTAAATCAATAGTTCCCCTCATGGGCCACCATTTTATGTTTTTAGTTACATAAATGGAGGCAAATAAAACAATAAACTTATAATAGAACGTAATGTTTATATGCCTAGTGGTTAAGATTATAATATGTATCGATCTGATTGACTTGACAGTCGAACAAGAAGTGAATGTCACTATGGGAATATTAATAAGATGCGCGTGCGCCTTGTTAACGCACCTTAGCAAACACACAATATGTTTCGCTTGCTCTTCATACGCTTGAACAGGGGGTATCCATAAAAGAATGCAGGAATATGATCGTTGAATTGACACCGTGTAAGATACATACATTTAGTAATTAAGATGTGGCCATCTTAGTTACTAAATGTATGTATCTGTATCTCTTAACACGGATTGGTTTTATGAAACTGCGCTCAATCCCCCACACACTCCATAAACATCAAATTTAAGTATATTGTTAATTGTATATTTGACTAAAATTTATTTAAAACAAAAACATAATTGATTATACTAAATCTATAATACATATTTTTGGTTTTCAAAATGATGCGTTTTTGTAAAAATAATACGTATCTATTTCTCGTTACTTCATCTAGTTTATACAACAACTTATACAATTACTTCTTATGGATTCTTATTTTAATAATCCTGTCTGGAATATTGTCTTTATTACCCTAATTTTAATGGAAAATAGTTTTGTGATTTGCGTTGTTTATTTTAGTACTTTTACTGTGTTGAGGGGGCGTATGTGATATTGCATGTTGCATTGATAGTCGGTTTGTATTTTGGGAACCGCCTTCTAATCCCTTAACCAAATAAAATATGGTTTAAGCATTGTAATGCTATCCAATTTATTGTTAATTTAGTATTTAGTGCGACTCTATTAAACAAGTTGTATCACCATTTATCTATCAATTCAACGATCGTAATTGTATTCAGTGCAAATCAAATGCCATTTTAAAAATTTATAATTTACTTTTTCTTACAGACAGAAGATTCTCGAATGTCGACAACACACACGTCAGATTCGGACACAGAGCACAGCGACAGTGATATCGATATAGTCGGCGAACCAAATTATTCACAACACTATCCCGGGGAAACGTAAAATTTTAAATTTTAGAAGTAGAATGCTAAGTTCCGTCGGCACATTTCGGTTTTATTCGGCAGTGCTCGCTCAATGAGTCAGGCAAACAAATCAAAACTTATAGCGTCGGGGATAGTGCTAAAATAACTATATCACAGGTAAAGAGCGTATATCTACATTAAATAGATATAGTCTCACAAGCTAAGGTAATAAGATTCTTATTTTATTGTCTCAGATACGCGGTATTATCAATGGAATCTACTTAAAATAGTTTTGATACATTAACAATCTTTCTCTTTCTCTCAGTCCTTAACAATTTATTAATAGAAATGTCATTTTTTTATGATAATAATATTTCTCACACTCACATCTATTATCTAGCTCAAATTAAGCATTAAAAGCTTATGTTATGTATACTAGATAACGGAGAATTATAGATAGACACGTGTGTATATTATCATGACATACAAACATGATTCCTATTGCGATACGAACCTGGACTTCTGACAAGTAGTCAGGGGTACTGACTACTCCACATGACAGTATTTTTTTTCTTCGGTGTGTTAAAAAAGATACCATAATACACACGGATTCCTCGACCCTGTGGTCGAAAATATTTTTTAGAAAAAATGTGGAATATTCTTTTCATTTGAATCATTATCAAAAGAGATATGAGTCTTCAAAAACCTTAAAAAAAGCGCTAGTTTTTTGCTGTCCGGACGACTAGCAAGTCAATATGACGAGATTGTTCAGAAAAAGGAAAACAAAGTAATTTTTAGAAAGTTGTTTTTCTAATTTTTAGGTATGCATTTTCGGCCCTAGTTGCATTTGTCGCTACCGCGCACGTGTGGTCCGAGCACAGCGCGAAAGCAACAGATTTTATAGATACCTCTTCTCCATTCTTTTTAAAGTGATGTAATATGCTGTCTGTCCTTTTTGTTATAATTTTAAAGAACGAGATGCAATACACTTAAATTCAGTAGCTCCAAACTACGGCCCGCGGGCCGGATTTGACCCGGTCGCGCACTTTGCGACTATTCTAGTCTAGAAATATAGTTAAGGGCAGAAAAATTAAAACTGGTTTGGCCCTTGGAACAAACTGAAAAATCATTATGGCCGAAGGCTTCAAAGTTTAGAGAACTATGGACTAGTATTAAAGATAGAAAGTAACAACCACTAAAACATTTGTTTTCAGGATTATTTTTGGGTAATTCTAAATGTATCGTCATTTAACAGCTCACATACGTCCCCCACCAAGGGGTCCGAGTCTATATTAAATTAGGGCAATTTGACCTTAGTCAATCTCGCTGGACAAGTGCGGGTTCGTCGACTTCACACACAACCTTACAATTTCTTCACAGAAGTGCTGGTTTTCTCACGATGATAAACGTACATATGAATTGCACAATTCGCACGTGGCAGTGTTCGAACCGCTGCTTCCGGATGTGATAGACTTACGCACTTCGCTACCGACGCTTTAAATGTATATTTAGAAAGAAATGTTGGTCTGACTCATTTACAAAACAAAATCTATTGTAGGACAAGATAGATTTTGTAGCCTAGTGAATAGTTTTGTTAGTAAATAAATAAAATAATAAATATTTAATTTACCATTTAAGCGTTAAGTGCAATAATAATATATATACAAGAATTTGTTTCTAGTCATTTCGCAAATTACCTAGTCGAATTACATAGTATTATTATTAGTTTTAGTTACGAACATTGTATAAAAACTGTATTTTTTTTAACAAATCTAAATAAGCTAACTTGATTGTAAACTGTAATATTTTTTAGAAAGAAAACTTTTAAAATGTTCGCTTTTGTCTAATTTAAAAGCAATGTGTAACTGTCCCTTCAAATTGTAAATTAATTTAATTTTTCAAGTAATGTCAGCCAGCTAATTGAAATGGCTTATTTTAAACAAGACATGTTTTTTTTATTCTTAATGCGGTTCTTCGTCTTCGTCTCACCAGATGGTAAGTGAAGATGAGGCCGAAGATGGAAGCGAAATACACCCGGATTCCTCTACCACAGGCAATCCAGTTAACATTATCGTTATGGCGGCAGACTTAAGTAAGATGGTGTTAACTAGCCGGCTAGATAAAGCCCTAACACGAACAAACTGAGCAGCATTTTTGTGTAATTACAAAGATAAATTGTTTAAAATTATACTTAGCTAATGTACACTGCGAACGCACTGTTGCAGTTGGCAGATTCAGAATGCATTTAAACTATTAAGGTCGAGTATTTTAATAGGTCTAATCAATTTAAATCTAGAATAAAAAGGCCATTTTTGTCGGAACATATAAATGAACAATTTTTTGTATGGATTTTTTTTTATTTCTGTTTGTATGAAATATCTGATTTGTATGTCAATCGAGTCTATTGAGGAGGCTTATCTTATCTTATCGCTTTAGCTCGTTTTGAGTTTTTTGAACAAATCTAAATATTTTTCACAGTTTGTATATGAGAGAGAATAACAATATATGAATGAAGCTAAAGTTTTCATACTTTCAGATTTTTTCTTAAATTTCCCTTTTTATTATATTTTTAGTATTTTTTAATTTTTTTTATTCTGTCCTAATCTGAAAGAGCTGTCAAGTGCAAAATAAACCTTAACGACACGAGCTAGAAAGGTGAAATCTGTGTACCTGTAGATCCAAAACTTTGACTTAAATATTATATGTTGTAATACGAGTTTTCTAAATACACAAAGAAAAAAATATATATTTCTTAACCTTTTTCTCTGTTTCTTTCTCCATATTTAACGATAAGCGTAATGTATGTCTTTCCCTGTTAATTGTATATTAAAATTTACACCTTAATGGACGTGTTAAATCTATAATTAAAGACACCTGTAAAAATTGTCAACAAAACTTAATTTTAATTATTTCCAGATTTAACTTTTGTACCCTTTCAAGAGAAAATTTCATGACCGGTAAAAATGTCGCATCAAGTTATTTTACAGTCTTCTTTATATCACTGTAATATTGTACATATATATAGCAATAGTTCATATAAAAAGATGCTCAAAAGATTTATGTTAAATTGTGAATATTATAATCCTGTGTCAATAATTCGAATGACATTAAATATAGGTAGGTAGTAGATGTTGATAGCTTCATCGGGGTAATCAACAAAATAGGGTAAACACCAGACATTCACCAGATTTTTCGCTATATAGTAAACTATGTTACTGGTAAAACCGTTAATATGAAAGATATTTCGAAAAATTTATTCTTTAAATTTTTTTAAATACCAATATATAGATCTTAATAACCTACAATGGGTTCAGAACTCATGACATTTCTAATGCTCTGACAACAGATCTATCAAGGGCTAGGGTGTAATTTGTGAATTTCTATCTTCTAAATGTCAAATTTAAGAGTAAAAATATATAATAGCGTCCATATATATGGCGTCCAGTTTCGTCTCTTTGCTTTTACCTGACACATTCATACATAAAAACCATTTTCTAATATTTCATAACAGAGCCACTGCGTCGCTTTTATACAATTTGAAGATATGATTCTCTGTCATGATTACCTGGTTAACTCAATCCAAACTTACAATACGGTTATAAGTGTGTGTGTGTGGGGGGGGGGGACTACAATTACGCGGGGCGGGAGTAACACTCGCTTCTTGAAAAGCTTAAAGAGTCTGAAAGTAAAGATGTGAAAAATACTGTATGTCTTTATCTTATTTAAATAAAATGTTCGATCTTGATGGACTTATTTTTTATTGGATATATTATAACGAAAACCATCGATAACACACTAAAAAACTATGACACTGTGGAGTTCTTAACATTGCTATTTCCACGTTATGTTACAGCGTGGCCGGTGGCGTTTTCCAAGGATACGTATCGATTAGACCTGAGTCAATCGTGATTGATCGAATCACTTTGACACCGGACATTCACGAGTGACCGGGTTGTGAGCTATCAAAAGATTCGATTACCGAGATCGATTAGATGTATATGTTAAAAAAAATTTGGTACATTTATTTTATAACTAGAATTATTATGATAATATTTGTGTTCATTTTATAACGCAATAATCACGAGCGTGCGTCTCATAATCGAACACAACGCTATACACCCAAGACGTACATCTAAATGGTGATCCACAACCCGCGATCCAGAGCTTAGAACGAATCATCTGCGGTCCGTGCAGATCAAAAACACTCGAGACTCGCGATCGATCATTTGATCGGATCATTGTGACTAGATCACCAACGTAATGGGTCGTGATCGACCCGGGTCGCGAGAAATGATCGATCCACTCAGGTCTGGTTTCGATTCTGCATAATTTTAAATTTGAACAAAATAATTAAAAGTACTTTTTGTGCACTGTCCAAGTAGTTACCCCGTATAGTGATCTCGCGAGCTAAACAATTGTTACCAAATAATTAAGCCTGTTATATTATGTAAAATAATTGTAAATTAGGTTACCTTGTAAATTTAGTATTTTGTGTTAGTAGTATAAGTTTAATATTGAAATAAACTTAAATTTTAAAATCTTCGTTTTCTTTCGTGTGCAAAACAATGTTGTCATTAGTAGTTACAAGCCTTAGCGACATTTATTTACTAACGAGTACTTTTTTGCGCGTACACTCATTTTGCCGTTATTTCCTGTATGACCATAGCAAATGATAAGTTTCGAGTGGTGGCAACAGATGGCGCTGGACCTTCGTGAATCGCGCAAGCGAAGATTTGACATAGAAGGTATATAGACTTAAGGAAATTTATAAAGCTATCCATAAAACCCATTCTGTACATATAGGTTTTTTAATTTAATGCACCACCTTATATCACCTTGCTCGGCATGGAGCTACGCTGAGATCTAAATCCCAGAGATTACATCGAGTCCGTTATCAAGACCGCCTTTCGGAAACTCGGAGTCCTGAACAAGGTGCATAGGTATTTCACACCTGACCAGTTATGCCTGCTGTATAAAACCCAGGTCCGGTCTTGTGTGGAGTATTGCTCGCACCTTTGTGATGGCTCCGCTCAGTACCTCCTCAATGCTCTGGATAGATTTCAGCGTCGCGCTATGCGTATCATAGGCGATGCGGAGGTAACAAACACCATAGCGTCGCTTAGTGCCTTTTATCGTTTGTGCCATGGAGAGTGCTCTGAAGAGCTCTTCGACCTTATCCCTCCCTCTCCTTTCCTACTAAGGAATACGCGTGCTGGTCTACGGAGTCACCCTTTTATTGAAGCGACGTCTACTTTACGAACTAAGAGATTTAGTGACTCCTTTCTCTGTCGCACAACTAGAGCATGGAATTCCTTACCAGCACACGTATTCCCTCCTTCTTATAACATGGGTTCCTATAAAAGAGGCGTGAAAAAGCACTTTTTGGGCCGGCAAGGTGAGGGTGGCTAGGGCAGTATATCACATGCTTCACTAGCTGTCTTCACATGTGGACTCGTCTACTGCTTATCATCAGGTGGTGTCGAGTCATTTGCTGAGCTTTTTATAAAAAAAAAAACCTTCATACACACTCGATCTTTGGGTGACCTTGACAACAGGTGGTTGTACATTACCTATTCTGGATATGTTTAAAATTTGTGCATTTTAAAATTTCAATGTAATAACCTATTGTACACTATCCAGGTCACACAGCAGGACTTAATACTCGCTGACAAACTATTAACAGTTTAATTTGAGAACTCACATAAAAATTAACAAAAACGGCGCTACACAAGGTGCGGATAGTCGCAGACTGCCGCTATGACACAATAGTCGCTAATACTGCATATTACAAAGGTCTGCAAAAAATATTCTTTAAAAGTGGTTTGAAATTTGCTAACTGTATTTTATGTATTTCTCAGCGCTGATTTCGAAAATGCAATCCATTTCTTTCAATCACGTCAGGTTTTCTCACAAAAAGGGATTATTTTTGGGTAAAATAACAAAATTCGACCAATTTTTCCCCTTTTGTCAAACGTGATAGAATTTTATTTTATGTATAAATCATCTTCTAAACTATATTTCAAGAACACTTACATTTCTCTTTCAGCTTATAAGTCATTATAATAACGTTTTTGCTAAATATACCTTTTCAACAAAATCGGAGATGTTTCTTTGTCACTTTTGGTATAGTTACCACAAATGTAGCAGAAGCAATCTGGTGAGTTTATACATCCTCTGGTAGCCATTGTCCATAAAACAACTTGTACTTTAGGCTAAATAACAGTTTGTGAAGATCTTAAAAACCAAAATTCAAACTTACTAGAGTACTGAACTATTTATAAAAAATATCGAAAAAGCTAAAACTAGACAAGCAGTTTGTGTAGTAACTGTACGCGATGGAATTTTTACACTATTTTTCCCGAAATCTGCGTTGAAAATACTAGAAAAATCACTTATTCAATTTGAAACAATTTTTATGTCGCAGACCTGTGTTATTTATTAGTGCTATTTTAACATAATAAAATATTTCAAAGTAAAGGGGTGTTATCATTTTGTTAAATCGAAAATGCTCCGTGATGAGCTTCGTAGGCAGTGGGTTAAATTTGAAGTCGAAAATTCTATCACATTATTTATAATCATGCATAGAAATTATTTATTTCATAGCTTATTTGTTTGTGGAATTGTTGATGAAGGTGAACTACGTAAATTTATACTTACAATTGACTTACTTTAAGTCGTTTATTAAATAAATAATATTAGAAAATAGTAATTTTAATTTACCCCAATAATCTCGTATAGTTAGTGTCTACTCCCGTGATATCCCAAAACATCGTTACACGAGCAATTTCACCCCAATTCATGTTTACCCCACACTTGTCTGCAGCAAGTTTATTTTATGCAATTAACGATATTATTCTAGTTATTCCTGTGCGATTGTGTGGATGAGAAAGTAGGTAGGTATAATAAAATTGCGGACGCGTGTCCGTTAAATGATTCGATTTGGGGTTGAATTAAGTTTGATTATATTTAATAAATAAATTGATACAAAATAATAACAACTACACAGAGTTGTTGTGTTTAACTCTGGTTCGAGTGGTTCGTTTTCAGAAGGACTAGACAAGATAAATTTCGATAATCGTAATCGTGTCTGATAGCTACCCGTTTTGTGGACTGTATTATGTGAGTAAGGAAACACGAGGCATACGGTAAAACCAAGTATAATTAATATTAAAACAGAATAAATAAACAGATAGTTACGTCTAATTAAAGAAAACGTCAAAAAACATATTAAAAATACAAACTATATAAAAAGGTTTATGGATGCCAGCAAGTCGCTAACAGTGTCGCTTAATTTAAAAATGTATGGAATTTGACGTAAGCTCTCGCTTAGCTGTCGAACCCTAATGTCAAATTCCATACTTTTTTACAGTTAGCGATTCAATTGCGATTACCTTAATGCATCTTGTCTAGGGACTCGGTTTCGGTGGAGGAGCTTGTTGTTGTAGATAGAGGTGTGAACGTTCTCGTTTCTTCGGTTTCTTCGTGACGTCAAAGTCAAAGTCAAAAATAACTTCATTTAAATAGACTTATTTACTAAGCTCTTTTAAATCGTCACAACAGGGAATATGTATGAGAAAACAAATAAATATTATTATAAAGGCAATAGTCATAACTTTAACTGGGTATCAACCGGGCATTTACTAATTGTCCCAGTTATAGTATTTAAATATGTACTAAATAAATTGTTAGTTTTAATTTTAAAATAATATTTATTTTAAAATTAAAAATAACACTAGTATGCATATTCCCAATCAACCCTACTACCGATTCGACGAATAAGTAGCTGCAGAGAAGCGGCGCAAGAAACTCAGCCTGTAGTATTTATAATGACATTTACAAATCAATATGTCATTATGTATTAGTATTACAATTTGGAACGACAACCAGTGGTCTCCGTTGCTGTGGTGGTTTTATAGATTAAACTCATGTGTTTCTGCAATTTAGGAAGGTCTGTACAGTGGGAAGCATGAATACGTACGTATTGTTGATGATAAAATAATTTAAAAAAATCTTTATTTAAAACAGAGCACTTGAACCATACTTTATTACTTGTTGATATTATCAGAAGACAGTTAAAAAAATCGGACCTCGTCCTAATATCCAGTTAAATTTAAAATTGCCTCTAAATAAGATTATTCTTTTCATAAGTAAAGGGGTTTTAGGGGCTAATTTTAAGGGCAAATTTAATAAGGATCTATTAAGCTATCGACAAAGGGTCTGTGAAAAAGTTGAGTCACCTGTTTGATGTTAACGCAAAATTGGACCATCGTGAACCAAGCTGTTTGGTGAGAGTAGGATGACAGCAAACGGTACGTAACAATTCATTTATTAGCAATAGAAAAATAATATAATAAGTGTGTGTGTGTGCGCGCGTGTGTGTGAGTTTATGTGTGTGTGTGTGTGTTAATTTCACAGAAAAATATACATTAAGTAATTGGATAAAGGTAATAATAATAATAACAACTTATTTCGCTAGAAAAGTGGTACAAAAGGTTTTAAATAAATGTTGGTTTTACACCTTACACCAGGCAGTGGCATGCAAATATATAAGTAATATTACGTAAAATATAAAATATTTTTAATGCTTCTTCTGCCCATGACTGCATTAAGCCATTCCTATCATTCTGTTCGTAATAAAATGAACACAGTGGCCTTTTGTAAGCAAATTAAGAGTTGCCTGATCTCACCCTAACCCTAATGTAACGAATAAATAAGTACCTATAGCATTTATGGTACAACCACATCTCTATTCGCTTAGCATAACCCTTAAATAAGCGTACTAAAGACTAAAATCATATGAAAAAACAGCAAACACTCGCCCTTTATGAATTCCAAATACACCTCTTCGATATTATTTCTCATCGTTCTTTCTTTCTTCAGATATAGAGTCGAAATTTCACTACCTAGCTATTGTTAAGGATTGCCAAATGGCATTGTGTTAAGACAACTTAAATACAAAGGTATAAGGTTCAGTATTGAGCATAGTTTTCAATGTGACATAATTTGCTGATATTGAAAACGGAATGCTTTGTGAATGTAAAGCCCTTTGTACCCAAAGCGTTATAAATATTTACCATCGACACCTTCACAAAAGTTTCTTTGAAATATATTTTTTATAGTTACTATGTTAAATGTTTAATATAGTCGTGGTCAAGAAATATGACTTGGGATAGATTTTTATTAGTTTGCATTTTAAAGTCAAAGTCAAAGTCAAAAATAACTTTATTTAAATAAACTTATTTACTAAGCTCTTTTAAATCGTCACAACAGGGAATATATATAAGAAAATAAATAAATATAATTATACAGGCAATAGTCATAATTTTAAGTTTTTAGCACATCCAAAATACAAATAAAATATTAAAATCAAGTATTTAAATGTCACTTATTTCTTTTTATCATAAATATTATAATATCACCGGATATCACAGGACTTGCCGCTGAATAGAAAGGAATTTATCTATATGAACATCTACGACAATATCTCGAATTATTGCTAGTTATAGAACCTGTATGGTTCTATAACTTGTGGTACGTGCTTCTTAGCAGATTAGCGCCGCATTGTGTGCGAAAGACCTTACAGTTAGCAAGTAATTCCATCGTAATTTAATTAGTCTGTTATTGTAAAATGTCTACGAAATTCTAGTCTCTTTGACAAGGTGAAAATGTTTAAATTAGCTAAATTTCAGTTTTAACCTTTCAAACAAATATTTAGTTGGCTTCATAAGATTTCGACTCGAATAAGTTAAAATTAATAGCTTTGAGGTTTGACAACTTTTCTATTTCCACCCTGAAATCAGTTCACAGGGATTCAGTGTTAAGGTAAACCTAGTTAGGAGATGGGAGATATCAACCCTTGTCTCAGGAACGTAAACTCTGTTAAAACCCTTAGGAACGTCGGAGGTTCATCAACTGGAGTTTGGGGATAATATCAAAAAAAAACCAGGTTCCCACTCAAAGTTGCTATGAAGATTCACTTCGAATCTGAAATAGAAATAGAAAATAGAACAAAGTATAAGTATTTTGATGAAAAACTCTTAACATCGCCTACTAGGAAATTATAATAATTTGACAACGCCATCTATCGGTACATAACGAAACTTAAACTTACATGCTATATGTACAATTTTATTTATTTTCACAGAATATTTTATTTAAAAAATCAGTGCTAAACAAACTCACCAGCACTATCAAGGGACAAACGCATGTGTCTATAGACGAATGTTATTACCATTAAGTGAGACAAGCACTTATTTATAAAAATGAAAAACTAATTTTGAATTAAAATCTCTTGGTTCGAGGATAAGCTCTTGAGGTTGTAAGACTCGTAGCCCGATCGAGATGTTAAACCACGTGATATTAGCGCACTGAATCATTTTGAACTAGTACACTCGGCGGAGTGAACACTTAAGCTATGTCACACTGTATACAGAAGTTACCATACTTTAAAACGATATAGTTGGTGTGACATGGTACTTTTATTGTCATGGATATTTGCATATATTTTTCAAAATGTAGTGATTTTCATTACTAACACTCGGAATAATAACAAATTTGCGGTTCCAAACATAAGACTTCAGGAGATAAGTCACTCTTCCATTGGGAAATGTGTACATATTTATAACAAACTCCCGTCGAAGGTAACTGAACTGCTTTTACACAGATTTAAAGTGTATATTAAAACATAAGGTCCTCCCTTGACCTTTATATTTGAACCCTTAGATGATAATAATAGCTAAAAAAATGGAAAATGAAATGATAAGACTTCATTATCTCTTATAGAATGTCATTAGCACTGTATTTTAATATACATTATTGTATTTTTTTTACATTTTTTTTAAAACCCGTCATTTATTTTTTCAAATTCTCAGTTTTATTATTGAATGTGGATTTTAATTTCATTTTTTTTTCAAATTCTCATTTTTCATATTGAATGTTTCATTTTAACATTTTTCAGAGAATTCTCCATCACGTGTTAAGTGGGGGACAAATCGTGCTAATTTTCTTACCTGTTCTACTCAGGACAAGACTACCGATAGACTTACGAACATGTACCAACGAACAAAATATTTTGACTTTGATTACTATCTATATTTCTTCGTTATCTAGTATCATAACACAAGCTTAATTATAGTCAAAGTCAAAGTCAAAAATAACTTTATTTAAATAGACTCATTTAATAAGTTCTTTTAAATCGATGATTATGCTTAATTTGGGCTAAATAATAGGTAAAAGAGTGAGATTATTATATTATTTTAACTTTAATTTTGACTTAAGTGTTAATCCATTCCTGAGGACGACTGTACTATTGAGTGTAATAAGATAAAAGCGATATTTGTGTATTAAAGGCGCTGTCTGATTTGATCTAATTATGCTGTTAAAATCAGCGTCCCACAGCGTTTAGTAGTTTTGACAGACTTATTATGAACGAGAGGGCGCGTTTAGTCCAGCCATTGTTGGCGCGATGTTTTAAATTGGTTTATCAAATCTATTTTGGCTTTTATTAGTCCTTTTGATGTCGTGTTAAGGATACGTGATGAGATTTTGGTAAATATGGACTCGGAGAGCTTTGAGGGTCTGAGTAATCATTATTACTAAGGGTGGGCGCCATTTAAAGCGCGAGTGCTAAAATAAAATATATTTTTATATGAGGAGGATTCCGAATTAATACTGTACGAGTTCCACGTTAAACCGTAGAGGGATCTACGGTTTAACGTAATAATAAATAAAACGCTAGTCTCCAATAATCATTATATAATGTTGAGAATATTGTTTATGATATTTTAAGTTTTTATGTATTGTCATAGTAACGAATAATAACAAGAAAAATGTAAAATAGTTCATACGTTTTATTTCCAAAAATTATTATTTAAAGTAGATTAAATATTTAGGTTTCAAAGAAATCTTCTTTTTCAATGTGAGGATTATACAAGTCGCGATTCACAATATTCCCCACAATATAACGTTGTCAAAACATCGAATTTACAAACTACCCTAGCCAAAAAGGCACATATATATATTGTGTAATAGAGTATACTTTTGAGGTCATCCTATTATCACCAAGTCAGGATCTGATGATGAGATCTTAGGGAAGTCGAATGCATCTTTCAAATAGTCGAGTTTGATATTGTATTGAACTTATACTAGTATTTTTAACCAACAACATACAGACAGGCAACTAATGCTCACCTTACTATGACGTTAGGAACTCATTACTCAAATTTGTGAATAAAACTTTTAAGTAAATAGTTATCCAATTTAAAATTATTTTTTGTTGTTGGAGTCAGTGAAAAATACTTTAATTAACGAAAACTAAATCCAAATAAGGTTTGGTAGTTTCTGAGAAAATCGCGTACAGTTTGAACCTAAAGCATATCTTTAGTATCATGTCATACCTTATCAGAGATATTTCGTCAAATCATCAATATCAACATAGCACAGTTATTGCTACCTTCAGGCGATTAAAGGAGAGAGAGAGAGAGAATTATACTTGGTGTGACACGGTACTTAAGTAAATGAACTACTAAATTAGTAGTTCATTTACTTAAGTAAGCTAATTAAACTATATAAAAAAAGGTTAAAATTTACCCTTTTTTATATATAGTTTAATTAGCTAAAAATGATAGAGAGTAAAAGTACACTTTCCAACACGAGCGCACACACACAAACACACAAACGCACACACGAACACACACACACAAACGCACACACACACACAAACACACACACATTCACACTCACATTTCTAAGTGCACGCATACTGCCATTTGGTAGTATTAATTGTATAAGTCTCCAGACATTTATCAGACATTCTGGTACTGTATGAGCCTGCCTGCATTGCCTGTGTAGATTGGTAATCTGTCCTACAGGTCTCCTAGTACAGATACCAATCTCTCACATAGTAGCACTATATGTCCAGACCAGCGGCGGTTTGGTGGTGTTTATTTTATTTCATATATTGAGCTGTTATTGTCATGAAATTGGTGTAGTTTTATGACAAAAAGGATCGTTAAATCGTGCAATATATGGAATACATCATTCGGCGTTGATTAGTTACTTACGTGAGATTTTTCAGTGTTTCATTTACATTCATTCAATTGTAGGCAAGTTCATTTATTAAACAACATTATATGATTTCATTCTCATTTAATTATCATTTCATCGTGGAGTCATAAATAAAGATTAAAACGACATTAATGAAGATATGGCTTAAAGGTCTTAGTTACCAGGCCAAATAATTGAAAAAAAAATCTTTGACTTTGACTTTGTATAGTACAGTAAGTATCAAATAAAATCAATTTAGCAAATGCCTGTATAATTGTTTTTCTTCATTACAATATGTAGGTATATAAATTTTAATCGACTAACTTAAAATGTAAGGATAATTAGACATGTTCTAGAAGAATAAGACATTTTTGTTACAGAAGATCTTTTCGTAGCCTATCAGACATGTCTAACACTGTCTGTCTAGTGTGTAAAGTCAGCAAAACTTCTCGATGTATGTCGTCAAATACAACGTTTATCATATCATAACAGAAAGGGGTGACCTTACATCAAAATACCACGTCCCTAGATACTGTTTAACCTTTGTAGCGTAATTTCAAGTGTCATTTTGGCGATTAACATGGAATTTAGAGGTTAATGGACTCATTAATTCGGATCGTTTGAAATATTGACACATGTCATTAGGGTAAAAGATCGTATAATGCCGCGTAAAAGTTTTCTGTTGAACTTTGATATTGTAAGTTATTAAAAATACCTACAAAAAATGGATATGCTTTTTTTTTATTTTTTTATTTATGTATGTATTTTGAGGTCAATGCATTGGAATTATTTTGTTTTCGGTTAAAATAACTATTTACTTTGTATCGTTATTCAAATTTTGAAAATTAAAAAAATAATAATAAATGTTTAATGATTTTTTATTTAAATTTATTTTATTTTATTTTTAAACTGAATTCATTATTATTTCAAAATAGGAATATTTTTTCAATATATATTTTTATATTGCTCTTTTTAACAGTGGTTATATTACCAATGGCACTTGGCTTTTGGCTAAGCCTGTTTTGGATATGAATATCGTCTGTGCGTGAGAGTGTGTGTATGCGCTTGTGCATGGCTGTATTTGTGTGAGTGCTTTCCTATGTTTGTTTAAATACGTATTGTATATATTACATAATTTTTAGTATAATTTTATGTTTTATGTGTACGGTTCAAAGCAACCATATATCATCATTTTTTTGTTGTTTTAAGGCGTGTTTTCGATAAATTCTCCTTAACGGACGTTTTAGTAAACACGCTACCGTATAATAGAATAGAGTTTCTGTTTTTTATGACAGGTTTAAGGAAGCGCCTCTCTACATGCTTTCTAAAATTTTATTGGGGTAATTTAATTTTGGATCTAGAGCAGTTATTTTGTTCTTTATTATTATTAGTGAACTTTCCAAATGAGCACGACATTTCAATGCTTAACATTTTATATATATATATATAGAAGGAAGAAGAGAAGGAAGGAGAAAGAAGAAGGAAGAGAGAAGATATATATATAACTACTACTACTTGTTGACTATAACTTGCGGTTAAATATAGCACTTTATATTTGAAGAACCATGGCGAGAATATTTAAAGATTTAAATCGTACTTTCTTTCCCACAATGAGACTGTGAGATGAACAGACAGTGTGATTGAACACATGCTTCAGTCTGTCATAATCCTTATGTACCTATAACCTTCTCCGATTTATCACTCAAAGTATTGTTCAAATACAACCTAACAAACCTCTTTGTAATATTAGTGTAGATTAATTTAGATTGATACATTCCTTCAGGATCATCAAGTCCACTATACCCAATTTGAGTCCCATTTATCCATGTTGACGTCCCAGCCGGCATGACGGCAGTCCACACGCGTGGCTCAAGTGTGCGTTGGCCCTTATTATGTGTAGTAATATTATACCACTTCTCAGGGCTGTCAAAAGTGGATTGATTAAAAAATGTAATGACAGAGTTGTGACTTTAATGATATTATTAAGCTACATAGAATATATTGTTAGCGAATAACGTCAATCACTAATAAATTTGAAAATAAATAAAATTAAATTAAAGAAAAATCTAATACTATATTAAATATAATAGTTAACGGAACACACGTTAGAAATATAACAATATATGTTATTATCGCAAATGATTTCTTTGATCGCATTTATGAATATTACTACTTATAAGTATTTAGATATTTCTTATTGTTAACTTTAATGGGTTTTGGCGACTTTACTCACTGTAGGAACACATTATAACGAAGTGTTATTAGCTCCGTACTTCTTAAAGGTATTATAGAGAGTATCCTAAATTACTATTTCAGTATTATTAAATATGTATTTCTTTCAAAGCTCAATTAAAGGTTTTCTGAGAAAATCTTTAATTGTGTTAAAAGTGGCAACCCTAAATCACCTTGTTAAGGCGCTGTCACCGCAGCTCTCATCTCTTGTTACAAGCAAATTATCCCACATGGACCTTAAACTAACAAAGGTAAGACATATTTTACATTGACTAATACTTTACGGGGCGATAAGGAGCTTGTCAAGATCAGTGTTGGAAATTCAGCGGTATTTAGTAACATTTAAGGTTGAAAATCAATATGCGATTCATGAATGAGTTTCAGAGACGAGCTTTCTCCTTTGACGTAGACAATTACTTTTCTTTTTAAAACGTTTTTGAGATAAGGAAGTGATATTCTATCTTATGCGATAAAAAAGTACTATGTTGGTGTGGGTTAAGATTGAGAGCCAGCAAAAAAATATATTTGGTCGTGCGAACAATAATACAATAGATTAAATTAGTATCAAATATAATATTAAAATATGGTATTTACAATCTATTTATAAAAGAAATAGTAGTCAACAAGAAGAAAAGAAACAAAAGACTTTATTCAAAAAATCACACGCCGCTCTTCAATGCTTCAAGGAGGCGGCATGTCTCCAGCTACGAAGACTCCTTGCTAGTTTTGCGCGTGAACATATATGATATAATTGTTTAGCTTTGTATTAGCATAAGCATGACATTGGCTTTGATGTAACGATTCTACTTATTTGAATTAAAATATTAAAAACAATAAGGTAACTATAGATATGTCAGGCAATGGTCTGGGTATATGGCATGTTAAAGAATTTTAAACCGTACTTAGTTAGTTAACCGGGTTTTCCTCAGAAAATCATCAAAAAGGGGATTCTGTAGCGATTCTACCTATTTTAAATAAATCTTAAAAAATAGACAAATAAGTGATGATGATAATATTATTTAAACTACTATACTACTTAATAACTTAAAAATAATAAATTCTATTTTTTTGAAAGGTGGTCCATATGTACCAACTTAAAAAACTTCTATAAAATAATATTGAATTTAAGTGTATTTGAAATATTCATGTCCCGATGGCAAGGTTAACAAAGGCCCCAATTCTTTGTCCACGGACTAAATTAGTTTAAAGTTATTGGTATCTCTTTCATTCCAACTCAATAAAGAGGGATAGAATGACTTTAAGGAATGTCAAGTTAATAATAGAAAATTGTACAAAGGTACTGCTTATTTCTATGAGAATCTCTTCCAGAGACTGCTGGAAGACATTCTTATAGAACATGGGAAAAGTGACAAAGAAAGGACTTTGTTCAGTTCGATAATTTATTTTGATTAAATTATTTTACAATTTTTTTATGGTGATATGTTTTTAACCTATTAAATTGGATTATGTATTTTACTAATCGATATTGTTTTAATTTTTTACTTATCTATAAGATTTGAGAAGACGTGACTAAATTAAATAAAAAATAGCAAGGGTAAATTTTATTGAAATATAATCACTAGCCTTGTTAAAGTTATCTGTTACCATGATTAAAAATTAAACACATTTAAGTATCTTTGCAAAGAAATTGTATAAATGAAATGGAACGAAATACCTCTACACCGCCTGATGTTGTTTAGGCGGTGTCCACACGTGAATATAGGTGAAGGATCTTGAAATACATTCGCATGTATATGTAATTATATTTGGCTATTTTATTAAAGAACTTAATACACCAACCATGCTCTTACCTCTTCTTTAGGAGATAAATTTAATTTTAATTCTCATGTTAGTAAATAAAATTTAAATAAACTTTCTAAATAGCAACAAATCATCACTCGAATTACGAGACCATTATAAAAATGGCCACTAGCTAGTTAGAACAATTTCCCGCTATTTGTCGTCGTCGCGTACTTACGTCAATTATCAAGTGATTATCCTACTTGGCACTAGATGGCACGCATCGGATTACTGCTTAGGGACCAGACCGTTTACAAACAATCCAAAATATATTGAGCTCCCCTTTATCTCAAATTCTTTGTATTCAGTACAGAGCTATCTAAATATTGCAGACTTGAGTACAATAATATTTAACTTGAGTGTATTTGAAATTGAATCTTCGCATTTAGATGATAAGGATTTTAATAGGAAGTGTGATGAGATGAATTTGTCAAAGGATTAGTCGGCTTTTGTCGTCCAACATATTGTTGTTTTATTTCGTAATTACAGTTTTATATGTATTCATATAAAACTGATACAATCTCAACACGTTACAAACTATTTGTAACTATACTTTATGCAATGTAAATACCGTGTTGTGTGTAATTAGGTATTGGTGTAAATTTGCTTTTAAATGTTGTTAAAAATTATTTGTCAAGTTAAATAAATTAAATGAAGCCATTTTTTTTAAATAAAACATGTATATATATTTACCTTAATAATATTTACACAATATTTTAAGCGCTGGCTTTGACTTCGGCGCCCCAGTGTAATGGTTAAGCTATAGCCATAGATAAATGAAGTAATCAGCTCCTTCTCATTTGTCTATGCTATAGTTAATCAATGATTGTATACGGCATAACTTTGAGTCATTTTAAAGCATCAATTACAAAGATATGATGTCAATTTTGTCTATGTATGTATTTTGGTAGCTCATTCCAAGTAGGCGATGTCAGTAAACTATAAAATTGTATATGCAGAGGTTTTCGGTAAACTAAAAAGAATTCCTCAATATATCGATAGCTATGAAACCTTATTGCTTATGTTCAATTTCATTATTGCTTATAATACTGGGAGCTGTTCATGTAAAAGGAGTCGTTTTTGTTTCAACAATTAACAGTGTTATGTTGAGTAAAACCTCGATTTAATGGACTAATTGGGGGGACGGGGTGTCCGTTAAAGCCAAAATAGGTTATATAAAAATAGGTTTAAAATATATAAATATATATAATTTCTTTTCATATGTACACTTTACATTATAATATTTAGATAATTTATATAGCGCCGTATGCTAAACGTATAACCTGATTATCATGGCCGCTAAAAATTGTTAACATGCGGCAACACTTGAATTAAAGCATGTGTAATATTAACAGGACTTTTTTTTTACATTTGACTGGAATTTTGTCCTTTAAATAGAGGTCTGTTATATCTAGGTTTTACTGTAATATAGTAAGATATTCCTCTAAGTATTTAATATTAAAACAACAGAAAAAAAATCAGTGATTTATTTAAATGTACTTAAATTTTACTTCCAATCGCTGTTCGGAGGACACGGTAACATCCGCCAAGACGAACCAAGAGAAGCGCTTCTTCTTCTTGCGTAGTGGCTGTGCTCTCGTGGGAGAAAGAATCAAACGCTGTTGACATTAAAATTATAAAACTATATTTTTACCAAAACATAAAACAAAAATCTTCCTTCATCCTATTGTCACAATAATTTTCCTCTACGGACAATAGACATTCTATATAACCGCTGTAACATTGATGCAACACTGGCGGTCTCCGTACATCGACGTCTGTTGCGCCTGTTTTGCGTTGGAGGGTGTGGGAATGGCTTACTCCAGCCCTTGGGCCTTTCACCGACCTTTTCTTGTAGCTTTTAGTCATTTTTTAAATCCACATTACTTGGGTTTAACTAAATTCTCAGTATATGACGTTGTTACATTACGGTGTGAACAGATCGGTATTCAATAAGGTACCGTTAACGTCACTATTTATTTATTAGTTAGTAATAAAGTAAAGACACAAAAAGTGCCTTAAATACAAAAAGAAATTAAAATAGAATCTACTCTGGACCGTGATTTTTTATATCTAATAAAAACTTTAATTACTAAGATACAATGGCGTCAGATTACTGGTAACACACAACGGAGAAAAGTCCCCGTCAATATACAGTATAATGAATAGTTTGAGAGATGAAACCAAAACAATTAAAAATGTGTCAAGATTCACACACTCGCTTAGTTACCCTAATTTAAATGACTGATGGCTTTAAAATATTGCCAGTATTAATTAAATCGGTGGACGGAGTTGCTTTGACACATGGCACAATCTCAATAGGGAACTTCTTAAACATATAATTGCATTGTTATACTTTAGATTTTATTGCTATATAAAAATTCCTGCTTTCTTTACTGACTCACTGAAGATCATTTTGATTCTTGGGGTATTTCTAATAGCTAATTCATAAATTTTGAGTAATGTGTACAGTTTGTGAAGTAAGGGCGCGTAGAGTTAGCTCTACATGAGATTTTTGAGAATTCTTGAGAACTTTTTGGTAGTACGAGCTATATGGTCTTGTCTTGGCAACATTTTACATGAAGATCTTTTTGTTGGGTTAAATATGTACAAGGAATTGTTGAAAAAGTCAACATTAAAACATAAATTATTTTATATAGGTTACAAAAGTCACTTGAAATTTAATAGGTGACTAAATGTTTTCGTAATTTCTAAAAATATATGAGTTAGTTCATATTGTTATTCATTTTTATGTTACTTGTGAAAATACGGTAAGCAATGATTAATTTCGATACTTCGTGATAATAATAGATATTGTATAGTGAAATTTAAAATACAGTAAATGCACTTTATGATAGATTAGTCGCCGCATAGGCACAGGCAGCAAAAATATCTTTGTTTCAAAAACATTATGTTTCTATAATTGGCATATGTTTAAGTAGCACGATGTAATAACTTTATAAGTATTAATTAATTAGTGTTGCAGCATTCTTGTAACAGAATTGATTTTAACTGAAAATACACGTGTAATTAAAACATTTTTGATTGATTAAAGTGATATTTTATTGACACCGTTAGGTTTTGTTAACAATCACAATTTTATAAATTCAATATCTAAGATAGCCGCCTGAACAAAATGGCGGATTACTAATTCTTCATTACCATCATTATGGGTATGAAATGAAAAGATTAGTAAAATATAGTATACAGTAAAATAAAAAGCTAAATATAAATAGTTAGTCCTAGGTACTACTTTAATTACCTAATTGTGTTTTTATCTTTTTAATACTTGTGATAATTTCTTTTTACTTTTTATATAAAGTAGCCGTTTATAGTAGAAGGTATAAGTATAAGTTACATTTAACTTTTTGTTTTTCAGCTTACCACTTTCCATCAGGCATACCTTTTATCTGTCGGATAACCTCGTTATATTAAAAATGCCATATACTCTGTTTCATGTCTGATTAACCTCAAAGATAAGGCTTGATAAGCAGAGATAAGATACAGAATAAGTTTAGGACGCCATTTTGTAACATTTCGTGCTGGAATATTAGTGAAAATTGAAGTTATTGAGCTAGTTTAAATGTGATTTTAATGTTTAAGTAACTTATTTTGACGGTGAGTTTTATTTAAGAATGGTAATATTAGTAGTAATTCCTATTAGCTACTATATACTTGTAAATAACGTAAATTAAGTTAAATCAAATCAATCGCAATACGTGTACCCTATTCACAGTACAAGCAATCTCATGCTTCTGGTGATTAAATATATTTTTTACCAAATGCTAGAGAAATATACTACTTTAGACAAGTTAAATCTACTTTTAAATAAAATCAGTTTATTTTAACAAAAAATCCATTTCAATTAATAAATGGGTGCTCTTTTAATGTTAAAATAATATTTAAAAGGTATCGTTCAATATGTTTCCAATATGTTTCGGAGTAATACCAAGTTAGTGTAATGATTTTTTACGTTTTAAAACTAGCGTTACATCTTAACAATCAAATGTAGCTTCGGTGTATGTGTTTTAATACTTAATTAAGTTGTTTTATGTTAGTCTTCTAGTGTTACTGTAGTTATGGAAGGTTACAAAGTACACAGTTAATATCTAAGGATTTACGAAATGAATTGACCTTATTTAACAGAGTGAAGATAGCCTATACTTTATTTAGACCAAATTATCTATGTTATGCTGTGAAATTCATCGTCGTTTATGCGTACAATCTGTCAACGGGCTTCGTACTTACATTGACAGTTAAATTGATAACCACAGAGGGATGATGAGACCAGAAACATTATTTATTATCATAATAAAACTGTCAGTTGAAAAGACATCAGAGAAAAAAATTACAGTTGAAAGTGATATCTTTCCAAGAATATGTAGGTTGACACATAGAAATTCTTGGAAAGATTTTTATCAAGCGTCAAAGGTGTGCTATGAATAATACATGCTATCTAAATATTATATCTCTGGTTATAAAGATTGGTAATATTGCCATGCATCGATTAAAGTTAAATCATTATCGTTTCAATTGAGTTTAATACACTGAACTGACTATCAATCTAAACGTTTCAGATTATATTATTTTCTTATTATGTATAGGTAAAGAGCATTGTGCCTGATGCTGTAGTTCACACTCAAAGGATTAATATAAGTGCATTGCGTCTCGTTTTATTAGTATGATTACAAAAACACTGCTTATATATCAAGTGGCATGCAGAAGTGTATTCAATTTTCAACCTTTTTAAATGCTAAAAATTTTCAAGGTCGAAAATATCTAATCGCCTTTAAAACCAATTCCTTTGGAGCTTTCTTAATTTTGTTATTTGACAGTTCTAGTGTACTTAAGTTAAATATAATTTAAGAGAATAAATAATAAGTAATACATATTCAATGATAAGATGTTACTTTTAAAAATCAACCACAATCAAACCCTGGATACTTTTTACTTTGTACACGTTTCTAACCTAACCTAACCAATTGGTAGGTAGTGCATTATATAATTTAAAAAGACTATTTTCCCGGCTTGTTAGGTTTGGTTAGAAATTGAATATGTGATGAGTTTTAAATATGGCGAGTTAAACACTAGTCCCATTTAAGAAGTTCATGTTTACTCTGTTTTGAGCGTCACACACAAGAGGACTATTTATTAAAAACACATTGAAATTCAAACCCAACTTTTTCGTTTATTTCTTTGTTTCACACCTTTTTGACCGACTCCATTTTTAATTGTTAATTGACAAAACAAGTCACTTCTATATAAGTTCTTAAATCATAGAAAGGTGGCGCCATCTAGTGATTATATTACAAAACACCTTTTTATTTAAAATAAACAATAGAAAAAGTAAATCAAATTGAAATCCTTATAGTTTTTTAAAGTTTCACAAGTGCTAATAATAAAATATCTAAATAACCACAACAGTTCATTTCAGTTTCATTACTTGGTTTCATTTTCATTCATTTTATTACGTATTCGTTCATTACTTTTAATTTAATCATATTGAGAAAAGATAATTAAATTAATATTATTATTATTATTTATTTCTGAATTAAAATTTTGAATCACAGTGTGATTGAGTTACTTAGCTTGAGAATTCAGGGTGTTTTTAGATCGATCGGCCGTGTAGGATCGTTTACTATGTTTCGGTGTGAAGGCATGGTGCCTCTTGTCTGCAGAATGTCAACGCACTTGTAACTTCTTATATCTTCTTCTTCTTTTTCATTACCAACTCGTACAATAACATCCGATTGACATTTCCTCCACTCCTGTAAGTAAATTTAAAAAACAACTCCTCCTTGTCATTTAGTAATAAGATTGTTATTCAAGGTATTTAATTAATTATGTTTGATACTTCATCGTTATAAGTAGGTACTACGTCTTTAAAGATATATTGTTAAAATAGCTAGAACATATTATTTATAGCTACCTTCTTGACTATATCAATACCTTTTTAAAAAATATAATGTGTTTCTTTAATTCGCTTATGACTGGGTAATTCTATTATATTCTGTATGTATAAAAAATGCTGTTGAAACAATGCTTAATTAAATAAATTATACTAGCTACCTCGTTTCTGGTATGGTTGTGGTTAATGATGTGGGTGACGCAATTATTTTAAGTGTATGGAGCAATTGCTTTAAACTCAAAACTTTATTGTGTACACTGTTCTTAACCCAAATAAATAGATAAAAACACTATAATTCAAAACGATAATTTAGAATAGTATATATCTTTATTGTACGTCAGCCAATTCAAGAAGAGAAACACACGAAAATCATTTAACTAATTTTGTACAAAGGGCGACCTTATCGGTAAAAACGATCTCTTCCAGGTAACCTTAGGATGGACAGAAGTGTCTTAATGCCATTTTATTTATTTATTTTCATATGACACACCAACAGCACACACATCAATCAGTACAACAAACACAAATATGATAAAAATGTCCTGATGTGTACACCTATTACAGGCGTGTACATTTTATTACAAGATCCTTCGGATTACTTTTGATAGATGGCGTTCATTGGATGAAGCTATCATTTAATTTAAACTCCGTTTGTTTTATTGTTATATTAGTCACATCGGGTCAATTAATCCCGTATATTGCTATAGTTCAAAATCCACAATGCCCCATCGAGTGCACTATCTGTCATCAGTTTCGCTAATATAAAATAGTCACTGTACAAAAACTCATGTTGCTGTAAAAAAATTTTTCAGATAAAGGAGTAATGGCTGCCACGGTGATCTTTTTCGTGTTTGCGTTCGCAATTAATGGAATCAATACACAAAATGGTGAGATATTAACATTCATATTTTAAAATTATTTAGAAAAATATCCAGGCTTTAGATTATCAGCCAGATGGTCATGGACCCTTTTTCTATGATATTTTTACAAATTTAAAAATTCCTAAAAACCATTATTTCTAGAATACATTAGGTAAATACTTTGCTTATAAGTGCCAATATTTCCATTTTCTATTGATCTGTAGGGATTTTGAAAATATCAAGGGAGCCGAGTATAGTATGTTTGTGATAAAAAGTACTTATAAAAAATTAACTTAAAATGGAAAATTTTGGTTATAATTTTTCAGAAAATTTAGAAATTCATTTGTAGAATCTTTGAACATGTTTTAAATTCTATTAATTGCATCTTGTTTTTTTATGTATGCGTATATAAACAAAAATTATTCTTACAAAGTAATTAAATTTTTTAATTTTATTTTTTACTTTGGTGTTAAGAAATACAAAGTAGCGCCATCTATGGTCGAGTAGTGGAATAAAATTAGAAAGAATAGAAAAACATTTTTGAACATGGAAGTATCCTAATATATAAATTAAATATACTAAACGAAATAAAAAATATATAAGATAAATACAATGCATCCTACATTGCTAATGGTATCTCGATATCTACAATAAAGTAATTTCAAAATTGTTTATTTTTTTTTCTTGAATACGAAATGAATAGAATGATGTTTAGAAACATTCAAATCAGTTAACACAGAGGTAACACATACATGCACTTCGGAATTTTTTTAAAAGGCTACAATACGTTACAATGGCTATTTTAAATACATGACGTCAACTTTCGTCTGTCTTTTTCTATTCGGGTTATAAAGAGTAGCAAAGAACTTAAATTTAAGTAATTAAAATAAAATTCTTTTTCCAGCTATGTAACCCAATTTATAACATCTGCTGTTGAAAAGCAAAATAAATTATTATTTTCTTCTGTTTTGTACAGTCGAGCAATCTACCAACACTAGCGTAGTTCTGGAGTCTGGAATATGCAGGAAATGCATATGCAAGGATGGTAAAGTGGATTGTTCAGATCAAGGACTTACTAAATTCTTCAGTGAAGATGAGTGGTCAGGTATGGTATATAGTTCTGACAGAATTAACATAAAATTTTGATTTTAACTATGTACAGATCGGAATGGGATTATAATGAGCATCATATTTTAATTTATTTCCAAAACTTTATAGTAAAACTCTCATAATACTTAGCCCGTACAGGAAAACTTTAAGTATTATATCACTCATATTATATCCAGCACGACCAGCATAACCAAGCCAAGAATTTTGTAAATAATGTTTCTTGAATTTGGATTTATATTTAGTACTAATAATATCCGAGTACAGGAAGGTCATTACGAATAATCATGTAACTAATTTAATTAGAAAGCTTACTGTCACTCAAAGGGCAATGAAATGATATCTTCAAAGGATATTATTTTAGTATGTAAAATACTTTCTATATCCCAAAATAAGATCAACATACAACTTATGTTCTTAATTCTGCTATAATAATAAAATACTTACTCGATTTGCTGTCATTTCTTTGAAGCGTGTAAAACAAATAATACTCTAAACACATTCACAGTGGCGCCCAACGTGGGACTCGTTTGGGCGCCAATCTGAAGTTCCGTATTATGTAAATTTTGGATATCACAGCCACTATAACTACCCGAGTAAACATAAAAAAAACTAAAAAATACCAAGGCAACGGCAAAAGACTTGATTTTGATAGAATTAGAGATATGGTGATTACATCTGTCTCACTACTAGACAATTATTCAAAGTTGTGTTCTGTTCTTAACAAATAATCCTACTAATTAAATTAATGACGGAGTTTTTCGTAATGGCGGGGGGCGGTTTGGTGCTGTATGTTTTATTTCATATATTGTGTTGTAGTGTTGTTATTGTCATAAAATTGGTGTAGTTTTAAAACAAAAGGGATCGTTAAATCGTGCAATATATGGCATCATTCAGCTTTGATTAGTGACTTACGTGAGATTTTTCAGTGTTTCATTTCATTCATTGGTAGGGTAAGTTGACTTATCATTTCATCGTAATCGTTATCATAACATTCCATTTTCGTATCATTTAATCATAATCCTTACATTGCATTCCATTTTCAAAAATTTCCTCGTAAGTCATTAACAAAATAGCAGAGCCTACCATTAGTCGCTTAAAACTCCATGGGGCAAACCTCTCTGAAATCAACATTGCTATCGTGAAAAAAATTAACTGATCCATAAAAATCATTAATTTTTACCTGACCCAAATGTATAACAGGTGATTTTTAAATACTTTTAATTAATATAATTGTTTTTGACAAGTAATAGCAAACATTGCACATTTGAAAGCTTTGTCTATACTGAAATGTGAAAATTTAGGAAAAACATGGAAATAAGACAAAATTGTTCTAATATGATAAAAATATACTTACCGTTCTATTGCTATAGACATTTGATCTCACTGAAATCTGAAATTTAAATAATTCAATATAAACACATTCTATAGAAGAATTTTGTGAAGTTATTCTATGGGGATTATAGGAACGCAGTGTACAATGTAAGATTTAAAAATGTTGTTCAAGTCTTTAAATATAAATACTTTTTAAGATTCAAAATAAATGTACCAAGACTTTATGTCTCACATTTGAAAGCGAAAATATATTTTATTTTTCAGAACTCAAGGATTTCAAACCAAGCCATGTTGATATGAGCGACAATGCCTTCGAAAATATAAGTGTCATAGCTGAATTGCCGATTGAAATCTTAAATCTATCTCGTTGCGGCATAGAGCTTATTGACAATGCAAGCTTTAAGAATCTTCAAAATCTTCGAGTCCTTGATTTAAGCCACAACAAGTTAACTTCTAAGCTCAGCCCGCATGTTTTCGAGGTCAGTGAATAGAGGAGGTTAGAAAATAGTAAATTTAAATTATAATGTTCGCAGCTTAGAGCTGTATAGATATCGCAAGCAGATGTGTCAATTTTATGCCAACCGTGCGTAAATTAATCCCGATTTTGATCTTAGAAGAAACGAGCAGGAAACAGGGCAAGTTTAATATTAAATACACGGTTTGATACAACGTTTCATACTAAGTTCACCTTTAAGGGAAATAAGTTGCTCATTCCCAGTTATAAAAACTTGTGCAGCTCACGTAATATCCTCGTAGTCGTTTGACTTTGGCCTCATATTGAATCCACACACACAATTCTTATTCATATAAATATATAATCATATAAGTGGGTAGTAATTGGTGTATTATCTTTCCTTTCAGGGTCGCTATTCTCCCAAAGAATACGAACCTCTCGAAGACATGCGTATCCTGAATCTAGGCTACAATGAGTTCCACTCACTCAACCAGGACTTGTTTGAGCACCTTCCAGAGTTGACCGAACTTGACCTCAGTGGAAACCCATTCGTGACAATAGACATTCCCACTCTAACAGCCATGTCCAGCTTGCCAATGTTGAAGGTAATATATATAAATAATTATGGATCAATTAATAATTTATGAAAGCACGTCTAGCTGGAAACAGCATGCTCCAATACTGGTCACAATCCATCTTATTGGAGAAAAAAATGAAGTTTCGTGACTAGCATCACCACGTTGATGGTGGAAATTCGTTGTAACACTAACAATTACATGTATTACATGCCTTTTGAAGCACAGTACTGAGCAGTTAAAAACAAGATACAAAAGGTGCATCTTTCTGTTAGGTGTAGATGCCAGACTGTGAACTGGCGTAGAGTACCGAAAAAACAAAATGTCCTAATATTTAGCTAATCATAATAAAAATTCACAAACCTTACATAACAGGTTCTACGTATGCGTTCGTGTCAACTCAGCGAAATACCAGATAAGTTTCTTCATACTCCACTTTACTTGGAGCGGCTGGATATCAGTGACAACATCCTGCCGGCTGTGCCTGAAGAATTGGCGGAAACGAAGAACTTGGTCTACTTAAACCTTAACCAAAACCCCATCAAGGAATTGGATATGAGTTCTGATGAGAATCCGTGAGTTTGAACTTCTTTTTTATTCATTTTGATTGGTCCCAGGAGCTCGTTTGTGTAATGGCTTCGGTTTCGACAGTAAAAACTTTCTTTGTAGTTTGTCCCTGGATGGGTCAACCTCCCCACCTCCCAACCTTGTAGTTATGGTCGAATCGCGAGAGATGCACGCGGAACCTGCGAAAGCACTCTACCGCATGCGATACTTGACTCTCTACAAATCCTTTCTCTTCGTCCTTGTCCCTATGATGGGTATCTTCCCCCTTCTGGGGCTACATCCATGGATAGGCCAATCAAAATTTGTTATTTGACCTCTTAGGATGACTTTAAGTTTTTGATCTATGGTGGTCTATACTTGGGCACGGCGCAATTAAACGGAAACAATGAGTAGGAAACTTCCATCATAGAAGTTGGGAATAGTGTCTCGGGTTCAGTGTTATTGAGTTAATGATAATTTCTTTTTATGTTGGTCACATGAAGGATGCAAGCAGGACTGGGATTATAATAAGCATTTTGTGTGGCATCAAAAGATAATAAGACATTACTATATCTTCAAAATTTAATAAAGATGTTTTTTTGGTGGCCCTGTTTCTACCAGTGTGACGCTATTTCTAAATATTCTAGGAAGCTGCTAAACATTATATTTTAGGACACAATTAAACATATTAAATAAACTTAATTTCTTTCAATCGTCAGCGGATTCCCTCGTCTGCGCAAGCTGAAAGAACTCCACATGTGTAACATGCAGAGCCTTAAACGCATCGGTGTTGGAGCTCTCGCGGGCTTAGAGAACTTGCAGAAACTACACATGAGCTTCAACCCTCAACTGTCAGTCATACATCCGAAAGCTCTTGCCAGACCTGATGAAATTGGAGAGACATATGATTGGCCACCGATTAAAGAGGTAATAAATAGAGTGTCTTTTTTGTAACGCGCTATCTACTTTTCTAGAAGAGTAGACAAGTTTGGGACTTGCACCTAAAACTCTTTATACCCCCTATTTCTGCTGTCCGAAGACGTCAAAGACAGTCTGTAACATTTCATGTATTTCTACCGATGGAGAAGGCAACTTTGAAACAGTTGTACACACTGGAGACTATAGGATTAGGAGATATTGGACGCTATCCGTCGGTTGCCTCTCGGGTAGTAAGTGTAAACATTCGTCAGTATCTTTTTCTTGTACATAGCTTCCGAAGGTCAAATTAAAAAAGAAATTCCTACTTCTTGGTAGTAGAAGTCGCAGCAGAATACATAAACCCTAATGTAGTCTCATTATTAGCTACGATATAAAGGTAAAGTAAAGTTTAAACTGCCTTTGTGTTCTGATGATGAAGACCAGATTCGACCAGACCAGACCAAGACTATCTTAGACGTAAAGTTCCAGGGTACAATTTCCAATGGGTACAGAAATTAACAGCTCGGTATGGTTAATGGTAGAGCTCCTTATCAACAGCAACATGAGTTCAGGAATCCGGAAGTTGCTAGCTCTATCTTCAGCATTATCATGATCAACTTTTTATCAGCTATGATGAGAGTCAATGGCTATCCCGTTAAGATAAAAAAATCAGACACTCAAAATTCAAGTTGAAAATACCTTCACCACCCTTTCTATTTCTATTTCGGACTTTGGCTATACTAACGTTTCCCCTTATCTCGCTACAGCTGTATCTTCATTCCAACAACCTGCAAGAGGTGGATTCCCGTCTAGTCTCCCGGTGGGATCTTTTGGAGGCTATCGACGTATCCGACAACCCATTCATGTGCGACTGTTCCACGCAATGGATGGTTGACGTTTTGGTACCTATTGTGGACAAAAGGAAGGATAATTCGTCTTCTGTTATGATGTAAGTATCTAACGTAATTTGACAAGATGTAGCTCATTCAAGAACAGAAATTCTTAATGTAATTTGTAAATTATTACCCCCTAAAAGTTATGTTCGTGCGAAAAATAATATAAGATATTAAATATAATATTTAAGCATGGTATTTACAATCTAGTTTAAAATAAAAGAAAATAGTAGTAGTCTAGAAGAAAGAAAACAAAAAGCGATCGCCGATCTCGGCTTTTTTCTAAAATGTCACACGCCGCTCTTAAATACTTCAAGGAGGCCGCATGTCTCTCGCTTCGAAGCCTCCTTGCAAGTTTGCGCGTGAGCAGTTATTAATTATGTCAATAACTTGTTCAAGTTATTGAGAAAATTTTTGGTTATCCGATTAATGTACTGCGTAATGTATGACACCGTCTTTCGTTCATCTAGCTGTCAAGAGCCAGTCGAAATGCGTGGTTTCACCATGAAGCACCTTCATGAAATTCATCGCACTATGAGATGCGTCGATAAGTATGGTCACAGGCCTGAGAGAGATGGCAGTATACTACTTGGAACCTTGATTGGTAGGAATTTGTATAATGCTTATTTTTAGAATATTACACAATAAATGTTTAAAAGTATTACAGTATGTTTGGGTTAAGAATGAAGTGAGTAATACTTGTCTGCCAGCCTAGCCACGCCCCTTAGCCAATCAAATCGTTCGTAATTAGTAAGTCTATTTCATAGTGACCAGTTGAACGCATACTTTCTAACACAACGGTTGTGTTCCGTGCTTTGTTTGTAACTGAATTAAATTAAAAAAATTAATACCTCACATATTCGAAAATATAAAACTTGTTCGGTAATTCTCAGCGTAGAAAGTAAATTAATTTACAACGATTTTAAATACTTTTAACCAGTATAATTTTAATACGACTACGGATATTATAGTACAGGAAACAGCCACTGAAAAAAAGAGTTCCATTTTAAATAATTGATAAATTCGATGAATTACACAAATCTGAAGTAAGGAGAAAAGTACTTTTACAATATTTTTAAATAACGACTACTTATTTCTTGTTTATATTAAATGTATTTTTATTTTTTTTGTTTTAATTTTAATAATGCTTAATTTGGGATAAATAATAGGTGTGAATGTGAAATATATTATATATTATTGTATATTATATCCAAACTTAAACTAAATACAATATTTCGTATCCTCAGGTGTTCTGTTAGCTCTGCCAATCATGCTGGGTCTGGTACTTCTATGGAGGCGGGGATTCTTCTCCTTCCTAGGATTCAGAGGACCAGGCAACATGTCCAGAGCGTTCTACAAGCGAGCTCCAGATAATGATAACTTTATATAAATAAGTCATTACGTTTAAGTCTCTATTTTAAGTAAAATTAAGTTAATAATACAGTGTCGCAGTTTACAAGCTATTGTTTTATGCAAAAGGTGCTTACCAAAGTATATCAAATGGTGAATTTAAGCTAGTTTGGTGAAAAAACATTAAAATTACAGACTAGGGAGAAGTTTATTTTATAAACTAGAAAAATGCAGCGCCATTTTGGAAAGTAAATTATGTCAACTGTCGCCTATCTTCTCGCATAGTGATTCTAAGAGTAGCATATACTATCCACTTTTTCAATTATACATTAATTTTGTTATATGCATAAATAAATGAAATAAATATACCTCCGTATTGCAGACATATCTTCATATCTTCTTCATAAGCCGCTGAAATGAATAAACTTACTTAGATTAAAATACTACAATATTCTTTATTCTTATTCCATACACACTTAGGATTTCAATAATAAATGCAGAAGCAATCCTTTATCTGCAATCAACATGTTCTGACATATATATCGATAGACCAGCTCGAGAAGGTTTTGATAACGAAAACAAAGCAACTTTCGCCATGGTTGGTCCTGGATGGGTCAATAATTAGCTATCTGGTGCTCGTGCACGTGAAGCCGATGGTCCTGGTTGTTGCGGCAACCACTTCATCAACAAAGCCACATTGGCCCAGCGCTGTGGTGTTATAGCCTAAATACCTCATGTGTTTCTTCCATTTAGGAAGTACTGTGCCCAACAACTGTTGATAATATATTCTTATAAAGTGGCTAGGAATCAATTTTTTTTAAAAGACAAATTATTATAACTACAATGTAATTATTTTTAATTAGAAATTAACAGAACAAAATTTAAACATGGCTAAAATAACAGAAACAGAGTAACAGAAAATGTGTGATCGCTCGACGAAGGCTAGGCGCAGAGTTGGCCGCAGATGGCCTTTACAGCGTTACCGGGGTTTTAAGGAGGCGTGAACCTGGGAGAGTCCTCAGGCCTTAAGGGGCGATTCGCCTCTGGAGGAGTTCTAATCGACAGGCATCACCTCCTGGGGAGGTGTCCCGCTGTCTCTTAGAGTCTCCAGGGCGCTCGAGCCATGAGGGAGAAAGAGGCTCGCGCCGGGTTGCGACGCCTTATATAGTGTTCGGAGGTAAATAAAACAATTCCACCCTCCTACTTCTTCTTCTTCTTATCTAACAGTATCTCTATGGTTGGGGATCTTTTACATATCCAGAAACGCTACATAAAAAATGCTCCTTGCATGTGAAATCAGAGTTAAGGCAGTGGTATGGACAAAATTAATGATATCTTTGTAATTTATGCGTTTATACAGTTAGCTTTGTATAATTAGTTCCCTTTAATATGGGTACACTAATACTACAAAAAAATTTAACCAATCGTTTAATTTTTGTTTCGTTTTATCTTATTACTAGCTTCCGCCCGCGGCTGCACCCACGTAGCGATCTCTCATGCGTTATATTACCTACAAGCTTCCCAGATAATCAGAATATCCAATTCAAAAATAATGATTTAACTCCAACCATAGTTCCAGAGATTGTACTATATGTATTCCAGAATCATACGAAAGAAATATCCTTTTTAAAGCTGATTTATATATTCATTTAGATTATCTCATATTTTTGATTGAAGTTTTCGTTTTTTTAAATATGCAGACATCGGCTTTTGTCGCTTGTTATAACATAGCTTGCTCTATAGCTACTGAGATGGTCAAAGTCAAAATATTTTATTCCACTTTGGTACTTATATACATACACTTATTGACACCTGTTCGTAAATCTACCAGAGGGTCTTGTCCAGAGAAGAACAGGCAAGAAACTATGCCAGATGGCCCTCCCTTACACGATGGTTTTTTTTAAGAAACTACACAGACCCACAGGAAATATTTATTATAGTTTTTTTTTAAATACCTATCTGAGTGAAGAGGTTGTTTGTTAAATTTCCACTTAGAATACAATTAAGTAACAATGAGACAATACAATAAAGTGAATATCATGTATTATATCAATATTATATAAATGAATTGTGTATATTGTACTTATTTCTTTTGTGTGAAATAAAATATGTAATCATTTTTTATTAATATTCTTTTATTGATGTGACATGTATTAACCTTTTTTTTATTCTCAACGAACTTGGAGTACCCACCTAAGACGTGGGGCTTGCGGCGTGTCCGGGTAGTGTAACCTTTGATGAGGGGACAAATCGTAGTCACGTGGGCTTAATTTTCGCTAAGAGTTCCATCCAAGCCGCCCTTGACACTACTAGGGAGGGCCGGTTTTTAGGAATGTAGTTACGGGTGGGCGAGAGAAGGCGGGTTGTGGTGGCCGGTCTTACAACACCCTACAGGCGCCAACGCATGAATTAAATAAGCTGTCACGTCTGGAATTGCCCAATTAATCTAGGCAATCTCCATTAGCGCGTAACCTGGGGAATTGCTTCGGCAGAACCCAGGTCGCCCCCGTGAAGGGCAATGGAGTTACCGGAGAGCTTTAGTAGGTATTCCCAGTGCTGCTCTGATACGGCACTGGGTGATTCCCGCATGCGCCCACACACCCGCTGTTAAGCCAGTAGTGAGTAGTTCAGTAAACGAATTCCTATTACAGGGAAAAGCAAAGAAACTGAAGCCCATACAGCCATGTCTTATGTAGTTATTTCTTTATTTATAGCTCCGCGATACCGTTGTTACGAATCCTTTTGCCTTATGGAATTTTTGACGATCAAAGACAGGCACAGCCATTTTGTTAATGACTTACGAGAAAAAAAATTTGAAAATGGAATACAATGTTAACGATCATAATGAAATGATACTAAAATGGAATGAAATATTAATGATTATGATGAAATGATACGAAAATGAGAATGAAATTATACAATAATGCGAAAAAAGGAACTAAATATGAAAATGAAGTAATGAAAATGAAACTGAAAAACCTCACCAACCAATACTGAATTATTGATACCATATATTGCGCAATGTAACGAATCCTCTTGGCAAACTGCACCATTTTCACACAACAAAATTCACTCAAACATAATATACGAAATAAAATATACAGCACCCAATTGACCCAGCCATCAGTCGCCAGAAACTGTTACTACGTTTATTGGTAGATGAGTTTCTCAAAGCATATTAATTTAGTTATTTAACTTAGATACTAACAGTTACATTCTAATAACTAACAGACCTATGGTACCATTAATAATTAAAAGAAGTAGAAGATACGGTATAAATGACAGCGGAGGGATAATGATTTAAAAGTATTGGAATAATTGAAGAACCGACCTTCGATTAGTTGTACCACGAAAATTACGAAACTGACACATTTATAACCAAAGAGATTGCAACCACCGCTTTGCTCCTTTAAAAACATACGAAAAAGTCACTTGTCACAGAAAGTGACACATAAATACACTTTTTTAGAAAAATGTAGAGGAAAACAATAAAAATAATATAATATATTATGGCGTAAGTACTGCAAGTTTTTTAACTGTGTTCGTTCTCTTTTTACAATACTGTTAAGATAGTTTTCTATGGCAAATAATAGATTCGCGATTTATTCATATTCTTATATGAAAATATATATATAATATTAAATATGTTGTTCTGTTACCTAGTATCCATATCATAGACTCTTAATGATTCTTAATTTGGATTAAATAATAGGTGTGTGTGTGGGTTATTTAAATAGTAGCTTTTGTCCGCTTCGAACTTATGGAATTAAGAATCGAGTATCTAAAACAGACGATTGTCTGGTCGTCTGGTCTGTATGCTCTTCTACTTGCACCCTTTTACACTTCTGCAGCGCACACTAAGGTTTTTGATACCTTTATTATAAAATGTTTGTCTTTTACTGTACTGTCTGGATGGATTGTGTGTGATGTAGAAATGGAAATAAAGACTTTATCAATCTATCTATCTACTTAGCTAGTAATTCCGGTTTCGAATAGGTATTTATTATTGTTATTATTTTTAACCAGTAGTTACTACTATTACTATTTAGATAGATAGATAGATAAAACATTTATTTCCATCTCTACATCACACACAATCCATCCAAACAGTACATAGATTAAAAGACAAACATTTTGAAATAAAGACCTTTGTGTGCGCTGCAGAAGTGCAAAAGGGTCGCAACTCAGTGACTAATTTTGTTCACATCGGGATGTGAACAAAGCACTGATATTCTGCTACAACCCGAGGGCTTTTTAAAATTAAAGTTATAGATGGAAAAAACAATTAAATATTAAATGTGTGTACATGAATATAACTAAGATGTGTGAGATATTAGATAAATAAAATAAGATAAATATTTATAACCAGTAGGGGTTTAATATTTTTATTATTAGTACTGAAATTTATATACATGTTGCTATGTGTACTTTGCTATTATTTAGTACCTAGAGTATTATCTAGTAACATTAGAGCCCTTAATGATGCTTATTTCGGGCTAGATAATATAGTTAAGAAAAATGATGAAATTTAGGCTGAAATTTATCGCAGAATATTATTTATAATTTTCTTCCTGTAAAATGGTGGCTTAAATTTTTAAGAAGACCTTTTATACGTCTATAAAAGCTTAACTCAGTTATATGCAGTCGTTTTTGCGTGATGCGTGTACAAACATTCGGACAGGCAGACAGACTGCCTTTCATGGTACTGACTCCTTGTTCCGTTTTCCTCGAACGGTTTCACGTAAGCTCCTTAATTTTGTCATCGTACTGTATATCAAGCTAGGAATTTTGAAATATGCAGATAAATATACAGATATGTTCTGTTAACAGAAAAATCAGCATAACTATTTTTTACACTAATAATGATAATGATAATAACTATTGTTTTTATTTTTATAATAACACAGTTTTTAAGTTGTTAATTTAATTATTTCGTAATCACTTAGTTCGATTCAATTCTAATTGAATACATTGTTACACATAAAATTACATATAAATGAAAACGTTTAACTCGTATGTTACAAAATAACTGATAAAGATAATTAATAAATAACTAATAAACATAATTAATTAATATATCTATAGATAATTAACCCTTTTCAGGCCGGGCGGACCTTAAGGTCCGGTGTGCATGTGTGTCCGCGCCACCTATTTTTCTAAGAAATAAACCTTTTTTTATTAATAACTGATTTTTGTTATTTTTTTAAGACACATAAATCAAAAATGCGTTCGCCGGCCTGAAAAGGGTTAATTATTAATTATCTAGGCCGCCTATTTGTAGTGTTTAAATTTTGTTATTTCTGGTTAAATTAAGTAGTTATTAAATAGATAAGTTATGTATATTTCTAATAAAATAAATAATATTGCATATCCTAGGTAATCACGTCGTTTCTTGTTCAGTTATGTTGTTTAATGTAGAAATATACCAGGAGATATTTTGCACAAGTGTTAAATTAAAGGAATTACAAAAACCAGTTTTCCTTCGTGGTCCCATTAGTGGGTCCCAAAATTGGGACCACGAGAAAACAGGGTGAAAAATCACTTTCAATGTCAGTTGCGTGGTGTGCCAACACTGCCAGGGCCGCCTCAGTAAGGAGAGCGTCGCCATCAGGCAAGGGTTCAGCTACCATAAGAAATGCCATAAGTGCTGTTAGTACCATATCAAATTATTAATATTTGGAACTTATTTTGAATTAATTAAGCTTATTTAGATCTATTTATTTATCTGAGTATGTATAGGATAAGAGTGGTTATAGCATTGTAATTAGAATCATTATTATTTATCATGTATATAATTGTTAATTCTGAACAGTGTTAACCCTACAGCTACGGGAGTAAAATTGTCCCAACTTCGACAAATGTAGATCATTTTGGCTAAGCTAAAATGAGTTTTATTCTCAAACAATAGTTTGTTATTAATGGTAGTGCATTAATTGCAATTGTCACATACAAGTTTGAGAGCTATCAGAAACGATTTGTTGAATCTGTATATAATTTAATATTTACTTGGTCAAAATGACCAAGATTAGTAGCTGCAGGGTTAAGAGATGGCGCTTCACACTTGTAAATACATTATTCCTTTGTATTATAGAAGTCTAAGGAATTTAGACTTAACGAGGTATTCAATAAACCTGTAAAGTATATATTGGCTTATAATCTATTTTTTTTGTTCGTCGTTTGACTGACCTTAATAGTAATTGCATGTAAGGGAACAGTCAAATTACTCATTTCAATCAAAAATCATTTTAAAGGAACCAGCCGACAAATCTTCGATTTTTTAATTTTCTAACTGCCCATTAGAATAGAATAGAATTTCCAAAATGTGTAAAATTGCTGTAAAACATTTCATAAAGTAAGTACCAACAAGTTAGCCAAACCAGGCATGCAACATTTAAAATTAAAAATGTTATACAAGGAACAATATCTTTGTAATTTAATAATGAGCCATAGCCAAAATTTAACTAGCTCTTTGAAATCTTGCGACTGTTGAAAATACCATGCAGTGCGCCATTTATTTTTGAGCCAGTACAATAACTTATAAATAAGAAACTCAAACCAGTCCACAATTTTGACATATAAATGTCAAAATTAGTAAATGGTAATAAGAAACAGCTAAATGATAATAAAATTTAAATGATTCCAGACGTCTGCAGTGAAACCAACCTAAAAAACGCGGAGGTGTTTAAAGGTGTGATATTCTGCTCCGGCTGCTCCCAAAGAATCTTCCAGGGCTGCTCTACAGCTAGGAATTCCAAGAATGGAAAGTCTAAGGCGTGCAAGACGAAAGTCAAGAGACGGAGAAGGATCCCACAGGAGGTGGGGTGTGAATACTCATACATAACACATCAAAAGCTGTTAAGCAGCTGTTAGTTCATGAAACGGAATGTAGCTAGGGTTGTCACAAGGAATTCACTTATCTTACTTTTGTCTAGAATTTGGTACTACAGTCCTGTATATATTACAGGACTAAAGAGATATATAAGAGATTCCTTGATTGTGTTACTAGACGAAATGCGGATTAAAATATAAAAGTAACAGTATTAACAGTACCTTCTCCTTTGCCTGTCCTAGGTAATTACAGTCTATATACATCCTAATTGATTTTCCTATTTAGGAGATTCACCTGAGTAGCTTGTGTTGTATCACCACCATGCTAGCCCAATGTGACCAACCATGGCGAAAAGTGCTTTGTTTTCACTATCGAAACCAGAGCGTTCGAACTACTACGCTAACGAGCTTCTCAACAAGTATACGTCCATCAGCTTTCCACCAACTTTCTGACTCCACGGCTCATCAGTTTTGCGTACAATTTGATTTTCACCCAAATTACTCTGTTCAGGATTATTTCAAACTCCCAGCAGCAAGAAGTCCGTGGACCAGATCCACTGCATCGATAATTACTTCTATATTACTATTTTGACCTATCAATTGCTGTACGTACAGGATAGGTGACGACAAAAATATTTTCTTAGTCACTCTTACTCCTCAATCAGGATAAAACAGCGGACAGAGGAAGATATCGTCATGTCAGTGGTGTGTTGGAGCTGACACAGCTGGCTGCTTCTTCAGGATCTGACAGCAGCAATCCCCCGAAAACACAGACGAGACGAAGGTATTCAGATTTAAAATAAAGAAACTCTTGCAAACACGCTCATGAAATTTACGCTACGTCCGCGGTAGTCCGCAATATCAGGCAACTTGCTTGACAGGCGCTAAGCTAGTTGACAAAAGTATTCAGACTTTTAACAAAGAAAGCTCTTTCAACCACGCCCGTGAATGCTTGATTAACACCTGACGGAGAGATCGTAAGTGACCAGGCAAGTAGAAAAGTGAAGAAGACATTCTAAACTATAGAGGTTGTATAGACAACCACCCATACAGAGTTCTTTACGCTATAATCTAAGCGACCTGTAAAGGTTCGCACACATTTACATCAGAATTAAAAAAAAATAGAAGGTACTCAACTTATTATATATGTATGTATGTATGTTTTTTGTATGTTTGTCGTGAGATTTCACTGTAAATTGAAGTCGGTTTTTAAAATAGTTTTTTTATTTTAGAGAGTACACTCCTGAGGTGGTCTCATTGTCGCCATGTCAGGATCTGGTTATGAGATACCAGGGAAATCGAGGGCAACTTATTAAATTTAATAGGCTCATTATTCATATTTTTTTTAATAGTTACTCGAGTATTTTTTACAAAAGGCAAATAGGCAGACAAGTATCCAATACTGGCCACCCATCTAACTTTAACCTTAGAAATTGAACACTCAAATTAGTGAAAATAAAAACATTTAAAAAAACTCCAACTGACTTTAAAACCTTTGTACAATATTGTAATATTATGTTATGTCCTTTTAATTGTCTTGTACTTGTCTTATCGTGTACATAAATTGTTAAATAAATAAATACTATATATCTAGCATTCCTACGTGTTTGTCTTTCAGTGATTCCTCTGCATCATCCAAAAAGTTAGCATACGACGAAGAGAAGGAAATGATTGCTAGAGTAAGTAAAGAATACAAATTACTTAATTTTTTGTACTTTCTTTAGCACTGTTGCGGATTGAGGGAGGCCTTTGTCAAAAGACACACAGATGATTATGTAGCGGTTCCCCAAGATAACGTTTTTTTGGTATCTGATGATTGAGTTTTGTCTGAAGTAAGGTTATTATTAGTTCAAAAATTACTATATTTCGTAAAGTTAGCTAAGCAGTAAGAATCTAACATGTAGTAAGGACCTTACATAAGAGAAATACTGACCTTGGCGACACAAAACTATCTCTATTTCACAGTTCCTTTCAATGAATTCATGATATGCATAAAATGTAGAGAATGTGGGCGTGTGTTGTTAGAACTCCACAGTTTACGCCAGTTTCTTCTCATGTTGCCTACAGGCTGAATACATATGTCATGAACTAATTTATATCAAGCAGAGCGTCAAGCATTGATGACCAGATTAAACTTAAAATCGTATGATGCTGGTGTTGTGCAGCAAATTTTGACAGAACCGACATCTAAAGCTGCTTTCAAAGTTTGCGAAATTATAAAGAAACTAGATCGTCGGTGACTGCCGCTCTGTGTGATTAACTTTATTTACAGGACTTCCTATATAAATATGTGTTAAATTATAAGGATTAGGTTATGATGGAACTGACATATCTTTAAGATAAAAGTTCCTAATTAAAAATAGATAAAAAAACATCCTTGTAAACGGCGTATTCATGAAAATAAATGATTTGGTTTGATTTTAATGAACTCAGTTAAAAATAGCAAAATTAAAGTTCAAAGTGGTGAAACAGCGTGATTGTATAGTGTATTTTTATTTCCAGGAACCTAAGGACCCCAAAAGGAACAGTGCAGGTACATTTGTAGATGTCGAGACGACAGTGCAATACCGCTTACAACTTATACAGTTCAGTCGGGTCATAGTACAGTCTTGTCTAAATTCCGTCTACTAAATAGTTCAGTGTTGTTTAAATTCCGTCTACTAAAAAGCTCATATTTACTCTCTCAAAACGCGTTTGGGTGCTGATGGGACTGGCGCGCCGCTGAAACACCTTCATGATGTTCGCGGCGGCTGATTCAATAATGGCTTTCTGGCCATCGTGCGCAAACGCACTTCTTATTTGTAGTGATTTGCCACCATCAGCTGGGAGTCTACTCAATATTGACACTTACTCTTTAATTTGAGTAGGATAAATTAAATTATGACATATTATTTAATTAAATTAGTATTATATGTTCTCTCATTTACTAATTATTAATAACGCGATTTAGTAAAGTCACAATTTTACTAATATGGATCTAACATTTGTATTGTGTATGTTTGTTTAAATTTGTTTTGTATTTAATTTTGTTTGGTAGAAATCTTGTATGCTCTATTTCAGTCTTGTCTAACTTCTGGTGGAAGTTCAGTTTTGTCTAAGTATCCATTTTTCGAAGATCGAATGAGAAATTTTGTCTCAGTTTTGGTAACACGTGTGGTATTGCACTGCTCTCGTAATATATATATTTTATTAATGTCAACATGTGACAAGGAGTTATCCTCGTTTTGAGCCACAGTTACCTGAATTATTTGTGTTAAAGTGGACACAGCTGTCCTTTTTGTAATTATAGTGATAGAACAGGATGCAGTGCACTTAAATTAAGTTTTAGAGTTTACAACATAGAATAATGCTTATTATATTCCTCGTCATGTATCTGATGGTATACATACGAGGCATGTGGGTTCACGGGCAATACGTCGCATGGCTATCTCCCTTAGTGTTAGTTAGTTTAATTCATGTCGAGACGTTTCGATAGTAGTTACGTTCGACTGATTATCGCATTATATAAAAGTCTTTTCCAATACTTCACAACAGATGAACAAACATGATATTCTTTAACCAAATAAATGTTGTTCATTTCCGACATCCACGCGATCGAAGTCGCGTAGTATTTATCGTATATCGTAGTTATTTATAAAAGATAAATAATGTTCATTAGGCTCGGTAAAATTCCAGAAAGACTTGTACCATTTGAATTCAGATTGGTAATTCAGTTCGGAAAATAGTCTAGACTAGTCCACCTTACTTTTCATAGATAGCGTTAGTTTTAGATTTTAATTGATAAAATTCACTGGGTTTACTAATATATAATAAATAACTGGTTTTATTTTAAAACAACGGGACTCCCTAATACAATTATCGTATACAATTTGACGACAAACACGATCGACCGATCAAAACTCAAACTAGGGGTACAGGAAGAATTGGTGAGACGAGGATCGACATGACACTACCTTGATAAATATTGAATTAAAATATTTTCTTTTAGAAATGGGAATGACGACCGAGGTGACTCATGAGCTTCTTCGACAGATGAATTGTCCGGTTGTAGAAGATCGTAAAAAGACGTATGTTTTCCTTTTATCGTGCTACTAGTTATAATGTAATTCTTACTGTTTTCACACAAACAGTTAAATTTAATGAACATTTAAAACAAATAGAGACAGAATAAGTACTGTCGTATAATTGAAATCTTTTCTTATTCAAGTTGGTGTACTAAACATGTTGTCTGAATTTCCCTACACGTTTTGAACTTCATTTGCTTCTCAATTTAGTTTCCGTAAAGTTCCTAATATACTTAAGTAATACAATGGAGCTTACCAACCAGCAAACCAACGGACACACAAGACAGTAGAGGACGTTATCTCTTGCTGTCTTACGCATATAAGACGGAGGAAGAGCAAATGACGTATAAGAGTACCCACAGAATGCACCCCCCACCCAGATATATCTGGCGTTCGGCTAACTATTTCTATAAGGAGTTACACACAGATTTTTATTAAAACTAGTCTAGCATCAGCGTTGCGCCTTATGAGACAATTTTTTTAAACTGTTTTAATATTATACAGTGTTCCCACTTTTATTATATATATTTGAGTTTATATCGATATCAGGTTTTGGTTTTCCTATGAAATTAGATAAATAAAATGCTTATAAATAAATATCACTCAATATTATTTAGCAATTATAAATAAATGCATAATTACAGATAGATAGAATATTCTTTATAAAAATTATAACGGTAGGCGACGATAAAAGGCCTCCGGAGAGAGCCTCTTGACGGCGTACGGTGTGGCAATCGCGCGTGACGCACTTTTAGCACTGATTAATTTTGTCATTGTGTGTGTGCACATGTGTAGGTATAATACCTACCTACCTACCGTGCCCAGTTAGTTGTTCCTATATCGATTTAGTTTAGAATCGAGTCTAATGTCCATATTTTCACATTTTAGATACAAATCGCCTCCTCTCAGGTGCCCACCTAAGGACAAAGGAGACAGTCGATATGTAAGTTTATTACTTAGCTGTTTTATGGCGTTTAGCCTGATAGTAAGTGATATATAGCCTGTAGTCGCTCTTAGCGTATTGTACCCTACTCACGTTCATTACACTATGATAATATAAGGGACATGTCTGGTACTTAGTCTGTTATTATCTATCGAAGGAGCACAAATACTTAGCTGCGATGTTTTGTGAGATGGAGTTAGAGCGGTAAGCTCTACATTTATGATTGCATTGAAAATATGGTAGAAAATTTATTAATTTCCTTGGAAAAAGTAAAATATTGAGTTAAATATTTTTATTTATATTTATATATAAATTATCTGTTATTTATTCATGTTTATACCTTACTATCAAGATGGTAAGCTATTACGTATTATTATTTTGAAATCAATTTTAAGTCTTCCCAATCCCTCGATGGCTCGAGGGATGGGAGAGTATCCCTCGACCAGAGGAAGCCAGACGGCCGAGGGTCAGGACGACAGACAGAGGAATCGGCAGAATCATTATTATTATCAATAATATTACCTAGCTCAATAGCTAGGTATTATTATTGTTATTTAATTTTAAAACTTTAATTTCAAAACAGATTTGTATATTTGGCGGACTTGACGATGCATATCGTTCTCTATCAGTCCACTACGGGCCAAGTATCCTTGCATACTAGCCTTGTCATTAATATTATACAATAATATACAATGACACATAGAATATTTACCCATTATTATACTATTGATTCATAATCTTATTTAATTCGTGGTATTTAAATAAAATTTTCTCTTTTTTTTCAGAACAAAACTGTGATTTGCAGTGATTTACGGATAGCCGGTAAATATGAGTGTTTTTGTGTTTAAATAATACTTGGTGTTACGGACTTTTGGCCGGCGTTGCTGGCCGCTATTGTCTTTGACTAAAACTGACATGGGACAGGACTTGACACGTACGTGATTGGTACGAAAATTAGTTTTTTGCTCGCGGCTTTGTTATTTTGTTGTAATATTTAAAAATATAGACCGTTAAGACCTGACGACGCCTTTTCCTCTTCATTTGACTTAATACATGCTTATTAGTTATTTCAAAATTAAATCAAAACTCGTATGGACCGGGAATATAACTCTAATTAATTTTATTATTATAAAATCACTGCATACAAATCTACACCTATACTCTAGTGTGAGTTTAAATACTATTGAGATGTTTGCGATTGTAGTTGCGTGATTATTGCATATATAAAAAGTCATTTCCAAAACTTCACAACAGAGGCGCTGCTGTCGTTTGTAAACAATTTGACAGCCGACAACAAACACTATCGAGATGGTTCAATTCGATTGTAACTCACACTAAGGGTACTGATGATAAGCAGTAGTAGGGGTGTTTTTGTAAAGATAGTGCAGCATGCGACATATTCCGTCAGCCACCTATAACTTCACATATAAAGATTGATTCATTTTTGATTCATATAAAGCTATAAGTATTAACTTAAACCACCGTTAATGAAAATTTTTAGTAGTATTATTATAAACCTAAATATAGTATGTATTATGTCTTTAATTAAAATATGTACTTTATTTAATGGTTTTTGTTGTGTATGTCTTTATTGGTTACCCTTAAAAATAAAATAAAGAAGGCTATATACACAAAGGTCTATATTATAAAATGTTTGTCTTTTAAACTATGTACTGTCTGGATGGATTGTGTGTGATGTTGAAATGGAAATAAATTCTTTATCTATCTATCTATGTTATACGAGGGAGCTAAATTTGGTAGTTTGCGACTACGTTAATTCATATGAGTGTTGTATGTCGCCAGAGTTAGGAGCCTCTACGGAAATCGCTCATATGGCGTTACGAAAAAAGTCTGAACTACCTGTCATCATCAAATCCACGTAAGTCTTTTTAGAATAAACACAGATATCTATACAATATCCTCAATTCCATTTTTTTATATGAATCTCAGCAAATGGCTCGACATCACCTGATGACAAGCAGTAGAGGAGTTGTCATCTAATCATGGGTTTCAATAAGCTACCAACCTTGCTTAGCAGTTGAATTTTAACATATTATGTATGTAAAATTCTGAGTTTCGATTAATCAGCGTAAATATTCAGCTCACTTTTTTGAAAATCGATTTGCAAAGCTTGCTAGCATTTTTGTCCTTAGTTTGGAATTTTAATGATATTTAATTATTTATTTAAAGCACATTGTCCTGTTCCAGTACGAAAGAGATGGAGTCTCCCAGTGTTTCAGGATTAAATCAGGATTCAGGTTTGTATTAAGATACGTTTGTAACTTTATAGTCGCGTAAAACTGATAAAAAATTGCCTTTATCATATATATATTATTATTATTTTTTTTTATTGCATCTATCGGCAAATGATAAATAAAATGTTTATTGGAAACAGTTCAGTGTAACATTTTATTTTGGACCTCAGAATATAGTTAATATTCATAGCCCAAGACAGGTAGTGTAAGTAATTAGTGTTATAGGATCTTATTTGTGCGAAAAATACTCAGAATTTGGGCTAGATCTAGATCTCTTTGATCATAAGCCTATATATTGAGCCAACATAACTACACTGGCTCTATGCGGGTGAAAGAGGGGACTATCTGGTCCAGGGGGACAACCGGAACCAACCGCTTAACGTCGATCCATGGGGAAAGTTGAAACCACAACACTCAAACCACTACGCCAACAAGCTCATCGATATGTCTTTTAAAAAGAACTCGACAAGCACATCCCTCTGGTCCAGTGTTCGATACCCTGTTAACGAGTAATAGTGTATAATGGGACTGAGAAAATTAAGAATTGATTTGAAAATAATATTATAATATTTTTTGTACAAAATCTTAAGTACATAATTACAATTTAATTGTCCACCAGGGGAATCTTGCCTTAAATTTCACAGAGGTTCCCAAGCATAGATGTTTGTATGTTCATTTAGTATATTTCTGATTTATATACATATTACTATCTATATTTCTCTGGTATGTAATATCCATGACATAAGCTCTTAATTATACTTAATTTAGTCTGGGTGTGAAAAAAGTGTTATAGTATTAGTTCTGTATTCTTCTGAAATATTTATTATTATTTAATGATTTGCTTTGATTCAGATATATCAGGCGACAACGAATGGTTAGAGTCGACTTCCTCATTGAAACAGACCCTCCGATCGTAAGTACTGGTTCTGAATGCGAAAATGACAGTGGTAATTAACTGGATTTTTAATTTACAATAGTGGTAATTAGGAAGGTCGTCTTGGGTATATTACCACCTTTTATTTTTCGACCGTGAAGCAATTTTATGTGCTTCGGTGCGAAGGTAAAGGTCATGAGTGCAAGTACCGAAGATCACCTTAATTTAGGGTTGACTCTAGACCCTCGTTGGGAACGTATATGAGCTGTAGGAGATGCCTGTCACCAGCATTTCAACGAACCATTATTATCAAGTACTTTATTCCATCGTATTGCATTTTCATGAGTTAAATTGTAACGGAGGAGCTTGTAAGCGGTAGCAGTTCAAACGCTTTGGTTTTGATAACGAAAACAAAGCTACTTTCGCCATGGTTGGTGCCTGGATACCCATCCATCCAATCAAATATGTTATCTTAACCTCCTCCGCTTCATTGGGCACGTTATGCCATTTGGTTGTAGATGAAATAGGCATTAGACTTCAGTGGATTCCATCTTATATTGGTTTGGGTGGTAAAAGAGGCTGACCGACTGGCAACACAAGGAAAGGTAAATATTATAAAACCGTTTTATTTCAAGGTAAGGCAAAGGAATTAGTTATAAGACGGTCCAATGAGGAAGAACAACTGAGTTGAGATATCGTGAACCAATAAATTCATTAATTAAGAAATATGTAAAATTTTTGGGAATATTAGTAATTCTTGGATTCGTAATAGTTATATAGTAAAAACACATTGAACTTAAATCATGATTAAAGTACGGAACAAAGTTATGATAAGTCTGTCTTGCATTTGCCTTAGACCAAAATTTACATATTAAATACAGAAAAATCCACCAAGATACGGTTCTTTTGTTCCAGAGGCTGGTTCGACAGACGCCTGGGAAGCCTTATCAAGATGCCGTACAACTTTTGTAAGTTATTAATTAAAAAATTAAAAAAAAAAACGTAATGTGCGATTCGAAGCCCACCGAGGGTCCAGTACAAATTTGTAGGTTTTTATTTTTTAAAGTATATAATTACAAATGTGTAGTTTGACAGGTCTTACCCTATACTTGTAGTATGAGATGGTATTACTTGTCAACTAGTTTGGGTCAACGGAGGGTACCTTATAAATTTTGATTTAAATTAAATTCAAATTATTTATTGCATACCATAATGTTACATGTCGGTCTTAAGATTAAATAATTAATCATCATGGAAACTGTTAGGCACAGCATTATATTCAAGATATATCCTGGAAAATAGGAGAGGATAAATACTTTTAAATTTATATGGTTAAACTATTCTAAGAAACTAATTTTTATTTTGACTTAATTTAATTCAATAAAAACTTAATAAGAATAAATTATATATAATATTTCAAATCAATTAGCTATTTTTATATCTATGTCGAAGTTTATGAATATAATTGTGTATAATATTTAATATTTGAATTCATTATATATCATTTTGAGGGATAAGTGTGTCATTTTTATATTTAAGTCAAAAAAAGATATTCCTTGGGAGGGCTGCGGCCTGCTCCCGAGAAACGCTGCATAGCGACTGAAGTCCCATGAGCCAGGCTACCGATTGACGTAACCCCCGCGCCCCTCGGATACATTGTGTTCACGCCGTGAGCTAAATAATATAAAATTTCTTTTGAAACATCTTGATAAGATTAGATAAGACAAGATAAGATAAAATGAGATACGATAAGATAAATTTTCATTGTGATTCTGTGTATAATAAATAGATCGTACAATATTAACATTTTGAAATATAATTTTTATTTAATTAGTACTATAATTCACTTACTTATACTTTTACTTGTATATATTTTTTGCGGCACAAACGGCGACAGAAACCGGAGGAACATAGAACCTCTTCCGTTTGTGAAATAGGTAAAAACTAGTAAGTGTAATCTATATATATATATATATCATTGTATATAAATATTGTTTTTGTTCCAGTCAAAAGAAACATCTTAAACAGAAGTTCTCTCGTCAGTGTGCCGGTTAGCAACGGTGAAGCTAATTGGTAAGTTAATTAAATAGTTTGAAAGAAAGAACACAATATATATCATTTAAATAATGTAAATTTATAATATAAATATATACGGCTTGATAGGCCAGATAGTATGTACTGGAGGTGACCTGGTGAATTGCTCGTGCAGAACCCAGGTTACCCCGTGAAGGGCAATGGAGTTACTCTATAGAGGTACTGTGTGAGCCCCACACACGCCCGTCGCTTGGCCAGTGGCGAGTAGGTTCGTAAATGGATTCCTCCTCGTAATAAAAAGGCTATATATATATATAGCCTTATATATGCCATATATATGTGTGTATGTGTGTGTGTGTGTGTGGGTGTGTGTGTGTGGGTGTGTGTGTGTGTGTGTGTGTACGATATATATATATAACGCATCACAGTGTTTGTTATGGAACTTTGAATACCGATTTGCATGAATTATTCCAGTATATTTAGTAGCTCAGAGAATCTGTAGGTCATAGGCTATTATCAAAGTGGAAAGGGGGTCCTCATCAGAATATCTTTTAGAAATAATTAATATGGCTATAGAAGTGCCAGGTCAGCTAGAATATAACTAGTATCTTTATTTAATTGTGAAACTTCTTCCGAAATGTTATCGAGAAAGTGTAGTAACTAATCACCCCTCAAAACTCTGATATTGGGGAAGTTATTTATCAATATAATTTGAGAAATCATTCTTGAAGTTTACGTACAATGTAATTTTGACGATAAAGCTTGTTAAATTTCTTTAAATTTTCTTTTTTTATAGTGCACCCTTAAACAGATTAAAAATTCTGTTTCACGAAGAAATAACTGATCATCAACGTAAGTAATCTTATCTATATCATTATAGATGCATCTTCTATGCAAGTATTTTGTTATTATAATAAAATAAATAACTGTATAGAAATTGTTTCGGTGTGTCAATTATTATTTAGTTTTAAATTAAATAAAGATGTATTTATTAAATATATATTCCAGTAAGAAAATACAATTTCTATATATATTGTGCTATATCCAGAAACTGTAGAATAAATCTCAAATATTAACATAATAATACATTTCATAATGCAATAATGGTATATACATTTGGGTTTACATCTGTATTATGTATGTATGTATATGTGCGTATGTGTATGTCGTATCGCATTGTAATATATAGTATGATTGGTATGATTATTATTTACTGTAAATAAGCATTAAATAATCTATCTTGTAAACCTGCATGTGGGTAAAAATCAGCTTTTCAGCTAGCTTTTAAGGCTTATTGTAAACTTATTTTTTTTAGGTACTCGTTGTCTATAGTTACATGTAAAATAAACAAATTACCTCATCAATGTATTGACTGTTTGTACCAAAATAAATAGAGAAAGAGAGAAAAATAATACATTTCAATACAAGTGCGTAAAGTTCTTCTCGGGCCCCTCGTTGTTGAGCCAAGCCGATGGCGTTCAACAAGAGAGGCGAGTGTTTTAATATATTTGCGATAAAAAAAAACGAAAGAAAATCAATCGAAAACAGTTTAATACTCGGACAAGTAATAATCGATATTACAGTTTGAATAATTATTGAGAATTAACATTATATGTACGGAAATATTTGACAAATACATTTATATTTAGTTTTATTCGTGTATTTATTTAATAAAAGTATTTACGGTGTGAAATAGACATTTCAAACAAAACTCGTACAGATTTCTTTTAAAAAAACATCATGTATTTGTATGTTATATGCAGGAGGAAAACAGTGTAAAAAGAATAACTTTGCTCACGCTAAACACACATGGAGGTTTTGAGCAATTGTATGAAAAATTTAGTTTTGATTATTATGTAGGTACCTAATATCGTTCCTAGTTAGCAATTTGTTTTAAAATTAAAATGTTTTATTACAGATCGCGGAGTTAAAAGATTATATTCAACTATTAACAGACGAAGGGCGCCTTACAAGTTGGGATGGTATGTTTGTTATAATTAAATTATTTTTATGTTAGCAATGGTAACTAAAATTTTTAATTTTAATCTTGGATTCTTATCAGATGTCTGCTCTAAGGCAAACCCTCTAATCTGGTAAAACAAAAAAAGAAAAAAATGCCCCTCTTAATCCGGTATTATAGGAACTAACAATAAATATTAGATAATGTATATATTAATTCAATTTATGCATCATCTGTCATATATTCTTTATTATTAAATATATTTTTATACGATCAAACGAACTTACCAAGTGAAGTTCCATTCATATTCTTCGTTCGAAGATATACGGCCGATTTATGAGTTAAGATTGGAAAGTAAGCGACTTAAACTTTACTATGTAACATTTTGTATGTAATATATTCATTGAGTATAGATTGCAACGTGCTCAGCTTCAAAATCTTAATTCAGAAACTAGCCGATAGGCACCCATCCCACCCGAAATTCCCTGAAAAGATTTGCAATAAATAAATAATGACGCTAGACCGGACCGCAGTTGTCGCAGTTGACAGCTGTCAAAATCGAAAGTTTTCTACTTAAAGGATTGTTTTGTCTATCGAAGATAGAACCATGGAAATATAATGTTATAATTATATATTATTATTGTTGAATCTTCAAATAATAAGTCGTGTTAAAATACAAAATACCATTAAAAATGTCAAATTTACTACAAAAACTGCGTATGGTTTCTCGGAAAGTTAGCAAAATTTGTTTTTTTTAATCGTTGGGTTTCTCCATTGAAGATTGATACGGAGTTGTCCTAATGTGGGTTATCGAGTGTAACAAATGTTACATGAAAACATTTAAATTATAGTAAATATGCTGCACAAATTACAATACTGACAATGTCACTATGATGCCAGTAGCAATGGGTTTATGGTAAGGAAAGGAGTATTTATGCAATAAGGATGTATATTTTTTATTAACTTATTTATAATACAGAACGGTTAGTATTAATTGACACTGCAGATAGTATATTTTTTTTTTAATTGTTTTTAGGTTGAATCTCATGGCAAAAGTATCTGCAGCAATGAGGTAAGTTGTGCAAGCATTTTTCTTAACACTAATGGCGGTCATGTAGCCTAATCATTTCAACTTTCCTATTTAGGTGGTAAGCTAGGTACCCACTAGTACAACACACAATTAAATACGTAGGTATAGCGAAGCAGTGTATGCTGGGATCAGATGATTTTAATTCAGAATAAGTTAAAATTGTTATCTAAGCAAACATCGGGTTAAGTTTGAAATTAACGTTTTAACGTGAATGAAAACGTTTTCAATAGCTTTCATTCATTTTTTTAATTTATTGGGATTGTAAAATATTAGTGAAAATGTTTCTTTCAGATTTAAGCTTATATTTACTAGGTACCCCTCTTCCCGGCGTACACTGCTTCGCTATATATTTGAAATAATACAAAAAAAATTGCCCTACTTTTAATAGAAAAAAATTTTCATGATATAATTTGGGATATATGTAATTACTTCTCAAATATGTCTCGTATCGTTGGGTAGCGAATTTAATATCATTTTGATATTACATTTGCTCAACCGGTATTTAAAAAAAATCTAATCAAAACTATTTAATTTATAAAAATGTCACCCTACATTTTTATCATGAAACCGTCCCAGTAAGTAATTGTCAAACTATTGTGTTGCTCCGATCCGACGTTAATAAAAATATAATACGATACACAATTTTTTAAAGTTTGAGTCAAAAATAAAAAAATATATATTTGAGTAAATTTTGTTTAATAGTGTGTGTGTTGTGTTTTGGGCGTTAGTGTATGACTGTGTGTACTTTGTTTACACATGTATGCGCGAACGCAAGATTTAGTGTCAAAAACATTTCTTTCCCCTGTCTATTCCTTCTTCCTTTTTAACTAATTTCCATCTATTTTTATGTCAATATTTTTAACTATTCCACAACAGTTTCTTTATAATCACGTGTGGTGTATATTACCATTATTTATTAATTATTTCTTTTTATTATCAGCCCACAGATAACAATAAGGAAAGAAATTCAAGATAATCATACAAGGTAAAAGTATTTTGTATTGTCTTATTATTGTCTAAGCCATAGTGCCTTAGATAACTTTACAACTGCTACAATAACATAGTTCATTAAAAAATTCTGATATGTTTGCTCTTAGTCCACTTTTTTACACGATTGTATCAAAAATATTTAAATGACAACTGTTCAAGTAATACACACAAAGATTTCGGGACTCCTTTCTCTGTCGCACAGCTAGATCGTGGAATTCCTTATCGGCACACGTGGAATACGTGTACTTTATACAACATGAGTTCCTTTAAAAGAGGCGTGAAAAAGCACTTTTTGGGCCGACAATGTGAAGATGGCTAGGGCAGTATGTCGCATGCTGGCTATATTTCATATATGGACCCCTCTACTGCTTATCATCAGGTGGTGTCGAGTCATTTGCTGAGCTTTGTATAATAAAAAATGGCTTAACTCTTAAATTCAACTAACTCCTCATTTATTTATTACTTTATTTTGTAATAAACACTACTCCTTATCTTTATAATAAGACTGGCTACTCTTATTTTCGGTTGGTAGGTTAAGTTAGTATACTGATCAGGTACGTAAATAAAATCTTTTTTTTTAATTTTTTAATCAAAATTAAATAAACTAACCTAACAACAAAACCATCTAATTCTTTTTATATTCCAGGTGCAAGCACTTCAGAAGATCTCACAGTTACCGCTGCATGAGAGCTCAGGTGATGAGGCTGGCTGGACCAACTAAAAGCGAGTAAGTCAAGTTAATATAGATTCGAAACTATCGAATTAATTCACGCCAAAGCCGAATTAAATATATTACATTATCCCAATGTTGGACATGATTTATCGACGGTGCCGTTCTGGAAAATCTGGAAATCTTTAGGGCCATAGTGAACAAGCTCTTCAAGGCGAGCGTGTATTGCTTTCCATCAGGCGATTTCCATGATTGCGTATTCTATATTAAAAAAATATACAAACAAATCAATATAAATCGTAGCCTCATACACGTCTCCTAGTAAAGAGATCTGCTTAAGGTTAAGATGTAATTTGAATCGTCTTTTATGTGAGAGGGAAAAAATAAATATGTTATTTATTATTCTTACTATATGACTTTTAATTTCTTTTAAAATAAAAAAAAATAAAAAATCATATTTCAGGTTGGCCTGTTTTAGAGGGAAAGTCAAGAATGCTTTTTTACCACCAGGATTCCTAAGGGATCTCGTTACTTATAGTAAGACCAATAGAATTTAATTTTTGAAGGCTTTTTCTTCATGATTTCTTTCACTCATGTCCTATTGCATTATAAATATTATATTTTGGTAACGTACCATTATAATGAGAACGAAAATAAATCATATATAACTATATGGCAATATGCAACAAGTAATTTCACAAATTGCGTATTTACAAAATTCGTTTGAAGTAAGTCATCAATAAAATGGCGGCTATTATTTCACATAAAAACATACACGAGGCAAAGGAGTAGACGTAAGGTACGTTACACATAACGGATAAACGTAACAATGTCATTCAGAATCTAAAAATACAGATTATTACTAAAAAGTCATTAAAAAACTCCACTAGGAAGAAGTTGACCAAAAATTTCATACTATTACTTTACTTACTTTTTTTTTAATTTTTTTGTTGTCATTTTTTCGGGGACTTTTTTATACAAATATTTATTTTTATTTTTCCCACAGATAATAAAACTGCTGCTATTTTGATGTCGCAAGCCTGCGGAAATGATGACCATATTCTCACCACGCATAGCTAATAAAATGTGTAAAAATATGTCGGCAACATGTGGAATCGTATTGAAAGTAAAGGTAGTTGATTAGGTATTTGTAGTAAATAAATAAAATTACCAATTTCTCATAAAAAATTGTTTTATTCATAAATATTATGAATAAAATAGTATTTACATTAGTAGTGACTAAAATACAATAAATTATCTAGAGATATTTAACGTTAAATATAAACCTTATTGAAAAAGTATTTGTAACATTCAGAAAATTAAGTTTGTGGTTTTTATTAATCGCAATTTGACCACTATTCACATCCGTTCCGTTTCACACAATAGCAAAATTATTTTACATAAATTACATACGAATTTATAAAATAATTCAAAATATTTTGAAAAAAATTCTTTGAAACGTTTCAGACAAGGTGTATAAAACTTTCTGTCAGACCAGTATCCCTAAATTCAAACAACTCGTCTCATAGTCCCACCTTTCGTTTCCGTCCCGAATAACTATTTAATTAAAATTCTCAGATTTTTCATTAATTAGCTTAGCTATTAATTTTTTATGTTATTATATAGATGGTACGTAGTTTGCTGGGACGGCCAATTATGTATAAAGTTAGATTATATTTTTTCTTTCATCGTAACATTAAAACGCATCATTTTCTTCCTCTGATCCCGGCTCAGAGTTGAACCTTTTTCTGCACCTTGCAAAATATCCTTTCTTCCATAACAAGACAACAACAAGTACTAATGGAAAAGTTACGAAGATACCTGAAAATAATTAAAAACACCTATATATGAGTATCAAAATGGCGGCGATAAAGTGTTTGATTAAATCATTATTACTATTTCTGACCTACTTCATCGTCAACAGTCTAGATACTTCCCACAACTGGGCACAAGTTACTTATATGTGGAAAAGAGCTGAGCAGTTTGGGATACAACATCACAAAGCTCAATGCTAGTCGGTGGAACGGAATCTACGGCTTGGAGTGCACGACAATCCACGGAGTAGCGAGAGATATCAAGATTGACCTGTCCAGGACCAACTGGCGTACATTGCTTTGTTAACGTAATCAATACCACAGCACTCGAACTACTATGAATAGAACCAGCATTGAAATAATCAAATGTCTCACCTATCATCACACCAAGAATTATGGCGATATCAGGACCTGGTAATGACTTCATATCAAAGGGGTCGCATAATAAAGACTTCTGTGATTCATAGAGTTGAGCAAACGTTAAGCCTCTGACATCTTGAGGTTTTGAGCACCTGTAAGGAATATACTACTAAAAAAGAACCCTTCGAGCGGCACTTGCACACTTGCTTTTCATTAAGTAAAATGTTTTTTTAAGTAAAATTTTGTTCACATTATTACTATACTGTTATTAATTTTATGCGGCACAATAGCGCTCAAAAGATTGCTAAAAAATATTTCATTAGCTTCAGAACTTGCCGAGGTATCATAATTTTACAACACGTTTTTGGACTCGCTCGAAAACAGTCCATAGATATGACTACCACGGGATGACGTCACAGCGTGTTTATTTCGTTAAGATAGCTTAAGTACGGAGATGTCCAGCTAAGTGTTAAACTTGTCGAAAAAATCTTACAGAGAGAGGTGTACATTGTTAAGTTTGTCATAAATACTTTTCAAAAAGCGGGGAATCTCGTACAGCTAATTGTTAAACTTAACTCAAAAAACTACAAAAGCGGGGAATCCCGCACAGTGGAACTCGTCACATTTTGTAGTTTTTTGGATACATTTCCTTCCTTATTGATTTGTGTTACTTGATTTTTTATTCAAAGCGTTTTACTCGTATAATATTTTTGAGGTCAACAATGTTACCAGAAAAATAAAAACTCTGATGAGTTTGACACTAGGTAGATTTACTCTATTTTCACTCTAATCTAACTGTATTACAAATCCGTCGCCATGTTCCGAACCTGTCCACAAAATACTTACATTACGTTGGTACTTGACATGTTCAAGCTCACCATCAGAGGGACTAGCACGTCGATCATCCATTGGGCGTTGCAATCACAGACATAGGGGTTGTCGTCGAAATTGATGGCGGTGACCACGTCCCAGCGAGACAGCATGTCTGGGTCTATTACTGTTAAGTTATTGTTGTTGAGATAAATCTGAAAGATGAACAACGCTGCTGATTCTTAAACAAATAATTGTTGCCTCTCTTTCATTCTAATTCAATATGAATGGGTAAGAATTACTTTTAAGAACGGATACTCATACGAGTCTTACACTTTTGACTATCTATTCTTTTTCTATCTTTGTTTTATGATGAACTTATGAGAACATAGAAAAACTGTTAACCGACCACTAGATACATTACATAAATAAAATAATATATAAAAACATACACACACACATTGTGATAGTAAATATATTGTAACTACATACTGTAACTACAGCCATAATTGTAATACTGAAAAGAGAGGGGTCTTTTCTAATACAGGTTTTCTTAAACTTAAAAGAAGAGACCCACACATTCTAAAAAACTACGTGTAGTTAATAAAGATATTTTTGATTTTGATTTTGATTGATTTTTGATGATGCGCAAAATACAAATGTGCTTAGAAGTCACTACATCAAAATATAGTCGTATTATTTCACTCCCAACTATTTTCTGACACACACACGCATGTAATTCACGCACATCAGGTTTTGGATCGGATTTAAATTTTGTTTTTTGTTATCTATATTGACAAATGTGTAAGAATTGATTGACAAAATTCAATACGAACCAAAGATCAGTGGAATAATTAATTAACGGGATAGTAATTGGTTATAATTTCAACTAAATATAGGTGTCGATAACGCAAAGGTGCTACAATAGTATTCTTCAAGCATTACCCTCAGGGAAATTGAACTGCGGCACTCGAGATGTCGTCAACCACTAGGTCACAAAAGCAGTTAAATTTAGGGTTGATTCAACAATATACTCACCTCTTTTACTGGCGGCCACATTTTCGTTTCATCGTCATCATCGAACCACGTTAGGAAGTCTTCATCGATCACAGTCAGTTTCTTGTTGTTACACAGATACAACACTTCTAATTTTTCTAATTCGCCCAGGGCTCCAGGACCTATCGTTTGCAGCTTCGTACCACATAGCTGGAGCTCTTTCAACTTGGTCAGACTTGACATTGATCTGAAAATTATGGTATTAAAATGTCGTATCGAAAGCTACAGAAATTGTTTAATTTTCTTCTATACTTCTCCATGATCACTTAATTTGGCGTGGATATTCTAGAGCCTACAAATTATTTACGTAAGTTTCACAAATATTTTTTGATTTAATAATTATAAATTCTATAAAATTTTGATTGATGTCTGTATCGCATGCAATTCCTCAGCCCATAGGATATGGCTATCCATTCCGAATATGTTTCTGATCTATATATTTCTTCTTATGCACTGTGATGTGTCTTTATATATTCTTTTTGTTAAGATAATGTAAGAACAAATAAGATGATGTAAGGAATTCAAACAAAACATTAATATAAAGTTGTTAAATGTGAAATAGAACTCATTCGTTCTTCGTGGATCACACTAATTCGTTGATCCCGGCTGTAATCTCACCGAACCGGGTTAGGCCAGTGGTGGTGTTTTGACTCATACTCCTTAATAGACATTATAATGCAGTTTGGTGTCTTTATAAATTAAAGACCCTATTCCATACAATCATTAATTAATAAGGATAAATAGCATTAATTACTCACAAAAGTTTTTGGATGTATATAGATAGAGCACAAGAGCACAGATTATAAAAAACGTCTAGATAATATAGTTCGTGGTGACAGATGGCTGACGAAGGAGGTTCCATAATACTCACGTTTTCTCCGTTAATTCTGTGATAGGATTTTTATTGAAGTTCAAGTAGCTTAAATTGACTGGTTCTTGGAGAGCTGCTGGGACTTTGGTGAACTTATTGTTGCTTATATCCAACCGGTCAAGTCTCCGGAACGAACGGAAGACTCCGTTTGGTAATGTCTCAAGGTTACAACCACTTAGCCTTAATTCCTGTAAAGATACCAAGTATCATTTGAGATAACTTCCGCAGAGAGTTACTTTACAAACAGAGAATGCATGGAAAAATGTTTTTCTGAAACAGTTCAGTAGTTCTAACTAAACAGACAATATGCAACTGTGATGCTATTTCTACCTACAGTGGATAGGAACATTAAACTCCAATGCACTTATGCACATACTATGTGACTGTGCACCTCTCATACCCAAACGACACCTTCATTTAGGAAGATATATATTCAATACATATCCGATTCATGTTACCCATGAAACTGGGAATTAAAGGCCCAGATTGGGTAACCTATTAGTGGCGAGTTTCAAAAGATATTTTTAATCGGATGAAAATCATCTTTCCCTTCTAATAATCGAGAATGCCCTGAACTATAAGAGGCAGCGGTGCCTCTCCTAGAGCTACATTGATTATAAATCGTCCAGAGCGAAACGTCCCTATGGTTTAGGACTCACGAAGGTTTTCGCATCCTTAAAACTTGGTTACGCTTTTAAGGTCATCGCTATCAACAGCATTAGTAAAAAAGCCTTTTAATGGCTGGGATTAACTCCCTGAGCACTTCCACCCTAGGGGAACTTTTGTGCTTCCCTTAGCTTAGTGTCTGCTGCCCTGGAATACTTCCAGGATGTATTTCCTAACTTCGAATAAACAGCCTTATGTCTTTAGATTTAGGGTAGCCCATACCAAAGAGACTGAAAAGTATTTGTCTTAGCAAGAGCATCACAGTTAGACAAGATGTGTTCCATTAGTTCAGTGTGCTCCCCACTGGCCCTACCCAGAATTGGATTGATGCGATCGAAGTCCGTTAAAAAAGGTACTTAAGGTTTGTGGAGATTTAAAACTCTATGTGACAAACAAACAACAAAATACATACCCTTAACATAGTCAGTTCGCTCAACGTTCCCATGGTAACCTGATCTATTATACCTAAAGGGTTTTTGCTCAGGTCTAAGAAGGTAAGTGTGAGCATAAACGAGAAGGCATCTTTGGTGATGATATGCAAGTCATTATTCGCCAGACTCAGGTACTTCATCTTTGTGAAGGGCCTGATTTTTTCCAAGTACATGAGACCCTGTGGATTTGAATATCAGCTCATTAAAGAAGTATGTGAAATATCATATTATAACCATCACTGTAAGACTGCAGCAATATTAATAAGGTTAAAAATATCTAAGCTAGAATAGATTTAGAAATTTGGAATTACCATTTTGATTTCTTATAGTCTATAGTGCGTATCGAGAGCTGTCTATTCTAGAAGAGTTTCAACTCTTGTTTATTAATAAAAAAAAATACATTTATAATTGTACAATTAGTATATTTTAGATAGATATAGCCAAAGTAAAAGGAACTCAATATAACAAAGATAAACAGTAATATATAAGTAAATTGAGGAGCTCGTTAGGATCGTGGTTCAAACGCTCTGGTTTCGATTACGAAAACAAACCAACTTTGTCATGGTTGGTCAAGGGGTCAAACAAAATTTATTATCCTGACCTGCTGCGTTCTTCAGAAAGCAATATAAGCCATTGGTCACGGTTTATACAGCAATCGCTGACACCTAACAACCAGATCAGGATTGTGATCTTTAGAGCAATAAAAAAAGAGATGTAAGAGCAATAAAAACACAGAAATGAGACGTTTATAGGATAATGATGATTATAATGAAACGAAAAATTGATAGAAGTTGAAAGAAAGATAGGAAGTAGAAGAAACAAATAATGGTTAGTTAAATAAAAGATAAAAACCACAATGAAAGCTAATACTATATAATGAAAGCCAATACTAAAGCGCGGTTGTAAGTTGAGCAATTCTTGAAACAACTGTTAAATATCAGTATTATCAGTATTGGAAAATGGGTTATGAAAATAACAGACAACTTGCTGTTTCAATGTTCTGTATTCGAATGAATATTTTACAGAGGTACAGATTAAAAGTTCCGAGTAAACATCGAATGAAATGACGTTAGTATCGACTTGAATATTTGTCCATTATACCAACAGTCCCCCTCAAATATTAAAGTCTTAAATCATCATTAATCATTAATAGCATTGATTCGATATACCTGTAATAGGTTTCTATATAAAATACAAATTAGAAAATATTAGTGTTCGGAACTTAATTAATAACAAAAATATTATTTATGAAATAAAAATTAAATCAATTAAACTTCAATTATTCATTTTCAATTTTTTAAATGAAACGTCTTATATTAAGTTTAATTTATGTCTTAATTCTAGGAACTTGGTTCTGTGTACCATTTTAGTGAAGATATCAGCTAGTTGATTTCCTGTGGAAATATATTCTAGCTTTATTATTTTATTGGTAATTTGAGCGCATGTGAAGTGATATTTTATAACTATGTGTTTAGATCTATTGTGATTTGTGGTATTATGGGCAGTACTTATACAACTGTTATTGTCTTCAAAAATTGTCATGGACTCATCTACTGAAAATGAAATACTATTGAGAAATGTTTTCATCCAGATTGCTAACAGCTTCAAATAAGGCCATATACTCAGTTTCTGTTGAGGAAGCGGCGACTGTATTTTGTTTGCGTGTATTCCACGAAATTGTACAATTATCAAACACCTGAAAAATGTGTCCTGTTGTACTTTTTCTATCATTTATGTCACCGCCCTAGTCTGAGTCTGCATAGCCAATAATAAGTTGTTTATAATTATATTTTGTATATGTTCACATTAAGCTAACCGTCCCTTTTATATACCATAAAAGATATTTTAAGCACTTCCATAATTCCTCATTATTTTTGCTTTAATATCGACTTACAATGCACATAGCAGCACATATATCTGGCCGCGTACATAACATTACATATATCAAACAATCGATAACGTTTTTACAAGGTGCATCATAATGAATGTCTGAAATTAAAGCGTCATGATCTAATTTAGATGGAAATGGAGATTTACAAGGATTGCAGTCGTTCATAGAAAATTTGCTTAAAACATTTTGAAGGTATATCAATTGATCTAAAGTTAATTTATGTTTAGTTCTCTCTACTTTTATGCCTAAGAACAATTTTATTTCATTAAAGTCAGTCATATGAAATTCTCGCACATTCTCGCTCGCTATTTTATAAAATTGCAACGTTTGTTTTTTTTTTTTTTGTGCAAATTATCAAATCGTCTACATACAAAACAATATAAACATTTTCTTCGATATTAATTTTATCAAGTACATAAAGACAAGGGTATATTCGTGAATTTTTAATACCAATAGCTTTGAGAACATAATCGAAACGCTCGAACCAACATCTGGAAGATTGTTTTAAACCGTACAATATTTTATTTAACTAACAGGTACATTCATATAAATATCTTCCTTGAGACTACCATTCAGAAACGCAGTTTTTACGTCCATATGCTGCGCATATAAATCAAACTGATTGGCAAGAGCTAGAATAAACCGAAAAGTAGATATTCGAGCTATTTGAGCGAATGTTTCGTCATAAACTTCTAAGTATTTTTTGAGAAAAACCGCGAGTAACCAAACGGGCTTTATATCGCGTTGGTTCACCTATCTCATTGTTTTTAATCGTAAATACCCACTTACAACTTACTATATTTACATTACTTGGATTTTTCGACCAGAGTCCAAGTTTCATTCCTATGAAGTAAATCGATTTCGTCTTGTATGGCTTTTAACCATTCATTAGAATCACTCCTATTAAAAATCTCATTAAAATTATTCGGCGCTGATTGTACAGGGATCAATGATCAAATAAAAATCGGGATCGTTCATTTGCTTACAATCTTTGGTGGGTAGATTCGTAAGTCTTTCGCTACGTCTCAGTTTGCCGGATGACGGTCCGGCTTCTGAGCTATCGTCCGAAACGAGTTTGTGTTTGTTGCCTATTAACTTTGCCGATTCATTATTATCGGGCTTATTAATTTTGGCGGGAATTTGAATAGCTTTTTCAATGACAGACCTAGTATTTTCAAATTTTGACTCATTAAATACAACATCCTTAGCAATAAAAAACTATTATTTTCTAAATTATATAATTTATAACCATTTTGGCTATACCCTATTAAAATTGCTTTGAATGATTTTTCGTCAAATTTCAATTTACTAGTTTTGTCATGTACAGCCTGTAGAACCGAATATTTTTAAATAATTTATTTTCGGTTTCCTATTATGCCACATTTCGTATGGTGTTTTATTATTGAGTTGCGCTTTTGTGGGTAATATGTTTATTAAAAACGTAGCCGTTAAAACAGCTTCGCCCCAAAATGATTTATCTAATTTCGCACTTGTAACCAATGTTCGAGCCATTTCGGTTAACGTACGCTTCATACGCTTGCCAACACCATTTTGCTGTGGCGTGTATGGTACCGTTAAATGGTACGTTATTCCCATACAAACACAAAACTCTTTGAACTCATTCGTAAGAAATTTCCCGACCATTATCACAATATAAATTTGTCACTTTTAAATTGAATAAATTCTCACTTTTGGCTACGAAATCTTGAAAACATTTAAATACTTCTGATTTTGAGTGCATTAAATATGTAACAGTATAATGTGTGAAATCGTTAAAGTAACAAAATAATTTTTGTTATCTACACCTTCAGTTGAAGGTGTTATTGGGCCGCAAACATCAGAATGAATAATAAACAGTGGTCGGTTGTTTCTGGTATTTTGGTCTTTAGATTTTGCAAAGGGGAATCGAGATTGTTTACCAAGTACACAAGGCTCGCACAAATCATTAGTGGGTACAATTTCATTAAATAATTTACTATAGTCATCGTCAATTATATTTTTGATTAAACAAAATTTCTCTTTGTTTATGTGGCCATGTCGATAATGCCATAATTTGTAATTTTTTTTTGATCATGATTCTCACAATTAACTTGAGAAACATTCAAATTATATTGAGATTTATTTATTTGAAAACTAATGCTAAAAAGATTATTAGTACTCTCGCCAGTCATATAACATTTGTTATTTTTATCATACACTTGAACTCCATTATTACCAAAAACAACCGACATGTCTGTTTTTTGCATACGATTTACAGATAATGAATTATAACGAACTTCAGGTGAATACAACACGTCGTCGATGGATCCTTGAATACCTAAATTTGTGGTTACCTCGATCCTTCCTTTACCAAAAGAGAGAATGGATGATCTCTTTTTAGCTACGCCAATTTTCAAAGGCACAGGTAGGTCAACATATGATGTAGTCAGTCGCGCCCGAATCTAAAAGAAAACAAATTTCATCTTTAGCTAAGTGGTTATCAGCGGCAGTAGGTAACTTACATTTTGAAATCATAAAACCAAAACCGTCCTCGTCTTTGTTGCATGGTTGAATGCTGTTAGCTGATCTCTTGTAGGATGCAGATGAATTATTTTGCAGCATACTTTTGAAGTAATGGCAATCCTTTTTGAAGTGGTTTCAGCGTCCACAATGATCATAATACATCTTCGTAATCTTGTGAGTAGAATTTCCGGGTCGAGAATTATTATATTTCTTCGTAGGGTAGTTATAATTTTTTTTGAAAAAACCAGGTTGTTTACGCAGCGCTAATTGTGTAGCTAAACTTCTTCGCTCATAAATCTTGTCAAGGTCTTCTAATATAGATTTAGCCATTACAGATCCCTTAGCGTAATTCAAAAAGGCGTCACAACATAGTCAACAATCGTACCTTTTGCAATCTGGTGTTTCTTCAGCCAATTGGGATCTGGCGATGTTGAAGCGGTATCTTCGATAACATTTAGAACTTTAAGTTCTTCTAAAAATGACTTAATGCGAAATTTCCATGTACTGTACCTCTCACCAGTAAATTGTTGTATGGTTCTTTTATTTCGCGACTCCATTTTAACACAATATACACTTGCGTTTAATTTTCAATATTTATTACTTTGCACAGTTGAAATCGTAAACTGGACCCATAACCTATTGGAAAATGGGTTATGAAAATAACAGACAACTTGCTGTTTCAATGTTCTGTATTCGAATGAATATTTTACAGAGGTACAGATTAAAAGTTCCGAGTAAACATCGAATGAAATGACGTTAGTATCGACTTGAATATTTGTCCATTATACCAACAATCAGAAATATTTAAAAACTTACTTACTTACATTTACTTAAATACTTACTTACTCTTACTTACTTTTTTAAATCGTCATTCAAATGACGATTTAAAAGAACTTAGTTAATGAGACCGTTTAAATCAAGAGCTTATTGATTTATATATTATTTTTGATATTAGAAACGGAAATAATACATACCCAAAAGACTCTTTTATTAAACTCCGTCAGCATATTCCCACTTAAATCAATTGTAGTTAGATTTACCAAGTACTTAAAGCACCAATCATCCAATGTATCTATTCGATTGTTCGATACATTTAACTTCTCGATTGGTAACTCCGATATCTGAGTTAACATCTCAATCGAATTCCCGCTCAAATCAACTTCTTTTATGTTGAGTTCTTGTAGCTCTGAAATGGTAGTTATTTAGTGGTAGTAAATGGTAGTAATAGTAGTAAAAATAAGGAGGTTTTAGCGTGTTATGGCGGCGTTGGTTTTGTAATTTGTATATTTTATATTGTATATTGTGTCGCAGTTTATTTTCCGAATTCAAAATTGTGTGGTTCCACATCAAAAAGGATACATATATCTATTATATAGACACATAATACACACAGCCACATAGCCATATATATATATATATATTAGTTCTCCTTGCCTTCCCTGTATTACAGTTAGATTGAACTAAAAAGCTAAGTTAAACAAATTTAAGGTCAAAAGTCTCATCAGACCTTTTTAGTAGTTAAATGTAATTCGTTTATTTTGTGCAAAACTTTTTGGATCACCTATTAAACCTTTAATTGTGCATGCTTCAATATACCAAAATAAAATTTATAGTAAACTTTGTCATTGGATAAGTAATTAAAAATTATCGCCTAGAAAAAAATAAATATGCCGACTTCAAAATAAAGAAAACGAAATTTTTCGAAACGATGTTTCTTTTCTTTTGTTTCAAATTTATTTTCGCTTTTTAGAAATGTAAAGAAGATTGTTGAATAGTAAGTATTGTTGACTTGTCTTCCTGTTAGTCATTGGTTGACAAATTTTAACTGTTATTGCTAGACTGTCTTGTTTGTTGAGCAGTTCCGTTAGAAATTGTAGAATCTAACCTCGTCCTTTTTTGAAGTCGGTAATTTTTTTTTTATTATTATCTTTTACTCACCACCCCATTCGTTAGCATTAAAAGACTCTATGATATTCCGATTCGTACAGTCAACAACCCCATCGGCGCACGCGCACTTTGAACATATAACTGGAGTTGGGGCCGATGTCGTTGCTTGTTCATCTGTAAAGATAAGTTAATTAGGGCTTAATTCATCTCGCTGGTGTAGTGCTTCTAGAACTTTGCACCTGTTTCAATCGAACTGGACCGTCTCTATTGTATTTGTTTTTTTGTGTATGAAACCAACGCCCCTTTTGGGTTTATTCCGATCTGTCACTCTGGTTTGTCCCCCCATTTTCCCTCCAACTTGTTGGCCAAAAAGTACCTTTTCACGCCTCTTTTGAAAGAACTTATGTTTTATGAACAAGGGCAAAAGTAAGTTATCATAGTTAAGTTCAATTCAGAAGACTGATCTTAATATGAATATTATAAGTCTCTGTAATGATAAATAATTTTTTAAAAGTTGTGTTGAACCTTTAAAGTAATTTAGAAAACTAATGGTTTGATTAATTATCAACAGTAGGACATTCTGTAAGTAGGTATATATAATTACTGTAGATAATTACGTAAGTATATATAGGTACAGTAGGTACTACTGTTGATTATTATGTAGGTATATATAGGTGCAGTATATCCTACTGTTGATAATTACGTAAGTATATATAGGTGCAGTATATCCTACTGTTGATAATTACGTAAGTATATATAGGTACAGTAGGTACTTTGTTGATTATTATGTAGGTATATATAGGTGCAGTATATCCTACTGTTGATAATTACGTAAGTATATATAGGTACAGTAGGTACTTTGTTGATTATTATGTAGGTATATATAGGTGCAGTATATCCTACTGTTGATAATTAGTAAAACAACTAGTTTTTAAAGTGCAACTTTAAGCAAAAGTAATAACTTTTAAGGTGCAACACATCTTTAAAAAATATGTGAAAGATTGAATATCTGTCTCCTTGTCGTTAATAAGGTAACCATTCATTACAACTTTTAATTCCGGTCAGATCGGATTTATTTATTTACTTTTGTTTACCAGTAATTGTTACACCGATCAATGTATATGCATACAAAACAATATATATCTTATTGCTAAGTGTACAATAATGATGCGAAATAGTTAATGTTTTATAGGAAAAAATATTTAATAAACAGTGCAAATATGGGCATTTTTATTGGGCATTGAATGTGTTAAGTAGTACTTATGGCGAATGTAGATATGGATTCAACAATAGTTGAATTTCATGGTTTGTATTAATCAAGAGTTAACACGTTTTAACGCATTAAAAACTTTGTAGAACAGATCTAACATTGTTTTTATTGATATGAAAGCCAAATGTTAGTTTGTAACGGATAAATTTTCCTATATCAGATAAAAAATTATTTTATCTGATAACTGAGTGAAAAGCTGGAATCGGTATCCGGATCGGTATCCGTTTTATAGTTTGGCTGTTGAAGTCAATATTTTTAAATAAAAATACTATTACGCGTACAGCTTTTATGCCAGAGTAAGCATCAGTATATCCTGCACCTCTAGTGTGAGTATCGACCGTATTGTAACGTTAACGATTGTAATTGCGTTGAGATGATAATCGCATGTATAAAAATCGTTTCCACATATAGAAATACTTTTATACTTAATTTTTAAAACTTCACAGCAGAGCCACTGCTGTCAATTCCATACAATTTGACAGCTAACGACAAACACGATTGAGACGTTTCAATTCGATTGAAACTCACACTAGGGGTCCTGGTTTCATGCAAATCCAAGGAACGTTTTGAAGAGATTTTGATCTAGTTTCTATATCGATAACTCTTATCACAAATCTATTAGAGTGATAAAGATAGTGTGATGTCATTTTTATGAATCAAATCAATTTATTAACTAAATGACCTAATTTACTGATTACAGAGGTAAAGCCTGACCCGTGCAACACCAGAGAAAGATACAATATCTATTGAAATCAATATGTTTATATGTTTACTGTGTAGAGTTAGAGTTAAAGTCGTCATTACAACAAATGGCGCTTACGATCGGAAGCGTGAAGCAAAATAATGAATGAATAAACAGTGTTTCTTTCAATATACTTTGAAGGTACACTAGATTATGGAAAATCTTAAAATCTGTTTGCAGAATTGAAGTGGATTAAATAAGGAGTTATGCTTAACTCCATTCGATACTAACGACAACTGGTTGGGCTGCATTAAGACATACACAATCAATGGAACTTACAAACTTTTGAAGTAATAGGTTGGGGAAAAAGTGTCTTCGCATTTCTTATATGAAAATTCAAGACATATTATTTCAAAGTTAATTTACATTTTATTACAGTATATATGTGCCATTTTGTACGTAGATTTTCTGCCATCTTGTAGGTAGAGATATGATCTCGTTACTGTAGAAATTTTGGGAGTTCTGATCAAAAAACGCAAGATGTAGTTTTGGCAGTCCTTTCTTGATGTTAATCTGACACTGCCTATAGTCACAAATTTATTTTGCAGCTTGCGTTGCTCTTATCGTTTTTTTGAATAAAATTTTAAAATGTATGTAATTTCTTCATTCGATTCGGTCATTTTGACAAAAAAACACAACCTTCCCATACTGTCCCGTGTGAATATAAACCATTAGAACGAAAAATCTTCTTCTTCTTCTTTGGGGTTTTATGGCGCTTTTTTAATAGATTCCGTATCGAGTTTTCTGCTTAGGTATATATTTTATAAAAACTATCTGGGCAAAGTGATATGATTGCACAAGGTATATTAATTGTGTATGAGAGGTTAAAAAAAGAAAAATCAAATGAAAAAAGTGGGAAACAAAATTTTCCTAATTTGATTCTTTTTTAAAATGTCACTTTTTAATGTCATGAAAACCAGCCAGATACAAATAGTACAGCCAAAGATGTTTTATTACTAGTTTATACATAGTATATGCAAAAAAACTGTTTCCCCGACCTAATATACAAAAATAAAAAAAAAATATGCTCGATAACGTCAAGATTGTCCGCCGTTTCCTCTCTCTGTCGTCCTGATCTTAGGCGGTCTGGCCTCCTCTGCCGAAGGGTATTCTTCCGTCCATCGAGTCGTCGAGGGACTAGTTGTTAAATGATTTAAAAAAATAATAATAATTTTAAATACTGTGGAAAATTTAATGTTACTACTTTATGTTGTTCATCCTGATGTAAAATCCTTTTATTTTGTACCTTGTTATGATTATTATATAGAGATAAGCGTTGCTTGGTGATAATATTCATTACTTTTCTTCTTAACTTTGTGATTTTATGGCGTATGGTCCAACCTCCCCGTTTGCTATCAACATTTAAGAGTTGAAGAGTTACTAATGTTATTTCTCCTCCAAAGTAGGTACATATTCGTGGCCGCTTCCACGAATATGTAATGTGGTTAAATGTATTTGATATTTCGATTCGTTACTCCCATCTAGATCAGCTAGCTCCAAACTACGGCCCGCGGGCTAAAGTTTGTAATTTAGTTTTTTAATAATTGAAATGCAAGAAAAGCGTAAGCTAGCTTAGGTCGCGTACTTTGCGACTATTCTAGTCTAGAAATATAGTTAAAGGCAGAAATATTAAAACTGGTTTGGCCCTTGGAACAAACCGAAAAATAATTATGGCCCGAAGGCTTCAAAGTTTGGAGACAGACATCTAGATAGTTGCGTCCCAGCATTGAACGTATAAGTAGGTAGGGTTAATGACTAAACTAACCTTGTCCATAAATAGATACGAGAGCACACACAAACAACACAAAACTACAAAACACACGTGACGACATAATTTTGCTTCCCAAAAACGTTAGCACTCGTATATAGTATGCGGCGACTACTGATAAAATTTTGGTATAATCTTATTTTGGTCTTATCATAGATAAGGTAGGTGTTGAATTGTAAATTGAAACGTTTGCAAAGTAATTTTTGGTTTTATATTTTGATTGATTTATTTAGATTGCTTTTTTTATTCTTTTTAGATCGCTTTTAGCGATAAGGTCACCCTTTGTACAAAATTAGTTAAAAGTTTCTTTTGAGTACTTCTCTTCTTGAATTTGGCTGATGTACAATAAAGATATATTCTGTTCTATTCTATTCTATTTATTTTTGTAGGATTTTATAACAATAACATATATTATCTATTAAAGTCACATTTCTGAACACTGATAACTGAAATAAATAAATTAAAATCGTATATTCATTTGGTCACTATATAAATAACAACGGTATGTACAATAATATGCGTGGATCGAGGTCATAAAATGTTATTTAAAATATTCAACTCTGTTAGACCAAACCTTTTTTAATATAACTTATTAATATACAACACCCTGGCTGCATAGTTTGTGACATATATTTTGTATAATAATATTGTATTCTATTATTATGTCCCAGGCCAGTAAAGCATTACAAAAAAAAAATATGTCACATCTCTTTTGGCTTGTCGAATTATACACTGCAATCTCTATTTTAGGAATTTCATTCCTTATTTTTAGAAAACTCAACTTTTTTAAATTAAACCTCTTCAGGGTGTACACCACAAAATTTACAATTATAAAAGCATTTTTACTTTAGGAGCACACTGAGATCCTAACCATACATGTACTAGGGGTATATTAGACTAGACAAACAAAAAAGGTTTAAATTTTTGATGCGGTTACTGCAACTCTTTAAGAAGATCGCGATCCCAATCCTCACGTGGGCCAGGACGTCGATCATCGAATATGTTACATTTAAACAACAAAGATCTCATCTGATTAGTTTTATTATATTTTATTTTAATTTTTTGAACCGCGATAAAAATAAAGTTATTTAAACAATTTTACGTCTAATTCTGTAAAAAAACACTGCATTAGATTTCTTCATCGTGATGTATTTAATGTTTATTATTAACGGCGGTTTTCTTGTATTATCTTTCAAAATGACTATTGCATATATCACCATATTATAAAATATGCATTTTATTACAAATTATGCATTTTCCACTGAGATACTGGATGTGGCCTGGCGCCAATTCATACGTTAAGTATATAACCAAATTTCTGGTGCATAAACCGAGACCACGCTTCAAATACGCAAAAGACACTTAGAATTTAAAGATGTTAAAGATCAATTCTTCGATTTTATATTATTAGCTTTCTTTTAAGTGTAGGTGCATCAATGGATGTGTAAGTAAATAAGTATTCACATATTTATCACTGACATTTTGCTTCTGTTCAATTATTTAATCTACACGACAACGTGGAAATTACGTAAGTAGATAATATTGCGTTCGCAACAGAGTCCAAATTCGTCTGAAAACCAAACCATATCAAACCCATATCAGATTATTGAAATAAATGTATTTATACGAATCGTAGACCCTATCAATATATTGGTTGTATAAGATAAAATCAGTTTACTCATGACATAGAAATCTACGTTACGATGTAAAGGAATGTACTTAATTCGCACTTTGATAGCATTGAATTATTTAATTATGCGTTTTTATTAAATGAAGGTAGTGTTCGACTAATTCATTAATATAAAAAAAAATTAGTCTTAGTACAAATGTATCAACTGGTGCGCTAATCTTAAAGTTGATAGATATAGCAAATTGACCCTTATATCAACAGTTTAATTCTGTGTGAATTTTTCAGGCCGGGTATGCTCTCAGGCCTACTCTGAGAGCTCACTGAATATACGCGTGAATATGGGCATATTTCATTATAGAACTGTGAGAATTACGTAGTAGATAAGGGTCAATTTTCTGTATAATACAACTTTAAGATTAATGCTTGGACATGCTTTGACTCTGCACCAGAATGAATTGGTAACAAAGCCCCACACGATCCCAGTTGAAAATATTACGAATCAGAGTTAATCGAAATAATCATATTTTTTAAGAGGAATTATTTACTAAGATTTGAAAAATATGTATAATTATAAAATCTATTGCTGTTATGCTGTCTAAACAACCGAACTATCTAGTACGTCTTCTGATATTTATATAACTGTGTGTATCCATAACACAAGCTCTTAATGATGCTTAATTTGGGCTAGATTGGTGTGAGAGAAATATTTTTACTATAAAATGATATATTTATTTATTTTAAGGGCAGTCAACAAAAACACATACCAAAAAAATATTTAACTGTAGCGTAGAATGTATGTTATATTATTTTATGTATGTTACTGTCTTAAGTAGATAGAAGGCGAAAATCAAGTTTATTTACTTCAGTATTTGATAGAAAAGAAGCAATCAGTTTATTTGATAGTTAATTGTCCCAGCGACAATCTATATTATCTAACCATATTGCAGTATCGAGCATACACTGACATTAGGAAACAGATGTGTTGTTATTACTTGGTACCATCTTTGGTCTGTCATTTCAGTCTGCTTAACTCAAAAGTCAAAATAACTTTATTTAAATAGACTCATTAACTAAGTTCTTTTAAATCGTCGAAACAGGGAATATGTATGAGAAAAACAAATAAATGTAATTAAAGGGAATAGTGATAAGTTTAAGTGGGTATCAACGGGGCAGTTCCAATTTGTCCCAGTTTTGTTTATACATATAGAATATATGTATAAACCTTATTAGTACTGTAATAGATTCCAAATTATACCTACATAATTAGAAGCTTTGGGCGTATACATCTTTTCAGACGTGACTGTAGTACAGTATTATATCAAAATAAAACCCAATGAAATGACATTGCAGCAAATTTATTTTTCAATAGAAATAAAAATAACCGTCAACCGTTTTACAAATTAAAAAAAACCGTTTCTAATGTAGAAATTAAAAAATACTTCTTATTAACTAGATTGTTTAAAAGAAAACGTACAAAATAGTAATCTAGAAATAAAGTTATAATAAAATTATAGTGTGCATTACTGGCCACTCAAATGCGATAAAATTACACAAAATAAAAAAAAAATACATTTCAAAAAACTAAAATGTTTTCAAAACATTATATTTTAATTTAGAATCACAGAGGATTGTATAAATTAAAAAAACAACCCCAAACAGAAATCGATTTAAATTCCTTTTTTGTATACTAGACACCCCCCTTATTGTATTAGCAGGGGTTTATATGCTCGTATAGCTAATCGTGTGCTGATACGACCCTGCTGCCCTAGCTACCTTCACCACCGCCCTACTAATATTAATTTATTATCGACGTACTATCCAACATTGATATCCATCCTGCTGGCATTCTCTGAAACTAAAAGTAAGATTTCTTTCATTTCATTTAAAACGAGACGGACAGAATGACTTTGAGCAATATCAAGTTCACACTAACGGTCCTTTAGCGTTTTTTTTACGTCTTGTTTTATTATACTCGTACGATAAGACAAATATGCTTATACTTCTTCTTCTTTGGGGTTTTATGGCGCTTTCTTAATAGATTCCGCCAGTATCGAATATGCTTATAAGACGCTACTGAAGATACATCATCAGCGGTGTATAGAGTAGCCTGGAACTTTTGTGCGTGCACAACAGAATCAGGGCCATTGTTTGATGAATTTAATTTAAATCATGCTTAATTATAATGTGCCTCGTTGTAAGGGCCTCGAGAGTAATCGTGTCTATTTGGGGTCAAAGTTAAATTAATTTATATTTCATAACCACTTACAATCACAATCACATATTTTGAGAAACTGCGCGTAAAATATAATTCAAAATATACAAATAAAAACAATATCGCAATTAACACTTTATCACCATTCCTTTAAGGTACACAGAAATTAAATTGAGATCAAAATTCAATTAATAGAGAGAAATAGAAATAGGAATATCCAATCTGAGATCAATCAAATCCATTTTGTATCTGAAAAAAAAAATATGTACAGATTAATCAAAAACCCTATTACTGAACACTCTGTACTTATTGTTTATAAAGATACAGAATATTTTTTAGATTATTTATAAATATTTAACACTAGAATAAATTTATCTCCTTCCTGTTATAAAAATATAATAGGAAATAAGAAATATATATAATGACTCCAAAAACGTCAAGTTATCTAACAAAATGTTATAAGTGATGTTTTTATAAATAATTTAGTTCACTGAAAACAAAAAAACACTCTGTACCTTTTCTGACGCATTCTGTACATCGAAACTTTCGTTTTTGAACTTAATTTAATTATACTTAAGGTAAAATATATTTTATTCTTAATATTAGTGAACATTTATTATATTTAATATAAAAGTTGTAAAATTATTTTTATATTTAATATTGAATACATTATAATTTCAAAAATACTGGCCCCGAAATTACTGTTTGTCAACATATTATTTAATGGTTATACATAAATCTTATAGAGATACGTTTAAACAATAAAATAACTATTATGTCTGTATTATACCTATAAAATTTAGCATTTATATAAACATTTGAAAACAAAACAACATGTATATTATCAAAACAGAGATACTTGACGATATTAATACAATTTATATAAATTGTATAATAGTTAAAATATTTTTTTAACATTTAAAATAGGAAAATGCTTTTAAAATCTAATATTGCCACATAAGCCCTGTATAATTATCTTTTTAATTTATTACATTTATACTTGTGGAACATTATTTTTGAGCGAAAATAGTTAAAATCTAGCTTATAAACTAATTAAGCACTTCATTCGCTAATATTTAGCTGCAATAATTATTTATCTAGCAGAGACTTTAAATTTCCATAAACATAACACTAAGTTAAATTTAATATATAACATTGTACATATAAATTTCAATTTAAAGTCCATATAATTAAAGACACTTATAAATTATATACCTAAGTCATTGAAATTATATTCCTTACACGGCCTTGACTGTGGGAAGACTTCCATTACTACCTACTTTAATATATGTAATGTAATTGTGTACAATATTGGACTGTTTATCGGCATTTATTTATAATTTCTCATGTAAGTGACTTCTATACACCTAAATTCATCTCAAGCAGATTGTTATTGCAAATACCTTCTAAATTATATTTATAAGTACAAGTCTGTAAGTAACTGTCTATAAATCTATTTAAATTTAATAATAAAAATATATGTATACTTCACTTATAATAATGTATGTAAGACTAATGTAAAAAAATAAACGTTACATTTTACTGGCCTTGCGTTTTCTAAAAATTAATGCCACAACGGTATTATCGACTATTGTTTCTTTCAATAGCATATTTTATTTATTAAAAACGTATATATTAATATTATATTATTTATACAATATGTTCTGTTGAAAATACACAAAATTATAAGTGTATTCTTATATTTTCCATGTTTGCAATATGGTGTCGACCTGGAGATAGTACTTTGTTTTGAAATTATGACATAACATTTGTTTCAGAATAAAAGGTTATGGAATAATTTCCATCCCTATAATTATGGGTTATACCATGATATAATTTTTTAAAATTCATTTAGTTATTTTAAAATGAACTTGTATATAGAACTTTAAAACTAATTCACATAAGCTACGATCAAAGTAATTGTTGTTTAATAGTATTTCTTCTATATATTTCGTTATAATGACAAATAATTATTACAATATGGCAACCCTGTCATAATCCCTTTTGCATACTGACTAATGTCAGTATGTGATTTCACTCAATTTTAATAAAAGTATTTTTCAATACATTTGCTTAAAAAGTAGACTTTCCATGTGTGTTTAACGTCAGGAAAGTTATTCTTATCTGCAATAGTGCTTTTTGTTTTCCTACTACATAATAAGTTCCAAGTGCATGAAGCAGGTTTCTAATCAAAAAGTTTTCTGTAGAGATCTTTTCTATGAAATGACTGATATTTTACAGCGTAAACAGTTAATACATGAGTAAAATTATTTTTTAACGTATTAAATTTGCCGTCCAAAACGATTACTATTTTCCACAATTATTCAACCTGTAATATCAATTTTTACTTGTTTATTAACCTGTTTTTCACTGATTTCCTTTCGGTGTTTGTTGTTTTCGTATTAAAAAGCGTCGTGCGATACACATGCTTAATTGTCATTTCCACTTGTCCCTATTGATTGATGAAATAATATGCGAGACTTTTGAGAACGAACTGATTTATAAATATTAAAAGATATAATAAATTCACTATAAAATTACTGAGACGAGCACAGATTACTATATTTTTCAATTATTTGGCGTGGTAACTGAGACCTTTAAGCCATATGGCTTAAAGGTCTTATGAAGATATCTTCATTAATTTATTTTTTATCTTTATTTATGGCTCCAGGATACTGGTGCAATGTAGCCCTTTGCCCCATGGAGTTTTTGGCGACTAATGGTAGGCCCCGCTATTTTGTTAATGACATACGAGAAAATTTTTGAAAATGGAATGCAATGTAAGTGATTATGAAAAAATGATACGAATTATGATAATGATTACGACGAAATGCTAAGTAAATGAGAATGAAATCATATAAAGTTTTTAAATAAATAAACTTACACTACAAATGAATGAATGGAAATGAAACACTGAAAAATCTCACGTAATTCACTAATCAACGCTGAATGATATATTCCATGAATTAACGAACCTTTTTGCCATAAAACTACACCAATTTTATGACAAAAACAACACTTATGAAATAAAACACACAGCACCAAACCGCCCCCCGCCATTACGCGCCAAAAACTCCGATTACTATATTGAGCAGAGCCGGTGACAGGTAAGGTTTACATACTGATATCAGACAAATGGTTAGTGCCATGCGTCCTAAAATTTGAATGTGAATGACATACTTTTCGCAATTGTATCGAAATGTAATATTTTTTATTCATCATTAGAATTGATTCATGTATTATTTGCAAATAAGTATGTTTGATAAAATTTAACACGAAAACCTTTATAATCTGTGTTCTGTTGATAAATTCGCAAATATTTTTCGCGTGGGTCCAATTAACCTGGTTCAAATGTTTTTCATGAATAACTTTTAAATGGTTGTTATTCTACAGTAAACTAGACATTACACCCTGAAAAACTACAGGTACACGTTCTTTTAACAAGTAAGCATACTGAAAAAGCTGTTTTCTTTAAATGATAGAAATTGTGGATCTCCACAATTTATAGTAAAAATTTAGTGTCTTCAAGAATAAAAGAGTAATCAGGGAACGTACAACCCATTTTCTATTTAAAACTGGACATTTATTATTAGTGGCAATCATCTGTCCTAAGGCTACAGAAAATGGTCAAACTAGTCTGTGCTCTAAACGTGCATATGATAGGAAAAATCTTTTTAAACGGATCACCTGCTAATATTGTACATTGAATATATTAGGAATTTATTTTTCTTCTTTTTCCAAACTAACGCTTTTTTCGGCCAAATTATCTATCTTTTGCCACTTTTTTTTCTTCAGTTGGTCTATAAATCTGAAAATTTACTATTTAAGTCTTACAGATGCAGTGTATTGGTTAATCTTAACAAGTTCTTCATCATATCAAGCTGTAACCCAAGTCTAATGTCTTCTCAGGTGTAGACGCAGATGATCGGAACGTGCGAACGCCCTTCGACATAACGCACAAGCGAACGGCCTGTGGCCTGTGTGTTTGCGCGTATGTCGAGTCAATTCGTCGGACCGTGCGAATCGCCAAGAACAACCCGCCCAGCCGCAGCTATAGGGCTTTTCACCTGAAATATTTTTATACAATTATCTCATAAATTAGAACAAAGTACAAAGAAACATCCGTTTCCCAACTGGACGAATGGATCAACTTACCCGTGTGAGTTCTCTTATGAGCTTTCAAATGCGAGCTCTTAGTGTATACTTTGAGGCAACCAACCACGTCGCACTTGTGTAGACGTCTTCTGTTCTGCACTTCGTTATTGTTGGACAACTCTGTCTCCTCTTTCAAGGTCTTCGGGAATGTCCTTCGCTGTGTTAGTTGATTAAGAGAGCCTGAAGAAGAAAAACACAACAGCTTATCCACTATCTAAATACGATAACGAATCTAATCAACTACATTATTACTATTACTATTTGATAAGCAATACTATAATCATTATCAACATAAATCCCAGTACTAAGCATAAGCCTTCCTTCATGGGTAATACATGTGAGGAATTGCGGCCCAATTCAGCTTGAAGGGTGAAGGCTTAACGTTCCTTCTGGAGCACAGAGGAGCTCAAAATAACATAGTTTGTACGATGAGACGAAGATTAACGCCAAGAGATACCCTGTCAAGAAAGTTCTTTTTAATTCTTAACGGGGTAGCTAATAGCCTTCCTCTCACTCGATGGTAAGTTAATATAAGGGCGATAAATGGAAGCGAGCTACGCCCGGATTCCTAAACCACAATGGAACTAGCTATCTTACTTACACCTGCCGGAACACAACACCTCTAAAATAAATGATCTTAAGAAATGAATAAATTATTACTTTTTTCAATTAAATGAATAAAAAAATATTAATCAATTATTATTTTGTCTGTTGTGTCCTTTTAAATTATCTTTGCGTGTACATAAATTGTTAAATAAAATAAATAGATAAAAAACCTTAAAATATTTTTTCTAATGGTAATACTAAGTGCCTATGTTGAATATGAGGCATGAACTCTGCGATGATTAAGTGTCAGCCCTAATTGAATAGACTATAATCGCTTGCACGAGGTCTGAGGCGGCTTGCTTTTATCTTTTTGCTGTGGTTACAGTGTGAAGGTGAAGCTATTCAATAATTACAGGGCATTGGAGGTTTTCACACGTCTTGTCTCCAGACTGGCAACCCACCTATAGAATTTCTTTATATACCTGGAATCTACTGTCTATGGCTACTGATTTTTTCTTAAAAACTATTAAATATATATTTATAATAAAGATATATTCTACTCTAAATTACCTGACAAAGCGTTCTGCAAGGCTGTATTGAGCAAGAAATTCTTGAAATCGTCTTCTGTTGGCTTCTGTATTGGTAACGGTAGCATTGACGCAAGGAAAGGCTTCAGCTCAGGTGCTTGGTTTGATTGGACTGGCAGGGGCTGCTGAGTGAGGATCTGTGCAGTCGGCGGGGTCTGTCTAGAAATTTAATATTTCTTTTCACTAATAATTAACATTAATTATTTATAGGACAACGTTGGGGTAGTGATTCAAATGCAAAAACAAAGCACATTTCGTTGTCTGGTCCCATGATGGGTGTATCAACATTTGACATCTTGAGCTTCTTTTACCTCATCGTGCAAATAAAGCAGTTTATCTCGGTTATTACAGCAACCTCTATTGGGCCAGTATTAGGCCAGAGTGGTAGAGATTAGCCTCAATATTGTTCTGTATAATCACAGCAGATAGCTTTGATGATGGCAATATCTTTATTTAAAATATTCCTACTTGTTATTAAAATATTGTTAAGTTACATTTTTAGCTATAAGCTATACAGTATTATGATGAGACGAACACGTTTTTTGACGAGCACGCCCAATAGTAATTGTAAGCGACGCTTCTTTATATTTTGTATTCCAGCCCCCTTTTTCAAGAAATATATTTTTTTACAGTGTTTTTTCTCTCAAGTTTTGGACTTTTATTATTGCTGCAAATAACCATCACCACTTGGCACCGCCTACAGTAATTGACCAGTACCCCCCTAGTGAGAGTTTCAATCGTATCAAGACGTTTCGATCGTAGTAGCATTCAGTTGATTATCCTATATATAAAAAAAAGTTTTTACTACTTCACTTCGCTGTCTTTCATATACAATTTGACAGCTGCCGACAGACACGATCAAGAGCATTCGATTCAATTGGAACTAGCACTAGGGGTACTGTAAACCCCGCACTATTCAGACACAATTATTTTTATTTGTACACAGTTTTCCGGGAGTATATCGCGGCTCAGATCAATGAATTAACTTTTCTGACCTACAGCTATTTTAATAAGATACATAAATATGTCACAACTGTTTCATTTATGTCATGATACATTTTCTTCCTTTAAGGATGAGTAAATTTAAAAAATATAAATAAAATTAGATTTCTATCTGTAACATGATTACTCACAGATAATACCAACATGCCATCTAATCTGTAATCATAGCTATAAATTAATAAAATCCTCTTATATTTTTTTATTAGTAATATATATATTTTATTTATTGTTACTATCAATGTATTATACTGTGAATCAAGATTTGGGGAAGTCCCTGGGACCTGTAACAGTTTTTAACTACAACGGCCCGCAGAGATTCATCTAATGTTATATACAAATACATATAAATTATTGACAAATACAAAATCAATGAAAATATTAAATTATTTAAATACAATTGGAATAAAAAAAATTCATGTAGTCATATGTGGTTATACTTACTTAGTAAGTTGGGGTTTTGGCTTTCGCGCGCTTCTGAGGTCTGGACCAACTTTTATCTTGGGCACTTGGTGTCTGGACCTGAACATGCAGACATGCTTACATATAAGATCTAATCATGTAAGAATCTATAGGTATCAATTATATTATTAAATTCAAGAAAGATTATGAAACTAACTAACTAACGTAAGAGGCGTGAAAAAGCACTTTTTGGGCCGGCAAGGTGAGGGTGGCTAGGGCAGTATGTCGCATGCTTCACTAGCTATCTTCACATATAGACTCTTCTACTGCTTACTGCCCTAGCCACCTCCACCTAGCCGGCTCCGTTTTATCACGCCTCTTTTCAAACGTGCGTTCCTATACGCAGTTCGTATAATACGAAATTTATCATTTATTAATATTTGTCCAATATTCATTACGTACGCAATACATATGTATAAAAATGAACAATTATTATATTCACGCAATTGACCCATTTTTTAAATCCAAAACTTCAACTGACTTTTATTTATATATGAAACGACTACTTTTATCTGAATCTAAACACTACTCACTCGCATATTAAAGTCGACTTTTGTTCGTTGCACAATTCAGATGAAGTCGGGATAGGCGTATCTGCAACATATAAAGAATAATGCATTTATTATTCTGAAAAACACACACAGGCACAATCCTTTAAATAGGTACCTTTATTTATTTATACAACATATTTGTGTATACTTAAAATACCCCCAATTTCGCACCTCTAAAATACAAATATGTATATACCAACTACCTACGGTGAAGATCTTAAATTTTTACGACTTATATGAATCTATTGCTGAAAATAAATTGCCGTTAGTAAGTCACGCTAAAGCTTGAACAGTTTTAAGAATTTTTAATTTTTTTGACTATAAAATACAGAAGTATTTTATAGAATATTCATTTAAAATTTGTATTTATATATTCTTAGCAGTTGTTCTTAAAAGCCAAGAAACGTCTCACCTAATGGAAAAGTGAAGATAAGGCTCAAAATGGAACTGCACGCAGAGTCCTCAAACATAAAGGAACTGGCTATCTTATATCTTACATTATTGTTACGCTGGCAGACTTAAGTTAAATGGTGGTAGCTAGGTCTACCACCAAACAAACCGAGCTAAAAAAAATCTAGGACCTCCGGATCTGAAGTCTCAGCTATAAGACCACAATGGCGGTTGGATTTGATATGGAAATCGTCTCAATATCATTCTATTCTAAATTTTATTTCTTCCATCGCTACTACATACAATTTCAACAGACGAAGTAATACAAATTTTACCAGGACATCTCGTACTGAATTTCTTGCAGCCACTGTTTTAAACGACCATTACATTACCTCTTCGTAATAGTCGCACATTATTTCCACAAGTGCGGTTCTCACACTCATCAATTATTCATTAATTTCGCTCTAGATCTGTCTAGACCTCTCGAGCGACGTAGCGAGCATTAATCTTTAACAGATCTAATGTTCATGTTAAATTGACGCACGAATATAACGCCGGTTTCAATACAGAGTTAACGAGTTTAGTTTCTTACTTTATATTGATCTGTCTATAGTAGCGAAGTGGTAGATTCTGTTCGCTTAAATAACATGCTTGCTTATTAATTGCTTAGTAAAATGTGTAATAAAATTAAAATTATTATTGAACCATTACCATGTACGGTTTTTTCTGATACAGATATCAGAAAAAACCGTGTCTAGGATGGGATAACAAAAGCAAAAAAAAGCAACCACCCTTTTTCACATATGCTTTGATGTAATTTAAAGTTCTCAAGTGATACAGAGTAAATAATATATTAATTAAATTGAAAATAAAATACATTTGGACATACGTCCAAAGCAAAGGAGATCACCATACGGTGATCTCCTTTGCTTCAACGGAATAATTTGTGATTACTCTGTGAATTAAATTGAATGAAAATTAATAGACATCGGTTGACATGACATGAGAACCGTCTGTGGGTTGCTGTTTCATTATTTGACTTTGAAATCTATTTATTTTTTCCTTTATAATGTCGGTCAATTTTACTCCCCAAATGCACTAACCTCATTTGTATATCTACATAGCTGTATATTTATTAAAACTAACAAACATATTGTTCTTGGATCTTGGCGAATTGGCGCGAATAAATTTGGTTTTCAACTCCGCCATCTTGAGTAATTGACAGATTACGCACGCTGATGAGAGACGAGCGTAATGGAAAAAGGTTTTATAAAATCCAATCCAATGTGCTATTCAATAATTAAACCAAGAAACAAAATTTGGGCAAAATACTATATATTTAGATAGAATCAGGCGCAATACCATTCTAAATATTAAGGAAACAGGCCATAAACAGTGATCTACCGACGCATTCTATACTCGTGTGACCCAAATCCTGTGAGCGCAAAAGCGACTTTCCCTGCGACTCAAGTCCATTACAACAATAGATCTTGATCTTAATTGTCGCCCATTTAACAGCCTCAAGGTATATGGCCTGTATAAAATGATATAAGGACTGGTTGGGGCCACTAAACAAGCGAATTGAAAGTGCAGAATTATGAAGAAATCTCATTTCAGATTTTATTCTAACCGGGTGGTACTACCGAATCAAGTAGCTTGTGGCCTCACCTGGATTCCTAAATTATAGAGGAACTGGTTATGTTGCCTCCAACTGCCGGAACATAACGATACTGTTTACTAACAGTATTTCTATGGCGACAAACTTCAGTAAGTTGGTGGTAGCCAGTCAGGTGGACTTAAAGGTTAATCACTGGGAATTGAACCCAGGGCCTCTAGATCTAAAGTAGGTGGTCTTACCTATTAGACTACAGAGGCAGTTCAAACAAGGCAGTAAGTATATATTTAAAAAAAATGTCCTTAAAGTTTCAATCGCCTCGCAAGTTATTTCCTTTAAATTGCTGGTATTCACGGTAACTGCATACAATATGGTGGAGATTCATTAAATTTAAAAAAAAACATTTTACAAAATCAAAGCTGATTTCATGGCCCCACATAAAGTCCAGTAACAGTATAGTTGGCAGTCTCTTAACGGCCATGATTGGTTCAGCTGATTGGACTTTCTGTGTGGCGCAAGATTGTTAGCGGGGCGAGGGTGGGAAATAGTTAAAAATATTAGATTTTTAATTTACGTTCATTCGATTGTAGTGAAAATAAGGGCAGTATTATAAATATAAGACAATATAAACTTTTAACTTTTAACTAAGTTCCGTGTGTACAAAAAAATTTTCAATAGTTCTAACAAATTTGTACACGATGGGCATTTGGTCGTTATCAATTCGTTTCAACGTGTTTACTTTGTCGAAATTATTGTCAACTATAAAACATAGCATGTTTACAGTATTTAAGATGTTAATCAACTTCTGAGGCTACTGTACTTAATCGTAAAGCTGAAAAAAACACGTAAAAAAAGTATATAAAAAAAAATTGATATTTTTTTTTATTACCGCTTATGACTTGGGCCACGCCAATAAATTGATTCTCACACTTTACTCTCTACAATTACGCGCGAATTTATCCATTCGGTAGTCTTTGTTACGCCACAGTAATGCGAAATTAACACAACACTATACTGTTAGCGATGCGACAAGTAATATTTTTTTACTATATCGCTTTAGCTTAGATATTACCCGTTCAAGGTTAAGTAGGTCCACTTGCATGGTGTGTCTGAGTAGCCACAGCCGTTCCTATTTCGGCCGTGCAACAGTTATTTAGGTATAAAGAGAATGGTATATTTACTATTAATTCTGCAGAAATCATCACTAAACTTCAATCATATTAATGACATCCCCAAGAACTCGCAAAATAAATACCATTGAATTTTCGCTATATCGTCCCAGAACCAGGCCTGAGGAAAATGAAAAACACAACAAAACGGAATTTGACAGTATTTGATAAAGTCAAATACTTATTACTTGAAAAACTGTCAAAATATGATAATTATTTCCAAATTCGGAGAAGGACCTTCAGATACTTTGGAAATACGAAAGACAGACATGTATAGTGTATCCCACTGACTACACATATAACTGTATCCCACTTTTACTTAAAAGATGGTTTATATATTAGGTCGGCGATAAAGTATTTTTGCATAAAGTATGTATAAACTTGTAATAAAATATCTTTGGCTGTACTATTTGTATCTGGCTGGTTTTCAAGATATTAAAAAGGTGACATTTCAAAAAAGAATCAATTTAGGAAAATTTTGTTTTTTACATTTACCACTATTTTCCATTAGTTTTTCTTTCTGTCAAAATGAGCGAATCAAATGAAAAGGGTAAAATGCAACGCAAGCAGCGAAAATTGTGACGTTTATGGATCTAATACAGTGTGTACATAAGAGTATCACAAAGTTGGTTTAAGCGTTTTCAATCCGGGAATTTTGATGTCAAAGATAGAACTCACTCTGGTCGCCCTGTTACGGAAAAATTAGACGCTATTTTTGCAAAAGTGAAGCAATATCGGCATATCAGCAGTTTCGACATAGCTGAAGAACTGGGAATTGACCGCAAAGCAATTTAAACCCATTTGTAAAAGCTGGGTACAGAAAAAAGCTCTATATTTGATTGCCAAACGAGCTCACTGAAAGAAACCTAATGAACCGTGAACTCATTTGCGATTCTTCATTGAGACGTAATGAAACCGAACCTTTTTTGAAGAGATTGATAACTGGTGATGAAAAGTGAATAACGTTAAACAAATGCGTTGTTTAATGACATTTAAGGGAATTTCAGTCATAATTCTATAGATTCTACTACAACGCGTAATTTTTAATATGCGCGAACAGGCGTAATTTTTTATCTCCTTTTAGTGGAAAAATAACAATTGATGTATTGCGGCTCCAACACACGCGTCCACTCGTTGGCGTAATGGTTCGAGCGCTCTGCTTACGATTACGGAAAAAAGTAACCCTCATCATGTTTGGTCCCTGGATGAGTCAATCGAAATTTGTCATCTCGAAAAACCGAGGTGTTTCGAAAGACACGAACACTGAACCACATTGTCTTACGTGTTTCTTGCTCGTAGGAAGGCCAGGGCATGCTAGTGGGGCGTATATAGGCTGTTGACGATTGGCCATGCGTCAAGTTGCCATTGTACTTCCAAAAAAATAATGTCACACAGCTAAGGTGTCACGACCTATCCGACGCATAGCTTGGCTTTTACTGTACCCAGGACTCTTACAAATGTGTATCAGCGATGTATTTAACAGAGGCATGTTTTATCGTTCATACCGCTTCTATCAAGTTGTTGTATCTGCGCCGACGCAGATCGATTTCATGAGGCTTTAAGACTTGAGAATTATCACTATAGATGAACATATTTTCGAATAAAGATTTCTATTAATTTTACTTTAGAATATTTTACTAAATATAGAATTATTGTTGTAAGTTAAAAGAGTTACTACCGATTCCAATATTACATTATGAATCAGTAGTAATGTGTGTGCGTTTGCGTGTGTTGTACATGTGTGTGCATTATTAACATTTATATCGTATGTGTGCGTTGAAATGTCCAGAAAAAGACATGATAAAACTATTGTTTTATAGAATTTAACATAAAATTACAAGTATTCTAACAAAATTTTATGACAAGTATTATTTTATTTCAAATTATCATGATAATGAGTTATTAGTACGATTTATATGAATAACATTATCAACGCTTTAGGTAGTGACGCGAGACAAATGTAACTAATTAGTCTAGTTTAGGCGTGCCAATTACAGATTCTGTAAAACCTATCCATCTCTTTGTATGAATTACATCTTCATCAGAAAATTTAAATTAATACAACAAAGTTTGGTCAGTTATACCATTTATAATACAACGACGCACCGATTACAACGGTCTCTTCGCCCTAAATAGCAGAATAAATATTAAAATGTCAGAAAAATCACTTGGTTTGGATCTCCACCATAAGAATACACACACAAATACACCTTTCACATGCGATGACTGACTTTTGTTTTGTTTTATTGTTTTTTTTTATTTTATTTTGTTTTTTCTCTCTCTCTTTAGTTATTTTATTGTTAATTGTCATTTCTTTTAAATGTGTCTTGATGTATTTTGGGCGGCTGCCTTCTTGGCTTTCTGATGATTTTTTGGAAAGATAATGTGTTTCTTTAATTGGCTTATGTCTGGGTAATTGCATTATATTCTGTGTGTGTAGAAAATTGCTGTTGAAACAGTGTTGAGATAAATAAATAAATAAGAATAGAATAGAATATATCTTTATTGTACATAAGCCGCAATGGAAAACTCTCGTCACGCACACTTCCAACTAATTTGTAATTTACAAGTTTGTAGTGACAGATTTTATTAAGATACTATACTATACAGATTTTTACTTACTAAAATATTTTGAAACGAACAGTTACCGGAACTCATTCCAACAATTAAGTATCCATTGGCCCTGATTTCGTATTGCACGAACCAAATTAAATTTAAGTTCAATACTACTCAAAGTAAAAGTCAAAATAACTTTATTTAAATAGACTCATTTACTAAGTTCTTTTAAATCGTCACAACAGGGAATATGTATGAGAAAAACAAATTTTTTTTAAAGGCAATAGTGATAACTTTAAGTGGGTATCAACCGGGCATTTACAAACTGTCCCAGTTATAGAATTTAAATATGTACTGAATAAATTGTTAGCATAGTATGCATATTCCCAATTAACCCTACTACAATTTCAGTTTTACAATATAATCAATAAAGGCAGATGACCAGTGACGTCATTTGACGTTTCCAAAATGGCGACTCTTGAGTGTTTTTGCCTTCTTAACGCGCATCATATACATGTCGATTAAAATACGTCACAAAAATGTATGGATCGTCTATGTCTCAGCTCACTTGACATTCTACAGTCATTATATCCCTTCTTAACTCTTCCTTTATATTTGGGGTCAAAATTGTCCCAGGCTGAATTAAGATTATTAAAAAACTTGTTGATAGATTGAGCTGATATTTTCTGACTTTTTAAATGCACATTCAAAGAGTAAAATAACGGTCTTTTTGAAAGTTGTCATTCATTCATCATCTTCTAATTGTTAATCTAAATAAATTTTGATTGATAAAGTTTTTTTCAAATCGTTTTTTTTTTTGCAAGAAAATGACCGAAAGAGATTCAGGGGATAAAGTTTTCGATGATTTCGAGGACTTAACGGATATTGAAGATGAAGATGAAATCGAACAACAGTTAGAAGAAAATGATCGAATTAAAGATAGTGATGATGCGAACGATGATGAAACCCCTCAAAATGATATTTTGGTTAGTAATTCTGGAAAAATAGTCTAGAAGAGTTAATGAATTAGTATGAAAGAGATGCGAATAACTTAAATTTAATTTACTCCCTTTACAATGGAATTGGGGCCATTGTTATCCATTTAAGTAAAAGCTGGCTTATTATTTTGCAAATATGTTAGTTAGGACCTTGTTAGTCTCAACATGGCTTATTTATAACTTAATCTGAGTTACAGTGAAAGGTCTCTGTTGAACGAGGTGGAATAAGGTCCAGTGTTTTAGATAGTAGTACTAAATGGCTTTAAACAATAAGACCATATAGTATATATGTTACATAACATAAGACTATGACATGAAAAAGTCAAATTATGAAGCAAGTTTAATATATTAACTTGTGTACATAAATATGTATGTATTTAAAACTTACTCAATAAACAACCTTAGTTATTTGCGATACAGTTTACTTGATCTATCTTTAATGATATTTGTTTAGGGAAGGCGCTGGGCTAAGTTAGTTTATTGTATAGGTAGGTATATCTAGGTACGTTACCCTGTCATCGTTACAGGTATGTCGGTGTATTCCGGGTCTCACTAGGTAGGCACAACACTGATGGCACTAGGATAGCACTGATGGGCACAGAAAACGGGACAACGAGGGCAACGTGGCGCACACCGGTACCCATGTCAGTCAGTCAAGCGTCGGGAAGGAACAGGTAGATTGGTGAGGGTTAACGTAATGAAAATGAGCGGGTCAGGTAGCTAGGCCGATATAGGTAGGCAAATATCATGCATTCAAGACTTTCCAAAACAATATTTGCTATCATATTATATCGATACACCAAAGGCTGAGGTGATTTACGTAATATACAGAAACGGCATACATATTGAAATTTACTATTCGGTATTAACAATACATTCCAAGACATAATTATTATATTTGGACTTTAGTAAATCTTATTCTTAAAAGGCAATGGCCCATTTTGAGATAAAGTTGATATATACATTTGTATATTTAATTAGTTTAAGATATAACAGTACAGTACTGTTCTACCCTTTCATTTTAATTTAACCAAAAAGGACATACAACTGTGACCTCATTTGGCGTTTCCAAAATGGCGTCTCTTAAGCATCTTTGCCTACTTTAGATGCGCATCATAAAACATCAATTGAAATAAGACAAAAGTGTATGGGTTCGCCATAGTGTCAATTACCTTGATCTCCTATCCTTGTCATTTTGAACTGGAATGAAAGGAAGGCAAATAACTTAATTTCAGTTGAAGTTTCAGTGACCGCTTACCATCAGGCAAACGTTTAGCCTTCCCACGGTAGACAGGACGTAAGAAGTAAGCCTGCTCCTGCACGCGCTCTTGTATTGACAATATTCGCAATACGTAAAGTTATTCAATTAATTAAGTGCATGTTCGACATTGTACCAATTTGTTTGGCAAGCTTAAACTATATCAAGCGGACTTAAATAACTAGCTAAAAATACCATTTTAATAATATCTATTTATGTACTTTGTCTTTTTTAATATACCTACTTAGATAAGATAAGATAAGATAACATTTTATTGATTGATTGAAAATTTTATGTAAAATATACTTACTGTTTGATTTACTATGTTGTTAACTATGTGTAGTGTGTAAGACAAAAAATGGGTCTTTCGTTATTTATAGAGGCAAAAATCTATTAGACACGACAGTCTTTCTATAAAAAAAAATGAATACAATGAACAGGGTGTTCAACTTCATGATAACTGATTAAACAACGAACTGATAGAGCATTACCAATATTAATTCGTTCCATTGTATTAGTGCAATTATCAACGCGACCTCACTGGAGGGTCGAGTGTTTAGCACGTTGATTATACAAGTTATGAGAGGAAGCGTTTTCTCTCGAGAAGAGATTGTATAACGCTGACTAATTGGATTTAATTCTATTGTGTCTTAGTAGAAAATTGAATTAAACAGTAGAGTTATTTTATACTTTCTACATGAAAATTTAAACAATCCTATTTCCTATATATTCAAATCTATAAAAAATTTCAAGTGCTATACAGCATTAAGTAAACTGGCCTTCGATGCAAAATATTAGGCCATCATAGTAACATATACTGAACATATATGCATATATTAAATTAATATAAAATATTTCACAAAAATATTTTATACTAAATTTGATTGGACAGACATTACTATAAGGATTTGTTTAAATCCTTATAGTAATGTTAAAGTTGAATCTGTTAATCTAGGCGTCACGGCATGCCCAGCATGGGCGGAAGAACGGCGGGTGTTGTCAGCTGTTGTGGGGGATGACCTTTCCCTCCCGACTATCATCTCAAAGATGGTCGTGAGTGACAGGTCATAGCAGGCGGTCCACACATACTGTGAGGTAGTGATAGGAAAGAAGGAGGAGGCAGAACGAGAGCGGGAGGCCGTCGCTACCTCTGTCATCCGTCGCCGAAGAATGGGGCGGAGGAGAATTGCCTTTGGGCGGCTCATGCCACCGCCATAACATCTCGGGGCTCCGGGTGCGGTTGGGGACCGATGCTCGGCTTGCACAGCCCAGTCGGCGTGCCTACGCACGGCATGTCCGACTTTAAATAACAGATTCAGATTGAGGGGGGGTCGCCCTTACAAGCTTCTCATTTTTCCCCTCGTCTTTACTCCAGCTGGGACCGAATATACGGCCAAATCGTCCTGCCGACATAGCGGTGAAATGTCTTCGGGCGTCATCCCACGCATCGGCAGAAAGCGATCAGGTAGTGCGTCGCTGTGGGTTTTAGTGGGTGAGACACATCCCCTATTACCTTCCCCGGATAAAAGGGAGCGTTTGGAAGAGATTTCCCACAGCGATAAAAAAAAAGGCGTCACGGCATTTATTTTGATGTTATGCAAATGTAGATTAATTGAATAAACAGAAAAATATGTTTTGATAATTTTATTCAAAATCGCTTCCGCTGATGAATTGACCTCAGAAGGTGAGACAAACGTTTTTAACGCTATTAATAGGGTGACCATGTTCGTAATTTTGTAATAATTATTATTTTGATATCAACTTTAACTCTTCCTAATCCCTCTAACGGCTCGAGGGATGGGAGAATACCTCTGGACAGAGGAGGCCAGACGGCCGAGGGTCAGGACTACAGAGAGAGGAATCGGCGGACAATTTTGGCGTTATCGAGCAAGACTGCCCGCTGGAGCCTCGCAATCATTGGTCCATCACCCAGTTCCAATCTCTTCAGATGGTCGTGAAGAGAGATAATAAATAGCAGATAATAATAATTATTATTAATATGAACTATATTATATTGTTTATTTTCATAGATTTTTTTTATTATTGATTGTATAATTAGTGATAAAATTTGTTACCACTTGTGTCACTGTCATATTTATTTTTAATCATTAAAGTAATAACATATGTTATAAGACGGCCGTCTGGTAGCATGGTCAGTACCCCTGTCTTCTTAGCCAGAGGTTCCAGGTTCAAATCCCAGTAGGGATATTATATGATGAATACGTATATTTGTTCACGAATCATGGATGTTTGTATTTAGTATATTACTTATATTTATATTTTAATAAAGACTGGCAGGTGGGCTGGTAATGAAAAAAAGATTAATTTTTGGTAATTTAAAAGTAACTTATCTAGACTTCAACTATATTATTTGACTATTCATTTTAAAAGAGGTTGATAGATGACGCAGATTCTATTTCAAAAATTTTATAAAATGACGAATGTTATGCAATTTAGCCTTGTCTTGACGCACATGTCACTAACCGATACAGCACGATGTTACAGTTAGTGTCAACTAATTTGATGTTTCTATAACTCTTACTTTTTATTTTTGATTCTACTAGAATGAAGGGGAGGCACATAATTTAAATTTAAATTTATAGATCGCCAACGGAATCGTAGCCAGTGGTATTTACCATACGTCCAACTGTGGATGGTCCCTTAAACCTTATGATCTTACAATCTATGATCCTAGAAATATTTAGTATTTCTAGAATCAGCGGCAGCACAAAGTACATACCTCAAAATTGCGAACTTCACTTTAATAAAAAAAAACAATGTTTACGTTATACTAAAAACCTACCTCCTACTGCTTACCATCAGGTGGCGTCATTTGCTGTGCTTTATATTTAAAAAAAATCATCACAAATATGTAAAACTTCAATGAACCGTAATACAGTATTCAGCCACGCAACAACTAATCCGTTTGCGGTAATTCTTAACACAACTGCATAAGTAACAAATTTGCTAAAACGATTCTGACTCAAGTTACAATCACGATAAGTTTCTCGTTTGTTAGCTTGACCTGATAATAGGACCTTCGGAATAATTAGGAGGAGGTGCTCACGGCATCTTGAATACGGTTCAAGACATCACAACACACATAAATCTTATATATAAAAATGTATTGTTCGTTAATCTCGCCAAAACTAAAAAACCGGCTTGACTTATTTCAATAATTTAACTGTATTTTATTTGATTTAATTCAGGGTTGGTTAAAAAATAAAAATAACTCGGAAAATCCTAAAGAAAGTCTTAAAAATATACTATGGAAAATTGTTTTTATTTTATTCTTATGGCTTCGCGTTTTTACGAATTCTGCCAATGTCACGTTCATGACAGATACGCAATAATAATTTATCGAGTGCCACGGTGTTTGCCTAGAATCTATATAAATATAGGAAACATCACAAATATATACACTTACACCATTATTTAATTTATATTAAATAAAGGTGTAAGTGAGATATTAGATACAATTCCAAAATAACATTTTAAAATTTTAGTGTAATAATTAAAATAAATTTGGATAAAATACTTATGAATGGAGTTTAAATAAAAATAACGATTTAAAATCAGAAGGACGAGGTATATTTTGTATAGAAAATCGTCTAAGTGACATTTTAAACATTAAAACTGTCATTTCTTCTTTCAGCTACTTCGAGTTTCTTTAGATAGATGGCGCTAGTGGTAGTTTGTAGGTGAAACTAAGTTCACCTGGTAACTAGTAGTGGAGGTGGCTCTGGCAGTGTCTCATTTGCTGCACTACGCGTATGGACTCCATGTACTGTTTACCATTAGGTGAATGAAACTCAATAAGTCGATATCTAGATTAGATTAAATAGATCCTTTCTAGCAACGTCTAGTTTGATTTCATACGTGCATACGAACTCGCGAACATAAAAATCCATTTAACATAAGTTTACTCCAGATGTTACGTCCCATTCCTAATTTACACAGTAGTGAATCGTGCTTGTAACATGAAAATTTGTTGAGTAAATAAAGTGTATGCAATTGTTTGTGATGTTTATTGACTGTAATTTTCGACTGGTCATTGCACATTAAACGGTTTAACGCGTCTTCTGGAAGGCGCTCGTGATAAATATTTTTAGTTTATCTTTAACAAATACTGTCTCAATCTTAAATGCTGAGAGTAAAGGTGGTCTATGAAACTAAAATGATGTTAGTTTTCTTTCCCATTCTTCAATTAAGGAATAAACATAAGTTTATCCGATCATGACCACATTTGAGATGTGGTTTTGAGAAAGAAGCTAAAAATTCTTAAGAAGTATATATTCTCAAAAATCAATTAATTATTCATACAAATTATATTAAAATACTAGATTTACAGAAATAGTACCTACAATATGTAATGAAAGAAACTAAAAAATATTTTAATTTGATTATATCATTGCAGAAAGGGCCTTTTTTGGTAACTCCATCGCCCTTCACGGGGGTAACCTGGGTTCTGCACGAGCAATTCACCAAGTCGCCTCCAGGCAGCCCAGCCTCACAACTGGGCTTCGCTGACTGCAGAAAGGGCCTAACAATGTCCTTTTGAATACGTTTCGATGCAAACGCAGCCAGCCGCCCTAATAAGACACGATGACCAATGATAAGTGCCCGTGTACACTGTCCTACACTTTCGCGCACGCTAGTCAGTTCCCACGTTAATGTACACAGTAATGTGGGTCAAACTTTGATTTAGTGCGCTGTAAACATCGGCAATTGTAGCAGTGTAAATTAAGAGGCGGCTCACTAAACACTAGTTTGTTTAGAAGACTGTATTTAATACTGCATACATTCTAAAATTGTCTAAACTCTTTCGTCCCGGATGGTACATCTGTGTACCACAAATGTGTGAAAACCCCTGGAACCTAAAATGATCGCTCGTTTTCAGTGGAAATTGTGCCAGGCCATTGTTTATGCGTTTGGCTTTAAGGTTATGTACAAAAATCTATAAATAATTATATAATTATATATTATAAATACATAATAAAAATTAATAATTACATAATAAATATAGTGTATAAATGTTTTGATAAATTTCATGTTTTAGTATTCTAGGACGAAAGGGTTTAAGCAAATACACAATTAAATGGATCATGAACGGTATAACTTTTTTCTAAAAGGTGCGTTTTGGTTCCAATATAACGTAGTTCTCATTACTTTTTCGGGTGTATGCATAAAAATACTTGAAATAGATTACTGAGATAATTAATTCGTATCTGGCTAAGTAGAATTTTAATGCTATATATATTTTAATGAAAAAAGTCATTCACTTCTATGGTATAATGCCTTGAAATTGCCAACATAGAGTACTCTTAAATATATAGCAGCTCTAGCAAAACGCTAGAGATAGAGAGGCATTTATTTGTTTTCTAATATACAAAAGTTATGACATTCATCTTTGAGTTTATGTAATCAACAAGCCACACTAACCACTTTTTTATTTGGAATCCTTACCATCAGGTGGAATAGAGTCTTTTGCTTGATGTTTCTGTAAAAAATCACTAGTATTTACTGGTTTCCACTAGTTCCCTTACGATGTGATATCCGATATCAATATGCTTAGTCCTAGCATGAATCCTGGCATTCTCACACAAATTGTGCTGATTGGTTATCATTAAACAATACCATAGGCTAAATTTGTTCCATCAGACATTCCTAAATAAACTAATAATCAACGCCGCTTTATAAGTATCGGAAAGCACCCTATATTCATCATCCAGTGTCCTATGTGATAAGACAAAAATGTATTGCGAATAAATCGTTCTGTGAGAAGACTGTGTCTTTTCAAAGGTCAAGAAAACATTTCACTACACTAATTTATTTGGTCAAAAACTAATATTAAGACACGCTAATTGATTTCCATTACTCGGAGCGAGATTTAACCGCTTTCCGCGAGTTCCAGAGTCTAACTGCACTAATGATGCATTAAAAATTACAAAGGAAGAAAGCTTGCCATTTATAATAATGGAAAATTAAACGTAACTATAATTGCGCTGAAGCTGGGATCAGGCCACAATGTGTAAGGTTATAGCAGTTCATATATCTATACATATTTAATAGATAAAGTACACTGCGGAGTTTCTTAACGACTTCAAAAAAGGAAGTCTTGTATTCAACCCATGTGAAGGTTTCCATGTCGTAAGGATCAAGTCTCAGCTCATACGATAATTAAAATCTATAGATTAACGCGTTCGCTTCTTCTACGATCAAACTCAATGGAATCCATCAATAAGCTTATTACGATACTGTCCTATTCAAAAATCGATAGTTAAAATATAATAATCGATTGCAAATAAGCGGTTTCCTTACAATCACCGCCTGGTGGAAACGTGATCGGCCCAAGGTCGAGACCGAGACGACGCGGATGTTCTTGCGGAGCGATACTTCAACGGCAAATACTTCAAAAAGTTCTTAAACCGCGGGCCTTGATAAAGACACTGATATTCTAATTATAATAACGTTAAGTAGGATATGCTGTACTACCAGAAGCGATAGTATATAAAATTAAAACTATGGAAACAGCTTGTAATTTATAGGTCGATAAAACAGTCAATTAGATTTAAATCCATACGAAAAACACAGATGGCGCCATGTGCAACCGAAACGGGACTGAAATATCAGTTTTCTATTGACAATATTTAAGGTCCGCTTGCAACAATATTATTTATTACTGTACACATGAATGGTTAAAATGAAACTGACATACATCAATTGAATACAAAGGTATTGCTTAAAATTTCGATTTGTGAAAATCTAGATTTAGTCCTAAGCATCAAATTTGCTTAAGGCTAAATTCAAGTTTAACTATGTATCGTGGCGCTATAACGTTGTGACGTTCGAGATGTGAAATTAAATAAAAAATATATAATTTATCTCACACACTGTAACCATACACAAAGAATTAGAAACAATATCCGCTAACAATGGTGGCGATTCTGCTTGTATCCACTTAAACTAAATTTTGCTTCTCTTTCATTCCAATTGTACATGAAAAGAATATAATAAATTTTAGGAAAGTCAAATTAGTTAACACTTATACGACCCATACACTTTTGACTACTTTTTAGCGGCACATTTCATGATGTTAAAATAAGGCAAATATGCTTAAGAGTCGCCATTTTAAAAATGTCAAGCGCTATCTCCGGTCTTATATTTTTTGTTGGATATTAATTAATGAGTAGTATATTAAACTTAAATTTAAACCGAATAGGGGTCAATATTTAAAAAGGAGCAATCGCTTAATTTAAAGGTCTTGATTTCATCTCTCAGACAATTCAATCTACTGTTGGCCGGTGCCAGTGCTCTGCCGCCATTTTACCGATTTAATTGTTCAGTTACTTAGTCTAATGCATTTAAACAAATCATATCAAAGTAGTTATTACAATAGACTTATTATTAGTATTATTATTTATTTAACAATTTATGTACACACAAAGACAATTAAAAGGACACAACAGAATATTAGAGAATTATACAAAGGTACTGCTTATTTCTTTAAGAAATCTCTTCCAGCAGCCCCGTATATGGGAAAAGTGTCGTAGAGGGGCGTGTACCAATACTAATATAATTAAATAAATAAAAATAATATATATCATATTACATTACTTATTGCAAGTACCTTATTATTTATTATTTATTTATTTATAAAGAAAACCAACAGCGTTACATTTAGGTACATAAAGTGCATTATTATAATTAAGCCAATTTCAGATTTCTCTTGTCCCATAGCACAGACACACACTGATCACCCCAAAAGGATTAATTTAAATTCACTTAATTCAATATTTTGTACTCTATAGTAAATTATTTAACTTAAATTTAATATCGATAAATGTTAGTTTGAATGTAACGTTTTCCAAAACTACTTCCAAATTGTAATATACTTAGCGTCCCAAGGCAATGCGACATGAAGGGGAAGTACCATAAATTGTAAATAGGATATATTGCTGAAAGGAGACTTTATTTTATTTTAAAAATTAAGCAATACTGGAAGTAAAGTTTTTTTTTTAATTACTTCGCCTGAGAATCGAACCGACTCAAATGTGAAGACGATTTTTCATGCATTTATTAATTTTCAACTAAATTTTTAGGCTTTTCTCAAATTACCATATTTATCAGAACCATAACCATGAGTTTACCATATTTCTTACTCTTTAAACCATCCCTGAGTTGGGATTAAGCAAATCAAATTAAATAAAAATTATTCAAATCAATTAAGTGGTTTATAACGAGACTAAAAAAAACTTAACGAGTTGTATTATAACCACTGAACTATGCCTGCATGTACTTAATGGTATAAAAGAGGTTTTCCACTCACCTGGAAACCGTGCTCGTCTCCGAGGAATTGGCGATTTCCTCTTGAGGCTCAAGTCCACTGGCTCCATTTGGATAGGAGGTCCGCATGCCTGTAACAAGGAGCATCGATCTAGAAATCAAATATGTATAGATCACGTTACACTATGCGCAAGAGCATAATAAATAACATAAATAATAAAGTTCTGGACTCCTTTCTTACAATCCTCTAAGAAGATCCTGTAAGAAAATGTGAATAACGGTCATTTGACGGTTCCAAAATGGCGACAGTTTCAACGCGCATCATAAAAAGTCCTGATAAAAATGAATAGAAAGTGGATGAATCTATCAAAGTGTAAATTTACTTGAATCTTCTAAAAATCATTAATCATTAATTTAAAAATCGTCACATCTTATCTAGATATGTTAATCGACTGTTATTAACCATTGCTATATTACCAGCCCCCCAGCGCTCACACATACTTATGATGGTGTACCCAGTTCCAAATGACATTGCAGCGACACACATCGAGACGAAAATTGATTATAAAAAGGATTACTTTGCGAAATTCGATTTAAAAAAAAAAGGAATATTTTTCTGTATAGTGAAGTTACTCCTCATCTTTAATCCCTTGAAGCAGTATTTGTATTAAGAAACAACTATTTTACTGATGGTAAATAATCGAATTGTTTTGGTGAGTATTTTACATTATTTTGGCTTTAGCTTGATTAGCTTTATTTGGTCTTTTAAAATTACGTCCATTCCAGATCATTACTGTAATGACGACCATCGCTAGCTTTTTATTGACAGACTAATGCTGTTGGCTGAAGATGGCTTTAACAGCGTTACCGGGGTTTTAACAAGGCGAAAACCTTGGAGAGTACTCAAGCCTTAAGGGGCGATTCGCCTCTGGAGAAGTTCTAATCGATAGGCTACCAGAGGAGGTGTCCCGCTGTCTCTTAGAGCCACCAGGGCGCTAGAGCTATGACGGAGCGACAAACCTGAGGGTGCCTCTAAAGGCTCCGCCCTCGACTCAGGCAAGTCGTGTCATGGAAGAGAGAAGCGCCCAGGTAAACCGGCCCATCGCTAGCAATCCTATTTTTATCCTATTAAAGTATAACGAAAGGCAACTTAAATTTACGAGCCAAGCATGAATAAATATAAATGCATCAAGTAGTGCGCACGAGTGGGGCGTGGTGCCGAGTAACTTACGCAAGAGACGGTTGCACGAAGCATCTTCAATTAAAAATGTTGAGTGGGTTGTCGTTACGAGCGGTTAGCGTTAAGTTATTCGCTAATGGCTTATTTCAACATTATATCTGCATATAGTTCGTCGGCGTAGTGATTCGAGCGATTTGGTTTTATTAACGAAAACTAAGCGACTTTCAATTAAATTTGATATCTCGTGATCCTGCTTGTGAAGCCACGTTAAGGAGTTAGTCCAGATTGTTACGGAAACCTCTTTCCCCATCAAGAATCTTTAGACCAGCTTGTTGGTGTTATCAAACTTCACACGTGTTTCTCCCACGTAGGGAGATCTATGCTTACCAGTGCGACGTATAGGGCTGTCAATGGTTAAGAATTAGTGATCTACAAATACCTACCACTAAATAACCCTACCACAGTTAAGTTTAGTTACCAAGCAGCCTTTGTAATTTTTAATAAATACGTTCACAAATTTATTCAGTCAATTCAATGCTGGACAACAAAACTTAAATATTCTTTCTTCTGAGGATAAAATCACTGAGGATAATCAGGTTAGCCAACTGCTTCAAAATCGCTTACACCGCAACCACACCTTTGTACTGCAATAATGCATGCACCCACGAAACGACCTCACACGAGGCGTCACGACCGCTCACGACTGGTTTCCGTAGATGTATGAAAATAAAGTGCACCTAACGCCTATGATGAATTATAATAAATTAAATCACCTGAAATTACTGTATTCTTTGCACAAATACAATATTTCAATATTTAGGATTCAAATACAATACAACGACAAGTAACGTTATATCGCTGATATTTGTCTTTATTATGAAAATAACGGTATTTTTATTTTCCTGCTCTCCTGAGGCAATGGTTTCGTTTACCTTTCCACGCAACATTTTCTTTCTTTCGGGGAGGAATTTATTAACGGGCCTACCGCCACTGGTTAAACGGCAGGCATGTGTGGGGCCTATGAAAGGGCCCTAGTGACCTTCCCTATTGCTTATTCCTAGAAATAACTATTAAAGATTTTGACCTTTCAAAAGGTCAAAGGTCATAGGTAGTTACTACTAGGTTTAACTACTAATGACCTTTGACCTTTTGAAAGGTCAAACTCCTCGGTGACTGCTCTGCCATCGGCTTTACCTAAGCAATGTGCTGAACAACCACGGGACTAAGTAAGTCATCGAATAAACCCATAGACAAGTTTACAAGACAATCTTGTGCATATGCACGAATGGCGACCTATTTTTTAATAGGCATCAATACACATGCCCCAGTTGTGAGGGCAGCCGCTTACAACCACCAACCCGCATTGGGTCAACGTGTTACGGTCCAAACTCTTCGTTTTGTCCCGTGTCTCGTGTTAGAAGGCCTAGCCTAGCGGTGAGATGTCTGCAAGCTGTAGATGAGACACATCTATGACAATTATAATACAAGCATACGTCCTATTTTATTCTGTATGATAGGTTTTAAGAATTTATAGGTACTTAATTTTAATACTCATTACATATAATTTACTGAGGAAAATTGATTTGTATAAAAAAAAGTTCCGAACTGCTCTGTTTCAGGTGAAATATTTCTAAATTGTGGTTACATCCTTAACCATTACATCATAGTAATTGTATATTCACCTACAAAACAAACTTAACATATTTTGATGATATTGCATAGATATGTTTATGTACCTGAGCACAAACTGACCTGAAGGAAGGCTCTTTTTATTTTTATACTTAATATTTAAATGCTTCATTGACTAGATTTATATAAAATTGCCAAGATGAACTTATCTTGGCTTATTTGAGTTTCACATGAAGACTTGTTTTTCTTTCTCATTTACATAAACTCTTCATTTAGATACGGGCGTAGACCTGAATCTGAAGAACATTAAACTCTAAAGGTTAAATTACATTTAATATAGTAAAATAGACTCTATATTAAATGTAATTTAGCCTTAAGTTGCATAACTGACCCGTAGTGTATGTTTGTTGTTAATGTACTATAAGTTAAAAGGCGTGGCGTAGTGGCGCAGGCGCAGGTCTGAAGTAACAGTTTCATCCTGTATAATAAGCAATGTTACTTCGTGCAATGAGCGTACAGTTGCCAACATATCCATTGTAGCCACATAACTATTAAACGTGAAGCCTTGTTACTCGTCTTCTGTGTTTAATATACATTTATCTCTTTTGTGAATAGGATGGAGTATTTGTAATTCTAATAGTTTCATAGATAAAGCGACATGTTTAGGATGTTACAAACTGTCTAAGAACGTTGTGTTATCATCCAAATTCAACAAAGAGTGTCCGTTGGGTGGGAATTCAGCCGGAAGCTAGCACAGTTTTCACGCTCCCACGATGGCTACGTACCGGAGTGTCTGAATTTTTTAATTCAAATCGGTCAAGCCGCTTTTTAGGTTTAAGAAGATAAACTAAACAAGTAATTACTGAAGAAAATAATGATAGATTTAGCAGATAATAACGCCATCTAGTTAATTCAATAGTAAATTAATATGCAACCAAATGCGACCACGATGAATCACGATGGTTTTCGTATAATAATATTAATAACATTTATGTATTCATATTATAATAAATACTAGTTGACTGGGGGGAAATTGTAACACCTAATCTACCACCACCGCTATTTATCAAAAATTATTCCAATTAGAGATGTAAGTAATCATCATGTCAGCCGAGAGATGTCTACTGCTGGACATTGACCTAGCCCAAGGATCTGCAAACCGCTCAGTCTGCTCTGACCGCATCCAGTGGCTTGTGGGAGTGGTTTTAAAACCTCCCTTGAATTATGCCTAATAAAATACAAAATAGGTCAAGCCGTTATTGAGTTTCAGCAAGACTAACGAACGTCAATTTATTTTATAGATATGAATAAGCGTAACAGGCTTGGTAAGCATAACAGTGTAAGCCTTAAATGGGTGCTGGCAACGAAAGTGGTGACGAGCTTGCAAGGAATGGGTCCGGGGAAAACATTATTGGACCTGAACCCCGCGTTGGAATCTCATATAGTACGCTGCGAATAGCATTCAGGAAGTATCCGGAGAGGAAGCAATCAGAAGAATGGGATGGGATTGCCTCCCTCGCACACTCCAAACGATTCATGTATCCATTTGCAGGTTCAAAGGCGAATTGAAACTTGCAACGTAGCAGGCTACGGGGATTAAGTGGCGCTGTTACTGACCACTAGAGCATGATATTTAAAATGAAACTGGTTGAATCACCTCTTTATAGGACCTGTGGGGAGCACACTGAACAAATGGAACACATCCTATGTAACTATGATGCTCTTGCTGGGAAAAGAATGGGTCTCATTTGACTGGGCTATCCTAGTCCTGAAGATATAAGGATGCTGACTCCGAGACACACTAGGATTAGGGAAGCACAAGAGATCCCATTGAGTCGAAGTGCACCGGGAATAATCCTGGCCCTACATCAAGATAAGATAAGATAAAATATATATGAATATGTCAGTTTAAAGTTCGATATACTTAATTGATTAACTAAATTTGGATGGGCGCTTAATCAACTTTAAAATTAATTATTTTTAACTGACTACCTTCAAATATATTTTTTTTTAAATAATTCAATCCCGGGACGAATCTTAGTTATTTATCAACGTTAAATTTTTGTTGACCTTAATCAATAGCACAGTCCTATTCATATTTCGACCGCATAGTACCAAACATTATTCCCATAAAACTATAACCGCTTCAACAACCGTAGGCATTACATCGAAACTAGTTGCGACACGACACGATACGCCACGATTGCTCTAATTTGATGCTATTTGAATTCTCAGGGCTGCCAATTTGATACCTATTTGGAAATTGGTAGCAATTCTGTTGTTTAACCAATTTTATTTATATCAACGAGGAGGATTCACCACTCCACTCACGCTGTCTGAAGCTATTTAGAAAAACTTTGAATATTTAACCCTAAATCTTTTTATGGTATTAATTTCAACAGGATATATAGCACGTAATACGTTATTTACCACCAGTTAGAAAAGGGTTTTGAAAAAACCGATATTTCGGTTAAAACGGTTTTTGGATTTAGTTATTTAGGTTCCGTTCAAGCAAAATAGTTTCAAAACGATCTATACACGTATACGCTCAGCAATTTAAATTACTTAATTACCGTACGTGGGCATGAGGCCAATAACAGCCCAGCATCGCTCCATTAACCGTTAGAAAAACATCGACTTAATTCTTGCTTGTCATTATTTTAATAATGCAAAAATAACTTAAAACTAATAACGAAAACGAATAACTTAAACGAACGTAAACGAATAACTTTAAGTTTGCTGTGGCTGACAGGTTCTACAATGACTCCAGAATTTGAGAGCTCATTACTGATATTATGGTATGCATTAAAAATTTAATTTCCATTATACTCCAGTGACGGTAGATGATATGGTTATACAAGAAAACCTTAGACAGGTTTCAAACCCTGAAACCTCTGCCAAATATAAACCGGTTATACTACGAACGGATCCGTTATTTCTTATTTCTGAAGAAAAGCCGGTAAGGAATATAAACCGGTTTTCTAGCCCTGCCTAAAAACCGGTACTACGAATAACCGATATTTTGGCGCCAATATTTAAATGTGTTCTTTTTTTGTATTACACTTTATTGTACTCTGGTTAGCCATATCTTGTATGCATCCGTATTTATTTACGTTCACTTATATTAGAATATTTACCATATTTATTCGTACGTTAGAGAGTTCGCTGCGTTTCGGTGTGAAAGTACAAGAAGCCAGAGTAATATTAACATCTCTTGTCTCCAGAATGTCAACGCGCCAACAGTGACAAGTTATTCTTGATATTGTTGGTTTGTATAGATTATGGTTATTACTTTCTTATATAGATTGGAACATTGTTACTTATTAAGACACTCCTGTAGATTTATACAAACAGTATACAAATATTAAACGCCAACCGTTCAATCAAAGATGAATAAAATATTTTAATTTTGACTTTGAAGTTAGGCAGTGGTTTTGATTTATGTTTAATAACTTAATTCTTTCTTTATTAACACTAGATTTACCAGACCAGTCATTTAGACTGGTCGTGCAATTTCAATTCAAAATTCCTGCTATATTACACATTTTGTTTTCAGAAATGATGTTATGTCTTTTGTAGCTATAATTAGAGAGTACGTTTTATAAACTTAATGTTATTTTATATACATTAGTAACAAATATAATTTTTGTTGTTGACATATATTCAAATCGCTGGTATATCTAGTGTTAAGAAAACTTTTATTGTTCTGATTAAATAATTTTCAACTACTAGTTGACGACAACCCTAGTAAACTGTGTCTAGTGCAGTTTAATTGATCCATTGATTTGTCACTTATCTGATGACGAGGGCGAGGGTTTGGAGGTAATTGGCCAATCCCATTTACGGGCTACCTCGGGTTAGACAATCACGATAGTTAACCAACGAAGGCTGCGGCTAGAATGTGATGGGATTTAAATTAAAATGACATGCGCTGTTACAGGGTACAGCTATAGGCTGCGGTAACCGCTTGCTATCAGGTACTTACAGGTTATTTTTTTTTAATATAAAAGAAATACAAATTATCCTGCCAAGTTGATTTCAAAATTAACCAAAAATCAAGTTTCAAATGCACCGAATACAAAGACAGAAACAAAACATCGACGTTGTAAAACTTTATATTCATCTGACAGTACACCGCTCCACTAGTTAAAATCCGACTGCTGTACATGTCGCCAATTACGCGTAGGAGGTACAGTCAGCCTCAGAAGTAGATTTACTATTTGGTACCATATGATTGCAACAATGAAGTATGCATGTAGTAATAGTGTGCAATATTTAGAATGACATGGCACTAAATTGGTCGTACAATCGGCAGTACGTTACACGAAGCAGTGACGTTGATTATGGGAGGGACTTGACTTTTTTGATGGATGGTCGAGTGGTAAGTCTTATAAACTAGATACAAGGCTAGAATGCTGGAACAGGCAAATGTCATCACCATCAACAGCTAACATACGTCGCATTAGGCACAGCTCTTCCTTCATAGGAGAAACATATAAGAATTTTGGGCCATACCACTATGATTAAAACACTTAACCTACCTTTTGAAATCTACCTTTCTCCTGTATATCCTAAAATTTTGTTGTGCCCGACAGGGTCCATAGTGTCATTAATAGTCTTAAGATTCATATTATGTAACTATGGAACGCAAAATAAAGAATTGAATTGAATTGAATTGAATGATGTCTTTATGAAGGTTGGTGGGTGATAGCGGTTGCCTTTACACCTGGGAACAACAGAGCAACATCCCGAGGAGCTCGATTTAACAAATTTTTGATTGTCCCTCTTTTGATCTTCTATATAAATAAAAATGAATGTTGCTAAGTGCAAAACTCGGTTATTATCATATGTTCCCTAAGGCACACGAAAGGTTTTGTATTGACAGAAAAAAAACTTAAAAATTGCGTGCAAAATAATTTAAAAAACATATTTTTCTTTCTCGTAAGTCAATTTAATAATCGAGATGATGCCCTCAAATATCCATCACAATTTTTGAACTCATTTGAATGCCACCCTATAATATTCAATTGAAAGTTGAATAGCTATAATTTTACGTGTTAACTCACCGCGTCTCTGCAGCACACAGCAGTGAAAATTTTCTATTAACTTTTGACGGAACGAAATCAGTCTGGACAGCTGTTTAAAAATATAAATGAACCACTATTTGACCTACCAACCTACACTAAGGCAAACGGTGTTGCAGATCAAACTCCTCGTGTAGGAAGGCTCTGTTATCAGCAGCAGCACGTACAATGGATGTAAATAACGATTTTTTTTATATAAAGCACAGCAAATGACTCGACACCACCTGATGATAAGCAGTAGAGGAGTCCATGTGAAGATAGCTAGTGAAGCATACGACTTACTGCCCTAGCCACCCTCACCTTGCCAGCCCAAAAAAAACAATGAAAGTCAAGTACTCTTCAGACTCACCTCCATAGTGATGGGCGGCACGACGCCCAACCGGCGCCCCGCGCCCTCCCTCTCATCCTGAAACAAGAATGCAGGCGCAGCAGATATTAAAATGGCAAAATCAACTTTTCTGTTTGTTTCAAAAACGGCAAATTGAAATCACGATTAACATTCTCAATTACAGCCTTAAATTTCTTAAATATAAATACTGTTGAACGTCGACAAAATAAGCAACCGACAAAGAAATTAAATTTTATTTAAATTAAAATGATAGTCAAAATATTTTATTTAATTACGGTAAATATATTTTCACTTATTTAAAGAGATAGATATATAATCGATATTTTGTTACAGTCCATCTTTATCAGACATATACAATAAGGTAGGTAATATGCTATTTATGTTTATTTAGTATTTTGTCCCAGTGTCCGTCCCAGCTACCAGTTTTGCAACACGCTCATCTAAATATTTGGTTATCGTCCACTAAGTGAAAGCGCAAATGCTAAGTTCCCACGATACAGTTCTGCGCGCGCGCAGCCACCCGTCTCGTTCTAACAAACCGTACTAACATGGAAATAAGGTTCTTCTTTCGCAGATCCAGATCAGATTAATGCTAGATATAATCATTATGATGTGATTTATGCTGAAAATGTGATGTATGACTTTCGTAATAGGGTTGCTACGTAATGATAATTAAATCTACACTTAAATTTATTTTTTAGATACATTTACTTATTGATTAAAAAAATATTGTGTCCAACTATAACCAAGCTTTTACGTCTATAAATTAATATAACAAATGCAAACGTCAGTTGTTGCGCTTTTTTCGCGCAAGAGTCTAATCGAATGGCGAGGCGAATGTACAAATAATACACTCGCGTCTCGCGTTGTAGCTGAAGCGCTCGTGGCGGCTGCTTACTCGGCAAATGTAAAAAACGAATTGAAAGAAATTTATCTTTAATAATAATCTTTAAATTTTGAAATATAATGATATTTATAGATGTTAACATAGAAGACAAATGTCTTTCTTTGTCTTAGATACATAAAACTTCTTATGGACATATTATGTATATTTCATCTCGGGAAAAAATATAATAAACAGTCTAAGTAACAAGGCTAAGCGGGAGAATTGTGGGATGTAATTTATGTTTACATACATAGTTCCTTATGTTTAAAACTACATATGCTAGTTGGTCTATCAGACCCACATTAAAATAAGAATCTCTGTAACTTTTTCATTGTGCCGCGCAAGTAACTATCATAATTTATCGGAATTTGGATTATTTACGAAACAAATTTTTTTATTGCTTTTGTTTGGGTGCTTTTGTTAGTTACGAAACTAAGTCATTTGAATTATAACATATTATGTATTAACTAAATTATAAATTAAAATAGGTATGTCATTTGCTTCTGGGGTATACTGTGTTGAGTTAGGGTAAGCAACCTTGAACTTTGATGCTGCCCTAATAGAGTTTACTAGAGAGCTACGAAGCCTCCGTGCAGATTTTGCACGTGCTTTTTTCAGCTAGAGCATGGAATTCCTTACCAGCACACGTATTCCATCTTTCTTACAACATGGATTCCTTTAAAAGAGGCGTGAAGAAGCACTTTTTGGGCCGACAATTTGAGGGAGGTTAGGGCAGTATGTCGCATGCTTCACTAGCTATCCTCACATATGGACTCCTCTACTAAAACATAGTAAAAGAATATATTTCATTTCGTATTTCGTCTTGTATTGAAATGTTAATGATTCCTATTCGTACTCATCATACAAATATATACCCCTACCAAGATTCGAACCCGGAGCCTCTGGCTAATTAGACCGGGGTATTGACCACTCCACCAGACAGTTGTAAAAAATTCTATCTATTTACACGGACTAACAACTTAGAAAATGCTTGGGGGTCCGGGAAACCCCCTTTTTGTAGACCGTTACTTTTATCCTTGGTACACGGAGTATTAATTAATTTAGTGCTAAGGACGCTAGTGATACCCACAGGAAGGAAAGTTATAGAGGCAGTATCCAACAAAACAGCAAACTACATTCCGTGTACATCGCCAGTTCTACTCATTAAAGTTACGTAAACTAGTAACGAAAGTAAGGTGCGTCCAAACCCGACCCGCCATAACAGGGCGTTTCTGTCGAGGCGCGCCGCCATTTTGATTCAACCTTCACCTACTGCGCGGGCGCATCTTTTGCATTACTTAGAATATTATGCGCGTAGAACGGGAGGTGGCTGTTATATCGTCACCTAAAAGCCTTTATAAGGACTGATTTTACTTAAACCGGTAAATAAGTACCCAGCAAATGAAATTATATAAAATAAAAAGTAATGTCGATCTGATCAAGAATCTATTGGTTCGAGCGGCCTAAACAATCAATATTTTACTTGAACCGTTTCTCCTTCGCCTCTGTTTTAATTTCACCCTGGTAGAAATTATAGCATAGCAACAAGGCATCCTTTTGAGCATATGTATTTTTTTGTAATTTCTTCTTTCTTGTGTAATGAGTCTATATATCCATCCTCTGTGCTTCGGAAGACACGTTAAGCTATTGGTAACTTTCATCCACCAACACTCATTGGGCTAGCGTGGTGGTGTTATCAACCAAATACCTCATGGGTTTCTCTCCCAAGAAGGTAGGACCTCTGTACCTATGTACGTACAGCACAGACGTAAGAATGGACTGTTGATTATGTTGATGATATGAAATGGTCTCTAAGGAGTTTTTATGTCATCTATATCTTTTTAATTTCATTGTCTATCACTTAGTAGTACTTAGATGGACATGCAAAAATGCGTTTTTTCTTTATTCTTGTTCAAGTGACTTTGAACCAATTTATGAAGAAGGATCACTTGTGTCACAGTGAAATATTTATTAATTCTTTATTTTTAAGAGAGACAACGGATCTATTAATGTGTGTTTACTTTCAGAGGTTAGGTAATCTATTCAACTATTGTAGCAATTAGAATGATTTCACTACATTACTCAAGATGGGCATACGTTCTGCCTAGTGTTTGCTAGTGGGCTGCTAGGATTTGATATTATGTTCATCATTGAGCGAATGGACTGTATGGAATAAAAGAGTGATAGCTGAATTAAATATATATAATAGAACAATAACAGTTTGTAATAATAAGATATGAAAATAAAATAATATTAAACAAGCAACACAGCAAAAACCACACGACACATCAACTACTGTTACGTAACCAGGCAACCACCATAGAACCCGTAACGTTCCGTTACAAGCATTATTGAATAGACCAAAGCGACTATCAACCACTTAATTACATTAAGGCAGTGTCTCACGAGGACAGAACGGCCTTGTTGTCTAAAACCATTACTAAGACATCTCGATACTACTAGTTAAGGGGAAGCCTGTTGACAGTAAACGTGTAATAATCACAATGAGGCACACTGAAGCATCACACTTCACTTTCCGTATTGTATCCGTGTTCCGGTAATCATGAATAAAATTTCAGGTCAGATTCAAATAATGCGAGATTAACACTAGATTTACCAGACCAGTCATTTAGACTGGTCGTGCAATTTCAATTCAAAATTCCTACTATATTACACATATTTTTTTTCAGAAATGATGTTATGACTTTTGTAGCTATAATTAGAGAGTACGTTTTATAAACTTAATGTTATTTTATATACATTAGTAACAAATATAATTTTTGTTGTTGACATATATTCAAATCGCTGGTATATCTAGTGTTAACATTCAACAACTCGATTAAAGACTTCATAAGTTGATAACACCATTACCTTAGTAGTCATTAAGAAGAGCATATACGTGAAACATGATCCACACTACGCTAGCCACCTCCACAATGCCGGCCCAAAATACGAAAGAATCCCGATTTCAAGCCATCCAATGTATGATCGGGGCTATTATTATATTTAGAATTGTAATTGATACATTCCAAAGATTCAATTATTTTGATCTTTCAATAAATGTTTATGAGATTTTTATAAAATATCCAAACATTTATAAAGTTTTAATTAGTTCCGTACTTTACAGCTTCCCCTTAAGATGCGCTGGCGTCGAAGGCGTGTCGTAACTCAGTGATTAATTCGTGCACTATCGTGGTGACCTCTTTCCTGACCTTCCTCTCGGAGCCACCTGAGGTCACCGGCATAACCTAACCTAACATGCATCTGGAGACTTTCCCTTGAATTAAATAAATTAAATGGAAAAATAATATTTAGAAGGGTGGTGCCATACCAACCGAGTTGTCAAACATGTAGACGAAAGCTATTCATGTAGGCCAGAGATTCCCAAAGTGTACGATATCGTCCCCTTGTGCTCGAAATCGGTTTCCCAGGGGTCGACAAAAACGAAAACTAAAGTTTTTATCTGGATAAAACAAGAGAGGATTTTTAAAGTAATTTGGTTATGGGGGTCTAAGGCATTGAATTTAAGAATTCTAAAATACCCAGTACTATTTAACGTAAAATACTTAGGAACAGTAATACTTGCGCATATATGCTCGTAATATTGACGAAGACGGAAAACAGAGGCCAAAGAGTACCTATTTAGTTTAGAAATAGGTGCGTGTACACTCTTCCTAGGCACAGTATTAAAATATTTCATTGTTTTTTTATGAAGTCTTGTATAGCTAAGAAATCATGAGAAACAGTGCCACGTCCATGTAGCCGACATAAAAAGTGCCTCTTCTGAAGGAAATCATGTTATACGAAGGAGGGAATATGTGTGTCGGTAAGGAATGCCTGCCAGCCCACTCTAGCTGGAGTACAAGGAAAGGAATAAAAAATCTCATTGTGCTTAAAGGTGAGGTGGAAACATTGAACGAGTGACTCCGTAGACAAGCACACGTGCTGTGGAGTAGGAACGGAGAGGGCGGGATTACATCGCGATATTAACATTTCTATAGATACACGGCGTCTTTTGGGGGTTCAGCACCATTTTGAGAAGCGAGTGTATTTGATAAAGTTATTGAATATTCCGTAGCTATTATAATATTGATAGACATTATTAATCACTTACCATGTAAACCATTAAGCACCTTTTGACCAATACTTAGCTTGGTCTTGGTTTGATGTCTGTAAACAAAAAAAATTCAGAGTATCAGAACCTACCGCCAATTTAGCAATTATTACAATAAGCTTGTGCGTGACGTGAGCTTTCAATGGCTTTGGCAATAGAGGTGGTTATAGATTAAATTGTACTCTTATCGCATATAAATGCTTTTCAATTATACTGTTTATGGTGGCATAAAAGACAGGAAGTTTTTTACACATTTCACCGGTTCCATTCCCGGATCAAGCAGGTGATTTAAAAAAATATTTAAATGCAGTGTTAATTCATCCGTTTCCTTAATATTACTAATGTTAAGTACATCAAATTGTATATTAGTCAATCAATTTTATACTTACAATTAAGTAAAATCGCCTTTCCCCGTTCAAACATATAACTCATTATTAAATCGAAAATTTATAAATAATATATCATTTACTGTCTAATACTGGCCTTATCATAAAAATTAATACTTTTTTTTACATAATAAAAATTAAACTAAAAAAGAAACATTGACTGGCCTCTGGTTAATTATTATTTAAAGGTTTACATTCTTAAAAAATTATGTTTTTAATGTGGTCTTGCACCATTGCACTTTTCGGTCAGTGGGATACCATGTTTTATCTGAAACAAAAGAAGGAGATTATTATTAAGATAGAAAACATGCCCATGGGCTTTTTAATGACCTACAATTAACTGTTTACACATTGCACAAAGTTTTATTAAACCACAAATAATTTTCCCAATACACTTAAAAAAAAACACACACTTATATACAAAGGCACATGCCCATACAGACACATACACACAAGCATACATACTCACAAACACCTCTACATAAACTTGTAAATGTACACAAATTTATTTGAAACATTGCTTAAGTTTTTATGGAGCTAAAACTATTTTCCTATTGGACTTTATCGGTTAATTAGCTCCACCTTAGTACAGTACACTTTAAAATTTACACTCATATACATTGACACCCAAGCGCATACACAAACACACACTTAAATACACAGATAAATATTTGATCCTATACTATGTAATGAAATGGATGGTACGGATACTTTCCTAATACAGATATTTATAAATAAAGAGTATTGTTTCTACCATGGTTTGTTGATGTTAGAAATAATTAAAATTTAGATATTTTATAGATTGCTGTCTCAATATTAAGTTTAATATTTTAAAAATATGTAGATCATGTTACATTAACATGGAAAGCGAAACAAAAATATGCATTATACTGTTTCCTCACTATGGAGTGGTGATTTTCTAAAATTACCTCCTAGAAAACTTAGAAAACTAGCTACTTTATGTTACTACTTAAAATTGCTTAACTCAAAACTACAACTAATTTTTAATTGTCTAGGAACTTTGGTGTAGACAATTCACTTAAAGTTTAGGAAAAAAACTGAAAAAACATGACAAAACAAAGTGACCTTATGTAGAATGAAAAATAAATTATCCTATTTTGTATATCCCTAAACAAGCCTGGAAGTAAATTTATGAAAGTTCTTATTTTTCTAAACTGTGTCTTATTACTGATAATACTTTTAAGACAGAACTTACCCTTCAATAAATCATACCCATAATTTCAAAGGGTAACATATATATTTGATAATTCAAGTGAAACACTATTTGAACGTACTTCATTGATATAGCAGATAAATCTAAGTTTAATATGCCTACTGAATGACACAAAGTAACTTAGAGCTCATCATGATTCAAGTTATCATTATAAGTACATTATACTTCATTGTACGAATAATCTGCAGACCTAATTAATGACATGGTTTTATGTAAGCTAGCATTCATTACCATGTTGTTTAAAGTTAAAAAGACATTATTGTGTACACGAAAATAATAAAAATGAATGAATATTTTTGTCAATATAAAATGTTTGATGAATTACCTATGTATTTAGTTTATCCGCCATATAGCACCTTTAATATATCACAGCACTTTCACACAATATTATCTAAATAGGTATGAATTACAAAAACATTTTAAAAACTTGATATGCCTTTTGTCACACGTCCAACAATATTTTCATAGAAGTGTCAAAAAATATTATACGGCCATATTAATATCACATCAACTGAACACGATCATTTCGCTCGGGGCAACTTTTAAAAACAGTCGAGTAATAAAAAAGTCTAGCATGATAAAGTTTGATAACCGCCGATAAAAACAATATTCTTTAAGTTTTTCTTGTTGGGCAATATTTGATTTTCAGGAAATAATGTATATTTACCGCGTGTGAATGAAATCGTTTCGCGCGATAGACCACTTTCCGTTTGTAGCGGCCTTCTAATACTGCATGAGACTAAATAGATAGTTAAATAACGCTATCCACCGCTCGCCCGCGGCCGGTTTTGCGTACTGTAGCACGGATTATGTGCAATGCGCATACAATACCATTATAATAATTATGAGTGCAATTAAAGGTACAAAACGCTCGCTCTTCGCTACTGTTAAAAAACTATGCTTTGCTTCTAAATAGCGCATTGACCTTAAACATCATCCATGTACTTTGTTGTTTATTAGATTTCTGATTTTAGTTTCGATTACAAGTCTGTCTGGGCGCTAACATCTGGGTGGCCTATTTAGTAACAAGATGAACTCGAGACAGTTTTATAAATATTGAAACTTGGTAAACTTGATGTATACTCACTTAAAATAATTCCTCATAATTTATTCAATGAGTTAGAAAAGAATGTACACGATACGCAGCAAACTATGCATGACTCGTTGACTCTTCATACAAGCCATGCCAAATACCTAATTTCTTGATACACGCCCGATTAAAATACTGTTCCATATCTTTAAATCGTTTATCTTGCTGGTAGCCGTACCACGTACTCAAGCACAAACCTACGCCAGCCACGGACTAACACATTAAACAGATATAATATCTTTATGTGACAATAAAGAGTTGCTTTGTGACGGCATTCTATTTTTATACAATATAATGAACCAAAACCTGCTGCTGGTAACAAAGTCTGTATCTCATATGGTAGACTTTTTGATTATTATAGACTGTTGAGTTTTATATAATTGCCTAGGATTTTTTCTCACCCGCACACTTATTGTCTAGCCCAAAGAATCTTTAAGAGTTTGTGTTATGAGTACTAAATAACGGAAAATCGTGAGCAAATCTTCGTTATGATCATACAAGTAACTGTCCTTACCTGGATTAGAACCGGCAACCTCTAGATAAGTAGACTGTAGTGCTGACCACTCCACCAGAAGGCCGTACAAAAATGCTATCTATCTAATCAAAAAATTGTTCAAATCTATTTTTTTTAAATACGTTTGTCTGGCCGTCAAATTGGCGGTATTGTATCTATAAATGCGAAAACTGGGAAATAGAAAAATATTTGTTTTATGTAATGCAATTATAATTGCCAAGAAGAAGTCTCGTTTTATTTTTGAGGAATATGTCATTGGTCTTTTGGAGGGGGAAACAGTGGGTAAGTCCCCTGCTTCGTTAATTTTACACACTTCCCTTAGGTATTTTCGGTCTGGACTGCAATTGTCTCGTCTCTATCACGCTCGATAGTTCGGGTATTCGGACATATCCTGACAACAATACACTTTATAAATGCCTTATTTTCAATTCTCTTGTCTTTAATGTTTCCTCTTAACGGACAGACGTGTGTGGGTTTCGCTTCAGCTCTTGATCATAGCTTATCAATGAAAGTCCCAGATAACTCTACCTTCCTTCGCGAGTATGACTGATCAGCGAATTAAGAGTCTGAAACTTGAAAACTATTCGGATGTACCTAAGTCTATGCTTGATTTTTTAATTGGGTCTTCATTCATGCGCTTAAAATTCGTATAGAAAATTCAATAGCTTGCCTTTCTAACTTTACTCACTATGCTTGGCTTAAAGCCAATTAAGAATCAATATGGACGCCATGGGATTGCTTCGCTGTTTTGCAGAACTACTTTCTCTTGAGAAATACACGCAAGCCTGTCACCTTTAATGGAAGTGGGTGCTGTAAAATGATTTTTAATAATAGGAAAGGCCTGAATTGCATTAATAAATTTTTAGTTTATTTCAATAAATAAAATAAAATCAAATATATAAATATATAGTAAATTTAATACGTTTTCTACAATACAATATTATTGTTATTGTATTGTAGAAAACGTATTATTTCATAGGATTTCATAGGAAGAATTGAAATAAATAAAAAATAAATGGCAAATTATTCTCTTTTTATTTCTTTTTGATTTGGTTGATTGACAATCAAGATATATTTTATTCTATAAATATTTTACAACAAATCTTTCAATAAAAATAAACAGTTCTTTATATAAATGCCTATAAAGTAAATTTATGAATTTTTATTCAATCTTGTCACTTCCGTCAACCAGTTTCCGTTTCTTTCTGTAATGCTCTATCTTTTCTTCTAAGCTTGCTGAAAAAAATAATCACAATAAATATATTTTAATAGTAACTTCACAATGTATAAGTATAAAAATGTACAATAAGCTACCACAAAGTTTTATTGAATTGCCTCCGCATAAATTTAAGTCAACTATTAAAAGTTGTTTGATGAAAAAGGGTATTACAAGGTGGAAGATTATTTTAAAGATAAAAATTTGTGGCCACTATAATTTGCTTCTCTGCACTTATTATATTTTGCAATATTAAAAAATATATTTTTGATTGCACTGTAAAACAAAACATGTATATGTTTGTAATACTAATACATAATGACATAATTGATTTGTAAATGTCATTATAAATACTAAAGGCTGAGAGTTTCTTGCGCCGTTTCTTCTCTGCAGCTACTAATTCGTCGAAGCGGTAGTAGGGTTAATTGGGAATATGCATACTAGTGTTAGTTTTAATTTAAAAATAAATATTATTTTAAAATTAAAACTAAAAATTTATTTAGTACATATTTAAATTCTATAATTGAAACAATTTGTAAATGCCCGGTTGATACCGATTTAAAGTTATCACTATTAACTTTAATTACATTTATTTATTTTTTCTCATACATATTCTCTGTTGTGACGATTTAAAAGAACTTAGTAAATGAGTATATTTAAATAAAGATATTTTGACTTTGAATGTGTCTCCATCTCCACGCATGCATTATAAGCATGCAAGTAAGATAAAAACCACCTCATCAAAATAGCACTGTGGAGCCTGTCATATTTTACACCCGCAAGTTAATAATAAAACTGAAGAAAACACGTGACGTGGCTGTTTGTGCTAGAACCCTTAGCCTTCCCTTTAATAATTTAATAATAAAAAAAATGGAGTAAATGATACTGATCAAAATAGGCCCCTCCTCCTTAGTGTTTGAATAAATAAAACCTTTCTGTAAATGATATTATATTCTATGGAAAATAACGAGATGACCATTGGAAATGAAGTCTTTTAGACATATTCTCCTTAATTTATAATTGAAACTATCTAGCTAGCATGAATGGATTACAATATAGTTTAATTTACTTAGTTTAGATTCCATTGTAAAACTAAATTATCATGATTTATGCTAAAATTACAATGATACAGTATGTTTGGTACATACCCAACCAAGCTAAAAATCACCCTTGTGTTATCAAAAACTCTATAGTGATCTAATTTGTAAAATTATTTTCAAATTTCTCCATAAAAATATTTTGTTATCTCGTAGTTTCGATTTCGTAAAATAAAATTATACAATTTTGAATTTTTAATATCACCATAGTGTTTAAGTAACTATGTTAACATGGGGTGGGTTTCTACTTGATAGGTATGTACCAAACATCCTGTATATTATAGTAAATCCTTTTCTCGAGTGACTATAATGAGAGAGTGTTAAAGCGCATGAAGAGCAAGCGAAATATATTGTGTGTTTGCTAAAGTGTGTTTACAAGGCGCACGCGCATCTTATTTTATATTCTCATGACATTCACTTCTTGTACGACCGTCAAGTCATTCAGTTCAATACAAATTATAATCATAACTTCATTGTTTTATTTGCCACCATTATGTATTAAAATACAGAGAGATATATACATTTTCAATACTTACAGCATGTATCTCTCTTCAATAGAGGCGTATAACTCCTAGGTTTGACTCCTTGTATGAGACAATCCGTGTAGGTTAAAACTCTGTCCTCTTCTCTCTCAAAGGCGTCGCAACTTGTCTCACTCCAATGCAGCTTGGAATACTCTTTTTCAAGTTCTCGTATAGAGTCCATGATCATTGTGGATCTGCAATTGAGATTTAGTCAAAGTCAAAATATCTTTATTTAAATAGACTCATTTACAAAGTTCTTTTAAATCGACATAACAGGGAATATGTATGAGAAAAAATAAACAAATGCAATTAAAGGTAATAGTGATAACTTTAAGTGGGTATTAACCGGGTATTTACAAATTGTCCCAGTTATAGAATTTAAAGATGTATTAAATAAATTAACTTAATTTGTTAATTATTTCTATTGCTTTAATATAATTACCGCTATCTATATAAGCTTCTCTCCATGGCTGTGCCTGTCGATATCTATTGTCATCTGAACAATACTTATACAGAATTACTTTAAACAGTGAGCAAAATATTAGTCACTCTAACAAAGACCTTCCAAAAGTCTTTTTTTCCAACTACCCGCATTCCTGAACTGGCTATCTTATTTCCAACTGCCGGAACACAAAGTTAATGAAGCAGACTTAGGTGAGATGGTGTTAGCTAGCCAGGTAGACTTCGAAATAGCACTACCACCAACCAAACGGTGCAGAAAATTACTACCAATACAGAGGCGGTTAAAATACAAATGACTATATCGTCTATCTATATGATAAAATATGTTCCCTATGTATTTCTCTTTTTGAATTGGCTGATGTACAATAAAGATATATTCTATTCTATTCTATTCTGACCGATCATCTCCACCTTGCCGGACAAGCTGCATATTTCAGTCCGAAAATTTACAGTATTTTACAATACTACATTACAATTTCATGCATAAGTTACAACAGATTGCCATTTTCGAGCGTACAATATTAACATTTTGAAATAAAATTTTTATTTAATATGTTTATTTAGTATATTTCTGATATTTACATATAATATTTCTCCGTTATCTAGTATCCATAACACAAGCTCTAAATGATGCTTAATTTGTTATAGATAGTTGGTAAAAGTCACTAATATTGTAATTATTATTAATACCATTTAAGAGAAAGCTAGTTTAAATAAAAATGAACATGACTCACTTAATAGATTCTATAGTCCATTGACTCTGCAGATGCGATATCAGTGCCTTCAGCTCTTCTTTGGCGAACACCCATTCTTGGACATGTTCCAGCTCGTAGGAGCACCGGAACAAGTTAAGGGGGACATCCAGGGCCATGTTATACTGAGGTTTCCTGTAATATATGATTTCATTAGAAAACAGAGGTGTAGTGATCCGTATAACACTATACGGGCCGGTGTACGCCGTGTGTATGTTCTTATAGAGTGCAATGAAAGAGGAAAAATATAAAAATACCTGGGATTCTTCTGCACGTCGAGTAGTTCCTTGATGACACTGGGTTCTTCCTTTCCCTGTCCCACCAATAATAAAACTCCCATGATACATCTGATTTGATGCCAGAGGAACGCATTACCTTCTATCAGAAGGTAGTACATCGAAGTAGCTAGAACAACGTTATTTCATCACGTTTATGTTGATCAGGGTTAATAAGGTTTAAAATTGAATACACCACTTATATAGGGTGTAAAAGAATGAGCACTCATACTTAAGAGGTATTCGACCATAAATCTGAACAAATCTCAGGATTCCATACATTTAGGTCGAGTAAGTACTAATGTTTTGTATAGAAGAAGCTGATTTTTTTGTGATTTCTATATAAATATAAATCCGTATAATAGATAGATAGATAATGACTTTATTTTCTTTTCTTTAAACAGTGAAATATTTTAAATAACATTCTAACAACAGATAATATCGAATTACATTGTTTCTGCTGCAGAAGTGCTATAGGTTGGCAACTCGGTGACTGTTTTTTGATGTGAAGAAAGCACTAGCATTCTGCTAACAGAACTCAATACTCACGATCGTCACTGTCTTTGTCCACAGCAAGTATGTCAGCTGTAAAAATTTCGCGGTGAAATTCCGTGACGCCATTTCCGACGTCCATTTTGCACAGGTTCCGGTAGTCATTGGAGCCAATGAGGTTTGAGCAAGCAGTCCGCATTGCTTCGAGGTTTAAATTTGAACGGGGAAAGTAATATTTGTATTTTCTTCTGTGGCAATCGAATCTGAAATAAAATGGACAATAACTGGATCTAAATTTAATAACAGCTTATACCATTTTCAGGTAGAGTATGTGGCGCTCGACAGTTCTGAGATCACTGGGCGCATCTGTTTGTTCGCTTCTAACATCCGTACTAGACGCCAGAGGTTATTCTATACCGCGTTTGCTCTCATTATGCTAGCTATCCCATACTGCACAAAATTACAATTGTGAATAACGTTACGCGAAGTTTATATGTTTTAAATTCTTGAATTGATTCTTCCGAGCCCCTATATAAAGTACAATTCTCTATTCAATCCCGCCTACTAGTGCGATGCTCTTTGTCCCTCCCAGCTTTAAAAAAACTAAACTCATTCTTCTACAGTTCTACCAACATTACAGATTTTTCTGACATTGGACTAATTAAATTTAACCACAAAGATTAAAAGGCATATTATATACTAGTGATTAAATAAATGTAATGGATTACCGAGCACTATATTCTGGCTTGTCAACAGGTATAGGCATCCAGGAGACGACCCTGATCTCGTCCGGAAGAAGTCGATTCAGAATCTTGCAGTACGGCATTTCAGAAGATACAGAGTCAAGAAGATATTGATTATTCGGCGGAAACTTACTCCTTAGGTTTATTGAAATCACCTGGAAAGAAAATTAATATAGAATAGAAGTAAATAATTGAATATTTCAGGTGGTAGACCTGCTTTCACTTATTACTATCATATCGTCATGCTGTGTTGTTTTTAGAAATAGAGGTGAAGAATCAACTTCAAAAAATAATTTTAAATTGGGCTTACTTACCCTGAAATATTATTAACTTTTACTAAAGCACTAGTTATGTTTTCTTTAATTATATTAATTACTATTGTAAGCACTTCGTTTATACTGACCGAAAAGGGAGAGGTATTGTTATTCACGATGATTGAAACTAATTACTTTAGAAAATTTATTATATATATTCATTGTGTATTCAAAACTATCAATTACCTGTCCAAAGGCACTGACTCCTTTATCTGTTCTGCCACATCGATGATACTGTGAGCTCTCACGGTTTTTAATCAAACAAGCTTTAGTCAGCGCATGGAAGAGGTGATGTTCTATTGTCTGTGAGGTGTCTTCTTGCACTGCCAGCCCGTGATAGTCCCATCCAAAGTAAAGAACACGGAGTAGAACTCGACGATAGTGACATCTGGAGTTTATACAGCTTGTTTAATACTTGGATGAAAAACTTTCTTTGCCTTATGTTTAGTGATAATTCTCAGGCTACATTGTTAGATACAGGGACAGTAGATATACTATTCAGAATGGGAAAAAGCTATGAGGTGGCCAATAGAATCTGATTTCCTGTGATTTCTGCTTGTACCTTATTATAATATGTGTAGGTGGGTAAATAAATAATAGAACACTGGTAATATGCATGCTTTACTACTTGTTAAAGATTGGATTAAGGAGGCCGTATATGTTTATAATAGTTTTTGATTTATTAAAAATAAAAAGGACTTGATTAATGACTGTCACTGAAATTGGTTGATTTTATTTATTATTTAATATTATAATTTACTTTTCCACATTCCTAAACATTTATTAGACTTAGTTTCTGGCTCCACAATATCTGGCGACCGTGAATATATTTTAACAAATTTGTTAAAAATGAATTCTGCAGTTAAACATCGAAGCGTAATACGAAGAATTTTTTCGAAAAATTGCAATGAGATCGAAAAAATATATGAAGAAAAGAAAACTACATACATATCAGAGATTAGGTCTAAGATTGATTTAGTGGAAGAGCTGAACACAAAATTGATTGCTTTGGATAGAGAAATTCAGGATGACATTTTGAAAATATCTGATTTCGAGGAAAGTCAACTAGAAAAAGAATTAGAGGATAGTCATAAGTACAGACAGAGGTGGAGTACAATACAAGCGATAATTAAAGAAAACTCCGTTGATTCAATAAGTAAAAAGATCTCGACGAACAGAAATTTCAAGTTGCCAACTATTGAGTTACAAAAATTTGACGGCAACTTGAGAAATTGGCTACCGTTCTGGGGGCAATTTAAGAAAATTCACGAAGATAGAGAAATAGACCCCACAGATAAGTACCAATATTTGCTTCAGTCGACTGTGCCTGGCACCGAAGTTAGGTCATTTATAGAAGGTTTCCCTGCGAACGAGAAGAGCTATGCCGAATGTATAGACGAATTAAAGAGCAGGTATGCACGTGATGATTTGCTAATACAGTTGTATGTTAGAGAGTTGTTGAATATAGTATTGAATAAAGCCAAGACTGACTCGGTAATGAATCTTTATGATAAAATAAATACACAACTGAGAGCGCTAGCAACATTAGGAGTTACTAAAGACAAATATGCTGATTTTCTTTTGCCGATGATTGAGTCAGCGTTACCGAGCGAGATTTTAAAATTATGGGAAAGAAGTAAAATAAAAACAGATGATGAGCTTGGCGAAATAATGAAATTTTTGAAGAAAGAAGTAGAAAGCGAGCAAAGGATTATGATAGCTGAGACATCTTTTAATGAGACAAAATGTAATAAAAATGAAACAAATACTGAACCCACTGTTGGTTGCTTATTTACGGAAAATAGAACAAAGAATAATAATATAAGTAAGAAATGTATATGGTGTGAAAAAGAAAACCACAGCAGTTTAGAATGTTTCAAATTAGGACGCATGAGTTTAGAAGAAAGAAAGTCCTATTTAAAAAAGATAAGAGCTTGTCCGATTTGCTTGAAATTTGGTCACCACCCACGCTTTTGTAAGGCCTTGGTAAGATGCTATCAATGCGGTCGACGTCATTCTCCTGTTGTATGCACAGGTAAAGAGCCTGTCGATAAGACAGCACCTGCCTCAGTGTCAACCCAGTGCGCCCAAGTCAGCAATGTAACACTTCTTCAAACACTGACTGTGAATATATGCCATAATGATAGGATAATAGAGGTTCGAGCGTTGATTGACAGCGGTGCCCAAAGATCTTACATCAAAGAGAGCGTCGCTGAGAGCCTTGGTATTTCCATTAACGGTACTGAGATGTTATCACATTCTTTATTTGGAGGAGTTCAGGTAGGATCTAAAATGTATAATATATATCAATTGAACGTTAAAAATGTATATAACTCTTTTAGTTTTGATACGATAGCATTAGGACAGAAGTTCATTAACAACAGTATACCAAAATTTGATATTAATGACAATTATTTGAAAAAGGTATTGTTACTTAATAACATCAACTTGTCTGACAAACGAGAAGGCGATATTGGTTTATTAATAGGAGCAGATTTTTCCGGATTCATTTTGACTAATATAATGGTATCATTAGAAAATGGAATGTTAGCGATCAATACTAGGTTAGGTTGGGTTTTACAAGGAAAGCAAAGGCAAGTAGTCTCAAATAATATTACTAGCAATATGTTTTGTTCTTCTGATGTTTCAGGGTTCTGGTCATTAGAACTATTGGGAATAAAGGACCCTGCTGATGTAAAGTCTAAAGCTCAGATAGAAATGGAAGCAGTTTTATCTTTCGAACAAAACATTAAGGTGAACGAAGGCGGAAGGTACGAGACAGTTTTGCCATGGAAACCAGGATATGAGGAATTGTTGAGTAATCGAAATTTAGCCGAGAAGAGATTAGAAACAACAACGAAGCGATTGTTGTCAACGGGTAAGCTAACAGATTATTTTAAAGTATTTGAAGACTGGTTGTACGATGGTATAATTGAGCGAGTTCCTGTAACTGAGGAGAACGCAGTTGGTTGTCATTATTTGCCTCATCGAGGTGTTATTAAAGATTCGAGCTTAACAACCAAACTACGTCCTGTTTTTGACGCCTCAGCACGAGATTGCAATGGTAAATCTTTGAACGCATGTTTGAATAAAGGAGTAAATTTTTTAGACAAAATACCCAATTTACTCATTGGCTTTAGAAAAGGGAAAATTGGTGTTACTAGTGATATAGCCAAAGCTTTTCTTATGATATCAATAGCACCTGTGGATCGAGATTATGTAAGGTTTTTATGGTGGAAAGATAAGTCCTGTTCAGATATTATAGAACTTAGACATTGCAGAGTAGTATTTGGTTTGACATCGAGTCCTTTTTTATTATCGGCCACAATAAATCACCATTTGAATAAGATATATGGCAAATTAAAGAATACTGCTCAGATTTTACGTAGATCTTTTTATGTGGATAACTGCTTAACTAGTCTAAATTCGGAACAGGAGCTTTATAAATTTATATCTGAGGCCAAGGATGTCATGAGCCAAGGTATGTTTGATTTACGGCAATGGGTTTCATCGCCACCGTTCCTGAATGAAACTGGAAGTAGTATAGTATCAGTATTAGGATTAAAATGGTTCATTGAGACAGATGAGTTTGGTTGCAATATAGATAATTTGCCTTCTTTAGATAATATGGGAATGGTAACTAAAAGGAGCCTTATGTCGATCACGCAGAGTATATTCGATCCAATAGGGTTTACTTGTCCGGCTACACTTATACCAAGGTTGATGATCCAGGAATGTTGGCCACGTGATCTTTCATGGGACCAGGAACTACCGAGCGACATATTGGAAAACTTCAGGAAGTGGTATGATCAGATTAACTATTTAAGAGAATGTAGATTGCCACGCCGTTTGACTCGTGAAGTATTTGAGGAATGTAATCTTTCATTACACATGTTCTGCGATGCGAGTAAGAAAGCGTATAGTGCTTGTATTTTACTAAGAGCTGAGAGACAAGATAAGATATCAGTTCAGTTAATATCTGCTAAAGCGAGGGTTGCACCTCCGAATAGATTAACTATTCCGAGACTAGAGTTAACAGCGGCTCTTATAGGGTCTCGTTTACTTAAAGATGCCAGGAATAGTTTAAGAATACAGTGCAAGGAATTTTGTTGGTCAGATTCCTGTGTTACCTTGTGCTGGGTGAAAAAGGAGTTGCCATGGAACACTTACATCGGCAATAGAGTAAAAGAAATTAGGGAAAACACGAATCTAGATGATTGGCACCACGTTCCTGGGAATTTGAATTGCGCTGATTTAGCGTCGAGAGGTTGTTCTCCTGAAGAGTTGTTCTTGTTACGCTGGTGGGAAGGACCTTCTTGGTTATATAAAAATGATTTTGAATGGCCAAAATCTAGCGTGTTACTGGACGAAGAGGGAGCTAAAATCGAGCTACGAAAGACAGCATGCAATACGGGTGTATGTGTCAGTGAAGACATTATTCACAAGTTTTGCAATATTTCTAGATATACTAAAATAATAAAGGTGGTTGCAATGTTGAAAAGATTTAAATACAATACGTCCCATAAAGATAGTAGAAAAATAGGAGAGGTTACATATGAAGAATTTGATGAAGCAGAAATAAATCTTATACGCTTAATTCAAATTGAAAATAAAGATTACATAACTAAAAGAACTAATAATATGAACACTTATTTGGATCACAACGGGGCGGTAAGAGTTAAGACGAAATTGTTGTTATCAGATTTTCCCGAGACAACTAGATCACCTTATCTTTTACCAGCGTGTAGTATAATAGTAAAAAGAATGGTTGAGCAAAGACATTTAGAGTTGCAACATGTAGGCATTAACCAGCTCATCACGGATCTGCGGAGGAAGTATTGGATTATGGGAATAAGGCGACTTGTGAAAACAGTCATATCACACTGTACTGTATGTGCTAGATATCGTGCCAAAGCTACACAGGCTGCTCCAGCGCCATTGCCTACAGAGAGGCTGGCATGTTCTAAGCCTTTTGAAGTTACTGGTATTGACTTCGCGGGACCATTGCTATTAAAAGGGGGCCAAAAATGTTGGATTGTCCTTTATACTTGCGCCGTGTATAGAGCCGTACACTTGGAACTCACTTTATCATTATCTACTGAATCTTTTTTGTTTACACTACGCAGGTTTATTGCTAGGAGGGGCCGAGTTAAACAAATAATTACGGACAACGGAACTAACTTTACTTGCACTAACCGACTGTTAGTTAGTATAGACTGGAACGCAGTTCAAAGAAGTTCTGCAATAGAGAGAATAATTTGGAAATTTAATGCTCCAACCGCCGCTTGGTGGGGAGGTTTTTGGGAAAGGTTGATTCGTATTTTAATAGATTTATTACGACGAGTACTTGGAAAGTCACAGGTTAAGTATGAGGAGTTGAATACTATCTTATGTGAGTGTGAAGCTGTTATAAATGATCGACCTCTTACTTATGTACAGGATGATAATAATTGGTCTTTAGAGCCCATCACACCATCAATGTTCATACAGCCTATTAGAGAAACCGACGTGATTGATTTGGATCGAGTTACGATACAAGCAAGATACAAGTATTTAATAAAATTAAGGGAAGATTTCAAGCAAAGATTTCGCAATGAATATTTAACAAATTTAATTGAGACAAAGAAAGATAAGTCGAATACATTAAAAATAGGCGATGTTGTGCTAGTTGAGTCAGAGGAGAAGAGGGTGAAATGGCCGCTAGGTCTTGTGACGAATATTTTTGAAGGGCGAGATGGCCTTGGGAGAACGGCCGAAGTTAAGACATCAAATGGTTCTAGAGTCCGACCTTACCAAAGACTTTATCCCTTGGAAATTTCTTCTGCAGATGTGGAGGGGTTGAAGGCACAGACTGTTAGCCGTTTGAATAACGAAGTACCATCTTCGTCATGTCAGAACCGTGACTTAGAGGCTGGCGTTAGACAAACAACTCGCTCAGGGAGAAAGGTACGCATGCCTAGCCGGTATGGGGCTTAATTAGCAGTTTTACTTAATTTTAAATACGAAGAGGGAATTATTTAGTTAGGCGAATTTATTTGAAGTAGATTTTCTTTGTCTGACAAGTTATGTTAATGTTGGTTGTTTTATTGTGATTTGATATATCATAGAATGTGTCAGGGCCCTATACTGTAAACATATTCATGTTTGTCGATTTTTGAGGCCCGCAGGATGTTAAAGATTGGATTAAGGAGGCCGTATATGTTTATAATAGTTTTTGATTTATTAAAAATAAAAAGGACTTGATTAATGACTGTCACTGAAATTGGTTGATTTTATTTATTATTTAATATTATAATTTACTTTTCCACATTCCTAAACATTTATTAGACTTAGTTTCTGGCTCCACAACACTACTCTTAGGATATTTTCAAATTGTTCTGTTAATATTATCATATATTCTTTACACAGTATTTGAATTTTGACTTCGATTTTTCAGTTTCCTGTGCTAATACAATAGAATTTTAATAAATAATTCATTATTCAATAAAACTTACTTTGCAAAATCAAATTTCTTTTTGTTATTGTCTGTTTCACTGTTTACACATTTCGGTTGCTGTTTGCTTATTATGTTCTTTAACTGCAAGTTATGCGTCTCTAGCTGCAGTATTTTTTCCACTAATACCTAAAAATATATATAAAACAATCTGAAACTTATTCTTGGAGGTTATAATATAGATATCCATATTAACAACACTAAAATACATTTTTGTCTAAATTTAATAGTTCTTCCCGAGTCACCCTTATATTTTTCTTCTGTTTTGGCGCTAACTGCGACATTTACACTGTATAAATTAATTGTCTAATTAAAAGAAAATGTATCTTTAACACACTTGTAAACAATTAATTGTCAGTTACTGACACTGACACACGTACATCGAAGGAAAAGAGAGCCCTCTACCAGAATATTTTAAAAACATATCAGTGGGTATGTAACGACATCTATTGTCATGTACTAGAATTAAAACCATTTGATATCTATCATTTGCAGTTTACTTTGTTTAGTTACAAAAATTTTTGTACTTATATGATTTCTTTTTTAAAGTTTTTTAGCGAATACGACTTTTTTTGATATATGTGTTATTATTATTTGTATTATTAATCACGTATTGTAGATAGCACACCATACCATACACAATTTATAATTTTAAAAAATGAAGATTATGATGAACCGCTCCAACTTTTTCTTACGAAAATGGTTTCTCAATATACAAAGTCGAATAATTTGGAAGTGGTATAATTTAATTATTTATTTATTAATGCATAAGACAATAATAATTATCACAAATATACGCATATGAAATAAACCACTAAGTCTGAATTGTATTTTAAAGTTTGTGGACATAAAGAAACGAAATAAAATAAAATTAACCCTAAAGTTTTAAAAAAGTGATCATACAGACTAATACTTAATAACCTTCTGCGGAGTTAACGCTATCGAAGTGAGTAGAGGACACAGGGACGAGATTATATAATAGTCCTGATACTTAAGACACACTTTAATTGTAAAAATTAAATTCATAACATTTCTACCTTCATTAAGAGAAGTGGATTATCTTACCAACTTCGAAGACCTTAGTGAAGCGTTAGAAATTGACGGGTATACTTGCCGCATTTATGATAGTAGCCTTTTGTAAGGTGTGTTTAATACCGCGCGCGCGCCAGATTATAGAACTGTGAGAACTATGTGGACAGTTTCTGCGTGACATTTATAGTTTTAATTTATATTGCAAGTCTCGAAACTTTGATATTTTATCGGATGTCTTTGATTGGGTGTCGCTAGTTATGGGTATTGGTAATGTCTATGGGTATGTGTATTTAACAATTTTAGATATTAAGCCTATTGAAATATATTGTTTTTATCAGCTATAATGGTTTCACCCCAGTATATTTTGTATGAACTATTAAAAGGCGTTAAAAGGCGAATAAATAGATATTATAACAATTTAAAATCCATTACACGTTCATCGTAATTAGTTGTTGAGGCTATGCCCTAAAGGTTAACAGGATGTAATAGAATTTCCAAACATTTAATATTTACGATATTCTTGAACGCAATAAACACTTTGACTTTATATTTGATTATAGCACTTTTGATTAATTATTTTTTTGGTTCACAACCGACTTTGATTGTTCACCACACAGTCATATTCTTGTCATTTCCATAACTGTTAGTTAATTTCTATGCTTAGTATATTTATTAGGAGTGTATAATTTAAGTGACCTGAAAAATACAGCACAGAATAAATTCACACAACTTTTTACCTCTTATTGAATCATCAGCTATAGATGTTATAAATTATATGAATTAGGAGAGTTCTAATTCATATAATTTATATATAGCTGATAAACAATTACACTATTGTAATTGTTGCAGACGAAAGAGGTTACACTTTAATAACTTTTGTTTTTGATAGAAATTTTAGAGGAAAAAAAATTAAATTGTCACTTGTCACCACGAACTGACTTTCTTTTCATATCAAAGTCAAAGTCAAAGTCAAAAATAACTTTATTTAAATAGACTATTTACTAAGCTCTTTTAAATCGTCACAACAGGGAATATGTATCAGAAAACAAATGAATATATATATAAATATATATATAAAATTATTTTATTATATTTTGTCGGCAACAGTAATTGTATGAAGTAGGAGTATCTATAGACGTAATGGTACACTTTGCACATGCAAACAGACTTTAATAACACCTGTATATTAATTATAACTAGTAGTGTTTCAAATGCACTGGTTTCGATTTGGAAGCAAACCGATTTTGGTTTAAATAGTTGTTCTTAGATGAGCCACACAATTTTTTTTGTATAGTATGATTTGTTAATTTAATTTTTTAATTTCATGAGTTATTCATTCAGTTTTAACATTGAACAAGCAGCGCCTACCTATCCTTTCAAGAAATTTGTTTATCCGTGGAAGAAAAGGCAAATTTCGCATTTTAGTGAACTTAATAAGATGTTTCTTTTATTTAAGTCATTAGGTATACAAAATACACCAAATACTAGGTTTTTAAATTCTGACAGTAGGCCAAGAAGTCTTTGCATGAAATTCTTCCTACTCCAAGGCCGGGCCGAGCAATTTAATTTTTATGGTATAATTATAAATAGTATGATTACAAGATCAGATTTTAGTGTTTACCCTAGTGCAATGAGAAATGTTTTTTGGTTCCTATAACTATACAAGTATAAATCTTGATTAAAGGAATACCACAGAAATATGATATGCAAAAATGATTTTTTATATAAATATTACCTAATTAAAATATCAAACCACGTAACAACATAAACAAATTGGGCATTTATGTATTCTTCTTCTTTGGGGTTTTATGGCGCTTTCTTAATAGATTCCGCCAGTATCGAGTGTTGGCATTTATGTCACAGATTAGAAAGAGTATGATTTATGTTGACAGTAGACGTTGACACTGTGTGCACAGATTAGAAAGATGTGCCAGTAGTAGTCAGTGTTGCCAGCAGTTATACCAGCTTTCCACCGGATTCAACCTTTAAATCCACTAAAAATATAGGACTATATTCAAACTTGCTAAATTTTACATTAAAATAAAGTTTAATGAAAGAACATAAGTTTATAAATTATTAGTTTCCTTTATTATTACAAAAATAGTAATTAGTAACGAACATACCATAGTAAATGAACATAAAAATTATTCAATAACGACTAATTCTGAATTAAGTCGTCTTCTTCAGACGAATTATTTTTGTCCGCGCCACAATCGTCGGTTTTATATTTATATAACTCTTTAGTACCGATTTGATTTACAACGGCTACTGGAATTTTATAATCATTGCAGCATTTTCCTTCCAACCTCAAACAGCTTACTCTTAATATAGCAGTTAAAAGATTTAACTTCAATATATTCCTGTTTGTTTTATATTCATACTGCTAAATAGTCTCTCGACATCGGCATTAGAATGAGGCAGAATACTGCCTAAATAGGAGAATAAGGAGATAAATCGATGGATCTCCTAATAAGGAGATTAATCGCAAAATTCGCTAATTCCTTAAACCTCGGCTCTCCCTGATCTTTAAAATTCAATACTTCGTTCCAAAAAACATAATAATGTTTTGCAATCTATTGAAAATTGTGATAATTTACGCAATATTTGCCTTACATGATAATTGGCGATACTATATTATTTGTTAAGAAAAATAGATCTACCTACCTCTTTATACGAAGTTAGTATTTGTAAGATACAATTACTCATTCATTCGGCCACTTCCACAAAAATATTACTTATAATTACTCTGTCGTATACGCGCACGCATTCAATGGAATACTGGTGAGTTTTATACTAAATTTAATTCAATTAAATTTAAAAGTAAAATTAAAATGATTTGGCTTTAAAATTAAGTTAACTGCCTCTCTTTCATTCCACTTAAATAACAAAAAGGATATAATTAATTTTAGTAACGTCAAGTAAAGTTGTAATTTTACACCTGGATGCACGTTAAAAAAATCCGACCAGGTTATCATAAGAACAGCACAAATTTAAATTTAATTTAACAACAGAATATGGGCTTTTTCTTTGGACAGTTTAGTTTCATCTTAGAACTGTATGTTAATGCTTGCGTAATGTTAATAAAAAATTTACGTATCTTGCGTCTTTTGCGTTTCCCTCTAATTGCTAAGCTAGCTAAAAAAAACACCAAATACTCACTTCATTAATAAGCAATGGAAATGAGTATTCCAAATATAGAAAAGGAATCATATTTACAATGCCCACGTAATGGCGCTATTTCAGACCGTTCCGTATTGAATATTTAAGTTAATATTAAATATTGAAGTAGCCTTTCTATGTTGTGTTCACGTCATTATTGAGGCTTGATATATTTTAGTTTTTGATCTATCAAGTGAGTTATTTTTATCTGTGGCTTAATATTTTTTCTTCCGGCTTCAAAAGGTCGGAAGCCATAGGCCTATTAATAAAATTATTATAGCTATTTTCTATGTAATTACACCCATATTGTTGTACATAAAAGAGAAGGCTGTTTTCTAATACAGGTTTTTTCAAACTAAAAAGAAGTGACATACAGATTCTAAAAACTTCGTGTAGTTAATAAAGTTATTTTTGGTTTTGATTTTGATTATTATCTATATTTCTCCGTTATCTAGTATCTATAAAACAAGTTCTTAATGATGCTTACTTTGGGAAAGATAATAGGTGTGTGTGAGAAATATTGTCATCCCTTATTACTATCCCTTTCTCTCTATACGAAGAGAGAAGAAGAAAAGCTAGAACATTCGAGAGATTTCGTTACTATGGTTACTATGTATTCGACAATTTTAGAAGTAATCTTAATTTAATGTAAATATTATTAAATGATTAAGCTCTGTTCATACAATATATTATTTCACTACATCGTGAAGATTGTATTTTATTTCTTCATTAGATCTCCAGCTGTGTGAAGCCAGGGCGCGCAAATTGTTTTATATACGGTTTTGCATACATAACAAGATCTGAATGACGCCAACTTTGGAAGATAATAGATGTGTGAATATTATTATTTACAAATCAATTTTCATCTTCTCAGACCCTCGAAGACTCAAGGTGCTGGAGAATACCCCTCGGCAGAGGAGGCCAAACGGCCGAGGGTCAGAAAACAAAGAATAGAATCGGCGAACAATCCTGGCGTTATCAATCAAGACCACACACTGGAGCCTTACAAACATTGTTCCGTCACCCAGTCCTAATCTCTTCAGATGAACTCGATGATAAGCAGGAACGTGGCCATTTGTTGAAACTAAGACTGTTAAGATCTCAGTGGACGTCACCCTTCTAACATGCCCCTCCATATTCGGCTTTCTCGAGGTTTTCATCGAACTATGGTGACTTACACTAAGAACACACGTGATATCAGGATTATTGGCTAAAACAGTCCTATCCATGATGAGATATTATTTTTATTATCATATAAATATTTTATGGCCTAAAAATAATTTCCTTTGTTACGTTTTTGAAATGACGTCATACCGCACGTGTAGGCTGACGACATCAAAGGGCTTTTTAATAATTAAGTAGCTCATTTCCTTATATACTATACCTACATACCTATTAGCGAGTCTCGTTGGTTTAAAATAAAACCAGTTATATATTACACACTAGTAAACCCAGTGAATTAAACCCTAAAATCTAAAACTAGCGCCATCTATGAAAAGTAAGACGAACTGGCGATGGAAAAAATGACAGTTTTGCGAAAGTAGTCAGACTATTTTCCGAACTGAGTTACCAATTAGTTCAAAACGTTAAGTTCATGATTGTGTTTTTCAACTACTCCTTTTGAGAAAGAAACAGAAAATAAATTATTCAAATCGTACAAGTCTTTCTGAGGATTTAGCGAGCATAATAACACCAAATATCTTTTAAAAATATAATAAATACTATATACGATAAATACTACGCGACTTCGATCGCGTGGATGTCTGAAATTAACAACATTTAATTGGGTGAGGAATAATAGGTTCAAGAAAATTTTCGATGCATTCAGATTATGCATTATTTTAGAACAAATTTGATAAAACAGATTATAGTTAAAGACGAACGACTGAGATTAATGTCCTATATATCAAAATAAAACTCCAGCATCACTTTTTGACCTTTTATCGCAATCTCCTTACATTGACAGCAATATAAAAAAGACAGTACACATATCAAAATATAATAAAAAATAAAAACAAAAAATATCAAAGAGATCTTAACTAAATCATTCAGCAACAATAGTGATTCAACCTTAAAATTCCTATATGCGGACTTTTTTAGAAGTTTTAAAGAAACAATATTGTCTGTATCAATTAAATTGTCAGTGTCCAAATTATAAAGTGTATATAGGTAGGTTGAGCATGAAATAAAGACAGTTGAATCTTGAACACGGTGTTTGCTTGATGTACCTTTTCCCACAAACATAACAGAATACACGATTTTTGTGTAACTTTATACTTAAAACGAACTTTAACCGTTTAAGCAGCGCACGCAACGAATCTCTCTACCTCTAGAGTGAGTTTCAATCGAATCCGTCTCAATGGTGTTTGTCGTCAACTGTAAAGTTGTGTTACAACGATAGCAGAGCCTCTGTTGTTAAATATTGGAAACGATTTTTTATATATGTGATAATAAGCGCAACTACGATTGAAGCTCACACAAGGGGTACAGAAAGGGAATGTCCTTTCTCATTTTGCAACATTTTTCATTGGTCTTAACGACAAATGAACTATCCAACTCGAAAAGTATTTTTTCAATTTGAATCGGTAGTTCCTGAGATTAGCATTTAACCAACCAAAGATACTAACAAAGTTTTTTTTAATATAAAGCTCAGCAAATGACTCGACACCACCTGATGATAAGCAGTAGAAGAGTCTATATGTGAAGATAGCTAGTGAAGCATGCGACATACTGCCCTAGCCACCCTCACCTTGCCGGCCCAAAAAGTGCTTTTTCACGCCTCTTTTAAAGGAACCCATGTTGTATGAAGGAGGGATAGTTTATGGTATATTTTAAATGACAAGGATAAGATACAAATGTACAACCGATTTTTCAGGAGAAATGTCATTAAAAAGAAATAACATCCGTTAAAGAAATAATAACAAACAATAATCATTGGTAGCAACTTCAAAGCGTGTGACGTCACTTGCTTGGAGATTTTTGCGTTTCATGCGAATTACAACAGGTCTTAATGATATATCTAAGAAACTACTCATGAAGCAAGAGTTGTGTTGTACGAACGGTTTTGTAAAGAGTGTGAAAGTGAAGATATGGAAAATACTGTATTAGACTTTTAGTTATTTAAATAAAATATTCGAGCTTGATGGACTTTTGTTTTATTGCAGAAAAATTATTTGACAATCAAGGAAAAAAACAAGTAAAAAACTATGACAAAGTCAAAGTCAAAGTCAAAGTCAAAAATAACTTTATTTAAATAGACTTATTTACTAAGCTCTTTTAAATCGTCACAACAGGGAATATGTATCAGAAAACAAATAAATATAATTATAAAGGCAATAGTCATAATTTTACTGGGTATCAACCGGGCATTTACTAATTGTCCCAGTTATAGTATTTAAATATGTACTAAATAAATTGTTAGTTTTAATTTTAAAATAATACTTATTTTAAAATTAAAAATAACACTAGTATGCATATTCCCAATTAACCCTACTACCGCTTCGACGAATTAGTAGCTGCAGAGAAGAAGCGGCGCAAGAAACTCTCAGCCTTTAGTATTTATAATGACATTTACAAATTACATAGATTAAAAATTGTCTATTACATACACCATGGAGTTCTTATTCTTAACAGGTTTGTTACGCACGCTGTAATATGAGGCAGGCATGAGAGTTGATGCTCAGTTGAATTATTATTGCATTTTTAGTGTTTGGTGAGAAAAAGTACAAGTTCTTTAGATTAAAGGTGATAAATATCATAGGAACGTGCGGAAGCATGGCCACGAGGATCGTAGACCTCAAGATCCACTGTTAATCACAAAGTTGCACTACGATTCGGCAAATGACTGAATTCAGAGTTTGAGCTTTATTGCTACAGACACAAGATTCAAATAAATTTTAGGTTACCTTTGTTAGCTCCACGTAAAATGAAGTGGTTGACGTAAAACCATATTACATGAAGTTTAGGGTTGCGATACTCTCGATATTTTTTATCGAAAAAAAAATTTGTTAATACACTACATGACAATGACTTCACACCACCTAATTATAAGCAATGACAGTTTAAAATATTTTAAGTCACCTTGCCTTGCTGGCAAGTAGTGGTGTAGTTTTTGGCACGTAATGGCGGGGTCGGTTGGGTGCTATATATTTTATTTTGTATATTGTGTTGTAGTGAAATTTTTCTCATGAAATCGGTGTAGTTTCATTCTTAAAAGTATCGTTATATCGTGAAATATATAGTATTCATCATTCAGCGTTGTTTAGATCGTTTAATTTCCTTTTATTTATTTGTAAGGTAACTTACGTTATTTGACATAACCGTTTACGTTTTCATGGTAATCTTTAACATTTCATTACATTGGTCGCCAAAAACTCTATGGGGTAAAGGGATACGTTACACCGGTATCCTAGCACCAATATTGAAAAAAGATCATTTTACATTGCTCTATGGGCTTCAGTTCTGTTGCCTTTCCTGTGATAGGCCGAAATTAACAACAAAATGCTTAGATCTTCGACATATACAATCGAAAAATTTATATGTTTATGTATTATATAAAGACGACAGGGCTCGTCTAAGTTGAAATAATAAGCGCCTCACCAAACTTCTATATTAGGTTAATTGCAAGTGCAAATATTAATAAAAAAAACTCATACATGTGGAAATGATAAATGAATAACGAATTTTCAATGTATCTCGTTCATATTATAAATTTGCACACACACACACTTAACACGGAAAAATTACTTTTTAATCCATTCGCATAGTTAAAGGAAGTCAAAAAGAATATGTTTTAATAGAAATAGTCGCTTTTATTCGTAGTTAGCAAAATTATCCCATGCTTTGGTTAGATAATTGATCGTGTTGCGTCTTTATGCAACACAATTAATAACAGAACTGAAAACTCTTCGTTATATTTCAATTGAAAGACAATATATTATTCTGAAACATCGATAAATTTTTCAGGGTTAAACACCGCTCTAGTACATTACTGTGTCGTTCAGCCATCTTGAATGGTTTATTTGAAAATCGAACGCGGCTGAAAACGCCGGATGTTATGGAGCGCGGGAAAATATCGTGTGAAAGTTTATTAACTTTTTAAATTAAATCGGCTAGTCTTGTGACAATTACCGAGTTTAGTGTTGTTTTAAGTGTTTTTAGAACAAATGCAGTTCTTTTGGTAAGTGAAACAGTTTAAAATGGAATGAAATTACAATGCTTTGTCATAAATTTGTTGCGGTGAAATAAATATGCATACGTGTGGTGAAATTATCAATCTTCTTACCTCTTAATAAGGGTTAAATATATAATTTGTTTTCAAAGAATTTTACTGGCAAGAAAAATACGAATATTTAAACGAACAAGGTTAAAATAGCCAATATTGTCGATTTTCTTTTGTTGTATCAAAACAAACCGTCAAATAATTAAACTATATAATATTTAAATTATTTGGATAGCTACACGTGAAACATGCTGTGTACACATTCTTATGAAGTTATTTCTTATTATGTACGGATCATTTTGTATTTAATATTTTTAACTGTTACTAACAAGTGTTGGGAAAGGTTCCAGTCGATTACAAAGACAGGACTGGCACAGTCAGTGAAACTCTTACCAATCGAGTTTTGAGTTTAGATTTCAAAAACTTACGAATACTTATCAGTATTGAAATTGCAACTGATTTTATAGAACTGGCGGCAAACTTTCTGTGTGGTCAATATCTCTAGCTACAGAACAGAGGTCTCGGGTTTGAGTCGATGTTTATGAGTTAAGCGCGATTTTTTTGAATATAAAAAGCTTAGTAAAGGGACACCAGATAGTATGTAGTAGTGGACTCCATATGTGAAGACAGTTAGTGCAACATACGATACTGTACTAACCACCTCAATGTTGCCAGACCAAAGACCTTTTTCACTCCTCGTTTGAAGGAACCCATGTTGTATGAAGGAATACGAAAAATTATTAAATATAATTTTCCGTAATCTAGTATCCATAACATATGCTCTCAATGCAGCTTGCTTTGCTCTAATAATGTGTGTGTATGTGAGAATATTATTATTATGAAGTCTATACCAATAGAATTATCTTTATCAGAGATTATAACTTCTTTAAATTTTTTGCATAAATATTAAACGTTAGTAGGTTGATGTTACGAGTTTTGGAAACCATAAACATAAATAAAATTGGAAAATAATAATTTTGTATGACATACTAATCGTCTTCACAGAATAAATGATTCTTTTATGGGCGATGTATATGCCTTTACAAAAAAGCTTCTAAAGATTTCAAATAGAAATAAGCAGTACCTTTGTACATTTCTCTAATATTCTGTTGTGTCCTTTTAATTGTATTTGTGTGTACAAAAATTGTTAAATAAATAAATAATTAAATAGAACACCACAAAATACCAGAAAATTGTACAAAGGTACTGCTTATTTCTATTTGAAAACTCTTCCAGCAGCTCCAAATATGGTAGAAGAATAAAGAATGGTAGAGCGCGTGTACCAATACTAATATAATGTAATTAAAAGGTGAATAAAAACAGAAAATAGTAAAACAATAAAAAATTATATAAACATAATATATTTATATGAATATCAGATATACACATACAAACATTCACGACACGTGAACCATTCGTGCTCATCATACAAATATCTGCCTCTGGAACCACTTGCTATGTAGACTTTTATGAGTTGAGTTTTTATGAGAATATCAATTGTAAAAAGATACAAAAAAATTTCGGACATAAATTTCGCGGTTATCGCGATCCTGGTTAGTTGATATTAGTCCTTATAGTTTTGTAAGCTAAACAGGCAGGTTATTTGTCTATGAATCTGTTGTCTATGAATGTTCTGGTCCACTCGTGTTCTCCTTATCTATTCTTCAATAAAATATTTAGTGTTATATTTAAACATAACAGTTTAAGTATATAGACTGCTGTGTGGCACAGTATCAAATGAAATAAATCTTCTAATGTTTTGAGTATAGCTATATAAAATCATTTTTTTTAATAAAAATGCTATTTTAATTAATTGACCGCTAAATAAAGCACAATTAGCTGGAAGTTTTTGAATTGTATATTTTAGCTATTATTAATAATATTAAGGTAATAACTAAATACTTTCATTAGTATAATTATATAAAACAAAATAAAATACAAAATACAGCACAAGGACAATTTTATACATATTTGTACAAAATTAGTTAAAAGGTTTTTTATGTATTTCTCTTCTTGAATTGGCTGATGTACAATAAAGATACAAATATTCTATTCTATTCTATATTCTTCATTCTTGACTTTCATAATAGTATATAATGTACCTAGACTGAATTAATGTATTTTAACTTTTACTTGCAATATAGAAGAGAATAGAATAGAATATATTTATTTGGTGCTTATTGCAAAATAAAACCGGCCTTAAATAGTATTAAAAGTGAAGCTAATCTTACAAAAAATAAAATGAAACAGTACCTAATAAGCTTCCGCTCCGTGTATTGTCGCAACACGATCCTGATAACAATTCTAATACAACATGTGACTCGAATGCAGTTTCTCCAAAAAGACATGGGTTTCTCCATGGGTTCTTTGGTTTTTTGCCGGCAAAAATAGAATAGAATAGAATATATTTTATTGTAAATCAGCCAATTCAAGAAGAGAAATACACAAAAACATTTAACTAATTTTGTACAAAGGGCGACTTTATCGCTAAAATCTCTTCCAGGTAACCTTAGGATGGACAGGATTAAAGAATAAGTACTTGAAGGAAGTTGGCGACGTATAACGAATATATATATGATAAAAATTATTACATACAAATATTAAATATATACATACATAGGTACTTATTTAATGAGGCAAGGTATGTCGTATGCCGCATGCTTCACTAGCTATCTTCACATATGGACCCCTTTGCTTATCATCAGGTGGTGACGAGTCATTTGCTGAGCTTACTATTAAAAAAAATGGACTGTCCGACACAATCACATTTAAAAGCGATTCGGTAGATCCAGAGATTACCCTTACATTCTAACAAACTTATTAACTCTTTATCACTCATAATAATATTAGTATAGATTTCTATTTAGTTTGCATGAATACCTTGTTGTTTTGACATCGTGTAATAAGTTAAATAGAATGTATTTTCTGACAATTATTGTCTTTTATTTACAAGTTATTGTCATAACTGTGACTTGTTGCCGTTTAGATTCACTATTGACTGTTAAGTGGTATGAATGTTCCATTTTAACAAGGTCCCATCTTTTAAAGATGATAACAAGTTATCCGCCTTTTTCAAAACAAACATGATTATTGCATCCACAAACATATGCAGTAAACGCATACTAGTGACTAATTATAATCGACTAAACTATAGCGTGAGCGATTACGGTATATTACCAGTTTAAATTGACCTTCTGATTATTTCCTGTTAGAAGCAATTTCGTAAGCATGCATAGGTCATGTTTCTTTGGATAGATAGAAATCGAAGGCCTCTATAGTTGGCGACTGGTGATTGAGACGCAATTTCAAACGTTAAGTTGTTGTTATAAAGTATGTTTTACGAAGGTAGTGTTTCAGGTGTTGTAAATATTAAAAATTTAGAACAAAATGATTCTTATTCGGTTGTAATAGAATTCATAAAAAATTGGGTCAGTTCTTACGTTACGATTTTAAAGATAAACTCATTGGTGGCAAAACGGCTGAAATTTTCTTAAACTATATTGCAATATGAAAAGAAACGTTGAGACATTCAATCCTTTTCATATTGCATTAAGCAACGTAAAGTTCGGTAACACTTAGCTGAGCCATACACTTTTGTCATCTTTTAATAGATTTTATGATGTGCATTTAAATAAACAGCATTTTAGACATGTCAAATGACGTCACCGGTCGTTTGTCTGTTTCTGGTCGGATTGTAAAGAAAGTACAGTACTGAACTTTTGATTTGGTTCATACACAACGGAATGGACCATTGAACAACTAAAGCTTTTAGGAGCAGATGGGGAAAGATAGTATTTATTTATTTAAATCCTTAACAGGGAGCTCACACCTGATGGTAAGTGGACAAAGTGGACGATGAATGTGAGCTACACAGGAATTCCTCAACCACGGATGAACTGGTTAGATTCCAAACGTTAGAACCCAACAATGCTTTAAACATTGTTATGGCGACAAACTCAGGAAAGATGATGGAACCACACCCACCACCAACCAAATATTTTTTAATAATAATAATATCGCGCACCTATTACCCAGCCATGTGTTATATACACTAGATGACAGGAAAAAGTCCTATATATTAATATATATTTTCATAAAAGAATATAAGACTGTATACTGTAAGTGATTTTGTTGGAAATAAGTTGTACCCTTGTACATTCTCTCTGTATATAATATTTTTTACTAAATTGGGTGTATGTACATAAATTGTTTAATAAATAAATAATATACACATTTATAAATATATCTAACTAAAGGCTAAGAGTTTCTTGCGCCGCTTCGTCTCTGCACCTATTAATTCGTCTAAGCGGTAGTAGGGTTAATTGGGAATATATATATTAGTGTTAATTTTAATTTTAAAATAATTCATTTAATACATATTTAAATTCTATAACTGGGACAATTTGTAAATACCAGGTTAATACCCACTTAAAATTATCACTATTACATTTGTTTATTTTTCTCATACATATTCCCTGTTCTGACGTTTTAAAAGAACGTAGTATGAGTCTATTTAAATAAAGATATTTTTGACTTTTGACTTTGACTTTGACATCGTTAACAACTTATATAGTCTTCGTACAACGTCGAAAAACATGATTATCGGGTGTAACATCACCACTGGCTCAATGTGGGTTGGTGGTTGAGAGCGGTTACTGTTACCAACGAGACCAGGCTTAAAGTGCCTTTTTTTTGTATATATTAAGCTAAGCAAATGACTCTACACTACCTGATGATAAGCAGTAGAGGAGTCCATATGTGAAGATAGCTAGTGAAGCATGCGTGCCTGCTTCAGTAGCTATCTTCACATATGGACTCATACATACTGCCCTAGCCACCCTCAACTTGCCGGCCCAAAAAGTGCTTTTTCACGCCTCTTTTAAAGGAACCCATGTTGTAAAAAGGAGGGAATACGTGTTCTGGTAAGGAATTCCACTCTCTAGCAGTGCGACAGAGAAAGGAAGGAAGGACGAAGGAATTTGTATCCCGAGCAATATAAATTTTGATTGACCCATCCAGCGACGAACAATAGCCAAAGTTGTCTGAACAAATCCTCTTGTTAGGAATAGAATGAGTTTTTTTGGTCAGGGCTACCTATTAAAGGCTGCTTAATCCAAGCCTACTTAGCAAGTTAGTAAGTGCAGCAGATATTAGGATATGGGAACAACAAAAGATCCTATTGGTTCGAAGTGCTTCGAGAGTTAATGCTGGCCCTTAACTAAGATAAGGTAAAGTAGGATTAATGATCACTCGGCTATATGGTCATTAAATTGGGCTTCAGCTTTTTAATTTGTCAAACACTTTATTAATATGGTAACTTTTAAAGATCCCATCCATCCCCAGTTTCCTCGAATTCATCTTTTTCTGTCCACTTTCTTCCAACAAGTTTTTAATTACTTAATGATAACGTATTACTGAAAGTCAAAATCCAAGTCGAAATACATTTATTCAGTCTAGGTAAATATGAATGAATGAATGAAATGAATGAAAGATTGATGAATAAAATTAAAATACTAATTAGTATTGAGTATTACCTTAAATAATAAATTTAGAAATGATAATTTTGACATGTAATATTTTTAAATGTTTGTTCGAATAAAAACAGCCAGCACTTTTAAATCGATGGACCGAAGGAGGCCACATCGTTACAATACCCCGGGGGTTAATTATAGAATTCATAAACTTCCAGCAAATTGTACTATACTTAGCAGTTATTACACGGGAACTTTTAGATATATGCTAGCTAAGTATGGTCAATTGACGTTTAACGGCTTCACTATAAAATAGTTTGTTTATTTAACGCAGACAATCGTTTGGTTTAATAATACTGCATTTGATTTTATTATTACCCAAGAATTCTAAAGATTTGTTTCTAATAGAACTGATTGTTCGTGATATGTACTAGATTTTCCGATCATTATCAACATCTGACGTAAAAATGAGTATTCCGCGGACCTTTGCCATTGCTATTTTTTTGAAGAATGGTTGTAACCGCCTCTGTGGGCAAGTGTCTGAGACCTCTCCTTCAGATCTGGAGAACTGCTGTAACAACAAAGCTGTTAACGGTTATGGCGACAGACTTAGTTAAGACTGTGGTAGCAAGCCAGGTGGCTTTAGAAAAAGTTCCATCACCAACCTAAATGAGCACAATTTTGAACCCTGATTTAATTCCTGGGGGTAGAAATTTTGTTGTGTCCCGGCATTTGGAGGTAAAGTAGCCAGTTGCTCTATGGTTGTGGAATCCTGGAATAGCTCGCTTCCATCTCAGACGTTATCTTCACTTATCGTTTAGTACAAGGAAAAGTCCACAAACCATTATTGTAATTGGTAATACAAAAGAAGCCATTAAGCATTTTTACGACACGAAAGGGTAGTGTGGGCGTTCTGTACACACACACACACACACGCTGAGGATATTTTACATGTAGGCTTTTATACACTATATTATGTATTCTGTACGATAATATCGACAATCCATCAATATTGATTTACTGTTTGGAGTTTCTGAAAATAAATTGGTTGGAAGGACATGATGGCTTCAATAATACAATCAAAAGACCAATAATACACACGAAATACAACATAATTATCTGTGATTAAGTTTTTAAAAGATGATTTGTAACGTCAAGAACAACATGACAAAATATGGGAACATAATTTTACATTTAAGATAAATTATACTGTACATAACAGAAATTGATCGAATATATTATGAAAACCAACTGTGCCTTCAATATTTATATATTATTTATTGTATATTATGTTTAAATATATATCAAATTAAAATGTTCTTGTATACACGTAGTCTTGACAGTTAGATGCGTCGAGCAATTTGGTTCAAAACGAAATCTCTTTTACTCTTTTATAGTAAGTAAGTGACAATACATTTAGTATTTTAGCTTGAGTTTACACGTACTTTACTTCGGAGGCTTGATAATTTCAAGACTTCATAAGTTCGCTTTTAATTTGATAGACTTTGTAACTATTATATTTATATTTATTATATTTTAAAAGTATTCGGTTATTTCTTGACTAAATTAGGGGAAATTCTCATCGGCCTCGTAACAATTAAATTTAATAATGTCTGGATTGTACTAAATTTGTCAAGAAATTCAACTTAAATTTAAAAACCATTTATTGCAAGTACAATAATAATTATTGTATACACTAATCCGCAGGGGTGACTTATCTTTAATAGATATCTCAACACGTCATGGGTATTTGTTTTTAGTCAATTTTGAAGTACCTATTTAAAAGTACAGACTATACTATTTCAACATACATAAATGCAGTCACATGTAATACTTTAAATATTTAATTAATAATATAAATATACTAACTACCTATATAAAATCTGAATCCTGGAGAGTGCTTCTCTGAAAAGATTTTGAAGGAGAGAATGGAAGGAGAAACCTGAATGATGATGGGGAATGAACTGTAAGAGTGAAAAACGTAGAATTTATTGTTACACTTCTGTAACCGATATCTTGGCATTTTTAATAGTAAAACTAGACTCATTCGATATCATTGGGTTCAGATCCATTGCGCAAGGTCTACAAGACGCAGGAGGTGACTTAGTGCAAGCAAGCAGCTTCCGTCACGCTGATCATTCGAATAGCCCACATAGCTTACTGAAGGAGGTCGCCAAACTGAACAATCCAGCCTTAACTCAGAAGTGTAGGTGACTGTTTATACGCCCGCTTCGGTGGTAGAAATAAATGATATGTCACATGTTGCCTATAATACAGACGGAAGCAGCCAGCATTGTAATACAAGACATGGGACGCATTAACGTCTGTTGCCTCCAGAGTGTATAAAGTGATTTATTGTAGTATCAAGTGTTTTCTTGATATAAAAATATTAATAAATAAAAATCATACATATGGAAATGGAAAACGAATAACGAATTTTAAATGTATCACGTTTATATAATAAACACACTTAACACGGAAAAATTACCTTTTAATCCATTCGCATAGTTAAAGGAAGTCAAAAAGAACACATATGTGTTTTTAATTATATGTTTTAATAGAAATAGTCGCTTTTATTCGTAGTTAGCAAAATTATCCCATGCTTTCGTTGGATAATTGATTGTGTTGCGTCTTTATGCAACACAATTAATAACAGAACTGAAAACTCTTCGTTATATTTCAATTGAAAGACAATGTATTATTCTGAAACATCGATAAATTTTTCAGGGTTAAACACCGCTCTAGTACATTACTGTGTCGTTCAGCCATCTTGAATGGTTTATTTGAAAATCGAACGCGGCTGAAAACGCCGGATGTTATGGAGCGCGGGAAAATATCGTGTGAAAGTTTATTAACTTTTTAAATTAAATCGGCTAGTCTTGTGACAATTACCGAGTTTAGTGTTGTTTTAAGTGTTTTTAGAACAAATGCAGTTCTTTTGGTAAGTGAAACAGTTTAAAATGGAATGAAATTACAATGCTTTGTCATAAATTTGTTGCGGTGAAATAAATATGCATACGTGTGGTGAAATTATCAATCTTCTTACCTCTTAATAAGGGTTAAATATATAATTTGTTTTCAAAGAATTTTACTGGCAAGAAAAATACGAATATTTAAACGAACAAGGTTAAAATAGCCAATATTGTCGATTTTCTTTTGTTGTATCAAAACAAACCGTCAAATAATTAAACTATATAATATTTAAATTATTTGGATAGCTACACGTGAAACATGCTGTGTACACATTCTTATGAAGTTATTTCTTATTATGTACGGATCATTTTGTATTTAATATTTTTAACTGTTACTAACAAGTGTTGGGAAAGGTTCCAGTCGATTACAAAGACAGGACTGGCACAGTCAGTGAAACTCTTACCAATCGAGTTTTGAGTTTAGATTTCAAAAACTTACGAATACTTATCAGTATTGAAATTGCAACTGATTTTATAGAACTGGCGGCAAACTTTCTGTGTGGTCAATATCTCTAGCTACAGAACAGAGGTCTCGGGTTTGAGTCGATGTTTATGAGTTAAGCGCGATTTTTTTGAATATAAAAAGCTTAGTAAAGGGACACCAGATAGTATGTAGTAGTGGACTCCATATGTGAAGACAGTTAGTGCAACATACGATACTGTACTAACCACCTCAATGTTGCCAGACCAAAGACCTTTTTCACTCCTCGTTTGAAGGAACCCATGTTGTATGAAGGAATACGAAAAATTATTAAATATAATTTTCCGTAATCTAGTATCCATAACATATGCTCTCAATGCAGCTTGCTTTGGTCTAATAATGTGTGTGTATGTGAGAATATTATTATTATGAAGTCTATACCAATAGAATTATCTTTATCAGAGGTTATAACTTCTTAAAATTTTTGCATAAATATTAAACGTTAGTAGGTTGATGTTACGAGTTTTGGAAACCATGAACATAAATAGAATTGGCAAATAATAATCTTGTATGACATACTAATCGTCTTCACAGAATAAACGATTCTTTTATGGGCGATGTATATGCCTTTACAAAATAGCTTCTAGTCTTTATTAGACAATAACCTAAAAGATAACCTAAAGAGATAAAGGAGAAGATAGCTTACTATAATAATAATAATAATATTTCTCTAAAAACATTAAGTATCACACGAGGTTACTGATATGTGGAGGGTGACATCCACTGAGATCATACCAGTCGTAGTCTCAACCAATGGTCTCGTATCAACTTCTCCTCGCGACCATCTGAAGAGATTGGGACTGGGCGATGGACCAATGATTGCGAGGCTCCAGCGAGCAGTTGTCCGTCGATTCCGCTCTCTGTCGTCCTGACCCTCGTTCGTCTGGCCTCCTCTGTCAAGGGGTATTCTCCGATCCCTCTCGTCGAGGGATTGGGAAGAGTTAAAATGGATTGCTAAATAATATTTCTCATACTTACAATTATTATCTAACTCAAAGTAAGCTACATTAAGAGCTTTGTTAAAGATACTAGATAACATATAAATATATACCGTAATATGTACATAAATATCAGAAATATACTAAATAAAGATACAAACATCTATCAGGCGCTAACAAATATTCGTACTCATCATACAAATATCTACTTCTATCTACTTCTATCAGCATTCCAACACGGCTCCTCAGACTAAGTAGACACTGGTAGTGATTACTCAAACTGTCAATAAATAGAAATATAAATGATTGTTTTAAAAATACTCAAACGTGAGAGTAAATGGCCCATTCATCAACAGTGTGGTCATTTGGCCAGTTTGGTTGTTTAGGAAAGTCTCGTTGGACGATGATATTTGCCTACCTATATCTGCTTATCTACCTAACCCGCTCATTTCATTATGTTAACCCCCACCAATAAACCAGTTCCTTCCCGACGCTTGACTGACTGACATAGGTACTCGCGGTGTTTGCCACGTTGCCCTCGTTGTCCCGTTTTCTGTGCCCATCAGTGCTATCCTAGTGAATTCAAATAAACTAATTGCGTTTGCGCATCAGTTTACTATTTCATATTACTTTTATAACTTAATAAATCAGTGTAACAGCAGCACTCTAACGGGTCGGTTTTATTTAGCACTCCTCGGAGTAACCCCCATAGCAAGCATAATTATTGCAATCTGTAGGGAGTTACAACCCTACAGATACTAACCACATGAACAGATGGTCGTCTTTCGTCGAAATATTGAACAAATTGTATTTTGAAGGATTTCTTCAAATTCTTTGATTACTGACAAGACAGTTAGTATGTTATACAAAATTAAAACAGTCCTGCTGGAATAATTACATGAAACATGAAAGAAACATGAGGCATGAAATATCCTCATGAATATTAATATAAATCTCAGCTATCAAGCTTTCTGTGTATTATTTGTAATGAAATTGTTGAGTTTTTATGAGAATATCAATCGTAAAAGTTACAAAAAAAATTCGGGCATTAATTTCGAGGTTATAGTTAATATTAATCCTTATAGTTTTGTAATATAAACAGGCAGGTTATTTGTCTATGAATCTGTTGTCTATGAATGTTCTGGTCCACTCGTGTTCTCCTTATCTATTCTTCAATAAAATATTTAGTGTTATATTTAAACATAACAGTTTAAGTATATAGACTGCTGTGTGGCACAGTATCAAATGAAATAAATCTTCTAATGTTTTGAGTATAGCTATATAAAATCTTTTTTTTTAATAAAAATGCTATTTTAATTAATTGACCGCTAAATAAAGCACAATTAGCTGGAAGTTTTTGAATTGTATATTTTAGCTATTATTAATAATATTAAGGTAATAACTAAATACTTTCATTAGTATAATTATATAAAACAAAATAAAATACAAAATACAGCACAAGGACAATTTTATACATATTTGTACAAAATTAGTTAAAAGGTTTTTTATGTATTTCTCTTCTTGAATTGGCTGATGTACAATAAAGATACAAATATTCTATTCTATTCTATATTCTTCATTCTTGACTTTCATAATAGTATATAATGTACCTAGACTGAATTAATGTATTTTAACTTTTACTTGCAATATAGAAGAGAATAGAATAGAATATATTTATTTGGTGCTTATTGCAAAATAAAACCGGCCTAAATAGTATTAAAAGTGAAGCTAATCTTACAAAAAATAAAATGAAACAGTACCTAATAAGCTTCCGCTCCGTGTATTGTCGCAACACGATCCTGATAACAATTCTAATACAACATGTGACTCGAATGCAGTTTCTCCAAAAAGACATGGGTTTCTCCATGTGTTCTTTGGTTTTTTGCCGGCAAAAATAGAATAGAATAGAATATTGTACATCAGCCAATTCAAGAAGAGAAATACACAAAAAACATTTAACTAATTTTGTACAAAGGGCGACTTTATCGCTAAAAGCGATCTCTTCCAGGTAACCTTAGGATGGATAAGATTAAAGATAAAGTACTTGAAGGAAGTTGGCGACGTATAACGAATATATACATGATAAAAATTATTACATACAAATATTAAATATATACATACATAGGTACTTATTTAATGAGGCAAGGTATGTCGTATGCCGCATGCTTCACTAGCTATCTTCACTTATGGACTCCTTTGCTTATCATCAGGTGGTGTCGAGTCATTTGCTGAGCTTACTATAAAAAAATGGACTGTCACAATCACATTTAAAAGCGATTCGGTAGATCCAGAGATTACCCTTACATTCTAACAAACTTATTACCTCTTTATCACTCTTAATTATATTAATATAGATTTCTATTTAGTTTGCACGAATACCTTGTTGTTTTGACATCGTGTAATAAGTTAAATAGAATGTATTTTCTGACAATTGTCTTTTATTTACAAGTTATTGTCATAACTGTGACTTGTTGCCGTTTAGATTCACTATTGACTGTTAAGTGGTATGAATGTTCCAATTTAACAAGGTCCCATCATTTAAAGATGATAACAAGTTATCCGCCTTTTTCAAAACAAACATGATTATTGCATCCACAAACATATGCAGTAAACGCATACTAGTGACTAATTATAATCGACTAAACTATAGCGTGAGCGATTACGGTATATTACCAGTTTAAATTGACCTTCTGATTATTTCCTGTTAGAAGCAATTTCGTAAGCATGCATAGGTCATGTTTCTTTGGATAGATAGAAATCGAAGGCCTCAATGGATGGCGACTGGTGATTGAGACGCAATTTCAAACGTAAAGTTGTTGTTATAAAGTATGTTTTACGAAGGTAGTGTTTCAGGTGTTGTAAATATTAAAAATTTAGAACAAAATGATTCTTATTCGGTTGTAATAGAATTCATAAAAAATTGGGTCAGTTCTTACGTTACGATTTTAAAGATAAACTCATTGGTGGAAAATCGGAAACTGAATGTTAAGACATTCAATCCTTTTTATATTGCATTAAGCAACGTCAAGTTCGGTAACACTTAGCTGAGCCATACACTTTTGTCATCTTTTAATAGATTTTATGATGTGCATTTAAATAAACAGCATTTTAGACATGTCAAATGACGTCATCGGTCGTTTGTCTGTTTCTGGTCGGATTGTAAAGAAAGAACAGTACTAAACTTAAATTTGATTTGGTTCGTGCACAACGGAATGGACCATTGAACAACTAAAGCTTTTAAGAGCAGATGGGGAAAGATAGTATTTATTTATTTAAATCCTTAACAGGGAGCTCACACCTGATGGTAAGTGAAGATAAAGTGGACGATGAATGTGAGCTACAAAGAAATTCCTCAACCACGGATGAACTGGTTAGATTCCAAACGTCAGAACCCAACAATGCTTTAAACATTGTTATGGCGACAGACTCAGGAAAGATGATGGTACCACACCCACCACCAACCAAATATTTTTTTAATTATAATAATATCGCGCACCTATTACCCAGCCATGTGTTATAGACACTAGATGACAGGAAAACGTCCTATATATTAATATATATTTTCATAAAAGAATATAAGACTGTATACTGTAAGTGATTTTGTTGGAAATAAGTTGTACCCTTGTACATTCTCTCTGTATATAATATTTTTTACTAAATTGGGTGTATGTACATAAATTGTTTAATAAATAAATAATATACACATTTATAAATATATCTAACTAAAGGCTAAGAGTTTCTTGCGCCGCTTCGTCTCTGCACCTATTAATTCGTCTAAGCGGTAGTAGGGTTAATTGGGAATATATATATTAGTGTTAATTTTAATTTTAAAATAATTCATTTAATACATATTTAAATTCTATAACTGGGACAATTTGTAAATACCAGGTTAATACCCACTTAAAATTATCACTATTACATTTGTTTATTTTTCTCATACATATTCCCTGTTATGACGTTTTAAAAGAACGTAGTATGAGTCTATTTAAATAAAGATATTTTTGACTTTTGACTTTGACTTTGACATCGTTAACAACTTATATAGCCTTCGTACAACGTCGAAAAACATGATTATCGGGTGTAACATCACCACTGGCTCAATGTGGGTTGGTGGTTGAGAGCGGTTACTGTTACCAACGAGACCAGGCTTAAAGTGCCTTTTTTTGTATATATTAAGCTAAGCAAATGACTCTACACTACCTGATGATAAGCAGTAGAGGAGTCCATATGTGAAGATAGCTAGTGAAGCATGCGTGCCTGCTTCAGTAGCTATCTTCACATATGGACTCATACATACTGCCCTAGCCACCCTCAACTTGCCGGCCCAAAAAGTGCTTTTTCACGCCTCTTTTAAAGGAACCCATGTTGTAAAAAGGAGGGAATACGTGTTCTGGTAAGGAATTCCACTCTCTAGCAGTGCGACAGAGAAAGGAAGGAAGGACGAAGGAATTTGTATCCCGAGCAATACAAATTTTGATTGACCCATCCAGCGACGAACAATAGCCAAAGTTGTCTGAACAAATCCTCTTGTTAAGAATAGAATGAGTCTTTTTGGTCTGGGCTACCTATTAAAGGCTGCTTAATCCAAGCCTACTTAGCAAGTTAGTAAGTGCAGCAGATATTAGGATATGGGAAGAACAAAAGATCTCATTGGTTCGAAGTGCTCCGAGAGTTAATGCTGGCCCTTAACTTAATAAGGTAAAGTAGGATTAATGATCACTCGGCTAGATGGTCATTAAATTGGGCTTCAGCTGTCGTTTATTTTAATTTGTCAAACACTTTATTAATATGGTAACTTTTAAAGATCCCATCCATCCCCAGTTTCCTCGAATTCTTCTTTTTCTGTCCACTTTCTTCCAACGAGTTTTTAATTTGTGTCAAATGTCAAAGTCCAAGTAGAACATTTATTCAGTCTAGGTAAATATACTACTCTTATGAAAGTCAAGATTGATGAATATAATTAAAATACTAATTAGTATTGAGTATTACTTTAAAATGAATATTTATCATATTAAATAATAAGAAATGACAATTTTGACATGTAATATTTTTAAATGTTTGTTCGAATAAAAACAGCCAGCACTTTTAAATCGATGGACCGAAGGAGGCCACATCGTTACAATACCCCGGGGGTTAATTATAGAATTCAAAAACTTCCAGCAAATTGTACTATACTTAGCAGTTATTACACGGGAATTTTTAGATATATGCTAGCTAAGTATTGTCAATTGACGTTTAACGGCTTCACAATAAAATAGTTTGTTTATTTAACGCAGACAATCGTTTGATTTAATAATAGTGCATTTGATTTTATTATTACCCAAGAATTCTAAAGATTTGTTTCTAATAGAACACTGATTGTTCGTGATATGTACTAGATTCTCAGATCATTATCAACATATGACTATGAGTATTATACTAAAATGAGTATTCCGCGGACCTTTGCTGTTCAGATGATTGTTTTGAAGAATGGTTGTAAGCGCCTCTGTGGTCACGTGTCTGAGACCTCTACTTCAGATCTGGAGAACTGCTGTAACACAACAAATCTGTTCACGGTATTGTTATGGCTATAGACTAAGGTAAAATGGTAGTAGCAAGCCAGGTGGACTTAGAAAAAGTTCCATCACCAACCTAAATGAGCACAATTTTGAACCGTGATTTAATTCCTGAGGGTAGAAATTTTGTTGTGTCCCGGTAATTGGAGGTAGGATAGCCAGTTGCTCTATGGTTGTGGAATCCTGGAATAGCTCGCTTCCATCTCAGACGTTATCTTCACTTATCGTTTAGTACAAGGAAAAGTCCACAAACCATTATTGTAATTGGTTAATACCATTACCAATATTACCAATACCAAGAAGCCATTAAGCATTTTTACGACACGAAAGGGTAGTGTGGGCGTTCTGTACACTCACACACACACACACACACGCTGAGGATATTTTACATGTAGGCTTTTATACACTATATTATGTATTCTGTACGATAATATCGACAATCCATCAATATTGATTTACTGTTTGGAGTTTCTGAAAATAAATTGGTTGGAAGGACATGATGGCTTCAATAATACAATCAAAAGACCAATAATACACACGAAATACAACATAATTATCTGTGATTAAGTTTTTAAAAGATGATTTGTAACGTCAAGAACAACATGACAAAATATGGGAACATAATTTTACATTTAAGATAAATTATACTGTACATAACAGAAATTGATCGAATATATTATGAAAACCAACTGTGCCTTCAATATTTATATTTTATTTATTGTATATTATGTTTAAATATATATCAAATTAAAATGTTCTTGTATACACGTAGTCTTGACAGTTAGATGCGTCGAGCAATTTGGTTCAAAACGAAATCTCTTTTACTCTTTTATAATAAGTAAGTGACAATACATTTAGTATTTTAGGTTGAGTTTACACGTACTTTACTTCAGAGACTTGATAATTTCAAGACTTCATAAGTTCGCTTTTAATTTGATAGACTTCGTAACTATTATATTTATATTTATTATATTAAAAGTATTCGGTTATTTCTTGACTAAATTAGGGGAAATTCTCATCGGCCTCGTAACAATTAAATTTAATAATGTCTGGATTGTACTAAATTTGTCAAGAAATTCAACTTAATTTTAAAAACCATTTATTGCAAGTACAATAATAATTATTGTATACACTAATCCGCAGGGGTGACTTATCTTTAATAGATATCTCAACACGTCATGGGTATTTGTTTTTAGTCAATTTTGAAGTACCTATTTAAAAGTACAGACTATACTATTTCAACATACATAAATGCAGTCACATGTAATACTTTAAATATTTAATTAATAATATAAATATACTAACTACCTATATAAAATCTGAATCCTGGAGAGTGCTTCTCTGAATAGATTTTGAAGGAGAGAATGGAAGGAGAAACCTGAATGATGATGGGGCATGAACTGTAAGAGTGAAAAACGTAGAATTTATTGTTACACTTCTGTAACCGATATCTTGGCATTTTTAATAGTAAAACTAGACTCATTCGATAGCTTTGGGTTCAGATCCATTGCGCAAGGTCTACAAGACGCAGGAGGTGACTTAGTGCAAGCAAGCAGATTCCGTCACGCTGATCATTCGAATAGCCCACATAGCTGACTGAAGAAGATCGCCCAACTTAACAATCCAGCCTTAACTCAGAAGTGTAGGTGACTGTTTATACGCCCGCTTCGGTGGTAGAAATAAATGATATGTCACATGTTGCCTATAATACAGACGGAAGCAGCCAGCATTGTAATAAAAGACATGGAACTCATTAACGTCTGTTGCCTCCAGAGTGTATAAAGTGATTTATTGTAGTATCAAGTGTTTTCTTGATATAAAAATAACGTAGTAAATTATTGTATTTCCTAATTACTCGGTGACCTTCACTGTAAGCATTGAAGTAGCCTTTCTTATGCTGTTAAAAACCATTGTAAATGATATGACATATCTAAAGTAGAGGATTCCTTATGCTCTTAGGCTAGTGCAGCATGTGCACCACCAGGTCCTTTTTCTCATCACTTTTGAAGGAGCCCATGTTATATGAATTATATTGCTGGAATAAAGGTATTCAATCACCTACCAATATGTATTAAGTCATTGGAGGGTACACTATTTAAACAAAAATTAAAAGAATGGCTATTACAAAAAAGCTTTTACAATTTAAATGAATACTATAATTGGAATCTTTATCTTTAAAAATTGTAATGTCAATATTGTACGCCCGAAAATGGCAATCTGTTGTGACTTATGCATGTGACTGTAAGATCTATGAAGGAGCTTTTATGAGGGAATACGTGCGCCTGCATTGAGTATAGAATAGAATAGAATATATCTTAGTATAACGCTCCAACAAAGAAACTAGAAACTAAACCGCCACTCAAAATTGATTACATTCGAAACGTTATTAATGTTTATGTTCCTAAAACAGTGGAAGCTCGTATTTTGTCCTAATGTCACGATAAAGAAGTCCCCTGAGTAAATTATTTTAATTAATATAATGTGTGGATACTGAAGGGGCATTAACTTAAAATTGCGGTGTAAATCGCAGGGTACAACGTAGAATGTATTTTTTCTCTTTCTACAGAACGAAGATGTCGGTTCACTTAGTATTCTTAAGTAGCAAAAGTTTAATATTTAAGAAATATAGAGTCTTCTACAAACGTTTCGTCATTATTTAGAGTGGATTTGTACGGTTAAGAAAAGCTATTTCATATCTTCAAGCTGGTGACTACGTGGGCAGGGGTTAGCTATAAAAGAATCGAGTCTTCGCGGTTTCCTGAGATTGTTCTGGTCTTTATGTATGAAAAATGCCATATTACCGAGTACTATGTCCGTAAAATCGATATTATATTAATAATTCAAAGACAACCGTGAGACACGCCACGTGGTCACCATTCCGCTTTGAGTTCCACTCTTTATAATTCACAGATAATAAAATTATACAACATAAGTAATTATCAACTTTAAAAAATTATAAATTTTTTAAGTACACATATTTTTCCAAAACATTCAAATAGTATATATTTTAACAAACGCACACACACATATTCTTTTTGCGTTGGGTGTTACTAAAAAAGAGTATATAAGAAAGAAGGTTTGTCTATTGTCTATTGAATATTTTGACATGAAATTGTAGCTATTGTGACAAAATTGCAATAGTTATAGGAACACTATGTCTGGTATACTGGACTGCTTTGTAGATATTGAAGTCCTTTATAAAACTGTAATGGATCTAGTGGTAGTGGATCTTTTACTTAACGCCCCGACCCAGGAACGCAAACCAAGGAATGTCCACCATGACCCGGACGATCCTATCACATGCGTAAACGCGCTCCACACACACACATCACGCTCCAGGAACACTTTTCCAATACACCGCACTCGTCGTACAAGGGTGCGAAGACCCGGTCTACACTCGTCGCGCTTTACCAGGTACAGATACTTACCTGGACGCTTCTGTCCTCCACGACATGACTCGCTTGAGCCGATTTCCGAGCCTTTAGAGGCACCCTTAGATTAGTCACTCCCTCATGTCTCGAGCGCCCTGGACGCTAACGTAAGAAACGGCGGGACACCTCCCCTGGAGGTGAAGCCTGTTGATTAGAAATCCTCCAGAGGCAATCGCCACTTAAGGCTTTAATACTCTCCATGGTGCTCGCCACCTTAAAACCCCGGTAGCGCTGTAAAGGCCATCTGTAGCCAACAGCATTAGTCATTCAAAAAAAAGTTGCTCTATTGTCAACAACTTTCGCAGTGTAAGCGATATAATGTTTTCTTTGGTATTTATTTTACACGTTGGGTAACATTACCGAAGCTTACAGACGGATCCTTAACTTTTCTGAACATATCCGATCCCCAAGTTAATATCAAGGATAATGTAGGTTTTTAAATATCAAGAATATTTTAAATCGGTCCAATAGTTTCTGAGCCTATTCAATGCAAACAAACAATCCAATCTTTCGTCTTTATAATATTAGTTAAGACAAAATAGTTAAAATTAAACTTACACCTTATATGTAATCTAACTTAACCAGCGAACTCACTATCTATTTGTGTTTATCATGTGGGTAATGATTAATTAATACCTGATTAACAGTTAAGATTAATATGTCTCCTGATCTCTATTTCATAATGAAGATTTTAGTATAGTATACCAAGTAAATAAACAGAGGTTCGTATGGCAATCATAACACCTCAGCTGGAAAGTAGCTCTTCTTATAAAGGATCAGGATAGAGTTTAGCTTAAACTGCAAGTGTGAATACGTTCCTTCAAAAGAGGCGTGATAAGGCATTTGTGTCGGCAAGATGAATGTGGCGAGGACTGTATGTCTCATCTTGCACTAGCTTTACGAGCAAATGGACTCCTCCCACTACTTACAATCAGACGTCATTTACTGTGCTTTTTAAGCGGCAGACCTATTTACAAGTCAGGACAAATACGAAGGATCTTGTTGGTGCAGTAGTTTTCAAATTTCGATAACGGAATCAGAATCTTTGGATATTTTTAGTCGTAGAATGGGTTAATAAAAATTTGTTATGAGCTAGAAGGTACGTTAATTCGTAGGTCCTGGTTGTATCGGCAATTGCTTTCATCTACCAACCCACATTAGGCCATCGTTATGGCATTACGGACCGAATTCCTAACGTATTTGGTCTATGTAGGAAGGCTGTGTTATATTTGTGCTGTGGATGATTCATTTATCAATGTTTATAAAAACTTCAAAATCTTTAGCAGGAACGTAAACCCCCTGTAATCAGTGTTTCTATATTAACTTTAAAAAACATATATAAACCTAAGATATTATAACTATAACTGTTAGTCCACATCGCATGCCGTGGCTGTCTGTAATTAAAAACTATACTTAATTTGTCTTATAGTAATTTCTACGCTACAGTTAAATATTTTTTGTTAGTATGTGTCTTGTTGACTTCCCCTAAAATAAATAAAGAAATAAAATGAAAAACATAATAACTATAAACTATATTTATCATTGGTATTTTACTTAAAGTAACTGCTATAGATCTTCCTATGTCCAGTCTCAAATTTCCACGCTGTATATTACTTTCTACGATGTTGACTAGTAGGACGAACTAAAGCTCGCTGACGTAGAGGTTCAAGAGGTCTGGTTTCGATTATGATCCTGAATGAGTCGACAAAATTTGATATCTTGGTTCCATCGTGCTTTGGAAGCCACGTTAACCGTTGGAACCGGTTGTTACAACTTATCTCATCCACAATCCTGGGTCAGCATGGTAGTATTATCGTTCAAACTCCTCGTTTGTTCCAGACGGCCTGAGCTCAACAGTGAGATGTTTATAAACTATTAATGACGACTTTGCAGTGCGCTCATGTGAGGTTACTCATTCACTTTTATTGAGAAGGGCGGTGTTGACCTGAATGCGGACATCGGACTTTCAGGGCTGCTACTAGGCCAGAATTTGAAAAACTTTATTACTTTCAGTTTAGAGGGGGATAGGAGTTTTTCTCAGCCCGCCTGGCTAGTTACCTCCATCCGTTTACGAACCTACCCGCCATTGGCTAAGCGGCGGGCGTGTGTGGGTCAAATACCAGCACCTGATAAAAGGTACTGGGAGTATCTTTTACCACACATGCATACGGGTTTGAATCCCTTTACTGTATGAGAGGCGGCTGATACAATTAGGAGGGGTTAACAACATAAAAAAAATGTTTTGTCAATGTTTTGACTTTGGGGCAAATTTGTGTGATAGTCGACAGGAATAGAGCTCAGTTTGGACTCTTCGGAACGGTTAAAAGCGTTGACTTCTGGTGACAAGAGATGTTAATACCTCCCATAAACTGTACTGGCATCTTTAGTTACAAACCTAAACACAATGACCTGCTTTACGGTCAAAATAGGAATGGCGGTGGTACCACTCAAATGACCCAGAGGGGTCTACCACCTAGAGCTTAGGATTTAGTGAAATTCCTAAAAGATGTAACAATATTTAACGCTGAATTGGTAGCAGGTTCAAACATTATATGACATAGGTACAGCCTTATAGCTTTTGTTCTTTGCTAGGACCAAAAATTATACACTTCTTATTAAATCCTTCTTGGAAGTAGCAACCCTAGTTTCGTAACAAACCAAATAAATCAATATTTGTGATTGTATGCCGTACTTGTGTGTGTAATGTGACTGTATAATCGCCATAAAGAACAGTAATCAGAAAACGGTAGACTTTATTGGAGAAATAAGTACTTTATGATTACTGTCCCAAAAAAACTGTTATTTTTATTAGCGCTAGGTTGTTAGTTTTATTTGTTGATCGATCTAATGTGTCTTAATGAGTTACTAATCAGTGTTTAGATGGGTTTTTTTTCTATAAAAAGCTCAGAATCCAACCCAATCATATTTAAAATCTACCGAGTCGCTTTTAAACATGATTGTGTCGGACAGTCCATTTTTTTATAGTAAGCTCAGCAAATGACTCGTTACCACCTGATGATAAGCATTAGAGGAGTCCATATGCCAAGATAGCTAGTGCAGCATGCGTCATACTGCCCTAGCCACCCTCACCTTGCCCGCCCAAAGAGTGCTTTTTCACGACTCTCTTGATGGAATTCACGTTGTATGAAGGATACGTTTGCCGGTAAGGAATTCCACGCTCTAGCTGTGCGACAGAGAAAGGAGATCTCTTTGTGCGTAAAGTAGACGTGGCGACAGTGAAAGAATGACGGTTAGTAATGAAACTGAAATGATTCTGGACGACTAAGGCCGGCACTCAAAAACGAATGAGCCGATCTTCGCGTACTTTCGAGATTACGGGATAATTTCTTTATTTCTGCCTTTTTAGTTAATAATTAATTACAGTTTTGAAGTAGGTTAAAATGATTTAAATGATTTATCTTAATTAATGCTTTTAAATTGACTCTTATTATTTAATTACATTTTCCTACTTTTTTTGCAATATCGAATAGCAAAGATCTATATATAGTTTTAAAAGTATGCAATCAAACATACTCTTATGATATTAGCACATGTGGAAACTGGTATAAACGAATGAAATCAGAAACTGTATAATCTGACAATAGTTGATAATCCCCATTTTTATAGTCCAGTTTTTTAACAGTAGGTTATTTAATTCTTGTCGCAAGCTTTTAAATGTGAATATTCTGTTCGTCTTTTACAGTTAAAAGAAAAATGGAAAATGGCGTGGAGGAGATTGCAGTCAGAAAAGTTTCAACTCTACGGCAAAGGACGCCGCACACTTTGACACAGCTGGAGAAATATGGCTATGGTATGGAGAGAGAGTTTTATAACAAACTAGCTTTTGCCCACGACTTCCTTCGAGAAGTCCTCGAAGTCGTTTCTTTCTATCTTCCTTCCTTTCCTTCTTCTTCCTTTTTCTTCCTTCCTTCTTCCTTCTTCCCTTCCTTTGAGTTTAGAATTATCTAAACAATGCGTTCTTTTTAGAATTATATTAGCTGTAGGATGAAATTCCCCTGATTTAAAGACACCCCATGATGCATAGTTTCAGAGTTACATTACAAACTTTTAATAAATGACCACAGCCTCTTCTTATTCAGCAAATAGTCAGTGATATTAAAGGTTACTGACATTTAATAGCGTTAACGTTTACCTGAAAGTGAAAAGATATTAATTTGTTTTAAAATGTGACCTGACTAAAAGTAAACTAAAATATTTTAATAATACGAATCAAAATTGTTGTAATTGGTTTGGAATAAAATCTGAAAGTCAATGGGAAATCGAAAGGAACGTGCTGTAAAGATTTCATCAGGAAAATGGAGGCTATATTATAAAATGGACTTCATCTTCTCATTCATCGCATTGATGAGGTTTAACTCATCAATGACACTCAATTTCGTGCAGTAGTTTTTGCGTGATGCGTATACAAAGATACGGACTGACAAAAATTCTAAAAACTATTGTCTTAAATTCTGATCCTCTATTAGAGCCACCCCATATTTTTTCATTAAAAAATTATGTACAGACATCACCATGTGGGCTGTCAAATGAGGAAAATGGCGGAGTAGAAAACCCAACCTTGAACCTATGTACTATTTATCCCCTACGACTTGCCACTAACACCATCAATTGAAACTAATCCAGACTGGCGATAGATTAAATGATAGCACGTTAATTAGACGAGTAATATAAAACAAAATATGCACTTGCTAATCCTATAACATCTTACATAACTCTACTCTTCTTTCAAGGTATTGACAGTATAGTAGAACAAACGCTAGAGAAGAATCACTCTGTTCTTGATAGAATAACATTTGAAAGTGAACGGCTGACGGGCAGTCAGAGTGAGTCGTCTTCTAGAAGAAACAGCGATGATGCAGGCAGAGCGAGAAAGGAAGTTCTTAGAGAAGGTAAAACTATTAACTTATATCGAAAGATTTTTATCCGCGCATGTGGTCTAGTAGCTGCGACCACCTTCTTTAGATCTGGAAGTCAGGTGTTCGATTCCCAGTGGGGGCAGAAATATTTTGCTCAGTTTGGTTAACGGTAAAGCTTTTTCTAAATCACAAACATCTTACCTAAGCCTGACGTCAAAACAATAATGTTAACAGCATTACGTTCCGGCAGTTGGAGTAAAGATTGCCAAGATTATCTGTGAATGAGGAATCCGGTAGTTCACTTCCATCTTCGACCTTATCTTCATTTACCATCAGGTTGCATAGAAGTCCAGAGCTACCCCGTTAAGAATGTAAAAATGTTATTTAGTAAGTGGTAAGCATAGCCTGGAGGCAGTAGCAACGTCAACTTATTATTGCAGGTGTCAACAAACATTGCGAAACAAGGCAAGACAAGAGATTATAACGGCTCGCTTGCCCAGTTTCAGATTTGATCATAATTGGAATTCCCATCTAAATCCAGTAGACTACATCTTTCTGTGATTATAGGCAGCTATATTCTGTTCATTGAAAGATTAAAGTCACAATGATATGACTTATTATAGTCTTCTGATAGGTTACTTTGTTGGTTGGTTGTGGAAATCATTACCTTCTCTCGTAGGACAGGCTTTGTGTAGTGTGTAAGCTATATAAGTTTTGAGTTGCGTGAGTGAGTAGACTGTATAGTTGTATAGACAGGAGAACATTAAGTAAACACCGTGAATAATATAAGTAATCTAACTAGTTGATCTGCAAGCATAGCACAAGGAACTCGAGAAGATTTTGTCTACACTGAAACGTCATCTTTCTCAGGTCATTGTATGGGAGTTGAAGTTTTAACTCGAGAATGACATGAGGGTGTAGACAAAACGGTTCACGAGTGTCTTGTGCCTCACATGGTGAATTCTGTGTCACTCACAATTAAACGCTAAGTGTATCATACCATAGTGGTGATCGAATCTTTTGTATTCCTGTAAGTCAGTTAGTAGACTCCATACGAAATTACTAATATTGATTTTTTATAATTTAACTTTGTTCATTTATATTTGCACAGGTTCCGTTATACATATTAAAACAATAATAAAATACTTAATACACTTTAAGTAATTTAATTTCTGCATGAATTAAATAACAAAAACCAATCTAAGATAAATAGTGTCCAATCTCAAGTACCCATTAAGCTGATTCTTGATCTGATAAGTATTCCGAAACCAAAGATGAAAATATTATGTAATAGATCTAATTTGGGAATAGCATCACTAAAAACATTGTAACCAGAATTTATACCAAAGAAGCTTGAAGGTCAAGATTGCTTCGAATAAATGGTGTAACAATTAAGTTAGACAAGTGGTGCTGGGGTAGTCGCTGGACACAGACAAGGGTTAACGCGCCAGCATCTTCCAGGAGTCAAGATTCTCGTTTATAATTTTATATACGAAGCACGTGTCCATTAACTGTCTTCTGTCACGGAGGTTACACTATGGCTGGCTGTTTCTTTTGGGATTCTCTTTAAAATTTTCTTTTCATACCGAATAAAACAAAATAATATGTGAGATTGGATGTAGAGTCTTTTATATGTCCTGCACAAGCTGTATCTACACGCATACGGATTGAAATAGGACTTTGTGTGTTCCATCCCTTAGTATTTAATAGTAATGCTAATATTTTAAGATGTCTTTTCTACTATCCAGATGATACCAACTCAGAACCTCCAACAGCAGGTGTCACACATAACCACACGTGGAACGACATCGACAGATCTACGTCTACCACCAGAACAGAACTGAGCCTGTCCGACAATGGAGATGACGTAATGATCTTTTAATTTCCGTTTTCAAAGAAGCCAGTTCAAATTTGCTATTTTGCAAATTTTAATATTATTTCCCGTTTCTAAGTACATAAATAAATACAAACAAAGTCAACGTCTAATAAATGGTTTGAAATTTAGATAAATTCAGTAAATTTTAACGGAATGGTGACCTTTATATTTTATGCGCAGCATTTCAAGTCGCGCGTCATGAGAAAGTACCCTTAAAATTATACCGTCGGATGTCGTCGGATAATGTACTGTGCATATATTAAATATAAATGAAATTTACATCTTGAAATAGTGGGTTTTGTTTTTCCGTTGTCGTCTGCGAAGATGAATAAGTAACGTGGGTACTAACTTCTTTGTTGTAGCTTAAACGAACGAGTGATAAAAAGCATGCTTTCACATATACAGAAACGAGCTACACTTGCATAATATACGCTAATCTGTGACCGCACTAAGATCGCAGGAACTCGTTAAGGGTTGGACTCCATCAGGCAGCATGGAATCGCATTAATTTTTCCAAAGCCTCGCGGGGACGATGGCACAAACGTTCTTTTTCTCGCTCTTACAAATGATCATTGTAAGCAGCAGAAAAAGAAAAGAACGAGGGAAAATTGTGATTCCATTCTGGTGAAAAATTTTTTGATTGATTTGATTGATTGAGCAGTTTTGAAGTTGCCTAAAAACTGTTTTGTGCAATAAGACTTTTGAATTCTTCATACCATCTCTTTTCTTTTCCTCAGACAAGACCAAGAAGGCGAAGTCAAGATTCCGCTCTACCAGGCACACCAATGCACAGTCGACCTCCTTGGAAGTCAGTCGATAGTTTAGGACCAGAAGCAGCCTTTGGTTCATCGTTAGCAGATATTATGGAAAGTCCAGCGAATAAGGTGAGTCAATATGCCTCCAGATTGAACGTTTCCTTCTCGCCTAACCAAAACTCTCAAAAATCGTTGCATTTTATATAAAAGCTTCATTCAAAAGTGTAGTAAAATAGTGTCTATCTGTTTCGGGCAAGATTTTTATAGGATGAAGGCTTACAATCTCACAAAAAATAAATTTCACGACGATCAAAGCTTTATTTTGAAATTTCAATCATTTTTGGAATTAATTAATTTAGTAATGTTTATTAAATAAAAATAATAAAGTGACAAAACCAACAAGTAATTCTTTATGGGTAGGTCCACGTAATTCTTACATGATATGTCCTAATTCTAACCTATATTAAACTTATTGTATTGACTGATTTTTGTCAGAGAAAACTCAAACACAGATTTTAATATTGTTGAAAAATAATTTACTTCACAAACTAACAATACACACACAATCCCATAAGTTATAATAGTAAATAAATAAATAAAAAGTATTAGTATAATATAGGTAATTTGTAAATGTCATTACAAATACTAAAGGCTGAAAGTTTAATGCGCCGCTATTTCTCTGCAGCTACTATTTCGTCGAAGCGGTAGTAGGGTTAATTGGGAATATGCATACAAGTGTTAGTTTTAATTTTAAAGTATTAATTTAATACATAATTAAATTCTATAACTGGGACTGTTTAATAACCACTTAAAGTTATCACTATTACTAGTGCTATACCTTTAATTACATTTATTTATTTTTCTCATACATATTCCCTGTTATGACGATTTAAAAGAACTTATTAAATGAGTCTATTTAAATAAAGATATTTTGACTTTGACTTTGACTTTGACTTCACACGGAAACAGCGAACTGCTTCACAGCTGAAATAGAAAAGATACCACTCAAACGATCTTAAAGGCGGTTCAACTAAATTGTCATTTCTGACACTTGCTATCTATATTTTTCTTGTCGTATTCTACACAAAGACAAGCACGTAACATTTTTAAAGTTGTGTAGTCTGTTTATCTGGTTGTTTTTCTGAAAACGCTCCACTAATTTTCAGAGTCAACCGATAAACGTTACTGGCGAGAAAAAGGTACGTTACACTAAGGCGAGAGCGTGGCGTGGGAATGGCGAGGCGATAGTATAATTATTATATACTAATTCATGTTTCTGAATTTAACATCACTACAAAATTAAGCATCATTATGAGCTTGTGTGTGGATACTAGATAACGGAGAAATATAAATATATAGTAATATATATATATATATATATATATATATATATATATATATATATATATATATATATATATATATATATATATATATATATATATATATATATATATGTATAAGAAATATACTAAATTCAAGTGTTAGAACACATTTTGGCAGTTTGATACTTAAATTTTTTATCATAACCCATATGTCTTTGTAGATGTATATGCTATCATTTAGTAAGTACCTATTTAAGTATATATTTAGTCTTTGTACATAAAATTATTTGTCATGTATGTATTCTTTTTACTTCGCCATCTTCCCTCAAGTACTTTTTTGTTTAATCCTGTACAACGTAAGGTTACCTGGAAGAGATCGATTTAAGCAATAAGGTCGTCCTTTGTACAAAATTGTATATTGTTCAGTATTTATTCAACAAACATCCGTGAATTGTGAACAAAGCCGTACTCATCATACAATTATCTGCCCATACCGGGATTCTAAGACTTCTAAGTGGACTTAGATTTTTCTTTGGATCATGGTTATTTATATATGTATATTTCTTATTATCTAGCAATAAAATATGTATATTTCTTTCCTTTGTCTAGTATCTACAACACAAGCTCTTCGAGCTAATTAATCATTTAAATGGATTCTGAATATTTCGGTTAGCCAGGAAAATATCTCCGTTTTAATGCATTTAAATATTAACGGGGTTTTTTTTTAAATTAATTTTTCAATTTTAATTAACTTAAATGTTTTGGATTCCGTGGTATACCGTTGAAGTCATATAAAAACCCAAATAGAATATGTTTATTGCTAAAACTGTGTAAAAATGATGTTAAACATTTCACTAAGTAAGAAACAACAGTGTACACTAACCGGGGTAACTGGGTATGAAACATTTAAAATTGAAAATGTTATACAAAGAACACTATCTCTGTCACTTATTTATGAGCGTATTTATTAACAAGTCTTATGAGTAAAATATTCTTGAAGAGTATAAAAAACATTGCTTGCTATGTTTTTAATTTTAACTTAAAATTATGGCTATCCAAAGCTTTTATCTCTGTAGGTAGGACATTGTACACATTTATAACAAAAACAAATGCACTATATTGTTCACAATTGGCAAATTCAAATTATATTTGTACCTGTTTCATTGGGTACGAAGAGATTTACAATTATATAAATTTGAATGGTTTTTACGAATATGCACATCTGCATAATATAAATATTAGTAAGTGTTTTTCGGAATTTTTTAAGTTACTTGATAGAAAATTTAAATATAACTACTAAATTTCTCCAAACAATACGTAAGAACAATCGGCACCATTTTCATGTTTCAAGTTTCTAAGTTTCCTATTTACGCCTCGCCATCGCCACGTCTCGTCACGCCTTCTGTGTTGTGTTAATTTTGTTAATGGCTCCAATTCAGTTGTCCACGAACTTAATTAAATTTAAGTTATGTGCATCTCTTTTATTCTAATTCATTAACAAAGGATAATATTAGCAATTACACTATCTATACGCTTTTGCCTTATTTAAATCGGCATATTTTACGATTCGCTTTGAAATAAGGCAAAAATGCCGATGAGTCGCCATTTTACAAATGTCGGTGACGTCATCTGTCATTTTTGGGTGTATTGTCCTGAAAGAGTAGCACTGAACTTAAATTTAATTTAGTTCGTGCACAACGGAATCAGGGCCAATGTCGCTTTTTTAATTAAATTCCTGGGCACTGGATGGAGATAGCCAGAAATGCTCCTATTCAATTAAGTTTCAAACACCAAACTGTCGCTTAGTGTGGTTTTAAATGTGCTTCAGAGGACCTTGGATCTTTGTCGAAAACTTTTTACGCACTTCTCTAAGTTGTCCGTAATTAATGTCAATGTGAAACGTATCTTTTTCTCTGTTTTAAAGTCACAAATATACAAGATATATATATACTCCCAACACAATAACCAAGTATGTCTTGTTTATGGCCACCTTCTTACATGGAAGCCACATCCAGCAGCTCTCAATATCCTTATCTTTATTTTAGTAACAACTTAAAAACCAAAAAAATCTCTGATAACCCTTCCTCCCAAAGGTTTCTCTCCGAGACGATATCAGATCGAATGGATCAGACAGTTCTTTGGAGAGGCGACCTCGACAAAGTTGGAGACTAGTCAAGAATGTAACAACGGCAGCTGGAGCCTTCTCACCCAAGAGCAGGGCTCCAACTGCTCTACCTGGAACTCCGCTACCCAGTTTTCAGGTAATACTTCTTTGAACTCTCTTGAAATCTTAATCACGTAGGCCATGTCCACTTCGAGATCAAATTAAATTGAAGACATCAATAGTAAAACGAAAGTCACTGACATAGGCATATAACGCACAGAACAGATAACGAATATTACTTTAAAGCATTATGACTACGAATCAGAAAGCGCAAAGTAGATTCTTCCAGAAGATGTCGAAAGGCGACGAGGTCAGTATCGAGGAACCAATGGATGCAGGCTGTGCCAAGGCGATTTTTAGAAACGTCTTTGTTAAATAAAATTGATATAGGCACTGTTGACCTGTTTCTTAAAGCTTAAAACTCAATGCATCAAGTACCAACACAAATAAAGTAGTATTGTCCAGCTCTGATCTTCTTCAAGAGATTCTTTTTTCCGAGTTATCTCCAAAATCCAGCCAAGCCTTATTCTTTGTTTATAAAGGTCTTTGGAATACTGAATTGGGAAACCTTGGGAAAACTATGTAGTGTCAAGGATGTTAAATACAATTTTAATTTCAGTCCAAACCAGATAGCAAGAGTTCTGATTATGGCAATGATGCCAAAGAAGATAGGAAACCATCATTACCGAATTATCCTAATGAGAAGGAAGAATATGTGGGGGAGACTAGTCCAGAAGTAAGTTCTAGATGAAAATTATCGCCATTCTTTAGACTAAAACTATCATCATGGAGTCATGACATTTTACGCAGCACTTCGACATTTTGGAATATTTTGTACCTATCCTACAAATGTGTTTGGATGAACTTTATTGTAGAAAGGTAGGAAACGCAGGAATCTTGTAAACTTTAGGATACATATTAATCAATCAAACTTTATTTATTAGAACTTACAATATAACTTGAAGATTCGACTGCCGTTTTTGCTAGTAGACAGTATACGAAGCCAGAGATTCCAGGTTCAGATTCCAGTAGTGGCAGATATTTATTCACGAGGCGTGGATGTTTAATGTCTATTTAGTATATTTCTGATGTTAATAAACATATTACTATCGACCTTTTTCGTTGTTTAATATAAATTAGCTTGTAATAATGCTCAATTTCTGCTGGATAATAGGGTGTAAGTGTGAGAAGTAGTATATATCTGTTTTTTAAATGTGACTTAGTTTGCAGCAATAATTTCTCTAATAGACCTAAGACTATTCGTTTGAAATACAGGGCTTAGATCCCGAATCCCTCATGTTTCGGGATGGTAGACGGCGTATAGACATGGTTTTGGCGTATGAGGAGGAAGACTACGGCGTGATGACGGAAGCAGAAGCCAAGAAGAGGGATCATAGAAAAACTTTTCAAGTAAGCTATTGTTAAGTTATTGTTATTTAATGTTTTAATTGTCAAAGGACATAAACGAATTATCTGTTTTAGTTTCTGTCACTACATTACTTGATCTTAGAAAATTTTGATAATATCAAAACGAGTCACTCAAGGTTACTCACTAGGGCCACTACTAAACAACTACTATTTTACAGGAAAACTTAGTAAAAGAAGGTCTAGAATTAGAATTAGAAAATAAATGCTTATCATTTGATGAAAAAACGTGGTTCTTGAAGATCCACATCCCTTGGAAGACTGAGATGAGACTGGCAGAAGTTATAGGAATGAAGTTACCGACGAAGAGATTTATAACTATTTCTGTTAGAGCTTGGGTAAGTAACAATTAAATCATAATAAAGTGTCTTCAAGAATATATATTTTATTAAGTTAAAGTCCTACAAACTTGTAGTTATAGATTTAAAATAGATTTAACATAAGCATTCGATTACACAAAGTAGGTGTTTAACCTCATTCTCCTTTCAATATTCTCAATTAGAAAACTTGATAGTGATTGTTAAGAACTTCAATATCTAATTTGGTAATATTATCCCATTTTATTTCTTCATCAGAACGATGAGAAACAAGCAGAAAAAGATAAAAGATGGCATTCCAAATGGCGAAGACGATGGAACCGCCTTTATGAATATGAGCACAGTAGGATAGAGCCTGAACCTTCTTTCTACAATGCGACTGAGCAGAAAGGAGCCAGAAGAGAAGAACAGTACGAATTTTCATAAATCAATTAAATATACTTTTTTGCGCAGAAGAGGTACCACATGGCCTGGATGCAAGTCTTTTAGGCCGTGTCTTATATGTGATTTTACTTCTTCTACATCATCTCGAATATAGACAATATGGTCTATTGTTTTTCCACATTTTGACATCATTACAGTATTATTATTTTCTTTCTTGTCGAATGTGTATACGATAAGTGCGGTAATCGTAACAGTAACAGCCTTCCTTAATGTAGGAAACAATATTTTCTTTATACGTATCTACGTATAAAGAAAATATTGTTTGTGTATTATTGTAAGTACTTTCATATTTAGTCTAAGGTTAAGCCAAATCCAAACACAGATAATTTTAATTATATCGAGTTTCCTAAGAGTTCAATATTTATTTAATACAGAGTGCATTGTTTATATTTGATGTTGTTTACGTGACTGAAGTTTGAATTCTAAGTTTTTTCATGTCATAATACATAGATCTATTTCGAGATACACAACGCTTCTTTGGTCACACAACTTTTGTGAATCAACACGAGACCATTACAATATGTGAACTATTTTTTCACTCTAAGCTAAGCTTGCTTCTCCATTTGGTAAATGTACTTCATAATCAAGCGCAGTGTTCTGAAATCTTGTGGGAATATTACTTACTATGATTCGAATATTTCTCACGCATGTCCATAACTTCAATGGTACATGTTTAGGAAAGTCTCGTTGGATGCATGATATTTGCCTACCTATATCTGCCTAGCTACCTAACCTGCTCATTTCATTACGTTAACCCCCACCAATCAACCAGTTCGTTATACAGTCTCTATCAAGTGAGACCCGGGATACACCTACATACCTGTATCGGCGAGAGGGTAACGTACCTAGATATACCTACCTATACAATAAACTAACTTACCCAGCACCTTCCCTAAACAATACATTTTATCCTTTTGACAGGTTTTTAGTGAAAGACCGCCATACGCAGTTCTCGCCAGCACAACGGAGTTTATTAGTTATGCAAATTTTATTGAGAGCCAAATATGATAATACGGATACTAAGGTATGTCTATAAATAACAATATATGGTATGTCTATGTCTTAAAATGATCTAAATTAGGACTAATGCTTGTTATCCCACGTGTAGATTGAAAATATTAAATTTCAGTTAAAAAAAGGTTAATATTATTAAAATAATATAATAGATCTTGTCTGTGACTTGAGAACTAATGAAAAAATTCCGAGATTCTTGAAACAACTGACTGGTTTATACGTATTTGGCCCTCAGTCACTGACTGGTTTATACGCCTCTTCCCCCCAATCGATTGCCTATTGTTTCTTGTTCACTAAATCCGAATATAATCATGGAAACCCAATAAAATTAAAAAAATAGAGAAACAAGAAACAAAACAATACGGAATTGAGAACCTTGAAGAGTAAGATCTGAAGAAGCGAAAAAAGTTTAGATTTGAGAGATTGGATTTGAGATTAGCCTTTGATACGAGCTTTCATTACAGATGGGAATCAGAAGACTTCTCAATGATGGAACATATTTAGCGTGTTTCCCATTGCATGAAGGAAGGTATGAAATTGACATGCCAGATGGAACTATCACCGATAGAAGAGTGAGTAACCACTCTTTGTAATGTTCACTAAATCATTTTTCTTTTTTCCGGATTTAAAATACTATCATCTCTGTATAGCCTCAACAACAGGTTGATTTTTAGTCCCGTCTTGCTCGGGATTTGCAAAGGCCCTATGATCCAGTTACATTGTTTAAAGTCGGTACGCGTATGCTATAGCACACCAATTAGTACATGAAAGTCGGGCAAGACCCCCGACAATTTGACTATACCAAGTCCGACTAGAAGAATTTTTCGCATTAGGATGTTTTAACAAAAATCTATGTAGTTTTTAAAATATGCAATCAATCATACACTTATGAAATTTAGCACACATATCTAGAAACTGGTATAGGCTAAAATTGCCAATAGTTATGTAGCTTATTACCGTATTTAAAGTCCCATTCGATTGAGTCCAAGTCCTTATTGTCAATGCTATTACGCCTATTGTTATAGTGTTATTAGAATTTATATGTTGTGATATCCTATTGTCAAAATTTAAGTACTTTTACAACAGCGTTTGCTTTCAAAAATTGCAGAAAACCCCTGCTCTTAACCTTTCAAGCCAAATCAAGACACATCTTAATTTGCCCCGAATATTGTAGGGATTTATGAAAATTAAAGTCATTTAAGTAGACGAAGACTTTCTTCGTTAGAATCTTTGTCATTTCATTTTTCCTGTCTGTCATTATCATCGTCTGATAATAGCTCCTTTTCAGCTTCTTTACTTAGAATGGGCGAGACCCGGCAAATGGTATAAGAAACAGCCTCTCTGGTTAGTCAGGAGGTACTTCGGTGACAAGATTGGCTTGTACTTTTGCTGGCTCGGCTTTTACACAAAGATGCTGTATGCTCCAGCTATTGTTGGGACTTTATGCTTTTTATACGGGTTAGCGAGCATGGAGTCCAATGATAATATTCCCAGGTGAGGAGAGGACATTATAATCCTTGCTTATAATCTATGTAACAAATAATTAAGAACTCATTATCATATAGTACACCCTCTTGCAGACACTACCAAAATCAAGGTAATCACTTGGTATTGCTAGTGCTTGGATTTGGAGATTGAAGAGTTTAATACTTTCCATGGCCTGTTATTTCTACTTTTCTTCCACCGAATCACAGCGTATTGCTATCATAGCGTAAATAGGAAAAGCGGTAGTATCTACCCAGACGCCATTGCAAGCGGTATTATTACCTATATGGGTAATAAACCGGCCTGCACTGTCGTCTGGGTAGTAAGCACCAGTGCTTGTGTATTGTATTAGCCTTACTTAAAATAGTAAATTTGTACTATTTTTTGTTTTAGTAAAGAAATTTGCGACAACCATGGTCCAGGGAACACGACTTTGTGTCCGCTCTGTGACAAGGCATGCCAGTATCAGACCCTGGTGGACTCCTGCCTGTTTGCCAAGTTGACTTACTTATTTGACAATCCTGCTACAGTGTTCTTTGCTATATTTATGTCTTTTTGGGGTGAGTTTCCATCAAAACTCACAAACACGTAACCTTTGCTTGCCTTTTGTTGTCAAAGTATTGTGCAGACATTTTCATTAATATTTCAAGGAATGTTGGTATAGTGCTTTCAAATGAGATGTATGATTAAAAAATGTCGGTTATGACACTTTGTATTTTTTTTTCAGCTACTACATTCCTAGAGTTGTGGAAGAGAAAACAATCTGTATTAAGATGGGAATGGGATTTAGGTGGTGTTGATCAGGTAATTCTTATATTGTCTTAAGTTTATTAATAAAATTACAACTGACTTCAACTGATGATAAGCAGTATAAGCAGTCAATATGCTTATATAGCTAATGCAGCAAACGTCAAGCTGACTTAGCCAAACCAAAAAGTGCCTTTTAACACCTCTTTAAAAGAAACCCATGTATTATAAAGACCTTTTACACGTATTCCCTATACATGTAAAAGGGAAATACCCAGTAAAAGGTAAAAAATTCCATATCCTATGATTGTGTGATAAAGAAAAGAGACACGAAAGCTCATAGTAGTTAACAGGCAAGAAGACATTTAATCTATTGCACATGAAACACAAAACAACGTAACTTAGTACAATATAGATTTGGCCATGACTGAACCAACCCGCCTTTGTGGGGCGAGAAAATTTTGCTGGTTGTTTTTCTTTTCTTACCAAGAGCATTAACTGCAAGACACAGAATTCATTTTCATTGCAAATATTCTGATGTTATTACTTTCCTCTCTTTAGGACGAAGACCCCCGTCCAGAGTTCGAAGCATCAGTCAAGACGTTTCGGACCAACCCAGTGACGAGGGAAAAGGAGCCGTACCTGCCAGGCTGGCAGAAGACAATGAGATACGTGGCCACTAGTTCTGCTGTTCTATTCATGGTAAGATTATGGTAAGAGTAAGATTATCCACTGTATTTCATGATCAATAGGAACTGAAATATTTCTCTTAAAGTTTTCTACATAGCCATGGAAGTAGACCATTGAGTACATCTCTGCTGTTTAAATAAAAAACTAATTACTAATTTGATAGCGTCGATTACTGTCCAGGAAATTATTTAATTTTTCAATACGTAGCCATTCCGGAAAATATTTCCTTCGCAGCCGACTCATGTCATCTGTAAAGTCATGTATTCTGTAAAGATCCCCAACAGTTTTATAATTGAAGTTATCGATGCTGTGTGAGGAAATCTATTCAAAATTTTATTTCACGTTACAGATGCGTAATGCTCAACTGTGAAATGCATTTAAATAAAGTAAATTATGATTCTATTTTAAAGAGAAGAGATAATCGAACATCTTTGGTCGGGTATCATTCAACACTGCATAGTTGGATATTCGCCAATAGTAATTATACTTCTGAAATATTCTGTTAAAAAGATCCGAATTGTCTGTTAATGGAAATAAATTATGTGGAGAATATCTCATTGACTGTTTTCGGGTATTTACTTCGAAATATTTGGGGGATGATAGTAATTGAAACAGGATACAAAAGAGTTGAAAGAATGTTGTTACGAGTATTGTAATTTTTGTGAATCTCGGGTTAGGAAAATAAACCACACCACTTAATTTAACAGGTTTAATTCCGATCCACAATTGTAACAAAAAATTAATTATTTGACAAAAGTAAAAAGTCATTATTTGATCGTAACAGAAAAAAAATATATAAAATTAAACATAGACAATTAGCCGAGGTCTCACTATATACATAACACTCCGGAGGGCAAAAATACCGGAAGGTTCATTTGTTATATAAAATATTTCGTCAGTCAGTCTCAAAGTGAAGTGAGTCCTTTGTGCGAATCTCTAAAGGGTAGAGTCGTTGTACCGGCCTGATCTTATTCCCAGTCGACGTTTGAACATTAGCGACTCGTTTCGTTCCATCCGAACCAGGAATGAGTTGAGTTACTTTACCAATAGGCCAATTCACCCTTCTACGGTCTTCGAGCTCAAGAAGAACTAAGTCACCTACCTGCAGTTCGTAGCGATCAGTCTGTTTCCGAGGTTGTATCAAACAGCCGATATACTCGCGCCTGAAGCGGTCTCGAAATCCATCGCGTAGTGCACGGCAGTACTTAGCCCTTGCATTCAAAGACTTGGCGTCGATTTCGTCAAGATCGGCGACATCGTGTTGTAAAAGAGGCTGTATGAACATCGACGGACTCAAAGGTTGCATCTCATCTACGCTGTTGCTCACATACGTTAAAGGCCTACTATTTATAGTCGCCTCACAGTCACATAGAACTGTGTTCAATTCTGTTAGATAGACTGAAGCACGACCTAAAATTCTGCGTAGGGTTTGTTTTACAACTCCAATGAGACGTTCATAAAACCCTCCCCACCAGGGTGCGCTGGGAGGCAAGAACATCCATCTTATTTTTGCTATTGTAGAAAAACAGAATATTTCATCCCAGTTTAAATTGTTTAGTGCATTGCTTAAACCTCGAAAATTGGTTGCATTGTCACTATAAATACACGAGACTCTACCTCTCCGAGCAATAAAACGTCTAAGCGCCATTACAAACTCAGCGGTCGATAGGGACTCTACTGCCTCTAAGTGTACGGCTCTGTAAGTGGCGCATGTAAATAGTACGATCCATACCTTGCTACCTGACTTCAATGTAAGCGGTCCCGCTAGATCAACCCCCGTGAATTCGAAAGCTGAGCTCGCCTCCATACGCCCTTTTGGCAGACTTCCCGTTGGCGGTGAGCACGGCTTAGCTTTGAACCTCTTACATTTGACACAAGAGTTTACAATTTTCCTGCACAGACGGCGTAAACCAACGATCCAAAATTTTTCCCGTAAATCACACATTAGTGTTTGTACGCCGGCATGATTAATTATACGATGGCGCTGTCCTACCATGCATTGTACTATTGGTTCTTCGCCTGGTAGAACTATGGGATATTTAAAATTAGTACTCTCGCTGCCTAAACCTAATTTTGTGTCAAGCCTTATGATTCCATTTTTGTCCTTAAATGTCTGTATATTTTTATTAATGATTTTTTCTAAATAATTCTCTTGTATGACCTTGATGAGAGTCATCTCTGCAAACTCAAATTCACAGTAGGTAATTTCTTTCATGGGCAGTTGTACTGGTTTATATTTCATTCGTAATATCCAACAAATCGTGCGTACAATTTTTGTGTAAACTGAAAAGTATCTTAGTCTGTGTAAAAAGGGTTCCGATTGCATGAGAGATGTATTTACTATCTTTCTCCTCTCTTCCTCTACTTTTCCCATGTCTGTACTGATAGAAATATTAGGCCAATGTATCTCTTCTTGGCGTAACCATGCAGGGCCTTCCCACCAACAGCTTTCTACCATTCCCTTTGGAGACGTGCCTCGTGACGGAAGGTCGGCTGGGTTCATGTTTCCAGGAACGTGACGCCAATTCGAAGATGAACTTAATGATCTTATCTCTTTCACTCTATTTGATACGAAAACACTCCAATTTCCTTCAACTTTGATCCATGTAAGAACTACACTAGAGTCGGTCCAATAATACACGACACAGTTAGGCAGACTTAACGTATTAATAGCTAGTTGAGCTAGTCTCGTGCCTAGTGTAGCACCGATCAATTCTAACCGAGGTATGGTTATTTTATTCATTTTATTTAAGGGAGTGACTCTTGATTTGGCTAGCACTAGACTTAACTCAACTTGTTCCTTGTATTTAGCTCTTAGAAATATACATACAGCATACGCGTCCTTACTAGCATCGCAGAATACATGTAACGTATTTTGGCTTTTGTCTAGTGGTAACATTGTCAAACGTCTTCTAATATTGCACTCATTAATGAAATGTGCTTGACTTAGCCATAATTTAAACTCTGTAGCTAATTCTAATGGCAGCTCTTCATCCCATGTTAACTTAGTCGACCATGTTTTCTGCATAATCATTTTGGGTATTATTGTTGTTGGACAAGTGAAACCAATGGGATCAAATACCCTCTGCATTACAGATAAAAGTGTTCGCTTTGTTAACTTGTCACAAACAACTTTTAACGTATCTACATTACAGCAAAGTGAGTCGGTCTGTATGTCCCACATCATACCTAAAACAGAAATATTTTTAGTACTTTTACACACTGTAACGGGACTGCTTACCCAGCCTCTGAGATCAAATTTTCCATTACACATTAGTGTCTTTGCTTCATTGATGAATTTATCTAATGCTTTTATGGATTTTACGCTGGTAACACAGTTGTCAACATAAAATGAAGTTTTTAATTTTGTAGCAGACTCTATCAACTCCGGCGAACAGTTTTTTAGGTGATAATTTATTGTGGCGATTAGATGGAAAGGGCTTGAAGCGACACCAAATACTACACGCTTATGACGGTAACTTAAAATTCCCTTTGTTTTATCGCTTATATCAGACCACCATAAAAAACGTAAAAAATCACGGTCGTTGTTACTTACAGAAATTTGCAAGAATGCTTTTGCAATATCTGCAGTGACGCCTATGGCGTCTTTACGAAATTTTAATAAAAGTTCTGGTATCTGCTCAAGTAAGTTTACACCTTTCTCTAAACAGGTATTAAGTGATATCCCATATTTATCTTTTGCCGAAGCATCAAATACAGGTCTAATTTTTGTGGTAAGACTGGATTCTTTAATGACTGCATGATGGGGCATGTAGTGGCCTTTAATATTTTGGTCTTGTGCTATTTCTATAATTCCCAAATCAAGCCATTGTTTGAATACCTCATCGTACTGTTTAAGCTTACCAAGTTGTAGTAGGCGGTGGGTGGTGGAATGTAATCTCTTTTTAGCTACCTAATAGTTAGACTGGGGACGATGTACGTCGCGCCACGGAAGACACACTTCGTAGCGGCCTTCTTCATCGATCTTAATTGTTCTCTCGAACTCTTCCAACATTTTAGCGGCTTCTTGAAATTTCGAATTTTGCTCCACCGGATCTCTAATGCCAATTGATTCGAGACTCCATAAATCTGAAAGATCAATTTTAGTAAGACAATGCAGGGTTGTATGGGACGAAAGTGTCGAACTGTATACTCCAGTTACAGGTCCTTGTATGGTCCATCCCATCTTTGTTTTTATTGCGGTTAAACCATTTCTTACCTGCAAAACATCGCCTGTCATTAGTAAACCACATATATCAGCACCTATAAGTAATGTTACATTGTCGGGGGAGTCAGTCGTGTCTGTCAATATAATATTATTTTGTCTAAGTTGGTCAATAATTATACTAGAACGAACTTTAGGTAAATATCCACAAATTTTTGTTTGTTCAACTACAGTCATTTGACACGAAAAATCACTATTGACACTTTTGACACATATATCATAAACTTGACGTATTTCTTTCTTTTCTTCTTTTCCTCCAAATAGGCAATGCGTCATACACTCTGTTCTTATAGGCTTCATGTCGAGCTGTTCTACTAAGTCTCTCTGTATGTATGAACGTTGTGCTCCTGTGTCTATAAGTGCTCTAGACAAAACACATCTATCATTATAGCAGATTTGAACTATCAATGTTTGTAGCAGCGTTGTTGACTGAACCTTGCATAACATATTCTGACTTGGAGATTCTTTGCTCACAATTTTTGAGTTCTCATCTTTATCACTAATGTTTGGGCACATAAGAGTACAGTGACGGCTTTTGCAAAATAGACACTTCGGATAACTCTTGCACCGTTTTGCTATATGATTTTGCTTGAGACAGATGAGACACGCCCTTTTCTTCTTAATGTGTTCTGTTCTTTCACTTAATGTCATCTTTGATGCTTTGTGACATTCGATACTGCAGTGACTATCTTTATCACACCATACGCAAGAAAAAGTGAGCATCTTGTTTGTTTTTGTTTCCGCAACATAACAACAGGTTGGTTCCTTTACTTCTGACCTAGATGTACTGGCTAATCCTTGACGCGCGAGATGTATGCGTTCTTCAGACTCTACTTCTTTTTTTAAGAATTCTACAAGATCATTGAGACTGCAGCCATTTTGTGCGCATGATCTGAATCTATTCCACGTACGCAGCACGCTTTCCGGCAGGGCAGACTCTACCATTGGTAGCAGTATTGAAGCATATTTGTCTTTCGTAACTCCTAGCGTCTCGAGTGCTTGAAGATTCATTTGCAAGCTATCATATAAAGTAGATAAGCCTTGTGTGTTTTTACATTGTTGTCCTTTGTCGTACATTAATGCTATCAACCCTCTAACATAGGTTTCTATCAGGACATCATCGCGTGCGAATCTTGACTTTAAAGCTTCTAATGCTTTTACATAATTTTCGCCACATGGTGGATAGCTTTCTACGAGTTGTCTAGCACTAGAATTAGTGAGCATTGATTGAAGGAGGTATTGAAATTTATCTGTGTCATCTATGTTTGGATCTTGATCTATTTTCTTAAATTGTCCCCAAAATAATAACCAGTTTTTCACCTCACCATCAAATTTTGGTAATTCTAGTTTTGGTAATGACAGTTTGCGGTCACAGTTTTGAAACCTCAAATCGGAATTAATAGTTTTAATTGTTTTGCCAACCTTACTTTTGAGCTGAGAGTATCTTGACCTATATTTCATAGCTTTATCTTGATCTACTTCGTATTCTGCTTCATCAAAATCACAAGCTTCGCACCATAAGTCACGCAATGCACTCTCACAGCTGAACAATTGATCAGCGCAATCAGAGAAAGTCGCGAAAGTATCCGTAGGATCTTCTTTGCTCTGCAGGGCTCTTTCCAGAGCATCCGCTGCAAGCGTAAACTCCCTTCGGAATTGTGTACGTTTTCTCTTTAATGCATCCATATTTTTATCCACACGGTCGCCACTATTTTGTGGATCTCGGGTTAGGAAAATAAACCACACCACTTAATTTAACAGGTTTAATTCCGATCCACAATTGTAACAAAAAATTAATTATTTGACAAAAGTAAAAAGTCATTATTTGATCGTAACAGAAAAAAAATATATAAAATTAAACATAGACAATTAGCCGAGGTCTCACTATATACATAACAGTAATGTTACTTTGATTCCAGCACTTGAGATTCTTTTTCTGCCTCGTTTAGTATAGTCATAGATGCTTTTAAAAATTTGTCCATTATTATTTTTATAAATATCTCGACCTGTCAGTGTGCTGAAAACTGCTGGAGAGCTTCAAATTCTTTGACTTCATTGACATATCCGAGTCGTCACAACTCTATATTGTTATTCTATATCATTGCATTATTAGTTTTCGACTAATAAACTTTGCCACGATTTAAAATACACATTAACTTCTAAACTAAACAGCTTTAAGTACTGTTAAGCCGCTACTTTAAACTGTTAAGCTATTCCCTTTGTTTGGTATACTGTTGTATTCCGAATGTCAACGTCAGATGGACTATGTCTTAACTAACAGAAGGAAGTACTTTTTACTTTCACCTTCTTTAATCTCTCATTTTCTGCTTCCAGATTACAATCGTAATGGGAGCGGTGTTAGGCACAATAATATACCGGATTTCCATGGTCTCCGTCATCTATGGAGGCAGCGGGTTCTTCCTCAAGAAGCATGCGAAGATCTTCACTGCCATGACTGCTGCGCTAATTAATTTAACTATCATCATGATTCTTACTAGGGTACAGTATGAAACTATTCTTGAGGATCATCATCATCATCACACACACAGGCTTTGCTACATGGGTGAAACACATGAGGATTTTGGGCCTTATCACCACGCAGGCCGACGGTTTGGTGATTGAAAGCGGTTACCGTAATAATCTGAGTTTAGATTATGAAACCCAAACTAACTTCTGCCATGATTGACCAATATCCGCTGATTGATCTCAAATTTGCAATCTCCTGCTCCGTTATGCTTTAGATGAGCACAATAGATTGACTAGTTCCATTGTCGCACATACAAAGTTTGAAACTTTTTACCGGCAAACGTATTTCCTCCCTCATTAAAGGGTTTCTTCAAAAGAGAAGTGAATCTGCATATTTTACTCTGGTGAGGTGTAGTTGATAGGTCAGTATATTCCATCCTACTTTATCTATCTTCACATTTTACTCCTCGTACTTTCCACCATAAGGCGATTCAGTCATTTGTATTTTTTATCGCCTCTGTGGTCTAATGTCTGAGAACGCCTACTTTAGATCTGGAGGTCCCAGCATTATTGCCCCTAGCATTAATGCAGCGATAACATTAACGTTCACAGCATTTTTGTGTTCCAATAGTTGTATTTAAGATAGCCAGTTCCTTTGTAGTTGAGGAATCTAGGTGTAGTACGCTTCCATCTTCGGCCTTATCTTTAGGTTAGATAAAAGGCAAAGGTACCCAGTTAAGAATTTTTTTAAATGATTTACACAATATCAACTTCTCTAAACATTTAAAGTCAAAGTCGAAATACTTTATTCAACTTTGGTACAGATATATTTACTTATTGAACGTTAAACTAAGCCGTTATTCGTAAATCTACCGGGAGACTTGTCCTGACGAGAACAGGCAAGAAACTCGTCAAGATTTGGCCCTCCCTTTACACATCATTGTGAATTGTTTGTCAATAATAAATCGCAAATTAAATAAAAATTGCAAAATCATTCCATCGTCGGTGGATGAGGACAGCGCATATCCAATCGGTTTGTAGATCCCTGGAGAGGTCAATGTCCAATGGACATTTCTAGGCTGATATGATGATGATGACGAGGAAAGTTTTTTAAGTAAAGGTGTCAGGTTTCTTTTGAGAATATTTTTAGCTAAATATTATCACGTTATGTCAACAAAACGCATCACCCTTATACAATCGGAAATTTGTGAAACTAACTTCTGTGAATTCTGTTGATATAACCTTAAATTGTGCAGATATACGCCAAAGTGGCCGTCCTCCTGACCAACATGGAGAACCCTCGCACGCAAACGGAGTACGAAGATTCCTACACCTTCAAGATATTTTTCTTCGAGTTCATGAACTTCTACTCGTCTCTTATCTACATTGCTTTCTTTAAGGTGGGAAAAAATATACAAATAGTGATAAAACATTTCTTTGCATTAAGAATTGCGGCTGACACTTAAATGTCTATTAAATTTTAGGAACTGATCTAACATTAGACACTTTTTAACATTAGTCTAGACAAATTTTTGACATCTATATTTCTAAAAATATTTTAGACCTCGAAAAAAGCATTTTATTTTATGGTTATTAAGATATGTTCTTGAATAACAAATATTTATATTCATTTTATCCAAAATTCATGTAATTTGTCATTCATAATTTACATTAAAATCTATTGAAAATATATGGCATAATTGGAATTGGAAATGTATAAAATTCCCGCATTCGTAGTCCCATGCAACATGGGTTCCTTCATAAGAGGTGTGAAAGGCCGCTTTTTGAGCCGGCAAGGTGGAGTTGACCAGAGCAGTGTAAGCATATAGACTCTTACTGCTTATCATCAGGCGGAGAGTTATCTATCTGCTTTTTAAAAAAATATTCCAGATTTATTGTTAGTTCTATATTTAGTTGTTATGTTTAAAAATAGCCTTCAAATAGAAATTGTAGGATATTTTTGAACGTCGAAATGTAATTAACACTTTTGGCACAAGCTATAGAAATATATTGTCACCGGGTAATTACAAGGAACGGGAGATTTCTTTCTACTTCTCTGCTCTACGAAAAATTGTTAACTGCGACTGGAAACAAGGCACTGTTCCTGCTGAGGTTAAATGCTTGGTCGCTGGTATGCATGACAGAAACATACAGATTCCATTAAATATAGATTTATTATTTTACTCACTAAATATTAAAGTGAAGAGAACGCTGACACTCAATGTTGCCTTTACAAAATATATTTTTTTTACTTTTTAATTACATTTTTATGTTGACACAGGTTTTATGTGACATATACTTTTTATCCACAGGGTCGTTTCTACGATTACCCTGGCGACGATCAAGCGCGGAAATCAGAGTTTTTCAAACTGAAAGGCGACATCTGCGACCCTGCTGGCTGCTTGTCCGAACTGTGTATACAGTTGGCTATCATCATGATTGGGAAACAGGGGTTTAATAACTTCGTCGAGCTAGGATACCCGTAAGTCGGAAAGATGTTTCCAGAGTTTTTAATCCACTTATATTAAGCTGTGGTTTTGAAATTTTAATGGCTTCCGCCCACGGGTTTGACCGCGTGGAGGCAGGATTATGTTTGCTTTGTTGCTTCCTGGTCTTGCGGGATATTTGTAAATATTCCTACCATACACCTTATATTATACACGACAAATAAAATCAATAACTAAAAATCTAATTATAAATATATAAATATTGACTAATTAAAGTTTTATAAGTAAGATCATTTTTAATATCCTTAATGATTACAACTTCAAAACTCACAGATTTCAAACTTCTATTATCTCTCGACTAGTTTGGCTATGCGTTGATAATTCAGTCAGCTAGTCAGCCAGTCAGTAACTTTTGTCAGATATCTAAAATCTTGTAAGTTTCAAAAGCAATCGTTTGCATGATCGAGAAACAACGTATGTCATTTGTCAAATTGCTTTAACAAAATTAACATTTGCCGAAGGACGTAAATGTGCAGAGACATCGCTTTGTGTTTCCACGAAAATTTTCCCATTATAACTTTCTTCATGTCATATACTTTTAAATCCAAAACATACCTATATATTCTGGGTGAATTGATATCCTAGAGGCAACATATTAATGCTTCCCATGCCACCTGTGCCTTCACCCCGAAATCGGAAAGAAATATAATTGGGATACTTACTCCAATATAACCTGTAATACTTTTTCTGAAGTCCTTGGTAGATGGCTAGAATTTATGACCAAATTTCTTATCTTCAGTAAATTCCACAACTGGTGGCGCCAGAGGTCTCACAGGGCTGTAACCCGGGACCTCAGCAAGCCACACATGGCCTGGGAACAGGACTACCATCTACAGGACCCAGGCAGGCTGGCACTTTTCGACGAATACTTGGAAATGAGTGAGTATTTCAGTCTTATTAGGTTTTCACGCGGCTTTTTCTGCATAATTTACTTCATCAATAGCCTTTACATCTCATTACTGGAACATTGACTCCATAAACCATAGCTTTTTTAAAACTATTGCCACCTAAGTGGTTTAAAAAGGAACAGGCAAAGGCAATGCGGTCCACATTTAGGATCAAAGTTGCTCCAAAGCTTCCCTCATCCATTAACTTCTATATAATACGTACAACAACAAAAAATATATATTTGTAATACGAAATTGTAAATGTCATTATAAATACTAAAGGCTGAGAGTTTCTTGCGCCGCTTCTTCTCTGCAGCTACTAATTCATCGAAACGGTAGTAGGGTTAATTGGTAATATGTATACTAGTGTTAGTTTTAATTTTAAAATAATTTATTTAATGCATATTTAAATTCTATAACTGGGACAATTTGTAAATACCCGGCTACTACCCACTATAAAGTTATCACTATTACCTTTAATTATCATACATTTATATTTTCTCATACATATGCCCTGTTATGAAGATTTAAAAGAACTTAGTAAATGAGTCTATTTATATAAAGATATTTTGACTTTGACTTTGAATAGCCATATTTCTTATTTCTTCCAGTTCTGCAATACGGATTCGTAACATTATTCGTTGCGGCTTTCCCGTTAGCTCCTCTCTTCGCCTTGCTCAATAACATCGCAGAAATCCGCCTGGATGCTTATAAGATGGTGACGCAGGCAAGAAGACCTTTGGCTGAGAGAGTAGAAGATATTGGGGCTTGGTGAGACTCTATGATCACTTCTTAAGTGTTTCAGGGATAAAAGATATTAATTTAACTTTTAGTGTTTAGGAAAGTTTCGTTGGACACTATTTGCCTACCTATATCTGCCTAGCTACCTGACCCGCTCATTTCATTATGTTAACCCCCACCAATCAACCAGTTCCTTCCCGACGCTTGACTGACTGACATAGGTACTCGCGGTGTTTGCCACGTTGCCCTCGTTGTCCCGTTTTCTGTGCCCATCAGTGCTATCCTAGTGCCATAAGTGTTGTGCCTACCAAGTGAGACCGGGGATACACCTACATACCTGTATCGGCGAGAGGGTAATATACTGAGATATACCAACCTAAACAATAAACTAACTTAGCCCAGCACCTTCCCTAAACATTTAGTATAACTTAATTATCTTTAAGTAAGTAAATTTTGGGTAGAAGCGATGGCCAAAGACCATTAAGAGGCTGCTTTTTAAATACAATCCAGCTATCCAACTTAGAACTGTATATTGCAGTTTTAAGGTTCAATATCACGTACTTTGCAAGAATTTTTGATATCACCATAATACTTATATGACTATGTTAAAATGGGTAGGTTTCGACTTGGTAGTGTGTGTGTGTGTGGTTGTACTATATATGTGTCATACATAATCGCAGAGTATAAAAGTATAGAGTATCTGTCAAGACGCCATATCAGATATAACAAAGGGGTTTTCTGTTGCTGACACTATCAGACTTGTTCAGATCAGATCTGAAGGTTAAATAAATTTTTATTTTGTTTCCAGGTACGGCATCCTAAGAGGCATTACCTATGCGGCTGTTGTATCAAACGTAAGTGACAAAAATGTGTTATTTAATAAAACACTTATAAGTATTGATAGACTTCCAATCTTTAATGGTGTTGTATGTTACTGAAATTTCTGCATAAAGTTTGAGTTATACAAAATAAGATATTAAGTTATTTACACTGTACAGTAACAAACACCCTAGAGTCTGTGCAACTGCGTCGCAACATAGCGTCGCTAAGTGCCTTTTATCGTTTGTGCCATGGAGAGTGCTCTGAAGAGCTCTTTGACCTTATCCCTCCCTCTCCCTTTGCGCACTAAAAGATTTTGTGACTCCTTTCTCTGTCGCACAGCCAGGGCGTGGAATTCCTTACCAGCACACGTATCCCCTCCTTCATACAACATGGGTTCCTTTAAAGAAAAAGACGAAGCGTGAAAAAGCACTTTTTGGGCCGGCAAGGTGAGGGTGGCTAGGGCAGTATGTCGCATGCTGCACTAGCTATCTTCACATATCTACTGCTTATCATCAGGTGGTGTCGAGTCATTTGCTAAGATTTATATTAAAAAAAATAATTGACTACCAAGCCACACTGGGCCAGCGACGGCGTGGTGTAATGACTCTTAGTAACCCGCGCACTTTTTGAGAAAGTACGCGGACCTTAGCCACATCTACGTCTTGAAGGTTGACGTATGTGTGCCTCCGCTCACATATACACTTTCGTCCATATGCCTGCCTGTTTTGTTGATCCTGGGACCGAACATGGCAAAAGTTAATTGTTTTCCATTATTGAACCCAGAGCGCTCGAATAATGCCATTTAATAGTATTTTTATCTCTTTTTGTCTTTTCGTGAACCCTGACTCTTATTACAGTGTTATTTGTTTGTAGGCTTTCGTCATAGCATACACCAGCGATTTCATACCACGCATGGTGTATAAGTACGTGTATTCTCCTGACAACACCCTGGTTGGATACATTGACCATTCCTTATCGTGTAAGTCATATGTATCTAGAACACTTACGCACAGATTTCGTGATTCCTTTCTTTGTCGCACAGCCAGAGCGTGGAATTCCATACTGTCACATGTATTTCCTTCTTCATACAACATGGGTTCCTTCAAAAGAGGCGTGAAATAGCACTTTTTGGGCTGACACGGGGAAGGTGGCTAGAGCAAAGTGTCGCATGCTCTCTCCACATATGGACTCCTACAGCTTACTCTAGTGCTATCCTTTTAATTTTAAAAAAAAGAATGGTGATTCCCATTTTGCTTTCATTATGGATTTTTTTATACACATGCTTTTGACTATGTTTGTAAATACTTAATTGAGTATTATCTTTTTCCTATAACGATACTTTTTAAGAGACGGCTGGATGGTTGGTTTAAAAGAAGTATACTCTAAGTCGCAAAACTATACAAGTGAAATTTAAGTGCATGATTCTTTATTTATCTATTTATTTAACAATTTATGTACACATAAAGACAATTAAAAGGACACAGCAGTATATTAGAGAATTGTACAAAGGTACTGCTTATTTCTATAAGAAGAAGAGTATTATTAAAAAAGCCGTCTAGGCTTAGTTTGCCTGGAAGAAATTGCTGTTTTAGAAACTTATTTGTACTATTTTTGTGCTATAACGAATATTTATTATTATTCATTACTCCCCTTTTCCCCAGTATTCAACACGTCAGACTACCGCGAAGAATGGGGGGCAGACACAGAGTTGGACCCACCAACATGTGCGTACCGCGGGTACAGGAACCCCCCGGACCACGCCGACCCCTACGGCCTGTCGCCTCATTATTGGCATGTTTTCGCTGCTAGACTGGCTTTCGTTGTTGTTTTTGAGGTATGTTATCAAATAATGAGTTATTATCCAATAATCCTGAAGCCCAGGTAAGTGCTTTTCGTTTTCTCAATATTATGTTCAAGAAGGACAGATAAACTCCTGTCAAAGAGACCCATAATCATTGACAGCCTATATACGACCTACTTTAGTGTAAACGCCTTCGCTTACGAAGAGTTTGATGAATGCGGGTTGGTAAACAGGAAAATTGTCGTTACAAAACTTAACGTTCCTCAGAGGAACTGAACATTACAAAATTTATCAGATCCATCCAGCCATGGCGAAAGTTGCTTTGTTTTCGTAATTGACACCAGAGCTGACGCGCTTAATTGACTATCCTCCTCCCACAGCACGTGGTCTTCGGTCTGACAGGCTTGATGCAGCTATTCATCCCTGACCTCCCAAGCGAGTTGAAGACACAGATGCAGAGAGAAGCACTCCTTGCTAAAGAAGCGAAATACGAACACGGCAGAAGAAGATTGTCAACAGAGTATAGACAGCTGATAACACAGAAGAGCGAAGGTAGTACTGGTATGTATACTTTTTGGCCTTGGCTTTTATCTTATCTGATGATCAGTGGCTGAAGATGGAAGTAAGCTTCACCTGGATTTCTCAACGTAGAGAATCTGGCTATCTAACCTCCAACTGCTGGACATAAGAATGTATCTGGTAAGATGGTAGGAGTCAATGTCAAAGTCAAAATATTTTATTCAACTTTGGTACAGATTTTTTTATCCAATTATTTGGCCTGGTAACTAAAACCTTTAAGCCATATCTACTTTGATCTTGATAATCTTTGGTACAGATATATATACTTATTGAACGTCAATATAAGCCATCTGTTCGTAAATCTAACAGACATGGTAAGACACGCTGTCTTAAAGCTTTAACACAAACGAGTAGAAAATTTCTCAGCACCCATGAGCAATTTAACTCCGCAGCTGTCCTTTAAACTTCATTATTTATTAATTCGTTTTGTGTTAAGAAATGAAAATCAAAGGATAATTAACTAAACTTTTTATAAAAAAAGAAATAAAATCCCATTTTTGATAAAAGTCGCGTATTTTTATTACTGGTAACATGTGACTTAAGATCATCGACATGACATGTCTATTCTAGCTAAGTGATCATTATAATGTTAATAACGAAGCTTTTGACTGTGCTACTTGTACGATTACGTTGTGAGGAGAGTGTTAAGCAATAAGGCACCGTTTGACGCCACTATATATTTATTTCTTAAGTAAAGGCACACAGTAACAATACAAAAAAACGATATAAAACTGAACACTGGAGAGATATATTACTCACAGATGTGCCTTGAATGTAAAAAGAATTTTAAATAGAATTAATTCTGAACATTAGTTTATTATAAATAATAAAAACTATGATTACTAAGATACAAAAGCGTCAGATAACTGTTAACAAGAGGAAACGGAGAAACGTGTCCATCAACAGCCAACAGTATAATGAATAATTTGAGAGATGAAACGGGAACAATGAAAAATTTGATTGATGGTTTTAAAATGTTGCCAGTATTAATTAAATAGGTGGAAGGAGTTGCTATATCATCACAATGTTACAGGACAATACAATTCCACGTCACAATTATAAACAATTTTTAATAATAATAAAATGTTATTATATTTCTTCTATCAGAGCGCCCTGGCGCGCCGTGGTTACGTCGCACGTCACGGGCGTCAGACGGCCTCGACGCGCACGTGGCTGTAGCTCAAAAGCCTTCATCACCACATATCACTCATTAGGGAAAGCTACAATGAAAGATAATCGGCAAGTTCAACATCAACTCTTCTATGTTAAAAATTTACAAGCACTTCTGGGTAGATTTCACTATTACCATTGAACTATTGCGATAGTTTGTCTCACTATTCGCATATCACAATCGTTTTTCTAATCAATCCTCTACGGATGTAATGATGATGTGATGATAAAGACACTCCTGTTTTTAATACAAAAATCATAATCGATTTCAATTCGTGGCTTATTGTTATTAAGTGACATATAACAATAAAAAAATAAGCGGTACTAGGGAGTCTTTTCAGTACACCTATTTTTTGGTAATTGTGGGATCTACCCATACTTATTATTTGGTATACAAGTAGCGTAATTTCGGAATAAACACAAGCCAGATCTCTTCAAGAGGCGAATTTATCTGTAAAACAAATTAAATGACTGTAAACTTGATCTCATTACAAATTCTCAGTTAGTAACTTAAAGTGTCTGATATCTTTAATGATATTAAAGTGTCGATAAATTTAATTTATTCATTTAGACACTAGTTTTTTAACTATTTTAGTTTCAAGTTTTTTATGAAGTAATTTGTGTATCTCACTAGTTCCATTGTACATTTCCATAATTGGAAAGTCCACTATTTCATTACATTCGCGCATTACTAATATGCGTGCACATGAACTGTTATAATTCTTCCTAATATTACTACCTATTTATCAACTACATGAACTTAATCGGCCTTATTACAAAACACGGTTTAAAGTTAAACTTAGTTTAAACATCATGCTGTCCCTATCTACCTTAAAACAATTGTCGTCTCGTTAACATCAAGCTCAGTAAAATTATAATTTTAAGTCATAAATAATGGCCGTTAAGGGTCAAATGACATACTATAAGAACGTACGTTATACAACGTATTTACAACACTTTAGTAGTCCAAACTATAAATAAATGAAACTGTGTATAATTTTAAATCGTGACAAGTGACAAGAGTATTTTTATAAAGTTTACTTAAACAATAGTGCGTATATTTTGCCAAAAACATACGATAAATAACAAATAGAGTGGAACTAAATCACCTTGTGTGTATTAGTTGTTGTTGTTTGTAGAGAAGGCAAAGGGAACTAAGGCGCATACAGCCAATTGTTATGTCATTGATTATTTATTTCTGGCTCTGGGATACCTCTTTGCCCAGAGTTTTTGGCAACTAATGGTAGATTTACTCAAACATTGTAATACGTAGATATTTTAAAAACATATATATCATTATATCAGCTGAAACACCCCCAAGGATCTTGAAGGGCCCGCGCTGGCTGTATGCAGCGGCTCTCCGTGACCTTTACCGGTACCTCTAGTGTGAGTTTCACCCTTGTTTGTCGTCATATATCAAATTGTATGCAAATGACAGCATTGCCTCTGCTGTGAAGTATCGGAAACGATTTTTATATATGCGATTATCAACGATCGCAACTACGATAGCAGACGTCTCGATACGATTGAAACTCACACTAGGACTACAGATCGACGGTCCATCCTGTGGGAACGCTACGCTGTCTCCCAATACGCAGCCGCCACTCGAAACATATATATAAAATTAATTTAAGCAATGGGATACTATTACAAATAACGGTCGTCTCAATATTACCATTTATTATTTCCATGGAAAAAGTGAGATACAACAAAAGTATGTTGTAATTTTTTTCGCAAACAATACTCACCGTAATGAATCTTGACATCTATGACGTCACAATATGTGCCCCTTCATCCTATACTTATTAAGATTAAACGATTAAATGTACCCGATTGAAATCTATCGAAGTGACCAAAGATTAGAGACGCAGGTAGAAAAGCCAAATTGCCACTAATGCCAATTATTCTACCATTGATTATAATATTTTAAAATTAGGTACTTGTAATTAAAACATAAAAATTTGCACAATTATATTATGTTATTTCATTCTACAATTTCCGTTGTTATAAATAAACAAAATTATAAGTTGACAAATTTAAACCGAATTTTGAATTGAATTAAAATCAGTCGTTGGGCCTAATTTGACGGAACACACTAAATCTAAAATTATTGTTCAGTATATCCCATTCTCTCGTTGTAAATACGAAGAGGACATAAAAATTGTCTGCCAGAAAGATCTAATTAATTTTTACGATTGTCGTTGATGACATATTTGGGGATTTGAGACACATTTTTAATTTAACTATCAATAGTATAGTTGTCCCTTTTTATCTTTTTGTAGACATTTAAAAATGGCGGCGAAACTGCGCGTGAGTGGGCGGTACTATTAAAAATATACTTTGTAGTAGCGAACGGCAAGTACTATAAAAAAAAACCTATACACATGCCAGCAGTTGCATATAAATTATGTTTTAACATTCCCTAAAACGCTGTATTGTTCGTAAAACAAATGTACTAAGGCCGAGCTAAAAGGCACTTGGGTTCACTTTCACGCGTAAGTTTATTCTTAATTAATTTAAAAACATATCGTCATAAATTAAATAAACCTGTCATCTAAAAAAAAAAAAAAGTAAAAAAGGGAAAAAAGTGGGATACAGTTTAATCTCGAGTAGATCACGCCAGTTTTCTACCAACAGTATCCACATATAGTCGTCTCCCTTTCTCTATTGCAGGGCTAGCTCGCTGTTAGCGTGTCTAGCTATGCCTATACATAATGAGAGAATGGGACAAACTAGTCTTAAAAGCCACAGTGTGCCTTCTGAAAAGGAGCAATGGTAGTTTGTGTATTTTTAAGTGCTAATAAGAAATAATGTTGCAATTTAGCAGTCTATACGCTCATGTTATTAACATTAAAAATTAATAATTATAAACAGGATATTTTTCATACAATTGGTTTGAATTCCCGATATTTTGGAGTAGTCGCATGCGCCATGACCCCGAGCACACTACTGAAACTGCGGGTAGAAATGAACTTTATTGCATACAGATATAACAAAGTCAAAGTCAAAATATCTTTATTTAAATAGACTCATTTACTAAGTTCTTTTAAATCGTCATAACAGGGAATATGTATGAGAAAAAATAAACAAATGTAATTAACGGTAATAGTGATAACTTTAAGTGGGTATTAATATTACAAATGGCCCCAGTTATAGAATTTAAATATGTACTAAATAAATTAAGAGTTTTAATTTTAAAATAAAAAATAACACTAGTATGCATATTCCCAATTAACCCTACTACCGCTTCGACGAATTAGTAGCTCCACAGAAGAAACGGCGCAAGAAACTCTCAGCCTTTAGTATTTATAATGACATTTACAAATCATCTATGTCATTATGTATTAGTATTACATATACATGTTTTGTTTTACAGTGCAATCAAAAATATTTTTAAATATTATAATTATTAATTAATTATTTATTTTATATAATAATTATTAATGTTTACGCTTGCTACGATGAATATACCCTTACTATCAGACGAACGTACTGGTTCTTAACACACAACACTCACAATAATGATATGGCACGTTTTTAGTTACATAAATGAAACAAAGAAATCCAAACCTTTGACACCTGATTACAACACTGGACTTAGTCATATACTTAACAAGTTAAGAAATGACATAGACAGTCATTTTAATCGATATGATGGTCTGGAACTGGGTGTGGAATCCGATGTTGCGTATATGCAATACAAAGCATACCTTATCATTGTGGACACTGAGTCTAGAATATCGGGTACCAGTTCGTAGTAATAGTGAGAATTGTAAGGTTGTGATGATAAATCAAACTCCAGGTTAGGAGATGCCAGAGAATAATATACAATATTCTCGTATACTTGAATATAATAAATAACCCTATTTTATTGATATTAGCTAAGGAGACAGAAACGATAGCGAACTCTCAATGTCACGTCCATAATGGATCACAGATAAATGAAAATGAGTACGCATAATGAAACTTATAAGAGGGTAGATTGATATGTCTGCTTATTTTTTTTTAAGCTTTACTATAGATAAATGAAAATGAGTACGCATAATGAAACTTATAAGAGGGTAGATTGATATGTCTGCTTATTTTTTTTTAAGCTTTACTAACCTGGATGCAAGTCCTTTAGGCCATTTCTTAATTAGTTACTTTTTCTACAACATCACAAGTTTTGAATTGTCGATTTAATATATTTGTACAGTGGGACGAAAAAGCTTTTGTCTTTGAGGTAGTTACTTGTAAGCGGCGGGGATATGTCTGCTTATAGTGAATGCACTTCTACCTGCAGTTTCAACTTACTCGTGATCATGGCATATGGGGAACTCATAAGAAACATTATGTTTTTAAATAGATCTATAAACTTCTCATATTCACGACAATTATCTAGTTTTAATTAAGCATCATTAATGCTAGTGTTACGGATACTAAATAATGGAGAAATATATATAGTATTATGTATATAAACATCAGAAATATACTGAATTAACATACATACATCCATGACACGTGAACTAATATTCGTAATCGTTATACATATATTTCGTCATTACCAGAATGACATTATCGAACATGGGACCTCTGGCTAAGAAGACAGGGCCCTAAACATTATAAATATCCCATTTATAATTCCAATTGTAAATTATTTTATTTGAACGACATTTCCCATAAGTAAGGGGATTATTGTTGTACTCGATATGAGATAATTAAACAGCGACTGTTTTGACTTATTTGAAGAACCTATCAGGTTTATTTCTACTCATGTTAACATAGTTAGATAATGATTCAAAATTTTAAATTAAATTTAAATTTCCCAATACATTTTGTTTAAATATCACAATTAATACAACCCAATTGGTTTAAGAAATATATCTAATTTATTTTACATACGATTGCAATTTTTTGATAAAAAAACTAGTATATATAGGTATATGTTAACATGGGTAGGTTTTGGTATGATAGGTACATGCGTATATAATATATTTTATTCCTGTTTCGTGTAATAAAACTTGTAATGTTATTATAACTTAGAGATTGTTATTTTTGTAATGTGTGATAATGTACTGAAAAAGTGTTTTTGCTGTGTTGTTATTTATTGTAATTATTATTGTATTTTATTGTTATAATGTAAGGAGTGTTTTAAATTATTATTGTAATAAAAACAACTGTTTTTCTTGTTTAAATTATCATAAATTTACTAACTAGAAAAAAATATGTACCAGATCTCAAATATGTATATTAATAAAAGTATTAGAATACTGGCAGAGATATAAATATAGTAATAGTTTAATTTCATTGTTAAAAACGACATTTCAACAATATGCTGCCCGTGGCTGCTAGTTCATTATAAAGAATAAAAAATCTTTATTTCCAAAACTGTGTAAAAATGTTTTAATATATTTCAGAAGCAACATTTAAAATTCTAAACAAAGAACACTATCTATCTTTGTAACTTATTTACGAGCTTATTTACTAACATATCTTATGAGCAAAATATTCTTGAAGAGGTTAAAAAATATTGTTTATAGTTATGTTATTTAATGACATTTCAGTGTGCCACAGGACAGTTGTTTGTGTTCGATCAAAGATTCAAATCGTAAGTATCCACACCTAAAAATGGGTATTTTTCATTATGTCAAGTTATAACTGCTAAGCTCCAAGACATGGCCAATCGACGAGCGGCACAGGAAGCATACACCGGGAGATATTGAGTTTTTTTTTTTATAAAAAGTTCAGCAAATGACTCGATACCACCTGATGATAAGCAGTAGACGAGTCCACACGTGAAGATAGCTAGTGAAGCATGTGATATACAGCCCTAGCCACCCTCACCTTGCCGGCCCAAAAAGTGCTTTTTCACGCCTATTTTAAAGGAAACCATGTTATAAGAAGGAGGGAATACGAAATTCATATTGTCAAAACCACGACAATATGAACTGTTTTTCCAATTTTTGCTTAGATCTTTCTAATGGATTTATACGATATAAAATACATTATATTTACATTATATTTAGATATTTAACATCGTTTTGATGCTTATCGTGTTTACCTTTTTCTTTCCATCAAGAGAGCAGACCGAAACTGTTTATTAGTTCTTGTCTCCCCTTTAATAAGATCTTAATCAAACAAAAAGGATAAGTTTTTTTCTAAACCATATTTAATATGGCTGACTTATATTATGATGTGTCAGTTCATGTCGAATATGTCTAGTTTATCAACATTTTTCATATCTTCTTTTATTTATGAAAATGACAATTTAGTAATGCTTATTTGAACAACTATTCCAAATTCCTATTTTCTATGCAATATCAAATAAATACGTTGCATCCACTCTGGACCGATTTTTTAATCTTTGCATTAACTTTGTCCGTCACAATTATTATTGACGTTGTTACGGTAGTTAGCTCGGGGAGCCTATGGACTGTATTTGGAGAGAAGTGGGAAAAACAAGGAAACCACGTCTTGACTCGTCACCGGTATACTGACAACAACATCAAAACATATGAAACAATCTAGTATCAAAATATATTAAAAAGTAAACTGACATATAAACAAAACAGGCTTTATACAAACTATCAGTAACAGACGTCTTTGTGCAGAGACATTTACGTGTTGTTATTTAAGTATCCATAATTACTAAAATTATAATCACAGTAGAATAAAAATATTTCAAGTTTTATGTTCAAAACAAGATCGTGAAACTGATCAACTTTCAATAAGGAACAAAAGTTAACAACCTTAGCTGCGTTTACGCAAAATAAACGTCTGACCTTCATACAAAAAGTTTTATTAACGATGTTCCAATGAAGACTGTGTGAAGTACCGTTACAATACGCCCTGTATTTGTTGGTTGTGGTAGGATTTACAACTTTTAGAAAAAAACAATACTCGTGCGAAAAAGGCCAAATGAAATTAACTGTTAAATTAATAATTAAGATTAAAATTGGAAAGAAATAACATTTCCACACAGCCAACCGAATATAAATTCACAGATTCGTTAAAGCATAAAGCACAGAGCTCCAGAGTACTAACAATATGTAATCTGTGAACAGAAGGCGCCAAAATTTAAATATTCAATTCAAAGTCAAAAATAACTTTATTTAAATAGACTTATTTACTAAACTCTTTTAAATCGTCACAACAGGGAATATGTATGAGAAAACAAATAAATATAATTATAAAGGCAATAGTCATAACTTTAACTGGGTATCAACCGGGCATTTACTAATTGTCCCAGTTATAGTATTAAAATATGTACTAAATAAATTGTTAACTTTAATTTTAAAATAATATTTATTTAAAAATTAAAAATAACACAAGTATGCATATACCCAATTAACCCTATTACCGCTTCGACGAATTAGTAGCTGCAGAGAAGAAGCGGCGCAAGAACCTCTCAGCCTTTAGTATTTATAATGACATTTACAAATCAATTATGTCATTATGTATTAGTATTATAAACATATATATGTTTTGTTTTACACTGCAATCAAAAATATATTTTTAAATATTGCAAAATATAATAAATAACAACATTTACAATTTTAGGTGATCAAAAATTGAGGCACCTAAAAATACCTAGATTAGTTCAGTCCTACGAACTATTGCAGAGAGGTTCGATTGGACGTTTCTGAGACACTCCACTACCTCTACATTAAGCCTAGAAATTGACTGTAATTTAAATACAATAAATAAATCTCCCAGCGTTGTTTTAACTTATAAATTTTACTACCAAATACATTTCTTTAATTTTAATTAGAGTGTTTATTATTTCGAAATAATTTATTATTATTTGAAATCAAGAGTTTCTTCATTTAAATGGACTGAATCATTAGATTATTTTAAATCGTCAAAATTAAACCCTACTATTACCACCGCTTCGACGAATACTTTAGCTTGGAAAGAAGCAGCTCTGGAAACTCCCAGATAATAAATAACGTTTACAAATTAGTTATGCTGTTACGTGTCAATATTATTACAATTTTTATTTTGATAAAATGTCCTTGAACTTTTTCTAATCAATAGAATCATCGTTTTATTTACAGTAAGCTTACGTATACAGTTCTGTTTATAATAATAAAAAAATAATAAAATATAAACAATAAATTTGTTCACAGGTAATTCATTTGTCTAGATCGGAAGAATTTTGCAAAAAGTTAACAATTACCCATAATAGAATTGTGTATACTGAACAAACGTGTACTGTGTCCAACAAGATTATGATTATTCCTTGCATTTAAATTATGTACGATTAATACTAATAATATTTATTGACATATTAGTATCGCAAATGTTTTTAAAAATCAACTTAAAAAAAAAAAAATTAAATACTTGTAAATATGAAATGCCATGTAATTTCAATAAAATACACTAAATGACAAAGTAAAATGGCGTCTACACAATGATAATATCGATAACTATAACATTGAGAAAGTACAGACGCTCGCACTTCAAGCGTAACACTTCAGTTGGAAAGTAGATCTTATTACAACGGGTAAGTCTGTATACGATTTTATTCCTTTGACATTTTATAAAGAATAAAAGTTAATGAAGAATTTTGTATCCGGTATCTACTATAACCAATATTTAACAATTACTTGAATTCAACTCATTTCTATGTTAATTGCAAATTACAATTTGATTCCAACTACTGGTCGTTTCGTCTTAATAATGTACTCAACATTGTAAAATTATTTTTACATTTTTAAAATTATATTTAAAAATAATATTTTCACGACGGTCTTGCCGAGTAGTCAGTAACCTTACCATGGCTATTCGGCCAGGGGTTTACGTTCGAATACCGGCTGGGGCAGATGTTTGAATGATTCATGTGATATTTGCTCTTGTATCATATTATTATATATACTTGTTTTTATATTTCTTATATTTCGAAGATTATGATATATATCGGGGCCCAGTTTTTGGTGACGTCGTTAGCTGTATGAGGTCCTGCTAAAGATGCTGAAGAGACTTAGTGGTTAATTTTTTTTTTATAAAAAGCACAGCAAATGACTCGACACCACCTGATGATAAGCAGTAGACGATGCAGTAGCCGTAGCAGTAGTTAGTGTGCTAATTATCGAAAATCTTCGTCATACAACGGCGAACACAAACCTATTACCGCGTACCGGCACTAGATGGCAGCACTTGCAAAATACTGTTTCGTTTTAAAGAAAAACGCAGTTAGGATATTGTGATCACACACATGAAGTAAGAATATTGACAATTCAATTGAAGTTATTAATTGAGTCTACTTAATATAATAAAAGGTTACACTAGAACAACAATGCGCGTGCGCTGCTACATCTGTAAATTATTGAAACGAATTTTGTAGCTTACGTAATGAGCAACTACTGAAATTCAGAATCTCGCTGTTACACTTGTGGTGACTTAAACTTAATTAATTAGTTTAATTTGAAACTAAGCGATTCTTATGTTTGCAGATACTCCTGATATGGACATGAAACCCTAATACACTTCCCTAAGTGACTGTGGACCTCTTATTTACAAATGAAACCTTCATTGTTAGAAAGTAAATAACTCCATACAACTTGTAACAATATGCAAAACATTAATTTAACCTTTGTAACTTGTAAAATATAAATATAATATTACACTTAAGTTGATAGATAGAAAACGACAAGACAATAGTTTAAATTAAAAGCTTAACCATAAACTAGCAGTAAGCAGATGGCCAGGATTATCGTTTACATTCATATGAGGAGATACATAATCAACCCAAATGAATTTAAAACGCATCAAGTTGGGAAGATTCTTAAATTTATGGAAAATTCCCTGATCAAGGAGCCCCTCTAACCTATTGGTGGCAAGTCACAATATATCTTTCAGGTTCCAGTGATAAAACAGGCTCAACACTGCATAGCCTCAAAAATAATAGTAAGTGAAATTTACTAAATCGATTATCGAGACCAATCGCGACGATAATTACTTTCGCTTTTGTAATTCGTTTATAATTAATATTACTGAGATTCAAATAATTGTAAATCAAAAATTCTATAAAATGACAAAACACACTGACTTAGAATTCCAAATAATCCCAAGATAATTGTTATTTTGAATGAATATATTTGAATTTGTCCATAATACAAAATAAAACACTTACTTATACTTACTTAAACCTACCATTTGTAATCTGCCTTTCTCCTGTATATCCTAAAATTTGTTGTGTCATTATATCCATAGTGTCATTAATAGTCTTAAGATCTACATATTATGTAACTATGGAACACAAAATAAAGAATTGAATTAATCCCAATCGGAGTTCTCGAACCACTATGCGAGCGAACTCCTCGTTCAGCCTTAGTCGGTAATAAGCAATTAATAACAGTATTATCCGGAGCGTAAAGATAATTCCCTATCAAAAAAGTGTGTAGGAAATGATTCACTTATCAATGTTATGAATGAAATGAACGGGTGACCGACATTATGAGATAAAATGTCAAAATGAGTGCTTACCCTTAAATAAATTCACTCCCATTGCTGATAACGCATTGAACACTTAATTTAAAACAAAAAACTCGCAGATGAAAGCCGAACTTCGCTTACAGAACAAAGTTACTGCTATGTATAAAGCATTTATGCCGGTTGTAGTATTTCTCTTTAATACTTCTCGACATTGCTTCTTGCCAAAGGAGATGAGTTAGGGGGACTCTCGCTCATCATCAAACTTGATAAAGGATTATATTTTACTTTTTATACATATATTTTACTGGGTGCTATTAGCTCGTAGACCACTTGTCCAGGCAAGTGATCTATGAAACAATAACGACACTACAATGGCACACTTTAATCTTTACCTAACTCATGGTTCACAGCTGTACTTTCTAACCTAGTAAGTTGGGGCAGGCAAGAATAAATGGATCTTCAAGAATCGTAATGTGTGTTCTAACATTAGCTTATAAAAACCCAGAAGTAGACACGACTCTTCGGCCCGTGGCAACTACATACTGTTATGTATATGATAGGTAGGTAGATAAAATATAAATTGTTAATGTAAGGTATCCTCACAATTGCCCATTGCTTATTGTCTCGCAATATACTGGATACAGAACGGACGTGTTTTTATTTGGTTCCTTCGGTACATACTACATACAAGGTATAGAAAGGAAATCTGCTGTATAGATACTAAAAAACCCTGGTTTAAAGTGGACCGTGACATGAAGAAGGCTTCTTGTTAAGATTAACTTAATTGACCTGATAAAGTATGATTTTATAAATATATCTATCTCATTTGCTCATTTGTAGATTTTGATTTTGTCGATTTATAATTTTTCTCATATTTTTTTTTACTTCTATTATTTTAACAATGTTTCGCAAACAGGAACGCGCAATCCCTCGTGCTGAACTCTGTGAAGCTGATTATGATCTTATTCCGAAGAGCAATAGGGCTCATTTTAAATTTTTGACAGCAGGTTATAGGTCGCAGGCAGGGTGTTGTTCTGCCTTTTTTTCGAGGAGCCAGTGGCGGGTAGGTCCCTTGGCCTGGGAATACCCACTAAAACTCCCCGGTAACTCTATTACCCATCGTGGGGTGACCCGGGTTCTGCCGAAACAATTCACCAGGTCAAGGGTGTTGTTCTGCCCTAAATATTTGATTGAGCAACAAGATCATTGGCTTTAAAAACACACAGTACATCAATCGAAATACAGTCGCTAACAAGAATGCTCTCCAACCTGCGAAGTCACAGCACTGGTCTTCTGTAGCGCCAAATAAGAACACAACATGCGCGATATATCTATCTATTCTCAAATATAAATATATTATATTTGTTAAGAAATAAGAACAACAATCATTTCAATATAATTTTTCAGTCTTTATTATTTTTATAGTTTTTGGTTACCATGACTACCGTCATTATTTATTGTTTCGGATTCAAGTGATAGCATATATTTAACAATATTATTCCATATATCGCATTGAAGTGTATATCCTAATTTTTGGTGACTATCTCATCATCTTCAGCGACTACCATTTGCCGTCAAATCGCCTCGTGGGTAAGTTAATTGATATCTTTAATTTGAACGAAACTAAACTTTAACTATATTCAAGAAGAATTTTAAGATGAAGATATGGTTAAATACATCATTACAACGATATCTCTATCTATAGTATATGGTCAGTATAATGGTCATGGTAAAAAACAGAAAAAGATAATAAAGATTCTTAAATTTGAGGTTATCTTAAACATTTTTAGAATTGCCGCTTTTTAATAAGCAAACGTCATTATTAATCGCATGACAGAGCAACAAATTTAATCACCACAACGAGAATGACGAAGGGCGGAAGCTGATAATAATTGTGTGGGTCAATGGCTGTCTCGATGCTGTGATCTTTCTGATTTTATTTATATTTTATCGCACAAAGGTCACAGGTTTGAGAAGTTTTTTTTAGGACAACGGCGCTGATTCTGTGTTTACCAAAGTTTTATTTTAGTTGGTTCGGTGCACCAACCAAACCGGGCTGAAATTTTCTACCCTGCTAATCGAACCCCGAAGATCTGAAGTAGGTTTATATGACTGCTAACATAGGTAGGTTTAGGCTGGATAGGGTATGTACTAATCATCTTGTATACAACATACATTTTGTTTTAGTGTAGAGTATGTACCAGACATTTTGTATTAGTTGGTAACATTATATATATTTATGGCTGGACCGATTCTATTATCTCTTTTTTCTCCGCCCAAATACCAGAATAACAATGAAAATATTAATATTAAGTAATTTTTTTTCTTAAAAAGGATACAGTTGAAACCAAATAAGCTTTATAAAAAGTTTGTATCTTTGTGTTGGATAAATTAAAAAAAAACATTGTAATCATGAAACATACGTAAAAAATGGTTGTGTTGTCGTTGACTCACAACTTTAACAAGCCAAATATTTATATATTTAAACTTTATGGCACATAAAGGTAAAATTGAAATGAAATGAGATTGATTAGTTATAAGGTATAAGTTGCATAATACAAGCAGAAAATAAAGTTACACTTATAACTAAATGGTCGCCACTCAGCCTCTGCTGCAACCTACGAAGTCGCAGCGCCTAGTCTTCCATAGCTGGCGACCACAACACGACTTAATTCCACGTATTCCTTCCTACAACATGGGTTCCTTTAAAAGAGGCGTGAAAAAGCTTTTTTTGCGCCGGCAAGGTGAAGGTGGCTAGGGCAGTATGTCGCATGCTTCCCTAGCTATCTTCACATATGGACTCCTCTACTCTATTGCCTTTATAATTATATTTATTTGTTTTTTCATACATATTCCCTGTTGTGACGATTTAAAGTTAAAGAGCTTAGTAAATAAGTCTATTTAAATAAAGATATTTTTATCTTTGACTTTGACTTCGACTTTGCTTATCATCAGGTAGTGTCTAGTCATTTGCTGCATTTTCATTTTGCTGAGCTTTATATAATATAAAAAAAACTAGGCATTCTCTACCAGTAAAGATAATTAAGTTAAGAAAGTAAAATGTAGTGCTTAGTTAAAGATATCATACACATATATTTAAATTAAATAATATAAAATATACTATATATATAAAAATAAAAGGGCAACTTTAAATTAACATAAAATCAATGAGGACATATAAAAGGTACAAGTGGGATGAAGAAAAAGACTCCAGAAAAAGACTGGGAACTAATCGCTTAAAATCCAGTTTATTTCTGGCCTCTTGGATATATGGACGGAGAGTATTCCAGAAACATACCGCGTGAGGTGGGAAAGAGTTGGACATATAACCAGTGCAATGAGAAAGAGTCAGGCCGCTGCATGAATGAACGGGAGCACGTAGATATTGAAATTCGCATTTTAAAAACCATTCAAATCCAAAAATTACCCCAAACCATACCGCATACCCAGTTACTATCGTGTGACCTCACTTGCTAGGAGAATTTTCCTAATTCTTATTTCTCGACTATAGTACTATGGCTAAGAACATAAAAGTCTGCGTTTCCTTCAAACGTCTCGCTGTCTCACTTATACGTACTAAACTATTGATAGTCACTATCTCTCTGAGGTCAAATTAAGTTTATCTATTATTTTTTATATACGCATATAAGGTTATCATTTTATAATAACCGTCTGAGCAGATTTCGTGAAGAAACAAACCGAATATTGCATGAATTGTATTGACAAATTGAAATACATTGGAATCGTTATGGGTTCACTAGTTCTCGTGTCATGACACGCGCCGTAAGATTGGTTGAGTTTGAAAGATTTCAGATGTATTTAGCTTCCTCTCTTCTTGTATAAGGTTGGAACTGCAATAAAATATTCCATGTCCGAAGCACTACACGCATGTCAAATTTGAGTAAATGTTTCTTGGTGTATTCGTCTGATATTTCTTATGAAGTAAGTCACAATTTATTGTATGATTGCTTTATTTGGTAAGCTATAACACATGGACGGAACGAATCTTAAATACAGTCTTAATCATTATACGTTATGAAGATAACTAATTCGTAATTGGTTCCGAAGAACGGTTAAGCTGAAATTTAGTATTTAAAATACTAAATTTCAGTAAAAACAAATTTGACACGAAAATGGTTTTGTGAATTAATTGATTATCGTCCCACCTACGTTGTATACTGTGGTAAGCAGGGTACGCGATATTGAACTTTAATATGCTGTTTAAAAGTCAGAATTCATTTATTCAGATTAGAAAAAAATAAAAGAAGATGTAAAGATTTAAGAAAAAAACTTAATTTAGCGACTTCGCTGAAGCTATAATATAAAACAATTATCTGTACTACTTATTAAACTAAATGAACATCTAAGGACTGATTTTTCAATACTCAGATAACTCTTAACAAAAAATAACTTTGACAAGTTGACAGTTTTTCGTTGTAAAATATGTCAAAACGTCAAAATTATTCGGTAGATTTTTATCAGACTATTGAAAATGGGGCCTAAACTATTAATTATCAAATAAATTTAATTTCAGTAGTTTTGGAACTAATAAACAGGTTTTTTTAAATAAAAGCTCAGCAAATGACTCAACACCACCTGATGATAAGCACTAAAGAAGTCCATATGTGAAGATAGCTAGTGCAGCATGCGATATACTGCCTTACTCACCTCCACCTTGACCGACCGTAAAGTGCTTTTTCACACCTCTTTTAAAGGAACCCATGATGTGTGAGGGAGGGAGTACGTGTGTCTGTAAGAAATTCCACGCTCTAGCTATGCGACAGAGAAAGGAGTTACGAAATCTCATTGTACGCAAAGTTCACGTGGCGACAGTAAAAGAGTGACTCCGTAGACTAGCACGCGCACTCCTGAGTAAAAAAAGGAAAGGAAAGGAAGGTCAAAGAGTTCTTCAGAACATGGTACAAACGATAAAAGGCACTAAGCGACGCTATGTCGCGACGCAATTGCAGAGGCTCTAGGGCGTTCGTTACCTCTGCATCGCCAATAATACGCATAGCGTGACGCGACTTAATACTAATCATTTATTTTCACTCTGCTTATTGACTTTGTGTAACTACTTATATTGAAGTTAATGCTTTCGTTTATGTATTAATTTATATAATAACCTATCAGATAAACAACAAAATTAAACATCTAGAAATTATCTCGAGAAGTTACAATTAATGCAAACAATTTATATTTTGCCACTAAAATCTATGTAACAAAACGCAATAACCAAATCATAGTGATAACAGTGATCTATAGACACGACGTTTCTTAACATCATTCAGTTGTACCGAGGCCGCGCGAAAGAACGCGCGTGTCCCGCGTTAAAATTATGAGCGCGTGTTTACTTAATCTGTGCTCGTAAATGAAACTTTTTAAAATATACTTTTTTTTATAACATTTTTAAAAATGGAACACCGAAATTTGGAAAATGTTTCGTCTACAGCTCTTATGCTACCTAAAGAAAATGGTGAAGAAAAAGTGATATTATCCCCTCATAGTAATGGTGCAGGGAAGATTTTGATAAGGGAAGATACAATTTTAGCTAATATACACGGCTGCGCGTGTGGGAAAGCCCGATTTACGTGTTCTGGAGTGAAGCACCAATGGTCAGTGCTGTGTTGGGGACGACAGTCAGACAAAAAATATTACACATGTAAGTTTTTTTTAATTTATCAAATCGCTCAAAGTGTTTTGTAAGCTTATTGCCAATATTATTGAAATGAACTAAATTAATAAAAAAAACACAAAGTTATTAGTTCTCAAGTCAAAATAATAAGTGAAATAAATATTTTAAAAACGTTTATAAGTATATACTAAATTTTTACATACCCCCTTCTTTTTTACATATAGTAGACAAAAAGAACGACATATTGCATTTTCAACTTGTATAGTTTTCAAAATTTAAGTGATATGACAAATATGATATTATTTTTCTACCCATCTAGAAAATGGTGTTAATTCACGAGAAGTATTTCATGATCAAAATTTCTATTGTAAACATATCTAAACGAGAAACGGCATTTTAGGGTGCATTAAGAAACAATTGTAATACTAATACATAATGACATAATTGATTTGTAAATGTCATTATAAATACTAAAGGCTGAGAGTTACTTGCGCCGTTAATTGGGAATATGCATACTAGTGTTAGTTTTAATTTTAAAATAAATATTATTTTAAAATTAAAACTAACAATTTATTTAGTACATATTTAAATTCTATAACTGGGACAATTTGTAAATGGCCGGTTGGCACCCACTTACAGTCATCACTATTGCCTTTAATTACATTTATTTGTTTTTCTCATACAAATTCCCTGTTGTGACGATTTAAAAGAACTTAGTAAACGAGTCTATTTAAATAAAGTTATTTTGACTTTGACTTAGATATCATCCAAGAGACTGCTCAGGCAACGCAACTAATGATTACTTGGGGATACACGTGTTAAATACCTACTATTAACTTCACAACAAATATTAATCAAACTCTGGGACCTGACACTGTAGTCTCACTATTGCAATATATTGTCATATTATTAATTATATATGTCATATTATTTAATTTATCATTAATTTTACATACAATAAGATTGATACACAATAGATTGTTTTAAATTACTTACTAATTATAAGGTGAAATACGTTTTTTATATATAGGTCGATATTATTATCATAATTAGCTGTTTTCAATCTCGAGTGGTCGTGTCTAGGTTCAAAACCCTTGTACACCTAAGTCTGTTTTTACACGGTAGATTGGTTCCAGAAGAAGCCGTGTAAAAAAAGACATTGATCTTATACAAAAATGGGTGATTTGTTCCTAATCTCTAAAACCTATTAAAATTAGAGAAAAACAAGAATTTTTAAGAACAAGAATTCATGTTTATTTTATTAAATCAAATATATAATGCTTATTTTCACAAGCATAGTAATTAATGATAAAAAAGATATGCACTCTAATCTTAAAAGTAATATAAATTAAATGTATGGCAAGTTCAGGAACTAAAAAACTATGTTGTGAACGAAAAGAATAGGTTATTCAATTTTTAAGGTAAAAAATAAAATAAAATAGAATAAGTGATAATCATAAATACAACAACATAAATTTAATTGCTGTCGTCATCAGTTACATATTAAATTTTCAAACCGTGTTATATCAAAACCGTGTACAAAAAGACCGTGTAAAAACAGACTTAGGTGTATATGTAAATATTCTCCATAGATACACCTACAAGAATAAATTAACTGACCTGTCAAACGTGAAATCTAAACCGATATATGTAACCGTACAGATATAAACGTCTTTAAAAAAATAATGCAGTCATTTTTTAAATTGTGATTTATAATGGGTTTGTGTATAAGAAATATTTTGCATTGTTTGCTGTATTTAAGTCGTTTTAGGAAAAAAAAAATATTTAAAATCCTTTCAAATAAAAACTATTTTAACCAACTTCAAAAGGAGGAGGTTTCAATTTGACTGTATTTTTACAGTATTTCTCTGTCAATTGTGATACGATTTTAATTTTTTTTTTATTCAATAGATTGTACTCTTTATATAGTACCTACAGTCAGGAACTAATGATTGGATTCTAGGGAAATCGAGGACAATCTTCAAATTTTTGTGTAAAACGTGTTTCATATTATTTACGAAAGCCTGTATTTTTAACAAATGACAAACAGTCAGGCAAGTCAACTGACGGTCACCCATCTAACTTTGATCTTAGAAACTTAAAACTGAACACAAAATAGTGAAATAAAATTAGTTTAAGTAACCGACATCAAAAATAAAATTAAAGAAGTTATCCAAATTAAAATAAATTATGTGGTGTTCGTGTTAAGTTGTTTACGGAAACAATATAAAGTGAAAAATAATTTTAATTGGATATAACATTTGTAATTAAACTACTTCTGATGTCAGTTTTGTTAAATCGTTTCATAAATGTTGGAGTTCTGAAGTAAATTGCACAGATTAATGACATATGTATCTACGATATACTCATAGACAATATACAACTAAGTTGAGAATCTCCTTTATTTAAACCGGTTTAAATTTTCATTGCTCGTTTGTTTGACACACATATTATACAAAAACATGTCTTGCTCGTCCTATATGTACTAAGCTATTTGTACAGATGCTTCCAATGTATTTTATTAATGATAATAATTATGAAATACGTGTATATTAAGGTCACCAAGAGTTTTACGCATAGAAAAGTATATTTAAAAAAGGTTTTATAGGGAGCTAGCACTGTTAGAATGTATTAAGGGAACCTCCTTTTAAATTGAATTCAAAAACACCCAAGTCCAAAGCCTCGGTCTAGATAAAAAAATATAGCAACTTTAGCCACGGGTGAACCTGAATATGTTAGTCAAAATTTCGCTACTCTAGGATTCAAATGAATATCTTAAATAGTTAGTGCCTCTTCTTTTTTTCACACATTGGAACTATTCCTGAGAGAAACTGGCAGACAACAGCGGGATGTAGAAGTTCTTTTTGAACTACCTTTATTTATTATTATTATAGCCTTTATTCAGATAACTTAGATCTACTAGAATAAAAGTTAAACAAATCATAATAGTGTTATTTATCTGTGTGCCTCTCGGCAAAGGCCTCCTCCAGTCTCATCCACTCTTCCCTATTACATGCTATCCTTTTCCAAGTCTTGCTCGCCACTTCTGTTATCTCGTCTTCCCAACGCCTGGACTGTCTTCCTCTGTTTCTCTTGCAACATCTTGGGTACCATGTTGTAATGGTCTTGCTTCATTTATCTGGTCCTCTCATTAGATGTCCTGCCCACTTCCATTTAAGTTGTAACCTCTATAATAAAGTTATAATAAATCTATCAAACGGTTTTTAAGTATTAGCGAGACTAACAAATCGAAAACCAAATATACATAGATAATAATGGAGGATAATCTATAAGTTTTATAGATTATTTTTAAATAATTAAACGACTCAGAAAAATGCCGTTATAAATACCATGCCGTGATTCGAATAAAGAACTGAAGAACTTAATTAACGGTTATTTGTGACTTCCTGGACATTTTATAGTTTGCATATTTATTAAAAAAATAACAAGTAGTATCAATAAGCTATGAATCACTTCGTACGTTAATTCAAGGTAAACAGGGGTTTTCACAATTCTGTGATAATAGACGACAGACGTGCGCACGCGCATCTATCGTTACTGTTTAAGTAGACTGGGACCAATTGGGACCATACAATGGTTCCCTAAATAAAACCCAGTTATCTAACAGTGTTAAATCTCTACAAATAAACCCCTCTATCATTCATATTCAACTTTCTAGTATATCGCGACCACGCTTTAACGAAATATACCACAGAAGTAAATAACATAAACCACAAAAAAATTGAAATAAATACAGTACTAATACTAGTTAGCCATAAGTATTTTTATGCATACTGTTTAAGAAAATAAGGAGAAACTCACAAAATTCTCACAAAAACGTACCATTTTGTTAAAATCCAATAAAGTATCACAGAAAATGCAATAAATTATGTTTTTGTACCTGAATTTGCTTGTAGATAGAGTGTGTGAGTGATTCATTGTACTTCTTGTATCTGATGAGAGACTTCTTTGTTATATTAAGGACATGTATACGTAAGTTACATGCGTAGTTATTTTACAAAAACAAACATAATGCGAGTTTCTCCCTTACTCTTAAAATCCGCCTGTCTAGATACTACCATTTTACCTAAGTATGCCACCACAACATTAATGCTAGCAGCATTGTTGTGTTCCAGCAGTTGGTAAGATAGCCAGTTCTGTGGTTGAGGAATCCGGTTGTAGATCGTTTCCATCTTCACTTATCTGCACTTACAATCAAGTGGGATGAAGATTAAGAGCTTCCCCGTTAAGAATAAAATAAGTCCTAAAAATAAGGTTGAATATTGCATTATTATTTTTAAAAATAATAAAATAATAATAATAATAATTTTTTTTTTCTTTTTTTTTTAGAGTAAATTTGACTTATTCACGGGGTAGATAGTTTTCAGAGTCATCTATGTCCGTTCCTTGGAGCTTTCTGACCTTATCTCTCCATCTCCTTTCCTAAATTGTTTGGAACCTCTATTTTACGCACAAAGATTTGGTGACTCCTTTCTTTGTCAAACAGCCAGTGCGTGGAATTACCTTACCGGCGTATTCCCTCAAAGTCAAATCAAGATATCTTTTTTAAATAAACACATTTACTAAGTTCTTTTAAATCGATCCAACAGGGAATATGTATGAGAAAAATAAAGAAATATGATTGAAGGTAGTATTAGTGATAACTTTAAGTGGTTATTAGCTGGGTGTTTGAAAATTGGCTCAGTATTTGTCTTGAACCGTAATGATAGAGGTGGCTCGGGCAGTATTTTTGTGTGAGTGTATTTAAGTTCTTGTTTCTTATTTTGAATGTATCAACACGTTACTTTTACGTTTAAAAGTGTAACACGTTACACAATTAACTAAAGTTTTTGTCATAAATATTTAAAACTATTATTTTTCCTTTAATTTACGTAATACCTATTGTATTTAACATACATCATTAATGTTACAATCATTAAGCAATTATGTATTTTTTATATAATTGTCCGTCAAGCAAACGGATTGAAATATGTCACACAATAGAATTTTTTGCTGTTTCCGGATCTTCTAAAGTATTGTATCAATTGTCCTACTTTTTTCACTGGGTGATTTGTTAATACACGACAGTTGTTAATTTATATCATATTTCACTGAGTTTTTATGCCAGTAAATATTAATCAAGGAGGTGGTCTACCTGTACAATTAGAAAAAAAAATAGTGTTTTTAATTTTTAATATCATTCTCTTCGTTCAATTAGACCTGTATGTAGTCCAAAAATATACACTCAGGTGTTATTAATTTTATGTCGTAATAAGATATCGACCGCTGTGCAGTTTAGTAACACGACAATATTTTCTTTATCAATATGGGAATCACACTTTAAGATTCATTTCTTAAGGCGCCTATAGTATAGTATAAAAATTTAATTCAAAGTTATTAAAGTTATTGTTTTATAATTTCATCTAAATAAACAATTGTAAAATAACCATTCTAACAATTTTCTTTATATTACTTGTAATAGATAAATTTAATTATTTTTATGTAAGTTTATAAACATTTTACTAATTCCTGACGTTAAAAAGACCTAAAAATTATATGAATTTCAAAGATTATACGCGATACAATAGTGTCAAACGAAGATGAATGTCTATATCATTTGCTGAACGTTGAATGCTGTAACATTCTTATTTAGCCGGGTTATATCCGCCATTTTTACTCTTGATTAATTTGTTGACACGAGTGCGTTCTCTCCACTATTTTAGGTATTATTGTTATTATTTGGTGTCTTTTGGTTTGTTACGTTATTACATTTAGTTTTTGTTAAGTTTATATTATCCGAACGTTTTTCTGCGTGAATATGGTTCAACCCAAACCAAGATATTGCACTTTTACTTCGCCGAAAAAAAACTTTTCGGCGAAGTAAAACCTTTGTCAATCTTTGGTTTTTCTTTATAAATAAAATAAATATCCCGTTTATGATTCAGTTTCGACTAACTTTTTTAAATATTTAAAGTATCAAACTTAGAATGTTTAAATAATTATGATAATGTATACGCACTCATCAATTCTTAACATTTAAAGACCGAGGAACTTTATGAAACCAGTCGCTTATGCGTGGGATTTTCAATATTATATATATCTCGATAGAATTAATATTACCTCACTATTACATCGGTTCATGGTCTCGACAGGCAGACAAGAGTTTTCTTTACACCATTCTCTGTAATTTGTATAAATAAATAGTTCAAATTTATGTAGGAATTTTGATTTTTTTAGTTATAAATGTAAAAATGTGTGTCAAGCTTGAAAAAAAATTCATTAAATTTTCAATTAAAACGTATTTTATTTTAATTATTATAAAACTGTAAGTAACTTAGGAGAAATAGCAACTTTTTTAAATGGTACAACTTTCGAAGACCAGTATAATATTAATTTAAGCTTAAAGATATGAAACATTATATGATATGGCTATAAAAATTCAGGCCCATTATATATCCATCTATTAAACAATTATATTGGTAATCTGATATATGTTAGAATTTGAATATATTTGACTGTGTTAAACTTGATTGACGTGCGTGAATTTCGTATGTGGTTGTTTGCATATTATATTAACAATTTAGGTGTGACCAGTCAGTGACACCAATAGAAGTAATAAAGTTAACTCTAATTTTGTATTCAAACTTTTTGTAAGTGCGAAGGTATATGAGATAGTGGACTATATTGACTATCCAAAACTTTGAACTTGAATTCTTGAGACCAGGTTACGACAAAACAGCTTTTGCTATCGTCAATCCCTGGTGTGCTCCCGACAGTAGGGTTGCCAACCGTACTATAATATATAGTATTATTGTACTATATTTAGGATTTGCGTACCATATACTGTTGGAGAAATATACAGTAGTTAACTACTATATTTGTTTATTTTTTCCTTTTTCCATTACATACAATTACTATATTTTTTGTTGTTTATTTTGGAAAATACTTTATTTCGCCGATGAAATTTTGACAACCCACAAGACCCCACAGACCCTAAGTCAACTTACTGGCCCCAGTAGATACAACAACCGCTTTCACACACCAACCCGCAGCAGCGTATTATTGTTCTAGTTCAAATTCCTCGTGTGTTTCTCCCTCTATGCCAAGCAGTGAGTAAAGGCTGTCGACGATAGTATTCTAAAAGTAAATAAGAATATGCATGCTTACCATTTCTTTTTGAACGCACCGCATTGGACCTGCGTGGAACCGAACTCCTCATTGGTTTCTCCCAGGAATTTAGGCGACGATGGAGCTGGTACCGAGCAGGCAATCTAGTGTGACGCACTCTAAGCACTGATGTACTTCGTCATTCGGTGCGTGTGGCGTAGCAATAGACGCGCGCGCAGACAAGCCGCACTCGGTGCGTTTCGTATGCAGTTGATCTAATTGTTTAATATATAAATTTAATATATAATAATAACACACATCTTGGGAGTGTTTACATTGCATCTTGTGTTGTTGCTTCTAAAATTATCTATGGTACACTAAAAACTGTTTTATATAATTATTTGACAGTTATTATTCTTGCTATCATTTTCCTTTAACATAATGAGAGAGCGGGATAAACTAAATTTAAATGTTAGAGTGTGGCGACAGAACTAGGTCTAATTTATAATCCACCGTCATCGCTATCTCTTTAGTGCTACGGCGTCGCTACGGCGCGTCTACGGCGCAGCTACGACGAAACAACGTCGTCCAGAGTATTGTACTATGAACTTAGTTCGCGGCTTACATTTATTTTGGTATACCATGAATGTAGGCGACGCACGCACACACACACACACACACACATACACTCACACACACTCACACACACACACACACACACACACACACACACACACACACACACACACACACACACACACACACACACACACACACACACACACTATAAACAGATAGTTAAGAATCAAATTAAGCTGGCAGAAGATTGGGTCAAAAATGGCGTTCTTATGTCTATCCCTTTAAATGAACGTTAATAACATCAAGATCAAAGAGTTCAATATGTAAAGAATAATAAAAGTATATGTAACGTTTTAAGTATATTTAAAATGGCTCGAAAAAAAAATCTACCTTTTAAATAAATAAAATTATTGATAAATATCAAACACAACCTATTATAACACTACGATTGTTCAAGCGCAAACTCAATACATTACAAGCAATCCCAAGTAGCGATCTTAGCACTAAATATACCAGCGATTTGAATATAGGGTCAACAACAAAAATTATATTTGTTACTAATGTATATAAAATAACATTAAGTTTATAAAACGTACTCTCTAATTATAGCTACAAAAGTCATAACATCATTTCTGAAAAAAAATATGTGTAATATAGCAGGAATTTTGAATTGAAATTGTACGACCAGTCTAAATGACTGGTCTGGTATATCTAGTGTTAGATACTACGATTTTCGCATATAAAGTCCTATTGCTTACCAGCCGGCGTCGAGTCAATTGCTGTACTTTTTATAAAGATAAATGAGTTCTGTATTGGACGGTAGTAACATCAACTTCATACTAATTAAATGAGAATGATTTTATAAATTGTTTTGACTTTTTCAATCAAAAAATAATAATATTTTTTCAAATTTTCTCTTGTTTTAGTGTGTCCAACGAACAGTAATTAATTTTTATTTCTAGTCAAAGTCAAAGTAAAAATATCTTTAATTAAATAGACTCATTTACTAAGTTCTTTTAAATCGTTCTAACAGGGAATATGTATCAGAAAAATAAATAAATGTAATTAAAGGTAATAGTGATCACTTTAAGTGGTTATTAACGGGGTATTTACAAATTGTCCCAGTTATAGAATTTAATTATGTATTAAATAAATTATTTTAAAATTAAAAGTAACACTAGTATGCATATTACCAATTAACCCTACTACCGCTTCGACGAATTACTAGCTGCAGAGAAGAAACGGCGCAAGAAACTCTCAGTCTTTAGTATTTATAATGACATTTACAAATTACTTATGTCATTATGTATTACAAATATATATTTTTGTTTTAAAGTGCAATATTTTATACATAGATATATTTGTTAGTAATAAGGCTCTGAAAAAATAAGTTTGTATATTTAAATTAGATAACGTATATAATAATGAGAAGTATTTCAAGTTTCGATTACGAAAACAAAGCGACTTTTGCCATGGTAAATCTGTGGGTGGGTCAATCAAAATTTATTTTCTTGAACTTATCCGTGCTTTAGAAGGCGTTAAGATCCCGGTATACCCACCATTCCGCAGCAGCGTGGTGGTGTTATATGTAGAATAGAATAGAAGAGAATTGATCTTTATTGTACATCAGCCAATTCAAGAAATACACAAAAAACACTTAGATAGATAGATAGATAGTCTTATTTTCATTTCTACATCACACTCAAAAATAAATCCAGACAGTTTAAAATAGATGATATCAAAGACCTTTGTGTGCGCTGCAGAAGTGCAAAAGGGTCTCAGCTCAGTGACTGATTTTGTTCACATCCCGATGTGAACAAAGCACTGATATTCTGCTACAACCTTGACTAATTTTGTACAAAGGGCGACCTTATCGATATGTACTTCAAACACTGCATGTGTTTCTCCAATGCAGGAGGGTCTGTGACAAGCAGGAGGTCGTATAAGTTCTGTTCTAGATGGTATTTTAAAAGCATATTAAAATTATGCATTAACTATTCTTTATGAACGCAGAGGCGCCACTATCCTTCAACGTGATTTAATGATTGGTTGTTACACTAACGATCGTCTATTGGCTTGTTTGCGATGATCACATTTAAATTATTACATCAATCTAGGGTTCTTTAATGAAAACAACTGGCCTGAAGAATTAATAAACCACTCTATCTGAAATAATCTTAAAAGTTAGTCTTGACTCGTTTGTTAAAAAACACTTTTTTTTAAATTTATTCTAACAATTAACAGTGATACAAAAAACTAAATTATTGTTTGTTGTATCCATAAACCCTTGTCAATTTTTACGTACACTCTCGTAATGTAGGGTAATTAAAATTTTTGCGCAAGTACATTTTACTGAACAATTAAGACGTAGGTAGTTCAGGGCTAGCTTGAAAAATCATTCTATAAGTAACAAAAATTCTCTAGGACGGTGGGGGATTCCCCCAGTCTCTACGCTATTTGTTTTAAATGTGGTTGAGGACTTCGGTGTCTATCTTTACATACTATCAAGAGTAACGAATCTTAAGAGCTATCCAGTTATCAAAAAAAAATTATGTCATTTATTTATTTGAGAAAACCAACAGCGTGATATCGTAGTTCTAAGGACGTTACTCACTAGACGCATACAACATTACAAAATTCTGTCATTTAGCTGTGATCCTATAAAGTGGTGTTTCGCGCATTCAATCCTACACCATGCTCCACCTTTCTAAATTAGAGTAAGGTTCTTTTTTCTTTGGCAAGTTGTCTCTTCAGTTAATTTTAGGTTACAAATTATATGTCACATAAAACTGGTTGGTAATTATCTATATAATTACCAACCTGTACACATCAGGGATTCTCAATTATATACATAGTAGTTAATTCTCAGTTGTGTCTGTTCGTAATGATGCCATTGCTATAGCGGTTTCTGTTTTTTGCTTCAATTAATTGAATGAATATATCGTATTACGAAGAACTGTGAGTGAATCTCCAAGACTACTTACATGACGGAAAAAAGTATGTGAATCTAATTTTATTTAAATAATACATGCATACTAGCAAATATGAACTGAAATTGGTAATTGTTGAACTTAAATATTATGATAGATTGTAATAAAACCTTTTATTTTAAAACTTTTTGTCTATTCTCTAAAAAAAGGACTTAAAGACATCAATTTATTATAGTCTACAATTTATATGATTGCTTGGATTTACTTATCTTCGTAAAAAAGCGAACCGAGTTAATAGTATTGGGTAATTCCCCGTATCTGCCAACATGTAGCCAATTGTAACAATAAAGAGTTTAAACGCCCTTGAAATGAGAAACATATCACGTTATAATCTTCTTGGGTGACTAAATGTCTTTTGCTATGGTAGATTCGCAGATTTGAACTATTCCCGACATTATGTATATGTATTTACTGATTTTATTAAAAAGTATACATTTTTTCACCCAATGACAAGGTCTAGTGACATAATTATTGCATCTACACAAGTTTAATGTCACTAGCATTTATATCATTTAAATTGTTTAATTCTCTTCGAATTGACCAGTACGATACAATTTAAAAATAAATTATAAGCCTTTCCTTTAAGATGTTCGTCTCTCCCTTTTGCCTATTGATGATTCCCGTTGTTGAATATCCCAAAAATACCTTAAGGTGGTAGATTTTTAGAAATGAAACCAAATATCTTATGCGAAGAGAGTGTATAAGTAAATCATAACAACTTAAACTATATATATACTTTGAACAAAACTCGTTAGCGCGATTCAAAACCGTCCAGAGACATCTAGAGACCAAATCTGGTATTGACATTAACTGCGTAAATATGAGATGACTTTGTACACCCGCCATAGTCCATAATAAGATCATTTTTCTATTAGGGCAACACCTTTGTGGATTCAATTAATGGTTGAGTTTTCAAAAACAATTGGTTAAATGATTTATTTATTGGTTATTACTAATTTCTCGATTTTTGTATTAATTGTTACCTTTAATGAAATATTATTATAGTTGATTCGTAATTGACAAAACAAAATGTTAATGCTATATTTGTTAACTAAGTTATCAACGAAAATAGTTATGTGACTTAAGGTATTTACTTCTGTAGTTCTGTGTTAAAGCGGCGTATGCCAAATTGAACCTTGTAGCCTGTCGCAACTTACTTGGGCACTTAGCACCTTAGATAGCCGCGTCGTATCATTAATAACTTAAATCATACGATTGAAAGTTTATAAACAATACACCTACTTGACTGATAAGATTTAAACTCAATGTCATTTGAGGTATTTTATTGAAATTAATTTAATTACAAATTTATTCAATAGATAAGCTTTGGCAATTTTTGTCGCTATAAAATGTAATGGTAATTATTATAATAATTAGTATTATTGTTTTATTAGTACACGTTAAATACGTTTTGATTAACTTTCAATGTTCGTTTATTTCTCATTATATTTCGGATAATTTTTATTCGGATCATTTTACTTCGGGTCAATATAAATTGTTAGCTAAGTGACGTCATTAATCCATTATGGCGGATACCCAAATATAGTGTATTACCTATGTTTTTATACACTGACCATGATATAGATTGATACCATGAAAAAGTTAACCGCTTACTTCAATATTACTGTTCATGCAAAATGTTCTAGAGAACTGAAATATCAAGATGTATAGAATTGTTACTTCCGAACGGTGTCGATAGATGGCGCTGCACACTTCTAGCAGTAGATCGCGCAAGCGAAGTTTTTATGGAATAATATGTAGGTATATGGAAATTTAATTATAATTGCTATGCAATTAACCCGTTGCGTATATTTGTTTAGACTACCTTCGTGCATTATAATAAGAAGTAGATTTCATTAGTACGATATACTTTAACTAGAGGGTAACTCAATAATAATGATACGTAAGAAATAGCATAATTACTCTTTTAATTATACACTTTTTTATTATTATTTAAGGCCAGGACTCACTCCTAAAGCACTCCGACCCAATAGGATCATATGTGCTTCCCCTATCCTAGTGTCTGGCGTTCTGGAATATTTCCAAGATGTATCTACTAAGTACGCTTGGAGTCAGCACCCTTATGTCTTCGGAAGTGGGGTAGCCCAGACGAAATAGACCTATTCTTTTCCTAGCGAGAGCATCTCAGTAACACAGGAGGCGTTCCACCTGTTCAGTGCTCTCCCTAAAGGCCCTGCAAGGAGGCGTTTCCACTAACTTTATTTTAAATAGTATGCCATTTGTGCTATAGTGGCTAGCGATACATTTAAAAGTGAAGGAGTTTCTTGCGCCTTTTTCTAGCCAAAGCATTTCCCAAAGCTGTGATTTGCAAATTATGACAATTTAAAAGATAAAAGAACACCAATGACGCCGTCTGATGATAAGCAGGAGGAACAGGAGAAGGAGTAAGAGTCCATATGTGAAGATAGATATGTGATATAATATGTCCGTATGTGATATAGTTCGCATGCGAGACAATGCCCTAGCCACTTCCACTTGCCGGCCCAAACGGCTTTCACGTCTCTTTTGAAGGAAGCTCTACTTTATATGAACCAGAAACGTTGTTTTCATATAAAATTGTATTCCTATTTATTGAATAACAATTTTGTAAAAAGAGAATAGAAAATATAATAAAAACTATATACCAGTTCTTGTATTAATTACACTTCTATATTATATTTTAAATGATTTAAAATTACTTGTCGTTACTCGGTTTCTGAACGTAATTATCCTTGCGTTTTTGCGTGAATTTATAAACTAATTTGACAATAACAGATTGTTTTTGACCTTGCTAACTTTTTAAAATAATAGCGATGTTATTATTGTTATATAATGACTCGTTTACGACACGATTTAAATAAATAAAACTACAGTGACGAGGCAATAGCCTCGATAGCAATATTCAACCGACTTCGAAAATGAGAAAGAGATAGGATATCCATTAGCTAAGCTTATTTAGGGATATTAAGTCATAAATGTGAACTAAATTAGTTCATGTTTGTTTTCGAGTTCGACTTAGTAATAACTAGATTGGCCGTATTAATTTTCGCTTGGATCTAATGAAGATCTTCGGAGAACAGCAGCGAAGAAACATATATGTATATAGGAATTATAGTATATTACATATAATAATATTACAGGTAAATATATTATGTAATATAATTTTATAAAATTAATATATTTTTTAAATAAAAAATAAATATAAAAATAAATTAGAATTAATAAATAAATAATAATAATAAATTATAATTAATAATTATTAATACATAAATTTAAATTTTTATATATAATAATTTAATTAATTAATGATTTTATTAATTTTTTTTTATTAATTTATTTCTTATTTTTATTTTTTTATTTATATATTTGTTTTTTTTATATATTAATTTTATAAAATTAATACTTATTTGTACATCTAGCTTCTAATTCCTGGACAAGTTTAATAAATGACTTACTTGTTAGCAATAACTGGTTCTATGTCGGCAGCCTTAGCTAAGATTGTGGAAGCTAGCCAGGCGGACTTAATTAAAGCCTTACAAACCAGTAATTTCTGCTCCCACTGGGAATCGAACCCCGGACCTTCAGATCTAAAGTGTGTGGTGTAAACCACTAGAACAGACTCGGTTGGTTGTCGACATAGCATCATGCTAAGCGTCCAAAATAAAAGATCATCACCGTCTCATTTCACTCCACCTAGTAGTCCAAGAATCATTCAATAGATACTTACTATTTATATTTTCAAAATCAATTTTAAATCTTCCCAATCCCTCGACGGCTCGAGGGATGGGAGAATACCCCTCGACAGAGGAGGCCAGACGGCCGAGGGTCAGGACGACAGAGAGAGGAATCGGCGGACAATTCTGGCGTTATCGAGTAAGACTGCCCGCTGGAGCCTCGCAATCATTGGTCCATCACCCAGTCCCAATCTCCTTAGATGGTCGCGAAGAGAAGTTGGGACGAGACCATTGGTTGAGACTACGACTGGTATGATCTCAGTCTATTTATATAATTAATAATAAAACCATTTTCAATAAAAAATATATTTCATAACTAAACCATACAGAAGTCACTAGAGACAAGTCCGTTTTATATCTATGTCTTCACAATTTCATTCTTACTTTGATCGTATATTACGCGGGCTTTTGATATGAAAGCGTGCGTACGCGATGGCGCGATAATAGATCTCGTTCCCTTGATACGAATGCAAAAAGGATAGCAATAAAATATTTCAGATAATTCACAGATTCCAATTCATTTTAAATTTGTGTTGTTGTTGTTTTATGGACATGTTGACATTTAAAAAATGTATTATTAATATTGTTTTAGAAATGTTGTTCTGCAGTAATAGGCAGGTATACCGTATAGTATTCTTTTGTTTTGTAATAATTATGACTAATATCTGACCTTCCCTTTACACGTCAATAATACCTGTTAAAAATATTAAGATGCTGCATACAAATATTGAATTAACTTATTATTGTGAGAAAGATGAAGTACTTGAGGGTGTTAGCGACGTAGGCGGGAACAAAACAATAATGATTATGTTTATAAATATGTATTTTATAAAAGTACGGACTCAATGCAGAATAGGAGCGAATACAGACAACATCATAAATAGTAGAGGTCTGTTCGCTACAGAGGGGTCAGATAAACTCCATTTTAAATTTAATTTATTGATCAAATATCCATTTGGAGGTCCAAAGAAGGCGATTTGGAACTTACAACGTAGCAGGCTACGTGGCTTAAGTGGTGCTATTACTGGCCACTATAGCACTAATAGCATGCTGTTTAAAATGAATCTTGTTGAATCGCCTCTGTGTAGGGCCTGTGGGGAGCACACTGAACAAATGGAACACATCCTATGTAACTGTGATGCTCTTGCCAGGAAAAGAATGGGTCTCTTTGGACTGGGCTATCCCAGTCCTGAAGATGTAAGGCTGCTGACTCCTGGTGTACTTAGTAAGTACATCTTGGAGGTATTCCAGGACAGCGGACATTAAGATTGGGGAAGCACAAAAGATTCCATTGGGTCGACGTGCTCCGGGAATAATCCTGACCCTACATATCAAGATAAGATAAGATAATTTATTGATACGTAAAAGTACAGTAAAGGTAATATCATAATTATCTACTATGAAACGCAATACTAAAAATAAAGTCACATATATTTAAAACATCACTGAAAATTTTGATAGATTTACTTTTAAATTATCAATATTAAATATCAGTCCGACCATAGACCCAAAACTATTACGATTAAATCTTCTTTGATCGATTCGAACATTTTTCTGGAGGTTTAAAATACGCGTTCTAAATTCAAAATACAGTTTTCGAGATTCTTTTGTCCACATAGTTTAGTGCACAACACATTCACAGGAATTCAAAATGGAGATTTCGTTGTGTTTTTGTTGGGTGTAGCGAAAAATACTACTTTGAACGCTCGTTTCGTAGTAGGTCTCTGGATGGGTCAATCAAAATATGTTTACCTCGAGCTTCTCTTTGCTTCGGAAGGCATGTTGAGTCGTTGGTCCCGGTTATTACAGAAACTGCTCTAAAGTCAAAGTCAAAGTCAAAATAACTTTATTTAAATAGACTCATTTACTAAGTTCTTTTAAATCGTCACAACAGGGAATATGTATGAGAAAAAGAAATAAATGCAATTAAAGGCAATAGTGATAGCTTTAAGTGGGTATCAACCGGGCATTTACAAATTGTCCCAGTTATAGTATTTAAATATGTACTAAATAAATTACTCTCACCCAACAATTGGGTCAGCGTGGTAGTATAAACCAAATTCCTTGTGTTTCTCTTCAGTAAAAAAACCTGTGCCAGATAGTGGATCGTGTAAAGGCTGTTGATAATGATGATGATTTTTGGCAGGTGTACGTTACTTCCTTTTGACGGAGAATTGGCTAAGAACAATGGTGTCGAAAGCTTTCGTAGTGCTGTCTTACCCATAGTATTGTTTCAACGCATGACGTGACATGTATCAGCAAGCAAAATGTATTTACGTCAAACTTGGTATTAAAAAAACAAAGTAATAAAATATTTATGACCATGACTCTTACCTAGATGAACAGGTCACGAGTTCAATTCTAAATGAAAAAGTTTGACGTAGGTACGCGAAAATTTTTAAAGAATATCTGTTTCCTTATTCAAAATAATGTTGATACAATAATTCGATTATAGTCAAAATTGAATCTGTTAAAAAGTATCGTGTTAACCGTTGTCGGAAATATAAATATAAATTTTAAGCCTTCCTAATTACCATAAGCTTTGTGTAGGAAAATGATAATAGAAATCGGAGACGGGTTTTACACAAGGAAAAATGATGTAATCAATTCCTATTCAAAATTTGTTTTTTTTTTTAAGTTTTACTGGCCTGGATGCAAGTCCTTTAAGCTATTTCTTAATTAGAATGGCTTGGATTTTACTTTTTCTATATCATCACAAGTTTTGGATTGTCGATTCAATATATTTGTACAGTGGTACGAAAAATCTTTTGTCTTTGAGGTAATCTTGTAAGTGGCGAGGGACAGGGATTTCTTCATTATAACTCTCAACAATTTCTTTTATAAAAATATAAAAACATAGATAATGTAAATGAGTATTAAAGACCATCCACAGATACACAGTGTTTTGTCACTTCCACTCAAATGTTTATGAATATAATTCAAAATAAAAGATTAAATACAGTGTTACCTATACTGAGGGTCGTCTGTTTTACAGACGGTTTGCTGTCTTTTTTTTAATTTATTTTTTCTTTTTTTTTTGCGCCGCGCATCGTGCAGTTTGGTGTCTATTCATGAGCAAATCTGATCAGACCGCCTTATTGGGCTATGACCTCTAGAACGTCTACCCTCCACAGTAACCATTAGTTGTTTGCGGTCGCGGCCATTGTTAGTAACAATTGCAATATAAATTCAAATTCAAAATATTTATTGCAAGTATACATAAGATTTAACAATTTAAAAGAAATAATAAAGAAAATAAAAAATTTATATGTTATGTGTTATGTAAAATAATAATAATGTTTTTTCTAAATGTAACCAAACCAAAATATAGCTAAATATATATATAGCTATAGCTATGTTTTGGTTATAGAACATTCAACAATTCCTAAGGGCGTGTTTTAGTCCCGTTGCTTGCTATCCGGCCTGTCTGCTAACCTTACTTGACTTACGATGTAACATTTCCTCTCTTTTGTTGCAGTACTGGTGATTCTATCAGCAACCTTTGTGCTTAGCTTAATTGGAACCGTCTTCTTCTGCTTCACAAACACCATAAATGATGCTATATTATCCGTAAGTAACGTTCATGCTATCATAATTAGATTAGGAGACTAGCGCCATCTTGTCCATACTTTGACCATAGGGATTAGATGAATTTTAAAATGAATACTAAAATTAATAGTCGGAAAGATCTCAGCGAAATAGGTTCATTCGAGCACTGTAAATTCGAATGAGGATTTATTTAAAAATCGTCCCAAGCATGCTTACAATGGTAATAGATTTGTGACGTCACACTTATACGGAATATTCAGATGGATACGATGAGGATATTATATCCAATACCTTACAATAAAATAGAAGCTGTGTTCAGATCACGCACAAATTATAAATGGTATAAATGCAAAATATTGTAATGGAGTAATGTAATAGTAATTATATTGCATATGAATACTTGTTCTAGAAAAAACGAATGCTTTTCCCACGTGAAAATATACTTCAAAATCCTGATTAAAGCGTTATATATTTTGTAAAAATCTCCTCTGCTGAAATGTACTTTATGAACGAGTTTATACTCCGACTCGCCATTGGTCATTTATTCGGTAGCTGTTGCCACAGTTATAGTGGTCATACAATTACAAACCGTAGCTTTTTGACGGCTGTATTCGAGCCTGACTCGTAATCTCAATGCATTTGTAATAAGGACCATTTTATAAATCAAAATGTAAAAGCTTTTTTATAAATATATACTCAATTACTAAGTTCATTCTATTTCCTATTTACTTATATAATGATTTACATAAACTTGTTGCTGGGACAATTTGCAAATACCTTCAATTTTATTTATTTATTTTTCTTATACATATTTCCTGTTATGATGTTTAAAAAGAACTTAGTAATCGAGACTATTGGAATAAAAATAGTTTGACTTCGGCTTTGTTTGTCAACCCTCCTATAACGCGGTGAGTGCGTACCGCGTTGTATGGAAACCGCGTTATAAGAAACGCTAAATTAGTACAAATCACATCATTCGTACCGCGTTCTATGGAGACCAATAAGGACAAGATAAATTATAAATTATTTTTATTTAAATTAAAGAGTTTATGTAAAGAAATTATACCAAAACTAAAAAAGACTGTTTTCCAACAAAAACAAAAAAGACTTTTAATAAAATTTAATCTTTCAACACTCATCCTCACTGTCAGATAATATGAGTAGCCCAACTCATCTTCTTTTAATAGGCAAAATGTCTTCCTCACTTGGATCATGTTCACATTGATTCTCGATTGAAGTTTTTTTCTAACTACTAAAACCTCTCTATAGGGAGCTAAACAATTTCTTAACTCTCTTTTAAACTTTGCGTTACGCACCGTTGAATGATCAGTTTGAATGAAATGGAGTTCTAATTCTTAAGCCAAATTTAGCCCTTTTTTCACATTATAATTCAAAAAAGCCCTAACGAACTAAACATTCTTAGGCTATGTGGAAGGAACTTACGGGACGCTGTTGACGGAGACCGCGCTGTAAGAGTATAGTGTTATAGGAGGGCTGTTGCATTTTTAGTACCGCGTTCTGAGAGTACCGCGATATAGGAGGGTTGACTGTACATGGATTATATAAAGTAAAATTTAAGTTGTTTTATATTGTACAAATAAATGTCATTAAACGTTGAAAAATATACGTTGTCTTTAAGTCGATGGGATGATACTTCTTTGTGGTAGCCAAACTCTTTTTACCATAACTTTTTTTTTCAGAATATGGTGATAAGAAACAATTCTCTCGCATATTCCGTATGGAAAAAACCAAACGTGCAACCTTTCATGAAAGTGCATTTGTTTAATTACACCAACTGGGAAAGATTTCGAAGCGGCTTGGACGAGAAGCTGCACGTCAAAGATGTCGGCCCTTACGTCTACTCGTAAGTTAATTGCTCTATAATACTAACCTCAACATTAAGACTACATTACTGACAATATTCACGCCACAAATGACGGTATACAAACATTTAATTACTATAAGTATTTGGTAGCTTTCTGGGGGCGATTAGGTGAATTGCTTCGGCAGGCAAGGGCAATAGAGTTACCGGGGAGCTTTAGTGGGTATTCCCAGGTCCAATTTTATGGAACTGGGTGAGCCCCACGCCCGCCGCTTAGCCAGTGGTGGGTAGCTCCATAAACGGATTCCTCCTCGAAAAAAAAAACAAAAGCCTTCGTCTCACCTCCTACACCCGGATTCCTCAAACACAAAGGAACTGGCTATCCTAGCCGGAACCCAAAAACAATCTTTCTCCCGTTGTAGAATGATCTTTCTGCAGAGGTTTTCCTTCTCGAGTTCAGGGTGTGGCTGGCGAGTGGTGCTGCAAGCGGCCATAGACTACGGTGACTGCTTATCATCATGTGAGCCGTATGCTTGATAGCCGTCTAAATGATATTAAAAACAAACACAACACAGTTACGTAAGTGGTAGCTAGGAGGAATCCAAAGTCGAGCAGAAATTTGTACCCCGCTGGGAATTCAACCCAAGTCCTATTTGGTAGAGACTGTCTCATCATAGGTATCTATTATGAATGATGAATAGATTCTTAGTAATCTTTACATCAAAGAGTTTAAAGGTCGCGTAACGGTAAGTAGGTTACAACTTTTGCCCGACCTCCAAAATACCATATTTTAAATGTGTTATTTATCCGATTAATAAGTTACAACAAAAACAATAAATGTTAAATATGTACTAAAAAATATTTTGGTCACAGCTTGTCATACTAAACCAAAATGGTTTAACTCGGTTTTTACGATATTAATTTAAATTTTTCATATCCGCAATATTATTATACATAAATTTTATCCTTCACTATTCTGTATACATTTAAATATTAAAATAACAGTCTTTGTCGATGTCAAGGATAAGATAGTAATGGAAACAAGTTATCCGATAAATAAAATGATTCATAAAAATAACATCGAATATTTAATATTTTTATTACTTCATATATTAATAACTTATTTAAACTAACCTAAAGCCTGAAATGAACTTTCTGTAATTGTATAATAATATGAACGGAGCCGATTCACTGAAAGAGATCGTTAGAAAATGTGATATAAATTTCAATTTGATTTTTACTGACAAAATTTGTTTGGCTGACAGACAAACGGACGCAACTGAAATGAAACTATACTCCGTCTTTCCTTCGAAAGTAAGGAACCCAAAATATTATTACATATTGGTTGTTATGATAATTAATGTAATGCGTTAGTTCAATGTACGAGACAGTCGCTTCATTCGTCTAAAAATTGCCAAAAAAGAATCTTAATGGTTTTAATAAACCTGAATTATGAATTCTGAGTTTTATTTTCTAATGTTATAAAGTTACTTTTAGTGACACATTCCAGTTCGGAAAGGAGATCAGATTTTAAAAACCCTTTATCAATCATTGTAATTAGAATTTAATTGTACACTAGCTTTTGTCCGCGACTTCGTTCGAAGAGCATTAAGAATAAAAAAAATATCTTTCGGGGATAAGCCCGCCTATTACAGACATTACCGGCTATGTTCATATTTGTTTCTTTTAGCCTGATATTTTTATATATATACATTAAAATGTTAAATAATAAATGAGACTATATGCTTACTTAATGTCTGTCTGTACGTATCTACGCGTATATGTTGTTTATCGTCAGCGGTTATACCTTATCATACGTATAGAATTACGACCTCCCGTTGGCAGCGTTACATATTACTCCACAACTTTTATAGATACTATAAACAATCTAATTTTGGTTAATATTAGTGAGGCTGTAGGGTGACGATTCTTTTGCCTGTATGATGTAATTAAATAATAGCTTTTTTGTTTATGGTGGCCTTTTTTTTTCTAAGTCCGCCTCGCTAGATGTCACCTTCTTACCTAAGTCTGTGTCATAAGAATAATGTTAACAGCGTTATGTTACGGTCATTGGCGGTAAGATAGCCAATTGCACTGTGGTTAAGAAATCTGGGTGTAGCTTACTTCCATCTTCGGCCTTATCACCGCCAAGATCATAAAGCAAAATATAGAATAGACTAGAATATATCTTTATTGTACATCAGACAATTCAAGAAGAGAAATACACAAAAAACATTTAACTAATTTTGAACAAAGGGCGACCTTATCGTTAAAACCGAACTCTTCCAGGTAACCTTAGGATGGACAGGATTAAAGATAAAGTACTTGAGGGAAGTTGGCGACGTATAACGAATACATACATGATAAAAAAAAATATGTCTCTCTGTACTGTCTCATTATTATTAAGAAGGGACGGTCATAATTTTCAAGTATATAAGAAAATGTTATATTACACTTTATCTTTCATATTTAATAAATAACTTGTAACTCGATCATTTGAAATTAATATAAATATCTACTTAACACCAGTTGTAATGTCAGCATTAGAGTTATTATATTCGTAAATAAAATAATTTTTCATGCCAGTTTATAATGGAATATGTGAATCAAAAAATGCTTTGTTAAAAACGTAACATGTATAACTTGTATCAAGCAAAATACATCTTTATCTTATTAAAAATAAACCAGCTATCTCCCTAAAAAAATCCCGCTAACTTTACTATAAGCGGGCCAATATCGAGTAATCCTCTTCCACATAGAATACTACAGATGTAAATGACTTAATCACAAAACTATTTTCGTTTATAAAATGTTTAATAAAATTAGTATTACAATGCTAAGCTAGTGTCGAATAAAAAAAAACGGTAATTGTCTATGTATTATAGTGTAATGTAACACAATACAGAGTAACAGCGCACAGACACAAAACTGCATTGAAAGACCTCGTTGGATCATGTTTATGTAATTTTAATCATTTAAAAACAAAAAATAAACATAAAACACAATTTATTGGATTTTGTACGATACTTTATACTTTTCTTTTTGTGAGAATTTATCGTATTTAATAATCGATTAAATGTATTTTAATAAATATTGTGTTTAAGACTAGATATACCAGCGATTTGTATATATGTCAACAAAAATTATATTTGTTACTAATGTATATAAAATAACATTAAGTTTATAAAACGTACTCTCTAATTATAGCTACAAAAGTCATAACATCATTTCTGAAAAAAAAATGTGTAATATAGTAGGAATTTTGAATTGAAATTACACGACCAGTCTAAAGACTGGTCTGGTAAATCTAGTGTTAAGAGTGTGTGCACTGAATCAAGAAAATAAAGTTTATATCAGAATAATGGGGACAAGGTGTTAAACCTAGACGCATGGTCACTCCATGCCTATAACCTATAATATCTTTATCAATATTTCATTCCTGATATTCGTGTTTTGTTTTCGTGTGTTATCAAAATCAATAGTGTTTAAAACTGTGTTCATATATCGTCTTATTTTAAGTTTGTATAAAAAAGGTCTGATAAGAAATACGGTTAAGAGGCGGCTGGATGATTAAATTTATTTTTTTAAGTTTAATTTAATTTATTGTTGACAATAACATATAGGATAGGTATAGATACAATAAATATAGTGTACGATAATGCCTATATTAGTTAGTACAACTGTGTCGCAGTCATTAGCGCCAACCTCGACGATGCAGTTTTCTTAAATTACTTTTAAAAGAAGTGTAGTGTAGTAAACTATAATAATAATATGAGGGTAATGATGTGTGATGCGCGGTAACACTTACGGACGTGTTTTGAGTGCTCGTCTATATTTTAATGTTTTGAAATTGCTATCTTCCAAAGTAACAATATTTCTATGTATAAGTATTTGCTCACTGTCAGAATATAAATGACAGTGTCATTAGTTTCGAAAATAGTGACGTATTATAGCCGATAGTGATGCTATTGATACTAAAGGCGTGACATTCATTTTGTGGTAAAAGTGATTGCTTTGGGGATGTTTGTTAGTTTTAAATGTTGTCCAAATACCAGTATTATAACAGATAGTGTAGCAGCTTGCTACGTTGTTTAATTCGAACATAACATACGTTTATCTATTGGCTTAACGTGGTGCGTACTGGACGTAAGAACTCGGCGGCATGCGTTCCAATCCCATGTTGTTTTTTATTTTTTATATATATAGATAGATAGATAAAATCTTTATTTTAATTTCTACATCACACACAATCCATCCAGACAGTACATAGGTTAAAAGACAACATTTTATAATCAAGGTATCAAAGACCTTTGTGTGCGCTGCAGAAGTGCAAAAGGGTTGCAACTCAGTGACTAATCAAAAATAAAAAAATATTATTATTTAAAAATATTAAAATAGGCATAAAATATATAGATTATTGAACATTAATATAACATAAATATATATCAATAACAGCATGGTAGTACTCCCCTATATCTTCTTTTAAATTCAATGTTAAGAGTCGCATATGCCCGTTTGCAGAGCGTTCCATTATCTGATAACATGAAACTTATAGGAACTGGAAAAAGTGTGGTAATTAAGTGAAATATTGATAATTTACGCTGAGTTTACGTAAAGGCTTCACTCACCAGACCGCATTGTAATAATAACTGTTTACGATATGTCAGTCTTAGAACGATCAACATATATGTAGGTAAATTTAATTTTATTTTAAATTTATATGTAGGTAATTTAATTTTTTTTTTTTTTAATTTTCTACAAATGTAATGGACCAAAAATAGATATAAGTCCTATCATCCAGCTAAAACGTCACTCATTCGCATATTTAAATGCACGTACTTTATCTATGACCGGAAGAACCTTTTTCTATAGACAATTCATGACAATTCAAATAGGATTGATGTTTTTATCATTTTCCTAGAATATGCTGATTAAAATCAACTTACGTACAGACATTATCCGTTTGTTTTTATTTCAGTCAACAAACACAACGTGAACGATCAGTTCTAACTGTATACGTCGTATTACATAATCAATAGCAATTCCTTTGACGTATATTTTGACGAAACGAGTAAAGTATCAATGGAAATATCTTAATTAGCATCTTAACTAATTAATGCGCGCGCAGCTTACGTAAACTTGAACCAGCGAGAACACTGAGTGACGTGCTAGGTCAATCTATGCAGATTTGTGTCTGGATATATAGATATTTAGATATTTAGTATAGTTTTTTTTTTCCCTTCTATGGCAACTTGTCGAAGACTTCGACATTTCTTGCCAGTGTCATGTAGTGACTTTTCATGAGTATAAGATAGTTTTGATTTAATTGTATTTGTTCGTGCGAACAATAATACAATAGATTAAAGTAGTATCAAATATAATATTAAAATATGGTATTTACAATCTATTCTAAAAATAATATTTTTGAAATAGTAGTTAAAAGAAGAAAATAAACAAAAGACGATCGCCGAACTCGGCTTTATTCTAAAACAGTCACACGCCGTTCATCCATACTTCAAGGAGGCGGCATGTCTCTCGTTACGAAGCATCCCGATCCCGTGGTCTGCAACAAACACAATATTTAGGTTAGGTTGTTAGTAATATATATTTATGTACATAAACATTTATACTATATACTAATACTTACAGTATAGGCTTGACTGTTACCTACTTATCTAAAAGCAAAAACAAACTAAAGTTTACTAAGAAATAAATATTATGAAAATCAAGTTATATATGACATACATATTTTATACCTACAATACGACTATGACGGAGAATCGACGTCACAGTGGGGTCACTAGGTCTCGAATAAAAGGTATTTTTTGCAGTTTTTCACATGAATATGATTACAATTCATTTTAAATACGAGTAAAAAAAATTAACAATAGAATAACGCTAATTCATATTATTATACAATAACTATAACAAAGTCTTTTGAACGAAAGTAACACTTTAATCATTTGTCGATCCATTGTAATATATAAATAAATACGATAAATACAAAGATTTCAAGTTTTTGATATGCAATTCAATTCTATACTCGTAAACTCCTGAAGTGATCTAGCTTGGAATATTGGAAATGTATATCCTCTCTTAATATACGGTATTATATATAGGGGTAACTAGGTAAATACACAGAGTACATTTATTTTACATAAAAAATGTCTTAGAACGATGAACATATACGAAATTTAAGTAATTTATAGCACTGTTTATGATGATTCTCTAAGAAGTATCTTTAATGAAACACTAATCCTTACCCTTACCAATATTTATGTTATGCAGATTTGCATATTCGTAAAAAACCATTCAAATTTATATAATTGTAAATCTCTTCGTACCCAACGAAAAAGGTACAAATATGTGAACAATATAGTGCATTTGTTTCTGGTATAAATGTGTACAATCACAGAGATAAAAGCTTTGGATAGCCATATTTTTAAGTTAAAATTAAAAACATGGCTCATAGCAAACAATGTTTTTTATACTCTTCAAGAATATTTTACTCATAAGACTTGTTAATAAATAAGCTCATAAATAAGTAACAGAGATAGTGTTATTTGTATAACATATTTAACTTTAAGTGTTGCATGCCCGGTTTGGGCAAACTTACTTTCTTCTTAATCCATTTTCATGTACACACACACACACACACACATGCAAAAACTCACAAATCCTTTTAATATAACAACCAAATAATATCAAACTAATTTATTTGTTTTAATGACAATTTCACTATCAATAGCACCCCTTAAAAATCACTGGAGTAACAGTACGTACCATTTGAGTACCTGTGAAGTACCATTTTAGTCCCTTTATAGGACCATTTTAGTATTTTATAAGAGTACCATTGTAGTAATTTCAGGGTATCTTTGGAACTCTCAATTACCATTATGTTAGATCATTTTATTATGAATGGAATACTTTTGAAATCCCTTGGGAGTAACTTCAGAGTGCCATTTTTATCGATATTCTGGATGTTTTAAGGTTTCATTTTGTTTCAGACAGCAGTTAGAAAGAGTAAACGTGGAGTTTAACGGTGACCACTTGTCGTTCCAGGAGAGGAACTACTTCAGATTCTTTCCTAACAAGTCAACTGGAGCCCAGTTTGATCAGGTCACAGTTCCCAACATACCTTTACTGGTAAGATATATTAATAACTATTAACACGGTTAAACGCTAAACGAAGAGAATAGAAGTGGTGAAAATGTAAAAGTGAAAATATCTTTATTTAAATCGACTCATTTACTAAGTTCTTTTAAATCGTCATAACAGGGAATATGATACTTATTCCTCAATAAGTATGACCAAAATGTCATTCCGGCGCACTTAATATCAGTGACGAAACGAATTTGAATTTGGAACACTATTTTAGAATAGTGTTAGTGTATTGCATAATAGTGTTCCAAATTCAAAATTCGTTTAAAAAATTTGAACAGAATTCGCATAGATAAAGTCCTGTGGCCCTAGACAAGCATTTCGATTATCGAATCGATAAATGAAATGTTTGACAATTACACTCAATTGCTAGGGCTTATGTGAAATCTCATACATTTTCTACATTTAACGATTCGATTACGACTTTCGAATTGGATCTTGTCTAGGCTCTCTATCCGGTAAAATGAAGCGCGCCTGCCGACGCTACAATGGCCAAATAAAAAAAATACTACGCCGGAACTTTTTATTCGATTTTTTAATTACTTTTTTCAAAATACTACCGACAATTTATTTACAAGATCGGAAGATAATGTTGTACTGAATTTCGTTATATCCCTAGGGATAGAATTAATTATATATTAAATTGTTGAGCGTAAAAAAAATATTTTGAATCAAAACTTTAAAAAAAAGGACGTCACTAAAATGTAAAAAGAAATTAGTTCCGCCGTTGCTTACAGTTTCAGCTGTTAATTATTTAAAGAGGCAAAAGGGATCGAGTGCATACAACCAATTCCATGTATTTTATTTTATAAAATAAAATATGTATGTATTAGGGATAAAGACGATAAAGACCTTTTTTTTAAATGATTACATTATTGCAAATTTGTTCATGTATATTTTGACATTCTTAAAGGAATGGAAATTTGAAAGGTATATTCCTGTTACTGACTGTAAATGAAAAAGGGAGCTGGTAACAGGGGCGAAGGGTTTATTTTGTAAATAATAAATAACAAGAACTTAGAACATATATAGCACTTAAAATCAACATTCAAAGTATTGGGGAAAGCCCAACACTCATAAACAGAAAGTAAAAAGGTGTTTTTTAAAAAAATGAAGAGACATTCACACCAATTTATAATTATTTGAAAAAAACTTTTGGGAAAATTAAAAATTATATGGACCAACGAAGATATGGCTTAAAGGACTTAGTAACCAGGCCAAATAATTGGAAAAAAGGCGTTTTTAGTTCCTATTCAGCCAGTTCGTAACAATTCCGTTTATAACTATGAAATTTGTCAAGTTTTACTGTCTTATACTACAAGTATTGGGGAAAAATCTGAAACTATACATTTGTAATTAAATTATACAAAAGATATACGTTTAAATAAACGTTTGTATGCATGCTCCACTCTCTAGAAATGCAACTCTATGTAAGAACATTTAGCAAAAATTTAATTATCTATTATAAATTAGTTAATCCGATACCTTAATAATTAATACTTTAAATTACCTTAATTATTAGTTAAGTTTTTTTGTGTGTTTCTCTTTTTGAATTGGCTGATGTATAATAAAGATATATTCTATTCTATTCTTAATCAATAAGTTACGGCTTAGAATCCAAATTTTATTGAAAATAACATTTTTAAATGAACAAAGAACATCTTGTCAAATTACCCTATTAGGCGCGCTAGACTATTGTCCAGTAAAATATGAAAGGTATTTCTGAACAGATATTAAAAGGTGTGTCAGAATCTCATCAAAAAATATAATTTTGTAAAAACCCATGCGTTCATAGGCTGACTAAAGAAGGTTGTTAAACTAGTAGACAAAGGCCTTACAATATGCAAAATCACATAATTCATGTTTTTTTGTTAAACTACTAAGCGTTTTATTATCCTTAAAACAGGACCTTAAACAAAAAATAGTGCTTGGAAATCTTTAATGGGCTTTAAACGTTTATTGGTTGTGAGACTCGTTGAGACGGCACGCATTAGATTTCAATTTAAGTTCTGCAACTAGTTCTATTCTAGTTCAACATGGGTTCTTACAAAAGAGGCGTGAAAAAGCACTTTTTGGTCCGGCAAGATGAGGGTGGCTAGGGCAGTATGTCGCATGCTTCACTAGCTATCTTCACATATGGACTCCTCTACTGCTTATCATCAGGTAGTGTCGAGTTATTTGCTGAGCATTATATAAAAAAAACCATTAAGCTCCACCTCAAAACTTAGTAGGTCCACCACTCTTGCCTCTCTTACTAAATAATAAAGAATTGACCAACGTGGGCACTTGTTCACGATTTTTGCCCTGCAAAATAAACAAAATGTTTTGAGAAAGGTCACTCCGTGAAAAGGACACTCACTCAAGTGTCCCTCGCAGATTTAATAATTTTTCAGACAGAATCTATCATAGTTAAAGTACGGCATATAACAACATGACTTAATGTAATTAACAGAGCAGAATGGGGTATTACCAATATTTTTCATGATTTTGTTTCTACTGTATAGCTTCTGCTTTTTTGCATTACCGCATAAAAATCGAAGATATTTTCTAAATGGTGCAATGCGAGAAAGATTTCACGTCGTAAAAGTAGGACCAAAACTTTAAACACAATAAACAAACTAATTTAAGAAGAAAAAGAACGGCCCAAGAATCCACAGATTTGAAAAAAAATAAGTAAAAATGCGTACACGCATTACATAGCCCAAACTATCGATAAATTATAGAAACCCAATGTTACTTGAACACAAAAAGAGATATCGATAGACGTATGTAAGAAAAATTGTATTGAAGTTTTGAATTGTTTGAATTTAAATAGAACTTTAAAGATTCCGATGAGATATACCAATTAATCAATTTCGTTCTCTTGTTCCAGGGTCTTTCCAAAGTTTTGGAGACAAGCTTTAACACTATAGTCCAGATACCAATTATATCGAGTTTGCCGTTTGCCAATCACCCAGAAGCATTTGTTCAACTGCCAGTCCACAGGTGAACTATTATGTATTTTCTTCTACTTGCAATAAATGTATGTTCAGGTCAAATCTTACAACAACGCCGCAGTGGTCTATTGGATGAGATCACCTGCTTCCCAGTGGGTGCAGAAATTTTCTGGCTTGGTTTGGTCGGTGGTAAGACTTTTTCTAAATACGCCTGGATAGCTACCACCACGTTACCCAAGCCTGCCGCCATGAAAATAATGCTGTTGTATTCCAGCAGTTGCAGGTAAGTTCCTCTGTGACTGAGGAATCCAGGTGTAGTTCGCTTCCAGTAGGTGAGAAGAAGACTAAGAACTAAAACAAAAATCCTTCCGATTCCAGTTTTCGTTTAGCTAACAAATGTAAAAAGTTGGTTGGATGAATGGATATTGTTAAATATTATAATTGTGTTTAGCGATGGTAGTTGTAAGTCATTCAATAAACCAGTCTACCACTAGCCTTTGTGTTTGATTGACGTTGCACTGGCGACGAGGCGGTACGCGAACAAATTTACGCGTGTGTAATAATTGTGAAGTGTGTCTGTGATTGCAAAAAAAAATATGGCCAATGCCTCTTTGTCTACTTGGCTGTAATTTCTCTCTGCCGAATTCAGAGTCCGCGAGACACAACTAACTGGTTTTTCAAAAAAAAGAGGTAAAAGAGGTAAAAAGAGGTTTCCTATGCTTAACAACAACTTCATTTTCTTCTGGTTTGACAGCTGACGACAAACACGATCGAAACGGCATTTTGATTTGAACCTACGCTAGGCGTGCAGATGAAATTTCATATACACGCTAAGTTACACGACAAAGTACTATTACCTTTCTATTTATTTATTTCCTCTAATTATCACGGCTTAATCAATTACATTTACACTAGATTTACCAGACCAGTCATTTAGACTGGTCGTGCAATTTCAATTCAAAATTCCGACTATATTACACATTTTTTTTTTTCAGAAATGATGTCATGACTTTTGTAGCTATAATTAGAGAGTACGTTTAACAAATATAATTTTTGTTGTTGACATATATTCGAATCGCTGGTATATCTAGTGTTAATTAAAGGCTTTATAAAGAATATAAACTACGAATGTATATTCATTAAACATTATCAATACGGTATATCATCTTAGACGTTCAAGCAGAGTTTTTTATGTATTCCCTTTCTGCATTTTCACAGATTTCTTTGGGGATATGAAGATTCCATTTTCAACGCAGTAAAACCGCTGCTTAGTCTCAGAGGGGAGCTAAAAGTGAATCAGTTCGGATTACTAGCAGTGGTAAGATAAATCGTTATTACATCTAGTTGTTATAGAAAGTAGACACTGAAGTTGTTTGCTCGAAGTTTGAACTTGCATTGAGTCGAAGTGCTCTGGGAGTGAATCCTGATCCTTCACTATGATAAGATAAATCAACTAATATATATAAAATTGTGGATCTCAACGCTACTTAGCAACCTACGCGCAATATTGGTGTAATATTAGTTAAATAATTTTGTGTATTTCTCTTCTTGAATTGGCTGATGTACAATAAAGATATATTCTATTCTATTCTATTCTAAATCTACTGAACTGTGTTGTCTTATGGAATATTTATCAATCTCTTGTAATGCTCGGGGATGCTCAATCATTTTCAGAATTCAGGTAAAAATGTTGTTTAGAACATATCGTTCTATGCCCTCTGATTCTCGAAGAGTTCTCGATCTATGATTGATTACTGTTAAGTTAGCTATTACTACCGCTAACTATGTTGTTGAAAATCAAATTAACACTTCAGGCATCGCAATGTACAGTATCAGTAGAAATAAAGAAAGAAATATATTTACAGGCACAAATACAAAAACTGCACAAGATAAATAAAATATCAATAAAAGGGATTCCGTTGACTCAATGTCATTTGTTTTTACATTGGCCTTCGATGGTCGAATAAAACCTAAAACACTAGTGAAGCTTAGAAAAGGAGGAAGGTAGAGTATTTTAGTAAAACCCATTATATTTTCATTTTTAGAAAAACGACACCTTGTCAGAGAGATTGACAATAAATACGGGAGAAATTAACATGGATAGGATGAACATGATCGAACAACTGGATGGAGAAAGCCATTTGAATGTGTGGGGCAGCGCTGAGTGTAACAGGTGAGATCTTTGACATATTACTAATTCTGATAACCGACTATAAATTTAAATATCAGAACTGTTTGATATACTGTTCACTGAGTGTTGTTTCTGAATGTTGCTGTCGGCTTGTCGGACATCTAATGGACCCTCAAATATTGTATCCGTAGGGAATCCGCCTTATAATACTTAATTTTCTTTGTAACAACTTACAATGAGAAAACATAATGATACAGATTACACACGCGTTAAAACAATACATCCATATCAACTGTGGAGACCATTCCTACGCGCACAAAGGATTTTGGTAACTCATTTCTTTGTCGCACAATCAAGTAATAGTATCCTTGGCCAGCACACGTTTTCCCTCCTTCCTACAATCCTGGGTCCTTTAAAAGAGGCGTGAAGAAGCAACTTTCAGGTTGACAGGATCAAGATGCTTAGTGCAGTGCATAGTATCACTTGCAATAACCGCCATTTTATTTGGACTCCACTTCTGCTTACCATCAGGTGGAACGGATTCGTTTGCTTGATATTTCTATAAAAAATGTTTAAATATTTGCAGCCTGATAAGTATGTGTGATACAAACGGGCAAGGACTTAGTATGTTATTTACTCTAAGAGCAAAATACTAATTGTCAACCATCATCTGATGACACGCGAGAACGGATTAGGTGTATTTGTATTGTATTGTAGAATAGGCATCCATTTCATGATATTCTTTGTTATATTTATATATCTTTGCTTGCAAGTATTGAAGTATTCAATAAATTAGTGTTGTATTGAGGAATAAAATTTAAATTTAAATTTTGAGGTTATATGAAGCACTTTAGGCTGGCGCTATGTAAGACCAGCGCTGTGTATATTTATAGGGTGCAGCAGATGCTGAGTGGCGACCATTAAGTATTTTATAATCGATAAATATTTTTCATTTATTTTCTAGAATAGCAACATTACAGCCGAATAACAGAATGGCTGATTTTTAAGAACACTTCAACTGTTTTTTTTTTTCATAAAGACCTCATTATAGCGTATAAGCTAGTGTAAAATAACGAATATCGATATACATCTTGTGTAAGCCCTTAAGGTCGATCAAGCTTTATTTCACACGAATTCTTCTGTCCTCCGAACTTTTACCCAGTAGTTATAGTAACTGCTTTCCACAAACCCATTTTAATCCATCATGGTGACGGTGAAATCCAAATTAGTTTCACACAGCACATCTTCATCTAGCTAGGTCGATGGCAACTATTAAGATTTATGTTTGTTTACGTATATTTTATCATATTGACACAGTATTGACTGTCCCGCATCACAGCTGTTTATAATGTCAATTTATCACACCAAGATACTAGTTACTTATAGGTCAGAGTTCGTTTTGCTTTGTATCATAATTATAATAATCAGTGGTTAAAATAATTAAAAAACAGATAATTATTTTTGTAGCTACGACCCATATTACTTTCGTCAAGATCTAATGGAATTATTCTGAGATAGTCAACGCTACAGAACTACAGAAATTTATGTACATATTTCTACAATATACTGATAGACAGACAACTCCACAAAGCTGACGGTCACCCATCTTTGCTTAGGCCTTGTTTATCATAACTAGAAATAATAATAGAAAAATTAAAAAATAAACTAATTTTTGGACATTTTCGAAATTATTTAAGTGATTCTGGTCGAAATAAGGTCCCTGGATTTTATAATCTAAACTTTTTAAAACTTTTAGTTCGTTTTTCTTCCACTTGTCGTGAAACCAAAATATTGGTATTCTTTGACGTCCACACCATAGTGTGCTGGTATATATGAAAGACTACTATAACACACCTCGGAAATCTTAGCCAGTAAACCTAAACCCTTAATAAAGGTAATTAGGATTGGGGAAGCAGAAAAGATCACATTGGGTCGACGTGCTCCGGGAGTAATCCTGGCCCTACATCAAGATAAGTTAAGATGGTGTCTCCTCACTACAGCTTACCATCAGGAGGTTCCCTATCATTTGCTGTGCTTTTTATAAAATTTAGAAGGACAAAATAAAGGCTTGCTGGAAACGGCTAAATGTACAATATAAAAATATGTATTTACTATATTTGTAACTATATTAAAAGTGAAATAAACTATTCATTTTGTTTATCATATCAGAGTATGATAATCATTCCTGAAAAGGGCACTTGGCTTTGGCCCTGTGACATGCACCAACTGTCTCAAGGATGCAGACACTGTGATGTTTTTTTATATTAGGAGTCAAATGTGATTATTAGAATCAAATAAAGCTATTAATAACTAATTACTAAGTTGCAATATTGTTATGACTTCAATAGATTATGTTTTAGTCACTTATAAACTCCTAATTGAGCAAGGTCTTGTCTAGCAAACGCTAAAACTATGTATGCAATTGAAGATAAATCTCTTTTGACAAGTTTATGAGAACAGTCTCTTGATTTTTTACTCGTGATTTTCTAGTACTAACCGTCGAACTCTTGAGACATGTGGGTATTGGCTCCTTATATACATGACGGAATGGTAAACAACACAGAAATAATAAAATAATAAAATTGATATTGATATCTATAAAAATACTCTTTCATTATAGACTGGAGTAAGAGTATTATGTTTCCTTTTACGAAAACAAAACAATTTCCACCATGGATGGTCCTAGATGGATCAAACAATACCTTGTTATACTAAGCCGATGATACCGGTTTCCATTCTCGCCCAATTACCTGCTTTTAGGCAGCTTTGCCCAAACATCTCATATTATTCCATGTCGGAAGGCCTTTGCCTAACTGTCAATAAGCTGTAGATGATTATGGACAGTCAATGTCTTTGGTATAACATTACTATTTAATGCTCAGCTGTTACCAATCATGCAATACGGGTCTGGGAATGGTTTGGTTTATATGCGATCAGTTAGCAATACCTACTTGGAGTATTCAACTTTTTTGAAGTATAGTTTCTACAGAAGTTTACCACCTACTTAGTATTACATGTTTGGCAAATTCCGGACTCAATAACCAAACCAAAATTGAGAGATTTCAGTCATTTGAAATCCTCCTTTTCCTATCCTAACGTCAGGTTCGGATTAGTCATCTGGAGGTGACCTGGTGAAATTCTCCGCAGAACCCAGGTTACCCCCGTGAAGGGCAATGGAGTTACCGGGGAGTTTTAGTGAGTATTCTCAGTGCCACTCTATTGAGGTACTGAGTGAGCCCCAAACACGCCCGTCTCTTAGCCAGTGGCGGGTAGGTCCGTAAATGGATTCCTCCTCGAAAAAAAGGTTCGGATTAGTCACAGCATAAGTGAATACTTCCCCTAAAGCGACGCGAACACTATAAACATACGATGGACATCACGTCAAATATAACAATTGCATTTCTAAAACCGTTCCTTTTGCAATGGAATAGAATCTACCAAGAACTAAAAGAGTTAAATGTATTTATATATACTTCCACGATAAACCGCTGAACTTAGATCATTTGTGAGTGTATGTAGGATGAATTGACCAATATTCATTGATTTATAATATGTGTTAATTACATTAAAATGGAAACTGAAAACTACGTAACAAACTAAAAACCATTCGTCTCGTCTGTAGTGACTAAACGTTAAAATTACAACGCTATGAAAGTAACATTGTGTTTATTCGTTTCAAATAACGATATCCGATTAACAAAACAAGGTTCATTGGAAAAATAACGATATGTTTGCGACGTTACCAACTTGCAAGAATATTAGAGGCACGGCACGTTTTTTCAGTGTGGGAGAATTATTTTTATCTCTAACTGTGATCAACTTTTGAAGGTAACTAAAATCCATAATATATTGTATCAATCTTTGCGTCGACAAGCACGACGTTGATTGCTTTTAAGCTAAAAGAAATCAATGAAAGAGAAGTAACTACTAACATTAAAATAACGTTATTTATTAGATAACTTTGACAACGTTACATATCGGAACGAAATTAGTACTTTAACGAAAAGATTATGTGTATCATTTTATAAATTTAAATTCTCCTGAAAATTATGATACCACAATAAAGTTACCGCTTATTTAACGACATTCCAGTCATGCTCGTCTGCTTACGGCGTTAATGTAACTTACGAAACCTGTTTTTAATGTATACTTTTTCTTGGGGCTTTCTAAAGGAAAAACCCACATTAATTTAATATTTCATATTATCATAAACATGTTGCTATCGATATTTGCCGAATCAATTATTTGAGTAAACTCAATATTTTCCTTAACGTTTGTAAGATGAGTTATTACATATATGTATAGTGGTATGTTAACTTACTTACTTATTTTATTATCAAACAGAATATATTTCTAAAAATTTAAAACAGATAGGATGTCGAATTATTGCCTATCATTTAATGTTTTGTAGATTATTTTAAGATATATATAATTAAACAATTTCTAAGTTGTCATGTTGCTAAATTCAGATTGCAAAAAAGAGTTACAGTGGGTATAGTCTGAAGCGAGCATTCAACAGTGTAACACGAATAAAGTGAATGACTGTCTGAACATGAGTTTGTTTTATTACAAATTCTTACACGTTTAAAGATATTTGTGTTACACGAGAAACAAATATATTACTACGGATCAGCTGGTCAAGTGGTTAGTAACCTGCGCTAAAAACTTTACCCGTAGTCTCGATGGGGACAGATGTTTGTTTGAAAAACTTCATATTTATGACACCGTCAAGTTTTAAATACCGTTAGAGTATAATCTGTCTTGCGAGATTGTAAACTACCGATGAATTCTGAATCGTAACATATTGTTTATAATTTAACGCATCATTTCTGTTAGAATATAATCTATGGAATTAAAACCGTTAAATTGTGAAATGGCATGCAACGGAACGTACCTCGCGCGCTGATTGGTTGGACGTCATATGTCAACTTGTAATAAGTCAATGTTGTTGTTTGCAGTATCGAGGCCACTGATGGGTCTATCTTCCCTCCATCGCAGCTAGACAGAAAGACTACTCTGTACGTGTTTTACCCTAACTTGTGCAGAAGATTACCTTTCCTCTACGATAAGGAAATCGAGGTATATATATTTATTTTCATGTCAATATTATAACGAAATCACTTGATATTGAAAGACATTCTGGAGACTACCTTCACATGAATAAATTCTGCTAAAATGTATAATAAAAAGAATTTAATTAAATCGGTTTTACGTCTTTAGTATATTATATAAAAAACTTAAAATAGTTAGTAGTCTAGAGAAATTTATTTTTTTGCTTACATTTTTTATTTTTGACTTTCCCGAGGATAGAGTCGCTGTAAGCTGGTGCTGTGCGCTGTATACAGTTTTCAGCCTAGTTCAGATAATCTTAGACCTAATTAAAATGCTTAAGATAAAATTTAAAATAAATATTGATTGTAATATGTTTGACAAACAAGTTCAGAGCATATTGTATTTTGGGATTTCAATCTTATGGCATTTGATATTAAGAAACATTAAATTCGGGGAAGTAATCATTCCGGTGATTGATGGTTACAAATTAAATGAGGATAAATAAATATGGAACTTTAGTTTATGGATAAAAAATGTATGGGACAAAGAGAACCGGCCCTTGCTATTCGTATATTTTTCCCACGTAGGAAGGCCTGTGCAAGCAGTGAAACTAAAATAGCTAAACTCCCGGGACCAACGTATTAAAGTACTTTTCGAAGAAGCTCGAGATAGCAAATTCAAAGTCAAAATAACTTTATTTAAATAGGCTCATTTACTAAGTTCTTTTTCTTCATAACAGGGAATATGTATGAGAAAAACAAACAAATGTAATTAAAGGCAACAGTGATAACTTTAAGGGGGTATCAACCGGGCATTTACAAATTGTCCCAGTTATAGAATTTAAATATGTACTAAATAAATTGTTAGTTTTAATTTTATTTTAAAATTAAAACTAACACTAGTATGCATATTCCCAATTAACCCTACTACTCGATGAATTAGTAGCTGTAGAGAAGAAACGGCGCAAGTAACTCTCAGCCTTTAGTATTTATAATGACATTTACAAATCACCTATGTCATTATGTATGAATATTACAAACATATACATGTTTTGTTTTACAGTGCAATCAAAAATCTATTTTTATATATTACAAAATATAATAAATAAGTGCATAGAAGCAAATTATAGTGGCCACAAATTTTTATCTTTAAAATTATCTTCCATCGTCTAATTCGTTGTTGTATTCGTTTGACCATTCCTCAGCGAAAGTTACTTTGTAAGCAATATACGCACGTAATTTGTCACAAAATTAGCTATAAATATAAAATTTAATAGCACATTCATGATAAATTGATCTTGATTTCGGCATTCAGACAGACGGAATTCCCCTACTACGGTACCGCCTACCATCAAACGTCTTCGATGATCCTATACACAACCCGGAAAACCAGTGCTACTGTGAGATAGACACTGGTGTCTGCCCTCCGAAAGGAGTTATTAACGTCACTGCGTGTACCATGGGTAAGTGATTGAGATTTTATGGGGTTAAAACCTATTATTACCCATAGATTAACTACTAATAATACAGACTAAATCCTAATTACAATTTAATTGTTGTTTAATGAAATGGCAAAAGAGTTTACGGTTGTAAGGTCTGAATTTTGGACCTTAATAAATTTTATGATATTTATTTTAGTTATTTAGCTACGTAATATGTACTGTGTTAAACATAACAACAACACCACAAAATACAGTATCTGATATATAAGCAATAAGCTACTACATAGCTCTTACGGTAAATAACTCAATAACAATTTAGATTCCATATTACTCTAATTATAATTAAATATTTACATTTTATAAAATAATAATATAATATATGTTTTGTAAGCATCTTGTAGTACAGATATGGCTATTACATCGAGTCCATAATCATAATCTTCATCAATAATGTAACCCAAGCTGCAATAAAATACCTAGCAACCGGCATAATACAATTGAATGTGATATCTTTTGAAATTGGCAGTATATACATATTTGTTTCTTATCTATATGCGTCCTAAGTAATATAAGGTCATAATACAAAAAAGTTTTTTTTGGGTAATCGTGTTTAAAGATTTTGGGTACCCACATTTCAGGTTATTTTTTGAATAAAATACTTATTATTTAAGTTATAACTGTGAAATTAAGCAGAATTGTTCTTTGACTACACTATAACTGGTAGAGACTTTTATTTTGTGTCCTTAGCTTAATGCTACTTTACAAGAATTTTGACTTTTTGAATTTTTTTTGATTTTTCTTTATAATATAAAGACATAAGTGTCTTTATATTATAAAGAGAGCGATATGTAGGAAGCAATAGGTGCTTCCTAGAAGGCGTAGGTCTTTCCCACGGAACGCATGAGGATCCTGGGCCATAACACTCTTGTTACCGATAGCAATTAAAAGAGGGAGAAAAAGAGAAATTAACAAATAAAACAGTTTCCGAAGAGAGAATCAAGTGACAACTAACTATTTTTTTAACGTCATTTTTACAAGGGGTTATAATTATAAAAAGGTAATAAATTAATACAAAAGAGAGCCGATTAGGCACAACTCTCACTCGCTCGCATCCACGCTCGCCCAGTGAGGATTGGTCGGTGAAGGCTGTCAAACTATCAGAGACCAATGGCTTAACATGCACCACAAAGCTCGAAAGAGCGATCACTCGAGACAAAGCTTGACTGATCCGAATGGCGAAAGATGCTTTTTTTTCGTTATCGATACTATAGCGCTCGAGCCAAGCCAACGAGCCTCTAATGTCTATTCGAAGTTCGTATATACCTCTATTTGTCATAATATACATACTATTTCAGGGGCACCAGCTCTGGCCTCGTTCCCGCACTTCTACCTTGGAGACCCTGGTCTGTTCAGTAAGATCAGTGGCTTGAACCCTGACCCTCGCGTCCACGAGAACTACCTGGACATCCATCCTACCTTGGGCATTGCTTTAAGGGGTAAATCCAGGTAAGTGACAATTATTGGTCTGATACCTGCTTATTTAGGTTTATCTATTTATATAAAACTACTTTCTTGACTTCGTAGACACGAACTCAATATTTGATGATATCCATTTTTATTTTGATCGCATTGTAAGTTGCTATTGTTTATGCTTTGTAAATGTTAATTTAGCTGGTTTTTTTTTGTTTATAGTCTCCAAATAAATATGCAAGTGAGGAAGTCAAACGTTTTCTCAGCGTTGGGATTTTTGGATCACGGACTGATATTGCCCATTGCTTGGATTGAAATGGTGAGCCTTTTAAATGTTATAAATAAATTTAAAATAATATTAACTGTCACACTCACATCTATTATCTAGCCCAAAAATAAGCATGAAGATCTTGTGTTATTGTTACTTGGTAACCGAGATATATTGATAGTAATACACCTAAGTCTGTTTTTACACGGTCTTTTTGTACACGGTTTTGATATAACACGGTTTGAAAATTGAATATTATATAATTTCAAATCGTGCTAAATGGAATAAAATCGTGTAAAAAAATTAAAAATATTCAATTTTCAAACCGTATTATATCAAAACCGTGTACAAAAAGACCGTGCAAAAACAGACTTAGGTGTATGCATATACATATCAGAAACATACTAAATAAACAAAAGTTGTCAAATCAGTATGTTGACATATCTTTACATATAGTTTCTTTTTACAGGCTGTTGAAGAGCTCCCAGAAAGTCTACGAACGTTAATATACCACGGTACATTCTCAACGGCTGCTGTGCAATTGGGTCTTGCCGTAACTAGCATTGCAAGTTTACTAGTATCAGGGATTTGTTTATTCGTCCTTCTAATAGGTAGAAGACAGAAACCCTGTGCTAAAGTAAAGATTCCAATTGATACTGAATTGAAAAACCAACAACTGTTATCATGAGAACAATTTAATGTAAATTTTGAGGTTATAATTTCGTGACATCAAGAAAACAAGATGGCGGACTTTAACAATTTTTTTCGAGAATTAATAGACTTACACCGCATTTGGAGTTGTAACATACTGTAGATTATATATTAAAATGCCAAGCATTTCTTCACATTTATTTTGTGAACTGTATAGTTTTGAAGAGGATGAATTGTAATATAACAATGTATCTTTAAGATTAGCAACAAACGTACCTAGTGATGTAAAACATTGAATTTTATGTAATTACCTAGTAAGTACATAAATTGTAACTCAATGCTTAATTACTTCTTTACTATGCTATCAAAATAAAAAAACGAACGAGTCAGCGCCATTTGTAACGTCATAGATAAGTGAACAAACTTCACATAGGTGACTGAATAGCTATGATTGGCAAAAAAATAATAGCTTTTTTATTAAATAATCTAATGGGAAATGAATATCATTTAAATTATATGCGATAAAATAATGGTTTCCATTATTTATGTAGTTCCATGCTTATAATTTTAATATTAAAAACATAAATATCTCCTATTCAATCAAAAAAAATGGGATGAAATTTTCAGCAAATTTGAACGTCAAACATTAAAATAACTACCTCGATGTCTTTCTGCATAGTTTAAAAAAATGCAGCTAAATCAAACACATTTTGAAGAATAAATTTTTTACTTAACATGATAATATTTGTACAATACTGAGATTTATTAATAAACACTCCACTGGTTGATAACTAACTTTATTTTATATTTAATTAAAATTACATAATTAACTGGAGCACGCGCAGTCGTCTTTATACGTCATCGTATTTTCTATCTCCGTCCACATTCGATTAGCTATCTCATCTCACCATATGTTCAAAAACAATAAATTCCGTTTTTTACGGTTGGTACTGAATGATTATTGTCTTTGTAAAGCAGTCCTGTTGATATTTCGAACGCATAGATATTTGCATTGCATGGTTTATAAGTGTTAATATACAGCGTTGTTTTAAAAATATAGTGTGTTGCTTTGAGATCTATTTCGATATATGCAAAATAGCCCATGAAAAGTTTATGATCAACTTTACTTAGTCAAATAATTTGTATAAATATTTTTTGAATCAACGCATCAGTATTCACATTATTAATATACAAAAATAGGTACCTTTTGGGTACCTGAGTTATATTTTTAATTTAAAAAAATGAATAATGATTTTGAAACCAATTGTAAATGAAGTTATATATGTAACTTCATTGACAATTGTATACAGATTACGAAATAACATTTACAAGGACAAATATATTTAAAATTCAGAATATTACTTGTGTACGCCACATAAAATAAATCTTTAGTTATATTTTTGCCGTCTATCCGTTATAAAGTTAGTGTATATCGTGTAATATTTTTATTTTGATATCATAGTACTTTCTCATGTTACATTTTTAATTGTCAGTTTAAAAAAAAATAGGTACTTACCAAATTGCCCTGATTTATTGTTGTTATTTTTCTGGCTATTTATATTAAAATAAATACCCATCAAAATTTGTTTTTATTTTAACTCTACCAAGTAACAGGCTGAAATGCTGACGAGCGCTAGCTTTGTCATATAGTGGTAACAAGTTTTCTTACAGGGCCGCTGCAACTTAAGTCTTGTCTAAAACTTCATGTAAATTCATTGTAACTCATTCTATAAGACAACTGGTACATCACGTGATATTAAGATTAAGGTGTATACAGTTTTTGATCATAACGTAAACTAAAATGCAGGTATTTTTTTAAATTTAAGTTATATTTCAGTTCTAAAACTGAACTTTTGCCTTTAGTTTTAGAATAAGAACTTTTGTTTTCTTGTAACGCAGCAAAATAAACAATTTACTCCGTGGTTATCACTTAAATTGTCAAAATGAAAGCAGAGGCCAGTGCACATATACTTCATCTTTACTCGCAAGATAAAGGTACTTACTATCTTCAAACCTTTGTTTAATAAATTACAGTATATACTTTAAAAAGCTGGACTACTATAGCATCTAATGAACATTCACTTGATGAAACACTATCGTTCTATTTTCTATGAAAACCAGAGCAACAGCGCCGCAACGAACTAAAATTCAAAAACACGAACAACAACGCGACGAGCGGGCTTTATATAGTAAATTGGTTATATAGTCTATTAGTGAAATGGTCGACGTAACGTAAAACAATAGTAATTTTGAATGTATATTCGTGTCATCAAACTTTAACTTTCATTTCGTTATACATATATTCGCTAGACGATTTGTATCATATTTTTAATGAAACAAACAGTGAAAATAAAATTGTACGTGCAAAATATATTTTTTGTTTTCCTTAAGGTAAGCTATTAACGAAATGGGTACTTTTACTTTTATTTTACGAAGTAACTATTCTAGAAAATTTGCTAAATATAAATAAATATTTATTTCAACACGTATTGTTCAAAGATTTAGTAATATTACCACAGGACCTCGATGGCACTATTTTGAACGGCTTTACCGTTCAACGTAACGTTTAGTTAACGGACATTTTTGTGTCAGCTACGCTGTATAATTAAGTAAAAGTAATTACACGTGATTTTTTGATAAGAAAATGTAGTTAGATCGCTGCATAGTGCAATATATGGAATACATAATTTAGCATTTTTGCGACTTATCAATAAAATGGCGCCTAAAATTTGTCGTCAAAACCACCGGGAGGCATAAAGATAGTTGTCAAGAATTGACCATATAAAGTGAACATGTGCCTCAAAGGTCTCAGATACCAAGCCAAGAGTAAAAAAGCAAACTAAGCAAAGCTTACTAGTTTTGTTACCTAGCAGTCTATTGTATAAATGTAATTATTTAAATAAAACAACAAAATCCTTTTACTTATATATTTATTTAAACGCTCTCCTGCACTGGTGGTTCATAGCCTTCAGGACGTTCGGACTTGTCACCAACCTCACCGCGCTTACCACCTCCACCTTCTCCGTGAAGCTCCATAAGCTTGGCAATCTCAAACCTGGGCCTCTTCAGCACTTTCACCTGAAAATTCAACTCTATTTATATGGGCAGCAAAGACGTAGGTTTTGAAGATGTGTTTGATCGTAGGATCAGCAGTAAATCAAAAGGGAACAAATGTTTTCATCAGATATGTTTCATTGCGAGCTAGGTGTGTCATCATGTAGGATATGGACTAACAATTATTACTAAAACTAGCAAACAGGAATAATATACTTTACTTATATATACTTTTATTTATTTATATAGAAATTTAAAAGCTTTATTAACAATGATAGCTTGACAAGTAATATTATTTCATAAATCTAAGCCAATAACTAAATTAAATCTAAGCCTTCTAGGTATAAACTATGTATATTTTTATAAACTCTGACCATTATGAGAGAAACCACTAAAAATGGAAAGTAATTTCAAAACACCATCAAGACAGTGACTTAAGTCATTATCAAATGAAGAGTAGCCAATTCCAATAAAATTGTTACCCCTTTTTTCTCAAATCATATAATTATTTGGCAAGTTTTAAACCCCTAAACAATATTTGTTTTATATCCTTTAATTTTTTTTGAACTACACTAAATGAGATACACATAATACGAAAGAAGTCCTTACCTTCCTGACGCAAACGTCTCTCAGGGGATAAATGCCGTGGCAAGCCTTCTCAATGTCCTTAGCAATGGAATCCGGGATAAGTTTGTTGACAACCTCACGGAGCTCAGAATTGGTGACATCGCGGGTGATGATTTCGCACATCTTCTTACGGATAGCGCGAACCTGGTGATCAAGAAAAAAGATGATTAGCATGGCTAGAGTAATTCAATTTACTACAAGTCAATAGATTAAATAAAAGTACTGGTTATTTTTAAATGATTAAATACTACATTCTTAAAGTATTCTACAATGGATAAAATATCAGCCTCTCTTTTATTCTTCTGTTAGTAAAGAGTGAACAAGACTAGTTGAAATGTCAAGTGTCATGAAATCCATAAATAAATATGCAATCCATAAACATACATTAATGTGTATATCAACTTGTTTATATTAATCTTATGAAACATGTACCAGAATAGCAATATTTATGTATATGTCAACTTCTTCATATATACAGCTAACAGATAAAAGAGGTACATTTATAGATCACCAATACAGTAATATTCTTTATTAGTGTAGTAACTATTATGTAATGCTAAAATTCTCTTAAATTAAGTACTCAAATAGATCAGGTATGTCTGTAGCAACATCACAAATAGCCAACAGCAAACCCGCGAGCCATGATTGTGATAAAGCATTTTATTTCCGCAGTGGAGTGATAGCGAGTTGGTAGAGGGTATAACCCGGACCCCCCATCAAGGATGGATCTGCGTCGAAAATTGACCCGAGGTATTTAAATCTAAATTAAATACAATGCATCTCACTCTTTCAATAAGATTGTGGAAAGGATAGGTTTTAGAAAGGATCTCCATACATAATATGCCTACAATACAATATATGTACTTCATAAAAAAAATTAGTTCATTTGTAGTATGTTTCTTGTTCTAATGTATTGTTTTCTTAATTTTTAAAGGTATGTGTACACCTATCAAGTTTGTTTTTCTAATTCTTGCTATCCTTATCCTTATGAGTGATGATATCATTTGGCATAGTGAACATTAGAAAAGGAGTTAAATTTCATGAGGGTTTAATTAATTTTTCAAAAATTTAGTTTGAATGAATTTTGTCACACTTTCTAAATTTTTAACTTTTTAATTTAAATAATTAAGAAACTACTTGTTTTGTGATATAATTTGATATTATTTACCTGAGTATGCTGAGCATAGCAAGTCTTCCTTTGACTTAGAGTGTCCTTATTGGTGAATCCGATGCAGAATACACGGAGGAGATAGCCATCAGTGGTCTTCACATCAATGTTCGCTTCAACTAGAGTCTGCCATTTCTTTACCATCCATCTGTCAATGAAAAAGTATTATGATTTAATATTAGAAAGAAATAGATCAAAGTAGGGACAAATTTTTTTTTAAGGTGAAGTTTAACACTGTTCCTTAGCCGATAATAGCGCAGCGGTTTAGTTGTAACAATTTTAAACTGAGAATAGAATTTAACAAGCACATTATCAAAGATAATTTGCGAATTTTATATACTTTAAGTATATAAAATTCGCAAATTATTTACCTATACATAAATAATCAAGTCCATATAAATGTAGTAATAGATAATAAAGTGCCAGGCAGCCACTATTGACATCAAATTAAATAAAACGTACCGAGGACACTACTTAGGTGGAGAAAATGGAACTAAATTTAATCAATCAAGTTTTCGTAGTCAGAAAATAATAACTCTTGAATGTAGCAGTGACATGAAGGGCCTAAACAATAATGCAGAGGCACTACATCATGTGACAGCGTTTCTGTATGCAGCATGAAACGATACAAAGACCATGAGGATTAACTTTGTATAGCTGGGCTGCAAAATACAAATTTTTATAGAAAGGTCAAGCAAATTATTCAATTCCACCTGATGGTAAGCAAGTGAAACTATGCACTACACTAGCCATCGTGATCTTGCTGACCTGTAAGATGCTTCTGCACTTGTACATTGTTTCTAAAGAATAAATTGAACCAACTCCATGACTTACGTACTTAAAGAGTTGTTTGATATTTTTTCGTTAACTCACATGGTAAATAATAACTTAAATTAAAGAAGCTTACAGATTCTTGATATTATCTTTGTTTATTATCAACCCCTAAATTTGTAATGTTGACGTATTTGAAAGTTTCTAACAAAAAAGTTTAGTTTCTAAAAATCTTTAAATCCCTATTTAAATACAGAAACAGAAAATGTCTGCTATATACTCTTTTTCACTTTTTCAACATTATCAAAATTATATTTTAACTATTCATCATGTACAGCAACAATTAACCCCACCCCTGGCCTCTTTATACTACAACAGTAACTATCTATGCAGTTCTAGGCGTAACACAGTTTAGTTAACAAAGAACCTCTGTAATTTATGCAATGCAATGAAATACCAATCTTCTTACCTGAGTTTATCAGTAGTTAGATCCATGCCATGGAAGTTGCAGAGAACATTGCGTCCCTGAACATCTTCAGCAATCAGACGGAACTTGCGGAAAGACCTATGCAACAAATAAAATAAATAAAGAATTTCCTACGGGCTCACTTTGTGTTTTTGGTATGTTGTTGCTTTTTTTAAAAAAATATTTACATCAAAACATTGTTATGAATATACATTTTTTATTTCAATGAATGCATACATTATAAACATTGCAAATTGCTAGTTATGACTGTTTTAGAAACTAAAAATCTATATATATACAATGGTACATGGCGGGATTAAAACCGCTTGGAGGACATTGACCGTAAGCCTAAAGCCCTAAGCCTCCACGGCTTCTATTAAATTAATTTATTGTAGGCTTCTGGTTGAATGGTCAACCCCTATCTACTTGGCTAGAGACCACGGCTTTGAATCTCAAAATGGGCAGATATTAATATGAATATGAATATTTGTTTGCAAGTCATGGATGTTTATATATTTGTTTGTTATGTTTCTTTACATATGATCTATAGTTCTGTTATCTAGCATCCATAATACAAGCTATTTATGATGCAAATATGTTCATTATTATTTGATTGTTTGTTGTGGAGTTAAGTTAGACAGTGTTGTGGCCATATTTTACTTTGATGCATAGAACACTAAAATTTCAAAAATATGACTCAAATTAATTACACTACAATAATCAACTCAGAAATTAGCAGTTTGGCAACAAAATCATTACCTTAGCACATATTAATCCATTTTCATTGTAAAGTTTATTATGAATCTGCTAGAATTAGGGATAATAATGTTTTGTAACAGTGACATAAAGGGCCAATTCACTATAAGTGTAATGGCACTACATTATGTGACAGTATTGATATCTGCAGTTTGAAACGATATAAAAGCTATGTTTAGCTTGCATATAGCTGGACTGCATACCTAACATATAAACCTTAACTGCTTTGGTGTTTATATTTAACTTACATTTATAAGTATCAAGTAACAGAACTGGGCCTGATTCTGAAGTATACTCTAAAACTTAATTATCATATTTTGACAATATGATAAAAAAAGGAAAACCGGTATACTATGTGAAATTAAAAAAGGTGTATTCAATATTGACCTTAACAAATGTCCTTAAATGTTTGGTTTTAGGAACATTTTTATGTGTGCTTTAGCACAACTGTTTCTCAATCCAAATTTAAGTTCAGTGTATCCCTTATTCTCATTATGTGCTGGAAAGGATAGCAAACATTTAAAACATTCCAAAACTTTAGCTGTAAATAAACTACAGAATTTTACTACAAGAAACCATGTCAGATGGTGCTGCATAATTTAAATTTAAGTTTTATCAAATTGAAAACAAACTATTTTCTAGCCTGTTAATAATTAAAACATATTTTTGAATGAAATCTGTTCTTTTGCAAACATTATGAGAGGAAGAGTAGACACAAAATTAGCAATTACTTTCCTTAGTCGTGCTATACACACTCTCTCACGGATAAACAAATTTTACCCTAAATAAAACTGTTTTATGACAAATAATTAACAGTTTGACTTTTAAGTGGCTATGTTTTTATCATTTTTCAAAAACCATTTTCTATACCCTATGGAACTAAAGCTATTTTATTATGAATTGACTATACACCTCTTGTGACAAAACCATGTTTCATGATATTTTTAAGACCAATTTATTTCAATATTTGGAGTTAAGTAATAAAAGAAATATTTTTAATGTAACTTCAATTAAAAAACCAAAATAATGTACAAAGATATTGACCTCACCTTTCAGCATCAGTGTCAGCTTGAAGATCTGCCAGCGACACTTCAAACACACGGCCCTTCAGTCCCTCTGAAGCAATTTTTGTACCCTTGAAAGATAAATTATTATTATTTTTAATAGAATGCTCTCAACAGTTATAGTTAAAATTAATTCCTAGTAGTTGTCAGCAGTAAATCAAAAGGGAACAAATTTTTCATCAGATTTGTTTCATTGCGAGCTAGGTGTGTCATCATTATAACCTCAAGTATATGCTATAAAAATCAAAATAAGATGCAGTTGTAAAAAAAACTGGGATATTATAAGCATGAAACTGTAGTTTGTCATAATAAATAAATTTGTTGGCCGTTCTCTGCAGAGTAGTGATGGTGTTGGCTTGTACTATTTTTAATGCATTGTTAAAAAGACACTTACAAAATTCTCAAAAATATACCTATTTCTATGTTCTATTACTGCACTCAAATTTACGAAAACCACATTCATATGTATGTAAATATACTGCAGATCGGGAGGATCATAAGTGTAAGAGGATCAAAACCAAAATTTTAATAGCTAGCCCCCATCTAGGAGTACAAAATAACTAAGGTATATATTACATATTATCACACTTTATATATTCACCAACGTTAAATAATGGAGGTACTGATTTTGAATATTTATATATATATTTGAATATTATTGTAATATAAAATGCTCTGAATTTTAAATGAGCCTCAAACTACATTTTTCATCAATTTCCAAATCACACTGGAAATACAAACGCATGGTAGGTAATGGTTACGCATGGTGATTTTTTTAAAATAGCTATCCAAAAAGCGAAACTAACACCACAAAAGGCTGTCAGGGCGGACAGAATACACAGAAATAACACCAGAGTGCATTTATATAAGTGAATTTTTCTAGTAATTTTGAGGTTAGTTTGATTTGTTTTATTAAGTATACTAGAAAATAGGGCGAATACTACCTGGGTACGGTTGACAAGTGTGGTGCCCACTTGCCTCTTGGTGAACATGGACGGTGCTTTGACATCGTACCAATCTTTACGTGTGAATGGATCAACACTGAAAGAAAAGTATTCGAATGAACATAACCTCAAAACACTCAATCATTAAAATTCAAGTAAATTGTTTTAAATGTAGTTCACTTTAAAGAAGACAAAGCTGACAGAAATCAACATGCATTACCTAAACTAAGATAAATTCTAAACATGAAAGTTCACGACTGACACGAGACGTAATTTGTATCTCAAAATACTTTACCGATCACAATATTACTGGCACATATTTAATAATTAAATAAATGTATACATATTGAACTAAGAAAATTTACACTTATTGCAGACTTACATCTTCTTTTTCAGACCTTTTTTGCCCCCTTTCGAAAGGCCTTTATTTTTACCGACCGCCATGATCACACACAAACTTTAGAAAGACTTGATTTGTTTATGGCCGGTGAGACGTCAAACAACTAGTCTATGGTAGAATTAGTTGTTTTTTCAGGAGGCTGAGCTTCATATTTAAGACCTTTGAGCATTAGGTAATCACAATCGAGTCGTTAAATTAAAAATATTTGGGATTTGTCAATTACGCTTGAAAGCTAAGCGAGAGCATTTGGCTATTCTAATGCAATTATAGATATGCATCTGTCAGCTTAGCAAATAAAATTCTAGCAAGAGATAAGGAAGAATTTAAAAATAGTTTTTTTAAATTATTTAGTGTACAATAGTGGTCTTCATATACGATCAAAACTATATAAAATAATTTACATATAATAAAATAAGAAATCAAAGGCAACTTTAATGGAAAAAATTGTATACCAGTGATTTGGGTAAACTGTTGCTACATTTTTCACAGTTTTCACAAATACGATATTCTATTCCACATTTTTTTCACTTTGCCAACCCCCTTAACAAAGCTTTTCGAAAGTCATCACCACTATCGCTAAACGGATATTGTATGGGATTAGAGCGGACATATTAAAACTCAAACAGTTTTAATTTAACCTTTACGATTGTAGTTATTGACAGAATATATTGTAGACAATATCGTGTGTTAGAACACACGATGTTTATAGACGATTCACGATATTTTTTTATACACACGATTGATATGGCATACCAGAAAACGTGAGGAATTCTACATAAGCACTGCCCCTCTAGATTAGATTGCTTCATGATGATAGCAACTGCATCTGTATATAAAAAAAATATGGGATATAATAATTACCCTTAATAGCTAAGCAATGGCTATACCAATGCCTATTCGTCTTTCACTAAGCAATGTCTTTAGTGATTATCAAAAAAGATAATGTCTAGGTTCTATGATTCAGCTGTTTAGTACTGTTGAAAACCCCAATAAAAATTGCAATTATTTTGGGTTATATATAGGTGACTATTGAACCCTATGCTGTTATAGCTGTTAATTCCTTAATAACAATAGAATTATGTTTTTAGGCTAACGGTAACATTGAATTAGAATGAATGAATCCAGAGGGCCTAGCCGAGATGCATTTCGATAATTGTAATTGTATCGCTAAATTTAAAAATGTATGGGATTTGAAAATTACCCTCGATTACTAAGCGAGGGCTTATGTCAAAGCATTTTTACATTTAACAATTTGATTTCGATTATCGTATGCAACTTGTCTACTTACAGGCCCTCAGCACAAGGTTGCGATACCAGCGTGATAGTTTAACGACAATGTCAACTGTCAAAGTCATTTCATTAGAGATTTTTGTTGGGCGAACTAGTGCGTGTCGTGTGTTTGCTAATTTTGGTTGACGACCGTGAATTTTAGCCGCTCGTTAATTGTAAATGCTTAATTGTCATATATTCGCACAGTTGTTGCTAATATAGTGTATTTATAGTTATTGTAATGGTATATTCTCTTCAGTAAATAGTTAACCGATTTTATAATGGGTGCAAAAGTGTCTAGGACTGATTTTGAGTGGGTCTACACGGAGGAGCCGCACGCTAGTCGCCGGAAAATCATATTGGGTAAGTTATTACGTCACGTATTTTTATTAGAATGCATTAAAACTGTTGTAGTAACCGATATATACAAGAAAAGGCGGAAAAAAGGGGGCATTACTCATTTTTGTACTCGGGAGATAAAGTCTATGTGTTGTCTTGTTCAGTAGTACTCGAAAACGCCCTACGATTAATTATAATATTTTAATCGAAAATTTTCTCAGAAATGCTTGAATATATTTTGTTTATGTTTGAACCCCTGCATTTATGATAAGTTATTTGTTTATTATATAGTGATTTTGCCCAATTGGCTCTAAACAAAGAGCTGATAAAACTCAGCTCTGGTAACATAAGTGCAGTCATTTGAGTTTTTTTAAAAAGAGACTGTCAACAAAAATGTTATATATTAAACTTAAAGCTATGTGGTTAGTCACAGACGGTTGATTCTGTGCACAGAAGCATCTCTGTAGTAGAAAGATCTCTGTATACAATGTTACATTATTTTGTATGAATATGCAAATTTGCATGAGTGAGGGTAGTTATTATTTTCCAATAAACAAGCTTCTTAGAAAATCACCATAAATCATTGCATGTATGTACTCTTCGAATTGACAGTGTTACGCCAATATATATTGTATAATTCTATATGTTAAGCCAGGTTACACAATTTCAAAATGAGTAGTTTGAGCTATTTCACATAAGAGAGTTCTCAACAAGAATTCACTGTGCATGGCAAAAACTTGAAATCTTTTTATTGATATGTGATTTTCAATTTTAATTTGCATCAATAGAATAAGTTAATTGTTTTCATTATCTTCTATTATTGAGTTTGATTCACGAGTGTTTAATTTTTGAGTTTCTGTTTTATAGTTCAGAAATTGCACAAACTACCAAAGAACATGTGCTAAGATTGTTTAAAAAAAGCTTTTTTTTCTTTTTTCTATGATGTTGCTATGTATAGAATAGGATATATGTTTATGTGTGTACAATAACATGTTAAATACATAAATAAATAAGGTGGAAATAAAATAGTTTTAGCTTCATCTTAATAAATAATTATTCTGAATAATATCACCACTTTTTTATGCAACACAGTTTCAAACAATAAATAGTGCTTTTATATAGTATATATTTTATTAGTCATTGTAAGTACTGAACTAGTATTTTTTCCTGTACTTGATAACATTGACAACAGTAACATTTGCTTGACATTGAATAACTTTTGTTTTTGTTTGACCTGATAAAATTTTTATTGTTAATATTATTAATTGTTTTTTTCGCTTAGCGACATTCTCCCTGTCTGACAAATTTATTTACTTCAAGTTGTACTTCAGAAGCACTCCCTGCAATTGTTAATGCAATCACCTAGGTAAAGATATATGGGATTTGACTTAAGCCCTCACTTCACTAGCGAGCGTAACTGTTAAATCCCATACATTTTTCATTCAGTGTCGATTACGATTATCGAAAAACATTTTTCCAAGGGTTCTAATTCCTCAGAGCTCGTGGACTATAATTGCGTTGCACAATAGATCTTGTAACTGGTTATGTGTCTTCGAGCATATATCTATTCGAAAGACCCCAGTTCACAAAAAGCCATAGGAACATAACCAACTGTATTATAGAAAATATAACAATCGAGATAAAGTATTCTAAGTGTTATACTTAAATCGTGATCGTAAAGTTGTTTATTATGTATGTCGTAATATTTTAAAATAAAATATGAATCACTGTGTATTTTAAGCGCAGATGCTATTTCAAGTTTCCCGATTCTTGCCATTTTATTTATGACTAAAATTACCAGTTGAAATATTTAACCTGTCAAGACGTAAAAACTAAATTAAATTACTTATTGTATAAAGTTTCTCGGGAATTTATCACGGCGCAACAAATCTATAGGAAAGTTTGAGATTTTGTTACTTAACATGAATAAACGAAAAATAAGAAATGTATTTTTTATTGTAAGGAAACGTACAGGTCTTAAAACAAGATGATTAATACACATTAAATTTGTTAATCCAGTTAAGTTTGCGCCTATAAACAATTTTATATAAACTGCAGCTTGCTATTTAATTAAATTAAAAAAAAAATTAAAAGCCCAACAATATTACCTACTTAGAAATAGAGCGAAGGACAATTTATACCTGACAACTCTTCTGTACGCGTTCAAGGTAGAATTGAAAATGTCTGAATAACCGAAATTCCTACTGTTATTACGACATGAACGCAGCAAAAAGGTGTTACAGGCATTAGTTGAAGTTATTAGAAGAATTATGTATTCTTGAATAGAAAAGGGTAATCTATGCAATCAATCAGAATTTTGTACAGTAATACTTGATCTTTTACCATTTGCGAGATAGCAAAGAAGTTTTAAGAAGAATTAAATTCAACAAATACAAAAGTCTAGAGAAAAGATTTGAATTCCATATAAAATTAGCAATTTTTGACGCAAAATCATAAACTACGAGTTGTCTACTTTAAAACAAAAAGCTGACAGGATAGAAGTCCGTCACGGATTACTCTCGGCGTAATAGTAATAAGTCCACTGTGTTACTTACTACCGGTGAGGAGCTTAAAATACTGAAATCTCAGGTGAAATTTTGAGATATGGTAACCTGGCTATGTCCGCGTTTGAATAAATTATAATTATTTATTTTACAATTTATGTACACACAAAGACAATTAAAAGGACACAACAGAATATCAGAGAGCTGGACACCTTTCCTAAGGATATCCAAACCGGTCCTGCGCTAACAGCATCCAGCGGCTTCCGCGCTTAACTAGATCGACGGTCCATCTTGTGGGAGGCCTACCAACGCTGCGTTTCCCAATACACGACCTCCACTCGAAGACCTGACCTGACCGGATCTTATAATACTCATTGACGTTTTAAACAGTAAAATTAAGTCAGTAATAAAGTCGGTCGTTAATATTTTGTAGTATTTTTTGTAGTTTCTTGTCCATTACTAAGTTACGCCAAGTAAGTTGACGTTAAGTTGAAGTCAATGCTATTATTTATAATTCCACATATGAGTGAGAGTAACATATTCACAGTGATTTAACTAAAATATGACTTAATGACCTCTAAATTACCACACTTGTTAACGTTACTGTTACGCTAACAAGAATATTAATTAGTAAGAATTAGCGTCATAGTCCTGACATGCTACTGTGCTTAGCAGATTATATTATGCTTATATATGATATTGGCGTTTTGTATGCGAGGAAAATAAAGTTGATTTTTTTGTAAAATATTTTTAATTCATCTAAGTATGTATCTTTCTTATCTATGTACTTATGTCATCTAGATTATGTACAATATAGTGCGTTTTATGAGAATTTTATGTATTTCTCCTTACTTTATCTAGATATATGCATAAAAACACGTCACAAAAAAACTATTGACGAAATTAATTAGTGACTGGCTAAGCTACTTAATTTTATTTGTTAACCAAATTATGAACGATGAACTGCACTTACAATTAAGATTGAGTGTTTGAAGAATCAAGCTCGTAAACTATTAATGTTTGTAATAAGGGAGAAGTACAATAGATAATTAAATATCTTATTCTTTCAGAAAAATACCCTCAAATCAAGAAACTGTTTGGCTACGATCCCATGTTCAAATGGGTGGTGACCGCCATGGTTGTGATTCAGCTCGTAACGCTGCCCCTGGTGCAGCATCTGAGCTGGCCATACACCATCCTGATGGCTTACTGCTTCGGCGGGGTCATCAACCACTCACTTATGTTAGGTAAGGATGTCATTTCCTCGGTAACACTGTCATAATTGATAACGCGGTTGTATTTGTTGTCGAGTAAAACTGTTTTAGGTAAAAGTGTCATTTGTTAGGTAAAACTGTTATAGGTTGGGCAAAATTGGCACGTGTAGAAGGAGGTAAACGTTCTTGAATTAGTCACAACACCCATAGTGAACATATCAATCGAATTGAACCATCTCGATCGTATTTGTCGTCAGCTATTAACAGCTGACATCTTTTGAAATCGACAGTGGCATATACGATCACTTCTCGATACAATTTACTCTTCCAGGGTTACCGGTGAGTACTACGTCCTTACTATTCCGACGGCAATAAATTCTTATTAATAGACACTAAAATGAAAAAAATACCAAGGGCATTTATTTCATAAAAACATGTTCCCTGTCCAAAAAATCTATAGTCACTTTTGGCTTTGTGCATACGTCTAGCGAAGAAATTTGACAGGATATTTAGTAAAATGTTGGGGGAGTTAACAGAGGAATTCGAAACGTTTTCTTGACTTCTCTTATGTATTTTTGGTCTGAGATGTATTTGTTCTTATCCCTGTGTTCTGTTGTTTAGGCTTAGCGCAACCGATTCTATAAATACCTATTTTCCAATTCTGTTGACCATAAAATGAAATTCCTTCGTCTTTAATAATAATCATTAATGACTAAATCTTTTACCAGAATTCTCAGTGTGTTTATCAGACTATTAACAACTTTATGACCAATATACACAGCGATTATTTGATATGACAAAGATAACGCTCGTTCAAGATAAGCGTAAGGATCTTTAGGGTTAGTTTTACACTCTGCTACTTCGGGTGCTAAATTGATGTTGTATTCTAGTAAAAATTCGCGTCTTTGTTGAACACAAAGAAAGTAAGAAATGAGAACTTATAGACAACAATATATCACACAGAAAAGCAAGAAGGGAATTAAAAAAAGGCTTATTTAGCTTGGGCTTGTTGGCAAAGAGGTTCGATCGCTAAAATGGCTTACACAATATGCATTTCGAATGACTGTCTGTTTGCGATAAACTTAAAAACTACTGCACAGATTGTCATGCTGATTTCACCGATAGATAGATAGATTTATGAGAAAGGTTTAGATATATATACATATCATATATATATATCAATTTAAGTTGTCATGTTTTTTATTTTTATACATATAAAGCACAGCAAATGACTCGACACTACCTGATGATAAGCTGTAGATGAGTCCATATGTGAAGATAGCTAGTGAAGCACAAGACATACTACCCTAGTCACCCTTGCCGGCCCAAAAAGTGCTTTTTCACACCTGTTTTAAAGGAACCCATGTTGTAAGGAGGGAATACATGTGCCGGTAAGGAATTCCACGCTCTAGCTGCGCGACAGAGAAAGGAGTCACAAAATCTCTTAGTGCGCAAAGTAGACGTGGCGTCAGTGTTTGATTTTATGAACAATACACTATAGAAATATATGTTAGACATGTTTTACCACCACCAATCAGTACCACTCAACGTGTATCTAGTCACGTAAAGGCTTTAGAACAATTAATCTATTGTAAGATTAAACATTAATATTCGCGCGTGACAGATGACTTATAATATTTTCATACCTCATCATATATCAATACCTCACTGTATTCTGTGTAATCGCATCGAATAAAAAGATTGCTTACATTACCTATTATAGTGATTTCCATTCGTTTTGTAATGTACACACGCCTGTAAGTCATGCTAAATATTTTATAAGTGATATGTCATGATTAATTTATGTATATATCTTTGTAATTTTAACTGAGTAGCTCTAGGTACTTGAAAGTACATCCTGGAAGTATTCCAGATCAGGAGACATTAGGATAAGGGTAGCACGAAAGATCCCTTTAGGTCGTAGTGCTGCAGGATGTCATTGTGGCTCTAAACAAGATAAGAACTAACTAACTAACTCTCGGCCTTTGTCATCCTAATATAAGCTATTCAATAAACCAATAAATATTTACCGTTTGTCTAATTAACCATGTAAACATTTACAAATGGCTACAAATGCTTAATTATTAGGAAACAGCACACACACACACACTAATACATTCAACTATTTTCATTGTTCATTAACTTGATCATGTTCACTTCTTATTATATATAAAATGTTCACTAGTCTCGTTAAAACTCAAAAACTGTTTGACCTATTTGAACAATATTTATTTTGTTTTATTCGGTTTAGTTCAGGGTTGGTTTAAAAATAAAAATAACTAGGAAAATAATAAAGATAATCGAGTTTATTTTAATAGATGGCGTTAGTGGTAGTTCGTAGGGGAATTAATTATAACAGCTGTTTTTCTTTGGCTTCTATCTATTTCATACTTCTACTGTCTTGAATACGTTTCCTCTATGACTAGATAAGATAAAGACGTATATGCTATATGGCGCAGAATGAAATGTGCCTTGTAATTATCCCTTTAGTTTGTAATATGCTGTAGTAGTTTAATTATCATTGTTATTAATATCTCACCGGATAGTGAGGCTGGCTCATCATCAGACGATCATACGAATAGGAGGAATCAGGTAAAACACACAGCAACCCGACGCGACATCATATATTCTGTCGTCACGCCCCAGAAGGGGGAGAGTTGGCAACAGAAAGGACGTATAAAGATAATTCTAGGGAGCACAGATCAGTGCCGAAGGGGAACGAGCCCTATGGAAGTACCCTCGCGCTCTCCCGTGATTCGGTCCGTATGCCGCAAGGTAGGCAGGACCATGGGTTGGTGCAGGGAATGATAGTAAGTGGATGGTAGAGGAAAGCGAGTGTCATCTATATTCCTCAAACACAGGAAACCGTCTAACATTTAAACTGTGTTCAAATAGCATTACACAAGCAGCAGTAAAAGAAATGTAAACAAGGTTATCTAGAAACAGGCAAGTCGGTTTAACAGAGTTGTTATTACAATCGAGCCAGACTGTTCCAAACATGATTCACGCTACTGCATACATCGATAATAATAAAACCTCTACGTATTAACTACCTCAACGTAAGCATCGTTAAGAGGCGGTTCCTTTAATTATTTATTTATAAGAAAAGAGATTGGTTAGATTGATATTGGATTGCTGGAAGAGATGTCTTATAGAAATAAGCCGTACCTTTCTACAATTCTCTAATATATTGTGTCCTTTTAATTGTTTTTGTGTGTACATAAATTGTTAAATAAATAAATAGATTAGACAGTTAAATAATACACAAATTTAAACCAGTTGTAAACTATAGTCCATAAAAAATATCCTTACTTGATCAACATTTTCTATAAGTAAAAAAGAGACTATTAAATAATCGATGACCGTAAAACTACTTACAGATGATTAGTCGTTTACAGTGTGAAGAATTTTGTGAATATAAACATGTTTATAACGCGTTTGGTTTTCAGTGTGGTAGTGTGAGATTTATCTAGCCTATCCTTGTAATAAGTTAATTTCGTATACAGCCCTTGGTGGAAAATGACTTCTAATATCTTCTTTATTAATGATAGCTTGACTAATTGTATTATTTCTTAAATCTGAGCCAATAACAGAGTTCCCCAGCATTGTCATAGGGGTCAGAGTATTCAGGGAGCGAACTATTTGTAATTAATTAAACATAATTAATTTGAAAAATGAAGGTAAACATAATGTTAGCCAAAGATATACTAAACATTTTAAATTACTTATTTAATATATTTAAGTTGTTTAGACGGTTTTTTAATCACATTATAAATGATTATTTGTCTGTAGTTTTTGCACAGAGTAGGTTAAACGAGATTTGCGAATAATTATAGAGAAGTGTATTAATTTTCATTTTCTGCCATTACTACAAGCGGAAACCTTTCTCTGGTTCAATTTTCTAATTTGGTGGGAAAATAATTGACTTCTTATTATATATAAAAATTAATAGATGATCACTAGTCTCGTTAAAACCTAAAAACTGACCTTTTTGAACTATATTTATTGTGTTTTATTCGGTTTAACTCAGGGTTGGTTTAAAAATAAAAATAACTAGGAAAATAATAAACATAAGATTAAGAATATGCAACTAAAAATTTGTTATTCATTTTAAATGTATTATGTAACCTGTTTTGTCTTATTAAATAAATAAATATAAAAAATGTTTGCAACAATTTTTGAACGAAAGAAAAAGATCCTAGGACTCACTATCCGTACAAATCTATGGTATCTAGCCTCAACAGGGAGCTTTTGATAGAGAGCCTAAATATTTGTTTCAGCTATCCACGAGATTTCACACAACCTGGCGTTTGGTCACAACCGACCGCTACACAACAGACTCTTTGGATTCTTTGCAAATTTACCCATCGGAATACCAGTATCGATTAGCTTTAAGAAATATCACTTGGAACATCACAGGGTGAGTGTATCCTTACTAAAAACCCAAGTCATTACAAGTGTCTTAAATTCAAACCACCTCGTCATCAAAGCTCATAACCCCCTAATACTTAGTTAAACGTTATTAGATGAATTCTGTTTCTTTATAGATGTATGAGCAGCAGTTGAGTTAATCTCCAATTTTTTTTTACAAAAAATCAGAGCTATTCTATTATTATTATAGACTAATCTTATGAGAAATGTAAATAGAACCATCAGTAAAAAATTCATTAAAAATCTTACATCTAGATAATAAACTAAATACACTTGATAAGGCAAGGCAAATTGTAAAGAAAATATGTTACAGTAAAAAGTATATATAGATATTGATGTCGTAATCGCTATCCAGACTCGCTCACTGTCCATGTCATCAACAATAAGCAAAGCTAAGTGGCTTAAAGGACTAGCATCCAGGCCAGTAAAACATATAAAAAAGTTAAGGCCCCCCGCCCGCCTATAGTGCTTACTCAATACTCGAACGGCAAACAAAATTTCTGGATGTGTGGAAAGATCTAAAGAATCAATGTTACTTCACGAGCATTTAATTATCATAAATAGAGGAGTTACATCTTTTATTTTTCTATGCGTTTCAAAGGTTTGAATGATACAAAATTTGTACATTAATATTTATAAAAAAAATGTCCTACCACTTCTTTTTTTTAAATCACCGTTCTTGAGGCATTGTGATTCAAGAATTTTTCACATTTCCGTACCACTTGTGAAGTGTACTTGTAATTATAGCTAGATTCCTCAGACAGAGGAACAAGCCTAAAAATGACTAATTTCTATATGGTTAGATCCCTCCAGTAGTCAGTACACAATACTGCTGTTAACATTATTGTTATGGCGTCAAAATCAAGGTAAGATGATGATGATAGATAGCCTCGACAATTTATGCCCCCAAATTGAAAACCGTATCTCCAGATCTGATCCAGGTCTCATCCAGGAGACCTCAGAGGCGAGTAGGCCCGTAAAGGAATCGAAAAATAATTTTGGTTTGTGTATATACAGTTTTGTGAGTGTATTTTCTTGATAATGATCCTTTGTTCTCAGTACCAAGGTGACGAAGTCATAGACACTGACCTCCCAACCCTCCTAGAAGCGAAGCTGTTCTGCACGACCTTCGGCAAGTTCTGCTGGTTGCTCCTCCAGCCTCTGTTCTACGCTGTCCGGCCGCTGGTGGTCAGGCCGAAGCCTCCCACGCAACTAGAATTCATCAACCTCATTATACAGCTGTTCTTTGACGCTGTAATCCTGAAGCTGTTCGGTAAGATTATTTGTTTGTTTAAATATAATCGAGAAAATTGTGATTGTTTCAAAAAGGATGCTATAAAAAATTGAATTATATGATATTGGTGGCGGTTCTGTTGGCGTCTACTAAAATTAAGTTATCTGCCTTTCTTTTAATCTAATTAAATAAGAAAAGGATGGAATATCTTGTCAAGTTAGTTGACACTACAATGGTCCATACACCTTTGACTTATTTTTAGCGGCTTGTTTTTCGATGCGCGTTAAAGTCGCCATTTAAGATTCGATCTCGAGACCTCTGGCTTAGTAGATAGAGGTACTGACCAGTCGACCAGACTACCGACAAGTTTTTATCGATATTACAACATTTATTAGGTTTATCGATAGTTTATTTATTTTTTAGGTTTATCAACAGTTGTTAAAATACAACAGATCACAAAAGATCCAAGACTAATCGGTGTAAACTAATTCAATTATGTTTTAGAGCAAGTTAAAAAATAAACTTAATATTATTTTTTAAAAATTTAATAATTTTCTTATTACACTGTGTATAGGATAGATAATTAAGATATTATACAATGTTTTTATTTCTAATTTAAAATATAATAAAATAGAAAAAAGTATATTTGGTGCAATGAAAATATATTAAAATTAACATCATACATCTTCGTCATCTAGCTATCTTCATACAGACTCATCTACTGCTTATCATCAGGTGGAGTCGAGTCATTTGCTGAGGTTTTTTAAAAAATAACAACTTAACACTAAACAAATAGTCTCCGCGTTACAAGTACCTCCACTGGTATAACGCGGATGCCTTGGATGGCTCTGCACACTTTAAATGGTTATTAAAATATAGGACAACAAGATTTGAACTAATTTAATACTAATATTAACAAGATTTGTATTTGTATTTGATATTAGTATTAAATTAGTTCAAATCTTGTTCTTCTTCTTCTTCTTATTTTTCCGTATCTTAAATACCCGAACTGATGACTTTACTTTTTTTTTTTTGATACTAAGCTGCTGAGTTTTTTGTATCTTCAAAGATGCCTCCTGAGATGAATCCTTAAACTTCCAACATTCATTATATTGCCACCCAAACTTGACAGCATATTGTCGATTTTGATTTGCTTTGTGTGGGACATTTTTGACTGTCGACGAAGAATTCCTCAGATATAGCATGATATTCTACGGCTTTAACAGCGAGATTTTCTTGAGTGTACTCCGGAGTCATTTTTTAGCCAGAGAGGAAGAGAGCTGTGTTCTTGATTGTGCCACAATACGACTTCTATGATTTCCTAAAATCTTAGAGCATTAAACACCTTTTCATTTCGAGTCACATATGAAATCCACGATTGTACGAGTATATAATGATATAGATTTGTTATTTTAACAGTATCTTGAAATACATTTGATTATATATGACGTTAAGTCCCAAATACGCCTTAATCAGTGTTTTATGATTTTCACTTGTAAAATTACCGCCAGGCCTAACGTTTCCTCACTCCGACACGTTTTTTCCAGGTTGGAAGGTGTTGATATACTTAATAGTGGGGTCCCTTATGGCGATGGGAGTGCATCCGGTTGCCGGTAAGTTTCACTAATTCCATGTTTACATATGAAATTCACGCACAACGAGTGAGTAAAGTGTTCATTTTTGTGTAAGGGCCGGGATCAACTCCCGAGCACTTCGACCTAAAGGGATCTTTTGTACTTCAAACTCAAAATCGACTTTCGACCAATGTCAAAGTCGACCCAAATTTGGTGTTAAAATTTTTCAGGTCACACTTAAAATACTGCGTTTCAATAAGCTACCAATGGATGTTTTTGCTTACGAAGCGTAAATTTTTTCGCAAACAATAAAGAGTAATATAAAAGCGTGTTTGGGTTTACTTTGACTTTGGTCGAGATGTCATTTAACCCTCTTGAACTTTGGTGGCATTTCGACCAAGGTCAAACTCAAAAGTCAAAATATTTTTATTCATCTTTGGTACTTACATGTACCCTTATTGAACGTCAATCTAAGCCATCTATTAATAAATTCACTTAGATGTCTTGACCTGAGAAGAACAGGCAAGAAACGCAGAATAAATTTTTCCTTTTCTTTCCACGTCATTAAGAATTGTTTAAAAATGTTTATAATGAGTATACACGTTTACATGGGTTCCTTTAAAAGAGGCGAGAAAAAGCACTTTTTGGGCCGGCAAGGTGAGGGTGGCTAGGGCAGTATATCACATGCTTCACTAGCTAACTTCATATGTGGACTCGACTATTGCTTTTCATCAGGTGGTGTCGAGTCATTTGCTGTGCTTTTTATATAAAAAAAAAACCACATTCAGTATTAAAAGGTAGTGACGTGAAAATAGATAAAATTATTGTACTTTTTCTATCAATCTTAATGGCTTTTATCTCTTGGCCTTCGTTTCACCTGATGGTTAATGAAGATAAGGCCGAAGATGAAAGCCAACTAGCATGTCTCAACCGCAGAGGAACTGGCAATCATACCTCCAAATGCCGGAACACAACAATGCTATTAACACTAGATATACCAGCGATTTGAATATATGTCAACAACAAAAATTATATTTGTTACTAATGTATATAAAAGAACATTAAGTTTATAAAACGTACTCTCTAATTATAGCTACAAAAGTCATAACATCATTTTTAAAAAAAAAATATGTGTAATATAGTAGGAATTTTGAATTGAAATTGCACGACCAGTCTAAATGACTGGTCTGGTAAATCTAGTGTTAACATTTTTATTATGGCGGCAGACTTAGGAAAGATGATGGTAGCTATCCAGGTGGACTGCCCCCAGTGGTAATTGAACCCTGGATCTCCAGATCTGTAGTAGGTGCTCTCAGCTTCTAGACCACAGAAGCGATTTAATAATAAATGTAATTTGGCAGGCCACTTCGTCTCCGAGCACTACATGTTTAAGAAAGGCTTTGAGACGTACTCGTACTATGGACCGCTGAACTGGATTACCTTCAATGTTGGATATCATAATGAGCATCATGACTTCCCAGCTGTTCCGGGGAGGAGGCTGCCAGAGGTGGGTAATGGGTACTGAATTTCCCGTCATTTTGTGGTGAAGTCGGTCAATATTTTTATTTCAATTGTTTTACATATCAAAACCATGCCGCCCACCATGACATTTTATTTATAAAATTCTTTACACAATATAAAATGCGATATCATGAAGTTAATGGAAAAAAGTTAAGCAATGAAATGGCGAATGGGAGAATGTAGCTTTGTCAGAATGTTATCTAATAGTGAAGTCAATATATATAAATTTGTTAAACTTTCTTACAAAGACTGCAAAGAAGTAGCTTAACACAGTAATATAAAAATTCCCCATGAGGCTGGCACAGTCACCATGAGTATAATGAAGCCTCGTGAAAATTAAAAAAAAAACAGTCATAAGTGTTCGAACAGACATCGTATTTAATATTTAACATCATAGGTTAATGTTACCAACAGTAATATTTATTAATTTCTAAAGTCAAATAACGAGACCTTTTACAAATATATACTAAACGTTTTTTCTCTGTATTACAGGTTAAACGTATTGCACCAGAGTTCTACGACAACCTACCACAACACCATAGCTGGTCTAGTGTCCTATATGACTTTGTTATGGACCCAGAGATCGGACCCTACGCAAGAATGAAGCGCAAACACCATGGCCTAGAGAGCTAGATCACATCAATTAGGTATCACTTTAACATTACGATTAAAATTTACACTGGTAAAATCTACCATTTTTTAAAAGAACCTACCATTGGTAGCTTTTGTCATAAGAAGCTACCAGTTACGGTATGATTAATTGACGTGATAGATTTAGATACATGCCAGAACTGGTTTTTCTACCAAAAACTTAATTTTTTATCAGTGTAAATATTATTTATATAGGAAGCAGCATTTTTAAAATGCAAGGATATTACTTTATGTTGTGGTTTTGTATGATTTTAAATATGACAATATTTATTCATGTATTATATACACATATGCATTTATTACATAGCTTTAAGGCTCAATTTCCATTGACGCTGAGCAATATTGGATCGTAGCGCAATATTGAACTCTTAATTTTACGAAGTTAGTAAAATGTTAAATGAATCTCAAAAGTTATATTCTTTTGTAAAAACGTTTATTTTTTACTTTTTTATATTGTTTAGGATTTTTTTAGTATTACATACTTTTTGGTCATTTATTTTTTATAACAACTAGAAAAAATATAAGAATTTTTGCGGTGTTCGGTATTGTCATAATATTCATTATTGTCAGTTGGGCGCTGTATTTTTGTTATCAAATATTGTGTCAAATGTGAAAATGGTGTAAATTCATGTCAAAAGGACTGTATCATGCAATATATGGATACAGTTTTGTGATTTCCTATAAGATGAATAGTGTCCATTTTCATTAATTAATTTGTAAGCAACTTCCATTGTTATAACTGTACAATTTTATTTATCTCAAGTTTTTGACAAACTCTAGTTAGGTATCCCAAAGCCATACTTAAGAAATATCAATAATACATAAGACATGGCTGTATGTGCTAGTCCCTTTGTCTTCCTTTTTATAAGGAAATCTCAAGATTTTTTTAAATATTTTATAGTGCTAAATTAAACGGCGGGATCACGAACTATTTGTTCGATCACAAGTCCCGGGTTTGAATCCTGATAGCGGTAAGTGTACGATGAGTACGAACAGTACTTTCCAAATAAGATATCTGTAGCAATCACATATTAATTGTTTCAAAACTGACTCACCGTGAAAACCCTTACTAGGGTAAAAGTGGACTTCGACTAAGAATGATATCCAATCAATTTTATATTCATTATTAATAAAATAGTGTCATTATATGAAAACGATTACTAACAAGGAACACCTCCCAACCGCCCGTCGCCGATCTTTATGTATATGGTATCATTTTAAAGGTCTTGATGAACTGATCATATATAAACATCTCGTGCCAGTTTTGGGTTTTTCGACCAGTATTTTTTTCAAAGTTGAAAACTTTTTAAGGTAGGTTTGAATTTTTCGAAGCGTCGGTAAAATGGCCTAAAAATATAAGCGCGCATGCAAAAAATCATTTTTCCAAAAATTTCTGTAGCGGTATTTGATTTTATTATTTAAAAATAAAAAAAAATCATTTTTCATAATTTTTGATTTATAATTTTTATTTTAAAAAAACTTTGAAAAAAAAATTCTGGTCGTAAAACCCAAAACTGGCACGAGATTTTTTATATATTTGTATTCAGTTCATCAAGACCTTTAAAATGATACCATATACATATAGAAGTCAGAGATAGTTTTATTCTCCATGTTGAATTTGACAGATTTCTAAAGGTGTAGTTAAAATTAATCTCACTCGTTTTGCTTAAATTATATTTATTTAAGAAAAGATTTTTATTTATTTATCATTTAGTAATGATAGTATTAAGAGAGTCCTGTTACTGAATGGAAGGAGTCATGTCCTCGTGCGTCTTGGAATTAAGTTTGAATATTGTCATATTTAAGATTATTAAGCCTTTTATTAGTAATATTTTTATCTAGATGTATTCGCATCAGTATAATTGTTATACTCGGTTTAATAGAGAATGGTATTGGAAATAGCAGTGAAACGAAATGCGGTCTGGAGATATTAACTGCGACTTTTCGATTCCGTATACATGTATATTATTCTGTAAATTAAATGACAGAACTTTTAATAATCCGGACATTGATCGAAAAAAATCAGCCTGGCAACGCTCTGATTGGTTGGTAATGAGTAAAGGATTTTATTTATGCATTCTAACATAATAATAAAATTGTATCAGCATAATATGTTGCAATATACTACTCTTGATGTCTCATGCATTGTTCTCCTTAACCCTTTGAACTCCTAAGTCGAGTCACACTCGACATCGTATTTCTTATGTCAACTCCTATGTCGAGCCACACTCGACAACGCATGACGCAATTTTCAAAAAATAATTAAAATTACAAAATGTCAGACATATTTTACACATTTCAGTAGAATTTTTTATTATCACCTCCTTTTATGTTTTTTTTTGGAAATTAATTAAGGAGTTAGTGGAAGGAAAAAAAAAATTAGGAGTGCAAAGGGTTAAAATATACATTTGCAAGTCTTAAACTTTTTAAAAGTTATAAATATCTCTAGTGTTGATATTTATGAAAAGAATATACTCATTTTATGCAGTATTTTTTGTGGGATAGTCTAATGTGAAGTTTAAATATCAACTGACAATTGTTGGCCTGATTCTGAAGACCAAGTTCTAAATTAAAGTTAAGTTTATCCCCTTCTCTCGTTATGCAAACATTTAGAACTGTCAAATAAATTAAATTTGGAGCTTTAAAGAAACAATAAAGGAAAAAACTTCCTGAAATCTGCATTAGGGTTGAAAATCTTACACACCTTTCAAGTCACGTGATATGACTTAAGTTGTCATTTTTGGAATCTATTTTTACACCTTATTCCAACTTAGATTAAGAGTGTGTTTTCCAGAATCTGGATCAATATCTCAGAAAAAGTCATGTTAAAGTTAATATTTTAAAGATCTTTATGAGGTTTTGAGCCACATTCTGGAGAACACATTGTCAATCTGTTTTGTATCAGTGCCTTACTTTTGAAATAAAACCTTACTTTATCGATATCGAACTATCGATCAATGAACATCTCTATCAGTATGTTAACGTTGGCAGCAGTGTGACACGCCTACCGTTTTATTTTATAACGTTGGTATTCGAAGTGGATGTATGGTCAAATGACAATTTTTATAATTATCATTGATTTCATCAATAATAATTACTTATTGATATTATATTGTTGTTTTATCCAAAACAAGACATTTTTATTTAAGATAAAGGGAAAAGAACAATTTATGTTTGAAGTTATTGACGGTTGCACAAAAAAATCAATCTGCATTTTCTTTTCTACTTAAAAAAAGAAAAAAATTCAAACCAGTTTTAATGTCGTGCTATCATTTAAAACATAAATGATACGAATGAGATAGCATCATGTTAAGTTTAGTTTTTAGTATCAAACTAAGCATCTCACTGTCGATATTTTTATCGATAAAATTTTATTTAAACGTTATTTAATATATATTGTTAATATCGTGGTATAATACTGATCTTTTTAGAAATAAATGTGTTATTATGTCGACAACATATAAGTCATTAAAGTTTGTACCTACAGCTGATATGGATATTTTCTTCTCAATAGAGTTGCTCTTAACCTTTATCTCAGTCGATAGTTAGTGGAAGCTCGCTACACCTGAAATCTTCAACCATAGAGATTAATACTGAACAGTTATATAACATGTTACATTTCATATGCTATCGATTGTAAAAGTATTAATTTTGTGTCAAACTTTACCATCCTAATATGTATTAATACGAATGTTTTATAAGATATTCAATGTTTTGTAAGGTCACATGCTTACTACTCATGAGTGTTATGCATAAGATGTAATATGGAATTGTAATATGGAATTGTATTTTGAAAATAAAATTATATTTTTTAATTTTGTTTTTTTTTTATACATTCGCCATGGCTTTGTCAGACTATTATAGCGACAGAATGGTACCATTCAACGTCTGATGTTAAGCGATCGTCTTAGCTTTTTGTCGCGTGCCTTGTATACATCCAAAATAAGAACAACATGGAGTTGTCTACAAATTGTGTCTACATCGACATGAACTCTATATATATATATATACTAGATTTAACATATATCCACAGCACTTTAAAAAGTAGGTACACATATGAAAAGGCTTAGATTGCCAATTGCGAATTTGCATTATTTAAATTAATTAATGAAAGTATAGTCGAACAAGCTCATAATAGATACCTCCCAAATTAAAGAATTGTACAGTAAGTACAAGAATATTACAAAGAATCAACAAATAGAATATTTTAACAATGAACTTTTAAGCCCTGTGTGTGCGTGTATTGTAATATGAATCTAAATATAAATTTAGAAATATTTTCGATGTTAAGATAATTGCTTTAACCTTTAGATATCAAAGTCAAACACAAGCCTGCAATTCAAACGAAACTATTTGAAACCACCTTAATATGTAGCAATAAGATTCATTTTTAAATTGAACTGTATCGCTTGAGATGCGTACATCTATATAATTAAGGTTGTTAAAGACGATATTATTTTTTCTACAATTTCAAATGAAGTTGAAAATAAAACAACGGAAATAATTTATATTCATTTTATTTAATTTTCATATAGATCAATATAAAAATTTGTAATGTAATTGCACGGACGGATTACACAAAATGTCAGACTATTTATACTCGCTTATTAAATAGGCACTTACTTACTACACAAAATACTAATGTCCATAAGTCCTTAAACATATTGATAAATGACTATGAAAACATTAAAGTCGACTTGCGCAACAAAAGTTCAATACGTAATGAAACAGGGTAATTCGTAAGGGTTCTGTGTCTTACTTACACTTCGTCTCCAGTTCGTAGTTGGTCCCGTTTAAGCAACGTCAGATTGTTACAAAATCTGTAAATTAAAATTCTGTTGTGCAAGCCGCAGTCGCCATAAGTATACTTAAAGGAAATGCATAAGTTTTTCTATCATTTAATGGGCTTATTGTAGGTTTTTATTACAATGATTATAATTGTGTCAACAATTGGGTATTGACTTGTAAAATTTAGAAGACTTTAATTTAAAACCATCTCCTCAATTACGAAGAGAGGAATCATATTTATAGCGGCAATATTTCCAGTTTTTTTTTGAAAATATTGTCTATTCTCATTTTGTTAATCAATACATATTAAAAGAACACCAGACGTGGCTGTATGGAATAGAGTTCCTTTGCCTTCCAAATAGAGATGAATAATTATAGATATTGTAACGATATGTCGCCTACCTATTCCAAAATTACTTCTTGGGACTTAGATTAAGTCCAATAAATATATTTGTCAAAAAGTAATACTTTTTATAAAGTGCTTTGAAAAATTACTTTTGTTGATTTGTATACAAAGGCACGATTAAAAATATCAGTCAATATTTTATCGACAATATACAAACTAAGTCTAAAAAAAGTCAAATTTATCAATAACATACATATAGTTAGATCTTATGAGATAGTGTGAGATATTGTGATGTCTTACCTCCACTAATTTCGATAGTAACATAATTTAGTGCAAACATTAGTTTGGTGACTTTTGCTGAGATTCTCAGTGTCCTATTTACTTTATTTGTTTTCTAAGTTCATTACCTTTACATAAAATTATTATATGGTATCTTTTGGTTTCATTAGATACCTCTCAGTCATGCTCTGTCAAATTTGACAGCCACTGTAATCTCACTGGGCTAATTATTTGAGTAAATCTAAAATTAAATGCAGTGTAATTAAATGCTCGATTCCACAGTATGCATTCGAGAAGGATAAATGTGAATAATATGACATTTAAGGGTGGGTTTCAGTTTTCGACATCAGGTGGTTCGTCAGGGTCTTCTAAGTACTAATGTATTACTAGATGGCGTTTGGTGTTTTAATTAGATATTAATATATTTGCCACAAATGGTGATTTAAGATGTATTTCAGTACAATTTTAATTCAATTATTGAGGCAAATATAACTCTCAAAGGTATTTCCATTGCCACTAGCAATTCTATAGAAATAGTTTAAAATTAATCACTAAATAAGTCGTCTTAAGGTCAATATTTGCATATAACCCTGTAAATTTTGATATTTAACAGCCGTCTGTTATTAATCCATATTAAAAAAAGAGTTGCATGTAAATCTTCACCAAGATTGCTTAGCGTAAGTAGCTCTTATCGATATTATATCTCTCTGTCTCATTTTGTTACACAGAGGTAAACATCTGTAGCAGACAAAGCTAGGAAATTGTTGGTAAAAACGAATAATAATATGCTTAAATGTAATTTTAAATACACATTGTTCCTAATTTCTGATTCTGAATACATCTTAATTAATTTAAAATGTGTTTCTGTCTAATTATTCTTAGTATAATCGAAGCAAACTACCCTACTTTTTAATAAGTTAAGTTTGACAAAAATAGTACTTACAGACCCGAGTGCTTAGTACTTAATTAACATGTTCATTTGAGAATATACCTTATATTTATAAGTCACCAATGTTTTATACAAAACTATTTCTATTAACAAATAAAAAAATACGTTGTATTAATTAAAAAATACAATATCATCTATTATTTAAATAATGAGATTCTCAATATTTAAGTTAAACTTAAAATAAAATATTGGACGGAGCTTGTATCAACAAACAAGGGCTTATTAGTTAATACATAACATTTAAATAACTACAGGGGAGATTTAAAAAATCTTCTCATACATACCTTATACAGGGTGTATTGAAATTTTAATTGCCTTATCATTTTTTATATTTTTGCCATTGCGTGTACAGTTTTGTCACTGCTAAGTCAGATGTTATTGTTATATATGCTCTTCACCCTCTTCTTAATATTATATAATAACAACATTATGTATTTATTATATAAAAGTCGTTACGCAACCTTAACTTTATTTTGCCGCGGTGTGGAAGCACCTAATAAATACATCTTTTTTTAGAAAGAGATAGCATTTCTAATGATTTACTAACATATATCAAGACACATGTCTGTCATCTTATTATTGTGAACTGAAACTGTTTACAATATCACGCACTATTTTCCGTCTGTTTATAAGCTGACTATTGCAAACCGTCATAATTGTGTTCTGTTAAAAAAATGGCATCTTATTGAATGCGTCTCATGCACTGTGGACCGACCAATCAGAAACAGTATCCAATTTTACGGATATTTAAATCGGATACAACATAAACTGTGTACCGTTAATTCGAAACATTCGTGATACAGCCTTTATTTATTTATTTTAAGGGCAGTCAACAAAAACACATACTAACAAAAATATTAAACTGTAGCGTAGACATTAAATTAAGTATAGTTTTTAATTACAGACAGCCACGGCATGCGATGTGGACTAACAGTTATAGTTATTATATGTTAGGTTTATATATGTTTTTTAACGTTAATATAGAAACACTGATTACAGGGGGTTTACGTTCCTGCTAATGATTTTGAAGTTAGCCTTGTATTTTATACTGAGGATTTTGGGCCCATAACCCAACAACACTAGCCTAATGTGGGTTGTTGGGTAAAAGAGATTGCCGTAATAACCGGTACAAGTGGCTTAATTGACCCATCCAATGACAACCATTGCGAAAATTCTTTGTTTTTACAATAGAAACAGCATGAACCATTATGCCAACGACTTCCTCCTTAACAGATAGCAATAGTTAATTTTAAAACTATTGCTAAATAATACATTACACTGTAAACTGTTGCTGTACACAATATTCCGTCAGTTTGTAATCTCGCGAGTTAATTTATAAATTAACGGTGTTCACAATAATATGGTGACATATCTTATACACTTTGTCATATGAACAAGGCATAACAAAAACGAATACATATGCAATATGTTTGTGCATATTACTTAGAATATTACTCAACAATCTTCACACAATCAAAATTTTATTTTATATGTGTATTACATTGTTTTGGCTAAATGGCTTAGAATAGTTAAATAATAATTAAGTAATTTAAAATTATGTATGCAAGAAGGGTAATCCATTCCATTCTTTCATTTTCATACCTACCGAATCCTTTGGCCGTAAATCGGCATCCCCTCCAAGCTCGCCGCTCGGACAGTGTTCGAACTATAATCGCACGGTTAACATTACGCTCGTGATCGAAGCCAAAATAAGGGGTAAAAATACAACCCTCAGTGTGCTGTGTTATAATAGTGAATTTCTTTGAGTGGCCACTCGTTATTAAAATATCGCAAAGGTGTTGTTCAACTTGACGATTTAAGGTGCCGATTACGCAACTGGAGTCTGGTGATTTGGTGAGTTTTCCCACATCTCTAAACAACACTTTTTTTCCCATTACATCCTTATAACCTTGAACCAGTCGCGCATACATTTTTTTGGTCACTTCGGCCTTGGATAACTTCAATAAAAGTATAACGTCGCGTGTTTGATATCCGCCATATTTAAAATCACAAATACCTTGCTGTTTAAGTAAATAAATTTGAGATTAAAATTTAACTATGGCCACTTCTAAGTCAAATGAACAAGTATTTGATCGTAATTTACGCCGATTACAGACTAAAATTAACATGTATTTCGTGCGTACTCAACAAGTATATGATAGTATGGCAAAGTTAGACTCCGCTGATCAAATAGACACATTTTTGTCTAAGGCGAGTACAATTGACTTAATTCGATCGGAATTTGTACGTACATTAGACGAGCGTAATGACTTATTAGCCTCAAAAGTTGATGCTGGAGATCCTGATTACGAATCCATGCTAGCCTTTGAGGATCTATTTTCGCGTATTAAATTTAAATACTCGCAACTGTCGTCGCGTCATAATACGCACAATACGGCAGTTGATGTCCACGAGACCAAAATGGTGTCTCAAAGACATAGCCCGAAATTACCGCAGCTCGAGATTATGACATTTAATGGCGAATTAGAAAACTGGCCTATATTTTATGAAACTTTTAAAAATACAATTCATGAAAATATATCTTTGAGTGAGAGTGAAAAAATTCAGTATTTAATGGGGAAATTAACGGGGAAGGCGCAAACTATATGCCAGGGTTTTATGCCTACAGCCGAGAACTATTCGGTACTCTGGCAAACATTAGTAAATAAATATAACGACAAGCGCGTGCTAGCTGCTTCGTACCTAGATAAATTGTTACATTTATCATCTGTTAATGAAGACTGCCCCAATAGCTTAGATAATTTCATAGATAAATTTTCGTCATTGGTAAGCTCACTTAAGCAGCTAAAATTTGATAGTCTAGAAGATTTTATTTTTATTCATATTGGTTCTAAAAAGGTTGGTTTAAATACAGTTAAATCCTTTGAAATGCAGTATAATGATTCGTTAAAATTACCATCATGTTCGCAATTCATTGACTTCGTTCGTAACCAATCACATATTTTACTACGTGCCAATAATATCGTAGGTGCCAAGCAGTCTAGTCACAAAACGTCATCGTATAATAACAAAAATAACGAATACCCTACAAACTCCCGTTCTCATAAAATTAGTAAAACTTTTGTAGTTAATGAGCTAAAAAGATGCTTATGCTATGGTAATACTGACCATTTTCAGTTGCGACTATGTAAAAAATTTACTTCTAAATCGCCCACAGAACGGTTTGAATTTATTAAATTAAATAAATGCTGTGTCAATTGTCTCAGTAAAGACCACACAGTTCGTCAGTGCACTTCTGAATCTACGTGTTCGACATGTTCACGTAGCCATCATTCATTGCTTCATTTTCCATCATATAATAATAAATTAAATATTTCTACAAACGTAGTATATACGAGCGCTGACGACGCGGTTAAGCGCACCGCGAGCGCGGCGTCGGCTCAGCCGGACTCGGGCTGCTTGCCCGAAGCACAGTCATTGGCATTATGTGCTACAATGGATAACTCGAGCGCATGCGGAGCCTCCGTCGCGGTCGCGCACGCTACTGCTAAGTCCGCTCATACCGTGCTGCTTGGGACTGCGCAATGTAATGTTATTGATAGCGCGGGAAATGTTTGCGTTGTTCGTATTCTCGTCGACAACGCTTCGCAGCGGGATTTAATAACAATGAAATGTTGTAAGAAATTAAATTTACATTTATTTCCTTCTCCGACTAAATATGTATGTGGAGTAGGTGACGTCAATAGTCCTATAGAAGGTTATACTTATTTAACTTTACGTTCGCGGCTAGATAATTCAGTTTGCTTTTCTATAAAACCTTTAATCATGAAACGAATTACTAATGAGTTACCTTCTGCTAAAATAGATATTGAGAGTCTGGAATATTTAAATAATATTCCATTGGCGGATTGTACTTATTCAGAACCTAGTGATATTGATTTAATTGTTGGGTCAGAGTTTTTCGCTCGTATTATACGACCCAATATAATTGCGCGTGAGGTCAATGAACCCGTGGCGATGGAAACTTTATTAGGTTTTATTATTTACGGACAGGCGCCGATTGCATCTGTCGAAAATGATGTGCATACTTATTGCACATTAGAGTGCAATGATTCATTTAAATCTATTACCCGTTTCTTCGAATTAGAGGATGTACCAACAGCGAGCATGTATACTACAGAAGAGCAGGAGTGTGAGACATTCTTACGGAAACCACGTCTAGAGATTGCGACGGTCGTTATATGGTTGCACTACCGTTTAGGAACGACGCTGGTAAATTAGGTGATTCGTTGCTTGCCGCTGCGCGTAGGTATTTGTCGTTGGAACGTAAATTTTTATCCAATAATAACCTTAAATTAGAGTATGATAAGGTTTTTACAGATTACTTGAAAAAGGACTACTTAATGCCGGTTAATCACTGTAATATGGAGTTTGTGTCCCACTATGTTATTCCTCATCACGCCGTTATGCGGCCCGATAAGAGTACAACTAAATTACGAGTAGTTCTCGACGCTAGTATGAAGACATCATCAGGGTTTTCTCTTAATGATTTGTTGCATACCGGCCCAAATTTACAAAATGATTTATTTAAAATTATTTTAAACTTTAGGTTGTTTCAAGTAGCAATTAGTGCAGATATACGCCAAATGTACTTACAAGTATTAGTTAGACCCGAGGATAGGCGGTTTCAAATGATTTTATATCGAGAAAACCGGGATCAACCGCTTCAATTATACCAGGTGACGAGAGTGCCATTTGGCTTATGTTGTAGCCCGTACCTCGCCATAAGAACGGTTCGCCAATTGATTCGCGATGAAGGTTCGCGGTTTCCTGTTGCGGCTCCTATTGCTGAACAGGATTTGTATATGGACGATTTGGCGACATCATGCGCCTCTGCTACTGAAGGCATCGAGTTATCACAACAGTTAATTGAACTGTTCCGTGCCGGCGGATTCGAGCTAGTGAAATTCTCGAGTAATTCGCTTGAAGTTATGAAACATATTCCACCGGCTTTTCGTGTTTCAACCGAGGTAGAATTTAACCCTGATGATTCGTTAAAAATATTAGGACTAAACTGGCTCCCAGCCGAAGATATTTTTGTATTTACTGTAAATATACGTCATTGTGAATGCACAAAACGTAATATCCTATCAACTATTGCTCGATTATGGGATTTGATGGGATTTGTAGCGCCAGTTACTTTACTGGCTAAATTAATAATAAAATCATTATGGTCTGAAAATATTGATTGGGACGATGTACCGCCGCAATCAATAATTTCTCTTTGGCGTCAAATTGAATATGAGTTGCCCATATTACAAACCATAAAAATACCACGTCATTTAGGTTATAATCCCGAGTGCCTAATCACTATTTTTGGATTTGCTGATGCTTCCGAGGTAGCTTACGGTGGTGTAGTTTATTTGCATATTCATTTTCCAAATGAAAATAAATATATAATAAATTTAATTTGCGCTAAATCCAGAGTAGCTCCCGTTCGGAACGTTACGTTGGCGAGATTAGAACTTTGTGGAAACCTTATTCTTTCAAAATTAATGCGGATAGTAATTGATACCTATTCGCAGCGTATTAAAATAAACAATATATTTGCTTTTACTGATAGTATGGTGGCTTTATCTTGGATTCATGCGCCCTCGGCCCGTTGGCAGACATTCGTTGCAAATAGAGTTGCCAAAATTCAGGAGTTATTACTGCCTAGCAACTTCTATTTTATTTCTGGCAAGGAAAATCCTGCTGACTGTCTATCACGTGGTCTGACGCCGGCTCAGCTCGCAGAACACCCACTTTGGTTTAATGGCCCTCGCTTCGCGCGTCTGCCTATTTCGCAGTGGCCGATTCGCGAGTTTGATCCGTCCTTAGCTAATATTGATAATATTCCAGAAAAGAAAACGGCAGTTTTAGTCACAATGGAGAAAAATGAGCATCCTTTAATATATAAGCTTTCATTAAAATTTTCTTCTTGGTCAAAATTATTAAGAGTTGTTGTTTACATTTTGAGATTCACTAAGAAATTAACTAAAACATTTGAATTATCGCATTTAGAATGTGCTGAGTTATTAATTATTAAAAATCTGCAACTAGTTTATTTTGCAAATGAATTTAGAAATATTGAATTAAATAAACGACTTTCTCCTGCCTTTCAAAAATTAAAGGCTTTCGTACATAACGGTATATTCCGAGTTGGCGGTCGTTTAAGTAATTCAGACTTAGAATACGATAGCCAGCATCCCATACTACTTCCTCCGCGGGATCATATCGTTAATTTAATTATCGACCATTATCATCGTAAAAACTTGCACACGGGCCCACAGTTACTAATGTCTCTATTACGGCAGAAATTTTGGATTTTGTCAGCACGAAACATCGTTCGTAGACGGGTGCAGCTGTGTAACATCTGTTTCAAATACAGACCGAAAAATGAGTTTCCTATCATGGCCGATTTGCCAGCCTGTAGAGTGCAAGAAGCTAAAGCGTTCTTTCATACGGGAATCGATTACGCGGGCCCTCTACGCGTCATTCCTTATCGTAGGCGAGGTGTTCGCAGTCAAAAGGCATATATCTGCCTTTTTATATGTCTTGTAACTAAAGCCATACATATAGAGTTAGCAACTGATTTAAGTACCGGAACCTTCTTAAATGCTTTAAAGCGATTTATATCCCGACGAGGTCCTATTAAATACGTTTACACAGATTGCGGTACGAATTTCATCGGTGCAAAATCTTATTTTAAGGAACTTTATTCATTAGTATCGTCAAAAAATTATAATACGGAATTAAGAGAACAGTTGGTGAATAATTCCATAGAATGGAAACTAAATCCACCTTCTGCCCCCCATTTCGGAGGAATTTGGGAGGGAAACATAAGAAGTGTTAAGATGCACCTAAATAGAGTAATAGGTAATCAGCTGCTCACTGTAGAGGAGATGCACACGCTCCTAACGCAGATAGAAGCCGTTTTGAATAGCAGACCACTATCTGTGTTAAGTCCGGACCCTTCAGAGCCACTGGCTTTAACCCCAGCTCATTTCTTAAATTTAACACCCCTGAAAGCATTTCCATCGTCCGCGGTATATGAAAATGTCAGTATTACCGACAGGAAACATATCCTTGACTGTCTTATTAATTCATTTTGGAAACGTTGGAAATTAGAATATCTAAATACATTGCAGTCGCGTTCTAAATGGTTAAAAAATACTTCACAAATTAAAGAAGGAACTGTAGTTCTTCTTCATTCGGAAAACAATTATCCTTTAGACTGGCCTCTAGGGGTTGTTGATAGGGTGTTTCCCGGTAAGGACGGGGTGATTAGGGTCGTTGATGTGCGTACAAAGTCTGGTGTGTATCGAAGACCAGTTGTTAAAATTTATCCTCTACCAACACAATAATTTACTAAATTTGTCATACAGTCCACTTAATAATAATTTATAATAATATAAGTATTTAGATATATTTAAGATAATACTATTTTTAATTTTAATTATACAGCAAGGAAGAAAAATTTAATCACTTTGAAAGAACTGGGTTCTCTCAAGCCCGGGGGCATGTTTTGGCTAAATGGCTTAGAATAGTTAAATAATAATTAAGTAATTTAAAATTATGTATGCAAGAAGGGTAATCCATTCCATTCTTTCATTTTCATACCTACCGAATCCTTTGGCCGTAAATCGGCATGCCCTCCAAGCTCGCCGCTCGGACAGGGTTCGAACTATAATCGCACGGTTAACATTACGCTCGTGATCGAAGCCAAAATAAGGGGTAAAAATACAACCCTCAGTGTGCTGTGTTATAATAGTGAATTTCTTTGAGTGGCCACTCGTTATTAAAATATCGCAAAGGTGTTGTTCAACTTGACGATTTAAGGTGCCGATTACGCAACTGGAGTCTGGTGATTTGGTGAGTTTTCCCACATCTCTAAACAACACTTTTTTTCCCATTACATCCTTATAACCTTGAACCAGTCGCGCATACATACATACTAATTCTATGTTATAAATTCCTTTTAATTTATCAAACACTGGATTGAAATTCACAACTTACAAGCGAATAAAATGGAAGTTAAAATATATTTCTTTTCACTATTTTCATAATTATTAATAATAATAACAGAAGGCAGTGTTAGCTAATATCTAATCAAACATGCATAACCTAAATGAATAGATTACAAATTTAACTTAACTAATTATGACTACGATTACAAATATAAAAGTTTTAAATTGTGAAGATACCTTTTAAAATAAGTTATAAATTTCATAAAGTTTCAAGGAACAAAAATGACTGTCAGATCTATTTGATTTTGAGGCATTAAAATTATATTTTTTTGAGGAATAAAACCACTACGCAAGCCCAACAAGGTTTGGTGGGTGATAGCTGTTGTAACGACCACCTCTAGGGAGATATTCATTCATAATAGTGACCCATTCGGTATTAACTTTGGTTGAAGTTGAAAGCTTCAGCACTTCAATGTCAAAGTTTTCAAACTCATTTATCCATGTTTGATTTCGATTTACCGCTAGATGGCGCTGTTTACAATATAAAAACTTCTGACATTTATTCTTCGTTCCTTATAATGAAATTTGTCTACATCTAAATGTATTACTTTATAAGTAAACTCATTTGTGAAGAAAGTACTGGTAAAATTATATGGCTTCAAACGAGAATACAAACCAAATTAAAATTCACAATAGAAGCAAGATTTTGTCTTAAATGAACCTTTAACTTAAATATACAAACGAAATATGACAGATGTCAAATTATTGGCATTAAGGTGTGCTTTCATTTGCAAACAAGAAAAACAAAGGCATTCTATGTGTCTTGATTTCCGATTTTTACCATCCTTTTTCTTTACTTAAGGAGAGAAAGAGATATGTATAACACTGTACAGCTGATCAACTGTAAGAGTTACAATACAAAATTCGCTACTATAACAAACCCAGTAAGGTTGATTTGTTTCGTGTTCTATACAATGTACTTTTAAATTTTAAGCCTTGTTATAAAATTTTACTTTGGTTTACACAAATAACTAAAAGAATTTTTCAACTTTGACTTTCAATGTCTTCTGTCCTTGTAAAACTCACCATCAAAAGTAATGATGGGACTAATCCATATCGGTTTTCATTAAGGATATTTTTACACGAACTTTTCTCACTAAACCCCGGGGCCTTATGCGGGTAAACAGACAATTTTTACGTGTGTCAGTCCTATATAAAAACTATAAAAACAAAAGTGTAATACCATTTCTCTTAATAGCTACATACTAAATAAGTCCATAAATTACAACACAAACCTCACACCGGAGTCTCCAAGCTGGTCTCATTGGCCTCAGCCTCAAAGGCCGTCTCGGATATTAAGGCCCTGGCCTCTGGCCTCAAAGCCATGAGTTCTGGTTTTAAAGCCAGTTCTGGTCTGAAACCTGAGGTTTCATGGGCTAAAGGCGTGGCCTCGTCTCCGCTGTCGGTTGTCCTCTCGCATCATATCTGCGAGGCCGGCATCGTCGAGACCGTGCTATGAGGCGTGGTGGGCCGGGATCCAGCTAAGGATGCGTTGAGGGACGCCATTGTCCCCATCTGTAAGATATTTATAATTAATAGGCTACCTTAATACAATATTCGTAGCACAATAACTTGAGCTATCTGTACAACTATTTTGTGAAACTTCAAGGTTCAATATCGCGTACTCCTTCTCAGCACAGAAGTAAATAGCATAGGTTACAAAAGTAAGGTTAGTAAATAAAGTATTAAAATTCTGCATAGCCAGGTCCTAATTAATTATCTAGGATTTTTATCTATATATCTTGACGAGAAATACGTATAGAAATTATCGTGCATAAATTCTTACCCTCAAATGTGCCAAATCTTCGAGTTTCGTCAGATCCGACAATTCCAAATACAGGCTGTACACCAATAACCACCCGTACACCCCACAGACACAAAAAACGATCCATATAAGGCACATGAGGACATTGTACGCGAATATCATGTCATTTACTATGGACGCGAATATAAAAGCTATTGTTCGGAATGAAATGAACACCCCGAAGGTGTATAGCCAGGGTACTATGCGCTTTTCGTGTTCCTGTAAAAAGAGAATAAAATCAAATTAATTTGAGGTCCAGAAACGAAACGTAGGCAAAAATTACAGCTGTTAAAGCTGTCTAAATTTAAGTTTTAAATTATTGCTATCCTTATCTATAAAATGATGAGAGCATGATTAATAGTGAACTTAAATTTAGATTATGCCTTCAGAATCAAGGCAAATGCGTGTATTGCAAAGTGTAACTAAGATATATTGAATGAAACATGTACCTTATTTTTAGCTTGCTTCACATACTAATGGCAGCATGAAATGGAGTGAACGTATGAACGAATGATAGTGAATGAGAAAAACATGATGATTATAACTTAAGCGAAAAAACCAAGGAGACGTGTACAAATGACGGTTAATGTGCGAATTATTTATTTATTAAACTATGCCTTTTAAAAAGGAATTAGTCTATGATAAGATACTCCAGCCATTTTGACGCCAAAATGCTGGATGCTTATTAATAAGTCTTTATTTATCTATTAACTAGTAAATATAATTAAATAATCACATTTTAACAGCCGCTTTGGTTCAGAGATTCAGACCGTCTACCCCATACAGATGTCTGTGATACAATACCCAGTGAGGGCCATCTTATTACATCTGCCGCTATAACAATCATGTTAACACCATTGTTCTGTTCCGGCAGATAGAGGTAAAACCACCAGTTTCTCTGTGGAGGAATCCGGAAGTAACTCATTTCTATCTTAAGGTAAGTTATGTTAATAAATAGAAAATTAAAACCATAGAAATGTACCAAAAAGGACACAAAGTGAAAGAAAATGGCAGGGATTTTAAAAGTAATTTTGTTACGGGGGGTCTGAGGTATTAATTTATTTATGGAAAGGGCTGTCAACAACATATAAAAACAAAAAATATTAAAAATAGCTCATAAACATTAAATACATTTATTATTAAAGACACGGCATGCGATGTGCCTGTGAGTTATAATAACCAGTTCATTTTGAATAGATGTCTCTTGCACAAAATAGTTTGAGAATCCCTGGCCTAGTGATTCATGATTAAATAATTTCGTGCAACATAGACCAACGAAATATAATATGAATAATAAATAATATATTACCTTCCTAAGAGCGTTAATTAGTATGATGCTAGTGATCATAACAGCAACAGATCCGATCCAAGAGAATAGAGCAAACACCACGAGAACATTGCGAACTGAAATTAGAAAGCAATCATTTAAGGGTGTTGGCGACAGAAATTTGTCATTTACTTTAGTCTATGGTATGATTGTGTACACTTATCACTAATTTATATAATATCTGAGTAACCCACCATGTTGTGTATCATCTGCACTCAACCTAAAGAAAATTTTCTTATCTATTTTTAAAAAAGGATCAGGATGATACCATGGTTTGAGCGTTTGGTTCAACAAGAGAATAGATTCTTAAGATAGCAGTGATGATTTTAGATTTTAAATAGGATTAAATTTGTGCTTAATCAGTAATAATGAATATTTTTATTCACATACAAAATTTGTATAGTCTTAACAAAAATGTGCAGTGTACCCTACCTGTTGGCTACCGTGCTAGAGGTATATACCTGTGTTATAGAAGTAAGTGCCCACTTATGGACACACTAGACATGATCAGATTCTAGTTTATTGTATTTTAGATCTTTCCTGGTTACATTGATCAATTTACAAATTGTCTATTACAATAATAATAATTTGTTTATTGCTTTCAAAAAACATATTACACAGTTATTTTCATTTATATACAATTTCAACATTATCCAGAATGCAACTGAAAGAGGCTCAGCCTACGCTATCCAGAAAACGTGTTCTTGCAGTGCTGTTTTGAATTCTTTTGTTACAATATATTTATTTTGATTCTGTGTAGAAGAGTGAATGTGTGTGTGTGTGTGTTTCTGTTTGTTGTGAATTGTATATACAGCTCCATCTTCTTCTTTTTTAATAGAAAAGTCAAGCAAATAACTTGAAAACTAATGTGGATTGGACGAAGGAACAACAGATCATATTTTCTTTGAATGCTCTAGATACGCCATCTCTCTTTATGATCTGCTCCCTCCATACATCCCCAGACCAATTAACTTCAAATCCCTACTTGTACATGTCAATTCTTCATTTGTTACAGTTCTGTGTGACTATCTAACCGCCAATAAAATTAGATTATAAGTCGTTTGTCCTCATTAACCTATTAACAAATTTACTATATATATTTGTGTGTGTCTTTTTTTTTCAGATAATTCAACAGTTCTACATTTAACCTCTCATACACAATTAATATACCTTGTGCAATCATATCACTTTGCCCAGATAGTTTTTATAAAATATATACCTAAGCAGAAAACTCGATACTGGCGGAATCTATTAAGAAAGCCCCATAAAACCCCAAAGAAGAAGAAGAAGAACTTGAAAACTGGCATAGGCCAACATCCTTAGGTGGAAAGGTGAAGGTGGCATAAGAGAGAAAACCATCTCAGAACAGTCACCATTATATAGATGGTAGAATGTGCTAAGTGAGTAATCACCATTGCTATGGCAAGCGCTGTACCAACAAGCATTGAGGTGGTGTGGCAGTGTTATTTAACATCTCATGTATTTCTTGAGGAGATCCTACATTCATCAGTGGTTTATTTATAGGCCAATGATAATGATGTTCAATAAGATTCACTTACCTGGAGCACTTCCAACATAGACAAATTGAAAGCTTATCACATAGTATCCATAGTGGACTGAACTCGGAGCAGCCATTCCAAGACAATACAAGTCAAATACACTGTGAGCGAATGTAAACAGGGCTATGAACTGAAAAAAAATTTTTTTGAGAAGATGATAGGTTTGATAAATAGATTGCTTACAATAATAAGGCTAGATTATGTATATTTTGACTCTAACAAATTTTACGGTATTTTTTCTGTATGGTTGATATATATTAAAAAACTATAAATAAATAAATAATAATGCCTATACCTTTTTTATTTCCTCTTGCTTTATAAGGTGTTCATATTTTATAAGGTGAATTGTTAACAAATGCACAAATCTCTGGAGATGTCTTATCTATTATTCAATATGTGTTTAAGCAGATAGGGGTAGTGACTACTGACCACTCAACCAAATGGCTATCAATGAAATCGAATCTTTCAGTTTAATTTATATTTCACAAATATCAAATATACATGTTTTGAAATACTCACAAGAGAAATACACCCTGTCAAAAGAGATCCTCTCTGTAGATCAAGGAAGAATGCATCATGCAATATTGGCTTCTGGTACCATGGGACACGTAGTGAACGGACTGACTTAGTTGACCGAAGATTTGTAGAAGATCTGTTATCATTGTACTAATTAGAATCAATTAAAAACAGTGCAAATTAGGTAGCAAACTTAAAAATGGTAATAATTTATATTCATATTTATTTTTATTAAGTATGCAGGTAAGTATATTGAGTATTGCAGATTCTAATTTGCTGATAAATTAAAAATCAAATTGGAGCAGTTTCAAGCAAAATCAAATCTTATTGGAATTTACAATAATTTACTCACTTTCCAGTATAATGAGAGTACACTGATGGTGTAGAACGGTATGTAGAAGGTGTCTTTCGCCCGTACATTGTGAGAATTCACTGTTTATTCGAATGATTAGTTTTAGACGACGCCCATTAAATTATTAAATGCAACACCACAAATTGCCTTTTAAATGCAAAAAATTAGGAAAAGACGGACAACTGGTAGTTTGTCTATTAGTTTTCAATATTTACCAGTTGCAGAGGAAAGGAAAATAAAGATTTTAATTCAAAAACACAAGAAAAGCCACGCCTGGGTTCGTTGTTTGATGCCAGTCGATTTGACAATTTAATCTAGTAAATTTAAAGAGTCAACAATGCAGTATAATTAGCGCTAGTATTCTACCGTGGTTAGTAGATTTCAGATCGCTGTCAAAATTATTCAATTTGGAAGTATTACATAGAAAACCGTTTACAAAGACAGATAAATTAAGCTTTGCTTTATAAAAAATGACATATTCATAAATCGGTTGTACTTAAAATTTATTTACAAAATCAAGACAAATATCCAAAAACGGATAAATTTACAGTATTAAACAAGAATACCAAAACTTATTATCACGATTCGGATTCAAAATATATGGAAAGCAACCTCGCTGTGGCACATTGTATTGATGTTTGAAATTTAGTTCCTTTTAGTTCTAAACTGACAGTAAACTAAAGCCATTCAAAATAATATTGAATAATTATCAAATCCGATATTATTTTGAATGGCTTTAGCTTCTTCAAGTAAATTGGCATTTTATAGACTAAACCTACATCTAAATTTAGTATTAATTTCAGAAATTTTAAAACTCGTAATTCTGCATCCTAAAATAAATACTGACATTTTAAAATTTGTGAAGACATGAAACAAGCAGGCATGCCGGCCTGTTCACTAACTCGTTTTGACAATTATAGTGAAAAACAACTAGAAAATTGCTTGTTCATTTCATCATTACAAGACAAATATCACAGGTACATTCAGTGTGAACGTACTCATGTAAAATAGCAGTGAATATGTATAAAACTAATTGGTTACCTCTTTAGTAGTTAAAATAAGTTAGCAAATAGGTCAAAAAAATATAATAAAATTGATGGAATTAATAAAATTCTTTAGAAAATCAATTATAAATTTATTTTTTGTTTTGTGAGAAGAAGAATAACAACGCACTGCCCTTTGTGTAGACCAGTAGACATTGGCATGGCATACTAGTCTAATTAGTGAAATAAATGTTGTAAAACTCTTTTTCCCAAATCAATTTGTGGTTTTAATACCTTTCTCATATTAACTATAAAATTAATAATAAAATAAGTCAGCAATTCGATTTGTTTATTTAATAATATAACTAAATCAATAAAACTTATAAAACATTTAGACATTTAAAAAATAAATATACTTTCCTTCTGCTGCCAACTCGCACTGGCAGATTCGCAAATAAAATGATAAAGTACATTATCAACCTCTACCTTTTTTACAATCTGCTGTTCGCTCTTGACCGAGGCTGTTTGGTTACGATTTTTATATTAATCTTTGTTATTTCGCTAAATTTACAATTAAAATCTCTATTATCCGTCCCAAATAAGTTTATTTTTATTTAAATATCATTTCTACAGTCCACATTTCTCTCTCTACATTAGATAATATCTATTACATTATTAATATAGCCTGCACGTTTGATATGAAACTATGATTTTATATAGTTTATAAAAAGTTACACAGTAACTTATTTGTTATTCATTTTACATAAACAGCCTTTATTTGTACCACTCTTAGGCACATGTCTTCCTACATTTAAGAAACATATTAGGAGTTTCGTCTATAAAACCATGCTCGCTCAATGCGGGTTGGTATTTAAAAGCGGTTGTTATAACAACCGGTTCTGGCAACCGCTTAGCGTGTCTTACCAAGCACGGAGGGACTCGAGATAAGAAATTTGATTGACTCATCTAGGGACCAATCATGACGCAAGTTGCTTTATTTTCGTTATCGAAACCAGACCGTTCGAGCCAGTGCGCTAACAAGACCCTCGATTATTTCTCATAAGTATATAAAGAAAATTAAGAACAATGTTGAATAACAACAATTTCAGTTCATTCTTCTTTAGAAGACCAATCTAGCGACGGTTAGTTATTGAACCTTTGTATACAGAAGCGGACTGATAACTTAAATCATCAATAACTAAGTAGACTGGTGACTTCAGGAAATGGGCATAAGTGAAAAATGCATGTAATTTAACATAAGCAACTCTCACTCAACTACCAAGCTTCCTTATTGAAAGTCCTGTACATTTTTCATTTAGCGATTTGATTGCAATTATTAAGTCATGTGTACGAGGGCAGGCCCGTAATAGTGTCGTATGTTCCGTGGCGCAGCCATTGCAATAAAATTTTAATTTAAGTTAAATAATAATAAGGTAATTATTGTCCCTAGAACCGAGCTGTATCTAATTTCTGTTACTTGTGTTCGTTGAATTTTCAACTAGCTAAAGCAAAGAAACTCAAAATTAATTCAAGCCGAGCTTGATGCACAATGCATCAAGATGTGCATGATCATCTTGTGCATGATCAATAGCACAAAGAATAACTAGACCCTATCAAAATTACTGCCCGACTCGAGGCGGCCCTTAAAATGATTGACTCCATTCACCGAAATGAAACTAAAGCTTTTAAAATTAAACTTCACATTTTTATTTAAAATTCTCGAAACAATCAATAGTCACCGCAACACACTACTTGCTGCAAATAATCACTGTTTACATAAATAGTCCCACATTGCCACAAACATCTCGGACAGTTCACAAAAATTTTCGGATCTTGCAAATCGACCCACCCGTGTAAAGATTCGACTTCATAGTTTTGCCATTTTTTCTCTTTTTCTGGAATATTAAGTCGTTCATGTAAGTATTTCGTGAGCTTTTCGATTTTTTCCGCTGCTGCCGCCAATGTGCTGTCTTGCGTTGCTGATTCGTTGAACTCTAGTTCGTCGGAGGCGTCCGTTCGGTTCTGAAAGGACATGTCCCACGTACCGAGCGAATCGTCCCCAATCGATAAAGCCGGCGTCGCAGCTGTGAAAATTTTTAACTCTTACGCACCTATAAAAGAATAAGTTTGTGTTACCTACTGCAAATGGATGATATTATATCAATATACTTTGGTTGCAAGAGTTATTGAGGATTCAATCCTTCCCTTAGATCAAGTGGCTGGCTGGACCCACGATTAATGTTTTCTTATACATATTCCCTGTTGTGACGATTTAAAAGAGCTTAGTAAATAAGTCTATTTAAATAAAGTTATTTTTGACTTTGACTTTGACTTAATGGAAAAAACTGTCTTATATTAATTTGAATTCTTTAAAAATCAATTTCTAAAAATTATTTACTCTGGTCTAAGATAAGATAGCTAATAAATGGCCAGTTCTGATTGGCTAATTGGATGCATCATCGCTGTGCATCGGTCTGTACATCATTTAGGAACTTTAGGAATTTGTAGAAGCTCTACTGAGAATAAAGACCTTTACAAAAATCTAGACTATCCCAATTTATCACTAAATCTTAATAGATCTATTGATAATTATATCCATCTTGAATTTTTCCATCTCCCAACCTGTTCAGGGTGGATAGATGACTCGCGTTTACTAGTATCCAGTCCACAGCGATTTTAAAGGCAAAACCCACTGAGGCGTCTTTATCACACAGGCTACTAAGGGCAGTAAAAGCGCAACTCACACTTCCTCGTATCGTTAGGTTGTACATGCTCTTGCGTAGTACCACATCTGCAGAAAGGCGGCTGCCCCCCGTTCATCATGAATACGAACGGCGTCGCGTCTTTATTCCCCGCCATGAACTCGCGCATGCTCTCCGCGAACTGCGCATTCGTCTGCCATTGTTCAAAGCAGTTCTTAAAGAACTCGTTGGGGTTATCCCTGTTGCGGTTCATCACGTGCTTGTGGAAGCATTCCTCGCAAAATACTTGACCGTAGTATATTTTGACGCTGTTCTTTGGAACCGCTTGACAGAAATCTATAACAGAAATAATTGGTTAAATAAACATAAGCTTGTAGATATAATATGATTAGGGAACTTGATCCAGTGAGACTTAATTGCAAAAATATATTATGGAGAATGCTGCTATTTCTTTACTAGCCGATTATTTACAATCTTGCGAAGTTCAATTATTTGTATGTTCATATAAAAGTGATTTTCAAAGTTTACAGACGATTTTATTAAGAGGGCTGTGCTCCAATACAATAATAAGTTTCTACGTTAAGAAGAATACAAAGCAATAACGCAGTGTTTTCATTTAAGACGCTAAAGTGTCTAAAAGAAGTGTGCTAAGACGTAAATAAAACGTATACGTAAACTTAGACGTATTTTGTTTAAATTAATTACGAATAATATAGTTTCCGCCGATTTATTAACTAAGGTAACGTTAAAGTTTCAAGAGTATCTTCACGCTCTGATACCTTTTATATTTTAAGTTGCCAAGCCAATTTTGCATCTAATACCTTTTTAGGCGTTCTTATTCATTTTATAATAAATAGAAGTAGACATTCTCAAACTCACTAAGCGAGTGTAAATCTGATAAATGGATAAAAAATCTCTCCCTTTATTTTCACCGTAATTTTTTTGTTATAAATATTGATGGTACTATAGGTCAGTTATTTAAAAGATATGATTGTTATGACTGTACCTAAATTAAATAATAAGCAGCAAAACAATAAGTAGGATAAAACAAATCTGAAAAAAACTCACAGCATTTAGCACATTGCTTGTGGAAGCTCTGCCCCCCAATGTCCACTTTGTTAGTGTCGTTTACAGCTTGCAAACAACGGGCACAAATACATCGCTTCGATGACTCTTCTGATTTTGGCGCATTTTCGGGTGCTGTAACGATTGTTTCTTTAGTAGTTGATACGTTGGAGAAACTTGATAGTGCAACGCTAATATGAGTTGGTTTATGTTGCTTATAAGTATCTAGATTTTCATTGAAAACATACATTATTATATAAAAAGTACAGCAAGCGATTGACTGTACAGACAGGCTCTTCGGTGCATTAGTGCGGGGCGAAATGCAAGATGTGGCACGCATCTTGGACGTACTAGGTATCCCTATCTACCAACACGCCATTAAGTGCCAAAAGTCATGACTGTCTTGAATGAATTGAATTATTTTATTTTTAACTGCATCAAGATTATTATTTTCATAAATCGGCTGTCTTGTGAGTAATACATATAGCTTCAGGTTACCCGGCAAGGGGTCTAGGGTTCAAGTACCGGTCGGGCCAGATGTGTGAATAACTTGAATATTTGTTGGGTATTGGTTTCTTTATATATATTTTTTTCTCTTTATATTTTTTTATCTTTTCATAGGATCCCAAAATGAACCACGTTCTTCTTTTTATTTATTTACGATAGTTTTAAAATTTTATGTTAATATGAATAGAAAAATGATAGCAAATATCGACGATAGCGACTATGTGCTTGTGAAGGACAGTTCTCTACATAGGGTTACATATTATTAGCTAATAATTAATTACTATCAATACGTTGATTTGCCGTGAAATGAGGGTTCTGTACGAGACCATCATATACAATAACGTGTACCTGTGATCTAAAACGCACTGCATGGTAATGTAAATCTGCTTACGTCAAACCAACATTATGCTTTGTATAACCTACCTTCACCAGTTTCATTGCTTTCCCTGTTCTCTTGAGGCCGAGTGCCTGGAGCCCACTGCATCCACCAACTGTTGGAGTGCATGCGGGGCGCTTCGTCTCTAAATTTGGAGACTACATGCGTCTTGAAGCAGTCATTGCAAAACACATGGCCATAGAACATCTTCAACGAAGTGGGTATAGTCCGGCAGATACCTAGCACAGGAGAATAGTGAAATACGATTGCAAGTTAAGCTTGGGTTACGTAACATTATGTATAATTATTGATAAGTTTAGATTCAATTGAAATTTAGTTACAATAGGCAGAGGCTTAGATTACTTAATAGTTACTAAGTAACAGATAATGCACTCGGTACGAAGTTACCAAAACCTACTGCGATAATAGGCTTCTTCGTCGCGTCAGCAACCGCTGCATGGTAAAATGTGCCTAAATTCCCAAGGATGCAGTTGTCATTGCTTCGCTTTGACTTTTCGATAAAATTAAATTAACATAGCTTCTTTTGTCTATGTTATTTAGAACTGTGAATGTGTTCTGACTAAGGCGGTAGTTTAAAATTGTATTGTAAGTAAAATATTTTTTTTCATGTAAATTTATACCGACTGTAATACATAAAACTCTACAGCGTGAACGGGAAGATGTGAACGTGACGTTTGTAATATTTAAATATTCTTACTTTAGCTCATTACTATTTATTTTTGATTTTATAAAGCTGAATAAATTGAAATTAATTAGTGAAATCTTAAAATACTCTGATAATTTAAAGTAATGTTAGATTACCTACACAGCCAGCTATGATACAATGTTTCATCGATTTTATCAGAAAGAAGTTATAATTAAAACTCCTTAAGAAGTCTAGGCGAGATAGCCTCATTATTTTTTCATTTTGATTACACTCCTTTACACGCTGTATGTAGGCAAAAGAAATCTTTTAAATTTACATGCGTTTTATTTTTATATAATTTTCTATAAATTTCTTACCCTTTCTAAATACCCAGTTATTAAATTTTAGTGTTGAAAAAATCCTGAATCTAATCTCCTTTATTAGATATTATTTTCAGGAACAAAGTGAAAAAAGGTACTCTTAATGGAATCTAAAATTTCATTAAGAGTACCTTTCTTCATCGACAGGTAAATTGAAAAATGTCATGCCTTCTACTTGATTTGCACCCATCTACTGCACACAAGGAACTAGAAGGAATCGTAGTTACGATCGAACAGAACTAATAACATTGGAGAACGTACGAGCGCCTCGCTTGTGGCAACCCCACTGGTATTGGGCCGCTGGCGGCCCGGCTACAGCCGACGGCTCGGTAGGTAATTTTATATATTATATTCTTTGTACATAAGAGTGAAGGAGGTCTGCTAGGGCGTGTTGCTGAACCGTTGGTTAGGGTCGTTTAGTCTTATTTTTACATTTTAACGGTATATTCATATAAAAAACTTACATACCTTTATTCTCATGCTCTCGTATCCTAAATACCAATTATAAACAAGTAAATTTTAATTTAATTACTTACAACACATACTGCACAGCCTGTGGAAGTTTTGATCTTCAATATCAACTTTGTCATCAGCATCAATAGGGAGGAAGCATCTTGCGCAGAAACATTTTTTCAGTTGTTCCTGTGATTTATCCATTATCTTTGAATTTAAGTTTAAGATCAAATAATTATCAATTATAATTTTGTTAAAGAATCAGCAAACTATTTCCATATCAGGTTGAATTAGTGGAAAATGAGATTAAACAAAAGAAGATTTGGATTCTGTGACAAAAAGAAGAATTTGAAAATTTTCTTTTATTTTCAAATTTTCTTTAGTGACAGTATTATGTTACAGTCGATTTAAATAATACCACGTTTGAATGTTTTATTTTATTCAGATTGAATTTATTATATTTATTTATTTAACTATTTACGTACACACAAAGACAATTAAAAGAACACAACAGAATATTAGAGAATTGTACAAAGGAATTGCTTATTTCTATAAGAAATTTCTTCCAGCAGCGCCATATATGGAAAAAGTTACAACTAAAGGTTATAAAAATTAATATATATTATACTTACACATACATATATATGTATACAAATATATACATACACATATAAGCACAATATATTTAGATTCTCTGTAAAGAAAAATGACGAGCTAATATTATTTAATTTTTAAAACATTTAGAAGGAGATAGATAGATGTTTATACTTGCTTGACAGATCCCTTGAGAATCTCTGTCAAATTCAAATATATATACATACATACATACACTTATTAGACTACAATCTAAGCCTTCTGGTTGTATATCTACTGAGGGCAATGTCCTTAGAAGAACAGAGGGCCTAGACCAAAGAATATAATACTCCTCTACGAGCCTAGACAAAATGCACTTCGATAATCGCACTCAGCTCGTTTAGTTTACGAATTTATAGGATTTGATATAAGCTTTCGCTTAGCAATACAGTGTGATTGTCAAATTCCATACATTTTTCATTTAGCGATTCGAATGTGATTCCATTTAAACTTCATTCAGAAATTTTGAAAAATATTAAAGTCTACAGTTAATTTAAAACTACAAATGTCAAAAACTAATGAAATTATTGTGATTTTTTACATTTTCAATTACAGAAATATAACATAAAAAACAATAACATTAATTAAAGTGCTTATGACACTCAACATATAATAAAAATAGTTAAAAACAAATCATTTCTATTTATCCACGCATTCTTATCATCTAATCTTGGAAGAGGCTTAATCTCCTCCAAGATCGTTAACAAATATGACATATCTTTGGTTAGAAATGGTTTTTGTCAAATGAAACTAACTTTGTAAACACGTTTAACTGAATCACATTTTATTTACTACATCATTATTGTTATATGATGAATCGACTGACTAGCTATCGTACCACACGGGAACAGGGTAGGTACGGCACTAGTAAATGCCTATGTGTGTAGCAGTGATAGTTGTTTGTGTTATCTATTTTATGTTTTTATCAAAAAAGTGATGAATACAAGCTTATTGTGGAAGAAATCTCCATATTTCTAGTGGTAAAGGATGTTTTTATCTTATCTTAGTATTTTTGTTTGATTAGGCTTGTGATCAAGTGAGTTGCATAGGTTATGTCAGTAGGTATTTGGTCTTGAGACAAGCCCATGTTTTTGCATTTGTACATTAAAAAAAGCTTAGATACGATTCATACGAATCCGTTATATGATATAAACCATCTGTCGAGTAGTTTTATGTACTTTACAAATAAAAAAACTACTCCTATTTCGTAAAAATTGAAATCTAAAAACGTTACTGGTTTTGTATCAACTGTACTTCGTACGACCCAAATGTTATGGTTTTCATGAATAAATGACCTTCGACAAAGCGTTAGCCTCATTAGTTGCTGCTTATATTCCTTTAAAGACGTTTGCCTATCCTTGAAAAGTGAATAGGCTTATAATACAATTTTTGTTTACCAACATAACTATGAATGTAAATATCGCTGCGTACCTTGCGATCATCAGTTAATTAGCTTTGCATGATGTTTTCATTTCATCATTTTTACTATATAAAGAATTGCCAAAAGTTATTAATAAATTACTGACAAATCATCTTAACTGAGTAAAATGATTAAATCACCTGGTTACACATCTATAAGTCATCCTTCAGTGTATTTACTCACTCATTGAAAATTATAATACCTATATATAGATATATATAGTACTTTCTTTATTAAACATCTGATAATAAACCTTGACCTTGTAAATGAGGTCTTTATAAGAGTAAAAAAAAAGATTTTATTACCTGTTTTAACCAACTATTTAATTCTTAGTAGGAGTTACTTATGCCTAGCATTTGAAATTTTATCATTAGGTTTATCAGCAATGAGATCATCTACTTCTTAGAGAAATATACACACTTTTATAACAATCATAATAATAATAATTTGTTCACAGACATATGCACATACACAGACTCACAATCAAAAGAAGAAAATAATAATATTCTTCATATTCTTTCACAGAATGGTTCACCCGGATGGCATGATAAGAAAAATGTCCCGCCATGAAAAAGCAAAGAGTGGATTTGTAAGTACTTAAATAGCTTTTCATTTGAAGATATATTTGTTGATATGTTAATTTATTAAGACATTAAATTAAGTACAGTTATAAATTAAAAACAGCCACGGCATGTGCTGTCGACAAACAGTTGTAATTATGAAATTAAAAGTTGCTATAGCATCAAATATGGACTGGAATCTACTTAAATAAAAGTAGAACTGTTTAAATCTATTAAATAGTTGAATACACAGTTGAGCGATGGTTAGAAAATGTATATATACAACAAAACTGATTGGTCACCTTAACAAGCTAAAATTATTTTATTTACTATAAAGTATAAGAGCTCCATTACGAGTCAAAAACTAATTATAAAAGAAAAAATTATTTACTTTAACATATTACAGTATAATTTATATTTTTTTTAATTGAGTTATTGATTGACATTAAAGGCATTAAATAATAGAAGAAAAACTGCTCAAAGCAAGTTTACTCACACATCAAGCCTTTACTGCTACATTCAAGATTCAAATGTCAAAAAATTCATGCTATTTTATATTAAGAATTGAAAGAAAGTGAATTGAAAATACAGAGACTTTAGCAAAAAAAATTTTTTTTTTGCTAAAGTCTCTGTAATGTAATCGTAACACCGCCTGTTCGCAAGTATATAGAGTCATGTGTGAAGGTAGCAACAGCATGTGACATACTGCTCTTGCCACTTCCACCTTCTGATTGAGCCCATTGTATGGAGAAATATGAAATTTATTTTACAGTTTTAAAAGTTCGGTAACATATAAACAGCGTATGTACCAAACACCAATACTGCAGTGTCCTTGGTAAAACTTCACGCAAATAACTTAATCACGAAAATATATGTCGTGCGTTACGTGAGTACTGTAAAATCACGAAATTATTAAAGTATAGTCTGAAAAAAAGTTGAAATTATTATTTAAAATTATCCTTTGCTTATTTTAAATGATAATGCATGATAGGTTCTTACGTTATCGCGTAGAGGCCTGGCAGTTTAACTATTTCGCTCAATGAAAATTCAACATAAATCATATCAAAATATATCAATTATATGTAAATCAAAAATTAGATTAGATAGTTTATCACGTAATTTTTTTAATAATTCTTGGTCACCATCCGGAAGTAAGCATATCTAATGAAAAATTGTGATTGGTTTTTTTTATTGAGTTGAACAAAGACACTTAAAACTTAGTGCCATCTTAATTAAAGGTGACATGCAATGCGGACTAGAATTTACTTAACAGAAAAAAATCAGTACTATTATAACTAGATGATAAACTCTATAATAAAATACTAAAAACAAAATTACTTTGGGTTATTACAAAAATGTTTGTGGACAAGTTGAAGATGTCCAACGTCTTACGAGCCGCCATGTTTTAACACTTGTCACTTGTCCACTTGTTAAACAAACATTAGTCACTCGTTTGTTAAATTATTTAAGATCAATTTCAATTATGTAGATATAGTTAAGAGCATACTTAATACTCCCAACATTTTTGTAGTTCTGATTTTTAAGAATATTGAAGAATAATAAATATAATCTTATCTTATAAATATAGAATACGTCTACAACATGGACTCCTTTAAAAGAGGCGTGAAAAAGGACTTTTAGGGCCGGCAAGGTGAGGGTGGCTAGGGCAGTATGTCGCATGCTTCACTAGCTATCTTCACATATGGACTCCTCTACTGCTTATCATCAGGTGGTGTCGAGACATTTGCTGAACTTGTAAAGTTATCTAATATTATCTTAGTAAAGAGCCAGGATTTACTCCAGGAGCATTTCGCCGCAATGGGATCTTTTGAACAAGATTCGTTTGAAATGTGCGAGAGAAGCAATCTCATCCCTTTCTTTTGATTGCTTCATCTCCGCATATTTCTTGAATGCCATTAGATCTGGATGAGATTTCAACATAGGGTTCAGCTACAATAACATTTTCGCCTGACCCTTTCTCCTCCCCTGCAATTTCGTTGCCAGGAGAACCTGTGTGTTCAGGCACCCAGATAAAGCTTACTCTTGCTTGATCTATGGTGATAAAGCCTTTACCTATGCTATGTTAACGCCCATTAATTTTGTAACTATTTAATATTACATTTAGGTACTATGTCTTTAAATAATTTATGTAATATTAATGACTGTTTGATGATAAAAAAGGTTCTATTAGCTTAAAATATATATTTGGATTGATATAATCTATCCAAATATATATTTTAAGACATCAACAAGAAGGCATTAACTGGAATATGGTGGTTTAGCAAAATAACTTAGACATTTTCTATTTAATAATACAAAAGGAAATTCACAAATAGACTAATAAAAATAGCAATAACGTTAAAATAGCATAAAAAACGCTTTAGTTATATATATATATATATATATATATATATATATATATATATATATATATATATATATATATATAATTTTTTACATCGTGATTTAATTTTTTGTCAGACCGTACGTGATGCCGTTGTCTTTACAGTTTTTCATTTTTTCAGTCATTATACGGTTTCGTTGCGATAAGGTTAGGTTTTTGGCTTGAATGTTATATTTTCAACGTGATAGTTTTGTGAATATATTTATAAAAGAAACCTTTGCAAATTATTGCACTAACTTATGCGTTTGACGGCTAAGCCACATGGAAGGAAAGTATCTTAGATATTGTAGTCAATTTAATTATTTATTTAATTAAAAAGTTATGGACACATGAAAATTATGATTTGAAAAACAATTTTTAACTAAATTCAAAGATTTTTGAAGAATTGCCTGTAAGACCGGGAATCGAAGTAATAGTTTTACAATAACACAAATGAAACGGAATAAAAACGTGTTTGAAAATGGAACACATTTTTTTTTAAATTTAGCAGCCGTGTTGTGATTGTGAAAAGTCTAAAGAGTTGCATGCAAATAGATACTACACAGTGATTTGATGACTTCATAGACTGGGACCTGTTCTCCTGGGTAGGAAGAGACAGGGAGAAGAAGAAGCAGAGCATTTTAAGCTTCGACGTTATATCGTGTAAAGTGAGGGACGCGCATTGTCAAGTTTCTTGCACGTACAAGAAACATAAAAAAAATCAAAATCATCATAGATTGCATCTTATCTAGATAAGATTACGTAATCGCAATCGCGAAATGAAATTGTATAGGAATTGACAATTACGCTCGTCAGCTAATTTCATAAATAATTGACGTTCAATAAGAATCTGTATATAATAATATTTGTCACACTAACTGGGGAAATAGACAGTAATATGTAATAATGTATATATTTTTGACTTCGATCTTTTATAATTGAAACCAAAGACCACCTTAGAAAGACAGAGAGAGACAGCACCAGAGAGCCTTTTTAACCATATTTTATATAACAGTCGATAAAATACAATATTTCAACAAAAATTATGTCTCAGTTATAACTACAAATTTCTATTTACGTGGAATTTCAAAGAACAAACTTCCTAATTCGTCATGTAGTGACAGTGTCGATCACGACACGATTACATCATAATTATATGAATATGAGATTTCGAAGTAAGTAAAATCTGTGGAGAGATCAAAAAGCCGTAGTGACTTAAAACAGGTTACCTGTCAACCGGTAATTTGTTTGTTTTTAAATTATCTCCATGCATGTTAGCCTCGTTTTTGTTTAGAACCTTATTATTGTCTTTTTTTTTTGAAAATTTGACATTTGAACAATGACATTTTTCAAATGGAACGTCTTTTAGTGCGCTCACAGCGCTGTGAGCGTGATTTGGAATGTCAATAGAAGAATCATTTTGACAATTTGAGTACCTGCTTCCTTCAGTCGGTCATTTATTGCAGTATCGTGACGTCCCAGACCTAACCCGTCTGCGAATGGGATAGTATGCGAAAAGTCACTACAAATAATTTATTGTTAAATAAATAAGAATTAGATCTTGTAAACTACATGTAACATAACAAAAAATACATTCATTTGCGATGAATAATGTAAGAATTAGTTATATTTAGACGATAAAAGTCTAGTGTTCAAGATTAATTAATATAAGTCACATTAATTTGCCCTTTTATTGTTGAGCTCATATTTCCCGTCTCAAGTCATGAATCTTAGGAAAATATTGGATTATTTTGTTAATTATTAAAATAGTTTTCGACTCTAAAGGTTATGTTTCACTTTTATTCTGTTAAAGAATACAGCCTAGTTCCAATTCAAATTTTAAAAAAATAGTTTTACAACTGTTTATATTTAACTTGACGTAATATTGACGAATCTAGTGTACTGATGCGTTGTTTAATAAACAGTTAACCCAATAAATTACGATAGCCGTTTGTGCTATAACGGCCGTGTTAGTAAACAAGGTACTATTATACATTCCATCAGTTATCTCCAGTATTCAATCATGTTTCGATCGTGACACAGATTCTGTAGCGAAGACTTTAAATGTAGAGTAAAGGCTGGCTGTGTAAGCTTTATAGTAATCAAATCATTCAAAGAGTTCTGTTACTCAGTTTTATCTATTAGACACCTTGTATTATCAATCTTTATCATTCGATTGTATTTCATTATTTCCCAAACCACGAAATCGTGATAGGTTCCTACAATATATTAATATAGTGATAGAAGCGCAAGTTTACAAGTGTAAAGTGTAACAGTTTAAAATTATTTGCAAATTTGAAACTCTTTCCAATAATGTAAATGAATAAATTCAGGTACGCGTTTATTATTGTTCACGGAATGTGAGTTGTGTACAGATTTAGTCAAATTGGTTTTACTATCTATATTAAGTTATGTTTTTATGATATTAATAACACCATCATTTAAAACGAACCTTTGACCGAGATCTTCTGTAAGTTAGAAGTTTGGGTAAATTCAAATAAATAAATATTTTAAAACTCATTATCGTTGAAACAGGTTATGATTTTTCACAACAATAAAACAGATCTCACGTACAAAGGAATGCGCCGAAAATAGCTGATAAAAAATGTTTGCGTTTTCAGATAAATTATGATAATATTAACAGTTTGATAACGGTTGAATTTTACCTTGATTCACTAGAAAATATCATGTCTTTAAAAGCAGTAATGAAATAGAAAAGTAATAAGAGTGAGACAGTATGTGAAGCCGCTTCCACTATGTAAATTAGTAATCAGTGATTTAGTAAGTTCTGCTAATGGTAACATACTGCATAATTATTAAAGTGTAGCCAGTGGTTCTCATTGCTGTTACCACAAAAACTTTTAATAAATATCCATAAACAGTGAGTTATTTGTCAGTTGACAAGTTCAACCACAGTGAGTTAAATTGACAGTTCACTGAATAGTGTTCAACAGCAGTGAGTAATGTTCAAGTGTAGTGAAAAAGTGGCACAATGAGTGAACACCAAAAGTCTTACAGTCAGACTTTGCCGCGGCTCAGTAGGAGGGAGACATGGAGAAAGAAAAAGGTTGGTTTTGTATAAGTTAATAGTTGTATATCCATCGAGTCTTGGTAATGAAGTCGTGTATCGAATTGTGATTGTAGGAGATGTCTCAAAGTATTTTTTGATAATAAGCTTAAATTTATTTCGTATAATGGGCTTTTGTTACCCTCTATCTACCGTTTTGCGATGTTATTCAGACAGGATATCGCCTTAAACTTATTTTTTTTAAATAAACATAAGTGTGTAGAAGCCCAATACATGGGTCTCTCGAATTTGATTATTTATTATTAATTTGATAACAGGCCACAGATAGTTTTTATTTTTACCACGACGGGTTTATATTGACCTTGAATAATACATTTTTTTGTAAAGAAATATATATTTTTCAATACCTAGAGAATATTTTAATATATTACCCTACATTTCCTAAAAAGTTACGCCAGCGTTATAACGTAAGCCATAATTAATATGTTTCAAAGACAATTCTGTAACGTTACTTATGCAAATAAATATTGAATATTAATTTCCAAAGTTGTGATGTAACTGAACCGGTACGTAAATAAACATCGTGCGTGTTATAAATATTATTATATCAATTGATCGATCAAGATGGGGCTATATGTGGGAGTTCCCCCCACTAACCCATGGTCCTGCCTACCTTGCGGCATACGGACCGAATTACGGGAGAGCGCGAGGGTACTATATGTGGGAGTTGTTGGAAATGCATTCAAACAGCTTTAGCCTATATAAGTTGTGCATACCTAGGTCTAGATTTCTCTTTCCGTCGTCCTGACCCTCAGCCGTCTGGCCTCCTCCGCCGAGGGGTATTCCGGAGGGAAGAGTTGAAATTTAATTTTTAAATATAATATAATTGGCCGTCAAACGAAATATATATATTACAATAGTAAAATAACTAACACTACTAATAGTAAAACAACTATTACAAATTTAGGATCCGATAATCAACCCTAAATCTCTACACAGTAATCTATCAAGTCTCCAAATTCAGTCACTTAAGTAAATACTTTTACAAAAATCAGTAAATTTAATTTCTTGTAGAAATGTTTATTTTTTTATATAAAGCTCGGCAAATGACTCGACACCACCTGATGATAAGCAGTAGAGGAGTCCATATGTGAAGATAGCTAGTGAAGCATGCGACATACTTGCCCTAGCCACCCTCAACTTGCCGGCCCAAAAAGTGCTTTTTCACGCCTCTTCTAAAAGAACCCATGTTGTAAGAAGGAGGGAATACGTGTGCTGGAATTCCTTATCCAAGCTTTAGCTGTGGGACAGAGAAAGGAGTCACAAAATCTCTTAGTACTTACGCAAATTAGACGTGGCAACAGTGAAGGAGTGACTCCGTAGACCATCACGCGTACTCCTTAGTAGGAAAGAAAAGGAGGGATAATGTCGAAGAGCTCTTCAGAGCACTCTCCATGGTACAAACGATAAAAGGCTCTTAGCGACGCTATGTCTCGACGCAGTTGCAGATTCTCTAGGGTGTTCGTTACCTCCGCATCGCCATTAATATGCATAGCGTTCTTTTGTTTCGTTTCTGTTCGCAAGTTCTTTTACATGCACAAATGGGTGTCCTGTCATTAAGGTAAATAAACATTCATAAAAATATACAGCAGTATATACTATATTCTCGCTAAAACACAAAACGGCTTTGGGTTGTTCAGGGGAGGTTTAAAAATAACTGGAAAAATACTAAAGAAAAGCTAAAAAATATACAAATGAAAATTGTTTATTTTAGTATCTTCCATTGCTACTCGGGTTTGGGGTTTCGTTTAATTGACGGCGTTAGTGGTAGTTTGTTGGAGTAACAAAGTTCACTTGGTCAATTAGTAAATAATAAAAATATATTTCCATATAACTGTAATCATCTTGTGTAGTTCATAAGTCTCTTAAAGAAAACTTGGAAATATTTAACTACCCACGAATTATTTTATACACTACAATAAATCACTATCCCTAATACTTTCCGCTTTACCCGTAAATTACAACTGCGGTTACAAGTTCATCCACTACGCTTGACTAAGGTTCGCCACCCTCAGGTTTGTCGCTCCCTCACGGCTCGAGCGCCCTGGAGACTAAGAGACAGCGGGACACCTCCCCTGAAGGTGGTGCCTGTCGATTAGAACTCCTGCAGAGGCGAATTGCCCCTTTAGGCTTGAGGACTCTCCAAGGTTCTCGCCTCTTTAAAACCCCGGTAACGCTGTAAAGGCCATCTGCGGCCAACAGTATTAGTCAGTCCAAAAAAAAGGCTAAGCGGACGTAGCTGGTTCTTAAGGAAGGCAGACAAAGTTTAAATACACTTCAATCTTCTTCTGTTTATTGGGTTTCACTCGTTATAATCCATGGGTGACTGATGACTATTCAAAACTGTCGTTCTGCCGCTACTTACAATTACTTCTAATAGATGGCGTTGTAGCCTAGCCATATTACCTTTTTATGATTATTTATGGTTCTTTGTTCAATTTTAAATCACTCAAATTCTTGTTTTGTCTTTTTCACTTGTTCTTCTTGTCATTATTGCTGTCTTGTTGTTACGTACTAGTTTTACAATAAACCCACTTTTACTGTTATCGTTCGCTCGCCTTTTCATTATTTAGGAGATACTCACAGTCCATTAGATCTCCGTTTCAGGCGTGATAAAGCTCACAACAGTGATAATAATAAATCACACTTGTCTTGCCCGAGTGTTTTATACTTACCAGGTAATCCTGGGAAAAGAATTATAATAATACACACGCCTACACTTATTATCTAGCCCAAAGTAAGCATCAGTAAGAGCTTGTGTTATAAACACTGCACATCGGAGAAATATATTTATTATTATATTAGATTTTTTAATAATACAGAAATATATAAACAGACATAAAACAAATGTTTGGGGAAGGTGCTGGGCTAAGATAGTTTAGTGTATAGGTAGGTATATCTAGGTACGTTACCCTCTCGCCGTTACAGGTATGTGGGTGTATCCCGGGTCTCACTTGGTAGGCACAACACTGATGGCACTAGGATAGCACTAATGGGCACAGAAAATGGGACAACAAGGGGAAAGTTGCGCACACCGTGGGTACCTATGTCAGTCAGTCAAGCGTCGGGAAGGAACTGGTAGATTGGTAGGGGTTAACGTAATGAAATGAGTGGGTCAGGTAGCTAGGCAGATATAGGTAAGCAAATATCATGCGTCCAACGAGACTTTCCTAAACAACAAATATTCTTGTTCTAACACAAACATACCTCTGGCTACCCTGTTACCAATAAACTAATGTAAAACAACAATAGAAAAGTAACTATGTAAGAAAGCTTACTATAACATAATAGATAATATTTCGATACTAAAACGTGGGAGTAAGTTTCTCAAGGACGATTCATCTAAAGAATTATTGTTTTAATAAAAAGTATATTGACAAGTAAAGTTAAAATCATCGCACTTCTGAATCGAAAACTGTACTTAATTTAATGTCTATTCCAGAGACTTCAGTGAGATCTGAAAACAACCAATAAAAATAACAAAGAAACTTCATACCGTTTAGTGTTCCCTGACACTTGACATTGGCAGTAATGTCGCACAGTTCGACGTTGCCATATTAACAAAAGAAGAAGAAGAAGAAGTTAATGTCTATGCTATAGTTAAATATTTTTTGTTGGTATGTGTTTTTGTTGACTGCCCTTAAAAAAAAGAAGTAATTTGTTAATGTCATTACAAACATTTAAAAGCTGAAGAGTTTCTAGCACCGCTTTCCTAAGCTAAAGTATTCGTCGAAGCGATGGTAGAGTTTAATTTGACGATTTAAATGAACTTAGTAATTGTGTGAATAAAGAGCTCTATGATTTTTTTTTTTACTATTCTCGAGCCGAAAATCTGATGTATGCAGCCTTAATATTCAAGCTACCGTCGAAGGTCGATTGAGAAAACCACAACTAACCAAGGTCCCTGTCTTTGTCTTGCCTAATATGCAGATGCGATTTTTGGTATGCAATGCGCGTACGCAGCTATCAAGTCTTTCGTTCTCTTAAGTACTTTACACTTTCATTTTTCAATCGTTTAATGATAATAATAAACTCTCCATTACAATAGACCAGATATTACCTTACATGATAAAAATAAATAAACAAGTGTACCTTATTGTCATCGCAATCCCAAACACACACATCACATCACATCACATCATCATCACATCTCTCATACTTACTCCGAAAAATAGCAAAATACACTGATCTATCAATAGAGATCAAAACACAGTGGCAAGTAACGCCGGTTAGAACTATACCCACAATATTATCTTACACAGGTATTATACCCAAAATCCTATATAATAACCTAAAATTACTCAATTTTCACTCTTATATCAACAATTACAAAAAGCTGTTATACTAAATACCTGCACAATTAACTTAAACCTACCTTTTGGTAATCTACCTTTCTCCTGTATATCCTAAAATTTTGTTGTGCCCGACAGGGTCCATAGTGTCATTAATAGTCTTAAGATCTGCATATTATGTAACTATGGAACGCAAAATAAAGAATTGAATTGAATTGAATTGAGAATTGTACGTAAATTTTTGTCAATACAAGGTGAATAAGATACCACAACAGCACACATATCCAAACCCAATTTACATACAAAACCAATCCTCGCATAACAACATATATATCTACATATCTCAAACTCGCTTGGCCAAAAGCCCGCATGTTTCGGTAAAATACCTCTTTTATGAAAGAGAGCAATATTTAATATATATGTAAAAATAATAATAAATAATAATATTTCTCACATTAATCATTTAGCCTAATTAAGTATCATTAAGAGCTTAAGTTATAGATACTAAATTATGGAGAAATATAAATAATAATATGTATAAATATCAGAAATATACATACAAATTTCCATGATTCTTCGACAAATATTCGTACGGATCATAATGATATATTTATCTGATGAATATTATATTTAAAATATATCAAAACAGTATCGTTTATTATTTTTATATATATCTACACTACAGTACAGGAAATCTCCGTTGAAATCGAACGTTATGGAACAAAAAACCTCGGTCAAAGGCTGTAACGCATAGACAAGACTAAAGCACTCCATAAAAGACAAATGTCTCGGTAATGTCAAACAATAAATCACAACGTGAACGCATTCCTTTAAATCTTGAGGTAAACATTTGTCCTCGTTTATACATCAGTACAAACGAGGACGTACGATGACAAATATTATGCAGAGAAATAGATTATTCAGAATAAACTTTAATCTGTGGAGCCGAATAAGACTTTCGGAATAATCGGAACATTACTTTGACTTTGACTTTGAGTATAGAAATAGGCAATCTTGTATCTTTTTTCCATTTGAAGAAAACAGTCTGATGGTGAGTATTAACCAGAATAGGTGGTAGTACCTGCATTCGTTCTACCCAAAAGCGTGCTTTGAAGAAACAGTCTAGAAACGGTGGGGAATACATATGCCGTGAACGCAATCTACCCCCCGGTTTTGCGATTTACAAAAGATGAGAACCGCGTAGGTGTTTAGAGCGAATACATGATATATCAACTATGAAAGGGTGGTAACTTCTCGTACGTCTGGTGCCTATGGTTGTCCTGAAATGGAGTAAGTGGACGTGGAAGCTCTCGTGTCGAAGCTTTGCGTTTACAAAGCTTCTTCTATATGTTAAATAAGTTTATTTTTACTCAAAATTACAAAGCAAAGCTTTAACTTTAAATCTTACATCATTTTTTTCACATAATGACATAAATCTAACAAGAAATATATTGATTTTCTTTTTAATAAATAAGGTTTTATGACGATTCGCAACATCTCGAGTTCGCCCCCGAATTCCTCAACAAATAAAACACTTGGTCTAGAAATAATTCCACAAAAATGTCAATATCTTTCTTTTCAACAACAATTTCGTTTTCTCACTACTTTGTAGAAGATGCCCAAATATTCTCGAAGATAAATTATGATTTTTAAGCTGGTAAGTAAAACTAAAATATCAACTCGTTTAGTAAGTATTAGTAATCCAACGGCGTGATAACATCGTGCCATCACTCTAGGTCAGTGTCACATTGAAGTGAGACTCCAGATGTGGGCGATACTGGTTTGAATTCTGTTTAGCTGAATAGGTAATCAAATCTGAATAAATATATATATATTAGTAATATAAATTACTTCATCAGTAGATGAGAGGGTTTATATCAGAGAGGCGTATGCGCTCGGTCTACGGTTCTGAAGTTGCGTACAACTGCGTAGACGCAGAATAACCGTAACGTAGGACATTGCATTGCTTGCTTAAATTATAATAATAAAGTTTGAAGAATGTGAAGCAAAAAACGTATATTTAAATAAAATTTTATCGAAAGTATGTAAAATGATGTCACTTTTCTCATATATGGGGCTGCTAGAAGAGATTTCTTATAGAAATAAGCAGTACCATTGTACAATTCTCTAATATTCTGTTGTGTCCTTTTAATTGTCTTTGTGTGTACATAAATTGTTAAATAAATAAATAAATGATGTAAAATTTTATCAAAAGTATGTAAAATGTTGTAAAAAGCTTATGCAATAGGTACTATCTTCAAATTGGATGAGTTCGATTTTTAAATTGCCAAAATAAAAGTTATGATAAAATTAAATTTAATAAATTCGTTTTAGTTCTTTCATAAGGAACGCTACGAATACCGATATCGTCGAATGGCTATCCATGACGTAATCGATGTAGCATTCGTATTACTCACGATTCGGACGTAGTTCAAGGTCGCTCAGTGCTTAAATGATAATCAAGTTAAAATGCAGTTATTGGACAGGAAGTTGACGAGACATTTGTATTTATTCACTATTTAAGTTTGTATCTAATAATAATACGATGGTGATTTTGTAGCTAAAACATACATTTTACTGTTGTATTTGATAGGAATTTGAAGATAAGTGTCAATCTATTCATGATTACCAACCAAAAAGGTAGATATACCTTCTCTACCTGTAAGGGATAGCAAATCCGTGTAAATTTGAAGTCCAGAATTCGTGGATGGGTTTGTTAAATACAACCACTGCATTTTTTAATCGGATTTGAATAAAATATCATCATCACAAAAACACTGAATCAACACAGCAAGACACTGGTTGATTAGATTAACAGTAAACAGTAGTAACCAGTGCAGCTATCCAAAATATGTCCTAGTGTATAATTAAGTATTTACTAGGTGACCCAGTGAACTTGCCAAAAGCGCCATCTATGAATACTAATTCGAAGTAGTTGGAAAAATGACAATTTTGAATAGCACGTCTTCGTGTCAATTAGACTATTTGCCATACCAAATAACCAATTTACAATTAAATTCAAAGTTAAAAATAACTTTATTTAATTAGACTCATTTACTAAGTTCTTTTAAATCGTCACAACAGGGAATATGTATGAGAAAAACAAATAAATGTAATTAAAGGCAATAGTCATAACTTTAAGTGGGTATCAACCGGGCATTTACAAATTGTCCCAGTTATAGTATTTAAATATGTTCTAAATAAATTGTTAGTTTTAATTTTAAAATAATATTTATTTTTAAATTAAAAATAACACTAGTATGTATATTCCCAATTAACCCTACTACCACGGTCATTACGTTTTTTGACTAACGGACATCTGTATATGTTTATATTTAAGAAGAAAATTGGTCAATTGATTACAAATTAAAATTATGAGAGGGTACTATATTTGTACACAGGTTGCGGAAGTCATAATAATGTCGCATCACATTATTTCGTTAATTAAGCTTAATGATGATTTTATTTTACGCTTCTCGTTTAGAACGATAATTTCTATTGTTGTATTGTGAGCTCTTTCTAACAGCAAACTAGTGTATTGCCGTCTGTATCTACTTTTCGGTTAAAGATGGCGTTAACCAGGTCAATGTCTCCTGCAGCGTCCATTTTAAATTTGCGCTTAAACATGATAGTGTTGAGACGAGTTGGTTTTGTTGTTTGCATGTGAATATTTTGGTAACGTGGAATTGTATTTAGTTATACTGAAATCAATTTTGTGCAGGCACATTCTAAATCTAAATTTAAGTAGGTCATCAAATAACTTTAGTCAGCTCAACAATGGTAAATTTTTAAGACGTTTAATAAGGTCGAAAGTTGTACGCATCTGATTTTTTAGTTGCCCTACGTGTATGGATAAGTTTTTCATATAAATTATATTTTATTATGTAATTTATAAAAACAGTGTAACATTATTTTTATTATTATAGTAATAAATTTTGATTCACAATGTTGTTGGTTGGGAGGGCCGGTTTTTTTGCACGCAAGTCTAGTTTGTTAGCAATCCTCTGTTCATTACCAAGCCTTGTTTTACCATGGTATGCGGTAACACGGCGTGACACACGGTATGCATGTGACATGAAAGGCTAAACATTAATCAATGGAGGTCATTTCATGTGTACTCGTTAATTACAATTAATTATCGTTTGTTGCGTGGTCTGTGTTCATTGTTCAAATGGTTTGAAACGGAATGTTGAGAGATGAGGGCTATTCTACATTTTTGAGTGGAATTGACCCCCAGACGAATGACCCACGCCATAAGAACTCCTCGCGTTTGATTTGTTAATGGCTTATAATCCCTGTAGGTGTTTTAATTATGGATTTTCTAATATAACGATCATTGTATAATACTTTTGCAGTTACACAGTGGCCCCGATTACGTTGTGCACGCTCTAGATTAAATTAAAGTTATCTGCGTCTCCTTTATTCCAATTCAATAAGAAAGAGATAGATTGACTTAGGAACGACAAGAGTTGACACTGCTCTAGATTAAATTAAAGTTATCTGCGTCTCCTTTATTCCAATTCAATATGAAAGAGAGAGAGTGACTTAGGAACGACAAGAGTTGACACTGCTCTAGATTAAATTAAAGTTATCTGCGTCTCCTTTATTCCAATTCAATATGAAAGAGAGAGAGTGACTTAGGAACGACAAGAGTTGACACTGCTCTAGATTAAATTAAAGTTATCTGCGTCTCCTTTATTCCAATTCAATATGAAAGAGATAGAATGACTTAGGAACGACAAGAGTTGACACTTTGACGATCCAGACACTTTTGTCTCATTTTAATCGGCATTTTTTAAGATGGCCGTTAAAATATGGCAAAAATGCTTAAGATTTGCCATTTCAGAAACGTCCGATTACGTCACTAGTTATTTGTCTTTCTCCGGTCGGATTGTTATAGTACTGAAGGAAAGTCTGTTCACTAAAGGATCGGAGCCAGTGTCTTCTTACATTCGTTCTAATGATATTTGTCTCAAAAGGAAATATTTGGTATTGAGTTTTAATTCAGCGTTTTTAAATTTCTTTGTTAAGAGCTTGTGTTATTGATATTGAATAATGGAGAAATATATTACAAGTTTTCTTAAATTTCAACCATTCCGCCATTAAATCCAATATGTAAATCTTTAAATTATTTCCTCAATGTTACAAAACTCATTTAAATGTATTTGGCACAATGATTCCTTTCCCTTCGCTATAACTTTTAAAAAATAATAATAATGTCATCTATCATTGTCACGTATATCAGGGTACATGTTCAATAGGTCACCAAACTTCTTAATTAAAAAAGTGAAAACTTATCCCGTGCATTCTCCGCACGCACGGTGGTGACGTCATCGGCGCGCGCGCAGCTCTGTAGGGCATGGCAGTGGTAGTTGCGGTATCGATTGCGAACAACGCGAACATCGATCGCTCGATTTAAACGGAGCGATAATGGATTTTTGTACGATAAGTGCGAAGTTGTTTTAATTTGATTGAAAGTTGATTGGGTAGTGTTTGTAAAAGATTTTTATTTTTGACAAAAATGTGACTAGTCTGCTTCTGTCTTTAAAAATTTTAAATGTTTCTGTTCAAGTTAAATTAAAGTATCTCTTCCGCTTAAAAGTTTAATTTTGAACCTATTTTCTCCGACTGACCCAAATGGAGGGTAATGTTTGTCTGTAGACTGATTTTTAAGAGTGAGGGGTGTGGCGGTAACCTTTCTTCCCAAGAATGTAATAAGCTAGGACCTTACTAATAACCATTGTGTAATACATATTGTTTTATGTGAGTGTGTTGTTTTTAAGCAGTTTTTCTATTATTTGATCTAATTGAAAATGTCATTCAAATGATGTGTAACTATATAAATCTTATACAATTATAATCAGTCAGGTCAACATACATGAAATCACTTACACAGTGTAATTCTTAAATATCTCACTTTTTTACAATCAATCGGGGATTTGTTCATTTACGTTATTTAATAAATATTAGTTAAATTGACGTTATTAGTTTCTCTCAAGCCGCAATGTCACTTAGTATGACAGGTAAATGTGAGAAAGGGATAACTGAACTTAAATTAAGATTGATTTATTGTGGTACTTCAGATAAGACACTCTTACGCAAGGCTCACCATGTGAAAATTATTTTGAAATGTCAACCCTAACTTAATGGCAATTGGATTTCATAAAACACTCCTGTAAAATTTCTCGAAACCGTGTATCTTAATTATTACACCACTGCCTCACTACCGCCTCGAGCCGGGCACACAGATTACTCTCTCGCACAGACTATTTACCCTTCTGCTGTCGAATGCAGAGCCGACAATGTCCCCGATTCCGTAAAGCACTGACTAAATCAAATTTAAGTTCAGTATTACTCTTTCAGTACAATACAACCAAAATAAGACAGATGACCAGTGACGTTAATTGACGTTTATAAAATGGCGGCTTTATTTTAATGCGCATCATAAAACATGCCGATTAATATAAGTCAAAAGTGTATGGATCGTCAATTAACTTGGCGTTCCTTAAACTCATTCTATCCCTTAATGATTTGAACTAAATGCGTATAAGTTTAGTTTAATTTAGTCCGTGTAAAACGGAATTGGGGCTAACGTATACAAAAACTTCAACCCCCAGTCAACTTATAGCAAATACTCCGCATAAATATTTGCCGAACGTACATGATCTGTGAACAGTGAACAGTTTGTGTCATAAGAATAAGTGTTGTGTATGTGTTATGCCCGTTCATCAAAGAAATGGTTGACAAGAACAAAAATGACTCGATTCGGGAAAGTTCTGCGTTGGATTGGCCTTTGTCCACGGATACGATCGCGTCGGAATACGGTAGTAATTTTATTTCAGCAGTTTATTTTTTGGTTCACCAGGGATTGTTACACTCTTTCAATATAAATTCAATACTTTAATTTAGGTACCAAGTGTACAATTGATAATAGGTAAACACCACATACATGTTTAAACACAAATGTGTTTAAATTATAATTATTGTTTAGATCGTATTATCATAAGGTACAGTTTTTGAAATTCCCAGTGTCTCACATAATATTAGTGTTCTGTAAATGCTTACGAAAGGTGTTCATGTTCACCTGGTGAATGTCCCTGGATTTACCAAAAGAATTTAACAGCTTACTCAATCTTGGAACAGGAGAATTAGAATCAAATACTGTTAAACGCTTTGGAGATACTAGCTACTTCGAGCTACTCCAGAAGCAGTTAGGCATTCTAGAAGTAGCTCTAAAAATGAGCTTCTGCAGTAGCTGAGGACAATCAATTTTGTCATTAAATAGTTTATAGAAAAAGATAAGATCATTTATGACGTATCGTTTTTAAAGATGTATATTTGAAGTACTTAAATCTAGATTGATATGATATCGTTTGTAAAGCCATTCTAGTCTGAAAAACTAACTAACACTAACTCTATACACCAACGCTAGCAAGGTAGTCAAAACCTATATGGTTAGTACTTCCCGTTGACCTAGAATCATGAAGGCAAGAAACAACGTCTCATGGCATAATTAAACAGAAAATACAAAATATATAAAGCCCAACCTTCCTCAATAAATGGACTACCCAACATAAGAAGAATTTTTCAAATCCAACCAGTAGATCCAATGATTAGCGCGCTCCACCAAACCAACTCTTCAGCTTTATAATATGTATTAGTATATATAATTTCGTAAGGACAAACTATTTACATGCCTATATAAAATCTTTGGGCTACGTTGGCGACCCTAGTTCTTATGCGGATCTCAATATTTCTGATTCGGGTGAAACTCCGAGCCCTCTCAAATACCCTTTGGGGTACTCTACCTTCTTATGAGGCAGATTACAAAGTCATTAAAGATAATAATGTAAATAATATAAACAAAACAGTTAATGAGCGTCAATCTTTCAGCGCCATATGAAGCGCTGCCAAGAAATGAGAATCTGTGGAAACGTAAATATTTACGTTACGTCACGACTTGCTAATTATGCGTAACAGCTAACACCTTGTTGTGTTAGTACAAGTGTGTTTGTGTCATAGTTTTCCGCGTTTCATATTATATGATAAACTATATGTTTTTTTCATGGTAATAATATATTTCAATTATGATAATGATAAAAATAAAAGTTATTTGCAAAGTTTGTTTCGTATGCTTCCTAAATTATGTTCTTGACAGAACAGTCTTAGTTGCAATTGAACCGAAGAATTTCACTTATGGAGAGATCAGAGAGAGAGATATCAACTCAGAGGTGTATTATGGATGGACTTTTCTGAAATTAAGTGCAGGGTCTCTAGATTTAATTTTGCTTTACAGTGAACCTTATAAGCTGTCTTCGGATCGGCGCATGCGCACCGCGCTTAATGGCATTAAGTGCGGTGCGCGTACAAAATTACCCCGATTTTAATGTGTTGGTTGATCATTGGAATTATGTCTTGATACCCAGATTATCTTTCTGTGTATTAATAGATAATAGACTTATTATTTTATTAGTTCTCAATTCAACCCCCCCCCCAATCTACTAATTGCGCTGTAATATATAATTTTATCATAAAACTAGATAGGAAGTCGATTTGAGCATGTAACATACTTCTTAGCATTAAATGAATGCAACAGTCGATGACCTGTAAATTCATCACATCATCATTAGTAAATACAGAGTGGACAAACATATAATTGCTGTCCATAAGTTATACAGTCGTTTTTATTGCAAATAATTAAAGTCCAATTTTGTAAAGAAAATATGTTGAGTCTGTTTTTGTTTTGGAAGTGTGACAAGTGTGAGGTGAGATGGTATTACCGGAGATGATGTCTTGACACACTGTTTAAGCAATATTCAATCTTGTATAGGGTTACATTAGAATGTAAGTTCAAAAGTATATTTATGAGTAATTTTTGAAATAGAGAGCACTTGTTTTTTTACTTCGAAATAAAAAAAGTATTTCTCAAAGTCCGTTTCAAGAAGTCCGAAACGGCTTGACGGATTTTTATGATTTTTTTTATAAACAATAGTTATAATGTTTAATTAGGATTAAACAATAGTTTATACCCCTAAGTCATAAGGGTGGTCGGGTGCCCAAATTTTATTAGAAGTAATTTATATGAAAAAATAACGTTTCACGGGTCAGCAAATATTATTATAATTATTTAATGTTGCTTTCGCTAATGGCTAAATGTTAATTTTGGTTCAGCTTAAACATCAGCTATGAAAGATCGGCGCGTTGTCATTATGACAGCAGACCTAGTAGCTTATGCACCACGGACGGTACATTATAGGTTACCTGGAAGAGATCGCTTTTAGCGATAAGGTCGCCCTTTGTACAAAATTAGTTAAGTTTTTTTTTGTGTGTTTCTCTTTTTGAATTGGCTGATGTACAATAAAGATATATTCTATTCTATTATACAGAACTGTATATATTTTAACCGACTTCAAAAAGAAGGAGGATCTACGATTACGACGAGATTTTTAAACCCATTTACGTGATCGTTCTTTTGTTCGATGCGGAAGAGTTGCCATTTGGTCGTATAAAAATATAATTCAAATATTGGCTGATTAGTTTTTATTTAATTAGCATTTTTGTAAGGATATGTACGTTTATGTAAAGATATTTTCAGATATTCATGTTCTCCAAAAGTAATATTTCTTATGCAAGGAAATTTAAAATACTATTTAAATTCTTTCATACAATTATCATTGCAGGACTTTTTGCTATAGAGGGCTTCTTACGCGTTCTCTAATTATTGTACTTACACTTAATCATATGTTTCATGGAGTCTTATTTTTACCAGACTTAAAAAAAGTGGAGGCTCTTAATTCGACTGTATGTTTTGTTTCTCTGGCAACTGTGAAACGTTGCAATTGTTTTTTAATTCTTCTTGATAAGAGTGTTAAAATGTGGATTAATTGTTCTAAATAGCTATTAATTTAATGTAAAAGTCTTCTCCGGTAATTTTATTGACGTATATATTTAAAAAAAAATTACAATGGCAATTATTCTCTGTGGTCTAAGGATGTCTTAACATAGGGTATACTCCTGAGGTGATCCCATTGTCACCAAGTCTGGAGCTGATGGTGAGATCCAGTATTTTTAACAAACGATAAAAAGACAGGCATCTCGATGCTCGCTCTTACTTTGCCCTTAGAAATTTAACAAACACACTTCAAAACACTAAAGAGGCTATAGTTCAATGTAAGAAGTTATAAGTTATACAATTCAAAAATATTTTTAGGAAGGAAATATTTCCAGAAACAGAAAGTAGAGCTCTTTTTTGAAGTCAATTTTGATCTATTTTATGTGTGTGAGAAATAAATAAGAACGGATGTAAGTGTTAGTAATTATATAGCTTTTAATTTAGATATTGTTAATCTGCGTTGACGCCGATGACGGTATGGCAAGGTCGCACATCTTTCTCTATGCCTGTAATCATGGTGATATAAATAGTTTCGCATCATCGGATTCATTATTTTTGGCAATTGTGTACGAACTCGTTTTATTTTGGACGTTACGTTCAGTGCATTTCGAGATTCCGTAGTTGGTGGTCGGTTCACGTTTTGATATCTTGGGGTATTTTTTGTGGTTTAGTGGGGAAAGTGTCCACTGATATCCCTGGAACGTTCTGGAGATACGAATGCCTCCAATTGTCTATACGTTATATATAACTAAGTTATCCTTAAATAATGCACCCTGATATGACAGTATAGATTCGATATTTAATTCTTCGACAGCCGTGAACAATTTCAAAGAAATAAGCGTAGCGTTGTTTTTAATTTCTAGACTTTTTGGTGAAGAAAAGTTTTAAGAGTCAAGCTTTGGTGATTCATAAATGGTGATATACCTATCTTAATTTATAACAGTGATGTTCTAACAATGGATACGATAAAAATTGTCGGAGAATATGTTAGGGAGAGATCCCCGTTTTCGGTGAGTTGTAATTTAAACATGTTTATTTCCAATACATATATGCAATATTTCGTAAATATGAGCTCTTCTAAATGAAATAAGTTTTTTCAAGTATATTTGTTTATTTATTTAATCTTTTTCGTTGGTTTGGTTTTTTTCTGATCGTGTAAGGTACGTAAATTAAGAATCTAGTATTTTTTTTAAAACAATACTTTCAAAATAGTCGTAGTAGTATTTTATTCAAATAAAACGTATCTTATATCTTTACAAAGACAATATAAATAATATGATTAGAACTCCAAATACACTTTCCTTTGAGAAATCTCTTAAAATACAAGTAAAAGAAAAGTTCGTTCAAGGTATATTTTTGTTGGTATTGTACGTAACCATCTCTGCATACTGATGTATGCACATTTGGTCAAAAATAACACAAGGTGAATATCCTTATTCGATTCCTTTTAAAGTTTTTATTATATTAGTTACCTATCCTGTACTATTTACTTACCCATATATCAAAGCCACCAATGACCTCTGCATTCGAACACAATGATAGTATGTGTATTGTTAATCTTTCACGGTCATAATTTGCGAACGTCAAATTACCAATCAATATTTAAGTAGCGTCTTAAACTGTCATTGTCCGAATCGAAGAGTTCAAATTCATTATCCTCCAGTCGATACTAAGTTTACCTACAGTTTCGCAGGAAAACTGCCTCTATTATAAGTTGATAAGGTGTATAGTACAGTTGCTCATGTAATATTAGACCTAGGAAATTAAAATGCAAATTGCTTTAGATAGGTGCTTAGAATATTTTTATTATTAATGACGAACATTGAAGGTGTAGTGGTTTGTGGTACCAGTGTGAGTGTCAATCGAATCGAGACGTTTCGATCGTAGTTGCGTACAGTGGCATAGTTTATAATAGTATCATTCTTATCTTTAAGAAGATAAAAACTCAAATAGCATAAACAGTTCTTTTCACATCAACATTTAGAAGCGTACATAGTGGAAGTATTCCAGGACAGCAGACACTAGGATAAGGGAAACACAAAAGATCCCATTGGGTCGAAGTGCACCGGGAGTGAATCCTTGCCTTAACTAAGATAAGATAAGATAAAATCAACATTTGAGTTTGGTTTTCGTTTTCACATTTGTTTTGTAAACAAAGAATTTTTGATTCTATATCTAATAAATAAGCGTGTAACCTTTTTACTTGCGAACCAGCTCTGTTGCATTATTAAAACGCGACAGCCTTCAAACTTATTGTCGATAATCGATTACTTATCTGACACTCAATAGATCGATACAATAGCGCATAATGTAACAATGGTTGAGGGTTTTGTTTGTACTCCATTAGTACTGATTGCAAATATTATACTACTCGCTTTCGAACTCGGCTCCCTGCGCGTGAAAAGGGCATTTGACTGCATTTCTTCCAGTAGTCGCTATATAAATAACACGTCAACAATAAATTTTTTTTAAACAAGCAAGCATATATCTGCCATCAATATTTTCTGAAATATGTCAACATGTTTGAAGAGTTCCATACCCTCCTTAGAAGCTCCAACACTCTGTAGAAATGCACGTTGCTTCGCGAGTCGTCTTCCAGGACTCACGTTAACGGTAAAAAGCATGATTGCCGAAGGTGCTACGACCGTCTGTAGCTTTTGTTGGATAGGTCGAATGCATTTACGCATAATTCCTACAGTATATGCGACTCGCGGTAAAGGCATACCCCTACCACACTATACATTGTCTGTGGGTTGACCGCTTTGTCGCATGTCGGCGACGACTCGGGCTCGCTCGCTCGAGACAATTTCACCAGGTCGTTGCCTGCGCCCGCCCTTTCGGGCCATACAGTGCACATAAAATCTATACGTCATCGAAATCGACAACGGACCAGTGGTTTTGGGGACCAGCCCCCACCGAGTGCAATGTTTCTCTGCCTCTTAAGAGGAGAGGAAGTAGACTACAGTGTTCGCGATGCTGTTGTTGTGTTGGACTAAAATTAAAATTTAGTTCGTGCTACTTTTTTATTACAAACTGACGACTACATAGGACAGATCACCATCTTTAGACATTCCTGAAATGGCAACTTTAGAGCAAATTCCAAGATGTATGGATCGTCTAAATGTCACCTAACTTGACAGTTCTTAAGTCACGACAACCTTCTCATATTAAAGTAAATTAAAAAGGAAAAGGAAAGGCAGTTAAGCTTATTTTAGTTTTGGTGTTAGGAAAATAGCCACAAGTAACCACTTAATATTAACTTTATTACCTAGGTTATTGACTCCATATAACCGTTGCATATTTATTGGTAAAAGACCCCAGCCTTCTCGTGAAGGGCCGCAGCTACAATGGAACAATGTGTTCCCTTTCGGCTTATATGGGATAGGACGTTTGTCGCTTTGGATAGCTATACGTTGTGTGCATTGGGAATGACAACGAAAGTAGGATTGGATTGGAATTTATGTAAATGAAAGTGTATTTATTGGTGGTATTTAAAATTTCTACAATAGAATAATTGAAAAAATATCAATGCAAATTGTGTTGAAAATTTACTAGTAATTAAGCAAAGAAATATGTACCATCAAATAATTGAATTTCTTTTAAATAAATGCTAATTGTAATAAAATATTATTGCTACCTGAAAGGCTTAGGACTGTTCTTGATTGTTATTGAAAAAATATCAAGGAAGCTAAAAAGTCAAAAGTTCCTCTTGTTCTTCTTTGACAATGGCACTGTATCGTCACGAGTTAACAAACCAATTCAAACCAACCAAGAGCGAAATACTCAAAAGAATCTTTTGAGCAAAATACTCAAAACAATCATTTGAGAAAAATACTCAAAACAATCTTTTGAGTATTTCGCTCTTACATAGTCTTGTTATGCTTTTTCTTTAAATGTAAGAGGATTAAGACTCTAGCCCGCTAGTTACTTATTCCCAATAAATATAGTCTGATACCTATAAAAAATCCGCAAACCCTAATAAAGACAGTATTTAAATATTCTATTTTAGTTGGACACATGGTTCGGGAGGCCGAAGAAGGCGGGCGGCGGCTACGAGCGCGGCTACGATACCGTGCCGAGAGGAGCAGAGCCGAAAGCCGATGACGATGAGCCGTCGGCTGCCGCTGAGTACAGGAACAAGGTGGACGCGCTGGACGACAACCAGCTGCAGCGGAGGTTCGAGGAGATGCTTGTGAGTATACCTTCAGATCATGTAACAGTTTGATGACTTGATGATTGTTGAGAGGAGCCTATGAGACGTCAACTCAGTTTAGTAACAAAATGGATTCGTAAGAAGACACACATTTGTAGAATATATTGGTCGCGTTAGACGTCGCCGCGCCGTTCGAGGATATGGATATGGTGTCTCAAAAGTGTTACTTAAACAGCTAAACATAAACAAAGAAGGCTTCGCTTGCAGATTCTTGCGTCTTCAAATGTTTAATTGTAAAGAAAGATACCATGGTATAGAATTAGAATGCTGATTAGTTGTTTTCCGTTCTTTCAGTCTGACATGAACCTCAGTGAAGAAAAGATGGAGCCTTTAAGAAAATATTCGAGGGACCAGAAAAAACAGATGCTGGTGGCGTACAAGTTTGTCAATGCTCAGGTTTGTATTAGACATTATTGCACAATCGGCCCACCCGATATTTGTACGATGTTAACTTCTTATGCCTAGGTAGAATGATTAAGGAATTTGATATTTCAGCACCATTTTAGCGCACTTGAGGGTAGTTAATAAACTTTTTTAAATAAACCCTGTTCAGTGCCCATTTGATTGGTTACGTCAGTGTTTAGCTCTGTTACCTTTGCGAATAGAAGTTTCTGAAGTATGTATTGTATTAGTTATATTATACATTATTTGGATGACCAAACTACAGCGTCCATAATAGACACTGATGAAGATGAAGCGCCCCAAGTGGCTCCAACAGGCCTTAAGTTAACGACGCCTGAAGATTAAATATGAGCCGTTCTGCGGTTCCAAGAGTTAACCAGGGGTTTCTGGCGACTAGGCATACCGAAGTCAACCAACGTACAGTGGACTACAAGAGGATATAATTAAAGACTTATTCAATAAAAACACTTATTACAAAAATTTCAAAAATATACATATCCTTTAAAAATGTAGGTGATTTACCATTTAAGATGATTATGTAATGTATAAATTATTTTGAAATGAAATTTATTTTGTATAGATGGTGGCGCCATCTGGCGGAATCGATTAATCTAAACTAATTTTTTTTAAAGAAACTTTCTCTGGCTATGCTTTATTATATAAAGCTCAGCAAATGACTCGACACCTGATGATAAGCAGTAGAGGAGTCCATATGTGAAGATAGCTAGTGAAGCACGCGACATACTGCCCTAGTCACCCTCACCTTTTGGGGCACTTTTTGGGCCGGCAACCCAAAAAGTGCTTTTACACGCCTCATTTTAAGGAATCCATGTTGTAAGAAGGAGAGAATACGTGATACTTATTAAAAAATTTAATTTTCCTTACAGGAAGGTCGCTCAAAATTCGAAAAGCCTTCAGACTACGTAGCTTATCTAAGCCAGCCAGAACTTTCAGTCAGTAAACTGCATAGTTGTCTGGAGAACTTGAGGATAGCCCTCACTAATAATCCTCTGTCGTGGATCGAGGATTTCGGCACGAAGGGCATTGTGACTTTGCTTACGACTCTCAATCTGTGCTATACTAAGTAAGTGATCTCTTGTAACCATAGTATTTATGTAATCGTCGTTATATTGTGAAAATAAATAAATTTATAAAATGTAGTTTTGACTTAATATAGGTATACAGATATTTGTTCAGGAGCCATGGATGTTTGTATATTTTTTTAGTATATTTCGGATATTTTTATATATATATTACTATCTATATTTCTCATTGCGTTTGGAAGTTAAACAACGAGTATTTCTTACTTAAAAAAAATCCAAAAGCTCAATCTTTAAATGGACTCTAAGAACTTTTAAATAGTCAAAATTAATTTTGTTGAGTTTAAATTTGGATCACAACTTTGACGAATAGTTTGGAGAAGAAGCTTTGGCTTTGGAGTAGAAGTTTTGGCTTTGGAGAAGAAGCGGAACAAGAAACTCCTCGCCTTTTAAATTTTTGTAATTACAATTACATATTAAGTTATGCCATTACGTGTCGATTTACTTTTACGCTAAGACAGCGGCAAAATTTTTATTCGACACAAAATACGTTTAACGATTCTCTCTTCAACAAGGATCAAAGAGCTCTATAGCGCAAATTTAGGTTAAATGTTAACTTCGAATCCATTTTAATAATAAAAATATTGTAACTATATAAAACACTAATAGTAATCATCAGTCGCACAGTAACAGTGATAAACGTTTACTTTTTGTTCATGCATCAGTGGATATGGATATTACCGGTAAGTTCGATAGAATAGACTGGGTAACACTAAAATAGCACTAGAAACACAGAGAGTTGGGGGGGATGGTAGAGGGGAGGAAGGAGAAGGGGTGAGAAGAAGAGAGGGGAGAAGTAGAGAATACTTACCTCTGATATCATGCAAAAAATAATAATTAAGCAGTTTACTCTGTACCCAGAACGCTGTTCATCAAAAATTATTAATAAATTACTTAATTATTCCAGTGACTCCCGTTACGATCGCGTCCAATACGAATGCATACGATGCTTGTCCGCCATTTTGAACAACACTGTTGGTATAAGAACTGTATTCGAATGCAAAGAGGCATTACCAGTACTGGCTAGAAGCTTGGACGCCAGGAAGACACACTGCGCCATGGAGGCTGCTAAGGTGAGAAACCTTTAATGTATATTTATATATGTTAGGGTAAATATGATATATATTAGTTTTTATGTATTTAATTATATTAGTATTGGTACACGCCCCTCTACCTTTCGATGTCACTTTTCCCATATATAGGGCTGCTGGAAGAGATTTCTTATAGAAATAAGCAGTACCTTTGTACAATTCTCTAATATACTGTTGTGTCCTTTTAATTGTCTTTGTGTATATATAAATTGTTAAATAAATAAATAATAAATAATGCCATCTACTAAACTAGACTAACACTAAGTAATTCGAAGTGACGATGGTTGAAATAATTTTTGGACGTTAAACAATTTTCAATACTAAATTATTATTAATTAATACTTTTTATAGTTCTTCTGAAGTATTTCAACCGGCGTAAAAATATGTGGTCTATTTTTTATATATACAAGAAAATTTGTGTTCCAGGTTTTAGCTGCCATCTGCCTCATACCGAATGGGCATGAGAAGGTTCTGGAAGCTATTACAATGGCAGGAGAGTCCAGTAGAAAGCCAAGGATGCTGCCTATTATCGAAGGCCTTGAGAGCAAAGCGCCTGAGAGCTTGAAGGTAAGATTCATGTTTGAGCCATGAAGATATACAGGGTGTTCGGAGTTGGTACCAAACTTTTTCAGCTTGGTATTCGGTCTCCAATTGCACAGTGGTGAAGTTTGTATTAAGGTAACGAAAAATACCCGTACATCTTTCGAAAAACTTTGAGAATTGAACTAAAAATAAAGTTATGGACATCGAAGGTGTTCTAATTGTTAATCTTCAGTCTAAGAAAATTATTAAAAATAATTTTTTTTCTTATTTTCTTTTCTATGAAATTTAGGGTTAGTTAGAGTGGATTTCACATTTCCACTTATTTTGGTACATATTTATGCGATTTAAAATTTCAGAATGGATGTATGCAACTTATGAACGCAATCATAACTGAACCAGAAGAACTGGAGTTCCGAATGCATTTACGCAGCGAGTTTATGAGAACAGGACTCTACGATGTAATAGGTAAGGTTCAATTTGGTTTGACAATTGGAATAATTTTAAAATATGTACAAATAAGTTTGCTGAATGAAAGGTATTTCCATGAATAGTACACTGGAATTGTACGTCGCAAACGAGGGGTAATGTAAGGTTAGATAATAGCGAAACGACACAAACTAGTTGGAGAGTAGGAGATACAGGTTGATGTATTTATTACAATGCACAAATTTAACGTGTTTCAGACCGTCAAAATGAACAACATTCTCTATGGGAGCAGCCTCAGATATTTCATTTTACAGAATTGGCTTTAAATAAGTTCTTTGATACGAAAAAACCTGTCACCGACAGATTTATATAAAAAATCTCTGACGGTGACAGGCTTTTTGAAAAAAAAATACATGTACGTGCAGTGACGGGGTACAAGGACACTTTTGTCACTGCCTCTCTCTTTCTCGTGGGAGCCGTACAAGGCGACTAAGGGAACTTTGAGTTAGCATCCGCTTAGCTGGTGGTAGGGCCCAAGCCGGTTGATTAAAAAAAGCTTAAGTTAAAAAAAGATATGTCAAAGAGAGTTTTGGCGTAAAGGAACTCCACTTAAGGTCTATCCCGAGTCATAAATAATCACATCGTGCTCCTATGTTTTTAATTTTGAGTTTACCCGACTGACCCAGAAGGAGGGTAAAGTTTATGATTTATTGTAACTATAAAGAAAAAAAACTATTTTCGAAGTCAGTCGAGTTTGTGATTTTTTAAATTAATTTTCTTGTTCTGGTCACATTTTTAAGACCATGTTTGACACGGATTAATATTTGCACGCACAATAAAATCATTCTGTATAAATAATTATCACTGCACTAATTTGTAATGTTTTACTCATTAAATGTGAGCAAGGTCGCCGAACTCATTGGGAGTCTAGTGTTGGGTTTAAAATTTTTTATGAAAATTTACTGTATTAAAACATTTTAATCATGTTGAATTATTGCTTGTTGTGATTGTAAGAATATTATTATAATTGACATTAAATTTTTTTCAGATGAACTACGCGCCGGCGCAGAAGGTTCCAGACAGATTCAGATGAATGTATTCGATACACACGCGGCCGCAGATCAAGACGAATTCCTGGCTAAATTCGACGATGTAAGGTAAGCATTTAAGATACTGGGGATAAATTGAGTCGCTATACAATAGCAATAAAGTTGGTTTTTGCATTTTTTTCTACAGTAAAAATATGTATAGCTATAATAATAAATATCCCATTTGAGCTGAGGGATTTGTGGCCGAATACACACTAAATATTCTGAAGACGCATTAAATTAAAAAAAAACAGTTTATCACTTTCATTCAAGATGTAAAAGAAAAGGATGGCAACGACCAAAGACAATAATAATAATTATTCGCCATCTTATAACATTAATAACTGGTCTACGGAGTCGGCTCTTTCACTGTCGCCACGTCCACTTTGCGCACAAAGAGGTTTCGTGACCTTTCTCTGTCGCACAGCTAAAGCGTGACGTTCCTTACCAGCACACGTATTCCCTCCTTCATACAACATAGGTTCCTTTAAAAGAGGCGTGAAAAAGCACTTTTTGTGCCGGCAAGGTGAGGGTGGCTAGGGCAGTATGTGGCATGCTTCACTAGCTATCTTCACATATGGACTTACGTACTACTTATCATCAGGTGGTGTCAAGTCATTTGCTGAGCTTTTTATTAAAAATAAATCTTTCTTAGCTTTCCTTTTATTATTGTTATTGAGAGAACAAATTCGAGTTAAGTTTATCTGTACCACTCAATATGTAAAGGAAAATAATGATGATGAGTATTTAATAGAGATACCTTTAAAATTGTCTAAATTAGTAAATAAAGATTAGTCATAAATCTAATAAGAATTATTAAATTACCATTATCAATGTAGACAATTTTAAAAGTATCTCTTTAGAATTAGTATTTACATTCTTATGTTCCCACACACGTTCATTATTTGCTCTCATAAAATATTCTTATAATAATTCTTGTATAAATTTGTACAAGTTTAAATCAGTTTTTGTCTCTCTATAAAATCGAAACTGTTTAACATGTCAAATTCGTTCGTCTTCTTATATAAAATTCATGGGAAATGACTATACGGCATAAGAACTGTCAAATAGCCTAAATTTATATAGTTTTGAAGGAAATCTAGACAACTTTAGAAGGCTGTAGGGAAATCTACATTATAGGATGTTTTTAAAGTCGAAAATTGAATACATCTTTATTAACTATAACTGTTAGTCCACATCGCATGCCGTGGCTGTCTGTGATTAAAAACTATACTTAATTTAATGTCTACGCTACAGTTTAATATTTTTGTTAGTATGTGTTTTTGTTGACTGCCCTTAAAATAATTAAATATATAAATAATATCACGTGACATTCTAGCTGGCTTTTTTGTTGTCATTCTAATGAAATGTATTCAAATTAAGTTTTAGAGTGTGTACGTCAGAACCAGGCCCATTGATGAAATATCTACATCATAAAATGGCGGCTGTTATAAGATGGCGACATAGTTTAACCAAAAATAATATTTTTTTCTGATTATTATTTTTTATTACAGAGTTGACTTCAACGACGCGAATGAATGTTTTGAATTAGTTAAAAATTTAGTAATGTATACACCGGCGGAGCCATATTTGCTATCAATATTACAACATCTGCTGTACATAAGAGACGACGAGTTGTTGAGGTAAGAATGTCTTAAGTGCGCTATATTTTTGGCCGTTAGGTCAAGTGGCTAGTAATGAATACTTAAACCCGAAGCCTAGGACACGGAGATGGATGTTTGTGGGATTTGTTTATAAAATTTATTGATGAATCTATCCCTAAAGATTATATATATCACTTGAGAGTTACTCAAAATGAAATTATGAATAAGTACACTAATTATTTATTCTGCGTCCTTGTCTATGAAATTTCTGGAAAAGTAGTGTTTTAAATTTCAATAATGTCAATATAAAACAATTATTTTGGTATTTTTTTGGTAATTGGTATTTTCCTCATCATTAAAATTGTCCTATCTGTTCGTTTCTATAACAATGATAACGTTTTAGGCCAGCCTACTACAAGCTGATTGAAGAATGCGTCACACAAATAGTTCTGCACAAAAATGGATACGACCCCGATTTCAGATTGACACAACGATTTAATATAGACGTTCAACCCCTGATTGATGGATTGATTGGTGAGTGCAACTTGGTATTTTATCGAATTAAAACTACTTTATTTTTGATAAGAAGTGAAAGTTTAAATTAATCGGCATTAATTATCAATACACAAAAAAAAATCCACTGAGATCATACCAGTCGTTGTCTCAACCAATGGTCTCGTCCCAACTGCTCTTCGCGACCATCTGAAGAGATTGGGGCTGGGTGATGTCAAAAAGTCAAAAGTCAAAAGTCAAAAATAACTTTATTTAAATAGACTTATTTACTAAGCTCTTTAAAATCGTCACAACAGGGAATATGTATAAGAAAATAAATAAATATAATTATAAAGGCAATAGTCATAATTTTACTGGGTATCAACCGGGCATTTACTAATTGTCCCAGTTATAGTATTTCAATATGTACTAAATAAATTGTTAGTTTTAATTTTAAAATAATACTTATTTTAAAATTAAAAATAACACTAGTATGCATATTCCCAATCAACCAATGATTGCGAGGCTCCAGCGGGCAATCTTGCTCGATAACGCCAGAATTGTCCGCCGATTCCTCTCTCTGTCGTCCTGACCCTCGGCCGTCTGGCCGCGAGCCGTTGAGGGATTGGGAAGAGTTAAAATTGATTTCAAAATAATAATAATATATATTAATTATTCTTGCACAGATGCAAGAATATAGATTATGATTTTTAGATTTCTTTTCAACTTAATTTCCGTCGTGATCATCTTCATCACCTGTAGCCTATATGTGTACCGCTGCTGGGAAACTCCGCCAAAGCCTCAACTTGCTGGCTTAATGCTTGTTGGTGGGTGAAAGCTATTGCCGTAATAACTGGGACCAACAGCTTATCATAGTTCGTGAAGACAAATTATGATTGAGCCAAGCAGAGACCAATCATAGCGAAAGGGTCTTAGTTTCGTAATCGAAACAACAGCGCTCGAACAGTTGTTGGGCCAATGAATTAAAAATAAATACTACTCAATTTAAATTCACAAAAATAATCGAATTACCTACAAGACAGTAATGCCCCCCATATATTGTTGTACAAATATTGTTTTAGTTAGAGACAAGTATATTTCAATTTCTAACTAGGGAGTTGTAGCTCGGACTTTTAGATCTGAAATAAAACTACATGATTACAGAGGCGGTTTAATATTATACATGTGATATTTAAGAGTGTCGTTGTTTTTAGAAAAATCCCGCGCAGAAGAAGAGCGTAAGGTAGAAGATCTCAAGTGTAAGCTAGAAGCTGCCATCGCCGCTCGCCACGAGGCCGAGGCTAGAGCCGCTCACCTTGAAGAGCGACTTAAAGCTGGACCCACTGGCCCGGGAAACCTTACACAGGGGAATATAGCTGCTATTGCTAAGGTACTAACTACTAAATTACTCTTCTCAATGAATCCTAACTCAGTAGTTGTAAAAGATCGACGAGATCGATTCGGAACAACATACGCTATGGGATTTTTTCCATGACGTTAGATTAAATCTCAAAGGCCTAGATAGTACTTTGCGAACGTAAAGATAAAGCGTTTGACTTATTAAATCATCAAAAAATAGATTTTATTAAGTAAATTCTATTATAAATATGATTTTAAATCATATGTTTATTATAACAAGACAAAAATAATAATAAAAATGGTGTTTCTCAAGGATCAATATTGGGCCCGTAATTCTCTTGCACATAGTTTTTGTATAGCAATTTGTAATGATTAATTTTTACAGGCCATAGGAAGCCCTGGAGGTCCTGCTCCACCACCACCTCCAATGCCAGGAGGTAAGAAAACCTTTTTAATATTTCGGTCAAAATATTCTTTATTCAATTTGATATGAATTGCATTTCATTTTAACTTTTAATATTATATTGTATTGGGAAATAATAAAAATATATAATTTTATTGAATTTAATATGCATGTTATATTTCTGTATCATTTGCACGTTAATTCATTATTAATTTTAATTTAATTTTTTTTTGTACCCAGACATATTAAAAACTTATTAGAGAATTTATTAAAACTGGCTCGGGATATTTGCATAACAATCATAAAATTATGATTGACTAAAATAATTTGATGAGTTTTTTCAATACACTTATTTCTTTATATTCTTTAAAAGTTATCTATCATCTCTTAACTGTATGAAATCACTATATCATCCAAAGACTTATAAACGACGTAGATAACATAATCGTATAATATTGTATATTAACTACATATATTTTAAATGAATATCCAAAGAGGAACCAGTTTATTTTTAAAATTGCATACAAAGTGGAACTTTTTAGTAATTCTATTATCATATCACTCCCATCTTTGCATGTCCACTATATCTATCTCTGTCTGGTTTAGGAGGGCCTCCCCCACCGCCGCCGCCGCCAATGCCTTACATAGGTGGGTGATTTTTTAATGCTTTTTTTAATTTCTCATTTTTTTTGTTTTTAATTGCATTTTTACATTTTTTAACATTTTAGTTTGTGTGTTAGTGTCGACATGCTTCAAACACAAATTTCTGAAATCCGGAGATGAATCTGACAATTCTCCATCTACAATAATTTTTCCGACTTACATTCCGTAGTGCCGTTTCAATGAATACGTTTTTATGAACCGTTATCTTAATACCGTAACAAAAGTAAATGTATCTTTGTATATTGAAACAAAATAATGCTCTGATATTAGTACATTTTTATTTATTAAACTACACTTAATTTTATCGACCGAAAAATAAATAGGGAGGTATATATAAATGTATATACCTGATTTATAGTGCGTAGCGGTTCATTACCCTTATTAAATAATAGATAGAATTTGTTGTTATTGAAATTTAAAAAAAAATAATATATTTTATTAAATATTATGAAATTAAAATTATTATTTTAATTTAATTATTACATTAAATTAATAACCACTTCATAACAAACACCATGTAGAATAATTAAAAGGTACAAAATTTGAGGTAAATAGGGGACTATTTGAAAAATAATTATTTAAAAATAAAGGTTTTTATTGAAATAAAAGTCATAACTTTTGATTGATGGCACGATTTGCTTCAATTTGAATTTGAAAAGAACGTCTCCCAATTTCCAATCATTTCAAAATTTTATTGTTTTTGATCGTGAGTTTACAAGATACTCTCGTTTTTCACTGGGGTCTCAATAGAGAACCAAAATGTAAAAATAAAATATTAAAAAATATATATTATTTTGTTCTCACTGAGTGAAGACGACTCAAGCATCACTGACTAGACAGTTTATCAACAATTCTGCACATCGATAGACAGAAATGTAAAAAAACAATACACATCAAAATCTATTAAAAAAAATACAAAAAGTATCAAAAAAAGAAACATCGAAATCAGTCAGCAACACTAATCGTCGATTGCTCTGCTGAACTGTCTTCGCGAATTGTCAAGCTATCAACACTATTAGGGTAGTACCTAGATAAAAACTTATACCGTTAAATTTAATGTAATTATGGTAACTATCTGTTTGTGTTACAATAAATAAGTAAACAAAAAAGGAAATACAGTACGCATTACATTTTGGTTTTTAATTTTAAACTAGTATAACATTTTCACGACGAACAATTTTCAGCTAAATGTGAATTAAAATTAAAATTTTATCCTAGATTAAAATTTTAACACGGTGTACTCGTAACAGAGTAAGGCATAGAGTATTATAATACTACGGAAAATATATAAATGTGGAGATAGATAAATACCTCGACTCTCCAGTGCAAGCGAGACCACTGTATTATCAGGTTGATACCATTGCTTGGACAGAGGCCAGATCTAATTATTATTCGTCAAGCTCACTTATATAATTATAAATGTAAGCTATAGTATATCTATAGTTTTTAAGCTTTAGTACTGTCAAATAACTAATATTCAAACAGCTTTTAAGAAATAATGGTCACTATTACGCTGCTGCTTCCTAAAACCATCATTAAGAGGTCTAAATTTTACGTAATGGTATGCCAATGTCTGTTAGTGATCAAGTATGATGATATTCCTTTGTTTGGGTGATTTGAGTCCTAACCGAGCTGTTTATATCCAGCAGGAGGAGGGGGCCCGCCTCCCCCTCCTCCCCCACCAATGCCTGGCGGGCCGGGCGCCCCCCCACCGCCCCCGTTCCCAGGAATGGGACCACCTCCCCCTCCAATGCCTGGAATGGGGCCTCCCCCTCCCCCTCCGCCATTTGGGGGGCCTGTTGCTCCTAAGATGGTAAGTATATTTTATTTCATTTTCTCAAAAAGTTCTTTGTTTAATTTGGGAAGTCTCCTATGTGTGTTTAGCGTGAAACACACACAGAGTAAACAATTCTTTTATAGGGTGATGATATACGTCTTTACAAAAAGATCGATATAGATATTAACAAATTTAAAACAATAATAAAACTGAAACTGTGTTACTTACGTGTTTGGGTTACTTTAAATAAATGATTATCTTAATTGTACTGAAGCGGGAAAGTTAATCATTCAATGTCGATTCATCAAAAATAATAAATGTATTAATGATGTTTGATAATAATAACATTAACAAGTAATAGCAAAATTACTTTAAATCAATTACAAACATTCAATTGTTTTGGAGTCGTCATATTACCCTTCTAAGAGAAGGTAGGGCAAAATTATTGACGATTTTAAAGAAATTTTATCTTCTAGATAGATCTAAATTCATAGGTAGTAACTATTTACTCAGCGGTCAGAGAAGTTACCCGTATTGTAAGAGGTGGTAGGTTCAGTTCCGGCCTGATTTTTTTGTAGTTTGGATATTTATCAGTTACAATTTTTAATAAAATTTTATGAAACATTAAAAATATGTATTTAAACGATATTTTTGATAATTGTCACAGCCCCAACCAGACATCCTACCATACGGTTTGAAGCCCAAAAAGAAATGGGAACTAGAAGGACCCCTTAAACGAGCCAATTGGAAGACTATTATACCGCAGAAGATGTCGGAGAAAGCCTTCTGGCTGAAGGTAAGTCTGCCTATCAAGTCATCTAAATTAATTATGTAGGACTTAGAAGTTTTAGTCGAGTCAAATATCACCCATTATTGAATGGTGTGTGGGGATGGGGAAGGAGGGAACAGGAGGTAAAATCAAAGTCAAAGTATACATTCATTCATTCAGTTTTAGTTATATTTCATACTCTTATGAAAGTCAAGATTGAAGAATATATTTAAAATAATGAAAAGTATTCAGTTATTAGCTTAATATTAATAATTATATTTATTTATTTAACAATTTATGTACACACAAAGACAAGTAAAAGGACAGTACAGAATATCAGAGAATTGTACAAAGGTACTGTAAATAAAGTTAAAATATACAATTTAAAAACTTTCAGTTAATTGTACTATACTTAGCGGTCATTTAATATAGCATTTTAATTAATTTTATATACACCAGTCGATAAAGTTTAAATTTGTTAGGTAGGTAGGTAAGGGAGGGAAAATGAGGGAGTCTTGATACAAAATTCGTAATAATTTACCGCATTATACATGCATTTTAAGGTTATATTTAGCAGAATAGGTTTCTCTAACTGATTGACATGACAAAGGTTTTTTTTTCAATAAATGTGTTACGTTCACTGCAATGTGTACAAATCATATATCAGCGCTAGTTACCGTTGTTTTTCTATATATTTTGTGTAATCTGTAAAGCAAAGCACCTTGATCCGGTGCTTTGCTTTACAGTCAAAGTCAAAGTCCTTTAAATCGTCATAACAGGGATTATGTATGAGAAAAAACAAACAAATGTAATAATGATAACTTTAAGTGGGTATTAACCGGGTATTTACAAAATGTCCCAGTTATAGAATTTAAATATGTATTAAACAATAGATCGTATAGTATAGGAATAATAATCAATTTTGTTGTCATCCGTTGTAGATAATAACAAATGTGTTTTAATGACAATAGGTACAAGAAGACAAGCTCGCCTCTCCCGACATCCTGACGGGGCTCGCACAGAAGTTCGCAAGTAAACCAGTTGCTAAAAAGAATGAAGATGCTGTGGACAAGTAAGTGGCCATAGTATTAAGTTGAAATTCCATTAAAAATGAGCTTAAATCGAAAGTAAACTACTTTGACGATTGGTCAGTAGGTGCAGATACTTAAATGACTAGTAAGAACATTTGATCACGAGTCATAGATGTTTGTATGTTTATTTAGAACATTTCTGTTATTTCATTCATATTACTATCAAAATTTCCATCCATGACCCAAGCTCTTAATGATGCTTAATTTGGGCTAGATAATACGTGTCAATGTTAAAAAAAATATATGCATAGCATTTATTTATCGAAAATACTTTGTCCTAGTTTACATACCTTTGTTCCACTAATAATGGGGTTCATATGATCTATCTACGGACGGTTTTGCTAATGAGTCGTTAAATTTTATACATTAGAAATAGCAACATTCAACGCTTCGTAAGACCATCCGTATATAGATCAAAATCAAGTGTTGTTTACATTGTTGCAGAGTCCACACATTAAAAAAAGTCAAGGATCTTAAAGTTTTAGATGCGAAAGCTGCTCAGAACCTCTCGATTCTTCTAGGCGGTTCTTTGAAGCACATGTCGTATACACACATACGGAAGTGCATACTGAGGTGTGACACGGACGTTTTGACGGCTAATGTACTAGATTTATTGATACAGGTAAGTTATAGATAGAGATTTTTATTATACGATGAGGATTAAGTTGAGGGTGGGTAACTTGGTGTAATAAACTTGATTTTCTAGGGTAAGATTTTCAATTTTCAAGTTCGCCATATAAAAGGAAAGGCAAAGGGAGATTAGCCTATACAGCCATGTAATTAATACCATTCTTTAGTATTTCTTTTGAATACCATGGCAATGTATATCATTGCATCGTGTTTTTACGATAAATGATAGACGGTAATTTTTTCGAAAAGTTATTAAGTAAAAATGAAATGTTAAGTAAAAAATACTAGAGATGTACCGACTAGTTGGAGCATATTCGGTAAAGCCGTCTGGCCACTATCGTATTCGCTAACCAGTAAGCGACTAACTAAACTAACTTTTTTTTTACTAACTATAATCCAAAAACGAAACACAAACGAAGTATTTTATTTAAGCAGATCACATAAAAAAATTTGTTCTTTTGCTAACCGATTTTGTATTTCAGAATAGTACTTAGAATGCATCTTATTTTCAGTACTTACCAACAGCTGACCAAATGAAAAAACTTGCTGAATTAAAGTGTAGTAGCGAAGAGTTAACTGAGGCAGAGCAGTTTGCGGCCACGGTGTCCGACATCAAGAGACTCGTGCCGAGACTTAGGAGTCTTGCGTTCAGGGAACACTACGCGGAGATCATATCTGAAGTTAAACCGGTAAGTTACTTTTATTTACAAATGAATGACCATGTGGTTTACCAGCCCCCTTATTTCTATTTGTACACGGCTGCGACTTATTTTTAAAGAAATTTTTGCCTGTAGACCCGCGAAAAGAGACGTTACAAATAGAGGTAGATTCAGCCTACAGTAAATATGATATGATAGCTTTTCTATGCTGTCGTTGGCAATTCCTTTCAATTTGACATTCATTGTCCTTTCAATAAGTATAACCATGGCAATATTCTTTACTAGACCAGCGATGGATATACCTGTACAGTCAATTTATACAAATATCGATACAGATTGGAGTTACAGAATAAGCACCCTAAGCACCCCGTTTGTAGAATCGTCTACCACACCGCCTCTTCTAAATCGGTCGAGAGCTAGTGCACTGTGTTTTGATGTTAAACGAAAGGCTTAACTATCTGAGCACTCGACATATTTTGACATATTAAAATTGTAAAAGCTGACTGATATTGTTACTTCGTCTTAGACTTCAATTATATCAACATCTGTCCAAACATACCTTTGTGTTTACTTTTTTTATATCCAATAAAGTCAAAATAATTAATTTTAAACAAATGGTACACAGTAAAACACGATTCCTGAATATTACTTGGGAAAACTTCCCATTCTTCGATCGATGGCGCTAACTACAAGGATTCATAGAAAACTACACAGTTGCTTAGTGTTGCCAACGTTCAATTTCAATATGTATACCACTTTTGAAATATAACTGTTGATTTTCTACTTATTAAACATAGTATCATGAAGTTGTGATTTGTCAATTTCTTGAGTGCATCTTACCTTGGCCCTATGAGTGCCAAGGTAAGATGCATTTTGATAATCGAAATCAAATCGGTAAGTTTGAAATTTGACAATTTCACTCGAAAGCTAAGGGAGAGCTTATGTCAAATCTCATACATTTTTACGAAGTGCATCTTGTTAAGGGCCTCAGGTTAAATATGTGGTTCTTCAAGCACTGTTTAAAATGTTAATTATATATTATAAAATGTTAATTATATTAAATTTTATATTATAAAAAATCCCAGTTACAGGTAGGTTAGTAAAATGCGTATTGCGAGTTTGATGAGCGTCTTTGGCCGAGATTTTTCTATGTAAAATATAATTTATACTTTCTCATTGTCAACAGGACATTGTATCTGGTACAGCTGCGTGTGAGGAAGTGAAATCTAGCAGCAAATTTGCGAGAATTCTAGAACTATTGCTTCTCTTAGGAAATTATATGAACACTGGGTCAAACAACGCAGGGGCGTATGGATTCGAAATCAGCTTCCTCACAAAGGTATAAATTTATCAACTATTACTTGTTTTCCAATGTTTTTAAATTATTGAATTATAAGGCATGAGAATGGGGCTAAATTTATGCTCTGTATATCCCATTTTTATATCTCATTGTGTAAAGGAAAAGGATAGCAATAAATACAACATATTCAGACATTATGTAATAAAAATTTTAGAAGTTATATAGGGAGATACTTCCTTAAATCTAAATTTTAATTAGTTCATTAATTTCACCTTTCTAAATGTTACGTTGTATATTAGCTGCCCTTTTTCAATCTTATTGAGACGCTTTGAATTTAACATACCTTTTTTGATCCGAATATAAATATTGAAATTAATGATCTGGGATCAAAAATGAACCCGAAAACTGATCCAACACTAGGGAATCACCATTGGTATTCTTATTTTAAATTGATTAGTTATCATCAAAAATGATGGGTTATTAATGTATCTCTTTCATTCAATATTACTTGAAAAGGACAGAACTCATTAATGTCATTGATTGACCTTAATCAATGTTAAAATAAAGTCTTTTTTTACATAATTATCGTTGGTTCAATAAATGCCATAAAAATTTAAGTTATTTCTTTAATTAATTAATTTCACAGTTGTATTATCCACTATTTTTATTCTAAGTATTTTTTTGAAAATATATATTATCCAAAAATTAAGTCTCCATCAGTACTAGAACCTTCGAAATATGGCGTAGAAATTTAGAATTGAGTATTTTACAGTTAACTGCAACGAAAGATCTGGAAAACAAACAAACTCTATTACACTATTTAGTAGAAACCATAGAGAATAACTTCCCTGAAGTACTGACGTTCGCAGAAGAAATGCCGCACATAGACAGGTGAGTACTTTTTATATATGTCAAGATATGTTACTGTATAGTGTCATTCGCTTTAAGAATGGTAATACTGTAATGTAGTGTAGTAATTGTTTCACTTTTATGGAGTCTATAGGCGATTGTTTCCTCTTAGTGTCATGTTTTTTTTCTGTATACAGGATGGAATTATAGTGCTTTTAATATTGAAGGTTGAAAATTTCAATAAGAATTGATTATTGTATTTAATTATTTCGATAAATGTCATAAAGATACAGTGTTATTATTTTATTTGAAAACGAATTTATTTGTTTAATTCCTTTGTGTAAAATTTGTTAGTCATTACCTTGCGAGTATTTTTTAAATGCAAATTTCGACTAATACTTTATCATTTCAATTAAACAGAATGGTATTTGTAAAGTCGCCACGTTTTGTAAATTTTTATTTTTCGAAGACCAAGTATGGAGGAATGTTCCACTCTTCTTAAACCAACTATGTTTTAGAGCCGCGCGTGTATCGATGGAGAGTCTCCAGAAAGCTCTAAAGAAAATGGACAGCGATATCCGAGCGTTGGAGACAGACTTGAACAACTCCAGAGTACCTCAGAGCGAAGACGACTTGTTCTTTGAAAAGATGAGTGTATCCTTTTAAAATGGGTTATAAATAAAACAAGGGACGATGTCAGAGTCAATATTTTGTTTGTTATCATATCAAAATACTGATAAAAATACTATAAAGCAACTATTACTTTACTTGGTTATGCCTAGTTTGTTTCCATCCCGCATGGCATGGCATGAAAACAATTATTTTACCAATGTTTCTATTATCATCTTTATTTTATCGTTTCTCTATGGTAAGACTTCTGGAAGAGGTTATAACTTTCTACAATTTATCCTCAAACGTCTGTTTTCCAACTATACCGAAAGTTAACAATGAGATGCATATACTGTTTGGCTGTAAAACTTTTTTGACAGATTATAGTTGGACATGTGGGTAGTACTGTGATAGACTACTTTTAGAACCTTCGGGTACGGAAGCCTAAAAAGTGATAAATTGTTACAATGTACTTAAATCAAGTATAAACTTTAATTCTATGATTTGAAGTGTGTGAATTTTAGTATTCTTTGACTGTATACAGTCTGAAGACAATACAACATTTAATTGGAACATTACATTCCTTCATACGTGGGTTCCTTTAAAAGAGGCGTGAAATAGCACTTTTTGGGCCGGCAAGGTGAGGGTGACTAGGGCAGTATGTCACATGCTTCACTAGCTATCTTCACATATGGACTCCTCTACTGCTTATCATCAGGTGGTGTCGAGTTATTTGCTGAGCTTTTTATAAAAAAAATACCATGTCTGAAAAGGTTGATAGAGATGTTATGATATTAACAATTATTTAGAATTCATTTGAGAGTGGTAAACATTCATATCAACTGCCACTGCGTTAGTTCGCGCAGTGTTGGAGTTATGTCCCAAACTCCTCGTGTTTCTGCCATGTAGGAGGGCTGCCCAGCTGTGGGAACTAAATAGGATAATCTTCACGATAAAAACATATATTGCTTTTTAATTTTGCAATTAAATTTCAATAAATATTGATTGTTTTAATCTTATTTTCGTCCAATATCCTTAACGAACCACTCTACAGTCATTCGCAACAGAGGCGCGTGCGCAATGCGAGCTACTACAATCTATGTGTCGCAAAATGGAAGAGCTTTATGGGCAATTAGCAGAGTACTACGTGTTCGATGCTAGAAAATACACTCCTGAAGAGTTCTTCAGCGATTTGAAGACTTTCAAAGACGCTTTTATGGTACGTATTGTTATAATGATGCTTATGAAAAGCATGTTTTAATTTTTCATGTGCAAACTAATAACTCTCGTGGTAACTTGTCGTACAAAAATCCCCCTATATGTTGTCAAAAATTGTTTATTGTCTTTATAACTGTCCAAAATTTAGTTCTTAACTTAATTGCGATACTTTTCCTTAAAAAGATAAGAGAATGGAACACCCTGAACGCAAATTTAGACGTCGTGCTTTCAGAATCAGCAGATTATGTTCGATAGATATAGTCGACGATGTTGATATTTTAGTTTTGTTATCTTTATTATTGATTGATGATTATTACGATAACGTATAGATATTATACAGTTTATATTATTTAAACGTAGGGATGACAAGTTTCAAAGTTTTACACTCTGTAGATAAAAAATGTCACATTACTTTCTTGTTCCTATTTAGTAAGCGTTGTCTTTTTATGATTTACTGTATAGTTTTTTTTTTATAAAATTAAAATTTAAAACAGACAGCACTAATATTGAGATACATTTAGAAAGGTTCTACTTTCGACATTAAGGAACCTCATAATCATAAGTGTAGATTTTATAAAGCATCGCCCTATATGCCTTCTAAAATTACCTTTGGGGTTGTCTGTTCTTAGTTGCTATGCTATTGTATACTCAGTGTAAGTAATTCAGTGAGATCAAATAGTGAGATAACTCTCGCATAAAACTACTTAAAATTCCACATTTTTCAGACGGCTCACCATGAAAACGTGGTTTCCCGTGAAACAGAAGAGCGGGCGCGTAGAGCGAGAGACGCTCGAGCACAAGCGGAGAGAGAGAGGAGAGACAGGCAACACAGATACAAGCAGTTGGTGGATATGGATCGAGCGCAGGATGGCGTAATGGACAGGTAATTTATATTTAACCTTCTTTAAAGTTCGTATTTTAGTTCTCTTTATAAAAGGGAAGGCAAAGGGATATTAATACATAGAACCGTATCTGTTGTAGGTAATTCATTCTTTAGTATATATATGTAGTATAGTATCCCAATGCCTGTATGGAGTTTTTGTCGACAATCGACAATGTTGTCGATGACTCAAGTGACAAAATGAAATGGTATTATGAAATTAATGAATCAAAGTGCGTCACAGAAAAATTTCACTAATGGCACCAAACTAATGCTGATTGGTTTTTGCACAATACAGCGATCCTTTTCATCATGTAATTACATCATGTTCTCGGTAAAAACTAAACTAATACGATACTCTAAATAATAACCAATGTTAAAACACTGAAAGGCAAAAAAAAAATCATTTTAAGAGGTTAACCCATTTCAAAATTATATTGGACCCTTTCGTCTTCATCTATAATCGTTTCTAGAAATAACCTAGCACCGGCTGTAAATAATAATTTGAAATGTGTTCACTTTTTAAATGAATTATTTTTGGGTATGTTTTGAAGCCGATTTTTTGTTCACAAATTCGTGGGGTCAGTTCCTAAGTATTGTCGACTTGTTTGTTTGTCGTTGGATGTTGCATAAAAATACTTGAATAGGTTTTGAAACCAAGTATCATGAAGATAACATGAATTGAGAATGTTCTCCTTTTTGTGGTCGGTTTGAAATATATATTTAACCGACCACAAAAAGAGGAAAAATAAAAACAAGAAGTGATATGTTGGGAAACAATGAAATAACTGTCTTATTTCATAACTTGTATATTACTGCTTGAGTAAAGTGACACTTATTGATATGAGATTGAACACTCGCAATTTGTATTTACATACATTACAAGAAGATTTTGAATATCAATGTTGCTGATGGTAATAAATATTTGACTGTATTTGTATAGGGCTAGTTTATTGCCGTTAATATCACAAAACTCAGGAATAAATTAAGTCGCGTTCGCGGTCGGTGAAATCCCAGAAGCACAGACCGGCGTCGAGCAGTCGTTCTCTTCGGGGGATCCTCCCCGTGCGTAGAACGCTGTTCTTAACAATCAATTTTTTATTTATTTTGATTTTGAATTTTTGTTCACAGTTTAATGGAAGCGTTGCAGAGTGGATCGGCGTTTAGTAGAGAGAGGCCTAGGAAGAAAGCGAACCCAAGAGTAGCGGGAGGTAAGAAAACAAACCTTGATAAACTTATATCATTTTTACAAACATCAACACAGGAGACGAAAACAAAGCAACTTTCGTCATGGTCGGTCCCTGGATGGGTCAATCAAAATTTGTTTTCTCGAGCTCTTCCATGCATCATACACATTAACCCGTTGGTCCCCGTCCACCCACCAAACCGCATAACACCACCGCGCCGGGCCAATTCCTATTTTAAGGGAAATATTTTGAAAAATTACACTAGATAACAAATAAATATAAAATCATTTAGACCAATATAAGTTTTAATATTTTGATTGTTATACATTTTTTTTGTTCTTTCCGTATATATAATAGGAGTAATAGTTGTATAGTTGTGTTGTATTGTATTTTTTGTTATTAGTATTTGTATTATTAGACACTGTTGTCATTTCATTACTATTTTTACAAGTTGCGTACTCACTAAGCTATGGTTTTTACTATAGGTCATGAAAAGGGAACCATGCTATACAGCCGTAGCATTATTTATGTACAAGATTGTTTCTAAACCAAATTTTGTAAGGTTTTTTGTTACTATTGAAATGCTTAGCGATTACTCAGCGTCTATTACATCACTATAATTTCACGCACACATTAGAGGAACTTAGTGACGAGGAGGGACTCGTCCACGCGATAATGCACCGTATTGAAGGTAAATTACTAAACAATTCCATTAATATCGCCTTGCAAAGTTGCGTAGATTATTTTGATCTTAAATTATAATTTAAGGACGGATATGCAACTGCTATGTGGTAAGCCTCGCTGTTGAATTTTTTTTTTGAAGGTTTCGGCGACTATTCCAAAATTTTTTGAATTACACTTGAAATATATATTGAGGTATTAATGGCGGCAAACATTGTTAATATAGTTTAAGGCCAAGTGGAGTCTGAGTATTTGCCCGATATTAGCAGTTTGGACTTCAGAATCGTCGACGGAGCGTTTCACAATTAACTGTTGTCTTTTTTGATACTTGTTAGATGCTTTTCGAAGCTAGATACCATACAGTTGCTTAGGATGCTCAACATGGCGACTGAACCGTACACTTTATACACATTCCGATATCAGTCACAAAAACTTTGCTACTCCATCGATATTAATATCGATAGCTTGGTTCACGTCACTACTATTGATGTACGGGAAATATGTATTGTATATGTAATTTTATAACAATGGTATCTACTAGAGAATGATAACATTGTTTTTCAGAACTTCGATAGTATCTTAATATCTTTGATAGTCAGTTAATTTAATATTTAGTGTGTACTTCAGAATCAAGACCACATTGAGATGTTATGGTCCATAAATTGTACTTTTTATATATTTGTGCAAAAATTTTGTATACAATAAATGAATGAGTATTGTCGCATTCTGGATATCGATATTACGATTTAAGGTCGTTGAAGAACAACACTAAACGCCTTCTTAAGTTATACATATACCGTCCATAAATTTATTTTAATTAAAAGTTTTAGTTCTTATTTTCCTTTTTCTTCACATAATGAGATAATGAGATAAATTTAACTTTACAAAAAAATTAAATACTCTATTAAATAGAGACAGCTGACGTACCTTTCGCTCGCACTTATGCAATTCATACAAGGTACTTAAGATATTTAGATATTATAGAAGGAGTGATATGTATTTTATATTTATTACTAAATCTATATGAACCAAATCTAAGTAAATAGTTTATCATCTAAGTTTATACATACAGATTCAATGAGGCAATGTGGCTGGCACGCTAGAAGAAAACGCGGTTCTTCCCCGCATCTAGAGATATATAGACAAGTGATTTTATTAGTGTTGTACGGCTTTTGATGTGTAACAATGATATGTATGTCGATAGCTAGTCGTAATAAGGGATGTGTCTGAGCATAATATCGACTTATATACAGTGTGTTTTTTACAAGTATGTATGTATGGCCATGTTGGAAATCACATGGAATATCGAATAATATATTCAACTATCTAGAGTCAATGTATAACAAAGTAAAATTCATAATTGGATTTAAAAATATAACTGTAAATATTATTACAATGAAAATAAGCTCTTTGAAGCTATATTTTAAGGTTAAGACTACCTAACTCAGAGCTATTCAATGTTCTGAAAGTATACTGGTTGTTATTCCCAGTGGGAGTATATAATTTCTGCTCTTTTGCCTATTTCCCAGAAAATTTCTGCGCCTGCTCCTTCGGGGTTTTTTCAAGTCTTTCTGGCTAGCTTACACTATATAATTAGACCATATACCGCAAGTATATACGCGCGCGTTTCTATTTCCAATTGGCGCAATAAATTTTCAAATACACTTGTTTATCTGCCTTCATGAAACCTTAGTATGCCGCATTATTTATTCGCTTACATCTCGCTATTTCTCAGTGACGTTCGGATATGTCCATACCCACACACACTTGAAAAAGGCATTTATTATGTTATTCTTGCATTTTTTCTAGATACTGTTCGCAATGGAATCTACGTCCAGTAATCTACCTCGCTTCTCTATTTTTAAGTATATGTAGTTATCTTTTATATTTAAAACCACTAAACATTTCATTTATATATGTACTCATACGGTGTCTAACAAGTTTTGATCAAAACAAAGCATTAGTAACTGCTCCTCCAACATATAACTATATATATATGAAACCATTGGTGACATATATGCTGTTGCTTTTGCTCTACCGATGACAGGCTAATCATATATGAAATAAAAGCATTGTGGTATACTGTACAAACGTTTTAGTTGTAGTTCGAAATTATGTCAACAGGTGGCGCTACTAATAGCCTGAATCGCGTTTATAAATTTTACCCTCTATTAAAGTTTTCATAAGGTCTCTGGCTATTATTTTCAATGCGTTTAGTCAAAGCAAAATACAGGGTATTACAAGGAATGAAGTGGTTTCATTCATTGTCGACATATGACCTTATTACATTTACTGTATCATGATTATTTAATAATTTGTTAATATTTATTTATTTAACAATTTATGTACTCGCAAAGACAATTAAAAGGACACAACAGAATATCACTTATTTCTATAAGAAATCTCTTCTAGCAACCCCATATATGGGAAAAGTGACATCGAAAGGTAGAGGGGCGTGTACCAATACTAATATAATTAAATATATAAAAATTATTATACCTATATCATATTGTTACGGTGGCTTTAAAATTTTTTCCACTTATTACTCTTTCAGCAAAATGATGTAATTTGCATGCAAAAATACGTAGGTTTAGTATTTCATTTAATATTAAGGTAATCTTTAAAGCATGCTTCACCTCTTTCGCTTTGGATGTCGTCTCGTTCGTACAACGAATTGAATTTTTATTAATTACTAATTCAATTTACTTAAGTGAACTAACTTAATTTCATTGAATAAACTAAATTTTGTTTCAAGTAATTTTTTTTTTAAAACCTTGAAACAGTTTTATTGTATGTAATTAAATATTTAATAGTTCTTAGTGTGGTTCTATTCCATTTCTCATCACATGCAATATATTATTTCTTTCTATAGGATATATGTAAAGATAGCTAGCCTAGAACATCCATATTTTTGTCTATTGAAAAAAAGACTTTGTACTAATTATATTTTTTTGTTTGACAGCTGAAAGAAGAGCTCAGCTGAGTAGATCTCGCTCCAGGTCTGGCCTCACAGGGCCACTGACTGCGAGAGAATTGACGAAGTAAGTAACGTTGGAGAGACGTTGATGCGATATAGAATTAAAACATACTATATACTAGTCTATAGGCATTTATTTATTTATTTAATCAGGTACACAAGACAGACTTACAATAGCTATACATACTAGGCACATTGTCATTTTGATTCAACAGTGTTGTAATCTTGACAGATCCTTAAAAAGGGGTTGTGGAAAGACACGTTACTATGAGAAAAGGAAATTTTAAATGTATTTTAAAAACGAATTAGGAAAGTGTTTTGTCAAAACGTAGTTATAGTAATGTCAATGGTATTGGAACTATCAATTGTTCTTTGTTCCAGTGAGCTCCTCGGTAACGCGTGATCATGATACGCTCAACATCAGGTGATATTAGTCGTAAATAGTGATTAAGTCCATAACTTATACCCCTAACAAGCCTCACAAAATGTATTTCACGACATTAATTATAAAAAAACATAATATTATTAATAGGAAAATATGCAATGTTAAAAATATATCTGAAATCTGTCCTGATATGAAAGAAAGCCGTTAAACTCTAAAATATAATTAACACATTCAATGCCCATATTTGCACTGTTTATTAAATATTTTTTCCAATAAAACATTAGCTATTACGCAACATTGAAGTGCCGACTGTGACTCCCTGTGTATTCATAAACATCAAATTATAATCTATTTAAGAACATTTCCAACAGCGCTACCTATATTTTGTAAGTTAGTAAACACTTCATTATAGGGTGAACACGGGAGCCGTGTCGTGTGGATATATTCTTCTAAGCGTTATTATTAAATTTCCCATTTTATATTACTTACAAGAAACGACCTTTATACGATAATTAATTATTGATGCGATTCTGTAATAAAACAATTCGAATGTGCATCTCGTTCCCTCTTACATAAGTAGGAAAAGGATGGCTGTCTTAAAACTCGACGTTTAAGGTGTATACAATTTTCGAACTTTATGAACGTGATAAACTGGTAGAGTTTTTAAGAACCATTTTTTCTGTCCTTTTTTTATGCTGAGAGAGAAAATAATAAGGAATGAAGTGAACATGAATTAAGATTGTGTATGTGTATTTGGAATTAACAGTTATGAAATAAAAAATATCTTACTTTAGGAATTATACTTCAGGTGACTCTTTGATGTTCAATGTTTTAGTTTGGTTCTCCTTATATAAAGGAAGGCAAAGAGATCTGACTCATACAGCAATGTATAATGTTTAAATATTTCTTTTCGGTAGCTATAGTTATACTTTATAGGTCATGGTGTTTCGAAGCCGAAAGTCATAAAACTGATGCTGTATTATTTATTCCATATATTGTCTACTGTAGAGATTCATTTCAAAACGATTTAACACCGTTTTCATATCAATAAATACTGAGCATAGTCAAAAATCATTCAATATATTGAATAAAAAATACAGAATCCAGCTTACGCGAACGGAATCCCATTGAAAACGCTTATTCAAAACAGTAAAGGCGAAGGAAACTATCCCATACCGGCAAGTATATTATCATGGATTTTTATTTTTTATAATAATATGTGGATACAACATATTTAAAAGTTACAAATTTTTAATATATATTTTAAACTAAGTCTATACAGCTAGCGTATGGATTTTGATCTCCTCGCTTTCCCTATGTTGGGAGAACTTATGACAATATATGAATTGTAATCTTTTCTATTAAAATATATTTTAAAAGACATTTCAATTAATATGTCCTTATGATTATTTGTATATCTTGGTTATAAAAAAAAATAAGAATGTTTCCATTCAAATTAAAATGGCCTGAAGATAAACAAAATGTATATGTGGCTTGTCAATAGAAAGGCTTCCCTTATATCAAGGTAATTAGATTTAAATTGCGGTTAAGAAATCATCTACTTATTCAAACACGAAATGTAAACCTTAACTTGTAAGGTTTAAATACCAATATGCTTTGTATTATAAAACTATGTTAAGTCGAGGAGATGTTGAACTCTCAAATATAATTATTGCCTTCAAGATTTGCATTAAATGCAAATGTCGTCCATTTCTTTTAAATGTATGATAATTTAACCAATTTTAAAATATGGAAAGTAAAGGGATCTAGCTCATACAGCCTTAATGATTAAAAAATAAATTTATAATCATTAATTCGACGCCTATACAAAACAACGTGTTCATGTTTTAGATGAATCTTTGTGTTGAAAACTTTACAACGACCGCTACTTATTCAGCAAAATTGTCAGTAACATTTATTTCTATGACATTTAATAGTTTTACATTTTATAAGAAACTTAGATTACGAGTTTAAAAGCGTTTTATACTGTAACATGTGAAATGTTAAAAAAACCTGACCTTAAAAATAAGCACAAAAATGTTCCAATACAAGAAAACAATACGTACCATTATATTGCAATATTTGGTCTGATTTACACTTAGATATTCAAGAAACAAAATATAAAGAATACTACGACGTTCAAAATGAACACGCTGTATAATAATTTTTATTAAGAACAATATTTAAATTGCTAACGCACTATTGTAAACTAATAAAGATATTGAAAGCAATAGATAACCGATTAAAGATTTTAATCATATATAAAATATATACTTTATCTAAGCTAAATGGCTGTATAACCGCTGTTCCCTTTGTTAGTAAATAACAAAAAAAAACATATTCATAACATTGGCATAATAGTATTGTTTCGTATTAACGAAATTAATTCAATATATTTTAATATAGTACCATGTTTTTTAAAATAAATTTATTGTAAACATTTTTAATATAATAAACTTAGCCTACTTAAGCGAAAGACATTATTAGTTTTGTAATAAAAAGTTTAAGCGGAAACATCCAAGTCTAGTATTCATAAAAACTAGTTGTAGCAGTTATTAGTTTTACTGGTAACTAGTTATGACGAATCCTAACACAATAAAATATGTATTTTTATTCTTTTTAATACCTACGTACTACGTTTTACTGGACGAAATGAGTTTTGACTAACACAAGAGGAGCTCAGCTTTATGCTGATTGTTTTAAATCAAGAACGTACACTACCATATTAAATACGTGCAATCTTTTTATATGTCACAAATGCTGTGCTAACCTTGTATTACACGTAACATTTATTTTATTAGGAAGCGTACTTTTGTATTGATTACTTTTTATTATTATTTTAATTACAGTGTTAGATCACGTTCTAAATTTTAATTTAAGTTCAGTGCATATCGCTCTTTCATTCTAATTGCAGAAAGGACATGTGTCATATCACGTGATGTTTGAAAAGATTAATTCGATTTATATTTTAATGAACTAATTATTAATGCAGATTTAACGAAGCATCTTTCTAAGTTGTCTAAAATTGATTCTAGTTTCTTTTTAGCTGTCTATATTTATGCAATTTGACAGGTCAGATTTTTTTTCTATCTATTTCCTTTACGTAGTGAGAGAAAGGGAATATACTGAAGTTAAGTTTTGATTTAGAGTCTACCTTCAGAATCAAGTCTATTAGTGACTGATTTATTAGTCCCTGGTTGTTTGTAACAGTGACTGTATACTCTTTTTCGGATCTTATGTACAAAAATAATGTTTTTTTTGTTGTTTGAAAAATAGTTTAAATTTATTTGAAATATCACTGTAAAAATATATTAAGCTTGTTTAAATTTTTAGAATAACCTTGTGTATTATTTAAATTTTATTAATAAAACATAAACAGTAGAAAAAATATATTAGTTTAAAAATTCGGGTTATGTGCAACGGAATTTATTACATATTCCTCGCTATAGGTAACACTTTCATAGGAAGCGACTCATCTTAATCGAAACATCTTTGATTATGCATCGGAGATATCTCAATTCCTAGAGTCTAACAAAACATATCGGCGGGCATAGTGCAAATCGGCTTAGTTAGCGTTGGATAATTACGCGTATGACATAATGTAACCAATTGCTTAAATTAGCATAAACGTCTGTAAAATAAAAAAGTTATCAAATTGTAACCTTTTCCTGTGACACTAAACTTAGTGCAGATACGCGGAACTTACCCATAGTAGATACGCGGATCTTACCTATAGTAGTTACGCGGACCTTACCCATAGTAGATACGCGGACCTTACCCATAGTAGATACGCGGACCTTACCCATAGTAGATACGCGGATCTTACCAATAGTAGATACGCGGACCTTACCTATAGTAGTTACGCGGACCTTACCCATAGTAGATACGCGGACCTTACCCATAGTAGATACACGGATTTGCACTATCCCCGAGGGCATATAATCGATTCAATTTGCTATGAAACTGTTAGCGATAACTGCAAAATATATTTTTTACGCCAGACTCATAAGATGTGAAAAAGAGTATAGTGATACTATTTTGTAGCAATATCAGACACAAGTTTTACTATTTTATCAATAATGATTGGAACTAATATTTTTGTGTAAATACAACAGAAATACTATTGAAATTGTAGATATTTTCGCTTAAATATAATATAGTATACTAGCCTAATTAATCCGTGCTTCGTAAGGTAGTGAAACTGCCATGTTGAATACGCTTCAAGTTCGAATTAATTCAGATGAGAAATACTGAGATTAATATTCTTGTAATAACATTTTAGTTTTTAGTTTAAAATTTAGTTTTTGTATAAAACTTTATGTAGTTTTTAATCGAGCATTTGTTCTCTCTTTCACTTAGTTTTTTTAAAGGGATGTAAATGTAATATTACGATTTTTCCATGCGAAAGTTAGTTTTTTTATATATAGATTGTATAAGGCTTAGTGTATTGATTATACATACTTAATTCACATGTAAATATATTTTTGTAAAATGTTACATTTTTAATTGAATAAAACGTTTTTAAAAGTAATTTTTATTTATTTTTATTATTTAGTAATTGGCATTAAAATTAGCGGACTTAATGACTTTAGGGATTCTCTATCAGACAACCAGAGAGTTAGTCCTTATATGGTTATATGCAGTACTAATATACAGTACTATTATATGAAATTGTATCGAAAATCAATGAACAATAAGAATTACGTTTAACATGTCACATACATATATCATACATACATAATAAATGCAATCATACATAAAACTAGCTTCCGACTGTGGTTGCGCCTGTGTTGAGTTCAGCCTTCAGGTAAATGATAAATGGACTAGCCGGCACAAAAGAATTTTGAAATTTCAACCAGTAGTTCCAGAGATTACCCCTATACTCCAGAGGTATTTCAATAATAAATAGAGGACTGTAGTATAGATGAATCTCCGCCTGTCACGCGAGAGTCCGGGGCTCGATTCCCCACCAGAATGCCACGTATTCGGTACTTTTTAGAAAACTATGTAAATGCAGCTGAAATCGCTTTTTTCTCGTAACTAAAATAACTTGCTTCATTGTAATATGCTGAACAATTTTATTGTTTAGAACCAGCGTTTATGCAGCACACTTTTTATAAGTGTAAAGGCTCCAATAACCTCTAACCGCCATAACGCTAGCAACTTTAAGGCGACAGACTTGGAACGATTATGGTAGCTAACCTGGTGGACTTGCTAAAAGCCCTACCACCAACGAAATTGTACAGAAAACTTCTATTCCCACAGATTTATTGTATCCCACAAACAATAAATTATGGGTTTCGTAGCTAGAGTGGGCGCGCATTGGTGGGCGGTGGGCATCGTTTTAGATGATAAATCGCTATGGAACAGATTTGAATGCGTTTATAAACATATTACGTTTCCTTTAAAAAATTTATAAAAACTAAAATCAAAAAGCTCTTTGTATTAATGGACTGGATTACTAAGTCTAAATACTCAACTAACGGTCGGTAAAGTATTAATAAGTAAAATATAACTTGCTATCAACTCAGAGTAACGCCTGTAAGTGGCTCCCGTAAAGTACGAGCTTGTCTGGCTAGGCTAGTATATATATATATATATATATATATATATATATATATATATATATATATATAAAGCTAATGCTTTTAATGAGACATTTATAATAAGTATCACTATGATAAGCGTTATAATAGTTATCATAGAAATAGTAAAGAGCGTTCTTTACTATACCAACGAAGGGTTAACAATTAGCGTCTGATGTTTCAACGCTTTGGAGTCAAAATAATCCCGCAGGTATACCTTCTAATAATCATCATCATACACAATATATCATCTATACAGACGTGTATTGGTGATATATTGTGTAACATGTTGAGTTTGGGTCATTTTCACCACGCTCGCCCAATGCACAGCAGAGACAATTGTGATTTACTCATCTACGTCATATCATAGCACCGGGTTCAATACGAGTGTAATAGTAATAATTAAAAAGATATTTTGGCCTGTATAGTACATGGTTTATATTATACAAAGACGTATGTAATCATAAAAGTTATAGGGCAGTGCCCAGAGCAAGAGACTACTATAACCTATTGGTAGCAAATCAAAACTAATCTTTTAGGTCGCAGTGACAGCAGTTCGAAAGAACTGAATAGCTCCAAAACATAAATAATAATCTTAATAGGTAATGGTAAGGTGGTAGTGTTAGGTAGCCAGATGTATCCAAAAAGATCCTTATCACCGGCCAAACTGAGCTGAAAATTGGCTCCATGGAATTTAACCCCAGAACTCTAGATGTAAAGCCACTAGACGAAAGAGGCGTGCTGGATTACGGAGTCACTCTTTCACTGTAGCCACATCTACTTTGCGCACTAAAAGATTTTGTGACTCTTTTCTCGGTCGCACAGCTAGAGCGTGGAATTCCTAACCAGTACACGTATTCCCTCCTTTTTACAACATGAGTTCCTTTAAAAGAGGCGTGAAAAAGCACTTTTTGGGCCGGCAAGGTGAGGGTGGCTAAGGCAGTATGTCGCATGCTTCACTAGCTATCTTCACATATGGACTCCTCTACTGCTTATCATCAGGTGGTGTCGAGTCATTTGCTGAGCTTTATATTTAAAAAAAACATTTCTTCATACAAGAAATGAAATTTATTTTATATCATTTTATATCACTTTCCCAGAGAAACAGAACATATACAGAGATGGAGAACATATGTTGACAAAAAACTTTCTGATAAGTTCTGTAGGAACTAAATTAGGCAAAGACAGAAAATGTATATTCCCCTCTTAATAGAAAATAGTCATTCATTCATCCACTTCGTATCTACAACTGGTTATTTTAGGTGCCGACCCATCGACGCTTAGGAGTTGTACGAAATTGCGCGTGCGCACGGGGGCGTGACTTGGCAGAGGTTCGTGCTCCGCCCATAGGAACTGTATGATATTACATAATATATCGAACACTGTGAAATCAATTATTTGTAGCCTTCCTATCTGAATGTAGCATGTATGATTAATAATAAAATACTGCTAAGAAAGAAGGGTAGCGAGGTTTGACTCGCTCGATGAAACGCTTGGAACCAACCAAACAATTTCACTCACGCGTGGAATGCTCCTTAGAAATTAAAAAGAAATATTATTGAAACAAAGAAGCCGTAACTCCATGCTAATGTATGGCAAAATTATACTCAAATTATGTCCAAAGTATGGCGCCTGAAACGCTTGTAACATAACACCAAGTTTTGCACACCGAACAAATGGAACACATCCTATGAAACTGTGATGCTCTTGCCAGGAAAAGAATTGGTCTCTTTGGACTGGACTATCCCAGTCATGGAGATATAAAGCTGCTGTCTCCGGGTGTACTTAATAAGTACATCTTGGAGGAATTCCAGGACAGCGGTCATTAGGATTGGGGAAGCACAAAAGATCCCATTGGGTCGACGTGCTCCGGGAGTAATCCTGGCCCTACATCAAGATAAGATAAGATAACACCAAGTTATTTTCACTCACGCGTGCCATGCTCGGTAGAAATCTTTCTTCTCGGTAGAAATCTGGCTTTCAAAGAATAGAATGTTTTCTACAGTATTTTAACACTAAAACTACAGGTTAATGTATGGCAAATTGATACTGAAATGGTATACAAGGAATTGTGTCTGATGAAATACTATATTCACCTACGCATGACACCATCATCGACAAATGCTCGTCAACCGTTGGACTTAAGTCTCCCCTAATGCACACCACTCCACCTGATTTAAGGCGCCTCTCATACAGCCCATTCTACTCAGCCTCAGAATATCGTCATCACACCTTGTCGCAGGACGTCTCACACTACGTTACCCGAGTTCCGGTCTCCACTTAATAATTTTACGACTACAACGGTTGTCAGGTCTACGGCTAACATGACAGTCACTTCAGTTTGCTAATTCGATGTCGGTGAATTTAGATCTCTGTCGTATCACATCATTTATGATACGGTTTTTTTTATTTTACCGTTAACTCATTATCCTACGAACTAAAGTTAAATCCTTGTTTGTGATATGCTAGGACGATTAACACTTTAAAATTTAAGAGATGGAAAGTAATTATAATAAAAAGTTATTATTAAAATGTTTGTCTTATTCTTCTTTTATCTATGTACTGTCTGGATGGATTGTGTGTGATGTAGAGATGGAAATTAATGTTTTATCTATCTATCTATCTATAAGCGTAAAACTCAAAGTATCGAAATTATTTTAAATTATACGTGTATTAATTATTATACGTTATATATTAAATATACATATAACTCGTTTGCCCTACAATGAATTTAAGTAGGTCGGTGGATGTAATTATGTAAAATTGATTCGAAATACAAAGAGAAAATTGTGTATTGTCTGATTTATGTAAATTTTGTTATGATTATGATAATATGAGAAAGGAAGCGATAATTAAAACAATTTCTCATTAATGGAGGACGGAATGAGTCTATAGACATAATGAGTATATATTTTAATAATTTTTAATAACTTTTTTAATCACAGAATACTTAAATATCCATGTTTTTGTATAGATATTTATTCCATAATTTTTTGTACTTAGCCAGAGATGTCATTACACTGGCCACTTCCTTCATACGGAAACCTTACGAACTTCAATAAGATACTGATGCAGTCCGATAACTTATCATGATTGGCACTCCTCACGTGTAGTGCCATAACTCGACGTGGACGAGGTAATAATACTGACTTAAAGCCAATTTATTGTAAACAAATAGGTCTCCATTCTTTGATGTACCCTGTTTCTAAACGAAACATGATTTTTGCCTCTTGAACTAACGGTGGTAAAAACAGTGTGTGTTTAAAGGCCTTACTAATAAAAAGTGTATTTCGTTCGAACCTAGTGTATTATTACTCGGACATAACACATTCTTTATTATTGTGTAAAAACTCGTATTTTTTACTCTTTTAGTCATATTCCGATTGTGCACGAACTATATTTAATTCTAGTTCAGTACTAGGTAAACTTTCCTTATAGTACAACCAAAAAAACAGACGACTGGTAACGTCATTAGATGTTTCCAAAATGGCGGCGCTTTATATTAAACATGCCGATTAAAATAAGTCAAAAGTCAACTAACTTGACGTTCTTAAATGACTCTCTATCCCTTTTTATTGAATTGGAATGAAAAAGATGCGAATAACATAAATGAAATTTAGTATGTGCACAACAGTATTAGGGCCTCTGATTTTCCAAATTGCTGCCCAACTATTACGTAACTCCAATGGTATTGGAAATGGACTTCATCTAGAGGTTTTATCGTTTATTGCTGCTTTATTGACACACCATTGTGATAATTATCCCGGGCACACATCAATGGATAGGCCCAGCTTCAGATTAAGATCATTGCGCCATTATTATTATACACTTCTTCTTTTTTCTTTCTTTTCTTATATATAAAAATAAAATATGCGTTACTCTCGCTGCAACTCAAAAACAACTTGATCGATTTGAATAATTTTAATTTAGTTTTGCTCGGTTTAATTCAAGGTTTAATTAAAAATAAATATTATATATATCCTAATGTAAAGCTTAAAAGAACAAATTTTAAATTGGTATTGTTCTATGGAAAATGTTTTAACTTTAATTCAGATAACTTTTGATAGATGGCAGTAGTGGTAGATTAGTTTGGATGTGTCAGTTTACCAGGTCAACATCTATTTGAGTATATACATTTAAAAAATAATGATAATTTTATACGAATATAATAATATATATACAATAATATATTATTATTATGTTTGAATATAACATTAATAATTAAATAAATAAAAAACTAATATTAAATTTTATCTAGATTGTTTTTGTGTTTTAAAGACGATATAAAGTTTGCTTTTTAATTACATGGTATGTGAGGACGCTCCGTTTAATAAAATAGGCACATAACACGCGGTGTTGTTATAACTAAAATAAAACTAACATTGTAATGTCTTAAAATATTATAATTTTCTATATACAGGTACATAAAACCTAAGTTTAAAATTCTTCTTATATATTATAAAAATAATAATATAATTTACAAATATACATAGTATCTATCTACGCTAAATTATGAAAAAATAATGAAACAACAAAATTATGTTAATAATTTTTTTCATTATTATAATGTTGAAATATAGATTTATATAAGAAAGTATCGTATCACGTAACGTTTGGGTAGCTTCGTTATAGAAAATTAGTTACAATTTCAGATACGAAATGCAATTGCTATTCCTATACTAATGTTCCATTCAAATTTTTCTAGCACTATATTCTATGAAAAAAGAAATCAACATCATTTTGCAATCACAAAAGCGGCACCTATAATAAATACTCGAATCTATATCTAAATACTAACTAATTAATAAGGCACAGATTGAGCTAGTTTATTTAACTAAATCACTAAACACACGCCTCAAGCGCTTTCATTTGTACAAGCCGAGCGGGAATAGTAACTGATTCCATTACTTTTTTTTTAAATTAAAGAACGGCTTTGGCAGTGTTCCTGCATTGTACTTTTAATATAACGTCATAATATATGTATGCCTAATGATAAAATATCAAATAATCTTGCATTTTTCAAAGGATTTTAAGTACTCATATTTTCTTTGGTAATAAATTTATAAAAAATGTAAAACAAAGATACATGGCAAAGAATTTTTTGAAAAATATTGCTTTCCTTACATTCTCTAGAGGAGAAACTGGGACTACGTTAGTATGGATAAAATGCCTTAATCTCCCAACAATAATAATTTTATAACAATGCTGACAAATAAACAATTCGTTTCTTGGCACACTATATCGTGTAAAACGCAATATCTTGGAGTTTTACATTAAAAATCCTATTGAATTCAGTGTCATATCGAATGATCCTTCACTGAGAGTGCTTGGACGATGCATCGTAGCCTCGCCAGGCTGTTCACTCCGCAGCTAGAAGTATCATCTGTGAAATAAAGGCAATTCTAAGGCTGCAATCTATGACGGCGTGGAAATATCTTGGCCAAACGGTTCAAATTTTTTTTTCTATTAATACAATATTTTAATTATCAGAATCTTCAATAAACAGAAATGATCCCCAAAATTAATAAATGTAAGTTTATGTAAAATAAAATAAAAATAAAAATCGTATACATATTATTCACTACAAGAAAGTTTAATTATTCTGGGATATCTCGAGAAGAAGAGGCAGTTCTCCCTTCTCTGTAATACGTTTTACTCTTGTATATATAATATAATTAAAAATTTATGCAACAAGAACGGCGCCCGCGTACGTGTTGGATAGCGAGATCATGTCTCGTTCCATATTTGAACGGTAAATTTCAATAATATGTGGCTAAAATTACTAAAATTGTTTTGACTCACTTGATAGAAATGGTTTTTCTTTGTCCGCCTTCATTGTTCTGGTTTCCTGGTGCCGCGACGTCGGTACTGGTGCCTCCAAGTAGCTTTTACAGTTATCCGATTCGAACTGTCAATAAAAATCAATTGAGTGATTAAATTTGTGACACGGTTATGTTTTGTTTCCTCTACTTATTTATCAAATATTAATAACATTATAAATAGTGTTTATAATGTGTGTATAAATGCGTCTATAAGATGGCCTGGGAGAATGTTTTTATAATTTTCTTCTCTTATATTTAAAAATATAGTTATTCTAACGAATAATTCAGTCAAGCCGTTTTTAAGCTTACTAATAACTAAAACTATTTAAAGTAACACTAAAAAATGGCTTGACTGATTTGAAAAGTTTTTATTGAGTTTTGTTCAGTTTAATTTATGGGTGGTTTAATAATATAAAAAAAGGAAATTATAAAAAAAAATTTGGTAATTAAATGAGAAGTCTGCTACTCACGTGCTATTTAATACTGTCTTTTCTTACATCTCTAATTCGAATAATTTTTAATAGATGGCGGTAGTAGTAGAGTTTGGTTGTCACCAAGTTCTTTGGGTCTATTTTTTATAATAATTTTTAAGACTCGATATATTGAGACATATTTATTGATTGAACAGACGGCGGTCTGTATATGATGTGTACGTCTAATCGCATTTAGCAATTCCCTATGTTGATGTTTTTGGATTGGTTGATGTACAATAAAGATGTATTTTCAATTGTATAATCAGAAATATACTAAATAAACATAAAACAATCCAAGACTCTTAAATAAATATTCGTACCTGTCATACAAATATCTGTCTCTACCGGGATTCGGAACCGGGCCCTCTGTCTTAGTAGACAGGGGCACTGACCCTCTACTAGATGACTGTCTAACTTATATTTTTAATGTTGGATAAATAAACCTTGTTTTGATAAATTCAAGAAATTTGTCTCAAAGAACTGTACAGTTACAGCTAAATTAAAAATAAAATTTAACAACTCATCTTACAAAATGTATTGCCAAAAATATGTTCATAATTAAAACAGGTTTTTAAAGTAAACCACAAATAATATTAATAATAATCACGTAATGTAATCTTACGATGACAATCTGTGGCGTGAAGTCTCTTAATTAAGACCATTATACTTTCTAGGACGTGATTTTTAGATACCACATTATTGTAAATTGTCTTGCCCTATATTTGAAACTACAATAACCTCCTATACAAAATTACTAAACTCGCAATTCACTAATGTCTTCAAGCTTACCTAAAACTTTTTGTTCGTATCAGTGCGATGTTATTTCAGAATAAGCGTGCGACTTGTCGTCCATTTTGTTTAATAAACCAGAGAGAACCACCATTAATGACAAACATAACATCTAATTCAGTGCCTACAGTCGTCCGCAAGTTAACCAAATCACTGCTTTTCAAATATGGTTCCTATTAGTGCGTAAGACGTTTTTGCTGTAAATGCAGGTGTGGGTTTTTATGTGTTGTCAAAGTACTTTAACTACAAGAAATCAAAGCGATAGTTATTGGTGTACTTAATGCGACATCATTGTTAGATCTATCAATTTTCAAACAATTCACAATGATGTGTAAAGGGAGGGACAAATTTTGCAGAGTTCCTTGCTTGCTCTTCACACGACAAGACCTCCGGTAGATTTACGAACAGATGGTTTAGATTTACATTCAATAAGTCTATATATAGGTACCAAAATAAATTAAATATTTTGACTTTATCATATATTGATATTAATTCTATTCTCTTCTTTTCTAATTTTTGGTAAGTAAAATTGCCAGATTGAAAAAGTCGTAGGTTTGAAACCCGTCTAAGATCGATTTTTTTCTTGTTGGGATAATATTCTCAATAAAGACTTCGTTAAAAAGATATTGGATATCCGTTAAAATGCAACATTAAATCCTAAGGTTACCTGGAAGAGATCGCTTTTAGCGATAAGGTCGCCCTTTGTACAAAATTAGTAAAAAGTCTTTTGAGTGTTTCTCTTCTTGAATTGGCTGATGTACAATAAAGATATATTCTATTCTATTCTACAACTTCAAAAATATGACTAATTTCTCGACCTTATATAACTCAACTTTGAGTTGAAACTATGGGCCCATGGGTTCAAGTGTTTGTTCCTTTTTTATGAACATATCAAAGAGACTCACCGAAGTGCCTGGTGATGGAAAGGCTGGCATCTATCTTGGCCAACGGATCAGCCTTGCCATCCAACGAGGCCATGCTGCCAGCCTTTTAAGCATTCCTGATGATGATTTTTTATCGTGTAATTTTAAATTTATTTTAATTATTAATGTTTTAATCAGAATTACATAGTTTTTGTTTGTATTATCTGACGCATATATATTGCAAATTTTGTTTTTAAGTAGTTACATTGCGTTGTTAGCGTGCTTTTAGAATTTGCATCATCTTCTGTGGTAGGACTGATGGAAGTGATTTCATTTAGAAATAAGCATCACCACTGTAAAATTTTTCATCAAATGCCTGTTTTAATGTAATATTTTTGTATGTACGTTCAACACATAAAAAGTAAATATTATCAAACTAAAATATACAAGAAATGCCGCCAAAATTGTCAAGCAGACATAATCAAATCGGGTTTATTTTACCGCATGTATGCGATGGCAATTAAAATAATTCTGTTGGATGTCGTTTCGCGGTACGAATTCTATTCCTGTTCGCGTCGCAGAGATAAATAATCTCAGACGTGAATTAATTACGGTTTAACATCGATACAACGATCCTCCATAGCTGCGTGTCGTGTTTTTAGAAAAAATAAAAAGAATTTCGTCGCTTCTCTATAGAAACTCCTTGGTAAGATAATTTTGTTTTTAATTTTATGAAGTTTTTTTCTCAGTATACTATTTTCGTTATTAATGTTGGCTATTTAAGAAATAATTTACGTTATAAAACATTTCCGATTGAGATTCACAGACTAGTTAAGCATCATATAAAATCGGTCTATGTCAGTCCACGAATGGATATAATGTAGAGGTCCAAAGCATCGGCATCCAGCCACCTGCTAACTTCCTTAGTCAATCTACTTAGCAAAGGGTACACTACATAGTACACTACATTTGACGATGCGCAGTCTTCATTGGAGAATTTTTTAGTCCACATTACATCGTTTATGCGACTGATATTGTCGTCTTACTCCCTTTTCAGGTTACCACGCTTCAAATCAAAAATCATAAAACTCTTTAAATAGACTCGATTTTTAAGTTCTTTTAAATCGTCAAAATTAAACCTTAGCACCGCTACAACGATAGCTTGGAGAAGTGGCGCAAAAAACTCTTCTGCTTTTAAATATTTGTAACGATATTTACAAATTATTTATGCCATTATATGTCAATAATATATTTTATGACGGTGTCAATTGTAAAATAAACCCAAAAAGCATTTTATATTGTGTTTTGGTAAAATAAACAAATATTTGTGCATATTTTATTATTATTCAACTTTTTGACCCAAATAAAATTTCCTTTCTAATAGGGCTGCTTTTTTATTATCGATAGTTCAATAGGATGATATCTATATTGACAATAGATGACGATAACCTACACACTTCACTCATCAATGGTCGCCTGCCATCCACAATCGAATGGACTCAATATCAAGGCTTGATTTCCATGTGTACAGTATCTACCGAATATACTATAAATATGCTGGGAGTTTCGCTAAGGAAAATACACTCGGATTTTATTGCAAATCGAAACTCCCAGCATTGACCTATCCATAGTACGCTGAGCGAAATGAAGTCGGTGGGTCAACTTCACTAAAGAAAATATATCATGAATATGTAAGTGCTGCTGGTGTGATTTTAAACGTAACTAACCTAATAAACGGCCCGCAATAATTCACAACAGAAGACACTTGTCACGTTTCTACAATTTTCATATTAGAGCCTTAATAGTCGATAGAAACCCCCGTTTACTAGACCAGAAATAAAAAGAAAGAACTAAGCAGGCATAATATGTTCGTATCCCTATTTTGTCCTAACCTTTTGCATTATTTACAATGTCACTTAAAAAAGTTTATATTCAAAATTCGTAATAGAACTGTGTAAACTCAAACAAACTTGAAAGAGGGCCTATTTTTTCAGTTATTGTGGAATGTGGAATATATAATGTCATCATGTACTGTACTATAATGTCATTGTGATAATTGCTTTGACACGCAGTAACTAAGCTAATTGCTCGAAAGTTTCACTTTAATTGTCAAAGTCAAAATGCTTGTTGCGTTCGTTCGTTCGAATACAACCAAAAAAGTTTAGTAAGTAGGCCTGTTAAATGAGGTTCTAACGCTGTGTTTTATTCATCTATATATCAACGGATGGTTTCGCTTACGAGTCCTGAATTTCATCATAGCATAAATGTGAAATATGACAAAATTCAAATAATCCATCCGTAAATAGATATTGAAACCCAGAGTATAACAGGAGTAAAAAGTTCTTCAGACAGTTTGAATAGACCAATGGAGTTAGAGGACATTGACGAGGAATAAGAGAGGAAGAAGCTAAAAACAGACCCCGAATTTTATAGAATTGGTAATGGGTGTTATTGCGTCTCTGATCTTGTATTTCAATAATCTATCTATCTATCTTCGATGGGTTGCTGAAGCATTGAATATTTTGACAAATTTCAATCCGACGTACTCAAAATCATCTTTTGATTGGTTATTGAAACCTAGAATAAACTAATAACCAATTACCAGACGTAAGATCAAAATACTTACTACAGCAGCTGCCCTCAGGGCCGCCTGTAGCCTCTCTATATGCTGTATAGCAGCCCTTAATATCTCCAGCTTAGGCAGTCGACCGCTGCCTGCTCTCGCTCGTATTCGAAGCTCTTCAAATGCTGCGTTCACCTGGAAACATACTTCATCTTAAAGTATTGGCAGCGAGCTCAAGGAGCTGCCCTGAGGAGTAGGTAATCTTGTTGGATGATAAGGAACTGCCGATAGGAGTTATACTGCAACGGAAGGTTGGAGTAACAGACGGTTTTTCATTACTAGCTGACCCGTTAAACATTTCATCATCCATTTCCTGCCACGAACGCCATCTAATAAATTAATTAATATTTGTATACTAATATTCGTACTAATCATACAAATATCTTCCGTTACCGGGATTCTAACCCGGGACCTCAGGCTGAAATACTGACACAGGAATACTGACCACTCGGCTTGACAGCCGCTAAAATTATAGCTTTTATGTCTGACATAAATTTTTATCAAAAGAAATATACCCATTCAATGTAAAAATACATCAAACACGCTTTAATATCCAATTAGACATCTTATATAAGAGTCAAAACATCTAATTTTACATCAAAAACATGAATTCTTTGGTAGCACGGTTAGTGTATTGCTAACGTACCGTTACTAATAAGGAGAAGATAATTTTGTAGCAACATTGCGGCTTAGGTTATTGATATACCGTACTCTGAAGAACGCTGAATAGTGGTTATTAGATCGCTTTTAATTGCAGAAAACTCATATTTTCGTATAATAAATTTAGTCCAACTTATGCCCTACTTATCATTAAAACAAATTGTGACACATAGCTATTCTCTACCTCAAATTAAGCTTGATTGATACAAAACGAAGAAATAGACATATGTATTTAAATAAATATAGTAATATGTATATAAATATCAGGTATATACTCAATACACAAACGTCCATGACTCGTAAACAAATAATCGTTGGATTGGGAAATGGGATTCGAATCTGGGATCTCAGACTCTATAAAAACAGTATCCCTGTGTAAGTTTCAAGCGTATCGTAGTTGCGTTTAGCTGACGTATGCTTATAGAAAAGGTATTTTCCGAGACTTCACAACAGCTGCTGTGCTCAACAAGGTCCATAATGATTTGATTAAGCTTAATCTGTGCCCAACAGGGTCCCTGTTGGGCACAGATTAAGTTTAAGACCTATATGTAACATTGTTATGCAATAAAGAATTTGAATTTGACAGTACCTTCACTTCCCATAGTGCACAACTCTCGTTTATATCCAATTTGACAGTTGTCAAAAACACGATCGGGACGGTTCAATTCTATTGTAAGTCAAGTGTACATAGAACGAACGAAGTAGTTCGAATTTGATGAAATGCCATTTGCAGATTTATCTGTACTTAAATCTAAAATCAAACTTTATCGTTAAACCTACTGTACGAAAGGCGACACAACTCGGGTCTAGCACCTAGTAAATTACATGGCATAATAAATAATAATCATGTTAATCAGTAAGCGTATGACAAACAAAATGTCAATCCATTAGGAAATTGTATATTTTATTATTAATATACTTACTAAAGAGAATTTGTTGGAGTCGTAAATACAGAACTGAAAGCACAAAGCCATTGAAGTACTGATTTAGGGCAGCGACAAACTTGTGACAAAGTTGTAAAAAAATATCCTAAAAGAAAGTATCAAAAGATTTCCTTGCGTCGAAGTGCTCCGGGATTGCATTCTGGCCCTCAAAAGAGTTGAGATTTAAAATAGTCGAATTATATATATTTATGTGTTTAATAATATATTGCGTACACTAAATTCAATTTAGGCAGGTACTTACTACATTATAGAAGCGTTTTAATAGGAAAAATATTACGAAAAGTAAGGCCTATTTCTAAATAAAATTTAAAAATTATGGCGTACAAACGGTTCTCGCAAAATTCACGGATAGGTACCGTTGCTAATTTAAATTAAGAATCACTGTCGCTTCTCACTTTTATGAAAATAAAATAAATTTAGTTTGAGCCATTTTTAGCCCGTTTTGACTGAAGTTATGCACCCTTATACGGTTAAAGTTTACTCTAAGATTTCCGTGATAGTGTATAAATTTTTTTGTTAAAATATCTTTAAATGTAACTAATTGCTTACAATCTGTCATTTAGGTTCACGTACCTAGTACTTATTGGCGTTTTGGAATGCACTATTAGGCTAAACGCTTTTTATTTCTAATTAAAAATTAATATCATTAAACAAAAAATATTTTTTTTTTTATTTTAATAAAATTAATCAATGTTGTTCACATAGACTATCTTTTATCTTGATAGATCACACTTTGTCGCACTTAAAGAGTTGCTAATAGAAAACTCATTTGTGTTAAATTCGCTTGTGTCATTTCTGTAACACATATACACAGATAACTGTGTGCACAATCAGAATAAAAAAAATATGGAAAGCGTACATCGGCCCTATTAACCAAAATAGATACACTCCGTCAATAAACAGCTGAATTTACGACGAGCATCTTAATTTCACATAAAAACTAATTTACTGCTAGTGTCGACTGCGAGTCGACACTGTACATATATTTATATGTTTTTATTTTTAAGCCCTGCCGTTTTGTAGTAGCTATTACATTATATGTGATTGTTTGACTGTAAATCTGTCAAAAAACATGCAAGAAAGGGTATAATTTTGTGTTAGCATAAAGAGATCCCTTTGATTATGTTAAAGAGAGTCCGTTTAAGAATAGATTACGCAGAAAATTGTTTTAACTGTGTAGGAAGGAATTTGTTTTACATTACGTTTATTGGAAAGTTTTTTGTGTAGAAGACATTGTGATTGTTATTCTGTAAATCGTTAAAACAATGAGACAATACAATTAAAAACCATTAATAAATTAATATCAATTTGTTTGACTAGTAGATAATGCTAAATTTCAAATAAACAAACAATTTATGTCAGCTGAGAAGACACCTTTAATGAAGTTATAAATCAAAATCAAAATCAAAAATAACTTTATTTAAATAGACTTATTTACTAAGCTCTTTTAAATCGTCACAACAGGAAATATGTATGAGAAAACAAATAAATATAATTATAAAGGCAATAGTCATAACTTTAACTGGGTATCAACCGGGCATTTACTTATTGTCCCAGTTATAGTATTTAAATATGTACTAAATAAAGTGTTAGTTAATATATAGTGTAGTTTGTTAATTAATATATAGTGTTAATAAAGAATAGAATACGTAAAAAAGATAATAATTTTACATTGTATTTATTCTAAACTAATAAAAAAAATTAGACTGAGAATACAAAAGTTGATTTTTTAAAGCCTATGACACTCTGTGGAAGAAAACGAATCTGTGACACTTCACTCTTCAAAATCAGTCAGTTAACTCTTTTAGCCTTCAGAAGTTTACAATCCAACAGTCATACAGATCCACATAGACACCTTCTTGGTCAGACTGGTAATGAAAAAAACAAATATTTTTAATTTAATTGCGAAAGTTTGCTGATAACCTTAACTAACGCGTTGATGGTAAGGTTGACAAAAACACTTTTTGTTGATATGTGGTTTTATTTTGTTATATTCAAACCAAATTATTGATTTGTAAATGTAGTTTGCAATATGTTAGGTAGTACAAAAATATGAGGTTTCATAATTATTCATTAGCTTAAATTTTAATTAAATATGAACTTAAACGCTTGCATAATGGATGTAACTACAATCGAGTTGAGAATTTATTTGTCAACGCTATTGTAGTTATATAGCTATTCTTTAAGTTTGTTAATAAGATTAAACGGTTCTTTTGGTACTAAAAATCGTATCTCCGACAACCTGCTAAGAACGCCATCTATGAAAAGTAATCCGAACTAACTGCAAAAGAAATTACAATTTTAATCCCTTGAATTTAATCAAACAAAACACAATAAAAATTCAAAATCAGTAGAACTCTTTGAGTTTTAGCGAGACTAACGAACAGCTTTGTATTTTACACCAGAAAGATAATAATACATAATGAAGAAAAACATGAAATTTCTGCTAATACAAACTTTAGGGATAAATGGCGTTGCCATCTAAAACTCCCTAAATATTGGGAAATTAATAATAATCTACCTACTGATAGTTTCTTCACGAATTTGACATAAAATAGGTAGATAGATTATTAAAATCCAACATTACGAAATAGTTCATTCCTTTTGATCGTTTTACTGAAACGAGATGAAAAGCATTTTAAATAGAAAATATCTTTATAAAAAATGTTTTATTTCTTTTGTAATAAGTACTTTACAAATAACAATATGTTTTATGTTGTGGCTAAACAGAAATGGTTATATGCAGATTCTAAGTGTCTCTATCGTCATGTCATCGGCAGTACTTCCTATTCGGTCCTCACCTCGAAGGCGTAAAATGTTTAATTTGTTGTGACAGACGCTCCCCCGAGATAGAAAGCATTTTAAAGGCAATTACGCGAGACACCGTACTTTAGGGTATATTAATAGTATTTGACTTTGATACTCTTCTTGGGCATATTGAAAGGTCGTTTACGTTTCTTTTAAGTACAGATGAATTAATTGACGATTGAGAGTGAATTTAGAAACGTTTCATTGCCTTGATTAATAATTTTGTGATATACATTTTTGTTAAAGGATTTAAAAGTTCAATCATTGCATATGTTGGAGATTCATCATCATATTTGCCGAGAGACGCCCAATGTTGGACAAAGGCATTCGTTAAAGATCTCCAAACTATACCCTCACTAAGTTTTATCGATACGAATCGTTTCGATCTTAGATGCGTAGTTGCAAATCCATATATAAAAAGTAGTTTTAAATAATTGTCAACAGAGACGATGCCAAATTCATACGATTTGAAAGTTGACGACGAATACAATCGAGATGGTTTAATTCGATTGAAACTCACGCGAGGGGTATAGAACGATCCTGCGCAACAACCTATATCTGGTAGCCACCGAGTTGATAATAATATCATTTGATTAAATTATCACTGCTTACAATTTAACATAATGTTTATCTTAAGTTAATATAATTAAGTTACAAATATTTTCAAATTTTTTAATACGTTTGAACCTTTATGATCTCATTTGATATTTACAATGTACGGTAGGACCAACCAAGAGAGGGCTCTAGGAAATTTAACACGCGACAGATTGCAATTAAAATTTTTCACTTCGATAGATAGATCTACCGAAAAACATTGCGTTAAATTGTAAACAGTATGTCGCGGTTCACAATCTTTCGACAGTTTATAGTTTTGCTAGATAGATTTTAATCTAACGGTTTTTACAATTTTGCGGTGATGTTTACTTGCAAACACATTGAAACTTGCGGGACCATGGCGAGGGCGTGTCTAACAATTTAATTTTTGTATCTTATGTTTTTTCTAAATTAGGTTGAATTTTTTATGTACCTACAAAATTAGTTAAAAGTTTTTTTTGTGTATATCTCTTCTTGAATTGGCTGATGTACAATAAAGATATATTCTATTCTATTCTATTCTACACGGCAGTTAACAGTACCGTAATACACGAGGTAACCGTTACCAATTAGACTTACTTCTTGGTTTCCGTTGTCCCCTAGTTACAAAAAAGTAATTCCATGTTATCCGCTGTCTTCAGTTTGAACATACGAATTGAAAACAGAACTGTAACATCCGGGAATCCCCTGTAATCCGGTAATCCTCCGAACGTGACATCGGACATTTTATTCCAAGTATAATAATATTATATCGCGACAGTCGCGAGATTAAAGAGTTAATTCTGTAACTATTTCGTGTCGACCGCCATCTTGGAAGATTAGACGTGGAATGCTTTTAGTGATGTTTTGATCGTTTTCGGGGAGACAGTATTATATCTACCTACGATTACTAGTGATGTTTTGAGACTTGAGATTTTTTTATTCTCAACAGGGTAACTTTTGGCCTTCATGTCACCTTATGATAAGTGATAAAGTTGAAGATGGACTTAAGCTACACCCAGATTCCACGACGACAGAGGAACTGGCTATCTTGACTCCAACTGACGGAACATGATAATGCTGTTAACATTATTTTTATGCCGGTAGACTTAGGAACGATGGTAGTAGCCATCAACCAAATCTAACTGAAAACTCTGGCAATCTGAGGTGCCGATATTAGACAAAATGATTCGGCTTCATTTCGTTATAAATTGAGAGGTGTTTGGTTTACATTGGTAAGACGTATAGAATTATGACGCCTTTCAGTGTTTTTTAAATTAAGACTAAGCTTCCAGTAAATCTTATAAGGTATTAAGTATTTAAGTCAATCTATAATTTAAATTATAAAAAGCCATCGGGTCGTAGCAGAATATCAGTGCTTTGTTCACATCCCGATGTGAACAAAATTAGTCACTGATTTGCGACCCTTTTGCACTTCTGCAGCGCACACAAAGGTCTTTGATACCTTTATTATAAAATGTTTGTCTTTTAACCTATGGTCTGTCTGGATGGATTGTGTGTAATGTAGAAATCAAATTATAATTTATTTAATTAACTTATTCAAATACTACAAAGTTGTACACAAGTAGTATTTTTTTATTTAATTATTATTTATTTAATTTAACATTGTTTCAACAGCTTTAATTATACATACATTATATAATATTTTAAATAAAAGGTCATTCTAGTATTAATCACTGGATATATATAATATAGTTTTTTTTATCACCTTTGGTAGTAATCTCAATTAAGCTGCCTTTAAATATCAGATGTTTCATTGTCATTTCGTGGTTTGAAGCTTTTTATTAGTCCCTTCGACACGTTTGATAATACAAATCAAATATACAAATAAACACCTCGTCTTGCTATATGGTTGTTGAAGTTGAACTTACAATTTGTAAATACCCGGTTAATATCCACTTAAAGTTTTCACTATTACCTTTAATTACATTTGTTTATTTTTTCTCATACATATTCCATGTTATGACCATTTAAAAGAACTTTGTAAATTAGTCCATTTAAATAAAGATATTTTGACTTTGACTTTGACTTTGAAGTGGTAGTGGGGTATATAACCACCGTGCTTGCTGAATGCAGTTACAATAACCATACGGAGATTTGCCTAACACACTTTAGTGATATTTTTATTATTATTACTTTTTAACCGACTACAAAAAGGAGGAAGTCAAATCAATTGGTATATAGAAAAATATACCAACTGAATTTACGTGATTCGGTACCATAAAAATTAATTCAGTTTGGCCACGTTTAATTCAGTGCCTTTATTGATAAGTTTACGATGTAATATATATATATATAATCACGATACTCTGCTTCAAAAGCTATACGAGTATTTTTACCCAAAGACAAACAGACAAGCAAGTCGGCACAGACAGTTCTTTGTAACTCAAAACTTACCACTCAAAATTGTGAAACAAAATTTTCAACCATAACTGAAAACCGACACACAAAAATAACACCAACCGAAATGATAACCTCTTAAATTTTGAAAGTCCGTTAAAAGGCAAATCTAATTCAATTTTAAAAGTTATCGCATTTAAAATTGTATTTTGGAGTTGTTGCTAAGTTATTTCCAAGAACAATTGAATATCAGCACCGACTTCACAAATAATTTTAAGGCCTTTTTAGCGTTTTGCAGATGGTTTTTTGTTTTGCTTAAATTTTTTTTAGAACACGTTGTCAATCACTTATAAACCGCACAGAGGTTAATAGACACGTCCGCAGCATTTAATTTTATATTCACAAGTCAAGTCAAGTCAAAAGTAACTTTATTTAAATAGACTTATTTACTAAGCTCTTTTAAATCGTCACAACAGGGAATATGTATAAGAAAATAAATAAATATAATTATAAAGGCAATAGTCATAATTTTACTGGGTATCAACCGGGCATTTACTAATTGTCCCAATTATAGTATTTAAATATGTACTAAATAAATTGTTAGTTTTAATTTTAAAATAATACTTATTTTAAAATTAAAAATAACACTAGTATGCATATTCCCAATTAACCCTACTACCGCTTCGACGAATTAGTAGCTGCAGAGAAGAAGCGGCGCAAGAAACTCTCAGCCTTTAGTATTTATAATGACATTTACAAATCAATTATGTCATTATGTATTAGTATTATAAACATATACATGTTTTGTTTTACAGTGCATTAAAAAATATATTTTTAAATATTGAAAATTATAATAAATAAGTGCAGAGAAGCAAATTATAGTGGCCACAAATTTTTATCTTTTAAATAATATTCTACCTTGTAATACCCCTTTTTCATCAAACAACTTTTAATAGTTGACTTAAATTTATGCAGAGGCAATTCAATAAAACTTTGTGGTATCATATTGTACATTTTTATACTTATTTCTATAAAACAATTACCGGTCTTATGCAGTCTGTGGCTTGGAAAGGCGAGCTTATGCAAATACACAAAAAGTTTAATTCAATAGCGTAAACCGAGCGTGTAGGAAATATCTTGACAACCGTCTTGTAGAGTCAGTAGTCTTCTAGTCTATTTAGCAAGAGGTTCCGATATCATTTGTTCACAAGTCATGAATAATTGTATGTTAATTAAGTATATTTCTGATATTTACACTCAAATTACTATTTATATTTCTCTGTTATCTAGTATCCATAACACAGCTATGGATGCTTGTGTTATGTCTGCTTAGTTAGGGTTAGATAATAGGAGTATAATAGGTGAGTGTAAGAAATATTATTACTCTTATTATTATATCGATAGAAATATGGCGAAAGTTTTCATTAAAACTAGTTTGTTTGAGAACTCTAATTAAAATTCAGTTAAACTTTTTGCTACATCACAAACAATATGATAGATAGATAGAAGATGGAATATTGAGCACCATAAGTTACAAATAAATATAATTTCTTTTTATCTAAGCAATAAAGCTCATTGTAGAACAAAATGTAGAGACAGGCTGTAAACTTTGTGGCACTTAGTTTCTCATACATCCCGTGAATACTCGTAATCAAATTTTAATAAAAAATACTATCAAGTCCAGGAATATTTAGGTGATAAGAATGTGTGGACTATTTAAAAATTCAATTTAAATAAACTTAATTAAATTGAATTGAAACAAACTAGAAATGAAGATGTTAGCGAACGCCTTGGAACAATTTTTATATTTAATAGACAAGTTATGTTTTTATTTGAATTTGATGTTTATTATCAACAAAGATGGCGATCTTTTCATTCTAATTCATTTTTATTATGTTCTCTTCCCATTCACCAGTATAGTCCAATCAAGGTTTCAGCGCTTATCTCAACATCAATACATACCGATGTATAAAATATCGACCCATTAAACAAACATTTATTCTTGTAATACTAATACATAATGACATAGGTAATTTGTAAATGTCATTACAAATACTAAAGGCTAATTTGCTTCTTCTCTGCAGCTACTAATTCGTCGAAGCGGTGGTATGGCTAATTGTGAATGTGCATTTTAGTGATAGTTTTAATTATTCTTAATTAAGTTAACTGGGACAATTTTCAAATATCCCGTTAATAATCAGTTGAAAGTTATCACTATTACTAGTGTCATTATATATATTTTTTCATACATATTTCCTGTTATGACGATTTAAAAGAACTTAGTAAAAGATATTTTGAGTATGACTTAGATTAAACTTACTTTTCTAAGTCTTCGTCGTTCCCTTAAGGTGGCGGCCTTTCTCCTGTCGACAGCAGCCGTCTTCCTCTTGCAAGCCTTACACGCCCAAGCTAAGCACCTCCTACTTGGACCGAAAACATGTTGCACGTGTTCCTCCTCTGCATCTTTTTGCTCAATTTGAATTTCCGCACTTTGGCTTTCGTTTTTCACTTGGCAGCACTGGTCGGAACCTTTTTCGCGCTGCTTCTTGTATTCGAACTCTTTGTAATTGTTCGTGTAGTTTTCGTATATTGTACTGTAACTCATTATCGTTTGCTGCTTCTAATAGCAATCAAATTATTTTTATGAAATGGTATTAAAAATGAACATTGTATAATTTTTGATCAAGGAGGTTCCGTATCTACGCAACTTCGCACGCATTGCAAAAAGTTCCACAACTGAAGAAGTGTTATTTACTCAGTTCGAAACTGAATTAGCGTTTCCCGCCAACACTGACAGGTGACAGTTTCGCGCGCTCTCTAGTATGTTGTTTTTTTCGGGTGCCGCCCGCCGCTGCGACATCCATACTGAATAAATGAACAGGGGTGAGATTTAAGAAAATATGCTTGGCTATTAATACACAGTCTAGCTTGTTGAGAGAAGCCAATTTATTAGTGTTTGGATGGAAATTGATGCGCGCCATATTTTTCCTGTGAATTTGTTGCGCTGAAAGCGCTACGATGTTTTTATTCTGTCTCGTTTACGTTTTGTCTTATAGAATATTAATGCGCTTTTTTCACTTTCATATAAATAAGTTTTTAAGTGGAACATTATGTGGTGTCTTCAATTTCAATGGTGGTTATTATTTAAAAAACATTTATATTTATATCAGTGTCTACAAAACTGAAAGCGCATAAAATTAATGCGAAACTTTGTAAGTCAGTTTAATAATCGCAATGAAACAACATTTTTAAATAGATTCATTTTATCAATGGTTAGTACTAAGATTTTGTATGCTTTTAGACATTAATGTAAGAAGGAAATTATAGAACCCAAAGTAAGATCATTATGAGTTTGTGTTATGGATTCTAGAATTATTGTTCATTTAAAAGTACGTATTATGATTTAAATATGTTGAGATTTTAAAAGTTGACACGCTCACTACTAGGATGTAGTATGTATACAAAAAATTAAAATTAATCAAATAAATATTTTAGGCCGGTTTCATTATAGTACTATTTGGCGTTCCCCAAAATCAGTTCTTTAGTCTCATAGTACACGCAATAAATTTTCCTTTATAAGAATAAAAGAACGTAATAATATGGAGCTCGTTGTCATAGTTGTCGGGCGGCCTGATTTAGATAACAAAAACAAAGCAACTTTCGCCATGGTTGGGCATGGATGGGTCAATCAAAATTTGTTATCAAGAGATCTTTGTTTTTTGTTACCACTAACGCTTCCACTCATTAAGCCGCATTAGGTCAGCGTTGTGGTGATACAAAAACTCCTCATAGAATAGAATAGAATAGATCTTTATTGTACATCAGGCCAATTCAAAAAGAGAACACACAAAAAAAACCCCTCGTGTATTTCTTCCATGAAAAGAGGTTTCACGAAAAGAGATGCCATACATTATTATTAAGCCTTTATTGCTGAAATTATTGATATTTTTTTATATATTATAAGCATGCCAGTGACACACTTTTCCAGATTCTTGCATTTCTCTCTGTATTTCGCAGTCCTTGACCATAAATTCGGTAGGGCAAGCTCGATGCTGTCCACAGAAAGTCAGACTAGTTCTCTACTCAGTAAAATCTATCAAACAGAACTTAGAATAATGCTTTTAGCATAAATAAAAACTAACATCATAAAATATATAAGTGTAATAACATTAATACAAATCTGACCCTACAGGGTTCCGAACTCAGCTTTCAGGAGTTCGAATTCGATTCGATTTTACTGTTGGTCAGTAGACTAGACTAGTCAGTAGTTCCATATATACATAATGTTTTAGTGTTTACAATTTCTCGACAGACATAATAATTTCACCAGAAACTGACATGTAAATTTTCTTTTGAGATAAGAATATGGTACGACCATTCTAACCCAAATTATATACATATATATAAGTATAAAATTAAATTTATAAAATGGTAGTGTGATAGAACAAAGAAATGAGTTTATATGCTTTTATAACGGTAACGCTATAAAACGATGGAAGAATAGAGATGAAAACGGGAACTGCGTTCGAAATAGATTATTAGATACAAAAATAAATTCTTTCTTTGGAATAAATATTAAGCTGCAACTACACACTCGTATATAAAAAATACCTATAAATTTAAATTTGCAGCCAGTGTACAGTCGGCTTCAGAAGTAGATAATACCATGTCACACTACCTATTGATTTTACATTGTTAGTTGCAAACTGCTTTTGCACCTCACATTAAATTTATTGTCCCTAAAGTATACTGGATGCTTGGTTTTGACCTGAGTCTCTAAGGAATTTAAAAATTGTTCCACCTCCGTTCTTTCATACAATTTCTTAATTTTATGAATTCTGGAGTGTATATAAAATATATTCATCAAAATATGTTATATAGATTTCCTACACAAATTTGTCTGATTGGTATCATCGTTAATTTAAGATAAATTTAGATCACACACACCACACACACACACACAGGCACACACGCACGCAAACACACACGCACACATTGTAATATTTAAAACTACATAAAATCGTAAAATCGGCAAAATCGTTCTTTTAAATATAAAGAAGTGTTAGGAATAAAAAGGATAGCATCGAGAAGGGAAACGACATGAACATTCTGACGAAGGCGCATTGGCAATCACTTGAGCTTAAAGCGAAATTCGGAAACGTGGTCATATTTTTACAAACATTTTGTAGCTGCTCAAGTTATTTTTTATTATAAATTCAAAATCCCCTTTTGCTTTTTAAAAAATTAAAAAATCCAAGACTCCTGACAGCCAGAATGCGCGAGTTTGTGTCAAGATGGCGCGTGCCGAGGTCGCGGGTCGACGGCGCACGCGCGCCGCGCTCCAGATAGACGGATGCTGGGAAAGCACTGCGGCGGGAGTGGAGTAGACAGTTTACAGGTGAGAAATTTGAGATGAAGACCTTGTTTTAATATAACCGTAGGATACAAAAATATTTTTTTTTATATACATGACAGGTTTGTCATTCTAACAAACAATTAAATTGAATTTTAATTTTAAAATAATTAACTTTTATATTGCAGTCCTCCGATTATGAAACTAAAAGTGTGTACAACATTTGGCATGAATTATTGTTATTTAAAAAAAATAGCCAATATAATAATATGTAATAAGAACGGCATATAATACAACTTTTTAGATAGATAGATAAACAATTTATTTTCATCATCATTTACACACACACGTTCAGAATTATAGGACTTACTTAGGAAAATTAACAAAGGAAATATGAACATCATATCAAAAATAAACTGCTCTAAGTTAAGGGGACCTTACATTAAAAAATCGATGTATTCTATCTTATCTATTCATCTAAATTAATGTCACAATAAGTAGTTCAGTCATAATTGCAATGGCTTTGATTAATTAAAAATTTATTACCAAGTTAAATATTATTAAATTTTTGTGTTCAAAATGACTCCAGTCTATCTTTGTTTCGCGGCACAACATCCCCAATGATTGGGGTGTGATCACTAGTCGCGAATACTCTCTCTAAATTAACAAGAAAAAATCACATTGAAAAACAAATCCAGAAAATAACAGTGATCAAAAACTAATACATGTGTTTCAGGAAAAGAAGAAAATATCAGGAAATTTAAGTGTCAGGAACCAAAAGATGTTCGTAAGTTAACGATTTTTCCTATCTCATTTTAATCATACTTATGATCGTAACTATTTTTGAATGCACATTTTTTTTTAATTTAATGTTCCTTAAGTAACTTTACTTATTTGTTTTTCTTTTCGAAATATTTTTTTTTTGTGTAGCGCATCACGCAAAAAGTTTTTATGAAAAAAGTGGAAAATTAATTGTTATTTTTTAAATTAAAAACAAAACAATCTTTTGGAATATTATGTTTTTATATTTTTATGTTACCATTTGCTCATAAAATCAAAGCGGTGACCTAAATTTGTGCAAGATGACATTAGATAGCTACATGTAACCTCTAGGTCATTTCGTATGATGCCTGTCTGTTACGCTCCGTTGCTACTAGGTCACGTTATTGCCCACACTCTTCGACTTCTAGTGTTAAGAGATTGATACACTGTTTTCTAGTTCTCTGTAATTTATATTCTCACTTTATAATGAAAAATTTTATTGACAATGAATAGTCCCTGAGAACAATTTTTAATTAACTAATTTTTTTTTACAATAAAACACTATTTATTTATTTATTTATTTTAAGGGCAGTCAACAAAAACACATACTAACAAAATTTTACACAGTAGCGTAGACATTAAATTAAGTATAGTTTTTAATTACAGATAGCCACGGCATGCGATGTGGACTAACAGTTATAGTTATTATATCTTAGGTTTATATGTTTTTTAACGTTAATATTGAAACACTGATTACAGGGGGTTTACCTTTCTGCTAATGATTTTGAAGTTAGCCTTGTATTTTCGTGCACTAAGGTGAAATATGTCCAACTCTCCTACTTTATTGTTCCGAGAAAGAAGGTTATAGTATTTCTGGATCCTGTTTAATGTGGAATGGGAGCCTAGATTGCTCCTTGCTACTTTGGGTACAAACATGTTAAACCTACTGACACGTGACAATTTCCTCGGTGCATTAAAATCAATTTGCTCGAGCAGACAAGAACAATCCAGGCTACCGCTCAATAGTTTGTATAAAAACATGCCATCGAAAAGAAGTCGTCTATCCCTGAGACTTTCAATTTTAAAATATTCAAGTCGGCTCTCATATGATGTTAAAGTCTTCGCGAGGAAGTTTCGAAAGCTCAGGTGCCATAGAAACCTCTTTTGCACGCTCTCAAGCCGTTTAACATGAACATCATATTGAGGAGACCATATAATACTACAATTTTCGAGTACAGATCTGACTAGACTATTATATATCTTTATAACGGCAGGATTTTTGAAGTCTATTAATTGTAACTTTAAAATTATAGTTAAGATGTTATTACGTAATAGATTTGGTGTTGATTATTAAACCTCTAAAAGGTTTCCATTCTTAATTATTATTGTTAAGGACGTTACTTCTAAGTCAATTCATTTTTATACCGTCTAATAAGAAAATCAACATGATTGTTTTGTAAATAGATTTGTGAGGGAAAATTACCCAAAAACAATTAAAATTCATAAATAAACTCCTTGGTAGAGATATGTCTAGCTGTGGATGTCTCTCGGCTAATATGATGATAATCAAATGAACTTAGTCACGAGCGTTCCCATTTATAAATAACCTCATAAAAACTATATATTATATTTTAAACAACTATATTAAACTTCTAATATTATTAAACGTTTGATCTGTAGGTAACTTCAAGTTAACCACAAATTATGTATGTATGTCAAAAAAGTGTAAAATAAAGCGTGTAGTGTGAGTATCAGTAGGAGTAGCTGTCAAATCATACGCAGAACCTCTTTTATGAAGTATTAGAAACTTTTTTTATATTGGATTTGCTAGAGCAACACCGTTCTAATTCGCGATTTCATTGGAACTTACGCGAGGGATAAGGACACTCAATACACATTTATGCAGCCTTTCGAGAAGGTACCAATAGGTTTTGCTAGTGAGGCGTTAAATTTTGACATATTTCACATATAAATGTCAAAAATCAACATCATCCGATGGCGCATTGTTAAAATTTAGCATTAATGTGCAATAAGACTCAATTGAGCTATAATCTGAAAAAGTACGAAATTAAATTCACGATGTTAATATTTGGAATTTATTTGAAAACGAAATTTAGATTTATTACAGTTACTTTTAAGTTCGAAGTTTAACACTTTATCTGCAGCCGTCAAAAGAATGTATCGCAGAATAAAATATACTTAGAATTTTTATTCTCTGTATATTTTATTCTGATACTGTATACGATGCATTACATATTTTGTTTTTTTTTTGTATTGTTATTTTGTTATGTTTTGTTACATTATACATACTAACGATTTGAAGATGTACAATCTTCCTGTAGAGACTGTCCATTTTCTCTCGTACAAAGTCAGTGTATATTTACGCATTGTTAATATTAATACCAGTTTCGGTCACTAGATGGCTCTGCACGGTTTTGAATCGCGCTAACTAGTTTTGTCCAAAGTATGTATATAGTTCAAGTTGTTGCTTTTACTTTCATAGCACAAGATATTTTGTTTCATTTCTAAATACCACCTTAGGTTATTTTTGGGACATTGAACACTCATCGATAGCTGAATATAAATTAGTATTTATAGGCCGTGAAATCTAAGTCATGTCTAACGGCTAAATGAAAAGATATTGTATTTATTCATGACACAATTTAGTAAGCACAATAACAATACATAATACTATAGACTATAGATCAATTTATGCTACAGAATAGGTTCCCCATCAGTGTATGTCAGGCATCGTAAAAACCAATGCCTTACTGTGTTACCTTAGTAAGGTATGCACGGGCAACCGAGGCAGTTATGATGCCAGTCTGTCAGTGCGCTGCAGTCCACTTTAATTTATAAATAACAAAATGGAATAATAATTAGTGTTATCCTAAGACGAAACCAAAAATCCAGTATCAAAATATACCCATAACAATCGTATTGATTTTCTAAGGGTTACTATTTTGGTATAGAAAGCTCAGCAATATTACATTTAAAGTCAATCTTAATATATTTAAATTGTATCATATATATCGTATCTTATCTTGATGTAGGGCCAGAATTACTCACAATGGGATCTTTTGTGCTTCCCCAATCCTAATGGCCGTTGTCCTGGAATACCTCCAAGATGTACTTACCAAGTACACCCGGAGTCAGCATTCTTATATCTTCAGGACTGGGATAGCCCAGTCCAAATATACCCATTCTTAAACTATACATAAAATTTATATAATGAATATCAGAGCATTGCAACATTGCAATCTTAATACTAACCCTGTTCTAAATTCGGAGTAGTTTTACGCTGGTTCCACTGGAGTGAGTTTGACAACATACATTCTAGTCGCAATTCACATCACATTTATCATGAATCCACTGTGAACTTATGAACAAGAATAATGAGATTGTTTACTAATTTCAATGTAATGGAAAAAAATGTTAAATGTTTAATAAATAGTTTCATTTGGCACCCAACATGGGACCACATTGGGCGTACGTTACTGATTATGTAGATTTAATACTGAAATAAGTTTTCTGTCACGATAATTATTTTAATATATCTGAAATGGACTTAGGATTCTTCCTAATTCATTTACATTGGCGCCCAACATGGGGCTTAGCGTGGATTATTGATATTTATACAGACCAACTAGGCATTAGTTATGTAATACCGTTATTTTACTATTTGTGGAGTAATTTGATTAGGAACCACTGTTTCAGTCGTGAAGGAGTTCGCTATTTTTCAGAATGATAGCAATTGTTATTACGGTGCCTGGTAGACATTAACTCATCTAATCTCAAGAATGTTAACGCACGTAGCATCGTGGTGTCTCTTGATATTACTTGTGTTTATGCTGATAGTAAAACATCTGCTTGCATGACGTTCTCAAATATAAAAATATTTATACAATTTCACAGTCAATGACGCCATAGTGTGTGATGTCAGCAGGGCTACAGTTACTATGGATTCTACACTAATTCCCCAAACCTCGCCGCTTGCTTGAGATAGGTAAGTCTCCTACCATTTTGATTATTTAAACCACCAATGTGCCACTGGTAACATACACCAGTGGCATGCACACTAAATCACTTTTGACAATAGTAACAGTATATTTTTATCTCGTTCTCACATAATGAATTGAAGAAGAACACAGTAAACTTTTCAACATTAATATTTCACCTAAATCTTCATACAAACAAATTTAACGTGATAAAAACAAGTGTTCCAATTTTGAACATTGAATTCTACTGAATTCAAAATATCTAACTTTAAACTGCTTGTAATGAAAAAGAAAAAATAATAGATATGGTCATATAAGAACACTCCTAAAATAAATAAATGTAACTGTTATGTAACATAATGAAATATTCATACGAAATTAAAATCAAGGGCGACGTAATAGTGCAGCTACTACGACTGTCTCTCATGAAGGTATCTCATGATAATGAATCTAACAATGATGTCGTCATCGGCTACACTATCAAATCTCCTTCACAAGCCAGTAGTATCAAACACCAAGGAGGACAGAGTTACTTTCTCTAGCTATATATAATAAGATTGAAATTCCAAAATAATCCATATACATGTTTAAAAGTAAATACCTAATCATAATATATTTCTTAAATTTGTTGCTACACTTAAAATGTATTCGTCTTCATCTTCCGCAGTAAACTTGCACAACGTGCGAGCGAGAGGGTATGATGCACCCGACCGCCAGCTGACGCTGCCGCTTGCACCCTCGGAACATGTCATGGGACTCTATAGAATCACGGGACTTCCTCGGGTAAGAGTATTTTCCAATGACGCGACTCGAAAGGAGCGATATGACATTGATACCGTCGACCACACATGAAAGGTATTACGGTTTAATCTCAGAGCCACATTCTATTAAAAATAATAAAAATAATTTAAATTTAGAACCTTATATTAAATTGATAACACCCCATTTTATATTATACTATATGAAAATAAATCGTACACACTTTGGAGTTTTTGGCGCGTAATGGCGGGGTCGGTTGGGTGCTGTATATTTTATTTCATACATTGTGTTGTAGTGTTGTTTTTGTCATAAAATTGGCGTATAATATATGGAATACATCATTCAGCGTTGATTAGTGACTTACGTGAGATTTTTCAGTGTTTCATTTCCATTCTTTAATTTGTAGGGTAAGTTCATTTATTTAACAACATTTTATGATTTCATTCTCATTTACTTATCATTTCATCGAAATCATTATCATAACATTCCATTTTCGTATAATTTTACCATAATCGCTTACATTGCATTCCATTTTCATAAATTTTCTCGTAAGTCATTAATAAAATAGCGGGGCCTACCATTAGTCGCCAAAAACTCCATGGGGCAAAGGTCTATATTGCACCAGTATCCTGGAGCCATAAATAAAGATAAAAACTACGTTAATGAAGGCTTAAAGGTTACCAGGCCAAAAAATTGGAAAACAAATACACACTTTTGATGCAATGTCGCTCGTTTCATCATGACAAAATACCTTTAGTGAAAATAATGCTAAATGTATAAGTTTTAATAATTCTTATCCTAAATGAAGCTTCCTACTTACGAGACAACATGGGCACTTTCAAAAGACGTGAAAAGATACCAGTATGTCGCATGCTGCACTAGCTATCAGAGCATATGGACTCCTACTACTTACCATCAGGCGATGTCGAGTCAATTGCTCAGAGAAATGACTCCAATGACATTGACCTTGATTAAATTTTACAGTAATCACGTTATCAAGTTTAGCAGGTGACAAAATTAAAAAACCAATGTGTGTGCTCTAAGCCACAAATATTTGTTTTTAAGCTTAATGTTCCCGCCATTTGTAATGTTGACGCCAGTGTTTACAGTGGAAAAATGTTACAGTGGTGTGCCGGCACATCAGCTGTCGGCGACGCGACTTTTGAGCTCACCAGATCCGTCACGGCACCATCTCGAAGAGCAACCAGGTACAGTAAGCCAAATTCTGACAGGATTTTCTAAATCTAGAGATCAGTTCATACCATTAGATGTAGCTGTGCCTTGAGTACACTCGAACGTTGAGTCAGCAGATTAAAATCTTCTTATAATAAAAATATAAGCTGTTCGTAAGTCTAAAACAGTTATATTTGCGTTAATTAAGGGTAGTTTAAGATTAAAAGTAATATAAGGTAATTCTACACACACTCTTTACTAAAATTCTAAACTTATTCTCGCTGTTAAGAAACTCTTCGTGCGTCAATGCGCATGGCAAATGCTTATACAATTTCTATAAGAGCTAAAAACCCGGCCCAAGATTCATAAAAGATGGTTTTATTGTAAGTTTGTGTTTGATCTATTTTGAAAGAGAATAATCAACAAGAAAGAAAAGTATTTAGTTAACACCGAAATTAGTCAATCATTTCCCTCGATAAAAGGCACAGTTCGCGTCGTGTTATTAACTCGGCTACTTACATCCTGCTCTAAAAGCGACATCTATAGATGAGTGGCGGACTGCATTAATTGATATCTAGTTTAGACAAGATTTTATCTCAAATTGGTATTGTTAGAAATCTGTTAATGGACCGACCCGCCTATGAGAATGAGGGCATGAGGGGCTTAAACTCTCCGGTAACTCCACTGAACTTCGTAGAGCACTGCCCTTAGGCGTCCCGTACCCCGGTCTCTACGCTGATGGTGGTTGCCCTCCCGTAATAATAATAAGTTTATTTTATTCTCTCAACATCTTAATGGTAACAATTACATTGTCATCAGATGGAGTCATAGATCAATCTCTTATGTGATGGAAAGTGTAAAATCTACCCTGATTACTGATATGACCTTCAGCCGTTTTGCACCCATACGTCCACGCCGGAGAGGGGCTCACGCTTCCTCTCCACAGTTTCCTTCTGCGGAAGAATACCTTCACAGAAGGAGGCAACAGCCTCCTGCACCCTCTCACTACCAACCATGGCACTTACGTTAGTTGGCAGCGAGAGGTGCAACGTTCATAATAGAGACGGTTTTTATAGTGTAACTTTTACACTTTTCTAGAAGTATTCCCGTTCTCAGAGGAGTGTGGTTCGAGGAATGGTGCGTTGCGTTGGGGCGCGCGCTTCGGGCCCGCGTACCGGCCCGCGGCCGGGGGGCTCCTGGACTGCTTCAACGTCTGTCGGGCCAGGATCGATCAGTACTTGGCTAGAAGAAAGGTACATCTTGCATTTCTTATTGCATCATCATCGACCGACTATACTCGTCCCACTGTTCATTTCTGGCGTTCCCTAATCAGTAAATGGGGCTTAACACCATTGCGCTGGCTCAATGAGGGTAGGTTTATGAAAGCGGTTGCTTATTTCAATACAGAGGAGCTTAAGAAAACTGATTTTGTTTGAACTCTCCGGTATCAGCCGTGACGTAAGTTACTCGGAATTAAAAATCTCGAAAATAGCCTTGTATCATACGGTTGATAAATTTGAAGGTGTATGTTTTGCTTTTTTGAATCACTCTTTGTAGAAGCGCTGAGGTTTACAAATTAGTGTCTAATATCTCGGGGTTTACTGTGCTTGTATGTTAATCCATTGGTCCCTGTTGTTACGGCAACCATTTCCCAGTTGATTTTATGGCCCAAACTCCTAATGTCTATATTATACCATGTAAGAAGGCCTGTTGTAGGCGATGGTGAAGGAAACACCGTGTTTAGAAGTGATAAAATGTAAGAAAACGGAAAATGTACAGAAATTATAAAAGCTTACTGAACCAAAGACAAACCAGAAAACAATCTCATTTCATTAACATAAAAACCTTCTAAAAACATAGACAGATAACTGCCAGTTCTATCGCCAACACCTATTATGTTTATCCTAGTGGTCATAATGATAATAACCTAATACCAAAATTTTAAAGGCAAATTAAGAATAGTTTTTGGGCTATCGTGTTTCTTTGACACCAGATCGAACGCGGCGTCCGTCTGTACAACTCCAACGAGCAACGGCAAGCGGTGAAGATATGGCTGTCAGCGCTGCGTGGTATACGACACAGGAGCGACAAGTTCGCGTTACTGGGCCATCTGTACCAGGCTTATATGGACTTTGGGAAGTACAGGTAATGAAAAATTCTAAAAGACCTGCAAATATTAAGTAAAAAAACTGCTGTCGGACCCGTCAAGGGCTTGTTTAAATATCAGAATAAAGATTGCAATTCATTATATTACTAATAAAAGCGAAATATATATTTTTTTAAACACATGATACAAATATACACAGTTCTCTAAAACTCCTCATAGTTTGAAAAATACTCACGGCATGACACTCGTATTATAGAAATGCTTCAATTGGAGAATAGCTGCCGTTATATACACATTCTATCCCGCGTGAAACAGCAATCGTGCGCGAAAGAGCGCGCGTATAACGGATGTGAAAGGGAAAGAACTCATCAGTAGTGCGCGCAATCGCATTTCCTTTGGATACCTTTACTTGATAATTCTTTCACGCACGCACGACAAAATGGCGAACATACGTGGAGTAAAGAATTAATTTTGGAGTTGATTACACTTTACAAGCGTTTTCCTTGCCTCTGGAAGATCAAGTCCGAAGAATATAAAAACTAAAATCTCATAGACGAAGCTTTTATATACAAAAAGGTTTTCATGTCGCCAATCGTTATTTTGTGTTATAAAAATTACAAAACTTAAAGGACTCGTTCCGAAAGGAGCTTAAGAAAGTTACAGACAGTCAGCATAGTTGAAGAGGAACAGACGACGTGTACAAATCTTCCCTCCGTTACTTTGACTGTATGCTCTTTACTAAGGACCAGGAAGTACCTGTTAACAGTATATCGAACTTTGATGAATATCTAGAGAATAACAGTTTATATGATGCCAATTTTCATCAAAATTATCTCGCATCCGCGCTGTTCAGTAAAACTGTATGAACTGCACACACTCCAACGCGCCAGTTTCATGCGCCTTTACAAGACCGCTCATTCCGCTAAGGAAAACAAGCACGAGTAATCGCGCGCGAAAAAACGGGGAAGCGTGTAAAACCTAACAAAGACGCTTTCCCGCGCGCAACCCTGTACTTTCCAAAGAACATGCGATAGTGTGTGTAAAGGCCGCTAATGAGAATGTTCTTCGATAGATGGCGCTATTTACTTCGTGTAATACGTATAAACTGTAGCAGCTATTTCTTTAGTGTGGTCAATACTCAGTTTCATGTTAATTACCCCAATTTTGATTATCAAATATCATAAAAGGAGCTCGTTTTTGCCGTGCTTCGAGCGCTCTGGTTTACGGATACTAAGTAAATACGCCATGGTTGGTCCCTGGATTGATCAATCAAAATTTGTTATCTTGAGGTTTTCCGTGTTTCGAAAAGCACAGCCAATCATTACCGGGTACAATCAGTACCGGGTGTTACAGCAACAGTTCTCATCCACCAACGCGTATTGGGCCAGAGTATTATAGTACGAATTCCTCATGTGTTCCTCCCATATAGCAAGGCTTGTGCCCAGCAGTGCGGGGTATATAGGCTGTTGATGACTTAATAAAAAGAAGTGGTTTTCGATTATGAGTGTAAGCGATATAAAACCTATTTACACGTTATAAATTATAGAAATGTCTAAAGATGTCAGATTTGATTAATAATAGTTATTCTTTTATATTCCAATGTAATATTCATAGGTTTTTCAATATACATTTTTCATTACAATCTCTATTTTCATTCATTTAATTACCCAGCAGTCTTACGCGGGTGTTTTCAAAGAGTATGGGGTTTTTGAGTCTGACCGGGTTGCTTTCAGACTGTACAATAAAACCTGATTCCGAAGCACTAAATAGGAAAAGCATAAACCTGTAGACTACAGTGGTGGTTTTAATTTGGATCCATCAATAATTTTACAAAAAATAAAGGAAGAATACATAGGATTTATTTGGTCATCAGCTCCTTATCAAGGCTCTAGAAAAACTATAAATATTTTTTACCACGCGTTACCCATAATTGTGATGGGAATAATCTTTTTGCAGGGAATCATTAGAGTTTGCCAAAAACCAACTGGGTATATCAGAGGAGTTGGATTCTGCGCCGATGAGGGCGGAGGCTTATCTCAACCTGGCAAGAGCGCACCAGACTCTGGGAGGACTGGATAGGTAAGGGTATATTGAAAGAATATCGCCAGGAGCCCACGAGCTCCTAACGATTATATTCTTAACGGTCGTCTGGTCAAGTGGTCAGTACCCCTGACAACTGCCAGAGAACCCCGGCAGATATTTGTATGATGAGTACAGATATTTGATCATAAGTCATGGACACATTACAAGATCTTGATGATGCTTACTTTGAGTTAGGTAATAGGTGCCAAAGTGAGAAATATTATTAATATTATTTTCTACTAAATAGGCATCGATATTTATGGGCCTTAATGAGACATCGTGTTTGTCTCTCTTAAGCACAATATTACTGTATCAAGTCATATTTTTGTCTTTTTCCTGCAGAGCTTTATCATATTCTCGCCACGCGCTCTACAATGACTGCGGGGGTAGTTCCACTGCTGGGTTCGTCCATCTTACAGTGGCTAGCGTTAGCTTGGAGCTGGGCGCCTTCTCCAAGGCTATGGATGGGTTCCAAAAGGCTTTGGCAGCGGCGCAAGCGCATAATGACAACACTTTGCTTTTACAGGTAAATATTTTTCTCAAACATACTTGGAAATTTGAGCATTATTTTGACAACCTTCTTGGAGATAAATCGAAATTGCGGTATTAGCCAAATACATGCGAGCTTCGACTGGTAAAAGTTGAATAAAAATCCATATCAGCCGAGTAATTTAAAAATGGAACGTTCTTTTACTTTGAAACATAGCAACCAAGGAGGTATCTAAGGTTTTATTTAAAATTCGAACTGGCTTGCAAATAGAAAGCTGGAACACTGCCTGAAAAAGTGGAACACTGCCTAGGCACTGATTAATTAAATTTCCGCGCATTATTGCAGATAAGTACTACACAAACCTTGCCTACAACTAGGTATTGATAGATTTACGTATGTGTTACATTTACATGTTTCTCTTTTGCCGGCCGCTTCAGTAATGTCCAACTCTCTACATTACACATGTGAAATTTATTGTTATATATAAAACACACATGCAAAAACACGAACTTTTATTATTGTTAGCCTTCATACAATTTCTAAATGTATTAATGCCTACTTAAACTACTTATTAGCAATTTTTAACTAAAACTACGATTTTTCGTTCATAGTCTTATGATTCTAAGGTAAATTACTGAGTAAGTAAAGGTAACAGCTTGTATATCGACGAAGGCCCTTAAAAGATTTAAGTGGGCTCACTAGGCTTCCTCGGGCAGGTGTACGTGGGTCTGTCGGAGCTGTGGCGGCGGCTGCGGGACGCGGAGCGCGCGGTGGCGTGCGCGGCGCGTGCGTGCGACCTGGGCCGCGGGCCGCGCGCTACTGACCTGAACACGCGGCACCACCGCACGGCGCTGCTGCAGATGGCCGCCGCGCTCCGGGCGCGCGCTGAGCTCGGCGACGCGCACGACTACTGCAACGTGACTACTACTTTATAATCTCAGTCAAAACACAGAAACTAAATGCATGGGGATGACACACACAACAATATATACATATATACAACTAAATACATACATGGAATAATTTATCAATAAAGAGCGAACTTAGCGGTAGAAGCGATCCAGATTAAAATTACTTACAACATTACACGCTCTTGGAAAATTCCAGATTCAACAATTTAAACATTATTATTATAATAGTAAAAGCTAAAAGTTATAAAGTATTGAAAATCGTTGGGGAGTGCATCAGCATTGTGAAATACTCGTAAAAATATATATTTTTTAAAGCGTATATTTTAGAAAAGTGTCACCGGCCGCGTAACGTCACTGTATCCGCACAAATCTGTTTCCCACTAGGGATGCCAGCTCCGATTTTGACCAATAATTTTCGTTTAAAGTAAGCACTTTCAAAATATTTAGAAAATTCTTCTATTCTCTTAGCGGTCAAATAATAATTAGCGTGTTTTAATTTCATTTTCACGTTATTCCTACCTAATGACGGTACAAATAATGTGAAAATGAAAACCTTCAAATATTATTAAAAAAAGGACAATTTTTCAGTCCGATACTAAATTTATTTTAATTGACCCGTGCAATACATAGCAAATAAAATAGAATCTATATATGTAGTTATAATGTATAATTTAGAAAGAATTAACAATTGATTGGAGAAACATAAAAAAACATGAATATATGTGGACCAGAACCCATTAGCGAGAAATCAAGGAGCTACTGAGGACCTATTGATGGCATCTTACAATAGTTCTTCTAGGCTGCATTAATGAAACAGTCAAAAAACTGAATACTGAAACTGGTTTTTCAATTTGATACTGATCATTTTAATACTCAGTTGCACTAACCTAACCAGTTTGTATGCGAAACAGTAATACACCTCTATATATCTAACATTGTATATTTTCAGGAAGCTTTACGCTTAGCGGCGGTAGCTGGAGATCAAGGTTGTTACGCTCGGGCTGTCCGTATAGCAGGTGATGTGTACCGGCGTAAATGCGATATCGGAAAAGCGTTGAGGTGAGAAGAAAGATACGGAGTTACAGACTTAATTTTTCTAGTCCTGCAATGAAACTGCAAACTAAGATATTGCTTACAGATTGCCCATTACGTAACTACAATATCAGTACCCCTAAAGTGAATTTCAATCAAAGTCAAAGTCAAAAATAACTTTATTTAAATAGACTCATTTACTAAGTTCTTTTAAATCGTCACAACAGGGAATATGTATGAGAAAAACAAATAATGTAATTAAAGGCAATAGTCATAACTTGAAGTGGGTATCAACCGGGCATTTACAAATTGTCCCAGTATTTAAATATGTACTAAATAAATTGTTAAAATAATATTGTTGTAAAATAATATTTATTTTAAAATTAAAAATAACACTAGTATGCATATTCCCAATTAACCCTACTACCGCTTCGACGAATTAGTAGCTGCAGAGAAGAAGTGGCGCAAGAAACTCTCAGCCTTTAGTATTTATAATGACATTTACAAATCAATTATGTCATTATGTGTTAGTATTACAAACATATACACGTTTTGTTTTACAGTGCATTAAAAAATATATTTTTAAATATTGCAAAATATAATAAATAAGTGCAGAGAAGCAAATTATAGACGCCAAATCGAATTGAGCTGTCTCAATCGTCATTTCGTCTCGATACGATTGTATCTCACACTAGGGATACACTTGGCAATTGAATTGTAAAGATGTGATTAAACAATCCTATCTTTATAATTGCCAAGTGTATCCAAGTGTACAAGCTGATCAGGGTAATAGGGATCTAATGGATGCAGGCTGCACAAAACTGTTGAGTTTGCAATTCGATAAGGACGGTTTTTGTGCAGCAGTGAATGGACTAGGCTGATATAATGATGATTATTGTTATTGTTCCAGCTAATAGAGAAGTTGTGACTTAAAAAATAGAAACAGAAATTTCCTGACGCGTTCTCATCGCTCATAGCTTTTAATTGGGGAATATGATAGACATTTTTGTTCGAATTAAGCTAATAAGTAATATATAGCTCTAACAAAAGAGGCCATAAACATTCGCTTATTGCCTCTCTTGTTTCAGCAGTATATTTCAATTCCTATAGCTATTTTTGATCCTTTTCAGACATTATGAGGTAGCAATGGGAGCAGGGCAAGCGCTGGGTGACCGCTTAGCTCAAATGGAAGCTATGGATGGAGCCGCTAGATGTTTGGAAGCCTTACGTCTTCAGGGTAGGATCTGTAACTGCCGGCCATTGGAGTTCAATACCAGACTTCTGGAAGTGGCCACTTCTGTTGGTGCTAAGGTAATATTAAGATCTCTATCCTAATGATTTTTATGCCAATTAATATTAAACAAGCAGGGAACCCATCTGACGTTAAGTGGTAACGATTGCCTATCTTATCTTGATGTAGGGCCAGGATTGTTACTCCCGGAGCACGTCGACCCAATGGGATCTTTTGTGCTTCCCTAATCCTACTGACTGCTCTCCTGGAATACCTCCAAGATGTACTTACTAAGTACAACCGGAGACAGCAGCCTTATGTCTTCAGGACTGGGAACGATTGCCTATAGTCACATGCATTTATATAAAGATATGATGATGCCATAAATACCATCCTCACTCTTAAATTAAACTGAAACACAGCGAAATGCTTAATTGTGTATTATGTTGAACTACTGATTATAGTTTACCGCTTTCCGATTTCGCTAGTATTATTTTTATAATTATGGACTCTACATTGATTCTACTTGTAACGTGGTTCTAACACCGTCATGTTATAGCAACTCCACCTATTTCATTCAAATATTTTAAAACCATCCATCATTCAAATCCAAAATACATATTTTTCATTGCTTTGATTTCATTTCTTAATTCATTATACTGTTAGCCATCGACAGAGATGTTTCTCCGTTTCCCCTTGTTACCAGTTTCCTATAGTATTCAAGGCAGTTTTTAAGTATTCCTTGAGTCAACAATGTAGCGACCTTTCCCAGATCGTGCCTATTTAATCCTATGGAAAAAATAAGATTACATGCGCTATATAATACTGAGGCATAATGCTAATTAATTCTTTATAATACTGAATTTCTGAGATATGTACGTACTCTTTCATAAAATAGAATGAAAACTCACGTCTTATTTGTGTAGTTAGTTATAAACTTTGTCCGGTATTTCCGTAGATGCTAGTCCGCCGCGTACGCCTACGCCTTGCAGATATCTACACAGCTTTAGGTGATAACAATAATGCGGCAAAAATGAAGAGGCTGTCAGCTGGGTGGGCAGCTCCTACTTGTGCGCGATGCAGGGAACCCTTGGCTGACAGACCTGAGCCTTTGGCAGCATTACCTTGTGCGCATATAGTGCATCACGCGTGAGTATTACATGCTTGTAAATTTCTTGATTTTTAAGATAATTCAAGCCTTTTATTTCATTTAGTCGAACAAATTTGGTCGAAAAATTGTTCTATTTTGATTTTCATTCCCACGTGTTTTACTTGTGTTTTAATTCAATTAACCCCTAGTATAACTTCTAATCGAATTGACCGTGATCGTCAGTTGTTAAATTTTATGCAAACAGCGCCTTTGTTGTGAAGTTGTTCAAGTTAGCTAAAATTATCAGCTGAAGGAAACTACGATCGTAACGTCTGTATACGATTGAAACTCACACAACCGGTGTATTTTATCGAAACCTCAAAAATCAAATTATGAATATTTTACTAAGTTATGGCGACAGATTTCAGTAAGATAAATCGTTACTGTTTACAAGGCGATAAATTTTGTCAAAATTCATATGTGAAACCAATAGCCTTAAGAACTGGGACCATCAACGCTATATAGACTGTAGTTAAATCGTCAACGCAATTTACGACGTTTTAAATGACGTGATTATTACCGGCCCCTAAATTCGCAATTACGTGAGCATTGACGTAATTTTACGTGATCATTGACGTAATTATACGTAACAAAAGTCGTCATCAATGCTTCACGTGATTGTTAAACATAAGTAGTTTAAAGACAACTTGAAAATAGTTATAATGTATAATGTATCGAGAGCTTGATTTTGATGTTGTTTAGTTAAATAGATTACTAAAATCCAGTAGATATAAGGTGTGTAAGCACGTGCTTCCTTCTTAAGGTATCCTAATATTTATGGTGTGGCAATGTCATATGTTCACGAAGTCTTGAGAAACGTTCAGTGTATGAATAGTGTACCAGGTGATACCCTGAAAGTTAACTCTACCATACAGTAAAGAGTTGTTCTTTTTTTAACAGCCTGTCTGTCTGCCTGTCAGTATTTAGATGTGGAAATCTTCCAACGCATGGATCTTCGCCATTTTCAGCACAGATTACGAAAAAATATATCATCCGTCAAATTATAACGGTTTCTTGAAATTTGAAAACCGTTTGAAAATAATTTACCACAAATCGACACCATATGTCGCACATGTTATAGTTCGATTATGGGCTTAAAAGCGATGCAATAAGGCTTACTTTATGAGTGTTGTTGTGGACAGTTGCATGCCGGAGTCGTGGTCGCGTCGCTCGGGGCGGGGCGCGGGCGCGGGCGCGGCAGAGTGCGCGGAGTGCGCGTCCCCCGCGGCGGCGGGCCGCGCGCCCCCGCCCGCGCCGCCCCCCGCACCACCCGCACCGCGCACGCCGCGCACGCTGCCCGCACAGGTACACACACCACCACACTAGTACACTGCACACCTCCACCACACCAATATAAACTAGTTGGTCCATCACTTACAAACATTTTTGCAATATTTGCTAAGTATGTATGAAAACGCAGAAAAAAAGATCATTTTGGTAGCCACTTCCATGCGGGTGACGTTGCACGCAAGGAACTTTTTCTATGCAGTTTATGCGCCACTTGTAACTATTGTAACATATCTCAAAAAAGATAGATCATAGATAAACTACTGCTTGTGAAATATTTCTTTTATACGATTAAGGCAACCGCTTTCACGCACCAACCTTAATTGGGCTAGCGTGGTCGTGCTATGGCTATCATGTTGTCACCATGCGCCTTCTTGGCTAAGGTTGAAGTGGGTTCGGTGGTGATCAATGCAATAAAAACATAGCTCAATTTACTTGCAATGCATTTATTCCAGTAACGTAACTTAAAGTATAAGGAAGAAGGAACTGTAAAATAATAACAAATTATATATAAAATAGATAATGACGTGAGATTAATTATGGTGATGGTGATGATGTGATGATTGTAACTTACCCCAAACTATGGGTTCCTTTAAAATATGGGAAGCGATAAATACATAGAGATAAAAGAGCTTCCGAAAGAAAATTATAATATTAAATAATAAATTTAGAAATGACAATTTTGACATGTAATATTTTTAAATGTTTGTTCGAATAAAAACAGCCAGCACTTTTAATTCGATGGACCGAAGGAGGCCACATCGTTACAATGTATTTCTCCGATGTAGCAAGTCCTGTGTCCAACTGTGAGACGATATAGGTTGATAATGGTTAATGACTTTTAAGGCACTATCCTTCACTCTTTTATTAAAGCTTAGTTCTTGTCAATTTACTCTAAATAAGCCGTTTCCACAAAACAAGCCAACTCAAAATGCTTTGGGCAACCCGTAATTAGGTAATTCAATTATTGTTTCATAATTGGTTCCACTGAGTTATAAAGTTATCTGCTTTACAGGATTTCCCATTTGGCACACCGCCAATGCTGCGCGATTCAGACCTTAACTCCATATTTTCAGACCACAGCAGTCAACAAGCAACTTCTAGTGTTTGAATAAATATTAATTTAAAAAAGTAAGTTCTTTTTTCGTTTTCAGTCTATTCACGTATGGTAGTGTTGCAATGTAATCGATTATTAATTAATCGATATGGCTCACCTCAAATCATTATTATAATCGTCCAAATATAGTTTAAAAAGTATCTTTACTATAATTTAATTAAAAATTCGGTTTATTGAAAAGTCATCCTTAAGTATAGTGGGATAAAATCGTTTATTTAATGAAATACAGTTTGATGTTCGATGATTTGAAGAATGCTATGCCAGTAATAATAATTGGTATATTTTAGAAGTGATACACCTAAGTAGATGAATTTCGTAGGTACAGTCTGCCAAAAAATTTGTTTACACACTAAGTTTGAAAGTCATTCGTAAGTTTGAGGACAAGAAAGATTGTTTTCGCTTGTAGATCGATTTGAAAATTACTATCGCTGTCTCTATCATATTATAATGACGTCAATACTTTGATGTTTGTTCAAAGGCTTAGAATATATTTGAATTGATTATGGACCTCTTCTGAAGTTACATTACCTGTAAAACACATGCATTTTGAAGAATTACAAGAATTTATGGCGGCACGTTCCTACATTTTTTGTGTATCCGGTGAGTTTAATGAACAAAAGGGAATTGTAAAAAGAAGAAATATGTATGTCTAAATATGTCTTAGATACCAAGCCAAAACCAATAAAAAATCAATGTAATACCGCTTGCAACATTTAATAATATTTATTATTTTTATCACATCAAAAATGGCTTAAATGGTAAATAGTTCTCAAGCTGTTCAAGCTTATATAGTTCTTCATTTATCTACAAAAAAAAACAATTAAAAAATATCTACTGTAAAAAAAATTGGACCTGAAAATGGGGTAAGTGTTAAATCGTTTTCAAATCAAAGCAATTAGGTATAAAAAAAATATATACAAATTATTTCCTCTAATTTAAATATTTAAATACTTAATCGTGGTATGACAAATGATAGTTGTTTTTCGAAAATTATGAGAAGGGAATCCAATGGAATTGTAAACGAGAAAAAGGAACGAATGTCCATATCCTTTAAAATTAATATTATAATAGGATATGATTCCTTTAAAAATACGCTTTATTAATAAAAATTCTTTTTGTACGAAAATAATATATATAATTATATTTATTATAAATTGATAATCGGGTGTTGATGTGTGTTTTTTTATAGGTAATATAATAAGTCTACTAATTACCTATATTGAAAATTGGTTTTTGGTAAGATTATATACGCTTACACTTATTAAATAATATATGTTGCGAGTTCAATATTTTGTTGTAGATCGTATACGAGCTTCATTGTCTACGTTCGGAGTTTTATTTACAAAAATGTCTACATCCTTTGTCTCGCAGCATCATGAAAGGGGTTTAGATGCTTATAAAACAAATTAGACAAATGAATCTCGAAATATACTCTTAAGTATAATTTATAAGCATTTCTATAGAAATGCAGATAGATATTAACAAACAAAAAGCCTACATAATGGTATATATATTCCAAGCTAAATAATATCACAAACTGCCAAATAGGTATGGTCAATTAAGGAATAAAAACACTGTAAAATCATGAAATATTATAGAATTGCATCAAATATTTGCACTGGTTTTGACAAAAAGCACATACAATGGAGTAGTGAAAAAGGTTAAAGAAAAATATAACATTATGTATTATTCTAAATATATATTAAATATTATCAAGTATATGTAGGTATTGTGATTATTTAGCTAGTTAATATTAAATAAAGTTCTAGCTTTTTTCATTTAAATATTTACGTATTTGCAGTTTTATATGACTACGGAATTTTTAATTTTTGTATAATGTTGTATGTTATATATTAACATAAATATATACTTATGTGTGTACTTTTATCGAATATTTCAAATTTATATTCATAATTATGTATATACAAAAATTATAGTATTATTGGAAATAATAATTATGACAACAAATAACAATGGAATTGATGAAAGTAATATCATTTTATTCTAGATATATTAAATAAGATTTATTTTCTTCGTTTCATGTTGTCATTGCTTTAGATGAACAATTATTAATTTGTATAACTTTTAAATCTTCAGATAAATTATGATTCTATTCTGATATTTTCTTAATTCACTATTTTTACTTACCCCAAACCTATTATTCTTCGTTGATTCATTTTTTAAATTAAGTATGTGATAGAGAGCTTGTCTGATTGTGTTTGGCAATGACAATTGTAGTCAATATGATATATGTAATCTGACATTAGATATACTGTTTTCTGTTGGCTTTATAAAATAGTGAGAATGTCCTGGCAATACCATGTTTAAGTTTTAAATTTTATTTCACTGACAGCTTCAACTTCCACAAGTTAGTACACCTTCTCCTCCTGTATTTTATATATTGTTGAAAAAACTTTGTCCCCCATTTCTTACTTTTACACTACTCCTTTCTCCCTAATCTAATATTAGAGAATATAGATAAAAATATATTACTATATAAATAAATTCTATGGACGTTATTACCATTACATTATAATCATATACTGTTGTCCAAAGACTGTGAGAGAGTTATGTTACAATATTGCATATACTATAGTATATTTATAACATATTTTATGGGTTCAACTCAGATTCTTTATTTACTACTATTAATTCATAAAATATATTTAATCATTAAGCTCTATTTAATAATAAGATAGTTAGATTTACCAAAATTGGAAGCGCTGTTTTACTAAATATGAAAAGATGTAACTGGTACTAATTATTTTAATACATAGTGCGTTCAAAATTAATAATACAGCACAAAACCTTTTAACAGAATATATTTAGTATGATCTCTCTTGTCACTGTACAATACTACGATTAGATCCTGTTACAATTTTTAAGGTTACCGTTACAAACAAATTTAGCCTGTAAATTAATTAAATTTTAAGTTAGTTTTCAGTTACAATTTAACTGCCTTTTTAGTTCTTATTATAGATATTTTGTGATCTTTTACTTTCGTAAGATTACATGGAAACAAAATTGATGTTTCATTTGATAGTTCAGCATTTAAAAAAATATATTTAATTAGAAGAATTTTAACGTAAATTAATAAAAATAAGTAGTATTAATGAAAAAGCTGCAGCAGAGTAAATTTGTTTGTAAAATTTTTAAAAAGCCAGATGTATAATCAGACTAAATTTAAAAAATATACTTTGGATGAATTAAAAACATCATTGTTGATACCTATGAGACAGAATAGAAATGGATATTTAAAATTGAAGAGTATTGTCCCTGCTAATGTCCGGTGAGAAGAGTGAATGTCTTTACTATCTCTAATAAGTTTTCTGCAAAAAAAAGATGAAAATAAAACATCTTTAGCATAAGTATTCTATTGGTCTCATATTTAAGGTATCATTAAAAATGAGAAATATTGGTAATTTATTTTTGAAACTTATTCTTGTTACAAATATTCAATCCAAAATACTGTATTCTTAAATGTTCGTACCTGCACATCTATGTACCTACTATTGTAACTCTACATTTAAAATAATCTATACTTCTACACTAGTAAAAGAATAAGAACTATGGGGCTTAATAAATAGTGCAGCGGCGTTGATATGGGAATGGATAACTGGCTCTCCATAATTTAAAGTTGGTCAGTTGGGATAACTTTGGATAATCCTTCATCTATTTATTAAGGCAACCAATCACTTGATGTTCTTATTCTCGCATTAATGTAAAATTACACATATTATAATTATATATTTTAGTATACTAAAATGAATTATTTTACATAATAAATATTTATTTTGTAAACTATTTTAGCCTTCTACGTACTGTATGTATAATTTTAAGAAAGCCACTGATACCAAAGAGTATTTAAAAAAAAAAGTATAGCTCGCTTGAATATACAATTAACGCCGCTACGAAACTCTCACTGCAGGCTCAGAGTGTGAGTTTTCAAGTCGCGTTAAGCTGATAATCGCATGTATATAATAGATCGTTTACAATACTCCACAATAGAGGCGCTGCTGTCGCTACCATTTGACGCTACCAGGACTAAATGGTAGAACATTAGCTCCCTAAGACCCTATAAATTCAAGTGTGAGTGTAAAATCTAAAATGTCATTAAACATAATAAAAGTTACATTTACAAAAACCATAGTGTGTTACAAAAAAATGCAAATCTATCTTTCACTAAAACTAACTATATTTATAGTAACAGTAGTAATGCACGATATTTCATTATATCTTCCTTTGTAGTTGTTGTGAGATTTTTTTTAATAACCACGAACACGCCGTAATGCCACAAAAAAAAAAGAACCACGAACACATGTGGTGATTAAAAGTTTCATTACATTATATTATATATCTATGTTATTATTAAACTTTTATTTACAACTAACTGCACAACGTAAATGGTGTGTAATGCAATAGATGTATTGCGAGTATGGGTGTAATTAAAATTTGTATTTGTTGCGTGAATTTTATGAAATGATTTACTTATCAGATAGTATTTACATTTGTAAAATAATATGAACATGTGTCGAAACTATTGTGACGTATATTATTATTGTGATAAAATAAAGACATAATATTTAGATTAATTACTTTTCGTTTAAACCGCAATTGCCTTTAAAAGTTTATATTATGAGGAAGCAATGAGATTTTGTGAATATCTAAGCTAAAGAATGCTGTGCTGTGAATCAGTTACAAAAAGTTGATAATAAAAGTATTTGTTTTGTATAATATTAGTGTTTCACGTTGAACAAACGAACGCAACAAATAGAAATACAACATAATTAAAATTTCTGAAATTCAAACCAAATGTGTTGACGCTTTTACGAGTGTCATTTGTATTCTTTTATTTAGTGATTCCTCTATCGCTTCCTAAAAAATCGATGAACCCAATTATTTAATTGATAACGATCAATTAAATGCAATTTATGTTAGCAATAATACCTGTAAACACATTAAAATATCAAAGTACTAAAATGTATAAATCTGTTGAAATGTATTTTAAATATATAATTCAAATACATAGTATTTATTGTGTATTGTACAAATCTACACTGTTTAAACCACGCCAATATTTGTTAATTTTAATCAGAACGTTAAACCACGTATGTAAATAAGTATTCACTATGTGACAGCTGTCTTTTTATTTTTAAAACTATTTTAGTAGCCTTCTACATACTGTATGTATATTTTTAAGAAAGCCACGGATACTAAAAAGTATTTTATAAAAAAAAGTTTAGCTCGCTTGAACATACAATTAACGCCGCTACGAAACTCTCACTGCAGGCTCAGAGTGTGAGTTTTAAAGTCGCGTTAAGTTGATAATCGCATATATATCGCGACCCTTACTCATTCACGTTCATGCATATTAACGAAATTGTTCTCTTACGTTATTAAAAGTATAAATTCTCGTCCGTAGTCTGCTGACCATAGAATTGTTGTTCATCCCACGAGAGAATGGAATACAATATTGTATGCAAAGTTAATCGTCTCATATCTAGCAACAACAGCAGTTAAGCGAATACGTGGTATGATCAATGTAACTTAAAATAACGATAATCGTAGTTGTGAAATTGGCGTTGTGTTAATCAGTCATATTAGATAAAGTTGATATTAAAAATATGATGGTTTGTTATATTTTAAAATTTTAATTGAAATATATTAATTTAAAAATTGTTTTAATCGTTTTATTTCTAATTTCCATTCCTAAAAAGGTAAAAAACTTTAAATTTCAAAGGTAATGAGATTGAACAGTGATTCATACATTGGCTTATAAGCTTCTTCTTTTTTTCCAATTATATGGCCTGGTAACTAACGGCCTTTAAGCCATATCTTCATTGATGTTAGTTTTATCTTTATTTATGGCTCCAGGTGCAAAGCACCAGTATGCAATGTAGGCCTTTTTGTAGTTTTTGGCGACTAATGGTAGGCCTCGCTATTTTGTTAATGACTTACGAGAAAAATTTTGAAAATGAAATGCAATGTCTTACAACCGCTTACGATTATGATAAAATGATACGAAAATGGAATGTTATGATAATGATTACGATGAAATGCTAAGTAAATGAGAATGAAATCATATAATGTATTTAAATAAATGAACTTACCCTACAAAAGAATGAATGGAAATGAAACACTGAAAAATCTCACGTAAGTCACTAATCAACGCTGATACATCATATGTATTCCATATTTTTGTACGACTTAACGATCCTTTTTGCCATAAAACTACACCAATTTCATGACAAAAACAACACTACAACACAATATATGAAATAAAACACACAGCACCAAACCGGCCCCAGCCATTACGCGCCAAAAACTCCACTTCTTTTTTTTTACATTTATGTGGCCTGGTAACTAAGACCCATCAGCCATATCTTTATTAATGTAGTTTTTATCTTTATTTTTGGCTCCAGGATACTGGTGCAATGTAGCCCTTTGCCCCATGGAGTTTTTGGCGAGTAATGGTAGGCCCCGCTATTTTGTTAATGAGTTACGAAAATTTTTTTGAAAATGGAATGCAATGTAAGCGATACGAAAATGGAATGTTATGATAATGATTACGTTGAAATGATAAGTAAATGAGAATGAAATCATATAATGTTTTTAAATAAATGAACTTACCCTGCAAATGAATGAATGGAAATGAAACACTGAAAACTCTCACGTAAATCACTAATTAACGCTGAATGATGTATTCCATGTATTGCATGATTTAACGATCCTTTTTGCCATAAAACTACACCAATTTCATAACAAAAACAACACTACAACACAATATACGAAATAAGAAATAAAACACACAGCACCAAACCGGCCCCCGCCATTACGCGCCAAAAACTCCGCTTCTTCTTTTTGTGTAGCATTAAGGCTAGTGTTGTCATTTGAGCTTATAAGCTTTTAGCTCAATCCGACAAAATAAATGAAGAAAAATCTGTCAGATCTAATGTCACCAAAATTCAAAACGTTTCATTTCATGCAAGTGAACAAAGAATGTTTAAATTTTATCTCGACTCATAGAAGCTACAGCTTCAATAATTTAATTGTTCAATCTTTCTTTCATTTAAATAAATAAATATACTATTTAATAGTAAATTAAGCTTTTTGTAATAATTTTTAAATATTTATTGGTTTTTTCGTGGCACTATATATTTATGCTGCAGTGTATCTAAAAAACAACTAAAGTTGTTTATAAAAAAACCTTCATTTGTATTGATTTTTGTGGCTGTCTGATGAATTTTCTCGCGAAAATTCTATATTAATTATATTTAAGCTTCTAATTTTTGTGGTAAAACTGCAAAGGTAACGGAGAAAGTTTTCTATAGTGTAGATATATTCATCGTTTGTTCTCATTCTTTGCTGTTTAGCGACCCGTAACGTTGCATTGAATAAAGTCTGGATTAACTAAGTGTTTTAAATACAATTACGTTGTTTTAGGTAAAAATGAGTGCTATAGCGCAACAAGAATCTCTTGTTAAGGAGAGTTTATTTCAGTTCATTACTAGAAATATCCCCACAGCCAACTTAAACGTTATTGATGATATTGTGCTCGCTTACGTGATTTCAATTTTAGAAGAAGCTTCCCAGGAACCTTGCTTTGATGTAGAAGGTAAGAACAATGTAGAATACATGATAAATAAGTTGATAACTTATTAATGTCGTAATAATCTTCGTAAAGCTAGTAATAAACAGTTGTAACTTGAGTACTTCTACTCTTTGAAGGTTCACTTTCATTCATTTCATTTTCATTGTTACTGACTTCTTTTGTTTCAATTTGTCTAAAACTAGTTCTTATTATATTTCAAATGAGAAAGATTTTAGTTATAGATGCAGGTAGTTATAGAATTTTGTTTAAGTTGGGCTTTGTTAGTAACATATGGTATTAAAGATACTTATATTCTACAGACCTTCAATGATTAATAAATATGTTTTTATGATAGTTATGATGGGTTGAATTATTTAGATATACCAATTTTAAAAATGGTGAATTATTTTAAAAGATTAATAAATTTTTTGCAGTAGGTGCTGTGAAAATGTAAAGTAGGTGATTCAATAGAATAGATTAAAGAAAATTAATAATATGTTGTATAGTTGTATACTTTTAAATGTTCAGTGTCTGTTTTAGTAGCAGTTGTTGAATAGATAATACACATTCATTATGAGGGACTTACTGGGGATTTTTTCCATACAGTCATAGAACCCTGTTTTCTCCCTGGATAATGGGAGTGAAGCAAAAGATTTTTGCAAAAATTCTCTGTACACTATGGCCATGACTCTACGTTTACTTTTTTCATAAATTTGATATTGTTATGAATCTTCAAAAAACTGAAAGAAACTAGTTTTTCTGTTGTGTTCACAGTCAGCAAAAACAATTTACGACATTGTTCAAAAAAACCAAAACACATCCAGTCTTTTTAATTTTTATTGAAAAAATGGAACATCATTCTATGAAACAATCATGTGTATAATGTTTGTATGTATTATGTATGGTATTCGGTTGTAATCGGCTGTATTTGTCTTTTTAGTGCTCAATAGTTTAGTTGTCTGAGCACAACAACAAGATATTATGAATATTTACCAATTTTTCCAGTCAAATTATGTTTTAAGAATAAATAATAATGTTCATGCTGTGTATATATATATATTTTAAAAATAAAGCCTCACACTTTTTCACACCTCTTTTAAAGGAACCCATGTATTATGTATATTTGTTATTATAATTACATTTTTTCTATTATTACATTTTCTTTTTGTTCAACTAAGACACATAGCATTATTTACTGTATTAAGCACTCATAATAAGGATAGAACGACACTGCTTGCTTTCACTCTGTGATGGAAAGTCAACAAGGGAAGGTTCTTGAGAGTATTATGTGACTATTAATTAAAATTTCTCTTGTCCTACCTAGTTCTTACTTTCAAATACATTTTAAAAATACAGCTATACTACTGTTTTAATACAAACATAAATATATGTATTAATTGATAGATAATACAATTGTAAACATAATATAACATATTTACAAAAATTATACTTTACATAATCTTATTCATTGTCATCATCTACAGTCTATATAAGTTCCAATGCTGAGCACAGGTATTCCCAAATGAAGAAACAAGAGGAGTTTGGGCCATAATGCCAGTATGCTGGACTAATGTGGCTTGGTATGTGACACAGATAGCATTAACAACCGAGATCAGGCATGGTATGCCTTCAGAAGCATGGAGGAACTTTTTTATATAAAATTAAGAAAAGCTATAGTACAAAGCTAGCAATTGGAATTATTTATTAGATTATTATTTAGAGCACTTTATTGCACATACATAGCAACATCATAAAATACAAGAAAAAGGTTTTTTTATTTTATCAATTTATTAAAATCCTTATCATAAACACTTAACTTTATAATAATTTACGTATTTTTCACACTTTGCGGGCTAAGCAGGCGATTGTTTTAAAATCTATGAATGCCGTTCAAATTAATTTGTCTCTTTTTATATAACTCTTATATATTTCTTTTATACTTCAATCGTTCATGCTCAAAAGGTTCATTATATTACATTTATGTGAAGGTAAGATCATGTCAGTAAACTATGATTATGGTCTGCATGAAACTTCATTTACTGCAATAGACAGTACTACTTACAACAGGTCTCCAATGCTAGTTTCACACGAGGCATCGGTTACAAACATCATGCCGCTCAAGGTGTGAACTTTCCTATTCGTGACGAGCCATGTAACGCTCATCATCAAGCCGGATCATTCGTTGCAAACCGTTTGTTGCAAAGCGGAACTTAAAAACGGCAGTACGCGTTTTAAAAATAAAATTCCGATATTTAACTTTACAGGGTTCATAGAAATGATGGCAGCGTATATACCAGAGTTCTCCCGCATTGATGCCGGCCAGGTATGCTCCTGGGTACTGGAGCTGGAAGCTGAGTTGTCCCGTAGAGAAGAGACGGATTCTATCTCTAATAATGGTATGCAACATACTTTATTTGTTTAAACACAATAAATAGCATAACTTTTAGACGAAGAAACAGCTCTGCCATGTTCGTATTTCAACCGAGGCATAAGGCACTACACTACACCCAGCACTCGTCGTATAATGGTGCGGTCTACGCGCCGCTTTACCAGGCAAAGATATATCCCTATTATATTCTATTTCTCTGCTGACCCTAAGCGACAGGACTTACTAAAGCCGAAGTACTCTTACGTCTATAGCTCCCTCATGGCTCGAGTTGAGCGCTCTCGTTTCGAAACTATAGCGATAACTATACCTTTCTTGGTGATGATGATTTTCGATTAAAATTCCTCTAGACGCGTATCGTCTCTAAGTCTTGTGGACTAACCAAACTTCTCGGTTCTTTAAATCCCAGCAACGCTGGGAACGAATCACAGAAGAGCTTGAAATAACAAATTTGATAGTCCCATCCAGAAATCAACCATGCCGAAAGTTGCTTTTTTTTTGTTATCGAAACCAGAGTGTGCGAGCCACTAAACAAGTTTGTAATATATGGATTGAATTGATCAACTAAACATGACGTTTCTAAAAGTCATACTATCCATTTCTAATTGAATTAGAATGAAAGAGAGTTATGACCACTGTTTAGTAATTTATATCATGCGTCTAATTTTTTCTTATAGACGATTCAGCTGGAAGCGATAAAATAAGCTTAACCTTGCAGAGCCTCAGTGAGATGTTACCTGCAGTTCCTTCAAAGAACAACCGGTTAGTAATAATATTACTTTAATAATATCAACAGTCTATTATAAATATCCCACTGTTGAGCCTCATTTACATGGAGAGAGTTTCTCGCCTCGAAGATACGATTATCGAAAGAAAGAAAAAGAATATCACCATGTAAACTATATGTACGATATCGTACGTCGAAGGGCGATAATCGCATCGTCTTTGAATATTGGACGTCTCTGTGTAAACAAAATTTGAAAGCACGAATCGTATTTCGAGTTCAGCCAGTCACTATCATGCGTATGCAGTGCGTGAAGCTGTTTTAATTATCTCTGCTCTTCTAAGACAAGAATTAAAAGAAAGAAAGCGTAAAAAAAGATGTTGGGTTAAAAAATGGATAGAAAGAAGAAACACTTTAGGAGCGTCTAGTACTTTGTGCCTTGAATTACAACTAGAAGATGAAGAGACATTTAAAATTATGTTTCGCGTCACTAATTCACAGTTTTCATATTTACTTGAAAAAATTGGACCTTCTATACAAAAAAAGAAACACATATGCGTCAAGCTATTGCTTCTCGTACAAAATTGGAAATAACGTTCGTTTTTGTCTACTACTTTTGATTCCTTTCAAACGTTGTCAGAAATATTGTCGGCAGATCCAAATTTAAATATTTTTCGTGTCATTTTGATAATATTACCGCGCTAATCACTGAACTCGAATGACGATTGTCGCCTTCAAATCAGTTCAACCCGATTTGTACGATACTCGCATGGACATGAAAAAATGTCATACGAGATCGTGTTTAGACATGTCGAGAAATCGTAGGCGAATATCTCATTGCAATTTCTGCCGTAGTGTAAACAGAACGCTTGGCGATAATTGCCTTACGAATATCGTATGACATACTCGTATGCGAGTTTTTGTTTTTTGGCTGAATGTAAACTTTTTGAATGCGATAATCGCCTGGAGATTATCGCTTACGATAATAACATACGATTCTCGCCTCAAAACGTGCGATAAACTCTCTCCGTGTAAATGGCGCTTTGAGCTGAACACGGGTCTTCTTAACCGGGCGACATATTAGGAGTTTAAGTTTAAGGCCTAATTGGACAACACGCAATGTGTAGTGTTGAGGCTACTACACATTTCGTGTTGTCCATGTTTCGAATTTAATGTTGTATCAAATTAAAAAATACATTTTAGCTTTTCTTCTTCGAATGTGACCCATGTTGTGTATTCATAAATATTTCAGAATAATGGTGTTTTCTCAATTTTTCGTAAAACTTAAAATGATATTAACATGCCAAATATGGTAGATTTGACTGGAAGCATTATATCTATGTATCGACACATACATTTTTACATTTATACTTGAGTAAAATCAAGATGTGTACTAGGTCTCACTCCAACTCCGAGAGCTCTGAGAGCGTGGAGAGCACTCGCCGAGCGGTCGTCGAAGGCGACGAGCACGCTGAACAATGTCGCGCGTTGCACGAGATGTTCCCTAACACCTGCGCTATGGAAGTAAGTGGGATAACACAGGGACATGATGCTAAACAATTTTAGGTGAAAAAATAATTTGAAAAATCATAGCGTTAAGAGGCAGATTTCTAAATACGACCTGGTTTAAAAAATGTGCTCAATCACACACACCATACAAGTGATATTTGTGTGTACGCTAAAACAAAAACATAATTTATTATTTATTTATTTAACAATTTATGTACACACAAAGACAATTAAAAGGACATCACAGAATAACAGAGAATTGTACAAAGGTCCTGCTCATTTCTATAAGAAATCTAAGATTTATTTGATTATGTATTCTTCTTTTTCCAAAATATTGCGTTTTCATCATTATTTATTAAATTTAATAAATTATTGTGTACACATTAACATAAGAAATATTGGAAGGCTTATCCGAAATGAATTACTGAAAAGTTTTATTATGATTTCTATTTCTTTTTATATTGGTTTTCATTATTTAGTTCTTTATTACACAAAAAATAATTTCTGCATTTTCTAAAATCTTATTTAATTTTTCTATGCATAAAAATATTTCGAATAGATTGTTCAGAAATTATAAAAGAAAATTATTTTTAGAGACTATTTACTTCTGTTGTACATTCATGTTTTTTATTACCGCTAATAAAAAAAATGTAAATGTTACAGTTAAACTAAAAATTAATTTATATTATTTTAATCTGATATTGTACATAAATATAGTGTTAAAGTGGAGTACGCGATGTTAATGGTTATTTTGTCATTTTGCCCTCATGTCTTCCATTTTCGCACTGTTATACTAATATAACTGACTTACTAATTTTCATCGCTTTAAAAGTGATTAATAAAATAGATACTCGTGGAAATCGTGACATAACAAAAATGTTAACACCGTTTGATTTCACAACCATGGTAAGAGTTGCTTTGTTTTTTCGCTCAAAACGCCAGCCAGCTCCAATGTTACAACTAACTAATTTTAAACTCATTTCTAATCAGATAAAGCACTGCGTCTCCATCGCTCACGGTGACGTAGAGCGAGCAGCGGCGACCTTACTCCACCGTCGGGAACAAGGACAGGCTTTAGCTCCAGCCGCCTTACATGCCGCCGCACGCCAGACCCTTTGTGATGAGCATGAGTTGAAAAATAGGATTATTGCTCGGTAAGTGATGAAGAAAATTTTATTCGCTATACAAATTTCAAACGCCTCAAAAGTAAATCCAGTCGTAGATTAATTGTAGAAATCCGCCATTACCGAACAATAACCATAACCATCAGTTGATAGATTATTGATACCGACATACTCGTAAGTTAATGTACAATATTTATTGTTCTGCAAGTGATGAACAAGAATATTGTTCGGTAAGTGATGAACAAAAATATTGTTAGGTAAGTGATGAACAAAAATATTGTTCGGTGAGTTATGAACAAAATATTGTTCGGTAAGTGATGAACAAAAATATTGTTCGGTAAGTTATTAACAAAATTATTGTTCGGTGGGTGATGAACAAAAATATTGTTCGGTGGGTGATGAACAAAAATATTGTTCGGTGGGTGATGAACAAAAATATTGTTCGGTAAGTTATAAACAAAAATATTGAAGTTTAATTTATTATGATTTTGGAATTATACCTCTTTGCATTAAGTTATCGTTACTCCTTTAACTCCAGCTTCATTTTCTCTTATTTGCCCCTGGTTATAGAGAAGCAATACCGATAACACTGTCAATATCAATGTTCCTAATTCTCGTTTAAAACTAATGGTTATGATTGCTCTGCGATATTGCACCTTAAGTTGTCTCATTTAGTATGAATATGAGCCTTTATTTGTGTTTCCACCTTTGAAACCCTACAATCCAAAATCCAGACTGCGGATGAAATACAACTACAATAAAAAAAATCAAAAGCAAGTCTAATCTAATCAGTAGTTTCCTAGATATATCGATATGTTGAGATATTACAAAGTCCCCCGTTTCATATTGCTTAGAACAGAGATTTCCAAACTACCCTGTGGAAGAGAACCCTCTTCTAAAATGAACTCATAGCTCAGACTCCCATAGCGAAATTACTTAGCAAGTACATTCTGGAAGTATTTTAGGGCAGCAGACATGTCCTAAAAATACTAGAATAAGGGAAGCTTAAAATATCCCCTGGGTTTGAAGTGATTCAGGAGTTGATCCCGACCCTTCAGGAACATAAGATATTTATCAATTTGAAAACATTGCAGTTGGTTTAGTGAGAATAGAGAATACTTTATCTTTAATCCTGTCCATACTAAGGTTACCTGAAAGAGATCACTTTTAGCGATAAGGTCGCCCTTTGTACAAAATATGTGAAATGTTTTTTGTGTATTTCTCTTCATGAATTGGCTGATTTACAATAAAGATATATTCTATTCTATAGAGAATGTTGTCGAAACCACACAAGGGCGATCTTATAGTCGATATCGATTATGATTGATTCATGATGGAAATCCTTGTCTTAGAACATTCGCCTAGCTTCAACCGTAAGGTTGCCCTAGCCGTCTCGATAGGTATACAGAAATATTATATTATTTCAGTTACTCATACGTGGACAAGAATTCAGATACAAAGGAGCACAAGCCATTAGCTCCTAAAATCGAGCCCAAAAAAATGGTTCGTTACAGGGACAACAAGATAGTATCTCTCAAAGGAGAGAGATACACTGAGGTAAGTTGACTTTAGTTGACCAGAAGATAGGCAAAGATAGTATAATCATAGTAAAGTAGAATTACAATTGTAAAGAACTCAAATTCATTGGAACAAGCCTTTATGACTTCATTCGTTAGATTACAATCATATTTATAAGAGTCAGTGGACTAACTAAACTATAGAGTACTAGTATCGAGTCGAACCGAGATTCAGTCATTTCAGTAACACTCCAGCGCTGAAGTATACAAGACTTCTTAAAAAGATCTCTAGTGTATGTACTTTTCACTTGGAGTATGTAAGACATGATTTAAAACTCTTTTAGATAATTTAGAAGTCTAGTTTGACTCGAATATTATATATCAAAGAAATAAAACAAAAAATAACTATAAAATTAAATATATTAGTGCAGAATAAAAACAACTATAAAAGCTTCTTCTCTGCAGCTACTAATTCGTCGAAGCTGTAGTAGGGTTGATTGGGAATATGCATACTAGTGTTATTTTTAATTTTAAAATAAGTATTATTTTAAAATTAAAAGTAACAATTTATTTAGCACATATTTAAATACTATAACGAGGACAATTAGTAAATGCCCGGTTGATACCCAGTAAAATTATGACTATTGCCTTTATAATTATATTTATTTATTTTCTTATACATATTCCCTGTTGTGACGATTTAAAAGAGCTTAGTAAATAAGTCTATTTAAATAAAGTTATTTTTGACTTTTGACTTTTGAAATGATTTCTTCTCTGTTAATTAATACTATACATGTACACTAGAAGTGTTAAGTTTGTAAAGAGTTTTTCTGTAACATAGTAATGTTCAAGGTGCAAACGAAAAAGACCTTGAAGGCGACTTGCTGCGTAGAAATGACTCTAGTACTAAAAGTAGTAGTACTACTCTTGAGGTTCGTTTGTAGCAATCAAAATTAATTTCAAATCAAAACTGTGTGAAAAGTATAAAACCTTTTCTGCATTATATTTATCGTCCTACTGCTTTAAATACATAACATCTGATTCTTTTACATGAAAATAATCATATTAGTTGATATACTGAACTGTAAATAACATTCTAGGTGCCAAAGTCTGGTATCGACGAGGAACATTTGAAGAAGCCCAAAAAACAGCATTGCCCTTAACCATTAAACCCACATCAGTACGGTTTAAAAGCAACCTCTCGAGTTGCTCTAGCCCTTCCCCCCGCACGCCCGAATGTAATCTCTAAGCGCGAGTACGACACTCAATCCAGTTATGAAATGTGTAACTGTAAACGCAAGAACTGTCAATGCGTGAACTGTAATTTTAAATGCGAGAACTGTATGTGTACGAGCCATATTTGTAACTGTATACGCGGTAACTGGATTGGGATTTTATACAATTCGTATCGCGCTCTCCCGATATATGTATATGTGGATTTTAATGTTAAGAGTAGTGTAGTATTAAATATTGTCGTTTTTAACTTACTTACGTGTATTTTTACGCGCGTAATTCGTTCTACTAGTCATGCTTTATTGAATCTCATTCGTATTTGCACAATTTTGACTGAATTATTATTAAATGTACTGACTCGCGTCACATTGATGCATCATGGTTTGACAGCTGTCAATATGACAGGTCTGATAATGACAGGTAACTCGACGATTATTGTAGTCGGCGTGTGTTCAAGTATTTTGACTGATGTTACTTTCCAATGGAATTTGACAGTCTTGACAGTGATAGCTTTAATTAAGATCTATTGTGTGATGACTAAGATTGAGAATATTCGTGAAAGTTTCGACGGCGCAGCTGTTATGACTTTGACATGTGAAACTTGTAGCTGTACCTTAATAACAAGATCTCGAGTGATCGACATCATATTACCTTTTGCCATTATTTTATTGGCTTTATTAATCCATGTAATTTATACGTATGTTGAATCCGTAAATCTATGGGCAAACATGTTCGTAGAAATTTTGATATTAACAACTTTGACATTCAGAGTCAAATTTAAACTCATAATTGTCAAAGTAGAATCAACTGTAGACGAATTCACAGGAATTAGATTAGACCATACACAAATTGTAATAAGGCTAATTAAACGCGTAAAAATTGCGGTACGTATTTTAGCGTGCGCTGTCAAAAGGAACGTTTTGACTTTGACACGTGTCATTTTGACAGCTCCTTTTATTAGTGTATTAAAAATCGGGCGTGCGTTTTGTGTGTGTGTTAGTTTAGATGCGCGTGATTCGTACATTTTTTATCAGCTTTACACCGTTACTGATTATTTTACGTGGCGTATACTAAATACGATGGACAGTATCAATAAGTTTATTGGTTTTATAATAATTATTGTATTTATTCTTAATTGTAAGCTATTAAGGCTGCTGACTTTCAGTATTAAAGCCAATGCATCGGGGGACTGTGTTCAATTTAGGAAATTGTATGGTATGTGTGATTTAGATCGAATATTGGCCAATGTTTGTGCGACGGTGTCGCCAACACCGATGTCGGATACGTCGTTTCCATTAGTTTTAAGCGTAGATAAAATACCACCTGTGATTATTTATTATTATTATTATTATTATTTTATAATTGTAAAAATGATTCCTAATGTAGTCTTGTGGTTTTTACACTCGTCTGTGATTCTGATGCCATTTTACAGTAAAATTATTTACCCTTTAAGTGTTTTTAAGTTTATTTTAGGGTTTGACGTGGCGGGCATGTTGTGATGCTGGTAAAGCTTAGTCTGTCTAATGTGCTAATCGTTCTTGAACTATGATAACAGTCTGTGAAGGTGTAAGGCGCGTAGTTCTCTTACTTGGCATATTTCATGTTTACACTTGATTCTTCAACTGTGAATCTTCAATTGTGAGTCCATTCACATGATTTGGGAACACCGCCGCTATTTTATATCAAAATAGGAGTCTTCTTTAATGTCTTTGCATAGAGAATGCCTTTACGGAAGGAAGTTAGCTTTTAAAAAGCGAAGTCAACTTTAACGTAGGTAAAAGAGGGAGGTTCCCTTGATGAAGGCTTACTTCTTTTCGTAAAGGTGTTATTGGCAATGTGTTGGACTATCTCGTATTTAGTTTTACTTATACCCCGGCAGTACGGGGTAAATTGAACTCTATATCCATAGACAGTTAGTTCCAAGAACCGCTAGCACATTGTAAAACAAATTCTAGATTCTACCAAACAATTCGAATAGACTGATTTATTCACAAAATATGATCTCATACAATGAGGGAAGATTTATTGTTTATTTAAAGTTTTTATATTCTATATTATCTCTATCTGTTATTGTTTTATCTACATAAGTCTGCCATCTTGTATTCTTTTATTTGAATTCATTTATCAAAATTTGACAGTTGAAGTCATTCAAAGTGACAGCTGTCTACGTTTGTTCAAATCACTACAAGCGTTCCTTTTTCATAACCGTCCGTTTCAGTGTTGAAACGTATAGTCATCAGACTGGATCGTCGAAAACACTCGCTTTCGTTAGACATTTGCATGTCTAGTTGTAAGTAATGAAAATAATGAGTAATCTTTAAAGAATTGCTTACTATTATCAAAACGAATTGCAAAAAATTATGGCTATTTAACCTCCTTGTATAAGTCTAACAACTAAAATGGCAAAAATTAAAATTACACATGTGTTTTGAAACAGCACATGAATTTTGAAATTGGTTTTGCCAGATTTAAATGACGTCATTAAAAGTCCCTAATTGTTACTATCATTGTTCAAAATTGGAATGATAATTCTTTATCATTTGAAATTAAAGAAAGCACTTTTTTGTATTTAGAACAGCTTGACAGATGCTAATGTCTAATTGAAGTCAGAGGTCTTGAACCACCATGAGCTCCTCGTCACTCGGATCGTTATAAAACTGGGGCAAGACATAAAGATATTTACAGAATGTTTCTTTATTTTTCAAAGCTAGATGGGCAGTAATCAGTCACATGACAAATAGTTTATATAATACTAACTGTACATGCAAAGATAGCAGACTTATATCTAACATAATATATTCGACATTATCTCTGTTTGGCGTGATATTAAATTGTTGATTATTACTTCGCGTATAAATGCAAATGCAGGTAGAATGATTTTTCTTTACTACAATATGTAAAATTATATCGTATTTTTATTTGTATAATTATGTGTGAAATAACCCTTGCCTGCCCCATCAAGGTCTTTTGATATCCAATTAATTCTTATTAATTGCTAACATTTAATTTTTAACACTACAAATGCCCTATATAAAAGTATGTAGAAGTAAACTTAGTGTATATAATAATATTTTTGGGATGAAAGAAATATAATGTTGCCAATTTAATTTTGTAACTCGATTCTATCATCCTTCCCATAAATTGGGAAAAAGCCCTAGATGGGTGATTTTTGCTGCGATCAGAAAATGATCTTAAATAAAAGAATGTTCGATAGATGGCGGCAGCTACTGCAATTAAAAGTAACAAAACGTAGATGCTTAGAGGAGGTCAACCTATAATTTTAATATTTATATTAAATTCTATTTATTAAATAAATAATAGAAATATTTCTACACTATTACATTGACGAATACATTGAAATGAGATGCATTACAGTTTATCTTGTAGCTGCAAAGACATACATGCTCTCAGCTGTAGTTTTCCGATCTGCCGACACAAGAAACGGACGCTTACTATTTACAGCAGCGCTAGAAAGAGACATATGACGTGCGAGTGCGCGCACGCCCTCTTGCGACTAAACTAGTGTCTCGCTAAGACTTACAATAGTTGCAATACCTTATATTTATATATATATATATAACGAGATGATCAATAAACGATATTCAATTCCATTCCATTCCAATAATGGCAATTCCAGTTCCAATATCATTCAACTACATCGGAGTTCTATTCAAACCATCCAGCCTCTAAAATCTAAATGATAACTTGGAAGTTTTCTGAGTGACTAAATAGTCTACTCCACTAGTCTCTTTAAATTTAGTTTTTTAAGTTTCTAACGTAAACATTAAATCTAATGTATTTTATATAAACAGGTTGAAATACAATGGATGGTACAGGAGTTATGTAGTTTAGCACATTCATTACAGCATGCAAATTTATAAAAATATCAGTAGTATTCTCACATTTTAAAAATGTCTCTTATAATAATAATAAATATAGGAATAGTATAATAACAAAATGAATGAATTAATAACATTGGCACTTTTAAAATAAATTCATTTTGTAGTGTCCAGTAATTTTCTGGGTTTTTTATAAAAATAATATTATAATTGCTTCGTTGCCGCACTATAGTTGTTAGCCATGTGAATTAACGGTGACCATTATAACTTTTCACTTTTTAGATTTTGATTACGGAGTTTACGGGTCGGACAGGTGCCTATATTGTACACAATTAAAGCGAAACTGTTATCTCTCTCTCTCTCTCTCTCTTATCTCAAAGGTCTTTGATATCTTCTATTATAAAATGTTTGTCTTTTAAGCAATATACTGTCTGGATGGATTGTGTGTGATGTAGAAATGGAAATAAAGATTTTATCTATCTATATCATATGTGTGACATCTCTTTCTAATACTTCGAAAAACGCAATCTCTAACGCTAACTGAAAAAAATAAATTTTGTCTAAGGGGCAGGAAAGGCAGTGGTACCTGGACGATTTGGCAGCGGGCCGTATGCCACTTGTTGATTTCAAAAACGGCACGAGTTAACGGTTTTTTTCTAAGAAAGTAAAAATTTTCAAATCTACCTACATTTGTATCGAATGCACGAATCTGTTTAGCCAAAATTTGGTGCTAAATTAAATATTCGAATTGCCAAAAGTTAGTTTAACTTTGCGCTAAAAAATCGTCAAGACACTTTTTTCTTTTTATTATTATATCTATTTTTAAACTCTTGCGCTTCTAAAGCTTAATGGACAATGTAAAAGACATTTAGAATGTGATTTTGAATATTAATCGATCGAATAATTATTTTAATGTTTAGAAAATCTTTAAAATTTTGAAATCTAACCGGTTAGGTTGGTTTAAAAATCAGTAAATGTATTATTTTTAAGTTTATATATTTATATAATATCTCTCTTAACCCGTTAAACTAAATGGGTAATGTAAGACATTGATTAAGTAAGAGATGCATCAAGAGATTTTTCTCGAATGAAATTTATAAAAATCAATTAGTATTCAAAATATATTCTGTAACAAAATATCGGCATTGAAGTAACGTATTACTATGTCTTGGACTTTGTTTCAAACTTAAAAGTTATACTTAAAGTATTATAAATACAAGTGTTGAAGAATAAAGTCCTTTACATAATAACATTTGATTTGTCGAAGAAGATAAAAACAGAATAATTTTAATAAGGCGTTGAATGTATATTTTTAAGAATAAAAGTTAGTTTAATTTAGAAATAAGCTAAGGTTTCTTCGTAATATTTCTTTGAATCAACCAAATAAAGCACATTTTTTCTATAAACAGGTAATTTATCCAGCATTCCATTGATAATAAACTTGTTTAATACGTAGGTATAATTACTCGTTACGATATTGGAGATTTAGTTGCTTCACTTTAGTCGATGCCGCGTCCGAACACCAATCGTGACGAAAAAATCGCTTTAGACGAGACATTCGGTTTCCATTTGGTACATGGCTCAGTGTTGCCACACTCTACGTATAGAGTATTGATAGAACCGCTAAAACGTATCAATATCAGTGCAGTTGCTTCAACGCTTCAAGCTTGATCTGAAGTATATTGATTTTGTTCATAAAAATTAGCCTACATAAAGATCTTAGGATGGATTGGATGAATTTTGTATCACTATCAAAGTTCTTGATAACGAAAACTTTCGGTTATTCCACTTTGACCACTTAGAAGATATTGTCTGGTCGACACTTAAGTGTTCTTTGATTAACGGCGAATAAAACGCTATTGATGCTAGACTATTAAAAATATTATAATTTTCAAATGAATCTAAGTAAATCTTTAATATAGGCGTCTGTCTATTATTGGGAGTAGAGATGATTTAATATACATTAACATTACTGACTTTTAAGTTAAATTAAAATCAGTGATTACCTCAGTTAATAACCACTGCTTATTTTCTGTCGGCCAAAGTGATCTTACTGGAATATACCGGAACGTTTCAATTCAGACTCGTAATTTATATAATAATAAGAAACTCGTGTGCAATAATTTATATTACTAGAACCAACCGCTTAGGATGTGTTGCCAGTTATTAGTTTTATGAAATAGATTGTCGTGTTGTCAAATAAGAGTTCTACGTGAGACGTTATTACTAAGTTCACTGTGTAACTCTTCTTCTGTGCGTAACTCTTCATTAAAATGTGAATTAACACATTATGAGCGATTAGCCTAGCATATGAAACTATGCTGCGTAGCGGGCATAATTTGCGTGATAAGCAAAAATTGCGCGATCCAAAAAAATACATAAATAATAAATAATAAAAATTTATGAAACTAAAATAATTGTACGAGATAACTCTTTTAGTTTCATATGTAAACCCATCCGGTAAAAATACCCTGTCCCGCTTTTAAAGTACCTACTTTCGAAAGGTAAAAATACCCGCCCCGCTAATGGCCAGTTCTCGCGACGGGTAATTTTACCAGGCCCGCTTATAATGTGTTAATAGACTTCATAACAAATATGTTATAGCTAATATAATTTAATATGTTGTTGGTGTGATAGCTAAACTGAGACGCGGTAGTAACGTTTCACACAACACTCATATCGTCAACGTGAACAATGTAATTTTTTTAAAAAACATTGTAATTTTAATGAATTTAAGTTGTGTGCCCGTGGTTGTGTAAAATAAAATTATATTTTACTTTAATTAACGGTAAAATATAAGTAGTATCGTAGTAAGATAGCTCTCAAAAGCAACGCTCTTTCTGTTTTCATTTGGTTACACTACAGTTCGCTGCAAAAACCAGTATTGCCATGAAAATATAATGTTCCCTAGGCATGGTTTGTAACGCTATCTAACCAGTGTTTTATGTTTAATTTAAAAATCTATCAAAGTCAGTAGGTATTTATGATCTAAGTATTACCCAAATTAAACTTATCATAGACTTGACAAACAGTTCAAAGTATTATAAAAATCTCACTAATTTTGTGATCAAACTATTTTAGACTCTCTAACTAAGTATATTTCAACATTATTTTTAGAAAATATCTTATGAAGATATATTTTCTACGTCGTTTTTAGCAACGCCTTATTAAAGTTACTGTGCGCCGACTTCAAAGTCACAGGTCTACTCCGGAGTCAGAGTGTAACTCGCTGACTCGGACACTCCGACTATGAAGTCGCCAGTTTCGGCGTCAAAATCGCAGACGGTTTTAAACCTTAAAACTGACAGCCGCATTTATTTTCGATTACTTTATTAATTATTGAATTATATTTAAATTTTGATTTTTATTTTATTAATGTAGTTGCGATGATCGCGCGATTTGATGTCATATCTCTATTAAAGTGTGAACAAAACAATGTATTCAATATATCGTTAAATACCCGAATTGTCGTTTTAATCTATTTCCTAATACACAAAGCCCTTAAAGGAGAGCCTCAAGTATTTTACTGAAATAAAGCTTAATATAACGATTATTATAATATGCCCAAGTGTATGTATGGGTCATCTAAATGATCTTTAATGAGAGTCTTTAGTAGCGTTTTGTTAAAATATTTAATTTATGTCTCTTGTAAAAAATCGATACAATAAGTTTCATTCAACTTCATTTTTTCTGATTAAAGAAGATTCTAACACCTGTGAACAATATTCGAATATTAATTAAGATTTAATTTAAAATGTACACTAAAGGTGTCTGGCCTTGTATAATGGACGGCACATCTAGCGTAACCTTTGGGCAGTTTCTAGGTTCTATGTACTGTATATTATACGTATTTGATAACCTATCAAGCCGAAATCCATTTTAACAGTCTTATAAATACTGTTAATGTTATTTTGTGTTATTAACATTCAAAACTGTAAAATTAATTTAGAAATTTCCATTACATGTTGATTACTAAACGAACTACAATTTTCATTATAACATGGCTGGGTTTCGGCCTGATAGGGCGTGTACAAGTTGTACTGTGGACGTTTAAACAACCTATAATTTATATACAACCGAAGTCCTTTTGGGGTTTTACTAATACATAATAAAAAGCATTTTTTGAGCCGAGGGTGGCTAGGGCAGTATGTCGCATGCTTCACTAGTTATCTTCACATATGGACTCCTCTACTTCTTATCATCAGGTGGTGACGAGTCATTTGCTGAGCTTTTTAATAAATAAAAAATAATTTTTGCTAATAGGCGACTCAATTTTAAGTCCTTAACGATTTTAGATAACGATTTTTGAGCCAAATTAAGGACTACTGTTGTGTCATAGATGTTTGTATGCAAACAATCGCTTTTGTTCAAAATCTTGTATTTCTGAACCAAAACCTTTCGTTTTAATATTAAAGAAAACTTATTTAATGAGCTGTCAAACAATAGATAACATTTGTTAGTTAATATTTATATAAATAAAAGGTTTTCAACATCGATCGAATAAGACAAATTTTTTGTGTAGTTTTTTTTTATAATTTATTTATCTTTGCAATTTATGGTGTAATTTAAGCAGATTTTATTTGTCTAATCTAGATTTAAGATGATATACATGATTTACTCTAAAAGAATCTATTTCAGTGAAATAATATATGATACCAAATACTTATAGCTTTTAAAATAACGCGATCCAAAATACAAAACTAAACTGGACGAGATAATTAACACTAGATTTACCAGACCAGTCATTTAGACTGGTCGTGCAATTTCAATTCAAAATTCCTACTATATTACACATTTTCTTTTTCAGAAATGATGTTATGACTTTCGTAGCTATAATTAGAGACTACGTTTTATAAACTTAATGTTATTTTGTATACATTAACAACAAATATAATTTTTGTTGTTGACATATATTCAAGTCGCTGGTATATCTAGTGTTAAAAGGTATCTAATTACCTTCTGTGCGCGATAGGTGCCGTTTTCATTACTTTATATATACTTACATGATCCTAATTAGCTGACTATAGACAACATTACTAATTATTTATGACGTGGTGGTGATTCAGAAGCACATATTTATGGTACAATATAATAACAGTAGCTATGGTGTAAAATTTGATTCTAGTGTTTTCAGTTCCGAAAAGAAAATACGGAACTCTTATAGGATCACTTTGTTATCCGTCTGTCTGTTAAGACCATTTATCCCAGCAACGCATGGAGGTATCAGTTACAATTAAAACCATATGCTCATATTGTAGTAGTGGACACACTGTCGCCGATTTATTTTGATTTATTTTCGTCGGCTTTTAAGGCAAGCTTTCAAATTGGTCTTTATCTGTTATATTCTGATCTTTTACAATTAAAAATCAGTGCTCATCAAGAAATAAGACAAGTTCTGGTGAATATATACTTTGGTATAAAAATCTTTATACGAATACAGAAGCATTTTAGTCTATATAAAATAAAACAATTATTAAAACTGATTTCGATTTAATTTCAACAATTAGACAACTATAAATAAATAAAATTACAATGTTAATACTTAACTGGTAACTCTGTTACGCGAATAGACAATAAATCTTGGGGTTGCAACAATAAAAAAAACTACTACTTTGGTAACTAAGTAACCAGGACAATACTACAATTATTCTTAAAGCTAGATAACTTCTAAACAAAATAATAATTACAATAATGATTTGAATAAAAATTACTTGGTGTCTAAGCGTTTTTACAATTTAGCTACTTAAAAATAAAAAGATGAAGAAAATAAAGTTAAAATGCAAATACATAAACCAAATTTTGAAATCACACACTAATTCTAAATTTAAGTACAGCATATCTCTATCTCTCAGTTTATAAAGAAAAGGACACCAATACGTAGAACTGTTACATTACTATATTTATGTCTTTTATAGATATAGAAAATATAAATACCGTAAGGTCGAAAATTGAAAACATTTAGAAAGGCAAAATTATTTAACGATGTGAATATTTGAAGTCATAATGAGAGAACGAAACGCACTTTACTTATAACTTAGATTTGACGTATACCTCTACAGAATTAAGTCCATAATAAATTATTGTCGTCAAGTCCTTAAGACATTTTTACCAAAATATTTAGCGTGGGATACACATTCAAATAGAATTTAGAATAATTTTTTTACTAATTTTGAAATAGAGATTAATAACCTACTAAAAAGCTCTATAAAATCTACTAAAAATTTAGTAATTGTTGACAAATGATAACACCAAAGTTGCAAACACCACAAGAGCGTTTGCTATTCGAACACTGCCATTGGTCAGTTTAGTTTGATTTTGACCAATAGCGATATTTCTAATATTCTACTGGCACTTTTAGTAGTTACAATTAGTTTAATGTTTGAGACTCAATTGAACAAAATTTCTTTAGACATAATTTTGTGTTTTAATTATCTACTGCAGTAACAGCCTCTATAGTTCAAGGCTTACGATTTAAACTTCAAACAACTGTCTGTTTACAGCATTATGTAGGTGTTGCTATTTAAATAAAATCTACCAATTTTGGGGGTATTTTTAAATAGTGTAGATTTTATCGCCTGTTGTTCTTTCATATTTTTAGCGTTAATTTTATCACGGATTCATGAATGCATTGACATTCAAGTGAATTAATGTTCCGTACCAATATTCCTGATGATGCTTGCGACTACATCACTGGACGATGCGGAACCTCCAACGTCGGGAGTCATGATCCTGTAAATGAGTTAAGAAATTTATTACTGTTGCAGAAGATATTAATCTTCAGTCTAGAGGAGGTCGTTGGCGTAGTGTTTGGAGCGTTCTGTTATCGATTACGAGCACATACTACCTAATACTGGCACCCTTAGCTATGGGTGGTCCTTGGGTAGGTCGTACATGATTCGTAAGGCACTTTAAGCTGTTGGTACGGTTGTAGCGGCAACCGTTGTCACCCACCGACCCGCATTGTATTAGCGTGGTCGTGTTTCAGACAAAACTCCTTGTGTTTCTCTCATTCAGATATGCCTGCGTCCATCAGTCAAGCGTTTATAGGATTGATTACTCATTTAAGGTACATAGTAACTTATAACACTAGATACCTATCTGAAGCAAACATTTGTCACAAATTTGTATTTCACATGCATAGTAAGGTAGCAATTGACGGTATTTGCTTGAAAAATAAGGTAATTTGATCTACATTATATGCTGTATATAATGTAGATAAAACTATTCATTTCAAATTGCCATTTTCAGGTTTCATTTAGACCAAATATAGCAATGCTATACAACTCAGTGCAAATACCTTTTAAATGTCACACTTTGTAGTAAAAATTAATGCTATTCAATGTCAGCAATTAAAATAAATAAATAAAATGGTATAATCTAAAATTTCCACATGACATTATTAATTTAAAACTAACAAAACCAGATTTTAATGGTATGTAATTTAATAATTGTATTTTATGATTAAATTGTACATCACAGCTGAAATTATAAATATGTTGTAACAACCCTGTGTTACAAAAGTGTTACAACATATAAAATATTTTTGGTTGATGAATTGTAACAAAAAGCTCACCTTTCCACGTTGATGGTCTGGTGAATGGCGCGTCTGATAAGGTCCGCATGGAAATGGTGCCCCAAGTGTTCCAGCATGTCAACAGACGCGTTGATCATGGCGATTGGGTTGGCCACGTTCTTTCCAGCAATCGCAGTACCTGATAAAATATTTAGAATAGAATAGAATATATCGTTACATACATTAACCAAAACGACATAAATAAGTTTGTGAGAATTTAAAAAAATATTTATGTTTCTTCAACACTTTCCATAATGATTCTGACTAATCCTTCGCATTTTCAAGTTATATGTATGTATATGTAATATATATGTATGTATGTATGTATGTATGTATATTACATATACATACATATTAATATTAAATAAGTTTTCCCCTTAATCTGGTATCTGTAATGCAAACTTTGTTGCAATGTACTTTGGAGTCAGTTATATGTGTAATTTTAAGAGTATAAATAATCTTACCTGTGTTCCTAGTGCCCGGTTCGAACACAGCATAGTGGTCTCCATAGTTTCTTCCAGACAGGAGACCTGCCCCCCCGAGCAACCCACAGACCACGTTGGACACAATGGATCCGTATAAGTTAGTCATCAGCATCACATCAAACTGGTGCGGTCTGTAATATTAACAGATCAACAGATAATAAGTAATATAAGAGAATAGTGGTACCCGAAGGACTGCAAAAGAAATAGAGGCAAGCAATCTAGACAAAGACGAGACCTTCTTCTTATACATAAAAATATATAACTGTTACTCTCACAAAAATTCAAAAAACGGCTAGACCTATTTGAATTATTTTATTGTTTTGTTCGCTTTGAAGGAGTGGTTTCAAAATATAAAAACAGGTAAAGTCCTAAAGAAAAGCTTAAAAATAAAGTTTTTTAGTTGAACTGACTTGCAATTCAAAACTGTCATTTCTTCAACTCTAATTCAGATTATTTCCGATAGATGGCGGTAATGGTAGATTAGTTTATTAAATAATAAATTGAAAATGTAATTAATAGAAAACAGTTGAAAATATTATTTTAAATATTCACCATAACTTAACATGTAGCGAATCCAGCAAATTCAGTAGATAACTGACCTATTTTCTTTAGGTAGTAAGTAAGCTTACAATGGAAAAACTATATTTCGTGGCCTTTCTTTAATTTGAGATACTATTTTGTTTGAAAGAAATTGATCCTTAATATACAGGTGTTTTTTTGAATGCAGTTTTCAATATTTTTGAATATATATGAATCAAAAAAACTTCAGATAACGTGATCAGTAGCATGTTACTAATACGCAAATATTATGTATTTAATTAAATGGTACTTACTTAGCGACAAGTTGCATGCAGCAGTTGTCTATGATCATGTCATTGTGTTCTATATTCGGATACTCTTTGGCTAAGCGTCGAGAAGTCTCCAAGAACAGACCATCTGATAACTTCATAATATTCGCCTTGTGCACGGTTGTTACCTAAAATAGTCTCTTTATATTTGACATTTCTTGATACAGATTATTGTTGTTAATTTCTTATTAAGTAATTGATAGTTTGAGCAATGATATGCTTCTGGTAACCTCAAGACAATTAAGATGAGATAAATTAATTTTTTTATAAGTAAAAGTCTTAAGTTATGGTTTTTATAATTTTAAAAGTTATTAACAAATATGGGCCGAGATTTATTGCTATTTTAATATTTAGCTTTTAGTTTAATTATTATTTAACGACGAAATTTTCAAATAAGAGAATTCCCTCGGCGGAGGAGGCCAGACGGCCGAGGGTCAAAATGGCACAGAAGGAATCAGAGAATAATGGCGTTGTCAAGCAAGACCACCCGCTGGAGTCTCGAAATCATTGATCCATCACCCAGTCCTAATCTCTTCCGTCGATCGCGAAGGGAATTTGGGACGATTGGTTGATACTACGACTGGTATGATCTCAGTGGATCCTCCACATATCAGTAACTTCGTCAGCCAGGGTCAGATACTTGATCTTTTTATCTGATTAAGCTTTCACGAGGTTTTCATCGAACGGAATGGAGACATCCACTAAGTACATACGTGATTCTACTCGGTCCATCAGTACGATATCGGGTATGGTATGGTCGGATATCGGGTCGTATTTTTGCGTTATTATTATTTAAAAATCATTATTATTTTTTATTTTAACACATTCAATGCCATTTCCAACAGCGCTACCTATATTTTGTAAGTTAGTAAACCCTTCATTATACGGTGAACACGGGAGCCGTGTCGTGCGCGTAGAGTATGTTAATTAAGGTCGTTGGAAAATTTCTTAATCAAGAAAAACGTACTGATGTAGTTCATGATGACAAATCTAGTTGCGGGTCGATTGATGAGTCGGGTAGACGCACAGTAAATGGACGGAATATATTTAGTCCTACCTTCTCTTCTTTGTCACTGTTTAGTGGTGGATTCTGATATACTGTTTTAGTCCAACAAAATGTATTTAAATAATAATAGGTATGTTTCTCAAATAAGTGATTATGTAAATAAAAACTTGTATCTGATTTTTTAACCGAGATTAGTAGCGACAACATTTTCTAATGATGTAGGTATTATAATAAGTATTAGTTTGACGTCCGAAAAAGTTTTACCGCTAAATTGATCTGTAAGTAACGGTTCAATACCGAATATAGTCATATTTTAGTGGCAACACTTTTTGTATGTTGATATTGGCAACACATTTTCCCTCTTTTTTCTATAATCTATATATTTTCTATAAATAGTATTATTCGTTATTCCATTCGACGATTTCCTTCACTTTAGTCAATTTGAAGTGTTCTGTGTTAAAACAGTTATTCATTGAAAAACAGTTATACATTTTAAAGTGAGCTTTTCTTTCTATTAAAAGGTAATGATAAATCAAATTAACTCTCACCTTCTTCCTGCCGTTTCTCTTGGCGAACTCAAAAGCGAATCTGGCAACCCTCTCTGAATTGCTAGCTGTCACCACTTTCATAGATTCAACGACTCCACGAACTGATTCATGTTCCAACATGGCGTATTCACCTTCTGTGTTTTGTCTGAAAAATTTGAAAGTAAATAATACAGAATATTTTTCAATGAATGAATGATTATTATTAAAAAGATTGTTAAAAGATTGTTTATTATTAAAAACTTATCGATATTTTAGTGTTACCTGATAATGACCACATCGATATTCTTATGCCTAGTCTCCACTCCTGGGAATGATTTGCAGTTTAACACGTAAGCATACATGTCGAGTTCATTGCGAAGAGCCACATTTCGGGATGTCACATATGAAGCTTCGCTTTTAGTCTCAATGTTACCCTAGAACAGTAATTGACAGATTTACATTTATGAGATGTTGATGATATAGTGGCGGTTGTTGACCAAGTTTCGTGTAAACTAGGGGTAGATAGGCAAAAATAGCCTAAAATGGGGGAGGCTTCTACCCAAATGGGGTCCTTTCAAAGCTCTTAAAATACTTTTAAAAATATTTAAATCCACGAACGTAATCGATACTAAAGCGGTAAGTAGTGAAGCTGTCGCCTTAACTTGATACATATAGTTGACGTTTATGAATCTGCAAACAGCTACAAAAAGACGAGCAGCTATAGAAGACAAAAAGCTCCAAGAAAATAAGAGATAAGATAAGATAAGATTGATGATATTAATATTTCATGTAATGCACTTTATAATCAGGGGCACTGCATAAGAGTTTAATCAAAATTATATGACATAACAAAATTGCAGGTGTCAATCTGGCTCTTTCAAGACCGTATGAACTCAATGTGAAATGACATACCATACCTTTAAGCAAACACCATTCCTTTTGATTGTAGTGATAGCATATTGGACATCATCATCATTGTCAACGGTCGGGTCAATATCCACTACTTCAAAGTCAACTGGAGCCCCAATGTACCTGAGTAATGAAAAACAGGATTATCATCATAAAATCATATTTTGTCCTTTTATAGATATATTTACAATAGTGATATTAACTCGCTATCATAGTTTGTTTTCAATTATGATAAGAAAGCAACATTTTCCATTATTAGCTTGAGCCAATAATGGAAAATGAACTAAGTCTAGTCTATCAGGGGGAGCTTATAACTTGATAAGTTTCATATTTTAAAAGATTTATTTTTTAATACTACATTTTGTCAGATTAATTAAATTATGATTTATTAATTATGATGATATGTAGGTGTTACTTAACATAACAATGTTATGTTACATTTACCTTACATTGTTAGTTTATTATAAACAAAGTTGTTTATATTGAATTCATTTGACAATAACTCAAGTAAGGGCCAGCCCCATCATAGCAAGTTACTTTACAATTTAGAGAAATTTAATATTATTGCATATATTTCTTTTAGGTAGTAATTTCAATTAACCGACACTGATTGATTGTGCATCAATATTTTTAATAGATGTCATATAATATTCCTGGTATTATATCACATAGTATCCTGAAATTATTTAGACTTTGAGGTATCTAATGAAAAAGAAGGAGTAAAGTACTAGGTATTAATGGATACAAGTAACAAGTTAAGGCAGCTCGCAGACATAAAGAATAGTCTTAGGTTATACTCACTTGAAAATATCACGCACGTATCCCATACACTCTGGCCCAATACCACCACCAGGTAACATAGTAACTGCGTGCCTACCACCATAGTGAGCCTTAGGGATCAGCTGCTGCTTCCTAATTACTGGAGTTTTGTGCTGGAGATCGAAATCCGATAGTTGTGCAGGAGCAGCTGCGGCTGCAGAGCTGGTATAAGTTGCACGGATTTCTGGCAAAGCCTTCAATTTAGAGAATAACCTCACTGCCATTCTGATTTATCCACACAAAGCTTCGAAAAAATATATTTTCTGATTGTTCAGGTGACAGATGTTAAATAATCACAGGAAGAGGAAGGAAAAACCAAATTGCAAGTAGTTACCGCTAGATCGCTCTGATAATGTCATAGTTTGATATAGATGTCGCTAGTACATCTATGCAACAATATAAAGCCCAACATGCATGAAAACGTCAAAGAAATAGTAAAATTTTGGATATAAAGGTATAATGTTAACATTTTTAGCTTTTGACATTTTTTACGAGGGCAAGAAGTGGAAATCAAATATTTTATGAAAAAAATTAAATTTTAAAATGTTCGTCGTATATTACTTTTGATTTAACGTTTTTAGGTATGACAACATTAAACAACACTGCCTTGTTTTCATTTAGACGTGTGTCGATGCTTTTCTTTTGCCCACGGTGTTCTTAAGTGCGAACTGCTAAAGAGCGGGCGTCCATTTTGCTTCGCCATATTGAATTTGGTCGGACATCTTTGGACGCCATGTTTAGTCGGACATATTTTATAAACATTTTCGCGTAAATTTCAAATATTTTTCAGTCTAAATAGCGAACTTTTTTTCACTGAAACCTGTGACATTGATTGTAGTGAAAATTGGGCGAAAAAATTCTGTGCCTACGCAGCAGTCCATATCTGTCTCTTGGGGGCCGTGCAGCTTTTGCTACAAGATAAATAGAGGTAAATTATTTTCACAAAACACTATACTTTTTGACATATCGTAACAAGTGTTTTCTATTTTCTATGAAATTACAATAATAAATCTACTTTAATGGTATACTAAATGAAGGTCATGGAAGGTTCTTCTTGCCTTTATGTAGATTGGCGTGGCCGTGTTATATTTATCGCGGGTTTGTTTTACATCCAACCCGGCCGGTTTCTATGTAACCCACCTGCTACGTTCGTTGTGTGTTTTTATGTTGATTTATGACATTATACTGTTTCTGTCACTAGTTATTAACGCCTGAAAGCACAATTAATGCAATTAAATCAATTGTGTCCTTCGAAACTTGATATGTTATATGTAATTATACCTAATCTTGGTCACGAAGAAGCTATTGGACATTTTGGATAAATCTTTATTTACATACGAATGAAACGCTGTTATTTAAAAATTGATACGACAGTTCTGTTTACATATTGTATTCTACTTGATTTTTTTATATTCAAAGCAAAGGAATCGCTAAATCATACCAACTCCTTTGTCAAATAAGGACATTCGCCCTATTTCGTCCAAAGTTTGGTAAATCTAAATAAATCAGTAAAATAGAAAAGATTTGTATTTCAATTTAATAGTGTTGTATTTTGAAAACTTGGAAATAAATATTATACTCAGGATTTGGATTTTGTATTCTCCTTATAATATTATAACTACAGTTGGTATTTTTATTACGATACCTAATAAATTTTTATGAATCATCTAGTTGGTCATTAGCTAAATTAGTTTAATGTTTGAGTATGTATTCTGTATTTAAGATTTGTTATGTAATATGAAAAAGGAACCTAATATTCCTGTTACATTCCTTTGAATCTGTAAAACCATTCTATACAAGGCATTTTCATTTTGAATAAAGAAAACAAAAGAAACTTGAGTTAACAAACAAACCTTACAAAGATAATTACCATATCTATATCAACTTATTTATAACTTAATTGACATTGGAAACAAGTATTGCAAGTCTTTGATTGTTTAGTAGTTAAGCTACCTACTTATCTAGTTAGAGTTACCCATTGCTGATACTGACAGTTCATAGGACATGAAATGTACAACTTAACAAAGATTTATATCTTTAGATATAAATCTTTGTTAAGTTTAAAAGCTTACATTGTAACTTTGAAAATTTATTTGTGTATCTGTTGTGTACCTTAACTATACCCTTAATAGTAATGAGTTTTTTTGGCCTCAGTGAAACTAATTAATCACAAATCTATGGCAAGAAGAATAAGTAGAAAGTTAAGGGTCATGATAAATTTATGATTGCCTGCCTTTGTATATTATATTATATATAAATCTAAAATTGAATGGTAGAATACTAATACAAAGTCAGGCTGTGAACATGTGTGTTATGATCATTCAATTTTGTCAAAATTGTGACAGCAAGTTATGTTTGTTTATTTTTACTTTTTTCTTCTAAATTTTAACAAAGCATCAGTACACTCAAGGTGACTATACCTAACTGATTGTTTATATTATAAAACAGTTTAACATTTGAGCAAAACCTGAATCAAAACTTGTGTGATAAAGTATTTTATTGTGCTAGTTCCTAAGTGTGCCTAAATAAGGGTCAAGGTTAGTTAAAAAAAATATTATTGCAATCAAATTGTAAATCAGTACATACAAAATGATCAAAATTTGTAATAGTAACTCTTTTTTAGTTTATGTCTATCTAACAATAATAATAATAATAAAAATCTAAAAATAATATGATGTATTTTGGTTGTTTGGGAGCGCTCTTGTAAATATTATAAAACCAAATTTAAAAACCAAATAAGTCAACTGACCTTTAGCATTTCAAAATCTGTGAATCTGTTTGGCTACAGGAGGTCACAACAGGAAAAATAGACATAAAAAAGTCACATAGATACAGAAAAAACATTAAATGAAAAGGAAGTCAACTTGCCATGCTGGTCTCCAGTTAGATCTAGCAATAATCTCCTTTTTTTCCCAAGGCAATTTAAGCTTTTGGTACAGTTGTTGGTTTTTGATCCACCTTTAAAACATTGGGCTAGTGTGATGATGTGTGTGGTGTGTGCCCAAACTCCTGTCTAGCACGTTGATAAATTTATTTTTGTATGTAATTACAGTCATAGGGGCTCAACATGATGAACCAGGAGATAATGTGTGAGGTGGAGATAGCTAGTCATGGGGGCATGGGTGATATAGATGGAGACGATCAGGTTGGAGTCAAGGTATGTTATGGTAAAAAGTTGGAAATAGTGTTTTTATATATATTTACAAAACCTACATATAATGTTATAATTAATATTAAAAACAAATGCTTATTTTGAAATTAGCATTTGCCTGTGACTATGTATGCATGTAATTAAACAAATAACTGGTCTGTTTATGTAAGTTAAGTTGAATTATAAAGTTTGATAAACTATAAATGAGCAAGTCATTTCCTTAATACTTTTGTTAATAATTTGATGTTATACATATATTGTTTCTACCCCTGGCAGTATGAGGAGATAGAAACTGGCCAGTATGAGGAGTACATAACTGATGACCAGTATGAAGAAGTGGAGGAACAAGTTATCGGTATGCAGCATCTTGAAGAGGGTCAGTCATGTAATAAATCATTTTCATTTCATTTTGATTTGAATTCTTTTTTATACTTACCAAGAATAATTATAGATTAGAAAATAATAATACATCAATTTGCTAACAGCAATATATTTGAATAAAGAATTCATTTACAATTTAAAAATAAGGGTTAGCGACTTAACTGGTAAAGACATGACAATAGGAAATAAACAAAACCCTTAATTTTTTTTCTTGTGAAAAAAATAAATCACTAGATTTGTTTTGTTGGTATTTATTTGTTTTCATTTATTTTATTTATTACTAAATTTCATTATTTATTCATTATTCATTATACATTTTTCATGTATTATATTCATTATACATGTTTTACGTTTAGTATTATGAGGGTTTATTAAAATTAGACAGCTTAATTAATTATAGTTATTTACAAATCCATATATTGCTATGCAACATAGCTGTAGATAGGCAATAAGATCTTTTTTTATTATTTTTGGGTTCTGTGGGTGTGTTTTAGCAAGTTAAATAGTGTTTATTATCGTAGGATCATAAAATCTCTTATCCCTCGTCTCCACTTCAATAGATATTTAGCCTTACTGATCCGCATCTCAGTTTGAAGTAAGCAAAGTAGTTTAAGCCAAAATAACCGAAAACTGATTGATAAGCAAACTTACAAGATTGTTCACGAACAGACCCACCCATAAATTAAAAACTACAGATTTAAAAAAAAAAATCTTTGAAATTTTTTTTATTTGTCTTTAGATAAAATGAAGAAGTTTGCTAAGTGAGTTAGAGATTAAACCTTTCACATTTTTATTGCGTATATAAAACTTACATATCTCATTCTAAAATGTCGACCATGACAGACTTTAAAATTGCAGTCGGCAGCGAAGAAGTCATACTGCCAGGGATGTCAGGGGAAGAAGTCTTGCAAGCCTCTGTGGACAATCCCTATGAGCCTTACCCCACACCGCCGTCTACAAGCAGGTGGGTCTAAAATTCTGTCATATTTCGATGAATTTGACAACATTTTTTTATCACACAAATATAAAATCTCAATAAGAACGAAAAATCGTAAAAGCAACGGAGTTGTTAGATATATCGATGTTTGTGGAGTTATTACAGTAGCGAAAGAACGGTCGATATAAATGCTACAGGAAGGTGACGTCATCTCCCATTATGTGACATCAAATATATAGATGCATGAAAATAATCATGCATAGTTCGTATTATAGAATTAGGTTTTATTAAGAGTAAATAAATAATTTATTATTTTCTTCATAAAATATAAACATTTTAAAGAAATATAATTTGCAAATTTTATTGAGTAATAATATCTCACATTTTTAAAAATAAATAAGAAAAACTAAATTAAGACTCAAGTCAACATCGTCACACAAATTCCTAAGGTTTCGTTGTCTGTCTGTCTAGACATATAATCGCAGTCACGCGTGGACGTATCAAGTTTGAATGAATATCATATTATCTAGCATGTTTATTATTGGCCGAGTGGTCAGTACCTCTAGCTACAGGTTACTCGACTAAGTTTCGATTTCAGGCCGGGGCCGGTGTTTGTGAGATAATTTTCAATATATCTGTGTTTATTACGAATACTTTTATATCGAAATATGTATGATATTCTACATTTTCTTCTCCTTTATCTAATCTGCTATATAAACAATTTAGGGGTCTTTTGGAACCAATAGCATCTTTACCGACCCCGAATGAGCATTCAAAGAAAATTGCTAGGAATTACTCGCCTTGCTCAACAAATATAAATAATCTTAGTAATTTGTCTCTGAAAAATATACTATGTTGTTCATACACTTGCATAGGTTAATCTAGTATGTACATTGATATTGTCGATAGTGTATCTATCTTAAAAAAATAATTTATGAATTATGCCTATATCCTTTGATTGCTTATCCCCAGAAGGGGTCGAGGCAGACCCCGTGCCAACCCTAACGCCAACAACACCACAAACAACATTCATCACTTAATGCCAATCGGTAAGTAATAGATTAATAATTATTATTTTTATATAAATCTCGGTAAATGACGTTACAACGCCTGATAGTAAGCATTAAGAGGTATCCATTTGTGAAGACAGCTAGTGTAGCATGCGACATACTGCCCTAGCCAATTCCGCCTTGCAGGCCAAAAAAGCGCCTTTTCACGCCTCTTGAAGGAACCCAAGTTATACGAAGAAAGGAATACGTGTGCCAGTAAGGAATCCCACGTTCTGGCTGTGCGACAAAGAGAAGAATCAATCTCTTTGTGCGTAAAGTGGAGTCAGTGCAAGAGTGCTAATACGTAGGAAAGGAGAGGAAGGGATGTACAATTTACCATGGAGTGTTTTCTGATACCAATATAGTATATATTATTAAGACCCCTATAGAAAGATTCTTCTAGAATAAGATGACAATTTTGCCAGTGTCCACTCAAACTAAAGTTAGTTTAATGCCTCTCTTTCATTCCACTTAAAAAAGAAAGAATTAATATCTGTCCCTATCTATTCGGATCGAAATGAAAGTGTTACTTAAATTTAATTTTACTCTGTTCAAAAAAGATTGAGGTTTCCAATATACAAACAAAACTCTTGTTTCTACCATTCAAAAGTCAAATTAATTAATTACTTCCACAGGTGAAGTACCAATGGGCCTCATGGAGGGGACGGGAAGGGGCCCAGCGAGGCGTTGGGAACAGAAGCAAGTCCAAATAAAGACTATGGAAGGAGAGTTCAGCGTTACCATGTGGGCAACAGGCGATGATGATGGTAAGCTAAAATTGTTACATGAAGAAAATAATCATTTAAAAGCGGTTGCTGTAACGATCGGGATCAACCTCTAAATTTGCACAACAAAGCACTGAGTAGCTCGAGATAACAAAGAAGAGTTAGCTGTAAAATGTTGGCACCGCCTTTGGACGAAGTGTAGGGCAATCAAAGCTGTACGTATTTCTTTGTCTTTAATAATGTTACAAGAAAGGTGTTCTCAACCATATTTCTACAAATTCTGAATAAAAAGATAAACTCATTTATAAATTAATTGTATGGTAAATAGCATACAGCTATAATAAAATGTTTAAATCGATTAAGCACAAATCTATATTTATACAGCGAATGAAATAACTTCATATGATTACCAAAAAATATATGTAGTACCATTGCATTTTATTATTGCTTTATCAGGTATGTGTGTTTTGCTATGAATATTCACTAAAACTAAAACTTACTTTTTCTTTATTACCTAAAGTAGAAATTCTCAATAGGTATACAAGTACAGTAAACTTAATATCAAAAAGTCAATATCCTGCATCTCATATTTCAATGGGTACCATGCATGTCATTGTTCTATGGGCCAATTCAAAGACCAACCACAGCGAATGTTGTTCGATTTTCGCAATAGAAACCACAGTGTTCGACTCACAGCGCCAATGAGCTCCTAAATTTTTATATGACAATTAAATATGGTGAATGATATTGCTATTGTACTTTCCAGATGATGGTTCAAACCCTGAACCGGATCCTGATTATACGGAATACATGACTGGCAAAAAGAATATACTAGGAAATGAAGCAATGCCAGGTATGTAAAGTTAAAACAAATATTTGGCAGTGTTAAATGTTTATTTATTGATAACAACCAGCTGGTACCGGTACCCTTACTACTCTGCCAAGGGGTTCCAGGTTTGAATCCCTTCTGAAGCAAAAGCTGAGAGAAACATAAATATTTCTTCTCGATTTATTGTAAACCACAATTTATTAACGTATGTAAATTTCTAATATTTGAATACATGAAATATTAAATATTATATCTTGACGTTATCAAGTATCTGTATTGCTCATATTCTTACTTTGAACTTGTATAAAGGTGTGAGTGTAAGAATATGGTGTTACAACAATTAAATAATATTATTTTTCATTCATAACAATTTTATTCATGCATAACAAGACACATCCCAAAAGATGAGAGTATCTCACTAAACTACATAAAAACGAAACTTTATATTATTATAATTTACTTAAATTTAATTACTATTTAGAGTTCAATTTAACACGACCTTAAAACAAATATTCCATGAATAATAAAATCGTTTCAGGACTAGATCTGTCAGATCCTAAACAGTTAGCAGAGTTCGCTCGACCTGGACACAAGATTAGGCTAAAGAAACCTTCACCGGAATCATCAGACAGAACCATAGGTGAGTCTTTAAATATATTTTCTTATATTAGGAAATAGTTCCTTTCCTCTTTCGGTCTTCAAGCAGTACACTGTGTTTCCATGTGAATGTTAAGATCATTACAGTCTATGGGAGGTTATAAGAGTGATATCTTGATATTAATGCATTTGTTTATAGGAAATGGTTACCACTAAATATAGCTGATTGTTAAATACAAAAAAGACAAGTGCAAGTAGGACTCTACCACCTAGGGTTCCATATATTTTAAGTACATTATGGAAAATTATAGAATTTCATCGAAAAAATTTGGTTTATAAATATGTACGTTAACTATAGATAATAATAGACATTACTTTACTTTTGGCTGTAAACTTGTGTGTGTGACGACAGACGGACACGGGGCTCCATTTGAACTTAATAATGAAAATAAAGCAACTGTCTTCATGGTTAGTACCTGGATGGGTCTCCAATATTTGTTATCTTGAGCTCAATTAACATCACTTGGAATTAATTTTACTTTGTTCATCAAAGGCAAAAGTATGAGTCAGGATGTGGATTATATGATTGAATAGCATTTTAGCGTGGTGGTTTGAGCGTACTGGTTGTGATTGCTATAACAAAACAAATATCGCTATGGTTGGTCTTTAAATGGGTCGACAAAATTTGTTCTCTATAGTTCCGTGCTTCGGAGGACATGTCAAGCGCGGTAGTTACAATAGCGGCATTCACACATGAACCAGCATTGAGCGTGATATTATAGCCCAAACTTGTCTTTCTCCCATGTAAGCCTTGTGCCCAGCCGTGGGAAGTTTACAGGTGGTTAATGATGACGGGGCTTTTAGTCGAACGTGAGATAATTAACACGCTGTATACTTTAAACTAAACGACAATGTGAAGACAGCCGATATACGTGAAAAATTAACTATATATAATACAAAGTCTGAATCACGCTTGCAAAATTTGCAAGTGTCATCAGTATAAGGTCCGACATGTTACAGGCGGGCCGCAGTCCCCGATCGAAAACCATTACCTACATCCTAACTGTAAATACCTACAAAAATATCATATCCAGTAATCTTACAAATGCACTTAAACAAAGAAATGCATAAATGTTATTAATTTTGTTTTCAGCCTGTCCGCACAAAGGCTGCACCAAAATGTTCAGAGATAACTCGGCGATGAGGAAACACCTCCACACCCACGGTCCCCGGGTACACGTCTGTGCAGAGTGTGGTGAGTCTTCAAAGTGTTTATATACAGGATGAAAAATAGAATGATAAATGTTAAAAATAATAATTAATAATATAAGGAAATGACTTTATGGTAAATATTATCTTGATATATTCGAGCAGATTATTCTCAACATTTTAGTCGTAACATGATCGAATTTACGCGGTTAAGTTTTTGTGACAGGAACCCCTACTCTTTATTTATTTACAATCTGACCAGAAAGCCGCTGAAGTTTCTATAATGGCAACTTGTAAACATATTTTCCTGGGCGAGTCATAAAATATGCCGATTAAAATAACTGTATGGAACTGAATAAGTGTATGGAACTTAAATATCATTTAACTTAACGTTCCCAACAGGAATTCTATTCCTTCCATATTGCATTTAAATGATTGAGAGACAAACAGCTTAATTTTAGTTTAAAAGAATGTCAGCAGAATCGAATCTATAATATTTGCTTACATCAATCACTTATTGATCTTGAGTATATAGGTCGTTCATAAGGGTAAAGGTAAAGTACCTAAAAATTGTAGATATGTTGATATTTTTGCTATTAAAACTACATTCAAGGATTTTCTAAAAATTACTGAGTCTGTGAATGGAATCCACACAGATGTGAAAAGAACATCTTTTATATGTTGCTATTCGAAAGTATTTGTCTTGGAACGCCCTGAATTGATTTTGTGAAATTTAAAGTGTAAATGCTTAGTGAAGGTTATATTATACATTTAGGGCTGGACGGCTCTAAAACAGTTTAAGACACTAAAGACTTTTTTTTTCACATTGATAACATTTCCCCATTATTTTAAAGCATAAATCAAAAAGATGATATAGCAAATTCAGCCTTATCTCAACAATGTAATGCTCACATTGCCCAGTCTGTCTACTTAGCCTGAGGTTCTGGGCTCGAATCCCGCTCTGATATTTGCGAGTTCGCATATTTCTTCTGATATATATTTATTGTTATATTATTATTTGTTAACCATATTACAAGCTCTTAATTATGCTTACTTTGAACTATGTCATAGGTACAATAGGTCCAGAAATATTACTTTTAGTAATATAATATTTCGCATGACATAATAATAAAACACGCAAAAATACTAATTATAACATACATACTAACCTAACCTATAACAATAAACTACTATGGCAGCGGTCAATGTAATTACTGTACAATCCAACTCGTATCGTCGTAACGCGGAAACTGATGTGGGAGTTTAAAGTCAAAATATCTTTATTCAAATAGAAACATTTACTAAGTTCTTTTAAATCATCATAACAGGGATCATATGAGAAAATAAATAGATATAATTGAAGGTACACCTAAGTCTGTTTTTACACGGTAGATTGGTTCCAGAAGAAGCCGTGTAAAAAAAGACCGTGTAAAAACAGACTTAGGTGTACACCAGTTGGAAACTAACTCTTGTTACATAGAACTAAGGTGCCCATAAACGTGATAGTGTTTAATTTCACTGCAGTCACGTATACAAACTTTTGGAAAGATACATAAAATTTCAAATCGTGCTAAATGGAATAAAATCGTGTAAAAAAATTAAAAATATTCAATTTTCAAACCGTGTTATATCAAAACCGTGTACAAAAAGACCGTGTAAAAACAGACTTAGGTGTATAGCATTAATAATAGTGATAACATTAAGTGGTTATTAATTTTATCTCTAGCGATCAGTGATCGCTCAGTTTTTAAATACGTATTATTAAAAATGTCAAGCAACTCGTGGTAACAAATGCCTGCATTCCAAAACAACCCTTATAACGCAATAAAAAGGGTTACAATCACTCCTTACGAGAATGAGTGCTACTGTGGTAGCGAGACGCTTTATATTTACTCAGGAGTGATAAAGACGGGTAATAACACCTTGTTGAATGTTTTTTTAAATGTTTACAGGCAAAGCATTCGTTGAGAGTTCGAAGTTGAAAAGACATCAGCTCGTACATACGGGTGAGAAGCCATTTCAATGCACCTTCGAAGGCTGTGGGAAGAGGTTTTCATTAGATTTTAACTTAAGGTAAACGAATTTAAATAAATTGGTTAATTTACGTTAAAGATATTAAAATTTCTTGAGGGATTCCGCGTGAATGTATTTTTCGTGCCAACATCCCGGAACAAAATTATTTTTAAATGTAAGAATTTAGTTTAAAATGTTCCACCGCCTCCGTGGTTCATAGTTCATTTCCCATTGGGGCACAAATTTTCTGTTCACCTGGTTAGCTACCAACCTATTACCTGAGTCTTCCGCCATAAGAATAATGTTAACAGTATTGTTCTGTTCCGGCAGTCGAAGATAAGATCGGCCTAAAAAATTAAAATGTTATTAATTTGTAATGATAACTCTGAGCCAACATTAGAATATAGATCCTCGAAGTTATTGTAGCCTGCAACTGCTTACATACATATATAAGCTGTTGTAGGCTACAATAACACCAATTCTCAATTCCCATTGCTGGAATCAGATCCACATGGCTGAGAAACACGAGGAGTTTGAGCCATAACACTACCATGGCGGCCCAATGAGCCACACACCAACCGGGTGAAGGTTACTGTAACAACCGGAACCAAATGTTTAAGAGGCGGCTTTCTAAAGACGAGTTAGTTCAAAAGAAGTGTACTGAATACCACATACATTCTATATAAAACGAAATTAAAGTACACATTATATGTATGATTGACTATAATTTTCCAACGAGTCCTTCCTCGTTACTAAATATTTAACTGTAAATATTATTTGCAGAACGCACGTCCGTATTCATACGGGCGATCGGCCATACGTATGTCCGTTCGACGGATGCAACAAGAAATTCGCACAGAGCACCAACTTAAAGTCACACATACTCACACACGCGAAGGCAAAGTAAGTAGTTTTTTTTTTATTATACACTATATAATAATTCACACTTAGACATTACAAATAAACTTAAAAAATAACAATACAAGGACAAAAACACTTAGATGCAGTCGACAAAGACCCTGTTAGAGCATAAAGCTTCAGAGACACTCTTAAAATGCTACATACTTGCTGTTATTATAACAGAGCCTTAACATGACGTACATTACAGATGGTAAAAACTAAGTATAAAATACAATATCTAATAATAGTAACAAAAATACTCACAAGAATCTTGGATATTACATGTGATTATAAAAAGTATAACTGTATGGATTGGGTTCCTTTGCCATCTTTTTTTTATAGATATTTTAAGAATGATATGAAAGTAATAAAGCTAAGAAGTTTTTTGGAGAGTCTCAAGTTAAAAAGGATGGCTATATCGTTAAGTATACGGTTAAGTATATGGAATATGTAATTCCAGCATGTTTGGTGACTTGAAGTGAGATCTTCAATATTTCATTTTCATAGCTCATTTTTTATCATTCTCATGTTATTATTATATATGTATCATTTTATTGATTACTCCAAGTTATTAACATTAAATTTTTCTTGTAAGTCATCAACAAAATGGTGGCGTTGTGGAGATTTTGACGATTAGTTGTTGAAAACTACAAAAAGAGAATTTTAGAGGAGTATGTTACACCGGTATCCCAGAGCCAGATTAAAGAAGTAATAATCGCATAAAACTTGGATGTATAGCCTTTATTTCCCCTTGCCTTCCCCTTGTAATACGGAGAACTTACCCAAAAAATAAAGCTAAGAAATTTAAGAAAAAATTAGGAATGACTAAATTTTGAATTATTGTCATAAAGGATAAAATAACATGTAATACTGAGAAATTGTATAAAGAATGTATTGGCCAAATTATCTTATGGCAAAAGAAATTAGGAATTTGGTGGCCGGTATGCAATACATACTTCTCTCTCATCAACAGCCTATAACGTCTTCCCAGAATTTCTGCCTATATACCTTTTGTCGAAGAATATTATCGCTCGCGTCACGGCCGTTATTCGCCACTAAATAGATGGATGATTGCTTACAACAATCTAGTAACATTTTTACAAACATTCCCGTAATTCAGCTAAGTCTCTTGTCTCTGGCACCTGCTCATTAGGTGACGACATATTTTCAGGTTCCTTGCCTAAATTCAAGAAAATTTTCATGTTGTCGCTCGATTAATTATAGCAGCTTTAGCTTAGTTTTTGCGGATCCTGTAAATTAAATTAGTGATCATGTATTTTTCATTGTAATCTTGTAATTAGAGTTATCACAAAGTATTCTGTAAAGCTATAGTGTAACTCCTATAATTAAGATTGCATTTAACTCTTATTAATTGTATTTTTTTGTGCATGTTAAAATGTTAATCTTGTTGGAGTTAATAAATAAATAACCTTCCCAGTGCGGGGCACAGGCCTTCCTACATAAGTAACTAATGAGGAGTTTGGGGTCATAATACCATTACGCTGGTCCGATGTGGCTTTACGTGCTTCCGAAGCTCGGAGGAACTCCACATAAAAAATTTTGATTGACCCATCCAGGGAGCAACCATGGCCACAGTTGCTTTGTTAGTAATCTGGAAACCAGAGCGTTCGAAAGCCCACGATCTCCTCAGCCATCTATAGTGACATATATATATAGTGAATACGGAAAAATATATGCTTGTTTACTTGATAGTATTTATTCTTTTATGCAAAAGCATGTTAAATCAATGAATATTATGGATACTGTCTATTACATAACTCCAGTAGTAATAATTATTGACATACTAAAATTATGGTTACGCGTGATGCTGAGTTTCAATAATATATAGACGGAGGACGAGAAACGCGCTTTGAAATATTTAACGGAGTAGCTCTGGGCCGTACCTTACCCTGATGGTAAGTGAAAACAAGGCCGGATTCCTCAACCACAGAGGAACTGGCTCTACCTCACGAAAATAAAACAATATATACTATTAACATTATTGTTATGGCGGGAGACTGAGGTAAGATGGTTGGAGCTAGCCAAACGGACTTAGAAAAGGCCCTACCACCAACCAAACCAAGCAGAAATTTTCTGTCCCCTATGGAAATTGAACCTGTAGTTAAAGTAGATATTCTTGGCCACTAGATAGAGGCGGTCAAATGTATCTGTGAACTTCTCGTCCCCTAACTAAGCTAGATATTCAGAGACGGTTATATCGCGACATAATTGAAAAGTATAATATGTATAAAGTTTAACGCCTCCTTACCAAATCCGTAAAATACCGATTTTTGAAACCTGTCATAAGAAAAAGCCTTTTATTATGTCAATAGGCGATACAGCGGCTTTTAAAACGTTACGCGCTCCCTTTATTACCCTTCTAGATCACTATGTACTGAGTCTCATGCCTATTTACTTATTTATTTATTTGGTTTACCAGTAATTGTTCCACTGATCAATGTATATGCATACAAAACAATATATATCTTATAGCTAAGTGTATAATAGAGAAACGGTAAACACGACATGCATATTCTAGAATTGTAAGTTGTATTTACAAATAAAGTATATTAATGAAATCTATTCATACATATTCCCCGTTACGACGCTTTAAAAGAACTTAGTAAATGAGTCTATTTAAATAAAGGTATTTTGACTTTGACTATTGTTCACCCAACGTCATCATGCGCTCCATGTCGTTAAACAAAGTTACTTATCCATTATTCGTTGCAAAGTGTCGATGTCTCGTTCGGTAACAGCAGAGCACACAGTTATTATTAGAATTAGATTTTGTGTATACTTTATAGGAGAATTCGTTTCAATGAAAATATTTTAATCTGTCTTGCTAGCGAGGTGTATATATAAGCTTAACAATTTTACAGAGTTGAGGTTCTAATAGGACCATTGCAATGGCTGTTAGGGATGCATCCGATACCGATACCTATACATCGGCTATACTTTGGATTTGACAATATACCGGCATCGGCGATATTTTCTTGTTCAATAGAACGGCACTGGCGTATAAGATATGCAATGATAGGATGATCGACTTTTTTTTACTGATGACGCTAATTCAAATGCCACGCATCAATGTGTGTGCACAAAAAATACACTTCATTATGGTGACGAGTAAAATATTAAAATTTATAATTAGACCTTTTTATTCTGGGTGTGTGTTGTTTTCCAGACGGAAAACGACGCGTGTTTTCTTGAAAAGTGAGCTGGCGTTAGGCAATAGACATTTCGCGCTAGAGTAATGTCCTATTGCGCGTCTGTTTTATCTATTTCGTAATAAGTAAGGCTTGCGCTGTGCTCGGGAGCACCCCGTTTTTTATTCAGTATATGTTCAGAGAAACTTCGCGCTTTGTTCAATACCTATGTTATTTCGGTGTAGCTCCCCGTATATCTCCGCTAGATTTAACACAACTTGTGTTTTATTTTATCGTAATGTAAATCGCCGATATTTTTATGAATGTACTGGTATAGATGCTGTTTTTGTATATTTATTACTTCACCGATATTTTTATATATTTTCATATAAACATCGGTATCATATCGGCGAAAGGAGATTCGATGCAGCACTGTATTACAGGCAACTGGCTTAGTGACGTTATTAGGCTACGGTAACCGTTTACCGTTAGATTCTTAATTCTTATTAAATACCCCTATCATATAAAAAAACTATATAATCTGGAATAATTGAAGCCAATATCTGAATTTTAATTTTGTCGAAACTATATGGAATTATTCAGAATCGATCAGCGTTCAATTTAAGTTAAATGACTAATAATCAATTTGCCATAAATAATGGAATTGGCAACACCTTGATTTTTGTCATTTTTAGACAGATATTGTAGCGATTTTTTTTTGTTTTGAAGTGACTTGATAGGTAATAGTGACTGGGAGCACTCGACTGAGGAAGCACCGCCGCGTAAAAGAAGAACCCAGCCAAATATACTGCGGTGAGTAAGGTTGGGAGCGGGGACTTGTCCCAGTGCTACCATGACATAAATTTTACTTGATTAGTACAATGGGCAAGGATAGAGTATTCTTATTTATTTATAACAATGACATTTGTAGGTGTTAAATTAAATGCAATATGCAGTACAATTGATGTTTAAATGCAGTTCCGAAGTCCCTATGCAAGGGAAACAAAATGAAACTGTATTTCGGATGACGTCTAATTGAACACTAAAAATAATAAAATTATGTAATATGCGATTAGCGACCGCTCGCTATGTTAATGCACTCTATAATTTAAGTCGCGACTGAAGTACAAAATACTTGTGTCTGCCTTGACAGCTAATCTTATAAATTATAGATAATAAAATTAAAAATCATGTACAAACATCGTACGGTAGGCTTACAAGTTAAATTCACAAGTCACTATTCATGGCCATTAATATAATTATCTTTAATCAAAGTTACATTAATATCAAAATAAAGGAAAATTGTTATTGTACATCAACACGAAATATATATTTCGACCTATTATGTACAAAGAGCTACCTTGTCGCTAAATTTGATCTCTTCCAAGTAACCTTAGGGTGGACAGAATAAAAAATAAAGTACTCGAGGAAAGTTGATGGCGACGTATAACGAATACTTACAAGACAAATAATATTACATTCAAATACTAAATATATACATAAATAGGCACTTACTAAATGATAGATGTATAGACGACTTATTACATATTTATTAAAATATGAAATTACTAAAATATATATAATTTAAGATCATAAATTTTAAAATAGTGTTTGAATACTAGCTTTTAAAAACTGTTTAGTGACTGAACTTGCTTTATGTGGACGGGTTCCAATAAAGAAATATTTATGTATGTTTGTATATTAAATATAAATATACATCAAAATCAGTATTATTATTAGTGTTGAAAGACGTTTGCTGATGAATAGATCTTCTTAAACTTATTGTTTTGGGTAAAAGGACAAGTTCCTTTGAAACAAAAACTAAACTATTATACCAATTTATATGAATTTAGTGTAGGGATAGATTAAATCCGGAGAAAGAATTTCATTAAAGAATCCTCTTAAATGAATGGAACGGAACGAAGGCTGCATTTTACTCGTGTTTTTTGGTGAAGGTAAGATGGCTGATAACCTGATGGGGAAATATTCATATTAAAGTACGCTTTGTTAGCATAATTATTTGTAAAGGGAAGTCTGTAAGTCAAACCGTTACGAATGATAACCTGTCGACTGTACTAGCGTACTGCTTAAATTGATAACTGATCGATTCTGATTTTGTGCATATATTTAGTTCTCACGCAAAACTTATATTTAGATATGAATTATAATTTTTTTACTTACATTACTTTTAAGGTTCAGCTCAACTGAAAAGGAAACATTGATATTTATGTAATCACATCTGTGATTTGATAGCATTTTTCGTTGTCACCAATTTCTGGAAAAAATTTAGCTCCAAAATAACTTATAATAACAGTTAATATACTTTAAGTGATAAAGTTCGATGCAAGATGGGTGAATATCATTATTAACAACTTTTCTATATGTTTAAGTTTTTTTTACTTCTATACTTTGGTCTACGTTCTTCCTCTGAAGGTTTTCACCACATCCAGAGGAAATTGATATGGTACCAATGTGATAGTACTGATGACATTATATCTATACTAGCTGTGCTCGCAACTTCCTTCGCGTAGATGTAGGAAAATAACAACACAACGTTTTTATTTGGATAAAAAATAATGTCCTGTTACCTTCGCAGGAAATGAATTATTTTAGAACTAATTTGGTTACCAAAATTTACATATGCTGTCGCGGACTACTTTCAAATGAAAACAATTCCAACTGACATGACTTTTAAGTATCTTTAACGGTTTACAGAGGGACGGAACGAAAGCACTGAAACAGATTATTTTGTCTCGTTTTTGCAACATTTTTTTATTGATGCTTAGCTTCTATGGCCCTAGCGTGATGATAATCTATAGCCTTCCCCGATAAATGTACTATGCAACACAATTATTTTTAAATTTGAATCAGTAGTTCCTAAGATTAGCTTGTTCAACTAAACAAATAAACTATATTTACAATATTAATATAGATTATTTAATAGAGATTAAGGTTATATTACAAAAAAATGTTTCATTGATTTGATATCCAACTTCGATATCTTTTCTTTAAGCTGTTGAGAAGTACTTATAATTATTATTGAATACACCTTTCTTATGGTACGGGGATCCGATCCTCGTTTCCAGTCCTCTGTACCCTGAAGAGTTTCTTCAAAACGTGCACCAACTGCATTTTGTCACAATTCAAGGTCTTTTCATGTCCAATTCCCTGTCTTTGTCGAACTTAGTATGTCGTGTCCCAAATGCAAGTGTACACTCATTAGATAGGGTCAATCTGTACAGTGTCAACCTTGCATTGGTTTCAATGACCGTATGCAGTAGGAGGAGCGACCGTATGCTTTCCATTGCTGCCGTAGGTGTGGTTTTGAAAGCCCCAGACGTACTCATAAAATAAGTCTAGTGGTTTCGCTATTGGAGTTAACTTTGTTGGATTCTTAAGACACCCACACAATACAAATTTAAGTTCCAAAAAAGAAACGGTTACCTTATTTTGTAACTATGATAGCGGTATCAAATGATTTATCTCTAATATTCATTGTCTTTACGATAAGTTTCACAACACACAAAAAATAATAGACAAAAAAAAAAACAGTAAAGACTAACATTAGTAACAGTCTTTACCAAACCACGGATGTACACTTTTTAAATTTGGCAGATATAAATGCAGTTTACTTTTAGAAAATAAGCCCGCTGATTTAAAGAACTTATTAAGATCCGTAAGAACACATTAGTTTCACAAAAACGGTTATTACGGTATTTTGACGGTTAGTTTTTGCATTAATATTGATATTGAGGATTTAACATTTAGGATTGAACAAAATGTTAAAAACCACAATATTTGATCTGTTTTTACATTCACAATTTTATTATTGACTGTGGATTTTAACATTTTTAAAACAATACTCAACGATGTGTAAAAGGAGAGACAAATCTTGCTGAGTTTCTTGCCTGTTCTTCTCAGGACAAGACCCCCTGTTAGATTTACGAACAGATATACCTTAGATTGAATGTCACTAAGTGTATACATCTGTACCAAAGTGGAATAAAAGATTTTACTAACAGATATGAATTAGATTTGTTGCGCACGTGTTTGCAGAATGCTATTACTTTTTGACTTTGTTTTTTTATTGATTTTATCTGTTGTTGTCTTCTTTAGTTTCGGTTGTTGTTACTTTTTTCGCTTAAATATAAATATTAATTTTATCCATTTATCCGCCTTCTCATTTCATTACTAAATAGGCACTAGCTCACCTATCCGTCCTTAACAAGATTGAAGTTCATTAAGTATATACATCTGTACCAAAGTGGAATAAATATTGAAAAAAAAAACCAGAAACCAAAAAAGTATTGATATCAGGAAATCATTTATTATTACTAAAATTTAATTATGGGGTCAAACAAAATAAAGACAATAAGGTACTAAATTTGGACCCAATTGAGCTGGTTCATAATAAAAATTATTTCCAAAAAGTTACAAAAATTATTGTATGCACTGGTTCCCTTAAAATGGTTTTATTATTGTTTTGTATGTTGTTACTTGCAATATTTTTATTCATATGTGTGTAAAGTGATAATAGTATGTTTCGATTCAGGTTCGGAAAGTATGTCATTTCTTCACGAGTGGAAATGACAATTCCACACGTGCATCGAACGATACATTCGGAAATCCATGAAAAACAGTTGAATCCTTTGTCAAGTAATAGTTAATATGGCACTTTGAACAATTGTTGAGAGTTTAGATTTTTAAAAAATACAAATTTTGTACAACAAACTTTTTAATTGAAAAACCACATTGATGCATTTGGATGTTATATGCAGGAGGAAAACAAAAAGCTTTAGTCTACGGTGTTTCCATCATTTGTGTTAATTGTGTCATTTTGATTACAGATCAAGAAACTCTCTTTCACGAAACGGCGGGAACTCTTATGAATCTGCAAGAACAACACCGCAATACGTGCAACTGGAGATGTCTCCTGATGATTCAAACCCACAATTGATCTTCTACACACATGAATGAAGTGACATTAAGTGAAAGTGAAATTGTGTTGAACACTAATAAAGTGAAACAATTAATTGTGTGTAAAAGGCTGGACTTAAAGCACAACTTTTGCCTATTATGTGTAAAGATTTGTATAGAACTTTAGTGTATGGTAACAGTCCTAGACTTTGGCTGGAAGGCTCGAATGGCAAGATTTCTGAAGACTGTTGATTTAAGTGTAAAGTAAGTTATGTTTGGGATGTTTTAACTAATTTGCCTTCTGTATATATGATTCTAGTCTGTCAAAAGCATTCAATTTTCTCTTCTCTCGACCCTAGTAATTGTGTTTGAAACAGACAAGCACAATTTTGAAACTGAACAGAAAAACTTTACAAAACTTTTAATATATTAGTTAAATACATCTCAAGTTGAAATATATTAATTTTATGGATAAATGAAGTGAATCTGTAATAATGAAATCGAATCTATCATTATATTTCTGCCAATAATGTGCTTGGTTTCAGAATGTATTTTTTCATGCTTTTCACATTTAATATAAATCTTGGGAAATAATAGAAAAAGATAATGGGAACATTATGTTTTACACTTTTAACAATACAACCTTGTGTTTATTGGATAAGCACACTTCTGTAAGACTTGTACATATTTTAAGAACATTCATATCCTTGGATTATCTATAATGTAACAAAAATGATTAAATTACGAGACTAAGCACAATAATGTTGGAGAACCACTAAGTTGAACGTTCAAACAATTATTACAAGCAGTTAAAAGTAAGATCTGGTCAGATTAATGATGTGTATTGAGAAATTCTTGTGCTCTATTGGTAAATATTAAAAAAAAATCATTTTAAAAATTAGCAGCTTGAACTACTACCTTATTTGAGTGATCTCAGTAAGGTAAATAAATATTTGTTCAATCTGCCCAAAATCAATGATGAAGATTGTAAAACCTGATAAATAATGACTATGAATAGGTGTGGTATTAGTCACATTGCAATTTCATTCTTATATAGCCTTAATAGAATTTATGTTGACTCTATTTTCGTCAATTCCAGTAGTAAAATTGTCTTGAGGGATTTAAATGGAATTATTGAAGCTTTACATTGATTTTCATACTAAAATTTGAGAACAAAATTGGTGTTTTCTAAATTTCTGCCATTATGTTGATCTTCCATGAAAACTTCAATATGAGTACATTTCTTTACAATCAAATGTCTGACTAAGCTATGCCCAGTTGAATTGAAAATTGCTGTCATGTTTAATGTCTTAAACAGTGTCTGCCTTCACACTGTCAAATAAGCGAGAAGCTGTTCTAATTATATTTTAATTGAGTAACATGTTTATTCGATAACACAGAAACATATCAATTAGGAACTTTATTTTAATTTCACAGTTTTAGAAAAACAAGTGCGAAATATATAATAATTTCAATCTATACTATAAGTCTTCACATAGTTTATCTTCAGTCTTATATATAAATGAATCTAAAGAGTCATATGGATATAGTGAACGCATGAAAGGTGATATAGCTAATAATGTCCAACAAATTAATTTAGTTGTAATAATAATAGTGAGTTAGGTGATTCATAGTTTTAAACATCCTACTATGGTTTTGGTGTGGTATTACTGTATGATAATTGCAGGCGTTACTAAGGGTCTTCTAATCATGCTAGCGCAGATTCTAAGTGCATTGAAGATTTAAAATATAATAAAAAAATACTAATTTACTAAATTAAACCTTTGTAACAACGTCATGCTCATACTTCTCATAGCAAAACTCACAAGTTCTTTTTTATGTGAGTTTTTCTATGAGAAATATGAGCTTAATGTTTATGAGATGAGTGAATTTTCTATTTTTACTTTTAACTCTTCATTGGGCTTCAACTACGGTAGCAACAGTAAATTTTGTTATTGCTTTCTTCTTTTTAAGAATTCCAAAATTGTAGAAATTTTGTAACAACAAATGACCAACACTAGAAAAAAAAATGTTTCGAATTCACACACGTTAATTAATTACTTAAGTGTATAATACATATACATATATTTATAGTAGAAAAGTATAGTGATACAACACTGATAATAATATGGTTCTGTAACCATTAGTACAGAACCGCAAAACTGCCTGAAATCTTACGCTTGAACGAATAATATTCTTGTACATTTTGTACTATAGATATGCCAAAAAATAATTATTTGTAATATAGAAGTTTACTTTAAGGAATTGGGAATGTGTACCAATTTTATAATTGTGTTATGCAGAGTAGTTTAAAAATTATTAGCTAATTTTTAAGAAGATGGACCATGAAGTAATCATGTCTTATACTGGGATGAACTTTTAAAGTATGCGAATGATAAAATTTAAAGTTGTTATTTTGGAAACACTATGTTATGAAGTCATGTTTTTTTAGTAATTTTTTTCCAAATTTTCTCTCATTTTGTATTGAATGTGTCACATAAAAGTGAATAATAATATTTAGTGGCTCCAGAATATAAGTTTCAATCAAATAAACATTTACTGGGTGTCAAAGATGACGAATAGATTTGTGGTTATTAACCTGATTGACCTTCAATGTACGCGTCATGTAAGCTCATGTATTTGGCGTCAAACTCGCCCAAGATACTTTGATATGTGTAACACTAGCTTGTTACACATATCAAAGTATCTTGGGCGATATGAAATGAATGCTAAAATAATATACTTTTGTCTGTATTGACTACATCCCTTTGCCTTTTCTTTTAAAGTAAGAATTCTACGAAAGAAAGTATTAATGGAGTAAGTGTAGATCTTGCTTACTTAGACAAGATTTATGACTTTTTTTATGTAGCAAAATATTTTTACAGTTAAAGAAATAAATTTGTCATCTTGGATGATAATTTGTGATATATATTTTATAGTAATCCATACCCCACAGGCACATATACACACTTATGCGAGTGACTAACTTTTTTGCTATTTATGCTTGTTAATTGTGTAAACATTAGTACTAGGTCGATGTCTTCTTTCTCTGGAGGTGAGCGTTAATGTCTGCGACAGTTTTATTTTAAACTAATGTAGACATTATCGTTTGACTTTTTTGATGAATGCTTATTTTGTTCCATTAAATAAATTTTGAATTGATATAGAAAAATAACTGTTACTGAAATTACTTGACTGAATGTGATGGTTGATTTATCTAAGTAGAAAAAGTTTCGCTATTCGTTATACACTAAAGATGGTTCACGTTCCCAATGTCTGCATACATGTAAAAATATTTTTATTATATACAGACGAGGAAAAAGAATCAGAGAGCCTAAACTAGATGCATTTCGCTAATCGTTAATATGTATGAGGTTTTACATAAGCTCTCGTTTAGCTATCGAACGTATATTCACGAATCCCATACATTTTTCATTTAGCGATTTTATTGCGATTATCGAAATGCATTGTGTCTGGGCCTTCTGACTAAGATAAAAAAATATGTGTTGGCTTTCCTCCTTAAGGAATTGATATTTTCCAGTTTGGATATTTTTTCTAATATCTTTCAAAAGTAAAATTTAGCACAAATTAAATTTTGTTTTATGTTTTATTTGATGGAAGTCGTTTCCTACATAGGTGTCGTTAACCTTTTTTCTTATCTGCATCATTAGAGTGATATATGGCAAGAATATATTTAAATTTAACAAGTTTAAATAATATTTGTTTAACACAGGGATTGTGTGAATTTTGTAAATCAAAAGTAGAGTATATCTTAGTAATTTAATAGAATACGAATATTTTTTTGATGTCTAGCAACATTGATACTAAAATTTTAATAAGTAGATCAACAGAATTACTTACAAGGTCAATTAAGTTCAGTTATGATTTCTGTCACGCTTTATCTCAACATTTAAAAGTCAAGAAACGCAAAATGTTTGGTTGATTATTTTTATAGGATTTCCCCTAAATATACAAAAACGAAATTTGAATTGTAATAAAAGTACTTTTTAATGACTCAGAGCTATTACAAAATACAGCGCAAATGAAAATGTTGCTACACGTAAAAATATTTGTCAGTGCTGCCAACAGTCTGTTCAGAATTTTCTTTTAAATAGTTTTTCTACAATTTCGGAGCAAAGCTTGTATTGTAGAATATTTTTTCATGTATGCAGTGTTTTATTAGGTCCCATGTACTATATTGACGGCGAGTCGTCCTGAAAATGAAATGTTTTGTAACGACTGATCTGTATATAAAATTAATAAATATAATAAATACTTAACCTTATGATTTCGACCATATTGAATTTATTACACATTGTGGCAGTGTTTTATTTATAAGATCATGGTATTTCTTTTCGATCGTCACGCAGTCTTCAAAGGATTTCAAGACAATAAATTTTAAATTTCCACTTGTGTTTCTAGTGATTCATTATGGTTGATTTTTATTGTACGAATTTTTGAGGAAAGAACCAGAATAAATTGTAAATATTTATATAAATGTTCGTTTTAATTAAAATTTCCTCTAACATTTTTTTATTAAAGGGTGGCGGAGTCACTAAATAAAATATATAATATTATAATAATTATTATATCTCTAAAATTTCGTTGAAAAGAAATACAAAAAGTTTGGTCAATACCCCTGTATACTTGACCAGAGGTCCCAAGTTGGAGTCTCGGTAGGGACTCGGGTAGCCGTATAAAACAAAGAGAATGGAAATTTTAAAATTCTTCTTTTAAGATATGGCTCAAATATCTTAGATTAAGCCAAAACCGTTATAAAAACCCATCCCCTCTTTTAGACATTATACCTTCGCTAATTGTTTTTGTAAACAAATGGATAGTGTTTCATATATTTTCTTGCTTTTAATTGATAAATATTATTTTTTTAGAACCAGTCTCAACCGTATGATGCTCAGAATAAATTTTATGACGTCACAAAAACAAAAATATCTGGTCTAAAATAAAATGTTCCTTATCTTGACAAATGAAGAGGAACACACCACACACCTAAGCCAGAAAAAAATCAAATTGATTAGTCTTAAACCAGAATTTAGGTAGATAAAAATTCTATAAATAATATGTAAAGTGATTTAGGTATATTTTTATAATTTGATTTTTTTTTAATAGTAGATTTTAAGTAATAAACATCAAGGTAATAAAATTTAAGATTCGGTTGAACATATAAGTCTCGATAATGGAACATGCCCATTTGACATTTATCTTATTGATTGACAGAAGTGACGTGTAAACTGTATCCTTCGGTGCCACATAATTTTCTAATTAAAAACAAGAAAAAGCTCAAAATGAGCGTTTTCAAACGTGATAAGAAGGAAGAAGAGGATAGCAGTGGGAACCCTTATCAGAATTTGGATAAAACAATCGTTTTGCAGGAGGCTAGATACTTTAACCAAACTCCAGTAAACCCACGAAAATGCAGTCTTATTTTGACCAAAATTCTGTATTTACTGAATCAAGGAGAGAAATTCACGGTCCAGGAGGCTACAGAGGCATTTTTTGCTACCACAAAACTGTTTCAGTCTAAGGATGTAATGCTACGCCGTATGGTTTACCTTTGCATTAAAGAACTAAGTACATTGGCACAAGATGTAATCATAGTAACATCTTCTTTGACTAAAGATATGACTGGGAAGGAAGATTTGTACAGAGCCGCTGCTATAAGAGCGTTATGTAGCATAACAGATAGCACAATGCTACAAGCTATCGAAAGATATATGAAACAGGCAATAGTTGACAAAAATCCTGCTGTCAGTTCAGCCGCGTTGGTTTCTGCGCTTCATTTGTCTTCTACAGCCCCGGATTTAGTGCGACGATGGGCTAACGAGGCTCAGGTATGGGTCTAAATTAATTTATTATGTGTCGTAACTTCCGAGTTTAAAAAAAAAAATATATCTAGTAGTGATTCCATGATAAGACTTAGGAAAGAAAACAGTTCGAATTTCAAACCTGTTAGAGAGGTAATTCAGGCCAATATAGGAAAAAAAGAAATTTATTTTATAACAAACCTATTTTTTCGAAATATTCAAGAGTATAAATAAATTAATATAATCATATATATGAGTATATTAATATAATCAATTGTATTAATGTTAGTGTAAGGAATCAGGATTATTGTTTTCAATTACCACTTGTTTCTACATATCAAAAAACATTGCATCAAAATGTACTTTATTAAATAAAGACACTTTTCACATAGTAAGTTTGTATAGGCCTCTGAGAATGAAATCATCAATCAAAAAATTTGATGTTAAATTGAACTTCGCCAAGTCTTTCATACAAATAATGAAATTTCAAGTTGAAAAAATGGTTTCTTTTGAGTTATAAAATGTAATTCTGCTCATCAAGATATAAACAAGGACTAGCTACACCTTCTAAATACTTTTAAATAATATAATAAGTTTATATGTGCACTACGTCCACTATTTAATTCACAAATTCCTGTCGCAGGTCTGCTGGTAGAATTTGGTTAGAAAAGAGCAGTACCTTGGTACTCAATTGTTGTATTTCATTTTTTTTAACCATTTATGTGTAAGCATATGTAACCTATGTTCTGCCTAAACTGATCCAGGTGTATTATGATTGTTTCATATTTTGTCAGGATTACCCTTATATGAAAGATTAATGGGTTTGGTAACATAGAGCTAATTTAGATTGATCCTAAATGATGATCCTACCTATATTTGAAGGTTAACTTCAATATAGAAGAAAAAGATTATTGTAAATGCCAAAGCAAAATTAAAAATGAAGTGCGTCATTGAAGGAAAGAAAAATCAAATAGAAAAGCAAATAAATTGAATTATTTAAAAAAGCATAAATCATTTAAAGTTAAATGCAATTTCAGCTGTTATCTTTAACTAAAATATAAAGTGATATCTGTATTTTAAATATTTATAATACCTGAGTGTTACAACTGTATTATTTTACAGATTGCACTCGCAATGTATAGAACAAAATAAACCAATGTGTACATTACATGGGCTTGTCGTTTATTTACTTATTACTTCAAATACTAATAAAATGATAATCGATTATGTTCAATGAAAGCCAGACATAACCTAGAAGATTTATCTGGTTCAACTATTTATTTCTAAAAGCGGTTTTCTGTATCTTTTGCTTTATCAATTTTGTAAATATCAGGCCTCTTTAATAAATTTGTGAATCCTAAATTTTTAAAGTTGATAAACTCCTTCATTTTGGAACAAACATATGTAACTCCACTTTGATAGTTGCCAGACATATCAAATAATAAAATAGAATATATCTTTATTGTATATCAAACAAATCAAAAAGATTTTGTTTTGTAATTTTAACAAGGATTCTGTACAATCATAGAGAATTATTTACAATTTGATTAACATTTAAATTGTAATTATTTCATGATACGAAAATATTAATCAGCAGAACACCATACAAAGATGGCTTTATATATTTTTCATTGTTGTTACTTGGAAAATCCACACACTAAATTTTTGTTTATTTTTACAGGAAGCCATAGCCTCAGATAATGCAATGGTGTCCTACCATGCACTTGGAGTAATTGCTGGTTCCAGAAAGAATGATAAGCTGTCCACTGTGAAGCTGGTGACAAGACTCGCGCGTTCTTCGCTCAAATCACCTTACTCCTTATGTCTATTAATCCGTTTAGCCGCACAGCTTGTTGAAGATGACGATTCAGACGCTTCTCAACCTTACATTGAGTTTATTGAATGCTGCTTACGTCATAAATCTGAAATGGTTATTTACGAAGCTGCTCATGCTATTGTCAATTTACGTAAAACTGCCAGAGACCTTGCGCCTGCTGTCTCAGTCTTACAACTGTTTTGTGGATCATCTAAAGCATCACTGAGACTTGCGGGAGCGAGAACTCTAGCTAGATTGACAGTAAAGCACCCAACTGCGGTCGCAGCGTGTGCCGTGGATCTTGAAAACCTTATTTCCGATCCTAACAGGTCTGTAGCTACCTTGGCAGTTACAACTCTGCTTGCGACAGGCGCAGAGAGCTCTGTTGACCGACTGATGAAGCAAATATCTAGTTTCGTGTCAGAAATATCGGATGAATTTAAAATTGTCGTCGTCCGAGCTATAAGACGTCTCTGCACCAAATTCCCGCGGAAGCACCAGTCGTTAGCTGCATTTTTGGCTGGTATGCTTCGAGATGAAGGCGGTTTAGAGTACAAAGCAGCTATAGCAGACGCTATCATCGCGTTAGTTGAAGAAAATCCTGACGCTAAAGAGACTGGGTTAGCACATTTGTGTGAATTTATTGAGGATTGCGAGCACACAGCTTTGGCTGTCCGAATCTTACATCTACTTGGTCGTGAAGGGCCGAAATCGCGTCAACCATCCCGTTATATTCGCTTCATTTACAACAGAGTTATTTTAGAATCTGGACCAGTCCGAGCTGCCGCTGTTTCAGCTGTTGCCCAATTTGGGGCTCAGAGGCCTGAATTATTACCAAATATAAGAGTTCTTCTATCTCGCTGCCAATTGGATGACGAAGACGAAGTGCGTGACAGAGCTATATTTTACAGCGCTATATTGGACACAGAAGATGAACAACTCATCAATGATTACATTATAAATGTACCCAAACCAAATCCTGTGTTACTCGAGAAAGCCCTAAGAGATCATATAGCGACGAATCCTGATGAGCCATTTGATATTAAAACGGTACCGACTGAGGAAGAACCGAAAGAAAATAAGGAGGCTATCGTTGAAATAGAAGTTCGGAAACCAGTTCAGATGTCCATGGAGGAACTATATGCTGAACAATTGTCCAAAGTTCCCGGGGTTGAACGGCTGGGCCCAGTTTTCAAAACTAATCTGCCTCTGGATTTGACGGAGGCAGAAACGGAGTATAGAGTTCGCTTAATAAAACATGTTTACGGTCACCACGTGATCTTGCAATTCGAATGTATAAACACCCTTAGCGATCAGATACTAGAAGACGTTCATATCAGACTGGAATGCCCTCCGGAGTACGAAATAAAGTCTATAGTCCCTTGCCAGAAATTGGTTTACGATAAGCCTGGGAGCGTATTTCTGGTAGTGGAGTATCCTAGTGCATTTCTGGACAGTTTGGGCACTTTTGGGGCGACATTGGAATTTACAGTACACGATTGCGACCCCACTACTGGAGCACCAGATCCTGGAGAAGGTTACGCGGATTCCTACCCTCTGGAAGAGTTTGATATGGGCTGTTCTGATCAGATTAGGGCAAGAGCGGCGGCTGATGACTGGGATCAGACTTGGGAAAGATCTTCCAATGCTCCACAGGCTTCCGACACATTTGTACTTTCTCAGAACGATGTAAGCGATGCTGCGAAGGCAGTTTGCGAGCATCTTGGCTTACCTAAAGCAGCCATAGTAGGAGAAGCTGTTAAAGAAATACGCGGTGGTGGCATATTTAGAGGTGGAGCTCCTGTTTTAGTGCGAGCTAGATTGGTTTCAAGCCCGTCGGGAGTAACCATGCAATTGGCAGCCAGGTCTCCCAGAGAAGACGTCGCGCAACTGCTTTTAGCCGCAGTTGGTTAATCAGTATTTATATTACTACTCTGTGATAAAGAATGATTCTGCTAATTCCACCCTATCTTTATACCAATTTGCCAAGTTAAAAACATTTGTATTTGAATTGAAATTCGTCAAAGCACATTATACGTTTTTAGGTTATACAATCAATGGTTTATAAGTTGACATTTATAGATTTACGTATTAATGACGCAATTAAGATTTGGCTTGAATCATTCTTTATTATTCAATCGGTAATTTGAGTTTTAAGGTCGATGTTAAAATAAGCATTTGTTGTTTACTTTGACACGTAATTAACACTTGTAATTATCAATTTAAAAAATATTTATATGATTATCAATATTTTCAGAATCAATAAAAATCATCTTAATTTTGTAAACGTGCAATCGTAAAAAAAACATTTATTTTCAAAATATTACTCCTAACTAGTGTTTTGTGCCCTAAGCGACAATTATTAGTTTTATATGAATATGTGTAATAAAAAGTGCCCTTTCTATTGTATTTCTGTTTCATCGCCTGGTTCGTAAACTGTCTCAATACAAATTTAAGAATAAAAACATACAGTCGATTAATTAAAAGTAAGTTACTAAGTTGTTAGTATAATGGCAAAGGGGTTAATTAAAAGCAACTCGAATAATAGTCCCACTTCTAGGTTTCATAAATGTCAATTAAGACAATTCTCTTGTCAATCAGTAGAAGCAAAAGAGAAAAAGCTAATGAGTTTTTGGCTCATAATGGTGGAGTATTTTATTTCTTATATTGTATTTAGTGAAATTTTTGGTTTGAAACTGGTGCAGTTTCATGCCAAAAAGGTTCGATGCATCGTGCAATATATGGAATACACAATTCACCATGTATTGGCGACTTACGTAACAATTTTGTGTTTTATTTTTATTTATGCATTTGTAGATTGAACTAAACTTACAATCGATTGTAAAAAAAAATAACGATTTTTTTTACAATATCATATTTTCTCATTTTCGTATCATTTCATCATAAACATTAACATTACATTCCATTTTCAAAAATTGTTCTCTTGTAGAAAGTCGTATAAGTTCGATTCTATACGCGCTCGGTGACATTTGAGTATAATTTTTTTAAAGTAACTTATTCCTAAAACAGCTCGTAGCACTGTGAGTGTGATTTGGTATGTATTCTACAAAGCCTAATTTACCCACAGAATATAGAATAGAATAGGATAGAGAATAGGGCGCAAGGCTTAAGGCCGCTGAGGATTTGTTCATAAAGTGAAGAATAAAATTAAAAGCTATAACGTAAGAATAATTGATAGGCTAGATGGGCTTGGCTGTGGTGCATTTTGAAATTTAGCTTAGGGCTGCCAGTACTCTTAATAAGGTACTGCATGTAAATAAAGATATGATACCGATAATTTCAGTGACGCGTGTAAATTAGTTTTACAACTTCAGTGTCATCAATTTCTTTTATTCTTGAAATTGATACCTAATCGTTAGATTGCTTCTCACATTGAAAGTAACATTCAGATTAATTGAACAGCCTTTCTGACGTTCTCAATTTTGAGGTTATATAATAAATTCTAAAAGTAATCTGTAATCTCAAATTTTAGTAGCATTTCAGTAGAATATTAAATTATCTATATTGTTAGATAAGAAGAAGAACTAGGAGGGTGGAATTGTTTTTTTCACCTCCGAACACTATATAAGGCGTCTTAACCCGGCGCGAGCCTCTTACTCTGCTTACTCTGCGCCTAGCCTTCGTTGAACGATCACACATTTTCTGTTACTCTGTTTCTGTTATTTTAGCCCACATGTTTAAATTTTGTTTTGTTAATTTCTAATTTAAAATAATTTCATTGCAGTTGTAATAATTTTTCTTTTTTAAAAAATAAATTCCTAGCCTATAAGAATATGGTATTATGGATTAAAATAAATAACACTCTTGTATATTTTAATTACTTAGTTTTATTATCACAAATCACCTATGATATGATAAACATTTGGATTGTCAACAAAAATATAGTAAATTACATTTTGTAATTGAACAAAAAACTATGATTTTCAAAATCTTCACTTACAGTTATTATTACTTACATCTAATCACATTGTAATTATTTGTATTCTAATCACATTTGTCTTAGTAAAATTTTAATTTGGGATGAGATCTGTAAGCTAGTATGCGAATTATTCTGATAAGCCCCCCATTGCTCTATCTATAACCCATATACTCTATGGTATTACCAGCATTTGACTATGAAAATAATCGATATAGTATTTATTAATAGAAACACTTTTTACGCATCCCCAAACATTGGGCAATTCTAAATCTAAACTTAAATACAATGGTCTCTTTTACTCATTATGATTTCAAAAATGACAGCATCTTATTAACTTAGTGACGTATTAAAATGCAGGTTCAAGCGCCTTGAAAATGAATACATTCAAAGAATCCAAATATGTATACATGTATATGATTATTATCATGTGTTCTATTCATCCAAAACCGTACATGCAGCCTAAAGTTGTTTAGTATGCCACAGTCACAATTTGCAAACAAAATATTGTTCTTTTTTCAAAATTAGCTTATTTATATATTTATTTAGGAATGACATCAGAATTATTCTGGAGACAACGCATCAAAAGTAACGGTTTAAGTTTTGAATTCAAATTTGAAAAAGTTCAACGTTTTTCTCAGAATGGAGGTTATACAGTTACACTTTTAAATGCGATATCACTAACTTTTTCATTACCTAATATCTATTTGTTCCTATCGATATTGAAATTAACAGATCTTTACTTAAACTAAATTTCATTCAAGTCTCTCACTCAAATATATTAAAATATCTAAGATTACTATTAGAAGAATCGGAGTGCAAACTAATTTGATATTGTCCATCAATGAAGTTAAGGATGGTTTTTAGGGCTCTTTCTAATATTTTCGCTTGCTCCAAACATTTGGTGACTACCTGCCTGTAATTAAAAGATTTTGAATCAGATTTAATTGGTATAGTAGACTTGAGGGCCTGATTTGAAAAACAAAGTAAGTTACAAGCAACTAAAGACAAAAACTGGTAAATGACGATCTTTCGTTTTGTCATTCTTATCATCAAAACGAAACGAGCAAAAAAGAACGCATTTTGTTTGTTATGAAATTAATTTACATCAAAAATATAACCTCGAAACTATATTTTTGGAAAATATGTCAAACACCGATCTTTCAAGGTCAGACTGAATTAATTACGAAATTTGCATAGGAGGTTCGTATTTTAATAGTTTTACAAGTAATTTATGTCAAGATACTGTCAAGTACTGGTCTTTTACTGTCAAATTTTGTATGAAACACGAAATCACTAAAATAACTATTTTGAGCGTTTTGCATTTTATGTTATAGGCACTATTGGTGTCTGGTATTATAATATTAACGAAATATAAATATTATTTTACAGAAAATCGACTTTTACCTATATTGCCTACACCAATGCTGACTATATCGATAGTATTGCACTTTGTCAACAGTATTGTCACTTTCTAAGTAATCGATATTATCGATCGAAAACTAGTATCATTCGATCGATCGATATGACGATCGATATGAAATGAATGCAATAGTCATTAATAGTCAATGAAGGCAATAGTCATAATTTTACCCAGTAAAATTATGACTATTGCCTTTATAATTATATTTATTTATTTTCTTATACATATTCCCTGTTGTGACGATTTAAAAGAGCTTAGTAAATAAGTCTATTTAAATAAAGTTATTTTTGACTTTTGACTTTGACGATCGATCCAAATCTAAAGTCCCAGTTAGAATAGTCCCATAATAATGTCCAATGTATAAATACATACCCGTATCTAGTTATTTTCTTATCAGTCGATGCTTCTATACCAGCCTTTAATATAATTTCTTTCAAAGCTGTTCGTTCATTAGCTTCTCTTTGGATAATGCTGAAAGAATAAATAATTAACATTGGAAACGATATACAGTAATTCAATTTTAGTTTTAATTTTTATGGTCCTATAAGTCTGTTAGTTATTAAAATGTTATATGTGATATTATATGTAACTATTTGTATGTAAATTAAATAAAAAAATTGCTTTTCCATATCCATAAAAATCTATAATAAGATTCCTGACTTGATAAAAGGAAAATGGTAACTATGTACCAGATGTAGGCAAGCTCTTAGGAGCTGGTTGCTGCATGAGACGTTTTATAACGATCACGTTTATTGGTAATGTATCAGAATAAAATTAATGTCCTTTTAATTGTCTTTGTGTGTACATAAATTGTTAAATAAGTAAATAATGTCATTTATTTAATTAACAATGCTAATTTCATGCTATTTAATGAAAAAATAATTAATAATGCCCCCAATTCCGTTGTAAACAGACTAAATTAAATTTAAATTTTTCGTATCTCTTTCAAACCAATTCATTAAGGGGGTAGAACGACTATAGAAATGTAAAGTTAGTTGACACTTACGACGATATATACTATAAATATGAGTAAAATCCAATGTAATGTGTATTTTAGAAACGTCACCAATGTTTACGATCGCCTGCGAATTTTATACAAGCAACAAGCCGCTCATATTCAATTTAACATCTAAAATACGTTCTTGAGGGTATCCATGAAATTTTTGCTTTTTGCCTTGTCACAATAAAATTAAATACACGTCGCTCAACAAATTCGGAGTTTTTTATCCAAAATTATCACCATTCATTCAGCAACAACAAACATCGCCAGTCGACTGAACTAAAATTTTATTTAATTTTATTTTAGTTCAGTCGACTGGACTTAGTTCAATGGACTAAAATTTTATTTTAGTTCGTACAAATATAATCGAGTTTTAGTTCGTACAAACATAATGGAGGCCAATTTAGCGATGACGATCTAGATACAGATAGGTCGACAATTTAATGAAACGACACTATGATTATTAACTTACCTTTTTAATCTTTCTATAATGTAAGCTATATTCTCATGCGATCGGTTCGCTCTGTCTCGCAACAAACGCTTCTCATCCTCCTTTATTGCATCATCGTATAGCTGTGTTACACTTACATCGCTGTAGAGAAATTATCACGTATACTAATCAAATATTAAACATATAACATGAAGACACGATTTGAATGTTAATTGAAGACGTTTACTATACTCTCAGGACTACTTTTTAAGGTCGAAAACTGAACAATTCTTATCATATGGCTGTTTCTGATTACCATATTGACAGCATGAAATGAAATTCTCTTAAATTAAGTTTTAGTGAGAACGCAGAATCAGGCCCATTGTGACCGTGAATAAAGTGTTATAATTTCGTAAATTTTATCTTTTACAACGAAAGTTAAATATATGAGGTGAATATCAAGAACTACCCCCATAAAAAACAATCCGGGTGACTTATCCGGTTCGGGTCCAATTCCTCCCTTTGACTAGATATTTTTCTAATTAGTACAATGGTACTTACATGAACGTATATATATCATTAAAAGATTCGCTTATTTCGCTCAAAAACATTTTGACTAAGGAATGTGCTTGTAAACTTTCATTTTCAATCCCACTGTCTACCGTACTGTCATCTTTGACATTCACAATGTTAATATTGGCATTATTATTTGATATTTTATCAGAGTTGTCATTTTTATTTTTATCATTTTTCTTCCCAACTTTGATGGCATAAACAAAACTAACAGAATCCAAAGACACTTCATTTTGCTCTTTCTCATTTTCATAGTTATTCTCCTCCAAACCCAATTCATCCAATTTTTCAGTAGTGTTTTTAGTAATGACAACATTATTGGTAGTTTCTTTGTTAACATCTTCAGTATTGCTAGTTGCAGGATTAATTTCAGTACAATTTTTAAATGTTATATTTTTGTTATCTAGTTTCAGTAAATTTAGGTTACGTCCGACTGTCCGGACTACTTTGACTTCATTTTGAATGATATCATTTTGCTGAAAACGAAACAATTCTGATGTCATTAAGAATATTAAGGTGATTCATTTCAATATGTTCATACACCTTTATTTGAAACAAACCTTCAACAAAGGGTGTCTTAAAAAACTATGAGGTCCTTAAGTGACATTGAATACCACAGACATATTCAAAGAAGAAGGGGTTTTAAAATTAAGATGTGGCTCAAAGATCTTAAATACTAACCCAAATTTTAAGAAAAAATATCTGTAAGACTCCTAAGATGTGGAAAAGAGTATCCGTACCTCGGCACCCGAAAAACGGCTTTCGTATACCTAATTGGATATTGAAAAATTATGTTAGATACTATTTTAAATACCTGTGTGTCCTCAATAAAGTTTTTCCAATCTTCGAAATGCGCTTTCAAATATTTGATGATATGGGATCTTGTTTTTACAACTGAAATAAAATAACAATTTGCCTGATACACAAACTATAAAGCTAAAACCTACTCATGTAAATATAGCCATATAAATACTGATAAAAAAATGTAAAATTTAATTTGACATTCTCTATAGATAGTTTGGTGATTAAAACAAAAAAGTATGGAAATTTCCATTCCCAATGTAAGGTCCATCCGAAAAATTTCATTCCCCCATTCCCATTTCCCATTTTCTTATCACTACATTGGGAATATAATTTTTCATACATTTTGTTTTATTTACATTATCAATAAGACATAATTTGATTTAATTTCGTATTTTCCGAAAGTTTCTACAAAATGACGTCTACCGTTTGTCGTCAAAAATTTCACGAGGTTCTACAAGTCTTGGCCCTAATAAAAGAAAGAAATTGGATACGGTTAAATGGCATGGCTCAAAGGTCTTAGATACCAAGCATAAATCTTTTTAAAAATTTCACTTGAATGCCGTAGTATTGTTAACTAACTCCATCACAAAACACTTACAATTGCTTCTGGTCAGTTTCTCCGTATCGAAATCTATTTCCTTCCGGTCGAATTTAGGAGCCTCGAAGGTAAGACTTTCCGCATCCGGCTGGGGATTTTCCAAAACCTCTAAAAGGTTTGACAGTGAATGTTCCGCCTCAGACAATTCTTGATACGTAGGATTATTTTCCTGAAACATATTTCAGCTAAAATATAGTATTTTTAAACTTAATTAGTAAAATGAACAACTTTTTTTTGTAATATACACAAAAATATGAGACATAGATTTATAAAAATCTGTCTCATAATTTTGTGTATATTACAAAAAAAAGTTGTTCATAATTGTTTGTTGTTTGTTTTTGTTGTTGTTGTTATTGTTAGTTGTTTTAATAATAAAGGGTTTCTCTCAAAAGACTTATATTATATAATGCATATTTTTGAATTAGTTTACAATTACAGTCACTCGATATTTATACTAATATTAGCTCAGCAGCCACAAATTAAAATTGTAAAATTCTTTTGAGTTGGATAGTCCTGTTATCGAGGAAGGCTATAGGCTATATAACATCACGCTATAACCAACAGGAGCTGAGCATAAATGAAAAATGTTGCAAAAACGAAAGAAAGCTCTTTTTCAGAGCATTCGTTGCGTGTGCCGCGTATATGGTTAAAGTCTAGCAAAAATCATGTATGTATGATTTGTTCTTCTTAAATGACTATATCTTAAGGTCGACTCCCTATAAACTTTATGTGATAGTTAAATTTGTAATAATCATAATTTAAATCCTTATCCAAATAAATCCAACAGTAAAATCATGTAACCTACCCATCTACGTACATTTTTAATTTTCCGACGTTTACGTAAATACAGTCGCGGGCACAGAGTTAATTATAAAATATTTCATGATAAGTGTGTGGGTTTAAATTAAAGGAAGGCATTTTGTTATATCTCTGTGTTGTCTGTGTTAATGTATAAAATAAAGAATCGATAAATATCTATCTACTAAATGCTTTGATGCAATATAAGGAACCTACACGATATTTCTTGTCAGTAAATTTTAATGTCATTAGGTACTTTAGCCAAGAATCTAATACCCGAACTTGAACGAATTGACAAATACATTTTATTTTAAATCACTTTCCAACCATTTGTTTTACATTATTTTATATAAGAAATATATATATTTTTATGTATTTACATGGGTCGGAGACAACATTCACTATATTAAATTTAAACAACAAGTAAACAATTGAATATATGTTATTTGATTGATTATTGAACAAGTAGATGCAATGTTCCAAATTAATGTCATCTTCTACTTAATACTCAAGGGTAAACCTTGTTACCTTACCTTGTTACCTTAAGGGTAAGGGTAGGTATTAAAAATTGAACTCACTCTAAAATAGTAAACTTACCTTCAACTCTTGAATTAACACCATGCCACATCCAAAAAGTTGCATAAAATCTAGTGGCTTCATGTAATAATTTAATTTCCCTAAAAAAACATAATTTTGTATATATTTTTATTAAAAGCACAGAAAATGACTCTACACCGCTTATCATAATCTTACTTAAGTCTGCCGCCATTACAGTAATATTTAACGGCAACACAGTTGAACGTAAAATAGCTAGCTCCTCTATGGTTGAGGAATCGGGGTATAGCTCGCTTCCATCATCAGCCTTTTCATCATTTACATGAATAAAGGCCAGGAGCTACCCAGTTGAAAATTTAAAAAATCTGTTTTTTTTATATAAACCCAACTGGACAAGGAGATCCAACATGTTTTGTTGCGTCATAGTACCCGTCCACCTATATTATACAAATATTAAATATATATATTTTATTCTATAATCAATTCCGTTGAAACGATTACCAGTACATATATGTATATGTAAGTTTTATTTATAAATGTAAATAAGGGCTAAATTTATAAAAATTCGATTCTCAAGAGCTTTTTTGAAAAAATAAAACATATATGATAAATCTTACCTTTCCTATCGCATTCGCTTGTGTACATAGATATAAATTTATTTGATATCAATTTTAATTCATTATTATAGACATCAAAGTCTTCAATTCCAAATATCAAATCATGTAATATCTCTAATTGAGTAACGTTTCCTGTGAAAATTTTGTGTCTCTGAAAATATTATTATTATAATTTAAATGGAACTTTATACAAAAAAAATATATTTTATTCTTTAAAAGTCTAATATAGATATTTTAAATGCATCCCAAATCCACAACTTATTTTAAACATATTTATTCCAAATCAACGTTAACGAGACCGTGTTCCTAACAAGTAATCAAATAATAATGTTAATTACTAGAAGTACATAAATATTTAAATAATTAAAAATAATTACCATCAAAACTTGCGTAAGAGTATCTTCGATTATTTGTGTAAAAGTACAGACCCATTCATCAAATCTATTCCTTATTCTCCCATGCATAACGTCGTTTTTTATGTGAAACGTTTCTAAATAATAGTCCAAGATGTAAGCCTCTTCAAAATTAAACATCTTTTTTGTTGGTGCTGGATCATTTTTTAAATTTAGCTCTTTTGTTGTCTCTGGGCTTTGAATTTCAAATATGGACTGTGACTTTGGATAAGCAATTTCACCGTCAACTTGTTTGGGTTCAAAGACTTTGGTGTCGATCTTTTTAAAAATTGGCCTGTTCTCATTTTGGTCTTGAATAGCAAATATGGATTGTGTCCTTTCAATATCTAACTTGGATTTCGCCATTTGGGATTCATCAAATACTTTTCTGTCTTGAATATTAGAATGATTTTTATAATAACAATTTTCATTTCTTATATCAGAGTTCTGGATTTCGAATTTATTCAAATAATTGTTAGTTTTTAAATGGCTAGTATGTATACTACCTTCAACTTCATCAAATATAGATTTGTTATATTGTATTTCGAATTCTGAGCACAATCTGTCATCAGCGTTTTCTTCCTCGTAATAAGACTCATTTTGTCTATTCTTCTCTATATAATTATCTAGTCGATTATATTCGTTTGTGTATATAATTTGTTCATCGATTCGTGTATTTCGACATAGTTTTTCATAGTTCAATGATTCTTTAACGCAATTTTGGTATTTATTCTCTGCGTGTATACCAGGTGATGTATTTGCATTGACCTTTTTGATATTATTAATAGGAAAAAAGTGGCCAGTACTTGATTGTTCTCTTAAATTCTGATTATGATTATTATTGTTAATTGAATAAGAATGAATATCGTTTAAATCTATACCCTGATCATCTCTAATAGTATTAAGTTCTGTTGATCTTGTTATTTTTTTCAAATCAAACGTAATTTCTGGTTTAGGATAGGCAAGGTGAGGTAAATCACTTGTTCTAAAACAATGTATATCGAATGTTTTTGCTTCGGAGTATATCTTTTGGTCATTTGATATAAGAACCTGTGTGAAGAGGATTTTAATTACATTTATTTCAATAAAACAAGCCCGTGTTTATAGTCCATTTGATAGAAGAGTACTGGGCACACACAACTTACTAAGTATGAAATGAATTACTTAGTGAAAAATAATATTATTAATATAAAATTGCACCAGGCACTCCTTACACGTTTATCAATTATCACTATAAAAACACACACACTTTATTTTCTCCCATATAGTTATTATTATATGAAGGCACATAATTACATACATAATATGTAATACGTATATTTTCATAACTTAATTACTGTTAACATATATATTGATTGTGTGTATATGGTAGATAGTTACAAAGCAACTATTAATGTAGTTGTATTCTGTACTTTCTGTTTAGAATTTGTTTTGTATGTTCTTTGGAGCCGGGATTTGGTTTTTTGGTTTTTTGGTTTTTTGGATATTTATAATTTTATTATGATTGATTTTAAAGTCAAGCGTTTGACGTCAGCTTTGGCGACTTGTATGTTTGTTAGTTTCAGCTTTCTGTTATCCTATGTCTGTAACTCTAAATTCAAGTCAATGATACCGTCTACTCTTTAATAAAAAATATTGCAGATACTTACCACTTCAATTCCATTACGAATAAGCTTTAAACAACAAGTTATGATGTCTGCATCTTGCTTAACGTGACATGAATTATTTATATCACTGCAAAAAACTGAAAATAATAAAATAATAATGGAGTGCTTTATGGCATTGAATTTAAGGTTGATTATTGTCTGTTGGGTACTGGAGAAACACAAAGACCTTGTGTTCTGAGCAACTTGTGTATTTAGACTGATTTTAAGTTCACAAAAACAAGATTTAAATATTATAACAGACATCTGTACATCTAGGTGTATCTGTATAGTATAAGCAGCAACAGAAACAATTAAAAATAATAAAAATATAATGAAACTGACTAGAAACTAAAACAGAAGATATTATTTGAAATTAAGTCCATTCTGTGAGACTGGTGCATGTGTGAGTTTTGAAAAGAACCTGTGATTTGGAATATCATCTTTGCCAATATCTCGTGTGGACAAAATTTCACTTTCACACTTCTACAACACACATATATGTATTAATATTTATTTACCTCGTTTTATATCTTTGAAAATGTATATGGTAAATAATTTTCGAATATATGTTTTATCTATCAATCTAGACGATAACAGTCACCAAAAATATATGTATAACCTTACATCCTGTTTATTAAATACCGGCGAACTAAATGCAGTGATAGTGTTAGCAAGGGAACTTATTAGGGTATGTGTGAATCGTATCCCGACAAAACGCCGCATAATTCAAGGGAAGGGTAAGTTCAAGGTAATTTTATTATAACCATTTAAGACAAAAAGGCATATTATGAAATTGTTTTTCAGGTTATGCGGCGTATTGTCTACGATGTTTTTTCGTGCGGCGTTTTGACGGTCGATCTCTGTGAATGAATCTTGTAAACGTTTAAAGTGACGTAACGAAAATCTAATATGTTCTTGTAAACGAAATTGAATGGGAAGTTGTATGAATTCGCGTAAGCGAATACGACCGCGTGCGCTTAAATAATACTACACGGAATACAATGTATATTTTTTTCTGATTAAACTCTAAGCAGGGCCGCACGCCATCGCCATACAATAAGCGCAACATGTGCCTTGTAAATAAAATCAATTAATGCTCTTATTTTACAAGAAAGATTAACAAATTTAGCAACAATATCCATAGAGGAGGCCATATTAGACCACATTTACAAGAAAGTATTAAGGATTTTGCTAATAGAAACCGAGAGTGGAATAAAATATAATTAAACTAGTTAGTTATGTTTATTTCTTACACATTAGACTCTTATTTTTTGTAACATAGCATACTACTACGTATTAGTTAAATAAGTATTATTTAAAAAAAGACACCTATCTAAAAGACACCATTAGATATAAAATTATAAATAAAGTATGTAAAAATACAATTGTTTAGTTTTATTTTTCAATGAACGGAAGCGAACTGATTTTACCTATTTAGAAAAATATCATTTGAGTATACAAAACTGGAGAACATTTAATTCGGTCAAAATTAACAAATACTAAGTTACATAGACTACGATATATTTATAATGTTGGGAGAACATCCTTACCAAACCTTATTAGTTCATTTCCTGAAGCAATCTTTCTCATGAGTATTGTTCTTTATATGTAAATTAATGATTAAAATGAATAAAGACCTCTGCTTTAATTCTAATAGGATTTTCATTTCAGAAATCATTAAAAAATATCTTTAAATTAGCTTTAGTTTAAGCGAATACATGCTCATAACTAAATTTATTTAAATAATTAATGTTCTTATTTAAGTTACTTTGTCATTTATTTAGAGGTATAGAATAGAAGAATAGAATAGAATATATCTTTATTGTACATCAGCCAATTCAAGAAGAGAAATACACAAAAAACAACTACACTAATTGTGTACAAAGGGCGACCTTATCGCTAAAAGCGATCTCTTCCAGGTAACCTTTTGATGCACAAAATTACAGATAAAGTATTGTAGTAGGTAATTACTGACATCTTTTATTATTAACATAAATAAATACACTAATGACTTACCATAACATGGCGGCGGTGCGAGGAACCTTCTAGTTATTTTCCGCGCGACAATGACGCGTTGTTGCCCGCCGCAGTCGCCGAAACACATCGCCTCTATGTCTGACTTTAAACGTTCCGTGATTATCAAACGGAGTTTTTTGTCTGAAACGAAACACCATGTATACCGTTGCCAACGTTTTTATTTCTTAAACATACATTTTCTGTTACAACTCAGAAGCCGCAACTGAATCGTTGTATGGTAAAAAAATTCAAAACCTCATTACTTCAAAATTACGCATGTAATCTTTAAAATTAGAAAATTACAGGGAACAAAAATGAAACAATAAAAAAAATGAAAAATAAATTAGAAATGAAATGAATGCGATGAAATGTAATAAGTTTTTATGGCACACGTATAGTGTAGGGAATAGGGTATATATTATTATTGTTTTATATTAAAGGGTGCGGGGTTGGTTTACTCCAACCATCCTAGTTCCTCTAAAAGTCACTCTTCGCCTTGACGTCACCAAATGTCTCCCGGACGTTACCCGGATCTGAGGTAGGTTGCCCATCTTCATGCAGGCTCTCCACAGGTATTGACCATGAAACGAGGTTGAAAAGGTATCTGTTAAAATTGCTATGAACAGACAAAGAATCGTAGAAGTCTTAGTCGAAGTCTACTTGGATGTAGTAAGGCTTTGGAAAGAGGACGATCGATTCGCAGTAAAGCAAGACTGTCAATTGTGCTTCAGTGTTGTTCAATAAGTATTTGATATGTTGACTAATTCTAGCTTTGAACCAACTTGGAAAGAAGGGATTAATGGCTTTTTTCAATAGATTTTACGCCTGCCCCCCTACTACTTTATCAGCAACATCGTTGCCAGTGCGCCGCTGTGTTATCTGGTCAATTGAAGAGTGATAAAGATGTTATTTCTACCATGTTGAACCCAAGTAGCATTCTTGAATGTGGTTCAAGGTTGTCGAGAGCTCGTAGAACGGCTTGCTATCAGTTGCCTGCAGTTACCTCTCTCGTTTGTATTGCCTTTGTTGCTAATAGCTAATAGAGCGACGCGAGGCGCTTGGTCATTCATACGAAGTCAAAAACCTTAACTTCTCCAAAGCCCTCCTACAGCTAAATAGACATATACTCTATAATAGGCATCTTTTTAAACTAAGTGTTATGGGCAGTTATCTGTGCAGAGCCTACATGGAGGTCGCAGAAACAGCGCCTGATGTCCTGCTAGAACGCAGTGCAGTGGCAAACTAACGCGCTATATACCTGGGATATCTTGGTAGCATTGGGGAAGTCTTCGGTGCCATCAAGGCGCTTCCGGAGAAGCTGAAATGGCTGGAGTGGCACAATCTCCAACATAAAAAGGCGCAATTGACGTCGATTTGCTGAAACCTCACGAAACGACTTCAGCCTAAATGAAACGGTTGGAAAGAAGGCTTACCTGATTGAATATACTTTTCAATAGCTTCAAAGTCATCGATGAGTGTGTTTGCATCTACTAAAACATACCGAACTGCCTGCAGTTTCGGAAATTCATCTTGAATTATATTATCTTCAATATCATTGACATCATTCGTGGTCTGGAAATGTATCGATATTGGAGAAATATTTATTTTTATCTTGTAAATATCAAACGCGAGTTGCGTATATGTTAATAACCGATGTTTTAGAGGGCACTAGTTTTTCCTTATCCCTATTAACGAATAGATTTCACAGTAAAAGGGAATAAGTAAGTAGACTCATACTCCACGCGAACGAAACCCTATCCATGTAGGGATGTTCGCCGATTTGTTTTTACAATTGTTATAATCATTATACGTTCATTCAGACCATGAAGGCCTTCAAATCGTTCAATTTTGAAATGAAATCAAGTCAAAAATCTGGATCTCAGGTTTTACTAATTTTATGTCACAGATATCTGTCGTTATTCTTCAACTTAACAACACTACAAGATTTCTTTATCGATATGAAGCCACTCCGAGTAAATGACGTTGAAACCATTGTACTTACTCGCAACAAAATTATTTTTTTAAAAACAAATAAATCTTGTTATATTGTCGATACCAACAGTACTAGCCCTAATCTGGCAACATTTATGTATTACGAGTTGTAAAATTAGTCCGCCAAATTAAATAGTATACGATACACTGATCTCGCAGAGCGGAACGGGCGCTGCCAACAGAGTGTTTAACACTTCCTTCACAATTTATTGCTCGCTAGAGATTATTTCTCAAAATTCATGATACAAAAACCGGCCTATTTGTGTTTTTCAAAAAATTATGGTATTTTAAGAGAAAGCGCAGAATACAAGAAGGTAAGGAGAAAGGCAAAAGGTACTGGCTCTAAAGAAATAAGCTGTAGATTTGGTGTTAAAAATAATATACCAAAAAACAATTTGACACCTCTATTACTTTACCAAAAGGTTATATACATTACAAGTTTACTTACATCATCTTCTGTATAGTTTTCGTCTTCTAGATGAAAGGTAACTCTTTTTTTAGGCTTGTTAATAACTTGTTTATCATTTTGGTATGTTTTTATTGTTGTTACGCCTAAAATTAAAAAATAAATAAAAATGTTGCTAGTGCAGCGAAGTAACAAATATATGAAAATATTGAAACTACCTTATCAATTTAATAATAAGAGCGGTTTTTCTAAATAAACCAATCTCAGGATCCGGACTTTTTTCATCTTATGATAGAATTCAGGGCTTTGAATTTCGATGTAGCCTAAAGAGCACTATATTACCAAGTTTTCTGCCATAAGTTATCTTTACAGCATTCATGAGTTCCAGCAGGTAAGTTAGCCAGTTTCCCTGTGGTTGAGGAGTACGAGGGTGTAGCTCGCTTCCATCTTCAGCCACTTACAGATCAGATCACTTACCATTACGTGTTCTGAACGCCAAGAGCGTAAATAAAAAATAAACTTACCTACCTTCAAAGTTAGGTACATCTTCATCACTTCTATTCCTATTTTTCTTCGCTAAAATCAGAAACCTTAAATCATTGGTTCGTAGATTGAAATTTTTTTCTGCACTATTCATGGTTTCTCTACCAACTTCATTGGTGGTAGAATTTCTGAACTCCAATTCAGTACAATCCAAATTTTTAAGTGAGTTTATGTTATAAATGTATGAATCATTTACGGTTTTATTATTCTCGTATCTAAATGATACTCTATTTTGTATAGGATTAATTGTAGGGACTGGTTCTTCATTAGAAGTAAACGATGCTACAACATTATGGTTTTCAATATCGACTCCAACATTATGGTTTGCAATATCGAATATTTGGGATCGACTTAATGTTTGATTATTAGCAGGTGTTGAGATATAGGAAAATCTTTTAGATAAAGGGATATCACAGGCTTGGACTATTGATTCCTCGCTCTCCTGCGACGTTTGGGTATGTCTATCGATTTTACTATTGATTTCTGAAGGATTTTGCATAATAACCGTTGGTATTTGAATAGGTGCCCATAGTATATTATTTAATGGCTCATTTGTTCCGTATCTTGAGAATACGGCTTGCCCAAATAATGGAGATGGTTGGAAGGTCGCCATTGCTTTGGATTGATGTTTAGTATTAGTATCTGTTTTGTTGATTACATTTTGGTTATTGCTTAAAGGGTACGACGACGACGACGTGGATGCTTTGATATGGCTTTCTGTAACATCTTGTGTAATATTGTTTTTTGGTTCGTTGTTCACCGTTATTCTTATAGTGTAAGGTACTTCAGTGTTAGCGTCAGTTGCTGGCAACTTATTTTCAATATTATGATTTTTGGGGGGTAAGATTTGTCTTTCATCCACTAAGCTCGACGGGAAGTTATGTGGACTAAATTTCTGTGTGTTATGAAAGGAATTAGATCTAAAATTGGGCGAATAACCTTGACTAACATAAAAATTTGGTTTATTCAATTCAGTCGAGTTTAACTTGTAATCTTGACAAGAACTTGGGACGGAGCGTTCAAAGTTTTTTTTTGTTACATCCCGATCATTAGAATTGCCAAATCGAGATATTCTTGGATCTTCCATAAATGGTAGGGACTTCTCGTAGATTTCCGAGCTGCCGGACATAGTTATTGGAAACTTATCTTTCGGATTCGAAGGAGCTAATTGCTGATGGGAAGTAGATGGTGTTATGTAAACATTGGAATTGAATTGGTTTGTTCTCGGAGGACTATGCGGATCGATATGCTGCCGGTTTGAAGTGATTGGTATATTGTAGGAATGTGGAATAGTATATGTATTGTACTGTTCATTAGAATTATTTCTGTGATGGAGTCTCTCGAATGATATGCGTGATACGTCTGATATATTTCTTGTTCTCTGTTCATTTTTTACCTGCAAATCAACATAGTCAACATAATTTTCTATCTGATAAAGGTATTCCAAAGAGTGACTTTGGCGTGTGTTCACCAGCTCTCAAACAGGCGATTAAATGTTAACTGTCAGCTTTAGATATTTCTTGTATATGGTGAATGTTAAGAACAGACGTTTAAATAATAATCATCTGTTTAATTGTTGTGAACACCATGCTAAGAATTTTAGAGAGCAATAATAATAGATTTAAATAACAAGTCATACTCAGACCAGCACACCAAACTGTCAGATTACGAACTTTATTTGTTGTCAACTACCAATTCCATTATTCATATCATTATTAACTGCATTATTTGATGTTAGAACAGATACTGTTAATAATCTTTGACAACAAGACCAGTGGTCTTTTGGAGGCACTAGACAAATATTCAATGGGGTTTCCCCCGGCAGAAGCTGCCCTGAATCTACCTAGTTCTATTACACTGTGCATAATAAATGCAACAATGAAAAATTCTATTCAACTCCAAGAATCCGATGATTGAATAATAGCCAGATTCAATATTTAATCTTGGTACCTAGTATTTTTTTATTAAATTATTTAAAATAACATTGGTTGCTTGGTAACTTATCTGTGCTAGGCCTATTATTATCTGTGGATAGAATATTGGAACATTGTCTGAATAGAACTAGATTGGTCAGCCCTATCATTTAGATAGATAGATAGATAGATAATAAGTCTTTATTTCCATTTCTACATCACACACAATCCATCCAGACAGTACATAGGTTACAAGACAAACATAAATAAATAATAAGCCTTTTTATTCTGACTTTTCAATTAAGGAACAATAATGGAAATTTTGTTGTTAGTTATAATGTGTTGTTATATATATATACATATATATATATATAGCAGAGACCTATTTTTAACAACTGCAAACCATCTTTCAGTTCTTCCATCATAGAACTAGCTGCTGAACCATTGAGGCTGGTCTATCACTCTAGGTCACTGCTGCTTCAGGACAACACTAGACCATACATTGCAGAACAGCAGGCTGCAAAACTAGAGGAGCTGCAATTGAAATGTCTGTGATATCCACAATACTACCGGGACCTTGCTCCAAATGAGTACCATTTTCCATAATTTGGAAAACTTCTCAATAAAAAATTCAACTCTCAAGTAGCAGTATAAACCAGTTTTAGAGATGAAGTGAACTACGTATGAGATAGCAAAATTATTTTATAATAAAAATATTTTACTGACATTCACTTTTATAATACTAACACCAATAAAACACCAATTTCAAATGTAAGCACCTAATATTTAACAATATAATTTTGCACAGCTGTTAATCTGCAGATATTCCAGACACAATAGAAATCAATATACAACCGTAATGGTAATACAATAATGCTGTATACAAGTACTATAAATGGTCTTCCATACCATGAAATGTTAGGAATATTGTAGCTCATATTCAATTAACTAATTATTGAGAAATTACTAAGAGGTATTAGAGGTAATAAGAAATAAATAATTTATAAAGTTAAGTATAAAAATTTCTAATGCTTAGAATTTTTTATTATTTTATTAGATTGACAAACAACTTCTTGGAAAAATTCTTGGATAGTATATGCTCATGGAAACCCCCCTTATGCAATATACTTAAGTTGGTGACAGCAGTATACAAGATTTGCAGTACACAACTTAACTAATCCTAATTCTGTTTGTTCTACCTGACCTTTACACAATTCCTTTGGACTAGGAAGGAGAACAGGGTGTTTATGGCACAGTTAATAGTAATTTTTCTCATACATATTCCCTGTTATGACGATTTAAAAGTGTCTATTTAAATAAAGATATCATGACATTGATTTTGATACATTAATATACAAAGTCACATTTAAAGTTTTAAATTCAAAAGAACTTAGTCATGTTGTTCTCCGATATCTTTAGTACCAATGTGGTTTTTATGTGCATACTTATAATTTTTGTCGTGAAGGCATGTTAGAGACCTACCAGCCACATGCTAAACGACTGTCGTTTGAGGGGTTCACTGGGAATATCCACTAAAATACCGCAGTAACTCCAATGCCCAGACCACTCTCTGGCTATTTCGCCTTACGAGCAGATTTATGTACCTAATACATACATTTTGTGAATGAAAGTTATGATGATCTAATGGGATCAGAAACAAAACATACGTCTCAATTTAGTATAAAATTCTATTATCAAACTCACGTTTTCGTAATCTTCACACCATGCTTTAACACCAGTTACGACGTTGAAGTAGTAAAATTTACCTGGTGTCGATTTAGATTGACATAATATCCAGGGGCTTTTTTTTGTATTTTGATTATTAGGATTCATAGTTGCACTGTTCACTAGTTGTTCACGATTTTTTAAGTTACATATTAGTTACTAAGCGAAGTAGGTGTTTTGGCTACAGACATCACAACACAGACGTGCCCTGACAAAGCTATAAACTTTACAAACAAAATTTTTGCTGACACCCGCGAAAAACTTATAAATTTTGAAGTTTGAAAAGTGTTGGAAGACATCTTTTTTTGCGTTTCGTTACACCATGCACTTATAGTAGAAAAAGAAATAAAATTCAAAGTACTCTGTGAAACACATAAATATAACAGCAGAGTTTTTGGCGCGTAATGACGGGGTCGGTTTGGTGCTGTATATTTTATTTTATATATTGTGTTGTAGTGATATTTTTGTCATGAAATTGGTGTAGTTTTGTGACAAAAAAGGATCGTATAATCGTGCAATTTATGGAATACATTATTCAGCGTTGATTTTCATTTACTTAAACTTAACAACATTTTAATAATTGCATTTTCATTTACTTATCATTTAATCGTAATCATTATCATAACATTTCATTTTCGTATCATTTTAACATAATCGCTTTCATTGCATTCCATTTTCAAAAAATGTCTCGTAAGTCATTAACAAAATAGCGGGGCCTACTATTAGTCGCCAAAACGTCCATGGAGAAAAGGGCTACATTGCACCAGTATCCTGGAGCCATCTAAAAAGATAAAAACTACATTAATGAAGATATGGCTTAAAGGGCTTAGTTACCAGACCAAATAATTGAATAAACACACCTAGCAAAAAAATTACGCAAAATAATACCACAATGAAAAGTTATTTTCTACTAAATAGAATTTGTAATTTGTATTCATTCATTTGTATTTGTATTTGTTTGCTTTTTAATACATACTCTTTCTAATCTGTAATACATACACTTTGTACTAAATAAGTAGATGTCTATTCATAGTATTTTCTAAAGAAAAATTACTGTGTTGCTTATTAAGTGTGTAATCAGCCCAGGATATTTGCTATGATTTTGTACCACAAGACCAAGTTTTAAGAGAGATTTTGTAATGATTTTTAAGGCTCTTCTTTTAGTATCAGTTCTTTCATTAATTGACGATTTAATAAAAGCAAAACTAAGACAGAAAACCAAAAAGAAACAATAAAGACATAAACTTATATCTCTATTGTAATTTAATTTTTGTTTTGAGTATAGCGTGAATAATATTCATAGCTCTCGCAAAACAATATATATCAAGATGAGTAGTGAAGTCGTTCCCTAGAGTGAACGGCGCGCAGTCGATGATCGAAGAAGCGACGACAGATGAGCGGGCGTGCTCGCTTTACAGTTACTTATTAAGACGTAATTATAAATGTAATTGTATTAAAAATTAAGGATTTTTATCTTATTCCAAAAATATCAACTATCATTGACCCAAATGACACGAAAGTCTGAACTGGTATCAAATATTTAAATGATATAGCAGTATAAGTCTGACTTTTTTCTATGTCAAATGTGATAAAGTTTTTCTATTCGTATTATTAATATTTTTATTTCAAAAAATTATTAATTCTAAAAGAAACTTTCAAGTATTTAAAAATAAACATACATTAGTTTTATACATACATGATTTAATTAAAAAACTTAAAACTACTTGTGAGCAAAAGTTTACAAAAAATATCTTATATTAGGAACAATCACAGCTAAAAACTATTCCCCAATTTATAAAACTTATCTAAACTATTAATTAATATCACATCAATTTTTAAAATAAGAGAAATTAATCTGGAAATTGGCAATTTGTTTTAAATTGTACGGGGCAAGTATGCTTGCTCCTTATTGAAATTCTATTAAATTGTAGACGTTTTGACAACTTCAAATTAAAAAATTCTTTTGTTTACTTAGTATAAATAAAATACTCGAACGCCATATTTTTATATAAAAGGGATTAGTGATTTATTTTAATAAGTAATCTTCTTGAAAATACGTTCCAAAAGATTGGCGACAAACATAGTTATAAATCAGAAGTTTTATAATATAACACTTATTATTTACCACTCAATACTTTATTATTATTAACATGAAAATTTGAATCACAAATTCGATATTCACAATGAAAATTTATTTTTGTGTTTTCGATATTTTGCGTAGATTCATGGGTGATGATCACGGAAACTGCTAAAAGGGGTGGAAGACAACTTCGCTGCAGTAAAAGCATATTACATAATAAATATTCCATTTATAATTCTATTTTTTATTATAAACCATGCTCAAGTTATCTTTTTCAAGATAACTTTAATAATGAACTGATTCCGTGTGTCTTCTATAAAATAATTTTATATCACTAAAATAATTTAAATGTGAAATAATTATAATCTTTTATTTTCAATTCATGTATTCGCTGGATGGATTATACTTTTAAATTTGAAGTTTATAAAGAAAGCATTGTGTTTGGCGCAAAGGGAGCTTTGTTTTCTATACTGTCAATAAAATATATATTTTTTTCATTTTTACTGGGTTGGCAACGCGTGAATACCTAGGTTCTCTAAATGACCTTACTAGCGTTTGTGTGTTAACTACATAACATGATGTTGTATAATAATGTCGGATGCTTTTTTGGCTATCACTTGTTTACATAAAAAATAGTTTTAAGCATATATCATTTAAGTACATTTATTTGAATAGTTTAGTAATAATATTACAATTACAAAACATGTTATATGTGTACATATAACATGTTTGAAAGCCTACGGTGTGATTTGCTTGAATAAGACACTTATTTTAGAACATTCATGGTTTTTTATAGTGATTAGTTGTAGTTCAGTCTTAAGGTTATATTTAAAAACATTATAAATTAAATAATATTTTTAAAAAGAGGTCTAGAAAACACTGAATCCTTTACATATTCACCAGCAATTTGTCAATTCAAAGTACTAATAGATTTAATTAATTTAAATCTAAACTAATATTATTCCACTAACTATAAATACAGTGTGTAAATAAATATCTGTCTAACCATGAAAACTTGTATGCAAAATTGTAAAACTATTTTATGTAATACTTTATGAATTAAAACTGGTTATAAATATTCTAATTAATATACCTACTTAGCAACCAGTAACTGTTTAATTTACTCTCTTGGTAGCTAGAAAGAATATAATCATTATCTAACCAAATTAAAATCTACCGTCTGTGTACTTATTTTGAAAATAAAGTTTAACAGTATCGTGTTATACTATTATACCGAGTACTTAGGATTTATTGTACATTAAACATATTATTTGTAGACCATTTTAATACCAGATAAGCTCTTTACAGATCAGACAGTGATTTTTTACACACTGAAAAAACATAGCTAAACCCCCGTACAAAAGAATAAAAAACCTATAACAAGAGCAAGAACATTACTAACAAATGCTTAAATGTTTAAATACCATAATTTAAAACGTCATATAAAACTGACATCAAGCATTAATAAGTACTGTCCAAATAAAGCCCCACAGGTTTTATTGTAGAAGCTAATTAGTATAGTTTATTCAATTAATTACCTTGACATTTTAATAAAAGGTTGTCTTTCGTATGTAAGTATTATATTATTTGTAGACTTAGAGTTTTTACTCTTAAATTGCAGCAATGAAGCAATAGCTTCTTTGTCAAACTGGTGTTTGTAAAGGTTTTTTACTATAAAGTAACTACCAATAAATAATATTAGTGTAAGAATTACATAGGAAACAGGCGGAAGTACCACTATCATGTAGTAAATAGTTTTCCTTATGGTCGGCGGTAATCCTTCTTGATTCTGAAAATGGCAATAAAAATCTATTACTTACAAAGTATTTTCAGACAAATCTAGTGCTATCTTAGTTATACAGTCAAGATTATAAGAGAACCCGGTTTTCAAGCTAATTTATTACAAATAAATTTTCAATCCAACAAGTGATGATTATTTATTGTTGATTTAACACTTTATGTTCATTTAAATATCTTTAATAAAAGTTCCTACCACATTCATTTAAAGTTCTAAATAAAAAACTCATTAGTAGAGTTACTAAAAACCTTAGTAAATATATGATAATCATTAGCTTACTTACATATTCAGCCCAAAATAAAGGCAAGACGAGATTAGAGAATTTATCATATTCATAAGAGAAGCCAGATAAATCATGTACTCGGAGATTGCTTTGCATTCGAGCCACTGACCGGAATGGAATGCCCGATAGCTGAAACAAACCATATTATTATATAGTACAAACCTCAAAATTATAAGCACATCAAATATATACAATCGCATGATTAATGCATTTAAATTTTGAAAACTTTTTTTAATAGTTGGTTAACTTACGGGTTCTATAACAGCGTAAGAGTTGTGCTTATATCGGTCGGGTTGTAATCCAGTCACATAGGTGTCTTTCGGAGGTTGGCCGGTGTAGAAATGTGGATATGATATTACCATGGGGAAATCTGCCAAATAAATTAATTAAAATCAATGTAGTAATTATATGAAATAAACTCGGTTTTTACGTGGTTGGATTTCTAATAAAAAATAAGTCACGAGGGCTTATTAACATGCCATAAAGGATAAATACAAACACATTACGATTACTCGTTGAGCTACGTAATTTTACGCTGATCTAATCAAAGCTTTGATAACTAAGCACTAGTAATGATATTGATTTTAAGTGACTCTGTAGTATAATACAGTTTTTACTTACTAAAATAACATTTAGATCCGTCACTTAATCCAGTTGGTAGGCTCGGGTCTGTGTCGTAGCAATCGGTACTATTCTTTATTCTCTCGTAGATACTCTCCGATAAATTGTATCTGTATACCGGCACATCATCTACCACCATTTCAGCTAAAACAAAGTTTTAGTTTTAAATTAAAATCTACTTCATACGAGAGTAAATGCCTGTTGAAATGGTCATAAATAAAGTGCTTAAGAAATATTCGAAGAAGAAAAGATGCTTGTAAATAGAGGATTCTAATTGATATGATTTAAAAACAAAAAATAGCGATAAATGTAGATATATTGCGGAACCAAAATACAAATCCACTTTAATAAAGACAGCGAATTTATACCATAATAGAAGCTTTCGTAGGTTGGCTGGTAACATTATTTTAAGGCGCCATAATTTGACATTTTCGAAAAGTAAGTTATTTATTATTTGCTTATTTTCAAATATTAAACTAATAACTGATCTGACACAGTATTTTATATATTGAAAGACTCTGTCAGAACAGTTATTAATAATTATTTAGTAACAAAGACCGCGCTTAATATTTCAAGAACTCTAACAAATCAAGTTCTGTACTTACAAGAGATTAAATGAAATATATATTTCACTCAACATGGTTGTATATGATAATTAAGTACTTAGTTATTAAAATATATTTACTATCAAAATAAAGGGGCATCATTTTGCATACAGACTTCCTCCAGTATAATACCACGTCCTTTTTAGTCAAATGCTGATGGTACATCACTCCTTCTGTCGACCCAAATATGCGGTCAGGGCATATCTGAAATATATCATCTATTAGATAGTAAAAAATTATTTCTTTTGATTAACTATACAGGTGGTCTTACACATATAATCCAACCGAACCCGCCATTACGCGCCAAAAACTCCAAAAAAATACTATGACTGTCCAGGGTACAAAAAACATATTTTATTGTCATACAGACATTGCTATATCGTGAAATATATGGCATATATAATCCAGCATGATTATTTTCATATACATACCTACATTTAATTTTTCTAATAAGTCATCAACAAACTGGCGGCATCTACCATTTGCCGTTAAAACCTCTACGAGGTAAAGGAATACATTAGACCCGTAACCCGGGGCCATACAAATAGAAGAAATAACTTCGTAAGATATGATATTGTAAGTGTTTTAGTTCCCATTGCCTTCAATTTAATTGGCAGATCTTAACAAAAAAATCAATTCTATTCTTTTCATCAAAGAGAGGGGTACAGTTGGATAACCTTATGGAATATATTTTTCAATGGGCCACCTATTGAAATATCTCCTAAAACTTAGTGAAATGAAATCTCGCAATGCACACTAGATGGCGCTGTTTTGTAAAAAAATTCTTAACAAATTAATTTTATAACTTAAATTACAATTTTAACCTGAGCTACGATATACTCCTGGGAACATCGTGCCTATTATGAAACTTGAAATGAAAATACTTAACCACCTTCATTTATCAACTACTACTAATAATTCTTCTTTTCCGTAAAAACAATACATATTTTTATATTACATTATTCTAGTTATAATTTTTGTCAACGTAGTTAACCTCAGTATTAACACTAACAGGTTTATAAATGCTGTTTATATTTATTATTAATTGTTAGTAGAAATATAAATAAATTTATATTGGCTAAATGGTAAACAGTCATGCGAAATTTGCTGTATATTATTATATTAATTAACATTTTACTGATATTTGTTTGCAAAAATTATCATGTTTACATACATTTAATTAAAGTGTCAAAACTTAGCAACATTGTGACAAAAAAACACGCGTACATATATAGCTCTCTTTTCCTATATACACTGTACTCTTTTCTTTGCATATGGACAGAGACAGACAAGGAAGATGCTGCCTGTACATATGCAACAATCTATAGCGGATTTTTGTTAGTGAAAATGTGTTAATAACTTCTTCACCTTTCTTGATACATAAACACATAGTATCTTCTTAGTAAGAGTACTAAGCTTATACACGAAATAGACAAGAATTGACATAATTGTAATGTGCTTACTTACATCAGGATCGTAACCAGGTAACTGTGGGACTCCCCTGAATCTGTCTATTTGGAAAAAGTTCTCGTGGCCCCAATGAGGTCCAATCTTGACTGTTACCTCGTCAATGAAATCTGAGTATATCTGAAAATATTAAAATGCACTATACTTCCATAAATTTTGTATCCGGTCATGAGTACAAAATATTCAAAATTCAAAGTTGTCATAGTGCAGCTAGGCGTAAACAATATTGTCTATGATTCGATCAAACGGCGATGCTTGTGTTGTACTTGGGATCCAGTTATACTATTTTGCGTGTTAATTATTAATTGGTTGTTATTAACAATTATATACTTTGATATATTCATTAGTACAGAAACTGTCAATAGATAATATTAAGTCTAAATTTAAATAATACAATAGATCATTCCTAATTAAACTCTAATTAAACTGTACACAGCATTGAACAATCAATAGGTATTTAACTTATTTTAATAATTAACATAAAATGTTTCCTTTTCAAATTTCAGCATAAAGATTGGTTCATTTTCTGGAACTAATACAAATATAAGTAATAAACATTTGTGCGCAGATTCAGGCAGAATTTTTCGACAGTAGTTACACTAAGGATGCATGTATCTCTAGTTTCAATCTTAGCTGTCAAATTGTATGGAAGAGACAGCAGCGCTTCTGTTGTGAAGTATTGGAAATGATTTTTTATATATGCGATAAACAGCTCAACGCAACAACGATTGAAACTCACATCAGGAGTACTGAATCCGATTGTTATTATGCGTACTGTGCTAATAGTTTTGATAATATTGCGAAAGGCCTTTTCTCCGACGAAATGTCATTATGATGTAGGCAATAAAATTGACTCATGACTCATTCTGGAAATGAGATTTACAAACCTACCCTGGTTAACATCCCCATGTTATCTACAGGCACCAACCCCGGTACCAAGTTCTTCGAAGTAGCAAGAACTGGATCCTTATATTCCCATAAGTACTCATAAATGGTTTTCTTGACAAACATTTTGCTGTTATACGAGTTCACCATCATTCTGAAACCTGTTCGGACTAGGAAGTTGGCATCATGGAGGTAGGATGCGAGTCCCTGGAACGAAAAGACAATTCAAACTAATATAGTTTTACCCGCTTCTGTGGTTGCTTGAAACTATACATAGATATACAGGTTGTATGACCCTATCAAGCCCAAAGTTATTTTCAAAAGTCCCCACGAATATTTCGACTACTCAAATAAAATGTATGGAAAATTACAATTCTAAATACCACGGTATTTATATGGCTTTGTTAACATGGGTTCGTATAGACTTGGTTGATTTTGCAATATTTTGTATAGTTAAATGATAAAATACTTAAAATATATCTACTAGCACCCTTTCAGAAAAGCATTTCTAATATTAGGACGATAGAATTGTTTGTTGTTTATTATGTATTTTAGCTAATAAAAAGTAGTATTTCTTACAACATTGAAAGCTAAGATAACTCTGACGTTAACTGAACACAGGCGAATGTTAACACAGTTTTAAAACGACTAAAGTGTTACAAAAATTCAAAATATGGTGAACTATATAGGCATTATCTGAAGCATACAATTATTTGTTGATAAACTACTCGTATTGCAGTAGAAATAAAACATAGTGTTTATACGGTCAGTGATAGTCATAGGATAGAGTTTTGTCCTTTTTGAGTTTTGTACTTAGAATTTTGTCAAAAAATGACATTAAACCTTTAAGTTCATATGAAACATATGATAGCGTGCTGTTTAATGAACCTTCTTTACGATAGTAAAAAAATATCAAGTAAGTTATTAACTTGGCCCTCACTTTACAAAGTAGTACAATAATGCATTCAAATTATAATGCTGCAGTCACGAATTCACTATTCTTAAGAGATCATCTGATAAATTAGTGGATGGCCAAATGTTAGGGTCTTTACGAACGGCGCGTTTTAACAGAAATATAAACGCTTGGGAAACGTGAGTGGTGCTCGTGTGGCTACAGTATTGAATTGTTTGATGTAACGTATATTTCTTGGAAAGATACTTGTAATTGTTTACATTTTTCATGAGCTAGCTAACTCCACCCTGTCAGCCAAAAAGGTGAGTACCCTTCCAAGTTTATCGCCTTAACAATAACGTTAATTGTCGTGTTTGGGCAATTGCCAGGGTCTACTCCTCTCCATTATTGCCCGTATCTTATTAACCCAGGTGTTGTGAAGATACGTTATAAACCTCTTTTGTTGCCGCTTATTTTTATCTATGGTCGAACTTTCAAAAATTTGCAAGAAAATAAAAGTAATATATTTTGTGAGCAATAATTTATTTCTTACACACAAAATAACACAAGAAGACATTAATTAACACCAGGTAAGATGAATATCAGGAGCTTTCCCGTTAAGAATAACAAAAAGAAGTCTTTTTTTGATTTTCTTTGTTCACATAGAGACAGTATTGATTGATGATTCCAAAGAAGCAGCAGGAAGATATAAGTTTATAAAACATTTCAATTCATTCTACGGTGCAGGTTTAAGTAATTTGAACCTGAGAATAAATTAGCTGCTCCAAATGTTATGTAACCAAAACCATCAATTGACTATTGACAAATTGTTTCTAGGAAATCTTGGCGAAATTACCGAAACTCAACACGAATCCACTGAGTTACTTAATTCCCAATAAACTGTGAATTATGTGTGTCTAAGAGTATACGTATTTATAAAACAAGATACGAAACAGAATTCTGAATCATGAATGGGCTTGGAATTAAAGATCAGTCAATCATATGATCCAAAGTTTCGACTGTAACGAATTATCACAAATCAGCACCGTCAACCATTAGTTGAAACACGTGCGCAAGCCACCGCCTGTGTGTGAATGGCATTAAGTCATCTACATAAAATGTTACTAATCATTTAAAACTATGCAAATCCATTGTCCGAGTTGACAGTGTTATGTCATTCTAATTATCTATGCGTGTAATGGAACGTATGGAAAGTAGTATTTAATCTGTGGTTTTGCGCGCTAATTTATGTCATTTAGAGTTTTTGGCGCGTAATGGCGGGAGGCGGTTTGGTGCTGTGTGTTTTATTTCATATAATGTGTTGTAGTGTTGTTTTTGTCATGAAATTGGTGTAGTTTTATGGCAAAAAGGATTCTTAAGTCATGCATTATATGAAATACATCATTCAGCGTTTATTAGTGACTATTTATAATATTTATTTTAAAATTAAAAATAACACTAGTATGCATATTCCCAATTAACCCTACTACCGCTTCGACGAATTAGTAGCTGCAGAGAAGAAGAACTTACCAATATAGCCATATTAGGTACAATGATCGTCGCGTTCAAGTCTACATTGTTCAGGTCCGGCAAGAAGATCGGGTACCTTGTTGCGATGTATGTCATTGTATTGTTGTCATTGAATGTCGCGTTTGAATGAATAAGTTTTTCTCTGAAACATAAAACAATATGGATTAGTTTAAATAAAGGCTTCAAAGACTTGGATTTTCCACTAAAGCTTCTTTGATTTACGTACATATAATTTGTTAAGGCTTTGTTCCCCTTTTAAGAGACTTTAAAAAAAAGCAAAACAATTGGTACTACAATTATGTATAAATATTGGCAGAATTACCAAGCTTTTGTTACTCTGTACCAGCTTCTAAGCATGTGTGCTAAATTTCATCAGTGTTGTTTTCCCGCGCATATATTAAAGCTATGAGAGGGCTATCCGCGAATGAACTAGGGTCACAAAGGTAGTCCAAAGAATTGCGAGTCTGATTGCATTGTGCTCTGCCGCTGCCACGGGGGACATGTGAGGTATAACGCTTTTGTATGACATTTCACTTTGCATTGCATTCACATTGCAAGGAGGTATGATGGCCAATGTGACGGAAAATTCCTTGAGGCGGTCACAAACCGGACTAATAAGATACCCACAAGGTGGACTGACGATCTTGTAAAGGTGAGATGCTGCTAAATACGGGTACCGCTGGAGCGATTGGTTTAGAGATGTTTTGAAGTGCCCTATGCCCAGATGTGAGCGTCTATCGGCTGATATTTGAAAACCTATGAGATAGGTTGCAAAAAATATTTTTTTGGTAGACTAAGGATAGTCCAACTTGGAGTACGGGCTGGGGAACCTCCGCACATGCTGGAACCGTTGAAGGACCGCTCAATGCACCTCCCCATCTGGTGTAAGAAGCGTTTCGCCACCGAATCACGATGGCGGCGTCCAGCCTAGGTGGGCACGAAATAAATACCGAAATAGAATCAGTAGTGGTATCTTGGTCGGCTTATCTCCAGCAAAAAAGGCGCTTCTCTGCTCTACGGAGTTGGCTGGGAGCATAAAGTTGATGGCTTTGTAGCTGTATTACTATAAATTTGATATAAGGCTTGCGGCGTGTCCAGGTGGCTTAGGCTTTTAATGGGGGACAAAACGCTGTCACGTCGGCTTAAATTCCATAGAGTTCCATCCAGGCCACTCTTGGATTTAAGAAGCCCTTATTAGGGTTAACGGAGCATGAGCTCGATGGTGGCCGATACGTTGCCTATTCCGAACGCACGATGTAAACGTTGCAAAATACAATTTGTGCAGAGTACATAGGCACTGCTTAATTAAATTTAAGTTATCAATTAACGAAAATACCGGTTTGAAGTGGGTTTAATTATTTAAATTACTTCTTAAAACTACGTGGTCAGCGGGTAGCCTTATACATATAGACGCTTGTAGTAACAAGGTAATCATGCATTGCCGACCCTGTATAACTCAGATATCAAGGAAAGATTTATTTTGCTTATGAGATTAGAGAGCGGTGTCTCCTCGAATTAAATGTAACATTCGCTAAGTTTTTTTTTGTGAAAATTTCACATTACCTACTTTATAGTATAGGGGAAAAAGTACTGAACTCGTATTACTCTCGTAATGAGGGTAAGCAGATACACAATAATGAAAATGTATGTGTTTATATGTATATAATATGTGTACGTACAAGTTTGTGAAACCAAGAAGTTTTCACTTACGTACACTTCTATGTTTGATTCTTTCTTTTTGGAATAAACATGATTCTGTTTTCATTTTCCAACATTACGTGGTGTTTCATACATTGTCTTTCATATGTCAAAGAAAATCACCAGTATATGCTTATATACAATATACTTATTAACAAGATCCGGAAGACAAATATGTAACTTTAATTTTTGAGATGTAACCTTGCGTTCTTATTCTATTAGTATATATAATTACAGCTAAAAAATAATCAACATCTTTGTTAAGCATTAGTATATGTTTTAATCTTATTCTTAAAGTTATAGCTTTATTAATATACCATGACTAGATGACCCCGTGAACTTTGTATCACATTATCTATTGGAAGTAATCCCAAGTACCGGTAGACGCCATGACAGTTTTGTCACGTCAGTTAAACGATTTTCCGTACTTAATTACCAATATAAAACTTTTGTTTAGGCTTTCTCCTTTCATTATAATTTTTAAACCATCCTTGAATTAAATCGAACGAATCGCCGTAAAAATTATTCAATTCGCTGTACATTAATAGTAAGAAGGTTATATTATAAATAATATTATTTTCTATTCCAAACAACCAATTTCAAAACTTGTAGTCGTCTGTATTAGCAATTTATGGTTTACAATAAAGCATATTCTATATATCTTAGTGATAAAAATAAAAATACAATTTTATGCAATATTTTTTGATATACAATAATGATACATTCTATTCCATTCTATTTATCAAAGGTATAAATGATTGAGTAATAATAGAAATGTAATTTATGTAATGTATGCATTTATGTATTATTTTTATATTTATAGAACTATAAAATGAATGAGTGAAACGAATGAAATGCATGACCACGCATTTTTATAATCGAAATATTCCTGAACCTTATAGTATCCTTATACATTAAAATTTAATAAACTAAACTGCTGTAGTCTACTACAATTCACGAAACTTTTTTATACATATATGAGCAAGTTGATTGATTTATGAAGCCCAAAGTTTAGAAAAGCATAAATAATTCCATTTTTAAATTGAAAAAGAAGTTTAATGCTAACGGTTCGAACGGTAGTTTGAGTTGTTTTTTTTACGATTGATAATAAATTAATTGTAGCAAAATGTTAATATATTCTTTAAAAAAAGTATTAGAAATATTACTCCTAATATTAGCTGTATTAATGCCAAAGGTAGATTTAATATTGACAAAAGTAAACCCAAAACAATTTAATGTAGGCTTTATATACATAGCTATAACGAGTAATTTAATAAGAATTCCTTACTAAAATACTGCTAATCTGAGCCAGGCATTTGTTGTATGGCGAATAAATAATTTATTTTTTAAATCATGCCGTCACGATTATCTATGCATAAAGCACGTTCTAAGCACGTTTTAAGGAATCATTTGTGGCATGTTTTTGTACAAAAAATATCAGAAAAAAGGTTAGTTTAGCACATTAACAAAAATATGCAGAATTTCCTGTTTATATCAAAAATGTAGAACTGTCAAATAAATCAAATTGCAGAAAGAAAAACTATCAAAGTTTAAAAAAAAACTATAGACAATTTGAGACAGAATTTAGGGACCCGCATTGATCTGTGTTATCCTTTTTGGAATTATTTTGAGGAGACGAGATACAATGTACATTAGATTTTTATTAGTTTTTTCCTACTTCAGACACTGGCCGTGTCTGGTGGCACCTCCTGTATGGTAAATGCTCTAAGATTAAATTAGTTAAATGTTTTTTGTGTATTTCTCTGCTTAAATTGACTGATGTATAATAAAAATATTTTCTATTCTATTCTAAGATACAATATAGTTCCGATCACGACATTTAATTTTAAGTGCTCCGATTAAATTCTGAGAATAAAACCATATAGACATAGAAAGAAGGAAGTAATGACAGAGATAGTTATTTTTTAGCTAACGAAAGAGAATTTACGCAATTTTATGCTAGCTTTTTAAGAAAACCATTGCTATAATCATCTTACTTACTTATGCTAGCTTTGAAGAGCGATATTTATTGGTAAAGGTATTGTTTTACCGAACTGTCACAGATTAAAAGATAATAGTTTAGATAATAATATTTTGTAAACTCTATTTTATTATACGTCAGTTGCGTTTTGTTATCTTGTAAGAAAGCTCTTTTATTAATTAGGAAGAATAGAATGGAATAGAATATATCTTTATTTGACATCAACTAATTCAAAAAGAAAAATATATAGGGTTTGTTTGTACAAAGGGCGACCTTATCACTAAAATCTTTTCCAGGTAACCTTAGGATATACAGTATTAAAAATAAGGTACTCGAGGGAAATTGGCAACGTTTAACGAATACATACATGACAAATAACATTACGTATAAATATTAAATATAGACATAAATAGGTAATTACTAAATGATAGCATGTATACACAACATAATACATAATTATATATCTAATCAAATACATACAATATACGTATTATAATAATATAAGTATCAAACTGACAAATAGTTTTCAAACAATTGCTTGTCAAAACTGTTATGTGACTGAGCTTGCCTTATGTGGACAGGTATAGCTTATATCGGGAAAGATTTGTTGTTGGAGGTATATTTTAAATTTATATTAGACAAACCGGTGTTTCATTTGAGCTACAGAAACTGATTATTGGCCTGACTCCTCAATACAAATGTTGTACAACATTTATTACTTTTTTAATTTGTAATTATACAATCGGCAGACTCACAAATAAACGATGGGCCCAATTTCCTGCATGTTTATCTTCTTGTCTTCCCCGCTCATGAATTTTTCGTGGTTGGTCACGTTGAAAACGTAGATCCGGAGCTTGACCTCATCCGGGGGATCAGCCCACCACTCGTAGGGGGGAAAGCCTGGAACAAAAAAGTTGTAATATAGTTATAATAAGTCAAAGTTAACATTCCCTGTTATGACGATTTAAAAGAACTTAGAAAATGTGTCTATTTTTTTACATGGCACCGTGCTAAATTTGTTGTTATTTCTAATAAATAATTACATTCTTGCTTTGATTTTTACTTTCTCTCAATCGGTACGAAAAGTCTTTACATCTAGGGTGTGCTTGAATAGCTTGCTACATTTGCTGCGCTCGGGGGTTTACCACAGAGTTCTTCATTACGCTCGTGATTCAGGTCTTCGTCAGTGATATTACACACTGCTTTACTCCCTTGGTAAATAATCTATTATTGTCATTTGTATAACGAATTGAAATGATATGGGAAATAGATTTTCCTTTAGCATTTCAATTCGTATTAATATAAGCTTAAGAGTTTGTTTGTCGCATTAATCTGTGGAGCTACTGGTTGACATTGAAAAATTATTTTTTGTTGGATAATTCATTTAACGTTCCTTATATTAGAATTGTGACTAACCGAACCGCACGTACTAAAATGAATAAAATATAATAAAAATATATAACGTGTTATATGTTTATTTAAAAGACCATTAATGCTAAATATACATTTTTAAATATAATATAAATACGAGAATTTTATCATTGTTTAAAAACCTGATGTTAATATTAATATACTGTTCAATTTTTTTATAAATAAAATCTTTACAAAAGCTGTGAATGACGTCATTTGATCATATATCATATTAATAGTTAAAATGACTTTATACTTGTTTATGCGTTTAGTTGCATTGTCATGATAATGAACCTAAAACCTCTTTACAATGCCATTACAAAGTAATTTTTATTTTTGCATAAGCAATCTAACTGGTTTTTTGTTAGAAAAAGTCATTATCAGTCACAAAACAGCTATTATAATCACGAAATTAAATTTTCCATGATATGTCATTTAATCACCAACATAATGCTTACACAACACAACATTACATAGTGTTATTGAGGTGTGAAGTTCTAAAATGTAGATATACCATCCCAGTAGTTCACTGTAAACTCTGTTATCCTACTTTTTTAAACAACTTATTGACAGAATTAAAAAATTTCCCACGGTACCATTTAAAATCAAAAGCGTGATAATTATTTTAATAGCAACGATAATATTATTAGCAAAGAATTCACTAACTACTGTAATGATTATATGATTCATTTGTGTAATCTAGCATTCTTTGATGACACCAACCTTTGACGCGAATCGAGGTGACCTTGACATAGTAAAGACTGTGTGACCTTGAACTTGAGATGGCGAAAATTGATATTAGGTTTTTATAGCGATATTTGTGAACTTAATTAAGAAATATTGTTAACTATATGGCCTGGTAAATTATATATCTATGTAAAAGAGTAGTAAGAATATATGTCTCCCCAAAGAGTACCTTTTGTTACTACCACTACGTTTATTTGCCACTAGAGTTATTTAAAGTAGCGATGAAAGAAATCACAGGTATGAAATGTTTTTTTAAGCTTTTCTTACCACATCTGTATTCATCGTTTAGCTTAATTAACAGCAAATGTTCCATAGACTAACGAACCGCAATTCATGCTATTAACATAAAGGTAAAGATTTCTGAGATTTTTTACAAAGTTTTTTTTAGAATTTATTCCATTAATGGATAAATACTTACATATACTTTATATGTAAGTATTTATTTATTTAAGTATTAATAGAACTTATTATGTTGTAGTACTTATGGGACTTGAATAATATTTTTTTGATAACGAAAGTCAAGGTCATTCAATCGGTCATACTCACGATTCGCTATTATTTACTAACTAAAACGTAATTAGGAAGTTTACATAAAGGTCCTTAACCTTTAGCTTCGTGGACAACATTACGAATACAGTCGACAGTATATCAAACGTATTATTTTAACCTTGAGACCGCCCTTAATTCAGTTGTAATAGTAGTCTTTTTCATATAATTGCTTGCAATCGCACTTTGAATTGGTATACGTAATCCGTCATATAAATATCTGTCCCTACTCATCCCACAGAACCTGTCGCTAAGTAGACAGGGTTGCTGACTACGCGACAAGATGATCTTCAAATTGGTCATTAAGGAAAAACGTATAAATGACGTGTTATTTAAAACTGTCATTGCTTTTATTGCTAATACGGATTACTTCTACTTCTTTCTTCTATTGGCTGATGTACAATAAAGATATATTCTATTATATTCTACTTCTAATAGATGGCATGATACAAAGTTCAGCTGGTTGAGTAGTTTAAAAGCAATATTGACTTTAATGTATTAGCTACCAAGCTATAATATTTAAAAAAATGTTCAAATCTAGTTAACACCTGCATAGAAAAAAACTAAAATTACGTATTCGTTACTATATAACTTCTAGTGCTGTGTTGAAGGAAATAACGGTTGTCTTGACCTTTGACATATTTAGTCTGACCTTGAACTTGAAAACATGCGCGGGAATATCAAAATTGACTTGCTTTGTTCTTGTTGTTTGTATGTAGGTGTAGTACATGGCACAAGAGTAAGCGTGTCGCATTCTGTTACGTTTATAATATATTTTGTTTAAACCAAGTTTATTGCATTTTATTTATTTATTTTAAGGGCAGTCAACAAAAACACATACTAACAAAAAATATTTAACTGTAGCGTTGACATTAAATTAAGAATATTTTTGCAAGAATCATGACGGAATATCTTATTATCAGTTGTGATTTTTGACAGCAGGCATGTTAAGTTATTGTTCCTGGTTGTTATAGCAACCGCTATCACCAACCAAGATGTATTGAGCTGTGTTGGTGTTGTGCTTCTAACTCCTCATGCGTTTCTCCCACGAGGGAAGGCCTGTGCGCAGCAGTATGGGCTGCAGATGATGATGATTTTAATTAATTCTTAACTAGGAATAAAAATTGATGAAAAGCAATCCGTAAAATCGATGCCTTTATACTGTTTACAATATTGAAATTATCTAAACCATAACTAACGTTAAGCTTATGAATATACTTAGACAGAATCAATCATGTAAAACAGGCTATTTACATATAATTATCGCAGACATTATGTATTAAACCTATTTGGTATATGGCCTATTTAAGTCTTGTTTCTTAAATGACCATAGAGTAATTCTTACATAAATACTCATTTCGCAAAACTATAACAATTTCACCACACAACTAAATAACAATAAAAATTATTCTATTATTACTTTCAAAAACACAATCTAAACATAACACGCCGTCCAGGGAACGAGATTTTCAGCCACCCCACCTTTCAAAGGTTCTAAGAGTATTGTTATGAGGCTTAATAGTTTCGTTTTTTGATACATGTACTAAAAGCTAGCATAGATTATAAAAACACTATTAGCTCGTGTGTGAGTGTGTGTGCGTGTGTTTGTGTGTAGGCGCGTGTAACTCCGAGTGCTACTGCTTGAAATATTCGTTAAGGGAAAATTTCTAATATCCACGGGTTGCGTCATGATCCATCATTCACCATCATTGGGCGGCATTTTATTTTTTAGGTAAGTTTAGCAATTTTAAAATTATTGTTAAATCATTTTCATTTTAAATAACCCGACATAGTTTCAAATCTTGCCCGACGCCTTTAGATAGAGGCATAAATGTGTAAAATCTCTTTTTGTTTATACTGTTTATATGACTTTGTAATAAAATAATTAAATTCGTATTTCGTAATAACTTTGTATATCTAAGTATCACAGGAGTCAGTGTCGCATGAAGACCTTGCTAGAAACTTCTGACAAACAACACAATATTTCTATGTTATTCCGGTGAGTAAGGTCAACCGAGTTCCTTTTTAATGATAAGGGTGACAATCCAGCACGCATGCTTAGTACAACTTTATACGACTTAGTACGATCTTTAACTTAAATTATTTAATCTCGTTGTTTGAATTTTAAATATCATTTGACATAGTTTCACATTCCAAAGCGTTTTAACTTTGTCAACTTTAACTATTAACTTTGTTAACATAATCAACTTTCAAATTTTATTTAACATATTAAGTTGTAGCCGATGTAAGTAGGCGAGGTGGCCAGGAATGTTAAAATAGCAACTCGAGACGAAATAATTTGTAAAGAGCTTTCAGGTACGCGACATGCGCGTGCTCGCAACGGCTGTGATTACGCAACCAAGGGGTGTCGACTAAAAATTACTATATAAGGACTCTATACGTCGAAGTAGTGGCATACCTAACAGGGCACGGATGTATGTAGCTAGGTATAAAAAATAAATTACTAAAGACCTAAAATTCGGTCTTTCAAAATAAATAATTTTAAATGGCAATACTGTGTTTTGTAGGTGTGACCGCTTTTAATATTTAATACGTATTTGGTATATTTTTCGTAGTTTCGATCAAATTGTAAAATAATTATGAAGTGGAAAATTAATTTATATTTTGCATTGTAACATTTGACATTTATTGAATTTGATATGTAGAGTTGTTTAAAAACAAATCCTTATTAAAATTTTAAAGTGTAGGTACATTCTTGTAAGTATATTATGGCAGCACCAATATAAAATGTACTACCGGCCGGTTTTCTTCCATTTTTCCTGTATCCTTTTTATTTCAAAACAACAATATTTACTTATTTAGTTTGTGATAACTTTATCAATTATGACAAAAGTGACTTGTACGTGAGATAGAGTTTATAGAGACTATCTTTGTGAGAAACTGACTCGGTTTTATGTTAAATTTTAGGTTCTATAGATCTTTTAGGTTATATTATAATATAGGTTAGGTTTACTTTTCTGATCTTTGTAAACTGAGAAATTGACAAGTTATGTTGTGAGTACAAGTACCTATGATTTGTCTAAACGCTTTTTATTTTATTATTCAAATAAATCAGATAATGTTGAATTTATGAACGTTGTTTTTCATTAATACTAACATATGGCCTAAAGGACTTGCATCCAGGCCAGTAAAGCTTTTAAAAAAAATACTAACATCATACCACAATAATCTTATACATGCTGTTGTTTTTTTCTGATTCTGCAATTGCTGAATTTGCTAGTTAACCATTTCTAAAATTAGCTTAATTCAATAGTTGCACGACTAGGGAGAAAACAGCTTCAAATAAATTCCATTTTATATTCCCCGCATTAACATCTTCTAATGGGAAATCGATAGATGGCGTGCTTAAATATTGTACCTATATTATTATGAAGTCTTCTCCTTGGAGTAGTAATGTTCTGTGTACGCAACTGCCCGATGTGAGTATAATTGTTATAATAGTTTGAAGGTGTCTCCAAATATTTAAATTGTAACAGAGAAGTTTACACAAAGCACCTCTCTTCATATAAATTTAGTTAATTAAGTTATAAACTGTGACCAGCAAATTTAAAAGTATGGCACACCATATGGAAGGAGGAGTTTCCATTTCTAGACAATTTTTTGCTTTACTAGATACAATTTTATTCAATTTAAGCTCTTAAATAGTGAGCTATAAAATACCATGATAAGGTACCTGGTCTCATATTAAGTTTCTCCCACAGCATGAGGTCCAGAGGCGTGAAGATGAAGCCTCCAATGGATATCAGTAACAACAGAATACCCCACACGCATTGGATCACAGCATCTGTAACAATGAAGGGAGTTATTTACGAAATCATGTAAAATGCTAGGCTGATATCGTGGAAGATAGAGAATGGTATAGTTAAAAACAAGATGTATAAATCCATCCACTGGCAAAGATCGATAAAACTGAAGGTATTTGTCCTTAGAAATTCATCAGCAAGGACCACTTGCACCATAATTTTAAATCCAGATTTAGTGTATGTTATCAAACTAGAAGTTATTTAAACCTAGGGCTAAATATAGATTTAATTTTTTCTAGATTTTCCATTTCATTCATTCCTAAAGTCAATTTTTAAGGGGGTTGATCTTGGCCTTTGTCCATCTTCCTTCATTCTGGTGAAAAGTGAAGATAAAGCAGAATATGGAACCAAACTACACCCAGATTCTGCAATCACAAGGAACAAGCTATCTTACTTCCAATTGTCGAACACGGCAATGCTGCTAACATTATTTTCATGGCGGTAGTCTGAGGTTCTTACCTCAGACTGGTGGTAGCCAGCCGAAGGACTTCGCAAAAGCCTTACTACCAACCAAATCGAGCAAAAAATTTATGCCTCTACTGGGAATTGAGCCCCGGGCCTCCAGATCTGAAGTAAGTGGTCTCAGCCACTTGGCCAAAGATGCAGTTAAACTTAAATTTAACTAGCTGCTAATTGGAATTAAATATATTTTCGGGAGTTGATGCTAAAAGTTACTACAGTCTGCTTTTAGAAGAGCCCATTTTTGCCCTGTTTGTGTTTGTAAAGATGTAGAGTAACTTATAGTATAAATTCTTACGTATGCATCGCGTGACCTTGGTTTCTGGAAGAAACCTACAAAAATTTATTACTAAAAACTTAGCTTAAAATAGTTAATTGTGTTAATGAATATCCGATATATAGCCATATACACGAATGGGGTATTCCCCCATGGAGTTCGAGTTACCTTACCTTTATCCTTTAACTACGATACTACAGAATAAAATAGCAACGTTACAGCTGCTAATATTTATAAATTAATATGTTAAAATTGAAATAAAGTTTAATTAATGAAAAAATAACCTTGAATATCAAAATAAAAATAGGTTTGATATATCTGGTGATGTCATAGACGTGAAACTAAACTTCTTTAAGGCAGAAGATGGAAGCGACCTATACCAGTATTCCTCTTCCTAATGTCCAGAAGTGAACGTCTCTCGGCTGATATGACGATGATGATGTACATATTTATCTACAATAACATCATCAACATATAAGATAACATTGCCCATATTGCTGGAATAGAAGTGTTTCATTAATTGCCAACTCTCGTCAAGATCTTAGAAGGACTCAGGCCTATGTAATAAGATACCGAAGGTGACACGTGAGAGTTGTTCTTTGCACACATTTGACTAAAATTAAAATACCACCTTTTAATTAATCACTAATCACAATCAGTCACAGAGTTGCGAAACTTTAACACTTCTTCAACGCACACAATGGTCTTTGATATCATCTATTTTTAAATGTTTGTCTTTTAACCAATGTACCGTCTGGATCTATTTTGGTGTGTGATGTAGAAATGATAATAATGACTTTATCTATCTGTTTATCTAATTATAAGTATTTGTCTAATTTGTATGTATTTGTATTTAATTATTATTTTTGTAAAATATATTGTAATAATAGAAAAACACCTTTACACTATATAAAACAGAACAAGAATGACACCAATATAAACAATAGAACAAACGGTATAAGAAATTTAAAAACAAGATTTTTTAAATATAAGATTTTTTTAATGAGACTAACCCCTATATATATATATAATTTTTTACAGTTTTTTGAGCTTTAGAAAATAAATATAATTATAAATAAATCATTCCTCATTCTTCTAATGCAATAGTAAATTTATATAGTTGTTAAATGGACAATTTGCCCTAAATTACACCTGATGTGAATAATTTGTTAAGTACTTTAATGACGGTTTAGGCATGACGCATTCACTTTATAAATGTAAAACGATTAAATAAAATTATTCCTTTATTTATCTTTCAACGTAACATAGTATTATTTATATCAATTACCCGAAAAGGTGATTTATTAAATGGTCACCATCGGAAACCGTAATAATTCCAATTTGATTTCCTGTTTAATGTAAATATTTCAAAAAAATATATATTTTGTTCTATTATGAATTAAATAAGGACGTAATAAAATTTTCATTATTAATCTCTTCTCTTTTCTATTCTATTTGAATTTTAATTCAACAAACCATAATTAAAGTACCTAATCAACCTTTAAAAGAGATCGCTTAATTAGTTCGATAAGTTGAGGCCAATAATAAAAATTTCCACTTAGGCTCCCTTGTAAATATTATGTACCATCTTAGATCTGCTACAATACTGGATTTATTTAGTTTTAGCAGATTCAAGTCTGAACCACAATTTTGACAGTTGAAGTTAAACTGTAATGAGATCTTTAAATAGACAGTCATTTGATTCATTTATTAGCTATGCACATTGCATAATAAACACAAGCGTCAACTTTTGAATTCACATCAGTTCTTGGCCTTCGTATGTATATATGTATGACGTAAGGAAATGTTTTTATCTAACGGGGAGGAATTGTTACGATAAATGGAACGTAATAGGTAAATAAACATCTATAACTCAAGAACAAATATTCGTACACAAATCTCTGCCCCTACCAGAATTCGAGCCCGGGATTCTGGGTAACTATGATGTCTCTAAACATATACGGTTATATCATTCACACATTTTATTAACGGGATTTTCTTTTCATTGTTAGAGGTTTTGAAAACATTACCGTTTTGGTAAAATAAAGTTATATTTATGGCAATAATCTTTCTTTATACTAAATTACCTAGACAAACAAACAAAACATTATGAATTGACGTTATAACTTCGTTTTATTGCATTAAAGATGTGTTAACACATTTTGACATTAAGATGTGTGAATACTTGACATTTAGAACATAAAAACTTAAAATACATATATACGTGATTTTTATATAATGTCTGACAACGTCTTCATAAAATAATCAAATATGATTATTTATTAAATAATGATATTATCTATTATTTATTTATTTATTCTCTCATGTATTTATATTATTTTATGTATCGTGTTATTATAGTTATAGTAAATATTGGGTTGGGGAAAAAGTCTTTTCGCATATAGTATGTATAAACTTTTTTGGCTGTACTATTTTTATCTGGCTGGTTTTCATGATATTAGAAAGGTGACATTTCAAAAAATAATCTAATTAGGTGAATTTTGTTTCCCACTATTTTTCATTTGTTTTTCTATCTGTCATTTTAGCAGTTACGACATAACTGAAGAACTGAGAATGGACAACAAAACAGTTTTGATCCATTTGAAAAAAGCGTGGTACACCAAAAAAAAAATACAAAAAAGAAAATAAGTATATATGTAAGTATATGGTATACAAAAAAGCTCGATATTTGAGTGCCACACGAGCTCACTGAAAGAAACCTAATGAATCTGTAGTCATTTGCGATTCTTAATTGAGACGCCGAACTCCGGGCAGAACCATCGATTCGGATCTCTACTGCCAACAACTGATGAGATTAAAGCAAGAAGTTGAGAGAAAGCGGCTGGAATTAATTAATAGAAAGAGTGTGGTCTTTCATCACGATAATACTAGAACACATACATATTTAGCATCTCAGCAAAAATTAACAGAGTTTGTCTGAGAGGTGTTAATGCATCCGTCATATAGCCCTGACCTTGCACCTTCAGATTTCAACCTGTTTCGGTATCTTCAGAATTCTTTACGCAGTGTCAGGTTAACATTAAGAGAGGACTGCCAAAACTACTTGTTGCGTTTTTTTGATCAGAAGTCCCAACATTTCTACAGCAACGGGATCATATCTCTACCTTCAAGATAGCAGAAAGTGTACGAACAAAATGGCATATAAATACTAATTCAATTTAAATTAACATTGAAAAAAAAAATGTCTTGAATTTTCATATAAAATGGGATGAAACTTTTCCCCTAACTTATTATATATTTATTATATTAGTTATTTAGTGTTAATGCATCGTATTTCTTTGATTTATTAATGATATTTTTTTTCCTCTTACGTAAATCGCCATTCACGTCCTTTTTACTATTTCAACTGGTTGAGTGGTATGCCTTAGGAATTAAGTCCGATAATTGTGCTTTTGTACAATAAAGAATCAATAAATACCTAGAGCCAAACAAGTGGTTAACATAATTTATCACGCAAGGATGAAGATGCGTCAATATGGCGGTTGAAATAATGAGACAGAAGACTTGAGATCTATATACTAATTTTTTTTATTTATATATACAAATAATTTGTTTTAGTGTATATATAGTATATATATTGTATTGTGTGTTATTTTTAGGTATATACACCTAAGTCTGTTTTTACACGGTAGATTGGTTCCAGAAGAAGCCGTGTAAAAAAAGACATTGATGTTATACAAAAATGGGTGATTTGTTCCTAATCTCTAAAACCTATTAAAATTAGAGAAAAACAAGAATTTTTAAGAACAAGAATTCATGTTTATTTTATTAAATCAAATATATAATGCTTATTTTCACAAGCATAGTAATTAATGATAAAAAAGATATGCACTCTAATCTTAAAAGTACATACATAAAATTTCAAATCGTGCTAAATGGAATAAAATCGTGTAAAAAAATTAAAAATATTCAATTTTCAAACCGTGTTATATCAAAACCGTGTACAAAAAGACCGTGTAAAAACAGACTTAGGTGTACCTAAAAATAATACACAAACACACTTCATACATTTTGCTGGAACGGGCTGCTTAAGACATTATTTTTAATTGATTGATTTCAAATTCAAAGGTGTTTTTGTTATGAGATTGATGTACTTTTATGACAAAAGAGCGTTATATCATGCAAAATATGGAATACATAATTCAGTGTTGATTAGTGACTTACGTGAGGTTTTTTAGTTATTCATTTCCATTCATTCATTTGTAGGGTAAGTTCATTAATCAAGTCAAGTCTAAATTAATCGAATCTTAAACACACAATAACAATGAATGGGAAAATATGGGTTCTCACCCATTAAACTCTTCAGGGACGCATCCATCGACGGTTTCCATCGACAATACGATATGGCCGAAGACTTTACGCCGTAGTGTTGATAGAGTTATTTATGTGTTGTTTTAATTAAATTTGACATTTTAATTATCGCCGTATAATTTTCACAACAATGTCGGTGAACTAATAACATGATAATAAAAAAATTGAATATTCAAATCCATTCTATGCAGATTCGTACTCTAAGTTAAACGTTCCATTTTTAAATTTAATCTAAGTAGTGACAAAGGAATCACTTCTAATCAACCTGCCTGCTGTACAATGCGTGACCTAGCATTAGGAACGCTGGTCGAATAATAATAAACACATCCCATATAAAGTACTAACCATCTCGATAAAGGTACTTATTACAAATTATAATTTATGCTCTAACTCATTGTAATAGAATTTATTTTTATTTGGTGGACTGCAGAAATACTTAGCCTATTGGCGATTCAGAGCATAGAATACGCGAGTGACGTCATAATGGCGGGAATCTATCATAATATGTTGCCTATATTGTTTCCTGGTTATTTGAATTATTGGTGTCAATTCTACTGACATTCAGGACTAAAATTAAGTAATATTCCTCTCTTTCATACCAATTCAATATGAAAGGGATAATATGAGTTTTAAGAACAAGGTAAATTTAGTAGTCAATTAGATAATCCATAAACTATTGACCTCATTTTGCCGGCGCGTTTTAATGATACGATTGTGATGACATCACCTGTCATCTGTCTTTTCCGGTAGGATTGCGATGAAAGATTACTCTTACTGTATTACTACAGTACTAAAATTTAATTTACTCATTATACAACAGATTCGGGGCTATAGCCAAAATTTTATTTCAGTTTACATTTAAAAAATTTAATCAACGATTGTGCCTAATCGGCTCTCTTTTGTACTCATTTATTACCTTTTTATTATTATTTTCGACTTGTAAATATGACGTTAAAAAAATATAGTTAGTTGTCACTGAATTCTCCCTTCGGAACCTGTTTTATTCTTTAATTCCTCTTTTTCTCCCTCTTTTAATTGCTATCGATAACAACGATAATTACGAATATGACAATGATCTCATTAAATAATAACCTATATGGTTTCTGTGTAAATTGAGAATCTTACTGGCGCTGGGTAAATCTATTATATTAGTTATCTGACGCGGTAATTGAGCACTTACAAGGCCCAGACAACGAGCCTTTCGATTATAACTAACACTAACGTAATCGCGTAATGAAAAATTCATGAGATTTGACATAAGCTCTCGCTTAGCTATCAAACAAAATTGTCAAATTCCAAACCTTTTTTAACGATTAGATTGCTATTGACGAAAGATATTGAGTCTTGGTACAAGAAAACGAAAAAAACTTAAGTATAGTAATAGTTGGCCTGCAGATGCATCAACAATAGTTGGTATATATGATTTTGGGACGCAACACTTACCAACCAACAGGTACCAGTTATTACGACAACCTCTTTCACTCATTAACCTGCATAGCCAGAGTTCTAAACCAAACTCCTCATGTATTTCTGCTAAGTCCCAGCAGTGGGACCTTATTAGTCCATTAACAAGGATGATTTAGAAATAATAAACTTACTACAGCAAAAAGATTTCGTCTTTTTCTCTTTCGATCTGACTTCGAAGACTTTGCCACATTCCTCAGCCAGTGGACGTTTGACTTCCATGAAGGTTTCTGTGTATTTCTTTTCTTCGCCAGCAATTAGAGTATTTAGAGAGTCTGCGCTTTCTCTAGAATCATTATCTAGAAATTCTGTCTCTTCTGTATTTGGACCATTGGTCGAAGGTAGAGATTCCGACGACATGTTGACACCGTTATTGGGCATTCTGAAAAAGGAGATTTTATGTGGTTTAATTTAAGATAGATAAATTCGTTTATTCACATCGAAAGTAAACCATACATAAATTTTTTTTGTATAAAACTAACTAACACGAAATCTAAAAAAACTGTGCACGTGTATGATAATGATGCCAATAAAACGACCGTTAGAACACGTGCTTAAAAAATATCGAAAATCGAATTGAGAAAAAAATATTACAGAAATAAAAACATATTTATGATAAACATAGAGATTTATGAGATGTTAGAATATATAAAAGAATACAAGGTAATTTATAAATAAAGTTTTGTACATTATTATAAAGATAGAAATAATTTATTGGGGAATTTGAGTCATGAATATACAGATTAATACTTTATATACAGTTTGAATAAAATCTTTTTGACACTGTTTAAAAAAAATGGTGTTGTTCTTTTAGCTGTTATTGTAGCTTTAAATTAAATGCATATTGAATTAATAAATCAACTTTTTGTTTGTGCAGCGTGCTGTAAGTGAATATGATATCTCAAGATTATGTTTGTTTTATTTTTCTGGTTAAATCTTAACAATAAGTTTGTTTTATCATTTTTATCCTACGAAGCCGAATACAGATACAATTATATACATATTGTCCCTACAAGCGTGTTGAGGACCGTTACCCGGAAACCTATGTACACTGATCCTCAACAGACATAACAGATATATCTATATATTAAAAAAACTATTAATTCGTAACATATTATTTATATAGTATAAGACATAGGTCTCCAAACTTTGAAGCCTTCGGGTCATAATGATTTTTTACTTTGTTCCAAGGGCCAAACCAGTTTTAATTTTTCTGCCCTTAACTATATTTCTAGACTAAAATAGTCGCAAAGTGCACGACCTAAGCAAACTTACGCTTTACTAAATTACATAAAAATAGTTGTCAAAAACCCTTTCTTCACAGGATACAGATTCTCTCAAATACTGTGTGTGACATAGTCTAGTTGACGTCATTATACGAGTCAATATCTTTGTTCTAATAATTTAAAAAAACGTATTTATTTAAAACAGAATTAGATTATGTACTTACGCCACTCGGGGATTTTCTTACAATTACCTCTTTAAATATTTGTTTTTCTTTAGTGAAATCTTTTTGCTCGTTAAAAGTTTGTAAACAAAAGATTTTGAAAATCAGCGTCTGTAGGCTTTGCCGAAGTTAATAATGGCTAGTTTAGCATGTAGACTGAAATATGTACAAACTAAGGGCGGAAAGGTCTTTGAGTGGCAACCCAGTACTGTGTGAGGTAGTGTTGCATCGCAAAAGGTGTACCAACGTCGAAGGTAACGGGAAACCGCTGGATAGCTTATGCCCAGTCTTGTTAGTATTGAATTAACTAATAATTTGATTAATATAACATTGGAAATTTAAGCATCTATTTATTTACAACCGTCAATAAATACTTGTGCCGTAAATAATGAATACTTCCAGGATGTACTTGCTAAATAAACCTGGACCTGAACGCCGCAGCCTTATGTCTTCAAGTGTGGGGTAACCTGTGGGTTATCCATGATCCGATGAAACCCATTCTTTTCCTGGCAAGAGCCTCAAAACTACATAGGATGTATTTCATTTGTTAGTGTTCTCCCTACGGGCCCTACAAAGACGCGATTCAACTAAATTCATTCTAAATAACATGCTATTCGTGCTATAGTGGCCAGTACATAATCTGCTTTTTTTATGTGGGAGTCCTAAACAAAGGCAAAAGAATCGACTGGTAACAAGTTGTCGCTGCATCATTGTATTTAAAGAAGTCAATGACCAATGTGTTTACAGATTTTTGTAGTTTTATCATAAGTTAATATTTGTTTTTGTATGTAAATAGTCATCATACTATTTTAAGGATAAAAGGAAATAACAAAATCAAAGCGTTACTTTATTTAAACTTTAACATTAATTTGTTACAATAAGCTGCCAGTGAGTATAAAATAAGACTGATCGCAAGTGATTACTGTAGACTTAAGCTGATAACACTAAGGATATACTTCATCGTCATCATGATCAGTGGTTTATGGACGTCTCCCTGCTAGGCATTGGCTTTACGAAAGCGAGAGACACATCTGAAGTTTAAACTATAATATCACACTCAAATCGGTTGCCCTAACAACTGCTTAACGCACCTTCTGAATTACGCAGGCACTTGAGTAAATTCCGTAAACCCATCCAGAGACCCAATCTTAGTATAGTTGCTTTACTTTCGTTATAGAGACCAGAGCGTTCGAACCACTACGTCAGCGCGTTCTTCAATAGGATCGATACAACTGTTTATAATATTTAATAGTAATTCAAAGACGATATGCCAAATTGTTGCATCAATAAATTGTATATTTAGGTCAATTCAGATTCAAAATTAGGTCAATGATATTGTTCTATTGTAAATAATGGTCCCAATATAATGTCAATCGCAATTCTGCATATTAACTGATACTGCGTCCATTTTGTTTTAGTAACTTTGACTTAATATACTAAATCTAGATTTAAATATTGTAAATGAGTTCAACATAGCACTCTATCTCAATTATTGTTGTTTATTGTTATGTAATATTGTTTTAATTGCAGCGTTTTGTAACCTAGTGTAAAACAGCTACTAAACATATGTATGTGCCATATTTTATAATTGCATGATGTATATTTTAATCGTTTGTAGGTAAATTTCTGATATTTTAAATTTCTGTTTTCTGTTGTCTAAGTCCAACTTAATAAATGTGGGAGATTCATTAAATCAGTGCACTTAGAAAACGTGACGTTGGCTATACAGCTTGTAAAAAATATTAACATATGATTAATTAAATAACTAGCGACTTTAGAAAAATTAAGAAAGGTTCACAGTTAAATTATAATTTAAATAAATAATTTACATTTGTATTTTTTAACATTAATGTAGAATTTATATAAGCAAGCACTTGTTTGGATCTGATATTACAGGGTGTTAGGTATATACACTACAAGTCGGAACCTACCCATGTTAATACCTACCCATATAAATACTATGATAGAAAAAATTAAAAACTGCATTGTTTTCTATTTTCCATAAATTTTATTGTACTGACCGAAATATTTGTATGGACATATTTGGAAATAATTTTACAATTTTGAATGACTTTGTTAACATGGGTAGTTTCAGCCTTATAGTGTATGTATCAAACAGCTTGTATATATATACTCACACACTTACTTACACTTAAAAAAACAAACTAAATAAGTATGCATATGTATACTTTTTTACGATTTAAAAGAGCTTAGTAAATAAGTCTATTTAAATAAAGTTATTTTTGACTTTGACTTTGACTTGACTTTTTTACTTTCAACGAAAAAGGTATACATATGTAACCGTAGACGTTATTCTTAACAAAAATCTATTTTAACTTTATAAGATGCTTCCCCCTACTTTCCTACCTCTGCTGTCAAAGAGCTCTAGCGATCTTACTCAAGACAAGAACTCGTAAACAATACTGGCCCAACCTGTTCGCGATTTTTAAATTTTAATCCTGTTTTAAAATTTTTTTCGTGCATAAAAACCTCTAGCCTCAATCACTTTCAAATTCACAAGTTAATACTTCACCGATTGAATGATCTATAGGTGACCTATAGTAATGTCTGTTACCTACATACGACAAGGCCTCCGCTCACCGCAAACTACTTAGGTTTTAACTTGTTTTGAACTATTTTTGACTCATTTGGTGAATATAGAATGATGACGTCACAATTTAGCACAAAATTAGTGATATCTTTGTATTTTTTTTAAATATAAATAGCAATGGCATAATAAAAATAATAATATTTCTCACTGTCACAACTACATCTAACCCAAATGAAGCATCATTAAGAGCTTGTTTTATAGATACTAGATAACAGAGAAATATTGATAGTAATATGTATATAAATATCAGAAATATACTAAATCAACATACATTTATATGTATATTATCAATGTGAAGTGTAGGGAATAGTAAAACCTCCTTTTTGTATAATTCGTTGACCGCTTTAATTTTAAAAAAAGAAGAAAACTTTGATTGATTATAATTTTGTTTTTTGTTATTATTGCTTGTCATTGTGACAATTTGCACTTTTTTACAGTAATATATTTTATTTTTATTTCACCAATTTTTCCTTTCTTGCACTCATTACGTCACCTTTTACAACATGAAGTATCCATGACTAGTAAATAATATTCGTATTCATCTTACAACTAATAGCCGATACCGAGATTTGAAACCTATGTCTAAGTAAACTGGGGTACGACCACTAGACCAAACGGCCGCGAAATTTTTTGTTATTTGCAACAACAAAGGTGTATGAAACATAATGGTGAGTATTACATTTTCCATTACATGATCATTTTAAAAACACCAGATGTATCAACGTGATTTTATTCAGGAATATTATTTTTACGATACCATTTTAGTTGCGGTGAAGATATGTTTGCAATTATAATTTTTAATGTATTGGTTTTACGCAGTTCATAAACTTTAGATAGCAAGGGCCTCTTTCAACATCTTTGAATGTCTTACTGATAAGTTATTTCAGAAAGCTATAAGCAAAGTAAGTAAAGTGATAATTTTATTATTAAAATTCTCAAATAATAAAATATGGGAAAAAATTCTCTACAACTCGTTGCTAGGCTACCACACTACTAGATCGCGATGCCCGTTTCCGCGCAAGCGTGCAAAATTAAGGATGGCGACTATGAGAGTTGGAATAAGGGCTGTTAAATCAGCTGTGTTACATCTGTGAAATTTGCTAAAGCCTTACTTGCACATAAAACATATAACCATACTCCTACACAAACGCATTTTTATAATCGAATTGATTACAAAATTAAATGTACATATAATTTTTATTTGGCCAAAAGCCCCAAACTTATCAAAAGTCAAAATATCTTTATTTAAATAGACTCATTTACTAAGTTCTTTTAAATCGTCGCAACAGAGAATATGTATGAGAAAAAATAAATATGTAGATGTAATTCAAGGTATTAGTGATAAATTTAAGTGGGTATTAACCGGGTATTTACAAATTTTCTCAGTTATAGAATTTAAATATGTACTAAATAAATAAATTGTTATAAGTTAACTATGATATAGGTTAAGATAATAAAAATAAAAACATCCCACGCATTATCTAGCCGAAATCATTTTTATATAAGAAAAATATATACATAAATATTTTAATATCCATACGGTTGCTGTTTACAATATTTTGGTAGGAAAGTAGAAAACAAATCGAGTTCACAAAAATACCTAGCATAGATAAACATGGCATGTTTTTTAATCAGCTATTTCTATGAAAATACTAATAAAATATACCACCCGAGTTGATAGCCTCTTCCTTTTTGTTGTCAGTTAAAAGAACACAATTTTTATAGTGTGATTTAAAGGACACAGGATGATATTCGTAGTTATCAAATAACAATTTTGCTTAAGTTCACATGTATAATTTTACTGAAGTTATATAAGCATTTTATGCAAAGAATAAGCTGGAGTGTGGGATTCCAATAAACTGCTTTTTTGGTATTATGCGCTTATATGAAAATGCAGTTTTTTTGGGCCCTTATCAACTCAATAACCTTCCGTTTTGATAGAGTTTTTATATAATATTTATTCTGTATTCCGTCAGTTGTGGATATTCGAAACGATTTTTTGTATATGCGATAATAAACTGTCCTTATGTGTTTCAATTGTATCTATACGTTACGATCTTAGTTGCATTCAGCTGATTAGTAATATTTAAAAGCTTCAGTTATTTTGAAACAATTGTTGTTTCACTTTAAGAGAAACCAATAATTTCATAAGAGACAATTTGGATTCACGAAAGAATGAAAAATCTACATATGCAGAGATTGCGCATATGAAGAGTATAATCGATACTTGAGAGCATCTACGGGATGCACTAGGTTTTTTTTGCGACTTGTCTAAAGCGTTTGACTGTGTTTTCCACAAAACTCTACTTGGTAAATTAAAACTTTTTGGTGTATCAATAAATTATTTGAAGCTTTTTGAATCATATTTGAATAATCGAATTTAAAGAGTGGTTGTAAATAAAGCTGAGTATTCGGGTGCATTTATGAATATGTGTTCCTCGAGGATCTATGTTGGGCCCATATTTTCTTTTATTTATATAAACATGACCTCCCTTATTTTACAAAGGATTTGTGTGAGACGGTATTGTTTGCAGATGAACATCTGATTAAAAATTAAAAATTGACAAAATTAAAATTGACTATGATGATGTAAGCAATGCCGTTTCAAAGTGGTGTGCTGATAATGGAATAATAACTGGTTAGATAAGACACGACAATGGTATCCTCTTATTTCATCCCTTTCTACAAGACTAAGTTCAGCGGCTTACGCTTTAGAAAATCCGGTAAAGACCGGATTTTCTTAACTTTGTAACTTTGTGATGTTGAAACAGCAAGACTTGTATACTTTAGCTATGTCCGCAGTGTTATGTCATATGGCTTGATATTGTGGGGCACAGCTGCTGACATTGAAGATATTTTTAATTTACAAATAAGGGCTGTGCCATTAACGTACTCAAGCTATATATGATAATATTGTACGTTCACAAATATTAACATACCTTTTCAAAACGTAGTGATTCTCATTACTTAAATATTAGCCAGAAATAAACTTGCAGTACCAAATTTGAGACTTCATAAAACAAGTCACATATTTAATTATTTATAGAACAATGTATACACATTCATAACAAAATCCTGCCAAATACAACTGAACAGCCTATACACAGATTTGAAGACTATTAAACAAATTTTAATGAAGAAAGGCTACTATAAAATTAAGAAACATATAGGTCATAAGAATGGGTGGACTATTTAAAACCTTAAGCTGAAATTAAACTGAATTGAAACTTAATCAAACTAGAAGATAGATACGTATAAAATTTAGCACTATAAAACAAAGAAATATGTCTGTAATACTAATACATAATGACAGGTAATTTGTAAATGTCATTATAAATACTAAAGACTGACAGTTTCTTGCGTTGCTTCTCTGCATCTACTAATTCGTCGAAGCGGTGGTAAGGTAAATTGGGAATATTCATTAATATCAATATCTAACATTTAATATAAAGCTAACACTAATGTGTTAACTTTCATTTTAGAATAATTAATTAAACTGCGATAATTTGCAAATACCCGGTTAATAACCACTTAAAGTTATCACCACTTCTAGTGCCATACTTTAAATTATATTTTTCTTATACATATTCCCTGTTATGAAGATTTAAAAGAACTTAGTAAATGAGCCTATTTAAATAAAGATATTTTGACTTTGACTTTGACTTTGCTTCCAATACTTCACAACAAAGGTGCTGCTACTGTTTGCATATTTGCGACAGCTGTCGACAAACACTATCGTGACGGGTCAATTCGTTAGAAATTCAAACTAGGGGGTTCTGTAAGATTTATGAATATTATATTGTTTCGTACTTATATATATCTATATATATTATGCGGGTTTGTAGCTAAAACATAAAGCATTTAGTTAATAATTATTATTCTATATATTGTTATTGTTTAAGTATCTAAGATTTATCCATTGTTTGCTAATCAATTTATTTTCCAAGAAATTTCTTCACTCAACAAAGTCATGACGTTTACATTATAATGTATTATGAATAAACTTAAATATTTTTTTCTTGGTAAAGTCTTTATTGGTTTTTAATGGATTTCACGCAAAGGGATTACAGTCATTTAACAGCAGTAAATTAAGTCTTATTGTACAATCGAAGGATCGATCGATTGTATCTATTCGTGCAAACAATAATAACAGGGATAATTAGTATTGAATATAATATTTAAAAAGACGGAAATTACAATGAAAATAAAAAATAAAACATAGTAGTGAAGAAAAGCAAAAGCCAATTGGTGATCTGGCTTTCTTCTATAAAACCCACGCAGGAGGTGGCATGTCGCTACGAAACCTCCTTGCAGGTTTTTCGCATGAACAGTATCTTACTCCACTTACTGTCTAACTCTGACCTATCGACGTATTTATATCCATTGCCGTTGACTTGTTAATTATTGTGACGTTTCGCTTAAGTACGCAGCAATGATTTTAAAGCCAAAAGTTATCTATTAACCTTATCAGGTAATGGGGATTTGCATAAAATGAAGAAAAAATAACACATTAGAATAATTTAAATTTTCCCTTTCGAGGATACCATCATCAGCATTGATCGGGCAACTTTTGTATTTTAAGATGTCAAATTGGTCGTTGCACCATCCTATTTCAGAGGCTTATGATACTTATCACTGTTGTCGTGTTAATTTAGTCCTTTTTCCTCATAATAGAAAATCAGGTAGTTTTATTACTCATAAGCTTAAGTAGGTCTGAGCTTGCGGTACACGTTTACCTCTTTATTAACAAGGTTTTCTTTAAAATAGGCCTGATAAGACACATTTGATCGGCAGTAAATGCTAGATAGTGTTTCTTCGGGTTGCGAGCGTCGAGCATTCGCTCAGTACACGGGCTTCTTCTCGGTGAGTCAAGGCTCAAGGGTAATCGAGCATCGCCTTACAAAGAAGGACTCGTCTTCCTCTTCGCCCCTATGCTAACGGTGGGCTGACATTCGTCAAGGCCCGATGAGCGTCAGCGAGCGGACCGCGGCTTACACTTCCACGAGGGGAACCAGACAGTAAAGGTGGGTAGGGCAGTATGCCGCATGCTGCACTAGCTATACAAGCATATGGACTCCGCCTACTGCTTATTTTTAACTAGTGTTATTTTTAATTTTAAAATAAGTATTATTTTAAAATTAAAACTAACAATTTATTTAGTACATATTTAAATACTATAACTTGGACAATTAGTAAATGCCCGGTTGATACCCAGTAAAATTATGACTATTGCCTTTATAATTATATTTATTTGTTTTCTCATACATATTCCCTGTTGTGACGATTTAAAAGAGCTTAGTAAATAAGTCTATTTAAATAAAGTTATTTTTGACTTTTGACTTTTGACTTGACTTACGATCAGGCTGCGTCGAGTTCTAATTCTATGTCAAGTTCAACTTAAAATAGAAATTTAAAAATTTCTGACACTAATGTGATAATTAATGTTTTAACTTTAACATTTGGAAATATCGTCCTAAATTAATGCGTTTCTGTATGTATTTCTAACAAATAAAATTAATTTGATTGGCAGTTATTTAAATTAGAATTTTTATTGTGAAACTTAATTTGCATTCATAAATTTATGGCGACGTGAATTTTTGAAATATAAATTTTACTCATTTCAGCAAATAACCAAATTTGATTTCATTTGCTTTTGTTGGTCAAAAAATTGGTGTGAAAATGAACGAAAATATCGGTCGTGTGCTATACGACATGGAACATTTGGACATCAACAATAATATGTCGGGGAAAAAGTTTCATCGCATTTTATATGAAAATTCAAGACATTTCAAGTTAATTTACATTTAATTACAGTATATATGTGCCATTTTGTTCGTAGACTGCCATCTATTTATTCTGCCATCTTGTAAATAAAAATAGTGCGTATTATCATCTTTTTAATGTCATGAAAACCAGCCAGATACAAATATATGCGAAGACTTTTCCAAGACCTAATATAAAAAAAATTAAGAGGCTACATAAGGTCATTTTGACCTTTGTTGTTACCATTCAGACGTAGTAAATTATTAGTGTAATATTAAACTGGGGAATAAAAAAGTTTTTTGTATACTTTTCGTAGCGAGCTGTTCGAGCTAGCTGTGGGTTATAAATGCAACCGTCTGATAACGTAGACTTCTATATTGTACAACTTCTCTATAACAACTAAACAATAGAATATATAAAAATATAAATTCAAAAATTATTACATAAAATTCTATAAAACCAGCCAGTCCAAACAACAATAGCAATTGCACAGCCACAGCGCAATAAATTTTAAACCTATTGAGGTTTTATATAATACCTATATTTCTCTCTCTCAACCATTGTATTTTCCTTAACTAATAAAGTAGAGAAAAGTAAATCGGACAATTAAATTGATGCAATTTCCCTGAAATAATTTTTACCATAGACATGGCAGCCCATGATTATGTATAGATAAATGTCATTTCCATCAATCACAATCTTACTGGTTTTATCCAACCTGCAACCTTCTTCACAACCTTGACCCAGGCAGTCCTCGCTCCATGTTTATTAGATAGCAATTTAATATCGGAACTGTATTACGAAAGAAATATAAAATAATTGATTCGGTTCAGATTTTTTAAATATTTCTCTAATAAATATTACGCCACTACCTCTATTTACATGCTTACATATTAATGACTTTCGTTGAAATTGCTTAAATATGATTTATTTATCGCTAGGTACTTAATTAATTCGTAAAACCAGATATTTTAAATGAATTAACGCAACTATAAGGTTGGTTCATAGATACAACCTTAGGTCACGGACAAACATATCGCAAGTTACACAATTTATCCAACGCGAAAGGGCAATAACCCATAGCTTTATAACATTAAAAAAAACCTATTAGCAAGTGTGATTTATTATTGAATTATGAATGTTATTTTCTGTACAATATAATGAAATTAATTTATTTCGTTTACACTATTTATAACACGGATCTTTCACAGATAATCTGTTAATAAATTATGAAGTATAGTAAATCTCATCAACAATCTTTAAATACTAGTATTTCATTTAACATTTACTGTGATAAATTAAAAGTAAAGAAGATGATTTCACGAGGAATCTCTTATTTTAATGTTCTAAAAATAGAAAGAACGTATAAATTGGACCAAACTCATTAATTTATTAAATAACTTAATTTATAACATACAAAAAAATCGTCGCGAGATTTACTGGCGAAGTTTAAAATGGTAGGTACAATAAATATGTAACTTGATTTAATAAAAAAGAGTTGTACTTATTTAATTTTATATATTTTTTTAATAAAATTATGAATATAAAACAGTGATAGGTTTTTAGAGCATTTAAATGTAACGTTCCCACGCAAATATATAAGGAGGCTTTTAGCAGGAGGCGCATGCCACCTCCTTAGAGTATCGAACTCGCCCCAATTTGTAGCATCAGAAAGAGCGGCTCCATATATTCGCGAATAATTGTTTTTATCTTCTCTTCTTACATTTTAATTGATACACAAACCTTTTCCAATTTCTTCCATTCAATATTATAAAAAAATACCCTGAAATTATTGTTGAGACGAACCGGTTCTTTTAAAAATTATTTTTAATCATTTATTTTAAAATAAGCAGTGTAAGGCTGGTATACACCAACAATTGAATCATATTTTAACCATCCTTTTTTAACATATAAATTATATATATTATACTCATATTTATCGAAGAATAACAAAATGTCAAAAACTGACGATCAAGAGGCGTCAATCCAGCTATTTAACTGTGCTTTAAAAAAGTTCCGGCTACCTATTGAACTCTTTCGTGCAGTTTCCAGGTTCAACACGGCGTACCCCGCTTCGACACATTATAGCACAGAGTAAATATCGTGAGTCACAAAACTAACTTACGTTAACAATTTAGTTAATAAATTTAGTACTTAAATCCTACTAAGCTATTAAATTTGTAGCGTGCGTATGTATACTTTTAAGCATATGTGTATGAGAGCGTGTAGAGCCCGCGCCGATCGTTGCATGCGTATGCGCGGGGAAGAGCGGACGTTACATGTCACCTGTACCAAACTGCCAACATGTGGTCCGTCGCGCGTAGCACGAAGCGCGCGGTGCTCTTCTTCCCGTGCTTACGTGCCTTAGTACTAAGATTCCGATTGTGAGACTCGCGTAATTTATTCAATAAACCGTGTGTTCCCACTTTTAACTGGACTTATTGTGTTGTAAAAACTCACAGCACATCCCAAGTGCTACTAATATTTACTCATCGCAATGATCAAGCCGAAGTAATATATATATTTCGTTAAAGTAAAGAGAAATACGTTATAATCTCAAAATGATGTTCTTGTTTAGGCAAATTTTCTCAAATATACAAAGACCGGTATACTTAAATGCCACTTGTTACTTGCCAGTTGGAGAGTGCGTGGGAGTACTTTCTTTTAAATCAACCCTTTTTGATTCTTAACGCAGTAGCCCTTGGCCGTCATCTCACCTGATGTAAGAATGATAGCCAGAAGCCAGAAGATCGAAGATAGCCAGTTCTTCTGTGATTCCTCAATTACAGAAGAACTGGCTGTCTTACCTTCAAATGCCGGAACACAACAATGCTATAAATATAATTGTAATGGCGGCAATCTTAGGTTATATGGTGGTAGCTACCCAGGCGGACATAGATAAAGCACTACCACTGTTGGAGATAAAAACCGTGGGCTTACTGAATCGGTTGGTATTTATTATATTTATAGCAAATTGATAAAAATCTTGAATAAAAAACTGTATTTTCCAGATGTGGTTTATTAACAAGTGTTACAAGTGGCATTGTCAAATTATATGAAAAATATTAAAAAACATAATGTTGAAGGAGTCCCGAACCAACAACCAAACCGAGCAGAGAATTTCTGCCCCCACTGACAATTGAACCCCGTACATCTAGATAAGAATGAAGTAGGTGGTCTTAGCGGATAGACCACAGGGGCGGTTAAAACCCGTATTTAGGGAGCCACCTGTCAACTTTTAATCGATTGTTTTCGAGTTGGTAACCCCGATTTAAGTGACAACACTCTTTTGTTTAAAAGTGTCGTAGGTCAAGCGACATTCATTTTAAATCAACGAAATAAAAAATTATCAAACCTAAACAACATATTCAGATTACAAGCAATAAAATAATTTCCTGATTGCAATGCATTTGATAAGAGTGAAAATAATGTGCACATATAAATATATGTCGTTGTGATAACACATGTCATAGGTCACGTGGTATCAGTAGCGTAGATAATTCGTAAATCAGAGGAACATGTAAATCATCAATATTGTTTTAGTCTATTATCACTGGCTTTATTGGAAATCAACAACTCGCATCAATGATTCTAATTTAATAATGTCAAACTGACATTTTTTCAATCGCCTCTATTAATTTAGGCATTGCAGGCCTCACTTCAGTTTTGGAGAAGAATAGCTTTTGAATGTGGAGGTATAATGTGACCATGTTTCAGAATTTCGTGTAAAACTCAAGTGGTTACCCATTCGTCTTCGCCGAAATGCACATATTTTATCCCTCCTTTATTCTATTTTATTCCACCCAAATACCCCTTTGTACTTAAAAGATCTTTTTAAATTCCTTCACAATACTCATTCCCGAGTTTTGAGATCGTCGGAGAACTTAAGATTGGAAACATCATCATATTTCACTAAATTTTACAACAAATCCTTCTCGGTACAAGCTGTTTTACCGTGGAACTCTTTACCTGTCCACATAAGGCAAGCTCAGTCACTGAACAGTTTTAAAAAGCTTGTGTTTGAACACTATTTGTTGGTTGATACTTGAATTGTACTGATACTGCTTCTCCTTAGTAGTCTGTGATTATATGTATTTTAGTGGATATATATTTATATAATTATGTATTATGTAGCGTATACTTGCTATCATTGAGTAAGTACCTATGTATGTATATATTTATTATTTGTATGTAATAAGTTTTATCATTTTATACGTCGCTAACTTCCCTCAAGTACTTTATCTTGAATCCTGTCCATCCTAAGGTTACCTGGAAGAGATCGCTTTTAGCGATAAGGTCGCCCTTTGTACAAAATTAGTTAAGTTTTTTTGTATGTTTCTCTTTTTGAATTGGCTGATGTACAATAAAGATATATTCTATTCTATTCTATTCTATAATAACTTTATTCATAATTATGTTATTAATGTAAGCAAAACAATTAAATTGTTACATCAACATGTCATAAAGTAATTATCAAAACAAATTGACGGAAACATCTTGAATTGGGTTCAATGAATTTTTATCTCGGTTCTTGAGTAACTCACAGTAAAATTTTACTTATCGATTGTACAACTCAGTTATTGAGCTTAAGATAATTACGTGTGGCGATAGTGCAAGTGGGACTTGAATATCTCTCAGAAGCAATTGTCTTTGAGTCCTGGTGTCCATCTGCCTCTGGGAAATAATGAAAGTATAGATTTTTATTTACTTGTTGTAGTTTTAAGGAGACGAGATTCCTTATTGAGTCATCAAGCCTTACAGGAGACTCACCTATAAAAGATATGAAGTCTACAGGCATCACCCCCAGGAGAGGTGTCCCGCTTTTACTCTCCATAACAATCGAGCTATAAGGATTGAAAAAGATAAAATGACTTTTACTGTTTTGTTGATTTGTTACCCGTATTTTTTAAGCCTTTGCATTTAAATCCTCCTATCCTCTAATCCTAGTAACTTCAATAGATGTCTCTGGTCTCTTCTTATCCAGTTAAATTTTAAATTAGTCTGTTCACAGCCGAATGCGACTATCACACTTATTGGACCTGTAACTGTAGGCACACTCTAAGTCCAATTTAGGGACACCAACACTATCATGGATTCAATTGATATCGCAGACGTGTTGACTTTCTGGAAATAGGAGATGTGACTATATGCGAAGACAGCACTAGTCTCATGCCACTTTTGAACTCAACCGTATCATACGAATAAGAAATACGAGTCCTGGTAAAAAAATTTACACAGTGAATGTGCAATTAGGAAGAGAGTCACCTTAATTATGGCGAATCTACGTGACCAACAGTGGATGACACCATTTAACAGCACCTGTATTCCTGAATAAGAAAGATGAGGAAGGGTATTCAAAATTCTAAATATAAATGTCATTTGCCTGTGGACCACACGGACGAAGCCACGGATAAAAGCTTCTTACACATATTTAGACTTAGCCGTCAGTGTCTGTCTTCACACAGGGCCATTGATCTTAAGAAATATAACAAGCATATATATGCACTGAGATAGCCTCTTTTGTTATAAAGCAAAGACCAACTATATTATCTTTGTGCGCCGGTCAGCGACCATAATATAGGTATGTATAAAATGATGACATAATTACCCGACTGTTTTTAAATGGGTCAATTTCATGAACACTAAGGAAGAATGTGGAGAAAATCACTCGTAAGGTACCATTATTACATTGCACTCTTCGAAAAAGAGTGCGAAGATCCGGTCTACCCTCGTCTCGCCTTACCAGATACAGCTTTGTACCGGATCGCTTTTCTCCTCAAAGATACGACTCATTCAATGTGAGATCAGAGCCTTTAGCAGACCCCTCAAGTCTGCCTCCCTCAACGGACACTTAAAATGATAGTGGAACACCTCCCCTTATAGATGCCTGTCAATTACCACCAAGGTTCTCATCTCCTTAGACTCGGATAGTGCTGTACAGTCCTGCAAAATTAGTTAAATGTTCCCTATGTATTTTTTTTGAATTGGCTGATGTACAATAAAGATATATTTTATCGACACACAGTCCATTCGGTTGGAATAAGAACTTACCTGTCTGAAGCAAAGATCCCTATCTCTCTGTCTTTCCAATACCAAATGTTACAAACAAACAAATGTTATGAACTTTACGTAAGTACTGTTTCACTACCTAGCATGTGGAGTCTGTGAACTGTATTTTTGGAGAGATGTGAAAGCAAGTAACAACGTCTTAAATCATCACCAATGTAATGACAACTTCAATACTTATAGATAAACAATCTAGTATCAAAATAAGACATGAAAATGTATCAATGGATAATGATATTATGATATACCTTAATGTTTGCGGAGACAAGGAGCTGATAGAGGACATGCGACGACTAAGCCTTGGTTGAAGATGTGCTTTGCTTGAACTGGATCCGGTGCTTGCTACACATCTACATCATTCACTGTGGTGCCATTAAAATTCAAGTAATCCACATCTTTATGCCTCTCCACATTTTTGTGACATTTTTTGTAGACTGGACGTAAGGAAACCACGTCTTCAATCGACACCAGTTTAATGACAACTTCAAAAACACATAGAAGAACAATCTAGAAGTAAAAAGGCGTAAGAAACAAACTAAGTTTATCTACCAGTAACAATTACAACTTCTTTCAAATTGTATAAACTGAAAATTGTGATGGATTATCTATATGTATATAATATAAGTAATGTCCGATGTCACTTTACAATACTGTTGAAAGTGATAGATTTTTGTTTCAAATAGGTATAAAAGTATTGTTTCCACCTCGTAGGTTATTTTAAGTTCAAGGTCAAGAAACTGAAAATTTACGTGGCGAAGAGGTTATCGCAACAGGTGCATTAGTGGGCGATTCAGATGGAGAGCGCCTCACACTCTGACGGCCAACTTGTCAGAACCCATAGTCTGGAACAGCGCAGGATAGGGCGGTACAAGGCGGTTGGTATTTTTAGGTTTAGATGTTAGTTTTTATGATGCAAACATTAAATTTATTTTGGTGTACTATCTAACGTGATATCAGAATAGAGTGACTTGTTGACTGTTGACGTAACTGACCTGTCTGGGAACAATAATGATTAAAGTTTGTAATTATTTCATAACAAATATTATATTTAATCAAGTTCTAAGAGATCTAAGATGTTTTCACTATATTAGCTAATTGCAGTCTTCTGCTGAGAGTAGGCCTGCCCAGACTGCAGACTGTAACATAATACACTGTACCATGCTTTCTTTGTCCAGCCCCAGTCTGGCAGCATCATCAACTCTTAGATTTTCGACGTGGTCTCCATTTATGGATCTTTTTACATCAGTCATTGGTTTTTCGACAACGTTTAGATAATGTTTACCACTTTGATCTCCTGCTGGGTAGCTTCGTTTCAGACTACCAACAGTAACCTTCATTTAGCTCGATGAGCAACATAAAATCTATTGGCCAATTTCATTTGTTATGAACCCGATTCTTCACGCATTGCGTTGGTATTGTCAAAAAGATATAACTCAACTTCCTAAACGAATTCCAACTCAACTGCCTTCTTCTTGCAATACCAAGGAAGCAAAACCTGGAGGTCTTTAGGGCTTTTCTCACTAATTAGTATCGGTACTGTGACTCGGAGATCGTTGAACATCTAATATTATACGTATCTTTAAATGTCGGAAAATATGCAGTATTATGATATTATGATTATGAAATTAAATGGAATATTGGATACTGCCAATGTTATAGACATTGAAAATTAATTTAGCTGGTTCGTTGACACTCTGAAGAGAGGCGATGTAATTACACTGGTTACTTACACAACGAATTACAGTGAATAGTTCATGTGTGAAATCAAAAAGGCTGTGATAGTACTTAGATATGCGACCAATCAAAAAGATTTGATATCAAGGTTTGGGTAGTTCAGAAATCAAACAACAGAATCTAGAAATAATCACAGACACAACTATGAATAATCTTACGAGATTAGTTCTCTTATTTCCTGTTATTTTATCAAGAAAAGTCAAGAACGAAAGCAAGTAAAAAAATTCCATCTCAAACAAAGACGTCAATAGATATTTAATACTGTCAATACTAAGTTATTAATAATATTTATGAAGGATTTAGATAGTTTCGTAGTTGCATACTCCTTTTCTTAAGTCATGATTCATGGTTATATTTTAAGTTTTAAAAGAAAACAGGCTTGTTATAATATTGGTAATAATAATTATATAGCAATTTGTTATTATGTTAATCCTGTAGGGTATGAAAATTTGGCCCGAAAGATAGCCTTATTCGAATATTTTAATAATAAATTTATGTATTATAAAACTTAATTGCATTTTACAACCTTTTTCAGATTTATCATTTAAATAAATTTTAATATTAACTAATTATAGTTTATTAATTTTAAAATTAAAATTATCAGTAAGTCTACTTTAAGTATAATTATGAAATAAATAGGTTTCGTGCACTTATAGATTTTATTGATTTGTAATGGTGTCAATATATACTTCTATTATTAATAAAGTCAAAATATTAATAGATGGTGGTTAGGTCTAAAGTTAATATGATGATATCTTACAAATACCTAACTAAATGACAGTATTGCGTCTGAATTCTTGTAACGGCGAAAGTTACTACAACAAGTTGAGTTTATTTATTTTATTTGGGATAGCAACAGCCATCATCTTATAAATACATAGAATAGTTTCTTATTTTTTAACTTTAGGGCCAATAACAGTGACAGGCAAATTAATACTCACCTTACGATTCATGGATCAAACAACTAAAGCAAAGAAGCAACCAAAGTCACCAATCTTGTCCAAATATAGTCTCAATTAATATTTTAAAGAAATGAATAATCTCTTTGCTTAAGTAAAAGGGGAATAAAGCAATACTATTATATATATGTTCTGCAACATATTACTTAAACATTATCTAGATTACAAATGGTGCTAAACTTCGCGGTAAAGCTACGCAATTGTAACAATAAGGTTTCATACATTATTATTTCTATAAAAATTTTAATTATCTGTGAACCTATTAGCTTTTAAAAGTTTAAATGTCACTTGCCCACTCATTATTTATCAATGTATAAATGTGTTCTATAATGTTACTTAATTACTGTAATAGATAAAAATATATTATATCTGTACTAATATCATAAAGCTGAGGAATTTGTTGCATTGAATATGCTTATCACAGGAACTTCTGGTTCAAATTGAAAATATATTTTTGTATTGGATAGTCTATCACGATACGACCAACAGGAGCTGAGCATCAATCAATAAAAAATCTTGCAAAAAATGTAAAACCTGGAAAGATATATTCCCTTTGCTTTCGTTGCATGCGCACGGTAAACGGGCAAAGTTACGCAAAATCCATGCCAATCGGAATTGTTTTCTTTTAAAAGTTCAAAAAAATGCCGTAACAGCATATATATTAAGGTATTTATATCTATTTTTTAAGGTTTACTCACTATAACCTTTTTAGGTAATTAAATTTGTTGAAAATAATATGTTATACCTTTTTAATGAGGATAAATAAATTATATGTGACAAGTATTTAATTTTGAACAAAATGTTTCTTGATATCATTTAATTTCAATAAATATCTTAAGAGATATCATAGAATGGGTCTCTTTGGACTGGGCTATCCCAGTCCTGAAGATATAAAGCTGCTGCCTCCGGGTGTACTTAGTAAGTACATCTTGGAGGTATTCCAGGACAGAGGACATTAGGATTGGGGAAGCACAAAAGATCCCATTGGGTCGACGTGCTCCGGGAGTAATCCTGGCCCTACATCAAGGTAAGATATGAGACATTAATTTGTTTTTTACTTTAAACATTAATTAATTAATAATATTAAATTTATTTTTATTTAATTAGAATTAAAAATTCCGTACTAACAACTGTTTAACTATTTTACAGCATTTCAATGATTTGTAAGATAAGAGATATCATAATTTTAAAGGGGTAGCGTTAGATCTGCGAGGTTGCATCTCACCATGCCTTACTCTCGATTTGCGGTTGTGTTCAACGCACTAATTTTTTAATGTCTGATATCTCATCCAAAAATTTTATTTTAAAATATATAAGTCTCTGTTTTCTCTATGTCTATAAGTAAGTAACTATTTACCATTCAACATAGGTACTTTTTTATTTAATTTTTAGCCGGTGCAAACTATTAACCTTTGGTTTTTTTTCCTAGTTACGTGGTTGAAGAAATTTAATTAGTTGAATGAAGACTTTCTTCATTAAAATAATTAAATTTCTCATATATTTTTCGCCTTACATTTAGTTTAAAAAAATGCCTAGAAAAAGACTCGGCAGTGTAATATAGCATAATTCTTGCGACTTATGCGGAATTTCCTTGCGGTAGTCGTAACTTGAGAAAATCACTGAAACAGCGGACGAAAATATGCTTAGACTGACAATTGAGCGAGCAATGGACATAACGGTGCTAGGAAATCACGCGTTGAACAAAATTCACACAAAATTCCCAGATTTTCAGGAATCGCGAATGAAACCAATCGCTGAACGTTCTCAACGTTTGGCCTCACAGAATTAACGAACTCTCATATTTAGACAGTAAATAACTTTATTGCAAGCATGAATTATCTCACCGTATAAATGAATGTCAAAACTTTACAATCATCAACTTGTTAAGTGTGAAAATTAAAGTTGTAATCTACAATTTACAAAATTAGATATTAGCAATTTGGGCAGACACAACTCTCTCGTTAAAACGTAACATTTATTCAAAATATGTTTTCTTACAATAACTAAATTAAAATAAAGTTGAGGTAGCATTTCTAAATAATTTTAGGACATAACCTATTAAGTAATGGAAATAAGCATTGTAAAATTTTAACTTATATAATTAATACAATTTATTAAATAAGGTCCTAAAAATCCGGGTATGACCGCCTTTTTTTGTAAATTAATTAAACATAAAAATCAAAACTGAAGTTAACTTATTTTTTTAATAATATCAGAACACGACTAAACTCATGTTTAAAAAATCAAAGACATAAGAAAACAAAATGACCAATAAATTAGTCATTACATCATACGAATGTTTGTCAAAACTTTTGAACTATGTAAAGTAATATGCATACAGATATCAATTGTCGTTTACGTATTTATTTTGACATAAAATGGGTTTATTTTTGACGTCATTTGTCAATTTTCATTGCAGTACTACGTAGATAGACAAAATAATATATATTATCACTTCACTCAGCAGAGATGAAAGATATTCTTTACATTAAAAAAAGCTTAGCTTACTTATCTATGTGATTTTAAAATATTCAAACAATAACGTAAAAAATATTATTATTTTCATAAAAACAATTGTACCAATAACTGTTAGATAATTAACATTAAATGCAACAACTATCCTTGTAAATGCATAAATGACAAAGAAATCCAGTGATATAAAATAGTAATTATTTTATCAATCATTTTGTCTATTAATATGCTCATAAATTTTATAGCTATAACCAAACGTTTAATCTTTTTTAAGAAATAAAAACTATATTCTTCTTCCTTCTTCTTCTTCTTCCTAAATTTACAAGTTTAACGAATGGAAAATATCATAGTAGAATCTTCTCATTTTGTAATAATGAAAATAAATGATTAATGACCATTTATTTTTTTCGACCGACTTTCTTTTGATGACTAATAAGACTAGATTCTCGGCCCACGTAGTAGCCACGGACTATCCTATCTGACCGTCTTTTGTAGACTTTTACTGAAATAAATCGCTAACGCGTCTGCTTCTACTTTGGGCTGCTTGTCACATTTGCTACACGGTATAGTGACAATTAGTAGCCACATGGAAAATGAAAAGAATATTGGTTAAATTCCCGAATATCGATTTAAAACTTTGTTTACATAACTCGTTATTCTCAGTACCCACTGTCAATATTCAGTGTCAAATGTCAATGACGCGACATTCACTAAATAATTTTTGCGTTTTTAAAATGACAATGTGACTAAATTTAAATGCATTATTTTACACTTGAATAATATTGAAATTTATAATCAATACTACAACGCTTGCGAAAGAATCTTGCCGAAATTTATACCGATGAATCATAGTATATGTTAATATTTTTTAATTTTCTTTTGGGCTTAATTTTTATTTATTAGGTATCTAAAACTCAGTTGCTTAAATTTTATCATTTCCTAAATGAATGTATTCTAGTTAAGTATTCAATTCCTTTGATAAAAGTTTTACCATTACAATAATGTTACAATTTTTAAAAAACAAATAAACTCCAACCTAGAAAAATGTGTTCGATGCGGGAAATTTGAAGAAAATTTTTTTAGCATTTTTTTAGTCATCTTGCAAAATCCGAAGTAACGGTGAAGAAAAGACAATTTGCACGTCACTAACACGATAGTTTCCTAATTTACCAATTTAAAATTATTATATTAACCGAACCGAATGAATTTTGTTCATTATGTTCCGCATGTCTAAGCCTGGGTCGTAGAATTATAAGGTGACCCACTCCAGTAATTTTTTAAACATTAATTAAGTGGTAAAATAACGTTTGCCGACTGCATACAGTATGATTGTTTATAACATGCACAAATTAAAGAATTAGAAACTATTTAGCATAGTTTCATCTAAAAAAAAATGCTTGTGCTAATGTCAATTATTTTCTCATTTTACAAAACATTTAACAGTTAATTATTTCATAATAGACAGTTCGGATTCACAAAAGACGCGGGGATTGTTTTTATGAAACACATATTTGACGCTTGGGTGCTCCCGACAGGATGCTCTGGGTATCTTCTGTGACTTGTCTAAGCCGTTTGATTCTGTTGATCATCCAACTTTATTGGGTAAATTAAAACATTATGGGTATAAATAAATTATTTAAAGCTTTTTGAGTCATATTTGAGTAATAAGATTCATAAAAAGTTTCCAGTTGCACAAATGCATACGGGAGTGCCCCAGGGATCGATATTAGGGCCATTGCTTTTTTTGATATGTGCGGTAGATTTATGAACAGATACTGAGATTGACCTTCAATATATTTGTACCAAATTTGAATAACATATTTTGACTTTGACTATATAATATTTAAAATTGGTTCTCAATTGGGACCTTAATGAAAAAAATACCTTATCTTTCAAACTCAATGATTAATTACAACGAAACTAACATTAAAATGAATGGAAACTTTACAGTTTTATAAACAAATTATAGTTTTCACAAATATCTATTTTTCTTTTACTTGTTCTATTTTAAGAATTGTGAAATTTTTCAAGAAGTCCTCTATTTACCTCCATATTTTTGATCTTTAATTATTCTACATAGCATTAGTAATTTAGTGATATTTTTTTTGTTATTATCTCAATCCCAAACTTTGTCTATAAACTTTAAAAAAAAAGGGCTAATGTAGGAGTATCTCTACCAAATAAAAAATTTGTTATTTTTAAAAAATTCGACACGACAAAAAATAATTTTAAGTCTTTTTTTTAAGAAAAATTATACTGTATATAAAAATAACTTATGAGATATTTTATTATCTATTAACACAGACTCTTAATTATGATATTGATTTTAGTAAAAGACATGATGTGACTGACCGCTGCTATCTAAAGATATTTTGTTCAATGAATCCATTTACTAGTTATTTTTACCTTCAATCATATTTCCGTCATATACGGTCGTACTTTTGGCACGGACAGAATTAACGAATCTTATTAATGAATATAGATTAACATTAATGCCCCATATATGTATTAGGTAAGTGAAGTTAGTCAGCGGTACGTTCCTATTTTAAAACAAAAAGACGAAGGTACTATGTTCTTAATTTGACAGGATAGTTCAAACATTCTTACTCTCGTAGATCGAAGTTATACATATTTTATGTTGGCACTAGTTTTAATTATGACTAAGTGAGTTTTGGAGGGAAAGCTATGGATAACGTTATGACATATCCCTCGGCATCAAAATCTTTAAGTTTTATTATGAAGGAAAGGTGAAAGATTAATGACACACCTTACAAATGAGATAAATTAAGTTCAATTAGGTGTCTGTAAATAAATAGTAAATCATGTAATTGAGATCATTTACACCAATATCAAAATAGTTAACGTGTTTTGTTTGATAAATAAAATCAGACGAAAAGTACGTTGACGTTTAAAAACTTAGATACCGGCAGTCGTAAGTCAAAGTCACACGTCAGTTGAGAAACGACTTCTAATGCAATATTTAGAGGTTAAGTTTATATTATCTACAGTGTTGTACAGAATATTTAAAAAAAATACTTAAATACAAAATACAAACACTTTTGCTTTTTGAATTTAAATACAAAATACAAAATAGGTATTAGCAAAATACTTTATAAATAAAATACTTTTAAATTGAATTACTAGTTTTCTTTATTTATTACAGATTTTACTGTTTTTTTTGACTCGACTTTTATTTTCATTAATAGAACAATAAATCCAATTCTATATGTTTGATATCAAATATAAACATTAAAGGCATAAAACGGAAAAAGTTAACGAAGTAAAATCATAACGTTCATTTTGTTTTATCTGTCTCTATCACTGTGCACAAATTATCAAACTTAGCTATCAAAGTTGCAGCGCGACCCATTCCCTTAAAAAAAGTGTCAATTCTTTCAAAACTTAGCATTACTTTAAATAAAAAAGTATTTTATATTTTACAAATACAAAATACATTACCTAAAGTATTTCAAATAATATACAAAACACTTTTTTTAAAGTATTTCAGTATAAAATATAAAATACGTATTTTGTATTTTAAATAAAAGTATTTCATTATATAAGTCACAACTCTGATTATCTACTACACGTTAAAATTTTTAGTTGTCTGGTGGGAACCGCTCGTACCAATAAGTCCGCCTTTTGATAATGTGTATGTTCTATCTTTGTGTCTTCTTTGTGGCTTGTGTAAAATAAAGTATTGAAAAATATATAAAATTAAGAACGAATTAAATTAAGAACTATGAGTTCTTAATTTAATTTGCAGTGTGCACAGCTCAGAGTTATATGCAATATTACGATTGTAGTAATATGAAAACGTCTCTTATTTTCAAAAGAGGAAGATTTCATTTGGTTTGCTCTCGGTCGTACATGTTACATTTTAATTTCGTAAGTGTCCGTAATATGAAGTTTCGGCCTGTGAGTTGTTAAAACTCAATTTATAACTTTATGTTTAAGGTGAGTAGATTCATTCTTTGTCGTGAGTATCTCTTCTTCCTGTAATTATCTTCTGTTAGGCTATGGGAAATTGCTTGCCATCGGCCCACGATTTTTATTCAAAATTTTTTCAACAATATAAAAAAGAAATAAAATTAAGTAGATAAGTATGTATTTCATATTTGTTAAAAATAAAAATTAGTATAAAACGTAAAACTGAAAAATACATACACAGTAAAGTTAAACTTTAAAATTAAAAAATTTTAATGGACAGAAATTTATCTTTAATATAAAGTTTAAATACTTTTTATAAAGTTATACCAACCTTTAAAACAGCACGAAACTCAACACAACACAAACCAAAAAGTTCTTAAAACTTATTTAGTTTAAAAGTTTTGAAATCCTTGTTAAAAAGTTTTGATGCAACTTCAAAAACTCATGCAAATTCAAGACAAAAAGGTTGATCAAAACAGTGTCTCTTTGCTTAAAAGTGACTGCAAAGTTCCTATTTACAAATTCGAATTTTAAAAAATGAACTTCGCGTTTCGTAACTTCTAATAAGATTTAAGCCGCGCGTTCGCGTCCGTGCGTCTCTATGCGCATGGTATTGCGAAATGCCATACAGTGGTGCATGATTCGAGCCATTCGTCTGGCCTTATGATGTTCTAATAATTAAAATTGGCCATTAATACTCCTTGACCAGCTGATAGGATGCATAGCAATTTCATTATTACTCTATGGCAAGCCTTAAACTCTACAGACTCTACATAGATCACAGATTAAAATTTTGGAACAGTTTTTTTACTAACTTATTTTTTTAATTATGTTTATAATCATTCGATAACATATGTTTACTGTTATGGATTCAGGGTTCATGTAGAGAAAGTGAGATAATTTATTTTGAAATAATTCAAAATAAGAAAGAAAGACGAAACAATCAAAAGAAATTTTCAATAAAAATTTAATAATCATAATATATTGATAACACAAATTATACTTAACTTAAAAATAGAAAGGTAAAAATAAACAGCATGGAGATTTCAAAAGATCATAACATTTACCGTGTAACTGGCGATGTGCAATAAGATTGGTCTCTTTTTGAGACCATAATATTGTTTTAAATAACATATTTATACGAAACACTCTGATGGTTATTAGGCATTTGTATTTTGTAAAAATGGTATTTTTTATAAACAGTCACTTAGTTGATTTGGTAGTTGAATATTTACTCAACTCATAAATTACTAATGATAATACAAAATAAATAAATAAACATTATGCTTTCGGTAATACATCTTAGACGCCAGGACGCTCATCTTCCTTAGATACCAGGTAACGTGATGCTATGACATCTTATTAATGTTATAGCAACACCTTTAAGCGTTTCATTAATACCGGCCAAAGGGCTTGTATCCAGGTTATAGAAATAAATTTAAAAAAAATTAATTAATTAATTATTACCAAAAATCTCCACATATTTTTCATTATTTCGGTTTTATCTCTAACTTTTGGCCATCGACGGCGACGGATCTTATTGTTAGCAGTTACACGACGCCATTTTATCTAATTAATTGAGTTATTTATTATTGTGTATATTTAAATCAAAGTTCATACTTTAATCAGTCATAAAATTCCTATTGTATTCAAGGTATTTTAGTGCCTTTACCTACGGAATAATATATTAAGTGACATGATTCTGTTTTTATCACTTCACCCTATCCACACAACGTAGTAACCTTATGCGTGGCAGAATGACTGCACGTTACGACGCACCTTGCAATTGGAAATTTTTCTAAAGACATAATTGTTTCAACCATTTGCAAATACAGGAAGTAACATCTATTGTTACGCTAAGACGAAATTGTTCGACATTGGACACGATTCGTTATGCATGAATTAAATTAAATTTAAGTTCGATACCCCTAATGTAAAATTCAATCGTATTGAACCGTATCGATCGTATTTTTCGTCAGCTGTCAAATTGTATGGAAACGACAGCAGCTCTATTGTGAAGTATTGGCAACGATTTTCCTTATATGCGATAATCAGCTCAACTCAACAACGATTGTAACGTCTCAATACAATTGAAACTCACATTAGGGGTACAGTACTATTCTTTCAGTAGCATTACATCCATAAAAAGACAGATGACGGATGAGAGATCACAGACGCCCTTATTATATAACGCGTATCATAAAACATGCCGATTAAATTAAGTCAAAAGTGTATGGATTGTCTAAGTTCCTTAAAGTCTATCCTTTCTTATTGAAATAAAACAGATGCGAATAAATTTAGTCCGTGCACAACGGAATTGGGGTCAATTTTTTTAAGCGCAGGTTTATTACTCCCAAAAGTTTTCACGAAAAGCTGCTTGTTTAGGTCATAATATTCACAATGCAATGCCAACCTGACTAACTTATTAGTCAGTCCTTAATTCAGGTTCCTTCCTCTTTTTTATGTCTTTCTACAATGTATTATGTATGAATGTGTAAGACGATAAGATCAACGTTATTTTTAATACGTTGATTATATATCTAATCCACTCTCAACCCTAGCCAGGATGACAACTTGAAGAAAAGCCTACCACCAATCAAACCGAGCAGAAAATTTCTTCCTCACTGAGAATTGAAACCTTACTCTCCAGATCTGAATTAATTCTGAGCCACTAGACCACACTAATAAATATGATATACACACTGCTAAGCAAGAAGCGTGTAAAATGCAATTCAAACCTAGTGTAAGTTCTGTATCAAGACGTTACAATCGTAGTTGCGTTTAGCTGAGAAAGTAGTTTCCATTCTTCACACAGAGGCGCTGCTGTCGTTTTCATAGTACTTGAAAACGAATGGACGGATATTTTTTTGACTGACTAATGGTGTTAACCGTAGATGGCCTTTACAGCGTTACCGGGGTTTTAAGGAGGCGAGAACCTTGGACAGTCCTCAAGCCTTAAGGAGCGATTCGCCTCTGGAGGAGTTCTAATCGACATGCATCACCTCCAGGGGATGTGTCCCGCTGTCTCTTAGAGTCTCCAGGGTCCCGCAGTCACTTAGAGTTTCCAGGGTGCTCGAACCATGGGGGAGACACATCAACCACAACACGTTTCCAGGCAACCGCCATAAAGAGCCGTACCGTTACAGTACCTTTCTGATAGTCGACGAAAACACGACCATGATGGTATAATTCTGTAGTACTTAGTTATCATCATCGGATATGATAAATTTTTATTTTGGAGTAATTGCAATACTAGTACCTACCCAATTAACGATTGTACATACGACACCCCGTCCCGTTCCTTATAATTTAAGAACTTCCTTATGCGGCGATTAATAAAATGCATTTGTTTATTTTAATGAATTTTAATCATAAAATCTTAATAATACTGCAGTTCTTTTTCAGTTATAATTATCTTGGGATACTAGGTAATAGATATATCGCATCATAAACTAGGTTTCAATAATCTATCTACGAGTGATTTAGTTTTAGAGTCCTTTACACATTTCACATTCCACGCCTCGTAAGAATAACTTATTGATGACAAAAGATTATTGAAACCTGTCTTTAATACATTGAAAAAATACATTATCAATATGTTTTTAAATACATAAAGTTCAGTAACATTAAAAACATTAATGTAGTTTATTTCAATAAAACCCTTAATACTTACTCTTGTGCGGTCGTTTGTACATACGGTTATTTGACCCAAACTACAATAAAAGTGTTTGTTTCTTACAACTGTCGACTGTTTAAATTAATCCTTACATGTATTGAACTACCATCAACATTGGTCGGATTTTGATTACACGATAATAAGAAAAGTTATATATTTACTATAAATACTAATTTGAAATTATTTTACTTTTTTGAAATAAAACTCTTTTTAGGGTCCGTACGTTAAAAGGAAAAAGGAACTTTGTCATACTGTTGTCTGACCGTCTATTTTCGGTCAAGCACAGAAACGTATAAACAACAAGTTGAGATTAGTGTCAAATACTCAGGTCTGCAACTTCTTGCAACGGTAAACAAATCAAAATAAAAAATGTACCGTTTTGGTACAAAATTCACAACTACATAGAAATATTAACCTCTAAGGTAAAGTTGAATCATGAAATAAACTATCCCATCAAGAACACATGTGAAATTATAAAATCAAAAGTGTATAGGTCGTCTTAGTATCAACTAACTTGACGTTCCTAAATCGCCCTACGCCTTTCATTTTGAAATGATTCAATGCAAATAACATTTATTTAATTTAGTTCGTTCACAACGGAATCGGTACCACTGTAACGATGTTAATATTTCGAAACAAAAAATAATTTATTTAATCGCAGCCAGGTTCTGTTGAATATTAATCAAATGATTTGATTAATTAATTTATGTACATATACACAATACTAATAATCAAATTCTTTAATAAAAAATTTTTATGAAAATTTCATAAAAATGATTTTTAACGTTCGTCGTAGAGCCATTCGCAATCAAAGCGTACCTTTAAATGTGTAATGTCCTTGCACCTATCGGAAACAGCGAAGGTTCTAACGCCAAACTCTGAGGCACTAAGTAAACATAACATTCATCAGTTGACATTTTTTTCCTCGTTACTAAATGTATGTTTAACACGAGGAAAGAACGACGCACGTGTATTGCAAATTTGGTTAGCTCAACTGAGATTTACGAGATGTATTGTTAAGATGACATACACATTAAGATGAATGGGTTTTTTTTCACTTTTCTACGAATTCACATAGATATATCATAGATAAATGGGTTGTGGAGTAGAAAAGTATGTAAAATAAATCAGACTACACGTCCAGAATCACCATTAAAACTAAAGGTTAAAATTTAATCATTAAATTAATAGCTTGTAAACATATACCATAACCTAATGCTACAATATCATCAACTTTGTTCATAGTTTCTCTACCTAATGCTACAATCTCATCATCTTTGTTCAGAGTTTCTTCATCTAATGCTACAATCTTATCATATTTGTTCATAGTTGCTTCACCTAATGCTACAATATCATCAACTTTGTTCATAGTTTCTCTACCTAATGCTACAATCTTATCATCTTTGTTCATAGTTTCTTCGCCTAACGTTGCAATTTTACCATTTGGTTAAAAGTTTCTTCAGATAATGTTACAATTTCTCCGTGTGGTTAAAAGTTTCTTCACATAATGATACCAACTCATCATCAATGTTCACTTTTTCTTCACCTAATGCTACAACATAACTATCTATATTCATAGATGTTGTTATCTATCTTGACAGTGTACCTTTTGCTATAAGTTGCCTATCATGATATCAGTCTTTTCCTTTTATTACAATTTCACTATCTATGGTAACAGTTTCCTGACCTAAATCTACAATCTATTCCTACAGGAACTCGAGGAAGTAACTGATTGGTATGAAATACTGTACATGGAAACTGCAGCAGGCCGTCTACCTTCCACTTTCCCAGTGACCATCAGTTATACGAGCTGTACCAAGTTCCACTCACGCTTACTATCCCGAAAGAATCTAGTACACAATTACATTTTGGCACACGTACCAGCTTCTATCTGTGGCAAAACTGTAATAAAATTTTGACAGATATATGATGTTGTTATATATCTGTCAAAATTTTGCTTATGTTTTTCGTGTACCTATAATTTATTTGTGTATACTTCAAGTAAAGTCTTTGTATATAGATGTACACATACACGTACCTAGTGTAGTCAATTGTTTGTATTCCGCATCCTACCTCAATCACAGATACTTTAAACAGTGCTTCATTGTAATCATGATTCATTGTTTACATAATATTTTATTCTCTTTAAATTCCTATTATTGTTGACGTTTTCTTAGCCACGATGTGTCATTGGTAAAAGCCACAGAATATGGTTTTTTTTATTGAAATTTAAAATTATCACCTTTTAGTTAAACAAAATTATGGGCTCAGGGAGTTTTCTGAAATGCTAACCTAGTGTTAATTAAGTTTATCAGAAAAATCCATTGCTGTAAATAAGTTTGTCAGACATCTGAAATTTGGTGCTTTTACTTGAACATAAAAAAATATAAAACTAATTTTTTATGCATATTCCTTATTAGCGTACATTATTGCCCCCCTCGACAACAGTTTTACCAATTTATCAATATTTACTTAACTACAATCGAAAAACAAGAGAATATTGGTTTATAACGGTAGGGTGTGATTTTTGGCATATTTGATTTCAATTGTCACAATTTTGTTTCATATATAAACAAGGTCGATACTGTTTGTGGTTAAACGTCGAAGGATAACGTTAACTTTGTTTATTTAATATTTTAACGGTAATTCCCGCGTAAATGAGTAACAGAATACCAAAAACTTTTGTCACTGCGACTTAAAAGATCTATTGTGACTTGCCACCAAAGTAGATCTGTACACTTTCCACAAACTTCCACTATATATATATTGATAGATAGATAGATAAATACTTTATTTTCATTTCTACATCACACTAACATAGATCTAAATAGTACATTGGTTAAAAGATAAAATGGTTGTCTTCGGCCAGCTTAAAGAGTTTTTATTGCATTTGGATCTATTATGTGTCTCCACAGATTAAACTACGCTTATGGATAAGGAGGTGCATTATAGTTTCACGCTCCTGTTTATATTCAGAATCGTTTAATCTCAAATTTAATAAGTGTTTGTTTAGTTTTTAGTGTCCTGTTAAAGATGCTCCTGTCACAGTTGTCTTGTATTAAAGACTATGAACAGAATGGTTCTGGGCCTATCTGTTGTCTATGAGCCCCAGATCTAGCTAGTTCATCGGCCTTTTGACGCTATGACGCTAGAGTGACCAGGAATCTCAGAGTAAAATGGTACCTAAAAACGATTCTTTATAACTATATTTTTAACTATCGAACTAAAGCTTACTTCTTTAAGAAAAAGTTTGGAAAATAGATTGAGGAAAAACAAAATATGAAAACTAGCTTTGTACGTTTTAACACGATACTAAAATATTTGCAGTAGTTTATTTTCTTATCACAGTGCTTCTTACAAGCACTATGTTGTAAGTTATTTAAGTTATTGTTTAAAAAACAAGTTATTGTTTAAAAAACAATAACTTATTGGAAATGTCCACTTTGGAAATCGACTCCATCGTTGATACCATTTCCTCCACACGCAGAGCTAGAGGTGATACTCAATACTCTGATTCTGAAGAACACCCTCTATATCTTAATTTAAGTACAAAACATCTCGTTCTATCAGTATCTTTACAAAAAGCTTTTCACTTGACATTAAGAAAGGAGTATTCAATTTTCGACCTTAAAAACGTCTGCAAATCCTAGTTTTAACAAACACTGCCAAAACTACCTGGGTCCCTTCCAAAATTGCCTTAATTTAGGTTATTTGATAGTTCTTATAATCGCTATCCTTTTTCTATAAACAAAACGAGATAGCATAATGTACTAAACTATAATCGAAAAACAAAAGAACAGAACAGAGCATAAGTTAAATTTTAAGTTAGAGTGTGCCATCAAAATTACTTCCACTGAATCATTAATTTCATCCAGAATGTGTAATCAAGGAACTATTAAAAATACGGTTTTATCGGTTCTTGATGAATCTTGATGTTATTTAAACGTGTGATAATAGTAACCATTGTAAGGCCCATATAGAATATATAGAATGCTACGACATCTATAAAGATGCATGTCTATGCAATACACTAGCTTCCAGGCTCCAAATGGAGTTCCGTCTCTCACAAATGCTATATATATAGCCTATAACCTTTCTCAATAAATGGACTATCCAACAAAAAGAATATTTAATTCCAACTAGTAGTTCCACAGGTTACAACAATAAGATATATTAACATTTCATTAAAATTTACCATTATGTATTATGAATAAAAAAACTGTTTTCGATGTTTAAAAAAGTAGAAATTAATGACTAATAACTTTTTGAACACGACAATGTATTAGATGCTATACAAATAATCGATCTTATCTTAAATAAAAATAAAGTTTATTTTTAATTGCAAGTTTTTGACAAACCATAAGAAAATTAATTGAAATTAAGTTAGTTCTATGTCATATCCTTATTTTGACTGGATAGCAGCTTAAAGCTGACGTATAAAACTTTTTGTTCTTATAAACTCTATTTGAAAATATCTATTTTGGTGACAGTTTATGAAAACAAGTAAACATGTTTGTGTTAAGCATGGAATATACGAGAAATAATTGTTATTGATTGTTAAAATTGTATCACTGGCGAAAAATACACAATGTAGAAAGAATTGCAGAGTAGTTTTTGATGTGAAAACGTGGTTTTATGTCAAATGGGATCGCTGCATTGTACAATAATATTTAGAATACATAGTACAACATCAGTTTGGAGTTTTGAATTGGATTTGTCAGTGCAACATTTAAGGCATTATTTCCAGTTACAGTATCATTTAAACGTCATTACCGTATCATTTCATCATTTCCATGAACTCGATTTAAATTTAATTTAGTTTGTAAGTAAGTAAATTTGTCGTCGACAAACGTTACCTACCGTTTGCCGCAAAAATTCCACGAGGCGTAGGAAATATTTAATCGTTACACTGATATCTCATAGCCATAATAAAGGAAGAAATACCTACTTTAGCTTTGTCTTCCATTTTGAAGGGTGAATTAATAAACCACACGTAAAAGTTATTTTTGAGGGGACACTAACGGGCTTGTGAAGTGTAAAAAACAGTCCGTTATTCTTTGTCTGAATTATTAAATAAATGAATTTTTAATGATATTAAAAATTAATAGGAAAAGTATTTTTAAAATGATTAAGTAAGTGATTCTCATTATATTAACATAAAAAAGATATAAGTGACGCACGGTATATTTTTAGTTTGTGTTTTGAAAAAATATATGACATTTTATTTTTAAAATTTTAAAGGTTAGTTTTAGAAAAATATATTATAGTAATACATTTAGACTCCTCTACTGCTTATCTATTAAGCGATATCGAGTCATTTGAATTTTATAAAAAAATATATTAACAATTTATTTATTGCCAAAAGAACACGAAAAATATCAAATTGGAGATACAATGGCAATCGAGCAAACGGCCCACCTGATTCAAAGCGGTTAAGTTAGTATATGTAGTATGTAAATTTAGTATATAATTCCAGTATGCGGTCAAGATGACAGAAGAATGTGACACGAGTTGTCAACAAATTGTCACGTGATAGATACGTCACTGACTTCCATTTTGTGACTGCGTATAGTTTGCCAAAAAGGTAGCAACGAAATTAAACTGGTTTTTTTTTAATTGTTGAAAACCTTGAAATGAATATGTTTATATTCATAATAATATTAGAATAAGCATTAAGTGAATGTTTGATAGCCTTCCTGAAAACGATACTATATCTCTTTAGTTTCCTTGTGCACTTCGTTGCATTACCTTGTGCGCTGTTCGGCTGTAGCTTGTACTCTAGAGTTCTTTAAATGCCAGCCTTTGTATCACTATCTTTGTCACCATGAACCTTCTTGGCTAGGGTTGAACGTGGGTACAGTGGTGATCAATACAATAACAACATAGCTGCATTTACTTTGCATTTAAGTATATAACATAAATTAAGACGATATAAAAGTAGACGGAAGAAGGAACCCAAACTATGGATTCCTTTATAATATGGGTAGCGATAGATAAATTTTAAAAGAGCTTCCCAACGAAAATTAAAATATTAAATGATAACTTCACAGATTACTACTATTTTTAAATGTTTGACCTAATCAAAACAGCCAGCTATTATAAATCGATGGGCCGAAGGAGGCCACATCGTTACATCTTCACGTCCAACTCTAGTTCTTTATAAATAGTTCTCTTATATATTTATTAATGTAATTAATTGTATTATATTGTATGTTCTTCCACCCAATGTATTGTTATTTATTTATTTAATCGTACCCAAGGTTGTCTGAAAGAAATTGAATGTTTTTAAACATACAAAGAATTATTAATGAATATTAAAAAATGTATGAAATAGTAACCACAGTCTGGTGCTGCCACAGTTGACCAATTTTCTCTATCTTAATCGGTATTCTTTTCAATATTCTTAGTGACGATTATTTTAATTTATTATGTGGTTTATTAAATTTTGTGGATGTTGAAAATAAGTATTTTTGCTCATTAAGTAGTAATATGTCCATTGTATACACTTGAGAACATTTTTTCTTTCCTGTGTGCGTTGATTATTCGATTCAGTTGTGCATGTGTGTAATATCGATGTGAATAAACAAAATTATCTATCTAACGATATAAAACATAGTCATGTTATCGTTATCAGACTCGGGTTCTAATACAGATAATATGCAGTCTGACTGTCCACTTTGGGAGCAGTATTGTGACATTAATTTCTATTCAATTTAACGCGTAGTTACATTTTGCTACATTATGAACTCAATAGGCTTGCTAATAGAGTATATTATAAAGCAATATTAGATGAAGCCATAAAATGAATGAGTTCTTAATACACCACCATGTTCTCCACCCTCGTAGCAGTGGGATAAGTGCAGCGAAACAATTGCTACGGAGTAGCATTGAGATGACTACGGCGTAGTGCTGATGTCTTAGCACAACTCGTCCTATATTCCGTTTTATAGGTTAATCCAAGGGCCGCGTTATAAAACATTCAACCTGTCCTTTCGCGGGCTTACTAGAAGAGATTTCTTTAAAAATAAGTTGTACCATTGTACATTCTGAGTTTATTTAAATTGGTACATATTTAAATTCTATAACTGGGACAATTTGTAAATGCCCGGGTGATACCCACTCAAAGTTATGACTATTGCCTTTAATTACATTTATTTGTTTTTCTCATACATATTCCCTGTTGTGACGATTTAAAAGAACTTAGTAAATGAGTATATTTAAATAAAGTTATTTTGACTTTGACTTTTATCGCTATCGCTTTCATTTTGACGCCATTTTTCCATTGCCGCTTAACTGAGTAAATTTTGATATAAAATCAGTTTTGAAACCGTTTAAAATTTACTCAATCAGGGACCTTTTTGTGTAACATATCTATAGCATTAGCTTTCCTCTTTAATATCATAACTGCGTATTAAAGCGAAACGGCACAACGATAAACAGTTAAGCGGAAATGGAAATATGACGTCAAAATGAAAGCGATAGCGATAAAAGTCAAAAGTCAAAGTCAAAATATCTTTATTTAAATAGAATCATTTATTAAGTTCTTTTAAATCATCATAACAGGGAATATGTAAGAGAAAAAATAAACAAATGTTATTAAAGGTAATAGTGATAACTTTAAGTGGATATTAACCGGGTATTTACGAATTTTCCCAGTTATAGAATTTAAATATGTATTAAATAAATTATTTTAAAATTAAATAGACCAGTGTTGACAATAACGGTGCAGATTGAAGATAAGATAAGATAAGATAAAATTTTATTGTGATTCTGTGTACAATAGATTTTACAATTTCATGCACTTAAGATACAACAGAAAGCAAAAAAATAAAAGCAAAACAAAAGACTTGATCTAAACAGTTTTTAACATTAAACCTGATTATGAAACTATTTTAAGGGCAAATAAACGCACATAACAGTAGCTTAATGAAACCGGTTTTACGAATGAATAAAATTCGTCGATTAGTTAAAATTAACAAGTATTAAAAAGGTGGACAGTATGTCATATTATGTTTATGTATAAAAATGTTCAAAACCCTAGACCAGGATATAGGCATTAACATCTCTTTGTCCAGAATTCTAATTTACTCGTAGTATGAAGTGGTTACTTGATACTCCTGGAGTCTTAAGAAAGTACGTCAGGTAGACCATCTTCTTGTTTAACCGTCTCTGTCAAATAAATAAAATAATACTGATGTTAGACATACTTTAACTGTGTGTCAAATGCGTTAGCTAAGGCAGGTTGCCTGCACCCAAGGATCGTTGAGTGCAACAGCACAGTGACCTTAAGTTTCTAGGTCTCGCTTTGTAACTGTGGTCATTTTATTCACTGATTACTTTAAAACACCTATTTTATATATAAATCGCAAATTAACGTAATAATAAGCAACGTAAAGCCAATTACTCGACACGGTATGCTGATAAGTAATAGGAATCCATATGCGAAGGTAGCTGGTGTACCAAGTCATTGCCCTAGCCTCCAGCTTGCCGGCCCAAAAAGTTTCTTTTCACGGCTTATTTGAACGAACCCTTGTTGTGTGAAGGAGGGAATATGTGTGCCCGTAAGAAATACCAAGCCATATGTTATCTATTTCACAAAGATTTAATGAAGATCTGAAATATAATTTGTTTTCCCTGTTTTTGCAAAAATTTATGTTAGCTTATAGCCTTCCGCGATAAATTTTTCAAATGCGCGTTCGAACAACAAACTCTTCAACTCTATACCCTCCACCAACCCATGGTCCTGCCTACCTTGCGGCATACGGACCGAATCATGGGAGAGCGCGAGGGTACTTGCATAGGGCTCTTTCCCCTTCGGCGCTGATCTGTGCTCCCCACAATTATCTTTATGCGTCTCTTCAACTCTATAATATTAGTAAATATTAATTGGCATTTGATGATACATAAGTGTTCACGCGCAAAACTAGCAAGGAGACTTCGTAGCTGGAGACATGCCGCCTCCTTGAAGCATTGAAGAGCGGCGTGTGAGTTTTTAGAATAAAGCCGAGATCGGCGATCGTTTTTTGTTTCTTTCTGCTGTGTTACTACTATTTTCTTTTACTTTACAATAGATTGTAAATACCATATTTTAATATTACATTTGATACTACTTTAATCTATTGTATTATTGTTCGCACGAACATAAGTCTTTAGTGAGATAACAATTTATTATTATTATCAGCGCTATTACGTATTAACACCGTTTAGGCGAACAAGTTAGACTCGCTAGACTTCCAAGGCAGACTGAGTATCGCTCTCAAAGCGTTATACGCCTTTGTTAACATGGGTATGTTTCTAAGAGACGAAACACAACCTTGAAACACAACTTGGAAAGCTCATATTTCTTTATTTTTTTTTTATTTTTTTTTATTTTTTTTTTAGCTTTTCATAGAATGCTCTGGTGACTTTTTTGATTTGTATATTTATAAGTGTAAGATCGTTTCTTTACTCTATGGTAAGGCGGAGGATATGTAAAACTCCTTATTTAAATTTTATTAGCCTAGTGCTTGTAACAAATATCCATATTCTCACCATTGACATAACGGCTACTCTATGTATACGAACCATAGATCATAGTCGTGTTCTTAAAACAAACAGTGTGTACAACGGGTCATTGAATAAAAAATGGGGTTACAGTGTTAAATATACATACTACATAAGTACGCGAGTTGTTGAATAATATTAATACCTATTTAAGAGGCATCTCCATTAATACAATGCATTAATAGCGGTACTAACTCCCTTAAAAATCTTCGGCTTTGAATAGAACTCTATCTTGTAGACTCAAGGTTTAATATCGCGTACGTATTCAACACATAACTAGCACAGAAGTAAAAGACGTAAGTAAAATCAAATTATTGTTTGTAATTAAGTTAATATATGTAGTATGAAAATTTTGTTCAGCCATTTACTAATTAATTATCTATAAGGATTATTTTTATGCACTTAGTTCGAAGAAGTAAGGGAATAGGTAATTCTTACAAAAACGTACTATTTTGAAAAAAAATGTTACCTACATAACCAACTATGCCATTGTTTTAGGCAAATTTTAGTCAATTATACAAAGAAAAAGAACCGTATACTTAAATTTTCCTAATAAGAACACGTATGACATTGAAAGCTTCTTTTAAACCAGCTCGTATTAAAATAGCCGCCGCATAATTCTGATTAGTGTGAAACTGTGAACGAATTATCTAAATCAAAATAAGAATTATTGAAAGCTTGTGTACTTGATACTACATAACGAGGGAATATATATAAGTAGTAATTAAAATACTACCTTATCATCATCAGCAACAGTCTATATAAGTCCCACAGCTGGGCATATGTCTCCATACATGCGAGAAACACATGAGGATTTTTGGGTCATAAATATTTATTGTTGCTTATTAATTATAAATTAAAAAGGTAAACATAAAGATCTCTGACCACTTATCCAGATAAACAGTCTTAAAGTTTATGTATTTATTTATTTATTTACATAAGACACACCAACAGCATACACATTTATCTGTACAAAAACACAAATATACATAAAAATGTCCTGATGTGTACACCTATTACAGGCGTGTACAGCTTTCCTTACATATTCATCATCGCCAAATATTTACTAAAGAATAAAAAAAACAAGATATATTAATACATGAACTTAATTTCCATAATATAAAAATAAATTTAAAAAAATATATTTATAGGTAATAAATTTCCAATTTACACTGCATGTGATTCCAGTATTTATGCTTAAAGCGAGCCAAAGAATCATGAAAGATGTCCAAATCGTCCAAAGTAGTGTTTAACTTATTGTATTCATTACATATCCTAACTATCGGGGAGGGGTGGTTCAGATTCGTATGACAGGGTGGTGTATAAAAGATCTTTGTGCATGGGTAACGAGGGACATCTCGCGGTACTATCAAAAGTTTATGTATACACGAAATTAAAATAATTGTTATATTGTAACTTACACGTCCTAGAAGGCCGTAGCCGTAAAAATATTGTCAAAAGATTATTTATCAGGAAATTTATCAAGAATCTCAATTGCTGAGATGAGATGAGACAGTAAATCTTTTTTTGGCTAGAAAATTGCGCTTACAATAGATCGCATATATATTTCTAATACAATATTCAGTCTACAAGTAGGCTTTTAAATTATTATTTTTATTCTTAGTAGGATAACTCTTAGCCTTTATATCACATGATGGTAGGTGAAGACAAGGCATCTACACCCGGATTCCTCAACCACAGAGGAACTGGCTCTACCTCACGAAAATAAAACAATATATACTATTAACATTATTGTTATGGCGGGAGACTGAGGTAAGATGGTTGGAGCTAGCCAAACGGACTTAGAAAAGGCTATATATACCACCAATCAAACCAAGCAGAAATTTTCTGCCCCCACTGGGAATTGCATCCCGGACCTCCAGATCTAGAGTATCTGGTCTCAGCCACTACACCTTAGAGGCGGTTAAAACGGCTTAAAGAGCCTAATAATAACTATTAATATTGTGATACTATTTCATTATTTTTATGAGAACTCAATATTTCGGCGCAGTTGCATATTTTAGTTTTAATTTTAGCTACCTTTCTTCATAAATTAACATATCTTTAGTGGTAATATTTTTGGTCCGGTTTATGCAACAGGGAAAGGCGAAACTAAGCCCCTTGTGATGACTAAGGCTATGCAAATTTGAAGTTTTAAGTAGCTAGTGACACACGAAATGAATGACGTACTAGATTTTATGGATTCAAATGATTAATCAAGGACTTTTATTTTTAAGATATCGAGTTTATTAGTAATAACCGCAAAGTTTGACGCAAAGAATAATTATAATTTTACTGATTAGATCCAAGTTGAACATACAACCTTTAAAAGGTGGGTGACCCGAGGAGTAGTGATACACTGCCACACCCATAATAATTGTTTACTTCACGATCACATTTTAACCAAACCATTATAAACGTATCATTTCATATTATCAATTACTTCATAGAATTGCTTAGTCAGAACTGCGATAAATATGACCAGACAAGCGGGATGCGCTCACCTTGGGTTCGTACCAATTTGTAGGTAATGTTAATAAGGTTTGATAACCCTATTTCGGACACCAGGTAACTTACGTAACTAGCAATATTATAATAGTAATTTCTCACACTCACACCTATCTAACCCAAATTAAGCATCATTAAGAGCTATTGGTATGGATACTAGATAAAATAGAAATACAGATAGTAATATGTATATGTATAAATATAAAAAGTATACTAAATATACAAACATCCATGGCTCTTGGACAAAAATTCGTACTTATTATACAAATATTTATCCCATCAGCAATTCCTACCTCTGGTTCAGTAGACAGGGGTATTCACAACTTGACCAGACGGCCGTCAAGGATAATTTTAACCCATACTTTATACGCAATTGGATTGCCATGGTAATAAAGTGTTAATCTATTCCCGAAGGCAACCATTTTTTTTACGAGGAGGAATCCATTTACGGACCTACCCAACACTGGCTAAGCGACGGGCGTGTGTGGGGCTCACACAGTACCTCAATAGAGCGGCACTGAGAATACCCACTAAAACTCCCCGGTAACTCCATTGCCCTTCAAGGTGGTAACCTGGGTTCTGCACGAGCAATTCACCAGGTCAAATTCCCGAAGGCAACCATAAACAATATAATAATATATCAAAATTCAATACCTCGTTAAACTATAACGTAAGATAGGTTAAAGCAACCCGCCATCAGTAATTGTGATGTTTTTTAAGTTAGGTAAAGAATGAAAATATAAATTTACTTCGAATAAATAACACTATAATAGAAATAATATAATAACATAATTGGTATAGTTGTACTATGATGACTTATTAATTAACTGCTAACTACGAATTAAATACATTGAATTTAAGGCTTCATTTTAGGTCATTAATCTTTCAAGCTAAAGCCACGGTTGCTCTACAGTCGGGTCATGCGCGTGCGGCCTTGCGATGTTGTTTTGAGGGCCGGTGTCACAAATGCAAGTAATTAAATCTTCTTCTTAAATAAAAATCAATGATTATAATTTTGTATTTTATGCGCTCGTAAATCATTCCATTTTATTGTGATAAAACTTTGTTGTATTTTGAATAAAATTATTTTTTGAAGAAACCCCTGTCCGACTTTGATCTTATATGTATATTAAATTAACTTTGGAAAAAGTAGAAACAGAACAGTGATGTTTATTTAAATAAGACGGGTAAATTATTGAAAATGTTCACAATACCACTACTGTCAGACCGAGCCGCGAGCGTTAGAATGGCGCCGGGTCTAGTTAGTAACTTAGAGGGTGTAAATCTGGACAACAAGTATAGGAAGCCACTCCAGGGCGTAACCCTGAGAACGACAGAGTCATGACTGGACTGCCCCAGGGAGTAGCCCTGGCAGATAGCAGTGGAGAGGCAGCTCCACCGAAAGTAAGTTACCTGCTTACTGTCCACCCTGACGCAGTCTTTGGTTCGTTTTGTAGCTCGAACATACTCCCAACTTCGGGAAGAAAGAGTGTGTGTAAGGCGTCTCCGTCTGGACCAATTAAGGTTGTTCAAAGTGTGGCTTGAACAACTACTAAATACGTAGTTTAATTATCGATAACTAAAGAAAAATATTATATGTATATAGTGTATCTAGACGAGGAAATGAATATTACTTTTGATTTTATATGAGAGAATATAATTTATGTACTAAGTTTTATGCCGTCAGACATGAAATTACATACATAGTTCTTTTTTCCACTCGATTTAAAATGATACAGTACTCGAGGGCGCCAAGCTTTAAGAGTGCGCAAATTTTATTTATTTATTTATCAATTTATTTACACTTAAAGATAATTAAAGAGGATACAACAGAATAATAGTAAATTGTACAAAGTTACTGCTGATTTCAATAAGAAATTTCTACTTATTTTCTTTTCCTTTCATTTGAGAATGCGAATTGCGATTATGTATTTGACATTTAAAAAAAACAATTATTGATTATTTATTAATATATAAAATAATTTTTATTCCAATACAAGATTAAAATGAGTATTCAAGATTATTGTTACTGGTTTAGTTTAACCGGCCCGCGAGCCGTAATGATTTAATCCGCGATATTATTATTCTATATACGATGTGACACAAACACGTCACAATTAAGATATGAGATGCTACTCATGTTAGCCTTGTTACGGATTTGACTATGATAGTCGCAAATTAACTAGTAATGTTTTATTTGTATAGAAATTATGTCGAACTATCAACTTTCGTAATTTGATTTTAATTTATTACATGAACATTTTGTACTGTCACTATTTTTTTTAATGTCGTTTTAAAGAGTCACGTATTTTATTTAAATAATTTTAAAATACACTTAAATAAGGCTCCCATAGCTACTATAAGTAATAAACCCGTGAGACACATTAATATATCTCATGTTATTAATGAATCCTTTAGTTTTTTAAAATAATGAAATTAACATTGCTTTATTTTGAGGTTGTAACATTTTTATTTAATTTTTTCAGTGCACTAAAAACATAACCTTATGAAGAAGATTAAGAAAAGAATTTTGTAGATTATTGATCAACAAGGTTTTTTTTCATATCTTGGCATCCAATGTGTTGAGTATTTCATGGCCTTGCTTTGTAATCCCCATAAAAGTTGTTATTGTTCTGAGGGGTTAACAATATAAAGCTAAAGTAGATGGCTCTTCGTACTTTAATTCCTAATGATGTCTACAAACTATATAGAGATACTAACCTGTGATGGCGACCATTTGATAGGAGTATTGTTTGCAAGCAAACCAAAGAGATTTTTTGTTGTATCAAATCCAGTTGACCTTCAATATGGATGACAAATCGAATTGTTCAAACCGAGTACCACAAATCAAGAAAAAAGCTGGACATTTTTTTATATAGATATAGCTAAGTCTTAGATACTTAGCCATAATATAAAAACATACCTACATAAAATATCCAAAGTTTGTAAAAGATGATTAATGTACTTAAATTTAACATATAATCTTGACTACAATATATGATAATGTTTGATAAAAAAAAACATTCTTTGATTTGGATTTTCATATATGACATCACAAAATGGCGCTGACTATATCCTATTCTTTTTTATTTAAATTAGCATTTTAGAGGCAAAAAATAAAATACAATTTACAACATTTTTTTATTATTTTTTTATTATAAGGTTTAACACTTCGATATAAGTTTTGTATAAATAATCATTGGAATTCTTATTTCGTAAACACCTCCTTTTTGAAAATGACTACACTTAAACTGAATTTACTAAAACTAAACAGAATATTTAAGGTAAATACTTTGGTAAAATATTTCCAATGTTTTACAATAAATCGAATGTTTTAAAAAGCCCAACTTAAAATCTATCTATATCACAATCATTGCATTTCTATTTTATGTAATGTTACAATATTAATTTTATATTGTAACATTTACCTATCGGTATAAAAGTCAGTTTTTATTTTTATATATTAATATAATAAATAATTCCCAAGGTTTACATTTTTAATGGCATTTCAAGATGGCGGGTGTAGCTTTAGACGGCCAGCACTTGACGATTGAATAAATAATCTTTTGATTAACTTTATGTATTATAAGTAACGCGCCATTGATTATGAAAAAATTATGATAATTATGTTTTGTTTTATTTAATTAAAGATTTAATTAAATAAACAATATAACCGTGCGAAACTTTTAAAATGGCGCTCAAATGTCTATTGTCGATAGCTACCAACTGTCATTTAACATAACGTTGATTCGAGCACCAATCATTTTTCAATTAGCCATGGCCAGCTTAAAATTACGATTATTGGCTTATGTACCGATAGACATTTTTTTCTGCGGCAAAGGAATCAACTGACTCTGCCGATGACGTTACCAAATATAATCGCAACGCACATTATGATGCCGATCCCTGTGAGTATCTGATTTGGTTCCAATGACATTTTAGTTTCGACTATCTCTTTTTCCTTCTCTGTTTCTCCCATTTCTTGATGAACCACTGATAACGCCTTGGCTAGTTCCGCGTCAGACTTAGCACTTGTGACTGAAGCGGATACCACCATGCGTTTGAGATCTCTTAGTTGTGTATTTATGATGTGTTCTTGGTGATTAAGATGATCTGAAATGTACAGGCTAAATTTTAATAATTGATAAAATTACATACATAAGTACATATACAGTTTCATGGAACTAAAAGAAGTTTACGGAACAGAACTGTATGGCGTGTAATTAACACATTTTATAAAATAAAGTAGTTATATTATACACTCGCAATATATTAACTACAGCCGTAATACAATATTCAGACATGGCTGTATGGGCTTGACTCCTTTGCTCTTCCTTTTAGATGGATTTTTTAAATATGGCTTTAAAAACTTAAACAATGTAAGGGTAAAGCTTAAGCAAAAGCTGTTTTATTGGCTGATTAATGAATTATACTGTTAATAATGAATGGTATAGAATAATCAAATATCAATTAAAATTACTGATTATTGTCCTACATATCTTGAATCTTGGTTGTATGCTGTTGTATATGTACTGTTTATACAAGTTGTACCATATCATCTAGAATATCTAATTGAAAACATATTAAAAAAGAAAGGTTTTTTTGTTAAATTCTGTCAATGACAGGGAAGGCAAAGGGATCAGTATAATATATCCCTTAGCCCCATAAAGTTTTTGACGACTAATGGGAGGTAAAGTCATTTTATAAATGCCTTACGAGAAAAATGATGTAGTCAAATAACGATTACGATGAAATGACACTAAAATGGAATGAAGTGTTATTTATTAAGATGAAATGAATAAGATAATGTAAAAAAAAATTACTTCATTTGTAGGGCACAAATGAATTGCTAAAAATGAGACACTGAAATATCTCACGTAAGTCACAAATCAATTGTGAATTATGTATTCCATGAATTGCATAAAACTGCACCATTTACATCAAAAAATAAAGGTCGACATGATGCCTCCATTACGCGCCATAAATACATTTGATTTTGTTATATTACATGAAATATAGTAAAGAGTGAGATAGAAATAATATGTTTTTGCATCAATTAGGTATGTAAAGTGTTAGTGCCTAATCTATAATAGTTACCTATTAATGATGACTGCTTATTTACTAAATTTTCAATGTTTTCCTGCATCACCTTCAGATTTTCTGCTAATTGCTCCTGTAACAGAAAGAAATACGGTATATACAAAGAGAAATTTAAAAAAAATATTCCTTTTCAGAGCTTTCGTTGCGAGTGCTGTGTTAACGGTTAACAGTTACACAAAAATCATATATAACGGAATTGTTCTCCTTAAAAAGTCCCCGACTGTATATATCTATCTTTTAAGGTTGCCTCACTAAAGTTTTTTTATAAACAATTTTTTTTGGAAAATTATAATGAATCACCAAAGGTGTTTTTGTAAACATAATATTATTCCTTAACCAAATAAATACTCAAGTGAAATCATGTAACCTACCAACTTGCGTACGGCATGTTATTTTCAGTCATCTACGCGAGCGAAGTCGCGGGCAAAGCTACTTCTATAATAAGTTCTACATTCTCACCATCTATGTCAAGAGTATTAAACTTAATCTATAGCACTAATTTCTAACCTGGTAAGCAAACTCAGTCTTCATAGCGTCAGCAATTTCGGCGCGGTTAGTAGCCCCTCCGCCGGCTATGGTGAACAGAACACTAGCGCTACGTGCCATCTGCTGTTCCATCATATCTCGGAATTCCGCCATCTTTAACCGGTTATTAATGGTCGAACCGGCTATACCGAGGACTGTTCCTAGTATGAGAAAAACAATGGTTTTCAGACATAACTCTTGATAATACTATTTCAATGTTTACCTTAAATTGTCTATCTGTATATCCGTTGTTATGTTACCAGTAAAGTAAGGAAGCAATGGATTTGAAATAAAGTAAATAAAACTAAATAAAGACAATGACATTGAAAAGGCATCTTCTCGCTTATTCCGGAGCATCCTTGAGTACCTTGTAATAGTGATAAGAATGCCAATTATACATGTCTTTGTTGAATGGTCAATTTATATTTCCTATTAATAGTAACTTTGGGTTTGTTACACCATCTTTTTAAGTAAACGTTTTTATCACCTGCCACCATTCTTAAGCTATTACAATTCTTTCATGCTGTATTTACATTACCACATATGCAATAAAGAATATTATACCTATCTATGTATCCACTTTTAGAGTGAGGCTTAGCTGTAGCTTAGGCTCTTCTAGTCCCCACGTTTCTCTTTGAACAGAAGAGGAGAGAGGAATGTGGAGAACTCTAACCCCCAAGCCCATTAGCAACTCACTTTCGTCACTGTACCTGTCAACGACATCCGTTGGCCTACAGACATTTCACCATAATGCGTAAGGACGGAGGCAGTTCAAAGTAATCCCTAATATGTCTTACCAAATATCGAAGCGACGATGTACCAGTACTTGTTTCTCTCCGCATGTGCTCTCTCTCTTTCATGGCCGAGTTTCACAGCCGCTGACATCGTAGCAAACAGTTCGCGTTCCTCTCTCTCTGCGTCAGCAAAAAGGGCGCGGAGAGCGCGTTCTTGTATGATGAGCTGGAGAATGAATTGTTGGTACGGTTTCAGATGATTTATCATCATTATCATTATCATCAATATCATCATATTTAGCTCCCATGGCTGGACACAAGCATTTTTACATATAGAAAGCACACGAGGAAATTATGCCATTAAATCATAACAATCAATCCTCATGTGGTGAGTCAAAACCAGTTGTAGCAACTTGGACCAACGTCTTAAGCTTGAAGTCAAATTCTAATTGACTCATCCGAGAGTCCAGATGGAAACCTACGACTCGAACCGAACGAAGCATGACGTTTAATAACAGTAAAAATAACCGGATGCCAGTAATATGCATGCAAAATGGTATGGTCTGAGTTAAAGATATATTTTATTCATTTGTACAATATTGGTAAACTATTCCTTATTTATTTATCTTTTTGAATTGGTTGATGTACAATTAACAGAATATATCATTCTGTTCTATTATATTTAATTATTGAAGCATATTTGTGTCATAAAGACACAGTCACCATGATTTACTTACATTTTTATAAAAAATGTAAGTAAATCATGTAATTTCATTGGTAATAATGGTTATAATAAATAAAAAAGGGAGTTTACACAATTATAAATGGCTTATAAGGAAATACTTCCTAAAACCTACAGTTTGACATATTTGTTAAGATTGAAATTAGTCAAAAAAGGCTGCTTATATGCAAGCTATCTTTTTTGGAATAATGTTGAGCATATTTTCAATGCATCTCTTTGTTACAATAGAAATGGGAAAAGATACTAAAAAATTGTGTGTAACAAAAAAAAGTTCTATCTACCTTATGCTCCTCAGTACACAACTGCAAGTATTTGTCATCACCCTTCATTGTATTCTGGATCTCTGAGTGCAGTTCCTTCAAACGCCCCTCAATATTGGCCACATCACGACCAAGCTCACGCCTCCGCTCCTGTGCTGCTATGAAACGTTCCTCGGGAGATATAATAACTTAATCAAACGGATGTTCAAGCCAAAGAAACTAACAGAATAATGTAAAAATAATTTTATGTGATAATGAATGCATTACTATGTTGTGTTATACTGAATGTGTGTTTATAAATTTAATTTTCTAAGCACTCTAAATCTTCTTATGTAGAAATATATTTTAAACTCTCTATAAATATTGTTTAAAACTCTCATGGTCATTACTATTTAGATAGTTGTATAGGGGATGAATATTGGAATATTTTTTATAATAATGTTGCCAACACAGACTATTCTAAATCTAACAACTATTTAAAACCACAAATGTTTAATTAATTTTTATAAATCCACACTTTAACTAATAAAATTACATATATAATAAATATTGCCATTAGACACAACTGGTTTTAAATAAATTGTACAAATTCTTGCTATTAAATAGATAACTCTCATATTTATGAAGAAAACTTTGTATATAATAAATTTATTAAGCATTCAATTTTGTATTCACAAGGCACTATTTTTTGAAAATTCATTGTTCGCCGCCAAATTTGTAAAATTCCTTATAAATCTTGCTTCCATACTAAACCAATTGAGTTTATGATAGTACTTAAAAATATAATAGACCTTATTGCATCATAGTATTTTACTATTACTGTTTGGTATATTTGTCGTGTTTTGAATGTGTAAATAAGAATAACTCTAATAATAAGTACGTAACCTTAAAAGATCACGTCATGAGACTCATTTTTAAATCCTTACCTGGGCTTCAACTACGGTATTTTGTATGGCCATTATTTCTTCCACTCCCGTGAATTTTTCATATCTAGATACCAATTCCCGGACTTTCTTAGATATAGTTTCTTGTCTAAACTTGTCAGCTATGTCGGTAACTCGCTTCGCAGGAACATATTTAGTCAAGAGATGATCAACTTTTTCGCGGCCATTGTAACTAAGTTGTGTTAACTGCGGCATATGAACCTTGTCCTTTAGCTTCTGAGCTATCTGGCGAATACGGTCGGCCATGATTTCATATTAAAGAGGGTGTTTTAGATTGAATTTCTGATTTAGATTATCATTTTAAATCTAGGAATGATACCATCTCGAGCAGGAAATGCCCTGCTGCGAGACGAAATTTGACGGGGACAATGACACTTGAGAAATGACAGTAAAAATACATTTCTTGTTTTTATTTATTAAATTTTTCCCTATTAAAGGGAAGACAAAGGAAGTCCATACAGCCATGTCTAACGTTTGTCTTTATTTCATTCTGGAATCTCGGTGCAAGGTGTCCCTTTGCCCCATGTAATTTTTGGCCACTAAAAATAAGCTGCTGAGCTATTTGTTAATATAAGAGAAATATTTTGAAAATGAAATGCAGTGATTATCATAAAATGATATGAATGTAGAATGAAATATTAATGATTAATACAATGAATGAAATCATACAATGTTTTTACATAAAGGAACTTATGGAAAAGAAATACTTAAAACGAGTTAAACACGCAAGACACGAATTAATGCATATTTAACGAACTTTTTAACATGTAACTAACCAAATTTAAATACAATCATTTCACTCAAACTCAATATAAGGAATAAAAATTCGCAACAGAATCCCAACGCTGTAAATAAAGAAGAAATAACAATGTTAACAATGATAAACAACTGTATGGGTTTCAGTTTTCTTTGCGTTCCCTGTATTAAGGAAAAACTTTTAAAAATATAAACATATCTTAGCGTGTTCCTTTATGAGTACTATATTACTACTTTAAAATATACCTGACAATATATGTAAATAAAATGCTATCAAGCTGTCAAATAAAATAGCCAAACAGAAACACCTTTTGATAAAAGCCAGCATCTTTCTGTACCTTTGTATTCTTTCTACTTTTTCACCTCTTTTTGTTATAGATGAACTATTAGTTTATTTCAAAGGTATATAAAGGAATAACTATCACTTTTATTGGATTTGTTTTCCATTAAAATTGTATTCTGACAGCTTCAATCATGCAGGAGGGTGAGTTTTTACGTTTATATACGTTATAGTTAAAGTTACAACTACTAAATGTTTCTCACTAAACGCTTGTGTTATTTAATAAAAAAAACATCTGAGCTGAGCCTAACTTTGGCATTCCCAGGTTTTATTTCCTGGTGACAGTTAAGTAACACTGTTTTTTAATTTACCAACATTTCTTTGATTTGAGCATTTCCCTTGAGCGTCGTTTTCATCATCATCGTTTCTGTCTTATATTTCAGATTTAGAAGTCACTGGAATATCCAGAAGTGGCAGAGTAAGGAAGAAGAGCTCTAAGCTTATGGACTTTGAGTCACCCGATGACATAGAAACAAGGTTTCGAAGACAAACTCCTGTTAAATCTGTGCCTGTGTTTCGGACGGAAGAAACTCAAGATTTTTCAATCCAGGAGCCACAACAGCAGCCAGAAGAAACTGGGACAGCATCAGGTAGCGAGTCCGACTTTTATGAGAACAATGCTGATAATCAAGATAGGTGAGTGCACATTGTTATTGCCAATTTACGGTTTTAACTTTTTGAAGTACATTTGTTCTTTATAGTATAATTGGGATTATAAAAGGGGGAATATAAAATCCTAATGCCATTCATAAAAGAGCTGATACACTGGTTTTTATATCTACAACATGGTCATAAAGTCTATGTGCTTGTAGTGCTGGTTTTTGGTAAAAATATCATGTATCTCTCCTTCTTTTTAATTGATTAAGCATTTTAGCTCCTTATTTATTAACCAATTTTAAACTAAAATAGTGTAACTAATACACTATGGAACTGGATTATGCACCATTAAACCTCGAAGCTGCTGTTAATTTTGCTTGATTTGAGAGCCACATCTTAATTATAGAATAGAATAGAATATATTTCTTATTGTACATCAGCCAATTCAAGAAGAGAAATACACAAAAATATTTACATTATGTACTTTCTAAAAGAGTTTAATATTTATTATGTGTTCAATGGTCTTTTTGTAGTTTCCAAACTATAAAGTACAAAATGTAATTTTTGTAGCATGGAATCGGACAGCTCAGCATCTGATGAGGGATCAACAAGAACACCAGCCAATTCCCTCTACATGATGGAGAAAAGCAGTAAAAAGAAGTTGATAGTAAAAGACGGCAGAGTTGTTGGCCGAGCCAAAGCTCAGAGAAAAGACAAAGGTATTCATTTTGCTATTTTGTCTCTGCAACCATAGTTATTTTAATCCATAGGGAGGTGGAATGGTCTCAACAAAACAACTTCGATTTATAAAGGCTTTTTATTTTTCGATTAATATAAGTGTTTTTGTATATAGTATGTATAAACATGTAATAAAATATCTTTGGCTATTTGTATCTAGCTGGTTTTCAAGACGACATTTCAACAAAAGAATCAAATAGTGAAAACAAAATTGTCCTTAATTTTGTTTTCATTCAAAATGAGCGAATTGAAAGAAGAAATTAGATAAATTTTAAAATTTTATTACAAAAAAGGAAAAATTTCATCACAAGCATCTGCGAAATAAATTTGTGACATTTATGGACCTAATGCAGTGTTAGTTAGAGTAGCACAAAGTTGGTTCATGCTACTCTTACTGGTTACCAATAATCAGTTATGGATGCTTGTGCTTACAAAGGGTTGAATTTTGACATATTTCATATGTACAATTTTTGTAAGCACAAGCATTCATAAATTGATTATTGGTAACCATCATTACAGTATATAGATTACATTTGAGTCCATAAACGATCTACAGTGTTAATAATAAATAATAATTGTCGCCTCTTTTGTATGAAGTTTGGCAATGCTTTCCGAATATAAATAAATTTATCACATCGGCATAGTTTTGGTGTCCAGACATTGATTCGATACTACTTTCGAGAACTAGTATCGTAAAGAATGTTATAGTTACATCCCTTAATACGACATTGGTTGTCCTCCCTTTAGTGATGTCATGCCATTCATACACTCACGCATATTAGACTATGATGGGTTGTAAACACAATAATATTAATTTCACAGGTAAAACTCGTATAACAGCTTACATGATGTGGGCCAAGGAAGCTAGGAACGAACTGCTCCGTAAACATCCTGATATGGATTTCTCTGCAATTTCTAAGAGGCTTGGAGAAATGTGGGCTAATGTAAGTATGATAGAAACCTGTGGATTTTTTAATGCTGTAGGAATTGATGTGTATTGAGTTATCCTCCATTTAGAAGGCAAAGAGATCTGAGCTCATACAGCCATGTCTCAAGTAATTTATCATCATTATATAATTGGTCAAACAAGTAGGTTATTGTATCATGAAATTGGGAATATGCACGTTTTATTTGGTTTTGAAATAAATTCTAAATAGAATTAATAAAAATTAATCTTGTAAAACTATTAAAAAAATTTAATAAAATTGAAAATATTTATAATGTTCATGAACTTAAAAATTAAAAAAAAACAGAAAATCCGAAAGAAAAGCTTAATAATAAAAATTTTAAATTGGTTATTTAGTATGGAAAATATTCTGTCTAAAGTGCTATTCAAAACTGTCATTTTTTCATTTTTCAAGTATGAATTTTTGTAAAATTAATTATATGTAATTTTTTTTATTTTTCACGTCTTTCGTGATAAAATTTGAACTACCCTGAATTCATCTAAGCAAATATATCGTCCTCTATGTCTAAACAGTTCGTCCTTCCACTGTGGAGAACACATGACGACTAACATCACGGTCACATGAATGAATGTGTTATTTCCTAATATCTCTACAACATATCCATAGTATTAAATAACTTTCTTATTGTTCCAGGTGAATTATAATGAACGTTATTTGTGGAAACGTAAGGCCAAAAGATTTGCTATACAGAAGGAACAGCAGAGCGGACAAGCACAAGCCAACAAGATCATCTCCAATCCAAGTAAGTTAAAGATTGATGTTTGTTGTTTTGTAATTTTCACTATAAAAAAGAAGGCAAAGAAATCTAACCCATACAGCATTGATTTTTTGCAATTTTATTGGTAGTTGCATTGAAATGCGGGTGTATCAATTTTAATGCATCTTGGAGGGGTTCTCTTAAGTAGACAACGGCCCCGATGATGTTGTGCACGAACTAAAACATTTACTATCTTTAAGCTAAGAAAACAGATATCCTTGATGTCATTGGACGTTCTGAGTTGGCGACTCTTACGCATATTTGCCATATTTTAACATGGATAATAAAACAAGCCGAATAAAATGAGTCAAAAGTGTAAGGATCGTCTAAGTGTATACTTACTTGACGTTCCTAAAAGTTCCTATCCTTTTCATATTGAATTAGAATGAAAGAGATGCGAATAACTTAATTTTATTTGATATGTCTTTTGACACCCGTTATCGTTAAATGGGAGAGGTTTTTAAATGGATATTTGTCCTCGTCATCTGAGCGAGTGTTTATATAATTACATTTTGCATATTGCAAATGCATATTCTAAGTAAACCTTTTTTAACACAGCGGGGCGTCTTGTTGTCATTTTTACATATTATAGTTCGCGAGCAGATTTTCGGCATATTTGTATTGACTATAGAAAAATAGCCTATTTTAATATTGAAATTATTTAATGTATGTTCTGATAAATAAACAACGTTATTTTATTGTATATTTAGTATATTACAAAATCGTTCAATTTTAGCATAAATCAACACAAAAGAATCTTTTACTAGATAGTCTCGTTCACGGCCGAATGAAAGTGGCGCCCACGCGCGTCACTGGAATTCATTCCTTCCGCACCGCACCTCCTTTCTACCTACATCTATGTATTATACATGAGTGCGTAGCTAAAACAGTAAGCTATTTAACAACGATTCCAATTAACGCGCTGAGTAAGTGATTTTTAAATAAACAGTAAGGAAGTTGATCACGAGTCAAAGAAACTTAAGGAACACGGTCCAAGTCCCTTGGTCGCTGTCAAAGTGTTAAAAATGAATAAATATAAAAACGTTATTATGAAATTATTTTTGTTAATGATGAAATTTAAATTTACATTTAGATTAAGTTTATTATTTTAATTTGTTTTTCCATTATTTTAGTTTTTCCTTACATTGCCATTTTCTAAGTCGGCATTTACTTGTGTGTGGATATATATAGGAGACAAAAATTTGACATATTTTTTATGTATTTATAAATAAAGACTTATTAAAGCTGTTTCCCACCAGGCGTGCGCCACACCAACCCTGGTCCGGGCAGACCGCCATCAAACAAGCCACCGAATAAACAGTCGACTGCTTCACCGCCACAACAGACACTTGTTGTAAGTTATACAATGTCATCTATATATAATTAGGGCATTCTATTCATTTACACGAGTTAAAATAACAATCTTTCACAATCTAATTACATAATTGGGGCTAAGTAATAGGTGTGTGTATGTGTGAAATATTATGTATAACAATATTTTTGACTAAAAATACATTTTTCTCATATTAAGATGAATTTGAAGTAATTATTGTTTAAACAGAATAAACAGTTGTTGTTTCTTTCTAGTATCGCTTATAATTTCTTTACCTTCACTTTACTGTATTGCTTCTGTTGCAATAAAGCTGCCTCCATTTTGCAGTAACTTTGCTCCCACTTTGCAGTTACACTGCCTCAATTTTGCAGTCAACTTGATTTATTGACTGGCGCTGTCTTCATCATTCCTAATTCCCTGTACACAGCCAGCATCGTCGCCAACTACCGCCGTAGTGGCAGCGTCAGGGCCGTCGGCCTACAGGGTCACTGGCTGCGGAGCCGTCGAGCTGGCAGCTCATTTAAGACTTCTTGGAGAAAGCCTGGCTATTATCGGAGAAAGGCTGAAGGAGCATTCGGTATGATATTTTTCTGAAAAGCACAGATAATGAAAGTAAGCATGTGACATACTGACCTGGCCACTCTCGCCGCCTAACAAACAAAAGGTGCCTCTTTTGAGGAAACCCATGTAATATGTGAGTAATATAACTTGTTTTTAACCGTCCTCCAAAAAGGAGGAGAAACTATTTTTCAGTATAAGTAATTTATTTTGTATGTAAGTTTGTCGATTTCTTTATCAATTGTTTGCCGATTATCCTGAAGTGGCTTCATATCACTAAGTCAGGATCTGATGATGAGATTCTAAGAAGTGATCCTCAGTTTTATAAAGAAAATAATAGTAAAAAATATATATGTATTTAAACCAGTTACTAATAGTTAAGCAAGTCGTCCCGACGGTCACAAGACATTGTGAAAAAAAATAATAGAAAACTTCAAACTAACCGTCTTATTACAATAAGTGGCTTAAAGTAGGTATGGTTTAAAACTCAGGCTATTTCATATTTTTGTTTAAGGTAGACAGATAAAGTATTAGTTTTAAACCAGGCTTAACGTTTGACCGCGGTTTGTAATGAAGCGGTAAAAGATTAAAATAATTACATTTGAGTACTTATCTCATTTAAAAGTGTTATTTTCGGAAACAATATAAAGTGATTTGGTAGTTACAATTAAAACCTTGTAATAACGAATATTGCAAATTCTGAATAACAACTAAACAATAGAATATATAAAAAAAAAAAAATTGTTAAATCAAATTCTATAAAACCAGCCAGTCCTCGACAGAATTATTGAAAGAATTATGTCATGTTGGGAGTAGGGCAAAGTGGTTGCTGTAACAGCCAGGACCAACTTACCTTCCAAAGTACAGAGGAAGGAGCTCGAGATAACTAAGTTTGTTCACCCACCCGGAGCCCACCATGACGAAAGATGCTTTGCTTTCTAAATCCAAACAAACTTGAACCACAATAACAACGAGCTTTTCACATTTTTCAAAATTATCTTATACAGATACTAGTTTAATTTTTTTTACGTTTCCCAGGGACAAATCGCAGTATCGGGTTCTGTATCGGTACTACTAGATACACTTCTATGTGCCCTGGCCCCACTGCTGGGCGTGGCTCGCGCGGTTCCCGCCATCGCCCCTCCGCAACGTCTTCTGCAAGACACTCTGCACAATGTAGCCTATATCATGCCTGGCCTTTGAGACGAAAGGCCTTGAAAGGCCGGCCTCCCACTAAATTGGCCTTTCAACGATTGCCTTTGGATGTAAAGGGCGTGGAAAAGGCTGGCTTTTTGATAAAAAGGCCTTAAAAACTATTAAGTGTTCAAGTAAAAAGAAAATAGTGTCGAAGAACAGAAATGTTAGTTTGAGAAGAGTGATAAAAATCTGTTACAAAGACCTTTTTAAGTAACTAGAAATAATCAGATTTAATATGTAGTCTTAGAAATTGCATAATTCCTTACACAGACCTCGGCGATGCATATGATAGTTGAATTACTTCTACATGAAATGTTTTAACGATAAGTGTCGCGCTGGTGTGTAAAAGTGACATAAGTAATTAAGTAATAAAGGTATTTTGTGACAACTGGTATTTTATTTAAATAACAGATCCTTAAGGATCTAAACTGCAATGAGAAAATTTCGTTATTTTAATAGAATATAATATAAAAAGAATAATAAGAATCTAGTATATATATAGTATAATTCAAGTATTAATAGTTTAGTTCAGGTATAATTTTAGTATTGGCGCGGTTCTATCTTCAAACCTGGGGGTACAGTCCACATTTCATTGTCATGGTAGTTAACCATGACAATGAAATGTGGACTGTATTTTCATGATATAATTATCACGTCAGCGATGAAGATGTCCACTGACGTATACATAGGACCCCTCCAGCCCCTCGACCCGCGCTAACCCCTGAACCGGTCCGTAATGCTGTACGCATCACTATTAAAATCATATTTCTTCTTATAATTCTAAGAAGTTTAATTAGAATTGTTCAATACATGAACATTAAAATTATATTTTATTTTTATATTTATTTAATATGTTCGTGTATTCCCATTAATGGCAATAACGACATATTTATGCCTTCTGGCAACATTTTTTTTCTAGTATTGCTTTTGGTTTTGTGTGTGCTGCTGCTATGGGCAGCACCAAATATAAGTTTTATAAATTTTAACACTGCCTATTATTTATTAAACAAGAATTATATTCACTGCCCCGTAAATATAAACCATTTGCTAAATCAATCAGATTCTGAAATTGACAATATGCTATCCAAATTTATCACCAGGTTCAAAATCAAACTGGCACATTTACCATAGAACTTGTATTTGAAAGTTATTTAAGCTTCTAACGATATTAATAGTTGATTATCTATGATTATTTTCCATACAACTACTCTATCTATATAACACTACATGCCCAAATGTTATCCTATTTTTTTTAAAATATTAAGCTCAGCGAATGACTCGACACCACCTGATGATAAGAAATAGAGTCCGCATGTGAAGATAGCTAGTGAATCATGCGACATACTGCCCTAGCCAACCTCACTTTGCCGGTCCAAAAAATGTTTTATTTTCTAATTAGTTACATTTATTTGGTGTGCTTAATTCCCATGTATCCCGATCGGTAATACATCTACCATAAACTGACAGACGTGTCTTTTAAAAACTCGACATTGGCTCAAAAACAGAATAGAACAGACTAAAAGTTCTTATTTTGAAAAAATCTAAAGGGTTTAAAGTATGACTTCCCATTTAAAAAATAATTAAATATTTTATTTAAAAAATGTCAAGCTATTTCATTTTTCATAAAGGTAACAATAAAAATGTTCGTACTTTAAATAAAACAACAAAACACATTTAGTATATTTTATTTTGACAATAATATCGTGATATATACATTGCAACTTAAGAATCTTCGATTTTTTTACTCGATTTAAATATTACAAAGACTACAATTCTATTAAACTATACAAGGGGAGTTTTAAACGGGCACTGTATGCGGTGGCAATAAAAGTCATTTTTGGTTGTTGTCGATAATTCCTCGGCTTCTAATTTGAATAAATATCCTCAAAAACCAAAGCGACTATATAATAATAATTTGTTCACTTCAAAATAATGTGAATATATTATAATGTAAAAGAAAATTTTATTTTAATATAATCTTGAAACAAATTCCAATAAATATCGATTCCATATTTCATTATTGACTTTCAGAAGACTCGGATCCTTCAGATCAATCAGAATTCATAACATTACCTACCTTAGGTATAAAAACGCACGATATTTTCATAGCATAAAAATGGCCGTGACAGTAGCCACCTTTTCGACAGTGAAATTACTATAAATGTCTAAAATATACAAAGAACAATATAAAATCTACTGATGAAATATTATGTCGTTTAAGATTCAGATTTACATTTCTTAAATTCTAGGGGAATCCCCTGGGGTTAACCTTCACTTATATTTATATTTACTTTGCCTTTTAGCTTAGGTTGCTAATAGATCTAATTTTCTTAACAACTGATATTCTTTCAAAATTAAAACTTAACTTCTAGACAGAAATTCCTTTAAAATTAACACCACTGACAATAAAATTACATTGTACTTCTAAAGCTACTAAAAAGTTTGAAATCTACTTAAAATTGTAACATATTATGTTCCAATATGGTCACTTCGGAGTATGCCAGCAAGTCCGTGCCTTCCTATGGAGGTATACTTAAAGATCTATTTACTAGACCAGATATTAAATAAAGGTGATAAATCTCGTGTCACTGTGTTTTATGAATTGTATTACTTTTTTGAGTATATTTAGTAGGTCTGAGATTTTTTGGACTGGCTGTTAGCCGCAGCGTTTTAAGGAGGCGAAAACTTTGGAGAACCTCCTTGACAGTGGTATACCTCCAGGGGGTAACAACCTACGCTGCCATTGCCCAACGCGTTTCTTTACGGTCGTGAACCAATTCGCTGTTTCGGTGTGAAAGTAAAGGCAAGTGTAGTTACAGGTCATGCGAAGTGTTAACATTTCTTGTCTCCATAATATGAACGTACCAGTAGTAATGATTTCTTGATATGGCTGGTATCTATAGGCTATGGTTACCATCAAGTGGGCCATCTGCATTTACCCGACTGACCCAGCAGCAAGGTAATGTTTTGGCGTATACACCGTCGACCAGCAAAAGCAATTGAGTTACTTATTTAACATGAAAACTACTTTTATCAAACAATTTCGTTTTATTGTAAAAATTAAATAAATGAGAAGGGTGAACGTGTTAACTCGTCTTAAAACTAAATTAATTAATTGATTTACAATAACCGTCCCCTACAGTTGGCCGCCCCGCAGTAACAATATAAGACTTTACCGGGAACTGAACCCACGTCATAGTTATAATTCCAGGTCAATTCTGTGCCGGCTTTGATATGGCAGAGTGCGAAGAACGCAACCCACGGGAACCTCGGGTCGTGGGTGTCCACAAACACGTTTTGAACGAACACGTTCGGTTGGCAGGAATGCTGAAAAAAGAAAATTCATTTTAATTTATCGAGCAATCTACTACCAGCCCTACGAGCATGGATCTATCTGACATCAAAAATCGATACAGCGAATTCTTTATGTTATTTTCATACCAATTAGATTTGTCATTATAACTCGATAAAATCGTTTTTGTCGACTTATAAAGTAAAATTCAGTGTAGCGAGAGATCCATGATTTTCAGTTCAGGTATCTCAATACAATTGTTTCTGGATTGTAAATAAAAATAATATTAAAATTTATCTCGCTCACACCTATTCTTATTTTCACACCTATACAACTTTTTTTATGAGACCACGACTGAAATATATAAAATCAAATTAGGTGGTCCGTACCATACATAACTGTATGGTACGGACCACCTAATTTATGAACTACTATATTCTAAACTGATTACGTATTCTTTATGAATTATTAATTCCCGTCATTTAGGATAACAATTTCTGCTTCATAGATAACTTTGCCTAAGAAACATATGTCCCATGTAATTTGCTTAATCAACACATGTCACAATGCTACAAAAGATATGGTAAAAAGTTAACATTTATAAATTTCGCCACAAACGGCACTTCTTCCCCAAATTTTTCAGTTAAATAGTAACAGTTTTTAGTTTAAAGTAAGATTTTGTATTTAAATGTGTTAAACACTGTAAGTGGTGTATATTTATATTGAAATATGACTTGAAAATAAGCGAAAGAAATCTTGTAAAATCTATAAATAATTATCTACCAATCCATTGAAATTTCATCCATTTATACGGTCTGAATAAAACACTGAACGATTTCATATACGAGTACACACTCACATTGAGATATCTTCCAATATTGCCTTGTACTTTCGCGTCCATTATATAACACGCCTCGTCTTTCCCGAAATGCGAACGGACAGACCTGAAAATGAAATGTCAGAACTTCGATATGTTACATAATGATAGGCACTTTAAAATACGCCTGGGTAGGTACCATCATTTTATCTAAGTCTGCCGCAACGACAATAAGGTTAATATCATTATTGTTTTTTTTTTTGGACTGACTAATACTGTTGGCCGCAGATGGCCTTTACAGCGTTACCGGGGTTTTAAGGAGGCGAGAACCTTGGAGAGTCCTCAAGCCTTAAGGGGCGATTCACCTCTGGAGGAGTTCTAATCGACAGGCATCACCTCCGGGGGGAGGTGTCCCGCTGTCTCTTAGATTCTCCAGGGCACTCGAGCCATGAGGGAGCGACAAACCTGAGGGCGCCTCTAAAGGCTCGGACCTCGGCTCAGGTGAGTCGTATCGTGGAGAAGCGCCTAGGTACGTATCTGTACCTGGTATAGCGCGACGAATGTAGACCGGGTCTTCGCACCCTTGTACGACGGGTGCGGTGTATAGGAAAAGTGTACCTAGTGCGTGATGTGTGTGTGTGCAGGAGCGCGTTTGCACTCGTAATTGGATCGTCCGGATCATGAAGGACATCATTATTGTGTTCCGGCAGTTGGAGGTAAGTTACTCTGTGGTTGAGGAATCCGGGTGTAGTTTGCCTCCGTCTTCAATTCCCAATTCAATTCTTTATATTCCATAGTTACATTACTTAAGACTATAAATGACACTATGGACCCTGTCGGGCACAACAAAATTTTAGGTTATACAGGAGAAAGGTAGGTTTAAGTTAAGTGTTTAAATTTGAATAATGGTCCAATTCAAATATATGCATTCAAAATGTTAATTATCTAGGGATTGTTTGGAATTGTAAGTCAGTGTGTTTTTTCAACCTTATATTGACTTACCATCAGGTGAGTTGAAGGCATAGCTACTGTTTAAGGATTCCAATAGAGATTTTATTTCATATACAAAGTTTTTTTATAGGTAGTGTATCGTTATGGTTTACATTTAAATTATTTGTTTACAGATTTAAAAATTAAACAAATGCAATTATAATATTGATATTACAATGGCCGTTGTCAATATTTGTATATTGCGTATCGAACTTTGGACAGAGACAATCGGCTAATTTCGGCTTAGTAGAGCGTCATCTCTGTCACACACCACCTATATGACATTTGTTATTCGTGGTTCAAGTGAGACAGACTGCGGCCCCGTCCAGTTCAAAATATGTGTATAGAGTTGATAAAACCCCAAACTGCAAATATTTAAAGTAATTATATTACACTGGTTCTATTTTCATGATGTCTCTCGTCGTATAATTTTTTTAAATTTCCTATATATGTTGAAAAATAGAAAAAATTGTTTTAAAAGGGAAAATAGTTAATTCCGAATTCAAATTCTGATAAACTATAAATTTAATAATTGATGGACACAGAAATTACCCTTCGGTTGTATTCTGTATAACAAATACTTTGTTGAAGTATTTTATCATAATTTTAAAGGCAAATATTTTATATTTTTTCAATAAAATACTAAATAGTAGTTTCCCAATAGATAAACTAGAATACATACCTATATTTTGATATGAATTCATTTGACTGCATTCCCGCTTGCGCAGTAAATCTAGACGGCTCTCTCACTAAAAACAAAACATTAATATCATAGAAAAATATATTACTTCTTTATTTCAGTTTGTTAATATACAACACCCTGGCTGCATAGTTTGTGACATATATTTTTTCTAATAATATTGTATTCTGTTATTATGTCACATTTTTTGGCTTGTCGAATTATACACTGCAATCTCTACTTTAGGAATTTCATTCCTTATTTTTAGAACAGTTCAGTCCATCTCGCTCTGTCGATAAGATTGCAAAAAGGACAACTGTCATATCACGTGACATTTAGAAAGATGCATTCAATTTTCGAACTTTCATGAACGTATACAATTGCTGGTTTTAGAAAGCATGTCACAACAAAAATATTACTAACTTCGTTAAGGCTGTTTAAATTATAAATTCTTCTATCCCTTTCATTTACACTATGAAAGAACGAGGTGGTCTGAACTTAAATTTTAAGTCAGACCAAGCTTTGAATAATGCACTTATCGATATCTACCTCACCCTTTCACCCTAAGATAGACAAAAATAAATATCCCTGAGCGTTCGAGTGCTTCACTCGTCTGATTATGTTGCGAGAAGCACGCCCATCCCTATATACCTCCCCCCCCCCCCCATTAAACATAATTATGAATAAAATTATTTTATGTTAAATGTATTACTATATATTAGACCAGTTTCCTGCATATACTATATAAAATAAACTATTACTATAACATAAAATAATAATTCAAAGCCCAAATACGAAGAGAAACTTCGCCAAGTGTCATACTTATCAGATCCATATACATAATACGTGTCCACTTTATTAATTTATTAAATATATTTTAATTAACAGCCTCTACAGTCTTGTGGCCAGATCACCTACTTCTAAAAGTCCGAGGTTCAGTTCCTAGTGAGGCAGAAATTTATTAATCGTTTTGGTTGGTGGTAGGGTTTTATTTAAGTCCGCCTGGATAGGTTATTCTATTTCAACATTAACTATATTATGATTTTAATAAAGATAAGATGACAAACAAACTAATACCATGTCATTGACAATCTTTGCCGTGCTATTTCCTTACCTTCTTCATCGTCGCTTATAGTAATACAGTCTTCTTCTCCCTTCTGTTCAGACTTATCCTCTTTAGTCTTCTCCTTCGTACCTGCATCTTCTTTCTCTTTCTTTCTGTTGCGTTTCCGAAGACGTTTGCTGTTGTGCAATTTATTTAATTACCACACCGATTTCAAATAACAGAACTTGTGCTATGGATATATAAATTAAATAAATATTTCTCACATTCACACCTTATGTAACCCAAACTAAGCATCTTGAGTTGTGGATTCTAGATAACGGAAAAATATAGATAGTAATATGTATATAACAGAAATATACTAGGAAACATGTAAAACTCTTGAACAAATATTGATACTCATACAAACATCTGGATATTAGGTAAGAAATATTTATCATATATACGCCATACCAACTTGAACAAGTGAAGTAATTTTTAGGTTATGTGAGGTAGACCTACCCGCTCTGGCCAGCGTGTTTGACTGAGGCCTAAACCTAACCTCGCATTAACTTAGGGTATGCTCAAGACCTTCTGTGGGGACGTATGATGAGCGTTTGATGATAATGTTGATTCATCATACGCCCCTCTATTGAGCACAGACCTTCTTACATGAAGAGAAATACGCGAGGAGTGACTTCCGTTGCTATAACAACCGGGAACAACGCCTTCACTTGCACGATGCATGAAGAAGCTTTGTAGACTCTATATTTTGTTGACCCATCCAGAACCAACCATGGTTAAAGTTGGTTTGTTTTCGTATTAGAAACCAGAGAATTCTCGTTTTGTATTTCTTAGTTCTGCTTTGCAGGTACTATTTAAAAATTCCATTCTGTGTATGTTTTAGTTTGGCTTTCTAGCACCTGTTTTTAACTCCAACTATATATTGTCGGGTACAGTGGAAACCAGCGTAACTAGCATTGAATTATCCCGATTCTCTGACAATATGTAGCCAATTGCTCAAAAGATCTAATAAACATTTAATAAGAAACTTATGAAAATTTTCCCTGTGAGACTAAAATTAGTGCAGATACGAGGACCTTACCCTATTAGCAGATTCGCGAATTGGCACAATGGGTTTCTTTTTGCAGTTCTAGTTCGTTGTTTCTAGTCCTTTTAAAAAACCTCCGTCTGTATCTTAGGTCAACAGACCGCCTGTTGGTAATTAGTTGACCTATAGACGCTCGTAGTACCTAGGGCTCTACCTACCCGTTGACATCCCTGTATAATCAAGGACTAATGTTGACAGCATAAGAGGCAAGCTTCCAACAAAACTATTCCTACGTTTTAGCTTTAATTACCGCAAGAACATAGCGTTGCAGTGTAATGCTATCTGAGTTATACGTACTTGAACTCCGAGACCCCCGTCCCTATGTGTGGAGGCCTGAAGTCATCATCATCTTCTTCCAATTTCGAGTTATTTTCATCTTCAGAAGGAGAAGACTCCTCTTCCGATTCCTCTTCATCGGGATGCACTTGGTTTTTCTGCAGAATAAAGTATAAAGATTCTTCAAAATGGTTTTTGAAGACATGTCACAAATTATATAATGCAGGTTGGCCGATAAAATGACATTATATGCCTGTGATACTGAACGGTATCTAATTATCGAGTCTAAATTACTTACTACTTACAAAATATCGGAAGAATATATTTTTTTCAATTAAATACTTTTTCGCGTAATAATTATTTAGTATTTATTCATAACTAAGTGAAAATATAGATGGAATGGACTCTTTGACGTTTGTGTAGTTGACAAAAGATAAAATATTAAAGACGGCCTCAAGTTTACGATGCCTTTGAGTATGGGGTAATTTGAATTTCTTTTTTTTAATTTTTATTGCATAATAAGAAGTACAATGAGGGGAAATGCGTGAGGCATTCTCTACCAGTCAATTGGTGACAGTTCATAAACAGTTCAAATAGCAGTTCTAATCAAAAGTTGTCAACTTTGGCTTGTTATTCAAAATATAAATTTGTCATTGTTTCATTAAATTTAATTTATTCATTTTCATTCAAACTAAATACTTATAGCTAAAAAGTGTATTTGACATATGTTTTATAATTTCAATAAATATTTTCTGAGATATATCTTCATGTTTGAGATTGTCGTTAGACTATCTACAGTAATGTTAGACCGACCGACCAGACAGCATACCTATGACGCTCGATGCATGTCGCTCGCACCAACGTCTAGTATCTCAGAATGTTGATTGAGAATGCTAGTCCTAGTACTAGTGTATTAGTGTTCCTAGTGTGTTTACCAGCCACGGCCTCTCTTTCTGTTATAAACTTCAATAAATAGTTGTTTGGTATTAGAGTAAACACTCGAATATCGTCATTGGTATTAAGCAATATCCTACTTAACCCTACAGAATATATACCATGACACTATAATACAAAAATTAATATCTTTGTAATTTCTACGTTTAATGTGGGTAAACCAAAAGATTTTATTATAATCATGTGCTTGCTCTTGATTCCATTCTTCAGAAGGGGTTGAAGATGTAGCCATCTTACCAAAAAGTTGCTATTTTTTCGTATAAAATAAAATTACAAATAACTTCAATTTTAGGAACACCATGTATAATCTCATCATTGATATTACCCGAGAGATCTGCTAGACATGGGCCTCCCCCAAGGAACTCCAAAATGTTCAGTCCAGCACGCATCTAGCGACTACTCTCGACCACCAAATTATATATCCACCTCGTGGGAGGCCTATCAACGCTGCGTCTCTCGGTACGAGGCCACTTGAGGACTATTTCGCCCCAACGGTTGTTAGTCTTCCATGTGTCGTTGCCACTTCAGACTTACAACTCTTAGGGGCTACGCTGACTACCCTAGTTCTTGCAGATGTATGCTCTATAATCGACATAAAAATCTAGTCACTCACCCTATCAAGCTTCTTGTCAGCCTCCGGTATATCCTCTTCATATCCCTCTTTCATCTGCTCCACTACTTCTATGTAATCCAACTCAGCTAGGTATTCGTCGCCTTCATTTAAGCCATCCTGTTGTAAAAAAATTATTTTGATAATATACTTCATACAGGGTGTTCCACAGCGGTGAAATACAAGGAAATAATTAAATATTGAACATAGGTAACTTTTAGGTTCATACTTTAGGGATGTGAATCAATTTTATTACCAAATAAAAAATAAAGGTCTTCTTATTAGATCCACGTATACGAGATCATTGTTTTCATATATTGCAATAATTAAAGTTATAATTTCCAAGTCCCCTAACCAATTTAAGCATTATTATTATATATTTATTGTATTATAAAATCAACACTGGAATCGTATGCAATAGTATTGCTATAAAATTGTTATATTAATAGACCAATTCGTGTTAGATACACTAATATAACACAAAAAGGCTGGCACGATTTCAATCAAAATCAAAAATATCTTTATTAAATACACATAGTTTTTTAGAATGTGTGGGTCTCTTCTTTTAAGTTTAAAAAAAACCTGTATTAGAAAAGACCCCTCTCTTTTCTGTATTACAATTATGGGTAGTTACAGTATGTAGTTACAATATATTTACTATCACAATGTGTGTGTGTGTAGTGGTCGGTTAACAGTTTTTCTATCTTCTCATGAGTTTGTCTCACCTTTTAAAAAAGGTTTGGAACTCAGCCCTTTTCCGAAATGGGCAGCACACATGCGTGACGTGCAAATAATCTTACAGTTTATTTTAAGATGTAGCACCTTAAATACAAGCTATCTAGTCTATACAATGTCAAATTTTGGTATATAGTTCTTTAAAAGTTGGATTAATAGCTGTCTTAAAATAAATGATGAATAAAAACGAAAAATTCCTAAAAATTTCTACAGCTACCAGCAAAAAAGGCATTGATGGACGAACGTGTACATCAATAATATTAACTTAATTGTGACCGAGGATTGTATAGTATGTTCAAACAATGAAAGGAAATGAAACCAAGTAGTATATTCGTTTTTAGGAATAGCTAGCTAGATTGTATATTGGGAGCCAATAAACTTACCATGTTAGCCGTAGCGTCGGTAAGCAGGTTCCCTGCATACACGCACAGGAATGACCCCTTGGGAACATCGTTAAGGGCACGTATACCCCATCCACGATTTAAAGTTTTGAACACCTGATAATTTAAAAAAAAGCAATGGTTAAAAGTGAAATACACATTCTTAATGTAAACTTATGGAGTCCATCTTGTTCTCTCAATACGATTGTAAAAAGGATAGTCAAAAGGATGTCAGATCAAGGGACATTTAGATAGATGTTAAGCGATAATAAGATGCTTTTCGGCACTTTGGTGTTTCCAGAAACAAACGAGAAAGTAAACTCTAACTGCAAAAATACTTGTATATTAGATAAGTACCTAAATTGAATAATATTTTTGTCTTTAAAGTATATTTTACAAAGCATCTCCTTATATTAATAATATACATTATCTGAAATTCACTATGGTTTTTAATTGTCTGGATTGGCATTGAAATTGGTATTTAACCGTTCCGAATTGGTATAAAAATCTTAGGTATAAAAGGTTATTTGCCGAGAAAAATATAGATTTTGCACGAGTAGTGGAGCTAGCGATTGCTTTGAAGGCGGCGGACCGTGCACGCACTACGAGGCGCCGGAGCCCGAGCGCGGCGGGGCGGCCATGCCCCCGCCCCCGCCGTCGTTATACATATTATACATGTCATACGTGCGATGAAAAAGGACATTTAAAAATTATGTGTCGACAAGGTCATAGTGATAAAAATAAAAGTGCAGGAAGAAAGTCAACTTAAGGTCAATACTTTGTTCATGATTCCGATTCTGATAATAGTGATTGTCACTTTTATAATATGACAAGTAATTTTGGGAAGGGTCCGTATTATGTAATATTCTCAGTTCAAAATATGTTTTGTAAATTTGAGGATAAAAAAATACGATTTTTCAAACGTACTGTAATGTTTTTTGATTCTTTCGCCTTTTCTTTCTTTCATGATAAATTAACAGTTATTATTCTTGCTACTCTTTGCCCAGAATTGGGTATTTCGAATTTCTTTATTAAATTGACATCATAATAAATGTTTAACATTATGACAATTAAATGACACTGACACTGACATGTACATTGGAAGATAAAAAAAAAGATTTACTTCGACACATTATCTTCGATGTTTTCTGGGATTTAAAACTTACCTGTAATTTTAACTGGAGAGGATGTTGGGCGACTCTGTTAAGGCATGTCTGCTTACATTTACACCTAGAAAAATATACTTTGATATATATTTCTAAAAGGTATGGCAAAGGAAGGCAAGATTATACAGTCATTTTGTCATCTCTGCAATTTTTGCATTTAAATGTTAATAAGTTACATATTTTGTTTTTTTATTTACGAAATATATTTAGTCTCCAGGCTGCTACTTGGCTATGGTGGACAGCCACAAAAAATCTAAATGCCCTCAACACATTGTAATTAATCATTTACACAACAATAATAATGATGACAAAAAAAATGGCAGCAAATCTCTAAAAAACGATACACGATAACGAAGTTCCTTATTTTGACAGTTTCTCAAACTAAAGTAGTTTCAGGAACTGAAGTTTTCTGTTCTTTCATTTTCGTATTTTACAAATCGGACTAGACCCTTCGATCCGAAAGGGCACTCTCAATCTAAACCTAAGCTTAATATGTCTCGTTCTCTCAATAACATTGCAAAAAGGACAGCTGAATTATAGGTGCATTCAATTTTCGATCTTAATATACGGATTTAAGTGAAGGTTTTCGTAAGCATTGTACTTGCCATGTAAATAAAAAAAAATTAGGTCATTTAACACTTTGTCCCTTTTGCCATCCTTTTTCTTTAGACAGTGAGAGAATGGGATACGTATGCTGAACTGTGTGTTATCAGAATCAGGCACGTTGGCTTTCTGTTATTACATTATATTTATAATTAAACTCGAGAAATTATTGATTAAAGAAATAGCGTGAACTATACCCGTTTCCAATTTAACGTATTATATTCAGTTAATATATAATCTCACCATTGCAAACCGTTACAATCTGAAACAATATTGCGTCGGATTTATCACCCATGCAAATCAAAAATGATTGGTTGTTCAACGTCAAAGGAGCGTTTCGTTGTATGCCAGTTTGACCAGTTCATAATTTATTGGTTTTTAAATGTTATACAATCAAAAAGAACGCATTAAATTGTAAACGGTTATCTAGTTTCAACAATATTTCGATATTATAATCTCGGGAATAAAATTTAAGATTAACGGTTATTAAAATAATAAGTTGTTGTTGAGTGCGCGAACCATTGAGACACCGTAGCTCGTCATCCTCGTCTTCTAAACCTGTGTCTGTATAACTAACTTATCAGCCAATAATCGTTTATCGATTTTAGCACGTTCAGCAGGCTTCCATTTGTAGTTACAGGAGATTTGGCAGTGGACGTGGAGGCCTCTCCGGGTCGATGACTGTATGACTCCTTATGTTCACCCTGGACTAGTTTATTTTTAACTCGAAGGACCACTTTGTTACGTCGTCGTCGTTTATAAATCATCAAGTCTGATGTCAATGTCCAATTGTTATTTACTGTCATATTAATGTCTTATATGCTTCACAACAACGGTGACACATACGATGGAGATCGAGGTAATATTTAATTTACTAACCTTGAATTGCACTCATATATTCCTGACGGCAGCGGTTCTGGCAGCCTCTTGTAGACGTATCCTACTGATGGTCCTTGCAAACCGATGGTTCTAGCACCTTCTAGCGTCATTTGCCAACAGGCACACTTCTTTTTATCCTGAAAATGAAAAGTATTACGTATCTTCTCAGCTAATATATGTATTTTCTTTTTAATTTTATTAATACATTACAGGATAGTTCTTAGCTTTTATGTCAGCTGAATCTCAATTTCTTTTACAGAGAAATACTAATAATATTTACACACAAATACAAGACACACGCACTCACTCCCACATAGTACAGTCATATATACAGGGTGTTGATTGTTTATATTGGTTTATTTTCCTATATACGTCCCACTGCCTAGGCACAGGCCTTTTTGTATGTGTTGGTGGTGGTTCTTCCTGCGTGGTGTCGTTATATGTTTCTCCTCCTCATGTGTTTCTTACACGCGAGGAGTTTGGGATATAAACATCACCACACCACCAGAGAGTGACTGGGGTTGGGATTGCCTAAATAATAAATACTTGTGGACAGACCAGAAGTTAACAATTAAATTACTAGTGGAGTCAAAACGGGATGGAGCGCGCGATTATAAACTTAACAGTGGTAAATGTATTTCTGTACATAATAACTTAACTAACTTCCTAGCTGCTTGACATGACATGGAACATTTACTTTATACTCAGAGCTAAGGCAAATCGCCCACACAACTCGTGCACACATATATACAAAAACATACACACACACAAACGACTTCATTCATACATACTTAGTTACATTTACTTGTTTGCAAATGTTCAATAACTGTCTAGTGGCTAACTAATGTAATGTTATAATTATTATATATACCTAAATTTGTTAAAACTAACTTAAGCAAGAGCATTTGTCAAAATTTATCTGAATACTATTAATAATTATTACAGTGAGGCGGTGAGAGCCTGGTAATCGGTAACACAGATTTTCCTAGTACAGTTTACAGTTAGTAGACTTTTAACTTTTTTAGATCTCAATAAATAAACATTGTTATTATTTATTTGAAACCTTTGCATAATTGAACAGCTTATAACCAGTTAACATCAAACTACAAATTTACGATAATTTTTGTTACTTCGAAAAGCTGGCATCGATAACATTAAGTTAAAGTTCACATTTGGATATCAGCTAAATTTATCAAGTCCTAATGAACTAAGTTAAGGCTTTTAATTCTACATACTTAATCCTATTCAATCAAAATAACTTACCACACAGTCATCAGTACAATCACAGCCACACAAAAACTCAGGGTCCAAGTTGAGTGGCACCCCAGCCGTGGGAGTTCGTTCGGTGTTATACGAACAGAACTCGGGGAGGGAATCGTCATAATAGTTCACGCAGGGCACTGGAACGTTCTCTTTACCATGCGAAAGATCCTGATGGACAAATTGTTTGATCATTGTTTGATTCGGACACGAGTAAAGCGTTGTTTCAATAATCTATGGATTGTTAGGCTAAGAAAACGATGTTATGGCTTAAAGGTCTTAGTTACTAGGCCAAATAATTGAAAAAAAAAACAAAAGAATATTGACATACTGAACATGTGAAATATATCAAAATTCAACGGCTCGTATAAGCAAAGCCGTCCTTAGATATCTATCTTAATATCCATCATTAATTAATCTGGGATTTTTGTCGATACAGGAAGTTAAAAGTTAATCTTGTTTTCTTTTTTGTAAAAAGTACAACGAGCATTGTTAAACAGACATTTTTAATCCTTGACCGAAAAAAGAGGTTGAATTTATTACAAGGCATTACAAGACTTATTTTCTAAATTTATGTAAAGGCCACGATTCCGAATAAGGTTCAGTTCTACTCTTTCAGTACAATACAACCAAAAAAGACGGATGACCGGTGACGTCATTTGACGTTTCTAAAATAGCGACTCTTGAGTATATTTGCCTTATTTTAACGCGCGTCAAAAATAAGTCAAAAGTGTATCGATCGTCTAGTGTCAACTAACATGACGTTCCTAAAAAACATTATATCCATTCTTAAAGAAAATTTTGATTGAAAAAAAGGAAGAGACACGAAAAGACGAAACGTGACAGGACTCGAAAGAGATGCAAATAGTTTTAATTTAATTTAGTCCGTAAACAACTGAATTGGGGCCATTATTTGAAATAATGGAATGCCGGAATATTATATAGGTAAGTTTATGTAATGTAAATAATGTTTTTACGAAAAAAATCTTGTATGTTGTATGAGAAGATTTTGTTATTTTTAAACATATATGCTTCATAGTTAAGTGAACATGACGAACGTTTCTTTATTACAAGTTATCGATATGATTAATAAATTGTGTAATTAGCTTAATAAAATAATTCTAAATAATTAGTAATTTTATTAATTAAGTTATACACAATTTAAATCAAAACTTATATAGTAAAGGGACAATCACTGATAACTACCCTCTTATTTAGGCCAGGATTCACTCCCGGAGCAGTTCGACCCAATGGGATCTGATCTTATGTGCTTCCCTTATCCTAGTGTCTGCTGTCCTGGTATGCTTCCAATATAATTTCTGTCCTAAAGACATAAGGCTGCTGACTAAGTACGCGTGGAGGTGTATCTTACCTTCTTTCCCACTCTGCAGGTGTTCAGAACGAATTCGGCCAAGCAGTGTGTGCCGGGCGCGAAGTCGAACAAGTCGACGGGCATGTCGGCGTGCACGGCGCGCAGGTACCGGTGCAGCTCGCGCATGCTGCGCAGGCGCCGGCCGCACGGCGCGCGGTACATCACTTCCTTGTGCCCTTTGTAGCGGACTATTTGTCTACAACAATACAGGCGCACATAGCCGTACTGTTTCGAGTACATCGCTTTTGAATACTTTTGATTATGATCAGAAATCATCTTCCACCGTACTTAGTCTCTAGATGGGTTATGAGTTTCCGAATTGAGATAATAAGGCCCATTATTTGATGTATCTTAAAAGTGACCACTTTTAGCACAAAACATTACAATGACTATTTAAAACTGATTAATGAATCCACGATTAATAAAAAACACAGTTTTCTTTTCTTATGAACATGATAGTGTCATTAAATTCACTGCAATAAGAACGAATCAAATAGCAGCATTAGTGACCAGAATATGCCCTATAAAGTGGGCGTTTTTGTAAGACGATAAAAATAATACTTACCTCTCCCAACCACTTAGTAAAGGTTTAGCGAGCGGGTTATATGTCCTGAGGTCTTTGAGAGCGAGAACGTCTGACCGCTTGCACTGAGGGCCACAACTATGGGCCGTCATCTTGTACGGCTTCACTGCATTCTTGGGCGTGTAGTACTGATGAAAATATTCTTAATATACACAAGGTATTTGATATATCATTTGAATCCTAACCATGTTACCATTGGGGCTATTTGCCAAAATCACCGGAAAATTAAACGAAAAAAATGTAGTACCTGAAGGTCCGTTTAAATGGGTTAAGGTTGGTATATATAATAGTTTAAATCACCTTACAAAATTCTTAACTTAGTCATATAAATACAGAGCTGTTATCGAAAATTATATATCTCCTGATGCCTCTTTCTTCGAGATTTTTCTAATCAAACTCATATTAAGACTTATATTTGATTTAAATTTTTATTTGATTAAACTATATATGACTTAATGTATGACCAATATAAACCTTAAATATATGACTATAGAGTAGAGTAAATATTTATTGTACATCGAGGCGAGGCACTATTTACTTACTTATTTTATTTAGATACAAAAAGCAGCAATAGCGGAATATATTACCTTCTTATTAATTTCCTATTATTCCAAGCTGAAAAGAGATAGATGACTATATATACTCACCACAACTCGACTAATGACGTTGTCAGGAGTAGGTTGAGGAGGTTGCGGCTGAGGAGTCGCCGTAGACTTTTTAGCGACGGCACGTTGGCGGCTTTCTCTTTGCTTAAACACCAAAAAAACAGATAAAATTATAAATTTTTAAGGGCCTATTTTGTATCTTTTAATTTTAAATAGATTTGGTTTTTATTTAATAAATCAAAATGTAAGGCTGCGTTCTTACCTCTGTAGTCTGTTGCGGAGCCGGTGGTGTTGTTTCTTCAGACTTGTTCTGTTCATCTGAACGTATGTATTCCACGTACGGCATATTCACCTGACAATGGAAAACAACGTGAATAGTCGAGTCGCGCGCGGTGCGGTGTAGTGAGCGCACGCTTTCACTTTTTTTGTTACATTTTTTTCGAGATACCCACATTAAAATTAAGTAGTCATGGACGAAAATAATTTAAGTGATTTAAATAAAAACTTATATACGAGTGATGTGAGTGATAATGAAGTGATAAGAGAATGTGAAAAAGAGCTCGAGCAAATGCTGGAGTGGGATAATTTGGGCACGGAGGCCTACCAACAACCTTCCGGCAAAAGACCGCGCGAGGAAAGTGAAGAGAGTAACGAAGATGGTTTTACTACAGTTACGAGGAGGAGGACTAAGCGACCGATAAGAAGTAACTCAACAAATAATCAGACTTTTACACTATTAGATATTGAAACTAATAACCCTGAAGAAGAAATAGAAGTGAGTATCTCGTCTACTGAACCTATTTACAAACAAATGGCTTTGGCAAAGTTGTTGAAGGGAGAAAATATCGGAAATATTCTAAGCATTAAATATAAAAGTCCCTACAAGGCCTTAATAACATTTGAAAATAAAACTCAAGCTGAGAATCTAGTAAACAATGCTAAAATATTAGAATTAGGGTATAGATGTCGAAAGACTTTCGAGTCTCGTATTTCATACGGTGTTATAAAAGGCATAGATTTAGACATGGAGGAAAAGGAAATTATTGACAGTTTAGATTGTTCAGAGGAGATCATTTCTATAATGAGATTAAGACGACTTAATTCTGACGGGCAATGGGTGAAATGTGAAACAGTTAGGGTAATATTTAACAGTCCTATTCTTCCCACTCATGTTTACGCCTATGGTTGCCGCTTGAAAGTTGAGCCGTATGTATTCCCTGTCACCCAGTGTTCTGGGTGTTGGAAATTTGGACATTTAATAAAATATTGCCCACTGAAAAAACTGTTATGCCCAAAATGTGGACAAAATCATGATAATTGTGATTTAAAAGATATTAAATGTCTTAACTGTAAAGGAACTCACTTTGTATTAGATAGATCATGTCCATTATTTTTAAAAGAAAAAAGAATACGTATGTTGATGTGTGAACACAATGTGACATATAAACGAGCTTTACAAATACATCTAGAAAAACCTCAAATACAGGAAAATGGTAAAAATGACGTGGTAACGGTAACTACTCCATCTCATACTCAAAACCAAAAACCTATAAATAATAATACAAACAAATCTTATAGTGAAGTAGTTGCAACAAAAGCTATTGTACACAGAGAACCAATCTCGTCGAGTTATTCCGAAAATGAAATACCAAAAAATAAATTAGTGCAAAATAAAGTTGTAACTTCTAAAAAGATAAAACAGAAAAAACATGAACATCCTACGCAAACTCACACCATAGTGCATAACGAGGAAACAACCTATACATCAGACGATGAAATCAACGAAAGCAACGGACAGTACAGTGATAGAGGAAGCAGAAAATTTAATTTCAGAAAGTTACTAATGAAATTTAAAGAAATAGTATTATCTCAAGAAACGCTACAAAACAAAATTATGTTAATAGTGAAACAGTTATATGAAGAAGTGAAAACATTTATTATGAACATTATCAGTGGTAATAGTTTAATGGACTTGTTTATAAATATATTTAATGGGTAGTAAGCAACATTCAACAGGTATGGCTATAAATATTTTGCAATGGAATTCACAGAGCTTAAAACCTAAAATTAACAGTTTTGATGCACTTCTCATGCAGGACAATATTCATATAGCTTTAATTAGCGAGACCTGGTTAAATTCTGAAGAATGCTTATCATTAAGTGGTTATAATATATATAGGAAGGATAGGTACGATAATTTCGGCGGTGTAGCTATTTTAGTTCATAGGTCTATCAAGTCACGCTCATACCCCGTACTCATTTCTAATACAGATATTGAAATTGTATGCACTCAAATACTTAATTGTAAAAATTTAGAATATATATTATCTATTTATTGTCCATCAACAGTGCGTACCTCTGCATGTGATTGGGACGAAATATTTTCTAAATTTACCAAAAAATCGATTATTGCTGGTGACTTTAATGGGCATCACAGAAATTGGTCATACAAAACTGACACAAGAGGAAATCAAATATTTGATTCGGCTCTCGATAACAATTTTGTCTCATTAAATAATGGGCAATCAACCAGAATACGCCTAGTAAATGGTATTTTAACAAAGTCATCACCAGATATTACTTTTACATCATCAGACATTGCCACAAGTTATAATTGGAAGGTCCTGAATGAAAACCTTGGTAGTGATCATCTAGTTATAAAATTTTCCATGAGTTACACTCGTTCTAATAATTTTATCAAAAAAAGAAACTTCAAACTCGTTGACTGGAATGCCTTTAAAACCGATACAGAGTTTGCATTTAACTCAGTGCTCTTAAATAATAATAACATACAAGATATGTATGACAGTTTTTACGACCAATTGATTAAAATAGTTGACAAACATATTCCGTTTCAGAATTATAATTTGGACCCTGAAACAAAATTTAAACCTAAAAAATATTGGAACCCGTCCCTATCACATGCAGTGGCGCAGCGTAGGTTAGCGTTGAAGCAATTTCGGCGGAATCCGACCCCAGAGAACTTAAGCAGGTTGCAAAATAAGGTGTCTGTAGTACAAACTCTAATAAAACAGGCTAAATCTCAGTCTTGGCAGCGATTCTGTTCAAGTTTTAACGAGACTAGCTCAGTGTCCGAAATGTGGCGTCGAATGCGCTGGATGAAAGGCAACCACAAGGATAAGTATTACCCTCCTAAAGACAAAATCTGTGATTTACTCCATTCATTATCCCCTGAGTCATCCAAATGTCCTACTCCATTGTTCTACTCTAGTAACATATTATTAGAATCAGACTTTACAATACAAGAATTACAACAATGCTTAAAGAAAAAAGACACTGCCCCTGGGGCGGATGGGATTACATACTCTATGATTTTTAATATGTCAGATGTAGGAAAACGCGTTTTATTAAACCTTTATAATGAAATATTTCACTCCGGTTGTATTCCAAACCAATGGCGAAATATTGTAATAATACCTATAGCTAAACCAAATACTAATATTAATTGTAACCCTAAATTAAGACCAATTTCCCTCATCTCTTGCCTTTGCAAAATACTCCACACGATGATTGCTAAACGTGTCGAATGGTTCATAGAAAAGAAAAAAATTTTGTCTTTACACACCACAGGATTTAGGCGTTGTTACTCATCTATAGATAGTTTAGTACGGCTTATTACTGAAATACAGTTAGGGTATTCTAGAAACATTCCCACACTGGCCTGTTTTTTGGATGTAGAAAATGCTTACAACAACATTTGCGTCAATAGTATTACCAATGTGCTAGATGAGCTACAAGTAGGAACTACTATCTGTAAATATCTATGGTCCTTTTTAAGCGAGAGACATCTTAAAATTACGAACCCAGACGATAATTATAGTGTTACTAGGTGGACAGACAAAGGATTAGCTCAAGGTGACCCGATTTCTCCACTTCTTTTTAATATAGCAACACATAAAATATGTCATAATATACAAAATGCAATAGTATATCAATTTGCCGATGATTTCGTAATATTTGTAAAACATAACAATATCAATGTTTGTCAAACGAGATTGCAAAATGCATTGGATACTATATCTGGACTATTGGCAGATCTTGGCCTTGACTTATCACCAACAAAATCAAAAATGTGTTTATTTAGTAGAGGTAAACGTAGAATTAATATAGATCTTACTATAAATGGGTTAAAATTACCTTCTTCTGAATGCGTTAAATATTTAGGCATGTGGGTAGATAGATCTCTTCTCTGGAAAAAACACATTAATGAAATTGCTGAGAAAACTCAAAAATTTCTTAATATTCTAAATGTTTTGGCGGGATCTACATGGGGTATCCACCCTAAGCATCTTCGCACCTTATACATATCGCTTATTAGGAGTAGGTTAGATTACGGCAGTTTCTTGTATGACAATTGCGCCAAAAGCCATTTATATAAATTGGAGAAAATTCAAAATCAAGCGCTGCGAATTGTGGGGGGTTTTATCAAGAGTTCTCCTATACATGTAATGGAGAGTGAACTTTCTATCCCTCCTCTACAATTACGAAGGAAATATTTAGCATACAAATATTGCTTGAAGGCGTCTTCTTTCCATAATAATGTCACTATAGATGTTTTGATACAACTTAACACAGATATGCAACGAGTATATTGGAGAAACAAAAATAAACCACTGCTTCCTTCCCTCGTCAGTGACATTGCAGACAGTAATATATTTTCTTCGTACCCTCTGGAGATGTACAGCCTTAATGTGTGGATGTCATATATAAATGTATTAGATGTTATAAGATTAGATTTAGTAAGTGTGAAGGGACCCAAACATGAGAACGAAAGGAATTCCTTAAAAAATGATGTGTTAAAAGAATTGAACGATTTGTACATAGGGTGGACTAAAATTTTTACCGATGGATCAAAATCTACAAATGGTTTAGGAGCGGCATACGTTTGTCCTGTACAAAAGAATAGCGGATTGTTTAAGATTAATTCTGATATCTCAATTATGTCCTTGGAGTTGATTGCAATTAGAGAGGCTTTGCTGTATGGTGCTAGAAGTAAATTTAAAAAATTTGTAATTATTACGGATAGTAAAAGCGCTCTTCAACACATATGTCGATGTACTTCTGGAAATAGGTGTGTTTCAATAGCTTACGAAGTAGTCGACTTAATATATGAACTCAATAACAAGAGCATATGTCTACGGTTACAATGGGTACCTTCACATATAGGTATAAGTGGTAACGAAGAGGCTGACAGATTGGCAAAAATAGCGACCAACGAAGGTCAACACATATTGGTAAGACCGTTTTATTCTGAAACTCTAACAAAATACAAAAAGACATATTATGATAATTGGAAAGAATACTTTGACGAACGTTCAAAAGAAAAGGGTATTTGGTATAAAACCATACAATGTGAGCCTCTTCGAATACCTTGGTTTTGTAATACAAATGTAAATAGACAGTTTGTTATATTTATTAATAGACTTCGCTCCGGACACTATCCATCTAACAAGTTTGGATATCTTATGAGGAAAACCGAAAGCCCTAACTGTGATACGTGCGGAGTAATAGAAGATATCCATCACTTGTTGATGGAGTGCGTCCGGAACCAGGCGCAGCGGCGAATCTTATTTGAAAGATTAGGTGTGCATTGTATGAATATTGGCATTTTTCATAGTATTTTGGCTCAACCAGCATCTTGTGAGACCAAATTGTTGTTTAGTCTTATGTATCCGCCGCGACCTTAGTGTATTCTTATAATGTAAATTTTGTGTCATAATTTTGTGTATGTATCTATAGGACTGACATATCTTTATAGATAAAAGTCCTAAAAATAAATAGAAAAAAAAAAAAAAAAAAAAACGTGAATAGTGTTTCAATATAACACAATTTTCTAAAAACGTTTGAGAATAAGCCTGCCTCCCAAGACCTGTAATTACGCGGGCCACTTTAACCCTCTCACAGCGTACTGTTTCACGGTTGAGGGTAGTACTAACGCTTGGGACAAGCGACCTAGCAAGAGGGGCAGTTCAATGCAATATATACAGAAGTAATAAATACAATAGTCGTTACTGTATGGGCTAGATTCCTTTGCCTTCTCTTTTATGAGAAAAATCAAAGAGCTTGTGAAGTGGAATCGGTCAAGTACCTAAAATTATTTTCTGTATTCACCTATCATTGCATGTTTACATTGTATGAAAAACGTAGATGATTTTATCGTGCTCATCCTATTCAACCAAATAATATTTGGAGACTGTTCTTATACATTTGGCTATAAACTCTTCAAAGACGTGTCGTAATGTGTTGTATCTAATTTCACTACAATACTGAAGAAATAATAAAATGTATCTATCAAGCCGTATGGGCTAGTTCCCTTGGCCTTCCCTTTTATATGGACAACCAAAAATGTCATCTATGTAAATATCATACCCTAGGTTGCTTCGTCCTAGGCATAGGTCTGGCTCTATGCCTTTCCGCCGCTTGAAGTTCCAAGTACAACGGCGCTAGTCGAGTGGATCCCCTATATATCCACTCTGACCGTTTGTCCTCTTCAAAGTAGACTTTGACCAGCGACGCGTCTACTTCGACAACGCGAGATGGCCACCATTTTCCTGTGAATTTCCGTATTTATTTAAAGTTAATAAAACATACGGTTTACTTCGTTTAAAAAAATAATAATAATATTCTTATCTTATCTTATCTTGATGTAGGGCCAGGATTATTTACTCCCGGATCACGTCGACCCAATGGGATCTTTTGTGCTTCCCTAATCCTAATGACCGCTGTCCTGGAATACCTCCAAGATGTACTTACTAAGTACACCCGGAGACAGCAGCCTTATATCTTCAGGACTGGGATAGCCCAGTCCAAAGGGACCCATTATTTTCCTATTATAATATTCTTACATTCACACCTATCATTAAGTACGGTTTCTGACTACTCGACCAGACTGCCAGGCTGTCTCAAAATGACCGTCGTCATGTGATCATTTAACCCTTTCAAAGGCAATATATATATAAGTCTATTGCCACCACCATAGAAAGGGTTAAAATACTTTTTTATTGAAACAGTGTCAAAGTAGTCGTTCATGGTGCATTTACTACTATAATATGATACCACAAGGCATGTTGGGCTGATGATGAGCTATCTACAAATCTGAATACTCAAATATTTTAAGCTATGAGCTATAAATTCACTATAAAGTTTTATTACATAACTTTACATAGTAAAAATTTCCTGTGGGTGCCACCTTCGACGGAGAGTTTTTCCAAACTGTAAAGCTCAAATATGCGTAATCTTTTATATGATCATACCGTTCCATTCAGTCTTAAGGCTCTGTCCAGCATGTAGGCGCACCATTGGTCGTTCAGGGTACGCCACAAGGTACTCGCGGACGAATTGACGTGACAGCGGATGTACCTATAAAACGATAATAAAAGAGAAATTGTTCAGTATCATTAAGATCATTTATTTAAATTTTCAAAATGTTCAATGATGATTCATCAAAATAAGAACTATATTAATATTAAGAGATTGACATGTAACGACAAACTTGTTAATGTCATTACAAACATTTAAAAGCTGGGGAGTATCTTGTGCTGCTTCTTATCCACAGCTAAAGTATTCGTCTTAGCGGTGGTGGAGATAAAATCAGCTATTTAAAAGATCTAAGTAATTGTATCCAATTAAATGAAGATATTTTTGATTTTAATATGTAAGGTCTGATTCTGTAGTCACACTAAATCAATAAGTTTTCAAATTGGATAGTATTTTGTATCAATAGGAAATAAAAACGATAAATAGGATTAAGTAATAAAGTAGTTTGGTTATCAGGGTGCCCAAAATAATATATATATATACACCTAAGTCTGTTTTTACACGGTCTTTTTGTACACGGTTTGAACGATGACGACAGCAATTAAATTTATGTTGTTGTATTTATGATTATCACTTATTCTATTTTATTTTATTTTTTACCTTAAAAATTGAATAACCTATTCTTTTCGTTCACAACATAGTTTTTTAGTTCCTGAACTTGCCATACATTTAATTTATATTACTTTTAAGATTAGAGTGCATATCTTTTTTATCATTAATTACTATGCTTGTGAAAATAAGCATTATATATTTGATTTAATAAAATAAACATGAATTCTTGTTCTTAAAAATTCTTGTTTTTCTCTAATTTTAATAGGTTTTAGAGATTAGGAACAAATCACCCATTTTTGTATAAGATCAATGTCTTTTTTTACACGGCTTCTTCTGGAACCAATCTACCGTGTAAAAACAGACTTAGGTGTACACACATTGAGAAATATTGCTTTTCCATTGCTTTAGCTTCAAGGTGTAAAATGGATCAAACAAAAATACGGAGACAAGTTGACCGTGATACGCTTAGGACAGAAAGGCTATTTGGAAACGATTGAAAAAGCTATTATCAAAGGAGAAAATGTTCTTTTGGAAAATATCGGAGAAACAGTAGACCCAGTACTGGATCCCCTATGTAATAAAGGATAAAAAAGAACTCAACATTTCGAATGCATCTAAATTAATAATGAAACTTAATTTTTGTAAAATCAATTTTCTCAGTGTCACTTGTCTTGACAGATGTCATGTTTTCAATGTATTAGATGCACTATATTTACTTTGGATTTTAGGTCAGATTTTTCGTCGGACAAGATTGATTATATTACATAATTAAAAAAGAAATAAATTAACATACCTCTTCCCATACAAGTGGTGAGCATTCACACACGAGTCTTGTGTCCGCATGTCGCACATACTGCGCGTAGCCATCGTCGAAAAACACCAAGTACCTATGAGATTACTTTGAATTAAACATTAAATCTAATTAAACATTAAAATTGGAATATATCAAGTGTCAAATTGTACAGTTTACCACACTGTATATTCTACCACATTTTACATTTAACCATATTGTACATTTTACCACATTGTGCGTTTTGCTAATCAACATTGTAAATCAACAATTGTCCATCTATTTTATGGTTTCACTGACCTATAATTGTTGACAGGATTAGGAACTTCAGCAATAATACCGGAGAAGAAAGTTTTCTTCTTCTCTGCCTCCTCTGTACTATTAAACAGAGCTATGACACGTGTACCTGAAAGAAATATCAGAAGAAAAATTTAAATGGCGGCTGTACAAACTTGGCGGGCACCCGACACATGCCGATAGCTTTTGAGTACATGGTGCTTTCGCCTCTTCTCGCTCCCTTTGAAAGGCTTATACGTTTTGGAACCAGAGTCAAAGTATCTATCTATAGAGCATATACTATCCGGTCAAAACAATAGTGTTGGCAGCAAATTGTGATCAAAGGCATGAAACTACCTTCACTACTCGTACAGTGACTGCGAATGGTTTGCCAAAAACGTAGTCACAAAATTGTACAATTTTTGTATATGTACAAATTTTTAAAAAAAACTTTGTGAAAATGGTTTTCAGTCTTCAATAATAAAAAACACACTCTATATATAAAATCCACTAGAGAGCACCATTTTTATTGCTATTTGATGTCCAATTCTTTCTCAAAATTCATCTAAGATTATTTTGATGTCATATGGCCATTATGGTATGTAACGTCAAAAATACTTTAATGAATAAAAACATAGAATTTATAATAGCTCAATTGAAATAGCTCATTTGTTAGTACGCGAGAGTTCAGTATTCACTTACCAATAGTCATTCTAGCGTTACTAGGCTCACTATACGCCAGACACCTTGCTGGCAGTAGCTTCATCAACCCTCGCCCTTTAGTATTATCAATCTTCACTTTACACACAGTGAAATTGTGAAACTGCGACTAAAAATTGCAAAATATACATAGGGTTTATAAAAATTTATTTTAAAATATTCCATACTTTTCATTTTACTGATTGATAAATAATTTTAAAAATAATTCATATCACGACTTCGTTGACATGGGTAGGTCTCGACTTGATAAGGTATTTACCAAACACCTTGTTTATAACAGACTTTAACTTAATTTAGAACACTCTTTTTTGGAGTCTGTGAACGCCTTACCCCTGGCATATTGTTTATCCCCTGGCACTCGATGATTTTGCTCCGCACCCATGATCTGAACATGTTCCTCATAGCGTATATCATCATGCCGGGCTTCAACGGCGCCTTGATTGGCTCACCGGGTGGAGGAAGGTCTGACGGCGCCGATTCTGCCGACACTTTCAGCACAGCAATGTCTTTCTGCGAAGCGATGTAACATTTTTTCCAGCAAATATTCTTAATTGTATACGTCACCATTATCATCCACATATCTGTATTTATATATAATAGTAATTCTAAGTCCATAAATTCAATTTAAAAATATTTTTCACACTTTTGTTTTTATTTCGATTAAAAAATATAATAAACTACGACCAAGGAATTTCATATTTCTAGAATTAATAGGCTGGTCAGTATAGTATATAATTAGAATAAATACTTTGGGTGATATATTATTAATTGTAATAAAAATGATTACAGATTTCTATTAGACAGGGACTGAGCTTATTCAGCAAGATATTTGATGTTTACGAGTACAAGTGTATGAGAGTGAACATGTATGTGTGGTCCTTCGTGCCGGATATAAAACTTTCAGTACTTTGTAAATGATTTTTAAAACATTTGACAACTTACATCATCATCAATTTTAATGTTGTCTGGAGCGGCTATAGTTGCTGATGTGTCAGCTGGCGTAGGTGATTTTTCCTGCTGTCAAATGAAAATATATATATGTCATCCCAGGAAAATTCAGGATGATCCGTATAATAAAAACTGACAATGACGTTTGGATAGATTCTAAAGTAATACTTTTCCTTTCGAATTGAAATAGAATGCCAGAGATCTAATAGTGGTGAATGTCGTCATAACCACGGAGTAACTGATCAGAATTACCAATCATCAACCTTATACCTAATTCCTCATTACTCATTAGTATAAAATATAATTAAAAGTACCTGCAAAGCTTGCGTCTCTTTAGTGTCATGCTCTAAAGGCGTATATCCCAAAGGTATAGCAGGTCTCTTCGCTGAAGAGTCGCTGCTCGAAGATAAGCGCCTTTTCGCTGAAGTCTAAACACAGAATAGGTATATATAGAATTCTGAACTCTGACCTCTATTACGATCTATTTATGTCTCACTATGAGGGAAACGCATGAGAAGTCTGGGTCATAACACTACTACGGTTTTCTGCATTTTTCATTTCAAAGCTTTGTGGTCCCCCAATGCAGTTGATTTTCAACTAAATATTTTTTGGACGGCTTCGAAGCTTTGTTTAAAATATAATTATGAGTTGTTTAGCTTTATATTTCTGGTATATCCTTTTAGGAGCTCGTTAACCAAGTGGTTTGAGCGTTCTGGTTACGACTACGAAAGCAAAGTAACTATCGCTATGTCTGTGCCTGATTGAGTCACAAAATTTCTTATCTTGAAATCCGCCGTAAAGAAACATCAAGACATTAGACGCGGTTGTAACGGCAACCGTGAACCTGCATTCGGTCAGTGTAGTGCTATGGGTCAAACTCCTCATGTCTTTCTCCCAAGCAGGAAGACCTGTGCCCCGCAGCGGAACGTATATAAGCTATTGATGATGATTGCTTACCGATTCTATTGATTCCAGACATGAATACTGAAACAAAATAAAAAATCGTGTAAGAGATAAAAAAGAATATCAACGATTTGTAAACTTGACCATATTATACGCCAACCCTGCTAACCCTGGCAGTGAGAGAGGTACGTATAATACAGATCGGTTCAGGACAGATCCTAATAGTCAAAAAATAGAGTTTAAATTTGAGCAGCGCAATAACCAATACACTTAATAGTTCGCAGCAATTTTAGTACTTTTTTATGAATAACATTTTATCCCCCAGTCGTCATATTTTTTTTTGTTTTCATCGTCGATTAGTTCAGGTACTGGTTCTGAGTGGCCGTAGATAATTGGCAAGGCCTTGCAAATTAACAATGTTTAACATCTAATGATTTAAGAATCTTTGTAACTAAGAAAATATAAAAAGTACTCGTACCACGGCAACCAGTTTTAGAATCTTTTTTTTTAAATGCTTTACTGGCCTGGATGCAAGTCCTTTAGGCCATAGTTAGAATCTACTCACCTTATTCGCAGGGGTGTCATACACGATTAAGGGCGGTAGCTCGTGTCTCTCACATTCAAAAGTAGCATATAATTCATTCCTCAACTTGTCAGTTGCCAATTGACACTCGTTTAACAGAGAATCTATTTCTTTGCTTTCGTCTGTGGAAAAGAAAGGAAAAGTTTTTTTTAAAGTTTTAGTGACCCGAAACGAATTTAAAGCAATCGCCATAGTTTATCCCTGGATAGGTAAATCTAAAAATATATCTGGAGCTCCTCGCAACTGCTTTCACACATCAACCCGTGGACGTGCGTTGGCATAAATCACTTATGTTTGTGGGCAGTGGGTTGTATATTAGCTGATGATGATGTTGATCGTAAATACTTTTACTGTACTTAAAAATTGAAGAATTTACATTTCTGTGATGGAAAATGTTAAAAAGAACAGTCATTTATTGCCTGTTATTGTCAGGATAAGGAATATTGAAGGTGAGGTAAGGTTTTTATTTCAAAGTTTTGACTGACAATACCCACAGTTTATACTAAGAATGAGTTATACAAGACCTGCTTGTTTTAAAAAGCATATTCGGGCAATACACACCTTCTAATTGTTGCATTTCCTTCTTGAGCGAGTCCTCTGCTTCGTTCAATCGGGCGTCCATTTTGAATTTACACCACGTTTCATTAATCATACTAGCCAATTGCTCTTCTAACATCCTGTGAATTAATTATGTAACGTTCAAATGTCAAATTGACACCAGCCACTGTCAATGGGGTATTGGACATACATATTTCTCATGATAATGATAATTTGTCGCTTAATTTTAAACTGATTTGACTGGAAGGGCTTAAGTTAGACGACAAATGTCATTTGCTTTGCTTTTCATCAAAAATTTTAACATTCATAGGTTTCTGTCTTGTAAATTTCAAAGCATTAGCTGATGAAAACGTGATGGCCCAATCTCCATATGTGTCTCACCCATGTAGGAAGGCCTGTGCCCTGAGATGATTTTTTTATCTTACCAGTGTAAAAAAATAATTTGTTATCAATTGTTTCGAGGATTTGATAGTGTATATGTACTTACGCCGCCCCCTCCTTTCCTAACATCTCTTGCGCATCCTCAGTCGAATCTGTGCCATCTTCTGACTCCGAGTCAGATATTTCAACTAATTCCGAAGATTCCTTTGTAACTTCTAAATTGAGTAATGGGGTAAAATCTTTGATACCATTAACTAGGCTCTGCAAGAAATTTTGTTTGGTTACACACTGGTGGTGAGTGGTAAGCATCGAGCATACGTCATTGTTTTTGGAGTCTTTAAAATGCCGTATAAAACTTACCTCATTTCTTTTAATAACACGACTAGCACAAACTTCACACACCATAGCTTTTCTCTTTCTTGCAGCATCAAAAAATTTTATGGTAGCCATATCAGCCGGGAAATATGAAACATTAGTATCAGAGCTACAATGCGCATTGACACATTTATTCGTTTCACGAACGTTCTCAGTTTGAACGGCTGTCACATTTTCAGTTGTCGTTGGATCTAAAAAGAAATCAGTAATAATAATTACGAGCTGAAACCTCAACGTGATATCTGTTATTATAATTCTGAGAGTGGTCTGTTGAATTGCTCCGGCAGACCTAGGTCACTCCAGCAAAGGGCAGGATACCAGGTAGTTTTAGTGGATATTCCCATTGCCCGTGGTCAGGTGCTGGGCGAGTCCTCGTCAATAAAAAAAAGGCCTCTGAATTACTCAAAATTTATTTTAAAATAATTGTTTAATCAAACAACAGTGCAAAAGGTGAACAAAGGGATTTTATTGTGGAAATTGAGGAACTAGATGATTGTCATCTATACCGCAGTATGAGGATTTTTTGTGTACTTCTAACGTTATTTGTAACTTTGGCACACATAATATTACACGTTTCATGTTGTAGTTATTTGTTCTGTGTCATCATTATAATCTTATCAGCCAAAGTATATCCAAAACAATCGATGCTGTTGTGCCTGCATTAAATACCTTGTGGGAGTTCTACCAACACTGAGTCTTCGGATACGAGGCGGAAAAGTGAGTAACTTATCTGCTCTATCAGTCTGCAGTCCTTGGTGTTCGGTAAAACTAATTTTTTATATAGTTTCAATAAAGAAAAAGAACAGATTGCTATACACAGACCACTATTCAGAGTGCATTAGCAGTAAACAAGTCTCGAGAGTATTAAGCATTTTTATTTCACCATTTTTCATTATCGTTTAAAAACTCCATATCCAATATTCAACCGTCTCTGTAGTCTAATGGTTAATCCCCTACTTCAGATCTGGATGGGTTCAATTCCTAGTGGATGCAGAAATTTTCTGCTCGGTTGGTGGTAAGGCTTTTTCTAAGTTCACTTGCCTAACAACCACCACCCTACTATTGTTGCCTGTGGTCCGGCAGTTGGAAGTAAGATAGCCAGTTCCTCTGTGGTTGAGGAACCCAGGTGAAGTTCACTACTTCTGGCCTTATATTCACTTACCATCCGGAGAGATGAAAGCCAAGAGCTACCCCGTTAAGGATACAATAAAAAATAAAAGAAATTATAACTAACCCAATTCGGAGAGATTGCGTCTTTTTCTTTTAAGTTTCGCTAGAAAGGTACAAACTGATTTTATTACAATCTTCGTATACAAGACCCATACTAAAGAACCAAATCCCTAAATGTGGTGTCTGTATGGATTAAGAACCCATTGCCTTCCTTTATATAAACATAATCAAAATAAGAATTACGTCGTCGATGTGTCAATTTTCTCTACAACAAGAGTGGCAAAGCCAGAGGCGGGCGCTGTTTGCCAGACTGAATATAAACAGACAAGACGTAGGGGTTGTTCAAAGTTTATTGGCTGAACCAGTCTCAGAAGGAGCAACTGGCCATTATAACCTTCTGCGCAGATTGCGGCCGCCTCCTGCGATTTAAACCTGTTAATTTAATGTTTGCTTATGTATTGGGAATATCTGTTAGGTGACTCCAATAGGAATGACGACTTTTTTACATAATAGTCCTAATAAATAAATAGAATAAAAAAAAGATTGGCAAAAACACATAGTAATCGTCTAATGGTATGCAGTTACTGTATAATCGTAGCCTTGTATATTGTATTTTGTGATCGATTATTTTTTTAAGGGTTGCCAGTAATCAAAAAGATTAAGTTTCTATAAAAAGCGCTCAAAATACGAGTTTTTGATATTTTCAAATCTTATTTGACCTTTTTGGATAGAGGATAAATCATCTACAAGAAGTATTCTAAATTCTACTAAAAAGGTAGCAATTAAGAAAAGTGGTTACATTATCGAAATTATGCACCTAAATGGGCTCATTAAATCATTATAGTTTTTATACTGGTGCCTAATCATACTAAAGAAACATAGTACTTACCAGCCGCCGGAGGTCTGTCCTCGTCGTCTGAATCTAAGTTAAATATTTCCAGACTGAATTTCGGCTTTGTTTTTTCATCTGGAAGCTAAAACATAAAGCATTGGCATTTATGATCGTCCAGCTTATTTCAATTTCAACATTGATAGCAATGAAAGAATATCTGTCGTTTAGGTAATGATTGGGGTTGATTAGCTTCAAATCCCTACTTGTACATGTCAATTCCACATTTGTTACAGTTCTGTTAAATTAGATTATAAGTGGTTCGTCCTCATTAACCTACTAACAAATTTATTATATATTTGTGTCTCTTTTTGTCAGATAATTTCATTTTACCTCTCATTGACAAATTAATATTCCTTGTGTATTCATATCACTTTGCACAAAAATAGGTTTCAAAGAAATACTTAAGCAGAATACTTAACACTGTCGGAATATATTAAGAAAGCGTCATAAAACCCCAAAGAAGAAGAAGATAACAGGGTTAACAGATTGTAATAGATAATATTTACTTACATAAAAATAATATATTAAAAAAACTATGAAAGAACAATTACTTTGGTAGCTTATGTTTAATAGTTTTTCAATGTTCGGTGGGCAAGAGCAAAAATAGTTTAATTCAAAAAAAAATTCATTGGATAACCATAACCCATACAATGTCTATAAAATTTTATCATGAAACTATTAAAATTAACATAATATTTAACACAGATGTCCATCAAAATTACCACGGCGTGACGTCATGTACCCGTGTCTTGGGTGCGTTTTAGGGCGTGTCAAAAAATTCGCTATTTAAATTTTAATATCTATGTTAGTTTCCATACTACACAAAACACAAATTTACACAAAACACAAATTTTACTACTGTTTCTAAAATCATGCTGTTTTTCAATAACACATCGATTAAATTGTCATTACGCTTATTTTTCGTAGACTGACACTTCTTAATTGATATATAAATAATTTATAATATATAATATAATTTTTAATTATAAAAAAAAGAGTACACTTGTATGGACAGTTATCATTATCAACAATAGAGAGTTGGCGTAAGGAAAAGACAGCATATTAGAAATTGAAAAAAAAATTAACTCGAAAAATATGTTTTTTGAATTTTTATACATTATTGTCATACAATGAAAGGCCTATTGATAGGCATAGATAATTAGAGATATTCCTAGTTTAATAAGAAAAAACCGGAGGAATCGTAATTTCCTAACCAATTGTGATGATTGTATTTTAAAATTTAAAAGGTCACATCATATTGTTTAAGTTAGAACTGTGCATGTCAAATATGACAGTGAGCGAGTTTACCATTGATTCGAAACCTCACCTTAGCTTCCGGTATAATCATTGTAGGTTCCGCAAGTTCCGCACTGGGTACCGTTTTAATAGTCACTTCACTGGTATTTATACGAGTCTGTGAAAAAGCGAGAAATTACATTTATACGTAGGTACAAATTACATTTATACGTAGGTACAAATTACATTTATACGTAGGTACAAATTACATTTATATGTAGGTACAAATTAAATGAACGTTTATTTGTGATGGTGTCTTATTATTAGTTTTATGTGAACTTAAGTCTTTCGTATGTTGTTATAGAGCTTAATTTTATTCTATATTACTTTGTAATGTAAGTTCTTTTTTAATTAGGTAATCTAAAAAATAACTAATATTGCTTTACTATATTACGATAGAAGAGATTTCTTATAGGAATAAGCAGTACCTTTGTACAATTCTCTAATATTCTGTTGGGTCCTTTTAATTGTCTTTGTGTGTACATAAATTGTTAAATAAATAAATTAAAATAAATAAAATGAAATTATATAGAAAGTAGTCAAACTCCTTGATTTTTAACGAGACTAACGAACAATTATATACTTTTATATATAAGATTTGTGGACAAAAATTTTAGAAGATTAAGACAGAAACTTTTTTTTTATAAAGATGACTTGTTTCCTTACTTTTGTAATTATAATCGTTTTAAAATACTTTTCTAACTTTTAAGGTAAAATTAACTCTATAATCAATATTTAGCCGATAGCAACTTCTTATCTTTTAAGCTAAGTTAAAAAAAAACGAAAAGGAAACGTAGAATTTATTATTTATTTTCTGTCACTGTTTTCTTAACACTAGATTTACCAGACCAGTCATTTAGACTGGTCGTGCAATTTCAATTCAAAATTCTTACTAAATTACACATTTTTTTTTTCAGAAATGATGTTATGACTTTTGTAGCTATAATTAGAGAGTACGTTTTATAAACTTAATATTATTTTATATACATTAGTAACAAATATAATCTTTGTTGTTGACATATATTCAAATCGCTGGTATATCTAGTGTTAATGAAACGTTGCCCATTATTATGGATAAGTTATAACATTACACACATTTCTGATACAATGAAAAATAAGCCGGACTGAATAAAATAAGTAATTACAGCACGATCTACCTACGTGGCAATACAAATTAAAAGGTAAAATAAAATGTGTTTTATTTAAGTATAACTTTTACAAAGTTTCCGGGGCATCCCCGAAAGTAATCCGACGATAATTGTATTGGTAAAGCCTCTCACTTTCTGTGTAATCTTAACAGTTAAATTTACACAAAATATCTTAACATTAAAATGATAATAGTAATAATGTTATCATCAGGAGAAATATTACTATATCTGTGTTGTGTGTAAATCTGGATGTATGAATGAGTCGTGGATTATGATAGGTATATACAATTATATATATGAAATCAAAACAACCTAAGATGCAGTTTTTGTAAAGTAGACATAACAAGCATGATCTATGGTTGGGAATACACTCACCGTTCTGTTAATTTTCGGCGCAGGCGCATCCAAGATTGCCGTATCAGGCGCAGCAACTTCAATATCAGATGAATCTATTACTTTCGTGGCATTAACTTCGCTGTTCCCAGCTGGCTGCTTATTTACTTCTTCTACATCTGTTGGATATTATTTATAATGCTTTTATAATTTGATTATCAAAAGCAAACTTCACTGGGTGCTAGTGAAAGGTAATTTTGATATTGTAATAGAACCCATGATTTAAAAATATTACTACTTATATAAATCTATTTACGTAAAATATTAAAGTTTTACTAAGCGTGAAATTTGTCAGGCATAGTTATATATTTTGGAAGCTCATATTATATTAACCTGTAATTATTGTATTATCATCATTAACACATCAGCTGTGAATGGACTTCCACTGTTGCACATTGGCCACCCCCAAGGATATCAAAACCGATCGGTCCTGCACGCATCCAGCAAATACTCGCGACCTTTACCAAATCGTCCGTCCACCTTGTGGGAGGCTAATCAATGCTATGTCTATCGCTACGCAGCTGCCAATCGAGAACCTTTCCGTCCCAAGGGCCGTCAGTCCTGGCAATGTAATGTGCCCACTGCCAGTTGAAGCTTGCAAGTCCTTGGGCTACGTCGTCTTCTTGCAGACATATTTGTGATTCGAAAAAAAAAATCGCATAGTTGTAAAAGTAGCCGTTTTGCAGTCGACTATTAGGATGGAAAAATTAATAATGATATTTACGAAATCTTTAACAATATGCCTCACAAATTCCACGTATGTAGTTTGATTAAATTTTTACATAAATACAAATTTAAATTAAATCTACCGCGGCGATTGTTTCGGTGTGAGAGACGCCTTAAGAACGTATCTAATTTGTATATTGTGTAAAAGGTATTTTTCGGAGTTGACTCTTCACTTTTTATTGTTTCTGAAAACATCTTGCACCAAGTACATAAATTGATTTAGTTTTGCTTCTTTGGTGTTTTAAAATATCATTTAAGTCTTATTTTATTATAGTATTGTAAAATTTTGAGTGCTAATGGGTGACAAGGAGCCGTAGATTTGTCTGTGTGGGAGTCGCTAGTTATTATTATCTTTAACTATAGGTCCTTGTCGATTTAAAATATGGCTAGATCTCTACAAATGATTTCAATTCTTTTCTCTCTTTCGTTTTAGTGCAACTTGGCGGTAGTGTCGTCTAGAAGCTTGTGTCAAATTTATTCTTGAAAAAGACGAACTGCGTTTCAACTGCACTGCCACTGCCAAATTGCAGTATAATGCAGCAAGTACGACTGCAAAGTGACAATCAATCACACGCTGCTGTCCCTGTAAATGCGTGCCAATTGGACACCGACTACTATCAGATTATTTTATATGAAAACACAGCAAATGACTCGATACCGTCTAAACGTAAGCACTAAGAGAAGGCCTTCTGTCAATGCAGTATGACACTTTCCGGTGTACCAAAAAAGTACCTTTTCAGGCGCTGTTTCAAAACAATCCATGTTGGCTGTGCGTCAAAGAAACGAGTCATGAAATCTCTTTGTGTGGACTTGAGGTGCCGACATTAAATGATGAACTCCATAGACAAGAACACGTGCTCTTGACCTATTCAAGATGGTAAGATCAAAAACTCACGACGAAATGCAGTATAATTGCTAGCTGCATTCTGACCTGCAGTTTGACAGTTGTAGTTGAAATGCATTCGATCCAAGCCGTAAGATCAGAGTTCTGAGACAGTAGTGTCCAATCTGTTGTCCTTCTTTAAACTAAAGGTAAGTTGTCTTTCTCTTTCAATCTACTCGAATTAAAAAAGTATAGAATGACTTCTAGATACAACAAGTTAGTTGACACTAAGACCATACGTATACTTTTGATTTATCTTAAGTGGCATGGTTTAAGATTAAAGAAAACAATAAGATGCTGTCGCTCTGTGCCAGAACAAGCAAGCTATCGAGTGTGATAGGGATAGCTGCAGCTCGGACCGAAAATACGCATTAAAAATACACAAAGTCAAACGTTACTTCTCGAAAACTAATATCATCATTTCTTTTTTAAATTATATTATTAAATGATTTATTGAAAAAGGACCGTTTTCTATGTTTTGTTTTTTTTAGATTTTCTTTTCTGACTGGATTGTAATGAAAGAGAAACTTGAACTTCCATTTAATTTTAATACATGCACAACAAAATCGAGGCCAATTAGTATTGAGCAGAAACGCTAAGATACAAGAATATCTTTATATTCTTACGATGGAAGACTTATTGGTGTAGATTTTGCTGTAGGTGTGCTTGTTATTGAAAAGTGAACCTTTTTAATGAATAAATAAAGTCTCACCATCTTCAGAAGAACTCTCTTCCAAATCAACAAAATTCAATATGTTGGATGGTTGGGATATTTCTAGTTTCTTATTAGGAGAATTTAAAGTTTTCTCTACTGTTTGTGTAGTTATTTCTGTAAATAACAAGGCCTATATTTATTTTCAAACCAAATAAACATCGAATCAACATTATTTATATACTTCAAACTAATTCCAAATCCTTCCAAGGGAGTTTTGATTTTTCAAATAAAGCCTTTAGGTTTCAACATTAAAAGACAGCTCCTTCAATAGGAGTTGGAATAAAAGAAGTGTACTAAATCCCGCACACCATGTATACAAGAGAAATTTAAGTAAACAGTTCTTTGTACATTTGAGTAAAATTTATCTAAAACCGTACAGTAAATTAGTACAGCCAAATATATTTTATTACAAGTTTATACATACTATATGCGAAAAGACTTTTTCCCCGACCTAATATATGCAGTGGGAGCCATAGCCTGTGGATTTCTCGATATTGCTGGTGTCGTTAGGCGATGGCTATTACTACACTGATGTGTAGTAAACCATCTTGTTACACATTTATTGACAATTTAATTCCTTAAAGTCGAAAATTGCTTGGATCATGTTAATCGATATTTGATACGAGTTGGTTGATTTACGATGTGCATTTGTTTTTAATACCGATATCCGTTTGTAATGTTTGTAATTTTTTCTTGTAATTACGTTAATTATATTTACTGTTGAATAAAATAGTAAAAATAATTAGACTAATAGATTTGAAGGTTCAGCATAAGGAGTTTCTTCTTGGATTTGAAATTGCAGATTTGAGAGTTAGTCACACACGGCTGCAGATTAAGGGCGGTTTCAGATTAACCTATTTAATCAGTTACCGCTTTTGTGCGCGCCCGCTACATTGGACCTGATCCAAAAGGCCCACTCTAAATCTAAATTTATGTTCAATCAGTCTATCGCATTTTCTCATTATATAGAGGAAAAGGATATGATTTTTTAACAGAATAAAACCGTAGTTTAAGGCTGCATGTACGTAGATTCTTGCGACAATTAAGCTTGCATTTTTTACGTTCATTAAGATGGAACTAAACGCATTTTTTAAATATCACACTTTATGACAGTTGTTCATTTTGCAATTATATTATCAATATGAAAGAAGTAGTTGTGAGAAATACAAGTAACACCTAAAATCGCAAAGAAACTGACAAGGGATCTATTTAATCCAAATATCTCAAAATGATGCAAATATTATGGTTGATATACAAGGTTCTACACTGCGTAGATGTAAATACAAAGAAATTATGAAAAACAGTGAAACCAAGATAACTATCAACCTGAAATTTACTTATAGTCGCCAAACTTGGGCACTCACAAACATTCACAATAATAAGCTAGAAACATGTTAAAACTCCATGGAAAGAAGTATGATAGGGAAAAGACTGTCCGATAGAAAAAATTGCAACCTTTAAAAAACCAGAACAAAATGTCATAAACACATTATAAAAGCTAATGTGGAAGCAGTCAGGCCACACAATCAGAGGAACTGAAAAATGTTCAAAATTAATCATGAATTGGATCTTGTGAACCGATTGCCAAGAATATGACAAGAATAGAACACAAGGTAGACCATTTAGACGGTGGGTTGACGACATTAAAGCCATAGCAAGCACAACCTGGGCAAGAGTAGCTAATGATAGAGAGAAATGGCGGTAGTTGGAGGAGACCTTTACCAACTAGAGACAGAGACAGGGAGAAGATGCATAACAAAGTTTATTACAAATAATGTAATGTAAAATACTGTCTGAATAAAAGCTATTATTGTTATTATGTCTATTTTGTGTTCAACAGCAAAATATTTTAGTAAATATACATATGATATTAAGCCAGAAGTAAAAGCAAAAGCTAAATTGGAAGTGTCGGGCCACACAATCAGAGTAAGTGAAAAATGGTCAAAATTAGTCATGAATTGGTTGTTGTGAACCGAAAGTAAGTATGAGAAGCTTTTACATTTTCGTCTATTTACACGAATTATCGAACTAATAGATAGGTATTCATAATGGCATAACACTGTATATAGGGTGTCTTTAAGGTTTAATAATGTTAGACTATGATGGAGGTGGCAAGGTATGATATTGTTATTATAATTGGATCTGGCACTAATTCCACATTGAGTTGATGATCCTTGGAAAATTGCCCCTAATAGAACACTATGGATGGAGAATGTAAAAATATAATTATTGCTTACTTAGTAATATTAATAAAACGAGATACAACGACACATAAATTTAGATTTAGAATGAGTACTTCAAAATTGGATTTATTTTTTTTAACTTTTATAAAAAAAAAATACTTTATTAAAATAATTTATAAGGTTTCTTTTAAACAGGGAGAAAAGGCTTAACGTGCCATCGAAGAAAACGGAGGAGCTCGAGTTAACCAATTAATTGACCCATCCAGTAAACAACCACAGCGAAAGTTTCTTTGTTTTCGCAATAATAACCACTACGCCAATGACCATACGGGTTAGTAAGGTGGCTAAAAGATGTTAGGCTATGTTAGCAATGAAGTTTATAATTACAAAGACATTACAAAGTTACATTTATTACGTTAAGAGTGTCCATAAGTAGGAACCTAACCTATCTTCTAATTGTTAGCCAAATCTTAGTTACGGTCAAATCAATTCCAGAATTGAGATATGAATTGATTGTGTCTAGGACGCCATGACACTACTTTTCACTCTGCGTTTAAACATAAAAAAAATATTATAAAATAATTGTTTAATACATACCATTCTGCATTTTTTCTAATAAAATTGTCCTCAAGATACTTTCATTAGTAGTTGCTTCTTTATCTAAATTTGATGATTTCACCATTTCAATATCCTTTGCTTGGTCGGTTACTGCAGTCGCCTAAAAATTTGTAAAAAGATTACAATCGCAGGATAAGCACTTCTTGTCTATATTATAGGCACTGTATGCTAACCACACACCATCAAACTATTTGCAGTGATTACTCATTTGTTTTTTTATTATTAATGGGGTATCTCTTGTCTGATAGTAAGTGATGATAGGACCGAAGATGAAAGCGAACTTTTCCCGCATATATGAACCACAGAGAAACCGACTTAATTACCTCCAACTGCCGGAATACAAAAATGCTATTAACATTATTGTTAAGGTGGCAGACTTAGCTAACAAGGTGGTACCTAGTCAGGTGGACTTAAACCTCTACAACAAACCAAACAAAACACCTGGAAATTTTTGCCCTGCTAGGAATTTAACCACGGACATTTAGATCTGAGTTATTGCATAAATCAATATACTATGGACTTTGGATTGTGCTTAAAATTTCTTTGCTTTCTTTTCTCTTTTAAATGAGATAATAAAAGAGATAAAATAATAAGTTATAAAAGAGAGAGAAATAAAGAAAGAGAGAATGAGAAAAAGAAGAGAATTAATGAGATATTAAATGTTTCCTTACCTTGTCTTTTTCTGTGTTTTCAATCGTCACAGTTTTATCGCCTTCGTTTCCTTGTAGTTGCTCTGGCATTAACTCCTTAAAAAGAGAATAAATTATTAATTCTTCATGACCTCAGGATTATCTTCAATATAAATATAGAGTAATGCAAAATACTGTCTGAATAAAGGCTTTTATTGTTATTATAAGTCTAGTTTGTGTTCAACAGTAAAATTTTCTAGTAAATATACATATGATATTAAGCCAGAACTAAAAGCTAAAGTGGAAGTGTCAGGCCACACAATCAGAGTAAGTGAAAACTTATCAAAATTAATCTGAATCATCTTCAACTGTAGTAAAAATCTACATTGTCCATTATTTTTCCAAGTATAGGAAATTATATATGTGGCGGCATATAATTTTTTATAATGAAAAAATATCTGCCACTATAGTAATTGTTAATGTTTTATTTGTAGAGTGAAAAACCTGTTATTAGAGACTCACCACTTCCTCACATATGTCATTATCAAAAACCATTTCTCCATCCTTCCCTTTTGTATCTCCTGTTTCACTTTTGCTCATATCGAAGTTAAACTCTTGCTTCTCTTCTTGTGGTGTCTCTGTACCTTTTTCATCTTGATCTTTTGATGCATCAGTTTCCGAATGCTGAGCATTTGAGTCTTCAGAGTGGTCAGCTGTCATTTGGTTACTGCTCTCTGTAATAATACATTTTTATTAGTACTTACACTATTAACACTACACTAGTTGACTCTGTTAAATTTTGTATTACATGCAAACTACCATCTTTTAAACTGGCAATGAGAAAAATTAGTTTTAATGTATAATAGACAGACAGAAATGTCAGTTAGACGATTTTCCATAAAAAAACTACAATTTTCAGTTGTATATTTTTAAAATTTTCTGTAGGATTTTTCCTGTTTATTTTTATTTTTAAACCACCCCTGAATCAAACAAAATAAAACACAATATATAAATTAATTCAATTGGTGAAGCCATTCAATTTTAAATATATATAACAAAATATATATTTACCATCTTGATCAAAATCATCTTCATCTTCTTCTTCGTCGTCAGGTTCTTCATCATCCTCCACAACTCTTGATGACTCAGCCAATAATCCCAGACTGTCCGTCACCTCTGGGGCTTCATCTTTTGAATCTGGAGCTAATTGTTCAGACATTTCTGTTATTACATCTGTTACTTGAGACGTAGATGGCTGTACATCATTGGTTGTTTTAGATGTATATGGTAGTTGTTCATCTTTAGAATTTCCTTGCGAAGTTGATGCCAGTTCTGGATTAATTTCAGATGTAGTTATTTTATTTGTTGCTTCTGCTGTGGACAGTGATTTTTCACCTTTAGATACAGCTGCTGATACAGAATATTGTTCATTATTAGTTGTTTCTGATGTTGAAGTTATTTGGTTATCCCTTGAAATTTGTTCAGAAGGTTGATCATCAATAACCATTTCAGAAGTAGTTGTATGTTGTTTCCTGGAAACACCTGGTAAAAATGAATCATCAATAATTTTTTCTGTTGTAGATGATATTTCTTCAACCTCAGAAATAATTTGCGGTTTTTCAACATTAATTATTTCAGATGATATTTGTTCATCTTTAGGAGCAGCTGATTGTTGATCAATATTTATTTCAGATGTTATTGATATATTCGTATTTTTTTCTTCAATAATCTTTTCAGATTCAGAGGAAATTTTTTCATCTTTGGAAGTAACTGGAACAGACAATTTATCAATAGTGATTTCTGAAGTAGAAGGTAAATTATCATTAAGAATAGCAGTAAATGTTGTTTCTATATCAGAATCTATATCAGTTTCTATATCAGTTTTTATATCAGAAGTGGAAGATATTATTGGGTGTTTCGAAGTTTGAATTTTACATAGCTGCTCATTATTAGTTGAATCTGATGGAGACACTAAGCCATTAGTGTGGGACGCAATTTTTTCATCTTCAGAAAAAGATTGAAGTGAAATATCGGTAATATTGTCACAAGATTTAGGTGAAAGTTGATCATTATCATCTTTTGAAGATTTAATAGGAGGTAGTGTTGTATCAGTGTCTGATTCAGATAATGATATTTCTTTGATAGTGGGTGCAGAGTGAGAAACTTCAATATCAGGCTGTATATTTTCAGGTACTGTGGTAGGAGGCTTCTGTAATTTATCAATAGATACTAATTTTAATTGTTTTGATTCATCATCGTTGTTATATATTACTTGCTTTAAGTCTCCTGTGACTGTATCGGATTGTTGGGTATCTTTTTTATCTAAAGGTAAACTTATTTTTGATGATGTTATCTCAGAATCTGTAGTTTCTTTATTATTTCCTGAAACTTGAATAAGTGATTCAGAATTAATTAAATCTTCAACATTCGAATTTTCAAAAGTTTTAACTGAATGTATTTCAGTTAATACTTTAAAATTTTTATTGCATAAATAAGATTGTAATTCACACTTTTCATTTTTGGATTCTTCAATATCATCAACGACATGAACCACGCTTTCCTGAATATAATCTTTGTCTATTTCAATTACAGAATCAACAGATTTTCGTTTTTCTTTTTTATATTTTGAATCATGATCTTTGACCGCCATACTGTCATTCAAGCTGCAAGAAACATCTGAGTCATCAATAAAATCAATAATTTCTTGTGTAGGTATTTCAAGCATCATATCAGGTTTAATCAAGCCATGATCTGAATTAGCTTCTAAAACAGAAATGTTCCCAAAAGACTCATTTTCATCATTTGATATTACATCCTTTTTAATTTCTATTGAATTTGTTATTTCATTCTCAATTGTATTGTTAGCATTACAATTTAATTTTGAATCAATACCATTATCATCCATATCATCTTCTATAATTATCAATTCATCATCAGTAATGTTAAGTTTATCAACTTTAGGTTCCTCCATAACAGTTTTTATTTTCTCATCAATATCATCAATTATTGTAATTGTATCTTCATCATCTTTATTTGTCTGGTTATTGATACTTTTTATTTCTTCTTTTGTTATAGAGTCATTCTCTAAATTTAATTGGCTCTCTTCAATTTCACCTGGAATGGGGCTTGATAGGTCAGTTATATCAATTATTTCTTTATCTGTATCATCAGTAGAATTCATGTGTATTTCATTATCCTGGCTTTGATGCTCATATTTTCCTGTGTTTTCAATATCAACACCTTCTATAGTACTGTATGTTGCTTTTACATCAGTACCCACTTCAGCTGGCAGGTGCAAAGATATGATATCCTCCTCAATTTCATCATCCTCATCCCATTTTAAATGTAAATCTTCATCACTGTTTTCATCACCTAGGACTAAATTAGTTTCATCACCCTTATCTGTAGGTGTTGCACATAAATCACCACTTTTCTTCTCCATGCATGATAGATCAACATCACCTTGGCCGATTTCTGTGATTCGTTTGCTGTCTGGTGGCAACTTATCATTTTCCAATTTTCGCTCCAACACAATTGAATTTGATTCATCAATAGCTACCGTTAATAGATCTTTTTGGTCTTCAGAACTCATGGTATGATACACCTGTTAAAAATATTTATTTTTAATCATCAATATTGAAGATAAATTTCAAAATGGATAATAAATATACGTTTTAATTTAGTACTTTAGCGTGACAGTCGCATTTGCAGATTCTGACGCAATGATTTATTTAATTTTTGCACTTTACTACACTAAAATATTAGTTAAAATGAGAATTTTGCAACCCAAACAACAGCATTCGTTTTGCACATCGGCTTTTTTAAATGACAATTTCTTTTTTTTTCGTTGTTTAATTCTCTCTATTATAGGAAAGACAAAGGGACCTAAAGCTCATACAACTATATCTTATGTGATTATTTTAATTTATTTAATTTTATGGAGACTACTAGTAGGCCGCCATTTCATTAAAGACTAATAAAATAAAGCAAAATTAAGTAAATTACGTTACAATAATACCAAAATGTATTGTTAGGTAAATGATTACGATGAAATGATAGCATGACAGTGAATGTGAACAGCTGAATAAATGGATAAAATCTCACGTAAGTCTCTAATCAAAGCTGAATGATTTATATTGCATGTTATAACAATCATATTTAGCATGAAACTACATCAACTTCGAAATAAAAATGTCACTACAACTCAATACAGGAAATAAAATATATAGCACCGAACCGACCCGAAATAAGGCGCCAAAAATTTCAATATATTTTAATAAATTCTCTCTATTACCTGGAAGGCAAAGGGACCTGAAGTCAATTCAGCCAACCTTTTGTAATTATTTCTTTGTTTATGACTCCGGGATAACAGTATTAAATATTTCTTAGCTCAATGAAGCTCTTAACGACTAATGGTAGGCCACACCATTTCGTTAATTGTTTTGAAGGCTAGGGGCCTACAATCCATACAGCCATTTAAATTATTTCTATTTCAGACTCGGGATACCGGTGTAACGCATCCCTTGTTATTTATTATTTGTCGAGTAATGGTAGACTCTGCTGTTTTTTTCGTTGCCCAAAATGTGACAAAAAAGTATTATAGACAGCTGGCTTCTGTTGACATTGACATTTGGCATAAATATTTTGACGTTCTTATCAAGCGATTTCACTTTTCTTTCGTAAATATAAGGAATTATAAGAATTTATCTCTAAATCTTTCGACAGACGCACAGCGATCAAATGCCAATTATTAATTATACATTCTATTAACATTCCAGTCAATTGTATTTTTGTCCTTCTTTGTTGACTTCACATTAGACACTAGTTTTCACAATACTTGCTTGCGGTATAAAGTAATTTACATGTAATTAATATTTTACTAGCAGTGTTGATTAGTCGGCTGTTTTTGTTAGTCCAGTACATTGTAAATAAGGTCGTGACCGGTGCTTTAACAACGTAATATAAGGAATTACAAATTTATCGAAATGAGTTCTTATGGATTTTTGTCACCAAGAGCTATGATGGGAGCAGCTATTGTGGGGCTTGTTGGAGCAGCCGGCATGTTTCTCTATGAACAAATATATGCAGAGAAAAAGAGAACCATGTTAAGTTAGTATTTGATTTAATTGTGTTGATAGTAATATTATCAGGGATCTCTAATTTTTTTCTTGTATGAAATTCCAGTTTACCTAACATTAGAAATGAATAATTTTATTTTACCAACATATTAAAATGTGTTGGTGAAATAAAATTTTTCATTCCTACTTTTAATAAACTAGATAGTACGTTGCATTCAAATATCTGCATAACTATTCAGAATTTATCTTTCTGACTACTGAACATTAAATACATCATCACCATACATATCCTTTGGAACATTATAAAATTCCACTTGACAGTAAATATACTGGTAATGTTTTTACGGAAAGTATGTTAAACATTTACGAAACTTAGCTGTATAAATTTCTTTTTATTAATATTGTTGTTTCAGTTAGCGAAGTGGCAAGACTAGACCGACAAATTTCATCAATGAGGACTGAATTAGAAGCACTAAGGGAACTGCAGAAAGAAACGTAAATATTTAAAGTTGTATATTTCTAGATTTTTACATGTTCATTTCTTTCAGCACTCATGGTTACCATGCCTGCCTCGAGTGGAGTCTCTATAATATGGGTATTCTGATCAAGTATATGAATTTCCCCATTCGCTATTTCAATTTGGGAAATAAATTTATTTTATTATCTTTATACTGTTCACACTCCATTATAAAACATGTCAGGTCATGTTATGTGTAATGTGTATTTCTAGATTTCATAATTGCAAACAAATCATATATATACATATTTAAAAGCAATGCAGAAATAAAAAGAATCATCCGTCTGTAGTAACGTAATGATGTTGACTTTAGTGGAATACTTACTGGTAGTTCAATGGCTAGAGCAATCACAGATTGTGGGAGGTTTTAATCGAGAACCAATATTACAATTAGTTAGATATTGTTCCAATTCTGTTGAACGCAAAATAAATGAAATTTAAGCTCAGTCCTACTCTTTCACTATAATACAACCAAATGGTTGATGCCAAAACTCGCAATTCTTAAGCATTTTTGCCTTGTTTTAATGCGCTTCATAAAACAATCGGATTAAAATAATTCAAAAGAATATGGATTGTTTAAGTGTCTACTAACTTGATGTTCCTAGAAGTCATTTTATCCCTCTACAATAACTTCATTTTAATTAAGTCCGTATAAAACTGATCTGCAGCCATTATTTAAGTATAATCTGTATTCAGAAATATTTTTTTAATATTAGGAGAAATTAACATGTCTCATTGTTTTATGTACATAACGAGTCATGATTTTGCACAAACATAATACTATAGGCACAAAAAGTACTTTAATGGAGCTCCAGTCTCACACAAACGGTCGACAAACTGCTAGTACTGAAGAACAAAATATTTCTGAAATATACTTAACTGCACAGCCACTCTGCAAAAGTGGCAAACAAAGTGGCAAAAAAAAGTGTTGCCCTTTATATAGTTTTAGTTAAGGGCCAGGACTCACTCCCGGAGCACTTCCACACAATGGGATCTTTTGCCCTTTGCCAGGACTCATACGCTGCTCTTGTATCCTTTCCAAATTGACGGACAAGGTTAAAGAAGTTGTGGTTGTTCCTTCACTTTGTCTGTATGTATGTTTGAAAGAAGTTATGTATTAATATCGTATATGTCATATAATAACGTATATGTCATTTTCTCATCATATGTTACAAAAACCTATTTTCGTATTTCCAGCCAACTGCGACGGCAGAAACAACGCAAGATTGCTCAGAAGCGAATCCGTGCAGCCAACATGTCGCCTGCTGGCGATGTGGTCGATGCAGTGGAGCAAAGCTATGCTTCAGACTCGGAGTATTTTACAGATTACCAATCAGTACTTGGTAAGTTATTGTTGTGATACCCATTTATACTGGTTCACTTTTCCAGATTCCTTGACCAATAAGGAACTGGCTATCTTACCTCCAATTGCTGAAACACAACAATGGTGTTGTCAAACGGCCGTCTTCTCCTGCAGGTGATGCCTGTCTTTTAGGGACCCTCTATAGATAACTCTATAATACCTCCTAAGACTTGAGACTTGTCTTCTGAAAATCTGTGTCAAGGGCATCTACGACCAACAGAATAAGTCAGTCAAAAGATGTTTATATACTATGGAAATTGCTTACACTGGCTTGTTTATTGTTTAGGGAAGGTACTGGGCTAAATTAGTTTATTGTATAGGTAGGTATATCTAGGTACCTTACCCTCTCGCCGATACAGGTATGTAGGAACACCTGTATCGGCGAGAGGGTAACAAGTGAGACCCGGGATACATGGTAGGCACAACACTGATGGCACTAGGATAGCACTGATGGGCACAGAAAACGGCACAACGAGGGCAACGTGGCGTACACCGCGGGTACCTATGTCAATCAGTCAAGCGTTGGGAAGGAACTGGTAGATTGGTGGGGGTTAACATAATGAAATGAGCGGGTCAGGTAGCTAGGCAGATATAGGTAGGCAAATACCATGCGTCCAACGAGACTTTCCTAAACATTTATTAAAAATGTTAGTAAGTCAGTGACTAAGTTCACCCGAGTGCAATATTATTTCTAGTGAATTTTGACATCAGGTACAGATAATGAAATGGACAGCGAGGAATTCTACGATGTGAACACAGATGATGAAGAAGACGACACACTCAGAGAGTCCTTGAAGAATGGTCATGCACAAGGAGCTGATGATCTGGATGAGGTTAGTACAATACAACAGTCAGTAACGTCAGGCTGAAGAATATATGAACAATTGATGGCCCGCTAGCGGAGTAGACTCGGCTGCTCGTCCAGATTTTATTACCGGCCGATGTAGATATTTGTGTGATAAACACAAAAAAAATGTATTATCCACGCTTCGCTTGATTGGCTAGAACTATATAGAGATATGATACATTTTGTAACTTTCAGGATCCGTCAGAAAGAGCTGATGGCCCGAACTCATCACAAAAAAGTGCGACATAGTCATTAAAAATAAGGAGGTAAATATAATTATCATAATCAGATATTGTACAACCCATTGTTGGGCACACAGGGTTTGGAAGAAACGCACGAAGTATTAGTGTCATATTATATGGTGCCCTAATAGGGGTTGGTCTGTTGGGTCAACCCAGTAGTAACAACGAGGACCAATATCTGATTCGCCAATAGATAACTATTAGAGAAACCATTGGATTTCAACGTTGATTCCATTGGGATAATGGCTTAATTTGATTTGGAACTAATAAAAAAACATCCTGTAGATGTAGTGCAACTTACATCTACAGGCTGTTTTTTTATTTGTGCATTTTTCAATAGTGTTTATGATTAATAAGTAAATTCCTCTATGGAAGTAACGTTGATATCGCGAATAATTTGTGCTATTTCACATCTACAAATAATTACATGATATGTTTGTATAAATTAGATTATTTACACTGTTTAAAGTAAGAAGGATGCCTATATATATTTTTATATGCCGTTTTCTCTTGTTTTCAGATGAACCGATTTTTATTAGAAGTAAGTCGGGAACGGAAGTACCAACATAGATAAATTATGTATATAACGAAAATTATAATGAAATAGTAGCTATTTTTTAACGAAACCTTGTAGAAAGTTACTGTTGAAAACGGAATTATATGAGCCTAAGGGAATTATTACTACCATGTGGGTGGTTAAATCCATTTTGTAGAATAGATATATCATTTATACCTGTCAGTTTTATGTAAAGTCTATGAAATATCACTTTCATTGTTTGACAAATGACACGGATGAGAAAATATTGTCTTTGTTTTCTTACGGAGAAATGATTTTTGAAGTTCATAGCTTCTAAATGAGAAGTTAATTTCCTTTACACAGTCTACCCAATGGGAATTAATTATAAATATTAAGTGCTGAGCGTAGCCAGCAAATTAAAATTCCATGACAGTAATTCTCATTAAATAGCGGATTGTATAAAGACAATTTTATTTCCCATTACGTAGATGTATTCGTTATGACATAATTAGCGATGTATAAACCATAAATATTCCAAGATTCCTTTTCACCGAATATTTGTTTAGTTAAAATCTTAATGTCCTAAGTACATATGACGGACTTAACGATAATAATCGCTCTGTACCAGTCAACCATTAGACGGGTAATATAAATATAGCAAATATTATGATACTTATATGCTCAACACATATTAAGCAAAAAAAATACAATACAAAGAACAATATTTACTATAAATACCTATAATACCTCGTTACATGCATAACACTTCCTTCTCTCCTTCCTCGCGTCTCCTCCGTGCTCCTCATTACTGAAGGTCGCGGAATTAGTCTGTTTTGGATAATACTCCGCCTTCTATTCCTGTCGTGGTGCAAACCATCGTGTAGTTTGATCTCCATTGAACTGATGAGACTGTCTTAATATACTAAGACCTCTAGGACGTGTACCATCCACCTTCCTAGTGAGTTGTTCGAGGGGCCATCCTTCATAGCAAAGTGGCCCAAAAACTACAGGACTTTACGAAGGCAGACAATAGTATATTAATTTGTCTTTACACCCATTCCGGAAAGAATCATTCGAAAAGCTGTTCAAGGAATCCGAAGATCTTTTTCCAACAGCACATCTCAAATAAGTAAATGTAGTCTCTATCAGCCTTCCTCAGAATCCATGACTTTAATACATAATTAGAATGGAAAAGATGAGCGAATTAACACACTCCACGCACACGACACGGCTCCCGTGTTCACCGTATAATGAAGGGTTTACTAACTTACAAAATATAGGTAGCGCTGTTGGAAATGAAAATTCTTAAATAGATTATAATTTGATGTTTATGAATACACAGGGAGTTAGTCGGCCCTTGAATGTTGCGAAATAATAATTCAATTTAATAATAGTTAAGGTTTATTGGAAAAAGTATTTAATAAACAGTGCAAATATGGGCATTTTTATTGGGCATTGAATGTGTTAAATAGCCTCATTTCGGTTTTCCTCGAAATACTCTCTACTGTTGAGACATCGCATTCTTGTCATTCCTATTCGCCATATTTCCAGTTCCCATAAACCGTTTTTCAAATCATAATACATACAAATATAGAAACATGATGAAGACAAAATATGATAACCTAAGAGCAAATCTCTTGTTTTGTTATATTCTTCAACTAAGGTTCACGCAACTTCTTTAAATAGCATTTTAGCAGTGATAGATCTGACGTCGAATATGCGACCTAAATTCCAAACGCTTTGGAATTTAAGACGTACCCCAATTCCGTTATGTACGGACAAAGTTATATTTAAAGTAAATATAAAAATACAGAAAGTGATATCCAAATAGTGGTTCCCAAACATAAATAGTGATACCAATACTTCACAATAGTCATTTGACGGGATTTAAGCTATTTATTAGCGACTCACACCATTTACGGCTAGTTTCAATATTCTAACTGACGATGGAAGAAAGCTTACCAAAGTTGTGTGGCCTAGCATTCTTAATTTATGTACTAAGTTCAATTGACGTTGTTTCGTAACTAAAAAAGTACACACTAGGGGTACATTAGCGACTTTTGATAGTCAAATCAGACTAGTAGACATTAGCGTCGGTCTTTAAAAATTCGTCCGCGAAAGTGACTAATTTTGTATGAGAAGTAACCGTTGGCCACTCTTGTACGATAACTGCGTAAGTTAACTTAAAGTCTTCAACATCCTTTTTAATAAGCTTTGCAACTCTGAAACGCCCAGAAACGATGTTAAAGCTAAACGTTCTGAACTCTTACCTGATTTTGCAAGCTTAGCTGGTAATGCGACTAATCTCAAATTTGACGTAATATTTTTATTTTGCATGACGCAGTTCTACTAACTTAACTGAGCGTAATTAGTTTAGTCTGGTTTTGTACTTTCACTTCAGTTCCTTAAAACAATGTTTACGTTAGAACTTTAACTTAAAAAATGAAAAGCTTAATGTGGGTCGAGTTGACACTTAGTAGTGGAAATGTGCCATTTTAGAGGTGTTGTCTACAGTAAATATTAATTATTTATGTAATATAAAACCTTTATTATAAGGTTGGGTATAAAGGCAACACACACTTTCATAATTAATTACTTTTTCATCCTTTTCCTGTAATGAGAGAAACAGATATATTGATGTCCCATCACCATTTCCTGTTCGCTCATTAATTTAGAAAAAGGATTATACATACTATATTTTGAACTGTTAAACATTATTTTGGCTAAAAGAACTCTTAGACAATTTTAGTACGCTTGAGGTGATTCCTAAAATTATTTTTTAAGACGTTTATTCAAGCCTTAAACTTTTCAAAATGCAGATTGTTTGACAGTTGTATTTTTTATATTATTATTATGAGAATTCTTCTTTATCTACTAAAATATACTGTAGTCTTGTTTTTTAAATCACCGATTTAAATAAATGTTAAAATATGGAACTCTTTGGAATTCTATAAATTGACTAAATTGAAACCATTATTATAATATACAGAGTGAGCTTTTCGAGTGGGCGTGTATGGCGAAATCCAAAACTAAGTCTCGAGCCCGATTTTGATAAAAATTAAACTGAATCAATGGTTTTTTGAAAAATATTCCTAGCTAGGATTCCAACTAACACAACGTTAATTTGAAAAAAAAAACTGATTACCCCATTCGTTGGTGTTGCTATTAAGAACGTAAATTACTTATGATAAGCTCACTTAAAAATTTAACTGTATGTTATAGTTTTGTATATGTTTTAACTGATAATATAAATCTTTACGTTACCACATTATTCAATGCTAATGCAATGCTTCCTTAGACCTACATTTTCATACGTGCTGTAACTCTGTCCAGTGAACGAGAGCTACAGGCTAAGGATCCCCGAAAAGTTAACAGTTTGTATGATGGATACGTAGTTGTTTTCTAATATATATTAGAAAACTTACCATACCCATATTTACCCATATTAATAATACTTAATCATGCTCAATATTGTCTTATAATTAGATCAAATTTATTTTTATAGACTGTATTACAATAGAATATATAAAATATTTCCTATATTATGTATATGAATAGTCTTTCTGAATTACGTCTTTCGTATGATTTACGCTTAGTAAGCTCAATTATGAATATTTGAAATTAAATTTTGAGTCATAACAATAGTTAATAAAATCTATAATCTGCAAAAATCTATATAAAATACAATAGAATTTTTTTTGGTTACGGCTGAAGGAGAATAGTAAAAGAAAATAATTAATTAATAAATACGATAACACTTGACTATAAATGTTTCTTTTATTGTTATTATCGATAAAAAGACGATATTTATAATGATTTGATTGTTAATTTAAATTGCCACATTATTATACCCAGCTTAAGATTGTTATAACAGAGTTCGAAGTACATTTTCTGTATACTATTTAAGTCGTTACTGTGCTCTTTCTATCGAAACGAAAAAGACAAAATACATTTGTCACTTGTGTGATGTAGAAATCAAACTAAATACTGCATCTGTTTAAATTTATATTGACGGTTTTAAAATACTCTTTTCTTTTGAAATTGGTGTGAAAATGACTGGCTGGAAATTTATCTTTACAGAACCTAGTACATAATTTGCAATTATATTTACGGGATTCATGTTAAGGTTTCCTGATATTTTCTAAGGCTTGTGGATAAATGGGGGCCTTAGGATATAACTTAAACATATATGGGCAATTTATTTATTTTTACAACTAAAACAAATAAGCACAGTGAACTGCTATTACAGTGAATTGTCTCATAACGAGTTACAAAAGAGCAGATTTCTACATTATTTGACCTTGAATTTTGACGGACTATAAATGATGTGAGAGCCAAATATATGATGTTGGAATTTGGATACCTAAACTCAATATGTACAGAATCAATTGTTATTGTAAATACACACTTGTAGGAGATTGTGTTGGTAAACCTACCGGTGTTTATTTTGTTATAAATAAACTCTTTAGCAATAATAATTCTTCTCATTTAGACCTTTACAGAAGGGGCTTAATTGTTTAAGTCCCTTCTGTAATTTTGCCCTTAAATATGCACGGATTAAAACTGGCGCAAAGAATCTGCACGCACAATAAAAATGCCAATAATCTCGACCCTTTGTGCGATCGGAACGTCTTGATACATTGATATACACGTAATACACGGTTAGTCCCATGTTTACTTTTGTTTGAAGATTTAGATAAATTTTAAATGTGCAATCAAAAGTCCCTAAAACATGATACCACAGATGGCTGTAGGTGCTAAGTCTCTTTGCCTTCCCCCTTTTTAAAGATTTGACAACAAGCGCCATAACGAATTTATTCTCAATCATCAAATTAATTTAAATAAAACACTTTGAATTTGTACCTTTTTACTAAATACATCAATAGTTACAGACATATTACCGATATTAATCTACACTTTATAGCCATAAAATTTCTTACAAAATAATAATACTGAATAATTTTATTTCTTAGAGCGTTGTTCCTGTCAGCCCCTAATATACAGATTACAAATACGTAATTAAGATTTGTATTACGAAAGCAGTGAGGTTTTACGCTAGAAAGGACACACATGAATCATTTTCCCGGTGTGTGGGTGTCATTGCGATCGTCTGTTCTTGGCGAGGATGATTTTGCATGTGAAATTATTATATCTAGAACTTTGCGGTTCCGTGGTTTTATAATTCTTATTTGTAACAAATTGTACAAAGTCTAATAGAATCTATTTATTTGATAGACAATGATATTTAAGGCATTTCAAATATTTCCGTTACGAATAAAGGGGGGAATTAACTAATTTCAAACAGTTTGACATGCAAATTTACTGTCATGTTTACATCTTATTATCATTACATCTTAATTGAACTTGTAACGTCCTAACAGAAATTTCAGCATAAACTCGTTTAAAATTAAGCCGATTCTTAAGGTATTTATAAAGTATTATCTAAATTTCCACTCGGAGTTATATTCTCACTATCATACAAATACAACAAAGTAGCTTTATAAGATATTGTACAGAGATAAAAAATATTTGCGCACGCCTTCTATATAGAGGCATCAAGTTCAACACCTTAACACGTGGCAATAAGATACGTTTTCAAATGACGTGTTGCGTTGTTGTGCAGTCGTCTGTATCTTGCTCTAAGCGAGGCAAGAGGCGTAACGCTTCGCTTATAATTTTTTCTGAATAATTTTCAGTACTCTACATTTCTTTCGCTAAGTTTATACCATTCTTTCGCTATGTCAAGGAAAAGGATAGCAACATTTTAATTCTTAATAATCTCGTCTATAACATATGCTGGGTTTTCAATTGATCTCGGATGATTTTGCTAACAACGCGTTCAATTTTGACAGATATATCACGGTAAATATGATTTATCTGTCAATATTCAACGCGACGTTAATGACTCGTAAGCAAATAATTGAAAACCAGCATATGGGGTTTCTTTGTCGCGCCTTTTTTATCGAATAATTCAATAAAGCACTTTGTTTGTAACAGGTACAATATTCTTAACAAACTATTATACTTACAACAATATTACCTTACTGCCATATATAAATTTCAATCGACTACACAACAAACGAGCACATTCTATAATAGCAACCTTAACACACAGTAAGATAAGTTATTTTTGCAAAGCAAGTTATTCGTGTATATTAGCTAGAATAAAAATTTGTACATTCGACATTTTTGCTAAAGACCTACTAAATATCCTTATGAGGAGTCTCATAAGTTCTCACTAGATTTTTGAATCGACTTCAAATGGCAACATTTGAAAATCTTTTAAAATTAGTCAGCTTGTAGCTTTAATAAATTTAATGGTTCTAATTCAGTAAGTTCACAGGCTAACAGTTTTTTGGGAAGCAAACTTTTCAGCCTTGCGAGCAATCATATTCTGAATTTCCTCTTATCTTTTAAAGGTCTCAAGTTATGCCTCTGCGATGTTTATTAGGAAATCATTTAACATTAATTTTTGAAATTTCGCTTATCTAGATAACTATACAGAGTCGCGTGCGCACGTCACAGTGTTCAATGCAAATGATTATCGACCAATAAGTTTAATACAAACAGGAATTCATATAGCCCGCTTAAAGTCTACTATCGCTGAACAAACTTATATGTTGAGAGCCACTGTAACGACATACTGCTTAAACGTAACCAGGGGCAACTATTGTGAAACAACACTGAAATATCTTTTCAAGTCTTCATATTTGACACTTGATTAGCAATTTTCAACCTTATTGCATTGTGAGTGTGCTTTGATCGTTTTAATGCAACAAGTCTCAAATTAACGTTCGTCACTGTACCTTTACCTCAACATTAACATGATAGATAACGAACAACCATACGAATGTTATTACAATTAAAAATTCTCTACTCTGCGCCACAAGTAAGCTAGCAGTAACCGGTATGTGCGGTCTAATTACCGTACATTTTACCGCGTCAGCTATAATATGTACATTGTACCTATATTGTAATACTTTATTAACACTAGATTTACCAGACCAGTCATTTAGACTGGTCGTGCAATTTCAATTCAAAATTCTTACTATATTACACTTATTTTTTTTTCAGAAATGATGTTATGACTTTTGTAGCTATAATTAGAGAGTACGTTTTATAAACTTACACCTAAGTCTGTTTTTACACGGTCTTTTTGTACACGGTTTTGATATAACACGGTTTGAAAATTGAATATTTTTAATTTTTTTACACGATTTTATTCCATTTAGCACGATTTGAAATTATATAATATTCAATTTTCAAACCGTGTTATATCAAAACCGTGTACAAAAAGACCGTGTAAAAACAGACTTAGGTGTAATGTTATTTTATATACATTAGTATCAAATATAATTTTTGTTGTTGACATACATTCAAATCGCTGGTATATCTAGTGTTAATTAATTATTATTTTGCAATTAATTCATTTTGAATCCTTCATACTAACAAGTTGTGTGTTTATCAAGATAAGTGAATCAAATAAAGTTTATATTTAATCTACAAAGATTTCTTATTTATCAAGATTTATCAGGTTGTGAGACTGTGCCACAACACGGTAAATTATCGATTTATCTGGTAGAATCTGGGTTTTACCGATATAAGTAGTAAATCAGTATTGACAGGTTGACCTAACTGTTTAATTGACCTGTTTCAAGATATGACAGAATCTTTGAAAAATGCTTATGCGCCTGCGACTCTGTATAAAAGTCCATCGCGGGTAGTTGCAAGAATTTTATTATCTATTTGTTCGTACAGTTACTGTAGACGAAATACAGAAAAAACATGCCTTATAATAATAAACATGTTACAGCTAAACTATTAAACAGAATATTTTTCATATAATCTAGATTTCTGGTATCCTAATAAAAAATATATGGAGTTATTGCTTTGTTTGGTAGTGAAATATTAAAGAGAGTTTACCTGGGACCTTATTGAGTAACATATCTATCGCGATAGCTTTCGTCTTTAAAACCATTACTAAAGCGAAACGTCACAAAGATAAGCAGTCAAGAGCATTGTAATCCAGCATACGTCATAATGATTATTTAATGTTTCATTTCGAGTTGACAATAAGGAAGCAGATTTTAAACTCACGCAGGTGTACTGATCATTATAACTTCATATATAGTAAGCTTTCTAACTTAAAAATATATTATCTTTTATATTATAACGTGGAAACTTGTAAAGGCTTAGATTAAGTCCATTATATGCAAATATACTACATTTCTGTGTTGTTAATTTCCCAAATACAAGGTACACAGGTATTTCATTACCATTTTGAAAATTTAAATTTAATGAAAAAGAAAATTAACGTTACTGTTATCATTATTATTTTGTAGACATTACGAAAAATATCCAACTAATCATAATACATAGACAATTCCATATTATTTATTTTAAGCTTAAATATACATATTTTGTTTAGATCAAGTTCTACAATTTACTATACGTGTATTTATAACTTCCTATAAAAGGTACATAATTTTTTTATCAAACTGTTTTAATTACTATTAGTACACACCAAACCTTAAATCTGTTCCGAATGAGTCAAAAATTTGTATATTACATCTATTAGTGCCGATACTGTTCTTTTTATTAAATAATAAAGTATTATTACTTATCCTTCTCTTCCATACAATGCAAGAAAAACAAGGGCAAATTAACTTTACCTTTAGGTCTAAAAGAATAATTGGGCAAATGGATTCTAGAATAACTATATGTTATTACAGTAGCTTTAAGTCTGACGGAACATTATCGTCTATTTTGACCCTAAATTGCCCGCTTGGGCAAAGCGATTAAACAAAAACCTATTGTTATTTTTTTAAGAAACGAAGTTTAAACCATTTCGTCCTTTTCTCGCCCATCGAATGAAAGAATAACACGGATAAATTTACTATTGCTTTAGGTCTACCAGAATTTTGACCATAAAATTGCACACTTGAGAATCGTCATGCTGATTTGCTTAGAAAGAACTTTCTCTTGCAGTAAACTCACTGTTGTATGTATTTTTAACCACAGTTTCAACGTCGATACACCGCCAAACGTAACATAATGTCGACCAACTATATGTCGATGTAACCAAGTTCATGTTAGGGCAAATTTACAGAAAGTTCACATTTATATGTCCAACTTAATGTTAGACATATCATGATATAACAAACAAGAAACGCAGGCGTATAGTGATGTGCCCAGACATCTAGATCCACCCAATGAGCCCACGATATATAAAAGATGCAGAAAGCACAAAATACTTATCCTGTCACTCTTAGTGGTTGGACCGATGGACCTTGTTCTTGCAAAAAAGAGGTTAGATCCAAAACTACAAAGGACAGAGAACAATATACGTTTGTTTTCAAGCCATTAATTAAATCATTAAATATATTACCACTTCCCTGTTTATATATTTTAGAAGTTGGGATATTTGTCAAAAAGCATGTTTATTTATTTGATTAAAAAAAAAAGGATTTTTCATATACATTGCTCAATTTCTTTAAGATTGTAAACAATATTTGCACATTGATGTGATTGACAGAATATGCTCGTAACGCTTTGTAGAACATTCTGGGTAACCATATTTTTGCAAATAAATAAATAATTACTATTATTCAATAGGCACATAAGGATCTTGTATAATAATTTCATGGTATTATGTGTATACAGAGCCTCATAGTTTTTTTTTATCTTTATTTTTATTTAAAGGCCTTTTATTCCATAGAATACGTCAGTCCTATTATAAACTTTTTCTAAGACAAGCCTTATTATTTAAATTACTCGATCGGAAGAGAGTCGCCTCATAGAGTTCTTACAAGAGATATCGTAGCTCAGTGCTGTGATGGGAACAGACACTTTTATTGAAAAAATCGCTAGTTTTTCTCGACAATTTCCTTTGTTATTATCAATTAACTTATTATTCATATTAAAACTCATATTTTTGACTCATTTGCAACAAATTTTAAAATATACATTATTAACACTATTACTATATAGTCTAATGTGTGTAAATCTCACTGTTTTACATATTTAAATTTAAATTATATCGCTGCATTATAATTATCATGTAATGTATAACGTTTATAAAAAAATATCAGATCTTAAAACGAGAAACGTAAGAAAAATAAATTACTATCAATATAAGTTAAGTTATATAAGTTATTAATTTATTTACCGCACTTTATATGAACGGTAAGTTACACTATGTCTTTACCTTTGATTGTGATACAATCTCATAAGGAGATACTATATTATTTTAAATACAGACAAAATTTCTTCTCTCTTTAAATTACATGTCACAACGTTGTCATATAAATTATAGTTACCATATTACTTTTAAAAAATGTACTACAAAAGAATTTATTTATATTTTATTACTATATTATATTTAACTTTTCTTATCTAACTATTAGGTGTTTTATTTAAATAAAGAATGGTTTCTAAAATGGCGTCGACGCGAGTTATCGATTTGATTCCTGCATATTTATGTTCATATTAGTCAATTATCATATTTTTTAATTTGCTGAAAGCGATAAACTAAATCGTATATTAATATTTTATTTACAAATACTTTAAAAGAGCACGCCATTTTAAAAACAATTCTCGATTAACCTTAAATATTCACGATCTTATGACTCATTCTTGCAAAAAAAAAACAAATTACATAGAAATATATCAAACGTATTTCCAACAAACGGGGTTATTTTAAACCTTTGTTTTTATTGAATAAGTTAAATGCGCGAATTGTATTTAAAAAATTTTAGTTAATTAACAACTAATTAAAGCATATTCCTTATCAAACATTAATAAACAACCTTTGATTACAATGATAAATACACCATCTTTATAACAAAAAAAAAAATATGAATTTATACGAACATATTTTATTAAACTTAAATAATTTTGAATTTAAAATCATAATATTTAAACTATTCATAAGTACTTAGTAGTTACGATAATTATGTTTTATAAAAATATAAACGAAACTCATCTAATTGAAAGATCTCTTAAAGAGTTCGATTGCTTAATTTATAAACACATTTTAGCGCTGCATATCGCTATCACTTTGCTACATTCTACTGCCCCTAGGGTTGGCGATAGTTTGCGCGTCGTCGCCGATTCGATTTCTTGTCAGGGTTGTACCCAGACTACTCCTGTTAATTGGTCGAAAGTGCGAAAACAAAAACCAAAAATTGTATCTATATTTGGACTGCATCTTAATTACTGGATATAGAAGAGTCATGTCTTTTATCTTGTGTCGTCTTAAATATTTTTTTTTCGATAACAGTGTATTTACCATTGCACTGATTAAAATAATTAACAACATTATTGGCGCATTATTAAGACTAAAACAAATCATTATATTCCTTTGTGTTCCATGAAAAAGTCGTAAGCACCAATAGCGATTCTAATTTATTTTCATGTCAATAACAGTTATTGAGTTAATTTCAAATACACCCAGTAATTGAACGGTTAACTGCACTACAACTATTGGATTAGGATCCCGGTAGAGACAGATGTTAATATATACCAACTATAATAATAACATCACAGCTATATATTGCTAACATAGTAAATTTTCTTAGTCTCTCAAATTTTTTTTAATGCTTTACTGGCCTGGTTGCAAGTCCTTTAAGCCATTTCTTAATTAGATAAATGTTTAGATGAAAAGTATATTAATATTTTACTTTAGTTATTTTATTAATCAACCCAGTGATATTTACTTTACACTTTCATTTTACAGAATTCCGTATTAGGTGAAATGTAAAATTGTTAATATCATACTGCGATTGTACTTACGACATTTTTAAAGAATACATTATTATGTCTGTAGCCTTTGTCAACAAATTCTAAATTAATCACAAATATTAAAAAGTTCTACCACAACAAAATTTGTGTCTATTAAATTTTTTAGTTTTCTTAATAATTAAAAAAAAACAACATTAAAAATTGCTTTTAACGACATACAAATACCAAACATGTGACTTGTAAATTATTCATTAATATTCATAACGACGTCTCTGGTCAAAATAATCTGAAAAAAAAATATTTTTTTACTTAAAATATGTATAATAAAAAATACACAATCAATTATATTGATTAAAGTTATCGTCAATTTTTATAAAATTAAAACGTATAACACTGATTGCAATTTAATAGCAAAAGCCTACTTTAGTTTTTTTACTATTTAAAATCCATTACACGTTCATAGTTATTAATTGTTGAGGCTATGCTCTAAAGGGTAACATGACGCACTGGTATTTTCGAACATTCTGACGTAACATTCAGGGATGCAATAAACACTTTAACTTTAACTTTACATCGCTTCCCAATAAATATAAGTGATCAAGTGAAATTTTGTAAAGTGTAATTTAAAATGCAAAGGACACAAAATGTAATTCTCTCCTATCACCGGTTATAATATGGTTGTCATAGAATAATTCTGGTTAATTTGACCTTAACAACTTATATAAACATTTTATTAAAAAAAAAATGAACAGGAATTTGACAACCCTAAATCTATACACTAGTTTATCTAAAAAAAATCACTTATAGTATGCCCTTATTATAACAGGTGCGATACGTCATTAGACGATCCATAAAAATGTTTTTTTTAATCTATAAGTAATAAGTGTATGAGCTCCATCGTACATATTTAGTATAAAACTAATATTTCGTAATACTAACAATTGTTAACGTATGCAGTTATTATATCGTGTAATATTTGACACAAAAAAGTTCGTAACTATTTGACATTTGGTTTTGTTGAGAACATAGCGTTCTACGCACGGGGTGAGACGCGCGGGAGGAGCCCCCGACGCGTGCGACGAGAAACCGACCCGAACAACAACGAGACTGCTCGACGCCTGTCTGTGCCTTTGGGATTCCACCGACCGCGAACGTTATCTTTATTATTCCTGAGTTTTGTAATATTAGCGGCATTAAACTAGCCCTATCTGAATACAGTCCATCATTTATTACCATCCCCAAAAGGTTTCATATATCATACATCATTATGAGTTATCATTTTTCTATAAAGTGAGACACCGTGCCAGTAAAGGCACTACTACCCCATACAATAAGTAAAATATAAAATTTGACTTCAGTTAAATGATATTTGAATAAGAAATCGCAATATTCGTGTCTCATTCTAAAAGAACTATTTGTATGCCAAATATATGACAGACGTGAACAATGGCGTCATTATTACAATAAAAAATAAAGTTTTGAAAATTAAAAATAAACTAGATTCCATTAAAAATATATGCTTTGTACTTTTAGGTACAAAAATGACTGAAACAATTTCACTTACTTTTTTCTAAGCATCTTTTTTGAGAATACCAAAAATAAATTAACACTTACTCTTATTTATTATACTGTCAAAATTGAGCGTAATCTAAAACTTGAATTATGAATACAATTGAGATATTATATAAATAAAGCAAGAATTCCTAAATACACATTTAATAGAGAAAATAAAACTGACCTAACTATAACAATGACAAGTAAACAAGTAACTAGGCAACCATTTTTTTTAAAACTCAAACAAATATTAGATAACAGAATAGAAAACATGTATTGATGGTGATGTTGAAGATGTAGAAAATACCAATAAACCTAGTTCTGCCAAATGCTTTTTTGAAATGTGTGTTCATGAGTACCTTCCTCGGACTTAAAGGACACATTCGTCAATCCGAGAAAGTTACTCAGGAAAAAATTGCCGAATCATTCCACCCACTCCCAAGTTTTGACTTTAGTAACAGTTTCAGTTATTCATTTTAATTATTATAATGTCGTGATTCATTTATTTAACGAATAATTATACGATTTTTTAAAAATAAAATTGCAACACTGACACGCCCCTGATTGACTGTTTGGTAGTTTTATCCACCAATCATATTAAGGGGCGCCACTAGCAACAAATATATCATACATCATTATGAGTTATCATTTTTCTATAAAGTGAGACACCGTGCCAGTAAAGGCACTACTACCCCATACAATAAGTAAAATATAAAATTTGACTTCAGTTAAATGATATTTGAATAAGAAATCGCAATATTCGTGTCTCATTCTAAAAGAACTATTTGTATGCCAAATATATGACAGACGTGAACAATGGCGTCATTATTACAATAAAAAATAAAGTTTTGAAAATTAAAAATAAACTAGATTCCATTAAAAATATATGCTTTGTACTTTTAGGTACAAAAATGACTGAAACAATTTCACTTACTTTTTTCTAAGCATCTTGTCCGGGACAATATAGAGTAGTTTGTCTATGAACGCCTGGAAAAAAATTAAAACAAATAATTTTAAACTCATTTCAAAAGATTTAATCAAATTTGACGTCACTCTTCCGTCGTTATTGTTTAGAACGATTTAAAATTTAATGGGTTTGTGATATCGTTTAAATGATTAAGGCCCAAATATAATAAATGGAAGTAAATACGTCAAAACTATACAATACATAACTCTGAATATAAAGGAGTCACCAAAGAGGATCACCTAATTCCCAAATTTCTATAAATCATTGTTAAGTTGTTCTCTTAATATTTCACTTTTTGTTTAACTTTATGTTTTCTTCAAATAAAATATTTACGCTTATTTTTAACTATCTCATTATAGCTAAATCGACTGTTTTAGGCACAGCATCCAATAAAATAAATCTACTAGACCGTGCACACGTACCCCATCGCTCGTCGTGCTGGCAGTCAGGGTCGGGCGGACGAGGTCGCGGCTGAGGTTCAGGACCCGGCAGACAAGTCTCCACCATCGCTTCGAGACAGTTCACGAAAAGTTCGCTGCTTTCTGCTGTGCATTGATTCTGAGAATACCAAAAATAAATTAACACTTACTCTTATTTATTATACTGTCAAAATTGAGCGTAATCTAAAACTTGAATTATGAATACAATTGAGATATTATATAAATAAAGCAAGAATTCCTAAATACACATTTAATAGAGAAAATAAAACTGACCTAACTATAACAATGACAAGTAAACAAGTAACTAGGCAACCATTTTTTTTAAAACTCAAACAAATATTAGATAACAGAATAGAAAACATGTATTGATGGTGATGTTGAAGATGTAGAAAATACCAATAAACCTAGTTCTGCCAAATGCTTTTTTGAAATGTGTGTTCATGAGTACCTTCCTCGGACTTAAAGGACACATTCGTCAATCCGAGAAAGTTACTCAGGAAAAAATTGCCGAATCATTCCACCCACTCCCAAGTTTTGACTTTAGTAACAGTTTCAGTTATTCATTTTAATTATTATAATGTCGTGATTCATTTATTTAACGAATAATTATACGATTTTTTAAAAATAAAATTGCAACACTGACACGCCCCTGATTGACTGTTTGGTAGTTTTATCCACCAATCATATTAAGGGGCGCCACTAGCAACAAAATGGTGGGAGTCAAAAACCTAGAAGGTGACGACGGCAGACTACGCGGGGATTATCGTTTCGTCTGTTGTAGCAACAACTTGTCTACTGAATTACTGTCAGTCCGTATAATTATTATTGGGGAATAAATGTTAAACAAGTATAATAGTCTGTTCTGTGGTTTAAAGGGAATAAATAAATTTACTGATTATTTTAAGTGTTAATTGTAATCATCAAAATATTTATTATTTTTGTGTTCACATATCATACAGAATACATATTTTAAATCATAAAACAGAAAATTAATTAAATATAGTTATATTTATTGGCGGTTTTATTGCATATTTGGTTCGGGATATTATTTTTCATATATCGTGAGAAAATGTATTTTTTGATGTGAAAATGATTTTCATGTTAAAATTATGGTTATATTTCCGCATATTATAATCCAGCATCATTTGGTGACTTGAGGTGAGATTATTTGTCACATTTTCTTCCATTTATATGTAGTATTTTATTATCATTATTGTATCATTTCATTATTATTAAACTTATCATTTCATATAATCTCTCGCATAAGTTTTCGACAAAATTGCTCTGATATATGTCAAAAACTTGATTAGGCAAATAGATATGTTACACCGGTGCGTCTAGAAAAAGACTGTACATTGTTTTTTGTTCAAAGCTCTTAGAACCTAGGAACCTAGGAATCATTAAAATAACTGTAATAGGTAAATATTTAGGAGTAATGTGGATGTTCTTGACTGTATGGAGTTAGTTACACGAGTTACACACACTAACAGCTGTTTTGGTTATCACGTGTTTTGTCAACGATGTCATACTTGATATTGGAAGGTTTTCGAATGAAGTAAGTAAATGAATCTTTTATTTTTTATTTTAATTGGTATAACACCCCCCGCTGACAAATAATTATATTGCATGGAAGTTACAGGAGTACGCCGAAAAGTGTAGTTTTCTCTTTTTATCATACCGTAAATACATATAGTACTGTCCTTTTTCCAGCTGCACGCCATTTCTTAAGCAATATTTTCATAATAATCAAATAAATATAGTAATTATTTTATTTATCAGTGAAATTTAATAAATTCGTCTTTATTAGTGTTCTTAGAATTATTGGCGACATTTTGAGTATAGAGGCATTTTGACGTATTATGTTTTTTTTTAATTTTCGTTGACAATTGATCGGCTCTGGGTATAAGTATGTACTATTGTTGACTACAGCTGTGGCACGTTGTAGTGTACGCATGTGAAATATGCGGGACATTAGTTTCAAAGAACCGCAATCGAAAATTTAAAATTAGGCAATCGATTACGATTACCGAAATGCATCTTGTCTAGGCCCTCGGGTCTGTACCGAAAGACATTGTAATTAGTTCTTTAGACGTTCTTACCTTAGTGAAAGGTCCGGCGAACCGCCACAGACCTCCAAACCCACAGCTCTGCATGTAATGCAGTTGTTGTTGGCTCGCATCTTCTGACGCTATCATGTTCTGTTGAGTAAAAGAGACAATGGTGTGAATTCAGTTAGCAAGATGCTCGTTTTAATCAAAACTTACCTATATGTCTTTCTCATTCTCCGCTTTAAGAAACGACAAGTACGTCGAGATTTTGACCAAAGCTGGTTTTCATTAATCTGTCTACAGAATTTTGGTAACGAGACGTTGAATTTTGACGGATTTCATGTATAGAAAGTTTATTTATCACCAATTGTGAGAAATTGATTCGTAAGGTTGTATGTATTGAAACGTACTAAGAGAGGGCGAGTGGAGGGACGGGATGGCAGATGTAGGTGCTAATGAAGTGATCGAGATAAGGTGAAGAGATGATGCCTAATAAAAGTTTAATGATGAAATATAGAAAAGAGAGATCTTGTGTGATAAGTATGGGCGGGAAACTGAGTGTATTTCTTAACATTATTTGTAATTATCGAAAAGGGTGTCTATGGGAAAGGCAAAGAGAGGCCCCTCGGGGTATAATAATAACTAAAAGATCTTCTGTTGTCTGATAGTTTCATTGGAAACTAACCATTTCAATATTTTATAAGAAATGCTTCATATCTATATAAATATTTAACACAATATTTAACACACACATATATTAAATTATTATTATTACTACTTAATCATTGAATCTCAGGTTTTTGTTGTAATTTTGCTACACACGTTTCACTTATTACAAAAATATATATATTGGTAAAGCGATTAAATGTTACCAACCTGTATAATACTTTGTACAGCGCTCAGTATGACTTGATCGTTGCAGTGCATCAACACATGGTTGATCTTCATGTCTAGGAGGCTGTGTCTATAGAAAAAATATTTGGCAATTAGAAAACATTTTGTTGAGAAGCAATAAAGCCACTCGCTCATAACTCATACGGTGAGAAGGCAAAATTGACGAAATTAAGGAAAAAAATTAATGAAAATAACTTACATAACAGGGAATACTTTTGGGAATACCACAGAACCTTCTGCCAAATATTGATATAGAATTCTGATTTCGTCTTCATCTGGAAGAGAGAAAAATAATCAAGATGAATTAAAAGTAGTACTTACAGTTGTCTAATTTACTAATTTATTAACTAATTCATTAACTCATTTCAAGAACCATAGATAAATCTATTGTATATAAATAAGCATATTTACTACTTTCGTTGGCGTAGTGTTTCGAATGTTTTGTTTTCGATAACGAAAACCAAAAAATTTACCTCGTGGCTGCTCCTTGGATGGGTCAATCAAACTTGTCATCTCAAGCTTCTCCATGCTACGAAAGGCAGGTTAATTCCTTGTATCGGGTTTTTAAACAAACGCTTTCATCCACCAAGCCACATTGGACCAGTGTGGTGGTCTAACTAACATCAGATTAATTCGATTTTAATAATTTTATTTTTTTTCCGTTTGAAATCCCTTACGTTAATTTATGTGACTGTTTAAAATCTGTAGATGAATAAACTAAAAATAGTTTTCATGAAGCAAGTATCAAAATTAATTACCCGTAGTATACTTCACTAATGTAGCTAGTACAGTCAGCACCAGCGCCTGCGTCGTAAAATCAGATAGCACTGAAGGATCAAGAAGACTGTTGCTTTCTGGGCTAGTTGTGTCTTTGTCTGTTGACGCTTGCTGTAGGAACAATATATTATATTTCGACTAGCATAGTATATGTGTTTTTATGATGTTTTCATTTATTAATTACTAAGATTACATTTTAGATATCTTTAGGCCCAATATGTTAATGAAAATAAAGACAATCTCTATTCAGTACAAAGTTCCCATAATAATTATTTTATTGTATTTTTTTTAATATGATGCTCAAGGAAGCGAACCAGGTCCAGTATAATTTACCTGGTATTTCTAATAAGAAGTCAAAACACGTAAGAAAAGTACCTTTGTGCTGGTATCAGGAAAATCGCTGTCACCAGATTTTGTGGAGGAAGGCCGGTCTGTGACCTCATCTGTGCTGATGGGAGAGACGCGCCCGTCGTCTTCCACCACCTGTTCAAATAGATTCGTAATTTCATTTGTCGCTACCAACCTATACATAAAATGCTGTCAAAATACAGATATTCCCTACAAGTAGAGATACTAACTACTTTAGACTATTCAAATTTACAACAATAGATAAGAATATGATAAGCATGGAATAGAATATATCTTTATTGTACATCAGCCAATTCAAAAAGAGAAATACATAGGGAACAGTTAACTAATTTTGTACAAAGGCCGTTCTTATCGCTAAAAGCGATCTCTTCCAGGTAACAGGATGTGATTTTGTATATATATATGTATGGATAAATATAATATTATTTTGTTTTATTACTTTCACTTTTTTATGTTAAATTAGTATTGCTACACGCTCCTTTGCATTTCCTTGTCACTTTTCCCATATGTGGGCCTGCTGGAAGAGATTTCTTATAGAAATACGCAGTACCTTTTTACAATTTTCTGTTATTCTTTTGTGTCCATTATCTTTGTATATTCAATATGTTGTTAAATAAATAATTAAAAACAAACTTGCTGTTCCAAACGTTAGACTTCACAAGACACTCCTTCATAGGGAATTGTATACACATTTATAAAAAAGTCCCGCCTAATGTAATAGCACCGCCTTTACACATATTTAAAGTGTATGTAAAACCAAATTTATTGAAAAAAGGCTACTATAATGTTCAGCGATATTTAGATGATAAGAGTGCGTTGACTAATTAATATTATTTTCCTTATAATAGATAATGTCATTTTTTACGCTACACTATTTTTACTATACGCTATTAATAAATATATAGGAGGAGATCTTATGCTCGTATAGCTAGTATACGAGCATACGATCTCCTCGTATATATTTATAAAAAAATCACGATACTTACATCTAGCCCGCTATCAGCATCTCCTTGTTCTGATCTCGCCGCGTCCCCAGCAGCTCCATGCTGCATACTGTGGGCTCTGCCTTCACTGTCCTGTATACATCAATTATAACTAAGACTGATGTAAATATAAAGAGGTATACACACAGGGAGAAGGGGTACACTTATACAGCGAGTATGGTCTTGTAAAGTGTCGTTTTAACTAATGTATTATTGTATTAATTGTAAAAATTGCATAGAAGGGTCATGGAAACAGTTGGCATAGTAGAAACCAGGGAAGAGTAGGAACCGCTATTATTAATATATTATTTCTTTGTTTATTCAGTTAATCGAATGGTACTAGAGCAATTCCATTAAAAAACAAGTTTAAAAAAGATAAAAATCAATGAATAAAAGCACATATACATTGTAATATTAAAATAAGGAAGATGGCAGTGTAGACAGATGTTAATTATTATTTATTAATGTAAAAAGATCCAAAATAAAAAGACTATCAAACAACTCAAGTTATACAAATAGTTATATCAAAAAGTCTCTCCATGCTATCGAAACAATTAATTTACCAAAGTTTCTATAACCATCCTGTATTTCATTGTCATACAGCCTATTAATAATGCCTGTTGTTATCCATTTTCCTCATAGTAGTCAAAACACTCTGACAATATTTTCAACCATCAGAGCCGGCAAGGCCATATAGCGAGAGAAGTTAATGCAACAGGGCCCGCGACCAGGGCGCCACCTGCAGTATTTACTAGGTATGTCATAACACACTATTGCAACAATGTTGAATCAATGAAAACAAAGAAAAGTGTACTTTTAGGAAAATTTACGGCTTACCTTTGCCTACTTATAAAAACTACTCATAGAAATGTGATGTCTTTAATTATAGAATAATTAGACCATAAACAAAAAGATACCACTACTTCGCATTCTCTACGTTTCAGCCACTGACTCCAAAAGATCATTAAATGCTGTGACCGTACGTGATCTTCATTGTCGATATTTCCATATCATAAAAATTATTCTTATCTCTTCTCAATTTATTGGCAATTTATCGATACATTAAATTGGTCCCACATTAGCATACATCACTAGGTAGTACGTAAAGTAATAAAATGAACACTATTGGGACTAAATATACAATATATGACTAATATGTAATATTCTATATAAAATAGAACTATTGGTCTATATAATTAATAAATTCGCCCTGTCCATAATAATATTAATTTTCGTTAACCACAGCAAATAAAATAAGACCTTATAACGATTCTTTACAAGACCTTACATCACTACTGCTGCGTTTCAATAAGCTACCTATGCATGGTTTTGCTAACCAGACGTTGAATTTTGCCATAATGAAATATGTCAAAATCTAACGTCTCGTGAAGCATCGGTAGATGAATTATTGAAAGCCAGCATACAACATATTAACACAGGGGTCTATCGTGTGATATTGGGGTTCAACAAAGGTATCAAATCGAAGCAGCTATTGTGCTGTCTCGTTCTACAGAGAAGCTCTCCTTCCGTCTCGAGCCTCTAGGGTGTCTAAAAAGCGATTGTTTTCGGTGTTTGCAATTATAATCCGTGTAATGTGCCAAGTAATCTTAGTCTAATTTTACAGAACGGTGTTCGGCAGTTTGTCCATCAGTTATATTATGTTTCTAAAACCTTATTTTAGTAACTTTCAAAAAAGCCAAAATTTCTGTGGTACTCGCCCTGAATCTAAGTTTAATAGAAGTGTCTCAGTCACCGTTCACTAAAATGATTGTAAAAAGGACGAGAACGACAGGACGAGGACAGAAGACAGCTGGTCTTATCACGTTACAATAAGCAATGTAAATCCTTCCTCGCAATGTATTCCTTCTTTCATCGGTACGTGGCGACACTAGAACCCTTGCCTCTCGCATGGGGCATGGAAGACAAGGACCTTACCCACGAAGCCACCGAAGACATTATCGTTTATATACTTATAACTCAAAAAACTAATAGATCGATCTGAGCCCGACATAACCTAGATGATATTATTTTTTAATAACTTCTTCTAATAAATAATTGTAAAATAACCATTTTAATAATCTTCTACAAAATAATTTAATGATTTTACACATGAGTTTATAAATATTTTACTAATTCCTGACCTTAAGATGTTTATACGCGATACAATAGAGTCAGATGAAGAAGAACAGCTATGACATTTATTGAACGTAGAATGCTACAACATTCTTATTTAGGCGGGTTAAATCCGCCATTTTTACTCTTGATCAACGTGTCTTTATCTTTAAAAATTGTAATGTTAATATTGTACGCCCGAAAATGGCAATCTGTTGTGACTTATGCATATGACTGTAAGATCTATTTATTGTACACAGAATCACAATAAAATTTATCTTATCTTATCTTGTCAACACACGAGTGCGTTCTCTGCACGACTATTTTAGATATTATTGTTATTATTTGTTGAAATAGTTGTTTTTGTTAAGTTTCTGTTATTAAAGCATTTTTCTGTGTGAATAAGAACCAAGACAGACCAAGTAGCGCTTGCACTTTTACTTCGCCTAAGAAAAACTATGGCAACCAGTAGTTTGATTGTTAACATTTTGTCTCACGCCATTTTGAGTATAGTACAGTTGTTTTGGAACAAACATACGGAGCACCAATTTAACAGTTGCCAACCCTATTACAAGTGTTTGTTTTTTTATTCAGACAGATGTAATACTCTAAAGTTCTTTTTCATATTTCTATTATAGTAGCCAACAGAATACAATTTTCATCACCTACCGTTCTTATTTATATACTTATATTTATTTAAGGAATCTCAAAGATAGCTGCATCAAAAAGAAAATATTGTGTTGGGTTGTCAATTCAAAGAACAACCTTTAGTTTATTTTACTGCGACATAATTGAAATTAAATGAAGTACACTATTAATATTTTTTTCTTGCCACATTATCATCACCAACTACAGCCTATAAACGTACCATTGCTGGGCAGAGTGCGTCCTACATGGGAGCAACACTACTACGTTGACTCAATACGGCTTGGTGGGTGAAAACAGTTGGGATTGGTCGCGGTTGATACGGCAACTGCTTTTTTGTTTACCGTGTCTTCTGAAGGACCGAGGATTTCGAGATAACAAATTCGATTGACCATTCCATGGACCAACCATGCCGAAAGTTGATTTGATTTCGTAACTGATACCAGAGCGTTGTAACCACACCGCCAGTGAGCTCCCGCCGACCCAAGTAGTGTTCTAAAGTGACAGAAATAGGGTGTATTTTGTTTGCTCATAAAGCTCTGCTCTACTTGTCTTCGCCACTATTGATTGTCACTATTACGCACAAAACTATAGTTGATTGTACTCTTTATTTTTAGGACTTTTATCTATAAAGATATATTAGCCCTATGGATACATATACAAAATTATCACACTTTAATTCAAATAATTAGGATATACTAAGGTCGCGGCAGGTACATAAGGCTTAACAACAATTTGGTCTCACAAAATGCTGGTTGAGCTAAAATACTGTGAAAAATGCCAATATTCATACAATGCACACCTAATCTTTCAAATAAAATCCGCCGCTGCGCCTGGTTCCGGACACACTCCATCAACAAATGATGGATATCTTCTATTACTCCGCACGCATCACAGTTAGGGCTTTTTTATAACAAATTATCTATTTACATTTGTTTTACAAAACCAAGGTATTCAAAGAGGCTCACATTGTATGGTTTTATATCAAATACCCTTTTCTTTTGAACGTTCATTAAAGTACTCTTGATTGTACTCTTTAAAATAATGTTTATAGTCGATGCATTATGATATATTTAAAGTAGGCATTTTTTATGGACAAAATACCGAACGAATCCACTCTCGTAATTTTCGGAGAATGTAATAATCTTTTGTTTCGTGTGCGATGTGTTGAATCTTTCATGACCCGGTATAGTAGACACATTTAGTTTTTAACTATCTTAATATATATTCCATGTGGCCTTAAGGACGATTTTATGTTCATAATTGTGAAGAAATATATTTTCTAATAAACTAAAGTGGATTCAAGGTGTTTTATTTCACGTGTAAATGGTATGAAGTTGGTAATACAAAATGGATGTAAGTCATTTAAGTTTTAAAATCGTCACGTCTAAACAGATGCTATTGCATTGTTTACATGTCACGACTGCGACTTGGTGAATTGCTCGGTGGAACCCAGGTCATCCCCGTGAGAGGCAATTGAGTTACCGGAGTGTTTTAGTGGGTAATCCCAGTGCCACTTTGATGAGGAGTTGATTGTGAGAATATTACATATTACTCTTTAGTAAATCGAGCTATATGCATAAAAAGACTTCCAATATATTCTCAAGATTAATAATTAGTAACTGGCTAAGCACAATTTGAATACTTTGAATATTAAGTAAATTAGTTTCGTGACTTATGTCATTTGATTCTGTGCTATATTATGTTGACGTGGGGTACACGATATTGAATCTAGAAGCTGCACGCTAGAGTTCTATATTTAGCCGCCGTTTATTTGGGGAGTTAGCACCGTTGGATAGCTTGATTGTATTCAGGGAGCCTCATATTAATCAAACGATCAAGAGAAAACAGCGAGCTGCTTAAGAGCCGAAATAGAAATTTCTGTGGTATCCACTCAGATGACTTTGCAAGCGGGCTTAGCATTTAGTAAAGTTAGTGAAGGTAGAAAGGCATTCGATTAATTAACACAGAAAATTTTATTGTGTTTAATTATCCAAATCATTGAATTTGATTGTCATCTCAAAAATAAATCCAATTTATTAAATTGATTCTATTGACTTACAAGCACTTTGAGTGTTACACCATGCGGGTTTTAGGGTCGCCTACACTATCCTCCATCAGCTACAAGCCTATTCAGTAAACAACAAATCTGTCTATTACATTTAGATTTTCTAATCGACTTTATATTCTTTAGTTACCAAACAATAATGTTTGTTTGATATTTAACAATCTATAATGTACAAATAAGAGAAGTCTTACTTGAAATTACTTTTGATGGTAATAGCGAAAGAAAATGATAATAAGTTTTAACAAAAGAACAACATGAAAGACAATTTTTTTGTAATGACTGAGCCTGATTCTGTAGAACACACCGTAATTTTATGAAAGCAAAGACTCCAGTTGGCATGGCACGTGACATTAAGAAAGGTGTACTCAATTTGGTCTACTAAATGTCAACACATAACTCAAAACGTCCTAATATTTATGAAGTGCCTCACTACATACCTTGTAAAATTGGCTTTGGTTTCTTTAAAACTCGGCTCGTGTAATTTTCTCAACACCTTCACTGATTTCCAGTTATTGCTATTGCGATTATATGCGAGGTGCGTGCGCAACAAAAACTATCAAAATTGAGCTATGATGACCTTGCAAGGTCATATCCAACTACGGTATTATATCGAGTAAGACAACTCTTATTATCATTATTTAATTAAAATTATTAATTAGATTAGGCAATGACCTTCGAAGGTCATATCCAACTACAGTGTTATATCGCGTAAGAAATCTTTTATTAGCATTTAATCATTTATAGTTATTAATCACATAAGACAATAGAATAAGCTTCTAGAAGTCGGAAAATCTATAGTCTATGTATTTGTAAAATTACCAACTCTCAGAACTATTACTATGGGGATTACTCTTACGCATTCTAAAAAGACTAAATCATACTTTTTAATACCAGAAACAAAGTTGCTTGATGTTTATATCGATTTTACGTGACATGCAAAACAAAACTTCTAAACTATATTGTACCACTTTACTTTTAGTGTTTTCTAATACAGAAATATGGCTTTAAGGTCCTACTAATTAAATTGAAAGATTTTTATTACGCAGCCAACATGAAATCGATAAGAAACACAGCTAATTAATACAAAATAGAAACATTTCTAGGCTCTATTAAAAATTTATTCGCCCGCAAACCTGCCTGGGTTAAACCAGGAGACGGCAACCTGCGGTTAGTGATCTATATGCGGCTCTTAGGATGTGAGGCTGCAGCTTTTTAGTTCCATACGCAACTATTTTTTTTTAAATTATGCCAAGGTCACGTTTGCACACATACAGGTATATTACCTAATTTGTTGTAAAAAAACACTTCATAAATATATGAGTTTATTTTATAATAAAACTTTATCATTGCAAATACTATTTATTTTTGGTAAGAAAATTCTGTGGCTCTTGAAAAACTTTGAAATTTTGTAAATTGTAATTTTTGACTCTTCCGATTCAAACGGTTGCTGAACTCTGGCCTAAGCATTTAGTTTACCAAAAATATATTTAATTCGATATTCACTCGCAGTCTTGCAAGCCTAAATTGTATTAAGAAGCTTTTCGACTAAAACGTATGCTTATTGATTGTCAATTAATGCCATCCGTTCGTAAATCTACAGGGGTGTCGGGATCTGTGAAGAACAGGCAAGTATCTCAGCAAGACACGTCATTAATAATTGTCAAAAAATCAGTAAAAGCCATAGCCATTATAAACATTAATTTAAAAACAGAATAAAATTTTTGTTTTTTCATTTGCTTATTTTATATTCCACGACTTAATAAGCATTATGCGATCGGAATAGATACAGTTTTTGCATTGTATCTACATTTATATATTACCTTGACACATATTTTGTACAGCAATAGCCATCTAACAATATATCAAGCAACTCTATTGTTCATAATGTTTACTTTACCCTCGGCGGTCCAATGGTATCCTTAGATGTGGGCACAGAAAATGACCTCTGGGTCTTAAATAGCATTCTAGCTGAAGCCTGTACAAAATGCGATGCGATGCGGAGCGAAAACAGACAGACACAAGAAATATGCAGATACAATAGTGAATGTAAACAGGGGTGAGATATGCGGAACGTTCATTTAAATTTAACGTCAATACATTTATATAAATAACGTTATGAAATTGTTATTTTGTAACGTTATAAAATTTTTAACAATGTTAAAAGTTTATTAATTGTATAACGTTATTTATGCAATGAATGTTACCGCAAATAACAGCGAAGGGTGATAACGTTATACGAATGCATACAAACGATATTTATCAACCAAATCCAAGTACAAAGTGGCGTGAAAAAACAACGTGATTATAGTAGTATGATTAATACTAATTTAAGATACTGAAAGGTAAAGTTGTTAATAGACATCGATGGTGTGTGGAAGATGGTTCATAATAACATAATAATTATAACACTAATCTAGAAAATAACGTACGACATAATTGACAGTTATTGGGATTAGGTAGGAATTAAGAAATATTACCATAAAATTAATACATAAAATCATTAACAGAGTTTTTTGGTTTAATTGTATAAATAAATACTGAACATAATTATTTTTAAATTTTTGTTGGATACGTCTCACAGCTAGGCACAGGCTTTTCTATGGGTGCATGACGAGTTTGGTCCATTACAGCCCCATGCTGGCCCAATGCTTGGTGGGTGACAGCGGTCGCCGCAACAACCCGGACCAAAGGCTTAACGACAGTTCACACAAAGTGACATTTACAATTGACATAAAAGCTTCATTCAGAAACACGTGTTTCGTTTTAGAACAAAAAAGGTTTTTATAGAGAGAGATAGAGATGGAGGCGTGGGTATCAGTGTTTTGTGGTGAAAATATAGAGACATCTAGTAGCGATAAAACTTAACGATAGTTAACTTATAATGGAATTGACAATATAAAACTTGAGAATCTTCAACACACCACGAAGATAGATATACTAAACTATCTATTACGATGATGACGAAATTCCTCAATGGAAGGCACCTTGACTCATTCACAAGCCGAAATCTCCACTCTAACAAGCCAATTCGATTTGTCTGCTTGGGATAGACCTGACAAACCATTTTACAGTTCATTTGTATAGAGATAAAGACGAAATTCAAATTGAAACTAAAGTACAAACAGCTAAATTGTAAAGAACATATTTAAAGTGAAATATTTTTGATTCTAATTGAAATGTAAGAGGATGTCAATAATTTAAACATATTCTAACTAAAACGGATGATGTAATTTCGTGCTTTTTTATCTTTTTATACAAAATTTATTAAATTCTAACCTTGGCAGCAATATTAAGGAAATACTGATCAAAATCTGTAATAGTGGAATACTCCATAAGATACAATTAAGAAACTACAGTCTAAATTATGCACCTTAAGAATTAAGAACTAAAGTTCGTTTCTAAGTAAAACATCTGACTTAGGAAATGAGCTGATGAAATAACAAAAATTAAAAACGACTTTAATTTATTATATCAATAAAGTAGTCTTTCCCATAGCAGACGTTCCATACATAGCACTAACATTGACGTAAGACATAAATATATTGAATGTGGATATTACCTGATGTGTCATTGAGATGAGATGAGGACTATGGCCTCCACTGCTGGACTGTTGTAGAGTAGGGGATTTACCTGTCAATAATAATATTTTAATCCTGGATTTCTATATTTTATATGAAATCTAAATTTTATTGTCCGCTAAGTATAGTACGATTTGCTGGAAGTTTTTGAATTGTATAATTTTTACTATTATTATTTAAACTTTTTAGTATTTTAATTATATTCTTTAATCTTGGCTTTCATAAAAGTATGCAATATACCATGACTGAATTAATATCGTAACGTCTCCTAAGCTTAACCATTCGACAATAGATTATTTCAAACTCTATATTTTATATGCTGGTTAAAAAGATATTTATTATCGAAAAATCAGCCCATATTGTTGATTTTTGACATGCCCGGAGTCTTCTGTCATAAACATTTAATTAAAGGTAGATTTTTCAATCGTCAGATAGGCAAGTAAAACTTTGACGTTTTGACAGATTTTCTATAGATTAACTGTCAAACTGTCAAATAGCACAAATTTCAAGTGATTATTGGAATTGGTTATATTAGATTTGCATGTCAAAAACATTTATATTTGGAGTACTAGCCTGTCAATTACTATATATCTAGAGCTGATTTTAAATTCTAGAGAAAGGTTTTGTTCAGAGAATCATTTTCACGAATTGACATTAGATTAACTGTCTAGTTGTCAAAGTATTTATCTGAAACAACTTTATTTTATAATCTCATCTTTGAATAACTATAAATACTTTTTATTAGAAGCCAGATAAATAATATTATTTTTATAATAATAAGAGAACCCTGACTTCACCTCTTTAATGTTACAAAAACCATATATTTCAACGACTTTCTTATCAAAACATGATATTAAGAGCTTTTGCAATGTCAAAATAATTTATTTATTGTATTTATTAAAATGACCGTCATGCGCGATGCTGTGTAGGAAGAAAACGGGTTCAATAAGGTTCAAAATCTCTTGAGGCTTTTTCAATATCTATGATACGGCAAATGCTTAGTATAAAGGTGAAAGGTAATATTTACCTCCATGAGCCGAGGATATAGCAACCTGATCCAATATGTCCCAGGACTTCTGTCTGCGACTAGTGCACACGGAATGAGCTGATGAAGGAGGATGAATCAGCATTGATGACTAGAACAATATATTGTGAGCCACTTATTTATTTTATGACTGGTTGACTCGGTTCAATTCGTATCGCCAACAAATTACAACCAACGCCATCTATTAAAGGTAATCCGAAGAAGCGGTAGAAGTGACAATTATGAAGACGTGCACGTCAGTTAGACGAATTTTCAAAATAAATTATCAATTTCAAATTTAGGTTTTTATAATAATAATAATAATAATAATATTTCACATACTTACACCTATCATCTAGACCCCAATTAAGCATGTTTAGAGTTTGTGTTATGGATAAAAGATAACAGAGAAATATAGGTAGTAATATGTATAATAGTGTATAAATATCAGAAAAATACTAAATGAACTAATGAACTAATATTTGTACTCGTTTTACATATCTGCACTAGCCGGTATTTGAACCCGGAGCCTCTCGCTAGGTAGACAGGGGTTAATTTCGGCTAGATGATAGGTGGGACACATTATATCCCTACAAAGTTTAACCAAACCTAGTAAGTAACTTACATGATGGAAGTCCGACGTAGGGCAGTAGTGATCGCAATTATCTGGAAGCCATTTCGGTAGAGAGTGCTTCACGTGACAACGAGATCTCACCTCCTCGCTCACACATACTAGCGCTGAAAGAGCCACATATATTTCTAATTAATTAAACAAAGGACATACTATGCAACAGCAGTATGTAATTTTTTAGCCTCTGTGGTTTAGCTGCCGAGACCTGAATGGGTCCAATTCCCAGTGGGGGCAGAAATTTTCTGTTCTTATTGGTTGGTGGTAGGGCTTTTTTAAGTCTGCCTGATTAGCTAGCACCATCTTACGTAAGTCTGTCGTCATAACAACATAATTAACAGCATTATTGTGTTCTGACAATTGATGGTAAGATAGCCAGTTCCTCTGTGATTGAGGAATCTGGATGTAGGTCGATTAAATCTCCGGCCTTATTTTCACTTATCATCAGGTAAGACGAAGGCCAAGAGGTACCCGGTTAAGAATAAAAAAATCTTTAACCGTCGAAAACCACACTTAATACAATTAAGAATCTTATGTATTGTACACTAAAGTTCGTTTTTAGGTAAAATAATATCTTGGTATAGAGTGATTCACAGGACGAGATCTCACCTCCTCTCTCACACATACCAAGGCTTAAAAGACACATATACATCTAACTATTCATCAAAATCTATAATACATGTAACTATGGTTTATAAGTAAAGCGAATATAAGTGTACTCCCCCGGCCAAATTAAATAAGGAGCCCAACGAGACAAGGTTATAATCGGACTAGGGATCCAAATGGAAAATAAAACGTTATGTTAGGAACTATACTTTCATTCCTTACCAGTCAAATAAGCCACTGTATCCATGCTAACATGGAATTTATCCTGTCGCGGACGCGCAGTGATCGTCAGTAGGGCGGCCAAGACCCTGCAAGTTCTGGATACAGTTCCCGCGGCAGGATGACGGTACCCTTTGATCAGGTGACCTACTAGCGCGAAGTGGAAGTTCGATCGGAAGCTGGAAAGAAGATAAGAGAAAAATGAAGTCATATTTTTATTAAGAAATTTTATTAACAACCTTTATTTGCATGCCATGCGACCAATTCCATAAAAAGTGTACGCCAATTTAGTTTTAAATACGCAATCCAATTATTTTAAATGGATTAGAACCCCGGTTAATAAATTAATATATCATTAATTATTTCAATTTAAAAGTAAGTAATAAATATTTTTAGAACTACTTAATATTAGCTGATGTTGGCTTAGTTTGAGTTCATTTGCGTGTTATTGGGGACACAATAGCAGTATGAGTATATATGATAAACTAGGTAAATGGAAATTCTGCTTGTCCCATACCTCAATCCAACAGCATGATCTAGTTGCTTGAAGTGCCACTCCAAAGGTTCTCTGGTTTCCATCATTGCTTGTTCGAAAGTCTAAAACAAAACAAAAAAAATCCTTGCTTACAACATTCATGGTTCTTATATTGTTGGCAACGTGATTCGAACGGTCAGGTTACCATAACGGAAACAAAACAAACTTCCGCTATAGTTGCTAATTGGATGGGTCAATCAAATTTCATGTCTCGAGCTCTTTCGTGCTTTGGTCGACATAAACCTTTGGTCCCGGTTAAACAACTGCTTTGGGCCAACATAGTAGTGGTTTTGCCAAAAACTCCTGATGTTTTCTCCCTAACTAGCTAACTTACTAACAATTTATTTAGTACATATCTAAATTCTATAACTGGGACAATTCGTAATTGCTAGGTTGATACCCACTTAAAGTTATCACTATTGCCTTTAATTACATTTGCTTGGTTTTTCTCATACATATTCCCTGTAATGACGATTTAAACTAACTTAGTAAATGAGTCTATTTAAATAAAGATATTTTGACTTTGACTTTGACTTCCCAAGTAGGAAGTGCTTTACCCAGCAGTGGGTTGTATGTAACATGTAGATGATATATTTGATGATGATTGTATTTTGGAGCTACCAGTTTTGAGACTGTTTTTTCACTGCGACCTGGAAGATCTATTGTGAGTTGTCATCAGTAGCTCTTCCAGATCACTATCCATAAACTTTACGGTCTACCTCAACGACCGCAACTGCCAGGTCACCGTGCATGCAATATCTTCATTTATTTCTCCGTTATCTGTTACACATGGTGATGCTAAAATTGAGCTAGATAATAGGTGTGGGTGTGATAATAATTATTATTATCATTTCATTTTTATAAATGCACTGGTAAGTAATGCTTAGCTTATATAGAAGTGGCTTAGTAAGCACAATTTTAATTTCGTTTCCTGCTGTGTGGCAAAATAAATTAGATAATGTCGTAAATTTTGAAAATTGTGAAATTCAGCTCTATTTAATTAAATATAGTCAAATCCCAACACCAATCAAGTTAGAAACTACCCTGGGAGACAAGATTTGGTGTGCATAATCCTCGGCAGTATAATATGTCACAGCTACACCACTTAGTAAGCAATTCCATCCTAAGTCTTCTTTATAAGTGTACGATGTGTACATGTAATACTTTACCTTCTCATCGAATTGTCCTTGAGAATCCAGCGTATGTAAGTTTTGTTCCATCAAAGCTAACCCAGCCGCGTATAGTGTTGGATCGTCCAGCTGTAATACTGACAGGGCTACCCAGAACAACGCCTTGTGAATCGGTGAGTCCTGTGAAAATAGTATTAATGTTAATTACATTTTTTTTATTTCTCCCTTACACAGGGTAAGCAAAGAGAACTGTAGCTTATACAGCCATATCTTATGTAGTTATTCTTTTCTATATTGGCGCTGGGATTGGCCGTAACCCATTGCGGAATGGAATTTTTGATGACTAATGGTAGGTACCGCCATTTTGTCATTGACTTATGAATTTCGAAAATGGAACGCAATTTTAATGCTTATAATGAAATGATGCGAAAATGAGTATGAAATTATATGATAATGTCAAAAAACGAAGAAGAACCGGTTGAAGCTATGACAGAATTTTTCATAATTTACAATTTTAAAATTATATATATTATTACATATATGTATATATTTTAGCCGAGTTTAATAGGTACACTACTACAGTTGAAAACTAGTGTTCTTTACAATCTGTATGTAGGATTGAGGATGGAAGATCTGTATGTAGGATAATATGTGCCCAGCAAATTACGAGTATATGGAAGAGGATATTGACTATGCATCTTACCGGATACAAGAGCGGCTGCAGTCTTGTCAGACACATGATGATAGCTTCTAACAAAGCTAAATCGTTGAACGATTCCAGTGCCTTCACCAGTATACGGAGTAATTGCTTCATATCGTCATCAGTCACGTTCTTACCTAAAATATACAAATATTCGATAGCAGAGTTCATAGCCAGGGGGTTCGAAGCCCTGAATCGATGTGCGTGTGACAAATACCAAACTTTGTTTTCAGGCCATGTTCTAGAACATGGAAGAGGGTACTTTTGAATATATTAAGATAATAATTTAATTTGACTTAGTTTAATTAAATTAAATTAAATTAAAAGACTAAATAACGATTTAATAAGGATAAATTATCTATTTTTATACATATATGTCGAAGTTTATGGATATAACTGTATCTATTGCTTACTATTTTAATTGAATATTTAAAATTAAAATCGGGACAATATTTATGGTAAAACAATGTCATTAATTTTCTTTTCAAGTCATGGTTAGTTCTTCACATGCAAATCATTAAGGTAATAAATATAGAATTAGTGATAAGTTTGCCACTATATAATTTATACATACTTATACATCCAAAGACGATGAGAGCGCGAGGTTGTAACGCAGGATTGAAACAAAACGCAAAACTCTTCGCCAAAGATGTCCTGAAATAAATTACATTATTTAATAGCAGCGCCACAAAATATAGCTCTCTCTCTCTAAATATCTCAAAAATCTTATATAAAAGAATTGTATAATAGATAAATTCTGATTTTATTTAAGTAACTATTTGTGATTAAAAATATTTACTTCATATATTTCCATTGTAACAGGATATAACATATAATTTTAAAAACCTTAATCCTGTAATTAGCGCGTTGAACCATTCAAACAAACTCTTCAGCTTTATAATATTAATATAAAAAAGTTTGCTCCGCGATTTTGCACCTTAAGCAGATCTAAAATTAGTCTGTAACACTTACCAAGTGTCCAACCAATCACAGTCCGGTATATCTCTCATGCAAGCCTCCAATAACTCCAGTAAAGCGTCTGTTATAGTCTCCAAGGATTGTAACGGTAGTCTCTCTCTGTCTGTGTGCGTGGGTGCGAGTGGGACAGATGCGCTAGTTATAGCTGTACCCCCACTTGAAGATCCTGATTCGTTACATGCTGAATGTTGGTGTTCAGCGTAGCGGCTGTAAATTATTATCGATATTGTTGTAAAAGGTGACGTAATGGGTGCAAGAAAGGACAAATTGATGAAATAAAAATAAAATATATTACTGTAAAAAAGTGGAAATTTTCACAATGACAAACAATATACAACAAAAAACAAAATTATAATCAATCAAACATATCTTCTTTTTTTAAAACTAAAGCGGTCAACGAATTATATAAAAAGGAGGTTTTACTATCCCCAACAGATATATTATAGTAGGAATGTGAAACCAATGAAATAATAAAAAAAAACAAAATCTTAATTTTAGGTACTTTTTTTATTGTGGGTTGGCAACACTACATTCATATTTATAGTGATCTGTGCCTAACGATTCTCACTGAATTTGAATTTTCTTCTATGTTATGTATTCTTTACCGGTTATTTACGGACTTAATTGATTAAGTTTCACTGGATTTTTCACACGCACGACTTTACACATGATTATAATACTGTAGAAAAAAATTGAATATTTTAAAAGTTGTTTTAACGCACTGTCTCTGGATCTTATAATCGCCAGTAACTGCCATGATTTCATTTCTAATTGTCAACTTCTTAAAGACGCCGAATTAATTGATAAATTTATGTAAAAGAATCTGTTTCAAGGAAAATAGTATTCTTTAAACTCATAAATTGATTTTCACAAAGGTTTCTCTTGTTCTATTTCTTTATTGTAAAAAAAGACGTTATAATAAATTTAAAAAAGATGTGATAATTCACCCGTTTTTACTTACAAATTTATTTTGACATTATGACTCGATAAAATTATTGTCGAATTATGACGTCAAATTCGCTTATCGAGAGATCAATGCTTAGTGTTTTATAGATGATACTTTATTTTACTCACCAGTCATTGGAGTGTCTGTTGTATGGACTCCTGAACGCGGTGACAGCGGCCGACTTCACCTTTGATATCCCAAACATCTGATAAAACTTTGGGAGGGCAAATTCGTCCAACGACAGCATTAGAACTCTTTGAGTTTCCTCTGAGAATAAATATCAATTTGATGATGAGACATTGTACTTGCTCGCCAGTTGGCGCCACTGTCGAATTAGGTCTTGTCACTGTCCTGTCAGAAGTACGAAACCTTTCTACGAAACCATTATCAACTTTTATTTCATACTCTTCCGTAGTACTTACGGCGAATTCAAGCGAAATTACCCTTATATCGTCAAATTCCTATATTAAATCTTAATGCAATAATATAAAACGAAGCGGGTTTTAAATGACGTGATCAAAACATATTCTGCGCGTAGAAGAAACACACGCTCCCTCAATATATATACTAGCTTACGTTCGCGGTTATTACAAATGTTATATAGCCTTTCCCGATAAATGAACTATAGCACACAAAAATAATTTATCCAAGTAGTTCCAGATCTGAGCGCGTTCAACCAACCAAACTAACTTCAACCTTATGTTCAGCTGTTAAATCTGTAATTTAATGCCTAAAAATTAACTTTGTAACACTCACCTGTAAAACTAGGTGTAGTACAGGTACACAGTGAGTGTATGATGTTAATAACAAGGCCGTGAGTGGCGGCTCGCATGGATACTGTCCCGGAACAAACGAGGAATGTCACCGTATGGAACAGGTAGGGCAAATGTGTCGCCACGTCCAGGCAGTTATTGAACGACAACATTAGCTAGAAGGGAACAAACAGAGCTAAGGTTAGCAGCTGGTTCTGTCTAGCATTCGAGTTATACTTAATGATAACATTTATTTGATAGCAATGTTATTTTCCACAATTTAAACACATAGTATACAGTTTAATAAATATATAGTTTGTAATGTCATCATCAACAGCTCATTTATTTATTTAACATTTTATGTAAATACAAAGACAATTAAAGAACACAACAGAATATAAGAGAATTGTACAAAGGTACTGTTTATTTCTATAAGAAATCTCTTCCATCAAAGTGACATCGAAAGGTAGAGGGGCGTGTACCAATACTAATATAATTAAATACATATATACATACGCACAATATATTTAGATACTCTGTAAAGAGAAATAATGTGCTTTTACTCTTGTCCTAAAGTGCACCAATGTTACTAAACTGCTTATATACTAATCTCTTAAAGCATAATTTTACAAATAGCTTAAATTTTTAAAGCCCATTTAAATACGTGACTTTTATCTGTTTTGCAGATCATATACTTACCAAGTATCTCGCTAGTATAGCAATGTCATCCCACATCATATGTTGCTCCAACATGGCGGTCGGCGCGTGGCATGTCTTGTCCACCACCTACGACATACCTGCTAGCATTACTCCGTGACCTCGCGCCGGCTGGCTGAGAGGTCAGCACCCTTAGCTACATTCTACTCGGCTTGGGACCCAACTTAAACCCCAGTCGAAACAAATGTTTGTGACAGAAAATATTGCAATCAAAACTTATATAAGAAACATTTATACTCAAGGAAATTTGGAATGGTGGATCAATTGGCCAATTTCGTTAAAACAACAAAAAAAAAACAAAAAATAAAAAAAGTTCTATAACTTAAAAAGTATAGATTCGTTTAAATTCTAAAACTTATAATAAAAATATATTGTAAAACTGTTTGTTTTCGAATTCCGAAACGGCTTAAAAGACTTTTATGATTTATTTTTTGTATATTTGTTGGGGTTGAAAATATGTTGCATGCTATTTTTTATATCTCTATAAGGGTGCCCTTTCAAAATTGACATAATTTATATGGTAAAACTTATCATATCATATCATAAACTAAACCGGGTCAGCTAATAGTACATTCACAGTTTTATATCGAACACTTTGCAAAACCAGGGCATTTCAATATGAGGTCATTATAAGGATAGGCTTTACTGAGAATTAGTCCAAAGTAGAATGGGGCATTACCAGAATAAGGCATATCGCGATTGTACATAAACAAAATATCATGTAAAATTCGTAAGAATTCATAAATGTTTAGGAAAGTCTCGTCAGACACATAATATTGGCCTACCTATATCTGCCTAGGTACCTGACCCGCTCATTTCATTACGTTAACCCCCACCAATCTACCAGTTCCTTCCCGACGCTTGACTGACTGACATAAGTACTCGCGGTGTACGCCACGTTGCCCTCGTTGTCCCGTTTTCTGTTGCCCATCAGTACTATCCTAGTGTTGTGCCTACCAAGTGAGACTCAGGTTACACCTACATACCTGTATCGGCGAGAGGGTAATGTACCTAGCTATACAATAAACTAACTTAGCCCAGCTCCTTCCCCAAAGAATGATCTAAATACAATTTGAAAGCATAAGTAAATAAAATAAATAAATTAAAAAGAAAAGAAACTCACAGTGGCCGGGGTGACAGGACTCAGGATATTATTTGGTAGTTTAGTCAACGCCTGTAGGATAACGCAAAATTCATTCACTCAATTGAATAAGACACCGTTCATTCATTTTACAAAACTATGACGTCGCAAACAAAAAAGTTTAGTTAATAAGATTGTCAGTATTCAAAACACAATATGATATTTAAGTATAACATGGGTTCTTTTAAAAGAGGCGTGAAAAAGCACTTTTTGGGCCTGCAAGATGAGGGGGCCTAGGGCAGGGTCACATATGGACTCCTCTACTGCTTATCATCAGGTGGTGTTGAATCATTTGCTGTGCTTTATATAAAAAAGTACCTTAATTTAATGTTGTTTAAAATTAGTTATTAATAGTTGTATTGTAGGTACGCAAGTTATAGTTAGTAATTGTCAATCAGTTTCTTTATTTCTTTTGCACGTTTTTGAGCAGTCGTGGTTTCCTTTTCTTTCACTTCTAAATACAGTCTATAGACTCTATCTTACCATTAACAACTCCAATAATGATTCTTCTCAGTTCTTCCTAAGAGTAGTTTTAATAGAAAATACCAAGTCTCTGTTTACATATCCACTTTAAATATACATATTTAATACATAAATAAAATTAATTAAACAGCGAAATGAACGACTGACCCGACACATTCTTCCGATGATTTTCTTTGAGACCAGCAGTACGTTGGCGGAAGCCAGGGCGACCGCTGTATCAGCCATGATCTCGACCATTGGAGACCCCAAGCCTACGAGCAGAGGGGCAAAGATATTTTGTAGAAATTTAGGATGACATATTCTAAATATAAGCTTAGCTTTATGGCTTTTAAAATGGCGTTATAATTTGCTAGGTCACCTTTCACTAGTGGTAGTAAAAAAATCAAAACTTATTCCGTGCCTTATTGTAGTAACAATGTCTCATTGAATGAGATCCTTATATCGTATCGAATGTGCAGATCTTATAACGATAAAGTTAATATCTTAGACATATCTCAGAGTTTTTATTCATATAGCAAGAATTCATATAGTTACGTATAGATCTCAAGCAAATTGAGTTAACCTGTAGAAGTATTGGTCTCTTGTTTTGATTTATGTACCATATCTAGAATAAATGCTACGTGCAGCAATTATAGGCCTCACAAGGTTTTACCTTTTTATAATAGAATTTGAGGCATACACATAAAAGAGCGCTTAGCGCCTTTTATTAGTTGTAACATGGAAAGTGAAGAAATGTTTGATCTTACCCTAACTTACTCAGAAGCACGAGTGTCTCATCTTCGCCTACAAAGAGATTTCGTGTCTTGTTCCATTGAAGCGTAGCTAGAGGGTGGAATTCCTTCCTCAATATATTCCTTCTTCATACAACATAGGTTCCTTTAGAAGAGCCGTGATATGTCACCTTTTGTTTGTGAGGCGGTGGAGGTGGCTAGGGCAGTATGCTGCATGATACGACACCTTAACGAGCATATGGATTCGTACTGCTACTCACCTTCAGTCAAATTGAGAATCTTCTCCTTTTTGGAGTTAGTCCTAAATTAGCCAGTACTTGGGTTAGCACGTACCTGAGTTAACACTCCGCTGTATAAAGCTGTCCAGCACCATATCGATAAGTTCTGGCACCTGGCCTATAGACCCCCAGATCTTGGCTTGGACGGACGGATACATTTCTGTCTCCTCGATGGTAAGAGTGATTAGTTTCTCTAGGATTTGGGCGACCTGTTTCTGGCGACGAGATTCATCAGAAGGCTTACAGAATCTAGAAGAAAATTTAATTATATAAATTAAAAAACTATAGTTGTACCTTGACAAGACCTAATTCTCTTCTTAAGTAGAAATTTTAATTCGAAGGACTGCACTGACTGTTCGTGTTACCATATTTTGAAGAATATTAATATTTCGATTTCGACGAACTCAATCCGCATAGCGACGTCAACAAATTTTGCTTTATCTTGCACACACTACTTTAAATTTTCCGAATCTCAGCAAATATTAAAAAGTGTGACCACTTTATAGGTATTCTAAAATTCGGAAGATTAGATTTGAGAACTGTGGATTTAGTGGAGTGATCCTTTTGAGAAGTGCACTATTCAAGCATGGTATACAAGTTACGAAGTGGTTAACAATTTGTTCGATCAACAAAAAATATATCTTCATACGCTTTTAAAACATTACGTAACGAAAATTTTCATATTATTTGTGGTAAGTGAAAACAATGTAACTTCTCAAATCAAAAAGATGCCCTTACCTGACTAAATTAGCCAGCCATGGTGTCATATACTCCAAACACAAATGCTTCAATTCAATTGTAGATCCTCTAAAACCCTATTAATCACAAAATATTTTATTAAACTAAATCAAGTTCTATTCACTAGCATTAAAGACAAAATTATCGTGATTACACACCTGAATGCATTCTTCTAGAAACTCCAGCGTCAAATGTGGTTCGTTATGTGCCAATTTTTCGCTTACAGACTTGATGAAGATCGTATTGTTTGAAGGTATGCATAACCCTAAAGACAATAGGATTTAAAACACTATTCTTGTGCCTATGCAATATCAAAAAGATAAAGTTTCGACGTAGTGTGTAGGCACGACATACTCACCTGACGTCTCCAACAACTGTCCCTCGATCTTTAGGTGAAAGGTCGCAGTGAGTGCGCACAGCTGATTATACGCCGCGGTACGCAAGTTGGGGTCACACGAGCCGAGGTTCAGTAACGCCATATTTAGCAGTGTCCCCGGTACGTCTTTCGGACGAATCTTTTGATGTACTGTTACTGAATCCTGGCAATTCAATTATGATATTTTAAATACAATTTAAGTAACAGGTGTACTACTAAAGTTGGTTCTATTGCTCTATCGTGTTATTGTCCTAACCTTGTGCAAATGTACTTTAACAAAATACCAATTTATTAAAAGTCCACCATATTTTTTTAATGCATATAATAATAAGGTCTAAAAGGATTGTCACTAGCTTAATTGAAAGCTTAAAACTAAAGTCTTGGCTACACTTCGTAGACTTAAACAGAATACGTGATGAATTGCTACTGCGACTATTTACTATAATTTAATTTCAAAAGATAAATACATTTATCTGTACTCTTACACTTGGCTTCACCATTGACAGCCTAGTTTATATGGACGTATCCTTATTATTATTTTAAGCTAAAGCTAAGTAGTTAATTCGTTGTTTACGGTTGTCATGGCAACCACTTTCGCCCACCAACCTGCTTTTTGGCCTGCGTGGTAATGTCATGGCTTCATGGTGTTTTTCCCACGAAAATCGAAGACTACTATTAATGGCAAGATCAAGTACAATACAATAAAGTTTTGTTTTTTCTATTTATTTATTAGGACTTTTATCTAGAGACATGTCAGTCCTATCGGACTCTCCTAACAGATATTCACAATACATAAGCAAACATTACACAAATTAGTTTAAATCGCAGAAGGCGGCCGCAATCTGCGCAGAAGGTTATAAAGGCCAGTTGCTCCTTCTGAGACAGATTCTGCCAATAAACATTGAACCCCTATGTCTAGTCTGTTTACGTTCATTCTGGCAAACAGCGCCCGCCTCTCAGGCTGTTCCCGGACACAATCCATTAACAAGTGTTGAACGTCTTCAATTACATCACATATTTCACAATTGGGTGAATCTATCTTCTTCATGAGATATCCAAACTTGTTAGATGGATAATGTCCGGAGCGAATTCTATTCAATGCTATTATGTTCAATACAATAAAGTTGATATTATAACTTACCGGCTGACTCAACTCCCATCTGTTGCGTATATGTATAATAGATTGTACGATGTTATCACAGTCATTGTGGATGAAGCTGAGCGGTGTGGCTTCGTTGATGATTGACAGAGAAAACTGATTGTCGTCTACGAGGCATACCTATGGATACAAATATTTATTTCGTGAAAATACAATATTTTGAACTGAACTATTGAATTGACTGATGTCCAATAAAGATATATTCTATTATATTTTATATACGTATGTTTGTTTCTAACAGCTTAATTAACAACTAAAAGAGGTTAACATAAGTTAGTTGGGTCAAGCTTCAGATCCAGAAAGCTGTGCTCCCAGATATGATCTTACAGACAAGTAAGTATAAATAGTTACGAGGCGGCTACCCGAATACGAGTTGGTTTCAAAGAAACGCAGTCCTTTCCACAGAAACTCTATCCAAATTTTGATATATATATAATATACTTTATATTGCACAACAGTTAGAATATAATAGAATGTAAATAGTTAAGTTAGTTGTTGGTTAGTTAGTTAATGTAAATACAGAAAGAAAGTAGAAACAAATACAACCTTTGGATGGACAGGAAAGACAAGATATTGATATCTAGCAAGAAGTTAGAGCTTATGTTATGGATACTAGATAACGGAGAAATATAGATAGTATACATAGGATTAGTATTTAAATTTATCAGTACACGCGACATCAATTGTCGCCAAGCACTTATTCTACCCTGTATATAAGTATCACATTTTTAATTATACTAAGCTCAGCAAATAACTCGACACCACCTTATGATAAGCAGTAGAGGAGTTCACATGTGAATATAGCTAGTGAAGCATGCGACATACTGCCCTAGCCCCCCTCACCTTGCCGGCCCAAAATATACTAAATAAACATAGAAACATCCATTACGCGTAGACAAATTTTCGTAGTCATCATACAAATATCTGCTCAGGATTCAAACCCAGGACCTCTGGCTAAGTAACCAGACCACTCGACCAGACGAACCATAAACAATATGAGGGTAGTACACGGTTCTTTGAATTAAATTAGATCTAAAACAAAAACTATTTTCTCTTCTTGATAATATGGCGTGTTTCTCCTTACTTCGTGCTTAAAAATCCTTCTAATAGATAATTGAGATCATTTATGAGTAACTAACCAAATTACAAATGAGAATTAGTTTGATTAACGCAACTTCTGCACAACAAAAACACTATGTTGTTATTGTGTTTTGTAAATACTATTATGGCAATGAATACCATTATTTATTTATTGGTAGACTCTAATATAATTTGATAGATAGATAGATAAAACATTTATTTCCATCTCTACATCACACACAATTCATCCAGACAATACATAGATTAACTGACAAACATTTAATAAAGGTATAAAGGTAGGACCTTTGTGTGCGCTGCAAAAGTGCAAAAGGGTCGCAACTCAGTGACTAATTTTGTTCACATCTGGATGTGAACAAATTAATTTAAACATACTTACTTCATCAATTTCAGATGCGTAATAAACATCGTTTAGTAACACAGGCAGACCTAACACTTTAGTTTTCTCAACTGAAGTGATTTGTAATGCTGTAGGTCCCACCTATAAAGAAAAATATCCTTTATGATTATCATGAATATAACCACAAAATATTCTATTTAAAAAAACCTCTACAGCATAAAGCGAATTCCAATTGAATTTATCTAGCATCTTTAGAAGCTCGTATTATGGATACTAATGTTTTTTAAATTATCATCCTAAAACAGATAGAATTCGTATCTGCATTACGAATTAAGGCATAAAAATGGAAATATGGTAAATACGTATCTGTAGATACGAATTGAGGCATTGAAAATATTTATTACAACAGCATAAAGCGAAATTCTAATAAACTTTATGCAGCATCATTAGACGCTTGAATTATAGATACTAATCATAATACGAAATTTCAATAAATCACCATAAAAATAGATAAAATTCTTATCTGTAGATACGAATTGAGGCATAAAAATGGGATTAAGGTGCGCACTACCTCACGTGAACTAGGGTCATTTTTGTATCTCAGGTTATTAATCCTTCACCCAATAAAGCGGTCTTATATCTAATAAATAGAATTATTTGATCGCGCATTTAAAAATAATTTGCTTCCAATTTTTGGTTGGACATAGAAAGAATAAATATAAGAATACTAATTAACATACACCTATACATGTCTCGTACTAACATAATGTCTAATCATATCAACCCACACAATAAATATAGGAACTAAGTAGTAACAATGAAAATGATTTCAGTATTAAAAATTGACAACATTTGTCAACAGTCGATGAAGATGATGAATGGCTACTTCAGACGGTGTGAACCCCTAAGAAAGAGAAATTCGGAAAAAATCTAATTACATACCTTGATAGCAACTTTGGTGTCCTTGTGCGACAATTTCAAAGCGTTATTGAAAACTTTGAGATCCTCTTCCAAAGCCAATGTGGCGCCAGGTAACTTTTGTTGTTCGCTGTCCACGTACTCGCTCAGCCTGCTGTGGTTGTCAATGAATACTAGTTTGCGGTTACCCTATAACAAACATATAATTATACAAATACGAATATTTTATTGTTCAATTTAATACATGTTTGTTTCAAGCATATGTCAGACTTGTCCATTAAACTTTTGTTGTGATTTAAAAATTAAAATATTGATTTATATTTAAAATTGTATTTATTTTAATTAATTATAGGTAAGAAAGTTATCCTAAGAATAAAAATTGTTTAATGACTTCTCAGTACAACTTCGTTTCTTATTGGTCGGAAAACTACCAATCAGAGGCGAGTGCGGTGGGGTGAGTTGAGTGGGGATTACAATTCCGACTCAGCTCAGCCTACAGCAGTCGAGGCATTATTGGATTGTAACTCGTAGCGAACAGTAGTCTCAGTTCTCTGTTTAAGTTTATTATTGTAGCCAGTCTAAATAAATATTTAATATTACTGCAGTGTTTTAATCATAACAGTTTATATAACTAATACGTGTACTAGGATAAAAACGCTCTTCTCTCGTTTTACCTATAGCATGTTAACAAAAAAAAATGCGAAACCACAATGCATGTTCTCTGCTTCTGCGGACCTTTAATGCATAAACGAAGCATTTACATAGGGAAGCACATAGTGCACCCTGAGGAGGTGCAACATATTACTGTACAAAGAATCTGGAAATTTCTGGAATCAGCGGGGCTAGGCAGTGAAATTTAAAGGGCTGCCACAAAAGATCAACACTGGTCGAAGTGGCTTATGGGGCCCAAAAGAAACTGTATAATAATAATAATACTTGCCTACCTTCTTTAGTTTATCTCCTTTATGTGTAGCTCCTGGAAGACATTTATTTTAGGAATAAACGGTACCTAATTCACATTTTCCCCTTCTGTTAGAATTCTCTTATTACAGTACTTAGTATTACATTTCATAATGTATTAAGTTACAATAATATAACGTTCATGCGAAGCTAAAAAACTAAAATATCTAAGCGCATGTATATTTTTTTTAAATTTATAACATACATTACAGAATAGTATTGTTGAAATCATTTCAAAGCTCAAAATAATATAAAAATATGTAATAGTTCTACACTGTACTCCAAAAATATGTACGCTATTTAAACAAAATTTTCTATGAGTAAAACAGATACTTAATCAATTATTGTCTCTGACAATTATTTTACATAATTATACTGTTATTACATATACATATATTAAGTAAATGAATTAATCTGATAAATAATAAGGTATGTATATATAGGTATATATGTATAAATAGATGACTATAATTATGTTTGGTAAAGAGGAAACAAAAAGCCCTTACCCTCAAAGGAGAGAGTATAGCTTCATGAAACTTGGTATACTCTCTCACCCAGCTGTTGCAGTTGTATATGTAGCAGGCGTGTATATTTATATATGCCACCTCCGGTAGTACTGTGAACCATTTCTGTAGGAAATCCGTTCTAAAAATTGACAAGATTTCGTTTTAAATTCTTAAGGTTAGTCACAAAATATTGTTAAAAAAAACTATCGGTAAAGAGTTATAATTTAAAGGATAAAAAGATATTCGCCACGATTTTTGCATTTAATCTAAAATGAAGGTCCTCTATGAAGAAGCCTCTTTTTCATTCTAATTCAAACAGAAAGGAATAGTCAACTTTTAGATTCATCAAGATTTTAAAACAGCATGTGTTTAAGTAACCAATTAACTTCGATCCGAAACATCTGTCCCTTTCTGTTCGGTTTAGAGAGGCTGAGCAATGATCTTACAGGAGATATCTCTAGTCTATGTAGGCTGGTAGTCGGCCACCCTCCAAGGCACATGAGATGAAAGAGTATATTTTTAAGAATATCATGAAATAAAACTATAATTTAAAAACCGCGCGTTTCATTAAAAAACAGCGTTTTATTCTGATTCTAAAAATCGTTATCCAAACCTGAAAACAACAGTCATTTTCTTGTCAAAACGTTTTTTATAACAAGACATGTGTTCGATTTGGTTCAGCGAACGTCTATATAGGATTTTTTAAATAAAACATATTACATGAACACGCAAGTTGCTTTTTGATTTAGATGACCAATAATAGTGATATTAATTTATTATTATTATTTAATTAAAAAAAACATTTGAATTAAAGGTAAGATTTGTTGCAAACACTTCATAATTACTCAAGTAAACGGCGGTTTAAAATAATTCAAGATCCTCTGAACATAAGTTATAAGTTACTTTTCCAATATTGTGTTTGAAAGAAGCGTTATGCGTGTGAACAGGTGCTAACGGGTTCTAGTCCATTCATTCAAAATATTTAGTCTTATATTTAAATATCTCATTATAAATATATTAACTGCTGTATGGCATAACTACCAATAAAATAAATCTTCTAAATGGCTGTAAATTTGTCCTTCCTTATAATAATTAGTGTATAGGTATATAAAATCAAATTTTTTATTTAACTTTAAGTATAGGACAATTTGCTATTATTTTAACTATTATTATTAATATTAAGCTAATAACTGAATACTTTTCAGTATAAAAATTATATTCTTCAATCTTGATTTTCAAAATAGTATATAATGTAACAAGACTGAATAAATGTATTTTGACTTTGACTTTAAACTTTCATTCAATATATTATTTTTATCGTGGGGTGTTTTCAACTACCAATATCAAACTTTTCCTTTCGTTCTACTCCGTGCACAATAGAATCAAAGCCATTATTAAAAAACATATATTATTATGATAGTAAACGTAGAAAATTTAATAAAATTACTTAGAGACATTAATATTTGTTCTGTCAACTAAACATTTTTTAATTAAAAATTTAATAAGATGTATTACTTACCAAATACTCTAAATTTATAATGCATTCATGTAAAAAATCTTCAGCTTAATTCTAAGCATTCAATAATCTACTTTATATAGTTCATGCATACAGCATAAAATCTATTAAAAAGCACCCCTGCTTGTATCAGCGCGTGCTGACTAGCCATACTCTAGCCATAAGTACAATGCGGTCCAGGTAAGAGTAGGTTGGTGATATCAGCAAATTCTGACGTCATAGACATGAGTAGTTTCATGTCTATGACGTCACAATTGCGATTAACTCCATCGAATGTTTATTTTGAAGGCAAAGTACTGTTTGTTATATGAATCGATTTGGAAACTCACGAAACACAATTAAGTTCGAAGCATAAGGCCAGGTTAAAATTGCAAAACAAATTTTATTGCAATATTTTACAGTGCAACGTGTAAGTAAACATGCATTACATTATATCGTGAATTGTTAACAGGATGAGAGATTATGATTGCTAAACGTAAAGATGTCTTACTAGAAATTAATAAAAATAATATTGACACTTGGCATACCTAAGCGGAGTTTCTTGTGCCGCTTCTTTTCTAAAGCTAGAGGTTTAATTATTGATAAAGGCGAAGAGCTACCCCGTTGAGAATTTAATTATACAATAAATATATATAATAAATTTCAAAATCATTTCCAAAATTTATTTAATGATAGGTATATTATATAGTAATAGGAAATGTTTCTGGATCCAAATTTTACTTCATATGTGAAATAGAGTTTTTCATGCTATCTATTCGAGGTGAAGGGTTTCTCGATAAGTGTGAGCAAAATGGGTCATCTCAGCACAATTAACGACAGTGATGAAATGACTTTTGAATTTGAAAAACTTTTTCAATTAAAATGTTTGAAAGCAATTCGAATCAACCTCGTGTGACGTACTTTAAATCTCTTGCCACGCTAAGGATTATACTATAGAATCCATCGCTAAGCTCGGGAGTTACATTATAATCCGAAACGAAGGATTCCCTGGATTCAAACAATCGCTCTCGCTCTCTTGCATTATTGCAATTATTTTGGTCTCTTGTCTATTAAAAATCTATTAAAAATTTAATAAAATTTTTAAATAATGATTTCTATTGACTTTAACACTAGATATACCAGCGATTTGAATATATGTCAACAACAAAAATTATATTTATTACTAATGTATATAAAATAACATTAAGTTTATAAAACGTACTCTCTAATTATAGCTACAAAAGTTATAACATCATTTCTGAAAAAAAATATGTGTAATATAGTAGGAATTTTGAATTGAAATTGCACGACCAGTCTAAATGACTAAGTAAATCATAAGGTCTGGTAAATCTAGTGTTAAAAAATGTATTTTTATTAAAATTTATTATGTCGCTACGCCAAATGGGTATCATATTGCATCCAAATTATTGTATTTCCACTTGTATTCGACATATGAAAGCAATAAATCTCTTTGAATCTTCTGTTTCCAGTAAGACGCCACCTACCGAACACAGCTACAAGCAATAAGCGTGGTGGGCACAACAGTCATACTCTGATCTACCTGAACCTGTTATCCGAGTTCGTGTGCGTGAAGTCCACTATAAGCTCGAATGGTTGCTGGCAGAACGGCTTTAGGGTCAGGATCACGTGATAGATCAGAAGGTCTGCGTTGACTTCGCCTATTCTATCAAATTAAAGAAAATATATTTTACATTGGTACACATTCAGCCTTAACTCTATCGATATCTATCAAATTAGATAATAAGTATAAATACATCGCTAATCAATACCGTAACCATAGTAACAGTTATTGTAACGACAATGAATATCAAATTGAAAGCAATTATCATCGATTTCTATGTATAGGACCGACTTATCTTTCAATATCAAAAATTAAAATATTTTATTAATTTACCTATGTAACAAAATTTTGGTGATACACCTATTAAATAAAATAAAACCTGTATCAGGTAGTCACCGTTTATACAAACTTATATTATAATTTTGTTATTCGTGTGACCATGTGTGTGTGTGTGTTTGAGTGTTTTGTGTGTGTGTGTTTCTGTTTAGATTTAACGTTATGCCAAAATAATCAAATTATTAATAATCAAATAAAAGTTTATAGATTAATGTCCTAAAAATAAATGAGCAATAAAAACACTTACTTGTATCTCCTAGATATAAAATAAAACACTGGATTCCCAATCTTGCTGGTTCCTGCTTGGTAAAATATGTTTAGGCTTTTAATGCTTTTAAATTCTTCTTTTTCGTGCATATTGTGCTTCACTATGAACTCCTCGAAGTTGGTAGAAGACATGTCTATCGAAGACCAACGAGCGTACGATGAGAACAGGAGGCCGGATGTACTGGAAAATGAGCTCAGTTTTAAAAGCGATAGCGTTGCTTCTTGAAATGCTACAACCAATTCAATTGATAATGCTGCATTTAAATAAGCTATATTATTAAGTTGTGTGTGTGTACATCAAACACACACACGCAATTTAATAAAATATTATTCAACATAGAGAGAATGTACATGGGTACTACTTATTCGAAATTCAATTACCTTTGTAGCAAGACCATCCATATTGTTCTAACCAAGAATTAGTCAAAGACACCTAGTTAAACGTTTTAATTAGTCGTTCTAATATTGGCCCTGATTCTATTACTATTCATTAGTATAGACTAAAATTAATTTATTGTTCAGAATACTCTTTCATTACAATCCGAACAAAACAGTGAAAGACCGTTCATATCATTTGACGTTTACAAAATGGCGATTGTAACGAAATTTAGACTTCAAATTTAAAAAAAAATGAAATAAGTCAAAACTGGATGTATCGTCTAAGTTGTAAATAAGTTCACATTTCTAAATTATACCATCACTTTGTTGTATTAATAGAAGAGAGAGGCAGACTCGGGGCCAATATTAAATATTTCACCATTGTTACACAGTTTAACTAATGAACATAATATATATTCTAATTGAGTGTTCTTCTACTAATGATTCAATTTAATACATACGATTCAACAGGCTTGTGTTCTGGCGGACCCAAGTATGCTAGGAGTGTCGCCATCTATAATAAAAAACAGCCAATTATTGCAACAATATCCTTGCCTTCTGAAGCACAGAGGCATGAGGTGTTACAAATATTTGCAAAAGTTGGTTTGTTCTCGTAATAGTAACGGAGCGCTTGAAAAACTCGTGCTACTCAAACAGTACCTTACCGTAACTTATTAAAATCCAAATTACCTTAGCAAAATTATTATATTATTTATTTATTTAACACAAAGAAAATTAAAGTAATTAATATAATTAAGCCTGACTAATCTTATCCTGATGCCTTGTTAAAGTATAAGACACGTCAAAAGGCCTTATTATAAATAAAAATTACCTTATCAAAAGGTCTTCTCCCAACAGCTTTATGGTCCCTACTGCAGGAGAGATAATCTCCTATCCTCTCCTGATGATTCCATAGTAAGCGATGTAGAGCGACTACGTTGGCGTCACTGATGAAGGAGAGATTGTGAGACGTCTGATCCACGCTTTCGCAGTCAGACGCTATTTGGATGAAAAACCTGAAAAGAAGTAGGTATTCGTTTTTATATATGTCGTCGTGGCTCAATCGTCGAACTGAGCTGTTCGGGATTTGACTACGCATATCATTATACTTTGTTTTAAATAACAGCAAATGACTCGATATTGCCGGATGGAAATCAGTAGGAGGAGTCCCTATGCTCGTTTAGCTTGTACATGTGACATAATCCTCCCAGCACCAACAAAAAGTACACTTGAAGGAGCCCCTAGTTATATGAGGGAGGTAGGCGACATACGCTGGTCGTTCTTTACACGGCGTTTATTTTTTGATTTTCCAAAAATAAAGGTATAATAGACAGTTAGGTTATTTTATTCAAAAATAAATGGATAAGACAATTTTTTAAAATTAGAAACTGGACTATAGGGTCCGAGAAAGAAGTATTTCAAATAACGAAAATGAAACATCGTAACTAACTGAAGGGCTGCGTAATATGATTCGTCCAACGAATGGCACCGAAGCGTTGTGAATTTAGCGTTTTTAGTATCAATACACAGTTTGGTATAATAAAGTGTCATATCAATCTGTTCCAAATATGGGCTTTAAAACTGTCTGCCTGAAAACTGAACGCCCACGCGTATCCCTACCCTTCACTTCATTTAAATTCGTTTAAAAATATGAATAATAACATATATATTGTACGGTATGGTGTGGTATTGTATTTAGATTTAAGAAATTAATAACAATAAGTTAAAATTAAATGTTTATTTAAGAGTTACTAATTTAACATTAATAAATTATTAAAAATTACTCAATCGATGCGCCGCTGACGCATTAAATAGACCGTACATATTTATTTATTAAAGACAATATAACTTTAAAAGGCCATTATAAGTACTTACTTGCGCCCTTGCTCAAAATGAGCTCTCAAGAAATCGTTGAAGGGTAACATATGTTGTTCCTTGGAGAACTCCACGTGGTTTGCGATGTTTTGCAATATCTTGGATACCAGCATCAGGCCGCGGCGGAGCTGAGCCGGCACCGGCCGGGAGACTATGCCCATCTCTTGAGGGGATACTAACCGATAGGAACAACACAAAGTGAGAAGAAATCCACAGTCGCTGATAGAGTATGTCTGACATCAGTAAGAGAGACACTCGCTAATCATTACATCAGAAGTATATACATTAGATATAGATATATCTAGTGCGAGGCTTCAATATATATTATATTCTGAGATAGATATTTCTATGCACTTATATAATAATTAGATTTAATATAACAATCGGCTCAATTGTGATACCTTTACTTATGTGAAATAAAAGGTAAAATTACTCATGCACACAAGTATACACATAACACACACACACTCACACACACGCACTCATATATTTCTTAGTATTTTTTTATTATTTGTGAACTTAAATTTAAGAATAATTAATTATTAAACTAAAATTATTACATTAACCGAAAATATAAAGGGATCCAGGGCATACGGCCAGTTCGTCTATGTATTTTTTTTAATGAAAAGTTTCGTGACTATCTTATGTAATATGATTTATTATTTTGAATTAAAAAATACTTGTCGATTCGTTATTATTTTCTCACAGTTGTTAGGAACAGGACCCGGGATATAGCAGTGTCTCAGGACTGTTTTCTTAAATCTCTCGCTATGCTCTGGGTTAATATCCTTCGTTATGCTCGCGATTCAAGTCCGCACCCATGAGATAAACCACGTTTTATTCCCTTGGTATATAACCTACTATTATTACGGACTTACCAATAGCTGGATTGATGAATCTTAGAAACAGAACTGTTCCAACAGCGCCAACACTCGTTTGAGGGAATTGAGCGAATCGTTTGCTCAACACCTGTATATAGAAAGGTTGAAATTTAACAAGAGAATGAAATTCAATAAGATAGATAGATAAAACATTTATTCCAAGTACTTCACCATACACACAATAATCAGTACACCAATATATAGCTATTTTGTAAGAAATTTCCTGAAGCCTATATACTTTCTATGTAAAATACTTTATATATATAATTTATGTATAATTCACAAAGGGCAGCGCCATCTGTTGCCACCGATCGAAACTAATCATTTGCTACGGTCATACAATGGGTGATATCTATCAAACCATAGAATCTGCTGAAGCATTTTATATGACAAGCTATCTAGGCATATGCAGTTCAGTATAAATATCATAACACATTGAAGTCAACTCTTCTGGCATCCACGCAAACCAAAAGTAAGTTATCCAACTCTCCTCCATTCTTCTTAAATAAGAAATTGATAGCATGACTTTCAGGACTGTCAAAACTCAGCAATGACAACACTAAGATTATTCATTCAACTTTGAATAACTTTAAGCTTTTTATATTAAGCGTGTGTACTTCGAAATCGACGAGCTCATTAGTGAAGTGATCTGAGCGCTCTGGTTTCGATTATAAAAACAATGCAACTTGCGCTTTGGTTAGTCTTGGATGGGTCAATACAAATTTGTTGACTTTAAACTCCGTGCGTAGTTCACGTTAAGTCACGTAAATCAGATGTTCTCGGCTGTGAAGGCAACCGCAGTCACCTAGCAAGCCTCATTGGGCCAACGTGCTGATGTTGTGGCGCAAACTTCTAATCTCCCAGGTAATATGGCTAGTAATAATATCTAACCCATATTCTCTAGTAAACATGCTAAATATAAAGATAATCCATCTCGCTCTCTCAATAGCATTGCAAAAGAGACAGCTGTCATATCACGTGACATAGTATCAAATTAGGTATGTTCAAATTTTGACCATAATTAAAGAGATTATAATGTATATATCGCAGCTAATTGTGAATCGTCAACCAAGATTTTTTTACAGAAAAAACTTTGACGGTTTATCTTTACAAAATCTATCAGAACGTCAATCTATTCGTTGCTGTCTCCAGATTACCAGGAGAAAATAACGAATCAATAAATTTTCCATCAATCGTGGCTCGCTTTAACAAACAAAATAATATTTTTATTGTCTATCTCAATATATCATGCTACGCTGTACTAAACTAGTTTAGGAGCTTTCTAAATTTGTCTGTTGTTGCTTTATAACTACGTTGAAAGTTTTTTGACATTTTAATTATTGCAATCATCTTTCAGTACATCATCATCTACATCATATACAACCCACAGATGGGCACAGTCTTCTTAAATGAGAGAAACGCATGACGAGTTTGGGCTATAACACTACGATTACCGCGACAACTAGGACTAATAGCTAAACGTTCCTACCAAAGCAGGGAGGAACTCGAAATAAATTCGATTAACCACTCCGGGACCAACTATTAAATTCATATTCTCAAAGCCATAAAGTCCAAAATACCTGGTACAAGCAGTGGCACATACTCCTCAGTTGCGGCGGGAACTTATCTGCAGAGTTGACAATTCTGTCAAACACTTCTTTGGTCAAATCAATGAGGTTAGTTCTGTTCATTTCTATATCTTGATTTTGGTCCAATCTGAAACAAATAGGATGGATTTATTACAATTTTAAAGCGTTTTAACATATATATATCCGAAAAGTGAACATGCATGAAAGAAGATAAATATTATATATTCTGACGAAATAGCTATAACATAAATGATTGATTGTATGCTACAGTATTCGCAAATACAAAGCGGAAGGAGTCACACGTGATATTATACTTTGTTTCAATGCCAAACCAATTTGAGCCATACGCTTAGCTATCGTAGCGATAACAGACGAACATGGTAAAATAAGAATTAATCTTCATTTTATTAGTTAGAGAAAATGTTAACGAAAAGATAAAAACAGAACATGGAACTTGGCATTGTAAATTGTTTTGTTAATTTATTCCATTATTATCATTTCTTCCACCATCACTTCGAATTAATTTGTTAGATGGTGTTTGTGGCAAATACACAAAGTGATATACTCTTTATGCAGACCTATATACAAAATTCAGAAGGTTGATTTGATTTGAATCACTGTAATTAAAATTGAAAATTTAACACACATTTCTATCAAATATTTTAAAAGCTTCTGGCAATAATACTTTTCGATTATTGCAGTGTAATTAAAATTATGTGTACTTCAGAATCAGGACTATTAACAAAATTTATAATTTATGGAAATCCTATTTGATGAAAAATTACCTGGCTGGATCAACTTCGAAGCTTAAATCAGTTTGTCCTTCAAACTGGTCTAACAAAGCAGTAATAAGAGGCTCCAAAAGTGATTGTAAATATCCATGCCCGTATATTTTGAAGCAGAAAGCCATTATTTTACTTCCAAGAGAGTTGCCTCGAAATAGGGTCTGCATACAGTCGGATACCTGACAGGACAAAATTTTAGTGGGAATTTAAATTCACTTTTACATAACATTTTAATCTTTATAAACAATAAAGTATAAATTGACTCACCTCAACTTCCCTATAAAATATATTCCACAGTAATGGAGCGAGCAGATGTTTTGCGTCGAATAGTGTGACAAATACTCTCGCAAGTTCGTCCATCTGAGATGTACTGACCACGTTAGCTAGAGCCATTGCGATAGGAAGCTCACCCTGTGGAGACAGGGTAAGTGTAATTATAGTGGGGTAGCAAGGATATTTTTTTAAGTGTAGAAGTTTTTGACTTCTACACAAGATTGCTTAACAATTAGAGATGTCATTCCTGCATCTTGCCAGCTGCACAACGGACTACTACAGACATTTTTATTGGATCCTATGACAGGAAAGGCAAAAGTTTCATTCTCATACAGCCCACACACAGCTAATTGTAAAATTTGAATGCATCTTGATAGATTTTGAGGTCATATATATGCTAATTGGTATATACCTCTCAAGAGTTCAGCTTGCTAGAGTATGCAACGTGTTATATAACTGTCTCTTTTATTTTACTTCGATTAAAGTCCGCAACATCTTTCACACTACGTAATCGTTTATTTCTATATTTCTACATAATATTATCAAACAGACACTAGTTTCACAAAACTCCACCAATTTTGTCGCTAAACAGTAAACATTAGACAGTTTGCCTTTTTATCGCACACGTAGTTAAATCATCCTGTATAAAATACAGTTATATACGAAATAAATACCTTGTCGGATATCATAGTGACTAACTGCACCAATTGCTCGAACCGATCGGCTAGAACAGTTTCCGCCAGGGTATCAAACTCTGTACCTTGCTGAAGGATCTTTGTTAGTACCTCCATGAAAGCCGCGCGGGTTTGTAGGTCACGGTGGTAACCTAGATCTGGAATAATATATTAATACATAATATTATAATAATATTATCTGGAATAAATATATATACTTCTGGGATACTTTATTATATGGGATACATTATTTTACATACACATGATTACTTTGCAAAGAGTTGACAAATTTTCTGGAGTTACTCAGAAATAGAAACAGCCATTAACACACTCAATGCCCAATAAAAATGCCCATATTTGCACTGTTTATTAAAAATTTATTCCAATAAAACATTAACTATTTCGCAACATTGAAGTGCCGACGGTGACTCCCTGTGTATTCATAAACATCAAATTATAATTTATTTAAGAACATTTCCAACAGCGCTACCTATATTTTGTAAGTTAGTAAACCCCTCATTATACGGTGAACGAGGGAGCCGTGTCGTGTGTAAATAAGCTTTTCATTGACTTTTCAATTTAGTTGTCTCAAAACGAATTAACTAACTCACCAATACTATGCATGAGTCCTGAATCGATATTGGCGCTCAGTAGATTAGACATCGCCTGTATGGTAGCATTTCGTAGCGTCTCCAACCTTCCCGGGCCTTCAGCTAATTCCACCTCGTTGCAGTCGTTCAATAGATTCATGAATAGTGTGAAATATCTAAAAGATTTGTTTTATTTATAATACTATTTAATACTTAGTAATAATTGTCTTTACTATAAGCCCACTTTAATTAAAATTGTCATATTTTTTCAAACATTTGGGATTGATTTAATTAATAATAACGTTAACGCCAGAATTTTCCGCCGATTCCTCTCTCTGTCGCTCTGAGGTTCGGCCGACTGGCCTCCTCTGTCGAGGGGCATTCTCCCGTCCCAGATTTTTAAATAATAATAATATGATATATAAAGATTCAACAAGAAATCTTTTCGGTTTACAGAATGAGTTATTATTTATACAGGATACAATACCTTACATCCCACTTAGTTGTGAGGGTATAGACGATAGATTAACTGTGGCATTTTTCTGTATCGATGGTGCCTTCACGATTATTACGATTTGCAACTTTTCTTTAAATAATTTGTAATGTTATTATTTTTGCTCATTATGAGACATTTCGATTCTTTAATCCTTCGTAATAATAATTGTTTAAAAGTTGCCATGTCTGTGTGCAACACTTATTTATTAGTTTGATGACTATAATAAATTAAAGCTCACTTTAAGAACAGCTGACTCTTGGCTTCCATGAGGTCCCCTCGGTCAGACTCCTCAGGCTGAAGCGGCAGACCCTTCAGCAGAGAAGCTACGGCTTCCATACATGCTTGGTCTAACTCTCGACAGCAGACCAGGTACCTTGGTAAAAGATATTTCATAAAATGTTTTAAGTTATTTCTCTGGTATGCCATATGGTACAACACGTGTCTATGTAGTCCTTTAAATAACGCACAAAAAGATTTCATCGCTCATTTCTTTGTCCATAGCCAGAGAGTGTAATTCTATAATTTTCTTCTTCATAAAACAATGTAAAAGTAGTAGAAAGCCCTTTTATTTGTACGGCGGTGAAGGTGGCTAGGGCAGTATACCGCATGGTTAAACTTGCTTGTTAATAACTAAACCATTGCCGGGTAATAACCACCATATATTGTGATATAATTTGATACTCACCTGCTTATAGAGCTAGCATCCGCTCTCAAAGGTGGTGCTATCTGATGACTGGTACCCAAAACCCAATCCGTCACGTATTCAACCATTTTGTTACGAAATTTCATTTCCTGAAATTACAATAACCAGTGAAACTACTATTCAGACAGGATTACTTATCAAATTGGGTCCAGATTCCCGGGTGTTTGTCGCGGCTCAACATAATGATAAAATAGAATGTTCAATTTTTGTATGTAGCGGGTTCAATTTCCTGGTCTGATAAAGTACTTTTAATTTTAACCACTGAACGTAGCTAAATTGATTTCTTATAATAACGAAACCTCGAACCTCCTTTGGAAAAATTTGCTAACTTCAATATTTATAATATTGTCACTCCGGGAGGCAATGGTTTTATTCACTCTGTATAATATATAAAATATCTTTAATGTTTAGTTGCAGCACGGTGCCCGAGCAAGCACTCAGACGAAAGATATTCTCTTTTCACAATTGCTTTGTGTAGACGTCGGATGACTATAGAAAAAAAATGTTTTGCTCTAGCTATACCTGTCTAAACGCTAAATCATCTCGCCTCCTCATCATGGCCTCCACAACTTGACAGAGCTTCGTTTTTATATGCACTGACAGTACCGTCATGTCTAAATGTCGCACGTATCTGAAAAAAAGCGAGCCACCATTCTTGAAAATCGATATACGTCCAATACAATACAATATTTCTTTATTATACTGATGTGTTTACATAGGTAGGTCTAATTATAAGTTTTATTGTTCCAAAATAAGCCTTATTAGGGCACTGAAAATATAACTAACATAATGTGAATCAATGTTATTATGTATGTCAAAGAAAAATAAAATTAAAACAACTTAATACCCAAAATAACATTTAAAATTAAAGTTATATTAATAGATTTATATTATTAGGTTATATTGATTGCAGATACAGAGTTGCTTTTGCAGTATTTATTTATTACTAGTTGACCCGGTAACTTTGTATCACCTACAAACTATCTATTAAAAGAAACTGAAGTAGCAATACGAGAAATGACAGTTTTAATGTTTAGCATGTCAGTTAGACGATTTTCCATACTAAAACAACAGATTTCAGTTGTTTAATTTTAGCGTTTCATTAGGATTTTCTCAGTAATTTTTACATTTAAACCACTCAAGAACCAAACTAAATAAAACACAATAAAAGTGATTTTATTTTGTCAAGCTGTTCTTGAGATTTAGACAGACGAACGTCAATTTATTTTTATGTATAACCAAAAGATAACACACTATTTATTTATGGAATAAAAAATAATTATTGCTTTTCAACATGTAATTTATTAATTAATAAAATTTGAATGAATGAAATTTCATTACTGCGACTTCGTAAAGTATACAAAATCAATGTATCGTTATTATCTGTTTCCTCATCCAAATTGGACAGATTTAATTTACTTTTTTCATTGAAAAGTAAAGAAAAGCTGTAGCTTTGTTTTGTTTAATTTAAATAATCTCCTCAAATTTGTTGACTAGATGTGTGAACACATTAAAAATATGGCATTGTTTTAAGATTTTTAAACATTTACACCAAAGAAAAGGATATTACTGAAAATAGAATCTTTGACAAAAAATATTTTGCTCTAGTATCATTATCCGGGGAGGTAACAGGGGAATACGTTTGTACGGAAAAATACCCTACAGGAAACCATATTCCTGTTCAGTGAGGACTGAAACTGAAATGTGTGAACTGACTCATTATCTCTTAACGTAACTCTCTTTATACGTAACGATTCAATTCTTTGCCATAGACGTCATACAATTTTTCCTCACAAGTTTAAAAAGAAATGTGACCCCTCATTTCCAAACCACTCACCTGACAATCGCTAGCATTAATCCTTCTATAGACGTAGTGCTTAAATGCTCCGATGGCTGTCCAGTTTTCTTGTTATCGAGAATACTTTTCATTATAAATATTGTGTGTTCAACAAACTGAGTGTTGATATCTGTTAGCATTACCTGTAGAAGAAAACAGCTAGAATATAATTTTATCTTAGAATCTTTTAAAATGAAATAATATCTACATTGACTCTCCCTAAGTCTAAAATAAAATTAAGTGCCTCTCTTCCATTCTCATTCAATTAGAATGAGAAAGTATGAATTTAGAAACGTCAATTTAGTCGCAACTTATTTGCAACGTCAAATGATGCCACTGGTGGAATGTCCTTTTCTGGTCAGATTTTAATGAAGAAGTACACCAAACTTAAATGTTATTTTAGTCCATAAACAAAACAATGGGTTCATAACTGTTAAAAGTTAAACTTGAAACAGACAGACTAATAACACAAAATAATCAGCTAAAAGGCGTTAGGAAATGTTAAAAATTTATAAGCCATAGGTATTATGTCGTGTCGTGTTTTATAAAATTGATAATAATATAGATACATAGATAATCATAAACATAAACAATGCCGAGATACTAACACAATAAAGCACAAAAAGAGGTCTTTTTACTAGAAGCTATCTCAAATAAAAAATAATCTTATGCGTTACCATTTTAGAAAATTAATTGATAAAAATAAAAAAACTTTGCGCAAACCGCCAATAATAATTTCATTTGTTTCAGGCATTCACAAGTTTAAAATTTTATAAGAAAGGAATTTTTTTACCAACTTTTTTACAAAAATAAAAAAAGGAATATTTTTTTACCATTATTCAAATTGAGAATTTTCGATTTAAAGGTTAGGTTAGATTTCTTGCAACAAAAACCTCAAGAATGCGGCGGTTTAAAATTATCTAAATGGTCTATTCAAGATTCTCTGAACATAAGCTTTCGTTTAATATATAATTTATCATTCACGAACATCTCCTTTACTAATAATGTTCTCTCACAAATCATAAAATATTGTTTAAGATTAAACCTGCTGTTGTTGATCAAAGAATTTGTCTATAATGGCTTTGATCTGATCAAATAGTATGTGGTATAATGCGGGCGACATCTCTCTGCCAACTAATTCCTTCACGTGGCTCTGTATTTGATGACCGAACCGTTCATTGCTGCATAGAAGCAAGCGTAGGAGCTGCCCTATAAACCTGTAAACATGGGGATTTATAATTCAATTGTTTTAGCCAAATTCACTCGATACAATGTATCATGAACTCAATAGCTATTTCAATAAAGTTCATGTTTCCATACCTGTAACACTTGTCAAGGTCTTATCATGTTTTTAAAAAGTATCACAATAAATAACCTATCAAGTTTTATATCCTTAGGTATTAATTTTTCGACATGACGATTCTCAATCCCTAATTAGACGCATGATATTTGCCTACTTCTATATACCTAGCTACCTGACCCGCCCATTTCATTACGTTAACTCCCACCAATCAACTAGTTCCTTCCCGACGCTTGACTGACTGACATAGGTACCCGCGGTGTGCGCCACGTTGCCCTCGTTGTCCCGTTTTCTGTGCCCATCAGTGCTATCTTAGTGCCATCAGTGTTGTGCCTACCAAGTGAGACCCGGGATACACCAACATACCTGTATCAGCGAGAGGGTAACGTACCGAGATATATCTACCTATACAATAAACTAACTTAGCCATGCACCTTCCCTAAACAATACCAAGACGGGAGATATTTGCTCCGATCATATAATAATGATAATAATATTTCTCACACTCACACTTATTATCTAGCCTAAATCATGTTGTGTTATCGATCTAGAATTCATAATAACGAAGAAATATAGATAGATATATCAGAAATATACTAAACGAGCATAAAAACTAACGGATTAAATAGTGGATTTTTACACATTGCATAAGTTTCTTTGAACAAAATATTAGCTATCTATCTATCTAGCTATCTTCACATATGGACTCCTCTACTGCTTATCATCAGGTGGTGTCGAGTCATTTGCTGTGCTTTATATAAAAAAACAATATTACTTACTGTGTAACAGGGCAGTACTGCACTTCCTGCGAACTGTTCGCTAGTACATTGTACTTCCTTGAATCTGAAAAAGGTAATTTTTTGAACTCGAGGTTAATATATATACACCTAAGTCTGTTTTTACACGGTCTTTTTGTACACGGTTTTGATATAACACGGTTTGAAAATTGAATATGTAACTGATGACGACAGCAATTAAATTTATGTTGTTGTATTTATGATTATCACTTATTCTATTTTATTTTATTTTTTACCTTAAAAATTGAATAACCTATTCTTTTCGTTCACAACATAGTTTTTTAGTTCCTGAACTTGCCATACATTTAATTTATATTACTTTTAAGATTAGAGTGCATATCTTTTTTATCATTAATTACTATGCTTGTGAAAATAAGCATTATATATTAGATTTAATAAAATAAACATGAATTCTTGTTCTTAAAAATTCTTGTTTTTCTCTAATTTTAATAGGTTTTAGAGATTAGGAACAAATCACCCATTTTTGTATAAGATCAATGTCTTTTTTTACACGGCTTCTTCTGGAACCAATCTACCGTGTAAAAACAGACTTAGGTGTAATACTAATAGACTTATGAAACCAATATTATGACTAAGGTATTAGGTGTTCCATACACTTTTAATTTATTTTTTGATGACCTCTAAGAAATGACAGCCATGTCAATGTCAAATGAGTCAGCCTACACTTTCCAAATAAGTTATTTAAATAATTAAACTCTACCACATAAAAATGCAATATATATTTATATATTTATTTTAAGTAGTTATCTCACCGTGACCATGTAAATGTGTCCACATGGTCGAAGGTCTCCTTTGAAGACAGACCCCACCGAGAGCGCATAAAAACGATGTTATATTAGCCCACTCTTGAATTTGCATCTGTAACAGATATTTGATTTATTTATTTATCAAACAAAAAAGTACATTTTAAATCGTAAAGTAATTACAATAAAGTATAATGCGCAAGTAATTCTTTTGTGGACACTGGTTCCCGTGCTAGGATAACCTATTTGGTTAAATCTGCTACTCCATACTAGATGGCGCTGTTCCCTTAAAAATTACCTCAAAATCATGTTCACTGCTCGTATGATGGGAGACCCTTCGTTTCGCCACAGCTCTGTGGATTGCTTCCATTTGACATTCGTCCACTTTTTCGCCTTGTCCTTTTGGGAATTTCTGCAAAATCTTGCACAGGGAGTCCCTAGCGAAGTTAATAATCTATATAAATAAAAATAAATCGAAGAAATGTTTGTGCGTGCAATCTTCTGACCGACTACACCTAATTTAATATTTTCTTTGTTATTCTTCAATACCAGGACAAGGTTTGTACTCTTAATATACATCTATAAATATCATACATCTTTTAATATCCTTAATCAGATTTCTACTCAAATTAAAGGTTACCACCCGTGCGAAGCCGAAAAAAAAAAAAAAAAAAAAAAAAAAATTTGAACAAATTTATAAACCTGCTACAATCTTTATATTTATTATTCAAACACATTAGAATTTCAGCGAAAGGCCATCGAAGAATAGATTCGGGTTCATTTATTTCAAACCAATCCACATCATTGTGACGACACCATTATGATTCTTAATAAATGAAAACTTTAATAGAATGCAAACGTATATGTTGTTTGCATTGTAATAGATGTGTATATTATCCCAGAAGTGGAGTTTGTGTGAGCCTATAAACGTCTTACGGCTGGGCTCAATAATTTACACTTATATTTTTTTTTTAAATCTTTATTTTTATTTAAAGGACTTTTATTCCATAGAATACGTCAGTCCTATTATAAACTTTTTCTAAGACAAGCCTTATTATTTAAATTACTCGATCGGAAGAGTCGCGGCAGACATACAAATCGATACAACATTTTGGCCCCTTCCGACACTGGCTGAGCCAAAATGCTATGAAATATACCTACATCTAGTGCATTTACCTGTAATATACTGAATAACGTGCGTCTCTCTTCTCGATGCCGGACACACTCCATCAACAAGTGTTGGATATCTTCTATAATGCCACACAGTTGACAATTCGGAGACTCTATTTTGATCATGAGATATCCAAACTTGCCACATGGATAGTGCCCAGAACGAAGTCTATTCATGGTAACTACATAATGTCTATCTAATCTAAAATTATAGAACCATGGAATTCGAAGAGGCTGACCTTGTATAATTTTATACCAAATACCTTTTTCTTTGGAGCGTTCATCGAAGTATTCTTTCCGACTTATAATTTAACATGATGATGAAATTAATAAATATTATCAACTAATTGACCCTGTGAATTCGTTACGTCATCTATTACTCGAACTAGCGATTACAATTTTAATGTTTATCACGTTAAGTGGGCGTAGTAATTTTCTGAACCAAAATAACAAATTTTCAATTGTAATTACATAAGCTTTTCATTATAATTTTCCTAGTTATTTTAATTTTTAAATCATTTTGAATTAAACCGAATTAAACACTATAAAAATATTGAAATACTAGATTAACGAAGATCGATTCATTTTTATATATAAGAAGAAGAAGAGGAAGAAGATTAAATATAATATGTTACTTATAATGTTACATACCAATTTCTGAAAGTCTCTTCCCACACCGGTTGGACGCCATTAACACAATGCTCTATCTTCCTAAGTAAAGCCATAATCCTTTTCTGTAGAGCCGCTGAACCTATAATAGGTTGATTAAGTCAAGTAAGGCTGAGAATTTAATGTTGCGATATTCATCTGTCTCTATACATAAGAAAGAGAAATATCAAGTGGTATAAGGGAGACGTAAATTTTAATGTGGTATAATATTTAGTTTTGTAGTACTAATAAAATCACTCTTGAACAACTGTCAAACACACATCTGCAACGGCTAGGATTCGAACCTAGGACTTCGACAAAACAACCCACCAACAAGCTTTCCTTTGTAAACACACCAATACTTACTGTGAATATTTTTGTAGTAACAACCCCTTCCCATGTCTTGTGGTGCTGCGTGCGCAAAGTAATAATAGTATTTGTTAATATTAACATATACATTAGATGTCTGATTATCTATATAGATAAAACTAAAACAACGGTATTTTTAACGTTAAAAGTAATAGTACGAATACTTGTACACTTTTATTTCATTCAGAATTAATTCAGATAATAAGACCTATTTATTTAATTTAGATACATTTGCACCCAAACTATAGTAGTCATATATAAGACACATTTCTTTAAATTAACTAACAGATCTATAGTACCATAAATATATATACCAAATAAATAGATATAGAGCAAATAACTTACAGACAATTTATAACATTTCTGATACATCAGAAAACTATAGATTTGAACTTTACACATATAATACAAGAAAAACAATGCTGTAGACATGAACTTACCAGTTGTTAAAACAGTCGAAGTATGTGCTATTTCTTGGAAGACAGCGTAATTGGGCAGCAAGCACTGAGTGGTAATCTCGTCTGAACCACATCGTATATCTGCTTCTTGGCACAACAACGCGAAGCAAGACATCCCTACTAGGACCACGTCAGTGTCAATCGACCAGAGACACATGAAAAACACCACCTAGGAAGAAGAGACACGATAAGACAATGGTTCTGACGGCACTTACAAAATCAAATTTTATCTCAATATATCCCGCCCCGTTCATTGGAAAAAGAAAGACACATTTAAAGGAACCTAACGAGTTTTGAAGGTATACACTATTTTAGAAGATACGCTTCGGAAAACCTGCATTCTGGGCTGTTCTTTAAAGTCGAAAATTGTATACACCTTTCTATATATCAAGTAATAGGCTATCTATCCTTTTTTAATCATACTGACAGAACGAGATGCACTGCACTTAAATTTAGATTTAGATCATGAACTTCAGTAACAGCTCCAATGGTGGCGATCTGCTAGCAATGTATTAAACTAAAATTTTATTATTTAGAAAGAGAGGCAAATGATTAAATTTTGAAACGGATTCAATGTCTTTTAGGATGGACAAGTTAGTTGATACTTAGAAGAGTTCACCAAGCATGACTTATTACAATCGAGATGTTTTATGGTCCGCGATAAATTAAGGCATTTTTAATTTAGACACGTGAAATGATCACCGAGGAGATGAAAAGAGAGAGAGAGAGAGAGATAAATAAGAATATGCTGTAATTGATGACGTTGACATGTTTTCAATAGCTTTTTAATGCATACTAACTTCCAGCTTAATATGCGCCTGCTTGCATATGGGGATCTGCGAGCCAACGTTGGCATAGTCCTTGTGCTTGGTGAGGAACTCGTTGCGACATGTCAGGATGTCGCGCAGCCACCGCAACACCTCGCGATAGTTGCCGATCTGTCTCTGGATTAGCTTCTGACTTATGTTGTAGAGCACTTGGGAACTGGAGAGAAAAGGAATAAATTAAATAAATAAATATTGTTGCCACTTCAAAGACAGAAGTTCTTTCTTCGACCTCAGATTACAAAAACCGACCGCAAAACTGGTTACAAAAACCGTTCGAGCGACACGCGTTATGTTCTATGACACCGTACAAGTTGCAATATAGTTAAGGTCAAGAAAACTTCTAAGAGCACTATTATTTTTGGACTTACTCCCTTTTCGAAGTCAGCAAATAAAACATTTAGAGAGTATTTCAAAGATTTAAATATAAATACAATGACACTGTAACATGAAAATGTAATTATACATTAAAATCAATTAGAATCATCCTACGTCGCCAACATCCCTCTTTTGTATATCCAATCAACTAGATATCAAATCAAAGGTTGCTTGGAAGATATCGCTCTCAGCGATAAGGTATGATATTGCTATGTATGTCCAATAAAGCATTAAATAATAGATGAATAAAATATATCAATTTTGACCTGTTAGCTACCCTTACTTAGACTTACTTCATCAATTCCTTTGCCAGTTTAAGCCAAGCACTTATATATATAATAATTTTCTTCACGGCCCATCTGATGATAAGTGGTAACTATAACCAATAGATGCTCGCAACATGATTCGAATTATTAAAAACTTTTTAAAACTCTCTTTAAATAATCCTGTACTCTGTTGATATTGACATAGTGTACTCGTTAGAGAAAACCTTATTTTTATTTAATTCTTAACGAGGTAACTCTTGGATTTCTTCTTTAACCTGATGGTAAATGATGATAAGGCCGAAAATGCAAGCGAGCTACACGCGGATTTCAAGCAAAAACTTTTTACGTTCACTGAAATTGATCTCCTGATCTCTAGATCTGGGTAAAGTGGTTAAAACCTCCGTATATAATCTCACCTGATATCCCAAAACGTGTTCAAAGGCGCTTCAGGGTTCCACATCTTCACTCTATCTGGCCTATGCAGTGCTAGTAACGCGTCCATTGCCTCCTGAGATATCTCCCCCATACCGGTCTGGTGTACCAAAGATACTAAGCCGTTAATCAGTTCAGTTGTTGACGATTGAATCTCGATGCCTGAACGACCGGGATTCTGCAAAAGGAAATAACTTTGAAACAAAACTGATCTTTATAAAGCCAATCACTATACAGTTATGTAGAATAATAAGATGAGACCCATAGGTTTGTATTCAAATTAATCCCAAAAACTAAACGATTTTTAATAACATGTATGCTATGAGTAAACCAATTAATAACAAAGATCCGAATCCATTTAAGGAACTCCCCCTATAGACGTTTCAAGTATTGCGAATTTGGTTATTAGAAAAGGCTTTTTATTCAATTTATGAGATCTTAAAGTATTAATTAATATATTTGAAGTAGATATTTGTAAATGACTATTTCCTAATGTATGTTGTGACTTCTAGTTTGTCATTTTATTTCTTCATTAACATTAGATCATGAATTTTACTTATTAAGGTTATATATTATAACAAACTATTATCTTTTAAATATTTACATGCTATTGAAGGTAGCTGAGCAGGTCTCAGCACAAACAATGTAACCAGATCAAAAGCAAATAAATATTTAATTTGAATTTGACATCTATACATAAGTTCAATGCAAAGTCAACAACATTATAATGACATATAAAGACGATTAGAGTATACTCATCGGCGATAAAAATGTTGAATCCGTCACTTCGTTCGGGAATTAACTACAGAATCCTTCATTTTGCTGAATATTTTCAATCCTTTATTTCGTACCGTGACATAAAATGCTGCTTTATTTGTTTGGCGCTTAATATACTATATTACAACAATGATAATTTGACAGTTTAAACTCATGCGCATTGATTGGTATGTGATAAGGTGGAAGATATCCAGTATTTGCGAATAGTATGTGTCAGGAACAAAAATTAGAGAATTATTTGTTGACATTTTAATTTAAATATAGTAGATACCTGCATTTTGCAAAGCATTTCATCATAAACTACATCACAAGCTGCAAAAAGATTATATCTACTTGTGTAAGTAATAAATTAAGACTAATTTAGCTAATACAAGCATTAACGAATGATGGAGTCGACTTATCCAAAAGGATAGACCCCTTAAATATCAAGAGAGAAAAAAAACATGTGCTTTTAAAAACATGACAGATCTCGTTGCATTTAAAAATAATAATATTATTGATTTGCTCTTGATCCCACTTTTACTCAGAGAGACTAAGAGGGTATCGACCTTGTTGCGAGCTTATTCAGAAGGTGCGGATTTAATCCAGTCTTGATTTTGTCATAAGTTAGTATAAAATTAGACTCACACTCAGCATCAACATCGGGTCTGCGTGTATCAGCTTGACCATGCATAACAGTAGGTTCCTGTACGCCGGCATTTCTTCAGATCTGTTGAATTTTGACTGGACTTCCTTGGACTTAAGTGAGAGAGAGATCATGCGGAGAGGAGTATGGACGATATAGCCCTGAAAAATGTAAAGTATATTTAAATATTAAAATAGTTTCTTTCTTATTACAACTGGGACCTTTATAATAATTAAAATAATTACTATGATAATAAATAATATTATCACAAAGAGGGTGAAAAAGATTCTCACACATTATCCAGCCGAAATTAAGCATCATTAACAGCTTCAGTTATAGACTGAAGTGACTAAAAGTTTTTAAAAATTGTATGGGTCATAAAATGAAATCTATTTTTCAATAAATTTCATTATTTCAAAACGGTATTGCTCACTTAACTTTGAATGCCTATAAAACAAACTAGACAAGCTATTAAAATAATCGTTCTTACAAACCTTTTTATATCTGTCTTTATAATCTGTCAACCCACTCATCATCCCTATTAAGATGGAACTTCATAGAAATCATCAACAAGTTTTTATATCCAGATTTATTAATCAATACATACCTGTGTAGCCTTATTCAAAGTGTCAGTGAACATTGCCCTTAGTTCTGCCGCTCTTGGATACAGCAACTCTATCTGAGGCCACCACGGCAATCTAGGTTGTTTTATTATCCTAAAATATTGTAACATACTTGTGAATCATCTCTTAGTCAAAACTACTTCAGATACACCACTTCATTAAATAAATACATTAAAAAGTTTCAAAATATATTTATTTATTTATTTACATGAACATGTACATTTTATATTTACTTTTTACTTCTTATATAATTGTCTGATTAATGATAGAAATTAATTCGTTTCATTAGTGTGACATCTCCGTTTTAAAAACATTTAAATATTTTTTAGATGGATAGACTTAATTCTTATTTCGTTATCACACACAAAGATAGCTTAAATCTGGATCAGTTGTTATATGTCATAATTTATGTATTATAAATTAATATGTAGTTGTACGTTTTTATATATAAATTAATATAACATTCATATGGTAAGGTGAGCGTAATAAAAATACTAAATAGATGTGTAAGATGGAAAACCAATTAAACAAAATGAAGTGTTTAAATAACAACTTTAATACGTATATGGATATGATTACCTATTTAAAGCTTAGCGATATATTTAGAAGTCTTATTAATCAGTCAAATGTCAAACTCAGTCACCGAGTACCTTTTGCGACCCAATAAGCTCTGAATCACCTACACTTCATCAAAATACAAGAATGTATGAAGACTACGTCTGCGCAGTAATCAAAAGGTTTCACTGTAATAAGCGCCATCTATTAAAAGTTACCCGAATCACAGCATGCCAGTTAAAGTTTTTCCCGGATCTGCCTTTGCTCTTTTCTTACGTCGAATTTTGGCCATTTCTGCCAAATCTATAATGCTTGCATGAAATTATAACACTTACCTCAGCAGAGAATTGACAATAACGTAGTGGTATGAGATATGCGTGTTCAAATTGAGACACACTTTGAGAGCGTCGTTGTTATGAGGCATTATTCTAAACAGCGAGACGAAGCAATCCGTCATCAGTTCGAGTTCCGAGTACCCTGATATCACGTTCCCTCGCACATGAGATTTGGCCGGGTTAAAAAGGAGACTCTGCAAAAATGGACTTTCTTAAAACTAAATTTCAAATAGATAGAAAAATATTCCTAAGAACTAAAACCTTTTTTTAGTTTTTGAGACAAAGACAAGGAATTTTTTTCTGGAAACAGTTTGCTAACTACTCCAAATAGATATTCCTAAATTAGATAGTTACATTTAAAATTTTCAAAGTAATAGTATTTTTAAGTCGATTGGTAATTATTCTTTCAATGTTAACTTTTAATGCAATTCTTGTTGAAATGTTTTATATGGAAGCTGGCATATCGACCCGCCGCCATTTTGTTTTATTTTGGAAATCAGGGCACAGTACGAATTTGATATGTTTGGGTAAAGGATACATAGACGAACAAAAAATTTCAAGCAAAATGGTTTCCCAATGTGTCACGATACTGAGAATATCGAAATATAAATACAACGACAATAATTAATAATAGAGTTCTTACATGAACATAGTTGTCTGATTGTATCCAAATAATCGTTCCCAGGTTGTATATATTTAATTATAGTCACTAGCTCTATCCATTTCGCGATTTCGAATATAAATCAAAATGGCGGCGGATTCTATCCCCTTTCCAAATTCAAAGTTAAACGGATGACCGACTATCATAGACGATAATCTATGACATAGATGATAATCTATGACAGTCGCAGCTTAAACATAACTATGGTTTTTTTTAAAATCTGTCGAATGTAATGTAAGCATCAATAAAATTAATTGGTTATTTATAATTATAAGTTTTACCTTCAAATCATTGATGACTGACTTCACCAGCACGAATGTCACGTTGCCTGAATCAGCTATGTTCAGATAAGTGGAGGCTTTGCACAGTTTGACACATGTCACAACGGCCGCTTCTGTCATCTGTTTAGAGTTGTTCTGGGGGCCTGGTTTTAAACGTAGAGTAACTCGGTCACAACTCGGACGCCACTCGAATGTGAATTTAAAAACGTGCAGATGCAGATATATTTTACAATGACATAACATTTCAACTTATAAACTAAAGAGCTGATTTTTGTAAGATAGATGACTTTCCTGATACGGGCGATGTCAATATTCTATCTACAGTAAAAGATAGGCCAATCTGGTAAACACTGTTATTTATTGTAACATAACATAGATCACATGGCAACCAATCTCTGGTAGACTTCTTCTATCTGCGGTTAGAATATTGGGCACGATTTTCGAGTCGTGTGACCTTGAGGATGTGGTATGACTTTAAAATCGGACAAGTGGTAGTCGAGGTATGAACTCGCTTATGATCGATGGACATAGTTCAATTAAGCATATATTTACAGAATAAATTATGCCCTGATCAAGATTAAAGTAATTGATACAAGTTTACGTACTCATCATACGAATATTTGCCACTACCGGGATTCGAACCCGGGACTTCTTTATAAGAATGGTTACTGACCACTCCACTAGACAGCCGTCCGTAAGCAGCCGACCGTATACATATACTATACATATACAAAAGACTCGTGTGACTCACTCAATCCTCTTTTGACGGAGTCAATGAAGTGTTTCTTCTTCGTGTGTCGTGGACTGCACGGCGCCCCACTGTCTGCATTTACTATTTCTTCTAGAACTTTCTGTGAGATAAATGACACTTGATCAAGATAGATTTCAATATTCTATCTACAGATCTGTAGAAGTTAGCTGATTTATAATGTTGCCCTAATTTATAATATAGGACAGTGGTTCTTGCTAACTAATCAATGGTAGGCCTACCGCTGTGTGTAGACAGCATATTGTCCAATCAACCAACCAAACTTGTGAGGTGTGTTTAAAGATATTGCGAAGTCTTTCTATCAAAAGATACAATTGTTACGTGTATATACGCGTAAGATGTAATTTAGAAAATGAGTTTTATTTCTAATTACTAGTTTAAAGTACCCACAAACATCTGTGTAAGTTGAAACTAGTTTTTCATCGCCCAGCTAGAGAGTAGAACTCTACCGGCACACGTATACCACTGTCGTGTAACGTGGGGCTCCTTAAAGAAAGCGTGAGAAGACTCAATTTTGTGCCGGAAAGGTCAAAGATACTAGGACAGTATGAAGCATACTGCACTAGTTATACAAGCTATAAAATTGCCATATCCAATTAATTTTTGATAAGGAATACTGAGCTCAATAGCAAAACGAGTAAACATTGTTCACTTCTCTACTTACCGGGTTTAAAACTAACAGCATAATCTGTAACGGCCACATAGCCACTCTGGATTTCTTGTTGTCCGAAAAACTGTCTTGTAATATATCAAATAGGGTGTCACAACACTTGCTTAGTTCATCATTAGGCCGACATTGGACTTCTGCGAATTCCTACAGATGCAAAAGACTTCAATTAATGTTTTAGTTTTAACAAATTGACAAATATTTCTATTTCGCTCATAAGCAGGACAACAACAACAGAAGATTTGGATACGTGTGCGGAAAGTATATGATTTCTTAATTTTTTCTTCAACATTTCTTAAGAGTCCCGGTTTGTTGACCCAAGCCATGGAGAGTCAACCATAAGGACGAGTGAAAATGATAATTCCACACGTTTATCAACGACGTTATTTAATACATGCGAAAAAAACAACGACAGAAACCAGTAAAAAAAAATAGTTTAAATTTATATTACAGTTTGAAAAATTGTCCAGAGTTATATTAAATGATTTGGAGGGTACTTGGAGTTACCATTTTTTAAACTATCTTAAGTTCAATCTTCAATAATCAGACAATATTATACAGCAAATATTAATGACCTTTCGACGGATTTCTTATGGATTAACTATGAAAGTTATTTTTTAAAAGTCATTTGACGATTGAAATCAAACTTCGTGATCATACAAAGGTAACACTTTTAAAACTTGTTTCATTTAAAATATATTGTAACTTATATTGTTCCAAACAAAGTGAGTAACCTATTTTTTATTGGAAAACAATATCTCTATTGACGCAAGAAAACACACTCACCTGCGGGTATGTGTCCATCCAATTCCATATTGCTTTTTCTAAAGAAGTCACTAGAACAATGTGCGCAGATTTTCTTAACAACTTAAACTTTTGTATAGATTCTGCAAGAAATTAATAAATTTATAGTATTATGTCAAAGTGGTGTAAAACTTAAGTCATAGTAATTAATATAAGAGAGATATGGGTATGAGTGTGGTAACTCATAATAGTGTAAGACCCGCAGATCCTTGTGCTGTACCAGAAATAAGTCAAATTGATGTTAGAATGATGGGGCATAGTTATATATAGAGAAGTTTACGATATACGAGACGTAATTTATAGTAATATGATAGTGATAACTCACAAAAGAATTAGACTGACAGGTCATTGTAGTATACCAGAGAGTATAGAAGTGGTGTAAAGCAAATAGGCTATAGAAATAAGAAACTTATAACAATATAATAAATCTCTGAATTTGTCGGCATTTCTATACTATAATAAGTATGTATTATACATATATGCCTCTTGAAATCCATTGAGTATTTTAAAAGATCTAAGGGAACAGACAGCACAAGCGACTTCGAATGATAAGTGCAAAGGGAACTAGTGAAATTTTTAATGCAATAAAATCGATTGCAGACTCTTACCTGTTAAAAGCCGTATAAGCCTTAATATATCCACATTAATGTGTTGTATTAGTTCTATGTCTGTATAATCGGGGTTTTCTTCTGAGCTAGATGCCAATTCCTGGGGAAAAACATCTTAAGTTCAAGCAGCATTTGAGTTAATGTACAGGTAAACAAGTAAGAGTATATAATTTGCTTGTCAATGTTTATTGTTTTTAACACATCATAAGTGTAACTACTTGTTAGCTAAATGATTAAATAAAGAATTTCATTTCATTTCCAAGGCCAGAAGAACTGGCTATTTATGTGCAACTGTTTAGAACACAAGTAAATGAATTTATCTGTTGTGATATGCATGTAAGAATACAATTTTGTTACTTGTATTAAATTTCCATATTTATTGTAGCGTTCCATGTCTCAGCTTTGCAGAGCACCCAAAGTGACTCTTCTCAATTGCATTTAGTAAGAATAAAAAAAAACTTAATGAAACTTACCTGTAGCCTTCCACTGATTCTGTTAAACACTGCATTAAAGAAATTCAGACTTAGAGCGAAGAGAACTTTACTTGAGAGCTGCCGCAACACCGCGTTATTCACTGTACTCTCATTACGCATGTCTGAAACCAAGGAAAAACATCTTAAGTTTATCATAACATGGCAAGTTCAGCTATGTAAGAAACTCCATCGTTACTGCTCCAAGGTTCAATATCGCGTCAGCTTCAACGTATAACACATAAGTAAATGATTTTAGTCACAGGAACTATTTTCGTTTATAATTTGGTTCATAAATATAATATAAAAATTCAAATTAGCTAGTAACAAATTGATTATCTTAATAATTCATTAAATATATATTTATGCATATAAGTAAGAAGAAGTACGATATGATAACAGGTATCATACAATAAACTAATTATATTCAGACACAATTTAGTCAAATATTCACAGGACCATATTCTTAAATTTGTGTGAAGGATCCACTACACTGTCGGATATGCGGTGACTTTATTCTTAAATACATAGCTGGAAAGAAATAAGTGAGCTATCGCCTACTTCGCTTTGGCACTCCTTTGTGCCATTATTATTTTGAGTGAATGAATTTAATTTTGACGCAGAATGTATAGTTCATAACCAAGCTCTATGGAAGTCAAAAAACTTACCCATAAACTGGCAGACCTCCCTCAATAGGATCTTCACATTCATCGCTTCATCATACTTAGTAGTATCTTTAGGCTGTGAACTGAGGCATATTTCAAGTGTATCCAGCACTATGACCAAGCTGTCATGGTAACCTTTCTCTAAGTCTGAAGGTCGGTTCACACCGGTTGTTATTGTTGGTTGGTACTGAAAGAAATGCTAGAGAATAATGAATGATGTTGGATATCATAATAATTAACCAATAGCAATATTATGATGTTGATGGCAAGATTTTGAGGCCTAGAAAATTAATGTAACTATTTTTATTATTGTTTTTACTATTTAACTAACTATGATTACAATATATGACATATAATTATAAAAATAGCAATACCAGTTCATTTATCCTTTGCAATATCTTGGTAAGGCCTGAGATGACGAGCGAAAACCTGTGTCGGCTGATCTGAACTAGACATGCCTTACACTGCTCCTCGTTGATGCGAGAGTGAAGGTTCTGGGCTCCAGTTTTGTATGGAAGCTGTATAGGAAAGAAGCACTTTTTTCTAATATATATAAAGTAGCTTTAGTGCATTAGTGACTATTTCTGTTCAATTTCTTCCTGGATTACTTTCTGTTATGAATTAGCCAGAATCAAGATTTGTTGAGGAACACTTGTTCTTAGAAGTTGGTCAACAATACTGCTTAGTATTTAGCCAGGAGTGGTACAAGTACTTTTGACTTTGTCCGCCTGATGGGAGGACTCCATTATATTTTCATTCATATTTGTATTGTATTGGTGGAGAGAAGTCACTTGAGTGTGAAGTGAATCAATTCCAGAAGTGAATAGTGTATGAGGTAGAACTTCTTTGTTATATTTGCTACATATAGCTTAACCCACACCATATATTAAACTGCCACTTAGGATTTATAAATTTAAACAACTATTACTCTATCCCCACTTTTTAAACAAAACATTAATATGACATGTAATATAGTACATATGTATAATTAAATGTGTATAATGAATAGGAAACACACATTATTGACATGGTAGGCAGGTTGGTAAACGTTAAATTTACTAAACTGAACCTAGTAGTAACTTTAAAAATAATTTTCGTATTTTATTATTAATGTTATTGAAACTAAATTTGTAAACGCATAATGAGTATCAAAGTTACTGTTTCGATAAGTGATAATAAAAAAACGTCACAAAGCGGTAATATAATTTTAGCTTAAAATATTTGTAAACCCTGCAAAAAAAATCATAATAAACTTATTGTTTATGTTGCGTAGGTGTTTTTGTAAAGAAAACAAAAAAGTAATTCGTTTCCATAGTATCAAATAAATGTATAATTAGCTTATAATATAATAGTGTGAATGTTCACACTTTGACATTAACTTGTAATTTATATAAATAAAGAAATATTTTATACTTGGGTGGGTCACAGAAATACCGATAAAAACTTATAGAAAGCATACCTGCTCCTCAAATCGGGCTATGAGTGAATTGGCCCATTCCCCCGGTTTTTGAGTTCCCATTTTGTAAATAAAATATTATTCTTTAGGTAAATAAATTATAAAACGTTACAATAATAACTGAGACCCATCATCTCAACTTCTATTCATTGATTTTATAATTCTACCAAAAGCTACTACAGTTATAATGTCAGTAGTAGGAAATAGTTCACCATAATTTTTTGCATTGTATTTTTCTTTAACTGTTAAAATTAAGTTAATCTTCTAGTTTGCTAAAATTTTGCGCTGTTTTTCAATCGATCAATATAATTGTCATCAAGTATTCACTCAATTAAACTACTACAACAATGAAACTTTTAATAAGAATGGCAACTTGATCTGAAATGTCAAAACAATCAATACAAATATATGTATATATAGCCGCTGAGCATATAAACACTATGTAATATAATATAGCATAGTACTCTATGTGAGTACCTTTGTACAATTTAGGCATAAATATAATCAAATATAAACATATCATGAATAGCCTATGAAAATTTATATGAAATTATTTTCATTCGTCACAACTATTACTTCCATTCACTTAGCAGCCATTCCCATTTTTGTGCAAGAGGAGACTTCATTGATTTCTTGGAATCACAGTTTGATCATTCATATTTATTTTGCAGATCCCGTGTCTACTAAACCAGAGTATGAGTTTGAATCCTTGTAGGGGTAAATCAGTAGTATTTATATTCATTCGCTCATTGCCGCAACTAGGACATATACCATATATATATACCCTATACACCCCATACTTCAAGTCATTAGTTGTAATGCCTGGGCATGGATGCCGAAGGGTTCTCATAACTAATAAACTGTTAATTATATAAAACTAACTGGCCTTGGTGATTACGGTCACAAGTTATTTGACTACAATGACTCTCTGACCTAAAGACAAGCTAGTTAACCATCAAAACAATTGAATTACCTCAAATTTGATTCTCTTGGCAAGTATTACACACATACTGACTCTTAACATTTAACCTGCTGTGTTTTCAGTTATTTGAATGAAATTTAATAATTTAATAATTATGAATAACATGAATCTATTGGCATAAACTAATTTGGTACTTTACTAAGTTGAGTTGATGCACTGAAACTACTATTAGCTTACAGGCGAAGAGCAGTTGCTGTATTTCTTAACAGGATTTCTCCATATGAAGATATCAAGTAAGCAACCAAATCTTCATTATTTTTTTTATATACTACCTCTATCGCTGTGTGAAGATGGGGTCTGTACCACCCAGGCTTGTAGCTTAAAGGTTACAACTAAACTCAGACCGTGTAGGCCGCTACACCTCTACCATAAACCCACTTCAGTCGAGTCATGGATGTTTATCAATTTGATTATAAGTATATATTTCTAATATTTATGTAGTATATACATAGAATATTTATTAGTATAATGGAGTTGTCGGAGATAGCAAGGCAGATTTCGGGAGGAAAGGATATAATAATAAAATATATAAAAACAGAGAAAAAGTGGCTGACAGAAGACGTAAAGCATATATACTAGCTTAACACGCGCGTTGGCGGGGTTTACACATTCTACCGCCTGTACGTGAACGAAAAATTAAAGAAATAAGAAATAGATACGCTACTGTATGTACTATATCTCTAGTGTTCGCCTTCTATTGCCGCTGTACGGCCGATCTAATTTTGGACGTACTCCAAGTACTGCGATGAAGCTATGGGGGACGATAGATCAATCGCCCTCTTTCTTTCTACCTTAGCAAATGAGGGTTCTGTGCAATAGAAAAGAATGTGTATCGCTCCAGGCGATAAGCTAAGGGTGGATTTCAGCAGTTCTGAAAACCAAACCACATTTGTATCACGTTTTTATATATTAAATATTTTTAATTGTAAAGTTGCACGTTTCGCTTTTTTCTAGATCACCTACAGCCAGCGTGCTGTGATGTTTTCTAAAAATAAGAATAATGACGAATTCTGGCAACATGATGATATTCTGTCTACTGACAGTTGTAGTTGTCATGTCAAACTGACAGTTTCATTCAAGTTGTCAAAATATTTTATCGTCATTATTTTGGTTACTCGTGCTGGCTTTTTTTACTATAATTAAATAGAACTATCAAGTTTCATAATTTTAGATTTCGTATAGGACTTTACTAACCTGCAATAAATAAAATGATGGTAAGTTTTTGTTTTTAGAATACGTGTATAGCAAAAAAAACTTTTTCCGTACCGGGGGGCGTCACCGAAACAATTTTTATTATCATACAATTAAACTTTGTCAGATACCAGATTATACGTTGTCTCTGATATTGAGTCCCATATAACTTAATTGAGTAGTTACCGTTGCAATCTCTGGATATAACAAAGGATGAAATCAGTTTTATAGCAAAACAGAAAATGACGTGGAGGATCCAATTATTAAGTTAGCTTCTCTTTATAGTTTGTTTTTGCTTTTTTTGCGTTCGACTTATTACTTTCATGCATATTTATGGTATTTATCAGCTTAGATATTGCACAGTAGTATAAGTAATATGCTAAATGTATTTTTTTACAATCATTATAATATATGTGCAATAGTTTCTGTTAATATTAGAAAATGCTATAAATAACACAACTTACAGTTTTTATGGTATTTAATACTAAGACAGACAATGATAATGGACTAGCATTAATGCTTGTGAGTTGGTTTGTTGCTGTACTTGTCAAATTACTACTTGTCATTAATTGACAAGTAGTAATTTGACATACAAATATATATAAATGACATTTATTAATAAAATTTGTACTTACTCTTATAATTAATAATGAATTGACATTGCATAATTAATTTTTACATACTTATATTTTTATATATTAGTATAGGTCATCAGCTAATTGGTAAAATTGATTATTTCATAATATTATAAAATCTGTTAAAAGAAATAATTAGCAATAAACATTATAAGAACCCTATAAACCTCACTGACATAAATAGTTTTATTTTTATTTTATTTTATCCTATTGTGATAAATACAAATCTAAGACACCTGAATCAATATCAGTAAAGTCGTTTAGGCTACAAGAAGCCACAAATCATTCAAAACTCCATCTGTGTACAACAAACACATACACACAAAATCTCTGTTAGATTCTCCTTTCATATAACTTTTATGAACCACTGTTAATGGCCATTATATTCTATCCTGTAACTAATTATTATCCATTGATTGTTGTTGTTTAGGGTTATGGGAATTTTGATGGTAGGCTCTAAATCCTTTTTTTAACTGTCTGTTTCACTCATTGTGTGAAAGAAAAGGAAAGCAAAATTTTTTACATAATAATTGATCTTCAATTCCCTGTTTTTTTTCTAGGACTGTGTTGAAGATGCCAACCACGATCCTCTGTCAGCACCACTAACTTCTTCCCCAGCATCTCTTGACACCAAGGTAGAGAAAAAGAAACCAAGTGAGACAGTCTCCTTAGCTGATAATAGCTTGTTGGTATGTAGAAAGTTTTACTTATTTAATTATCACACAAACTTTGCATTATAAGACTTAAAACATTTAATCATACTTTACATTATTTTATAATATCTTTGCTGACCTTCTCATTTCCTGCATTGCATTTGCATTTTCCTGAGGTATTATGTGCAGCCTCGTTAGTCTTTGGTATGAAAGATGAAAAATGTGCTTCATCTCCATAAACTAATCCTTTTTTAAATCTTCAGGTTGATATATCAGATGCTCTGAGTGAGAAAGAAAAAGTAAAGTTTACAGTACACACTAAAACCACACTGCCGGAGTTTCAGAAGTCAGAGTTTATTGTTGTGAGACAGCATGAAGAGTTTGTCTGGCTGCATGACAGATATGAGGAGAACGAGGAGTATGCTGGGTATATTGTGAGTAATTATTATTATATAATAATATAGAGAATGGCACATATATTGTGACTTTTTGTTGTTTCTCTCTCTCTTTCTTTTTGTTTGTTATATAATAGATGTCAATATTACTGGCACCCAATTCAACTAATGTAAATGTGTACATGACCGCCACAGGACAGGCATTGCCTAGTGTTAAATCATTTTGTAATAATATATAGTATATATCATACTCACACCTCATTATACTAACCGCCACCCCTACTGGGAGTCGAAGCCGAGACCCTGACTAGACAGAGTTGACAGAGTTACTGTCCACTCGACCAGGCGGCGATCTAAACTAAACTTTATTTACAAAACTAAACATAACACTTCAAAATTTACTAGTTTACAAGAAGTTTAAGTGTTGTGGGATATTAAAACTTGCAGTTATTATTATGTATTTTCGCTAATAACTTAAATAATAAAATGAAGTAATTTAAACTCATGTATGTGATAAGGGTGAACCATTCCTTTCTTCCATTTTATACCTACCGATTCCTGTAGCCATACATCAGCATTCTCTCCAGGCTTGCCACACAGAGAGTGTTAGAACTATAGTCGCCATTTACTCATTGTCAAAATTTTTGACTTTGAAGAGGGTATGTTTGTATTTTTAAACTATATAGAATATGCACATGTACATCTGTATACTACATTTTTATGCAGTATATAGTTTATTTGATTCATATATGTTTAATGTTATTTTTAAAATAGTTATATTAGTTTAAAGAATTTTGGACACGGTATATCCACCTTTTCATTATATTTTCTCAGTGTTCGGAAGATTTCATTAAGAAATAAGCAGTTCCTTTGTAGGTGCAACATTTCCTCAAACACCTTTTTCCTGTAAATTTTTTGTTATACAAATAAATAATGTTCTTACACCATATAATTAAAATGACTTCCCTTTAATTTTAGATCCCCCCAGCGCCTCCTCGCCCGGACTTTGATGCTTCCCGTGAGAAACTTCAACGTCTCGGTGAAGGGGAAGGTGCTCTCACCAGGGAGGAGTTCTTGAAGATGAAAGAAGAGCTGGAAGAGTGAGTAATGTTTAGTTTCTCTTAAAATTGATAAAGTGTACTGTCGTACATTTAAAACAAGGCTTATTTTAGACATGAAATTAACTATAATTATGTAAAATCTTAGTATATCGTGAGACACAGTTTTTCTTTTATGCGGTTGCTTTATGACTGACGCGAGAGGTGCGCATGCGCCATTTCTCGACGACAAGATCCGCCATTTACGTTCAACAGCGTCAATATAAAGGTTCCATTGCACAAAGATGGGCCATGAAGTAGTTTGCTCTTTCAATTTGAATTGAAAGGTAACCATTAAATTGTTAGGGCAATTTATACAGATAACGTAAACTTAGGCAGATGCATTTATTTATTTAAAAAAGTACTGCCACATGATACATATATTACAAAACTGCAACTGGTTTGGTAAAAATAAATTCTGATGTTTTTTTTTTATTTGGTGTATCAGCCAATATAGTTAAAACTTTTAGCGACATCAAGTTTATTACAGATATATAAGATATGCAACAACCGGAAACCATAGACAATTTACGAAGGCAGTTCCTATAGCAATACCAAATATACATATTACTATCTATATTTTTCGGATATTTAGTATCCATAACACAGCTCTTGATGATGTTTAATTTGGGTTATATAATAAGTGTGAGTCTGAGGAATATCAATATATTGTTTTTTTTTAATCGAAAAAGAAAAATATTTTTGGAAAATACATCGTTTTCTTCTCTGCTATATTGAACCTTGTATCTGTATGATAAAGTTCAAAGTTAAGGATTTTTTTAAGGAGTCAGCACCGTTGGAAAGCTGGATTGTAATTAGGGAGATGCTTCCTATTTGTCAAAATAAGTTAGAGTAGAAAAGTTTCAGGAAAGTAATTTTGTGGTTCATAATGACTTAAATGTATTGTTACAGCGAATATTTAGCAACATTCAAGAAGACGGTTGCAATGCACGAAGTATTTCTGCAGCGGTTAGCGGCTCACCCTGTATTTAGGAACGATTCACACCTGCGTGTCTTCTTGGAATACGAGCAAGATCTTTGTGCGAAACCGCGAGGGAAAATGGATCTTATTGGTGGACTGGTAAGGAAGAATATTGTGTGGAGTTTAGTTGTAATAACACAATTTGAAGAAGTGATAATTGCGTTCCCAAAAACATATTAATTATCTTATTTTAATGTTTTATTTAGTAATTGTTCAAGAAAATTCAATATATCTAAAATACGTACCTTTTCATGAATGATCTGAATTATAAAAGTCTTACATTGCTATTTTGACATGTAACCTTTTTATACTTTCATTTAGCTTTCTGATTGCATTTAAACCAATTATAAATAAGTCAGAGAAATATATAACGATCGTGTGACACTCGTTATCGATGATTCTCTCGGAAACTAGATACTGCTTAGCGTTATAGCATAGTGTTTCTAGTATCGATTACGAAAAGACTCGCGATTGTTAGCCGTTTTTTAATCCACGGCTTTTTAATCAAAATTTGTTAGCTCAATCACCGTGCTTAGAAAGACATGTTAAGCAGTAGGAACCGATTGTTAGAGCACCCGCTTTACCTACCAATCCTCCCACCCAAACTCCTCATACGTTTCTGCGAGTAGATCTATTCCCAACAGCGGGATATTTATGATAAATATTTGTTGTCAGATGCGTTCAATGACAACAACCACAGACGAGATCTACCTCGGGGCCACCGTACGCGACGTCAACGATTTCTTTGAGCAGGAGACTTCGTTCCTTCAGGAGTACTACTCGCATTTGAAGGATGCAGTCGCGAAAGTTGACAGGATGACGACAAAACATAAAGGTATATATTCTGTATAACTCATGTAGAATAAATATTTAAATTAACATTTTAAATTATAAATAATTGTTTTCTATTGTAAAACTATTTTCTTTTTTGAGTATACGTAAATTACGAATAGATTTCATTATTTCATTATTATAACAATAATAATGAAATCTATTCGTAATTTACGTATACTAAATTACTCTGTGTTAAGAATAAAATATTCATGAAGTGTACAGAAATCATTGCTAAGTAGATAAATTTCTATTTGAAATTGTAGATATGTCAGTAAGAAAATTATTATTTATATAAGAACTAAATATAGTCTTTGTTGTCAATATAACATAAGTTTGTTCATATTTTTTAAGATTTGTAAATGGCATTGGTTAATGTATAATTGCATTATATTTATTTGATAATACTGGCAACAACATTAAGCATTGTGTGCGTGTGTGCGTGCGTGTGTGTGCGTATCTGAGTATGTGTTTGTGAGTATGTATTGAAAAATTTGATGTCTTTATTATGTATGCTTCGTCAGAGGTGGCTGACGCACACATCAAGTTGTCTTCCTGCATCACCCAGTTGGCTACTCGAGAACAACCAGCCACTGAGAGGTTCCTTACCAGAGCTTCGGAAACCTTCGACAAATGCCGGGTGAGTTTGACACATACTAGTTGAACAGCTTGATACTAAGAATTGTAATAGGTATTTTACTTATAAGTACTTCGTGTCGCCCAAACCCGCTCCAGATAAATGTTACAGCAAGGTGACGTCACGTCCCTGTAAAGGGTTCAAACGTATGAGCAGAAATTAAAATGTATAGCATTTTTATATTAAAATTCAACGCCTCGCAAATTTAAACACTATTATATATTTTAACAATATTATTTCGGAATCATACGATTAAAAAATACATTGTAAAATTTTTAAATTCACACATTTTTTTTAATAAATAAAAAACTGCGTAAATATGAAGATAACTCGGTTGCCATTGCTTATCACACTATGGAGAAAATATTTAAAAATTTTGCTACAACTTATTTACAAGGTAGCAATTGTTTCATTTTATTTATCTATTAAAATGAACTTTATTTTCCTTACAGAAGATCGAAGGTCGCATGGCATCAGACCAAGACCTCAAACTAGCAGATACTCTCCGCTATTATATGAGAGACGCTCATGCCGCTAAGGCGGTCCTTGTGAGGAGATTAAGGTATACATTTCATTTAAGGTTCTAATTTCTATAGGCCATATAGATTAAGGTTTTTTTAAATAACTTCTACTTTCACCTAAGTGACAATAGGCGACAGTTTAATATCTTGGCTAGGGTTGAGAGTAGGTTCGATGGTGATCAATATAGTAAAAATATAGCTGCATTACTTAGAGTTTTATTCCAATACATAACATAAATTAGGAAGACATAAAAAAGTAGTAGGAACTGTAACAATAACAAGAAAGTACAAGTTCAAGTACAAGTGCAATACCTTTGTACAATTCTCTAATATTCTGTTGTGTCCTTTTAATTGCCTTTGTGTGTACATACATTGTTAAATAAATAAATAAGAAAACTTATAAACTTATGCACAACAAATAATATATAAAATAGGTAATGATGTGAGATTATGATAATGGTTATGATGTGATTATTGTTAATTACCCCAAACTATGGGTGCCTTTATCATATGTGTAACAATAGTTAAAATTTAATGGAGCTTCGCAACGAAAATTAAAATTTTAAATATGAAACTTTCAAATTGACAGACGTCAATTTGACATGTTCAATTTTTAAAAATGGACCGAAGGAGGCCACATCGTTACAGTTTGGTTGATCATCGTAGACTTTATAGAAAAATAATTTTAGTGAATTACTCATTGCTTTGCGAGCATTACTTTTGAGATAAAAAATTATGTTAATGGCGTTTTAAAGACACCCAAATAATAGTTTAAATTAAGTTGCCTGTTACCACCCGTGAACATATAGTCTGATTTATTATCTACTCTTGATCTAAGACTGGCCACACAGGTATGCACACTAGTGTTCTAAGTAGAATCATACATTTCATAATACTGTTTGTATTCTCTAAACCTAAATTTAAGTTTACAGCCTCTCGTTCATTCTAAGTCAATAAGAAAATAATAGAATGACCATAGAAACGTCAAGTGAGTTGACACTTAGACGTTTCATATACTTTTGACTTTTTGTCTTTATTTTTTTAAGGACCTCTAAAAAGATATGAATATTCGTGAATATTAAAAATTTTATTAATCACATTAGTCAATTACTCATTACTCGTAATTATGGTCCGAAGAATGTCGCGACAGACAAATAGTTAATGAAAATATATAGTTAAATGACATATAACGTTAGTCACGATTTTATTATTGTGTTCTGTCCTTATCTAATTGGCTTGTAATGAAAGTGTAGTTCAACACTTGTTGGGTTGATGTATTTCATATTTTTTTTAAAGCTATTCCAGTATTTGTAACAGTATAGAATAGTTTGTTAAACAGATCGACAACTGACGGTCGTCTATCTCTTTGCCCATCAATTTGACCTTAGAACTTGTGCACCACCTAAAATTGTGAAAAGCTTTAAACAAAATTATAAACTGACCTTGATGCAAAAATAATTTTTAAGAAGTTATCCAGTTTAAAATTATTTTTTTCGAGTCTGAGCCAAGATGTTTCCAGAAACAATAGAAAGTGAAGCTCCGCCTCCAAAAATAATTTTGAATTTGATAACTTCTTGAATTGATTTACTTTTGCCTTTTTGATGATTTGACATTGGTTTTTAATTTTTTACTGTACAATACATTCCTTTGAAATAGAACTACAAATCTCCAATGGTTACTAAGGTTGTGTGAGATCTTGAATTCAGATCCCATCGGTCTTTTCTATTGTGTGGTCATTTTCTCAATTTCTATTTTTAATACAATTATTTCAGATGTTTAGCAGCTTACGAAGCAGCCAACAGAAATTTGGAGAAAGCAAGAGCGAAGAACAAGGATGTGCATGCTGTAGGTATTTTGAGAATTATTGTCATCAACCTTACATTTTTAAAATTCTTAACGGCTTAGTTCTTGGCTTACATCTCACATTATGGTAAGTGAAGATAGGTCCGAAGGTGGAAGCGAGAACATCTTAGGAACAAGTGCCGGAACACAATGCTATTAACATTGGTGGCAGACTTAGGTAGGATGGTAGCTAACCAGGCGTACTTGGACAAGCCCTACCACCAATCAAGCCGAGCAGAAAAATTCTGCCCCCACTGGAATTAAACCTCGGACCTTCAGATCTGAAGTACGTGGTCTCTGCCACTGGACCAGATGCGGTTAAATAACATTTGTTGGAAAAATAAAAGATGATTATAAAAAAATACAATTATAGGCCAGTATCGGCAACAACATTTATTGGCTTATTATTAAGGATTGAACTTTAAGTCAAATAAATAAGATTGACATTTCAATTGTTTCACAAACTACAGTGATTTGTGGGAATTGAGAAAAATTAATAAAAAATAATATATGTTAATATTTTTTATTAATTTTAATGCAGATATCTCTTGAGGTAAATAGATACGGCAGTCAAACAATGAGTTCACGCTTAGTTTGGAACTTTATTTAATGTCGTCCACTCTCATATACATCAGTAATTATATTTGTAACTACATACAAATACCTATAATCCCCTTATTTAAATAAGTAAAATTTAGGACTAGTTGAAACAAAATGATTATTTTTCTGTTAGTACATCGGGAACCTTAAGACTTAACAATATAAACTAAAACTAAACTAAATAATAGAAAAATAATTCTAGAATTAACACATACTTTTCCCAGACAAGTTGCTTCTGAATTACTCCATTCTTTATGCTAGTGGGCTTTTTGTCTATCCAATGCTGAGTACCAAAGCTGATATTAAATCTATCCAATGGTGACGTAAAGCATGCATTTCTTGAAAAATTGAATGTATTGGCCCGATTCCGCTGTGCACGAACTAAATGAAATTTAAGGTCAGTACTATTCTTTCAGAACAATACACCAAAAATGCCGATAAAAATAAGTCAAAATGGTACGGATCGTCTAAGTTTGAACTTACTTGGCGTTTCTAAAAGTCATTCTATCCCTAATAATTGAATTGAAATGAAAGAGATGCGCGTAACTTAAATTCAATTTAGTCCATTCACAACGGAATTAGGGCCATTACCTACTTACTTTAAATAAAATTAATATATTTTGTTTATTCATAAATAAAACAAAATATGAATATTGAAATAGATAAAACAATTGTTCCTTACAAAAGGGGCTGGTCTCTTCTACATACACATTAATCACACAATTATTAACTTACTGTTGTTAGCACAATGTGTAATATAAAAATTTGACCATTACAAAAGTCATTTATACGGTTATAGCAATTATAATCATTAAGTTTATTCAATTAGGGTTCAATTAGGACGTTTAATTTTAATACTTTATTGTTGTTTGCTGGTTTTTTTTATGCCGATGTATATTTTCACGAATAATAAATATTTCACATGTTTCTGTCTTTGCGCACAGCCAATGGAAGTCCAAGAGGTAATGCACGCTTTTATTCGTATTTGTTTCAAGTTTGTCGTAAAACAGATTTATTATATATAATATTGCTATGCATGGCAAAAATCGGGCAGATTTTTCGTTGAATTGTGATAAAATAAAAATATGCTCGGATTTTTGCATTACAATTAATTTTTCTGTAGTTGTCTCTCCAAATGTCTCTAGCCACTTGATACTTCTAGAATAGGAATGTTGACAGGGTTGACAGATTGTATTAATTATTTATTATCATAAAAATACTGATAAAAAGACTGAAGAACAATTGCTTTGATAGCTTATGTGTAATTTTTTTAAAATTTAAATGTGGGTGGGTAAACGCATTTTAAAATACCTTGGTGACACTGTAAAGACTATCGTGTATACTAATGCAATTAAAAAAAGAAATCCAGTAGAAACATAACCTCATCTACGTTATATATACATCCCAGTGCGGGCACAAGGTGTTCCTGCATAAGAGAAACTCATGACGAGTTTGCGCCATATATGACCACGTGATCTAATGTCATAAGTGATTTGTAAATTAATGATAATGATCTTAATTGGGTATATGCATACTAGTATACAATTTATTTAGTACATATTTAAATTCTATAACTGGGACAATTTGTAAATGTCCGGTTGATACCCACTTAAAGTTATCACTATTGCCTTTAATTACATTTGTTTGTTTTTCTCATACATATTCCCTGTTATGACGATTTAAAAGAACTTAGTAAATGAGTCTATTTAAATAAAGATATTTTGACTGATTCATTGACTGAATGCTTTTTGGTGGGAGACAGCGGTTGCCGTGACTTCTGGAACCAACTGCTTATCGTGCCTTCAGAACCACGTAGGTGCTCGAGATTACAAATTTGATTAACCCATCTAAGGACTAAACATGGCGATGGGTGCTTTGTTATCGAAACCAGAGCGTTTCGAACAACGAACTTATTTATTTATATATATATTCAAAAATAGTAAATATATTAGATAATGTAATGTATTTTCAATTCCCAGGCGGAACAACAACAGGCGGACGCATGCGCGAAATTCGAGCAACTATCCGCTAGAGCCAGAGAAGAATTGATCGATTTTCGTACTAGAAGAGTGGCTGCGTTTAGGAAGAGGTAATGATCTTTAGTTTTTATTCGTTTTGCTTAGCACAGACCTTTCTACATGGCAGAAACGTATGAGCAGTTTGTGCTTAAACACCACCTCAATGTGGGTTGATGTGTGACAGTGGTTGCCGTGACAACCGGTACCAACGGCTTAATATGCCTTCGGAAGCCCCAAAAGACAACTAAATTTTATTGACCTATTCAGTTTGCAATCGAGACTATAGTGAAAGTTCCTTGGTTTTTGTAACTAGAGCCCTTAGACTACTACGCCAACGAGCTCATCCCCTCCCAACCTACTTAATTGATATCCAATGATTTAATAGAATTCCAAATATAGAATAGAATAGAAAGCTCAAATATATATATTTGAGAAGCTTTTGCCGTCGCATTTAAACGTTATCTTGGAAATGAGATGTAGATCCTCTTTCCCCGGAGTTACTCTTGCCCTTCTTAAGTTGTATTGGTCAGTATATAGTTATCAGACCGCTACGATAGGATTGTAATCCTTAATTAGCCATGAATACCTCATTCTATAGACTTAATATCTCATATTATGTTTCACCATTGTATTGTATATGTATTTTACCCGTGCTAACATAGTGTCTACACCAATTTCAACCTTATCGCTAGACAATAGGAAGCGCCTCTCGCATACATCACGTGTCTTTGTTGCCAATAATATTAATTGTTACTTTTTTAGTGTAATCATACAAGCACATTGCTAATTAAATAAGTCTGGCTTAAATTATTGAGTTTAACTATGATGTTTTAAAGTGTTAAAATTTGTAACATAATTAGTTATACAATTTTAATGTTAGCATTTATATGATTATATTGGCATGCCTTGGTTTCCAATTAAAAGGCTATGCACCGTAAATCTCGCATAAATTTTGTATGTGTAACGCAAGGTTTTTTGAAGATTGATCTGGTAAAATCAATTTATTTTCTAGCCTAATCGACCTTGCCGAGTTGGAAATAAAACACGCAAGAGCACAACAGGAATTGTTCAGAAAATCGCTACAGGTTCTAAAGGAGTGCGCATAGGAAATCTGTAGTCAGCGTTGAGACCATAGAGTTTATAAGCAAAGAAAAAAAATAAAACAATTTTACTGTACATACGACAACATGTTAAATGTAACATCAGATGTGTTAACACAGCAAACAAAAGTATTAAGAAGTGGATACCTAAATACTGGATTCAATCCCTATACTATACATGTCAAATTTAAGTGTATGGTTTTTTATATATTTCCTTCTTTGTTTAAAATTATTCTGTCGTACTATATATGAGAAAAAATAATACTGTGAATAGATTATTACGATGACGTTCCGCTGATCGAGTGTTCAATACCTTTGTATTAGGTTCGAATCTTGACACGGTCACATTTCTGATATTTATATAAATATTAGTATGAATATTTCTCCGTTATTTCGATCGATAACAGAAGCTCATAATGATGTTTACTTTGGGCTTGATGAAGTAAGTTTCCGTGTGAAAAATATAAAATAAAAATATTATTAAGATTATTAATTCGTTAACCAAATTTTATCGAAAATAGTTTTTGATCAACGCCATGTAGTTAGTTACTTCTGTCGTCTAGTGTGTCGAAGTTGGCCATGCAATATCGAACCTTATAAATGGCACGGTAGAGTTCTATAGATAGCTAGATTGTATTTTGGGAACCTCGTATTAAATATGTTAAGGTCACACTACGAAAATCGTTTGCAAAACTTGTACTGAGATGCACTTACAATGATATTGGCCACATCATGCAAAACTAGAATTAGATTTACCTCCCTTTCATTGTACATCAGTAATATTGGATAGTTAGTAGAACTTTAATATTTAGTTCATATGTAGACGATTCACACAATTTGACTTCCATTAAACGCCATGTTTTACCCGGCTAAATAGCGTTCTCGACAATATTTTGGAGTTTTCGTTATATTTAATTTTTGTGTATTCACAACAGAGCCGCTGGCCATGCATAATGTCGCCTTTTTATAGTTTTGATTTGGTTATATTTGTTTTAAGTATGTATCCTTTTGTGCAATAAAATTTATTAGAATTTGAACAGGAACAAGGTCATTTTTTCGTTAACGTATTAAAATATGCCCTTTAAACCTCAACCAAGGATTAAAAATCCAGTGTTACACTTTACGTGCTGTCGATTGTACAGGGTATTTAAAATATTAAAACCGCCTATTCAATACACAAATGTATTTGGATATGCGGTTACTAATATGACATTCGCATTTAGTAACTTAATATATTGGATCTTATTGGAATACACGCTAAAACTAAATTCATGTGCAATGCAATACGATCTCTCAAAAAGGAAAGCTGTCTAATATTTCCAATTTAGAAAGGCTTGTTCAAATTTCGACTTAATTGATTGTGAAGGAATTAAGAGTAGGCATGCAACGTATAAGATTACGATATTCGTCAAATACGAAAAATTTCATAAATAGCTTTATACAGGATGTAAAAAATGATCAGTAATACTTAAGTAGTGGATTAGAACTTAAATTGAACAATTTTCTATGTGGACCAACATCGTGATCGCGATAAAAAAACATCTGTCCCATACATTAGGTCGAGTCAGTATTGTATGGAACAGTTAATTTTTTTCGCAGTAAGTATTACTGCTTATTTTTTTCATACTGTATACAAAGATACATTATTAGATTCATATATATGCATAGAACACTTTATGACTACTGAAATAGAGTTCATATTTCAAGGAAATACGAAGGGAGTCGAATGAAAGCTCCGTAAACATGAATTCACTCATGATTGAGCTTAGTAAAGTTATCCATTTCAACAACCTTGCATATATGTTATATATATATATATATATATATATATATGCACTATAAATTAGACGCACTATACTAAGCACTATTTAACTAAGCAAGTTACGACTTGGGGAATCCCCAGTCACAGAGAAAAGTCAGTGCGATATTCTTGAATAGAAAATAGATAGGAATTGTCGTAATAATATTTAAAGAAAAATATTCAGCGAATACTGACTTGTAATTGTGTTCGTTGCATCCCTAGAATTATGAAAGCGACTGGCTACATCATTCCAAAATAACTTGTAAATGTTCAAGAAATAAGGCCCAGGTTCACTTAGCAGTTAAGATATATGGTTTTGTAAAGTGTTATTATATAAAAAAGGATGTAAAACTATTTTTTTTCCCAAGTCTTAAGGTTTATTTTGCTTTGTTTTGTACAGATTGTAATGTAAACTTTGATTATAAGCACTGTTTTTGACATTTGTCTAGTGTAACTATTATAGGCTCTTCTATTGATTGTATACGTACTTTATTTAACATAAACGTTTCAATATATTTTATGTAAATGTATATATTTATTATTTATCTGTTATATTTCGCTAGATTGTTTTATATTAGTTAAATTCTGTTTTGATGGCACTGATATTCTTGTGCGCAGACTAAATTTGAATCTAGTTTTAGTGTCACTTCTCCATTAAAATGTGTTTTTGTACTATATTATAGTTTACTTGTCGCTTTAAGTGCCAATTCGCAAGTGAACGTCTCTGAGATATTCTTGCTGTATATTGTGTTATAGTGTAAGCACTCGTTTTGGCTATGCATTAAATTTTTTATGTTGATATTTCAGTCGCAGTCACGTTAAGCAATCGGGAATATACTGAAAAGTCTAAATTTTTTAAAATTATTGTTTTGACTGTGACATGACTGTAATAGAATGTTTATCTTTTAAGTGAGTATTTTAAATCGTTTATAAGCATAAGAAAAATATATAATATCATATTCGTATGGTTTTGTTTTACTTGTATGATACCATTAGAATTAAGATGTTGTCGAATGAACAATACGCTGAGACTTGTCAAAAGATGACATGTTTTTTATTTGATATTGACACGCTAATACTTCTTTAAATATTTTAATTCAAAGCAAAGAGATCGAAATATTTGTGTAACTTAAGCCTTTAATACTGGCAACTATAATGTATATCTTTAAGATTAGGTGATAAAAATAAGCATTATTATGAGAAAAGAACAAAATACGTCAATGAAATGTTTTTACTTCTAGCAATATTAAGAATTCGCTTTTAGAGGTATTTCACTTTATTATAGTTCCACATATTTAAAGTGAAATCGTTAGTTCTGTGAGAAGTTGCTTATAAAAGAATTAGACTTATTTTGTTGCTAGTTAATATCGCGTAATTATTATTATTTAACAAATATTTTATTCTTAAAATATAGCAGCTTATATAGTAGTGTCGGAAAGTTTTGGTTTCTAGGCATTGTCATAGGGGCTTACCCTATAACGGTAATAACCCATAGGTCCTCATTCGTCTAGAGCGGCACTGCAAGACATTAACTAAGTCTCTACACCAGTAAAAAGCAGATGTGGCCTAGTTTCTCCGCAATAAATTGAGGCACGAACGGAAGTTATTACCAAAATCAAGCTCTACATTTGACCTTTACCAGAAAACCTAATTTCACATTTAATTGCGACACAGATGCGTTGCCATGACAACAAGGCGTGCACAACAGTTAGCGTACGGAAACACTAGTGAATCTCAAACTATAAAATCAAGATATAAACAATATTATTAAATGAAATAAGTGATTTGTTTAGATTATAGTACAGTGAACTTTATTGTTTGGGTATGTAGTATCATGTTAGCGTTTATTTATAACAGCTATAAGGAATTGGAGATTTTTAACCATTAATCCATATTAAAATGAGAGGAGTATGAGTTTTCTTTCATAAAATTTTCTGGCTAATGTGGTTCTACGTTTACAAGTAGGTAAGTACCGAATTTATCTACAGCACATTCAAATAATAGTTTCGCATGACACGTAATTTGTAAAATCGATTAATTAAGTGCAAATGCACCACCAAAATTTAATAAGAAATATAATTTATTAGGAAATCCTAATAACTGTTTTATTTAGCATTATTCAAATAAAAATTCAAATTAAGATTATGATGCAGAATAAATAGTGACATTCGTATTTTTGCGAAATCACTGAAATATTTTATTCTCTTTCGCAAGTTCAAGGTTCATTTTAAAAATAAATTGATCTCGTAAGCATGGCAGCCTGGGAAAGTCGTTAAAAACTATTTTCAAGTCGAGTGGTTTCTAAAGCGCTTTGCTTCAATTACTTAATGACTTGCTTTTTTCTCAAATCATTTTTCTTCTTCTTTTAGTTACTCCAGATAAAGTTAAATCAATATGGTTCCCTACTGGATAAGGTTATGGTTGCTGGGAGCGTTGCTAAGGAGTGTCCATGGGAAGTGGGTGGAAGGAAGGATAGATACCAAAGAGGTAAGATGATTCTTTTTTGAACTGTATAAATATCTATAAGTACGAAGTTCTTATGGAAACTGCACTCACCAGCTGCATTGGACCAGCTTGGTATTTTTATGGTCCAAATTCCTCATGTGTTTCTCCCACGTGGAAGGCGTCTTCCCGACAGTGGGACGAACATAGGTTTTAGATGATGATAATGATTAAGTACAGTTTCCCAAGATTCTTCGACACAGGTAAAATAAATTGTCTCAGTCATATGAAAGCAATTCTCTCTTCGAAAGTGGCGGTAGATTTTATTTATCTTTCTATATATCTATACCTTGCTCTTATATCAAAAGTTAAATCTGGTGATGTTTGTCTCAATGTGTCACCATTTATTGAAAGTAATCCAAAGTAAAGTGGTGGAAGAAATAACAATTTTATGTGGTCGTAAATGACACGATTATCCGTACTAAATTAATAATTTAAAATTTTTATAATTTAAGTTTTCTTCATGAATTTCCCTCTTTTTAAACAATTGTGGGGTGGGCGTTAATGTCTGCGACACAGTTTTATTTTAATCTAATGTAGCCATTACCGTTTACTTTTTTATGTATGCCTATTTTTGTTCCAATAAATAAATAAATAAATAAAAATTCCTGAATTAAACGAACAGCTTTTAAGTTTTGTATACATATACCGTTTTTAAGCTTTACTGGCCTGGATGCAAGTCCTTTAGGCCATTATATATATACCTATAACTAATACGATAAAGCTGAGGGGGTTGTATGAATGAACGCGCTAATCTCTTGATAACTATTGTCTCTGGAAACTACCTAGAACGAACTCTTAAAATAAATTTTAGTTCATTTGTTAGTTTTGAGTTTTGTATCAAATTGTTCATTTTTTAATCACAAATCTTCGTGGTAAAGTTAAAAAAAAGTGTTTGTCCCCTTATTTGTTTCAGAACTGGGCCTTTTTAGCTAGATTCTGTTTCCTGTCTCTGGAAGGCCAATTTGAGTATTTGATAGAGTATGACAAAGACATGGGCATACCGAACCTACTGCTTTACTATGATGACGACAACCAATGGCCAGCGGTGTACCATAGTAGCAAGGTAATGTATAGTTCCACGTATTTCCTCTATCATATGACGTGGATTCTGTTATTTATTTATTAAAGTCATATTATAAATCATCAAGTCGTTTAATAGTGATTGTAATGATACAAGTAATTGCAATGCAACATGGGCGCGCGTAGACTTAAAGATACCCTCCGACTGAACTGTCAGGGTGATAGGACCATTGTTCTAAAACAGATTCTTTCAAAAGAGCCGTGTAAATACGAGGTATGAGGAGCGTATAGACTCCTACTACTTACCATCAGGCGGGGTCGAGTCATGCTGTTTGTTTTTTTAAATAATTGACAGCTCTAGTCAACTTCATTAAAAGCGAAGACGAAAGGAACGATCAAAGTAATCCTCACAACTGTTGGGTTACGGATTCGATTCGGCGATTCACATCCCGTCTTGCTTTATTGCGTTGTAATAAAAATAATACATATTGGTTGTAATACACCGATGTATTTGAGTGTCTGTAGGAATGTAACTAAGATCATTGGGGTGTGCACGCGCGGGCCTAGTACCACAGACCCCAGAGGGGTGCGGGCCAAGGAAGCGTAGACGTCTATATAAACTGAGTCCACATTAACGGCGGCATATATAACAATTCATCTTGTTAACTTCGTAAGTGTGTGTAAGCGTATTGTGACGTTTAGTCGTGTTTTGACATTGAGTTTATATTGTATTTCTTTTAACTGATTAACCAAGTCTATTCTTTAGTATTTTCTCTATGGTTATTTCTTACCATAAAGCTTATAAGCAAAGCAATGTGTATCTTTGATTGAATTCTAGACTTGCAGAGAACGTGAAGATGTCCTCAATAAAGCAGGGCAAAATCAAATAATTAAACTATCCCACTGGTATCCCGATACAGAGTACTCTGGATGCGTCATCACGAAAGCCAATAAGGAGATGCCAGCCTCGAAAAGGTGATTTAATTACTGAAGTTTAAAATCTTCATTCAGTCACACTTAAAAACATAATCTTTTGTATAAGTTAAAGATTATATTTGATTCTGCTTACTTCAACAATAAAAATGAAATTGGTATTATCTTGCAAGACACCCTTGTGTCAAACATTGTGATCAAGCGTGTTTTCTAAGAAAAAATATAACCATATTTTTCATTACAGCCCCGCAGCGCCAACAACAACGTCAAAAAATATTCTTTCCTCACCAAAAAATACAAACAACACCAAATTACAACCACCCGAAGATCCTACATACTACCATAAGTTTCTAAAAACTACCACTGTGAAACCAAAATCTACTACTGTCAATACAAATGCTACCACTTGGTACGAGTTGTTACCAACTGACGACTTGAATTTTACTACCAACATACCAGAAAACGAGCTGTGGGAAAATATTGGGTCGGAAACCAATCGTAGTCAATTTGAAAATTTGAAAGACGTTGAGATTTTATTCGATATTCACCCCAATGGAAGTGTAAGTTATGTAAACATACTGCGCCCGCGACTTTATACGCGCCGTAAAATTGTTGAACAAATTTGTAAAAAAATATGTTCAAGAAGTCAATAAATCGCTTTGTGTATGATTTTCATGTGAATAATTTAGTTACTAATCTAGTTAAGAATAAGGACTGTAGTTTTTTTATTCTCGTCATAAAATTTCAAGTCGGAATATTAATTTAAAAATCAATTTACTTTTCAGCGCAAAATAAAACGATCAACGTTCGAATTATACGAGCGGTTCCGACGCCGTCGTTTAAACTCGGAAAGCGACCGGAGCGGGCGAAACGAGCAGATGGAGCGATTGATAGTAACCTGTCATAACTCAAGAAGATTTAGATCAGCTAGGGAGCGGTGGTGGTTCATAGCAATCAGCAACTGTGACAGCCCCAAGGTAACATTATATATTACTTGTTCGTGCGAACAATAATACAATAGATTAAAGTAGGATATAATATAATATTAAAATTGGGTAATTTACAATCTATTGTAAAAAATAAAAGAAATAGTAGTTAGCAAGAAGAAAAGAAACAAAAGACAATCGCCGAACTCAGCTTTCTTCTAAAACAGTCACACGCCGCTCATCCATACTTCAAGGAGGCGGCATGTCTCTCGCTACGAAGCCTCCTTGCGAGCTTGCGCGTGAACATTACTTGTGATACAATATTCTATGTAAAGGATAGAATATTCAAGGAATTAGAGCACTCTGGTTTTGATCATGAAAACTTTGAAAACTATACTTCGAGTCTGGTCGAGTGGTCAGTACCCTGGTCTCCTTAGCCAGAGGTGCCAGGTATGAATCCCGGTAGGGGCATATTTTTGTATGGTGAGTACGTATATTTGGTCACGAGTCATGGAGGTTTGTATATTGTTAGGTATTTATTTATTTATTTATTTTAAGGGCAGTCAACAAAAACACATACTAACAAAAATATTAAACTGTAGCGTAGACATTAAATTAAGTATAGTTTTTAATTACAGACAGCCATGGCATGCGATGTGGACTAACAGTTATAGTTATGATATCTTAGGTTTATATGTTTTTTAACGTTAATATTGAAACACTGATTACAGGGGGTTTACGTTCCTGCTAATGATTTTGTAGTTAGCCTTGTATTTTCGTGCACTAAGGTGAAATATGTCCAACTCTCCTACTTTATTGTTCCGAGAAAGAAGGTTATAGTATTTCTGGATCCTGTTTAATGTGGAATGGGAGCCTAGATTGCTCCTTGCTACCTAGGAGGTATCGCGGGATGACGGGTACACGTCAGACAAACAAGCTAATCGATTGAAATAAAACAATGTGGTTTTATTTCATATTACGCCAGGGCGTGGCCCGCTCCTGTGTCTACCCACTTTCATATATAACATATATTTAGTATATTACTGATATTTATATAAATATTACTATCTATATTTCGCCCTTATCTAGTATCCATTAGCTAGCTTTTAATGATGCTTACTTTGGCCTGTGCCCAGCTGTGGGATGTATATACAGGTGATGGTGACTCCATTAGGTGTGGCAAAGTTTCCGAGGTGAACGTTAATTTATCAATACGCTTTTTTCAGGGCTTAGATGTACGCTACAAGTTTTTAATGACAAACGGTCCAGATGGTGATTTTTGGCGCGAACATTTTTCAGCTGATGAATTTTGTAAGTTGTTATTTTTAATAATTTAAGCCCTTAGCGCTCCCGAGCACGTGAAATAATCGTTGAGCGATTTTTAAGATATGATAAGATAATATTTTATGGTGAATCAATTAAAATTTGATTCCATTTTTTTATATTTTTTTATTTGGCGGTGAAAAACAATTATTACTGTACTTAATATTGGTTACAAACCTCCAGTTTAAAATAATGGGATCCAAAATAGGAATCAGAGGAAGTATTGTATGTGTTGGTTATATATTCAACAATTGCTGACGGATTGCGTCCGGAACTGGAAGAGATGGCTCATATCAGTACAAATTTGAGAAAATATCTGCTTAAATGTCTTCGCGATTTTTCATGCTGTCAACACTTTCACCTACCTACCTAGATAAAAACTTAAAACTTTCAATTTAATATTATTTTATAATTGTAATTGTGTAGTAAGTATATATAAAGAAATATATAAATATAAGATAAGTATAAATAAAATTACGCGGGAAAGTGACTGTATTATCGGTTTATGTGTTGCGAACAAGATAGAATTTTAGTCAGGGCGACGGCAATCTAAATGCAATAACAATTTAAATGCAATATAATTTCACGTAGATACGTTGACTTCATTGTAGTTTCAAAAAGCGCAACTATATTACAAATTTTTAATATTATTAATAATAATGAGCGCACGGCCATAGTTTTGCTATAACACGCGCTGAGATCTAATTCAGTATCTTTTTAGCAGTGTTTGATATAAGTATGATGAGTGCCCGATTTAGATAGATAGATTTTTTATAATACTAATTAAATAAAAATTATATTTCAAAATGTTAATATTGTACGCCCGAAAATGGCAATTTGTTGTAACTTATGTGTAACGGAGTAAATAATAGGGTGGACAGCTCAGAGTAATATTATATTCAAGTGAAAGAAAACTAATATAAAATATAGCGAAATAAAATAACAAGTTCACAAAAAGAAGAAAAACAGAACAAAAATGACAACCTTCTGTCAAAATAAAGAAAAAATAAAAAACATTAAAAACTATTTGTGAACCTGCCTGATGGCCAGTTCTTAACATTATGCATGAAATTGTAAGATCTATTTATTGTACACAGAATCACAATAAAATTTATCTTATCTTATATAGAGTTCTCACTTTTACACCAGATAAGGCCTATCCTGCTGTTACTGCCCGCCCTATCAATGAATGTCAATTTTTATATTTTCCTTGCTTTTTATTTGTAAATAAGTCTCAGCCCTTCCAGGCCTTACGCTCTAGGCTCTAGCCTAGTTAACCCGTGGGCCAGGCCCTCGATATATTCTCCCCTACCTTTACGAGCACAAAATTGAAAAAATAATAGCAAACTAGTAACAATTACTATTTGTAACTATTACTAAAATTAATGACTGTGTTCTGTGTGACAATTTGTATTGAAACATGTTACAGTAACTTTATGTTATCCACGTGTCGACAGTTTACGACTTCAATGAACTAAGTTAGAACAGAGATTCATACACTATTTTTATCAAGAGGCCCCTTTTCCAAAATGAACTTATACCACAGACCCCCATAGATAAATTACTTAAAAAATCCTATCTAGTTGTTCCCCATTGCTAAAAAATACTTAGCAATTTAAAAACTTTAATCAGTTTTCTAGAGAAACCCCTTGACAATCTGTTTTATTAAGAATGCTTCGATCACTTTGGGACCTTTTGGAAGACGTCCACCACTTTGGAAATCCCTGAGTTAGAATATTGATTGTGCCTAAGAATAAATTTTTAAGACGACTGAATTATACTTAACGCTAATAATTCCTTGTAAATTAAAGAGAAAAAAAACCTCTTCGTAATCGAATATCCTTAATGTCCTTATTAATTAAAGCACGTTACTTTTCAGATGTCCTTCCTGTCCTTTTGGCTTATACATTTGCTTACGTCGTCGTTATGATAGCCGTCGTGATGTGCAGCGTTGAACTCAAGTCCAGGCATTTGTTGCACGCGACATATAAGTTGTTTCTGGCGTCCATTGCGGCGCAACACGCGGGAGTGTTGTTCCAATCGTTGGCGTGTATTAAGTACGCTGCTAATGGAGTTGGGAGTCCGGGGCTTAGTACTGCCGGTAAGTAACCTCAGTTGTGAACATAATGCGCCTGATTCTGACTGATAAACCTAATTACTGTAAAACCTGTAACCTGTGTAACCTGATGACTGTAAAACCTAATTAAAGTGCTTTCCATCTCATTCTGTCAATATGAAAACCGAAAGGGCAGCCGGCATGTCACATAACATTTAGAAAGTATTCCATTTTCGACTTAAAAAAGTATTTGTTCATTCTTTCTAAAACTGTCTAAATTTTAATTCTTCGTCAGTTCTTATTCTTGCTTTCCTTTTCCAATATCAATGAGAAATCGGGATATACTGAACTGACATTTTATTTTAAAAAGTGCCCTCAGAATTAGACCTAGAATCAAAAATAACGTTAAATTTGAAAAGCTTGGTTACTAACCCGCATAAAAAGTTCCATTCGCCTCTATATATGAGAGAAAAATATAAAAATAACACAACATATTTAAGTAATTTTTTTGGTACGATGCAACTCCTCACGTTTAGCCAATTACGATTCAATCATCATGATTCAAATGCCACACGTATTTCAAAAATAGGCATTTGATTTATTACCTACAGTCAGTATGAAAAAAACTAAAATCTTAAATTGTTGAAACGATATCTCTATCGAATAAAAGTCGAATTTTAAACATCAGTTCTCAATTGACAGAGAAATCGTGAACATATATACAAAAAAATGCGACACAGAACATAGAACACTCCATTTTTAACACTAGATATACCAGCGATTTGAATATATGTCAACAACAAAATTATATTTGTTACTAATGTATATAAAATAACATTAAGTTTATAAAACGTACTCTCTAATTATAGCTACAAAATTCATAACATCATTTCTGAAAAAAAATATGTGTAATATAGTAGGAATTTTGAATTGAAATTGCACGACCAGTCTAAATGACTGGTCTGGTAAATCTAGTGTTAAAGACGGTTAAAAAATAGGTACAAATGTCACATATAAATACTATTCATTAAAGGTTCAACTGGGTCTGTGCCTCTAGAGTGAGTTTCAATCGTATCGTTCATAGTTTTGCGTTCAGCTGATAATGGTTTAAAAATTATAATGGTTTTTATGATTTTCATATAAAAATGGTGTCCAATACTTCACAATAGAGGCGTTGCTACTGTTTGCATACATTTGATAGCTGACGACAAACACGATACTGAACTGTTTTCTCAAATATACTATTTTCAGGTCAATTCATCTGCGGTGTTTCGGAGACGACATTCGTCTTGCTCCTTATTCTGATGGCTAAAGGTTACACCATAACGCGGGGCCGCCTTAAAGTTGGTTTCACAGTCAAACTGACGGTCTTTATGTGTTGTTATATCATCACGTATATTGTGCTGTTTATATATCAAGCTAAGGTAATTAAAGTTATTTATTTGGACCACACTAGATCGCAACATTAAGAAACATGGAACAGAACGTGTTTTGACTACAGTACAAATTTCGGTGGCAATTCTGCTGGTATTAACTTAAAAATAATTATGTTATTTGCCTCTCTTTCATTCCAATCCAATTTGTTGGCGATAGATATACTTTCTGGAATGTCAAGTTAGTTTACGATCCATATACTTATATCGTTAAGGCAAATATGCTTTTAAGCCACCATTTTAGAAACGACCAATGACGTCACCGGTAGTCTGTTTGTCCTGGTCGGATTGTAATGAAAGAGGAGTACTGAACTAAAATTTAATTAAAGTCAAACCACAACATAATTTTTCAATCAATATTTGATCAGTGTCAATTAAATAATTGTAAAAAAGTTTAACGAAGAATCTCTTTTCGTCCTGATTAATTTTTACCACTTAAAAATACTTAGTTATTTGAGTAATTGATTTGACTTTTGTTTTTTTTATGATATGAGGATTATGTTCAGTATTTGCTTCAGGCCTTTGATCCGGGTGAAGTTCTATACTTATACGAGAGCCCTGCAGGCTTCGGCCTGATTATACTGAGGATTGTAGCGTGGTGCGTTTTTGCATATTCCATTTTCTTCACCGTGAAAAAATACCCTGAAAAGGTTAGTATTCAAAAGCTAAATATAATCTATTAATTCTAAAATCAAGACGAAGCCTGCTTGAGGCAATGTTCTTATATTGTGTGTGGCAATCCTCGTCGCCATTTATTGTTGTGTACGAGTGGGCTATGTTGAACACTGACTAGTTATTTTATTTATTGAATTTGAAATAGAAATCACAACTTGAAGAAATAATGCTTGTTGCTTGACAATCAGAGAGGCAAATAACAATCATAGAATCACTAGTCAATGACGCATACATTTTCTTTTTTTTAAATTATTATTACAGTACTGGTTACAAGAGCTTATAGATTTATGACACATTGTATTCTTATAATTAATATTTCAATAATGTTGACATAATACCATTTTATTGCCACCATTTTATTTAGAGTTTACCATCATCATTTTAGTTTACCATCAGGTGGAATGAAGTCATTTGCTTGATCATTCTATAAAAAAATATATATGAATTGGCGCGTTTGAAAGTCAAATATTACATATAAATACATGCGTAGATTTAAAGAATCATAAAATTTTATTTTTATATTGTTGAGTAAGTATAGCAATGGTCACATTAAATAAAGCTACAATAGATATGATAAAATATAAGTATACATCGCCATTTTTCTCATAAAATTCTTCACAAAATTCATCACTGTTCTTTCACTCAAGTAAAGAGAAAAAAATACACTTAGGGGAAGTGATTGGCTTTAAATAGTTACCTAATTGAACTAATAATTAGGTGAACTGCTTGTGTTTAGGAGGAACATAAATGATTTGTGAATAACTATATTTTAATATTTATTAAGTTATATCATTGTTTCACATTTAAATGCTATGAGGAACACATAATTTTACAAAATACGTGTAAAATTATATTATTTGTAATGTTTGTTCTAGAGTACCTTTTATTGTCCATTTGCCATATGTGGAACTCTCTGGTTCTTCGCTGGACCTCTATTCATACTAACAGCTAACTCATATATAGGTAAGTTATTACAGTTAAGTTCTAATAGATTTATTTAGATGCTTTGATAATGATGTCGATTTTCGCGCCATTCTCAAATAAGAAAAGAAAAAAAGAAGATAGAGAAGAGAATGAAAATGACAGAGAAGCAAATAACTTGAGGAAGTTATTTGCCTCTCTGTCATCACAATTCAATATGAAAGATATAAAATGGCATTTAGGAATGTCAAGTAAGTTGCCACATAGACGATCCATTCGATTGGTTTATTTTTAGCGGCATTTTTATGATGCGCGTTAAAGTAAGGCTTGGTCGCTGTTTAAGACATGTTAATAACGTCTCCGGCAGGTGACCGGTGAGCGGGAAGAGAGAGATAACAATATGTTCTGTCTCATTCGTATCTAGCTAGTGTAGTGCGGGTTGCGGGCGTTGAGCATGTGCTCATTACCCGGTCATTTTCTCGCTGAGCCAAAGCTCATCCGACGTATGTGACTGTGGTCAGCCACGCTACGTCCTGATCTCGGAGCTTGAGCGGCGGTGGTATGCGTCGCTTCGACCCGACCAGTAGAGCGGCCGTCTTACTCACATTGACGGCCATTCTCCAGTTGTCTCGTTCGTATCGTAACATGGAAACCTACTACCTATTTCGAAGCTAAACTGTATATAGAGCTACTCGTAGCTTATAAACTATTTATAAACAAGATAAGATTTAATATAGAAATAAGCAGTACCTTTGTACAATTTTCAGTTATTCTGTTGTGTCTATTATCTTTGTATGTACATAAATTGTTAAATAAATGAACAAGCGTTAGTTAAAACACTAAATTATTCGTCGTGCACAGTTGTCCTATAAAATAATGAGATAAGTGCGATCAAAAGTTAAAAAAGAACTTTTGTTACGCTTTTATAATGACACTAATCTAATTTTATATAATATTCATGTTACCTATTTAATTTTTAACAATTAAATATTTAATAACATTAATTTTCAGACAAATGGGTCCGAGAAAGCGTTGTGATAGCAGTACTAATGTTCATCACGTTTAGTGGACATATCATGTTTTTGGTGAGTAATTACATTATTCTAGAAGACACGCTTTAATTGTAAGTCTTATCTTACAATTGAATTAAGTGATCTCCATATTATTAAGAGAAATGGGGCAGAGGAAATTTCAATGGTTATTGGTTTGAAATTGAGAGGGATTTTAAATTCTAGTCCTCGAGAACTTGCAAAACCTAATTGAGTTAGTTGAAGATTTTAAACTAAAAATCAGAAGTTATTCTTATAAAAACACTAGAAAGGCAAAAATAATTCAATTTGAGTAGTAATCCTATTTAAAACTATTTTTGGAATTGCGGTACACCTAAGTCTGTTTTTACACGGTCTTTTTGTACACGGTTTTGATATAACACGGTTTGAAAATTGAATATTATATAATTTCAAATCGTGCTAAATGGAATAAAATCGTGTAAAAAAATTAAAAATATTCAATTTTCAAACCGTGTTATATCAAAACAGTGTACAAAAAGACCGTGTAAAAACAGACTTAGGTGTACTATAGTTCTTGGAAACAACTTAGCCACCAACTCCAAGAAACAATTTTAAATTGGGTTACTTCTTACTTTGAATTATTTTTGCCATTCTAGTGTTTTGAAGTCGGTTTTTAGTTTAGTTTAACACTTTTTACCACAATTTTGAATGGTCAGTTTCTAAGGTCAAAATTAGATGGGTGACTGCATCTAAAATGTAAAATAAATAAAAACAGAAAAAAATAAACAACACATTATTTATTATTAAATGAATAAAAATTTAAAATCCTTAGTAGAACCTTTGTGGAGGATTTAGGTTTACATTGATGTGTTGCACGCCATCTGTTGACGAGAAAGGTGAAATACTTATTTAACTCCCTCTTGTACGCTGCATCGTGGTTCCGTTGGTCATGGTTGAGTTTTGGCGGCATAAGAGGTATCAGATAATCAAATATTTATTATAATTTTTAGAATTTTGTTGCAGTTTCTTTTAAAACAGTAAATTTGGTGTTTTTGAGTCCTGGTCCTAATAATATATATTTTTTATTCCAGCTTCTGACATTGCCAGTATTCGCCAATAAAAACTTTCCTTACCATGTACGGACTACGCAAATAGGCGTTATGGAGGTATAACTTTTTTAATTTTAACTAAATAATAAGGTGTCTTTAGTCAAAAGTAAATACCACCTTACCAATTGTCAATACAATAGTGGCCACGATTACGTTGTGGACGAAGAAAATAATTTAGTATCTACTTTTCGTTCATTACAATCCATTTAAAAATAGACAGATGACCGGTGACGTCATAAAGTTTCTAGAATTGTGACTCTAAAGCATATATTTTAACGCGCATCATAAATGCCGACTTAAGTAAGTCAAAAGTGTATGGTTCGTATAAGTGTCAATTAAGTTGATGTTCCAAAAAGTAATTTAAACCCTTTCATATTGAATTGGAATTAGAGATGGAAATAATTGGAATTTAATTTAATCCATGCACAAGGGAATCGAGGCTATTATCAAAATTTAGAGATTCCTAATTAGATCGATTTACTGATGGGTATTTTCAGTATCAAGAAAATATCTATTTAAGAATACTTTATTTATAAACAAGTAATTAATCATCAATAGTTAAATTAATAAAAACACCATGAAATGCACTGCTAAAAACTTACCAGAACCTTTAATGACGTTTAAAATTTTATGTATTCGAATTTTTTTAATTGTATAGGCAATGGTACTCTCGATCAGAATGCGAGTTTAAAGTCACAATGGAACATATATTTGTATGATGAGAAATATTTGTTCACGAATGATGAATTTTTGTATGTTTATTTAGAATATTTCTGAATATTTCATTTTTTTTATTTCTTTTCTGATTATTTTTCTATTTATTTCTTTTTTTTCTCTTTCTTTTTATCTTTTTTTTATATATTTTTATATATATATTACTAATTATATTTCTCCGTTATCTAGTATCTATAATACAAGCTCTGATGCTTAATTGAGTGAGCGTGAGTGTGAGAAGTATTTTATATATTAAAATATTACCTTACCTAACCTAACACTTAAATAGGCTACAGATAAGTAATTTCTTACAGGTGACTGGAAGTTCAGCCTTAGACAGCTTCGGTCCGACCGCCTACCATCCCTCCAACGGCACGGCGCAGACGGTTATCATACCACTAACGAGGTAAGATCTAAGAATGAGCAATAGATAGATTATTAACTTTGTAAAATAATTCGTCAAGTTGTAAACGGTATATTTCCAGAATTCTTTATTATATTTAATCACTCACGAGAAATATTACACGTTGAAAATACTATCTTATGATTTTGTAATAAGACCTTGTGAGTAATATAAAGGATCCACTTTATCGAAATCATTTTTAATCCTGATACTTTTTGAAATAATTTCATTACTAAATTTTCTTAAAATAAAATCATAAGAATACAGTGCAAGGCGCTCAATTATTCTTAAGTAATCAAAGGCGTACAGGGAGCGAACAAAGTATTTTTTCCTATCACAACCGAGTGAGATACCTTTTAGCGCGGATGGTATTTGTGATATAATATATTCACTAGTATTTGGCCACTAGAGGTTACTGATCATAACGTTAGACGCTGAGTATTCATCGAGCTTTATCATATCATAATGCGGCCAATACTAAATATAGATATTATATCTATATCCATAACCGTTCCATAGCTTCTCTTTAGATTGAATAAATATAAGGACTGCCTTGTAATTGTTTATTACGAAAATATTTTCATGTTCGTAGGAGAACGGAGGAGTTAATTGGCAGTATGTATAGTCAATACATGGCTTCGGCACCTCCTTTATCTCTGGAAAACGGTACTCCAAAACTAAACGGCTTACCAAAGAGTATAGACTCAATATCACCACAGAAAGGTATAATGAAACAAGATAGCACAGAAACGAATGCTTCAGATGATATCAAACCGATCGTAAACGAGAAAGATGGAGAGATATTTACCGTTGAAAGCCAAATGTCTAAAATTGAATCGGTATTGCCAAGCAATGAAAAAAAATTGCCACACGAAAATAATTTACCCACAAATGGGGAGTTGGGAAATAACTTTGTGAGAGGCGAATTGCCTGTCGTTTTGAGGTCGAGGAGGAATATTTTGGAGCCGTTGAAAGATTTACCGGTACCTACCTGGTCTTTGGCGAAAGGGCCTTGTGTCGTTGCTATACAAAAGAAGACTTCAAATACTGATGAAGGTAAAAACATTTTTATTTAAAAAATGCACTTTGGTCTTCTGTAAAATTTACTTTTTTCATTCATCATGTCTGTATTGGCTAAATAATTTATCTGTATTTTATACAAGGGTCCACAATCATAATATTTACTGTTTTATTTATTTATTAAGAAAACCAACAGCGTTTCATATAGGTGCTTAAAGATAATAAGGCCAATTGCAGGTTTCCCTTAACATAGCACAAATACACACTGATACTCCAGAAACATGAACTTTGCTTTAATATTTTGTACTGTATGTCAATTATCTAACTTTCTAACGTTATGAATGATATAATATCATATAGTATAATGTTATTTAATTGTATTATAATGTAAAAAAATCTTTAAAATAAAATATATGTAAACATAGTTTAATATAGTTAAAATTTCATATTAATGTCACACATACATAATGATGATTTTATTTAAATTACAGATTAGACTTATCGACTGCTGTGTGGCAGTGTTACACAAAAATAATTTATATATTGCATGTAAAATCGTCCTTATTATACAAAAGCGTGCTAACAAAAGTTTTGTTGAAATTAATTGTATATTTTGCAGTTTCAGACCCAGAAAGTCCAAACACTTTAGTTCCCATTGTGAATGGTAAGAAAGTCCCAGCAGTTAGGAACGGTCTCCAAAACCGTTCAGGCGAAATTTCAACTATTCTCGAAGGACGAGTGCAGAATTACTCTCGTACTGTAGACCTATTCAATGCTAGCACCAAGAGCAGTGGATAATCTTTTTATTATTTTATAAGACGGACTGTTCACCTGGGTTACTAAATTCGATATTTTAGCGGCGCGTTTAACTTATCGCAATCAATGGCGAATGTGGCCTACATTGAATCCAATCTTATCTTATCTTGATGTAGGGCCAGGATTACTCCCGGAGCACGTCGACCCAATGGGATCTTTTGTGCTTCCCCAATCCTAATGGCCGCTGGAATACCTCCAAGATGTACTTACTAAGTACACCCGGAGACAGCAGCCTTAATCTTCAGGACTGGGATAGCCCAGTCCAAAGAGACCCATTATTTTCCTGGCAAGAGCATTACAGTTACATAGGATGTGTTCCATTTGTTCGGTGTGCTCCCCACAGGCACTACATCGAGGCGATCCAACAAGTCTAGGTTCCAATACTACGTCACAGTATTGCACACAGAAGCGTTACCGATCGATAGTCGAATATCGATAGCAAAACGATAGTCTATCGATAACCCAGAGCGCGATAATACACTAAGTCTAGATAGTATCGTATTAAGTATTTGGTTCCAGTAAGCATCAAAATTTAATTGTATCTACCCCCCAATTTTATTTGTGGACATGTCGCGACGTCTCTTTTCGGGGATTTTCGACTTCATCTCTAAATACCCCTTAGATATCTATGTATTTTCACAATATTCTGTACCACAACTAGGTAGCCCGTTGTACCAAATGGGAAACTACTAAAATACTCATTATGGCGATAGGAATAACCACTAAAACTCAAAGTTAACTATTTAACTCCACTGCTCTTTACGGGGTTGACCTGGGTTTTACCGAAGCAATTGACCATCCCTAAATTACTAAATGGGTAACCAAGGTTTTATGATTTTAAGATGCACAAGTGACACACTCAAATGACATTTATTTTTATTTTCTTGATACAGCCAACAAAAACTGTACTTTGTTCACCCAGATGTTCAAGGTGGAAAAATCCCATTCAGACATAAAGCGTTTGTTCTCGGACAAACAGGGTTTGTAAATTTACAAACTAGTGAAATAGTGATTCCAGTTCGTTCGTCAATTAATATATTTCACGCTTTATTAAACTGAGAGTTTCAAAAATTCATTTTTGTCAAAGCAATAATATGTAATCGTATGTACTTAAATCTTGTAAATATATATGATATGAATAAGAATTGAAATTGTGTGCTTGTGAATTTATACTTTTCAAATTAAATATCAAGAAAATAGGTATGTTCTAGTCACTTAAAACGTTTTTTAAACAATAACCTTAACATTTTAGTAAAATGTAATACTTATGTCCAATTAATTCTAATCTTAGTTATTATAGAAAGTATATATTAACTATTTCTTTTCATTATTTATTGTAAAGAAGTTTGTATGGGTAAGTTTGCGTGATATAACTAGTCTTAAAATAAAACAGATTGATATAAAAAATTGTTTTATTTAATAACTTCTTGTAATCTTAGTCTTATAATTCGATAACACATAAGTCCTAAGTAACACAAATACACACATGTTAGGGCATTAAAAACAAATGTATTGTAACAAAAAAACTACAGAAAAATTCACCTGAAATTCGTATAAACTGAGACGATAGATATAAAGCAGGACCTTAGACAGATTGTTACATTTACCTAAAATAACTGTGGCTTATGAGAATTCAAATTCAAACATTTACTACTTTCAGTAATTAAAATATCTAATTTCCAAAAATATTGAGTGCGGCTCTTTCCACTTATCATTCAGTATGCTAACAATAGGGTTGTTTGCAGGGACTGATATATATTTCTATTTTACTATACTGGTTGTAATTTTAGATAATTATAACTATCAAGTCGAAGAAAAGATGTCTGGAAAAAGTGCCTATATAAGCCTTTAATTTCTTTTATCAGAATTTGGTCGAAATATTTTTTTTATTTTATTATTAACAAGCATTCTGTAATTGTTTAGATGAAGAATATTTTTAAACGATTTATTAAATAAAAACCTAGACAAATCTTGATTAGTGAACGCATGGTTTAAAATGCGGGATCAGTGAGATGAACTTATGAAAATATCTTATTTTCTTTTCAATTCTTAATAACTTTGTATAAATATCCCGCGGGATCACGTATACATGATCTAAGCTAACCCTGTAGGTGTGCCGGGTTCCCAGACGTAATCTTCATAATTCAACAAACTTTAAAAAATAGTATTAAATTAACTTAATAGTGAAATAGCACTCGCGATTTTTCAACTAAAGTAGAATCAATGGCTTAGTAGATCGGGTTATGGAGGGTAAAACATTCATTTGCCGACGTTGCTCACCTGGGAGGACAACAGGAAATTATTTTTGCCCACAGTTTACCTGTGAGGACAACAGGAAATTATTTTTGCCCACAGTTCACCTGTGAGGACAACAGGAAATTATTTTTGCCCACAGTTTACCTGTGAGGACAACAGGAAATTATTTTTGCCCACAGTTCACCTGTGAGGACAACAGGAAATTATTTTTGCCCACAGTTCATCTGTGAGGACAACAGGAAATTATTTTTGCCCGCAGTTCACCTGTGAGGACAACAGGAAAGTATTTCATCAGGTGGTGTCAAGTCATTTACTAAGCTTAATATAAAAAAAATTTTTGCAAATATATTTTTACCGCTTATTTGGACCACGGGGAATTGGTGAATATAATAACTTCTTGATATACTTAATAGCTACGAGTCATGGACTTTCAGGAGTACTATGGTTAGAGTAATTTCCCGTTGACCACTTGGGGGAACAACTCGATGTACAACGGCAATAAAGGCGGCAAGCCTCTCGAGATGAGTCTTAGTCCTTTACCTACACAAGTTCATTGAGTTCTTGACTTCTCTGAACCTAGTTACGATAAACGGTATTAAGATAATGAAGGTATCTAGTTCTCCCACTTTTTGAATTCTAAACCATCCGGGGGCTTAACGTCTACCTTGTCTTTGCCTACTTGGTCCCAATTTGTGCTGAGAACTGTGCCACCGGACTCTACCTGTAGACAAAAATAAAACTTTATTTGGTTAAAATTAGAAAAGTAATAATTAACTTGGCATTCTTCATCTTCTTAATATAAAAATAAATAGTTCTTCGTTAGTCTCGCAAAACTCAAAGACGGCTTGACTGACATAAATAAAAGCAATCCTAAAGAATATATGGTACTTTATATTGTCATTTGTGATTTTTTCCATCGTCAATTCAGATTACTTTCAATAGATGGCGTTAGCGGCGGGTTTTGGGTGAGACAAAGTTCACCGACTCAATTAGCTAGGTTCTAAAGTACACAATATATTAAAACAAGAAATCGTTTTTTCAACATGAAATTGTCCGTCAATTTCCTACAAAAAATGACCAAGACTAATTGGCTACCGAGGACAATTACATATCTTTTGCTTAAAAGCACAATTCTCCAGAATCGTAAATCCAGCGTCTTGGTCTGATGAATCAAACACCTTATTTGTTTCTCCCATGTAGGATGTCCTGTGCCCAGAAGTGGGGGCTTTGTAGGCTGTTGATAGTGATATTAAAATTCATGTAAGTACTCACAAAACTTTTATTCATAGCTCTGCGGACCTCCTCGGAGCCTTCACCGTATATCTTCTGGAAGAGAGCGTTCAGAGCAGCATCTCCTTCTGGTTTCTCTTCTTCTTCCTGGAAGATACGATTTTGTTATTAGTAACCTGAGATTTTGATACGCAAATATTGTATTATATGTGAAAAGACAACTATGAGATTTAACAAGAGCTAAAAACAATTTTTAATAACTAATGCTGGGTATCGAAATCCAGGACACTAAATCTATCTACGGATATTTTTGCATACGCGACATTGAAGTTTGGTGACTATGCCAACAACCTTCTTACATGCGAGTCACACAAGGAGGTTTGGACATAATACCACCACACTGGCCCAATGCGGGCCCAAATTGGGTGAAAGCGGTTGCCGTCACAACCGGGACCATCGGCTTAACGTGCACGACGAAGCACAGAGGAGTTCGAGATAGCCAAATTGATTGACCCATGTATGGACCAACTATGGCGAAAGTTGCTTTGTTTTTATTAAGAGCGAGAGCTTTGAGTAGATAACTCTATTTAAAAGATATGCACATTCTTTCTTATCTATCAGGGCTTTAAAAGCCAGCTTCCACTTGCAACTGCGCATGCTTGGAGTTCGGTCTGTAAGCTTTACAAATAATGGACTATAAAACAGAAATATAATTTTTCATGTTGAATCAGTACTTCCTAAGATTAGCGCGATCGTCCAAAGAAACTCTTCATGTTTATATTATTAGTATAGAAATAGAATACAGACTTTGTATGATTAGTATTTCTATATTAACATTGTTTGCATAACAATTTCAAATTTATACTTTTTTATATATAGCAAAAAGATACCATTTTCTTAATGTCCTTCTCAATTTTGTCCCAGTCTTTCCTGAATAATTTAGGTGGCTGCTGTGGTCCAGAAGCATCAATGATAGCTGGAATAGTAAAGAATTAATATACATATAAAGTAAATGTTGTGAGATACCTGAAGTTTGAGAAGTATGAGGTTATTTCACATTAGATATTAAATGATATTATTTTCGGTTGGGCACCTTAGGAAGGAAGTGTAAAAGCAAGTCAGGCACAAAAGAGTTCAAAGAGCACTGTGGCATGTAACATGGCCCCAATTTAAGATTGGATAAGCTTTTTCATACAGAAACCAAAGTGTGAAATCTCCCAGGACAATTTAGGACTTGGCCACACTCACCCTGAGGTATAGCCTTGACATTCTCTTCCTTTCCTTCTCCCTCCAAAGTGTTCCATCTCAGGCCTTCCTTTTTCCGCAACTTCACTTCAATTTTAGACGGGCTAACGACATATGTGCACATAGACGGAACAATCTCATGAGCTAACTCAAGTTCTAAGCTGTATTCAGAGTCTGAGGATGGTATTACGCTTGACAGAGACAGCTGTTGAGAATATTAAATTTAATCAAACATAATTTATTCAGACTTTAGTATATTACATTCTTTTTGAATGTCAAGATTGCATGATTTAATTTGTAAACCTTATGTTACAGAGATGACTCATAACGTAAGAGAACATTTTTGGCATTAGTAGCAAAAAATAGGGGTATATCTGGAATAAAAGTATATGTTTATATTGCAATGCTGTATACAACTGTAAAGGCAGTCCAGTGTCCTATACCATTATGTAAAATCATCATAAATTATTTTATGAATATGACATTGGTGTGTCTATAGAAATTAATAAAAAAAAATTAAAAAGTAAAAGATCAATGGTATTATTCTAATAGTGATACAATTTTCAAGACACTATGATTTATTAGTACAAGCCTCTCTAAAGAAAAAAATTCTTGTTTCAGCATTAAATCAGTCAGTATGGTCAGGTCACATTCTGTTGAATATGTTTTTTAAAAAAGAAATAAATGAAATGGCATTTTCACTATTAAAAAGAAACATTAACATGACATTGAGGCTCTTCTTCAATGATGCAATACAAATTTATAAATTTGCTAAACACATGTACAATAAGTGAGAATTAATAATATAGTGTGACAGAGAAGTCTGGCATTCCGTAGCTACCACACAGGTGTCTAGATTTTATATAATATATAATTTTGGTACACCATGAAAGGAACTTTATAAGAATGTCTGTAGAGTTTATGTAGTTTAATAATTATAATTCTGATTCTGAGAAAAACCAACAAGAATGTGGATGTCAACTAAAAGTAAAAACTTATGTTTCACATACTTATTTTAAAATTGTTGAGACAGTTTTATCTATTAGTTAAAAGTATTAGTATTAATATTTATATTTATTTTATTATTAGTTTTTTTAAAATGATTATATTAGTATTAATTACTATATTAAAGTAACAAATTTTATCATAATATATCCTTATATTATCAAGTATCAATCTCACATCTCACTTTCTTTCTTGAAATGAAATAAGTAATACTCACACTACGATCAGCATAGTGAACTTTGACTTTATCACTAGGGGCATTCTTGATTAAAACAGTTATAACAACCTGGGAATCAGTTTGGTACCAATCATGTTTGATTTTTGGTTTTGGTTGCTGGAAATTAAAAACTTAAAAAATCAGTAATTATACTTTTTGAAAATGGGAAAATAATTATGAATAGATGGGAGTATATTTCAAAAAATCCGAAAAACTTCAGTGTTACTTTAGGTAAAATAGGTGGTAGTTTTCTTGCAAGATAATATATTCTAAAAGGTATGACAAAGCTATGGTGCTGTGGAAAAAATATAAACTGTTAATTCCAGTTTCTTAATAATCTTTTGTATCTATGGATGGTTTTGTTCTTGAAACAATTTTGACTAATTCCATAATAAAAGTAAGTTAACTTCAAAAGATTATTGATGAATTTACTTGGGTTTCTAGCCAATGGTTTTGTAAAAATTAAACTACTCTGAAAAAATTTAAAATAAATATATGTGACTGTCTTTTAGTATTTAATCATCAAGTCTTTCGAAATTTTCGGGATAAAACAAAAGTAAAAGCTGATTGGTGTGCATATTTGCATTCTCATTCCAGTTCTCCGGTGTTTATATCGACAAAATTTATTACTAACCTCAGGTGCAGTATCGGTCATTTTCCACTAATTTGCCCAGATGAAGTACCTTATTTATTTATTTCAGTAAAAAAAGCGAACAACTAATCTCAAGATTTTTCAGACAACAACGATTTTTCTAGACAACAAATGTCAATGTCAGAATTGTAGAGGTACATTCCGAATTACGCTCGTTGGTACACACGAAGCTGTGAGCGCTCTTAAAGTACCAAACGAAACGATTGCTTCAGATTGTCCCATGTTCCAATAAAATGTGTAAAATGATAACATTTTGTTTAATGTTCCAACACTACACCACGTCAATAGCACGCATTGGCGCTGTAATCACCGTCGGTGTTCATAGAGTACTATAATACTGTGTAGTTCTTGCGTCAAATGGAATGCAGCCACAATCAGCTGTTTTGTTGGATGTTGTGAATATAAAAAGGTTATCTTCAAAAATAATGTCTCTTGAATTCCATTAATAAATTACACAGTAAAATACTTAATTAGGCCTATAAAGTAATTTATAGGCCTAATAAAACAAACAAATTCAGAAAAGAAAACTAAACAGGAAAACTCATAAAATAAAAACAAACAACAAACTCAGAAAACTAATTCGACACTTTTAGGAAGGATTGAGCAAAATTGTCAAACCGTGATATAATGCGCGTAAGTAGTTATAGGTTATGTTTATTTTTTATTTTCATTAAATGATAAAATACAATTTGATTTTGTGTAGTACATGCTGTATTTAATCAAAAAAGGCTAGATTCTTAAATAAACATAGTGATGTTTATTTCACTTATATTTTTTGATTGAAACTAAGTACTTACGTGGAACTTAAGTTACTTATCAGGTATTGTATATAACAACAATATAGTTAATATCTGCAAGTATTGACACTGAAAAATTATGGCTATGCAAATTGATACATAAATTTTGGGGCTGTGAACAAAACATAGAATGGCTGTGCTGTTATTCAATGGAGAATCTATCTACACATCACACTAGCTAAGCCTGTGCCAAATAAAAATACTTCTCTCTGGACTCTGGAGATATTGAGATTATCCTTTATATATATATTTGCTTTACTCATTTTAATTAATCATTCTTTTTAATTCCTGCAGCTTTGGTATCTGTTCACACAGATATATAAAAATAATCTAGTAAGACAAGCAAGTACAAACACAAAAATGAGTCATAAGAAGATAGCAGTTTGTCAGATGACTTCTGTATCCGACAAGAAACAAAATATGGATGTAGTGAGCAATTTAGTAAATAATGCTGCTCACGATGGTGCACAGGTACTTATGTATGTTGTTTACTAAATTTACGTACATACAGATAGTGTATCTTCCTCTTAATGAAACTATATTCTTCCTCTTAATGTTATAAAAAATATGTCTATTTGGATGTTGCTGGTTTTTCCACATCATAGCCAAAGGGAATGATTTTTGTCTCAGACTGTACATACATACTAAAGAGTCTTGCAAACATCATTTCTGTGTGATGTTTTTATATCAGGTTGATGAACTGGAAATAAATAGTCTCTCTGTGTTCGGGTGATGTCTATATAGCCTAAATCCTGTAAGCCTGTCTTAATATCTTGAAGTGTTAAGAAAAATGCCTTTAATAATCACATCGCTTGTAGTGCTTTTCTATCTGTTAAATAGCTTGGATTTGGAACCAACCCAATGCAACCCAATATCAATTGGTTTGTTCCTCCAACACTCAATAAACACATACTCTTTTAAAATTTATTTGCAATTATAAGTAAAACCACCATTTGTTATAGTAATTTAATAATATATTGGTTTTCTAGATGATATTCTTCCCAGAGGCATGTGATTATATCTGTGACAACAAGGAAGACACGGTAAAGAATTCGGAGCTTATTGCAGGGGGTGACACAGTCAATCAATATAGGCAGTTGGCCACCAAACACAAAGTCTGGTTGTCTATGGGAGGTATCCATGAGAAGGTTAGTATAAAAACATTTCATGTGCTTGTTTTTATTATTTGTAATCAATACACTGGACAGCATTTAACATATTTAACAGCCAGTAACATATCCTCATTTAATACATTTTATTCATAAAAATATTACAAGAACAATATTTAAAAAATGATTACTATGGACTAATAATTATGAAAAATTTGTTGACACAGTGAACTTAGTTTCACTGAGAAACTAACACTAACGCCATTAAAAGAAACTCGAAATAGCAATTGTAGAAATAACAGTTTAAATGTTTAGCATATGGAGTAGCCGAAAATTACAATTTAATAGTAAGTGATGATAAATCTTAGAATGGATGCGAAATTCCTCAACCCCAGAGAAAATGACTGTTCAATATCTATGCCGGAACACAATGCTGATAACATTATTGTTATTGTGATAGATGGTGATACCAACCAAATTGAGTAAAAATAAAAAATCATCTTTTGATTTTTTTCAGGACGCCTCGAGACCTGACAAAATGTTTAATACGCACATTATAATAAATGATAAAGGTGATATTGTTCAAACATATAGAAAACTTCATCTTTTTGATGTGGAGATACCAGAAAAGAATGTCAGACTGAAAGAGAGTGACTTCTCTCATGCTGGCAGTCATATTGTTACTCCGGTGGACACACCAGTTGGGAAGATAGGTACGTTCTTATTTCATACAAGATAACTGAAAGTGTTGCAAATTTGAAGAATAAGTTCTAGTAAATAATATAATATCAGTCAATAAAAAGACATCTTGAGGCACTCCATCATTCATAAGAAATCAATGGTCTATAAGGAGTAAGCCAATAAGGACCTTACGGAGTGTACATGAGGTGCAATTTCTTATTGCGTTTGAGTGGAATAAGCTGCCCGCGCCCCACTTGTAGTGCAGCCGGCCAATCGTCTTGTCTAGTTTAAATGTACCTTATATTCGCACACCACAATAACTTAATTATTGTCACTTCATAGATCGCTGTAGTTTTGTTGTAGATAACGTGCGCACTATTCTATGAATGCGTTTCATGGGACTGGGAAAATTATATGTGGTTTTATCTTAGATGGACTGAGTTACTCAGTCTAAAGAGCTCCAGAAAATTTGACAAGTTTTTGCACCCTGTATAAGGGCATAAAATTAAATAATAGATATAGCAGAGATAAAAATATGCCAGCGAAATATTTAGCTTTGGGATATTGTGAATATTTATTTATTTATTGGATTACCAACATAGAATACAGCACTTTTTTAAATCAGCGATATTGTTAAGTTTCTTGCTAACTATTTTAACATTTATAGGTAACCTCAGCATGTCCACAGATATTTGTTACAATTCAATATACATATGTTAGGTCTGGGAAAAAGTATTTTCGCATATAGTATGTATATACTTGTAATAAAATATCTTTATCTGTACTATTTGTATCTGGGTGGTTAATATGGACTTAAAAAAAGTGACATTTCAAAAAAGAATCAATTATAAAGATTCGTCGATAAATCCAAGACAGGACTCAATCATATACCCCCAATTGTAAATAGTCTTGATAACGAATCATCAAAATAGCATTGATTTTGTTTATATGAATTTATCGCGAATTAGAATAGTTGTTAATCAACAAATCGGGCAAATAGTTTGATACAGTTTACAGATCTGTACATCTATTTAACATTAAAGAATCGTTATTTATAGCGAATAAGAATCTTTGTTAATTACGAATCATCAAAATTGTTTTGATTCGGTTTATATGACAACATTTAGTCGTCACTAAAAATCGTTAGTTATTACAATTAGAATCTTTGTTTAGAAAGTAACCTTATTAACGATAACATTTGACTGTCGGATGCATCCTTGACTGAATTGTCCGTAATACTGAAAGAAGATCTTTAACAGTGGATTTTAACTTATGCGATTTGTGTCTATATCCTATACCTAATCTATGAAATGACGTACAATAATCTCTTACAGGTATGTCAATATGTTACGACATGCGCTTCCCAGAATTAAGTACATCTCAAAGCATTATGGGCGCGGAATTACTAACTTATCCATCGGCATTCACTTATACCACGGGACTTGCCCATTGGCATATTTTACTAAGGTTAGTTATTATACTAATGTTAACTATAAGTACAACGTTGTATATCTTAGAATTTTGTACTTTATGTATAATTAACGTGATACCGAAAAATAAAACCGAATTTTATTCCTATTCACGGTTCATGCGGTGAGATTGTGGAACTCACTACCTTCCTTCATTCGTGATTCGCAAATATTGGTGCAGTTTATGACACGAGTAAAAGCGCATTTTTTCTCTTTACTGAGTATCTAAATATTTATATATGTTAGGGTAAATATGATATTATTTTGATGTATTTAATTATATTATGAGTACACGCTCCTCTACGTTTCGATGCTACTTTTCCCATATATGGAGCTGCTGAAAGAGATTTCTTATAGAAATAAATAGTACCTTTGTACAATTTTCTAATATTCTTTTGTGTCCTTTTAATTGTCTTTGTGTACATAATTGTTAAATAAATAAATAATACGTTAAATGGAGTGTAATGCTTCGTCCGAGAACGATAATTGTTTTTTTTAACCGTAGCACTTCTTAGCCTTCGTTACACCTGATTGCATCTAATAATGCCGAAGATGGTAGAACCTTTCCACATACATTTTGGCTTATGAATATTTTAAAAACTTACATAAATCAGATAATACCGTAACAGTATGCGCGTGAGTTGAAGTGAAGTTTTTATTATTAAGAGTACCTATTAGGGTTCAAGAGACGGCGCTCTCAGAAAAATGTAATGTGGTCAAATGGGTAATTCTTATTTGTCGGCGGCAAAAGGTTTATAGAAAATTATCCCGTTCTAACCAGGGAAGGGCGTTTAGTTTATAATATAACTTTGTATCTATTGAGTTAATAATAAATAACTTTACTTCAACTCACGCGCATACTCAAACCTCTCTAGCTAGACTATCAAATAATCAATAAAGTTACAAATAATTAAATATGACCCTTAGGTCGAGAGCAATAGAGAACCAATGCTACGTAGTGGCGGCGGCGCAGGTTGGCCAACATAACGCTAAGCGCAGGTCTTACGGGCACGCGCTATGCGTGTCGCCCTGGGGCGAAGTATTAGCTGAATGTGGGGACACTTCGCCTTCCTACGAAATAGCTGAGGTTTCGCGTGAAGAGTTGACTCGTGTTAGACAAAATATGCCGGTTTTTAAACACAGACGGTAAGATTTTTCAATATTGTTATGTCATCATCAAAACCCTTAAAAAATTTATGTCCCACAGCTGACAAAAGCTTTTCTACATAGGGAAAACATATTAGAAGCTTAGGGTACAACACCGTCAGGCCATGGGTAACAACCGAAACTCCTTATGTTCTTACATGAATATAAATAACAAGTAGTGTAAATATTTTTAACAGTATTTTCTAATTTTCAGGCGCGATATCTACTCTCTATACACTTTAAGTCTTCGCAAAGACTTACTTCCCGGCCATTCACCGAAGCAATCTTTCTCCTCTCAGTCAGGTACTGATGTATTGGATGAAAAACGGCTCGCAGGACCAACACACGTGTTCGGTCACGTCCGAGTTCCAGACACTTGTGTGTTTTACGAGTCCAAGTTGAGCTATGCCTTTGTCAATCTTAGGTGAGATTTAATATATACAGGCTGTCCCAAATCTTAATGTTTGGTTTGGCATAGGATTTAGCGCACTATATGACGTATCAGAAAAAACCTGTTGTATTTGTCCATCATGTTCCAGTAGACTGTACCAAACAGTAATAATATGAATATCAAAGATAAATTAATAATATAACATTAAGTTCAAACACATGGCCAATTAACTTCATATTAAGATAACTTGTTTAATATTCCTTTAAGTAAAATACTACATTTTTCAGATGTGTAACACCAGGCCACGTTTTGGTCGCACCGCTCAGATCGGCTGAGAGACATAAAGATCTCACCGAAGAAGAGGCTGATGACTTTTACAAAACCATTCGATTTGTTCAACAGGTACATATCATAATACTATTGTTATAAGGTAGAAGTAAGGCTTAACAATTTTGAATTACACATCCGGGGAGTAACCATGGCAAAAGTTGCTCTGTATAGAAATTAGCCGAACCACTACGCCTACGCCCGAACTATTAATTTAATCAATTGTATTTGAAATTGTTAATTTACTTTCAATTTAGATGTATATTTAAATTAAACGCTGTATATATATATATATATATATATATCTTTGAACTTCTCTTTCTTATATATAAAAATTAACAGCTGTTCATTAGTCTCGTTAAAACTCTAGATCCGATTGATCGATTTAACTAATTTTTATTGGGTGATTAATTTTTTAAAAATATAGTTGAAATCCAATAGAAAAGCTATATAATAAAAACTTAAAATTAGTATTTGTATGGAAATTAAAAACAAAATAGTTCAAAAAAAAAGTTGGTTGGCAAGGTGGAGGTGGCTGGGGCTGTATCCCGCATGCTGCACTAGCTATCTTCACATATGGAATTTCACTGCTTATCATCAGGTGGTGTCGAGTAATTTATAAAAAACAATTTTGAGAGACGTGCGCTTAAAAATTTACATTTTCATCTCTAAATCGGATAACCATTGATAGTTTGAGTGTTATAAAGCTTACCGGGCCAATTAGTTTCAATATATAAAATTAAGATGGAATCATGGATGGATTTCTTTTGCCATTATGTATATTATATGTATATTAAAATCAATATGATATCAATTAAAGAGTTGTTTTCCTCCGTATGTGTGTATATCTGTTAACAAACAAGATTAGTTCCATAAAAATTTCGTCTGGATCTAATGATGATTATTTAAGTTTTTTTTTGTGTGTTTCTCTTTTTGAATTGGCTGATGTACAATAAAGATATATTCTATTCTATTCTATTCTATGATTGTTGCAAAAAGACAAGAAAAATCATAAATTTCAGTCTTCGGATTTATTGTATAATTCTTTCTGTGCTTAAACCGGCTTGTTCGGTTTTAGTTGTAAGCACTGACTCCAAAATTTAATATTGTAATTTATAAATTAGATTTTTTAAATATAAATCACAGCAAATGATTACATTGAATTGAATTATTTTAGATTTTTGAAATTTTTTGAAGTCTGGATTAGTCTTATGTAGAACTTTTTAAGTATGTTTAATTTATATTATTTTATTTTTCGTGTATAAACTTTTTTAATTCAATAAACTAATTTTTTATTGCAGCTTATGGAGAAAGTACAAAGTACTCATTCTTGCACAGTGACCATTCAAGACGGAGTCGACGCTGGGCAGACAGTTAAAGTAAGTTTGAACCTTAATCAAATAATATTAACCCTTTTATTGCCGGGAGCCGATATATCGGCTCCTGTTACACTTGCAGAAAGTGCCACAGCCGATATATCGGCTCGCGCCTTGTAGCGGCTTACTACTCGCATTGCGGGAGAACTCTATCTCAAAATAAATTTGTAATGCGTTATAAATAAACTAATTTCATTACAAGATAATTTAAAATTTTATTTTTGTTTGAACTCTTTGTGGACGACGTTTTTCCTATCGCTTGGTGGTACCGAAATCTAACATAAACACCTATGGTTGCCGCTCAGGCGACATACGATCTGTGGCCTAAGTGGCTGTGGCGTTGGGCCCTTATCGGAGCTTGTCGAAGGCGTTTTTTAAACAACTGTTTGGAGACTCACGAAATAACGTCACGATGCCGCAACATGGCGTAGGGTCAGTTTTTACTATAATTTTCAAATGAGTATGAAAAAACTAGTATCAGCTTTTTGAATCATGTAAATATTGTGTCTCGTTTGGTTTTTACAAGCATTTTTCCGAACCCTTGTAAAACTGTGGAAATCGGCCGGTGTTTTTCGCATAGGCACCTCTATTTCGCCCGGCACTAAAAGGGTAAAGATATCAAAATTTATTTATTTATTTGACCAGACCAACAAATGATTAACATCGTTGCATTCCATTTTCAAATATTTTTCTCGTAAGTCATTATTTAAAGGCCTAACGTTTCATACGCAAGCATAACGTTTCATACGCAATAATAACTTTTTTTACGAGGAATCCTTTTACGAACCAACCCGTCGCTGGTTAAGCGGCGGGCATGTGGCATTGCTGTATTGGCTTTAGTTTCCTTTGCCATCCCTGAAATAGGGAAAATTTTAAAAAATGTTTGTTATCGATCTCCTACAAAATGGCATGACCGGTTGGTGTATACCAAAGGCTGTAGGTAATTAAAAAAATGTTTTATAATATTAATTTAATTGTTATCTACCAATGCCAATTTGTATATTTGATTTTAGCACCTCCACTGTCATATAATGCCGAGAAAGAAAGGAGATTTTATTGAAAACGACCTCATATATATGGAGTTGGCCAAACATGATCAGTAAGTATACTTAACTCACGAAAAAAAAATATTTACGTATCAATGTACAGTTCCGAATATGACTATAGAATTTTACCAAAGACGTTATATAAATATAAGCGAAGCTCAAATGCAGTTCAAAGATCGAGGGGTTTTACCGACTTTAAAAAAGGGATGTTTTATTTGCCATTGTCAATTGAATAGAACTCTTTCATCGTCTCTCTCATTTCCTTTGTAGATGTTTTTTTTCCACTCCTAAGTTGGTCCAGTTGTCACAAAGGCAAGTTCTGATGATGAGATCCCAAGTAAATTCATAGGGCATCCAGCAAATCTTATAGCCACGTATAACGTGTTTCATATTCATATCTAAATCCATTTGAGTATCTAATCAACGATTAGTGAAAAAATGTTTTAAACAAAACCGACTTCAAAACACAAAAGAAACAAAAATAATTCAATTTCATCCTGCTATCCAATTTAAAATTTTGCTATTCCAACGTTTCCAGAAACAATATATAGTAAATCTCCATGCCAAAAATTAAATTTGAAGTGGATAACTTCATGAATTGAATTATTTTTTGCCTTTTTAGTGTTTTGTGGACGGTTTTTCCTAATGTTTATTTTAATTTTGTCTAGATTCAAATCTGGTCACCCAGCGAAGCCACCTAGAACTCTAGAAGAGATGGAGACAGAAGCACGATATTTAAGAGAAGAAATAAAGAAGATGAGAAAAACAGACAGTGATTTACATAGATAAAGCATTTCTCTTATAAAAGCTTGACATTTCTCTAATAAAAAGCACAATGCAAATATAATTAAAAGCTAACCATAGACTAAAAAATACAGTGCTACTCTTTTATTACAATCCGACCCAAAAATTCAGATGACCGTTGACGTCATTTGACGTGTCTAAAATGCTGACTATAACGCCATTTCGCTATGTACAGAGATTATTTATTAAGATCGATACACCATAGACAATACCAATGTACATACAAGATTAACATATGCAAGTGTATAAGGATAAAAGATATGTCTTGGCAGGTATATACAATAATATCAAAAAACGAATTAGTATCGAAAAAGTATTGTGGAAAACAAAATAATTCAATAAATCCTAAGTAATTCATTTATAAATAAATGTTAAAAACAGCAACAACTTCTTTAAAACTCCCTAAAATTGGGGGGAAAATACCCCAGAATGGAGATTTATCCTCATTGATTATGTTCTATAGGTGGCGCTAGCTACGTCGAAACAAAATGGCGACTGCAACGCAATTTAGCATAATTATAACGCACATTTATAACTATTTTATTCCTGTTAACTCTTGTTTCAAAAGACAAAGTATGTATACTAAGAAGTAATAATTTATTATACGAGAGTTTTTTAGTCGATTAGATTAAATATTTGTAAATATTTTTGAAATAAAATGCTGGCAATATAATTAAGAAGTTTTACTTAACTTCCTTTGTGCTGGATTTATTATCGTTAAATACAGGGTTGGGCCTGTAACTGCAACTACATTATTTTTACCCGTTGTTAAGAACTGGCCATCAGGCAGGTTCACAAATCGTTTTAATGTTTTTTACTCTTTCTTTTTTGACATAAGGTAGTCATTATTGTTCTGTTTTTCTTCTTCTTGTGATCTTGTTTGGCTATATTTTATATTGGTTTTCTTTTACTTGAATATAATATTACTCTGAGCTGTCCACCCTATTATTTACTCCGTTACACCCGTCTAACCTAGAAAGAGGGTTATGTTTTAGCGCGTATGTGCCTGCATGTGGGCTTGTACGTCTGTTTCGTTGTGACCTCCTGTTGCCAAGTGACTAGACCGATTTTGAAGAGTGAGGTGTTATTATATTCGTATTCTGCCCCGGAGTCCCATGGGCTAGTTTTTAAAAATCTGACTTTTCCGCCCATTAGGTTTTTTAAATTGAAGAAATTACTGTAATACTATATTCCACACTGAATAACCAATTTACAATAATATAAAACACTCTCTAAGCCAGTGGATTGATCAATCGAAGCAAACAAAATAAGAAATAAATATTCAAATCGGTCAGTAGTTTAACCCACTTAAATTCCCCGGTAACTCAGCAACCCCTCGCTGGAATGACCTGGGTTCTGTCAGAGAAATTCACCAAAAATATATTAAACACGTAAGCAATAGCGAAAAACGATCACGCGAACGCAGTCTCTCGAAAGCTATTTTAAATATAGACTAGTTAAATATACAAACCTGAAAATGATATAGTTTTGTGTCAATCTTATATACAATAGATATAAAATAGTTGACTCAAGGAATCAAATTTTTGTCAATAATGACTCCAATGCCCTGTATTATTTTTAAAATTTATATTCAAAGCTTAAACTCCATATATGTTTTAGTTAAAGAGCTCAAAATGATAGCGATTGTATGATGAAGCTAATTTTTATCACGCCGCTGTGGTGTCATTACGGCGTCTTAATCTCATCCATTGATTCCTCGTAAGAGGACGTACCAAGGTCGACAGAATTCAAAATTAGGTATTTATATAATTTATTACCGTCGCGCTGTGTCCAGTCAATCGAACTATTGAGCGCCATAGGGACAACTGCCTACGAAAAGTATATAAAATAATCGTTTCGTAAACCCCTATTTCCTCCTCCAAAACTGGATCGATTTCATTATTCGCTTCATTAAAAATAAGGGATGGGCATGGGCTGCGTTCCTTTAGAAATGAGACAAACTGTGATCTGAATTTAACTTGATTTATTACAGAATTAATGTGCGTGTTCTTAACGATGGTTTAATTATAACTGTCCTCCTTCCCCGCACCTCCACCCTCGAGTAGCACTGGACTGTCTACGCCGTAGTACTGACGTCATTAGCTGCGTTACGACGTTACTCCGTAGCACTGCACAGGTTCTGCTCTTAAGTTTTGCTTTTTTGAAATAATCTAATCTAGATTATTTCAAAAAAGCAATCCTTTTTTAAGGTATTTAAAATATTTGTAAGTCGTTTAATAATGATTAAATAAATAGTTAACAGTATTAAATAAATAGTGAACAGAGATATGTCAATAGTGGTTATAGATTTTTTTGTAAAAAATAATCTCTCATCATTATCCAGAGACTGCGTTTGTATGGAAAAAATGCTCGAGTGTTTCCTAAGGCAAGTGTGCAAAAAATGGTAAGCTAAGATTATTCTTTTGTAAAACATCCAGACAAAAACGCCAATCATACTTTATTTTTATCTAAGTTGGTCCACGCTAAAGGATATTTGTGCAAAGCTATTGTAGGAGTTTATCCATTAGTCCTTTCATACGTCATTCGTTACAAAAGAAGTTATTACCTTCTTCGTAGTAACAATAAGTATATAGGCCATTCTGTAATGTGTTAAGTCATTGGTGATCAATAACTCTATCCTTATAGAGAAAGGGCCACGGTTAGCGGTTGCTATGACAAACGTATTCAATGGATTGTCGGTTGAACATATTCTTCGCTTCAATAACCTATTAAGTTTTTTTTAATGTCGATAAATATAGATATAGATAAACAATTCGTTGAAATATATGCTTATATAGATAATCATATATTTAAAGATAAAGTAAATTGCGTTGCGTTGCATAATACTATCAAGAGATGGCGTTGTTCATTGCTCTTCCGAACAAAGCTTTTTCTGATACAAGTCTCAATACTGTTAAAACAAAAAAGGAGAAGTTTTTCAATTCGACTACGATTTTTAAAATACTTATTTTTACGGGATTTCTAGATCAACTGTGAAATGATTTTTAAAATTATTTTTTATCAATAGAGTGTACTCCTGATATGGTTCCATTGCACCAACTCAGGATCTGATGATGGGATTCCAGGGAAATCGAGGGCATTCTTCAAATTATATGTTGTTTTTAATATTTTTTCTAAAGCTTTTCGAGTATTTTTACTACAAACAGATAGACAAGTCGACAATACTGACGGTCACTCATCTAACGTTGACTTTAGAAAGTTATCACTACTAACTGTTTAAAAATGTTATACAGAAAATACTAAAAACCAATTTTATCTTCACGCGGCCACCATCGACTTTGGACTATCTAATTTTCCATATATTATCAAAGATGTAAATTTTATTATTTATTTCAAGTCAGATTTGTAGATACAAAAATTACGAAAACTTTTATATATGAACAAAAACTATTATCTCAAATAAATTCAAATAAATCAGAAGCCAGACTAATATATAACTGATGATTTAATTTAATGAAAATTCATTCAAGACGGATTATGATTTTCTCATAACGAAAATTCCGTTTCAAAAAGCATTCTGAGACTTATGAGATTTCACAATAATCTGACACCTTTGCCTTCAAAGGGCAATTATTACCTCGCGTCACTTGCTAAACTATTTTACTAGATAACGATATAGATTTGTAACTAATATTATTTGGTCCCTTTTTGTAATGAATGGGAAATTTCAAACCAATTTGAGATTAAGTGAATCTCGTCGCAAATGTATTAGCACAATACGCCGAAGCTCACGAAAATAACAATTTATTTAGTACATATTTAAATACTATAACTGGGACAATTAGTAAATGCCCGGTTGATACCCAGTAAAATTATGACTATTGCCTTTATAATTATATTTATTTGTTTTCTCATACATATTCCCTGTTGTGACGATTTAAAAGAGCTTTTACTAAGCTCTTTATAAGTCTATTTAAATAAAGTTATTTTTTACTTTGACTATTTTTGACTTCGAATAGACTTCTAAATCGCATGAATGTTGAAGCCCTTCAGAACTAAACCCTTCGAGTTAGTTAAACTGACATGAGTTTAATGTAGTATATTTCTAAGTTTAAACATTAAATGTTTAAATAACTAAGTTTCAATATCTTCCATTTAAGAAGAGACAATAAGAACGGTAATATTTATGAAGCAAATAACAGTACATGTAATAATTATTAATAAAAAATGTTTGAGCTAAAAACACAAAGCGAGGGATAACTGTGCAACCTAGTGATATAACACGGTTTTGTTAATACAACTCTTTCCACCTATTTCATAAATACTGGCAATATTATAAAAACTATCAATCGTTTAAGGAGTTTTTGGCGCGTAATGGCGGGGGTGGTTAAGTGCTGTATTTTTTATTTCGTATATTGTGTTATAGTGAAGTTTTTGTTATGAAATTGGTGCAATTTCACGCCTAAAACGATCGTTATATCGTGCAATATATGATATTCATCATTCAGCGTTCATTAAAGACTTACGTGAGATTATTCAGTGTTTCATTTCCATTCATTAATTTATAGGGTATGTTTTTTCATCGTACTTATTAACATAAAATCGTATTATTTTATCGAAATCATTAACATTGCATTCCATATACAATTTTTTTTCTCATAAGTCATTAACAAATGGCGGGGCCTACCATTACTCGCCAAAAACTCCTTGGGGCAAAAAGATACATTACACCGGTATCAGCCCGGAGCCAGAAATAAAGAAATAATCACATAAGATTTAGCTGTATAGGCGTTAGTTCCCTTAGCCTTCGGCATAATAAACAAAAAAAACAAAAAATCAATCATTTAAATTAAAAATCTTGACATATTTTTCATTGTCGCTTTCATCTCTCAGTTATTAATGATACTGTTGGCCGTCGACTGAGACGTTTCTCCGTTCCCCTTGTTACCGTTATTTGACGCCATTGTATCTTACTAATTAAAGTTATTATTATGTTAATAAATCAAAGTTTAGAATAAAAGTAGAATAGAATAGAATAGAATATATATTTATTGTACATCAGCCAATTCCAGAAGAGAAATACACACAAAACATTTTAACTGATTATGTATTTAGTTTTTTTATAAGTAGGTACTTACGAAAGTACTTATGAAAGACCTTTTATATTTATTTTCCATCCAGGTACAGTTTTACATTGTTTCCTGATTGGTTACAATGTACCTTGACTTAGTAACGTAAGTTACTAACAAATAAATATATAGTTATGTCAAAAAGTGGATAATCCACTGTTTGACATAACTACATATTTAATTGTTACACCGTATCGTTAGAATAGAATACACGTAAACTAGGTGTTATTGCTTATAATACTAAACAAAAGTAAAGCATATGAGATATTAAATATCAATATATATTCTAATGTTCATGTTGAAGATGTGTCTAAAATTCTAATACAAGATAATAGTGTAGCTGCAAAGACATATTTGCTCTCAGCTGTAGCGTGCCGATCTGCCGACACGACAAACGGACGCTTACTATTTACAGCAGCGCTAGAAAGAGACATATGACGTGCGAGTGCGACAGGAAATCACAGCATCAGCGCGCACGCCCTCTTGCGACTAGTTACCTAAACTAGTGCTCGCTAACACTTACAATAGTTGCAATACCTTATATTTATATATATTACCAGTCGATCAATAAACGATATTGCACTTGCAGTTCCAATTATCATTCAACTACATCGGAGTTTTATTCAAACCATCCAGCCTCTAAAATAACTTTAGTAATTTTGCAATATGTGTATCTGGGATAAAAATTACTTAAAATTAATTAAAAAATGACATGATCTTATTTCATGATACAAGTTTTATTCAGAACGAGCTGTTTTTTTCATACCAAAGTTATTTATAGCATTCGTAACTTATGTAATATTTTCCAAATTATCAAAAAATTAAGGATGATTTAAAACACCACTTACCACTATTATGAAAAATAAGCAGTAGGCAAACTAATATCGGAAAACGCCTTAAAATACTTTTTTATATACACTATTTTTAAGGTATTATCCGATAGTTCCGTATTATACTTAGGCAGTATTTCGCGAGCTGCATTAGCCTTAGGAAACTAGGCTAACAGGAGCATTCGGACTTACCATTTACTGTACTTTCAAATATAAAAAAAAAGTCTTTCCTATAGACTCAGTCAAATATATTTTAGACATATTTCACAAAGTGTAAAGTCACAAAAAACTTAGCTTTATAATTTCAGGTTTGTTAAAACAACAATAAATTGGAAATTACCTAGAGATTCAAATAAAAATATTCTGAGGCGGTCATATGACAAGATTAGGTTAGAAATCGGGAACTGCGATCTTGACCTAACATAAAACTATTAAAACTATTTACGACTGTTATTTCCTGTCAAAACATATATTCACTTACTAAAAACAACGCCCTTAGTCAACTGTAACATAACGATAACATACCAGCGACATGAGTGCAAAACTTACATAAATGTTTACGAAAAACATTCGTAAACAGAAGTAAGTAAATAATCCACTACATTTAGATCGAGACTGTGGGTGTTCCTTACGAAAAACTTCCTGTTTTTTCTTACACAGATAAATAACTTAAAGTTCTTTTGTACTTTCCTTGTTACACTAACGTTGACATTCTCTTAACATGTCATCTAAATTTGGCTATGATTATGATAATCTGTGCAAATTTATTAACTTAATTGACGTTGGAGTTTTTGCGCGTAATGGCGGGGGCGGTTTGGTGCTGTTTGTTTTATTTCATATATTGTGTTGTAGTGTTGTTTTTGTCATAAAATTGGTGTAGTTTTATGGCAAAAAGGATCGGTAATTCATGCAATATATGGAATACATCATTCAGCGTTGATTAGTGACTTACGTGAGATTTTTCAGTATTTGATTTCCATTCATTCATTTGTAGGGTAAGTTCATTTATTTAAAAACATTATATTATTTCATTCTCATTTACTTATCATTTCGTCGTAATCATTTCCATTACATTCCATTTTCGTATCATTTTAGCATAATCACTTACATTGCATTCCATTTTCAAAAATTTTCTCGTAAGTCATTAACAAAATAGCGGGGCCTACCATTAGTCGCCAAAAACTCCATGGGGCAAAGGGTTACATTGCACCAATATCCTGGAGTCATAAATAAAGATAATATCTACATTAATGAAGATATGGCTTAAAGGTCTTAGTTACCAGGCCAAATAATTGAAAAAAAAAATAATTGACGTTAATAATTCGCTTTCTTATTTATATTTATAAATAAATGATAAAATTATATTAAGAATATGCAACCGTAACAGCTAAGAATATCTGTACAAGTTATTTAGAACTACGATTAACGGGCAAAACGTTTAACGGTATTCTACTTTCGGCCATTACAGACAGACTATTGGCTCCACAGTCACGCCCATCAATTTAGAGGCAAGTGAGTGTATGCAGATAAAACCACTTTTGCTTAGCTGTTATTTCATTGCTAAAATTAATATTTTATTTTAATCATTGCTGTTCTTTAAACGTCTGTTTATTTCTATGTTTCTCAGCATAGAGCTACTGAAATATAACTTGTCCACCATATTTGACCATGCGCCATATTGGATTTAGCATGAAGTTACTTAGCAAGAAATGCATTGTCAGTTAAACTTAATATGTGTGCAAAACGAACACAAAAACATTGTAAGTTGATTAGAAACTTGTACAAGTGAATATATAATAACATTTAATATTTCCAGTTACTAATCTCGAGGATGAGGTGCGTAGTATTATTTTTAAAATTCTATACTATTCTACATTTTCCAATACTCTCCCTACTTAATAATGTCTTAACACCAAGATTTACATATACATTTAAAAGGTTAACCCTCCTCATCCTACTTTTTAAGCTCTAACTAATAGCATGATACAGAAGGTTGGCTTTACGTAAGATCGTTTACCAGCGCACGCGCAACGCAAATTGAATCGTTCCTTTGTCATTTGAGATTTTAGTCAATACGTGCCTGTGTATATGGTAGAAATTGGCTGAATACATTACATCTGTACCATGTTTTTGATACTAGTCTGTAGATATAATTGGTAAGGGTCATTTAAAGTCATATAATTATAATATCGTTGTGGGTAGACTGAAATCACGTGCGTAACATGCTCGGGTATCTTATCTTGATGTAGGGCCAGGATTATTACTCCCGGAGCACGTCGACCGAATGGGATCTTTTGTGCTTCCCTAATTCTACTGACTGCTGTCCTGGAATACCTCCAAGATGTACTTACTAAGTACACTCGGAGACAGCAGCCTTATATCTTCAGGACTGGGATAGCCCAGTCCAAAGAGACCCATTCTTTTCCTAGCAAGAGCATCACAATTACATAGGATATGTTCCATTTGTTCGGTGTGCTCCCCACAGGCCCTACATAGAGGCGATCCAACAAGTTTCATCTTGAATAACATGCTATTGGTGCCAAAGTGGCCAGTAATAGCACCACTTAAGCCCCGTAGTCTGTTACTGCTCGGGTATATTGTATAGAGTTTCGTGTATGAAACTAAATGCTAAACAGTCGGCGGATTACGTGTAAGTTTCGATTATTTGAAGAAACAGTCGGATTATTTTTACTACAAAATTTTATGGGTGAAAATAATTCCCTAAACTGTTCCGCATGTGAATGTAAACCAGATGTGCTATACTTTCTCATGGTCTGTGACCGGAAACAAGTTGTGAATTTATTAAAATCTTTAGTTTTAAAAAATATAACCTGAGTTTATACTGCAGTGTTTTGTAGGGCTACACCTTCAACAGGGATGGGCAAAACGGTAGGCAAAATTATCTTGATTAGAATAAAAGGTAGAGATGGCGATTAAATTTTAGTTTTTCATGATTCGCCCATGAGGGTCACATATTTTCTTCTGTATGGAAAAAACTCTCTTTAAAAGAATATAATTAAAAAAGTTTTATAGCATATTTAGGTCGGCTGACGTACTGTATCCTAATATTTAGTATGACAAGGTTCGTTCTCGTTCAACAATTTTATAGGATTTAATTGGTTACTGGGACGGAATTTAAACAAGGGGATTATTTCGTTATGCAACCCTGTTTGTTTAAAATTTTGTTACGGATGTCGTGTGCTCACGGCATTATGTAAGAGGTTTATGTCGTTAATTCTATTTGCGACTAAATAGCAATTTTTGTATTCCGTTTCAAACAAGGCAAAATTATAGTTTTATCATTCCTGCCTGATAAAGTGTAATAAAATTAAGTCTAATCGATGTTTCCACAAGTCAAACTATCTCTTTCCGATAGACGTAGAATATAGATAAAGACTGACAAATTAATTGTTTACTAATTAAATTATAAAATGGCCTCCAAAACTCCTAACAACTTCTTCTTCTCTTCTCTTCTCTTACATAAAAAATTAATACCTGTTCGTGTATCTCACTAAAACTCTAAAACTTTCAGCGATTTGAATAATTTTTAGTGTGTTATGTTCGTTTTAAATCAAAGTCAAAGTCAAAATATTTTTATTTAAATAGACCCATTTACTAAGTTCTTTTAAATCGACATAACAGGGAATATGTATCAGAAAAAATAAACAAATGTAATTGAAGGTCATAGTGGTAAGTTTAAGTGGGTATTTACCGGGTATAAATACAAAATGTCCCACTTATAGAATTTAAAGATGTATTAAATAAATAAATTAGGGGGCCACATAAATAATATAGATAGTAATATGTCTCAAAAATATACTAAACACACATACTTATATTACTAATGGATAAATATTCGTACTAATCATAAAAATATTGCGAATCCACCTACACCGGTTAAGTAGACTTTTATTATTTTTATATATAACTTTCCTCAATTCATAGAGGAAAAGTATATATGATCCTTGACCAAGCATTTACTTTGCTATTGATATATATTCTTAGTTAGTTATTACATGTTCTCACACATAATATTATCTAGCCCAAAGTGTCACGATGGTGTTGTCTAGATATCTTTTATATAAATAAAAATGAAACATCGAAATGTATTTACGTTCAAAACTGCTGAACGTTCATACATTTAACAAACTGTACAATTATCTTTTTCTTGAGTTTGTTATTATCAAAACAAGGCTTATGTAGAAGTGAATTTTTATATATTTTCTCGTTGGAAACACCATCCTTTTTTTCGAGAAGGAATCCGTTTACGGACTTACCCGCCTACCTACCATCCTAGCGAAATCAGTTCGGGCAGTTATTATATATAACAAACCTAATATGATATAAATTTACGTTTTATTGATAATAATATCATTTTTATCATCAATAGAAGCCTTAAAAAAAAGAGAGACATGTTAATCTTTTTTGTATTTAAAGCGAAGTCCGATATAAAGATAAAGTGATCGTCACTGCGGAAATATTGTGAAAGGGACTGACATGTCACGCGATACTCACTACAATAGTTACTACTAGGAGTAAAATTTCGGTATCAGGTGGTGTCAGTAACTTGAATGTACTTAACTTGTAAGTTAATAACAAAGTAATTTACTTAATAAAGTTAGCAAAAATTTAACGATACGTAGAAGATATGTCAATTCGTTTTCGTTACTTGCAAATCAATTTGATTCTTTTTATATTATTATTTTCCCAAAATACATTATTTAGCAAATTGTTAAAGTAGGACGTTATAAATCTTTTCAAAATGATGGGCAAAACATATTGTCAAAGGATCACCAAAGGGTATATAAGTATTATTTAGAAGAATGTAAAATTAAAACGATTAGTCAAACTATGATTTACTAAGCGAGCGAGTTGCAAGTTCCTTATAGCGAGCAAAATCTATCCATGTCAAGGACTGATTTAATGAATCATTTGACAGAATTACACGTTAATTCGATTTGAATCAAAATAATTATATTATATATTTTACAATTTATGTTAAATACATAATTGAACCCGAACCCGGCGTTGGAATCTCATACAGTACGGTGCGAATGGCATTCAGGAAGTATGCGGAGAGGAAGCAATTATAAGAATGGGATGGGATTGCCTCTCTCGCACACTCCAAACGATTCATGTATCCACTTGTAGGTCCAAAGAAGGCGATTTGGAACTTGCAACGTAGCAGGCTACGTGGTTTAAGTGGTGCTATTACTGGCCACTATAGCACTAATAACATACTATTTAAAATGAAACTTATTGAATCGCCTCTGTATAGAGCCTGTGGGGAGCACACTGATCAAATGAAACACATCCTATGTAACTGTAATGCTCTTGCCAGGAAAAGAATGGGTATCTTTGGTCGGGCTATCCCAGTCCTGAAGATATAAGGCTGCTGACTCCGGGTGAACTTAGTAAGTACATCTTGAAGGTATTCCAGGAGCTATCCTGTTTTTTTTGTTTAATGTCTGCTAAGACATTAGGATTAGGGAAGAACAAAAGATCCCATTGGGTTGACGTGCTCCAGGAATAATCCTGGCCCTACATCAAGATAAGATAACAATTTATGTACACACAAAGATAATTAAAAAGGACGCAACAAAATAACAGAAAATTGTACAAAGCTACTCCTTATTTCTATAAGAAATTTCATCTTCTCTGCTATGTAATTTAACTAACCAACGTTTTTAATTATAAATTGAAAATATTTCTAACTAACCACAATAAGCATGATAATCTATAATAATAAAAGCATTCAATTTAAGTTTTATTTTGATAAGCGGTCTTTGAGTTGACAATCAAATAACAAATGATATTTTAACATTCACTATGGTTAGTTGAGATGTTTTTTGACGTTGGATGTGTAAATCAAAATTTGTTATATCGCACCAGTTTCACCCACATACCCGCATTGAGCCAGCGTAGTGGTATTATGATTCAAAACTCCTCCAATTCAGAAAGGTCAGAAAGATTGTTGATAATGATAATATGAGCACGTACGTACAGCCAGTACAAAAAATTGTTTATAACATGCTCTTGTCTCTAGACGACTGATCACCAGCTTGTATGACATACCTTTACATATAAAATTAACTCAAATCCGCAAGCAGCAGTAAGTATTATCCCAATACAACCTACAGTTGTTGTTGCTAACTAGAAATCGTGAAATATACTAAAGCAGATTTTCCAGGCTATTAAACCATATCATTTGTACGTAAATCTGAGTTCAGGGATCGTTAAACAATAAAGAACTCAAGGAAAGTATGCTTAGATTTGAATCTAGCTCTATAATATATTTCAAACATTTATTAAATCATTTAAAAGTTCAAAACTCGATACAAAGTATAAAGTATAATGTTTTTGTTGGGTACTTACTATGACTATAAATTCATATCATTATTGTTTAAATTAGTATGAGCTCAGCAGCGGATCTTAGTTTTAAAAAATAAAACTGAATTATTGAAATCATTAGGCATCTTTTGTGCGCGCTTTTTTCTGACACTATTTTATTCCTTATTCAAAAACATCATAGACTAAAAAGTTTCAGTTACCTAACTCATTCTTTTGTTGTAGCCAGCAGTTTTTTTTGGCGACTTTTTCGAGTACCTATGCTAAAATTGTACATTGAATATTTCGTAGCACGTAGCAATAATTGTAGCGTGTATGTGCTACGGTTTTACTTCGTAGCCTTACAAAGTTTATTATGGAAATTAATTTTGCTCGTTTTGAAATTCAAATACGTTTTAGTTTAAAGTGTATAATTAAAATAATCAGAACTACAAGGACTTGTAGTAGTTGAAGTTGTAATTGCTACTTTGTTAAGTTATTAATTTACTAGCTTCCGCCCGCAGCTGCGCGCGTAAGTTCGACCTCTTACAAATGTAATATAATCTATAACCTTCCCCGATAAATGGATCATACAACACAAAAGTTTTTTTTTAAATAGTACCATTAGTTCCAGTGAGTATCCAGTGCAACGTTACAGATTATCTCTTTATAATAATAGTATAGGTTTTAATTATACTTAAGTATAAGTTGGATCTTATTCAAAGAACAGAGCGCTCTATATCTTCATTATACATAGAAAGTGTTCTTAATTAGTTTAGCTTAAATAATCATTGTGGGAGAACGTAACGTTAATTTCAATACACGCCATGACAAGTAAATGGATTACGAACAGGTATGAATGTATCATAGTATTGCGTGTAACAAAGGATATAAAGAACGTGGAAATATACAGCGACGGATACGTATACAATGTAACTATTAAAAATTCATGCGAAGCAACAACATTAACTTGCCAGAGCGGCTATACTGTACAAGTTTCAAATATTATATTTCGATATGTTTAAATATTATCTATATATTTGTTTTGGTAATAAATTCGGTTGGTTTTATTATCTACATTAAAACGATCATCGCTAGATTTTCAGTGAACACGAAACGGCGTTACGAAACATTTGGTCGGTATAAAAACGGCATTTTGAATACAGTCGAAACCTTAAGAAATATTTGTAAATTTCAGTACATTTTATTTTACTCATATGAATATTTGTATATAAAATAATAATCATTACAATTCTGAATACACGTGATAATGTAAATAAAGTAAGCTGTCAGAAGCACAGATTAAACGCTTCCAGGACTATAAAGGCTTCAGTTTTCAGTTGTCTTTCAGCTAGTTACACGGACGGTCGCGTCGGTATGCTGAAAACAGTCAGCCAACAAAACAAGTTCTCGAAGTGAAGTGAAGTGTTACTGTGTAAGTGTATTGGTGTTGCAGTGATGTTGAAAAGTGGATTATTCAGTGTTTGGTCGTGTAGTTGCTTTGAGTTTGCTACGGGGAAGTGAAAGGTAAGTTTGAATATTTCATTGCTTTTACGTACGTAATTACGTATGGTATTTTTTCTGTGTAGCAATTACCGTGTCTTGTTTATATCATTGAAACAATAACAATGGTATACTTATAAACGAATGAAACTAGTTCCATCAGCGTAGAAGCCGTCTTTAATAATAATTTGAATAAGACAATTGTTAAAGTCTAAGCAATATATTTTGTGACAAATATTAAAAAATATAATGTATATACAGATGTTTGTAATATAAATATATATGTTGTATTTGTGTTTTTGAGAATGTTTAATGTCGATGACTGTATAAATGGTTATTTTCAGCTGATGAAGCAATAGAATGAAACCAAAAATTTAAGTCCAATCGCAGTAACACCGATTTCCATACGTTATGTTTTTAGATGGAGATTTTAGCAAAATATTATTAACAGTTCAGTCCCTCTTTAAGAGCTTGTGTAAGAATTACGCTAAACAATGAAACTGCTTCATTAAATAAATTTAAACCAAATATAATTCGTCTCATTTGGACCCTTACTGATTATCAATACTACATGTTAGACAAGAATGCCTTATTAATATGTTTCTTTCGTAAATAAATTAATAAGATACCAATATAAATACTCCTGACCGCAACATCAGTTTCTTGGATAAAATTGATTTTATATTATTGTAGCGTACAATGTTCACATCTTTGTATAGTCCTTTTTGATAATTTTATTTGTATATTATTTTTGAAGTTTTTTTTTGATTAGTTTTCGGTGTCACTGTATTTGCATGTTTTTTAAAAATGATTTCGAGTTGTAAATAAGCGATAACTTTTGTTGTTGACGTAAAATGAATGTGTAAAGTAAAATTAATCAAAGAAGTGTAGTTTGAATGATAAATAAGTTAGTGTTAGTTACCGAACGTAGCCTAAGTTTCATAATTTTTCCGTGTTGTGAAAATAATAGTATATATTATTATTTTCCTTTTTACATCACACACAAAAATAGACGCAGAAAGTACATTGGTTAAAAGATAAACGTTTTAAAATAGATGACACCAAAGACCATTGAGTGCGCTTCACATGTGTAAAAGGGTCGCAACTAATGTATGTTAATATATTTTTTATACATCTGATCTTATATCATATCATTTGATAATATTTACAATGTAACATAAGACCAATGAAAAGTGGTAGTTTTAGTACTGTTGATTATTTAACGCGCGATAGTGAGATTTAACAATTAAATATTTTTATATAATTTATATAGTATTTTAAAAGACATACTATATATTATTGGCAGAAGTAGTTTAAGGTATTATCTTCATCAACAGCTCATATACATCCTTATCGAGGGGCTCGAGCCTTCCCTAAATTAGGGCACTCAGGCCTTAAAAGCCACGCTGGCAAAGTGCGAGTTGGTCGATTTCGTACACAACCTAAGAATATCTAATAATAAGCTTCCTCACCATGATACGAATTAAAAATTTGAAAAATATTTGTACGTTACGGGGTTCGAAGGACAGCCTTCTCCGTGGAAGATAATGAACTTACTCACTGCGCCTCGGACGCTCTTATACTATAGTATATTATATATTTTTTTATAAATGTGCTTTTAAATTGAAGTTTTATTTAAATTAGTTAGATTTCTATGATTGTTTTAAATTTGATTTGTTTTATGGAATAGATTATGAACATACAGCTAGTTTCAGGGTAAAAAGATTTTAGTGGGCAACACAAATTTGTAGTAGTGTGCGTGTGTCTATGTGTAAGCGTTTGCACACTTGAAAACATTTTTGCGTCAGGTCTGAAGCTGCAACTTGTTTGGAATTGTCGTTCTAGAATGTTCTTGGTCTAAGGTTTAGGGCCAATTTATTTATTAGCGGTGCAAATACACGACACCACCTGATGGTGAGCAGTAGGAGGAGAAAAAACGCGGGGACAGTATCTGCAGGTTACTTGCTATGTGTCAGAATAGAAACAGCATGCAGTGGTGTGCTATTTATTACGTCATAGATTTAAAACTAACTTAACAGTAACTGCGAATATTTTGCGAAAAACCTAGCAACGTAATCAAATAATTTTAAAATACCCTTTTTTGTTATGAAGTTAGATTATTTTTAAAATTGATAACAAATCAATCTTTTAACGGCATAGTAACAGCCCTCCATCAGTAACAATATGGTGCTATAGCATCACGTTACAATATATATATATATACCGCATAGCACAGCCCTTGCCACCTCCATCTGTAACAATACGGCTGTTAGAAACTCCTTGGAGTATTGTTATTTTTTTGCGAAAATTAAATAAGTATTGTCAGAATTGTCAAAGTTTTAGTTGTCTGAAAAATATATTGATTTCGAGCGAACGTAGTTTTCTTAATTATTTGCATAATTTGTCTATTTTTAATAACGGTGATATAGCAACACGTAACCATATTTCTTAAGCTAGTCAACGCATGTTAACCCTTTCAGGATGGGCTTTTTTTAAAGTTTTATTTTATTCAGAAAATGTATTTTATTGATAGATATGACCTAAAAGTTGGTTAAAGTGTGAAATTTTTCGAAGCAAGTGTATATGCTAAAGGTACCGGCAAGTGTATATGATAAAGGTACCGGGACAAAAATGTCCCGCCCGTCCTCAATGGGTTAATAAGGTACCTAATTATCGATTTATCCCAATAACGAGGTCGTAGCTTATGTGACGTTATTAAAAACCAATACTTATGGTCGCCAACAGCGATAATGAAGAAAAAACGAAGGTTCCATTTCTGTAATTAAACGAATTACCTCACCGCTTACACGTTCCATGCGGCGAACACGCCTGGCGTGTCCATTCAAACTGTGTAGCCACGCGGTGAACACGCGGGTCGTGCTCAATTAAAAATCAAGAAATATGACATCTATAAATTCTAGCGTCTATGTTGTCCTTTATATTTCATCTCAGCCACATTAAAAAAATTTAGTTTTAATGTGGAAGTGCTGCGGTTCGGTTGTTTCTATGTACGTCGCTTGCATAAAGGCTGGCTTACACATCATAACTTATTCACACGTATGACAAACGAGATGAGAATATTTTTTTCAAACAGTCTTCGTTGATAACATTTTTTTTTAAATTTTTGTGACTTGATTTGGCACGCGCATTATTTAAGTATTGTAACATTTGTCCGACACGCGTGAATCTCCTGAATATTTTTTTCGCATTGAACGTGTTAAAGAGAAGACGGAATATTTACAGGATCATCTCTTGTCCAACTGTGTGTCTATTTCTGTCAGGAACTCATGAGTAAAATATCAATATCATTAATCAATTTACATATTTGCAGACCAACAAAGACATCGTCATTGCAAAGTTAGGTGGGCCGTAGTCCATATTTAATTGGAAAATTTATTTTCTTTTCGCATATTTAATATTAATTGAAATTTAAGAATTATTATTAGAATAGGATTGAATAGAATAGAATATATACATCAACCAATTCAAAAAGTAAACACTTCATTATTTATATAATATTTGGATTATATTTCATGTATATTTAATTATGTTAAATATATTTATTATTATTATAAGTTTACTTGAGATAATTATTTTTTGTATATCATAAGGATTGGCGTAACATATGGCCATTTTAGTTATCAATGTAAGCATATAAGTTAAGACTTTGTATTAAATAAAATAAACACTTAGGTCTGCGATTCCTTGATTATTGTTTAACTTTTTCGTGGATACGAAGTTACGTTGTAGATTCAACTATTCATATGACTCAAAAAACGACGGGACATATTTTAATGAAAATATCTTGTTTCTTGGATTTGATTTCTACCCGAATAGCATAATATTTGTTAAATATCGGAAAATTCACAGAAAATAAACAGCTTCTAAAATAAAAAAAAGTCTAAATCTCCGCCATCTTCCGCAATTGACAGGTTACGTCACGCGAACTTAGGGCCAATACACACTGCGAAATCTGGACGCGTGATTACTGTCTCAGAATTCTGCGACATATAAAAAATGTAAGAAGCAGCGTGCAGCCAAAACTATCGTAATTTAACAGCTTAGTAATACAGGGTTTTGGGGTTAAGAGTTTTTTGAGTGATACACTATCGACATCATTATTTAATTCACGAAAAAGAGAATAAAAAAATTCTTTTATGTGCTTAATAAGTAGTTCCAATTTTCCAATAACAGTTATATATTTTTGATAGCTATTATATATATTTAGGATAAGCTGCATTCTAAAGGTTGATTGGTTCAGCTTAAGAAAATCAGCGCCATTTTTCCACAAGTAAATCTGTGTTTTGCCGCAGAATCAGGAATCTGCCGCGTTCGATTTAACATTGCTTGAATGTTTTGTTCCCTAAAACTAAAAAAAAAGTATGTAAGATCGTCTTGATTTATTATGATACTACTAAGGAGATAGTACTCATTAGTAGCCTGTGATTATATTTATTTTAGTTGATATTTATTTATATAATTATATATTATGAAATGTATATATGCTATCAATTAGTAATAACCTTTGTATGTTAATATTTAGTGTTTGTAAGTTATATCATTTGTCATATATGTATTCGTTATATGTCGACAACTTCTCTCAGAGACTCTCTAACTTGAGTGAACTCAAGTTACGACTTTATTTTTAAATCCTGTCCATCCTAAGGTAACTTGGACGAGATATACTATATACTTACTTCAAACTGTTCCCTATGTATTTCCCTTTTTGAATAAGTAGATGTACAATAAAGATATATTCCATTCTATTCTAAGATCACGTGGAATTTCATTCGCAGTGGTTGTACGATAAATTCCGCAGACTTTAAAAAACCGCGAGTGTATAATCGCGCGGTAGAATTTCCCAGTCTGTTATTAGCCTAAAGCTCATTTGTAATTTTTTTTACGTGGTACAAAGTTCGCGGTGTCCGATTGTAGGTACACAGATAACGTTATCGTAAAGTTAAAAAACCTTTTATGACAACGAAATATTATAACCTTTCGAATACTCGCCACCGTAGTCAATGATAGTGTTTTGTTTGCTCTCGACTCCGTTATCGGCTTTCACGAAATGGAGTGGTAGGTTTAGTCAATAAATCCATTATCTCGGCTATATTATCTTTTATCTGTGATATGGCTTTGTTACAGACAAGCTTATAGGCTTAGCTTTGATCGGATTAAAAAAACTATTGATTTATTTTAATACTAAACTAGTTTATTGACGACTGTTAGCAAGCGAATGTACGCCTGTAGGCAATCGTAGTAATCATAGTTTTTTTAATCAATAACGGGTAGTTCTTGGCACTGATCACAACACACAATCACCACATCATCACAAATTTCAGAAAAAACCGACCAAACTGAACATAACTTTATGAATCCACTGAAAATTGCTAGAAGTTTCTAGATCTAAAGTAGATTGTTTCAGCAACTACCGTTTCTTAATTGTACATTTAGCTATAAGATATATATTATTTTGTATGCATATAGTTTAGTTTTATATGTAGTGTGTATTATTGTTTTGTTTTGTATGTATCAGTGTAACAATTACTGGTAAACCAAATAAATAAATAAAAAAAAATATAAACTAGAATACGGCGATAGTTAAAAGCGTAGGTAACGGAAAAAAGCAAAGGAGCAAGTCCATCTGCATCCAACACAATGATTTTATGAGTCATGCACCATAGCTAAGGCTGGGGAGAAACTCTACCAGTTAGTCTCCTTTTTTGAGGGGAAAAATACCTTTATGCATCCGCTGTACCATGCGGAAAGAAAAGGAGGAGAGAGGGGGAATAGGGGTATGATTTATTTTTATTTATTTGATAAGACACAAAACAGTTTATAGTTAAAATTTAATTATATTTAAGTAAATTTCAAGCATGCATTTCTAAATGTCTTTTTATGTAAAATATATAAAATTTCTTCCATTTCCACCTATTTTGGATACTAGATAACCAAGATATAAATAGAAATATGTATATTAATATTAGAAATGTACAAAATAAACATATAAACATGCATGAGTCGTGAAAAAATGTTTGTACTTATACAAATATCTGGCCGTACTGGGATTCGAACCTGGGACCTCTGGTTAAGAAGACAAGGGTACTGATCACTCGACATATATATCTCAAGAGCAAATTCGTTTTTTTTTATTCAATTCAATTCAATTCAATTTTTTATTTTGCGTTCCATAGTTACATAATATGCAGATCTTAAGACTATTATTGACACTATGGACCCTGTCGGGCACAACAAAATTTTAGGATATACAGGAGAAAGGTAGATTACAAAAGGTAGGTTTAAGTTAATTGTTTAAATTTGTATAATGGTCCAATTCAAATATTATCTCTGAAATTAAAAAATATTTTTAAATATTTTTAATTTTTGGAGAAATATATGTATTCATTATTTTTAACAGATTTTAAAAAGAAGGTTCTCAATTCGGTTAGTATTTTTTAATGTATGTACACCGATTACGCCCAGATTTCTGCTCCAATATACGTGATTTATTTTTCCTGTTAGTGTAATAAGACTGACCTTTTGTGGAGCCAGAAGCATATTGTGTGTATCAGATTTTACTACCCTACATGTATGAACGAGTTAAAAATGGTATGACACGATGAAGACTAAGCCGGTTTTGTAATAATTAAGAAAACCATTAAAATCTGAAATTCAAACCATTATTTTTGCCACCCATCTAATACCTGACCACGGTTAACGTTGCTTGACCTTTGTAATTATGTCAATTATACTATAAAAAACCTACTAGTGTTTGTAAAATAACGGCGCTACGACCTCAATTTATTATTTTAAGCGGCCGAGCACGCTTAACTCAAAGTAATTTTCTACTGAACTGGTTTCAGTATTGACAAGTCAACCGGATGCATCCTTCCTATTAACATGTTTTCGTGTCATTCCAGGATATTCGCTGGATTCGTGTGATTAAATTTTACCTAAAGTTCAAATCATATGTATCTTGACATGAAAATATTATATTCTAAAAAAAACTTTAAGAATAACAATAATATTACAATATATATATATATATTTATAAAAAGCTCAACAAATTACTCGACACGTAAGAAGTAGAGGAGTCCATATGTGAAGATAGGGCAATATGTCATATGCTTCATTAGCTATCTTCATATTATATATGGACTCTTCTACTGCTTATCATCAGGTGGTGTCGAGTCATTTGCTGCGCTTTATATAAAAAAAACTTCGTTTTAAATTCATTTGGGACTGTTTCCAGACTAAGGCTTCGTTTGTGGATGAGAGGTTCACAGTAACAAAGAAGATTTATCGAGGTTGACACTCCTGTCCATTGTAGGTATAAATATCTCTTCCAGTATCATATGAATAAGTGTCTATTTAGTTTGTATTGTCCTGTCAAAGCTTTTATCATTCATCATATCAGCCGAGACTTCCACTGCTGGACCTTTTATCATTACACTTTTGTTACTCCTGCTCAGCTGTATAGTTTGACCATATTCCATATTTTCTTCCTTTTTTTGACTTACAAAGATACATATCTAAAATTTTATCCTCATTTCTCATTCTCAAGTTTGGTCTTCTGACAGCACTCACTGGACTCGTTTCATAATTGACAGTGAAGAAAAAACCTTTATATTTTCCAAATTATTAATATTGCATTGTTAAATCAGTTCTTCATAAAACGGTTTAAGGTTGGTTTTCAAGTCGACAAAGTCTACAATTGAACACATTAAAAGCGAAACAAGTTTCAATAGATTTGGTGTTTTGAATCCGTATTAAATTATGTTTGGTAATTTTGAGTAATGAAGATCATGGCTTTTAGGAAAAATTGTGTTTTATTTCACAATGTATTAGACTGCGTAAATCAGATTGTTACAATCATATTTAGTGTCAGATGCAGTATTACAAATAACAGGCTACTTATTTTGTATACAAAATTACATTCCGAATGACGAGAATCATCAGACGAGCCATAAAAAGAGCCATCCTATGTAAATTTCTGTGATATAGACTCGGAAGCCGTTGGCAAACCATAGCCTCTTGACAAAGTTCCAATTGAAGTCGCTATGGGCGATGAAACACGAAAGTCAAGTTAGTGTGGCCGAGCTGTGACCCAACATTTTTTAAGGTCAAAATCATAATTATTTATCATAATTTATATATATGTTATTGAACGTCAATCTAAGCCACTGTTATTAAATCTACCGGAAGTCTTGTCCTAAGAAGAACAGGCAAGATTTAAGCAATATTTGTCCTTTCCTTTAGAAGTAATTGAGAATTATTTGAATAATGTGTAGATTCACTATGTGTAATAAAATTGTGGCTGTAAAAAAGATAACTTTCAATCAAATAAATGGGAAATAAAGTGTCAGAATACGGCTATGGCTTAGTGCGTAAGTGCATCGTCTTCCATGTAGGAGGCAGCGGTTTGAACCCCGATACGTACCAATGTGTTTTCAAATTATCTATCTATCTATCTCAAAGTCTATTCAACGCTTTAACGCTGAAGAAAAATATCGAGAGGAAATCTGCACACACCGTGAAGAAATTCATAGGTTGTGTGTGAAGTCGCCCAACCCGTAAATGGACAGCGTGGTTGCCTAAGACTTAATCGCTCTAATTTAGGGTAGGCTTGAGCGATATGGACAACTGCAGCTCTGATTAAAAACACCTAAACTGGCTAAGCGACGGGCGTGTGTGGGGCTCACTCAGTACCTCTAAAGAGCGGCACTGAGAATACCCAACATTCCCAACTAAACTCCCCGGTAACTCCATTGCCCTTCACGGGGGTAACCTGGGTTCTTCGGAGCAATTCACCAGGTCTAGATTAAAATCACCTAGGAAAAGTATAAAAAAAACAAAGTTCGTAGTTTCTTCCTCCAAAACTGGACTGGGTACATGAATTTTATCATTTAATACAGTATGTTTTGCTTTTTATAAATTAACAATAACCATTGCCACTCCAATGAGGAGTTTTAGGTAATAACAGCACCACGCTCTCAAATAGCGAGTTGGTGGGTGAAAGCTGTTGACCTATTTGACTTAGTTGTGGACTTCAGTTAACTTAACAAACGGGACTAACGGTTAAACATGTCTTCCAAAGCATGGAACTTGAAATAACAAATTAGTTTCACTATATCGATCCAGAAACTGATGTGATGAATAATCTACATATCAGTTTCTAAATGACTCCTCGGCATGGCTATGGCGTCATCATTAGATGATAACGTTCCCGAAATTTCGGAAACCTCCATCTAAAGATAATTAAGTCACTAATCTGTTTGAGATTCCGCTATCTTACATCACATCCTGAGTATACTGATAACCTTCAGATACAGTATCAATCCAAGGGGTTGGTAATCGCACGGAAAATTCAATTCATGTATTTAATAACGGTTGGATACATTTCTTATTGCGTTCAGTTTTTGCTTCATTAGGTCGCTGTCCAAAGTTGTGAAGAGAAACTGACGTGAAAGATAGATAGTGAATGAGTCCGATATTATCAATAATATAGAGAAATATATAGATAATAATAAAAAATATAGACAGTTCAGTAATATCGACTATATGGAGCTTCTTATAGTCGATATTACTGAACTATCTATACACAATTTTAAAGACTATATCATACAAAATTTAATGAACAAAGGCTAATACAAAGTTCAGGAATATTTAGACGATAAAAATGCATGGACTATTTAAAAATGAAATTTAAATAAACTTAAGCTGCAATTAAACTGAATTGATACTTAATCAAACCAGAAATGACGATATGTATCGATGTATAAAATATCGCACTGTAAAACAAAAATATGTTTGAAATACTAATATATAATGACATAGGTAATGTGTAAATGTATACTAAAGGCTGAGAATTTCTTGCGCCGCTTCTTCTCTGCAGCTACTAATTCTTCAAATCGGTGGTAGGGTTAATTGGGAATATGCATATTATTGTAAGTTTTAATTTTAAAATAATTAATTTAATACATAATTAAATATTGAAAATGGGACAATTTGCAATTACCCGGTTAATAATCACTTAAAGTTATCACTATTACTAGTGCATTTATTTATTTTCTCTCATACATTATGACGATTTAAAAGAATTTAGTAAATGAGTCTATTTAAATACAGATATTTTGACTTTGACTTTGACTTTGATGCTGGTTGTTTAACTTTGAATCCGGTCTTTGCTTTTTACTTGAGAGGGATGTTACAAAAAATAATGAGGTATGGCGTAGTGGTCTGTTTCTTTCACATTAAGACACTCCATCTTATGGTAGAAATATACATGTTGGCGTCTCTAGTTTGTTCATGAAATTTATTTAAAAGGTTTAAATAACTTGAGGTAATTAGACAGAAAACTTTTACGAGTGAAGGCTTAATTCGCACGAAGGATTCACGGACATGCATGGCACAATTAGCAGGAAAATTGTATATTCAGTTAGATTATAATCTACCTCGCGAGATTGTAAACTGTCGAAAAAAATTAATCGTAATATACTGCTTACAATTTGTTGCTTTGTTTTTTAGATTATAATCTATTGAAGTAAAACAGTTAAATCGCAATCTGTCTCGCGTTAAATTATAAAATGTCACAAGGCTGTCGCTGAAACGACGTATTTTCAGACCTGCAAAATATTCACAACATATTTTGTACAAATCGCTCAAGCTGATTTCTATATGATTGTGAAAAAGTATGAGAATTTGTCTTTTTAACCGACTTCAAAAAGGAGGAGATTGTGGGCATAATACTTAGCCTACAAATGTTTCATTGCTGGGCACAGACATAACAATGGAAAAAATACACAGGGTTTAAGACAAACACCATCACGGGTTCCTATGGAAACATAACAAAGCACTTGTATAATCGAATTATACAAGTAGCTACTCTAGCTTACTTGTATAACTTACTTGTATATTACTAGCCTACTTGTATAATTCGATTGACTCAACCGCAACGAATGTTGTTTTATTTTCAAATTAATTTAAAAAACCGAGTCTGAGCAGTGGGAAAAATGATTGGCTGAAGAGAGATTAAGTAGAGTTTATTAGTAGAAAATTGAAAAAGTTTTCTCGGTGTAGGCTTACCACCTATATAGCGTTTGGTGCAAGTGACAACGGTTTGTAGAATAGACATATTGGCCTTGATCTAACACTATTTTATTTTAAGTGTTTTTTACGCCTTTTTAAAAGGAACCCATGTTATAAGAAGGAATACGTGTGCTGGTAAGGAATTCCGTGCTCTAGTTGTGCGTTGTGTGTTATTTTTTAGTTTAACAGAGCTTAATATTATTTCTGTTTGTTTTCGTTCGTGGAACTGTTTCTAAAAATAATTTCTACAGAGATGGTGTAACATATAGATATGAATTTAGATTTTTAATAATTTTGATTGTGTTTGTTGAGGCGATCAGTTGTCAGACTCCATAGATTTTCATCAAATCAACCTGTCCATGCATGGGCTTAGTGCCACAGACCCCAGAGGGGCGCGGGTCGAGGAAGCAAGGACGGGCAGTCAGCTGGCCTCGTGAGAGGGGATTGTCGGACTGTGCACTGTGAAGCCGTAGACGGAGAGGCGACCAAACTGAAATCTATGGAGTCAAATCACTGAACTCATCATCAAAAACGGTCAAACTTTATTAAAAAGTCTTAATAAATGTAAACAAAAAAAAACAAGGTCAGTGAAACAAGGTTTACCGAATCATCTCGGTTTATATTTATATTTATCTCTGTCTCTTGTAACTTGATCCAAACGAATTAAAAAGGACCAGCTCTCCCCCTCAAAGCTCAGTGTCCTTTTCAAGGAAAGCTCTTAATGTTACTTTGAACAAATTTGTTTTTTCGGAGTCACTTATCGTTCGGTAACTTTAGCTGTGTTTTATTTGGTGAAAAGAGTGTAGAGTAATTCAGTAATGAAAGTTTTGTTAAATTAGACAAGGTTGCCATCATTCATTGAGAGCGTGATATTGGGAGCAGAGACTTGTCTCCTATAACAATATTTAAAAAAAATATAAAGCTCATCAAATGACTCGACACCACCTGATGGTAAGCAGTAGATGATTCCATATGTGAAGATAGCTAGTGAAGCGTCTGACATACTGCCCTGCCCTCACCTTGCCGGTCCAAAAAGTGCGTAAAGTGCTTTTTATAATAATTATAATATTTGACTCACAAATTTTCTTCTCAAAGTAAGCAACATTAAAAGCTTGAGCGATGGATTCTTGAACTTGCTTTAGGATATTTGTTTGCTAGCAAAGGTAGTATAACCTTTTCTACCTGCCTATGTTTGGGGTCATAAAATATTTCCGGGAACCTTGACATAATTAAAAATTAATGTGTGTATGGAACACTTGAGGATAGGGTGGTGAATGAAAAGTCACTGGTACTGATAACAGATACTATTCACACAAACGAAGGTATAAAAATACCCATGAAAAATATTAGTAAAACTAAAATGAAATGGTATAAGTATTAGATTGATATTTTACATATCTTACCTTATCTTCTTAAAAGGCTGGAATCATCTTTTCTGCTTCCCTTACAGCAGACACTAGGAAGTGTCTGCTGTCCTGGAATACTTCCAGGATGTAGTTGCTATATACTCTTGGAGTCATCATGTGTTCATTGTGGGGTAGCCTACACAAAAGAGACCCATTCTTTACCTAGCATGAGCATTACAGTTATATAGGATGTTTTCCATTTGTTCAGTGTGCTCCCCACAGGTCCTACACAGAGGCGATTCCACTTGATACATTTTGAATAGAATGCTATTGTAGCTACTTGTATATTTTGATTGAACCATCCCGGAAACAACCACAAGGAAAGTTGCTTTATTTTCAAATCAATTTAAAAACTGAGACTGTTAGTGCGAGATGATTGGCTAAAAGTAATAGATGGTAGAAAAAGTTGTACCTGATGTAGGTTAAAGGGATTTAATTATGGACTGGTGTCAATCGCTTATTTCTCACTAAGAAATTAAATACATGAATAAATTTAAGAAATCTGGTTTTTATTTTCATTGAAAAAAATATGATAAAAATCATATAAAGAAATATTATTTATAATTATTTATAATGCGTAACTATGGAGTTTGTAACAGTAGGCTTACCACCTTATACAACGTGTATCATTATGAATAGCATGCTATTCGTGATATAGTGGCCAGTAATAGCACAACTTAAGCCGTGGAGCCTGCTACGCTGTAAGTTCCAAATCATGATAAGAAGTCTTTTAAAATGTGCTGTTCCCGGCTGTAAGACAACCGTATTCACTCACCAACCGGGATGGGTCACCGTGGTTATATTAAGGCCCGTAACTTCTCATGACTTTCTTTAGGAACGCTGGCGCCCAGCAGTGGGTGTTGACATCAAATTTGTTTTTGGGAAATTCCATGATCATCAATTATCGATGTAATTAGAAATTAATAAATAATTTTTGCTTCATTAATCAAAGGCTTATAGTTGTTAAGTCACCTTAAGCGTCCTTTACACATAGGCGGAGAAAAGTAAAAATTAAAAGATATTTTAACGGTCGAGTGATCTAAACTTCTATCTACTTAGTCCAAAAGGAGAAATTACCATCGCTTCAATGAACATAGCTTTGCAGAAGAAGCGGCGCAAACCTCTCGAGTTTTAAATATTTGTAATGCCATTTACAAATTATCTTGTCAATATTCCTAACATCAATATATTGGCCATCTGGGTGAGTACCCCTGTCTACTTAGCCAAAGGTCCCGGGTTCGAATTCCATTAAGGGCAGATATTTTTATTATGAGTACGATTGTTCACGAGTCATGGATATTTATATGTCTATTCAGTATATTTCTGATATTTATACACATATTTCTATATATATTGTTCCTTTATTTCTAATTTGGACTAGTTTAAAAGTGTCAGTGTGAAGAATATTGAGACTCGATCCTTCCCAAAATTAGGGCGACTAGGCTAGTCAACCACAGTGGCCAAGGTTGATCGATTTCACTCACTACCCAAGAATTTCTTCACAGGTTTGTGTAGGTTTCCTCACGATATTTTCCTTCACTGTAAAAGACTCGTACTTGAATGAATTCAAAATTTGAAAACGCATTGGTACGTGACGGGGTTCGAACCACTGCCGTCCGCATTGTAGACAATGAACTTACGATCTACGCCACCGTCGCTTCTATTAGTATACGGATATTATTATAATTATAATATATTATTTTATTATTGGTACTTTACAAAGTCAATTTATTTAACATTTCTAAAACATTCGTAAATTATCAGGGCTTTAACTCTGACAAGAACGTGAGAGAGTAAAACAGCATAGTTTGTTCTTTACGATAAAAATAATATTTAAAAACATTCTAGAATCATAGTCGAAATAATAATTAAATAAATTGCAGAATTAATGAAAAATATATTTCGAGTAACAACAGAAGATACACAGACCACAACCTTAAGACTTTAAAAAGCGATTTGAAAATAAATATAGGGGAAACAAAAGTGACATGGAACTACTCAATTAATTGACAATTTAATAGCTGTAGCTAGTAGCTTTTGATTGTGGGTAAAATGTTTACATTACTTTTTGTTGTTGTATTTTATCTTTTACTAGCTTCCGCCCGTGGCAGCACGCGTGGCCCGCGTTCTTTCCTTTCCAGTTAAATGGACTATAACCAGTAGTACCAGAAATTATCGCGGTCAATCAAATAAACTAAATAAATAAATGGATTCTTCAGATTTATCATATTATTAAAGTATATATTATTTCTTGTTTCTTTAGTCGTTGTGCTGTTTAAGATCTTATAAAAATAAAGATTTTTACGAATAGTTTATTTAGTTAAAACATTCCGTAGTAAAAATAATCCTTAATTTGACCTTTCTTTCCACGAGCTACTTATTTCTTTATTTTATTTCTCCAAAAGTGGAGAAGGCCATAGTAAGCTTCCAACTTCACTAAATTATTAGCTCCGTCTTGCTCTATTCATGGTTCTATTACGCACAGGGGACTCACTCACTTCTCTGTACACAGTGCTGTTAGAATTAAATATGACTTGAGGCGTTCCATAGGCCTTTAATATTAAACTGTAGTACCTTGTAATATGGTTTATAATATTGATACAGTTACATTTTACGCTGCATTTTTAAAATATTCAGCTGATGACATACATGCACTTACTAGTGCAGTCACGAACAGGATTCGGAACAAAGTATTTAATAGAAAAGCTAATCGTAAATACCTATTATTAAATAAATATGTAGTGATATGTGATACAAGGACACCTTATATCTTACTAACAGAATTAAAGGAATATTACAGGTATATTGTAAATTATTTTAAACTTTAATTTAGATTCGTAACGGCTGAGTGTAAACCCCACTTGTCATTTACGCGCCAGTGTTATTAGTTAAGAAACCTTTGGAAGAATTAATGAAATCATCGAGAACCTTCAGTAATGTTGAGAAAACTTACGTAACTAAGTTTTAATCGAGAAAATTTTACAAATTTTACTAAATATCAGTTAATTTGTACAATTCTTACCTAGTAAATGCATTTTTTTTACTTATATGCAAAATAACAAAATAGAAAACTATCGTTATCGAAAGGAAAAGTACTCGATACCACAAAGTATCTGGTCGATTTCGTTATTTGATTCGTTTTTGACCCGGGAGTTTATCGTGGCTCAATTAAATCAATTTATATAATTTGATGAGCTCTATTTCTAAACAAACTATGTTTTATATACATTTCTACTATTACAAATTCGTCTTAACAATGCTGTTTTTTTTAATAAAAAGCACAGCACAACCACCGCCTGATGGTAAGCAGTGATGGTAATCCATATGCTCGTATAGCTAATACAGCATGCGACATACTTCCCTAGCCATCTCTACATTGCTGGCCCAAAAAGTGCCTTTTCATGCCTCTTTTGAAGGAACCCAATCTTGTATGTAGTAGGGAATATGTGTGCTGGTAAGAAATTCCACGCATTGGTTGTGCGACAGAGTACCGAGTTCATTATCAATAAGTATTCAATCCTAATTCCCTACGATTTAAAAATAGAGTTCAATAATTCACAAAAGCCAAAAATGAGCGAGCATTTTTTTTCTTATATGGATAGACACAATATGCTTCCGGCCAAGGAGTGTGTGTCAGCATGCATATGTATATTAGCTTGTCTATGCATACGATTAAGTGTAAATGAGATAGCAGTACGAGTTACCACTTGGGTTCAATAAGGGCAGTGCCATTCGCTAATTACTTTATGAATTACTTAATTTTTTTCAAAAGTACTTTCAGTTTTTTCATAATCTAATGTATTAAATTACTAATTTCTTGATTACAGTTATAACCTTTTTCTATTTAGTTAATTAAATCGTTCCTCACCAGGACCTCAAAGGCCGTTTAATTAAAAAAATATATTTTTTTTGTACGTTAATTTTGAATCTTATTCCCTTGAAGTTAAACGCCACCATTAATCTTATTTCTCATAAATGGAGTATGTATTTCACAAGATGGCGGACTAAGGAGTACTTACGTCATTTAATTCTTTTATGAACAAAGTTTTTGAAGTTTATTTATCTTCATTACCCTTGATAAACTCGAGTTGCGCACATAATATATTAAGCGTAAAGTACATAAATAATTAATTAAACAAAATTCTTGCTTAAAATTTTTAATTTGTTTCAAAGTTTGGCGTGTCTCAAAATTGCCGCCTTGATTACATTTTTAAAGGAAAAACTGATGTTATTAAAGAAATACCGGTGTTTTTAGCGCGTCACTTCAAAACCACTGAAATTTGATAAATGAAATGAATAAATTTTGATACTATCAGAAAGGATTCAGCAAAATTGTCACACCTGTTTAGTACTTTAAGTACGGCAGTGATGATTACTGGTATGGAAATTATATTTGCAAATTTCCTAACTTTATTATTTCAATAACTTGTAGACTGATTTTTCTTCAAAAATATCATAAGTGGCGTTGTCTTTGGTAAGTAGAGAAGAAGTCTCAGTATCAAACACAATAAAAGAAAACCCATTTTGTTCCATCAAGCCATGTTCAAAGGGGAATATTTTGTTTTTTAGTCTTAATCCCAGGGCCCGGAGTCATGGCTTGGCTGTTTATGACAGCACTTAATATTCACACTGTCGCAGCAAACTCTGACCACATAAAACCAACAAATACAGAGTAATTTTACTGATACCGATACTAAACACGAAAATAACCAACAAGAAACTTAATTTCGCACGCACACAATATTTACATATTTGCTTATGGAAGGATACATTTTCTAAACGTTAAATCGCATGGAATGAACAATATTATTATCATGATTCAGAAGCACGTGTATAACTTTTCTCTTGGATATTCCTTTAAAAGTCTTCCTATTGATATTCATAAATGGATTACGAAAAGAATCCGCCATCTTGGAGAGATATTCGTAATCAACATCGTATTTTTTATGCTTATACCTATGTGGTCATGGCTGAGACTACAGACTTAAGAACTAGAGGGCCATGGTTAGATTCCTTGAGTAGTAACAAATTTTCTGCTCGATTTTGTTGGTGGTGGGGCTTTTTAAAGACCGCCTGGTTAGCCACCTTACCTAAGTCTGCCGCTATAACAATAATATTAACAGCATTGTTGTTTGGGCCAGTTGGAGTTGACATATCCAGTTTCTATGTGGCTGAGGTATCCAGGTGAAGTTCGTTTCCATCTTCAACCCTACAATCAGGTGAGATGAAGCCTATGAACTACACAGTTGAGAACACAAAGACAAAAACGTCCAGCTAATTGGATTGTTATAAGAAATCATAGCCTTCAAACATAGTATGTTAGAGCTAAGACATTTAAATGATTTTTAACTCTGTAAATAAAAGGACTACCATAGTTTTCTCACTGGAACACAGCAAACAATATCACAGTCATAATAGAAAAGACTGTAGAAATTCCTCAAATAATAATAGTAAATCTTATAGTACTATAAAGAAGTTCGAAAATAAATTACATCCCTGACCTTTTAACTGTGTTTTACGAGCCAGTTTCGTTCATCTCATGTAATTTCAATACCCGATTAAGTATTTAAATGACTTCAATAGAAGAGATTAATATAAAAAAAACCTCGAGGACCTTCCAGCCTTAGAGAAAGTCGAAAAAAATAAGTTCAACTACGCCAGGCTTACAAAGAAACTTCGGAATCCCATTTTCAATTCGGACATCCACGAGGTAGAGTGTAAGTGATGGCGAATGGCTATAATTTAATTTGTAAGAATATAAATACGCATTACTTACAAGGTTGATTTCCAAGATTTTTATAAGGCTTTTGATATTGTCTTTGTTTTGCAACGTTATTAAAAGTAATATGTATTTGATATTGTTTAACGCTGCCAACAAAATACAATTACATAGTTGAAATACTTTATTTGGTGGAGTGCTCCAAGGGAGCATTTTGGGCCCTACTTTATAAAACTTTTATATGCAACTTATATTCGTGTAGATAATACGAATAGCAATTTTTCCTTACTGAATTTGAACACATAAGGAGTCTTTCTAGATGCATTGCTGACTTGAAGAAGGTGGTAAGCAAGTAAGTGAGAGTGCTCGTAAGAAAATAGAGATTAATAGAGTGGGAGAACGTGGATAGCCACAGCATTCAGAAGGCAGAAAAAACCCAAGTAGTAAACTGCATCGTCTGATATGATCTTAATGATATTATTCCTTTAAAATATCATATCTGTTTTACAATGTCGAATAATATGGACATTCTTTAAAACTATTTGAATAACTTTCTTGAACTGCGGGTCAATTCGCCGTCACTCACACCATACCCTTAAGCTGCGTCAACAAATTCTTGACCCATTTCTGATTTATATAGACTCAAGGGAACTTTGAATTAGCGATCCAATAGAAGTTTGTAGTGTGAATCCGGTACTGAAGAAAAGTTTGCCACTCATTTAGGTAGGTGGGAAACGTCGTTTCATATGCTATTTTGAACTTTAAACCTATTGGAGGAAGTGTAATTTCTGATATCAAATTGAACATTGTCTTTAATAGATAGTTAACATGAGAAGAACTCAAGTTTTATCAACATGCCTAAATTCTCATCTTAACATAATGCCCTGCCACACATGCCGTTCTAAAGAATGTTTGGTCAACAGGTGCCGCCTGAATGACTGGCGAGTATGTTCAGGAAACTGTGTTCTATTATTGGGGAGAACTTGTAAAGAGGAATATGGGTTCGAAATGGGAAAGCATGTGTGAAGGATATAATAATAATATATAGTTACATTATATACTTACGTATTACATATATATCCTCTTTAAGTATACAAAGCATTGTTCAAAAAATCTATTTAAAACTGAACCATAACATAATCTAAAACTTAAGAATATCACATTAAATAATGATATTATTATTTTAAACTTTCATGGTCGTTAATATAAAGATAGAAAAAGACTAGACTAAAGATCACGAAAGAGGGTAGATTGATATTTCTGCCCTTATCATCTCAACCGCAAAATCGTCAGATACCTCTGGAATCATGGCGCTTGCAACAGTGTCGAAATATTCGGTACTAAAAACCAAAAGGCACTTCATATAAATCCCTTATTAACTTTCTATCTATATCGATAGTTGCAAGGAACTTACATTAGGTTGTTATTTGTCCAATTAAATAAAGAATCAAATATAAAACTCCTTTTTAATCCAATTATTGCCTATATCATTATAAATAAATATTAGAACATCAAAAAGGTCGCATCAAGATAGCTGTCCAACCCAAATGGACTCTGTGATGTTTGGCACTTGCCTACAGAGTAATAACTAACATAGATAACATCGTTTGACTTTCGATTATTTAGTTATCGATTATAGATATTTTTTTATTTTCTTTCTTTTATTCTCACAATGATTGTCTAGCCGAATAGCCAGTTAGAGAGGTGCTGAGGACGCAATTTTTAGTCGAGGCTTACACCTTTTTATAATATTAGCTATTATATATATATATATATGGATAGATTAATAGAATATGCTTTTTTGAATACAATAATTTACACATACAGATAATTTTGAAGATGACAGTTTAGAAAGGCAGTTTTAGCAATCCCGCAGTGCGAGCATGGAACTATCGATAAACCAAATTTGACATTCAAACTTGATATAATTGACATTAATAGTCAATTTATCGATGTCGGCAGCATGGATTTTTTTTATCAATCAATTGATAAAGTTGACAAATTTTATCGTCTTAGTCGATAAACCTCGACAAACTTAGCATGGTACTTTTTTTTGACATATTTGATAGATAAAAATCAATTATTTTGTTGATTGTTTATCGTGTCCATCGTTGTCGTCGATAAAGTTTTGTCGACAAAGTTAAAGGGTTTTCAAGATGGATTTCGGCTTTATTCTCTTGATTGACCATGAAAATAGATCTCGTAGGCGACGAACTGACTATTATCTAGAAGACATATAAAAGATTCTAATAATTCATATGAACGGGAAGATTTGTGCTTTCATAACCTCTTCCGTATTAATAAAGAATATACAATCAATCAAGCCATTTACAATGAGATTTAAGGAGAGTTCGGTCAAATGGGCTACCCGTGCATGTAATTGTAAGTACATTTAATTATTTATAACCCGATGCGTGCAAATCTATATTGCCTTTTGTTGTCTATACCAACAAAATACTCGAAATTTATTTAAAATCTTTTACATTGCAGGTTCTCACTGCTGTACAATTTTTTGCCGTAGGTAGTTATCAAAGGTGCATTGGCCAAGAATTTAACTTCGCTTTGGCGCAAAAGTGGACCGTCAGCAAGATAGTGGCAGAAGTGTCTAAAGCAATATAGGAAAGCGTTTGCAAATGGTTTCCAGTGTAAGCACAAATTGCCAGATTGCTTAGGCTGCATAGACTACACACATATTGCAATTGTGACCCCCTACAATAACCCAGAAAACTAAAGGTATTATAAAGGTGTATCTTAAGGTGTATGCGCAAAGACAGGTTTTTGCATTTTTAGCCTGTTGAAGCTGCTTGAATAATAATATCCTTGCTGCACTATTTATAATATGATGCATTACTACAGGTGATTAATACAAATATGCATACATATAAGAAACATACAAATGTTTGAACAGTTAATGTTTAGCTAATCAAACTCTTGTTGTATTAGATAATAATTTAGTTATAACATGATGGTAATTGACTACAAATGTTATAAATTAAAATATTATGTGATAAAATCAAGTAAACTTTTTTTATTAATATAATTAATAAAAATATTATTATCTCTTGAAGGATTTTATTTCGCTCCTTTTCTATTGAATTTCTAAATTCAAGATGGTTTGAAATATGCTAGTTGATGGTAGTAACATTTATTAAGAGAAAATCCAAAACATACTAAAATTCATAGCTAATTGGTTGGCACAGCTTAATTCAGTGTCTCAGTAAGACACACTGGTAATTATTTAAAAAAATCAATAGCAAAGCAATGGGTGATCTATCAATGTCTTCAATCTCAAAAGTTATTGTTCTATGAAATATGTATACCTACTTACTTAATTAACACAAGGCATAAAATTAATTGTGTTGCAATGAGAAATCCGCTCGCTGTCACACACAGAATAAAATATTTTCAATAAGTTTTCGTATATATATTTGCAAACTTATAAAACTTTTGGGTCAAGGTCCGTTTTCTTCATTTTATTAAAAATATAAGAATGAATGATGACCGAATGATCGATATAATTCGGTAAATTTTATCGTCTCGTTAAAGTTATCAAGTCAACTTTCATGCTAGCGGTTATCGATATAGCTCGATAAACGAAATCCGTTTATCGATCGGTAAGTATGTCGATTGTCAAGTTCCATGCTCGCACTGCCGTCCAGACAACTTTAGAAATTTGTCCATTGACATAACGTAACAGAGGGTATATTTAAGTGCAAAACCACCGCTGATATCATTTAAAACTAGGGAGTTCTACATATATGTACACTGTCTATGCCCTTAGCGCTATAATTTAGGCTTTATTATTTTTTTGTCTTTTAAATCATCAGGTATGTGATACGGGTAAGAGAGCACTAAGTTAAGGGTTTACATTTAAAACTGTCGGGGTTTCAAAGTGTCAACCCTACGTCAAACTTTGCATGCGTATGTATGTCACGTCCACGCACGCGACTTTTTCCAGGCTACCTATACGAGGGCTCGCTACGTGCCAACCAAGATATTTATATGATCAATATTCAGCTTCCAAACCGACCCCAAAACTTTATCGTCGTATGACTATATAAATTAATTTATCTAACAAATTGTTAGTTTTAAACTTATTATACGGAAAGCTTCTTATGTTTTTTGAGAGCATCGTGTTGTGGTCTAAATTTAGTATATATTACATTTATATATTACATTCATTATTCAAATAATTGTAAATCAATAAAAATTACAATCATTCTAGCATCACTAGAATTTTGAGGGAGTTAATTGAATCTTTCCACAGTAAAGTGTTGTCTGAACAAGTTAGAAGAGAAGTTTAAGTTTGTCATTTAAATGTTAACCGAGAATCGTCGCTTTAATTTAGCGTAATTGAATCAAACTCAATAATATTTTGTATCTTAGCAGTTCGCTATGACATTGCGTTGTATCCTTTCTCCTGCAGGGACCGTTATAGCTCGTACAAATTAATCTAACTCGTACAATGCAATGCATCTTCTTATATATAAACATGAATTGATGTTCGTTAGTTTCGATGAAATTCAAAAACAGCTCGACCTATTTGAATAATTTTCATTGGGTTTTATGCGGTTTAATTCAGGGACGGTTGTAAAATTTAAAAAAAATGGGAACTATAAGAGAGACTTAAAAATATACAACTGAAAAATAGTAATTTAGTAAGGATAAATCGCCTTTTTGATTTTATACATTAAAACTGTTTCTTTCATTGCTTCTTCAGGTTTATTTTCATAGATGGTAATTAAATTAAAATAAAATGCAATTGATGCACCGTGCGTCCCGAAATCCCTATGCAAAGGAAACAAAATGAAACTGCAATGTATTTCGGATGACGTTTAATTCAGCACTAAAATAATAAATATGCAATTAGCGACTGCTCGCTATGTCAATGTACTCTATTATTTAGGTCGCGGCCACTTACTTGTGTCTGCCTTGACAGCTAATCTTATAAATTATAAATAATAAAATTAAAATCATGTACGAACATTGTAAAGATGGCGTTAGTGGCTTGTAGATGATTAAAAAGTTTACTGAGTCGACTAGTAGTAGAAAAAATACTTTGATAACAAGACTTTATTTATTTATTTATTTTCATAAGACAGCCAACAGCATACACATTAATCTGTACAAAAACACAAATATACATAAAAATGTCCTGATGTGTACACCTGTTACAAGCGTGTACAGCATTCTTTACATAGTAATCATCGCCAAAAATTTATTAAAGAAAAAAAACTATATATTATCGAAATATAAAATACAGTTACTGAACTGAGGCGCCCATTATGAGGCGCCCATAAGTTATTGATGTCAATAATATTTATTAACCTCGACGCAAAACTATAATTCCTTGGATTGAATTACAGGAATCCAAAATAACCCCCACGAGGTTGATCAGTAATCATACGCTAACAATTACCTCACAGGGACGTTTCATGAAAGGAATTAATTTGTTTGCAAAAGGGAAAGAGAAAGTTATCGAACAACAATTTAATGACTCTTTTGAAGGTTTCGTAGATATAGCGTGTTTTAACCGACTTAATTATGTATATGTTGTCAGTAAAAAGATATGATTGTTTGATATCAAAATTATAATGATTAAAAATTTACAGAAATGCCAAATTCAACATAACGTAATTGATTGTCAAGCCATACAATCCATACATAATACATTTTAATAATATCGAATCACCGGGGAGTATGTTGCGGCTCTGAAATTTGTTTATGACATCGTTCGTAACTCTTGGCGTTCATCTCACCTGATTATAAATGAAAATAAGGTCGAAGATGGAAGCGAGCTACACCTGGACTCATCAATCACCGAGGAAATGGCTATCTTACCTCCCACTGCCGGAACATTACAATGCTGTTAAAATTACTGTTATCGTGGCAAACCTAGGATAGATCTATCACCAACGATCACGAAATGGGTTCCTATAAAAGAGGCGCGAAAAAGCACCTTTTGAGCCAGCAAGGTGAGGGTGGCTAAGGCAGTATGTCGTATGCTTCACTAGGTATCTGCACATATGGACTCCTCTACTGCTTCTCACCAGGTGGTGTCAAGTCATTTGCTGTGCTTTATATTAAAAAAAATCCTGGCCCCAACTAGGAATTGAATACCGGGCCTCCATATCTGAAGTAGGTGGTATCAGCCACCAGACCAGTGGCGATTAAAAGCGAACAAATTTCAACACTTTTCTGAAATCGATCCAATATTTACAAGGTTTACTTGCAGCCGTTGTTAAATTGGATCGATAGTACAATTGCAAAGTTATTTTTATTTGCAATTTACTCAACAACTTTAGGGCTTGGTCGCGTACAGTGTATTCCGTCGTTATTGACTTTGCCGAGTCACGCTACGAACTACAACTATGAATAATTTATATAATGTGTAACGGTTATATACTGAGCGAGTCTCACAAGGGAACGGAACTTTGTCAAAACAAATAATGTATTTATTTCTTGATTATATATTTTTTATTGTTATTTAAACGCACTTGGGTTATTACACAAAAGCTTGAGAAATATAAATAATAATATCCTTCTTCTTCTAATATCTTGAAAAATTTATTGACGTTAGTTGGTCTCGTTAAAACTCAAAAACGGTTTGACATATTTAAATAATTGTTATTGTGTTTTGATTCAGAGGTGGTTTGATAATAATAATAACCGGGAAAATCTTAAACAATGTTTTTCTTCTGACATGCTTAACGTTAAAATTGTCATTGCTTCCACCACTACTTTGAATTTCTTTTAACATTTGGCATTACTGGCAGTTTGTAGGTGATACAAAGTTAACAGTGTCAACTAGTATGTAAATAAATATCAGGAGTATGCTAAATAAACCTAAAAAATCCATGACTCTGTGTCTCATGTCAAAAATGCAATACTCATACAAATATCTGACCCTACAGGGATTTGAACCCGGGACCTCTGTCAAAGACGACAGGGGTACTCCCACTCGACCAGCGGCCGTCATATGTCGATAAAGATTTTATATCTCACCATTTTCCGATATGGCTTACAAATTCGTATTTTTTAAATCTTCTACACATTATGATTAAAATATTTGATGCCGTTGTTTGTAGGTACAATATAGATATTAAAACAAAGGCTTATATAGGGAGGAGTTTATGTGAGATAGAACAAGGAGACGGGACAAGGATTCTTAGAATTTTCGTCTGTCTGTCTGCTTGTACGTGTCCCACGCAAATAATTGAATATAGTTTTAAAAGTCCGACCAAATATGGTATAATAATACCTTAGAACATAGGTCTCCAAACTTTGAAGATAATGATTTTTCAGTTTGATCCAAGGGCCAAACCAGTTTTAATTTTTCTGCCCTTAACTATATTTCTAGACTAGAATAGTCGCAAAGTGTGCGACCTAAACAAACTTACATTTTTTTTTGCATTTCAATTATTAAAAAACTAAATTACTAAAGTTTGTTAAAAGTTTGGAACTAGCTGCCTTAGAATATTTGTTTACGATTCCTGGACGTTTGTATGTTAATTTAGTATATTTCTGATATTTATACACGCATTACTATCTATATACATGACAAACAGACAGTATCCACAACACAATTAAGCGCTTAATGATGCTTAATTTGGGCTAGATAATACGTGAGAGTGTGAGAACTATTACAATTAGATTAATTATGACGAGCTGTTAATACCTCCAACAATAGGAGTGAAGATTAAGGTAGCCAAAGTAATTATAGGTAATGACCTTTAATAACTTTGGATACCTTTATCTTTACTCCGAAACACAAAGAACTTCACAACATAAATGGGAAGGTGAAATAAGCAAAGATCGTTAAAGAAAAACAAATTCTAACTTCACAGACATAAAATTGAATGAAAGCCATCTAATTCAGCAAACTGTCGCAGACATGTCTTAACAGGAAACAAACAATGTTTTATTACTTGTTTGTTAGACAAGTTCTAAGCGTCAACAACGAACGTTTTAAATTTATATATCCAAACCTATTATACACTAGTTATTAAAAATTAATTTCTTTTAAAATGACTATTTAAAAAAGTCATAATTATATTATTCAATGTATACAACATAATAGACTACAAATATTTTATATTACAAACAAATTATTTAAAAATAGCAACACTACACGAACACACAATAGGCTTTATTGTTCATAAGCAATCTCTTCCAGGCAACCTTGGGTGAGAGAAATTAATTAAATTAGTAATAACAGATGGGTTGCAAGAAAACGGATAGATAGATAGGTACTTATAAGATTATACCAATAATATAAATAATTACATTAATCATGTTCTTTTTTGTTAAAAAACTTCTTAAGAAGTTGTTAAACAAAAAAGAACGAACGTGAAGTTCATGTGCACTTATTGAACGTCCATGGTAGATCAGTTCGTTAATCTACCATGGGTTTTTGACATGAGAAGAACAGGTTTTATTATATAAAATATAATGAAAGAGCCCTTTGTTACTCTCGCCAATACTAAAAAACACTGAACAGATTTAAAAATGTTTTACATGGTTTAAAAAAAATAACAGCAGTATCTGCCAAATAGAAACTTAAAAATGTAACTGAAAATTGGTAATTAGTGTCAAATCATGCAAATAGCATGCTTATTTAAAATCGTCAATTCTTCCAACGCTAGTTCGGACTACTTTTGATAGATGGCGCATGGTTGAACCTATCTAACCACTAGGGGGATACAAAGTTTACCGTGTTAAGTAGTTTAGGAAATAGAAATAATGTGAATAATAAAGAAATATTGTTCAAGAAACTATGCATTATTACAATCATTATTGTAATAAAACAAGTTTCTGCAATAACTCAACTTATATTTCTATAACAATATTCTACTGCACAGTATGACTATCCTAGACACCTTTTCAGTGAGACGTCCCAACGAAGACTGCCTTAAAAACTAAATGTCGCTTTACAGCTAAATTTTACAAGACAGACGAGACTTTTTAACATTGACTTTTTAATTATTATACAACTTCCGGTCTTAAATTTTATCTACGAGAATTCATAATGAAAAAAGAAGGTATAATTATTAAAATTATTTTAACAAATCACAATATATTAAGAAATAGTCAATATATTTAAAAACGGAAGTTAAACTTTAATACACATAATTATTATTTTGTAAGTACATTTGCTTTTTAAAATAAATCTAAACGTTTTCAATATTACAATAATAAACCACAACATTATGTTGTTAGATATATCGATATGTTTGAGGAATCGCCCAAAAAGCTTCATGTAAAATGACATAGGCAGATGACGTCACCTGTTTGGAAGTGGCTATAAAACAAACAGGAGTATAAAACTAATGACATAATTTTTTAAATTTTGGTTACGTTTTTGTGGTGGTTGTGGTAATTGTGTCTAAAAATGTTTTAACGAATTATTTCATATGTAATACGCCTTTTTTAAAAAGTCTCAATGACTTTCTTGTGTAATAATACGATAGACATATTAGGAAAGCTTATATAATAAAAAAAATCATATAAAATTTACAAAAATAACTAAACCTACTCATTATATTTTACTTTTTTCAAACAAAAATATGCATTGTATACATCGTACACTTAATATAATTGTAAATACGATCGCGTGGATACTTGCTTTTAAATATCTCGAAGATACAAATACGGCTTTGTTTATACCATGGCTGAAATTAACGCGTTTGACCTTCAAAGCCGCGATCCCCCTTTGTATCTGTATAAAGATGCAAAGATTAATTAAGCTATAGATTAATTAATATATTTTTGGTAGGTATTTTCAGGTGTCGGTAAGACATTGTAGATTTTCAACAGTAGCCTGTCGATTTACAAAGAATGTTAATGATTCGTAGTTTCATTATATATCGTTACATCGTCCAATATATGAATAACTCCAGTACCGTTTGATGGCTTGCGTCGTCGACAAAATGGCGGCGCTTAATATTTGTCGTTATAAAATCAACAAGGCAAAGGGATACGTTACCGTTGTATCATAAAGCATATTTAAGAAAGCAGAATTGAAAATGAAGATATTGCTCAAGTGACTTAGATATATAAAAATCTTCTTTGTTCTTCTTCTTCGTCGTCTTATATATAAAAAGACATGTCGGCTTTGAATATATTTTATTCAGGGGTGGTTTAAAAAAAATAATAATAAGGGAAAAATAAATAAATACAAGTTGGTAATTTAGTAATCAGAAGCTCAGCAATCAGAAGCATGTAGACTGTTCATCACATTTTCTAACACAATAATTAAATAATTAAGGAATTTTTCACAAGAAGGACTTTCAATTAAATATCACCTTGGCATTTAGAAGGTATTCCCCTAATGAGAAATAGTTTCTGATGCTAACCTTTGAAATATCAACTGATTTTAATATTACTAAGAGATAGATTCCATTTCAATAAAACTCAAGAAATCTCTTGAAACGACAGAGACATCTAATTAAAATAAGGTTTCTTATATTAGAGGTTTTAATATAAGCGAGAATGTTTTTTTTAAATATAAAATTTTGTGCGACATATATTTACCCAAGAATGATTTCGAATTATTGATTCGATGAATATATATATATATATATATATATATATATATATATATATATATATATATATATATATAAATATGAAGCGTTATATGACCAATTTATAGTTCCGAATAGTGTTTACGAATATATATAACGATGTTTATGCAATAATTCGATGATAAATATTTTTGTAGTCCAACCACATATAAATACATATTTTCGAACGTGACTGTACGTACGTATCGCGTGTAATAATATTTATCACACACATCTATTATTTAGCCCAATTTAGATACTAGATAATGGACAATTATAGATACTAATATGTATATAACTATCAGAAATATACAAAATAAACATACAAACATCCAATGGTGAGCAAATACATCATACCAATCATCATACCAATTTCGCCCCTCATCAGACCACTCAATCAGATGGCCGTCAAATATAAAGAGTTCCAATAGAAGTGTTTATTCATTTATTAAAATAAAGTCATAATATTTCTATTATGACTTTTGCCCTAAAATAACACGTAATATATAAGAATTACATATATATATAGATATATGAGGATGTTGACCTGGTGAATTGCTCGTGCAGAACCCAGGTTACCCCCGTGAAGGGCAATGGAGTTACCGGGGAGTTTTACTGGGTATTCTCAGTGCCGCTCTATTGAGGTACCGAGTGAGCCCCACACACGCCCGTCGCTTAGCCAGTGGCGGGTAGGTCCGTAAATGGATTTCTCCTCGTAAAAAAAAGATGTATGAGGATGAAGAAGAAGAAAAAGGAGATTAATTAATTCTTATATATTACATGTAATTTTAGAGCAATTTCGTATTTTTATGTATTTATGTATTTATGTAAGTTCAACAACAGCTGAAACGATATGTATACATTTTATATTGTGTTTTGTTCTCTTTAATTTAAGGGTTACTTTACCTTGGCAGCTTAAAAAGTGAAAACCCTAAGCATACCATAAAAAATCACCATATACATTTATAACCTTTAACTTCAAATCAATATTGGACGCTTAAATTACCATCGCAGTCGATCAATATTTTTATTCTTTCCCTCTACATAAAACTATACATACAAGTGCCATAGTAACTATATAAAACGATAAATACAAAAGCTATACACTTACCGAAAACACAAAATAGTTTTCAACCTGTGGGTCTATTATGTAACCTCAACCTACACCGATATCTATCAAAATTTATAATAGTGTATATCCATTGCTGTTGTAGTTTACAATGTTGCCATAGTGATATTTATTGAAATAACAATGAATTGAAAATGGAAAGGAATCCGATCGTTATCGGTAAAAATAAGGAAGCTGTCCATCTAATTAATCTACACAGACATGACTCACATTAACATCACGCACAAAGAGATTTGTTTACTAATTTCTGTGTCTTCCAGCCAGTACGTGGAATTACTTAACATCCACTTGTCCTACTTCGTATAACATGTGAATAGACACCTTCGGCTTACTAGAGCGGCATGTCCCATGTAGTGTATAGCCAGTTGAATATATGGACTCCTCCTACAGCTAACTCTAGCAGTGTCGCGTTTTTCAATAGAAAACCTCCTCTGGTTTTAAACTGTCATGGCTGTTAACATAAAGAGGGTAGATCGATATTTCTACCCATAACATCTCACCAACAAAATATGTTACCCGGAGAACCTAGCGTTCAGTTGTATTCTATCAACATCTTTAATAATTTAATTCATTAGACGATGATTACTGTCAATAATTACTGTCATTTTAACACGTGTTAGCGTAACGCATTATATTATGCCACGCCTTAAGAGAATTTGAAATGAAATATAACAGAACTGCAGTGTTGTTTGAGTATCGATACTTTATCGATGTTTTCGAATAATTCTTTTATCCATATCTACTGTATAGGTGCATAAATGATGTAATAACTCCAACCAGCCGAGAAAGCTGTACGTAAGCGAAATAATACAATCAGGTCACAATTATGTAAACAATTAGCTAGCCTTATAGCATAAGTATAATGTTACTTAAAAGGAGAGCTAAATCCTAATGTTAAACCCTTTAAATCTCATGCTGTCTCTGTCTACCTTAAATAACAATATGAGATAGCCTCAGTTCTAAACCAAGACTAAATTTAAACTACGTTATGTAATAACGTGGACTATATTTATGAGAAAATAATAAAAAAAATTTAAACTTCATATGTCGGCCACTATACTTAATAAATATTAAAATTACTTAAACATTATTCTCATTATACAGTAGTATTTGCATAACGAGACCTGACAAAGTGTTTACTGTGAAAATTTTCAAAACAACTTAACGCAATAACACAATTATTCCAATATTATTTTCTCTTAAACCGTCAACATCATATTAAATTAACCTTGCTTTGCATAACAATGAAGTAAATTTTTATCTGTAACCACAGTTTAAAGATTAAGATATAACTATTAATAGTGCAACCGGTGATTTTAGGAGTTGAGGGTGTTATATGCTTCAATCTTGATTTCATAAGAGTATGTTATGTACCTAGACTGAATAAATATATATAGACTTTAACTTTGACTTAACAGCTGGGGAAGCACAAGTGATAAATACCTAAGGTAATGCTTTAACTTTTTTTTACATTTTTACAGCCTCTGTAGTCTAGTGGCTAAGAACATTTACTTCAGATCTGGAGGTCTGAGGCCCTTAGTGTGGTAGGGCTTTTTTAAGTCCATTTGGCTAGCTACCACTGTCTTACGTAAGTCTGCCGCCTTCTGGCTGTTGGAGATAAGTTAGTCAGTTACTTTGTGGATGAGCAATCCAGGTGTAGTTCGCTTCCATCTTCGGCCTTATCTTCACTTATCATTACGTGAGACGAAGGCCATTAGCTACCATGTTAAGAATTAAAAGAAAAACATGAAGTGCCTTCGTCGTGGATACACCAAAGTCCTCATTTTGATGATGATGATAGAAGAAATAGAACTTAACTGTCATTACACAAGTAAATCCCAAAGTGACCTTCATATATACAAATGAATCGCGAAGTTCTGTAAGTGGGTTGAATTTCGGGCAAAGTTTTAATTAATTTCCACTGTTTGTGTGCTAAGATTATACTAATTATGAGAACAGTTGACATTTCATTATACTTTAAGTAGAAATCTGCGTTAAGTAAACCACAATATAAGTAACATAAGCCACGTTGTGCCGTATGTGATAATTTTTAAATTTTATATTAATTATCCTTGAATATAAATGCATCTTTGGCTTTCCAACTTCACCAGGAAAGGAAGTCAATTAGTATTTAATGTTCTCAACTAGTATTTTTTTAAATATAGGAGAGCAAATAAAAGTTATTGGTTGTGTCGAGGTATTTCTTATTGTCTACGTACCCAATCCTGATGGTGTACAAATACAATATTTATGAATGCTCCACACACCAGGCAAAATACTAAGTATATCAGAAAAAAGAAAAGAAAATGAAAAACATGATATGACTTACTTTTGAATAAATTTGGGCCACGCTGATATGATTAAAATTATAAATGATACATGATATTTTCAAAAGACTTTTTGATAATTGCTAACGCAATCGTTCAGTGGAATTGTTCACATTGGTACGGGATTTGACATAAGTCTTCGCTTAGCTGTCGAACGTTATTGTCAACTCCGATTCATATTATTGCAATAGATTGCGATTATCGAAAGTTATGTAGCCTAGGGAAGTAGATGGGATTGTGACGGAGAGAAGCATGATCTTTCCAAATATCTATTGAACTGCTAAATATCAAGTAACTTGGGGTATCTCCAATTCAATCCTATTTTTGTGCTGTTTTGTGGTGGTCGTTGTTGTTAAGGATCAGAAAGGAGGAAGCAGGCTTACATTAAGTTTTGAGATGATCTCGAAATCATACTAGGACGTGATGACAAGGTGAGGGTGGCGCGCGTTTTAACAGCTTGCGGAGTAAGGTTGAGACCACTTCAAAGTTTGCCTCCATTAGAGATAGCTCTAAGAACACTTAAAGCATCGAAGCCAAATGAAATCAAGCTGGCTCTATCCCCTATAAAATAACGCGCTATGGCCTGATGGTTAGACCAATCGCAGCCTTGGCCGAGAGTGTGTTAATTTTTGGTGATAATTCTTTATATGCTGTGAAATTTGTCAACTGTATCCTAACTGTTTCCTATGTATTCCTCCTTTTGAATTGACTGATGTAAAATGAAGATATATGTAATTCTATTTGTCGAGAGATATTATTATTTTAAATTTTATTTACAATTTCTGTCAATAATACAAAGCTTATTCCATACCATTATGATTTCCTGTTTATTATTAATAAACGGCCGTATACGGAAAGTGCACAGTCCAGAATATCTGTAGTAAACTTTTGAATATGTACTTAATGAAATGATTGGGGAAAATGCGTGACAACTGCTCCCTACAGGTGACTGGTAAATACCAGGTGGTAGATCCGCCCGTAGATTAGATTATACCACAGAATTTTCTATATTGGCCTGGCGGCTAGGTAGGTCGCTGAGGAGTTTAGTGGGTGAGAGCCCCACACACCCCCCTATTCCTCCTCCCCAGAGGTTAAGGGATCGGCTGGTAGAGCTTCTCCTCAGCGTCACAAAAAAAAAGGGAAAGGCTGCGAAGTTTGTCCCTGAGTTTCAGTATGAAGATAATGTTACTTAGTGTACTTACAGGACATTAGAGGCTTTAACATTTCAGAATGTCGACTCACGAGCTATATCAAATAAATTGTAAAAAACCTAGAAATTCACAGCAGATTTCTTTTCAATTCTTTTTAACAAGTTTTGTTTACAAACTGATCCTTAAGATCACCAGAACTGTCACGTGCCTTTGTTACCTTAACAACAAGAAGTTAACGCTTGAGAGGTAACTTAAAAAGTAGATTGGAAAACCACAGCACGATTGATATTTCGCGTCGAGGTGTGGGTAAAACAAACCTGAAGTGGAATTTAAAAGAAAAATAAAACATTCAAACAAAAATTCTATTCTGTTCTGTTCTGTTCTAATGATTTATACAGATTTTAGCATTACTGTCATTCTTTCGCATTCCTCTGATGCGCGTTTGTAATGTAACGGTGATAGCCCTTACAAATGATGTTTATTTAAATATTTCTTCAGTTATTCAAATACAAATAAATGACACACAAGTAGTCTTCTGTACTATAACCGAATTTATATTTATCAAAAAACAAATTAGGACAACAAATGCCTTCTTGATATTAATGCGATAACGGTACCATAAAAAGAAATAGACTTAACTGCTTTTAAATATTTATCGAGAATCGATATTTAACATCACTACCAAATACCCAGGCGTTGAAATATTAATGTATATACCAACCAAAATGTCGACCAGGTGACCGGAAAGAGGGTGGCAATGAAAAATTCAGAATATCCGCACGAAATAATGCGTATACGTACGTTGTGGTCCTAATTCCCTTGTAATAAAAACCTATTTGCATTGTCGTTAATCGGTATGTTGATTTAAGAATTCAGGAAATTGTAAAACATTTTCCCGAAAGGATTATTCTGTATTTTAAGTATTAATTGGTAAGGATCACGTGGTTATATTAATAACGAAAGCGTACGGAGTTTATGTTTTAAGATAAATGGCAGGTTTATGGACTATTGATGGTTTTTTAAGACAAAGAATTCTAAATAAGCAGATAGCCCAGTTAATGGTAAGCGTAGTCCTTCCATAGACAGATCATGATCATTGTTACCAAATAGGCATTTTTAGAGTTTATTTTTAAATGACGTAATATAAAAAATAAACTCTAAAGAGGCCCGTTTGAGAACAATCATTATTAAAAGCCTTTAATGGTTTCATTGCTGGCCACAGACCATAAGTCAGCAATGTCAAAGAGTTCCACAGAGCAATGTCCGTTTTACAAGCGGTGGAACACTTGCTCAATTTCTTGACTGTTTTTTTCAAGATTAGACCCAAATTTACTTAACGGATGATCAAAAGAATATGTGAATAATAAAGAAATAGGTCCACATTACCTCTAGAGATTTAAGCAAAGGATTTAACTTTCACCTCTTTGTATAATTAAAAAGTCTGTTTTTAACACCAGTTAAACTTTAACCGTGGTAATTAATTACATCTGGAGCCCGTCATGGGTCCCAGCTGGGATTACATTTACAGACGGTGGTGTGCAAATAAATAAAGCATAGAAAATAAATGTGGATTTAACAGAAATTATGGCCACCTTCAATGACTTAGGTATACATACGAAGTGCATATACGAAGCAATTTTATGAGTTGATTGATTCAAATGATATTCTGTTCTATACTAGCTCAAAGTAAGCTTCATTAAGAGCTTATGCTATAGATCATCATCAGTAGCATCAACAGCAACAATAAACGAGAAAAAGAAATGATTAGATAATCTTTATACTACCAGGTTGTCCTAACACGATAGTGTTGGGTAGAACACGATAAAGAGTTTGTAAGAGTAGCATCTTCTTTGAGCTGAGTCAGAACAATGTCCCACTTCAAGTGAGGCGAGGCGTACCTGCTGAAGTTTGGCAATACGTTTGAAGTTCTAGTACAAATGTGACGTTTGATGTGATAAGTAATGCGACTAAATAAAGTGTCCTGCCTCGTTCAATCTGACTGTCTCTCTCCCACTATACGTTAGTTAGAGTAACGCGGATATAGCGACTTGAAATGTGAAGTAGTACATATTATATTTTGCCATTATGCCCGGGAGCAATGTACTGCCTCTTATATGTCCTACTCAACACTGTAATACGAACTGGTGGCTGAAAGCGGTTGCCGTAACAACCAATACCAACGGCTCAAGGTTCCAAAGCTCGAAGGAGTTCGAGACGACAAACTTTGATTGAACCAACAAGGGCAAAAGATTCATTATAAAATCTTTCAGGAGATCAAAAAGATGCGTTGAGAAACGGGCCATTCACCAGTGATTTATACAAGTGTGAAGCCATAGGAAGTTTGCTGGGATTGACCCAACCAGGGATCAACTATAGGCATTCGATGTATGGGAAAGTCACCTAAGACATTTGAATAATGACTTGCAATATTACAAAATCGTTGCAAATGCAGCTCATTGTAATTCTTTATACCATTATTTTTCTTCTAACACCTAGTAACTAGCCCAATGAAGCATCGTTTGGAGCGTGTGTTATGAATACTAGATAACGGACCAGCATATTTAAATAGTTTGCACATTTTTAAGATATAATAATACAAATTTACATTCTTGCTTATGTTGCTGACTGTGATCCGCAATCCATGTCGTTACCACCAAAAAAATGTAACTGTTAAGAGAGGGTTCTCTTCTAATACAGGTATTACAAACTTAAAAAATGTAGCCACACTTTATGTATACCTATTTGTAGTAAAAATAATAGTAATATTTCATTTTTGAACATTGTAAGTAAAAAAACAATTGTAAAATGAAGTCTTCTTTGTAAAACAATTTCACTTTTTTATATGTCAAAACTTTGTTAAAGGTTTCTATAAAAGTTAAGTATAATTATTTAAGGTTTTATTCCAACGGTTTTTGTCTTTGAGACGGAATTTCTGCTGGGAACTACCCCTTGTACTTAACAAATTGACGTCATTATATAAAACAGTAATTTACGCGGTAATTAATATTCTTGCCACAACGTACGAAAAGCTGGTACTGTTTAAGGTTTTTTGTTAAGTTCTCTTCATTACAGGAAAAGCAAGGGGAATATAAGCCCATAAAGCCATGCCTTTCGCAGTTATTTGTTTCCTTTGCCTCGTGGAGATTTTGACAACTAATAGTAGGCGTATATTTTGTCGATAACTTGATAGAAATATGAGAAAAAAATTAAAAAATGACTATTCTTTTAAAATAATGAATAAAAATGGAACTCTAAAAGATATCACAAAAATTACCATTCGATTCTGCATTATATATTTCATGTATTGTAAAATGTAACGATACTTTTTGTGAAAAAAACACACCATTTTAACTTAAGAAAAGAACACTACAACACAATTTACGAACTTTTATAAAGCACTCAACTGTCGCCAAAATTAACCGCCGTTAATTAAACTCGATAGTAATTTAAATTAAGCAAAAAGCGAGGCAAAGGAGACCACAACGCGGAGCCTGTCTGAAAAATTATACAAAACATTTTCATTTAAATAAGGGAATGACCGAAGGAAGGATTAATTGGTCAAATAAAGAATAAAGAGAAGCGTTTTATTTTTCTTTGGTTGGTAAACTACTTCTAATGAGAAAATAATGTCTGTGTGTATAATATTGGTAGTTAGGTGTATAAGCTTTGTAGAAAGTAAGCACGTATTACTTTGTGAACGTTTCATCCATTTTCTTCGTTTTTTAATATTTCTGGAAACAATCTACTACCAATTCGAAAAATATTTATTTATTATTTGATATTATTATTGTTGTTATTTATTGATAAAAAATGGTTATGTGTAATTTGTCTTGATATTTTTTTTTTCACTTTAGTGAAGTATGTAATATATAATATATGAATTCTTCAAAAAAACATTTGTTTATTTTAATTTGTATTGCAATAATTAAGACTAATCGGAAACACCTAATCCCGGCCATCGATCAGGTAGAATAAACTCAACAAAGTAAATTTTAAACGCAAATTTGCGAGACCAGTATTTTATTTAAAGTCTAGATTTTTCAACAAACTGGGAGATTAGATTTCGAAATTTAATTCTTAATGCTAAGCCTCACAGTTCCAAATGCAGCACCCTCTTACGATTCTATATGGGACTGACAATTTTAGCAACATCATGTCGTGTCGCGAATTCACAATGAATGAAACTGCTGGTCACGTTTCCTAGAAGCTGTCGTTTTAGCATGACCAATCTTTATGTGTACTCTTGGATTTTTAAATGACTGTTTGGGAAAGATTTAGTCAGCGTTTATAATACGATAAGATACCAGTCTTATAAGTTAAGTAAGCTTTAAAGAGTATATACACAGTTCCCACACAGTGTGAGTGTTGGTGGCGTAGTGTATCTTCCAACCTACTTGTCTGAACTTTTAATTAAATTTCTATAACTGAAATTGTTTTTTTTAGTATAATGTAGACTTTCCTGATAAATTAAGCCCCAGAAGGGGGAATGTTGGCAACAGATAATTGTACGTTTATTCAAAGCTTTTACGGTGAAGTAAAACATTGTGAAATCTGCAGACACCTGTGAAGAAATTCTCATGGCGTGTGTGAAGTAGATTAAGCCGCACTTGGCTAGTGTAGTTGACTAGGGCCTAAATGCCCTAATTTGGGGAAGGGTCGAGCTCTTCAGCGAGGACCTGTATGAGCTGTTGATGATGATCATTGTTAGAACCTTTTTTATGTTATAGAATACTATATTATTTAAAACTAGAAAAATTTGTGTATCACGATGAGTGTCAATAAAGTAGTTGAACTGTTTTAACGTGTTTTTTATTAGTTTGTCTGTAACTTTTTGTCCAGTAAGTTTTAGGTGATAATCACAAGGCAATTATAGATTTCACATTGTGCCGACCGTGATGGAAGCGTTAAAGAAGAGAAGAACAGTGTTAAGAAGATTTTTTAGTATTGCAGATAAAGATATATTTACAGCCTTCAGCGAAAACGGGTCAGACATTTCTGCTTTACAAAAGCAGTAGAGCTGCTCAAAATCGACGATGAGTTTAAAGAGTTGCTTTTCCAAAGTGAAGTAGATGAAGATGACATATTTAAGAACTTAGAAACAGCAGATGTTGATAAGCGTCGATTCTACAAGGTACGTGCTGATCTTGAAAATTGTCTCTCACTCTACACAAGCAAATACAGATTTCGGAAGCATTAATAGTGGCAAAGTTAAAGTTACCGATGAGTATAAGAATTTCAAATTGCCCATTTTAGAATTAAAGAAGTTCGATGGGCATGCGCTAAACTGGATTTCTTTTTGGGGGCAATTTAAGCGTATCCATGAAGATACTTAGATAGATGACTTTGACAAGTTTCGATATTTGATACAGACTACGGAGCCATTCTCTAAAGCTAGACAATCTGCAGAGAGCTTTCCACTAAGTGGAGAAAATTGTTCACGCGTATTAAGCGAGCTTAAAGAGAGATTTGCGCGTGAAGATCTTTTGATAGAGACCTACATTAGTAATTTGTTACAAATGATTATGAAAAAGAAGGATTTGTCACTTACAGACCTGTACGATTCTTTATCATGTCAACTCCATATTGTAGAGTCCCTTGGCGTCACCTCGGAAGATATCACAATGATTATGATAACAGTTTTTATATTGTACAATCATAAAACTTAAGGCAAGATGTCAAAGGGAGCTACCAACATTCAAAAGATATTGTCACGGCGCAACACTGAGTAAGTTTGTATTTGTTTAAAGTTTTGTGTCTTGTATATTCTGTTGCGTTAGGAGAGTTAGAATAGTTAAGGAGTTTAGTTTATATAAACAATTAACTAGTGTTGGGAATTATTGACTTGTTAATTCAATCAGCGCAAGCTGATATAACAGAAAGATGAAATAGTGACTTTGGGATACTTTTGGTTTTTAAATGTATGATAACGAGTGCTTAATTTAAAGTTATCCAATAGAACTTTTGAATGCTCAAACATCCAGCGTTAATATTAAGCTTTTCAAGCATAGAACAAAACAGGGCGCGGTGTATCACCAGGACCTCATCAGTAGTCGCAGTAGCTGGGATCCATAATCCATGCATAGTCGATTATACTAATAGGAATCAGGTAAAACACGCTGAGCAGCCGGACCTGGAGTCACACCATGGAGCACAGATCAGTGTTGCACGACACAAGCCCAAAAGAAGTACCCTCGTATTCTCCCATGGGGTAGGGACCAACTAAATGAAACAAACACGAACATATATAACATATATAGTATACTATAAGATAAAGTAAGATATGGCTGGTTTTAATGGTTGAACTCAACCTAAGCGGGTCTTAAACTAACCTGAACGAATATTTTTCAATTAACATATTCTTCCCTTTGTCGTGCTTTCGCAATTAGGACTGGCTTTGTGAGTTTTTTTTAGTACAGGATTTGTCCCAGCCTTATCCTAAATCATTGTCACTCTCACTACGAAGGTTGGGTCTGTCACTTCCATTCCCTTGATTGTGTATAAAAGTTGTTCTAGTTTGCATTAACTCCAGTGTTTTAAATTATGTAACGCACAGACAAGAAATGCGGTGAGGAAACGGACATTTATTGCGAGTAATGTACCAAGTTACTACGATATTTGTCCACCAAAAACAATTCACAGTCCTCCTGTGTATTTCTGCTCGCCTGGTACTTAAAATGGGTGATTATGTTCTTGAATTATAAACTAAACAAAAGCGTGGAAGGTGTTAAGGACAATGACAATAGAGTAACGTACTTTTTAGCGTTTCAGACCTGAAAATGAAAACGGAACACTAAGGACTATTTCGTTTTTATGTATGCTACAAAATTGTACATTCAAGTTTGTATAAGCATTATATTTTTAGTGTAAACATACTATCATTAAGTAAGAACCTACCTATGTATGTATATATTTAATATTTGTATGTAATAACTGTAATCATGTATGTATTCGTTATACGTCGCCAACTTCCCTAAAGTACTTTATCTTTAAACCTGTCCATCCTAAGGTTATCTGGAAGAGATCGTTTTTAGCAATAAGGTCACCCTTTGTACAAAATTAGTTAAAAGGTTTTTTGTGTATTTCTCTTCTTGAATTGGCTGATGTACAATAAAGATACATTCTATTCTATTCTATTCTATTTATAAGTTTGTAATTGATGTTGGTAATATATTTTTGTACTCTGTGCTTAAATTTTTGTTTATCCAAGTAATGAAATCAGTTCGTAGTATTATGGTATACAGTATACATTTCAAACACACGTTTTTTGTAGCCACTACGGTTTTGCACATTCGTAGCAGTCGTGGATTCTGTAGCTGCTCCGCGTAGCAAAACGATTCAGACAGCGACGTTGTAGCATTACGTAGGAGGTTCATATAGCAAACTTTGTATTACCAGTGTGGGATAGGTTTGAATCGGCAAACATTAAACATCTACGAGCCTGTGTAATAGGTGGCTGATTATACTCGTAATAGGCTGATTACATTCAATATTTTGGTCGAGGAGATGGTAGCACCGGGTTGCTCCGGGAGGCGTGGAGTAGAAGCGTAATTATTTACGCTGTGATGAGTCTCAACGTGCAAAGCAAGGCAGAAAAGGGTTTTCTGTTGTTTCTGGAGCAAGGAGCAACGGGGTTTTAGTGGATATTCTCGGTCTGCTAACATCTTGACCGTGGAGTCCCACATACTCCTGCACCCGTTCTATTTCTCCACGATGCAGGGTATACGTAAAGGCATTTATTCCTAACTTGCTTTAGCCTTGAATCGTCCATAAACTTAACCGAACTGGACTCAATTTAGTAAAGCTCAGGACACTCCGACTAAAACGAGTAATTGTTTCAAGTATAAAGCTAGTTCTCGATGGTTGAGAAAACCAGGTGTAGTTCTCTTCCGTCTTTGTCCATATCTTAACTTACTGTCAGATGAGATGACGTACAAGAGGTACCTGATTAAGCACAAAAAAAAGTTTTCACTCATACTTATTATTAAGGCCCCAATTAAGCATCATTAAGAGCTTGTGTTAGGTATACAAGGTCACGGAGAAATAGAGATAGTAATATGTATATAAATATCAGGAATATACTAAATACACAAACATAGATGTTTCATGACTCGTGATCATATATTCGTGAACTATCGTGACTTCTGCTTAAGTAGAGGTACTGACGACTCGACTTCCTTACCAGTACACGTATTCCTTCCTTACTTATAACATGGGTTCCTTTAAAAGAGGCGTGAAAAAGCACTTTATGGACCGGCAAGGTGAGCGTGACTAGGGCAGTATGTCGCATGCTTCACTAGCTATTCTCACATATGGATTTCTCTACTGCTTATCATCAGGTGGTGTCGAGTCATTTGCTTCACATAAAAAAAACATATTTAAGGGTATTTTATCCCTTTGGACATGTCGACCTATAAATAAAGTTAAACACTGCCGTAAACTCATTAGCCCACTTCGCGGCGTGTAGGGAGCAACATGGTTATCGAATTAGGGTAGTTCTTCATTACGGAAGATTGTACGATGCTCCCATACTATGGAGAGTAATTAAATCAGCTTTTAATATGGTACGTAGAAGAAAAACATTTAATAATATAGTAATATTTAAAAATATTTAATATTTTTCTTTATTAAATGACATTTGTAATGGTATATTAACACTCGGGGGAAACACGATTAGGTAGATTCTAAAAACAAAGAAATAACAAGAATAAACGTCGAAACTTTTTTTTTCATCGCCTTTTTTTGTTAAATTCTCCCTTTAAAGGAAATTGAAGCCTAAACAGCTTAGCTTTATGTCGTTTTTACGTAATTTCTGGCTCCGGGATATCGATGTTGTGTATATTTATACTCATGGAGTGTCTGACGACTAATGACAGGCACCGCCATTACGTTAATTAATTACGAGAATATTTTACAAAATGGAATACAATGCTAACGATTACGACGAATTGATACGACTTTAAATCACTTAAAAGGTAAGTAATATTTCAATTTAAGAACATTTATATAACTTAAATTATTTTTTGGTTTTAAACTTTCAATACAAAAAATCGGTTCAGAATTGAGAAAGAAATCAGTGAATATACATACAAAAACGCCTCCTTTTTTGAGATCGGTTAAAATTTTAAATAAAAATAAATACATTAATCTAAACTCAATATTTAAACAAAATTACATATAATTTTAATAATAAAGTTTAATGAATTTCTGTATAAAGATTTAGATTGTAACGGTGAAGTATCACCGTTACAAATACCGACCGGTATATATCCGTTATCTCGAAATTTCTCAATAAAAGGCGAAATAACCCGCTTCCCCCTCAAAAGGATCTTTGAATTATTGTCTTTCCTTTGAAATATAAGTTCTACCTAAGAAAATAAGGGTGCATTTTTTTAGGGAAATACTCATACTCAAAATATTTCCTTCAATACTCCTTACAAAATATCTGTGTCTGAAATAGTAGCTTTTCCTTTAACATTCCAGTGATCACTAAACATTTACTACAACCAGATATTTAAATCAATATTAGACATATATACCATTACCATACATTACCATTACCATATATATACCATTTAACACATATGTTTATTGGGGTTATTATAACCAAAGATAATGCTAATTTATATATTGTAACGATGAAAGTATAAAACTTAAACTGAAATAAATTAGAATTATAAAATCCAAACAAACTAATAATAGTAAAAAAAAAAGCAATGGAAAGTAAGGAATTTCCTAATAATACCAACAGAACAAATAAAATCCTCCGATTACATCAGAAAGGATATGTAATGTAAACGGTTTGATAAGTAATCGGTGTAGCTTGAGAAAGCACAATAAACGATAAAACGAAAGCAAATTTAAATTCGAATTATAAATCTAAAGAGTATGGTTATGCACGCTAATCTGTATATAGTAATCTGTGCTATTCTCTAGAAATAAAAGGTTGGAATTTAAAAAATATTTTTGTGTTGAATAGTTCATTTATCGGAGTCTTATAACAATTGTGACAGCTCGAATACTACGCGAACACAGCTGCGAGTGGATGCTATTTTAAATAATAGGAGTTAATTTGTTCTCATGTAAGTAAATTTATTTTCTTTTAGTACCATAGAAGGTAAGAAATAAGTTTAATAGAGGCTCTTTTGAACCTCAACGTGCTGCAATCTACATACCAAAACCGCGTTTCTTTTTCACCTTAAAGTGTGTACAACTACATCTCTTTTTCACCTTAAAGGCGTATAGAAGCAATGCTAGCGCCATCTAGCGGCAATAATACTGGGTCCTGGATGTAAAACGTCTCCTATGAGAATTAAATTATTTTTTGACTTGATTGCGGACGGAGCAGCGAGTGCAGCTAGTTGCATAAATAAATTTAAAGTTGTTTAAATAAATTTCACAAAGGTTTCACGGCTACACTGTGTAAGATTAATAAAATAAACCCTATTGTTGTGAACTAAGAACGGTATTGTAGAGATGAAATCCTATCAAAGTAAAATTCACATTTCACTAGCACAATGGACATATCAATGAGTATGCTATTGTCATATAAATATATTGGCGGCCGATCGCATATTCATTATATTTATAAGGTATTGTTCGCTATTCTGCTGGCATTGACTAAAACTAAAATTAAGATATGTACCTCTCTTTCATTTCAAAGGGAAATAATGATTTTTAGTACTAACGTAGATAATAAGTAAACCATCTATAGACATTTGACTTATGTTATTGAGAAAGTTTTATGAGTTACGTTAAAATAGGATGCTTAAGAGATTTTTGGAACGTCGAATGACGTCTCCGGTATTCTTCCTTTTTTGGTTGGATTATAAATCGCTATATGTACAGAATATTAATGTTTTTGTATCGTTTATCGTTGATTAGTGATGTAATTTTTTTCGTTCTTTTTTATCTTTGCTTTCTACAGAATACAGAGGTTGTTATGAATAAAATATGTTTTCAAATATTTGGGTGCAATTATTTAATTATACTGCTGGGAGCCTTGAGACTATTAAACACAATTGTATCTTTAATGTACAAGTTGACAGATCTTATTAGCCGAGAGTAGTCCACTGATGGACATAAGCCTCTCCTAAGGTAGTGGGGCTCACGAGGAACCTCATAATTGCATCTATTGGTGGACACAGTTCTCAGGTAAGGATATCCAAATCGATCGGTCCTGTGGTGTCAGCATTCAGCAATTTCTCATGACCTTTACCGGCCTACAAAATCTCCCGGTGCGCCCGCTACTCGAGGATTTTTCCACCCCAACAGCCTTCTTTTGGATCACATCATTTGATTCTACTATTATTATCTTGATTTTCATTTCTATCCCGATTTTCATTATTATATTCATTTATCATTGCATCCTTAGTGTTTAAAACGTATCGAGAAATAATGATCATAGCTTAGTTTAGTTCAGAAATGCATATTTAGAAAGTTACCCATACTTTACAACAGAGGTGCTGCTTTAATATTCAAAGGATTTGACAGCTGGCAATAAACAAGATCGTGATGGTTCTATTCAACCTCCTTTCGAAACTTACAATAGAGGTACAGATACAAATTTAAATTTTCATAATACTAATGATATTTCATAAATTGCTTGTATTCCATGTAATGGTCGGCTACGTCATCAACTGATAAATTCTAAAATTTCCAAGACATCGGACACTCATAAATATCATGGTAAATATATTGGTAGCAATACCTTTTCCAAGTAGTAGAAATTCTCATTTGTTGTTTCTACTGAATGCACTCAAGCCACGATATTACAAAAGTTGTTCCACATCCGCCAATATTTGATATTGGTACGAGATTCTAGATTCTTATTAAGATTTCAAAGTATATTTGAATGCTGGTTATACTTCAAAATAGAATATTTCTCGTACTACTTTGTACAATGTTAAGCAAGGAATTCGTCGTTCTAATGTTATTAATTCAACACTTTACATTATGAATAGTTTTAAGCGGTTCATCATTAAATGTTCACGTCTGTACAGTGTTGCCTATAAGACACAATTGACTACATACTAGAAAATAGATGATTTCGTACAACTAGAAATATATATATGTATATATTATTATTCAGCTCGGGAGCATAATGGAGTGCGTGATGATGGCATGTGGCCTGATGGCATGACTTCATGGTTCGATATTCGGTGGAGTTTGCTATTGGCGTCGATACTTTGGCCTTGTCTCATCGTTCACGCACCTTCAGCTCCAGGATTGCTTGCTGCTACTGTCTTCCAAATCACAGAGTGGCTACCAATCATGGCAAAAGTTTCTTTAATTTCACTATAGAAACTAGAGTGTTCGAGCTACCATGCCAATGAGTTGTTTGATTTTACTATAGAAACTAAAGCGTTCGAGCTGCCATGCCAATGAGTTGTTTGATTTTACTATAGAAACTAGAGCGTTCGAGCTGCCATGCCAATGAGTTGTTTGATTTTACTATAGAAACTAGAGCGTTCGAGCTGCCATGCCAATGAGTTGTTTGATTTTACTATAGAAACTAGAGTGTTCGAGCCACCATGCCAATGAGTTCCTCCAATTTCAATGTTTCGTTGCTATTAAATTATTCATAAAATTAAAAACACACTTTTGTTTTTGTTGATGAGTAGGTAGAATAACTTATAAAGGCACATGTCCGGCTAAACGTAATGCCGTCCGGCTTTTCTATTTTAAGCTCTGGCTAAGTGTAATGGCGGCTTAAATGATTAGAAGATAATGTTTTCACGAGTTGTTATTTTATTCAACAAAATAATATGCTTTTTGAATAGAATTATAATTTTAATAAATACTATAAATTACAGGAAAGTACATGAGGTATAATAGTAACAACACTTCTTTGTGTCTTCCAAGCACCACTTTAACGTCAACATTGGCTGCTGCTTCTTGTAAATACCTCAAATGAGTGTCCCTTGCGTCGTTTGCTGCACTTTCTGGGTACTGTATATTTGAGCCGTTTACCGAGTACATTGGCACCTTGGGGTCAAGAACTGACTTTTTAGTGACATTACTGAATGGTTGGGTGAAACTCAGTAACATTAAGGTTGGCATATATCTAGCATAGCGAATCAGCCTCGCTATTTAGCAAGCTAAAGCCATAAGCTTAAGTCATGGTAGGTTTTTGTATTGGGGAACGTAGTGACTACCCTTTTCCCCCCAAGGGCCGAGCAGGGGCAGCCTTACTTGCAATACCCGTCAGTAGAACCGGCTGTGCCGAGGATTGACGAGGTACCGGAAGTCACCGAGGGAGAGTTAGGTGCAGCGGTGCTTCGCATGAAAACGAAGAACACCGCCCCCGGCCCAGACGGTATCCATGGCAAGGTTTGGGCACTAGCGTTGGGACCACTGGAAGAACGCATGCGCCGCCTTTTTACGGCCTGCTTGCAGCAGGGCAAGTTTCCGGAAAGGTGGAAGGTGGGCCGCTTAGTTTTGCTTCGCAAGGAGGGACGTCCGCTGGAATCGCCATCGGCGTACCGCCCAATCGTCCTATTGGATGAGGTGGGCAAACTCCTGGAGCGGGTGATTGCTGTCCGCCTCAGAAGGCATCTAGAGGAGGTTGGACCAGACCTTTCGGAACGGCAGTACGGGTTCCGGCGGATGAGGTCCACTTTGGGGGCGATATTACGAGTGAAGGCGGAAACGGAGGAGGCGGTAACCAGGGGAGAGGTCGTCTTGGCGGTGTCTTTAGACATCGCCAACGCCTTTAACACCCTCCCTTGGGAGTGCATTAAGGGGGCGCTGGAATTCCATCAAGTACCCCTCTATCTTCGTCGGATCATATCTGAGTACCTCGTTCACAGAAATATTGTTTACCAATCCAGCGAGGGCTTAAAGAGGACAGAGGTCCTGTGCGGTGTTCCACAGGGGTCGGTCTTAGGGCCGCTTCTGTGGAACATCGGCTACGACTCCGTGCTGAGAGGTAGAAACATCCCGGGCATCAGCGTAGTATGCTATGCTGATGATACGCTGGTGCTTGCTAGAGGCAAGACGTACAGGGATGCGGCGGTGTTGGCGACGGCCGGAGTAGCGCAAGTGGTGGTGCGCATAAGGCACCTGGGACTGCGGGTTGCCCTTGAGAAGTCGGAGGCAATCTGTTTTCACGGACCTCGCAGATCTCCGCCTAGTGGCGCTGGAATTGTGGTTGGAGGAGTGCGGATCGACCTGAGGAGATCATTCCGATACTTGGGGCTCCAGATAGATGGGCGCTGGAATTTCCGCGACCATCTCGAACTTTTGGTCCCCAGGCTGTTGAAGGCGTCTGCAGCTCTTGGGTGGTTGCTGCCCAATGTGCGTGGGCCTGAGACAGCGTGCCGGATGCTTTATTCGGGTATCGTTCGGTCCATGGCTTTGTATGGCGCCCCTGTCTGGGCGGATACCCTTAACGGCCGGGAAATTGCTCTCCTGCGAAAGCCGCAGAGAGCGATGGCTACGAGGGTCATACGGGGGTACCGGACGGTGTCTGGCGATGCGGCTGCGGTGCTAGCGGGTTCTGTGCCCTGGGACCTTGAGGCGGGGGTCCTCGCATCAGTGTATTACTGGCGCGAGGAGGCACGCTCCAGGGGACAGGATCCGGCGCCACATGTGGTGGTAGACCGACGCGAGGGGCTACGGGATGCAGCAATAGAGGTGTGGGCGCGGAGGCTCACACGTACGAATGTGGGCGTGCGCACGGTTGGGGCGGTCAGTCCGATCCTTAAGCAGTGGATGGAGAGGCAGCACGGTGTCCTGACGTTCCACATGACACAGGTCCTCACGGGACATGGATGTTTCGGAGGATACCTGTGTCGAATCGCTGGAAGGGAACCAACTGCCACCTGCCACCACTGCGACGGCTGCCCTGATGAGGGAGCACAGCATACCCTTGCGGAGTGCCCGGCATGGGTGGAGGAGCGGCGGGCACTTACTGCTGCTGTGGGGGATGACCTCTCCCTCTCAACCGTCATCACTAGGATGATTGAGAGCGACAGGTCATGGCAGGCGTTTCTCACCTTTTGTGAGGCCGTGATGGGGGCGAAGGAGGATGCGGAGAGAGTGCGGGAAGCAGCCGCCATCTCTGGTATCCGTCGCCGTAGGACGGGGCGACGTAGGACGACCTTTGGGCGTCTTATGCAGCCGTAACATCTGCTGGGCTTCGGGCACGGCTGGGGGCCGTTACCTGGACCGCTTAGCCCAGTCGGCGTACCTGCGCACGGTGCGCCGACTTTAAACACCGGATGGTTTTGGGGGTTTTCTATTATCCCCCGCAAAATACTCTGAGGTGGGACCAAACCACGGTCGGGCCGCTCCATCGATACTACGGCGAAATGTCTTCGGGCCATCCCGTGTTGTCGATGGAAAGCGGCTAGGTAGGTGCGTCGCTGAGGAGTTTAGTGGGTGAGAGCCCCACACACCCCCCTCTTCCTCCTCCCCAGAGGTTAGGGGATCGGCTGGTAGAGCTTCTCCTCAGCGTCACAAAAAAAAAAAAAAAAAAAAAATGGTAGGTTTTTGTATCGATTTATTATCTTTAAGTAGAGTTTTTTTTTTGAGTGTATCTCTTTTTGAATTGTCTGATGTACAATAAAGATATGTTCTATTCTATTCTTAATTAATATGTACATAAATGTTAGTTGTAGAAATTAAGCAACGAGTCCAGTTTTAAACTATATGTTATGTGTAGTTCAGAAGGAGAAACCACCTTAATTAAATTTTATATCAGTTTAATATAATTAAGTATTACTAATTCAGTAAGTTAAAAAAACACTTTGTTCGGGCTAACCGCACATTCCTTTTAGTGACCTAGATAAATTTAGCGTGTATTGCATGGCATCGCGCGTTGTAATTTAATAATTGATTAATATAAGTAAAGACATTAAACCAGTGTGCAACAAACATTCGACGAGTTCGGTTATTAAGCGCTTTTCGGAGTGATCTCCCTTCAGGGTCCTTTAGCGTTAGCGTTAGTATGTGATTTATCATACAAACTTATTACTAAACATAGTTTATTGAAAGCAATTTGATATACCTATAAACTCCCGAATTTCATATAGAGCTTTAAAAACAGAATCTACTATATATTTTGCCAGAGATCCTTATCATTTTTAAAGAGAAAAACACGATAAAATAAAATATTTATGACCGGGAAAGGAATGCGTAATGCGTAGACTGTAGTTTTATTTTCATTTCTGAATACAAGAAGAATACATTACAATCCGAGACAACCTCGTCTGACAAATAACATTTTTAATTGTGTAAAGTTAGATTCCAGACTATTTACTATGAATTATGTGAGATATTCGCAAATATTGTGACAACAAAGGGTGGGTATAACAGGTGAAAGTCTATTGTTCTGTTTATTGCGAAGAAGGCTGATTTTCAGGGAAGGGTACAATGGAATAGCGTTGTAGGACAGGGGATAGTAATGTTCTCTGTTATGGAAATTTAGCACTCTCTAGCCTTAGGCTTGACAGATTTTAACCTAAGTGGTGCCGCTTTCATTCATATCACTCGCCTAGAACATAGGTCTCCAAACTTTGAAGCCTTCGGGCCATAATGAATTTTCAGTTTGTTCCAAAGACCAAACCAGTTTTAATTTTTCGGCCCTTAACTATATATCTAGACTAGAATAGTCGCAAAGTGCGTGACCAAAGCAAACTTACGCTTTTTTTGCATTTCAATGATTAAAAAACTAAATAACAAATTACGGCGTAGTTTGGAGCTAGCTGGCATAGAACATTCGTTTTAAATTTATTTATGTGGGATGTAGATACTCTCGTGTTTTAGTAGTTACATGAGGATGTAGATACTCTCGTGTTTAGTAGTTACCATTATTGTTGGCGAACGCCTTGGAACAATTTTTATATTTAAAGACAAGTTACGTTTTATGTTAATTTTGATGTTTTGTTGTCAATAAAATATGGCGATCTTTTCAATCTAAGTGATTTTATTATTTTTTCTCTACATTCACCAATATATACCAATCAAGGTTTCAGCGCTTATTCCAACAAGTATTTATATTGCGTACTAGTTAACCTGGTAAGCTTTGTATCACCTATACATTCATAACATGCCACTAACGCCATCTATCAAAAGCAATCTAAAGTTACAGTGATAATGATAAGAAATAATGTTACTATCAAGAGATCATGAGCACGAAAGCCCAAACAAAAAACATATTTCTCCCTTGTTTAGGTCAGTTACCAATATACGGATTGGTAATGAAGCAAGAAGAAAGTGGGTTGATGACGGTAGACTGTGTTATCTTTAAAACTAGGTGTTCGTGCTGTTACGGGACGCGACTCCAAGAGGGTTTTAAAAAAAGGAAAACACTTTATCCACTTAACTTTTACTTTTAATTAATATGATTACTTTTAAAACGGATGGAAATTTAAACCCAGAGGACGACCGATCGTGTCAGAGGCGCACAACAGACTGAGCTCGCGATGACGCGAGCTCTCCTAGCTTACTGAACTGCTGATGCAGCAGTTCTTGAGGGTTAACAGTTTCGCTAACATCGGAAGGGTATAACATCTCCCCCCCATGGAAGGAAACTTCTCTTAGAGGAGAAGTTTCTGTTCTAAATTCTGCTTCTAATGGTAGGAAGAGGAATTGATTCTACGTTATCATCAGATTCTGATGCTGGTCCCAGACGGGTTTCCAGCTTTACTTCTCGACACGATTTCTTTCTGCAATATTGTAAGAGGTTACTTCTGAGTTTAAAAATCCTATACATACAATACATGGCTATTATAACATAAATGATAATGATTAGTGTACTATAGTGTGTCCCATACTGAACAATGTGAGGTTCTTCAATAATTTTGTCTAATAAAGCAGTAGATTTCACTAAACTATCCTTTTCCTTTTCCAAATTATCTAAATCTATATTTATTAGTTCAACAGGGGGCACATTATGTCTTAACTTATCTAACTTAGCTAAATTACAACAAGAGTCATTAATAAGATTGAAATCGGATATTTTAACAGGTAGGGTAAAGTTGACAATATAATTTTTGGGTAATAAAGTAGTACTTCTACAATGTCCTGTACAACCATTTGGAATTGTGATTATACCTGTTCCGACTATGCTTTCTTCATACGGGTTTGAGCTAACACAATCTATAGAGAGTTTATTTGGTTTTGACTGCACGAATAGCCATCTATTATCACTTAGTGGTTTCCAAATGTCTACACTTCCATAGATAAAATTGGTTTTACACTGCACTGGGGTTTTGGTTATCACTTTGGTCATAAGTTCACTGGCACAATTCGGTTTCGCATCAGATGCGTAAATATGCGTAATGTCACAAACGAAGTTATTCGGGTTTAATGATTTACAAGTCTCGAGGCTGTCTAATGTACAGTAATACAGTTTGTCTTTGGTCATTGCTATAAATTTAGAATCTGGCAATATTAAACTAAAAGAATCGGGATTTACAGAGTTATGTGGTGTTGGCAAAGCGATATTATGGAATAGCATAAATTCCAAGGGGGTGACTAAAGGTAATTTTAGAACGAACACAATCTTATTATTAATAAAATAACAAACTATTTTAGCTAAATTAAGAATATAATGAATTGTATCTAAATCTAAACTTATAGGTAATTTTACATTATCTGACATGTGTCTGTAACTTTCGATGAGTTCTCGGTACAGCTGGTTAGGGGTTGCTATAGACGGGTGCAGTATGTTTTGACTACTGAATAATACAGCATTCACTATGTCTTCAATTTGAAATGATGAAGTTAATATTGTTGTTTCCAAATTATCGAAAACTTCGTCGATATATGATCGTAACAAAATTTCATTTGTTTTTGTGGTAATGTTACTGAGGCTGTTCGAGAGCTTATCGATGGCGTTATTTAGATTAGCTTCATTAATTTTTATTTCGTTTAGAGTTTTGTTATATGAGGACATAACTGAAGTCATTACCAAGGTATTTTCTTTCATTAATGTAGCTAACTTATTCTGTCCCTTCTGCACTGATTCTATTATTTCATTATATCTGATACCATCGTCTTCGTCCAAAGTGCCGAAGACGTGTTTGAGTACAATTCCGATGCCTGAGAACCAGGCATTGCGTCTAAGTCGGCTATCAAGCAGATGTGATATAGATTCAAATTCTCGTGACATGCCCTGATAACGCGTTACCAAGGGTTTCAATACATTATGACATTCCAGACTTCCTACTAAATTAGATTGTTGACAAAGTTCAGCGGCAGTATTTATGGATAATCTAATGTTTTCCAGATGCGGTTTTAAATGTGATATATCTACTGGTATGAGAACATTTAACTGGCCATTTTCAATTTTTAAGGTCCCAAGGTAATCAAAGTATAAACCAGGACTTGACTCGATTTGTTGTATGTAGTCGCGTTGGTTATGAGCTTGAGTCGGTGCACTGGGAACAATATTAACAGATATTTTATAACTCCTGTGTAACTTAATTCTATGGTTTACTAAATTTAATTATCGCGTTTTATAAGGGTGTGTACATTTATATATTAAATATGTTTATATATTATATATTAATATTGTGAAAGTAATGTGTGTTTAAATTAATTTAACTAATATATTTATGTATATATATTTATATATTAGCGAATATAACCTATAATAACGCTGCGTAGCCTAACTATATAACTAACTATGTAACTTAACTTGGGTGAGTAGTGTAATATATTATAGTAATCTAAGGATATTTTGGGTCAATGGTAAGTACAACTAGGTTCCCTACTTCTAAAACAATTACAGGTTTTCGGTTTCAGCGGGTTTAACCTGATCGAAGTGATGCCGTACATGGCGACGATTTATCAGCAAAGTAAGGGTATTATTCCCGTGTACTCTCATTATTTTATAAGGTCCTTTCCAGACGGGCGAAAGAGCTTTGCGTAGTCTCAAGTGGTTCTTGAGATAAACATATTCACCCGCCTTGTATACAGCAAGGCGTGTGCGGGAATCGTAGTAAGTTTTAGAGGTCTCCTTCGATCTCTGTATATGTTCCAGGGCTCTTTGTCTTGAGTACTGGAGTCGGTTCTGTAACATTTTAACATATTCCGGATAGGTCGTACCTGGCCGTTCGTCGAATATTGAATTAGGTAGGAATGGCTTATGGCCAAACATTAGTTCATAAGGAGTGTAGTGGGTAGTAGAGTGGACAGCAGAATTATATGAAAGCATTGCAGTGTAGACGTAACGGGGCCAGTTGGTCTGATCCTCGTTAACGTAGGACTTCAAGTATTCTTTGAGAGTGGAGTGGCTTCTTTCCAGCGCACCCTGGGTTTGAGGATGATATGGAGAAGACCAGAGTTGTTTAATTTTGAGGAAATCGCATGTTTTCTTGAAAAGGTCTGCAGTGAAATTTGTGCCCTGGTCCGTGAGAATGAATTTAGGTATGCCGAATATAGAAATGAAATGCAAAAGACATTCGCTGGTTTCCTCCGCCGTCGTGCTACGGATAGGATAGGCTGTGGAGAATTTTGTGAGGTCGTCTTGAAGGGTAAGTATATACTTGAGTTTAGCAGTGCCGGATTCAGGGAGAGGACCGACTATATCCAAGGAAACACGTTGGCACGGTTGTGTTGACGTACTGGTGATCTGCATTGGTGCGCGATTGGTTTGCCTTAGAGCTTTATTTTCCTGACAGAGTTGGCAACGTTTGATGTAAGCTTCTATGTCGCCACGCATACCTTTCCAGTAGTAAGATTCCTTTATTCGGTTGTACATTCTGGCTGAACCTAAGTGACCGGCTGCGGGGATATCATGGTTATCATAAAGGATTTTTCTTATTTCTGTGGGAGCAGGGTATGTGATGTTATTATGATATATGTTTACTATGATGGTGGTATTATGGAATAGGTAGAGGAGGATATTATAGATTTTGATAAAGGAGTGCACTTCGAATGCATTCCTAAAGTCGGATATGGTAATGTCGGGAACATTCTCGATTTTCATTAGTTCATCTCGGACACTTTGGATTGTTTTGAGGATATCAGGATATGATGCCACATCAAAGTGGTTTACTCTAGTGAATAGTAGGAAATAGGATTTACCTTTTAAGTCTATTTTGTGGTAGGAGTAAAGTTCTTTTTCAGCATTTTGAACAATGGTTGGATCTTCCATTTGACTTAGGATTTCTTGGAGATAGGGGTTTGATTCATCGAGGTCGATAGAGGTAGGGACGAGGATGATTTTGGACGAACTCTTCATTAGATCTTCGTTATGCTCTATAACGCATGTATTAAGTACTCTGTTTTTATCGGATATGGTTTTCATTAATGCAGAATAATTGCCGGAAAGAGGAGCAGTTTCCCGGGATGTTGAAGGAGAAGGAATTGACTGCAGTTCTGCTTCAGGTAAGTTAATTTCTCTTGCTGGTGGAAATTGATTCGGGGATCCCGAGTCAGCAGGACTATACGTGAGGGAAGGTAAGTTACTGTCTTCTAGAAGATCAATAGACGGAAGGTCGTTGCTGTTTATAGTGATAGCTTCGAGCGGACTTGGGAGGTATCGGATATCGAGATCGTCGAGAGTTAGGGGACTGAAAGGTGGAGTCGCATTAGGATCGAGAAAAGCTGGGTTTCCACTTACAGGTAGATTTCCTGTTGGCGGGACGATATTATCGTTTGCGGGCAAGTTTCCCGTAGGTAGGATGGCGTCTTCAATTACAGGTAAGTTTCCTGCAGGTAGGATGGGATTGTCTTCTACGGATGGGTTTTCTGTGGGTAGAATAGGATTAACTGGGAATCTGGAGAGGGCGTCTGCATTTGAATTTATCTTCCCTTTCTTATAACGGACTTCGTATTCAAACTCTTCTAGTTTTAGTCGCCATCGGATTAGTCTTGAGCCCGGATCTTTGCAGTTGAAGAGCCACTGCAGGGGTTTGTGATCGGTTACGACGAAAAATTTATGACCGTAGAGGTATGGACGGAATGTTTTAGTTCCGAATACTATAGCAAGACACTCTTTTTCCGTTACGCTATAGTTGCATTCGGCTTTGTTTAGTGTCCTGGATGCATAGGCGATAGGGCGGTCTTGACCTATAAGCCCTTGAGACAGGATGGCGGATATAGCATAATTAGATGCATCACACGTCAGTATGAAAGGTTTCGAGAAATCGGGGTAGCATAGGATTGGAGCTGTGGTGAGTTTCTGTTTTAATGATTCGAAAGCCACTTGTTGTTGGTTTTCCCATTCAAAAGGTGCGTTCTTCTTCAAGAGACTTGTTAGTGGTTTGGCGTATTTCGAGAAGTCGGGGATAAAACGCCTGTAATAAGAGACGAGGCCTAAGAAAGCCTTTATGTCTTTAGGTGATTTCGGTGTTGGGTATTCTGAGACTGCTTTGATCTTTTCTGGATTTGGCTTAACACCCTGGTCGGTTATGATGTGCCCTAGATAGCATGCTTCTTTCCTGAGGAACTCACACTTATCAGGTTGTAGTTTTAAATTAAAGTTTCGGATTCTTTGGAAAATTTCTTTTAAATTATTTATGTGATTAGGAAGGTCGTGAGAATAGATAACGATATCGTCCAGATAAACGAAGCATTTAATGCCTTGGAGGCCCGAAAGAGCTGTATTCATAAGTCTCTGGAATGTAGACGGGGCGTTTTTGAGGCCGAATGGCATCCGTGTGAATTCGTAGTGTCCTTGAGGGACATTGAATGCTGTTTTCGCGGCGTCTTCTTCGTTTATTTTTATTTGATGGAAGCCAGATGCCAGGTCTAAGGTAGAGAAATAACGGCTGTCCCCTAATTGGTCAAGGATCTCTGTTATCTGAGGAATAGGGTAAGTATCTCCGATAGTGATATCGTTGAGCTTGCGATAGTCAATGACGATTCGCCATTTTTGTTGGCCGGACGCGTCTTTCTTCTTAGGGACGACCCAAATAGGAGAGGACCATGGCGAAGAGGATGGTTTTATGATGTTTTGTTCAAGCATTTTATTAATTTGACTGTTTACTTCATTTTTATGGACTTCGGGAAATCTGTATGATTTAGTGTGGATTGGAATTTGGGAATTAGTTTTTATGTGATGTTGGAGAACGTTAGTGCAGCTTAACATCTCGTGTGGGAGGTGGAAGATGTCTGCATAATCTGCGCAGACTTGTGAGAGTAGGTCAGCTTCTTCATTGTTTAGATGTTCCATTCTCAATTGATCCAGAACCGCCTGAGTTCGCTCTAGTGAAGTTCTAGTCTCTTGTGATAGGTTAGGTAATTTGGGGGTTAGTTCATTGAATAGGACGGGACAGGTAGGTACGAGTTTTAGGTTCAGGTTAGGGTTAAGACTTATTGGATCTTCGGAAATGTTTACGACTGATAAATTTATTCTGCTGTTGTCTTTTACGCGGACAATGCAGTTGGCAACTAGGAGTCCTTCGGAAGGACTTTGGTCTAGGATAAGCCCTTCCTTGAGGGTAGGATCGGATACTGTGCATTCTATAATCATCTCCGTTCTAGGAGGGATCAGATATGTTGGCTCATTGAAATTAAGGTTTATCCTGGTTTTGTTAATTAATAGGGTGTCCTTGGTGTAATCTATTGTACAGCTGAGTGAATCTAACATATCGGTGCCAATAATACCGTCATAAGGAAGGTTAATTTCGCTTATCACATGGAACTTGTGTGATGTGAGTCTCTTAGGGGAGTCGGAGAGTAATAGTTTCATTTGGAAATGGCCTAGAGTTTTGGTTGATTCATTTGCGGGATCGATTCCTTTTAGATTTATGGTTTCCTTGTTGAGTTTTGGCATTTTGGTTATGCTCGAGCGTTTGATTAAGCTTACTGATGACCCAGAGTCTACCAGCAGAGATAGCGGAAAGTCGGATACGTTGGTGTTTATTTGAACGTGGGGAAGTAGTCTCTTAGATGTGTCGATGTTGATTTCGTAAACTTCTTTTACAGTGTGTGTCGACTTAGGACGGGAATGTATGGTGGATAAGGTAGGTGATGAGGTTACTCCTTGATGGGCTAATGGGTCAGATACGGTGTGTGAAGTGGTTGCCTTATGGGCAGATACAGTGATTGCCTCGCGAGCAGATACAGAGGATACCGCGGTCGCCTTAGGGGCAGATACGGTGGATACAGCGGTTGCCTTATGGGCAGATACAGCGGTTGCCTTATGGGCAGATACAGCGGTTGCCTTGCGAGGGGCAGATACAGTGGTTGCCTTATGGGCAGATACGGTGGATACAGCGGTTGCCTTATGAGTAGATACAGCGGTTGCCTTATGAGCAGATACGGCGGTTGCCTTATGGGCGGATACAGCGGTTGCCTTGCGAGGGGCAGATACAGTGGTTGCCTTATGGGCAGATACGGTGGATACAGCGGTTGCCTTATGGGCAGATACGGTGGATACAGCGGTTGCCTTATGGGCAGATACAGCGGTTGCCTTATGGGCAGATACAGCGGTTGCTTTATGAGCAGATACAGCGGTTGCCTTATGAGCAGATACAGCGGTTGCCTTGCGACGGGAAGATACAGTGTTTGCCCTATGGGCAGATACGGTGGTTAGGGTGCCGGCTTTTAGATTTTGTCCCGTGCGACACTGCGAGACATTCATTCGTTTAAATGGGAGACATCGTTGGCGTCGGTAGGTATCTCCTCGGGTTCTTCATAGATTTCGTTTATATTGTCGTCGACGAAGTTTACACGTGGGGTTGCCCTACTAAAACCTGGGTTCGGTGTCTGGCCTTGACGGAACCGACTGTTGTAAAATTGACGCTTTCGACAAGCGGATATGTCATGACCTATGTGTTTGCAATAGCGACACACGATTTCGCTGGATTGGTTCTGTTGTGGTCGGACAGGAGGCATTAACTGCGGAAAGTTGGCTACTGGAACTTGCTGACTGCTGCGGGGTGTAAAGGGTCTTGGAGATCTATTAAAAACTATGGGCTTACCTCGCATCGTTTCAGCAGGTGGATTCTTCTTGTATAAACTTTGTTGGATCCTTTCTTCGGATACCGCTAAATTTATGGCCTCGTTTAGTGTTCGCGGCGAGCGACACCTAACGATATTCGACAAGCGGGGATGGAGGCCCATAAGGAAATGGTGCAGTGCTAGGTCCTCCATCGCCGCTGTGCGACCGGTGACTTCTTTGGCTTTAGTCCCGGATAAGGAAATTTCAGTGAGCAATTGAGATAAATGTGTTTCGACTCGGAGTGCATATTGACTAACGTTTTCAGCGAGAGATTGCTTGCTTTCCTGTAAATCGGTCAGGAGGTGAGAGATGTGTTTTCTCTCGCTAAATTGTGTCTTTAAGAAATCTTTAAGTTGGTCCCAGCTATTAAATTCTTTAATGGCGCAAGCAATTTCCGCCTTTCCTTGTAGCTGCGATAATATATATTTAAATAATATTGGCCTTTGTGTGTCCGACGCAAGCTCATATGCATTATTAGAATTTAGTATAAAAGAGTTTAGAGTTTCCCTACTGCCGTTGTATGGTTTGATGAATTTGAAAAGTATGTTTAAGTCCATTTCTAATGCAGGTACGCGGTTTTTGGTTGAACGAGTCTCTGGGTAGGGAGTCGTTGGCGACTGAGGCCTCTCCACTGGAATAGGTGTTTCGAGATAACCCTTTGTCTCTTCGGTTATCTTAGGCATGCTATGTTTACAATTTATAAACGAACAAGGTGAAATATATTACAACAAACTAAAACGTTTAAACAGCGCTTAAATCTATTTTTAGATAAATGTAAGCTAAGCTAGAACAATGACCAAAGACTCACAACAATGTTGCACAGACGGCGATAACAGTGATATACGAAACCGGAGACATTACGTAGCGTCTGGCACACAACTGTTGTTTTGACTGGGTTTTTTCTTTCAGGAACTCGTCGGGATTTAGTACGGGATATCAGCAGGATGTGTCTCGATCAATCAAACTTCTGGTTTCAAAGTAAATACTCTCTGAAGGACTCGTCAGGATAAGTTGCAGGATACCAGCAGGATATATTCTGTTTTGTTGAACCTTCTTCGTGGATATGGTATGCAGTACGTAGGTGTACTTCTGTAGGATATGAATTGTGTTGTACACTTGCTGGATATGATTGCGGCTGTTGAATCTGCTGCGCGGTCGTCGGGTTAGTTCGTAAGAGTTTCACTTTCACTCACAAGCACTGGGGATTTCCGTATCCCACCGCTGCCACCAAATGTTACGGGACGCGACTCCAAGAGGGTTTTAAAAAAAGGAAAACACTTTATCCACTTAACTTTTACTTTTAATTAATATGATTACTTTTAAAACGGATGGAAATTTAAACCCAGAGGACGACCGATCGTGTCAGAGGCGCACAACAGACTGAGCTCGCGATGACGCGAGCTCTCCTAGCTTACTGAACTGCTGATGCAGCAGTTCTTGAGGGTTAACAGTTTCGCTAACATCGGAAGGGTATAACAGTGCGAACAATAATACAATAGATTAAAGTAGGATATAATATAATATTAAAATAAGGTAATTTACAATCTATTGTATAAAATAAAAGAAATAGTAGATAACAAGAAAAAAACAAAAGACAATCGTCGAACTCGGCTTTCTTCTAAAACAGTCACACGCCGCTCATCCATACTTCAAGGAGGCGGCATGTCATGTCGCTACAAAACCTCCTTGCGAGCTTGCGCGTGAACACTAGGTATTTAAAACAAAGTTCCCCGACGCGTCAGTCTGTCTGTTCACGATAAACTTAGAAATTACTTCACAAATTTTCATTAGGCTTTAACCAATAGATAGAGTGATTCTCGAGGAAGGTTAAGTTAATTTGTTAAGTTTTGTGTGTGTACACATGTGGCTAAAATATAACGTATAATTAATTAATATAATTAAGACATTCAACGAAAACGCTGCCTGTTGAGATATAACAAAACAATTGTAATTGTAATACTAATACATAATGACATAGATAATTTGTAAATGTCATTATAAATACTAAAGGCTGAGAGTTTCTTGCGCCGCTTCTTCTCTGCAGCTACTAATTCGTCGAAGCGGTGGTAGGGTTAATTGGGAAAATGCATACTAGTTTTAGTTTTAATTTTAAAATAAATTATTTAATACATAATTAAATTCTAAAACTGGGAAAATTTGTAAATACTCGAATAATTACCACTAAAAGTTACCACTATTACTAGCACTAGTATAATAAATATACCTTTAATTACATTTTTAAATTTTTCTCGTACATATTCCCTGCTATGACGATTTAAAAGAACTTAGTAAATGAGTCTATTTAATCCATAATTTTTGACTTTGACTTTGATTGCATGGTGTGATATTTTTCTTTTATAGACTTTTAAAAAAGTCAGCAATTGCATATATTTTATTTCATACATATTTTTGAAAATATAATGGTTATTGTTACGCTAGTTAACTTGGGGAGCCTGTGGACTGTATTTTGGAGAGAAATGATGGGAAAACAAGGAAACCACGTCATCGGTATATTGATAACCACGAATCATATAAAAACAATCTAGTATCAAAATATATTAACACTAGATTTACCAAACCAGTCATTTAGACTGGTCGTGCAATTTCAATTCAAAATTCCTACTATATTACACATATTTTTTTCAGAATTGATGTTATGACTTTTGTAGCTATAATTAGAGAGTACGTTTTATAAATCTAATGTTATTTTATATACATTAGTAACAAATATAATTTTTGTTGTTTACATATATTCAAATCGCTGGTATATCTAGTGTTAAAAAGTAAACTGTCATATGAACTAAACAGGTTTTATACAAACTACCAGTAACAGGTGTAGTAAGTTATCCAAATTGCTATACCCATTATATTTTCAAAATTGGTCACTTATAAAGCGGTAATAGCTAATTGGACAGATATAGTATTACTCCTTATCATTTTAAAAACGTTAGATTACCTACAGCCTATACATATTTTGAACACTTTCGATAAAAACAATGTAGGGATGTTTTTTGTTTTCAATATGTATTTCTCAATTAGCTTTTAACTGAGTTTATTGGCTTTAACAATATTTTATCCATATTGAAAGCAATCCATTTGATTAACTCTAAATTTGCATGTTGTTTTAGCTTACAAACGATACTCCTGTTAATTATTAGCCATTTAGGAACAAGTTTAAACAGAGCCTACAAACAGAACTACAGAATCTACAATAACAGTAAGTTAACAAAAGTCAAAAGTCAAAAATAACATTATTTAAATAGACTCATTTACTAAGTTCTTTTAAATCGTCACAACAGGGAATATGTATGAGAAAAACAAATAATGTAATTAAAGGCAATAGTCATAACTTTCAGCGGGTATCAACCGGGCATTTACAAATTGTCCCAGTTATAGAATTTAAATATGTACTAAATAAATTGTTAGTTTTAATTTTAAAATAATATTTATTTTAAAATTAAAAATAACACTAGTATGCATATTCCCAATCAACCCTACTACCGCTTCGACGAATTAGTAGCTGCAGAGAAGAAGCGGCGCAAGAAACTCTCAGCCTCTAGTATTTATAATGACATTTACAAATCAATTATGTCATTATGTATTATTAACAACCGTATTAGATTTTACAATTTATTAATTAATCATCGTCATTTTAAAATTATAACGATTATAATTGTTTTACTTGGGCTCCATTGCAAGACAGAGCTAATGTGTTTAAAATATCTAACAAGAAGTATGTTTTATATTCAAAATATAAAAAATATATTTAGAAATTTAAATAGTCCATAAAAAAATTTGGTATAAAAATTACCAGTTGGAATATATTAATGAATAACACTAAATCTTTAGAAATGATTTTATTAATTAATGAATATGTTCTTGCACTTGCCACCTCCATCCAGACCTACTCTATTTATAGTAAATTAGGAAGATTTTGTTTCGTAAACGTATAAGTAATTTTTAGTTCCTTAGTGTTGCCAACGCATAGTTTGAATATTTTTACCCCAGTATCATTAACAAAATATCATTTTTGTTTTTCTATTAATTTCTACAATAAAATTACAGAGAAGTAATACAGTTTTAGATAAATGTTAATAATGTTATAATACATTTATCTGAGTTACTTTAATGTTTACGAATAAACACATCTGTAGCTTCACTTATGTATTTTATGTTATATTCTTTTATGTTCCTAAAATCTTATGGTATTTGGTCACTCATCCATATTCTGACCACATCAAATGTCTCTTCACATTTGCGATTGACAAATGAATACTACTTAATTTATAACGCCACAGAGATTCGTCGTTGCAAATGCACAGGTAACTAACTTGGTTACGTCCTGAATTTTCTCTCGAGCGATCAAAGGCTCCAGAAAGCACTGGTACTGTTAAATGAATTCATTATGAAATGTTAGTAATCTTATTAGGAGCAGAACATCAAACGCAAATAATTTTCTCTCTGCTCTAGATGTCTTAAATTACTAAAATATTTACTTAAGGTTTCATCTATTAAGATGGGTCATGGAAACGTTATATTTTCAATATTGAATTGACACAGAATATTGTTTATAGCAGACCAGCCAAATTAAATGAACAATGTATAATTAAACACAAAATAAAATAAATAATAATAAAAAAATTAAAAATCATAATGACTTCCTCCAAATCCTGATCCTCGTTTTGCTGTATGATATCGTATTCATGGCTGAATACCTGGAAGATACGGGCACAATGCTCGACAATGTTTGGTGTCGATAGGTTCTCGAGTGGCAGCCGCTTACCGGGAGGTAGAGTTTTGTGTTATGAATACTAATAAAGACTAGATTTATATAAATATTAGAAATAAACTGAACAACCAGGACTTGTAAACAAATATTTCTACTCATCATACAAATATCTGCTCCTTCCCAATTCAAACTAGGGAACCCTAGCTCAGTAGACAGGAGTAACTTGAACAGGTCCGTCAGTAATCAAAATAAATTAACTATTTGAGAGACGGTCTCCTGGTCTATAAGCGACTGTTCGAATGAAATCACAGCTCTTTGTTTCTGGGAAGAATGACGTTGGTAATGGCTTGTGTTCGCTCCTCGCTTGATTTTCGCTTTCGCACTGAATTTAGAATTCGTGGCCGGAATAATTTGGTCTCGACGCTGACGTTTGTTCGGGAAATTCCCGTGACAAGATAAGGGGGATGTTTTTTTAAGATAAAGTCCCTTTTGTGGAGAGGGAAGAGTCTGGAAGTCAATTTAACGTATTGTTTTCGAATAAGAACGTCGGATTTCTTAAGAGAATGAAGCTATGAAGAGAATTTAGAAAATGAGCCTGATATTTAATAAATCGTAATTTAAGTTCAATATGTAGCATTGTCTTATGATGTGTAGGAAAATGATAACAAATATTAAAAATTAAAATTGAGATATTTAAGCAAAGTTAAACAAAATATTGAAAAGCTAAACTATTAATGAATCAACTCATTTTTCTACACCCGTCAAGCTGTTAGGCTACAGGAGACTACAAGCAATAAACGTATAAATTCATATAAATAAAAAAAAACTACCTTCCTTTAGGGTAACTCGGACATTTACGTTTATTTCATATTTTTTCCAAACAGACATCTAGTAAACTTAGTACAATAAAAAATTGCTTTTCTGGCTGAGAATAATGGCTTTATAGGCGCGTCATATTTTAAGGATTTATATATGTTACCAGCAAAGTGTATAATTCAGATAATCTATAGATTACCTAGACATTGTATGTAATGCCAAACTCGTTTAGGCATTGTGTGTATGATATATTGACTTAAAATTGAACTTTTACTACTATATACATGACCATTGTTTCTCGAAGAGGACTCTGTAATACCCAATAAAACTTCACGGTAACTCCACCATTGCCATCACGGGAATGACCAGATTCACCAGACTAACTACATGCATTACTTAAACAATATTTACAATACTTAACTATTTCCAACCTGATCTCATCCTGAGACCAGATAAAGGATAGAACAGTTATTAGGCACATAATTTAATATCATAAATGGTATTAAATCTGTAATTATAATATTTAGAATAACAGTGAAAATTCTATTACAGCTATAACTAGCATCGATTCAAGAATTAAGCGAATTGAACCCAGCGAAGTTACGGTCATACGGGTAAAAATAAATTTCCCTAGCGGATGTTTGCGCAACTATCGTTTAATATTAATAATAAAATAGAACCAAGACTCGCCGCCAGGGAATCTAATCATTGCCTAGATTATACATGAACTAGAATCCAGAATCGAATTAGACTCGATTTTTCTTTGACTTTATTGAAAAATACCTCAATTGTTAAGTTCTGTTTATTTAATACAAAGAATTCCTAGGTAAATAGGATACAAAATGTATTTAACACAATAATAAAATATATATCACACAATACCTATTGATTTTTGCCATTGTAGGTATGGCAACTCTATTTGGTCGTCCCATTATACCACGTTTTGATTAAATTTAGTTCTCATAACTTTTCTTGCCATTAATGTTATGTTTGTCACTCTTCTCTGACATTTGGCGTTTGTTTTATCATAATTATTGTTTCTGTCCTGTTTATTAATACAGTAAAATACTTTCTGCTTGTAAATAAACTATTACAAATAAAAGTCTATCTTGGCATCCACTTCTAAATATACGTTGCATAGCAATTCTAGAGATTGACGAATTTCATACTTTGCCGGTAGCATATAAAAGTAATAAATCAAACATAGTAGTTACGACTGAAATCCCTTTCTAATCTCTTTGAATGGAGGGTATGGACAGGCAATATGGATAAGGAGAGAGATTTGTTTAACTAAAAATGTTAATTTTTCTGTTTCAGTTTTTAAATTAGTTCAGATTTTAGTCCGACCTGAAAAAGTTAATACAGTTATTGCATGTTGAACACAATTAGAGGTAACTAAAGTGTTTTAAAATTAATTGAATTATTGTTTGGTTAATGGATTAGTAGGGATGATGACATACTGTTATAGTTATTTAATATAATAATTGTTACTTCCTTTTTATATAATTTGACCTTTTGAGTTAAAATATATATATATATATATATATATATATATATATATATATATATATATATATATATATATATATATATATTTGATTGATTATATCGACTTTTTTAAAGTAATATATTTTATTTTTAGTTCACCAATTTTTCCTTTTTGGCACCAATCACACCTTTTACAATAACAATAAAATAGAGATAAAAATACTATAAAAGAATATTTCACTTTGATTACGTACGTAGCTACGTCATTATTACTTTGGTGAGCAAATTTAAATGATTAAATTCATTAAAAATCCAATATCATTGTATAACCCAAATAATTCCTATTAATTTTCATTTTTTTGTTATTACTTATTTATTTATTTTTTTAACAATTTCTGTACACACAAAGGAAATTCATCAACATAATAATTTATAATAATGTAAAAAACACCACTAAATATATAAAAAAGTACCATTATAATACAATTACGGAATCAAATTTTAAACATTGTTGTCGAATAAATAAAACTTTTGCTTGTGCAATGAAATGAAATGAAATGAAATTTTATTTTTAAACAGCTTACATAAGACCAAGATATTAATTTTCATTATAAAGCCATTTACATTAACATAGTATTTAGCACAGCTGTCGAATAGAGTAGCCCCGCGATGCATACAAAATACCACGGCGTGACGTCATACTGCATTAGCCGGAGCGTTTTTGGTGGATTGTAAAAATATGCTTATTTAAATTGTAATACCTAGGTATGTTTTCATACTATTAAAACAATTATTTCATCAATAACACAGCAAACAGAAATATTACCATTAATATCAGTTTTAATTTGATGTAGCTACGCAATGAGTTCTCTACCGTGGTGACGTTGAATAAAAAAGAAAAGAGGGAGACATTAACTTGTCAAGTGTGTCACTTGTGTGTGATTTAGTAAATTACTTTTATTGAAGTTGTGTCTTTGCTTTGGACAGTTAAGTCTTCAAAGACCGTATCTGCAAGGCGAGATAAACGTATTCTAGATTAAAAAAGGAAAATCCTAAGCTATTTATATAGTTTAACATTTCCTGTATACAAATATTTTTTTAAATATAAATAACTATGAATATGAACATATTTTAAGGCACCTAACGATTAGTTCATCAGTAATTAAATTATTTTCTAAGAGTTTCAATTAGTTTTTAGTCAATTAAGGTACAGAATAAAAGCTAGGATGATGTGCGTTCGATGTAGTTTTTGGATACGTTAAAAAACAAGGCTTACGAAATGAAAATCATTTTATTTCTTAAAATAACAAGTTAGAAACAATAATAACGTCAAATTATTTTGAACTTTATTTATTTATGTTTAGAATATATAAATTTAATTTTTATATTACATTTATATAACTGAATCTATGTTACACAATCCTCGAAAGAATTCCCACAAGACAGCAATATCTAATTCAATTTCAATATCAAATTTAGGCTCTTGCAGGATAGTGTAAATAAATAAGTAATAACAACGTATAATCTAGGTATACAGATGTCCCATCACTAATAATTTTGTTCAGAGATTAGGGTACCGCTCATGAGTTTTAATAGCGATCATTTGAATTTGTCGTAATAATAAAACAGAGAATTAAGGATTGTACTGACTAATTCACTCGTATTAACCTGATTGCTTGTTTGAGTATCGGAGCATTTATTTTTAATAGCTCAACTTAGGTTTGTTTACTAAGCTTTGGATTGTCTAAGTAAGTTAATTACACTTTGTTTCAAAAGATGGCGCTGTACGGAGTTACGTCGCGCTTTCGTAAGTGACCCTTTTTTACGAGGAGGAGTCCATTTACCGACCTTCCCCCACTGGCTAAGCGACGGGCGTGTGTGGGGCTCACTCAGTACCTCAATAGAGCGGCACTGAGAATACCCACTAAAACTCCGCGGTAACTCCATTGCCCTTCACGGGGTAACCTGGGTTCTGCACGAGCAATTCACCAGGTCCATCGTTAGTGACCCACGTTTAGATATAGTTAGTTTTTTTTTCAATATTTTAAATATAGTTATTGTAACATAAAATTAACATTAAATAACATTTAATTAGATAAATACAATAACATTTAATTTCAAGTTTACAATATCAATAATATCTCTGTAGTTGGTGTTACAATTTGTGTTAAGTATTAGGTAACAAAGAAAAAGAAGTACTCAATGAAGAAGTGAAGAGTGTGGAATCATTATTATTTCATATACACGTATGTGTACATAAATATCTCGTACAACATAAATATATATATAGACATTATCACTATTCTGCCTTAAAAGTAGATAACAATATTATTGCGTTGTTCAATTATATTTTTGTTAAATTAAGTAGTTATTATTTTTTATTTAGGGCTCCAGAGTACTGGTGTAATATATCCCTTTACCTCGTGTTGACGACTAATAGTCAACGCCGCCATTCTGTTGAAGGATTACGAGAAAAAAATATTGGAATATATTCCAATATTATTATGAAAGATATGAAATATAATTATTGCAATATAAAACGATTATTTTTGCTAATGAAACTAAACCATTTTCATATACACTATAACAAAAATACAAAAGAAAATATGCAGCACCCAACTGACCCCACTATTTAAGCATCAGAACTTCACACCAGAGTAAAAATATAATATTTCAATTTTCTTTTTGTTGCAGAAACTTTTTAAATGTCCTATTCAAATGAGCCTGAAAAAACGAAAGAGTTTTTATTCAAAAATAGAATGCTATAAACTCGACTTACTACCGTTTAAAAAGAGTATTTTTTTGGCGCGTCATTACGCGCCAAAAAACCGGCAGTAACCAACAACAGTAACCAACCGAACCGGCCATTGCCGGTTCGGTTGGTTACTGTATATTTTATTTTGTATATTGTCTCGTGGTGTAATTTTTGTTACAAAATTTATATCAATTTATGCTAAAAAATTCAACATTGTTCCATCGTGTCTATCGTAGAAGTTTTCAGTGTTCCATTTTAATTTGTAGGTTATATCATTTTTAACATTACCATATTATGTTATTTCCATTTGCATGTAACTTTGTCGTAATCATCAACGTTACATACCATTAACATATTTTTTTGTAATGTAACAAATCGCGGTACCTACCATCAGACGTTAAAAAAGTGCATGAGGTAAAGACAAGTAACACTTATATCCCGGAGACAGGATAAAATTAAAAAAGTAATTAAGAAATGATTTTAGTTTCCTTTGCATTCCCTGAAAAAGAAACAAGAAAAAAACATTTTAGTTTCAAAAATAGAAATTAACTAATCGAACCGTTCCCCCAAACATTGGTAAACCTCCTTCAAAGTATTAACAATAAAAAAAACAAAATAATCTCTTGAATTGCAGGTAGGACTGAATTAAACCCGATACCAATAGAGGAAAATAACCTCTGCTACAAATGTACCATTAACCCCATTTTTACGAATCCATAACCCTCTCCATGCCTTATTTGCCGTTTCATCAAAACGTTTCGAGGTCGAAAGGACCGTTACAAAAGACATTTCATATTTCGAAAGGTTCTCTCCTAGCGTTGTAATAATATTACCCTACCCTCACCGAAGTAAGGTTTCGTAGACTTTACAATAACTCTTGCTTGATATAGTTTGGGAAACTTGTGATTTACTTTGTTCGAAAGATTTAGGAATTCTTAAGTTTATTCAGATAAAGTAAAAGTCTGTTTCAATGATATGATTATACCAACTTAAATTAGCTCCATCTTTACATATCTATCACAGCTATATAGTATTACTTTGTAGTGATATGCGGAAAGACAAATTGAGAAATCGTTTTCATGGAACTTTTCTCTTGTTAAGTGATATGATGATATGAATAGAGACTTAAATCTCTCAAATGATCTCTTGTTCTGACAACTTGAGCCAATAAGGGTTATTAAGAACAGTAAATATCCGTTTTATAAGTTGGCTTGTAATAAACATCTAGACGGACGCCGTTAATGGCGCCGAAATCATTTAAATAGTTACTGTGTATATTTTATAGTGACTATTACGATGTTTAGTGATCATGACGAACACTTTGAGATATTACAAACAGCTACAGCTAGATCGTGGAATTCCTTACCGGCACACGTATTCATTCCATACAACATTTCTTTAAAAGGTTCCTTTAAAAGAGGCGTGATACAGCACTTTTTGGGTCGGCAAGGTGAGGGTGGCTAGGGCGGTATGTCGCATACTTTACTTTACACACATGGACTCCTCAACTAATTATCATCAGGTGTCGAGTCATTTGCTGAGCTTAAAATATAAAAAAAAACTTCAATTATAATCTATCTCTCTCTTGCGCACGATACTTGTTACTAAATAAAAACAAAAACCAATTTTAAAAAACTAGAAAGGCAATACTAATTCAACGTAATTAGTTATCCGATTTAAATATATTTTTTGTGTTTCTGAATAAAACTTAGCTTAAATATGAATACTTTTAAACTGAATTACTTCTTAAATTGTATTATTTTTGCCTTGTAAGTGTTTTGAAGTCGCCTTTTATTTGCTTTGCAACTTCTTACTTAACAAATGTGAGTGGTAAGTTTATAAGGTAAAAATTAGATGTCGTTAAAAATACTCGAATAATTTAAGAAAAAAAAATACAAATTTAATATGTCATATAAAATTTGAAGGTTGCTTTCGACTTGGGAATCCATCACTGGATCCTTAATTAGTGACAGTAGGACCACCTCAAGAGTATACTTCATGGAATGAGAAACGATTTTTAAAAGTAGATTCACACTTCACAGAGAAATCAGTAAACATCCATACAAAAAATAAAGAGAGACAGTGGAACTTCCTTTTTTGAATTCGGTTAAAAAAGTTGTAACGTTCTACGTTTATTCATTTATATATATATGATATATACTATGAGATAGAAACTAGAATAGAATGGAGTTTACAGACATGAATTTCACTTCTGTAACTGTGCAAGGTTGTATCAAAAACTCGACTAAAGATTTTTTCGCTGTGGGAAATCACTACCAGACGTTCCCTGTTACCCGGGGTGTGAAGAGCTTTGACGCGTCTACCTGACTACATGCTAACGACGCAAGGGTGACACTTGATGATATTTCGCCATTTTGACAGCGGGGCAGTGTGACCAAACCGTCCAAGCTTGACCTAAGGCTGAGCGTGAAAGAGAAGGCCTATAAAAGATATCCCTCTTAATCTTACAATAGAATCCTTATAATATAATACGCGATAGATGTACCCAATTAAGGCTTCAACAATTTGTATACAATACCTTCATCATCATTATCAAAGCTCATATACGCCCCCACTGAAGCGCTGAAGCCTTCCCCTCAATAAGAGCGATTAGGCTTTAGGCAAAAACGCTCAACCTTATAATTTTTTCACAGTTGTGTGCAGGTTATACTCACAATGTTATACTTCGCCGTCGAATGAACGTACATATAGATTTCAAATTTCAAAACACATTAGCACGTGGCGAGGTTCGAATCATGCCAATGCATGGAAGCCTATGACCATACGCACTAAGTCCATTCGCTTTTACGCTGATACACCTTATTTCTACTGAAATAGAGTTCATTTGCAAATATTTATAGCTTAGTATGTATACAACATTTTAGACTTACATGCACCTAATTTAAAATCTACAAAGGAGGCTTATAGATTAAGGTTTCCGATTTTCCAAAACGTCCGGCAATACTCAAGATTTTGATCTCACAGTGTATATTTCTTACAATATTATTTACTGTAATTAAATGTAAATTAACTTTAAAAAAAAGTCAATAAAATGCGAAGAAACTTTTTCCCCAAACTATTAGATACAAAATGACGTTTTCACCCTTACGTGCGTGACGAAGTACGATAATACCTACACGAATTGGTTTTGGCTGTTTTGTCCCTTTGGTTGTTTTGTCCCTTTATATATTTTCGGCGTTTTAAAACAATATAAACTCGCTTAGTTTTGGTGTACTGTCAGATTTTGACACAAATGTCGTTATATTTTTATAAGCAAATATCGATTTCACTTTAACGTATACGACCTGATACATAGGACCACCTAGTTTAATCAGATTCTAAAATTGGGTATAATTCAATAGTAGTTTATCCGAATCCAATTTGCATTTATTGGGGTAGAACGGACCCGTGATTTACCCTTTTCTGTGGTCAGGTACTCGGAGGGGTAATTTGTCTTCATTGAATGAAGTGGTATCACCTGGTTACTTGGGAATAATTTCAATGTAGTGTTAATTTAATAGTCTAGTTTCACTTTATACTTAAATAAAGTACTTAATCACGACTTATACCTATACATATATTAAAAAGAGTTCCTTGATTTAGTTGTTCGTACGCTCTGGTTTCGATATCGGCAATCGCTTACCGATGCTGGTTGAATCTTATTAAAAAACATGTATATTGTTTGAATATTCTGTTGTGATGTTTTTAGAATATGTCATTGTTTTTAGTTCCAATTTGTCTGTCATTAAGTGAACATATACAAATATAAATGTATAGCCATACATTATGTTTAGGTGCTGGGCTAAGTTAGTTTATTGTATAGATAGGTATATCTAGGTACGTTACCCTCTCGCCGATACAGGTATGTAGGTATATCCCAGGTCTCACTTGGTAGGCATAACACTGAAGGCACTAGGATAGAACTGATGGGCACAGAAAACGGGACAACGAGGGGAACGGGGCGCACACCCGTACCTATGTCAGTCAGTCAAGCCTCGGGAAGGAACTGGTTGATTGGTGGGGGTTAACATAATGAAATGAGCGGGTCAGGTAGCTAGGCAGATATAGGTAGGCAAATCTCATGCGTCCAACGAGACTTTCCTAAATACATTATATTATTTCTTTGATATCCTTATTACTTTTTAACATTTTCACTCACCAAGTCGCATTGGGCCAGCGTGGTGATCTATCCGGAACTCCTCACGAGTTCCTACCATGTAGGAAGACCTGTGCCAAGCAGTAAGACGTATATAGGGTGTAGATGACATATTTAACATTACAATAGTTATGTGATATGATATTGAGCTGTGAAAGGAACATGCGTTGTTTTAATTAAAAACCATAATAACAAAATAGCGGGGCCTAACAATAGTCGCCAAAAACTCCATGATGTAAAGGAATACATTGCACCAGTATCCTGGAGCCATGTATAAAGATAAAAACTACATTAATGAAGATATGGCTTAAAGGTCTTAGTTACCAGGCCAAATAATTGAAAAAAAAAACCAAAAATTCTGTAGGTATTTATTGCTTCGGCAGAACCCATAGGGCAATAGAGTTACCGGGGAGTTTTAGTGGGTATTCCCAGTGCCAGTCTTGAGGCACTGAGTGAGCCCCACACACGCCCGCCGCTTAGCCAGTGGCGGGTAGGCCCGTAAAGGGATTCCACCTCGAAAAAAAAAGGTATTTACAAAACTTTTTTTATTTGACAACATCTTATTACAAGTTTTTGAAAACGGTATACATGGATATGAAATGTATGGGCGCATGAACAAAATCAAAGATATCTTTGTAATTTATGCGTTTACATACACAGTAAAATTAGTAGAGTTAACACCAGTTAGTCCTATTGTTACCGAGGCAGGATCTGATACTGAAGGTCACCCATCTAACTGACATAGAAACTTACACGAAATTCTGAAAAAAGGTTTTAAAACAAATAAAAAAACACAAAAAAGGCAAATATAATAATTTAAAACTAATACAAAAGCAAGACTTCGAAATCATCTAGACTGATGCAAATGTCTGGCATTTGCAACTGCCAAGTTCTGTTCAAGATTTTCGTTGATTTTTTCTAGAGCGTTCCGTGCGAAATGTATGTCGAAGGTCGTTTGTTGAAGGGACTGCCTTAATATACGTAAAAGGTTAATTTAGGCTCCAAAACAAATGATAGGTCTTTTATCAACCGCCTTACATAACCTTCTGCGAGTCGTAAATTGCTTTGCAAATAAAAGTGCCCGTAAATGTTCAGTACACATAACTCCTGCGTAGGAAATGGTTGTCAGTAAAGGAAAGTCAATATTGTCTTGGATTTGGCACAAAGGGAAAGTTTTGGCTACTAGATTGAAGTGGAACGTTGGATTATACATAATTATTGTTGGTAAAAGGCCTCATACATATATACTTTACGGCATTAAACTTCTAGCGTGGCGACGTAAGGTATCACGTATCACGTCGCTTTCAGCATCCTAAATTGCCATGTGTCCTGCGCCTTTTTCTTTTGCTAATCAAATCCAAGTAAAAAGCATGTATTATATGGACTCTAAGGTATGTAATATTATCGAAACTCAATTTAAATAACATAATATTCACATCTTTAAGTTAAAATAGAAAGTATTACTGAAGCGGAGAACTAATGGACTGTGATGTATCTCCTAAGTAATGAAAATGCGAGCGAACGATAAAGGAAAATATGGGTTTATTGAACAAACTAGACTACGTAACAAGACAACAAAAAATGACAAGAAGGAAAAAGCAAAGACAAAACAAGAATTTTAGTAATTTTAAAATTATATAAAAAACCATAAATAATTATAAAAAAGGTAACATGGCTCGGCCACAATTACTATTACGATTTCCATGATTTTTAAATACAAATGTATATATTGTTATATAGTATAGGTATTATTTATAAAATAAAAATGTAAAATTTCATTCTCATTTGCGTATTATTTCTTCTTAATCGATAATATAACATTCCATTTTCGTTTCATGTTAACGTAATCATTGCATTCTATGCATTCTATTTTCAAAAAAATTCAGTTAATGAATTAAAATGGCCGTAAATGAGTAAAAATGAGGTAAAAGGATAAATTTGTATTGTATTAATATTAAAATAAAATTATAATGATGTTATATGATTGAATTTTAATTTGTATGCCTATGGAAAGGAAAGAAATGTTGATACAAACATGTTATGATTAATAAATTATGTAAATCTATTTCTGATTGCATCTCGTTGGAAATTACCAGAAATAAGAATAGCTTGTATAATTATGGCTTGATTTGTTCATAATAGACAGGTTCCAATTTGGTAGACCCAATGGCAGGCACGTCTGAAAGTATCACCAACTTTTTAAGTTCGGCTACTGCTAAGCAGTTCGCTCTATTTGTTATTTCAGGGCAGATATTCACATTCACACCCTTGTCTCCAGAATGTCAGTGCTCCACATTTCCTTGATATCGCTTGTGTTTATCTGCGAGTGGAATGTAACTATGTATCTTACTAAAAAAATGAGTCACAGATATGAGTCATTTCCTTCGTTATAGACTATTAATTTCTTTTATTATCATTTTGGAAGTGTTCGGCAAACGTCCTTGGGCGGGTCGTCAAACAAAATGGCTGATCGTATCGTGACGGCAAACACAATATTGTTAATTATTTACTTGCTTTCCCTGTTGCAGTGAAAGTTTAGGCAGTAGACAACAAAACTGATTCTAGCAAAACAAGAATTTATACTTTCACTTTGGATTATGTGCCAGCGCCAAGCGAGGAGTGTGACGCGGAATTGCGGGCTATTTCTGTATTTCTTTCGGAAGTCCGGAGCAGAGTTGCGGACTGCGCTGAGCTAGGCCGAGTTTACGCGACGAGTATGTTTAGCGGACTGCGGACGGAGGGAAATCGAGTTTTCCACTCCGCATTCCTGCCCTGATTTACGATTTTGTATGAATTTAAAAATTAGGTTAGATATATTTGAATAGTATGTGATTGTGTGATTTGTGTGTGATTATTATTATTATCATCTCATATACGTCCCCACCAAGGTGCTCGAGTCTTCCCTATATTAAGGCGATTGGGCCTTAGTCAACCACGCTGGTCATTTGATTGGTCGACTTCACACAAATACTGAGAGTTCCTTCACAGGTGTGTGCAGGTTTCCTCACAATGTTTTCCTTTACCATAAAAGTGGCGGGGTCCGAACCGTTGCCTCCCGCATATAAGTCAATAAACTTGCGCACTACGCCAACGACGCTTTTCATTTTTTTTTGAATAATCTCAGCAAATGACTCGACACCACCTGATGATAAGCAGTAGAGGAGTCCATATGTGAAGATAGCTGGTGAAGCATGCGACATACTGCCCTAGCCATGCTTGCTGGCCCAAAAAGTGCTTTTTCACGCTTCTTTTAAAGGAACACATTAATATAATTATACTTAATGATGATAATGATTATAATTATGCTTAATTTTAAAATGCATTCACTACACCTCAATCAAGTTATTACATATGGTTTCAAGACGTTAACCTACTCATTATGGTTATGCATATTATTGTAACTTTTTCGGCTGATTACACAAATATGAATACAAAAAATTGTAAGTCATTTTTAGTAAACGTTGGTAATAAATAATCTAATTTCTCTTGTGTCTACTGGTTTATATTTTCTTCAATTTGTCCGTCTTGGTTGGACAAATGGACAGTTTATCGACCTGTGGTCCACTTTCGCCAGTAATTGGGTGTGTTGGTTCAATATCAATTAATCACGTAGAAGGGAGAAAGATTGTGTGTCAGTACTAATTTCTAATTTATTTTAAGCTAACCTTAAAAACGAAGGAGTTTTTAGTGCCAGTGTGTGTATTCATTTAAAAAGTTGACAATATTGACGGTTACCCATTTAACGTTGAGTTTAAAAACCAATTTTTGAAAGTACTAGAAAAAAATTCAAATATATTTAAAAATATTATCTTTCATCATTTCAAGTTATTTTTTAATGAATGAATCTATATTATAACTGTGTTTTGAAGAGATATATATTAGGTTTTTACTTATGAAATTGGCGTTTTGTCGTACTGGCCATTTTAATCCTCTGGTTAAGAATTCCAAATTCAAATGTATACAGCTATTTAGTTTAACTTAAAGTCTAAAACCAAATGTACAACAGTGTCGTGAAGGAGATTGGCACCCACTGTACTCCTTGGTCCAACAGATAAAAAATTTTGTTCTGTAATTTGGAAAACTCTTTCAAGGAAAACCATTCTACTCCGATGTGGTAGTCCAAACCCTGTTTTATTGTCCTATCTGTTTTTAATCCCGTGAAATGTCATTCGTGTTCATATTAGTAGTGTTTATTTATCGATAAAATAATATGCGAAGTTCTCGAATAAATATAAAATAATTTAAATATTATTTTCTAACACTTAGATGACAAGGGCCAGAGCGGGAGAGATAGCAAATTATTATGGTGTGTACACAGAACGTCATCAGGCAGGGTATGGCTATGCGGCCTTTTTGACCTTGGAACAAGGTCTTATAGGAACTTATTGGCGAATAGGGCTGCCACTGCGGTGTTTGAAACTGTCTGGAGGGTTGGGTCTCTGCGTACTGACCCACGTGTTCCACTTTGACCGACACTTCGATGAACGACAGGGTATTAATGCCATGCCTTGTAAAGTATTCCAACAGTAACCTATACTTAATTTGATTTACAGAATCTATATCCCTATTTTTATATCTTCCTGATTATGTCAATTATTTTTATATATATAATTATTATATATGGATTATATTGTTATGGTTGAAAACCACTTAAAGTTATCACTATTTCAAGCACCTTTAATTAAATTTATTTTTCTCATTCATATTCCCTGTTATGATGATTTAAAAGTACTTAGGAAATGTGTAAACACCCGCGTAAGACTGCTGGGTAATTAAATGAATGAAAATCTAATTTGTAATGAAAAATGTATATTGAAAAACTTATGAATATTACATTGGAAAATAAAAGACTATTAATAATCAAATACATCAAATCTGACATCTTTATATGTCACTATAATTTATTACATCTAAATAGGTTTTGTCGCTTACAAAATGAGTCTACTTAAATAAACATATTTTGACTTTGACTTTGACTTTTGAATAAATTCGAGATAAGATATAACATTGAATAAGTTATTCGTATCATAATAATCTAACTATTAAATTGCTTTGTCCAACAAATCACAGTTTCTGCTTTATACTACTTTTTATTATTACTTTCAATTGCAAAGTTACCTGGAAGAGATCGCTCTTAATGATAAGGTTGCCTTATGTACAAACATTGGTGAAGTATTCCTTATGTATTTCTTTTTGAACTGTTATATATACAATAATGGTATATTCTATCCTACTTCAAAATTATACAATAAAAATGGTTACGTAAATAATAACTTTTGCTTTATAAGTTTGTCTTTGTCTAACTACATAAGTTAGAAAGACACAGCCGATATAGAAAATAAATGGAATGGCCCCATTGACCCACTTCTGAAGGTTTAACCTCTCCTTCCTTGTGAATGTCGTATTAACCACCAAAATACTCATTTTTTAGTTAGTCTCAAAAACATCTTGAAATTAATAAAATATATTCAAATCATGAATATATTTTATTGCTTACTTTTCTTTAATTCAGGAGTGGTTTAAAAACGGAAACAATAAGGAAAACCTCCAAGAAAAACCAAAGAAAGAAAAAACAAGTTGGTAATTTCTTCCATCGCTACTTCGAGTTTCTTTTAATAGATGACGTTAGTGGTAGATTGCAAATGAACCAATGTTCTTATCTTATCTTATCTTGATGTAGGGCCAGGATTGTTACTCCCGGTGCACGTCGACCCAATGGGATCTTTTGTGCTTCCCTAATCCTACTGACTGCTGTCCTGGAATAACTCCAAGATGTACTTACTAAGTACACTCGGAGACAGCAGCCTTATATCTTCAGCAGTATACTAGCTGCCGCGGTGAACAGTGTTTCATAAATATACATTATACATACATACATATACATATATACATATATATTTCATAGTATACTCATAAATATATATTTAAATCTTCTGAATAACGTAACATGTATAAGCGACAAATGCTTATATAATAATTTACCCACACATGTTAGTAGTAGTCCAAAACATTTGCTATCCTTTTCCTATACATGATGAGGGAATGAGATAACGGTCAAAAACCTCTGGCATTCTATAGAACTCTATCGTGTTGCTTCTAGGTTCATTATCGGGTAACCGTCTACAAACAATATAGTATATAAATCAAAGACAGTAGTCACACAATTTTCGTTTTTAAATTGGTTCATTAATATAATATTAAAATTCTGCTTATCAAATTAATAATTAATCTCGACACAAGACGAAAAACAATATTATCGTACAATAAGTTATTAATTTGAGTTTAAGAAATGTTTAGGCAAACGTACAAAGAACCGTATACTTCACTTCACTTCACTTATAGAACCAATAAAATTTTATACCAGATTATATTACATACATCTACGGCTTACTACAATTGGTTTGACTCGGTTAATGTAACCACAAAATGGTGGTCGACTGCCTTCTTTTAAACTAATGCCAAGAGTGAGTGCAGGATTAACACGTTGCGTGCGGCGAACACGCCTGGCTTGTCCATTCAAACTGTATAGCCACGCGGTGAACACACGAGGCGTGCTCAATTAAAAATCAAGAAATATGACATCTATAAATTCTAGCGTCTCTGTTGTCCTTTATATTTCATCTCAGCCACATTAAAAAAAAATAGTTTTAATGTGGAAGTGCTGCGGTTCGGTTGTTTCTATGTATGTCGCTTGCATAAAGGCTGGTTTACACATCATAACTTATTCACACGTATGACAAACGAATTATTATTATAATATATATATATATATATATATATATATATATATATATAATTTATTACAGTAAAAAAATTAAAAATAAGTTAAATTGATTCTTGAACATTTAACAGAAACAATTCGCGAATACTTTTATAAAATTTTGAGCTTTTTGTGTCAATTTAAGTATTGTCACATTTGTCCGCCACGCGTGAATCTCCTGAGTATTTTTTTAGCATTGAACGTGCTAAGTACCCTTCTTTTAACCAACTCGAGTCTAGGGAGCAGCCTCTTAAGGCGCTGTGATTGTGAGTTTCCTCAAAGCAACTTCTAATTTAGACACCCTCCCAAAGTATGTAGCGTCTAATTTATTCATGTCACGCCAAAAGCAACATTAATTACTGGGGATTCTTCACAATTCTAATACCGCGGGCTGAATTTGCATTAGAGTGGTTTTTCCTTCGCATTGAAGCGTCGTATTTTTAAAGCCCATCGAGTTTTTTAATGATGTGGTCCATTATCAGCAGGCGTGAGCTCCCGTTTCTTGGGAACGGAAGTACTAAATTAAATCTTATAACAAACGAATAAGGTGCTTATAAATGTCAAAAGTGTTACGCTTTTTGATATGAAGTTTGACATTTGATATTTCAAATACCTTTATTATGAAAATACGACTAGAGAAAGTCTGATTGCGGTGTTTTTTGGGTTTATATTTTGTAATATTTTGAGTTCGTTTTATGTTTTGAGATTTTACTCTTCTTTATTAATCATAGATAGTTTTTAATTTATTTCTTTATTAATTAATTAATTAAAAAACACACTAGCGATATCAACTGTTTAAAATGTTACTTAATATTTCTGCTATTCATATAATAACTGAAATATTACTAGCGATTAATTAGTAAATCATTCTAATACAATGTATGTGCTTATGAAGCAACACCCTCCTGCCTTTGACACAGACAGACGTGTCCAGTATTTCTCCAAGATCGCCCTTGTGTTTGACGGGAGCTCCCATATTAAATTTTAACTAACGTGCTTAAGTTTAGTGACGTATATAAATATTATTTAAGAGTTAACATTGTGCACTTTGTATCACTACTTGCAACGCCATCTATGAAAAGTAATCCGAAGTAGCGGAATAATAGATAATTTTGAATAGCACGAAGTGTCTGTTTGTCAATTTTTCATACTGAATTACTAATTCTAAATCTTATTAAAATTATTTCAAATTCGAATTATTTAATTGAAATCATGTTGTATAAAATATCATATTGTTTTTGAATAAAAAACTAAACACACTAAGAATTATTCAAGCCGTCAAACCGTTTTTAAGTTTAAGCGATACTAACGAACAGCTAATAATGTATATATATATACAAGAAGATATATATAAGAAGATAATCTCTTTCTTGAACAATAGTTTCAGTTTGACAATATTTTTTATTGTTATGTAGCATGAAATTTATACAACGCTATTGTAAGCAAATTTTAATATTATAATTATGGTTTTTCATAGTTGTTATTTTTTGTTACACGTATACTTACCATAGCTTATTTATTACCGTCAACTCTACAATAGATTGTACAATCTATCTAAGTATTTGAGTTATAGAATAAAAATACATCATCCAATAAAAAGCCTTATCATTATAGCCATAAAACACCTTTCAATTTGTACAACTTTTGACGAGAGTTTTAATTAAGTATCAACGTAGAGTTTTCTTACAACCCTTAGCAAGAGTTAATTACGTAGAAGATCTTTTCTAATTTAGATGGTTATTCTATTAATTAAAACATGTAAGAAAATATCTTTGACTTGAAATTAAATGAAGAATTTACCGTCTCAAATAAACAAAAGAAAATCGTCGCTATAAATATTTTTTCTACATTAAAACCTTGTTTAATGACGAAATTCACAGGAAAGAATTGTCTTACGCGAACAGGATTAATATACAATAGAGAATAAAGTAATTAAATATTTCGATTCATTAAATGAAATAAGCAGTACCTTTGTACAATTTTCTGTTTTTCTGTGTCCTTTCTAATTATTTTTGTGTGTGCATAAATTGTTAAATAAATTATAATTTAACATCGTCACATTACCAATGAATTTCAATATGACGTCATTCTTACTGTAAACAGATAAAGTTTGTCGTGAACGGTAGTGAAAGCACAGCGCCGATACTTACGATGCAGATGACTTCACAACACTCGAGAACTCAATAGAATATTTTTTTGTAGTGAACTTCCTAGAATCAGAATCACAGTAACAACTGAAGCTTTGACCATTCAAGCTAAAGTGAGTTTTATATGTCGATATTTGATAGTGATGATACTGTACACCATCATATTTCCACATAGGTTTTGTTTAGCTCCTCACAGTTATTTCGAAGTCATTGATCTATATGTATCTAAACAAAACGCAGCTTAACTAGCTGTCATGCATTCTGTCCCCGAGAGCTTTGCAAAAACAAAACAACTCTATGGTACCGACACTTACATATACCATATCGTGTAATCGTAGGATACCTAAACTTCTTGAAAACTGTTATATAAATGCTAAAAACAGCGACCCAACTAGCTGGTGTGCATTCTATTTTGTTGCATATATCGCTGTATATAAGAATTGTTTTCGTTTCTTACTGTCGTGGATTGTCTTATATATTTATAGAATATAGAATGTAAATTTTCAAAGCATTGAAATCCGTGTATTTACACTTTGGAACGATTACCTTACACGAGTCGATAAACGTACGTAAGGGAGTTTAAAGCACACCTCTATGTCGATAAACTCCGCTAGATACACCGCACCAATTAAAACTGACAGTTGCTATACAAAAAAGGTTCTTGTAACTACGCAATAAGGTTGCTTGCCAGTTTAAAGTTATATAACTGTTGTGCTGTTCGTTAAAGCCGGGGTCTAACCATTGGTACGATATGATCACCATCTCGATAGGAGGTAATAATCCGTGAATGCTTGGTACAAGTGACAAGCGTTTGAACTTTTCAAATTATTTATTAATGACAAAGTTTGCATATCAAAAACTCTTTTATATGTCAAAATATCTATTTGCTACGCAATTAGCTATTTCGATTTGCAAGTAAGTATTTTATCTGGAATCTAGGGATATTAAAAAAAATACCTAATCGCCCTAATTTAGGGTTGGCTTGAGCCCCTCAGTGGGGACGTATATACGTTGTTGATGATGGTGATTATAAGGTTTGTTATTTAACGACCTTTTGAGTAAATAAAGATTTTACACACTGCATAGATTTAAATTAAATTTGAACGGTCTCAATAACTACGTTCTTATAAATCACCATAACTGAACCATCCTACCGTTTGCACAAATATTTCAGCTGTGGAAAGCAAAGACGCAAGAAACTTTTCAGATTTAATTGAACGTTAAAAAGAATTAATAATGTAATTATATTTTATTTAAAAATACAATTATTAATTATAATTTAATCGTCATTGAAGAATTGAATCCGATAAGATTTCTCACTTAGTTTCGGTTTTATTGTAGTTTTTAATTTGTTTATTATATTGATGGGAAGCCAGTTAAAAAATCATGGACGTAAAAAATGCTTATATTGTGAAGCGTGAGCCTTGTAAGACAAATGTCGGATTAAGATGTACATAACATGATTTTATCACAAGATTGACTCGTTAAGATATCATGGAAGTAATGAAAAAGGTCGCGTGTCTAATAAATGTTTAATAGTAAATATTAAATATTTATTTCCGACTATCAATCCATTTTATGTTATAAGTAATTATAACAATATTTTTTTAATATTAAGTCAGGAAATGATTCGACACCACCTGATGATAAGCAGTAGAGGAGTCCATATGCGAAGATAGCTAGTGAAGCATGCGAAATACTGCCTTAGCCACCCTCACCTTGCCGGCCCTGTTGTATGAAGGAGGGAATACGTCTGCTGGTAAGGAATTCCACGCTGTCTGCTGTAAAGGAGTCACAAAATCTGATAGTGCGCAAAGTAGACGTGGCTACTGTGAAGGAGTGACTCCGTAGGGAGAGGAGGGGAGGGAGGGATAAGGTCGAAAAGCTCTTCAGAGCACTCTCAATGGTACAAACGATAAAAGGCACTAAGCGACGCTATGCGCGACGCAGCTGCAAAGGCTCTAGGGTGTTCGTTACCTCCGCATCGCCTATAATACGCATAGCGTGACGTTTCAATCTTAGAGAATAGGAAGAAATATTCGTTCCTAACAAATAAACATCTGCTCCGGCCGAGATTCTTATTCAGCCGAGAAGCGTGCAAATATGGGGCATAAACTGACCACTCGGTCTACAGTAATCAGGGTTTTTAATAATATAAATAAATGGTGTATTTTAATCCAAATCCTGTGGTGAAGTATTAGTTGAGTTAAAAAGACGCACCAAGCTCCAGCTAGCGTCGCAATACCAAGCAATCGAAGTCAGCGAGAAACTATAAACTATATTCAATACCACATCGCTGTATTTCTATAACTTGCACCGAACCCTTAACAAAGGCAGTTAAATCGCACGGCTCCAGCCCATCGTTCGCAATTTTTATGACGTATTCACCTCGTAAATAAGCGTTTCAGCTAATATTTACTGGGTCACCGTTTTTTTTAATATCGTAGTAAATAATATCTTAAGTTTTATTAAGGATAACCTGACCCTGACTTGATATAAAAATATGTTTAGAATACATTAAGACTATTTTATAACAACAACTTGATTGTTCAATATTAATAATTCAATTTTTAGCAATGCCAAAATCACAGTTGAATTTTGTTTTTGGTTATTGAATGATACATTGTATTGGACTTATATTAAAACTTTTTCCATTTCGCTCGTTTCATTTTCATCTCGCCGTGTGACACGAGCTATCGATTTGAGTATGATAGAGTTCTAAATTACTAACGTAAATTATTAAAAAAAAGTCCACTGTACATTTTTTTTTTAGAATTTCTCAGCTTTTACAAATAATTATTCTGATATTTAGGGCGAAGAGGAAACCAACAAATACGTGATCATTAAAAACGGTTCAGTAATTCTGGAATTATTGACGGTGTAACTAATGCGAATTTGTTTAATATTTATTAAACATTATCCATGTGTATGTGTGCGTTTTTTCGTTATATAAATTATCTAATATATGCATTAGTTACACTCAAAAATAATCGTTCATTATAGAAAAAGACAGCTGACCGTAGACTTCATTTGACGTTTCTAAAATTGCGATCGTAACGTAATTTAGCGGTATATCCACATATTAAAATATTACGGATCGTCTAACGTAAAATCTTAACGTTTCTAAAAGTCGTACTTTCCATTTCTAATTAAAATTGTTTGAAAGAGACGCAGATAACTCAATTTTAGATTTAGAGAATGCCAAAGTATTGTGGAGAATCTTTGAGAAATCTAACCGATTTTAATATTTATTGTGTTTTCTTTGTTTCAGGTAAATTCGTGGTTATATATCTATTTTGAAGGTATTTTCATATTCATCAAAAGAAAAATAACAGCCAGAAAGAGTGCAAGCAACTAAGTTCTTATATGCAGAGCAAGACTTATATACAAAGAGAAAAAATAAATTTAAGAATAAGCTCAGAAATTAAACAGAAATGAATAACAGAATAGCTTAGAATTAGCTTAAAACAGCGTGTCGCTGTGCACAGATAACTCATCATGGTTTGTGAGCCGCAGCTCGAGAATATACTGTAAAAATGTTAAGTTTTATATAGATAGATAGATAGATAAAACATTTATTTCCATTTCTACATCACACACAATCCATCCAGACAGTACATAGATTGAAAGATAAACATTTTATAATAAAGGTATTAAAGACCTTGACCTTGTTTTGAGAAACAACTAGAAATAAAAAGTTAAAAATAATTTTATTTTAATATTAGATAAATGAAAAATTGTAAGCCACATTATCACGTTTTGTTAGTTAGGTAGTTATATAATCTGTGACAAGAGAAACCAAATAAAGCTAAATTATTAAATGTCTAGAGAGAGGGAACACTAAGGTTCGTGTAATCGACGATACCCAATCTGAGATACTTATACAACTGCCGACTCCGACTCGTAGAACGGAGCGTGGAATTCCTTACCAGCACACGCATTCCCTTCCTTAATACAACACGGGTTCATTTAAAAGCGGCGTGAAAAAGCACTTTTTGGGTCAGCAAGGTGAGGGTGGCTAGGGCAGTATGTCTATATCGTCACATATGAACTCCTCTACTCCTTATCATAAGGTGGTTTCAAGTCATTTGCTGAGCTTAATATAAATCAAGTCAGTGCGCATTCAGCCCAGCATTTCAAGATGGTTTTGCGCGGCAAACAATTGTAGAGCCCTAGGTCGGGGTTAATTAAAATAAAAAAGAAACTATTAAATATAAAAACGGAATATATTTCCAGAAAATAATTATGTCTTCCCTTCGAGACGGTAGAGCCAAATGAATGAGAAATTCACCGCGGAGCAATCGTTAGTGAATTTGATTTCTTGTGATCGATCGTTCACTTGTTACAGTTCACAAAATGTGCAGAGATTTCGATATAACATTGTGTAAATATTATGAATTTAAACTACTAGTCACCGAAGCACGTACACGTATCGACCGCAGTCTTATGTTTGACTCCGAGTTGGAACAATCTAACTTTTCCAATTGCTGGGAACTTTGATTACTTGATCTTATCAAGCGTTGCTTTAAATTAAGTGGTCTATGATTTAAGTGAACCACAGATGCAATTCAAATATGTGTTAGAAAGCTTAGTAAATATTCTATTTGACTTTGTTCTTACATCTACCGGGGTGTCTTGTCTTGGGAAGAACAGCCAAGGAACTCAGCAAGACTCGTCCTCATTTTACAATGAAATATTCACTGTAATTGAAAAACAGATAAAATTATTGTTGGTTTGATACAACATTTTAAATCATAGAAATGTTAAATATAATCATTAAAAAGTATAATATGACTATTATGCTTAAGATATACAATAAAAATGTAAATTTAGTGTATTATTATAATCGAAATATTTATAAACCATTGAAGTATTTTTAAAGAAAATTTTGTTTAAAATAGATTTGGGTTAAGATAGTTCACTTACTTTTTTTTATAGAAAGTTGAATTTGAGTTGAATTTGTTTTTTTTCCAAATAAAAAGGTGGTTATTACACAATTTACGAGTACAATTGAACTGCACGAGCCATCTTGATCTTGCCAACTTGTTAATCCATCTAGTTGGACTTTATACTACTTAATACAAATCAGACCAATCACTCGATTTGCCTTGTGAAATGTTAAGATTCAGAAGAGCAAGTTTATTGGTAACCGACTTCAAAAACAGGAGTTTCTCAATTCTTAAATACTTCTTTTTATGTTTTTTACGTTGCTTGTTGTCAGAATTGGACGTAATTCTACGTTAATAGATATCAGAAAGTGAAGAAAGACAGATAAATATTTTTTATTGGATTACTTCTGAAATTACATTTTATTTTTTTAGTGTTTCGAAGACGGTTTTTAGTGTTTGTTCCAACTACATCGTAAGCATACAACATGCTGCCCTAGCCCTTCACCTAATCAGCTTAAACATTTTTCTGCGATATGAAATAACGAAAGTATTAAGATCTTTTGAGTGTGATATTGAAGAGGAGTAAGTGTATTTCTTAGAAACGTGCTAATAAATAGGAAGTAAGAGGCTTAAATACCTATTAGACACAAAATTACACAAACTTAGGAGGTCTATATTGAAAGCGGTTCTATTCAGGTCATGACCCCCTGGTACTTATGAACAGTGGGCATGAATTGACGTTTGATTTGTCTATTACGTATTACGTATTTTTTTAAATAAAAAGCTCAGCAAATGACTCGACACCACCTGATGATAAGCAATAGATGAGTCTATATGTGAAGATAGCTGGTGCAGCAGGCGACATACTGCCCTTATGTACAAATACCAAATATATACACACATAATATATGTTAGGAGCTATGGAAGTCATACCTCTCAAGTTGCAACAGATGTATCTTTATTTTGTGTCTGCACCGAGTAATTGATTGTATTATCTAAATAATACCGTATTACTAATAAATCTTATTTCATTTCAATATATCGTATTTGTATTAGAATATTTAATGCGTATTACTTTATATAGTTTAATATATTAAGCATAGGCATGGGTATATACTGATCATGCTCCCCTTTCAAGAGTCTATTGCAAGAGATTTCATTTGAAATACGTAGTACATTATTTCCTAGTTTAATATATCTTATTAAATTGTATGTATGTATATTAACAAATTAAGTGTTAATAATCGATAAAGTTACTAGGCACCATGGCGACCGAGTATCACAAACTCAGCCCTAGTCAAAAGATCTATATTACGTGATAACGAAATGTCACCTTGGAATTCTATGGATTTGACCACAGACAAATGCTTACTGGAAATTTCCATTAAATTTGAATCAATAATGAAAGAGACAATTTATTTAATGTTATTAAATGATATTGTTAAGTTGGCTACGTTAATACCAGGTATAAATTTGGAAAATAAGTCTTTGTAAATATTATAATGCATTAACTTTGTTGTAATTATTTTAATCTAAGTAATTTTATTATTTTGCGTATTGATAAGCTATACTAATCTTCGTATCTATCAACATACATTTTTGTTCGTTAATCTCGCTAAAACTCCAAAACGGCTCTAAATTGGGCAATTAAGAATCATTGTTTTTATTTATTTTCCTTAATACTTAATTAGTGATTTATAAAATAATAATATATCCTTCAAAAGAGGCGTGATTAAGCATCTCCCAGGTCTCTCATGTAAGCAAGATTAAGATGGAATGCAATGCATAGTTTCACTATTGTATAGCAGCACTAGCCACATTTTTATTTTAACTTCACTTCTACTTACCATCCAATAGCAATTTGCTTGATGTTTCTTTAAAAAAATGCTCCGTCACTACTGATAGGCACACAGAATAAATAATAAATTTTTAATTATACGACGCTAAATATATTTACGGTTTAATAAGATTACAAATGTTACGAAAGTCAAAGGCAGACATAACTAACCTTCACGTAAAACAAAGAATACATAAAAATTTAGTGACTGTGAGTCAGTTTTAAATTCTAACCATTTCACTGCCACGCGGGGGGATCCCCCTACAGTAAGGGTAATTGAATCTTCGTCTCGTATCCAGTAGGTACGTGTCTCTGCGAATTGAAAGCCTATTACCATTGGATTTCTTACCCGTTTTGTGAGTAGATTATCCTGTATTACGGTTAAGTGATACGAGAGTGAGTATTTTGTAGATATAGCCTTTGAGATTGTGTGGCAACAAGGTGTTTAAATTTTAATCTTTTTAGACGGATTTATTGCAATATGTATATGGAGTGGTTCAAGCAGTCTGGTTTGATTACATCAAAATAACTTTTACCAGGGACCCTGAATAGGTCAATCAAAATTCGTAAACCCGACCTCTTCGTTTCAGAAGGCACGTGAACCTGTTAAAACCTACCACCTTTGGAATAAAAAATAAACTTAAATAGCACCTTTTACTCACTGTAGGGTTATCTTAGTAAAAGGCCAGGTTTTACTCCCGGAGCACCTCGATCCAATGGGATCTTTGTGCTTCACTATAGTGTGGTTATAATGTGGATTACTATACAACGTAGTGTTGTAAGGTTGGTTAAGATAGACATATTCTCAATCTTAAATACTTATATTATTGTTAAAAGTATTTATTGATTGCGGTTGCTGTTGTGCAGCGGGTAGGTCCATAAACGGATTCCTCCTCGACAAAAAGTAAAGGTGCAATCAAGTCTACGACCGAAAGCGGTAACCGTAGCTTGCAAAATCAGCGGTATTGTTAATCGCGCGTTTTTGTAAAACCTCGATATTAGTTGTGTTATGGGACTATTTAGTCTTTTCAGACTGTTTTGTCACTGTGACCTGCAAGATCTATTATGACTGGCCATTTATAGGGTTTTCTGTTGGCCTCTATAGGGAAGTTTATTCCGCCATTTGAGCGTACGCGGGAGAAAGTTTCTCTCAAACAGTACTGTATTTTTTCTTTACCTTTTTGGTTCCAACGTGTGAGGGTGAACTGCCTGCTGGTGGCGAGCGGTGCAGAAGAAGTGCGGTGATAGAAGGACCCCAAGGAAAGAGGACTACCACCATGCATTCGCAAATTTGGAGCGTATATGGAATTTAATCGTATATCTATTATAGAAAAGTCACGAAACCGTAGTAAGGGAATCAATTTATAAAACAAATGCTTGCTGGTGGAGCACGAATGATATCTACAAATTGATTGACAGAAGAACTTTATTCTGAATACTGTAATGCCGTCATTCGAGTGGCAAACGACAGGTGCGCTTTTAAAAAGGTCCCTGTGAATACCTACAAGGAAATAGGATAAATTTATATGCGAAGAGTCAATTAGGTTGAAAATCGAATGCACGTTTGAAGTACTTTTTCTCTTTGTGAGATTAGGAATGCATTTTCCAATAATTGTTTCAATTAGTGATAATGCTCAATGAAACAGCGTACTGGCAACGACATATCTTGGATATCATTTTTTTTCAAATTCTTTTGTACGATATAATAATATTAAATAATATATTTTCATGTTGTATTCTTACACAATGTAATTCTCACGACATATTTGCTGATCGCTGTCATATTTTTTAAATTTCTAAAATCCTATATATTTATGTACTTGTAGCCAACATCAAAGCATGCTCAGTCAGTAAACAATCTTCAAAAGTAAGTATACGAAGTAGTAATAAGATTTGTCAGTTTGATTTTTAAATTTTCATAATGACATGTATTTTAGTAGACACATTATGTCCAAATAATGCCTATGTATGTATTTTTAGTAAATTATTTGTCATGTATGTATTCGTTAAACGTCGCCATCTACATTCGAAATAATTATTTTTTAATCCAGTCCAACGTAAGTAACTGTTAACGCATATTATTTAAAAAATAATTTACTTAAAATTTAAGAACAACTTACCTTATAATTAATAACTTAGCTAAACCGAAAATATTTTGTGTAAAAAAAAAAAAAAAAAATTAAGGTGATTTTCTAATGGGTCAAGCTAGGGGCGAGGGGCGAGGGAGGGAGCCGCTCATCAGTTAATATGCCAACCTATAAATGTACGCATAGTCAGTCTAAATGCGCAGGCCACACGCTTCTCTTCTCAACTTTTGTGGTCCACCAGCTTTTTATAAAAATATAATTTTCAGTGCCTTTTATTTTACTGAAATTATCACCACGCACCGTTATTGAATTCGTCGTTACATTGAAGAGATCGCTTTTATCGATAAAGCCATCCTTTGTACAAAAATGTTAAACCCTTTGTATTTCTTTTTGATTATTATCTCTACACTAGCAGTACTGTAATCCTGAATGAATCGGTTTTACCCAGCAATTACATTTGTAGTTACAAATGTAATTGCTGGGTGTGTATGAAACTTCCCTTTAAGGTCCTGTTATTCTATGTTTCCTGAACAATAAGTTATCGTGAACGGATGCACTATAAGTACTTTATCTTGAATCCTGTCCATCCTAAGGTTACCTGGAAGAGATCGCTTTTAGCGATAAGGTCGCCCTTTGTATAAAATTAGTTAAAAGTTATTTTGAGTGTTTCTCTTTTTGAATTGGCTGATGTACAATAAAGTTATATTCTATTCTATAAGGCTTCATTTGTCATTCATGCCTTTAAATTGCCTAATTAGTTATGTGACTATAAAATCTTGCTATCCTACTCTTTTTACTTATTGAGGGACAGAGACTTTATTTATGACGCGTATAAAAATTTAGATATTAACGCCTTAATAATCGCAAGCCGTTAAAACACGTTAATTAAACGTTTAAATTAATTTTATGGCTGCTATCCCAAAATATAAACTTCGTGGGCGCATTTTAATTAATAAATTAGAACCTTATGTCATGGGTCACGATTTAGGATTTTATTTGTTAAAATTTAATCAAATTTTATTTTCTGAATGCAAAAGGATATAAATATTTAATAGAAATTTAACATTATCGTTACTTCCTGTGATGGCTATTGCATAATCTTCGCTACTATTTACAGCCTCTGTAGGTGTACTTTCAAAAGAATCTACTTTAAAACACAAAAAGGCAAAATAAATTGTATTAACGGAATTATTCAATTTAAAAGTAGACTTTTCCATGTGTTTAACGTGAAGAAATAATCTTTTCAGCACTATTGCTTGTTTTCCTTCTGCATAAAACATCCAAATGCATAAAGAAGGTTTTTAATCAAAAAGTTTTATATACAAAATGTTTATATGAAATGACTATTTTACAGCGTAAATACTATTAATACAATTTTTTTTAAATTATATACCCATTCATAACGTAAACGAATAAAACCGCCGTGTAACCCAAAAAACAAAAAAGTAATCAAACCAAACCTTAAATAGAGCATTAAAGTATTACTCTTAACAATTGTTCAGACTGTAATAGCTATTGGAGAAGGTCGTTCAATGCACGTGCGGATATGTCATTTCCACTCGCCCTTCTAGTTTCCACAGAGGAACTGGATATTTTACTGACAGTGCAATGCTGTTAACATTATTTTTATTACGACTCGCTTGACTAAGGTAATCAAGGTGTTAGCTAGCCAAATTAGATAAAGCTCTATCACTCTTACTGTCTAAAAATACACAATATTTATCTTATGTCATTTATCTAATATCTCACACATGTTAGTTATATTAATGTACACACATTTAATATTTAATTGTTTTTTTCCTATCTATAATTTAAATTATAAAAAGCCCTCGGGTTGTAGCAGAATATCAGTGCTTTGTTCACATCCTGATGTGAACAAAATTAGTCACTGAGTTGCGACCCTTTCGCTCTTCTGCAGCGCACACAAAGGTCTTTGATATCTTCTATTATAAAATTTGTATTTTATCCAATAGGAAATAAAGACTTTATCTATCTATCTATCTATCTATCACCAACTTAACAAGCAGAAGATTTCTGCCTTCATTGGAAATAAGACCCTGGACCTAATGATCAGAAGTACATAGTCTCAGTCACTAGATAACAGAGGCAGTAAATAAGGTCAGATGAGATTAAGTAAAACCCTATCATATCGAATTTCATTCAATTTTTTTTCAAAACAATATTATACTTTCAGATAACGCCAGCAGAATTGACGTTATTTACGTCATTAATCTATAAACGAAAACAGGTCTACGATCACTTGTCTGTACTTAGATGATTGTTTGACACCTAAATAACCAAATATTTTTTTTTCAGTACAAAATGTTGACATAACGGAATATCGTGACCCCGAATATTTACACAACGTGATAATAATAAAAAAATTACGGTAACAGCCAAACGATAAAATCTTGATACTTGCTCGGAAATAATGTTATGTTTCCATGAATAAAATACAAATTGGATGATAATAGCGAAAATCTGGAACAAATTGGCTTTTACGAAATTGGTTGAAATAATTTATAATTTTTTTTATGTTGTATATGCTCTGAGTAGCAAGATCATTTGCCTGCACTCTTATGGAGGTGGAAGTGTAGGTCTCATTGAAGTCTTTGTTAGAATACCTACTTCTTCTTCTTCTTCTACTTCGTAAGGGCGACCACCACAAATAAACGTCTATTGCGCCTGTTTTACGTTGGAGGGTGTGGGGCTGGTTCACTCCAGCTATCCTAATTCCACCAGGAAGTTACTCAGTGCTTTGACGTCACTAAATGCCTCCCGGAGTCTACCCAGGGATCTCAGGTAGGATGCCTGGTAATTGGTCACTCCGTTGCATTCCAGCAGTACGCGGGCAGCTGTTAATAGATTAAAGAGTGATATTACAAGGGAAATAAGTCATATAATATTAATTAGAGCAATTAAGCAAGTATGTATTACATAAATCTAAGGTTTTTGTATTATATTACGCGTCAAAAATAAAACCTCCCTTTTTGGCTTCAAAATAGATGTGTAAAGAGTTATAGAGTAGTACACATCGTTAAAGTTCAGAGATGAGGCAAACTACAATTCAAATATAACTTTCTTTATTTTAGAATTAATGTGTATTCTCAACGATGGCTAAATTAGAACTGCCCTCTTTCCCCGCATCTCTACCCTCACGTAGCACAGGGACGTCTACGGCGTAGTACATACGGCATGGCGTAGTTAATGACGTCACGTCGTAGCACTGCACTAGGTATCTCGTAAATTCTTTTTTTATTATAAGCGGCAGTGGTTTGAATTTTTGGATAAATAAATAAATTTAAAATATGCGTCAACTATAGAGCTTCGTTGAAGGCACTGTCCCTCGGTAATGCGCCATCATTCTGAACGCGGTGTCCCTCTGTGGGATTTACTGAGGTTGGATCGCTGGCCCAGGTGACTCTGCACCGTTGCTCTCGTGCTGTGGTAGTAGCGACAAAAATTCCATGTTTTCTAAGATCTTAAGGTCTTGTTGCAAAAAAATGTATAATATATTGAATAACGAAATCAAACATTTCCTAATTACTTTGTTCAAATAGTAACCAAAAATATGGTTTGTCGAATATTTCTGTTAATCCATAAACGAGTTCTGTTAGTTTTAAGTAACATATGTAAATATTAGACTTAATCTTTTAATTTACAAAATTTTAACTCGATTATTTATATTCGGTATGAATACTTAACACCGATTGTAATTTCTTTACTTTGAAATTAATATCATATTCATAAAAAATAATTAAAACGCCAACTTCTCATAGAATATATGATATCAAATTTTTTTGGTTACCATCAACAGATGTATTACATATCTTAGGTATTGAAATATCTCAGTAATAATCTTCAGGTAATTATATATAATAATGTATTAAATTTGATTTATTTAATTACGTCTGTTTAAGTTTGTTATCGATATAGTTTATAAGAGCATTGTTACTAACACTCTATATAATAGAATAGATATTTCCGAAATTAATTATAATTATTAAGAATGTTCGCATACAGTACTGCCCTGTCTGTAACAGTCTTATACAAAACGAAATTAATACAATGATGTCATTAATAAAGGACGACTCGAAACAGAATTACTTATCCCAAGTTAATTAACATTTTAATGTTAAAAGCAGAATTGAAAAGTAATGATAAGAATGATTCTTAAATATTAAGATATTCCTAAATAACCAAAGAAAACTCTGAGGAGGCTTTGACTCTTTCTTTGTAGATTTTTGCTTTTTAATATCGATTAGTTGAACGTGTAACTTTGTTAAACGTACCTGCAATAATAAAAAAATACATAATTTTCGTGGAAAGTTCTCTTTACGAGGAATCAGAGTGTATCTGAACTTTTTTAGTAATCAAAATGGCGTCTCTATAGAGCTGGGCATACCTTTCTCTCATTTAATCGATAGAAAAAAATATATTTTGTTGAAATTTGAAATGATGGGTTTTGAAGGTAGCTGGTGATTTTTGCCGCATATCTGCGTCAAATATATGTCTGTTTTAATAATTATTGCTACCAGGTTGTTCATACATAAATCGTCGTATCCGACGAAAAGTGGCGTAATTACATCACAGTAACTTTTCAGGAGAAGCGTTTTTGTGTTCATTTAATAACATGATTAAGATATTGATACTGTTTTAATTTATTAACATGTACAAGCATCCTGTAGTTGGTCTAGACCAGTTTTTTGGTAGTTATAATATATATTGAATAGTTAAGTTCCTTAATTCCTTTTTCTCCGTTGTATTTGTACTAGAAAGCGCCCAGCTTTGGTCCTAAGGTACATCGTGACCTTTTGTGCGGGAAATATTGAGGTCAAAATATATTTTGACGTAGAATAAAGACACAAACGGTATTATGTCTTCATCTCTTCTATACATTTGTTTTTTTCGGTTCCGAAGAAAAATGCCACAATCAACACAAGTGCTTTTATCTGCGTTTTACGAGAATTATGTGACTACATAAAGTTAAAAATATTTTCTGGTGTAACTAAGTAATTTTTGATAGATAAAACAGAGTAATAATTGATTATTAAATATATAGTTATAACATTAAAACATGAATAAATTATAATTTATTTCCTTCAAGATTTTATTTTCTCACCAAATCTTTCTTTGCAACATAACCCAATAGTTTTCGAGCTCGACGTTTCATTATCAAATGATCACTGTTCACTACCAGTTATTTTTCCTAACCTAATACGAACAACAAATGCAGTCACAATTGCTGTCCGCGGAGTATTGACCGAGTGGCGCTCGCGCCTCCACCCCGGCTTGCTATAACACTTTTCGCGCCGTCTAAAGATGGCCCGAACGGCGATTGTAGTTTGCCGCCATGAAATTGTGGCCCATTAATTAACTTGAATATCAAGAAAAATATTTAATATTTAATTAGAATTAGACTGAAAGGTGCCTAATTGAAAGTAGAATGTAAAAATGAAATAAAAGAGAATAACCTTAATGATCATAGGGGCAGTTTTCGTCGGATACGATGAAATGTCATGTGGACTAATAAATATGTTTGGCCAAATCAAAATGAAATATTAATTGATTAATTGAGAACATTACTTATTAAGATAATTAATAAATATATGTAAAATATAATAAGACGAGAACCCTGTAATAAAGGCTTTAAATGTTGTTTCTTTTGTCTTTACAGGCGAGTGATTTTATGTAATTATTATTATTTTGATTGTCATGTTGTAAAAATGTTTCTTAAATAAAGCTTTTGTCTTTACAGAGAAACGCAATTATGTTTTTGTTTCGTTTATAAATTGTCATTAAGAATATCCTTATAAGACAACATTTTTGCAAGTATTTCAGGGACCATGGAAAAATTAAGGTCTAAATTTGCTGTAATATCATCAGCAGATGGTAAATCAAACAATACGTGTATAACTTCATTTACGACATATGATGAACAAACTTTCGGAATACCAGATGATTACTAAATTGTAAACCAACACCCAGAAATTACAAATACTCATAATTATAACAAGGTAAGAAAACTATAAAATAAAAGACATCAATCAAGGAAAATATGGATCAATTTAAAAGGAAGAATCATCAAATAATCAAAGGTATTAATAATATTTCAATGATGAAAAAAACTGAAATTTAACCGATTTTTACTTGGAAGAAATTTGAATATATGCCCAGTAGCTCTGATCAAACGTTAGAAAATTTACTTGAAGATAAACAGTCAAAATCTGAAACAACAAATCTTGGAAAAAAACAAAGAATTTCGCTATTGAAAAATTTACGAGTAAAAATTCAAATGCTTACAAGTGAATCAAGGTTTTTAATAAAGAATATGAATGTTTCCAGATCGGAAGAAAATAGAAATGTTATATTTTTTTAACGAATACTCGAGTGTTGGTTGATATAGCTGCATGCTAATGAAGCACACTGTAGAATGGGAAAGGAAGACGTGAAGGAATTTTTTTGAGACGTTTCCAAAGGAAGTTCATTAATTAGGTTTCGCCTTTTTTTACGAGGAAGAATTAACGAATCTACCCCCTACGATCACTAGGTAAGGAACGGGCGTGTGTGGGGCTCACTCACTGCCTCAATAGAGCGTCACTGAGAATACCCACTAAAGCTCCCCCCATGGAGTTACTGGGGAGTACCTTCACGGGCAATGGAGTTACCAGGGAGATCATTAGTATTATGTATTGTGTTAATGATATTCTTAGTTCTACTCTAATAGTATATTGTTAAAGTACATTTAGGATTGATCTAAACTCATATATGTATATCATAGAGATGGGACCGTGGTGGCCTGATGTACAGGCATCAAACTTTGTGGAAGTCTATTGTTAGGCACTATGTTTTTTTTAGTTAGAAGAAGAAGAATGATATTTAGAAGTTTGATATTTATTTTATCCTTATATGAAATAAATATTTTAATACTTTGTGGAAAGAAAGAAATAATATTATTTTTATTATTATTAATTTGTGTAAAGAAACTCGAATTATCTAATATTTAAGTGAAATAAAAAAAATTGTAATCGGAAATTTTAAAAGTTATAATTTACAAAATATTGTAGTAAGTATTACAATATTTAAGCAACAAAAATAATCATTAGTAGCTTGAAGTTAATAGTTAACAATTAACTTCAAGCCACCATGCATGCGCACGCGCGCGCGCGCTTTTGAATGTGTGTGTGCGCGTGTATGCTCGCAGACCTGTGTGTGTGATCCAATATCATCTCTGCACACTTTTATTTACGTTGAATATAAAGAATTTCTATCTACCTATCAATAAATAATAATTAACAAGCCTATTATAGCCAAACGCGAAGTCTCGCTTCATAAATATCGTACTATCACCATTAATGTCGGTTGTATGTAACATTATTATCTTAGGCACCTAACATATCCATTAATGTCGTACACATATTACACGACGAGTGTTTCATATAAACGACCAAATAAATTTCAGCATATAATCGTACTGGGAACTAAGAATTGGTATGGATATTGTTACGAAAAGATTCGAATATTTATTTTATCATACAGTATGCTATTGGTATTTTTAATTATCGGTAATTCGTTGGCGTCGTGTTTTTTTAATATAAAGCACAGAAAATGACTCGACACCACCTGATGATAAGCAGTAGAGGAGTCCATATGTAAAGATAGGTAGTAAAGATAGCCCTTCTACCTTTCGATGTCACTTTTTATTATTATATCATACTTTGAGCATTATTTAATTTATATATTCTCCATATTAGTGTCCATAGCACAAGCACTTGATGTAAACATCATAATCATCATGAACAGCTCATGTTAGGCTTTAGTCAACCAGACTGGTCAAGTGCGGGTTGGTCGACTTCACACAAAACCTTAGGATTATTATTGACATGATAATGCTAAATTTTAACTATTTCTTTACGATATGTTAACTATATGTTTGTTTTTTTAACTATATTTTTACTGTTTTTATGTATTTAATTATTTTAGTATTGGTCACTTTTCGCATATATGGGGCTACTGGAAGAGATTTCTTATAGAAATAAGCAGTACCTTTGTACAATTCTCTAATATTTTGTTGTGTTCTTTTAATTGTCTTTGTGTGTACATAAATTGTTAAATAAATAAATAATATATATATATATATATATATATATATATATATATATATAGTACGTGCAAGTGAAAAAATAATATTTATCATAATATAAATCAATTTATAAAGTTCAATACATCTACGAAGTTTGGAGCTGCTAAAATTATTATTTAATTAGTTAATAATCAAAACTTAGTTTCTTTACGAAGAAAACTAACTTTTAAGGTTACCACATCAATTTTGATTATTACATCCATTTACACTTAAGTGGAAACACCATCTGGCTACTGGGAAATTAAATAGTAGAATTAAGATATAAATTAATGAAGAAAAGTAGTTATAAGGACCTCTATTTGTTAGTGTCTTAAAACCACTTACAAACACTCCATTATAAATATTACGCTTAATATACCTTATTATATTAACTTAAATAGCTTTCTTTATAAGATTTCGGTCTGGCGTTCACGGTCTCTTGCTTATATAGCTTGATGTTATCATAATAAAAGATAACTCTCTTATACATTTCAACCGTTCATTCTCAATTTCTTTCTATAAAGAAGTTAGTTGCGCAGCGTTTAACACTAGATATACCAGCGATTTGAATATATGTCAACAACAAAAATTATATTTGTTACTAATGTATATAAAATAACATTAAGTTTATAAAACGTACTCTCCAATTATAGCTAGAAAAGTCATAACATCATTTCTGAAAAAAAAAAGTGTAATATAGAAGGACTTTTGAATTGAAATTGCACGACCAGTCTAAATGACTGGTCTGGTAAATCTAGTGTTAAATAATTGAGGTCTAACATCCCTTTGAAAGTCCATGTTGAATGGAAGGCTTTGTCTTTCCTGTAAGGGTCGTTGAAAGGATCTGCCCCTACGTTTTAATCCTTACTGACCCATTCTCGAGAGATTCTGCAATTGATAGTGATAAAGCAGCGAGAATAACAATACAAAGATAGAAGCTAAGTTCTTTTGAAAATTGTCAAATGTCATTTAGTTCGTAATACTACAAATTGGAATTAATTTGTTAATATCCATTACATCATGTCAATAATATTTATACACATAAACAAGAAATGAAATAGTCACTACTTATTACTATAATTACAGGTAACCCTATTGCGAGAGAGAGGCACATATTAAGAAATGACGGTTTGTAAATAAGACAATAATACCTGTTGCTTACATAAAATTATAGATACATTAACAGGTTAATCGCCAAGAAAAAAATCTGAAATATTTTCACATGGGCCATGGTAGCTTTATTAGATAGTTTAGTTAAAAATGTATCAAGGAAACTTCGCGTACGTCAGACATATATGTCTGACGTGGCTCATGTATAACTTCTTAGCGTCAGACACATATGACTGACATGGCGATTAGCATGTTAAAACTGAAATAAAATGTACAATAAATTATTTTATATTAAAAAGAAATATTTGACATTTTGACTTTTGACTTTTTTGACTTTTTTGACTTTTTTTGACTTTTTTGACTTTTTGGACTTTTGACTTTTTTGACTTTTTTGACTTTTTTGACTTTTTGGACTTTTGACTTTTTTGACTTTTGACTTTTTTGACTTTTAATCAATTGATGATAAATAAATAAAACATTTTAGAAAATAAAATGTCAAGTTGTAAACAAATACTTTAATAGATGAATATTATCATAACTTAGTGTTGCCATAAAAAATAACAACATATAACCAAGTCAACAATCCTGTCCGTAAGCTAATTTTTCATAGAAGCTGAAAACGAAACACACGTTATTTTTACAATCCCTTTACAACGAAAAACAGAACTATCCTTTGAGATACTTAATCCGAGCCTCGTAATACATAGAAGTGTTAGTTTGGGATTATTCTTGGCAAAGTAAACATTTTCTTTACCATCCCTCTTGTCTATTTGAATCTTATATCTTTGATATACAAACCATATTTGATTGAAAAATACTTGGATGTATATTGTGATGAGTAGAGATGGGGCAAAATTAGTTGTAAAAATATCGACATATAAAAATGATACGCTTTATTGCAAATACAGACAATTATCATCGTGTTAATAACTCAGTAACTTAGTAACTAGTAGAAAGCAATTAGTTATTCTGCTCCAACACCAAGCTTCCTAAAAGAATTCTAGTCACTTTTTTTCAAATTAAAAGCATAGGAAAGAACTCGACACCTCCTAGTATTAAGGAGCCTGAGGAGACTTATTAGTATTTAAATTGAATTAATTAATTAATTTTTAAATTGATTTAAAATAATTTATTTTTGCCTGTTTAGGCAAAAAAGCAATAACAGGGCCTTTGAAGTTGGTCGTTATTTTTCTTTTTTGCATGGCGCATAGTAAAGAGTTTCACGAGCTATATCTGTGATATAGATATAAGCTTCTTATTCTCTGAGGTATTGAGGTGAAGACAGTGACATTATGACTCCCTGGACTAGCACGCACACTTCCGAGTAAGAAAGGCAAGGTTATGTTTAACCTTACATATCATTCTTTATAGCATAGCCAAAAGAAGTCGCTGAGTGTTGCTATAGCAGCCACGAGGCTCCAACTTCTGAACAAAGGTCTACCACAACGACTTTAATCCGACTGGTAGTATGTTGCCCGTAACGAGTACCTAGTTAAAAAAATTTCATGCATTTGCAATTTTTATCGAAATTATGCAAAGGGTGCCCATCTCTAACTCGTAGCTATTGGAAATCAAAACATAAGCGTACATGGAACTCTGTGTCAATATTACGTGACTGGAATGACCCTTGAAGGCTAACGAGTGCTTAGGGTCAGTCGATAATGCTGCGGTTTCATTTGAGATGACTTTTGAAAAGGTTACGATAAATAACCTTGACTGTGGAATTTACAGACCATTTTCAGGGATTGGATCCGAAAGGTATATGTACAAACAAAGAATTGTATCTTAAGATGAATTTGGTAGGCTTTCAGTCAAAAACGGAATGATGTCTTTTCATATGAACACAAATTTTGCATAGGCATGTGAATAGTTTTTGATTCTGAACACAATTTCGCTGGCCTTTTGGAGGTAGTTAAAGGCTGTTATATGGGTGCTCATACTGTCTGCCAGAGTGACCAGGCGGTACTGGAAGCTCGAAGTTTGCACAATATAACTGCCTCTGTGAAAGAATTCTAGCATGATCGCCAACTCGCAAAGGTTCTTTACCTGTTTGGTTTGACAACAACTTTAGCTCTATCAATAAGAACTGTAAATGTGAATGTCAAATGAAATCCTGAATTCGCTTGCAATAGGATTCTTAAGAAATAGTGACCCCATATTATTTGGTCTGAATGAAATTCCCACTAATTAGCACAATATTACTTATACTATAAACATTCTAGAATGGTCTGTTTGGCCACCTTCCAAGAAGGTTCTTTTTCATAAAATTTTAGCAGTAGCTCACTCTATAAGAATGTCATGTGTAAAATTCAAATGGCAAAAGGTGGCATCAGATTATTTATTAACAGAATTTTATTGTCATGTCATTAGATTGTCCTCAAAAGAGATGTGAAGAAAAATCTTCTAGGTTGGGAATATCAAGATTGGTAGTGGTATCACTAGCCACTTTTTTATTTGGACTCCACTTCTACCGTCATTTGCGGTCTTTTTATGGAAAATAATCCCTCTAGCTAATACAATATTACTGCTTTTATGACAAAATGATAGAAAGATCTCTATTTCCTTTCTTTTATGCAGATAAGGCAACTGAAATCGCTTACCTAAAGGGTTTAAGGTTACATCAATTAGTTGGTTATTAAATGAATCTTTTAAGTCACACACTAAATTTAACTAAAAATTTTGCAAGCCTTTTAAAATTAGGTTTACAGTTGGGTAAAAGCACCTAGTTAAGCTTTTATCCAAAATATGATAGCCTGAGCTACCGACCCCTCAGTCCAAGCTTTCATTGTAAGATAGCAAATCACTAAAACAAGTTTATATATTTTCAACTTTATTGCAATATCACGACGCCAGTAAAACACTTAATCTCATATCCTGCACTTCGTGAAACTAATTGAACTGCATCGTAAAATTCGTAAATTTACCGGGCGAGGGACAAGTTACGCCTTTCATTAGACGTTTAATTGGGTCGCACAGTTGGTAGTATCTCTATCTTTTTCATGATAAGTCTGTCTTAATCTCTGACAACAAGTTAACATCAGTACTATTATGCGTAAATTGGTTGGTAATGAGTCGATTAACTGGCCGATAGAAGGAGGCCAATAAATATTTGTTAGTATTCTTGAATATTATCATTTTTTATTAGTTTCTTATAAAAAGTAAAGAAATCCTTGTCTGTATCATTGGGAGCTTATCAGATGCTTAAAGTATATATGTATATAAATTCATTAATTTTAAAAAGTGTATTATTCACAAAGTTACACACGATCCATTAAAACTCCTTATAATTGGGGACAATTACCCAGGTGGGAGATTTTTGCTCTGATTAGATGGTGAATATGTTCCCCGATAGATGGCGCTAACTACAACGATTAATATAAATTAACACCTTTGTTGTATATGCTTATGTATTTTATTAGTGTTTTATACTTTAGATATAGATTATAGAATATCAGTCATTTAAATTTCTTATTTCTACAAATGAGCACGAAGTATTAGTTTCTATCTAAATACGGGGTTTAAGATTCAGACAGAGGTTTTTACACACAGTATTTCATTGTAGATATTTTTTACTGTACCTAAGTCCAAAGCGGATGCCAGACTGCTGAAATCCGGTCCCATGGTTTTTATCAGCGGTTTAAAATAGTTGAAGCAATGGTAAGCAAAAACATTACCTTTTACCTTCCCATAACCGAGTCCACCGCAAAGGTATTTGCGATGAGGAAAGAAATCAATATAAAGGCTCACAAATAAATCCAATTTAAATTTATTTTTTTGGGGCCGGAGCTTAACTTTCTTTTGTTTCTGAAGGCGTAGCACAAAGTACAGGAGAAATGTTTTGTCAACACCGTCATGTCATTTTTCTCGGGTTAAGACTTCAAATTCCATACAATGATCTAAGAAAGGTGATGTTTCAATATAGACAAAATATTCTAGAGTACGTTGTGCTACGCCTCCACCAACTTCAAAAAACTTCTTATATTTAATTATTTTTGCGATTTTAGTGTTTTGTAATTAAATTTTTTGGTTTATTTAAAACTTACAACTTGAAATATTAAGTTTCTAAGGCCAATATGGTGAAAAATGAGTGAGTCTCAGCCTTGCTCTAAGAAGACTAAGCCAGGCTCTCATGACTTGCTGCCACCTGTGGCGATTGGTGGCATAATAACAACCATGGAACCCAATTATTCTGCAGGTCAGAATATGTCTTCGGGCTTTGTTCTTTACCCTTGCACTTCAAGCTGTCCAGAGGTATAATATTTAACCTTTTTATTGAAATAAAATAAAATAATGAAATGAAATGAAATTTTAAAACAGCTTACTTAGGACCAATACCAACCGTCGCTGAACTTTCAACGTTGTCTTCTGATACGAGTGCTGTTAAATATTGGAGCACTACAAAGGTATATTGTGGACAGTCAATACTTCATATTGAGCTGATGCAGCTGATGTTGACTTGATTGACACGTGGGGTCTAAAGTTAATTCTTTCCAGGGGATACGCAACACACGTTTCCAGATTTAGATTTCAAATGCATTATGCGTTCCTTGTCTACCGCTTTTGTCGTCCATGATTCTGCGATATACAGAAGCAACGGTAATACCAACTACATATTAATCTACTTAAAGATATTTATTGAATGCCATGGCTCCTGGCTATTGTTCTTTGTAATAATAATGAACGACTCCCTAGAGGCTTAAATATAAGGCGAAGTTCCGAAGAAACTTTTCTCATAAACCATCTTCATGTTATGAAAATCTGCTCCAAATAGTTTTCTTTTGTTTATCTGGATACTGTTTTTTTATTTATTATAATTGGTATCGTATATATTAGAGTGTTGTTCACTCCTATATAATCCCATGAGAGGAAATTTTCCAAAGATATAATGACTTTCCAAAGTGTTGTAATTCTCATCTGTAGATCATACCATGTGATGTAATACTGGCAGAGAATTAAAAAGAATTGTTTATTATGTTCCTGACAGATTGTCAAAAAAATGTTTTACATCTAAAATATATTGTTCAAAAGTTCTCAGTCTGTAATTATTTAATTTTTATAAACATAAATACAACACAAAGGAGTTTTTAAAAAGAAATAGCGGTATATTCAGCGGGTTGTGCACGAAAATATATTTTAATGCATCAGTAGGGACTGAGACCTTACAACTAATGCGAGGCCTGTCAATGGATGACAGAGAGAGACCATAGTGTAAGGCGCGGAAGGAAAAGTAGTACTTACGCGCCAAACTTGCGTCAAAATATCGGTTTGGATAAATGACTAAATAAATACACTCTCCTATTATCTAGCCCTCAGTAAGCATCTTTAAGAGCTTGTGTTATGAATACTTTATAACAGAGAAATGGCCTAGTGAATTGCTTCGGCAGAACCCAGGTCACTTTTTTGAAGGGCAACCGAGCTATTAAGGAGTTTTAGTGGATATTCCCAGGGTTACTTTTATTAGGCCATGGGGATGCTCCCACACACGGCCGTCACTTAGCCAGTGGTGGGTAGTTCCGTAAATGGATAACTCCCCAAAAAAACCGGCGAAATACAAATAGTAATATATTTGTTAATATTTGTGATCAGAAATACAAAAAATGACTCGTGAACAAATATTCGTATTCATCATAAAAATATCTGCTGCTACCAGGATTCGAACCCTCTAGCTAAACAGAAGCGCAACTTACCACTCAGCTATAGCTGAGTATTATTTATTTCGGATACGATATAAAATTTTATATTTAAATGATTTAGAAAGTTTACTATGTTGTGTATAAATATGGGTGTGGGTTATACAGATAATTTAAGTATTTCTTTATATTTTATACATTGTGTTACTATTATAATTATATAGTAATTATGATAACAAAAATATATTGTTCTTTTTGATCTCCAATAAATTTGAAGTAGTTTTGTAGACATATATAACATATTACATATATAAAACCGCTCTTAAAGTATGTATTGATAAGTATCATTCAATGCTCGGATCACATAATGATTACGATCTTCAATAAATAGCACTATTTGTCAGGATTCGAATTTAACAAAGAATACTTTAATATATTTTTAATCATCGTCATTATTTTCAGTCTGTATTAGCCCACCGCTGGGCATAAGCTTCTTCCCTATAAAGCTTATCCTATCCTATGCCAGCCTCATCGAGTGAGGTCCGGTCACACATAAACTTAGACAATGAGGTCCGATGTCTGCTGATGGTGATATTTTATGAATTAATTTAAAAAATACGATTAATTGTTCTTTTCCAGCTCAACGATCGGTTTGTATGTTTTAAAGATAGTTTTATTTATTAAAATTAAATATTGTTAGTTTCATTAATATTTAGCATAGTCACAAAGGTTTTCTAGATTCTGAGCAACGGGTTTTCGTATTAGACTGTGGTTTAATTACATAATGCTTCCAATGTCTATTAAATAAGAGAAAACCTTTTTAATAAGCCATGAGATACTACTACGAGAGGAGAAGCCGAGGCAAATATCCCTTACCGAAAGTATTATTATCATTCATGAAGAGGCTTTTATCTCACGACATGTAGACTTTAAGATTGTGAATCGTGTCGCTTTGACATGGGTGTAGCAGGTGACAAGTACTAGAGGTTACAAATAATTAATGACAGAAATTTCAGACAGTAGCCCTGATTTTTGGAAATGTCACTAGTTCAGACAACGATTACTTTTTTTCATTTTGTAAATACTACATTAAACATACGTCATATTTAGTTTTTTTCTTTTTTTAACTAATTTTGACCTTTATCTCCTGATTAAGTGAAGATATGGCCGAAGATGAAAGCGAACTACACCCGCATTCCTCAACCACAGAGGAACTGGCTATCTTACCACCAACTGCCGTAACACAGCAATGTTTGTTTAGGTAAGTCTCGTTGGACCCATGATATTTGCCTACCTATATCTGCCTAGCTACCTGACCCGCTCATTTCATTACGTTAACCCCCACCAATCTACCAGTTCCTTTCCGACGCTTGACTGACTGACATAGGTACCCGCGGTGTGCGCCACGTTGCCCTCGTTGTCCCGTTTTCTGTGCCCATCAGTGCTATCATAGTGCCATCAGTGTTGTGCCTACCAAGTGAGACCCGGGATACACCAACATACCTGTATCAGCGAGAGGGTAACGTACCTAGATATACCTACCTATACAATAAAATAACTTAGCAATGCACCTTCCCTAAACAATGCTGTTATCGCGTCAGAATTAGGTAAATCATCACCATGATTCACCTAAGTCGCCTTACCTTTACCCAAAACATACTTACCCAATATTTTAAAACTTTTGTTCTAACTTTAGTCATTTGAACGAGCGTGACAAAAGCCTTTTACAGTCTTACTAAAAAGTAATGAAAAGCTTATCTAATTTAAAATCGTTGCTTTAAATTCGATTGTTTCTGGTAATAAAAAGGAATTAGAATAAGTTATCATATTTTTAGGGATAAGTGCTTTTATTGGTTTAAGTTCAGCCAGTATAAAAAATACAGTTTTTTTTTCAAAATTAAAAAATAAAACAACAAAACAAAATTTCCAATACGGTGTAATTGTAGTAAGTTTACATAATCAATAAGTTATTTCCGAGTTTATTTTAACCAACATCAATATTAATCTATTATTTCTATTTAAAACTTATTTAGAAAACTAGTTCTAAATATTCGCATATGTATACATACATACAACAAAGTACATACAACATGTATACATACAACAAAGAATTTGGAGAAGAACCTAAATGCCTTGTCTTTATAAATACGAAAATAAAAACGTAACAAGACACTCTTGAAGTTAAGCCAATTTCATTATTCCAACAATCCTTTCCATAAACGGCTATCCGTTCTAAATTCGATGACACTTAAGTGTTCCTTAGGGAATCATTTCTCGGAAATGTTTTTCATGAAGCTTTGTAAGTACGCTTCGCTTACAAAACTAAGATATCTTATCAAAATTCAAATTCATTTATTGGAACAAAAGTAGGCATATATAAAAAAAGTAAAACGATAATGGCTACATTAGTTTAAAATAAAACTGTTGCAGATATTAACGCTCACCTCCAGTAAAAAGAAAACAGAGTCCCAGCACCAAAGTTTGCACAATTAACAAACAAAGCCAGTTATTCTAATTATGTGAATTACTTTTGCAGATAGTGTTAAGCATTTGAAATTTGGTACCGTAATTGATATAAGTGATATTATCAAACTGACTTGTAGCGATTTATGTGTGGGCTTGTGTTACAATCTCGAAAGATTCTTAAGGTTTTCAATTAAGTAAAACCTTTTTGTCCGTTCGATGAATTCGGCACTATCCATCTGGCGTATAAATTCTCGTACTTCTTCGAGTCGAGTAGAAAAAAATTAGGGGAGGTGCAGGTAATTGTTTTGTTACATTATCATTGAGTCAATATACCAGTTACAGTTTGGGGTTATTCGAAGCCGAATGAATAATTTTGCTAGCGTCAGTTGAGTAGTTTTACTATTAGATAGACATCATATCAAGCACACTAGTTTTTAATAATTAACACTTCCCTTCTCTACTTCATGTTGCGGGCCGTCTGCGCGAACCGGCGAATGTTGCTCTTGTTTTGCGTTTGAGGGCGAGCCATCCCATCTCCTATAGGAAGTGGCCCAACGCCTTGACGTTGCAGAGGCCTCACGGAGGCTCCTATTCAGTACCATAATTAAAACTTATTGTTATCAATAGACCTGTTTTATATTTAAAATCATAAGTTTTGTATTTCAACTGTCATATTACGGCTAATTACATTTAGTTAATTTGGACGATTAAATTGGATTAGATTGAATAATAGGGTGGATAACGTTGAATAGGGATATTTATTTATTTATTTTTAAGGGCAGTCAACAAAAACACATACTAACAAAAATATTTAACTGTAGCGTAGACATTAAATTAATTATAGTGTTTAATTACAGACAGCCACGGCATGCGATGTGGACTAACAGTTATAGTTATTATATGTTAGGTTTATATATGTTTTTTAAAGTTAATATAGAAACACTGATTACAGGGGGTTTACGTTCCTGCTAATGACTTTGAAGTTATCCTTGTATTATTAGTATATTCAACGTTATCCAACCTACCTTCGACTTTATTTTTCTTTCCATTCCTCCACTTTGAACAGTAAGGTAAGGCTCGCTCTAACTGTAATTTTACCTTAGATGCCATTTCACTCTAATGATTTGCTCTCCTATTCCTTTTCTGTTCATACAGTCCGATTGTGGCATACTTGCTGAGAGTATCAGGAGTGATCGCACGTTGAAATCCTTTGAAACTCAAGTGTTTAGTCTTTTAATTTCTTTCTTGCTATAAGATTCTTCTGTTCCCTTCTGTTTTGTTCATGAAGTAGTATGTATCAAATACTTCATTTTGTATTAAAGCATCCAATTTATCCACTAAAAGTCAACCTCTGTAATATTTTTTAGGGAAATATAGAATAGAATATATCTTTATAGTGCAGCAGAAAATTAAAGAAGAGAAATACACAAAAACTTTTAACTAATTTTGTACAAAGGACGACAAAGGAAGAAATAAATATTAAATTTTATTTTTATTTTTAATTTATGATTCTTCTTCGTCTTCTAATTTGTGGTTTTAAGCATTAAGACTGCTTATTTGTACTATGTATGTTTATTTACTTCTGTATATTTTTTGTCTTCAATAAAGTTTTATTATTATTTAAAAACCGCCTGCTGGAGGCTCGCAATCATTGGTCCATCACCAGGTCCATTATTATACTCAATACTTAATACCATACTCAATACTCAACTGCGTTCTTTCTTTGCAAATTGCGTTTCCATAAAAACAAATTAGCGTTTTTCTGCTTACAGCTCCATATTGGTAACTTCATAAATCCATGTTTCACGGAATTTTTCCGTTACAGAAACCCTTTTTCACTCCATTTAATTCCAATGTATCATGGATCCCGCGGGGTTCTACTTATACACGTCAGCCTCGATTTATAGGTATCTACATAATCTCTGTTGTATTTCATTACCGAGGAGACGTCATGTGAAGTTTTATGAAGGTCACCTACCTGTACAGGTAAAATAAAAATATGGATAAATATTCAATAGGAGTTCTAAGAATATTTTTCGACTTAGACATAGCTTTAAATTTACATGTAATCTGTCTAACTATGGTGCTACACAAATTATTCTTGTATATTGTTGTCAGTAGCTTATCTTGTAGGCAGAAAATTTAGAATTATATCTCGACAAAATGTAATTATAGATAAAAAAGTCACATTTATTAATTTCGTCATCAAAACAGATTTCAATCAATTAAGTTACCTTAACCAAATATACATGGACTGAGGTGTTATACATGATTGAAATCCTCATGTTGACACATATTTTTAAAGATTATACATTAAAAATGTGAAGCCAAACATATAAGTTATTAGTATTGTTAGAAACTTGCTGAATAACACATATATGTTTTTAAATACTTCGCTTTATGACTCGTTACGAGGCAGTCTTGATATTGTGTTCAGACGGATTTATTATTATTGTTAAATAATTATATATTTTCATTTAAATATTATAAATATCTAAATATAATATTAGGCGATATAGGAGTTGCAGATATATCCATTAAATTGTTTTTTAACCACTGACTTAAAAACTCAATATCTTGGATTGAAAACGACGGCTTATTACATAAATTTATTTAAATTTTAATGTCCTTAAATATATATATGGCAGACTTAACAACCAAGGTCGTTCTCTACAAGTCTCGAGGCAAATAGGGCAAAGCAGAACCTATAAAAGTGGCAGAATAATGTTCATGTTTATTATTTTAAATAGTTATTACATAAGTAACCGTTCTACATATAATTAAAAATCGATTTACTACAATACATATATAAAATATATATAATATGATAATGTATATATCTAAGTAAAAATCTTAACTCGATCGCATGCAGCTTGCTAATTTTGTGTTCCAGTATAAAATGATAGAATTCTAGGAATCTGATCAATAAAAACCTTTAAGTCTCAGTGGTTCTGAATGATAATATTTAATTATCTTTAAACATTTTTCATTATTTATACAAATTTAATGATGTTAGAAAGGTTATTAACATACAAAGACTTTAACAAACCTTACGACTATGTTGGAACGACCCATTTCTTTTATTTATTTATTCTACTTAAAATTTATTAATTCTTCTGTTTTCTCTTCATGTCTTCTTCTTTTATAAATGAAATATGTCATCTACAAATTGAAAATCAATCTGCTGGCAGTGTTTTGACTGCTTATAACAATGTAAGATTCGATGCAATAGTATGTCCAACTATTGGCTATTGTGATAACTTTGATCAGTGAACTAGCAACTTGTAAGTATTATGGTTGGAGATTGGTTGAAATATAGATGGAAACCTATTATATTTAAGGGGAACAACACGCAATGATGATTATAGTTTAATGTCGTTTTAATGACTATAGCAAGGTTGTTAAATACATCTGGGTTGGGAAAGCCAAAAGGTAACATTAATTTATGGGGAGAGGGTATTTTCATTTTGGGGATGTGGTCGTACAAGTTAAAGTTCATATTATACTTGGGACGTTCAGGAAATATTTGGTCTAATGACATATCAGGTAAACGGCACCCAGAAAGTGAATTATCCCGAATTTTTATTTCATGGAGTAATACTGGAGAACAGGAATGCCAGATACGGAGTCGATATATAACGGAGACAATAGTCTTTGAAACTTTTCCAATTTATGAATGTTGTGAAAAAAATATCCTTTATCCTTACTCGATCCAACCCAATAGTGTTGCCAGCTGGTTTAAAAGGGCATGTCCTTGAAATGGTTTTTCTGTAACAGAGGGTTGGGATGCGGCTGCTTTGGCTACGGTGTACTTTTAAGTCCGGCAATCACAATACCTTTATATATAACATAAAGTAATAACGGAAAGTGCTAAATCAGACCATAAACACCAGAAATATTAGGAATCGCTTAATACTTCTATTAAGGTATGACGAATGTCAGAGGTCAGTAGTGTGAACATCAACAGATCCATTCTGGAGACAAGAGATGTTCACACTACAACTTTGCGCACTAAGAGATTTTGTGACTCCTTTCTCTGTCGCACAGCTAGAGCGTGGAATTCCTTATTCCTATTCCCTCCTTCTTACAACATGGGTTCCTTTAAAAGAGGCGTGAAAAAGCACGTTTGGACCGGCAAGGTGAGGGTAGCTAGGGCAGTATGTCGCATGCTTCACTAGTTATCTTCACATATGGACTCCTCTACTGCTTATCATCAGGTGGTGTCGAGTTATTTGCTGAGCTTTATATAAAAACAACACCCTTGATAAGAGAGGTAGTGGTACCTATCAGAAAGGTCCTGGAAGAGGTTATACCATCTTTTAACTATATTTTTGGGCGGGAAGAGCTTGTAGTCTTTGGGGTTTAAATGTGATGCTTTTATGTTGATTGTAACACTTTCAGTTTTCATACCCGTTTTGGAGGAGCCAATGTTGTAAGGAAAGAATACGATTTTTCAAACAATTCTCATTTCACATGTAAAGAAACGGATAAATTTTGCTGAGTGTCTCGCCTAGTCTTCTCAATACAAGACCCCGATAGATTTACGAGTAAATGGCTTAGATTTCGATAAGTATATGAGCGTCAACATGTAAATGAACCAAAGTTGAGTTATATACTTTGACATTGATTTTATGGTACCGAACTGCTAACAGGTGATATTGTATGCTAATATTGTTGTTAAAAAATGTGAGTTTTGCTTTTCCAATTTGTCGAAACAAATAATTTTTTATCCATTTCAATCCATCTCCTGTCATACTTCCCACGTTTGTGGATTTGCTGGAATATTGGAAAAATCATTATGGACAGTTCAGATCTATCAGTTTGATTTTAGAATATTTAATTGCATATTGGCAACTCAACATTGAAAGTAATTGTAATGACAACTTGTTTCGTCCTGTGACAGTGACATCGTTTCTGAATTTTAATTACAACATTTACATACAGTCCACTCAATATTTTACATGTTCCTGAACAACATTTCCAATAAGGCCTAAACACAAAAATAATAACTAACAGTTATACTACAGTTTTTTTCCATCGTATCGCAATAGAGTTCGCAACATGGTTACTAACATTTAAATTCTGAATTTTTATTTTAAACTCACGATGTTTAATAGTAAAATGTAGAGATTATCAAAAAATATTTGAAGATCTTTCGAAATCTATACTATCTAATTCTGGATCGACATCCCAATAATAATGACGTATTAATCTCATCGACGTTTGCGTTATTTAACAGTTCCTGTAATATTAATAATAATAATATTTCCTACACTCACACCTAATGTCTAACCCATTAATTATCAGCCCATTAAGCGTCAATTAGACTTGTGTCATGGATACAAGCCAAAGGTGAAATATAGATAGTAATATGTCTACAAAAATCAGGGTTGTACTAAATAAACATACAAAATCCATGTTTCGTGACTTTGTACTCCTCATACAAATATTTGACCCTACAGGAACTCGACCTCGAAACCTTTGGCTAAGTAGACAGGGTAATTACTCGACCAGATGACCGTGGTAGATATCATCTCTCTTATAAAGAGTAAATTATCAGGTATTTTACTAGGTATATTACTAGGTATCCCACGAGATATTTTTCTAGAAAAAAGTTAGACAGTGCTATTCCAAACTATTATCTATCCCTGTTCCAAATATCATCCAGATCCAAGAACCTGTTATTCTATGATTGAGAAACAAACATCCATGCTAACTTTTCACATTTAAGAATAGAAATTCTGTGGTCAGGACACATAGAGCGTAAATATATGACCGATGATATCGGAATGTTCTAAGCACCTCCTAGACGGACAGAGAATCAAGTCAAGTTAGCGGAGCGCTGGTTGTACCAGATGCTCAGTACTGTTCTGTTTAGACATTTATGGAGAAGCCTTATCTTGATGTAGGGCCAGGATTACTCTCGAAGCACGTCGACCCAATGGGATCTTTTGTGCTTCCCCAATCCTAATATCCGCTGTCCTGGAATACCTCCAAGATGTACTTACTAAGTACACCCGGATGGAGAAGCCTTAGTTCAGTTTTTGACACCATGGGATATGATAATGATGGACATGTGGGTAAGGAACAGACCTACAACACATCAAAGGAAAAAAAATTCGATACGCGAGCAATAATAACAATAGGAACCAGATGTTACAGTTCAATAAAAAAAAATTGATAGGCCCATCTGGGACAAATATCGAGAAATTTATTTAATGTTGGTTCTAAATATAGGCACCCCGAAGACCGATACAAAATTACGACTTCCATTAAAGGTTATTAGTTTCGCTCCAACTTATTGACTCCTAGATGATTGATGCCAGCTTCTCGGGGGACGTATTCGACGCGTATACAGTCATCGGAACAAAGTAATTAGGTGCAGAGACGGAGCCAGGTCTCTTGGGAAGGACGCTTTGATATTCAAGTCATTCCAATAATTATTTTAGTTAGGTTGTAGTATCGAGGTGAGAATCTTCCAGTGGAGTGATAATGTGTAATGATTATGTTATTATGAAGCTTATAATGAAATATAACGAAAGGAAAGAGAAAACATACTAAGATACGAAGATAACAAGATATGATATTTATCATAATGTCTTATAATTATATTTATTACATTATCTTTTATTCATATTTATTCTCTTATGTTTTTATATTATAGAATGTATCTTATAATTATAGTCTTATCTATTATATTGGTTATTTAGTTTTAATGTATCGTATTGCTTTGATTTATTTACGATATTTGTTTTTCTTACCATTAATCGCCATACATGCCTTTTTTACTATTTCTACCGTTTGACTGGTAGAGAATGCCTCAGGCCTTATGTCCGCCAATTGTGCTTTTGTGCGATGAAGAATAAATAAATTACATCGAAGAAAATATACGAAGCTTATTTTCACGATGTAATCATCAGTTTGAGAAGTTTTTCACGAGCCGTGTCTGCTACTTCAGCAAGTGCTCAGCGTTTTCACATCTATAGCGTAGACACTACCCAAAGAACGTGAGTTGAGTACCCACTGTCTTAATGAAGGTTTTGCTTACGATGCTTTGAGCAGTTTGTGCACCTGCTGCTACGGGTAATCTTGGTCTGGTTAAGAGGAAGTGCGTATCTTGCCTTTCTCTTTTTCTTCTGCAATTTGTGGTAAGCGGATTTATGCCTTTCTTTTAGTATAAGAAATTGCTACTTGCCAAGTATCATCGGAAGTGCTGTAACTTTCTAAGTAACTTTTCTATTCTAACTCCTGTATCTGTAGAGATAAAGTTATCTTAAATTGTCCAATTTTCAACTTTTGGAGGATGGATTTATAATAAGCAACATTCTCAGAAATAAACTTTTAGATTAAAATCAGATCAGAGAGTAGGCCCCTACTCTGAATAATTAAAGTACCGTATTTTGACAGCTTTTAATGTAATTAACGTAAAAAATAGCCAAATCTGTTCTTGAATTTGTATCAATATGATAAGAAAGAGAGAGAGAACGAGATAGCACAATTAAATTTAGAATAGGTGAAAATACTTCAGAAACAAATCCAATATCGATTTACAAGAAACTATGCTCAGATGTTAATGATTCGATTAATATTCCAAATTTAAAAATATTTTAAAAAGTGAGTTCAGTTTCTGCATCTGAAAGGGCCCTACTCAAAATGCTTTTCAAGGTGCCGTCTGTTAACCGTCGTTAACCTCGCGTCACACGCGTGGAAACCATATTTATCTTACAGGCAGGCCCATTAAAACGTCACATCCGGTCCAAATTTAGACTACCAAACCTTAGATAGGGACGGGCGTAACTTAATGGATCGAAGTGCTCGTGTTTCTTTCATAAAAGCTTATATTTATTCAATCATAACCCTGTATATAAGATTTTATAGAATCATCCTGTAGAGGTAAGTCAACTACGAGTCGAGCGTAAACTGAGAGTACTCAAAGCATATTGAGCATTATCGAAGGCATTTGTAACTAATTAAATTTTTGTTTCATATAAGGTATTATATTCCTATATACTATTGTTTCTACGCAGCGCATTAAATGGGGTTAAGTAAACAAAAAATATAGAATAGAATAGAACATATCTTTATTGTACATCAGCCCAATCAAGTAGAGAAAATATATACATATACCGTAATATGTCAGTTTAATAAATACATTAGTTTCAACCTTAACTTTAACAATGTGACTTTATACTTTTTAAACTTGGTACTTATAACTTGGTACTGGGTGGATCGATTTTGATGATACTTTTTATATTCGAAAGATGGTGATCGGCATTTAAATATAAAATGATCTGACTGTATATAATATTCAATTGTACTACGTTGATGATTTTCTCATTTTAAAATCAACAACAAACTGTTAAGCAATTGGACATTGACGGTCACCCATCTGACTTTCTAATAATTCAAGGTCGATTCAAGGTCAATTCAAAGTAAATTCAAGGTCAATTCAAGGTCAGTTCAAGGTCAATTCAAGGTCAATTCAAGGTCAATTCAAGGTCAATTCAAGGTCAATTCAAGGTCAATTCAAGGTCAATTCAAGGTCAATTCAAGGTCAATTCAAGGTCAATTCAAGGTCAATTCAAGGTCAATTCAAGGTCAATTCAAGGTCAATTCAAGGTCAATTCAAGGTCAATTCAAGGTCAATTCAAGGTCAATTCAAGGTCAATTCAAGGTCAATTCAAGGTCAATTCAAGGTTAATTCAGGGTTAACAAGCTTCAATTTAAGGTGTGATAGAAATTTTGGTTGGTTGTAGGGTTTTTTCTAAATCCGCCTGGCTTACCAGCACCTACCATCATCTTACTTAATTCTGCCGCTACAATAATAATGTTAACAGCATTGTTGTATTGCGGCAGTGGGAGGTAATATCAGTTTCTCTGTGGTTGAGGAATCCCGGCAAAGCTCCCTTCCATCCTTGGTCTCATATCATCACTTACCAACAGGTTAGACGAAGGCCATGTGATTCTCCCAACAACAAAAAAAATCTAGTACAAATTTATAGAAAAAATTAAACACTTTTAGATAAACTTACAAATGATTCTTTACATTTTTTACATTTTTGATGATATCTTATCAATATACAATAATAAAGTTCTGCACACATTACCAAATAAAACAAAATTTACCAATTTCTTACAAATTCCAAATCCGGACCTGCATTTTACCCTACAAGTCAAATACACAGGTTAATTCATCAACTATGTACGTCTCTGAAGTGATAATATTAAATTAAAAGTTACGTACCATAAAGTAAAGTAGGTAAACCAGAACAGTAAGCGATAACCATTGCTTAAAGACACTAGAAATATCAAAGACGTTATGACTGTGATATATCTATTACCTAGACCAGTGACTTCCAAATAATTTTTTCTGATAAAAGATCCCATTTTCAAAAATGAACTGATTCCTCGACTTTTTTTTTAAATATATGACAATTTATAAACTTATACTAAACCTTCATGCACCAATATCAAAGTATTTTATTTATTATATAAGTAAATAAAAGTTTGTGTGTTTGCTGTTTTTAAAATTTTTAGTATTGCTTTAACTCAAGCTATTCCGTCTAACAACTTAAGAAAAAAAATTATAATTAATAAATTAACTTATCTCATAAAATATCAATAAAGTACAGAAAATTTATTTTTTTAGTTATTATTTTTAGTTACAATTTGTGGTACATTGACAACCCTATTTATGTGAATCAAAGAAAATTATTATTATAATTACATAAAGCAAATGGAATAGAATAAACATCATTATCAATGTGTAACATCTCACTCTAACTTCACCTAACAAACAAACATGGAGCATTCAGTGCCAAAGTTTGAAATGCTCGTCTGACGCTTGTTATTCAGTACGCCATCTTGTTTCCGGTTAGGGCTGTCAATTACACGTGACTTTGAGAAAAATTGGATGTCAAGCGGAGTATTTGTAGCAAAAAATCGTTTATATACTATTTACTCTGGTTATATTTGGTAACAACTATTTAATACAGTTGTAAAAATGAAATATTTCGAGTAGCAGAAGAGAAACAGAAAAAATAAACAATGTAACATAAGAAGGTTTTATACATGTAGGAGACAAAACGTAAAGAAGAAAAAAAGAAAAAATCAAGAAATTACAGAACACCAAGTCAAGTTAAATATGTTGTTAAAACTATTAATTCTATATGTTTATTTCTGATTTTTGTAATAAAATTTTGATTTATGATTGTGACGTTTTTCCTATTTGAGATTTTTTATCCAGCAAGTTAAGTGTGTTAGAATATTTAAACTATACAGGGCATTCCATGGATATGCCATATAGATGTAAAATGGGGGAGGGGCCTGAGGGTTCCTATATATGCGTCAGCGCAGACCCCGCGCGGATACTTCTTAGTCGCAGCCATAGTTATCATACACGCAAATGAATTTTATTATTTGTTACATTTTGATAATTATACCAGTAAAATACAGTCAACATTTCATTCAACATTATAGTTAGTTCCCCATGGTTTGAAGACAGAAGAACTACGCCAATATAAAGATAATGTGTGACAAAAGAGTTGCTCTCATCACTAGGACCGATCTCTATCAGTAAACAAAGCATTTCAAGGAATTCGGAAAGATGGTAGAATATCATAATAGAAATGTTAAAATGATAATATAAATAATTAACATAAAATTAAACCATAAATCATTTTGATAATTTGAATCAGTCTTAAAACTTATTCAAAATGTTTTTATCAGATTCTTTGTACAAAATTACATACTGGCAGGGGTTCCCAATCTTTAATAGCTTTATTGCCAAAGTAAAAGTATGAAATCAAAATTTTTACAAACTCCTTTCAACGTTAGTATCGTGGACTTGCCTGTTTATCTTTTGTTAAATATACTGGAATAGCTACAGAAAAAAATACCAATCACGTAATACGTGTCATTATAGTTTGGACCACCTCAGAATATATATTCGATACACTTACATAAGATACATAAGAATATAGAAGATGATCAGTTCACAATTGACAATGAAATCGGTGTCATATACAAAAAATATATTCAGTGGAACATAGGATATATATTCAATAAATTAAAATAAATATATAGATTTTTTTTCTGAATTTAGTAATGAATTTATACAATAGATATATTAAGAATTTTAAATTAAAGTGATTACTTTAGTATTTATCGATTTCAACATGCCAATTGTACCTTTTCTTTTAATTATAGATATACAGTTGCTTCTGCTATGTTTATTCATTATTGATATACTATTAATTTATAACATACTAAAATGCTCTCAAATATACTAAGGCCCTAATCCAAAATTGGAAACTATTCAGCGGAATAATATCATTTCACTAAGAAGGATTTGCTGGTGATAACACTTGATAATTTATTGAGAACCTTCACTAATCTTATGGTATTACGTTTCAAAGGACCTCGTTAGTATGTAGTATATTAACACTAATAGAAATGGTTTCTATATCTTCAGTTTGTGTGAAACTTAAAACTGTTTTTGGGTAAGGCAGTGACAAGTCAGTGTATTTCAATACTGGCTTGTCACTGTGGCAATTGTGACTTACCATAAATATATTTATTTATCTATTTTGTTATTATTTTTATTTTATATCTATTTATTTACTTAAGCAGCTCCAATTCAATTCAATTCAATTCAATTCTTTATTTTGCGTTCCATAGTTACATAATATGAATCTTAAGACTAATGACACTATGGACCCTGTCGGGCACAACAAAATTTTAGGTTATACAGGAGAAAGGTAGATTTCAGAAGGTAGGTTTAAGTTAAGTGTTTAAATTTGTATAATGGTCCAATTCAAATATAATCATTCAAAATGCTAATTATCTAGGGATTGTTTGGAATTGTAAGTCAGTGTGTTTTTAAATGTAAGAAATAGATTTTATAGAATTATCCTTAATTTGGACGCGTTCCATAAGCATCAGGATCTTTCTCGAGAAATGAAATTGTTTCGAGTCGCTTGTGTCTCCCCAGTTGAAGGCTTCGTTTGTGGATGAGAGGCTCACAGTTGCATAGGAGGTGCATTGGGGTTTCGTGCTTACAAACATTTGATAAAAATTAAATGGTGGCTAGGGCAGTATGTCGCATGCTCCACTAGCTATCTTCACATATGGTCTACACTACTGGTGCTATCATCAGGTGGTGTCGAGTCATTTGCTGTGCTTTATTGAAAAAAAAAATGCCAAATTGTTTCCAATTTTAACAGCGAAAATAAAATTATTGACAACCATACTTGATATAAACGAGAAGACAGTATATTAGATCAGATTCGTCCTCTAAATATAACTATTGTACAACGTTAAAATTAAGCTTTTCTTAAACAACGGCAAGCCAATGTCATAATTCAATGTTTTGTAAATCAATAAATGACTACTGGAAAAGAATATACATGCAAATAAATTTTAAATAGCGGTATATTGGCAAATGCGTAAAGTTGAAACATGATAAATACTTTTAAACTAATTACAGATATTGTCTATACAATAAAATGAAATAAATATCAAAATTTTTGGGAACGACTTGTCAGATCTATTATACAATGATATTTAGCATTTCACCTAGATTATTCCACCTTAATCAGCATATTCCTCGCAATTGCGAACTTTGCGAGGTCAAAGCAAATTTGCCTTAAACTGGTATCTCTAGATACCAGCAGGCAATGCGAATTATATTGTAATTTTCAATTTTATAAAGTTCACCGTCTTCTACAAACTAAATTTGCTTCTCACACCATTCCATGAAATGCTTTAGAGGTTTTTCGAAGGTAAAGTGGAAAAAGGTAAATTAAAATAAGCCGAGCTTTTGATTAACTTTACTCCGAAAAGAAACGTCGAGAAAATGGATTAGTATTATTTCGCTAAAGAAAAATGATTAGCGACTTTAATGGATTTTCATTTCCAAATTGATGTTAATGTTCATTATCAGCTAAAGTAATTGATATTTTAAGGGCGTTCGTAAATGTAGATTTTTTATAAGAAATGACCACTGTAAACGCAAAAAGGACGCGATAGATCGCTGTTCACCTACGTCACACTTTATGTTTCTCTGTCGACGTGGGAAAAATCAATTTTGCTATATACACAACCAATTGCCGCAGAAAATAAAAACTTGTAAACATCATCTCTATTCCAAATAATGTCTATATCGCTTTATACAATCCCCATCTTTATCTAACCATGAAGTTTTCGTTAAGTGTAGTCTATCTGTGCCTAAAATATACAACCCTGCTTCTATTAGGAAACTGAATCTTAACTTGTTTAAGCAGAGTATAAAAATTGGTGACTGATAAATGTTTTAAGCTACTCTATGCCTGATATACTTAAAGGCTAATTATGAATACGACTTATTCAAAGTTATTATTTTCTTTAACATGACATTGTCAGTATAGCCACTGCTGTATGGCACTGTATTAAATAAAATAAATCTCTTTAATGGTTGTATATTTGTATATATCTATAATATCAAAATTTTAAGATATAGTACAATTTGGTGGACATTTTTTAATTGCATATTTTAACTATTTTTAATATTAAGCGAATAACTCAATAGTATTCAGCATTATAATTATATTCTCCAATCTTGACTTTCATAATAGTATGTAATGTACCTAGGCCGAATATATGTATTGACATTGACTTTAATTGATTTGTAACAAGTTAAAAAATATCATTAACTTAATCAGTGACAAATATTGAACGTAATTTTATAAGTATTATAATAATTAAGATTAAATTATTAATATTAACAAAATAATGTGATTTATTTTGAATATTATGGAGTTTCGTATTGTTGACAATTGACTTGGTGTTATTTGAAAAGGAATCTTCGAGTTTTTAATACACCTCAGCAGAAGAGGTCAGGATAATAGAGAGAATCTGCGGATGATTATGTCATTATAGAGCAAGAAAATACCAGAATTTTCCACCAATCTCTTCAGATGGTCGCGAAGAGAAGTTGGGACGAGGTCAGCGTGAGACAATGGCTGGTGTGATCTCAGTGGAAGTCACCCTCCACATGTCAGTAACCTCGTGTGCCAGGTTTTCATCGAACGGGATGGTGATGATGTTATTATTAATAATGAATATTATTATTATACACTGATCATGCGCAGGCGCAAAATTTTATATCCATTTATAAATTGTAAGATCTTTGTTACTTTTACATGTTACATAAATAAATTATCTTAATTTAAATTATGCGCAACGTCGTCCTATGGCGTTGGAAGTTCTCGCGCCAAAATTTTATGACTGGTAATAAATCTTGCAGAGCTTACTCAAGATGTTAGGTGTACTGTGTTTAGAATTCATAATTTTATTGACAATTTTATCTCACTTGGCCTTTATACTGAACATTCTAAGTTTAACGAATTTTGACTGGCAAAGGCGTTGGCCACGATTCTGTTGTGTACAAATTTAAATTTAATTTAAGTTCAGTAAATTAAGTTTAGTATATTTAAGTTCCTCTTCTTCTTCTTTTAAAACTGGTGAAGAAACCACTTAAGAAACCTACTACATGGCTTATGAAGCGGAGAACTAACGGGCTGTGATGTATCTCCTAAATAATGAAAAGGCGAGCGAACGATAAAGGAAAAAATGGGTTTGTTGTACAAACTAGTCTGCGTAACAAGACAACAATAATGAGAAGAAAGAAAAGCAAAGACAAAACAAGAATTTGATTGATTTTAAAATTATACAAAAAACCATAAATAATTATAAAAAAGGTAATATGGCTCGGCCACAACTTTAATCACAAAACCTTTTAATCACAAAAGTCTTTCATTATTTGGTTAGTATATAAAGCACAGTAAAAGCACATTATTTCTATTTACAGAGTATCTCAATATATTGTCCGTTTGGCGTAATAATATGCTTATAATAGAGAAATAAACTATTCCTCAGCTTTACTAATAATTATATTCTTTTATTTACTTGACACTACTAACAAAACACAATAACAATAACGTCATATAAAATTAAAATAATATATTATAATTTATATAATAAAAGTATACGCTCGTGCACAGTGCGTATATGTGTATGTATGTATTTGTATATATAAAAGGGGGTAAATATGATATATATGAATTTTTATGTGTTTAATTATATTAGTATTGGTACACGCCCCTCTACCTTTCGATGTCACTTTTCCCATATATGGAAGGCTGCTGGAAGAGATTTCTTATAGAAATAAGCAGTACCTTTGTACAGTTCTCTAATATTCTGTTGTGTCCTTTTAATTGTCTTTGTGTGTACATAAATGGTTAAATAATAATAATAATAAATAAAGTATTCAAATTCTGCTAAGCCTGTTACTAATTGATTATTTAAATTATCTTTTAGAACTTTGTTGATGTAAATAGCTTGATTAAGTTAGAAGAAATACGTTATACGTACCATTTTGAAAGTAATTAAACCTCATGTTTAGAAGATAATGAAAATGTTACTTATAATAGAACAATTTTAATTATTTTTCAATTTGTAAGAATAAAAACTCCTTACAATGTACCTAATATCTCTTAACACAAACATAGCTTCCAAATTTGAACTGTTACGTATTGTCTTGTTTTTTGACAAAACAATGACTGAAATCGGAATTTTTGATATTAAAGGTGACTAACGAACCGCAATACTTTTATAATAAAACGAGAGATAGCTTTCGAAATCAATCTCATCATTGTGTGCCCTTGTAAGCCACATGAAGCGTTTTGGCTACTTCTTTGACAGTTTGGTTTACTGAAATTGGAACTGAAATGGAACCATCCATATAAAAATATAGACCAAATGACCTTAAACATAAGGTTGCGAAAAAGTCAGCCTTATGCGTCGTTTGGTAAAATTATCAAAGCCAAGGTCAAAAAACATTGTTAATTAAATTTCGGAGGAAAAATTTAAACACGTCAAAGCGAAAAGTATATCTGTTCATGTTTAATATAATCTAATTTAGAATCAAGAAGAAACTTTTTTATTACATTGGCATTATTTTATATAAATTTAATTTCGAAATTTTCGGAAAAGTATTTAAATTTAGTTTTAGTAGCAACCCATCCCAATTTGACCATTGCTAACGGAGCTTCACTTTCACGATTGAACGAAGGAAATCATTTCTCTCCGAGTCTAATAATTACGAAGTAATTGAATCTACGTTATTCAAACGGAGAAACAGATGCGATATAGTAATTGTTCGATAAACAGATGGCGTTAGTAATTAAGAATAGGGTTGGGTACGTATCGATGAATTATGTCAATTTTTTTTTTGAATTATGTCAATTTTTTTTTTGTCTGAGAATGAAAAATAAACAGATGGTCCACTTGATGGTGGGTGGACACCATGATCTAATGATACTCACAGTATCAAGGATTAATTACAAATTTACCTCTCTTCACAATAAAACATGGAAGATGGTTCCAGCTTATACTCTGCAAATGGGTCTATCTGTTAGAAGTTTTAGAATTGTTTGATAGCTGTGAGTAATGTCACAAAAGGAAATCGTTGCTTAATATGAAGCGTTGTGTTTAGAAGAACTTTGTACATTTCAATATCACGCTTTCCTTCAACTTTTGTATGGAGAAAAATATTATTTATTATTGTCCTTTACAACAAGAAAGTTTTCTTCTATAGATTATAAGAATCGAGCAGTAAAGTACATCTGACGTAAATCTCTGATTCAATGCAATAATAGACCTTTCGAAGACTTACGGTTTACCAATGTAATACCCAATGGTACTATATTTTTTCGCTTTGGGTCGATATAAATCTTGTTGCTACCCTCGTCATGTGTTGACGATGGTGTTGTTTTATATCTACTTTTCTATATTGTGTTGTTACTTTTTAACAATGAATTAGTTGTTATATAAAAGATATGAGATATTATTTAAATTATTGAATGTCTAGTTCTTTAAAAAAATACTAAAACACTATATTTTTTCGTTTTGTATTCATGTTTTTAGTATGTTTAGTAAATAATGAAATGAGTTTTGGACATAAATATGAATTTTGGCTATCACCATTCAGAACTTGTGTTATAGATACTAAATAATAGTAATACACGTTTGTTAATGTTATAAATATACTTAATAAGCATACAAACATCAATAACTATCGAAAACAATCATTTGAACGTCTACCTGGTTGAGAAGACAATTAAATACTTTTTAAGTTTAAATTTAACTTTTTGATACCGATAAAAGTATAAGGCAGCTCTAAATACGAATCTGGAATGCAGTTATGATCTCCCTAATTATACGTTTGGTAAATTAAAAAGCTTGGCTGATAAAATAGTTAACTTTTCACAGATAAAAAAGATATACCTACTGCCTATTATTAGGGGGAAAAGTCTTTTCGCATATAGTATGTATAAACTTGTAATAAAATATTTTTGGCTGTACTATTTGTATCTGGCTGGTTTTCATGACATTAAAAAGATGATATTTCAAAAAAAGAATCAAATTATATTATATTAACCATGTAATTGCATTAGATGTATTGTTCACCAGGGGAGGTAAATTGCTTTGTTTCACACGAGAGCAAAAACTAACTCCCTTTAAGTTAAGTAACTAGTTTTTCTATTAGTTCGTGAATTTCCCTTTTGTCTTTATCTGACAAGAATAGGTAATGTGTACTAAATCCAATATAGGATCGTCAGTCAAGGTAAATAACAAGTAACTCGCACGCTCACTCTGTAAACATAAGAAAAGGCGTTATGTTGAAACTGTACGAAACCTTGAGTTTCAACCTTTACTTCAATAAACTATCTGTGATCTGTGGAATGGTAGTGCTTGTCTAACAAGAAGACAGTTACTAGCTTACAGTATCTATACTATAAATACGAATATTGTACTCATTTAGAAGTTAGTTAAAAGAGTTGGTTTTTCTTTTGTATTAAATTAACCTAAATATTTGCATTTGACATTTTAATACACGTTCTAATTTTAAAATATATTTATGAGCAAAATGTATAATAATTCAGAACTGGTAGAATGCAGGTCTGAGTCAGCTGGATAGTGAGAGGTCGCGGTTTTAACTACCGCCTCAGAACATGATTTTTGATGTCAATCGCATTAACTGGCGTCGTGTATCGCATGCGACTGCTGCCTGTGCGTGTGTGCTTCTAATGAGAAACACACACGCACAGGCACTCAAACGCATGCACGGAATAAAGATGCCGTATTTTTTCTTGTAGTAGACTGTCCTTTTAGATATATTAACTGTACAAAATAATTTTGATGCTTCACATCAGCCAGTGCCTCGGGACTTCATATCGTTTCTTATTTAGAATCCTTTTCAAAATAACAATGAAAAAATAATTTATCGTCATTGTTTTAAAAATGCACCCATTTCAATATACGCAATGCAGTTACACGAGTATAAATGTTAACTATTGAATTCGGTTACTGCACGTGGGAGCGGCAATTTGTAGGCTACGAAATTGTCTACAAAGGCAATTCTGTGTCTCCGCCTAGAGGGTGTTTTGATTTATAAGGTTATATATGGAGGATTGTTATACAGGGTCGCTTTGTAAGGACTTACCAAATTCTCTGTAGTGACTACTTAGCAACAAATTAATTGTTCTACAATTAAACAAAGCATTTATTACTTCTTTATAATTTCATTTAAAAAAACCATACGTGGATGATTTAATCATTGGAAAGAAGCTGGGTATTTACAAATAGCCTTCGGTAAACTATGAATGAGGAATTTTTTGATGTAGTGTCTGATCTGATTATGATAATGACAAACAACATAGTAACTTTCGCCATGATTGATTGCTGGACAGGTCAATCAATATATTTTATCTCGAGCTCTTCCAGCTATCGGAAGACACTTCAAGCCCAGTAAACTGCATAGCACCATCATGCTATAACCAAAACCCCTCATGTTTCCTGTCCTGTGGGTAGATCTGTACACAGCAATGTTTTAAACCTTTTTACTTTACAATAAGTAAGTAAATTTCTTTTTTATTCTTAACGGGGTCGTTCTTGACGTTCATCTGACCTGATGGTAAGTTAAGATGAGGTCGAAGATAGAACTGAACTACACCCAGATTCCTCAACCACATAGGAACTGGCTATCTTCCCTACTACCTTGTTATTGCGTTAAACTTATGTAAAATTGTGGTAGCTAGCCCTACTAAACCAAAATTTCTGCCTCCACTGGGATTTGAACCCCGGACCTCCAGATTTGAAGTAGACGTCCTTATCCTAGCCTTTTCTTTCCTACTCATGCATGTAGTGTTTACCGTTTATGAATTGTACACTTAGCTATAAGATATATATTGTTTTGTATGCATATAGTTTAGTTTTATATGTAGTGTGTATTATTATTTTGTTTTGTATGTATCAGTGTAACAATTACTGGTAAACCAAATAAATAAATTAAATAAATAAATAAAATACTCAGGAGCACGTGGAATTCATTGCCAGTAGATGTATTCCCTCCTTCATACACCATGGGTTCCTTCAAAAGTGGCGTGAAGAAGCATTTTTGCTGCCAACAAGGTAAAGATTGCTTTCTTTACATATGGACTCCTCTATTGCTTATCATCATTTGGTGTCGAGTTATTTGCTGAGCTTTTTATAGAAAAAGAAGGTGGTAATAACGACTAGACCATAGAGGCAGTTAAATCAAATAAAAAGAATGTAAAAGTAGATAGTTTACTGTAGTATAACATACAAAGACGACAAAAAATAAAACACATTTCTTTTTTCACAATTTAAGTAAAATTGTTGTTTTCAATAAACGGTGAAATTGAATAACTTAATATTAATAACTCCACTAAGGCCCTTGCATAAAATTACAAATTTTGTATTTATCATATTTATAGAGCTTTCAACGTTGTGGGTTCGTAAGTGGACCCTCGATTGGACCCGTAACGCCTTCACTGGAGGTCCCCTAATCAGCAAAAACCTTTTGAATATTCAAATATACTAAAAATAATAACGAAGTTTCTATCTTTTCTGTTGTTTGCTTTTAAATAATTAAGATAAAAGCACCTTCTTTAATACTTCACATTCTGCAAAGAAGTTCGTGAATAGCGTGAATTTTCGTGGACAAAATATTTTAAATATTATGTTGTTTGAGGGTAGATATTGACTGTCAACGATCGATGCGTTATCATATATTCCAGAGAGATGATGTTGTGTAAGAGAAGTAATGGTCAACGCGCCATATGTTAAGCTATGGCGTGTTTACCATTACTTTTTCTGTTTCATTCACAGTTGAAACCAAACCTTACCTATTTGGATAAGTGTCTTACAAAATCATATATGTCATTAAAATAAATTCGTTAGGTTTGAATTTTGACCAGTAAAAACTGTGATCTAGTGACCAGTAAAAAGGTATGATGAACTTCTCCTTATCTCTGTGGGATCAGGCTAATATTACTTACTATTAAATTTAAATATAAATTTAGTACTTAAGCCAAGCAATAGTTTAAGTCACAGAGTTTGTTGCAAAATTATACTGAATAGTGATAAAAATACCTAAGAAGCCGGCAAATACGTCTTCAAAGACGAATGAAGCAATTTGCGAGCGCGCTCTATATTTGCGAAGTACTCTGTATTGGTTGGTCTATGTGATAGACTTACGATCAAAACTGACACTTCAAGTATAATGGCGTAAAAGGTTCAACAATTTCTACTCTAACTACAAGAAGAACCACATTACAAGTATATTTAAATTTTATATTGTATCACTGGTAGTTATGGGTATATGTATAGGTTTGTGAGTAGTTCCTCTTCCTAGCTAAAGTCTAGCTATTTTATACAAAAATAACAATAAAAAAGGATTGTAAAGAAAATCTATAATGAAACAAAAAAAATTAAAAGCAACTCGGGTGTAAGCTCTCATAAAGCTATTAAATTGAAGCCCTCATCAATCAGAAATGATAGCGGAACATGGAGATGTTTCGGATGTACAACAATATCATCCATCAACACACCTGCTAAGTACGGGTGAGAGAAAGAGAGCATTTGTCACAAATACCAACACACTAACGCAATTTAACGAAAGCTGTTGCTATTGCAACCATGACCAAGTGCTTGACGTTCCTCCATAAGAGGAAGCGAGATAACGAATTTTATTGGACCAATCATGACGAAGCCGCCACTACGCCTGAGATTGCCCAAGTAACTATAGGCGAACTCGTGAAGCCCACAGCCCAGTTCTATAGTCACTTAGATATATTAAAAAAGTAACTGTCAAAGTCAGTTAGATAATGAAGTATAGTTTTCTCATTCACATGTGTTATAATAAAAAAAATGTCCTAAACAATGACGAAAGTTGTTTTGTTTTCCTGATCGATACAAGAGTGCTAGCGAGATATATTTTTTTGATAGTTCATATTCATATTCATATTCATAAGAACTCCCAAAACTTGTAACTTACACCAACCACTCCAGATAATCTTGATGTAAGTGAGCAAGTTTCTTTTTATAACGAGTTCTCTCTTTTTATTACTGTAAAGATACTTGATACATTTAACTTAATCGATTTGCACATTTGACAGCAACAGACGAAACAAGAATTTAATTCGAATGTATTGTAATGAGTTTTATTTAATAAAAAGTGTCCCCAGTGTCCCCAGTGTGTGATAGTTTGAAATCCTTCTGTCTTATACAGCATATGCTGCCGTTAAGTTAAGAGGCAGGCATAATATGCAGCATGTTATCTCATATGTAATTTCACACCCTGAAAAATCTCAAGGCCACTAAATCATTTCAAAGTCAAACTAGATTACTCTCGTAAAACACAAAGTTGATTGAAGTCATTAATAACCCTCGTGTTTAGTGTTGATGATATCTTAATGAAAACAACTTGTTTTTCTGTAATAAAATTTTTACAGCCAATTATAAACGAGGCGTTTAGGGGGGGAAGCAATTATCGAGTTAAACGATGACTTTCAAACAAGTGTTGAATATAAACGGTTTGTTAGTGGTCGATTGATGGAAAGCGATGATTACCGTACCCTATAGACATTCGATGCACCTTTATTATTGTGTGTGTGTGTGTGTATGTATGTGTGTGTAGAGTACAGTTTGAGTCGTATGACCTTTAAAAGCCCTTGGAAGTGGAGTCTGCTTTGGAAGCCACAGACAGAAGCACTGGTTTGAAATGTTCCTGAAACCATCAAGCCACTAGTTTCAGGTCAAGTAAAATACAGTTGCAAGCGGTGAACGCAGATGCACTAGTCTGACTGCAGTGGCTGGACCGCAAAATTAAGATGAAGAGCACGTGTTAACGGAACTTCTTTTCACTGTACATAGACTTTTTATATAATACTAACAAGATTATATTCTTCTCCTGTCTTGGGATTTAACATCTGAAGATATGTAGGTTAATTACATTAATATTAATAAGGGTTTTAACCGTCGCATAATTATTCTTTTTTATTTCTTCTTATTGCTGTCGATGTCGATGTCGAATGTGCGATACGAGAACATGTCTACACTGCCCAGTGTTCAGGACGCTGACGTTTTAGGTCAACTGTGTAGCTGGCAAAGCCTCTGACTTCTCTTCAAGGTGACCTTGACCTTAACCAAATTTTATATTTGATAATTCAAATTAGTCTCTTACGTTACACTAATATTTATTTTCACGTATTTTTTATGATTTATGAAAAAAAATCATAGAACATTCGTTTTTAATTAAGAGGATTAAACTCGTTTTGTTGCGCTATAAATATCATATCCTCGCTACCGGATTAACAGAAGCACGTGCCTATGCTTATGCTAAAAGCTTTCCGCAGATCATAAAGACTTTGCCCATTATGCCAGTGCTTATAAATTCCTACTAATCCGATGAAAAATTACGTAACCCAGTAAATGTAGAATTTGACGGATTCCGATTGGTATAACAGTAACAAAACGATTCGACAGTTTGTAACTCGCCATTGCCGACACAAATATCCTATTTTCTTGTTTGAATGGTATTTTCGACCATCATTCATTTTTATGTCCACATTAGTCTTCAAGCCGCGTCGTGTGCTTATAGAAAGTTAAAAATACGAGTTTTTGGATTTTGTTCGTTGTGTATTCTCCAGAAGTATTTAAAGGAATTTGTATAAGTTTGCTGTGATAAATATCGCCATAACTTCATGCAGCGTTGTGTTACAAAATCAGGGGGAGATTTGTATCCAAAGCAGCTATAATACACACTGTTAAGTTAACTTAATATCTCGATGATTCTTAAAGTCTAAGTAACTTTAAGACTTGGTAACGTTATCATCACACATTAAGACTAAGAGGCGGTAGTTTGGCGACAGTTCGCCTGAGACCGAGAAGGACCTAAGCCAGTGCTCTAACGGTTAAATTTCTTAGCAATAAATATTAACACATTATAATTGTTGCTGTCCTGTATACTCCTCCAGCCTCCCCCTCCTCCCCCTCCCCCCTCCTCCCCCTTCCCCCCTTCCCCTTATAAAGACCCCTTTTCACTAATTAATTTTAATTACTGAGTTACTTTCTTAAGAATGTCCTTGTTGCACCCTGACGGGGAAGTGGAAGTGATAGATAAGTATATCTCCCAAGCAACATATGTTTCTAAAATGCTAGAATTTTTTTGCAGTAATTACTAGAATATTTTATAGAATCAACAAAAAAAAAACATATATTTAACAATGAACTGCCAGCCCTGTTTTGTGATTATGTATATGTATCTGTGGTTGTATGTTTGTGTTTCTGATAATTGTTAAGTCAAAATTCATTGACTTACCAGAATGAAACATGTCTAAGGATGAAAACCACTGGCTATTAATATTAAACTTAGTCTGAATACGATAAAATATAGATTTCTTAGCATAGTTCTTAATATATAAATAAAGTGGTAGATGTGAACAAACCCATGTGCCTGGTACGAATTAGTAAGTAAATTTGGTCTATATATCTCACAAACCAATGTTAGATTTCGTTATCAGCTGAAAACATGCAAATGACGTCATTTACAACGTAAGCCCTAAAGCTGTCTTTGTGACTTAATGCGATTCGGAGTCGATAATTCTTGAGCATTATTTTACAATGGTTCACAATTTGTTTTCTATGCTGATTTATTTAGCCACGATAGACTCCCAGGGACTTCAAGGAAATTTAAATTTTATTGTCTGGATTTTAAGGCATTTAATACTATTTTTTAAGTTATATATTTATTTTAAGTACTTGTAATCAAGTAGATTGGTCAGTTCAAACATTACTGAAATACGTATCTAGTTATATTGTGTGAAATATATGTTACCTGCTTATGTCGACTAATAAATGTAAATTATATAGTGTATCTGTTGAAAAATTCAAAATTTCTACAAATGCAATGATCGAAAATTTTCATCCATCATTGCTGACAGCGTTCTTACAGATTTATAAATGATTCACACGAAGAGAGCGATGAACAATGAAGATTCTTTTGTTTTCTTTGTATGGAGCGCTCGTTTCTCACAATTTGATATCGAAGTTAACAATTGACTGCTCGCAACTGAAGAAAGGGCGTCAGGGACATTGCGTAATACAACAAAGCCTCTCGATATTTCAGCGACAGCGAACATATTCGATAATAGACTTTTTAGTTATTAATATTAAAGGCAAAGAGATCGTACATTTATATCACATTAAAGCTTAAGTTATTAAAACATGTTTTTTCTTCGTTCCTAACGGGGAGGCTTTTGGCCCCCATCCCGCCTGATGGGAAGGGAACATCTAGACGGGTGAGTGGTCAGTACCCTGTTTACTTAAGCAGTGATCCCGGGTTTGAATCGCGTTGGAGGAAAATATTTGTATGACAAGTAAGATTATTTGTTCGCGATTCATGCATGTATTATATATACTATCTTTATTTCTCCGTTACCTAGTATCCACAACTCAAGCTGTTAATGAAGCTTCATTCAAGATATATAATAAGTGTGAGTGTGAGATATATTATGACAAATCTAGGATATCTATAACCTTTGACCTGGTGAATTGCTCGGCAGAACCCAGGTTACTCCTTTTACTCCCCGTGAACGGCAATGGCCACTCTATAGAGGTACTGAGTGAGCCCCACACACGCCCGTCGCTTAGCCAGTGGGGGGTAGGTTCGAAAATGGATTCCTCCTCGTAAAAAAGGATATCTATAACGTATTACGATAAATCTAGATTTATTATGACTAATCTCAATATATTATGACATATTAACGACCGTGGCAAATATTTTTGTATATTCCACAAACGTCTGCTATAACTGGGACTTGCATTCTGAATCTTTAATCAAGTAGCCTTTAATTTTTTTACTGACGAATTGGCCAGTCGGTTCTTTGATTGATACATCCTTTTTTTTGTGACGCTGAGGAGAAGCTCTACCAGACGATCCCCTAACCTCTGAGGAGGACGAAGAGCGGGGTGTGTGGGGCTCTCACCCACTAAACTCCTCAGCGACGCACCTACCTAGCCGCTTTCCATCGACAACACGGGATGGATTGATACATCCTATCCCAACCATCGCGAAAGCTTTTTCGTTATCAGAAACAGAAAGTAATTACGACAGAAAGTCCCCTAAGCGCGACTTATGCTTGTTACCATAGTTATCAAAGAGCCCAAAGACTTTGATATCCTGCAAAGAAACTGTTGATATCACAAAGTTTTGATATTTGGTTACTGTTACAGAATTACTTCATCATAACGACGAAGTTGAGCTGTGAACTTTTGAAAAGCTTCGTAAGTATCAGCAAATCGTTTTCAGATCAAAGTGTTTTGTTCGATGTGCTGTCAACAGTACCTTTTTACTTTTGTGTTATTTGATAGTATCGAGTTTTAGGTTACATTGTTTTAAAAGGATCTTTGAATAAATTTATTAAAGATTACTTTTTGAGGTGTAAGTTACGAATATTATGTACCTTTGCCTTTGTCAAAGAATAATATCATCTAGAAGTAATACACGCAACTAATTTGAAATCATGTTTTCGGTTTCCATAATATTTTTATTAAAGAAATGGTCATTTTAATAGTCTGAATAAGAGGCAAAGTTTATATAATACAGAAATACACTTCTTTTAACATTACTAAGTAACAAGGGACGTAAAAAATGACATTTTGAAGTCGTGTTTGACGTAAAATTCACGTGAACATCACACAATTTTATGTTGATGATGACTTTAAATATTACTACTATCGTTAAATACGACATACGTCGTGACATACGACATTCCTTATGATGTTATGGTTACCATCACATACATGTTTTCGAAAATACGTGAGCATTGACGTATTTTTACGTAATTAAAGTCGTCATCAATACTTCACGCAAAACGTGCCTTTGACAACACATTTGACTTCCGTTTCTTCTCAGGACATAATTATTGTAAATTATCTAACTGAAAATAAGACAAATTACCTAAATAACTTCTTCAATGGTACGTTTTAATCGATTACCTTTATTTCTAGAGGTTCAAACGTGTTACTAATATCTATGTAGACGGAAGGTTGATTTGAACGGTCAAGTACACTTGAACATCTACTGGAACAAGTAAGGCCCGCCACATTCGAATACAAACGAATTTGTATCGTACGTAAAAAATTCTCTACTGACTGAGAAAAGTAATCGATAACTCGACTTAATGAATTATTATTCTGCAAAATAATTCATCACTGATTTGAAGAATGAAAGAAAGAATATATGGCAGCAGTTGTAGAAGAGAATTCAAGCGTGTTAAAAAGGCAAATACAATTAATTAGGGAAAGTCACTGAAGTGATATGTTTTATTGCATTGGTCTTATAAACATTTGTATTGTATACCAATACAATAAATTTTATGTGTCAATATTGAAATTAAGCTATAAGCTTAAAATCCAAGTAAGTTGGAGTTGATTTTGTATGTCAGAAATATGCGCCAGTACAAGCATGACTATTTCCCATAGAGTGCGAGGCACCGCAGTATTTCGCGAGTCAGCATCGTTAGTATTCGTTATACGTATTCGTATGTGTCAAATTCATTCAAAAGCGCATCCAAAATTAGGCTGGCTAAGCTCTTATGTTACATTACTCAGGTTAAGTAAGTCTAAAATTGAAAAACCATAGGAAAAGGATAAAATAACCTATAGATCTGTTTATTCAATAATTTTAAAATATCATTTTAGAAAATTCAAATGACGTGATTGGTCGTCGGTTTTTTCTAACCGAATTAATTTTTAGGATACGGAAAATCGTGTTTATATGTTTTGTCTTAGTGAATTTCTAGAAAAAAGCCATTAAACAATTGATATTGCTAATAAGAAAAAAGAGTATAGAAATAATTACCATTATTTTGCTGAACTTAGACTGAGTAGTCTAAATTCATTTATTCTGCATTAAATCTCAGTCCCTTCACATGTATATAAACATGGTTCCCTGAATGAGATACAATGTAGCCAATCGAAAAATTGCCCTAAAAGCCGATAAAATAACTTGAATAATAAGCTCAGACTAGATAAAGTCTAGTCTCACAGTAATAAATTAACTCAGACTCCATGCGAGCGATAACAGTCTACTCTTATAGGGATGTTGCAGAGTTAATAACACGCGCGCGGTAAATATTAGTACCTAATATTAGTACCCTAGTATAAACAAAAAAGTTTTTATGTTTTATAGAATAGAATAGAATATCTTTATTGTACATCAGCCAATTCAAAAAGAGAAACACACAAAAAAAACTTAACTAATTTTGTACAAAGGGCGACCTTATCGCTAAAAGCGAAATCATCATATAATTGAAATCATCATTCTTTTTGTTCACATCGTCAGCAAAGAGAAAATCGTGGCCGACCTGGTGTTTGCTTTAGAACCGCGGCCCGACTGTATCTTGTCGGACTTTGTATATATATTGATGTGACTTGAAAACTTTGTATGTATGATTCAGGCTTCTTTGCGAACTGTGACGTTTCAATGTCGTGTCTCGGCTTAGTGTTCTCGCTGTTCTACTTATTGCTGATCAACCATTTTTCGGTTACTCGATATCAATTTTGACTTACATATAATTTATCTGAATTCAAGAAAAATCATCGTTTTGTTAATTTAATACGGCAGTAAGTTTTCTGTCTAAACATAGTACTTTTATTTAACGACACTAACATATCTGAAATGAAGATTTTAGAAAATCTTCACAGTAATCTGGGTTGGGAAGCATTTCCGTCTGGTACATTGGAATGTCTGGAATGTCGTTCCAGTGGACTTGCCCGTTCAAACGCAGACGGGTCGATGTGGCCTCCGCATAACATCCGCAGTGGACCTCCTTTAGCTTTAGAATTCGAGTCCTAAAACTTCTGGAAACATCTATTGGCAAATTATTATTTTATATCTGACGTATAAAGTTTCGTAGCTTGAATTATTAGGTTATCCAACCCACTCATTCTTAAAATTTAAATTAACTACTGGAGGGAGAAGAATACAAATAAAATTCGCGGCAAAAGCGAACAATTTATATTTTTCCAAGTAATAATTATTTTCTCCGAATAGAATACTGCATGTCGCCTGTATAATGGTTTGTCTGACGTTTAATTTCGTTTTAATAGATTAAAAAGGTTATAGTAAATAAAATTAAAAAATCCTATATAAGTTGGCTGTCCAGCGCGTCGCCTTTGTCGCCTTTATAGCCTTCAAATTCGTAGCAAAAAGATTTTCTTTTTCTGTAGTTTATTCTTTGAGTAAAAACTTTTTGTAAAAAAAAGTTTCATTGGAGCCAGTGAAACCCCAGTAGGCCTATAAATGGCACTATTTTATAAAATAGTGAGCGGGTTAGAAACAATTAAATGTTTTTGATGGTCCACTGGCCTGGACACGAATATAACTTTATTCATTATATTTATTATAAACTTTAAATAATTTAAATAAATATATTTTTACATGCACGTATTATATAAATTAAACGTACAAACCAGACACAATCGTTTTTAATTATCTCAATGTTCCCAGAAGTAAATTGGCCTCAATTAATTAATGTTTTTCGTTATCTAGTTATCAAACCACAAGCTCTTAATGATGGTTGGATTATTTAACTGCCTTAAAACTAGGGTGAGCCGCTATATTTTACTGGATGTATTTTTTTGTAAATATAAAGACATACTAAAACCAAAAATATATAATAAAATCACAAACATTTTCGGCTATTTTGGCGCGTATTCTGTGACGTCAGATTACACGACTTCCATGTCAGAAGTTAAAATGTGAGTGATTAAATCAGTTTGTTACCAAAAGCACAGAAAAGATTATTATAAATATCCTGTAGTTCCTATGTGCTAACATAACTCCAAAACTGTACCCAATAAAGTGTATATCCATAGCATACTTGGCCAAAAGTCCGCATGTCGATTAAATAACCCAAGATTGCCTGGAAGAGATTGCTTATATGCAATAAGGACATTGTTTGTATACGTTATTTTGTAGTGTATAGTAGAATGTTTGTATTTCATTCTAATAACCTCTATTGAAAGAGAGAACTATAAAATATACTTTTAGAATAATAATAATCAGCTATGTGGAACCTAATACGTCTCCTGGCAATCTATTTGTCAGAATTATATATCGATACTTCACTCGATAGCACTCTTATAACAATATCGATAATTAAAAATCATCCCTACCTCCCAATACGTATTGAACGTATCAAGATATCTACTTTGAGTGAAATAAGCAAAATGGTGGATAGAAATTTCATAATTTGTACGGAGATTCCTCATCACCATAAAAATAAGGTGGCGAACGTTTCCCCTAATCAATATGTATTTCAATTTAAAGTGATTCGTGGATAGAATGCCGAGCTGTATAATTTGTTAGCAAAATATAGGGAGCTATTGACGTTAATTAAAAATTTACATGTGAAGACTGCTATGAAATTAATATGAGTTTGGACTAACCTCCCACGTGAGACAATCAAAGAGTTTTCGTTAGCGAAAATCAAACAGGATTTTGGTAATCCAAACGGTTGGAAAATGCTACATTCTCTGTTTCTATTTAAAATAATTATAATATCCTCGCCCTCACATCTATTAGCAAGCCATTAAGAGCTTATGTAATCAATATTAGATAACGGAAGAAAATATTAACTGAAAATGAAAAATTAATAAATTTAAGTACATAAATATCATGACTAGATAGATAACATTTGCCCGGTATAAAGCACATCCAACGTGTTTCGTTCGGCAGTCATCCATCAGCTCAAGGATTCTTCTAAAATTATGAGATGACGATGGAAGGATCCTTGGGCTTAAGGAGTTAGGGATTAGTTTGTTAAATATAATATGCACGTATCCTTAGTAGTATGTATGAATTTGAAAACGAATTAAATAAAACTTCATAATTAGTAGTTGATTGGCTAAAATTTTTGAATCTTAAAGCGAATGAAAATGCAGTCAATGAAAACTATTTCCTATGTATGTCTATTTACGCAAATTTAAATTGGAAATCACATTGAGCTATTTACCTCGAACACCTGCATTTCGGTATTGTTCAATGATAGTTTGTTATGTTCAGCTGCAACCAGATTGATGTGAAATTCTACATCTTAGAGTAGATCTTAAACAGTATCGAACCAGACATAATATACAAATTCTCCACTATTTTTCTTATAGTGCATAGCTAACGTTTGGCTAGTCTCCAAGATTCATAACCATAAATTAGTTTTTCAATACGCCTCTCTAATCCGATGGGATTGACTCAAGAATTGGGGCTTGTGAAGATATTTCAGCGGGAAAAGTGTTATCGTATTAACTACCTAGTTCAGTTTGATGTAGAATTCAATTTGTGTTGTAACTTTTCATTTAACACAATAAAAAATTATTAATCGCTAACATCATCATCTTCTTCTTGTCAGTCAGTATTGTTAAACAGAATAATGATTTCTTAAATATGACATTTTCGAATCATGTTAATTTAAATTAAGTACGATGATTTTTATTGAAAATGCATACATACTTACATACTTAAACACGAAAACTTTTAAAATTTAATGGTAGTGACATGAGACCATACCAATATCTTTCAATTAAATAAATTAAAAAAACACTTTTCGACATGATACGAAATACCGACCAATACCAAATTAGAAAAAAACATATATATAGTTAGTTAGTATATGTATAGTTTTTTTAAACCATAAATACAAAATACCATACCATAAAAATAAAAATAGTTAGTTGTTTTAGTATGGAAAATCGTTCAACTGAAGTTTTAAGCATTAAAATATTCATTTCTTCCATCCTGCTGCACAGTGGCAGTTTGTAGATACAAAGTTCAACGGATCATCTAAACAAAATAATATAATAAAATATAAATACAAAAAAAACAAATAAATTAAACAGCACCCATCTGTGCAATACAAAGTCCCTAGAACTACCATTACTTTTCTTGTGCTCTGAGATCACACACAAAATAAACATTTAAAAAATATAAAACTTGTCCACAGATTAAACAATGAAAAACCGTGACATAGTGCTGGTTTCCATTTTGAGTGTGGGCGCTGTTGCTGTCCTTTTCGCAATCGCTGCCTACCTGTACATCAGGCGGCGTAGGAAAAAGAGGGAAGATGACGAGGATGGGACCAGCTGTGCCATCAGGTAAGGATAGATAGTAAGATATTCTCAACAGACATACAAATAATAAGCTAAAAATTAGCGAAAAACACTATATCTCTTCAAGGTCAGACAATTGGGTCTTTTTTTGGCTTCGAATTAGTATGTGTTCGTTCCAAGGTCAGATAATGATGAAACGACCAGTCACAATATGTTTTTAATTTTTACGACTATGTACTGATACGAAAAACTAAGTTCTATCACTTAAAATTTCAGTATTACTTGCGCAGGCGCAGTCACTAAAAATTTAGCGTTAATCAAACGTTTTATTAGTTTAAATATCCCATTTACAATCTTAATGAATGTGATATTTATTGGCTGTCCACTTTAACATTTTTAAAACAATTCTCAGTGACGTGTGAAGAGAGAGAGAAACCTTGCTGAGTTTCTTGTCTGTCCTTCTCAGGATATCACCCCCCCTGTAGATTTAAAAACAGATAGCTTAGATTGACGTTCAATAACTGTGTATAGATGTACCAAACGTGTCTTTGATTTCATTAAAGTCGTCTTATCATTGCTATCCTTTGCCTTTACATAATGAAAGAAAGAGACTTGCTTTAGGCCTGCACACTATGCCATCTTTTAGAATAAGACAGAACATCGCTTCAACTTAGTCGCAAATTGTCATAAGATAAATCAATATTCAACTAAGTCATATTATCTTCCAAGTTGCCAGGAGTCGCTAAGTTTGTTAAGTTATAGCTTTGTAAACTTATCGGTTCGCTTTATGTTTCTTATGGACTCCAGACATCGTGAAATTTAGTGATAACAATGTTTTCTTACGTTGTAAAAGAGTTCATAAAACCATAATGGAGCACAAAAGTAAAGTTATACCCATTGAAACTGTACTTAGGCGTGGATCCAGCTCTCAAAAAAGGTTGTGGTTACAGCCACCCGAAAAGGCCAAGAGCGGTTCGTATATATACAATACAATAATACCGTCTTGACCTTTAGTATTGTATATAGTTTCGTGGATAAAGCTGCGGGGAAAACTATTTTCTCCAATACACTGGTTTTTTTCAATACAATTTTACATGTAGTCCAAAGAAAAAATGAGTAAGTACATAGCTGCGAACCGCTCGATCGATTATTTTTATTTTATTTTACAATATCATCAGGATATTGCTCTCAATAACACCGTTAGTGTGACGTCAACATTCTAATAGGGTTGTGGGCATGCCCATTGTGCCGACAACAGTGGATCCGCGGTTGTGTGAACTTGTCTATAAAAGATAATGTAAAAAAAGCACTGTGAGCAATTTCCACAGTAGATTTGGGATTGAGATTTGTTCGTGATTTGAATTCCATTCTCTGCTTGAGCCACAAATAAACGTCTCTAAGGTCCAATCTACAGACTCCAAATCACCTAGACTACCGACGAGTGGCATACCTATTTACCACACAGTCTCTGAAGTCTACAAGTTTCATAGCTTTGATGGTAATGTTTACATCACTGTTCTGATGTTTCAGAGACAAACAAAACTATAAATTTTCTTTCCCTGGCGATTTCTGTGATATATATATATATATATATATATATATATCCTCGATATACATATGTAGTAAGTTTTGCTAAAAGATAAATGCATAGTCTTTTAATATTATACTTACGCGGTTTCATGAATATTTATGTTGTTTCGAAATTTCAAGGGTATGACATACTCATTTTCAATTATTTTTTTTTTTCAAAGGTACAACTATAGTTCACTTTTAAAAAAGCTTGATGGACATCGTACACTAGAAGTGAGGAACTCTTAATATTAAAAAGAAAAAAAGCTCCACATATAATATTGCCTAGTTGTACGTCTGTCAAAACCCTAATCTCAGTATTTAAAAGAACTTAGTAAATGAGACTATTTAGATAAAGATATTTTGACTTTGACTTTGATTACGGTAGGGGGTAGTAAGTGGCAGAGGTTATCAACTAGAAACTAATATAAATGGCTACTTCTTACAACTACACTAATATTTATGCCTCTACAATATTTTTTTATTTAATACTACTTGGAATTAGTCCAGGAAATTCTTTTGATTCCGCGTTATAAGCTAACTTTGAGTTTTTGTTTTGTAAATTCTGGAGAACCAATTTCCCATTTTACTGTGTGTTTGCTTACGAGATTACAGTGGCGTGGTTTCAGGATGACATGTTAGAAGCCGTTCACGATATAATCAGTAAAAATAATAATGTATTATACTGTTGTTTTTCTTCATATATTTGTAACAATATTTGGAATAAATAGAGCGATATTTCACCTGATTCTTCATACACTATAAAACTTAATATTATTAGGAATTAAATTCTGTATTTAATTTTCGACTTTAAAAAACATTAGATAACGTAGGTTTTAGGAAGCGACTTCCTGAGTGTAAATTTATTTACATGTTATACGATAGTTCTCATTCTGCTGTCCTTTTCCTATAACATAATAAGATGGCGCGATATATATACTATATTTCTCGAAATCATTATTCTAAATCATTAATAGTTAAAATCACCTTAAATTAGAATACAAAAACCATTGTAAATAGGTTAAGTAAAACCTAAATTAGTTATAATGACTAAAATGCATAATATTACTTTTAATTTAATCTAAATATCGACTTTATACTATCCTATTGAGAGCTCATCTTTCAGTAGTGATAACCAGATTGTATGCGGCACACATGAAACAAATGTTTTATCTATTTCAGACAGTTTTGATACAGTTATTAAATTTCAATACAAATCAATACAATTACGACGATGCTAATTAAAGCCAAATCGGTCTTAAAATTTGAAAAATTGCTAAACATAAGTGCTAAGCACTATTCTAAGTTAGCGCACAACAGATAACATCAGCATAAGGAAAAAGGCTGGAGATAAGGCCGAAGATATAAGTGAACTGCACCCAGATTCCTCACCCACAGAGGAACTGCGTAACCTACCTCCTATATGGCGGCTGATTTAGAGTTATATTCGTATAACCCTAAATATATATATTTTCACCTATAATTATATTTATTTGTTTTTCTCATACATATTCCCTGTTGTGACGATTTAAAAGAACTTAGTAAATGAGTCTATTTAAATAAAGTTATTTTTGACTTTGAATACTCTAACTTTACCTATACAAGTATTGGTGTCGAAAAAAAAAATGATTTAATATAGAGAGAGAAAACGTATATATATATCCAAAAGAACCAGTGTTACAGATTACCCTGTTAGATGCAATTTCAATGAGAGTGAACGAAATACGAGTCATCACTCAAGAGAAGTAAAAAAACTTTATAACATATAATCGAAGTTGCAGTTAATCGAAGGCGTTTTATGAATGCGAAGTTAATCTGTGATTATATGATTTTAAGAGCATGTCACACCAACCATTGCATTCAGTCGTTGTGACTATTACTGACTAAATAATTGGACAGACATTATACTAAAATGTAAATTTACTTCTGAGGCTTTCTTTTTCTAGATTGGAGAATCTTATCTAAAACTTTTGTGTCATCGTTTTAATTTTTTTTTTGGTAGTTATAGATCGTCCCTAACTATAAAAGGGAATAGTTTCTCTGATGTCGTACAATGAGCGCTGACCCTAATTGACTTATTTTTTTTATTACATCAGTATTTTTCTTATTCAATAATGAACCTTATAGTTCGGAGACAATGTTTATTGTTCTAGTAATTCTGAAAGCTATAACAGTTTTATTATTTTGTTTTCTTCGCGAGTAAGTTCTTGTTATTGACAAGTTTTTTTAGTTATTGAACTGGAGCGAACATAGTTATATATATATTCATCTGTCAAGGGATCACGCATCGATGCTGCTATGAGCAGCGGCTATCATTTTTTAATATGACTTCGTTGAGGAGTCTTCGCAAACTACAAGAAGTTGTTTTCCTATACAAGCTTGTAAATGGTCACCTTAATTGTGATGATATGCTATCGCGTATTGATAGCAGCGCGAGCTGTCCTTCGTTACCCATGCACAAAGATCTTTTATACACCACCCTGGCGTACGAATCTGAGCCACTCCTCCCCGATAGTTAGGATATGTAATGAATACAATAAGTTAAACACTACTATGGTCGATTTGGACATCTTTCATGATTATTTGGCTCGTTTTAAGCATAAGATACTGGAATCACATGCAGTGAAAATGGAAATTATATATATATAAGAATAAAAAACAATATGTTATGTTGAAAACAATTTTTACATCAATTTTATAGTTTGACAAGTCAAATTTAGATGGGAAACTGTCAGTATTGTTTACTTTCTACTTTGTTTGTTGTATTTAAAAATACATATACGTGCCTATAAAGTTGTCCTCGACATTCATGGAATCAAATCCAAACTTAGTGCCAATGAGATCACCGTCAGGAATATACTCTATTAAATAAAACAAGAAATTTAAAAATCTATCATAATTGAGAGAGAAGTCGTTACATAGTGGAACAGAGACCCTCCTCATTTTCGGCTATTGGTTATAAAGGAACACAACATTTAAATGATTTATATTTCAAAATAGTTTGAGTATCTACCAGATAATGTATATGTATACGTATATATGAAAAGCAATTTGGTTTCACTAAAAACAGAAGTACTACGGATGCAGGGGTCGCACTCATCAAACATATATTTGATGCATGGGAAAACAAGCAAAATGCTATAGGTATATTCTGTGATCTATCAAAAGCGTTTGATTGTGTGGATCATCAGATTCTATTAGTAAAATTGAAACATTACGGTGCTTCAGACAATTCGCTACGCCTTATAGAATCGTATCTTACAGGTCGAAAACAAAAAGTTAACATAAATGGAACTAATTCTTCCGGCGCGCCTCTGTATATGGGAGTGCCCCAGGGCTCTATATTGGGCCCCTTATTATTTCTAATTTATATTAATGACCTGCCTTATTTTGCTAAAGACCTCTGTGAAATAGTTTTATTTGGTGATGACACTTCTTTGATTTTTAAAACCGACAGACGCAAAGACGTATCTGACTAGAATAAATATTATTTTAAAGTTAAAACTAACAATTTATTTAGTACATATTTAAATACTATAACTAGGACAATTTGAAAATGCCCGGTTGATACCCAGTTAAAGTTATGACTATTGCCTTTAAATATATTTATTTGTTTTTAAACTTAGTAAATGAGTCTATTTAAATAAAGTCAAAATGACTTTGACTTTGTTGCTGGTCTGCAGCGTACATGGCCACAAATAAGCTTCGTTTTGACTTGAGATATTGGCAAAATACACCCAATCAAACTAATGCAAAAATAATATATTACTGTAATATTGATACCTTTTTATATTCCATAATCAATTTACGGCCGAGTTCTTAACACGCAATTTTACCTTTCCTTAACATTCAAATATACAAGGGTTGGCTAAAGCATAAATTGCGAACGTAAGCAGTTCAAATGATTCGGGGTTGCAAAGCACTCCGTAATTAATAAGTGACCTCAAACGCATATGTTAGCGATAATTTTCATTGTTAATTACCGCTAACATACATTTGCTTAGTAGTATTATAGTGGGATTGTTTTAGATCTAATTGTTTTGAAGAGGTTGTGTTTTTTGCGTCCAGATAACAATGGAAAATTTGTATCGATATCTGCCTGATTAAACCACTTTCTTAGTCAGTTAATTTTTATATTCTCTCAGCTGTCATGGTAAGTGAAGATAACAAACAGAGAGGAACTGACTATCTTACCTTCTAAGTCATGAAATTATGTTATATGAGTATGCCTAAGTTGCGAAATGTAAAACAGGATTATTTAATTAATTAAATAAGTTCTATGATACACTCGTAACCGTAGCCTGTAACAATTGACTGGATTGCACGACTTGACAGGTTAATAAAGTGATTTAATTTGACGATTGTAGAAACTTTGTAGTAATTAAAAATGTTTGTGGTAATCAAAATATTAGTTTTTGTCCCCAACCGTTCTAACGTCTAAAATGTTTAAGTGTGACTACGGCGCTACAACAGCCTTCAAACTTTCAAGTTGTTGCTAGAAGACTAACAAACAGCGAGGATTTACATTTGCGTGAAAACTTCCCGACTCAGACTAATGACTTGTCATGAGGAATTGGACTTAACGACCTTAAGCTTAAGGTTGCAAAACAGCGAGTTTTAAGACTTGACGAGCGGCAATAAAGCGAGAAAGTACTAGAATTACGCGTGTTTCTTTCTCAGTCCACGTAGTCCATCATATAAATGTGTAAATGATTGATATAATATGATAATGGTATATAAATAATACATATAGCAGTGTTTGATGTCTGAATGTTAGAAATTAAAGTCAAGGTTTGAAAGCACACAACATAAAGCGAAATAAACGTGTGTATACCTAAAAAGCGAGCCTTTAATTCATCAGCCATCACAATCAGTGTAATAGTAACCGCACATTATGGTCCTTCGAGCCGGATATGACTCTAAAATTATGGATTTGCAGACCTTTGGTGAAAATTTAAACTGTTTCACTCACCAAACGACATGGTATTGACTTTTCATGTGAAAGGCTTGTGTCTAGAAGTGGAAACGATGTGGGCTGTTGATGAAAGTTGAGCAGTGGTAATTATATTCATTCATTATTTTATTTTCTTCCTCTAAAAGAATATGGACCACTTTTATGATTCTTTTGTTTTTAATAATGTGTCTATATTTCTTATATTATTGTAGTATAACAATATGTGACACGTGGATCATACTTTTTCGTTATTTTGTATTCATTACATAAGAATTAACGATTTTACATTGGGCTAGGTAATAGGCGTGAGTGAGCGGGAATACGATTATATAAAATCTACAGACATTTAAAAATAACAAAGCTGCTTTTACGTACATGCCCCGATTCTGTTGAGCACTGAAATAAAATTAGATTTCAGTGTTACTTTCTCATCTCATCCGACAGACAGACAACCATTAATTCGATGTCATAAAATATGGCGAATCTTATGCATAAGTCAAAAGTGTATGGATCGTTTAATGCTGGGTTTTAATTATCAATCTTAGGTTAAGATGAGATACAGCTGATTCCTTTTATAAAAGCCTCAAAAACTTTAACAAATTAAATAATCTGTCTACTGATGGCTTTGCTAACGAATGGAATTTTGACATATTTAATATAATGTGACAATAATATAATGTAATGTGTGTGTGTGTGATGTGTGTGTGTGTGATGTAATATGTGTGTTGTATGTGTGTGTGTTATATGTTATAGAGACGGGCTCGTGCGTGTAGTGGTTCAAGCAATCTGGTCTTGAATACAAAAACATAGTTCCTTAAGTTTTTTTGTGTATTTCTCTTCTTGAATTGGCTGATGTACAATAAAGATATATTCTATTCTATTCTATTCCTTTCACCATGGTCAGTCCTTTGAAAAGCACGTCATGTTGTTCCACCTGGTTCTTAATGCAGCCGCTTTCGCTCAACAACCCTCAATAAGGCGTGGTGCCGTCATGGTCGATACTTATCACATATTTCCTCCATGTGGAAAGGCCTGTGCCTAGCTGTGTGACGTATATTGAATTTTCATGAAGATAAACATTAAAATTCAACGCCACGTAAGCTAGACTTTCCATATATATGATTAATGGAATCCATTATAAATTTCAACTTGATTAACGTTTTTCAAGTTTAATATCTCTTTCTGGTGGTGGTAAAATATTAGAGAGACAAATAAGTAACTTTATTTTAGATTTAGAGAATGCCAACAGAATCGTGGTCAGAGCCTTAGTTCCTAACCGTTGAATGCAATTTAGGAAAGAAAAGGTCAGATGAAACTCAACCTAAAGGCATTGCCATTAAATCGGAATCAGCTTGCTCAGACTATCCAAACGTAGGGGTGAATTGGGGAGAATTGGTCGTGTAGGAAAAACGTCTCTATTCTACGTTGTTCAAAGATCGTTTTTAGGTTTAATACATGTATAGCCTTTACGGTATTTCACTACCCATTTCAGTTGTGCCTCGAGTTTCGGCAGTTAATGTCGTATTTGTATAAAAATGTGAATTGGTATAGTTATTCGAAGTTTCGCGAGTAAAGTGTTAATCAAAATATTACTTTAATAACTTGATATACAATGTGCTGTTTTAATTAACCAAGATTGTGGGTTATAACATCTTATCGTGGTAGGTACACGTTAAAGACTAGGCCACTATATTTAATATTAATATTGTAATTATATAAATAAAAACAATCTAACTGAAATTGTGTGATTAACAGAACTCTATATGAATATTTATTTAGATTTTCTGTAGCCACTAGCGAATTAAATTTGAGTTAAATGAACAATTTTCTAATTAAATAATATTTTTTTTATTCTAAAAAAATATCACTCTACGAATTCTACTCTCATACACTGAGTAAAAAATATTTGTAAATATCCATTAAGATATGATTTTTTTTATATATTTATTTACACACAAAACAGAGTAACAACAGCTTAGAAATATTATACATAATTACATTCACAGATAACAAGCCATAGTTTCAAAAGATTATGTACAGCATGATCAAACATTAACCGAATGAGTATCTTAATAACTACCAAAAGACGAAACTGCGTTCTTACGCTTTATATGATTTTAAATTATTTAACTATTAATTGAAAACCATTGGTTTTTAGGTATTGGATAGAGCTATCGTGTATTAAAAAGAACAGTCCTTTAAATGAAGAAACATAAAAATTCGAACACTTTTTTTTTACTACGCTTATATGAGTTTGTCATCATGTCAAATACTTGCTACAGGAACATAGCATAAATATGATATGTTCCTGTAGCGAGTACTTGACATACAAATGTATGTATTTTTTTCTCGTGTATGAGCCGATGAACCCAGCCAATATAGAATCATAGCTTACTAATTGGTAAATGCCATTAGAATATGTTTTTAATTGCAAAAGCAGTGTAAAAATGACGTAATACTATTCAGAAAGTAAGAGACAGGGCAAGATACATTTAAAATTAAATAAATCATACAAAGAATCTATCTATGTAAATTATTTATGAGCTAAACAACATGTCTTATGAGTAAAATATTTTTGAAGAGCATTAAAAACGTTGCTTTTGAGTCATGTTTTGAATTTTAACTTAAAATTATGGCTATCCAAAGCTTTATCTCGGTAAGTAGGTGATTATTATTGCTTAAAAGGTCACTTCGGTCACGGCTCACAAAATGTAAATCAAAATAGAAAATTATTATACTGTTTTTTGGTAAAAGCTCAGCTTTCGCTGGTTGAGTTATAATATCCAAGTTAATATTACAGTTTTTATTGGACTCTTAAGTTTGTTTGCTATTAGGTCTCAAGAGTCTCGTCTTCCCCTGTAGAAAGTTTCTTACAATTCAATATGGCGGCTTTTTGGATTTCAAATCAATAGTTTTTAAACTATGGTGGATGTGTTGTCGAAATCTGCCAGTACTCGATAAACTATTGTAACTGTAAACTTATTCTTGGTTCCAAATTCGAAAAACTTCGTCCTTACAGTCGGTGTATGTTCTCTGTTATAGTTTTCTGCAGGTTATTTCTTTGTTTTAGACTTATTATTAACAGTGATAACTGAATAGTGATCTAGAAACCAATAGCTATACTTATATATATATATATATATATATATATATATATTAGGGAAATACACAACCATGTGACATGTATACGTAGTTTATACAAAAGTGTTACTTTGAATGTAATAGTCAAAGTGTACTTTCAAAGTGGTTAAAGTCATCAGTAACAGCTTCAAAGTGGTACATTTCAAGTGTTGTCCCAGTTAAAGTCGTGAAAGTCATCAGTAAGATACCTGCTAGCAGTATGAGTTTGAGAAGGTAAGTGTACTTGGTTTATCTATACTTATTGTACTGAAGGAGAGAGAAAGAGAGATAGAGGGAGAGAGAGAAAGGTACCTTTTAAATTCTGTCACTTATTGAACTGTAGATAATTACTGATTGAGCTTCATATAAATATTATTTTAGTAAATATTCAACCCCAATTAAATATAACGCTTTTTACATTGTAATTCTATGTCATAATTATATGTTCAAAAATAATGTATATAACATGTGAATTGTAGTATTTAATCATTAACCTAATGACATAAAATTGTTAAAAAAAGAATAACCTTTGCCATTTATCATGATAAACCTATTTTCCCGGAAATTTATTATGTAGAATAGAATAGAATATATCTTTATTCAACATCAGCCAATTCAAAAAGAGAAACACACAAAAAATAAACTTTTGTATACATTAAATATTAAATAAATAAATAAATAAATTTAAAACAACATTTACATAGTGGCTTTTAGAATACTGCTTTTGTAGCGTATATATATCTTACCTTATCTTATCTTACCGTACTTATCTTACCTTATCTTACCTTATCTTACCTTATCTTACCTTATCTTATCTTATCTTATCTTATCTTATCCTATCTTATCTTATCTTATCTGGAGTATTTTCTATGTCGTAAGCATAGTTATTTAGTTGGATTGTAGTTAAATACTGCTAATACTTCCTATATCATGAAATTACATTGCCTATATGAAACCAAATAATTCAATGTAAGAGGTTATACAATTTAAAATATTTTTTTAAGGAGTTTCGCTTTTATTGTTTCTTGAAACAACTTAACATCAATTTTGAGATATAGGAAGTATCAGCAGTATATCTTTAAATACAATGCAACTATATAACTATGCTTTCTAAATAGAAAATACTCCAGCTATCTTTATAACTATTGTGCAGATACAAGGTTCAAAATCGTATACCATTTCAGCACAGCAAAGCATAAAGAGGAATGACGTAAGTGACAAAGAAAAATTTTCGTTTTCTTGAGGACAGTTATACATCCTTTTTATTTAATTGATCAAAATTAATTATTGCTTGTCATTGCGAAAATTTCCACTTTTTTACAGTAATATGATTTATTTTTATTTCACCAAATTTTCCTTTTTTGCACCCATTACGTCACCTACACGTTTATTATTTGGTTAAAAAATATAGTATTTAATTCTGCATAAAATTATTTTATTAATCAATAGGATATATTACTATGCATAAGGTTTTATAAACTGTATATTACCTCTATAGTGGTTTGAAGTGGCTTTTTAGTTTTTTTTAACTATAATATTGAGTGGTAAGTTCCTAATGGCAAGTGAGAAAGGTGACCGTCAGTACTGTCGAGTTGATAGTCTGTTAGTCGTTGGTAATAAAACTCTTATCTATTATGCATCGAAAAAAAAAAGAATCTCGTAAATCGAATCAGAAATCTCGGCGTAGTTACTTAAAAATTACGCCGAGATTAATTAATGAAAAAAAAAGCCAACCGAATAAGAACCTCCTTTTTTAAGTAGGTTAAAAATAGAAAAGGAAATGGCACTTTCGTCAATGCCATTGCTCGATATTTAATGTAAATAGCATAGAATAGAAAAGAATATATCTTTATTGTACATCAGCCAATTGAAGAAGAGAAATACACAAAAAACATTTAACTATTTTAAATAGATTCTTTTGGGAACAGAATTGTTCTAATAACAAAGGAAAATACAGTACAGAGCCTGAGTTACATGTTACATGACATTTGAAAAACAGTTCTTGTTACGACGTATTAAGGTACCTACAAATTGAAACTTGATTGAAATGGTAAGGTAAAATGCTAAGTAACCAAATGTTTGATTATATTCGGTTCTATTGTATAAGATCGAGTTGCATTCTGCGAGTTTTTAGTAGTCGCTATAGGGGAAGATAAAATTTATTCCACAGAGGGCGCTAAATATTTGGGAGTAATTTTTATACTTCACATACGTCACTATAATTTATTTATGTACACACATATGACCACATAAATTATATAATTTTTCTAGTTGGTTTAGTTTTAAATTTAATTACCATAAACAAGAAACGATATGATAAATACTTTTTATATAAGGTCAAAAAATATATCTAGCCTTCGTAATTTGTGAGCTTTAGCTCGTCTGTGTAATTTTCTTTGAGTTTTGCCATCTCCTTTGACGTTGTCATTAGCACAACCTTTGGTATAAAAATTATTCCTTTCAACGCCTAACGAACTGGATCAATGGGAAGTGTAATTATCACCTATCTCTGCTGAGAAGTGATCGTTTATTTCTATCTATTTATTAACGTCATCAAACTTTAAAATATTAAAATGAAGTCTTGACAGACAGACAAAATAATATAAGGACGAAATTGTGGTATTCAACAACACTTAACTTGTATAACTTCCTCAAGTACTTTATCTTTTATCCTGTCCATCCTAAGGTTACCTGGAAGAGATCGCTTTTAGCGATAAGGTCGACCTTTGTACATAATTTATTAAATGTTTTTTGTGTATTCCTCTTCTAGAATTGGCTAATGCACGATAAAGATATATTCTATTCTATTATATTTTTACAAATACCGACGTAAAAGGCCAAAGTGTGGATAAGATTAAAAAACTCTTCAGAACACAGCCGACATAGGACGCCAAGTACCCTCTGTATATTTCATTAGTAAAATTTTACTAACTTACTCTCCTAAATAATTCACAATTCATGTAATGATTAAGGACAATGTCTCTTTACTAAAACGGAAATTCCCTTTGAAACACAACCTACAATAAATATATTTCATTAACATCACGTCACTTATACTAATTTTCTAACTCACAAAATTTCACATGTTTTTTAAAGGTACCAATAGCATAAAGTTACTTCTGTGCCTCTGTGTAACTGTCAATTATATAACTTGTAGTGATGTGAAATCATCAAGTTCTTCAGCATAATTAGAGAATATAGAACTCCATAGAACTCCACTAGAGTAAAAATAGCTTATGACACAAGGTACCTAAATGTAAGTCTATAGTCTCTATATATGTCTTAAGGTACCTAATAACTCTCATAAACAGCTATGTAAAATATTATGTTAATGTTAATGGTTTAAAAATAAAAGTTTCCTTCTATACCTTCTATATTTGAATGAGTTTAATACAAACCCTCGTGCTGGTTCTCGCCAGAGAATCACATTGACATAAAAAATATTTTTAAAAATCCCTGACTCTATCACACGCTCTACAGAGCTGTTTGGAGTGTAAAGTTTTTTGGAGCATGTGGTTACTAGCAAATTGCTCTTAGCGCTTTTTATGCCATTTTCGTAGATATACTCTTACCCTAGAGATTCTACTTCCTTCCATTCAGTCTTGTGCTTGTCTATGGATATATATAAGAAAATAACTTTACCAAACGTATTTTTTAGAATGTGCGGGTCTTTTTAATTTAAGGTAAAAACACCTGTATTAGAAAAGACCCCTCTCTTTTTTGTATAACAAGGCTGTAGTTACAAAGTCGCTATTATATTTATAATTTTGTTATTTATAACTACACACCTATGCCTATGCCTTATACACTATTTATTATTTTTTAATTCCAATTACAAAATATAAACCTAGTTCTTTTTTGTAAATGTAAATAAAGTAAACTTGTGTAAATAAAATAATAAGACATGTAAATGGAAATATTTTTTGTATTCTTTGTTCTTTCCCGACATTTTCATTTGTACTGAATTTTCAGTGTTATCTAGTCTTCTGTATTTTTATTTATATATTAACTGTCAAAATATTTGCGTATATATATATGTATATCTAATTTTATATGTTGTATACCATATCAATATATATCAACCATTTATTATTTGATGCATATTAGTGGTCAGTTTATAGTTTTTCTATGTTTTCATAACTTTGCAATTTTATCATCATTTTGTTACTTTATTCTCACATGTAAAGTAAAGTATTTATTTTTATTTATTTATTTAACTATTTATCTACAAACAAAGACAATTAAAAGGACGCAACAGAATATCAAAGAATTGTACAAAGGTACTGCTTATTTCTATAAGAAATCTCTTCCAGCAGCCCCATATATGGAAAAAGTGACATCGAAAGGTCACTACCAATACATGGGCATGCACTGTTAAGGGAAGGTGCTGGGCTAAGTTAGATTGTTGTATAGGTAGGTATGTCTAGGTACGTTACCCTCTCGCCGATACAGGTATGTAGGTGTATCCCGGGACTCACTTGGTAGTCACAACACAGATGGCACTAGGATAGCACTGATGGGCACAGAAAACGATACAACGAGGGCAACATGGCGAACACCGCGGAAACTTATGTCAGTCAGTCAAGCGTCGGGAAGGAACTGGTTGATTGGTGGGGGTTAACGTAATGAAAAGAGCGGGTCAGGTAGCTAGGCAGATATAGGTAGGCAAATATAATGCGTCCAACGAGACTTTAATAAACATGGACCAATACTTATATAATTAAATACACAAAAGTTAATATATATCATATTTACCTTTACTTAGTGAGAAAATGTTGAAATTCTATTTATTTTATTATATATTGATGCCGATTGAGCCGAGTATTTTCCGGAAAATGCTGTTTTGGTAGCTTTAACGCGAACTATTGTGTAAACTTTAGGTTTACTTGAAATTTCAGGTCAAAAAAGTAACTTTTATGCACATTAATAATGCACTGTAGTACATACAACTGTCATACAACATATGTTTAATTTTCTTTATAAAATAACAGGTAAATATTTGTCTCAAGAATCTAAAGTTAAATCTTAATCACAATCAAAAGTTGTAACTGACAGCCCTATTTAAGAATACCTTAAATCATTTTCTTCGCTATTCCAATACTTAATTCGTTCCCAAAAACCTGAACCAAATTGCCTTAGTTATCCTAATTCATAATTTATTACTCAGACCCGAATACAAATGCCTTAGGAGATACATTTCTCTTGTTAAACTGATTTGCTCCACCGCAAATGAGATTATTGAAGGTAAACTAAGAATGTTTGCTTTAGTTGCTTTGTTACGATGCCTGTATACCTATCTTTTGTTTGAAGGTATTATATGAGCCCTTATTGTCATTATATAAAAGAAAATTGCTATAAGAACTCAAAATAGCAAGAATTGTTTATTACGTTAATCTATCTCTTGAGAAATAAACGTGAGTATGAACAAAATTTTTATTTAGATTATTTATGAGCTCTGTTGCTTATGCCATGATCACAGATGTAACTGACGATTTTGGAGGTGATATGTTTGGGCAGAAATATCGATCTACCCTCTTTCGAAGCCTTGTGGTTAAGTATCTCTAAACTCCCAATATACACATAATATATATATATATATACTCAAAATCAAAAAGTTACATGGTATAAATCCCGTTAATAACTATTTATATATTTATACCATGAAAGCTTCAAACCATACACAATTTATGATAATCGATTCAGTAATTATTAAAACCAGTTTTATGAGGATTGACTGTAAATAAAATAGTTGATACACCGATAGAGGAGCTCTTTGGCGTCGGCTAACATTTTAAGCATTTGGTCCTGGTTGTTACGGCGCTTACCTGTTCTTTGTACCTGGGTTGTATTATACTTAGGCAACTGTTTTGTTTTTATTCCTCGTAGGAAGACCTGAGCCCATCACTAGAATGGTGTAATATCTCTTTAAAGTGTTTGAAACGGAAATTATTTGCTAGATTGTGCATCTGTAAGAAGGAATAATGTAATAATGATATATAAATGCGGATGTATATCTGTATGTATATATCGCATTATATAGTATGAATGATAGGACTATTATTTACTGTAAATAAGCATTAAATAATATATCTTGTAAACCTGTGGGTAAAAATCTGCTTTATAGATAACTTTTAAGGCTTATTTTAAACTAATTGTTTTTAGGTACTTGTTGTCTATAGTTACATATATAATAAATAAATAAATTCATTAATATAATGACTGTTTGTACCAAAATAAAGAGAAAAAAAAAGAATGTAATAGCAAGGTTAGTAAAAAGAGATGACGTCATTTACTTATAGCATTTTATATTAATGCGATTTTTTGGCGACTTGTCAAAATCCCTAAAAGTCATCGATATATCTAAGAGACAATTGATTGGATTTATACAGTTATTCCTGCGGTATTATTCACACTAATTATTTATAAAATAAAAATATTTTAATAACAACCAAACAGATCAGCATGGTATCATCAGAAATACAAATGGCAATTGTTAAAGAAGGTCGCATATACTATCTGTGTTGCCAGTGATTGATGATGATGATAAAAGGCACAGGGACGTGATCTTTAACAATGGGATTTATAGGAGCTCAAGATTTTGGGTATAAGGATAACTGTAAAGATAGACGATCTACAATAGCTAATAATGGTACCCAAATGCTATAAGCCCTCTCTTTCTGAAGTGACAAGAGAAGCGTGAGGATCTCATCCATCAATTTACAGCAACGATCCAACTATACTAGTTTTTTAAAGAGACTTTTTGTTACTTATATCTAAGATGCTTACAGACTGCATCTAATCATATCAGATTATTACATGTATATCTTTATCGTTAAGTAACACTAAGAAAGTTGGCGTGGATGTTATATATTTAGGTATTATATTATATTTTTAAAATACATATTATATTTTTATATGTATTTAATTATATTAGTATTGGTACACACCCCTCTACGTTTCGATGTCACTTTTCCCATATATGGGACTGCTGGAAGAGATTTCTTATAGAAATAAGCAGTACCTTTGTACAACTCTCTAATATTCTGTCGTGTCCTTTTAATTGTCTTTGTGTGTACATAAATTGTTAAATAAATAATAAATAAATACATTATACTATATAACCTACACTAGGTTGTCAACGCGTATGTTTTCCTCAGATATATAGGCCAACTTGGTACGTGAAACTACCAGAAGAGGTTAACTGTCAAATTCAACTGGACAGCATTGAGGACGTTTTGCAGCATATTCTAGAAGAATGTTGTGACGTACGAAGCTGAGGCATGTCCGTTTACAATAGACCATAAAAAGGCTCAAAGTTCCCAAGGGCCAATGTCCTATGTCTAGCAGTGGGAGTCTCACTGATGGGTTAGCATGATAATGAATGAACAGTCTTTCTGCATGTAGTTTAGAGATTTCATATAGAAATAAGCAGTACCTTTGTACAATTCTCTGATATTCTGTTGTCCTTTTAACTGTCTTTGTGTGTACATAAATTGTTAAATAAATAAATGATAAATAGTTTAGTAGAAAAGTGTAATAACTTAATTTTCCGATTCTAAGCAATATCGATTGTTCAAACGAACACTTTGATATGTGAGACATATTTGACAGGTTTTCGTTTGAAACATATAAGGGTTGCGTGAATAATACTACAGCCTAGCGCCTGGAGATAAAATATGACAAGATCGGGCACCGTGAAATTGGACACTGAATTTGATGCCCTAAGAACGAGTTTTGAATAATTCAATATCGAAAATACGTATTGATTTAAATGGAAGTTAGATGTTTAATTTAATATATTTCAACAATAGTTGTTAAGGGTTTATAGTAATGATATAATAACAGTATATTGACCTCTCGTAATAAATCTTAGTATCCAAAATGGCTTGACTTCAAACTTCTATATTAATTTGTATTTTCGATAGATAATTTTCTATCGGTTTAAAAAAAGGAGGTTATAATTCAAATGTAAGTTTCTTTGTTTGCAACGCGATTTTGTCAATTATGAAACGATTTTCAAAATATTTTTTTATTCAAAAGATTAAACTTCGGATGGCACCACAGTAAACAAACTGTAACTGTACACTGTAACTTCTGATGGGACCTGTAACCAAATCAGAATCTGGTGAAGACATCCTAGGGAAATCAAGGGCAACCTTCAAATTTTCATAGACAAATATTTTTTTAAAGCTATATGAGTATTTTTAATAAACGACAAACCGACTGGCAAGTCTACAATTCTGACAGTTACCAATCTAACTATGACGTTAGAAACTTACACTCAGAATAGTGAAAACAGTGTCACTCCCATTGACTAGACATTGGCTGAATTCGTAATTACGGCAGAGCCACCAAAATAAGAACAAGAACTAGTGAAAACAATTTTATTTAAACCAAAAACCGTCTTGAAAACACTAAAAAACGCTTTAAAACCAAAAACCCTTTCGAAAACAATAAAAACCGCAAAACCATTTAATGTATGAATTTATCGAATTCAAAATTATTATTTTGGAGTTGGTGCTATGTCATTTTCAGAAATAGTAGAGTCCAACCCATTATTTTAAATGGATTGCTTTCTTTTTAAATTATGTTCCCCATTTGTGTTTTATATAGACACTCCCATTGAAAATTAATAGTTAATATAATATTATTGGTTTAAATGTTTCAGGGAGCATCGATATCTAAAAGAAAACTTAAATAAAAGAAATAAGTACAAAGGCTGCTAATTTCTAAGGGAATTTCTATCAACATAACTGTAGTATGTAATATAATTTTCAGTGTGTACAGACACACTGAAAATTTATTTTAACCAAAACGAAATAACATACAACAAATGAACTTGCTTATCAAATTGCGATTAGACCAGATCAGAAATCTACTGATATTACTTCGTCTATCTTGGGCATTTCTTTTTTTCTGATCATTGCTAAAGATAACAGAAATATTTCATTTAAGCAAAACTTAGCTATTACTAGTCGGTAATCTCACACGGTGACCTGAATAAGTACCACTTATTCAACTGTGAAGAAACTCACTGTAACTCGTTAAGAGTAATTACAGGGCATTGGAGACAGTAATATCATCATTGTCTCCAGAATGTGATTAATTGGGCTACACGATAGGTGTGAGTGAGGGAAATATTAGTATTATTACCTATAGTCTACACATAGGTCTCCAAACTTTGAAGCCTTTCGGGCCATAATGATTTTTCACTTTGTTCCAAGGGCCAAACCAGTTTTAATTTTTCTGCCCTTAACATTTCTAGACTAGAATAGTCGCAAAGTACGCGACCTAAGCTTACGTTTTTTTTTTGCATTTCAATTATTAAAAATCACAATAAATCACTAGTAGTTTGGGTTGTACCAGCACACTGACCCAATACTGTTTGGTGACTGAATCATTTGCTGTATCAACTCGGACCAATAGCTTATCGTGCTTGCCGAAGCACAGAGGAGATTGAGATAAAGAATTTGATTGACAAAGTATTCTGCTGTTATTTTCTATGGAATAATAAGAATTGTAATCATTTTTGAAGATTCGACTCAGCAGACCGTTCTAAATCGTATTAGATTAGATGTGTGATTACTCTGTCCATATTTTTGATGGGGTAATCATGCACGGTTCATTGTGCATCAACGGTAGGATCATTATTGTTAATTTGTTATTAAGAACCTTTATTGTCTGATGAAATAAATACATTATTATTACTATTATTAATATACTTCACAATCTACTCAAATTTGGAGAGTAACCAGTCCAAATATGGCGAGCGGTCATTGTTTCGTCGTGAACACTATGGAGTGTAAATAACTAACACTAGATTTACCAGACTAGTCATTTAGACTGGTCGTGCAATTTCAATTCAAAATTCCTACTATATTACACATTTTTTTTTCAGAAATGATGTTATGATTTTTGTAGCTATAATTAGAGAGTACGTTTTATAAACTTAATGTTATTTTATATACATTAGTAACAAATATAATTTTTGTTGTTGACATATATTCAAATCGCTGGTATATCTAGCGTTAAATCGAAATACTGAATTTCACTGTGTTTAATAATATTTAGTTTTTTTTGTAATTTGATCCGTGTACTGATATTAGAATTTATAATTTAAGATTGGGTAAGGATATAAACATTCTGGTTGAGGGTATATTCTAAGGATTCTTCGCAATGATACTTATTTTGCGAATACCCTCATTGTCAGTTATATTAATTATGATAAAGTGATATCAAGAACTATGCATTAGTGAGACCGAACTTAATTTGGACGAATCGTATACAGTAACGACGGAATCCAGATGTAAGGCGAATTCATATAACAATCGTTACATGTATTACGGGCAATAATCAGTCATGTATAATAATTTAATTTGTGAAATCCGTATAGATTCCGACAGTACTTGGGAGATTACTTCGTCACAATAATAACCCCGGGAATCTTATAACGACTTTGTTGCTACTGGTCATATCACATACAATATCATCCCTAAATAATCTGAATTACCTTAAATATACTCTAGAAACAGCCTTACCTTAAAGAGAAATATCTTTGTAAGATCGTTTTCAATTCAAATGATTAATTGATTGGATCTTTATTAGGTTAATAAAGTAACGGCGCCTGCTAGTCTATGGAGAAAATGTTTAAATTTATTCGCTACCTCTTCAAACGAAAATTTAAAAAGCTTACTAAATATTTAAGTTTTGGGTTGAGTTGAGTAATTCTACCGGATATGAAGTGTTCGATATTTCTAAAATGTAATATTTTTTTATTTAAAAACCATTCTACACATAAACATTGAGAAACTTTATTTAAGTTTACTTTACTTCACTTTTAAGTTAAAGATAAATTATATGTTCATTGAAAAGTAATTCTTTCTCGTATCAAGTCAACTTCCATGAATCTACTCGTCAGAGGCGCGTAGTTTTAGCCAAAATTTTCAATTATTTTAGAATTATTAATCACCTCAAACAAAAGGAAAGAAACTGAAAAAGAAGTTCCCGAAAGGTGCCAGAACTAAACTCGTTTTCAAGAAAAACTTACTGGCGTATGCCTAGACAGTGATTTATTATATTTTTATACATCTTGGTAACATTTGGAAGGGATTTTCTAAATGAAAGATAAATTGCTTACCCTTGGAAGTGTTTTAGTATCATTAAATGGAAATTTAGGTTCAATATAAGGAACAGCTTCTTAATGTTATGTAATTAATTAACAATTTATTTTTTATTTTTATAAAAAGCACAGCAAATGACTGGACACCACCTGATGATAATCAGTAGAGGAGTCCATATGTGAAGATAGCTAGTGAAGCCTGTGACATACTGCCCTAGCCATCCTCACCTTGCCGGCCCAAAAAGTGCTTTTTCACGCCTCTTTTAAAGGAACCCATGTTATAAGGAGGGAATACGTGTGGTGGTAAGGAATTCCATGCTCTAGCTGTGCGACAGAGAAAAGAAGAAGTAAAGTAATTAAGTCTTAGTGCGTAAAGTAGACAATACGAAGGTTTCAGGTAAGCAAAAAAGTGGGGTGGAAATTATAAGTTGTGGCCAATTAAAAATTGTATACAAACATTGTAGAGCCTCCATTTTTGCTTTTTATAAAACATTCCTTAAGCAATCTCATTTTGTTCTCATGCATGACATGTTATGAGAAATTCAAGGAATTGGAATGTTGCGTGCAAAGAAAAAAATGGGGTTCTCATTTCGAAAATGTGAGTTATTTTTTTAAACAACTGACTATACACTGACACCGCCTGATGATAAGTCGTTGGAAGAAATTCTATAAAGTAGAAAGTGCAAGATGCTATATACTACCCTGCCTTACCGACCTAGAAGTTGCTTTTTCACGTCTCTTTTGAAGGAGCCCGTGTGCCTATAATATATGTACCAGGAATTATTACCACGCTCTGGCTATGCGAAGAAGAAACAAAACACTAAATTTCTCTCGTATGATTTTTAGCGTAGACAAAGAATTGAAGACTCCGAGATGCTATATCGCAATTGCAAAGACATCTGGCAAGTTATTTAACTGAAATTGTAGTTGGTCTCGATTCACCATCAGGTTAATTATTTTCTTATTCGGTGTTGTAAAACGTGAAGTGATAGTAGTTGATTCAAGAAATTTTATACCTGTTAAAAATCTCATATCGTACTCTTCTGACGCATCTATATCCATTTCGTGTAAAGAGTCCTTTTGATCAGACAAATCGAGCCACAAACTGAAACACTTATATTGAGCGACTGCGAGTTACATATATTACTTTAAAATGTTCAAACTCCACCGATAATAATTTCGATTTTAATTCCGAAATTAATTTCTGCCCATGTACCTTTTGTGGAAGAATATTCTCGCTCGCGTCACGGTTGTTATTCGCCACTGAATAGATCGATGATTGCTTACAACAATCTAGTTAAACATTTTTACAAACATTCCCATAATTCAGCTGAGTCTCTTGTCTCTGGCACCAGTTCATTTGGTGTCGACATATTTTCAGATTCCTTGCCTAAATTCAAGAAAAATTTCATGTTGTCACTCGACTAATTATAGCAGCTTTAGTTTCATGTAAATTAAATTAGTGTTCACTTTATTTTTAATTGTAATTTTGTAATTAGAGTTATCACAAAATATTATGGAAAGCTATAGTGTAACTCCTAGAATTATGATTGCATTTAATTCTTGTTGGAGTTAGTAAATAAATAAATAAAAATAATGCTGTCCTTTCTTTATTCGAGAGATGATCCTCTACGCGTTCTGCAGAACGTGTGAAACGTCTCAAAAAGAGAGCTCTCTCCGCTTTGGCATTCTCCATAACGTCCTGACACGGTCGCCAGATGTTGTAAAAGGTGACGTGATAGATGCAAGAATGGAAAAATTGGCGAAATAAAATAAAATTATATTACTGTAAAAAAAGTGGGAATTTTAACAATAACAAGCGATAATAAATTATAAACATCAAAAATATATATATTCTTTTTTACAACGTATTCCATATTTTGTCAAACATGCTGTATTGAAAATGTTTTTTATCTTAGCTGAAATCATATTGCGGCTACATATTGCAGTAGAAATAGCTCCATAATTTTTTCCAAGGTCAATTAAGGTCAAAATGGTTTAACACACTGAGAAAGTAGTACCTATATTGGAAGCAAGAAGATTCGCTTCCTATACCCTCTATGTCCTCAAAAAAGTACTCACCCATGATTTGAAGGCAAAGCATTTATCTTCTTATCTGGTTTGCCACCACTGTTGTATAAATCATGAAGCAAAACGAAGGTATAAAGCATATTCTCTCCTTCTTTGTCTCGAGTTTTTGCGAGAAATATTTCCTTTCTCGTGATATTTAGGAAGGTATAATATTTATCTTTGTTACAAAGGAAAAATCACCACAATATACAAAGGCATTTACTTGGTTGTTCAGCCTCTAAGGGAACTAATGATTATGACACTTAATGAAAAGAACGAAAGTCCTTTTTTCCACGATTCTATTGTTCTATTCAGAAACCACAGACGCGCCCATAGTTCATCTATTTTGTTTTCTTCGTAAAATCTTTTGGGAAAGTTTTAGTGAAAGCTTTTTTGTAAAATTTTGATGGTCTAAATTGATTAACTGAACTTTTGTTTCATTTACCAATAAATGTCATTTCTTATTTTTAAGTTCACGATTTTATGTCACAGATTCATCATGATCACAGGTAGACTGCTGAAGGTACAAGGCAACTTCAGTGTGTCGTGATTCATTTATTTAACGAATAATCAATCGATTTTCTTTTAAAAAATTGCAACACTGACACGCCCTTGATTGGCTGTTTGGTAGTTTTATCTACCAATCATATTAAGGGGCGCCACTAGCAACAAAATGGAGGGAGTCAAAAAACCTAGAAGGTGACGACGGCAGACTAATCGGGGATCGTTTCGTCTCTTGTAGCAACAACTTGTCTACTGAATTACTATCCGTCCGTATAATTATTATTGGGGAATAAATGTTAAAAGTCTATTCTGTGGTTTAAAGGGAATAAATACATTTACTAATTACTGTAAGTGTTAATTGAAATAAGTAAAAGTGTGATAAGTAATAATATATCGATCTACTTTTGTCGCTAGCAATGATCGATACTCCTATTATCAGATACTCATTACTATGCTAATTATTATTAACTCTCGAAGAAGATCTTGATACACACACACAGTATCCACTCGCTACAATTATGCGGGATGTTATCTTATCTTATCTTGATGTAGGGCCAGGATTATTTACTCCCGGAGCACGTCGACCCAATGGGATCTTTTGTGCTTCCCTAATCCTACTGACCGCTGTCCTGGAATACCTCCAAGATGTACTTACTAAGTACACCCGGAGACAGCAGCCTTATATCTTCAGGACTGGGATAGCCCAGTCCAAAGAGACCCATTCTTTTTCTAGCAAGAGCATCATAATTACATAGGATGTATTCCATTTCTTCGGTGTGCTCCCCACAAGCCCTACATAGAGGCGATCCAACAAATTTCATCTTGAACTACATGCTATTGGTGCCAAAGTGGCCAGTAATAGCACCACTTAAGCCCCGTAGTCTGTTACGTTGTAAGTTCCATATCGCCTTCTTCGGACCTCCAAATGGATACTTAAATCGTTTGAAGTGTGCGAGAGAGGCAATCTTATCCCATTCTTCTGATTGCATCCTCTCCGCACACTTCCTAAATGCGGGATGTTATATGCAACACTGTTTTGACTCATAAGATTGTTAAATTAGTATATGTATTGAGAATTTTCTACTACCTTCACATCACTTAGTGAAGTCACTACGACACATAACACTCACAGTCTGCAGGTTAATTTTGGGCGCAAAATTCGCGGTTTACATCGTGGAATCCAATAATAAACTCTCATATAAAGTTGATAAGTTAATTTGTTTTTCCGTTTAGGTGTTTCGAATTCTGTTTTTATTTTGTTTCAATTTTTTTTTACAATTTTGAAAGCTAGAAAGATCAGTGATGGGTAGTGAATTGGTAATGGTCAGTATTGTCGACTTGCCTGTCTTAGTACCTGCTTTAGTTTCTAGTTAAAATACAAAAATAGTGTTTTTATTAATCTTATTTTATAAAATTTGAGGATTGGCCTTGTGTAAGGTTACATTTAAAATAAAGCATTTTAGTAGTAAAACTCATTCAGACGGCAACACTGACTCAGATATAAAATTTGCTCGTACTCTCTCAAAAAAAAGAAAAAAAGAAGGCAGCCATCTTGTGTGGGCTGAGTTGGTGAATCGCGGCGGGCCGGCATTCTGATTTTGGCAGCCGTACGGTACGGACGAAAATAGCGCGGAGTATTGAGAACCACTGCTCTTTAAAGTTAAGAGTAAGTTTTGAAATTATAAGTTTTGTGAAATAAATAAGTTTGAAAATCCGTCACAATATTGTATAATTTCTGAGATATCCTATACTTAATTTCCCTGGGATTCTATTATATACTGACTTGGTAGAAGTATACTTTATGGAATATAAATAATATTCAAAAAGGCCTATATTATTTTTTAATTCTATCAACATGCTGTCCCACTACTGGGCAAAGCTCTCTTGCTCTGTTCCAAGCATTCTTTCCCCGACCATCACAAATCAGCTTGTTTGTATGTGTCCAAGTCGTCTCGCCATCTACTTCAGAGCCTGTCAATAGGCCAGCATCAAACAGTACCTTAATTGACAGAAAAAATGGTTCAATCAAAAACTACATACAGTAGAACATAGACCTTCCTTCTTTTTGAAGGCAGTTCAAAATCAAGACATGTCTTCGTAATAGTCTTTGAAGATTTAAGATAACTTCAAAAAAATATCGTGGAAATATCATTTTTAAAATCAAGCCAAAAGTTTAAATTTAGCGCCTTAATCTGTGCAACTTAGTATTCCAATCAGACCTAAGAGATTTGAATGTAATGTGATTTATATACCTTTTTAAAATAGCATAGAATAGCTTTATATGCTGGATATAGATATATATCTTAGGTACTATGATGACTTCAAAATGAGTTTACTTTCAATATAACGTGCACGCGGCGTGGCGGCTTTTCTTTATTTAGTCATCGTTTTAATACGTTTAACTGCTATTAATTAGATTGTAACTGTAATAAAAACACATTGGCTCCAATTCCAAACTTCAGTAACTTAATTAAATTTAAGTCATTCGCATCTCTTTCATTCCCATTCAATAACAAAGGATAGAATGATTTTATGGAATGTCAAGTTAAGTGACACTTAATCTATACACTTTTGACTTATTTTATTTGGTATATTTTATGATTCGCTTTAAAATAAGGCAAGAATGCTTAAGTCGCCAATTTAGAAACGTTTTAGTTTCATGCTTTGACAAGGTAATACAATTTATTTAGGATTCTTAATCATCATCAAACTACGTTACAATTGTCAATTGCTGGATATAGGTCTCCCCTAATCCACGCCATTTCTCCCATTTTTGTCGTCTCTCATCCAGCCTACTCCAGTTAACCTACGAATACCATCATCCTATCTTGTCACGCTACGGTTCCAGGGTCGCGGTTACCACTCAAGAACTTTCCGACTCCAATCGTTATCAGTTCTGCCGATAATATGACCAGCCCAGTGCCACTTCAGTTTGCTAATTCTATGGGCTATGACGGTTCTTTAAATCTCTATCAGACCACATAATTTCTCATACGGTCTTCAGGATTACCGTTAACTCATTATTCTAGACTAAAATTCGATCAGTCTTATACTCAGTATGCGCTATACACATATCACACGTCATGCACTAGACATACTCTTGTTTCTACCACCCTCGTCGAAAAAGGCTGTAAAGACCCGATTTACACTCGTCGGACTAAACCAGGTACGTCTTGTACCTGGCCACTTCTCTCCGTCACGTCATGACTCACCTGATTTGGGTCCGAGCTTATAGCTCGAGTGCCCTTTGAATTCTAAAAGACACTCACCTGGGAGTGATGAATTGTCTGTAAAACTCGAGGACTCTTCAAATCCCCAGTAACACTATAAAGGAAATCGGCGACCAGCAGAAGAAGTTAGTCCCAATTTCATGGTTTTAATAATCAGGTAACCTTCAGTAAGTAGGTGACAGTTTTTACATTTCACAATATTTAGACTTTTAAGAGCAACTGGTATAAGCAAGCTTTTATATTATATAATATGATATAATAATTTCACCAAGTATTACCATTATTCAAAAATCGCTACAGATAAATAAAATCCCAACATAATTATTTCTTCTGACATGGAAATCCTTAGAAACGTTTAATGAATACTGCCGGAGTTGTACCCACTAAATCCAAAAGACGTTTATGGATATACGTAAATTATAACGTATTCAATTATAAGCGTTATTACAGCAATAACTAAATAAATATATTTAAATAACATACTGATGTCCTTTATTATTTATTTTTTATTTAAATAATATAATAATAGAAAGCTTTGGAAAAAAAATAAAACATTTATGTCCTTCAAACAAGAACATTGATGGCCATTTTTTTAAATCGGTTAAGCTGTAACGAAATATTCCAACATGAGATTGAGATTTTTATATATTTAATAAGTTTTTTTATCTGATGATATTTCTATTTCTATGCTAGATAGAACATAGGCAGAATGGCAAGTGGTTATCATCGTTTTTAGACTTATTTAATATCATAGAATTACTACATAGATTGTCGGATTTTGACATTTTTCTAACGGCTTATTATTAATTGTCTTGTTAATGCAAGGAGTAACCCTGCTGAGTTTATTGCCCGTTCTTCTTGGATAAATATCCTCGGTAGAGTTACGACACATATTGTCGACAATGGTTCCATGTAATCAGTTTTTTTAGCTTACTTGGCCAGGAGTAAGCAAATGATTTGCCATACAGCCAATGTTTTTAGGCAAAGGATTTGCCATACATCCAACGTATACAGCCAACTTAACTCAAAGATGGGGCTACAGATTTGGTGGCCTATAAAATACAAGCTTTTAATGATGTTTATTCTAGGCAAAATAATAGGTGTGTGTATGTTAATATTATGTTAAGGTACAGCCATGGATCAAAGATAATGGTATTCCTAAAGATGGTAATCTATTCCGTACCCGCTCCAGAAAATTACTTTTAAAACAATGCCGTTAATCTATAAAACATACCAGTCCAGATTCTAATTTATGAGACGTTATAAAGATAAGCCTCTCTGGATTTAGGTAGCTTTCACACTGTACGTATTTAAATAATAAATTGAAGTCAAAATACATCTATTCAGTGTAGATACATTACATAATTTTATGATAAACTGAAATTTATTGCTTAGTATTATTAATAATAGCTAAAATTTCAAGTTAATTGCCAAGACTTACAGTAATTGAAATTAGCATGCACACAAAACTATTGCAAAATGGTTTTGATCCAATGATCCAATTTGATCAAATGATCTGATCCAGGCACATCCTGATATTAATATTACGAATATTAATCCGAGTGCCTTCAAATGATTTATTCTTAATATACTGAAATAAAATTTATTGCTTAAGATATATCGAATTGTCGGCTTGTTTTAAATAGGAATAAATATTAGTTTCTGTACATTATGTGTCTATTTTTATATAGATCTAAAGAAAATACCTTTTGATATTAAACCTCTTTTCTTAATTTAGTACTGGTTGCGTTTGGGGCCGCCTATTGTCTTAACTGACAGTTGAAAAATATTAATTTATTGATTGAGAATTTTACTTATAAAATCAATAAATATTTGTTAAACATAATAAGTTGAGAACCCTGGATTAAAGGCTTTAAATGTTATTTTTACGTAATTATGTCTTAGTTTCATTTATAAATTTTCCTTAGAATATCATTATATTATCATTTATTTATCACATTATTACACTTTATACTTAATATGTGTATTTTAATGACAAAATTAGTTTTAGAGTCAACGATTGTTAAATAGTTTCTACTTTATTAATTGAAAGTGTTGTTTACACGTTGGATACATGTATCGGTTGTATATTTATTAAATAAAAATGAAATGCAATTAGCAGATTATTTCTCTTTACAGAGAATCTAAAGATATTGTATATATAAGGGTAAATATGATATAATAAGTATATTATAATATGTATATATATAATATGTATGTATATATATAATATGTATATTTTAATGTGTTTAATTATATTAGTATTGGTACACGCCCCTCTATCTGGCTACTGGAAGAGATTTCTTATAGAAATAAGCAGTACCTTTGTACAATTCTCTGATATTCTGTTGTGTCATTTTAATTGTCTTTGTGTGTAGATAAATTGTTAAATAAATAAATAAATATATATCTTCGTAATAATTAAAAGTAGTTTATTAACAATATAAAGTTCTTAGAATCACACTTTAATCTAGCCTAAAATAATCATCAGAAAGAGGTTTATAAGGCACTATGTATGATATTCAATTTTCTTCATCTTTAACCATCAGTGTAAAGGTATCTTTAACGCTCTCCACTCTAATATAACCTTTACCGTGTATAGCATAAGATACTTTCTTAATAACTTCGCATACTATCAACAATGGAATCGCGTGATACATGCAAGGTTGTGTCAATAGGAAATGAATTTTACGCCTTTAAGTTGAGGTAGACTTTTGCTTGTTTATTTTCCGAGGCAACCAACGTCATCCCTGGATTTGGGTCATAAGAATGTTTAATAATGTATTTATATCTACAGAATATGATATGTAGTCAGTTTATGATAAAATCTTTTGATACAATGTTACATTACTTAGTCGTAAAATCTTTTACTGAATCTTATTGTGGGATTTACCAGTAAAGAAAACAAAAATGGCACATATCATTATAAATCTCTAACGAAAAATCAAAGGAACTAGAAAAAAAAGATTTTCATGTTTACATTACCCAGAATTAACCTCAACAGAACATAATAAAAATGATTCAAATCGATAAAGCGGTTCTTGAATTTAAGCGAGACTCACGAATATGTATAAATTTTTATACATAAGAATAAGAAGAAGAAATAGTTAATAAAAATAATGATTAAACGACTTTATTTTCCTTAACTTACATAGTTTAAGATTAAATCACAAATATTTATTTTTGCACTCTTAAAGTCTATGACGGGTATAGACCTCCACTGACAGCGTCCAAGTTTTTCTTGTCTTTGCATATATTGTGACAGTTGTTTCCAGTTTTTTTTTATTTCGTCAACCCAGCGTTCCTTTGGGTGGCCTCTAGAACTCTTTCCGCTCGTGCCTCACCGGTTTGTAGCCGACCACATTCACTTTTCCTTTGTCAGTCATGCTACGTCGCCAGACCACTTAAGTTTTTTCATATGCTGTTTAGCATATTATTTTATTATTAGCTTTTCAGATCTTTACATATCATTTAATAATATTAAAGGTACTCCTTACAATAGCGCGCCGAGTTTTTATCACTTACAGGAGGCATAAATATCTTCTGTCGACTGAATGTCAAAATACCAGTAATATCAATGTTAATATTGCTTAAGTTTCTAGCTATAAGCTCTTTAGTCTGTGTATCAACAGTCAATTATTCCTTTGCTTTGCCTACAGAATTGGTAATTTCAAAACTAGGCATTGTCTTGCGTTTCAATATGTTCTCTCTTTCAGATTTTATAGCATGAGTTCTTTCAAAAAGCACCGTATGGTAAAGATGGCAGTATATTCATGGTATTCTGAAGCTATTGACGCTTATTGACTCTTCCTCGTGTAATAAAGTCAATATAATAAATTAGTTAATTTTTTTATATTAAATTTCATTTTCACTGCACATAACTTCTACTATGCAGTTACTTTTATTCACACTCGAGTGTCCAAACGAAAATACCTCCTGGACTTTGAATCATTTCTCCCAGAGGCGTTACCGCCATTTTAACAGCTAAAATGGCGCGAAGTCGCGCAGGAAACGATACCAAATCAAGTTGGCTACTATTTTTTTAAAAGTAAACACATAGCTATTAATTTTTTCTAGAATAAACGAAATGATGATAAGACAAGATAAGATAAAATTTTATTGTGATTCTGTGATTTAATTTATTGATTGCATTTCATTTTATTTTGTTTATCAACATTTACGAGAATATATTTTTATAAAAATGATGAAACTAACAGTCCATATACAACCTCAATAACACCTTACTAAAACGTCATAAGATGTAATTCTATTTAACTGTAATTCACATAGACTTAATGTTTAATATAATAATTAACGCTTGTGTCTTATATAGTGTCAATTGCTTTCGTTAATGTCTTTATTATAAAAAGTATGACCGAGATATTTGATCTATATTTTCTGAAAACAGCTTCACGTTAAATTTTTACAAAGCCTTGAAACTCAGTTAGGTTCCATCGATTTTAACCCACAATGCCGAAAGCGGTATAGTTGCGAATAAATTTAGACCCGGTATTGAAGAGCTTAATCAAGGTATATTATTCGCGCGATCGACCAGCATTAAATTGATGACTGCGAAGGCTTTAGTACTCGAGCGAGCTTGGACGAGCTCAACCATTCCGAGGTTCTGCCCGATTGGGTACGAAGCTTTGATATTTTGGAGACTGAGCAAATTACTGACGTTAATGTGTGTGTACGCATACACATATTAATCTCCATCTGGAAAACAGCGACACGGCTTCAAAATTTCCACCGCTACATAATATGCTTACCCGGGGAGTTTTCAACTACTGTAGCGTTGCTAACAGTACCTTTTATTTACTTACTTCTTTCATTTATGAGATTCTGTTTCTAATTTTGTGTGTATAGTTACAGAGTGTGATATAAATTATGTTTCAAATAAAATAATACTCATTGCTTCTATGTGGTCAACGTAAAATGTCTTGAAGTAGACAAATTACAACAATTCCAATTCTAGTTTCCGTTTATTTGTCTGTATGTAGAAAATAATTAATAAGGGACTGGAAACGTCACTTTCCCCAAAATAGTTTCAAAATGACTGATATTCCATTATTGTAAGTGTTCAAGAGGTTTTATCAGTATCATTTTAACTAATTAAATAAAAATTATATTTCACAACGTTAATATTGTACGCCCGAAAATGGCAATCTGTTGTATCTTAAGTGCATGAAATTGTAAGATCTATTGTACACAGAATCACAATAATTTTTTTCTTATCTTATGAGAATTCTAACTAAAGTAGATTTTTAATTAAAAGTCTTGATGTACACTTGTAAGAGTATGTCAATTTATTTCTACTTTCCATTAGACTTCTCTTTCATCAGAAAGAGCCATTTGCTGTTACTGTCATAAATCATAAATCAACCATAAGGAAAGTCAGCTAACACGCGGATCTTTTTGTACTATACTTGTGTTGCCTTGACCTTGCAATTTCTGTCCGTCACCACTAAATAAGAATGCACAGAAGGCTAACACATAGCAAGACTGGTAAAAGTAGAACTTTGGTAATAAAATTAAATCGCATAAATCTACAAATATTTCTCCTTTGGTACAGATTATAAAAATGTTCCAAGCTTTATCAGATAAAAATCACAAGGCGATCCTAATTTGTAGGTTGTATATACGTTTAAATATTCAAGTGTTATTAAATACCACATGTCCTGATGAAGTGCTAATGTAATCATCATCATCTTAGATAAACCAATGATATTCTTAAAATATTTTTTTCGTTGAGACTTTTGAAATCAGATTTACTTATTCTTATATACTATTTCCTTTGAAGGTTAATTGTTATGATAACATAGATAACGTGGAAGTTTCGAATACAAGAATTAATTTTCTTTCTGGCTGTGGAGAAAGTTAAATACTGACGGTAGTCATAGTAACCAAAAACATATATAATAATAAATGACTGAAATTATAGTGAAATGTCGTTCTTATTTCTTAACGGATATCAAGCGATGAACATAAATCCAAAGAACTTCTCAATATCTCATTACTCATACTATTTTAAAGGGAACAAACTTAACTCATAGTTCCTTAGGAGAATGTGAATGATATCACAATTGTATATCATAATTGATATCTGTACCCAAAGTAGCAAGGAGCAATCTAGGCTCCCATTCCACATTAAACAGGATCCAGAAATACTATAACCTTCTTTATCGGAACAATAAAGTAGGAGAGTTGGACAAATTTTACCTTAGTGCACGATAATACAAGGCTAACTTCAAAATCATTAGCAGGAACGTAAACCCCCCGTAATCAGTGTTTCTATATTAATTTTAAAAAACATATATAAACCTAAGATATTATAACTATAACTGTTAGTCCACATCGCATGCCGTGGCTGTCTGTAATTAAAAACTATACTTAATTTAATGTCTACGCTACAGTTAAATATTTTTTGTTAGTATGTGTTTTTGTTGACTGCCCTTAAAATAAATAAATAAATCTGTTGCAATTCACTATAGTCCAATTCTTCCGATTGAGGCACTAAAATTTTTTCAAAGAAGTATTTACGTAAATTCCAGGTGTAAATGTGAGCCAATAATACCTTGACTTTTGTTAATACTACAAATCAATTTAACTACGTCTCTCTTTTGTATATAACCTTACCCTTTTTTATATTGTCTTTGTCCCTATAAAATTGAATTAAAAATATAGTTAAAAGTCAATCTTTCCTTCGTATTCAAACCTGATTCAATTCAAACCTTTTCCTCACTTTTTTAAGGCACTGGCAGAAGTAACTTATTCATAATACTTGGACCTTCTGATTCGTCCTATTCTGCCTTTTGACCTTGACGTATAGCTGTTTCGTAAGGCTGAGGGCCAAAATTTGGTCGGTTAGACTCAGTCTTAGCTTGTCCTTTTATTTGAAGCGACTGAATGAGTATTCTTTAATATTTCAGTTTAGTTTTGTGTACTGGTATCTAAGCGTGTATCCCCAACAATTTTACAATTGCTTGCATTGATCTCAGATTTATGTTTCGAGATAAAAACATCTTTAGATCATAGCGTTGCTTTTAACACTTCGTTTCTATTTTGGTGTGACCATTGACTTCAAAATGATATTGCAGTCGTCCTCCCAACCGCCCGTCGCCGATCTATATGTATATGGTATCATTTTAAAGGTCTTGATGAACTGATAAAATATAAACATCTCGTGCCAGTTTTGGGTTTTTCGACCAGAATTTTTTTTCAAAGTTGAAAATTTTTCCAGTGTGAGTTTTTGTTTTTTAAAAATATAAAGAAACCCAAAATAAGAAAACTGAATTTTTTTGATGAAAAAAAAAGGATCGAACAGCCACTATACATATATCGCTATAATTCATGATTTGCGCGCGTGGTTGGATTTTCAGGCCATTTTACCGACTGGTTGAAAATTAAAACCCAACCAACACATATGATGGGTATCAAATGAAAGCTTATAAAATAGTTATTTAATTTAAAATTCTGGTCGAAAAACCCAAAACTGGCACGAGATTTTTATATATTTGTATTCAGTTCACCAAGACCTTTAAAATGATACCATATACATATAGATCGGCGACGGTCGGTTGGGAGGTGTTCCTTGTAAATTTATTGATAGCCAGTTCCTCTGAGGAATCCGGGCGTAGTTTGCTTCTATCTTCGCGACGGGCGGTTGCGAGTTGTTCCTTGTTAGGTAAAATGGAGGTAGCTAGACATTCAAATTTAACCTAATCGTCTACAAAAACGAGCGAAAGCCTCCAGTGAGTTCAACTTACAGTGGGCCAGAATCACCCAGGTGATTAATGAGAATTCAAGAAACAGAATGGATCGAATATTTTTGTTTCTGCTTAAAAGAAATGGCCAATATCTTTGCAAGACTGCCCTATCCTATGGGTTTTGTTCGCTCCGCACGCTTAAATCGCTCAGCTTAACTCGTCACTAGATAAACATAGCCCTGTGTCTGTCTAAGCGGAATACGGCAATCACTCAATGTCATGATGTATCGGGGATATATTTTGTATCGTTCAACGACGGTTTAGTATATTAGGGATATGCTTAATACAAAAATTATGTATCCATTATAATTATTATGCAAATAAATTTAAGTCGTGATAGAGAAGTATGTTGTTTAATTTATAATTAGGGCCCTTGAGTTCTCGCAGATCTGATTACATCATTATCATCATTATACCTACCCAGAAACGCACAAAACTGGGCAAAAGCTACCTCCTATCTCCAAAAGGATCGGTCCTGCACTGCCCTCATTTATCGGCATCCTGCGACCTTGAATAGCGACTAACAGATATATTACGAGCATATTGTATGCTGTACAATAAGCTTGTAACTCGCTCTTGTTAAAGGGTACAGCATCAGCAAAACTTCTCACACGTTCTCGTAAACATACTGCGACATACAGTACAGTACATTTAAGCACTCTGCGACACCCAGTAGAGTACAGTTAAATATCGCCATTTGTATATTCTGAAGTATTTATGTGTAAGAATAGCGGCATCAAAATTTACATTATTTACTTTTTTTTCAATTATTTGGCCTGGTAATTAAGACCTTTAAGCCATATCTTCATTAATGTAGTTTTTATCTTTATTTATGGCTCCAGGATACTGGATCAATGTAGCCCTTTGCCCCATGGAATTTTTGGCGACTAATGGTATGCCCCGCTATTTTGTTAATGACTTAAAAATTTTTTTTGAAAATGGAATGCCATGTAAGTGATTATGATAAAATGATACGAAAATGGAATGTTATGATAATAATTACGACGAAATGATAAGTAAATGAGAATGAAATCATATAACGTTTTTAAATAAATGAACTTACCCTACAAATGAATGAATGGAAATGAAACACTGAAAAATCTCACGTAAGTCACTAATCAACGCTGAATGATATATATTGCATGACTTAACTATCCTTTTTTGCCATAAAACTAATAACTAACTAATAACTAATTTTATGACAAAAATAACACTACAACACAACATATGAAATAAAACACAGCACCAAACCGCCCCCCGCCATTACGCGCCAAAAACTCCCATTTACTTTATTTATATTTTCATAACGACAGATTAAAAAACGAAACGTCATAAAAAAGTATCGAAAAAGGAGGTTAAAACACCCCAAAATACCTTACAATATATCAGCTGTTTTCCATGAACTCGCATGGGTGGTGTACCAAAATATAATGTAATAACAACACAATCAAAAATTATGTTTCTAAAAGCTATTTGACAGTTAAAAATTATTGCTATCCCTTTCCTTTATATAATGATGGAAAGAAAAACACTGAACATGTAATTAGCCGAAGAGTGTGTCGTGTGCCTCTAAGTATAAAGCCGAAAGACATAATTATCCATTCAATAATGTTATTATCCAAGTTTTTACATACAGTCACAAACATTTTTAATTTTACGACATCATTAAGTTAGATGGGATTGCCTTTTACGAATTTCCTGTACATTTGATGCAAACGTAATTTCTCAAATAGATTATGCGGGTAAGTGTTACTTACGAGGGATTGATTCGCCCTGCAGTAATAGTGAATTTAAGACATTGATTGTGAAATAATCGCTTTAATAACAATAATTCCTTACACGTGTGCTGATAATAAATTCCAGGCCCTGGCTAAGTAAGATATGATAAGCAGCCGGGGACACAAAATCTAGTAAAAGGAAAAACTACATGCTTTTAATTAATCGTATTGTTATCAGTATTATAACTGTGTTTGTTGTATAATATAACAAACACAGTGATAATTAATGCTAAGAAATAACATAAATTCATTTACCTTTAAACTAAACAGCTTATCTTTAATTTAGTTACATCCAACAGTTTTCGGAGTTTATATTTACTATAGAAAGCGGGCCATGGACTGCGTATTATTTTATTATAAATAATTATATTATAAATTATAAAGTGAGGCTGAGAGTTTCTTGCGCCGCTTCTTCTCTGCAGCTACTAATTCGTCGAAGCGGTAGTAGGTTGGGAATATGCATACTAGTGTTAGTTTTAATTTCAAAATAATTTATTTAAGACATAATTAAATTCTATAAATGGGACAATTTGCAAATACCCGGTTAAAAACCTATAAAGCTATCACTATTACTAGTGCTTTACCTTTACTTACATTTATTTATTTTTTCTCGTACATATTAGGGAATATGTACGAGAAAAAAATATGTTATGACGATTTAAAAGAGCTGAGTAAATGAGTCTATTTAAATAAAGATATTTTGATTTTGAATTTGACTTTGACTTTGACTTTGACTTTGACTTTGACTTTGACTTTGACTTACATCGACATTTGAAAATCCCACCATGAACGTGATTATTTAAGGCTACACTAATCATGAACCTTGATCATTAGCATTCGTTTAGTGTTAGTAATTAAAAAGTCCGTAAATCCGAGATGTGCCAATGTTGCCAGTTTTTAATTAAAATATTACCACATCTAAAAAATATAAAATAAGAAATATAAAAGTATTACTATCGCTCTCAGATTCGGAAAAAGGCACACTGGTCCCACTTTCTAAAAAGTTTGCAAACCGAATTAAAAAAGAATTTACAGTAAATTTCACAAAGATTCGCAACAGACAAAATAACAGTATTTCTTTTGTTCAAAGCAAAGACATTCCTTAGTCTACTGTAGGTTTGAAATACAGTTTATCTTATCTTATCTTGATATAGGGTCAGGATTACCCCCCGAGCACGTTGACCCAATGGGATATTTTGTGCTACCCCAATCCTAATGTCCGCAGTCCTTGAATACCTTCAAGATGTACTTACTAAGTAACTAAATACACTCTGAGTCAGCAGCCTTATATCTGCAGGACTGGGATAGCACAGTCCAAAGAGACCCCTTTCTTTTCCTGGCAAGAGCATCACAGTTACATAGGATGTGCTCCATTAGTTCAGTTGTCTCCCCGCAGGCCCTACACAATAACAAATACAGTTTAATTAGAGTCAATGGACTCGTAACACTAATAAAAACGTCACAAGTTAATGTACATAAGCAGATCCAATCGGCTATAACTTACACCATACATTAAGTAATTTATAATAGTACTAAACGCCAGATGACAAAATCCGGTCAACCCTTTTTTTAAACTTCGAGGTTGAAATAGTTTTTTGATAACAACAAAATTAATGTTCCTGTATATCGTAACATACCCAATCTACTGTAAATTGACTTCATTATGAAAAAAATCATCAAAACAACATTCTTTTGTATTTATTACGAAAAATCTCTGAAAATATTCATAGCATCATTCATTATGCTCCTTCTAAAGAGATGTGAAAAGGTATTGAACATGTTGGTTAAGCGAGGTCGATATGTTTAAGAAGTGTATCGTATGATGTACAATATAAGCCTTCCTTTTAAGGTACCATATAATGTTTAAAATCAATGTGGGAGCGATTATCACATTTGCGAATATAATGTATGAAAAACAAACTAAATTTAGCATGGTAATTATGTTTTATAACGTTATGTAACTATGTCCTTGCAGCACCTTTATCAACCTCATAATTATTATTATTTTTAAACATCAAAGCAAATGACTGTAGGAAGAGTATGTATGCTTGTATAGCTAATGTAGTATCCAACATACTGCTCTAGCCATCTCCACCTGGCCAACTTTAAATGTGACTTTTCGCGTCTTTTTGAAGAAGCCTAAAAATTATTTACATAAACCGCTTTTTTATATATATTTATTATATATATATGTTTTACAATATTTTTTAAAAATAAAATACAATATTAATAATTCTTATTATTTATTATTAATATTACTGACATTCAAACGATTGTAAATCAAAAATTCTATAAAATCTATTTCTTACATTTGACTTAGAATTCCAAACAATCCCAAGATAATTATTATTTTGAATAGACATATTTGAATTTGACCATAGTAAAAATTTTAACACTTAGCTTAAACCTACCTTTTGTCTTTCTCCTATATATCCTAAAATTTTGTTGTGCCTGACAGGGTCCATAGTGTCATTAATATTAACTATGGAACGCAAAATAAAGAATTGAATTGAATTTAAAAGCTAGTATTGTCGCTTAATACGTCGATAAAAATAAAGAAAGATCCAAATTTTTTAAATTTAATTTGAGAAACTGTGATACAAGTTCAAAAAAGTTTAGATTTTACAAATACATTTTATTTATAAAAAAATATGTGTGTGTCTTGTCAGGTGTGTGTTTGTATGTGGGTCCTTTCGTGTGTGTTTTGACTTTGGTTTTTATATTATTTATTGAATAAATTTGATAGTTTTACATAGGAGTCTCAAATAAAATAATGTCATAGCGTAGAGATTCATGCAGTCTTAATAACCTATTGGTTTTGTATACATGGTGTTCAATTTTGATATATTTCACATGTAAGGTATGCCATAATTTTTTGTGAGCAATATCATTTATTTATTTATATATACACAAACGGTTAAAATAAAAGTTTTATAAAAACAATACAATCTTCTGTGGATCGATAATTAAAACCCAATATAGGGTAAAAAGAAGCAAAACCACGAACCATTCTCAATACAGATGAGACCTTAGCTTATAATATAAAAAAGGCAGAAAATGTTTTTAATGGAAACTAAAATACAATTATAGAAAACAAATTATTTGTTCAATATATTTATGATACAAAAATCGCTACTCTTATGACTTGGGCCACAAATGAGGCAATAACGCTGATGCTGAGCTCTCGTAGCATCTGCCAATGACGTGCGTGCGCAAATAATGTTGATTTGGAAGGGCAATATTGTTATTTTATTGAAATATAAAATGATATTCGTGATTGTAGTGTCATTTAGCTTGATTCATTGCGATCTATAGTTCGATTAGGTACCCTATTGATTGGTTTTCTTCATCAGAAACATGAATTCTTGCCCTTCGTTAAGCTTAATTTCTCTTTCAGAATCTAATTCTGGATCGAAGATTGAAGTATAATTAGGTTTTTATATTTCATTCCGTGATTTCGTCTGCCATTATATTTGCTACACCGTTGCGTATTGGGAAAAATTGACAAATATAAACATATTTGAGAACATATACAAGTTTTTTATACCTTATTTAATGCAAGAACAAGATAATGAGCCTTAAAAAGGTTTTATAGTTGATTTTTTGAGGTTATGAAAGCACGCAGGCGTATCGGTTCGTCCGCTAAGATCTCTACATCAAAAAAAAAACCTATTTGAACTATGGTTGTATACAAATGGAATACACCTCATCTCGGTTGTTATGACATCAGCTTTCTACCCACATCGGACCAGCGCGGTCGTGTTATACCTACTGTATCAGGCACATTCAAAATAGACATTAAAAGTATTTTTTCTTTTTCATTAATTTTCGAGGTTCATACACCAATTTTGCGCATATGTATCCATATCCGCGGATCTATATTTTTTAACTTTTTTGTTGTTATATAGACTGTATAATATTTCTGTTCAATTAAAGTCCATATCCACGGATCTTGGTACCAATAATCCGTATCCGCGGATATTCTATTTAAATATCTGGCACATCTCTAGTTGGTAACAGACGGTGGAATAGTTTTGTTCTCTTTCATTCATAGTCATAGGAACATATTTATTATGTACTTTATAGGTATTATGTGAGCTCTACCGAGACACATATGTAATTAGATTCCATTTCCCGCCTCTTTCCTCTGTCAGTAGATTTAATAATAATATTGAAACAGACAAGACGCTACATAACTTACTGCCTTAATTATTCAATTATTTAGACTGGGAACAGTATTAAGTTATAACATTAGAAACTTTGTATTGATTGGCGAAGATACTTTGACCACGACAAACACCTGACCATGTGACTTGAAGATAGCGGTCCTGACCACTTGGCCAAAAAATACGTATATTTTCTTCCCAACTAAAAATACGAATATCTATATACTGGAGTATCAATAACTAGTATGATTTCTAGTTGAAGAAAATCACAAGTAGGCAAAGGGATAAATGAAACAATATATGTTGTATTCAATTTGGGTAATTTACTGTTCTCTGTTTCAGAGCTGATCAGCCTGATGGTGGAAGGGAGAAGAACATGAGCAGGCTTAATGGTTTCCTGAGCCTGAAGACTCCTCTGATCAGCACCAAGACTTTGGGGTGAGTTAATAAATATTTCAGGACGGGAGAACATAAATTACCAATCTACCTACTATATGTATATTTTAAAAATACGTTTAATCAATATCATATCTTACAAATGACTTATTACCATATTTTTTGTTTATAAAAAAAAACATTGAAATACATACTCTAATTAAAGTGTGCATTATGTTCTAATTTTGAATAAAAACATTTCAGATTGACTTTTTTGATTTTGATCAAAAAAGACTCTACTAAAATAATATTCATTATTAATTAAGTAATTATCTCTATCAGCCATAATTCTCAATATACATCGTATTCTATCGTCAATGGTCATAACTTATACAATTACATGCTCTAGAACAAAAACTAAACCATATTAAAAGTACCGCATCTTTCGGTGTGTGGCGACATCTAGTGATGCTTTGCAGTAAACCTCGTACTCCCAAAAAGTATGAAAAAAAATAAAACTTCCCAATTTTGTGTTCCTGAAAATATCTAAGTATATGTCCAAAATTTATTGGTATTTTTTTAAGTTAAAACTATTTAGATATATTCTCTTCTTTAAAAACCCAGAAAACCTTAAAATTTATATAGCATACTGATTTTTTAATAATTAATACTTATTATTAAGAAATAATAAGAATAATAACAAGTACTTATTATTAAGCACCGTTAGTCGTAATCTTATAAAACAACTGAATGAATAAACCATAGAATAAAATATATTTCAAGCTCCTGACAAAAATATTAAGCAATGTCGCATTCCTATATCGTTCCATTACGTTTTCATAGATGGCGTTGTACACATATTAGACTGTAGTTCAACTACATTTCGCATAGATGTCACTTTTATCAATTTAGTGCCAATATTTGTAAAAACAATAATAATGAACTATTTACAATTTTTCTTAAGCTATTTGTTCTAATTGAACATGAGTACTTTTTTCATTAAAGCATGTAACCAAATATGGTTACATACTTTAATGAAAAAAGAACTATTCTTGATGTAATAATAATTCTAGAAAGCATCAAGAAATTGTTTTATTCTCGGAAAATAAGACCTAATTAAATACCAAGTTTAGACGACTTATTTGTATTAGTCATATAATAAAGCTTTCTACTATATCACATAATTTTTGCAGCGCTCGCAACGACATCTATGCAATTTTGGCGGAGCTTTCTGGTGTAAAAAACTTCAAGCCTTTGCTATTTGGAATATCTGCTTGCTGATATTTAGAATGTAGTAATGTTATATTTCAATAGATGGCGTGTTAAGCAAATACTTATATTTAAAAGAAATTTGAATTTTTCATGAACGAACATTATAATTATAAGTCAAATTTAGACTTTCGATCTATCTAGCATTGACATCAATGAGAAACTGTTTTTGTTGAAATATGTGTGAACCGCAGGCAGGCCGCTGCAAGTTGAAAACGCAATAAAACTTTTATCAATGAGTCTCATATTAAATTTTTAACTGATCTTTTCTAATCTTAATCTTATTATTAATCTTGGTAATTTTCTTATTTCTGATCTTAATCTTAATATTAATAGCAATTGTAGGTAATATTATTATTTTATATATATTAATGTTACTTAAAATTGCTTTGATCTAAAAGAAGGTTTTAAGTACTATTGTTTGAGTGAATCCTCATAGATACATAGATTAATAATAATTTACTTACTCTGCAAGTATACAAACTTTTAGGTGCTCACATATTATATGATATTGGCCTTTTCCCGAACTGGCCACTTTGATCTGAAATACCTTTTGTTATATAACTATTTACAAGGAAAAAAATCAAATCACATTAGGCAGTCTCTACCGCCTTCAGAGTTTTAAAGAGGTTATTGGATCTCGCCCCCTTGGTTTCTTTTAGTATAGGGATGAGATGGCTAAAGTTCATAGATAACAATTGTATATACTTTGATTAATTAGATAAATTTTAGAAAAAATCGACTTTATATTCCTTGCACACTAAACGAAAATATCATCTGTTACGACCTAATATATACTTACTGATTATTATTTCTTATCAACATTAAAACGTTTAATATTTACTGAGGTCAGTCTAGCTACTAACATTAAGTCTGCTCCTTGAAAAAACGAATTCCACCGACATAAGTGACAATGTCTGCGGGTATTTGCTTATTTAACGTATGGTGTAAGTTACTAGATTCAGGACACAAAACATTTATCTAAACATGCATATTTTATCGTTAAAAAAATCTCCTCTAAAAACAACGTTTATAGTGTAAAGGTGACTTTTAAAATTTGTTGTGAATAATCAACATATCATCTGGGAGACGCACACGGTTGTGCATTCCGGCGTCTCCCAAGAATCTTCAAACGGACCAGACCTACATTGCTCGCATCCAGCAGCTTGCGCGATTTTCACTCGACCTATTTTTTAAAATAACTGAATACATTGGCTCGTTATAATAATAATATATTTATCATAATATCTTTCTCTGATATAGTAGGCGATTACAAATTAAATTTTAACCTAAAACATTTACTGCTATATGAGAGATTAGTGTCTGTATTAAGATACCTGTATTACCAGTTTCTCCACTTCCGAACAGTCTAGTGAGCATTGTCAGCAAAGGTCAGAAATGTAGGAGATTACCAAATAAGGTTTGATAATACTTAATAGATACATATGTATCTATAAGAGATACATACAGAAAATGTGTGAGTGCACTTTAGGATTTATTTTTTAAACGTTCTTCTGTTTCATTGTCAATTGTCATGTAAGGGGTTTCGGATATATGGTAAGCCTTTTCTTAATGTTAGCAGTGTTAATTACCTATCAAGCCTTACAATCTAGACACGATAAAACTTAAATAACCTAACTCGAGTTTCCCGGCAGTCTATCGCGGCGTGACTAATTAATATAATTTGTTACCTTTCCACTAAAATATTTAATTACGAACTTACTTGTTCACTTTCTCTTAATGTTACCAGAGGGAACGCAACAAGTGGAACTTTCAGTCTTCGGACTGAACATGTTTCTTCACAAGTTTACCTTCGACAAAAAATGGTTAGGATTGTGACCACTCGATAAAATATAAAAGTATACATTTTACCAATAGCGAAGTTAAGACTTTTCGGAGTTCCATCTGTCTTAGTAGTGTTTGACACAGTCGAGTTCAAGAGTCTATCTTTAAGCTACGCTAATCGCTTACCATTAGGTACGTGGAGTTTTTTTACAACATAAATTTAATTAAAGTATTCCCTACATCCGCTACATCTTGTACTTTGTAATATTTATTTAACTTTCAAAGACTGCGTTATGTAAAACAGGTTTATATTATAGCGACCCTTGCGACCTCTCGTTTTAGGCTTACCCAGAAGCCTTGCATAAACAAACGGTATATATTTCCTCAGGGAAGATTCTGGAAACAATTCCTCTGGCATATTAATGGATGGAAGGAATTCTTCTTTGGCGAATGACAATGTCTTTAATTTTATACATTTCTTAAAAGGGTGATAATGGCGAACATTATTTTAGATGATTTGGAGAATAATACTCAAGGGAAACGTTTATTAAGATGGTTTGTTTCAACGAGAATTTTGGAGTAAAAGAAAAGAGGCTTAAGTCGTGGTCCATTAGAGCCATCTGAACCTAAACTCGTGCCGTGAGTATTCTTTATAATGAACTTATAGGCAATGGGCATTATCTCATTGTACCAACTTCGTAGTAATCATATTGCCAGTTGTACGTGAGTATTCTTTATAATGGACTTTTGGGCAATGAGCATTTGCTCATTGTACCAATTTCGCAGTTATCATATTGCCAGTTGTACGTGAGTATTCTTTATAATGGACTTATGGGCAATGGGCATTTGCTCATTGTACCAACTTCGTAGTAATCATATTGCCAGTTGTAGGTGAATATTCTTTATAATGGTCTTTTGGGCAATGGGCATTTGCTCATTGTACCAATTTCGCAGTTATCATATTGCCAGTAGTACGTGAGTATTCTTTATAATGGACTTATGGGCAATGGGCATTTGCTCATTGTACCAACTTCGTAGTAATCATATTGCCAGTTGTACGTGAGTATTCTTTATAATGGACTTATGGGCAATGGGCATTTGCTCATTGTACCAACTCCGCAGTCATATTGCAAGTTGTCCACGTGTGGACCACCAGCTGCTTGCATTCTCATACTGCGTTGTCGACCATCTATCTGGTCGAGTGGCCAGTACTCCTGTTTACTTAGCCAGACCAAAGGCATTAAGGAAAGGGGTACAGACTTTCTGCCATCTTGTAGGTAGAGGCATGATCTCGTTGTTGTAGAAATTTTGGGACTTCTGACCAAAAGAACACAACCAGTTTTGGCAGTCGTCTCTTGATGTTTACCAGACACTGCCTAAAGAATTCTGAAGTGATCCATTTTTCATCACCAGTTATCAATCTCTTAAAAAACGGTTCGGTTTCAATACGTCTCAATAAAGAATCGCAAATGAGTACAGAGTTCATTAGGTTTCTTTCAGTGAGCTCATATGGCACCCAAATATCAAACTTTTGTGTACCTAGCTTTTTTCAAATGGGTAAAAACTGGCAATTCCCAGTTCTTTAGCTATCTCGTAACTGCTGATATACCGATCTTGTTTGAGTTTTTCAAAAATAGCGTCTGATTTGATTATTTTTTTAAATGTCACCTTTTAATGTCACGAAAACCAGCCAGAAACAAATATGCAGCCAAGGATATTTTATTACAAGTTTATACATGCTATATGCGAAAATACTTTTTCCCCGAACTAATATATCCTGTTTGTCGTGACCTGGAAAATATAGCTCTTATCAGTAGGGTAGTGGTTTCTAAAACAGTTTATATTATTTCTTCATGTGAATGTTGTCTGTGTCCGTAACAGAGAGAGGTGCATCTTTGACATCAAAATTCCCGGAATGAAAATGCTTGAACCAATTTTGTTCTACTCTTGTCTAATTTTTTCATTTGGTTCGCTTATTTTCATTTCATAAAGAAAAACAAATGAAAAGTAGTGGCAGAGAAAATTTCCTTATTGATTCTTTATTTAAAATCACCCCTTTTTAATGTCATGAAAATCAGCCAGATACAAATAGTACATCCAAAAATATTTTATTACAAGTTTATTCCTAATATAATATACTTTTTCCCCGATCTAATATTAATATTATTTAATGAGCTTCAATATGTCTCACACTCACATCTACGAGTATTATCTTAAGAGATAATGAGTGGGTTCAATTCCAGTGGGACAAATTTCTAGACTTATCTAGAAATTTTAAAATTAATTATTTTTAATTTTTGATTTTTTTTGAAGATCGCAGCTACGAGACCACAGAGATGGTTAGGTGCATTTGTTTAAAATTTACCACTCTTTAGGAACGGTACCATTTAGTATAAAATAATTGGGGGTACCTCATTTGTTACGGATATTTAATTTAACACAAGGCGTATATAATCTTAAGACTCAGTACGATTATCAAGGTTATAAAATACAATCCATATGTGGGTACTTACACAAATCTCATCTTGTCGATCACTCGTGGGAGTCGAAAGAATGGATTTATTCCCGTTCCTAGTTATGTAAGGGATCACTCCGTTCATGTTAAGAGTTATTTTACCCGACTGACACAGATGAATCTTTCGTGCGTATCTAGGTGGATATTTGTCAAAAGTCTAATGGAACACCATTTTCTATCACGGAATATCACAGCCTATTCGGAATATAAAAAGATATATTTTTCGATGGAAATAATTAAATTATACTTTTTCCTACAAAACTTCCACCTCCAGGACGCGTTATTACTTAGATACGTTCTGCCAAAAACATCATTTCGTTTTGGTTTGATTCAATCACGAAGCATTTAATCAAAATAAGGCTTTAAAAACTTCTTCGTAACTAACATTGTTTATGTTCGGAACTAATAATGATTCTGTTCAGAATTAAGTCTATTTCTGTTCGGAACTAACATGGTTTCTGTTCAAAACTACCAGTGTTTCTGTTCGGAACTACTACTAATTCTTTTTAAAACTTACAATGTTTCTGTTCAAAGTCAAAGTCAAAATATCTTTATTTAAATAGACTCATTTATTAAGTTCTTTTAAATCGTCATAACAGGAAATATGTATGAGAAAAAATAAACAAATTTATTAAAAAGGTAATAGTGCAAATTTTAAGTGGGTATTAACCGGGTATTTACATTTGTCCCAGTTATAGAATTTAAATATGTATTCAATAAATTATTTTAAAATTAAAACTAACAATAGTATGCATATTCCTAATTTACCATACTACTAATACGGAACTAATACTGTTTAAATTTATCTTATCTTATCTTATCTTATCTTATCTTATCTTATCTTATCTTATCTTATCTTATCTTATCTTATCTTATCTTATCTTATCTTATCTTATCTTATCTTATCTTATCTCATCTCATCTCATCTCATCTCATCTCATCTCATCTCATCTCATCTCATCTCATCTCATCTCATCTTCTGTTCGGAACTAACACTTACTGTTTACCTTCGTCAGACTTACCTTATTTCTAATTCCACATGTGGGGAATTATTTGAATCTGAATCTTATACGTCCCGTGACAGTCACCATTATGTGGCGAAAAATATCAATCACAATTAGAAATATTGTAACTAAATATTTTATCTTCTAAAAAATTATATATGAAATACAACGTATTAACTATTTCTAACATTTTCTCGTTTTGTTTCGTAACCATGACAACTTATAAAAACTTTAAATATGTCATAAGCAATATTCACAACACCACACATGAACGATAAATAGTTTTGTTGGAGAACTTTGATCAGTTTGAATTATTACCAAGGGGATTTAGACTAAGGATATCTTAAGACATATTAATAATACCCGATCCTGATGGTGTTCAATCTTTTCTTGCCGTCTGTTCAGTTCATTGTCTTAATAAGTAAAATCGAATAAAGATATCGATATTGAAGTAGAGATAGAGATATTAATATACATGAATAGATATATATAGATTGAAAGCGAACTGCCAGTAACTGCTTGACGCCAGATAGTTTGACATGATGACATTAAAAGCATTTGGTGAATGAAAAGTAAACCTTCTGTTAAATATAATTACGACACTAACTTGCTTGATTAATTTTATATATTCTATCAACACCTCAATAAGCTCGAACTTCCACTTATTCCGGAATTCTGTCAGTAATCTTGTCTTAGATGTAACATTAACAAACCTATTTGCTATGCTGATCTCGACCTCGTGGTAATGAAATAAGGCTCATATAGGCGCAAATCGGATTTGTAGTTTGGTGCGGGAGTTGTGATACACAGTCTGTAAGAATGAGAAACCAGGTGAAAATAGAAATACTAGTTTGTAGAATTGATGGTCTGGTAAAAGTCTGGGCAGAAACCTGGTCATCTCCACGTAGAGCAAAGTTACAGGGGAATTTGATCGATTCTCAGTGCTACTGCAAGCGTTGGACGAGCTTCACACACGTCCGTTGTTTCTCCAGCGCCTTAAACAGATTCGTCCTCGAGAATAACAAATTGGATTAAAAAGAAGAAAATAACTTTTTCTCTGCGCTTTGAAAATTGATCAGATAAATCAAGCTACTTGTAAAATTCTACTTTCAAATTCCATCCTAGCAAATCCATCATAACATACAAAACCAAATTTTTAATCTAAGTCTTGACTTTTGAAGAATTATTTATTGATAATATTGTTTATATTTTATTCATTTATATTGTATTATCATCGAAATTTTAGCTCAATCGGATGATTAGAAGTGGTCAAAAACTCGACCACAAGATTTGACCGCCATATATATACAGACAGACATACAAGAAAGCTAAGCTAAGAAAACGTGGTAATAATAAAAAGATCTGGTATCATACTGAGGGCCACTTGTCTGCCTTATAATGTGACCTGCCCATTGCCATTTGAGGCTCGCCATTCTTCGGGTTACATGGTGACTAGATCTCCTTATTTCTGATTGATGTGTAAAGAAGTTCTCCACTGCTCTTTATGTGAGTTTTAGTGACTCCATTCCATTTAAAGAAGAGAAAAAGAAAATTTTATCTTCTTCGAGTTACATACAAGACAGAAGCACTTATATTGCTGTTAGAAAGATTTAAACATAAATTAAAAGAATGGCTGTTACAAAAAAGATTTTACAATTTAAATGAATTTTATAGTTCGAATTATCTTTAAAAATGTAATAAAATTAAATAATAATACTAATTAAATAAAAATTATATTCCACGATGGTAATATTGCACACCCGAAAATAGCAACCTATTGTTTCTTTAGTGAATGAAATTGTAAGATGTATTGTACACAGAATCACAATAAATTTTAATCAAAACTTTTACCTTATCTTGTCTTATCTCAAACGGAAACAGTTTGTTGATTTTAGAAGCTGCATTTAACATGTTCTCGCAAAACTTATCAGAAAATTATAGCCAATATTCGAAATGTCAATGTACCCACTTAAATTTCAACAGATTTAATAACTGTTAGAACTTTAAATAGCATAATGTTTCAAACATTTATCATTCGAAATATGAAATATTTAGAAAAAATATTATATAGAAAAGGTGGAATGTTTCTCGGCCTTTTAGCTAATTTTTAATTACTGACTAACATTTTAAGGTCTATTAATCCAGTTGCTCAAATATACTGTTATACGTATACATATTCCCTCCTTCATACAACATGGGTTCCTTTAAAAGAAGCTTGAAAAAGCACTTTTTGTCTCGGCTAGGGCAGTATATCGCGTGCTTCACTAGCTATCTTCACATGTGGCCTCCTCTATTGCTTATCATCAGGTGGTGTCGAGTCATTTGCTGAGCTTAATATAAAAAAAAATGACAGGTCAGTTCAAAAACCTCATTCACCAATCGCGCCAACCCTGACCATAAAAACTGCTCTTTACTGACAACATGAATTATATTTAAGGTTCCATATCGTACGTTTCCGTATGTATCTCGTAAATATAACGATTTATCTTCCTCATCTGTCCGCCATGACGTACAATAAATGGATGTAATGGTATGCGGATTCGATTCCTACAACCGTTTCGAGAACGGGTAAACAAGTTGATTGTCGACGTGAATTGTGGGCATGAATATCTTCTGGTTGCTTATGAGATTTGTGTCATATTTTACGATTATTTTTTATTTCTGAGTTGCTTGGCAAGAACCTCCCAAACGAGATCTTCGTTTGGGAGGTTCTTGCCAAGCAACTTTCCATGCCATGTTTCTTCCCGTCAGGGGTATATAAATTTCTGGTCGAACTCGTTTGGGAGCTTCTTGCCAAGCAACTTTCCATGCCATGTTTCTTCCCGTCAGGGGTAAATAAAAATTGTTACCTGGAATTTCCCTATGCTACGAAAGGTTTTAAACCTTAGGTTCTGCTTATATCGGCTTCCACCCACCAACCCTCGTTAGGCCACCCTGCTGGGGTTATAGACCAAATATGTAACGCGTGTCTTCCACGTCAAAACCTGTTCCTATCAGGGCCCAAATATATTGTTGATAGCTAGGAATGTTACCGATAGTTAAAGTGGAACGTCTTTAAAAATTTAACATATTCATAAGATTACTTTGGTCAAGCTCTTGTCTACACTTCTTTGACTTTAAAAGAATGAGAGCGAGCTATCGTCAGTTATTTATACTAATATTATAAATAGGTAAAGTTTGTGAGGTTGGTAGGGGGTAACTCTGGATCTACTGGTTGGCATTGAAAAATTGTTTTTGTGTTAGATAGTTCATTTATCGGAGAAGGTTATAGGGTATATAACAATTGTAATAGACATAACTCGGACATAGCCGTGAGCAGAAGCTATATAGTAATAAGATTAAATTGTTGGCTGTCATTGCAGATGTTTCTGACCAGTTATCCGACACCATTTTATCTTAGTAATTGTAATTATTGTTGTGTATTCTTAAACTAAATTTCAGAATTCGATTAATCTTAAAATTTCGATTGTATTCGTGGCATTTTTTGTGTATTTACTCTACGAATAGAATACTGACGTCAATCAGTGAATTATTACATTACCCCCCCATCACACCGTAATATTAACTATCAATAATATTTGAAATCACATCTTCGTATTCAGTTTTACACTTTTAAATGTGTTGTCATCGTTTGTTTGTGTACAATAATATATCTATGATGGATTGAGGTTAACGCTAAAACCAAACATTTCAAGATATAATTAATTACCATAGAATACAAGGCTTCAATTTAATACAATAAGATCCCTGTTCAGCCGTGTGGTATTATCTCAATATTAACTCAACAGCGGCTTGGAACGTTGGCTAAGTTCTAGGCGTTAGATATTCATATAACTGCTCGAATTCTAGAAACTAGAAATCATTTTTTACTATATGGAACTGATAAATTTTGACAAATTCAATAATAATTTCAGAGGACACGAACGGAGATGCTTCGGACAACCTGTATTTTAATACGTTTATTAAAGGTCGATAATTGAATACCCCTTTCTAAATCACGTGATCTTTTTTTTTTAAAATAAATTGAGGGCATGAAATTCAAACAGTGAATGTGTTTAATTTTAACATGCCTTTAATTTTCTCGATCTTTCAGTATGGATACACTTAAAGGATATCATGAAGATGGAGACGCTCCTTGGCATAGTAGCTCCAATCCACTTGTTGCGATAATGAAAATAAACCAACTTTCACCATGCTTGGTCCTTGGGTGGGGTCTATCAAATTTGTCATCTAGAGCTCGTCTTTGCTTCAGGAGGCACGTTAAGCCCTTTGTCCCTGCTGTTAAGGAAACCTTTTACTCAGAAACCGGCATTGGGCCAGCGTGGTGGTGTTATGATTCCAACACATGTGTTATGACTCCAACACATGTGTTATGACTCCAACACATGTGTTATGACTCCAACACATGTGTTATGACTCCAACACATGTGTTATGACTCCAACACATGTGTTATGACTCCAACACATGTGTTTCTCCCATGTAGAAAAGTTATGCCCAGCAGTGGGGACTATATAAGCTGCTGATGATGATGGTGATAGAATTTTTCTTAAAAATAAATTAAAGAATTCGAAACACTTGGCGTATCCTCTACCGTGCACCCAGAGCTCTCTGCTTTAAATGTAAGGGCAGGGTCGGCTAATGGATGATGTATTCTAAATTTGATATAGGTGCCACTAATTCGATTTAATTGATAACATTATGTACTATTGATAATATTCAGCAGTGTCATTGGTTTGATATTATTATTTGAGTTTAGTTAGTAATTAAAACCCTTCATCCAAGGCGTTTCTTGATATATAGACTAAGACGGCCGATTTTTTGTCAAATTAATCATTGCCTTAGCAATGATTGTATATTAATTTTTAATTTGTGGCCTAGATAAGATAAGATAAGATAAATTTTATTGTGATTCAGTGTACAATAAAGAGATCTTACAGTCACATGCATAAGTCTAGGGTTACCGTTACTCATAGGGTTACCGATGTAACGAAACTATTCGAGTCGCGGTGTTAAGACGAAAATGGTTTTTGCTACAGTTTTAATTTCTTTTATTATATAATATATTAGTTATTAGTTTAAATCAGTTTTAATTACTTTCATTATATATTTGAAATGAATATAAAAAATATTATTAAGAAAAAATATTTTAACAACCTTTTTAGAGTAGGAATTAATTTCTCAAATTTAATCTCTGTGGAAATACTGCTTGACACCTTCAAGAGTAATATAACAATTTGACGTATAATTTAAATACAAAAGGGAAAATAAAGACTATGAGCCGCTAGTGAAACATAAGATATGAATACGTAACTAAACTAGACTTAGTACAGATAGAAGAAAAAATATGTATTGATTTATGTATAAAAAAATTTGCTCGTTTAAAAAAAATTAAAATAGTAAAATATTTAAGTGCATAAGAATTTCTGATAACTATATGAGATAAGAATTTAATTGAATTTTGAATTTCATATCCTCACGCGCTCCGACAAAGCTCTTTACTGGATATTTTCCGAAGAAGACATAAGCAAGATTTTCTCTCGGTGACATTCTTATCTACTTAAATATGATACTATTTTTTAAAAATAAAGTCTTGATTGAACAATGTTGGTCTATGTTAAACAATATTTAATGAAAAAGGCCGATAAACATGTGTAAGCAAATAGAAACATTTTTTGTATTGAGTGACAAAAGCTATAATAACAAAGACAAAAAATTATTACGTTTTATTGTTGAACGATTGTGATGCTAATTCTGAGAAGCTCGATACATTAGACAATTCCTTGCAAGTGATCCTGCCTTATTTATCTATATATTATTTATATTTTAACGTTCGTATTTCTGCGCCAATTCTTGTAGTGCTTATACCCGTGCGCGGTGTCACAGACTGAATATCTGAAATCCTGTTCCTTATTCTTTTTTGAATAAATCCCATAATTTATTTATTTATTTTTAAAGTAGAGGTAATAATAAAAAACATTTAGCCTTGCAAGAAATTTACTATCAATAATTTAATTGTCTATCAGTCTTAAAAACAGTATTTAAGATTTTATTTTACGAGGAACATTATCTAAAGCGACCAATTCTATTACTGCTAGATGTTGTTGCAGACTTAAATTCTCTAGGACTTTGATAATCTTCTACTTAATCGCCAGCTTCTTCATTACCCTTTGCTCGGTATCACATGTAAGAACGAAGTCTTAACTGTCCCTTGTCTCAACGAAATCTTCTACTTCCTTCTTCCCCCAACAGAAGTTTGATTTTCTTTTCATCTGTTTTGATGCAAATTTCAACCTATGAAGAAATAAATAGGTCTAAATATATATAAACAAGTAACGCAAAGAAACACCAAATAAGCGATAATGCAGTTATTTTATACTTACATCAAAAGTTTAGCCAATACAAAAGTCGGTCTTAGGGACCGATTGGCGGCCACCACGGCGAACTCGACTCGCCAGCTATTCCGAAAAAATAAATAAATTAAAAAAGTTGTTTCAAAAAATAATAATAATCTTTACGATTACCAAGCTTTTTCGCTACCAACCACAATAAAATTTAAAAAAAGTTGGAGTGAACCTTGTAAATCTCTCTTATCTGCTTACATACCTAATTAGGATTTTACAAATTAATTAATTTTACTTGATAAAAAGGGGCCAAATTGAAATGATTTATATCTTAGGGTCCAAAAGGGTCTCTTACAAGGTACTATAAACATGAAATGGTATCCGTGCTACGAATGACATAATTATATCATTTTGCCTGCTGGTAAAGAGCTGTGCTCTGGTTCCGATTATCGAAACAAACCAACTTTTGCAATGATTGCTTTCCATTACTTAAATTTGGCATCTCATTTCTAGACGTAAACTCTAATGTAAGGGAATATATAAGTTCAGGCATTATCAATATAAACTAAGTTATTACCAGACCAAAGCACGAAGAAATCATATTAGATTTGTATTCGTAGACCGAATTAGAAATGCAGTAATTTCTTTACAAATAATATAAATTTTAAAATTATTGGAATTCCTATGAAAACGATTGCTTGATTAAGACTAGTAACGCCATCTAGTAAAATAAAAAGGCACTAATTAATCTTATTTTACAACATACGTAAACAGTAACTATGGAAAAATATGTTTTGTGTCGAAATCAAAAAGCTTAGGACACTTACGCCAGTGAGCATTTGAAAATGAAGTTTTGATATAATTAACTTTTCCCCCCTTAATTTCTTGACAGTCGATAGAATATTTGAAAAAACCATATGATAACTACAAAAATTGTCGAAATGATGCTTAGTAGTATTGTGAGAGGGAGCATATGCGTCTTCAAAGAGTTTCTTTTGATGATGCACAATGAAGGACCACAAAGATACCTCATTCGCTTCTTCAACTGTATCCAGCAGTAAGAGGTATATATGGAGAGAGATACCTGTTGACGAATGAATAAAGAAACAAGCTAATTCCCAAAAAAAAAACAGCAAAAAAAAATCCACATTTTTAAAAATGCTCATCAAAAGTTTGTTTTGTTGTCAGTACCGAGTGACGTCATACTCGGGTGTCTCGGCTTATTCCGGTTGAATATTTCAGGGCATAATTACGCGCTCTTTTCAGGCCCGAAACGGCCTTAATTTGAGAACGGGTCGTGCGCCACAGTCTGTTATTAACACAGTAGATCAAATAATTATTGTTTATTTTTTATCGTGTTTGTTGCTACTAATTATAGGTTAGAATTTTATTTTCGTAGAAAAAAGAACTATGGATCTATTCAAATGTTTTTCTTATAGATATCTCTGTTAGATCAAACCGATATCTTTCAGTCACGCGTTATTTATTAAACGTTATTTTTAAATTCAGCTTTTTTACAGGAGTAATGTTTATTATTGTACATTGACCTGATTCCGCTCCACTTTCAATACAATTTTAAGTTCAATGCATCTCGTTCTCTCATTGTAATAGCAAAAAGGAAAGCTGTCTTATCACGAGACATTAAGAGAGGTGTATTCAATTTTAGACCATAATGGTGACTTTTTAGGTGACCTTATTGAATGGATTAAAATGCTGGTTGTAGAAACAATCTCTGTATATGTAGTTTATCTTACTCAAGAGATTTTAATACTTCAAATTTAATGGACTATTTTAATATATATACTAAACTAAAAATTAAAATGTAGAGTATGATATCCGATCTTATTTCATATTACCTTAGCTTATAGATTGCTTATTGTCTCATTACATATCGTATCTTTTTGTCTTCTCCTACCGCATTGTATGACATCTATTTCTAGACTTGAGTGCCTTCAGTTTCTGTTCCTCTGTATCTTGGTTATTCTATCACATTAAACCTGAAGTTAACTCTGTGATTGACATTGAAGGAATTCTCCCAATCTAAACTTCGAGAAATGCCTTTCTTTATCAGTTTATGTTCTTTATTTTCTATTTTCATCGCTATATTGTTTGAAGGCTTTTTAATGGCACCGGAGACTTATAGCACCATACTAACAATATAAAGTTCGTAACGAAAGTAATGTAATTTTCGCAACGTTTGGTCCTGGATTGATCAAGCGAAATATGACATCTTCATCTTCCCCGTGTTACGTAGTGCCTTTAAAGTTAGTACTTATTCTCACCCCAACCGCTGTCACATCTCACGCGACTCCCGCATGAAAGAAGGCTCATGACCACCTGTGACCTATATGGTTCAAGAAACTGGGCGTAGTTACAAATTATCGTTTTAATAAAACCTTATAGTAAGTAACGTATTTGATTAAATTTCGTTTAACAAAGATTTCAAAATAAAATTTATTTTTAAAAATCAAAGTATCGTGAAGACTTAAATAAAATTTTGGAAGTAAATAGTATAATAATAATCATAACATAATTATAAAACAAAGTACCCAGCCGCGTCTGTCTGTTTGTTCGCAACAAACTCAAATACCACTGCGAAAATTTTCATGCGGTAATTTTATATCAATTCATGAGGAACGTTAACAGAGGGTAGTGGAGGACGCATGATAAATATTATCGCTTACATATTCGGCCTTATCTTCACTTACTATCAGAGGAGAGATGCTATTAAAGCGTGGGAGTAATTGCTCCATTTGCACGCAATGACATGAATAATCTGTAAATGTGTAAATGTCATTATAAATATTAAAATTCTGAGGAATTTCTTACACGCCGTCTTCTCCTAAGCTAAGGTATTCGTCGAAGCGGTTGTAGGGTTTAATTTTGACGATTTAAAAGAACGTAATTAAGTCCATTTAAATAGAGACCTTTTTGATGTTAACGAAGGCTAAGAGCTGCTGTTAAGAATAAAAAAGGGGAAACGTAGGCTGACGATGTCGATGATATTTAACAAAATTAAAGCGCAAGTTTAGTTCGTTTCTTTGTACTTTGTTCAAGTTGGTGGGCAAAGGGATGTAGGTATGAGGTTGATACTTATGTAAACTACTTTTTTCTAAGAAAAAGCAACTCATTCTTACTGGAAAGAAGGTTTTACACTTATAGCTTATATTAATGGACACTAGATGCCGCTAGCGTTTTTTTATTTCACCAGCTGAAATATATTGGAATAAAGTATTGGACAACTTTTTTTCAAATATGAATGGCGAGGTCGACGTGCCAGTAACCCTGTCTGCTTAGCCAAATCCCGGTAGGGTGGTGTATTTTTATGTTTATTTAAAATCCATAACATCAGCTCTTATAATGCTTAATTTGAGCTAGATAATAATGAGTGTGGGCATGAGAAATATTATAATAATTTCTCAATAATAAAGATATATGTTCAAGTTGTTATTTTTTTAGGTAGTTATATTTTAACATAGTTTTTCATATCTTTTTTGTTTAAAGTTCTTTGAGAATGCTGTAAGGAATAATAACATTAACATCTCTTGACTCCAGATAGTCTTGGCACCAGCACTTTCTTGTGATGTCTTCACATGTCATTAGGCGGTGATTACGACTTACCATCTAAAACAGATTAAATATAACAGGAGTTCGTTGGCGTAGTTCGAACGCAGTTTTGATAATGAAAACAAAGCAACTTTCTCCATGGTTGGGTCTGGATGGGTCAATAAAATTTGCTATCTGTTGTTTCTTCGCTTCGGAAGGTAAGTTAAACCGTTCGTCCCGGTTTTTATTGCTTTCACCAACTAAGCCGCACCGGACCAGTGAGATGGTGATATTTCCCAAACTCCTTATGTGTTTCTCCCATATAGAAGTGCCCAGCAGTTGGACGCATTTAAGTTGTAGATAATGATGATAAAACAAATAAAATAATTTATTCCATTCCGTAATTTCATTTCTCTTCAACCCGAAACTCAAGGTCAGTTCCGACCGTTCGGATTATGTAAATACTTTGACGGAGGATTTTTAGGGATACGTAGGTTAATGAAAATAATGAGACTTGTAATGCTTCCATACTTACTTATAACATCATTTTGCCTTTAAGTTTAATATTACAAAAAGTTAATGTTTGGTTGCCTGAAAATACTGATCTGATTGTAATTATAATTTCTTTGGTTGGTGGAAGGGCTTTTTCTAAGTACATCAGGCTAGCTACCACTACCTCACCTAAGTCTGTCTCCAACAATAATATTCTTCACAACAGTTGGAGATAAGATAGCCAGTTCCTCTATGGTCAGATGAAGAACAAGAGCTACCCCGTTAAGTATAAAATACCACTGAGAAGTAAGATGTTAGAAAAGAGCAGATTCGTTGAAATAATTTTTTGCACCAACAAAGGTACAATCGGCGGATTCAGTGCTATAAGACATTTTCTACAAGTCAACCAGAGATTAATCTAGAACGATATGATACACATATATTATAACATTTATGAAAATTGAATGCTTTTTTGATTGCTAATAATTGAATATAGAACTTCAGGGTTATATAGAAACTGTTAATCTTTTTCAGCAGAGTCGCGAGTAAAATTATAATCTTGTTGGTACATCAATAACACATAGTCTTACGCAAAAGTGTATTCGTTAACTGTTTATTAACACTAGATATACCAGCGATTTGAATATATGTCAACAACAAAAATTATATTTGTTACTAATGTATATAAAATAACATTAAGTTTATAAAACGTACTCTCTGATTATAGCTACAAAAGTCATAACATCTTTTCTGAAAAAAAAATATGTGTAATATAGTAGGAATTTTGAATTGAAATTGCATGACCAGTCTAAATGACTGGTCTGGTAAATCTAGTGTTAAAATCAAGTGTATTTGTATTTTAACAGAACATTGGTTATCTCATTAAGGTACTCAGTACTAGTATTACTTAGGACTTTCAGTTGTTAATGTGTATTTCTAAATAATGAACTAACTGAACTAAAAATCTTTAAATTGAAGATAAATTTTGTCCATAATCATTACGGAACCCTCTACAGTCGCGTCAATCTTTATACGCCAGTTTTTCTTCATTTTTCATTTCATTTTCCCTCTATAATTTGGAAGGGGAGACAGGGTGATGATTCGAATTTAATATAATTTTATTTTTTTGTCACGGCATCGGATAGCCTTTTTACTGGTTTTGTAAATTTGATTAATGTCTGCATTTAATAAGAATTTTATTCTTTTGTTTATGGATCGTTTGTTAATCTTTCAATAACGATTTAAATTATATTATATGATGTACGAATATAACATAAGATAAGGATTTGCCACTATATGTGCAGTAAATTGGTGGCAACCCTGAAATAAAGCGAATTAGGGTCAGGGAAGATGGAGAGAAGAACATCTAAATAATAATGAATTTTAAGCATGGTTTAGAATTACAATATTAACTAAAGTGTATATATATTATACTCACAATATATCTGTGTCATTCGTAGAATGGCCTATAAAAATAAAATAAACGTTTTTATTATATCAAACCATTTAAGTAATCTCTGAATTTTTACAGTCTATTTTAGAAAAAGGGTTGTTCTTATATTACTTTTTATTAATTAAATTAAATACCAAAAAATTTCATTCGTTAACAATATATAATTATCATAATATTTATTAACTAGTCTTGAATATTGAAAAAGAATTATTGTATCTCATAACGCTCCACTTTCCGTAACTTTAAAGTTGTGCAATAGAAATTACCTGACATTTCTATTTCACAGTTACCAACAACAATGTCATAAGGTTCAGCGATATTGCCAGAACGAATTACTTCGTAATAACGAGTCAAAAAATAAGTTATTAAATATTCGTATTAATAAAAAAAACTCACCCCGCTCGTGTAATGATTGCATTCATGATGATTACAAGATCTTTCAACTTTTAAAAAGGCGCCCAATTGCGTCCTGCATTCATAATTTATTTATTATATTCTTGTAATAAAATATGTTTTCCATTTTAATTTGTATATCATCATCAGCAGTTCATGTACGTCTCCACCAAGGAGCTTGAGCCAAAATTATGGCGATTAGGTCAACCACTCTAACCTGGTGCGGATTGATCGACTTCACACACAACCTGGGCACGTCTACACAGGTATCCTCACTGTTTGGAGAAGGTGCTGGGCTAAGTTAGTATATAGGTAGGTATAGCTAGGGTACGTTACCCGCTCGCTGATGCAGGTATGTGGGTGTATCCCAGGTCTGACTAGGTAGGCACAATACTGATGGCACTAGGATAGTACTGATGGGCACAGAATACGGGACAACGAGGGCAACGTGCCGCACACCGCGGGTACCTATGTCAGTCAGTCAAGCGTCGGGAAGGACCTGGTAGATTGGTGGGCATTGCTTATATACGTTATTATATATTTTTAGTTTGATGTATTGCATATGTTTAAATGTAATGAAAAACAATAGCAAATGAATACGTTTTGATTTTTAATGACTATTGTATTTGGCTTGACTAAAAACTAGTATTTTCGACTTTAAAACAAGGTGATTAAAATAAATCAAAATCTACGGTTATCGTTTATCCCATTCTTATTGAAAGAACTAACCTAATTTTAATAAATTTTGTTATTGAATTGCTTAAATGTATTTTTTGATTTGATTATTATTTGACAACCTTTTTCAAATTATAATTGCTGTATAAGCCAAATACATGCCAGCAGTGGCCGGAAAAAGTTGTACGAAAATCTGTGAAAATGACAGATATATGTCATATAATTTAAAAATAGAATGATCTTTTACTCTGTAACATGGCAACCAAGGAGATAATTAATAAAAAGTTTTATTTTAGTTTCAGCCTTGCAAATAAAAAAGTGTTTATTAAAAAAAAACAAATGAAAATCCTGGCGCGTGTAAAATTATTGTTTTTCGTTGCTCGTTATTGATTAAGAAAACAAATTGTTTTTTCAATTAAAAAGTTCTCTCTAGGCACATCATAGTTATAGTTTTCGCGCATTATTTGAGATAAGAACTATTCAAGCCTTGGCCACAACTAGGCATCGATTTATATACGTATGTTAGATTCATACATTCGTTCATCAATGACTCTTTTGCTATCTGTGTGTATTATTATACTTGATACTTAATTAAACTTTGTCCTTTCAAATCAGAGCTTCGACATTTATGATATCGATTTTGGCGCACTTATATTATAGTACATTTGATAAAATTATTAACAAGAACTATATTGTCTAAAGGTAAGTAAGTTTTCAACAAAACTGAAATTGGACTTCAAAACACTAAAAAGAAAAAAGAAAATCATGTCAGAACTTATCGAATTAAATTTTTGGAGTCAGTCCTTCTACTTTCCGTTTTTTCTAGAAACACTTTAGCACCAACTCAAGAAAATAATTTTCGATCGGCTAACCTCAGTATACTATATTGAAGTTCAAAATTGTCAAGTATATCGTTGAACAATACAAATTAAAGGCAAAAAAAGTATTTTGAAGTCGGTTATAATGCCAAGCCTTGTGTAAAAACAAGTCATCATAACTACTCATCGTCATGTCTTCAAACCATTTAAACGTGTAAGAAACACATGAGGGGTTTGGGTTCACCGCCACCAGTCCAATGCGGTTTGGAAATCAGAGGTTTTAGGAGATTTTTCGAAATTGGGGGCAAGTCTACCAATTACTTGTACAATAATGCTTTCTCGAGGTAAACGCCTTATCCCGAACCAAAATGAACAAGATCACATAATTTTAAGTATCCATGAAATTTTTATGGAAAGAATTCATTCCTCTGACGATAAGTATCAGTACCAAATACGAAAATGCGTTTTTAAAAGACCCTGGTATCTCATAACAACATGTTCTTAATGAGTTTTTGTAAACTTTCTGAAGAAAACTCAATTAGAACAAACAAGGTTTTTTAACCTTTATTCATTCAACTAAGCTTAGAAAACTTGAAGAAATCCATTTGAAAAGCGATTACTTGTACTGAAATAATAATATTTCTTCAATATATTAAATATACAGATTTATAAAATAAAATGAAAATTTTCTTATCGAGTCCATTACTCATTTCACTCTCCATACCTTTTCCATTTCAATGGACTATCAAAGTTACTAAAAACATCTCACAAGTTTTAGTTAAAAAGGATTGCACAAAAGCATTTTTGGCAACCTAAATATAATGTATAGGACTACGGCGTAGATGCGCGCTACTCTCCCGCTACGAGCGACACCAGTGCTACGAAGCTGTCGGAGCGAGTCGCACGCTTTCTATCGCCTTTCTCTCTTGTGGTTTTCAAAAAATATTTTTTTTCTTCTATTAATTAGCATTTCGTTTCAACTTGTAGTCGTCTTTAGTGTGCTGTTTCAGTGTTGGCTTGCTACCTTTTGGACATAAACGCCTTTGTTTACTGTTATGTAATTGGTGAGTGCTCACAACTTTTTTGTATAAGTGAAGAGACTAAGAGTACTTTTGTGTTTAAAAGTAGACCTTAATTTGAAAATATTTCACCACCAAACTATAACTAATATATAAAGAACTTTATTCTTATCGTCAATTAAAAACTGGTTTGGATAGGCCAAAGTTGTCAAAGATTACAATTTTGACAGTTTTTTTAATACTTAATTTTTGTGTGATTCTTCTATAAATAAGTTTACATTACGAAGAGACTAGTCTTTTGACGATTTTTTTAACTATTTTAAAACTATTCTTAAGTTATCTCAAATATTATTAGTATAAAACAATAACTGTGGCTTATTTTTGTGAGAAATAAGCCACACCATTTATAATCTTATCCTTATTTTCATTTCTGATGTTAATGTTTATGTGTATACAATAAATTCATCAATAAATAATAAATGCCTTTCGCTAATGTACTCTTACTAAAAGACAATATACAGAAATTAAATGATTTGATAAAGTAAGATACAACTTAAAAAATTAGGAGTTTTTCGATTTAAGACATCAATAAAATAAATTATGTCACCGGGAATCATACTTTGATATAATTTCAATTCTCTTTATTTTATTATCAAAAAAAAAAAACCAAAAAAAACATGGGGAAAAGACATGTAGTGACGTCATTAAATCGTAATGGTTGATGCGTCTATTCAACAAAGGAACGTCATTAATATTGGCTTACGAATAATTTATAGTGCTTATGACTTACTTAAATACTAATAATTTATAGTGTTTATGACTTACTTAAATACTAATGACAATAAGTTAATATTCTACGGATGTGCTAAAATAATGGCAAACAATATAATTCTCAATTTTAATCTATCCCTTTCTTATTGAAGTAGAAGAAAAGGGAGGCAAGCAATTCACCTTAAATATCTTGGATACAGGTTTCTTCAAAAGTCGATACACTAGAAAACTAATCTTAATGTGAATAAAAATGAGTTCATTTTTAATAAAAGTAATTGAAATCCCTAGTTACTTATAAGTAGTTCTTATATATTTCATTATTTATGTGATTATTTCTATTATTGGTATTACATAATATTATATGTATCTTTCTATCTTTCCGAATTTATTATAGGTATGTTATATATACTTATTTATTTAATTACTCTCACCTTAGGTTGATTGGTAGAGATTTCTTCTTAGCAACTATTCCGCCTTTTGTATCTATACGTTTTCATGTAGTATTGTTTATCTTTTATAATTTGTGTGTAATTTTGTGTGCAAGTATGATGCATATAGAAATACATTCAATTCTTTATTTAACGTTACATGGCTACATAATATGTAGAATTCAACAATATTATTGACACTTTGGACCATGTCGGGTACAACAAATTCTAGGATAAACAGGAGAAGGTAGATTACAAAAGGTGAAATTAGACTGCTTAATATATTAATATTAACATCATAAAGCCATGTGTTTGAATTTATATTCAATTACATTACTGTAACTTGGTTCTGGTATTTCTACCATTATATATTTTGTTTTATTCTGGGGTAACTCTTGGGTATCATCTCAGCTAATGGTGAGCACTAAGGCTGATGATGGAAGCAAGCTACAATTAGATTCCTCAACCAGAAATGCTATCTTATCTCCAACTGGTGAAACACCACAATATGTACTGTTAACATAAATATTAAAGCAGCGGACTTTTATACAAATGTTAGGAGCTAATAACGTAATAGTTAGTAGTAACGTTATGCAGTCAAGTAGACTTAGAAAAAGCCCTTTTACCAATCACCGTGTTGGTAATTTCTGTCTCCACTGGGAAACGAATCCCATACCTCCAGATCTGTGGTAGATGGTGTCAATAACTAGAAATCACAATAGGTTGAAAACTAAAATTTTTAACAAAATATTATTGTTACTTATACACCCATGACTAATGAACCAAATATTCGTTTTCATCATGTAAACATATTCTTTTGTTGGAGTTCGAAACCGTAACTTACACTTTTTCAGTTCAGTAATGACAATTTGTTTGAAATCATAAAAATAATATAATGAAGGTTTCAAAATCTTAATTATCATGTGAAGCCGTCAAATTCATCTACGAATGTTTTTAATTAAGTCTCGTAAAGAATAACGATGATCAAAAAATTAAAAACCCAATCGATTTGAGTTCAAAATTCTGTCAGTTCAAAACTATGTCTTATATTATTACCTACCATTTCAAGATACCTGCACAGCAGTCAGTATTTAGCGCACATGGTTGGTTCACTAGTTTTCTATATGAGATCTTGTTTGTTGAAAAATAAATCGTCTAGAAAGAGTATAATTAAAACCAATATAGTAATTTTTAATGATTAATCTATGGAACGTTAGTTTTAAAAAACCTAATAAATATTTGAGAATTCAAATCGAAAACGAATAGGCAAAGTTTTTAAAGTTAAGTTGTCATTTATGTTAACACAGATTAAGAAAGAAGCAAGAATCCGTTTCCGGTGGATCACACAGTACCTCAACTGGGAATACCCACTAAAATTGCCTCTGTAACTCTATTATCCTTCTCGGGTGTAACCTGGGTTCTGACGAGCTACCAAGTCACTCCCAGGCAGTCTAGCCTTACAATCGAGCTTCGTACTGATGGAAAATACACAGAGTTATTTGGGCAAGCCACTACGAAATGCCATGGTTACATACAGTGCTACGATATGTGTCAGGACTACGGCATGCACTAGTGCTACGAGTTTCGATTCGGAAAATTACGTATTTCGTTAATCATTCAACTCATCTAATCGAAAAAGTACACATGTCCTTTTTACGTTAGGCGATAATATAATTACTGTAGTAGTTCCAAAGTTATTTACAAAGTCCAATAGTTCCTAATAAGTGATAAATTCCGTCTTTCTCTGTTTTCTTTCGCCTTTTTCCTTATTCTACAGACCCAAATTCATTAATTTGGATTGTGTCGATAACATTGTACACAAGTCGTCTTCTTCATTTATGTAACGGTCAAACGCATTCTATGTTTGATTACAACAAACAAAACATGAATGAGAACTTCGTTAGTTTTATTAACTAGGAACATTCCAATACAATATATTTAAATGGACTCGATTACTATTTTTCTTTAAATGGTTTTGATTACCACCGCTTTAACGAATACTTTAGCATTGGGGAAAAATAAACTTCTCATCTTTGAGTATTTTTTTTTTGTTTTTGTATTTTAAAGTTACTTATGCTATAACGTGTCAATACTTTTAATATTATCAATAGTAATTAAGCAATTTACACACACGGTTTAATAACATTATCAGCTTTTTAAGGACTTTCAATTTTATCGTAGTTTTCAATTTGTTTATACTGGGAGTGATCCTTAATATAAATTGAAAACTTGTTCTGAAAGCTCTCATAACTCTCACAGTAGATTGTTTATAATCAAATCAAATCGTATATTTGTGTAAAATAATATTTATAGACGATGCTGCGTGGCTCAAACTATTTGGCATCCATTTTCTAAAATTGTTTTACGTTAATATATTATGACTTTTATATTTAAATTAAATCCTTGCATATTAATTTGGTTTTTATTGTTTCGAGATTGTGGAAGGGATTTTTCTAGGAAATTGAAAGAAATTTATTGTACAATGTAGATTGTGTTAACACAATCCCTCATGGCTTGAAGGTCCAGGGGATCCGAAGAGGCAGCTAGATGTCAATTACCAATCCTCCGAAGCTAATCAATAACGGCTTGGGAAACCAAGGTGACCTCCTTTTTGGAATCCGACAAAGCTATAAAAGTCTTCTACGACGAATAGCATCAGCTAGTGTCAAAAAAGTATCAACAAAATGGCGTCCACTTGATACGTTGAAACAATTACTAGAGATTTTATTTATATTTGTTTTTTTTAAATTTATTTAATTAACTTTTATTTCCCAAGGACATGTAACGGTTTTAACAATAAATGAGGCCAAGCAGAGACTTATAGTAATGAAACTAATTTATAAGGTCTGTATCAATTAGTGTGTGTGTGTGTGTTTAAGTGAGTGTTCGTGTGTGTATGATTGGATGTGTCGAAAACATTTCCATTAACAGCCTGATACACTTAATTATTACTTTATATCATCAAAACAATATCAAGCTACAAGAAGAGCTTGTATTATAGTTAATAGATAAAGGAAAATATATTTAACATCATACATACCTTTATATTAGATTGATAAACAAACTTATGTATCAATATTTTAATTATATCTTGCTCATCATTCTTTATATCTGGCTCGGCCTGGATTTGAATCCGGAATTTCTAGCGGAGTAGCCTGCAGTTTTCTATTCGCAAGCATCGGCATAAAGTGAATCACTTGTAAAAAATGCGCTCGAAAATTATAAATTCTTCAACTTTATTAAAATTAAAATATAATTTCTTATTTTAAAAGTACATAATTTAAATTTAATATGTATATGTAATGTATTGCTCAACGTTTTGCGAATATTGTAAGCATTCTAATAATACATGATACTTGCATAATTAAATAAAAATCTTTCAAGCCTTGTGGAATTAAATCACATTAATATATTTCGTTAAAATCATCATATCTAATATGAGCCAGAATGGTCAGCGATTTATGATTATGTTTAACAAATAAAGTACAATAGATACTCTACCTTTCGATGTCACTTTTCCCATATATGGGGCTGCTGGAAGAGATTTCTTATAGAAATAAGCAGTACCTTTGTACAATTTTCCGATATTCTTTTGTGTCCTTTTAATTGTCTTTGTGTGTATATAAATAAATAAAATAGAAAGTGGACCAGTTGTACCAATGAACAGTGCCATCAATGGTTCGAGCAACACTCTGGTATGGGTTCAAGAATATTTTTATTTACAAGTAGCACAAACATATACCACATGAACTACGAAAGTTTGGATATGGTGGTGTTTTTGTTGACTGCCCTTAAAATAAATAAATAAAATCATCGTCAACAGCTCACATACGTCCACAGCAAGGGACTCGAGCCTACCCTAAATTAGAGCGATAGGCCTTAGTCTAAGCGCTGGACAAGTGCGGGTTGGTCGACTTCACACACAACCTAAAAATGTTTGCACAATCGTGTGCAGGTATTATCACGATCTTTTTCTTCACTGTAAAAGCGTCGAATATACGTACATATGAAAATTAGAAAACACATTGGTAAGTGGCGTGGTTCGAACCGCTGCCCCCAACAACGCTCTTACCTACTACGCCACCAACGCTTATTTATTGTACGTATATACCGAATTAAAAGATCTATGCCAAACAGAGAAAAATGATATCCTTGTCTCACTTAAACCGCCGCGATATTTTATTCACAAACATGCGTCCAATTCACGGAAATTTATGAGCCGAGAAAAAATAGATTAGGCTCTTCCGCCCCTTATGACAAGGTCCAAATTTGAATACCTGCTAGTATTACGTAAAGTGTATTTGTGATTTACTTCTGTTAATGGAAACGTCTTGAGGGCTTGTTAAATATTTTTTCAAAAGGGAAAGAGACGGATTATAGTCATGTTCTTGTATTTCATTTATTTATGTGTTTTTCATTTCCATTTCTCTTCAGTTCATTTTTACATAGACTTTGGCATTATAAAACCGTAGTTATAAGAACTAATAATTATAATGAAATAGTGAACCTCTGGTTCTGTTCCACAGTTGTTTTCTTTAATCACGTATTAAATTTAAATACCACAGTATACTGATAATGACCACCGTAAGTGACACTATCAAATAAAATAAACGCAGAAAATAGCTTCGAAATGGTCTTTTTAAAAATTATATATGCAGGAATATAAAATATATAGTACATTATTGCAAAGGCCGTGAAATAGGTAATTGTAGGTCGGGTATGAGTCCGAAGGCCGAGCCGTAAGTGAAGACTTCGCTAATACAAGACAGGCAATTGGCATTTCCACCAAGGCCTATAAAATGCTTTTCTCGAAAGAATGCATGGAAATAAATTATATTTTCTTTATTAAACATTTAATTTAATAAATAATAAATGTTACATAAGTCATTGGGGCTGTTATTAAAAGAAAATGTGATTGATTTTGTTTGTTCAACTCCTGATGAGGTTGCAGCTGGGCTTTAAATGTAATAGTGTTTTACTGTACTTTATACACAAAGAGATTTCATGATTCTCCTTTTTTCGTTCAGCCAGAGAGTGAACTCGTTGCTGGCACACGTGTTCCTTCTATCATATACTACATACATTTCTTCTATTTCTTCAAAAGAAGCGTGACGAGGCACTTTTTGGGCCGGCAAGGTGGATATGGCTAGGACAGTATACCGCATGCTGCACTAGCTATCTTCACACATGGACTCCTTCTACTACTTACCACCAGACGATGTTGAGTCTTTTGCAGACATATATAAACAAGAATAACCAAATATTCGTGTTTACTCATTACATTTACTGCGGACGGGACTAGAACCCGGGACCTCTGGCCAAATGCCGCATGTAGCAAAGTACTAGCATTTCAGCCAGCCTGTCACCAAACCCATAAATTCGAACATACCGGAAACGTTGTAAGATTATTTAACTCATTCAATAAGGCTAGCTTTCTTGAGAGCTGAAGTCCCGGGATTTCAATCCAAGGAAACTAACTATTTTTTAAGTTATTGCTCTGAGCATTTACAGCTGACTGTACAAAAATATACAATCAGCGAAACAAAATACAATACAACTATTCTTTATTGCACAGAAAATAAAGACAAGAAAATATAATACATACCAAAGGCGATCTTATTGCTAATAAGCAGTTTAGGAAAAAAAAGTTTATATTCCAAAATCTATTTACTAAAAATTGTATAACAGATTTCAATCTGTCCAATTTTCAATTTATATCCATATAAAATATTTAAAACTCTACATGAAAAAACTTAATAATTTAAGCCTTATCAGGTTCCTGATAATGATCAAAAGGTATAAGGAAAAAATCGGATATTTTGACAATGGGAGTAAGTATTTTTAATAACTGTTACTTCTATTCTTACAGGCTTCTCCAACACCAAAGTTAAATGGCAACATTTGATCTGTGCTGGTAATGTCGGTAAAATAGGCAAACAGAGGTCATAAGGTTCGTTTTTGGCTTGAAACTATTTGCGTGTATATGCACTCTTAGGCATTAATAGACTGTTTAAAACAATGCGACATCAGAATAGGGTAGGACAAAAATTTGTATCCCACAAAATTTTTACGGCCACTAATTAGCATATGGCAATGTAAGAAAAAAAATGTAATAAAGCTTGTTGTGAGCAGTGCTTACGGCCAAGTTTTGCGATCTTCGAGTTTAACATTTATTAATAAATCATTTAAGGTCGACAGGCAGCGCCGCCCTAGCGGCATGAACTGAAACTTTTGTTATAAATCCGTTAGTTAAAACAAATGATCAGAGCCGCCCTATCGGTAAAGTTGGGAACTTTACTCCTTAACGTCTGTCCCAAACAAATTATTTGGTAATTTAAATTTACTGCCCGGACTTTTAGGAAGATTTGTCCACATTCCAGCGCTCTATAAGCGAAGTAGTCTTATTGAGGCTTTTCATTAAGCTTTTGATAACAGTCATGGACTATTTAAAAACAGGGTTGGTATTTTTTTTTAAATTTTATTACAATAAAGGAAAAACTGCAGCGCAAGCCACGAAAAAAATTGCAACGTTAATGGACCTAATGCAGTGTCAGTAAGAGTAGTATAAAGTTGGTTTAAGCGTTTTCAATCCGGGAATTTTGATGTCAAAGATGCACCTCGCTCTGGTCGCCGTGTTACAGATAAAATGGACGCTATTTTTGAAAAAGTGGAGCAAGATCGGCATTTCAGCAGTTACATAGCTGAAGAACTGGGAATTACGACAAAACAGTTTTGACCCATTTGAAAAAAGCTGGGTACACAAAAAAGCTTGATACTTGGGTGCCAAACGACCTCACTGAAAGAAACCTAACCTGTGTACTCATTTGTGATTCTTTATTGAAACGTAATGAAACCTAACCGCTATTGAAGAGATTGATAACTGGTGATGAAAAGTGGATCACGTAAGACAAGAACGTGCGTTAGACTTTAATATTTCGTTACAAACGAAAAAATCCAGGAGATAATATTGTATGTTTGCATATCAATAGTATTTTTCTTACTTATGACGTTACAAACAATTATTGAAAGACAAAAACTATGATGGGTGATCAATTTTTATCGGCATCCGTAACCAATTTCTGAATTGCTTTGGGTCGGGTCACGTACGATTGCGATTGGGAAATGACTGATGCTTCCGTGTAGTTACTGAAAAAGTTAGAATCATTTTGATGGTAAATAAAAACCATTATCAATCTAAAAAACTAGATTTGATGCTATTTAAGGAAAATAATTCAAATAATTTATTGAAGACTTTGTCCATAATTATTACAATTTAAAAATAACAAAACGAAATTTGACAAGACGAAATTTAAATTAATAATTTGGTCGTTAAATGCAACACAAAAATAATAACAAATAATAAATTTCAACTTAATTTAATTAATAAATGGTTTTAAATATAAATATTTGTATGCTGTGATAACCTTAATGTGAGAACTTTTGTAACATGATATATATTTTCACATCTGTCTAAATGCAACATTTAATGACAAATAAACTTAATTATTCTTATTATAAAAGTCAAACGGTAACTTATATTCACTCTTTCACTAGAGATATCATGATTCCTTTCTCTGTCGCACAGCTAGAGCGTAGAATTTCTTACCGGTACCGTTATTCATACAACCTCAAAAGAGGCGTGGAAAAGCTCTTTTTGGGCCGGCAAGGTGGTGGGGATTAGTCTAACTATCTTCACATATGGACTCCTCTACTGCTTACAATCAGGAGGTGGCATTTGCTAAGCTTTCTATAAAAAAAAATTACGATTCCTTATAAAAATCTCTTTCTTTGATTTGTTATTTAAATATTACCTAAACCAAGATATATTTTTATATGAAACAAAATAATTCTTTGATTTCCACTAAAGAGTTACATTAAATTCAATTGAACTCATAAAACTGAATGTCTTTATAAGCAGTGCAGCAGTAAAAGTCAATTTCGTTTGTCGTAAAACCATGCGTTCCTGTACAGTGGGCTCGTAAACCGATTGAAGTTTGCCAGGCGATTATGTTAGTCGCTTGCTTGACAATTTAAATTGGGTTGTTATAGTAACTAGTTGGAGTGAACTATAATTGTTTATTAAAACTTTACTTTTCATTAGTATAAAAAAAATTATACAAATAATACGAATACAATGGAAATAAAAAATTTAATTTTTTTGAAATTAGTCTAATAAAATGAAATAGCATATCCCACAGCATTTCTAAATACAAGAAACATATAAAAATTTGGACTAAACCACCCCGCTGATCCAATTAGAGTTGAAAGTACTACTGGTAGTACTGAGATATAATCAAAATAATTATAAAATGGAGTTGTGTTTAGCAAATTGTGCCTTAAACATTAAACTCATTTGTGACTTCATAATTATTGAAATAAATCAATTAAATGTGGCTGTAATAAATGTTTCTTGTTCACAGCAGGAAAGAAAGAAATAATATTCTACTTAGTTAAGCCCAATTTCCCCTATACTCGCAATGATAATTGGGTTTTACACAGTAGTCTAGTGACGTCATAATGTGACATATTTGTCAGTACTGAGATTCATATATGTATAAAAGTACCTTGTACTGGAATGTCTGTCATGAATTGTAAATTATGAGGGAACAGAAAATCTGTTAAAGATTTCTATTTGATGAATAACATTACCTACCCAGATATATTTACAATCATAAATATTGGACGGCAAAAACACACACACACACAAACACGTTTAACTATATTTTTCCCTACACTAAACGTTTCACAAACTAAAGTTAAGTAAAAGTGAAAAGCGGGTAAACTACAATGGTTTTACTTTTATATTTTACATATTTAGACTTATTTTAAAGACGTCTGTGTAGATTTATGGCGCTGATTGCTCAAAGAGCGGCGTTGCTTTGTTCGGTAGCAGAGGCTTATAATTATAGTAGTACCTGCAGTCTAGTCCTAAGTTAGTTATTTGTTAACAAGTTGTATTTAGTATTTTAAATATGCACTCGTATCTCTTTTACGTTTTTACGTGTTAATTATGCCAGTTTTTTTTTATTGATATGAGTTATAATACAGATGTTTTTACACGACATTTCCGTCATTAGAGTCTGTCAAACATAGGTTCCTATTACGTACAATACGTGAAGAATAAGACAATAGATTCTATGACTAGTACGTCACTAAGTTATCTACGCTACTTCAGCCACTAATTTCTTAAATAGATATATGATAAATGCTCCTAAAAATTCTATAAAATTAAAATATCTTTTAATAATATAACATTAAAATTATTTTTTCATACACTAACTTAACTGATGTAATAAGTCGTAAGACTTGTAATACAATTATTTTTACGCTACTTTAGGAACTATAATCTATTCTATATGATTTATTCTAGTATTGCTGATAACAGCATAGTAAAGAAGTGTGTGCTATTCAAAATGAATAATCTCTAAAAATATGAAGGGAACATATAGTACAACACTCTTGCATGCATAGTTGTTCTTACAAATACATACTCTTTGCGAAAACTGAATTAAAAGGCTCTACGAATGGTATAACAGTTATTTTTATACGTTAATTCAGGTACTAGACATGTACATGTACATACGCGTCAGAATTTGACATTTTTGTCAAATTATGACGCATATGTCACACATCTCACTGTATACTTATTATAACTGTAATAGGTTCAATATTGTTATTTTCTTTAGTCCTCTGTCCTAAAGAAGCATTTAACGATCCCTCTTCAAATAATCTAAATTTTTCTGTAAGAGTAATCAAGACTTGAGTATTTTAATCTCAACTTTTAATTTAAGGAGTTGTTCGATATTGGTACTTGAAAACCCTCCATGATAAATTATTCATTAAACGAAAGCTAACGGCTGAATTTTTGAGCCATTTTAAACAGTAATCTAGTGAAGAAAACTAATAAATCGAATGCTCTCTGGTTAAATAATGGTACAAAAATTACATCCCCATTAATAGTTGGAAACAAAATCGATATAATTTGCGTAAATTTTATATAAAAAAATACAATATAGTCTAAGCTTCATCAAATCGAATTTTCGTGTTTAAATATTTCTTTATAACTAGACTTATAAAAAATATTTTCACCTTGACGTTATGTTCTCTGTCCTGTCTATTAACTGTAGTATTTTGAAAGTGGATAACGAATTTTCAATCAGAATAAAATGCTGTTTTTTGTTAAAATACTCAGATTTTAAATATTTTTTTTGTCAAACGAAATTCGGGAGTATGGCTGACTACCAGCGTCCATACAAATTCGGAATGTCTCCTATGAATTGCATACAGTAGGATGCAATCTAGCTGAATATTATCTTATTGTGGTAATAATATAATAGGTTATTGTAACCAATTTTGAAAACCAAATTAAAAAAAGGGTGCCTTACCTTTAAGATCCGAATAAACAATATTCTTCACTTCATCTAGAACGAAATATCTCCGCTCCGTCGTCCCGGATTTCCCCTCCAATTACAGCCTGGATTTTCCCCATCTCATCCGTGACACGATATGGTCGTTGGTTTTCTTGTATCTTAGTATCTTGTGGAAATTGAAACTACGAGGCTATGGGCCGATAAGGAAATAGAATCTTGTAGCCTTTGACTTGTCCTGAGTGTCACTTCAACTGTTTGCTTGTTCTTGCTTGAGTTTTATATATGGTGACGGAAAAATTAAGTGGCTGCAATTAAAAAGAAATTTTGCTATGTGAGCATTAATAAACAAAATTGAATGCAATTAGGATTATTGATACAAGGACCGCCGAATGCAGAGAATAGATTGATGACAGAGGTCTGGTAGTTAGACAAGTTAAGGTTCTAGTTCCAAACAGCACATCATTTTATGATGAGAAAACCATTTGTCCATAAAACCAGGATTATGTATGGTTTTTTAGTAAGTACTTAATTACCATCTAATTTTTTATTTACCTGATTTCCAGACGTGTACAGCTAACATATTAAGTATTACGAATAAGCTACCAGATTATGAGACGTGGTTATTTATAAAAGACAACAAATATCGTCAACATAACAAATATCGTTACTTAACACACTCCACGCACACGACACGGCTCCCGTGCTCACCCTATAATGAAGGGTTTACTAACTAAACTAAATGTATTTTAATGTCAGTAGCAAAATATAATCTTTTAGAACCTTAACAACGTCAAACAAAAACTCAAGATATTCTTCAATGCTGATAAAACTAGAATCCCTACAGAATTACTTATCTTTCGTCTCTGAAATCGATTTTACGAACGTCCCTTTCTGACCATTATTTCTCAATAATAATAGAAAACTCATTCCATAGCAACGATGACCCTTTCTATGTATAGCATGATATCTCTAAATTATAAGTTTTTGGGAGTGGCTAAAGGCTTACATTCTTATCAATGCCATGATCATCATCATCACCATTACCATAGCTTATACGCGTCCCAATGCTGGGCAAAGGTGTCTCTTCATGGGAGTAACACCTGAAGAGTTTCAGCCATAATATCAACACAGTGGCCCGATTAGCCTTGGAGGGTTGGTTAAACTTACCTTCCAAACCACGTGAGAGTTCGAGACAGAAAACTTGATCGACCCATCCAGCGACCAACCATAGTGAAAGTTACTTTGTTTTCGTTATCGAAACCAGAGTGTTTGTCACTACGCCAACGTATCCTTCGTTAGTGCTATAACATTATATGGCAATGCTTTTAAGCGTGTTGCCTACATTGAATACTATATAGTATATAAAAAAATATAAATCTTGTCTCCATGATGTCGATAAACTAACTCTTGCAAGTGATATTGCATGTGTGTAATGGAAATAATTTTACAATTATTTAACTTAATAGATTTTACATTAAAGTAATGTTTAATATAATTTATATCTGAATTAAATCAGTTATCGGCAGTTACCACATTGTTTTATTATTTATTTAAGACATCTTTAAATTCTATAACTGAGACAATTTGTAAATACCCTGTTAATACCCACTTTAAGTTATCACTATTACCATTTGTTTATTTTTTTCAGACATATTCCCTGTTACGACGATTTAAAAGAACTATTTACTAAGTTCTTTTTAAGAATCTATTAAAATAAAGATATTTTTGACTTTTGACTTTGACTTTGTTATTGGCAAAGGTGAAATTTGGGAGTGAAATGGTATTTTGTAATTTCTGACTAGTCTTTTTATACGTGAAAACTTCAAAGCGTCCAGAAAATTGAGCTCTGATTGCGTCAGCATCGTTTGACCTCAATAAGTCTGATATGATTTGCAATCTATGATACACTTCCTGTTTTTAAGCGGTAAATGAAAAATGTTGCACGTCTATTCAATTTACGACAGTTTGAAGTAGCTTCAGATTTACGATCGCGATTGGAAGTTGAGTTCAGAAAAATATCATCCTGTTCAATAAGAAGTGTTAGTGATATGAAATGATATTCATTTTGTTACGTAGCAAATAGAAATGAAAAGAATTTAGGGGGTGAAGACATTAACAATATCAAATCATAGGAAGTGTAAATTGATTTCATAATACTTGTTTACGGAAGGTACTGGGCTAAGTTAGTTTATTGTACAGGTAGTTATATCTAGGTACGTTACCCTCTCGCCGATAAAGGTATGTTTGTGTATCCCGGGTCTCAATTGGTAGGCACAACACTGATGGCACTAGGATAGCACTGATGGGCACAGAAAATGGGACAACGAGGGCAACGTGGCGCACACCGCGGGTACCTATGTCAGTCACTCAAGCGACGGGAAGGAACTGGTAGATTGGTGGGGGTTAACATAATGAAATGAGCGGGTCAGGTAGCTAGGCAGATATAGGTAGCCAATTATCATGCGTCCAACGAGACTTTCTTACAAAATACTGCTTGTGGCTAATGGTGGTATAGCCTATCTACTTTCTTGATATTCTGGACTTTTGATTAAGATACAAATTTGTGCTTTTAAACTTGATTGACACAAAATGGGGGTAATGTATTTGCGCGTTATGCAGTAATGGAGTTGTCTATTGTAACGGCTTGACTAATTTAAAAGAAGGTCTCATTAGATCGGTATTGATATTTGACTGGATTTGATTTTTTGATTTTTTTTTGTTATTGGTATTTGATTGCTTTGATTCCTCAGTGTTCATATTTCTTTGCAGCCAGTTGAACTTTACGTATTTTAGTCTGCAGTGGTTTTCAAACTAATTTTCAGTACAGTAAAAAAATTAAGGTAATATTAGTTAAATGTTCCTTATGTATTTCTCTTTTAGAATTGGCTGATGTACAATAAAGATATATTCTATTTACATTTTAGGAAAGTCAGGAGCATTTGTTTTAGTTCTTTTGTTGTTCTTTTTTATTCTTATTTCTGTTTACTATACAATGGTAGAGTAACAATGTCTTTTTGGAAAAAACAACATCTTAAATTAAAGGGGCTCATAACATCAATCACTATGTAACAGAATATAAAGGTAATATCGAGATTGATACATTTCAAATCACATTAAGTTTAGAGACACTTGACGTAACCCTTCACACTCTAAATGCTTCAGCAATTAGAACCTATCAGTCGAATGCAGGCTTCATGTGATTCTCGTACACGACTTGACCCATTTGGTATTGACCGTTACGTTACGTAAGCGTAAAACAACGTGATAGTTGCTGATTTGTCCTGATTCCGAACCCTATTACATTTGAAGGCATTTGGTTACTCAACTCAAAAAATAACATGACAGCATTACATCGAAATCTTAAGCGACTCCGAATGAGTATTCAATGAAAAAGGAACTTGCCTTGCTCAAGAAATAATTACAATTATATCTTATTAGAAAAATATAGTATGTTGTCTAGTTTTTGCGTTTTTTGATAATGTTGTATATACCTGCGAAGACATATCTTTTATCCTTATACACTTGCATATATTTATCTTGTATATACATTGATATTGTCCATGGTGGTATCTCTGTTTATGATTCGCAAATGCAATACAATTAAAGTTTGCTAACTCTTAAAGTACTCTTGTATTAAATACAGTTTTAAAACTGACTTCAAAAAATTAAGGTTTTTAATTATACTGAGATTTCTGATAAAATTCACGTGATCATTTGTTTTTTCAATGCGGAATATTTGCCATTAGGCCTGTATATACAGGCGGTAGTTTTTATTTTTTGAGATTTTTGTTAACTTGGACGTTGTAATTATGTTTACCCAACGACAAACAGGCAAGTCCACACGTCGTAAGGTCAATTTCTTTGTACTAACCACTGAAAATTGTAGAAAACTGTTATTAACGAAAATAAAACTCGACTTCCATACACTAGGTAAGTTCCAGTTGTTTCCAGAAACAATATAAAGTGAAGCCAACTCCAAAAATAATTTTAAATGGGAATAACTGCTTAAATTAACTTACGCTTGTCTTTCTAGTGTTTTGAGGTCTTTAGTTTCCGTACTTAAATTTGTATACATAGGATGATTTGAAGTATTTTTTAATAATGAAGAAACAATTTTAGCTACTATATTGGAGCTACAACGATTTCACTTGTTAAGAGAAATTTCTTCAAAAAGTTCTCTAGCTTAATCTCAGCAGATATAAACGGATCACAGCGTCTGATAGTAAATAGTTTCATTATTGAGTTGCCTTGTAATTAATGTGTCTACATTACGAACACGAGTTTTCTGATAGTAGAAAAACTTTGTATCCGGCTCGAAGGATCATCGACCGTTTCATAGATGGTGCCTAATAAATCAATTATATTTCCTAATAAATCATGTTCCAACATAAATATTAAATTAGCAACACAAACCACGATTAAGAAGAAGTCTCAGTACCTTGGTGGGTAGTTAAAATACTCGTAAAATTTTAATTATAATTAACCGGCCTCTTTCTTACACAACGATTTTATGAAAAATAATGGAAGACGCATGCTGTGACCATACCAATTTATTATTTATAAACAAAAAAAAATATAATACTGTTTCCTCAAGCGATTAATGGCCAGTGTTAAATCGTATGTAAAAACAACCAATTTTTCATTAATTTCATTCAGTTCGATCTTAGTATTCGATATTCAAATTCAAACTTTTAACGATAACCTTTTAACTTATGCCATAAAGAGCTCCTTACCATAAAGAATACATCGTTTTACAAGTCATGAACCTTAACAAACATTTGCAAAATAATATTTAAGTAAATTCAATTGAAAAGCTATGGCCGGTCCCATTTTCAATACCAGTAACTATTTCTAAGAACGACTATTGTTACCTATACACATAACGCCAGGAATACTTCCCTAATTTCATTTTCTGGATTCCAGGCATCTTTTTGGTTCGGATAAAAGGTTTTCTTTGAATTTCATTTCCGTGCCCATTGAATTCAAAAAGTTATATTTATGCCTACTTGATAAAAATGTTACTAATTCGCTAAATAGGGAACATCATTGCCATCAAAAATAGTAAAATGCTTAGCAGATATTAAGCAAAAGTACCTATCTAGGTGTTATAATATGCCATAACGTAAAATTAACACGACAAAAACAACTTCGGTACAAATGCAAAAGTTCTACGGTTAAACCATTCATTTTAAAAGGAAGTAATTTATTTTAACATTGACAGTTGACAGTTGACAGTTGATAAGAGAGTCATATTAAACTTTCCAATGGAACTCGTGTCAGCTGTAATTAATATCATAATGGAGGTGTTGTTTGAATAATTAATCTATAATTTTAAGGTGTCTATGTAGTGCATTAAAGACGCTTAAGTTTGAAAAGACTGAAGCAAACTTTTTATATAATTATAAAACAAAAAGTTTTTTTTGGAAAATTATCTCTTAAATTGTTGTGTTCATATGAACGAAAAGGCAAGAGAAATTAAATTCCATACAGCCATGTTTCATGTGGATATTTCTTTCTTTGATATTGCTTCGAAATACCTGTGTAACGTATCCCTATGCCTCGTGGAGTTTTTGACGGTATACGGTAGTCTTCACTTTATCAACTATGAAACGGAAAATTATGATGATATGATCAGTAATTATAATCAAAAGAATCGATAATGATAATAAATGGATTTATTCTACAAATGAATAAACGAAAATGTAAAAATGAGGTTAATTTCATTGAAACCTAGCTGTCAATTATGCGGACTAGGATGGACATTTAAGACACACTGGATGTTCATCACCATACATTCAACCGTTTTATTGGTTAAAGCAGTCGTGTAGGGTAAAAGTCATGTGTCCTTTCGTGATTATAGTCTAAATGAAACCTAACATGCAGTAAGGGCTCATGTAGATGCTGTGATTTTAAACCAACGACACAGTATTTTTGTCACGATTCCTTAATCATAAAATACTGCTTAGAGTTATGGTTAATATATTCCACTAATTAGGTACCTTGTTAAAAGTACAATAACCAGCGCATTAGTGGTTGCAAAATTCTGAATTTATACTTATTCTAATCTGGGTAAATCCTCTTAGCTACTGGGTAAGCTTGGATTCTCTACAAAGAATTATTTCTAACCTTCAGAGTGATAAAAAAGGTTAACCTTTAATTTTATGAGCCGAACGTGAGTCTGCCGAGTTAATAGCTAGAACAATTAGTATTAGTTAAATTTTACAGCTTTTGAATACAAAATGACACTAAATTTTTATATGATGTTGTAGACAATGTATTATAGAATAAACAGCTATTACATATACATACGTATCTATTAAAACTGCACTTCAATTTGATATTCCATATAATCATCATTAGCAACCTATATACGTCTCACTGCTGGGCATAAATCTTCCTTGATGGGAGAAATACATGAGGATGTCAAAGCCAAAGTCAAAGTAAAAGTAAAAGTCAAAGTCAAAGTCAAAGTCAAAGTCAAAGACAAAGTCAAAGTCAAAATATCTTTATTTAAATAGACTCATTTACTAAGTTCTTTTAAATCGTCACAACAGGAAATATGTATGAGAAAAATAAACAAATGTAATTAAAGGTAATAATGATAACTTTAAGTGGGTATTAACCGAGTATTTACAAATTGTCCCAGTTATAGAATTTAAATATGTACTAAATAAAGTGTTATGCATATTCCCAATTAATCCTACTACCGCTTCGACGAATTAGTAGCTGCAGAGAAGAAACGGCGCAAGAAACTCTCAGCCTTTAGTATTCAGCCTTCAGATTATTATGTATTTAAGAATATTTCTGCCGATTTAGAACCCCTAGAAAGGAATGAATCTTACAAATATGTTAATTCTGATTTTATTTATGTTGTTTTTCATAACGACTGCACTAAAAGTGGGTAGGTGAAGAACAATCGACATTTAATTTGAAAGACGGAGTCGCGACGCGCCAGTCTTCTCGTAACCACGGCTAGTGCGACCTGCATGCGTACACAAGACAGCAAGAAACATTTTGTCAACACTATCTTGTCATTTTTCTCAAGTTAAAACTTTGGCTCTCATACAATGACCTAAGAAAAGTGACGTTTCAGTGTAGACAAAATCTTCTCGAGTTCCTTGTGCTACGCATGCTGGCCGAAACATCAAACAATAAATTAATCTTTTTTCTAACCTAATCAAAATAGTCTTATAACATAACAAGAATCTTTTTACAGCCATACAGTTATTATATTTTCCAAAAATTCCTTTCATTTTGTTACGTGAACGTCACTAAGTGGTTTTGCCATTAGCGTAACGTCCCAACAAGGTGTATAATGTATGTATTTAAAATTCTTAAGGTGTCGTTCTTAAATTAAAAGGATTTTTTGGGATTCAAGATTAAGGGAGGTCTCCGATTGGCGGAGAGTCCGAGTACCGAGAATTTAACACTAGATATACCAGCGATTTGAATATATGTCAACAACAAAAAATATATTTGTTACTAATGTATATAAAATAACATTAAATTTATAAAACGTACTCTCTAATTATAGCTACAAAAGTCATAACATCATTTCTGAAAAAAAAGTGTAATATAGTAGGAATTTTGAATTGAAATTGCACGACCAGTCTAAATGACTGGTCTGGTAAATCTAGTGTTAATGTATGACAAAGTTTAAATATATCTTTAACCATTATAATTTTACTCTACCACTGAATTAACCTTTGGTTCTCCAAAAGCTAAGAATTGCAAGGAATTCGTAGCTTTTTAAGTTTTGTTATAACATTAACAAGTTTATGTATATTCTTTGTTGAACATGAAAATAAAACATGGCAAGTTATAATTCATTCAAAATTATTATTATAATAATATTTATTACACTCACGCATAACAGGGAAATATAGATGTATATGTTCAATTTCAGAAATATAACACATAAGATCAATGAACTGTAAACATCTGTTCGTAGTCATCATACAAATATCTACCCCCATCGAGATTCAAACCTAGAAGCTCTGGCTTAGTATACAAAGGTCCCAACAGTCTCTGCCGTCAACAAAACCTTCTTTAAAGGATAGAAATTTACTTCTAATCGTTTGATCTTTAGGCTATCTAGTCATTAATTTTATAGTAAGCTATGATACACAGGTTCCTTTTTATTGTAATTTAAGATTTGTGTATAAGTCACTCTACATCGTATGAAAGCTTGCTCTACATCGCTAAAAGCGAATACATTTCCTTTATAAGAATCCTTTATTTTCTGTAACAAGATACTGGTGTCTAATAAATTAATTAATAATTTAATACGTTGTCTTCGTTAATAGGGGTTAAGGTATTTGAATACCTTCATGAAACTTCAAATTTTCCTATTTTGGTTGATATTCCACTTTTATTTAATTGTTATTCTCGTGAATTGAAGTTAAAATATCAAATTCTTTCCTATTGTGACAACTTTATGTTATAAATTTAAGAATATTTCTCAAACAATATATCAGGTTCTAAATGTGATCTAACATTACTAAATAAAATTTCTATACCAAAAGCGTTGTGACCCATTCGCTGTTAGAATATTGGGGTCAGAAGGAATGATTTATCGTTTCGCTGTCTCTTTCGAATGTCAGCTGTATGAACAGGATAGATATATTACTTGCCTGTATCGGATGCAAGGATGGAAAGACCTTCGTGGACTCCATACTGTGATTAGATTTTGGGAATGTTTCTTGAGAGCTGTGTTCAGATGATGATAAGTATTAAGAACCTTGTAGTTAGTGGTTTTAATATTTTAGAGACGGTCATAGTAAATAATCGTATTTTTATGCAGTTATATTAACAGTATTAAATTGACTCGGAACGTATTTGTGAAGGAATCAATTAGTGGACTGTATATTAAAATTAAGGTATTTAAATAAGATAAAAATAAAAACTGTGGTTCGAACTAGAATATAAATTAATTGTAGGTATCTTAGCAACCACACAAACGTTAGCATACAAAAGTCTCGGTAACAGTATAATTTATTTGTTATAAACATAAAGCTAACATGCAGTTTTTTTGCGAGTTTTTATTTGTTTCTTTCGTAAAACAATCCAAATACAATTAGGTTGAAATTTGCTTGAAATACATTACCTTGGCCATGAACTTATCTTTTATCAGACACTGACAGTTACAGAATAAGCTATGACATATGTTTGACAGACACCACTATATTTTCTAGTTCACAGACTAATACTTGAGAACACACACATTGGTAATGCTTTGTCATTTAATTATTTAAATTATTAACTTTATCTGCAGTAAAATGAATTAGGATTATGTATATATTATAAGAAATTTAAATCATGACTGCTTTTTTATCTCTGACCCTTAATGAAGCCTATTTATTAACATTTAAAACGTTCTAAAGGCAACATATATACATGATAGAAAATAAATCTAACTATTTTTATGGTTTAAAAGCAATAGTTTGACAGCCGTCTTGTCGAGTGGTCAGTTCCCCTTTCTGCTAAGCCAGAAGAAATAGGAGTAGATATTTGTGTGATGAGGACGAACATTTGTTCACGAATCAAGGATGTTTCTATATTTTTTAGTATATTTCTGATATATAAACATATTACTATCTTTATTTCTCGGTTATCTAGTATCCTTAACACAAGTTCATAATGATGCTTAATTTGTCAACTTTAATAGGTTTGAGCGTGAGAAATATTATTATTGTCTACAAAGTGGATTCGGTTACGCCATTTGGATAGACGGTAATCCATTTAAATTCACGCGTCAATTCGATAATGATATTAATTACCAAGTATTTTTAACACCACGTTTTGGACGAAATAAATAGTTTAAATAATTGTCTACACAGAATCACAATAAAATTTTATCTTATCTTTTATTTTATTTTTAAGGGTATTATTTAAATAGATCTATTTTGCTAAATAGTACACGTGTGTGTTGGCTTAAGGAAGATAATTTTTAAAGCTTAAATAAAACGCATTTGGACACTTTGTGTAGTAAAATATAGATAATATTGATTTGACAATACAATATTAAATCTCCTTGTTCGTACCAAATCGTCTTAAACACAATCGACATTCAAATTCAAAACCTGTTCCATTGCTATTGAGTGTATACACATGCGATATATTAATCTAAAAGTATTTAATAAAAGTACAAAAAGCAACAGTGACTTAGTGCGTAAAGTCATTGTCTATCATGCGGGAGGCAGCAGTTCAAACCCCGCCACATACCAATGTGTTTTCACAATTTGAATTCATATGTACGTTTATTACGGTGAAGGAAAATATCGCGAGGAAATCTGTACACACCTGTAAAGAAATTCTTAGGTTGTTTGTGAAGTCGACCTACCCTCACTTTGCCAGTGTGGTTAACTAAGGCCTGTAGGTCAGCCTAATTTAGGATACACTCGAGTTCCTTAGTGGTTAAGTTCATGAGCTGTTAATGAGATGTCATTACCATCTCATATTATTAATCTCACATCATTGTGAGATTAGTGAGTATAAAATAAATATATATTAGACTATTTTTCAGGAGAAATAATACCTTCAGTTTCAATGGAAAAACTGAAATTAATTTTAATAATGTACGGGCAGCAAAGCGCCGCGGCTCGTAAGTACAATAGAGGCAGGGTGTTAGTTTGGACAACAAAGAAAGGATGTTAGGAAACTACTCCAGGGTGTAGCTCTGAGGTAGGAACTACCTGCGAGTAGCCCTGACTGACAGCAGGGGAGGTAAAAGTGAGACCCAACACGAACTGAATCTGGTTTATTGATAATAATATAGTTATATTTTATATATTAAATTCTATTACTATACACATTGATAGCTTTTTGTATGTCTCTCATAGATGTAAACTACCGACTCTCCATCTAGATTCAGTTCCGCCGAAACTACTTTGCCTTCTTGCTTAACGCTGATTCAATGTCCAATTATCGGTTGGTAGCTCCAACAAATAATAAATGTACTTTAATAAGCTAAAACAATGCATTAAATTAAAACCGTATGCCATTAGCAACAGCCTGATAACAATTAAATTTGACTCTTAAGATAGAAAGGATAGAATTTAAATAGTGTTTTAATGCCTACAAAAATAAAGCTAAATACTTCACAATGAAAAATACTATCTTTCATCTGCCTGCTGTCGTCTGTAATTGACAAGATACGTACAAAGTATAAAGAAAATAAATATATTTCATTTACTCAAGCTGCAAAAACCTATTGATGGATGGTGACAGCATTGAAAGACGTTTTTGTTTTTTCATAATGTAGTTTTTTGATTTTGTTCTAATTTTACCTAATTTAAAACATGACGAAATAAATACGAACTCTTTAGTTAAATGTGTATTTCTTTTACTGTATATAAATACTTGGTAGCCCGCTGGCAACCTCAATAATGGAATTTCTATTGTGTTGGTTCGCAGATACTTTATGGATTAATAAGAACGCGAACGTAAGGAAATGATCAGCTTTGAATTACGACGTGCCATTTTCTCGCTCTTTTCAACAGAAAAATTCCCTTTATTCGCATAAATCCAAGCGAAAACATATCTGTTCAAAAGGTTTTTATTGTAAAATGATTTTATTACAAACGTGTAAGGTCTGTAGTTCAGTTATGGTTTTTGTTATCGACTGTATGTAGGTATGTATTAATTTGGATGTTCCTTAACGATATATTGTTCCATAACTTTAGATAAGAAACTCCTTACAAAAATTACCTTATACATTATCTAATTACTTTTAAAAGTCATAGTTTTTCCTATTTATAAAAAATGTTTATAAATTTAAAAACCTAATTAGTTTTCTTTAAAACTGCCTTGAATTGGAGGTAACGTTGCCTTCAATTGCAGACCTCTAATTGAAGACAATACTGCCTCTGATAAGAGGTTGGCAACGATCCGTCTAAATAAAGACAATCTCGCCTAGTTTGGCAACGCTGCCTGTAATCGGATACAACACTGCCTCTAATTGCAACGCTTTCAATGAATTCAATATCCCTTATTTTCCTAGTACCCGAATAAAAAAACATTTATTGTATGTTTCTGCTCGATTGAATGATTTCAGTGTTATTAATATTTTATAAACACGTTTTATATTAAAGTGGCTATTATAGTATTATATCGTATGGTATCATTAGTGATTCGATGGCCTTATTTTATTATTAATATCAGATTCATTAGAATCATATAGACCATATATTTATTTGAAAAACAATGTGTTTTGGTTTAAAATAAAATAAAGCAACCTTTGTCATGATTGGTCTCTGGATGAGTCAAACTTGCTTAGGAAGGTCTGTTCCCAGTAGTGAGATGAATTTAGAATGTTGATGATGAATTACTGCTTCTATACTAGCAATATCAAAAAACCATTTTATCTTCTGGTACGTCGATATTCTTGAGGTAAGACCTGTTAATACCTCTCTTGTCCAGTTATGACACATGTTCCTGTACACGGATAAACAGGAAACTCATGGATGAAATGGAAGAGACGATGATAACCCTGTGTTGCAAAGTTATAAGAAAATCAAAGAAATAACGTATGATTATAAAATTGTATTGTTCACTCGGTGACAGACAAATAGGAACTAAAAACAATGACATTCTAAAAACATCACAATAGAATATTTAAATACTAAACTTATTTTTCCTTTTAAATGAGATTCAACCAGCAACACCTTATCAGGATGAATAAAAACCGCATATATTAACAAAACCGAAGGAAATTGCTCTGCCCTGAACCGTCCATGAGAACTCACAAACATGCAAACATGATTATATTGTACATGTTTACCTTGAATTATTCAACTTCAAGTCATAAACTGAGTGTTCAAACAAAGCTTATGACATAGAGTGAATACGAAATCTTGGGTAAGATGAAAGGTAAAACCTAACGAATGACATCTTAATATACAATTAACTAATTGGACTTAGAACAGTAATAAAAACCTATTCTATAGGTCTTTATTGTACATTAGCCCATTCTAAAAGCTTAATTCGTGTGTGAATTATTATTTTTTTAGTTATAAAAGGTAGAGTGTATTTGGAATATCGTTTCACTTACTTAGATTTCATATTTTTTACAATATTTGTAGTAACATCTGAACTTAATTTTTGTTAGACGCATTGAGTATCTTTGGAGGATGCTGTGTTTGGGTCATACGGCATAAACTTCAGTTAGTTTAGAATGGGAGCTTTTATTTTTAATTGCTAGAATATTTTTAAAAGAGAGAAAAACCAATTTATTTTTCTATTCATCTTTCATCACATGTTTTGATGAAGGTTATTTGGCAAAGAGTTAATATCAAACAAATTATTGAAAGTAGCAACACTTGGATATTAAGTTTGAGATAAGTTTTGAGATAAGTAAGATAACTTAAGTCTTACATGATTATATATTGTTATCTATCTCTTCCAGTGAAGTTAACACCATTAAACTTTGAATATTCAAATGTTTATTCACACCGTTATCTACACAGGTAGTTGGTCTCAAGTAGTAAGTAGTTGACTCCAGATATTTACGTTTGGCTTTAAATTACCAGTAGGGCCAGTATCTGTGATTGAGTAAACTGGGTCTTTAGGCGTATCATCTCCTACGACCAGCTGAAACAGAAGACAAGATTATGCCCTTAGAGCTAAAAAAACCTGCATAATGTAAATATTAAAGTTATCTTTCCATAGGATCTGCAAGATATGCTTAAAGGGTTCAATTTACTAAAACTATTCTAAGTCAGATCTACATTACATTTATTGCAATTTTCACATAATTTTTCATTGGAGCGTTATTACTCTGGCTGTCCCCAAGAATAGTATTTTCACTCGCTAAATATTACAATACTAATACAACATATTATTTTTACAACTTACTATATGACGACCAAAAGGTCCGTTCTCAATAATATCAATTAAAACATTACTCAAGTTATCTTTATACATGTCTTTCTTGTTTGAAAGTCTAAGATATTCTTAGTTAAATACTTTATTGTCGATACAACTGTGTAAAGCCACCTTCGTCACATGAATCTGAAACACCAACAATATATTAGTAACGGGTGTCAAATCTGAAGCTTTTAAGGACTCGTTATTGAACATTCTAGGAATGGCTGTGGTTGATGCTTAGGAGCACATCGATAATGAAATTCAGATGAGATTGTTGTCTGAAAAAAATTTTCAATCTATGAAATATCTTCAATTGTCTAAAATATTGGAAATATTATTTTTGTTCGTCTATTTAACCAAATGGACTGGAAGTACTTCGAATTTTTTGTTAATATCTGCAAATTAAAGATGATAAGGTTTGTTCTTTCAGGGACAATGGTTTTGCTTAAGATTATATAACTTTAAAATACTTTAAGGCAAGTTTACTGTAAAAAATAAGCAGTCGTATTAAATAGCCATTAAAATATTTCTATTGTCTTATTTATTTGACAATTTATCGTGAAGATAAAAATGTCAAACAAAAGAAACATAAATAAAAGCTATAACAATTTATATGAATATTATAATTGGAATCTCTATCTATCTTTAAAAAATTGTAATATAATTAAATAATAATACTACTTCAATAAAAATTATATTCCACAATGATAATATTGTACTCCCGATCGAAATGACAATCTGTTGTATCTTAAGTGCATGAAATTGTAAGATCTACTGTACATAAAATCACAATAAAATTTTATATTATCTTATTTGTTAGAGTTATCACAAATTATTATGGAAAGTTATGGTGTAACTCCTGTAATTAAGATTGCATTTAGTTCATATTAATTGTATTTTTTTTTGTGCATGTTGGAGTGTTGATCTTGTTGGAGTTAGTAAATAAATAAATAAATAAATCTTATCTTATCTTATCTAAAGAAATTACAAACAGGGAAAAGATCAGGAAAGGTGTGGCTTTTGTTTAAATTTCTTTAAAAAAAACTTTATCTAAGCAGTGCTCATATCTTTTCATTTTTTGCCTTCGTAAATGATTTGTCAACTGATCATGAAATTAATAAACACTAAAGTTACAAAATACTTGAAGGAACGGCATATAATACAAGGAAATAGTCAAAATTTATATAAAACTCAATTTCGAGTGATTCTATAATTAGTTACTGAAATTCATATTGTGTACAAGATCGCTATCTAGACATTTAAAAAATTCTCTTTGTTGAAGCTCGGCTTGTTTATTTTCTGCGAGATAACTGATTAGAATGTAAATTTTCCTAACATCAGCTTATTATATCATAAGATAAGTAAAAATGATTCCAACTGTAGCTAGATTAGTGCGTAGGATTATGGCGATTTTTAGACAGTGGGCGCAATGCAATAACGCCTCTGTCACGATGAAAATGCGCTTCGAAATCTATACCAAAATGGCTACCGTCAATTATGGCTGTGTTTATCAATTTTTTTTATATAAAGCACAGCAAATGATTCAACACCACCTGATGATATGCTGTAGAGGAGTCCATATGTGAGGATATCTAGTGAAGCATGCGACATACTGCACAAGCCACCCTCACCTTGCCGGCCCAAAAAGTGCTTTTTCACGCTTCTTTTAAAGGAACCCATGTTATAAGAAGGAGGGAATACCTGTGCTGGCAAGGAATTCCATGCTCTAGCTGTGCGACAGATAAAGAAATTTATAATTTATTAATATGGTAGCCATTATTGACGACCGGTGCTCAGGAGTGGATTAGCTAGAGTCCCGGTCAGGGCAATTGTTTGTGTTACAAACACAAATAACAAATTCCGTCTAGCACTTGCGCTTGCGCTGCGATACTGTAGCACGTCTGTATCGCTTCCGTCGTGTTGCGTATTTGTAGTGATACTGTCGTTCGCTTATGAATTAAGTCGTAGTAACGACTTTCGAATAAACAGAATACAATTTTCAAATATTCCACGAGACATTATGATGACAAGTGTCAATCCAAATGTTGGCATGAAATAAGATTATCCGTTCCCTAAGGAACTCTGTCCCATTTTTTCGTTATAATAACATTAAATCCATCCAGGCTTAATACTGGTTCAGGTAACTTCTTTACTTAAGAGGTAAGTAAAATTAAGTTTTATTACACTTTGTACTTAAAATAATATATCTTTCAAAAGCAGGTGTTATATCTTTTCTTAAATTGTAAGGATAACTATATCCTCTTTTATTTTTCTTGGATTTGGTCTCGATTTAATTTTATCATATTTTTGTTACAAAAGTAAGGCGACTTATAGATAATTAATCATCATTCATTAGTTAAAAGTTTTTTTGTGTGTTTCTCTTTTTGAATTTGCTGATGTACAATAAAGATATATTCTATTCTGTTCTATTGTATTCTATTCACCCTGAAATCTTCCATAAACAATACAGCGTACTGATCCTGTTTCTTAAATCGTCTGACTTTTGTAGCCACAGAAATAAATCTATTGTGTCCCTTTCACATTTCTCAATTCATACCCATTTTTATACTATTCACATTTCACCAAGCTCTTTAATCAAATATATCAGTTACCTTATGATGAACCAATACTTTGATAAAACGACAAAACATCAAGCACGCATAACTTAAAATATTGAAGAAGGAAATGTGATGCTTCCGTTACATAAGCGTAACGGAAGCTCATTCTTGATTGAATTAAATTTACCCTTGTAGGAAATGATTCTTAATTATTTGTGACAAGATTCTAAGTTGATAATGATAACATTTATTTATATCTAGTAAGTAAGTTAATAATAAATTATTTTAGTTAATGGGTGTGGTTACAAGAACATTCACAGACCGAAAGTGTAATTAAACCTATTATTATGGGATTACCCTATTATTATTAGCTTAGGATGGGGTAGCCTATGAAGAAACAAGTAATATCTCGTAATCGTAGTTGTGGTAGATTATAGACATGACTGGATCTGTTTATTTTTGAAATTGCCTTTATAATTAAGAATTGATCATTTTAATCCTTGATTAATATAGAAAAAAATTAGTATAGTTTGGTATTTGTTAATTATTTATCCAACCAAATATTCAACAATGAAAATAAATAATAAATTACATTAAAATTAATGAAGTTCTTTAAGAATAGAAACGAAATCGTTACATATTGAACAAAAAACTCATCAATTATATAATATATTGCCCTAAATTGAGACAACACAAAAGTACTCTTGGCATTTTATTGTCTACAGTTGAAAGAATGATTATATACTTGTATAATTTCTTTCAGGTTTCAACAAAACTCATCTTAAGCAATGCAAATCAGAATAATAAAACAAAAACAACGATAATATAATCTGTGATAAATAAAAGAGAGAAGTGCAGCAATATATTTCCGTTATCGTTAAATTTTAAAGAGTTAAAACGTTATTTGTTCGCGTGTTATTTGTTGCGATTCGATGTTGTTTTCTTTTAGTGAAGAGTAAGTTTCTTAGTGCTTTTGTTGTAAAGTTAACGGTTCTTTTGTAAAGTAAATTTGTTGTAAAGTAAACGGGTGGTGTGTAAAGTAAATTTCTTGTGTGACGCTAGTGTCTCAGGAGTCGACGATGACGAAGAATTTTCTGACCGTCACCAATATTGTCAATGAGGGGATTAAAGGCAGCAAGATATCCAAGTTGGGCTTGTCAAAATACCTGTCGCAATCTCTGTAAGTATTGATATGTTTTTATTTTTATTTTACGAGTTTATTTTGAATGTTACTGACCTTTTTTATTAAATGTCAATAATTATGTCAAAGGAGACAATTAAAATAAAGAATCTCTGATTTCAGAAAAAAAAATATTTTTATATGTTGCATAGAAGTCTACATACAATTGCGATAAATAAAAAAATTGAATTGAATGTAAGAAAAAAAAACTCAAAATATTTTACGAAGAGGAAACGCAAATTTTTAATTGACCGAAATGATTACATGAGTACGTAATTAAGGTGGGTGTAAATCACCTACAAATAAGCAACATAATATATGTGTTATATGCCATACGTGAAAACAAAATATGTCAGGTTAAAAAAGATGATAATATGTGTGCAAGTTCGAATATGTTTGTTATTTAATTAATATAAGAACAATTCTCTGTTATATATCTATATATATCTATATAACAGAGAATTGAATAACAAACATATTCAAACTTGCACACATATTGTCATAGTATTGTACTCGTATATATCTATATACGAGTACAATACTATGCGATATGAAGAAAAACATTATATATTGTAGAAAGGATATTTTACTAAAAAGAACTTTTTTATTTCCAAAAGCTAGTAATAGTGAAATCAATTGGTTGGTAATCATTGGTTGGACGTAGACGTCCCAAAAACTGGACTGAAGATCTGATAAAGGTCGCGGGAAGCCGCTGGATGTGGTTAGCACAGGACCAAGCGGTTTGGAGATCCTTGGGGAAAAACTATATCCAGCAGTGGACGTCTCTCTGCTGTTTTGATGACGATGATGCTGATGATAAGACATAGTCAGACTTTAAATAATAATTACAAATCATACTTTTAAATTTGAGTTTATTAACTGTTGATTTGTTTTTTGTATATTTGGCGAAAAATTTGACAATATCTTAAGTAAACCCAAAGTAAATTATGCAAGACATTTTATCTTAAACTTATTTAGCGTTCTGAAACAGATAGCCCAATATGTTTGCAACAGCTGAAAGTCTATACACAACTCCAAGGAATTATAAATTGTTGTACATTTAATAGTTGGCAATATGCGGTTAACCTAAACTGTCAACCCTCGTCCTACAAGCTGGGATCTTATCGCTATGGTTACGGCTTTGAACTTGAAATAGATTGGATTGCACCATGAGCCCCGTCCAAGTTCTCACTTGTGGCGAGCCTCGCAAAACCTGAAACAGATATGTTAATTGTTATAACGAAAAGGTCGTGAAAATTATAAAAAAACAAATATATTGCTGTCGCACGGTGCCTGAGCAAACTCTCGAGCACGATAGAGACAACGGCAGTTTTGACCTTTCCTTTTTTTCAAGAAGGAACCCGTTTATAGACCTATCCACAACTGCCTAAGCGGTGGATGTATGTGGGATCCTCTTGTACCTCATAAAAGGGCAATGTCCACAGAAACTTCCCGGTGACTCCATTGCAATTCGCGGGGTGACCTGGGTTCTGCCCAATAAATCGATAGGTTTTTTATGGCTCTCATAGCTGTAAGCTGCCGACTGTACATGTTGGTGCAGTTCCGCCGAAAGTAGGTTGTTTCCTTGCTGACCATGCTGACTGAAGTCCAATGATCGCCTGGAAGCTGGAACAGAGTAATTGTTACTCTATTAATGTTGAATTAAGTTCACTGTTGAAAATTCGACATCAAGTACATTGAAGAATCAGCTTTCATCGGCGGAGTTTCCGACGTGATCTCGAGACCTTCACGAAAAGAGATCCCTTCCTTGAAGGACCGCACCGCACTTGCGATACGTTTTGTGTTTACACTTACTAGTAGGCGATAAACGTGCTCTTTTGCGTCCTTATTATAAGTGTAAAAAGGTTGTTATTGTATTTTATGTTATTCATCATTCTCAGCCCACGCCAACCCACAGCTAGCTATAGACCCTTTCTCCACATCACACTATTTTAGTCTATTATATTTTAGTCCGTTTCGGGAAGATAAAATAGCCACTTATGAAACCAGTTCTAACAAAACAAGCCTCCATTTATTTGACGGTAAACATTTGTAGGGTACAGTGATAAAACTTTATACAGCCAACAGCATATCTGACTGGACATTTTAAGCTGTAAGTCGACTTTATCGAGTTGCGTTAACGGTAGTTTTTGCTTTTCAATCTGAGGAACCGTTGTGATGTTGGGAATAACTAACATTTATAATATTTACAGTCCCTTTTGAAATTTTAACAGTACATAAAGCTTTTGATTCTTGTATTGTTCGCGAATTTTGCGCAATATACACGTTCAGACGCGTTTTCAATTAAAATTTGTAGGAAACTATTATCAATATCACGTTCACTCTACAGCAGTACCATTTGTTATGTTGACACGTATAACCGGTTTTTCGCGATCTTTACCAAATTTGTATTTTCTCGGTGTAATTTAATATAGTGTTATCTATTTATTATGTTGTCTCACCTGTCTGTACATGCTGTTTACACTTATTCGTGGAGTTCCAGCCTACAGCTGTAACCTATATAGACGTGTCCCACACTTATTGTATATTGTAACTCGTTGAGTGTTGAAAATAAAACAAATAGAAATTTTATTTAATATAACAAAATGAGTATTCATGGAAAAAGTCAAACGATAATGTCTACATTAGTTTAAAATAAAACTGTCATAGACATTAACGGTCAACTCCAGAGAAAAGAGATGTCCCAGTATTAAAGTTACACATTTAACAGGCATAAATAACAAAAAAGTTAGTACCTAGCATATGTGTAAGAGTATGTATATATGTATCTGTGGGGTATGTATTACTATAAAATTGTGTTTGTTTACCTGTGCGTGCGTGTGTGTTTGTGAATTTGTGTGTGTGACAGTAAAATACTTTATAACCAACTTCCAAAAAACTCTTCAGTACCATTACAGGTTAATCTTTTCAGCCAATCTGCAGCGTGCGATTTATAGTCCCAAATAAATAAATAAATATACAGTCTACCTTGTGGTCTTACCAATGATGCGTCTCCCGATTCTCGGCCTTAACACAAGTGCTTTTCGACGCAACGGCCGTCACAATTGTTTGGGTGAACACGCTAATCCCAGGAATTACTGATTTAAAATGAATTACATAATTTTTCTGTTGTCCTTTTTAAGGAAGGCTATAGGCTATATGAGATTACGCTGCCAATAGTCTGAGCATCAATGAAAAGCTTCTCAGAGCTTTCATCGCGTGCGCTGCGTAAACGGTTAAAGTTACGGAAAAAGCATGTACGGCGTTATTGGTCTCCTTAAAAACTCTCACAAATTTCCGTAACAGGAAAAGTCGTTATTTCAAGTCTAACCTTGAAAAAATGGTTATCAAAAAACTACCAGAACTAAAGGTCAACAACCTCAACGTTAGTCCTTAAAAAATTCCCGGACTTTCACGAACTGTAAACGGGATCCAAGCGCTGAACGTTCCCGACGTTTGGCTTCACGGAATTCCCGAAATTTGATGAATCGTGAACGTGAATCAATTGCTGAACGTTAACAACCTTGTTTGTCCTCGCAAAATACCGGAACTTTGGCGAACCGAGAACGGGAATCAAGCGCACATTTTACGACACTCCATTACTTTTATCCAGAGTTCCTTTATTATCCCTGTTCCCGAGACATTTGTACCATTTTTTTTATCGAGGAGGAATCCGTTTACGGACCTATCCACCACTGGCTATGTGGTGGACGTGTGTGGGGCTCGCCCAGTACCTGAGCACTAGGAATACAAACTAAAACTCCAAGGTAGCTCCATTGTCCCTCGCGAGGGTGAACTGGGGTCTGTCAAAGCAATTCAACAGTCCTAGACATTTTTACCATAGCTCCACCATTCGTTCTAAAATAATACATTAATTACCAAGGTTTTTTTATTGTTCGTGCGAACAATAATACTAGATATTAAAGAAGTATCAAATATAATATTTAAAACATAGTATTTACAATCTATTATAAAATAAATAAAGTAGTAATCAAGAAGAAAAACAAAAAATTATCGCCGATCTCGGTTTTTCTAAATAGTCACACGCCGCTCTTCAATACTTCAAGGAGGCAGCATGTCTCCCGCTACGAAACCTCCTTGCACGTTAACAGTTATAAATATGATTTGAACCTTTAACCAAATAAATACTTAAGTAGAATCATGTACCTACCCACCCACCTACTTAATAAATGTTGATATTTTCCGATTACCATTCGGACGAAGTTGGGGCTCAGCTAGTGTATTTCTATATAGAAGATGGTGGTAAGGAAGTTATTTGTACTTAATTTCACCCAGTATACCACCGGCGGTAAATATGTAATAAAAAATTATCGTTCCTTTTTGTGGGTTTTTTTTTACATTGAATTGGCTTAGAATATTATTAGAACCAATTCTAACTAGTTAATGATACTGTGTTAAATTTTTACAGGTAAAGTAAAAGAATCAAAAGTTGTCTCAACTTAAAGAACCAAATTTTCAAGATAGAGACAGCAATACAAAACCCTTAAAAGTTGAAGAATACATAAATATATGAAAGAATATGCCATTTGTTAAGTGACCTTGTTATAAATTAAACTTATCATAACCTGTATATCCACAGTTGGGTACAGGCCGTTCTAGATAAGAGAAACGCTGGCCCAATGTTTAAACTTAACAAGTAATGACAAATGTGTTTATTTACTGTTATAGGCTGTAACCATTATGATGATCTATAGCTTAATAATATATAATGTCCTCTCGCTAATATATAGAGGAATAAAATTTAGTTTAGAGTAATAACGTTTATTTTATTTATTTATTTTTATTATCTCATCATCTTAAGCTTAACAATTACATTGACATCATATGCATGTGACACAGGTGCATAAGATAGTGGGAGACTGGAGTCTGAACTAGGTCTGTATTTCAGAAATTGAAGAGTATATCTTAATTGAGCCTACTTTTTTGTCAGAATGGTCAAATGCATTTACACATCATTGCCCGCCCAGGGTATGCCATCTGGATCCGTTGGTGATCATCCCTTTGTACCATATGGGGGGGTCATCAAGTGTATTGAGCGGTCCTTCAACGGTTCCAGCACGCGAGGGGCCTCCCAATCACATGTTACCCAACTTACTGTTCTTCTCGAATTATTGTATGAAATCTTAATCTAATGATTGTTGGTGTAAATTCAATTATGAATTATAGCTAACACTGACAAAATTAAGGACTAGTTCAGCATGTAGAATAACCATTAACCATTCTAAAGTTGAAATAGTTGGGGCAAGTGAAAAACTCTTCGCGATTTTGGATTCTCTAGTATCAAGTTTTCAAGACAATTAATCCACATTTAAAGAGGCATAAATGGTATGTGTTTATATTTGTAATAGTTATATATCTTTTAAATACTATTTTACACATCTTTTCTTTACTTGAGCATCAGATTAATCAATAAACCTTGCTTAGTATTGCAAAATTGGGGCTAATTAATACGTAAATATGCAGATAAATTCATTTTTGTGCACATTTACACAGAAAACGCAGATAAAACCATTAATCATATAGTAAACGTAAAATTTGAAGTGTTTGTTAACGTAACAAAAATAAAATAAACACAATGTAATAATAACTGCCAGTTTTATCATGTATCAGCGATTTCTACCGAAAACATAAATGTGAAGACTGGAAAAAATTATATAATGAAGAGAAAAATATCTGTGGATGATAGAGGTAAAGAGGTGACTGTGCGAAATATATATATTTTAATTTTTACTTGATACAACTAAAAATCAAAGATATTTACATCATTTGAGATGAAGGCCAAACGTTACCCTGTTACGAATTAAAAAATCAACGCCTCAACGTACCTTCTGAGTCTTGGAATATACTGTAGCTGCAAGGACATACATGCTCTCAGCTGTAGCGTGCCGATCTGCTGACACAAGAAACGGACGCTTACTATTTACAGCAGCGCTAGAAAGAGACATATGACGTGCGAGTGCGACAGGAAATCACAGCGTCAGCGCGCACGTCCTCTTGCGACTAGTTACCTAAACTAGTGTCTCGCTAACACTTACAATAGTTGCAATACCTTATAATTGTATATATTACCAGATGATCAATAAACGATATTGCAATTGCAGTTCCAATTATCATTCAACTACAACGGAGTTTTATTCAAACCATCCAGCCTCTAAAATACTATCTCGTAGTATCCTGGAACCAACAATACAGAAAGTTGCTTTCGAGCGGTCGAAGTAGTAAGCCATTGATATTATCTCACTCATCGCTTGTAACTTGCACCACGCTATTTCTAATCTCAAACTAAGTAAGCGAGCTCTGATAGGCTGTGTAATAATCTAGGGCAATCCGTCAAGAAGTTACCCTAATTCATTCATGATTAGACTCGGAAGGTAAGGGTGTCTTGTGACGTCGGATATTTAAATAGACAGAAATATCCTGTTTACAAAAAATTGAGTTGTTATATAAATTCACATGCTTGTTATTTGTTGGTCAACAGTGAACTGATTTTCAACATTATTTTTCTAATCAATAGAGTATAATTTTGAGGTGGTCGTATTTATAATATTTCTCACATTCACACGTTTTATCTAGCCCAAAGTAATAATCATTAAGAGCTTGTGGTATGAATACTAGATAACTGAGAAATATACTTATTACACATACAAACATCCATACTCGTGAACAAACATTCGTACGATAGATAAACTAAAGCATTGTATAGAAATACCAATACGAGACGCTATATTGAAGAACCGTTTTATATTCCCAGGCATTTGTTAGCTTTGGCATCCTGCCACGGTGAGGTTGGAACATAAGCCAATATGCTGGCAAATACTCTAGCATTTCCTAGAAACAGTATCAAAGGCTAGCTTTGGATCTTTCTTTGCAATAAGCTACGGTATTAACTTCTATACAAAATAATGCTAATCTAAAATCTATCTTATCTTGATGTAGGGCCAGGATTATTCTCGGAGCATTTTGATCCAATGGGATCTTTTGTGCTTCACATATGCCCCTATTATCTAGTAATCTAGTATTCATTACACAAGCTTTTATCATGAATACAAAATAAGACAAAATTAAAATAATACGTTTTTATAAGCATATAAGAAATATATATATATATATATATATATATATATATATATATATATAACAATCAAGACCCGAGACAATCAAGACAAATATTCCTATTTAATAATCAAACATCTGCCCCCACCGGGACTCTAACCCTCAGGTCACTCAGCCGTTCGTCATGTTAGAAGTAATATTAAAAATCGGTCTCCTAAAGCTAAAACGAGAGAGTTAAATAGGTTCTGGTGTTCCATAGGTTAAATCTTCAAAAGTAATAAAACTAAAAGATGGCTTTTCACGATGAACGGTAACGCTAACATGTCAAAGTCAAAGTCAAAGTCAAAGTCAAAGTCAAAAATAACTTTATTTAAATAGACTTATTTACTAAGCTCTTTTAAATCGTCACAACAGGGAATATGTATGAGAAAATAAATAAATATAATTATAAAGGCAATACTCATAATTTTACTGGGTATCAACCGGGCATTTACTAATTGTCCCAGTTATAGTATTTCAATATGTACTAAATAAATTGTTAGTTTTAATTTTAAAATAATACTTATTTTAAAATTAAAAATAACACTAGTATGCATATTCCCAATCAACCCTACTACCGCTTCGACGAATTAGTAGCTGCAGAGAAGAAGCGGCGCAAGAAACTCTCAGCCTTTAGTATTTATAATGACATTTACAAATCAATTATGTCATTATGTATTAGTATTATAAACATATACATGTTTTGTTTTACAGTGCATTAAAAAATATATTTTTAAATATTGCAAAATATAATAAATAAGTGCAGAGAAGCAAATTATAGTGGCCACAAATTTTTATCTTTAAAATAATCTTCTACCTTGTAATACCCCTTTTTCATCAAACAACTTTTAATAGTTGACTTAAATTTATGCAGAGGCAATTCAATAAAACTTTGTGGTATCATATTGTACATTTTTATACTTATTTCTATAAAACAATTACCGGTCTTATGCAGTCTGTGGCTTGGAAAGGCGAGCTTATGCTTATTTCTGGTGTTGAAGCTATGGCAGTCTGAATTTCTAAGAAAAGAAACACTGTATTTACGTACATACATAATACAATCAAAAATGTATTGAGACGCCACGGTTAGTATGTTAATTTCCTTAAATAATTCTTTTAGCGAGTCACGTGGTCTAAGGTTGTATATTGCACGAATGGCTCTCTTTTGAAGTACAAAGATCGTCTGTATGTCAGCAGCGGAGCCCCACAACAGTAGACCATACGACATTAAGCTGTGAAAATAGCTGAAATAAACTAATCTCGCCGTTTCCACATCAGTAAGCCGTCTTATTTTTCGAACTGCATGCGCAGCTGAACTTAATCTTCCTGCCAGAGCCGTAATATGTGGGCCCCATTGTAGTTTGGAATCTATAGTAATTCCAAGAAATGTTGTAGAATTAATTATTTCTATTGGTTCCTCATTTATCTTAATACAAATATTGACCCGCCTTACATTAGGCATACTAAATTTAATACACTTGGTTTTCTTAGAGTTTAAAACAAGATTATTAGCCGTGAACCAGTGTAGGACTTGAGAAAGAGTACTATTTACCTCGTCAGATACGTCCTTGCGTCTGTCGGTTTTGAAAATCAAAGAAGTGTCATCAGCAAACAAAACTATTTCACAGAGGTCTTTAGCAAAATAAGGCAGGTCATTAATGTAAATTAGAAATAATAAGGGGCCCAATATGGAGCCCTGGGGCATGTACGGTAATACTAACATGACGAACGGTAATCAAAAGATTACCGTTCGTCATGTTAGTATTAATTTTAAAGATCGGCTTCCACAGGTTTACTAAAATGAAGGGGTTAATTAGGTTCTGGTGTCCTATAGATAAAATCTACAAAACGAATACAACTATAAGAGCCATATTCTTCATCTATCACTATGTTCTGATTACGAGAACAAATAAGTTTGCTATAGTGAATCCCGGAATAGTTCAACGAAAATGTTATCTCTCCTCTGGAAGACACGTTTAAATGTTGGTCCCTGTTATTACGACAGCAACTCACCAACCATGGAGCCAGTGTCATGTTCTAACCCATGCCCAACTCCATATCTTTCTTCCATGTAAGAAAGCCCTTTCCCAGCACTGAGTTGAATATAACGTTCCCAAGTGTAACTTTGATTTAAAGAATATATCTTCGTAAAAGACTTAAATTCCACATTCATGAAAACAATTTTAACATAAAATAGCACACTCACATCGTAATTCTCAGAAAGTAAATGTTCTTCAAGAACCAGTTGAATTGAGATTTAAAACTATTAAGAAGTAAAAGTCTACATCAACTTAACTCTAGTCTTAAGAAATACGATCTTGGCAGACAGATGGAAATTCTTGTTCCTCTTGAAGTTTCTATTTAGTTTTGAGGTAAAGGAATCTGAGAGGTATTATCTCCTTTAACAATAAAAGGTTCTAAATACCAGCGTTTATGCACACATTAAACTTGTAACAAAAGGTTCCACTTAAGACTGGAGTTTATTGGTACCTCGCCAACTAATACCAGAGTGCTGCTGTCTGGAATTAATTGGAAACTTTTGCCAGTCTGCTATTATTTGGAACAATGGAACCGGGTGTCGTAATCAGGTGAAGTTGGGATAGTGTGGTCAAGAACGGGTTGAAGCTGAAACATAACGAGGAATAGACAGTTTACAGATTTCAGACTCTGAAAAAGCACAAATTAAGGCTTATTAAATAAATTTTGGAGTTTTTAAGTGCTTTCTTTTTTATTGTTTCTGGTAACCACTAAGCACTATCTACAAAAATTTTACAAACAACTACAAAAGTTGCTCTTGATTTACTCGATCTAGCTTCCATCATCAGATTATGACTTATTGATAATGAGACCTACTGAAATCTGAAGCGTGAGTGAATCGTGGCACGTATTCAAATAAATGTATTGCACCACATAAAAATATACACAGTTGATTTTGATAAAACGGGAACTATGACCTTCTCCTTTGGCTCCATAAAAGCCGGAGCGGTGTTCACCATTAAAAACAATTGAAATAATTTAGTTACCTCATTCTTACCATTTAAGTGGTTTATTTTTCATCACTGATTTCTTATCTTGAAACCAAATTGAATTAGGCACCAGCGATTCGGGATACCTACCTGGGAAGGCCGGTGTGGAAAGGACCTTTTTAGGTCCAGCGGAGCAGTGTACTCGGTTGTCGATTCCGATGACAATAGATTTTAAACGGTACACAGTAGGGTCCGCAAGGGCAGGCGCAGGCGGCGACCCGGTGAAATGTTTTCGGGTGAGTAGTCGACGACATGCGCTATGGCGATCAGCCCGAAGATGATGTTTAGCAACGCCTCTATCCCGAGTCCCACATACCCCGACAGTTAGTACCGTTCTGAAGTGATGATGCGTAAATGCATTCTACCTCTACGGAAAAAAGGCACCATCGATTTATCTTCTCCTGACTTCCACATGGCTTAGTTACCTGAACCTCTAACTGCTTTTCTTCTAGAAGGATTCACTTACCTCTATCTCCCTCTTTTTATCTTAAATATCTTTAACAGCATTAAGATTTTGTGCTGCGTGTGCGTTCCGCTTTAAGAATAAATTTCTTAAAGTTCATAAGACTTGTGTTCTCTATTATACAGCTTAAAGAAATTTTATTTTCCTTTGAAGCACCAGTGTAACGACAACACTTAAGAAATCTAGCTTAATAAATTGGCAGAACTTGTTAAAATGTAAATAAGACAGAATTTAGAAAACAACTTCAACAACATTTTATCTGACAGGAAATTTAACACAGGATCATGACTTCATAGATCATGGAATCCCTTGGCTTCATTTTCTTGAGCTGTTATGTTCTCTAGAATCCAAACTACAACTAAACGTTCAGGTTAACTGTTGCCTCTATATGTAGCAAACATGGCGACAGTAGTTAGTAACATAAACAAGACAGATTCAACAGTGGGAGAATTACAAACATGTCACCCGAATGAACATGACGTCACACTCAGTGAGGTAACTGTATTTAGTTTTCATATCTATATAGGTATTTATAGGTGAAACGTCAGTCATCCGGGGAATTCCCCGGATATGCAATTGCAAGCGCTTACATCAAATACGATATCGCTGCTTATTATTGTCAAAAAGCTTTTGACAGCCATCAGGTCGAGTGACCAGTACCCCTGTTTACTTAACCAGAAATTCCGGGTTCTAATCCCGGTAGAGTTTATTTGTCCGCGTCATTATGTACGTTTACTAAGTATATGTGTGATATTTATATGCATATTATTTTCTATATTTCTCTCTCTCTCTCTAATATCCATTACACAAGCTCATAATGATTCTTAATTAGGGTAAGCTTATAGATGTGAGTGTGTAAATAATCTACCCAACCCCCCAAAAAGCTACACAAAAAAACTGGTGTATAAAAAATGAAACGAGGAAGAAAGTATAAAAAACAACACAGGTTAATGTTGCCACCCGAAAAAAATAGTTTGATACAGACCATTAGTTTCCTACTGATGTAGAAATTATTGAAATCAGCCATCAAACAAAATGTGACGTGCGTTTTGGCACGGCGCCATCTTGTCAAGAATTAAAGTGCATATTCTCAGCTTAATATTACCGTCAATCGTTAAGTTGTTTGCGCATTTTTGAAGGGAAAATATTTTTCTTTCTTTTTTAAGTGGCGGTTGCAGCGAAAAATTAAAAATGTTTATATTTTCTAGATTAATCCAGCAAAAGGTTAGGTTATATATTTCAAAATACCATTGTCTATGCATCTATACATACTTAAACTGGTGCAAATCTTAATTAACAGACAAAATAATCTTATTTTGAAAAGAATACAAATAGTTTAACAGTAAGCCTTGTCTTGATTTGGGACAAAGTATTTAAAAAGAAAGATACATCGCCTTTGTTTGTTAGATGGAACGAGGTAATAAAGATTCCGTTATTATTGGATGAAGTTCTAAGAAATCGAAAGCGCAAATAAAGTAAACAATTTAAGTTTGTACTAGACTAACAACATAGATTTGGTGAGTTGAACTTCTGTGTTAAAGAACACGAAATAGCTGTAGAGGAAGTCCCCATAATTATCATCGTCATAAGAAATGGTAATATGAGTCGTTAAATAATGGCAACTCTATTTCTTATCCATTATTTTAATTCTCGTCTAGTCTAAATTTGCTACTGTCAAATATTAAATGCTTCGGTATCATACCACTTATCCATGACAGTGAAAGCAAAGGTATCAAGCCGATTCAGCCATATTAAACAACATTTCAATGGAGTGTACAAACTGTAAAATAAAAATAAATTTAGCAGAAAATAAGTTTCACAAAAACATTAATAAAATGAAATATAACATTATGAGTCACTGTTTATAAGCGTGTCAAGCTGAATAATTTATTTTGTTAAAGACAAACTAATAAACTTAGAACTTTACTGTTTTTTTTTGTAATTTGTATAAATAAAAATGGATCCCCAACGTATGTGCACGCGCATTGCATAGTATTGCAATCAGTATTTCCATATTCAACAGCATTCTAATGCAATATCTGTGAAACTAATAAATCTGACACATTTATTACTTTAACACATATTGCATTGGAATGCTGTTGAAGGTTTCAAGTTCAAGGTCTTTCACATCGAATAATGCGTATGTTTTAACTACCTCATCTTTATACCAGACAATTATTTTTCAAAAATTACACCAATCTGCTATAACAAACACCCTTAGGTTTGTCGCTCCCTCATGGCTCGAGCGCCCTGGAGAATCTAAGAGACAGCGGGTCACCTCCCCTGGAGGTGATGCCTGTCGATTAGAACTCCTCCAGAGGCGAATCGCCCCTTAAGGCTTGAGGATTCTCCAAGGTTCTCGCCTCCTTAAAACCCCGGTAACGCTGTAAAGGCCATCTGCAGCCAACAGTATTAGTCAGTCCAAAAAAAAACTATAACAAACATAGCAGTTTGCGTAAAATGTAAAATATAATGGATAATGTACATTTCAATTCTTAGTATGAAAATTAATAGTGACCCATTTAAAGGTTTGAATAACCTTCATACTTTTGTTGAACTGTTGAGTAAGACGGCAAAATGTAAAAGTAATGTTATAAAATAAACTATTTCACTTTTCATATCGCGCTAGCTGCGTTTCTCTCTCCCTAAGTAACTTGTAGAGTGAGAGAAAGAATCTCATTACTTATCACATCAAATGGCATATAGAGTTCAAACGTATTGCCGAACTTCAGAAGGTAAACCTCGCCTCATTTGAAGAGGGATATTGTAATGGGTCAGTTCAAGAAAGAGGCTAATTACAACCTCTTTTACAAATCGTGTCCAATACTAATAATACTTAAATGGTATCGTTGTGAAAGCTAAGGACGTAGGAGGTGTATACTGAAAATGGCGAATAAAATCTATTTCTAAAATTTAACAACACACTGACTTAGAAATCTACATAATTACATTACTATTAATATTTTAAATGAATATAATATAATATACAAAATATTAAATGGTTTTTAGGTTAGAATTTGATCAGAATACAAATTTAAACACGTAATTATATTAACTTAAGCCTACCGACTATTCTCATCTTTTGTAATTTACCCTTCTCCGGTTAACCCTAAATTATTTTGTGCCCTCCAGGATCTATAAATAGAATATTCTTAATTAAAAAATTAAAAAAAAACATATATTTCTTATTAGATTAATGTCATAATGTGAAAAAAATTATGTACCGTTTTTAAGTTAAAGCCTTGCTTTATAAATTTGAGTAAAAATAAACTTATTTGAAATATAGAAGAATCTTTGCTTTTATAAGCAATATGATAACGCCATCTATCGGTAGATAAGAAAAACACCAAAATTACCTTATTATGGTGGTGTTTTATTAAGACAGCATGGTTGTAGAATAATGGTAGATTATTGTTTCGATAGCATGGCAACTCTGAGATATTACAATTTGAATAGCATATTTTAACGGGATACACACTATGACGTCACGCCGTGGTCTTCTTCGTGTATCACGGATTAACTCTGTTCCACAGCTAAATCAAATATTTTGTTAATGTAAAAGGTTTCATAAAACAGTTAACATAATTTTTATTGGTAATTAGTTCAAAGTAAAATCAACGCCAAGTTGAGGTTTTACGATTTATAATGGCGTATATTTGTGAGAACAGTGAGGATTCCTCTGAAAGCTTTTAAATGTCATCTAAGAAATTGTCTTATAAATTCACAGAGACAACGCAGCCAGGGCTGTCAAGTATATCGTAGAGACTTGTTGATATAATCTATGGTTAGCTTGAAGCCAAATAAGGATTTAGTGCTAAATGTACACGAACCTTTGCTGGGACAAATAGGACCTTTTACAAAATAAACGAAAGAGATATGATTTAAGTTGAAATAGAGGAAATGGTTTTTTCCTAATAATAGATAAAGTATTCTTATAAAGTGGCTAGGAATTTGTTTTTTAAAAAAAGACAAATTATTACAGCTGCAATAAAATTATTTTTAATTAAGAATTCAACAGAACAAAATAACAGAAACAGAGTAACAGAAAATGTGTGATCGCTCGAGGAAGGCTTGGCGCAGAATAAGAGGCTCGCGCCGGGTTGCGACGCCTTATATATTGTTCGGAGGTGAAAAAAACAATTCTACCCTCCGACTTCTGCTTCTTTTCTAACAGTATGTACTAATATGTAATTACACAAGGTGCAAAATCTGATCTCAAAAATCAGCGGCCTCATCCAGCGTTTTTAATTATTGCGTGTAAGTTAATGTGTGTGTGTGAGTGAATAGTGCGTGTGTATATAACAACAAAGATACAAAAGATATTTGATTTAGTGCAATGCGCGAGCGCATATTTATCGATTAATTTTTATTTAAGCAATTTGCAAAAAAATAACAGTAACGTTGTAAGTTAGTTTATTATTTTGTCTTTGACAAAGTAAATTAATTAGTTTAAAACGTTTATAAATAGTGATAAAGATTTTTTTTTATTTAACTTATAATTTTAAATATTAATTAATTAATAGTATTTATTATGGAAGAGATATTTAGTATATTTCCTTAATTTTTATAGATATACTTTTTATAAATAAATATTTATCTGTTAATAGTACTTAATTAGGGTTAATGTAAATTATTTAAGTCAAAGTAAATTCTATAAGTCAATTACTATCTGAATATAATGTTAGTTTAATTTATTATTATTTTGGAGAAACTGAAAAAATAATTTACTTTTTCTAGTAAATTATTTTTATTTAACAGTTTTTTAATATAAAGTATCTTTATCTTCATAAAGATATATGGCCTCTTTGCTTCTATCCTCATAATTAAGCAGAATATAACTGATACCCAATTATAAAACGAATTCATTCATCAGAACCCAATTAATTAGTGAGTTAATTAACTGTATCTTTCATTCGGGTGAGGGTATTTCAGAATTAATGTGTAAGTAGATTCAATTTGAATTCCGTAAATGGCTACCGGTTCGTCCAGTAGTATATACCTGTACAGGCTATTCCTACGATGGTTCCGGGTTCAACTCCTAGCAGGGGCAGATGAAAAAATAATATATAAATAACTACAAACATTTTAAAAATTAAAATAAGTGTTATATCTTTCTCGTAGACGCATCAGTACCTATGTACTCACTATTATGAAGAAATTGTAATTTATACTTTATTGCTTTGTAAACTCAAGAGGATTTAATTTACTAGTTATATTTATTCTATAAAATAGAAAATATATGATATATACTATATATATTGGAATGACTACGCATTCTCATCTTCCTATATACAATCCAGCTAACGGTGATATTTTTATAAAAACAAATTTCAGGAAAATACAAATAGAAACTTAACTTATATGATAAATGCTTTAACTGGGACATTTTGTAAATACCCGGTTAATACCCACTTAAAGTTATCACTATTACCTTTAATTACATTTATTTATTTTTTCTCATACATATTCATTGTTATGACGATTTGAAAGAACTTAGTAAATGAGTCTATTTAAATAAAGATATTTTTTACTTTTGACTTTTGAAATGAACTCGTATTAAAAGAACCGTCTTTTAAGGGTAATTGGCTTGGTAAAGTTGAAATGCTGTTACTTTTATCTTCTCATAAGTCATCACTTCGCTTGAGTGGACCGCATTGCTATATGGTGTTACGGAGGGACATGAATTTTACTAACCAGCCTGGGTGAAAGCGAATGGACTGTATGGAAATAAAAGAGTGATAGCCGAATGAAATATATATAATAAAACAATAAGAGTTTATAATATTAAGATCAATACTACATTTATGTATGTATGCTGTATGCTGAAATACAGGCTTCGGCCTAGTTCAGCGACGGTTGGTCTTGGTCCTAAGTAAGCTGTTTAAAATAAAATAAAATTTCATTAAAAAAAAATTCATTAAATAAATTTCAATTTCATTTCCAGGCTACCACCATAGAGATCCGTAACGTTCCGTTACACTGGGGATCCGGTGAATTGGTTCAGATAAATCGAGGACAGTCCGCGAAAAGTATTTGAGTTACCAGGGCCCTTTACTGTGTATTCTCAGTGTCGCTAGATCAGGTACTGAACCTGACACGCCCGTTGCTTAGCCAGGACTGGTTAGGTGTTAACGAAGGAAACCTTAGAATGGACAGGATTAAAAAAGGGAAGTTGGCGATGTAAATACAACCTTAGACCACGTGACTCGCTAAAAGAATTATTTAAGGAAATTAACATACTAACCGTGGCGTCTCAATACATTTTTGATTGTATTATGTATGTACGTAAATACAGTGGTTCTTTTCTTAGAAATTCAGACTGCCATAGCTTCAACACCAGAAATAAGCATAAGCTCGCCTTTCCAAGCCACAGACTGCATAAGACCGGTAATTGTTTTATAGAAATAAGTATAAAAATGTACAATATGATACCACAAAGTTTTATTGAATTGCCTCTGCATAAATTTAAGTCAACTATTAAAAGTTGTTTGATGAAAAAGGGGTATTACAAGTTGGAAGATTATTTTAAAGATAAAAATTTGTGGCCACTATAATTTGCTTCTCTGCACTTATTTATTATATTTTGCAATATTTAAAAATATATTTTTTAATGCACTGTAAAACAAAACATGTATATGTTTATAATACTAATACATAATGACATAATTGATTTGTAAATGTCATTATAAATACTAAAGGCTGAGAGTTTCTTGCGCCGCTTCTTCTCTGCAGCTACTAATTCGTCGAAGCGGTAGTAGGGTTGATTGGGAATATGCCTACTAGTGTTATTTTTAATTTTAAAATAAGTATTATTTTAAAATTAAAACTAACAATTTATTTAGTACATATTGAAATACTATAACTGGGACAATTAGTAAATGCCCGGTTGATACCCAGTAAAATTATGAGTATTGCCTTTATAATTATATTTATATATTTTCTTTTACATATTCCCTGTTGTGACGATTTAAAAGAGCTTAGTAAATAAGTCTATTTAAATAAAGTTATTTTTGACTTGACTTGACTTGAAAGCCAATACATACATGAAAAAATATTATATTTAAAACACTTTATATATATGTACATAGGTGTTTACTTAATATAACTACTACATAATGACATAGATAATGTCTCCTATAATATGTACAGTAGATACTGGTGTTAGCGTTGTTCCTTATGCTAAGCTAAGAGGGAACTAACTACCAGGAAATAAAACTGTTAGTGGACTGTAATAAGCTGGTATTCAAATTTCAAAGCCTTTATTATTGATATAAAGTGATTACAATTTAGTTTTAGTAACACAGTTGTATTTGTAGTTAATTTTTTTTTTTTGAGCTTTGCAGCCACCTCCGGATCAATGTGTCTTTGACACAAAGGCCTCCTCCATTATCTTCCACAGATCTCTGTCTCTTGCTACTCTGAGCCATAATGGTCCTGCTGATTTTTTGATGTCGTCTATCCAGCGCTTGTGTTGCGTCCCTCTCTTTCTCTTTGTGTCAAGAACAAAGCCAAAGCTGGTATAATAAATAACAAAAAATAGCCCGACAATAATGCATATGTACAAAAAAATGTTTAGTGAGTATACACATTTTAATGAGATATATCTTAAGTTGAATGAGATGTATCTTAAGATGCATATGTACAAAAAAATGTTTAGTGAGTATACACATTTTAATGAGATATATCTTAAGTTGCTTTCTATAAGTTTGTAATTTCGATTTTATTTTATATTTTACTATATATTTTATAGACACAAAATAGGTGACAATTTTCGATTCTCGGTTGGGGGAGTGAAAGCGTAAATTAACTGTTGTGAAAGTAAAGAAAGCATTTTAACACAACCTTTCTGAAAAATTGCATTCATTCAAGATTATCAACTTCTTTTATTAGGATCTCTACAAACCTCTTTCGCGTAATGACTTTGGACCTAAATTTTTATTTGGGTCGCAGCTAACAGAGACATCGTATTAAGGATAACGTAAATGGATACCATTCGTTTACGGGAATTAATTTAGCAATTCTCTGCGATATTTTTTATCTGGAATTGCTTTTGAAGATTTTTATAATACTAGTTAGTAACTAATATTATTACATCCATAATATGTATTACTGACTGTAAATAAAAAGGGAGCTGGTAACAGGGAAGAAGGGCTTATTTTGTAAATAATAAATAACAAAGAACTTAGAGCTAAATAACAAATCAAAAACACAAATCCAAGTTGACCGACTAGCTGTCCAAAATCAAAAATATACATAAACAAAACTCATGTTCAGCCAGTTAGTAACAATATGGATGTAAAAATACTTCGAACGGTTGGGAACAAAATGATAAAATGTATTGTTCTATGTGATTACATTTAAATTTTATGATCCTAACAATGGTCCTTTGAGCCAGGTTTGTATGTTGTACTCAATCGCTTTGTAAAGTAGAGTTCAGTAGTAGGGACTAGAATTTTTTTAATGCCAGATTTTTTCTACCCCTAACGACGTGAAGTCAAAGTCAAAGTCAAAGTCAAAAATAACTTTATTTAAATAGACTTATTTACTAAGCTCTTTTAAATCGTCACAACAGGGAATATGTATAAGAAAATAAATAAATATAATTATAAAGGCAATACTCATAATTTTACTGGGTATCAACCGGGCATTTACTAATTGTCCCAGTTATAGTATTTCAATATGTACTAAATAAATTGTTAGTTTTAATTTTAAAATAATACTTATTTTAAAATTAAAAATAACACTAGTATGCATATTCCCAATCAACCCTACTACCGCTTCGACGAATTAGTAGCTGCAGAGAAGAAGCGGCGCAAGAAACTCTCAGCCTTTAGTATTTATAATGACATTTACAAATCAATTATGTCATTATGTATTAGTATTATAAACATATACATGTTTTTTTATACAGTGCATTAAAAAATATATTTTTAAATATTGCAAAATATAATAATCTTCTACCTTGTAATACCCCTTTTTCATCAAACAACTTTTAATAGTTGACTTAAATTTATGCAGAGGCAATTCAATAAAACTTTGTGGTATCATATTGTACATTTTTATACTTATTTCTATAAAACAATTACCGGTCTTATGCAGTCTGTGGCTTGGAAAGGCGAGCTTATGCTTATTTCTGGTGTTGAAGCTATGGCAGTCTGAATTTCTAAGAAAAGAACCACTGTATTTACGTACATACATAATACAATCAAAAATGTATTGAGACGCCACGGTTAGTATGTTAATTTCCTTAAATAATTCTTTTAGCGAGTCACGTGGTCTAAGGTTGTATATTGCACGAATGGCTCTCTTTTGAAGTACAAAGATCGTCTGTATGTCAGCAGCGGAGCCCCACAACAGTAGACCATACGACATTAAGCTGTGAAAATAGCTGAAATAAACTAATCTCGCCGTTTCCACATCAGTAAGCCGTCTTATTTTTCGAACTGCATGCGCAGCTGAACTTAATCTTCCTGCCAGAGCCGTAATATGTGGGCCCCATTGTAGTTTGGAATCTATAGTAATTCCAAGAAATGTTGTAGAATTAATTATTTCTATTGGTTCCTCATTTATCTTAATACAAATATTGACCCGCCTTACATTAGGCATACTAAATTTAATACACTTGGTTTTCTTAGAGTTTAAAACAAGATTATTAGCCGTGAACCAGTGTAGGACTTGAGAAAGAGTACTATTTACCTCGTCAGATACGTCCTTGCGTCTGTCGGTTTTGAAAATCAAAGAAGTGTCATCAGCAAACAAAACTATTTCACAGAGGTCTTTAGCAAAATAAGGCAGGTCATTAATGTAAATTAGAAATAATAAGGGGCCCAATATGGAGCCCTGGGGCACTCCCATATACAGAGGCGCGCCGGAAGAATTAGTGCCATTTATGTTAACTTTTTGTATTCGACCAGTAAGATACGATTCTATAAGGCGTAGCGAATTATCTGAAGCACCATAATGTTTCAATTTTACTAATAGAATCTGATGATCCACACAATCAAACGCTTTTGATAGATCACAGAATATACCTATAGCATCTTGCTTATTTTCCCATGCATCAAATATATGTTTGATGAGTGCGACCCCTGCATCCGTAGTATTTCTATTTTTAGTAAAACCAAATTGCTTTTCATGGAATAATTTGTTAAAGTTAAAGTGTAACAGCAACTGATGAAATATAATTTTTTCAAAAATTTTACTTAGAGCAGGTAGGATAGAAATTGGCCGGAAGTTTGATGGATCACTCTTATTACCTGCTTTAAATAGTGGGATGATTTTACTATATTTCATTAGATCAGGGAACTGCCCTTCATCAATACATTTATTGAATATTAATGCTAAGTAAGGTGATATTTTGTTTATTATTATTTTATTATTTTAAGAAGGTCTGTTGATATGCCCCATAGATCTTTTGTTCTTTTAATGTTAATTTGTTTAAAGTTTTTAAAAATATCTATTGGAGTTATGTAAGTAAAGTTAAATGTACTTTTACATATCTCAATACTTGACTCAAGTAATGATATGGCATGATCAGTACTAGAATTTAAATGTTTTGTGGTTGTGGCAGCTATATTAGAAAAGAAAGATTCAAAACCGTCAGCCACATCCTTATCTGTTGTAGCAATAATATTATTAAATTTTAAACAGAACTCTTTATCTTCTGATTTAAGTTTGCAAGTCTCTTTATTAATAATATTCCAAGTGGCTTTAATTTTACTTTTAGAATTAATAATTTTATTACGCAAGAATATAGCTTTTGCATTGTTACAAACCTTCTTAAATATTTTGGAATATTTTTTAACGTATTCATGGAATTTATTATCACTAGCGTTTGATTTAAGATCATATAAGTCATACAGTTTATTTCTACTTTTATAGATGCCGGGAGTGGCCCAATCACTGAATTTACTTTTAAATGGATTTATTGTTACAGTCTTTTCAGTGAAAACTGAATCAAATTCAGTTCTTATTAATTTAAAAAGATTTTCGTACAGGTGATTGGCATTATTATCCTCATGAAACGGCAAATTTATAATTTTTTTGTTGATGTTACTATTAAAAAAATTTACGCGACTCTTCGTAACCGGCCTACAATTAATAATAATTTTTTTTGGAACATAAAGGTGTTCGAAACTCACGAACTGCCCAGTATGGTCAGATTGCAAACGATTTATTATAGACTTATTTAAAAATTTACCATTTTCACAGAATATGTTATCTAAGCAGGTAGCTGTAGTGGCAGTTATTCTTGTTGGTTCCGAGAAAAGAGGAACTAAATTAAAAGATTTAAAAAGATTTAGAAATCTAACAATAATTTGAGAATCACCCAATATATCGATATTAAAGTCGCCACAGACAACAACCTTCTTTTTGGAATTACAAAGTTTCCTTAGTACCTCTTCCATAGTGTTTTCAAATAATACATAGTCTGATGATGGAGGTCTATACACGCACACAATTATAAAATGCTCCAACTCTGCACATGATAATTCGATTGTTCGTTCAATAGATAGTGCCATTATATCCTTCCGTTCCTTCGATTTAAATTTATTATGTAAAAGTATCAGTGACCCACCACGAATAGCCGACTTTCTTATGAACGAACTAACCACACTAAAATTATCAATATATATTAGACACTCATGTTGTCTTAACCAATGTTCGGTCAAACATAAAACATGTATATTCATTTCATCCAAGAATAAACCTACTTCTAGTTCTTTTCCCGAAAATCCTTGTATATTTTGGTGAACAAAATTAAGGTAACTATTAGGCTTATTCTTGGTCATAGAATGGCGAGAGATCTCCTCCCTTGTCACAAAGAGTAAATGATAACCATTGTCGGTCTCCTTAGTTGAGTAGACTGTACGTTTACGGTTTTTCTTCACATAAAATATCTAAATCACAGTATTTTGGTTTTATTAGAATACCTAGCTAGCACAACACTCAAAACGGGACACACAATCCATGCAGGCGCTAGAAAAGCTTTTTGCTACCATTCATATATTATTTTTAAATAAACAATAGCCAGCAAACTATAGAACAAAATGGTCCTTCGAGCCGGATTCTTCTGTCTTACTTACTCGCTCACTTTTTTATGGTAACAGATATTTTTTAATTGTTTGTTTTTTATAAGATTGTCCTTTTAAGATATGTTCTGAACATACCCTATTAATCCGACCACGCATTATAAACAATTGGTTGAAAATTTTACAAGTATAATGATTACAATTTCAATTATCTTAAGAGAAAATGCTACAATGACTAAGTAACAAACATTCAAATACAAACGTTAATTTACGGTTTTGGCTACACGTTTGACAGTTTGGTTGTTATATAGAACTATCTTTAAGGCGTATGATTGTATGAACATTGTAATTAAAATCATCTAATTAGATACTAGCTTTGTACTAAAATAGAGGTACCGTGGCGTCTTTAAAACGAAATTTGTGTATAATATTTATTAACAGCCTTGTAAAATTATTTTTGTTAATTATCATAACTAAATTTTAACATAAAATAAATTTCTAAATAGAGGAACTCTCAGAAATACTTTAAGTGCCTTTTAGAAACCAAACACGTTAATTGCCATTTCACTCAGTCTTATGGCTACTATGGTTCGATATTCTCAATCTAATTCTGTTGCTAGAATGAAGGTTCGACTAAGATAATGTAAATCACCTAAGGTATTCAATCACCTACCTACATATATTAAGTCATTGGAGGGTACACTATTTAAACAAAAACTAAAAGAATGGCTATTACAAGCTTTTAAAATTTAAATGAATTACAATAATTGGAATTATCTTTAAAAATTAAATAAAAATTATAATTCACAATGTTGATATTGGCAATCTTTTGTATCTTAAGTGCATGAAATTGTAAGATCTATTGTACCTCTCCTTTTTGAAAAGCATTAAACACTTCTGCGTTCCAAGGTCTGTTTTAATTTACAGGAGCATTTGTAAATTCTGACGATAATACAAGCTATCTTCTCGAGCATTATAAACCTTTCGTTTTCCACATTAGGAAAGGCGATACCTACCTACATAACCCTGATCGCAGGTCTACTAGTAAAAAGCATCTCTAGTAAGACCAAATAAAACTCATAATCGCTCCAGCGTCAAGAATCACAAGACGTGTCACTGCTAGACTGTTTTTGCTATACAATGCTCTTTTTGAACAAGCACATAGCACTCGAATGAAACTAAAAATTAGATGTCAAAGGAAAACATCCCAGGAAAATTAAACTACCTTCGTTTGCGCAAAAGCACAAACCGTGTGCTTTTATTGCGTATTTTGAAACTGTAGCGACAGCAAGCAAATAAGGACTGAAAATAATACAAGGATTGTCTGAAACTAAGTACTGTAAACCACACATTTAATGTAACACTTGTAAAACAAAGTTCGTATTACCACCGCATATAGTTGGAAGTGATGAGAATTTGTTGGTGACCCTCCAAGCTATGTGAAATTAAACAATATAGAGCAAAGCTTGCATAACTTGAAATATAATGTAAATTTTGTTGCCCGTATTTCTGTCTACTACACTTGGGGTTCAAAGTTCGTGTCTCGGTAGGGGTAGTTACTTTTGTGTTTTCTTTCAATATGATTCGATATAATGAAAACCAAAAAAATCGCGTCTAATATTGCGTCGTGACATAACGCCGCTTAGTACTTTTAGTAGCTTTTATCGTTTGTACCATGGAGAGTGATCTGAAGAGCTCTTTGACCTTATCCCTCCCTCTCCATTCCTACTAAAGAATACGCGTGTTGGTCTACGGAGTCACTCCTTCACTGTAGCCACGTCTACTTTGCGCACTAAGAGATATTATGACTCCTTTCTCTGTTGCACAGCTAGAATGTGGAATTCCTTACCGTCACACGTATGCCCTCTTTCATACAACATTTTCCTTTTAAAGAGGCGTGAAAAAGCACTTTTTGGGCCGGCAAGGTGAGGGTGGCTAGCGCAGTACGTCGCATGCAAGCATCTTCATGTATGGACTCCTCTACTGCTTAACATCACGTGGTGTCGAGGCAATAATTAAAGTATTTATTATATAAAAATAGATGGATGGATGTTGGTTTTAAACTATCGTATAATATTTCAATAACATTCAACTTGCTGAAAAGTGCTGGCAAATATTGATTTTTCAAAAACAGAAATAATTATTAAAAGAAGAGAACTAAAAAACTTAAAAAAAAATGCAAAACAGTGTAACGTAGATTTTTTACACATCTATAATTAGCCCAAATTAATTATTAAGAGCTTGTTTAATGGATGCAAATTAACGCAGGAATACAGATAGTATTATGTGTATACAAATCATACAATATTATTAATAATAAATAATGGAAAAGATTAATAACTACATGAATATAGAACAAATAACATATGTCTCGGAAGGGACGCGAACTCGGGACCCTTAGACGAGTACCTTATAGCTAGATGTACTTCAATATAATGCATTTGGAATTAATCAATTATATTTTTATTTTTATGTAAGTATTATACTTTATTTATGTTTGATATGGAAGCAGAGTCTCTTTTCTCCAACGTTCCTTTCGCGAGTCTTCTGGAGAAGACCACTCTAGAAATAGGTAATACATTTGTGTTTATTTATATTTAAAAATTTAAATATCACATAGCTAAATCGACTTTTTTAAATAATTAGTGTAGTAATTTAAATAATTAGTAATTAATATTAACTAGTAATACTCTTCATTATTTTAATTATATTCCTAATAATCTTCTATCGTCAATTTCAGTAGACTTTGTGAATGCTCCTAGACTGGATAAATATATATTGACTTTGGATTGATTTTGACTTACGTTCTCTTTGACAAGCCAAAACGTCAGTACTTGGTTTGGGTCCCGGCGTCGAATCCTAGCTGAAGCTAGTAATTGTATGATAATATTTCTTCTCAGAAAATGTTAAAATTATAAATTTATATACGTAACTTTTCAATATGAAAATATTTACATAAACAAATATAAGTAAATATTATTCATATTAGTTTATTTATATATTTGATAGATTTAGTTTTTAGTTGTGAGTTCAAGGTTATACATATTTTAATAATGTGCGTATATATCTATAAGTATAGTTAAATAATTTACGCTCTGTTGATGCTCAGAGCAATATAATCATTCGCCTTCCATAGGAAATATATTTTTCTTCGGTATTTATTTAGTAAGAGTCAATATTGTTATGTTTGTTCCACCAAGGTTCGTATACACAAGTGGTTACCAGTTAATCTTTGTTTGACTTACAGCCTGTCTTGGATTATATCAACAAGTCCTCTCAATATTAGTCCTTGCTGCTGGATATCAAGATTTTTAAGTTAAATACATATTCCATTTCATTTCATTTCATTTCATATAACAATAAATATACATAATATAATAATACTAAATTAAGTTACAAAAAAATTGGTTACTAATCACTTATTGCTGGAGCTGTGGTTGAAAAATGTGATTTTAATTTATTTTATTATATTTTACAACGTGCAAGTTTTGTCAACGAAACATATCATGTTGACTTTTATGTCCATATTTGTTTTGAGTAAATAATCTTATTATTATTAATATTTTTTTGGATTTTTGACCAAGATGTTTCGCACATGCATATTACCGTAATGACGCAAATGATCACTGAGACACGAAATATATCAACTCGCGTAACAATTTTAATTTTATTTAATTAATAACATAAATGTGTATCGGGTTTCCTTATATACTTTTAACATTTTTTTTGTAGATTTTTCTCAAAGGGTGATTCTTGCTCCAGCACGACCGTAGATTATCAACATAGCCTTGAAGGGTTGAATTTATTTCCTGTCACTTTATAGACCAATAAAACTGAAGTAGATTTATAACATCTCCAGTGAAGAATTTATATTCTCGTTGAGTCGGATATCCTCTTTTTATATTAGTTTGAGTTTCAGGTCAGAAATATCGGAAATGGTCATTTCATACTGAAAATACTAAAGAGTTATCTAATTTTCTTGCATACAACCAAAACATTTATGACTGATAGATTTATTTATTACAGGTGTGTATTTTTATTTATTTATAGTTCACCAATATAATATACAATAAATTTAAAAAATAGAGATTCTAGAACATTATATGTTTCAACTAAATATCTAACTGATACCTTTTTAAAAAATACTTACCTAATTAAAGAAACACATTATAGTGTTTCTTTAACTGGCTTATGTCTGGGTAATTCTATTATATTCTGTATATATAAAAGATGCTGTTGAAACAATGTTTAAAATAAATAAATTAATGTTATTACACTTAGAGGTAATATACAATCGTACGTATACTAATACTGCAAGTGAAATAGAAACAGGAAAATCGTTGAATGAAAGCAAAAAATATATATATTTAAATTAAAGGCCTTAACGGCCGCTAACGGTTTGAAAACTCTTTCGAATACAAAGAAATTGTTGGTCTCAGGATGAGTTAATCAGAGCTTCAGAAGCAAGTTAGGCTTGTTACGCTAGTTAGCCTGGGGAGCCTGTGGTCTATATTTTGGAGAGAAGTGGGAAATAAGGTGTTAAGAACTGGCCACCAGGCAGGTTCACAAATAGTTTTTAATGTTTTTTACTTTTCTGTTTTTTGACATAAGGTTGTCGTTATTGTTCTGTTTTTTTCTTCTTGTTATCTCGTCTTCTTATTTGGCTATATTTTATATCGGTTTCCCTTTATTTTAATATAATATATTACTCAGAGCTGTCCGCCCCATTATTTACTCGTTACACAAGGAAACCACGTGTGGACTCGTCACCGGTGTATTGACAACCACAAAACATGTAAAAAACAATCTAGTTTTAAAATATATTAAAAAGTAAACTGACATATGAACAAAAAAGGATTTATACAAACTACCAGTAACAAGGCTGTAAGTCCCGTTTGTTTCTGAAACCGCGTTCACCCACCAAACCGCATTGGACCAGTGTAGAGTAAATAGTGCCCAGCAGTCAGACATATATAAAAGATGTGTTCCTCTCATGTAGCAAAATTTTTATAGACTTAATTGAATCTTAATCTGGAAATTAATGTGTGATTTGTCCGGATTTTTTAATTAAGCATATTAAATCGTGGCGATTATATCCTAACATTTTAAATAATGAATTAAAGTCTACATTGGAGCAGATGTCCGAACCAGACACTTATTATTTTAATTAAAATTACTTCCCTTAATGAATGTCTTGAGAAGTAAGCTAAAATGATTTGAGAATTATTCGAATTTATTCGACACGAAAATAAGTAATTAGTTGATGTCAATGGTCTGCTCAGATGAGGGCAGTTCGTTCACCACCACGTGGGATTTCTTATCAACCGACTTTTTTCTTTTTCATTAGAGATTTTCGTTCGGATTCACGGGATTTATTTTGTTTGATTTAGCTTATAGCTGTCATTTAGTCAAATAATTGAATTCATTGTGACTCAAAATTATTTAATTTTTAATTAGCATTTCAAATTGTAAAAGTTAGTGGAAGGCAAACGTAGTGTCTATATTCTTAATAGACAGACTTATCGTCTAAAAAAAGATGATAGAATCATCTGTCATCTAGACAGGAATACAAGTGTTAAATATAACTTAATCTGCTGTAAAATATGTTTTGAATGTACATGGCTTCCTTTAAAAGAGACGTGAAAATACACTTTTTGGGCCGGCAAGGTGAGGGTGGCTAGGGCAGTATGTCGCATGATGCACTAGCTCTCTTCACACATGGACTCCTCTACTGCTTATCATCTGGTGATATCAAGTCATTTGCTTAGCTTTTTATATTTAAAAAAAATCTTAATTTACTCGTAGGTGATTAAATTAGTTATTACTTACCGTCTTAATATTTTCCACATATTTCTTCGTGCAAAATGAACTTCCATTTAAGTCTGAAATCGAATCACTAAGTGAGTTGGCATCCAGCCAAAGATCTAGTTACTTTACGGAAGATCTCGGTATTAATATAATAATAATTTTATCACTTACTAGCGACCTGCTACGGAAGCCGTAGTGCACGTAGATGTTGATATTAAAACTATATAGGTTTAGATACCAGTAAATAATTGTGCTTACTTCAGGTATCACTTAGATACTAGCGCATTTCCTACTAAATTATACTAACTTAGAAATAAGTATTAAGATTTTGTAGTCTGATCGAGTGGTCACTAACCCTGTTTATTTATCCAGAGGGCCCAGATTCGAATAATAATTCCATGATCAATACGGATATTTGTCGTCGAGTTGGATGAGATGAATGTTTATATGTTTATTTAGTATATTTCTGATATTTTTGTACATATTACTATCTATATTTGTCCGTTATTTAGTGTCTATAAAACAAGCTATTAACACTAGATATACCAACCATTTGAATATATGTCAACAACAAATATTATATTTGATACTAATGTATATAAAATATTAAGTTTATAAAATGTACTCTCTAATTATAGCTACAAAAGTCATAACATCATTTCTGAAAAAAAAATGTGTAATATAGTAGGAATTTTGAATTGAAATTGCACGACCAGTCTAAATGACTGGTCTGGTAAATCTAGTGTTAATGATGATTAATTTGGGATAATTATGAATAAGAGTGAGAAATATTATTATAATATCACTACACGCATAATCTTTCTTGATAACTTTATCTTGATGAAAACCGCAGGACATTCCGTTGTATAGTCTAAAAGATCAAAGCGAAAAGGGAGCGTATACCGAAATATAGCAGCGTGTAGAATAACTATAGCCAAGTTTAACTAATGGGTGTAACGTTAAATCGGACTCGTCCATTAAAGGTTTTAAAATACAGCTATACATCAACTTGTAAACTCGTATAACACTTTACAATTTAAATAGGTAATGGACTATAAAAATGAAATAAATACGTTACTTAACTGCTAGAAACTCTTTACACTTTACTATTTACAAAACATCTTTTGAATAGGTTACTTTAAAAACTTAATCTGTATCTACAGAATATTACTTGTTTAGGAAACTCGTTGGACACATGATATTTGCCTACCTATATCTGCCTAGCTACCTGACCCGCTCATTCCATTATGTTAACCCCCACCAATCTACCAGTTCCTTCCCGACGCTTGACTGACTGACATAGGTACCCGTGGTGTGAGCCACGTTGCCCTCATTGTCCCGTTTTCTGTGCCCATCAGTAGGATAGCCTAGTGCCATCAGTGTTGTGTCTACCAAGTGACACCCGGGATATACCTACATACCTGTATTGGTGAGAGGGTAAAGTACCTAAATATACCTACCTATACAATAAACTAACCTAGCCAAGCACTTTCCCTAAACATTACTTAACGCCTACATTTTAACGTACAGTACTAAAATATATCGTCTACAAAGTAATATGAGATATATTATTAGGTATATATGTAATAGTTTTCCAACAACGAAAGATCCCCAAATTACATTAACCATGACCGCTGTTAAGATGTACGTGACGTCACGTCCTGTCCTTATTCGAAAGTAAATGGCGCGATATTTTTTGCTTATATATATTATTTATTATTAGTGAGACGTTTACTGGCATAATCGAGCAAGCTGTCGTAGTGGCCGAAGCAAATTTACAATAGGGGTGACCTTATAGGGGGTTACCCTAGTGTGATTTAAATCGATTTAAACTGTACGATCGTGATTTTCGTCAACTGCACACAAACAAAAGAATCACTTCTGTTTTCAAGTGTCGGAAAATACTTTTTGTCAATGCACTTGTCAGCTAAATGATACAATTAAAACGAACACTAGAGGTACTGGTTTCGATAACAAAAACAAATCAATCTTTACCTTGGTTAGCCCCAGATGGTCTTCCTCGAGTATGCGGCTGCTGTCCCCTGCATTGGGCCTGGCCCTGGCCTTGCTTTCGGGCCCAATCAATGGATTCAATGACGACCATCATTATAAACAGTCAATTATATTTACTATGTCTATAGTGACATTATATATAATATAATATAAATATATAAGAGAATAAATACAAATAAATAATATGATTACCAGACTGTATATAATTATGACGTATCATCTATATTAATTGGAACTTGTTTGATACAAACTTATTTTCTTTTATTTTTAAATAACAATCAACGTGTAATGAAATTATTTAGGTGTTTATGCTCTGTGCATTCTTAAGCCATTCATCTGATTGTAATTAAACTAACTAACGTAATTAACGTTGTACTTAAGCGTACAAATATTCATGGCTCACAAAAATATAAATAATACCATTAAAATGTATTTATACACATGTGTTAGTGTTAATGTTGCGGATCGATATTAAACCTTATTTATTAAAATAATGTCATATATTTTTTATTAGATTTATGTCATTATGTGAAAAAAGTGATGTACGATTTTATGTTAAGCTTTGCTTTGTTATTATCACTAAATAAACTTTGCTTTTACAGTTATGTACTATAATGTAATACATGTGTATTGTACAAATGGTAGAAAAAAAGCACATTATTTCTCTTTACAGAGTATCTAAATATATTGTGCATACGTATATGTGTATATAAGGGTAAATATGATATATATTAGTTTTTATGTGTTTAATTATATTAGCATTTGAACACGCCCCTCTACCTTTCGATGTCACTTTTCCCATATATGATGCTGCTGGAAGAGATTTCTTATAGAAATAAGCAGTACCTTTGTACAATTCTCTAATATTCTGTTGTGTCCTTTTAAATGTCTTTGTGTACATAAATTGTTAAATTAATAAATAAAAAAACCTTCCAATGCTACTGTTGTGATTAAAACATGCTTTCACATTTAATAGACAGATTTGATTCAAAATAGTAATAGTAGAGTGAACGTGGTCTTCAATGCAATGAGCCGTGCGATCAATGGTAGTAATATGTATCTCATTTATTTTTTACTAATTTTTTGTCTTTTTTGTTACAGGTAAGTGCCCCACGAAAGTTATCGGCGTCACTTTACAGAAAAAAACTGGTTTTATTCTGTATTTAATAAAAAATTTATTTAAAATACATTGAGTGTTTTACGAAAAATGCTTAAGCAGTGAAACGAAGCCAAATCATAGTGACAGACAGGTCTGATTAAAGACATTTAATATTCTTTCATTGTATTCAAATTCAATACGTTTCTATAAAAAAACAAGACTAAATGTAAATTTCAAAAGATCTAAGTTCTAGCGCTTAAAAATATTTGTTCCAACATTAATATGCATAGATTGTATTCACAATCGAATAGACATTGAAAAGTATTTTCGGCCAAAACTATTATGAATTCAACCTCATTTAAATGCATCTCTTTCTACTCACATGGATGGAAAAAGGACTTTATGTACTATTGAATTTAAAAAAGGAGCTTCCATGAAATAACTTTTTTTCAGTTGAATTTCAAGGAGGGCAAATGTAATCCAGTTTGTTTTCAATAAAAAAATTTTTGTTGTTTAAACCTTTTCATTTTTGTTTTAGACTTTTCATTTATTATAAAAATATAAAGCTACCTGGAGCACATTTTTGCGTTTAACAAAACCGAATTCTCTTCTGTGAATCGATGCACAATAAACGCTAATTTTGCACAAAGAATAAAGAATACATTGTAAAACTACTGTATTTCACAATACAGATATATTCATAAACTTTTTATTAGAAATTTCATCAAAAAACGTTTTAAGTATTAAATTGCACTTGGTAGACATTCCGTTTTATTGTCCCGTAGCTCGTAGCATCGTAACACGTAGCCTCGTAGCTCGTAGTTTACAAAAGCTACGATAAACGTAGCAGCATAAATGGGTTTGAAAATCTTTGTAATGCCAGCTCTTCGTACGCGAAATTAGTGGAATATTTTAAAATTAAATTTATGTTTTGATAAAAACTGGATCTAAAAATAGTTGAGTATATAGCGAACATTGACAGCAAGGATTTACACAGTGTTTTGTCATGTTCACTCGGTTGACATAACTGCACACTGCTGAAGGCATTTAGAATCATTATGGGACTTTGTTTAATTATGTATAATTTATTGAGTAATATTGTACATTTGTCTTGAGACTAAACCAATAGATTTATTGTGGTTCATATTAAAATCTACGAACTAATTCTATGGAAAAAAAAATCTATAATTTGTCAGAACGATATATCTTTTGGTGTATTGACATAATATTATTATGAAGAAGAAGAATCTAGATTTTCCTACATGTAAGAAATCTCAGAGTGGGCCCCAAGATTGCAATCCTCATGCCAATGTGGGTTTGTGGGTGGAAAGACAGAAATTTCATATAATATTCTATTCTGAGTGAACCAACGAACGCTTCTTTGTTTTCGTGATCGAAGCAAATTTGTGTCGCTACTCCAGTCGGTGGAGCTTGCTGTCTTAGTGATTCAATGGTTCTGGTTTCTATGGCAAAAACAAAACATCTTTCGCTATGGTAAGTCTATATGTCTATATGTAAGTTTATATGCTTTCCATGACTACTTCAATGACCTTTTCTTAATAACGCATAATTTGAGATAGATTTTAATTAAATGTTTTTTAATGGGAATCAGGTTATTTTAAAGTTTCTTCCAACGTTTTGTAAACTGACAAATACATGTGTGGCCAAACACCCGCTACGCTTTTAAAGAGCAGCAAGTGAAATTAACATAGATGTACAGGTTGTGATAAATATTCTCTAGCTTGTAATGATAGTATTTAATTGAACAAGGACTGCAGTTTTTACAATTTTAAACTGACTGGCGGGGTCAAGTTCTCTCATATAGACCAAGGATAACTGTAAAAATAATGTCACACTGCTACCGTACGCCTTCCACTGTTTCAATGTTTTTCCAGTGCGTATTATTTTGGTATCTTAAAATTATGGCAAAGATGTTGTAAATAAAATTTTCATTTTGTTATCACCGATGAATTAATGAATGAAGAATAAATTTTGTTATCTAATCGTGATATAAAAGAAAACCCTGTGTTATTAAATTCGATACCTTATGAAACTATAAGGTAATAATATATATATTTCATAACATTGTAATATAATTAACTAATAGTTTATCATTCAAAGTATGAGTTACATACATATTCAAAGTATGAGTTACATACATATTCAAAGTATGAGTTACATACATAGTTATGAGTTAAGTACATTGCCGTTTATTAATATATGAATCTCCCCAAAATTTCATCTTCTACTATAAGTGCATCAAAAGAAATAAGAAATAAGTCACAATTTGCTCTCTTTCCTATTCGATTATTTAATATATAGACATTACAAAACATAAACACAGAATAAGAAACGTTTATATTTGCGTATGATTATTTTTTTATTATTTACAGTTAAATCTGTATTATGGTTTATCTATTGGATATGTATATTTACCTTAGTAGTCTTTGACATCCTGTATATAGAAAATAGCGTCTGAACTTGCTCTCTCTATTTTATAGCAGGTCTATGGTCTCTGGCCCAATTTGCACGATTCCCAACGCTTAATGCAATTTACGTGAATAAGCTTTTAGATGTTCTGAATTTAGGTAAAGTATAACGGAATAAGACAAGCATTGTTTAGGATAAATTTAAACATTCTAAAATTTATTTTATTTGTTTCATTATTACACGACATTTTTTTATTGCTGTTTTGATTATATTATTCGAAATGCTTTGTTTGCAATGATAAATCTAACTTGCGTGAGGATTTAGGCTCGGGAAACAAACAGAATTGTGGCCTTTCAGAGATACCGTCAGCATTCAAATCATCGACACAACACTAATAGCTTTGTCATAATTTTATTTTCTTACTCATTTTACTTTTTTTATTAAATAAATCTTACCAGAATAATATTATTTGTAATCTCAAGAAGAAGTATTTTTATTTTCTAGTCTCTGTGACAAGATCATGCTTCTAGATGTACTGTTCTGTACCTTATATTGTTAATGGTAAGTAGTTACTTTGTTCTAAAAAAGAAAATGATACATATATCAGCTAATTGAGATGTGGAAGACATAAAACTACAAATCAAAATTCGTAACGCTTTATTTATTGATAACCTTTAAAATATATTATATAATACAAATAATAAGGTTAATATCTGAACTAAATATTAGTTGACCTTGCTGGCGAAGGGAAATTAGTCAGTGGTGCAGACTCATTATTATTTTTATAGAAGCAATTTCGAGTCAATAAGAAGTTATTATGATTACCTTTTATATGTCAGTAAAATATCCAAACATCAGAAAGAAAGAAAGTACTACGCGATCATCGCTGTAACTGAACAAGTATAACTTGGTAAGACACTATTATCTGATCAAAGACAATCGTCTATTTAAATACCAAGAGAGTCATAAGCAAAGATCCACATTGTTAAGTAAGCTTGTGACGTCATATGGAATTAAATATGGCCGAAAAGCAAGCATTAATAACCCGAAAGCCTTACAGGATTACACGCGTGGAGTAAATTCATTAACTTTGTCATAACAATGGGGATTTATCAAACAACATGAGTTGAGACATTATTTTGGGAAGTATATATGTGTTTTGTTTTACAAATTTTAAGCATTTAAAGCAGAAAATAAGGGAAAGGAGTGCGAAGGAGTGAAGAGGAGAACGAAGGAGTGATGAACTAACTATTATTTTTTAATCTATTACTTAAAAACATTGACGGAGTGGTTTCAAATGTTCTGTACTATCAGATATGTAAGTAATTGGACGAGCATTAATAACTGCCTCTACCTCTCATAAAGCAGGATACATCTCGATCTGACTTAAACTCGCTTTACCCAACATACGTCGTAAAATGTTCTTCATCAACCCGACAATACGCTCCTTGCAGATTTTTTGCTTTTGTTAAAGTTTTTGCACTTTTCCGTATGAACTACAAAATAAATATTATGAGTTTTCCATCAGGTGTATATGTACAAAAATATATTAAAAAAAACATTGTATCTTATTTTCATGCTTACATGTAATTAATTGGTAGATGTGTTTTAGGGTATTTTACTCATAACCCGTGTCAAAGCGAGAAATATGACATCGATACCGCACATCAAAAGATTTATTACAAGCTGTATATTTACGTTCACTGCTCGTATGTATGTAAGTTCTAAGTCAACATTTCCAAACCGTTTTTTGGTATCAAATATATTTTTGGATACTGAAATTTTGCAATTTTTCCACAAATTTCGTGAAATATCCTGAAGTTTTTGCGTAATAATTCTGGTGACAACATAATTTCATTATGTCTACCGCTCCAAGATGGCGGATTACATATTTTTCGAACTCCTTATTATGGGTATCAAATGATGGGCTTAAAGAGTAAAAAACATACATTACATACTAATAATATATTAATTTTATATGATTACTCTATCCCTTATACAAATATACTACATAATTATAGCAGTGCAAGCTTTGGTTCACATTATTAATTTTTATGAATTTTGAGATTTATTAGATATATTAAATAATAGCTTGTTTGTAAAAATCTTTTTGTTTCCTTTTTTTAAGTAAGTTTCAATTTTGACGTTCTCAAGTATCGGAATATATCGACGTTGTGGTTCAGAATTGTTATCAATTTGAATCAGGTCAATGATTTTAATGGAATAGTGTTTTAAAGGTTAAACCTTTAAAGGTTATACTTTTGATGTACGGTTGCTGTCAACAAATTTTACTTACGCATTGCTTTTTGAATTCTAAGGGTATTTTCTCATAACGCGATTTGAAATGAGCTTTTTTGTATTTATACTGTTATTTATACTGTTATAAATACAAAAAAGCTCATTTCAAATCGCGTTATGAGAAAATACCCTTAGAATTCATAAAGCAATGCGTAAGTAAAATTTATTTATAGTGTTATAGTTTACAGTGGTCCGCGTAAAACTCACTTTAATTTTTGGATTGGTATATTTTGTTTATTAAAATATTACTCACTCATTAATTACTTATCAGGTAGTGTCGAGTCATTTGCTGTGCTTTATATAAAAAAAATCACTACCTGAGTTTTGTCAAGTAGAAAGTGTACCAAGGATGGTCGCATTATTTTGCTGAATGCTGAGGATGATTCGCTGAGAGATATGTCATCTATACATGTCAGCCTTATTATTACTTAGTTTCATACAAGCATTCTGAAATATCCGTGAAAAGTATTTATTGTGTCGTTTAAAAAAATAAATAGTAATTTCTTAACCCCGTTTAGTAATGTGTGTAAACTTTCCGACAATGGTGGTAATTCTGCTGCACTTCACTTTAACTAAAATTAACTAATAATATGAATTTGAATGAAATAGAGGCCTCTTTCATTCTAATTCAATATGAAAGACAAAGAATGACTTAAAGGAACGTCAAATTAGTTGGCATACCATGTTTTATGATGTGCAGTAAAATGAAGGAAATATTTCTTACATTAACCACTTAAGAAACTTCAAATAACGTAACCAGTGTCTTTTACTGGTCATATTGTGACGAAAGAGTAGAACTGAACTCAAATATCATTTAGTCTATATAAAACGGTATCGGCATCACTGAACTATTTCGTCAAGGGGCAAAAGATCCAAAAAGGGATATCCACGCATATAAAATCAAAGAAGTCTGATATATAGCTTTTTTATTTCCTTTCTCGAGTGTCACTTCTTCCGCAAGGCTATATTAAATCAGAAAACTCGAAACTATTTTTATTAATTTCTGAACGAAGATGTTGGTATATTCGCTTCATCGTCTGTAGTATTATTTTATTCTCTCACCTCTTTCACAGATGACACCGCATTTGAGTAAAAATTGGTGATTTATTTAAGCATACTTAACGTAAATTCTGCGCTTGACACAGGTCAGGCCTGTCTGAGTGGTACCATCACTTAATTATATATTGCCATGACGATTCAATCGTTGCTTAATTAAATATTCTCTCTGAAATGCGTAGGATGTGCACAATAAAGCTATCAGTAGGAACGAGAAAAAAATGTCTCACACAGTTTCAAGATGTGTTAAAAAATAATTTTAAAAAATTACCTTTATTGGACACAAAAATACAAATAATGCAATGGACGGCCTTATGGTTAAAAAAAAAATTTCTTCCAGACAACAGGGTAAAATATATGGTTCAATAAAAGAGAACAGAGATTGTCCTTGAACTATTAATTTTTGACTTCATCTACCTAATGTATATCGTTACAATTTAATTGAAAATAGAACAGTTGTCATATCACGTGATATTTCGATAACTGTGTTCGATTTTCAACCTTAATACGTTTTTTATTACTAACGGCTCTTGACTTATTACACCTGATGGTAAGTGAAGAAGAAGATGGAAGTGCTGTGGCTACCTTACCCCTAATTGTTGGAGCAGACTTAGCTAAGATGGTTGTAGCTAGATAGGGACTTAGAAAAAATACTATCACCAACCAAAGTGAGAAGAAAATTTCTGCCTCCACTGGGAATTGAACCCCGGACCTTCAGCTCTCATGTAGGTGTCTCAGCTACTAGACCTCAGAGACAGTCAAACATGTCATAAAATGTAGCGTCTTTATACAGTTTCAAATCATTCGTCCATCAGTCAAATTAAGGTGATCATTTGAGGTTTCGGTGCATTGATGTTCTGAAGACTCATCCATGGCATAATGACTGATACCTGAAATACCTGTAATTAAGTTAGCTACCTCGCTATTTATACTGAAATACATAAAAATAAGAAGGCTGTGCTATACAGGCTACTACAAAGTTCAGGAATATTTAGGTGATAAGAATGCATGGACTATTTAAATAAACTTTAACTGTAATCAAACTAAATTGAAAATTAATCAAACCAGAAATGACGATACTTACTGATATATAAACATCGCACTGTAAAACAAAAAATATGTTTGTAATACTTATACATAATGACATAGGTAATTTATAAATGTCATTATAAATACTAAAGGCTGAGAGTTTCTTGCGTCGCTTCGTCTCTGCAGCTACTAATTCGTGGTGGTAGGGTTAATTGGGAATATGCATATTAGTGTTAGTTTTAATTTTAAAATAATTTATTTAATACATAATTAAATTCTATAACTGGGTCAATTTGCAAATACCCGGTTTATAACCACTTAAATTTAGCACTATTACTATTGCTATACCTTTAATTACATTTTTTTCTCTCATACATGTTCCCTGTCATGACAATTTAAAAGAACTTAGTAAATTAGTCTATTTAAATAAAGATATTCGACTTTGACTTTGACTTTGATACGAAAAGATTACTATGTAAAAGAAAAATCAATAGTATTCGAGACGTACTACTCAAAAAACTAGTAGTATCTCTCATCTCTCTCTAACACAAAGCTTTTCATTCTAATTTTTTATTCTGTAACCATTTTATCTTCGGGGGTACTCGACAATTATGCTAATGGCCTCTTGGAGTTTATAATCTGTGCAGGAAATTAGTTTTGAGCGAACAGCTGCAGACATTAGCGTTTACGAAATAACATAGACGTTGATGGAAGACGAAATGAAGTTGGATAATGTCTGAATTAGATTAATATAAACCTGAAACTGGTTTGAAATAAAAAAAATTGTTTAATATAAACAGAATGTAAAAAATACTCTTGAATTTGAAATAAAAACTTTTTGTCTTTGTCCACAAATTTTCGAAGAATTACCATCGCAAATTGGCTTTAAATTTAAAACGCCTGGATTAACATATCAAGTGGATAATTCCCCAGTAATCCATCAATAAATCACAAAATTTTCATCAATTTTCCAACTTCATGGCTACAGTATCATTAAAGCTTCTGCCAGTATCAGGAATAAAGCTTTTACAAAATGAATTATAGACGTGACCTGAACAATATGATCTCGCACTTTTCAAGTATTTTACTGAAGTAAAAGATATAACGGAGCCTGTTTTTACCTCCTTTGAGATTTTCGCTCTTCCAAATTACATTGACACTTAATGCGAATTTTTTGATTACCTTAGAACAAACCGTACATCAAGTTAGAAAATGATTCTTATTACAAAGAATGATAAAGTCTCTAATGGCATTTTGTTGAACTTGATCAGAAGTTGCACAATGTTTTTATATTGCCTTTGCTTTGTGATTTAATTTAACAGATTCAGAGTTGGAGGTGAGTTCTAAAAGTTTATAGCGGCAATATTCCGTCTTTCTTCAGGTTTACTTTTCTTGCGATATTATTATCTGACTTGTACCTTAATTATTTCACAGGTCGGGGATAGTATTAACTCCAACCAACTTTTATCTCAAACTTAAATAACTTGGAAAGCAAAATATAACGTTCGTACAGGATATGCACCTCGTGAATAGTATCATTGGTAGTGAGTCTTTTCCAAAAATTGCCACCCTAATCTAATTTTTTCCACTAATTTTACCAGATTGTTGGTGATTAGGTGAATTGCTTCGGCAGAACCCAAGTTGCCCCCGTGAAGGGCAATGGAGTTACCGGGGAGTTTTAGTGGGTATTCCCAGGTCCAATTTTATGTGGAACTGGGTGGGAACACACGCCCGCCGCTTAGCCAGTGGCGGGTAGGTCCATAAATGGATTCCTCCTTGAAAAAAAAATTGTCCAGCTTGTAGAGGGCTTATACCAACGCTTATACATATGGAGAAATTTAAATTTCACGCCATCTTTTCACAAATGTGCCTATAGTTTTAATTATAAGAAACTGATGAAGGTTTGTGCCTCCATTCACGAGACAATAATACTTCTTAGCAGCTCGTTAGTGTAATAGTTTCTAATCGAAACAGAGTAGTTTTGAAAAAATTAGAGCTGGTTACAATTACGAAAACAACGCAATTTTTACCAGGGTTGTACCCTGGATGGGTCAATCAAGGTTTTTTATCTCGATATCCTCCATACTTTGAAAGGCTAGTTGAGACATTAGGCCTGGTTGCTATGTAAGCCGCTTTCTCCCACTAACCCACATTGGGCCAGCATAGTGCAGTAATGGCCCAACTTCTTCATGTGTTTCTCCCCATGTAGCAAGGCTTGTGACCAGCAGTGGTTGATGATGATGATGGTAATTACTTTTTAAAACATGTGTCGTCCTATCCTTTTCTGTTTTAAGGGTATTGACAGAGGCAGATAACTTAATTTCAGCATAAAGAATGGAAATAGAATTGTGGCGAATATTATGCCATCTTCGATTACATGACAACTATTAACTAACTTCAGCAAGGAAGTACTTAATTAAACCGTGTATTCTATCAAAATTCCGCAGAGCAATGTTAATGTATAGTTACGTATAGATCGTTGGAATGTTTAAATTGGGTCAAGCGCTCCTCTTAGGTTTCGCCCAGACGTACGACAGTTATAATGAAAAGTCTGGCCAACGAAACATGATACGGAGCATTGACTAGGATATTGACAAATAAACTACAAATAATATCATTATGAAACACAGTAAAAATGAATGAAATTGTTAAATTTTTAGACTATGGTTAGTATCATGTTTCGTTGGTCAGACTCTTACAAAAGTTAGTTTTACTGCTTGTATATTAACGATAAGATGTCGTAGTCAACTAATATAGCCTAAATATAAACTACAATACAATAATATATATATATCATATAATAAATACAAAGTAAAAAAAAAAACGTAAAATAAATTCTAGTACTAAACATGATAATTTTCTGATTTTACAAATTTCAGTTTGTGTCTGAAAATTTTTATGTATACTAAAAACATTCCATTGAATTTAATTTCAATAGTTTGAATTGAGCATTCAAATTTGAATTTTGAAGACTTAAAACACGAAATATAACCTTATAAAGAGGCTTCTAGTATAACCAATTTATTTTCAGCAGGTTTAAAATCAGTCATAAGCTTTCATGACTCCAAAAAATCGCTATTGAAAGTCGCTCCGTTTGTTGCAAGCCTAATATGCTTCGAACTAACGATATCTATTTCTCGAACCGCTCGTTGCGTGAGAATATTGAAGAAAACAGTTCCTTTGCCTTTCTCATATCTATAATTAATTGGACAAAAAGATGTAATTGTGAAAGATAATGAAATATTCGGCCTTCGTTGCGATATAAAAACTAAGAAGAAATTGGTGACACAAAACCTCAAACATTCTGAATCTTTAAAAAAAAAAAAGAAAACTAAATTGTTATTAGATTTATTTATATTACTTTCCTTATATACTTCTCGTAATTTAATTGAAATGATTCTCCAAAAGTAAAAGGTCATTGACGTAGCTGTTTGAGCGCACTAGTTACAATTACGAAAATAAAGCAACTTTCACCATGGTTGGTTTTAGGATGGGTCAATCAAAATTTAATATCTCAAGCTTCTTCGTGTTTCAGCAGTTAGCTGTTGGTCTCGGATGATACGGCAACAGTTTTCATTCCCTAACCGTTATGAGTCAGCGTAATGTTTTTCCCTTGTAGAACCTGTACCTCTGGGACCTTTTTTTTAACGTCACAAAATCCTTTATGGATACCCAGGGAGAAACGGGGAGGCTTGCTCCCTGGGTTATGTGGGAGACACCGGTGAAAGAGCCGGCATACCCACTAAAAACTGACGATACCCATCTTACCTCATAAGTGCAGCGCGACCTAGGTAGCTCATCGCACACTTACCTATGGGACCTAGCCTAAATATATATAACCCAAGCCATGTAGGGAGAGTATTGGTGAACAGAAAGTACTAACTTGGTCAGCAAGAAAGTTAGCACCTAGTATTTTCATATCATCTTAACCTAGGAATTATGTTCTAATACAACTGTTCACATCTTATTATGACATGAAATAAAAGTAATATATTTCTCACACCCACACCCATTATATAGCCCAGATTAAGTAACATTAAGAGCTTGTGTAATGGATACTAGATAGCGGAGAAATATATAAAGTAATATATATAGAAATATACTAAATATACAACCTTGTTTAATAATAGGTTGGGGAAAAGTTTCTTCGCATTTTATATGAAAATTCTAGACTTTTTGTGCAGTTATTTTTGTGGTCAATTCCCACTTCTTCAGATATGTCGTAACAGCTGATATAGTACTGAACTTGCTCCACTTTTTCAAAAATGGCGTCTGATTTGATTCTTTGACATATCACCTTTTAATGTCATGAAAACCAGCCAGATACAAATAGTCTAGCCAACGATATTTTATAAGTTTATACATACTATATGCGAGAAGAATTTTTCCCTGACCTGATATATCCTGTCTGTCATTACGTGACCTGGAAGATATAGCTCTTATCGATAAGGTTTCTAAACCTGTTTATATAATTTCTTCATGTGAATTTTGTCTATCTACTGATAAATTTAAAATTACTTAATATACAATACTATTACGAATTTTAAATTATTTAAAACATCGATTCAAAAAAACTTAAATACATTATCTATTTTAGAAAACTGTTCGACATAAGTTTTCGAATGCATTAAACTAATTAAATAAAATGAATTCTTAATTAAATTTAGCGCAATACGGGATGTATTGCGCTAAAATCCTCCTTCAATATGATCGCAAAAATAACAGGGGTCGTATCATGTGACTTTTTAAAAAGTGACTTTTTTATCTTTGATCTTTATTATGAACTATATTATATATCTATGAACGTATTATAATATAGTTTTTAGGTTCCATCTCCACGAAATTTAAAATTACGTCATTCGTGGAGATGGATTTTAGATCAAAATTAATATTTGATAAATTTTAATATTTTAATTAGTATAAATATTTTTTAAAATTATTTTTTTATTTGTATTTGGTATGTTAATTGTAATAAAGGGCTGTAAGGGAAGCGCGAAAATCTGATCTGATGTTAATCTTCTGGTTCTTTTGTCTACAACTAACTTCGATAGTTTCACACTCGAGGCGTAAAATTTTGTAAATCGTCGCGGGCTTAAGCCTTTTTTCGTACGAGGCGGTCATGACAAGAGAGAAGCGCCTTCTTTTGTTTTTAAATACAGGTCAGGGAAAAGGAAAGAGTTTTTACTGTCTGCTGTGTGTAAAGAGGTTTATGTATATTCAGCCGAACCAATTATTATCATTTATTTGTTTAATGAATCACCTTTTTTTAATCTTGCTGTCTAATATGTAATAATTTTATAGAGAACCGAAGTTTTTATAGGGAGAAAGCGTTGGTGGGTAGCTGATTGGTATTAATGGAGCGATTTGTGTAAGCTATGAGCTGGCATTTTCTACGATGGAAAAACCTCTTTATAGAGGTATATTAAACATGTTTCAGTGCAACAGTCAATGAATAACACCTAAAAAGAGTTCTAATGCACTTTACTTGAAGTTAAACTTACGAGGCTCTTCTGGCTTCTGTTTCCCGACTTCGTCCGACGTTATTCGAACGTTTTTCCGCAGGATTCCCCTAATTATAATACACACTTTCTTTCAAATACAAGAAACATATATTATTTATAATAAAGTTACAATACAATTCCATATTTTGCCCCAGTTCTTCTTCCAAACTAGGTTAGACCTGTGTTTTTAATGACAGTAGTTCAACCTCAGTATCGACGTGATTAACTAATTATTTATTAAAATTTAAAAAAAAACAGAAAAAATTGAAAGATGAATACATACATATTATCAACTCTCAATGAGTGGGTGTGTGTGTGACCTGAGCTTTACTATGAGATCTTCTGTCTTTGTAGTTTGGCGTTAAATGCCAAGACTTCACTTTTCCATTAAAATTACGCTTAATTTTTACATCTCAAGTTTTCTATCGACCTTATTATATATTCATTAGCTGGCGGCCCGTTCTTGGCACTTCGCTAAAGTCATTTTACAGAGTATCACTGACGACAGTTTCCGTTTACCTTTATATGATTCTGACAGAAGTGTTTTTATTATGTTATTAATTATTAAATCATTATTTTAACAGTTATCTTTTGCCTTTAAATTGCTATTTGTTTAATTGTTAATGAATACGTTATTAGCGACTTGATCTTTTTACACGCACTGTTACTCGTACCTTACCAGCCTTGCTACTGGTAGAGATAATGTTCGTTATTTATTTAGTTACATTCTCAAACTGTCTTTAATCCAGAAACCTACAAAAAACCAGACAAAAGGATGTAATTTAAAAAAGAATCACACAATGCGTTCTCCTTTTGTAAGCATACCCAGATATTTCTATGTCCATTTGTTTAAAATAAATAAGATTAATCGCCAACTTAATATCTATTGACTCGACTCGACGTAAATGCAAGCTAATAGTTACGAAGTACTTTTGTTAAAAACCTACGAAGAAGTCGAAATAATTATAAAGAGGCGTGAAAAAGCACTTTTTGGGCCGGCAAGGTGAAGCTGGCTAGGGTAGTATGTTGCATGCTTCACTAGCTATCTTCACATATGGAATCCTCTACTGCTTATCATCAGGTGGTGTCGAGTCATTTGCTGAGTTTTATATATATATATATAATAATATAATATATAGTATATATTAGTAGTTAGTTGTATTAGTTGTTAGTTATTAGTTTATTAGTGTATATATTTATATAGTTTTATATATTGTAATGTTTATATATATATATATATATATATATATATATATATAAACATTACAATAATGCAGTATCACATATATATCATACAAACACACATACACACACTAAAGTTAGGTGCTTATTTAAAGTAGGTACTCAATAATCAAGTAAGAGCGCCTATTTGGTGAGGGTCGGAACTCTGTAACCAAGGGTATCCTAGTACAGGATCCGCTCTCTCACTGTAGTTACATATCTGAGTATCTGAATGTTTTAAAATATTAAATTGATCGTTTGTATCTGTATCTTCTACCATTGTAGCATTTGTGTCTGTTGTAAAATGATTTTTATTATTATTACTTACAGAACTGATATTTGTTCTTCTTTTGTTGTTTCTTTCGGAGTATTTATACGTCAATATTTAATTCTAAATAGTTTATATAAAGCCTTAATCTTAAGGATGGATTCTCCAAGTAATACCAATCTTTCTCTAAGATTCTATCCATTTTTCATGAAATGTAAAGTTACTTTTACTGAACAGCGTGAAAAGCATACGTAACTAGAAACTGGTGTTGTCACACTCTAGTGTATTGAATTATGTTGGTACAAGATCTCGTCTCATTTCAAAGAATTCAAAGTTTGACATGGTAGTCTGGGTTGTAATATTGCAATATTGATTTGAGAAACTAAAGCGTATACTTAAATGTTTCATTTGGTTAGTCAAATTAATGACTTATGACTCTGTGTTCCATGTTGGAAGAAACATTTGCAATTAATATTTTTTTGTTTTAATTTTCCAGAGTATTTTGATTGCATACACCACAATACAGATTTTCAATTAGCCAGTTATTTATTTCACTTGGCAACTTATTATCTGTGATTCAAAAAGGAAATTATCGCTCTTGCACCAGTGGATAAGTCCACTCAGTTCGTTGTCATTCGTTGTCATCGACTTTGCGACAAAAAAAACCTATTTCGAAACGCAAAAATGACATAAACGAACTTCGACATTTTCGTCGCAAATTCTCTGAAACTGACCAAATTTACTGACAAGGTTCGGCTGTTTCTACTAAATTATTTTAAGAATTTCAATTATATTGGCCCACAATAATTAAAAATTAAGTAATACTAAACATAATATTGTGTAGTCAACCAGCGATAGACCGATAAGTCTATTCTTAGTTTGGGCTAGATAATAAGTATATGTGTAATAAATATTATTAGCTTTTCAAACCAATTCTAATCTTCCCAGTAAAGGAAGGCGAGAATATTAGACGGCCGAGGATCAGGACGACAGAAAGTGGATCCCAGAACAGAACACTAAAGCCTGGCAATCATAAGATGAATACTGCTTCGGTCACATATCCAGATTAATGCCTACATTAAAGTAACCAGCAAAATTTAAATCTGTAAAGTCTTTTGAATTGACTTTGAACCATGCAATGTACTTAAATGCTATTAAATTCAGAATTTTCAATTATGTAAAGTAAAACTCTCGTTTGCAATAAGCTGCCTCAAGTTCTATAAGCAACTTTAAGCATATCTTATCTTGATGTAGAGCCAGGATTATTCCCAGAGCACGTCGACCCAATGCAATGGAATCTTTTATGCTTCCCCAATCCTAATGTCCACTGTCCTGGAATACTTACAAAATGTACTTCCTATGTACACCTTGAGTCAGCAGCCTTACATCTTCAGCACTGGGATAGCCCTTTAAGCATAACTTAAAAGTAGTGTAACACGAACGTAGTCCCAGCGGAACAAAATTGTCAATATATTTTTTCACTTATAATATACGGTTTTCTTTGGGTAACTAATTTGGGGTCATTTTGGACCACAAATATGGATACGCATCCCCAACATCCAGAGCAACAATGACCCAATTTTTAAGTATTCCAAAGTAAACTTTAGCAGTAAGAAAGTTCTCAAGAAAACTCTCGTATTCTTCAAGAAATATGTATACTGCTTAAAAGTTGTGTTATTCCGGACTGTGCATTCTCGTACATTCTTGTACGTTGTACAAGTTTGGGAAATAGAAAATAGTCGAGGATCAGTGTTTTATATGATAGCTATTTTAGTGAAAGTATAGTTCACTTCGATTTTTTTCCTTTTAAGTTTAGATATATATAATGAAGCTTTTAGCCTTAGTATACATCAGTGGTCTAAGATTATCTCAATGTAAAAGCCCGAGTTTGTGAATTCGTCTACACGGTTTGACCGGTGGTTGGGCTCTTTTTGAATCTGCTCATCAGCTATCACCATCTTATCTAAGTCTACCGCCATAACAATGAAACGGCGTTGCTGTTTCCGTTGTAAACTTGAGTACACTATACAGGGTGTAAAATAAATGAGCAGTAATGCAAGCTGTATGAAATTTAACATTGCGACTATCAAAACACCTTTTAGTGCAGACTTGTGTTAATTTTTTTCTGAGTTGGCTTACATCTATCTACTTGTTCTCAATAGTGAAGTATAAACTATTCTTATTAATATAACTTCAGTTGGTGAAACCCCAAATTGGGGTCCTACTCTCCAGCTGGAATCTAAGACTATTACGATTACGAGAAATTACTTGTTACTTCATGGGCTACCCCATCCTAAGCGAGATAGAAGTTGCCGTTTCTCAACTGGATTTTTATGCAAAGCAGTGTTATTCCAGTAATAGGAATTAAACTTTCGGTCTGTGAATGTTCTTGTATCCACACCGATTAACTAAAAGAATTATTATTTAAATAAGCTTACTTACTCGATATAAAGAAATGTTATCATTATCAACATAGCTGTACTTATTTAGAACCATCTCACATTGATGTTTGATAACGCGACGTAGTGACAGTTATGGTGATAAGAATTGTGATGATGGGAAGATGCCATGGAGGAGAATGATTTAAATCAAACTTTCTCAATGGAATCAACATTAGAACCGCGAAAAAAATATCTAATGTTCTGAATCATCAGATATTTCATCATCATTTTCATCATCAGATATGAGTGTGTAGGCATGACACAGCACAAGCCGCGTATTTCTATATGCGCTGATTCATGAATTTCTCCGAAGTTTACCTTTTGAATCATACACACTATCCCACTCGGCCGTTCAAATTTAGAGACGAATATAGGACTCTTCGTAAATATTTCTCATGTAGGATATCCTGTGCCCAGCAGTGGTATATTTAAAGGATGATAGAACTAAAGTCTGCTCGTATAATTACTTAAAGGAAAATAAGTATTAATAAGAATGTGAAAATATCCAGGAACGAAATTGGGAAAGACTGACCAAACCAAAGTTCCAACAAGACACTTGAAATATTACAAAGCTAAGGAAACAAAATTCCATAGACCTATCTGCTGATACGAACGCATAAACTCACGGGCCAAGACTAATTGGGCACATCCCTTTATCATCAGGATTCCACGAGGACGAATTTCGGGCTTAAGTAAATAATTGGCTTGATTAAGACATAATTCAGGTTCATGTCATTTGCTCAGTGTACAGTGATAACGGATAGTTAATGGTCTAACTGTCACAAAGTGTGAGAAGGTATTCAAGTACGCATTTTATCGAGCTTTACTTTAATACTCGGATAATTTCTATATTTCGCAAAGAGGAGACGAAAAAAGAAAAAAACATTAACTGTTATGTGATAATATGTATTTCTCCACTTTTTGGTAATTTCTTAACGACATGATTTGTATATTATACTAACATTGCCAAGATATACGCGCAAAACCATTATTAGATCATCCATCAAAATCATCCGGTGTTTATTGTAGACGGGAGCTTTAAGCCTCCGTCACTTGCGGAAAGTTGTTGCAAGACACTAATCCAGACTTTTCCAGATCCCATGCATATTGTATACCAAACCTCATGAAAGAAAAAAAAATGAATCTGTGTGGTCACACGGTTTTAGAATTAACACGAGTTATAACCTACTTTTTGTGATTACATCAAGATATCAGGTACATTTCTATCCATTAAGAAGAAGAATCTAAAGGTCATTTACCAAAAACCTATTTGAATAGTTCATTTAAGAGTTCCTCATAGGTTAACTTATTCAAAAGACCCCTGAGTTGACCACCGACGTCATTGCTTAACTACTTGGCGCTAAAGTTGATGAGATTAAATTTGCATCTTAACAACTTCACCGCCAAATACTTATGAAACGCCGCTAATCTTGCTACATAATACTAATTAATGCATAAGTATTATCATCTTTACTTAGATGTACAGTAGATACACAATAATTTCTTTTGCTGGGAAATGAAATACCACATTTAATATTCAGAGAGTTAATAAAGTCTATTATTGACTGATATATTTCCATTGCTGTACAGTGTTGGAGCAAATGCGGAAATAATGATAGAATCAAAGCTTTTGTTTATCTGGGATCGTATTTTAGACCCCACTTGGTACACTGAAAGTTTATTATGCCTCTGATATTTCTCTAAAACTACCTTCAATTCTTTTTCGGTCACCTATAGAAGTTTCGTTTGAATCTCAAACAAACCTCACTTGCCCGTGACGTAACATTCTCAGCGTGACTGCCCGGTAAGGCGAACGGTTTTGATGCTTTGTCCATTCCAATCTAAATTCAACAGCTCGTCGCAACGACATTGTTTTCAAACTAGGTTTAGTTGTTAGTTGCGTTGTATCACTGACGAGTTGTGAATGCAATGCAGTTGAGTTACTCAAGCGTTTGAAAGAGAGAAATAAATGATTTATTTATATAGCAAATGAACTTTATAGTAAATGAAACAAATATTGGCCCCTATTCTGTTGTGTAGACTAAATTAAAATATACAATGCTTCCGAGCCATCATTTAACGATCTTTTGCCTTATTTATCATTAAATTTTATGCATCATCTAAATGACCTCTCATTCTTTGTTAAGTCGAATCATCTTGGTCATCAATGTGGCCAAAATAGTGCAGGACACTATGAAGGCAGATGGGCTTGTTTGTACAATTCTGTCTGAAGCTGTCCAAGGAATCTGAAGCATGTTTCTCTAACATCATAATCTCAAATGCACTAATGTGGTCTAGTTGAGACTTCCTTAGACTCCATATCTCCACTCCATAATTGTAAATGTAATTAACCGTGTCCCTGCGTTCCCATTTATATTGTCTAAAGTTTGTCAAAAATCTCTAAATTTAGATTACTTTACAATTCTAGATTTTGCTTTGGACTTTCTACAATACTTAAAGTAGTTATTACTGTTCCACTATTAAACTGGCAACATTTATAAGTAAAGAAATTAGCTTTGTAGATGTAGATGAGAATAATACAAGCCATTAATAAAAGTATATTGAGAAACCTTCGCTTCTTACAGGCACTAGTTCAAATATAGTGGATGTCTGCGTTTTTCAAAGAGTTTTATCAACACAAGTTGCAGTACGATTATTTCAGATGACCTTTAATTATCAATTAATAAGATCTATTGAAATATGTAAGGTTATTTATTGAAAAGCAAATGACTTGACATCATAAACAATAGGAGTAATCCAAATGGTCGCAATAGCTAGTGCATGCGACATACAGTCCTTGCAAGCTCTATAGTACTGGACGAAAATTTGCCAATTCACGCCTCTTTTGATCCATGTCGCATTGAAGAAGGCTTACGCGTGGCGGCAAGGAATTCTGAAAAAATCAATTTAGGCATTTATGTACAATGGCGTTGATGGGTAGGATAAAAACCGCTTCAACATCAAGAATTAAGCTTCTTCGTAGTATGAAGAATTTTGCTGGTAGCAACATTTCCTATGTTAACCGACTTCAAAAAGGTGGAAGTTTTCAATTCGACTGTACGTTTCTTTGTATATTCGTAACGCAATTTCTCTGTCGGCAGTGAAGTGAATTTCAAAATTCTTTTTTTTTTCGATAAAAGGTATTCCTGCCAAGCCATGATCTGATGATCCCATCGAGGGTAGACTTCAAATTTTATAGGCACGTGTTTTATACATTTTTCAAGGTTATTCAAGTAAAGACAAAAAGTCAAACACCTATCTTACATTGACCTTAGAAACTAACCAGTGGGCATGAAGCAAAACGCGGTATGTAGGTTTAGTCAGGAGTCAGACGAAACGGCAATACACGTTCTCTGCTCCTGCGGGTCTTTTAATGCTTAAACAAAGCATTTACCTAGGGAAACACAGTGCATCCTGTAGAGGTGCAACATGTCAGTGCCCAAAGAATCTGGAAATTTCTGGAATCAAAGGAGGCAGGCAGTGAACTCTAAAGGGCTGCCACAAAAGATACTGGTCGAGGTAGGAGAATAATAGATACTAACCACTAAAGATTGCGAAAAAAGGTTTTAAACAAAACTGAAAACCCATTTCAAACACTTAAAAGCAAAAACAATTTCATGAAAGAAATATCCACATAATGTTTTTTTTTCAGAGTTGGTGCTAAGTTCTGCTACTGTACACAAGGAGTTCTATTAAAATATGAATTTCTTTTGAATTTTTTCATCGTTTTAAATATTTCACCTTATTTGTTCATCAATAATTAATATTTGGAGATATTTTAAAATAATACTTTTTTGTAACCACTTGATCTCAATAAATAGTGCCAGACAGTTCTTTTGTATGAAGAAGTACCTGACCTGGACCTGTAAGGTCAATTATCGCCCAGAGATACAGTCCATACGAAGAAGTCATTTGATATTGTACGAGTGTTGATATACTGAAGACAAGAGATATTATTACCACCCACGAAACATAGACAACTGCGCCGTGTCCGAAACAACACGTAATATAATAGAAAAAAATGTATTAATTTGGTTAAAAATGTTATTATTTTTATATGTAATATCATTTATCGTGTATGTATTCTTTAAACGTCGCCAAGTTCCCTCGAGTACTTTATTTTTAAACAACTTGGAAGATCACTTTTAGCGATAAGGTCGCCCTTTGTACAAAATCAGTTAAATGTTCTCAAGGTATTTCTCTTTTTGAATTGGCTGATGTACAATAAAGATTATATTCTATTCTATTCCAATCTATAAGTTTTCAAAAGTACGGAACAACGTAAGTTAGACATATTCTCTCAAATCTGTGATCGAAGACATCTAGTTAACCAAATTTTAAAAAAGAATGATTTTTTTGTATCTAATTCCTATTTTATACTTCTACGCCTTAGTTACGCATCCATGTACACGTGGCATTATGAGTTTACATTATCTCTAGACCATCGCCTTTATTAGTTTCAAATAAAAACTATATATTACCATGTGTCTCACCTTAAGCGTATTGATATTTGCTAGATGACGCTGTATGAAATAGATAGTTAGATAGTTAACTGACCCCGCTAGTTACGCAGATAAATTGTTGACATATACATTATATATGTTTAGTATAGTTGACAACTGTGTTAATGTTAGTGACTTGTCATGCACAGATAAAATTATTAAGGTTTCCTTGTACGGTCAATATTATATTTACGAATTTAAAAAAATATAAACCATTTTTTTTTGTTTCTGCCAGGACCAGGCACTATAAAAGTTGATCAGACACTTTTCCTTTGGTTTTTTAAAATTAAGTATGTCTGTGGTTATCCAGAACAATTAAAATTCATTCAATTCAGAAAAATTAAATAGTTCCAATCATTTTGATGGGTATAGGTGTAAGCCGTCTTAATTTAAACTCATCAAATTCGTGTGCGTTAATTAGAATCGCGCATACCGACTATAGCCGACGGGGTGCGGATAAACCCGAAACAAAATCAATATGACAATGAGCCTAACAAAATAACAGGATTACTTACTTTACAAATTAAAATTAATTAATGTGCATTTGACTTCAGTGAAGGTAAAGGCTATTGTCAATAAGCAACGATCAGCGTTTCTAAGTCTTAATCCAGTTGAATCGTTATCTATATAATTTATTATCAGTTTCTTCACAACCCACTGTTGGGCACAGGCCGTACATGGAGAAACGCATGAAGAGTTTGGGCCATAACACATCACTCCCTATAACGATCGATGAACGCAGCACAAGGATCGAAATATCCAATTTTTATTGACCCATCCGAGACCAACCATAGGAAAGTTGCTTTGTTTTGGTAATCGAAATTAATGTATTATTTATTGATTTATATGACTTATTGAAACACGAAGCAATTTATGTTTTGCTAACATAATTCCTACATCGTCAAAATGAATGAAGCATTCCTGAATCATTCGTTCTTTACATTTAATAAAGTTATTTATTGATTTATATGACTCATTGAAACACGAAGCAATTTATATTTTGCTAAAATAATTCCTACATCATCAAAATGAATGAATCATTCGTTCTTTACATTTAATAAAGTGTAAAATATTTTCGTCGCGAATTTGATTCTTAAAAGAAACCATATTTTCCTTTCCCACCTAATAAGCTTATGGAGTAATAAAAGATGACTTTAAAAATACTTTTCATAAAACCATTCCATATTTTTATTTCAACTTCTACTGTTAAAAAGTATTTAATACTTATAGGTTTTTCAGAAAGTTTTTATACGGAAAAAAATATTTAATATTCACACTGAATATAAAATATTATTTTTACGTATATAAAAGAAAAAACCAATTTTTAACAATAAGAGTTATTGAACTGAAACTTCTTATCAATTATATTCATGGTACATCAATTAAAAGGGCTCTGCTGTCTAGTGGCTGAGGTCACCTGCTTTAGATCTGGTGGTTCAGGGTTAAAGTCCCAGTGGGGGCATAAAATTTCTGGTCAGTTTGGTTGGTAATAATTCTTTATCTAAGTCCGCCTAGCTAGCTCCCATTATCTTCCCTAAATCTGCTATCATAAAGATAATGTTAACAGCATTGATGTCTTCCGGCAGTTGGATATAAGCTAGCCAGTTCCTCTGTGATTGAGGAATGAAGGTGTTCTTCTTCCATCTTCGGCCTTTTTCATATACCATCAGGTGAGATGATCGCCAAGAACTCTTTAATAAATTTTTGGCGATGATTACTATGTGAAGAATGCTGTACACGCCTGTAATACATCAGGACATTTTTATCATGTTTGTGTTTTTGTACAGATTAATGTGTATGCTGTTGGTGTGTCTTATGAAAATAAATAAAATAAATAAAGAACTACCCCTTAAGAATAAAAGTAAATTGACCTTTATTATATAGATATAGATTCAAAATATCTAAGACACAAGTTACCAATTTTACTCAGTTTAATTATTACTTGCATAATAAGGAGCTAGTAATCATTTAATATATTATACTGACTTTGTAAAATGGATCTAACAATAGAGAATCCAGCATCCTTGCTGTATGATTGATCAGACAACGACTAATTTAAAGTCCACTTGGGCTTATCAATCAAACTGTGGTAGCACCTAAACACAGCGACGTGTAATTTAATTATAACTAACTGTTTAATTACAATAAAGTCCAGAATTACAATTGGTAATATTACTTAAAAATATGTGAAAATAATAATAAAAATTGAGAACCTGAAGTAACAGTGAGTAGAAAATAAAGCACTGAAGCCTGACGGCTGTTCCGGAGGGAAGTTCCTCGAGTGGTGACCACGTACCAAGGTAGGCCTACAACGTGGAGCGATCAACTGGTAAAGGTCGCGTGTATCTTCTGAATAGCTTGGAAATCCTCCCAAAACATGGAGCTATATGGTAAAAGTCGCGTGTAGTTTCTGAATATAGACGCTCAGGATAGCTTGGAAATATTTGGGGGGGACCTCTGTTGTATAATTGGTTTTAAATTAAACTTTATGTAAATGACATGAGTATAAAGAAGAAAATAAAAAGTGTCACTTGTCATGAAGACTTAAGCAATGGTTGTTTTATGTTAATATAAAATTTAAATTACTATTTAAATGCACAATATTACAACCTCTATCCAGTCGCCTCTCAGCCGATATGATGGTATATGAAACCCCATATTTTAACTGCCAAGCATCAACTCTAATTTAAAGAATTCAAACCCAATATTAATATTGAATGTCTGAAAATTTCCGCCCAAATGCTTGGGTCGAGTTTACTAACTTCTTGTTTCTCATCATAACAAACTTTGGATAAATCTTTACTTTGCGTGTTTTTATTTAATAGAGGCATACCATATTGCGTAACCTCGCTGACTAATACAGTTATGCGTTGTTTGTGTTAGGTAAGTTTTTATCAAAACAATGTTCTTCAAACAAGAAATTTGAAGAAAAGACCGCTTTTGTTATGAACACTATAATTTCAAAACGATTATTTCTATTTTCATAATCCGATTTCTACGTTAAAGTTAAATAAGTATTAGTTTTTAAATATATTCGTTGTTTTCAATAACAGCAGCCTTTGGGGTTTGAATTGATGAGAGAAAACAAATGCGTATATGTTGAATATGTTTGTTGTACAATATAAATTATAAATACAGACAATTTTATAGATACACTCTGGTTACATACAATCTGAGCAAGACATATAAAACAGCTTCCACAAATTGTAGAAACTCAAACGTTTTTTATTTTTCTAACTTATTACATTTGCATGCGTAATATTGTTGGGTTCTACCAATATTACTTAAAATACGCATGTTTAGAACCAACAATTTGTTGAATAATTATGCAAATCTTGTTAAAAGAACTAATGATTACACTTTTTATAGACTCCAGGGGGTTCAATTCTTTAAGGCCAAGGTCTGTGAATTTAAAATATAATTAAAAGATCAGCATTAACTGAGTTTTAAAGCCTGGTAAGCAGTGGTTTCACCCTCGATGAATTAATACAAAAATATACTTAATGTTAAGAAAATTATATTCAGATGTATATTTGAAACGTTATTTTTTGATATTTACTTTTGTGAATACTGGGACAATAGTATTGTTCAACTGAAATTGTAATTAGAAATAGCTGAATACGATATTTTCAATAAATCAGAATTAAAACTGATAACAATGAATACATTCTCAAATGGAACTTTAGTCATTTGTTTGGGAAAAGCGTATTTTGACGGCGAATGAACAAAATAATTTACGATATTCCTCTCTAAAACAATAATGAGGGGTTGGTAAAAAGGTTGAATATTAATTTTTTAGAATAGTCTGCTTTTCATATTAACCTATGAATGCGGATTTCTAGTCACACGGACTACTTAGTAGTGTCTTTAACCTTTTCTCGCTTTTAAATCCGAATTCAAATACCTACAAAAGAAAAATAGTGGCCAAAATTATGTTGACATTCAAGAGAGTAGATTTAGAGTATCTACTATATCTAAGTAAGTCTCTTTCGTTTTATCTGAATCAGAAAGAAAGGGATAGTTTGATTGCACGTGCCTCACATTAGTTCTCACTTAGACGATCCATACAATTTAAATCGGCATTATTTTACATACAAATGTAAAATAATGCCGACGTTACATAAAGTAGTTTTTTCAGTAATTGCAGAACAGAATAGTGTTTAATGTGACTTAAGTCATGTATTTATCGTAAGCTCAAAGTAAATTTAATAATAGTAGTTAAAATAATCAACTCATAATATTGACTTGAATTATTTCAATAAATTCTTAACGATTAATCGGCTGATAGTAGCGCAACTGATACATCTAAAACGAAAAAAGTAAAGTTTATCGGGTGGTGTCGAGTCATTTACTGAGTTTTTTATAAAAAAAAGTTAACCTGGATGAAATGTTGAATCTTTGAGTGCTTGCATGAGAATTTTGAGTCTCAGAGACTACGAGTAGTTTCAAGAATTAACCTTCTAAAGTAACGTTGAGGTTGTAGATATTTATGTATCATTCAACTTGAACAAAAGGAAGCGCTTTTTCTTATCTCGTCTAAAAAAGTCCAGAGCAGGAGAAGCAATAAGGAAATTGAATAAATAATTTAAGTTTACCAAGCAGTATCCCTTCTACTTTTGTGGAACTCGTAATTCGAACACTGTGGTCATAACGAAAATACAGTAACTTTCGCCGCGGTAGTTCTCTGAACGGATTAACTAAATTATTATCTTTCTTTTTAACGCCTCAACGGTTTAGTGACGGAAACCATCTACTTTATATCTACGATAAAATTACATTGCCTGAATTAACAAAAATTCTCATTACATATAAACTACTTAACAAAACTGAATTAGATTTAATTGGGACCATATGGCATCGCAAAAAAATCACGTAAATTGAATCAGAAATCTCGGGGAAATCGGTATACATACATAATAAGAAATGCCAATCGAATTTAGAACTTCCTTCTTTTTGAAATCGTTAAAAATGACAAAGAGATGGATATTTTACTGACATAAAATTGATATTTTTTTCCAATTATTTGGCCTGGTAACTAAGACCTTTAAGCCATATCTTCATTGATGTAGTTTTTATCTTTATTTATGGCTCCAGGATACTGGTGCAATGTAGCCCTTTGCCCCATGGAGTTTTTGACGACTAATGATAGGCCCCGCTATTTTGTTAATGACTTACGAGACCATTTTGAAAATGGAATGCAATGTAAGCGATTATGATAAAATGATTCGAAAATGGAATGTTATCATAATGATTACGACGAAATGATAAGTAAATGTGAATGAAATCATATAATGTTTTTAAATAAATGAACTTACCCTACAAATGAATGAATGGAAATGAAACACTGAAAAATCTCACGTAAGTCACTAATCAACGCTGAATGATGTATTCCATAGATTGCATGACTTAACGATCATTTTTACCATAAAACTACACCAATTTCATTACAAAAACAACACTACAACGCAATATATGAAATAAAATTACGCGCCAAAAACTCCACATTAAATTGATTACAACGACACGAATGAAGGTGACAGTGTCTACGTTTCGAGTGACCATTAAAGACTGTGGTTGACATATTAGTTAAGTTTAATAGTTCCATCTTTGGAGTCGGTATTATAACAGAATTTTCAACTTTGTATTATGATTTTGTAATCAATGATAAGCAAAACCAGATAGATGAGATTAATTATAATAAACTAAATAATATATAACTACGACAAGTTGGTTACTTTTGTCCTCTGAATGTCATGTTTAATCGCTGTTTATGAAAAATAGATAGATAAAACATTTATTTCCATTTCTACATCACACACAATCCATCCAGACAGTACATAGATTAAAAGACAGACATTTTATAATAAAGGAACAACAAAAACATTTTATAAACAACATAATAGCTAAAACAAGGCATTTATTGTTACATGAAAAGTAGGTATTTCGACACCAATCCCAGTACACCGAGTTCATGTTTATTGTCTCCCGATAACAAGTCATATATCATTGGGTGGACGTTTATTTCACCGCAAATTTTTCGTCACAATTTTTTATGTGTTATGCTTTGAGCTATGCATAAAAATATTATGTGACTCACGAGAAATATCACATTGGTACGAACACACACATAGTACGTATGGTTTCAGAGGTAACACGTTAACATGGTTGAACGCATTTAAAATATATCACGCTAATATCGTTCTTGTATGAGGTTTTTGGAATTTTTAACTCTGTATTTTCTATTATGGTAACATTGAAGTCTTACGATCACACAAGATTGATGTATGTCAATAATAATATTTAAGATAACAAAATACAGTTACAGAATAAATTGAAACAACAATTATTTTGATAACTGATATTTAATTAGGCGTATAGAAAATCAAAGTTTGGAGAACAAGTTCGTTTTATAATAAAAAAAATTATCAAATAACTAATACAATTTCCTTAAAGTATTTTTAAACCATTTACATTAATATTATATTTAATTCGGCTATCGAACGGAGTTGCGCAGTAATACAAACAAAATACCACGGCGTGACGTCATACCACATTACCAATTTCAAAGTAGGGGAGAGTCAAAAAATATGCTATTCAAATGATATCTCGGCGAGTTTCCATGCTATGGAGGCTATTATTTTTCAAATATTTTTACAGTCACGCTGTCTTTTAATAACAGACTGAACAAAAAATTGTCATCATTCCAAATAAACTCCTGTAAAGTTGTTGACAGTGACACTGAGATGAAGTCCAAAATGTCGTTAAAAATTTGAAAAGCAAAGACTTGTGTTTGAAAAGATAAACATTCCAAAGAGTCGAATTGTATTATAAAGTGATCGTTAAAAGATATTATAGAATCACAGTCAAAGTCAAAGTCAAAAATAACTTTATTTAAATGTCTATTTATTTACTAAGCTCTTTTAAATCGTCACAACAGGGAATATGTATCAGTAGCCGGGTTCACCTTTAAACCTTTAGGTTTGGGGTTCAAATCTCATTGGGGCAGATATTTTTTGGTTTGATAGTGGTAGGGTAATTACCGTCATCTTACATAATTCTGCCACCATATCAATAACGTTAACACCATTGTTGTGTCTGGCATTCGGAGGTGAGCTAGCCATTTTTTCGGTTGAGGCTATAGCTCACTTCTATCTTCAGCCTTATCATCTCTTAGCATCAGGCTCACCTGGTGATAAGTGATTATAAGGCCAGGCCAATATTAAAACAAAATCTGAACAAGTTTAACCCTACACTTTTACTATCTTAACATGAAATCAAAGAAGTAATAATTGAAATACGCTTTTAAATTCAATGAAAACCCGATAAATCTCTGATTAACCTAACAACCTGGCCTCAAAGCGTGGGAAATGAGGCTTCACCCAAGATGGCGCCACTTCCGGTTGAGTCGTTAAAGCTATTATGTTGGCAGCGCTCAAGAGGCATTGTTATTCTAAAGTTTAGTCGAAACGGTTATAATTGTTTTAATTAACAAATAATAGGGTTACCAATTAAAAACTTCTATAGTTTCCTCATCATTGTGAGAAGTTAAAGAATAAAAAATTTAATTGTTATTTTTACCTTAAATTTTCTTCAATGCCAAAGAAAAGATACAAATATACCTTCACACAATATCTTTTACTGAAACACGTAAGACGAAGCAGTGTGGGTAGTTCCATATTTTTGATTGCTTATTTCATTCGTTTGACCATTAGCATTCTGGGGTTTTCTCTCAACAAGTTTAAGACAAAATATTTTATTTGACGTGGCTATACAGAACGTCAATCTAATAAAAGTGATGAGTTCATAAATTGAAATTACTTCGATTTCCCTGTAAAAAATGTGTTTAAAAATACTTTTTGCAATTGGAATATTGACAGGGCTGACGGATTGTATTATTTATTAAATTATCCTCAACAGGTGAAACGCAATGAAACAACAATTTATTTAATAGCTTACGTAAAATTGGTTTTATAATCATTCAAAGTTCGGTTGCAAGTTCATTATAAAAGAATTAAATTCATTTTAAAACAATATAATTGATAACCAGAACATATGATATAGCTTTCAAACAGAGTTGCTCCGCGATACATACAAAATACTACGACGTCATACATTGCCCGTTTCTTAAGAGCGTTTTTGGACAAGTAAAAGATTCCATCCATTCCGTCATTTTACGAAATAATTATTTTATTTTTCTGTTTCAATAATGTTATTGAAAGATAAAAATAGAGATAGATAGATAGAGAGATAGTTTGATATGAATCTAATAAAAATTGTCATCATTCAATGCTTTTCTCTTCTTTGATTAAAATCTTCTGTTACTGTTTTTATGCTCTATTTTGTCAGTCTTAAGGTTCACGATTGGTTGTTGATTGTACTGCCAGTTAAACACATATTGAGTCCATGACTTTGTTTTATGAATGCAATAATTATAGGTCATAAGAGGCATTTACACCTCTTGTTTCTTCAAAGTGAACTGATACGTTCGATACGTACTATCAAGTGTTTACCTTGGACCATTTACTTGCTCCACTTTCTTTGAACATAAAAGAAATTCAAAGGCCAAATTTTGTGTCTGCATGCTTTAGCGTTTGTGTTTAAGTGTAGGGCAAGTTTTAAAGAAACATCACGTTGATGAACAAGTTGATCAAATGATGGCTATTGTTCAAAATTCTTACTGTTCGATAAAGATATTTTAAAGTAACCAATAATTTATGACCGTCTTAAAGAAATTTGTTCACAACTTCACGCGTAAAGAGATTTCGTTACCCAATTCTTGTTTCACAGCTAAAGTATGTAATTACTTACAAGCATAGGTATTCCCTTCGTCATATTAAGTAGGCCAGCAAGGTCGCTAGCGCTATGTCATATACTGCTCTAGCTTTATATGTAACTTGCAACTGTTTTCTGTTGTATTTATAATTAGAATTGCAACTATAATATTTACTAGCATTTTCTGTTGTATTTATAATTATACAAATACGATCAACGTTAAATGTGAATTTATTTAAATCTTTACTATAATTTAGAATACGTCTATTCACTCCGGTTCCAAAAGTTTCAATTCCAATTTGTAAAGAAAAGAAAAGGCAGTTTTTTCCATCGTTATCTCAACACGTCGATTTTGTAAAACAAAATCTTTAATTAGAAACTTCCCTTTGATTCTTTATTCCTATTCTGGATATTTCCGAGGTAAGTGTATATTTGTGTGATAATCCGATGAGAAAAATAAAACTTATTTCCATAGAAAGTAATATATTACTAGTTTAAATAAAAACATCGGATAACAAATAGAAGTTCAATCGATAGGCGTGAAAAATTGTAACAGAAAAAATAATAGAAGAAAAAACAAAAGACGAACGACGAAATAAAAAAAAAAATAATAAAGTTGAGTCGACCTCCTTGGTTTTCTACATAATGCCGCCCCCCTTGAACTATCAGAGTTCAACAGGTAAAATGCAAATCTTGGTGACAGGTCGTTGAATGCAACCAGTACTAGTTTGTACTGTCACCACTCGTACAACTTTATCTTGACCAGGATGAACAGCGACAACCCGTCCCAATCGCCACTTCGTTACTGCCTGATCTTCTTTTATGACTACCATTGCTCCAACATTTATATTTGGGTTTTCTTTGTTCCATTTTTGTCGTTTTTGCAGTTGTGATATGTATTCGATACTCCATCGTTTCCAAAATTGTTGTCGCATCTGTTCAATTCTATGGTACCTTGTCACACTTCTCATTTCAACATCAGGCATTGGCAAAGAGTTGAGTGGCCGACCAATAAGAAAATGGCCAGGGGTTAATGGTTGGAAATCGTGTGGTGAAGATGATAATGGAGTGAGAGGACGTGAATTTAGAATAGATTCGATTTGACATAATGTTGTTGTTAACTCTTCGAAGGTCAAGTGAGCTGATCCTAACACCCGTTTTAAATGAAATTTCACCGACTTTACAGCAGACTCCCATAGCCCACCGAAGTGTGGAGCATGAGGTGGAATAAAGTGAAACTCTATATTATCGCTAGTAAATGCATCGACGATCATAGTTTTAATTTCATTCCAACCGCCTAGAAAATTGGAACCATTATCGCAGTATATGTGCGATGGCTTACCACGACGCGCAATAAATCTTTTCAATGCTAGTAAAAATGTAGAAGTTGACATATCCGTAGCTAGCTCCAAATGGATTGCTTTAGTTGTAAAACAAATAAATAAACAAATGTAAGATTTCAATAGTTTAGCACCGCGACCCTTTTGTTGCTCATCATTATTGGGCCTGCGTAATCAAGGCCTGATGTATTGAAAGGTGGTGCAGGAGTAACTCTTGCCAATGGAAGGTCTCCCATGATTGGTTGAACAATATGAGGTGACATTTTTACACATGTTACACATTTATGAACAGTAGTTTTAGCCAAGTTACGACCATTGATTGGCCACCTTTGACGCACATTGGCTAACAGTAATTGAGGACATGCGTGTAGTGACCTTAAATGTTCCTGTTCGAAGATTCTCCTTGTTAATAAGCTATTTTTAGGTAAAATGATAGGGTGCTTAGCTTCATAACTAACATTGGCTTGTTCAATTCTACCACGAATACGAAGAAAGCCATTTGGACATAAAAAAGGTTGTAAATTATACAAGGTACTTTTAGTGGATACAGTAGAATTAGATTTTAAGCAATTGATTTCATTTGCAAATGATTTGTTTTGAGCGTCTTTGATAAAAAAATCTAAAGCCGTACATAGTTTTTTGCAACACAAGGGCCCCAATTCAAGTGGAGCATTAGACTGTCTAAGTCTAATGTTAGCTGCAAACCTTAGTAAAAAAGCGCATATCCTAACGCATTTAGAAAGACTTGAATAATTGTTTAACAAGAAGTCCGCTAAACTTCTATCATTATAGTTGGTATTTACATCAACAGCAGTAACCGCATATGAAGGTACTTTCCGTTCAGGTAAATCTACTTGACTTATATTAATATGCGTAGACCATTGATCATCGCTTTTAAATAAAAAATCTGGTCCGTGCCACCAATTTAATTGTTGTGATAAATTTTTAGTTCCACGCGTAAGTAAATCAGCAGGGTTATTTTCACTAGAAACATATCTCCATGTATACCTGGCCATAGATTCTTGAATATGTACAACTTGTTTGTAATTTGTACGACCGCTAGAAAGTCGTTCTGTAGTTTCTTGAAATATTTTTTCGCACATATGTTGACCTTCATTCCATGGCTTGGTGTCTGTCACTTCTTCGGTTTCCCAAAACTTTTCCTTTAATTTATGAGTGTCATTCATGTCTTTAGAAAAATGACATGCAAGTTTATTAGATGAACAGAAACTACCAGCTAATATCCATCCCAGCTTTGTTTCTTGAAGTATTGGTTGGTTGATCTTGCAATAAATTTTTCTTGGTAACAATAGATCCCAAAATAGTTCAGCACCAATCAAAAGGTCTACTTCAGCTTGCCTAACGTTAAAAAGTTCTGGATCTGCCAGCGGAATGTTGTCAGGAATATCAATTTTCATAACTGACACCTGGTATGCTGGCAAGGGCTCAGTGATCTCAGGAATAATATAACACTGTAAACATTTTGCAAAATTATTCACCATAGAAGTTAATTGAATAGTACACTTGTTTTTAATAATTGTTTCGGCATTGTTAATACCTGACACTTGAATGTTAACTGGCAACTCTTTAACACCAAGTTTTGTAGCTAATCTGTGAGAAATAAAACACGAAGAACTACCGCTGTCCAATAGAGCTCGCACGACATAACTTTCACCTGATCCTTTCGAAATATTGACTAATGCAGTAGACAATAGTGTTTGCTTCGTCGCATTAGCAGATAATGTTATTTCCTTAGTGGGGAGTTTGTTGGTTTTTTCCGGTTCTGACAAACCCACCTCTTCTTCTGTTCCGTTGTTCCAAATGTGAAGCAAAGTATTGTGGCGCTTCCTGCACTGACGACAACTACTATGACGACAATCTTTGACTGTGTGCCCCTTTTGTAAACAGTTGATACACAACTTTAGGTTCGCCACGATTTCATGTCGTTTACTAGGAGATTCCTTTAGTAGATCAGGACAGTTATAAATTAAATGCTGCCCCTTGCAAAAATTGCACTTGAATGTAAAAGTATGTCCTACATCAGAAGATACGAAACTTTTGTTTGGCCTTGAATTACTCTTAAAAAATATATTAGAAGGTTTGGTTACACTGTCGCGTAGTTCTAACGTTTCTAACAAATCTGCTCTACCTTTTATAAATTGACTTAGACTAGCGTATGTTACAATAGACAAAGAACTTCGATGTTCTTCCCACTCTTTATTTGTAGTAATATCTAATTTAGAAGCAACAATGTGTATCAATAACGTGTTCCAGCCGTCAGTATTTTCACCTAACGACTCCAATGATCTTAAATTTTTATTAAAAGAGTCTATAAACTCCCTTAAACCCTTTGAAGACACTTGAATTTGTTTTGCATTGAACAAGCCTTTTAGGTAATTATCAACTAAAAGTCTTTTGTTATCGTACCGTTCCACTAACATATTCCACGCAATGGTGTAATTCGTAGATGTTAGTTCTAAGGAACTAATTAATATTGCTGCGTTCCCTTGTACACTCGCCCTTAGATAATGAAATTTTCCAACAGAATCTATCTCATTATTATTGTGAACCAATGAAATAAATATATCCCTAAATTCTAACCAACTATTACAAGAACCGTCGAATTTTGGAAGCGAAATCGTAGGTAATTTAATTTTATACGGTCTTAACTTAGGCGATTCATTTGGAGTACCATGGGTAAAAATATTTTTAATATCTTTATTTACCACGGAACCTGCTTCGCTGACTTGAGAAGGAGAGCGTGAACGATTGTAATCCTTAGCTAATAAAGACTTGGCGAACGCCCCACATTCAAAATACCTATTTTCAAAGTCTTCTCTTTCATTACTTTCCTTCTCAAAATCATCGGTTAAGGTCTCAATTTGCCGTTGCACTTCGTCAAATTCATGTAATAATGGTTCCAAGTTCTTTAAACGGAATTGAACTTTACTCTCCTCTGCATACACTAGTGAAACATGAGGCTCGAATTGGCTAAAATATTTTTCATGTCTAGTTAACTTTCCTTTTATAATTGCCCTCTGCCTAATTAGTTGGGCAACTGATAATTCCATAGAATAAGCCATTATGTGTATTTAATTTTAAAAAGACCAAAACGAAAAATATACGAAAATCGTGTAAACGCCCCTTATTAATATAAAGGCGTGTTTAAACACTAGATATAATCAAGCTTTTGAAAACAAATGACGATCTGTCAAATCGAATCTGTAGGGAACTTTGGCAAAATTATCGATCGGTTTTTTTATATGAAAAATTAAACTTTGTCAAACGAATGAAATAAAATATTATGTCAAGGAATGTTATATGAAAATGAGATGATAGAGAAATGAAACCACTTTCCTGTTAGCCGTCCAAACCTCTTGCTTCTATATATCCGTCGAAAGCGCCCCTTTTCATCGATGCCGTAGTTACTGTATGTATGCCGTAGCCGTGGACTCTCTCGCAGACGTAAATTGTGACTCCGTGACTGCTACTCTTCTACGTTGCCGTTGTCGTGTAACCCGTAGATGCCGTAGAAACCGTAGAAAGTAGATATTCACGAAGATATTGTACCCGTAGATCGTCAATGAGAGGTAATACTTGTGCGTTGCTATTGTTGTTCATCCGGCGTAGTTTAGGACCAATGTATATTTGTGTGATAATCCGATGAGAAAAATAAAACTTATTTCCATAGAAAGTAATATATTACTAGTTTAAATAAAAACATCGGATAACAAATAGAAGTTCAATCGATAGGCGTGAAAAATTGTAACAGAAAAAATAATAGAAGAAAAAACAAAAGACGAACGACGAAATAAAAAAAAAAATAATAAAGTTGAGTCGACCTCCTTGGTTTTCTACAGTAAGTACAAGGTACTTGAACGAATTTTAGATTAAACATTTGTTCAACTGTTGTTGGGGCATTTCCTTTTGTTTCTGTACTTTTGTTTTTAAATTCTTTCTACATCTGACCATGATAAGTTTCAAAAAGATGTTTCTTTGTGTTTAAAGTATTTTTCTTTAACACTAGATTTACCAGACCAGTCACTTAGACTGGTCGTGCAATTTTAATTCAAAATTCCTACTATATGACACATATTTTTTTTCAGAAATGATGTTATGACTTTTGTAGCTATAATTAGAGAGTACGTTTTATAAACATAATGTTATTTTATATACATTAGTAACAAATATAATTTTTGTTGTTGACATATATTCAAATCGCTGGTATATCTAGTGTTAAACACTTCAATGGTGAATCCAGCGAAAAGAGTGTCGTGGAATTATAATCACAATTAAGTTGAATATTTTTCTGTTTGTGAATGATAAGTGTGTAGCGTGTGGGATAATAATAAATATGTATTACATTGGTGGATTTAGTATATAATACACTCATAGTATATTCTGAGTGACTACGTATATTGTATTTATATCCGATTTATGAGTATATACCTAATATATATATATATATATATATATATATATATATATAGATTATAAATTTAACATTTTAAGCAAATAGATGTTCGTTAGAGTGTAAATTTCGAACCACTTGTATTTTTTATTAATAGTGTGAAGGTTTTAATTTACCATAGAAGGAAAATTTGTTGAATTGTTTTATTGTCGGTTGATACCTATTTTATATTTTAAATAAATAGTCATATAAGCAATTTTTACAAAATAAATAATGCACTTTCTGTAGCTATATTTAAGTTTCTAGCTTATTAAATAGCATGTAAAACATATAAAAACTATTATAATGGTATGTGCTAAGTTGAATCGTCTCCTATGGCAATAAGATTTATATCAATATAACAAGTGAAGTAAATTTTACAAGAAATATTTACTTAAGTTATTTTACAATATTAAGTTCTATTGAAATCTTCACAATTGAGTATTATTATAACTAATTCCTAGGGTTAATCTCTGTTCAGAATTTTTATTGACAAGCTATGAAACTGACTGTAAAAAATGTTATTAATTCAACCCTTTGAAACGAAAAGTTCGACAATTAAATTAAGTGCCCGTCTGGAGTTATAAAGAAAATTACTATTTTTGATATCTTAATACTTGAAATTTTAGTATAATTTTTGGTGACTTACTCCACAACAAAATGGCGTCTTCAATTTGTCGTAGTTAAACTCCAAAGCAAAGGAATACGTTACATCGGTATCCTTAAGAGATGAGATGGCAGAAATGTATTGTGTAGGTAAGAATCTTGATTAAATAAATATATTTAATCGTTCCAGAAATGTTGTTGGTATTTTTAAGTACTTAACCGCAATTTTACACTTAATCCCCTACATTTTTGAATTAAAAATACAAAATATGTAATCTAAGTAGAACATTGCCATTTATTGTACAACACTGCCTCGAACTTCGGAAACAATAAAGTTTTATCATTCTGGACATTATATTTTATATTTTTATAACCAAAGATAAACGGTTTACGACTCATTCCGTTTTTAAGATTATATCAGTCGTAGCGTCATTTGTTTTTGAAGTATTTATTTTAAAATCTTATTGTTATAAGGTGAGCGCTCGAAGCGATTTCTTCCAGACCTTTGCAACTTTTTATCACCAGTTATCAATCTCTTTAAAAAATGTTCGCTTTCATTATGTCTCAATAAATAAGCAAAAATGTTAATTAAGTTTCTTTCAGTGAGCTCGTGTGGCACCAAAAAATTGAGCTTTTTTCAAATGGGTTAAAACTGTTTTATGGTCAATTCCCAGTTCTTCAGCTATGTCGTAACTGCTGACATGCCGATCTTGCTCCACTTTTTCAAAAATAGCGTCCATTTTATCCGTAACACGGCGACCCGAGCGAGATGCATCTTTAACATCAAAATTCACGGATTGAAAACGCTTAAACTATCTTTGTGTTACTCTTACTGACACTGAATTAGGTCCATAAACATCACAATTTCGTGACTTGCATTGCTTTGTTCCTTTTTTGTAATAAAATGTATCTAATTTCGGCATACGATTCGCTCATTTTGACAGAAAGAAAAATGGTGGGAAACAAAATTTTCATTTCTTTTGAAATATCACCTTTTTAATGACATGAAAACCAGCCAGATACAAGTACAGACAATGATATTTTATTACAATACATACTATATGCGAAAACACTTTTTCCCCGACCTAATTTTATATTTCCCTTTTTATAACAAATAATTTTAAAAATTATTAAATAACAAAGAGTTTTTAGTAAATATCACTATTTAATTAGAACCGATCCACACGCCAACATCCCGACCTAATCTAATATTATGTGTACACATATAGGTCGGCAAATTTACGTCGCTTTAGGGGTTTAGCAGAAACAGACGATTAGTGTGTTTTATTATTTGTCCTTGTTTTAAGCTCAGTGGGGCGTTGATGGAATGATATGCTTTTAAAGGTTTCATCAAGCATCAGCCTTTAAATTATCTTTAAGGGCTTACGCTTGACAAAGTCTACAACCGCATATAACATCGTAATTCCATTGCAACGATATTTTGCCACATATGGCTCAAATTTGCTATCGAAGGTTTTTCTTTTTTTTAACAGTAAACAATAAACCTTTAATCTTTCTAAAATAAGGAATGAAAAATTCCAACAGTATAGATCGCAGTGATATAATTCGACAAGCTAAAAAGAATGTGACATAAAAATAGAATACAATATTATTAGAAAAAATATATGTCATAAACAATGCAGCCAGGGTGTTGTATATTATAAAGTTATATTATAAAAAGGTTTGGTCTAACACCTCCCCGTAATATAAACACCCTGTATATATACACCACTATATACAGTAAATGCATTATCAAAAGTACACTAACAACCACAAAACTTACATCTATATAAACACACACTTTAACACTATTTATACACAACTCAAATCACTCAAAAAATAAAACGTCCGCGTCCTAGAGTAAGTTTAAACTAAACCTAAACATTTTACAAATTTTACATGTTTAATATTTGGTAAACTCTTAGTAAGGACATCGGCGATCATATTACCAGTAGGAATGTACTCAGCAATTATTTCATTACTGGTGATAGAATTTCGAATGAAATGATGCCTAACGTCAATGTGTTTGGTGCGCGAATGATGAGTGTTGTTTTTAGTGAGTTGAAGTGCGCTTTGATTGTCGCAGTACAGCGTAATTGGTTTGCTGTATTGAAAAATATCCTTTACCAAATATTTCAGATATATGGCCTCTTTGCAAGCTTCGCTGAGTGCCATATATTCTGCTTCGGTGGTAGAAAGTGCGACAGTGCGTTGCTTACGTGATTCCCAGGATATGGCTGAGCCACTGAGCATAAACACAAAGCCAGTGTAGGATCTGCGGTCTACGAGGTTAGACCCATAGTCTGCATCAGCATATCCCACAATATCGCTTGTCGACTTTGTGTATTTGAGCTCTTTGGTTTTAGTTGCCTTAAGATACCTGAGTACCCGTTTAGCAGCTCTCCAGTGTAAAATAGAATACAATATTATTAGAAAAAATATATGTCATAAACAATGCAGCCAGGGTGTTGTATATTATAAAGTTATATTATAAAAAGGTTTGGTCTAACAAATCTAAGATTAAAATATGCGATCACAGAATTTCTAAGAATTAACTGCGTGTTTTTGTAGTGAGTGAAATTTAATATAATATCAGAAACAGTTTGTAATATTTTATTAAATGGGAAATCATTACGCGAGCTGGCAACCCTAAAAACAAGGTCACAGGTTAAACCTACTTTGATCCCAGACGTGATCTCCCAGCTTACCCGAGGTATCCTCCATGAATCTACATCATACATAAATAACGTCAACTCAAGCATTTGGTCTAAGTTTTTTCTGATCTTTATGTAATTTTGTTTATCAGACTTGCTTTCGTGGACTTGTTTTGTAAATCTTGAGGTTTATTTTAAATACTTTGGATTTGTGCTTCTGGTAGAGACAATACACAGTAAACCTTTCTATACACCGGTAGATGGCACTAATTAAAATAACACTCGTAATTTTTTAAATATAACAAAGCATTTGTAACATCACTAGATATCTTTCACATCATTAAATATAAATCCAAATAAACCAGATTCGATCCGTCCAGTGTTGAAGGAGTGGATTGAGTCTCATCTACCGCATGGAACACCATGCGGTAGATGAAACTCAATCCACTATCAACTATCAACTATCAACTATCAATCAACTATCTCCGGTCAGTAAAAACATTTACTGACCGGAGATAGTTGCTTCGGTCACTACCTAAGTTACCCGTCGGGAGGAGACGCCGTGATGTCATCTCTGCAACTCCCCCAACGACACGGCCGAGCATACCATTGTGGAATGCTCAGCCTGGCGAAGCGAGCGTCGCGAGCTATGCTCGATGCTCGGTGGCATCCATCTCCCACTCCAAACCATGGTAAAGGTATATGGTTAGTAGTGAGTGGCCATGGGTATGGTATGGTAGACTTTCACCTCTATCTGCGAGATTACTCTCTTTTTCGACCCTCTAGCAACTCTTCTCCGGCGTAGACGGGTAGGCGCGAGAAGATAAGCGGTGGTCGCCCGTCTTCACGCAGATGCTCTAAGCATGGTCGCGTCTGTGGGTGTCTCCCAAGTACGCATAGGCTGCCTTGTGTGGGATTGCCCATGGAACTCTGGGCAATCTTAAGACTGTGTTGCCTGTGGGCGGCTAGGAGAATTGCTTCGGCAGAACCGATATCATCCCCGTGAAGGGCAATGGAGGAGTTTTAGTGGGTATTCCCAGTGACACTTTGTTGAGGAGCTGAGTGAGCATCACACAGGCCCGCCGCTTAGCCAGTGGCGGGTAGGTCCATAAACGGAATTCTCTTCGAAAATAAAAAAGACTTTTGTTAATAGGGAAATACATGAGGAGTTCCAAACATACCACTACCGTGTCCAAAGCGGGTTGGAGGGTGAAAACGGTTGCCATAGCAACTGAATCCATTGGCTGAACTTGACAAAGCATGGATGAGATTGAGAATTTTGAGACCCATCCAGGTACCATGAAGAAAGTTCTTATATTCAGAATCGAAATCAGTGAACCAACCACTAAGCCAACGAGCACAGCAAGCTAAAGTAATACGTACTCCAATAATCTCAAGTAAAGTTATTATATGATCAGGAAATAAAGATGCTTGAGTGTGTATGAACGCCGGCGGGCTACTAAGAGATGATAGGTTAACACAGCAAACGTTTACCTTCTCATTCCAAAATGCGCAGCTCCACTCGGAAATTTATATTCGAAACACGAAAACAATTTGTGATTTTATTAAAATTCAAATTTTCTTTCGTTTGTTTGCGAATTTTAATGTATTACAACGTTTTAATAAATAAAAGGAAACGTTACGTTTATTATGAAATGGCCTCTCTTTCTGACATTTAAAAAATATTTCCGTGTGATCAGAAAAACAGGCAGTGTATTTAAATCTGTCAACATCAAAGATATTACTTGTCATTAAGTATCTATAGGCAATGGGAATCACTTGCGATCAATTGGCTTAACCACGTTTATAATTCTTCGATATACTAATAACTGAATATAATTTCAGTTTATATCCAGTTTTCCAGCTCGGCAGAAAATATTTATATATTAAATTCCCAGCTACCAGCAAAACCAGTACCGTTAAAACCGAAGCAATAAACCTTATCCCGCTCGGGCCCAGCGGGTTATCCTACCCGGATTGGGAGACTGGCGTTCTATGCGAAATAGGAAGGTAAAGAACCTTCTCTTGTTTTGGGTGTAAACTCAATTTTTATTAACTATGTCACGTGGTTTCTCAATTGTGAATTAACTATATCTACACTATTAATTGTTAATCCAACACCAAATATCTCAATATCAAACTGATTTAGTTATATTCTTGCTACACACTTAATGAAAAAATGGATAAAAAAGAACTATTTATTTCTTTTATAAAAACCTTGTCCTAACATTAACAAATATGAAAAGATTCGTGCGGTTCAATTTCGTACAGACCTTTAAAACTATATGAGTAAAGGTTACAGGAATGAGCACTAATTTTTAGAGGAATGAATTAGATTATAAGACCAACATCGCAAGCAGCTGTCTCAGATATTTGAGTCAAGTAAGTATTGATACATTAAAATATTTTTTCAAGGTTTTTCCTAAGAAAAAGTGGTTCAGTTTGGTAGTCTTATTAACCCCTTAAATATTACTGACCATTTCAATCATATACTGTATACGATTGTGCAAATTTATCTGTGTGCAATAGATAGAAAATGTAAAATCATAGCCGCGACGCAATTGCATAAATTTTATGGTGTTGATTACCTCTGCATCTCCAGTAATACGCACAGCGAAACGCTGTAATCTGTCCAGAGCATCGAGGAGGTAATGAGCCATCTAAAAGGTGTGAGTAATATTTCACTGTTAAAAACAACTTTAAAAATTATGATGTAAAGTCACTCCTCGGCTCTTACTAACAGATATAAATAATAACAGAGTAATATCGTCAATCTTGTCTGTTTGAAGGACTTTGGTTGAAGATACATCGGTTTCTTATCCTTTTCCTACATACCAATAATATACACATACACATGAAGTAAACACAGGTCTATGAGTAGACATAATTACAAGAGAAATTGCTAATTTAACGAAATGGATAAAAATAATATCCAAGTAATTATCAATCAGCATATCAAAAAGAATACCTTCTGTCCTATTCTGTTTCTTGATGATACCACTGGTGATAAGCGTGGCATTGGAAAACGAATTTCATTTTTAAGGTAAATGAAATAAGGGGTAACCTGATCTATTTGCTTTACCAGATAAAATTGGACCATTTAAATTATACAGGACCTCGTTAACGATATTGTAACTGGCAAGGTGATTTGCCATTTCTTCGATAACCGTTTATAGGTACATATATTTAGTTTTTGTCTACAAGTTAAATTATGTAATGATCTATTATATGCAAACTTACTTAGTTTTTCAGTAAGTTTGATTATAAGTTAGTGTGTAAAAGATAACAATGGTTATTTTTAATTTCATGTTTCAGGGTGTTGTGGCCTACTAATATTGACTTTCGGATCACATTAGGCATTTTGGGGGGTATTGGAGTGGGGGATTTACTTACAGACAATTTAGAGATTACACATAACTTAACTTCAAGCCAATAGCAAACCTCCACAGCTAAGAATAATGTAGAATTATATACATATCTTACGTGTAAAGAATTAACTCTAAAATACACTATATTATGCAGTTTTCTGTCAGGGTTCTGTTCACAGAAGATAAAATGCTACAAATCAAATCTGGTATCTGTCTGACATTGAGTCTGTTCTCTCTCGACTCGAGGCAAGTAGGAATTGCCCTAATGGCTTGTGTGTGAGAATAGTGCAGATTATTGCTTGACCATGTGTAGTCTTTATCCCTAAGCATAAGAGCAATAGCAATTAGCGATATAACAATGTTGATTGGTTTCTGGTTTGACCATTAAATTTGGGTACATTGAATATATAGATACCTGTATGAGTACGAGTATTTGCTCACGAGTCATGTATGTTTGTATACTAATTTAGTATATTTCTGATATTTTACATATTACTATATATATTTTTCCTTTCCTTGGTCTCCATAACGTATCCATAACGCAAGCTCGTAGGTAATTGTTATTTCTAATTTTAAGTAGGTAATCCAATAAAGAAATGAGATTAAAAAGCACTACTCTTATTCAGGACACAAAATGCGACAGTAGTTTTAAACATAAGCGATATTTTACACGATCTCCAGCGCCATCTAGTACCAAATTGATGAACTAATATTCTTAAATTAAAAAGCGTGTAAAGACAGCGACGTCATAGTGATGTATTTCAGCAGCTCTTATTTAAGTAAATCGTTAATTTTCTGAAAGATATAAATGATCACAGCGTTAAGTCGTCAAGCTCTCACTTAGTAAGGTGATAAATGGTAGCCATTTAATATATTAAGAAAGAAAATCAACCGAAAAAGGTTTCTACTGTCTTAAAACTTAAGATTTAAGTCTAACTTAAGCCTAACTTTCTAACTTGTCTATGTCATGGTAAAATGAGTATTTAATTGAAAAAGTTACAGCCCTAGTGACACACTTGTTTTAACTCCCCCCTAACGAAAAATAAAACTATAGACAATCTTATGAGGAACTTTATGATAAAATCGACTTTGTGCTACTTTAAAACTACACTTCTGCAATACTATCACTTAAAGATTTCTTTTTTTAAGTCGTATTTGCAGTCGTGCTGAGATATCATGATAATATTTCTCCAAATTCTGTTTTAACGTCTGTTCTACTGTACTTACCGGGAACATCTCTCGGGTCATGAGTAACGGGGTCCATATTTGAGGGTAGGTATTAAAACGACAAGTTCCAATCACTATTTTAATTTCACTTGACGCAACTATAAACACATTATTTAATTAATTTTCCGTACATATAGAGTCGAGAACATGTGATGTTCCCGGCATGCGCTTGCGTCGATCTTCACCGTTATGTTCGCCTCCACGTCGATGCGCGCCGACTACTATCGTACGTAACTGATTCTCGTCCGATAAGCATCGATAACCTCGCGTCACTCGACTCCAACATATATATTCTTCATTACACAGAACCAAAATTGGCGGATTTAATACCAAAGGCATTTTATAACTAACCAACTAGTATAAAATGTAGAAAAAGGCATGTATTCCGAACAAAAATTCCAAAAATCCATAATTAAAGTAAAGAAATACGACGAATACTTTTTTTTTCGAGGAGGAATCCATTTACCCGCCATTGGCTAAGCGACGGGCGTGTGTGGGGCTCACTCAGTACCTCTATATAGCGGCTGAGAATACCCACTAAAACTCCCCGGTAACTCCATTGCCCTTCACGGGGGTAACCTAGATTCAGCACAAGCAATTCACCAGGTCACGACTACATAATACTAACGTTATCTAATTTAATGTGTAGTGATATTATAAAACTTAAGGGTTTGTTTGGTTGTGCGCTCTCTGGATCTCTGGAAGTACTGGTTGGAATTGAAAATTATTTTCGTATTGGTTAGTCCATTTATCGAAGAAGGTTATATATACATAACATTTGTGAAAGACGAACCACGCGAACGAGCCGCGGGCAGACGCTAATGTATAATGTAAAAGATATTGTTTTATCGAGCTTTCTAGAGTAGTGGTTCGAGCGCTCTTATTACGATTATGAAAATAAAGAAACTTTAGGCAAGGTTGGAACTGGATGAGTAAATAAAATGTTTCATATCGAGAAGGATCTCGTGCTTCATCTATTTTCACTTACCAAACAGTATTGCCAGTTTGGTAGAGTTGTGGGCGATAGTCCTAATGTTTTTCTCCTATGTAGATAGCCTGTGTCCAACAATAGGACGGCATCCATGAGGACTTGGACCATAGCATCACCACGCTGGACTCATTCGGCTTGGGGGGAAAAAGCGGTTACCGTATTCAGGACCAACGCCTGAATGTGCTTTCCAAAGCATGGGAGAGACGTAGGTTGGCGATCCTATCCAATGACAAAAGTTTCATTGATTTCATTATCCAAACCAGGACACCCGAACCATTACGTCAACGAGGGTTCAGGTATTTACTATGAAATAGTACTTCCATAAGCTTGTTACATCTAAAAAGCCGTTGCATATCAAACTATTTCACTATGTCCATAAGTTAGGGTACCACTAATGAGCCTTACATTTACGTTACCAACCAAACCTACATTCAAATTGGGCTTCATCTGGCGAGAAATTATAGTAATTATATGCTTCACGTCAACTGTATGATTGAAGATGCTACGTAATTTGTGGATCTTATAAACCATAGTCTTCATAATCTTTACCAACCTATACTTCCACTGCCGCTTTGCACAGGACACGCCAGAGACACATGAGGATATTGGAGGCTCTAACGCCACGATGCTGGCCCACTGTGATTTGTTGTGCCGGTAGCATTTTGTGACATAATCCACCCATGCTTTGAGTATGGTTTGCGACTTCAAATAAAATACCACTTAGTACGCTTGGTTCTGGAAATGGACATGTGAGGCTTAAAAGCTGTCTGATGTAAAACTGAAATAAAACAATAAAAAACAAAACGTGTTGTCAACGTCAAATTGTTATTTGGAATACATTTTTAACATTAAAATATTTGTGACTAAATTTTCATATTCCTCGTATTTCTCTTCTAGTTTTGCCATGAAAAGGTTATTTAGAAAAAGTTGAAAGCTGAACAAATTCGACCGCATAGCTTTTTTGTTTCAACTCACCTCAGTGTGTCATATGAGTAATCAGTTTCTTAATACTTACTGATATGATTAACTTCGTGTCGTCTGTACTAGCCTACATACAAATTAAGAACCTATTGTGTATATATACAATACTTTTCCGCTCAAATTTTGAGCACCTTCTGGATTTTTTCAGGTAAGTCAACAAAGCCACGGCGCAACCACCTTGTTTGCAAACTTTTTCAATGTATTCTATTTTTAAATATTTTTTTTACTGTTTCGTAACAACTTTTAACTTTTTTTTGTTTCGTTCGTTCATATAATTATATGAAAGGACAAAAGATTCTATATTCATACAGCCTAGTCCGATGTTATATATTCTGAGATTGACAGATTGATTGATTTATTAACAGTTTTGATGTTTTTTTTACAGTGGCAAGCAAGTGTTGGTTAATAGCTGATATAAGTTATTTTACTTTTTTGAACATACAGAGTATTTGATGGAATTTTGTGTGTGTCAGTTGTGTAATGTATATATTTTATATATGTGTATGTTTTATTCCGTCTATCGCGACAAAAAATATTATTTGATATTTATTTTGTGATGTTTATTTAGTATATTTCTGGTAATTATGTTTATATTACTAAGTATTTTTCGCCGTTATCTAGAATGCATAAGACAAGCTCTTAATGATGAATAATTTGCTAGATAATACGTGTGAGTGTAAGAAATATTATTATTATTATATTTGATGCACTAAAGGGTTCATGTACTTACACTTTATATTTACAGTTACATTATTAATCAAATCTAGAAATGTGATATGTAACCTTTGATCATATAGGGCGATGATAGCCACAAGGCAGTCGACAACCTTTTATCTGCTACCTGTACAAACAAATAATATCCATAAGAACCATGATCAGTAAATAATAGAACAAATGAACAAGATAATTGAAATTTTACATAATTCAGACTTTTAAACAGTGCCGAAGTACGTTACTGTTTTCATTAGGCGGCGAGATAAATGGAAGAATAGCTTCAATAAAACGACTGCGCAATTAGGTTGCAGAAATATTACGATTAAAACGATTAAAAGTAGTCAGAGATAGCTGTTTGACGGCTTATTAAATGTAGGATACTTATAAACTTTCAAACATTCCGTTGCCAAGCCAATGTATACCTTATTGTTTAACTATAAATTAAGCAAGAATTTGTTTAAAATAGCATAGAGCCCTAAGGATATCTCAATGGTCACGTTGGTAAAATCCGTTGCGACAATGTAAAATTTAGTTGAAAGAAAACAATGACAATTTATATGTCAACTCAAGCGTCAGATCTTTGCTTGCAAGGCCGTAGTGATTACAGGATGCTTTTTAATAATGTAATTGTCTGTCATTTGAGTTGATATATATTTCAAATAGTATCTAAAAATAAAAAAATACAAATAATCTTTCTGTTGCAGTTTTAAGATTAAATAAAAAGCATTCGTTTTACAATAGCGAATTGTTCTTATGGCTTGGCAGATTTACCCATTGGCCCAGGTTTATCAGTGAACTGAATTAAGGTCCTGGTGCCCTAACGTTTACGCCACTAAGACGTGAGGTTCGCAGTGTAAGGTGGCTTTGGCCTTGGATTACAAAGCGTAGTAAAGTAGACTTCAATTTCAATTGACAATTGACAATGTATAGGAGGACTGGAGTGGAGACTCTTTTGGGGACAGTGGAGCATTGCCCTCAGTGGTGGCTGATCTCCAAGACAAGCGGTCAGTTCTCGATTCCGATGACGGAGTAGTTTCAAGCAGGGTACGGTAGGGCCCGCAAGAGTCAGCTTTCAGCATGGCTCAGCATAGGACCGTATATATTGACAATAATAATGATGTAACCGTTACCTTGCATTCATGACAAGCTCTAAATGACGCTTAGATAGGAATGGAAGAAATATTATCAACAATAAAGCGGATAGCAATCATCTTCGGCTTGCCTACGATCGTTTTGACTGACTGAACGCAAGGCTAGAAAGCATCTAAAGACAATTAACCGTATCCAGTCGGATTGGAAGCCAAAACCACGTTAACTAGATTTCACTGGCACTTGTACATACTGTATCTTTGTATCAAGTGGACTTAATAGTTTCACTTCGTGCATCGTTAGGACAGCTTTAAGTGTAACTGATAGAGTCGATTTACTTTATTGTCTTTAATTTTCGTGGTTTTATTATTGTGACGCGTTCTATCGCTCTATGAACATATCGTGTATCCCCAGGTGGGTGTTGAAACTCTAAACTTTAGCTTCTAATGCAAAAACTTCGCTGAACATTTACCAATTTGCATCGCTATCACACACATGCTCAATGGGAACTTTTGTTTTTTTTTATTGTAGGTTACAGCTGTAGGGTGGAACTCTACGAATAAGTGTAAACAGCATGTACGGACAGGTGAGACAACATAATAAATAGATAACATTGATTTTGCTATTCATATTATATTGTTATTTTGATGTGACTTAATTTATTTATTTGTATATCAACAGAACAGAGTATAAGCAGACAGCAAGCTTTATAAGCTAGCGTCTTTTATAAACAAGTCCCGAGGTACGAAAATAAAATTTTCCTCAAAGAAAATTACCAAAGCAATAGATTGCTTGTTACGTGAAAATTTTGACACAAGTATTTTTTTCTCAAAGTACTATATCAAAAGTAAATTTTAACGATAAGCCCTTTGCCCAAAATTGGTAATATTTATTTTTGTATTAATTGATATTTATTATTGGATAGGTGAGCTAGTGCCTATTTATGAATTAAATGAGAAGGCGGATAAATTGATAAAATTAATGTTTATATTTAAACGAAAATAAGTAACAACAACCTAATAAGTAACTAAGGAAAAAACCACAGATAGAATATGACAAATCCACAATAATTTTGATGAACAACCGTAACTAAGGAAAAAACCACAGATAAAATATGACAAATCCACAATAATTTTGATGTCACTTTAAAACCTGAAAGAGGAATTATACAAAAATGTAAGAAAGTTCACAACATATTATATTCTATTTTTGTACAAGAGAATCTTTCTTGTCCCATTCAAAGCCATTGGAAACCAATTCGTGTGTATGGGTCATTGAAGTTTATTTAAATTTCTCTTATTAATGTTATTTTGATTTTATATGAAATATATTGTTTGCTAGTTGACCCGGTAAACACTGTTACTGTACTTAAAATACCACTAACGCCATCTATAAAAATTAAATAATCTTAACAATCTTATAAAAATTATTTAAATTGGTCAAGCCGTTCTTGAGTTTAAGCGAGTCTAACGAATAACAAGTTATTATCCATATCTGAACTATAAAGTTGATGTTTACCTTATTCAGGGTATAATACGTTAATAATACCAAGTATCTACTGATTTCAGATCACGAAACATGAACATCCTAAATATCTGTGCTAATGCCGACACAGTCTCCCTGGGAGGGAGACTTCCCTGTAATGACAGAGTTGCCCTACTTTCCTTTGTGGCTGACAGGAAATTCGCTGTGATGTGTTATACTCAAAATATTCACAAACGAGAAGCAAAGAATACGAATTTTCAAAGTTGTGTCAGTTGACTTTAACAATTGTTGAGAGAAAAAGGAAGGACGGAATTTTGATTCCCACGTTCATTGTTCCAATTGCTTACAGTGCGGTTTAAGTTAAAACATATGTCTACCATGGTAAAAACCTATTTTAATGTAAAGGCATAAAAATATGGTTTTAATAAATGGTAAAGCGGGGAAATCCCTCTTTTTAAGTCATGTCAAGGCTGCATTCCGTTTAACGCCATAAACGCTCACGGTTACAATTCCAACACATGATCCGTACCAATCGTCACGGTCATAACGCTTTTGGCGTGGTGTGGTTTTTTTGATAGTATCGTGAGCATTCTTAAGAAAGTTTAAACAGAATCTTAAAATAAGTTTTTTTCTTTAAACATTTTAATGAGACACAGAAATGGGATTTGTACAAAATATATTATTATACATTTTTATATATTTAAATTAGTATGCTGATAGCGTAAATATTGGCACTTGCAGTGCTGCAACTATTAACCTCGCCATAAAACGATATAGCTTCATAATAATAAATTTCATTTTTAGTAATATCCATCCATCAACGGAACGACTTTTAGTGCGCTCACAGCGCTGTGAGTGTGAATTGGAATGTACCCTAAATAACACTATACCAAAAATAACTTTTTTATGTACTTTACCATTAAAATAAAATATTTAGATTGAAACTATTTCAGGAATTACGTTAATATTGATATAGTAGTTTGGTTTACAAATAAAAAATGACTTGCAACATTAAGGTGTTGTAACGCAAATGACTCGACACCACCTGAGGATAAGCAGTAAAGTCCATATGTGAAGATAGCTAGTGCAGCATGCAATATACTGCCATAGCCACCCTCACCTTGCCAGCCCAAAAAGTGCTTTTTCACACCTCTTAAAGGAACCCATGTTGTTTGAAGGAGGGGAATATGTATGCTTTTAAGGAATTCCATGCTCTAGCTATGCGACAGAGAAAAAGTGACTCCGTAGACCAGCACGCGTATTTTTGAGTAGCAAAATAAGGGGATTTAAACTTTTGTTATAAAAAAAGAATAAAAATCACTAATGGAAGTATATCAGTATAAGACCATTCGGGGTTTTATTTGCAACCGTTTATAGAAGAAATTTATTATAAAATTAATGATAAAATTCGTCGGCATTTCGATTTGCTTATTTAATAAAAGGCGACGAGAAACGACGTCATCAAACATATAAATACTGTTATATTTATGTTTGAATTAAGGGAGATTAGATAATGTAAAGGGTGTATGATCAATCAATATCTTTGTACGGTTTGCGTCATAGGACGGCATAGACAAATTGGTATCGATCAACTGCATCAGCGAAAAGTACGGTAAGTAAAAAAAAGTACTTCCTAAAATGTAAATTGTAAACTGAAATACGTTGTAGAAATGTCACACTCCGTAATGCGAAGCCTGAATCATGCCAACAAAGTTTGCAAGTTTAAATACATCAGTATTATACGAGGTCCGACGATCGCAGCGACAGCGGCCGTGCTCTCCAACAGATTCTTTTAAAACTTGGCGGAAGATCTTTCCTTTTCGCTGATGATGGGGCGAACCTTCTGGGGCAAATCTTCCCAACTTCTCCAAAAAAAACTTAATAACTTCACTGACTGCATCTGCCAGCTACCAACAGTTGACTACACGAATGCTAAATAGTTAATGATCTGCAGTTTCTCGTGCAAATTAACGTTTTTTAAGTTTTTCGTTTGTAATTTTTGCAGCTTCATCTGGGTAGATATCTTGTTCGCTATATTTCAGTGAAAAGAGAAAGGTTAGCCAGGGAGGCTTTAACTTCTGTTGTCTCCAGAATGTCAACCCAATAACAGTATCAAATTCTTTCTCATCTATATGCCAATATGTTCTAGTTACCACATTTTCTTACATAATTAAAAGTCAGTTAAAGCCAAAAATTATTTACTCAACTTTGGTACTTATAGAACGTCAAAGCATGTGCATGTAAATCTACCGGGAGGTCCTGTCCTGAGAAGACCAGGCAAGTAACTCAGCAAGGGTTGTCCTTCCTATTACAAGTAATTTAGAATTTAGAATCAATAATTGACGATGAATGTAAAAACAGATGAAGAGATTGTGGTTTTTAACATATTTAGTTAAAGTAATGAAAAAATCAATAATGTATAGTAAAATATTAATGCATTTGATACTCAAAAAACATTTTAAATAATTAAAGTTGCCAATAAAAGAAACATTTCGATTTTTCCTCGCAATCTTATCATCCAAATATTCCTGAAACTTACTTCAGTTGAATTTTGTTTGATAAAACTTTATTTGTGTAAAGGAAATTCAGTTATATTAAGAGGGATTCTTTTATAAATGATCATACAGTTCTACATGAAAAAGTGACTTTTTCTTAAGTGAGTGGTATCATGAATCAAAGGTTAGAACAGCGAGTTATTTATTCCGTGTATTAGGTAAAATCTTTTATGAATTTTCGAAAAATTAAAAGATCTTTATAAGTCCAACATCAAAGTCAAAGTCAAAATATCTTTATTTAAATAGAACCATTTACTAAGTTCTTTTAAATCGTCATAACTGGGAATATGTATGAGAAAAAATAAACAAATGTAATTAAAGGTATTAGTGATTACTTTAAGTGGGTATTAACCGGGTATTTACAAATTGTACCAGTTATAGAATTTAAAGATGTATTAAATAAATCTACTTCTCTCTATCTATCTACAACTGTGAAAGTGAAAATCACGACTGCGAACTTCTAAAACTTTTGCCAACACCAAAATATTAAAAGCAGGAACCCAAATATGTAATTGGTTCGTTTCAATAGCAATATGGCAGCCAATAATTCGGTTGCGTAGTATCCGGTGCAGAGTGCCCGTCGCCATCTTGTTTCCGGCCGCCATGACCGCTCGGCTGTAATGGTAGCGGAGTGTGATTATGACGAGCTGCGAAAACTTAATAAAAGTATAGAATTTTTGGAGGCATGGTTGTTTATCGTTTTTGGCGATGTCTTTGAATACACCCATTGAGCCTTTTTTACAGTAAACTTTATATCATAACCATTGAGATTTCTTTGGTTTCATATTTTCATTAAAGCTATTTTAGTTCATATATTTATTTATTGTGTACATACAAAGACAATTAAAAGGACACAGCAGAATATCAGAGAATTGTACAAAGGTACTGCTTATTTCTATAAGAAATTTCTTCTAGCAGCCCCACGAGTATGGGAAAAGTGACATCGAAAGGTAGAGGAGCGTGTACCAATACTAATATAATTAAACACAAAAATTAATATATATCATATTTATCCATTTATATAAATATATACAAATGCATAAATACACATATACGCACAATATATTTAGATTCTCTGTAAAGAGAAACAATATGCTTTTACTCGTGTCTTAAACTGCACCAATATATATTTGTCTACGCGGCAACATTTTCTACATTTATCAGCGGTGACAACACTGACCACCCTGTGCGCGCAGTTCAAAAAGCTTTTTTTCTGGTTGCGCGCATTTTTCAATTCTATTTCATTGCCATAATCAACTTACTTACTTCAATTCTATGCTGTCAAATATTTTCACATCTATACACACGTATTTATCACGTATGTTGAAGATGAATTAATACTATTCATTTGAGCCGATCAAGAACTTCATTTTCCTAGTTTCCTCCTAACATAATTTGGACCTCCGGAGCCGGATATTAAGCGAATAAATCGACCTATGCGATACGATTATCAAGAATACTTTAATGGATGGAGTGATCGACTAGGAAGTCAGCATATCGACCAACAACGGCCAACATTTTAACTTTTCATTTTCACTGCTTATGTGTGTCAATATAGCGTATTTTTATAATTTCAGTAACAACCTTTTTACGAGTCAATTTGTATTGCAATACCTACTGCACGTCGGGAGGAGCCTGTAAAACTGTAAGTTCTCTTTATACTTTCATTGTACACCAAAATGAGTACTGATAAAATAGAAATGATTGCAACGATAATCATCCTATTTATACTTGTCAAACTTGTAATAACATGTAATTGTTTGTTGAACTTGTAATTTGGAAGAAAAACTTTTTTTTTTGTAGCCCTTTGCCCCATTGAGTTTTTACCCACTAATGGTAGGCCCGCTGTTTTGTTAATGACTAACGAGAAATTTTTTGAAAATGCAATGGAATGTAAGCGATTATGATAAAATGATACGAAAATGAAATGTTATGATAATGATTACGATGAAATGATAAGTAAATGAGAATGTTTTCATGTTAAATAAATGAACTAAATCATGTTAAGTAAATGAACTTACCCTACAAATGAATGAATGGAAATAACACAAACAACACTGAAAAATCTCACGTAAGTCAAAGTCAAAGTCAAAAGTCAAAAATAACTTTATTTAAATAGACTTATTTACTAAGCTCTTTTAAATCGTCACAACAGGGAATATGTATAAGAAAATAAATAAATATAATTATAAAGGCAATACTCATAATTTTACTGGGTATCAACCGGGCATTTACTAATTGTCCCAGTTATAGTATTTCAATATGTACTAAATAAATTGTTAGTTTTAATTTTAAAATAATACTTATTTTAAAATTAAAAATAACACTAGTATGCATATTCCCAATCAACCCTACTACCGCTTCGACGAATTAGTAGCTGCAGAGAAGAAGCGGCGCAAGAAACTCTCAGCCTTTAGTATTTATAATGACATTTACAAATCAATTATGTCATTATGTATTAGTATTATAAACATATACATGTTTTGTTTTACAGTGCATTAAAAAATATATTTTTAAATATTGCAAAATATAATAAATAAGTGCAGAGAAGCAAATTATAGTGGCCACAAATTTTTATCTTTAAAATAATCTTCTACCTTGTAATACCCCTTTTTCATCAAACAACTTTTAATAGTTGACTTAAATTTATGCAGAGGCAATTCAATAAAACTTTGTGGTATCATATTGTACATTTTTATACTTATTTCTATAAAACAATTACCGGTCTTATGCAGTCTGTGGCTTGGAAAGGCGAGCTTATGCTTATTTCTGGTGTTGAAGCTATGGCAGTCTGAATTTCTAAGAAAAGAACCACTGTATTTACGTACATACATAATACAATCAAAAATGTATTGAGACGCCACGGTTAGTATGTTAATTTCCTTAAATAATTCTTTTAGCGAGTCACGTGGTCTAAGGTTGTATATTGCACGAATGGCTCTCTTTTGAAGTACAAAGATCGTCTGTATGTCAGCAGCGGAGCCCCACAACAGTAGACCATACGACATTAAGCTGTGAAAATAGCTGAAATAAACTAATCTCGCCGTTTCCACATCAGTAAGCCGTCTTATTTTTCGAACTGCATGCGCAGCTGAACTTAATCTTCCTGCCAGAGCCGTAATATGTGGGCCCCATTGTAGTTTGGAATCTATAGTAATTCCAAGAAATGTTGTAGAATTAAGTCACTAATCAACGCTGAATGATGTATTCCAATGCAATATATTGCACGATTTAACTATCCTTTTTGTCATAAAACTACACCAATTTTATGACAAAAACAACACTACAACACAATATTTGAAATAAAATATACAGCACGCAACCGACCCCGCCATTACGCGCCAAAAACTCCTTTACGAACAGAGGAATGATTCTAAACATGAAAGTTAACGCTATAGATATGAAGTCACACAATAAGGTCCTCGAGCGTAGCCTTCAACGTGCCGAGTCTATTATATTCTCCGTCTACGGTATTAATTTAGAAGAAAAATGAGATCGCTCCCTTTCCCGCTCTTTGCGACGTTTATCGCTATACTCTACATCGTAGCCGCTTCACGTTATACCGCGTCAGATAAACGGCGATTTGTTATGAAAACGTTTATGTTAGCAACTTTTTTAATTTTGGCCGGTTGTAAATGGAAAGAAATTTTTTATCTGTGTACTCGAATGTGTGTGTATTTAGGCTACATTCACAGAGAATAAAAGGTTTTCGAAATTCAAAGATGGCGTCCATTTTAGATCGCACTTAAGCGCAAAAAGTTCACTTCTCTCCCCTACAGTATATATGACTTCATCATATATATGTTAAATTGATTTATTTATTAAGTCTATTTTATTATTATTTTCTTATCATTATTAGACCAAAAAGTACTTGAATTAAAAAAAAAATCAAATATTCCATAAGTAGCAATATGGATTAAGCGTATCAGAGGTTCAGTTGCCAGTGGGGGTAGAAATTTTCTTATTCTAAGTCCACCTAGCTACCACCATTTTATCCAAGTCTGCCACCATAATAATAATTTTAACAGCATTATGGTTTTCCTTCAGTTGAAGGTAAGATAGCTAGTTACTCTGTGGTCGAGGAAACCGGGCTTAGTTCGCTTCCATATACGGCTTTATCTTCACTGAATATCCGATTAAGGCTAAAAATTACCCCATTAAGAATATAAAAAGCTTCTTAACACCAATAATTTACTAAAGTAAGTACAATAATTTTCTGTTTAAATTGGGACCAATTTATTTCTTACCACAAGAATTTTGGATTATAGGCAAACAATTATTCATATTATGTGTTTAGGATAAGTTAAATGGTAATCTCTCTGAAAGAGACATAAAAGATTTGATAAGTTATCAAACTAATGAAGCAATCTTTAAATATTCTACCTGTCAAACCCTTATCAAACTAAGATTAGTTTGACAATAAGTAAAAATTTTGTTCATATCAATATTTTTACTTGCTAAATTACATAACTTAACAAAAGAGGATTTATATTTCGATGCCTACTTAAAAAGGTTTCAATATAATAATAACTTACACATTTATTCTAGGCATCTTATTACGTTACTTAAGCCTCCATTTATATCTATCAAAACTATCAATTGTATATCCAACGCTGGTTAAGTAAACAACGTTGCCAATTCTAATTGAAACTACACTGAATGCTGCGTTGAAGGAATGATAACAATTCCTATATTCGATATCACAGTTACACAATGAGGGGCAAATTGTGTTAGTGACAGCAAAACACAACACAAATTAAATTGAAAGTTCAAATTAATCGAACTTAATTAAAGATTTATAAAACTAACCTTTATACATATTAAAAATACGGCTTTTAATTATTTATTTATTGCACATATAAAGGTTTAACCAAAATATGTCGGTTTTTATTAATTTGATCCGGGAAAGTCACAGAATATTTAGCATGGAAGCAGTGTCTTAAAGTGTCTACAGTAGATAAGTTCTCTAGAGATGAAAACATCATTTATGTTTTATTTTTAAATGACAAAAGTTAAAATTATAGCTAGAGCATGGAATTCCTTACCAGCACACGTATTCCTTCCTTCTTATAACATGGGTTCCTTTAAAAGAGGCGTGAAAAAGCACTTTTTGGGCCGGCAAGGTGAGGGTGGTTAGGGCAGTATGTTGCATGCTTCACTAGCTATTTTCACATATGAACTCTTCTACTTTTACCATCAGGTGGTGTAGAGTCATTTGCTGTACTTATATTTATTTATTTATTTATTTATCTTAAAAAATATATATAAAAAAAAAAAATTACAGAAACCTACTTTATCAAGGATATAGTATGTGAACGCACACTCTACCTTCATATGGACTACTAAAACAACCTGGAGGACTGCAGACAGGCAAAACTTGCTCTACACAGAGTTGACCACGTTTCTCCAGAACAATCATACGGCTCAATAGACCACGCCTGCGCCTCATTACCGGGGCGCTAACTGGTCATAGCAATTTTAACAGACACCTTTTTGATATAGGTATCATGGACAGCCTCCTATGCAGAGCTTGGATGGAGGTTGAGGAAACAGCCACTCACGTTCTACTAGATGCAGAAGATTGGCTAACTATCGGGCAAAATACTTGCGTAGCCTCCAGGAGGTATTCAACAACGTCAAGGCGTTGGGAGACTTTCTGAAGGAGCTGAGCTTGAGTAACCCAGCTCATCACCCTCCGACGTAAAACAGGCGCAACAGCCGTCGATTTGCGGAGACAGTCCGCACGATTTCAGAAGAACGTACTTTATAGTACGAAGTATATGGAGTTAAAATAAATAGCTCATAATGTTGTAATTTTTTTAAAGAACACTAACTAGCTTTGCGATTCTACAGTATTATCGTCGATTTGTAACAACCCAAAATTTACATAATAATATACAAACCCGGACCCAGTGTCACGATTGCGATGTGATCTGAATATCAAATCCGAATTGTCATTTTCACAACTGTCGTGTTGGGGAAGTCTATTTTTGAAAGAAATTCCAGTGGCGAAAATAATTAAAACTATATAACAAAAAATCTGACTTTAAAATGAACTCGCAAATAAGTTGCAATTACTTTCTTTAAAATTATTTTTGAATTCGATACATTACTTTCACAAGTATCACATTTAAGTATCCAAAGGTTTGAAAAAGGAAGCACTGCGACAATAAAGTACAACGCTAGGATCCTATACCCATTTATAAAGTCAAAGTCTTTTGACATTTATGTAGTCATTTATTTATTTCATTTGATGCTTTGACATACATTAGTCAATAATTATACACATAGTTATAGTCTGTAATATTTGTACTGAGGAATTCATAAGGAAAAAATTAAGGTAAATTACTAAAATAAATAAATTTAGTCGTCTTCTAAGAATCTAAAGAATTTATTATAATTAAACGGTTTTTATAACATGACAATAGCCCGACATTTCTATTAATATCTAAATTACTCCACAATTCATTTTCTGAGAAGAAAATGATTTTTCCTTCATATCTTCTGAATCGAATCATTGAGCCTATTCATTCGGAAGTATCTAATACTAATGTTTCTGTCCCTTTCTCGCTTGACCAAACTATTAATCGTTTGAATGTCTCTTGATTCTTCCAGAAATTTACGAGCCATTGGCTTTGAATATCAAATGAAATAAATTGTAATGAAGAATTTCTAATACATCTGACACTGAAATGGAAGGAGTTTCATTTGAATGATGTTAAGAAAACGTAATATTGACTTATTGAAATAATGAACAAGATTTAGCAGTATATAAACGGACAAAGAAATTCCGATTCTATATAAGAAAATGTTATTTTCGTTCGCTAAGTATCATTTTTATTTCTGGGACTACTTCTTATTTTCTTAATAATTTAATGAAGTATTTATTTATGAAAATGTTGTAATTCCTGTTCTTGTGGTATATCAAGCTTTTTCTATTAGTTCAGATGTTTTCAAAAACCCAGGTAGATTGATGAACCTATCGCAGAAATTGATGTTCAGTAAGTCAGCATAATATACGCATGAATATTGAGTTAAAATATTCTGATTTTAATAGTAAGAAGCAAATGGAAACGATGCGGGTAATTTCGCATTATTACTTGTATGTCTTAGAATAAAGACACGCGGCGCATCCGACGCCACGCAGTCTGGAAGCATCCGCGAGTGGTATCACTGTTAACATAATGCGTTTACTTTTGTTTTCTTTGCCTAAATTAATGTACAATAGTGTGTTCAATATACGATTTTAATAAGGTGAAACGTGTAACAGTATTGCACCAGCAAACCATCATCAGCTAAATTTAAAATTATTAGTTCACAATAATCTGGACTAAAAACCATTATGAACCCTTTGAAGCACCAAAATACATGAAAAAATAAATCTAGTATTACTATAAAAAGTTCAACGTCTGATAAAAGGATAGAACCTCTAAATTCATTGTATAAAACCATCCATAAATCTGAATACACTTCCATAAAGTATCAGAAAACCGTTTCCACATAATCTGGAGAACATAACAAAATAGATAAGCGTTGAAAGAGCTTGCGGAAGCTTACGTTACTCACAGCTAAACCGTTAAGGGCGATTTTCTGTGAAAGACTTAAGCGAAACTTACACTACAAGCTAAGCGAATACCTGTTGTAGCTGTAAAGTTTATACATTTCTAAGCTCGCATACTAAATGGTAGACCTTACTTTATCCGGAAAGCAGTTCACTGTAAAGGAAAGACAAGTCAAAGTTCATTTATTCACACAAGGTACAATCGGAAATTTTCCTTGTTGCGCAGTAGAGTTTTTTTGGGAAACATTGTTTCCAAAAGTAATAATTTATAATTCAAAATATCCATTAATGTCTTGTTATTAATGATATAAATTCCGATGACGGTTTTAAACAGTACACGACAGGTGCAGACGACGACCCGGTAAGAGTCCAAGTCGTCGTTGACATGCGCTATTGTGATCAGCCTGGAGAGAATGTTTAGTGGGCCTCTAGCCGGAGTCCCACATACCTCTACACTTAGTAGGTTAGCTCTACACCGTACTGTAGGGATGAGGCGTAAATGCATTCGACCTTTCCGACAAAAAGGCCTAATCGCTCTAATTTTGAGTAGGCTCGAGCTCCTCTGTATGAGCTGGTGATTTATTTATGAATACCATATCATTTTAAGTAGAGCGTGTTTCAACCCCAAGCTCTACCTAATAATTGGTCGATAAAATACCAATTGGTCGGAAATTATATACTATACTTTTTGCAATATTCCTTTACTGTAAGATCTCATCTATTACAGGTTTTTCGTGTTGATTGCGTATTTGTTAATAAGGACCTCTATGTTTTACAACGTCTTTTATCATTCTAATATCAAAGTTTATTAAATACAATTTATTTTTCTGAACCACTTTATGTATATTTACAAAGCCAGCAACAGAATCCTCGAACAACACATTTTATGGCTTACTCGGCATTTTTGTAGCCCATTCAGGTTTTATTACATACTTTATTTTCTTTTACCTACATTTATCTCCGTCTAACAGTTCTAAAAACATTTTACTATCCTTAGTATAAACTTTTGAGGGTTTCCTAACTTAAAAAAAACTAAAACTTAAGAAAATACAGAATCCTGGTAGGGTCACTTTGTTGTCCGACCGTCCAGTCATGTGGATGCCAAGAAATTTTATTTCCGGAACGTATGGGAGTATCAATATCTAAAGTCTCTCGAAGCTGTGAAAAAATCAAACTTCTAAGTTAACGTAAAAAAGGATATACACGTTTATACTGCACAAAACGTATATTTCGATACTCGCGAGGGAATCAAAACTTTTAGGGTATTGGCAAGTAATATAAGTATAGGAAAACATTTATTTTTTTACTTTAATTACATTAATTGAAGGCTTTATTCAGAATATAAACAACACATTCATTTAACAAAAATAAAATTAAAAAATGCAATCATCCAACGCTTACACAGAATTTCAAACTTTCAAACAATAATGTCATCTATCCATCAGCAAACAAGTCACACGAAGTTTTAATTAATTCTTATGTAATGTAATCATAAAAAAAAAAAGTATTTATTTAAATTTCCTGAACTATTTATAATGTACCTACAAATTCGTAGGAACCCTCGGTAGGGGAGTCCGACTCACACTTGTCCAAACTTTTATTTCAGAGAAAGTTGACCAAGCAGATTGTACCCTTGAGATGAGGCGTCGCATTTTTATGGAACTTGAAGACGTATTTCCAATGTGGTTTTTTGGATATCATCGATCAATGCATCTGAAGCGTACCTAGAAACCAGTTTTAGATATCATTTTCAATTTGTAAGGGGTGCCGCTCCCGCCCGGCTTTGGATTCCACCATTCATACCAGATGGCCCGAAGCAACACTTCCTCTCCTGGGAATGCGCAGACTGTCATCGCTGTGGTGCTCACCGGGATCCTACCTTTATTGGGGCGCTGATCCAAGCTAAGTGCATTTGGGTCGACTGGGGTTCGAGGATACCCTCGAATTGGAAATCGTTAGATTCATTTTTCCAGTCCCACCTCTCTGCCATCTAGGAGTACTATCCTATAGCCTGGAAGAGTTAATAATAAGAATAATTATTGTTCATGATTGATCACAATCATTATAAAAATTAAAAAACCTTTAGATTCTAGATTTGAAAATGATAGCATGGATCTTTGTGATACAATTCAACCCTATCAAATCTTTGAATTCGTCGCCTTCGACGACGAAGTGCCGTTACCTCACATTGTGGTAACGAACGCATCTTCTATAAATTTCAATTTAACATGTACTGTTATTAATGTAGGCTTCTAGAATAATGTTTGATAACATAAAAATGTTTGACCTTCCCTAATTTTGATTCTGTTTGTTTACAGGTAAGTAGTTTCATAAAACTACGCGTCTCACCTTTAGAAGCTTACAACAAAGGAGGTAACAAACCGTGAGATTTTGTGTGGATTAAATCTGTTATGGGCGTGAAAGCTCTTTACACTATTTGCTAGGGTTAAATTCAATGTCTAAGTGGATAGGATATATTTACATGACATATAATAGCATATATATATACAGTTACACAACATACTAAAAAAGAAAGTTAAAATTTATTGATTAAGTTACTAAAAAAGATTGGATTTTCAACTAGTTTTAAGCCACCTTCAAATCTGATGTTCAAATGTCAATAGGACAGAATTCTTTCTATTTCTAAGATCTATTTGGTGGGTGATGGGGATTTTTCTCATTCTGATTTTTTTAAATGAAGTTGGTATTAAATTAATGTTTGTCGACCTTCATTTGGAGTGAAATTAGTCAAAAGTTGAGGACCTTTCTCATTTACAATGATTTCTTTAAAAAAAGCCATTTTCGATATGATTGAATCTCATTTTAAAACCAAAATCTCTCATAACTCTGTAATTAAAGTGGTATTTGTATATCCCTGACCGTTTCAAAATTTTTAAGTTTGTTTAAATTTTGCTGCTTAATATCCATTAAAACTTTCGCTTTGACAGTTTTAATACTTTATAACTAGAATTAGATTACCAGTCCTTTAATCAATCAAATCAAATTTACAATAACATTACTTTGAAAAACGCGACATCTAGTATTACAATTTGGAACTAAATATAATTCATTATTTCGTTTCATAATCACGCATATTGTCTAGCTCTAATTAAGCACCACTAACAGCTTGTTCAATGGATACTAGATAATGGAGGAATATAAATAGAAATATGTATATAAATATCAGAAATACACTAAATATACATACAAATAAATGTACTCATCATACATATATCTGCCCCTATTCTAACCCGAGATCTCTGGCTAAGTAGACAGAGATAAGATCACTTAATCGATGGTCGTCGCTGATATATAAAAATAAAGAGCTATCTCGCTAAAACTCAAATCTTAACCAAACTGCATGATTTCTTTTTGTACTTATGACTTTAGTTCAAGGCTATTTTTAAAACAGAAATAATATATCGTGAAAAAAGGCTGTTTTCAAAACAGAAACAATAGGAAGAATCCTGAAAAAAACATCATTCCATGTGTCAATAAAATTTTAGTATGTTACCATAGCAGAGAGATTTCCGCTACCGAGCGCCGCACTAAGTTCGCGACGCTCGCGTTGACAGTTCGAGCAATCCACAATCCAGGTGTGCTCGTGTTAGCACACGAGTTACGTGTATGACAAATGTATGTATTACGCAAACCTTGTCTTTAAATAAAGAACAGAAACAAAATAATTGACCTATTTGGTGCAGTTATTCAAAAGCTATGCGCGTTCATACATTTCCTCGACATTTTAAAGAAGTCGCAAAAAATAATTCATACTATCAAATCTAAATAGTGCCCAGTGGTCGACATGTCCTTAAATAAGCCGCTTATATAATTAGACAGAAATTTGTCACAACAAAACATAAGTCATTGAATAACTAACTCGTGGAACTTAACAATTAAACCAAAAAATCTCTTCTCAAAAATCTCAAAAAATTCGTTTGTGGCGTGATGTTACTAAATACTTTTTCGATGATTTTGAATATTGCCTTTCTAGTTTCTGCTAAATATCCAAAGGTCCTCAGTCTGATGCCAAAGGCAAAATTGTACTTAAGTTCAGTATATCTCAAAAAATACTATAAAACTATATTAAAGAAAACTAGTAGGTCTATATATATAATAATAATTGATGATTCAATAACATATCAATTATTGTAATAGAATAAATGGTAGCAAAAGAGAAATGTCATTTTATAAAGGTATCTAAGGAGGCGCTTAATAAAAATAACTTAAAATAACTTTTATTAAGGTCGAAAATGGAATACGCCTTTCTGAATATCACGTGATATACCTTTTTATGCTTTTGGTTGCAGATAGTCTGTATAGCGTTACCGGGGCTTTAGGGGCGATTCGTCTCTATAGTACTTCTAATCTACAGGTATCAACACCAGGGGAGCTATCCCGCTATCTGATATCCGCTTCAGCCATTTGGGAGATGATATACCAGTTGTCCTTTTTGTAATCATACTGATAGAACGAGATGCATTGCAATTAAGATTTTGAGTATGTTCCTCAGAATCAGGTCTATTTTTTACTTCCATTTAAAATTTCAGACTTATTCTGTTTATTTTACTAAAACAATATCTTCCAAATAGACCAAGATATCTGTCTTTGCATAAGAGCAGCCCGTTGTTCGTCTGAAGAGCCTCTTGTTGTATCGAGGACTCTTATTGGCATAGTCACTATACGCTTGGAGTACGATAAATTTAACAGTTCTTACCTTTAAAAAGTTTTCATCGAAAATATGAAGTGATGCTGTAAACTATCAGCATCATGTCAGCCGAGAGACGTCTACTGCTTGACATAACTGCGCCGTTTTCTATAAATGTTCTGGATATACCGAGATATGATTGAGATATGATATTGATATGATCGAGGGATCCTTTATCATCAGGTGAAACTTGTCTGAGTTCGTAATGAATCTGTTGGGGATGGTAATAAATGATGGACTGTATTCAGATAGGGCTAGTTTAATGCCGCTAATATTACAAAACTCAGGAATAATAAAGATAACGTTCGCGGTCGGTGGAATCCCAAAGGCACAGAGAGGCGGTGAGCAGTCTCGTTGTTGTTCGGGTCAGTTTCTCGTCGCACGCGTCAGGGGCTTCTCCCGCGCGTCTCACCCCGTGTGTAGAACGCTACGATCTCAACAAATCCCTTTTGGTCCTCTACCTAGTATGATTGGATCTGTGATAGTTCATATAACAGACGATCCACACCTGATCATGGCGTGAAAGCCCACAAACAATCGAAAGCAGCGTTAGTTACGGATCCTGTTTATTTAAGACATTCATATAAAACTCAAGAACGCGATAGTTTGCTATATTTTATTTATTTATTTAACTATTTATAAGCACACAAAGACAATAGAAGATCGGAGAATTGTACAAATGTACTGCTTATTTCTATAAGAAATCTCTTCCAGCAGCACACATATATGTTTACGAAGATTATTAGGATAGGATGGATCAAACAGAATATTGATGAGGATACAAAGAATACGAGTGTTCTTGCATTCCCTAATGGGAAGCCAATTCAGTTTCCTACGGAAATCAGACACGTGATCAAATTTCCAGAACCGAATATGAATCTGATACAAACGTTTTGTAAACGCTCCAATTTGTTTAGTATCTCTTCAGTAGCATCGGCATCATCAAAAATGGGTTGTTGTTGTTTTAATTCCAAATCATCATTTTTTAAAGCATTTTAACTACCTTACTGATCGATTGGTACAGAGTAATATACGGCGTTAACTCTGTAATTATTATTTTTATGTAATAGACAAATTTGTTTATCTGCTCTTCTGATTCGTCCCTTTATTATAGTCATCTTATTGACGGTTAAATCCTCTCCTACAAGACAAAGTTTTAACAAATAAAATTTAATTTACGAAAATATAATTGTACAAACGTCATTAACAATAATAACGTGGATCACTAAGATTATTTTATTTAATTACTTTTAATTCATGAAAGACAAGATCTCAGTTGCCGAATCATGAAAATCTAAAATATATTGGTAAAAATCTAGGATAACTTTTTGAGTTACTAAAATCTAATAGCTTACGTAATTAAACAAATCGAATAATGTTTATTGGGACTTCAACAGCTGTTCCGAAGAAGCGAGCTATACAAAAGCAAAAGTTAAGTCTTAATGTTAAGCGTATAACACACAACAATGAACCACTTTGTGCCTTACTTGTTAATTATTTAGTACTTGGTTATAGTTCAGTTCTGAGGATTATTATTTTAGTACGAAATCAAAAGCTTACACGGAAGCCAGCCTGAAATCTTTCCCTCCACAACACCGGATATAGGCGCATCATCATCGCTATATATAACACGCACCAGATACGTTGCTGTGAACTTTATATGAGAACTAGTAAAAATATCATAGTCATATCGTACAGAAAGAAATATGAAACACGTAGTACGTGGCTATAAAATTTGAAGGGTGCTTTTAATAATGGCAACACCTCAGGAGTACCTATACTTTATGGAATAAAAAAATATATAAATCGGTTTAGTTAGGGAAGGTGCTGGGCTAAGTTAGTTTATTGTATAGATAGGTATATCTAGGTACGATACCCTCTCGCCGATACAGGTATGTGGGTGTATCCCGGGTCTCACTTGGTAGGCACAACACTGATGGCACTAGGATACAACGTCAGTCAGTCAAGCGTCGGGAAGGGACTGGTAGATTGGTGGGGCTTAACATAATGAAATGAGCGGGTCAGGTAGCTAGGCAGATATAGGTAGGCAAATATCATGCGTCCAACGAGACTTTCCTAAACACGGTTCACAATTGACAGTGAAATCAGTGTTGAAGAATCTTACTTACAAAAAATTACATACAGATAAACATTCAACCTCTTCCTTTTTTAAGTCACCTAAAAATAAATATCAGTTGGTTTATGCTGATAATTTACGACTACTATATTAATTCAAAATTATAATAAATTCTATATCCTACTGTGTATATTTTTAGCTGCTTTCAAACGTTCGCCTTTATTTGCTTTTGTTTTAAGCGATTTTGTGGCGAAGTTGGAAGTTGTTCAACTCCGCGAACGGCTCATTTAACGGAGCACTTATAACAGATATTTAATATTATGAATGAATATTTTGGGACTTGTATTTTACCCGTTAGATCAAAATGTTAGGTAAAACCGATCCTATTACGTCTCCATTAGGTAGATTGTAATAAAGAATCAATTTGTTCATCACTGTATTTGCTATGGAGGTTGGCTGGTACGATTGCTGGGTGAAAGAGGATAATTTATTATTTGAAGAAGCTAATGGAACAACAATGCGCCTATGGTATTGAAAGGTTCTTTGTTAGATAAAATAATAATGATATTGTTTTAAAAATAGCACCGGTTTTTCTCGAACTGTATACTATTGAAACGTTTGATTTAATTACTTTTGACTAAAGAGATGGACTCATGAAGTAAAAAGAACTTGAATTGTCTATGAAACTGAGTAAAAATGATACAAATATTTGTAATGACAGATAGACTGAATGTGAACAAAGAATCAGAAATTATTTATTTTATTTATTTGGTTTTTTTATCTTATCGATTTACTTCGAAGCTTCGTAGTTAATTGTAAATGTAGCAGTTTTAAAATTAAAATATATATTGTTATACTGATCGATATAACATCTGAGATGTTGTTTTAGATACTTACAAAGGACTTTTTTAATTGTCAAGCCAAAACATTAAAACTTCAGAATAGTCGACATCAATAAATTTATGTTTTATTTCACATCACTAGTAAAATTATTTTAACATCTCTTATGATCAACAAGCTACAAGTGAAAAGTGATTTTGATATTGGGTATTATTTAAAAAACAAATCAATCAGATTTGATCTTAAATAATATTAATATAAATTGTGGTGCTTACAGCTGAAGAGTTAATATCATGATCGTTCCGTTGTTATATCGGCTGTGAAGGTGAAAGGTTAAACTTAAGCAAAATGCTTCGTAATATTTCCAATTACAATTCATCCATCTACGCCCACAATCTTCAACGAAAGAAGGGTTGGTATTTAACAGAATTACTCAATTTCAACCAACGTTCCGTTTTAACAAAAAATTCTAAAGCAAGTGGATTAGGGGCTCAATACATAACCTTTCTAGGTAACTGATGTATTGCCGTTGAAACGATCCAAAAAACTGCTAAAGCTGGTAACATGCATCTATCGATATCGATAGTTGTCTATGACAATAACTTCTTCATTTTTGATAAGGCCAAAGATGGAAGCCAGCCATTTTACCTTCTACTGCTAGAACACATCAATGCTGTTGACATTGTTACTAAGGTGGCAAAATAAGGAATTATAGTGATGATCATGAGCATTGATCAGTTATAAGACCTTTTGACGTGAATAATAAATCTGTGAATATATTAAAAATGTGGTCAGAATAAAAAACGTAACGTAATTAGTCAAATTAGCTCTCCATTATGGTCCCTTTTTTAATTAATCATCACACCTTCTAACGATATTGCTTTTAATAAATTACGTCAGCAATTTGCAATTTTATTTCAACCCATATTTTGCACATTGTAGAGAGTTCATAATTTTACGGTCCGCTAGCTTCGTTTTTCATTTCGTGTGTATTATAGCATGATATGTTTTTAGCTCAAAATTGTGGACTTAATGAACAAATTAAATTGCCTAGGTCAGAGACTAGGACAGATTTTTTACTAACGTTGTTAGATGCGTTCGTGAACGCTATTATATTTTATTTTATATTTTAATGTATTTATATTATTATTTTATATTTCGTTGGTAATCTTGTTGACCTGGTGAATTGCTTCAGCAGAACCCAGATCACCCCTTCAAAGGTCCTCTTGGAAGACCGAATTTAAATTTATTATGTTTATCAGTACACGTGACGTCTATTTTCCCCTAGCACTTATCGTATCGTAGGTTGGAAGATTTTTCTCTTAACACTAAATTTACCAGACCAGTCATTTAGACTGGTCGTGCAATTTCAATTCAAAATTCCTACTATATTACACATTTTTTTCAGAAATGATGTTATGACTTTTGTAGCTATAATTAGAGAGTACGTTTTATAAACTTAATGTTATTTTATATACATTAGTAACAAATATAATTTTTGTTGTTGACATATATTCAAATCGCTGGTATATCTAGTGTTAAAAGTAAACCAGTCTTTTTTTGTAACGCTTTAGCGCAAAACCGTACCCGAAGTTCAAAAGGTGCTACGGCGGCATAAGACGCCCAAAGGCCGTCCTACGTCGCCTCTCTCCGCTTCCTCATTCGTCCCCGTCACGACCTCACAAACCTGACATCACCTGTCAGGTAAGAAGGAGATGTCTTAATAGTTTCTTAATAATTTTGAATTAAATGAAGGTAGTTAAATGATAGGAACAGAATCAACACCGTTAATGATTTATACTTTTATACAGTTTGAAAAATCTTGTGAATGATATTTTAACAATTATCAAAATATTATATTGTTATTGTTAAATATATTCATTTTACTTATGATCTTGACTTTCATAAAAGTGTGTAATGTTAGACAGATTAAATGAATATTGACTTATTGATTGAATAAATTTATCGATATCGCTGAAAATACTGACATCCCTAAACGGCAAAATATACAGCGCTGTATTTTATTGGCTTTGGCTTTTAAGCCCTGATGGGTGGAACTTTTCTCTGATACCCAGTAATTTTATAGCCTTAAGTAGGTCAATGTGTTGTTGAACACATTTTTTTTTCAATTAACAAAGTAGGTTCTTACACTAACAAGGTAACTATTATCAGATATTATCTTTCGACTCATTTTGATTTTGAAACGTTCAGTTTAAATTACTTTGTGTTAAATATTGCGAGGATGTTAACTAAGACAGTCATTTGCACTCACAATGTATATTATTAATACACTTTCTACAGTTTTAAATTTACTAATAGTGAACTAAAATAATTAAAAATACGGAGCATGGTCACACGCACTTTTGTTGATGACAAAACAGGAGAAGCGCCAGCAGCGACATCTATACACAGAACATTTCAGATTTAATACTAAATAATTATTGTGAGCCTAATTACAGCTAAATTTAACAAGTTGAACAGTATCAGTCAAAGCAATAGGGAAATTATTACACATTAAAAAAATGATATTCTATTTATTTATTTGGTTCACCAGTCAAAAGTCAAAAGTGGAAAATAACTTTATTTAAATAGACTTATTTATTAAGCTCTTTTAAATCGTCACAACAGGGAATATGTACGAGAAAACAAATAAATATAATTATAAAGGCAATAGTCAGTAATTGTTGCACTGATATATACAAAACAAAACAATAATATATACTACATATAAAACTTAACCATATGCACACAAAACAATATATATCTTATAGCTAAATGTATAATTAAGAAACGGTAAACACTACATGCATATAGTAGATAAGTAAAAAAGACAAAGAAATAAAGATAAAGAAGAATAGATAAATAATTAGATAAAGTATTAATTGTACAATTATTTTACTCGCTGCTTCATCCTATGTTACTCTAACTGTAACATAACTTGTCCTATTGTTACTCTAACATAACTTCTGAAGACATTAATAAAAAATAAAAAATACATCTGTGAACTGTCGAAAAATTGTTTTACTACAAAAATAAAGTCAAAAACCTATAATAATTTTATCTTTGATCACATTTTAACAATTTGCTTCGGTCCATTATTTTTACTTAACAATTTCAATCAACGTTATCTCGACTGTCTCTGTCCTGTTTCGCTAAAAACTGTCGTTATATTCAGCTCTCTTCCTTGAATTATCAGATCAGTTGGATTGCATTATTGCAACGTATAGTATTACTTCACCATTTCATTAAAATAACTCATAAGAGTATTTTACTAAATAATTTTGGAATTCCTATATATTCATATAAAAGTTTCTCAATCAGGTCAGTGGTATTAAATTTCATGGTAAGAAATATATATTAACGTTACTCCAGATATTTTTAAATGAGAAACAGTCCTTAAAAGTTTCTCAATCAGGCCAGTGGTATTAAATTTCATGGTAAGGTGGAATGGCATTTTCATTACAAAATAACACGTCTACAATTTCAAACATGTACTCTCTTAATTACAACACCTAATGATCTCGTTAAATCTCTCCTTCGAATGCAAAATTCGACCAATTAATCTTCTTTATATCCCCAAATTAGCAAATTAAACGGATTGCCGGAGGCAGGCTTTATATTCTATTGATGGTATAACCAATTAAGTTGGGGACAAATTAACTGCGGTTTTAAGAGTTTGGAAAAATATTTCTGTTTTTTATACATTTCTAATTAGTACGTGTATGTTTGTCAATGTATGGTTGGATTATTTGTTTTTTAGTTTTAAATACTTCTGAAGCAATTTTATTGGCTATAATTAACAAAAGCTATCAAGATACAACGATTTCAATAACTTCTTAAACAGTTTTATTTATCTTTTCCTGTTGGTTAGGTCAAATTAAAATTTAAAATTTTATTTCATTTAACATTTTACAACAAATTTTTGATTATTTTAGTTACAATAGGTACGTAAGGTTATAACTTTTTTTTTATAATAAGCACAGCAAATATCTCATCATTTCCTAATGGTAAGCGGTAGAAGTTCATATGAAGATGGGCCGGCGTAATAAGTGCCTTTCCACGCCTCGTTTGAACTAGAATAGCTATTTTATTCATATTGAAGTGAAATTCGCTGAAACTCGAGCCCTTTAAAATTTAATTACAGTTGTAATTAATTTGACTTTTACTTATTAAATTTATAAAGTTCCACGAAAGAACCGTCATCTATTTAAATTCTTTATTCTATTTTTAAAACCAATAAATGAAAGAAAAAGAAAAAACGGTTGAAAAAATTCGTCATATACGAACTCTTTGGCACAAACGTCGCTATCGCATGTACCGTTCGTGTCCAGTTTAAGTACTTAATGTAAGTTCATATTAGTTCTAATATTTGTTATCTAGAACAGATCTTAGTCACAAAGCTTCCAGCGATACCATAGAGACAACGTGAGAACAAGTTGGAGCTGCCTCAGGCAAACAATGTCTAATTTATTCAACAACTGAGAACAAGTCAGAACATACTTCAGCGTCGTCTTGCTTGAACATGCTTGTTTTGATTATATTAGATGTTATGAAATTAAATCGTTTTAAGTCTTATTTATTACATTAATTATTAATATGACAACGAATTGTAATTTAAGGCCACAGACGAAAATAAGATCTTGATAAGATCAAAGGAACTTATATGGTTACTGAAAACAACAAAGGTATATTGCAGAATCAACTGTCAAAGGTGAAGTCAAAATATTAAAAATTCAACTTTGGTAGATTTCTTAAATCCATCTTAACAGTCTTAAAAGAGTTCTTAACAGCCTGAACTACACAGAACAGACAGAACCTGAAGAACAGGCATAATCAGTCATAAAACTATGAATGTAAAAATAGATGAACTGATTGTGGTCTTTTACATTTTCAATCACAGAAATGTTAAGTATTACAACTTGTGTGAATTCATTAAAATTACTTTATTCATAATATGTTATTGTAATTAATAACTTTTGATCGTATTAATCGTATTTATCGTTTATTTTTATCGTTGTTAATCGTATTTTTTATTTTATTTTAAGATCATGAACTTATTTTATGATCATACGAGTTAAGTCATATTATGTTTTGGTCAATTTAAAACATTTTCCGTTTGTATTCCTTGACTTTAAGTCACAATCAAAATATTTTATTCAACTTTAGTACATATACGCAACATTATTGAACGTCAATCTAAACCATCTGATCGTAAATCTACCGGGGGTCTTGTCCTGAGCAAAACAGGAAAGAAACTCAACATAACAAATTACCAGAATAACTACTTCGCGGAAAAATACCAAAATTTTATTAAGTGGCGTTACCATAGAAATATCGGAAATCGTCCATTATGCTTATAGCTTCGAATCGAAATTGATCATTTTAAAGATGAAGTTTTGACTGAGAATTTAGAAGTTTTATGTGGATTGGAAGGTCTTGTAAAATTATTGAGGCGATCTTGTATTATGTTCTCTGTGTTCTATATTCAAATATTATTAAATAACACGCGATAACGTTAATAAAAAAACGGCAAAGATTTAAAACCACCTGCAACTTTCCTATTACATTAAACGTTGCCATGTATATTATGAACAGCCGAAAATCGCTCTTACCACGCTAGAAATAGTCGTGACTCTGATAAGCTTGACTTGTCTGTAATCTTATAATAGTTAGTGCCTTCAAGTGGATAATCAAATTAGTTTTTAGGCTTCGACTTGAGTTATCTATTCATTTAATTTATTATTTATTATCAGAAATTTATGAAGATATAAACAAAATTAAATGCACTTCGCCATTCTCTGCCAGTGGGCACCATTCAGCTCTCGCCTTTTTTGGTTACAGTTCAAATCCGACTTTATCTACGATACTGTAAACATATTTTTCTTCCAAAATCAAACTTTAATTTAATTATTATTTATGTGGTATAATGTAATGTGTATCCGAACGAGGTATCAATGAGTTAACAAATATTAAATATAAACATTCACGAGTGTGGATCCGAACGCAAGAAAGAATGAGAGGTACGTGTGGTAGAGGGACGGATGTGTTTAAGACGAAACGACGGACGATTAGATGTAGGATTTTAAAATAAATTGATTAATAGTTTTGTAAGAGTTTTACCTTTTTTATTCGGATTCAACTTTTATTTATTCATCTTTAAAACTAGTTATAAATTATAATATCAAGCTATTTTGCATAATATCACATTGGCTGTAACATATATACTTCTTTATCTGTAAACATTATATTAACATAACTGATCTCATTTTGATTGTGAACAGATAATATCGTTTTTAGAATAAAAATTACCATCCTTGAGCGATCATACGTATCCGAATAGAAATTTCTATATTACAGTTGGGAGCTACTCGACAATTCCATCAAACACTTTGCAGTTTCGATGAAATTGTTTCGGAGAACATATTTGATTAACTAGGAACTCGATTTTGTAGTGTTCACTCAGGCTATTACGAATAGAATCAAATTGTATACATTTTACTTTCCTCCACAGCAAAATTTTGTATCGGAAGCCGTCGATGAGTTCCAGGCTACTTCGGGGTAATTTTGAGATTTAAAACCATTTTCATAGGTTCAGTCATTGATCGACCTGTATATTGGCTAGGTCACCCGGGAAGGGCAATGTAGTTACCGGGGAGCTCAGTGGGGCATTGCCCAATACCAGTTTAATGAGGCATTAGGTGAGCCCTACACATGCCCGCCGCTTAGCCAGTGGCGATTAGATCCTTAAACGGATTCCTCCTCGACTAAAAGATGGTTCAGTCATGGATACTGGTACGGCCATTCGTTAAGTTGTAATAAGTAGACTGCAATACTATTGTTAATTGTAAACTACGCCAAAGAAGAGATTAGGGAATAGGTGTGAGCAGAATATTGTGTGATGAATTAAACTAAATTTACCAACTGTGAGATTCGTGACATCTTAGCTTAGAGCAGCTAGCTCCAAACTACTTTAAAAATCAATGTTTGTAATTTAGTTTTTTAATAATTGAAATGCAAAAAAAAGCGTAAGTTTGCTTAGGTCGCGCACTTTGCGACTATTCTAGTCTAGAAATATAGTTAAGGGCAGAAAAATTAAAACTGGTTTGGCCCTTGGAATAAACTGAAAAATCATTTTAGTTAAAGATTCTCATTGAGAGTTATTTTTTATAATAATGTATCCACAAGGACAACGTTGGGCAACAAACTAAGGAAATAAAGCCATATTAGAACAAAAATTTACTTTCAAAAGAACATTTGCAAGTGACAAGTTTCCTCTGCGGAGACTAATGAATAAGTATGAGGATAAAATGCTCAGAACTCCCCCGGAACTGTCGTGAAAAGCTAAAAGTACTAATCTAACAAATAGGGATGTCAATTCAAAAGAATCTCATAAGATTAATGCAGAAAATTTCTAGAATCGAGCTGAACTGCATTCGGTGGTTGCACAAAAAGAAATATCTCAAATAACGACCACAAAAGCGCTTTGATTTCGAGTAGCTATTGTACAGAATTCTGCTTCGAAGGGGAATGCTGGAGCTGAATGAAAATATTTTAATGATTTCAAAAAAAATTGGAGGGTTCTTGAATGCATTTAGTTTCGCTGATATTTTCATTGATTGCAAACCATTGTTATAAAAATTAGGAAGTAGGAAACGAACTACTCAATAATGGAGCAAGACCGCAGTGTATCATAGAGGCTGGCATTCAAACTATAAATTATTGGCTTATTATGCTCCTGGTCGTTATGGCAACCACTTTCACTGAGTAAGAGGTCATATAGCTATTGTGGTTGTGTTATAACCCAAAGCATCAAATATTTCTCCCATATATGAAGGAAACCCAGCTGTAAGACGAATATAGGTTGTAGACGATAACGATGATTAAATTCCTATTTCTGTAAATTGGTTACTTTACTCCGATGAATCGATAAGACTAAGTTAAGGTAACCTATCTTATCTTATCTTTAGCACTTATCTAAATATATAAAAGGCAAACGACTGACTGAGTGATATATCAACGGATCAAGCTGATATTTGCCACACCAATAGTTATTAAGACGTAGACACCCGCTAAGAAAGGATTTTGTAAAATTCAAACCCAAGGGAAATAGGTCAACTCAATGTAATCAACGCACAGCCCGAAGTATTGGACAGATCAAATTGTAGTTAGAACTGCATAAAATACGCTAAGAAAGAATTTTCGTAATTCAATTGGTAAAGGAGTTAAATGCGGGCTTGAAATATTTATGAACATTTAGGAGCGAAAAAGTGATTTTTAAGCAGGAACTGTAGCGAGCCGACCTCTTTTATTCATGTCATTTTTAAATTATAATTGTATACATTTCTACTGTTTTAATATGATGTTGTATTTGTTATTCTTTTTGATTTCATTTGCATTGTGAACGTAATTATCTAAAATAAATATAAAAAATATCAATATTCCTATTTTGATCCCGCCTACGTCGCTAACAGTAACCATTAATGTTAGCTGTTACGTTGTAATGATAATGTAAGTATTCGATGAAATTTTTTAGGAAATTCATCGCATAATATGATGAAACGGGGGCTGTAATTTGTGTTAAAGTTTATCTAAATCGTAACATCATAATTAGTCATGTTTAGGAAAGTCTCGTTAGACGCATGGTATTTGCCTACCTATATCTGCCTAGGTACCTGACCCGCTCATTTCATTATGTTCACCCCCACCAATCTACCAGTTCCATCCCGACGCTTGACTGACTGACATAGGTACCCACGGTGTGCGCCACGTTGCCCTCGTTGTCCCGTTTTCTGTGCCCATCAGTGCTATCCTAGTGCCATCAGTGTTGTGCCTACCAAGTGAGACCCGGGATACACCCACATACCTGTATCGGCGAGAGGGTAACGTACCTAGATATACCTACCTATACAATAAACTAACTTAGCCCAGCACCTTCCCTAAACAAGTCACAATCTTAATATGGGCATGTATTCCACGAGAGCGAGGCCGTGGGCAGAGAGCTAATCTTTTATATTTAGCCTAAAAATAAAACTAATTGGATTCTGTAGATTAATTAAGAGCATTACTAAAACAAATGAAAAGTAATTATTTACTGAAATATTTGACTTACAATTATTATCATTTTCTCCCGCATTTTAATGACTAAAATGGTAAGAAAAATATTTTTCTTAAAACCACATAAATACTTTTTCATAAATAGATTATAATGAGGTAAAGTTTGTGAGTGTGAATGTAAGTGGTGATTTTCAAAACTACTCGTAGTATTCCGAAAAATTTCACGAATGTAAAATAAAGTTTCTAGTCGGACAAAGGCTGTGTACTATATGTTTTCAATTCTATTACTTTACAAAGGATTCATGGAAGTTGACTGCAAGTTTATTATATTTATTTTTATACTCACAAAAGGGTGCAAAGGTACCACTTATTTTTAACAAAAATATATGATATAATGTTATTTACTTTGCAATATACATTACCTAAAGAAAAAAGCGTTTTATAGGAAAAAAATTATTCGACATCTCACACTGTTACAGTCAACAATAAATATGAAACTTTCATAAAAGGAGTTTCAACATTACCTACCTTTTATTACAAAATATGAGGTACAGAAATTTACAGAAACTTGTGTATTAAATATTTAATAATAGCTTAAAAACCATAAGTATCATATTTTACTTATTTATTTTTTTATTTATCTCAACACTGTTTCAACAACCCAGACACAAGCCAATTAAAGAAACACATTATCTTTCCAAAAAATCATCAAGAAGCCAAGAAGGCAGCCGCCCAAAATACATCAAGACACATTCAAACAAATGACAGTTAACTATAAAATATCTAAAGAGAAAGAGAGAACAAAAACAAATAAAACTAAAATAAAAAATAAAAATAAAAATTATCATCCAGTTATCGCGTGTTGATTTCCATGAAAATACATCCACGTGCAAGAAGCCATGGGAAAATGCCAGTTTGTTCAAAGAATGAACGAAATGGATATACGACGCCAGGAGATGGCTCAGTAAACTTTTCCAATTGAAAACTTTGGTATTTGGAAGTTCATCGGATACAAGGAACAAGAATGATGTTACTAGTTACTTGACAAAACGGAAACGGAACACGAAATACGGTGAGCGGAAATTTTTGTAAGTTATTCGAGTTGATATCAACCTTCCCACATAGAAACCGAAAATTCCCCGGGCGCTCGCTGTACCGCCTCAGTGGGTTCAGCGCTTAACTGATAATCATTATTTCAGCGAAGGTAGTGGAAAGAAATTTAGGTTTGCGTTGCTTGGAATATAGTTCAATGGTTTTTCTTTTAATTAAAGTTCATAAAAATTCCTTCCCGACGCTTGACTGACTGACTTAGGTACCCGCGGTGTGCGCCACGTTGCCCTCGTTGTCTGTGCCCCATTTTCTGTGCCCATCAGTGCTATTTTAGTGCCATCAGTGTTGTGCCTACCAAGTGAGACCCGGGATACACCCACATACCTGTATCGGCGAGAGGGTAACGTACCTGGATATACCTACCAATACAATAAACTTAGCCCAGTACCTTCCCTAAGCATTTATATAAATATGTGTGTGTGTGTGTGTGTGTGTGTGTGTGTGTGTGTGTGTGTGTGTGTGTGTGTGTGTGTGTGTGTTGAGAATGACCCGTTACTTACCTTGCGGATAACAGAAGTATACACAGTACAAATACAGTATTACCACGGGACACACACACAGAAAGGCACTTCAAAATTGAACTTTATATTAAAGTAAAACTTTAAAGTTATGCATGTTTGGTGATGGTATTAAAAGTTATCTTTGTGGGTGTGTGGTGTGTGTATGTATATGTGTGTCTGGTATGGCATTAGAAGATAGCTATTTCTGTCTCTCTGTACTTGCCTGTATAGTTAGGTGATTCTAATTAAAATATTTTCTACTTCGACATAAGTAAGTGTCTCAAATACATCGATATGATATCAAATTTTAATATAAAATAAGAACCTGAACCATCTTTAAAGTAACATAAACCAAAATCTTATAAAAAATGAAAATAACAATGCAAAAACAACTATTATATGCCTGTGAATAAGGTTCATGTGAAATATAAAATTATTCTTGATGCGTCATTCATAGTAAATATGAAAAGATGCCAATAATCCAGAACTACAAATTCTAAGTTATTCCAAACATCGTGTTTTCAAGAATAAATATAGTGTTGCTCGACATCACACCGTTAATAATGATATCGATGGTTTGGTTTATAAGTATTGAAATTTTGTGTTGTTTTTGTGATTTTTCATCTTATTGAGAACTCATCGACTGGTTTATTTTAATATCGAACAATGCTAAACGAGCCAGCGGTTCACCTAATGGTAAGTATACTCGTTGGCTTTACCACCGATTTTAAGATAAGATAAATTTATACACTTGTTCCATAAATAAAGTCAAATACTTAATACAATATGTAATTAATTATCGTCAATTATAGTGTGTAACTGTGATAATAATTAAAATGATTAAATTCTAACACACGTGTATTATTTATCCCAAAGAAAGCATCGTAAGAACTTAATTATATTATGGAATCGGGATAACGTTATATATCTATCTGAGTAGCTTGTAGTTTTGCATATAGATATATAAATTATTCAAGAAAAGAAATTCTCAATTATTTATTCAAAGGACAAACTCCGTGTGTCTTGTGAGCGAAAAATGTATACTCAAAATATTTATCGATAGACGTACGCACATCACTAATGGGTCGTCTGAAAAATCTGAACAGCTAGCTACCTTTTGTGATGAAACTTGTCATTACTTTGAGAATTCTAAAGCTGGCGAGAAACTGTTTCTTACAAATGCAGTAGCGGTGAAGACTTTGACAGCTTCTGAATAGATAAATATAATGTGAGTTATACGTATTGTTAGCGACGGCTCATATTTTACTTTTTTAGAATAATTAATGTTAATATTTATAGCGGGTAATCTCGCATACTTACTTGTACGTCTTAGAATAAAGACACGCGGCGCATCCGACGCCACGCAGTCTGGAAGCATCCGCGAGCGGTATCACTGCTAACATATTTCGCTTACCTTTTGTTTTCTTTGCCTTAATTTATTGTAAATAGTGTGTTCAACATACGATTTTAACTAAGTGAAACGTGTTACCTTATTGCACCAGCAAACCATCACCCACACGTATTATCAAATAAAACGCGACCAAAAGCATGTATTTCATACAAAGCATTATCCTGTAAATGCTTTGTATGAAATACAAGCTTTTGATCCTGGATGGATTAACAGAATTCATTATCTCGAGCTTCAAAAGGCATGTTAAGGTCCTTATCTTTACGGCACCTGCTGTGACCCACCAATCCACTTCAAGCTAGCGTGGAGATGTTTTCCTCATACGCCTTATCATTTTGGAAGGCATTGTGTTGATAATGATGATTGTACACAAAATGGCATATTATCCAAAAAAAAGTAAATATTTTTTATTATTTTCTATTTAAAGGAAAGGCAGATCGTGTTTATCTATTAGATACAATTTAAATTATTTTCTTTTTGATTTCCAAAAAGACAGCTATTCCTCAGTAGGATTTTAAGACAGAACACTGAAAGACAAAGTGTTAAACTCCGTTTCAAAGGTAGTTAAGCCAAACCTTCCAATAAAAACAAATGACTAATCCCATTTGATCTGATCGCTACACTATTTACAATGATACTAAACCCTCGTCAAACTATAAAGCTACGAAGTCAACAGCGTCTGATGTTTCAATAAAATTCAATCGAATTCCGTAGCTGTCCAGTAAGGCCTACGCTCGGAATTTAACGGACCAGTGAAAGGTAATTAGTATATTATACAAAGGTATTATTCGATGACCGTTCTAGACTTTGTTTGTGTCATTTAAAAATAAAATTAAGAGCATGTAATTTATCTGCTAGCATCACTATTCGAGTACTGCTTGTAGCGAGTTCAAAGCTCTGCGAGTACAAATCTCTCACCGAAAGTTTCGTATAAATTTGTAAATACATTAGTGAAAATTATGGAATTTCATAGAAAAACTTATATTTATCAATATATTGGTATTTGTTGTAAGCTATAGGTAATAAAAAAAATCATCACATTTTAAATTCTTAGGTCAATAGGAAATTAAAAATACTTCTCAAATATTTTTTGTAAAAATATTTGACTGCTGGTAATAAATAAAGACATCTTAGTGTTCCAAAATTAAAAAAAAACATTAATTATCTACTTCATGAGTTCTTAATAACGATTCCCTACTCAATGGGTTAGACCAAAATAATATTTTATTTTCTCCAGCAGTAACGTATAAAAATTAGTACGACTTTGGGTCGATAAGATGCATATACTCTGTAAATTGAAGACTGTAGCCCTTGAAGACTGTTTTTGTAGTATCGTAGACTTTCAAACTCGTTTGCCTTTAATATTGGTCAGACGACAGACTGAGTGAGTGACAGCAATAGGGATCTGTTTGTATCCTTAGGGTACTGAACCCTAAAAAGCTCTGTGCACTTAAGGGAATTTGTATTTTTTGACAAGAATATAGAATTCATTTTCCATCAAACCAAAGCAATAGCAAGGATTCTTCAGGGCACTAATGTCTCAAATTGACTCTAATTAGTTAAGGTGTTAGTAGGGTGCTCTTAATACAAAAATATCAGATTATGCTGATTCGTTGCAATTAAAAATCGATAGAAGTGGCACTGGGGAAATATTTAAATAGCAATAATAGATAGGGTTACTAGGAAGACTTGCATGATCGACACAGAGCTTCCTTCATAAAAATTGCAATTAAAATAATTATAAAGCCCTCTAAATAACGGTTGATTTTAGTAAAGTATACTCAAGCCCGCACACAGTCTATACGGTTCGCGTTTTGTAGAATATTACGTATTTCTACATATTTTCGAGATATATACATGAAAATACTTTCAGTGGTCAATTATATGGCTCAGGAGAATTCTCATACTTTATTTAATAACGAAATTATAAAAATAAAATAGTTTTGCTTAAGTCAATGACTTACAATAGTATACTTGTTGAAGCAGGATACGCTGTACTAGACCTTGAAGCTAGCACAATAGGACTGTATTTTAATTATAAACATTAAATGACACCTCGCCTTTTTCCATTTATATTAATAGAAAGAAATACACTACATTTGAATTTGAATTTAAGAGTGTGATTAAATGTATCAGATTAAGCAGCCAAATTTAAAAGTCTTAGGATGCTATGAATTTAAAAGGATGTGAGTGTACACTAAAGTATGCAAAGTCATATCTATAGCAACTAGATAAAATAGATTGATTTCGTCTATAAAGACACAAAGGCTATAAAATTCGAATGGCTGTACGAATAATAGTCGTTATTGCAACATGATAAAGGAATTTTTCTAAATAAAGTGAAGGAGAAAGTTATTTCTAAGTATTTTTCTAAGCGAAACATTTATATTTATAAAAGTACCCTTAATTCCCGATTACCGTAAAAATTAATATCGTTTAAAAATGAACAACAACATAATACTTAAGAAAAAATTGTATATCAAAGAAAATTATTTAATAATGATTAAAATAATTCCGTAAAACGGAACGTAGCTAATAACTGACATCCGCAATATACTTATCCGGCGTTGACAGATGAGACAAGATTTTAATATTGTCTGCGGAAATTAATTTTCAAATATGAGTATTTCAAATTTAATATTTAATATTACAAAGGGAAATGTATTTAAATACAAACTAGTTATATAGCGACGAATCACAAGAGTGTTTAAAACTTTTTTATAAAATTCTCTGTCGATCGATCGACAAAATCAAATCAAGGTCCATCACTTGACTCATTTATTTTGGGGCTATTTTGCTGGCGTTCACATAAACTTAAATTTAGTTATTGCCTCTCTTTCATTCCAATTCAGTTTAATAACAATAAAAACGGTAAAAACGGAGATCACTCAGCATTGTCAAATCGCTTGCGCTTATGCTTAGCGATCCTCAAAAAGACTGTACATCAACTAGCAATAATCAGTACTGACTGCGATGCGTTGCCTTCTTTAAGAAAGTCTTTAAGTTTAAACGTCTTTAAGAAAGGAATAGGTTCTTTTCTTGAAGGCATCTAGATCGTACGGTCGTTGACCTGGTGAATTGCTCCGCAGAACCCAGGTTACCCCCGTTAAGGACACTGGAGTTAGTTTTAGTGGGTATTCTTAGTGCCGCCATACGATTAAATTAAACTTTGAGCTAACTCTAAAACAGGTTTATGGCACCTTGACCCCTAGAAGTTAGAAGATGTTTCTATCCTGTCTTTGTTACTTTAAAATAAATTATGTCCGTAAATAATTATCATGACCTTAACTTCTTTTTAGGGTTCAATACCACGACCTGGTGAATTGCTCCGCAGAACCCAGGTTCCCCCGTTAAGGGCAATGGAGTTACCGGGGAGTTTTAGTGGGTATTCTCAGTGCCGCTCTATTGAGGTACTGAGTGAGCCCCACACACGCCCGTCGCTTAGCTAGTGGCGGGTAGGTCCGTAAATGGATTCCTCCTCGTAAAAATAATCTACTCAGAAATAGAACTAGTAAATCATAAAAATGATCCATTTAATGCTAAAAAGTCAATGCATTTCCTTGGGAACATTGTGTACTTATATTACTTCTAACTTCGTCATTTATCGTATCAATATTTCCTTTTAGCTTTCGGATTATATAATCTTATCGATTAAGTAAAGAGGGTTGCCGCAGTATTAACTTAATCCCTATTTGAATAAAGAGTATAATATTCTGCAGTATTTCAATTGATTTGTCTAAGGATAAAAGGTCTTAGCGACACAGGAATTAGGTGTATTACGATTTAAATAGTTGCTTAGGCCTCTCAGTAAACTGAACACATTTTTATAGGTCCAAAATGTTCGCTTGTTTACAATAAATTATAAAAGATGACGGGTTTAGTTAATATGCAGCTTCGTTAATTTTTATGTTATTAAATGTTGAAGATTGAAGAAACCATCTGTGGTTTGCCTGGTGGTTAGTGGTTATCATACTCCTAAGCGTTACCAAATTATAGATTATTACATCATGGAACAGATATTTAAATAACTATCTAAGAGATGTATATTATTTTTTATGTGTTACATTACATAAAAAATTCAAATTAGCAACATATTTGCTACCATATACGCATAGGGACACTACATGTGTCCTCGTAGATACCTTGTATCTACGGAAAACCAGCGTCGTTGTGTTCGTCGATGGATGCATCTGTGTAAATAAAATAAATTTATGAATCTAATAAATATTTTAAATAAATAAGTTATTTTAGTTACACAGAATACTTTTTATTGTATATTGAACCTTAAATTAATAATATATTATTTGTGATCTTTATAATTATTTTTGTAACATATTCATAGTATGTTTTAGGATTGCTTTTTGTACTATGATACTAAGGCTCAGCATACGTTGAAGCAGAAGACTTTATCTACATCGAAACGTCACTTTTCTGTAGTCATTTTATCCGAGTTGAAGTATCAACCTGAGAAAATTTTCACTAAGTTATAGACAAAACCGTTTCTCAAGTTCTTTGTGCTATGCGTGCTGGAAGAGATATCTTTTAGAGTTAAACTCATTCTTGTACATGTTTTTGTTTCATTCATACGTTTTATTTTATGAGCAATAAAGGATGCTTTTTTGAGGAGAGCCCAACAAAAACTAGAACAATAAAATGCAAATTCTGATGATAAATGGTTCCCATATCCTTATTCTTTAAGCAAAATAACTTAGAATGTGTGTGTAGATGTATATATGTTCTTATATCACTGGTTTTACTACGGTTTTACAGTTTGAGCTGTCTGAATCTGGGGCGCAATCCTTCCTGTATTCAAGAAGCCTCGAATAAATTTTCTCTGCATTTCATTTTGAGAATACTCGTCACTCTTTTTATGTCTTTATATGGTAGTCTCGTTTTGAGTATTTCGAGATAAATCCTTGGAATTACTTCGTTATAGCTTACTAGATCTTTTAGCTTTTAGTTAATCATTACAGTTCTGCGTACTCCACTTTTTAAATATTATCTTCACTTTGATGTCTTCAATTTGCGGACAATAACAGTACTTGACACACAATGTAAATTCTATTGGGAAAGAACTATCATTGCTGACAAAACTGTCATTGCTGACAAAACTGTAATTGCTGACAAAACTGTCATTGCTGATGAAACTGTCATTGCTGACAAAACTGTCATTGCTTACAAAACTGTCATTGCTGACAAAACTGTCTTTGCTGACAAAACTGTCATTGCTGATAAAACTGTCATTGCTGACAAAACTGTCATTGCTGATAAAACTGTCATTGCTGACAAAACTGTCATTGCTGACAAAACTGTTATTGCTGACAAAACTGTTTGCAATGAACTCTTTATCGTCATCATGATTTTGAAAGTCAAGGGGCGCTCACTGCTAGTTATACGCCTTTCCCAAGGACCTCTAAACCGATCGGTCCTACGTTACCCGGCCTATCGGCTTCCCGCGACCTTAAATAGATCAGTATTCCTTTTAGGAGACTATTGATAGCATATTTGTGATTTGAATGATGAGTACGAATATTTGTTTACGAGTAATGTATGTTTGTATGTTTAATATATTTCTGATATGTATGTACATATTTTTATCTATATTTCTCCGTATATCTAGTATCGGTAACACAAGCCTTTAATGATGGTTTACTTGGGCTAGATAATAAGTGTGTGTGAGAAATATCATTATTATAACACTAGAATGCAGTATTAAGAATGGATCGATGTCTTTTATTAATTTGTAAATGGGTTACATAGTGTTCTGCAATTTGATTAGTTAGCGCCATCTTTATCTTTTTAAATATTTCTTTAAAGGGAAAACACGAGTTCAGTGATCGATATATACTTTTGTACTCATAGAGAATCAGTCTTTGACTTATTTCAACCCCGTATGAGAGATATTTGCTTAAACGAATTTTTAGGGTCAAATGATAGTACAACTTGGGGAAATACCAACCTTTCCATTGAAAACTTGAATGGATATAGATGGAATAGATTTAAACAATATCAAGATACTAAATCGAGCTAGAGAAGTCCCATAACGTTTATTCAAGCAAATGATTTGACCCCGCCTGATGGCAGGCAGTAGAAAAAGTCCAATGTGAAGATAGCTAGTGCAGCTTGTGACATACTTCCCTAGCCATCTCCACCAAAAAGTGCCTTCTACGCTATTTTTGAAGGAACCCATTGAACCCATGAATTGGGGAATATGTGTGCCAGTAAGGAATTCCGCGTTCTGGCTGTGCGACAGAGAAAGGTGTCATGCATGCGACTTCTTTTGTTGTTGTACTAAAAAAAATGCTTCCATCAGGCAATTTCCTTTGACATCTGTTCTTATTTAGCTGAATGAGGGGAAGCTAATCTAATTTATTATTAGCGAAAATGGAAAGTAAACCGTACCTACTAACGAAACATGATATTGGCAAAGCAAGGCTTTCAAAGCTGACGTTTCATTTATACACCTACGCTTACTAACGTATGCCTTTTGTAACAAACTGGAAAGTTTTATTGAATCTGACATTATTGCTGATTCTATTGTAAATTCTTTGAAGTTTTATGTTCCGTATCGTCTTTCCTGTCGAGAGAATAGAGAATAAACAGAAGACTTCTTTTGAAGTTTTAAAGTGAAATTAGTTTTGAGCGCGCGTGTCCAACGCACGATATTATTGTAAATAGTTAGACGATAATCTGGTACGGCAATGTTTATTGATTTTAAATGAATATTTATTATATAGTATTATTATGTTGTATATATGTAATGTATTATGTATTATATGTAATATGTAGTATTATGATGCGAGTTGCCCACAAAAGTCCCGAAGCAAGGTCACCATAGCCTTAAAGAAAACTCTGTCCATTCGGACGCTGGAGGTAGGTGCTCCGCGAATAGAATTACCCAATTCGCATTTTCCCACACTAACAATTTCAGAATCGCTGGACATGTTACGTTACGCGTTACAAAGATCACTGAAATTCAGGGTTGACTACAGATAGATTGAATATTTTTCTTTTATCGACACTGAGTTTTGGTAAATTTCGAAGCTATATTTTTGAGTTTAAAAGACACTTCGTTAGGTAGTTAAAAGTGCTTTAGTTTATAGTTTTCGAAATAATAATTAACAAAAATAACGACCACTGATTGGTAGTTTGGTAATTAGGTTAACACCATAATGAATATAGATCAAACATCTAAATGTTACCTATATGCTCCTTGTGGAAGTGGTATTTTAAAATTATCAGGATGATATCTCAACTATCGTGTGAAAACTACTCTAACTACCTTCCTATTCTTACGGATATTTTAATGAGTTATAATTGTTTTATTTTAACAGGATATTTTATTTGTATTTAAATATCACTAGAGTGATAGAGTGATTGATACAGGGTTTTTTAAGCCACAGTATCTACTCGCAATAATGATACCGCATGTTAACTTATTATAAGGTAAATTTACCATTTATAATTTTATTTTCTTATCTATATTCCCATCATTAATGTAAATTATCGTGGATTATTCGCAAAGCATATAATGAAAAAAGTTCTGTTCATATAACGTAACTGTTTCCAACACTCCCACCGACGTAAAGACCCAACGCATGCCGTCATTAAGATTACGTGTCGACTAAGCAAATAAAGTTAATGTACCATACTCTTACGGCTCAGGATTACTCGAATAAGGGTATTGAAAATGGCATCATGTTCCATATATTTCTTGTCATTTATTAAGAGAATTTATGTTGAGAACTGCCTGTTTATGTTTGAACCCATATTGCTTTGTAACAAGGATTTTGAGGAATGAGGCTGATACCAAGTTATTTAAGTCTCGCCTTGACATTGGTTGGTTGAAAATTAGCCTTAATTGGAACACTTAAATGTATACTTGCTGATTACAATAATCCAACTGTGAATTGCTTCCTAGGAGTTGAATTTACATATGTTCACGTGTGTCACAGGTCAAAATTCAATGCCTCGTAAGCAAAACCATCCAGGATGAGTTCTTCGTCTTCAATTTAATTAAATGTCTCTGCGGTCTAAAGGCTAGGACAAATAACCTCAAATCGGAAGGAAGTTCAATTCCTAGTGGGTGCAAAAAGTCTACCCGTCTAAGTTTGCCGCTATAACGGCAATGTTGACAGGCTTAATTCCAGCAGTTGTTCCAGTGTACTAGTTAATTTTTGGGTTAGGACTAGGTATAGCACACTTCCAACTCTGCCTGATCATTATCATTAATCTGTCATTATGTACTATGAAGGATAAAGGATATTCTATGAAGAATATATATAGACAGATATCAATGTTGTTCATGTAGGCATTAAGTACTTAAAGTATATTTTAACCAAAAGCACAGCCTATGTGAAGTCATGATACAGCCTTCGATGATACCATCATATTCACCTTTTTTTAGGAGGAATCCGTTTACGGACTTATCCACCACTGGGAATACCAACTAAAAGTCCCCGGTTCAGTCAAAGCAATTCACCAGTCCACCCTCAGGCAGCCCAACCTTACGGCCAGGCTATGCGCCGATGGAGATTGTCCAGAGTTACTTGGACAATTCCAGACGTGACGGCCTGTGCAATGCACACACAGATTTCCATGTCTGTAACTATTTTATCCAAACGCCACACAACTTTGTTAAAATTTGTACAAATCCTATAAAATCTTGCCTGATGGCAACCCTAAAAACTGTCGTCCCTTTAACGTTGATTCGGCATTATTTTTTAGATGTCTAAATCTTAATGCTTAGACGTAAGGGTGACATTCCAATGATTATAAGCTTGCAGAACTGTCACCGTTCTCACGAAATTATTCTCTATAGAAAGCTCGAATTAGCTGAAATGGACGTCCAGAAATATTTCCTTATTTGAGAATTTTCTCAGACCTTGAATGTTTTATTTGCATTCTTATTGGGAAAGTTGCGATTACTACGTTGTATTTCTTTTATCAAGCTCATCAAATGACTCGACACTACCTGATGATAAGCAGTAGAAGAGTCCATATATAAAGATATCTAGTGAAGCATGCGACATACTGCCGTAGCCATCCTCACTTTCCCGGCCCAAAAAGTGCTTTTTCACGCCTCTTTTAAAGGAACCCATATTGTATGAAGGAGGCAATACGTGTGCTGGTAAGGAAAATCCTAAAAAAAAGCTTAAAAATACACAACTGGAAATTGTTGTTTTAGTATTGAAAATCTTCTAACTGACACGCTAAACATTAAAACTCACATTTCTGCCAGCTACTTTACAGTTACTACCCTTGTAAGAGTTCAACTGGAGATGATTGAAGGGGTTTAAGGACAAACAAACTTTCCTTATCCTATCTCCTTATCCTATTACCACAGTAATTGAAAGTACACCTAAGTCTGTTTTTACACGGTCTTTTTGTACACGGTTTTGATATAACACGGTTTGAAAATTGAATATGTAACTGATGACGACAGCAATTAAATTTATGTTGTTGTATTTATGATTATCACTTATTCTATTTTATTTTATTTTTTACCTTAAACATTGAATAACCTATTCTTTTCGTTCACAACATAGTTTTTTAGTTCCTGAACTTGCCATACATTTAATTTATATTACTTTTAAGATTAGAGTGCATATCTTTTTTATCATTAATTACTATGCTTGTGAAAATAAGCATTATATATTTGATTTAATAAAATAAACATGAATTCTTGTTCTTAAAAATTCTTGTTTTTCTCTAATTTTAATAGGTTTTAGAGATTAGGAACAAATCACCCATTTTTGTATAAGATCAATGTCTTTTTTTACACGGCTTCTTCTGGAACCAATCTACCGTGTAAAAACAGACTTAGGTGTACTGTGGTCTAATTAATTTGCTATTACTTAATTCTCTATTCTTAACACCGCCAAGTAGAAATCTTATTACTGTGTACAGCGTCATCTAATTAATACTAATAATTACTATGACAAGATATCATAAAACCTAGAATTCTTAACAGCGCCTTGTAGAACTGGCTCATTTCGTGCTAGCGCCATCTATGGGCCATATCAAGAACTCAACAGATGGCGTTAATGGTAGTTTGTAGGTAATAAAAAGTTTTCCGGGTCAACTAGTCTAATTTATTTATTTATTTATTTTTATATGACACACCAACAGCATACACATTAATCTGTACAAAAACACAAATATGACAAAAATGTATTTCTAATAATATAAATATAAAGATGTTCGTCGTCTTGCTCAAAACTCAAAAACGGCTTAACCCATTCGAATAATGTTTGCTTGGTCTCATTTGTTAATTCAGGATTGATTTTAAAATTAAATCAATAGGAGGAATCCTACGAAAAATCTAAAATAATAACAAATTTTAAATTTATAATTAAGTATGTTAAAATTAAAATCATCTAACTAATATACACCGCTACTTGGGATCACTTCTAATATATATCGTGATAAAAATTTCACTAGATCATCTAGAAGATAGATAGCTATAATATGCTATAAAGTATAATAAATTTTACACGATAAATAACAAGTATAGACAATTTTACAAATGCTTCGAGTACACTGTACAAGGGCGGTTTTAGTAATTTTTGACCAGTCTTCTGAAAGTGTCCGGCGATAGAACCTTTTTTATCTCAACCAGTAATGCCAGTAATCTAACCAGAACATTTGTATATATACATAAGTTTGACTCGCTGTAATAAACTTTATCACAGTGACTCAAACTTTTCAAATCAGACGCATTGCGTATGTACGTCGTATACCGTGACGTATACAGTTTATTTATCTGCGGGATTTCTTAAGATATACAATCTCCTGTAACATTGTTTTGAGGTATCTAATAAGATTTGGGGAACGTAAGACATGAATGTGCACAAAAACAATGTCTTTCTATCTTCCAAAAACTGGCTCCCGTTAGTTGATAAATGTTGCTAAGCAAGAGCCGTGGATAGAAGTTAGTGACTCTATAAATCCTGACCCAAACATCTAATAGTTTGTTCGCAGTAATCAAACTAAATCTGCAGGATCACAAATCACTGTTCCGTTTAGTTAGCGTGTCTGACCGCCGGGTTCGAGAGATATGATATTTTTGATTTAAGTTTGACCAGTATACAAAGTTTATGGTATTGGAAATGTAAATTTGATCTCGGAGACGTGATTCACTGGTCCCAATATTGTATCTAGCCACTAAAGATAAAAATAAAGGTTTTTTGTAAAGATATTATATTGGAAAATGTTAAGTATCGTAATTTATACAACTTTTTATAAGACTAACAGAGGTCCAGGAGTTAAAACATGTTGACATATATTTCCATTATTGTTTCCATCTTACTTTACACTTTACTTTACTTTACTAAACAACAATTTGTCATAGTAATTAAACTTTGTAAACAAACCACCAAAACGATCCAAACTTACACTGTTTACCTACATTTATCAAATTATCAGTGTAAGTTACAACTAGAGTTTACAGAAATAATTATAATATTTCTCCCACTATCCATATATTATCAAGCCCAAATTAAGCATCGTTTATGGATACTAGATAAAGGAAAAATAAAGATAGTATTATGTATATGAATATCAGAAATATACAAAATAAACATACCAAACAATCATAAACGGTGAACAAATATTACTCGTCATACTATCCCTATCGGGATTCAAACGCTGGACCTGTGACTTAGTAGACAGGGCTACTGATCAGTCGACTAAATGGCCGTCTTGTGATTAATTTATTATTTTGCATTTAGTGCAAGTCTTTATTACATACTCCTTAAGGTAAAAACTCGATAAATAAAACATGGCAATAGATACAAGTACGTGAAAAATTCCTACCTTTTTCAAAAATAACAAGGACAAAGGTATCTGTTTCATTTACATTGAAGGATACATATTGCCACGTCAGACCGTTCCCTAAAGCCAGCAAGAACACAAGGCAAACACACAAAATGTCTCCACTATCTTATAGCACCCAGGAGAATAACCCAATGTACTTGGATTTATAACCCTAATGTACAATACATGACAATTCCCCAAGCTAACGCCATCTCGTGGAAAAACTCGATACTAAATACAGCGACATCTGTAGACAACTCACGGCGTTATTTTCAAGTAGCTTCGACTTCAGCATAGCGACACAAGAAGGTGTTTCAGTTATTTAAGCTTTTCGCCAGATGTCACTGTAAGGACTTAGTAGTTGCTACTTATTCTAACAGATGGCGCTATTTGCAGTTTAATGTTTAGGACTGGAAACATTTTATAGGTCATTTTTAAGTCAGTAATTGCACTACATTATTCATCTCAGAGAATTGCCTTAAATTGCAAGCCGATAATGTATATAATAATAATTACACCAGTACAACATAAAACTAGCGTGATTCTAAGGTTATGTATAACCACACGAATATTTTGTAGCGCAATATGTTGTGTCATTACGTAACCCTTCACGACATGATTGAGAACTTTCATAATGGCTTTAATCTGTTTAATACCTATGCCTTCAAGCTTTCAAAAGAAATGTTAGTTATTTGTCCAAAATGGTTAAACAATTTGAAGATGCAAGATATGAAAAGGCGTATTTCTCACTCAAAATCTCGACTTTAATAATTATCTGAAGTTTGTTTGAATAGGCTTCGTATGTTACACGTATATAAGTACGTATTATTTATATTACTAACCCCAAAATAGAAGAGAATGGAATATATGTTAATATTTCATCTCTAATGCACATGTAGATTATTTACTTATTGTTACGTATTTAAAAAAGAATATTCTTAATTTCTTTTCTTTTAAGCTGAAGATGATATTTTTAATCACGAAAAACATCTTGTTTTTTCAAACATAGTTTGGTTTGCTGGCACTAGATGGCGCTAACGTCGCCTTTTTGAGTTAACTGAGAATTGATAGAAGCAAAGCAGGTTGAGGTTTAAACAATCTCATTCAGACAGTAACGTACTCGAGGACCACTTGGGAGGTTTACCAACTGTATTTCAAATCCTAAACTGAAATACTGAATAGGATAAAAATTGGCATATAGATATATTACATCCCGAAAAAGGACATAGATACATTTATTTGGAAAAAAACATAAAGTTTCACGAGGAATTCGAAAAATTGCGTTCTTTCTCTCTCTCACACACTAACGCGGTCGAAGCCGCTGGCTTTAAAAAACGCTATGTTCGTTAAAACCAATAGTATTGATTTAGTTTATTCTGTAATAACAACAGCATGAATCACGCGGTAAATTCACTCAACATTGTGATTTAAAACAAAATGTTTTCCACCTGGTGACAGCAAAACGCTTTCAAAACAGCCGTAAATATAATTACAGTGAGACACTGTTGACCCAGTTAAGGTCGGCCGCCTTTTTACTAAACACTCTAATATAGAAACTTATTTGAGGTGAGATAGGATAAGATAAGATACTATATGAATGAGATTATTATTTTCCATTTTTAAAAACATTCAGTATTTATAGGCTATATAAGATACAATACTATAATAACGAACTTAGATTGAAGTAATATTTCAATTCAATTCTTTATTTTACGTTCCATAGTTACATAATATGAATCTTAAGACTATTAATGACACTATGGACCCTGTCGGGCACAACAAAATTTTAGGTTATACAGGAGAAAGGTAGATTTCAAGGTAGGTTTAAGTTAAGTGTTTAAATTTGTATAATGGTCCAATTCAAATATATGCATTCAAAATGCTAATTATCTAGGGATTGTTTGGAATTGTAAGTCGGTGTGTTTTTAAATGTAAGAAATAGATTTTATAGAATTTTTGATTTACAATTGCTTGGATGTCAGTAATATTAATAATAAGTAATTAGAAATAATTATATTGTATTGTTTTTTTTTTAAATCCAAACACAATATTACATATACAACAACTAACGGAAAACAATATATTGTATTGTTTTCCTCTCAGCTTAAGATATATAAGGTTATATCTCTGTATATATATATATTATTTAATTCACACTTACAGCTATTATCTAGCCCAAATTAATCATTAATAGCTTGTGCTATGAATACTAGATGCGGAGAAATATAGATAGTAATATGTATATAAATATCAGAAATATTCGTACTCATCATAGAAATATCTGCTCCTACTGGGATTCGAACCCGGGACCTCTAGATTAGTAGACAGGTATACTAACCACATGACCAGACGGCCGTCAACAACCGTATATAAGTATCTTTTTTTATATAAAAAGCTTAGCAATAACTCGACACCACCTGCTGATAAACAAAAGTGGAGTCCATATATGAAGATAGCTAGTGCAGCATGTGACATACTGCCCTAGCCACCCTCACCTTGCCGGCCCAAAAAGTGCTTTTCCGCGCCTTTTTTAAAGGAACCCATGAATACGTGTGTTGGTCATTAATTCCATGCTCTAGTTGTGCGACAGAGAAAGGAGTCTCAAAATCTCTACCATACGTACATTTATATTAATGACAATTAATAACAATTAATCTATTTTAATTTGCCTGTTTCAATATTTGCTTAGAGTTTCAGTATATAGCAATGGTTGCAAGGGAAAGAGGGGAAGTACCGAGCTACTACTAAAAAGTTATAGAGGTTACGAGCCATGAACATATCTAAACAGATCGACTTGAATAGCTCTGATTGTTATGAAATCTCTTTATGCGAAGTAGACGTGGCGACCGTGAAAGAGTGACTACATGTATTCCTATATATTCCTATGTATTACTGTGACCTAGTAAGTCCTAAGTAACTTTAAATTGAAGTAGTTGCTATATTTATTAAAGTTCAATGTTGTTATACTATCTTAATAAAATCTCAGCCAGTCAAAGGTTTGATGATAAAAAATCCATTTGTGTCTTAAGCTCGCCTTTGTACATTATAAATTTCTTTGTAGAAAATATGAAATTAAGCAATGAATCTTTGAAAAAATCAAGATGAAACAGTTATGATACAAAGCTGAAGTGGACCCTTTCATCTAAATATACGAAAGGCAAAGGTGACTGAAAACTGACTGATTGATCTGTCAACTCTCAGCTAACTAGACGGATGGAGTTGAAATTTGACACCCTTGACGTAGACGTAGAATCCCTCTAAGAAAGGATTTTGTAAAATTCAACTGCTAAATAGTTGAAATACGTGATCGAATTTTATATAAATATCTTAAAGTTTTGAAGTTATAATTTTGGAAGATATTTCTAATTGCGACTTATTTTACTTTGACTTACTTATTTACAATTAGATTTGAAAATTCAATCCTTAAGGTGATGAAAATAAGATTTTTGTAGTTGTAATTGAAATTATGTGATCTTAATAATGAAAATAATATTAATTTTGTATTAAACGCGGTCGAAGCCGAGCGCGTATAGCTAGTTGTATATAAATGAGCTATTTCATAAACTTTCAAATAATAAATTATGGGGTAGTGTATAAATTACAAGTCTTGACTGATTTTCCGTAAAATAAATTTCAACTTTTAACAATTATATAACTATATTCTACGTCTTAGGTTGGTACTCCAATGTGAACGTAAAGGCACCAGGATCTAGCATCATCACCGCTCCGCTCCCTCCTTAATACCACTAAAGATGACTAGCGCCACAACCAGACGTGGACCTACGAGACCTTTTCGCTGGAGATTAACCGACCACGAAACTGCAACCTCCTCGTGCCCGCCCAGGATACACCGACTGGATCCGTTGGTGAACCGCCCATTACTCTGAATGGGGAGGTCATCAAGTGCGGTCCTACAATGTTTTCAGCAGGCAAGGAGGCTCCCCAGTCCGTACCCCAGTCCTTTTTTTACGTCAGAAAATCTGGGGCTTGCGCCCTGGGTTACGTGGGAGTCAACGGTGTAGAGCCGGCATACCCACTAAAAACTGACGATACCCATCTTACCACATAAGTGCGGCGCGACCGAGGTAGCTCGTCGCACACTTCTCAGGTCGCGCACTGTGGTCGTCCTTTCGGACTCGTCTTAAGTCCATACCCCAGTCCTAGCGTATCCTAACGTAACTCTAATAAAGAAATACTGGCCGTTATCGAGAGTTATTACCAGTACTGCTAATTTAATTGATAGGGTCATGACAGATTGCAACTGATTTAGGTGCCGGGGATTCAGGTAACATGAGGGAATACAGAAAAATGATAGGGCCGAGGAAATGGCAAGAAAGGGTTTGGAAAGCTTTGACAGGTCCTGATCAATCTAAGATTCTCTCAGGAAGTTTCAACGCTAACGACACGGTAGCCGTGTCGTACTATACTTTCCTTAGACGTACACGACACTGCTCCCCAGTTCACCCTATAAATAAGGGTTTATTAATTTACAAAATATAGGTAGCGGTGTTGGAAATGTTCTTAAATAGATTATAACTTAATATATATGAATACACAGGGAGTCATAGTCGGCACTTCAATGTTAAAAAGTTAAAGTTTTATTGGAAAAATATTTAATGAAATTATTAAAAATATCGCAAATATTGCGCCAAAGTGCATTTTATTTAAGTGCATTTTATTGAATGTGTTAACAAAACAATTAAAACATAAAGTACAAGGCTGAATGGCAAAACTATCCATCATTGAGAAGGTAGGGAAATGGTGTAAGACATGCATAGAAATTGGAAATAACTAACGGGCTGAGACGTGAAACAAGACTATGAATTATCTGAAAAGCACTCCTACACGGGAGACGCAATTGGTTCGTTTATTAAACTCACAATTCACGGGACATCGTTCCACATATTAATGAAACGAAATTTTACTTCCTGCTAATTTACTGTGTTAATTAATCAATTAAGGTAATTGAAATTCACGGAAAGACAATTTACATGGCAATTCAAATTTATTTCGCTGTCATAAAGGTAATTTAATATTGTATTTTTTATGTTTTAAATTTAAAGGCACATTTACGTTCTTTTACAGGGAATATGTATAAGAAAACAAATAAATATAATTAAAGGTATAGCACTAGTAATAGTGATAACCTTAAGTGGTTATTAACAGTATTTGCAAATTGTCCCAATTTTAAAATATACTTAAGTATTAAATGAATTATTTTAAAGTTATTAAACATTAATATGCATATTCCCAACCCTACAACCGCTTCGAGGAATTAGTAGCTGCAGAGAAGAAGCGGCGCAAGAAACTCCCAGCCTTTAGTATTTGTAATGATATTTACAAATTGCCTATATCATGTATTAGTATTACCAAACATATTTTACAATGCGATATTTTATACATCGGTAAGTATCGTCATTTCTGGTTAGATTAAGTTACAATTCAGTTTAATTACATCTTAATTTTATTGAAATTTCATTTTTAAGTAGACCCCTCATTCTTATCATCTAAATATTCCTGAACTTTGTAGTAGCCTTTTTTCATTAAATTTTGTTTTATATAAAATCTTTAAATTTATGTATAGGCAGTTCAGTTATATTTGGCGTTCTATTCAACTTTAAAATCTGTGATGACCTTGATTATTTTCAAGGTCAAATTTTTCTTTTGTAAATATCTATTCGTCTATATTAATTAACTTAATTGATTAAATAGGAGCTCTTTAGCGTATTGGTTGGATGGATGAATCCAAATTTGTATGTCGAGCTCTTCGGGCTTAAGGCTTAACGTATCCAGCAATGTGACTTAATAAGGCTATTGTTGACGATAATATTTAATTGATTTATCTCCTTTTTAATTCCTGATGAATAAGGAAGGGAGAATGGAAGATGAATCAGGAAGAAACCATTGTATACTTGGTCACAAGACATGTGTATATATTTATTTGTATTTCTACTTTAACTATGTGTTGATCTTTGTAAATTGATCTCATAACTACATACGTGAATCAGTAATTAACTAGATGTTACTACAAGTGAAACGGAGAACTAATGGACTGTGATGTATCTCCTAAATAATGAAAAGGTGAGCGAACGATAAAGGAAAAATGGGTTTATTGTACAAACTAGTCTGCGTAACAAGACAACAATAATGAGAAGAAAAGCAAAGACAAAAACAAGAATTTGATTGATTTTAAAATTATACAAAAAACCATAAATAATTATAAAAAAGGTAATATGGCTCGGCCACAACAAGCATTAAATATCTATTTATATTGGCTGATTAATGAAAGAATAAAAAATATGATTCTAATTATTTTACTTTATACACACAATTTTATAAAATTTAAAATACTAACATAGAGTACCTCATATTGAACTTAATTCTTTTTTTTATTTATAAAAAGCATAGCAAATGACTCCACACCGCCTAATGGTAAACAGTGGAGTCCATATGCGAGGGAAACTAGAACAGCATGCAAACTCCCGCCAAAAAGGTACCTTTGACGCATCTGTGGTAAGGAATTCCACGCTCTGACTGTACGACGCGAAGGACTAATGAGCCACGAAAGTGTGCGTGTATTTGAGATGGAAACACCGAATCAGTAAATGTGTGTGATTCTCTATTCATTACCTACGTAATGAAAGAGACGAAAAGAGCGTCGCCCGTCACCCCGCGCATTTCTACGCAAAAATGCGCCCGAATTTGTGTGTTACTGTTTAGGGAATAGGGTTCTATTACTAAATACAAGACGTGACGCTTCGCTTTAACTCTGCGGTAGTAACAGCCAGTAAAAGTGGTCCTATGTTGTTTAGTCTACGGAGTAATTTTATTTTCAATCAAAAAACATAATCATATTCATTTCATTTTAACCAACTTAATATAAATAATTTTTGTACGGCAATTCCTGCCAGTGTCATGTAGTGCTTACTTATGCGTAGTTTTAATTAGTTTTTAATTTAGAAACTTATAGTGGCGATCTAGAGGCCTGAAACATATATATATATCTATTCATTTATACAATATACTAATACTTAAAGAATAAGCATGAATTTAATTGTTAAAGAACCATTTGCACATCATGTGTAATTTTTTTCTCCAGATGTAAAAGTAAATGAATCTCGACCATACAGACACTACTAATGTTTTGGTTTTATTCTTAAATTAACTGTTGCTAGATGTGATCGCTAAATAAAGCTCAATATTTTTTATTATTAGAAATTAAACATAAGTAAGATAAGGTTCGATAAAATCCGCTGCCGAAGGCATCAGAATTATTATGTTTAGAATAAAACCTTTGTTTTGACACAGTAACCTTTTTTTACCATACGGTAAAATAATACAGTGACCGCGCGGTGAAACAGTGTTCGAATTACCGCCATTTTTATTTTTTATTTGAAAATGTCTAGAATTTGTTAATATGATATACATATTACCTATCTCATGTTTCAAACCAGTTTTATTTTCTCTCCAAATTAATTCCTTAAAACAATACCTATAATAAAATCCAGAAAGAGGCATTATTGAATACTAGCCACTTTTAAGGAAGTTTATACATGTATGTATGTATAGTATGTCGCATACTTCACTAAATATCTTCACATATGGACTCCTCTATTGCTTATCATAAGGTGGTGTCGAGTCTTTGCTGAACTTTTACAAGAAAAAAGATTAAAGACGTGACTGTTGAGACTGATAGTCCATCAAACTTAGAAGACCAATACAAACTATAATATTGACTTAATCAACCAGCGATAAAACAAAAAAACGAATTTGGATATCTTTTTATTTCTCCGAAATGTTTTAAAAATCTGCAAAATGTTTATCTGATTGACAAGACAATGAAATTAATGACATAACTATTGAATAATAATAACTTTGGTAATCATAACAACAACCTGTACACTCAAGGATCTAAAAAAGTCTATTCATGATTACTTTGAATTTTCAAATTATTTATTTAATCTGATATGGGGATTCCTCATGAAGATAACACTAACGTAACAATCATGCAAGAGGCACTGTTCAGAAATGTTCCTTTAGTGGCAATAAGTATAAAAGTAAAAAATTACAACACAAAATGGCTTTTAATGACTTCAAAATGGACAAATACTGACTTTGGTTGGACATCTTTCTCTCCTGTTCTAACAAAATTGTGACATTATCGATATTTCAAAATATATTAAAGTAGTTTTATTTTCTATCATATTTATGATTGTTATTTATTTGTTATAACACTCTCCATGCTAACGACACGGTAGCCGTGTTCACCCTATAATGAAGGTTTTACTAACTTACAAAATATAGGTAGCGCTGTTGGAAATGCTCTTAAATAGATTATAATTTGATGTTTATGAATACACAGGGAGTCACAGTCGGCACTTCGATGTTGCGAAATAGTTAATGTTTTATTGGAAAAAATATTTAATAAACAGTGAAAATATGGGCATTTTTATTGGGCATTGAATGTGTTAAGTACAAAGTGTACGCTAATTAAAAAAGTACCTGTACAAGCTGTAAGAGATTCAGACAAAGAATACTGCAGCTTTGTGTTTCTGCAGTGAATTGAGTGAGTTCATTATTTAACGTACTGTATTTAGTGACAGTAAATTAGTTGATAATCTGCTTTGAATATTAATTGATATATACAAAATCATTTGAAATGAAAATAATGAAACCTACACCAATGTTCTATATGTTAGCTGTTCCCGTCAGGGCCCGTAATGATGACATTTTAATATATATATTTAAGTTTGACTTTAATTGGAGATGAGAGCAATAAAGAATTACTATCTATAGAGTAGATATTTTTTATTAATCTAACGATATTTCGGCCAATTTAAGTTACAGATTTTTGTGTTTCTAAACCACTTTTATTTTAACGATGTCGCCAAAATATAATATAAGACACTCCTGAATATTTTTCAAAGTAATTATGTATATTATGTTAATGTATTTGCAAATTTTACAAGATATTCCTACCTGGCAACGTTTCAGAGAATTTATGCGATGATATCAGATTTTCATTTCAAGGTATTGCATTTAAATTATTGCTGTCCTATCTTGTATTCGGAATTGGTGTTAATAATAACGGCCATTAATGGTCGGGTCCCCAATTACGAGTTAGTTCATAGAAGTGTAACCAATCCCACATACAAGCGAGTGTACTCTTACGGATGGTCCGTTTAGCAGATCGTTACGATTAGCTGAAAGAAGCTATTTTATTAATTAATACAAATTATGACTCTTTTTCTCTTTTCTTTTCATTGATATATATAAAATAATTTAGAATATTTTTAATTATTACATTATTAACAAAACAAACCAAAAATTAAAGGAGTTTGTAATAAAAACAAAAATACAATGAGTTATATAACCTCCTTCTTTTATGAAAACGTTACAGTACTTTCTTTTTTGTGACACTATAGTCTATGACTGGTTACCATCAAGCCGTGTAGAGTGATGACAAAGACAAATGTCACACGAGCCATAAGCAAACCATAAAGGAACAGTTCTCCATTTACATTCCTCAACGTTATAGCCACAGATGTGTTTTATTGTAATTGTCATTGGGAATTAAATGGAAACTGAGGTGAAAATCTTCGTATTAACTCTCATGGGTATTATTAGGTGATAACCTTTTTTTAATATAGTATTAAATTAGTTCTTTAAATATCCTTGTTCTATAAAAGCTTCATAACCATATTCCCTCGTTTTTTTTTAAAATTATGTCTATGAATATGAAAAACGTTAATAAAAGGAAGGAAGTAAATGCGGAGGTTGCCTAAAAGAAATTGCTTTAAACATGATTTTATCACTCTTTGTACAAATAACTCAATATATTGATTTAGATTATTTAATTATAGTGCTACAAATAATTGAAAGCGTTAAATATATAACGGGAAATGATAAATTTACCTTCTTTACTCATTACTCAAAATACACAGATGTTTACACAGATCTTTTTAATTCGTTCTCAAAAACGAATTCGTACACAGCGTTACTTGGAAGTTATAATCTTAATAATAGAATATGTCTTTTGTTATTTATATATCTTTATTTTTACGTATATTTATTCGTTTCGTGTTTTTATTTAGAATATATCTTTGTTGTTATTTTATAAAGTACAGTTTATATCTAACAGTCATTGCGATTCTAATGACCCCGATTCTGATAACTTATAAATTCACTACTACTATTTCATTAAATGTTCAACATAACCATAAAAGACAGATAACCAGTAACGTCATTTGACGTTTCTAAAATGACGATTATTAAGCATTTTTACTATGTTTTAACGGCCATCATATATGTTGGGAACATAGCGTTCTACGCACGGGGTGAGACGCGCGGGAGGAGCCCCCGACGCGTGCGACGAGAAACCGGTCCGAACATCAACGAGACTGCTCGACGCCTCGCTGTGCCTTTGGGATTCCACCGACTGCGAACGTTATTTTATTATTCCTGAGTTTTGTAATATTAGCGGCATTAAACTAGCCCTATCTGAATACAGTCCACTATTTATTAACATCCCCAACATTGGTCCTTTTCGGTTTCGCCGTCTAAGACTACTAAATTCACGGATTACATAATCAAGTTCAGAAGCTCTTCAGTTGTGGTCTTCAGCATCAAGAATATCTTCACTTCTGGAGTGTTATTCATCAACATCTCGTAGAAGAATATTCACGCAGCCACACAAGCCAAAGAACAAATATCATCTTGAGGATTCGCAAGTTGGACTTTGGACCCGCATCATCAAATGTTCCAGGCAATTTGAGAAAAGAAGAAAAAAAATATTAAGACTACATCAGGATCACCAGAAGTGGTTTGGTGTAGATATTTTGTGAGTCGTTCCAATTATTCCTTTCCATTAGTCCTTTTACGACATTAATTGTTTATAATAAATATATATAAGCTTCGATTTGTTGAGTTAAAGAAAAAATAATAATAATTGAGAAAAAATATACCTTAGAATAATTATTAATATCAGTTACATGTGGTCTTATTAATCATAATTTCGGTAAAGTAAATTATATTCACGCTTTATACCTACTACCCGCTTCAAAATAAAAACATATAAAAGTATCGCTTAAAATAATAAATTAAATAAAATAATATTATTCACAACAATAACATTTTATTAATAGTAAATTTTTATAACGCATTGCACTTGCTGAGTAACTAGGTCAAGGACATTTTTTATAATCACTGCCCATCTGTTCGTTGTTGTCGCACGGCTCAAGGTCACCGTAGCTACACCTGTGTCTGTACGAGTAGCTTGCGCTCGCACATTATAAATCTAGATTGATTAGTAATAATTATGTCTGACGAAAAAATTGAAAAACTTGTTCGAAAACGTAGTAGTATGAAATCAAAGCTAACCATATTTAATAATTACATAATTAAATACAAAACTTATACCGAAATTAGTAGTAATCAATTGTTAGACCTAGAAAGCCGTTTTGGAAAATTTGAAGCTATATATGCCGATTTTGATAAATTACAGTGCGACATCGAAATGCTTTCGGATCATCCCGATGTCGAGTATGCAGAGCGAGAACAATTTGAAGACCAGTACCACGTCTTGGTGGCGACAGCTCGCGGTCTGTTGAACGCACACTCCACCCACCAGAACGTCGGTCAAAATAGTTCAGCATCAAGCTTCGAGGATGCACAGGCAGGTTCTTTTAAACATCGATGCGTGAGATTGCCAAAAATTGACTTACCGGTCTTTCATGGTCACTATCAACGCTGGCTTGAATACAAAAATACATTTGTTTCTTTAATACATTCCAGACATGACATAGATCAAATAAATAAATTGCACTATCTTCGTGCTTCCCTTACAGGCAGTGCTTTACTTGTTATAGATAATTTAGATTTTAAAGCCGATAATTATGAGGCTGCATGGAACTTATTATGCAATAGGTACGACAATAAAAGATTGCTTGTGAATAACCATGTCAAAGCTTTATTTGATATTGAGAGAATGGAATGCGAATCTTGGGAGTCCATTAGAAATTTAATAGACGTAACAAATAAAAACTTACGTGCTTTAACAACATTAGACCAACCCACCGAACACTGGGATACATTAATTATTTACATGATGGCAGATAAATTGGATGGTGTCACCCACAGAGTGTGGGAAGAACATCGAAATACTTTAAGTAATCCTCCTACTTTAAACATTTTCATCAATTTTCTAAGTAACAGAGCAGACTTATTAGAAACCATTCAAGTAAACAAAAATTGCAAGATACAGAATTCAAAATCTAATACACATTTTATTGCCGGCACAGTTAATACTAAAAATAATTTATCAAAATTTACAAATAATAAAATCCAAACAAAAATAATTCAATGTTTCATGTGCAAAGAAAATCATTATCTTTTTAATTGTGAAAAATTTAGATCGCTTTCAATAGAAGATAGGATACATAAAGCCAAGGAGACAAAAGTATGCTTGAATTGTCTTCGACCAGGGCATTTTGAAGGGCGATGTAATCTTGTATCTTGTAAATACTGTAAGAAAAAACATAATACTCTTTTGCATTTGCATAATTCAGAAAAACTGCCGGTGCCCGCTATTCCAATAAGTAACATCAGTAATTTTGTAAATTCAAATGAAACAATACAGTATACTACTCCGTCGCATGTATTGCTGTCCACAGCGCTCGTGAAAGTCATCGACAGCAGCGGTGGCGTGCGCCCCGCTCGAATGCTACTTGACAATGGGAGCACAGCAAACTTTGTCACACAATCACTATGCGGTAAGCTGGGTTTGTCGCGAAACGTTGCGAGCTCCACAATAACAGGCATAAATAATCATACTTCACATTGTACACAGTCTTGTAGCCTTACTATTATGTCCGTTCATGATGATTACACATTAACGATCGAATGCCTTATTCTGCCTTATTTAACTAAAAGTTTACCGTCTTCTTTAATAAACATAGAACATATTGCAATTCCTAAAGAAATCAATCTTGCTGATCCTACTTTTAACGTTCCATCGGTCATAGATATACTGGTCGGGGCCGATGTATTTTGGTCAGTCTTAGGTCATAATCAAATTAACTTAGGTAAAAATCAACCAAAGTTATACGAAACAAAACTGGGTTGGTTGGTGTCTGGGTATGTCTCCCGTCTTAAGCACTTTTCTTCTACTCCTACTTGTAATTTTGCAAATGAGGAATCCAACCCAGACTTATCTTGTTTTTGGGAACTAGACACTGTAGCAGAAAAGCACTCCCTATCTCCTGAAGAGCGTGCTTGTGAGCAGAGTTTCCTTTTAAACACTATGCGTAAAAGCGACGGTCGCTTTGTTGTAACTTTGCCACTGAAGGAAGACCCCTCAGTCTTAGGCGACTCCTTTCAACAAGCAAAATGTCGTTTCCTGTCTTTAGAACGCAAGTTTAAAAGGGACTCTGTATTTAAGGACATGTACATGCAGTTCATGCTAGAATACGAGAAATTAGGTCACATGACCGAAAATAGGTTGACATCAGCTAGCTGCCTTCAACAAGTCAATTTTTATCTTCCTCACCACGGCGTACTTCGTGAATCAAGTACAACTACAAAGCTTCGTACAGTCTTCGACGCTTCGGCCACTACGAGTACAGGTTTATCTTTGAATAGTATTTTAATGGTCGGGCCCACTGTACAAGAAGACCTCTTTTCCATCCTGTTACGTTTCCGTCAACACAAATATGTCGTAACAGGTGACGTCGAAAAAATGTACAGAGCAATTGAAGTTCATCCAAATCAACGCCGTCTTCAACAAATAATTTTTCGCCATAATCCTACAGAGCCACTTAAAACTTACACTTTAAACACGGTGACTTACGGCACTGCTTCTGCCCCTTATTTGGCCACCAAGTGTTTGGTAAGTTTGGCATCAACCGTGTCAGATTGTGATGTAAAACAATCTATACAAAGAGATTTCTACGTAGACGACTATTTAGGTGGAATGTCCACGATTGAGGACACAGTCAGAATTTGCAAAGGGGTCATATCCACATTAGCATCAGCTCATTTCAATCTAAGAAAATTTAAATCCAACAGTAAACTAATTCTAGATCAACTTTCCCCATACTCCCCTAGCACCAATAATATTCTAGACATTTCTAATATTGACATGCAAATAGCGTCAAAAACACTTGGTCTTAATTGGATATGTGACACAGATAGCTTATCCTATTCAATAAACCTAAGTATAAACAAAAGGGTGACTAAGCGACACATACTCTCCATCATTAGTCAGATTTTTGACCCTCTAGGCTTGGTAGGTCCTTGCATCATAGAGGCAAAGATAATCATGCAAAAATTATGGATCAATCAATGTAAATGGGATGATGAGGTAAGCCAAGAAATAAATAATATGTGGTTATCCTTCGCAAATACCTTGCCATCTCTTAATCTTTTAAAAATTCCTCGTTGGGTTCTTAGTGAGAACTCAATCTCACATGAAATCCACGTCTTTTCAGACGCATCAGAACAAGCATACGGGGCTTGTATATACATCCGTTCTATTAACAATTGCGGAAACATTAAAGTCCAGTTACTGACGTCCAAAAATAGAGTAGCACCAATTAAGCCTACAACTATTCCCCGTCTGGAGCTTTGTGGAGCATTATTAGCATCAAGACTGTGTACAAAGGCATTAACGTCCCTAACTTTAAAAATAAGCAAATGTACATTCTGGTGTGACTCTACAATTGTTTTGGGGTGGTTAAGCACTGCCCCTAACCAACTTAAAAGTTTCGTACGGAATCGTGTTCATGAAATTCAGGAGAGCACTGAGGGTCACCTGTGGAGTTACGTACCGTCAAGCGACAATCCAGCGGATCTTGTTTCCCGCGGCCTGAAGGCTGACCTTATCAGCAGTTCATCCTTATGGTGGTCAGGCCCTACATTTTTATCATGGGAAAAATCCATGTGGCCCAAAATGCCCAATAAGAACGTGAAGCACGATCTACCTGAATTAGTTACCTTTTGTTCGGTAGCGCTTATAAATAATTCTGATGTTGATGTAATTAGTGGCTTAATTAACAAAAAATCTAATTTTATATCCTTGCAAAGGTCAATGGCTTATGTGCTAAGGTTTATACACAATTGCAAACACAAAATTAAAATAAAACTAATATATCTGTCTGTACAAGAACTTGAAAATTCATTAAATATAATTATTCGAAAATCCCAATCAGAAATGTTTTCTAATGAATATGCCATTCTCAAAGGAGGAAATTCATTGCCGAAGAAAAATCGTCTTATATCTTTCTCCCCATTCTTAGACTCTAATGATATCCTTCGAGTTGGTGGCAGACTTAGTAACTCTTCCTATAGTTATAATATTAAACATCCAATTCTCTTATGTAGCAAACATCATTTAACAAAAATTATTTTTGAACATTTTCATCTTAAATATATTCACGCAGGCCCTCAGCTTCTGCTAGCAAATGTAAAACAAACTTATTGGCCATTAGGTGGTCGTAATATATCAAAAAAGATTGTTAATAAATGTATCCGATGTTGCAGATATAAAGCAGAGACCACTCAGCCCATCATGGGTCAGTTACCTGCAACTCGGACGGAACTAGAGTTCCCCTTTTTACATTGTAGCGTTGACTATGCTGGGCCGGTGTTGATAGCGGATCGGAAAGGTCGAGGCTGCAAGCTTATTAACTCATATTTGGCAATTTTTGTATGTAATTCTGTCAAAGCCGTGCATATCGAACTTGTTACTGCTCTATCCAGTGCAGCATACATTGCTGCCTTAAATCGGTTCATCTCTCGCCGAGGGAAGCCCCAAAGCATTACGTCTGATAATGCGACTAACTTTGTTGGTACTTACAACGAACTTTCTAAGTTTTTAGTTCAGTCTAATCTTGAGGGCTTGATAGCGCAAGAGGGCATAGAGTTTAAATTCGTGCCTGCATACACGCCACATTTTAATGGTTTGGCTGAAGCTGCCGTTCGCTCCACCAAACATCATCTTAAGCGACTGCTAGCAATAACGCACTTAACTTACGAAGAAATGGTGACTTGTCTTTACCAAATCGAAGCAGTATTAAACTCTCGTCCCTTGACCCAGCTTTCCTCGAATCCTTTAGATCTTTCCGCCCTTACTCCTGCTCATTATTTGATTGGACGACCGCTTATATCTGTTCCACATCCACAGGTGCCAGAGATGGAGATATCACGCCTTGAACGATTTAAAAGAATCGAGCACTTGAAACAACATTTTTGGAATCGGTTCTCTTTAGAGTATGTCAGCCAGTTGCAGCAGAAGATGAAATGGCAGACTAGCAACAAGGAGTTGAAAATTGGATCACTGGTCATAATCAAGGACAAACTTCTTCCTCCTCTTTTATGGTTATTAGGGCGGGTCATCAACGTTTATCCTGGCAACGATGGTGTTATCAGAGTCGCCGAATTGAAAACAAAGAAGGGCACCATTCGTCGCGCTTTCAACAACATTTGTCCACTTCCGGAGTATTAAAATCTTCCTTCTTTTATCAGACTTTAACCCGGGGAGCATGTTGGGAACATAGCGTTCTACGCACGGGGTGAGACGCGCGGGAGGAGCCCCCGACGCGTGCGACGAGAAACCGGTCCGAACATCAACGAGACTGCTCGACGCCTCGCTGTGCCTTTGGGATTCCACCGACTGCGAACGTTATTTTATTATTCCTGAGTTTTGTAATATTAGCGGCATTAAACTAGCCCTATCTGAATACAGTCCACTATTTATTTTATCCCTTCTAACTGAATCAGAACGAAAGAGATGCGATAAACTTAAAAAAAAATTTGGTATCCAATATCTGTTTTTAAGTTCTCCCTATTACAGGTAAGGCAAAGGAAACTGAAGCTCATACAATGCAGATATGGCCCAATTAGTTATTTCTTCATTGTTTACGAGGTAAAGGGATACGTTACACTGGCACCGCGATCCCTTTGCCTCGTAGAGTATTTGACTACTAAAGGTAGTGCCGCCATTTTGTTTATGCCAATTAATGCTGAATTATGTATTTTATTTATTGCACGATGTTATGATGCTTTTTGGCATGTAGCTGAATAATTTCCGCACCAAAAAGTACATTACAACCCGTATTACGAAATAAAATATAGAACACCCAACCGACCTCTTTATTACAAGCCAAAAACTCTATCTGCCTTTTTTCCAAGAAATAAAGTTTACAACTGGTAGCCAAAGCTTAGAAAATTAAAATCCACTCCAGTAAGTTAACGGCTAGCCATCTAGGAAATGAATGCCTGGGAAAATGAATTTGATCGAGCGAAGTTAGAGTCGTTTATACACTTAGCTTAATTAAACGTAAATACAATTTTAATTCGAATGAAATGAAATGAAAATGAAATTTCATATCATTTTCATAATAATGTAAACGAAGACTCTGTCACAGCTAATGTTTGTTTCATATAGTATCTATAACCTCTAATTATCATTGATATCTTATCTTATCTTGATGTAGGGCCAGGATTACTCCCGGAACACGTCGACCCAATGGGATCTTTTGTGCTTCCCCAATCCTAATGACCGCTGTCTTGGAATACCTCCAAGATGTACTTACTAAGTACACCCGGAGACAGCAGCCTTATATCTTCAGGACTGGGATAGCTCAGTCCAAAGAGAGAATCATTGATATAGTATGCAGGTAACAGAGCTGATCATATGCAACATTATTTGAAAGGAATGTAACGAAATTACGAATTGATTAAACTATGGTAGGAAATTTTAATTAAAAAACATATTTTCAACTCAACACTGATTTAATTTAATGTTGCACGAGTTTTTTTTTAACACTAGATTTACCAGACCAGTCATTTAGACTGGTCGTGAAATTTCAATTCAAAATTCCTACTATATTACACATATTTTTTTCAGAAATGATTTTATGACTTTATGTAGCTATAATTAGAGAGTACGTTTTATAAACTTAATGTTATTTTATATACATTAGTAACAAATATAATTTTTGTTGTTGACATATATTCAAATCGCTGGTATATCTTGTGTTAATGTAATTTTTAATATTGTACAGTATAATGTAGTTTTTAATATTCCCTATATTATAGTTAAATACTATTACTAAATAAATTTTCAATTTTGATAATTCACATTATTTTAATGAGGAGCTCATTGGCGTAGTAGTTTGAGCGCTCTGGTTTCGATTACAAAAACAAAGCAACTTTCGCCGTGGTTGGTTCTAGGATGGGTCAATATAAAGTTGGCGAGTAGCAACTGCTTCCACCCACTTGTAATTATCTAAAACAATAAAATAGTCATCTGCCTCTCTTTTATTCTTCTTGTAAGAATGAATTTATGAAATATCATTTACTAAGTTGACACGTTTTTCATTGTGGATTAAATTAAGGAAAATCTGCTTTATTCTTCGCGTTCTAAACTTTAAATGACGTCACCTATGATCTGTCCTTTTCTGTTTGGATTGTAATGAAAGAGTAACAAGAAATAAAACTTGGTTTTATTCTTTGCAAGCAGAATCGGTTCCACTGTCTTGTGTTTTTCATTCACACAGATCTTTGAGAGCAAAATATTATTATATTTAATATGGTTATCATTGTTCTTTAAACCCACCAAAAAGTAAGCTTTTAGAAAGACAATATAACAGGACAGTACTATTCCGATCGTCGATTTAAAATAATAAGTGTGCGAGAAAGACGGACGTATACAATTTAATCAATGTGTGACAAAGACGACAATAGGGGTGTCCCAATCGATGGGGTGACTATGGCAACGGAGAGCCTGTCGTGTTTTAGGAGACTACGTGATTTTCAAAATATAACCTTATTTGCTGGGAGAAAAGATACATTTCTAATTAAAAGAAAATTTGAGATTACACGGATGAATTTCAATGTACCCTAAAGTCAAGTTTATATCCGTATTAAAGGTGAATTGTAAATAGCTGGTTTTTATACAAAGGGACGCAATTGACCTAATTATGGAAGGAAGGTGTGAGAAGCATAACGTTTAACAAATTAACGATTTTTCCATTTTTAAAACGCAAAAGAGGCCAAAGTTGTAGAATCACACAAGTTGTAGAATATAACCGCTTATATACGCTCCATCGCTGGTTGGTAGATGAAAGCGATTACCGTAACCCCACGCGGTTCCGCAGAACGGAGAAACCTTCGAGAAGATTCCAATTTTTTTGTTGAACCAGAAATCCGAATTAAACTAGAGCGCTCAAACTACCGGCACCATTAAGCTGCCTACCAATTACATAAAAGATGATATACTAAATAATATTTAGGACTTTACACACACTCACACACACACAGAGTATTATTTACTAATGCAGATATAATCAGTGCTATAAAGAACTATTTTGTAAAATTGCTCCAAATTGAACTCGTACTGAATCAGACGACCTGTATAACCAGACACAATTATATTTTATTGCTTCAAGATTCTCAGGGGTTTACCAAGACTCAATTTATAAAGCAACAAACCATATAAAGATAATTAATTATAGACTATTCAAAGAATCAAACAGAATTTCAAGAGTTAAAAATATAACTCAATTTTACTCACTCTCTCATTAACCGTCTCTGTGGTCTAGTGGCTGACATCTTCATCATAACCTACTTCAGATCTGGAGGTCAAGGCTTTACGACCAGTGAGGTTACAATTTTTCTCATGTTTGGTTAGTGTTAGGGGCTTTTCCTTAGTCCACCTGGCTACCACCATCTCAACTCAGTATGCATTACAATAGTGTTTGTTGACAGCATTTTTGTGGTCCGGTAGTTGGAAGTAAGATATCCAGTTCCTCTGTGGTTGCGAAATCCGGGTGTAGCTTGCTACCATTTTCGGCCTTATTTTCACTTACCATCAGGTGACATGAAAGTCAAGAGCTATCCCATTAATAAAGGAGAATGTGGACGTTTCGACAATTTTTTACAAATTTAGCAGAGAATTGAAGTAGAGCCATTCAAGTCGATCTGTTTAGATATGTTCATGGCTCGCAACCTTTATAACTTTTTAGTAGTAGCTCGGTACTTCCCCTCTTTCCCTTGCAACCATTGCTATATACTGAAACTCTAAGCAAATATTGAAACAGGCAAATGCTTTGCGACAATCACACCTGCTACTATCACGTCGTGAATTTTGAGAGTATATTTGTTTTGACGTTAAACTTGAGTTTTAAAAACAAATTGAAATAGATATAAAAATTAATGACAAGTAATCGAAGGTTTAAATACGTATGGTAGAGATTTTGTTAATTCCTTTCTCTGTCGCACAACTAGAGCATGGAATTACTTACCAGCACACGTATTCCCTCCTTCTTATAACATGGGTTCCTTTAAAAGAGTCGTGATAAAGCACTTTTTGGGCCGGCAAGATGAGGGTGGCTAGGGTAGTATGTCACATGCTTCACTAGCTATCTTCACCTATGGAGTCGTCTACAGCTTATCATCAGGTGGTGTCGAGCATTTGGTGTACTTTATATAAAAAAAATCAAATTAATGTCAATAATGTTATTTCTGTTTGTCACATTTAGAATAGATATATCTATATAGAATAGATCTATCCCAATTTATTCCAACAGATTTGACTGATTCAAGGGTCTCCATACAAGAACCCTCTGTCTTTCCCATGATTCAACGACAGTGAAAAAATACCCAAGATTTTTAATTTTTAAGTATCCCCAATAATAATCTGCATTGTTGCTGTAACCAACGTACTTGGGGTGTCGTATGTCTTGTTCAAGCGCAAACTAGCAAGGAGGCTTCGTAGCGTGGGACATGCCGCCTCCTTGAAGTATAGTAGAGCGGCGTGTGACTTTTTAGAAAAAAGCCGAGATCGGCGATCGCTTTTTGTTTTCTTTTCTTCTTAACTACTACTTTTTCTTTTATTGTACAATAGATTGTAAATACCATGTTTAAATATTATATTTGATACATTTATAATGTATTGTATTATTATTCGCACTAATATGTCTTTTACTACTATCAATTTCAATATGCTCTTATGTTATATCATCCTGATTTTATCTAGTATATTTTTTTCTGTCCTTTCATTACCTTTTGACCTTTGACATCGCTCGCGTCTTTGTTAACTCTTATAATATCAATAAGTAAATAAAATCAAGAATGGGACGTAAATATTTGTCAACAGATGGATAAAAACGTGATATTTCGATAACATTTCTTGAACAACTCGCCGAAGCTTTAGAGGCAAAAGTGTCTCGTTGAACCCACACATTTTTATCGTCTAAATACCCTTCAACCTGAATTGGAGTTGTAAAAGTACTTGAGTAGAAAAAAGACTAATCTGATAATGATTATATGAAATCGTTACTAACAACACAAAATTTTCGTAAATAGTTTATTGAAGCACTTGTAAATAATAAAGTATTATCTACGTACAACTTCTTCAACATCTTCAGCAGCCCATATACAGCAGCCCACTGCTGGGCGCAGGCTCTCCTATATGGGAGAAAATCACGAGGAGTTTGGACCATAGCAACACCATACTGGCCCGATGTGACTTGGTAGATCACAACCACCATTGATCATCTAAATAGTTCTGATAAAACGTCAGCAAATTAAGTAAATTTAAATGTAACCGTACAATACAAAATTTACCCGAATCTCGAGTTACTTACTTTTAATAGTCAATTCTTAAATCTGACTAGAGATCTTAGTGAAAGAACAAAATGCATATTGCTATATTTCGCTCTTTAGATGTTTGCCTCAAGTTCTATTTAATTTCTATTCTATTTTCTTCAATGATAGTTCGTTATCATTAAAAACATTTATTTGAAACCAACCCTGGCTCTTCCATGTCATTGTCGTGAGCGTCGAAATAGCTTGTTGCCTGTATTGGTTATTTGTAAAACCAAAAAAAGCGACAAATATTTAAATTTATGTTATTATTATTAGTACGGTGATTGCTACCCTCATGTTCATCAATATACCTTATAACTTTAACACGTAAAAGTCATGATCACTTGAAATTTATACAAAGAATGGACGGTGAAATATATTTTGTTATCAAAATACTTTTTGTTTAAAGATTGTTCGCGCACTATTCTGTCCCCTAAAGGGATAGTAAGGTCACCCTCTTCTGGTTATTTAACATAAATACATTAAATTACATATAAAGATAAATATTTCTAACTACCACAAGACTGCGCCATGGTTGGCACCTTCTGGGCAGCCATTCTGACGCTCACCATTGGTATATTGAATCATCCTGTTGGAGTTCTGAGCTAAATTTCCTTAACTACTACTCAAATGAATGGCTCCAATGCCGATAAATGGAATGACATAAAGTGGTTTAGATTCTGAGATACAGAGAAATATTCCCAGAAATTCTTTGGAATTAATATTCTCTTCCTTTTTGATGTCTGTTGAAGAGTGTTGCAGACGTGCTGAGATACGGTAGTATGATTTCGGGGAAAATGAGTCGAACAAATAATGCCTAGAATTAAATTATCTGTTGGAAACTATGCCGTAAAAACAAATGCTTTAAGGTCCAGAATTTATTTGCTAAATGAAAGTTTAATTTAAACGTTGATTAGTACAAATATGCACGAAACTCTGGTTTGTCAAAAACATAGAAAAGTATACAGTATCTACTCCGGACTAATTAATTATTACGAAATATTTCTAGGAAATTTAATATGTTAAGTGAGGTTTGCTGCAGAACTTATGTTTAGGTGAGACGGGGAATTCCCAGAAACAATTATAGTCACTTAGAAGGTGTATTCTCATTTAAGTAGATTAAGAGTATTTGCCTACTTATCTTCATCAGCATTACTATCAAAATATTAAAACATATACCCATCAACTAGTTACAGATAGTTTAATAATATAATGTCTTGATGCAGAATCGAACCGTATAAAAGATCTCCATAATTCTGAAGCACGAGATGCTAATCTTATAAAAACCAAGAAAAAGGAACAAATCCTTCTGGTTTTTACTATCTCACTTCAGAACACTACTAATTGATGTCATTGGGCTTACGGTGGAGGCAAATATGCGTCATTAGCTATGGTTGGTTCTGGATGGGTCAATCGAAAATTTATATCTTAAACTCCTTGTTCTTCGGTAAACATGTTAACTTGTAAGTAACGGTTAAACAATCTACTACTTTCACCCACCAACATGCATTCCTGTGGCCAATGCCTAGCTATGGGACTTATTTAAGCTGTTGATAAAGAGACGTCAATTTTCACCAACTTAAAAATGTTAAAACGTTTCAACAAACCTTTCAATCGATTATTATACCCGTACATATTATATTGGACCGCACGTCATCATGAATGAAAGGTATATATTATTCATTTCCATACAATTGTCCGAATCCACGACTCACTTTACTAATGACCTTTTTAATTCCAAAATATTTTTCTTATCAGCCAATATACATCTCACTGCCGAACACAGAACTTCCTACATGAAAAATTTCAGGAGTTTGTTCATTATAACACCACACTGGCCCAATTGGGTTTGATGGGTGAAAACAGTTGCCACTAGTAATAACGGTTTATCATGGCTTCTGAAATTTTCATATTATCAATCCAAAATTGAGCATCGTGAAGAGCTAATGTAATGAATACTATATAACGGAGAAATATATATATATATATATAGAACTATTTTTATAGAACAATTTTTTCTCTCTCTCTTTAGTTATTTTATAGTTAATTGTCATTTGTTTGAATGTGTCTTGATGTATTTTGGGCGGCTGCTTTCTTGGCTTCTTTGGAAAGATAATGTGTTTCTTTAATTGGCTTGTGTCTTGGTTATTGCATTATATTCTGTGTGTGTAGAAAATTGCTGTTGAAATAGTGTTGAGATAAATAAATAAATAAACTATATATAAGTATTACAAACGTACAGGCATACGTTACTAGTGAACCGGTCTGCAACTACCGGGATTCGAATATGCTGGTTTCACTGTCTGAGACAGAAGTACTTTTTTTAAATATATATAAAGCTCAGCAAATGACTCGACACCGCCTGATGATAAGCAGTAGAGCAGTCCATATGTGAAGATAGCTAGTGAAGCATGCGACATACTGCCGTAGCCATCCTCACCTTGGCGGCCAAAAAGTACCCTTTCACGCCTCTTTCAAAGGAACCTATATTGTAAGAAGGAGGGAATACGATACTGACCGAGTGATCGATTGATCAGACAGATCATCAAGCTAGAAACTAAAATTTTATCTTTCTTTACAGGTAAGTACCCTGTGGGAATATTGAAGACTTCATTAAGTAAGTTTTATTTAAATTCAAAGCAAATACGCAGTTAAATAATATATTTAACACTTGTTAAAATTAGTGCTTGATTGATTATGCATTTGCGTAGACTTTCTGGAGACAAGAGCTGTTAATACCACCTGTGCTTTGTACGTTTCCTTTTACTCTGAAAAAACAATTATTTTCGAGGCCAAAACAGAAACTAACCTAGATCTAGCCTTCATTTGAATTACCACCTAGCCTTTAATCAAATAAAGTCTAAGCTTTAATTAAAAGTTATATTCGATAAAACTAGTCAAGATTTTTATAACCGTCTTCAATAAGATGCTCCATTAGACTGTAAGTTTTTGTGTCGTCATAACTTTTTACTGAGCGATTTTGTATTGTTTTTATATCTGAAGGCAGTTGCTTGTAATGTGGCCCGATCTAAATTTGAGCACGATTTTATGAGTAATTTAAAAAAAATGTCTAATAATACTTTTTGGTATAAAAATGGAACGATAAAGAGACAGGAAAGTCGACAATACTCGCACACCCAACTCGGACCACAATATTTATTCTTACCACGTAAAACTGTAAAAATGATTTAAAGAAAATTAAAAACCGACTTCAAAATTATAAAAAGTAAAAATAATTCAAATTTAGAATGTATCCAATTTAAAAATGTTTTTTGAATTACCAATTTGTTTTAAGAAATGATAGAAGGTGAATCTCCGACTTCCCAATATACTTTTAAATTAGATTACTTGTCAAAATATTTTTTTTTGTTTCTAAACTGTGTCCCAATTCGATCTTTAAATCTGTATCAAACTTTTTTACGATTCTTTTAATAATCAACGGATACGGATTATTTATTATATTTTCATTTTTATCTGCAGTAAATTTGTATTTTTTAATTTCTCAACTGTTCTTCCCAGAAAAGTACTAAATTGATTTTGTATACTGACGGACAAGAAATACACATTTACCCAAAACTGTGTTTTATTTCACTTTAGTTTTTGTAGGAAACTTTACGCAGACATCATGTCTATTTATAACTAGCAAGAGCTCAATATATTAATTTGCGTATAATTATTGTAAAGTACCTTACTGCAACAGCCAGCCAAAGATACGTTGATGGAGGAACGTGTAATGTGGGCCGAGGCACATATACGTAAGTCCAACAATGCCTAGTTATAACCAAGGCTCGTTAAGTACTTTTCTCAAAAAATTTAAACTAAAGCAGCACCTAGGTAGAACTTTTTATTTGAAAATAGAATCACTTTACAAACTACATAATTTTCGACGCGCCAAAGCGTTGCATTTGTTTTTTTTCAATAAACAGCTTTATTTAAATTTCGAACTTACTTGAAAATTCAAGACGGTTCTAAATTTAAATAAAACCTTTGTTTATTACGGAATCTATCTGAAAAGATGGAATGGATGGATTCAGCCTTTTCATCAGGTCAGTTGAAGGTACCAGAAGAAATAACCCTGTAAGAACAAAGAAAAGCTCTTAAGCTTTTATTTACTTTAAAATATAACTCTTCATTTATGTGATGGTATTTGGCCGTGCAACGGTCGGCGGCCGTCAGCTGTAAAGTGGGACCTTCAACAGTATCGTATTCATAGGTTCGTGCATACAGTATGAATTTTAATAGATTTATATTACATTAATAAAACGCATGAACAGTAGTTAATTTGTCATGGTATTTAAGCGATAATCTACTGCTGAGGTTGGAGTTCCAACCGCAGTAAGCACTCAAACTCCACTAGAAAATATTAGAATTTTTATCCCTCCAAAAAGTTGCTAACAAACATCTAATTCGAATGGTTGCATCTAGTGACAAATATCAACAGGTCTGCTTTTAAATGAACAGGCCTTTTCAATTATGAAACCGATCCAAGCGTAAAAGCCAAACCAACTGTGGAATCTTAGCTAGTTTGCCGCCTATATTTTGTTCGTAGACAGGCACCAGTAAGTGTCGACCCCTGGTCATGCTAGAAATAAGCCCGCTCTTGCCAGAATAGCTGCAAGCACGAAGGGGGGAAGAGCTCTGGTGAACTGGTAATGTCGCTTCAATTTTGCAAGGGAGCATGCGCTATGTTCCTACACAATTTAGTCTCTGCACGCCACCGCTGACTCAGAACGTATCACGCGTGAATTTTCCAAAAAGAAACTAGTTACTAACGTGAGAAATTAAAATTTAAAATCAAATCCTCCTTGGTTCGAGAAACGTTTTCACAAGAAACGATAAGAAAAATCATGGCCGCCGCGTAGTGTTCCAAATTTCAAATGAGCAACTCAACAAGTGTCAATTCGAAAAAACTATTGTCTATTATTACATAAATATTAAAAGTGTTTTGGTACATGGTATAATGTCTTGTATACATTTTAATGCATGAGATATTGTTTACCTGTTGCAGTATGTAGGCGTTAGCGTAGAATACCGTAGCTGAGTAAAGTGGATCAATTTTCTGATGTGACTTTTGGTTCGTAGTAACACGACTAACCTTGGATATAATATTTGCTTCAAACTAAATATTTTGTTACATCCATCCCTTTTAAAACATTATAGTTCTAAACATAAAATTAAAATTTAACATTAAAACGCAACAGGCGGACTTAAGAGCTTTTGTTTCAATCTTGATAACAAAGCGTCTGCCGCATTGGTTAGGGCTAAGATGGGTGACCCAAATAAAAAAAAAGGTCTTACCAGAGTAATTCGATAAGAACAATTTTTCTGTTAAAAGAAAACATATGAAAAGTAAAAAATCATAGATAAAAAAAGGTTTGTTAAAAGGTTAGTTGATTGGTCAAGTTAGTGTTTATATTGATAACAAAAAAAATTGAAGTTTCCATCCTTGAAGATTCATGTTCATACTATGTCAAAACAAATCAAAAGAGTCCAGTATAATGATTATTTATAAAAAATGATATTATTTCGTGCATTATTTGTTTTGTTCTGACAAAACCACAAGTATCACAAGGATAAGGAACTATATCTTATTTTTAAAACTTATATATAAATAGGTTATATATTCTAAGTTCAAAATAATTATAATTCATATTATAACTTTTTCATGAAAGGCGTACTGTTTTTATCGTTTCTGATGCTGTGATAAATCCACGTCTAATAAGCCAGGGGTTCCCACTTCGAGTCCCAGTGCGGGCAAAAACAGATCAATGCGTACGTTTATTGATACATCGTGTACGTTTTTATGCTTATTTCATTAGGTTTCCAATTTCAGTCAAATTCAAACTAAAAATTTAAAACTATTTCCTTTTTAAACTCAGTTAAAATATAAAATATTTTGCAAAAATATATTGTTGCCCTCGTTTTTTCTGAAATTCCATCGTCAGATACTGTCTTGGTGACAACTGGACCACGTTAGTAGTATACTCTATGGTATGAATAAGGATTTATAAACCGTTCAGAATTGATACAGAAGTCGGTGGACATACATATAAAAAAAAACACAGAGTAGAATACATAACTTTCTTTTTTTAAGTCGGTTAAAAAGTAGCTCTTACAACTGAATATTTGTAGAAAAATCTGTAAACACTGTAAAATAGACACCTTTTAATTATTTTTATGGGCTAAAATTATGTGTATATTTAATTGAATTGAAATGAGCCAACAATGTTTATCAAAAAAATATATATTTATGTAGAATATTCATAAGAATAGGTAAATTCGTAAATATTTATTTTTATTTCTTTAAAAGCTTTGTGTGTCAACATATATAATTATTATTATTTTTACGTCATAAAGATTAGAATATGTCATAAACTTTGTTTTTTGTCATAAAGATAACGTTACAATGGAAGAGCTGTAACACGCAGAACGTTTAATACTTTTAAAAACGATTATAAAGCTACGATTATAACATCAAATAGCATATAACGTCACAAACACCCTCTTATTGAAAATGCTATTAACATTTCAATGAAAGGTAAATATTTTTGTATATTTCAGTATATAATATATTCCGTTTAAAGACAACAAAAATAACTGTATACCTTTGAAGAAAAATATAATTAGAAATATAAGAAAAAAGTAACAGACGGTTATGACAGCTATTAAGTGAATTGACATTTAATAAAAAAAACTTATTTCCACACGATGATGTTCTAATTATGAAAACTTATAACTAATCGAAGTTTTGAACACGACGCATTCGTAATAATTCTCAGACATCAAAAATTATACGTAATTTAATATTCCAATCAAAAATTAGGATAATTTTACGTTATTTGATAATCGAAATGTTATTATTAGTTAGAAAATCTTATTAATTATGAATAAATAATATAATAATAGCACTTATTCTAATTAAAAATATTAATATTTAAAATTATAATTTAAAAAATATATCAGCCACAGGGCTGCCGTCAGGAGTGGTACCTAAAAGGCTGGTAGTAGGTTGCTATGTTGGATGGCAACGCTGATCCATTGGCCAAGCTAGATGCCAGTCATTCGATCACCAAACACTTCGGTGAGTCTCTTAGATTGTCTTATTTGATGTCAATATGTATGTTCAAAATGGGCAAACTGTTTTACAGAACCTTGAACTCTGGTTCATTACTTTATAGTCATGATTACTTTGACACATTTCTGACAGTAAATGAATTATCTTGCTTTATCTAATCTAAGGATTCGAGCAGCAAGTAGGCTACATAATGTTACATATTTATTGATTTTTTCTATAAATCATCAAACATTTAAATAATTATAACATGTCATTTTTGTTTGAATTTAAAACGCATAGGAAAGAACGTGACAGACGTGATTTGTTATTAAAAATACTTTTCAGCTATCTGAAAAAATACTTGTAATATGGTACCATATTTAAAACACAAAAATTTTTAAAACTAGAATAAAAATATACTTATGTTATCAAAATAAACATACAAACCCATCTTCCTCTACTGCGCTTAAGCTACACACCCCTGGTTTATCGGACAGAGATACACACTATAGAAAGCTCTAGAAATTTCTCAAAAAAATTACCATAGATTTTCCTTCAGTTCTAGATGTTGTGAACCTTTACTAAGTGTTATAAAAATATAAAATTAAAAAAAATATCTTTGTGTGTGACCAAAGAAGTGACTTTGTAATAATGTGAAAAACAAAAAATATAGTGTATAAATGTCGGAGGGTCCGTCGAGGCTTCCGTCTTTGATGCCATCAAAATGCAAATCGCACGAAATGTGGGCTGCTATGACAAGGTCTATTGAGATACTGGTCGCTTTCTTCGAGTACTATGCTCAGAGGTGAGTAACATTTTTTATTATATATTATTATATCCATTTTTATACACATAAAAAATATTTAAGATTAACAGATGTATATGTTGATATACATATAGATATATGAATACCGACGGTGCATGTTGATGCACCACGCTGACCCAAAGTCCAATGATCAGCTGACAGCTTCAACATGGCGTAAACGATAGAATAAATCTATTTATTATGTGCGAAATATACATAATTTCAGAGATAAGCTTTAACACTAGATTTACCAAACCAGTCATTTAGACTGGTCGTGCAATTTCAATTCAAAATTCCTACTATATTACACATATTTTTTTCAGAAATGATGTTATGACTTTTGTAGCTATAATTAGAGAGTACGTTTTATAAACTTAATGTTATTTTATATACATTAGTAATAAATATAATTTTTGTTGTTGACATATATTCAAATCGTTGGTATATCTAGTGTTAAGAACCGTTTCATGGAGTAAACGACGCGGAAAGGCAATACAATTGTGGTTATTCCACTCCCAGTCTTTATTTGAAGCAGGTGTAAATAGGAAATGAGAGGACATTTGTTACGAGTTAACGATGTGTCGTCTCATGCCTAAAAAGGGCTGAGATGACTGGAATATTTTCATTACAGAGGTTTGTTTTAATGTAGACAATTTACTTAATTTGGGGTCTCATTAAAACAAAGTAATTCTGATTATAATAATAACTTCTACGTCGATTTATATTATAAAAATGAACTTATCACTATGTACTTCAATGACGATTTGACTTGATTTGAGTTCTGGTTTAATTGTTGTATTTTCATTAATACATGTCAGTTTAAGGTAATATCGAGGAAAATCTTTAATAAATAATGATTCAAAATTGATAATTCAGTATTATAAACCCGGAAAGTACAATGAGTAAACACACGAACTAAATAGGAAAAGTGTCTAGTAAACACCTGTAAACTGCCTATCCTATAAAAATAAAGAAAGTCCCACTGCTCACAACATTATGCTTATTTTACGCGCTAGGATCTTTCTCAATGTAGGAAGGAACACTTCGAATTTTAACCATTATTTACATATTCTTACAAAAATAAAGTACTGTTCGTGCAAACTATAATACCAGGGATTGAAGAAGTATCAAATATAATAATCAAAACATGGAATTTACAATCAATTATAAAAAAAAAATCGTAGTCGTTCAAACAGAAAAAACAAAAAGCGTTCGCCCATCTCGGCTTTCTTCTAAATGTCACACGCCGCTACAGTACTTTAAGGAGGCGGCATGTCTCTAGCTACGAAGCCTTCCTCTCTCTACTCCTTGCAAGTTTTGCGCGTGAACAAGTACTCTTATCGTTTTATTTTAAAGAGTTAGTTCTTCATCACACCTGATGGTAAGTGAAGATAAGGCCGAAGATGAAAGATATACATCTGGATTCTTATTCATCTTACCTCCAATTGCCGGGACATAACAATATTAACAGCACTGTTAACATGATTGTTATGGTGGTACATTAAGTCTCTATGGTAACAAAACACTGGCGGTTTCACTCGGTGCAGTATAACTTGGCTTACACTGGCTACTTTTACCTTCGTACAAAAACATAGCTAACTGCTTTCAAAAGAAGAAAGCAGGGGTTCCTAGCAATATGACTGAAAAGCGGGTGTATAATTTCGAGATGCTATCATATCTTATCATAAGGCTAAGATGTCACAGAAGTTCCTTCTTTCTGCCATTTGGGATATTTTGTGCTTTGACTGTTTTTCTCTTCCTGTGTAGCTGTCATACGCTTTACTATTTTACAGGAAGAGCCTATATTAATACAAAAGAAGAAGTGAAACATGATTTTATTCCCGTCTTCTGTCAGCGACATCAATAAGTCGCAGGAGGAGAGGAACGCAGATATCTTTTCTCTCTCTTCCTTGAATTACTATGCCCGATGGTATCCACAAAAACTTATTGGAGTGTAATGTATATGTATAATAGAGTGTAAACTAATTATAATAATATGGTTAGAATCCTTACAGCTGTTTGGTTGTGCTATTCAACAATTCCTAAGCGAAATTATTTATGTTAACTTTATGATGAAGTCTGTTAAAACAATATTGACGGTCATTGATTGACACCTCCCCGTCACAACCTTCGTTATCAAAACGAAATTTCAATAAACAGAATTAGATGTCTCGTTCGTAGAATATCGATCAGAAATTTGTAATCTCTTCTAGTGAAAAGACGAAAGGTTATTGAAACTTTGATAACAAGGAGAATTATTATATGTATCTAAATAAGTAAAAGAGAATATTTATTTCACAAGAACGGATGGACCAATTTAAATTATCTCTAAGATAATTTGCGTCTGCCTTGTAAAGAAGATTAAATAATCTTTTAAAATATCAACAAACTCACGATAAAAAATCTATGTAGATTTTTATATTATAATTATAAAAAAAATTACAATAATTTTTAAATCACAGAAATTTCTATTGGTAAGAAATGAGTTTATCAAAAAAAAATTGATAATATACATAACACTTAAAAATTATTGTTGTCCAAACGGGGAAGACGTTAGGACAACTTAAAATCAAAGTTTTATTTAATTTTTTAATAGGGACTTTTTGTACATTCTTGGCTTTAAATTAATTACGTCAACTTCAGTAAATTTTTCATTATAATCAAGACAAAACAATACAGAGTAAAATAAATAAAATCTTATTATAATAATTACAGCGCCATCTATCGATATGTACCAACCAACTTATTATTTAACCGCCCAATTTGAATTTCAAATTTGTCAAAGATGAAGCGGTGGTATTGCGTTTGAAGATATAATACCATTTTGATAGCGATAGCTGATTTTAAACTCGCTGCCTCTTCAACAGTGGGTGAGGTGTGTTTCACGTGGCCTCTTTACTAAATTGTAATTGAGTTGACAACTTTCAGAGGTAGTACATAAAGTATGATGTCAATTGGGTATCGAAGGAACCAGGCCCAAACTTTGAGTATGTTTTATTTTAAGCTTTGTAAGTCAGAAGATAAAGTTGCTTTTGACTTGAATATTAAAACTTTATACTGTCGGTAAGCGTGACTGGAAATTTAGTTTCGTTATAATTAAAACTAAATAAACGAGATGTTGTCAGCCGGCAACATAAAAAATTCTTATCGATCGAATCTTAGTAATAGGTTCGGATTTAACTGAGATATAGCGTAACGTGGCAAGAATACATTAAATGGGGTTGCCAACTAATAAAACTAAAGCGTTTATTTATTTAAATTCATGTTTGCTCTGTAATGAATCAAATGTTACGTTACTGGCCTTAAAAATTAGGAATTTACTAAAGAACTGACCATTGAAATGAAAAACAGCTCTTAGAAATATTTATTCCTAAGAGCTGTTTTTACTAAAGCTGTTTTAAACTAAAGTTCTGCAATGAAAAGTAGCCAAAAAAACTAATTTTAGTTATAGGTAATGCCAGCAGAATCGCCACCGGTGCCATAGATGACATAGTTCCTAGTTAACCCGGTGATCTTTGTCTATACCCAAACTCTGCCACTAACGCCATCTATCAAAAATTATCCAAATTAGTGATGAAAGAAATGACAGTTTGAATGCTTACATTGTCAGTTAGACGATTTTGTCATACTTAAATTTACTAATTTTGCTTTTCTTGGAGGTTTTCTTTGTTATTATTGTAATTAAACTACCCCTGCATAAAATCAAATAGAAAATAATAAAATATATTCAAATCGATCAAGCCGTTTTAGTTCAAGCGAGACTAACATATAAAAAGAAGAAGTTGAAAAAGAAAGAGAAATAGACGATTGTACTTTAAAAATGTCTTTTTCAAACTTGGGAACTCGATTTGGAAAATCCAAATTGAAATTTAAGTGGAAAGCCTTTTTTTTCAAATATCCATAAAAAGGAAAAGCAAATATCGGTGCTATCAAACCGAAAACTAGTTCAGAAGGCAACTTTTTATGCAATTTATTACGTGTAGTAACGTCTAAAATTTAGTGGGGTGTGTTCAAATTCTACCGATCTAAAATGTTAAGAAATTGTATACCTATCCCTTTCCCATTCATATTAAAGGAGGGCGATGTTCTCTACTTAAAGGTGTATCTAATGATATATTACTTTGTACTGTTATGGAAATATTTATCTTTATACCTGTTATTATAAAGCAGACAAAGCTTACAAGTTTTTAAACACATGTAATAAATTCTTTTGTTGTACTCAATTTTATAGATTAAATTAATTGAAAGAGCTAAGTCCTCTAAGATCCCTTAGCTATTGCGAGAAAATATATATAAATCCGTTAGTAATATATTATACTGTCTTCATTAACCTCTCGCATTAATTAGGTTCGTTGTGCCCGTTATATATGAAAATTTTATATAAATATACTGGACCTTTTCTACTACAACCTCAATATTTAGGCATATAACACTAGATATACCAGCGATTTGAATATATGTCAACAACAAAAATTATATTTGTTACTAATGTATGTAAAATAACATTAAGTTTATAAAACGTACTCTCTAATTATAGCTACAAAAGTTATAAAATCATTTCTGAAAAAAAAATGTGTAATATAGTAGGAATTTTGAATTGTAATTGCACGACCAGTTTAAATGACTGGTCTGGTAAATCTAGTGTTAACCAAAGCTGAAACTTTTAAGTTTTCGACTTGACAAGAAAACTGGCCCACCGATATAATATCGCTCAACGTAATATGGAGAGGCCAAATTTATAAATCTCGTTAAAGTAAACGAAACTCTTCGGCTGAAGCAAATAAGTTGATATGACTCCGAAGCAAGCTGAAAGGCCAAACACACCTGTTTCAGAACTGATAGACGATATAACTTATTGTTGGAGAAATTCATCAGACGGTGTTGTGAAATATTCCGATGGACTTTCTGCTGTAAAAAGCGTATTATTTCTTTAAGTATTAGTTACATATGAAATGAATTTCGCTATGTCGCCGGTTGCTGTATGTGAATGGAATTCAAGCGTCACGACGGCTGCATCTACGGCACCATGACCACTCAAATCCGTTTCGTACTAGGGATGCCGGTGCGATTTTGAACACTGATAAGCAGAAGGTTCTCGAATAAAGACTACGTCCAGGTGTTTCGCAAACATTACTAGGTTACCCAGCCAACTGTAGGTGTCTGTTTGAAGGAACAAACTGTTACTAGGTAATGAACCTGCAAGTGTGGCGTCTATTGGCAATGGATTTGAATATTTCATAAGGTGAACTATCAGTTTGCTTATCAGAGATACGGCGACTTTCCTATCACAAAGGACCTCAAAAAAAGTAAAGAACTAAAACGCAAGATTAAATTCCATCCTTTCAAATTGTTTTGTGATGTAATTTACCTTTCAGAGCTCCCAGAAAATATTATATTAAAATCAAAATTTTCCTCTTGTATTTGTGTGCCTATTTCAGTATTACAATACATTGTAAAACGGTGCCTTAACACCGTAACTCAACATTAAGCAGTGCACCCCTTTCTGTATAACAGAGCTGGCTGTATCGAAATTCCTTGTTTCATTGACTATTTGCTGTGCGTTACCAAGATTACGGAGTTTCTTGTGAACGTTTTATTAGGATTTATTTTACGTAGGTTATACAAGAGCTTGATATGTATCTACATAAGCATCTGACTACTCCAATTCACCATGTTTCCCCATAAAATAAATTGCTCAATATGTACCCATTATGTCAAATAGTTGATTAAGTGGTAGAACCAAAGAAATGAAAAAATTATGTTAATTGCAAGCTACAATCAAACAATCTTAAGAAATCTTCTGATATATGCTGTAAATCACTTAATCTCGTTGATAATGAAATGTTTAAATTATATTGGGAACAGGAGCAATTGACCTATATAATGACAAACATCGTGATTTTGAAAGAGTGGACAAAGCACCAGCAGTAGATATAGACTTACAAGTATCCACAACAGATTTACAAAATATTTGGGAATCATATCATATCAATTGACGATATGTTAACTTAGCAAATTTTAACGTCCCACTGCAATTCGATAAAAAGGGATATTATGGGATCACATTTAGAATTTTCCAAGCTGAACATTACGATTTTGATTAATATAACTTCGAGTTCTTTTGTTATCATCAGGTCTGAGATTGATTGATGGACTTTCAAAGTTTTTTATGATACAAACAAAGCAAGATTAATATTTTTATCTGCTGGTTTACTTTTGATATCAGTAGTCGGTTCATAATAATCGTCGTATAAAGTGGCCTAATCGTTTAAAATAGACCATCAGGTTGTAGTGATAAAACAGTGTACAATAAGACTAATTAGGTACAACACCAACAGTTTTATTTTATAACTATTCTATTAATTTGTCTTATGAGAATTCAAGATTGAAATTGAAAACTTGCAATGCTTTGCTTGTTAATCCAGAACTGTACATATTGTTCAAAACATTGAAAATATGATTCTTTGACATTTCATGACACTCCAAAAAGGTCAGAAGAGTTAAAGTGGACAACTTTATCTAACATAGTCAATGGTGTTTGAAAATACTTGGCTTTTAGTAGTTTCATTTGATCTAAGGGTCTTTAAAAGAGGTCTTTAATATTAATATCGGTAAAATTAAAATTACACTTATCGCTTGATATAGCAGACGAATTGATAGTGAGGCTTTTAAATTGCATTGACCTTTCCCTTCATAACGAAATACAGCACACTGCTTCATTACCTTATAGAGATAATACCAAAAAACTTCAATTGAATATAAATAAAAACATCACAGCTATTCAACAATAAAACATAACGGTAGCGATAAACATTTTCCAATATTATTTGGGCAAGGTTGATTTAGCTGTCTGATTGACGCATACCTGTCAAACGTGTGAAAAATAGATATCGAGGCTTATAATATCTGTGACCCCAATGGATCGGGAACCTTTTGTACTGGATTACACACAGACGTATAATGCATGAAACAGAGAATTGCGTAAAATAATGATACTTAATCGGTTAAACTCTTTCTTTTTATACTTTTTTTCATTCCAAATGTGTTAGCTCTTGGTTTTCAACTTTGCTGGCTAAGAATGGAACACTACCTTGTCTTTTCTAACAGGCTATCTTCTCTATTCTCTCTCCCTCAACCATAGTATAACAGGCTTACTTCCAACAGATGACTCTAAAAAACAGTGGGACACCTGCCCTTGAGGTAATGCCTATCGATTAGAAATCTTCCAGGGCCGATTCGCCCCTTAAGGCTTGAGGACTCTTCAAGGTTCTCAGGGTTTTGAGGAGACAAAAAAAGCCATCTGCGGCCAACAGTATTAGTCAGTCCCATAAAAATCTAACTGTCGGAATAGAACAATGCTGTTATTTTTAGCTGGAGACAATATGGTCACAGTTGTCCTGACGGACTTAAAGAAAGCTTTTCCACCAACCAAACTGATCAGAAAATTTCCAAATTATGCCTCCATGAGCACCTGAGATCTGCGTTATGTTGTTTCAATTATTAAATCTCTGAAATATTTAAATAAATTTAAAAGTGATTCAATCGGCAATATTTTAAATATACTATCATGTAGTGGTAGACTTGCTTCAAGAATCATCTATATAAGAACCAGTTTGCTGAATTTCAGTCTGGATAGAAAGTAGTAAGTATAATCACCGAGCAAGGAAATCATAAAGTCTCCTCAATGTAAAGTCTAACACATGCTTATCACTAGTGTGAGTTATAAAGTTTGATATTATATATCTATGTTATTATATTTATCTCTAACAGCTCCACGTTTACCATTTTAATATATTATGTTATCCAAGTGTACTGCTCAATCCATTAAATATTCACGAATGTTTGAAACGAAAAACAGTAAGCAAGATATATTTGCATGACATTATAAGTTATATAGAGCTGATATTATACAGTTATTTGTTGTTATACAGAATGAAGGAAAATTAACTGTAAAACAAACAAGGATAACAAAAGATTACTGAGATGAGCTAAAAGCATAACATGGATCCATCAAAGAAAAATCTAGCACGGGATTTATAAAGTTAAAGAGAAACTGAAATGTACTAGTATTCAAAGAGCAAATAGATAATAAAGATAACATTGAATGGGTGTTTCTACCCAAAGATATAGTTAGGCTAATGGCGGTTATATTCAAGGCAGAGGAAGAATAAAAACAGTCAGGGGAAACACAAAAGATTTTATAGGGTAAAAATCACAGCTTATGCGGAGATAAGATTGCATAAATGATCTTTCGTTAGACTAGAAAGATAATAGATGAGCTCGTTGGCGTAGTGTTTCGATCGTTCTGGTTACTATTCCGAAAACTACGTAGTTTTGGGAATAGTCTCTGGACAAATCAATCAAATTTAACTATGTCCCTTTGGTCCCGTTACGGCAACTGATTTGACCCACCAAACAGCATTAGTTAGGAGAGTGTAGTTACGTTTACACTCCTGATGTATTTCTCTCGTGTTGCAAAGGCCTGTTCTCAGTAGTGACGTTAAAAGTTGTTGATGAATAATTAGAAAAGATAAAAGCAATATCCTATTATGATTTACAATGGGAATGTCTAAAGTAAGTCTCATCCGGCTTTAAGACATGTCTTTGTCACTAATTTCTTGGATATTTCTGGAGTGAGTTTTACAAAACCATCCCACCTTTCTCTTTCAGACTCCAGAGTAAACGGCACGTGTTCAAGATATGGCAGACAAGTCTGGGGTTTTCAATTAACTGTCTTCATCTCAACATAATGCAAAAAGATATTAATGAACTGCATTCGCATTCATACAAAGCTTAGAATTCTTCATGAGACCAAATATTATTTATTTCTTATTCCATATAATATGGATTTCTTCTACGAAATATGAAGCTTGTTAAAGTAGAAGAAATCTTCCTATAGCTTATTTGTATAGTACAAAATTACAAATTGCTCGCAATATTTCCAGGCCGTGTGTTCACATTGGTATAAGCCACACATTTTTCCACCTCGCTCATAAATTTTGTACCTTACACGACCCACATAAATCATACTACATAAATACAACAACTTTTAATACTTGTATAAATTTTTTATCCGTACATAATAGCCGTTACTACGTCGTATGTTCGTACTTACTTAATTATTTGTAGAAGCAAATGGGGTTTTAATTATTTTTTTGTTACTAGAAAACGGTATATAATTCGATAGACAGTGTTGTATTAAAAATCGGGGTAATTCCAATGGAAACTGTTGTTAATATTAAAGGGAATCGTTTGGATTTGACGAAATTTAAGTCCTGGTCAAAAGAACTGGACAACGTAGAATCTCAAAAGAATATAAACAGAACGACATTAATAATAATATTTCTTACACTCATATAGATTTCAGAATGTACTAAATAAGGACGGAATCACTCCTTCACTGTTGCCACGTCTACTTTGCGCACTAAGAGATTTTGTGACTCCTTTCTCTGTCGCACAGCCAGATTGTGGAATTCCTTACCAGCACACGTATTCTATCCTTCATACAACATGGGTTCCTTTGAAAGAGGCGTGAAAAAGCACTTTTTGGGCCGGCAAGGTGAGGGTGGCTAGGGCAGTATGTCGCATGCTTCACTAGCTATCTTCACATATGAACTCCTTTACTGCTTAATATATATATATATATATATAAAAACAAACAAACAGCCATTTTCGTGAATATATGTACTCACCATACAAATATCTGCCGCTACCGGAAACTTGCTTCGAAGGCTGTTAGTTCCGACGCCGACATTCAGGTATAGATGCTTATAAAATCTGATCATCAAAATTGTGGGTTCGATTTACGATTTTGTAGCGTTGTTTTTCTGTAAATACTCTTACTAGAGTCAATCATACAAAAGTCTAAATGTATACGAAATCTAATCTATCACTGAAGATTATTAGCTTTAAACACCCACACGCCTAGAAACCAGAGCAACAACCTCCCTATCAACGCCTATTGTTTTCAATTGTAATACTAGTATATTTTTCGTCTGACCTTTAAATGTTATTCAATATTGACCTTTTTCTTTTACGTCTAATTTCTTGTTTATATATTAGGTTCTGAAAATGAAACACCCTGGGTACTACACGAGTTTACTTCGGAGACGGCTCTACATAATTTGGTTGAAAGAAAGTGTATTAAATTCGACACTTCATAAATATGAAATTTAAGTGTACGGTTCTTTGTATATATGCTGGTAGTTTATCGAGTTATATTAACAAAAATATTTCTAGTAGGTAATCAAGATAATTAATTAGTAACTGGCTACGACATCGATAGTTCTCTGCTGTGTTGTAGCGGGGTACGCGATATTCAACCTTGAAACTGGCAGATAAAGTTCTATAGATAACCGGAGTTTTTATGGAGTTAGTACCGTTAAATACCTCAATTGTGTTTAGAGATGCTTCTTGTAACCGTTTACATTCAGATATTTTTGTTTCTTTTATCATGTTAATAACCTAAAAATTCAATTAAACGTCACTTGACATTTCAATGAAAGATCGTTATTTGTTTTTCATAAGTGCCTACCCAATTACAGATAGTAAACTTATATATATCGCCTCTTAAGGGTAAGAGGACTCTCCAAGGTACTCGCCTCCTTAAAACCCCGGTAAGGCCATCTGCGGCCAACAGCATTAGTCAGTCAAAAATGTATATATATATTATGTTGCCTTGTGTGTATAATGTTAATCATATCAACCAATTCTACGTGTATAACAACCGATTTATCTTTATCGCGTACACCACAATTTTTTAATTTTATAAAAAGTGTAACCTCTTTCGTCTGCAACACTTAACGGGGTATCTCTTAAACTTCATCACACCTGTTGGAAGCGAAAATCAGCTCCAACTGCCGTAACATACAGTGCTGTTAACATTATTGTTATCGCGGCCTAATTAGGTAATATACTACTTAGGTAGTAGCTAGCTAGGCGGTAAGAAAAAGCACTGGGTCCCCTTCTGGGAATTGAACTCCGGACCGCCAAATCTGAAGTAGTTGGTATATATTTTTTTTAAACAAATAATCTTTGATCTGTTAATATTATTGTAGCTCACGTTCCCTTTTTATTATTGTCATTTATAGCTTATCCAAGCATACTTTTTAATGCATTAAATAAATGATTTGGATAAAAACATTAGTTTTGAGAAATATCTGCATGACGTTCAAAATTGTTTATAAATATATTAGAAGGCAGGCATATATAGATACGGATAAAGATTAAGACAGATGTATGTACCAAAGTTACAACGATAGACTTACAGGTATTAACAAAACTTCGCCTTCAGACAGAGGCTAGCAATTTTACAATGATTTTATGATAATTTGAAAATTTGTACATATTGAGCTAAAGGATAGTATTAAAGTAAAAATTACTACAAAATACGCATTAGAAGATGCCAATTGAGTAAGGAGAACAAATAACGAAGTTATTAGTTTTCAAATTGATACGGAACCAAAACAGACTGAACACGATGATTTTATCAATTTTTTTTGGATTGAAATCAGAGCTCCAACAGAAATCTAAATAATGGCGATTCAAAAAAATATAGTTATACACCCTAGAATTTTATATCATCTAATCTATATAATGGATACAAGATAACAGAGAAATATAGATAGTTATATTAAAGAAATAATGATATAGATAATTTGTATATAAATAAACATAAAACCTGACCGCCATCCATGACTCATAAGAGAATATTCGTACTCATCATACAAATCTGCTCTTAAAGGGATTCCAACCCGGTACCTCTGGCTAAAAAGACACACAGCCATCAACCCTGTAAGACAATTTCGAAAAAAATTTGAATTAAAATTTTTCTTTAGCTTGGGAAGTAGAATACTTCTTAATGTTATTTTTAAATGTCCTCGTAGATCATAATTTGCTTAAAATTATGTTTTAACTTGATCTCCTGAAAACGCAACTTCTAAAATCTAAGGTTATTTGAAAAGTTTTGGGTCGTGAAAGGTTCTTCTAAAGTGTTTTGTCATGAAAATGTTAGTATTACTAAATTTATTAAAATCATATTTTGTGCAAGCCATTTTATTAGACGGTTTGTTTTTGAGTATTCCGAAGATTTGTAGATTCATTAGGAAGTGCTCTCAAAAAAATTCTGTCTCGCTCTCTGCGCTGAATCTACCTGAAACAAGACTTCTTATTTAACGCATAACTTTTTGGTCATGCGTACCTACATTATGGAATAAATGATTGCAATTGATTTTGCTTACAAGCTTTGTCCAGATTTGATTATGACCAAGAGGCGTTTAACCTAATGGGGAAATCTTCACATGAGTGATCTAAGTATACAACTGCTACACCTTAAAGGTTAAAATATATTTTAATTTGGGCACTTTCCATGCATATTAGAAAAAAAAACAGAATTTTTTTATTTGTTCTTAACACCTCCTAATTCTTTTAAGCATGCTGACCCATCGAAGCAGTAACGTAGTCGCTTACAATGGGCATCATAAGGTTCAGGCTCTCAAAGGGCAATTGTGAAGGTTCTGCTCGGACTTTCTGTAAGTGATCTAATCAGAAATGATCCGGAAGAGAACTAGGGTCGCTGGTGTAGTCCAAAGAACTGCCTGAGGTAGCAGTGAGAAAATCACACTGCAAGAAAATCATACCTACTAAAGTTCTAATAAAAACTACATTTAAATCTACTATTCCCCAAGTTCTATGTATGTGACCAAAGCCAAAAAATATGGTAGATGTCTATGGACAACAATGGATATAACAAGCATTTGACCACTATAGGAACGGTTACTTGTAGCCTATAGACGCATTTAGGGTAGCAAATGACTCTGTTAAAAAATTAAAAATGGTTATTTTTTCTTGGTTTGACTGTGATTAATGACGTCGAAGCCGAAGCCAACTTGTTTACCAGGACAGTGCTATTTGAAGTGGATTTTAGAATCATTCCGCTCTGATCGCCGGCGATTTGGTCGATGAAGACTGACTTCCTTAAGTTTAAATGGTGTTCTTTTCTTGTTTAGGTGTTTTGAGTGACTTGGCGTACCAAATTGAGCATGGAACTTACTCAGTAACATGCTCCTTCTCAGGACAATGGAATGCCCCTACTGCTTATGATCATCATCTTCATATCAAGCATTAGGGAGTCATTAACTGACTTTTAGTGAAGAATATAACATTTATTTTTACTAATTACCTTTATGCCATTTAAAATTGGCTACGGTCCCCATTAATCCTTGTTCTAAATTTAAATTATTTAACAGGTAAAATTCAGGTACCGTAGATTAAAAATATTTCTCACAGCTAAGCATAAACACAATTAGGAGCTATAAATAAAATTAATATACTGGAGTTAGAGTTACATTAAGTTAGATCTTCGGAACTAGTACGGTTTATATAAATCTATCCTTCGAGGCGTTATTCCAGCACTAAATGCCTCATAAAACTTGTTCGTATTAATACTCTACTGTGGTCTGTAATGTAAAAAAGATTTTCCTCGCGTCTAATAAAAGGTATAATCTTCTAACCCTTATTGCTATCGCTGCGAATAAAACAAAATGTCTGCCGTTCAGCCTCCGGGCTCTCGAGCCACAATACATTATACCTGATACTGGTATTGTTAGGCTGCCATTCCATTAAGCAGAAGAACAGAGCAGAGCCTTTTTGAGAGCATATAAATACCATCAGCATGATGCGGCCATTCTTCAAATTCGTTCATTTTAAATTTAAGTTCAAGTAGAGCGTATTTTTCATTGCATTGAATCAAAGTACTTGACCTGGATATTCTACGTAAATTTAAAAGATAACTGTGTTGTTTTAAAAAAGCAATCGTATTGCCATAGTATTTGAATCGCCTTTCACTTGTTATAGTCATCAACATCATCATATGATGAGACGGCCACTGTTGGACTTAGCCCTCAAGGATCTCCAAACTGATCGGTCCTGCGTTGTCCACGTCTAGATCTCTCCCGCGAATTTTACTCGATCCACTTTGTGGGAGGTCTGCTAACGCTGCGTCTCATCTCAGTACGCGGCCGGCACTCGACCTTTCCACCTAAACGGTAGTCTTACTATACAGATGCTACAAACTATATACGATCCTATCATATATCAGGATGCCGATATTTACTCGCTCTAGTCGTCGAGTTGTCTACTCTAGTGGTCGTAGTATCAAGGAGAGTATTTTATACAAATATTTACTATTATCTCATGTTATAATTAGTCAAAGTTGAAAACTAAAAAATTAAATCGCCCATGAAATTAATTATCAATTAATTTTTTTTTTATAATTGTTGTCATTGGCGACTTAATAAATCTTTTTGATAATTTATATTCCTTAATAAGGTACGACGTTTACTCTAGGAGCTTAGATTCCGATGCTGGCTGTACCATTTTTAATGCAATATGATTTAAAATGCCGGCTCAATTATGTGATCATGCATTAACTGGCAAAATATTAACCCAAGCAGGATTATTCTGAAGGCCGATTCTTATTAGGTAGCAAAAGCGACAGTGATTCAATTACGTTTCAATAACCGAACGAATCATAATACACTATCCAGAATCGAACGTGATAATATTGCACACAGCTCAAGACCTGATACGACTTCTAATAGGACATTAAGAGGCAGCTCTCTGAATACAACCCAGTTATAGCCCTCGGGTTGTAGCAGAATATCAGTGCTTTGTTCACATCGCGATGTGTACAAAATTAGTCACTGAGTTGCGACCCTTTTGCACTTCTGCAGCGCACACAAAGGTCTTTAATACCTTATTATAAAATGTTTGTCTTATTCTTCTTTTATCTATGTACTGTCTGGATGGATTGTGTGTGATGTAGAGATGGAAATAAATGTTTTATCTGTCTTATTTATCTATCTATCTTATAAATTATGTGGTCTTGTTTTGAACTTACCATCAGGAGAAATGAATGCGAAGAACTAAGAATTAAAAAACATTTTAATACATCTTTTTTTGTCTGAGGTGCAATAGAAATGACAATTTAGAAGAAAATCAACGAAATAAAAACGCAAGATTTTTTTGGACTCCCATTCGCGAACGTAATTTTTAGCATAGTTAGTGTAAGAGCCGCTACGTACTCCCGGGAATAGAACGGTGAAGTAATTGTGCCTGGATTTAAGTGGTAGGTTAGGATTCTTTTGTGATTTAACGCAAAAAATAAATACTTAGACTTGGGATTTAATATTTTAATTGCACAATAGAAACTTACTACCGCTGCTGTGGATTGCGTATATTTACTTAAAAAAATAATTAAAATCCTGTTTTGGCTCTAGTCTTCGCCTTAATGCGTTAATCTGTTTTCGATGAAGCTAATTATGGTTCTCCATTACAATTAATTGATGTTATTTGAACCATAACTGTTTGCTAATCGCTTTTGTGTGCTTTCAGTTCAGAATGGTAGATTGACTACGATGCTTTATACCTATTTCGTGCAGGAACAGATGAAATGTGTCAATATGTCTGTACGGTCAAAATAGGAATATGACGGAGTTGTCAGCAAATAATGATGACATACTTATCAAACTACCTTCGCTTCAGTGACAGCGTATGGCTTACCACAAAAAAAATTTACTTAAATTAAAAAAGCAAATGTTTTTCATGAAAATTATTTATAACGACTACGTCATAGCGCTGGATTTACAAATTGGAATCTCGTAACCTAGAAATGGTTGATAAGTGAACAGTACTATAATGTAAACATAGAAAACGTTACATACATAATGCGAAGCCTAAATCACGCTAACAAAGTTTGCAAGTCACAGTATAATATATAAATTTGAAAAAACAAGTCATCTTGACCATTATCAAGACCAGTAATTTAACAACGTTGTCAATACATAGTTAATTTGACTTGGTATCGTCCATTTCACTTCACAAATATGATTGAAATCAATACAGTTACGTCAAAAGTTTAATTCAAAATCTGCACACGTATGCGTTTAATCCGATAAATTGAGGGTAAAATGATAAATCATTAAAACATATAATTAATTATACGCAGAATTTTACCATTTGGTCGCACATTATATCCTAAAATAAAGGCTAATACTAATGCCTTTATTTTCGAGTATAATTATTTTTATACTAGTTAATTGTACCAGAACTTCATGGCACTGGCTGATGTGATATCTTTTATTCTTTTTTATTCTTCTAGAACGTTTTCTTTTTCTATAAAAAGCTAAAATTACTAAAAAAAACAAAAACTTTTTACTAATTAAAAATTTAATTTTAAAAAATCTTAGCAAATGACTCGACATCACCTGATGATAAGCAGTAGAGGAGTCCATATGTGAAGATAGCTAGTGCAGCATGCGACATACTGCCCAGCCACTTTCACCTTGCCGGCACAAGTGATTTATTACGCTTCTTTTGAAGGAATCCATGTTGAATGAGGAAATACATGTACCGGCAAGCATTTACACGATCTAGCTGTGTGACAGAGAAAGGATACACGAAATCTCTCTCTGCGTAAAGTAACCGTGGCGATTTTAAAACCATTCCTAACTTTCACAAAACGAATTTAGCAAATGACTCTAATTAAATAATTAATTAAATCAGTGAAAGGGGTTTTTTACGTCGTCTACTTAAAACGACGTAAAAAACCCTTTTACGAATTACTCAGATTTCATGTGGTACAAATAAGTTCATATCACAATACAGTTTAATTTAATGTTGAAATTTATATTTCAATATCAGCAATTTATATTCAATAACGCTCAATCGCAGAAATTTCTAGAATTATTATTGCTAACGTCCGATTTATGCTTAAATATAATTTACTACCTTAAAACCAAAATTTTTAAGAAGGGTTCCCTATTATATGCGGTCAGCTGTACACCATTGCGCGCTAGTCTATAACAATGGCGAAAATCGAGAGATGAATTCGTAATAACCGAATCGATTTTACCTCCATTATTTCTGTTCTAGCTACAGCGAGTTATACATTGGCCACAAATGTGGACTACCCTAGCTGAATTCAAATCTATGTTGCTTGTCTCTTTCTTACAATATAGGGAGAAAAAGGGCAGCTGTCAATTAAACTTTTCTTTCACTGATTAAATCCTGTTTAAGGATTGTGGAATTTCGATTGCTTCAGGTTTTCTTTTAAAAATTATTATTTTTTGTTTCACAATAATTTTTACTAAATATTTTTCTCAAACATGTTTGCATATTTTAGTTATTTTTGACAGCAAAGGTTGTATGAAAATCCATATCAGTCGTGTTGTAACGTTCAAATAAATTACTATGTAAACTCATATCTGCCGTGTAATTTAAAAATGGAATGAACTTTTACCAAGAAGGAAATTAATCAAAGGATTTATTGAAATCTGGAACAGGCTTGCATATAGAAAGTTATAATTTCCGCGAATTAACACTCTTTTTATTTATTTAACAATTTATATACCCACAAAGATAATCAAAAAGGACACAACAGAATAACAGAGAATTGTACAAAGGTGTTAGTGTTTGTTCTTTGTTCAATAAATAAACTTAATCATTTCATATTTTATGTTGAAAGTTTAACTCTGACCCGTTCTAATATTTCTTTTAAAAAGCATGACATTGATACAATTTTTTTAAGTAATATCACTTCAAATCTAAATGTAAAAATTACGCCTTAATACCTCAGTGGCCCTAAATCCCAATTACAGTTGAAAATCAATGATTTGCTCGAGGATGACCCGAGCAAATATGACATGACTCTGAACAGTCCCCGAATTCGTTGTGCTTATATACAAACAAATACACACACACAAATGCATAATCACTTTTGTATTTGTACCGTATGTTTCTATAAATCTGTTAGCAATGAGTACAGTTCATATTATTATTTATAATCCATGTACAGGTAAAAATATAATACGTATTTTATTGCATTTTGTAACGAGCATAATACATCATTAACTACGCGGTAAACATTATTCAGATTTTTCTTAATATTGTAGAGTGGTTTTATTTTTACCACGACTTTCAACGAAGATAATTCCAAGCGATTGAAGTTTCGACACGCTATTCAACTTTTGATAAATATGTCTTGATGAAATTGTTTTGTTATTAGTATTACTTTTAAATGCAATCGTTTAAGCTTAAAACTTAACAAATATTAGCCCACGATCTCTCAACGTACTATGGAAAGGACTAAGAGTTTTCTACAAGATTGGACTAAAAATGAAAACATTCGTGGGAGTATTAACGAGACTGTAGCTCTTAGAAGAGGTAGCAATACTTTAAGGTATAATCAACAGCGCTCACGCAGAACGACGACTAATAATCTTAGCGACCACGCATTGGTAAGCGCAAAGTACGACAATATCACACAAGATATATAACACTCATGAATGCTGCGCAATACCATTCCATTTGGAAATCAATAGCGAGTGGAGCTTTGTTCAGTATCCCTAGAGAAGATTCGAACGGTCTTGATGGTGTTTGTGTTCAGCTGACAAATGCTTAAATAAAAAATAGTCTCTCATAGTTCACAATAGAGGCGTCGCTGTCATTTTCATACAATTTGACAGCTGCAAATTAACATGATCGAGATCATTCAATTAAAATTTATTCTCCGTCCTGCTGACTTCTAGACCGTATTGTCCTGTCTTTACGCCAATTGTTAGTTTTATTAGAATTCAAAGCTATTAATAAACATAAATTGTAACCAGTTATTCAATGTGTATAACACTATATCACTCCTAATGGTGATGGTAATTATTCTGATTAAGGTCACTCCATATTTCAACGCACCCCACAAATTTTAGTGTCACTCCCATGACTGGCTGGACATTGACAGAATTCGATATATCAATAAACCACAACTTTCTGGCAGAATTATTATCAGGGAAGATAAGCCATTGCCTTTTTAAAGGAAAATGAAGATGAGACCATAATATTGATGATGAAGAAGAATTTAATTGTTACTATAGTACAGGGCATAGCAGTGGACGTCATTAGGTTCATATGAATTTAGCTCTGGTTTACTTCAACTCACCTATCCACATGGATGGAGTTGTGGCGACTCTATCTGGTCGTCACATTGTACCACGTTTTATTAAGTTTATTTTGCATAGCTTTTCTTGTCATCTGTTAACTGTCTGTCACTCATCTCTGATTTTTGCCTTCGTTTCTTCATTATAATTTTTGTCTTATTTTTTAATATTAATATTGTAAATTTTCCTTCTGCTTGTAAATATATAATTGTAAAGTCAAAGTCAAAATATCTTTATTTAAATAGACTCATTTACTAAGTTCTTTTAAATCGTCACAACAAGGAATATGTATGAGAAAAACAAATAAATGTAATTAAAGGCAATAGTGATTACTTTAAGTGTGTAAATAGTATACAAATAGAAGTCTGTGTTTTCATCCACTATCCCACTTTTAAAATGTATTTCTTGATTTGATACCTAATGGCATAATTTCGCCGCTTCTTTAGCAAAGCTAAAGTATTCGCTGAAATGGTGGTAAGGTTACGTTATGACGATTTGAAATAACTAATTTATTTGAGAAATAATGTATGTACAAATAATAAATTAACACGAAAATTTAGTTGAACATATTTCAATAAAGTGCTTTTATTGTGCGATACAGTCCGTTTCATATTGGACAAAATTGAAATACCCATGTATTGTAATTCCAATGCAAATTCCACCATAAAAATCGAACACTCCAAACTATTCATTTGTACTGGATTGAGTGCTTTCGTAGCCAATGTTGAATTTTTGGAGAACCAATAAAGAAATTTGGAAATTGTTAACTAAAGAACTGAATGCTTAACTAATACTATCTAAATGTGGTTTCAACTGTTTCACTTAGTTTATTAAAAAGATATGGCTCTGAAAAAAGAATTGTTATTAGAATAACTATTTTTTTAGATTTAAAAAGAAGCTCTGTTTCTCTTCTCAAAAGGTCTTCATTTGATGTATAAGCTTTCGCCACTCTTACCACGCCCATTGTACCTTCCATTACTTTTGTATTCTGTAAGCTTCACCCATCACTTTAAATCATTAAAAGTTTACGATCTTTCTAAAACACAGCCATAAATAACCAAGCTTTCTCCTAAAACATTCGCTCAGTTTTCGTTCCCTTTAAAACCAACCTATTTTCACCATCCTTGCCCCATTTACAAAGCAATGGCAGAACATAAATTATGTGAGACAATACGTTGGGTAGTTGGTTTGAAAACTTTCTCTTGACTAAGTGTGTGCTTAAATTGGGTTTTGACAGGATTGCGTAGTATCTAAGATTAAACTCATGTTACGTGAGATTGTATGCGGAGGTAATGTTGGTTGGAGTTAAACGTCTTTACTTATGTACTGTATCAAGTGATTTCATGGTTTTGCTGATATTACCAATTCAGGCCATTAATTTATTTGTCATAAAAAAGATAATTCGTAATCAAAACGTTATGACATTTCTTAAATAATATTAATAAGGTAGTATGATATAGAAACTGTTATAGAAAGATAAGATGGTCAAGAAAAAGCTGATGTATACTTCACCGACGAGAGCGTTAGTTCTTAAAACGTAGATCAACAGGGATACAGAAAGGCAGCTAAATATGATTTCAAATCAAAAAAGGCCCAATCATAAAGAAATTACATAGTTATTGAAGATAAAGTAATAGACAATTCTAGATATCACTGCCTCACGTATCCTTGTTATAATACTGGCTACTTTAATTTGACCTACAGCTTCCTCCATGATTGTTATAGAGTAAAAATGATCCCAATAGTCCTGGGTATTTTTGTACAGTTAACAAAAATTTAGATCCTGTTTCACTTATTCAATGTTCTCCTCGTAAATAAGTATATGTAATAATATAAGTTTGCTAATGTCGATAGATAATCCCCTAAATTATTAGCTTGTTCAAGTTATTATTTACAGAATGTACTATTTGGACTTCAGTCAGACTCAGTCGCCTTTTGTAATTTTTTTCTTGATCCTTGTTGCTGAATGATTTAGTTAAGATCTCTTTGATATTTTCTGTCTTTATTTTTTAATATATTTTGATATGTGTATTGTCTTTTTTTATATTGTCTGTCAATGTAAGGAATTGGGATAAAAGGTCAAAAATTGGGATAAAGGCTTGTATATTGCACGAATGCCTCTGCCTCTCGAATGTACCAACCACCACAAGATAACAGAAATATCAAGGAATTTCTTGAAAATACTGATTTGTTGACATTGTGTGATAAGTGTTACTCTATAATCGTAGATCTGAAGTTTTAATCAAAGACTGAAGTAAAATAAGCAAATCGACACAAACATGTTTACCTTCTGTGCCTCTAGTGTGAGTTTCAATAGTATCTTGACGTTTCGATCGTAGTTACGTTTAGCTGATATTCACATATATAAAAAAAGTTTCTGATACTTCACAATAGAGGCGCTGTTAGAACACGATCGAGACAAATCAGTTCGATTGAAACTCACTCTAGGGGTACAGCTGAGAAATAAATATAAAAATAGTCGAATTTATACAATTTGATAGCTGAACTCAAATACAATCGGAAAAGTTCAACAGGAGTGTGACTGATTAGGGTTACCAAATCTAACTGTGCTACTATAGATGTGAAAAATAACATTTTACGAATTCAATAACTCGCAATTGGTGCCAAAATAAATCTTTACACTTTTATTTGAAAACAAGGATGAAAAGAATGGTGGAAAAATAGATATTTCTTTTCAATCGACGTCGTTGAAATGGTGACAGGTCTTAAGAAATATTATAAGGTATTAGCATTCTTCAAAAACAATTTCGAGAAATAAATCACGTGAATTAATGCCTTTGAACTCAGTTCTTCGGTATAGCTTACAGCTGTTTGTAAAATATTATTAAATTCTGGAATTGTGAAAGAACGATTATGTAAGTGTAACTATTTAACTTGATGAGAAGTAAAAAATTAGAGGCTTGTTAAGGAATTGTATTATGAATTAAAATTACTTTTAGCAATTACACCTTATGGTCTACATAGACTATTCCCTTCACCACCCCATGGTCCTGCATACCTTGCGGCATACGGACCGAATCACCGAATCTTATCCGTCCCTTCTGTTGCCAACTCTCCCCCTTCTGGGGCGTGACGACACAATATGTGTGGCTGCTCTGTGTGTTTTACCTGATTCCTCCTATTCGTATGATCGTCTGATAGTGTGCCAGGAGTGCGCAAACTCCAGCAGTGCATCCCAGTTATCACATTAAAGTAGACGTGGGGACGTTGAAAGATATAGATCCATAGACCAGCACGCGTGCTACTGAGTAGGAACAGAGGGGGAGGGATAAGGTCTAAGAGCTCTTCAGAGCACTCTTAATGGTACAAACGATAAAAGGCACTAACTGCTCTGGTTTAATTGAAAACTAAGCACCATTCGTCATCCTGTGTCCCTCAAAGGGACAACGCACTACCTCCCATACCAACATGTAAATCGCATGCAAAGCTTGACTCTCTGCATATTCTTCTTCTCTTCATCCTTAACCTTATAATTGTACTCTGACACTTACAACTCTGGTGACGAGATCCTTACCCTCTACGCTTTACTGCATTCCTAGAATGGTTGAGTTTCTCGGTGCTTTGGAAGAGACGTTACGCCGTTTGTCCTGGTTGCTCGGGCTCCGCCTTCAGCTACCAAGCCGCATTGAGCCAGTGTGGTAATAATAATAAACCTTATGTGTTTCTTTCACGTAGGAAGGCCTGTGCTAATTACCAGTGGTATACAGACTAACAATCAGACAGCTGTAATTACGAGGTTTCATTGGAACCTTTTCGACGATGATAATGAAATATGAACCCTTAAAAACTCAAGTTTATTCTTCATCCTATAAATAAAACACGGCCACTCCAGTGTTATGTATACGACACGAAGGGCTAAAGGGTGAAATATGAAAAAGGGGTCAGACCAAACCCTCTAATATTAAACCGGACGTAGGGTAATGCTGAAACATTAACGAGGAAGTTCTAGGAAACGTATTGGATCGTTTACTAGGTGGAAGAAACACAAGAAGCAGTGATTACATATGGCCAACAAAGGCCATATATATATATATATGGCCTTTGTTGGCCTTTGTTTTTATTGAAAAACAGAATAGAACTCAACAGTTAATAAAATATTCACCTTTCTATAGATTAAATAATATTCGAACGTGTAATTTTTTATGTTGGTTCAGACGTTATTATTAAAGTAATAATTAGTGTTATCATTTTCGATCATACAATATGTGATTAAAAATATATTTAAACTTCATTTGTAAATTGAATTATAAGAAATTTATATTTACTTAATAGTTGATTCGAATGTTTTGGAATATTAATGATTTAAAAAGGAAATATTCTAGAGGGGACCACACTTAACACCTATAGTTTTAAAAATTAATCTTCGGCTTATTTTACAGAGCTACCAAATATACACGAAAAATTTAATTAAAATCAGTCACTCCGAAGTAGTTCGATAATAAATACACACGACATATTTATATATTAAACATTAACTGTGAGTTACACGAAAATCCGTCAAAATGTTTGTATCGCAAAAAAGGTCACTGAAGAAGTTACTTATTGAGAGACATTAATGAATCACGAAACGACCCTTGACTGTCAAAAGTCGCTTCTGAAGAGGATACCTTAAATAATTTTTAAAAATACAATGATGCTGCTGTTAAGAATGGTTCGTAAAGCCCTTTGGTTTATAAAGATTTGTTCTTGAGAAAGATATAATTGAATTTCAATGTGCTGACAAATGCAAACGTCAGTTTGAAATCGACGTTCAATAAGTAAACGTATACGTTTAAAACTATATATTTAAAAGTAATTTTTTAAGTAAAGTAGTTTTTGCTGTGAAAATAGATTTCATCTTAAGAAAGACAAGCTTTTTCACGCGATAATCGGCCTACGTAGGCCGTGAGTCGCGAGTGGAGCCCCCCAGATAGTTTTATTTGTAAATATCAATGTTGTTTTCAAATTCAATTGGTTGGTGTATATTATTTTTTAGAATAAAGATTCGATATTTGACACTAACATTAAGTTGTTGTTAAAAGGCGTGAAAAAGCACTTTTTGGGCCGGCAAGGTGACGTTGGCTAGAGTAGTATGTCGCATGCTTCACTAGCAATCTTCACATATGGACTCCTCTTCTACTCTTCAGGGCCGGATTTAAACTTATTGCCGCCCCTGGGCACTGAAGAAAATGCCGCCCCATCTAATCACTGAAATTTTACTTAATTCATAGTTTTGATATCTTAATTTTAAAAAATTGAAATAACTAATTTATTTCAGAAAATTTATTATATAAATTATCTATATAATATAATATATACTTCAATAACATAAAAAAATATTTAAAAGCATTATCAAGAATCAATTAATCGGCCAATTTTGATAACAATGTAAATTTTTTATTTTTCAACTTTCCTAATTTTGCCGCCCTAATAAATTTTCCGCCCTGGGCACTAGCCCCGACTGCCACTAGTGTAAATCCACCACTGCTACTCTTACTTACTACTTGATATTATGATTGTAACCTTAGATGATTGATTATAAATTATTATACTATTGATTTCATTATAATTTAAATAGTAATCGGTGTTTAACTTCTAACTAATTAGATTTTCATTTCTTTCATTCGATAATGTTACTTTTGCAGTTGTACTTTGTATTTCATTTTCAACTATACATATAGTCGTATATGTATAGTTGAAAATGAAATACAAATTACGCATACGCATTATTAATATTCCTGATAGTCGGCACTGGTTTATATGGAAGGGTTTTTTAATCATACAAAAACGTTTTTTAAATCTCTCACTTAAAATTTCAAACATTATGTTGTTGCTTCTCTTTCATTCCAGTTTAAAATGAAAGGGATCGACTGAGATTTAGAAAAGTCAAGTTAGTTAAAATATTGGTAACTAATATTGTTTAATTCTATATTCATGACTCTACTCAATTTGAATAGAAATTACCCTTATAAAGTTTTAGCCCAAAACAATAAACGTCCAAATGTTATCAACTTCTCGTAGTTTCATGCAACGCTTAATAACATACCCATTACAATAACGAGCCAGCTTATTTAATATGCTATTAAATATAAGCATTGCTATTGTGTACAAGATACATTGAGTAACATCGATCGGCGTTTTCGCGATAAAGTAATCCGATTTGCGGATTTGCGTTTGTTCACGGTCATCGTGTTTCGTGGGCTTGCAACATTTTGCCCTTAGTGTGAGTTTCAATCGAATTGAAACGTCTTGATAGTGTTTGACATCAGCTGTCAAATTGTATGGAAATGACAGCAGAGCGACTTTTTATATATGCGATTGTCAGCTACGATCGAAACGTCTCGATACGATTGGAACTGGCACTAGGGTTACTGGTAGCGAAATCCGATTTGAGCGATTTAGTGACTGTATTAAACTTAGATTTTGTTTCGTTTTGACATGCTACATTATCGTGCTATTCAAAATGGCGGATTTTAGCGAGTATATTGTTATAAATTATAATAATATTTCTCACACTCACACCTATTATCGAGTTTGTGTAATATTAAATAACGGAGAAATATAGATAGTGTAGTCTTTAAAAATCAGTTGTTTTAAACATCTGTAGGAGCTTAAGTTTAAATTTATATAAATGTATACTAAGACAAATTTGCTCTTCTCTCCTCTTAACTATAGTATGTTAACAAAACAAATAAATTCCTCAGATTCCCTAAACTTAAGATACATCTAAAATACATTACAAATTTGAGCGTTTAATTAACATTCTTTTAATTATGATAAATTTTCGGAGTCTCAGTAGACCTTTTGAGTTAGCCAAGCAGCTTCTTAACATTAAAATTAGTAAGTTTCGTAATATCTGATGTGAAGTTTTAAAATGCTTATCTGATGAACTTTGGACTGCGGGTTACCCTGTCCGTTTTCTTGAGATCAACAATATGGCGGCGTGTTTAATATATTCCATGTCTATACTTTCAATAACATCTTTACACAGTTTTTTGTCCAATACTATTCCTATCCTGAATAGACAGGAATTGTAATTGTCGCCAGTGAATTGAGGCAATTTACACTTTACTTTTTTCTTACACTTACTAGTTTTATTTTATTCCCACGTATTCCCTCCTTCTTATAACATGGGTTCCTTTAAAAGAGGCGTGAAAAAGCACTTTTTGGGCCGGCAAGATGAGGGTGGCTAGGGCAGTATGTCACATGCTTCACTAGCTATCTTCACATGTGGATTCGTCTACTGCTGTGTCGAGTCATTTGCTGAGCTTTTTATAAAAAAAAAATCTCATGTTGTTTGTTAGTTGTGCAAACTTTGGGACTGTCTTCTTTTACTGGAATTGGGCGTTAATGTCTGCAACACAATTTTATTTTAAACTAATTATATTATTTAGTTTCAGTTTTATTTTAAGCCATGATAATGTTTTTTTTTTTTGATAAATGCCTTTTTTGTTCCAATAAATTAATTTGAATTTGAATTGTTAATTAGTTGTAGACGACTCTGTATGCCATGCGTGACCTGTGCGTTCGTATTTCTCTCTTTATGCCAATCTGGCTGAATTATGAACATCCAACTATTGTTCGATGTTACTGGGACCTTAACCTATTAGTATAAGGTTGATATTCATGGAAACTACTTTATTTATTAATATATTTTATTGTAACTTTAAAGAGACACAATATTTCAATCACAGCGCAGACCAAAGAGAAAGACGAGAATGCGTTCGGAATCTTGCATTCTATTAAACATGGACAAAAAAATCTTAAAAATATAGGACTGGAAATTGGTTAATTAGTATAGAAAATCTTCTAACTGTCATGTTGAACATTAAAATTGTCTTTTCCTCCATCGCTACTTCTGGTTTTTTTTTAATAAATGGCGTTATTGGTAGTGATATAAAGTTCACCGAGTAAACTAGTCTAAAATTATAATAATCTTAATCGTGTCTGTCTTTCACTCCACTTCAATACGAAAGGGATGGTATTTGTTTTAAGAACATTAAGTTAGTCGATTCTTAAACTTAACACTTTGACTTATTTTAACGGGGATGTTTATGATGCGCGTTGAAATAAGCAAATAAGATGATTTCAATTAACACTTACAATATTCAGTAAATGTATTTATTCTCTTTAAACCACAGAACAGACTATTTTACTTGTTTAACATTTATTCCCCAATAATAATTATACGGACTGACAGTAATTCAGTAGACAAGTTGTTGCTATAAGAGACGAAACGATAATGCCCGATTAGTCTGCCGTCGTCACCTTCTAGGTTTTTGACTCCCACCATTTTGTTGCTAGTGGCGCCCCTTAATATGATTGGTGGATAAAACTACCAAACAGCCAATCAGGGGCGTGTTTTTTTTAAAAAAAAATATAATAATTGTTCGTTAAATAAATGAATCACGATACAAATATGGTTGAAAACTGTCAATTTAGATACGTCAAACTATAATGCAAGAGTGATACTGAAAATTTAACTTTAGTTTGTGCGAAACAGAATCGAGAATGTCTCAAACTGAATATAACTGGTGATGCCGTGGTACAACTTTTCTGTTTACAAATAAAAATTTTGTAACGACATTTTGTCATTCTATTTCTAGAATACGGACTCGCTTTTAGTTCTGAAATATCAAATTAATGTTTTTTGTTCCTTTTCAGGTAAGTACGAGAAATGGAATCCAGGAAATAAGCAGAATTGATAAGTACCTAGATAAATTAATTAAAAAGCATATTTTTTTAATTCTTTGATATATCTATGTTCACTGTAGCCCTGATTTTAATAAAATATGTAAGGTAGGAGTCTTTATTTGAACTTAAATATTTTCTGCCTTCATATAGGGTTGTCGTAGCAGAATACCACGTGCTTTTTTTATCGGCTTCTAAACAAAAGACAACACTGAGTCATTAAAGACTTTTAGTGTTTGTGTGTGTGTGTATGTGCGTGCGTGCGTGCGTGTGTCTCACACACGTGTGTTTTTTAAAATTTATTTTTCAATAAGAGTTAACATAAAAAATATCAATTTAAATCTGTCAAACTGTCATACAGTTTGTCAGCATAGTTCCCGTAGATCGTAATAGTAAGTCTTACATATCTAAGCGTGTATAAACAAAAATTATTTACTCTAATGTCGTAAAATACGAAATACATTTTTCAAAAATCAAAAGTAGTATATGCAACTGCACCTTGCACCAAATAAAGCATACTCACACTTTGATACGCCTCATCGTGCTACAGTTTCATCAATCACTACAGCAAGTAGAATAAACGGCATAAAATGCAACCGGTACACAACCGGTATGCATCATGAACTCTAAAATTGTAGTCATGAATATAATTTTAATTTTGACTTTACTGAATTAATAAATAACGTCAGTTTATTGTAGTTATCACGTTATTAATGATAATAATAAGTTAAATAAAATAATAAAGAATTCCGCACGTTTAAAAATAATCAACAATTTTTATTAATAAATTTTATTTGTCGATTATCTTACATTTATAAATGTAACTAAGAGAGACAAACCAACTTTTAACTAAGCAATAACTTTTTGTTGACAGTATTTCTATTTAATATATGTCAAAACGACAAAATTATTCGCTAGATAATTGTTATCTGACTATTGAAAAATCTAGCCGTAATAAGATACTTGGAACGCTGTCATAATCAGCAAGTGAATGTGTGTGTCTATGTATGACTATGTGTGTATGTATGGATGTGTGTGTATTTTAATTATGAGTCTAATCTAATGTACCATTCAATGATAAGACCAAAGTTTAAAAAAATGTATTTTGACTGTTACTATAACATTATCATTGACTGGTAACTCTTACATTTTCTTCATTGAATTACACAACTCGTCAATCAATTTACGTCTAGTTAGAGATTTTAAAAAAACCGTATAAATAATACCCCGAAAATAGGTATATGAGAAGCATTGAATCGTAGTCTTAACAAAGTTATTTCTCAAAGCCAATATAATACAGTGAAGTCAAAGGAAAATTTCCGGACATCAATTTAAAACAAAGTCAATATAAAATCAAATAGGTAAGAACTTGGATATGTCAGGTTTATTCCTTTGGTAGATTGCGGAAGACTTCAAAATCAATCAATTGTAGAAATTTATTCTTTTTGCTAGAAAAGGCTTATATTTATTTCTCGATAATGGAAGAGCTTGTTGATGTAGTGGTTTGAGCAGACTGTTCTTGATCACGGAGGAGCTTGCTGATGTTGTGGTTTGAGCAGACTGTTCTTGATCACGGAGGAGCTTGCTGATGTTGTGGTTTGAGCACACTGTTCTTAATCACGGAGGAGCTCGCTGATGTAGTGGTTTGTGGTGGTTTATAACAAAAACATTGGTGGTTAAACATTAAACATTAGCATAGGTAAAAATCAACCAACAAACTATTTAACTATTTGTAAATATAACCACTTTCTAACTCTCTTTGGACCAGTCAAAGAAAGTTAAAACTGTATCCAATGAACGTTATATGCGTTGAAATTAATTCATTTATAAAAACAAAACGAAACGCACCCATACTTTTATCAAATAGAATTATGTTGAGGCACACCTTGGTTTTAAAATTGAAATACATTCGCTCATACAAAACAAAAGCGTTTACGTTTTATCATTCAATCATAATGTTCATTCCCGATGGGAAACCTTGTCTCTTCGTATTGGGGTTATTGATTAGTAATTACTAAATAAGTAAATGTGGACGCTTCACTCGTATACTGATGTTTTTTGTCAACAAGTAATAAAATTGTTTTCAACTCTGTACTTTATGTATCAATCAAAAAACATTCGTAGTCCCGTAACTTTAAATCATCTATTGCCTTGGAATAAACCAATATCCTTTGCTAACACCTCAAAGGGCTAGTTTGAGATTTAAAATCAACGTCTCTTCAGTGAAAATTTTCGATCCAAAACTTCGTACCGAACTCCAAGCTTTTGTCGAGTTAAGATTAAGTTTAGATTTATAACATTAAGTTTTATATGAAACTACCTTACGTTAAACGAAAGAGGATTTCTTGTAAAGTTTCATGTCATGAAACATTTTGAATTTCATTCCTAAACTTCGGCAAAATGTTTCAAATTAGAACTTTTTAAGAATTCACTTGTTAACAATTTTACTAACTCGTTGAACAAAGAATTATTTTAGTAATAAGTAAAGAAAAAATTACAAAAACATATTTTCAAAACCTCAGGGAGTACATCCGCACACGTTGGAACCAAAATGGTCGCGTAATCTCTTTAGCTTACGCTCAAGTTATATAATGAATTTGCTGCGGAGGTTTTCTCTAAAGAGTACACGTCTAGGCTCTTCAAAATAGGGGTGAAATATTGTTTACAAGATCGAAATAATGCACCTGGTATTGCAAGCCCGCAAAGGCTACGGTAACCGCTTTCCATCGGGTAGGCTGATAATAACAAATAAACGGAACACCACAATGATAGGTCTGTTTCAAACGTCTACATATATTTGTTTTTCATTAATTCTGAAAACAAAGGCTCTGATTACATTTTTCAGTCACAAACGAGTGACATTCGTATATATTGTTTTTAATAACGAACTTTTGGATTGAATGAAATGAAATGTTTTTATGAGAAATGATAAAAAATATAGAAATGAAAATGAATAAAACATGAAGAAATGAAGAAAACTAATTCCAATTTTTTAATGTATATGACGATTATTCTATTACATTACCTGCATTTATAATTATGAATTTTTCTTTTACATTACAAAGGTATTTTGAGTTGAATTTGTATAATAAAAAATATGATATTATTACTTCATTAAATTAATATTTTGAAACGAAAAAAAATAGATGTTTTAAGCTAAAGCTATCTTCACCTCTAATGAAAGTTTAAATCGAGTGAAATCGTCATAAAAAAAGCAGAGCCGACGAGTTATAAACATCTTTTTATATATGTATCTAAACATATATTAACTGAACGCAACTGCGATTGAAATGTTACACTAGAATAACTGTCTCAGAGAAAGTTCCTACCTGTCTGTCTAGGAGAACTGTGTGACGTGTCACGTTGATAGGTTTCCAAACAAAGAAATCAAAGATAATTAGTATGAGAATCTTTTCCGCTATCCATGAGTGGATTAAAATGAACTTTATAAAGAACTAGTTGATCTGGTAAACTTTGTATCGCCTACAAACTACCGCTAATGTCATATATTAAAGTAAAATAGTAGCAATAGGAGATAATAATAGTTTTTAATGCTTAGCATGTTAGACGATTTTCCATACTAAAACCTAATTTTTCAGTTGTATATTTTTAAGCTTTTCCTTAAGATTATAAATAATAAGGATTAAATAAAATAATAATAACTGTCGCTTCATATAAACCATCCTTTGATAAAGCTAGAACTTGCTTACATCGCGAGTAGGTGCGCGCGTATAAACTAGCGCACACATACACTCACACACAAACACACCTTTCACATGCGATGACTGACTTTTGTTTTGTTTTATTGATTTTTTTTATTTTTTTTTGTTTTTATTTTTGTTTTATTTGTTTTTTCTCTTTAGTTATTTTATAGTTAATTGTCATTTGTTCGAATGTGTCTTAATGTATTTTGGCTTCCTGATGATTCTTTGGAAAAATAATGTGTTTCTTTAATTGGCTTGTGTCTTGGTTATTGTATTATATTTTGTGTGTGTAGAAAATTGCCGTTGAAACAGTGTTGAGATAAATAAATAAATTGTATCAGTAATTTTTATTTTAAACTACCACTGAAACAAACCGAATAAAAGGCAATTAAAATTATTTAAACTGGTCAAGCTATTCATGAGTTTTAACGAAACTATACATATTTTCATGTATAAGAAAATTTCATATAAAACCCAGGCCTCGTCAAAGCAATAATGAACATCTGAAAATCACGTATACAGGTATTCTTTAAACAATACAGCATACATTCCCTTGACATGTGCTTGAACAAAAGATAGGGGCCTGTCTGAAGGCATTTATGTGGAAACCAAAAGGTCAGGGTGTATGGCTTCCGTTCTCTTGTTCTAAACTCAGTGGCGAGGTAAATTGTGAAGATTTTAATCGTTCTGCCATTCAGCAAAAGTAAGAATGAACACAAGCTTTTAAACTATATAAACCATTTTATTAGAGTAAGTTCTTTTACTTAATAGTACTTGCCAATGGAAACTCTGTGGTAATTGATGAGATTTTGAAATATTACTTTTTTATTAATGTTATTTACACTCCTGCCATTAAATCTTGCTTTGTGACATATCTTGTGACATATTTTCGTTTTTGATTTAAAAAAATGTGGTTAAGCTTTATATTTACCTATGTACGCTTTAAAACCTTTTTTCATGGAACAACGTTCAAAGAGGTTTTGAATGCTGGATGCCAGCAAGGAGTTTTTAATTCATGCGAGATTGCGCAGTAGAATATCAGCATATTTTGGCGCCATACCATTTTTACGCCAGTTTTTTATGAATCAGAAATTTTTATATCATATAAATGTTTAACCATATCAATCTAAGTGACTATGGTAATATTTAAGCATAGATACTTATACCTTTTATAGATAAAATATGCTTATAGTAGGGGATCGTGTAGCGGCCAAAATTTATGTAATTAACAATTATTAATTAGTCGATATACGTTCAGTCAGGGCAGAGGACCGACCTTCATGACTCCGAAGGTTGTTAATGGAGGACAAAAAATTAAATGACATCGTAAATTACAGTATTAGTCAAGATTAAAATATAATGTTCAATATTTATTCTGGAAAGGCCTGTTCTATCAATAACGTGCGCGTACCTGTACTTTTAAAAATACAGTTTTTATTATAATCTTAATTTACAGGTATACAAAAGCTATATTGCTTTATGGGATTTTTATCTGCCAGTGTCAAAGCTTCGATTAACAATATTAATTGAAATGAGATGAAAATAGTTTTATTTCCAATAAAATCTATCTAAAACCTATAAATTTTATTGTCCACCAAAAAAATATCAATGTATAGTAAATAGTAAATAAATATAGTAGTAGTTGTTGTATAGTCAATGTGTAGTATGCAAGGGAGGACTTATCTCTAACGGAGTTTTCTTCCAGTCAACCCATGATGGGTTATGTGAATTTTTGGTTTTCACGTTTTTTAAATATATGCCTTAATTAAACGACTTTACGACACAAAAATATAAAATTTTAAAAACAACCATCGTCACCAGGACCTGTCTACTTAGCCATAGGTGTCGGGATCGATCGAAGAAATGTAGAAGCAACTGTATCATCTATGATCAATATTTTCTTTGTTATATATGTTTGAGGAACCGTTCCGAAACCGAAAATTTTCTTCCTTTGTGACGTCACATGCAACTATATTTGAAAATGTTTACTTTTCATAATTTTGGAATTTTACGAAAAAAATTCATTTTGCAATGTTATTAAATAAAAAAAAATCTCCCCTTGGGTTTTTTGCATTTATATCAAAAATAATTAATATATATATATGCTAAAAATCAAAGTTTTAATCTGGCCAAAATACTTTTTTGAGCGAGAGAAAGAAGATATATTTTATTGTTTTGTCTAGCATTTTCTAGCATATAAAACTTTGAGGGTAGCCAGTTAAAGTTAACAGTAATTCGACAATACAAATTCACCCCTTGCTACTCATCGCGCAAAATCTTCCATATTATCATGCTCACATCTGATATTGAAACGATAATGGTATAACCATGTTCGCTCAACGTTTTGACAAGGGTTAAGTTTAACATTCATATTTGTGCTCCCTACTTCTAGAACAAAAACTCCTTTTTTGTTCAACTATTTACTTTTAGAAAAAAAAATTGTAGTTTTATTTTATATGGAGTGAAAGTTCGTTCGTTACAAAAGTTTCGGTTAGATTTGTAGCGGCTGTCATTGCGGTATAAAGACAAATTAATTTAATAATTAGAATAACTGAGAAATGGTTGATCATTCGGTCCAAAGTACGTCAAACGGTCGGGAGTCACCGGGCGAATACCGAACTCGGGGGGATTTCTTCCATTTTCGCTGAAGATTCTCAGAACCTAGCCAAAGGATTATTTCTTGGTAACCCACGAGGGGATTTACAGCTGTCTGTCTGCTGATCAAAAGTGACCTCGAACCGTTCTAGAGTACCTTACAGCTAGGCTTCGCGATGGAATAGATTGCTCAGAGCTACGGCAATCCCAGAGCTGTCGAAAATAAATCTTGAGATTAGACGAATGACGATTTGTTTGTAGATTTCAAAGAACTTAGTAAATTCGCCAATTTTAAAAACAGTTTCTTCTTTTGATATGAACAAATACGTAGTTGCACATGGCCTAAGCTTATAGAACCGTACAATTCAAAATCTATTTATTTAATTGTATCGAGTTTCTCAGGAAGAAAAGCGGCGAAACAGATTAATTGGGAGTGACTTGATACTAGAACAACAGTCTCTCGGTTGGTTTTCTGAGAACCCTTCTAGCTTGTTAGACTCGCGCTAAGTTCTGGTGTAATTAAAATTATTTTCCAATTTACAATCATAATCTGAATTTGGCGTCGTTTCAAACACCTGGGTAACCTAGTTCCTTGTTTAAGATTTATGTTTCGAACGCGACTCGAGAAATAATACGAATAAGTTTAGACTGGCGCTGATGCTGAGTCATATTAGATATTTTATCTTAATCAACTCATCATAAACTGTAGAATCGTTAAAAATCATATTTTGTTTTTGTAATCAGTTTTGTATTATTTTTTACTTTAAATATAGAGTATTTTCAACTCTAAAATCTTTGCACTCATAAAGATCAGCCTGTATAAATTTAAATGTGTTTATTAACAGTTCCTACTACTTGGCACTCTGATCATACATTTTTTTAAATAATTATTTTTTCAAACGCTAATCACTAATTAATGATTTTATATATCTTTATATAGAATTTGAATATATATAGATACTTAAAAAATTGTTTATTTTACCATAAAGATCATATCAGACTGACGCGTTAAAATATGCTCTTCAGTGGTGAAGAAAAATCATCCTTATTACAACTGCTAAACTTTTAAAACTCTATAAAACCTCGCCCTACATGTAAATTCTCTATTAACACAAAAAACACAGCCCCTACTTCAATTAGGCAAAAAGCCCTACATCTTACACAAGGGACGTACACACGAAATGAAATGACGCTAATGTACAGGATGTGGCAAATAAAAATTTAATATAATTAAGTACCAAAAAATACGTTAGCACAAGTTATTGACAGCAAATAATGTCTTTTATTGGAAATAAACTACGATTGCTTATTAACTTTTAGTAACAGAATGTTGGCTTTGAATGCCGCTAAATTTGGTGAATATTATGTAAGCTGTGTATTTAAAATATTATTACCTTTATGTTGTGACGTGAAGATTCCAACGAGCAGTAAATATTTGTTTGCTTCGTGTAGATGATTTAACTTACACACATACAAGAGTATTTATAATATTAAGAACAATAATTTATTACCTTTTTCTTGATGTTACCTATCATACTATATATGATATATTTTTACGTCAAATTGGTTTAGAAACGTCGTCAAAGCGTAACGAAGAAACTAAATCATATTATCATTTATATAATAAGCACAGCTTTAATGATCATATACGTAAACACTGTGATATTAGTTGGAATAATTAGAAAAAGCCTTAAATCTACTATTTATATAGACAGTCTTCGTTATAAGTGAATAGGGCTGATGATAGACTCCTAGAAGTGGTATAGCTTAAACTAGAACGGGAAAGATTTACCGAGGGATGATGATAGGGTTAAGATTGTACCGATGCTCGGCTTGCACAGCCCAGTCGGCATGCCTACGCACGGCATGTCCGACTTTAAATAACAGAGTCAGATTGAGGGGGGTCGCCCTTACAAGTTTCCCATTTTTCCCCTCGTCTTTACTACGGCTGGGACCGAATGTAAGGCCAAATCGTCCTGCCGTCATAGCGGTGAAATGTCTTCGGGCGTCACTCCACGCATCGGCAGAAAGCGGTCAGGTAGTGCGTCGCTGTGGGTTTTAGTGTGAGAACCCCACACATCCCCTGTTACCTTCCCCAGGTAAAAGGGAGCGTCTGGAAGAGATTTTCCACAGCGATAAAAAAAAGAGTTGACAGATTGTAATAATAATTATTTTTAATCATAGCAAAATACAGATAAAGAAGAATAATAACTGTTACGCTAGTTAGCTCGGGGAGCCTGTGGACTGAATTTCGGAGAGAAGTGGGAAAACAAGGAAACCACGTCTTGACTCGTCACCGATATATTGACAACAACAACAAAACATATAAAACAATCTAGTATCAAAATATATTAAAAAGTAAACTGACATATAAACAAAACAGGCTTTATTCAAACTATCAGTAACAATAACTTTGATGGCTTATGTATATCTCTTTTAATAGTAATTCATAGATCGGTGGGTGATTCATTAAATTAATTTAAAAAACCGATAGGACTGAATAATCAATCTCTATAAACTTTCATTCTGAAATCATTAAAATAATATTTAATATAGCTGGCGAACAGCGTTGCTCGGCAATGCCTAAAAAATACCACGGCGTAACGTCATACCGAATTATCCGTTTATAAATGTCTGCTGACTTCATTTTCCGTTTCTAAAATGGCGACTCTTCAACATATCTGCCATATTAATCGCGCATCATAAAACATCCTGATTAATATATGTCAAATGTGTATTCTTCGTCTAAGTAACTTGTAGCTAAAAGACATTATATGCCTTTCATATAGCATTGGTATGAATGGGAATTAGAAAACTTAATTTCAAATTCCATCGCCACCAAAATCGACATCAATACTACGAGAAACCTTGGACTAAATTATTTTTTTAAATAAAATCAATACCGTTCCTATTACAATGGTGAACCCTCCACTATTAACTTTCCCATGAACATGATCATGCGCAGTCAAATCCGAATTTATCAGTTCAATCTGAAAACAATTTATCACTAAACTGTACAACTTACTATCCCTTAGTAACTTCCGACCCTCCCCGCACCCCTTAAACAAATAAAACTCAATTTAATTCCAGTTATATCAACAAATAATCGAGTTAAATCAAAACTAGTCAAAGCTTCGTGATTGCAATCCAACTAATTGCAAAACGTAGGTATGCAATACTTAACTAGACAATAAATATATGCTATGACAATTGGGGGTACTTTAGATTTTCAATTTCTGTATTTTGTCAGTTTTTGTAGTATGTTAATTGATTCACGTTAAGGGATTTGTAACAAAACCTCTAATATCAATCAATTGACATATTTCTTAAAGTGTTTGATATTGTACTTGGATTTTAAATTAACAGGAAGAAACTGGAAAAATGAATTCTCCTAGTTACAAGCAAAAAGGAAATATCTTCAACTTTCGCCTAGGTATTCTTGTAAAGCTGGCTGGACAGTGATTCCTTCTCTTGTGTACCTACTGAATACTTTGTAATTGTTCCTAGATACTTCTTTTTTAAGTTTTATACCATCTTAACTATATAAAGTTATTTAACATTGGTTTCACTTGTTCATGTCACCCCGAACTTAGCCACAGCGTCGTGATGTTAAGACTCAAACTTATTATGTAATAACTTCTGCACCCACCCCAACACGTCGTATATAGATGTCGCTTGTGATGTGAAATTGAAAATATGTCAAAGTTTGTTTGTTTGTTTGACTTTATTCCATTTCAATGACGATGTGTCAGACAAAGGTAATTATAATGCCCTTGGCCTACATTAATAAATACTTACTAAACTCCAACAACAATGTGTCCTTGACAGTTATATCAAGGACATATGCTAATATAAATATATATAAATGCGTGTTACTTTAATTTAATCTGTGAGACTCCTAGAAGTGGTATAGCTTAAGTTAGAAAATATATTGAAGGTCTCAGACGTTTTAGTCGCAACATGATGTAGCCTTCATATTCGTCCCAATTGTTGGCACACTTGTTTCAAATGGGTATGAAGCAAGATCCGGTAGTAGGTACAAATCAAGATAAGATAAGATAGATTATCTTATCTTGATGTAGGGCCAGGATTACTCCCACAGTACGTCGACGTAATGGGATCTAATATGCTTCCCCAATCCTAATGTCCGCTGTCCTGGAATACCTCCAAGATGTACTTACTAAGTACACCCGGAGTCAACAGGCTTATATCTTCAGGACTGGGATAACCCAGTCTCCAGAGACCCATTCTTTTCCTGGCAAGAGAATCACAGTTACATATGATGTGTTCCATTTGATCGGTGTGCTTCCACAAGAGGATAGTAGGTTCTATCAGGAGTAAAAAAACCTTAAATGCAACCTTACCTTTAATGCATAAACGATTAACGCATTTTCCTGGGGAAGCATACAGTGCATCTAGGGGAGGTGCAACATATCACTGCCCGAAGAATGGAAATTTCTGGAATCAACGGGGCTAGGCAGTGAACTCTAGAGGGCTGCCACAAAATAACAATACTGGTCAAAGTGGCCTATAAGAAACAAAAGTAACTACAAAAGCATCATGACTAATAATTCTTTACCGTTCATCCCTGATCCTCGAACCCAAGCAGGCGTCTTCAAAGGTGCTTTAATTGTACGAAGTCCTTGGATCTTTATGCATACTTACTACATTTCTGGGGAATAAATTTCCTTTTATTTTCGGATTCTCAGACAGTCTGCCTCTGAGCTAAGGAGATATATGGGAAATCTTACAGTCCTAATCTTGGACGGACTTGCATCCATAATAGCCAAGCGATCTTTTCTGACATCTCATTTTGAAAACATCACAGTTTCCATATACTGGCCAGGCAACATAATTTTTGTAGTTTTGAATGAAAAGTTTTCATCAAAATCAGTAATGAGATGAGTTTAAATATCATGATACAATAATTTGGAAGTGAAACCTAAATTACAAGTTTTAACACACATTAATTTCCCAAACCTCTTTCACACTTCTGTATTACACCGAATTCCTTATAAAAGACACAACGCTCCCTCCAACAAATCAATATAATAATAAAGTCTCTTTATTGCTATCAAAAACAAAAGGCTCCTTATTCTTTTAAAGATAGAATGGACATTAGGTTTCTTATTAATTCAGCGTTTTTAGGTGTTCCGTTGTAATTACGATCGCCTAAGTGGAATATGGTTCAAATTTCTAAAAAGGGAGTTAGTTTAAAAGCTGGGATATAAGTTTTGTAAATTTCGTCGAAAACGAAAACTTCGTTTAGGTAGGCGTTAAAATGGAGGTGAACGTGGGTAAACAGATTTTAAACATGACAAACACTAACAATTAAGTCAAACCAATACAGTCTTACCTTTACGGTTTCATCAATCAGTTCTGGCAATCAGTTGCCCTAATCCATCAGCAAATATATCCGAATCGTCAAAGTGAGTAAGCATGTCAGATCGATCAGGCAATCAGACGCAGTAAGTGCATAATTAGTGCTTGTTCGGCTGGTTCCGGACGAGTGATAAGTCTTAATAGAAGGCGCAGTCGGCAGCGTGGCTCCACCAAGCCTAGGTAATCTTGATGAACCCGTCGGGCAACCTAAAGGTACTCAAGCACATTTGGGGAGTTAATCCAATGGAACATAATTGAAAGATAATGACACTGTAAGAAGGGCTTTCCTTCGCAAGCCATGGTGTCAAGACTTGCCATGCCCGACACAGAGTTGACTATTTAAAGGGTAGCATCCCAAGCTTTTTCTGTAAAACCATCGCAAATTTTAGCTGAATTTTTTCGACATAACGAGAATATTTATCCTCATGGGGATCCCAGATAATTGGACCATATACGAACGTATGCATTGTATAATAGGCTAGCCACTGACTTATTATTAAACGCAGTAAACGTCCTTTTAATAAACTTAGTCTTACTCGCCGACTTACAAATATCTGTCACATGTTTATGTAAGTCTATCTTAATATCTAACGATGAAGTTAATTCTCTAATATCATCAGCTCTTTCCAAAGATGTATCACACACTTTGTAGTCAAAATATTCATCTAAATCATCTATTCAAATGAATATTGTTTGTATCCTGTTTATTTTCATTCAATACAGATTAAAAAGAAAAATATAAGAGAAAAGCCACAAGGACAAGCAAAAGAAATACAAAGGCGATAATTTAAATTTGGAATTACTTTTTTAAGATGGCGTTCGTGATTGTGCTTTTCATATTTTGACTACGGAGAGATCATTCTTGTATGAAAGGAAACGTATCACTTGGAAAGCCAGGGCGTAACTAGTTATGTAGTCCGCCTAACCAAGATAAACTCAAAGCGTACTTATAAACGACCTTGATAACTATTCCATGAGTATCATTTGACTTACCTCCATGACCTTGGAATTCAACAGTTTGCCACAAAAATTTAAACGCTTAATTTTAAGCATCGCGTTTTCTCCAGATGTGAACAAAGCGAGACGCTCGTCAAATGTAGGACTGAAGATTATGCCAAATACAATTAAATTGTGTTGCTAATGGTTTCCAATTAATTGAGCGATCCACGATATCTGTACTTTCTATTATTTATTATAGATGCAAAAGTTTTTTGTCCTTTTTCAAGCTTCAAAGGGTTAACGGATTTGTGTGATTTAATGATAATTATTACGGAAATGATGTTTGTATATGCATAGTCTAATTTTATTTCCAATAGATGACGCTAGCGTCGCTTCTATTTACTTTTAGAGCAATGAAAGGATGTGGTTGCTTATGAGTTGAAAAGTGATATGGAAGCCACAGGTTCACTTGGAAACTTTTTAATAAAAATGTAGATTGTTAGTTTCGCTTTTACGATTAAACCACTGAACCGATTTTAATAGAATTTAACAAGGAGGTCATATAATAAGGAAAGACGTATAGTTTCTTATTTGCCGGAAAAAGGTGTTCCTCAGGGACGTGATAAAGTTTTTCTGTGTTAATATAAAATTGTTAGTCCATGTGGATTTTATGTCGACTCTACCCTTTTAAAGTTTGGATATTGGAATCTAAAACGACCTTGTCAAGTCGTAATTGAAGGGGCTTTTGCATAGCAACATTTGTATATGATATTCAGTTGGCAGCAAATACGCGGACATCTCTCGAGTGTGTCGTTACAACGGATTTTTAATTTCCGTCCCTCACTGAGTTTGTCAGCCGCACTTCTTTTATATCGTTACTAAGAATTCGTTTGCTAGCGGTATTTTCAACTTTATTACCATGTACAGATGGCACCGGACCGGGAATTTTTGTTTCATGTTAACTGCATGGTTTGCACTCCCAACAGTTCATAGTGTTGTATGATAAAAACATTGATTCAATTTTTGTTATGTGTCTCTCTTCCATAGTATTATTGCATGTCATTGAATTAGTCTTAACAGAAAATAAAATTACAAAACCCATTAGCCACTGGCCCATACCAGTGGAGGAGCCAATGGCACATTGTAAATGTAATATCTGCAATCAGCTTACTCAAAACCAGAAGACTACAAGCTTCTCGCTCTGAGATATACAGGATATTATATTAAACGAATATTTTAATTGGAATCTTTAATCTTTATCTTTAAAAATTGTAATGTCAATATTGTACGCCCGAAAATGGCAATCTGTTGTGACTTATGCATGTGACTGTAAAAAAAAAATTTGGTACGATCCACTGCAAGCCTATTTACTCTTCTTATACCTTGATCTACTGCCATAAGCCTTTCTATAATATACAGAATGTTTGGTAGATACCCTACCAAGCCAAAACCTACTCATGTTAACATATTCATATATAAAAAATCTTAATAATTTAAGTTATTATGAAATTTCCCATACATTCTATATTACTGATTGAAATATTTCTAAAGAGACTAGAAAAACATTACCAATTTTGAATTTTTGATATCAGCATAGTGACATATTGATTAGAAAGTGCATTGTATCTTTCTATTGATTAAAAAAGAATATTTTATTAAAACTAGGAAATAATTTTCTAAAGGCTCCTCGTATAAATTATTAACTGTTACATATGATTTCTTTGCTTTTTATTAGAAATATAGCCTCTATCGCCTATCTAGTATTCAACATTTCGTAAGATAAATTATACTTGTTTAAAAAGAGAAGAACGCGATTTAGAAAGTAATGATAAAGGAACACCTACATTCTTAAGTACTTTAAGATGTAAAACTTGTGACAACATGAAATATAATACAATAAGTTTCTCGGTATATTTTCTTTTAAAATATTGCAACAGTACTGCCCGCCTAATGGTAATAGTAACCATCAGGCGGGTCCTTAATGTTAGCCTTGAATTATAACAGACCGGTTTATGTTAGGGCGATTCACACGATGAATTCGTTGGAACATTTACATCGCGAGTTTTTATGAAACCGCACGCGAATCATGATATAGTAAGCATGCAAGCAAAATTTTATCTACTCACAAAAAGTCGCGTATAATCTTAAAAAACGAGTCGTTTGAATGTATCTGATATCTGTCAGTACAGCAACGTCGCTTGTTCTCAGGACAAAAACTCCCGGCAGATTTACGATCATATAGGTTAGATTGACGTTTAATTAATGCATATAACAAAATGTAATAAAATATTTTGATTTTAACTTAGACTTCATGATATGGCATATAGTAATGGCAGTGTTGCGTCATGTCTTCTGACGGTAGATAGTTTCTTATCCTAACGACACAATTATCACTCAGTTGGGACATGATTTTATAGAGACAATGATATATCGTGGTCAATAATTTTGAACTAATATTCGATATAATAGTAAAAGTTTCATAGTAAATTCTACCCCTATGTCGAATTTCATGTTTCTAGGATCAGGGTGTTTATATATTTATATATATATATATATATATATATATATATATATATATATATATATAGACATATAGATATATATTTATATATATTTTAGAAGACTGTACCTTTATTGCCGCTCTCTAACCATCTCAACCCCTCAAATAAGGCAGCATAATTACCTCAAACAATTCTCATTGCTACAAAACATTAACATAATGAATTAATTCTAACTTTACTAATTAAATTCTTTTTTGTTTCATGTACCCTACGCGACTACAGAGCGCAACTTGAGTAAGTATTTTTGTAATGACAATGAGGTTTTGGTGTGGCTTTGTATAGGATGGGTGATCGGGATATCGCAAGTATTACATTGCTTCTACTTAGATATAGATTAGTATGATGTCATATATTTTAGTGTATATATATATAAAAAATGCAGCAAATGACTCGACACCACCTGATGGTAAGCAGTAGAGGAGTCTATACGTGAAGATGAAATAAGCTAGTGAAGCATGCGACATACTGCCCTAGCCACCCTCACCTTGCCGGCCCAAAAAGTGCTTTTTCACGCCTCTTTTAAAGGAACCCATGTTATAAGAAGGAGGTAATGTTATCATATTTATGATTTTTGTTATTACTTCATATATTGAGGTCTTTATTTAAAATCCTCAAATTCGAATGATAAACTTTATTTTCTTATGTTACAAGTACGCCAATAATTTATTTATTATATATTTATTTAACATTGTACATACACATAATATATTTCTACAGTCAGTATTATCATAAACAAACGATAAATGCAAATTGATTTCCTTTTGCCCCTTTATCCAATTATTCATATTACTCTTTTGTCTCTGCAAGAAAGTTTATCATTAACCGATTTTTCTATGGTCAAGTAAAAAGCTGCCAAGAAAACGTGCCAATCAATTGACAACACTCGTTTAGAAGAGCCTATCAAAACTAAAACCTAAAAACTAAAACGAAATTAGAAATTTAAAAAATATTGCAAAAAATGTGAAACGATTCGTTAAAACCATTTGTCCTGTAAGTAACGTAAACAGTTTAAAGTCTTTAAACTTTATACCGCTTACACCTTATTACAAAACGCAGTCTAAAGTTAAACCTGGCTTGAGCCTCATGTTTCTATCTACCTTAAATAAGAGATAGACTCATTTCTAAACGAAGACTAACTTTAAGCCACGTCTTGTAATCAGGCGGTTTTCAACAAAGTTTCATATATTTTAGACATTTTAATTCTTATTTGAAAAATATATCTGAAGAATGATTTTTACTATTAGTATTTAGTAAATACGTGAAGCTGACATTTTTACTTTATTTTATATGCAATTAATACTTATGTTGCGAGAGATTTTTTCTTGTTTACAGCAACATACTTGAGGGGCTGTTGCAACAAGTTTTGTAGCCCCTCAAATATGATAGTCAAAAATACTCAATTTATAATTAAGCCGAATTTTGACATCACAATTTCGGAATGGCTATCAATAGCATTGTACAATGATACAATGCAAAGCTGGTATACAAAAGTGACATTTTAATTTTTATTGTTTAATTGCTTAATGAATTTTGTAATAAACACAATTAAATTTTAATTTGTAAACAATATTATATTATAATTCTACAAAAGAAACCTATTTTGTAAAGTTTTTGTATAACAATAATAAATATATTGGTTTATTCCTATATTACTCGCAGTATAGTTAAGTAACGTAATATTTTGCCGGCCCTTGCTGTTCGTCTAACAATGAGAGTTTCTCCTCTATTATTCAGACTTCAAAGCCCACAATACAACAACAGTTGGTAGTACAATCCTCAATTTGCGAACTTCTAAATAATCCAAATAATACACCTAGGTTGTACAAAGACGTGACCTTAAAAAATTAATGTTCTCTACGTTTCAAACAAAAAGCTGAACAATATCACGTAACCTTACTCTGAATCGTCACAGAGTTACTGCGAGGCCATTTGTTATCAGTCGGTAACTTCGACACTTCGCTCAACTTGAGATCTATTTATGAGGCATAGAGTGCTTCTAGCGTTATTTCTCTGTTTTTTAAAGAAAATATAATATATAGAAGCTATATATTTCACAATGAGGATAAGCGCTACACGTTTAGAATTAATCATTAAAATGGATTCTGTTAGTCAGGAAAAAAAATATTTTCTCCATTTTACTGCATTTCAATATAAGCGTGGTTTTTAAAAAGTTTTATGTATCAGTAAGGGTAAGACCGTAAAGCATATTGTCTCAGGATGTGAAAAACTGGTTCCTGTTACACAAAAATACACAATAATATAGTGCAATATGTTTTCGGGACTCTCTTAAAACAATATGATTTTGAAGTCTCTAAACTAAATAACATGGGTTCCTTTAAAAGAGGCGTAAAAAAGCAGTTTTTGGGCCGGCAATGTGGAGGTAGCTAGGGCAGTATGTTGCATGCTGCACTTCACATATGGACTCCTCTACTGCTTGTAATCAGGTGGTGTCAAGTCAAATGGAATGGACCGTCCAGATTCAGCGATTAGTGTCTTCGCTGTCGTTATCAATTCGCGTTTAAATATGCCTACGAAGTTTTAATCTATTGCCAAAGATCTTTTCCAAATTTCCTGAGGTTTAACAAACAAAAGGGAACCAACATCTCATTGTCATATGAATTTTGGCATACTTATAATATTTGTGCTTGTCGTTTTGCTGTCTTAAAATGTGACAAGGAGATATGATATTTGATAATAAATTAACTTAGCCTATGCCAAAAAAACAGCAGGTGAGATATAATCAGCATCTGTTAGAAAATATCACAAGTTTACTTACGAGCGATTTAAATCAGTGGTCGATTTCATAGTATTTTTGACCTGAAGCATTTCAATCAGAACTATTTCACACTAGGCTTAAATTAAGGGTTGAACACGGAAAATATTAGCCTTGAATTAGATAGCGATACTATATCACAGTGTGACAGTGGATATAAATACTATTATATCTAATCCTTATTTACGATCATGGTAACCGTGTGTTGCTGGTGCATTCTCCAAACTTTCGGATCTATGTGAAATAATAAATTAACCCCACGTTCTTTTAAAATCAGGATTACCGCAATTTCGAAAATAGCCGTAAATAATCACTCTACTTAACTAAAGCTTAGTTAGAATTATGACTATGGCATTGAACCACTGATTTAATGTTATCTAAAGTATGCAAAAAGTTCTAAAAACTATTTAAACAGTTATTGCACGTTGACATCATGACAACTAACTACTACATGACAGTTTTTTGTAGAAATTTCAATTTTTTAATGCTATTGTTTTGTGTTTTTATTAAGTATAGTTTTTCGTTTAACTGCTTATTATTATTAGATCTACAAAAAGCTTTTAAAAGTCGTCCAAAAAGCTTCCAAAAGACTTCCACGAAGTGTCGTCAATTTTGGATGTTCAGAATGGTCTGATCATCCAAAATTGAGCTTACAAAGCATGTAGCAAGTCTCTGCTAGTGGTGGTATTGCACACTTAAGAATTTTTGGGTTCCGTCAACCAAGGCGACACTCCAAGGATATGATTCACGCTGTATCTTCTTTAATATAATTTTAGGTAAAGAGTCATTAGCAGCGCTTTAAAAGACAGTACCCATCTTAGATTTTCACCCTAATGTTTTAGATATAACAATCATCCAAGATATTGTTAAGCTAATTCACTTTTAATGTGAAAAGTTTAGGAATTCCTTCCCTGACGTTTTGTGTTCCCAGAAAGTTACAGTTACAACAGTTAACATCAAGGCTTCAGAGAATAGGCGTTATCTGAAGTCATCATGTAGAGTTGCTTTGTCTCACGTTCACAAATGGAAAAAGGTTTTATTAAAATATTTAATTATAATCATTTTTTTCTAATTCCATATATTTCTCATAGATTCATTATCTTGTACGGTAAGCTTCAAAAATAACTTAACACTTTAGTACTGTGCAAGAAGAGCGATTATTGCAGGGTGGCGACTATTACTGATACTCAATAGTTTGTATGACACGGTACTGAAGTGTTAAGCTACTTCTGAGACCGACTGTACATGCATACGTAGATCTTTCGAATTCATTTGCAAGACTCGTCTGAGTACAAATTCATTTTATCTGGCAATGGCAACTTAAACGATATTCAGAACATGTCTGACAATGTTGTCTCAGAGAAATTGTTATTTTCCAAATTAAGTATGCAATTGGATTGCTATAAAGAACACTTCGACTTTACCATCTGTTATCTTTTTAGGGTTTCGTAGGCATAATAACAAAAATACATGATTCAAAACATGATTCAATGTTAGACATTTAAGCAACGTATGCCTACCGCAAAACATTGCTGGCATATTAAAGGCTGCCGCAACAATGTTACTCAAGCAACAAGCAATGGATGGAAAAGTTTTGGTGATTGAAATATATTAGTTAGATTAAAAACTCAAAAGATAATACAAAAGGAAATCTTGTTTCGGTTGGTAGCAGGACTTTTTTTAATTTTTGTGTTGTTGATAAGTAATTAAATAAAACTGTGCAAATGCATGCCGACAAGGCGATTTCGATAGAAAACGGTTTTGATCGTTAACCTCTCTCTTCAGTAGCTTGGAGACTGTCGGCAGTGACATCTTATTTCATTTCAAAATCACACATAATCATATGAAACCTCATCTTACGGGCCGACAAGTTGAAGATGGATCCAGGACTAACAATTCCGTTTGTTCTACAGGACCACTTCAACAAGCTCTCCCCAAGCAAAATCCCCTGCAGGCAGCAGCGCTGGCGCTGCAGCCAGCGCTTCTACAGCAGCTGGAGAAAGGACACCTACAGCGCAGAACAAGCAGCTCCAGAATGTCAAGGGACAGGAGCACCCGCCGCATCCTTCTGTGAGTACATTTTTAAGCACGTGTAACACACGTTAAGGGGTTTTTGGTATTTGTGGTGAATTAAAACATTTGGAGTTAATCGTGGATTCAAAAGACGTAGATACGATCTGGAATGAAAGAAAGTACCTACGGGGAATTACCTAGGAATTGAGGCAACTTTTTGAAAATAGAACAGTATTTTAGAATGTCTATGTAGATGTATTGACTGAATAATTGTTTAGGTAGATATTTATAGCTGTTACGTTGCTCAGTGTGCCCGAAATTCGTTACTAATTACTATATCTGTTTGACTATGATACTAAAGTAGCTTTTTTAAATATAGTCGAAAAGTTAAGCCCTAGATTAAATTGTTTCTGGATAAATTTCTAAGGAAGAACCAAGTAGAATTTTGTGCGATCGAAGCCTTGCAAAAATAGCAATTATTATGAGAAATTTTATAGGAATCGATTGTACAGCACATCTTGAATTCTGGGGTGTGTACGTAGGGACTATTCATTTACAAATCGAATAAATGAAATGAAATCGTATAAAGAATCAAGTATCTTTTAAATACAACCATAAAAGTCTTATACTTATTGTTATTGAAAGTTCTAAGTTAAATTATTCATTTTAATACGTTACAGACGTATCATATAATAATTTATCTTTCAAGTAATAGGTAGCAACTATTCTCCAGGTAATTAATTTTGAAGATAATAGTCTCGCGTGATTTGATAACTGTTTACGTATAATCTGTAGTTTCTATTTAGAAGCAAACAAACTTAATGGCTTATGGAAATTTTAAGTAGTTTCTATTTAAATTTAATTTTTAATCATTTTTATACAAGTTTATACGAGATTAATTAAGCATTAAAGTAAATAAGTCTAAGATATTTATCGTAAAAAGCGAAATAGATAAAATTATACATTACATTCAAACACACACACACAAAGAGAGAGAGAGACACACAGTCATACAAACAGTGCAGAAAAATGTTTTGATTTTAATATTTTATTACAAATACGGATAAAGAGTTTTATTATGACAAACGCAATACTTAACGGAACAGATATACGCCGTGTAATGTTACATAACGTAGAAAGAGCTCGGAATGCTTTTGTAAAGCGAAGACATTTAAGTATTGAACAAATAGGGGATACGATCATTGACACATGTAATACTGTTCTTTAGTTTTTACTTATCTTGTTACAAAGATTCCTTTTTACGACTGTTAAGATCGTTACATCAAATCTGATAATACCCAATTGATTAAAATATTTACAGCTTAAGTGTTTTCAAAGTATTGTCCAATCCCGATAAATACTGTCAAATCCCGACGAGAATAAATCGTCGGCGTGATTTAGCTAATAATAGTTAATCAAGTGGATTATTAGCTGACAGAATTTGAGGCAGTGCCCCGCGATACTTTTCTTAAACTCTATCAGTAGCCTATCGAATTAAATGACTTCATTAAGTTTAAGTTACATTAATTATAACAACTTGTCGGTCTAAATAAAGTACAACACTCGATCAACATCGATTTGATTTGTCTCTAATGAGTTTAGCCTATCTTTTAATCCCATCAGCGCATACCTTTAAGACACTGGGTGTTGGTAGCTAGGGCAGTATGTCGCATGCTTCACTAGCTATCTTCACATATGAACTCCTTTACTGCTTACCATCAGGTGGTGTCGAGTCATTATATATATATATAACTATAATATCTGTCCTTACTACCAAGCAGCGTAATCTTCGTTGAACATTAAAAACATTAATCTAAACCCATATTTAGAAGATGAGAATTTTTACCCAGAATTGTATACGGATGGTTCTGACATGACAGCTAAGGACATCAAATTATATATGTTAACCCATACGTACAATGTTTATGTAAAATCGATGCTCGGTTACTTCGGATTAATTTAATTCTTAGATGAATTAGTTAAACAGATATATTACATTACATTTAAAAGCGGTGACTGATTCTTTGGAAAATTTGATGCGTAATTTTATCCAAAATTTAGGGATTCGTAAATTTTCTTTTGGGGCACACTGGGATATCGTAATAGAGGCAATACAGTGAGTATACTGTAGGTCAATGTTTAACTGTTTAGTTTTTGATTTTAAAGGATATGGTAATAATTTTGATGTTGTGAAAGTTGAATATGTTTGGACTTGACCGCTTGAAGAGTCGGTCGTGGCGTTTGTCGAATGTTAAATGTTAAATTTTAAATAGAATGATCAATCATCTGTGTAATTTGAAATAAGATTTTTGTACTGATAAATATTCATTTATTTAAAGTATTTAATTCATAATTGAACGCAGCATTACTGACTGGCTGGAACACTCGTTGCCGATGCTTCGTTAAATTATGAATGTTTAAGATTTCAAATTCCAAAAGCTCTTAAGCACAAATTTCTTAGATTCCAATTGACTGAACGTCATAACGAGTAACAGTGTTGATATTTTTGTTAGAATTTAAAAAAATCACAGAAAAAAATATTAAAGAAATTCTCCTTTTAATATTGGCAAATATTTACAGGCGTATACACTTAATATCATAATTTAGTTACCGGCCTGTTAATTAGATCTTTACTTAGCTAATTTCGAGCATCAGCCATTCAGTCTTGTGGCATAAGACTCCAAGCGGTGAGGTATTGGTAACTCGAAACATCATATATACCATACAAATTCCGTGTTCCATAGAAATTTACTATTTCTCTTTCTATTTGAAAATCAGATGGTTATTCATTCTGTGTATTTCAATATGAATTGTTTTAATGTGACAGTAATTTACAAGACATTGATAGAATTTGCAAACGGCACAAACTATTCAAAGGTATTTAGAGGCATATTCAACATTATTTAGTAATTCACACCAATCTACAACATAATTTATCTTGTTAAAGCTCTGTAAATTCCCTCAATGTCTTATATGTTTAGCTATATTTTGGATCTTAAGATCTTTCTAGTAGGGTTTATTATCCTGTGTGTAGTTCGTTTAGATGTTTTCTATAGTGTTTACGAAAAAGGACAGTTCTGGAAAACAAATATATTGCAACAATATAAACTATAAAATTCAGAAGTGTTATCAAAGACAGCAGTCATATTAAACGTCAAGCAAAATTGTATCGTAATAAAAGTAAACTAAGTTGGATATCGATTAAATTATTTTTTAAAGATCAAACTATTTATAAATTCATTAATCTTCATTTTACCATGTTTCACGTGATTTCCTTGAAATGGTAACAAAATCAATTTAACATCGTAACTGATTTAATTTTAAACGTTATATATGTAGATAGCGTTGAAGAATCAGTAAAAAAAATTCAAGTCTGATTTCTGCAAACAGAAACGTGACAAGGCAATGTACGGTCCAGCAAGATGGCGGTGGCTGGAACATTATCTAAAGCAGATTACAGTACGCACCACAGCATTGTTTTACTTGTCATCAGACAGTGTCGAGTCATTCGCTGTTCTTTTGATATCAGACGGCTAAATAACCACAATCATGGAAATGCAAATATTTCAAACGTTTGTTCAAATCTTCATCATTATAACCGACATACTATATATGTCGCAATACTGGTCACAGACAGTAAAAACTGACTTAAAATGCCTACTGAAGCGTGAAGGAGCTCGAGGCAATTAATTTGGATTGACCCATCCAGCGAACAACCATGGTGAAAGTTGCTTTACTTTTGTTATTGAAATCAGAGCGCTTGAACCACTATACTCATGAGTTCCACGATGTTTGTTTTTCTTATAAATACTTATCTTTATGGTTAAATAAACTTAATATATAACTAACCGCTCGTCTTGCATTTTAACAATAACATGTTACCCAACAAATAAATTTCATAATTATAAATGTGATATCAAGAGAAAGCTGAAAAAAATATCTAATAATTAAAAGTAAAACTTTTCATTTAGATGTCAATTGAATAAAATATTTGCTTAAGATTTTAATCAATTTAAACAATGTCGTTCGTAATTTGTATCTTTAAATTATGTATCAATTGAATCTATTTAATAATCTTAACAACAGTATATTTCACATATTTCTACGTTTCTTATTCAAAGAGATATAAGTTTTTTAAAGTATTTTTGCAGTGCCATAAATATGTCAAAAATCTGTTACACCTCGGACAAGAGTCATTTGATTACGAGGCGCGGCCATTACAGCAAAATAACTAATACATTAACAAAATTACACTCACGCGCATTTAACATGTCCACAATTGTAATAAATTTTCAGTTTCTCGGTAATCCATTTGTTTAACACACTCCACGGTAACAACATGGTAGCCGTGTCCTACTATATGTTCCTTAGACGCACACGACACGGCTCCCGTGTTCACACTATAATGAAGGGTTTACTAACTTACAAAATATAGGTAGCGCTGTTGGAAATGTTCTTAAATAGATTATAATTTGATGTTTATGAATACACAGGGAGTCACATTCGGCACTTCAATGTTGCGAAGTAATTAATGTTTTATTGGAAAAAATATTTAATAAAATTATTAAAAATATCGCAAATATTGCGCCACAGTGCAAATGTGGGCATTTTTATTGGGCATTGAATGTGTTATGTATTTATTTATGACTAAAGGGAATTAATGCACCAAGTGCCAACCCTATTCGACAGTATCTTCGTAATCAAGCACGGGACATAGACAAACAAACACAGCGTCTAGTCGTAGTTTTAGTGAGTAGATCTATGCAAACAGCTTACCCGGAATGTAATCCCTGATTGAATCACAGTATAAATAAGATAGTATGGGTACTTCAAATGTAAAATTATGCCTAATTTTACCTAAAATAGAATTACTAAGATTTAGTAGGTACCCGTGACATTTAAATTGTAAATTGCAATATTCCTTTTTGTAAAACAACTTATTTACATTAAATATTAATGGGGGTATCGCACGCTAACGTAATGTCATTTTTCAATTCTTAATAATTATTAAGTAAATGTTTATTATCTACCAAATTATATGCAAAACATTAATAATTAAGATTCTAACTGACCTGAAAAGAAAACGTTTTTTAGCAATATAAATATATTTTTTTTAAATCTGGAAATGCCAACTATCAGGACCAGACATCAGTCGTAATATTCTTAGACCTACCATTTGGTAGATACAAGCCATTTCGTTGAAGCTTGAAAACAAAGACTGTGGCACGAGATTTTGTTATATAACATTATAGTATCATAAACATACTGGATGTATATAATAAAAACAGAAATAATCTTTTTAAAATTTACATCTGGAGTAATTCTAATCCAATTTGCAGAAATAGCTGTGCTGTATTTTACGAAATTGTTTTTCGTTACTGATGCTAGTTAGTTTGACGTCTCGTTTTAGTAAAGTTCATCTTTTTTGGGCTAAGGACAATTACTTGTGACATGGGTCTTGCTTACTCAGGTCCCCTTTTAATTTATACCCTAAATTTGGGGTCCCACTGTTAACTGGGAGCGAAATAGAAAAGATGTAATTATAAAACTTTAAAATTAGCACTTCCCAATTCAACTATATTTTTGTTTAATGAGTACCGATTTGATAATTCTTTTTATATTGGAAAGCTAATATTTGTACTTAAAGCTAGTTGTAGTTATATTTAGATATGAGCGAGATCTGACGCGTAGTTCTTGAGGTATATCTAACAACGCGTATTTTTTGTATATTTGTTCACTGATTTTTTGTCAATTATGGGCCGATTCACATAATTCTTTTTTTTTCGTGTAATTATATTCCTAAGTGGCATGGAAAGGAAACCAAGTACAACCCAATTATGTAACAAAAAACAAGTCGACAACACTGATCGTCACCCTCAAAGGGTCACCCCAATGTAAACTTGCCACTTTTTTAAGTGGCAAGTTTACATTGGATTAGTTTAGTTTTAGATTTGATATAAACCTTTTTTTCACAATTTTTTGTGAAAAAAAGGTTTATATCAAATCTAAGAGCGTATGATCAAAAATTTATTAAAAGTAATAGTAAGTAATACAATTTATTACTTTTAATATGGGTAAACTAATGTTTTAAAGATTTTTTGACAATATGGCGCTATTTTTTGATAATTAGCATACTACATAATTTTAATACATACGAGAATACATTAATAAGTTTGTAATTTATTTCCACCACTGCTGAAGCTAATATATATACCCAATAAGTGGAATCTTATTGGTTTATGTAATATTTTTATATAGTTTTCAAATGAATAAAAAAATAAAACTGCATTTTTGAGAACTAATGGTATTTGTATAGAAACTGACGAAAGCTTTTAACTTTAATTCATGCGTTTATTTTAATGCGGTTTTGGGGCTATGTTTTTTTTCTGTGTTTCTTTTTTTGATTTGTCTGATGTACAATAAAGATATTTTCTATTCTATTCTAAAGTAAGGAGTTTCTTTGAAAAAGTTTCAAGCTGTGTATCATTATGCATGAATTTATTACATGAGAATTTTTATAAAGAATGTCGTGGTTCTGAAACGATTTTCGAGCATTTAATTGGCTTCCGCTGGGATTTCACGAAAAACTCCTCGTCGTATCCTTTACGTCTCCAGGCAAAAGCTATTTGATTATATATTATATACTATATAGCATGGCCACGTCTAAAAAATTATTATTATTTTATATGTTCGACTGTTTCATGATACATTAGTAGCGTTAGCTGTCTATATCATGATATATCTATGTTATATAAAACCATTGTATATGACTCCTGAAATACACACACTTCACTTATAACTGATGTTATAAATTATTTCACTAATTTTAAAACTGTTTTACGTTATTAAAACGTAATTACAAGTTTTTACTAAAAATTACGTGTTTACGCGTCACCATCTGACTGACCAATCAGAAGGCTGCTCTCAACAATAACTCATTTAGAAACCTTATTCGCAAAGTGGGTCATCACATTCCCAAACATTAGGTAAAAATCTTAGTTTTTAGCAAAATTATACATAAAGTAACTAAGGTGAAGTCGTAAGGTGAATTGACGTCCATGATTATGCTGCTAATTACTTTATATTCCTGTTTGGATAGTCTGTGAGAGAACTAACTGCATATAAGGTGATACGGCACACATGGTTTGCAAATTATTATATATTACACGCGAGGACGCTGTGGTCTAATTTTCCGCGTCGCTTCCCGCTAGTAATGGAGCCATAAACTGTATTGCCACCCTTTTATTTATTACCTACGCAAAACTTAGCAAGGTTTTTTGGTACGAAATTTATTTAACTCCAAAAATGCTGGACAAATATTTGATTTTTCTTAAATTTAACTAAGAGTATTTTCCAACTGACGTTCGATGCGTGGCTGTCCTACACATACCAGAATTTCTTATAAAGTATAAAAATTTTATATATTTATATTTGTCAGACTAAAATCTTTTATCTAGCCAAAGTAAAGTAATATGCTTATAAATATCAGAAATTCACCTACCAGGATTCGAACCTGAGACTTCTAGCTAACACCGTGAATCACTAAGGTTAACTAAATCAAATGAAAACTTCAGGGCACGGTGATTACGCTTCGTAGGTATATAGTTTTATTACACTACCCCAAACTAGTTCAGCAGTATAGAGAATAATTAACTTACTCTCAGTAGTAATAAGGTTTATACTGCCTGCATTAAACTTTAAATAAGACATTTATATGACCACAGAGCTGTAATAAGCTCTTAACATGTTCTGACTTTACCGTAACTTTACGTAAATTAAGTTTGAATAAAACAAAAACTTGGAAAATGCTCATTTAAAAAAACCAGATCTTATATCATATGTTCAAAAGGACCAACATAAGCAAGGGATCTATCCATCTAGAGACAAGCCTCCGACCGCCAATCACTGAGAGACTGCTGGAAATAGGCGTTCCACCAAGGATATCCAAACTTATCCTGCGCTGTCTACATCCAGCTGCTTCCCACAACCTTTACCATATCATCAGTTCAGTTTGAGGGAAGTTAATCAACGCTATGACTCCCTGATCTCATGACGACCTTTCCGCCCTAGCGGCCGTCAAGCCTCCTGCCAATATCCCTTCAGTATCGGATCTACATAGAAGATTCTAGAAAAGACTTTACCGTGAAGTAAATAATGAAATCCAAGCATTACGTTACGGTAAGAAGGTGTAATTAAAGGACATGAAGCACCAGTATTAGAAGCAATCCCTTATTTTTGATGGTTTCCAGAAAACGATACATGTTAGTATTAAGATTTGCATTTTGCAGAGTACTTAACCGCCTCTGTAGACTAGCGGCTGCGACAACCTATTTATGATCAGAAGGTCCGGGGTTCAATTCCCAGTGGAAAAATTATTTTTTACTCAGTTTGGTCATTCTAAAAGTAGTAAATTGTCTAAAAGTAAAACTAGGACTAATATGCGTATTCCCAATTAACCCTACCTCCGCTTCGACGAATCAATAGCTGTAGAGAAGAAACCGCGCAAGAAACTCTTAGATTTTAGTATTTTTAATGACATTACAAATACTAAAATTACATGTCACGTTAATACATCGGTATGTATCATCATTTCTAGAACCTCTATTATGTCAATGAGATGTTCTGACCAGACCCAAAATGAGAAACCAGAAAAAAGGCAAAAACAGCTATATTCAAGATATAGGAAGAGTGAGGAGGGGATACAAGAGACCACAATGAGTTGAATTGCATCGCGACTTGATGTCTCATGATATAATGGACTTTTAAGGTCATTATCGCATTTTGACTCTTATCCCTGTGTATATACTGTGTATATAGTAAATCCATATTAGTTATGAAAGCTGAATTTTCCTTTCGTATTATTGATAACGATGTCTCCAAAAAAACTATTACGATATTTTCTCCGCGACAAGTCAGTTTGATTTCGAAAGAGATAGCGAATATCGCATCAAGTTATCTTGAAATGTCGTTAAGTTGAATCGAAGATTGTTCATACGAAATTGAGTTTCTAAAGTAATTTATATGTAGTCGTAAAAGCTTAAATAGTCAGTAGGAAATAGTTTGCTTAAAGATTTCCACGTTAGGTGATAAATAGATTTAGAAAATGCAGAAAATTGTATCGCAGTCACCAACACCTCCCTCCTGGTAAAGAGACTTGGCGTCCCTTCCAACACACATATGATTATTAAGGTGAACATATATCTTAATTGAATGATCTATAATACATTCAGCACACCATATACCACCAGACATAGACTTGTACTATTTTCTCTGGGTTTATAAAATTAAAATAATAAATATAATTCGTTGAGCATTATTAGCGTTATGTAATTCTCAACCTCATAACTTCTTTTCTCAAAGTTCATTTTAACATTTGTGAGCTAGATTAAAAACTTATCATTAAATTATGATCCTCATTGAATTACCTTTTCTACGTTTTTTTGTAACTAGAAGTGCTATCTTCGCTGTTCTGTTGAATTTGTAGATAATTTTTTGATTACTAAATAGAAATCAAAAAATACATACAAAACAAATAACAGCAAAAACAACAATACAACCAAAAAAAACAACAAAACAACAAAAAATGTACAATTTTTTTGTGGTTTTTGTAGATTTCACCCCTGCCACTGGTCTTGTAGAGACGTGCGACGCTATCCGCCTAAATTGAAGTCACTCTGTCTCTTTCTATTTCGATATGACGCCAGATTCAGTTGAACGCAGTTTTTATGGCCTCCTGAATAATTCAATCGACGCGGTCAAACGTGACGGTTGGGTTAAATCTTAATGAAGTTTGGAGCTGCCCAGGTTTGAATCTACGTAGATACGATGTTACCATTTAATCTCCAACCCGCTTTTTGTATAACTCTGAATCTATCGCTTTCGCTTTCGCTTTCACTTTGATGTAAGTCATATTTCCATTGCTGCTTTACTGGTCATCATTGTGACGTTTTGTTTTAGTAAACAGTAATGATTATCGCGATAGCAAAAGATATGACGTTATATGGTCCCTGGTTATGACTAAGGCAACGCACCTGATGGCGAAACAGATAATAACATCCTTATATCGAAAAATAGAACAAAATCTAGATTTTTTAAAGTCAAAATGGTCGGGATATAGGAATATTTATTGTGAGTCTTAATAGAAGTTTCAAAATCTTAGCAATGGTTTTGGTATCTTTAGCTGTTGTATTTGACATTTTGTAATTTTTTAATGGTAAATGGTAATTTGAGTAGTTCTTGCAGTAACAAATTTTTAATTTTGGTTAATTTTAAGATCAGTTATATGCTTAATTGCTTTAAATAGATTAAATACAGTATTGTTAATAATTGGTATTTGTTATGAATAGTAAATAATAATAATAATAATAGCTCTTATCACCTCCACTACAATAAATCTACCAGCACGCCATGATGGAGAGTATCTAAGGTTGTTCACCATTATGCAATTTTCAACTTTATGATTTCTATCACAAAGTAGCTTTTTGTAATAACAAACTTCTTTTATGTTATGACAGAATAGCAGAAGACTTAAGTCTAAGGGTAACCCCCGACAGTGATGTCTGAGTGAACATCTGTTCGCATGATATGACCAACCTAATTAATATTCAAGACTCATTCAACTACGAACCCTGTCAAATTCATCGTCAAAATTGTGTCTGAAATGCCAAACGCGTCAATCTGCATATTAAAACTAACTGTACATTTGCCTTAACGTAAATGTAAATAATGACGATTACTTCTGCCTGCGACTCCACTTGTGTGAAGAAATTTCGCGGCGAAATAAGACTTTTTAATGTGATAATGTTCAATACTAATTTTGTCAAAATGACTTTGAATGGCAACGCGTGTTGTGTTAGTAACACGTAACACAAGAGACTAAAGTAACCTATGATTTATTCATATTCAAACCGCAACCAAGAAATAGTGTAGGGACGCAATTTCCGGCTAAAGTTAGAAGATGAAGCGTTTTTCTTACAATTTCTGGCGCGAATAAATACCGATAATTGTTAGCTAATTTGTTGAGCCATGATAGAATACGCTTGAAATACTTAAAAGGATTAAAACAAATATGTTTGGATATTACTATTAGAAGGGTTGAATACATATTAATTTGTTTCCCTTATCTATCCCTAATATAGAAAAGAAAATAAAATTTATAGGTCACTTCAAGTATGCCAGAAAGTCCGTGCCCTTATGGAAGCACAAAGCCAACACAACTTCAAATATGGGTTACTAGTCCACAGTCATAAGTAGCATTTATAGAATAGTTGTTGACCTGGTGAAGTATGTACCAACCAAAACAATCTGCCACTGACATAGCAGAAATTACAGTTTAGAATAGCACGTGAGATAGAAGATATTCTATAGCAATCTATACATAAATATTTCTGAGCTTTTCTTAAGAATTTCCACTGTATTTTTCATATAATAACACAAGAAGTTTTTGGGTTTTAGCGAGACAAACGAACAGCTTCATTTAATCATAGACAAAATTTAGTTTCAAAAAGCATTTATTACCCACAAATAAATACAATTAGCATCCATAAACACAATCCACTTACAATGGGATACGTATTATTAAGCTTAGATAATAAATTTGTATTACTCGAAGATTTAAGAGGTTATAAGGAATTAACTACTATTTTAGTTTTCTCTTCAATGTTCTCATTCTTTCACAATCTTTTAATGTATTGGAAAATTAGTTACACAGCTGCATTCGCTCAAAAAGAATCGTTTTCTTTCCGAAATCGGTCCAAGCCTTTATTAGTTGTAGTATGTTTTAATTAAAAATGACCTATACTACGGATATAACGTTCATTGGATATAATTATACACTTCCTATTTAAATGTTACGTATATTATTTATTTGGTAGAAAACTCATATTCTTTAACAAGAAGACATTTGCGACGGTAATCTCTCGTGAGACCGCCGGAGGCCTGATCCGCCGAAGCCGTTACAGAACATTATCTGAGTATAAATTAATGATTATGTTATACCGAATGTATATTTAATAAATTGTACGTCTCATATTAGATGTTTTCTATATTTGATCAGTAAACGGAACGTAACGGTATATGAAAGGAAATAACAAACCCAAAAAAATGTAATTTTGATTAATAGGAGAAATTTAAAATTTATCATTGTGAAGAAGATTACTACACTATTACAAATAAAACATCTTCTTGGTGACAATTTCACAGAATCGGCTTTTAGGGCTAATCTGTGAAACTGTCAGTAGCTTACAAATTACACCACGCACTAAGCAAATGAGAATATAAACAGTTTCAGTATATTTACCGTGGTCCATTGTGGTGTGGTCGTAATTAGTGTGGCCACTATGAAAATAGTTCTCATCTCAACGTTGCTTGTAATAATATACGTCTTGCTGAAATTACATCAAGATTTGAATGCTTATACAGGGTGTACGAATATATGTACTATGTAAACAGAGTGTAAAGGAGTGACTAGCTTTGCTGACTTTCTTACATTTTCTTTCTAAAAAGAGTTAAATTTACATCCTTGTCAATATATCACAAAGAATCTCTAAACGGATCGGTCCTGCACTACCTGCAACCAGTGGTTCCTGCGACCTTTACAAGATAGTCGGTCCACTTAGTAAGAGGACTACTAACGCTGCGGCCTCCACTCAAGCACCATACTATCTCATGAGCCGGAAGCCCTTCTTGTAACGTGCTCTGCCCATTTCCACTTCAGGCCCGTAATCATTGGAGTTACGTTAGGAATCCTAATTCTCTTGGATATCGTCATTCCTGATTCGATCAATGAAAGAAATTGGGAGCATAGCCCTTTCGAGTGCTTTCCATGAGTGAAATATAGAAACAGAGTGTAAAAGAGTAAGTAAGAGGATGGACACTATTGTCCATCCTCTTACTTACTCTTTATAACTGATATACCTATGTATATCAGTTATTTCTGTTACTTTAAAAGTAACATGTATTGCGATTTATCATACTTTCACATTTGGTCATGCTATAGTATATAAAAGAGACTCACTTTTAACTTGGTATCATTTTAATCACAGATCACTTAAGATACTACTTAATACAACTGCCCAGTGGTGCGGTCGACGAAGAACTGCCCAACAGAGCCTATTTCAAAAGTCAAAAGTCAAAAATAACTTTATTTAAATAGACTTATTTACTAAGCTCTTTTAAATCGTCACAACAGGGAATATGTATAAGAAAATAAATAAATATAATTATAAAGGCAATAGTCATAATTTTACTGGGTATCAACCGGGCATTTACTAATTGTCCCAGTTATAGTATTTAAATATGTACTAAATAAATTGTTAGTTTTAATTTTAAAATAATACTTATTTTAAAATTAAAAATAACACTAGTATGCATATTCCCAATCAACCCTACTACCGCTTCGACGAATTAGTAGCTGCAGAGAAGAAGCGGCGCAAGAAACTCTCAGCCTTTAGTTACAATTTACAATTAGCCTTATTTACAATTTACAACACATGCCAAATTGTGATTTACGCTGTTTCTCAGTCATTACATTTTTATTGTTCTTATTATGTTTAACAATGTTTATATTAAGTAAGTTTTTTGTGTATTTCTCTTCTTCAATTGGCTGATGTACAATAAAGATATATTCTATTCTATTCCATTGTATAATTTCATTATACACATAATTAAATGTATTAAAAGTAATTGGAAAGGTCACAACACAATGAAAGTTTCGATTCTTATTTTTCATTAGTTTCCGGTTCAAGACATCAATAGCAGGCAAAGGGATACAACATAATTCCTAGTAAAGATAATAAGATCACAAGTAATACCGGAAAATTCTGTATACTGACATAATTTATTAGAAACTGCCCCGTTGAGACGATTTCAAAGCAATAAGAGTGTTATATTTCTTCAATAAAGGCATAACTCTTATGACACAAAAGAGAAGATCTTTCAATCCTCGACGAAAAGTGCAGGAAAATTTCTATCAATTTCTATCCATTTGACCTTTATTGACAGCCCATTGAATAATTTATGGTGTAAGGTTGGGAATAGGGTTGGCATAAAGAAAATTCTACCGCCACATTAAATAAAGATGGTATATTAACATCTTATTCAGATAGTAGACAACGCATATATGTTTCCATTAAAGATCTAAGGGTAAAGTGAACGTAAACATGTATCTAACGTGATATGTCCTGGTTATAAGATAAACCTCAGTGATAAGATATAAATGCTTGAGATTCCAATATAGTGAAAAGGCGAGAAATTTTCAAATATCACAAAATCAATGGCTTATACATTTTTTGTGTATACGTGTACTTATTATTTTGAGCATTTTAACTTTTATGTTTATCTCTCTGTTATACTCTTTTGAAGATTCAAGTAATTTTTTTAAAGGATAAGAAGATGAGGCAACTTTCTATAGTTTCTGATAATTTCTAAGCGATTATTCTTGATAGAACAATACTGGTGTACCACTTTTATAATGTTTAATCTTTTAATACTTTATAGATTGTCCTAAACTTTTTCATTTTCAAATTCCTAAGTTTGGCAACCCTAGTGTGAAATCAATTGTATGTAAAAAACTTTTCTTATTGATAAAAAAATTCTATACACTAACTTTGGGTAATCAATCATTCTTAAATGAAATTTTTGTATAAGATGTGAAATTCTAAGTGATATTGTTGCGTATTTATGCAAACAATGATAGGGTTTTTAGCGAGAGCTTAAACTTAAAATCTAGATGATGAAAGACCAAAGCCATCAAAAAATATTTATCATCATACAACATTCGGAGCCCAATGCTGAACAAGACCTTCTACCAAGAATTTCTATACTTGTCGTAATTACACTCTAGAACGCCTTAAGGGTTCATTGATAGATCACTAGATGGTTCTTCATGGTGAATACCACTTAAGATTTGCATTATTAGAAATGCATCCTTGTCGTAAAGAAATTCTTGTTGCTGTCTTTGTTTAAATATAAAAATGGCTATTGAAATCCATAGAAAAGGGTTTTGTAATTCAACCTGCTTTGGCATTTTTCTATTTATTGCTTCAGCGATAGAAACGTAACCACTTAATTATAGACTATTAACCGGGCTAATTGTACACCTTACTCGAATCTTCTCATGTATAACACTGAATTACACGGACAATTCAAAAGAAATCTCAAAAAATATAATTCATAATTCTAATGTTCGCTCGCTAACGTGCTTATTTATAACTGTCATTTCTTCATTGCTACTTCTGATAACTTTTGATAGATGGCGTCAGTGGGTGGCAAATCGTTGTCACGTTAGCGGAACATTCTAAATTTTAAAAAATCGGTTTGTGTTTATTTTTCCATTTAAACCACCCTTGTGTCAAAACACACCAACACAAAAAGGAAAGATCCAAATCGATCGATCGGACTTTTTGAGTTTAGAGATTTTAAACCACAGCTATATATATTTTTTTTAATATAAGAGAGGATTTTAGATGAAATGTAATTTACCGGATCCATTAGTAAACATTAAAATACTTTTTGTAAAGACATTTACATTAGCTATGACATAACTAGTCATTTAACGTATATACCTTTATTGGGAAAGGGCTGTCCGAGCGCTTTATATTATAACCTTAAAAGTAGATAGGTAATTGGTATGTGTACAACAGTAAATACTTTTAATATAGCGCGAAATGGATTTTTTGGTACAGTGATTCGTTTAGTGGACATGGACGATGATGAGCAAATTTTACAAAATATTTTGGATTTATAGGAAAATAAACTAGAGATTTGATTTTCAATGTAATCTAGTCACGGAGGTCTGAGATATTAGTTTATTTTGAAAATTTAGGCCCAAACTAATTTTGGAATCCCTTTTTTGGTCTAAAAAAACAAAATTGAACCCTCGCAAAGCTAAACCATACTCAGATAGATTATTGAAATCCAGCATTAATATAACAGACATATTTTTCTGATAACACTAATAAGTCCATTTTTAAAAATACAAACCACATAAATTGCATGACATTGGACATTGTTTTTCACTTTAACCGTTATGACATTCCATTGAGGTGGAGACGAACAGTATGCCCTATAACTATGTCTGTTATTGCTTTAGCATTAAGGTATTATTTGCGATATTGCAACTTGCAAATCATCAAGAATCTGGTGAGTTTGTACCCAATGTAGGTTGGTGGGTGAAAACGGTTGCATCTAAGTACAGATCAGGGCGTTATTGTTTTACACACGAAAGAAACGAGAATCAGCACGAGTTTAAAGGAAAAGTCTTGAACGCAGTTTCAAGTTTGACTCGGACCTTTTGACATGCGGCTTAAAAAAAACAAATAAAAAAGTGTCTATAATAAAAAGTTACCACGATGGGAAACTAAAAGAAAATTATGATAAAAAAATTTAAAAAAAGAATTTATAAAAATTTAAAAAAGTACAAGTACAAGTACAAGTATTTAAAAGTATTCTAAACTCAAAAATTGGCGGTGGGTTTTCCAAAAAGAACTGCTCCTTTTTTGTATCTGTATTATTTTTTCCACTTTCCTTTTTTCGGTGACGTCTTCTTAACTATGGATTCTTTTTCCATGCTTGCTCCTTCAAAAATGGTAGGTAGAAGAGGTTGTATATGAAAGAAATAGAGAAAAGGTTTAATAGCGAAAAGCTTAAATAATTTCCATTTCTGCTTTTCAGGCTTTTTATAAAATTTTAATTTTTAATTAAAAATAACCGCTTTGGATCGAGTGAGCGTGCTTACAATAGTCACATTAAAAAATGCTATAAAATTATATTAATATAAATTTTTGTACATAATTTTAGAAGCACTAGTGTGTTATATAAAAAATACAAAGCTGTTTAAAAATAATCACCACTTTATGCTGGAGGGATTTTTTCACGTTTTTAGTATTTGTCCTATCACGATACATTTTTATTAGAATTTAGATTTTAAATAACTATTTAGAAAAGACAACATTACTATAATGCATAAGCTTTATTTTTAAATTAGGTCACTTCTTTTTTGTTATATTTTTATTTATTTAATGCATTACAAATGTTGTGTAATAAAACAAAAACTTATAGCATATGGAAATTTTATTGTTCTTTATGAATTTTGTTTTGTTATTAATATCAAAATTTTGAGTTTTGTACATATGGGCAGGAAACTATAACTACAGACTCATTTGTCAACATATTGATTTCTTTCCTGTATTAACACTAGATTTACCAAACCAGTCATTTAGACTGGTCGTGCAATTTCAATTCAAAATTCCTACTATATTACACATATTTTTTTTCAGAAATGATGTTATGACTTTTGTAGCTATAATTAGACAGTACGTTTTATAAACTTAATGTTATTTTATATACATTAGTAACAAATATAATTTTGTTGTTGACATATATTCAAATTGCTGGTATATCTAGTGTTAAGTATAATGGAAGATAATTATTCCACTTGAACGTTACTAATACGAGCATGTTACAACTACTTGAAGAGATTGTGTATCAACTATATTACTACCTATTTCACAATATCAGATTTAGAATAACTATTCATTAATTTTCGTAAAAAACAATCTTTTTTGATTTTTGTTTAAAAACTAAAACAAATGGTATCGATTTTATTGTGTGTCCCTTTTCCACATATCAAAATGTGAACAGGACGCATATTATATATATACAGATCTACGAGTAAATACCTTTTTTTTATATTTTCTTTTTTTATTTAGAAAAAAATATAGAAGCTTCGATATATTAGATCAGGGACCAAAATTTATTAGACGATTTTGGTTTTTAGATTAGAATTATAAGTAAGTATATATTTTAAGATAGATAAATAGTTTAAAATAATTGTTTACTTAATTTTATGCAATCTTTAATCTATTATTTGATACTGTAAATAAAATAGAATACTAAAGTACTTAGTGCATATAGGATAACTTTAGCATAATTATATTAGCATTTAGTTAAAGTTATATTTCAAATTTAAATATTTCACAACGGAAACGAAACCTAATTAAAAACTACCGTTAGGCACCAGTTCTTGCATGTCGTAGTTAATAACTATCATATTATTTATATATTTATCGTGGATAAAATTTTGACACGTTTGAGTCTTTAAAATGCTGCGTTATCTTGTTATTATTATAACTATTGGATACTCATACATTTACGATGTATGGTACTTAATAGTTAAAACCAAGCATTGTACAAATTATTATAGGAATGTCCAAGAATAATGGTAACAAAAGAGAATTTTATTATTTATTTCTAATATCAATTGATAGTTTTGAATTTGAACATATACTAGATACAATCTTCAAATATGAGAGGTAACTTTATGTGAATTCTACAATATCGTCAAACTATCTTAATTATTAGTAAATTTGTTGCCTTCAGTACTTTTCCCCTTTAACGTCAATTTCTTGTGATTATTAATAGAATATATCTTTAATAATTTTTGTTACTACTCTTCTTCAACTTTACATTTTTTATAATTGAAAGGGGTCGCTTCTGATATAATTTGTTATTTGCTAAAATGCTAACACTTGTAGCTTTTTTAATTACTGTCCCAGTTTGGGCGCCAAATTCAATGGCGTCACTTTGGCAATATTATTTCCTTTAAAATAAAAGAAAGCAGATTAGCAGCGAGCTTAAATGCTTAAGAATAAATTTCAAATTATCGGTCTTCTGTGGCTTATAAAAAAGATTCTCATGTGACGTTAAAATGTACCAACTTTTATATCAGAACCTACCTTGTTTCTACAAACGGGTTTGATAGTGCACGAGTTTGAAGTAATTTTGTATTTGCTTTCACAAATTATTTGGTGATGGGGTATAACTTAAATCCGTTGAATAATATACAAAGAGAAAACTATGTCATAATACTGCGCAGTTGTAGTTTGTTGTATTTTACCATCAGAAACATACTATAATTGGACGGGAAAATCAATAGGAATTATTCACCTTGAACAACCTTCACTTATATCATGAAAAGGATAAATAATTCAATATTAACCCTTAATATATGCTTGGTCATATTTCTACATCACTACAAGGTGTATTGGTTATTTCATTAATTTTGAGTTTGATTTTTATTTTGACTACAACAAAATAAACTTCCCCAAAGTAAAGATCCTTAAAAATAGAATTTTGGGCGTTTAAAATAATATTTAATTATTATACATCCATCACCAATTTAAGAATAACAATATCAGGGATGCACCAAATCGGGCACCACTTTAAAGTGTCACCGGTTGCTAACAGATGGCGTTCCTCCAGAACCGCTCCATCTCGCTGGTGGATATGTACATTGACAACTCGGAGCCGTCGGAGAACGTCGGCCAGATACATTTCTCATTGGAGTACGACTTCCAGAATACCACTTTGATATTGAGAATCATTCAGGTATGCTTGGCACTGTTTAATCATTTTTCATCTATAACGTGGTAGCTCATAGCCTGCATCTCGTCTGGTTATTAGGGTTAAAACGAAAAGTGACGTGTAAGGACGTGTAAGGTCAAAGATGGAAGCAAGCTGTGCCCGAAATCCTCAACCACGCAGGTCTATCTTATTATATCCTTATTGTGCAGATTAAACACAAGAGTAAATTAAACAAGAAAGACCATACAAAGACGGGCTTCTCTAACAAGAGATCTCTCCCAAGAGGTATCTTACCTTTAAAGGCAGAATTATAACAATGACGTTGCCATTATTTTTATAGCGAAAAAAGACGCAAGTAGCTAACCAGACAGCAGTCTACCAACAACCGATTCAAGGAAAAATACGTCTAAAAAATACAACTGAGTCTCAAACCCTTTAGATCGAGGCTAGTGGTTCCAACCACTAGAATGGTAACTTTTCCAACGTTATTAAAAGCTTCTTTAGAACTCTGGAATACACATAATAATAGTCTAGAATGTTCTGTGGTCATCAGTTTATTTTCAACCGCCATTTAACCTTAAATTTATCTGTTTACAGGGCAAGGATCTCCCAGCCAAAGATCTTAGCGGAACATCAGACCCTTATGTCCGCGTAACGCTGCTTCCAGACAAGAAGCATCGATTGGAGACGAAGATCAAGAGGAGAACGCTCAACCCTAGGTGGAATGAGACTTTTTACTTCGAAGGGTTCCCGATACAAAAGTTGCAAAGTCGGGTAAGATTTTCTCTTTTTCTTTTTATTGTTAGTTCAGTTCAGCAAGAACTAAATAATATTTGTACAGATATGCCTTTTCGACACATCACGCTTTGAAGTCCACGTAAATAGAGACCAGCTTTCAGTGAGTCTATTATGTCAAATGTTGATGAAACTTGGACTAGATCGGAAGTTGCTGTTAGAAGTAGTGTTTGCAGTTTTCGACAATCAATGCTATCGATATACGCGTACTATGTAATCATTCATTCTAATGCAGCGCTGTCAATTTACAATCGAATGTTAACCGTGAATATCACTATTAGGATGCTTGACAATTGAAAACATCGGATAGTGAGACAATTACTTGTCTACAGGTTATTTATTTCGGGAAATTGGGAGCATTATGGAGACCTATGTCTAGCAGTCATCAGCATTGTCGACCATGTAGTATGGGCAATGATGCTGATAATGATGATGATCAAGTTTTAGAAGGTTATTGAGAAACTTAAAGTTTTATAAAATGTATGAAGTGTACTTCAGACGATTGGGAAGCAAACCCAATTCTCTTTTTCTTCTTTTCTAAGACTTCGTGGAGGGCGCTCACCAGGAAGGCTTGAATGTCTGACATGCATATAAACTGAGAAGCACTTAACCCTTTCTAAGGCAAAGTATATATAAGTCTGTTTCCACCACCTTGGAAAGGGTTAAACATGTTAGGTGTTCATGAGAAGAATTTGAGAAATTTGGCAATCAGTACATAATAAAACTATGAGTGTAAATATATATGGAATTTAAGTGTTTTTAAACATTTTCAATCTACAGTTAAATATCATTTTTTTTTTAATTGAATGATGTATCTTGAGTTTGTCAATGATGCGCACTCATCTGTTGAGTTAAAGAATCAAACCTTTAGAATAGAATAGAATATATCTTTTGTCTCTTTTAGGCAAAAACCTTAAAAAATAATATTGTTTCAGGTATTACATCTCCACGTGTTTGACTATGACCGGTTTTCGAGGGATGACTCTATTGGAGAAGTGTTTTTACCACTATGTCAGGTACGATTGATTTTTTTATTAATTCGATTGTTAGCCGTCTGGCCGAGTGATCAGTACCATTGTCTATTTTTCCATAGTTCCTGGGTTCGAATCTCGGTAGGTGCATATTCGTTATTATAAATACGAATATTTGTTTATGAGCCACTAATGTTTATTTAGTATATTTCTGATATTTATATCTTTATTTCTGCGTTATGTAGTACAGATTACACAAACTCTTAATGAAGCGTAGTTTGAGCAGATTATATAGGTGTGAGTAATAAGAAATATTTATTATTTATTGATTTACGTTGGAGAAAATTCATATAATTATTTCGTATATAAGAGATAAGGTTGTAATACATTGTAAATAATAAACTACATACAAACCAAACAACTTGTTTCGTTAACGCGCACCGGTGAGTTTGTTTATCTTTTATGGGGTAGTTCTTGGCCTCACCTGATGGTAATTGATGATAAGGCTGGATATAGACGCGAGCTACACCCCGATTCCTCAACTGCAGAGGAACTGGCTATCTTACCTTCAACTATACGGACACAAAAATGCTGTTACCAGACTTAGAATAAGCCGTACTACAAAGAACGTAGTCTCCATAGACGAATAAATAAAGGGAAGCTTTAAACATATTACCTGTAAAGAGTAAAGTCGCCTGAGCGCACTGAGTATGGGTTGTATTGTTATGATCGTCTATACGCCACAGTAACATAAATTAAGTAAGTCCCTGAGATTTTACTTAATATTTATAATTTCTGACAAAAAACGTCAAATTTAGCAAACCTTACAAGTGACAAATCCGTATTTGTCTCTGAAATACTTTAAAGATGGCTGTGATGTAAATAATTCGTACTTTTTGGACTCTTGGAGAAGTTTATTTTTGTTCTTAACGGCCTTTTTACCTTTCTACCGGGACAATACCTATTGCTCTCAAGGAATCGCTTAATGAGTAAATCGCTTGTCATATTGATCGATTATACAGAGTCCTATATTTTATTTGTATTGTGATTATAATATTTTAAAAATGAATTATTATGAAGAGAGACTATTTATGTTTGAACATTATATTCGGGTCATGTGTCATCTGACTTCACAAAGCCCTACCCTTCCTGCAGTACGTCCATTGTGACGACATAACTTTATATGTATCCTTAGGGAAATTTGTAATAACTAATTATTATAGTGAGGGGTTGACGTGTTTCAAATTTTGTGCTCTGCTTCTGCCGTCTGGTCGAATGGTGAGGATCCCGGTGCACTTAACCAGGTATACCGGACTTGAAGCCTGGTAGATTACCTTCTTTATTGTATTTTATTGTATGTATGTATCTATATGTATATGATGAAAATATTCAAAATAACGTATTAAAAAAATTAGGATCACACGAAAATAAGAAGCGAATCATTTACGTAATAATAATAGATATATAAATTTTTAAAATTGTATTCGTATTTTGGTAACTATATAGGTAAGTGGGTAAATATATAGGTAATTCCTCGCTCAAGATAAGACTGCTAGTTTATGGGAAAAATAAGAAAGACTATGTTACCTACGTAATTCTTAACTTGTAGAAGGTTTTGCAGTAATTAGAATAGTTATATTGAGACTATAAGAATAGCTAGAAGCGCCTGTTAGATATAAATAAGCAATCTGTAGATTAATTAAATTTGCTACTACTATAGAAGCAGGCACTTTTATAAAAATAAATTCTTAGGTACAAATAGTCACGTGTGTTTTCATTGGTACAATTCACCGGTAGAGAAGAGACTACGTAAAAAATTGCACGTACATTGCCGTTTAACTTACATACCCGATTTCAAAGAGGTTTTAACATAACACGTATGCGTATAATGTTTTTTTTACCACTAGATATACCAGCGATTTGAATATATGTCAAAAACAAAAATTATATATGTTACTAATGTATATAAAATAACATTAGTTTATAAAACGTACTCTCTAATTATAGCTACAAAAGTCATAACATCATTTCTGAAAAAAAATATGTGTAATATAGTAGGAATTTTAATTTAAATTGCACGACCAGTCTAAATGACTGGTTTGGTAAATCTAGTGTTAAAGACGATTCTCACACCAATTGTCATGACTAGAATTGCTATTCTTAATTATTATTCGTTATCGTAATAATAAAAACAGATATCTTTGTCCCCGATACATAACATATTCATTAATCAAAATGAACGCATAGGTATATAATCAATGATGGATGCCTAAAATTTGGAGGTATTTCAATACCGTTAATTAATTGACAACATCATTCATCTTTTGAAATAGAATTGACGTTCATTTCCATTTGATAATGAGATATCTAACAGATGATTGAAGAATGTAATCTATTAAGGTGACGTTGAATAGGAACTTGTAGTAGATTTTCATTTAATATAGGTAGAAATTCTATATTTTTCACATATTATTTAAAGACAGATATAGAAAAACCACGTTCATTTCTATTTCATAATGAGATATCTAACAGATGATTGGACGTTGAATCGGAACTTATAGAAGATTTTCAATTAATAATTCTACCAATTCTTCTATTTCTACCTAAAATTCTATATTTTTCACATATTATTTAAAGACAGATATAGAAAAACCACGTTGTCGCTAGCGATCTCTAACAGGACTTATCTGTTGGACTAGGAGATTAAACTTACTGCTTTCGATTTCGAGAACAAAACAGTGTTCATTCTCGAATGAGTTAGTCGAAGTAACCTTGCGTTTTGTCGTGCACGTTGGTGCCGGTAGTTCTATCTGCTTTCAACAACACGCATTGGGGCCATCGTAGATTTTTATAGTCCAACTACCACCTGGATTAATTGCACATGCGCGTGCGCATGTGTCCTATGCATGCATGGTTATTAAACAATTTCTTGCATGCATGGTCATAAAACAATTTCTTTATTTATTATTACATATAAGAAATAAATAAATCGTCTTATGACCAGTTTTAATAATCTATCTACTAGTAGTAAGTGGTAAAAGGTTTGTTGCTAAACATCCTTTGGCAATTTAATAAAAACAGTAGACGTTGCTTGGTTACTTACCTATGACAGGTCTTTAGCTATCTGTAAATAGAATATTGAACATTGAATATTAAATATTGTTTTTCGGAACTAGAGGTTAGGTCATTTGTTTTGGTGCCGGCATCGATGAGGCTCTAGTTGAGCCCCACACACCCCGGCCACTTATCCAGTGGCTGTTAGGTCCGTAAACGAATTCCTACTCGTAAAAACTATATTTGTGGGCAAAGCGTGCATAGCACACGAAAGATAGTCATTTTCATTTAAAAAACTAATACTAACTAAGTTCCTTCAATAGTTTTTTGTTTCGATATCATGAAACTGAATCCGCATTGAAAAATATCAAAAAGACTCCCATTTATGGACAACTCATACGTAAAAAAAAACGACATCTCTTCACAAAATTGAATGTCATCTTCCTTGTATCTTCTATCGACTCAGATGTTTCATGAAAATACAGTTGAATAAACCACTGAATTTAATCTGTGTTGGTGAACAAATAACTTTTTTTTTACGAGGAGGAATCCATTTACGGACCTACCCGCCACTGGCTAAGCGACGGGCGTGTGTGGGGCTCACTCAGTACCTCAATAGAGCGGCACTGAGAATACCCACTAAAACTCCCCGGTAACTGCATTGCCCTTCACGGGGGTAACCTGGGTTCTGCACGAGCAATTCACCAGGTCGAACAAATAACTACTTGGCGGTAGATCTGTTTATAGGTTACTCAGGATAGGCGCCACTACGATTCTTATTTCGGTCGGGGAGCAGTTTACTGTGTTTCGGTGTGAAGGTAAAGGTAGCACAGATTAATTACAGACCACGGGAAGTGTTCGCAGCTCTTGTCTTTAGAATGTCAACACACCAGTGTTATTAATTCCTTAAGCTAATGTCTATTTCCTTTGGTACTTATCAGGTGGCCATTCTGCTTAGATAGATAAATAGATTTAGAATTTATTCGTATCATCATACAGGTACACATTTATCATAATTTAAATTAACAAAGGACATTAAAAATCTTTCTGTCATAAATAACTTGTGTCACAAAGATTTACTAACATAACTAAAAAGTATGAGTATCTACATATATTGTGCGTATGTATATGTGTATGTATGTATTTGTATCATATGTTAGGGTAAATATGATATATATTAGTTTTTATGTATTTAATTATATTAGTATCGGTACACACCCCTCTTTTTCGATGTCACTTTTCCCATATACGGGGCTGATGGAAGAGATTTCTTATAGAAATAAACAGAACCTTTGTACAATTCTCTTATATTCTGTTGTGTCCTTTTAATTTTCTTTTTGTGTACATAAATTATTGAATAAATAAATAAACTGGCTTATTATATAAAATTTTATGGACTGCCAAAAAATTACTAATTTACTTAATATAAACATAAAATCAGATTGTTCTATCACTTTCGTTCAGGTGGACCTGAGCGAGAAGCCCTCATTTTGGAAAGCTCTGAAGCCCCCAGCGAAGGACAAATGTGGGGAACTGCTGACGTCACTCTGCTACCACCCAAGCAACAGCGTGCTGACGCTGACCCTGCTGAAGGCGAGAAACTTGAAGGCTAAGGATATTAATGGGAAATCAGGTTAGTAAGCAAATATAAGTCTTATGATACTTTTCATTTTTTATTTGGCAATAACGTAAATGTTTTAGAATCTCCTCAAAGAACAATTTGGGAAATTATCAAATTGATAAATTTTCGTTTTATTTAATTTTCTTTTACGAAATCAAACTTTTGGAAATTATTAAATCAAATGTCACCAAATATAAAAATTTAGTCGTGTGTTCAAACCCTCACTACGGTGTATTATTCAACTGAAAAAGCAACTAAAACTGAAATTATGATAACAGTAAATGTATACAGCATAGTATAGTATGTTAGCTTTTTGCGAGACAAAATGCGAAATATTACTAGCTAATTCGCTATGTAAAATATTTACACAACCTTAGACCACCTGTTGCTTCGACGAGACTCTCTTACTTACGATTTATTGGATAAAATAAATACTAGATATTTAAAAATATATTTGAAAGCGTTAATAGAAAATCCATTCGTAAAATATTTGTAAATTTATTCCCTCGCAGTGCCTACAATATTCTGTGACCTTCATAATAGTAATCAATCTCGTTACGAGGTTTTGGCGGGATTCGGTGTGCGTCAGGTGGGAACTGAAAATGATGTATAAATCACGTTAAAACACATGTGTATTTTCATGTTAAAACTGATCACTACCCAGTGTAATATAAGGAATATATAATCCAAATAATTGGGTGACATAATTTAGTGACTCTTCACTGTTTGCGTTATCATTATTAACTGTCTCATTTTCATTAATTAAGTTCATTCTTGTCGTATCAAATCTTAATTTAATCACTATAATCTTAATCATATTTTCATTTTTATCAAACTCAAACCTAAACTGAAAAAGCAAATTTTTAAAGGCTGTATAAAGCCCCGTACAGCCATCCATATCTTCCTTTTTGCTTCCCCTTGAATTAAAAAATATCAAATGCAATGTCATGCTTTATTACCTGCTTAAGAATCAGTGTTTGCTCAAAACAATTCAGAGAGAAAAATTACAAATTAAGCCCGTAATGTTCTTCAATAAATAACGGGAAACGGACAATTATTTCATGTTTCTGCAATTTATTGCTTCAAACAATTTAACGTAAGGTAGAAAATGGAATAAATATTTTATGTTAAACAGCTTACAGCCGCGCTTGTATTGAAGACGAGTTTTAAACTCAAATTACTTTTATTTCTTTGAGTAAGAGATTAATTTATGGTAACATAAATTACAATGAGCAGACTGCTGGAGCTCTCTTGTTACAAATACGAAAACCAAGCTACCTTTGCTATGGTTGAAACTGTAAACTACACCTTTGTGTTACGAAGGCCTTTTCACAGCAATATAGGAACCAGACTTATTGATAGTCACACAGTTTACCCATTCATAACGCCATTTGCTTTGTATTAGTTTGTAATGGACACGTTTAGCAATAGATACGATATAGAAGAATTCAAACCAATTCTTCTTCAGTGTACTAGATAAAGCTTTTACATTAAATGTTTTAAATTCACTGTATCCAGTACAAATCAAAAGGCGTCTCTAATGGTAGACTGTGCACTCATAACTATTGTAGATCAATTCATAGCATTTCAAAATCCACCTGGTGGCCGAAAATAATCTCTGACAGGAAACGTACTCTACAAGTTTCAATTTTGTTTTCCAAAACATTATATCCCAATTTGTACTAAGGTTAAACAAATACTTTAGTAACCCAAAAAAATGGTTTGCCAAAATATTCAAACAGATTCAAATGAAACCATTCAAATGATAAGAAAAGCGTAATAAGTAGAACTCTTGAACCTTATTTTATTAGACCGTGTCCTTTTACCTTTTACACTGAGTGAATTTGCCATAAATTTTAAAAAAGCCAGTTTTATGATACTCTGATTACGTACAAGTAAGTAACGAACAAGTATTGGTACAATTTTTACGAAATATCATGACAATTAACAGTGAGAACAAATAACATGTTACAGTAAACCTTTCTGTGATTCCTTACCGTTAACAAGTTGAAAACATAATTAATCTGTGTTTTTAAAACATAAAAATAACCCCATCTTACTGTTAATTGTCATTTTCATTTGTAAAAACGTCAATAAATTTTACGTTACTGTATAAGTTACTGTTTAAATTCCATGGCTCACTAGGCATTAGTTTTAGCCCAAAACTTAGAACTCAGTTACTATCTAAGACCTAAATTTAATATTAAATATCAAAGTTTATTACCATAGAGTGTTTTTTGGTTGTATGCACAGAGTACTGTGCTCAAAGCGTGTTTTTTAGGTTTAAGTCAATGCTTAGAACAGTTTATGTTTTAAAATTCCATTTTTAAAATGATTCTGTTTATAAACATAATTTTTTTTTAGTATAACATAAACAATGAGGTACAAGCACAAATTTAACTCCTTCATAATTAATATTACGTAGACTATCAAAAACTAGATTCCTTTTGAGAAATACAACACAATTTCCATGAAACTCGACACAGCTCATTAGAATATCGCCAATCCACTTTTTATGAAAGAACATGATAAATAACTGTTGTCTTACGAAAGAGCCAATTAGAATGGAGTGGTGTTGAATTTGATTTTAATTGAAATGAAAGTGATATTTTGGATATTCTCCAGAATAAATCTTGTTTATTATGTAACAGTTTATGTATTTATAAATTTTATAAAGTTTTGTATTTTAACTATAGCATTAACATTTTTTATTAACTTACTATAAGTATCACCCTAAGTCGCCAATATAGGTTGGATATACAAAAGAGAGAAGTGAGATCTTTCTCTCTTTTTTACTGGTATTTTAGAAATACTCGGCCGATAAAATTGGTCCTTCTAGCCATATATAATTTATTTAAAAAATATATCTTAATAAGTCGAAATATAATTTTTCACGGGTCAAATGAGAGCGGGATGTCAAATTATCATCATTAGTCATGCTATCTTTATCTAATCAGAAAATATTCGCCAACAGATCCCTACGTGAAGGTATGGCTACAGTTTGGCGATAAGCGCATAGAGAAACGCAAGACAGCCATCTTCAAATGCACCCTGAACCCAGTATTTAATGACTCCTTCTCCTTCAACGTGCCCTGGGAGAAGATCCGGGAATGCTCCCTGGACGTCCAGGTCATGGACTTCGATAACATCGGAAGGAACGAGCTGATTGGAAGGATATTACTGGCAGGTATGTCTATTTTGAATCATATAAATAATTTAAATGTTAAGTTTTTATAATGTGATTTAGTGTTTAATCATACCTTGTCTCATAATTACGAATTATATACGAAGATGTAAGTTTCGCTTTAAAATAGTAACATAGAATAAGTATTCTAAGGAAACAGGCCATTCGATGACCGTTTACGCTATAGCGTAGTGGAAAACGTATGGGATTTGACTTAAGCTTTCGCTTAGCTATCGAGCGTAAATGTCAAATTCCAAACATTTTTCATTTAGCAATTCGATTGCGTTTATCGAAAGGTATAGAGGCTGTTAAGTTATTTGGAAAGATAATACAAAAATAAAACAAAACTCGTTTAGTTATGTACAATACGTAAAACGAAAAACGTGAAACAGCTGACGATAAACTTGATCGAGCAATTCGATTGAAACTCACAGTAGAGGTACAGTTTGCTGTGAAAAATTTAAAACGATTCGGAAAGCCGAAAATATTGCGATTAGGATGTGGTCTCGAAACTAAAAATGTTAAATTAATATTAAAGTTGTAAAATAAACGTTTATTTTTAATAAACTTTGACACAATCTTGACATAAAAATCCACAACTAAAATTAAGAAAGATATTATGTAACTATAGAAGTATAAAACTGAAATAAAAATAAGTGTCTGTAATATTAAGTAAAATTACTCGTGTGCCGCATCAGGTTATTTCCTGTAACGTTTGATTTAAGTTTATTGCGATAAATAAATTAACAAACTTTTACACATTACATATTACAGAGCTAACATTGAATTTTATTTATATTACAGGTAAAAATGGATCCGGGGCGACTGAAACAAAACACTGGCAAGACATGATCACCAAACCCAGGCAGACTATCGTACAATGGCATCGCCTCAAGCCCGAATAAAAAGTTGTTATTAAAAAAATAAAAATAACGAAAAAAAAACGTTAAAAAACAAAACGTCATAAGACTGAGCGGTTAACAAAAAAAAACAAAATGGCACCGAAAAAAGAATCTCTGACTGTCCGCTTTCGAATCCATTTTAATCTAATGAATCTTAAAAGATTTTTTGGATTAAAATGACGATTTTTAATCCTATCAACTTTGTCAATGTGCACTTTGAATATTTTGTTTTGTATTTATTGTTTTATTTTAATTATGTCTGAACGCCGTTATGCACCCGCTTGGCGGAGCTATTTCGCGGTTATTAATATAATTAATGTTAATGCAATCACAATGGTTTTGCTCTGACCAATATGTTAATGGATATTAAAGTTTAATGTAATGTTAATTTAAATAAAATAGGAAATAAATATTTATAAATTTCAACTGTTCTGTTGTTGTATTCTGAGAAATTTGCGAATGTGCTCGCGCAGAGACTTGCTTCTTTCACAAATAGCTTCAAAACATATTTTACTATCAAGGTATAATACTATTATTAATGCCGTATATTTTTTAAAACGTTTTTTACTTTAGGGCACAAATTAGTTCATTAGTAGGTTACGGTATCAGATCGAGGATGTATTAATTATAATATTGTTTATATTTTTAACCAGCACACTATACTTCAAATCTAATTCTAAATGTATAAACATTTGAAACTACAAATTCTTCTTCTCAAATTAACTCAAAAGAAATTGAATTTTATACAGTGGTTTATGTTAACCAAATGTTCTTGAAATTTATAAATGATAATTAGAAAACTTAATTAGGCAAATTATTATAGAGTCAATGTTTGTGTATGATTATACCATTTAAAAAAATGGCTCCCGCTCTCCCTAAATGGAAAAAGTCTTTAGGTAGGTATTTACGTACACATATTTAAATTAAATTAAAATTCAATTTCTTATGTAGACAATTTCTAAACCTCAGCGTCTTCTAATAATGTTATTGACGTTTTAAAAGTTGGAATGCTAAGAATTTTAATAAGATTAACAATTGTTAGCATAATATTTAAAAAAAAAACCTAATTGTTAAAATGTAGAGAATATGGAAAAGTCGAGTTCGCGTCGCACAAATTGCGTAGAAATGTTTATTTATTTATAAAAGGTTATCAGTAAAATTTACTGGACTGAAATAAATTTTCATTTCAAATCTTTTGTCATTAGAAATGGTGGATGCACAGAAGCCAGGAAACTACCATAAGATTGATGGTGTATCCTATTTAGTTACCAGCTAAATCATAAGGAAACAGCAAAGACCTGGAAAAGGCAAGGTCAACGTATCTGCCATTTTTTAAATCACAAAGAATTTATGTTTGCTCAAATAGTTTGACTTGTGGTTCTAAATTCAAACAATGATCAAAATCGATTTTTGGTAGATATTCATTCCTTAGTATTTATTTTGAAAAAAAAATATATTCTGATTACTATACGAAACTAATCAGAATATTTTTTCAATTGAGTTTATTAAAAAATATTATGAATTTACAATCACAATTTTACAAATGATTTTAATGAATATAGTTAACAATTTTATCTCGTTAATTTGATTAATAATTAAATTATAAATCAAAACAATAAGTGAAAACTGCCAAATCGTTCATTATGTGAAACCATTTGAAAAAGTGTGTCAAAATTATTTTTAAATATCATTTCGAGAATCGTATGCTAAAAACAATAATAGAATTACATTCTAAATAGATTGTTAACATTAAGGTAAAATAATATTATGAAACGGAAAGAGTAACGTCTGGTCAATTTTAAGTGGGAAATAATAAAAAGTTTTTACTTATCAGAATTGGAATGGAGGGAAATTTGACATTTTACTTTTTCATGTGATAGTTGAATTGGGCAAAGGAGGTAAAATTGTGACGTATCTTTATTTAGCGTCATGATTTTAAGATTGTGGGGAACAAACCCGTTCGATTATAGTGAGCATTATTGTGGAAATTTAGTTTTATATGTACACAAACTTAAAATGTTGACGCATATTCCATAGAAGTTTTTTGTTGATATGTTAAAGAATTAGTAACAAGTCGCTTGTTGTTACATGTTACGAAGCTTACATTCCAGTAGTTCGATGTTGATTACAATAAAAAAAATCATCAGAATCCCATAAAAATATTGTATACATTTATAAAAGATTTTATAGTGAAACGTAGTATAATATAGACGTACTTACAAGTAGCTGGTTGTATCTAGAATTTAGTCAGTTCGACGTTTACGTGAATTAGTTGCAAAGAGGTTGGTTATTAAAAAGAAACAACCATAGATAAAAAAGAAGATTGACAAATATTTTTTTTATTTCTCCAACCGAGCTTCAGAAACAATTTTAGGATGCCAACAATACATAAGATTATTCTCTAGTATTTTTAAAGATATCTATAGTGATAGATTATATAATTATAATCGATGTCATCAGTGCTTGTTGTCGATATTAAAATTTTGTTTTATATAACCAACCTATTTAATGGCGTTGATACTGTTATAAATACTGGTTTTACACTTGTCGTTGGTATGCGTGTTTGGAATGCGTGTTTATTAATGAAACTCTTTTCGTAACAAGTATCGAGGCAATCAATTTCTTGTGAAGGACTATTGACGTGTTTTCACCTCAATTCGATGTATTTGCGACTCATTTCTCTGTGTTATTACTGACAATTTATCTGTGCATAGATCATTATTGATCATTTATTTTGATCCTCCCTTGTTTCATATAACAATTTATTAGCATAATAAATTCACAACATGATTAGGAAATTACTTATTTTATCATCTTTCGATTGATAGATTATACTGCTTTTCTCAATTAAGCTTAGTATGCTAATCAAAAGCAATAATATTAGTTTGTTGTTATTTTATATCTTCAGCTGAGTTTTCATTTGGGGTATTATTATTTGTCTCATAGGCCGAGAGCTTTGGTTTCGCTTACAAAAGAAAGCAACTTTCGATAGGTTAAATAATTATTACCTCAAGCTTCTCTGTTCCTCTTCCCCTAATTCGTAATGAGTTTTTGTCTCCCATTTACTAATATATCTGCAATCCACCACATTTATTACTTCTGCTGGTGACAATCCAACTGTTTAAAAAAGCACGTAAACAGGACCCCCGATATAAGTTAATTAACTCACCAATTATTATCATAGATTAATATTATCAACCTACAAGACTAAGTAAATGCATTTTATTGGAAACTAGGAATAAATGTTATTTTAATAACTGTAAGATACGAAATTATTCCATTATTATGAGAAAGCATTTAACGATTGTATCACGTTGGATTATGTGTCTAAACATTCTTTGTTTAAAAAATATTTTCAAACTTAATATAATTTTTCATACTAACGTTATAACGTTATATTTTTTTTTATCGTAATTCTCGTTTTCTGGTGAAAATCCAATGATTATATGATATGGCTTTGTGATTTGTCGTGTATGTTTACAGCCTTGTCGCGTGAAAATCGAATATTTATAGTAGTTATAAAAAATGTATTTAAAATATAAAAACTATATTTTTTACTCTCGTGTTTTTGAATGCAGATAAAGTTTGTCGAAAGTGTACCATAGTGCATGAATGACATCTTGAAAGGGGTTCTTTTAATTTATTTTTGCTATACATTATACCGTTTTCTTAAATTGGTGTAATTGCTTCTAGATGTAATATAAAATAATTTTGCGACTCTTAATCAATCAAGGCATATCCGGTGTATTAGGAAGTCTTCAAATATTAATAAAGAAAATATTGTAAGTATAACGAAAGGTCAAAATGAGAGGAATATAATTCTAATATGTATATAGTTAATAGAAATAATGTATGATACATTATATGCATACTATTTGTCGTGAATGTATTTAATTGCACCGTTTAAAAATATATTGAATATTTTTCGGATGCTGTGTTTTCTGCAGATGTATTACCTATCTCGCTTATTTAAATATTTCAAAGATAATATAACATTTTAAACTGAAATGTTTTAACAAAAAAAATTCTTTCAAAATAATTGTGATGTACAACAACCTGACATATCAGTGATTTCTTGGTTTTGAAACGAATTCAATCAAAATATATTTTCGTGAATAAAGAGATATAAAACTATATATATATTTCGCAACTCTTCGTTATTTTTAACTACGTATTAAACTAATTAATAAATATCATAATTTTATTTTTGCAATTAATAGTTGAGCTGTTATAATAGCATAGATTTAAAACATTAGATATGCCCTCACACTTCAAAGATGTGTCATAATTGTATTGTCAAATACAGCTTGGAATGTGACCAAATGGACGGGCGTCACAAAACGCATACACAGTTGAATAATTAGTTGTCTCTTTCTTTCATACTATATTTATACTAGTGTCCTTTCTGTCAACCGCACGCCATTTTAAATGCAATATTTTATCAACAGAATAAAAGAAATTAAATAATAAATCACTGACACGGCGAAGCGAGAGCATATCTATCGATTTAAATCATTGTATAATATTATTAATTAGCATATACTAGCATAAAAAACAATAATCATCCTCTTTATTAAATTAATTATAAAATTATATTTTTACTTGAATTAAATGAATTTTGTAATTGACCCAATTATTAATTTATAAATAATTACTATTTTTATAAAGAATATGCTAATTAATATTATCATTGGATATTTACAGACCATATAAAAATTTGAACAATTTTGTCTTTTTAAAATGTAATAAAATTTTAGTACTCGCGCGCTTTATAGCACGCCATTTTGAAGTTTTGACAGCTTATTAGTCGTTCGGATATTTCAGTGGCTCTATTAGCTAATTTGCAACCGATATTTGACCTTCTTTCAAAGAATTTCGTTTTCCGTGTTATGCTGCCTGTGAGTCGATAGGTTGTCAATTAGGTAATAGTTCCATAGCTCAACGATATAATCTGTCAGTGTCTATATTTTATGCAATATAAGTGTAATAAATGTTAAAATTAGGAGAATTGTGATTTTAACAATATAGTTGAGTATATTTTATCGTATAGTTTAATAAATAACGTTTTAAAAGTATATGTAATATCATACTTAAGATCAATGTTTAGATAAATATAGTTGAATAAAAATTAATACGTATTTATAGACTGTTAAGTTTTAAAAAATAAAAATTTTGTATGTTTGTTTTATTATATTAAGTTGAAATATAATAAAAAATTCATTTGTGTTTAACTTTTAATTTTACTTTGTCGAATTTCGCTATAAAATTGTTTTTATTAAAACATTATGTTAGTAAAATTTTCATAATTTTTGTGTAACTTGAAATAATTTTTAAATAATTTCTATGTTTCTTAGGTAATTTAGATGTATGTTTATATTGTATATGTAATATAAAGCGTTGGAAATCATAATTGTATTGTGTATTTACTGAAATTCATTATTCCCGAATAAAACTATTGTGTTAATTATTACGTGTTTCTTTACGCAGTCTGAGTTGGTAGTTCACACACTAAACCTAAATTAAATTGCATATCTCGTTTTATACGTGAGAAAAAATAACAGTTATCAATTAATCTATTATTTAACACCTTTTGTATCCATATTCTAGCAAATAAATGATTATTATTATTATTAATAAAATACTAAAAATTTGGAAGGGTGCGATAAAATTTTAGGATTACATGAATGTCTTCAGAAATTGTCCCAACTTCCCATGCTTCTAAAATGGAGCATAAACAGTCCAATTAAAAGAAGAATGGCACCAATTACAAACTTTATTTCATGATGGAAGCATAATAATGCTTAATAAAATATATATCAAGTTTTGAAAAATTGAAATACCACAGTTAAGTTTTAATTGTACATAGTTTTATTTGCAATATCACTCATTTTGTGGAAATCATTATAATAAAAGGCGCGATTACTTTAAGATTTTGACTCATGGCTAACAATAAACCATCAAGACTCCTATGTTGAATTCCAGGGGATATAGATGTTGATATGCTCAAATATCTGCTCTTACGGGGATTCGAACCTCGAACCTCTAGCTTAGTAGGGCACTGACCACTCGACCAGAGCCCAAGCTAATTGAAACAAGTGCAATAGAACTCCATTACCCAGGTGGTTCCAGATCTAGTTTTGGTTACGTAAACAAAGCAACTCCATGTTTACCACAAGGATCACAATTTTTGTTATTTTAAGTTCCACCGTGCTTATTATATGCACATAAAGACAACTAAACCACCATCCCAGTATAGGTTGGCCTAGGCCCAGTAGTGGGGTTTATAGACAGCTTTTTAAAAGTTTTATCAATGATAAGGCCACTAAATAAAAAACAGCTTATAGAAATTTTATATTTTTTATTTGAATATCTTTTTATAAATATTTTTATGCATCAATATCACAAACATTATATTAGGTAGGTATTCAAGTAAAAAAAGCCGAACAAACTTCTAAAAAATCACTCAAAATAAAAGTGTCAGGCGGTCAATTTTAAACGTACTTATTTTAGGACAATGAGTCATTGACATTTCAATTTGTCATAGATATCTTTTTGAATAAATATAATTCTATAGACAGGAAGTCGGAAGTGTCCATTGTGTTACGGAATTGTAATTTCATTGTTAAATACCATTTAGAAAGTACAGTTACAAAAACCTAAACGACACGACAATTTGGTATTTAAAAAAATGAGACCAATATTTTGTAGCGGTTCCCACAGATAAAGGATTTTTTACGTTTAAAAAGTTTTAATGCGTTCGGAAACGCTAGCCTCTGTGGGTTTTGCAATATATATTTTTATATTTTGTTTAGGCTTTGGGTTTCTCTTCTTCCTTCTTCCCTTCTTCTGGAGGAGGAGTGGGGAGCTCGGGGTATTCAAGCTTAGCACCATCTTCGCAGGTAAAGATTGGACAGCAGCCGGGGAAAGGTGCTGTTTTGTTTGTTTTTTCTATAATAAAAAAGAAAAAATATTATTATGTACGGTTTAGTTTTAGCGGCAATAGACACCTCGGTAAAGACTATTAACACACAATGTGTCTGGCTTAGCTTAGCAGATTTAAAAAAAAAAAAATAATCAGGGTATATTAAACTATATACCTCGTATTATCTTTACAATTATTTATTTATTTATCATTGCACAAAAGCACAATTTGCGGATTTTATGCCTTATGATATAATTAATTTTTACATAGCCGTAATCCTATTTATTGCTAAAATGGGAAAATTTTGTGCTCCGATTATTCTTAAATTAATACAAAATTAGTGCAAACTCGAGCCTCAGTTTGTATTAATACAAAAATTTGTATTAATACGGTGAGTTGCTTAAACAAATACCTTAAATCTAATGCAATTATTACAAATGAAATGAAATGAAAGATAGTGGATAGTTGAATGTGCGCTCTGCAGAAAAGGATTTACTGAAATTCACTGCAATGAGACACATGACACTGATAGTGGACTGACTGCAGGCTTATACCAATAGGTCAAAATTTATGTATTTTATTTGTAAATTTGTTAAGTATATTTGCACTATCAGTTACATATAATGCTCCCGATCGTGTAGCGTCTCTTGTTTTGAGTGTTTTCTATGCACCATTTATGGGCGATTTATATCGATATGTTTGGGAGCAAGATATCGATATATTTTATAAACTATTGATTGTATCACACTGTTCATCCTCTGCAACATATAAATGTCCCACAGCCGAGCACAGGCACTTCCATATGCGAGAAACTTATGGGAAATTTGGTACATAAAAACAGTATGCTGGCCTAAATCAGTAAAGTTCGTGATAGCCTTTGATGGTACAACCGTGACTAACGACTTTATATACACGACTAATTATATAGGAACTGTATATACTAAACAAATTTTGAAAAAGTTAGTAAGTGTCAATGTAATTCAAACTCACCAGTGTCAAGCTTGCATTTCTCATTAGCCAACGGTAGGGGTCCGCAATCCTCTACCAGCTCCAAAAGCCTCGGGGGCGTGTCCTCACTGACGACACAGGTAGACCTGCCACAGAAAGGAGCGAGGTCCCAGGTGTTGCCAGGCTCGACAGTCGCACAGCGTGTTGACGCGAAGCACATGCCAGGGAAATCTATAAGAAGAATTAAATAATTGGAGTTATTATGAAAACTAATAGTAATGTGTTTTCAAAGATTAAGCAAATATAGAGAAGTTCAATTATCAAATATAGTAACAGCTTAACTAACAATAACTATGGCATTTCAATGACTCTTATGCCCAACCAGTAAAGTACTTTAAGACTTGGTAAGATTAGTCAAGTCACTGAGAGCATACGTAAACACTAATGTTTATTCGTGTTGTCATAATATTTGAAACCAGATATCGAAAACAGCAAATATTGAATCCGTACAGTACTTTCTACTCTCGCAAAAGATTTCACCATTACAAAATTAAAAGTGTTCACTACTGCACTTTTTAAGTCAATAATCGTGTATATTAAGATAATTATGTTGAAAACTGCACACAAAATATTTTGTGATGCAATGTCTACTCTTCTTAAATTTCAAAATACTACAAATAACTACATAATCTATTTGAAAGTCTCAGGAAAGATAGGTCTGAAGTATCTAAATCTAATTTCAACTTTCTTCACTTTCGAATCGATCTAATTTCTCGTTGCTTTCGTTGTAATAATAGCTTTGAATTATAAGTATAATTTTGTCCATGACGCAAATTAATAGTGATACTTTTACTGGTAATTATCAACCTCACAACACTCGAATTGGCAAACAATTTTCTGAAAAGCAATAAAGTTGTATGATACAAAGAAAGAAGCGAGAAAAAGTTTGGTTTGTAAAACGGATCAGATGAAGTTCTTAAAATTAATAAAGCTTTAATACATTTCAATACTTAAACAGAGTAGCTATACAGATTAGTAAATAACAAATCATAGGAATAAGGGTAAGTATATAAATAAATAATCTATATCCTGATTCTAAAATATGCATTCAGAATAATTTACTTTATTTTGTAGAAAGATCATCCACATAAATAGACGAAATTACTTTTTGTCACTAAAACCTCTTGCAAAAACTAGTACAAGGTCGAATGGACTCCAGTGATTCATTATCCGCTGCCATACAGCACATTGTTGCTAAACTCTGTTGTAATGCATCAGTTAAGTGGTTTTATTGTTACGTCATCCAATCCTTTATAGGATGATTAACAAAACTTGTTTTGTTGTGTAAGATAATTATTATATTATTTATTTTTCGAGTGCTTGCGTAAGATTCTGAAAGATGACTGGATTACTAGGCACAAGAAATGTTCAAACATTGTTAGTAAAAGGAGCATTTTGTAGAGTATTTACATATTAAATCATGATTCCCTGTTTCTGTTAAAAAATCTAAATGAAAACATTTTACGGTATGATCAAATTTATTTAGCTCGTGTACAGATAGCGAAACATTATTATTTATCATTTTTATGAGACCTCTTTACTTATACATGTATAAAAAATCTGATATTTATTTAATACAAAAGGTCATCATATTCAGAATATAAAAGCCAACCTAAACAGCAAACTGTACATCAATATAACCTTATTTTTATAGAAAAATAACAACATTTTATAGAACTTTGTTTTGTATATAGAAATAACAAAGTTCTATAAAATTTTGTTAAGAATGTAATTATTTTAAACAAATTCATTCTTTCATTTGGTGATCTATTTACGATGCTTGGCGGGGTTTCATTGGTCATATCTTTTTGCAATCGGAAAATTAATATAGATGGAATTAGTGGCAAATTAACTATCGTTTCATTTATTTTTATAATAGTTTTTATAAAAATTAAGCTTTAGGTTTTATTATAAAATTCAATTTTTAAACATTTACTATCTCCAAAATTATTTTCTGAGTCTCCAAATGACTGCAGAGAATTTACTTCCTAAAATTACTCAATCTAGAAATGATTCAACCTACTTAATGCTTCTATTGTGGAAATTTCTAACAATCGTTCTTACTGTGGAAGCCCGCAGATTGTTACTTGTTCCATTTCGTTGAGCCAGTTTTCTAAACGATAAAATTCATATATGTCTTTTGCTATTTTATAAATTGTAACGATTATTTTCGTAGTCGCGAACAATTTTTTTTATTGTTCTTAACGGAGTAGTTCTTAGCCATCGTCTCCTCTGATGTTAAGTGAAGATAAAGCGAAAGATGGAACCAAGCTACCTAAGTAGACTTACGCCTAGCAAGGCGTACTTAGAAAAAGCCATACAACCAACATTTATACCATTTATTTTTTGATTATTTCCATTTAACATGGGTAATATCAATGACTTTTTAAAAATATATAAACATAACGCACTACAAATTAGTATACACCAGAATCAATGTCAATTACAATTTAAAAAAATATGTAATTTTCACACTAAAGTCATTTTGCCACTGAAATCAGTAAACAATGGAAATATTTTACGTTTCAAAACACAGGAAATCATATTACATTTAAGCAAACAATTAACCATGCTAATGATAATAGTAAAACACTATTTGCATTGAAACAGCTCATTTAGCACAAGCAACATAAAAATAGTGTAGTTATTGTTACTGAAACAGAAGTCATCCGTTTAAAATATGTTAAGTTTAAAGTATTTAACCAAAAACAATATTGCTTAATTTATACCAATTACTACAGAATAGGCCGACAGTGTCCCCGATTCCATTGTGCACGCACTAAATGAAATTTAAGTTCAGTACTAATCTTTCAGTACAATACAACCAAAAAAGACGGATCACCAGTGACGTCATATGACGTTTCTAAAATGGCGACTCTTTTTTGAATTATTTTAAAGTGCATAATAAAATATGCCAACACAAGTCAAAAGATTGAAATGAGAGACGCGAATATCTTGATTTCAATTTGGTCAACGGAATCGGGCGTAGTATATGTTTTTATTATTAATCTTTTTAAATTAAATTCAAATCTGGAACTAATCTGTTTTTATGGGGATAGCAAAAAGGTATAATTACTGATAAAGGCTTTATTGGATATGTTATTTCCCTATTAAAATAAAATCAATAATCAATCGTTAAAAATCAGGTAAATGATGCTTTCTGGGGAATAGGATAGAATATATCTTTATTGTACATCAGCCAATTCAAGAAGTAATTACTTTAAGGGCTAATATTGATTAGCATGCTATCTATTAATCCTAACAAATTATTTTTGAGAATTAACGATCATTTTCCTAATACTTATTATGATTGATTTGCCATACGGAGACATTATCATAATTTTGAGACGATACTTGTGAGTGTATATTGTCAAATAAAAGCACCTCCATCTGATTGAATATTAAAAATTTCAATAGTGTAAGAAATTGGTGGCCAAATAAGGTATTTATACACAACCTATCAGTGCGATCAAAACACACGGAAGACGTATAAGGCGCAGTGAAAGTGGACAGAGTGTAAGTTCAACGAAACTGATTTTGTAAGAGGTTTCGTAACAATATGGACTCTTAAGGATTATTGAGTGGATCAACAGACATAACAACAAAAGCATTTTTATATATTTTGTACTTGGGGTATTTGGGGGGAAACATATTTATATTTTTTTTTTAAAAGAAAGGAGAAGGGAAATTTTTAACAAAAGTACCAAAAAGACAATAACAAGAATTCACGGATAACAATGATGTATTTTGTTTAATATATTATTACTTGCATGCATAACTTATATACATAAATAATCAGGCAAACTATTCTAAAATACACCAGTACATACAATTCCTTGCAAATATATTACAAAATTAATATAATGGTAAATGGAAGCCTACTGACATTAAAATCCCCTATAACAAAGCCTTCCTATAAACACACAGAGTAATTGGATATAAAATATTTTAGAATTAAATTTCACTTTTCTCATCAACTTAAAATTTTAGTTCCTTCATTATGAAACTTACTTACTAATATTCGTGTCTATTGATTTTATTGGAAGAAACCGGCGTTTTGCAATCACTTTAAAATTAATTTAAATGCGTCCAAAATAATGTCACGGCCAGGTATAGCTAGATCACTTTGTGACATTAATGTGTTTTAAATGTCACGTCGATTATAGTAAAGCTTGATTTTAAGTATTTGCTTTGAAAATGTACTAAACAACGTTACTTATAGAATTGCATCTGAAGGTAGGTTTGATCAAACTTAAAAATAGGAATTGACTCAATTTTCGGTTAGCAGATATTATTTAGAAACGCAACAATTAAGTCGTTCTTTATTTCAAAAATACAAACCTCTTTGGTGCTTAAAACTTGACAATTTTATAGTCCGCTTGCCTTGATCCAAAATTATTTAAAAATAAAATTCCAATCTAGAGACAAAAACATTATGTTCATTGATATTCTAATAGTTTGTCACCGAAGTGACAATAAAGATATTCGATCGAATTTTGGGGAAAATATCGGTGAAACTCTAAATGACAATCAGGCTGGCTCATATCGCACAGCGTCTCCATTGAACAAGGTAATGCAACCAGCCGTATTGAAACAGTTCCTGTTTCACAACATTCAGGCTGAGCTTTTTCAAAAGTTGGATTTTTATTTAAATACGTTATTACTCATGTATTTTTGTAATATTCTAAAATGATCACTAACAGTAACTATTAATAATAGTAGCTATTTCTTGAAACGTATCGCAGATAATACATACGAACAACATTTTAATCAGGGACGAAACTGATTTGATATGGAAGGTTGCTCTAAAATTACAACACGAAGACCCCATTCACTCAACAACTAGGAACTGATTAGAATTCATCGCTAATGATATAATTGCTTCACGGTTCGCTTGATGATGAAAGAGACATTCTACATATATATCTGACATAGTATTGACAGTTATATGTGACATTTTGTCATAAATCCAATAAAAGCGCACTGTCTTCTAATTTTTCGGTTAATAATTTGTACCTAACTTAAAAGTTTTGCGAAAATTATGACTAAGAAATTTTGTGAATACGAAACAATATCTGTTAGGCTTTCTCGCTTTAACTGGTAAAACGTACACGTTGAAATTTGGACACCTGTTTGAGATTACATTATTTTTATTTACATTAATTTAGTAATTTTGTTTGATTAGGTTTATGTTGATTATTCATTTCTCCTTAGTCTAATTCTAAAATTTAAGTGAAGGTTTTATTAACACTAGATTTACCAGACCAGTCATTTAGACTGGTCGTGCAATTTCAATTCAAAATTCCTACTATATTACACATTTTTTTTCTTCAGAAATGATGTTATAGCTTTTGTAGCTATAATTAGAGAGTACGTTTTATAAACTTAATGTTATTTTATATACATTAGTAACAAATATAATCTTTGTTGTTGACATATATTCAAATCGCTAGTATATCTAGTGTAATAATGACCTAATGAATGAAAGTCTCACAGCAAATCAAAAAACTCCAATTTTCCAAAATTCAATTTCTGACGCTTTTAGATACACCTTTGGATAAAAATACTCAAATACGTTCTTGATCTTCATCTCACCCAACGGCAATGATGCAAGCGAGCTATACCCTGATTTCTCAACCACAGATGAGATGGCTATCGTACTCCAACTTCCATACACCACAATATTGATAACATTATTCTTATGGCGACAGACTTACGTAAGATGGCGGTAGGTATCCAGAAGAACTTAGAAAAAGCCCTACCGCTAAACAAGCCAAGCAAAAATTACTGCCCCAACCGTGAATTGAAACCCGAACCAATACACAGAGACAGTTAAAATTTGCAGTCCTGTCATTGACCTTGTGAAAGACATATAATGGCTACCTTTCTACGTCATTGCCTGCATCTATAAATACTATCACGTCGAGATTAATAAGAAATATTAAATTAACATTTCCTGGTGTCCTTACTCTCTTTATAATACACTCAGTAACATTTAAAACTGTGACTCATTGAACTATTGTAATGATTGGAATGGAAGTGAACGGTCCAGTCAATTAGACCTTGATGTATTCTAGAACCTACGTCTGTGCTAACTTTAAGAGCGGTGCTTTTAACAGAGCTATGTTATCTTGTCATAGAGTTATAACTTAAATTATGTACAATCACTTTTCATCATCATTACCGACATCCTTTATATGCGTCATTGCTAAGCGCAGGACTTTCTACACATGAGGAGTTTGATTCATGGCACTACCGTATTTGCTTAGTGTGGGTTAGTTAGTGAAATCAGTAGTTTAACAACCAGGACCAACGTACCTTCCAAATCATGTAGGTGATAGCGAAAATTTTGATTAACTCATACAGTGTCCAACTATGGCAAGAGTTACTTAGTTTTCGTTATCAATAACCACAACACAAAGAGCCTCCTCATTCACCTTTCCTGTTTCATCACTGTATACAGTTTTCTTGTCTTAGTCTAGCCATTCCAAAACCCCTACTGGTTTTAATTTTGAATACAGAGCGAAACAATATTCCATTGATTTTTGAAACTCGCTTAAAATTAAATGAGGTTACATTTCGTAACCAATATGAGTGATATCGAATGATCTCAAAATTTACTTTCCTAATTCACATCCAAGGTAAAATTACTACACATTCATTTTTAGATACCGAAATTTATCCAAAAACAAAAAACGAATGAAAGTTAATTTTAAAAGTTGGACACAAAGTTAGAACTCATTTATGAGTTATGAGTAAATTATTGAAGATTGAAAAAGAAACTTTAGCTATTTCATTTATTTTAAAATGAATTCAACGGGCATTGTTAACTAAACCCCAAAAGCGAGTCCAAGATGCTTCTGGGCGATCTTTTTTAAACTAACCAACGGTTGTGCCAATAACCCGTTTTCCTGTTTAAACCTTTTTGATATAAAACTGGTTTCATTATTGGATGAACATAAATTTTTAGTTGCTTTGATGAAATTTTTAGTATGAGAACAAATATCAGATATCTATTAAAACTGTGTATGCTTAAACTTCATTTCAATGTTAATGTATCCAACATTATAGAGAGAAAATAAGAAGAAAATATAGAGAAAAAAAAGACAAAAGAAGATTATTCCTGAAAGTAACAATAAAAAAAAAATCTTAACCAAAGAGTTTTGCGCGCAAAAATTCTAAAAAAGGTTTTCTTACTTAATCTTCTTTTTCCAAACTACAGCTGAGCTGGATTATTGTTATTATATTATAATACATATGAAATACAATAATAAAACATATATAAAAATGAAATACTATTCCTTATCTAAATAAAACTAAAAATTGGCTTGAGAGATTCGAATAATTTATTTTGTTTTGTTCGCTTTGATACGGGTGTTACTGATAGTTTGTATAAAGCCTGTTTTGTTTATATGTCAGTTTACTTTTTAATATATTTTGATACTAGATTGTTTTATATGTTTGAAGTTGTTGTCAATATACCGGTGACGAGTAAAGACGTGGTTTCCCTGTTTTTCCCACTTCACTTTCGAATACAGTCCACAGGCTCCCCGAGCTAACTAGCGTTAACAGTGGGACAGTTAACAACGGGAATATGAAAAATCCATTAAATCAAAGTAGGTTATTTAGTATGAGGAATCGTCTAACTGAAGTGTTGATTTCTCAAGGCAAACAACTCAAGTGTAATTTTTTCAATCGCCGCTCTGTTTACTTTTCATTTATTGAGCCGCGATACCTTGAGACAATTAAAATTAAATTTTGTCGGGAGTGTTTAAAGATGATTTCATTAAAAATAAGTAAAATTTGGATACCAAAGCAATTCTCATAAACAATTTAATGTAATTCTATAGGTTAACCTTTTTAACTAAACTTAAAACCGGCTTAACACGTATAAAACAAAAATACAAATGTATTTATATATTGTATATAAAAAAAATACTTCTTTAAATAAAGATTCAATTATTATTTTAGTTTAGAAGTGTAACCATTAATGTCCGTATTATTACTTTCTATACTTTCTGGGAAAATTAGGCAAAGAATCCAAGAAATACATATCAATTAGGTAGGCATATTCATTATTGTTTGAAATTAATTAATAATGGTAGGTCATCAAACAAAATGATATAGATAATCTATTCGAAGCGCGATCATTAATTTTTATAGATTGCGAATCAATGTTAAAATCTACTACGGCAATTTCTTAAGGCTGTTTTGCACTGGCCTGCTTAATAATGATGCCTATAATAAAAAAGAGAAGCCATTTTGTTCCATTTTTGAATGTAGTTTTAGATACACTTCATTAGAAATGGAAACTTTTTATGAGGAAAACTCTTTAAAATTAAAAAGATAATTGACCAACGGTAATTGTGATTTAAGAAAGTTTAAAACATTCATTACTTTCTCTGCGAAAATTGAGATTTAGATTTTTTTGATTAAAGTTTATTAATCTTAATATGAAATTATATAAATATGATGAAGATCTTTTACAATAATATAATACAATATTATTTATTTATTGAATTTTAATTATTGCAGATTTCTTTGTATAACTGTTTAGATAAGTTAAGAATTAAGAGTATTGATTGATTTTGAGATTATTTTCATTCAAAGTAGGTCATATATAAATAATGAAATATTAAATTTTCTTCCTCGAAAACAAAGTTATCTTTGCATAGACAAACATTTTGAAATGTTAATGAGATAATGCAACTAATTTCATATTCAGATTATAATCTAGATATTAGTAAGTCGTGACTGTAGTCTAGAACCAGTTATGTAACGTCTGATATTTGCAATATTATCTTGAACAATCACTTTGAATTAAGCAGTTTTTAACTACCTAATATTTAAAGAATATTGTACCTATATACTAGATGAATAAAGTTAATTTTTGTTTAGTTCCAATTTGAAGTGACTCGGATGATCGGTCATTGATTTCTTTTGTTCTTTGCAATATTGATTCAACTACAAACACTAAAACTAAGACTGTAAAAATTGACAATTATCCGAGTGTAAATCAGTACCTTTCAATGCATTAAATAGTTAATTTAAGTAATATTCAAAGCTATTAACTATATGTCATTAAAGCACATGAATTATGTAAATAGTTAAGCCAAATTATTACAGAGAGATTAGGCATGAATTACGATTAAATTACAAGTAATTACATAATTAATATTAATTGTTTTCAGAATACATTAATATATACATTACAAACAACACTTATTTTAATTAGTGTTCAAAAAAACACTAATTAAAATAAATATTATAAGTATTACGAATTAAAGTTAATAACATTGTCGAGTAGTAATTATTAAATGAACAATCATGATATGTTATTTCAAATAAGCACAAATAAATGGATACGGAAATAAGCGTAAAAAAACATCACATGCATCTTCGATTTCGTGTCACTCGTAACATACCGATTATTATAAAACATATCATTAACTTTTTTATTGTGAATACAAATGAACCTGCGCGCACGCAATGTGCGAAAACGGCTATTGCACCGAAATACTCGTAAATGACATTGCATTAGTCATATTTCTTTCAAGCAACAGTTTGGCTATGTAATTAAAAAATAAAATATTAAAAAAAGAGGATTAATTAAAACACAACGGATACGTTGTAATATGATAATAATAAAATAACGTTAATTGTTGTTTTATGATAATAAAATAACGTTAAAACATTCAAAAATATGTAACTTTAAATGACAAGTTTGCGGTAAAGTTATTATTTTTAGTTTTGATTTACTCTGTAAATATTTTTGATCACAAACGGTTTATTGATATTTGTTTATTTTAAAAATCGCGATGAGTGCTTTCTGCTCTAAATACAGAAAAAATAAGACTTTCAAGTCACGAAATAAAATACTCCTTACTTGAAACCAGTTTAGTGCCAATATTCGGGCGACCACATTACATCACTTCAGGTTATGGTAATATGAACAAACTCGTTTCTCTATACCGTATGCACTTCTAAATCATTCAGTCTATGATACATAAAAAACTGACCTCTTAAAACGTCAGCTGGTATCAGTCTCCTGAATGTCTTCGGCCTCTCTTCCTCTTCAGCAGCCAACACTACAGCGATAAGCGCGACAATTACGAGGTACTTCATCTTGGCTGTGTGCCGAAGCCGTTAAATTTAAAAAAAGAAAAGGTCAAACTACGCGCGCTTTTTTGACAGTTCACGTGCGTTCGCGCTGCACGACTGAGTTGAGCGGTCTGTTTTCGGTTGGATTTATTCTTTGGTTGAGGGAGGGGATTGAATGGTAGCCCATAGAGGGGTAATTTTTTTAATGAGCACCGATGCCTCAGGGCTGTAGTTGCAAAATCTTTTTCATTGTTTTCTTGTTTCGCGTGAATCACGATGGTTTTGAAAACGGAGAACGAAAGCTTTGCTAAATGTATCGCACGAACTTATTTAAAACTAACCAACATTTAATTCAAACCTTTCTTTTTTTCTTGAATCACATTTTTTAAAACTGCAGTGACAGACGTCTCCTCTTTGTACTGATCACCTACAGGACGTTTCGTTTCTGAGATAATAAAACCTTTCACCGCTGGATGTTTCGTCTCGTAATGATAAGTTCAAAGGAAATTTACCTCAGCTAGGCATTATTTTAATTTTATTGGTTCTAACTTAACTTAAACAATTATTTTGTGACTTTATATGATTTAAAGACACTAACCCCAATCGGCAAGGTTTGCTAGTAACTGTGATCGAAAACATTAAAAGTATTTATTAATATTTTTTTTGTTTCCACGTAATTTAAGATTTATTATATACATTAATTTTCTTTAAGATCCAACATTCTGTTAGTGCATCATCATAATATCAGCCCAGAAACTACCACACCTGGACGCAAGACCTCCCCCAAGGATCTCCAAACCAAATCGGTCCTGCGCTGTCAGCATCTAGCAGCATTTCGGCTATTAAAATAAAGTACCTATTCAAGTGAGTCTGAGTAAGTTCGCCGGAGCTCAAAGAGGAAGGGTTACCTTGGAAAAAAGAGCCTTTTCTTATATGTTTGTCAATATATCACTTCCTCTTGATGTTAATAAGGTTGACAACTGGTTATTTGCGCTACGATTTGGTATTACAAGCGTAACGTATGTAACGTAACTTACCATAAGGCTTTGATTGCTTGCTCGACATCCTTATAGGAAATCAACCACTATAAAACAAGGATCGTGACGTGGTGATTAGCTTCATACATACATAATTCTTAAAATATATTCACAAAAGACGCCTTCAAGCCTTACTTTGATTTGAAAGAATATAAATATTTTTCCAGGAGTTGGTAACTAGTGCTAAGATCAGCAGCCCAGATATGAGTTTCAATCTTCAATGCATATAGAAAACCGAATTAAAACACTAAAATAGTAAAAATAATTTCTTATTACTTCTGGAAACTAATTATATCTAGAACCTTCAACTCAGAAAAAAATAATTTTAAATTGTATAATTTATTTAATTAATTTTTCCTTCTTAATGTCTCAAAGTCGTTTTTGAGTTTAGTTCAAAACTTATTTTTTTCTCAATTTTGAGTAAGTTTCTAAGATCAAAGTTAGATCGATGACCGTCAGTATTGACAACTTAACTGTCTGTTCATCATTTAGTATTCGGTAACTCCAGAAAAAAAATGTGACGTGCTTATTCAATTGGAAGGTTGGTTCTGTTTCCTTGGTATACCTTTATTAGATACTGGTTTGATGACAAAGAAATCACTTCAGAAGTACACTACATCGAATAAAAATGAATTTTGAAAATCGGCATACAATTGACAGAGACCGGTGAACATATTAAACAAATATACCTACAGTTTCAGCAAAAAATACTCAGAGCTGATAAAACAAAAAATTGTCATAAATTAAAATCTGACATTTGTTGGAGATATCGAGTAACATATATTTAAAAATTATTTGAGACGTTCCACCTTTGTAAAGTCGGTTAAAGATTGGCTGCAGATGTTACTGGTATTCACGAAGTCGCGGAAGTCCAGCCCAGTTGCTTTTCCAATTGGGCTACTGAAGCATCAAGTTACATGAAACGCCATTAATGTGTTTTATCACCCGCAGCCATGATTTCAAAATGGCAGCCCACCAGTCGTATCAAGTTATGTTAACCACTTACCATCAGGTGGGCTTCTTGACATAAAAAATGCACCAACACATTAATTTAAAAACTGAACTATGTAAAAATATATCTTTGTACTATAAGGATTGCATTATAAAAGATGGAATAATGAAAGAATGCGCTTGCGCATGCCGCTACTTAATAAAACTTAGTTATATTAAATTTATCTTTGTCGTAATAAATGTAATACTCTGTATTACATTTATACAAAGTGTAATTTAATATAGTGTCATATGTTATCAATCTATTATGTTGTCTAAACTGTTTGAACATGCTGATTACTCATTATACTGGAGTTACATCCCACACTTATTGTATTTTGTATCTGTTTTGTGAAGAAAATAATATATATAACATATATATTAATAAATGGTAAGTGCCAATACTAACAGTATCCAGAAAGCGTTATCTAATACATTTGACGTCACGTAAAGCATTTTTTATATAATCATTTTAATATACTACTTGTTCCGGTTAATTTTGTGTCACCTAGAAAATATCATTAATAGTATCAATTTAAAATACGGAAATTGGCGGTGGGAGAAATGACATTTTACGTTTAGAGAGGATTTTCCATACTAAAATTTTATTTAGGATTTTTCCAGTTAATTTAATTTTTAAACTATCCCTGAATCAAACCAAATAAAACACGATAAAAATTATTGAAAATGAGCAAGTTATTCTTGAGTTATAGGGAGACTAACGAACGTCAATGTATGTAATCTATGTTTGAATAAATATATGTAACCGCATTTTTTTAAATAAAGCTCAGCAAATGACTCGACACCACCTGATGATAAGCAGTAGAGGAGTACTTTATATGTGAAGATAGCTAGTGAAGCAATCGACATACTGTCCTATCCACCCTCACCTTGCCGGCCCAAAATGTGCTTTTTCATGCCTCTTTTAAAGGAACCCATGATGTATGAAGTAGGGAATACGTATGCCGGTAAGGAATTCCACGCTCTAGCTGCGCGACAGAGAAAGGAGTCACAAAATCTCTTAGTGCGCAAAGTAGACGTGGCAATAGAGAAGGAGTGACTCCGACAAACAGAAGTGACATAACTTAAAAGGTTAATCGTATCTTAACAAATTAAGTTTACGTGATCTAATAGTTCATTGAAATTAACATATCTATACATACATATATACGTTTATACATACATATCTATATCTTTACTCATCTGGTAAAGATTATGAGTTTGCATTCTCTGAAACTACTGGTTGAAATTGAATTTTTTTGCATTGTATAGTACATTTATAGGTTATAACATCGTGAGCGGACTCCAAGCGGACGCAGCCGCAGGCGGAAGCTAGTGAGTCTTTAACACTTAGCTTATCTTCCATGAACACCATTTATTGAAAGTAATCCGAAGACACTAGAAGAATAGTCGATCTAGTGATCACTAGAAGAATGACATTAAAAAGCACGTCTTTAAGAAGATATCTTCTTAAGTCATACCAAATTAGCAATATTCAATAATATTTTATCACCATTTCTTTAACTATAACCATTTTTTACAAGCAAATTCTTTATTAAATAAATTTATTACATCAAGAACTCAAATTGGCATTAATGACTTTAAAAAATATGAAACTTATATTATTTATTATAATGTTCCACGATGATATCTTTCAAACCGCTTTTGAGTTTAGAACAACTCATTGTATCATGGAACAACCCACCCCATGTTAGAGTCTGTTCTTCCACAATTTATTAATAAATAAATGAGTCTACATAATTTGAATATAGAATTAATTTTGTACACATATATATACTTAAGTAATCAAATCCAGTCCTTTTTAACTTTCAAGAAAGAACGTGGAAAAAATATGGTATATATAATTACTCCCCAGACTCAGCCTATGTTATATTCGAAAGCATATTTAAGTCATCAACATTACGTCCTCATTGCAAAAATAAAAAAAACACAAAAAAAAATGTAAATACATAATACCTTTATTGTGTTTCAATTTAACGTACCGAATTAATTAACGGCTTTTAACTGAAAAATATATTTCAATAGAGTGTCAACACGCTAAATTATGCACAGAAAACATATTTTCTGTGTAGTTGACAAGCTTTTTTAAGTTAACATCATCACATCAGCCGAGAGTGCTCTCTGCTGGATATGGGCCCCTGCCTCTCTCAAGGATCTCGAAACCGATTGGTCCTTCGTTGCCCGCATCCAGCGGTTTCCCGAGACTTGTACCAGTCGGTGTACCTAATGGCTTCATTCCAACGCTGCGTCTCCCGGTACGCTGTCATACGCTGTGTAATCGAGGACTTTCCCACCACAACAGTCGCCAGTCCTCTTTGTAATTTTTTGGAACCCTAGTTCTGTTGCAAATCTTAAAATTTCTGATTCAATCACGCGGAAAAACAAAATAATAATTTACAAAATAGACTCCATTTTGAGCATTAATTAATAAATATCATTATATAAAATTAATTATTTTAATTACAATAATATTTTGCCATTAAGAAAGTAAATAATATGATAATGTATTTGTAAGTAATAAAATTATAAACGTTATAATTTTCAACGAACTTTGTTATATTTATTTCGCCACTTTTAGAATTAATCTTATGAAATGTATAAATTGTATAAATCTTTTTATTTTATTAATAATGATTACACTTCATTCTGTACCTATAACAGTTCATAAAAAAACCTATCAACGACCTCCCGTCAGTCGTTCTACCGTAACCGAAGATCGTTCATTCACTCACAACGTTTGTTCAACCGAAAATATTGACCTAATTGTTGTAAACAATTGTAACAATAGTCTATACTAGTTGTTATGAATGCGACACGTTTGGTTACTTTTTTCCACTAAATGTATCGATACATTATTCCTACATAGATATCGATAATGTATCGATCCAACATTTATATCACGTAAAACAATTAGCTAACATGAAGAAGAGTGAAGGTTTTTTACTTAGGTATTTAAATCTAATAATATCTATATATATATAATGTCAAAAATATACTAGTATAACATACTTTTTTGATGTATATAAATACCTCCCATACTATACAAGCGATTTACGTTAGACGATATATTTGCAGATGACACCTCATTAATTTTGACAGAACTAAAACTGACTGGATGTAAACAATGCCACTACAGAAGTGCTATGCTGGTTAAAAATAATAATCTATTGCTTAATTCAAAGAAAACCAAGTGTATGAAATTATATATTATTTATTTATACATATTAAATGTAAGGCAGGTTGACACATTACAATTAATGTAGAAAATATTGAATGTGTGGACTCAATTGTATTTTTAGGAATAAAGTTAGATTCAAGGCTACATAAATATCTTTATCTTATCCCTATCTTCAAGCTAAGTTCAACTGCTTATGCTGTTAAAAAAATCAGGTCCTTATGCGATGTTGAAACAGCAAAACTGGTTTACTTATTTATTTCCACAGTGTTATGTCATATGGCTTGATATTGTGGGGCACAGCTGTTAACATTTAATATGATTTAATTTTACAAAAAAGGGCTGTGTGTGGCATCTGCAGTCTCAAGCCACGTGACCAAGGAATTTGTTTAAAGAAATTAAAATATTAACTCAATATATATATGCTAATATTTTATCTGTTTATAAATATTTATTAAGAAGAGATTCTCATAGCTTTGACACTAGGAATTAAAACAAACTTGCTGTTCCAAACTTTAGACTTCACAAGGCTACACCCTCTGACATAGGGAAATTCACACATTTATAACAAACTCCCGCCAAATGTAACTGAAATGCCTAGACACAATTTAAAATTAATAAAAAAAAGCTATTAAAACGTTCAGGAATATTAAGATGATAAGAATGCGTGAACCAGTTGAATTGTTATGAATTGACAATATGATTTTATATTGAGTGTCATAAGCACTATTACCATACATTATTGTATTTTCTTTTACATTTATGTGAATGGAAATATTAAAAACCGCAATCATTTTACCTGTTTTTAGATTCGTAGTATTATTATTGACTGTAGATTTTAAGATTTTTCAAACAATTTACAATGGCGTGTAAAGGGAAAGACAAATCTGCTGAGTTACTTGCCTGTTCTTCTCGGGACAAGACCACCCGGTAGATTTACGAAGAGATGGCTTAGATTTACGTTCAATAAGTCTATATATGTATAGCAAAGTTGAATAAAATATTTCGATTTTGACTTTGATGCATATAATTTTGATAAAAGTTAACCTGAAACTGACGTCTGTACTGGGAGTCCTGTATGATAGACTACCATCTACTCTCCACCTTATACGCATTAATATATATATATATATATATATATATATATATATATATATATATATATATATATATATATATATATATATATATATATATATATATATATATCCTAACATCATAATTAAGTAATAATCAGCCTGCAACAGTCCACTGTTTGACATAGGTGTCGCCAGTAGCACACCACTTAGTATGATCCCAAAGTAGCCCCATCCAGTTATTCCAACCACTGCAAAGATCGTCACTCCACCAAGCCTGAGGACGCTCTACACTGCGTTTGCTGAAACGCGATCTGCCTGAGCCCTACACTGCGTTTGCTGAGCCGAGGTCTCTCTGAACCCTACTCTGCGTTTGTTGAGCCGTGGCCTGCCTGAGCCCTACACTTCGTTTGCCGTGCCACATTCTTCGTTAAAATTATGTGAATATTTTTCATTAACACGGAAACTGCAATTTATCCAAATGCGATGGTTATCAATAACTAGATATACTTAATTATGTATGCTGCATAATTTTTTTATGAATATTCATTACAACACTAATTATAATTGTTAAGTAATAACACCATTTAGTGGACGTTATGCAATTATTGTGATGGATTTACTCAAATTCTGATTAAGGTATTTACTCAATATGGGATAGTCTCATGAGCATCTTAAATCTGAAGCAGCCGCCTTCTTTTAACAAACGCAAAATCTTCTGCCTGCCTTACATTAAGCTAAAACAGAATTATATATTCCTATATATTCTTAATCAAAACTAGCTGGCAGAATTGTTATCATAGAACATTGTGATTTTTAAAAAGAAGAACTAAATCAATTCTGCCCAGGGCTTCGATCTCAGATGTTTTTCTGAATCGCCAGACGTACTTTATAATCAGTGTTCTATTTTGAAGTAGTAGATTAAAAAGTTGCACAAAACTATATAGCAACACACGGTACATTACACAAATATGTGATGGTTAATGGCCATAGCATCTAACAGATGCTATGGCCATTAACCATCACATATTACTATGCCACAATCTTCAACAGTATTAAAACACTTGTGCGGAATATATATGCTTAATTTTACAGTGTGGAAACTGGAGGCCACAAATGACATTAAAACAAAACATTACTACTACTAGTAGCTTATACGAATATTTTGTAAGTATCAAATAATACTATTGATTTGAAAATTTCTTAACATTTCTACGAAATTTCAATGCCAATGTTGTAATGTTACATTGTATTGTCCACGTTGTATTAAAACAAATCTATTGTATCGTGAGTTCGTAAGTTTGGGGTAAAAATCAACATTGCCAAAATGAATAATGTGTTTGGGCAAAATTCAATTGATGAATTAGGTAATAATCATTAGGTGATTCATGATAAACTAGGTAAAAGGTCAAGGTATCAAGTCGCGTGTGCGCCCAGTTTGAGCATGCGGAGGATAACGCTCAACACACCCGGGAATAATTTCCGTTATTTGGGACACAGAGTACGGAGTTGGAACAAATTTAGGAATATTTATTTATTCCTAGTGTGGTTCTGTCCATATTCAGCAGTAGCAGGTCTTAGAATGTTGTGGCAGCCTTCGCTGAGGCTGTTACGATGGAAAATGAAGCTTGGAGAGAGCCAGATAGCCCTCTCTGACCTTCTCTGACCCGTGCCGAAGCTACCGCATCGAGAGTTGGAGGCACTACTTTTTATGAGAGTAGCTACCTCAGCCTGGACGTGGGGTAGGTTGGGACCGAGATCTTGACCTTCACACTGCACGGGCAACCTTTGAACAACCACGGAAACAAAACCAGGAAAAATGAGCTCTATACACTTTCCCTTCATTAAGAGGAAGTCATTTTGTCGTAGGAGGCACAATATTAGTTCCCTGGACGTATTTAAGCGATAGAGAAGCGTTTTAGGTGGTTTGAGCCCGAAACGACACATTATTTCTTCGGATAGTTACATATGGGCATTGAAAAGTCTAGTTAATAAGTGTGATTATGAGAAATTTATTAACAGTTCTAATATTGTCTGTAACATCATAGAGTTTATATTGAGTGAATTGGAAGCATAGCTTGAAAATCAGATTAATAAAAATAGAATCAAGCTATTTATTATCTTTCAACTTCGAAACTTATACAGCAGTCATTGTAATCAGTGCATGACTATGGTTGGTTGCGGTACAGTTAAGTGGGACGACTTAGATCACTTAGGTGATGTTGGGCAATATTAACAACCTTCGTAAAGTATTACTTATGTTATAACATCCTTCGGTGTTTCATGCTTCAAGGCGATAACTATCGTAATAATTCTAAAAAGCGTAAATATGGTTTGAAAGACAGTTTAGAAAGATGACTAAACTAGGCAAAAATTGACAAAATGTTTTAATTTTACGGATTCCAGCATTTCCAAGTTAATCAGGACTGACAATAATCGAGTCTAAATCTTTATTGTAATGTAAATATTTAGAATGCTTTAAAAATTCAAAATGTCTGCCAGTGTGATGTGATTGACCAAACAAAACATTTATGGTTCACAGACACCTGTTGAATAGATGTTTTGACATCCTGATGATTTATTTGTTGTTTTACTTGGAAAAGTGATTCGAGGCGAAATGAAATTCCATGAAACATTGCAGCACACTCAAAACGCAATAATTTTATAAGTTCACAAACAGGTGTTAAAGATATCAAGAAGTAACGTACATTAAACATATGTTATTGAATTTAAAAAAGAGTAACTTGGACAAAATCATTTCAGCCATGTTCATCACTGTTGTCTCTAGTTACATACATATAAATAATGAGGAACTCTTTGGTCCTCCGTGCTTCGGAGGAGCTTTAAACCGTCCGGTTGCTACGGCAACTGCTTTTACCCACCAATGTGAGTGCAACATTGAAAGTACGTATTTTAGTATATATATATATATATATATATATTTATATCTAATAAGACACATTATACATTTGGAAGTACTTTTATATGTAAAACCTTTTGTAGTTAATAATCATTGCTTACACTTTCACGTTGAGTGGTTCCACTGGAAACCATCGCGAAAGTATTTTATATCTTGTGTCATAACGCTGAGTGGCAACTATTTTGGTATCATATGATATATTACTAATTGTTGTCTTTACATCTAGTTAGTAGTAGATGTTTAAATTGTAATTTATGTTTTTATCAAATAAAATATTTTCTTTCTTCTCTTTCTATTCATTTAATGACAAATTGAATTCTTGTCTTTGATTAAATACTTAAGCGGTATTCCATGCGGAGTTACCCTGACGCTGTCCATTTGTAAGTCAATTTCATGGTTGTTTTCTAGCCATCTGAACAGTTTATTTGATCTTTATAGATTAAAACTTTTTTCAAACGATCATTATAATGTAAATGAAGGAAAAACCTTGCTAGCTTGCTTAATTTACTCAGAAGGTTTTCCTGTTTGACTTTCCCAAGAATCTATGAATTTTATATGTTACCTAGAATCATTAATACAATGCAAACACATCTATAATAAACTTCCTTCTACCTCTAAAACGCTGATCGTAGATTTATTTGTTCTACGAAAAATGAAAAACTCAAGTTAGAAAAAACATTTGTGTATACAACAATAACCAGGGGCAATACTGAAGTACCTATCAAACAGGATTATTTTCTGTCACTCGATGTTATAATTGTATCATTATAAAGTCATAGAAAAGCAGCATTTGATTATTTACGATTACAATATTTTCCTCATTTTAGAGTCCTAACAGACTAGGATCATATTAGTCACGCTCAATGCTAGGCATAAGCATCGCTGCATTTCACATATATTCCTTTCATCACTTCAATTTATGGCAATTCATCGCTTTGGATTGCCTTAGTTCGAAACAAATATATGTATTTAAAGAGAAACGTCTACTTAAAAGTTATTGTCCAAAAGTAGCTGTCACTAAAGTTCAAATACGTGCAGAGTATCCGTTCAGTCGCAAGTGACGCATTTGGTGTAGTGATTTGATTGTTTGGTCACTGCAAAAAGCTTCTAACGCAGACGAATGGTGAATCACTAATTCTTAAAAAATCAATTCTGCTGAATCTTTTAGACTTACAGAAACAAGTAGCAAGTAACCTCGCTAAGAAAAATGCAAGTTAGTTTAATTATTTCGCTGCTTACTTTCATGAAAGTTTACTTATTTCAAGTTACTTCGTCGTATATGTTTACTTATTGTATTAGTTTGAACTATTATCTGGTATTAAATTTGCTCGATACAATTTCTTAATCCACTGGTATAAGCATAATCTTATCGAATGCTTTTGAGATGACAAAAACAATACTGTTTTCATAAAAAAATACAAAACCACATTTGATTACAAACAAAACACGTAATCCCGATGTGAATCAGATTTCAACAATGATTAATAATACCAAATTAAACATAAAACATGCTAAAATCATACAAATTTAAAACAAAGGAACTAGATTGCTACCTTGTACGACTCCGAAAAAAAAACAATATGATTCCGACCTTAATACAAGGGTCATATTGTAATGTGCGCAAGCGCCATGAAAAACTATGATCATTACGTGTAATACAAACAGCCATTGTGTTCAAAAACATACCGGTGGGGAATTTGAATCAAACCTTTATTTTTATGTTACTTTATAAAAACACATATTTCATGGAACAAATTGAAAATAAATAGGATACAAGTGCTAATATAATTTGAAGATTAAATTGTGTTATAGAAATGTAAATGTATCTTTAATGACATTTTATAACTACTTTTAGGCGTTATCTTGTAGCAAAGTTTTTAAAATAAAGTAGAAATAGGTAAGAAATTTTGAAGTTTCGAGAAAAATCTAAAAAATAGACGAATAGTGTATGTTGAAAGTACGAATACAAACAGAGAGTATTGTTGCCATAATATTGGCCTTGAAATCTGGAATCTAAGGATAACATTTTTATTAATATTTCTTGGCACGCAGTTCATAGTTGGATCACTTAATCATTAAATTAAAGTATTTTCTACATTTTCATCACTCGAAACGACAAGAAGCGGGTTTCTGAGGTTGTTAGAGCTTTGCTTCCGTTTAAGAGTACTTTGTTATTCATTTTAGCTAGTGTCCTCTTTCACGACTACCAACCGTGCTGTTTGAAATCATAAAAAAATTAATTACCACTTTAAGATGTATTTTGTTAACAATTTTAACCTTCAGTATAATCTTTCGTATGCATTACATCCTAAGTATTCATGCTGTATTCATAAGATACTATAAGCTAACACACTAATGTACTTACTTTTCCACTTTGTTATTATATTGATTTATTTGATTCACAAACAAAAAACGCATAACGGGTTCGGCTTTACTTTTCTGCCGTATGTTTTCACTGACAACATTCATTTTTATTATCAAGTAAAAAATACTCAGACACATTGTTATATTTCCTTTATGCTGCTTAAATTGACATATTTATAGTGGCATTGGGCCCATTTTAACTTTGAAGATCTTACGTTTTAAGGTTTATACTATCAAGGTAAGATAACAGGACAAGTCCTGCCTAAGTAAGATTTCTCATGATTGATTCTTAAATGTTTTTGATTATGAGATCAACATCAGTTGTATAGTTTCGTTGTCCCAGGTCGTTACTGCTGTTTTTAAATCCAAAAAAAGACACGTTTGCGTTTGGAAAGGTGGAAGTAGCTATGGCAATATGTCAAATACTGCACTAACTATATAAGCATATGGATTCCTCTTATTATCAGGCACTGTGGAGCTGGAAACTCGCTTTACTGGTGCTATCGGTAGCTGGATAGTGTTGATATATAATTCAATGAATTTCTGAGTTAGCTCACAACAACTAAAATCTCAAGGCGTACTTTACGCAGTAGACCAATCTGGACTGAGGTCGACCTCTGGATACCGTCAATTCCGGATAATTTAGAGCAATGATCTTTACAGTGACGATCAAAAGAAATTAACAAATACGAGTGATTTGTATAGGATATTATTTGAAATGGGAAGGCCGAATTCAAATGATTTAAACCTAACTCTTTGAAAAATGTAACAAATATCTATCAACAGTAATATTGTCACGCGATAAAGTAAGTTACGATGTCGAAATAGGTTGATAGGTTGAAGGTACTCTGGTGAATTACTTTGGCAGAACCCAGGTCATTCCCGTGAAGTAAAATGGAGATACAAGGGAGTTGAGCGGATAATGAGGCACTGGGTTAGTTCCTAATAAAAACTCTACTAAAGAGGATTTGCATGCAGAACATAAAAATTTATTCTGACACCGACAGCAGTCAAACTGTTGAGTTTAGTCAATTTAATTACGCAACGGTTGTTCATCAATTTCTAATAGCGGAAACTATTTTTCTCTTCTTTGTCGACAATAGTAAGTTATATAAATGTAAGTTTTAACCCATTAGTTCTTGTCACACAGGTGTTAATGTCAGGCAAGGAGTAAATATTCGTAATTGGAAAGTTTTTATTAAAACCTTTTATTATATGGCTTTGAATCCGGATGTGGAGTTAGAAAGCAAAAAAGTAGCCAGTAATTACAGCAAAATAAGAGGCATTAACGTCGCTCGTCTCCAGAATGTCAAAGAACCAGTACTACGTGATTTCTTGAAACTTCTGGTGTATGGAAGCGATGTTTCCAAAAAGTATACTGTAGGAGACGACGTGCGATGATGAGACTATGATAACATTAGTTTAAAATATTATAATTAATAGCCACTGAAATATATTCCTATTTTCATCGAGATTAAAAAAACTGTTCTACTCGTCTAGTCTATGATTTTAATTTTTTTTTATATTAAGCTAAGCAAATGACTCGACACCACCTGATGATAAGCAGTAGAGGAGTCCATATGTGAAGATAGCTAGTGAAGCATGCGACATACTGCCCTAGCCACCCCTCACCTTGTCGGCCCAAGATGTGCTTTTTCATGCCTCTTTTAAAGGAATCCATGTTGTATGAAGTAGGGAATACGTATGCCGGTAAGGAATTACACGCTCTAGCTGTGCGACAGAGAAAAGAGTCACAAAATCTCTTAGTGCGCAAAGTAGACGTGGCGACAGTGAAGGAGTGACTCCGTAGACCAGCACGCGTACTCCTGAGTATGAAAGGAGAGGGAGGGATAAGGTCGAAGAGCTCTTCAGAGCACTCTCCATTGTACAAACGATAAACGGCACTAAGCGACGCTATGTCGCGACGCAATTGCAGAGGCTCTAAGTCTAGGGTGTTCGTTACCTCCGCATCGCCCATAATACGCATAGCTCGACGCTGCAATCTGTCCAGAGCATCTGAGCGTAACTGGAGGTAAATTTCAAAAAAGTAAACCATATAATACTATGGCAGGTAAAGATCTGAATCTGCTTACTTCACAACGATATTTCCTTGAGCAGATCCACAACAGTGGGAAAGGCAAACAAAGTGGACATAGTAAGAGTAGAGTGGAGAAAAGAAAGAAAATAAGTTTCACTGAGAGGCTTGTTGGCGATTCGAACTATCTTCGATAACGAAAACAAAGCGACTTTCGGCGTGGTCAGCCCCTGAATTGGTCAATCAAAGTTTCTTATCTCAATCTCCTCCGCGCTTTATGTACTTCACAATCGTTCCTACCGTTATAGAGCACGGATAGTAATCTAGCTAATGCTCGCAATAATTCGCGAAGCCGATTAAGAAGCCATTTGAATTGGTGTTGCATTTCCATGGATAGAGATGGAATCTAGATAAAAATACGTCTGCGTCTGCGCTTATCTGATTGATTATGTCCAAGTTATAGCTCACTTTCAGTCACGACTGAGGGACGATTCACACGAATCCGTGCTGATGCCATAGCGTTCTTGTTTTAGGAGATTGACCATTATACTTTTATAAGGAAATATTCATTTCTTTTTTTATAAAACGACGTCATTTTATAATACGTATTAGCCATTAATGAATCCTCTGATTTTCAATATACCACTGTTTATAAAACATTATTTCAAGTACAAAAAGGTGTAACACTATTATCACTAAGATAGATATGTTTACTATACAAATGAAGTTAGCCAAACCTTGTGCCATTAGGATTTCGAAATAAAAGATATTCTATAAGTAGATGTCAAAGTTCATCCGATTAACAACCGACTTAAAAACACTAAAAAAGAAAAAATACATACTTTTAATGTTAACCAATCACAAAAAACCAAACTTGGTAAAAAAGGACCACCTCAGGAGTATACTATATGGAATAAAAAAAGAATTATGCAAATTAGTTTACGATTTACAAAGAAATCGATCAAAATATACAAAAATGAATACATACAGGCGAACATAGAATTTCCTAGTCATAGTTAAAATGAATTGTTTTGTGCAAAACTGATATAAAATGTTATAGTAATTATCCATGTTTTGCCCCGCATTGCCACGTATCGGTGTAAATGACCCAAGTATTCTAGAAAGTAAGGAAGTTCGTAGAGAAGTGAAAGATATGTGAGAATTATTTTAATTGCGCCTGATTCTTAATAGCTCTGTTATTTAAAAATATTTTTAAAGTATTCATATTACTAGACACATTTCCATGTGTTTATTATTATTATTTTTTCCTCACAGATGTGTTGAAAAATATCGTATATAACTGGTGAGATTCACTGAGGTACACACTTGGCTAAAATACGCTCTTGCATACGGTTCCGGCTGCAACATAACCGGCAGTTCCGGCGTAAACATTTCCCCATGAAAATTCTAAGGTGAAACTTAAATATCACTCTTTCTCTCAACTTTGGTAACCTGGAATGCAGCACAACGTTAAACTGTAGGTTACAATATATGATGTAACAATACATATTCATAGAATTTCGCATACCACATTCATTAGGGTTGATAGTAAACGAAGATAACTTTGGGCCACTTTTCTGACATGGCTACCTAAAACAGGAGTGTATAGCTATTGATATGTATCTTAATTCAGACATAGTTTCTAAATGCCTACCTGAACTGGACAAATAGGGGCAATTTAATTGAAACATCCCCACCACGTCGCTTTCTCTTTACCGTGAGTTAGAGTGAGTGAGTTACTAATTACGCTGACTCTCACTCCAACCACGTCGGGAGCTGACTTCGAAACTAAAATAAATTTCTCTAACGTCGTAGGCATGTGTTTTGCAGAAAAAGCTGAATATTTCATAAATGTTTTTTTCATTATATAATGTATGGTGTAGTTATTATTTGGTTTCCCAGTTTAGTACCGTAAATATTATTTTGATTTCTTTTTTCATTTTCATTACCATCAAATTTTTGAGAATTTTTCTCACATGAAAATATGATTTTTTACTTCACACAACATATTTCGTTACAAGCTGTACTTGACGAGCTAAGATTCAGTTTGACACAGCGAGAACGCGACGTAGCGAGAGTCGGTCAAACGTGACTCACAATAACAGAAAAGCGACGCAACGGGAATGATTTTTTTTTATTTAGTGGGTGCCTTTGGTGGTAGACGCATAAAGATTTTTTGGAATTTAAACCAATATTTTGATTTATAATCCTTTAAATTTACTTACAAAAATTGTCTGTCACAGCGATGGAAACAGGTTAACAAACTTAGCGACGGATTCGCTTAACAAAATAAATTTTGTTATTGTTGTCTCAACATCCTTAAATGTAGATAGATGGTCGCCAGATAATTAATGTGGTTTGAAATAATTAACAAATTACACGAGCCGTGCTGATTTAATATTATCACGCGTTATGTAATATTAAAGACGAGATTGCATATAGATTACGAGAATAATGGGTTAATTATTGCACGGTCTGTTAGGGTTGAGTATAGAACTCCGAAATTGGCCAAAATATATTACAACATCAAAATTAAAGTAGGACCATGAAATTAACTTCGCTTCGGTTACTTTGGGTATGGTTTCCAAGAAACATAGACAAAATTCAACCTTTTATTTAGACGATTAAAAACTTTTTTTTTAAATATTCAGGTTCTTTGTAGAAATTCAAAGATTAACTCTTCAAAAAGCATTTATATATTGATTTGACAGAATTACATTCCTAGATTTGTTGGAGTCGTGCGAAAATGTGTTATATGCAAACAAAATATGTTAAAATAGTTATCTATCTATATATTAGTGTGGTGAGTTTGTTTTTTACAAACATGTAGAACGTCGGATTCTTAATGAAAGAAACACGAAAGAGTAATTAATAATTTCTAATTATAGAATTCATAGTAAAAGACTCGACACCGTCTGATAGGAAACAGTAGGAACATTCAACATGCTAGCTATATATAGTTAGTGAACCATGCGATGTACATAGCCATCGCCACCTTGCATGTACAAAAGGTGATTATTGATGTCTCTTTTAAAGAACCCATATTGTTTGAAAGATGATATATGTGTGTATTCTCTACATTTATTATCAAGTATAACTTTTTATTCTCTCATCATCTTAAGCTTAACAATTACATTGACATTATATGCATGTGACACAGGTGCATAAGATAGTGGGAGACTGGAGTCTGAACTAGGCAAGTATTTTGCCTGTATTTCAGTAAAAGTATAATCACAAAATACTAATTTATATCCATTCTGGGCTAGGCATTTAGGCGTATGATGTAACTGGACGGACTTATATTGTTATTTTATATTATTATAGGGATCTTACCCAACTAGTTCTCCGAAACGAGTTGTTCGGTCTGTGGGGCTACAAAATGTGCACTTAATATCCTTGAACTGTTGATTCAAACATAATCAGTAGCGGAGGTGACACGAAATGAAGATACAATAATATTACACCCTATAAGCCCTGAACATATAGAACCATAGTTGTCGCAAGGGTATCATGGATTTGCAAATTAAAAGTTGGTATGTGTTACGGACTTTTGGACGGCGTTGCTGGCCGCTATTGTCTTTGACTAAAACTGACTGATTTGACATGGGCCAGGACTTGACACGTTTGATCGTACTAAATTAGATTTCGCTCGCGGCTTTGTTATTTTGTTATTTTATGGTGATATTTTTAAAATATAGACCGTTCAGACCTGACGATGCCTTTTCCTCTTCAGTATGTACTCTGCTTCAACTTTGATCTATACAATGAATAAACAAAAAAAATAGAATAAATAGAATCTTAGTATTGTACTATTTTATTCACATTACATGTCACTATTTTTTTCATGATAGTATCTGTCATGGCGATGATAATTATTAAGGGTGGGACTGTAACGGACACCAACTCCTAGTCTACCAGCACAGAAATACAATATCTCTGGTTGAAAACGTATAAGGACTTACCAAATCCCTGTTGTAAGCTTATATTTTTAATTAATTTTCTCAGAATTCGCGCTATCTGCTTCTCAGAACTTAATTCAATAATGGCAATCTCTTTTTTACGTATTGCCAACTTTCAGGAAAAAGCGACTTCTCTTTCTTTTTAGTATTTTGTTCCGAAATGCCTTGTCAGTGCAATCGCGACAACAAAAAAGGAAAAGTAAAAACGGACCAATTCGAAGACATTCTGTTAGATTAGAGTTAGTTATTTTTGCATGACATTCGCATTTCGTTATTATTTTGGCATAGGATTTTCAATAATACAAATTCATTGCCTTAAAGTACTGTATGTTGATTATATTTGTGAACGAAATCATATATACTTATTGTAGGAGTACCTTTAAATACAAATCATTTTTCAAATATTCCTACATACATTAAATATAAAACATGAAAATATTAGATATTATTATTACCAATTAGTACCTATATACAAGATGGTGTTACCATAAACAATTTTAAGTTTGTAGTTTTGATTATTTACGCACTAACTTTGATTTTGCTAACTTCAAAACTATTTACAGTACTATTTCTACCGTGTTATTGTGAGAGTTAAGACTGTGGGTGTCTTTTAGAACAGCCCAGAAATTGCATGTATATAATCTTCTTCCTACCTTTAAGGTACTCCCACGCACTCCCACGTGACCTTGTATAATGTAACGTTCTTTGTCAATATGTTATCTTTCGCTTGATTATGTAAGCGAACGTTATACGTTACATATAACATTAGTTAACATTTGTAACACTTTAGCTCTAAATTTAGGGAAGCTAGTGGCACCTGATGCCGGAATTATTATTTAGCTATCGCTAGTCTTATGGCCACAAATATATGACTCACGTGGTAGAAAGTACAGTAACAATGACGTCACGCTTGCTCTTAGGTAATGTGATCCCACCTCGATGTCAATATGATATGTTCCCTGATTGGCTTTTATTACTTTTAGTGTCAACGTGAGATGTATTGGCATCATCAACAGATTAATGATAAAATACCCCACGGGGAGAAGTTTTACTGTACTAGATCTGAATCCTCTGGTTTCAATTTCGAAGACAATGCAACGATTGCAATGATTGGTTCCTTGATGGGTCAATTAATGATCGATATATGTTATTTCGAGTTCCTCCTTGCTACGGAAAGCTCGTTTAGCCATTGGATGGTTAGCTGTAGGAATAGACCATATGTAAAGATAGCTAGTGCAGAATAAAACACACAGCCCTAGCCACCTCTACCTGTCCTGCCTAAAGTGCCTTATCACACCCCTTTTGAAGGAATCCATATTGTGTGAAGGAGGAAATACGTGTGCCGCCAGGCTTACGACAAATTGACGAGTTACAAAATCTGTTTGAGCATAAGTCGAAGACTACATGAGTTGATTCCATTTTAAAACATTAATAGTTAAATTCGGCTTACACACACAAGGGTTCATTGAGGAACACTTACCCAAGTGAGACGTGTAATAATAAAATCCTATCGCACAAACATCTGATGGATTGGATGTAGTGTGTAACAAAAATATTTACTTTGGTAATATTCATACATTTCGTATGGTTCGTCAAAGTTCGATGGGACTTATCCCATCGATAAAAAAAAACAGAAATAACCATCAAAAAGGCCATAAAAGATTTGTTTAAGATAATGTAGACGAATGACTGAGAATGTCCTAAATAGCAAAATAAAACTCCAGCATCACTTTTTGACCTTTATCCCAATTCTCCTTACATTTACAGACAATATATAAAAAAACAATACACATATCAAAATATATTAAAAAATAAAGACAAAAAATATCAAAGAGATCTTAATTAAACCATTCAGCAACAGATACCATTTACAAAAACGCAATTTTAATATATAGTGTAGTATTATTTACACATATACTACATATAATGATAACAGTAACAGTGTTTAGTACACATATATATATATAAACTTCCGCAGTATAAAATGACAAATTGACAGATAGTGTTCCTTTACCAGCTATCCTAACTTTTTTTGAATTAGTTGATATACATTAAATATATAATCCATTCTATACAAAGATATTGAGGGATTGTGCCTGTTTGATTTCAATTAGCAATGCATTCCACAATCGTACAGTTTTCGTAGTAAACGAGTCTCTATAAAATTTTGTGAAATGCATTAGTGTTGATAAGGTAAGACTCTCAGTTAACCGTAGGATTCGTGCTTGGGTTTTATGAAGGTATTTAAAGCGATCTCTAGGATAGAATGTTTGGATGAAATTGAACTATAAAGGAGGGAAAGTATATGAGCATCCCGGTGAAGAGGAATACGCCTAACCTAACCTAACGCAGCTGTCAAATTACTAGTAATAGTTTCCTAACGAAATACACACGCTATGACGTCATCTCATTGCAGCCACTGTTTTCGGGCGTCCAAAAATGTGTTTTTAAACTTGTAATATCTCGGTAATCTTTCAACCGAATTAAATAATTTTTTCCCAATCTTTGAACACTGGAACATTTGTCAGCTAGCTTTTTTCTGATTCTTCATTGGTGATTCGTCGTAATAAGATGCTCCGCCTGATAACACTACCAAATGTAATGCATCTAATGGATTATTAAATAAAAACGTATTTTGGTTTCTTCTAATATCTGCCATATACGTTTCACAGTTGCTGGTTATTATGTCCTTGACTCCAATTCTCATCTATTATTTATTGTTCAATATGGCTTAGCATGGAAATGGAAATTATACTGTTATGGTCGTATAATGAAGCAATAATAACGAAAAGTAATAATACATTAAATAATTTTAGGCATAACCCAATTAGGCAAAATACAACAGAATGGAGTACATAGATACAATTAAAACCCTGCATCTTAGTACTTCTTGAGCCTTGTATCTTGTACCATCATCAAATCAACCATGCCCACAGCCGGATATAGGCTTCCACAAAGGATCTAAGGAAAAGTGTACCTAGTGCATGATGTGTGTGTGCAGGGCGCTCAAAGATCTGTGAGCGTACTAGTCGTTCCGTTTGGTGAATATTCTACTCGCACGAACTGCAGTGACGCCTCTGATGACGTCATCTACAGTTCACACAGTGCTTACCCAAAAGCGTGAGCACAGTCAAATTGACAGATGTTACATATAAAACGTATTATTAAAATGTTTACGAGATATTATGAAATCTATGAGAAGTATTTTTTTGTGGCACGATAAATTCGAAAGATGAAATTATTTTTAATTTAGTATTATTTAATTAACACTCCACGACATAATTTTGTGTCTCAAATTTTAAATCCGTGGCTCATTAAAATGTTTAGAAATTTATTTTTAGGTTATACTTACGTTGATGTTTCAGAAGCATGCTCACGAACGTTCCCAAACGATAACACTAAAGGGTTGTGTACCAATATAGGATTTTTTGCATCGATGTTCAGAACTCCACAGTGTATATAATAGACAATTTATAATTTATATAATTGTCATAGTTTTTTACTTGTTTTTTCGTTGGTTGTCGTTATAATATTTTACAATAAACATAAGTCCATCAAGCTCGAACATTTTATTTAATTAAGAGAAAGTCTAATACAGTATTTTCCAAATATTAACTTTCACACTCTTTACAATACTTGAGATAAAAGCTTCATGAATATGTGTGAAAAATTATTATAGAATTTGCAACTCAAACGGGGAATCAAAATCAAATAAAAATCATAGGACGAAACTGTTGCGTAATAAAATAAAATCTATTTATTTCCCACATCTTCCTCTGAATCAAATTATAACTCATTTTCCAATATTTATGCACTTATCTTAAAGAAAATTCCATGAATGTAAATTTAGTAAATGAATAAAATAAATAAACTTCACTTAGTAACAATCGAAATTCTGTTAAAATATAAAAAGAGAGCAAACCACTATAGGTTTCTCAGTACTCAGGTAGTTCATATTTTTTTTATATATAATCACTAGGTTTTAAATAAAATCGAGGTCAATTTACGGAAATGAAAACTACGAATCTAATCTAATATGATAAAATTAAAGTTCCAAATTCAAATTCTACAAAATTTATAAGTTCTTACACATCCCAAAAACATAACAAACAAAATATATAAAATATTGGTAACATTAGATACATTTATTATACGCGCCACTGACGTCACATCTTTGCTACCGTAACAGTTCTACCAATACACAGAAAATAGCTAAAAACGTGTTCCATTTCAAGATGAACTGCGATTTCATCATGGTGCTAGTTTATTTAAGCGTATAATAAAATATAATAGCAAATCAAAAATGGAAAATTCGAAGGCGACGCGTTTTAAAACTTCGTACTAGAGCCGCCATAAAACACTTCTTTTGGAAAAAAGGAAATACACTAAAAATATTTTATTTACTCAATGTAAATAAAAAAAAGGTAACGATTTAATAGAACAAAAACAATATAATAATTGGCTATTCAAATTTTTACAAGATCAATAAGACATGACGATATAACAGCTGCCTTATTCATAATCATATTGATAACGAGATACATTAAACATAAAGTATTTACTATAGAGTGTCTTAGGATTCAGATCCATGACTTTTAAAGGCTGAAATATTAAGACTACTAGAGATTTAATTCTCTAGGAATTCTAAAGGAGTTTTACGTTTTACGCTCAGCGTCAAATTCATAGTCACTTTACGTAAAAGAATGAAAGTAATTAGTTCTCCCCTAAATTAAATAGCAAGCCTTTCTTAGCGTTTTCATTAAAAAGAACAATAACTTGAATAGTACATATATGTAGCAACACTAGTAGTAATTTTTTTTAAACTTAATTGCTTGACTGTAAATGATAATGATAATCTTTATTGCCTTAAAGAATGAGTAAAACCAGAAGCAAAATATTGCAAAATATTAGGTGCTATTTAAGACACATATACATGTTATGTCAGCTACGACTATTATTCAACAAATCCAAGCAAAAAGGTCATTTTGTATGTTTGCTGTTTTAAGGTGAGAAAAATAGCATATGCTAAATAACGCTAAGCAGTAATGTGTATTTCCGAACGCAAAAATAATTTTATCTTAAGCTGTCAGTAGTTGGCAGCATTGCGCATTGCTCAACGAGTAAGTGAAACGAAATATTTGTCATAGGATTAAATTTAGAGATAAAAGTTGCTACAAATAAATGAATGAGTGCGCGTAATTAAATTAAGTTGAAATTAAATTTTCTCATAAAATAATTCGAATATTAGCAAGTGCCGTGACGTGAAAATTATTCGTGAAATATTAGTGAAGTGGGTTTCATTCAAAAAATGAATAACACAGAAAGAGTACCGAAAACTACGCCGATTACTGATGATTACGAAATTTCCAACACTGTTCTTGGCCTTGGAATCAATGGAAAGGTATGTCCTGTTTGTAAAATCTTACCAGAATTTGAAAAAGCAACGAAAATTTCAAGTTCTAAATTCTTGTTTACAAATGACGTAAATGTTTAAAATTAGACATTCGTTTACGTTTTTTACACTATTTCCTAAGAGCATTATGACAATGCATTCGTCTTATTGGAAATCGTAATTAGTCAGTTCTTACATAATTATATGGTACGTAAATATTTTTTTGTTATCTAAACAATAATTGTTTGTTCTTTTTTCTTTTTGCCCTTAATATGTGTTTTAATAAAATACTATACTATTACATTCATTCATAGCCTAAAATTTTCGTATTTAAAACTTAATTATGAAATAGTTTTTTAGTTGTATTTTTATTAGTTTTTAATTAAGAACATTTTCATTCTTTCAAAATGGTTTGCAAAACTTGTAAATATTGAATAAGTTAGTTTAAGAGTTAAGCCGAAACAGTAAGATTGAAACTAATTGTTTCTCATATAGAGCTTCATAGTAAAAGTGGAAAATATATAGTACATACAATCCATTTAAGCTTATCCGATAATCTCAGAAATTCGATATTCGCAGAAAAACTGTTTGATCTCTCTTAAATCATGAATAATTTATCAGTTAATACTTTTTTGTTAAAATAAATAAATCAAACTTAGGCCTATGTCTATCTTACTGAAATTTAAATTTTCAACCCTACTTTATGATCACCAAAAGATAAAAATATTATTTAAAATGATAATAATACAAAAATTATGATATTATCTTTAAGCAATGAGCAATATTAGATATATAGTTATATTTTAAAATAACTCAATCATGACTCATCATTAGTACTTGTGATATTATTAAAACATCTTTTTCATTTCATTAACTGTTTGTCTATTAAATTGTTCTTATATATCATTCACTTTTATTCATAAAATTTGGGAGTCCAGGAACAGGAGAAACTGTATTATTATAAAATACTATTGGTCTGTACAGAATATTTTACAAAATGTAAAAATATATAATCCATAGATTTCTAATGTTCAAAGGTTTTTATGTAGTACTACTAATGTTATGTGAAAATGATCGAAATTATTTTTATGAGGTTTATTCATTAGGGTAAAAAACCGCCATTTTTCCTTATTTTTACATTTTTCCATCCAGTATTTTCCTCGTACCAGTACAATGTCATTAAACCACCTATTTATAGTTCTTCCCAAGTATCTTCTACCATCTGGCTGTGGCCATTTGGTACTGCATATTGTCCATCCTATTTTCTGAGTATCTGGCAAGATGGCCTGCCCATTGTCATTTTAATCACTTATTGCTTGCATCTGTCAATTTTGTTTTTGCTATTATAGGTTGTTGTAGTGGTAACCCATTATTTTAATGTTTAAAATCCTTTATCATAACTTTCAATTGAATAAAAGGCTAAACACTTGTCATGATGATAAATATTAGACATTTATTTCATAATAATGAGAGTTGCACAGACTCACTGTCACTTATGAGTATAACTTATGACTTAATTATTTATGAATTCTTTTATAAAGTATTTTTATTGATTTTAAAGCTAATAAAATTATAGAGAAGCTTGTGAGCTGGCTATTTAATTTTATTTTAAATAATTCAAATTAAAAACTTCTGCTCCAGCCCACACTTAATCCATGGATACCTTATTTCACACAGAAAAACCAATATGTAACTTGGGACATTGACCACCCAGTCAGATAATAGTCACAATACTATACACGCATTACTATAATGATAAGTATTTTACGGCACCCTATATGTGAGTGATTGAATGAGTCAACAATCAGTCATTGATTCATTGTATGGTTCTTATCAAGATGACTTAACACCTTCACAGTAACATTTCTATTTATTTTATGATTAGTTGACCTGGTGAACATTTTATATCCTACAATTAAATTCAAAATGTTTACTGATCAGTAATATCCCTTCCATATAAACACTACATGTGTTTTAACTTTAGTAATCCTAAGTGGCAATATAATAAATGATGGTACAAAACTGTATTAATATTTTATTTTACCCTTGTATAAAAGCAAATAAAACAAAGAAAATAATATTAAAATTGGTTGAGCCATCAATAAAATTCATAAAATTTTTGACATATTGAAGCCCATGCACATTTAGAACAACATAATCTACCACATTCTGAAGTACACTGGAAATCTTAATTTGGTTTTAGTAAATTGCATTATCAATTTGATGGCACAGCTGTCATATCATGTGACATTAGAAGATTATAAATTGTCAATAATTTCTTTTTATCTGTCTAAATTGAATTTGATAATTATAATTTTTGCTATCATTTGCCTTCACATAGTAAGTGATTGGGATTGGAACTTAAATTGAGATTAACAGCGTGTTGTCTACAAATTTAGTATCAGACCCAATGTACCTCATCTATCTATAATAAAATTGTACCTATTTAAACCAGGGTCTGATAACGATAATACAAGAAGAAACTATATTTCTGAGATTTGTACTGGTACTTTTGAAAATTAAAGTATTTTAATATTAGTTACCAGAAATAATGAAATAAATACCAGGAATAATAGGAGCTGTTATGATTGTAGGAGAATGTATGTCTTTGTCCATGCTTCCTTAAGAATAATGAAGCCACGGTGGGATACAGCATCACAATAGCTCCAGCATGCTTTAAACTATAAGGTTGGAATGACTTCATAATGGCAGTCAAACCCTCATCAAAAATAAGATTAACAAATAAGCGACAGCCAGCTTTCAGTGTTTAGTTATATGAGTCCTCGTGCTAAGGGACTGCTTCATTTCTCTTATAATTTTTATCTTGCATTTAAAGTAATAAAATAATTCCTTTATTTCTGGCAAAGCCCAAAACAACGATGTTAGTAACGAAACGTAATACAATGTAGGAAATAGACACTAAACTTATAATTATTGTTAATTCATTAACATTATTACACCCACTTTATTCCATATATTACTGATACTAAACCTTTTGCCGGTATATTTTGGCTGTAATACCAGTAAAATTTTGATATCTACTGCTAAAAACAACTGTATAAGAAACCTTATTTTTAGCCATTACTTTTAACATACCGGTATTTCGCTCCCTATTTAAAAAAATACTTTGATATTTTTATGCCGATATTGAATTTGCTGTCCTTGTCTGGAATTTATGATATTACCACAGTAATAATGTCATTACAACGTTTTCGTACTCCACTGAGAGTGGTGTAACCCATAAAAGGAACAGGCAATTAAGGAATTACTGATTGCAAATATACTGAATGTGAAACATTAGTTCTATTTTGTTAGATGTTAATTTCTTAAACTAAGACTTATTATATTAATGAATTAGAATATTCTATATATATATATGGGATTAAACTAATTGTGTTGTGTTCAGCAACACACTGTGATTTTTTGTAATTTAAAAGTAGGTTATCTAAATTAACTGTGAAATTTCACAGTAAAATTTTTTATTCAGTTCTTATCGAATATCATATAGTAGATTGATATTTATTTGTTAAACGTGGGTGGCTTACAAAAGATGTAGTACCAAATAGTTTCACTATGTTTTGCTGTTGAGCATACAATTATTTATATTATGTAGTTGTTAATTTTTATGAATATGATTAATTATATTTTAAAGTCATCAGTAAATTGACTAATAATAATTTATAAAATCAGTCACTGTAGTAATATTTTAGTAAAAAGAATTTAGTAATTTGTGTCTTGTAATGTGCAGAGCATTATTTTTTTTTCATCGGGTATCTATCTTATATACTCTCAGGGTCATCATACCCAGTATACTTATAACAAGGAAATTTTAGAATGTACCCAAGATCATTTGTATGTAGCAGTATTGTATAAGGGTCTTCAAGTCTAGTTTTCGAATTTACAATATCGGCAGTGTTTAACGAGATTTGATTAGATTACTAATGAGCTCAACTAGTAGAAACTAATTACTTTTATAAATTTATTTTTTATTTTTAGATTACTTATTAGTAACATTTAAAACACAGGACTTCCTCAAAAAGAGTTTTGGACAGGTGAGTCTATGACTCGATACATCAACATCACTAGTTCATAGCATTATATAGTCGCAATACTTTATATTTGTTGCATAGTCCTGTGGATGTAAAAAAAATACATAAATACGTTACGTTGAGGCCATGTACTGAGGACAATGGGTGAAACTATGCAAGGTTTTTTCCCCTTTACATAATTAATTAAAGTTGCTTGTGAGATGTCGTAATTTTGTAAAGCCAACTCCTTACTTAAAAACAAGTAATTGAAAATAAATTTTAAAAAAAACTTTAAATATATTAGTTATTTCTAAGCGACAGAGCTAATGAATAAAGAAACCACTTTACAGAAGTGAGAAGATAACATATAGCAAAAGCTTGTAATTTTTGTTTAGAACTTGGAAGTAGTCGTTAGTGTTTCCTTTGCTTTCACCCAATGCTTCATAATGATATTCACAGTATAAGCGAGGGTAAGATAAGGTGTATTTTTTACCGTAATATTGTGAACACCGTGTATTTATAATCTGACTCGCGAGATTATAAACTATCGAATATTGAAAATTTAACACGTTATTTACTTAAAGAATCTGTGTATGTGAACTGGTATGGAATCTGACTCATTAGTTGAACGTCATATAATGTCATATTGAACAACAAATCAGACACAGTTTAAATTTTACTGTTGATAAAATCTGATAACATTTTAACTGTGTTCTGCCACAATATATTGTAAAAATAATGCGTCAAATTGTGAATAGTGTATTACTGGTGACAATTACAAATTACGTATTAACCTTAAACACAAACAAGCCTATGCGGTCACATATTTAGTTAGTATGTCTCGAGTTAGATAATTAAATAATAGTGTTCACAATGCTATCAGTGTATGATGAGTGCGAATATTTTCACAAATGACGAATGTTTGTGGATTTATTTAGTAATATAAATATTGCTGATATTTATATAAATATTACTATCTATATTTCTATGTTATCTAGTATACATAACACAAGCTCTTAAAGATGCTTAATTTGGGCCAAATAAAAGGTGTGTATGAACAATATTATTTATTATTATTTATATTTATTTATCATAAGTTTACGATAAATAATACGTAGAAAAACATGAGATCTTTAGGCCATGACACCGCACCTTCCGGTCCAATGCGGCTATACAATTCAAAATATTACAATGACATGTCCATGTTTTACTCTCTAGTTGATTGAAAAAAAGTATGAAGTCTTGAAAAAGAAAAGTTCAAAAAAGTTAGTTGTAAGATTATAAGGACAGCAACTTAAATTCAATACACCATTGACAAGGTAAAACAAATTCTCTGCTTCCCATCATAAACTCAAATTTACATTGCACAGCGCGCTCTATGATATAATTATTATGTAATTACTACAGTACATATAACTTTGAACATATTTCTATGAGAAGTCGACGGCAAGCGTGGCAATTTCGACTTAATTTAGTAGTTACAAAGAAATTATTGCAGTGCAGCATTTTCAGTGTCTACGAAGTTTATATAACTGCAGATGTTTCCTTGTTTATAAAGATAACTTTTTTTGTCGTGTTCTATTGGTCATTATATGGCCTATATTCATCTCACTCCTGGGCATTTGTGCCCAGGAGTGAGATCCTATATGGTAGCAATACGAGTAGTTTGTTATATTTTTCATTGTGACCTGAAATATCTATTGTTCCGCCACCAAAATATATAAATTGATCCCCGATTTGGATACTTCAATTAGATGTGCGATCTCCCGCACTTTATGGGTCTAAATTTATTTTGGATTGTGTATATGTCTCCCTAGAAATAGGGTTCTGTTGTGGATGAGAGTTCCACAGTCACATAAGTGCATTGGGTTTTTGCTCCTATACACAGTAACTATAAGCATCAGAATTACTTAGTTTCTAATTTATAAGATAACTAAACATAATTTGTGGCCTTTCAAAGCCTTAATCATTACCACAATACAAGCTCCTAATTTTTGTATAAAGTTCTACCTAACTGGTTCAAAGCGTTTTGGTGGGTAAAGTGCCGATTGGAAATTTTGTTCGGCCCACCGAAATCAACCATGGCTAAAGGTGCTTTGCTTTTGCTATCAAAATTATTTTATATTCCCGATATTACTGGTATTCCGTATACACACCTACGACACAGACATAGTTATAGCCGGCAAATAGTTATCGGAAATATACACACCCTAAGCCAAGGGAAATTGTGGAAATATTTGCCTCTAACTAGAGCCTAATAGAAAATATTACTTACAAGTCAATAAAAACATATGAAATAATGTAACACACAATCTGTAATCTAAAACAGCTGATGATCCACTTCTAGATAGCATGGTAACTATTTGAAATTTGTAGTAGCCTCTTTTCAATACATTTTGTTTGACTTTAAATTTAAATCTTTAAATTTGTGTATAGGCAGTTCAGTTATATTTGGCGGGATTTTGTTATAAATGTGTATACATTGCCCCATAAATGAGTGACTTGATTTATGAAGTCTAAAGATTGGAACAGCAAGTTTATTTCTATATCTAGTATTTAAGCAAAGAGAATCACTACGTTTTGAAAAGGTATGTAAATATTTGTGTACATACAAGATATTATCATATATATATTGAGATGCTACAGTCAATATATTGATTTCTTTAAATAAATCCCTGAGTGATTCACGTGGCTTGAGTCCGTAAATGGCACGCACAGCCCTTTTTTGTAAAATAAAAATATCTTCAATGTCAGCAGCCGTGCACCACAATATCAAGCCATATAACATAACACTGTGGAAATAGCTAAAGTATACAAGTCTTGCTGTTTCAACATCACATAAAGACCTGATTTTCTTAACAGCGTAAGCAGCTGAACTTAGTCTTCCAGAGAGGGATGAAATCTGACCGTATTTAGTTGTCATCCTATGTTAAATAACTTAAATAAAGTAACAAAGCCCACAGAAGCACAAAATATCCCATTGGGTCGAAGAGCTCCGGGTAGAATCCTGGCCCTATAATATGATAACAAATCCCACAAAAACTCATCAAAATTATCTGTACAAGCGTAAAAGGTCTAAGAATATCCTGTAACTGGGAGGGAATTATTTTGCAAATTATCTTAATGCTATTTTCTGCTAAGCTGAGCAGTCTGACGCAGCATTTCATAACAATGCGACAATTCTACGTCACTGTTTAAAGTGAATGGGTTTTACGTTATCGTAATCGATAAATGTGGCGCTAGGCAATGACGTGTCGCATTACTGTTAACTTTGTTTTGATTTTAAAAGGACATGTCAAGTCGTTGCTTATATTTGTTACATTAGCAAAATTGGATTTTGAAATTTAAGAATTTCTAATTGATGGTACTTGGAAACCATCACATTAAATGTTCAGTTAACTTGATACAGGTGCCTTTTTGAAAAGAACCCCTTATCCTTACCCGGAGGGCCAATCAAACTACCTTCCTATAGCCTATCTGGTCTGGTTATGAAGATTGAATCACGGGAGAATTGCGCTTAATGGTGGTCAGTCTCCCAAGAACGGCAGACCGTTGAAGATCTCGATGACGGGAAGGCTTAAACGGTGCGCGGTAGGGCCTGCAAGAGCGGTCAGCCCGGAGAGGATGTTTTGTGGGTAGTGGGAAACATATTAACCCCAACTTCCACTTACTATGGCATTTAGCACCGTATTGCAGGGATGACGCGTACATGCAGTACCGTTCGAGTCACAAAAAAGGTGCTTTTGTATTCTGTAGACAAGATATCCTAATGGGAAAGTCTTAAACCAACTTTGACCAGACGGTCGATGAGGCAATAGGATTATTTGAGAAGATCCGCTAGAAACATCTGGAAGAAAACTATGCTATGGGGTTTTCTTCTAGACAGTCCAATCTCCGATATAATAATAGCTCGATGCATCTGAGGTTTTCAAAATGGCATTTTTCTTGAGCTGAAATGCGGGAGGAGAGAAAGTTCTCTGCAAATCGACTTTGCGCCTCTTTTCCGTCTAAGTGGGATGAGCAAAGTTATTTACGCCATCCTCTTCTCTTCTATGAAAGATGTTTTAAATATAAGGATTTCTGCTCTTCCACGAAACGAAATTTCAATTATTAATGGCTATACTAAAAATCATTATATCTCAACCCTGTTTCTCACCGTATTGTATACTGAGGCACCCAATTTAGTTTTAGATTGTAAATTATTTATTACATATTATTCTACCAACCAATTACAAACTACATTTAATTCTAGAATGTACAATGTTGGTGGCGTCGGTACATCAGCAACAGCCAACCATCGTTGACATGTTATCTCGCATATTTATTTACCGATAAAAAGTACTTATCGCCAACACTAGGAAAACGATCTGAAATACTATGATAGTCAATAGGTTGATAAATATGTGTTTTTTTATTTCCGCGAATGTAACACGGTCGAATGATCTACCTGATTGTAAATGGTAACCATCGCTTATAAACATAAGCAATATCAAGAAATTACTGCTCATCTTTTCTTCACAACGAACTGTTTCACAGTCGGGATACGAAAGGTACCCAGAGGACATACCATTTGCGTCTGCAAACAAGTGCTTTAAATGCTTAAATAATATTTCGTCCATTGTCACACTGATTGTCTGTACGCCTCGTTACTGTTCCAGACGTTACTCAGGACTCGGGAGTGCACTATGATTCTTGTAGACTTTATAACTTTGTGTTGTAAACTAACGTGTACCTCCAACTTCAATGTCGATGAAACCATCTTATAGAAAACTGCAATAAAATCCTATCTATATATCAAAAATAAACATTTCTTTCAATAAATAAATAATAGTAATTGGTATTATTATTGGACAACAACTGATTTCATTATTTGAGCATTTACTGAGAAGAATAAGCAAGAATCTCAAAAAGTTGTTATATAAAGCTTCACCTTATACATAAAAATATACATAAAAACGCACTTTAATAAATAGTAACAATAAAAAGCTAGTAGGCATTCTACTTCAAATTTCATAATATCAAATTAGAATTATTAGTACATATTTGGCATAATCGAGACAATGGACTATATTAATTCAGGTTATTAGATGTGCTTAATGTATCTTGTATTATAATTAATTGATATCTGGTATTGATAATGTGTAATCTTTATAGGAGAAGCCAGGGGGCTTGGTGTGCTCCTCAATTTAGATAGCAGAATTTAAATATAACCCAAAAATAGACTTGAGGACGTTGATTTAAATATGAAAATTGTACTTTCGAACTTATAACACGAATATGAATGAGAGTATAGTAGAAGTCAAAATATTTTATTTATTTTGATATTGATAGTTGATCCTTTCTGTACTTTTAATGAAGTATGTAAATGGAAAGTAAGTGAAGTCATAATTCTTCTTCAGAGTCCGTCTGATAAGGTCGACCTTATCAATGCCTGCCCTACTTCAACTGTGAAGCCGTTTGGGGTCATGGAAGGTGTCGAAGGATTACCATCACTTGTCTACAAATGTCAACAGCTGTGTACACTAATTAAGGCGTTGCTTACATACTATCAAGGATCATCTTGGTTGATAAAAAAAGGGTGCTATGGTCTAATTTTGTTACTATCATTATGACCCAAATGATGATCAATCCTTCATACAACATAGGAGTCTTCAAAAAAGGCTTTTTAGGCCACTAAGGTGAAGGTGGCTAGCTATTCTGCACTAGTTACATTCGTAATTACGTAAATGGTCTCCTCCTACTGTTGACCATCAGGCGGTTGTCGAATCTTTTGCTGCGCATTGTATGTAAAGTAGGCAAATGCGTCAAAACACAGTTAAATAGTTATTATACCTAGTAGTAATAATCTTCGATGGACGATCCAAATTACGTTAATACTATTAACATCGCTTTAATTCTTAATACTGTTTGACTTAGTCGGGTTTACCGCCCACGTGAAAAGATACTAGAGAACATAATTGATAGGGAATCGTACAATAAATTTAGGAGTTTATTTTAATCCGTAAGGATCTAATTGGAATGGCAAATGTTAATCAAAAACAGAAGGGATAACATAAGGCATTCCTATGAAATGAAATGATTGTTCCATTCCATATCCGTATTCACAATTATACAATCAAATAGGAACTGTATAAGCATGCTGGGGTTGTTGGGTATGCGGTATTACCCACTTGAATTCAAAATAACTAAGAGTAAGAACGTTCATGATTGTGAAAACTCAGTACCTTACATCACTGTTGTCAAGTAAATCTCATTTTGGTATAAAATTATCGGAGATATACATTTACTTGCACTACAGAAGATTACATGTGTGTACATACTTTCTAGGCGTTATTATCTAACAGTAGCAGTCATGATGATTCAGCATTTCCACTCTGTGACTTTTAGGGCTTCCCTTTCTTTCCTTCTCTTGTATCTATAACTAAAGCACTAATTTTTTTTTCAATCTTAATCGCAGATGTCCAGTAATATTTTCTGACTTGCAACAAGTTCACAATGATTTTGTCATGGTGAGTAGTGTATTCTATCAATGCTCGGACAACTATTTTTACTGACGACAGTTTAATCCTCAACCTGTTACTCGAGGAAAAGCTTTTCAGTAAGCAGTAGGGTATTCTCCAGTTGCATGGAATTATCCTCAGTTTCATAGGATGTTTAGTTATGTTCTAATGTAATAAAATCTTAATGGCTATTTATTGTCTTGCAGAAAATTCGAAAGATTATTATAATTAGTGCAATATTGACCTTCATGAGATACACAATTCTTGATATGAATTGCGACATTGAGTCAATTAGGTTAACGTCCTATATGACTCAATAATGTCAAGCATACAGTATGATGACGTCATTTACATTTAAATGAGCTTTGATGTTAGTTGTCATTGGGGTTAGTATTGCGCATCATTATTTGGGTCAGATTAAGTTGGTTTTCCAATAACATTTCGTTTCAGTTGAATCAAAAATGATTAAGAATAGGGTTCCTATGTATAAGCTACGTGACTTGTTTAAGAGTTACATTTTACAGAAGATTGAATCAGCAATAGAACTTGGATCCCAGACGTTTTAAGTAGTATAATGGTTTCGCTTATCTATAAAGAGCACAGTTTAGTGGTATATCAATGAATCTATGTGATTGTATAAACATCTATTGATAAGTATTTATAATTTTGCCTTGAATATTGAAGAAATCTAACAGAACAGACTATTTTATAAAGGGCATAGTTAATCTAGTCTTATAGTTTATTCGCTCGGAAATTCTCGAAGCGAAACTTGAGAAAGTTTATAGTAAACTACAAAGACTTCTATTGTACTTAATTAATGTTGTTAAATGAGAATTTAATTAAGGAGAAACGGCTCTTTTAGTCTCCTTGCGAGGGATCCCCCGCTCAAAGTAATAATTAATTGACTGATTGGAGTTTTGACTAAAGAGATCACAAATTCTATTAAAATTTATATTGGCTTCATATATTAATTATGTTTGACGAACGCCACTTTGTTAGTACTGCAAGCAATTATAGCAATTTAGAAACACCTTTCAAAATAGCACTGTTAGAATACAGAGCCATTTCTAACAGACATATATTTGGAATAGACATGTACAATTCAGAGGTAATGAAGGGAGTCTACAGACTACCTACAGGTTGCTTTATACGACAACTTCAATCATCTTCAGTCAGTCAGAGTGGAATATGCTGACCAAAGACATCAGTATTTCCAATCGAATTTACTTACAGTCCACTACCATTAAAAAACACTTCACTAGGTGAGTTATCATTTTGGAGACTAGTAATGCTTTTTTCCATGGCATGCCCCGCAATTATGAATACTTTCTTTCATACTGAAACAGCGAACTGGCTGTGTAAAGTACGGATAAGTTGGTAAGGAATCGTAAGAATCGTAATAATAGTAATCTAGTAACATTTCGACAAAACAGGACATGATGTTGCACTATTATATTTACGACAATTAGTAGTAAAAACCTTAAAAGAGGCTAATATTGAAATGAGCTGATAATTTTACAGTAAAAATAATCTACCTTCGTAGAATGAGATAATTTAAACATGAAATAAATGCGGAATGCGTAAAAGATATTTCTGTAATTATGACTTGCTATAAACAGTTATATTTCTATCGAGTTCTCGTGATTCGAATGTTTACAAACATTATTGAGGATTAGCGTGAATCAATTTTATCTATGTTTATTTTTAATTTACGAGATTTTACTGCTGATCAAGAAATGAAAGAATTTTTTTCTTGAAACCTTTGTTGCAATATGAGTTGTTTATATATTTACTTGCTACTGTCGCAAAAATGGTATTGCCCAGCGTGTAACGAAAGCCTTCATTCTGAAAAAATAATCAGCCATCCACCATTTTGAAACGCTTACTAACCCGCCATTTTGTCGACAGGTAGTAGAATGTAAATCAAAACGCTCTGGCGCCCGGCGCGCCTTGAAAGTTCTACATGACAGCGCAAAGGCGAGGAGAGAAGTGGAACTACATTGGAGGGCCAGTGGCTGTATCCATATAGTTGAGGTAAGTTTAAAGGAGCTATCCCATTCTGATATTAAGTCCAACCATGTATGTGTAATGCAATTTTTGTATTAATCTGAACATATTTCGGAAATTGGTCCATAAGGTAATCATTAAAATATACTGAACATAAATATTAAATATATACTATAATTAAAAATTCAATCAGGTTGAAAATAGCCCGAATTCGTAGTACTTTTGTAAGAATATCATCTGGTACAAAATTTCATTTTCGTTATGTTTGTCCACCAAAACAAATATACTATTTTGTACTGTCTTCCCTCATTATTGAATCGTTTGCCGTGATTTCTTCTATGTTGTAATATTTATCAAAGACAAATATTCTACTTTCGTTAGCGCTTTGTGCTTATTGAGTCTATAAAAACATTGAAATAAAAGTTGCGGGTAAATGGTGTGGTATTCCACTTTTTTCCAATATGGTTCAAGTTTTTGTTTGAAGTATTCAACCATCTGTGGTGGCTTGGTAAATTGCTTCAGCCGAACTCTACCTGTGTTGTACTGGGCAATGGTTAATCCCAAATAGGGCAACCGAAATTTGTTTTGTGAATTAGTTGACCCTGGTTTTCAAACAACCGATTTCATAAAACATCTCGAATTGAGCCAGAATGGTACTTTACTGGTGTTGAAGACCAAAACAATCGGCCAACCAGCCTCAAATGGTTGGTGGGCCGTTGATGATGAATATTGTTCAAAGTCATTAACATAGATGGATGATCTGCTGCACTCCTTAACCTTTTAACCATTCATGATGTTGTTTCATTGAAGAAGTTGATAATGTTTGGTAAAGATTTCAATCAAATTTACTGAAAGTATATTTACCACTAATAACTTGTTTATTTAATGAAACTCCCGCAACATATCTTTGCTGAGCTATGAATCAATGCAATGGAATATCAATTTAAATGCCCAGACCGGTATCTGGATGACATCTTATACCGAGAACAGAGTTTATGATCTTTATCGCGATAGAGAAGTGACGATATTAATGATTTATTTATGATTAAAACAAAACCAGACAGACTCACTTTCATGACTTTCCAAAATTTTATACTGCAATGGAGTGGCATACTCCAGGTCTGCTCTTATCTTAGAATTTCTCGGTGTGTGCAGGTTTTTGATGATTTCTTTCACTGTAAAAGCATCAAATAAACGTTCCTATAAATTCAAAATTTGAAAACACTTTGGTACGTGGTGGGGTTAGAACCGTTGCTTTCCACATGGAAGAAAATGACCTTACGCACTACGCCACTGACGCTTCTATTATTTCATGTGATATTTTGCATTTTATGGTTTTCAAGCTGATTGAAAAGTACATAATGGATGCTGGGACTTCCTCCTAATTACGGGAACAAGCCAAGATTTTCATTAAATACTGTGTCTTACGTTAAGAACCGTAAAAAATTGTGTAATAATATAAGACAAGGACTCGTCTAAGTTCTAAATTCTCATATTTACGGTTTCGAGTATACGAAACGAAACAATAGGTTATTTATCGAATTACCAAAGATTAATGGGCCATGTATATTGTTAGATAAACAATTTGACGGTTTTTTATGTCACAGTGGCATGATTACCTCATTTTGATGCATTCAAAGTTGGTCTTTGCCCGTTTGTTAATAACTATGATAATTGAGTAAATACCCGAATGACTCATCACATGGAAAGAAATAGCAAACATTCGATAGCCATTCTATATTAACTTGAGCGATAATTCAATATGGGCAGATTTCACACGGGTTCTTGAGTATTGTGAATTCTTGGCTCCTGTTTTATAAAGTTCCAAATATCCTCACACTAGTATTAAATTGATAATATTTTGAACCAGTTCTGATCGTTTTTACTAAGGAAATTGTTAATTGTTACATAATAATAATGATGATGATGTATCTAAATCTGGCAAACGAGGTAACCGTTATGTGGAGGAATTTCATTGGAAAAAATCATTATATATACTTTTATTTCTAGAAAAGGGTATTTCGTAGATTTTTCTTGATAGTAATCAAATAAAATGCTTTATTAACGACTGGCACGATATAACCTAATATTGAATTGTGGTACATCTTATACCTACAATGATGACTTCGAAACATCACAAATCAATATGTAGTATAAGTAAGATATGAAGATTCTATTTTCCAATGTATTTCCATCCTCATTTAAAATTACATTAACAAGATTCTAATAGAAAGTTATTGAAATCACAATCTTGTTTTCATTTGAACTATCGCTTGTTCTCCCAACTTAACATAGAACAACAAATCGATTCTTGAACTTTTGTATTATAAATTTATTGTATTTTAATTTGGTAAATATATGAGTAACAATTTTAGTTTCATTCAATTTAGATCTTCCATTAGGGTTTGTTTTGAAAAGAAGAGTCGCTATTATTGAACTTGAAACATCCAAAATCTGTTCCAAACTCCTAATGAAATTTTAGCATAATATTGCAAATTCAACTGATTCGTAGTTTTAAACAGCATCTTGCAGAATATATAATACAGTTAATAATTTTGGTTTTCCAGATCATAGACGTGTATGACAACACATATGGAGGGAAAAGGTGTTTACTTGTCGTCATGGAGTGTATGGACGGGGGTGAACTCTTCCAGAGGATACAAGACAACAGAGAAGGAGCATTCACAGAAAGACAGGCTGCAGAGGTAAAAAGAGTGTGTGTGTCTTTGGACGTTTAGCATCTTAGGCAGTTTTTAGAAGGAATGCTTAATGCACTTTACCCATGTAGGATCTAGTCATGTTTTCACCTTTTTTATTAGGTATCGCGTTTCCATATTGCTACAACTTACAACAGATGCGGCCTCAGTTGCTAAGACCACCTACCTTAGATATGAAGGTCTACAGTTCAATACCCTGTGGGGATAAAAATTGTTGCATAGTTTGGTTGGCTAGCTACCACTATCTTTCCTGTGTCTGTCACCGTAACAATTATCTTAACAGCAATGTATTCCTGCTGCTGAAGGCAGTCAGTTCCTCTGTAGTTGAGGAATTCGTGTGTGATATCTGGGTAAAATACTAATTATCAGCCATCATCTGTTGACATACGAGAACGCATTATGAGATTTAAAAAAGAAAACAAATATTTAATTACTAAGTGAGGAAAATAAAATTCAAATCTAAAATATGTGCATCAGCCGAGATTTTTTCTTAGACAAGTTAGGAAAGTACAAAGATAACTGATATTTTAAATGTGAAAGTAATTAAAAATTATATTAAGATTAGTAATGATGAAGTATAACTAACTAATCCAGCCACTCACAACGTGGGAAAATGTTCAAAATTTGTCATCTTAAGCTTTCGTCCTTCAGAAGGCATGTGAAGCCGTTTGTCCCTCTTATTAAATCGCTGTCATCTACCACCACTAACTCACTTCTGCCTATATGATGGTGACTTCGCCAACCCTCGTGTGCTTCTCCCATGTGGTTAGGTCTCTATTGTGAGACGAGCGAATTAAGGTAGGGATTGCAATCGTGATCGTAGTAACGATACAGAGGGCCATACCATACCCTAGGCATAATATGCGTGGGTGGCTACACGAATTGCACACGTCGCCACGTCAAGGATTGTCCAAGTAACTGGACAATCGCCCTAGTGAATTGCTTAGGCAGAACACAGGTCACTCCTGTGAAGAGCAGCAGAGTTATCGGGGAGTTTTAGTGGGTAATCCCAGTGCCACTTTTATCAAGTACTAGGCGAGCACCATATACAGACGCCTCTTAGCCAATGCGAATCGGTCCATAAGCGGATTATTCCTTGAGAAAAAAAGGTATGATATATACTTCTACAGAACATGACTGAACAGAATAAATGTTTAAAAATAACCAAATACAGTTCAATAATGATCATTATTGAACCTGAGGTTTTGGCAACAATACCGCGTGTCGACCTCGTGTTAATAATAATGAACTACCACCTGTTTCTTATAAATAACTCTGAGTCAGTAAGTTGCGTTGTATCAGCTGTATGTGAACTGATTTAAAACGAGTCAACCGACGAGTGTAATAATTCCTCTGAAGTTTATGAACACGTAATGTTGGGCCTTCCATATATATCCATATTTCGTTATGAGAAAAAGAAAGTAGAACTGTCTAATAATTAAAATTAAGTCAGATTTAAAAGGATTTGATAATGTGGCAGTTTTTAGCTTCATCTTAACTGATGATAAGGCCGAAGTTTGCAGCGAGCTACACCCTGATTCCTCAACTACAGAAGAACTGTCCTATCTACTTCCAACTGCTCGAACTATGGTAGCTAGTCAGGCAGGCATAATATACATTGGAAAGAGATGTCTTATTACTAGTTTTAACGTGTATACCGCCATACTTGTCCAGGTTAATCAAGTAAAAATAATATAAAAACATCACGTAATACTTAAAGGCACCATCTTTACAGATAATGCACTCTATATGCGTTGCGGTGAGGCATCTCCACGACTCCAACATAGCACACCGCGACATCAAACCTGAGAACCTGTTATACACAAGCATTGAACCAAACGCCATATTAAAGTTGACAGATTTTGGATTCGCCAAGGAAACTCTGAGTCAGGCGGATACGCTGCAAACACCTTGTTATACTCCGTACTACGTGGCTCCTGAGGTAAAGAGAATTTAACTGATATTAAAATAAATATATCAACAATTATGTACCTTCTGACTAACACTTTTACTATGTCTACCAATGTGACATGCAATAACGAATTTGATTCGAAACTTACAGATCCTTATGGTATGATATAATTTGTAATATCATTGTACTGTTGGAGGGCGACCAATTGAAATTGTAAATAGTTTTTGAATTAATCTTTGACAGTTGAGACTGTCAAAGATTAATTCAAAAACTATAGTAAAGCATAAAATAATTAGAATTCGATTTTCGTTATTAATACATTTGTTCTCATTCTCGTAATAAGTCATATAAAATAAATATTAATTCATTATTTAATTACGTTAATCTTTTTTTTTTTTTAATTTTAAAATGTCTCGAATTTACTAGCTTGTCTACAACAATCTACCTAACTAGTCTAGCCGACTGTTGGGTAGATTGTTGTAGACTTTTGCAGCTATGTTGTAAAAAAAAACAAATACATCGCTGGTTTTTGTTGGACACACATAAAATATCGTTTCATTTCAATTTTAGGATACTTAATTTGTCATTAAATATTAAAAAAAGAAATATAAAGTTTTTTGTCTCAATAAATTGTCTCCTCATCCAAGAGTAAAAAAAATAGAGAAACTATAAAAATAATTAGGTATTAAAACTGCAAATTGCTTAATAATATTGTGTTTTAAATAACAAATTTTATTCCTTAGGTCCTGGGACCAGAAAAATACGACAAATCATGTGATATCTGGTCGCTTGGTGTCGTCATGTACATATTACTTTGTGGATTTCCGCCTTTCTACTCTAACCACGGTCTGGCCATATCGCCGGGCATGAAGAAGGTATAGTACAATTTTAATTTAAATAATTTATAACCTCCTTGCTTCATTATTAGTTGTATTTATCAAATGTGCCTTAATACGTTTCCTAGCTATAATCTCATCAATTATTTTGTTACTATAATGGTTATAGCAATTGTATTCCAAATTTGATATTCATTCATACATTGTGTATTAAACAATAGAGAATTATTGATTGAATACAACAGGTTTCGCTATGGTAACGGTCTTTACCAAACTAGCGATGGAATTGCACTTATTGTCAAATTTGACAGATGCCTACAGATCTTGAGCTTACTCAGATAACTTTTATCACAAGAACAACTTTGACAAGCTGACAGTTTTTCTATGTATAATATGTCAAAACGTTAAAATTATTCCATAGATAATTGTTATCTGACTATTGAAAAACGGGCCTTATAAATTATTGCAGGATTATGGGTATCTTGCGAGACACACCTGCCATTTGCTTTATTAGATACGAAATAGCTTAGAAATTTTGAAATAGTTATTTATGCTGGGGTTCAATAATCTATCTACGAAGAGTTACTTATAAGACGTTGAAATAAGGTTTATTTCACAATCCAAAGATTATGCAAACCCAGCGTCGGTCGGTTTTGTTGGAAAAAGATATATATACTAATGTTTGATCATTCATCCTTCAAAAGAATATTAATATTAAAAATTCTCTCTCTGTCACAGCGAATCAGGCTGGGACAATATGATTTTCCCGAACCAGAATGGTTGAACGTGTCCGCAGCAGCTAAGAATCTCATCAAGGGCATGCTTTCAGTGGACCCCGCGAAGAGACTTACTATACATCAGGTATTTATTTATCTTCTAGTGCTGATGCAGATGACTATAAACTCTGGTTCACTTATTATTAAACAATATATTATCATACGATAGAAAATATATAAAAATAAATAAATAAATATGATATATTATCATATTTATCATATGATTATTTGACATTATTTGTCTTAAATAAAAGATATTTTTAAATTAATTTATCTCATGCATCATAGAAGCACATGCCACTTAACAAATCGTAATAACATATACTGTAGTTACAATACACAGCTACTAAATATATAATAGTTTTAATTGTTAATTACATAAATATAGCAAGAATTCTTACACATTTAATAGAGAGAATAAAACTGACTTAATTACAACAATGACAAAATATTTTTTTTTCAAACTCAAACCATTTTAACACTAGATTTATCAGACCAGTCATTTAGACTGGTCGTGCAATTTCAATTCAAAATTCCTACTATTTTACACATTTTTTTTTCAGAAATAATGTTATGCCTTTTGTAGCTATAATTAGAGAGTACGTTTTATAAACTTAATGTTATTTTATATACATATAATTTTTGTTGTTGACATATATTCAAATCGCTGGTATATCTAGTGTTAACATGGGTATCTTGTCTTTACAGGTTATGGCGAGCCCGTGGATCCGTCAATACACTCAAGTGCCACAGACTCCGTTATACACTCACACGTTGCTGAAGGAGGGCGGCGAAGCTTGGGCGGACGTGCAAGACGAGATGACGCGCTCCTTGGCCACTATGAGAGTGGATTATGATCAGGTGAGGCCTATCAGCATTCTGTAACATGATGAAGACCGTGGAGTATACACAGATACCTAATACCAACATAATGAACTATAAATGATCCATACCTGATCATACTATAACAAAATACCTTCAATTACCTTTATTCTCTAATATTCTGTTGTGTCCGTTTAATTGTCTTTGTATGTACATAAATTGTTAAATATAATGTTAATGTTATGTTTTGTTGTTATTATATAACCATTAACAATAACAATAACAACAATATATATATATATATATATATATATATATATATATATATATATATATATATATATATTTGTATGTGTGTGTGTGTGTGTGTGTGTGTGTGGTATTGAACATTCTGTGAAGAGCAATGGAGTTACCGGGGAGTTTTAGTGGGTATTCTCAGTGCCGCTCTATTGAGGTACTGAATGAACCCCACACACGCCCGTCGCTTAGCCAGTGGCGGGTAGGTCCGTAAATGGATTCCTCCTCGTAAAAAAAAGTCCACGTGGCTAGCTACCACCATCTTACCTAAGTCTGCCGCCATAACAATAATGTTAACAGCATTGTTATGTTCCAGCAGTTGAAAGTAAGATAGCCAGTTCCTCTGTGCTTGAGGACTCTGGGTGTAGTTAGAATCCATCTTCGGTCCTTAACTGATTTCTCAATACTCAGATAGCTTTTATCAAAAGAACACTTTGACAAGCTGACAGTTTTTAAATTTATAATATGTCAAAACGTTAAAATTATTCCATAGATAATTGTTATCTGACTATTGAAAAACGGGCCTTATAAATTATTGCAGGTTTATGGGTATCTTGCAAGACACCCTGCCATTTGCTTTATTAGAAACGAAATAGCTTAGAAATTTTGAAATAGTTATTTAAGCTGGGTTTCAATAATCTATCTACGAAGAGTTACTTATAAGGCGTTGAAATGAGGCATATTTCACAATCCAAAGATTATGCAAACCCAGCGTCGGTCGGTTTTGTTGGAAAAAGATACATATAACTATAGAGGCCACCCCGTTAAGAATAGTAAAATATCTGTAACAACCTACACAGTAAAAGACAGTCACACAACACAGATACTAGACGTCAAGCATTTTAGTACTTTAATAGAAGCTAAAAATTTAATCTATGATTTTGATTTCAGGTACAAATTAAAGCCCTGGAGCAGAGCAATAACACGTTACTAAACAAGCGTAGAAATAAAGTAGGCGCATGAATAAGTAATATTGTAATCAAATGTAGTTAAAAATAATATTACCGTACGGTAATTGAAGCATTTTTTTTAAGTAAGGCGTTATTTTTATAGCTAAAATAAACTTAATCGTGGAGGTTGTTAGTTAAGGTTAAAATTAGTTTGACATAAAAGATATAAGTACTATTACTATACTGTCTTCATCTTCTTAATATTGTGTAAAAGGTGTGATTACGCTCTGTCAATTTGGTGTGCTATATACGACTTTCAGAAAATGATTGTCTTGTCTATGGTGCTTTACAAATATACCCACATAGTTAGCAAATTTTTCTATTCTAAGCTTAAACCAAAAATCTCACATGCGAAAATTAATCTACGAACAAAAGATTTTACAATTTACCCATTCAGGCACAACATACCCGTAAATTATTAACATGTCCTCTAAATTACAATATACATGTTAAATTTTAGCTGCATACCCATTTAATTATAAAATATCCGACATATCAGAAGCAATTATTCATTGTCTTGTCCAAAAAGATATGGAATAGAATTATGAGTGACTACAATACCGTTAAATTGCAACATATCGGCTAATTTACAACATACCCGTTAAATAAATTCAAATTTTATTTTTTAAACACCTCAAAGATGTTCATCTGATACGATCAAAAAAACCTCTATTCACTTGAAATCTAAATATAAAGGACTTCAAACATTCACCAGTATTACTTTGTAAAGGTTTATATACAAACTAATAAAACACACATTAGTCTGTAAATATTAATTATGCATTAATGAGAAATAACTATTGTTATTTTTGCAATCCTTTTGATTATAAACAAATACAATTTTTTTTTCTGAAAAAAAAAAGGTTTTCAGGCATACATCTTTACTTTTATATATTATATGCTATCTTTATGATTAAACTATATTATTATCGTCTAAAAAATGAGTTAAAACATTTTTTGACAAACTACTAACGCCTTTGTTGAAATTCATAAAAACAATATCTATTAAATTTTATTTTTATTTCTTTTGTAAAAATACATGCTTAAAATGTTCCAAGGGCGGTGCTGTGCTCTATGAGACATATCCTTTAATTATATATTTTATTCCTTTATGAATAGAAAAAAAATTTATCTCTTATGAATTTTTAGAACTCATGGCATTACTACTTAATTTTTTCCCGACAATCCTAATTTATTACATTTTTGTGTGTTTTCTCGTGCAATAATATCTCGGAATGACGTCTCGTCAATGTCTTGTTGTGTTATTAAGAAAACCTCGTCAAATTTCTATGTAACAAAACATTTCATTTCTAATACGATAAGTATACAACTCTTAAACAATCACTGCATTTTTCATGCCAAATAAACTATAGTTATTTAACTATTAATATTGTAGTAATGAAATAGAAATACAAAGAAACCTTTTTATATAATTTGCACTTACAATTTACACCTCAAGAACCATTATATAAGTACTTTAACTAATTACAATATATAGCACTAATTTAGAACTGAGCTTAGGTGCTAGTTTGTAAAACGATACTTTCTCGTTTGCGCGTCTCTCATACTTTTGTTAACATTTTGTCGATGAATGAAAACAATTGTTAGTTTTTCAGAATGCACAGTTAAACATATTTATTTCACGTGCCTTTTATTGACAGATTCATATTATTTTTGTTTTGTTAAAAAATAATTTTGCCTATGCAATCATATTACAAAAAAAATACTTGAGTACAAAAATGAAACAAAACAACTAGTTTTCCCTTCCGCGTGTGTTAAAATGGATCTTCCTTTCAATAACTGAACTGTCAAGGAAATAATCACTTCAGTGAGTGTTCTGGGGTCTGAAATCCTCAAGGGACGGTTGGAGCAGCGTTGGCACTCCCTAACAAGTTTTGTATAAAAACCACAAAAATGGTGTTCTATAAACAAACAGAGATGGTTCCGCGTTGTACAATCTAAAGCGCCTATGTTGAGAGGGGAGACGGTTGGGATATAGTTTTGTTTTTCATCTTCACATACAGGTAATTTATGCGAAGAAAATTACGTCAATTTACATGTCAATATGTTGTATATTAAGTTGTAGAGACTACCTGAATATGTCGTAGTTGTCTATAATTATACGAATATTAAGCTTGTTTAGATAAAGAAATAGTACAGACCGAAGCAAATGAAGTATAACGCTTTCACAAATGTATCTTCGATACAATTAGGTAATAATTGTATTTTTGTGTAGAAGTATTTAGTTTGAGCTGCAGGCCTGTGTACAATGAGCTTTGTGGTAATACAAATATTTTTCTAGTGTCCTTCACGTTGTATTAGTGAAAAATGTACATAAACTTTAAAAACCAAAATGCCTAAATATATTTTGCAATCATTTATATTTACATTCAAATTGAAATGTATTGGCCTTATCTTTTGCACTTGTTAAAAATTTGCAATATAAAACAATGGATATTTTGATAGTTCCAAAAAAAATATATGCATTTTTTTTTAATTTTCCTGCCGTCCATTTTTATAAAGAGAAATATTTTCGTAAAATACTTAACGGCAATGTAATTAAATATTGATGTTAGAAGGCATTTCAATACATTGTATTGTATGGTATAGAAATGTGTTGTATTTTTATGATTGTTTAAGTCACAAATAAATATAAGTGGTGTTCCAACCAGATTATCCTGGTTGTATATTGTATTGTGTGTTGCTAAAATTTGTATAAATAGCATTAAAATCTAAAAACTATATATTTAACACAGTATTCAAGCTAATTAACATAATATGTTTAATGAGTTTTCCACCGTTTCATTTTCTGCAAAATCTAAAAATATTGTAAGGAATATTATTATAATATAACTGTCTTAGTAACTTTGTATATCTGGTATGACTTTAAAGGTTTATATTTTTTATTATTTTTGTATTACGTTAGCTAAACTTGGATACTTAAAATATTAGTACATGTGACATCACATTCAACACATCACCATTGTAAATTTAAAAAATTAAAGTGAATGGTATTTCTAAATATTTTTTAATACATTTGCTCAAATAGTAGACTTTTCCATATGTGTTTAGCGTGAGGAAAGTGACTATTTTCCGCACTAGTGATTAATGTTTTCCTCTTGCATATAACATCCAAATGCATGAAGGAGGTTTGTAATCAACTAGTTTTTGTACCAAATGTTTTGTATAAAATGTCTAATTCACAGCTCCAAACAATTAATACATGAATTAAATTTAAAATGATCCGAATCAGACCTTACATGGTCCCTCCAAAACATTTCCTATAACTCAACAATTGTTCAAATTGTAATATCAATTATTAATTGGCCATTAAACTTTTACATTGATTTTCGTTCGTTATTTTTTTGCAAATGTATTAGAAAAACATCGTTCTATTCACGTGCGGAATTGTCATTTCCATACATTCCGCACTTGTATTGAAATGTACTATTATCTATATTAATGAATTAAAATCACACGTTTGACATTAATGTAGATTGATATGATGTTAATATAAGACTTATGTACTAAAATCTACCACGCAATGTTAAAAATTTAAAATATATAATAAAAATTGCTCTATATTAAGAGTATATTCTGTATACAATACAAAACAGTTTTATTTCTGATTCCCCTTTACGAATAACAATCAATCTTATATAATCAGAATTTAGCCATCGCAAAATTTAAGTAATTTATAATTGTCAAATCATAAGCAGTGTTAGAGGAGCGTCCTAAAAAGTACCTATTATAGCTTCATTCTGGATTCATACGTACGTTTATTCAACGTTTTTACGATGAAGGAAACATCGTGACGAAACCTGCACACGCCTGTGAAGACATTCTCAGGTTGTTGTGACGTCGACCAACTCGCACTTACCCAGCGTGGTCGACTAAAGCCTAATCGCCTTCTTTTAAGGCTCGAGCCTCTTGATAGCCTGTGTATATGTGTGAACTGTTCATGAAGATGAATGCGTTTTAAATTGAAAATTGAAGACCAGTTTAGATATAGTATATTAAGCGCCAAGCAGTGGTTTATGTCACGGGTAGCATATTGAAATTGAGCGAAATTAAGGATTCTGTTCTTAGTTTCCGATCGTTAATAAGGCGATTTAATTCCTGAATTTAACGAAGGGTTAAGGCCAGCCCAGACACTATCCCCGAGAAGCATAATCTACTTTATTCACTTACTATAAGGTAATCTTTTTATTATTTAGCCTCTTTAATGTATCTAATTTTATAGTTAAAAACTCTTTGGATCGAAGAAGTGATGCCTTGAACAGCAGAACTATTTTTGATGAAGTTTTTATTGAAGTATCGTTCCTAATTTAAATGTAAATATTACCCAAGGGAACATCCATATAACTTACACTCCCTTGGGCTTAATAGCGTACTTTAAATTGATAATATTTTATATATATATGTCAATTATCTTACCAAGGGAGCAGAAAACTATTCTAAAGGAGAAAGCGTTTTGTTTAATCCAGAGCGGAGCGAATTCCAATTTCGTCAATCAAGCTAGAAATAGTCAAATAGTGTTAGATCCCACGAGATACTCTACTTTTTATCACCGTCTATGAGTACATAAGTAAATGCTACTATGAATATGCAAGAAAAGTGTTTAATTACATACGAAAAAAAAATTGAGTTTGGCTAAGTCTTGGAAATAGGCCAGAAACACATTTTATGAAAAATATTTCACATTTCTTGAATTTTTCCAAAGGGAAATTTCATAAGCTTTTATATTGTTAACGGGATTTTGTAGGTAGACTGTATTACATTTTCAGCGCACGATACCATATTTTCTGGAGTTAATATCATTCACTCATTCTCACTACTTGAGGAAGAAGCTCAAAATTTTTTATAAAACGAAATAAATCTGAAAAAATCTGCACTTGAGTAAACAATTATAAACGGAGGCGGAATGTATTTCGCGCGTTTTTTTTTCTTACACAAAAGTTTTTTTGTAATTAGGCAAGCTCGCGTTTCAATTATTATACAAGCTGCGACTTGTTCATAAAATGTTCGTGATTAATTTCTTTGGTGATTGGAAATGTGACTAAGAAAGAATATTCATATTCATTCAAATTACTTTTAGGCCCTAAGAATTAAAACGCAATTTAAGTTCCTGTTAACGTAGAACAAACTAACAGTTTTCGAATAGATGTCATTCAAATATTTTTCGTCATTAATTATAATAACAAATCATTTCGGTTTTAGAAATGAAACCACAATTATAAATATTATATTTATTTATCATCAAAACACTTCCAAAATGCCTTTCTTAATTACTAATGTATATTTTTTACTCGCAATAATAATACATAACCATTCTACGACACTATGATTCTTAAAATTAAGTTGAATTTTAAAATAATCATAAAAAATTTGTTCAAATAAGAAAATACAAATTTTTGAGCTTTTATAATTTAAAAATATATTTAATTTTACCCACACTCATTATTCCTATCCTAATAAATTATAGTATAATAATAAAATAATAAAAAAAATTCTCTCTGACTCGCTACTTTGCCAGCTCGCTTAGTAGCGAGTATATTTTTAACTAAAATACTCGCTACTGCCTATCGTTTTCATCAATAGTCATTTTCTATATAAAATGAGGAATAACTGTGAAGCTACAAATTTTCCATCAATCATATTGTATTTCACTTATGTACCAATGACATCACATAAAGTATAACATTTGTATTACAAAAGCAGCCACTATTGGGAACAGAATAAGGTCAGTCTCAATTTCACTGTTACGTTTTATGTACTGTCGCTTGTACTAAGAGAGAAAAATTGTTTATACGTTCATAAAATTACTTTAAATTCAACCATTAGAAAAAAATACAACTTAATTTCGTTCGAATGATTCAGACTGTGATTGTAATAAAAACTAATCACGTAATAAAAATGCGATGCTATTTAAAAACAATACTTTTTCATTATTTTTTTTTATTAAAAGTACAGCTCTCCTTTTGAGAAAAAACCTTCCTTTTAAAAAGTGTTCATGTAGATATATATCTTAATTTTTCAACTGTAATATACAATTTGTTATTCGAGGCACTTCAAATATTTAATTAAACATTTACTAACATTTTAAATGATTTGAGATTCTAGAGTCAGGATATGACAATATATGAACTGAAGCTGCTAAATTACCGAATTTCTTTGCAGTTGCAATAGGTACTTAAGGAATGTTTTTAATTTATCGTTGTATTGTTATCTCTATATCTATGAAAATAAGGTTGTATTTTCACATCCAGCAGTATATCATGTAAATGGCTGGCGCTACCCAAGCACACTTGGTCATAGTCAGCCCTAAGAAGCATGCAAACAGATACCAAAGGAAAAGAAGAATCAACGCTTGCCATACCACATGAGCGATGAGTAATCTGAAAAAAAAATAATATTTTTTTTATAAAACTCCTTTAAAAAATTTCTTAGTACGATTAAGATATTTATATAGGTTCGAAAAAGCCAATTGTCAAAGCGCATGAAGAGCAATCGAAATAGATTGTGTGTTTGCTAAGTGCGGTTACAAGGCGCGCGCGCATCTTACTTAAAAATCTCATACTGACATTTACTTCTTGTACGACCGTCAAGTCATTCAGTTCAATACAAATTATAACCTTAACTATATGTTTATATGAACACCAATGTATCTGTCACTATTTACCACGTTTTTCTTAGCTTGCTTTCTTGTATGTCTGTCTGTATGTATGTGGCGGTCAAATCTTGTGATCGAGTTTTCGACCACTTCTAATTTTATTTTAAAAACTGTTAGTTTGTAAACAAACTCTTGTTATTATAATCTGTAGATGAACAGCATCAAATCGTTTACATTTTAACACATTATTCCTTCAAAATTGTAGACTTTAAAGGATCTAAAGATCTGAAATAACATATGTCTATCTCCTGAGATTATAGTAACAGTTAATATGAATTTGTAATGTTCTAATCCTATTCAGCCAGTATAGTGTATTATTTAGTTTAATGATTAGTGTAGTACTCACTGTGTGTCCTTCTTTCTCCCAGCAGCTAAGGTAGATTCCTTTTCCTTGTTCAAGTATCTTCTAACTCCAATATGAAGATTTGTGAAGTATTCAACCCACTGCAACATATATTTATATATGAGAAACGAGTATTACTACAATATTTGATACTTTAATTTTAAATACATATGTTAATACTGTTTTTCTAATTTGAATCAGGATTTTATTCTGAAGTTTCTCTCACTATTTTACAAAAAAAGGTTGACAAAACTTGTAACAAGACATGAATCATAGACAATTGTAGGCGACACGCTGAGAGATGCTTTTTAAAACCTAAATTTTAAGATATAATAGTTATCAACGGGATTTATACCATGTACCCTTTGTTTTTGAGTTGCCGATATTTCGGTACTGTTGCAAGTACCCGATCACGGAGATAACTGACGATTTTGCGGGTTAGATGTATTACGCTGTCTATATATTAATGGCCATGAAAATTTAAAACAATAGACAATAGACAGGACAGCTGTCCTTTTCATAATCATATTAATAGAGCGAGATTTTTATTAGGATTTCAGCTTGGAATATAAGACCTTTGAGCCATATCTTACATATTAATTCATCACTCTTAAATACGGCTTTGGGATGCCTCGAATTTTCCTTTGCCTTGTGTAGTTTTTGATGACGAACGATATGCGCCATTTTGTTGAAGGTTTACGGGGATTTTTAAATGATTATTGATAATGGTGAAATTATACAATAATGACAAAAAATAGACTAGCGATATGCAACAAATGAATGATTAGAAATGGGACACAGAAAAATCGCATCGCAAATCATTAAACTGATGACGGATTGTAGATATTTGAACATATAATACACAATTTCTACATCAAAAATACACTTATACAGGATATAATGCAATATACAGCACCCACCAGAAACACGACGAAAATATACCGCCAAAAACTTTTTTCTAGTTAATAAAAGAACTTATACTTACATCAAGCGAAGATATGTCTATATAGAATAATTCGCGGTCGGTCTTGTTGAGTTTCTTACAAAGATCCAAGGTATTTCGGTTGTGGAACAGCCATTCGGAGAATATGAATTTCTCTAATCTCCCAAGGGACGACCACACGTTTTTATTCAACCGTAATAATCTGCAACAAGAAATAATTAATGTGTTCAGTTATACAATGTAATGAGACAGTTTCTTAGAGTTAACTATCTAAATAAAGTCAATAATATTGTCAAGCTCCGGCTCGAAGGACCAATATGTAGGTAGCTCGAATGTGTGGCATGTGATGAATGAACTGTATTATGAATAATCCCAAAGTTACAATTAACAGGATATTTGATTAGACCGTTCGTTGTGCAGCCGTAGACGGAGAGGCGACCGGTCCGACGATCCCCTCTCACGAGGCCAGCTGACTACCCGTCCCCGCTTCCTCGTCCCGCGCCCCTCTGGGGTCTGTGACACTAGGTCACATATATTTATTAGACACAATTTTGCTACACGAGAAACTTAAATGTAAATTATATAATAAAACGCAATATACTATAAATACCAGAAGTTCCCTTAGCTAGACGAGCCCTGTATCTTGGGAAACCTAATTCAAGTTTATCTCGTTAGTCGCTTGTAATACGTAAGAGATAGTGTGTGTGAATGTAATAAATTTTACGGTATGTGTATATATAGAACAAACTATGGTGAAATAACGTAAATTCCTTTCCTTTAGCTTATGCCAGACTATAGATTCAGTACGTTCATAATCACATGTTAGAAAAAACTGTGTGACCTTGACTTTTAACTCGCTGATGGAGCTGACATTTAATCTACAATAGTCTGCACCCCTACTGTAAGTCTAGAAGTAGCTGTAAGGTGGAAACCTCAAACCAACGTACCCATTTTTTTTATATTAAGCTCAACAAAAGACTCGACACCACCTGATGATAAGCAGTAGAGGAGTCCATATGTGAAGATAGCTAGTGCAGCATGCGACATACTGCCCTAGCCAACCTCACCTTGCCGGCCCAAAAAGTGCTTTTTCATGCCTCTTCTAAAGGAACCCATGTTATAAGGAGGGAATACGTGTGCTGGTAAGTAATTATTTTCGGTTTTTACAACACTTTCACCCACCAACCTGCATTAGTCCAAGGTTTGTGCCTTGCAGTGGGACGGATATAGACTGTCGATAATAATGTTAAACAGAAAAGTGTAAATAAATGATTTTTCGCTTTTTCACAACTGTTTATAATTTCACTTACATAGGTCTTTTTCCAGTGACCCTAAGCAGCATATCCAATAATATAGCGGGGAAGAAGTGAACAAATATGGCCGACACTCTAAACGACCATAACGACGGCATAAATTTAAGATGGGGGTACCTTAAACAAAAAATATCAAGTTAAAAAAAAGAAAACACATCACTCAAGTACTGGATAAGAAAGCATTATGTTACATTGATAGTTATTAAACTTTACATTTCAATAAACATTTGCAAGTTATTTAGAAAAATTAATTAATGATTTAACTACAAAAAAATTAAATACAGAAAATAAGACTATTTGGGCTATATCCCTTTGCCTTCCTTTTTACAAGGAATTCTCTAAAAAAGTTTTTAAAAAGATATTTCAAAGAATACCTTCAAATCACGCACAATTCAACTGGACAAATAAAACACTGAAAGCATGTCTGTATGGGCTATATACATCCCATCGTCTTCCCTTTTATAGACATAATTTTTAAAAAGTTTTTATGAATCTCTGACCGCTGAGTCTTACAACTGAGTCTTACTTACCACACAGCACTCTTCAAAGGATACTTATGCATTGTTTCATTTACAGAGTTCTGTAATATAGACCAACGGAATGGCTTACACGTAGATGAAGAACAGTGGTACACCGTTAGACCTGACCTGAAACAATAAACATACTATATACAGGGTAAAACAACATTTCACATGGTCTAAGAAAAATAATTGAATATACCTCATGTGATTCTCTTCCATGTAGGAAGGCAGCAGTGATTTTTTAAATTATTTATTTATTTATATTAGTTTTTGATTATATTAGTACATGAAGACATTACTTAGATATTAAACTATAAAATTCAATGTATCAAACAATTACACCTATACAAACAACAGTAAAACAAAATAAGTTGAGTATTTATCAGTGAAATTTAACAACAATTTGAGCCCAGTTGTAATAGATTAGAACATTTTCACCGAATAAAAATGAACCTTGATGTTGTCATAATTTTCATTTACTGTTTCACAAAACCTAGTTATGGGGAAGTTGGCGTCGTAAACAGTCTCTAAGAGGGGGCTGCTTGATGACTTGCAAGAGAAATACAAAATAAACTTCGTATTCAATTAAAATAATCATTATAATGAGCTTCCATTGCTAATTTGTATATTTCTTCTCAGCAGATACTAATTCGTCGATGCGGTAGTAGGGTTAAATGGGAATATGCATACTAGTGTTAGTTTTAATTTTAAAATAATATATTTAATACATATTTAAATTCTATAACTGGGACATTTTGTAAATACCCGGTTAATATTCACTTAAAGTTATCACTATTACCTTTAATTACATATGTTTACTTTTTACATACATATTCCCTGTTATGACGATTTAAAAGAACTTAGTAAATGAGTCTATTTCAATAAAGATATTTTGACTTTTGACCAAAGTTCTCATAATGCAATTGCGGGGTACAGAAGCTAACTATCATCATTTAATAATGCTGGTAACATTATAGCCATAGCTATAATGTTACCAGCGTTGTGTTGCGGGAGTTAGTAAGATAGCCAGGTTCTCTGTGATAGAGGAATCTGTTCTACTTCGCTTCCATGGCCAAGAGCTACCCTGCTAATAATAATGATTTGAAAATTACTCCTATTTTGTAGTTAGTTAACAACTTACGTGGCTTTCGCAGCGTTCCACCCAGCGACCAGAAGTTGGTTGATTACCACATCCACTGGAATGTAATCAGCGATGTTCTCTGTGGCCAGAGGCAGTCTTCGAACCACACCTGTCAGTAAAGCAAGTTAAAAAATAAATGGTGCCCCACTTTTGTTGTGCACGCACTGAAATTGAAGTTAAGATTGAAACTTTCATTATAATTCGGCAGACGGTCGTCGTCATGGCTAACGCCATTTCAAAAGATATAAATTCATTCAATGTTCGAATACAAATTATCACATTTCTTACCTTTGCTAGCTCCCATGAGGAACCCTTGCGGCCCTACTTTGGAACATGTCCAGCCAGGCACTGGTTCCTTCCAAGCAGCTACAACTAAAATATAAGCGAAAGGAATTTTCAGCATAAACTTGTGTACTTACAGTATTATTTTAAATATTTATGAAATAAAACTAACATTCTATTTGAATATCGATCTATGACCTACTCGGTCATACGCAGTAAATGTTATTTGAAACATAACATTTGACCTTGACCATAAGCAATGATGATTAAGGTCGAAAATTGCACCGTTATAAATATCACGTTATATCAAATCATGTCCAAATAACTTGATTCACTGTTCTTAGCTTTTAAAAAGAATATTTACACAATCATCAGTCTCAGTTTACCGATTTATCAAGTTTACTCACTCATGGTAGGCCTGACGATCGTGCAAGGGAACAGATCGGAACATTTCACCACTTCGTGTTCAGCTAGATGTTTTGTGAATGTGTATGTGTTGGGGTGAGATTTGAGCACTCTGGAAAAAACAATGACGAAAGATCTTTCTTTAGTATTTAAAAAAAAATCTTAATCAAGGTAAGTGAAGATAACGCCGAAGATAGAAACGAACTGTACCTGAATTCCTCAACCACAGAGGAACTGACAATCTTACCTCCAACTTCCGGAACACAATAATGCTGTCAATATTATTGTTATGGCGATAAATAATATAATTTTCAAATTGTTATGCTAGTCTTCGCGCGTTAAGTTGAAGACAGTTTGTTTATCGCCCCTATGAAATTGCAGTGTCCTTACAAGGCGCTACATATGTAATCCCAAAAACTTATGTACCTACTGATTTGTTATTTTACTGTGTACACTAATGTGGCTTGCTGTCAAGAATTTGAGTTTAGTTAGTCAATCGAACGTTAGTGATTTTTATAGATAATAGCAAGACAATTTACTTACTTCGATTCCACCTCCTCTAACCCTTCATCAGAGAGGGTACTAACTAGATGTATCACCTTCTCCGCATCATCAGGTGCTTCATACACCTTTTCATGTGCTTCTTTGAGATATGAGTTTACGTAGGCAGAGGAGACGTGGATCATTACCTGGAAATGTTACCATTTAATGAATATAATATTTAAGTGCCAATTACATGCATTACAAATAAAATCAGCATTTCCGCGAGCTGATTCTTAACGAGTTGTGTCTCCAACCAGTTCTTAACGAGTTGTGTCTCCAACCAGGTGCTTTTGCAATTACTAATGTATAGAATCTGACATAAGTGCTAGCTGAGATATCAACCGTCAATGTCAAATCTCATAATATTTTTTATTTAACATTTATACAAAGTCCAAATGGAAGTAGGTGTTATCTATAACTAGACATGCGAAAGTTTACAACTGCTCTTTGACACATCATATTTCAAAGGGTTTCTAAAAAGAAATAAAATTTTGAAAATCAGTCTAAAATCTGAATCAGTCTAAATGATTTGACTAACCAAACTAAAATTTACGAGTGTCATCACTAGATTGCTAAGTACCATTTAATTACAATCAAATGTATTAATAAATATTGCAATCAACCGCAGAGACTATGAGCACTTCCACTATGAAAAGTGTTGAGTGGAATTATTCCATATAATCTTATTAATTGATTAAGTATGTCAATTAGTGCTGTCGTAAGATTCTGTATCATTTTAATCGATTTATACAGTATAACATAATACATACAAATTCATGTTTACGTATGTATTTGTACAGTATAACGAAACATTGATAATGGATAAGCTATTCTTATATATATTTTATACTGAGAAAAGAGATAAACTTATGTTACTTTAGATTCAGTGTAATTACCTTCAAATTCTTCATTTCCTTACAAAGCTCCATTATTTGCCTGGTCCCCAGCAAGTTGATCTTCACCGTTGGCCTCAAGTTCTCTTGGAAGTCAAGTGTGGCAGCCGAGTGAACGACTACATTAACATTGTCAACTAACACCTGCCTATCTGTTGCATTCAAGCCGAAGTCATCATCACCCACATCACCAGCCATTGGCACCAGTTTGTTGAACACATCTACTCCCTTCGCTTGAATTAATTTTTCAAAAACCTACAAGTGTAAAGCATACTTAGACAAAACTGTCTAGACATATTTTTTTTAAAATACTATAATTACTATTACTACACAATAACATACTTGGCAAATTTGTTGTATTTCATAAATGCATAGTTTGTCAATAAAAGCAGAAAACCACATCTGTGATCGAAACTTTCTGAGATAAGTTTGAGGACCTGTTACAAGACAACAAAAATGTGCTGTCAAATGCAAGAAGAATTAGTAAGTAACTAAAATGTATATGTTTATGTATGAAATTACTGATGTCTTTGTCAATTACAAAATACTAAATTTATACATGAAGAAAAGTAAAATAAAATAGGCAGATGATATTTACGCAATAGCTGGCCCAAACTGGCTGAGTACAGCTCAAGATAGGCAAAGACGGAAGGAGCTGGAGGAGGCCTATACCCTAAGTTTGCCTACTCAATTATTTCTATATATTATATTGTTAAAGAAATAATATATAAATTATTATTATCATGTTTCTCAATTGATCTCAATCACCTCATCTCATATGTAAAGCATTTTAATGGTGCCAGTAACAATATGCAGCTGGTAACCATAAACCTTATTTGCTCTGAAAATAATATTACTCTAGTATCTGTCTGGTTTAAATATTTGCATGTTTGTGGCTTGCAATGGCTTAAATAATATCAAGTCTTTAAAAACACTAGTACTATCAATTTATGCATATTGAATGCAACAAATCGTACCAAATTTGCAGTAATTACAATAATGTTATAAGTATTGTTCTGCTCCGGCAGTTGGAGGTAAAATAACCGGTTCCTATGTTGTTGACTGAGTATAGTTCACTTCCATCTTCAGCCTATCTTCACATACCATCAGGTGAGATATAGGCCAAGAACTACCCCATTTAGATTTTTTTTATTTTATTATCCTACCACACATGGAAACAGATAAATTACAATGATTTCGTTAATTGATTCACCCCACTGGGCCCACTCAATGGTTGATTCACAATAATATTGCCGAGGTGGCACATTTCTAAAGGACTTATAGTAATGAAATGACTAAATAAACAACAGTTTTAAATTAAAACTTGAAGAATATTAACAAGAGATCTTAATTATCAACTCACCGGGTTCTGAGGGAATTCTTCCAGTCTCTGAGAAATTTCCTTCCCTTTCTTGGGCCTCATTAACAAATACAACTTTCCGACATCAGGAATTGTACGCAATATCTTCTCAATAAGGCATAATCCCACAAACCCTGTGCCGCCGGTGATGAAGAAATTTTTTCCCGTATAAAAGGCACGGACTTGAGAATCCTCAGGCATTTTCTTCAAATAATATTCTGAGGAAAATGGAAATAATTCAATAAAGCAGCAAACTAGTAGTAAAATTGGGATGACCGATGACAGCTGTCAGTGATACTATTTTACCGCTTCTTTACTGCTACCTTTAGCAACGTCTTCATAGCTACCCTCAATAACATTTAATCTCTCAGGGGTCTCAGAAGTTCTACACAACACGTCTTTTGATAATCACTAACGGAATCGCTTAGTGAAAAATGTATACGATTTGACATAGGCTGTCGCTTTGCAATCAAGTCTGATGGTCAAATATCGTACATTTTTTATTTAGGATTCAATTTGCGATGGTCGAAATACATCTTGTCTAAATCCTCAGGCCTAGACTAGATTATATAATAGTAATAATAATCATCATCATTTATTGGCTAAAATATGGATAAAAAGGTATTAAATATTAATGCCGATTTTCTACCGATTTATTTCGGTACGCAAGTATTATTTAAATATGTTATAAAATTATATTATTATATCAATATTGGCAAATACATCAGTCAATAAATCCTATAACAATTTGCAAAGTTGATTTAAATTAAATTTTAATAAAAATGTTAAATAATTAAAATAAGATTTAAATAATAAATAATATTTATTAAGCATGAAAGCAATATATAGTTTTTTTTTACAATATCAAAACACGGACAGAGAAAACCAGGGTTTGTTGGAAGCTGTAGGATAAACTGCCAACTTCTGTAATATCATTAATCAATGTTTTTCAACATTGAATGAGCGTGTCACGGGGTCCGTAAATCAAGTTTTTTTTATTCCACTTCTTGCTTTATTATTCGCCATACTAGAACAATCAGTATTCTGGATAGAATTATTTGGTTGCTGTAGGTTACTGAGAAGAATGTAGAAATATAAACAAAAGTTCTAAATATGAATATAAAACAAATTTTCAAATGAAAAATGTTATTTATTAATTAAAATCGTAATATTTCAAGAATATTCACATGATACGAATTTTTGACCTAAATATTCCGGAATCTTATCGTATCCTTTTTGCTTAAAATTTAGTTAATTAAGCATTAATCTATGCGTAAGGGCAGTTCGGTTACTTTTTTCTTTTTTTTTCTTTTTTATTGTTTTTTTATTTTTATTTCTTTTTTTTTTAATATTTCCCATTAATACGTGGATTTAACAGTTTTGAACAGCGAGTTTATTTTAAGTGCATTTTAATTCATCATAAAAGTCAAGTTATATTTTGGAACATTTCCTTTCCATTAATAGAGACACTAAATATAGATTATGACAAATACATTTTCAATTATAATTATACATATTCTTTAATTATGTATATAAACTCCTCCATCATTATTATAAAGAACAGAGACAAAATGTCTCATTTAAAAATTCACAAATAGCACAACAAAATTAAAAGGAAATAATATGTGTTTTGAATTATTAAGAGGGAGTAATTTAATATTGTCTGATAACTTGTTAAAAACTTTTATAGCCGTACAAAAACAGTTTCTAGGAAACAAATGTAGTCTTTGCACTGGAGTATACAATTTATGCCCGTGCCTACCTTTATATTCGAAGTCATTTTTCTTTATAAACAAGTGCTATTCGATAATCACAATCGTATCAATAGGCACTGGCATAGCTATCGAGCCTAATTGTCAAATGCTAAACTTTTTCACAATTAGCGACTCGATTGGTATTATCAAAATGCATCTTGTCTTGCCCACCGAATCTAGCTGCACGTCATGTTACAGGAAACAAACCTTGAAGTTGCGCGCGCGGTTCTATCGGTCATGGTAAATCAAGTCTTGTATCGTTGTAAATTGGTTAAATTCGTAGACGTAATTATAAATCATGATTATAGACGCATGGAATAGACTATAGACTCATCATTAAATCATGATTATTATTTAGACGCAAAAGTTCAAATCAAATTATCAATAACTATAATATCTGAGAACGCTTTGAATATCTTATATCCTTTTTTTTACACTAATGAATAATTAAAAAGTATTGTCAAAATCTATCTGTATAGTATTATTTATGTGATTAGAGGTTAAATCACAAAAGTTTTAACAAAACCAAATCAATCGAGATGGGATGTATTTTAGGTTGATTTAGTTCAGAAATAAAATTAAAAAGGATATTTTTATCTTTAGAATAACCTAATAATAAAAATATTGTACTCTTCAACGTTTTATAACATTTATTTGTCATAGTATTATTAGGTTTTATAACGATTTATAACGACACATTAGATGGCTTCCGGGAGTCAATCACGGCTTAATAAATGAACGAAAAAAAGTTATTTAATAATATTTTTCAATATTACAGTTTACTATAATATTTTTAAACTTTTTTAAATTTTAAATAGATTATTTTTAAATATATTATTTATATAATTATAATTAGAATTTTATGTACGATACGAGTGTAAATAAAATTATATCGTATCAGTTTAAGTATTCGCTAAAGAATTTAATTAGGATTTCACATATAATTCATAACTTGTTACACCGGTTTGCGTCTGTTTGTCCTCGATATTCACGTCATCATATAGAGGAGACTGGGGTAATGAGAGCTGTATATTTAGAATTGTTTAATATAAGTCCCAAAGTACTTGCTCGTAATAGTAAACTTTAATTAATTCTATCATTAGCATTTGACAGTATCTATAATTAGTTGTGTATGGCTTGTGACCTGAGTTTCTAATCCCAGTAGAGTAAACATTTCAAGAATACTTAAATTGATGCTCCTTTTAGTTTGACTCCAAAGTTATTAAGTTTCACTTAACCATAAAAAGCAAGTAGGAAACTTTTATCTTACTTGCTTCACAGTTTCTATTGCATACATGTTTTCTTTGTGAAGAAAGTGAAAAATATAAACAAATGTTTTAGCAACTACCATTCGGTTCTGATCGTATTGTATTGTACCTTCCTGCAACTGAAATATACTGTTCAACCATAGAATCAGTCATTTTTCTACGATGATATTTTATTTTGAAACCTTAAGGCCTTCATTTTAATTACAGAAGAACATAACAGATTTACAAGTTTCTTTTTTTTAATTGTTACTAGGTTCACATTTCCCCGCACTCCCCACGTAAGAAAAGTAAGCAAATACTTAGGTAATCATCTTCGACGTGTTGTAAAGTACTTAACAAGCTTAAAGTACATTAAAGTTCATATTGGTGTAACAATTTGCATTCTACTTGGAAAGAGAAATCGCCTATACCACATTTATACCAACCTCTAACCGCTGTAGAGGTCTTCAGATCTGTCTGGAGGCTCGGATTCCAAATTACTGGTACGTTATTGGCTTATTCTAAGTCCGTATTGAAATTTAATTATGTCTTGTTCGGATTGGATTGTACGCACGGCTTGACAGATTAAAAAATATTAAATAACAAATTACAAATTGCTTTAAAATTTTTTGGTGTCAAATTATCATGGTTGACACTGTTACCTTCCCCTGGTATAATGGAGCGTTTATCAGAGATTTATCACTTATTGTAGTGAAAAAAGGGGTACAGCACCCCTAGTGTGAGTTTCTAGAGTAGTTGCGCGTGGGCTGCAGTTGTTGTAAGCCGCCGGTTTGTATATGGGGAGAAATAAGAACCTGGGTTCGTTGTAACAGTAATAATTTTTAATGTTCACATCACAATGGTTATCTTATAATAGTAGGAAGTTAATGATGGCTAAAATGTACCATAAACAATATTCTTTAATATAACTTTTATGTTAGTGTATGGTTTGTGTTACCAACAGTTGCGTTGAGATATTCGCATATAAAAATTCGTTACAAATACTTCACAACTCTGCGCTGTTGTCGCTTCCTTACAATTTGACAGCTGACGACAAACATGATTGAGATATTTCAATTCGATTGAAACTCATTCTAGGGGTACATAGCGTGCCAAAAAAAAAAATTTCAAAAATAAGCCTTCTTCTGGCGCAGTCAGTAAATACGCTACGGATACGATTGCGTTAGCACTCAGTATTCTTAAATTAAATTTTATGTTAGATAGTAATTAGGTACTATAGGGAAATATTTAAATACCTATTTACACATCTGAACGCCATTGATTACGTATCTTTTATTATTTATTAAATTAATAACCCTCATCCCAGGTTACCTGAAAGAGATTGCTTATTAGCAATAAGGCTGACTTATATGTATACATTTTCTGGTAATGTTGTTATTTTTAGAATTTATTCATAATAAAGAATATTTGTATTGTACTGTATCTATAAATAAGTATCTAGATAGTAAAATCATTACACATATTTAATGCTGACGTAAAAGCACGAATAACAAAAATAAACTCAATTAATAATAACCTCGAACTCAAATATAGTTTACAAACAATTTAAATAAGAAAAACCTGTTCAAAGCTTTTCAAAAAAAAGATGCCGTAGATAAAGTGAATTAGCTAAGTTAAACTTTGACACGTATTGATTCAAGTCATTAAATTAATTTGGTTCAGAGATCTCAGTAGACCTTTACGTATTTCTTATAATAAAGATAAAGGGATCGTTTATCCTACTATTTACGGTTAGTATAGCAAGCATTATTTGTCACCCAACTATAAGGTTATTAGGAAAAACTCCTCTTGGCTATTAGATGACGCAGTTCAATTAGACTCAAAATTTTCATTTTCCTTTACTAATAAAACCACAATCAGATTTACTATTCACAGCTTATTTTCAATAAAAATAATGGGAGATACTGGTGGCGATTAAATAATTGCCTCTCTTCTAGTCAGATTCAATATGAAAGCGATAGTATTAACTTTGGGAACGGTAAGTTAATCATATATTTTTAACTTGTTTTAGTTGGTATGTTTTCGTGCGAGGCAAATATGCTTAAAATTCGCCATCTTACAAACATCAATTGACGTCACCGGTAATCTGTTTTTTCTGATTGGTAATGAAATAGTAGTGCTAAACTTAAATTTGAGTTACTCCAGAACAGAGGCTACGCCAGGAAGAATCTATTCTGAAGAAGACAAACCCTCACGTTACTCGTTCATTGATTCAGGATACTTTCTGCTACCTGAATCCCCCCGTTACTTTGTTATAGTCAACTCTCTCTAACACTGCAGAAGCAAATTGTTCAAACTGCAACGAAAATTTTTTTTTATCCCTCGTTGCAGTTTGATCAACTTGTTGATCGTTATGGTGAATCGGTTTTGAAGGTTTACAAAGCCAAATTTGACAGAAACCTGCTTTTTATATAATTTTATACAATGCAGAGAGTTGTAATTAATATAAATTATTTCAAATCTTATACAGTTATGACTTAAAATATATGACCATTTAAATTTTTAAAATAATTATAAGTGGAAACTATTTCATTAACAATATAAAGTGTTGCCTTAAATATAAATAATTTACATGAGAATATATTTATCTAATAAAACTTAGATTGTTTTATTTTTGCCACATAATTCATTAATAATTTATTAAGATAGATTTACCATCGAGAATATAAATGTACATATAACATACATATATAAATAATAAATGTATGTCTTTGCAGGAATGTTCAACATTATCATTATCCAGATAAACTACACATAATATATTTATTTATTTAACAATTTATGTACACCCAAAGGCAATATAGACAATATATTCTTCCTAGACATACATAGAAAATAAAATAATTTAGGAACTAAGATTAAATGATGATGTAATCTTAATTAAGTTGCATTATTATGTTGCTACGCTTAAACCTGTATCGTTTAAGGTTATAAGATTAAGTAACACGTTTTGTGACAAGTAATTTCACATAGTCTCTCAGGGCGCATTTATCTTGATGCAATGTATGCATTAAGGTATATGAAGTTGTTTACAATCATTTATATACACATACATGACAGTTAATAATTGACTCATAGGCCTCATTTATTCATAGTACAACGAATTTTGTTAACTGAAGCACTGCAATGCGTTTATCATGATCTGCAGGTAAAGCCTTTTTTTACTGAAAAATATTAATTTGTCAATTAAACACTTTTATAGTTTGTATCGTGAACTCGCGGCTCAATATCTTATCTCGTTTTCAAACACTTTTCAGTTGTGTCATTCGTTAATACATACAGCCGTGATATAAGTAGTACCCGGTACATCGAGACTATTTAAAACTATAATAATTTTGTCTGCTTGCGTGCTTGCTAACCTTCAGTTTTTATGTTATTTACCTCATTAATTTAACACTCTAAACTAAATAATAATAAATTATAGTGCTTCTCTTTCATTAAAAAGTAAAGGCGAAAAATGTCGCATTTGACATTTGAAATTATTTTTTTTTTCATTTTAGAATGCATCTATGGCATTATGCATCTATGGCATGCATACATGGCGATTATTGCAACAATAGAAAAGACCATTTATTATCTAGTCTAATCTAATTTGACGTATTCACATATCATTCTACCCTTTTCTACATGAATAGAAACTAAAGGGAGTAGTTAATATACATGTTAATATAGAATTATGTAACTTAGAAGCCACAAAATCGACAATATTACGGTATTAACAATAGATATTTGTTTTAGTGTAATAAGTTATAACTAAAATAAGTAAATAATATAGAAAGTTTGGTCTTATGTTTGGGGAGTAGATAATTGATTTAATAAATTACAATGACATAAAAAATGATTTACCGGTAATCCATCCTAGTTGCAATGAAGTAATTCAGAAAAATATGTCTCACTTACCTTGTTCTTATTTTAAAAATCACTATTTATCGTCATATAATTAAAACTGACGTAAGTAGTAACAACACTATGTTACGCGGCTGTACTGCGTCGCTGCGCGTGAGCAACTATGTTTTTTGTTGCTCCATAATAAGTGCCTGTCAATTTCGTATCACATAATCGCTAATAGCTCTTGTCTGAGGCTTTGGTCTCCGTACAGTGGATTTTTACATAATTACGTTGCTTAGTGAATTGTTGAATGAACCAAATACATATTTAAGTCCCTGCTGTAGACTAATAAATAGTCGTAATTAACTTTTTTTTTAATTCACCTTATTTTTGGCTATACTATTGTAACGATGCGACCTCCTTCGGTTAATGGATTTATATCTATGTATGATTCAATGGCTCATATGTACACTGTGAGCCCTAGAAACACAGATCTCAATGATTTTGATGTGTTGCAATTATGCGACTTACTATACATAAGTTAAGATTGTTTAATTTTTACAAAATCGTAGCCTAAATTATACATAAACTTGAAGACTACATTTTCATTTTACATACGCAGTAATAACTTGGTGAATGCTTAATTACGTCTATTTTTATGTGAACATAAGTAAGAACAAGTGCAAAATATTTAGGTGACACTCAAACTAAGTAAATTTGTTACACTTGTATCTTGGAGTCTAATTTATTTGAAGGTTCATGTTTAATTAACAATAAATATGTGAATATTGTACAGGCCTTAATAGACCCGTAATAGTTAGTAATATATATGTCAATAAATGTTAATAATGTCGGGATGTGTATATGTTTCCCAGAGTGCACTGTAGTGAGAAAGGTTAACATAAAGAGCAACGTTCTTCGCAATAATATTTAAAGCACTAAAAATTATAAAATATAAAATTCACATTAACTGCAAATTAGGTCAGACGTCGCCGTGCTTTCTATCGTGTCAGCATAAATAAATTTATTCTAAATAATTTTATAAAAATATAATGTACGCTTGTACAAATATAAAAAAAGATTTAGACGTTAGATGAGTATATCTGATACCTATTAAAATGTAGTAAGATCCATGTAGGTAAGAGATTAGTTAGATAGATAGATAAAACATTTATTTCCATCTCTACATCGCACGCAATCCATCCAGACAGTACATAGATAAAAGAAGAATAAGACAAACATTTTATAAATAAGGTATTAAAGACCTTTGTGTGCGCTGCAGAAGTGCAAAAGGGTCGCAACTCAGTGAGTTGTTATTCAGAGGAGACAATTTTTGAGAGAGATATACCAGGCTTTTATTGTCACATCTCTGCGTGACAATCATAACGTAAATAGTGTTAATTTATTAAGTATTTTGATAAAATTAAATGCAGTACCGACTACTCATCTATCGTATTTTGGTGTTTCCTCTCCATTCTAAGGTTTTCTGGAAGAGATCGCTAATTAGCGATAAGCCACCCTTGTACAATGTAGCATGTACAAAATTATCTGAATTTGTTATTTATGGTGTACAATAAAATATATTCTATTTAAGAATCTACCCAGTTTTAAGGAGACGAGTAACTTGAGTGTAAACCTTAGGAACCGCTTCTGAAAGTGTACGGTGCAACCGCACATTGCAAACATCATATATTTTTGCTTTATCATATTGCATTATTTGCTTTAAATCTTTGCATTTTTAGTTAGTTCACGTTCTCACCCGTTCCTCGGCGGACGCACTCATTTTATCATTAGTATTGTATATGTCAGTGTCATTTAATTGTCATAATGTAAAACAATTATAATTTATTATGAACGTTATTTAATAAAGATATACTAAACTTGCCCAGAGAAAATGACTACATGGTCATTTTGACCAAGTAAATATTAAATTATATACAGATTCAACAAATCGTTTCTGATAGCTCTCCATCTTGTATGTGACAATTGCAATTAATGCACTACCATTAATAATAAACTATTATTTGACAATAAAACTCATTTTTTATTACTTGGTCAAAATTACCAACATTTTTCAAAGTTGAGACGAATTTGGGAAGATCTCTCGTAGCTGTAGGGTTAAAGGCTCGAACCTCGACTCAGGAGACTCGTGTCATGGAGTGGGTGGGGTTCGACAGCACTGGGAATACTCACAACAAATCTCCGAACTCATTTGCCGTTCGCGAGGGTGACTTAGCCTCTGATGCAATTCAGGTTAAGCGGTGACAATAGAAAGGGACAGCTCTCTGTAAAGTACTAAGCCCCGATCTGCTCCCGGTAATCTTGAGACTATTAAAAATCAATTGTGTCTGCATCGTATGCCTTGAAAGGTTTAAGAGAAGTAATTATCCTTGGATAATGCAAACAAATATTAATTTCTGTTCGAAATTGTTACTTCAAAATGGTAGAGCGTATCTTAACAGTTACTACGGCTATTATATTTTTTATATACCATCTTAAACCAAGTCTTCCATATAAGCCCTAATATTTTTAAATATGTGTGGGTTCTGCTCGCACACGATAAAAAATATATTGAGTCCGACATCATGAGCGTTGGTACTTCTTTTCGACAGATGAAATGTTATTGAGTTTATTTTAAACCAAATTGTATGTAAAAAAGTTGAAAGGCGAAGAAAAAAGTCGTTAAATTTAATGTACTACATTATATTTCAGTATCTCTTAAAATACAAATTTGTGGACACATTACGCTAGACAAAGAATAATAGTATGATAATTAAATATATAAGATAAATACTACAATACAAACTATGTTGGAAACTCTAAAACTATATTTACCATTCTAAGTGACATTATTGCTATTATAAATATTGATCGAAGAAAATATTGATTTATGACATTTGATAAATAAGAAATTTAAATGTAGTTTTAAAATCAGAATGAAAATCACGCTGTAGTTCTATTATACCTTCAACAAAAACCGATTTCTTTTTATTTTCTTAGTTAACACATTTCTTTGCTTCCTATGAACTGACATTCTCTTATATTTATCAAACACGAATATAATGTTTTTTTTATTCACACTAATAAGACCCCGACATTTCAGTCGATTGAACCACTAGTAATGTAAAAAAAATGATTCGAATAAAAACCTTTAAAATTTTCTGAATTCCAAAATATTGGTAAAAAGCAAATTAAATATCTTACGCACTTTTAAAGTGTTCAATAGCACCGAAAACGAAAAAAGCCTTTGTTGCCAGTAAAAAATAGTTAATCATTAAATATTTTTATTAGAATTTCATTTCATTTATTTTTGTCACATTATAAGATTTGACATTCTTTAATTTACTTCATGTGCAATATGTTATAAAAAGACCAAATTTTAAACGTTTTAAAATAATTATAAAAGTCCTAGTTATATTATTTACTCAAGGAATGTATTTTATTGGAATGTTTACAAGTTAGCAAGTCTACTTAATGACATAACAATTATTTAAAATTAATTAACTCAAATGCGTAATCTCATAAATTTTATAATAATCAAATCACTGTATACACGTAGTTTTATACATTGTATTAATGAATAATTTATTAACTTAATAAAAAACAAAAATATTTATATCCAGTGTTAATTTTATTAAATTAATTAAGAAGTCTCAGTTTAAAAAAATTGTGTAATATGGCAAGAACATTATATTTAAACCAAAATAGTATTTTAGTTAAATCGTTTAGTTATGATATTTAGGCATGTTTAAAATAATTACTTTTATTCATTTGAAAAGTCTTATTAGATGATATTTTTATAAATGACAGTAATCCAGTTTTTAAAGTTGAATGAAAATCTTATTATTATTAACTCTAATTAAGTACTTATTGGCTTACAATGTTTTTTAGGTTATACAATATTTTGTCGAGTCTTCTTACGTTTTAAATAATATAATAATTATAATAATAGCTACTATTTAAACTATAAAATCATTAAAGCGAGCTGCATTTATCTGTCACAAATGAGGTGGAATATTAAAATGTATGAATAATTTTTTAAATGATTTTTCTAAATTAATCAGTAAAAAAGGTACAATATTAAAATTGAAGGCACACATGTGACAGCCCTATAATATTAATCACTACTTAATATTAAATTATCTTAATACGCATGAGATTACAAAACACTATAAACAACTAATTTCCAAATTAATATGGCTCAACATCCATGGCCTTTAAAAAAATAAAAAATAATCTTATTGAGTATTCGTAATTGAAACATATTTAATATAAAAATAAAGCTGAACAATACGTTTAATTTATTTAAAAATATATTACTTATCAGTAAAAATACAAATAAAGCTACTATTTTATATATCTTATGACAGATCATTTACGAATTAAATTAATTAATTCCATTATACGAAATAAAACAATTCTTGTATCTAGTATTTGAAATATTTTCTAATAATATTTATAATCTATACAGAATATAACAAAATAAGTGAATATTATCTAAAATAAATTTTGAGAACATACTTAGACGAAATTGTGACAGATATTGTTATTTCTATAAAAGAATAAATTTATAATTAAGATAGCAGTAATTGATTTGAGATGCCTTCGAATTAGTAAATGAATTTTTTAGCTAATTTGCAAACTGTCTAGACATTTCATGAAATATTTAACATGTGAGAAGTGATTTTAAAAATACAACATTAACATTTAGGGGACGGACATTATAGTAATTGCACTTTTGGGATTATTTAATTTAATTATATAAATACTTTAATAATACACAAATAATTTAATAAAATTATTTTACTGTGCATAAAAACCAGCAAAATATCTACGTGCAATAAACAATTATTAATTAATATATTTATTTCCTTCTTAAAATTAGGTTTTATTTAGCTATTTACAAAAAATCTGCTCAATTAACGACACATCATACGAAATACTGTACTATAAACCATATCTGAATCGAAATAAGGCGGTTTTTGTTACTACTACATATGATGTGTCGTCAATTCTGTCCATTATAACGGTATAGAGTATAGAATTAGATATTAAGCTAATGTAGACTGTGTGTAATACCGTATAAAGTATATTCAGAGTTTTTAGTCAAAAATTGCATCGTACAATTTTATGATTAGTGTACAAATTAAAACTAATTCACGAAAGACTAATTCTAATTAGTTGTTCATGATTTGGTTGTGATTTGTAGCAAGAATATAGATTAGATAGATTTTATTTTTATTAGATTGATTGTTTTGCTCTTTTACATGTTAAGCATCATATTCACGATGAACAGTTTTAATTGACAGTTGGTCTGGTATCCAAGGCAAGTTTTAAAGATTGTCACTGAAACTTCATTCGATTGTACGAAATGATGTTTGTTTGGTTATAAGATAAATTAAGAAATATAGATTTTAGCCTATTAAAATATCAAAAGTGACATCTTTCAAACGACTTTTTTATAAATTATATTCCTATTCATTAAGCACAAAGAATGAAAAAATCATTTGCCTGTATATATTTCTTTATTTGCAAGTCATATTTATTTAATGTTATCTTTATTTCTCTTGTCATTTTGGGTGCTACATTATCGTAGGACTCGTAACATTAAAATCTTAAAATATACAAATGAAAATTCATTATTTATTATGGAAAATCTAAGTGACATGCTAAACATTAAAAATGTCATTTCCTTCATCACTACTTAGGGTTTTTTTAAATAGATGACGTTTGTGGTTGTTTGTCGGTGAAACAAAGTTCCCCGGCTCAACTAGTAACAACATGCATGACTTGCAGAACAATACGTTTAAGTTTTTTGAGTGCAAGACGATGTCAATACAAATCTGCCTGTTGTCCTTTTCCAATTTTATTTATAATATTGTATGCACAAAAAATATGTTACTCGTGTAACCACTAATCATATTAAACATTTATAAATCCGGGCACGTGTAGTGAAATGCTAATTGCTACAATTTCTGTAGATGCGTATGTTGTATTCGGCGAACGATATTTTATCTTCGGGTGATAATTTGCAAAGGTCCTGAAAACAAAATCATGTTGAAACACTCAGTAGATATATTTTTAAATTTATTTATTAAGAAAACCATCAGCGTATACAATAATATTATATTTTAGTACTAAACATCAATTCTATGGCGAATAACAGGTTCCCCTAATTGATTTCGAAATTAAGTAGACTATTGTTGAATTTACTTTTAAGTTGCCAAAAAAGGATATTTCTATTAACATTTCTATGGTGTAATATATACAAATATTGTTAACTTTAAATACACTAATTTTAAATATACACACATACATATATATAGCAGCATTCACATTCGAACAAGAACAAAAAAAAAACATATAAATAAAAATAGATATACCTACGTATCTCATATACAAAAATGTAATATTCAAAGATTATTTTTTTACACTGAGGAATTTAACTTAAATTATTTCTTAGTGTATCCTTGATAGTTAAAAAAATGCTGGTTAACCTGAAAACCCTGTTCTACGAAAATATTTTTGTCACGTGTTATTATATTGAAGAATTATGTTTATTGATGAAGTCTACACCTTAACAGAGCTTCAATTGTTTTTAAATAGATGGCGTTAGCTTTTGTTACTACGAATAGAAACTACGCAGTCGCTAATTGCAATCAGGTCGGTCCATAATTAGAATATTTATAGCCGTTTTATTTTTAAAATGTATTTTTGTATCGGACAAGCTCAAATTCCTGAAGCTAGACGGACCACTCTTAAGTTAAAAAATATTTTAGAATTAAACTAGGAATTTTGCAAACTTACTGACCTCGAAAGGCATAAAAGAGCCTCTGATCTTCAACATTTTGTGTACGTCACAGCCCATGTCCAAATGGACAGTGGTAGCCCACACTCCGTCAACCAATGGCAGCCGTCGGCAGTTACCTGACCGGCAGTCTGATTGGTCGCAGCGTTGGAACTCTTTGAGTTTTATCGACCTAAGAATAATTAGTTTGGTAAAAACTTTGCATTGGTGTATTTCTATTTTCAAATAAAAAACAGTCTGGTAGTAAGCAGTTTCATATTCACAACCAAATGGTCGGTACTCCTGACTACTTAGCCAGAAGTCCCAGCTTCGAATCCCAGTAGGGATAAATTTGTATGATGAGTAAGAATTATTTGCTCAAGAGTCATTTATGTTTGTATGTTTATTTAGTAAATTTCTGGTATATATATACATATTACTATCTATATTTCTAGTATCCTTAACACAAGCTATTAACAATGCTTAATCTGGGCTAGATAATACGTGTGATTGTGAGAAATTTTATGTTACATTATTATATATTATAGCCAATACTGTCTTAATCACCTCTACATTGCCGGGCCAGAATGTGCCTTTACTGCAAATCAATAAACATTATTTTGTAACTCACCTAAACGTGAGATCTACATGTTTGTAATGAAGACAATGCGACAACGGTACTGTGTACGTATAGTTGTAGACTGAGCGCGGACACACGCGCTCCAGGAACACTGTGCTGTTGCTTGTGGACTTGCTCAAGATCCCCACACTCACTTTATCGCATTCTGTAAAATAATATTGCAGTGTTAAGTTGGATCATCATCATCATATCTATTGCTGTCACGTCTATTGCTGCATGAAGGCCTTCCCCATCTCCAGATAGATCTGCATCCTTCGGTTTCCCGCGACCTTGACCAGCCAGCTTATTTCCTAGCTTATTTTGACATTTAAGGTGGTTTTCACTTTATCTCTCAAATCAATTTAGCAATATGGACTTTGCCCCATTGCGTGGTCGTAATGGCAAAAATTTTAATGCCCAATCGCTTGTCTTTGTAATGGCAAAAATTTTAATGCCCAATCGCTTGAATTTGGTTGTCATACAGTATATCTCTCAATGTGAGAAGCCTTTCTGCAGTGGACAAGATGATGATGATAATATTTAAACTGAAAAACGTATTAATTTCTATTTTATTCTTTAAGATTCACAGCAAATGACCCGATACCGTCTGATAGTAAGCTGTAGATGAGTCCATATATATTTATATAACTGCGGTATGCGACATATTAGGCACAACCTCCCAAAAATGCCACTTTCCGCATCTTTTGAAGGCAAAATTACAATAAACCCACCTTTTGTAACAATCTCTTCCGATTGCTCACTCAAAACGATTTCTTCTGAACTACCAATTGCTTCATTTGTCTGTCGAACAACCCTTCTCATCCCTGAATTTCTCAACTTTATATCCCTTTTCATTCTAGTCCCATTATCAGATAAATTTTGCTTATTAGAGTCCAGAAGGTTAGATTCAGCGACGATATCAACGTGGATGGCTTTGAATGATTCGTTATCGCTTTTAAGAGGTTCTGTGTTGTTTCGTTCTGGTATTAATGGGATAGTGGGTTGTTTGTCGTTAGAAGATGGCTCTGGAGGTCGAGCGAACGTTTCGTTAACTTCTTTGTCTGGCTGTCTTTCTAAGGGTTCTTGGTTCTCATAACCTTGTGGTTGGTCTAGGCCGCAAGATGTCTATAAAGAAAATGTTTATATAATAACTTGCAGGGATATAAACATATTGCAGGTATTCATTATAATGTACATATACTGTTTTAAAGAATGTTTTACCACGAAATTTTAATTGAGTGAACTTAAGAACGGCTCGATTTTCTCGTGTGGAATTAAGTAATTCTACAAATAATTAACACCACACAAATAAAAGTGGTAATTTGTTTTGTTTCTTTGTTTGTTTTTTAGTTAGTAGTATTGTAAGAAACTCTTCACGATTGCCCATTATGGTCGAGTATAATAGACTTGCATGGTTGTGTATAGGGCACAATCCACGTAGCCATTATTATAACCGTAAGTAATTGGTGATTGTGCGCGTATATACACAATAACACATTCATTCGCATGTTATGGTGAATGTGGTGAACCTTGTCTTCAATCATCTATTTCCACGACCGTGTCAAAATATCGCAGTGGAAATGTAAAATAAATAAAATGTATCTATGGTAATGTGCAGCTAAATTTCCTTAAATGTACTGAACAAAAGACAGCAGCTTAGCCAACAACTCTTCGTGAGGATTGTGTGGTGGAAGTTCCGGTAAAGACGGGATTAAACAAGAATAGAATAAGCATACAAACAAATTTTCTGACAAGACTGTTATTTCAATGCTGCTTTATAGTTTACGTGCTTAATGAAGCTAAATAAAATTGAATTCATTTGATTTATTGTAGTCATGGTTACCAAAATTGACTTCAAACAAACTTATGATCATCGCGGCGATTACGGCTCCTTTTTAAATCAGCCTTCTTGGGTCATTGTTTAGAAGAATCATAGAGGTTCTACAATGGACTGTTATGAGGTATGTGAGTTTGGTTGCGTTTGAAGTGAGAGGTTGTAATGGACAAATTACTTTTTAATACATTTGCTCAAAGAGTAGACTTTCCCACGTGTGTTTAGCGTGAGGAAAGTTATTCTTATCCGCACTAGTGCTTATTATTTTCCACCTGTATATAAAATCTAAATGCATGAAGGAGGTTTTTAATCAAGAAGTTTTCTGTACAAAATGTTTGTGTTTAGGAAAGTCTCGTTGGACGCATGATATTTGCCTACCTATATCTGCCTAGCTACCTGACCCGCTCATTTCATTATGTTAACCCCCACTAATCTACCAGTTCCTTCCCGACGCTTGACTGACTGACATAGGTACCCGCGGTGTGCGTCACGTTGCCCTCGTTGTCCCTTTTTCTGTGCCCATCAGTGCTATCCTAGTGACTTCAGTGTTGTGCCTACCAAGTGAGACCCGGGATACACCTACACATACTTGTATCGGCGAGTGGGTAACGTACCTAGATACCTATACAATACACTAACTTAGCCCAGCACCTTCTCCAAACAGTTTGTATGAAATGACTGTTTTACAGTGTAAATGCTATTATTATATGTATTAAATTTAAAATACTCTGAATCAAACTTTAAATGGTCCCTCCATTTAAAATAACTCTCAATAATTGTTCAAACTGTAATATCAGTTATTAATTAATTGGCCAATGATCAAACTGTTTTACATTGATTTCCTTTCGTTGTTTTATTATTTTTGCAAATGTACATGTCACATGTATATTACATGTTATTATATGTTTGATACATCGTTCGATGCTCGTGCGTAATTGACATTTTCACTCGTGCAAAATGATATACTTTCCGTCCTTGTATCGAAATGCACAATTTTTTTAGTAAATACAAATGCTATTACAATGAAAGTAATCTTACCAATAATGCTTCAATCCAGGAAGTAATTTGCTTGTAATCCTTGCAGCATTAAGAAAAATATTCATATTTTAAATTTTGAATCCACAAAATGTTTCATGAGGTTAAATGCATTATATTACATATACTCACATAAGTATTCTATTATACCCTACCTTAAAACTATATCTTTTGTCTGGATATTTTTCAGAGAGTAATTTAAGCAAGTTTCAGTTATTAAATTAACCAATTTAGTGTTGCCTTTTCAAAAATAGGTAGAGCGAAATGAAATTTTAATAAATTTGTTTTTTATACCTAAGTAATTAAACTCATTAATCTCACCTGACAATCGGCGTCTAACTCATTATCCGTATTGATTGGAAAGGCGCAACCGGTTCCGATGACGTCAGATATCCGGCTCAATTTGATTGGTCTGTCGACTAGAGGTGTTTGGGATGTCTGTTCTATATCTGAAATTTTTGTTAGAGTTGGTCAAAATATATTTTTTAATAAGTAACAAAAATTATTTTTATGTTCACCAATCAAAATTATCTGTGCAATATCATTATTCTTTTCTATGTTTCCTAAAATGATATTTTTTAATAATTATTTGTTTTCTCAATATATCAGTTTCTTATTTAAACAAGTAGATAATGGATGTTTGATCATGTTTGTGTCAAATTTGAACTGGTGTAAGAATTGTGGAACACTGCATTGGTTTATAGACAGACATACATAACGAACGATATGATTTTATGAATTCAATAATAAAAATGAAGTATTTAATCACTTTAAGAAGGCATTTTGTGAAGAACTTAACATTTTTCTTATTATATTATATATAATTACAAAAATATAATTATATTCTCAACATAATTCACTGTTTTCGGCAATTATATAAAAAAAGCTTATGAAAAGTGCCAGGTACTTACAAAATTGGCTAGTAAATTTGTAAAGTGTCGGTTTTTTTATAATAATATCACTTACTGTTGCTAATTATATTCTTGACGTAATTCCTCGAGGCCAGTAGCGTTGTGGGGATGGTGTGCGGCAAGTCTGTAGGGGATGTTGTGCTGTATTCTGGGGTAGTTTTGTGCGGGATTTTCTCTAAAAAAAATCAATTTAAATGTATATGTCACGGAAAACTGTAAATATCGTTAGAATGTAATCTATCGCGAGATTGCAAACCGTCAAAAAGTTTGGAATCTTCACATACTGCATACTACTTATCTCATTATAGTAGTATACTGTTAAATTGTTAAATGACATACGACGGAATGCAACTCGTTGATTGGTTGAATAGTCCGCCCCGCTAAATTTATTTGTAAATTCATTTATCGTCGAATGTAAACAAACAGTTCAATTTCGAGTTGAAAATAACTCAAAATTGTAGAATTACCTAAATGAAATTGTTATGGAGGAAATATTAATCCAAGGTTCACCAAAGAAGTGTCGTTTGAATGATAAATAAGTTGGTGTTAGTCATCGAAATCTAAATAACTACTAATAAATTGCATACTTTTCCACGTTTTAATATTTATATTTTCTATTTACAATGTAAGACCGATCAATCGGGAGACAGCATTCGGACAGTTGATAGTTTAACATGCGAATGATTGTTGTTTAACAGTTTTACTGCGTTAGATTCTAATCTACCGAAAATAAAGCGTTAAATTGTACCCAATATGGTACGATTCACAATCTTCGACGACTTAGTCGTACGTAGCGTATTGTAAATCAACTACTACTTGTAGTTATTACTATTTGTATCTTACTAATAGAAACTTACCTTTGACTTGTTTCTTTATTGTCGCGTGTGGCAAAGGTTTCAAGTTCTGAAAAAAAATTTTTTATTGTAAACATTTTATTGTATTTATTAATAACATATAGATAAAAAGGATTAATTTGATTAATTACTTGTATTTGATTTTGGTCAGGTGGCGCTCTATGTCCGTTATTAATATTAAATTTCCCATAATGCGGGTAGTTCATGTATTTATCGTGATTTCTAGTTTCCTTCATGGATAGTAGCTCTTGGTGCTCTCTGAAGTATAGCGCTGACATTACAACTAGGCTGTAAAACAAAATAACTTTTGTTAGCGATTGAAGAGTGGACTATAATAACGAAATGAAAATACTTATATTATCGTAATACAATAGCTGAAAATAAATAATACAATATAAATGCATCTATTTTTTTAGTCTTATTCTCCCCTTTAAAGGGAAGGTAAAGGGAACCGAAGTCATACAGCCATGCCATATGTGGTTATTTTTTAATTATTGGTCCGGGATACCGGTGTAACATATCCCTTTGCCTCATTGAGTGTTAAGCGACTATTGGTAGGCTCTATTTAAGTTCTTTATTCATACACAAAATGTATTACTTACAAAGATCTCCCTATACTTCCCATACCAAAAAAATATGAAATTCAGTTTAAGTTTAAAAAAAATACTTACCACACAGCCATGATGAATATCAGTATTGTAATAACAATTTGCAAAAATTTATTGGATATTAATTCGCTACTACCACCTCCATACTCTTTTCTTTTACAACAAAAGGGTAATCTTGTGTTGCCATACGAAAAATCATCCTCCTCCCGCAACCAGATACATGGGTCTTTTTTCTTTGAAATCGTACTGTAGTTCTCTTCCGAAACCTTATGTTCAACGTATTTCGGGTCTAAATTCTCTATTTTATCTTCCTTACTCGAATGATACCTCACACATGTTTTGTTATAGTTATAATATTTTCCATATTTAGAGTTGCCATGACAATTTTTGCACTGTTTCCGGGTGTATTTCGGGGAATTATGGCTTAGTTTATGGCAACACTCGTGTCGGCGGATGTTGCGGGCGATGTCACGGATTTGGTCGATTGATATGTTGCCGTCGCTGTAGAGAGATTTCGATGAATTTGATGTGGCTGAGTAGCGGGAATCTAGAACAAATCATACATTGCGCCTGATTCTATCTGTGCAGACTTTGATGGACTGCACAGAAGAGGTAATTTAGTTTGAGGAGAACACAAGCCCACCAAAAAATTTAACTTCAAAGTTAAAGATTAGAATATTTATCCAAAAGTTTCCCTTCCTCACCGTTGCTGAGGCTGGAGTCCCTGCGCTGGAGCGCTCGCATCCTCTTGTTGATCCTCTCGAGCTGGTCGATGCGAGACTCCAGGTGCCCGGTCACCTTACACAGCTCCTTCACAGCGCCCAAGTTTTCCATGAATATACGATCCTGAAACAAGAGACAAAATTAATTAAGAAAAAGATTACAATCTTCTACAATATAATTTCTTTACTCGATAAGTATAAATAATAATTTGATGAACAACCAGGAAAATCATGAGTTGGATTACGCTGCATGTGAAGGAGGGTGCGAAACTGGAGCTTACCTACTAGAGAGAAAAATAAATAAGATTGTTGGGACATAAAAGCGATAGATCACAACATGAAGTCCGTAAAGAAAGGCGTAAAATAGTTTCTTAAGGTCATCAACGCGTTAGTGACAGGTCTGAGGTGAAGAGTGTTCATAGCTAAAACTAATTTACGCACTTTTCTTTCCATGATATTCTATATTTATTGTTTATTTCCGACGAATCAAGAATTACGTCCAATAAATCCTAAGTATCGTGTCTCTTTATACACACGGTTCAAAAACACCTAAAACTCCTCATTATTTGGGAAAAGTTCCCGCATGGGAGATTTTCGCTACGACGAAATAATGATCAAGTTTTTTCGATAGACAGCACTGGCTATCATGATTCTAAAAATATGGTTATAACTTTTTAATAAAGCCCTGTTTTATTAATAAAATATTATGGTTGTTTTCTACTTATTTCCACGACATGACACCAATACAGTAAATATAAAATATTAGCATACCTTGTTAACCACTAAAAACTTAGGAATGGTATCCCCATTAGGTAGCGTAACATCGCCTGCCTCTTTGACTGCTTCAGGCAAAACTCGCCTAACTTCTTGCGCGATAACGCCGGTGTCCAGTTGTGGGGTGGACGCTGTGGGGTCGTACCCCAGGAGGCCGGAGTGTTCCGCGAATGACGGGTCGTAGTTGAATCTGGTGAGGAGGTTATTAATTGTTTTTTGAATTTGGTTGTTAAAGGGCGAAATAAGAACTGTGGTGTTGTATATAGGCATGACAGAGAATATATATACTATCATGTTGACCGCTATAAGCCCGCTTAAATATACTAAGTTTGATTTGTGGATACTTCACAAATTATTACCAGCGCAAAAACTTCTTATTTAAATACTATTGAGTTATTATATCTCAACATTCTTTACTGGTCGACTGGAATAAAATGCTGTATAGCATTAAGTCCACTATTTCTTCTATGGTTATGTAATAATGAATAAAATAAATAAATAAAAAATACATTAATTCGTTTGCGTGTTTCGTTTTGGAGTACTTTCTCAATTACTTAACGTCATTAAAACTAAAATTAAGTTCAAAATATCTCATTCTATCATTACGTAATAGAATAAGCTAGCAAACGCATATATTAAATTTAGTCGACTTTAAATAATAACCTGAAATAAGGTTGAAATTTAAACACAACTTTTTAAATGTCACATGAAATGAATGTATCCATTTTACAATATATTATCTATGCCCTTAATGTAGATTGTGAGTGTGTAGTCACAGGAGTAAAGAAGATATTCCAAGTAGAAGCTTTCTATATTACTCTGTGGTGTAGATATAGAGTCAGACCCTAAGTTTTTAGAATAAATATAAGTGAAAAATAGTATAGTCTATAAAATATATACAGTAACACATACGGAATACAATTCAGCATAATTTTTGGAAACTTTCTTATCAACAAAATAGCGCTTACAATTTGTCGTAAGAAAACTCCACAAAGCAAAACGTTACATCGATATCCTAATGTCAAAGAATGGATATTTTACAATGAATATATAGTTCAAACGTCTTAGACACCAAACCAAAATTCTTACAAAAAGAAAGAATTATAATCGACAGTCTTACAGTAAGTATGAATCAAATATTAACTCTTATTCAAAGTAGGATATATTTTCTAAAAACGGTAACAAATTATTGCCATTTATAAATTATCTGTAATTTTTTAGATATACGCTTCAGATTTATTTCATATTAGGAACGGTTTGAATGTCCGCAACGGCCGCCATCTTGGATCATAATTTTTTTCCGAAATGGCGGCCACTTGCGGAGTTGTCTGCGAAGGAACCACCTTTCCTATTTCGATCGTGAAGCAGCTCTTGTTACATAAAAATCAGCAGTTTTAAACTTATTATAAGAACTAGATTTTTAAATTTTTTGTAATCTATTTAACCAAAAAATTTTATTAGCTGTTAACGAATTCAATGATAACATCAAAGAACAACTAATAAGGATGATAAAAAGATAAGGTTATAAAAATAATAATTAACATTTAAATAAAAATTACATTTCAATAATTAAACTACTTTGTACTGTGGTCGAGATGCGTCAACATTTTTTATAATCTAAGTAATTTTTTGATATTGCTATAGACCATACAAAAATCTCAAGAAAATCCTTTATCTAATCACTATTGGTAGGTATACTATTGGTACATTTATTTAGTACATATTTAAATTCTATAACTGGGACAAATTGTAAATACCCGGTTAATACCCACTTAAAGTTATCACTATCACCTTTAATTATGTTTGTTTATTTTTCTCATACATATTCCCTGTTATGACCATTTAAAAGAACTTAGTAAATGAGTCTATTTTAATAAAGATATTTTGACTTTGACTTTGACTTTGACTTACTTTACGACCCTAATGCTCTGTACGTTGCGCAGTTGTTGGGCCGTGTCCAGTTCTTCAATGTTGTGTTTAGCTCGAGCATCAGACGGATGGAGGATATGACCCATCACTTTGAGGTTTCCTATCGATGAATAGTTAAATTAAGTACATCTCATGAATTCAATATCTTATAAAGAAGTGATACGTCGGTTACTGTATCAGGATTACATTTTGGTTATGACGATGAAACTAATCTTTATAGGTCTTTAGAAAAATCCTTATAGATCTTTGATAATCATTACCTTTAAAAACTGTGGATAAAAATATCGATTACAATTGCAAAGTATACAGATTTTCTTACCATTAACGACGCAGGATTCATCAGGTCTGTCAGTATTAATACCCACGCGACCATTGAAGTGGACACTATTGTCAGACACTCCTCGCTGCCACCAGTTCTCAGTACAGTCTGACTCGAATTGCCCAGGATTTGATGCCTAGGAAACAAATATACCACAGAAACTGTTCTAGTTATTGAAGTTTATAGAGGATCAGTTATGGAAGCTTTGTCTATAAGCTATGGTGACCGTTTGCCACCAAGAACGTAGAGTGCTTGAATACGAACTGTATAACGTGAAATATTATTTTCTTTTACTACGCATCAGCACCACAGATAAGCTAAATCAGTTTTGGATCAGATGTTGCGCTGACGACAGTTGTTATTCTAAATCTAGCTTTTGCCCGAGACATACAAGTTCGTACAAGTGGAATATCTTAATAAGATAAAATAAACCATTAATTACAAGATTTTCATTCATATTTTTGAGTTCGACATCTACAGCAATACATCTGCAATACGTCAGTGAAAACTGCATACAATTTCATTTAGTAGTTATTGCGTGTTGCGAGCATAACTATACATAAAGATAGTCGGACAAAAAACTAAAAAAATTAGCTTTGATTAATTTATGAAGAATTTCCTCGATATATTCAAGCAAGTCATTCAATGCAGAATCGTGCAGTAAATATGAAAAATTTAAGGTTTGTGAATCTAAGTGCCCCATATTTTGGGTGAGTGGAACACCTCTATGTGGAGAAAGTTTTGAGCAACACTTGGATAATATCTTTACAGGTCTTTGGGATTATCGTTATAGGTCTTTGATTATATGCTTAGAGGAGTTTGGTAATAATTTCTATAGGTCATTTCAACACCATTACACCTTGAACAATTCAACACATTTAGTTACTTAAAAATGGCGAATGTCATTTAGAGAAAAAATATGCAGGATGGCAATAGATATGGATGAAACTCACCCTGACAATAATCCTGTCACTCGCTTGAGCCGCAATGATGAAGTCAGCATGAGTCACGTGAGCTCTCAAGGCTACAACCAGCTGGAAGTGCCTCTGGTCAGGGTTAGGTCGCCCTTTCTTCCGCATGTTGTTGTTCGTCGTTTCCGCGAAGTGGAGTCTACCTACTGTCACTTTGGCACCTTCTCGGCGGAGTTCCACGCTATAATGGTTAAAAACATTTGCTTATAAAAAGTTAACTGTTAAGTTAACATTTTTAACAAATTTTTATCCAATTATATCATGGCAGAGATTTTGACGCGTAAAGGCGGGGTTGGGATCTATATATTTTATCCCATATCAATATTTTAGTGAAACTTCAACATGAAAATGGCGTAGTTTCATGCCATTAAGGATCACCACAACTTGTAACATATGAAATACATAATGAAGTATTGATTTTCATTAACAAATCGCGGTGTCTGCCATTAATAGTCAAAATCTCCATGGAGAAAAGGGACATGTTACACCGGTATTCCGGAGCCAGAATTTAAAAATAACTATTAAGACAGGGCTGTAAGGGCCTTATTTCCCTTTGCCGTTCATGTACAAGGAAGAATTTAATAAAAAATACTCACGGCACTGGATGAAAAGGTTTCTTCGTTCTATCTGATTGGCTTTGTTCTACTCTTACCTCTTGACTTGGATCTTCAGCCTGTAATACAATTACTGCTATAACGCAATGGTTTGACGTATGATACGTTTTTAAAATTAGATAAATATTTATTTCAATCACCTTAACCCCGTAGAAATGTAAGCAGAAATTATTGATCTTCTTGAAGCCATCAGCCGTCTTCACATAATGCGGATCTCCTTGCATCTGTATCTGACAGGTCACTTGGAAGTGGTTCTTTTTTTGACAGACAAAGGCTTCGTCTAATTGGGAATAGTTAAAGCCTTTGTCGGCTCCGACCACGTAGGAAGGTGTTGCTCTGGAACAATGGTAATGAGCTAGTCAGAGAGTGAAATTGTTGTGTAGATATGATTAACTAACATAGATTGATATCTCAAGCGCTAACCAAAGACTCAGATCCACTTAACTCTAAAGTTATTTTCCATTGTTCTTGAGTGACCGACGGGCTAGCCAGAATGGAATGGTAATTTGATTTAAGTCTATAGTCTAAGCGATAGACTACTCCTAGAAACTCCAAGACCATGGCGTAAATTAGATAGATAGATAGATAGATAAATCATTTATTTCCATCTCTACATCACACACAATCCATCCAGACAGTACACAGATAAAAGAAGAATAAGACAAACATTTTATAATAAGGTATTAAAGACCTTTGTGTGCGCTGCAGAAGTGCAAAAGGGTCGCAACTCAGTGACTAATTTTGTACACATCGGGATGTGAACAAAGCACTGATATTCTGCTACAACCCGAGGGCTTTTTAAAAATTAAATTATAGATAGAAAAAAACAATTAAATATTAAACGTGTGTACATTAATATAATTAAGATGTGTGAGATATTAGATAAATAAAATAAGATAAATATTGTGTATTTTTAGATAATAAGAGATTATGATAAGTAGTAAGCTACGTAAAAACAATTTGAAACCTGATAGTATAATTAAATGTCTATATCAATTAAATAGCAAAGTCCGCCACCGAGTACCCCCTCGGAATACCCAAACGTTGTTGTTGTAAGAGAAATGCTTTAAAATGTTTTTTAAAAGTAAATTTGGATGTCAACAACCTTAAAGGTGGAGGTATGTTGTTCCAACATTTGGTAGCTAGGTAGCGGAAGCTGCCAGTAAAAGCCACAGTCTTGTGTGAGTGACACTCCAAGAGACACCTACAAGCTCTGGTATCATATCTGTTATGAAAAGGAGATGTTTTGAGTTTCGAAGAGAGATATGCTGGCTTCCCATACTTCAACACATCGAACACCAAACAAGCGAGGTGCAGATGTCTCCGCGAACACATATTAAGCGTGGCTGCCTCATTCAAATATGGTGAGATGTGACTCCTAGGAGGTATGTTAAAACAAAAGCGGCAACAAGCATTCTGCACACGTTGCACAAGGTGACGAGTTTTTGACTGTAGACGTGGCCCATATACCAAGTCTCCATAATTAAGCTTAGACAATATTAGTGATTCACATAAAGTTATTCGTAATTTTTCACTAAGTAGGCTTCTGATATTGTATAGAACTTTCAAACGATAAAAACAAGATCTAACTAGGCTCAGTATATGGGTTTCAAAACGTAAATGACTGTCCATTAATATACCCAGATTTTTAGCTTCAACCACTCGCTCAATCACCTGCCCATGAATCATAACTAAAGAGTTAGTATTAATAGTCTTAGAGACTTGATTTTTCGTGCCTAGAATCAGGTATTTAGATTTATGAGGATTAAGAATCAAACCATTTCTTTCAGACCACGCAGCAACGTTATTGAGATCCTCATTCAATTTTGAAATGGTTTTTTGAGTATCACGTGGATTTGCTGATAGGTATAATTGTATATCATCAGCATACAACTGATAGCTGCAATGTTTTGCTGCAATTCGAAAGGATACCAGCGTAACATTCCAGCATAGGGAGCTTTTAATTTTATAAATAAGATAAATAATTTTTGAAGCGTAATTTGATGTAATTCATTATTTAATTCCGAGAATTGTGAGATTACTGCAACTCACCTGGCAGTTTATTCGTCAAATCTTCTAAAAGTTGAAATGATAACCTCCTAGTACATTGTTAATCTATAGCTAAATTACATGGCTAGATCTCAATCTGGCCATGTGACGCAGTCTTGGATTGGCACCAAGTCCAAAAAAACACTTAAGTATTCATGGCAATGCCACTTAGATAACACTAATTAAGAATAACTCTTCTTCTTCTTCTTCAGTCTCAAATATGAACATCGTCAATATTCTTGTACAAAAATGTACTACATGTGAAAATCATATTAAGAATTTAGGCCACTGCCTCAGTGGGGGTTGGTTATTGGAAGCGGTTGTTCTAACAATCGAGACCAATGCCATATGCCTTCCATAATGCCCATGCCTTCCGAAGAATTGAGGAGCTTGATATAGCAAAAATTTTGATGGAAGCATCCAGGTCCAGTTATTGCAAAATTTTGCTTTATTTTGTTGATGCTTGGACCACTACGCCAGCGAGATCTCTCTTCAATCAATACCATAGAAATTCAGATAAAGTTCACTTACAAAGGCTTCAAATTGCAGTCATACAGCGTGTGCCAGGCGGTCTGCTGGAAGGTCGCAAATCTAATACACTGCAAGGGGGGATCGTCCCCCGCTTCTGAGCCGTCCACGGAAGGAGGGGGGCGAACGTGTGCTGCACTCTCCGGGGATAACGCCGCTGTAAAAAAATACAATAAAAAATGCTATATCAATTACATTAGACAGCGGTCATTGTCCGTATTATTATTATGTTCTTAAAATATAAGTTAAAGTTGTCGGTTTTTAAGCCACAGAACACTTTGTTCTTCTTGTTATATTGCCCCAGAAAAAAACTACATACCCAAACCTGAAAGTCGTTGAGCCATGATGATATGTCAACAAAGTATCAAGAATTGACAAAGTTTCTTATTGAAGGTTTTTCGAAGATCAAAAGTTATGAATTTGATGTTTGATATTTATGAAATAAGTAATACTTGGAAATTTTGAACGTTTTGAGAATTTCCAACTCATGTAACATGTATCTGTGTAAGCGATAAGTGCAATACTTACCAGGCTCACATTTGACTTGAGAATTCGTATCCTGCGAAAGCTTTCGCTTCTTGGTTGTCGGCTCTTGAAGGCTAGTGTACACTGGCGTCAGCGTCTCATGTCCCAAAGCGACGAGCTGTGGGTTTAATATACCCTGCTCCAACTCCGGCATTTCCACTCGCATCTGATTGTACCTTGCTTGATACGGGTCTGTGAGACCCAAGTCATGTCTGATAGATCTGATTCCTAGTTCAACTATATTAGGATCTTGGGGTAAAACGACCACGTCACTTAAATTGCCTCTCAATTCATGGTCCAGGTTATCAGATTTCAGTTCTTCGTAAATGTACTCCCCTTCAGGCTGCAATATCTCGTGATTGGTCATGTGGTCGTGTACCAGCATGTAGTCGGAGCCCAGGACGGTTTGGGACACGGTGATGGCATGCGGGACTTGATCTGAGGGGCTGTAAGGGTTCTCTGAACCAGAGTCTGGTGGACTTTCTGGCAGTTGGTGGCTCCTAGAGTCAAAAAATGATATACAATTAGTATATAACTTATATTCCTACTCAATACAGTGACATAGTAAGTAAAAATTAACTAGACAAAAGGCCAATCAAGAGTTTTGATGCTGTTATCGTTCCGGAAAACTAAATTTAAGTTATAACGAAATTGAAAATTTATTTCACATGAAGCTGATCTTTTTACAGTTTATACGTTCCCAGATGATCTAAGAAGGCAAACTAAAATACTTTGACTGCAGATTCAAGTATATATGATTATTATATATATATGACATTATAATATTTTAATAGCATATAACGTCACCTGCCGCATGCTTTATAAATTGTGAATTGTGGAAACATTCATTAGTATTTAGTCAGAATGAATATTTTTCAAACTTAAAGGCTTTTCTAAGCAAACAAACAACGGATGTTTAAGGTTTTTTTTATTTCATACCATATTGGTGTACACAGTGAAAAAACAAGTCAGTAGGTACATAAGTTTTTGGGGTAATTAATTGGGGGAATTATTTATTTATTTATTTATTACCACCGGGTTTACCAGTAATTGTTACACTGATACATACAAAACAAAACAATAATACACACTATAGCTAAATGTACAATTAAGAAACGGTAAACACTACATGGTAGATACGTTGTAATTACAAATAAGGTATACTATTGAAATTAATTAATTAATTAATTATGTTTAGGAGGATAATAAGTAATAATAATAATTGTCATTTATAATAATATTATAATTAGTATTGTAGGGGGATATAGTTAGGTTGTAGGGGTAATCTTTGGGACTACTGGTTGTAATTAAAAAATCATTTTGTGTTTTAAAGTACATTTATCAGGGCGGGCTAAGCGGGCGCAGCCGTGGGCGGAAACTAGTGTTTCTATATATCTGCAACGTTTTCTCTTAACTTTAATAAGGTATGAAAGTCGAAAGGCCAACCGTACTTTGGATACGAAATTGTTTCGTATGTAAACATATGTTCTTAGACGTACGAATTCAATGTGCACTTAGGTTGCGTTTATCGCCGTTGAAATTCTACAGTTACCGGCAATCGTCTTATTATGATTTCTTAAATATACGCGCTTACATGCACCAGCAATCATTGTGGGAAGCTCTTGAAGATGCGGGATGGTTGTTCATAAGAGTCAATTTCGTACGAAAACGCTGGTTGATATTCCGTACGAATTTGACTGCGTTTGAAATGTTGACAAATTTGAAATAAGTCTGGCCAAGTTGTAACTAGTGTAAGAGTAACCGCTTACCATCAAACAGTTGATATTCACACTAGAGGAACTCATAAGCTTATTATCAACATAACCATAAGAGTGGCACTTTATTTTAATGAAGATTTAGTTGATGCCTAAGGGAAACTTATGAAGGCCATTACATAATTTAAAAAGTAATACAGATGTTGCTTGGTAATTAAGTAGTAGACCTATTAATATTTACAGGTTAAATATTAGAAGCGGCCTTTTGTTAGATACTGGCACCGTACCTACATAATACAATTCATAGATTCTTTCATGGAAAGAATCTCTTTGATAATTAAATATATTATTAGAAATGTCTGAATAAAAACTATTTTTACCCAATCCGGCGTGCATCTAGAGGCTGTTGTGGGTAGCATCCTTCGCCAACGGGGGCCATGAACGCCTCCAGCTCGTCAATCAAGCCCGGACCTGAAACAAATGATAATTAAATAAATAAACGTTTGTCGTTTACAGAACTAGGAACTCGCTTGATATGATACGGACGACGCAAGTGTAATATTAGTTACGTTTCTGCTGGCATCCTCTTAAAAGAACAATAAATATGCTCAAAAGACAAAGATCATGCATACGAACACACACACGCACACACAGCTCACGAACACACACACAGTCATTTATAAATGCATGCGTATTCCGGTATTAACCCTTTGAACTCCTAAGTCGAGTCACACTCGACATCGTATTTCTTACGTCAACTCCTATGTCGAGCCACACTCGACAACGCATGACGCAATTTTCAAAAAATAATTAAAATTACAAGATGTCAGTTATATTTTACACATTTCAGTAGAATTTTTTATTATCACCTCCTTTTATGCTTTTTTTTGGAAATTAATTAAGGAGTTAGTGGAAGGTAAAAAAAAAAAATTAGGAGTGCAAAGGGTTAACTGTATGTAGTATAATACATACATGTAATTGATTACATATTAAATTTTTACTGATGGTTTAAATTAAGTTTTTTATTATTAATTAGTCTTCAATATAATTTAAAAATATCACGCTGAATATTAAAAGTAACACTTTTGCAAGGCAATTTCCAGATTTCCGATAGTTCGGCGTCTTTATATCAATCTTCGTACTTTCGTCAGGCGTCCGTCAATGTACTTGTGCGTTATAATTACGTATCAAGCGGCCGGGCGGTGCCGGTCCGCCAGCGGCCCAAACCCAACGAGGTTGCCGCAAGCGAGTTGCATGCGCGCTCTTCAATATTATATGTACTTTCCATTCGTTAGTCCGCGTACCCACGACGCCATCTGGTTCCTTATATGAATGCGTAAGAAATATGACTTGATTTGCACCCAGCAAATCAAGTCATATTTCTTTTTTTATTACTTTATTTTACTAAATAGTACATATTATCTATTAAAAAAGACATCTATACAATGAAAAACGAATATTTTTCCAGATAAACGTACCTATTTGCTATTCTAAACTAAAATTTATTATTGTAACAAATTTCATCCAGATCCGATCATTCGTTCTGGCGTGATTGTGTAAAAAACATTAAATATAACTTGATTAATTGATAATTAAAATCAAGACATTTTTGAGTGATATAAAATAAAGAAGGACAATAGGATTTTAACAATTTTTCTACAAATAAATTAGTTTCTTGTACCAACAATTCTTTTTAAAGGCCTGATTCGAAACGCTGTATACACAATAAAATGTTTTTGTATTTTGTTCGGCTGGCGTTTAGACCACCACACCATCACGCTGGCTGAAGCCTTGACCTGCCTTCCTTCACGGAGGAACTGGAGCTTATTTTTATTTACCCATCGCGGAATCATGGCAAAAGTTAGATAAGTATTTAAATTTAATTAATTTAATGTTATAAGTAATTTACAACTTGATCCGTTCTGATTAGAACTGATCTATAAAAAGGAATCCCGTTACTTTAACGGGATGAGAAATGAGGTGTTATATTAAGAACGTCGTCAACCGTCAACCTTAAATAAAAAGCGAGACTTACAAACAGCTTAATATTATTTTAAAAAGAAAAGGTCTCTTTTATTTTTAATATTGCCTTTTAGTTTTTGTTAAAAACTTTTTTGACGGTTACAATAGTTACAGCAATATGGGACACACTGTCCTAACTACCTCGTCTTTTAACGAATTCTATATGTAGGGAATACTTGTACTAATTAATTATTGTTGAAATTGAAAAACTGTAAAAATTAACAGTTTTTCTATGAAATAAATTCAAAGTAATGTATTTCTAATTTCTTTAACACTTAATAATTTAATTTTTTTGTTCTAACTTTAACGGCAAGGTGAGGGAGGCTAGGGCAGTATCTCGCATGCTTCACTAGTTATCTTCACATATTGACTCCTCTACTGCTTATCATCAGGGGGTGTCGAGACATTTGCTGGGCTTTACATAAAAAAAACGCTATCAGAGTTATAACAGATCATGAAAACAACAACAAACGTATATTGGTCGGTTTGGTTTTTAGTTTGTTTACATGTTGTATGAAGAACCGTACATATACACACACACCGCCGTTCATTTATTTCACGGATCACTGGACACACGGTATAATGTTCACACAGTTTAGTTAACGAATTAGCAATATTGAAGGGGTGTTTTCTCGACCGTGTGATATCTCATTAGTGACGTATGGGGTAGAAGCAGGTGTATGGGTGTCAATCAAGAAAGCAGATTTAGATTGTGGACTATAGTTGTTATTAAACAATTGTTGGAGCTTCTGGGGATTCTCGATCAATCAATCTATTTGCTGGTAAGATTTGTGGTAGAATTTGAGATTAATTAATTTTAATAACGATAACAAAGCACCATTCACCATGGTTAGTGTCTGGATGGGTCCATCTAGCTTCAAAATAACTTTAGAAGTGGGATAGTAGATAAAACTTAGACTTCTATTTACAATTATATATTTACAAGCAGAAGGAAAATTTACAGTATCAATATTAAAAATGAGACAAAAATTATAATGATGAAACGAAGGCAAAAATCAGAGATGAGTGACAGACAGTAAACAGATGATACAAGCTATGAAAAATAAACTAAATAAAACGTGGTACAATGTGACGACCAGATAGAGTCGCCACATAACTTTCTTCATAAGTCTATCTTCGTTTGCTCTAAAGTCATTCAGTTCATCTAATTCTAGCAAAATTATAGTATTAGATTACTCGTTCTGTGCTTTCTCTTCGGAGGTTGCACTCGATACGGCCATCTTTAGATTCCCTCCGAACTGTCAAACCTTGATTTGCGCGGGAAATTTTTTGACATATAACGTCATGCCTTATTATTTTGCCTTTTAGACCTGTTGGTGGCGCGACTGTAGCTTCTATAAGCCGATGAATCGATTAGAATAGAATGAAGTATGTCAACTAATCGATAAATTCATGACATTCCACTATCGGACATCGTGCAGACTCCGTTACACGTATGCAAGTACAATGTAATGAGTGTGCATATACAATATGGAATAAAGCCATTTGAGTCTAAAATATAATTCTAAATTTGCGCATCTAATTATTTTATGTTTGATTTAACACGCAAGTTTTATAAGTCATAAAAACAGATATGATTAGTTAAAACCAATACATTTCATTACGATAATTTGTTGTTTAACAAAATAACCTGCGCATACGAAATCAACGTTTAAAACTGTGTTTTTTATAAATTCTCTGACTCAATAATGTTTTAAAAACAACGTCACTTGTCGTCACTTTTTAAATACTCGGAATGTGCCGCGCAATTATCAGAGGTGTCAGATTACTTAACGTAGTATTTGAAATCGCAGTTAACATGTGTGTCCTTTGATTTGTCCAGGGTTTCGAACTGTGGCTGTGATATGATAAATATTTTAGTGACGTTGAGAAAGCAAGTTAATTGTTATTTGTCAAGGTGGATGTTAGAAAGATGCATCTACAGTTAGTACAAAATAATATTGTTGATAGACCTCATAAAAGTCTGCTTCCGCCCACTTACTTGACAGAAATGACATGTTTTTTAGTTAGAATTAAAAAGATTATTATTTTAAATAATACCAAATCAAACAACGAAAGCAATTTAGGTTACGATTTTCAAAACGTAGCAGTGTTGTCTAAAGCACACAAGAATAGCACATTCATATAAACTCGAAAGCAAACATGACGGAATGACGCAGAAAATATTGTCAAATATGTCAAACTCTAGACTAGAGATTATTTTACGCGATGCGCAACACATTTGCTTCGGAAAAGAATATTATTGTTATTTATTTTATTTAACAATTTATGTACACACTAAGACAATTAAAAGGACACAACAGAATATTAGAGAATTGTACAAAGGTACTGCTTATTTCTATAAGAAATCTCTTCCAGCAGCCCCATATATGGGAAAAGTGACATCGAAAGGTAGAGGGGCGTGTACCAATACTAATATAATTAAATACATAAAAACTAATAAATATAATATTTACCCTAACAATTTCTAACAATATACATACTCATATACTTACGCACAGTATATTGAGATACTCTGCATATTTAGATTCACTTACAGAATATGTTTTTGGATTATTGACATAAGATACAGCAATCTATCAACATATCTCAAGGAAGTGAAAATAAATGCGGCAACTTAAAATAACATTAATTATCTCTTTTCTCTTAAAAATTACGTTCCGTTTCACATATTCGCAAATATTTTACGAACCTAACAAAATATTCCGGGAGCGATAATTACTACACAAGATCCTCAGATTCAAAACATGTTTCAAAGTTTAAAGTGGATTTCCCATCACATTTTTTAATTGCAATTCGTTTTCTATCTCGATCATCGAAGCATTGACGGTTTCCTTATGATTGAATGTTTGCTACAAGGACGTCATTAATGTTATAAGTAAACATCAGCCAAGTTAACAAAAATGCTTATAAGATAAAATTTATAAGGTCAAACTGAATTAAATTTGTATGTTACCATATGACAACTATTCCGTATCGAACAAGAAAAGATTCACATCAAAAAGACCAGTAATCATGGAGTAATCGTTATACATTCGTCGGTTAAAAAAAAAGTAGATAGGTTATACAAGCTTGACCTGGTGAATTGCTCGGCAGAACCCAGGTTACCCCCGTGAAGGGCAATGGAGTTACCGGGGAGTTTTATTGGATATTCTCAGTGCCGCTCTATTGAGGTACTGAATGAACCTCACACACGCCCGTCGCTTAGACAGTGGCGGGTAGGTCCGTAAATGAATTCCTCCTCGTAAATAATAAATAAATGTTATACAAGCTCCGAAAATGGCACGTTACACAATACTAATTAGGCAATTACGATATAATCTCGTCGCTGCCCGAAGCGGTGACAGTATCATTCTAATAGATCGTGTTATGACATTTGGAAATTAAATGGCTTTCATGGTAACAATGAAAGTAGAACCTACTGCATTTTAAATCACTACTATGTAATTTCACTGTAAAACTGCTTGACGTAATACTGTCAACTGCATAAGTCCCAACATTGAGGAAGGAAAATCAGTTATCATTACAGTATTGCGACAAAAACGACGAAAATGTCACGCGAACATTGCGATCAAACCAGTTGTAGCGAATGCTTTGTAAGAAAGCGTTGACACTTCATTTAGTATCACTGAAAACTGAAATGACTGTTTGTCTATACAATGCAGACAAACTACATAACAATTAAATGTTACAAGAACTATGAGGTTAAACTTCGGATAGAAGGGCCAACAAATTATGATTACAAATAACATCACTTTAGTGACTGCGTATGGTTTCCAGCAACAGTACAAAATATTACTTTTACGAAAAAAAACTATTTTTACATCTATTTAATTTTCTATTTTTAAATCTTAAGATTTATTATTGACATTATTAACCCTATAAACATGATTTATATTGTTGTCATTATTTTCCTCGCTTAAATTATTTGTACCAGGTGTAATATAGTACCGAAATATTTAAAAAATCAGCCATTTCAACCCAGTTTCAGCTAAATAATATTCCAACAAATGTTTGAATAATGAGTTTGCAAATTTAACGGACAAATTACATACGAACAGTACAAGTTCAATTTAAACTTGTAAATAAATAAAAATGTTTCCTAAAAGTAATATTGAAGGTTATTCAGATATATTTAAAAATACTTATTGACCCATTGAACTTTGTATCCCGCCATTTATTTGAAGTTATATTTATTTGAATTAGCTGTAGAAGCAATGACAGTTTTGAATATCACGGAAATTAGATGATTTTCAATACTGAATTACCAATTTAAAATAGTTTTTTTGTTTTTTTAGAATTACTGCTGACTACCTCTCAATTAATTCGGGGGAGGTTTTAACATAAAAATAATAGCAGAAATCCTTAAGAAAAATTAAAAAATAATAATTTATTAAACCAACCAAATTTATTTGAAAAAACTAATTTTATTACTCCGTTAAGCCGTTTTTATTTTTAGAAAGACTAACGAAGAGGTATATATTTATATATATAAGAAAAAGGAGAGGCGTTATTATATAAGTGTACCCGCAGCTCCAGCCGCGTTGTTTTCTTGAGGAAAAAATGATTTTCCGAGATAAACATTCCCCATCTAGTATATATAACACAAGCTCTCAAGCTCTTGGCTATAAAATATATAATATCTAATAAGTACATAGATATGATAATAATAACCATACTATTACCTACTATTATCTATGCCAAAGTTAACTCGCAAAGAGTTTGTGTAATAGATATTAGATAATTGAAAATATATTTAAAATTATGCATTTTTGTTCCGGCTGAAGGTTTACTTGGAATCTATAGTCGAGAAACCTGTAGCCAGGGGTACGGATTGAATATTCAGTACCCTAGCTTCCCCCCAGTCGTCAAAATTGTTATAGATTGTTCTCAATTCCTTGTACTACTTCTAAAACTTTTTAAATATCGAAATATTAATATTCTCTTATATTTATTATTATTAAAATATTTACAGTAGAATCTTATTTCAATATACATAAACTGAAAGATTGCAAATATTTTAAAATACCTTGATTTCTTCCCTGCAGTCTCGTGTTGGTATTCCGAATGTTATTGTCTTGCCCGCCCTCCTCAATATGCCAAGTATATTCCATTTTAATTTTAGAATTCCATTTTAAAATAAGATAGTGCTTCCTAAATAGAATTACATTTCAAAAACAACTAAAATTTAAGTTAGAAATATCATACAAGAACTCTATGGAACACATCTCAAGTTCAAAAAGTTTTATTTCTTAATTTACGGCACAAAACACATAGTAATTGGGCGCCAAAATTACCCAGTTTTCACTTTTAAATCACATTTCACTAAGAAATTAGTATCGCAAGCGAACCGTCACACTCACTGTCCAGTTTCACGTATTTAAATATGCCACAATTGTTTTAATTAGTTTTTGCGGACCTCGCGTATTTACCGTCAAAAAGTTCAATAACCGCGAATTTTTGACACAGATTAAATATCTTGTTTGCTTCGAAATCGATAGTTTTTTGTTTAGGGTTTCACAGTATAATGTTCTTTATTTGAATAAAAACTAACAGGTCTGTAAACGTCAGTCAAGATGTTTAACTTGGTGGGCACTGACAGTGAACGCTGCGGCTAATTCGACCCTTGCGCGCGAGGGAGTCAACCAACGGAACGGTCTATGATCTAGAGAGGGACGGCTATGTTAAAATTTTCACGGTTTTCACGAAAATCATTGGAGGTTTTGATCGCGTTTCGTCCAATCAGCTTCCAGGTTTTCCTATGCGTGTGGAAGTATTTTCTAATTTAAATATTAGGGGCCATTTTCTGTATGTAAATAGGTTTTATATTATATTTACGTTTTCGAGACTTTGATTCATGGCAAGATAAATTTTCTAACGGTACACCTTCATTTTATGTACTTCATCAAATAAAATAATTATTTCGTATTTAAATTTATTCACCTTAAATCGCGTGATAAATTGTAAGTCATATTATTAATTTACTGTTTATATTTGCAGTTTCAATATTTCTTCAGCATACCATCTACCTGGGGTTAATAAACCTTACAAATCATAACGGAAAATATATATATTAGGCTTCAGTTCCACGAGTTTAATTTCCATTTTCAAAAGGTAGCGCACAGACTTGTAAATTTTTTAGATAAGGGGAGACTTGTCAGAATTGTACTACAATTAAAAAAATGTAAACTTGTAATGATGACTACAACAAATCTTACACCATGAAAATCAGACCCATACTAACTTTGGTGTCTCCTAAAACAAATCGCAAACAAAAGAGGCAATAATCAGCGATGTTGACATCGACTCCTGTCAAAGCTAAAACAAGCTACAAAATTCAAAAAGGCTAAAGACGAGAAGTCGAAGACTGCTGAGTTTGCAAGTGCTAGCAAAACAAAGAAACGATCCCTTGATAAGCCGTCAAATAAAACCTCTAAACATGATTACTACTTTTAATGTATGCTGATAGGTACATTGATCACCCCACGGCAGGTTGGATTCAGTGTTTTTTATATATTAAGCTCAGCAAATGACTCGTCACCACCTGATGAAGAGCAGTAGAGGAGTCGATATGTGAAGATAGCTAGCAAATGAAGCATGCGACATACTGGCCTGGCCACCCTCACCTTGCCAGCCAGTGAGGAGGTCTGCAGCTTCTATCTAGGAACTGGCAGCTACTTACTGGCGAAGAATGCTAAGATTGATTTCAACCAGATCAGTATATCCTTTTGCACATGAGGCGTATTCCCGACCCCTCCAGGAAAAACTATTAATTGTAATTTTTTGTCAATGGTTATGATTTTTAGAGAAATTGTTTAATTTTTATTATTTTAAAGTTTGTTTTTCAAAGAACATTAATTAAAGTACAAATTAAAAGTGCAAAGAGCTCGGTTGATTATCAAGTTGTGATTTTTTAAATATTCCCTTAACATATGCTTCTTTCCCGGGTTTCCCCTATATATTTTTTTTTATTATGAAAAAAGGTTTTATTATCAATTTTCACCTTTTATTAAGTATCATAAGATCTTTAATACTTTACATATGTATAATTGAATATGTTAATATGTTATTCACCAATTAACATTATAAAAACCTTTCTCAATGACGAATAAAGACAAATTTTGCAGAGTTTCTTACCATTGCTTCGCATCAATGTTCATTAAAATATTTGAATTTGGAAATCCTAGCCGCTCATAGCGAGACGTGTAAGAATTTAGGTAAATGACCCGGCCGACTGTTGCTGGACCTAACGCTGCATTGACTGCAATAACTTTAACACTAGATATACCAGCGATTTGAATATATGTCAACAACAAAAATTATATTTGTTACTAATGTATATAAAATAACATTAAGTTTATAAAACGTACTCTCTAATTATAGCTACAAAAGTCATAACATCATGTCTGAAAAAAAAAATGTGTAATATAGTAGGAATTTTGAATTGAAATTGCACGACCAGTCTAAATGACTGGTCTGGTAAATCTAGTGTTAAATAGTGTCATTTTGCAATTTTTCTTAAAGCAGTCGACAGCGAAATTATGTACAATACTGCTGGTGGGAAATAAAATCTGTACGTTCATTCTTTCCTTACCCACGACCTCGAAAACCGAGTTGACCCAAGACAAATACAGATTGGCATGTCCGCCAACAAATTAGCGTATCAACAATTAAACTCGCTACACGTTGAGCTCAACCCCTCGGTGTGGGGTAAAGTAATTGCCGTAATCGCTACCGTGAGATATTATAGGCGATTTTGTAAACATTTACTGTGTGTCACGCAATGAGTATCTACCAATCGGGTTCGTGCATTGTTATGCTCTCAATATTGCTTTATATTCTTCTTGTGTTTAACCCTTAACGTTACATAAGATAATATAATATAAATTTTTATATCAAAGAATGCAAACAAATGGCCCATCTAATATAAGTGGTTAACCATTGCCTATAGATAACAGCAATACCAAGAAGTTATATATACTTCATTATTATTTGTCTTGACACTCTGAAGACACTGACCACTGACACCCAGGTAACCCTGCAAGCGAGCCTACTACTTATTGAAAAGGTGAATTTATTTCTCGCACTCTTGCGTTGGTAAAACATGTGTTACCGGCCGCTCTCAGTATTCCAAATTCCATTTTAAAATAAGAATTGCCTTCAAGACAAAATAAAATTTAAAATAAGAACGAAAATTCAAAATTGGAATATAATCCAAGGACCCTGGGGGACACATACCTACTCATCTTTGTTTATATTGGCAAATTACAACATAATTAAGAGTCTGACGGATAAATTATAATCTTGTTTAACGAGTTGGTAAACTCTGGTCGTAATCTATAACCGACAGACCTATCTTTACACCGTCACAGATAAATCTGACAGCCGCTGTCACCAAGTCACATCTGTTACAAACTACAAAACCTAAGTTTAGATAACAAAACTTTACATGCAAACCTCATAGTCACCCAAAATTGGATACAACTGTCGATTTTTCCCAAAGTTCACTGTTTTAATCAAAGCCAATGGTGCATGTCAAAGGTGAACTTTGGGGCGACCATCAGGTGGTCGCCGATCGAGCGTGTCCGCACCTGGAATGTCAGTAGATTTTTATTCAATCATTTTTTTGAGAACGTCATGCTTGGTACTCGTACCTTATAGTATACTATAACCATCACATAGACATTATGAATAATAAAGAATCATTTGACTGATGCGTTGTTGTTCTGGTTATTAAATGACATTACATACCCTCTAATTAAAATCTGTTATATTGTGACAACATTATACTGTTTTTTTTATTGTAAAAGTATAATAACTATCTAAAGAAAACAGACCATTTAACTTATGAATTTGTTCAAAATGAGACTCACTTTGACTTTTGCACTGACGCGTTCTTCGATTGAATGTGCGTGACGCCTTTCATATCGAATAGATTGAGAACATAAAATATTTGTCCAATATTTTTGTGAATAAGACGTTATTACATCGTAGTGGCCACTTATGAAAATAATAGAATTGCATATTCTTATCTGTGCACACGGTTGTTTTCTTTTTCTAATGATAAGTTAAATATTAGAATACGTGAAAGTGGGTCACATTTTGAGCAAATTCAAAAGTTACATGAACTAGTGAAAACGAGTTGACTGTACTAATTTGATAATAATAAAAGGTCGCTTTAAAGTTCTCAACAGCTTTAATCTCGTCTGTTTGCAAGACAATTTTTCAATAACAATAGAATAAATAAAATAACACGTAACTAAGCAACGTAACAAAAAATATTAATAAAAAAAAGTTAAAACTTAAAAGAGTTTCTATGTTGGCATCTTGTCGCCAACAACCAGTTTCTTTAGATAGAAGTAAGTCAAAGTCAAAGTCAAAATATTTTTATTAAAATAGACTTAATCATTAAGTTCTTTTAAATCAATTTTAAAATAAATAAATGTAATTAAAGGTATTTACTCTATCACCGCTTAAGTAAGTGGCGTATATATATATATATATATATATATATATATATATATATAAGACAAAAATATTTAATGGTTTTCTTAAGTTTAGTAATAACCACATTAGATCTAGTACTACAGTTGGAAAAGTATCACAAAAATACATAAAATTTAAAATATTATACTATCATTGGACACGGTGCACTTTGTATCAATTGCGAATCAATAACGACATCTATGAAAAGAATGGACGATTTTCCATACTAAATAAGCAATTTACAACATATATTGTTTTCACGTTTTTCTTTAGGATTTTCAGGTATTTCTATTCTTAAACCAACCCTGAATAAAACAGAGTAAAACACAATATACATAATTCAATTAGGACAACCGGCTTTTGAGTTTTAGCGAAACTGTTTAATATATCATATACAGCTGCTAGCATGTGCAGCAACACAGCTATAATTTTTATATATAATAAGGTTTATTTGTTTTTTATTCTTAGTACTCTAAACGAAACTTACCCAATGTTTAACGTCTACGATGTCACATATTTGTCATAATTTGATGACAAATATTTATCATGTTTAATAAAAATAAACGATAAATTGTATTCTACAGGATAACACGATCAAAAGGTTCCTGATTGACTCATTTTATATCAGTTATATATTTTGTAAAATAATAAGATACTAATTTAATTATAATTATACGAAATCGGTATTAGTATTTGTTTAATTGCATACAATTTGTAATTGACAAGCATACCATGTTCTCATATAGGAGATTTTGTTACTATAGCTTGATCCATATTTAATATACTATTATGTAATACTAATACATAATGACATAGGTAATTTTAATGTCATTATAAATACTAAAGGCTGAGAGTTTCTTGTGCCGCTTCTCTGCAGCTACTAATTAGTCGAAGCGGTAGTAGGGTTAATTGGAAATATGAATGCTGTGTTAGTTTTAATTTTAAAATAATTTATTTAATACATAATTAAATTCTATAACTGGGACAATTTGTAAATACCCGGTTAATACCCACTTAAAGTTATCACCAATACCTTTAATTACATTTGTTTATTTTTTCTCATACATATTCACTGTTATGACGATTTAAAAGAACTTAGTAAACGAGCTTATTTAAATAAAGATATTTTGACTTTGACTTTGACTTATGATTATCAACAGTTTTGTTAACTTAAACTAAGATAGTAAAAATAATAATCCAAAGTTTTTTTTTATTATCATCGCATAGTATTTACTGTTGTATCGTTATATGTTGTTACATTGACCACTTTTATTACTAAACATAATTTCCTTAATAACTAATAACCTATCTTTCAACATGGCTGTACCCGCAAATTTTTCGCGTGGATGTCGGAAATTAATATGTACGTAGGTGGGTAAGTTTTATGATTATACTTGAGTATTCATTTGGTTATGGATTTAAATCACGTTAACAAAACAACTTTCACAGATAATGCTTTATTTAGAACAAAATTACAAAAGAGGTTACACTGTAACCTTAAGAGATAGACATATACTGACGCGGATCTCTTTTTAAAAAAAGAACATTCCCGGCATTTTTGAATAATAACTATTTACGCAGCGCACGCAACGAAAGCTCGGAAAGGAATATTTTTAGCCGTTTTTGTAACATTTTTCATGAATACTCAACTCCTATTGGCTGTAGCGTGATGTTCTATAACCTATAACCTTCCTCGATTAATGGACTATCTAACACTATAAGAGTGTATCAGTTGTTCCTGAGATTAGCACGTTCAATCAAGCAAACAAGCTTCAGTTTAATAATATTAGTATAGATTTTATATATGTAGTTGATTTCTTAAATTTTTTTCAAAGAAAAATCACAGTCAGTAACTGATTATTACTTACATGGCTGCCTGACCCGTTTATATATACGTAGGTTTTTAGGAAGCCCATTCCCACCGATTTATGGATATCTTTTTTAAAAAAGGAATACTTTCAGAGTGAGTGAGAGGTTAAATTAAAACGGTTTTTAATTTTTTCATAAATTTTTAAAGAAAGAGGAAAATGTTTCAAGGAATTGTTTTTTCTTCTTAGTATTAATTTATAAGTAACTAATGACGTTAAAATTTGTGAGTAAAATTGTAGAATAAACTAAACAATGAAATGATATCGGTAGGGTTTAGTTTTGTTTTCAAATGGATGAGACAAGTAACCTCTTTTATGAGAACTGCGTGTTAGAATGTTTGCGTTTTATTTAGAATTTCGTTTTGGTAAACTTCTAGAAGATCGAGATTGATTATATTGTGCGAACATTTGACAAAGAACATACGATAACGAATCATCTAGAAGTTTTCCAAATATGTGAATAGTCAGCGCTTCGTAAACCATTCGTTTATAGATTATTGAAATCCAGTACTAAAGATAGATAGGTACTTCAAAGCAGGAACCTTTTCAAACACAGATCAATAACGCTCCACCTTTTAGCATTTTATGCGTCGTCAGCATCGTTTCCATGGACACTTATTGGATCGATGCCCGTTGGCAAATTTGGAGATTCTCGCAACTTGACTTAATTTGAACTTAATTATCTAGGTCCCTAGGCCCTTCTTCTTAGGAACACGAAGGAATTTTATCCATAAAAAGGTCCGTTTCTTTCGTCCATGGATACTCGAGCAAATGTCACTAGGGTAATATTTTTGCACTTTTATGATGTGAAGAGATATGAACGTTCCAAAACTTATAAAATTGACAATTTACTACTTTTCATTACATCCAGTATTAGAAACAAAAGTAACAGAGGTTATTCTAAATAAGCATAAAATTGAAATTGAAATTTTAATGAAATTTTATTTTATTTTAAAGATCTTAAGATCAACAACACATCAACATCTTAAGACTAATATTATCTGTTGCTGAACTAGGCTGAAGCCTGTATTTTAGCATACAGCGCCTCTATCCTCGGGAGAGTAAAAAATAAAAACTTAAGATAACAAAGAAATATTCACTAGACCATAACAATTTTAATTTAAATATATAACATTAATAATAATACATGTATATATATATATACAATACATACATATATAAATACATACAAACATACATACTTATAGAACTTTATACGAGTGTAGAAGCATAAAATAGGAACACGGCCTAACTCTCCCTTTTGTGTTCTAATTTTAATGAGAATAGTAATGATAGTTTAGACGGCGAAACAGTCCATAGCTCGTTTGTCTGTCATGCTGTGCCCGCATGGGGGATAGAGAGAGGGGACAGAGATTGGGACTGGGTGATGGACTAATGATTGCAAGGCTCCAGCGGACAGTCTTGCTCGATAACGCCACAATTGTCCGCTGATTCCTCTCTCTGTCTAGCCTCCTCTGTCGAGGGGAATTCTCCCATCCCTCGAGCCGTCGAGGGATTGGAAAGAGTTAAAATTAAAAGGAATTAGTAGGAATCCATTTACGGACCTACCCGCCACTGGCTAAGCGACGGGCGGGGGCACACTCAGTACCTCTATAGAGCGGCACTGAGAATACCCACTTAAACTCCCCGGTAACTCCATTGCCCTTCACGGGGGTAATCTGGGTTCTGCGGAGCAATTCACCAGGTCACAAATATCTGCCCCTACCAGGATTCGAAACGAGAACTCAGTAGTCTGGGGTACTGGTGACTTGACCACACGGCCGTCATTACAGCAACAATGGGCCCATCTTAATATTTATTTTGATAATTAACATAAAAGAAAATATGACCTTTTGGATATATAGTCCCAAACATTCAAGGTCCCAACAAATACTATACTTATGTACAATTATCGACAAAACTTTTACCTAACGACGCAAGTGGGAGGAGCTTTCCTCCCACCACTGGTTTGTTTTTGACCAATCATAGCTGAGCTTTTAAATTGGCAACGCGTGCTAGTGCGTCGCTATAGAATGTCAAATTTGACGTACCGCTAAAATCAAAACACATGTCTACAGGGTGTTCAAAGGATATAATTACCATTTCTAGACCCATGTGTAGGTGGTTACCATCGCCTACAGAAAACAGCATAAACAAGAAATCACTTGATATTGTACATCGACTTTCGGAGACACAAGATATTAAAAAGCACGTACCTAAATACCAGTTCTTTTAAAGAAACGCTACGATGATTTCTTTTTTCAATAATAAAAATAATCAATTAAATCAAAAACAGAAATCACACAAATTTAATGACCCTATCAGAGATAGTCACATTCTATTTTTGAATCCACTATTTAATAACATTGCAAAGAAGTGCGATTTCACTGTAATCTTGAGTTAAGCTGGAGCTGTCCTAGTATTAACAAAATCAAATAAAAAAACATCAACCTGTATAATGACGTGACAATCCGTTATCGTGCCCCTAACCCGCGGTAAAACACGAAACCGTAAATTACGCATACAAACAATAATATTACATCCGTGCAGGGCTGTCACCTCTCAACTAATAGACTGACCTTTGTTATATATAAAAATAATTCGTATACGTTCTTTTACATAATAATTATTACATCATCTGATAATGTCGCTGTACGATCAATTTCTGAGAACATGGCTTCAGTTTCGATCGTTTCTGTTAACCACTAAGCACATTTTTATTCGATAGATTAGTAACTTATTAAATTTAATTATTTTTGCATTCTGCGTGCTTGTCTGTTAGTCGCATTAACATACTTAAATGTTTACTATAGCTTGACTGTTGTTTGTTGTGAAGTACCGTTCTCTATTTTCGAAGATCTTCATCAGATCTACATGAAATATATATAGCTAATAAACCTGGTAGTATACTTATTTAAACATAAACACAAAAAAAATAATGATTTTATTACAAATGTTATTTTCTTTTTCAATTAATTGTGTTTACCTTAAACGTCAAATAAAAAAAATACACTTGAATTGTGATACTCCTCTGAATCAGTTAAAAATACGAAGTGTTGCCATCCCTATGCGTAACGGGATATTGTGACGATTATAACTGTCTGAATAAACTCCAATATTAAACTGTATTGTATAATAAACTTCATTGCGATTCCGACAAATTTTTTGTCGTAATTAACGTTGCTTTCTTGCTAATCTCTGTCTAGGTTTAATAATTACTTACCTGCACACTATTATTAACACTAGATTTACCAGAGCAGTCATTTAAGACTAGTCGTGCAATTTCAATTCAAAATTCCTACTATATTACACATATTTTTTTTTCAGAAATGATGACTTTTGTAGCTATAATTAGAGAGTACGTTTTATAAACTTAATGTTATTTTATATACATTAGTAACAAATATAATTTTTGTTGTTGACATATAGTCAAATCGCTGGTATATCTAGTGTTAATATCATTTGTGGTTTGGGACTATTCTGACTGTCCAGACTTTTGTCACTACGACCTAAAAGATCTATCGTAACTTGCCACCACAGGTTAAAGTAGTTTGCTCTGGGAACTTTCGATACACTTTAGGATTTTCCTAGTTTAAATTTCATGTGGGTCGATTGTGTCTCCCAGATGAAGGCTTCGTTAATGGTTTAGGAGTCCACAGTTACCTTGGAGGTGCATTAGGGTTACCCGCTCCTGTGTCGTATATAATCGATATAATCGCTTAGATTCATGTTGCGTTAGTGTCTGTTTAGTACAGGAGACAGCAACTCCTGTCAAAGTTCATTAGTAAACCCATGTTGCTCCTTATTAGTTTCATAAGTTCTTCAGTTGCGTTGCCACGGTAGCCTTGTGTAAAATATTCGCCATAATTTATATCCGAAACTATAAATATTGACGGTAGTCATGGTAATTTAAAAATATGTAAATAAAATTAACTTTAAAAATTAAATTGATATGATAGTCGTTCTTATTTCTTAACACCTTGTATAGGAAACTTTAAGTGAAAAAACCAGGTTTATTTTCCGGGCTCCTCCTACCAAGCCTTGGTGGGACTCCATAAACTCCACAATCTATGTTAGTGCATATTTTAGGGCCATGTAAGGCGGAACCTACGTAGGGAGGAATGGTTTATGGACCTACACTTTGTATTTCTACCTATACCTCCCTGCATTGTATTTGATTTATTTATATAATACAATTAGACAGAATTTGCATTTAATTATTTCACAACAAAATTTCTTCCAACAGACATTTCATACCCAAGTTCTAAGATGTGATGCTTCGTGTATTTTACAATTGTGACTTTTTGATGGGAGAGCTGGTTGGCGTACCATTTCGACCACTCTGATTTTCGATAACGAACACAAAGCAACCTTCCCATGGTTGGTGCTTGGATGGGTCATTAACACATTGTGATCGGGCAGTTTTCGGCCGCGTACTAGTGCTGGTAACGGGTGATTTTTCGCGTAATTTCGCGCTAACGTAGACCTCTAGAAAAATTGCGATAACTTCAAAAATATTTATTTGATTTCAATATTTCTTTTTGTAAGTTATTTATTTTATTTTATTATATTTAGAAATGTATTCTTGGCTACAACCCTACAGATGCTATATAGCGAAAACTCAAGTATATTGGAACCCGTATTTTAACGTGACCCGCGCTCCACTAACAATCTATCAAAAACGTATTAATACGTGATCCGCTCTCTAGCATTAATTTGCTAAAAACGTATTAATACGTGATCCGATCACAATGTGTTAATATTTGTTGTATTCAGCTACTCAGTGCTTTGGAAGACACGCTTAGCCATTAGTCCCGATAATGACCGCTGTTACCCCCCAACCAGCATTACGGCAACGTGCTGATGTTTTGGCGTTATGATGTAAACTTGTAACGATGCGGCCTCCTTCGGTACATCGATTTTTAATTGCTGGCTGTTTTTATTAGGACAATCATTTCAAAATTGACATTTCTGAAGTTATCATTTAGTATTATAATTTTCGTTGCGAAGCTCTTTTATATGTATCTATCGCTTCCCATATTATAAAGGAACCCAAAGTTTGGGGTAAGTTACAATCATCACATCATCACCATCACCATAATTAATCTCACATCATTATCTATTTTATATATAATTTGTTATTATTGTTACAGTTCCTTCTTCCTTATACTTTAATGTCGTCTTAATTCATGTTATGTTACTGGAATAAATGCAGCTATCTATATTTTATTGTTTTGATTATCACCGAACCCTCGTTCAACCCTAGCCAAGAAGGCGCATGGTCCAAACTCCTCGTGTGATTCTCCCATGTTGGAAGGCCTATGCCCAACAGTGGGATGTATATAGAATGTAGTGATGATGATGATGTACCGTTATTAATTGCGACGTTGTGTCGTCGGTATTGCTCAAATATAATAACGCTACACGCATATTTTATCCCTCTCCTAGTCTTTCTACATAAACATGTTTAGAATCTAAACAAACAAAGTTATTGTCCCTGAAAAACAAAATATTTCTAAAGTTTTTTGTATTAATTTTGAACTGTATTGCGTCGAAATAACAACGAATAAAGTCCAAAGTGTCACGCATGGTGTACGACTGCATCAAGCAGAGTCTGGTACCAAAACCTTGTTGTAAGACCTTGAATTTGAGTGTGACCACTACGACTAGGGACTTGAATGTTACAACAATTTTGTATCAAAAATCAGTTCACCGGAAAATTGGATTTGTTCTCTTGACTTACTTTGGGGAAAACTAAATAAATACAAGGCTAGTTTGCATGGTCAGTGGTCGCATTGTACATAAATTATTAATAAAAAATCAAATTATTGATCTACTCCACTTACAAGATCTTTTTTTACGATTTACCTAAAATTTATGTAAAAAAAATAATATACTTGTTGCGGACTGGCTGGTTTTACAGAATTTAATGAAATAATTTTTGATTTTATATTTTTATATATTCTATTGTTTAATTGTGATACAGAAGTTGTACATTATAGACGTCTACGTAATCACATGGTTTCATTTATAACCAACAATAATTTTAAATGAATATGAAATACCGGATACCAAGAGATACGCGTATTACTTTGCGCTCTCATAAAGTACGCAGAATCAAATAGAATTGCTTCCAATATCTCTTTATATCTTTCAAAAAGTGTACTTATATGTTGAATAAAATATTTTTACTTTGACTTTGACATCTCTTTCTTTTAAGCAATCGAGCGGCACCAGCTTGCCAGCGGATCAACCAAATTAAAAATCAATTGTGTCTACAGATAAATGATATAGTGTTTATATTGTATCATTCAAATATTTATACCATAATATATGAGTTTTGGTACATCAAACACAAAAAAAATATTTTGGTAAAGGACAAAATCGTGAAGACAACTCTAAAGTGTTAACTAAATAGAATGATATCAAAAAAAGGAACATTCTACCTACAGAAAAACATATTTTTCTTATTTTGTCTGTATTGCACTCACATAATATATGTGTTAGACAGACACAAACGATTTTCTTTTGGTAAGGGACAAAAATGTCGTGATTACAACTCTTAGTGTATACTGAATTTACTAATTAAAAACAATCGGAACTGTACCGTTAAAAGAAATAAACAACTGATTTTGCTATCGGACAAATGATTTATAGTAAGTTTTTATTATAAAATTAATGAATACTTAATTAATTAAAAGACTGAACTGAATTTAAAAAATAATATTTCCATTTGACATTATTTGGATTTCTTGTAGTTTACTGTTTTCATCATATAAGCGTATGGCGCTACAGCTATAAAAGCTTTCTCGTGTTATTTTTATCATATAGTCATCAACATCAAGATGTATTGCGAACCTATTATGCCTCTCCAGTTGTTTACTCTCCTTGTAACCTTAATATGGTTGCCATAAGCCAACTTTTGGGCGGGAAGAGCTCCAGCTTGATAAGCCAGATCCAGAAAACTCATTCTTGTTATTGGCGGGACTTCACATTGACATAGCAGACGTATCTGTTTTATGGAAAGTAGCGTTTGTTCCGTATGTGTTTAGCGAAAATATCCTTTGAGCGCTCCAAATAAAACCGGCCGGTGTACTAACATTTGCAAGGATTAATTAACTCCAATCTCCCCTCTTCTCCTCAAGATGGATTTAGAATGTTTCTTCTATTCAGCCTTGTTAATATCTTTAAAATTAAGATAGTCAGTTCGTTCATAGTTAGAAGAATATAAGATAGAAGCAACCAACAAGCGAACCCGCTTGTTGGTTGCTTCTATCTTCGGCCTTATCATCATTTAACATGAGGTGAAAGGAAATTTACTCCGTAAAATAAATAAAACTGTATCCCAAGAACTGCAGTGCCGACATGTGATGCCTTGAACAACGTAACTTCGAGGATGGCTAATAAGCGCCCCGACTGCCAGATAAGAAAGCAATTACCGTAGCTTAACGCTCGTGGCATCACTTAAACTCTACATGATGTAGAGCAATATACTTTTAGTTCTCGAAATATCATCAAACTGGTTGGTCTAACTGATTTTCTATTGATTCTGGGCCCTCACACATAAATTCCTTGGCAAAGTATGCTCAAGATATATGAATGAAGGAATGAATAAATGCTGGGACAATAATTATGAGAAACTTTATTTGCGTTATAAAAACTGCCACTATCGTTTATTGAAAAACAGCTTAATCTTTCGACTCTTAATATCCTTCTGGCTGCCAAATACACAGCATCACACGTGATAAAAGCCTGTAATGTCTGATATGTCGGTGCTTTAAAGATTATGATAATGTAAGTAGTCCCTTATCGCATTGTCAAAACAGTTATAGCAATGACCTGATTATTTGCAATCAAAATAGCTTAAACCAGTTAGGATATTTATAAACAATGATAAAGTTTCGAAGATAATTTATTTAGTAATGAGATTGATCAAATATTAATATGTTTCTTATCCTATTCAAACAAAAGTTGAGTAAATAAGGCGTTACATATACTTAAGTTAAAAAACGAATACACGTATTAAAAGGTAGAAGCCAATACTTGGTATGACAATTTTTTGTAATGAAGTCACGTTAAATTATTAATGATGATGGATTTTTTAATATAATAATATAAGTACAAGGATTTTTCAAAATTAGAATTAGTGCTTCAACCAGGTTAACGTCATACTAATTTAAAAATTAGAACTACCTCATACTAATCATACGTCATACTAATTTACAAACGTGACGTTCACCTGGTTGAAAGACCTTAAATGATATCGGTGTCATCAGCCAATACCAGAAGAAAATCATGGCTGAGGGTTTTGTTCCTCCCCAAGAGGCGAAGGTTCCTCCTCGAATGATGGAAATGTTGATACTTTTCCGTAGTTACATTAGTTCTTAATGTAACTACGGAAAAGTATCAACATTAAAAATAATTGGCAAATGTTTTAGGAGTATAAAAATAGACTAAGACATATTCTTAAACCAACAAAAAATACAGGAAAAAGACACGAACACAAGACAGAAAAACAGGAAATAAACACTGTGACACGATATTTTTAGATATTAGATACTATTCAACATAATTAAAAAACACCACTGTATACAGTGAAGAATTTTGTTACTTTATTATCCACACTAAACTAAAGCTGCACAAAATCATAACATTATCATAACCGTCTGTATCTATCCAGTTACATATCTGATAAATGAAAACATTTTTCATAGGTAACTAATTGCATATTTACTAGAAGTGCCCTCGTCCGTAGTGTTCGTAGTCATCTTACCCTGTTTAGTGAATGACAATACGGGATACTCTTTGTGCGCCTGCGCACTTAAATCTCGGCGCTTGAATACACACATTTATTGTGTCGCAGGGGATTGAGTCGGTAAGATTTTTCGATATACTATCAAATTATAAATTAATATTATGAACGATAACCAAACAATACAGAACTACAAACATAAAACAATAGAAATGCAATTATTTCTAAGCAAATGAAGCATATTTAGGATTTCCACAAAAAGCCAAAAGTCTTAAGTATATTACATGCTCAAGAAGTTGAGTTATTAACTTTATATCAATTATAAAGTTAAAATATAAAATTATATATAATTTTTATTAATTAAATTTAAAAAATAATAATTTAATTATGCTTTTATACTATACACAAATTATATAAGGAAGGAATTGCATCACAAATAAATAGTTCCAATAGTTACTGGTTACTATTTAAGTTCATATATTTATTTATTTATTTAACAATTTATGTACACACAAAGACAATTAAAAGGACACAAAGAATTGAACAACGGTACTGTTTATTTCTATAAGAAATCTAAGAATTTATATTTTATTGAATAAATTATTTCATTTAATTTCGAATGGGAATTTTGATGTTTGTCTTTACATGTGCGTGAAAAGTCATTCCTGTCTACATTCCAACCTTATTGCATACGAAGGTGCATAATAAGCAATGTAACACTTATATATTATAGGAATAAAAGCCATATTACCATCCTTTTCTAGCACCATAAGCTAGACTGAGACTGCAATACCAGATAACACTTACCATGATAATACCGATCTTACTCAAGTCGAAACAATTACTTGACATTTTCCCACGGACAAAGGAACAATCGAAAATATGTCATTGTGTGCAAAAATCTAGGTTCATAATCAAACACCTGCGTCTTACGTACACAGAACTTTAAATTATTACCTAAGTTTCAAATCAAAAGAAAGTTTGTATGTAACTAAGATCATAAAAATATTCAACAAACAGACGAAATACGCCTGTATCACGTAAAGAGTACGGTCCTTTTCCGTTTGATTGAATTGCTGTCAACTGCACATTTTTTAAATATTTAATTATTTACCAATTATACCTATATTACAACATTGGTTCCTTTAAAAGAGGCATGAAAAAGCACTTTTTGGGCCGGCAAGGTGAGGATGGCAAGGGCAGTATGTCGAATGCTGCTTATCATCAGGTGGTGTCGAGTCATTCCCTGAGCTTTATATAAAACAAAATATTAATGGGTTTCCCCAATACAGAGTGTTCTTGTTATTCAAAGGTGAATACAAAAAATTAAGAAGTTACAATGAATCCTTCTCTAGTTTATTGACATGGCCATGAAAAATAAATTACAGGAAAAAATCTTAAAATAAATCTTAAGATTTTTTCAAAAAATAACTTACTTACTTTAATTATAAGGTTTTTCTGTGATGATTATTTGTGCTAAGGTTGCAAAGAAAGTTTTTTCTGACTTTAGTTTTACATATTAGGTCGGGATAAATATTTTCGCATATAGTATGTATAAACTTGTAATAAAATTTACTACTTTTATCTGGCTAGTTTTCACAACATTAAAAAGGTGATATTTCAAAAAAAGAATAAAATTAGGAAAATTTTGTTTCCAACTATTTTTCATTTGTTTTTCTTTTTGTCAAAATTAGCGAATCGAATGAAGAAATTAGGTGCTTTTAAAAGAAAGGGACTCGAGTTAATTAATAGCATACATCTTTAGCCACACAGCAAAAATTAAGAGTTTGGCTGGGAGATGTTAATGCATCCGCCATATAGCCCTGACCTTCAGATTTCTACCTATATTGGCCTCTTCAGAATACTTTAGACAGTGTCAGATTAACATCAAGAGAAGACTGCAAAACCTACTCGTTGTGTTTATTTATCAGAAGTCCCAAAATTTCTACAGCAACGGGATCATGTCTCTACCTATAAGATGGCAGAAAGTCTACGATCAAAATGGCATATCTATACTTTAATAAAATTTTAATTAACTATGAAAAAAGTCTTGAATTTTCATATAAAATACGAAGAAACTTTTTCCCCAACTTACTCGGAGACGTATCTCAGACGCGTACATATCGTTCATTGAAGATGATGATAATATGTAAAAAGACACTTAAGTTCTTCTACTGTAAGTTAATTTAATTTTCTGTTTGCGTTTAGCTGTTATATGGAGATAATTATATTTTGTATATAATTTATATACAATATATTTGACTGAAAGAGACTTCAACTCGACTGAAACCGGGGTTACACTACACTAGGGTCCAGAACTAAATTTGGGCCTTATGTCAAGTCGCTTGGGATTATAATTGAACGTGATCCAGCAGCCTAAACAAAATTTAATATTTCTGTCAAAGTTCCCGAGAGTATATCAGATCAATAAATTAATAATTATTAATGTAATTAACGACTGACGTTTTTGTTCATTTGAAACAAGAGATGTTAATACAAGTTATGAATGTACCGGCTTACATTTAATGTGTAATGTGATATGAATCTATTAAGAATAATACAATAAATACTCACACGTCTAACATTACGTAGTGTTTCCATTTATATTCAATTCACAACACCTGACCATGTCTGTGAACTTATAGCTGACATTAAACGAATGCCGTACTTCGAATAGATCTACATAAGTCGAAACAGGAGTTGTTTTGCTAGCAACTGTTACTGAAGATATGATGTCGATATTACAATCAACCGTTATGTTTAGGACAATGTTGTTAATTCGTTTGTAACTTACGCTAGGGTCTGTCTTTATCGCCTCACGTAGTTCAATAAAATTGTTTTTGTACTTTTGACACTTTTTGGGCTATCATGAATTCGATATTCGCTCTACAACAGATTATTGATTTATATATCAAAAGTATATTTGTTTTGTTGCGGGTAGAAACCTTATTTTACTGACGTTTCATCAAACGTGTTTTTCAAAATTCCACTACAACGCAATACACTAAATAAAATATACAGCACCGTACCAACCCCGCCATTGCGCGCCAAAAACTTGTGATTATTTCCTTTTATGATGCAACATTTGTCGAGAAATATTCTTTGTTTATTTTAGTTAGTTTCTTTGTATCAAGCATCGTCGAAATAAAATACTACAAAGTTTTTCCTAGCTTTCTGTTTTTTTTTAATTTAACGGCTGTACATCACGGAAGGAACCATTTTGTGCTTTTGTTACAGTCTGCGTTTACTACTTAATTATGGAAAAGATATAATAACTTATATGGCTAACGGTCTGGTCGAGTGGCCAGTACCACGTCTACTTAGTATGTTCTCTCTTAGTATATTTCTTATATAGATATATATATTATTCTATATTTCTCCGTTATCTTGTATCCATAACACAAGCTCTTAATGATGTTTACTCCGGGCTTAATAATAGGTGTAAGTGTGACTAATTTTATATTATATATTTTATTATACCTGTACATTTAATTGAAGTACAATGTCATATCATACACCAGGAATATGAGAAGCCAGGTGTTCGCTATATATCTTCTAAAAATATGATTTCGTATAACTAAATCCAGTATGGATACATAGAGTTTATTACTATTATAATATAATTTAACAATAAAATATGATGATAACGATAGAAGATAAGCCCGTTTAGAGTCGCATGCGCACCATGCGACACGACGCCATTGACTTGACAATGGGCTATCTCTAAATCTAAAAATAATTTATCTGCCCCTTATTCTACTTTAATGAGAAAGGGATAGTATGATCATTATTAACGTGAAGTTAGTTGTTGCGTAGGCGATCCTTTTGATTTCAATCTGCCTGCTTTTATATGTGATTCGATGTATACAATGTATACAACGTATTACGTTTCATTGTGTACTGTTGTTTGTCTGTAAATTGTATAATAACAATATATTTTATATTCGGTCACAATTTAACGTTCTACCGTAACAATCGAGTCATTCTATCAGTCCAACAACAACATCATATCAACATTATAACATAGATCTCTACATCATATGCTGGAGCACCGACCTTATTTCTAACCACTAGTTTAACTACTATACTTACTAGTACGTACTTTTACTTTTTCTGCCGTTTGAGATACAAGACAGATAATTACTTGCTTCAGTTTTTTTTCTTCGTATATTTTTTCAAGGAATGCTTTTTGTCGCTTAATTTATAGATTTTAAATTGCGCGGGTAAAAAGGTCTTAGGTACACTTATCAACTTACAAATGTTAATTGCTTTGCCTTACACTAAAACATTAGAAAATTTAAAAAGTATTAGGTACAAGCTCTGTTATGTCAAATCAAAATCATGTCTATTTTATCAAAAACATTAAGTTTCTGCATTAAATCGCGTAAAATTTTAATCTTTTTAATTATAATTGTCTAGTGGCTGAGACCATCTACTTCAGATCTGGTGGTCCGTGGTTCAATCTCAGTGGGGGCAGAGATTATCTACTCGGTTTGTTTGATGGTAGGGCTTTTTCGAAGACCGCCTGGGTAGCTACCACTATCTCACCTAAGTCTGACGCCATAACAATAATGTTAACAGCATTGTTCTTTATCAGCAGTAAGAGGTAAGATAGCCAGTTCCTCTGTGCTTCTGTGGTTGAGGAAACTGGGTGTAGTTCGCTTCCATAATCGACCTCATATTCACTTATCATCAGGTGAGATGAACGCCAAGAACTACCCCGTTAAGAATAAATAAATAAAAAACTTAAAATAAAATATCGGTAAAAAAAAGGATAAATTTCAAAGAAATTTCATATGTGACATTTGTTTTTTTAAAAGCAAAGAGTACTGCATAGAATGTCGACTATTCATAAATGTACATATTTTAATACACGATCTGTAAAAAATCTTTTTGCTGGATAAGGAGGAGGAGTATCCAAACGGATTTATTATTTTTTAACAATAGTCGACTTTACTTTACAAAATATATTATTTTGGAGTCCACGGACGCGATGGGCCGCATTGTTCTCCAGTCACTTAGATATTACGTTTCGAAGAAGCGCCATTTTGTATCCTGTTGTCAGTTTTCGGCGCGAACGGTTTGCAAGATCCTTCAATCGCGACAAGTAGATGATTGACCGTCCAATCAGCCCCTCAGGAACCGTGTCAAGGAACCATAGGTACGTCTGACCCTAAATGGGAATACAATAGCTGAATAAATAGACGACCATCACTTGCTCCCACTGTCTGTTGTAATAGTCCGTACAGTGACCAACAAGAAAAATTGAGCGCTTTCCAATATTTTTTTTTATTTCCCAAAATCATAGACAAATTTTATTGTGACGTCAGAATAAGTAATATATACTTGTGTTGGGGATGTCCGCTCATACCCTTATCATAATAATTTTGAGTGAATTGATATATTTCAGATATAAGAAAGAATACAAATAGATGTTGAACAAAAGCAATGTCGTGTGAATTGTGTGTGTGTGTGTGTGTGTGTTGGAGTGTGCATACAATATAGTATAATTAAGAAATATATATATACTAACCTACCTCACAAACTTCTGGAAGAATGTTTGTTGCGAAATAAGCAGTTATCTATTGCGCAGCCTATGAATTGTATGTTTTTTAATGTGTTCGTAAATAAACTCACAAACAAACCTTGCCTTGTATCACTCTATCTATTGATGAAAACTACATTTAAGCCCGTTTCGTTACTTTAAAAATCTAAACATACAGAAACGGTAAGTCACTTTGTATTATAGTATGTAAATATGAGTCATCTTTCAACTCGAGGAACGTTCTTAGTCAAAACAAAGTGTGCCCGCGTTTTCGTACGAGCGTGAATTTGAGGAGTTGATGAGCTGGATATAGCAATACAGTCCGCAGGTCACACTAAGCTATAACACTTGGTTGTTTCTCAAAGCATTATCACCAATAAGTTGTTGAGTCAACGTCATGTTTCTATGACCCAGAGGGCCTATATATAAATGTATGGTATTTAACAATTACGCTCGATAGCTAAGCGAGACTCTATGTCAAATCCCATATATTTTTCCATTTAGCGATTCTATTGTCTCGTCCCTCATACTCCTCGTGTTTAGAACGGTCTGGGGTTATACGTATATATACTATTGATGATTAGCAATAGCTGAGGTTCAACCTTCGATTATTGTTAGTGTTTTACTGCCCTGGACGTAAATTCTTTAGACTTAATAAATTTTATTACTTAACAAAACTAGTATTACTTAGTTTCTAGGGTTAATTTACAAGATATATATTTTTTTTAAAGTAACTGAATTGATAATTTTTAAATCTATTTAATCCTATTTAAATTTCATCTAACTGTGATTCAGAATCAAGTCAATTATGCTATTAAAAATGTGTTTAATTCACAAATCACGAAATGGCAAAAATGGTATAGATTTTTTTGCTACAGATAATTACTCTGCAATGCACTTGACCTTGACCTTGCTAGAATTCACATTAAAACACCAAAAGTCTTCGATATACAATCAGAAATTAAGAATAACAGGAACGTTTTGCAAACAATTTTTTATACGTATATAAACAAACGCATGATTGCCACACGAAGAAATTAAAAAGCGAAAATTCTAAAATTGTCAAAACATTAAAATATTACGTTTCGTTTAATACACAAGTTATTATATTACAAAGGTTTCAATAAAATATGATAGTCTCCCACTCATCGGCAATAAAAATACCTCTATACTTACTAATAATGCTAATTTTCACATTTAGATTAGTAAAAAAACCGGTATCACACCACCTCTTTTGTAAGAAGACTTTTTACTTTTTTTTGTAAATATTTGAAAATGGAAGTCAATTCTTTCATCCTACCGTAGAGGAACATTGATTAAAAACCATGGTATGAACAATACCATAACATAAGTTTTTAGAACAAACATTTACTGGAATAGAAATATAAAGGTAGCTAACTATGTCTACATAACAGGTTTATATACTTACTTAGAGGCGACAGGTCATCAATTATATCCATTTTCTAAGCGATTTGGCCTTTGTTTTCACTTTATAAGGCCGTTTCAGTATGTCATCCATTTCTTCCTAACTTTATTTCGTTTTGTCATCTGATCCTGTTAGATGCATGTTAGGTATAATGTCACAGCGCACTCATTTTTCCGCGTTTCTGTTGAAATGATCAGATAATTGCAACTAGCACTTCACCATTCACTTGAGACACCACGTCCGCATAAGGTTTCCACACAAAAATTGTTTTAGATCAATATTATAGATTCAGGGACAAAATATATGTTATTGATAAATGGAATACACGAGTATAAAGTTTACAATGTTCTCAGAACGCTCTCGGCACAAAAACACTGGCTAAACGTCACTGAGTATACTAAACAGGTTTGTATGTAGGAGAGAAAAAAATATTCTCTCTATGATACCACGTGACAACATCGATTATTGTTGAAGGAGTTCCGCGAGTTATCAACAGATGGCAGCAAGTAAGCGCGCGAAACATTGTAATTAAAAATATGGTCAATTGTTTTTCACATTTAACTAACCGTGAAGTATTATTATTGATACGAATTCTTGTAGTTTTTATGTTGATTAAAATGCACTGTAACAAGATTGTTGACATGTTAAGTAACTGGCTTATGTTTATTTTGTGTATTTAGGTTATTTAACGTAAAACTTTGCATCCATCTTCATTTCCAATACGAAAGTAAAGCTAATGCCAACATTAACATGAGAAGCTTAATCTTTACGCTTTAATTTTACTTAGTTAAAATTGTTTAACCAATTATGCTTTTTTAAATATTAATTCGCATATGACAGACAGACTCTGCGATAGAAACTCTATCATTTATTCTAAACTTAATATTCTCCATAATCAAAGAAAATTTAATGCTGAGTTTCCAAAGTGTTACACTGGTTTTCTTGAGTTTAATGTTTTTTATTTTGTAATTATTATTTATTTTAGAGAAATATAAACAAGCCTCTACAACAATAACAATTTTGTAAACTATTTCAAGTTTCTTACAATTGAAATTAATATGTATAATAATAATAATTACGTGTGTTCTTAGTGGATGTCACCATTCCGTTCGATGAAAACCTCATGAAAGCCGAATCAGATAAAAAGATCAAGATCTGAACTTGGCACACGAGGTTACTGATATGTGGAGGGTGAAATCCACGGAGATCATACCAGTCGTAGTCTCAACCAATGGTCTCGTCCCAACTTCTCTTCGCGACTATCTGAAGAGATTGGGACTGGGTGATGAACTAATGATTGCGAGGCTCCAGCGGGCAGTCCATAATTGTCCACCGATTCCTCTCTCTGTCGTCCTGACGCTCGACCGTCTGGCCTCCTCTGCCAAGGGGTATTCTCCCGTCCCTCGAGCCATAAAAGGGACTGGGAAGAGTTAAAATTGATTTTTAAATAATAATATTACTGTCACTCTCACCTAATATCCAGCCCAAGTTAAGAGTTTGTATTATGGATACTAGATAAGGAAAAACTACAGATAGTAATATTTATTTAATTTCCCATTGTTTATATATACATTATATGATAGAATTGTCCAGACATAAGACAATTAAAGAAACTCATTAAACTTTTCAAAATGGTAACAATTAGTGTCGAAGGTATGTATATAAATATCAGAAATATACTAAATTAATATACAAACATCCATGACTTAATATTTGTATATCGTCAAATATCTGCCCATACCAGGATTCGAGCTGTTCTCGTACTGACGACTCGAACAGACCGCCATATAAGTTATAATAATATAATCATGTTTAAATTTTATATTTTTTTGTCCATAATAATAATTATAGTACTTAATCATTTATTTTAGGCAAAAATTACACCAATATAAGACATTACAATTTAATAAAATAAAATATTGAATAAGAAAAATCGTCTAAAAATTTAATATGCATTTTTCGTTGCAGAATAAGATCTTTTGTATGGACTATCTGTCTTTTCAATAGTATGTAAATTGAGTTATGTGTGCATAAGTAAATAAAAAATAAAAATATAAGTATTGATAAAAAAACTATATATATATATATACTATATATATATATATATAAGAGGTACAGAACTATTAACAGCTGAGGACCCTTTTGTAGAGTGCACGCCAGGTTTATTCTGTAACTTCAAATCTAACGCAGTAACTTTCGTCTTTAAAACCATTATTGCGTATCAAGCGTAACGCCATAACGATAAACAGTTAAGCGGCAATGAAATAATGTTGTACGTCAAAATGAAAGTGATAGCGATCGATTCAGAGTTAGACAATAAGAGGCATGTACCCTTAGTGTGAGTTTCAAGCGTATCTCGACATACCGATCGAGTTTAGCTGACAAATAGTTAATAAAAAAATGTTTCCAATACTTTACAACACAAGCGCTGCTGTCGTTGTCATATAATTTGACAGCTAACGACAAACATGAGAGAGAACTTAAATTCAACTGAAATTGACACTGGAAGTGCTAAGGGCCGTGGACTACTTAACTTTTAAAACCCAGCCTATATCATTTACCACTCTTAATGATAATTAATAATTTATATTTTTTTAAACCACTCCTGAATTAAACAGAACAAAATACAATAAAAGTTTTTGACTATAACACAACTTTATATTTTATATATAAGAAGAAGAAGAAGATTTGGGTTAGCACCCATAATTCTAGAGGTTATGGGCCCATAATCATAATAAATCTTAGTAATGTGAATGAAGTTTCTGTCTTTCAAGCGTAAATTGGTTACTATGACAACTGACGCAGTCAATTTCAGACAACAAACCTTTGAATTCTTTTTGGAGTAAGTTTTATTAAATTTAAGTGAATCTAGATAGATATTATTAATGTTTTAACTTCTGTTAACTAAACAAAAAGAATAATTGCATATAAAAAATTTAATATATCTAAGATTTGTCTCCTCAAAACTCTAACTTTGTATACCTTAAGTAACTTCAGAACATATTTTGCTGAAGTTGAGAGTCATTATGCCTTAGTTTTAAGGTGCTTTTATATAATAATAACACGAACATAGACTAATTATTAACATAACTGTATTTATTGAAAACAGTTTTAGTTCCGAAACAGACAGTAAGGGCAAGAGATAAATAGAAAGTGCAGTTACATCAATTGTACACACAGAATCAGAATGAATTATATCTTATCTTATCTTAAGGTGAAAAAGGATAACAGTGTGTATCGTACAGACTCATGGCGGAATTCTAAGAAGATTATCAAAATCACATTTTTGTTTAAGTAATAAAAATGTGATTTTGATTTCGTTTCTGACTTAAAAATATGTCATTGAGGTTGAGACTGCTTAGTAAGCATTACACGATGTTAATTACGACTCGAGCGCCCTGGAGACTCTAAGAGACAGAGGGCAATCCTCCAGAGGCGAATCACCCCTTAGCTTAGCTCAGGCTTGAGTACTCTCCAAGGTTCTCGCCTCTTTAAAACCCCGGTACCGTTGCAAAGGTCATCTGCGGCCAACAGCCTTAGTCAGTCACAAAATAATTAGATACTTCTGAGAGACAGCCCTCATCTTTCATAGAACTTAGATTGGAAATTAACAAGAAATACATTCACACACACACACATATTATGTAGTATTTATTTTATTTTCTTTCCTGCAGCAGGGTCTACCAAACTAAATAACGATGCCAGAGTTAGTAGAGCAAATGTACTGCTCCCAGCAGATTGTAATACCTCCTAAGTTTCCTTACATACTCAAAAGGTATTGCAAAGGTAAGCTTTTCTATTTCTTCTTCTTCTCCAATATTATGGCTTCACGATATATCGAGCTCTGATAATGTCAAGTCAGTCATGGGAGTGGCAATAAAAATTACTGAGGTGCAGTGTAATTTGGAGTGACGCCGCTACTTAAAGTACCTTAATCACAGCAAAAACTATCACCAAATGTTTTGAGCTATATAAAGTGTTATAAACATTGCATAACAGGTAACAATTTAAATTTATTAGTAGCTATTAATTCTAAGAAAACGTTAACAAAGGGCGTCAGGACGTAGGTCTAATTTATTTGGTCCAACTGCATTTGAACTGCACGTCTTACGAGCAGTTATCTTGCAGTCAGCGTATCGTCAAACATATCGATATATCACAGATAATATTGATTGCAGATATACGGTTGCTTCTGTTATATTTCTTTTGATTGACATACTATTTATTTATGAAATAAAAACATATGTCAACTACCCTATTCTTTACTGGCCCGCGTTTCTTCTTCGTGAGGCTGGTTTAAAAGAAGCTTGCTAAATGCACTTGGGGCTGGCAAGGGGTGTCTATATATGACATTTTATCTAACCGCAGCTTATCAAGGACTCCTTTTACTAACTTTTACTTTATTAATTGGTAATTAATTACTTTAAAAATACTTTTTTTGACACTAGCCAATATACTTCAATATAGAATTGTTTCATATTCAGTAAAATAAATAATTTTAACATAAACCAACAATAACCTAATTATAGTTAACTCAAATATCTATTTTTTGTCTAAGCAAAACTTTTCATGGTTATTTTGCAGCTGCAATCAAAACTCAACCTTACGACCTTCTCCGGTGGTCGTACGAGTACTTCAAGGCGTTAGCTCAACACCGCCCGCCACCTGTAAAGTTGAGGCTGGAGTATCCCGTATTTAGTACCGAGGGCGGACTGACTAGAGGATGCCTGAAGGTTCTGGCTAACCAGGTATTGGCTGCTCAGCGTAATCTTTGTATCAAACTTAAGATTTATTTACCAAAATATTTTTGGGTTTCAACCTTATATATAAAAATTAATTGATGTTCACTCAAAATTGGATTAACCTATTTGAATAATTTTTATTGTGCCTTATATAATTTAATTCAGGGGTAGTTTAAAAATAAAAATAACTGGGAACAGCCTAACGAAAAACATAAATATATATAATTGAAAATTATTAATTCAGTATGGAAAGTCGATTATTTACATGACTATTCGAAACTTTCATTTCTTCAACCTACTTTGGATTACTTTTCATAGATGGCGTTCTTGGCAAGCACGTGATACAACAGTCAACTAGTTAATTATCATGTACTGCATGCCACATTAGTGTACATACTATCTAAATTAGAAGTTAGTGCTATGAATTATTTTCAGTTATCTCCAATGAATGACATACCACTAACGGTAGTCAAATCAGCTTGGGGCGGCTTCTGTCTTGACCCGGTGGAGTTGAGGCGTATTTTGTGTCTCTGTGAGGTCCATTTGAGGGAAGAGACAGTGCCTTTCCTGCATTTCATAGCGGTTGCCGGGGGATTGTTGACTAAGGTGAATTTTAATATCAGATTTTAAACTTAGCCGTACATATTTTAAAAATCGTTCGAACGTATCTTACGTAGCAACCAGTGATTGATAACGTCGAAAGTGATTGCTAACGTGAAACGTCGAACCTTAAAAGAACATAATCGTCGCTTAAAACCCGTTCGATGTAATTTTAGTTTTACATTTAATCTATAGACAATTAATACAAAATTTTAAAGGGGAGTTTTTGGCGCGTAATGGCGGGGGCGGTTTGGTGCTGTGTGTTTTATTTAATAAATTGTGTTGTAGTGTTTTATTACTTTTATGGCAAAAAGGATCGTTAAGTCATGCAATATATGGAATGCATCATTCAGCGTTGATTAGTGACTTACGTGAGATTTTTCAGTGTTTCATTTCCATTCATTCATTTATAGGGTAAGTTGATTTATTTAAAAACATTATATGTTTTCATTCTCATTTAATTATCATTTCGTCGTAATCATTATCATAACATTCCATTTTCGTATCTTTTTATCTTAATCGCTTACATTACATTCCATTTTCAAAAAATTTTTCGTAAGTCATTAACAAAATAGCGGGGCCTACCATTACCCGCCAAAAACTCCATATGGCAAAGGGCTACATTAATGAAGATATGGCTTAAAGGTCTTAGTTACCAGACCAAATAATTGGAAAAAAAAACTTTTGAAGGTTGGCTTTCAATAATTCATTTATACGACAAAGATATAAGATACTAACAGTTGCAAGCTTTTGTTACTTACACATCACACTTACAACCTATCGTAGATATACCAAATAAGTAGTTTGTTTTTTCTCAAATAGATCGTAAAGCTACCTTGTTACAGTTTTTCGGTACATAGTTCTGTAGTGACGCTTGTGTTTGACACGTAATGTTATTTGGGTTTGATTGTATTATTTAAGGCATTTATGTCTAATGTTTTACGTTTAGTGTGTATTGCATAGGCAAAGCCGGTCTGGCATAGTTGGTTCATGAAACAACTTTGCTTGAACGCAGTTACGTAGACAATGCTTTGGTTTCTGTTGACTTGTCCCGAGCTTGCGTGGGATGTCCTTTTGTTTTGTTTCCATGGTAACGTTATTCTCTGTTATTAATTTTTACAGATTTTATTTGTCGCATGAAAATATTTGTTACGTTTTAGTTTTGCATGTGTTCCATTGTTTCTTATTTGTATATATGATCATTGTTAATTGCTAAAGTAAATGGCCGCTGCATAAGCAAGTCATTGGTTTAATTCATGTAGATAATTGCCAGCAAACAACTATAAAAACTATAGCGTAGTAGAGTTATATCCCAAAGTGCTCATGTGTTTATCGTATGTGGGAAAGTCTGGGCCTATCAGAAGGACATTTATAGGCTATTGATGATGCCGATGATAGAGGTTTTGTCCATAAACACTTAATAAAGCGAGACTGCGATCCTAGGGAGTGGTTTCTCGCAAAATATTTTTATACTAAAAACGCCTTTCCCTTAATATATTTGACGTTGGGGCCACTGACAGGATACAGAAGCTATCTCTTGTGACTTGTCAAAGGCATTTGATTGTATCAATCATCAAACTTTATGTGGTGAATTAAAAATTATAAAAATTTATGGTGTATCAATAAGTTTTTTCCTAAAGCCTTATTAGACTCAACAAAAGTCTTAGTTGAATACTATGATTCAAAAAGTTGTTATAGAAAACCCTGAATGTTTGAGTACATCGATGCATGTAGGCGTGCCCCAGGGTTCAATATTAGAGCAATTGCTTTTTTGATTTCTATAAAAGAACTCTATTTAGTTATATGGTTATAAACGATTAGGGTGAGATAACACCTCGTTTATTTTCACACATATTAAAATTTATGAAATTAATATGAAATATGTTGTCCCAACTGTATTTTTAGTAATTAAGTTATTATTGCAATGGTATCCTCATACTTCATCCTTATCTGGAAGAGTTAGTTGAGCTGCTTATGCTGTTAAGAATTATTTACTTTTTTTTACTTTGTGTGTTAACTGTGGAAATATATATATAAGAACAACCCTTGACTTGTCATTTATGTACACACAGTAATTGTAGAGCACAGCTATTGAAATTCACGTTATTTTTTTAAACCAAAAGTCTATTTACGAATTTAAACCATAAGTTTGCATTTTTTTTCAAAACGTAATGATTCTCATAGATTTAACACTAGGAATAAAAATAAACATTTAAATTTCGTAACACCAGAAATCTTCCTTTATAGTTTCTACATTAAGAAATATGTTAATGGGACTCAATTTCCCTTTTAAACAGAGCCTTACTCACACGATGATCCTGCTTTGTGAATCGTTGACCAAGGAACCTGATGGTGGATCAGCTGCCATACCAGTTCAGGAATTTCTCACCATGTATCGGTTCTTAGCCAAGATGGACGCTTCAATAGATATAAAATACCGTAATGGATATAGAGAAGGTAATATACTAAAAGTCAAAATTCATATTCATATATTTTATATGTTACGTCTTACTTTTCTCACGATTATTAACAACCATAGCATGCGTTACTTGCGGCTGTTGGAAACCAGGTTCCAAAATAGTAACACTTATTTCTTCATCCTTATTAACTAGTTAATCACCAATAGATAATTTATTAACTTCAAAAAGCCAGAGAATCAAACCGAAAACCATAAGTATGTAGTACAGATATTCTCCAATTATGCTCATAGTTCAAGTATAATCAAAATAGCGAGAAATAGATACATTTATATTTATATTAACTGTTGAGCAAACATGACATTTTCTTGATGTGAAAATCGATGATCTAAAGGTAAATTAAGTATAATCTATTTATTTAACATAATTCAAAATCCATAATCTATGATTTGAGTTTTGTGTTTGTGTACAATTTTAAAATGAAATTACATATTATGTTATTGTTAGTATGTTAATTAATTCTCTATAGAGAACAAAATATTAAACAAAGTGAAGTAAATTAATGTTTTTGATGTGATCTGTGGTATTGTAATAATCAACTATATTGAAGTACCTAAATGTAGCGCTGATTGTTTTCTTAATAAAAAAAAGAAAAGTAACTTAATAATGTTATTACTACCAACATTGTAAATGATTTGATAATGACTCATTGGTTTCATGTAGGTGAAACTCCAAAAGAATCAACAATAGAGGAAGAAGAGCAAGAACCAGAGTCAGAAGTTCAAGAAGAAGTAAGTATACTTGAACACTCAATTTGTGCTAGAGGACATAGTAAATTATCAAACTAAATACATTTATTGCAATCAATAATGTTAGGAAAAAGGTTTTCAATCTCAAATTTATAAAAAAACTAGTTAATCCAGTTAACTTTGTACTTTTACTTGCTTCTAACGCCACCTATCAAAAGTAATCTGGAAGACATGATATTATTGTACGTCAGACAAATTTCCATTTTAATACCAAATTATCATATTCGGCTTCTCTTTAGGATTCATCATATTATTCATACTTTAGGATTAACCCCTGAATAAATGGGACAAAACACAATTTAAATTGGAATTGGAATTGAACAGGGAGACTAACGAAAAGCTATTAATTATTATTCATTATTATACATAAGAAAAAGTATATTGAAGAAGAATTAGTATCTTTTCTTCTCTTCTTTCTTGACTGTGCCTGATAGTGTCCATACATCTTTTTTATTTAAAAATGAGTCGATGTTGCAATAAAAAATATAGCTTCTGGTAATAGCTAAATAGTAAAGTGTATATATTAATATTACGTCTACGTTTAACTATGAAATTGTATGAAAACGGCAGCAGAGCCTCTCTGTAAACTGAAGTATTCGACACTATTGTATTATTTTATGTAGAGTCGATACGGTGTATATGAACTCCGAAGAAATAAATCAGGGTCTTATCTGCAATTGCTTAAAATGAAATGTAATCGTGTCCAGACGTTAAACTTAGAGATCCCATTTAATTCTTGACAAAATCACCATGTAACTTAGCAGGATTCGGCTACAATTCTCTTCACTGTTAAATCATAGACAACATCGGATGATTTCTGGCCAGAACCTAAAGACACTGATAAGATACCCCTGATCGATGACCGTTTGGCCCGTACTACGAGGTTGAGTGAGAAAATCACGATGCCTATTTTGGGGAAGATCGAACGGTCCCCTTCCGCAGAGAGGGCAGGACAAATTGAACGAGAGAACTATATGAGAGAGCGGAAAGGTCATTTCAAAAGAATTTTATTTTTAATATAGTGTTAACGATCTTGATTCTCAGTAGAATTGACCTATAAAGTGATTAAATAGCTCAATTCCAGTAATTATCAACCGAACCAAACCGAACCTTAATTTTGACTTTACTTATAGTCTTATAGCAAAGCATTGTTTATGGTACCGCATCGTATTTTTCGTGTTCAAGAATTTGAACTATTTTTTTTATTTCTTTTTACTACAGGAATTGGGCTACAGATGTATTTGATTGATGATTCATTATCATTAGTATTTTGCACAAAATATTAATAATAAACAAGTGTGAATGAAGCAAACTAGTTTCAAGTAACAGTCATTAAATACTTTACTAACCATTCCATTAGAGAAACCAATTATCTCGGCATTAGGGTAATAGATCATTATAAAAGTAAATTCTGTTGCGTATTTTGATAACGATTTTAGTACTTTGGCTTAAGTAACTTTAGTATAAAAAATAAGTTTCACTTTTACAATATTGTCTCCAAAACTGTACAGATTAGTAATCATAAATTATCATGTAATTCACTGTCATTTATCACTATGACATTATATCTAAATGAATCCTTAAGTGTCCTTAAATTTATCTAGGCTCTACGACTAAATGGTAGAGTTTAGTGGACCTAATTATTGAACGGTGTCAATCATATTTGTTGTTTATGTTTCATATAAAACAATTATAAGTTATTGAAGAATTTACTTACCACATGAACTCTGTTTCTTTTTCCAAACAGAATATAATTTGTACACATTCCTGACCCAAAAGTTCATTGTAAAAATGTTAGGTTTTGCAAGCTTGCTCTATATTTTTATAAATATCACTTCGAAATACTTTTAAGCAGAAAATAAACGATTATTGAGTGTATCGCTTTTCAGATATAAATCAATAAAATCATTATCATTTCAGAACGAGCCGCACGAAGCGAAGACGTGGATGTTAGTGGATTCGTTTTGTACAAATTGTATTTTTGTATAAATTTGTCCGAATAAGTTGACTTTTGATTTCAAATTCTTATGTATGATTTTAAACAACGTATATTTGTTCTTAGAAATAGCACTATGGTAACTCTCTAACTTTTCCTTGACTAGATAATTTTTTTTGTTACAGAAAAAATTGCGTGATATCAGTGATTTAATGATGAGCACCCTTGACTTGCCAAAAGAAGAAGGTAAGTGTTTTGAGAAAAAGAAGTTATTGTCCATTTATTTATTTCAAAGAGGAATGCAAACACAAAAAAAATCCTCAATCAATTACATAAACTTCTAGAAAATTACCACATTTTCAGTATGAAGGTGTGACATGTGTATTTATTATTGATTTTATCATATTTTTCGGCAGCTACCTGGTATAGTGGTCAGGCTGTTACAGGTTGTACACAGGCAATTGTTGAACAAACACAAAGCCAGAAGGAATCGTAGTTTGTTAACTAAGATTCATTTCAGGACTTATTTATAAGACTCAACTAGTGTTTATTTTCATCACTAAATACCTAGTAATTTAATAAAGTTATGCCATGAGTCAACCATCTCGGGCTGTATTTTATTAGGTGTCTCTTTCAATTTAATTGTCCTAACACATACTCATTGATGCGAGTCTAAAATTTAATTGTTCTAACTCATACTCATTGATGCGAGTCTAAAATTTAATTGTCCTAACACATACCCATTGAAGCGAGTCTAAAATTTAATTGTCCTAACACATACTCATTGATTCGAGTCTAAAATTTAATTGTCCTAACAAATACCCATTGATGCGACTCTAAAATTTAATTGTCCTAACACATACCCATTGATGCAAGTCTAAAATTTCGGTAGCGTATTAAATGACCAACTTACCGTTTTCTTTCTATCTAAGCTGTAGAAGATATGAAAGTCAAAGAAGTCGAGAAAGTGCCAGAGAAGAAAGAAGGAATCGAAATAATCGTATACAATGAAGATGACATCGAAATTCCTATTGAGTTTTACGGTCTCGTTCTTTAATATAACATGCTAGAACAGGGCTTTCTTAATATACAAGGTCAAAGTCAAATTCATTTCAATAGACATATTATACATATAATAAATATGTTGAATTTCTTTGTCAAGGTATCCGTTTCCAAATATAATGGGGTCTGATAGATATAGATAGATTGAGGTTTCAACACAAGTCCTCAAGATTTAACAACTTGTTTTGTAAACTTATCTGAAATATTGGATAGATGGTTTTAATTAAAATTAAACATTATAATTATCTATATCGACTGCTATACTGTATATTAAATTGGATTTTCTATGTTATGTTAGGTATATAAAAAATTAAAAACTTCCTTTATGACCACTATAGTCTTACTTTCTGGGAGTTTAATATAAACTAGTATTTTTCTTTCGTGCTTCAAACTCAATTTTCACAACACTTTTAATTATGTCAAGAACGAATAAATGAATTTGCCTTTGACTGTCAAGTCTAAATCTTAGAACAAGGTTGCGATAGTTGCGATAGATACTAGTTCATTTGAAACAAAGTTTTCTGCTACAGGCATTTTTACGCAATTTCCATTCAGTTGGACTTATTCAAAAAATTAACGAATCTATACGAAAATTGGAACTGAATCGTTGTTCTAGGACCTGAAAGCTTTCAAACGGCTCAAATACTTTAGTTGTAGACATAGAGGGTAGTATAGACAATGCGACTCTAATCTTATACTACCGCCTAAACCGTCTAGAGTTGCATCGGGAAGACGATAACCATGGTAATCATAACCTGTTTTTTATAAACACTTATTTCTTAATAAAAATATAATTCTCTTTTCTTCGCAACTCAAAAAACAACATACGTACTTTGACGATTGTAATAGAAGTGCGAAGGAAGAAGGAGGTTTCTTTCATGAGTTGTCTCATTAAGCCCTTTTATCATTATAATAAATACTTCTAAAGCAAGTTCACTGCAATCCTATCTATATTTGTCCATCACATATCAATGTTTCCAAGAAATCACTCGTAACATTATTAAAAGTTCGATAACTTATTAAATTCCATTTTTGATGCTGTTTATTTTCCATAGAACATAGATGTGTTATGTTCTTCTTACATTCAAGTTCCTCTTCCTGATGTTTGATTTCAATTATTTATATTCCTATTTCAATCCTATCCAATAATCATAGCTTAAGACATAAAGTAATCCTCTAACTACATTGAAGTAGATTTTACTGACACTAAAGATAGAGTAATAAATAAAAGTATTTCCATGCAGCTTGTAGATGTATTGTTAATAAATGACAATTTTTAAAAAATCATAAGAGATTTAACATAATACTCTGTGTAAATAGGAGAACCAATGTTTGTTGAAGAAGAATATGGTGCAGAAGAGAGTTCGACTAACGTTGATATTGATTTCGGTAAAGAGACACTTCCCAAAGAAAACGAACAACCAGAAAGGAATATAGCTGAATATGTGGCCGAAGTATCTAATATTCAATTTATTTTTAATTGTAATGTAGTTATCAACATTGATTTGAACAGTACAGTTAGAAATTGTAAATAGTTTTGTTATGATTTGTCATGAAATATGATTAAACTCTTATTTTAAAAGCTGATACAAAGAACAGCTGTAGTAGACTTAAATATTGATATTAATGTGTTGTTTGAATATAACATCAATTGCATTAAATTGTATCATCATGACTAGCTAATCCTGCATCTATATTCCTTACCTTTCCCGTAATGATGATTCCTCCTTCAGTGTTACGCTACCAGACAAAATCGACTTGAAGACTTAGAACAAACTATGGAAGAAATAGCAGGCTTCGTGGACAAATTCAAGTCGGCTAACTATGATCTTGGTTAGATGATCACAAATTTATAAGTAGAAAATTGCGTTACATACACTCCTGTTTGTAACGCAATTTGGACTCTTCTGAAAACAATATCATTCATACAATTTTTTATCAACAAAATGGTTTTATTTTGAGTCATCATAACCATATTATTATCAGCGTATGATGTTCACTTCTAGAAACTAGAAACACAACACTGCAGCCTAAATCTATCTTCTTCTGTGACCCTGATCAACCCCTCTATTTATAACTCCGGTGGTAATGATAATGGACTACATCTGAAGTTTTCAATTGCTATATTAAAGGTCGTTATGATAATTATCCTTTTTCGTAACAATAAAGCCAATAATCTTCAGTCAGATAAAACTACTTGCCATTATCATTGCAGTTCTGTAAAAAGCAGGACTTCTGTACATCTTGTGGTCGGCCACTCTACTGTCCCTTTCTTATGCGTGGTATATTAGCCAAGTTAAAACCAAATTCCACTTATCAAGTGATCCTTGAGATTCCTGTGACAATGCCATAATGTTTCAGGCAATGCTATGGTCTTCCTCCTTGTCCGTACCCTGGTATCATGTTAAATTAACTATTGTCTGTAATACTTTCACCATTAGGCATGGTCGCTGGTCGTCAAATGTCGACCACAAGCGCAGAGTTTATAGTCCATCACTTTGAGCGTGAAATCATGGACATTATTAATGAGCAGATAGCTGTGCTGCCGGATCCTGATCTGAAGAAGAAGAAGGTAAGAAAATAATTGTTAGTGATGAACATATTTGTAACTATTAGGTAACTATACCAGTTATGAATCTACTCGAGTTTATCAAAGCACAGATTATTGTTCATTAAAAATTTTGACCCCTACCAGGCAAAGCCGGAGGAAGTGGAGATGATACGTCAAATGGTGGAGACGTTTCTGGACGAAAACATGGATATTATCGTGCCGGAGATACAAGAATTTGAGGAGGAAGAGCTACCAATACCTGATGTAAGCATTTATTTTTAATAAATAACTTAAATATTTTCCAAATCTTATCCATATTACTTGTTAGGATGCCGTATTGTAGCTGAAATTACAAGACTACATGGCAAGACTTCATCATCGTTAAAATATAGAACTTTGAGTTCTACAACTGTACTGTTCTACAACTTTATTAAGAAAAGAAAAAATCTAATATGAGTAAAAGAGTAAAGATTATAAAATCCTAAACTATGCCACGACAAAATAAAAACGGTAACAATTTCAGATTATTGACTGTTATTGTCTAAGCACATATGTCAAAGATACGCGATAAAAGTTCAGATGTTGATATGCACCGCTGATGGACTTGAGCGCGAGTGATATTCGGATTGAACGTCAAAAAGTTGACATAATTACAGGCGGCGAAAATTTGAAATAGCATTGCAGACGAGATAACACTATAGTAATATATCGCGTATCTTCAACTAAGTGTGATAACGCATTCGTAATGCAGTTATAAATACACTACTATTTTCTTATTTAGTTATACGCAAAACTTTTTCCAGATCACCTTGGTATATGCCGTCCCTGGAATAGGTCCTGAGGTTGACGATGACATAGTCAACGACTTCCAGGAGTATGCTTTGGACGTGTGTAAAGTGCAAGCGGATTTGTTCATGCCGAGGAATATCAGACACTTCATGTGTCCCCCTTTGGAGAAGTAAGACCATTATTTCGACACAAAGTTGATTTAAAATAAGCCTTTTAAATAAGTTTCAGTTGTAGATATTTCTTTGTAACGAGAATTTGATTGAACAAGTCAAAAATTGTTGGTCCTTCAAGCCAGAACTGTATGAAAAATATTACTAACCAATTTTATCGTTATTTTTCATAGATTTGAAGAATACAAATTTGAACCAGAACAGCGGGAAATCCGTTCTCCAAAGTTTGAAGAACTAGCCACAGGAGGAACTATTATAGAATGAAAACGATTAAAGAGAATTATCATTATTATGGCACTATTAAATAAAGATCAAGTCTTAATATAGCCTTAAAGGTATTTTACATGTATTCAATTAAAAGTTAATGTTATCGTCTTTTATGCATTACAAGAACTGGAGAGGACTGTGAGGAACTCCGGTGGTTGGTCCCGGTAGGTTCCACGGGCGGTCTGGTAAACTAGATGTTATTATTTTTCAAAGTACGCGAATTCAGGAGGAATAGGACACAGACATTTAAATTTTAAATAATAAAACAACGTCAACTTTACATCTTTTTTATTTTATCATATGGAATAGTAAATTAAACCCCCCATTTTTAACGACCTATCACCGAGACACGTTGGCATCCTACAGGCTATCCCCGTCTCTTTTCAACTAGACCAGATTATATATATTGTCTCAATTTTGTACAGTCGATACTACCACGCTATTCATTTATAGTACGGCAGCATATCGATCTCAATTTTAGACGCATCTATTATCAATTCTATTTCCTAATTGAGAACTAACTTAGCAAATGATATGATGCTATCGGTCGCATATTTAGATGTCAATTTTAATTGACCAATAGTATCCAGTGACTTGGCAGAATCTTTATTTTTTTGTATTAGGACACTTCTCTTTGAACTTTAATAGTTATCTTGAATCATTAAAAAAACATTATTTAAATTATCATCAAATTATCATTTCTGAATATCCTGTACAAATTAATATAAAATATTAATTTAGTGCAATATTTGTAATCTATTTTAGGACCGAATCTGCGATTCCGATGAACTCTGAATAAGCTTAGAATGACTATAACAGATATTTCTATCGGATTGAATTGATAAATGCATTTTTTCTAAAGAACTTGCCCAAAGCAGAAACATATAGTACGTTCTTGTTATTGCGTATTTCTAAATCTATATTTTTAGCACCATTTTTGTTAAAGGTCCCCTTAATAATACATTTGATAGAAATATCTTAAAAGGGGCAACGCCTATTTTAACTCGCTACGGGTCAAACCTAAAGTAGAAACACCTTTTTTAATTTAAGGAAATCTTTGGAGGTAGTACAAATCACCTCTTATGTAATTTTATGGGTTAAGCCTGCTTCTTGCAGATAACCACCTTCTGCTGATATAATACTCATTTTAATAAATCACGTCACTTACATGAAGAGTATAATTTTGAACACCATTTCCAGTCTAAAAGATTCAGTTATTACTATCAAAAACATTATATTGATTCATTACAGATTCCAATCAAACTTTTATCTCTTTTCACAGTCAACTCACGATACAATCTTAGATTAAAGCAATGTTTTATACTTTCAAAGGATAAACACCCATCTGTCAGTATACTACTGACAGCCATTTTAACCAGCAGATATTATTAACTGTAAAGAATTTTGATCGAAAAAGTTCAAATTACTGATGTAATTCTTACCTATAAGGAAGAGAATTTTAGAAGAGATCCCAGTAAATAGGTAGTCGAAACCTCTGGCCTAATCAAATCGAGACAGGGACGATCAACCTTTGAGCATTTTAAGAATCCAGCACTATAACACACCCATATTTAATAACATACCAAAGCCAAACGATGGCGAACCTATGCAACACAATTTTATTTATAAAGCTCGGGTGTTTTTGAATGAAATGCTGTCAAACGCCTTCGTTGATTGAGAAAACTGATTTTTATATAACCTCATGAAAAAACAATTGCCTGCAATTGAAATTCATTAAGGTTCTATATTTCATTCAAAAACATCGCTAGAGGAGAATTCACATTGTTATTAATCATGAATCACAAAATTTAGAATCGGAACTATTACTTTATATATTACTGCGTTCGTTATAACAATGTTATCATTCTGGACGTGCTTAAATAACAATTGTTATTCTACAGGTGTGAATCCTCTTAAGATTCCACACTCCAAATCACTACTCCGAACCACTGCGAAAAAAAATTGCTTTTACACTTTTTCGCATCATGTATTTTGGATTTAACTTCGGTTAACTAAATTCTATATACACAATAATATGAATAGCCGCTCGTTAATTCGAAAAACTTATCTTAACAAAAGGACGAGAAGTTTTGCAGCCGGTGTGAATTCAAACAAATAGAGTTCGCTATAAAAAAAAACTGCGTCGTGTCGTATATACCACGTGAGTGAGAAACAAGTAATTCTTTCTCACTCTCGTGGTATACTGTGCTAGTGGAATATGCCCTATGATTAATAATTTGGCGAGCGTGCAATTTAAAACGTCGCAAGATTTCCATTAATTTGTCTTATTAAATTCAGATCGACCAAAAACCTTCCCGTGGCCTCAAAATACTATCAACAAAAATTAATTACAAGCTCACAGAAATAAACACCATAATTTTTCTTTGTTCAAAATTTACATATAATTATATACTTATAAGCGTTAAACAAACACAATTCACAAAAGGAATCTACAGGGTTTTTACACTAAGGGTTGTAAAATACTATTCAACAACTTATTCCAATTTATCTTTATTTGATATAACACAGTGCACATAAACGAGAAATCGCTTCGCTCTGCCGTTTCACGAATAATCAGAATGGTATGAAAATGTGACAGTCGAAACTGATAATGTAATCAATGCTTTGGTCATTTGCACGCCTGATAGACTGCAAGCCATATTCAAACTTATTGTTTGAGCGATTTATACATACAAAGGAAATAATATCACTGTCTTCATTTGATATACCTAATAAGTAGCAAGGTATTGTGAAACTTCAAAGATAACTTAGAATAAGTCAAATCAGAAGGATACATTGATTATAATGGAAGAGACTGGAATAAATTTTGAAAAGTTGGACATATTGAAACCTTTGTCGTAAATTTACAATATTCACCAGTGGACTTTTTAGTGAACACGTACCTTAAAAAATCATTTAATCTACCCCTTTAATTCCTTTTTTAAGTTAAAAAATATTAAAATACCACTCCATTCAAATATACAAATTAACATATAGACAAATAACATAATTATATACAACAACACCAGAGAACAATTAAAAATTATACAGAAATATATACTAATAATATTTTTCCGTGTTATTATTTCAACTTCATACTGCTAAGTTTAAAGCTATTGCAATATAAAAGAACCCTAGCCGAGTTCAATTGTATACCTTATCTCGTCATTATTTACGTAGTGATAGTTAATCTACAAAACATCTGCAACCATATAAAGACAGAATTGTGAACACAATCTCATTAATTTATGTCCAACTTGCTCAAAATCTTCCTATAATTGTGACCGCGTCCGAATATTTAAGACCGAAAGCATCCCGCTTTAGACTTAACATTAAGAGAAAATGCTAACACTTAAATTAACACGTCGTATAAACTTAGGCATTACTTAACAAGTAAATCTTACAGCAGATTACGTGGGATATTTTGAAGACCTGAATTTCAATTTTGATAAACATGAAGTAACATAGCTTCGACTGAAATATAAATGGCAGAAATATGGCTGTCAGTAATAAAATGGAGCACCTAAGTTACTTTAAGTTACGTTATAACGTCACTATGGTGCTCGATTTTGATTCGATTTTAGTTTGTCTTCAAACATATCAAGTTCAGAAGCAATGGCATACACATAACATTTCATAATTATACCATATAAAGAAAAAAAGGAGTTACGAACGCTATCCAATATTTCCAAAACCAAAACACAGGTAAGGTTCTATACAAAAAATAACTAAACAATATAGAACAAACACAATAGGAATTAAAATCATATTACAGCCTACAGTCACTAGAATTAGAAGATTTATATGGATAATTAATTCAAAGGAAGAACTATGCGACTTCAATGGTTTATACAATTATTACATACAATCAACTGGTCGGTTTTTAGCTTAATATAAAGCTTTCATTTAGGATTTTTTTCCTTTGACGATTTTCGTAATTAACAAATTATTTTGACACTCCTCTATTTATAACATTATAAAAATGTTCATTTGTCTTCATTTCATCAGCAATTCACATTAGCATTACAATATCAATAACCTATACGCTATCCGTCGTCTTTTAGTTAAGTAAGAGGCGATTCCTAAGAAATAAAAGCCGGTGGAAATGTTCACAATGATAAAACCAGAACCAAAATTCTTTTATATCTTAAAAGTAACACCTCTTACTTCTTAATGAAAGTTCTTGAACACACTATCGTCAATTTCATTATACAATTGTAGACTAATGCAGCTAATTATCAATATATCATCGAAATAAATTAGAGTTTCCATACTTTTTAGAAAACGCCATTTTAAAAATAAGCAATAGTAATTTAAAATAAAATGTAATTGTATATCCAATCGACATTATAAAATATCATAACAATTTAGAAACAATGACCCATTAACATGTAACCAATATAAAAATTAGAAAAGTAATCTGACTGTTACCATTACTTAGATCTAGTTTTTGAACCAAATATTTTTGTAGTACAAAAGTGGTAACATTTAAGTAATAAAACTCTATTCATAATTTAGGAAGAACTACAATCTCGATTGAGCGTTAAGTTTCTTTAATTACTACTAATCAAATAAATTTAACGATTTTTACTCATGCAAGAAAATTTCAATTATATCAAAATATAAATGTTTCTTTTCGGGTCAATTTATTATTGAAATTTTGCCTCACATTAGTAATAATTTCTTAATATGCAGTTTAAATCTGGAAGCTTACTAAACCAAACTCTGAGAAAGCCATCAAAACCTCCATTTTTACTTTACTGTTACTAACGTGCAATAATAAGCGCATTAAAAAAGTATTCATTAGGTACAAAATACGTCATTAATTTCGTTGACAACCTTACAAAAGTTTTTAATTAATCCCACAAAATAATCCGTGAAATACGGCTGCATGAGACATTATTTTTTTAATAGACATGTGTCTGCAAGATGACATAGAGATGATGAAGTCTTCTTCAAGCCACAAAACTATAAAAAGTTTTAAATTGCATAAAAACGTAGTATTAATTTATTTAAACAAAAACCTGAAAACAATTTGTTTAAGTTTTATTATCTAAACCGCTGTTATTTTACGGAAAATTTTGCAGGTATTTTAATACCAAACTCAGGTATTTTTCTACATTCTCTTCATTTCTTGAACTTTTAGAACAATCAAGAATTCCGACGCCTACAAATTTCAATCGCAATCACGGGATAGATAGAAACTACACCTCTAGCCTCTATAAACCGCGCAACTCACGTTTCTATTATTTAATTAATTATTATTTTCATTAAATAATTTACTAATAACCGTTTTATTTAACAATTGTAATGGAAACTTGTAAATATTTTACATGGGTGCCTAAATTATTGAATAGATAGATTTAATCTGTGACTAGTACGTATCATCAGCTATTTGTATTTGAGCTTTCACATCTAATCGAATTTATTATATGCGATGTTTAGCTTTATAAATATTATTTAACGAAACCACTTTGGCAAATTTTGCAACTTGTTAATGATTTGTTAAATGCTAAAATTTTATGTATCGATTAAGATGAATTGAATCAATCCCTTAATTTTAAATAAATCTTTACAAATAAGAGGCTGAACGATCCAAGTATATTAAAACATTATGTTCCGTGTGAACGTTTATATATAATGAAAGTTTACGAGATGTTATTTTGCGCGTGCACCTGAACGGTTTCATTATATAAATCAGTTTTAATATATTTGTAGCGCACAGAAGCTAAATCGATGTCAAACGGAGATGATTCAAAATATTGATATTATTTAACAGTGTGGATTCTGAGATTTTTTAAAACGTAAAATTAATAATAATAATCACGCTATCTTCCTAATATGATTCCTTGAAAACTGTGACAGCACCACTGTAAATTTATTTCATATTTACGGGAAAGATCTCAGAATCGATAAAAATTAACTTCGGAACATACTAATGATATATTCAATGCTTTCGCCAAGGGAGGGCAACCGGTAATCACTATTATTCTAGTCGAAATTACAATTTAAACTGCCTATTCATCAAACCAATAGCCACTATCTCATTCCAATACAATACTGAAGGAAAAGGACGAAATATTTTTAACAGGAATACACCCATTGGTTTGATATTTAGCCAGGAACGTTAGCATTATATAACTGGTGTTTTTTTATCGGCGTAATAAGTATTGTACATTTATTACTATGCAATAACAGTTTGAACTTTACCGTTTTCGTGATAAACATTGAGCTGTAGTATAGGTACAAAAATTATCTGGAATTATAATTACTTATATTAACAATTAGTAACGGAACTACCTTACTTGCCTAGCGCTTGGAGTGACACCGTGCGATTGCCTAAAAACTTGACGAATGATGTCCGCACAGTTTCATTGGGAAGGAAGCGATTATACAACAACCCCGAAAGCTTGTAAATCTTCTATTAATTGCCGCTGTGATTCATAACTTGATGTTCTCGATTCCATTTTGGCATAGCCGCCATTTTGGGAACGTCAGCGTGAAAAAAAGAGTCCGAAGAGTTTTTAGTAGCTAGTATGGAAGCATTTCTATTTGTTTAATGTTAATGGGGCGCTGTAGTTTTATTTATTAATTATAAAGGCGCTCGGCATCAGGCTATAGCAAGTAAACGTGCAGCTCTCGTTAAAAACTCGAGGATATAACGCCAAATGTTGCGGAGGGCTGTGGAACGGGAAAACAAAAACCTCCATAAGAAAAACACGGTTGCCACTTGTGTCAGGATGTGGACTATGTGTAATCTGAAATGAAATAAAAATACAGAAATAAATACCCAACCTTTTCTATCCAGATTACTATAAATATACGATTTTCGATTACGAAATACTCTTGTACACAAAAACCTATGATATTGATCTTTATTTTACTTGTTACTTCTATGAATTTATCGAAGAAAACTCTGAAATCTTTGAAATTGGGATTTAATAAAACTCGGTTGTTTAATTCTATGGTCCAACTAACTATAAAACAATAATTCAATAAGACTGCTGAATTTAAGTATTTTTAAATGTTCTGTGTGACTTCAGGTATGTCAACTGAAGCCGGCGTGTCATCCACATTTAGAAAATGATTTAATAAACAATAGTATTCACTACATAAGCTTTAAATTTATTTTGCATTCCTAGTACCTATTCTTAGAATATTTTAAAATAGATATGTAGATATTTTTAGATAACTATAGATAAAAACAAAAATGATCTGCAATTATCTAGACCTGAAGAAGAAAAACTCACCTCCGTAACCAAGCCCTGGACTTGGGCAGTGTGTCAGGACTCTCTTTGAACAGGAATCTCCTGATTCCTAGCACATACGACTCTATATAAGCGTCCCAGTCAATGTTCCGCACGTTGAAGTCGAAAATCCTCCTGTCTTCAGGCGAGAGTGCCGAACAGAGCGCTTGCACGTTGTCGTCGGCGAACGACCACTGGCGAGTCGTGAAGTATTCCAGACATGCCGCCGCCTTCTCTAACTTATTTTGGACGCGAACCATCCTGTAAATTGGTCGTAGATTTAATGTTGGCAAGCTTACATTGAGCTTTCAAAATTTTGTCCATGAAAGTATTGATTCATATAAAAAGAGAAGAACCTAAGGCTAACCAGAGTAACTTTTCAAAAGAAATCTTCAACGTATTTCTTTAAAATTAAGAATCAGTGCTGCTCCTGATAGCAACGCAAAAATTAAATCTATATCTGCCCTCAAGTCGAGTTACACAAAACCTGTTTGATTTGATTTCAAATATCTCCAGATTTTTAAGTAATCATTCGAGGAGCTCGTTTGCGTAGTCGTCCAAGTGCTGTTGTTTCATCTTTGTTATGGTTCGGCCCTGGATGGGTCAATCAAAAGTTGGTAGCTCATGATAAATGCACGTTTAACTATTGATTCCGGCTGTTACAGACACTGTCACCCATTAACCCGCATTGGACCAGCGAGTTGGTGTTACGGCATAAACTCCACGTGTTTCTTCCATAGTGCGACGGGTATATGATGTTGATGACAAATCCGCAATATTTATATTACCTAGTATTCTTTAGCGTCGAAGCGCAAACTAAGTCGTTGGGTACAATAACAGACTTTTTTGGAATCCACTTAAGATTCAATATCGTAGAGAAACGTTATGAGCTCTAGTCATATTAAGTCCAATTATTATACACGTGTTTTAAAGAAAATAGTTGTGATACCTTTCTGAATACATCGATACGATACCATTAATAAATTCAACTTTATAGAATATCATATCCTTGCTTTATGATTACAATAATCTCAAAGGTACTCACATGGCTTTGTTACCCGACGCCCTAGCAACCAGGTCCATGACAACGGCGGGTGCTCTGTGCTGCACAAGCGACAGCATGTTGTGTTTCAGTCGGTTGTTGGTGATGTCGCCACCAGGGTACCATAGTACTTCACCTGCAAGATATAGTTATTCATTTTTAATCCACTTATTATGTCACCTTTAACTCTCATATCTATCACGATAGATTTCATCTTCAAAATAATTTATGCGTACTAAAGCGAAACACAACAATTATAGCAATAGATTAACATGGGTTCCTTTAAAAGAGGCGTGAAAAAGCACTTTTTGGGCCGCCAAGGTGAGGGTGGCTAGGGCAGTATGTCGCATGCTTCATTAGCTATCTTCACACACGGACTCCTGCTTACCATCAGGTGGTGTCGAGTCATTTGGTGAGCTTATAATAAAAAAAAGAAAAAAAAAAGATTCTTAGATAGGCAATAAGGGACAGCATTCTATTGATAGTCTTTATTCTAGCTAGATTATTTTAAGTCAAAATAAGACAAGTTTTTTTATGGTTTATATCAAATAGGCTATAAATTTGTTAAATTTTGAATACATTTATATAGAATAACATAGTAAATTTTTCTATAAATATTGTAAGTTATATTTATAATTACTAGCTAATCTAGCAGATGTTTTGAAATTTAAATTATTTGTGATAAAAATCTGGACAGGGTCACCCCCGCAGGAGTCTGCAACCTATTGAGTCGAAAGAGTCAAAACTTACAATTTACTTAATTTCATAGGTTTTAAAAAGCCACAAATTTTTTCTTGCTGACAATAAATAGAAATAGCAAAAATAAAGCTTTTTAATATATTAATATAATTAGTATACATGAATAAATATATTAATTTTAAAAAACTAATATATTTATTCATATGTAAGTAGTGTTTTTATACAAACAAATTAAATTAAAATTTATATTTCAAATTATGTATATGGATAGATCTTTTAAGGTACGCACTAAGTCAAATACGCACCAGAAATTACCTGGAGTTCTACCTGGGTAAATAAATGTAGGTCTGGCCGTAAGGCTGAGCTGCCTAAGAGTGGACTGGTGAATTGCTTTGACAGAACCCAGGTCATCCTCGCGAGGGGCAATGGAGTTAACGGGGAGTTTTAGTGGGTATTCCCAGTGCTCAGGTACTGGGCGAGCCCCACACATGGATTCCTCCTCGATTAAGTGCAGCAGGTCCCAGAGCAGGCAACATTGATTAATACTCACTGAACGGATGTTTCCGCATATATTTGAAGCTGGTCTTGACGAACCGCTGCCACGTGATTGGGTTCTGTTGCCCGGTGCAGCAATTATACACCACCACGCCCTCCCCCCTGAAAATGTAAATGAACAAGACTTCACTAAGCTTTACGCAAAAGATCCCAATGTCTGCAACTCAAAGGGATGATGTAACACTACTTATGTATACTTATCAAATGGCAATTTTATGCATCTGTTCATTAATGAGGTCTGAAAAGAACAGGGAAGAGACTCAGGAAGATTTGTCCTAACATTTAATTAAGAATGTAAGGTCATAAAAAATTATTGGAAAAATATTAAAATCCACAGTTACAGTAATAAGAATTGGTAACATAAAAACGAATGAAATAATTGTGATTTTAAACTTTTTACATCACAAAAATCAAAAATCTTTATTGCAAAGAATACACTTTTACAAAATAATGTTCTTTGAAGCAATTAACTTTGGAACTACTGGTTTTTGGAACTTCTGGTCATGACCAAGAAATAAAACTTGTGGGTCTCTCTTTTTTGTCGCAAACATATATAATGTCAAGTACTCTAATAAACATAAAAAGTCACTCTTTTATAGAGAAATGTATACACATTTATGATAAAGTCCCGCCAAAAATAACTGAACTGCCTTTAGATAAATTTAAATTATATGTTTAACAAAATTTAATGAAAAAAGGCTACGAAGAGGTTCAAGAACATATAGATGATAAGATTGGTTGGACAAATTTGTTTTCTTTTTATTGATAATTTGAATTATTAATGTGTGTTCTTCTTAATTATTCTATTTTATGGGTTCTTTTAACACTTCTGTGATTGAAAATGTGTACATCAATAGTTTTTTTGACTTTGAAATCTTTGTTAGATTCCAAAGTCAAAAAAACTGTTGATTCTCAATTATGTGTAGAGGGAGAGACAAATCTTGTTGAGTTTCTTGCCTTTTCTTCTCAAGACTTCTCAAACTTCCGGTAGACTTCTGAACTGCTTGACTTAGAATTACAATCAATAAGTGTTTATATATGTACCAAAGTTTAATGAAAATATTTTGACCTTTATAACCAATGAACAGGACTGTTAAATTAAGGAATATCAAACCAACCGTCTCAGATGCGTCCTCCAAGCGCAGACAATCATCAGGTTTATGACTGTGTCGACCGGTACCAAGTCCGCGACCCTCGAGCCGGTGCCAAGCATAGTACGGAAGATTCCTTTGCCGACGGCAGCGATGATACCATTAGGGCCGTTCCAGTTATCCACCCATCCTTTTACAGGCTCTCGGAGTGACGAGAGTACTGAAGATACAAAAGTCTTTAAAAGTGTGTAGAGATCTTGTTGAAATGATAGGTGAGACTGATCGGAGTTCGATCACAATTCTAACAACCAAACCCAATCGATTGGCATAAGAGTCTAAATCATATATTTTCTTTTAATCGTAACCTCATCAAACAAAATTATTTATATGAGGTTAGAACTGTAATAATTGAAATAAAACAAAGTGTGGTAACTTTGACAATGTGGGGATTTACCTAACTCGTCTGATTTACACACTTTTGCTAAAGCAACAACCACTCTTGTACACATTCTGACAAACGGCCCGTTCCAACATTCTATTTACAGAGCGAATTGCCTACCACAGTTTAATAATCAAGCAATCTCTGTTATTTTTAATCAATTATTAAATAACGCTAGTCCAGAAAACTTTAGTAAGTTTACTAGCTTTAATTTTGTTTTTAGGAACCAATCGTTAAAAATAAACATCTGAGTTATTCTTTCCGACATTCTGTCTAACTCTAAACATTTATTTGCACTCTCACACACATTTCAAACAACTCTCCAGCAGTATTGGACTGGGATGTGGCTAAAAATGTAATAATTATAATTTCATAGCTTTCTGTTATCTTTTTAGTATTTATTGACTTTAAAAAAAATTTCAGCCAGCAAGATTATACACACAAACACATACTACTCATACAACTCATATTACTCTTAAATTTAACATAATGATCATAATGATCTTTATTTCAATTATTCCTTAAATCTGATTTGACATTAAATTTTTCTCTACATCGCTATGAAACTTTGATTTCATTGTTATCTCAAGGAACGGAAATTCTCAGTTACAGGCAATTTTATCGACTTAATCATCACACCCATAAATATATGGCGAAATCTGACTCAGATATTATCAAAAGTCAAAAATAACTTTATTTAAATAGACTTATTTACTAAGCTCTTTTAAATCGTCACAACAGGGAATATGTATAAGAAAACAAATAAATATAATTATAAAGGCAATAGTCATAATTTTACTGGGTATCAACCGGGCATTTACTAATTGTCCCAATTATAGTATTTAAATATGTACTAAATAAATTGTTAGTTTTAATTTTAAAATAATATTTATTTTAAAATTAAAAATAACACTAGTATGCATATTCCCAATCAACCCTACTACCGCTTCGACGAATTAGTAACTGCAGAGAAGAAGCGGCGCAAGAAACTCTCAGCCTTTAGTATTTATAATGACATTTACAAATGTAGTAATGGTATTGATATCTACATAAATTAATGGTATTGATATCTACATAAATTTGACGGATAGATAGTTACTATTATAACAAATTGGCTTTTCCCGTGCCCACATTATTTAGTTATCGCATCAGTTAAACGGCGTCGACATTATGTATAAGTAGATATTTATTAAATTTGGATCCTTTGGTTTGGATTGGAAGTAGGTTATTGATATATTTGTATGAGTCAATATCCCCAACGTAAGATACTAATGTATACCATAAATTATTCAAATTCAATGAAGGTTAAGTATGTGTGTGTATGTAAATAAGTTATTTATCTTTTGTTTTCCCTAGTGTCCGTAATAAATAAATACATTAAGAGGTAACTCCCTTAATACAAGTTGCTTTAAAAAGTGTATTGAAATCCCGCACACACTCATTACAAGTCAAATTTAAGTATACGGTTCTTTGTATATTTGACTAAAACTTGACCAAAAAAAACCATAATTTATTGGAGTATGTAGGATATTTTCTTTTTTACAAAATTTTGCGTTTTATGAGAATATAACGTATTTCTGTTTACCTTGTTGCATTGTGTACATGAAAATTCTTCTAATAAATTATTAAGATGATAAATTAGTTACAGAATTTGCTTTATTTATTAACCAAATTTAAATTAAATTAAATTTTGTGTATTACGTTTTGTGTTGAAGACACATTACAATTATTACGTTATACAAATCTTTATATAGCCGGAGTTTTTTCGGGAATTAGCACCGTATTTCTTAATTGCTTTCTATTAATAACGTCTCTTACACTTTTGAGTATATATCTTGGAACACGATTTAGTGCTGTAAATTTGAAGTGCATCAAGGATTATTTACTTTCAGATAGCCCGTCGGCAATTAGAACCACTAATAACTTACTTACTTAACTTACTCGTTACCTACGCTGTAAGAAACAAATGTCTCTTAAAAACTGAGTTACCCAATCTAATGTAATTAAAAACTAAAATGTCATCATCAGGAGGTATTTTGCATTTTGGATGTTAATAACTCTAATAACTATAACTTTACAAACACACACACACACATGTTGCATTACATTAATTCTCTTTCATTCAAGTGGGGACCAGGGTCTCTACGTTCAATAAATAAAAAAGTTAAAAATTCATTGTAAGAGACAATTACCCCTACTACGCATTCTCGATCAGTTCTGGCAACTTTACTTATTAGAACTCACCGATGGATGGTCTCACAATAGCTACGGGTAGGTTTCCACATTCTTTAATGAGCATGTCTTCGGCTAGCGCCTTTGTGAATGTGTATGTGTTCGGTCGGTCTCCTATAAACATAAGAAAAGCACCATTTTAACAACAATATTCTTTTTTGACACAGACAAGGCATATAAGAACACAATTGTTAGAAGTTTTTTATGCCACACTTAAGTCTGACAATGCAGTTTATCAGTTGTGTACTGTAACGTCTGCCATGGCCCCAAGATAAGATATACAAACAATCTTGCCGCTCGCCTGATGGTAAACGATTACCGTACTTATAACCCTGATGAGATGAAATAAGATGAAAGTAATTCTGATTGGAGGAGAGAAGATAAGAAAAGGAAAAATGATACTAACAGGATATCTGCCATATTAAAATTAAGTCGAAGAGTTAAATGAAAAACATAGGAGACAAGTCCCCCTGCTCTCAACATAACGCCTCCTCAATAAACTATTGCAATTCAACCCATTGTAGGAAACATAAAACACAACATTTCAAAGTACTGTTATTTGTCTACGATCTTCTGAAAGTGAAAATACATCTTTAATCAAATCTTTTTGACGACTCCAAATGTTATTTTCTATATTTCTTACAATAAAATATGTCAAGACTGCTCTAATAAGACCGCTACCTAATTACGGATTTTTCTTGTAGTTCCACCATTTGACTTTCTTTTCCTTATTCCAGCGATCCCCAAACAATGATACACCATTACCAGTCGTGAAGACAGTTTGAGGTGGGATCTATACTCTGCGGCGAATCTTAAGACCAGTTTCTTGGTTCTGCATTATCCAAAATACTTTGAAAAACTTCCGCAGAAAGACAAAGTCCATGATTGGCACGTGACTGAACTGTATATGGAGTCAACTCACCCACTAGATCCGGCGTGATTCTGTCGACCAACTCGTCTGGTAAAGTCTGGACCAGCGTTACCACGTGCTCGGGATGCGCTGGCGGCGCGTATACGGTCTCTTCTACTCGTTCTCTCTCGCAATTGCAGTACGCAGTTGATACATGGACTAATGCCTGAAAACAACCAGGAAGATTACTTTCAATTAGATCCCCATAGATATTTGGACGTTAAATATTGACAAATTTAAATATTAATTTAATCATTTGGTTTTTGAATATGCTGCATACCGAATAACTCTCATGAGAAAAAAGTGGGCATTTAAAAATTCTAATATGCTCTTTCGAAGTATTAGTGAATGAACTGGTAATATTCGATGTATCTTTAATTTTAAGAACGGTGTTATACAATTGCCAAAGAGCTTATTATTATCATTCTAAGGTATGATAAGGAGTAAAATTTTAATAAATAATATTAGTGACGTGAACTAGGCTATAATTGAAGGTGAAGGTGCTTCTCCAATCAAATGATGTTAATTGCATTGAAAAATATCACAATGCCTTTACTCTCTCATGATTAAATGATGTAAGGTTGCTCTTATAACAAATTTTGGAGTTGTGTAATGAAGTAGCATGACCTTAAGATTTCATAGGTATAGCTGGAAGACCAGCTATACCTATTCATGACAAGCCACCACTAGTCGTGAGTTCAACTAAAGGTGGGATTTATCTAGATTTAAGGTTATAGAAAGGTTTTATAGTTTTAAGACTCGGACATATATTCCACTTCTGGGCCGTACTTTACCTGAAGTCCTAGCATACGATGACAAAGCTGCACCAGCTGCTGTGTTCCCAGCATGTTGATAGTGACGGACAGTTTTAGCTTTTCGTCAAACTTCACTGTGGCTGCTGAATGGAATACTACTGACACCTGAAAAAGGAAATCAGTAGGTTTGTATTAATTTAATGTTGAACTTGGATTTACCAGGTACCAGATTTGCTGCAACTCTGTTTCAAATTGTGAATTTGAAATTATCAAGAGATAATTGATTTTTCAACAATGCATACACGTGACTTTTGTAAGTATCGTATGGGATAACAAAATGGCGGTATTATGGAGTGGTTGTTCGTGCAACTTCTTCTCTATACCTAGGTACAAAATACAGCGGCTGTCTTTCGTTATATTAAATTTTAGTGTACGCTTATAATCAGACAACCACTAAAGGTGTTTCATTTCTTACTGTGAAGCTAGTCCAATGTTGTTACCAAAGGAAGCGGTGCAGAAACAGCTTTACTTTTGAGTATTGTTTGGCCTCTGCCGAACGCTTCCATTGCTTTCACAGGCTTAACCTCATGAGATACATTATAATATACTAGATATTTGAAGGCTTTCGTAAATTTCAGTACGTAACAGCATGTGTATTTTCCATGGTTGAGAAAGTAATAATAAAACCTATATACTTTGAATATGCTATTTCCAGGAATAAAATATTAAAATTAAACGATTTACCTTTTGACACAACATCGCCTGGTCCGTTGGACTGATCCCCAACTCCGGCTCGGTGATGTCTCCCACTATAGGCACTATCTTTTTCAGCTCTACGGGTCTATCCTTCCGCAGAGTTTCGAACAACTGGATGACAAACAGTAATTATTTTAATTGCATCTCATGTAAAAGACAATCAGTAAAATAAACATAGAAAATACAATTCAACAAATTCCATACAATTCGTCGTTCGTTGGGGAAGCTTTGCTAAAAGGTTACCACAAAAAGATAATGGTAATAAATAGGTACTTATTTACATGATTTGTTTTTATCACTATTATAATAAGAAAGGCTTTGTTACAACCAATTCATAAGTCAGGGAAATAAAAAATAATCTAAAGTTAAATCTCTAAATTACCAATCAAATTATGACTTTGAAAGTAACCTATCCTCTTTGATTTCACTAAAGCTTTTGACAAGGTTTTTATTGCCGAACTCCTTGGCAAATGATAGATTATCTATGTCAGAAATAATCAGCATATATTATTTAATAGGCCCATTCCAGTAACTAAGAAAAATTTATGCTAATTATTTATTTTCTTATAGTGCATTGGTTGCCACAAGGTTGCGTGTTGGTGCCTTTTTATCCACATCTTTAAAGCTTCTTATAATTTTCTACAGTTTCTTGTAAATAATCTTTTCTTGCAACACAAAATAAATTTCATAAGGATACTGTATACAATCACGAAAGACACATACATCTACATTTTAAGCTCGTCGCAATGAAATACTGAATGAAACACTGTTATTTATTCAATATATCGAATTGCAGTCGAAAATTTTGATGAAAATATCGACCAGCAAGTAAGAAACTATAAAAGCGATAAATGCATGCAATTTCTTGTAGATGAAAGCACAGCTTAAGACCTACTAAAAGTTTAGGTAAATGTTAACGGATAAACTCGTGCGTTGAGTTATTCACAAAATCATTGATAAAATTTACAGAAATATTGATTATCTATCCTGAGAAAAATTTGCCATGACGCGCATTCTAAGACTTAGTTAAGAGATAAAAACTTAAGGATGTATGAGTTCGATCTTAGTTCGCTTACGTCATCAAAAAACCAACCTACTAGAGTTGTTTCGATAAGCAAACATGTATCGTGTTAAGTGTTTCTCAAGTCCTCGCTTACTTCGTGGTCAATTGAATTGTATAAAGTCTAACTCCACACGATATTGGAACTTTTCCTGTAGCGCTAACCTTTTTCATAGAGAACAAGTGAAGTGACACAAATTTTTAGAGTTGTATCACTTACCCATCCTGTCATGTTATGGAGTTATGGCATGTTCCATTCGGAAAAACAATAGAAACGACGTTCTTATTCAATATATGATTTAAAACTACTAATAATTTAACTAATATAACTATTAGGCCTACATTAGCAGAATATAGAGAGGAACAGCATATTCTACACTTGTAATGAGAGACGAAAATCATGATGACTTTTCGAATTTCAATATCGATTGTTATGGAGGTAAAGGATCTCCAAAAATAGATGAATTATCTGAGAAAGGAATATTGAGATGACAAATGATACACGACAGAGAAAGATTTAGAAAGAGTTAAGATCGTCCTAATGAAATAAATAGTCAGCATAATGAACTTGAGTGATGGTGATGGTGTGATAAATTATTTGAACTTTGATGATGGTCCAAAGACATAATGTGTTTTAGATTCCAAAGAATAAAAGAAAAAGAGGGAGACAAAGTAAACCATGCTCTGCTGTCAACTACAACAGATAAAAAAACTAAAGAAGGCCTTAATATCGAAACGACACGACGACACTCCAATGATTGATGTTTAATACAAATAAATTATTTAAGTAAACAATGTACTTAAGTTGACATCAAAAGCTAATACAATATGATAATGTGACAAATCATTATGATTAATATTTACCGGTGACTGAGTGAGCTCCGTAAGGCGTGAGGCGACATCTTGGCCTCTCTTCGGCCGCATTAAGAGGTAGATTTTCTTGATTTTCGGACAACTCCGTAGTAATTTTTCAACTAATACCTGAAAAGAAGCACCAAATGTTATGAATTTGAGTAAATCAAGGTCTATAAGAGACATGTCACAGCATTAAAAGCTCCGATCATTCCCAGTTATTTCGTATATACATATATATGTATATAGTCCTCGTATTTCTTTACCTTTGTAGATTAATTTTACTTCTTGATTGTGCAAATTAGGTTAACAGGAAACACCAGGACATTTTGACATACATAGAACCCTGTTTCTTTCTTGACTAACTACTACTGCGAGGTTTTTCTTTTTTTTTCATAAATTGATTATTCAAAAGAGAGCAATCTACAATACAGCTAGCATAAGAAAATAACAGTTAAAGCCTTTTTTCATTTTCAATCAAATAAGGGACGACTTCGAAACTTTTTGGAATTCTCGGCACGAGCTGCAGTTGTCCCTATTGCATTCCATGATCTGGTTGTTAGGGCTTAGTGCAACAGCAATATATTTAATAACTACCTATTTGAAGCATTTTTGGAATTCTCTAGATCTATTTTAAAATTTTCTTACTTGCATTTTCGAAGAAACTCATAAGTTCAAACAAATCAACAGGAGTAAATTACAAACGAACCAATTAGAACGCTGACATTATTTTTTTTGATTAATATGGATGATCAATTTATTAAGGTAAGTTACGCCGGCACCAATGACGACTTAGTTCAGATAGTCGTACATTAGAATGAAATAGAATATGTCTTCATTCTCAAACCAAGACTCATTTTAAATTCATATGTCTATGATATACATATATGCTATCAGCTTTATTATATCGTTAAAGAGTGAAGTCTAGTCTAGATATACTTGTAGATATTTTACGGCAGGTTTGAAACTTTCAGCTGGATTCTTAATAAGACACGGTGTTATCAGCAGAACTTGGATCTCATTTGTTTAAATAAAATAAGGTAAGCCACCTTTTAAAAAATATGGTGTGGCAACTATCGTGTTGCTTAGCGAGTGGGCATTTGTTTTCTATGACATCATAATCAGACTTATTAGAACTAGCTCATTGTAACACTGTGTACTTATAATAAGGTTCTGCCGTGTACAAAGCTACTTCAAAGATTCTTTTTGGTTCTATCTCGACTTCACACAATCCGCACGATAAACTTTATTAAGATGTTTATTGCCATCTCTCTCGCTCTCAAACATTTTTGCATAGAAAACTATTGTTGCGTCAAATATAATATTGTTATACGAAGAGTGTTATATAAGACATATCCGTAGACATACAACATTTTGGTGCCCCATCACACCAACTATAGCTACATCAACCAATTCATTGCCTAAATTAGCATGTAGCCGAATTACAAAGATTTCTATTACCTACTTACATAACCCACCATGATTTACTAACGCTCATACAAACACGTAAGCAAACACTCACACATACATACTAACTCACTCATACACAAACACATACATTACTATTTATTTTTTATGTTACTGTCTACGCGGCAACATTATCTTCTTTTATCAGCGTTGGCAACACAGACTACTCTGCGCGCGCAGTTAAAAAAGCTGTTTTCTGTTTGCGCGCATTTTTCAATTCTATTCTGTCAAATATTTTCACATCTCTACACACGTATTTTTTACCAAACAAAATGTATTTCATTTCCGAATAAATTAGTGGTATTGAAGATTGAATTAATAGTATTCATTTGAGCCGATCAAAAACTTCATTACAAGTTTCCTCCTACCTAACAATTACCCTAGACGCTAAACAAAGTAACCAAGAAGTTTTTATATACCTTTTTTACAAAACTTACTAAGATATACTCATATTCATACAAATACACACACGTATACATCTTTGTTTACTTTGTATTACACAAGATGATATACCATTTGTATTACATATAAAACGCAGCAAATGTCTCGATACCATCCGATAATAAGCAGTAGAGGAGTCTATATGTGAAGATAGCAAGTGCAGCATGCGACAAACTGCCCAAGCCACCTCCAACTCGTCGGCAAAAACTGCTGAGTAACTAAGAAAATAATAATAACTAACTGAGAAACTAATTGAGTAACTTAGAACTGTTTTTCTTTTGTATCTTTCTATTTTGCGCTGATATGGTCTCAAAGTTTATGGTTTTATATTTTATATGCTAGAATACGGGCTTAGTTTGGCAGCAAAGACTTGAATACGAATTTTTTCCCATAATCTAGTTTCAAGTTGGTTTTTTGTTAATCTGCTTTTTGGCTGATTTTATTAATAATTTTTGAACTTTGTATTGTACCTACAACGTACCGAAAGCGCCATCTATGAAAAGAAATTAGAAGTAGGTGGCAGAAATGACAATTTTGAATATCTCATCGTCATGGTAATTAGATACTTTTTAAGCTTTTCTTTAGGATGTTCCTAGTTATTTTTATTTTTAAACCACCCCTGAACTGAACCGTAGAAAACACAATCAAAATAATTGAAATTTGTCAAGCCATTTTTAAATTGTAACGAGACTAACGAACAGCTGTATAGTTTTATATATATAAAAAAATAAGAAAATAAGTATAGTATATTATGCAATAGTTCGCGGGACATATGTACGTGACCAACCGTATGCTGCTCTGCTTCGATTTATAGAAAACACATCGACCGTGTTTAATAGGCACAGTCCATACGCAAATTACGCTAGTGCACCATAGCCACATCCACCTTACCGACAAAAAGGTTGGTTCATACGCCTCTTAACAGAATACAAGTGCAAGGGATTCCGTGCTGTGGCTGTGCTATCAAGAAACAGGTCAAGTCTCTTTGCACGTTAGTTTTTGATGGAATGGAGAACTGTGGACATACCTTCCCTCTTGATTTTTTTTTTTAATTCAGAGCAAATAACTCCCTTGCCTGATAGTATGCTTACAATGGTAATATAATGCTATTACGTTTTGCCTATTACTGCTGTATAAACGAAGACCTACATGACCAGTTTCAGGGAACCCAAGCCAGATAAACTCGATTAGAATGGAAGAAAAAATTGTTTTATCATATTAGTGGTAATATTCTTATTTTTTGGTTATTTCTGCATATTCCTAAGTCTCTTTGCAAAATATCAAAAACACCAGAAGATTTTCGGATACCTCAGATGTCAGAGAGGATCATATTATGAGCGTTAATCTAAGCTGGTTTATTTCCCGCCAGAAATAAAAAATAATCCGGAAGTGCAACTTATAGCTTTTAAAGTTTTACAAAAGTTATGCGTTGGTATAACAAAAATAACCTACCTTTCCCATAAACCCAGTGCCGCCTGTCACAAAAACGGATTTATCCGCATAAAAGTCCTCAACAGGAATGTACTCTGTGCCATCTCCGTACCGCCCGCACCACGCCATCTTGGATATCCGTTGAGAAACACGACCGAATCACGCTCGCTAATATTTCTTTTGACAATCAAGCAATTGGCTCTGCTACCTTCATGGCTGTTTGTTTTTATCTGAAACAAAACGAAAGGTGTTTTAATTCTAACAATAGACTTTACATGTTTTGATTCTATTAAAGTATAAACAAGTTTAAAGGATGTGTATTCTCTCTATGATTGTTACGATGGACTTCTAAACATCGTGTACTCAATGCATCTATGAAACAGAGTAATATATTTCATCAGTAAATTATTGAGTAATTATGTATAATTGCAGTGCCACACGAAGGCTGTGCTGTCCAGTCATATTCCCCTCCTTAACGGGTTCCACAGAATACCAGCGCTTTGCGTTAGTTGGAGCATAAGTTAATCTGAGACCTGGTTGGTGCTGAAGCACTCTGTATCTGTCTATATAAACTGCAAGCTTTATTTGTATTGAAAGATTTTTTTAAAATAAATATAGTAAAGTATATAAATAAAATAAAGTATATAAATTTGTCTGTCTTTAAGATGTATATCTAATAATTATTATCACTAATAAACTGATAAGAACGTTGGCTTTACCCAGAAGCCATAATTGCACAGACAAGCCTTTAAAAGGCGTAAAAACGCTAGAGACAACATATTTTGAACTTTTCCAGTATGCATATTATGTTATGAGCATTGAAATAAATATAATTAAGTTTATAAAAAGTTAAGTTAATTGGACTTTTTTATATCTAAGCTGGAAATAATTTGCATTAGATGTGGCTGTTTATTCGTCAATTCCTTTGCCTGCTAATAAGAAAGAAAATTTACCAAAAATAAGAGAAACTTCGCAAAAGTAAAGTTTTAAGTCATTTAAATGCCCAGATGTGTCACAATTTATAGTATTATACAATTTATAGACACTCATCTCCACTCTATATTATTCCTTGAGCAATGCCAACTTGCTATATGAGCGGAAATATAGTATGATAAAGTTGTTTTCTCAGGTAAAGCGACTCAATACGCAACTGGGTATTGAATAATAATGGGATTTCAAGGATCCTCAATGAAATCTAATAGGCTTATTTAATTTTATACAAACCTAAAAGTTTTGTCTCTTTTAATAATAAGGATACAACATTGATATCTCACTGAATAAGTAATTTAACTGTTACAAAAATTATGACCCAATCACAGATAATCTTGAAGTAAATAGGAGACAGAAGCAATCAGTTGATATCAAGGTTGATTCTTAAAAATACAATAAAATATGGCTTTACACTGCGTGAGTTGATTCAGGTGCGAAAGTCTTAATAAGAAAAGCCAGAATCCAATAGTAGAATATACAGGCAACCAGATAAATAAATAAAATTACCAACTAACCCACAAAGTCACTTGTAAAACAATTAAATGTCAATCTTTAATAATTCACATAATGCACAGACACCAGCCTAAGTTTCACCCGCAACTTCATCGTGTTTCACTTATATTCCTATTTGTAAAGCGATATCTTTACGTTGAATTCGAATAATCAATCTCATAATATTTCATAGATAAAAACGCTACAGCAAGTTAACTGACAGTGACTTTCATTTTATTTTTTTAAGAACCAGTCACATTGTGTAGTTCGGAAGAAAAAAGGTTTACATTCTAGATAAATTTAAGAAGTTGTCTGAAAAAAGAGTACTTATAATTCTCCTCTTAATTAAACATTTAAAATGCATTGTCTGTGTGTCTATTTTTACCCTTATAACTTAATAACCAATATTTTTGATACCATTTTTAGACAAATATACGGATTTACATGGGAAGATTCTACGCATTGTATCTTCATGTAATGTCTAGACCATAGGTCTCCAAACTTTGAAGCCTTCGGGCCATAATGATTTTTCAGTTTGTTCCAAGGGCCAAACCAGTTTTAATTTTTCTGCCCTTAACTATATTTCTAAACTAGAACAGTCGCAAAGTGCGCGACCTAAGCAAACTTACGCTTTTTTTGCATTTCAATTATTAAAACACTAAATTACAAATTACGCCCCGCGGGCCGTAGTTTGGAGGTAGCTGGTCTATAGGAAGCCTTAACGCCTGGATACTGAAACGCGACTCAAATTTAGAGCACTCTTTAAATAGTTAAGTGGTGTCATCTTTCAGAATTTTGTAATGATAAACGTCAATTTTGACAATACATAAATGATGAGTCGGTCTCAAAATTTGAGTAGAGTTTCAGTAATCGGGGTAAGAGTCTTAAAGAAGCATGTCGCACTTATATTATATACTTATTTATATAACTATATACAAAATTAGAAACTAACATCAAAACAATGTTATAATATGTCGTACCTAATGTTGACTTACAGCAATGATTTCAATTTTATCAAATTTTAAAGAAATAAATTAGTCATTTTTGAAGCTATTTTCGAATATAGTAACCATTACTATTTATTGGAAAAGTAGCTCGTCTTCTACGAAATACTTCATGGATAGATGTAGCCAAGAGTAAAAACTAATTCGAATGGTAAGAATCAAAATCAAACTTAAATGCTTCAGGTATAAGAGACATGATGCTGTTCAGAACGCTTAAATCCACTTAAAAGGGCAGATGAAGATATAACAAATTCACAGAAACTGCTTAAATATCTCGTAATATGTTATGTCCAGTTCAAAGTATCAATGTAGTGTGAACACTCTGTAATCCAATGCTCACAAATGCGATTTGCCTTAGACACAATAACAACTTTCCACTGCGCATAGTAACAGCATTTAAATATAACATTATGTAAAGTATGTTTATGATATTATAGCTCTTCTAACAGCAACAGTCAAGTTAAAACTGTTTATCTTTAAACTCTGCAAATATGTTTGTTTGTATCAATCATCCCATTCCGCATTCAAAGAGGCGTCTAGTGTCTTAGGTTGAGCTCCAAATGCAGCTCGTTTGCGTCTAGGGCCCGTACTCACACACACACATACATACATACATACACACACATATACATACATACACACACACACATATATATATATATATATATATATATATATATATACATACACACACATACACAACCATACACACACGCGTGCACAATATTTCTAAAACTTTTAATGTTTCAGGTATAATTGCTTATATAACTCAGTTTTTAATTTAGGCAATGTGGTGGGGTGTTTTTTGTGTGTGTTTTCCCATGTAAGAAGGCCTGTGCCCAGCAGTGGGACTTAGGTATATAGTAGGTAAGCTGTTGACAATGATGACTAATGCTGTATATGTGTAATGCAAGTGTAAGTTTTGCATAAATATAAAAGAAATTACATTACCAGCACATGTTCTGACTCTTTTTATCACGTCTATATTTATTAGTATTCTCACTACGTCCGTGGCGGTATACACACACTATTTCACTCACTAAATATTTTCACTATTGTAAGTATAACTAATTATCCATGCATATATGTGTCGGTATAACTAATCTTCTAAGCTTGACTGTCTGAAATCGGATATAATAATTTTGTTAAAATTATTTTCACGAATAACCGAAGCCCTCGCAAATACGTTTACAGGTTAACGCTTCATTCATGATAACGATAGGGTTGTCAATTGATCAAAATCTGTACAAATTATAATTATTCGAGAAAGAGGAAGAGAAGCCTTCATATTTTTACAGATAGTGTTTAAAACCGGATTAATTTCGTATTATTTTAATATTAAAAAAGATTTGGTGAAGATCTTGGACGATTCTGTATGGAACTCCTAAACAAATAACATTCTAACTTGAAGTTGATTAGTTTAAAACACATTTTAGTTAATTATGTATATCAACCAATGTTACTTGAACCGACTGACAAAAATTTTGATAATAACTATCACCTTTATGGCATTGACCTTGAAAATATAGTCTGGAGACAGATGAAGCCGTGAAAGTGTGGAAACAGAACTGTCCTTTCGTCGTTAATAGACTGACAAAACAGACTTTTATTTCCGTTTATCCCCAATTCGGGGCAGATCAGTGTGTCAGTCAGTCAGTCAGTCAGCAGATCAATAAGAATGAGAACATCTACTACACTATCACGCTATACAAACCTATCAATAATTGGAACGCTGTCTTCTGTGATTCCTACTGCTGACATCCCTAGTACCTTCAAGATAAGATTAAAAAGGCTGGACAAGTTCGCTCCATCTTAGAGATGGGACACGAGCCCTATTTATTAAGAAAGCATTACAATGACATGACAGTTTTCCGAGCATCGGCAACCCTATTTATGATGTATACATTATTATATTTATAATATGTTGCTCACAGATTCAGATAAGATAGCGTGACGGTAAAAAGATAATTTAATTTGACCTAAATCGTGTACATTTTTGACTAGTATTGAGACGCGCTTTTTAATCAGAACACAAAGTCAAAGTCAAAATACATTTAATCAGTGTAGGTACAGTATATATATTACGAAAGTCAAGATTTAAGTATATAATTATTATACTGAAAAATATGTATGGTATGGAGCGTCGGACTTTTTCGGTGAATTAGATGATTGGTCGGTTAAGGAAAACAGCGTGAGGAAACCTGCACACACATGTGAAGAAATTCTTAATTTGTGTGCGCCCTAATTGAGTGTAGGCTAGAGCGGACGGTGAGGATGTATATGAGCTGTTTATGATGACTGAAGTGTTTAGTTATTAGCTTTATATAAATAATAATTATTAAAATTATACAATTCTAAAACTTCCAGCAAATTGTACTTTTCTTAGCGGTGAATTCAATTTTGATTTTATACACATATAATTATAAGAAAGGACAATTTTACAACCATTTAGTAGATTTATTTGCAGTCTGCGGTGTGTCTGGGTGAGGGAAATAGACCGAGTGTAATAACAGGGCATGGAAGGCTAGTACTAAACAGCTCTACCCTAACCAAACCTCTAGATATGAAGTTGTTAAAGAGATGGACTGTTCCCGCACAAAACTAGCAAGGAGGCTTCGTAGCGGGAGACATGTCGCCTCCTTGAAGCATTGATGAGAGGCGTGTGACTTTTTAGAATAAAGCCGAGATCGTTTTTTGTTTTCTTTTCTTCTTGACTATAACTATTTCTTTTATTTTACAATTGATTGAAAATACATGTTATAAATATTATATTTGATATCATTTTAATCTATTATTATTCGCACGAACATGGAGTAGTTCAAAAATTTAAACTCGAATGGTTCATCTTCGCAATGGTTACGTGCCTGCGTTTGTTGAATCCGGCTCTGTAGAGAGGTTTCTACCTATAAAGTGTACTTTCGAAAACGTTTTGTATCATAACATTAACTGTTTACCCTTCCATAAAGTTCAACTTCGCAATTTTTTTAAAAAGAAAGAAATCCTCTTTTTCTTTTCAAAAAATAATTCATTCGTTAATAAAGGTCAATTGTTAATTTAGTATGGAAAATCTGAATCGTCAGAAGATATTCCAAACAAAATTACCAATATTAAATTATTATTTTTAGCTTTTAAGATTATCCCTATGCTTAAATATTTTTAAACCACCCCTGAGTTAAACCTAACAGAAAACAAAAATAAATATTATATTTCAAAAAGTTTTTGAGTTTTAGCGAGACTAATGAAGAGCTTTATATTTTTTTAGAAAAAGAAGATATTTTTTTAGAAGAAGAAGATTATTGCTGTCCCGTTGAACTTTTATCACCCATATAAAACCTGCCAATAATGCTATCTTTCAAAAATAAATCGAAATAGTAATGGAGAAATGACTATTTTGAATTAGCACATCAGTTCCAACTAAATTATCAATTTTTATTTTATGTTGAATGAAATTTGAACAAAATACAATAAAAATTATTCAAATCAGTCTAGCTTTGATTTCTAGCAATTCATTGTTTAAAAGAAAAAGAAATTTTAATCTTCATTTTCTTAAAAAAATAGTGACGTCACCTTCGGGGAAACAAAAGACAGTATGTCACATGCTTCACTAGCTATCTTCACATATAGTCCTCTACTGCTTATCATCAAGAGAAATCGTCATTTGCTAAGCGTTTTATAAACGGAACCCTTACGTTATCTGATAACCGGTTACTAATATCTCAAATGATTTAATAGAAATATACTGTGTTATATAACCGGTATAGCAGCTAACTATGTATAATATATTATGTCATATAAACTATGACGTGACATTAAAAACGGATATATACAGTTTTTAGGGCACTTTCAAATTAGATGGTCGAAGTCGGTGTCTTGCCACCACATATAGACACAAACTAATTGACTACATTAAACGGGATGCCAAAAGTAATTTTAAACCACTTTCTCTATGCACAAACAACAGAATCGCGGAAATAATCAGTTGTCCATTCATTTGGGTCGAGTGAATATTGATGTTTTGTGTTCCGCGATTACAATGTTGGTCCAATATGGAAAGATATTAACCCTCCTCTGGTCTTATTTTTACACCTGTATATCGAGATTTCAAAAAGCGATCAGCAGATCGCTTACGCTTGAATAATTATAACTGCAGATATTATAATTATAACTGTTAGTCCACATCGCATGCCGTGGCTGTTTTTAATTAAAAACTGTACTTAATTTAATGTCTATGCTATAATTAAATATTTTTTGTTGGTATGTGTTTTGTTGACTGCCCTTAAAATAAATAATTGGAACGTATTAAGCTCAGATACAGTGGTGTTAATTTTTAAAAAAAGTATCAATGCAGTGACTGATTCTTTACTCCATCGATAATTTGGCCATTTGCCCCGATTCTGTACTAAGTTTAAATTTAAGTACGTGCTACGCTCTTGTTAAAAGCCGACCAGAAAAGAGTTCACCGATGTCGTTATTTTTGTCATTCTTGATTGATGACACTTAAAGATTAAAGTCACAATCAATACGTGCCGACTTAAATAAGTCAAAAATGTATGGATCGCCTTAGTGTGAACTGGTCGTTCCTAAAATATATTTATCCTTCTCTTAATGAATTTTAAAGAGAGACAGATAGCTTATTTTGAAATTAAGAGATGAATCTACATCGCTGTGTACTATATATAACTACTTATATAAATAACAGTAATTTGAAAGATACCAAATATAAAATATATTATTTGTATAAAAACTCGAATAGCTTCATATAAAAATATGAAAAACGTAGTACACGTGCCATTAAAATTTGTAGGTTGCCCTCGATTTCCATTGGATCCCATCATCAGATCTGACGTGGTGACAAAAGTACCACCTATATAGTATACTCCAATTAAAAAAAAAATTGAAAATTGGTTCACAATTGACACAAAAGTGAACAGACATACAAACAATGAAACAAAGAGATACCTCCGTTTTCAAGATCGGTTAGAAATGTCAAAAATATCAGGTGGATATCTTTCATGGCCCGAATTGCTCGCATAGATAGATTACTGACATATTTTTACCAGTCAATAGCCGTAACCTAAGCATTTCATAATTATATCCCTCATTAGTTGACCCTTGAACCTTAGCATAGTGCCACTACCGCCGTCTATCAAAAGTTAAGTTACGCTAAGTTAAAACTAGAGATAACAGTTTTTAATAGCACGTCAGTTAAAATATTACCCAAGCTAAATTACTAATACTAAATTATATTTTTTCAGTTTTTCTTCAGGATTTTCCCTATTTATTACATTTTTAAAATAACTACGAATCGAAACTAAAAAAACAATAGAAATTAGTGAAATATCCGTTTACGAGTTGTAGCGAGACAAACGCACAGCTGTATAATTTAATTTTAAAAATGAAGATATTAGCACAATAAATTAAATGTTATATTTTCTATTATAAATTAACAGAAGTCATTATTACATTCCCTTTTAATCTTTCCTAGACAAAAATATAAAGAGTTAAATATGCTCTGACGCAAGAGATTTAAAATAATAAAAAGTGCACCGCCATTTTGACGTATTGTCTTTTTTTTAATGTGACTAGTGTTGCCAAAATTTTAACACTATGCTATATATTTTTAAGAAAGCTAAAAGAATATTAAGACTCATCTATTAAGATGAATAAAATCAGATTTAAATGATTTTTTGTAAATGTTTTATTGCATATATCCGCTGATATAGTTAAATAAATTAATAATCAACATTTTAAATGCTTCGAGGCCGCTGGGAGTATATCGCGGCTTATCAAAATATATATCCTAGTGTGTACGTTCCCTTTTACATACAACTCTCTAACGCATATCTTTAAAGTGACCAAGTGGTTATAGTATAAAGACAACCAGTATGTAACGTCTTACGCTAAGTTTACTTTTCAGATTTATACTGTTCTACGAATAGTATCACTTTGAAGTTCGTACACGCGAATTATTATTGTTATATTGAATTATTTATGACCTTGTCTCCCAAGAGTTTATTATGTCAAAGAATGTTAAGCAAATAGGATAAACTACTGATGGTAATACATCGCGTGTTGACCGCCAACACCAGCAATATCAAGGATACGGCCTGATGGTAAACAGTAGGAGGAGTCCATATGCGAAGATAGCATATAGTTTGTTATTAAGTTGGTACGTGAAATCAGAATAAAAGATTCATCTGTCGAGTCATACTCATATCATTTCCATATCAACAACTGTTATCTTAACTAGTCATCGTCGAAGAATGAGGTTGGTTAGGCTTGTTAGGAATCATAGCATGTGACGTCACAATGAAAGCCAAAATAGAACAGTGATACAAAAGTGGTAATACGAAGCTTGTTGTTGTTTAAAAGTAAGACGCAACAGTTACTAGTAGATTAAATATCTTTGATCAGATATCTAGTTCCAGGCATTTGAGGAGTACCCTACTGACTTGCCTTGACTGTATAACAGACAAGTGGGGCGATACTTTCACCAAGGTCAGTGACAGCGCCGGTTCATTACTCCACTTGTTTTCAACGGTATATCATTGCGACGTAAACTTTGACATATATCGACTCCTAAATTTAACAGGATTTGACCTATATGACATTGGTTCAAACTGGTTTTTGAAAGTTTTTTTTAATGAAAGTGGTGTCGTTGGTAACAGCAAATATTATATGATAATGCCAATAACGTTTTAACGTCGTCTGTTCTGTCTTAAATCTTCTTTAAAATATAATAATTAATGTTCGTCTGTTTCTATATTCCACGTCAGTCTGATCGAGTGATCAGTACCAGTCACAGATGATGGTCATATGGTTATTGTATATTTGTAAATCTCAAATTTTTTATCATAAAAAATAAGTATAATATTGTGCATGTATCTTTACTTTATGAACTTGTTCTTGTTCTTGTTCGTTCTGTTCTTGTTGCCTACTTTGGGCTAGATAATAATCTAAAAATAAAAAATAATCAAAATAGTAATATTGCTATCAATATTACTGTAATAATTATCCCGTATGCGATCTTACGCCATACATTCGATTGTAATGAATCTTAGAAATATTTACACCCTCGAAGGTTAAATATATATAAATCTAATGTCACATAAATATATATAAATCTATTTGTTTTCAAAATATCCAAAACGGCTTGACCGATATTCATAAATTGTTTTGCGTATATTTTAGTTGGCTATCGCTTATATCTTTATTCCCCTTATCCCCTTGTTAATAAGGTTGAAAAGGAGTTATGGAGTTTTTATAAAAACCATTTTCCAAGTATCAGTATTAAAATGTATAGTTTTAATTAAGAGACATTATAATGAATGCCGGACATTAATATAGGATATAAATTAACGCTTCATAAACTTTGTAATTACCGTTTATTGAAGTTGTATTAAAACTTACACTATATACAATTTATTGTAAATATTTAAGAATAATAAATTTATTATTAGATGAATTATATATTTTTGTCTAATACAAGTAAGGAAAAACGCTCTTGAATGAAGTAACGTTACCAAACAATTAAATTAATTAAATAAATTTTTCCTTACATATTACATATTTTTAATTTTTATAAAAATTTGCAATAAAGAGTTCTAATTTTGACATAATTAAGAAAATAATAACAATACTGTTGGGTATATTATTGTGACTTATTTTGGATATTATTGTATAAAAGATATTATTATAATTCTGATATATGAAATTACTCTAAGCCGCAAACCGTTGAAGCCCGCAACAGCAATATTGGTTTTATATTGGTATAGAAAACTATGTACGGAAGAAGAGACAGACGCATATAAAACATAAGTATAAAACATAAGATGTTATTTAGTAAATAATTTCTAATACAACTGTGTGTGTTATCGTGTTTTGCTTGACTGGAGTGTCTGTGTGCACTTAAAAAACTTTCGTAAGTATTCGAAAATTTCTAAGAAACGCGAGAACATCTTTAGCGACCTCCTTAGAGTCCCTGGGAGAAGAGGTCATCGCACGACCTTGGCCCATCGATCGAAGGAAACCACGCGGTACACCAGGTACTAGACTTGGAGAGATGTGAATTTGATTCACATCTCTCCTAGTCAGTATAAGTGATTGCAATTAAACTTATAGATACTTGATTTTGACGTCAGTATCTCTAAGTACAGGCAACTCGGACATGGGTCCCAAGTTCGAGTCCCGGCTGTTTGTATGATAAATGCGAAAATTAGTTATGATTTTTGTATATTTATATATGTGTATTATTAGGTATGTGTTCTTTATATAAATATATATATATACTAACAAATCCTCTACTCAAACCATAGATATCCTTACAAAAGCTCTAAATGAGATATAACCGAAATATAACCGAAAACTAATTAAGTTTTTAAATTGTAAAAGAACTTTGATCAATAGAAAAACATAATAGCTATGGGTGGTTGAGATATCAATTAATTTTGGGAAAGGGGTCTTTTGCAAGTGACCCCTTTTTCAAAACCCCTTCAGTTTGGGAATCACTGAACTAGATAACAGTTTAAGTTTAAGAATATTTATTATTAATTTATTGACATTATTTTTTAATATTGATGATATTTGAAGCTTCGGTAACTTGTGCGTATGGTCATTATCTTCCATGCGGGAGTCAGTGATTCGAAACCCGCCTCGTACCAATGTGTTCTCAAACTTTGAATTCATATGTACGTTTATCGACGCTTTTATGGTAAAGGAAAACATTGTGAGGAAACCTGCACAGGCACCTGTAAAGAAGTTTTAAGGTTGTGTGTGAAGTCAACCAACCCTCACTTGACAGGCGTGGTTGACTAGAGACTGGAGAGCCCCTTGATGGATTCGTATTAGAGCTGTTAATGATATGATATTTAATACTAATAAATTATTATTGACCTACAGAAATTAATACAAAATATTTCAAGCCTATTGAGGTAAATTCTGCGAAATTGCACTTTATACGGACGTGATAAAAAAGCTTTTAGTTTGTTTTATAACCTTCAATTATTTCTCTCTCGTTTAGGGAGGATTCCTCAAAATGTCAACTGCAATAAAAAATATAATAAGCACGTGTGAGAAGTATTTATTATTACTCGGTATTATGAGGCATTTGTATGCCATGTACTAAGTATATTTTATAAGGCTTTCTGTGAAAGCTGTTGCCGTATCAGCCTTCCGAAGCCCGAAGGAGTCGAGATAACTTTTGAATGTCCCTCCAGGGGCCAACCATGGCGAAGATTGCTTCGTTTTTATAAACTACGCCGGAACCCTCTAACCACTATACCAAAAAAGTCATCCAGCAATAACTCTTCAAATGATTTGTATTTATACACTTGTAACTTTATTGCAGGGTTTCAATAATCTATCTACGGATATATGAAATATAATCAAAGGTTTTTGCCTAAATGTTTGTTAACAAAGATGCGAATTGGGACATACATATTCCATGTGTATAATATCTTCAAATTCGACGCTTCATTAGTAAAAATCCGTAAGTAGTTTATTGAAAACCAACAGACATTTCATGCTGACGACAAATTAACAACACATAAGTTGCTATTGGCTGCAAAATAAATTTATTTATCTACGATAATATCTTCTTTACCTAAGATTCAATCGCAATAGTGCTTAATAGTGCGATAAAACTAAAGAAAATTTTGTTTATACATGTATATATACTTCTACAGACACGATCTCAAGGGTTGACAATGCCAATGAATATTATTTATTACAAGGGCGCCAGGACAGGCAAGGGCATATCGCCTTAACCCGTCTCGAGGTTTGGTAGGCGGTTTCTGTAGCCTACACGATACATCAGCTTGAAATAACTTCTCGTTAAATATTACCTCATTCGAAAGTAGGTCAAGATTCGTGCGTAACTTAATCTTGTCTTTTCACTTGCAAAGTTGAATCAGTCGCCATCGACAATGTTAATTTAGTATCGATATGTAGAGAAAGTGTATGAATCATGCCACATCTCGTGTCATTGCGATTCAAGTAAGGTGGACAACGAAACACCGTTGGCATTCTTCTAAAAAGTATGCTTATAATAATCAATAATTCTTATAGAACTTTAGCTTGTATCTACAATTTGTGAGTCATTAATTATTAAAAAACTAATATTTAAGGGGACTTCTCATTATACAGTTTAGAAATTGTAAAATATAAAGATACTGGCTACAATTCTACAAGACTCCGTTTCATAAGACATACAAAAATTATCAATTTTTCAGGGAACTACTAGTTTGACTATAAAATCTTAAATACAAATTTTGTAAAATGTCATATGTACTTTTAAAATGGATTGGTCCCGGAGCTTGAATGACTCTGTAACAAAATATACATCAGTTTTCACACCAATTGTTCTTTCATAGTCTTTTTTCGCCTGCATTTTGTTATGATAATAAATCATTATAACAATCTGGACACCCTGTCATCATCCCTATTCCAATAGGAAGTGTCAGTGTCATCGTGTGTGGTAACGTAATAAAGGACTTATCTCATTGTTGATATTATTGCAACCATATCGTAACTTCTATTGTATAATAAGTGTTTGTTTGCTGATATATTGAAAGCAAATTTCAATTGTTTACTCGATAATAGCGTCTCGTCATTCCCAATTTCAGTCTATTTTTAAAATACTTCTTCGAGTTTAAACCAATCTTCGCCAGCGTACATTGAAGATTAAATAAACATTATTATTTCAGTTACTCGGAGTTTACTATTGACTTGAGATCCATAAGAACATATACGTTGTCAATATTAACATTGTCAATTCTAATAATGTTACTGAGTACATTTTTATTTTATTTATTTTAAGGGCAGTCAACAAAAACACATACTAATAAAAAATATTTAAATGTAGCGTAGACACTAAATTAAGTATAGTTTTTAATTACAGACAGCTACGGAATGCGATGTGGACTAACAGTTATATTTATAATATCTTAGGTTTATATATGTTTTTTTAAGTTAATATAGAAAAACTGATTACAGGGGGTTTACGTTCCTGCTAATGATTTTGGAGTTAGCCTTGTATTTTCGTGCACTAAGGTGAAATATGTCCAACTCTCCTACTTTATTGTATTGTTGTACATGTGATATGAAATATATAATACTCCTCGTTACTTACTGCAGGTTCACGATTCACGAAACCCTTATCAGGTGTACCGGGTGGTGGTCTGACGAGAGTTAGTCTCCACCCCTCCCCTTCATTTGTTTTTTTTTGACTGACTAATGCTGTTGGCCACAGATGGCCTTTACAGCGTTACCGGGGTTTTAAGGAGGCGAGAACCTCAGCGAAGTCCTGAAGCCTTAAGGGGCGATCCCTTTTGGAGGAGTTCTAATCGACAGGCATCACCTCCAGGGGAGGTGTCCCGCTGTATCTTAGAGTCTCCAGGGAACTCGAGCCATGAGGGAGTCTTCGAAGGTATCCGAAATCATGAATTCATTGTTACTCATAATCAAACTAATGGTACTAATTAACCAAGGCAGCTAAATCAGTGTCTTATAGAATTTTGATGAGCATTTAAATTTATAAGGCGATCTTTTAGCGTTTATTTTGGTAATCTCTTTAAACTATATCCATTTCAAATGAATGTATTAATGTGAAAAACATCAGATTAAATATCAGGTAAACTATGAATTATTTTGGCTTAGTTCAACTCATATTTTTAAATTCAGAGCTAAATTTAGTATTATAAATTCGAGTGTGTTTATTTGTTACGCTTTCGCGCCTAAACTATTCGAATTCGATTCAAATGCAATCTGGCCTGAAGATTACATCTGGAAGATGGACATATGTAATCTTTATTATAGTTCCCAAGGGACTTGTTAAAGTCTTTGTCATAATAAAATTTACGTGGATGATGGAATGATAAGTTCATTACAATGTACTCAGTCGCTATATTGAGTGGAAATCTTGCGCCCTTTACATTTGGAAAAATGTCATTTATTTAACAACAAATATTGTCAAAACTAACAATATGATTTGTATTTTTTACTGCGTAAACATATAACATCTATACGCCTACCTTAAAAGGTTTTAGATTGAATTTCGTCAGTGAAGTCTTTTTTTTTTACTTTTTTTTTATTTGGAGGCGTTTGTCTATTACAGACATGTCAGTCGCATCGCAGTCCACTAAACACAGCAGAAACAAGAAGCATTTAAATCGTTCATGATTATTTTGCTTTACATTTTTATCATTTAAGTCATAATTTTTACTTTTAGGCAATGATATTAAATATAATATCAGCCAAATATTTAATCTTTAGTTTTTAGTTCTGATAAAATATTTATGAAGTCTCCACTGAGTCTCTCCTGCCCTTGTAAATAAGGTTGATATGTAAATTTTAGTAGATTTATTAAATTAATTATTAATAAAATTCCTCTATTTTAAGCATGGAGACGAGTTTAACGTATTCCAATTATCGGAAATTGTGTTGTTTTATTAACAACGACAATTTAACCATCTATCAGTTTGTGTGTTGCCTTCGCCATAGTTGTAAGATAAAATTAAAGTTAATAAAGTTTTTAACAAGTGCCGGAACACCTTATACTTATATTTGTGTATACAATTTATAAATAACTTGGTTAAAATATGACGTGAATAATGAGTCCAAAATCTTGCTGTGTTACTTGGCTGTCCTTCCCAGGACAAGAATAAAGTATTTTAAGTTTTTGTAAAGAAGATGTGGTAAGTTCCAAATCAATTTACTTTAAAAACATTAAAATCCTGTATTTCTTTATTTTTCATTGATTAATTCCAAAGCTATAAAACCTTATGAAATTAACTTTTTAATCTATTTATCGTAAGACAATAAGAAAATGCTTGGAATTATTTTGGTAGTAATGAATGCAATCTGGCAAAGCAAGTTTGAGTTTTATGTTTTTACAGATTAAAAATTTAGACACTCTAATTTGCAATTAATAATGACAACACACAACTTTCATCAAATCATTAATTTCTACCATCTGGCATCATATTGCTAATAAAATAAATAAAATACTAATAATTAAATTAAATTAAATTAATATGACTAAAATAAAGAATTCATACGAAACAATTATTTGTTATTTAATTCTTACAAACCTTTTTCACAGAATCCTTTTTACCGCACAAAAAAACACTAGCTGACTTTATTACTACAACCAAACTTTTCCTCGCGATTATTAAAAAATAATAAGCCACTGTCAAACATGTACCACAGAGCACGAAGTATTTTCGTATTTAGACCACTATACCGTACCGTTATGCGCATGCGCCGTAATAAACTGAACAAGTTTATGGGGAACTGGGATACTTAGAGTACTGTTGGCATTGGCAGCGAAAGTAAACGATGAACGGACATATAGCCGCAAGTTAAGCGTGACACGACACTTCAAGTCAAGTCAAAATACATTTATTCTGTCTAGGTACAATACACACTCTTTTTACAGTCAAGATTGAGGAATATAATTAAAATACTGAAAAGTATTGACTTATTAGCTTAATATTAATAATAATAGTTTAAATACCATTCAAAAACTTGCAGCAAATTGTTCTTTACTTAGCTTTATAGCATTTTAATAAAGTAAATTGATTTTATATAGCTATACTCAAACTAATACAGAAGGACAATTTTGCAGCCATTTTGTAGGTTTATTTTATTTGGTTAGTACCAAATATGCCATACAGCAATCTATATAATAAATATTTTTATTATAGAATAGATAAAGAGAACATGAATGGACCAGAACCCGTTAGCGGCACCTATACACAGACATGTCGCATGAATCAGCCATCGCTTCGTTCAACCGTAATAGAGACACGACAACACAACGACACGACGCACGACGACACCACCACTGTGCTCTTTTAGTGAGCATGTCACACTCATTCCTCTCCAGAAAATATAAAACAAGATTCTTCAAAATTAAAACTTGCTTCTAAATAAAGGTACATTGTGCGTTAGTGTTATTTTGTACGGTAGGCGACAAAATCAAGTACGAATACAGAAATGAAGTTTCGCACATGATTTAAGGCCAAACATTTAGAAACTTTAGAAGATATTTCTGACGAAATATTTATGGACATCATAAATTATTAAGTTAAAAATGATTTATATTTTTATTTTATTTTTTTTTATTTTATGGTGACATCTTTAGAAGAACTAAAAGTCATTGAGATATATAAATACATATAACAGAAAGGCTTATATCGGAAAGTGCGCAAAGTAAAGCCATACTCAGGGTCGCTGAAAGCTGTTCTTTTTGGAAATGAATGGCGAGTTTTTTCAGTGGATGTTATAGCTGATTTTTTTTTTGATTATTTGTCATGGCGGGGTAGCTCTTGGCTTTAACCACACCAAGTGGTAGTTGAAAATAAGGTCGAAGAGTAAAACGAACGACATTCGGATTTCTAAACTATTGAGGATCTTTCCAACTACCGGTACACAACAATGCTGTTAGCATTATAGTTATGGTGGCAGAATTAGGTAAGATAGTGGTAGCTAGTCAGGCGAACTTAGAAAAGGCCCTACCATCAACCGATGAAGTGATGATGATGAAGATAATATTCGAATGGTTAACAACTTCCAACCAAAGCAACGCGTTACGAACTACACTTTGAATCGTAGACTATATATTAATAAAAATGAAATGAAATGATACGGAAATCGTAAAGAAATGATAAAGCAATAAAAATGAACATATCCTTTAAATGAATGAATGAAAACAGGGCACTAAAAATCATACGAAAGTTTTTTAAGATTTTTTAGTCATCTATAGTTATTTTCGAATCAAAAATAAAAAGTGTTACACATATCTCATCAAGAATACAAGATATTCCAAATACAATATACATAAAATAACTAAAAACCTGCAGTATCCTGTCAAAAACTTATTTTTCTGATTCAATACATTTTTAAAAATAAAATGTTTATATGTCTACTTTATTAAGATTATTTTAATCATGAAATATAAATATAATATATTTGCGAGACTTTTGCTTTTGTAGGCTCGTTAGCCAGAAACAAACTTTTTGTAGGCTCGTTAGCCAGAGACAAACTTTTTTATGATGTAGCTAGAACTTATTGAGCAAGATCAGTTACTGTCTCCGTTTACTGCCTTTAGTCTACTTGCTTTCCCTTGTCACATTCTTATAGTTATCGTTGAAAGATTGAAATCTTCAGATATGTTTTAAATGTTGACATCCAATTTCCAATTTTCAGAACTAATAAATATTCACCTTACAAAAAATATTAGCAATTACAACAAACTACGAAACAACTACTCTTTGATTTCAGTTGATTTTGGATCCAAGCCAAAGCATCTTTGATTAACGTAGTGTGTACTACAAAACGATTATTCAACTTTTAAATAGTTGAAAATTTTAATGTTGCGATATTTTAAAATAACAAGTTTAACATTGAAACATAAAATGATAATATTTTGCATAGTGTTGCATCATAAAACAAAACAAAATATATGTAATGCTAATACATAACGACATAGGTAATTTGTAAATGTCATTACGAATACTAAAGGCTGAGAGTCTTGTGCCGCTTCTTCTCTGCAATTCGTCGAAGCCATAGTAAGGCTAATTGGGAATATGCATTAAGAATTATACTTTTAAAACTGGGACATTTTGCAAATACTCAGTTAATAACCACTTAAAATTACCATTATTTCTAGTGTCATAACTTCAATTATATTTATTTATTTCTCTCATACATGTTCCCCGTTATGACAATTTAAAAGAACTTGTAATAGAGTCTATTTAAATAAAGGTATTTTGACTTTGACTTTGTCATTGACTTTAATCTATCATTTATTCAAGAAAACAGCCATTAGTCCGGCGACTTTTACATATTGTGTTAGGTAATTGATGGTCAAAGGTTAACAACCTTTTGACACATTTCGTCTGGATAGTATAAAAATGACTGTTAGTACCAAATTGAGGATATCCTTCCACTAATTGTGTAGGGACTTTAGACCGATCCATATATAGGAAACGAAGACAGGACAATGTGTTACAAAATTACCTGTTAGGCTAATGCTTAAAGAACATCACTTTTATTTTAAAACCCTCTTATATAATTTAATTTAACTAATATTTTATGATAATTATATTTAACCCTTTCGTCCCGGATGGTACATATGTGTACCACAAATGTGTGAAAACCCCTGGAACCTAAAATGATCGCTCGTTTTCAGTGGAAATTGTACCAGGCCGTTGTTTATGCGTTTGGCTTTGAGGTTATGTACAAAAATCTATAAAAAAATTATATAATTATATATTATATAATTATTTAATATCTATTATATAGCTAGTGCACAGTAACGTGTATAAATTTTTTGATAAATTTCATGTTTTAGTATTCCGGGACGAAAGGGTTAAACAAATAAATTACTTTAATATACTAATAAACCCGAATTTCTCTAAAAAAAAGTGCTTTTTTAAAACTGTGTTGCCTTTGCGATATAATAAATAAAGCTCAATAACGCTAAAAAGCTTAAAAACTTATATAGGTCTCGATGCCTCAAGAATTTTCGACATACATATATCGATTTTGCCCACTTTAATTTAAATCTTTGAAAAGTTAATGCTTGGTAATGAAAAGTCAATCACTGAGGCATTTTAACAAACACAACATTCTCCAACAAAGCCACTTCCGTTTTACGACGGAACGATCAACCGTAGATGCGGGGGTAGCTTTATTAAAATATTTTTGGCGGCCAGGGAGAATTCACGAGTTACGCGAGATATTTTTTATAATTCATAAAAGGCCTTCGATTGTGTGAGTCACAATACATTTTTCAGAAATTTACACCATTATGGAATTAAGAACATGACTCACGACCTTCCCACTTCTTATCTGGGAAAATAGAATTCAGAAGGATGATATCAATGGAATAAGATCATCTGTATATAAGGCCATCTACACTATAGGTGTTCCACAGGGTTTGATACTTGGTCCAATTCTTTTTTAAATTTTAATAAATGATTTGGCCTCCTATTTAAGGAAAAATCATGCATTGTACTGTTTGCTGATAATATCTCCTGAATATTTAAAATAACGGTCTCTAGTTGAACGTTATTTTAATGTTAATAATTGTCATTGAACGAAAATATAGCTAAATTATTTAAGTTTACAACACTGAATTTCAACAGCTTGGTACAAATGCTTAATTAAAAGGTATTAAATTGAATTCTACTAACGTAGCGGTTCTTAGGTTCAATATTCGACTAATATGTAATATATATGATATGAGAAAAGTATAAAATAAGCTTAATCCTCCAGTAAAAACGACCAGTAGGCCTAGACAAGATGCATTTCGAGAATAGCTTATGTAATGAATGGGATTTGACATAAGTCATCGCTAAGATATGAAGCGTAAGTGTCAAATCCGATACATTTTATTTCAGCTTACCGAAGTCGATGTATTTCAGCCATTTAGTTGTATGGGATTCTTGTTTGGGGTAACGCTGCGGAAATTTATACCATTTTTATGCAGCAAGAAACTGTGACGATCTTATACCAACTGCGCCCGCGTGTTTCATTCAGAGAAAAGTTCAAGAAGGTAATAACTCTGACTGTAATATAAAAATATGTTTGAAAAACTAATGCACGTATATAGTGAAATTAGTTTCATGTCTATGTCGTCATAGCTTGCTATACAATCTCATTACATCCAATCTTTTTTAACCGTAATGTATTTCTAACTTTTTGCGAATTATTAACGTTAGTTAACGAGCTTAGTGGTATATTGATGGGCTTTAACTGTAATTAGTAGAGAATTACGTGACGTCATCCCCATCCAATTACGCAAAGTGAATACTATTCATTATAGCCAGATTTTTAAATATTCATGGTTTTTAACTGTCACCTTCTCGACTTTTCTACTATTATAAATGCGAAAGGATGGATGTTTGTTACTCTGTCACGCCAGAACGGCTGAAGGGATCTATTTGAACTTTGGTAATGGGATAGGTGATAGTCCGAAATAGTATATAAGCTACTTTTTATAGTGGAAAAATGTACAGTTTCCGTGGGATAGCGATAACCGACATTCTTGCGGACGTAATTGCAGGCAAAAGTTGATTATTTATAAATGTTACTAAATTATTACTGAATATATAAATATTATTCAAACACCATTTTATATGCTTACTCATATAAGATACAGATGTTGATTAAATGAAAAAAAAAGTAAAAACCAACTTTAAAACAGAAAAAAGGCTAAAATAATTCACTTTACTTCTACTTCACTTTCTTTTGTATTTGTAAACAACTTAATACTTACTCCAAAAAACATTTTTCTTTTGAATAACTATTTATATCGAGTTATTTTTACCTTTTTGTGTTTTAAATTGGTTTTAAGTTTTTTTTTTTATAAAAAGCACAGCAAATGACTCGACACCACCTGATGATAAGCAGTAGACGAGTCCACATGTAGTTTTAATTAAAACTTTATTTTTCACAATTTTGATTGGTAAGTTTTTAAAGTTAAAGTTAGATGAGGTCGGGTGACTGTCAGTAACGAAGAGTTAGAAGAGTCTCTATTTATCGTTTATCTTACGCAAAGCAATAATTTTTGTATATTTGATCAAAATTGTCAAAGATTTTCGCCAAATAGTACTGAAAGTACACTGAAATTATGCAATCTGACCTTGAATCAATTTGAATACAACTAATAAAACGCTCGTAAACCATCACCATAGTAACAGACGACGGAACTGAATCGATTAGAAATGTTTCGACAGTTTGAACTTATCACAAAGGGTCGACTTTGAATTTTCTTAACCTTGCAGCTTACCTGTTGGAAAGACGTCACCGTAGCCTATAAACGTTGCAGCACCAGAGCTTTATAGCGCGTTGCCGACTCTAGAAACATTAGCACTCTTTTTTTAAGGACTTCATGTTGCATTCTTGAGAAATTCTCAGCGAGGAGTTCATTCCACAACCTCGGAGTTCGTGTAAGCAAATTTCTCTAAAACCGCACAGTACAAGACTATTTCGTTTCTAAGGAGTTGGGGTAAACTGATACTGCATTCATTTCTGTGGATTAGGATTATAATTATACATATAGTATTCTTAATCATTGTTTGTCGTCGTTGTCTGTGCCCGTAGTTTAGCAATATACCAAAGCTCAATTCTATTCAATTCAATTCTTTATTTTGCGTTCCATAGTTACATAATATGTAGATCTTAAGACTATTAATGACACTATGGACCCTGTCGGGCACAACAAATTTTAGGATGTACAGGAGAAAGGTAGATTACAAAAGGTAGGTTTAAGTTAAGTGTTTAAATTTGTATTATGGTCAAATTCAATTATATTCATTCAAAATAATAATTATCTTGGGATTGTTTGTAATGAGATTGCTTGAGATCAGACGTTTAAGAGAGTACTTAAATAATTATTCAATATTTTTTTAATATTTCTCACACCCAGAATTGATGCATCTGAAGGCAGTGTAGGCAAATTCGCCACATTGCCAGCGAAAAGGAAAATGTCCACTGAACTAAATTTTTGCTAGGGATTGCGGCTCCTCTATACTCGACGGAGTTTTATAATACACTAAAGTTTCTTGTAAACTTCGTGCTTCAGGCTTTACAGTAATTGTTACAGTTACAGTGTAGTACTTTCAGTGATCAGTCCTCTCTTGATTACTGGACACCAACACTATATATCTCTCTTGTCTCCAGAACGTCAACATCCAAGTTAATGTATGTGTAAGGCGGCCTGGAGGTGGTCTGGTGAATTGCTACGGCAGAACCTAGGTCTCTCACGCTAAGAGCAGTTACCGAGGAGTTTAAGTGAGTATTCTCAGTTCCAATTTGATCAGGCACTGGGCGAGCCCAGACACATCCGTTGCTTATCCAATAGATGGTAGGTCAGCAAAACGGATTACTTGTAAAGGTGTCTGTATAGCCGATGGCTTCTTATAATGTTAAGTTAGATAGTAAGATAGTCTGGTTCTTTCTCATTCTTTGACATATGGAGTATTTCGATATGATAATAATTTTCACCTTTATTTACTTATTTATTTTCATTAATTATATTTCTTATTTATTATTCTAATATTTAAAATTAGGAGAATGAACGGGAAAATACTGCGGCTGTTACGACAGATAATCTTAATTTTTGAAGAAATTAGTAACTCCGATCGTTATTTCTACTGACTGAAACCTAAGTTCGTGCTACTCTTTCATAACAATCCAAGCAGAAAGGGACGTAAAATTATAACTTTAAAACTTTGTTGTTATCTGCTAAAAATTAGTCAAACGTGTTTAACTTTTAAATGCCAACCAACTTGACAGTTCTTAATGTCATTCTATACCTCATCTAATTGAAGTTGAAGAGACGAGAGGAAAATGACTTAATTTTAGTTTTAAAGTATACAGAATCGAAAGTAATGCCTCCAAGCTTTTCATAGCTTCAATTGTACCACGTTTAAGTATCTTTGTATATCTTCAAATTCTCTTTATAGCGCTATTTGCAGCACATTCGTTTCTATTGTTAGTGTTGCGGACTGGCTGGTTTTATAGAAATTTATGTAATAATTTTTGAATTTTGAATTTATATTTTTATATATTCTATTGTTTGGTTGTTATAGGGAAGTTGTACAATATAGACGTCTACGTTATCAGATAGTTTCATTTTTAACAGTTAGCATTGCTTAAATGCTAAAGATTGACCAATTTGACATTATATGACAGTGATAATATTTCTACCCTTCCTAATAAAATTAGTTAGCAGTTAGTCTTGCTAAAACTCAAGAAAGGTTTGCCCGATTTCAATATATATCAAAGTGTTATGTTGGCTTTGATTCAGAGGTGATTTAAAGACAATAAAAGTAAGGAAAATCTTCAAGAAAGTCAAAGAAATAATAACTGAAGTTGGTAATTTAGTATGGAAACTCGTATACCTGACATCCTCAACAATACTGTCATTTCTTGCATCGATACTTCGGGTTTCTTTTAATAGATGGCGATAGGTGTAGTTAGGCCTTAATATTTTATAAAACAGCGTCAAATGGAAGAGTTTCGACAATTACTTCTTATATTTTGCATACTTGTATGTCAAATCCTACAAATACGAATTTTACTGTATCTACACTTTAATGTATATACGGAATCAACGTTTATATATTGCAGGTTTGAACATTGATCTAGCTTTTAATCGTTACCGAGCAAGACCACTCTAGAGCCTCCCAATCATTGGTCCATCACCCAGTCCCAATCTCTTCAGATAGTTGCCAAGAGAAGTTGGAAGGCCTTTGGTTGAGACTACGACTGGTATGATCTCAATGGATGTCAGCTTTCACATATCAGTGACCTCATGTGCCAGGTTCAGACGCTTGATCATTTTTTATTATTATTATTAAAATTGAGTTTTATACATAAATCAAAGAGTGCTAATCTTAATAATTTAAGTAATGTTTCATCGTTGTAAAGCAGGCCGTAGTCAGACATGACATGACACAGCTAACGTCACATTAATTCAATTCTGTGATGTCATAGTCGTGGGAGCGCCGACATTTAAGGACCTTTGTAGTTAGATACTTACATATACTTTATTTAAAAATAAAGCAAGAATTTTAATTCTATTGTATTTTTTTCATTACAGTTACCAAAGAGTTGTTATCACCTTAAAAGAGGTTTAAAACTTATAAAACCACAATCCGTTCGCGGACGATGATGTGAAATCATCATTTAGACTTTCCCCACTTTTCCCGGAACACGGCGCATGTCTGACACCCATTCAGGAACATTAGAGAGGGATAGAGCTACCGGGTGAGATGGAGACCGAGTTATACCAAAAATTCAAGCAAATCCGTGCCGACTAGATCTCATAATCTGCACATTATGTCATTATGTCACACCACTCCGGCATGTCCCATTTATTTTAGAATTTAAAAAACGAATAAAGAAAAAAACTTGAAACATATTCAAACTTCGAACGTCACTAATTATCCAACTGGGTGTTTTTTATGTCGCCACTTTTATTCTGGTATTTCTTCTTAAATACATCGACCGAGATCTATGCGTATGGTTAAGCCGACACTAACCGCATTAACTGTAGATTTAATAGGTCACACTAACAATCTCAAACTGGCCACCTAAATTGAATTGAAGCACTTTGAATTGAAGTAGAAATAAATTACTTACTTGTTATATTTTGGCGAAAAAGACGAATTCAGTCGGAGACACCACGAGAACAAATCATTTGTCGATGAGATGATTAACAAAATTAATGTTGTAACTAATTTATAAACAGCACAGGTTATGTATCGGAATGGTTTATTTTTACGCGTATTTCTCGCGCCGGCGTCAGTCTATTTTCGATATATTAACTGTTACAGACTTTCTACGATTAATATTATGTATGGAACTGGTTTGATGGAAAAAAAATCAATTGGAATCGCGCTAGACAATCGCCATTTTGTGTCTGGCCAGGGTTAGAAGGGTGTGAGCCCGGGCGCATGCGTGTTGCGTCGCCGCCCAAATGTCTAGTTTGGTAGAGATTTTTTTATCTAGCGCCGCTCTGCGTTTTATATCTTCAAGCAAACCTCCTTTTCAGAAAACCTTTTTTATAAAAAGAAGAATTAAAAAGCCTTACTAAAATTGACTACGTAAAATACCTTTAATATAAAATTAAAAGTTTTGATTTCAGAATTTTATTTTAATGTACTTTTTTAACGTTGCAGTGGGCAACGGGATGAATTAAAAAGAAACGTTTTCGCTATATATGTTGTTGTTATTGGAAGTATAAAATTGATGTTTTTAAAATAAAATATTCACAAGAAACGAAGTTCCCATTAACTTTAATAACAAATACTTTCGAAATATTCCGGCAGATGGTGCTAAAGTAAGCACATAATCTAGTTAATAATAAAGCTGTCTTATTTGTATCTAAATAAAGCCGATTTAATATATTAACTCCTTGATGAATTTTTGTGTTTAATTATTTTAGTATTGGTACACGCCCCTCTACCTTTCGATGTCACTTTTCCCATATATGGGACTGCTGGAAGAGATTTCTTATAGAAATAAGCAGTACCTTTGTACAATTCTCTAATATTCTGTTGTGTCTTTTTAATTGTCTTTGCGTGTACATAAATTGTTTAATAAATAAATAATATTTATACTTTACGTTAATATAATAAATATATTTTCCTTTTGTTAATGCTACTCTTAAAGATAATGAGTTTTATTTGGAGAAGTATTTAGATAAGAAATCTCTACCAGGCTATTATAATGAATATACAGGACGTTTCACTACTAATACTCCCCCCCCCCCCCCTCACTTATTATCCCCCCGTCTCCCCCCTCCTCCCCTCTCCAACTGCATAGTTAGCGTGGTTATGTTGTAGTCTACTTAAATCCTCGTATGTTTCTTCCATGTATACATGGGATGTATACACAACTGCTGATGATAATAATAGTGATTTTTGTCGTCCAACTTTGTGCACTGCTGACTAAGGATAATTTATTCGATAAAATTAACAAAGGACGTCATAAAGAATGTCATAGTGAATCATTGTAGTCTAATTATCCTTATAACACTTCAAATATAACATTAATGATAATACGCGCTTCGCTATAGGGTAACCATAATTTTATTGAAGTTAATAATTAATATAATTTCAATTTTTTTAACCCTAATTAAAACATGACAGAAATATACAGAGCTCTTCTTTTCTCGTAATAATCCAAAAGTTACAAATAATAATAATTAAAATTAATTTGACGGCCGACAGACGGAGCGGCAACCGGTCCGTCGATCCCCTCTCACGAGGCCAGCTGGTGGCCTCGTGCCTTCCTCGTCTCCTCTGGAGTCTGTGGCACTAGACCCATGCGTGGACAATAGCCACGTTCGGTTCTAATGCCACATTTTACAGTACGTTATAGAACACACAGACACGCGTTATAGAAAGTTCGCTTCTTTTGCTTGTTTGGTATTCTTCAACGTAAGCAAAATTAAATTTAATAAATACTTTATTTCAGGCACGGAACCCAACAGTCACATATTATTTTAAACATTACATATATTGTCAATAAATGATAATAAATTAAACATATAATACTGTGTAAAATTATATGCTGTCAATTGTTAGCAACATTTATAACTCTATGAAGCCAAAAGCTGACAGTAGCGATTTTTCAATAAATCATGATGGTTTGTAAGTAGTTAATGTCTTTGTCGGCCGTATGGCACACGACATTTTTTCCCGTAAGACACCTCAACAAAAAATTAGATTTTTCCAGCATTGATCTCTTAAAGTATGGTATCATATGGTACCGAAATATACAGACCTTTTCTTGTCAGAAAATTTTAAGCATAGGCTCTTTCTGATTGTTACATTTAGCCACGACACCACTTATATCATGAAACAACTCAATTCTACTTGCCAGTTATTATTCTGAATATAAGATATGTTAATCCCTCTGACAAATGCCCTGTAATTATATTTGCAAGCTTTCCCTATAGACAGCCATAGCCATGCTGTAGCTAGCCGTAGCCACGCTGTAGTTTGCCATAGCCCTATTATAGCTAGCACAAACGTAGCACAAATAAATCGTAGGAAAATATAAGAAGCGCGAGTAAATATTAAAACGTCACTCGCAGTAAGTCAAAAGCAAGACTGTGCAAATAGCTGGTTTCCTGATCCGTGCATTTATAATGGCTCTAACCTTGCCCATCTATCATTTCTGTGCGTTATACCAGTCAGTAAATGAGATAGGTAATAAAAAGTCAGATCAGCCAAATCATACATATATTATATATTTTATCAATTCAGCGTCCGCAAAACTAGCTGTAGCCGCGATGTAGCCCTTCGTAGCTTTGCTGTAGCTAGCCGTCGCCGTGCTGTAACTAGCCGTAGCCACACTGTCGCTAGATTGCAATATTTCATATCCTGTTTCACACAAACTCATGGAGTTGCAACTCATTTTGTTCATTTTAATTTCCTCTGTTCACTAGTTCACATAATTATTGTTTAGTGAATATGTTCAAAATAGTTTTGTTCATTATTATCAGTTGTTTTTTTAAAAATGTACAGGTTACGGATGTGACTCAATTACCAAGTTAGTGCATTCATTATTTATATTTTTGATAAATCAGTATCATTGATTTCCATTAAATATTGAAAGCCACACCCAATAAAGTTAAAATTTCTTTGTTACGTTAAGTACTAACACATATTTTTTTTTGTTATGATTTCTATTAATGTATTTTTGATGATTCAAATATAAAATACTTCTCACACTCTCCCCTATTATCTAGCCTAAGTTAAGCATCAAAAAGAGCTTGTGTTGTGGATATTAGATAAGGGAATTTGATAAATAGTAATATGTATAGAATTAATAATAATAATAAAAGACCATCTGGCGGGAGAAGGAGTTGCAAATAAGGTTCTTCACGAGCGTCACATAGACCTGAAGACTTCCATTCATTGGCTGCGCTTCGGTGACCTCTTTGGGGAAACCGAAGGGTTTCTCCGTGCAAAACAGGACCAGGTCATCATGACCCGTAACTACCGGAAGTATATAGAGGATGTGTATAGCGTTGTGTGTGTGTGAGCGTGTGTGTGACGATTTTATTCTGTACATGTTAAAAGACTATATGCATGGTAGGGTATGCATCCCACTGTTGAGCACAAATCTTCCTACACATCACAGGAGGGGCTTAGGCCATAAGCCCACCACGCAGGGCCAGTGCGACTGGGTCGGTAAAAATTATAACTAACCATAAAATTGTTTTCGTCATCGAAACCAGGGTATTCGAACCACTACACCAACTTGTTCCTCATGTTGTATCTTTTGACAATAATTATTTTTTCTTTTTTTCTATACCTACAGATACATTAAAACAAACTACTTAATACAGACGTTTTTGGCAAGGCAATCGTATTTTTGAATGTTTACATATTTATATTGCATTATATTTTTAGATGGCGTTATGTCAATCTTGTTTAATACCACATCGGCTGAGACATGCTTGGAAGAAAAGACAGCCTATCTGAAGGTGGGGCAACCAATGTCGTTTAGTGTAATAAGCAGTCACTACATCAATATGGGCACGTAAGTATTAATATATTTGATTCAACTTTGGTACAAATATATACACATATAGATAGATAGATAAAACATTTATTTCCATCTCTACATCACACACAATCCATCCAGACAGTAAATAGATAAAAAAGAATAAGACAAACATTTTATAATAAAGGTATCAAAGACCTTTGTGTGCGCTGCAGAAGTGCAAAAGGGTCGCAACTCAGTGACTAATTTTGTACACATCGGGATGTGAACAAAGCACTGATATTCTGCTCCAACCCGAGGGCTTTTTAAAATTAAATTATAGATAGAAAAAAACAATTAAATATTAAACGTGTGTACATTAATATAACTAAGATGTGTGAGATATTAGATAAATAATAAATATTGACCGTCAATCTTAGCCATGTTTATAAATCTACCGACAAAAACAGAACAGGCAAGAAACTCAGCAATATTTCCCCCTCCCTTTACACGTCATTGTAAATTAGTTGAAAAATTTTAAAATCTCAAATGTTGAATGTAAAAACAGATAAAATTACTGTGGTTTTTACATTTTCAATAAAAGAAATGTGAATTATACATTAAAGTACAATAAGTAATAGGACTTATAACACATAATATATATTGTAAAAAAAAATTGAGTTACCTTTGGCGTCACTTAAAAAAAAATATAAAAGTAATAATAATAATAAATATTCATTTCCCCATGAACAGTGACCTGTCTTGTGGAGTCTAAAGTTTAAAACAGCAAGTTTTTTTTGTTTATATTCCTAGTGTTAAAACTATGAGAAAAACTTCGCTTTGAAAAAGCAAATAAATGCAATAATTTATGAACATACAAAATTACATTATATCCATTAAGATGCTACAGTTAAAATAATATATTGTAAGAGGTAAAATATTAATTTCTTAAATAAATACCTAAGTGGATCACGTGGCTTGAGTTTGTAAATGGCAAGCAAATCTCTTTTCTGTAAAATTATTAACCGGATATCTCTTGACTTCACGATATTCCTCAACCACAGAGCAACTGGTTTTCTTACCTCGAACTGCCGCAACACAAAAATGCTCTGAATTTTATTTTCACTGGACAGACTGAACACCAAAAGTTTACCCCCACTGCGAATGATACCCCGGATCTAAGATCAGGTTGGATGGTCCCAACCACTGATTTTAATTAATAACATGGTATTTACTTATGTATTTGCGAAAAGTACATTTGAATTAAAATAATTTTTGGCGAAGTGGGGGGAAAATTTTCACGTAAGTAAGCAGCCACCAATCTCTCAAAGTTCTCGCTCAAAGAGACCCATTTATTTTCTAAGCTGTCAACACCATTATTGAAGTCGTTCGTCGGCTTTTAAATTAAGGAGTGTTGTATTAGGTTTTAGATTCTAATTTTCCACAAGTCTATTTTTTACATTATTTAGCTTACCCTGCTTGTTTTATGGTGTATTAGTCATTTTTATTTAATTTCAGATGCAGAAATAATCAACTTCATATCAATATGACTAATGGTCAAAAAGATATTTCACAAAACCAAAATTCTATACTTATATTTCCAGTGGTAAGTAATTAAGATATAAGTAATGTTTTATCAATAATAATTAATAGGTATTTGTTAATTAAAATACTACCTTTACACAGAAAGGCGATACAGGTTTTGCTACTGAGCCATTTAAACCACCAGAGTACCTTACTTAACTATATAGGTCGCCTAACTTTTGCCTGTGTAGAATAGATCTGGTTCAACTTCACGGCGATATATGTAGAAACTCAATATGCTATGACCACCAAACCAACTTCCGGAAACCAACTTCCTTCTGCCACTGCACCGCTCGCCAACAGCAGGTAGTTTATCCTTACGCGTTGATTCCAACGCGTAAGGATAAACTACCTCTTGTCTGTGTTGTCTGTGTAAATGGTCGTCTTTTACGCTTTGAGTTCTCTTTCTGCTGCGTACGTGCTGCGTACAAGATGTGGAATGAACTTCCTGCAAAAGTTTTTCCTATCAAGTTTTCCAATTACTCTCGATAAAAATATACAACTGATCATTGGTTTTTTAAGATGGAAGATCTTATAACTGACGTGCTCAAGCACATTAAAATTGGCATTTCTTCCCTCGCTACTTCGCTTTTCTTTTAATAGATTGCGTTTGTGGTAGTTTAGCAGTAAAAGATAAGATAAGATAAAATATAATTTATTATTTATTGGTAGATAAGAAGAAGAAGTAGGAGGGTAGAATTGTTTTTTTCACCTCCGAACACTATATAAGGCATCGCAACCCGGCACGAGCTTCTTTCTCCCTCATGGCTCGAGCGCCCTATTTCTGTTTAAATTTTGTTTAAATTTTGTTCTGTATTGGTCTGAGCAAATCTTTGGGGAACATTAGGCCAGCATGGTGGTGGGGGCGATTAGGTGAATTGCTTCACCAGAACCCAGGTCATCCCCATGAAGGGCAATGGAGTTACCGGGTAGTTTTAGTGGGTATTCCCAGGTCCAATTTTATGTGGATTATTTTATGCCGCTTAGCCAGTAAATGGATGGATGGTCCATAAATGGATTCCTCCTCGAAAAAAAAAGGCCAGCGTGGTAATGCTATGGCTAAAACTCTTCGGGTGTTTTTAACATGTTTAAAGGCGTCTCTATAGAAGTAAGACGAATATAGGTCGGCTTTGATGATGACGATGCTGGGGTGAAGACAGCCTCTATTTATAATATTAAACATTGTATATTTTCAGGTGAATTTCACCAAACAATATGAAGGCAAATGGACGTGTCAGTTTAACATACTCCGCGACGTTGAGGGCAATAATACAATAGTTATAGATAATCATATCTACTCTCCTAAGTACTGTTCTGTCAACATCTTAACGGGCCGTAAGTTCTAAGCAAAATTTTAAATTATTAGATCCGCTTAATGGATATTAATCATTTGAAAAGCTTAATATAATTTAAGCAAACATAATAAATAGCTTTTACGGTTTTTTATAACTCTAACCTATAAACCACATATAAGCCACATCACATTAAATAACATTAAGAATATATTAAGAGTAAAATAAAATTACATTATAAGTAATTAAAACAAAAACAATTGTCATTTGCTGTGCTTTATATATAAAATAAATTCATATGAAATTTAAATCAAATGGAAGCAAATAATTTGAATAAATCAACTGTCCTATTTGTTCTTAAAAAGAAATTAATCTAGTATTTAAAGCATTACCGTTAAATTTCAAATTATATGTGTTATCTATAATTATTATTACTTGGAGTTTCTCTCTTCTTACTGATCGTTTCTATGAATCCCAATGTCACATACTAGATCTTACATTTTTATTTTAGGTACCAATACCAACAAAAAAACTGCATCTTCAAAGAAATCAGAGGAGAACAGTAAGTTAAACAACAATGCGTCTGATTTTATAGCAAACAATAACCAAAACAGAATTTCTTTTAACAAAAAAAATTACATTTGATTGTTTTCAGATTGGCATTACATCGTTGGTGGTATTTTTGGATTAATAGTTTTGATCATAATTATAATACAGTCCAGCTACCTTATTTATTATAAGAAGAAAGGTAAGCATTATATGTTATTCATCATTTCATTTTTATATTGTCCAGAAGCAACTCTTAAGGGTATAAGGCTCGTAGATGGTTCCTACAACGAATCCAGTCAAAAAAACTAATTTCATTTAAATGTTTTAATAAACATTGGACGAACTCGTAGCAATAGATGTTATACCATCACAAGCCTTATCACCGCCATCTAGTGTAATATAAAGGAACTAAAGAAATCATAATTCCAAATCTTAGTAACTAAATTAAATCTTTCGATTTGTCATTAGCAGATCAAATTAATGTTTCACTTGATGTGCTGTTGTTTGTACATGAAAGTTATTTACCTAAAGGGGTATTCTATCAGGTTTCGAAAATAACGAATTTGTGATAATTCTCCTTAAGGTCCGTCATAGAAGTCCGCCGAGAAGACGGCACTGAAGTTAAAAACTATATCATCAGATCTTTTTACAATTTCTTAAAAAACAATTACTTTGTACAAATTTCATTTTTATAATCTTTTATTTCACTTCCACTCTTTGTATGTTTGTAAGTTGTCTGTCAAAATTTGAAGAACTAGTTTTCAGAATATCGATGCACTTCCAATATCAAGTTATTCCTAGATATTGCATGAGGTGTTCTTAGGTAATCGTAACCACTTAACACCAGTACCCCTAACGTGAGTTTCAATCGAACTGCACCGTCTCGATCGTATTTATCGTCAGCTGTCAAATTGTATGGAAGCAGCGGTTGTGTAGTGAAGTATTGGATTTTTTTTATATTTTCGATAATCAGCCTGGCGTAACTACGAACGAATAGTCTTGATACGATAGGAAATCACACTAGGGGTTAAGGTGAATATCCTTAGAGATAGAGGGTAGACATTATAATTGTCTTGCATTCTTTGATATATAAAAAATACTCTAGTTGATAGGTCTGAACCCCCGTCTACTCAGCCAGAGATACTGATTTCGAATCCCGGTAGAGCCAGATAAATGAATAAATTTCTGATATTTATATAATCATTACTATCTACATTTCTCCGTCATCGTATTATCATAATAATATTTATTTCAACATGTAGGGTCTACAGAATCAGTAATTACATATTTCTACAGGATACAATATCTTAAATCCCACTTAATTGTAAGGGCATAAACGATAGTTAACTGTGGCGTCAGCACAAGAATTTATCATTATTTTCACTTGTTTTCGACCTCCCTTGTTTTAAAACTAAAATTCTTGTTTGAATATTTTATTTCAGCTAATACAACTGCAGACTTGGAAACATTGTCAATAAAATTTCGGAATAATGAAGGCAGAGACGATAGAAGTAAGTCATATAGTGAGATTAAAATATTATCAATATTTAAATATCAAAACATGGATACTATCACAAGAGATAACAGTTATATAAGCCGACATTGCAGTGCAGTCTTCGCAGTAAGACCTTGAATTTAGGAAACAGAGTTGGGAGCAGAACTTAGACCTCCACTACTGTCAGTCATCAGGCTATCGCTAAATCATGACGATGGTGGTGGGCAACGCGTAATAAAAACAATAAATTCTCAACCTTTGAAGGTTCCTTAGGACTTCGGTGTCTCATGCCTCGGTCGTCTTGGGCACAGGCATCATCTCCACATCAGATTCACTAATAAAGGGCTACTCTGGAAAATGAACTTTCAGAGGATGTTATAAAGCTAATTGTTGTAGATACTGTTAGATAGGCAGGTGCGTAAAACTTCTATGCACTTTCTGAGTGATTACACCAATGAAATAAACCTAACATAACGATTTGTCAAAATACAACAAATTCTAAAAAAATACAAGAACTTAGAGCAGTACAACTTCATTATAAATCAGTACAGTTAAAAAACTATTAAAAAAACAATCGATTTTAGACGCTCTAATGTAAAACCGTAACTTGGATATCACCTTTAATATTTTAACGCTGAAGAGACAGTTCGGTTGTACACGCTATTCTCTGGGAGTGCGGGTTGGAATTGTAAAATTCTTTTGCGTTGGATAGTCCATTCTACGGCGAAGGTAATAGGTCATATAACATTGGTGACCTATAAAAACTCTCACGATACGGGCGAGTGTGACAACCACAGGTTATCACTGGTACCACGAAATATCACTGGTGCCTAAAGGTCCTAATGACCATCAGGAATATTGCATGCGACATACTGCCCTAGCCACCCACACCTTGCCGGCCCAAAAAGTTCCTTAATAAATGCCAATGAATATAACAATTTAACTACGAATAAAAATGCACGCATTATTACAAATGGTAGTTTTGTGTGGTATGAGCGAGACAACACGACTTCTATATTACCCATATTCACAAATAACAAATATTATGGATCAAAAGCTCTTTTTCATCCATTCTGTAATTCAGTTGCAGCTTTTTCATGTCATCTGTTAATTGTTTTCAGAGAGATACAGCAGAAATCCTGGGTCGGGACAGAGAAAGGCGTTATTTTTTTCGAGGTTACTTAACAAGACCAACAGAGATGAGAGTATATATGAAACCTTAGAAGAAATTCAAGCGAGTGAGTTATCGACAGAATTAAATTCCCTTTTAATATTTACTATTAAGAGTCTCCTCAAATACAATTCAGCTTTCTAACGTTGAAACACACTAAAAAATCTCTGACTTTGAATAGAACTTCATCTAGAGTTTGCAAATATACTATTTATATTTCGCCAAACTTGTTACAGATTAATTATTTTTATAATCTATTACAAGTATTTTTATGCATATAACTCGATAGAGAAATACGTAATATTCTTAAAAGTTAAAGTAGGTATCGTAAAAAATCCAATAAATCGTTTACTTAAAATTCACTTGTATAGGTTGTGTGCGGTATTGAGTGCACAGCTTTTAAACCAACCGCCTTTGTTTCTGATATTGGCGACCTCAAATTAAACAAACATTTATGCATGCAAGCACGCATTCCTATTTTTTTTTCTATTTTTTTTTTTATAAAAAGCATAGCAAATGACTCGACACCACCTGATGGTAAGCAGTAGAGAAGTCCATATGTGAAGATAGCTAGTGAAGCATGCTACATACTGCCCTAGCCACCCTTACCTTCCCAAAAAGTGCTTTTTCACGCCTGTTTTAAAGGAACCCATGTTGTATAAAGGTATTCCCTACGTGGGTGTTTGATTCAACTGCTTTTTATGCAATATGAAAATAGTTTTTACAACTCATTTCATTCGTTTATTTTTCTTTAAATACTTTACTATGTACACTTAACAGGTTAGCATAAACAGAATTATATAACGAAGCAAATTGGACTGTGTGTGTATGTGTGTTAAGATTCCAAATAAGACCTCTTATGCCTTTTTATCTACTTTTTCCAATGGTTTTTATTGTCAGGTTGTCATTGTCTATTATCTCTTTTTTCACAGATAAGATCCCACCAACGCCGCCTATTGAGACAATACCGACACTAAGTAATTATACCTTTATCATATTTGATTGTGAATATTTCGTCGATGAATGTTTGGAAGATATATTCTGAGTTCATTCCACATTTAGCAGATAAAATATTTGGATTACACTTGGTCAAAAACTATGAGCTTGCTTGAAAAACTAATCAAAATCAAAGTCAAAATATCTTTATTTAAATAGACTCATTTACTAAGTTCTTACGATTTATCGTATAACAGGGAATATTTATGAGAAAAATAAATAAATTTAATTAAAGGTATTGCACTAGTAATAGTGATAACTTTAATTGGTTATTAACGGGGTATTTGCAAATGGTCCCAGTTATAGAATTTAATTATGTATTAAATAAATTATTTTAAAATTAACACTAATATGCATATTCCCAATTAACCCTACCACCGCGAATTAGTAGCTGCAGAGCAGAAGCGGCGCAAGAAACTGTCAGCCTTTAATATTTGCAATGACATTTACAAATTACCTTTGTCATTATGAATTAGTATTACAATCATAATTTTTGTTTTACAGTGCGATATTTTACACATCGGTACATATCGTCATTTCTTGTTTGATTAAGTTTCAATTCAGTTTGATTACAGCTTAAGTTTATTTAAATTGCAATTTTAAATAGTCCATGCATTCTTATCGCCTAAATATTCCTAAACTTTGTAGTAGCCTTTTTTCATTAAATTTTGTTTGATATAGTCTGTAAATTTGTGTATAGGCAGTTCAATTATATTTGGCGGGATTTTGTTATAAATGTGTATACATTGCCCCATAAATGAGTGACTTGTTTTATGAGGCCTAAAGATTGGAACAGCAAGTTTACTTCTATATCTAGTATTTAAGCAATGAATCACTATGTTTTGAAAAGGTATGTAAATATTTGTGGGCATACAAGGTATTATCATATATATATTGAGAAGCTACAGTCAATGTATTAATATCTTTAAATAAATCCCTGAGTGATTCACGTGGCTTGATTCCTTAAAAGCCACGCAAAGCCCTTTTTTGTAATTTTAAATCTTCAATGTCAGCAGCCGTGCCCCACAATATCAAGCCATATGACAGAACACTGTGGAAATAGCTAAAGTATACAAGTCTTGCTATTTCAACATCACATAAAGACCTGATTTTCTTAACAGCGTAAGCAGTCAGAGAGGGATGAATATTGAAATTAATAGCCATTATTAATAGTATAACTGCGCCGCATATCTCGAAATCGACGGTTTTTACCCCATGATAATTGTTAAATAATTTTATTCGTTTATTAAAAATCTGATTTTCGTTAATGAACATCATTTCGTCAATAAATCTCTAAGTGACACTGCTAAACTTAGCTATTAATTAAGCTAATATGAACAGTTCTTTGAGACAAGATTTTTTGTATGTATTTATCAAATCATATCAACTTTGGAATATCCGGCAAAATAATGGGGCATAATTTGCTGCTAAAGACTTGTAATAAAATAATAATTACACTACTTTACTGTCGCTAACCACCATTGACTTATTGAGTTCATTAGTATGTGTTTTAATTTATTTTTCGTATGTGTATTTGTTATTAATTTAAGTTTATTTGTATTCTTTTGATTCTAAATTGTTTTAGTCTATATTGGTGTATGTTAATAAAGTTTATTTTATTTCTTATATCCTTTAAATAATTATTAATTACAGTGTTAATTTTACAATAATTAATAATAGTTTTCTTTACTTAACAGAGAAATCCAAAACTGAAAATAAGATGAACAACCGACCACCTCAGCCTTTACCAGAAGAGAGTTACGAAGGTATGTCGAATGCATAACAGACACCTGATTGCTAATGGTTTGCTTAGTGCTAGGACCAATTCTGGGGGTTGTAGAGTGAATTGGTTTAGCAGAACTCAGGCCACCACTTCGGAGGGCAGTGTAGCATTGGAGTAACCATGGGTGTTCCCAAAGTCACTTTAATCAGACACTGGCCGAGCCCCACACAGATCCACCTCTGAGCCAATAGCGGGTAGGTCCGTTAATAGGTTCCTCCTCGAAACAAAAGATGGTAGACTCGCTTACTGGTTCATGGAGTGACCACCTACTTCAGATATGGAGGTCCAGATCAGACATTACCTGCTTGGTTTACTTGATGGTAGGGCTTTTTAGTTGGCCTGTCTACCACCATCTTAGCTTATAATCATTTCAGCAGTTGTACGTAAGATAACTTCCTTTGTAGTTAAGGATCTAGATATAGTTCGCTTCACTTACCAGGTGAGATAAAGATAAAGCCAAGCGAAACCCAGTTAAAAATTAAAAAATCAGATTATTTATTACCATCGCCTTCTTTCTCGGAACAATAAAGTAGGAGAGATGGACATATTTCACCTTAGTGCACGAAAATACAAGGCTAACTTCAAAATCTTTAGCAGGAACGTAAACCCCCTGTAATCAGTGTTTCTATATTAACTTTAAAAAACATATATAAACCTAAGATATTATAACTATAACTATTTGTCCACACCGCATGCCGTGGCGGTCTGTAATTAAATACTATACTTAATTTAATGTCTACGCTACAGTTAAATATTTTTTGTTAGTATGTGTTTTTGTTGACTGCCCTTAAAAATAAATAAATAAATCGCTTTACATAGTTCGTCTGTATTTAAAATAACTCGCAGTGTTTATTTGCGTGAAGGGAAAGATTACCAGAGTTATAGGGCGTGAGAGGCTTCAAAAAATGTCTCCAGAATTTCAACATACTTGTGGTATCAAATGAGTTGTTGATGTTGATCTCAACAACAACAAAAAACCACTAAACAAAGTAAAAAAGCGGGCACCATAATATACAGGTTGATTAATAACAATTGTGGTGATTAATGTAATTTATATGTCGAATGTGCGCATATTGAAAATAGAGTCTACGCTCAATCTTATCGACGGAAAACACGTTGACATTTATTTACTCTCCCTTAGGGAACGTCGTCGGCTTGTATCCTATTCCTGTCTAGGAACATGTTATTAATAGATATTTATTATTATATTTGAAACTTTAGCTTATAACGCAAAATCAAATAGCCTAGAAAATCTTAGAGCTCATGGATTTCTTTGCCTGCGCATGAGTGTCTTGCTTCCTACAAATGATTCCTTAGAGAGGCACGTATTATATTCAAGATAATAAGTTCAGCTTGGAATATTTGAGTAGATCTCTGATTCGAGATGATTAGAATTAAATGCCCCAATCATCGATTTATAAATCTGAAATATTTCCGAATTGCTTCAGTGTGTTTAATGAACTGAAAACAAGTTTAAACAAGTTTAAACCGAAACAACGAAAATGTTTGCTATAATTTATACCAACTTATTAAGAGTTCCTTCTTTATTTTCATTATTATCCATTATTATTATAATTAAACATTGTAAAATTTTGAGATAGTAAAAGAAATCACTGTTGTCTATTAAAAGTAGATTAATGTTTAATAAAAATTGTTAGAAAATCTATTCAGGGTTAATTCAATCAGCCTTTTAAGATATCTGTCAGAAGTATCGCATAACCTAGTTCGATATATTAACCTTTGACGAAACCAATCAAAAGTATCTAAGATTTTTTCGTGAAATTGACCTTTTGATAACCTTATATCGTTTCTTTGTATCTGTTTTACAGACACGTATTTCTATTTCACAGAGCCAATGTGTGTATTCGAAAGAGATGTTACTATGCCCCCAATGCCTATTATCACTGAAAAACCAAAAGGTAATAAAAATGAGTACTTTACAAAAATATATTTTCTGTCGTGTTATATCCAGACATCCAAATTATTCTCAAATAATAATTGGTAGCTACGACCTCCAACAATGAAGTTTAAATACAAAATGTAATTTTTATCTACTATTGCATGCATTTTTTGATAACCTTCTTTGTATTATTTATTTGATTAGTGTTAAGAAAACCCGCTAGATGCGGTCAGGGCAGGACAGAGCGGTTTGGAAGAGGCTTATGTCCATCAGTGGACGTATCTCGACTGATTTAATGATGATGATTTTAAAAATATTAAAAAAAAACTACTTCAAAGCAAAACAATAACACTTATATTACCTGATTTTCAGTTTCAGTTCTCAGTATTTTTGGATAAAATAATGATAAAAATTAAATAACAAATATTCATTAACATTTCTTTCAACAACTTCAAATTTACCGCCAGAAATGAATCAGCCAACATCTTTGAAGCCTGAAGCAAAATGGAGCTGTAATTTTACAGCTTCACAATCGAAAGCTACACCAGGACCATCCAAGGTTATTCCAACACCTAAACTGAAGCCAGGTGCGTAAACGTGCCAAATATGACCTTAAATCAACGTGGATACGTTATCAATTTAACTATTTTTGTCTGATGGTAAGTGTTATAATCGCCTGACCTGGTGAATTGCTCGTGTAGAACCCAGGTTACCCCCGTGAAGGGCAATGGAGTTACCGGGGAGTTTTAGTGGGTATTCTCAGTGGCGCTCTATTGAGGTACTGAGTGAGCCCCACACACGCCCTTCGCTTAGCCAGTGGCGGGTAGGTCCGTAAATGGATTCCTCCTCGTAAAAAAAAGTGTTTACAATCGCCTATAATCGCATCTGTGTTCTAAGTGGCTGAGAACACCTACTTCAGATCTGGAAGTCAGATAGTGGGGCAGGAATTTTCTCGTTATGGTTGATAGTAGGGCTTCATCTAAGTCCTCCTAGTTAACTATTTAGATCAAATTGTACCGTATCAATGAAAACCCATATTTCATATGACCCATATGAAAGAATATAGGAGATACAGATAGAGTTTTGTGCTACGATTTGATATCATCAACTGAGCCATGACGTCATGACTAAGCCGTAGAGATCACAGTGCTAGGCGAGGTTGGAGATGCGTTCTAATTGAGCCTTCGAACATATATATTAAATCTACAAAAAATCATGTTCTGAAAATCATTTCCGAAATCCAACACTGGACCTTGGGCAAGGGATTTGGAGTGGGCTGGAAAGAGATGGCTAAAGAAAAAAAACGTCGCAGATGTAGCTTAGACCAAAATGGGAGTCAGCGGTATTACTTCATCTGAGTAACTTATTGTGTATCTTCATGGTTAGCGCGATAGCGTTCGTCTTTAAATCATTAACTAAAGCGAAACGTCACACGTTTCGTTTTCGTCCGCGTATTCACGCGGCAATGGAAATATGGCTTATTTATTTATTAATTTGTACATTATTCCAGAAAAATGGTACAAATTGCGGATTTTACATAGTTCCATGTGAGGTGTTCAAAGCTTTTAATTTAGTTCTGAGCGTCGTTACTAGATGGCGCTAATAGATATTTAATTCACTCTCTAAAATTATCAGTAATAATATTTTGTTTTGTATTTTGTTAATTTTATTTTTTTTGTTATTTCCTATAGTTTAGCGCCTTATTCTTAGTAAAACAGTTAATTATATCGTTTTCGTTTTACCGTTGTTTTGTTAATTTTGTTATTAATTGTCTATCTCTCTTTTAGGAAATTCTAGCACTCCCGCACCTGTTATATCAGAATTGGACCAGCTATTCAAAAAGCGACAACATGGTAAGGTTTCCGCTTTGATTGTTTATATGTAGGTAATGAGTTTGAATTTCTAGTACAAATGTGACATTTGAAGTGACGAGTAATGCGATTAATACAAGTGTAGTGTCACTCTCGATTTGTCTCTTAGAGGCACCCTCAGATTTGTCGCTCCCTCATGGCTCGAGCGCCCTGGAGACTAAGAGACAGCGTGACACCTCTCCTGGAGGTAATGCCTGTCGATTAGAACTCCTCCAGTGGCGAATCGCCCCTTAAGGCTTAAGAACTCTCCAAGGTTCTCGCGTCCTTAAAACCCCGGTAACGCTGTAATGGCCATCTGCGGCCAACATTAATCAGGCAAAAAAAAGATCTGTATCACTCTCTCACTCTATAGGTTTTAGGGAGAGCGAGTAACGCAGCTATCGCGACATGAAATGTGTATACTTTATAATTTTGAGCCGCTCTTACATTTTGCTGTTATGTCCGGGATTAATGTACTGTATGTGTTCGCTTTAAACGAGTTAGCGAATCGACCGGCTGCATGCGTAGCACAAGGAACTCGAGAAGATTTTGTCTACACTGAAACATCACTTTTCGCAGGTCATTGTATGCGAGTTGAAGTTTTAAGCCGTAAAAAATGACATGACGGTGTAGACAAAACGTTTCTCGAGTGTCTTGTGCTACACATACCAGCAGGTACATTCTCAACGGCGTGGTTTCAAGTTCTGTGCGCGCTTGCCTAATAATGATTTAACCACTAAAGAAATTCCACGTTTGACAGAAGGGCTGCCATCTCCGAAGAAAACCCCACAAGGTGTTGAAGTTAAAGAAAAGAAATCATTCTTCGGTATGAAGCAAAACCGTTCAGGTGATTTTTTTTCACAAACTTTATTATCAATAAAATTATTTATGATAAATATTATTGATGATAAAATTTTTGTTTTTGCGTTTCAATATTTAATTAGATTTTCGACCCAAATGATATGAGCGCGATTGGGGTAGCTTCACTGCACAGAAGATAATAGTAACACACACTAAACACAAACAACTCAACACATAAATACACTATTATATAAAAAAAAACTATTCAAACGAGACTTGTCTGACGTGTGTCAGTAAGGTATATAAATAAATAAATAATTCACTCATTTACTTGTTAATATAATTAAACATGTTGTTATATTTTCTACGTAAGAAAATATAACAACGTACAAAATGCTAGCTGTGCCCGCCATTTTGAAATAAGAACACGTCTTACGTATTCTATTCTATTTTATTCTATTCTATTCTACGTAGGCGGGAAGGTTACATGATTTTACTGGAGTATTTATTTGATCACGGACTTAAATCATGTTTATAACAAATATTATTACCAAAAAAGATTATAATGAATCAACCTTAAAAGATGGGCATATGCTGCCGCGGACATTTTTTAAATAACTTAACTAAAAATTCCAAATTTTTATCTATACTAATATTGGAAGAGTTTGTTTATCTGTTTATTTGTACGCGCTAACTTCAAGAACTACTGATTCAAATTTAAAAAAAAATGTGTTGGCAAGTCTATTTCTTAAGGAAGGCTATATAACATCACGCCACAACCAATAGCAGCTTGAGTTGCAAAAACGGGAAAAAGATACTCTATTTCAGAGCTTTCCTTGCGTGTTCTGCGTAAACGTAATCGTTTACGTACTCTTCCATTATTAATATAGATAAAAAAAGAAGCGACGAGCATGTGTAAGAATGAGAAAAAAAATGTTACGCAAATTAAGTTTCACACACATGAAGACGTGTAGCTACCTCAATAACCCTCATTATATATGAAGTGTATGTGTTGTATTAGTGTGGACTTAGTAAGTTGTTTAAATTGTACCCCTAGTGTGAGTTTCAATCGAATCGAGACGTTTTTATCGTACATAATCACTTGTACAAAAAATCGTTTACTTTAAATCATTTATTTTATCTTTTTTTTTATTTTTATTTTTAAATCATTTTTTTACATCACAAGAGAAGCGCTGGTGTTGTTTGCATACAATTTGACAGCTGACAGCGAACACGATGGAGGCGGTTCAATTCTATTGAAACTCACACTAAGGATACTGGTGTTTCGCGTAAACTCTTGCCTTTCGACTTAAGAAACTCACTCTTAGTAATATGACTAAATAACAAAATAACGTATGAAATAATTAATTATTACTTATTTCTTAGCAAGTATTGCGCCTCCGCCTAAACCAAAGGAGTCCGTCAGCAAAATGTCGTTGCCGGATATCAAACACAATACTCTTACAAGGAGACCTGGTTAGTTACATTTTAAATACTTATATAGTTTCATGGAAATGTAGTCATAAAAGTTTGATTTCATATTTATTTCTGTACTAGTTGACCCTTGAACTTTGTGTCTATCACCTACAAACTACCACTAACGCCATCAAATCCTAATTCCTATCAAAAGAAACCAGAAGTAGCGATAGAAGAAGTTACTGGTACAACCTTTTTGCTACTTTTATAATTTATGGTTTTTTGCTAATCAACGTTTTTTGATAAAAGGTGTCATTTCAATTTCTATTAAAATGTTTAATGTAAGTTTTCAGCAAATAAAATAGTTAAGAGTTCCTAGTGTCAGACTGAATAACAAGTGACAGTTTCAATATCTTGTACGTCAGTTTGATGATTATCCATACTTTTATTTATTCACTTTTATGGATTTTATTGAAGGTTTTTCTTATTATTGTTATATTATTAACCGCTATATATTTTAAGATATTAGTTATATAAGAAAAACAAGAAGATTAATTGTTTCAATTACGAAAACAGCTGTTCGAATACCATGCTATTATTTTTACATTAAAAAGACATGTTCTTAATATTGGGATTTCTGACCACGATTAACTCTTCTGGTCAATCAATGTCACCATAAACTGTTGGCCGTGCTTGTTAGCAACCTCTTTGTAAAACAATTATGTGGTACACCTATTATTTAGCCCAAAGTAATTAAGATCTTGTGTAATGGTTACTAGATAACGGAGAAATAAAGAAAAAATAGAAATATGTATATAAATATTAGAAATATACTAAATGAACATAACAACATCCATGACTCGTGAACGAATATTTGAACTCATAGAATTTAATGCCTCTAGATCTGGAATACAATTAATTATTATATAAAAATTGTATTTATACACATTATAAGAACAGAACCGCAACATATTTAGATATTTGCGTACCAAAACTAATCAGCTGGTTAATATGCTGACATTAATAAATATTTAAGACCTTTTGTATCTATATTCTAGGAAAATAAATTATTATATTTATATATTATTATTAAAATTAAGAAAGACATAAATCTAGCAAAACAATTATTTAATTAATCACATTTCTCTTGTAATTAGAACCAGCAAAAAAACCATCAACTTTAGTACCAAAGACAAATGGTCCTGTGACAACACATCCTGTGGTTCCTAACAAACCTATCCAACAACGTATTTCGACGATGACTAGCTCAGGCAACGTACAGAAGAACGCACCAGGTAAGATTACCATAAGTATTTCTAAAAGTGATCCTAATCATTAAGCAATAAACTTGCGATTGAGACAGAACTCTGCCCAGATGCATTCAAATGGTTATAGTCGTATTTCAATGTAGTGATGCGTATAATACTATGCGGCAGATGTTGGCGGGCCTGAGCGGTCCGTATATATGCGCCAGCGCAGACCCCTCGAGCTCTCCAACACAGCCGTCTTTGTCATACAAGCAGTTTTTTCTCTCGGGCTATTTATAACATTCGTATAATTATACAAACATAAAATATAGTCTGGTAGTTAGTATTCCCCTGGATTGAAAACAGAAGAACAACGTAAATAAAACGGAATATATTATTATAACAATCCTCGGTATGAAGATGTATAACTCTTATAGATGGAATGTGTCAAAATGCAAAGGGAGCGACAATTTTTGATGAGGTACAAGAGCAACAAGTTTAACGTGGGCGGATTTCAAAGTTACATTTAGCTTACATCCCAAGAAACTACGTAAACTTATTTGTAACTATAGCACATCGATAATTGTCAGTAACTCAGTAACTTTAATTAAGTTAGTTTGCTAAATACTATGTCAGTCCCAATTTCCTAAAATAAACTGGAAATTTAAAAAAAACAATCCTGTGGTAGAATAGCTTGTAGGTCCTTTCCTATTTCTTTCTGGAGTTTTTCTGGAAACAACTAGTTATTTTGCTTTCTTCGGTTTTTAGTTTTTTTTTATAACTTATTTTTTCACAATTTAGAGTATTAAGTTTCCAAGGTCAAAGTTAGATGGGTGACCGTCAGTACTGTCCATTTACCTGTTTGCCTTTGTTAAAAATACTATAATGGCTTTTAGAAAAAAATATGAAACACGTGCCTGTAAAATGTGATTGGTTTGCTAGCCCTCGATTTCCCTGGGATGCCATCATCAGATCCTGACTTAGTGACAACTTAGAGGCAAAACAATGGCTGATTCATGAGTCATGCCTGTGTATAGGTGCCGCTAACGGGTTCTGGTCCATTCATGTTCTCTTTATCTATTCTTCAATTAAAATATTTAGTCTTACATTTAAATATCACATAACTATACCGACTGTTACATGGCACAGTATCAAATAAAATTAATCTACTAAACGGCTGTAAAATTGTCCTTTCTTATAATTATTTGTCTATAGGCATATAAAATCAAAACTTAATTGACCGCTAAGTATAGTACAATTTGCTGGAAGTTTTAGAATTGTATAATTTTAATAATAATTATTAATATAAAGCTAATAACTAAACACTTCAGTCATCATAAACAGCTCATATACATCCTCACCGTCCGCTCTAGCCTACACTCAATTAGGGCGCACACAAACTAAGAATTTCTTCACACGTGTGTGCAGGTTTCCTCACGCTGTTTTCCTTAACCGACCAAACATCGAATTCACTGAAAAAGCCCGACACTCCATACGACATATGCTTTTCAGTATTATAATTATATTCTTAAATCTTGACTTTCATAAGAGTATGTATACACTGTACTTAGACTGAATAAATGTATTTTGACTTTAACTTTGATAGAACAAAAAGTAATTTCTCCATATAGGTATTGAATTATTTCTTGCGCAGAGATACAGAGACTAGGCTAACCTTTGGCTCGAGAGACCAGAAACAGTTATTAATAAATTTAAAATAAAAGTAATTAGAAGTTTCTTGTGATTTATTTTCTATAATCTTACCTTAATGTTAAAATCTGATTTCTTAGTTTGAAATTATACATAAACAAAAAAGTACTTAAATCTAACCTCTTCTAACACATTATTAAGTTTGTGCCCATTAAAATGGATGAAAAAGTTTAAAAAATATATTATTTGACACAAAAAATAGAGTTTATGTATTGTAATAACAAAACGGTGCTAACCCTGCTGTGATTTAAAACTTGGTCTAATTTTACCTCATTACCATTCCAAATTATACTTCAAGGGTTACTTATGTATTTCAAATCAGGATTAATTTCTGATTCTTTCTCCTAGGATGCCACCTGTTCGACCCCTTTGCCAGCTCAGTGACAGAGTTAATAGAGTTTTTTTATCAAGCACTATGGTTTTGTTAACTTCCGCCTTTGTTGAACCCATTGGCTCAATTAAACAATAAAGCTTCTTTGTTCTACTGAAATCACGTTAAACAGTTGGTCCCAGCTGTAACAACAACTGTCATGCTGTTCTACACAACTTTGTTATTTTCATGTGATTTTCCTATGTAGGAAAGCCTGTGCGAGATGAATAATCATCCCATATAATATTAAGAAATATACCATTTCTTATTATACAATAGATTTCTCTGAGAAATTTGATATACGGCCTATAAAAGACATAGATTATCAATTTTTCTCCATGACATATCTCTGTCAATATCTATTGGTCAATCGAAGTAATTTTGGTATTTTTCGTTTTAGAAACTCAACCGTGCTCGATATTCCAAAAGGTTGGTCTATTTTCATTTTGTTTATAGCTAAGTAGATAATGTTATTTTAATCATAACTCTCTAATTGTTTTTTCAGTATTTCCTCCTGCAGTTTTAAATTCTTCATGAGTTGTTTATGCCTTTCTTCTAAATTTTGAATACGAATTATGTGTTCCTTGTGTTGCCTATTATTTTCTAAGGTTCTGAAACGGTGCAAATCCTTAAAATTTGCTTCAGAGTAATTGAACTGATTTTTGCTTGCCTTTCTTATCTGAAATTAAATAAAGTATATGTTTACAAGTCATACGTGTTTATATATTTATGAATTCATAAATATTTCTAAAAATTATATCTAGTGCATAGATACTAATTCTGTCTTGACATTTGATTTATGTGAGGATACTAATGTTAAAAATTTGGTGTAAGGACACAGGTTTTAGGATCTTTCCCATTCTAATTTAATATTCTATGGGCATATATAAATATCATAGATTTAATTAGATGCTGTGAAGATCATTTTTATAAATTGGAATGTTATGCAAGGGAGTTATTATTTCCAATGATATCATAGATTTTTAAAATTAATTTCACATATTTTTGCAATTTACCTCAGCATTAAGAACTTCATCTTCAGCCATTTCATCTATAAAAACCATTTCTGGAGACTCAGCCTGAAAATGAATGATTATTGATTTTAAGTGAAATTTTTAATTAATGAGAAGTTCTAGAGTAAACCTAGACATGTAGTTTTATGCGAATTCCAACTTTACACAAACTGAGTGTCAACCTTTCTGATACTGAGGAATCATGAGAATTGTAGAGAATTTCTTTTAAAAGCCTCTTTTTTCAGGCAGGAATCTACGCACAGACCAGCCTGCCACTGGCTAAGCATCAGGCTTGTGTAGAGCTTGTCCCACACCAGATCATAATGACATAATGGGAATACCCACTAAAATCACCCACCAATAATCTGTAACTGTATTACCCTTCATGGATATGACTTCTGCCAAAGCAAGTCCCCAGATCACCCCTTCTGCTTTTAAAACATTTTTTCTATTCTAAAAAAGCAATAATTTAAATTGCACAAATCTGTGAGGTTCTCATGAATTATTTGATTGTGGATACACACAGCCAAGTGGCACTTTGAGAACAATACAGTAACATAGCATCTGCACACAGCCAGCTGTGTGCTTCCATCATACACATACTCATTGGTTTTATTTACTTTATGTAGCCTATAAGTTACTATGTTCTCTGGTATTATGGATATGTTACAATTAAATTAGTAACTTGATCTATGTTATTTGTAGTGAGTTTCTCTCTATTTTCTTATAAGCAATTTTTATAAGAACAATTGTAGATAAAAACAAGTGGAGATTGCTTGGGAATAACTAATATGATGACACATTATACAAGTCAGCAAAACATATTTAGATGAATCTTTGGACAAGGACAGTCTTAATTGACAAGTATATTTTTTAAAGGATCTACAGACAAAATCACTAATTCAATACTCAATATCTTTAATGCAAGCAATTATATACAAAGAGGTGGTAAATATTTTACTAGATTATGATAGACCATATCAGGGCATGCAATTTTGATGCTTTCCTTGTTGAACATCTAATAAATATATTATATTAGGTATAAAACTTTATTAGAAGAAAGAAATAGTCAATATAATATTATTGATTATTTCTTTCTGTATTTTTTAAGGAACCTTATTATTTAATAGTCCCCTTAATCAATCAAAATATTTAGATTTTTTTTTAAATTTCTTGTCATTATTTTCATTTATTAATTAAACATTAATTAAACTTTTATCAAACATGATTTTTTTTCAGCAATGTGACTTACTTTAATATCATCACTGTCAAATCCATTAGACTTACTGAAGTGGAGCAGAGAACTCCTGGATATATCATTGTCTGTACTATCTATTGATGAAAGTGGTGAAGATAAACCAAGTCTCCTTCTTTTCTTCATGCATCGCCACTGACTTAGAAGCTGCTTTTCATCCCTCACTCTCATGTTAGCTGTATTAAATCTAAAAATATTAATAAGATATTTAAAATAATGTTTACTTAATATTTCTAACTATTTAAAAAGTCACATATACACACATTGTCACTAAGTTGTATATTTATTTAGAGGTTGCATTCTACCTTTAAATAAATATAGAAATTAGAAACCAATTCAAGTCCAGAAACTATTCTCAAATTCAATATGAGGTGTGGATTACAGAAACTTTAAAATTAATTTATGAATTATTATAAAATTTTTGATAATTATTTATTGAATGATTTGTCAAAATATTTTTAAACTTTAATCTCTTAGTTACGTATGTAAATATAGTAATTTTATACTAACCTTAGCGTAATCTCGGACCATGCACGATGTTTATCTCTATTTGAATTCACGGTAAAATCTTTACTATCAACAATACTCTGATATGGCTTTACTAACTTCTTCAATAGTTTCTGTAAAAAGGCGTCGGAATTAAAACAAAGTATAAAATACAAAGATTTAAAGATTTCATATATTTTAAAGATTTAATAATCTTTGATGAAACAAAACAAAGCAGGTACCGAACTACTACAACATAACTTGCCTTCTCCTCGGTTAACCACTTAGCATATCTCTCTCGTTTGTTGTCACTCATTGTTGTTTTCAGTTGATAGTTTTTAGTTTTAATTATAAAAACGCTAAACACCAAATATTATAATATTTATGGAACAAGTCAACCAATCCAAGCAGAAATTTGTATATCAATCGCTAATGTCAAATTGTCTTTTCTCGCCGCCATTTTGACATTTCGATTGAATTACGACGCGTTCAAAAGCAATGCACTATCAGCGTTCGGTTTACATATCCTGGTACGAACGTTGGAGCTTCGCTAAATGTTCAATGAAAATAATAATTTCGTAGTTTTCATGTCACCAACATCATTTTTACAAAATTCTAGTAAATAAACAAGTAAAAAGGAAGTTTCCTTTCCTACTTATTTAGTCTAAAAGCTTTACGAAAATCATATAAATCTGTCGTAATAGTTATGTATATATTTTGTATATTCCAGCTCCAGCCATCGGCCCCAATCCAGTCCAAACTAAGCCAGGATCATTAACTCCACCCCAAAGTATACCACAAGGTTTGTTCATTTCAGTTATTAAGGCATTATCCAATGACATTAGGGGAGGGGACAGCGGCGGGGCGTGTTATTAATGCCTAAAGACTTGAAAATTTTCTTTCAAATTGTCCTAAGTCAGCGATACCCCCTCTACCGGAACTGAATCTTTCTGACAAGCTTTCTATTATTTGAACGTGGAACTGTGTTAAAAACCAGGAAATGCTTAAATTCCCAAAATTCAATTTACTCTTTGGCTAGTAGGCTATTACTTCGTGCAGTAGGAACTTCTAGCACATAGTATCTTCTTCGTAGTCTATGCTCCTAGTGTAAGCTTCAATCGAGTCTAACCGCTCAATCATTTGTCGTCAGCTGCACTGAACATATAAACACTACGTTATATAAACGAGCATATAAACACTACATCAGCTGCACAGATTAGAACGAATATGTCAAAACCGTATGAAAACTACTGCAGCACTTGTAAAGTATTAGGAATTACTTTTTAAATGTGTATGTATAGGTTTCATATGCATATTGTTTTAGCATCAATAGCTGTGCTCAACCACGATCGCAACGTCTCGACTCGATTAAAACTTTTTTCAGGGGTACTTACCTTATTTTTATCTTTAGACAATCATTCCCTTTTTCATAGTTGAAACATTAGAGAATATTTATTTTATTTTATTTCCAGTGCCATCGCCAGTAAGAAAACCTAAGCTACCTTCGCCAGTAGAAGTTCAAGGTAAATCAAAACATTATTTATATGTATATACTAATTAATATTAATTCTGAAGTAGCAGTGCAGTGCAGTGCAGTGTTGAAGAATAACTGTTTTATTGGCGTAAATTATGATGAAAATTTATTAATATAAACTGAAGTATTGATATGTTTGTAAACTTTTTATGATATATATATCTTTTTATTAATAGCACCACCCTTGCCGGCTGATAAGATTCCTCCACCGTTACCACCACCGAATCAAATTCAAGGTAGGTACAACACTTTTTTTGCTATCTGTGAAAAGAATATTCAATATTCTATTCTATTTTAAAATAGGCGAGGCTTTAACGAGAATTTATTATAATTTGACGGGTATGACTTGAAAGTGACCAGAAATCGACTATTTAAAAGTTTAATTACCCAATAAATTGCAATGTTCCATTAAGGTACTACTTTATTTAAAAAGTGCACTTGATAGATCTAAATAGATACTAACAATGTTTATATTAAAGATATTTCCATCAAAATTAAAGTGGGGAAAGTTCGATACTTAAATATTATCGATGATTTTTGTTTCTTAAATTTATATTATTATTCATAAAAAAAGTTAATAATTCAATACAGAAAACAAAGCAACTTTTGCTATAGTTAGTCCCTGGGTGGAAATTTGCTATCTCGAACTCCTCTGTGCAAAAAAAACACGTTAATCAGTTGGTTCCGGTTGTAACGGCAGCCGTTTTGGGCCAACGTGGTGGCTGTATGGCCCTAACTCCTCATGTTTTTCTCCAATGTAAGAAGGCCTGTGCCCAGCAGTTAGACGTATATATGCTGTTGATGATAATATATTTATTTACTCTAGGTTTTCGGCATTATCGAAGTCATATGGAAAAAATTAAAAACTAGCAGCTAACGCGTAATAAATTGACTCGATCATTATTAAGATATCGATTTTCTTTAATTTTAGAACCAGTTTATGAAGTGTATGAAGAGGAAGCGATTTACAACTCAGACGAGGAGTGGACGTATGAACCCCTGCCACAGATTAATATTTACTCCAGCTAATTTTCATCACAGAATAAAATCACCTATTTAATTAATTGGCAGTGTGGTAATTTTACACAAACATGCAAATAATGTTTATTCTGTAATTTTCTTAATCTATATCTATACAGACTGATGTTTTTATAAGTCCTTTTGAAAGACAGTGTTCTTTTTGAATTTTCTTTTTCAACTGTAACCTCACCACAAGTGCGCATCGGGAGAGGAGAGTACTGGCGTACTGAAATACAGGCAAAATAATTGCCTAGTTCAGACTCCAGTCTCCCACTATCTTATGCACCTGTGTCACATGCATATAATGTCAATGTAATTGTTAAGCTTAAGATGATGAGAGAATAAATAAACGTTATTATTATTATTATTATATAAACAAATATTGAGTATAACATTTCTGTAGTTTATTTCATATCCTCATCTCTCAATTCTACTTTCTTTGTGTCTTTGATGATTTCATCTATTCTATGAAGATCTTTCAGAGACATTTCCCCGGTTCCTCGTTCAATGGGCTTTGGTTGAGATGGGTCTGGTTTCCACCCCAAAAAGTTTATAATTTGGAAAGTGGCTGGAACGCCTCTGGAGCCTCTTTCTGGAAATTCCTGGAATAACATAGAAATTCCATAAAAATACTTTTCTTCTTAAACAAAACGAATAAATGATTTCTGTTTTACAACAAATATTTCTAAACAAACTGATAGTGCATGGTATGGACCATAGACAAAAATATACACCCATATCCTTAAAATCCTTAAACGCTAAAGGTGCATCGATATTTAGGTGACAATGAGACAAAGGATGTTAATGCCTCTCACGCCCTTCATACCGAACCACAGCAAACTGCTTCACGGCAAGAAGGCCCTAGCTACCCTGATGACTACAAAAGGGACGAACAAAGGTAAGTACTAAATCATCTTTATAATTTTAAAATAAAATAAAATACTATTCACAATTTACAAAGTCAGAGAAACGATGCCAGATTGATGTTGTTTGTCGGTCGACACTGTCTGTTTCCTCGTGGAAAAATACATAAATGAGCAAACTGGCTAACTTTGCATGCCAATTGTTCATTTTTATAAATAACAACTCCAAAAGATTTATTACACTTTTATTAAAAAATCACCTGTATAAGACTAACCTTGCCATACATTTCGTCATAAAGAGCTGCCGCTGCGAATTGTACGTCACGGTCAAGTCGAAGCGGGCGGTTCAACGCTGCGTTAGATTCGCCCATCGCCCGCACATCATTCATAACATGCCACGCGCTGGGATACCATATTGTTATAGAATCTACGTCCACAGTTTGTAACATGAAGCCGCTTCTGAAATACGTAATAGTAATATAAAGTACAATACTGACCTTGAATATAAGTACACTGACTATATGGAGGTATTTGAGAAATTTTTTTTAATTTTATAAATAAATATTATGTCGATAGCAACGAAATATATTGGTAAGAAGTAGATTGACAAAATTAGTAAAATAAAATATTGTAATCTTAATATATAGTGCAATTAAGAGAATACTAATAATAATACCAATCACTTAGTACCTATACTTACGCTGTGAGCAAACCCCCTATGTCCCGGATTCTAGTAAATGGCGATATATGTGGGAAGACCCCTCCGAGTCTCTCTGTCTCCGCTAATTGAAGGGACTGCCTTAGTTCCACTAGCGTGTCGCCACCGAAGATTGTAGCCATGAACACCTGAAAATTCCAAAATTTTATATCATTTTTTGATAGTTGACTAAACACTGTGTCTTTTGTTGTTCTACATGTTCGGCCTAGATAATGTATACTACGCCCAGTATCTTAATGTGAAAGAATGACTTTCATAATGGAGAAATTTTATCTTAAGTTATAAGTAATGTAAATGAATTGATATAATGAAAAACAAGCAAGCCTACCGAAATCGAATGTCCTGACTTCAAAACAGATTCAAAAATTATATTTTTAACAACAAATTTTAGAATCACGATGACTTATTATGGATACATTAAATAGATCTTATTTGTAGGACAATAAAAATGACACCTGTATATTGTATAGTCTGAAGGCAATAACACAGCATTAAATTATAATATTGACTGCATTTCTTTATATAAAAATATAAATGAGATTTTCAAAATTATTGATTTTATGATAGTTGCAAATATTTTATATGCATTCAAATATATTGAACATAGCCAATGTATTGAATGTTGTATTGTTGTCTCCTTAGGTATGGTATAGCAAAATGAAGTCTTAATCTTTCAGTAGGAATTCAACAAGGATAACTGATTATATTTCAATTAATTTATTTATTTAACAATGAATGTACATACACATAATATAATAAAATATATTATATACAGAGAGAATGTACAAAGATACAACTTATTTCTAAAGAAATTTCTAATCTTATCTCTTTTAATATTAAGATATGTATAGGTATGCATTCTAAAATTAACTATCTAAATGCTTTCAAAAATTTATTGGTCTGTTAAAATTTTTGTTTTAAGTATGATAAACTGCTTTAATATTTGCATAGAAGTTAGTTTCAATTTGAGGTTCATCATTGTTTCAAAGTTACTAAAGCAAATGTCTTTACAGTACCAACGATGGATACATAAAGAACTTATAGTCAAATTCAACAGATATTAAGTAAGTTTGAAGTAACATATGATCCTTAATTATGATATTAAAATCGATAGACATCTATAACGGCTGGAGTTACATATAATCTTTATTTTAGATATAATGTGTCTTCAAAATATAATATTAATTAAGTTGTTAGAAAATCTTCCTTTTTACTCACCCCATCAGGTGCCAAAGACCTCATTATCTGATCAAAGCAGCCAGGTAAATCATTCACCCAATGCAACGCCAGTGATGACACAAATAGATCCACACTGTTCTCTGGAAACTAATGAAATTGCTAACGGTTTTTAGATTTCTGGACTAAATCTAAACCTATAATGCTATATAAAGGGCGCTTTCTTGGTGTTCCTTTTATTGTGTTATAAGATAATGATAAGGTTTGAGAAAACAATTTAGAAACAGCTTATGAGACCACTAGTTATACAAAGATAGAAAATTGCACATTTGCCCCAGAGATATAGTACAAATATGTGACAAGAATGGTGGTCTTATCACTATAAAAACTTTCTTCCAGAAAACCACAACAACATTAAGATTCATTACAGATGAAATTCATTACATCATATATTGAATAGAATTAAAAGAAGTGTATTATACTGGACTGGAAACTACCAACTTGCCTAGATTACTGAATCAAATTGAAACAACTAAAATGGAAAAATAACATTCTTACATCAATATTTTCTTCATCCATTACACGTTTCTCCACCATCACTCCATCTCCTACTATAGCTTTATCTAAATGTGTCTGTGAGGTATCACATAATGTAACTTTCTCTACACTATCTGGTAAAAAATAGCGGGAGACGTAGCCACGACTTGCACCTATAATAAACCAAATAAATATAATCTAAACTGTTAATAATAAGTTTCCATGTTACTAACATTTTCAACGTTCAAATATCATCAGCCAAGAGATGTCCACTGCCAGACATAGGCGTCCCCCAAGATCTCCAAACCACTATGGTCTTGCGCTGACCACATCCAGAGGCAACCTTTACCAGTTCGTCAGTCTTTCAAATATACATTCTTCTTCTTCTTTGGGGTTTTATGGCGCATTCTTAATAGATTACGCCAGTATCGAATGTTCTGCTTACGTATATATTTTATAAAAACTATCTGGGCAAAGTGATATGATTGCACGAGGTATATTAATTTATTTTTTTGTTCTTTCAAATATACATTATCAAACTAACTTTGGAAACAACTGTAATACGAATTAAATAAATATGTACACAAAATTCGATGACTCTTTTTTTTAAGACTTAATGCAGATAATAAATGAAATTTTTCATTGTTCTGTCCTAACCATTTCTCTATTAAATCAAGGATTAGATGAAAATTACCTAACTCTACGACATTCTTGAAAGTCCGTTTGATATCAAAAACTCGGTCAGCAGTCCTCCAACCAACCTCTTCTTTTAAATGTTCCACTAAATGATAATCATCTTTTTGTGCCGATCTTTCCCTCTGTTTAAACTTCGTTTTCCTATCAAAGATGTTCATAGTCCTGTAAACAGAACTAGCGGTCTTAGTCTTCATGTTTTTGTATCGTTTGATAACATTTTTATCGTTACTTAAATATTTAGAGTCACGAAGAAAACAATTCAACAGATTTAGCTTTTGAGAATGATAAAGAAACTTTGTTAGGAACATTTTATATAGCTATATTTTACTAATAGTCTTTTTTTTTTTTTTTTTTTTTTTTTTTTTCTTTTTCTATGGCAACTTGTCGAAGATTTCGACAATTCTTGCCAGTGTCATGTAGTGACTACTCATGAGTAATATAGTTCCGATTTAATTGTATTATTGGAACTTTTGTGGCGATTACGTGATCTGCAACAAACACAATATTTATGTTAGGTTGTTAGTAATATAAATGTAAGTATATAAACATTTATATTATATACTAATACTTAGAGTATAGGCTTGACTGTTACAGCTTAATGTTGTTAATGGAAATAAATTTAATAAAAGCGTTGATAATTTGGGGGTTAGGGAAAAATGAGAGTAGGTGACGGACATTAACAGGATTTTGGATTTTTAATTTTGCAATAACTTGTTCAAAAGAGAAAGCACAATTTAATCGGCAATTAAGAAAGATATGGTCTAGTGTACCATCATCTAGACCGCATTCACATAATGAGCTATCACGAACTCTAATTTTATTGAGGAAGACTGGGGTGCAGCAGTGGCCAATGCGAATTCTACATATAACAGATGTAACAGATTTAGAGGCCTTCTTGAATTTGTAGAACCAGGGCTTCGCAGGAATGGTTGGTTGTAATGAAGCAAACCAGCCACCCTTTGCTTTACTGGATATGAACCAGTCTAATTGCCAGGACTTGTGAAGATCACTTTTAGCCTTGTTGATCAAGTCATAAATTTGGACCGAATAGTGCTTTTTGTCAGCCAAACTGTTGGAAATCGCATCTTTGGCTGCTTTATCAGCAAGCTCGTTGCCCCTAATGTTCATATGGCTAGGAATCCATACCAATATAATCTCTACATCTTTTTTGGAACATGAATATAATATTTTTTTAATTTCAATTATGATTGGGCTACGGAGATTATCTTTAAATGAATTTTTAAGAACAGCCTCAAGGGCACTTCTGGAATCTGAGAAGATGACTGCTTTTGATATAGCTGTGTGGGAAGAGATAAATAAGCATGCTTCGAGAATCCCAATGCACTCTCCAGTAAATACGGATGCTTCAGGAGGACATAGAAATTGAAGAAATATCTGAGAATTAGGATTATAAACAGCAACACCAATTGTACCATCTGTGGATAGTTTAGAAGCATCAGTATAGAATTTATAATGATTTGGCCATTTTTCATTAACAATGGCAAGAAATTGGGCATTAGCATTGCTGGAATTCTTGTCTAAGCCGACTGAAGTGTAATTCGGGACAAAATTTAAGATTTCATATTGACATGTGTATAAAGGGAATTTACTTTGTTGAGGAATTATAGAATTAACTTCAACAGAACGGATTTTTCGAAACGAATTAATTAAAAGAGGGGTGTCTTTATGTCTCCAATATTTGTTGTGTAGACATAGATTATCCAGAGCTGTTAACTTTTGAAGAATTGTATGATTATTTAGGAAATATGATTTGAATAAAAATTTATCAGCTAAATATTGTCTACGGAGAAGGAGAGGAGGATCGCCACTCTCAACCTGCAAAGCGTTTTTAGGAGTGGACCTCATACAACCTAATATAATACGGAGGGATTTTGCTTGGACTGCATCTAATTTAGCCATTGCAGCTTTACTGCAGGTTTCAAGAAAGAAAGTGCCATAATCAAGTAAACTTCTTATTGTGGCATTATATATAAGTTTTAGAGTGAAAGGGTGAGCCCCCCACCAGACACCTGCTAGTGCACGTAACATGTTAAGGTTCTTCTCGCATTTGTCAACCGTATAGTTGAGATGACTGACACCAGATAACTTAGAGTCCAGGATGACACCAAGAAATTTGACCATATGGTCCACTTCGATAGGAGAACCTTCAATTTCTAGGCCGACCTGTGGTACTATTTTTTTACGTGAAAAAATAATAGTTGAGCTTTTTGGGGCCGACAAGATAAGGCCATGGTAATTTAACCATTGGATAAGGGAATTGAGCGATATTTGCATGGATTCTTTAGCCCTTTCAAGGGATGTAGTAGATATATACAGACACAGATCATCCGCATATTGCAGTATTTGGCAGTCAGAGTTGAGCGACTCATGGAGGTCCGAGGTATAAATACTATACAGTATAGGACTAAGAACTGAGCCCTGAGGAAGACCACGCCACGCAATACGTGGATCAGGGTTGTCCCCAGGGGTGTGGAGTTTGATACTTCTGCCAGATAGCAAGTTAGAAATACAAGTCCGCATCTTTACCGGAATACTCAGCTGGCGTAATTTACTTCTGAGAACGGAAAGAAGGACGCTGTCGTAAGCCGCTGAAATGTCGAGGAAGACTGCCAGAACAGATTCATTATTGCTGAAGGCAATCCGAATGTCAGTCAACAGTATGCCAATGCTGTCCATAGTACTAGATCCTTTCCTAAATCCATACTGTGACCTGCATAAAAGGTCTCGGCTCTCAACAAACCATTCTAGCCGGTTTTTTATAAGGTGTTCAAAGATTTTACATATAACGGGTGAAAGAGCAATAGGGCGAAAATGGTCTGCATTGTGAGGATTTTTACCTGGTTTTAGGATGGGAATGATCAACTGGGTTTTCCAACTATCAGGGATGTGTGACAGCTTAAAGTACGTATTGAGAATGGACAATAGGTATTTGCGACTATTATTACCGAGCTTCTTGAAAAAGGAATATGGATGGCCGTCTATGCCAGGAGCTGAGTCATGGACATATTTAAGAACTGCATCTAATTCGCTGATAGTAAAGGGAAAGTCTAAAGGGTCATCAGAAGTATCCCCATCATCAGCAGGTGAGTGGCATTCTTCTATGAGAGGGACATAGGGAGGAGCTAATTTATTTAGAAAACATCCTGATATATCATTTGGGATGGTTGCGGAATTACGAGGCAAGCAGCCATGTTTAAATCTTTTGAATTTCTGCCAAACAAGAGAAGAAGGGGTTGAAGGGGAAAGTGAAGAGCAGAATTTCTTCCATCCTTCATATTTTTTTTTCTTAAATAGACGTCTAGATTTTGCCATAATCCGATTATATTCAATCAAATTGTCAATTGACATATTTCGAGAGTAATTTCGTTCGGCCGCATTGCGTAATTTAATCATTTCGGAACACTCACGGTCCCACCAAGGAGGGGATGATAGCTTTCCAGAGGCTGAATTTTTGAGTGGGATGCTGGTATCTGCGGCTGACGAGATTACATTGGAAAACTGCATCAAACAGGCGTCTATGTTGACTGGAGAAACTTGTGGCAGGGTTGAGATATTATCCTCAATAATTCGAGAATACATGTCCCAATCTGCTCTTGATAATTTATATTTTAAAAGAGGGGGTTTGTCCGTGTTAGGTAAGGACCTATTGATCATTGTAATGATTATTGGGTAGTGGTCACTACCATAAGTCAAGTTTAGTCGTTTCCACTCCAACTGGGCTGTCAAACTGGCAGAACATATGGTAAGGTCAACACAGCTTCTACTCTGACCAAGTCTAGGTAAGCGGGTTATGGATCCATCATTAACAACACACAGATTCAATTCGTCCAATATATCCACTAAATCAGAACCAGGATTGTCACATAAGTCAGAGCCCCACAGGGAATGATGGCAATTGAAGTCACCCAATAATATGACAGGATGGAATGAGGAGCATATATTATTTATAAAATTAAAGCATGATGAATTGGGAGATGGAATATAAATTGATATAAAATTAATGCCAAAGGCATTAACACCCACAGCATTAATTTCATCCCCATGGGGGGGCAAGGATATAGGGGTAAAAGGAAGAACATTATTCACTAGTATAGCAGCTCCGCCATAGCCGTCGAAGCGGTCATCTCGGAGAGTGCTATAGCCAGAAAAATTAAAATTGAGACGTGGGATGAGCCACGACTCAGAAATAGCAAATATTGCAGGATTGTGCAAGTTGATAAGGTGGGAGATTTCAAATTTTTTGGGAAGAGCACTCCTGGTGTTCCACTGCAGGAGATTGACTGTTACGGGATTGAATTTTTTTGACTAAGTTGTCGGCAACGTGGTCTGGTAATGAAAAATTTGATAGTAGGGTAGACAACAGGGTAATAATTGTTTGAATTGTCTGTGTGTTCTCATTATGGGCGAGGGGGTGGTCGTTCAGAGCACAACCGTTAGGAGAAGGAGGGAAAGAATAGCTGTTCAGGATATCTTGGTGGGCCCTACGGTCATAACCAGGGTGATGAGGTGTATGAGATTTTGTACGGGGAGCTATGGATTTTCTACTGTGATACGAAGTGGAGGGTTGGGAATGGGATATGTAGATAGACGGTGGAAGTCGGGAAGGGCTTGTCACTTGATTAAGGGTTTGGTGAATGGGATGTGATGGAGGAGGAGCAGAAGCTGTTACATCTGCAAAGGATCGGTAGGACGGAGCATGTAATTTTGCTGCCTCAGAATATGATATATTATCTTTTGCCATAGAGGCCTTGATATTTCTTTGTCGAACATATTCTGGGCATTGACGGCTATTAGCAGGATGGGATCCTGAACAATAGAAGCACTTTGGTGCCTCTATTGTACATCCATCCCCCAAATGTTCACCACCACAGCGGAAACAACGTGGCTTGGATCGACACTGGGTTTTGGTATGACCGTACTTGCAACATGAGAAGCACTGTATAGTTGGGAAGTTATATATTTCTATTGGGAGGGAGTTAAAGAAAAAAAATACTCTGTCCGGGAGGTTTTGACCGTCAAAGGTAAGAACTACACTTGATGTGGGTATCCATTCTGCTTTTCCATCGTTGATTATTTTTCTATTTAACCTTCTCACTTTTAACACCTTGGCAAGAGGGGACTTTAAGTTGTCCATGATTTCTATATCTGTCCAATCAGTGGGGACACCCTTCACTACACCCATCCTGGTGATATTAAAAGTAGGAATACTCATTGAATATCCTTTTTGCTGGATGAAAACATTGTCTATAAAGGCATTAGCATCCTCAGGGCCCTTAAATTCCACTGAAACCCTATTTCTACCTATTCTTTTAATACCCCCTTGTTTAATATTTTTAATATTTAGTCTTTGCATCAATTGCCCAAATCTAATTGGGTGGAGTGTGGTACCAGAAGATGGATCGGATTCAACAAGTGATACATAGACTAAAAATGGTTCCTTATCTAAATTAGAATATTTTGATCGTGAAATCAATGATGGAGCTACGACTCTGTCGCGTTTGGAAGCAGAAGCATTCTCGTCCAGGGTGTCCGAGGAATCAATAGGTGAATCAGTTCCAATATGCTTTCTTTTTTGAGAAGCAACTTCTGTTTCCATTGCCTCAAATAATGACAATGGAGCGGTCAACACAGTAGAAGGAGTAAATAATTCCTGTGATTGGGGTGGAGAGGGATGTGGGGTGTCTGGTGGGCGACCAGGGGGCCTATTATCATCCTCCATGGTCGCTCAGCATACACCGTATAAATATTATTTTATTTACTTACCAAATAAAACAGAGACAACACGAACACAAACAATACATACAAAACGAACACAAACACGTAGAAGCCGCACAAAAACCACCAAAAAAGCCCTAAAAAAAAGTCAAAAAACTATGTTAGGAACAAAACCACATGTGTTCGCCACCACAGATTTTGACAAGTCTACTAATAGTCTTAATCACAAATGTGTTTGAAACATTTTATTTTTGAAGTAGCGTAGCACCAGCACAACGCTAGCTAATCACAGATCAAAGAATATAATACTCCTCTACGAGGAGAAGAATGGTAACTCCATAGATATTTTTAGCAACCATACACATACACATATACGTGATACTAGCGCCATTGCGTAATAGCAACAAATTTAAATTACGGGCGGGAATTTTGAAATAGATTTTAAACATTTTGAAAAAATTTTAAGGTTACAAAGAAAACGAGTTAGAAACAAAAACCTACAATATTGGAGTTTCTAAATAATAATTACTTTTATTTATTTATTAAAGAAACTTAAATCTAGCTCCAATATATTGAGGTTATTGTTACAGACTCATTTTCTTCCAAATGTAATTGTACTTTGAAGAAAACAGCAGATTTAAATATTTTATTTATTCAATTTTCGTTAAAAAGATTTTAGTTGTTCTTCTTCCTCCAATTCATGGTTTTTAAGTATATTATACCTTTTAATACAAATGAAAAATTATCAGTTTTATTTGTTTCTATAATCTCATTTCTGCAAATATAATATAATTTGATCTCTCTTTCCGTTAGTTCTTTTAATTTCAATGTATTAATTGCTTTTAAGATGGTAAAAGGTTTCTTCAATTTTTTCTGCACACCAGTTGCAATTGCACATGTTGCTGGACTATTTTGAGCAGACACTTGCTAAAATTGATCAAAAGAAATATTAAGTTAATTATAAAAATAAAACAAGATCATAACAACTACATATATTTTATAACCCCTTAACATTCATTAGAACAGATTATCTCTTGGATTTTAATTCAGAAAGAAACTGAAATTGTAAGCAAGACAAAACCACATTTGATTGGCCAATTGAAAGCAAGCACACTAACCTGTATATACCTTTATGACTAAATTCATTCATCTTGCCAATATAAAATATCACTATCTACCTATTTATTATTGTGTATCATGAGAGAAAAGCACTAGTCATCTATCTCATAAGATCATAGAAATTAGAAAGCCAAAATATTACCTTTTCATTTTTTGAAAGATTTTCTCTCAGTATCTATGTTAATTTTATTTGTACACTGCAAACTCCTAGTTGATGGTTCAACTGTAATATTATTAATTTGCATTAATGGTTTTCTCTACAGCATATTCTCTCTCATACTTGGTTGTTCTCGTTGGACTTGACTTGATAACCTCTGCAATTAAAGGAGTAAATTAAAATATAACACAATTACATTAATTGAATTTGAAATTTGAAAAATATTTATGTAGACAAAAAAGTGCTATAAACAATAATCATAAATAAACAATACATAATGGTATTGTTTCAAAATGATCCAGCTCCATAAAAAACAAATTTGACAAGCTTTATATTTATAGAATATATGGTTTTATTTGCACTTACTTTTTTATATTATTCTTTCCATGGTTGGGAAACCTATGGAAGGTAACCATTGGATCTTGAGCTTGTATTCTACGACACTTACTGCTTTTTCTGTGATCGTTAACAGACATTTTTTCCCAAACTTAATACAATCGCTACTTAACCTTAATAGTCCAAATATAACTTATAGAATATGACAACTAAATGGATACGCGTTTTGCCGTGTGAAAACTATTATATTATGCTACACAATTAAAGTATGCAACTAATCACACTTAAAATAGCCACCTTTATTGATAACAACTTATTACGCATTAAAACTTGATCAACACAAATAACAACAATGGAGGCCATTTGCCCGTGTTGTCAGTATTAAAATTTGTTAAATTTGAAAGCAATTATTTTTTGCTCTGGTATATATTATCAACAACTACAGTGATATAGTTTTATGCATGTGTGCCATAACATACCAAATCTCATTTAGTAAGACGAACGCCGGTGTCACAGATCAAATATTAATGACACTTTGATGATATTAATAACTGTTTGTGGCTACTAGTAATAATAAACCGCAATACTTTTTGTAAAATTTCTCCCTCTTAAAGGGAAGGCAAAGGGAACTGAAGCCCATACAACTATAACTCACATAGTTTTTTCTTTATTTATGACTACGGGATACCGGTGCAACATATTCCGTAACCCATTAAAGTTTTAATAACAGACACTGCCATTTTGTTATTGACATACGAGAAAAAATACCACTGAAAAATCTCCTGTGAATCAATAATCAACGATGAATGATGTATTCCATATATAACATTCCTTTTGACGTGAAACTACACCCATTTTACTACAACACAATATACAAAATAAAATATACAGTACCGAACCGACCCCGCCATTACGCGCCAATGATCCCGATTCCGTAGTGCACGAACTAAATTCAAATAAAGTTTAGTGCTACTGTTTCAGTTAAATAAAACAAAATAAAGATATATGACTGGGTACGTTATTTGACCTATTATTCTATTATAAATTAGCGTTTCTTAAGGGTTTTTATTATTCTAATTTCATTATTTTAATGCGTAACGTTTTATGATATTCATTGTAATAAGGCAAATATGCTTTAAAACCCCTATTTTGGAAACGACAAATGAGGATAATGAGCATCTGTCTTTATCTTGTCATATTGCAATGAATGGCGGGGGGTGGTTTGGTTTTATTTTATATATTGTGTTGTAGTGTTGTTTTGTCATAAAATTGGTGTAGTTTTATGGCAAAAAGGATCGTTAAGTCATGCAATATATGGAATACATCATTCAGCGTCAATTAGTGACTTACGTGAGATGTGTGTTTCATTTCTATTCATTCATTTGTAGGGTAAGTTCATTTATTTAAAACATTATATGATAGCAGTCGTAATCATTATCATAAGATTTCATTTTCGTATCATTTTATCAAATGCATTCCATTTAAAAAATTTCTCGTAAGTCATTAACAAAATAGGGCCTACCATTAGTCGCCAAAAACTCCATAAGGCAAAGGGCAACATAGCACCAGTATCCTGGAGCCATAAATAAAGATAACTACATTAATGAAGATGTGGCTTAAAGGTCTTAGTTACCAGGCCAAATAATAGAAAAAAAACTATATTCTTTGGATTTGAGTTACATTCACTTTATATCCTATCTGGACTTCCGGTTGATCGTCAGCTTGCGCGGTCGTGTTTTCTTTTTGGGAAGGAAAAATATTTTAAAGAATATTAGTAATTGAGTAGTATCAGAGTGTTTTAGTTTATTCTATGTTATATAGTGAGTTGTAACAATTGTTTTTAGTGCTGTCGTGTAAGTATTTAGTGTAAAATTTGTTAATTTACTTCTATATACTGTTGACATTCTTTTGTTTATTTTCCTCTATAATTGTAATGTTTTAATTTGTGATGGCGGCTGATTCTGGGGGTAAGGACCTCCCGGAGATATGCGCTGTTAGCGAGATGGAAGACGAACCAGTCCCATCTCCTGGTGGATTTGTTTCTGTTGAGGATGACGGGTCCCTGTCCTCTGGTAGCGGTGACAGCCAAGTCCTCGTGTCCTATCATGATTTTAATATAGCTCAACCTAAGAAACGCAAGTCATCCGCGAAGCGTAGGAGACAAGCCAAGAGAGCTCAACTGTCTTCTCTTAATAATGACAATTCAGATAACCTTACTTTGTCTCAATCGACAGCACCAATACCACTCGGACAGGCAGTCGAATCACAGATTACGGTCACCTCGGAGCTGACTGATTCATTAGTCTCCCCTGACCGCTCCTTGCCCCAAACAGCTTCAATACCTTTGCACTCTCCATCTGGGAGGCAGGAGTATTTGCAATATGATAAGGGCCCTTATGTAGTTCACATACAGAAAATTGATGGTGAATCTTCTGCATCCTTCTTGCACCCAGTAAGCTTTGGGCGCTTTTTAACAAAAAATAATTTTAAGGGTATTTTAAATGGAAGTATTCAAAGCATAGGAAGAAACCGAGTGACCATAGCGTTTTCTTGTTCTATATTTGCTAATGAATTTGTTACAAGCCAGTCTTTAAAGGATAGTGGGTATAAGGCTTTTATTCCTGCATACAGTACAATCCGACTTGGGTTGGTTAAAGGTATCCCAACGGATTGGAATGAGGAGGAAATTTTGTGTAATGTTAAGGTGCCAGAGGGCTGTGGCCCAGTTATTAAGGTCAGGCGGCTAAATTTTAAAACTATGGTTGATGGTTCTGCTGTATGGAAACCCTCCCAGTCTTGCGTATTTTCATTTGATGGACAGTTCCTACCTCCTAGGGTTTTTGTCTGTTATAACTCACTAAAGGTAGAGAAGTACTATTATCCATCAGTCCAATGTTATAACTGTTGTCGTTTTGGTCATGTTGTTTCTAACTGCAGATCAAAACAAAGATGCTATAAGTGTGGCAGTGAGGGCCATGCTGGAAATTCATGCAATGTGGACAAGGCTGAAGCTGTATGTGTGTCATGTACTGGGTCTCACTTTGCTATTGACAAGGTTTGCCCTGAGTATGCTAGACAGAGGACTATTAAAATGACAATGGCAGATAAAAACATCTCATATGGAGAGGCATCTAAGTTGCATGGCCCTGTGACTAAAAGTTTTAGGGATGCTGTTAGGACCTCTTATGCACCTGTCTCATCTTCTATTCCTGCACCTTATGCAATGAGTCCTAATGCATCAGTTTCTTACAAAAAGACTGTTAATTTAAAACAAAAATCTCCTCCTCCCCCTCGTTTTGGTTATGATAGGATTGTGCACAACAATCTTGTCAAAGCTCCTGTAATTTCTAATTCTAATGGTTTAGCCCCTATTCCAGATCCCTCTTTATTCACCGCTTCACTCTCTGATATCATTCAAGCTTTAACTAGTCTCTTAAACACTTATGTTTTACCGTCCAACGTTGCCAATAATTCTTCTGTATCTTCCCACATACCTCAAAATGGCCCAGGCAATTCAATGGAATTGTCAAAGTATACAAGCAAAGAAAACTGACTTTTTATTTATTTTACACAAATTCTCCCCCCTTATTGTTGCTATTTCTGAAACAAGGCTAAAGCCGGAATCTTTCCTAAGGGTTCCTGGCTTTGCATGTTTTAGAGATGACAGACAAGATGGGTATGGTGGTTCTGCCATGCTCGTCAGCACATCAATAGCTTCCTCTAGAATTATGGTTAATTCTCAGGAAGAATTCTCCATAGTGGTAGTCAAAGTCAAATGTATCAATTTTATTTCACTGTATATATCTCATCCAAGCCGTTCAATCATTCATAATTTAGGTAGCATTTTGTCAGAGTTACGAGGCCCAGTAGTTATGATGGGTGATTTCAATATTCATCATCCGTCCTGGGGTTGCGAAAAGAGGGACACTTTAGCGGATCTGGTTTTCAGCATGATGGATTCCCACAATTTGTGTTTTTTAAATGATGGCAGCCCAACACGTCGCACTAGGCCTTTTGAAAGAATTAGTGCAGTGGACCTCACCTTCACTTCAGCTAGCTTAGCTCCTGCCATGTCGTGGCAGGTATGTAGGAGTACTTTTGGCAGTGACCACTTTCCAATTTTAATTGAACTCTCTTTTTCTAAACCTGTGTATCAAATTGTCAAACCCATCTTGAAGTACAAACTCACTGACAAGTCATCTTGGGAAAAGTTTACTGTGCTTACAGAATTGTTTTCCAAATCTCTTCCTTCTCCTTCTCTAAGCAATTTAGATACTTGTTTCAAAAACTTTGTAGACTGTATTAGTAGTGCTGCTGATCAGTCTTTTCCACTTAAGTCTTCTATCCCACGTAAAAAACCATCTCCTCCATGGTGGGACAGTGAGTGCACTGAGGCTATTAAAAATAGAAAATTGGCAGAACAAGCATATTGTAAAAATATGAACCATGAAAATTATTCCTCTTTATGTTCAATAATGACTAGAACCAAAAACCTCCTGCATTCTAAGAAGAGAAAGGGTTGGCAAAATTTTTGTGAATCAGTGACCCCAGATACATGCCCTTCATCTGTCTGGGAAAGGATTAGGATATTTCGTGGATCCTTTAAAAATCCTACCCCACAATATCCTTCCAATTCTAACTGGTCTAAAAGATTTTTAGATAAGTTAGCCCCACCATATGTTCCAAGTAACAGTGATTTAACTGCTATGCTTCTTTCAGACAATGATTTGTTGGACCCATTTACCATGGAGGAACTTCGTTTAATTCTTCCTACCTTGAAGGATTCCTCTCCAGGCTTGGATGGTTTCCCATATTCGTTTTTGGTAAAGTCGGGGGAAAGTTGCCTTAAATATTATTTGACGCTTGTTAATATGTTTGTTGATATGGGGCACATCCCGGAGTCACTTAAAACGCAAATTGTTATACCTATCCTCAAACCCGGCAAGAACTCTGAAAACGTTGATAGTTATCGACCAATTGCCATGTCTTCTGTGCTTATTAAAATTGCAGAGCATCTGATAAAGAATAGGCTAGAATGGTTGGTGGAAAGCCGTGGTTTTTTATCAAATTTTCAGTTTGGCTTCCGTAAAGGCAAAAGTACTTTAGACAGTCTTGCAATTTTTGTAACAGATATGAGACTTTCGTTTTCAAGGAATGAATCTAGTGTAGCAGCATTCCTTGACATATCTGCAGCATATGATAGTGTTTGCCTGCAGGTTTTAAAGGAGAAAATGAGTTTATTGAATGTGCCAAATAAGCTTATAAGGTTTATATTTGGCTTATTTTCAGGACGTTATATCTCTTTGAGGATTAATGGTGAAATAACAGAGTCAAGATCTGTATACAAGGGCCTTCCTCAAGGATCTGTCCTAAGTCCTCTTTTGTTTAATTTGTACACTTTCGACCTTCATACTTCAGTTACTCCTTTTTGTAGAATTCTGCAATATGCAGATGACCTTGTGCTGTATTCTGCAAATAAAAGTATTGAAATTGCTTCAAATTCTGTTTCAAAAGGCATCATGTCATTAGTTAATTGGTTGGATTCTAATCGTTTAGCATTATCTCCCGAGAAGAGTTCTATTGTTTTGTTCACTAGAAAACGTTTGAGACCACGTATTGATATTTCCATTGATGGGATTAGGATCTCAGTGAAAAATGAAATAAAGTTTTTAGGCGTTATTTTAGATTGTAAGCTTTCCTTTGTATCTCATTTGGAGTATGTTATAACCAAGTGTGAGAAAAATCTTAATATGCTGAGATGTTTAGCTGGGGTTTGGTGGGGTGCTCATCCTTTTTATTTAAAACTTTTATATAATGCTATTATACGTAGTATCCTTGATTATGCATCTTTCCTACTGGAGCCGGCATCTAAGAGGCTTATGTCGAGGGTAGACAAGATTCAGTCTAGGGCATTAAGAATTATTTGTGGAGCTATGAGTTCGTCTCCAATTAATGCCCTACAAATTGAATGTGTGGAACCTCCCCTTGATTTAAGACGTCAATTCTTGGCTGACAAATTTCTATATCGGGTCTACCAACTAAATACTCACCCACTTCTTCCAAAACTGCAGCTGCTGGCTAGGTATACCTCCTCCTTAGCTTTTTGGACGCATAAAAGAACTCCTTGTCTAGTTAAGAGCTTTCAACGCTTGCAGCAATTAAAGTATCCAGTGAGACGGACTAATAAGATACCTGTTTTTGAATTCCAGTATGATGTTCTTATATTTAAGCCAGTTTTATGCCTTACACTTAATCTTGTGAAGAAGGATCCGATGACCCCGAAACACTTTCTGCGATTGAAAGATGAGTACTGGGCGGGGTGGAATTATATATATTCTGATGCGTCAAAAGATAGCCCAGTGGGATGTGTAGGAGTTGGTGTATATCATGAAAATTTTAATATAGTACAAAAAATTAAATGTCCACCTGAAACATCTGTGTTTTCTGGCGAATGTAGAGGTCTTTTAGAGGCCATAAAATATATTTTATTATTTAAACTTAAAAAAACAGTAGTATTTTCAGATTGTCTAAGTGCATTGATGTCTTTGCAGAGTAATCCATTCAAATCTTGTCACAAAAATGAACTGATTTTAGATTGTAAAAAGTTGCTTTTTCAATGTTGTCAAAATGGCTACTTTGTAGTACTCGCATGGATACCTGGTCATAGCGGTATACGCGGGAATGAGAGGGCGGATATAGCTGCAAAGCAAGCCATCGTCTGTGGTGATAAAGTTCCCTTTGGGATTTATCCGCCTGACTTGCTGGCTTTGCCCAGTTTATATCTAAAAGCTAGTTGGTCTAAAAGATGGTCTAGAAGTAGTAAAATAAAGGGCTCCTATTATGCAAAGTTTCAACCTGTGCTACCTGTTAAGCCTTGGTTTTTTAAATTTCGGGTTTGTCGAAAAATATCATCTATAATTACTAGATTACGCCTTGGTCATTGTTGCCTTCCCTTTCATCTTAAAAAGCTGCGGATTTTGAACACATCGCTTTGTGAGTGCGGGCTGGGGGAGGCAGATGTCAATCACGTTTTCTTTTCCTGTCCAAATTTTAATCATGATAAGTTTTTTGAAACTCTAATTAGGTGTAAGTTCCCATTACCTACTAGTATTGAAGCTGTATTATCTAGGCTAGATTTATCTTCTATTAATTTGATTACTGCTTTTGTTACTAGTAACGATATAAAAATTTAGTTATAATTATTAGCTGTGTGTACTATAAGGTATCATGTATTTTCGTGTCTCATGTATATAGTTTATATTTCTCACGTGTATTTATCCCATTTAGCTGTAGTTTAGATTGTAACAATATTTTTCCTTTGTTTCAGGCAAGGGCGCCTGATTACTCTTTATTTTTCGTTATTTTCTTTTTGACTGAGCTGACGTGACGCTGGCAAAATGTTTTTTTTTTAAGAAAACCATTGCCATAATCAACTTACTTACTTATATCCTATCTTCATACTTTAAAAGTATCCACCAACTATGAAAAACTAGTATATAATAAAAATATCACCGTAAAATTTCTAAAGGGAATTTAATTTAATACTTTCGATGTAAGTATTAATGTCATTGTTATAACCTCATAACCGTTTGTAACAACAACCGGGCCGGTGTGTATAGAATTATTACCTGGTACGTTGTTGATGCTAAATTGAAACAAACAAGTCGTAAAATAATGGGGAAAACTTAGTACCTACGCCAGAAACATTACTTTATTGTGAGTAATGTTAGTTGCAATGACGAATGTAGACACAAATTTGATTACTGCTTTACTAGGTAATCTATTGCAAGAAGTTAATAAACATGTTATTTATATGTTACAGATGTGGCCAATATTTATGCAATTTCTTCGTACGAATGCTCCATATATTACTTTACCAATTGCAGCAATTGTGGGTATTATTGGTTATAACCTAGAAGGATTGTTATCAGACAGATATACTCCATATAACAGTGTGTAATCATTTATTTTTCAAAGCAAAGTTACATTATTGTAATGTCCATTCTTAAGTTATGAATGTAAACAACATAACCAGCTTGAGCTATGGTTAGATAGCATAAAAAAAATTTATAATATATATTCACATTTTTACTTTGAAAAAACAGATATATTAAAAAAACGATGTCCAAAGAACAAATATTTGTATTTTCACACAAATATCTGTCCTGGACTTGACTCAATCCTGCGATCACTGAGAAAGTAATCTGTAGTGAAAGGTATTGACCACTTAGTCAACTGGTTGACATAATATGACTTAAACATAAAAAAATTAATATTTCTGGATCTCATACATCTATAATCATCTGTCATTATTTATAATTTCTGTTATTTATAGTGTACAATACAGCATATTTTATCTATCTTTTGATATATGATCATCAGTAGCCCTCAGTAATTTCTAACAATTTAATGAAAAAGAAAATTTATTTAGTACATTGATACAGGTTTTAAAAAAATTGACATTTCCTATCTATAAAGTTATTAATTGGATACCATTATCCTATTTGGCCACAAAAATAGTTTGTATAATTCTGCCCAACCTACATGGGTATGTAGGTTGGGCAGAATTATACAAACTGTTGTCTGGAAGAGATTAAGCCACATAGCTACTCATTGTGCAAATTTTTCTGTGTTACTATCTATTTCATTACATTTATACACCAATAATCTTTGCAAGAAAGTTTTAAATATTAAATTATTACTTAAGTTATTTACATTACTTTTCAGAACCAATCCAAGATCAGAGAATGGACAGACAAATAGATGAGGAAGATCTAAATGATCCCACAAATGTACAAAAGCTGAAATACAAAGAAAATGTTTTAGGGAGAAATGTGTCTCCATCCCTTCAAAAAAATAACTAAACTTACTTTTTTTATTTGATGGACCTCACTATAATGTTACCATATGATGTAGAATTTTCAAAGTGATGAGGAAAAAGTTGAATTTTTTGAGGTAGACAAACTTAATTGATAAAAGTGTATAAAGTTCCAATACCTTAAAAATATATTATTAATCTTATAAGTTTATTGGGATACAGTTTAAACTTTTGTAGTTTACTTACACAACAATTAAATTAAAAAATAATAATACAAAACTTTAACTAAAGGCTGTATGGCTTAAATAAATCAGCTTTTTTGCCATCATATAATGATATTTACTCTTCGATAAACATCATGTCAATATCTACAGCACTAGTCCACCAATCTAGTAAAATTTGTGCATTGAGAGTTGTCAAATTAGTCTGGTAAAAAAAAACTCAATTTTAGTCACATTTATGCTTAATTGTTAAAAGCGCATTTAAAGTCAAATAAGTTGTCTTGAACAAATCATCAAACGCAAGTGGCAAGTCACATTTATGCTTAGTAATAGGGTATATATTATTATTATTATTCAGTTTCTTTTGGGCCCCAGCCACTTCGATCAGTGTTTATCTTTTGTGGCCGCTCTTTAGATTTCACTACCTAGCTCCGCTGATTCCTGATTGTTTGGGCAGTGGCAGTTTTCGTAGATACACTTACACTTAGATTTTGGCAGTTTTCGTAGACTTACACTTTATTAACTAAGGGACTCTTATAGTAGCTAAGGGACTCTAATAACTCTTGTTAAAATATTCCTTTTACAAATCAGTTTATACAAAAAATGTTTATTTATTTATGTTGCGCTTTAAATATATATACATAGATTTTAATTGTTATATGTTAGTTGAATAAAAAACGATTCAGATCCTTGATAAATTATTGGCCCGAATTCTATTATCTCATTATGTTATACGAAAAGATAGCGAGAATAAGAACTGTCAAATAACCTAAATTTTGAAAGTTTTAGAAGGTAGGGAGGCACTTTCTAAACCTGAATTTTAGAACTTTTTACTGTCGAAATCATTTAAATTCTCCTTTCTTATTGTCACGTGAAATGATAACCGTTCATTTTTAAACTGAACATAAATTACTATGTACTGGAAGGCCGTAGAGGAGTATTATATTCTTTGGCCGTGATGCATTGCACTTTAGTTTAAGAGTGTACTACAGAATCAGGTCCATAATGTTACTAATAGCTGTGCCCATATAGTTAATAATAATAATATAGTATAATATTTCTCACACTCGCCTTTTATCTAGCCCAAATAATGCATCATTAAGACCTTATGTTGAGTGCTAGATAACGGAGAAATAAATATAGTACTATATACATAAATAACATAAATATACTAAATAAACATGCAAACATCCATGACTCGTGAACAAATTATCATACTCATCATATAAATAATAGCCCCTTCCGGAATTCGAACCCGGGACCTCTGGCTAAGAAGACTGGTGCTGACAACTAGACCAGACGGTCGTCAAAATATATTAAGTACTATCACTGTGATAGATATTCTGAAGCCTCGCTCGCACTAATTTAACTTTATCTATTCCAAATTAAGAGGCTATAATAGGATCAAGCAACCAATAATAAAATATGAAAAATGTACAAAAAATAAGTTATAATTATGATGATTTAAAAAATCCTTATATACTCTAACCGTACCAATAAAATATATCCTCCTGCAATTCACCTTAAATAATAGCAAGCACTACATGAATAATTTATGAGATTTGTCTTAAGACACTATCAAACGTACTTTTCAAATCATATTTTTTAGCTATTAACTAAAAGCATGTGGTTTTTGTACTGGAGTAACAAAAGCATTTTTACTATAGAATAAACATTAAAAAGAAACATATAAATATAAAATGCATTAACGCATTATTCTTTACGATCTTTTGATTTGGGAAAAAGCTACCACATTCTATGTTTTGCTTAGCTACTTGGTATGTTATATTTTAAATTTAAAGTGTTTAGAACAGTACATGATCATTTTCCCTCTGTTAAGGCATCAACTCATAAAGAGGTCGTCACCGTATCGTCTCTCGCTCAACCATCAATCAGACGTCAACCTAAGAACGTAACCAAAGCGGACCAGCAGCTCCGATACGTCCATGTCTTATTTTTTCTTTATTTATGGTTCCGGGACGGGTTCCATCTCTATACGGTGCAATCTATCTCTTGTTGATGTTTGCCACTAAACAAGCAAATATAATAGGTATTTCATTTATTGCATAATATAGCAATCCGTTGTCATTAAACTTCAACGCTATAGGTATACAAAATAAAATATACACAGAGTCCAACCGACTCCAAAATTAACCGCCGAACACTCCATTAAATCTATATGTATGCTATATATAAGTAGAACGTAGTGTTTATGTGATCAGTGTATATAAGCGCCTTAATAGTCTATGCGGTATACTCTGACCATACGAATAGACTAGGTTTTTCATTCATCATTATTCATATCATATTCATCATTATGCAAGTTTATTGCTAAAAAGAGGACTACTCTCCTTTGTTGATTTCCAAACTAGACGCTTGAATAAATTAATTTTAATAAATTTCTGTCATTTTCTTTCAGTTCCCACAAAAAAAGGTAATATAATTTGAAAAACTGCTAGTTGAGAAATATACTCTAATTTTGTTTATGGCAATAACTGGAATGTCAACAATAAAAAAAAAATACCGCTGTCATTAGCTACTAGAAAAAAACGATTGCGCTCCGCTTCTCTTTTGGAATTTATGGTACTGTAACAAGGCTCGCTTTTGTGTTACCGTGTCTTTTAGTTGTAAAATATCCACATGAAACGCATCAACAATGCGTGATTAGTGTTTCTATCGCAATAATAACTTGTTTACGTGATTTCGGAAAAACAGACGCGTGATTTATGGATCAATATAACATAATGTCTGCTATGTGCATATAGTATCCACTTAGCGTCATCAAACTGCAAATGGAGACTAAATCCGGCGTCAGTATTCAAGACCACTGGATGAAGACTGTTATGGAACCAACCGGTAGTGACAAAGACAATCGTAATTCTGTAAAACGTGAAAAAATGGGTGAAGCATACAATGGAGGCGAGTCAGTGACTTACGAAATAAAACCACAAAACGACGCGAGATACAGATGCGATGTTTGTGATTTAACTTTTGAAGGTATGGAATATTTGATCTTGCATAAAAAGTTTCATGGGAATGATAAGGACGCCCCGATTATGGAGCCAGAGCCTACAATAACAAAAGAGGGTCCGAAAAAGCGACGTAAATTCAAATGTGACCAGTGTGATGTGAAAGTCAATTCTCAATATCATCTTGATATTCACCGCAGCAAGCATGAAGGCGCCGCGTCTAAAAAGTATTTATGCGAAGTGTGCGATCGCAGTTTTGTTGCAGCACAGTTCTTAAAAAGCCACATGCAGACCCACTCCTCAACAAGTACTATAAATTGTGAGATTTGCAACAAAAGCTTCACTGGCCAAGCATATCTCAAACTCCACATGCAGCTACATAACGATGTGAAAAAATTCAAATGTTCAAAATGTGACGAGATGTTTCCTACTAAGAATTGCCTTAAAATTCACATGAAAAAACACACAAAAGTAAAAAATTTCAAATGTGATTTCTGTCTCAAGTTGTTCGTTTCTAAAATCACTATGGAGAAGCACAGGCAGACACACGAAGGGCAGCCAGTGGACTGTCAAGTTAGATGTCCACAGTGTGACAGAACATTGCACGCATCATTGCTCCGTACCCATCTCGCTAGATCTCATCCATCTATTGTTGATGATGATGTGAAGCGACCACACAAGTGCCAGACATGCGGAAAGAGTTTCATTGTAAAAATCAATCTCAATCTTCATATTAGAGTATGTCACCCAGATTTGGCTGAGCCAGAAGATGAAGAAGAAGATGTAATGACAGATAACTCTTAGTTTTAATGTTAAACGCATATTCCCCTGTATTATTATGGATAATTATACTTTTTTATGCTAACCAATCAATTGATATTTTATGAATAGTGCGGTTACATTGTAGAACATGGCCATTATACAAAATTCACCAGATACTGTGGAGTATAATATTATAATAATATCATATTATAATATTTCAGGGCTTCTTATTTTTACTTGTCAAATTGTACCTTTGGTACCTTATGAACGTTTTCAGATAAATAAACCATGTCATTTTTCTGTAAAGATCTGTATATTTTGAGAGGGCAACAGTAGTCCGATAGAAATGGAATATTATTTATAGCAACTAATAGCAAGGTAAAACTCACTTGTATTGATTATGATAATAAATTGTTCAATAGTTCAAGATTTCTAAAAAGTTACAAAAGGCCTGATACTATATTCTATCCTCAGACATAAGTGATCTTACCAAAGTTTTCTTTCTTGGTTATTTAAACATAGTAAGATTATGTATAGTAGATAGAATATTGAGATTGGCAATAAATGTATTTAATTTTTAACTTTTAATGTAATTAAAAAATTACATGACACAAAAAGGATTTGAATATGTAACTACACATTTTGTATAATGGCGAATTTTACGATATGATTGAAAATACATTCATTTTAGTTTTCCCAAGCATACACAGTGAAACTAAAATTCGTATTTTAATGTACTTTTATTAAGGCTTAGTTTCGTAAAAAACAAATAAAGATTTTTAATATCATAAATTGTCTTTGATTGATCTTTTTAAGAGGGTCCGATTTTGAGGTTAATACTTTATCTAAATTTAAGTGCAATGCATCTTATTCTTTAGTTTGATAACAAAATAAATCACTGGAATATCACGTGTCATTTACAAAGTTGCGGGCACGTGTTTTGGCACCAATGCTAGTAAATAAGTAAGTTGTTTATGGCAATGGTACCAATGTTAGTAGAATAACATAGAAATATAATTAACGAGTATTTATTGTTCAAAATATAAATTTGCTTTGACAATCACGAAAAAACCATAGACAATTTCATACAGTAAACAAAAAAGTTTTTACATTATTATTTTTCAGATTCATTCAATTCTTATATTCCAAAAGAAAGAACTTGTTTATATCAAATACAATTACAAAATAAATGATAAAATTAAAATTAGTTTACTGAAGAGGCTCAGCATGTGTCAAGGAGTCGAAGGACGCCCCGACGCGGGTTTTTCGCAGTCACCTTAAGTAAGATGGTAGCTACTACTGAGAGCACCAATGCAAGTAATAGGACCACATAATATTAAAAACAACAATACAACAATAAATTTAACATTATTTATGGGATCAAAGGTGTATTAATTACTAGCGACCCGTCTCGGCTTCGCACGGGACAATGGTAAATACTACTATGGGGCAGTGTGGAGTGATCAATAATATTTCAAATATGTGAATTTTTCGGCTTTCCTGTACTTTAATATGTGTGTATTATACATATAAACCTTCCTTTTGAATCACTGTATCTATTACTGGAAACGGCATTAAAATCCGTTGAGTAGTTTAAAAGATCTAAGCGAACAGAAAGCGGAAGCGACTTCATTTTATACATGTGAAGATAACGCATTTATTACGTATTAAGAATTATATATAGCGTCGAACACAGCCACAAATAGCTCAATTACTTTTTAAGATTTAATATATATTCTGTGTAATTATTTCGAAAAGGTTCTAACGTTCACCACCTCTGAAGAGAAGGAGTCTAACTATGGAGAGAAGTAATTACAGAACATGGGATGATGGGCGGCATAACAACGGTCTTCGTGTAAATATAACCGTGATATTGCTGTTTTGTATAAGTAATGATTATCACGTTTGCCATCGTGGGCCACCATTGCCTGCCTTCTAATGTAAGTACCAGTGATAACGTGGGACTTCTACCCCTAAATGGGACATTTAATATTATTTCTGAAAAGAAAAGAAACAGTTTTATCATGTTATTTTAAAAAAGGGAGTAAGTAGTATCAAGACAAAAAATATTTGCCTATACTATTACTGCCCGAGGTAATACAACTATGGGTGGACAAAATTCCCATGCTGGTAGCAAAACTAGACACGAGAAATAGAGGAAAATTTTGCCAAAGGCAAAATTAATAAAGAAATAGGTATTTAGTACTTTATTTCATAAAGCTACAAAAAATTCTTATATTTTCATAAACAATATGTTCGTTAAATTGTTGTTATATAAATTATTACTATTTATTATACTTTATTCAATGTTGAATTCATTCATTGGGAGTTTCCTTTTGTTCTTCGCTAGACACTTCTGTTACTTCTGCCGCCTCTACTTCTGTTTCTTTCGTTTCTGCAGCGTTTTGCTAAAAATTATATTACATGGTACATAATTATTCACTTTTTTAAATCTCAACTGATTTAGGTGTTGATATCCTTGTGTCAAAAGATGGCGCTATTTAAAGTTTAGTGTCATCAAAATATAGGTTTGCTCCTAATATAAACGTTAGTTCAGTTTCCCGCCGTTAGATGGCAGTGTACTTTTGTAACTGTATATTAAAAGGAATATTAATTGATCATTGATTAAATATTTAATTAGGGTGTGTGGATTTTACTATTTTGTTTAGTAAACCAGTGTCCGTAGACGTTATAATAGATGAGGCTATGAATAAAAGGAAAAATACCATAGCAAGTATCAACATTTATGTAATGGAGAAGATTAGACGCAGATTAATTTGGCCACAATGTAAGCAACCAAGCGCTCTATAACTGCTCAATCACTGTCTGCAAGAGAATCTTAAACTGTACAATTTGTGTACAAATTAAATAGCTATACCTTATTTTATGTGTTTCCGGTATTTCGGCGCTGTCGCAAGTGCTATGATCAAGGAGATGTTACACATGGTACCTACTACATGCTATAAATCTGATAGTGTAAAGTGGGGTTTACTAAGTTACAATTTAATACAAGTGAGCAAATAATGAGTTTAAGAATTATATATTTACTTCAAACGAGAAAAATACTTTAACAACAAAGATGACATAAAATGACAAGTCAAAATTCAAAATTATAAAAACCGTTAGATAAAAACTCCTTTCTAAAAAATCAGTTATTAACTAAAAATCTATAAATAGTTATTAGCTAAATAACTGTAACTGTTTGCATTATATTAGCATTATTTGAGCATTAATAAGCGTAGTAGTAACCCCAAGAGCTGAAAATTGACTGATTCTTAGACTGGGCGCTGCGTATCATACAGCACTGGATGAGTTTTAGAAAATGTGTTATTAAAATTAATCTTTTCTTGTATAAAAATAGCTACCTTATTTATATCATCAATCTTCTTCTTCTGTAACTCCCTGCTTACTTCTCTGATAAGTTCCAGTTCCTCTTTTTGCTTCGTCTTCAATTCTTCAAAGACTTTCACGGGCTCCGATTGGACTTCATCGACCACAGCCAAGAATTCTCCGTATCTTTTATGTATAAGGTCAAACAGAGGCTTTTCTGTTTGTTGGTAAACGTATAACAGCCTTTTATCCCTAAAAAATGAATAAATTCATTACATTTTCGGGTTGTTAAAGGTAATTCTGTAAATATTATGTATTAAAAAATATATTTATTTATTTAATAATTTATGTACACATAAACACAATTAAAAGGACACAACAGAATATCAGAGAATTGTACAAAGGTACTGCTTATTTCTATAAGAAATCTCTTCCAGCAGCCCCATATATGGGAAAAGTGGAGGGGAAGGAGGAAAGGTAGAGGGGCGTGTACCGTGTGTGTATATTATTATTAATCATAATATATAAAACATATATTTCTCACACTCCCAGCTATTATCTAGCCAAAATTAAGCATAATCAAGAGCTTGTATTATATACTAGATAACCGAGAAATATAGTAATATGTATTTAAATATCAGACATATACTAAGTGTACATACAAACATTCATTAATCGTGAACAAATATTCATACTTATTACTCAGTTTCGGGATTCGAACCCAGGACCTCTGGCTAAGTAGACAGGTTATTATGAATATTTTTTAAAGCAAGCTTTTATTCAAATACTCTAAATAGAAAAAAAAATACTTTTTATGAAATCAAACTAACCGATTTGTTATTATACAATTTATAATATCATATAAAAGCGTATTGTAGCTTAAGATTCACTTTAATAATAGATTTTAAGAGCTTTCAAGAAAGAGCTTGTTTTAAAAATGTTTTCCTTTTTTGTATTCGGTGACCACACCTGTTGAGGGCAATACTTTTCTCTGGTTCCCAACAACTAATCTAATGTCTCTCGATTTAAAATAGCTTTAATTACGTCCACTCATGTTGTGGAGTAATAAAATCACTCACCAAATAATGTCAGTCATTTTGAGCGTGTCTTCTTTGATTCGCCAACTTAAAATGTGGGGAAGTTAATAGTTAAATGATACTAATTTACGTCTAAACAGAGAAGCGCTCAACCTTTTTGTGTGAGTTGTATAGGAAATAAGAATTTTATATTATATTTAAATGTTAACTATCACAATGAAGTGTTTCATTCATTTTGTTTTTTTAAGTACGAAGGTACCTACACATATAGTTATTACAAACCATGTTATAATTTCATGATATCACTAAATAATCTGCCACGTTCGTAAAAAAAAATTATTAATAATATTACACCCTAATTTAATCAGTTAGTAAACTTAAGTAAACCCAGATCCCTTAAAATGAAATAAGTAGTAATTATTTATTTAATTGCAATTGATATTTTTATAATAGTAATTATAGTTACTAAAAGTTAATTTATTCATTAAAACGAAAGTATAGGTGCCTATTTTAAGTTTGATATTTATTTAACTTTGATGTCCTTTTAGAAAAATGTTTCCAACATCTGAAGTCAAAGGTCTGTCTAATTAATAAAACATTTATTAAAGCAAAATACATTCTTTATAATTTGCATTAAAACAAACTGTCATTAATAATGTTAATTCTTATTTCAAAGTTTATAGAATAATCACTTGATTGTTGTCGTGGTAACTACACAAATGCGGTAATTGCACTAAAACCAGTCTTATTACAAGAGAGTAAGAGCGACGCGTTTATGTAAAAACTGTACAAAAAAGATCTGTAAAGTTTTTAAAGGTCAGATACGTTCCCCTGGCTTTATAACCAGAGATCCTGTGATCGTATCCCGGAAGGAAAAGATATTTGTATGATTATAGTAATATATACATATTGACATTCTAATACATAACACAAATTCTTAATGCTTAATTTGGGTTAGATTATAATAGGTGTGTGTGAGAAAAAGATTATTATTTATTTAGTATTTTATTGAACATACTATTATAATACATATATTGAAAACGAGCGGACTGTACGAACTCGATAATAAAATTGATAATAATAAAAGGCCGCTTTAAAATGCACAACAGCTTTAATTCCGTTCGTTTGTAAGACAATTTTTCAGTCACAATAGAATAAATAAAAATGACATAAAATAACCACCGTAACTAAGCAACGTAACAAAAAATATTAATAAAAAAAAAAGTTAAAACTTAAAAGAGTTTCTATGTTGGCATCTAGTCGCCAACATATATATTAGTATAAATTATGTTTTTGAGTTCATTTTTCGCCTTAACTTCTAATGCACTTTTTTAAAGAGAAATCTGTTTGCGGAACTTTTCGCCACTGGCTAAGCGGCGGGCGTGTGTAGAAATCACCCAGTGGCTCATTATAGTGACACTAGGAATACCCACTAAAACCCTATTGCCCTGTACGGGGGTGAACTAGGTTCTGCCGAAACAATTCACTACATCGATCTCACTTCATATAACATGTTCGGTGTCATTCTGGAGATAAGAGATGTTAATTACACTAGCAACTTTTGAGTTCACTCCAAAACACAACAAATAACTTCACGGCAGAAATAGAAAAAATACTGGTATCAATAAGTGTTGTATACATGCAGTGGTGGATTTACACTAGGGGCAGTCGGGACTAGTGCCCAGCGCGGCAAATTTTTTAGTGCGGCAAAATTAGGAAAGTTGAAATTAAAAATTTTACAGTGTTATCAAAATTAGCGGCATTTTCTTCGGTGCCCAGGGGCGGCAATAAGTTTAAATCCGGCCCTGTATACATGAACTAGAAGCTAAATAAAGCATCTTCTAGCAGAATTAAAATGTTGATTAATTAGCGCAGCTACACCAGATTCTTCACTATTATCGTATACCCCCTAAGTGAGTGATTTTCAATCGCATCGACACGTTAACGTTCATAGTTGCGTTCAACTGATTATCGCATATATAAAAAATCGTTTTCATTACTGCTGTCGCTCCATACAAGTTCACAGCAGCAACGACAAACACGATGGAGATGTTTCAATACGATTGAAACTCATACTAGGGGTACAGATCTTAAAATCCACAAAAGGTACATTCTTTTAACTTCGGTGTGTTAAAAACTCATAATCAAAATACAAGCTTTTTTGTTCAGAATCTCCTAAGTACGTTTCAAGTTTTATAACGCAAAAGAAAATGCTGCCATCTATTATGTTTTATAGGAACTAATCAACTAAATAAACACCATACTTTGTTGTGTTCTTTTATATTTAAATTAATCATTAAAACTAACAATACATTTTAGTGAAAAAGATATATTACTAATATAAAATGTGAATTAGGTACGTCTAATTTTTTCTTTTCTGTGTTTTTTTTCTGATATGTGCAGCGTGAAATGGAACGGAAATGCACCCCTTGGGGCGAATGACTCACTCATCTCCCCCGATCCGAGGGTTTCCGAACGCACCCGAACGTGCTGACCGCGCGCGTATACCACGGCAAACATTATACAGTCCAAAATTATTATATTATGTAACACTTTACAATTTTATACTGTAAAAAAATTAAATGTAAAATGGCGCATCCAACACACGGTACAATAAAATTCGGCATTACAATACTGCGCTTAAAGTGAAACAAAAGTGATGTTAAGTCAGCAAATATTGATTTTTCTGTGACGTGCTGAAGACATTGTATGCGGATTATATCTACAGTGTTATTATTAGATGTGTAATGTATTAAATTATTTAGTAAGTGCTCTGGAAGTGTTCACCCATAATCTTTAATTTTAAAAGAAAAAAATAGTTATTTTATGCTAAGAAAACTTGCCATACGATGCCTCGATTTGATTAAAAATATTTTAAAAAAACAAAATCAAACTTTTTCATCAATTACAAACAAAAACTTCTTTTTGTAAACGAAAATAAAAATTAAAAAAACACTGCTTATCCCTATTATTATAAAATACGAGTTAGGTCGCCATATTATTCAAAGTTAGTTATATTTTAGATTAAATTTTCTTATATTTTTATTTTCTATTAGTAAATTAAATTATCTTATATCTATTGTGTATAGTACTACCCTTACAAAATAGTATCATCTTTGAAAAATAATAGGGTTCATAATTGTACAAAAATAATTTTACTACTTCCTCTGTAGCAGAAATGCATAAAATGGTATCTTGATGTTATATAACTCATTTAATACTTAAATAAATAAAATAAATGGAAAAACTATTTTTTTCCGTGTATTCCGTATCTATAAATAAACCATTCATTTCCTACACAGTATAATCCGAAGCTATTTTTAGATTGGTACAACAATGTCTCTATTGTAACAACTACGCATAAAATTTATGATTTATTCTGAAAAATACTGTTTAACGAATTCTCAATTTGGAAATTACTAAAAAGAAGTTAACATTGGCGCCCAACGTGGCACTAAGAACAGTCAATAAACAAAAATCCCCTTAACCAGCAACACTTTAAATCGTAACCGATAGTTCAAAAAATACTACCTCTTGTTAAATTTGTAAGTGGATTGGTCAGTTAACTGACTATCATGGTTTTTTATGGAAGCAGCTTACTACCATGGAAGTTACGTAATACGGGGGTTGAATCGTCTTATTAGAAGGAATAAACACCATAATTCATAAGAAAACACCATAGAGTTTCCATTCTTTCTTAGTTTTCCATAAAATCTCCTTGTAGGAAGAAAAAAGTTTTATAATAAAATCTAGTAGTAAGTTCGCCTGCTCAGTAACTTTTTAAATATTTAGCTTCCTATATGCTAAATATTCTCAACGCTATTCTACGGTTAAAGATTAGGCAGGTTTTGAAATTCTTAACACAATACGTTTTATATAATTGAAAAACTGGGTTAGTTTTTGTAGACACAATTTATTTATAAATAAATATATGCCAGTCAATAATTGGTTTCTATTGTTAGAAAACGTCTACCAAATTATCAATCGAGGCATCAGAAAGAAGTAAAATTTTTTTGTTGAAGAGCCAAATTCAAATCTACAGTCTAGAAAAAAGACGATCAAAATTGTATAAAATGTTACATTGACATTATAGTATTTCCCAGTTGAAATTATTGTTCAGAATCCACGATGACAAAAACATTTACACGGTCAATCATAATACTCGATAATTTGATAATATTGTACTATAGTAATTTGACTTACATTTACGAACATATTTCAATTGTGTTATAAGATTTTTAATAAAGCTAATTAACTCTTCCAGCTTAATATCAAACCCAGTTCTAAATAATGACCAACCTCATGCCTCAGCATTGCTCTTCTTAAGGACGATGCAAGCATACAGTGTTGTGGGTCAAACGTGACGTTAGTTGATCGCGATGACTTGGATAGCTGTGCTGCCCTGAAGACTGAAGATGGAGACTGGTGGGGCCACCTCGGCCACGGAGGCCTATCAGTATGTGGGGCCTTTTAGACTGGAGAAGACCCTTGGTAAAGGACAGACAGGTGAGAGGGTAACAATACAATTTGAACTATTAGTGGGGAACCCCCATAAGGTAGAAATGCATGCTGGGCGTTTCACTTATCGAAAAAGACTCCAAGTAAGTTAATTCTTTGTCAATCACAGGAATTGGATAATTCGATTTAGATATTATTTATTTAATTTATGGCACGCACAATCAAACGACGAGGACTACAATAGAGATCCATTTTTCCTTTTAGGTATGAACCCATAAAAAAATGCTACAGGACCTCGGGACGCTCTGACCTGTCAAAGATAAATGGTTTTTTGGTAGAAGGTCAAGCCTTCTTCGTTTTTTAGTAGAAGGGCTTGACCATTTATTTTGAAGTGGTCGCGTTTTGATAACTAACCCTACCATAGGAGGCGGTATTCCAAATTATTAATATAAAAGCTTCGTGGAAAGACAGAAAGCGTAAACCTTCGCTTTATCAGTTTAATAGCGCCTGGGGAAGTCAACATTTTATCGAATTCTTGTACGTTTGCCGACACGCGAGGTTTTCGAAGAATTTAGCTTGGTATGTGTTCTATATACACTTCGTAAATATACCGTTCAGTTAAACCATCACTGAACATATAGGATTGTGTATCAGATGATAGGTTCTTACTTGGACTACTCTAGGGTCCCTGGAGATATAATTGCCAAGAATGCAATGTTATTTAGCGCTATCAATCCAAGAATATAATGCCTATCTAAATGTTACTTAAAACTACAAATCCCAGCAACTGCGTGATGTCTAATATATTCTGCTCGTTCCCTACGAACGTCATTCATAAGAATCTCCCATCCCACTTTAAATTAGGGTAATTATGGGGATAAACTCCACATGACAGGCATCGTAACGAAGCTACGTTGTATGATTTTTTTTAAATCTATTGCTTCAAGTTTAAAGATCATAAAAATGTAGTTTCTTAATCTTTAAGCCTTTAACGGATCAAAAAGTAGTAAAAGCAAAAAGGCCACATTATATAACGTTTATACTATATAATTCTTTCGTTAAGTGAAAATAAATTTAAAATAAAAGATGTAAGTATAACAAAAATATTTAATCGTTAATTAATTCTCCATAAAGTAATTAGCTTTCTTTCTTAAGTATTAAAATATCAATTATTTGCGACGTCCCTGTACCGCTGTATTCGTTTCTTGCTTTCGGAGTCTTCAGCTAGTGCTTGTAGCAGTGAGTTACTTAGGAATGGATCTGAAATGTCAATTGGAGATTTAAAAAATTCCAATCCACTGTATTAATTTAATAAAAATTGACGTCTTCATGATCATGATAATTATTTCCAAAAAATTACAATTATTTCTCGAATACACTCAAATTCACTACAATAAGTTCAAATCAAACGGTGGCGCTAGTGTGTAAGTTTATTCTGTACCATGTAATATTAGATACTGATACATAGCAAACTCCTTCAAGGCCGAAATAGTAAAAGCGATAACCCTACAGATAACTCTGGAAGTAGGGCTTTCACCTAGTCGGACAATTCACAAGGACAAGTAACAAATTCACTCAACGTTTTTTGGCGCCCAACATGGGATCACTTAAATACTCACTTAAGTCTATAGTCTGCATTTCCAGTGTCTTGTCTCTGATCGGTGACAAAGAGACTTCAGGAGGCATAGATCCAAGCGCTGCCGTTTCAATAGTTACTGCACTGATGGACAAATCTACCGCCAATGTTAGCAGGAATATTCTAGAACAAAAGAAAAACAAAATAAATTTAATTTTAATAAATTATTATAATACAACGATGATGTGTGGATCTCATTGGCGTATTGGGTTCTGGTTTCTATTACGAAATCTATTCTCCGTGCTTTGGACCTCTCATTAAGCCGTTGTTACGGAAACTTCTTTAACCCCCTAAGCCACGTTGTTCCAGCATGGTAGAATTATGGTCCAAAGAACTCACGTGATTTAACTTATGTCCAAAAATTCCATTCGGTTGAAACTTACACTAAAATTACTGATTTTTAAAAATTCGAAATAGTACATAGCACAAAGCTAATTGGAATCACAACCTACAAAAAAATTTTGCATGCCGATTATTCCGCACTACGTAAATTAAAGGTGATTAACATTAATTATAACTCTTTTACTAACATTACTCAAGGGAACTTAAGAAAATTAGTTAAATAATTGTAATATTTAATAATTATTATATTAAACTTCAATAACAAAAAAAATATATATTTAATATTAGTAAATATTTTTTTAAAGTGTTTCTCTTTTTGAATTGGCTGATGTACAATAAAGATATGTTCTATTCTAACATCATACCTGTATGATAAAGAAGCCATAACGACTCCAAAATAAAGATATAACTTGGTAAACGTCTGGTCCCTGCTGCAGACACACTGAGCCAAGTCCGGCTAGAAAGCATTCACTCTTACTCAAATAATGTATAGAGATAATAAAACCACACGCAAAAAATATAAATGCAAAAGTTTGGCTATACTCATTTTGACAATAAAGTGGTAAACACCGATCATATTGCTTAATCATCGCTGCTTTACAAGGCGAGTATCGCCATGACACAGTGACCCTTCATTTTAGCTTCCGCTTTGCTATCTGAACAAATTAATGAATGTAAATGCTAGTCTCACAGTGACACAGGTTAAGCTTCTCAGAGGATTGTAAAAGTTCAGAATTTTCCAGCAACCGCCAAAGTGGCCTTTCACGAGTAGATAGACAAAACGAGTAAAATTCATATATCAATGTCGATAATCATTATAATTCATACATCAATACGATTTGATAGCTGACGTCAACAACAATTCAATTTAAATTTCTACAAGCAATACTTGTTTCGAGTACCAAAACTAAACAACTTTCGCCATGGTTTACCGTAATGAGTCAGTATAAATGAGTTATCTCGTCCTCTGTGGTGGTCCAGGAGGGACGATAAGCTGCTAGTCCCGGCTGTCACAGGTACCGTTTTTACCCCACCAAGCTTTACGGTTCAAACTCATGTGCTTCACTCAGGTACGAAGGTCTTTTTTAAGGAAAAGAATCCATATCCTGGCAGACGAAGTATCCATATTAGTAATCAAAGAAGCCGGAATACCCAATAAACTTTGCAGGAAGCAATTCACTAGGCCACCCCAGATTAAGTACGAATGTTATGGCCCAGCAGTGGGACGCTTACATAGGCTGTTGACGATGATGATGAAAATTAGTCTTTAAATCTTAAGTTTCTAGAAGGTAACCATAGCTATATTAATTTCAATTAAATATATTTGAGGGGTAAATAAACCCTGAAACGTAAACAGAACACCGGTCAGTTTTTTAATTATTTTTCGTTTGTCTAGCTATTTTTAGTCTGTGACAACGTGGGTCTTTCGAGATTTGCGCGCAGAATAAATAACCTATCATTCTCAGAATGGTTCTTATTTTTAGATCTGAGAAGCAATTATGGTTTATAGTTTTTATGGGCGCACTTAAAGAACTTTATAGATTTTTTAGTCTTTCAATTTATGTTTGATTATCATTAGTCGGTATGAAAATGTATAAAATATTGAAGAAAATATATCATTCCATTTTCGTACAAGTTTCAAGTTAAATTGATACTGTTGTTACTAAGATCTCAACATTACCAATCCACTACTAAGTTCAGGCCTCTTCGCTAGATTACTATTATACATTTTGAAACCTTTTTTATTTTACTCTCACACATTATATAGCCCAAGTAAAGCATCATTAAGAAAGAATTCCTATTTTATTTTTGACAATCCTTGACGTGAAAAACGTATTATCTACTCTATAAAATCCATATCAGTCACAGGAAGCCATGAAACTTGACTTCAAGTGAAATGTTGACAGTAACTTGACCGCCACTTGACGAAAGTCAGCAAACGCCTTATTTCGTTGCCATAGACACCATAACTGTGATTAACTTGTTGTGGTACTTTTTGTAAATCAATGTGTAATTCTTACAGCAAGCCAACTATTGCGAATAATCGAATGATGAATGAATTATTATATCAACATTTATCTGGGTATATCTACTTTAATAATACTAAAATTTAGTTTATTCAACATTTTTTCAAGACGTTTCAATCGCATTCAACGACAAATACATATTAAAAAGTAGTGTGAATAATCTTCCAAGTTAACAAAAATGCACATAAAATAAAACTTCTCGGACAAACTAAATTAAATTCATATAGAACACAAAAGGCACGTATTCCGCATCCAACAAAAATAGAATCACGTAAATCGGTTGAGAAATTTCGGTGTAATCGGTGTACAAACTTGGAAAAAACAATATTGAAATAGCAGAGTTAGGGAATAAAGTGTGTCCTATATTTTAAGGTAGAATAGTGTAGTATCTCTCTTTACCACAATGCCCCACCACTATTTACTATTATTCTTGCTTCTCTTGGTTAAAAGAGGTATGTATACCTCTTTACTACTAAACTTTATAATTACCATAAATTTCTTATTTTAACCACAAAATATTAATTGCAGGTCTGGTGAAGCTGGGAGTCCACTGCGTAACGGGCAAGAAGGTGGCAATTAAGATCATTAACAGGGAGAAACTGAGTGAATCCGTGCTTATGAAGGTACGAAAATTATAAACAAGAAGGGTTTATGATTATTTTAACCATAAGTCCATTGTCACGGAGAGAAGCAGAGAGGTGTGGAATGGAACGTTCACGCAAACGAAAATAGACCCTTTTCCCGTGTTTTAGAACAAAAACTAGTTTAACTTTCATGGCTGGTAATTCACAGCCACTATCCGCTAACGATTTGTGATTAAAATTACAAAAAAAAATGTGTTATCTTGGTACCTGGTTCTTATGATATATTTTTTACTATAATAAAACTAAGCGTAGTCTGCCGGTCATAAGCCTCCCAGCGATCTCCAAACCGATGGCTCCCGCGCTGTCGACATCCAGTGGTTTCTGGAGATCTTGATGTGATCGTCGATACACCTTCCGCTTCCGTCAATGCTTTTCACTTTATTTCATATAGATGTATTTATCTTTATACAGGTGGAAAGAGAAATAGCAATTATGAAATTAATTGAGCATCCGCACGTCCTAGGCCTCTCCGACGTATATGAAAACAAAAAATATTTGTAAGTATTATGGTAAATTAAGGTTTTTAAATTATTGACTAATATTATGGATTATAAATGGCCTTTTAATAGCTTTAGGAGGCTAGGACCTTGGTAAGCCTTGGTTCCTCAGGCCTAAAGCCGATACGGCTCTGTTAAATATCAAATCGTCTTGTAACCTGCTGACGGTTAGAGCCTGCGAAAGGTATTTAGTCAAGGGGAAGTGTTTATAATATGATAATGTACTCGCATTATTAAGCTAAGACAATTGCAGGGTAAATAAGCAAAGTTTTCAATCTATGTAGTACAATAACCAAAACACGTGACGAATGACGTCATTTGACAATTCTAAAATGGCTATCCTTTAGCATTTTTCTCGTCTAAGTCGATGTCGAAGAAGATCGTGTAAGTGTCAACTAACTTGACTATCCTAAAAGAGATTCTAATCTTATTGAAATGGAATGAGATAGATGCGAATACTTGAATTTAATGTAGTCCATGCACAACGGAATTGCTGTCACTGTCCACCTCCGTATTGCCAGTACATAAGGTGCTTTTTTAAACAAAACCGATATTATACGTTTGTTGGAAGTAATGCGTCTAGGATAATCAGCTTCTACGAATATTTCTGCTATAGTTTCAGAAAATAAGAATTATTATGCAATTATTCCATCACAGGTACCTGGTTTTGGAACACGTTAGCGGTGGCGAACTGTTCGACTATCTGGTGAAGAAAGGCCGCCTCACACCCAAGGAAGCAAGAAGGTTCTTTCGGCAAATCATCTCAGCTCTAGACTTTTGTCACAGTCATTCAATTTGGTAAGTACTCTTATGTGATTGTATGAATTTATTACATACTAGCTTCCGCCCGCGGCTGCCCTCTCGTGTAGTTTGGCCTGTCACAAATGTTTTATAACCTTTCCTGGTAAATGGATTATATAACATAAAAATAAGTTTTATTCATTACGGACCACCACATTCTTAGAAAGAAATAATAATTATTAAACAAGATAGTAAGCTTGTATCTCTAAATCCTGGAATTTTGTTACAGCCACCGAGATTTGAAGCCGGAGAACCTTCTTTTAGACGAAAGGAACAACATTAAGATAGCTGACTTCGGCATGGCGTCCCTTCAGCCTGCGGGGTCTTTGTTGGAAACGTCCTGTGGGAGCCCACACTACGCTTGTCCAGAAGTTATTAGGGTAAGTTTGGTTATGAAGACTAATGAATCTCATCTTCATCCACAGCTTATCCCACAGTTGGGTTGTGCCAGTATACAGCCACATTAGCCCAGTTCCAGTGACAGTGGTTTCCGTAACACCAACCACCAATGGCTTAGCGTGTCTTCAGAAGTATGGAGAAGCTTATGCAGAATGTAGATTGGGTCAATTTTTTGTCAGAGGTCGAATGCATTTACGCATCACCCCTACAGTACGGTGCCAACTGTAGGGGTATATGGGACTAGGGGTAGAGGCGATCCCCCACTACCCAATTAACATCCTCTCCGGGCTGACGATGACGACTCGTGCTCCGCTGGAAACATTTTACCGGTCACTTGTGGGCACTACCGTGCATCGTTTAAAACCGGTCCGTCATCGGAATCGACAACGGACCGCCGGTCTTGGAGACCAGACACCACCGAGTGCAATGCTCTATTGGCCCTAAAAAGGGCCTTTCCTCACTGTTCCTCCCGGGAAGTGTCAAGAGCGGCTCGACCTACGCCAACTAGGTCTTTAAAATAAATGAAAGAAATTAATCGGCTTAAATAAATAAAAAATAACATTTATAGGTAAAGGTATTTAATACACTTTCACACGACATAATAATAACAAATGTTACAAGAAAAATCTACTTAATTAATTTATTCGATAATTTACAACTCGAATAGTAAGTTACGGTTACTCGCTTAATTCATTTTCAAACGAAATAACTATCAACTAAATCATGAAAACCGTGAATACCGATAAATCCAAAAAAAATCTTAGCTAATTAAGTACTTTTTAGTAACTAAAATGTCAAATCGATTATATGAGAAGGGTGTCATTAAAATGCGAAGTTTTTTTTAAGTTATGACGCATTTTTTAGCCACTCAAATGGAGGTAGAAAACAAAATAAGATTATAGAAGAAAAATTAACTTCTAATATTATACTTAAAAAAATCTAACCCAATATATCCATTCATCACAGTCAAAACTTTGCACCAAACACTAAATTCTCAAACAAAGCTAACAGTAATGTTTACAGAAACTTCATTATCAATAAAAGTAATCCTAAATATAATATCAATGGAGTACAAATGTTTAAATATATCATAACTAGTATTACTAAAGGCCTTTTGGAGCTGTTTCCATTACCATAAAGCTAAGTATTCAATAAGTGTCAATACATTTTGTACTATGACAAAAATTAAAGATAATCATACTAAACAATGTTGATTAAGTGTGAAAATAAATGAGACAAAACTACTGTCTCATTTGGGCTTATCAAACAAAGTCAAGTGTAAGTGTAAGTATAAAGTGTAAGTATAATAAATAATAATCATCATGATCTAATTAATAAATTCGCCAATGTAAGTTTTCTTAAATTAAACAAAAACTGACAGAATTATTAGTTTGCTTCTATTTCTATTTAAATAAATGTAATTTGGATTAAATCAAATAAAGCCTACAAATTGTTAATTGTAGTTACAGATGATAATTATTTCTGTTTTAAATATGTAATTGAAATAAAATTTTGAAAGATTATTTGTAAGAAGTAATTGGATAGCGCTCAGGCGGTGATAAAGAAGCCATTTCAACAATCATCTTTTAGTTAAGGTTTTTTTTGCTAGTCATCATCAATTCGTTGCTTCTTACTGGTGTTCGAAGGTGTCTGTGGTGGTGAACAACCTGTATCCCTTCGCTTACCAGAATGTCTAGCACAAGTATTACCAGATAATCTAGTAGAATAAGACTCCCTCTCTTTATTAGGTGAAAACTGTTTTAACATCTCCACATCATTAAAGATAACTTGAGCTCCACCACCACTAGTTGGTACAACATCACCTTTATATAGCTTTGTTTCCAGTTCACCATCCGTGTCCTGTTCTTGTGAAATCAAGCAGTATTTAGAAATCTTCGAGTTAGCAATATCTTTGACTGTTTTCAACTGGTTAACAACTTTGCAATTTGAAATGCTTGGCTTCATCACAGTTCCCATAGGTACTATTTTATTTGGTGCATGTTCTACCCATCCACGACCATCTGCTGATAATGAACGACGATGTCTTGGGTTAGAAACAGCTATTCCTCTTCTTGAAGATACAGGTGTGTCTTTAGTTTTAGAAGTAGAACTAAATGGAGTTAACAGATGCGCTGGTAACGCTCTAGGAGTCGATCCAGGTGTAAAATCTCTTGTCTGTGCTCCAAAATCACCTGTACTCTTTGGTACTATAATTTCATTGTCACCTCGTTCTAAATGCAAAGCTTCTGCAATTATTCTCAAACGATTTTCCTTCTCTTCATTAGCATTCCTCAATCGTTCCTTCTCACTGTTAATTTCTTTAGCCTTCTCATGTTCAGCGGCTATTTTATGATTGTATTTCCTCTCTAAAATCTTCTTCTGTTTTTCTTTCTCCAACTTGTTCTGACTTAACAATAAATCTTTTTCTTGCAACTCTCGTTTCAAAGAGGAAGTGTACTCTGTCATCTCATTGAGTTTTCTTTGATGTTTCAAAGACGTATTCTCAGTAGCTGTTAAACGTTCTTCCAAGGCTCTGACTCTGCGTTCAGCTGCTGCAAGCTGCCCTCGTAAAGAAACATTTTCACTTTTGATCTCCATTGAATCTTTTTCTAAATCTAACAAAGCAGATCGCAGTCTCTCATCTTTAATTGCTTTACATCTTTTTAATGCCTCTCTTCTTGTTATCCTCATCTCTAAATGAGCTATAAGCTCTTTTACTATGTGTGCAGATTGTGGAGTATTCAGTTCTAAGCTTGGAAAATCAGGCCCAAGGCTATAGACCAGGCCAAGATCAATTTCCAAATCTTTTGCTTCAGGATGGATGATATTGTCACGAGCTGTATTGAAAAGTCTGTTGGCTTTACGACGGCCTGACATGAGGCCAATTGAAGAAGCTATGTTATTAATCTGTGGCTTCGCAACCTCAACTTCAGAAGCCATCTCAGCAAAACGCATAACTTGGATTGTTTCATCATAATCATCAGCTCCAGGATTAGCACAAACAACCATGCGTACTTGCCCTTCCCCTTCAAAGAAGTTTTTGAACAAATGTGTTATTTTTGATTCACGATATGGCACCATATTTTTCATATCATTGCTTTGGTTCTCTCGCAATACTTCTAGACATGTTCGCAGTGTCATTAAAGACTTGTTGATATTTCCCGCTTCTCTTAAACGCTGTCCGGTGTTTTTAGTTCTGTTTGTCCGCTCACTACCAGCTAAATCAACTAAACTTAGCTGGCTAATTGACAGAAACTTTTTATTTTGTATAACAGCTTCTCCCATCTCATCTACTGGTGCCTGAACCAATCTTATTGTAAAAACTGAGTGACTACGGCTCGATTCTGCATTTAAAGTTGTGTTTGCCATTCTTTTTCTTTTGAGACCTAAATAAAATGCTTCAAATGCTTCTTCAGCTGATTTTATTTCTATTTCAGTGACTCCATGTACATACATGTTGTGTGCTGCATCTTCTCTTATTAATTTAACAGGTAGACTCTTACTTATTGGTCCTTCTTCAAGCAAATCAAACACACTATTATTATAAATCTCAACATAAGTTACAAACACAGCATACTGGTTATCCTCATTGATACCCTCCACTTTTGTAACATCCCTTGAAGACATAGCTAAATCTGGATTTGAATTATTTTTTTTGTTACTTTTGAACTTGTGTAGTTCCTGCTGCCTTTCCAACATGGCTTCGGCTTCTGATTGAATGTCAAACATGTTCATTTTATCTGGTTTGAAGACATACTTATGCGCTTGAAAGTCATTGATAGTTTTAAAGATTATATTCAAAGCTCTTGGCAATATGCCACAATTAAGTGGTTCGCCTGTCATGGTGAATGTTTTGCCGCTCCCAGTGACTCCGTAAGTGAATAATAAGCCGTTTTTACCCTTTACTAAGCCTTCAACTAAAGGCAAAGCGACTTTGTCGAACACTTCTTGTTGGGATGTTTCTGGCGGGAATACCTCCTTGAAAACATATTCCATAGTCTTGTTATTTTCATTTCTGTAGCTTAGAGAGGTCGTCGGAGGTGTCAGAAGTACTGCCGTAGCTGAAATTATCTTCATACATGATATATCCGTTTCTTTTTGCATGGGTCTCAACCGACAATAAACATGTACGGGATCTCTGTCGCCACCACATAAATTCTGCTTACTTCTAGCCGGCGTTCGAACATCGTTCAATCTCTGCTTAGATTTAGCCGATTTCATTTGGATTTTTAACTAAAAAACACTAATTTCACGAATTAACAAAAATTGTTTTCAACGGTTGGCCGAGAAATCAAAGCAACGGTCGTTCGAAAAAATTAATATAAAGATTCCGATTAAAAAATATTAAGGTATCTCTCTCACACAAATGAGAAAATCTATTAACTTCTCACGTTAGCATTGACAGTGATAATCATTTAAATTTGGTTGGGTTAGCTACCTTTCAAAAAATGACTGCTGACGCAAAGGACGGGAGTGTTGCTAAAATTTACTTCTATTACCAATTTTAATATTTTATTTATTTAGCACATTAATACTACTTAACGAATTTTAAAAATTAAAGTAATAACCTCCGAACTAAACTGCTTTTCACAAAGACATTAAAAAAATAAGCGCATAGGCCTATAGGTTGCAGGATTGTTTTCGACTTTCACCATTCTGTGTGCAATGTCAATTCAATCGCTCGACGGAATGTATGTAGTCTAACATTTCTGCTAGAAAAATGACCACGGGCTTGAGAGATTATAAAAACATATGATAATAGAAGGCCTGAGTTATTTCATATTTTCAACACATTTTGGTTTCAGTATATATAATATTATTTACCCTTACATTACGGGAAATACTATAGGCTGGTATTATAATAATATGCGTTTCGTTACAGATATTTTGAAATCATTTTATCTAGCATTTTGTTAAATTCAAACTATAAAAAAATACATTTAATATTGTTTGTTTCAATTGAAATATATTTATTTATGTTAAATACTACAAAGAAATAGTTTTGGAAAGGTTTGTTAATGGAAAATGTGAAACAAAAATATGTAACGAAACGTAATTAACGTAAGATGAAATTGTTTGTTTTGGTTTGCTTTTGATAGAGTTGTTGATGAGAAAAATGATTGACTCGTATTTTGGGATTGGGAAAAGTTGAGTGTTTGACACAAGGTGTTTTCACAGTTTTTCCTTTTTTTTTCAGTGATTTTCGAGTTTAAACCCTCTGTTGACTTATTATTATTACTTATTTACGTTGGTGGCGGTATTATTCGTTTAGTGGATGTAAGTAATTGTTAATTTATTCGTAGTTTAGATATGTCGGATCCTCCCGACCCGGGAGGAGGTGACAATGGACCATTTGTTCAACCCTCTCCTACATTATTCTCTCAATCTTCACAAATGGAAGTAGATCAGAGCATTCAAGGAACTCGAAAGCGTGCTCCTATCGAATCAATTGCATCACAACCACCTAAAAAGACCAATACGTCCCAAGCTTCCCCATCAATACAGTCCTCTTACACCAAACCTGAATTTTTAAATACTAAAAGTAAGTTCACAGCTGAAGATAAAGCACCCTTTATTGTCCATGTTAATAAGCTTATTTCAGATCCTGCCTCTGGCACCGCATTGCGACCAATTAAATTTGGGCACTTTTTATTCCATAATAATATTAAAAATGTTGTATGTGATGGTGTCAAGTTAATAGGTCGGAATAGAGTCTCGGTTGAATTTAAATCTTATCTAGATGCTAATAGTTTCTTAGATCACCCAGCCCTACCCAGATCCAAGTATGAAGCAATTATCCCAAGCTACAGTATCACCAGAATGGCTATTGTCCGTCAAATACCTGTAGAATGGACCCTTGAGGAACTAGTACAGTCGATAGAAGTTCCTACTGGTTTCGGTGAAGTTATAAAGGCTCGTAGACTCAACAGAAAGAGCATAGTCGATGGCACACCCAAATGGACCCCTACTCAAACTGTTGTACTTACATTTTCTGGCCAAAAGTTACCACCTCATGTATACTGTTTCTTTGCTTCGTTACCACTCGAAACATATATACTTCCTACAATTCAGTGTAATAAGTGTTGTAGATTTGGACATACTCAAGCACAGTGCAGATCACAGGCTCGTTGTTTTATATGTACCCAACCTCATGAAGGAATTTCATGTAATAAAGATATCCCAACATGCCTTTACTGTACCGGCCCACATAGGTCAAATGATCCATCCTGCCTAGAGCAGTCTAGACAAAAGCAAATAAAACTTGTAATGTCTCAGGAAAGTGTCTCATATTCAGAAGCTTCAGCTAGGTTCCCTCAGGTCAGGAGATCATTTGCTGACGCAGTCAGATCTACAACTTGCAATCAAATATCCTCCCTTCCACCTCTTACCACCACTCCACCTCTTACCACCACTCCACCTAATACTCATTTAAATAACTCATCATACCGCAAAACTTTGTTTATTCCTAGACAACCACATCAGCCTCCTCCCCTGGGTATGATCGAGATGCACACAGAGAAATTATAGCAACACCCAGATCCCAACTTGAAAATGGATGTGCCCTCTTATCTGAGACTCCAACTACCAATGATAACCTTATAGACCTATTACTATCAACTGCCATTAATATCCTCAGTAGATTTAATGACTCCAGTTTACCGAACAATGTCCGTGATCAGTTGTCCCAGCTCCTCTCTATTACCGGTCCCAATGGCTCCTATACTTCAATGGAACTGTCGCAGCAGCAAGAATAAAAAAAATGAAATTTTATATTTAATAAATAAATACTCTCCCATTATTTTTGCCATCCAGGAGATGCGACTCAAGCCTGGTTCTCATTTTCGAGTTCCAGGATATTCATGTCTCCGTGATGACAGGAGTGATGGGCATGCAGGTTCGGCCCTCCTTATTTCGCGAAAAAATATCTTTACACAAATAAATTTACCTTCTCACAGTGAATCCATCAATGCAGTAGCATTGAGGACTACAAATATATCCTTCCTCTCAGTATATATTCCTCATCCTAATAATTCATGTCTCACAGAGCTACAGTCCATCCTTGCTTCAATTCCTCCTCCAATTATTATGATGGGAGATTTTAATATACATCACACTGCATGGGGCTCTCATCATTGTGACTACCTGTCTTCTGCTTTCTTAGACCTGTGTGATAACTTTAACTTATGCCTCTTGAACGACGGCTCTCCTACCCGTAGGGTTCCCCCTTCCCAAAACCAGAAAAGTGCGGTAGACTTATCTTTGTGCTCTCCTTCAGTATCTTCCCGCATTCAGTGGTCAATTATCCCCAATTCACATGGAAGTGATCATTTCCCCATAGTGATTGAAATAGAAACGTTGGGCTCATCCCGTCCTGACATAAGTGGCATCCCACGCCCCCATTTAAAGTACAATCTTGCTAAAGCAGATTGGAGTCTATTCCGCTCCACACTGGACCAAGAACTAACCAAAATACCAGAAAGTAACTTGACCAATGTCCATGCTATGTATGTTAAGTTCAGAGATGCGGTATTAATGGCAGCCAGATGTTCAGTACCCACAAAAAATATCTTCAGACAAAAAACCCCTTCTCTGCCTTGGTGGGACTCTGAGTGCTCTAAAATTTGTAAAGACAGGAAATCAGCAGAGTTAAAGTATGCCAAATCAATGACAGAGTCCAACTATTTACAGTTCCGTGCAGTTTCAGCTAAAGCAGTAAAACTCCTGTCTGAAAAGAAAAGAGCTGGCTGGCTGAAATTTTGCGAAGCACTCTCTCCAAGCTCCCCCCCTTCAATGGTTTGGAACAATATAAGAAGATTCCGAGGCTCTGTGTCTAGCACTGGCAACATCACATCTAATGATATCAGAGAGTGGCTCGAACCCTTTTGTCTTAGGTTGGCCCCCACATCTGTCCCCACCCTTCCAGAGGTAACTTTATATCAAGATACTTCTGGCATTCCTCTATGTGAGTTTGATGCCCCATTTTCTCCCGAAGAGCTATCATCAGCACTCAATGGTCTGAAAGATACATTCCCAGGAATTGACGGAATCCCATACTCCTTTCTTGTTAATAGCAGTCCCAGCACTAAAGACAAGTTCCTCTGTATCCTAAATAACATCTTTCTGTCTGGGATTCCCCCAGAAGAGTGGAAGTCTCAGATTATTATACCCATTCTGAAGCCCGGTAAACTTTGCAATGACCCAAACGGACATAGACCTATCGCACTATCTTGCACAATGGCAAAAATATTAGAACATTTAATCAAAAACCGTCTTGAATGGATAGTTGAGCACAGAGGTATTCTAACCAAAACCCAATTTGGGTTTCGCAAAGGCAGGTGCACTATGGACAGTCTCAGTATTATTGTCACGGACATTTGGATAGGCCTCTCCAAGCGCGAGTCTGTGGTCGGAGTATTTCTGGATGTTTTATCTGCCTATGATAATGTTTTGCTTCCAATACTCAGGCAAAAACTGCTCAATCTGAGTATACCTGTGAGGCTTGTAAATCTTATCTCTAATTTACTTTCGACTCGTACCATCCAAGTGAGTGTAAACAATAGACTTCTCACATCGAGAACCACCTGGAAGGGTTTGCCTCAGGGTTCAGTCCTCAGTCCACTTTTATATAGCCTGTACACATATGACCTTGATTTAACAGTGAACTCATTTTGCAATATATTACAATATGCTGACGATCTTGCTCTTTACATATCTGCAAAGGATGTTATGACTGCCTCTACACGACTCAACACCGCCATGTCATACCTTGGGGATTGGCTTCACGACCACGGATTGTCTCTATCCGTTTCCAAATCAAGTGTGGTTAACTTTACTCGTTTGAAGACCTCTCCTGATGTGAATATTATGTATGACGGTGAATCCATCCCACAGAAAGATACTGTCAAATTCTTGGGAGTGATGCTTGACGCCAGGATGACAGGAGTTCAGCAGGTTGCGCATATCACGAAAAAGTGTGAAAAAAATATTAACATCCTCCGGTCTGTATCAGGCTCATGGTGGGGCGCACACCCGTTCTCACAGAAACTGATTTACAATGCACTGATACGCAGCCACCTTGATTATGGGTCCTTTTTACTTGAACCATGTCTCAAATCATCCCTGCACTCCCTGGACAGAATCCAGTCCAAATGCTTACGTATTATACTGGGGGCTATGAAATCCTCACCCATCAATGCTCTTCAGGTGGAATGCTGTGAAGCTCCTCTTTCAATAAGAAGGCAATACCTCTCAGATAATTTCTTCCTTAAAATTGTTCAAAATTCCAGACACCCTCTCATAGAAAAACTTCATCAACTCTCTGAATACATTTCATTTGATAAATATTGGAATCATAAAAGTAATCCGTGCCTGTTCAACAGTTTTGTTAAATTCATCCGACTTCCCAGCCCTGTTTATCAGTGTGTACTAAATCCTCTATATGAGAACTCTTTCCATTCTTTAACCTTTCAGCCTAAAATAATCCTTGATCTCGATATAAATAAAGGCAGCCCCATTGCTAACTCCCAGTTACAGTTTCACATAAACACCCTCTGGAATAACTGGCTGGTTATGTATACCGATGCTTCAAAGATTAATGAAGATAAATGTGTGGGCGCGGCTGTATGGATTCCCAGATACAAAATTATATTAAATTTCAAGTTGCCTCCTGCCTCATCTATATTTACTGGAGAAGCTACTGCCCTGTTGGAAGCTCTCTTATATGTGGAATCTCATAAACTTAATAAAACTATCATCTTTTCAGATTCCAAAAGCTGCCTCCAGGCTATATCATCTAATCCCTTCCGATCTAAAAATAATTTCCCACTCATCCTCAACATCAGGAGTGTTCTTCATAGATGCGTTCAGCAAGGTCTTCTAGTTTGCTTGGCTTGGATCCCCAGTCATTCAGGCATAGAGGGGAATGAATTAGTCGATTGTATGGCGAAGGAGTCTATTACCAGTGGTTGTACCTCACATCTTAAAGTGTTCTCTCATGACCTTAAATTAATGTCCAAACATCAGATGATTTCTGCTTGGACTACTAAGTGGAATGAGTCCCGCAATGTTGTGGGAAAATTTTATTCCGACATCCAACAATTAATTCCAAGTAAACCCTGGTACTTTAAATATAAAAAGATTTCCAAAACTTGCACCTCTACAATCTGTCGACTAAGGTTAGGACATGCATGCACACCGGTACATTTGGCCAAAATAAGGGTCAAGGACTCTTCTTTATGTGAATGTGGATTGGACGAAGGAACAACAGATCATATTTTCTTTGAATGCTCTAGATACGCCATCTCTCTTTATGATCTGCTCCCTCCATACATCCCCAGACCAATTAACTTCAAATCCCTACTTGTACATGTCAATTCTCCATTTGTTACAGTTCTGTGTGACTATCTAACGACCAATAAAATTAGATTATAAGTCGTTTGTCCTCATTAACCTATTAACAAATTTACTATATATATTTGTGTGTGTCTTTTTTTTTCAGATAATTCAACAGTTCTACATTTAACCTCTCATACACAATTAATATACCTTGTGCAATCATATCACTTTGCCCAGATAGTTTTTATAAAATATATACCTAAGCAGAAAACTCGATACTGGCGGAATCTATTAAGAAAGCGCCATAAAACCCCAAAGAAGAAGAAGAAGATGAGAAAAATTATTTATTTACGAAAAATTTACTTCAGGGTGAAAAATATGATGGTCGCCGGGCAGACGTTTGGTCTTGTGGAGTTATTCTTTACGCTTTGCTGGTCGGAGCGCTGCCGTTTGATGATGATAATTTACGTCAATTATTGGAAAAGGTAACTTGTATTTCATTCATTTATGTTTCTTAAATAACGATGTTTACAGAATATTTTCGTATATCTTACGCACATTTATATGGGCTTACATCTTGCCAAAAGGTACTCTTTTTTGTCTACACTAGGTCTTTTGTCCACACGTCTTAGTTTTGATTAACATTTCATACTTTAAAAAAATTCTATTGTTCTTCTATTCTTACTATAATACATTTAATTTGTCTCCATTGTGTAGAAATGTTTTTGATTCTCATTCCAGTGTAGTTTTTGATTCCATGGACTTTCTAATAATAATTTTAGATGTTTTATAGATGTATGATTCCGTTTTTCAGGTGAAAAGAGGTGTATTTCATGTACCACACTTTGTTCCACCTGACTGCCAGCAACTGCTCCGTGGGATGATTGAAGTAAATCCAGAGAAAAGGATGACGGTATGTATGTTAAGCAGATATTAAGGATATTTAGGTGTTTTTACCTGTCTGAGTAGTAACTACTGATTTTTTAATCTAAATAAATATCTTATTTCTTCTACATAAAAAGGTTACATTCATTTCATATGTCTATGCTAATTTTTTTAAGCTGAAGAGTTTGTTTGGTTGAATTCCTGAGATTAGCGCAATCTCAGGAATTACTGATTCAAATTTCTTTTGGTTAGGCCATTTTTTGAGGAAGGCTATAGGCTATAAAACAACACACTACAGTCAATAGTAGCTGAACATCAATGAACAATCTTGCAAAAACAGAAAGAAGTTTCTGGAAACATGATGTTATTCCTTATCAAAATCTTAAATGTAACCTAGTATATGTATGACACTATTTATGAATGTTCTTATTTTTCGACATCCATGCTAATGAAGTCGTGGGTACAGCCAGTTCTATAATGGAGCATTAAATAATTTATGGCTTATTTTTGTTTGTTTTCTAAGAATAATATTTATTAATATACACATATAAGAAAATCAAGCTAATGGACAAATGAAATACGACTGAAATGGACAATTAAATATTAAACAAGAACTTAAAATTGATCTTACATATATGTGGCAAAATCAGATTTTTTTTTATTTGAAGTCCTCTACTGCAATATAAGCAGTTGGTAGGTACTCACTTGTGGTATCAGTTGACTATATCTTATATATAAAAATGAATTGATGTTTTGTTGTCATGTGATAATGTTGATTCTTGTGTGTTCTTTTTGTATGTAACTTTTCCTCTCTTTGTGTCTGCTCTGTATACACAACAAGCTTGTATTTAGTTAACTATAAAATTTACAACAAAAAATCCATTTTAAATAATTAAATTTTATTGTGCTGCTCCACGGATATGAAATGGGCCTGAGCCAGAAATTCAGGCATTTCTTTTTCTTTCAGTATTATTTTACCCAAATTGATAAGTAATCTCCAACCTCACCTATTATAAAATAAAGATTTTTGATTTCCTTTGATATTGAATAATATTTTTTATTTATTTTTTAAATTATTTCTCCCAGTTGGCAGAGATAACTCGACATCCATGGGTGACTGCTGGTGGACGAGGGGAGTTAGAACAGGAGCTACCCATGATGGAAGTGGTTCAGACCCGAGTTTTACCATCAGCAGACTCTATAGACCCTGATGTGTTACAGGTATGTCCTTTTTCTTTTATCTGTGGTAACATAGCAAGGTTTTAACATTGGGAATTGAAGAGTTTGGTTTACTGTTTTCAAAATGGCCGCCGAATGCAAACTAAGTTATTCTCTGCTCTAAACTCAGGTTCCCAAGATAAATGCTATCAAAGTTGTTAGTAATACTAATTTTTATTTATGTTTAAATATTTAGAAAACTAAATATTAATCTTGATATCTAGGGTGAAGTATGAATAAAAATTAATTAATTTATATAATTTATTACAGGCTATATGCAGTCTGGGATGCTTCAAACAACGTGACAAACTAATACAGGAACTTCTAAGTCCACAGTGAGTACTTATTTTAAAATGTACTGTTTTAGGTAAGAGTATATAAATATTAGGTCGGGGAAAAGTCTTTTCGCATATAGTATGTATAAACTTGTCATAAAATATCTGGATTGCATGTACTATTTCAATTTGCCTGAATTTCATAACATTAAAAAGGTGACATTTTAAAAAAAATTTGCTATTTTTCATTTGTTTTTCCTTCTGTCAAAATGAGGGAATGGAATTAGATACATTTTATTGTGTAGATATTTATATCTTTATATTTTGTATAAAATCGATACCAATTTCGAAGTATGTGTGTGTGACAACCGGTAGTTGTACAATTTGTCTTATGTTTATTTGATTTACAGCCACAATACAGAGAAGGTGATATATTTCCTGTTATTGGAGAGGAAGCGCCGTAGACCAGCGAGGGATGATGAGCCTCGGCCGCCGGCGCCGGCCACCCCGGCTGACCCTCCTAGGAAGAGGCTCGACACTTGTAGGGTGAGACATGTGTTAGCGACTGGCTGACATCCATAATCCTCTTTATATAAATTTATGTTATAATATTATATTTTTTGACAGCCAGCGTTAAAAAATATGATATTAAAACTTTTTTCATGTAGATTGATGGTGTCAATAGCGTGTTGATTAGTTTTATTTAATTATACTTGGTTTTACCGTTTGCCTCGTGTTTCCTTACTTCCACATTACAGTCAACAAAACGGTAGCTATCAACATGATATGCTAATAACGTTACAAAGTATATTTGAAATATCAGACACTCAAAATCAATCAAATCAAATCAAAAATATCTTTATATCTTTATTAACTACACGTAGTTTTTTAGAATGTGTGGGTCTCTTCTTTTAAGTTTAAGAAAACCTGTATTAGCAAAGTATAACAATTATGGCTGTAGTTACAGTATGTAGTTACAATATATTTACTATCGCAATGTGTGTGTGTATGTTTTTATATATTATTAGACACTCGTACAGAATTACATTAGGCTAATAAGTAAAATGTATTAAGTCAATTTATTTCTAGGAACTTTAAAGTAAAAATGTATTTATTTAATTCTTATTGCAAATATAAAGGTACCATTTGTGGATTTAATGCCATTAGGCATTCTCTACTAGTACTGCTTTAATAAGGAAGGATAATAAGAAATACGCTTAACATAAAGATTGAGTGGACAGTACCCTTAGCCAGAGGTCCCGTGTTCGAATCCCGGTAGTCGCAGATATTTGTATGATAAGTACGAATATTTGTTTAGGAGTCATGAGTGTTTGTATGTTTATTGTATTACTATCCATTTATCTCGTTATCTAGTATCAATAATACAAGCTCTTAATGATGCCTCCTGCGGGGTAGATAATTTTATGTGAGTGTGAGTAATATTATTATTATTTATTTATTATTAGTAACTAATTAACATATGGATGTACTAATTTTTCTATATAAATGATATAATTAAATATATTAATAATAAAAATTAAATTAATCTCAAATGCGACTCAACTTGACTCAAGTGGTTTTTAAAAAATTCAGTATTACTTCCAACATTCTGAGTTTTAGTCTAGTGAGTTGTAAGAGTCCTGTGTATCAAGTTGAATCTTCAAAATTAATACTTTTTAAACTTATCGTTCCACTGTTATCTCCTGAGTTGCCCAATTCCACTTTTGGTGTTCTTAAACCTCCAAGGTGATCAAAATTCACATGTTATTTTTTTTTTATTATTTTTGATATCTCCTGAGTGATCGAATTCCCCTTTCATTCCTTTCATTACAACAGTGTTGGATATATTCTAAAGTCGCCGTGTGACATTTATGTCATGATAGAGAGTGATATAAATAAATATATATTTTTGGTGATTGTTACCGCCACGTACTGTCATATGAAGAGACTTAACTATTGAAAGTTTAGTTCGCCAATTTACCACTTACGGCGCCACGGTTGCAATTATGATCGTGCAAAAATTACTGTATTGTATTGTCACCTTATACGAGTAAAAGCTTTAAATCGTTTACGAGAATTTAATTTATACGTTACCTAAACACAAGCGTTAACAGTGAAGTTATTAATCTTTGTCTTGGGGCTTAGTGTAGTAATATTGCATGTCATTGACAAATGTAAATTAGCTGTTAAGTTCCTAAATAACAAGTTGTTTCAATAACTTGCAGGTGAACGGTCAGTCAGCACATTTCGGACAAATCAGTGAAGGTTCCCCAATAACTCCTCGGCGGTCACAGTTCAGGTACGAACGACAGATTTTCACAATAAACTATCAGTTTATTTAATTTTTATTAAAAAGTAATAACTTATTTTTAAGTGAATAAGTGACCATTGACATCGGCCCCTCATTCATTCCGATTCAATTAGTAAGGGCGCAGAACAATTTTAAGATAAATCAGGTTAGGTTTGTGCCCACAAATAGAAATTAGAAACGTCAATATTGAAATGAAAGAGAAGGAAGTGCTATTTTTGCACGTTGTCTTAAACTTTTAATTTAAATTGTGCATAAACTATTGTACTCAGAAGCACTGACAGTCTTATTTGAAAAACGAAATATACAAACGAATTATCGTATTTTGACAATTAGTTTTTTTGTATTTTTTACATTGAAGACGCACGGTTTCTTTTATGTTGGGGTATTAGACTAGATATACTTTAAATATAGTTAACTTAGAGAACTTATTTAGAATCAACATTAGTGATGTCACGCTTCAAAACTAAATTAGAGTCTTCCGCCTCCTTCATTCCGATACAATAGAAAAGAGATGATTTTTAGAAACGTTGATCTTTCCACTTGAAACACGAGGTGTTTAGTTTAACAACACCAAACTGAATATGTAAATTGAAAGCGGTTGCCATAAAAGGTTGAGGTTTAACGTGTACGATATAAGGTGGACCTTAAGAGGCGGCTCCCACAATACGATTATCTATAGAACTTTGTGACAGCTTCAGGGATCAATATCCCTTACCCCGCTCCATTTTATGTGTATAGCTCAATGAAGGATAAATACGTTAAATTCTCTAAATGTACATAGTTAAATGAACGGTTGTTTTAAACTATAAGTGACAATAAGGCTGACATATATCTCGTTCAACGAATCAATGCGTCAAGTCTTATTTGCACAGGACTAAGGTAGTACTAGTTTACTAGTACGATGCGCGGGCGCAAATGCGCTCGTTGGCACTCTAAATTCTAATAGTTTTCGTAATCGAAACTAGACCGCTGGAAGTATTACGCCAGCGAACTCCTCGTAGAGTAGTGAATAGTATTAGTGTTGTAATGAGCGTCTGATTGAGGGCAGGTTTGCCCGTAGCAGGTCCGCTTCCGGCAGACGACCGGAAGGTAGGAGCTCACCGCAGCTTCCGGCCAGCCCGCCAGGTATGGGACATGTCTTCTATTGTTTATGTGACTTTTTTATTTATTCTTAACACGGTAACTCTTGGACTTCACCTCACTTTATGGTAGGTTAAGATAAGGCCGAAATATAAGCAATCTTCACCCGGATTCCTCTACCACAGAGGAACTGGCTATCTGACCTCCAACTGCCGGAACACAACAATGGTGATAACATTATTTTAATGGCGGTAGACTTACGTAAGAACGTGGTAGCTAGCCAGCCTGACTTAGATAAAGCTTTACCACCAACCAGACCGAGCAGAAAATTTCTGATCTTACTGGAAATTGAAACCTCCAGATCTGAAGTTGGTCTTATCAGCCACCAGACCATAAAGGTGATTAAATACATAGGTACATCTGATTTTAGTTTATGATTAGAGCAACCGAAGATTCTTTTGTTTGTCACTACAATATCAGTGTCTGTCAAATTTGACATTAATAATAAAATATAAAAATAATTTTAAAATTTAATTTGAATTACTCGTGAGTATTCTCAATACAGACGAGCTAAGACTCATAGTGAAGTCTTTACGGTTTTGAGGTTTTAAAAAGACCGCCAATTTTTTGAAGGATTTTGCTCTTTCATCAAAACAAAAACTATTCCGTTATAGATGGCCGTGAAAGTGGTATAAAGTGTGAACAATGTTTGAAATAGAATATTTGACCAACGAAATTATATTTCTCTGGCAATATTATCTTTAATTTATTGAAGTAATTTAGATCTCACTGGTAACAATTGTATACGCCCTACTCATAGAACTTTTTGCTGGAATTTTAAATTTAATTATTTAAATTTAATTTACATTGTACATATGTATAATTGTCGGACTTAATGCCATTAGGCAGTCTCTACCAGTCAACTAGAGTTGAGTACAGAAAAGTTAAATGTAGTGATTAAATAATTAGATGTAAGCTTAATAGAACGATATTACGAATAGAACGAGAACTATATTAACTTAATTAGTATGGCTTGAGTTTTCCCGATACTGAAAAAGTTAGCAATAAGGGCTATTTTACAATATCTTAACTATTAGTCCAATATTTCGTAAGTTCAAGATTGATTCGTTTAAAAAGAATGCACCACTCAAAATCAATTAATTTCACTATAGCAGGTCACACTCCACATAGAGTTTCATCGCTAGGGGGAACTCCCGCTACGCCCGGATCGCCTTTAGGTAAGATATCTGTCCCTTTCTCTCTTAATTTCATACTCATCCATCTTTTTCATCAAATTGCGCTTACGCATATTACAAATGATTAATTAATTATTTCATTTAATAAATGGCGATAAAAATAAAATTTTAAATTTGTTTCTAGTTGACCATGTGGGTCAACTCTTGATCACCTACAAACACCTTGAACGCCATTTATTAAATGAAAAATGTCAGTTTTGTTCAAACTTTGAGTTTTCTTTATTTCGTGGATTTTTTAGGTGTTACTTTATCATTATTATTTTTTTAAACCACGCCTGTATTGGAGCGGAGAAAACTTAAAAATAATTGTTTTCTCGCGTTTTAGCGAGACTAACTATTTTTATATATCAGAAAAGAAGAAGAATATGTTCTTGTCATTCATTAACTCATTTTAGTGATTAAATATATAAATGATGCTTACAAGCCATACATGAAGTCACTGTAATTTCTATGATGTCTGAAAATCCATGGATTTTTGTATTTTCATCGCATAGACCCTGCGAGCGGGCCTACCATCTGACATTGTTGACTCTTCGTAATGTGAAATAAATAAACTTAATTATTATTACAGCATCACCCTCTATAAGGGAACATCACCATCAGCGTGCAAATTCGACTGGACCCACTATAAGCCTCAATATAAGTGAGTATAATAACATTAATAATGCGAAAACTAATTTAAAAAATATATATTGTTGCCTACAAATGAAGTAACTGAGGTCTAAAGTTGGTGTTACGATATATGCGTGGTCTACTGTACTTGTGTTAAATAAATAAATAATAGTCCCGAAAAAACTAAACGAAAGAATGTATCTTGTTGAGTATTTTCTCAAACGCGATTCGAAACGATCGATATCGTATTGATACTGTCGTACTCGCGTTAAAAGATGATTTATTCTTAATTTCTATAGTATAATAGTTGTTGTTAACAAGTATTAGATTAAGTTCAAGTTAAAAAAAATGGTTTCAAGGATTCTTTACGGAATTGAGGTTTCAATTGTATACGTTTGATGCGTGGACGCAATATCAATGATCTCGTGTGAATCGCGCTATGTGAAAACTCCCTTAGTCCCTGTGATGATGTACAGAGGACTGCGCTTGAAGTGTAACAAGTCTGAAAATGACGCTTATTGCAACGGGACATGATACCCACAAATGTCAGAAGGTAATGCTCGATCAGACGTTTACATGAAGGAAGTTTCAGATTAAAAAAGGTATTACTGTAAGAGATGGAGTCACGTAAATATAGTCTTAGAGACTGTCCTTTCCTTTGCTTCTGGTATTTTGTTTTTATTTATTTTATTTATTTAACTATATGTACACTCAAAGATATTAAAAGGACACCAGTGCGAGCATGGAACTATTGATAAACCAAATTTGACAATTAAACTCGATATAATTGACATTATTCGACAATTAATCGATGTCGGCAGCATGGAACTTTTTTTATCAATCAAACGATAAAGTCGACAAATTTTATCGTCTTAGTCGATAAACCTCGACAAACTTAGCATGGAACTTTTTTTTGACATATTTGATAGATAAATATCAATTATTTTGTTGATTGTTTATCGTGTCCTTCATTGTCATCGATAAAGTTTTGTCGACAAAATTAAAGGGTTTTCAAGATGGATTTCGGCTTTATTCTCTTGATTGATCATGAAAATAGACCTTGTAGGCGACGATCTGTCCTATTATCTAGAAGACATATAAGGGATTCCAATAATCCATTTGAACTGGAAGATTTGTGCTTTCATAACCTCTTCCGTAATAATAAAGAATTTACAATCAATCAAGGAATTTACAATGAGATTAAAGGAGAGTTCGGTCAAATGTGCTACCCGTGCATGTAATTGTAAGTACATTTAATTATTTATAAACCCGATGCGTGCAGTTCTATATTGCCTTTTTTGTCTATACCAACAAAATACTCGAAATTTATTTAAAATCTTTTACATTGCAGATTCTCACTGCTGTACGATATTTTGCCGTAAGTAGTTATCAAAGGTGCATTGGCCAAGAATTTAATTATAATATTTATATATAATTTAATCGCTTTGGCGCAAAGGAGGACCGTCAGCAAGATAGTGGCAGTAGTGTCCTATATTAGGAAAGGATTTGGAAATGGTTTCCAGTCTAAGCACAAATTACCAGATTGCTTAGGCTGCATAGATTGCACACATATTGCAATCGTGACCCCCTACAATAACCCAGAAGACCAATGGTATTATAAAGGCGGTCTTTAGGTGAATGTGCAAAGACAGGTTTTTGCATTTTTAGCCTGTTGAATTATTCGAGATAATAGTATCCTTGCTGCACTATTTATAATATGATGCATTACTACAGGTGATTAATACAAATATGTATACATATAAGAAACATACAAATGTTTGAACAGTTAATGTTTAGCTAATCAAACTCTTGTTGTATTAGATAATAATCTAGTTATAACATGATGGTAATTGACTTCAAATGTTATAAATTAAAATATTATGTGATAAAATCAAGTAAACTTTTTTTATTAATATAATAAATAAAAATATAATTATCTCTTGAAGGATTTTATTTCGCTCCTTTTCTATTGAATTTCTAAATTCAAGATGGTTCGAAATATGCTAGTTGATGGTAGTAACTTTTCTTAAGAAAAAATCCAAAACATACTAAAATTCATAGCTAATTGGTTGGCACAGCTAAATTCAGTGTCTCAGTAAGACACACAGGTAATTTTTAAAAAAAAACAATACCAAAGCAATGGGTGATCTATCAATGTCTTCAATCTCAAAAGTTATTGTTCTATGAAATATGTATACCTACTTACTTAATTTACACAAGGCATAAAATTAATTGTGTTGAAATGAGAAATCCGCTCGCTGTCACACACAGAATAAAATATTTTCAATAAATTTATATTTGCAAATTTATGAAACTTCTGGGTCAAGGTCCGTTTGCTTCATTTTATTAAAAATATAAGAATGAATAATGACCGAATGATCGATATAATTCGGTAAATTTTATCGTCTCGTTAAAGTTATCAAGTCAACTTCCATGCTAGCGGTTATCGATATAGCTCGATAAACGAAATCCGTTTATCGATCGGTAAGTATGTCGATTGTCAAGTTCCATGCTCGCACTGCACATCAGATTATTAGAGAAATCTCTTCCAGCAGCCAGTAAAGAGAAATGTTGTGCTTTTTTGTTTTTTATTATTAAATGACAAAGTGAAAAAAACTGAACTGATGCTGATTTTAATTCATGCAAACCCATTCGAAGGTAGATTATTGAAATCCAGTTTATCTTAAAGCCATCGGCAATTTGTAATGTTAATTTTATAAATATTATCTTGTTATTGTATTCGTGTACGTTTTACCGTTGATTCCGGTTGCTATGGCAACAGATGTACCCCCCCCCCTGCATTGCCACCGTGGTAGTGTTACGGCTCAAAATAAATTTTGTATTACGTTATTTGTATTGTTTAGGTGGCGAGCCTGGTGAGGCTGTGATTATTATAAACGAGTCCCCCATAATGGGCTCCTCTGTACCCGTCCGACCCCATAGCCCATCACAAGCACACAGGGGTAAGGCAAAATGAAATGAAATTATCCTAATTATAAATTATCAAATATTATTGTTACGGCGGCAGGCTTAGGTAAGGTAGCCTTAGAAAAGTATTCCAGTATTTACTGAAATCAATATCACAAGTCACAACAATATAAAAAAAAATTAAATGTGCCTCCAAATTAAAAAAAGGCTCTGGTGCCTAGACAAGTTGCACTGCGATAATCGCAATCGAATAAACGTATGAGATTTGACATAAGCCTTCGCTTAGCTTTCGAGAGAAATTGTCAAATGCCATACATTTAATAGTAATCGATTCCGTCGCGAGCATTGAAAGCATCTTGTCTAGGCACTACGATGTTAGAAGAATGCCACAATATGAAAAACAAATTTTTCATTGTTAGTCCGAGAAAGATCGTCTCTACCCGGTCCTACGAGCACGGGGCAGTCGTCGGCGCAACCGACTCTGTTCCCTAACCTTGGGACGATTACAGGTACGACATTTTCTCATTGTTCCGTTATCTAGTAAAATAAAAAACGCCCGAAAATGGCAATCTGTTGTTTCTAAAATGCATGAAATTATAAAATCTATTGTACACAGAATCACAGTAAATTTTATCTTGTAATCTAAACACAAGCTCTTAACGATGATTACTTTTGGCTAGATAATGGGTGTGTGTAAATATTTTAAATAACGAATGTCACTATGATAACATTCTATACTAGACAAACGATGGATATACTTGTTGTCAATTTTTACAAATATTGATGAGTCTCGGGTTATTTGGGGTTACCAATAGTTCACACAGTGCTTACTCCAAAAGGGTCACTGTCAATGGAAACGTCAAATGGACGAGGGAGGACAGGATACCTTGAGATAATCACAATCGTCTTAGTGTAAAAATATATTGGATTTGACATAAGCTCTCGTTTAGTAATCGAGTGCAATTGTGAAATTCCATACATTTTTACATTTGGCGCGTCGATTGGTGTTAATTTTTTTAATTAAACTAGTTTCTGAGAGATTCAATAAGGAATATTATGGTTTGGATATGATTATGAAAATTAAAAATTACATTATTATCCCTCTATATTACGTTCGCGTTAAATATACAGTGAGTCATCAGTGCAACTGCTGAGTAAGGGTACATTCACCCTGGTGTACATAATACAAACAAATTGTATATTTAAAAATGAACTTAAATGGATTTATAAAAATATACTTAACTATCGATAATCAAAATAAAGTTATCAATATAAAAATTTTATTACAATAAATTTGAAAGGCGCGCTCTTTTTTCATTAAAGATTTTAATATATTAGTTTCCTTATATTCTCTAAGATTATTAAAACCTAAAAAACTGTTCTCGCGCTCTCTATAATTGTGTTCTGTTTGTTGTTATAAACTGTTTTCTTGGACACACCGCATGTAGTTGTTGATTTTTCTACTATAATGTTCATAGTCGTATTTGAATCTCACTGTTACTGTTTACAGTACTTAAAATTTTGTAAATTACTTTTCCTTCTCCACAGTACCGGTTTTATTTAAATAATTCAGTTACATAAAAAGCGCAGGGCGCAACCGTTGCGTTCGAACGTATGCGTTCAACTGGTCACTGTGAACTTTACTTTCTAATTAGGAACGATTTGATTGGTCAGGGGGCGTGGCTAGGCTGGCAAGTATGACTCACTGCATTCTTAACACGAACATAATATAGTATTATTTGATAAGCACTCTGTAACATAATTTAATGAGATTTAATGATTAAAAATTTTTAAAAACATAAGCTTATTTTAAGGTGACGTTCACGTTGGCGTTTTCCTGAGCCTGATCAAAACTCTTTCATAAACGATACCACGCTAATAACGTTGTTAGCGTGACATTTGATTAGGATCGCGCGTCGACAATATTAGAGACGTGAACGTAACAGGTCTATTAAAGACAATGTTATTGGTAAATGTGTTAATTTTATTGCTAAGGTATATTTTGTCCATACATCAGGTGTACCCCCCGGTGCTGGCTCGGCAAGCAACGCTGGAGCCTCTGCCCCTTGGAGAGTAAGACTGGCTACCATCAAGAACTCCTTCCTTGGATCGCCAAGATTCCACAGGCGGAAAATGCAAGGTAAGTCCTTGGAGGTTGTTATAAGAATGGAGGTACACGTTCTAAAATCTACGTGTGCATAGGACAATGACCATTCGTATTCAACCATACAGCGAAGGATTCTCCCAAATTGTAAGTAGTGGAAACACTTAGTTGCTGAGCATTTGTTCAGGTTCTCTGGACCAGGCTCATCTAGCAGCAGAACACGTGGTCGAACTTCTTTGGCTGTCCAACGAAAAACACCTAACTATTATGAGATAACACTAAGGTTGAAATCTCAGTACGTATACTGTTCCTTCACGACTATATAACACTTAGAGTAATATGCAACTCTGATCGATATTTAATTAAACAGTGGAAGCCAATATGCGGTGGAATCTGAATGCAAAGGCAAATGTGTTGCGCATGCGTCGCTTCGTACTAGAGATTCTTTACGTATCGTGTGATTTAGGGGTTAATTCAAATCTAGAATCCCATGCTCACGTCTACTTTGTGTTATCCACGACTGACCGCTTTTTCAACGATTTTTCTTAACAGCATCGTCAGAAGAGGTCCACCTAACCCCTGAATCGTCTCCAGAGCTCACAAAGAGATCCTGGTTCGGTTCCCTGCTACTGTCAGCTGATAAAGAAGAGACGTTCACTGCTCTGGTCAAGGGAAAACCTTTGGCTACAGTTAAAGCAGATTTGATTCATGCTTTTTTAAGTGTAAGAAATTTTTTTATAGACACTCAAATAGTTATATATGTGCTTTTTATAGTATTCATATATTATATGTATATTTTGGCGTCAACATACCGAGTGGGAAAAAAGCCGTGGGGGAAGGAAAAGTACCTATAATTTATTTAAACACTATTTTATGATACTAACCGAAAGAGACATTCATAAATAGCAATTTCTTTTAAACAACATAGTTTACTTAACTTATTAAAAAAATTATTTATTTATACAGTTACGAACTACGCAATATTTTTTTATCAAGACGGCGCTCCAGCTCGTTATTGTAGAGTTTACACTAACCAAATTTTTTTTAAACTGGATAGGTACTAATGGGAACTTTCGATGGCCGGCAAGATCCTATTTAAATTAATTATTTCCATCTCTCATTCGGATAACTTTTGATAGGTGGCGGTAGTGGGAGATATACTCGTATTTAGTCTGTATAGTCATCTATCATCTAACTCTAAACTAAGTTGGTTGAAGTTCACCGGAACATCGAGTGTATAGTATAACTGTTACTTATTTGAAGTTGATTAAGGTTGAAAATTGAATATATCTTTCCAAATGTCACGTGATTACTGTCATATTTGCCATCGCATTGGGAGAGCGAGATGCTCTTAACTGTATTGTATTAAAGAAAATACATCTTGTCTGTACAAGATGTATTTTAAAAACTAACGAATTTCAAATAACTTTTGTAAGACGTTACGTAATGTGTGAGGTAAGTACGGTTTAGATGGTGTATAATATAGTCTGATATGGTCCCAAACGATAGTTTAATTTGGTCTACAACACTATTTAATTATGTTATATTTACGTATGTTGTGTTCACATTAAGTTTAAATAGTTAAATGTTTGTTTTTGTTTCATTTCAGTGTAGTTTATTATATATAAATATGTTATTAACTATGAAATGTATAATGTGTATATGTATTATGTAAAGGTCACCTACGAATGACATATTATTTTAATTAAATAAAACATTATAAGTATATGATTTAATTTGGTAACTGATTCAGATAGCAGAGCTGTCTCACAGCGTGTTGAGTCCAATGTCGTTTCGCGTGGAATACAAGAGAGGATCCAACGCGCCCGCCATGTTCCAGAGACACGTTAGATTTCAGGTAATTAAACATATAATCTATATTTATTTGGTGTGAAATACATTGTCAATTTATTATCTAATTAATTCATTTAAACTGCAATTATCTGTGGCAGTATATACAGAGTTTTCTTTGCCTTTCCTATGCAATCCTTGCTCGATCCGAAGACTTGGTATCGGAATCAAAAAAATAATTACTTCTGTGTGATTTTATTGTAGTGATAATAAGAAAAACAACAATGATTTTATTAATAAAAGCGAGGTATAATAATGAACAAAGCAGCTAGCAATACGTTACTTACTGGGAGTCGCGGCGCACCATTGTAATGTTATTTGTTATTAAAAAGAGGTTTTATGGCGCGTAATGGCAGGGTAGTTTCGGGGTTGTATATTTTATTTCGTATATTGTTTTGAAATATTTTTTGCATTATATAATGAAATTGGTGTAGTTTCATGCTAAAAAGGTTCCTTCTATCGTGCAATATATGGAATACATCTTTTACTGTCAATTAGTGATATACATGTGATTTTTCAGTGTTTCATTTCCATTCATTTATTTGTAGGGAAAATTCATTTATTTAACATCATCGTATCATTTAATTCTCATTGTCTTATCATTTCGTCGTAATCATTAACAGAACTTTCTATTTTCGGATCATTTCATTGTAATCATTGCATTCCATTTTCAATAATTTATCTCGTAAGTCGTGAATAAAATGGCGGACTTTCCATTAGCCGCCAAAAACTCCACGGGGCGAAAGGATACATTACACCGGTAGTCCGGAGCCATAAATATAGAAATATATACATAAGATATGGTTGGTGATAGGGCTCTCTCCCTGGTCAGCTACCACCATCCTATTTAAGTTTACCGCCATAACTATAATGCGTTGTGTTTCGGTAGTCGAAGGTAAGATATCCAATTCGTCGTTAGTTGTGGAATCCGGGTGTAGTCGGCTTCCGTCTTCGGCCTTATCATTTTTTACCATTAAGTGAGAGAAAGGTTAAGTGTTACCCCGTTGAGAATAATTATTAATATAATATCATTTTGTTTCCAGGTTGATATATCGACAATAACGAAAGCTCCCGGAGAGAATGGCAAAGAGTATTTATACGCTATCACGTTTACTTTGTTGTCAGGTAATTATATTTATTGTAAATATTAGGTTGTGTGTGAAGTCGACCAACCTACACTTGGATAGCTTGGTCGACTGAGGTCTAATCGCCCTAATTTAGGGTAGGCTCGGGCCCCTCGGTGGGGACGTATAGATTATTATGTTATCATCATAATAAATTTATTCTGATATCCTCACATACTAAATCTAAATTAAAGTGCAATATTCTCTTGCAATAAGAATAAATGAAATAAATTTGAGAATGAAATGCACTGATTTTGAGTTTAAATAAAAACATTATCATTATATCGTTTTAACGTACACAATGTTGTGCATATTTTCGTAGGTAATATTCGTCGATTCCGTCGCGTCTGCGAAGTGGTCCAGGCCGCCGTGTGTAGGGCTCCGGGAGCGTCCCGCGCCGCGGCCATACACCCCCCAGAGCCCCGGACACAGAGGCGAGCCATACATCCACATGGTGAGTTGTGAAACTTCGTTTTTCGAATACAACGATAACTACCATTGTATTTCTTAAATATATTGAATGCCATTATCAATTTTTTTAAAGATTATGGCGTGGTATGCAAGACCTTTGAGCCATATTACAATACATTTTACTTAAATACGCTTTATGATACCGGTGTCGGCACCGATTCCATTGCCGCGCGCCGTTTTTGACGATAAATGTAAGCGCCGCAATTATGTCGATGTCTTTCGAGAAAATTTAAAGGAAATAATTATAAATAAACTCATAGACACTCGTACCAAATTGTAATTTTATATACCTATAAGCGCTCTTGTAAATAACCGAACCTGCGTTTTCAGTTCAGCACAGTAACAGATCTACAAAATAGTGGCTATGTTGTTCTCAGTTAAGAATTAAAATGGAATATTTTATGACAGTTTGTTTTGATTTAAAGTGTGAATGTTATCTGAAAATTATGTTTATATGACAGCGGCAGGAGAAATCCCCGATAGTCCAGAGACTCCACACCAGCAATCAGATCACGACAGCGATTCTTCAGTGTTCGACACACACAAGAGTCCCAGTCACGCTTCGATAGAACAATTGGATCAGGTGGGATTTCAGTTGTTAAAATAGCCATGAAATTATGTAAACAGTTACTTTAATTCAACAAATATCTTTTTCCTGGTGCTGTCCATAATTTTTTGTGGAGTTTTCCTATAAAAGGGAAGGCAAAGGGATTCATCCTATACAGCTTGTCTTGTGTATTCTATTATTTTTTACACCCGACAAGACTGAAATGGCTTAACATTTTAGTACACCTTAGGAAAGTTTGTAGCCATCTGGAGCCACTGAGAATCAGCAACTCAATCTAAAATGTATTGTATATTAATTTCTCTGTCTGCTGAAGAAAATGCGCACCTTATCTACAAGATTGATATGTAATAAGATTTAATTTAAATTAATCTTTCTAAGCCGCATTGTGGAAAATATGCGAATACTGACACGTTAATTTATCACCTTGTCTCGACTGGCTAGACTAAGATTATTATATAATAGAGTCATTTATTTTTAAATATTTATGGCGTATGTAATGTATGACGAATGTCAATTTTTATTATTTCAGAACGGCACCCACCCACTAGGATCCAGTTCCTCCGTAACAAGTGGTTCCAGCGGGTATAAGGTAAATATTAAATACGAAAAGTGTCTCGTGCAATAGGCTTATCTTCCTGGTATGAGTTAAATAAGTGTAATAAAATGTTGCTTACGTAATGCCAGTCGTGCGATTGCAGCAAAGCGTCCGTCGCCGCGCCGCCGAGCCAGCGTCCGCGTCCCTCGACCACGAGATCATGAGCTGCGGCAGGGACCTGCCCGGTGAGCGCACGCACCATGCCCTACACCCGCACCACCACCGTACACACATAGTGTCATATACACGCATTGACATACACTCACAGTGCCATACACACAACACACAGCACACTGCACCAACCAAAAACTACGCCATCAAAAGTGTACACCAACAATACACCATATTTACAATATACTTCGCCACAAATTCATTAAACCTCGCATACATTCTTCTATGACATCCATATTAAAACAGCGAGAATCACCAGAAATGCATAATATCAGTGATGTATTTCGAGGCCATTGTTTACATAGTTACACAAATCTATACTAACGTTATAAATACTACACAACATATACAAATATCATGGTAACATATAACCATCATAGTTGCACTTATGTGGATTAAACAGCGATCCTCAAAATACTCTCCCAATACATTACCACATGAACAATAAATAAATACGTAACCAATACACTAGGCCAACAATACATCACCATTACACACCACGTGAACAATACATTGCGCCAATTTCGTTGCTGACTATACGATAATAAAAATTAAAAAAGTTATATATATTTTTTTTATCCAGGCACAAATACAAAAAGATCGTCCTCTGAATGTCGAGACGCTTCATCTTCCCCAAGACGCGGCCTCGAATCACGAGAAAATTCCATAAAAGACGAATTAAGAAGAAATAACTCCTTGCGCGATAATAGACGCGATCTACTGAGAGACAGGGACGCGGTGCCGACTACTTCGATCGCGTGAGAATGTCTACTAATGACACTTGTTGTCTATGGTTAAAAAATAATTTAAAAAGGTTTTTGAGGAATATCTCAAAAAAAAATTTTGTTTTTAACTTTCATGTTGTTAAAGCCAATAAAAATATGGAAGCGACTTGTTTATTTCATGAAATAGTCAGATTTAAATTTTTATTTTTACCTTGAATTTATATAAAATACTTGGTGTAATTTTTGTCATTTATTTTGCAATCATTTAACATTATGGATTTAAAAAGATCACTTTAGCTTCCTTTTTACGCGTTTATTTTAATTGTTAAAAGAAATGTAGAAATATAATTATTTGGCTTCCATTTGTCCAGATATGAGCCAAAAGTATCACATGTAAATAAATAATTTTACATTAAATTCTAAATATTCGATTACATGTCTTTATCGTCAAGACAGATGTCATAAGATTGGTAAACTCTTTGTAATATCTCTATCATTCAAACAAAAAAAAGAATAATTATTTTATTCCAATAATTTAATGTAAAATGATTTAATTTATATCACAATTGTATAAATATAAAAACGCGCCCAACCAATAGTATGTTTTTTACAATCATACATATAGCTGTATTTAGTAAGCTTATGTGTTTTAATATTAATAAGCATTTATATATATACAAAATATAATGGTATATTAAACATGAAACCGGCCATCTCTTTAAAAAAGCGATTCAAGTACTGATATATTTGCTGTTTGTGTAATGTAAGGCCTGAGAATATGTTGTATTTTTGCAAAAAAATATTGTATTATAATAATAAAAATATAACATGTATTTACAATATATGTTCTAAAATAAAAACACCCTTTAACATTACTGCCAAGTATAACCAATAATAAAGTCTGCTACATTCAAACCAAAATTATTATATTTTGTTTTCGAGTTATGTACATCTTGGCTTACAAGTCTAGAAATAGGGATATTTTTATTTATTTTTAACACAATATAACTATCTTATTTTGGTAAAATAAATATATGTTTGATAAAATTAGCTGCGATGCGTTGATTTGTAAACTATACGTTTACTTTACATATATGGTGTTGCTATAAAAGAAAAACTGCACTCACATATAGAATATTTTCATTAAGCGTCTGTAATTTAAAAATTTGACAACTTGAAAATTGATTTCGTTATATTAAAATATTATACGACTGAAAGATAGCAGAAGTAAAGTATGCGATGTAAGAGCGAATTGTAAAATGTAAGCTTTAAAATTATAGTCAAAGAGACGGGATACATACAATTTTTATAAACAATTATTTAAAAATATTTGTAACTTATTGTTTTCCTATATATAAAAACTGGATTTATATACGTCAAAACTGAACGAAGAAGTGAGTCCGAAAACTATAATTAAATAAAGTTTAGACTATCTCGCTCTCAATATGATTGGATAAAAGACAGTTATATGACGTCATAGTAATATGACGTTACATCTAGAAAGGTGCCTTCAATTATTGATCTTAGTGAACGTTTTAAAATGCAGGTCTACGGTTTCATTAAAATTTAAGTACGAAAATATCGTGAAGTATATTCCAGTTTTTACTTTCTCATCAAGGCTGGCTTAAATTGTCTTATTATTATTTTATTTATTTATTCAAAGGACCCAGACATTTTATAGTAAATATACCAGTTCGCCAAATATGGCGAACTGCATTACACTTGCGGGCAGGGATTGTATATATCTTTGTATACAGTAAATTGCTTACATACACTAAGCAATACTACGAAAGCAAATCTAATAAAAGACTCTCTAAAAGATCTCTATAAAACCAATCTTTGTAAGAAAGCTTGCTATAAATAGAATGATCATCTAGTGAATTGTCCGCAAGAAGATTACATTAGTGGAAATATGTACTCATCCACCGAAATTTGTATTATTATAAAACACATTACACATAAGCTTTCAAAGTAATTGTTCTTTTATAGAATTTTTATCTGTTTATTATTATAATACTAGTTTCCGCCCGCGGGTGCGCCCAAGTGGTGTTCGGTCTCTCACAAATCTTATATAATTTTTCAATTCCAACCCCCCTACAAACTTAACTTCTTTATAATATTAGTATAGATAACTATCAATCAATATTATAATCTATCGATAATGTCATCGTTCCTATTCGCTATTCTTGCTACGCACTACAGTGTAACAAATATTTTCTTAAAGTTAATAATGGAAATATAGTGTGAAATTGAAAAGGTCCGAAGTTCTACAAAAACACTCATTGAAGAACTTCTAGACATATTGCCAAAAAATATTATACTTACTAACCTTAATTAATATTAACCTTACTATACTAGAAAATGATTTGGGTTTTTAACAAGTTAATAGACAAAACCTGCAGGCATAATGTAAGGGATCTTGATTATAAAATCAAAGCAATTTTAGCCGTGGTTGCCCCAAATGAGTCTATTAAACATTCGTAGTATTATTCAAGGTGTAATGGCATAGAAATATGTATATTCCGTGATCAATGATGATGTAATAGATAGATGATTGGATTGATACAGTCATCGTTCAGTTTAGACTGTATAACAAATACAAATAACAAAATCTATGTGCAGTCACGTATTTTGATTTGGGAATGTTTACATTGTTCTTTCTGGTCGTACTGAGCTTCAAGGCGATTAAGGCGAGAATTTTAAATCCAACGTAATCCTGCACGGATATGTATTCATACTAAAATATGCATTAAAATACATAACCTTAGGATATTGGTCGAAAGAATGAGGTTTTAAAAAAGTCTCATCGCTTAGAGAGGGGTGTTAAATCAAGTCTGTAATGACTGGAGATTTCATTAATAATGTTTTATTTATTTAATCTTGATTGTTAAATGATAAACTTGCATCCCTTATGAACATGCCTTGATTATTTATGTGAAGTGATATCCTACGATTAAACATTCAAACGAAATTACTAGTTTTCAAACCAATCTTATTGTTTAAGAAAAGAATTGCTGTTCGTTAGTGATTTAAATAATGATCAATAATTAAAAAATAATTGTAAAATCCGTCAGAAAAACTCAAGAAACTTGAATGTTTCAAATTTGGTAAATCATGACAATAACATACTGTCATGTTTCAAAACTGTTATTTCTTCCATTGCCATTTTGGATTCCTATTAATAGATGGCATTAGTGGCAGACAAAAGAAGTTAATATAGTCTTTTATATTGATTGATTGTAGGCAATTCAAAGTTCATGTAGTTTTGAACATGTGTCGAAAATAACAAAAAATTTGAATTATTAGTTCCTGGTGTTGCCAGCCACTTTTCACTGCCCCTTGTTACTCATAAACGTTGTCAATATAGATATTATATTGTATAAGTTTGCTTTGCGTAATTGTATCTTAAGTAGGTCCTAAACAAAACTCCGTGACTGTACACTAAAATTATACATACATTTGAAGGAATCGTTCTCAAAAGACACAGCGAGTGTACGGTTGTAAATATCTCCTGTATTGTAATTAGTTTGTCGTGTAAATATTTAATTAATGAAGTGTGGTTCATTTATTACAATATATGTATGTAGAATGAATGATTCTGAACGCACATGAGTAAATTGTATAAATAAATATTGTGGATATTGCTGGCGTTCGGCTGATAATAAGAAACATGTCGTTTATTTGAAATTTGATTATTCGGTATGGAATAATATGTAAATTAGGTTCCTTTTAAAATACCGTGCCCATGTTGAATTCAGTATTTTAATTAGTTCAATTTTAGGTTAAAATTTATATTGTTATGTCCGTAACATTAATTATCTTGTTTTATTTATATCATGCAATGGAAAGTAGGTTCGGCTTGTTGCACATGACAACGGTTAAGTGATATTTTATAGGTTATACGTACTGGCCTCTATTCTCTATACGCAAGATATCTGCCTCTCTTTCGTTTAGTAAAATTAACATGAATGATGTAAAGTATCAATCAGTATGGGATAGTATGACTTTTAAACAAGTTAGATGAGACTTAGATGGTGCATACACTTGTTTGACATATTTTAAACGTTGTTGCGCCACAATAGCTATTTAAGAAAATTTCAAAAATTCAAAAGCTCGGATATCTATCCTTCTCTGTCGGATTGTAATGAAAGAGAAACACTTATCATTAATTAAATTTTAACAGAATCATGGCCAATTTAATAGCTAATGAAAATTACTTCAACCGTTCAGTACATTGTATCCTAATGTATGGTAATATCACTTTACCGTAGTCAAATCGTATCAGCGAAGAATTCCAATAATTGTATTTAGATAGGTAATTTGTATAGAATTTGTCAAGTGCTTTTGTATGAAAATTTGGATCTGTATGGAAACACATTTTGTGTTTGGCGAGTACGGAATGCTTAGCCCCTGGACTATATCTAATAAATAATTGGTTATTGAAATAAAATTGAAACTATTTCTGCGTAAAGTCATTCAAGGTTTTGTGTTTAGGTATTTAGTATCAATATTAAGGTAACAAACATTTTGCAAGCCTAAAAAACTTGCAACGAAAAGATTTAATTGTAACTGTCTTCAGAATGAACAAGTAATTAAGGTAAAAACTACATGAATTAAAAACCGTGCTCACGGTATATTCAAGAAAATAACGGCGTATTAAAAAAGTTATTGTGGCGCGCTAATATAGGCCTCATCTTCATGGCGTAAGGTACATTTGGAAACATTCGTAGTAATCTTGTGTAGACAACTCCCAACATAACACATCTTTCTTTTTTTGACAATAGGGTTGATGACAGGGTTGATCGATTGTAATAATTATTTATTATCATAACAAAATACATATAGTGAAGTCATGCTACTATTACTAGTAATTGTTTTTTCATTGTATATCTATGAAAGATCAATTACTTTTATAGCTAATGTGTAACTTTTTATAGATATTCATAGTTCGGTGGATTAATTAACCCTTATAATTTCTATTAACTTTTATAATAAAACCATCTGGATAACGTTACTCCGCGATGTATAGGAAATACCACGGCGTGACGTCATAATCGATTACTCGTTTCTCTGTAGCGTTTTTGGGCGAGTCAAAAAGTATGATATTCAAATTGTAATATCTCGGGGAGTTTCCATGCTAAATTATTATTTTAACACAATAATCATGTTGTATTTTAACAGTACAAATAATATTGATCATGCCTAATGTATATTACAAAGAAAAGAAATAGAATTCATATGATTTATTTTATCGTAATTAATACCGGGGCTATACATTCAGTGCTCGGTTGTGACATCTCGTACCTTCAAAATGTAATTTGGTATTGTGATATGTTATCTTTACACTAGTAAAAGTCAAGTTACTATATACTTTATGTCGTATAGCATTTGAGTTTTTAATCGCTTCTTGTAAAGCATAGTGCCATCTCTTTCTTTATGCATCGTATTCGCATCAATAACTTTGTACTGTAGATTTTTTTCTAATAATGAAAAACTTGAATATAAATTACCAAATATGCATCACTCTTATCAACCCAAGTTAGTTAAACAATTATAACTTTGAATACCTTGTTAGCTCGCAAATTCAAATACTTTTCAAAAACATGGTCCTTCGTGACGGATGGTATTATCATGCATTAATTTGTGAAGATGATTATCAATGTATTTTTTTAGACTACGAGTTAAACGTGCTAAGCGACATAAATTAATTATCTTGACAAAAAATCAACCCTCTAGGTGCTAAGATTAATTTATTTTTTGTTACATTTGTATCTCTTTTGTTATCGTTAGTAATTTTTGTTAGTAAAAATAACTTTACTTGATAACTTAGGTTTTAATCCGAACGAAATTATAGTGAATGTATCAATTAAAATAACTTTATTTTAAAATTATACACCATTCGTAGACCTGATCAATAACATATCACGGAATGATATACTATATGTATTATTTCTTTATGTAAATGCAAAAATATATAATGCAAAATTATTTATCAGATCTACAAGCTAGCCATTTCTAAAAATGACTAGGAGAATTGTAAAATGCTGCGTTTGCAATTAAATTTGTCAACTTATAGCAAAGCTACAAGATTCTGTTTCGCAATTTCCTAGCCATTTCATTAAATAGCGAGCTCAAATATTATGTGAATCGCATGACCAAAGATCCCAAAACCGACTTGTCATTATAATTTTAGGTGTACCGTGTATATATGAAATACAATTAAATAGTTTTTATGTAAATGCCTTTACAAATAAATGTAACATGAAGACGCGTATATTTTGAATTAAAAAGCGAGATGTGTAATTTTGTACTTAAAATAATTTAAGCTAACTTCATTTCTTGCTGGTACTGTGTATGTATTGAAATCTCTGTCATTGGTAATGTATCTATTATTATATGTTAAAACTGTAATATATTTATGAATTTCTGGTTAACGGATGTCATATTCGTGAAGTTAAGCTTATTTTTTTAGTGATACCGCTGTAAATGGGATGATATTATTAAGTATTTATGATGACTACTACGCTATCTATGCTGTAACTTACTTACTGGTTAACATTGAAAAAATAATAAAATTTTAAAATGATTTTCACCTTTTTATTTTCAATAATGTCAAGGGTTCTTTCGTAACATTCAGTCAACGACAACAGACATTCAGATAAGCGTTCAATGTTAAATAGGGAAATGTGACACCAATACGGAATTTAAGATCAAATAGTATTTACTATACTGTTACATTGGAATAATATCAAGTGTCATAATAGAGAAATCTTAAATCTGTTTTATTTAATAACATTAATTGTTAAATATTTCTTTGTAAAATTAGTTTATAGTGCGGTCCTGTTATTATCATGATAGGACAGTACTTTTAGACAGTACAACATAAATAATTTAGTATATATCGCAATTTCTGGCTTCGTCACACCAGTATAACGTATTCCTTTGCCTCTTGAGAGTTTTCAACGATTAAGGTTAGGTACCGACATTTCGTTGATCCCCGATTAGATTCGATGGCCCCACCAACCACGGCAACAAAGCCAAAAACAATATGCTCCCAGCCAACTCCGTAGTCCGGAGGTGCCTGGATTCCCACTAGGTAGGTGGCCTTGAAAAGCCTTTTCATTGGAGATTAGCCAACCACGAAACCAGTACCAGTTCTGTTCCGGTAGTGGTTTCGTGCACGCTTGACGCCTGCTGGATTCGTTGGTGAACCGCCCTTTACACTGGATGGGGAAGTCAACAAGTGTATTAAGAGGTCCTCCAACGGTTCAATCAAACAAATGTGGAGGCTCCCCTTTCTATCCTATTCTAAGTTTGATGAGCTACGACGTGAAAACGCGTATCCTGGTTACAAGATCGTGTCATCTGAACAAGACAAATTTCAAATAGTTATTTAGTTACATTCCAGGTCTCGTTTGGGAACCTCTGCAAATCATATTGTGCTGTTTTATTATCAAAATTATTTTTAATTTCCTCTTGTAACAAACCTGTGTATTTAATAAATATTTTTAGTTAAGGTACAATAGAAATAAAACGTAAAGAATTAATTTTCAAATATATTTCAGTAATCAAAATATAATAATAGGCTTACATTAGTTACAAATCGTATCTCATGACATATTGTTTTACAAAGAAACGCAAAGGAAAACAAATATAACCATAATATGAAGACCAAAGCGAAAAACCTTTTTATCACAAAAATAACATCCAATCGCCCTATAGCCGAAAATTAAAAATATTTACAAGCTTTTAAATTTAGAGTATCATAGGTTTTTTACATAAATTATTTAGTGCACTGTATTCACAAAGTGAAATTTCCAATTAAAAATAAATGCATAAAGCGCTCTTAATGCTAAATCGTGTATTACTTTGACATATCGTGCACTCGCCAGCTTTTTGTAAGATTTCAAAATAATTTTCCACTTTTTATTTTTAAATTAAAAAAGGCGGTAATTTTACATTCGTCTTCGTATCAATATAATCTATGGCTATTTATTATCATCGATTGATTAAAAATTAATACTTCCATCCTGTATTTATAATATTCAAAATGTGATTTACATCTATAAAATATGACTGTATATAAATTATCCAACTAGATTTATATACAATAGTCTTTTGGGCTACATTTTAATATATATAATTTTTTATTAAAAACAATTAGGTTTTAATAGGCAAGCATTGTCGTTTAATTCACGGATAAAAACTAAGTTTGTTAATTATCACAAAAAATCAGAAAATCAAATAGGTGCGTTCAGGAACTCGATTCTAGAATATTTACATTATTTTTTTAATATACCTTAGAAATAATTTTTATATCACAAATAAAATTCCAAGCTATTTTTTTTCGTATGAGCAATTATATTTTTAAACTACTATTGGTCAATATTGATACAATGATTTTAAATTAAAAATAAATGAAATTAAAATGAAAGTAATGCTTATTAATAGTAATAAATACTATAATACATAACGTGTGTTAAATAATGACGGACACATTATTTCGTTGCCATCATTCATTAGGTACTCAAGTCTACTGAAAAAAAAATTGTTCTTAGAACTTCGACAGATAACATTGCGATTCTAAAAACAGAAGCTAAAGTATAGAATTGTGGTTCAAAAAGTGAGTGAAGATATACAAATTACCATGACTATCTAAAGACATTTCAATGCAATTTATCCCGAATTGTTATTTTAATTAAATAATAATATGTTTCTACGACTAACGGTATTTAAAAAATAAAACTAAATATATTTCCACCAGTACTTGACATATGATAGCAATATCATTGAACCATGAATCTTTCGATGCGTTAGATAGACGTTTATGTACGTTTCAATTTTATTAGACACGTCATTACTTTATAATATAACTCGCGAGTTTACAAAATATAGAAATATTGTAAACGGTAACGTTTACGATTTCACGCAGTATTTAACGATTGTATATAATCTAACTTTTGCAAACCGTTCCAATGTGAACCTGACAGAGTTAAAAATGTAATGTTATCACCTGTAAAATTCGAAAACGTCTGTTTTTGGTCTGTCAACGTGACATATGACGTTCCACCAATCAGCGCACAAAGTGCAAAGTAAAATTTGACGGTTTGTAACAGTTAATTTACAAACTAACGGAAAATAATACGTCTAATAGTAACCGGTGTGTTTCGTCCTTTCGCCTCTCGCGAGTTAGATTATAAACATAAGTGATTACAATAATACAACAAACATTGATCATATCGTAACATTCATAACTACAAGGCATCCAAAGGTACGCCATAGTTATAATGAGGGGAAAAAAGATGATTTTATATGGTCTTAAAGCATGTCTGTCATTCTTGAAAACTAAAATTTCTCAAAAAGGAGGAAAAAAGAATTTTTAAATAGCACTCTATAAATATGGAACTCAGAATTCAATTCAATTTCCTCTCTGATAGCTTTCTGTTATGTTCTTTAATCAAATTTCGTCAGACCCTTGACGAAAATTGTTGTAAATAAAAAGAAGTAATAATTCTATCTTGTATACTGATACTAAACTATAAGAGGTACAAGCGATCTCAAAGGGCCAAAACAAGATAGAATTTGTCAAAATCATTATTAGAATTGTTCCAGGAAGGTGCTAGGCTAAATAAGTATATAGTTACTAGTTATGTTACCCTATCACTGGTACAAGTGTGTAGGTGTATCCTAGGCCATGCTAGGTCGGCACAACACTGATGGCACTAGGATAGTACTGATGGGCACAGAATACAGAACAACTAAGGCAAGGTGGCGCACTTCACGGGTACCTATGTCGGTGTGTCAATTGTTGGGAAGCTACTAAACTACATTAGAAATATTTATGTCCAAAGGAACTTTTCTAAACAAAAAAATAACATGACTCAATTATTGATTCTTTTACCTAGTATTAAAAGTTCTTAAATGTTTTTCCGTATGCAGTACACAGATCTATTTTACCGGACATATAGCAACCCTTTGGAGTTATCCTATTTTAAGCGATTAAAATATTAAATAGTCAAAAGTCATTATGACAGCGACAGTAGTAAAACTTATAAATATGATTGTGTCCGTAATTATTAAACAAACCATACTAAGACGTAAAAAAACAAACATGGACGTTTTAATGTAAAACCGATAACGAAAAAATGCTGAGCATAATTTTTCTACATTTATGTCTATCTAATTAATTTAATCTTAACTTTATATCTGTATAATATTGTAGCATACATTACAAATTTTATGTATACTTCAAAAGCGTTTTTTTTCTATAAATAATTATGTATACTGTTTATTATGTATTGTACAATGCACCTTTGCCAACATTTTGAAAAAAAAACAAATTTTTTATTTTTAATTACAAAAATTCTGGCAAAGTACCTTGTTTCGTACATTCTATTATAAAACCGAAATAAATGAAATGCAATATTAAATTACATAAGTAACATTTTTAAATCTTATCTTATTCACATCACCGCTTTTATTTACAAATTGATCACTTTATTTTCGTTTCTTTTCAACATTGTTTTGTTGTCTCCTAACCTAAAAATTATAATAAATATAATTCGGCCATTTTGTGGTACTACACGCACGTTTTAATTGTATCAATCGTGTGCGAGTGTGAAATATTAATAATTGCGAAAATTATAATTCATTCAAAAACTATATCAGAGAAATATTTTTTCACAAAATGGCCGCATTAAAATCTTTGCCGCGCAACAGAGAATAAGCTGTCTTAACACTGGGATATGAAAAGCTGCCTTTTGCTAGTGGACTCGTTGATGTTTTTAATTTTGGCCGTATTACCTAAAACTAAACTTCAATTCTCCCTTTCATTCCATTTTTAAAAAAAGGAAAGTTTATTTTTCGAAACTATTAAAATTTCAAATGATATTCTTTTGTTCTAGAATTATAGTGAAAATCCACTTGAGTTTATTTTCAAAGAAAAAGCTGTAGAAAATAATTTCAAAAATCCTTTTCACAGAAAATGCGTACAATACAACTATATAAATAAGACCCGTCGGGTTTTGTCGGTGTAATTTGAAGGCGTTGTTATATATAACACACCAATTTGAATAAGGTAAAATTTGGAATCATTATTAATAATCAAGTCCCAATGTTAGGCATAGGACGGCTACGTGGGAGGCTACGTAGAAGAAACACATGAAGAGTTTGATAGTACCACCACAACAACACTATAAACCGTAGACATTCTTAAATATCACGGTATTCTCGTGTGTGTGCCGGTACCTCAATTTCTTCTAAATACGTGTGTATTGACGTAATTTTTGGTGATTAAATTCATGACTATTAACGTCACGTAATCTCCGACAAATATACACTGGGGGAAGACGACAAAAACGTCATGTTCCATATTTTGACGGCAACATTGTGTTTGACGTAAAATTACGTAATTAAGACATAACGTCGAGCGTAGCAGTGACGTATTGGTGTCAAATAGACGACAACACCCGATATATGCAGATAGGACTTCTTGATACAGTTATATTATCGCTTATATTTAAAATTTGATAAAATAACCAAGATCTAGTTTTATCAGACTATCACAACTTATCAAACCTAATATGTAATTTATTTCTAGCAAGTTTGTGATAATTGTATAATTAATTTCAATAAAACAAATTTAAAATCAGCATCAAATGATGCTGAAAATCATAATGACGCATACATAACTTACGTCAAAGGAAGGTCTAAAATAAAAAATGAATATTGATGATGCCAAAAATAAAAATGCAACGATATCAATTCTAATAAATAATATATTCAGAACTGTTAAATGAATGTCTAAGAAAACCATTCATTTTATCATTTTCAGATAACCGACTTATTTTTATTGAGAATATCTTTTAATATTTTTTTAAACCATACCAAAAGTCACTGGTAAAGAAGTTCCGATTTTCAAATCTATTCTTTCTTTGATAATAATGGAATGAAAGTTACGAACTGTCCCTTTCATATAAAGTTCTAACAGTAAATGACACCCAAAGTTGGAGAATAGACGATTTTCAGTCTAATGTAATGGTAATAAAGGGTATTAAATCAAAAATGAAATTTAAGTATTGATTCTAGTGCACATTTTAATGGTTTTGTTATAATAATATATAATAATTTAATATCTGATTGTTTCTTGATTTTTTTGTATCAGTGGTCAAATTAATGTCTGGGTCCCAAGAAAAAATATCGATCTTGGTAGATTAGTTTCACTAGAGGTAGTAGGCTGTATGGCATTAGTCACCTTTGCCTTTCCTATGAATGCCATCTATAATAGTATAAATGCAATTTATAATCAAGAAAAAAACACTCAAGTCCCATTTTTAATTTGATCAGGTATCCCCTTCATTCAACGAGCCACAATGATCACTGAGTCTTAATGGTATCACAATAAAAGCATATTTTTACAATTCAAATACAATTTTTATCTAAAGTGTATGGTAAAGGGTCACCTTAGATGGTGTTGCCTTGTTTTGCATTTGTAAATTGGTAAACATATTTTCACAACTGGTAACACCGATGCAACTCTGATTAATGCTATAAATAACTTTGGGAAATGAGTGTCTGCAATAGTTTGATTTAGAAATTGTCCTGTATAGTTAGATTTAAGATTTAATAGTTAAAAATACTGAAAACATTTTAAAATCAATATATTTCTTAATTATATAAATCTTTATTTAATAATTGAATCTCTGATTTAGATTAAGGATTCCATAAAATAATGTCTAGATAATATTAATATGGCACTGCAATTAGAAGAAAAAAATACTACCGATATCAACTATTGCAAACTTTCCCTTGATTGAGCATCTTGACAGGTGTCACTTACTGGTGACAGCTGTGAAATTACAGCAAAAATAACAATTTCCGAGAGACATCGGCTTACCACGGTCGCAATCTAAAAACAAACCAGTACCTATATAGTTAATTGGTTTAGAGGCGACATCATCTGGCTGTCAAAATGACAGCGAGGATGACTGTTGACACGCTCATTCTGGACGCGCCGCTGTTGTACTTGCTGCTTTGTTCGCAGGTGCCTGCAATAGATTATATATAGTCATTATAATACAATACATAATATATAATAGATAAATATTACTAATCATGTTTTAAAATAATAGAACAATTGTTTCAGAGTCAATGATGAATCCTCAGATAACTTTTATCCAAGGAATACCTTTAATTTTTTAATCTATGAAAATGTGTTAAAACGTCAAAATTGCAAAAGGCCTTTTGCCTACTTAGATTTTTCAGAAACTATTTTGTAAACTTAATGCACAAACTTATATGAATGAATAAAATATAATATAGTACGAATCAATAAATTAATTTTGTATGGCAATTATAATTTTTATTTCATTCAACTTTTTTATGATTCTGAATTTTAATGAAAAAAATATTTAGTTATGCGTGTTAAAATAAAGATTTCTAGGAGTCTTGTTTATAAATTTTTATTAATATTTATCTTTTAGAAAATAACTAGTTTTCCGTAATAGTGTTATGTTCGTGAGTACAATAGTTTGGCAAGCAGCCCATGTATATGTTAAGTGCGGTACCGTTGCTGGTGAGGTTGTAGGCCTTGTCCCCGGCGAGCCCGGGCAGCACGGCGCGGTCGCACGAGTGCGCCAGCGCGCTCAGCGACAGCGACACCGTGTGCGCACGCGTGTGTGCGTGCGCGTGCGCGTGCGCCCCGCCCACCGACTCTGCGTACACACACACGTATATGTTGACATACATGGAAATATTTCTAAGCTTTGTAAAATGGTGTAAATTGACGAACTGACACAAGCAGAAGCATAACAAAAGAATAAAGATATTATGTAGGTACATCAAATAGACATATAAAAATAATTAACTGCCAGGGTACTATGAATTAGTATCATGGTACAATACCTCCCTGTTATTTAATCAGCCGGTAGTTTAAACATAACAATGACTATTAACTTTGAATTATTATTATGGTACAATAATATACATACTGGGAGACATGTTATTATATATGCAACATACATTTATATTTGTAAAAACTAGACAAAACAATACTAGACTCTTGAATAAATATTACTACTCCACATACAAATATCTGCCCCTACCTGGGTGCGAACCACTGGAGGTCTGGTCATTAGAACCAATGGCATCGTTTTAGGAAATCACTAATGATGATGGTAGTAATGAAATATTTTCAGTACTAAATTATAATTTTGATGTTTTAGCCTTTCTTTAGGATCCTTATTATTGATATGTTTGAATCACCATAATTGATAAGTAACACCTTTGTTGGCTGATATGACAATTGGGAATATAGGATATTCTTTTAACGTCATTTTTTAACACTAGATTTACCAGACCAGTCATTTAGATTTCGTGCAATTTCAATTCAAAATTCCAACTATATACACATTCTTTTTTTTCAGAAATGATGTTATGACTTTTGTTGCTATAATTAGAGAGTACGTTTTATAAACTTAATGTTATTTTATTAACAAATATAATTTTTGTTATTGACATATATTCAAATCGCTGGTATATCTAGTGTTAATAAAACTAAAATTTGGAAGTCAAAACCGAAAAATATTTAAACTATATGACAAGAAGGTTCGCGAGATAAATTGTTTATAAAGAAATTTTATTTGTCATATATAAAAGACAAGTAGCTGTATCGCTAAAAATATGTTCAACCATAAATTCCACCCTGTATTTTAGTATACAGGATGTGCGCGGCGTAGTTACCGTTGCCATGGTTGGTGGTGTACATGAAGCAGAAGGTCCTCGGGTGCGAGGAGGAGCGCGCGGTGGGCGCCGCGATCACAAACCCCAGCGACCCGCCGGCGGACCAGCTGCCGTAGCACGTGTACACTGAACACAAATTATATCAATAAATTAATAGTGAGTAGCCAATGTGTGTGTGTGTGTATGCGTCTATTTATTTGTATATATATATATATATGACTATGTTAAAATGAGTAGGTTTCGACTTGATAAAATATGTACCAAACATCTTATATATCCAAAATGTAATATAATTATAAATTATTAATATAATTTATTTAAGTAAAACATGTAAAAAAGTGAGCTAATCTTAAAAACATCTCTTCCAGTCAACCTAAGCTTTATTATATATATATAATACTTAATTACTCCTATTAATGGTGTGTTTAATGGTAATATATTGTAAGTACGATAAAGCATATTCTATCTATCTACTATTAAGGTGATTCGTCATATTCAGCTAAACATAACAGTGTTGAAAGATGGCGTTAATCTAATATTATTACAATCTAATATAATTTAACGTATGTAAATCGCAAAGGTTATATAAATACTTTTTTAACTTATCATATGTTATTTTCAAATTACATTTTATATTAGAATTTTAAGATCTATTAATCAGTGGTTTATTTCAGATATATGTAATTTGCCGCAATTACGAGCCAAAATAAATATCGACGGAAATGGTTCACATAAGCATCCGCCATCTTAAGCATCCAATATTTTGAATAAAAAATGACGTCACATAACCATAACCACGCACTTATCATCCAAACTAAACGTGTGTGCTAAAATCATCTTTATCGGTTGAAGATAATTTCAGTAGTGTCTCTGGCAATTCATAGAAATCCAAAATTTGGTTCAAGAAAACTAGGCGGTTATACTTAAGAATAAATTTCCCTTACCAGTGGTCGCACAGTTCGACTTAAACTCGATAGTGTCTTGTTGCGCGCCGCAGCCGAAGCTAGCGCTGTCGTATGCGCCTGAGATACACTCAGCCGCCACTTCCCGGGATTCCCCATCACCTACAATGAGAAGACCATAATTTATAACATAACGGTTACGTTTTAATTTTTTTAATAGGTGTTAATAATTTATATATTACTTATTATTATTGAAAAATTATCAGCTCTATATTTAAAAAGAATATTTTATAACCTGCATTTATGTTCATTTGTATTTATACAAATAACTAAATTGTTAAGGCGTAATTAAACTAACTTCACTGCAGTGACAGTTTATCTAACACGTTAAAAAAATCATTAATTTATTAGCTTACCAACAATTATACAGTAATACAACATAACACGAAACATTTTAAACTTAATTATCTAACCATTTGAATCCATTTGTAAGCAATGGACCCACTGTGAAATTTAGATAGTGAAGTGCCAAATATATCAATAATTAAAAAGCCTGTTTTCATTGAAAACCTTTTAAATAATTAATATTCATATAACAAGTACGTAAATAATACATAATATTTCTCACATTCACACCTATCTAGCCCAAAGTAAGATGGTACCAGTAGAACATATTTTTATACTAGAATTTATAAATATAATAACAACTATGAATCGAGAATATATAGTCGTGTTGACGTCACTAACATCCGCCCTCAGTGTGAAGGTAAGTTTACCACTCGGCTGGTCGTCAAAACAGAAGTTTCTGAAATAACGCCTATGTCTAACTTCATTCTACCAAAGAAGGTCCATCAATACTTAATATACTTGTACTATATTTATTTATTTAACAATTTATGTACACACAAAGACAATTAAAAGGACACAACATAATAATAGAGAATTGAACAAATTGTACTTCACTCGCCACGCGCGTATTGTGTAAACGTTTTACATTTTCGCCTATCAATATCTGTCCCTGGACGTTCTGGGAGATAGATTGAGTGATTACATTCTGTGCCTGATTACATTCTGTTACACTATTGTGAAATCCTGAAACACGAAGTAAAAGAACCTATCGCTGATCAAGACACACGCGCCTTCAACCACGTGCTGAACAAACCTTCGTAAGGGTGTTGGTTAAGGTTGGTGGCTTTTTTATTGTTCGCCTTGGTCAGGATTCACTACATTTTCATACAGTCCACATATCAAATTGTTTAAATCAAACAATTTTTAAAAGTAGTGGTACAAGTATTTGTGAATTGTACAAGTATACTATAATTTAAAAATATATTATTTTTTACAAATTTCATTTCATTTTGTTGCTACGTTTCGGGCAAATCATTAACACTTTGCATTAAGATTAACTTTTAACTTTCTTGTTAAACTTTAAGTTAACTTTAAGTTTAAGTTAACTTCGTCTTTTACGTCTCAATGTGCTAATTGCTAACTAATCCATGCTGGTACTAGGGCGAATGGTACTAATTAATAATTTATAACTCACCAATAGTAGTCTGCTGTCTTCTTCGCCGACGGTCAGCGAGTGAGCTTACTATGGAATACCGGCCGAAGATAGGACATCTCATCGGCACCAGAGTTGTTGCTGAAAACGATAAACATTCATAATTAAGATCTGTATGGGCCATAAACTACAAGATAATTGAAAGACCGTTCGTCTTTAACGACATCTAGAAATAAATAATTATTAAGAATATGTTAGGTAAACTAAATGTCGACTTTACAACACTAAAAAGGCAAAAAACTTTTAAAGTACTTGTTGACGTAGTTCCTTGTGTTGAGCTAAGGGGGAACTAAAATTACCATGAAAATAAAACTGTAAGTGGACTGTATTTATAAACTTGTATAATGTAATAACAAAAGTATAGCCCGACAATAAATGCGTAAGCGCAGCGCGACTGTGATGGAGATATATCGGACCTCTCAGGCCCCTCGTCCCGCGCTCACCGCTACACCGGCCCGTATAGTGTAATACTCATCTCATTTAAAAGTATTTTTGAGTGGTTCCCTTTAAATTAGTGTTGTCAGTGTACTCACTGATGAGAGTGACGTATGTCTGCGGCTGCGGCTGGTGGTGGTGGTGTCCGCAGGCGTCGTCGGCGACGTCCCAGAGCCCGGCGCCCTGCTGCAGCTCTAGCACGCTGCCGTCGCGGCGGTAGAACGTCAGGCACACGTGGCCCGACTCGCTGGGAACACGATAACGGCCCTCAGACATTTCTTTCATACCAGGAAGTTTAATCGAATTATGCCTTATTAAAAAAACAAGCAATTTGACCCATTTTGATTGTGACTTACAGGGTTTTGACATAATATCGTGTTTTAATGTATTTATTCAGTTGGCTGTTTTTTTGAAACATCACTTACCATCCTCTGGTGACGTGTGCAACTAATTTTATATGTTTTTTCTCTTTCTGCTCGAGAATAGAGTGACAAACTAGTCTTTTCTCCTCGAATGAACCATCTGCATTCATTATCTGGAAAGAAATAAAAACTGTCTCAGCCACCAAACCATAAAAAAGACATATTGGCAATTTCAAAGAAATAAAAAATTAACTGTCTCAGCCACCAAACCTTAAAAAATACATATTTCTGAGTATGAGGGCAATCGACATCGTTTCATTTAATCAATTTCTTTAATTGTCCACATTTTACAATGGTTTGTAAAAGAAAAATACTAAAACTTGCTTCACTTATCTACTTCTAATAAAACTATGCCTACTTTTTAAAAAATCCGCCATTTTTTCATGTTGACAATTGTGATATTTTGCGGAAATTTTTGCGAGTGATATTTCAATATGTGCATACTCGACTTAAATTGTCATATTTACTTTTGCTGCAGATATCAAAGTATACAACAACCTTCCTAAAAGCTAATAATAATAAATAAAAGCAACGAACTTGCTAAAATTTGAAAGCTTAAGATTCTGGTCAAACAGTCATGTCTTTTATATATAAAATGAATGCTTTGATACAAAAAATAGTTAATTAAAAGATTGTAATTAGCATAAGTAATAAAGTTACTTTTAATTTTTGAATTTGCATGTCCGGTACGGGAAATATTTTGATACTTGTAGTGTTACCACCAGCAAAATTGTACACAGAAATGGGAATAAAGATTATATTTTATTCTATCATAAAATAAGATCAGGGGTTGAAATGTAAGGTGTTTAATGCTACGTAGGTCTACCAGTGATCAGGTAATGTTGAAGCATTTTGTTGCGAGCCCAAGACAATGTAAAGTTTTCTTACTCCCTACGCTTTCTCAGTAAGTTCTAGAGACTTTAGAGACAAGAACTGTTGCAAAAGACTTATTTGATTGTGACATTCAGTACAAATTCTTTAAAATATTTTTTTATGTAAATAAAATTGTTAATATTTCTTATATGAAGTATTTATATAAGAAATATTTCCATTGTATAAAACTGGCAGTAAGTTAACTGAAAAATAAATATTTAGAAATATCTTGATATTGCAGGTGCATCAATAATCGAGAGACAACATTCTAATTAATGTCTTCCTTTATTCCAACGGTGCCTACCTTGAGCGTAGCATTCTTGGTGGTGAAGTGGTACTGATGGGAGTGATCGAGGCTGAACCACTTGTGATGTTCCACTATCCAACTGGGGAAGTGGCACCTGTTGTGCTCGTCATCACCTAAGGACGAAGAAGAGACGTATTGAAATAAAATTACTTAATAATAATGTTATTGTAGATTAAGCAATATACTTACTGTTTGTAAGCTTCATGATCCTGCTCCCGTCAGTAGGGGAGGACACGCCGTTGCATGTAGCGTCCCCCGACTGGGCGATGTTGTACGTCATGCTCTTGTCACTGTGCTGGCCTTTATAGATGAAACACCTGGAAAATAAAGAAAATTTCTCATTATAGTAACACGACGAATGATTATTTCGTCCAATTTTAACAATTTAAGTGAGTTTAAATAAAGCCTTTGTTTACTGACTAACAATTACTGGCATTTAACATTTTATTGTTCTCGTCTTTCCAGACTTTAATTAGTAAAATAACTAAAACGATATATGTTATATTTTTAAGCAGAAAATGGAGGGAATAACATTTAATAAATTAAATATATTTGTTCTGGGAAAAGAGGTACATACAAGATGGTGTTAATGAAAAAATTAATTATGAAAGTCAATTCATCATGATTATAAGAGTAAGTATAACTTTTACAAACAAATGTCTTTTATTATTAAATTTAATATTTTATTAGCTATTCAAGGGGGAACGCTGCCAGTATCTTCGGAACCTTGCCTAAAGGGAATCCTTTTAATAATATATTTTAGTTATTATATTATATTTTACAAGATTAGAATAGAATATATCTTAATTAGCTACATATATTAAATATATTTTATTGTTTTATAAGTTATGTACATACTTATACTAATTAATATATATAATCATTTGAGTTCACATTATGGAACAGTATTTATATATAAGCAACATTTAATGAAAAATATTATTAAATTTAAGCAATAAAAATTCTAATTATATATTATGAATAATCAATGCCTTTAATAGTAACCAATGTACGACATTATTATGTTTAGACATATTTTTAATTTGTCATAAATCAGCAGGAAACCAATACAAAAATATTTTTCGTTAAGTACCCTTAAAAGTTAAGCTTTAAAGCAAATGATCTCGTTACCATCAGTTCATATACGTCTCCACCGAGGGTCTCGAGCCTACCCTAAATTAGGACGATTAGACCTCAGTCGACCAAGCTATCCAAGTGCGGGTTGGTCGACTTCACATACAACCTAAAAATGTCTTCACAGGTGTGTTGCAGGTTTCCTCAAAGTGTATTCCTTCACCGTAAAAGCGCCGAATAAACGTACATATGAATTCAAAATTTGAAAACAACTTGGTACGTGGCGGGGTTCGAACTCTTGCCTCCCGCGTAGAAGACAAAGACCATACGCACTACGCCACAGACACTTGATATCTTTACATTAAATTACAATACTAGATCATGCGATATAAATAACTGTGATTTTTTACCTGTAAGTGTCTTCATCTGAGGCAATAGAATTTCGCCTTTGCACCTGCGATATCTGTCCCACGAGGTACCTGGTAGACCCTTCTTTCCATGTTGCTAAACAAACTAACTCCTCCACTGAAACGGGACAATAACATAATGTTATTTTATAAATTGCTTAATGACGCAGTTTTTTAATAGGAATCAAAGCAACTTCTTCATAATTTGATGCTACGTTAGTTGCCGATATGTACCACTGTTTATCTATTTACACGTAATTAGTGAGGGTAGTTCAAAAACATTACATCAATAAAGGTAATTTAAGTTGTTGGTGGTTCTAAAGTGTCTTTGTTTAACAAATTCATTCGTTTTACACATTCATCCAATAAAAGTGAAGACATAAATTGGTATCGGAAACATGTTGTTGAGAAACCTTTTCCTTCACACTGAAACAAAGAGAACTGCTCAGCTATTACGAAAACCAGAAGTAACTAGAAGAACTTGTAAGAAGCACAAGCACTTAGAAATACTTCCAAGAGCAACTTCGGTTTCTGTCCTTTATGGTTTTTAAGCTGATTCGTTGGCCACTGGCTTTTCGGTGCCGTCGAAAGGCTTACGTTCTAATTGAAAACAGATGCAATCAGAATTGGACTGCGCATTTATTACCATTGCTTTCCGTGCCTGGTACATCAGGACAGGCCATGTACCGCAGCAGCAGACGCGAGTCATCCGTGCAGGCTTCTGCGCGCGATGGAGGGTTTGTGCAGTCACCCATTCCCCTGGAACCGGAAAAGAAATACAATATAAGTGGTTAATTAGCTACTCATAGTTTCAACACCTCAAGGATCCTTCAAGGATGGATCGGTTTCCTTGCAGGAGATACCAACACTGCAGTTACTGGTACACGACCGTCAGCCCCTCTTGCAATGTCCTCTACCCACTGATTCTTCAGGCTCGTAATTTTTTGCCTACGGCGATCCTAGTTCTGTTGTAGATCTCATCATTTATGATTCAATCAAGCAGAGAAAAGCCTGAGAGAGGAAAGCCTGTTTTAAATACTACTTTATGCTTTTTTTACTGCTTGCAGCGTCTGGCGCCAACGTAGATAGCACAATGATAAGTGTATACCGAACCATTAAGATCTAGGAAATTTCTTAAACACGAAATCAAATATAATCCAATTTTGGGAATTTATCATAACTTGGGGTTTTTTAAGATTATGGCTTAGCAAGCAAAGCTTTAAGAAGAATACGTTTACTTACTTTAGCAAGCAAAAAGAAGAATACGTCTTAACCAACTCACGGAGGAGTCACCGCGTTGATTCCACTCAACTGAACGTTTGATCACAGCTCGAATAGAATTGTCATTTCAGGAAGTACAGATAATAAATCACAGTACAGTAATCTGCTCATTGATAACAGTTACAACTGTTACAAGTAAAATGTACAAACATCACTAATATTTATATCAGTTCCTAAATCACGGATATTAATCACACATACCTGTTATAAGTGAAGGTGAACGGCGCTGGATGGAACGGACACGGCTCCGGGATAGGCCGCGGCTCCTTGCGGAACATTGAGTATAGGGGAGCATCACCACTGATCTGCTCACAAATGGTGGAGAGTGAATCCTTGGACCAGGCCGGACCTGAAAATTATATAATAAATATAATTAAATACATTAGTGCACTAAAATTTAAGTGGCTGTAGTAGGGTGAAGCTTGTTTTAATTTATATTACGAAAACAAAGCCATTTTGGACACGGTTGGTCCTGGATGGGTCAATTAAAAGGTTTAATGCCACGCTCCTCGTTATTTGGTCTATGTGACGAACAAGAATATGTTGTTCGTTCCGGTTGTAACGGCAACTAATTTCACACTCATAAAATGTTTGTAGGACCGTATTCCTGGTCTACTGTGTATCGAAGAAGGTAAATAAGGAAGACAATTTAAATCTACTCTTACTTTTATCTTCCACTCAACATATAAAAGAAAAGGATAGCTACTAAATTAGTACTATCTAACTTCTAAATAAACATTGATAATTTTATATTGGTAGCCAATTGAATACACCTTTCTAAATGTCACATGATATCAGCTATCTTTCATGTGGTCATATTGAAAAAACGAGACGAGCTGTAGTTGGTTGTTTAGGGAAGGTGCTGGGATAAGTTAGTTTATTGTATAGGTAGGTAATCTAGGTACGTTACCCTCTCACCGATACAGGTATGTAGGTGTATCCCGGGTCTAACTTGGTAGGAACAACACTGATGGCACTAAGATAGCACTGATGGGCACAGAAAATGGGAGAACAAGGGCAACGTGACTCACACCGCGGGTACCTATGTCAGTCAGTCAAGCGACGGGAAGGAACTGGTAGATTGGTGGGGGTTAACATAAAGAAATGAGCGGGTCAGGTAGCTAGGCAGATATAGGTAGGCAAATATCATGCGTCCAACGAGACTTTCCTAAACATTGGTCTTGAACAAAAATATACTCACTCTCCTTGTACTGTAGCACATATTTGTGCTTTTCGTGTATCACCATACATTTGTAAGACTCCTCGCTCCTGAAATACAAAGAGAATATCTATTAAATATTATATTTTAAACACAAAAAACTTTGGAATAGAAAAATCAGAACAACGTGGTCGATATACAAACTATGAAGAAGAAGGCGAAGAATTAAAACGCATCCTAATAGAAAACACTTATCACAGACTAAAAGTGTATCACATTATGGATCTGAATACAAAGGTACTGAATTTCTTATTCTTAAGAAATCAAATAATTTTGTTGTTATCAATTTTGAATGTGACCAAGATGGATATGGCATAAGAGAAAGCTGGTTATAGCTTATCTGACTTAATATTTGGTTCATTCGTATATTTTTCTAATTAGTACTTTCGAAAACACTGGCATTTTTAAAATAAGGTCTCTAGTAGGCGGAAGGAGTCCATATGCTAGTGGAGCTTGTGAAACACTGCTCCAGCACCTCCATCATCTCCATGCCAGTCCACAAAGTGCTTTTCCCGCCTCTCTTGAAGGAACCCATGTTGAATGAATGTTTTAATGTTTATTTTTGTATACCATCCATACAAAACAATAAATAAATTAAATTATCTCAAATTAGAACTTTTGAATAGTGTTACTATTAATATTTTCTTTTCTGCATCCTTCATAAGTACATCATTTGATAATTTCTAACGATTTTTAGTTTTTTGTTTCTGATGTACATAATTTTTCAGCAACAGAAGTCGAGCAACACTTAAGTACCGTGTCACACTATGACATTCTCAGTGTTACTAATTGCCCATCATATGCATGAATAATGTTATTTTGAAATGGCACTAAAGTATTAATCGACTTCTGTTGATGACTGTATCTACATAGGCTGTTCTTCCAAAAACCCTTTTGCCCTTTCATCGAAATATTTTGAAACAATGAAATAACTAGGAGTTATTTTGACAGTCGAGAGGTCAGTACCCCTGTCTACTAAGCTACAAGTCTCTGGTTATTATTATTATTATTATTTATTGGATATTTATGATCATCTGTTGCATGTAATACAATAAGTCAAAACAAAATGCCTCACCTGTCATAAAGTAGAAACTTGTCAAGCGACTCTGTCTCTGCGCACTCGCCCTTGGATTGTATATGTGTGGCATTGATGGCGATGAGTCCTGGGTACCCTGACTGGAACCAGCTACCAGTCCAGCTCGCAGGAAACGTACAGCCACCGCCTGGAAGAAGAAGAGAAGAGGGAATCAGGACCTTGTCTGGAACACCTTTACTAAATATAAACTTTTAGATTCGTTATAATTAATTTCTTCGTCAGATTCAATATGTAGAAGTAACAAACTATCTAATGCCCAAAATTTAATGCGCTTTATAATGAATTACGTTGTTATTGTAAATAATTCTTTATTTGATTTTACAGAAAAAACATTTTATAACAAAAAAGTGTAAAAAAATTTTGGTATACCTACATTAGTAAGATTAACTTGCAATTTTTGTATCTTTAACGTATACGTACGTATTCGTTGTATATGTTGCTGTATTTTTAAAATGAAACACAATCTAGGACATTTTTTTAACGTATTTTTTAAACGTATTCCGTTTTTATGAAAAAATGTTTCCACTACTAATGTTTCCACCACTAGAGTAGGGATTCCCAAATTTTACCGGGGGTCGGCAAACGAAAACTGTGTAAATAATATAATGTTTTTGTATTTAGATTAAAAAATACTGATTTGGTTAGGACACAGATTTTTGTGCACTCGATTAGTGAAATATCCGCAAAAACCGTCGACGTTAATTGTTGGTTGGCTGGAAGATATCTCTTGCTAGAGATAGGCCCATCTTTATTTGTATCTTTCTTGTTTAATTTATTTTTGTTTTTTATGTATGAGCAATAAAGGATATAATAATAATAAAAGGAATAAACCAGAGATAACATTTTTAAAGTAATTTATCTATGGGGGTCTAAGGTACCAGTTGATTTCGGAAAATCCCAAAATAGTTGCCCTAAATAGTTTGAGAATCCCTGCATTAGATCAATGATTTTTTTCCAAAAATTCTAAGGCATCTATTGCCGTGTCCCTATTGTTTTAGTTATTTTGATAAATTTATTATTATTACACATATTAATCTTACAAAATCTAAAAATTCTAGATTTTCAGACATAGAGTAAACAAATATTTTTTAAAATAAATATTTGTACAATTCTCTTGACCTTAGTGTTTAAATAATAATAATTTAATTTAATTTTTAAATTAAAATAAAATAATTGATTAATTAAAGATGATTTTATTATTAATGAAATAATTATATTTTTAATTTAATATTTTATTTTATTTTTTAATAATACATAATGTAGAAACAAAGTTAATGGTGTCAGTTTTATCAACTTACTAAGAGCATTTTCACTCTGGTAACATCGCGAAATTGATAAGTTGACATAACCGCGTCATAAAACTATTGTGCCATGAATTAATGTCATTTTTATGGTCGCCAGCGCAGATCTCACTTTACGATCGGTGCAGTAAAACTATGAGTATATTTTTTACTACGATAAGTTAGTATTTTGAAAACCATTGTGATGATCATAAGATATATAAATTAATCCCAGAATATCACATATTTGTATACTCCTAGTAGTTGATTTGTTTATTCAATTTGTTATACACAATGATGATGTCCATAGCTACTTTTCAAATGACGAAATTTCTACACAAAATAGATGTTAAATTATATAACGTTTAATGATTTTGTTAATTAAAACAACACGGATTCCCTTGTCTGAATTGAACTAGCTCTAAGCAAACTTTTCAAATGTCAAATTTTTTATCATAAAATTTAAAATCTTGGCTTCATTCACTTCACTTCATAGGCTTATCGTTTCTGTCATATTATATATGTATAGACGTGTCAACCGAACATGCGAAAAGTATTTATAATACAAAAGCACTATTTTTATTTTTTAGATCGGATACGATTTTAATTAGGATATGGAAATAACAAAAGAATTAGCCCTATTAAATAAAAAAGGTGTGCAAAATTAATATAATAGTTTTAGTTGGTTATACACAATACGTCTCGTATCGTGTGCCTTAAAGCTAAGATTTATTTACGAGTACACTTGTGAAACACCATCTTATATTATTAAATATTACTTAGCTAATTATAAATTAATAAGAAGAGGATCGAGGTGACAGAACAGACCAGAGAATAACAACAGCGGACGACATATCATCAACAGACCAGAGAGTACCATGGCACGAAACGACTCTTGGAATATACACCGGTGGTGGTTTTGTGATCGTGTTAGTCACCAGCAGAAAAAAGCTCTTTCCAGGGCCTCTTGGTGGGTCTCCAGGAAATTCTCCGGTCTGCGGAGATGGCTGGGAGCTTGTGATTTATTTATTTAGTTTACCAGTAATTGTTCCGCTGATCAAAGTATATGCATACAAAACAATATATATCTTATAGGTAAGTGTACAATAGAGAAACGGTAAACTCTACACGCATATAGTAGATAAGTTGTAATTACAAATAATTATTGTGGCTTATGGCCTCGGCTGGTTGGGCTTTTTGGATCAGTGGACCCTTTTGTGGTCTGGGATTATGAGTCCCCTGTCCAGGACCACTTGTGATGCTAGTCGGAGTAGAAGGTATGTCGTTGGCTTACGGCGTGTCTGAATCCTCAGTCTTGGATGTAGTAAGGAGTTAGTGGTGATGCGTAAATGGATTTGACTTCTCCAAAAACGAAATGTATATAAGAACCCTTTACTCTCTACTGGCGTTTTGATATCACATCCCAAGAATAAGAGACTTTAGTAGTATATAGTAGTGACTTTTTACATAAAGAGCCTATATACGTACCACTGTTGGGCACAGGAATTCTTATATGGGAGAAACATCCGAAGAGCTTGGGTCATTATACCACTATGCTAGCCCAATGAGGTTTGTTAGAAGAAAGTGGTTGCTATAATAACAGGCATCAACGGTTTGACGTGTCTGACAAAATAGAAAGATTTAGATTGACCAATCCAAGGACCAACCATAGCGAAAGTTGCATTGTTCCCGTTATCGAAACCAGAGCCCTGAACTACACCGACGAGCTCCTCGGCTAATATTAACGAAAAACATCGCAAAAGGTGAGGATGGCTAGGGCAGTATGTTGCATGCTTCACTAGCTATCTTAACATATGGACTCCTCTACTGCTTATCATCAGACGGTGTCGTCATTTGCTGTGCTTTTTATAAAAAACAAAAAAGTTGCGAACTGTTTCTACGCAGTAATACTGACACAGTAATGGTAAGCTACCCACATTTCAGAGGAAATTAATAAGCCATGGTTTATATTTACTATAGTTTATTTGGAAAAAGACGAAATAAGAAGTCAATAGATTGAGTGAAACATTAATATATAATGTTAAACAATATTATATAAATATTTACTAACGAGTAACGACAAAAAAGGCGAAATTTAAAACACCCTCTTTTTCAAAAAGAACATGATGTTAATTAATTTTTGATTTACGTATTCGCATTTTCGTAACAGAATAATCTGCTGTATTTTAATGACATATTAATGACCGTTGCAACCGCTTCAGCTGATGCATTACACCACATGCAATTTATTAAACGTCTGGTATTGTTTCATTGCGTTCTGTGTGTGAGTTACCGCGTCGAGTTTTGCCAGGTGTTCCCGAGTCGACACTGCTTTGGACAAACACTCTTTTGTGTGCTGATTTTTAGGGATCTGTACGACATACTTCAAAACGAATTGATATAGAAACAAAAGTTCAATGCGATTGAAAATAAATAATTTTCTCATTTAAATCTTTCATTTTATTTTGTCATTACAGTTAGATAATTAGTTGATGTTAAATGCCTGTGTAATGTGTTTTATAAACACATTACATGGCCCTAATGTTAAATATTATTTAATAATAATAAATATAATCATGTAAATCATATTTAATTCATACAATAATCAATTTTATTGTATCGACATATAGTAAAATTTAGTAACCAAAGTAAAGACATGTTTATCAAGCAAGGAATTAAATAGTCAAAAATATAAATAGTAAATTTTCTTTTCGTAAATTCCATTAGACAATTAAAAATCAATTAAATGTGACATCTCTGGATTGTACGGGTTAATATGTGAATGGTGATTGCTTTTACTATCTAGTCTAAACTATTCTTCATTTAAATCAGCCGCGGTATACTCCCGGGATCCTTGAATTGTAAATTAATACTGTACGGCTCTGAGGTAAGAAAATAAGTAATTTTGCAATGGGTATTGTTAAATATTGTATATTTATTACAAATTTAATTTAAAAAACATATTTTCGTCTATGGAAAAGAAGTAAGTACACTTTTCACCGATAATGATTATTATGTACGGAGCCATATACATTATTGTGAAGTTTATTTGATGAATATCGGATTGAATAAAATCTGTTTTGTTAAAATATTTTTTCCAGTCGGTACCTTGCTATTATTTTTATTATATTTCCGACCATTGTGTACGTGAATGAAGTAAATCTGAAATTCAAAATGGACGTGCATTTACTGTAAATACGTAAGAATATTATTTCGTTTCTATATATACTTTCGTTGTGGAGAATCGGTGCAAAATAGTTATCAACGTGTTACTAATGATATTTACAAATTAATCATTATAAATCATTTTATTTGAATATAAAATCTATCTCAATTCCTTCAGGTATGTCAAGCATACTTCAACAGAAGACATTTAAACCTTAGCAATGATTTGTGAAATTTACAACCATGTTAAAATAATTCAATTAACACATAAAATACAGGTGATGCGTAAAATTGTTAATAGCTCAGTAAGTCGTATAATTACTCCATTTAAATATGATTAAATTGATGCTTCTCAACGTGACATGGCTAAAATGACATCATTAATAATTAAATCATAATAATTAAATTTAGCAGTTGCCTCTAGAATATCTAAATTGATCGTTCGACCGTGTCATTTATTAAAATTAATTAACGCGTCTTCAAATAAAATGGCCGAGCATTAGGGTTGGCACTTATGAGTTTTCATTTAATCTGAATATACATCAAAAACATTGGAGATTTTTTTTAAACTCGAGTCTTGCTGATTTCGTTTGCCCATTGGTTTTATTTTCACGCAATAAAAGAAGCCCGCGTAAGGCCTTTAGATGAATTTAAGGTAATATAGGATGAACCTGAAGCTGAAGCTAATTGTTTTGGGGGCGGCTAAGCGGTTGATAGTAGAATTAAAAGTACATTATCATAAGCTCTTATACTTCCTACGCTGAGCGCAGATCTGATATAGGAGAAACATATGAGTTCTTCTGTAAAAAAATTTACCTTAAAGAAACAGCAGAAGAAAGTGAAAAACCTTGATCAGATCCTCTGAATATGGCTTAAGTAAAATAGTTGGTACAGATTAGTACATGGGTTGCTTCCACGCACGCATTACTCAGGCATCCACCTCTAGTAACTTAAGACAATCTCGGTTCGGACTGTCTGGGGGTGATATGGTGAATTTCTTTGGAGAAGGTCACCTCTGCAATGGGCAACGGAGTTACTGTGGAGTTTTAGCAGTGCCGCTTATCTGGTGTCCACCATTTAGCCACTGGCGGGTAGGTCCGATTCTTCCTCGTAAAAATGCTCCAAGCATGAAAGAACCCCTTACCGAAAGACAAGATGGTATAGAATGAGACGATCCAAAATTTCTACATAACTAAAATGTTACATACTTCTTTGTTAGGTGGTAATTCTAATTGCAAGGTCATCTGGGCAGGTACCGTCACCATTTTTATCCAGTCGTGAAGCAGTTAGTTGCGTTCCGTTGTGAAGGTGAAGGTAGCCAGTGTGATTTTACGACATGGGGGGTATTAACATCTCTTGGCTCCAGAATGGTTTCTTGTTATTGTTGGCTTAATGGTTTTAGACTTTTTTTGAAGTAAAAAAACATGGAATGTGGTAACTTGCTACAAAACGTTACTTTTACATGTAAAGGCATAATTAATTTAGTTGATGTTATTGCCAATGCAGTCTGGAAGTCAGGACCCCTGCCTAGTTAGTTAGAGGTCCCGGGTCCAATCCCGGAAAGGGCAGATTTTTGTACATTGAGTATATTGATCAATGATGAATATTTCAAATATCAAACCATTTATTAAATGGTAACTTATATGTACACTTAATGACGTGAACGAGTAAATACCCTTAAATTATTCTTTTAATATTGTTCGCTGTGACAACCCTATAGTTAAGTATCCGTTTTTGAGCGGTGATTGAATTATTAAAATTCAGGAACAATCACTCTGGACCGAGGTAAACAGTTTTCAGGGCGACAGGTCCTTTGAAGGCACGATTGCAAATAAACCTTTTGCGGACGTTTAAACAAAATAATATCTATAAATAATGAACAAATTAATAATCGTGGCGTAGTAATTTCTACAGAATGATTTTTCTAAGACAAAGCTGATAATGGAGTGAATTGTTATGAAAAATATGTCGAAATCATCATTATGTTACCTGCCATTCATAAAGAAATAGTTTTGAAGGTATTCAATAGGTGGTTTACCATAAATGTCAGGGGTGCCTCTGAATAGAAAATCTGCATGCTTATTTTATTTAATATAAATCATTCAAACCACTTTAAGTTCTGATTTCATCCGCCTAGGTATAATCATGATCATAATCTTGGGAATTTTGGTCCATCTATCAAGTGCACACTATCCAAATCCCGATATTTCCTATCTGTCTCAGTACATCCAAATCACATAAAGTTCAAGTCAACAAGTTCGTCTATTAATAGAACACAGAGGATTACACTCATCTATGGTATTTTGGGTATCCTCTACAAGCAAAGGTAATCTGGAAGAGATCGTTATTTAAAGAGATGCCCTTGTAAAATTTAGCAGCTGTATTTTGTCAGTATTATATTATGTCGGGTAAAAAAAACTTTTCGCATATATTATGTATAAACTTGTAATAAATATCTTTGGCTTTACTATTTGTATCTGGCTGGTTTTCACGATATTAAAAATGTGACATTTAAAAAAAGAATCAAATTTTGAAAATTTGCTTTCCCACTATTTTTCATCTGTTTTTCTTTCTGTCAAAACGAGCGAATCGAATAAATTAGAAACATTTTATAATTTTAGTACAATCTCTGACGAAGATGGAAGCGAACTACTGATTCCTCTACCACAGAGGAACTGGCTATCTGACCTCCAACTGCCGGAACACAACAATGGTGATAACATTATTTTAATGGCGATAGACTTACGTAAGAACGTGGTAGCTAGCCAGGCGAAGTTAGTACGTCAGAAAGTATCCGTACTACCAAAGAAACAGAGCAGTAGATTACTGTCCCCTCTACTCCAGATCTGAGGTAGACTAGAGGTTGTAGAAATTTTTTTAGCAACTTTCGTAAATATTGTACATACTAGTGAATCCAAGAAATTTCAACTTTGTGTTCTTTAAAATATGTAGTGCACGTTTTTTTAGAGTGCAGGTGGATTTTGAGGTGTTACTTATTGTTGCGGGCTGGCTACTTTTTGTATAATTCCATATTTGTATTTTAATATTTTTTCTTTGTTTTTGAAATATACATTTTGTTTTTCTATCAGTTTAAAAAATATACGCTCACGAAGCAGACTGAGAGTTTCATTCTCAACACTAATATTTAAATTTTGTTGTTCAGTCACCGACACTTTTTTGAGGTGAATTTTGTTCTTGTGCTACGACTGTGGCACGTTGGAAGCACAGAGCACTATGGCGGGCACATATCTAACGATTTAAAGTGGCATTCGGGACCAATAAGTCTTAACAAAGAGAAGCTTGAAATTGATCTTTGTATTGTATAATAATCTATTATTGAGATGGATTTATTTAAGATAAATGATACGTAAGTACTTAATATTAAGACTATAATTAAAATTGACAGATTAGTGTGGAAATGATCTACACAGGAAGATAGTGCTGGGACGTGCCAGTAATGTTGTGGCACAATCTATTATTGTAACAATTATTACCTTATCTGTATATACAAAACTATCAAATGGTTTTTTTAAATTATTATGTACACCACTAAAATCTTTTACTTGCTGTCTCTTTCTATAAACATGATAGATCCGTATTTCTTGATAACTTTGTTTTTATATCGTTGACTGTTGATTTACTTAGTTACAGTTGTGAGTTTTCCTTTTCTCGTGATTTTACTAGCTCTTTATTAGAAAATAGCCACTAGCACCACCAACATAAAGCTCTGAAGATCCCACCTTCACTTAACACTTTTTTTCTATAAAAAGCATATGACCGCCAGTTGGTAAGTAGTAAAGTCCATAGCTAGTGCAACATGCGACATACTGCCCTAGCCACCTTCACCTTGCCGGTACAAAGGTTAAGAAGTTAAGAAGACTCTTAGACCTCTTTTGAAAAGCATATGTTGTATGCAGAATACGTTGCCAGTAAGGAATTCCACGCGCGGGCTGTGCTACAGAACAGACAGTCTCAAAATCTCTTTATGCGTGAAGTTTAGGTGGAGACATTGAATAGGGGCCTCCGTAGATAGGCTTGCGAGCTTTTGGTTAATAAAGGAGAGAGTCCGATAGACCTAAGTGAATGGTCAGTAGTAGTAGTCCTGTTTACTCAGCCAGCCTTCCTGGGTTCGAATCTCGGTGGGGGCAAATATTTGTATTATGAGTACGAATATTTGTACAAGAGTCATGGATTTTTGTATGTTTTTGAAGTATATTTCTGATATTTATCTACGTGTTACTGACTATTTTTCTCTGTTATCTTGTATCCATATCACAAGCTTTTAATTATGCTTATTTGGACTGGATAATAGGTGTGAATGTTAGGAAATAAACATGTGATCCTAAATAAGAGAGTATACTAAAATATAAAAATAAAATAACTTTTATCGATAAAATACCCCAGTGTTCAACACTTAAGATAGAAAATTACTTAAACGCATTATATTCTCAATTATACTTCGCCTTTTCTAATGTGCAGTGAAAAAGTGATACACCTATCCCTGTCTATCGTACGGCTAATGGGAAACGGGACAGAGACGTCAGTAAATAAATGATCTTCATTAGGCATTCAGAAAATGAAACTCGATCATATTTCCTGGCTCGTTTAAAAGAGGGCCGCGTTATGCAGAAGAGAAATCTACCTATTATTTCATTTTTTCTTAAATGTATAAACAGAAAGAACACTATACAGAAGATACGTGACTGAACTTCTTGGTGATTACTCGAGCAATGCTACATATTTCAGTAGCAACACATTTGCCAATATTACGTCACGAATTTGCGTACACTGAATATCGGTGGGGCCTAAGTTCGGCGGCCATGCATTTTATATATCAACGCATCATTCGACAATCAGGGAAGTAATAAGAGGAGGTAAATCACATGAACGTATTCGTATGAATTCCATGCAATAAATTCACACAACGTTGTGCTATCGAATTCCTGTAACGTAATTTAAGTTTTTTTTCAAAATTTTAAATAAACTATTTTCATAAACAGTACATAAAATCATTCGCATATCTTCCGTAAAGTGAGCTTAGACACTAAAAGTATCACTTCGCTATCCGTCTGTCTTGTAGGCCTTTTTTTTGATACCTGACCACTGGGAGTACCCACTAAAACTCCCCGGTAGCCCCTCGCGAGGGTTACCTGGGTTCTGTCAAAGCAATTCACCACTCCACCCTCAAAGGCCTATTAGCTAACATATTTTGTCAGTTCAATTTGTAGATGAACTATAATATCTATATGATACTTGCCTCGTTACGTTGCAATGGATAAGTAAATATCAGTGGTTTTCACTGAAATTTTCGAAATTAATTAGTGAACAGACCGGAAGAGCCTATTTCTCAGTAATGCGTGGAAGTATTGCTTTTAAATGATATCAAATTCTTAGTTCCCTTAGCTGTAAAGTCAATCTTCTTAATCAAAATTCCACTAAACGCACCAATAAAATATCAATTTGACGGTATGTACCTAATACTCTCAGTTGAACTAATGTAAAATTAGTATAAGACTTGTTGAAATTATTAAATCACTAATCGAAAACACAGCCGCCATATTGGTACGTTACCTGTCAAAATCACTATATAAAAGCAAGATGGCTGCCGTGTTTCTGCTCAGCCGCTCGCAAAACGTCTTGCTGTAAACTTGTAACTTATAGTGTGGCAAAGTTAACGTTTAAGTGAATTAAATATTTGTTAATCTGAAGAAACGTATTTTCAATTCTAACTCAGGTAATAATACAATCTCAGGCTGGTTACTTCTAGAATATACTTTTTCGTATAGAGCGGCAGAAATTAAATTATGAAAACGCTATGACGTGAGGTAACTCAATTATATTATAAACTTAATGGAGTTCTTACATAGAAATGTTATTGACGCCGCGTATAGTTTTGTACTCTATCCTTTTACATATAGAGGCTTTATTTAAGGGTACAATGAGAGTACGTTAAAAATTCATTTGACAACACAAAAATAATTTAAAAAATGTCAAGTCTAGTTATATGAAAATAAAGTCATTATCTATCTATCATTTTGGTTCAGGGGTAGTTTAAAAATAAAAATAACTGGGAATCCTAGAGACGAGCTTAAAAATATACATCTGAAAATTGGTTATTTAGTATAAAAAATCATCTTACTGACATGCTAAACATAAAAGCTGTCATTTCTTCCTTGGCTACTTCGGGTTTCTTTTAATAGATCACCCCGTAAGGCCTGAGGACTCTCCAAGGATCTCGCCTCCTTAAAACCCCGGTAACGCTGTAAAGGCCATCTGCGGCCAACAGTATTAGTCAGTCCAAAAAAAACTTCCAGTGAAGGTCCTAAATGGCGTTGGTTGCCGGTGAAACACAGTTCAACCAACTAGTTTAATATATTATTGGATAACCCAGACAATATCTATTAACTTTAATTATGAAAGCATTAACATTAACATATGTAATGTAGACGTCGAACAGAGACGCTCCGCGATGCAAACAAAATGCCACGGAGTGACGTCATAACGCATTACTTCCAAGGCGCGTCAAAAAGGTGCTTTTCAAATTATAATATCTCAGGCAGCTTAATGACTGTCAAAACAATTATTTTACCAATTCCACAGTCAACAACACACCGAACAAAGAATTGTCATCGTGCCTATTAGAAGCCATGGGCGGTAATAACCGCTCTCGTCTTCAGAATGTCAATGCAATGCGCCTGCTACGATATTGAACTATCAGTTTCTAGACATTGACGGACATAAATAACATCGCTTGTTTGTTTGTTGCTTACCACCCTTATTCTCATAAAAAGTAATGAACTGTTTTTAAAAACAAATCAAGCTTACATTGTTTTGTTCCAATATCCGATAAACAAGTTCCCGGCAGCCATTTTGTTTTACTGACGTAAACAAGACGCCATAACAAAAGCTAATAATTGCGCGAAAACAACGTGTGGGTATAAAAACTAATTCATTTCTTTGTTAATTTACTTTAGTAGCATACTTTATATTTGTAAACACGAACTAATATCACTTTTAAACAATTTCTTTCTAACTGCAACAGGTATTACATCAAGCCCGCTTAGAGATTATTGTAATCGGCATGTTTATGATTCGCGTTAAAATTATACAAAAACGCTTAAGAGTCGCCATTTTAGAAACGGTAAATGACATCACCGATCGTCTATTTTTTGTTGTTAATCGAACGGAAAGACTAGTACTGATCTTCAATTTAATTTAGTTGAGAATTGGGGCCAGTATCTCCAGGAGAAAACAGAATACGCTATAAAATAATACAGGCAATACAAGCGACAACTTGAACTGTTCTTGCACCGCTAAATTCGGTCACAACGTGATTATACAGTCTTAAATCTTCCTAAAGACGTCCAAATCTTACAGTTTAAACCACATAATAATCACATAAGTGGTTTTAACCGTACAAACGGACAGCCAAAACACATAGCCTTTTATAGTTTCTCCTTTTTCGGTTTTAATAGATATGTTATTTTCGCGAAAGTCCTCTATGCAAGCGGAGTCACATGAAGTAGCTAGTCCCTTTCTATTGTAACGATGTGGCCTCCTTCGGTCCATCGATTTAAAAGTGCTGGCTGTTTTTATTCGAACAAAATTTAAAAATGTCATGTCAAAATTGTCATTTTCTAAATTTATTATTTAATACTATAATTTTCGTTCGGAAGCTCTTTGATCTCTATGTATCTATCCCTTCCCATATTTTAAAGGAACCCATAGTTTGGGTTCCTTCTTCCTTATACTTTAAGTTACGTTACTGGAATAAATGCATTGCAAGTAAATTGAGCTATGTTTATATTGCATTGATCACCACCGAACCCACATTCAACCCTAGCCAAGAAAGCGCATGGTGACACTATATTTCGAGACGAATTCTTATTTGTAGGGATCCTTATAAAAAAGCTATCGAACAATGGTCTAATTATGTCCCACTTGGGAAACCGATATTTATAGGGGCACTTTATCTACTAACATATCTACATCTACAATTATGTCTGCATGATACCACTCTGCGATTGGTCAATTTAAATTATTGGATGTTTAGGGCAGGGAAAGTTGATATCGTTCTAAAAACTTATATCGATATTTTTTCTAAAATTTATATGCATCGTGTTGCTCTCGTCCCACTTCATTTAAATTTCTAAATGTAATCCATTCTTGGAAAAGAGAAGACAGTATAAACCGTATAGGTATTATATTTATTAAATGGTTTAAAATGTTCAAGAAATAACTTTGATTATACGCTTAATTCAAAAATATAAAACAGAATGCATCTACTTAACAAGAATTCAGTTAATTAATTTTCGATATTTGATCCGCAGTAACAAGGAATTCGTATTAGATCTCCATGCTCGTCCATCCGCACGTCATTTCATTTAAATGGTGAAGCTTTGATAAATGTATAATTCAAATATACCAACTTGATACAAAAGAAGTTTAAAACATTTCCAGAAACTATTTTATTTATTTATTGATTTATCAAAATTTGTTTACACAAATATATAAGCTACAAAATATACAATTTCGGCATTAATCTGTGTGTAACAAACACTTACAAGTAAATACAGAATGCTCCGATTTAAATACGTTTTAGAAAACTATACATGATGTTTAAATGGTATTTAAGTTTCTAAAAATTAGATTTTCTTAGATAACTTGAATAAAAACAGTTAAATAAGTCGATAACTAACTAACGATATAAAATTCGTGATATAGCCACATCACTACTACCCAATTTGTCTGTCATTTGGTGCAATACTCATAGTGATTCGTCCTTTCACTCTCCAATGATAATGGCTAATTTATGTCGTTTAGTTAAGTGGACAGGATTGTTATTAAAAATAGATTTGGGGACTAAAATAAAATAGAATTCTTGGAAAAAATTCGCATAACTTTGAAATCTGCACTGACGTGGTGATCTGAAACTTTTTGTAAATTCACTAACGCTCTATTAAATGTGTTTATAAGCATTGTTAAGAAGCAATGTATTGCAAACTTCATATGAATCATAATGCTATTAGAATTGGAGCAACGTCATTAGTCGTAAGACTTGGACGAATTCTATTAAATTCTCCTAGTTTTTCTGATAAGCAAACGTCCACCGTACAATGCCATAATAATATTTCCAAACGAATTTTTTTTACAAAGTGTCCAACAGGCCACTGGCAACTACTATATTGTCTATAAAGCTAAAATCGAGAAACATCTCACTCCCTCCACACACTCACTCACTCCTTTACTGTAGCCACGTTTACTTTACGTACTAAGAAATTTAGTGACTTCTTTCTCTGTCGCACAACTAGAGCATGGAATTCCTTACCAGCACACGTATTCCCTCCTTCTTATAACATGGGTTCCTTTAAAAGAGGCGTGAAAAAGCACTTTTTTTGGTGAACAAAATGTGAGGGTGACTAGGGCAGTTTATCACATGCTTCACTAGCTATCTTCATATCGGGACTCGTCTACTGCTTATCATCAGGTGGTGTCGAGTCATTTGCTGTGCTTTTTATATAAAAAAAACATCTCTTTCGTTACTTTAACCTGGAAGGGATCGTATTACTTTAAGGAACTTCAAGCTAGTTGACACAAGAGACGATCCATACAACTTCAACTTAATATTCTCAATATTTTAATGATTCTTAGAAACTTGAAATGATAAATAGATAGATAAAGTCATTATTTACATTTCTACATCACACACAAAATAGATCCAGACAGTAAATTGGTTAAAAGACAAACATTTTAAAATAGATGATATCAAAGACCTTTGTGTGCGCTGCAGAAGTGCAAAAGGGTCGCAACTCTGTGACTGATTTTGTTCACATCGGGATGTGAATAAAGCACTGATATTCTGCTACAACCCGAGGGCTTTTTATAATCTAAATTATGGTATAAATGACTATTTACTGTAATGATTATAATATAAATGACTTCACCCTTTTCTAGTCGAAATATAGGAAGAATAACACAAATTGGTGTTAACTTTAGTACTTGCACAACAAAGTCAGGGCCATTGTAAGGATTATTATATTTTGCTCAAAAAACTCCATTTTAGAGTTTTTAAAAAGTTTAGTTTTTTTTGTTTCTATTCATAATAGATTCTAAAATTGAGTAGACATATTGAAGGTATTTTCGGAGACGCTTCCGAAAAATGCAAGTTTTCATTTTAAGACTGCCTTCTCAGTGCCATGTTATATATAACAGCATTGATAGCTGTCCTTTACGCAATCATATTGAGGGAAAGAGATGAAGATTGAAACTTTTCTTTTGTGACATTACAAATTTTGCTGTACGTAAAATTGTTATACCTACATACTAAAAATAATTTAAGTTACCGTCAAACATTCCTTTAATATCAAATCAAATCCAATGAAAACATCAGCACATCTCATTACACAATTGAAACTGTCAAACACAATTGTAGACGGATCCAATTGGATTGATACTTGAGTCTTATTTAGGATTTGCGTTCAAGTACTTCCCACGGAGTTTATTGCTTTTAAGGGGGATATGTGCAAGTTTAATCGACAATAGAATAGTAAAGGTACCGAGAAAATTATTAACTTTATAGTCTCTTATTGAGTGGAGAGTTGAACGTAAGTATATCTCAATATATGCTTAGCTAGTCTTGGATATAGATATGTTATGGCTGAACACCGATATTTGTTTCCAATATTTTATTTATTTATTTGTATGCATTTGATTTTGCGAATAAAAAGAGAATGAAAACTGAAATAATGAAGATTTAACAAAACAATATGGAAATCTTTATTCTCGGCATATACGTCTGAAATGCATGTTACAAATACAATCCTATTCAGGACAATTAAGTTAAAACGACTACTTTCCCCTCCCTTAACGAAATCTCATTTTTATTACGATCGTCTTCAATGGTTCCCATTTAAATTTCAGGGGGGGGGGGGGGGGAGGCGGTAATGTGAATAATATGAAGAGACGGCATAAATATAAATTAATATGCCGGTAATTGTTTTCTAGGTGGCTTTGCTTGACACACCTGCTTCTGTAGCGCGAGGGATGCGTTTGATACTTGCGGCATTGATATCGAGCTAGAATTAATTTAAGACTTGAAATATTTTTTCCTTTCTAAGTTGTAATAATAATACATAATGACATAAGTGATTTGTAAATATCATTAAAAATACTAAAGGCTAAGAGTTTCTTGCGCCGTTTCTTCTCTGCAGCTACTAATTCATAGAAGCGGTAGTAGGGTTAATTGGGAATATACATACTAGTGTTAGTAAAACTAAAAATTTATTTAGTACATATTTAAATTCTATAACTGGGACAATTTGTATATACCCGGTTAATACCTACTCAAAGTTATCACTATTACCTTTGATTACATTTGTTTATTTTCTCATACATATTCCCTGTTATGACGATTTAAAAGAATTTACTAAATGAGTCTATTTAAATAAAGATATTTTGACTTTGACTTTGAAAATAACAAATTTTTATTAACCTATCCAGGGACAAATCATGGTGAATGTTACAATTTTAAATGTTATTGTTATCAAAACCAATGATCTCTTATTTTTTTAATAACGTTAATTATAGCTGCAGCTTATATGTATAACACTATGCAATTTAAATTAATTTCAACCCGTTACTCTTACAATAAAGGTATATATAATCACAAATTGTAACATTGGTATCGCATTTAAACGTTTTCTATTCAAATGGAAACATTATTCGAAACCGAAATAAAAGTATCAATATTGTTAAGTGAAATATAGGAGAGGGGCTCAGGTGTGTTATAAAGACGTTTTTCTTGTGTCGCGAGCGACCGCAGAGCCATTGAACTAGTGATTTGGACGAACTGAAATATCGATGTCGATAAATATATATTTCTTAGTTAAACAATATTATCTTAGCTTTATCCACCTTGGTACAGTGGCCTAATTTGTTATTATTAAAATTCTTATAATTCAAACTTTAAATAATTTCCCCTTCTTTTTTACTTTTTATTTTTAAGGTAACTATTATCATGTACTAACGTAATAACTAACTAATATAATCCTGTAATAACTAACTAACTAAAGCCAAGCCAAGCCATACAATCAAGACACAGTAAAATTTTAATTGTCTCGAATATTTCGATAGTATACCACGGCAAAAACTTAAAATAACAAGAATATTATATAAAGGCTATAAGAAGGTAATATAACAAAAAAAAAACTAAGGACTTATGCTTTTTTATTTTCCAAGAATATTTTCTTACAAATGGTATAATAAAAAACTCGTTAAAGTAAGTTATTTATTTATACTGTCTTTACACAGTATTTAAAGACAACTCAAATGAAAGCGCTCGACAGGGGGATAGACACACAAAAGGTCGCAGTAACAGAGTAATTACACAAATTCTAGATCGTTGTTTTGCTGCACGTTTCGTGTTCGTTCAAAATTATTTCCTAAAAGAAAAACATCGATAAACAAAATTAAATTGAACAGAACAACACTAAACTCGGGCATCTATCAAAGTATGACAAATATTGTTTTTACTCTGTGCCGGGGCAGCAGGGATTGCTGAGAATGCCAACTACAGACAAGAAAGATTTTAAAACATATTTTATTCAGTACACGATAGCGGGTCCTAAGACATGTAATTTAAACAATTGCAAGTTTATATACAGAGCATTATCTATTTGTTTGTGCCAAGTGTTGCCGTGGATTGGAAGAGTGAAGCAAGAACAGTAACAAATGGAATCATACTCTATCGAAGCCAGGAAGTAAACGCAAGAGGCACAACAGATCGGACAGATCGTAGTGCACTGTGACGTCTATCATGGCATAAAGATTAGATAAGGTACGCTGTAACTGTCAAAAAAGACATAACAGAAACTAGTTCACAGTAGATTTGCGTAATTATAAAGAAGAAGAATGATACACTGATGAAGATATTGTTCATGGCAATAATTAGGTTTCATCTAACAACATTGCAATAATGATTATAAAGATACTCGCTGGAGTAGTAGTCCGAACACTTTGATTTTGACTTTGACTACGAAAACAAATATCAAGATCATTTGTCAATCGGAAGACACGTTTAAGCTTCGGTCGTTGCTGGAAAAGTTTACAACCACCATAACGAACCGTTTCTCGCCTTTGTGCAACATTCGGACGTATATAGACTATAGATGATGACATCAAAATAATTTTCCGCGTGCAAAGTATGGCAGTCTCAAATCTAAATCAGAGAAAATATACGCTGTTAAACCATTAACAAAGATTGTCGGAATAATCACAACAATGTTCCTCTGAAGTAAGATTGCCAAAACGATCCGAATGCAGAGAAGTAGCTTTTGTAATAGGAACTCTAATTGGCGTAACAGCCCTTACTAGTTAAGACACAATATTCTAGTATCATCCAAGATATTCTAAGTAAACTAAACCATGTAAAATACTTTCTAAACTTTGTGGAGGCGAACAAAACAATAGAATAAGAATCAACGAACAACTTGAACCTAAAGAAAAGCACGATGTTTCCAAAGAAACATCTATCTAGAAACTAATTCTAATTTTGAATAGAAACTTCGAAATATTGGAACACATTTCATGGTTCAAATTAAAGTCAAATCCAAGGATTACAGTTTTATCCTTGTTATACTTAATAATGCGAATTATGAGATTATTAAGAACTCATTCAACTAATTTTAACTTACCGTTGTCTTTAAAACACACTTCGCCCACCATTTTACGTAATCGGGCAATAAAATTCAAGGGATGCTTACATAAAGCAGTTAGACTAACCAATTAGCAGTTAAATCGTCTAGTTTGCGTTTTAACCGTTGTTTAAACTGAAAATTGTGTCTTTTATACACGGTTTTGTGTACATAAGCTACTATTTCTGGGAGATTTTCTTATACTTTTTCTTAGTTCCACGCAGAATACTGGCAGGAATAATTTTCGTGTAATTGGGAGCAAATTGAGTTTATTCATGAGATAAAATGAGAAATATCAGAACATCTATACAAGAACTAAAGTAGTAGTAGATGTAGCGCAGAAGAACATAGACATGGCTTCAAGTATGAGAAAGTTTGTAGACCGGACTAGGCAGAGAGGCAACGTGTAAAAAAGCAGATCACCCGGATCTGCTTTTTTACACGTTTGGGAACCCGAATTCAGAATGTCATATTCAGTTTTGCTTCAATACACCGCGATCAAAAGTGACAGGTAGATATTCTGTCTTGACAATGATTTTTTACAGTTGTGCACAAAAAGTTCCGCTTGGAAATCCATGGGGATTGATGATGGCGTTAAAGTACCATTTTTTATTCATCTATTTTCAATGGAACCGACTATAAGAAGCAAATCCCAATAGATCATGACATTTCAACTGGAATTAAAGGTGACAAGATAACACAGCGTTTAGATACCTTGAAGAACTGAATCGTTAGATTCAAAGTATGCCTAAAAAATATAAATTATTAGCTGGTGATCGTTTACAAAAGGTGGTCTTTTATCTGTTAGCTCCAGATATCATTGTAAAATACAACACGCAGTTTTCGTCTAATCTTAATAGTAGAATAACTTATCTTAATCATCTGTAAATATTTATTTAAGCAGTTAAATTTTACTTAAAAGTTAATGGGTTAAATACTGTTTAACGAAATAACATAACTTGTTTCGTTAAACAGTAAAACTTGTTGGCAACAGTCGCCGTTGTGTGAAAATTGCTCTGAGCATGTTTGTATTGTACTTAGCCTGATGTTGTGTTCCGAGCCCGGTAGTTTCGATTACTTAGACAAAGCTACGGATGGTCTCGGATGGGTCAATTAAAATTTAATATCTGAAGTACCTCCGAGCTTCAGGTCGCACGTTAAACCGTTGTTCCATGTTATAGCGGCAATCACTTTCACTCAGCAATGCATATTGTGCCGTCGTGGTGGTATGGACGAAACTCCTCATATTTTCTTCGTAAAAGACCAGTGCATGGCTAATCTGTTTATATTCGTTTGGACTAAAATGTGTCTCTCTAAATGGGAAATTATTGTTATGGTATACGAACCATATCATTGGAAAGAATCCGCCACCAATGCCAGCGTGCGAGTTTTTTTTTCTTTCTGGATAAAAAACTCTGTAAACGACTCGACACTACCTGATAGTAAGCACTAGCAGGAATCCAAAATAGAGATAGCTACTGCTGCATGCGACACACTGCCCACCTTGCCGGGCTAAAAAGTGCCTTCTCACGCCTCACGAATACTCCTTACCGGCACATTTATCACGAATAAATGTGCCGGTAAGGACTACCACGCTCTGGCTGTGCGACAGAGAAAGGAGTCACGAAATAGTAGTAGACGTGTGCACTCACTTAGTTAATAAAACTAACGATGCAATAAGACGAAACGATATAAAAGTTATCATACAATACTTATCAGTTATTTCAGCCACTTTATAATTTATCAGCACATATTTCGTACCTGTAACAAAAAATATAGCTATTAAAACATGTGAAGAGGAGGCTTCGTACATACGAGTTGGCTTAAAAGAACTATACTCAATCCTGCACAAACTCTATACCAGTGAAATTTCAATACACGGTTTTATACTTGGCTAAAATTTATCTAAAACAAAAACTATTTATTTTCATTTTAACAGAAATTGAGTAGTAGATACAATAAACAACTTTTTTGATACTTTACAGGATATTGTGATATTAACCTGCAAATTTAGATTCCAAGTAATTTTATAATAATAACTACATTAAACTACTTTCATTAACATAATCATTTTATAAAAAAACACTAAAAACAATATTTATTTAAAAAAATATAAGAAAAATACGGACGTAGAACTGCGCGAAAACTACATCAGTACAAAACTATATGTCAGAGAGTGCAACAGCGACCTATATTCTTAATACTTTAAATTTTTTAATGCTTAAACAAAGAACTAAATACTTTCTAGTTTTGCTACGTTTAAAATGTTGCTAAGACTTTATTACGTTACGTTTTGGGTCTAGGACAAGACAACGCGCCAGTGAATTTAGTTTTAACAGTTAAAATCGTTTAAAGTAATTCAAATACGTGGGCACCTACAAAGTAAACATTTAATTATATTTAATAAATCTATTTATTTCATTTTTAGTTCATATGTGTGAGCCTTCTACTGGTTGCTATACAACGGGACTTTATTATAGTGTTGATGAATTTTAAATAACTATATGATCCTTCCTTTAATTATGTTATCAGCCTTTTTTAATCAGTCAGTAACAAACATCCATTATAATTAACTTGAAACAATAATAAAAAAATTCAAGTATCAAACAGAAATAGTCGAAGAACATACACTTTACAAGTTTCGATCTCATTACTATGCGTCGTTAAGTGATTGGCTCTGGTATGGACAAGAAAAATTGATTTTAATGCACCGAGGAAATTGTCACGTGTCAGACATGTTTGTACCCAAAGTAGCAAGGAGCAATCTAGGCTCCCATTCCACATTAAACAGGATCCAGAAATATTATAACTTTCTTTCTCGGAACAATAAAGTAGGAGAGTTGGACATATTTCACCTTAGTGCACGAAAATACAAGGCTACCTTCAAAATCATTAGCAGGAACGTAAACCCCCTGTAATCAGTGTTTCTATATTAACTTTAAAAACATATATAAACTTAAGGTATTATAACTATAACTGTTAGTCCACATCGCATGCCGTGGCTGTCTGTAATTAAAAACTATACTTAATTTAATGTCTACGCTACAGTTAAATGTTTTTTGTTAGTATGTGTTTTTGTTGACTGCCCTTAAAATAAATAAATTAAAAAAACCATATACCCTTGGAAACCAAAATTAAAATTTTTAAGAAATATTTCATATAATTATAGTATACAGATTCCTATCTATATACCTTCTCAATGTTTAATTTGGTTTTGACAATTGTAAGAGAAATATATACTTGGGAGTATATTTATTCATTAAAATTTTGTACAATATCTCACTTACTTCAAAATGACGGTACACCCTATAAAGCAGGCGACTAACCTATAAAATTACGTCGTAACGTAACGTTACTAACGAATGTTACCAGTAGTAATTTTATAGAAAGCATATACAAATAATTCCATCTGATGGTAAGCAGAAGTGAAGTCCAAATAAAAAGGTGGCTGGTGTGAGTGAAACTACAGAGCACTAGCCATCATGATCTTGCCGACCTGCAAGATGCTTCTTCATGCCTCTTTAGAAGATTGTCAAGACCCAAGATTGTAAGAAGGAGGGAAAACGTGTGCTGGAAGAGAATTCCATTTCTTGATTGTGCCATTAACCCATCCAGGGCGAATGATGCTAGGTTTTCGCTTTGGAAACTAGGGCGTATGAACCCACTCGATCTGTAGTGACGTTAGCGTACTCACTACAGATCACGCCGTGTTCCTACGTGCTCATTTTAATTGATTTAGTATCAAATATATTATATACCACACCTTTAAGTGAGTCCCCTTCTTTCGTTACGGCAAAATGCTTATGTCAGTCGCCGGCTAAAGAGGACATTCAACTGGCCTTTCAGAATTTATCTTATTTTCAGGGTATCCCGTGCAAATGGAAAGCCCATGTAGATTATCCCGAGGGATGTCCGTAATATAGTGAAAAACAGAAAAGGAAAGTTTTGCTACAAGAATAAGTGTATGTGATATGGGAATATTGAGATTTGAATATAGCCCGTGTTTATAAAAGTGGATTGAAGGAGGCTTAGCAGTTGAAGGCCTCTGATACGATTATGAAAACAAAGTCACTTTCGCTATGGTTGGTACTTGGATAGGACAATCAGAACTTGTTATTTTGAGTTCCTTCATGCTTCGGAAAGTAAGTTAAGTTGTTGATCTCGGTTATGGCAGCAACCACTTTCCGCCATCACCTTTTTTTTGTCGACGACATTTGGCCAACATTTGTTATGTTATGGTCGAAAACGCATGTGTTTCTCCCATCTGGTATTAGTCATGATGATGTACTAAAGCCTTACTGGTCCAGGCACTTTAAGCGGTAGTTATAGACCGGTACGGCAAAGACAAGCTCATCCATGCTTATAAGAACAGATTTTGCATAACCCACCCAGGACCAACCATGGCGAAATGTACTTTATTTTCGTAATCAAAAGCAGAGCATTCGAACCAGTATGCCAATGTAATGTGACAAGAACCAACTAATCTACGATAGTGTTTCTACTCGGAAACGTAAAGCATTATTCATTAGTACCCTGTTCAATACCGTCATGTAGGTTCGACGGTAATTATTACCAACGTAAGGTCGCCTGCGAGGACATAGTTGAACGCGAGGCGTTAGAGTCAGCAAATTCCAAGCCAAATGACACTTTTCCTTCCTCCCTCCCTTGCTTATTAAGGTTTTAGGGGTTAAGACATAAGCGATGGCGAGTTAATATATAGGTCGGGGGAAAAGTTGTTCGCATATATAATAGTATGTATAAACTTTTAAAAAATTATCTTTAACTTTACTATTTGTATCTGGCTGGTTTTCATGACATTAAAAAGAATTTCAATACAAAATTCATTATATTTGATTTTCATATAAAATGCGACGAAACTTTTCCCCGACCTCTTTTTTTTAAACATATATAATTCGTATTTTACTGCTATTCAGTATGTTTGACATATTTTTGATACTGCATCTTAGGTTTGTGGAATTTATTGAAAGCGACGCTAATCTTCAATGGGCTTCCATTAAAAATAGGCTAATTTTGTAGTTAAAAAAAGTCATTTTTACTTCCACATTCGATATGAAGCGGATAAATAGTTTAGTGGACTCGAATTCAACTTTATCGGACACAATTGATATTTTATATTGTGAATGAGCGCGAGTGGATTGTCAAGGGACGAAAGTATAAATACATTAGTTAGAAGACATACACCATGCTTAATTTTAAACTTAAAAAATTAACTTTAACTTTTTTAACTTTTTAAATATACAATAATTTCCGCAAGATACTTGCGGAATCTATTAAGAAAGCGCCATAAAACCCCAAAGAAGAAGAAGAAGAATTTTAAACATATTGACAGTTATCCTTTGCACGTATTTTGAAGAAACGAGATATCCCACACTTAGACTGAAAACTTTGGATTTTTAAATCGCTGTACGCTCTTCGCCTGTTCCACATCCTTCTGTATATATATTAGCCGAGTGGTCGTTGCTATTCCCGCCGCAAAGGACATTAGCCTGTTTTGAAGCCTTCCCTACTCCACACACTATTGTACGCGGGTTTACTTTAAGTACCTGGCCGCATACATGTCGAATGAGGTAGAGAATGTGTTGCTTTTTTCTGAAAAATAAAGGTGGACAAAGAACTTGACCATTGACGAACGGTATACGCTCTGCCTCCCTTCATGCAGTAAGTATTCTTTATATGAAGGTCTATTCTATAGATATTTGCTCACTAAATCAACTCAATAACGTGGTTACTTATCTCTTTTAAGCAATAGAACACAAGTAGAAGAAAATATGTTTAATCGTTTGAACAATTCGTTAGCCACGTGGATTTCACCGTTTGACTGCAGAGCCAGGCGCGATATTATTATGAGCCACACATCAACCACGACTGGACGATGAGGGACGTGACGCTGATCCAGTATCTAAATTCCTTCCTTCGCCTTCATTGTAGTTCACTTTTCTCTTTTTCAGCATATTAATGCTGCTCAGCTCAGCTCTAGCAGAGTCATCAGACTGTCGCACTGTCTTACCAGAAGACCCATTAATCTTGTATCCAAATCTTCAATGAACAACGAAACTTAGGACATATTTCAGGATAATGATCCTCATTTATTCTGAAGTCTATAGTTGTGGCATGTGGTAATTCATCTTACTGTAGGAATGTGGCTAGTTGGGCATACCATCAGCGAATTGAAGATCTTCCGCCGAGATAATCTCTCGGGAATCGCAGCCCAACTAAATCGTCGAAAAATTCTTCTTAAAACATCGAAAGAATGTTTAAAAAGGTTTAACTATGATGTGTTTGGACTTTGTTTTTACATTGAAGTACTTTTTCTACCAACCTGGGCTGAGCATTGGCTCAGCCCAGGTTGGTAGCTCGTAGCTAGGCCCTGTCCCAGTAGTGAGAAGTATAAGGGCTGTTGATGCTGATGACTTTAAATTGGTTAACCGGTTCTATTTTACTTGATACTATTGTTTCCATGTCAGTAGCGCATATGACTAAGGTGCAACGCCGTATCCTACTTCTAATGAACCTTCCTCATGGCTCGAGCGCCCTAGAGACTCTAAGAGACAGCGGGACACCTCCCCTGGAGGTGATGCCTGTCGATTAGAACTCCTCCAGAGGCGAATCGCTCCTTAAGGCTAGAGGACTCTCCAAGGTTCTCGCCTCCTTAAAACCCCGGTAACGCTGTAAAGGCCATCTGCGGCCAACAGTATTAGTTTGTCCAAAAAAAACTTCTAGTGAAGGTTTTAAATCAGCTCCGTAAGTGGATTCAGGGTAATCAACAAACTAATGAAGATGGCCTAAAATTAAATCATGTTACAAAGAATAGACTCACAGATAGAACAAAAAATTCCTAGCGATATGTGGTCGCGGTCGCATATCGAGCGACCAATATGTTCCCCTGTACATAACTGTGTGTACCCTCTGGCGATTCAAATGAAAGTTGGAGCGGACAAACTGCTCTGTACTTAATTAGTTTGTACACTGCAGACTAATAAAATCGAGCACAGGAAGTTGTTTGTTTTGTAGTTGTTTGTCAAAGAAAACAACTTCAGTACGTCTCACATGTATTATACATTTAAAATTTTGAGTAAATTATTGAATATCGCATGCGTAGTGGCAAAAAGTATATGGCTTAATAATTGGTTAACGCTTAGGTCTATGAAGCTTGTAACATTGGAGTGCTAAGTACGTACCCTGCTGTAGAATCGATAACGATGAAAACGCAAAAAATAACGTTAACTTGTGATAGGCTAGCGCTGGAGTTCCATAGTGTCACCACGGTGGCTCTTTGCGGGTTGGTGTGCACCCAGTAGTAAGACGTAGTATTTAGGGCGTAGATATTAATAACTATATTATTATATAATTCGCAATACGTTTTTAAGTACATCTTTGTGCAAATGTCTTGTTCTACTCTGTAGTTTGTATTTATAACAGTATGGCAGTGTAATGTACTGAATTAGACAATGTTGTGGCTTTCACCGGCCGCCAGTGTACGCATCAACATTAATTGCAGACACCACATATAGCTGTTCGCCTGAGGTTTAGTGGCGATATCTTTTTAGGGGACAATTAAGATTTCATCAATAACCGTCGGTTTGTTTTCACTTCACTGAACATATACCATTTACACAGACATTTTAACAGATACCTCTTACTTACAGGATTTTAAAGATATAAAAGGCTTCGATGGAAGCCCAAATTTGCTTTATACCACCATATCATGAAACACTGATTACAGTTCCATATTACTATGGAACTGTAATCAGTGTTTCAATATTAACGTTAAAAAACATATAAACCTAAGATATCATAACTATAACTGTTAGTCCACATCGCATGCCGTGGCTGTCTGTAATTAAAAACTATACTTAATTTAATGTCTACGCTACAGTTAAATATTTTTGTTAGTATGTGTTTTTGTTGACTGCCCTTAAAATAAATAAATAAAAAATAAATATCATATTTTTTTTAAATTATCAGTTCCCCTGTCTGACGGAAGACTACACAGACTAAGTCTCAGTCAAAAACTAGTCATCTATTGTGAATTTCTTTTAAAAAAATATGACCGCGTAACTTTACCGTGATTAACGACAAACAATTAATTACTGTGGAGTATGTTAAGAACTGTACTAAAATATGACTGTATATATTGTGTATATATTGTGTATGTATTGTGTATATATTTACATATATTTATATTAAGCTCAGCAAATGACTCGATACCACCTGATGATAAGCAGTAGAGGAGTCTATATGTAAAGATAGCTAGTGAAGCATGCGACATACTGCCCTAGCCACATCCACCTTTCCAGCCCAAAAAGTGCTTTTTCACGCCTCTTTTAAAGGAACCCATGTTGTATGAAGGGAATACGTGTGCCGGTAAGGAATTCCAAGCTCTAGCTGTGCGACAGAGAAAGAAGTCACGAAATCTCTTAATGCGCAATAAAATTTCAATTAAAAGAATAGTAATATATAAGAATATTATAAGCGACAGTTATACTTCAGTTTTTGTTTGTAAACAACAAATGAATTGAGAACCTCCTCTTTTTGAAGTCAGTTAAAGACAGTGTGTTTAAAAACAGCACAATTATTTTCTTATTCTCCTTTTAAAAGCATAGCAGTCTCCACAACGCCTGTTGGTAATCAGTAAGTGGATTTCATATGTTCGTATATCTAGTGCAGTATGCCATAGTCACCTCCCCCTAGCCGGCGCGAAAGGTATCTTTTGATCTATCTATGGCTCTACAATCATAGATAGATAAATTAAATCAGATTTAAATTACATCTGAGTATGCTCCTTTGTTTTTAAATATGAGTGTTACAACTTTTCAAAGTGTCCAAGTCTATAGAAATCTTTTATCGGACTATGAAACTCACGAATTCACACACAAAAAGCGAATTGTGTAGACGTATGTTGTGGCGAGCCTTTCAGACGATATTCAATGCTGGCTGTGGTTGCGGGTATATATTGGACCGCACAGACGAGCCGGCGAAACGCTCGTGACTGTAGGAGCTATAGGAAAAGGCAAAGGAAAAGGTTGCCAAAGATTTCTTAAGGTTGTCCGAATTAAGGCTGCATTTTACATTCTACTATTAATATAAGTACTGATATTTAATGCCTAAATATAATCCAGATAACTGACGGTGCTCCGTTAAAAAAATTGCTATTGCTCAGACTCTATTGTGCAGATTGAAGGTTCCATATCGCGTACTTGACGAAAATTTCATAAATTTAATTTTCGTTTATAGTTAATAAATATAGTATTACAATTCTGCACAGCCAGTTACTAGTTATTGATTTTTAATCAATCAATAGTATTTTTATATATATAGCTTGATATGGTAAGGAGAAATACGTCATAATCTCACAAAATCGCATCGTTTTGAAAATATTATAATACTTACTTATATACGGTACATACTTTTGTACGATACTGTCTTCTTTCAATAAGCAAAAAGTGTTCTTTTTGACAAATACTCGAATATACAAAGAAACGTAATCTTTATCTTTCTGACAACTAAGGTTGTTATCCTAAGGGATAAGGATATACAAGGAAGAAAGAGAAAAGTACCCACTTTTCGCAATTATTACGATTGTGATTGCGAAGTTCTTTATTCGGTACACTTAGTACACCAATTATCGTTATAATTGCAATTTGCATAACTTAAACGCACTTGCGTTTTATTTAAATAAATATTTCGTGACTGAAACGCTCGTCTACAAGTTCCTTCTTATGTCCCATACTACGTCTGGACGTTAAACTAATATCACACGGTTCCATTTAAGCTGTGAGCACATTCAATGTGTTACTTTGGCAAATTACGAGACACATCTCTGACTTATTTGAAACCTTTTACGCCTTCTTTTGGCTGTTTTAACTAATTTAAAGAGGTTTTATGACTCATCGAATTGTAGGAACATCAACGTGATATAGTCATTCCGATATGGCGTACCCAACGCTGGAAGGCTACAGGCTCCAGTTCAGAGATATAGTGAAGGTTATGGCAGCTGTTCTGGATTTACGAAAGGCAACCTACCCAAAAGATACCAAAGGGTAGGAGTGCACTGTGACATCTATCATGTTCTCCAGATAAGATAAGGACTACAAGGTGTACTTTACGAGTGGAGTAGCCAAAGTAATATTTACAAATTCTTAATAAATATTCCTAATAGCATGTGTATGTTTATCTCCAAAAATTTACTCATAGAAAACATTTTTTATTTTATAAAAATGTAAGTTTAATTCACTAACATATTTTGAACAAACTATTTTAGCTTCGTAAACAGCAACATTTATCCAAGAAAGTTTGTATTTTTTTTCCTTTTTCATTTATAACAATCAATTAAGTTAATTTTACTAAATCATTAAAGTAATGCCCCAATTCCGTTGTGTACGGGTTTAGTTAAAGTTATTCGTTTCTCTTTTATTCCAATTCATTAGAAGGGAAAGAAAAGAATACAAGGGTTATAAGGACTTTTTGGAACGTCAAGTTAGTTGACATTTAGACGATCCATACACTTTAGACTTATTTTAATCGGCATGTTTATGATTCGCTTTGAAAATGTTTGCCAATCAATATTAAGCACATTTATCATTCCAGTTAAAATAGTGTTTCCACGAAAATCTCCACACAGGCAGAGCCTCGGGCTGAAACTAGTAGTAAATAATTTACTAGCAATAAATCCGTTCGTCCCCGAGACGTCTCCGCGGGGTATTGTGTCTTCAGATAGTTGTAAACTTTTTACGTGCTCGTAAAAACACTAATACGAACATGATGGCAGCCATTCGCTTTATATTACGTGGAGCAAGCGTCTAGGCTGGAAAATCCAGATGATGACATTGACTGGACAGTTTGATTTGGAAGATCTATAAGAGAAACCAGCATGTATAATAAGAAATATATGTATTTAATATATTTCAATAGTTTTCGGATGAACATACTCTGAGACATGGGGTGATTGACACACACACACACACACACACACGCACACACGTATTTCCTCCTTCTTACAACATGGGTTCCTTTAAAAGAGGCGTGCAAAAGCACTTTTTGGGCCGGCAAGGTGAGGGGGGCTAGGTCAGTACGTCGCATGCTTCACTAGCTATCTTCAAAAAAAAATATCATATGGACTTCTCTACTCCTCGACTAATCATCAGGTGGTGTCGAGTCATTTGCTGTGCTTTATACAAAAAAAAATTGTTAAATATTTATTAGTTCTATTTAATATTCTAGTATCTACTAACTACAAAAAAAAATTATTGGAAATTATCTGTACTTTATAATCTAGATATTTCTAGCTTGTTCGACTACTTTCATTGAATAAAAAGTTATAATTAAATAAAAAATAAATAACCGTAATAGGGAATATATAAGTTTAATCCTACATTATATACCTTTTTTTATCGAGAAGGAATACCCACCACTGGCTAAGTGGTAGACGTGTGTGGGCACTCGCCCAGTACCTGAGCACTGGGAATACCCACTAAAACTCCCCGGTAACTCCATTGCCCCTCGCGAGGGTGACCTAGGTTCCGCCAAAGCAATTCACCAGTCCTACTATTTTAAAATTCAATGAATTATTGTAAAACCAGTAATGAGTTGTGCTAAATTATATATTTTTAAAAATAAAATAAAATATTTTTATTATTAATTGCTGGTAGCTAGAAGTTTCGGAATTGTTTAAATGATACTATTATTATTAATATTTAATTTATAATTCTACATTTTTAGTATTATTCTTATCTATATATATACCTTCATTATATTCTTAAATCTTGATTCTCTTAAGAGTATATGGTGTACCTTTACTGGATATGTATTATTCACTTTGACTTTGACAGAACTGGTTTAGTTTTCAATACTGAGAAATCCATTTAATTTTGAATCAATCTACCAGTCAAATGGCGAATGTGTTGAGGGTGCGTCTTAAGACCAAGAGTCTTGTCGTGGAAGAAGAAGGTACCAGGTACAAATCTGTACCCACCTGGTAACGCCCGACGAGTATAGACCTCTTCTTCCAGTGTAAAGGCCTCAAATTTATATAACCCAAGCAAAGTTGCGGTACTTAACTAGAGTACCATAACTAAAGATTCTCATCACACGCGTATTCAAAATCAATTACACAGACATAAGAGCACGTCCGCATGTGCGCTGATTAGCCTCGTGTGTTCACAGCCTTATTAATATTCCACGCTCGTGCGTAACAGCCCTACGTTATTAGGACTCCGCGAACTGTGTTTGTTAAATAATACTATGATTTGAATTCTTCGTTCTATATGCGTTTCTGTAGTGGCTATGTACCTGATACTACATCCTCGATTTCAATAAACTACTTGTATTATTTTCTTTTTAATGTTAGGATTACTGAAGTGTCGGTGTGCGTAGTCAATAACAAGCCAGCATGTCACTTTAAATGGCGGGAGAAAATTAAAAAAGGGTAAATATGGAAAAAGACATTGCCTCTTCTCGGAAAGGACGTCATTACACGCATAGTCTACACTGATGACATTGCTGGGTTATCGTGACCATACCATCTGAAGAACAACATTATACTAGACCTTTGAGTTTAAATAATGGTTTATTTCGTGTTCTGGTTGGTGTGTTCAGAGGATCCTTTGTCCTTGCACGAACAAGAACCGTGTTTTTCAAGTGATAATTTTTCCAATTACTTGAAATGTCTAGCGATAGGTAATTATTACCTACTCTACATAATTAATGATTTTCTTTCGACCTAGCAGGCGAAGCCGCGGTTGAAAGTACCCGTACTATACAACGGGTGGCTTCCCATGACATATTGTGACACATATTAATCTAAGTCACATTAATATTACCGTTAACTTGAGGCTAAAAATATTTGGGTCAACGCATTATCTAACAAAGCGCCAACATCTTAATAACATTGATGAAACACTTCGTTCAGAAACGTACAAGGCGGGAAATTTATCATTAGGCTTGATGTCACTAATGTGTTATAAGCAGTGTAAATCATTTCCCACATTAATGCAATAGAGATTCTACTTGATATACAGCTTAAACAAAATAAAAATAAAGATACCTCATTTGTTTCAATTATAATTTTTTTACAAGTTTCTGGTTATTATACTAAAAAGCCATTTCATTTGATCGCCATTACCGATATTGGGGATTTAAATAAAAGTTAAACTCGCCATTTTGTACAGGCGGCCATCTTAGATTTGGATTTTTATAATTTACTGTATTCTACTAGTCAAACCCTTTCATTTGATAGTCATAATGAGATGATCGTGGAAAAATATTAAAGCTGCTATTTTGTGGCGGCAGCCATCTTGGATTTATAATGCTACTGAATAAATTAAATCGTATAGTTATCAGAACTGCGTATACCAAATATCTGTTCACTCTGTCAAAAGGAAAGGCGTTACTTAATTTAATTTTCAATAAAATAATTTTATCCAGAAAACAGAGTAAGCGATCAGTGATCTCATATCAAAGAACCAATGAACACATTTATCTAACTACCGACTTCAAAACCACTAAAAAGTAACAAATAATATATTTAAATTAGACAAGTACCTGAATTGAATTATTTTAGCCTTTTTAAGTGTTTTCAAATAGATTTTTATTTATTTCTAGAATTATTTAAACACACAATCAATTAAAAATTATACTAGAGATGTACCAACTAATTGGCAAAGCCTACCTGGCTACTATCGTTGTCGAAGACTATCCGGGTTCTTACCTTGGATGTATTCTAAATAAAGTTTATGTAGGGGGAGTTATATTAATTAAAACCCCCCATTGTTAATCAACATTATTATTTTATAGTTATTCTAAAATATTTTTAAATGCAAACTTTATTTAGGTAATCAGTTTCTAAAATTTGTAAAGAAAATATATTTACAACATCAAGAAAATTGGAATCTTAATTAAGCGGGAACTTTTACCAAAATATTACATTAAGACAAGTTTGCATGTACATGATGAAGTAAAAGATAGCAGTAAATAAATATATCAAAATTAAAGAGGTTTTTGAAAATGGAACATCACGGAAATCCCCGAAACCGTCATCGGCGTGGTCGACTAGTCCCCAAAGTTATAATCGGCACATCTCTAGTTTAAACATAAAAATGAGTACATAATTACTGCTAATATATAAATGTCAAAAAAATCTGCCAAAAGACCTACGAGGATATATTATATTAAATTTAATTATCTTCAAGTGTTTTTTTTTCACAAATTTACGTGATAAGTTTCTAAAGTCAAAGTAAGCTGTGTCAATGGCAACATTGTCGACTTGCCTATCCGGTAATCACTGGGTGAAGTACATTTTAATTTCTTAACTATTGCTGTTATGTAATTTGAAGGTTACTCTCAATCTCCATGTGATCCCATCCCTTGGTGACAACTGGAGCACCTCGAGAGTATACTTTATCGAATAAAAAAGAACTTTCGTAACCGATCTACAATTGAGAAAGAAAACTGAATCTGAATAATACATTCAGTAGAATATATAGAACACAGAACCTCCTTTTTGAAGTCGTTAATAAAATAATATCGTTGTTAGTGATAGAGACTTGTATTGTTTTGTATTAATTGTGAGATAATCAACCTGGTATTTACAGCTATGTCAAGTTTCTGCTAATTTCTATTTTTGTTAACAATCAATTAATTATTTATACCTTTTTTAATAATTAAGAAGTGAACAGAAGTAGACAACTGCAGTGAATTAAAGAAATGATTATGATAAAATATTGTTTGATAATTTGAAAATTGTATTGTGCCGGTTCCAATATTCTACCTTAAGGTAGAATTAAGCTTACTATATGTTACTAGTAGCGAACAACACTGTGGTAATCCCACCACTATCTGTAGATAGAATATTGAAACTAGTTGTTAATCCAATTTTTTTTTATTTCAAGTCAAGCGGTCAAAATTCGCGAGGAAAGTATAACTAAACATTCTTTTTCCACGTTTGTTTACATGCAAACAAATCTCACTACACAATACCCATGTCGTTTGAAAACTTCACATAACAGACTAGGAAGGCTGTACCGGAACAGCAGTGACGTCACCGGCGGACTTATTTCCGGTACCCATTATCCAATTGTACGCCGGAAATAATACCTATGTGTGCATTGTGCTGTTCCATATTCAAAACTTTGAATATGACAGTATTGAACTGGTTTTTCATCGTTTTTTTTTATTTTGAACGGGGAGTTTCATTTCACCTGAACCTCACCTTATGTTGTGACTTTAAGGTTGTTGTGACTGTTGACTTTAAGGATTGGAAACGTAAGCGAATTTAATATAAAAAATTACGTACCTACTTATAATATGCAAGATATGTAAATACAAACACCCTCATAGCTATATGCTACCGGTTGCTTGGAACAGAATGCTTTGAGCATTCATTCTAATAATTGGAATCGAGTCCGTTGTGCGCGAACTAATTAACTAACACAAATTAAACATAATTTATACCTTGTGTTGTGGAATTATGGAGTTATATAAACATCTAAGACTTATGAACAAATATTAATTATCATCGTGATCATTGGCTTAGTAGACAGAGCTACTGACCACTCGAACAAACGGCCGTCAGTTTAAGTGGAAAGGCAGACGACCGGTGATGTCTCTTCACGTTTCTAAAATGGCGGCTTTAAAGCATATTTGTTTCATTTTAATACGCATCATAAAACAAGTCAAACAAAAGCGTATGTTGACGTTCCTTAAAGTCATTAACAAGAATTTTAGTTAAAGACAATACCAGTATACTTCACTTTGTGTGCAACCATAAATAAATAAATAAATATCGGACAGAATACTTCTCATGTTAGTCTGAACGCCGGGCAGGCTGGTGAGGAACTAAAAATTAATAACCATAGACACACATTGCTAAAAGATGTATCTTATCAGAAGGAGAGATAATGAACTTTAAGTTTGTCTATGATTAGTTGGGAGTCGGCTGAATGAGGTCACCGTCTTCCAGTGTGTCACAGTGTCATCAGACAAAGTCTCCGATATGGGCTGCAAAAATACTACTAATACATTATCGAGTTAATAATTAGTAAGTGACTGAGCAAAATTTTAATACTATATTTAAAAAAAAATTATAAACAAAAATGAATTTTGAGACTTACGATATTTAATTCAGTGCTATATTGTGTTAAAGCAAGGTACGCAATATTGAACCTTAAAGCTACATTATAGAGTTCTGAACAGAACTGGAGTTTTTTAATTATTAATCTCTGAGATGAGGTGAGATTGCTGGATTGTATTTAGGGAGCCAGTTTAACCCAAGTAAAAACATCGAAACATACTGAACCTTCAGAGTTGCCAATTTTAAAAAACAAATTAATATCTGAATTAGAAGGGTCCTGCAGACAAATTAAAATACTGCACCCCATTTACCTTCCGGCATTTACGGTATTCGCATTGAGGTCACTGCTTTCGACCGAGATGGAAATATAAAAAAGTAAAAACATTCCTGGAGATTATTTATCGTTATTAAAGAATACTGCTAACAGCTTAGCAACCTGTTTTTTAATTAAAACCGAAATTATAATATTCTAGCCAAAAATGAAGGAATTTAGTTTGAAACAACGATTCCATTCTGAAATTGTTGAGGATCGTTCATTTAATCCTCTTTCATTCATAATAGTATTAATAGCTTCTGCCCTTAGCTCTGTCCATTTAGAAATCATAATGAAAGAAGCTGTACCTTGTTAGCTTGTATCAGATGTACCTTTTATATATCTAGTACCTATATAACATGGGTTCCTTTAAAAGAGGCGTGAAAAAGCACTTTTTGGGCCGGCAAGGTAGCAGTATGTCGCATGCTTCACTAGCTATCCTCACATATGGACTCCTCTACACTCAGACACCGGTGAAGTCATTTGCTGTGCTTATTATTAAAAAAAAAATTGTGTTAATTTTTTTCAAAAATAGTTATACACAGCTTATGTACGACTCGCTGTTGGGCACAAGCCTTCCCATATCCGAGAAACACACGAGTTTGGGCTATAACACAAACATGCTGGCACAATGCGGGTTGGTAGGTGAAAGAAGTTGCAGTACAACCGGGACCATCGTCTTAACGTGCCAAGCTGTTCCGCACTGCGAAGAATGGAAGTCCTTAAGATAAAAATCTTGATTTAAACTATACACAGCAGTCACGAGTTGCTTAGTTTTTGAAATCGAAAACAGAACCCTGGAGCCATTTCGCCAGCTCGTTTCTCAACGAGAAAAATAAAAATAATCATATTAATATTAATCTTATTTTGTTATGAAGAATATAATGACGTACGTATCATCACAATATAATTTAAATTAAGGTTTTATGTTTTTACATAAACAATAATGTTGGGCAAATAGAACAGGGATAAGATTATATTAAAAACACCTATATACAGTGGAATAATAATCAAAACATATTATACGCGTTGACATCTTTTCATAACTTTTGAGAGTGAGACTCACCGCACAGTTTCCACAAAAATTATACAACATTTATTGTATATTTTTGCAAACCTTTTTCTGACAATAACTTCACAAAAAATTAAATCAACCAATTTGGAGTAGTCATTCGAATATAAATGTCAATTAAGTATAGTCAAAATTTTTATATAGTATCTAAATTAATTTATAAGTTTACCTAGATTGTCGAAAACTTATAGGCATATATAATTGGTTACGCCAATAATGAAAAATTATTTAAATTATGTCCATTGGTATAACACTAACCATTGTGAGTTGTTTGTACTAAATTTATAATAGCTACCAGATCCATCGAAGGTCTAATATTAAAATAGCATTACGGACCTAAAATTGGCATTCGTATTCCCTCCTTCGTAAAACATGGGCTCTTTTCAAAGGGACATAACAAAGCACCTTTTGTGACGGTAAAGCGGAGGCAGTTTAACCAGCATATCCTGTGCTGCACAAGCTATCTTCGCCTTTGAACACCACCTACTGCTAATCATCAGGCGGTGTCGAGTCATAAAAAAGCACCATGATAAATGTTTTCAAAGCCTTTTTTGAACTTTGACAATAATCTTCAATTCTATTAAAACTTCTCTTCAAACAAGAATTAAACTATTCCTACATTTTGAACAAGTATAAACTTCTAAATTCACTACTCTGCACGTCCATTATGATGTTAGTTCAACCTCACTATATTATTAAACTTTCCTGACCCAATATTTATTGTACAAACTAAACTAAAGCCGCGAACTTGAATTCGTAGCGTTTAGAGCGAAAAAGTGCGACATATCAATTAAAAACGTAGTTGAGAAGGGTCGAATGCCCCGAACTTACCGGGAGAACAACTTCTATTAGGAGTTACGTTTTTACACTCTGCCGACGCGAGATAATCGAATACCATCGAATTCTGCCAATCGAGTAATACGATTCTGATTTGATAGTCGTATTCGATTTATCGAGTAAGTCGCGAGTGTCGATTCGAGTATAGTTATTAAATTATTTTTATAATAACACAACCATTTCTTAATCCAGTTTTGGAAGATATGCATGAATCTTATATTTCATTTTTCATTTGAAATCGGTATAAATTGGAATATTTATTCATAATAAATTAATTAAAACGGGTAAAGAAAAAATCGTTAACTATACTTAGCAACTAAAACGTGCTTTATTAAGAATGATGGCGAGCGTCATCTATCGAAGAATAGTAATTAAATAATAATTTAATTATGAAAAATTTAAGACTGTTTTATGTAACTGGCACGCAAGTTAAATTTGCAAGACAAGATACATGGTATATTTGTTATTTTTGTACAACAAGGAAACTCAGAAAATATGTAAGTTCCAACATCGTTTATTATTATTTTGAAGTCAAACCTTTAAATCTCTCTAAAGCTAGTGTTTGAACACTATCTGTCAGTTTGATAATTGAATAATTATGATACGTGTATCACCTTAGTAGTGTGTGTGTGTTATATGTGTTTTAGTAGATATATGTTTATATAATTATGTATTATATAGTGTATGCATGATATCGTTAAGAAAGTACCTTTTTGGAGGAGGAATCCGTTTATGGACCTACTCTACCAGCCAGAATCACCCAGTTCCCCATAAAATTGTATTCCCATACCCACTAAAACTCCCCGATAACTCCAATGCTTCTCACGGGGGCGACCTAGGTTCTGTCGAAGCAATTAAAATTATTAAGAAAGTATAATATCATTTGTCATGTATGTATTCTATATACTTCGCTCACTTCCCTAGAGTACTTTATTTTGTATCGTGTTCGTCCTAAGGTTACCAGGAAGAGATCACTTTCAACGATAAGGTCGCCTTTTGTAGTAAATATGTGAACTGCTTCTTATGTACTTCTCTTAATCTATTCGAATGTGACCTCAAGTTTTAGTACAAAAAATTTAATAAGCATAACATAAATGTCTAATACAGCTAAACATTGTTTAAAAAAAAAATTGTTACATCACTATAGAGTCAAAAAACTCCATAAGCAGACAACTCCCCAGGCAGTTGCAGTTCTAATTGAGGCCACAGTAACTCAGCGCGATGGTCCTCCCCTCTCCCTCTAGAACCTACTACGTAGCTGCCGATGCCCGATAAATCAAATAATCTGTAATGAACTGATTGATCCATCACTAGGGTTGTCACGTTCCAGAAATTGGATAGTTGAGAAGGTCTGTCTTTATACTTCTAGGCATTTTAAGTTTCTAAATTAAAAACTTTCTTTCTTACCCTACGACTGTCAAATCGGAAAAATGATCGTTGTTTCGTTACTAATAAGCCACATCTTTTGTGATCTTTTTTTCTTATGATATTTCTTACGTTATTGTTTATGTGTACACAATAAATGATTAAATTAATTAATTAAATAATTCGTCGTTCTGTTGTACACGCAAAGTGCTTTTTTATTTTTGTTTAGTAATGAGTTTTAAATGTAGTAAGAACTCTTAATGTATTTGTAAATAATAAGACTTATTTCAAACTAAATTTCTTATAAATACCACATGAAATATTACGTAAACAAAAACCGAAATTACAATTATTAGGGCTTACAAAATGGTCCATATTTTCCGCTGAGATTAAAAAATGGAAAAAGAAATTAAAATGTTTCAAATAGTTGACAGCCCTAACGTTTGTCAAATAGATTGGCCTAGTTCGTAATTTTAACTGGCTCGATCCAGCGTTTTTAGTTTTCCATATGCCGTCTGGATATAGCCTCGAACTATATGTATTTTGACTAAATTAATTTCAGAGAAAGATATTGACTATGTCTTTTTAGTACCGTTATACGTCTCACTACTGGGTACAAATCTTCCTACATGGTAGAAGCATATGAGAAGTTTAGGTTTAATAACGCTCGATAACAAATTTTGATAGATTTCATTGATTTGATATCGTCTTACAAATGCAACCGGCGCGGCTTGAATGTGTACGCGTAAATACCTACACAGCACGCACACAATAACAAAATTTATCAGTGCTATACGTACCCAAGATCGATTGCCTGCAAGCGCGGTTCTAATTTATTAATTTTATAAAGCTCAAAGTTGGCTTCACATCAAAAAAATATATTACAGTGTTGTAAGTTGAAGAACAAAGTTTAGGTAAATATATTACTACGAATGAACTATTATCATTAGTTTTATAAATATTATTAGTTAATAAAAACTTTGTGTTTTTTGAATACAGATAAATTATGTTACTTTCAGATAATTATGTAAATCTACTTTGAAGTAAAACGTTACATTCTAATCACAGTTCTTACTAAATAAAATTCTTCAATAATTCACTTATCAGCTTAACTAAAAGCGACATCCCTACATGAGTAGGCTATAAACGTTCGCACGGAGTCTGAGACGGCATACTCTTTCCCTTTAACTATGGCAGGGCCGGTAGAGAAATTGATAATATCGTGGCTAATATTATTAAAGCGCCATCTAGTAGAATACCCCTGAAACTTGGTCAAATTAAAAAAGTTTCTATACAACGTTCTTTTCGAACCACGTATTGCTCAAATTTAATACTCGTCATATAAATTCTAGTATTTGACTTTAGCGAAAAATATTCCTCGATACCTCAAAACATGTTATTTTATTGACAGATTCGAGATGTAGCTGACAGGCACAGAAAGTACTCCGAGAGATGTCTAGTTGCCTCTTTCTTTCATACCGCATTTATAGTCCTGTCCTTTTTCCACCCGTACGTAACGATATCATGCAATACATACTTTAAAAACCATAAGCAAGGTTATTATTGCATTTATAATTAAATTTAAACCGCTTCGGTTTTATTTCTGCTCTTAAAACTTTTTAAATGACCACAACGGCATTTTGACGTAGCTATGGTCTTATTTCCAAATTTTGGGGCTCACAAATTTTAATTTGGTGATCGCAACGTTATTTGCGTGTATGGCATGTTACAGTGAACGCATTAGGAACAAGCGAAACTCTTACGAGGACATCTAACGATTAAAAAAATTGACGTACCTTGATTGCTGTTATATTTTCGCTGTGGGTCTCTAAAACCCACGACCATTACAGCACCATTGTTCCGTATAGAATAAAAGAAAACGCCGGAATGATCACGAATAATCGTTCTGTTATAATATTTGACAATACACCGTGAGGGGAACTTTGCTAACACAAATATTCTGTTTTCTGCGGGTAAGGGTTAAAATACCATAAATTAAGTTTGACAATAGTCTGATGATTCGCAAATAAAAACAGGCTATTTTTTTAATTATTCTCCTGTTGCCAACTAGTATAATAAAAAAAATTCAAATTCCTCTTTTACACAACATACAAAATAATTCAAGCCGGATTAGTTCAATAAAGAAGATGCTTGACTCCGTAGTGCGCTTGCGTCGATATAGATTGTGAATTTGATGACTTGAAGTTCAATAGTACATACCACAATCGTTGAATGAAGTTAACATCAAAGCTGCAACTTACCTGTAAATTAAAAAAAGTTTCTATCATATCAATAAGAACATTAAAATAAAAAAAAATATGAACAATTCTCACATTGACGCCTATTTGATCTAGCCGAAATTAAGCTTTTGAGCTTGTGTTTTAAGTAGTACTTCAAGCATCTCTTTCTCTCTCAACATGTTTCGAAAACGGAAAGCCGCTTTTAAATAATATGACGTCATTAAAATGATTTACATAGCCCTTACGATCTGAGTGCTATCATGAAACAACAAAGTTTATATACTGTGATGAAACAATCTATCCAATACTAATATCTTAAGATAACAACAACAAACAAAGCCAACATTTTAAGAACTCTCACTTCCTCTCAGTTTGATATACAATCTGACAATATCCATGAAAACGGAAGAAGGACGAAGTTCTCCATAAAATTTATCTTTGGGATGCGAGTATTATTGTTTCAACAGATCTAAAAGCGTATTTGAAATGAACTTATTGCGAGACAACCATATTTTCGCTGTTCCGTGCTTACTACGGCGCAGGCCACGTGTAATTTGTAACGGCCGTACAAGGGGAACGGCACCTACATTGCATGGTCTATGCCACGGGTGATGCTCTGTGTATCCTATCCCATCGTGGAAGTGGAAGGGCTTGCTGCGACGCTGTTATAGTGAATGCAATGAGCCAATGAGTTGCAGCTCATAGGAACAACGTAAGGGTTTAGAACGAGGGACGGGCACAAATATTCTTGTCTACTAAAATATATCTGAGCGCGACTGTCCAATACTTAAATTTAATTTTTGGTAGAAAACCACTAACACCTATCCCTAGTCGTTTCGCTTTACCCCCGCAATTTAAAATGAAAGTACCAAGTTGTCGTGTCAAACGCATATTAAAATGAACGCAGCAAATTCGTATATCTTCGGGGAATACACTGGGGACCAGTTTAATACATTAGGGAAAGTAATGTACGCTTATCGAGTTTGGGACCATTTTAAGACACTTGCCACTTGTTTGATAGACATCGTTTTACGAAGACACACTGGCCTTAAAAATAGTTATATTAAGACAAGGGTTTATGTACCCAACGCGCACACATTCTAAACATAATAATAATTATATTTCTCACACTCACACCTATTATCTGGACCAAAGTAAGCATCATTAAGAGCTTGTGCTATTGATACTAGATAACGGAGAAAAATTCAGATATATTTGTGGAAATGTACCGTTGATATTGACGATGGCAAATTTTACTGAATGGTAACATTCCTTTATTTTGAAATATAATTAAAACTGCATTTCAATATTTTTGTAAAATCACCTGCTTGTGGCGGGAATCGAACCGGCGAAATGTTAAAAAATACAGGATGTAATAGATACGAAACCGAAAGAGTCGTTCATAAGGATCATTTTCTTTTAAATAGCATAGTATCTTAATTTAAAGCATGTTAAAGTAATTTAAAGAACGATCAGAAGAACATAGTTCAAGTTTTACGTAGTACGTGAAAGAAAAGACGAAAAGACCGGCGCGAGGGGAATGACACTTCAGTCGAATGAGTTCATATCAACTCGGCAATTCGAACGAGACTGCCACCATGACATAGAAAATTGGCGCCAATTAAAAAAAAACTAAATATACAAAATGTTCAAAAAATTCATCAGACAGACGTAATCTCAAGCAAGTGATATTAAATAAATCCATCAATATTAAAGGTTAACTTACATAAATTGCCCTTTTTTCCACTCACATACATGTCAAATATGGTTCTTAGTATATTTAATTTAAAAAAAAATTAAAAACAAAAAGAATGTTCTATGCTTTTATCAAAATAGTGCATTTTAAATAATACATTGAAAAGGTTACTGTTATATATTATACCAAATTATAAACGAAAATTCTGTGGTATACAGTGTAGTAGATATTGATCCTTGCAGCTAACGTAATAGAGTTGATAAGCCGGTTGTTTAGGAGTTAGCAGTTAGCACCTTAGATAAATGGTCTCAATGATTAAGTTGTTGTAATCATCATATTTAAACCGTACTACTTCTCCGGCCTATACTTTAGCTTTGGAGAAGGGGCGCATAAATCTGTCATCAAGTGTCAATATTCTTAGTTGTACTGTTTACACACGCACTTTAGTATCATTACGATAATCATTTATTTAATTATCAGCTTTCTCACACAGTTTCGCTTTCATCGCAGTAATTTCATCAAATATTTTTTATAATTTTTCATATCTAAGCCGGCAACGGGCGAGTCGTCTAGAACTGATGAAGTCTCCATAGGATTACAGCTTCTGATTAAATCTAGATCAAACATCTAACATTTGATATATTGCTAGCTTTTTCCGATGACGGGTTAAGGGTTGGAGGGAACTTTGAAAAACCAATTATTGGTGGTATTAATCAATTTAGCCTAGTCAGTTATAATCTGTATTATCATTACTATTCATTTCCTAAGCACTGACTTGTCGTGTGTTTTTGGACTGGCTTATTTATTTAGAATAGAATAGAATAGAATATATCTTAATTGTACATCAGCCAATTCAAGAAGAGAAATACACAAAAAACTTTTAACTAATTTTGTATAAAGGGCAACCTTATCGCTAAAAACGATCTCTTCCAGGTAACTTTGGATGGACAGGATTATAAATAAAGTACTTGAGGGTAGTTGGCGACGTATAACGAATACATGCATGATAAAGTTATTACATACAAATATTAAATATATGTTCACGCCTATCTTTGGTTACATTATTTATTAACAAATTTTATATTACCCGCTTTAATTTTTATAAAGTTTTTACAAACTTAACGCTGCATTCTACATTAGTCTACGAATTGACGGCGACTCGACCGGATGCGTACTCGCTGATTAAAAAATTAATATTTAAAAAAATAATAAAAGAGAAACTGTATAAGAATACTTTCTATACAATAAATGATTCGTCTACAGCCTATATATGTCCATCTGCTGGGCATTGGGCTTCCTTTATGGGAGAAACATGAGGATTTGGATCATAACACCATTACGCTGTCCAAATGGTGGGTAAAAGCTTTTGCCGTAATAACCAGGACCAGTTGTAGATCCAGGGAGCGACCATAGCGAATGTTGCTTCGTTTTCGTTATTGGAACCAGGGTGACCACTACACCAATGAGCTCTTGAAGTAATTATCTTATAAATAATAAAAATACGTATCAGGACCTTTTTAATTCTTAACGGTTTAGCTCGTTGGCTTCATCTCACCTGATTGTAAGTGAAGATAAGGCTGAAGATGAAAGCAAGCGAACTACTCCCGGACTCACACAAAAGAACTGGCTATCTTACCTCTGTTATGAACTGTCCACCAGGCAGGTTCACAAAAAGAGTTTTTAATGTTTTTTACTTTTCTGTTTTTTGACATAAGGTTGACGTTGTTGTTCTGTTTTTTAAGGACCTAAAATGTAACGGAGTCTTTTATTTACTCCGTTACATTTTGGTCCTTAACTTGGTGGACAGCTCAGAAAAATATATTATATTAAAATAAAAGGAAAACCAATATAAAATATAGCCAAATAAGACAAGAAAACAAGAAAAGAAAAGAAAATTAAAAACTATTTGTGAACCTGCCTGATGGCTGGTTCCTAACAACCTCCAACTGTCAGAACACAACAATACTGTTAACATTATAGTTATGGCGGCAGACTTAGGTAAGCTGGTGGTAGCTAGCCAGGAGGACGCAGAAATAGCCCCACCACCAACCAAAATGAGTAGCTTCGAATCCCAGAACTCCAGATCTGAAGTATGTGTAGCCACTAGACCGTAGGGGTTCGAAAGTAAGTTACGTAACAGCATGTGTGCAGATTACCAAAGGCCACAGTATATAAAGGAAGTAATTAAAGACAAATATAAACAGAGCCGCACTAATTTGTTAGCGACGATCTCTGGATTCCGTTGGTTCGATCCTGTAATCCCAAAGATTCGGGATTCGGCCTAACCCCGGGATTATGTCCGCAAACATTGAGTTGCACAATTGTATCATGATTTATGAGCATGACTAGATAATATTGTAACTTGTAATGCTATTGACTTGGTCACTCTAGAAGTGAATATACGTAAGTTACAAATGTCATCAACTGTTTATGTTATTATATTAAAATATAATTGATTAAATATATGTATTACCATTAAAGAAATGTATGAATTCGAACTTTAAATATCTGTATTTATCGATTCAAGCATAGATTCGACTGTTTTCATTGAGTGACGTTTCGTCCAGTAAAAGTGGGTAGAATTGATCTCTTTTATTTTTAAGTTTTCTGAAGGTTGCCTTAAAAGATACACAAAAAGAGTTAGTCAGTCGAATCTACACTTGGAAGTCGTGAAGTGCTACGAGTGTTAAGTATCTGTTGTTCTGTGAAAACCAAAGGAAATATAGGTAGTAAACAAGACAATAGATAACACAAATGACTCGAGTTTCTATTAAGAGTTTAAATTTAAGCATAGAAATTTTAAATGTCCGTCTAGCAGTTGCAAAATGTCCAATTTACAAATCCCTCTAAATAAATAACACATATTTGATAGACATTGATTTCATTTGGGATTTGTAAGAACATACTTGATATAACATAAAACACATTGCCTTTACTATATCTATTATATATTTCTGTCTCAGGTCTGCTAGTAGATATTTCTTTAGAAATAAGCAGTGCCTTATCTTATCTTAATGATGAGTCAGAACTAACTCCTGGAGTACTTTAACCCAAGGAGATTGTTGAGAACCTTCTTACATTTTAGTGTATTTCATGTTTTGGCTTTTAAAGTGACATCAAAATTATTGTGGTTTTGTCATGTTGTTGTTACCCTAAACATAAATATTAATTTTATCCATTTATCCGCCTTCTCATTTCATTAGTAAATATGCACTAGCTCACCGTCATCATCATCCGTCCTTAACATTGATCTATTTCTTCTCATATTCTGGTCTGCTGTCCTAGAATACTTCTAGAATGTACTTACTAAGTACGCTTGGAGTTAGTAGCCTCATCTCTTAAAGAGACCTTTATTGTCCTAGCGAGAGCATCACAGTTAGTGTTCCATTTTTTCAGTGTGCTCCCCACAGGTATATAGGATACAGAGGAGATTCCACTAACTTCTTTTTGATTAGCGTGATATTCATGCTATCGCAATGCCTTCGTTGTGTTTGTGTTTTGTGTAAATCTCTTTCAATCATTTGTGTGTAAATGAGTAATCGAATTTTGTGTACTTGATTTTTTGATAATATCCATACCAATAATACCAGCCTTACTGTGCGTTAACAGCTTCTCTAACTAACTAACAGCATCTCTAACAGCAGCAGCACAAAATTAGTAATGATATAGGCTGATAAAAATATAAAGTAGCCAAGTATGAAGTACCTGTTTTCATTCAAGTGAAATTCTTGCCATATTTACCCTGGATTTTTAAATAATGATTTATAAGTCACGCGTGAGGTGGTGCTGACTGTACCTATTTTCTATGGTGTTGTACACCCTGCAATATTATTGAGTCTAGACATAGCTCGTTAAACATTCATGAACCCTGCCCGTCAACAAACAAGTCTTTTTGAAGGGAACGTTCTATGGTATTCCTAATTTCCTATTTCCCAAGAACATGTTGAAGGTTTGCGTGTAAGGGCTTTAGATTAATATTTATGTTCAGCATCATTATATCGGCCGAGAGACGCCCACTGCTGGACATAGGGGTTCACCAAGTATCCAACTGATAAGTTCTGCTCTGCCTGCATCCGGCTGCTTCTCGCGACTAACAAGATCATCATTTGGTTGTATGTATGTTCATCGAAACCTCTGTCAATTGTGCTTCGGTATTAAAAATTATTTTTTATTCGATAGAGTATACTCCTCAGGGAGTCCCATTGTCACCATATCAGAATATGATGACGGGAAATCTAGGGCAACCTTTAATTATGTATTACATATTTTATATTTTTCTCTAAAACTATTCGAGTATTTTTAAAATACAAAAATGGTCTATGACCTTAGAAAATAACTACGCAAAATCGTGCAAGAAAATGTTTTTGTGAGCCATACGTAGAGTCTAAAGTGAAGTCAGTTTTAAGTATTTTCCGTCACAATTAACTCTCAGCATGAAGCTGTGAGCTAATTCCTATTATGAGTGCATAGTATCAACACAATCTAAATTTAAGTCTAACGCATTATGTTTACCCACATTCCGTTGTGCACGGTCTAAATTAAATTTAAACTATTCGCAATTATTTCATTTCAATTGAATTAGAAGGGATAGAATGACTTTTGACTTAATATTAAAATGAATCACGTTAAAATAATGCGAAAATGCTTAAGTCACTTTTTTAGAAACGTCAAATAATGTCACACGTCACGTTTATTGTACTGAAAGTTTGTGCACAACGGAATCGAGGCCAATGTAGTAATTTTCATTGATGAACTATTTCAGTTCTCATGGTTTATCAAAACAATAATGAGTCTATTTCTATTATCGTTTTATATTTGCCAATTTCGAGTTTGGAAAAGACACGTATTGTCAGTTTATGGTAGAACCTATTCACCTACTTTTTTGGCTATCTCTATTAAAAATACTGCAACAGTCTGTATGTCCAGCGCCGTCATAAATAATAATGTATTCCTATTTCCTATATTTTTTATGATACGCCGCACAGCAATACTTCTAAGTGACCGAAAGTAGGGTTCGAAAAACAAGCCGGTAGAATTATTGAAAATTTTATTTTAGCACTTGCCATCAGAATTATCGTCCACAAAGCCAAAGTTACCCTAAATGATTCAAAGGAAACACAAAAACTGAATAGAATATGTGATAAGTTAGATCACTAGCTCGTGACTTTCAAGTTTAAGCGAATTCCGAAACCATAAACTGAAAATTAAGATTATTCTCTGAATCGGCTTCGACACATTATAATTCTGCAATACATCTCATATTTCAGGATCGATTCCCGGCATGAATCTGGGAGATTCAGCGTTCACTTCCGTACGAGATTCTTCGCAGGAGGACCTCCTTACCCCCAACTGCTGGAATACAACAACACTGTGACACTCTGGTGTTGGTGGCATCGGTAGTCTTAAGTAAGATAGTAGTTGCTAGCCAGGCGGTCTTAGAAAAAGTTCTACTAGCAACAAAAGCGCACAACGTAGTGAAACTGCATATGCAGCGGTTCGTCAGGAAGATTAATATCACCCGCCGGTTCCATTTTTCGCTCCTGGTACCGCCTCAGTTGATTTCTAAAAGCCAAAGTCATCAATCGGGAGTTCTGGATTACTTTGGAAACTCATTTCATTTTGATTTACCAGATATTCACTATAACAAACAAATCTTGGAAAATTCTGTTTTAACCTCAAATTATTTACCAATAATTCGAAATTTAAATATGTCAACTACGAGAAAGTACTGTATTATGGTGTATAAATTAAATATATATATATAACATTCACCAATACTATTTAGGTCAAAATAAGCATCATTAAGAGCTAATATAGAAGAAAAGCTAGAATATTTTCGGTTTGTATAGAATATTAAATTTTTACTTACTCCAGGTGTAACTCTAATGGACCATAGATTAATGAACCATAGATATGCTAAGAATGGGTATAGATAAATAAGCTTATCTGGATCTGCTACAGTTCGTACCCGTTTTTATTGACTTAAAAATGGGGATTATTATGATTATACGCTTGTAAAGAATAGAATTATCTCCAGGAAATTAAGTCAATAAAGTCCACAAATCAACACCGACCTTAGTAAATATGAAAAAGTAAATAATAAATATAAATAAAGAAAATAAGTGTAGCGTGTTTTGCGGACCGTATCCCAAAGGAGGCCGGCGACACGGCGCCGAAGCGGCCATCTTTGTAGGCGAGAATAATTGTTCAGTCGACACGGCAAATATAAATGTCTCAGCCGAAAAACCTCTCTTATTTCAAGGAAACAAGATCCTTTTAATGTGATCATGTGCCACGGGCGACGTACTGTCGACAGTCCGACGGACTCTTCCCCTGTTTTGCTGTTACGGTTGGTAAACCTGGTGGTGTTACGCGGAAAAATAAATAATAGAAAGAGAGTGACGTTCCTTGAGTTTGCAACTAGCGGCGCCAGTTGAAATACGTATTGCAACCGCAATTTTTATTTAATAAGTATCATGATTAAAATTTAAATAAAGAAAACTATGCTGGATTCATCTTAATTAACTAAGACTTTACTAGAATCAGAAAAAGTAAATTATATTATCAGACAATTTTTCAGATCATTATTTAAAAAATTATGTTTAAACTTTTCCCTTCATCATTATTTATAATGTGAAGATAGGATGTTTAGATTTAGCATTCCATAATTGTTATTTCCTGATCATCCGTATTGTCATCTTCAGTGATTCCGAAAACTTTGTACCCCTATCTTATCATCAGGCATGACAAGCGTCACAGTGGACCTTTGTCCACTATGTTCCCTTCGGGATCTTTTGTTCCTCCCCTCCTTTTACTTCTCCTGTATCCAGAACATAGTCGCCATAAGCTCTACAATGTCATCTACCACAGTAGTTCTGATCTTGGTTTTGCCATTCCTAGTTGTAGCCATTGAATCACATTACCATAGTATATCTTTCATGAATTCTTGAGTTTCCTGGGTGTTCTGCAAACTTGAGTTGGGGAGTTTCATTTTGACTCGCCTGTGGTAAGTAGCAAAGGTTGCTGTGCGCTCCAGTTAATAAGCGAGCCTGTGTTCAACCATTGGTATTGAGTGCTTACTCCAATCTCTCGTTCCACTCCAAATCCATCCTAGGGGAAGAGTGCCCTAAGATGAACTTCAGAGTGTTTTAATCTCAGTACCCCCCAACAATTATTAAAAAAAATCTATAAGCGTGCGTGATGTGAGTTAGAAATTTTGTGGTTTTTTTTTATCTAAAGATTATCTAATATTCTGCTATTCGGGACGAACAGAAATCCAACAAGTAAGAGATCATTTAAATAGTTCCAGACGTTCTTGAGTGGTGTAAGTAAACCAACTTTACATTTAGAATGAGGTCTATAGTTATTTAATAATGAAATAACTCCACTGTTGAATTCCCAATATTTCAAAGGTATGCTAAAGAATGACTCTCCTGTATTTTCATAAGTCTTCAATGTCAGGTTGTCCCACAGGACAACGGACGACAGGTACCCATTTGTAAAGCGACACGATAGTAATTGTTTCTACCGACGAAGGGTCTCGGTATCACGAGACGTTACAATATCCTTAGAGAAAATCAGAGAATTTTTTGCTTTCGTGATATCAATAGCCCCAGTGAAGGTTTCAATGGCATTGAACTGTTTCAATTGTGTTAGTCAGCTGTCAAATTGTATGCAAACTACATCAGCACCTTTGATGTGAAGTATTGGACTTAAGTTTTTTTGTATGCTACAGCCAATGTGATACGTCTGGATAATATGCATAATGACCATAACGAACACCCAGAACACGCTGCAGGTCGTTCTAATTACAAAGGAGATAAAGACCAGAATTGAGGACCATTGATAAAAAAATATAACATAAATTTCACCCACTGCAGTATTGCACTGTTTCGTATTTCTAAACGTTAGCGTGAGGTACACACGTTTGTGTATCACGCGATTCCTTGGGGATGTCAGAGCGATCGTTTATTGTGACAATAGTCATCCCTTATCACCAAACAAAAAGGTTCAATATCATACAAATTTTGGCAATCTGTAGTTTCAAAAACGGTTCTAAAAAGACCTTAAGATGAACTCGAGTAGGTTGCTTTTTGAATGAATGTTAACATTAGCTATGTAGCTATTCATGGTATTTTGTACTTTAATCTGACAGCAATAAGAGCCATATTGACTGTGTAACTGTTCTAAGGGGCTGGTGATTTTAGTGTAGATATATATCACTTGTTTCTCTTAACGAAAACAAATAGATACTTTATAATATTATTGGCAGTACAATGGACAGCATATTACGTGTAACATACTCGACAAAGTATACAGTGCTCTAGTTGCCAAACTATTTTAATTATATCTTGTTTTATATATAAAAACTAAAAGCATTAGGCTCGCTAAAACTCAAAAACGGTTTGACTGTTATCCAAATATGTTATTGGTTGCTTGCTTTAATTCAGGGGTGTTTGAAAAAATTGTACAGAAAAATAAAGTTCATTAGTGATTTAGTATGGAAAAATCTCTAACTTGGATAACTTCCGATAGATGGCGGTTGTGGCAGACAAATATAGTGTCTGTATACTTATCGGGAGAAACTATCTGTCTAATTATATAAATAGACATGCAAGTAATTGCATGTCTATTTATATACATGCGATATATACATACTACGTACAAACCATTATTCTAAATACATAATTATTGTCATAATACTAATACAATTTACTTACATACTAAATAATACTAATACTTGTTTAACCTAAAATAATGTAAAATTAGTTCTTATAAATAATCACAGATGGCGCTGCACGTTTCTAAATCACGCTAATAAGTTCTACTTGTAATTTACCTTAACAATGTGTACATTTTGTATTGATAACTTCCTCGCAATATACAGTAATTTGCATTGATTGCTTGCATTTTTACTTACTTCGCCAATAGCACCTTGTCATAATTGTACACTATCGATTAAGCACTCTAAGCTAAGGTGATACGAAGTTTACCTGGTCAAGTAGTTATAGTTATATTAAGCTAAAGTCAAATTATAATTATGGTTAAGACTATTTAAAAATCATGACGTGTTCAAGATTGTTGGTCGTGTTTAAGAAAAAACGCGAATTATTTTCACAAGTGCAGTGCTTGATCCATTTATTTAAAAAAAAAGCAATTCACTATAATTAGAACAAATATAACGGTTGCGTTAGTGGGTAGTTTACGCGCTAATTTTCAGTTATTTTAAGGTCATCAAATCACATTATTTTGTTCCTTAAAAAGCAAGCCTTCTGTTCAATTATTTTTCATTTATACCAATGGACTAACCAAAACCGTTGACACATAAAACATTACCATTATTCAAGTGCACGCCGCCCGCCATGACATTTAACTATAAAACGTGGCCGTTTCGCGGTAAGACAGATTTACGCGTTGCACTGTCGCTTTGATGTTGAACATTGATTAAATGTAGTGTAACTCACAAAATGTATTTTTTTGAAAAGCACGGTACACATATAATACTGTAATATGTAATATATAGCTCCTAGTCCCAGGGTACATGGTACGAGAAAGGAGTAACTAATAAGGTCTTATTTTTAATTGCTCGTAAACTGTAGTACTTAAATATTTAATCATTTATGTAATTATTCAAATAAACGTTTATTTCATATCAAATATTTTTTACATTTTAGGCACAATCTCAAAATTCTATTTAATATGATATTACTTATTTTAATTTAAATATTAGACGCGTAATCGCTTACTACTGCAGGTTAATCTTTGATGTAGTATTTTTTTACCTGTTTTTAACTTCAACGGGATTTCCATTCTGAATATTCACAAACGCTTATATTAAAGAAAAGTGTCTTGGTCGTCATGGCAACCGTTGACACTCACCAGGCCGAACTCTTCATGTGTAACACAGGGAGTTTTCGGTGCAATATAACCGAAAATCTGATTTCGATGAACGTTAACAGTCATATTCATAACTGAATATAGTTACGAATACGATGGATAACGTTCAAGCTATCAATGGAGTTGCGATACTCAGCACTACACCGCACAGCAAGGCGTTTGTTTATAATTGACATTAAAAAAACGTCAGCGGTTGATTAAAAAACGGCCATTTTCTATCTCTTTTTTGTTCAGCAGTTTTAATTTAACAGTACTATTAGATACTGTAATCAGTGAGCCAAATAACTCAATTATACAGCAACCACCATATTGAAGCTGTGATTTATCTAAATCAGTTGTATGACTTGCGATTGTAACAGAAAGTTGGTGGGAATTAATAGTAGCATATGTTGTTACTGCTAACTAGCTTTATGCACTGGGGACGGGAAACGACGCGTTTTTGAAGCGTGTACATTTTATGCTGAACCATAAAATTTGCGATATTATACTTTTTGCGACGATTCTTGTAGGGCATGTGCGTGAGAGCTTTGTAATCTGTATTTGCATTTTTCACTGGTGAAATCGGCCGTCGATTATATTTCATTTATTTATCATGAGGTATTGCAATATAACACGTAAAATATATGGACGTCAGTTTATTAAATAAAATAAAATGGTAAAACATATTTTAGAGTTAAAACGTCGTCGTTCGGTTTATATTTACATAATAAGGAAAAAGCTCACATAGTACATATGTACAGCCCAGTTCAAGTGTTTTGTAACATAGGATGTCAGGGTCTTTTTAAGTCATGAGCCTTCAAACCGTAGAATCCAGACAAAATTTAATTTTAAATGTCTAAGATTCTCAACAAATTGAATCACCTGACTCGGGGAAATATTTAATTATGATATCTTAAATGTTTATATATTTAATTTTACTTCCTTACAAAAATCCAGAACTTAATCTTAAATATTATAGTAACAAAATATTAAATTTGCTACAACAATCCTCGTTAAAAGCTTCAAACGTAGCGTTTATTATAACCAGGGCGTTTCCATGTCTTACTCAAAAAATATATTATGAAAAGGGGTCAAAAGAGCCATGTCATAAGTGGGGTTGATACATTGGGCGTAACGGCGATTGTTACCCCAATCTGTGATTATTGTAACCGCTAATTGCGTTGTGCATTGTATCAAATGCCTTTGTACGCTCAAATGCAAGATGGATCGCTTTGCATCTTACTATCGTTATAATAATTCGGGATATGTTCGACGTATGGCTTTGATTTTAAATTTGTTAAGACTGGCAACGTACGCCACAAATTTAATTTGATATTGACTTAATATTGAGTCTCAAAAACCGCACTCCTCAGACGATTCAGTGTTCGTCTCCAGCGAGGCTTCTGCACATCCTCCGGTTTAGAAGCCCGTGCTTATGGACGTGTTCTATTAATTTCAGAACACCCAAGACACGTGACGAGTTCAAATGTTCCATTATCCAATTTAAAAATCCAAGTTTTGAGCACTTTAACACTGTGAGCAAAACTCTTTGCATATAGCAATTCTCAAAGACATTTGATGAAACTTCCAAGAACAGTTGAACAAGGTTAAACTACTATTTCATTCCGCGTTATTTCGACCCTTTCAGCGCCCTATTAGGACATCAGGAGGGAAGGCAGGTCATAGCAGCCAATGGTCTAGTAGGATATAGCCAAGAGCCTTCTAAATTAGTTCTTAATTACTTTATCAGAGAAATCAAAATCGTTCGGAGACTAGTCTTATATTGTTTTGCACAAGTTAAGAATTGTGAGCCAAGTGGCATTGGTTTTGAGATAATTTGGGAAAGAATATGTCCAGCAGTGGGCGTCTCTTGGTTTATGGTGATTATAATGAATAGAATATATAAAAACATTAATTATAAAACAACATATTACACTAGAATTCAGAGTTGTCAGTTCAAGAAAAGAAAAGCTTCGCAGGTCGCCATATATTTTATTGCATTTCTTACGGATTCCAAAACTTTATAATAATTTAACTGATGATTAATTGCGTTCATTCTAGATTCTGAAGTTACGTCGGAATGTTGGAATTCTTTAAAACTAGTGATCCCTCCTTCTTACAACATGAGTTCCTTTAAAAGAGGCGTGAGAGCACTTTTTGGGCCGGCAAGGTGAGGGTGGCTAGGGCAGTAAGTCGCATGCTTCACTAGCTATCTTCACATATGGACTTCTCTATTGCTTATCATCAGGTGGTGTCGAGTCATTTGCTAAAAAAAATAACACAGGCCTTCCAAAGGGATATGATCACTTTATCGCAAATAACGATTTTCATTTCCCATAAAACTATTCGCAGATCTTTGTATACAACATTTAACAACCCCTAGAATTAGGTTACATCGTAATTTCGGTCCTCGAATGGTTATTATCTACAAATTCACGTCATCGTCATTATTTTCATATTTAATGTATTTTATCGCAATAATATTAAATAAATCATAATTTTTAATTTTTAACATTTTTTATTTTACTAAAGTCAGTATACATCGAAAGCACGATCTTCATGTAATGAATCATTTTCGTTTGCCTGTAATGAAAACCTGGGTTAGGTGGGTTAGATTTTGACCAAATGCAGACAGCGATAGAACAGAGTAACGTCTGTAACAGAGGTTGTTGTATGCTTGTACAGCAAGCACAGGTCAGATGGAGGACAGGAGGTCCCCTGCTATAAAGTATATTAATCGAAAAGGTTTTATTTTTGGTTAGGTTAGGTATGACCCATGAGCAAAGACGCTAGCGAAGCGGAAAATTGCTGATTTGAACATTTACGATGAAAATAAGGTAAAAATGTATTATCATTATTTAATATAATATTAAGTGATGATTAGCTATTGTTTAGGGAAGGTGCTGGGCTAAGTTAGTTTATTGTACATGTAGGTATATCTAGGTACGTTACCCTCTCGCCGATACAGGTATGTAGGCGTATCCCAGGTCTCACTTGGTAGGCACAACACTGATGGAACTAGGATAGCACTGATGGGCACCGAAAACGGGACGAGGGCAACATGGCGCACACCGCGGGTACCTATGTCAGTTCAAGCGGGAAGGAACTGGTAGATTGGTGGGGGTTAACATAATGAAATGAGCGGGTCAGGTAGCTAGGCAGATATATGTAGGCAAATATCATGTGTCCAACGAGACTTTCCTAAACAGCTATTGAAAACAAGATATCAAAATATTCTGTGTCTATCAAAAAAGATACCCGCTTCTTTCATGAGGTAAACACATTAAATTTAAGTCATAACACCATCATGATGACCCAATTCAGATTTGTGAGTGAAAATGGTGGTAATAATAGCGGGAACTTAACATGCCGAGTTACGCCAGAGAGATCCTTTGTTGGAAGAAAATAAACTATGGTGGTAGGAGCATATTCACCAGAAATAGACTTTTAATGTCATAGCAAGGGTTTTTCATTGCTTATATTCTCGTTTGTCACAGAAGTATAAATACAGCTCGAAATAATGGCAAATATTATTACGTCTAGACATTTCATGTAATTAATCTGCCTGAAACAATATTTTCACTGGCAGTAGTGATTACGACGCGTTGCGAGCACAGTCGATATGTCACAGGGAAATTATTTGGACCCTTCTATTTTGTCCCCAAATAAGCTAGGGTTGTCGACGCAGAGATTATAATTTTTTTATAATAAATGCGTTTTTTTCAAGCAGCGAAAAACAGTGATGGTGTTAACATCTCATATAGAATCAAGTATCAAGGAATTAATTCATTCTGGAGACGAGATGTTAATACCTCCCATGTCCTGTAATCACACAGGCTGGCTAGCTGTCCCTTCACATTGAAACACAGCGAACCTGATCAACTTGTTAAGTTTTATATTAATTATTCCCCTAGCGGCAATGGTTCGCAGTTTGAAATTTTCAATAAATTTCCATATATTTTGTAGCTGCAGATGCAGCTGCTATTTTTGTACTTTAAGAAAAGATAGCACAAAAAACTCTCAGTTGACAACCCTACCGCCCCTCCTGCGCAGTGATTAATGACGTCTCTACCAATAGCCCGGAGTTCGATTAGTGTTAATATTCTTAGTGGACTTCAATACAATCCTACGAAATGTGTTTGTAACGGTATGATTTTATACATTGATCGGATTCAGATTGAGATTTAAAATGGCTACCCAGGTGACATTGCCACAATTTAACTCAATTTGTAAGTAGGAAACATACATACATTTTTGGACTGCCGGCTGGTCCAGTAGTCAATAGCCCTATCTTCTTCGTTTGATGCAGAGCAGGTATTTGCATGCCCACAACGACCGAACAACCGATTTATAACAGGTACTGGTTAGACCGGAAACGAATACCGGTATAATTTTACGATACCTAATAATGAAGATGTCATAACGTTACCAAAAAATACCGACAAACTCTAGTACTGATATTTGATAGAAAAAAATATGGCGTTATCGAATTAACGCTCTTAATAGCATTAAGAATTTTGTATCTTATTTAAACTGTATTAGGTTTTTTACAAATACTACTTTATAAAGTGCTTTACTTGAAGTTAAAGAGTAAATAATTATTTTACTTTTAATTATTAAAATGGTACGAAAATTAAATCACAGCCGTAGCGTGAATGCTCATTTCAACTAATCACAGTGCCCCCAGCAAAAGCGGTCAGAAAAGACAGCGCGGGCGAGCTGTCTTTTCTGACAGGTGGCATCGTCGCTTCCTTGTGTAGGTATCGGTATTCATTTCGTTATTTAAAAAGATAACGTTATCATCAACGTTACTTTTCATGTTATCGTTATCAGACCCAGTGCTAACGCTGTCATGTCACCCTTAATATTATTATTAGCTGGCTATTTATTGTTAGATAATCCTCTTCAAGTTGCTCTAGCGGTTACAATATCGTTTTAATAAATGATTGATGGACCCTTACGTTTTTGATTATTTAATTCAAACACAAAGGTTGGAATATAACAATAAGGAACGTTTATCACAATATAGATAATAGACCGAATGGTTGTAACAAGGGTCGCCCTGATAGTTTACGGTGCGACTGATATGATACCGATTTACGTTTTTCACATACGTCAATATTCCAGTCCAAATTAAATAAGCTATTACTTGTTAAGCACATGTCAGATTACCGGTATTATTTTTGGTCCGTGAAAAGTAAAACATAATGTAAGATTGTTTCGTGGACATAAACACTGGCACCGGAGCTGGCGTTTATGGTAGGGATTACGAGCTTAGTCGAGTCATGGGAAAATGGGCAACCATATTCCAGGCGGAAGTATTTGCCTTTATTGCCTGTGCGCAGGAGAATGTGAATAGGAATACCAGAGACAAAACTATCTACATCCTCAGTGACAGCCAAGCTGTGTTGAAAGCTCATGCAGTACGGTGCAAATGGCATTCAGGAAGTATGCAGAGAGGAAGCAATCAGAAGAATGGGATAGGATTGCCTCTCTTGCAGACTCCAAACGATTTCCAAACGATTTGGAACTTAGAACGTAACAGGCTACGGGGCTTAAGTGGTGCTATTACTGGCCACTTTAGCACCAATAGCATGCTGTTTAAGATGAAACTTGTTGGATCGCCACTATGTATGGCTATCCCAGTCCTGAAGATATAAGGCTGCTGTCTCCGGGTGTACTTAGTAAGTACATCTAGGAGTGGACAGCGGTCATTAGGATTGGGGAAGTACAAGAGATCCCATTGGGTCGCATAAGATTGTTTCGTACACGTCCTACAGGATTTGTTCAAAATGATAACAGTAAAATATTACATCGATTATCAGTCGCGTGCGCATGCTATATGTGTGTGTGTCTTCGTTTCTTTATTTATAAGCTTTGCTGATAGTTGTAAGTATTATGGAAATAAATAAATGTTGAATGGCCAAACTATTCAATTATTGAACTATTCAATTGGTTACTGACATTAAATCTTATGTCCGCTCCGGTTTCAATACTGTATCATCAGAAGCAACTTACTAAACTTTTGTTGATGTATTTAATCAAAAGAGGTTGCTTGGTAACTTTACCCTGTGATAGTCTTCTGCTGCACTTGCATTTCCTGTGTACACGTGTCCTATTTTACGTCTCCAGTCTACACGAGCTCCAATAGTAAGTAATCCTGTCCACTCTGTGTATATCACTGAATAAATAATAGAAAATTCTGCTCCAAGAAAATCGGACAGAGTGTTACATCGATCAAGGGGAAAATATAATTTTTCTTATTTACACATCAAAGCAGTACTGACTGCTTATCATATGATTATCATAATATCTTTTGCACATACAAAAGTAGCAACTAATATTTAGGTTTTGTCACTGTCACTTGTTCACTTGTGACAGAAAGTCATTTAGATTATTGTATAAGTAACGCATATTCTATTTAATAATATATATTTGATGAAGATTATTATCGCCATAGTTCTGCATAATTTCAATTAGTACATTATAATGTATAACATATATTCAGAACGCTAACTGAAATAAAAAAAACTGAAACAAAAGACCGTTGAACGCCTTTGAAGATTACACCAATAATTGTAATAAAATAAATTTAATCAAATAAAATTACATAACTAAATTCAATAATTACTTTAGTTCTTTCTATTTTATTCCGTTGATAAATCTTTCATGATTCTTTGGCTCGCTTTAAGCATAAGATACTGGAATCACATGCAGTGTAAATTGGAAATATTACGCTAGTTAGCTCGGGGAGCCTGTGGACTGTATTTCGGAGAGAAGTGGGAAAACAAGGAAACCACGTCTTGACTCGTCACCGGTATATTGACAACCACAAAACATATAAAAAACAATCTAGTATCAAAATATATTAAAAAGTAAACTGACATAAACAAAACAGGCTTTACACAATGATATGACGAAATAGATTATTCACCAGCAACATCTATATATATATATAGATGTTTAATTTTATTTTTATATTATGGAAATTAAGTTCATGTATTAATATATATTGTTTTCTATATTCCTTACTAAATATTTGGCGATGATGATTATGTACACGCCTGTAATAGGTGTACGCATCAGAACATTTTTGTTTTTGTACACATTAATGTGTAAGCTGTTGGTGTGCCTTATGTCAATAAATAAATAAATATATAATGACATACGGGTTAAAGAAGTAAACTACAAGTCTGGTGTGAAAGAAAGGGAAAACACGACATCTCTGTACGCGTCTTATGCCGCCTGAGCATTGGCTACATCTCGAAGCTGTTGCCTTTGTTTTGACAATGAAGTTATTGAGACTTCAAGGCATAGATATCTTGTAAGTTATTAAAACATATTTTTCTTGTTTCGGTTCGTAGTTAAAAGAATTAAAGCACTATTTTATATGTTACGTAATACTTATGCCACCCATAACCTGATTCTGGCTCCGTGTTTATGCCGCCATCTTAACATTAGTATTTTGATGCTCGGCTTGAATTATTCACAAATTTATAATTCACCCTCCGACCTCCCCACGCCTCCTCGTGCACTAAATCATAAGTTAAAAATATACGTGACAATATAACGTCTTGAGTAGTCGGAGCAACGAATCAACCATTTCTAAATATTAACATTAAATATTAAATTTTCATTTAGCTGTTTAAAAAAAATACCCAAGTATACGAAATTATGACTTTACTGATACATTACTGATATTAAATTAAAAAATTATGGAATACAAATTCTATTATCTGCTATTAAATACTGTGACGTGTATGGTCACAAATGTATTGAGTAATCTTTATTTATTTTTATAATATTGAGCTGATTTAACAGTACTCTTCATCATCATCATCTACAGTCTATTTAGGTCCCACTGTTGGGCACAGGCCTTTCTGTATCACCACCTCGCTGATGGATGAAAGCGGCAGCCGAAACAAGCAGCTTAACGAACTTTCCAAAGGTTTTTGAAGAGATTGGGTTATCAATCTCTTCAAAAACGGTGCGGTTTCATTACGTCTCAATAAAGAATCGCAAATGAGTACACGGTTCATTAGGTATCTTTCAGTGAACTCGTGGGGCACCCAAATATCGAGCTTTTTGGTGTATCCAGCTTTTTCAAATGGGTAAAAAACTGTTTTTGGTAAAGTTCTTCAGTTATGTCGTAACTGCTGATATGCCGATCTTTCTCCACTTTTTCAAAAATAGCGTCCATTTTATCCGTAACATAGCGACCAAATCGAGGTGCATCTTTGTCATCAAAATTCCCGGATTGAAAACGCCTAAACCACTAATACACGATGTGACGTTTGCTGGTTATTTGTTCGTAAGCCACGTACGCGTACGCAATGACTGTCCGTGTGTACCCGCGTTAAATCATCAAGATAATTTTGTTTGTCAACGCCAGATAAAGGAGCCCACCGACTATACAGTAGAGAAGAGTGACTTGGCGCAAATTGGCCGACACAGAACAAATACTTGAGACGAGATAATTGAGTGAACAATTTATTAAAATTTAAACCTCCTTGGATGAAAAATTATAATAATTTTGAGAGACACGCAGGCCATTTACACGTGTTCAAATCGATCGGACTGGTACGCTCTTTTCTCTCGTTAATCACTACTTCGTTCCTTTCGTCCGATTTCAGATTCGGGGTACCTATCTTTCTTAAGTTCAGGGCCAGGATTCACTCCCGGAGCACTTCGACCCAATGGGATCTTTTGTGCTTCCCTTATCCTAGTATCAGCTGTTCTGAAACACTTCCATTACTAAGTATGCTTGGAGTCAGCAGCCTTATATCTGCAGGAGTGGGGTAGCCTCAATCCATTTCTCCGAAACTTCCTAAGGACAAAACTCTTTTAGGGTACCAAATTGATATCAAAAAAACTTACCAAGGCTAACGTAGTAAGTATCCAATAGACATCATATAACTTACCTGAAAAAAAACAGCAAAATTAGAACATATAGCAAAGAGTTATGATAGAGATATGATATGTCAGATAGTTAGCATTATTATAAATTATAAAGAGTACGAACGTGTGACAGGTATAACCATCCTCTTCCAGAAAACTTTTTTAAGTTTGACAAAGTAATCGATCGACAGTTACATATGAGAGTTTTCTCTCTCTGTGTGTGTTAGTGTGTGCGTGCGTGTGTGTTAACTGATATTTTTGTTCTTCAACATTTTGACATTCAAATTTGGAACGTTAAAAACCAATTTATACCTTATGGTCGTATGCTTACAAACTACATGGTCGCCCATAACATTTTAGTTATTAACAAGTCAATATTTTTCAATATTATAATTATATTCTACCTTTTTTTTTTTCGAGGAGGAATCCCTTTACGGACCTACCCGCCACTGGCTAAGCGGCGGGCGTGTGTGGGACTCACCCAGTGCCTCAAGGCCGGCACTGAGAATACCCACTAAAACTCCCCGGTAACTCCATTGCCCATCGGGGGGTGACCCGGGTTCTGCCGACGCAATTCACCAGGTCATAATTATATTCTACCTAGAATATATGTATTTTGATCTATAACTCTGTACAACCATAGAAGAAATACAATTTAAAATATTACTTATTAATTCACAGCGCAAATTCAATAATTACCCATTGGTATCTATTCCATGTAAATAAAGTTTGATATTACAAATTGGTAACTATTTTATTTGTACAATAAAGTTTCAATCAATGAAATCATTTATTTACATAAAATTTACACAAAATAACATAGCACTTTTTTGTACGGTACAGTCGACAGAACACCTAGTAACAGTTTGATCCTAAAATCTTTTATTTTACGCTTTTACGACATTAGGAAAATATCTGAAAACAAATTTGAAACGGCGACAAAAGCGAAACTTTAAAAGAAAGCTTACTATAAAATAAATTATTATTAATTGTCAGTTGTTTGAATGTGTCTAATGTGAAAAGACTTCATATTTTGGGCAGCTGCCTTCTTGGTTTCCTGATGATATTTTGGAAAAATAATATGTTTCTTTAATTGGCCTGTGTCTTGGTTATTGCATTATATTCTGTGTGTAGAAAATGGCTGTTGAAACAGTGTTGAGATAAATAAATAAATTATAATTAACGATAGCAAAGCGTGAGATTAACATGCTCAATAATAATTAATCATAAATAAAAAGTGTATTAATATTAAGTATTGACAAGTAATGAAATAAAATACTAGTAAATGTTATTTATTTATTTATTTTAAGGGCAGTCAACAAAAACACATACCAACAAAAATATTTAACTGTAGCGTAGACATTAAATTAAGTACAGGTTTATTTAAAGACAGGCACGGCAAGCGATGTGGACTAACAGTTATAATTATAATATCTACTTAACTTAAGTTTATATATATTTTTTAAAGTTAATAAAAGAAACACCGATAACAAATATTTAAAAGCTTCCTTGCGCCGCTTCTTCTCCAAAGTTAAAGTATTCGTCGAAGCGATGGATGAATGGTTGAGTCTAAGTTTAAAGAGAGCTATTTGATTTTATATTATTTTGATTTAATGCTAATTTATTCCTAATAAATGCGGTTTTGTACAACAAGCAACACTATCGTTTGTACCTCAGCGCCTACAGCACATTCTTCTTCATTTGAGATAGCAAATGTTAATTAAAGCAAACATATTTTATTACTTCTGAAAAGGAAACTGCATTTGTTTTAATCGCCTCTATAGTCTAGTGACTGGGACCACTTCAGATCTGAACGTCCAGGGTTAAATTTCCAGCGGCGGTAGGAATTTTATGCTTTGTTTGGTTGGTGGAAGGGCTATTTCTAAATCCACCTGACTAGCTACCAACATTTTACTTAAGTCTGCCGTCATAAAAAATATTTTAACAGTTGGATGTAACATAGCCAACTCTTGTGTGGTTATGTATTCCTGGTGTATTTCGCTTCCATCTTCGGCTTTATCTTCGAATACCATCAGGTGAGCTGAAGGCCAAGAGCTACCCCGTTACAAAAAAATAATCAAAGATTGATAAAATTGGTAATGCAAAAGAATGGAGAGTGCTCTGAAGAGCTCTTCGACCTTATCCCTCCCTCTCCTTTCCTACTAAGGAGTACGCGTGCTGGTCTACGGAGTCACTCCTTTACTGTAGCCACGTCTACTTTACGTACTAAGAGATTTTGTGACTCCTTTCTCTGTCGCACAACTAGAGCATGGAATTCCTTACCAGCAAGTATTCCCTCCTTCTTATAACATGGGTTCCTTTAAAAGAGGCTTGAAAAAGCACTTTTTGGGCCGGCAAGGTGACGGTGTCTAGAGCAGTATGTCACATACTTCACTAGCTATCTTCACATATGGACTCGTCTACTGCTTACCATCAGGTGGTGACGAGTCATTTGCTGTCCTTTATATAAAAATATATATATATTTTAGGATACTAACCGACATTTATGAAATCAGCGTATCGTTAATTTAATGCAAACTAAGAAATCAAATTATATATTTCACCTTTGATATTATAAATTGTGATTAGCCAAGCAAACTCGACGAATTATCGATAACGTATTTACGGATGGTTTTGGTTATGCTTACGAGGCGTTAAATTTGACATATATAATATAATTCAACCACACATAAGCGTATCTGTAGATGGATTATTAAATCACAGCATTAGTGATTCAATGAAGCATAATTTCGTAATATCAATAAGAGATATCGAATGATTCTATAAACAATAATGCCAGTAAAATATGCAGGTTCTTTTTAATATCGCCCCGGCGAATGGCAGCTGAGTTACTCGAGACTTTTAGTGGGTATTCCCAGCGTCACTTTTACCAGGTACTGGGTGACCCCAAATACGCCAGTGCTAGGGTAAACGGACTACTCCTAGAGAAAAAAAGTTCTTTTTGATATTTGGCAGTAAGAGACCAAAAGAAACATTTATTTTAATTCATGTAAGAATGCTCCGTCAGTTGCTTGGAAAAGTAATAACGAAACTAAAATATCGCGATGTCTATTGACATCTGGGAGAGGTTTTCGGACATATACCGCTTGTGATTCAAGCGAATTGAACCGTCTCAGACATGTTTGTCGTCAGCTATCAAATTGTTTGCAAGCAACAGCAGCGACTACAGTTTAAGTAAAAATATGTTTATTTAAATAGATTCACTTACTAAGTTCTTTTAAATCGTCATAACATATATGTATGAGAAAAATAAATAAATATAATTAAGTGAAGTATTCGAAACGATTTTTCATTTATGAGATCATCAGCTGAACGCAAATACGAACGAACCGTCTCGATAAACTCACACTAGGGGTACTGATAATATATGGTCACAATGAAATTCGTGGTTTATTAAAATTAGTCAACCATTAATTAGCACAAATACCACAACAAGTTGCATGTTATTGAGTTGACTTAATAAATCTACACAGAAACAATTTAAATGCAAAATAGAAGTGGATCGAAGTTATGCAATCTGCGAGTCAATTTAACATTCGGAATGATCGAGAACAGAACAACATGAATTATAAATTTCTGTACGAGGTTTTTTACCCGATAGACAAGGAGTATGGTAACAGACAGCTAGGTAGGTCCGTCATCTTCAGCTGTGAGGAAGTTTAATGGTGTTAGTGTGAGGCAGCTAGAGTTGTTTCATTAAAGCTTTAAGTGTAAAATTGACGATGAGTACTTTTTAAATTACATACTCATTTATAGCAATACTTACTACTTACCTTTGTACTTATTGCATTTTTATGCAAACAATTTTAGTGTTTTCAGAATAGATAAAAAGAAAGTTTATTTAGTACAAAACACATTAATACTTAAATCATAGTTAAAACTAAACGAATGCACCAAAAAGCGTCCAATATTATCACCGTTGCAGGTCTGCGCGGTAATATTGACGTGACCAATCTAAGCGATGAGTGGTGTCAGTTATATTAACAATTTTTGTACACAAAACTTATGAAATTTAAGAAACCACAATATGACTAAAGTATTTAAACTCAAATGGCAATAATCTTTCACCGATTTTTTAGCAACACGTGCCTGCTGGGGACCTGGACTCAACAAACTATGTGACAGCATTTTGAACTGCTTTCTGGAAAGAAAATAAAGCGTTATCCCACTGTATGTTTGTACGTTGTGTTAATAAGGTGAAATCGTAGGTACGTTCGAACAGTAGGTACGTACAAACGAAGTTCCTACATTCGACTTGAAAGATTTTACTAAGGGGCGGTCGAATATGGTGCCGCAACTTTTTAATTTCCGAACGGAAACTACGCAGTTAAAAATTAAGCTTGCACATAAAGATGGCGATGGAAACGGAGTTATCGATCTCTACAGTATGTCCTATTCCTTAAAAGCAAGATCTGTTTTATAAACCACACCATAAATCAAGTGCCTAAAGTTCAATTTCGTTTGACAATACCTTTTTTATATCAAAAACAAAATGTTGTTATCTGTAAAGCTTTTAGGCGACAAAAAACTTTTCCATTCTAAAAATAAGGTCTGCAATTGAATGGAAATTTAGAAGGACATGTGTCGTTATGTGGGTATATGGATAAGTGTTCCCCTTCAGTAGGCATTGTAAACAAAACGCCTATTATAATGGGACAGCATTGCGCTAGTGATGTTTAAAGGTTATCGATAACAATACATTTTCATAATTCTACTCAATTTCATTTTTTTACAGTTTTGCTTCAGAGTGTAAGAAGTTAATGAGAAAATTATAGATTTTGGAACTGTACATTATTGATCAAGCTGAAACCTATAAAAAGTCATATAAATATATATAAAGGTGTTTATCAAAAATACAAATAAATAAAATTAATTTTGAAATTTACAATGTATTACTGGTCAACTATTTGAAACAAATAACAGTTTGGATTTTTTTATATCACCATAATATTATTATGTTAGCATTGGTAGGTATAACACACGTTGTAATGTTTTTATATCATTTTGTATCATTTTATAGTAATCATTAGTGATTACGATAAAATTATATGTATACAAAATGTTAGCATTGTATTCTGTTCCCAAAAATTTTGTAACAAAATGGCGGGCCCTGCTATTAGTCGCCAAAAACTCCTTGGGGTAAAGGGATACATTACACCGGTATCCTGGAGCCAGAAATAAAGAAATAATCACATTAGACATGGCTGTATGGGCTTTAGTTCCCTTTGCCTTCCCTATAATAGGGATAATTCAATAAAAAAACGTTGAAATTGACACAATAAATATCAATATTAAATATATATTACATAAACCGTATTGTATAAAGTTAAGTTGCCGTCTTAACGCTATTAATCTCTCCAAACTACTGGTTTATTTAGCTAAGCAATTATACATTAATGTAACTAAAGCCGAAACACTTAATTGGTGTGGTTAATTAGCTAACACTACTATGAGACATACGACGGATATCATTACCTACTGAATTTCTGATCTGAGTTTAAACAATGACATGTATAGCATTCTTGACACTGCATATTTTATTATATTTTTTAATAATAACATTATGTTGAACCGCCTCCATGGCCTAGTGGCTGTGACCATCTACTTCAGATCTGGAGGTCCAGGGTTCAATGTGGGGTGGTTTGGTTTGTGGTAGGTCTTTTTCTAAATCCACCTAGCTAGCTTCATATTTCACCTAAATCTGCCGCCATTATGATAACAGCATGTGGATTTCCAGCAGTTGTAGGTAAGTTAGCCAGTTATTCTGTGGTTGAGGAATGCGAGCGAAGTTCGCTTTCGTTTGCGGCCTTATTATTACTTACCATTACTATATGAAGATTAAGAAAGCAAGAGCGAGAGATTAAGAACAATAATGTAACAAGTAGTGAGCAGGAGTGGGCTTATCTCTATAAGAGATCTCTTCCAGCTATAAATTTAATGTAGCTATAAACGTGTGAGATATATCTAGTGAAAAGCGGGCACCACCAAGTGCATCAAATATAATTATAAATATACACATTATATGCGATGTACTCCATTGGATGAGTCCTCTTGCAGCGCGGAAACTATACGATCGAAAGAGCAATATAGAGTTAAAACTTGTATGCTTGAGTAACTTACTAATGGCCGATTTTTACGGATATAATTTTAAACTACTAGATATGTATTGAATAGAATATATCTTTATTGTACATCAGCCAATTCAATAAGAGAAATACACAAAAAAAGACAATATTTTTTTTTAATGACAGACTGTTCTGTTTGTAATAGCGGACAATTTTATCACAGACTTGCCCTTATATCCTCTATTTCTATAAGAATGGGCATTTATGTTTACTTGCTTGAACTCATTAATTAAGTAAGGCGTGTCATTATACTTGTGTCTGTGTGATATGGCAGTCCTTGAATGATTAGAATAAAGACTTGTTATCGATAAATTTATCGACTGAACCCATCACTAAACTAAAAATTGTGTAACTCGACCCGATAGGCCACGATGTGATATATGAATGTGTTATTTGATTGTCGCCATCCAATAATTGGTAGCGTGTGACGGACGGACAAACATTATACAGATTATGATCTATAGTCGTGTCGCTACTATTAAATTGAACGGAGAATTCATCGATTCATAGTGATGGGAACTTGATCTTTATTTTTAACCTAAGTATAATCTACAACCTTTCGTAGTTCCTACACACTAAACTACCTGTCTATTTTAATCGCCAATAAAAAATCTTTTGTTTGAATGTGTAGGAAATTCTGAAGTCACTGAAGAGTCTTTAACAGAATTAAAAAGAGGTTGGGCGACATCTCCTCACCCCAACATTTAGGAAAGACAATCAATTTGCGATACAAGATGATCTCGGTGGAAATGTATGGGAAACAATAGAGCAACCGATAAAAAATATTGAAATGTGCATAGTTAACTTCCTACAAGGAGGTACGCCCGTACACAAACACACAAACATAACAAGACACCATTCACGCAGTCATATCATGCGATGACGTCAGTTAGAGGGTAGAAAGGTAGGTCACGAAATGGTTATCGTAGCCAAGGACCAGAGATTCCCAATCTATTTTAGGACAAACCCCCTTTTTACGAACTGACAAACACCTATAGCAAAACTACTTTAAAATCGCCCCTATAGGGAAATTTATTAAAATATTAGTTATTTTCATTTTAGATCGCTTATCGCCTTGTTGAGTTTTTTGAAAGGACATAAATGACACTTCTTAAGAATATAATAGTAGTAATTCTTTTAACAACTTGGAAAAATACTTAAACGCAATACTTTAAAGGTTTCAAAAAAGAAATGGTATTCATTAATAAGGGTTGATTTTTAGTCCTCTAACTACCAATGAAATTACATATATATACCATACTAGAATGTATATATAGCTAATATAGTGATAAGACCGTCTATGTATGTTTTTTACTATTTTATATTTGTATTTAGATTAACTAGTGCTCAATAAAGAATAACATATCTATCTATCCTCGTCAACCCCCAGTCATTTTTCGATTATGTCGACCTGTTTGGGGTGAGATGAGGGTTGAGACGGTGGAATTGTTAAATAATAAAACTTCCCGTAACACGATATATTGGAACTATAAATGTTAATATTGTAACTGATTAATAATTTATAATGTTTTATGTTAAATTTTTATGTTATAAAAGAACACGTTAATGCAACGGATTAATTACTCGTCTACTTTACGCACTAAGAGATTTTGTGACTCCTTTCTCTGTCGCACAGCTAGAGCGTGGAATTCCTTACCAGCGCACGTATTCCCTCCTTCATACAACATGGGTTCCGTTAAAAGAGGCGTGAAAAAGCACTTTTTGGACCGGTAAGGTGAGGGTGGCTAGGGCAGTATGTCGCATGCTTTATTAGCTATCTTCACATACCTCTACTGCTTATCATCAGGTGGTGTCGAGTCATTTGCTGAGCTTAATATAATAATAATAATAATTAGTGCAAGCTCTCGGCGCGTGACGTAGGCTGCATATGTCACAGCAGTGTAATGAGCTGATGCACTGAAGACTGAACAGCCTATTAACAACATTCCTACAAAGCAAGTCACATGAGGAGTAGGCCCTGACCCCACCACCACGCTGACCCTACTGTTGGGTGACCAATTTTTTAACCCGTCCAAGACTAACCATGGTGAAAGTTGCACTGCTTCCGTAATCGAAACCAAATGGCACACATCCCTTCTCCCTTGACAAATTAAAAAGCGGTAATTCCAATGATTTATATTAATGTTTATTGTAAATAAAGTTATGAATAAAATGTTGCTTTTTCACCCTCAGTGGGTACCGTTTATAAGGGGTAGTTATGTAGTATAGTTCCAATAATCTAGCCCCTACAGTTTTACTTACATATTGAATGGGCAATCCTACTAAATAAGATTAGTAATATAATAATATTTTTTAAATTAAATTATTCCTTTAAAGAGGCGTGAAAAAGCACTTTTTAGGCCGGCAAGGTGAGGGTGGCTAGGGCAGTATATCGCATGCTTCACTAGCTATCTTCACATATGGACTCCTCTACTGCTTATCATCAGGTGGTGACGAGTCATTTGCTGTGCTTTATATAAAAAAAATATTTTTCACTCATCTACCGCCTTGTATAGAGATAGAGGTAGCCTGTACTATCTTAATACCGAAACGAGGAACTTGCTCTTTTTATAATTTCACCAAATCCAGGGTTCCAGTTAATAGATTTGAAAATCAGTGATTTGCTCATTTGGTGACCTGAACAGATATGACACTGAACTGTCGTTTGTTCTGCAGCGACACACACACATACTTTATTTTTTTAACTTCCACTTTAGTATAAGTAACCTGTGTCTGAAACTCTAACTAGATAATGATTATAAACCCCTAGAAAACAGTACGCGAACTTATCTAATATTAACAGATACATTGTAATTGTTTTATGGTATTGTATGGTTTCGAAAGAATCGTTTAAACTTATGTTTCGTCGTTTAATTTAGGTTTAAAGAACATTTATTTCTCATAAAGACAATATTACAGTCCACTTACAATGATTAAGCTTAGATAGTACATTTGTGTCGCTCGAAGATTGTTATAAGTTATAAGGTTTTCTTTCAAATCTTTTGCGTATTATAATTAGCTGTACAGCTGTAACTTCGTCAAGAAATTAGTGATAGTATTTAATGATAATTATTTATGTTTCTTCCATAAATTTTGAGATATAAATTTCTTTAATTTTAGTTTAGATTGAAAATTATTCAAACTAACGTTGCTAATGAGAATACAGGCGTATCATCTTAAATATTAACGAAGTCACATGGGAAACTCTGAAGACAAAAGATGTGACTTTTCGCTTCTTAATCAACTACAGTTAAAACTGTATCCTTTCCATGAAAGGCACCAGACAATCCTGCAAAGGTATAAGTAGACCAACCATTGCATAATTTTCTACAGTAAATATTTTATAAACAAATAACTATATTTTAGTTTTATAACATGTCTCCGCGTCCCCAAATTAGTTGAACTCTACTCCGTGCCTGGCACTGAAAAATGTTCATATTATATGCTTTATTGATATGCAATACCATTTATGTATACATAATATACACATGAATACACTACATAATTATGTATTATGTAGTGTATACATGTCCATCCCAAGGTCGCCCTTTGTACAAAATTAGTTAAATGTTTTTTTGTGTATTTCTCTTTTCGAATTGGCTGATGTACAATAAAGATAGATAAAGAAGAATTTATTCTATTCTATTCTATATTTACGACCAAGTTGTCCAGTGATATATCACACTTACTACTTTAGGGTTTTAGCAGAAACTTCATTCAACAACTGATCTCGCTAAGAATCTATGTACTTTCCTCAAATAATCTTTTAAATTCATAGTCCAGCCCTTTTTAGAGAATTAAGTTTACTTCAAAAAGAGGTAGGTTGTATACCACTATATATATATATATATATATATATATATATATTTTGTATGTAGAATGATTTCCAAATGTTTTTTTATTCGGTATAATTTACTCCTGGGATCACCTCATTCTTACTTAGTCAGGATCTGATCATGGGGAATCCAAGATGAACGTAAAGTCACTAGGATCTAGTATCGTTAAGGCTGACCGTGAGAAACCACCCGTAACCTAATAATCTGTGATTACAGATTATCTTTTCTAAATTGTATTGTACTTCTATTTTTCTCTGCTATCTCCTCTCTTTTGATTATTAATATTACTTCGTGGATTACTATTAATGGTATTTTTAACCAAAATAATTTTTTTTTTCATCGTTAGTGCCATGCAGCACTAGCCAACTTCACATTCTAGATAGAAAAATATGTTGAAATTCAACGACTCGTAAGCAGGATCATCCGTATATTAATTATTGAAATGTAATACTTAATGACATAGGTTATTTGTAAATGTCATTACAAATACTAAAGGCTGAGAGTTTCTTGCGCCGTTTCTTCTCTACAACTGCTAATTCGTCGAAGCGGTAGTAGAGTAATTGGGAATTTGCATACTAGTGTTAGTTTTAATTATAAAATAATTTATTTAATACATAATTAAATTCTAAAACTAGGACACTTCGTAAATATCCGGTTAATAAACACTTAAAGTTATCACTATTACCTTTAATTACATTTGTTTATTTTTTCTGATACATATTCCCTGTTAAGACGATTTAAAAGAACTTACTAAATGAGCCTATTTTTACTTTGACTTTGACAATAAAGGGCATGGATTCTTCTTACTGCTTGAAAACAAGTGGCATGGAGTTTAAACCATCTAAGCGGTGTTATTTTGAATAATTTGACCTGGTGTCTAAAGTTCATTGCACTCTATAAATTACTGGCGTAAAGTAATTGTTGACAAAAGAAATTCTTAATTGTGAAAAATGCATTTCTGTGTGGTGCAATTAATAAGACTGTAGCGAGTTGTTAGATAGTAAGAATAATTAATTGTAGACGTTCTTTTAATATTTTTATTTGAAAAATTAATAAATTATTTGATCGTTTAATTTTTCGTGTTAATTGAAGATTTTGTCTGACCAATCCGATGTCAACAACGGCCAGAAGTTGCTTTCATACTGGAGGATTCGTTAAAAAACTAATGTTATTACATTATTTTGTACATTTACAATAAATACCCGAATAAGTGGTGATTACCTTATCACACTAGTGATGGTGATGATGGTGATTAACTTGTACCCCTATGTTAAACTAGTAAAGTACTTAAGACAACAGTTACAACATTTACTGACAATAAATTCTGAGGTACAACTTGTTTCTGAGGTACTCTCTAAAAATTATTTGTTATGTCATTTAAAAAGCTGTGATCTAATAAAGATTTGAGAAAAAACAACCTTATTTTAGGATGTCTGACAATTCCTCCTCTAAAAGGCTTTTTAACGTTATTTGACAGCTTTAAGTTCTACTTTCGTTTTCCTATAAATATAATTACTTAACTTAAATTTGATTAAGACAAGTACTTTATCTGTAAATCACCAACGTTACTTACTAACTCATAGAGTTACAGGATAAATTACCTTTTTACCATTTATGCTTTTAAATGAATTTGACAATCGTTATATAATCAATTGATAGCTTAAAATTAAAAAAAAAAATTATTACTCAATTAAGATGTACTTCTGACGGACTTAGTGCTTAAGGCATTCTTTACCAGTTAACAGGTAAATTGTATTTATAAGTTAATATACATTCTTATAGAACAATTATTAATAATAATAATAATTATTATTATTCCCACACTGACACTTAAATTAGCTTGTATTATGGATTAACCAAATCACATTTAGAAACAGGCTGTGATTCACTGAGTTTGACTTAAAAATATCTACTTAGAAGTAAATAAGAAATTATCAAGATGTCAAATTGTCAACGATTTTTGGGTTAATGGGTAAAAAAATATATTCCCGCTTCAGCTTCTGAATTAAGTTAGTATTAATAGTCAGAGCCGGCGCTGAATCAGCGAGTAAGCGGATTGCACTTATCACGTGTTCTGTAAATAATAACACCAGTTAAATATGGTGATCCACAGAATCATGCGCACGAGTGATGTTATACAATATTATGGTAGCTAAGTAGCTTAGGAAAGATTCGCTATATTTTTCCTTAAATGTATGAAACTTCAAATCTTACGAACAATAATTAATTTAGACTTGTTTTCATGTTTTGGTGACTGTTCTTTATTTGTTGGTCTGCGATAAACTCCCGGGAACCTCGTAGAAGTAAAAAACCAATCAAAAAGCTCTCCAATACAAGAAAATGTTATGTACAATCGATATTGTTACACATATCCTCATATTCTTAACTTAACCTAAAATATATAATACACAAGCAAATAACGAAACGTCTAATGACGTCACCGCTCATCTGCCTTTTTTTGTTTGTATTATACTGTAAGAGAAGTGCAGAACTTATGTTTAATTTAGTTTTTGCTGATTTTAATGCTTATCCATGAAACATACCGATTAAAGTAAGTCAAAAGTGTATGACTCGTCTAAGTATTAACTAACTTGACATTTCTTAAAGTCATCCTATCAATTCTTAATGGAGATGCAAATTAATTTAATTAAGTCCGTGCACAGCAGAATTGGGGCCAATGTCTTGTTGTGGCCAGGCTTGTATAGTAGTAATCGACTTAAATAATGCGCGGAGATTAAAACTAAGTAGCACCTAGAAATAAATAATTATTTGAAAATACAATTACTTTTCAAAATCAATGACGAGAAACGAAAAACAAAAATTTTCCCGCGCCAAAGAGTTCTATTCGTTTTTTTTAATAAACAGTTTTCAATTTGCAATACAGTTCGATATTCAAATAACTTTTGATTAATTACCTCCTTGGTTGCCAGGATTCGGAGTAAAAGTTCGTTCTATTTTTAAATTACACGGCAGATATGAGTTTACATAGTAATTCATTTGGCCGCTTAACACGACATATGGATTTACATACAACTTTTGCCGGCTACTGCTCCCATGTATTCAGCATATTTAAATTTAAAAGCGTATAAACTCGTGTTTGATTTTCGATAATAACTACTTTAATTACATAATTCTCTCTAATTAAATTTAAAGATAAGTAACTTATTTTCTTTTGAAATTAGTAAGGATTTTTACGTAAATTAATCAAGATATGACGATTTCTATTTATTTATTGAGAAAATGAAATTTAGTTTAAATAGGATTAACACCACATCGCCGTGTGCTAAATGGATATTGGGTGACGGCGGTTGGTGTCACAGGTTGAACTAACGACTTAATGAGCCTAATGAAAGCACTTACAAGCGAGAGATTATAAATTTTGAGCAAAATCTTTAAAAATACAGAACTTCCTTATAAACGGGCAGATGACGCTTCTTAGCTCCCAGTTCCCTTATATCTGTAAACGGGAAGACCAAAGATTCACCCACGTTCCACTTCCCAAGCTAGTTTATATTCCAGGACAATTATGAAACAATTACTGAGCGCCATGGGACTAAGCTGGAGCTCGTGGCTATATCATATCACTTACAGACCATCAAAATGTATAATTTGATAACCAGAGATTTTAGTTAACTTACTACGGAATATACGGGACAGAATTCTCTTTAAAACGCACTGTTTCGAAAGAGAATGAGTTCTTTGGCGTAGTATTTCTAGCTAACTGGTTTCGATTAACAAAGCAATACAGCTTTCGCAATGGTTAGTCTTTGGATGAATCAATCAAAATTTGCTACAACAGTTTCACCGTGTTTTGGAAATCACGTTAGCAACAATAGGCCGCTAGGCAGCGCGGGAATTAGAAGCCAGTGTGTTCAAACTCAATAAAATATATATTATCACAAAAATACAACTGAAATAGTTATTTCTCTCGTTTTAAAATGTATATTAACAGGCACTCGCTGTATTTTGTCTCGTTTCTTATTCCTAATATTGTGTAATTAATGTTTTGTGCTAAAGTTATGAAATGAAAAATGACACACCAAAGCCCTCCGGCCTATTTGAAATAATTAAGTCGGAGCGTGGTTATCCGCCGATTGTTGGCGGGTGTGTTTGGTGGCTTGCGTTGCATTATGCAAGCACACAGTGCCTGCTAGTATTTATTCTGTGTTAGGCCAGCGGGTCAGCGACTTGAATGTGTGGCTTGACGGGCGAAAATATAGTTCTTTTTCTCAATCCATAGCGATAGCGAAATCCACTTTTTTAATAAGAAGCATAGAAAATTACTCGATGAGGAGACATATTCGAAGATAGTGCAACATGCAATATACTACCTTTGCCAGCTAGCTACCTCCACCTTATACAGCATATAAAGTGCTTTTTCACGTTTCTTTTGACGGAACCTACGTTGTATGAAGGGAATGCGGATTTTGTTTAAGAGGCTTAACTATTCATGTTCAAAGTACCTACGAATGTCACTACTGATAGCGTTAGCAAATAAGCGCAGGTCGCAACAGGCATTTCTACAAGCAAAGCACGTCAACCGTCGCTCGCGACGCGCCCGTGCGGTTTCTTTTGCGTATGTTTTCACAGTTTTGCAAACTTCGATTTGTCCCTTGGGTCTGGCAAGGTAGGTTAATCATATTATGTATGGGTCAGAGAGAAGCCTTAAGTCTAGCGCTACGGCGCTACCAACTGTAAAATTACAATGCCTACACCTTCACAAAACCAATTTAACAGAATTAAAAAAAATAGGTTCTTGAATATATTTTTTTTGCAAATATGTAAAGTCTGCTAGTCTTGAACATCTTAAAGAATTTTAACATACTTTACATATGTTGAAAACATTATGTTATGTTAAAAACAACTATGTTATTATTTCATCTTTACACACAATAAATCCGGTGTATTAGGATAAATTGTACTAAGGTCCTGCTTATTTTGAAATGAAATCTCAAAGATAATGATGAATTGGCGTGTGAAAATAGTTGATAAGTAAAATAATTAATTAAATTATTTCTTATTATATACTTAACTATGTTTGTTAAACGTTTCAAGGCAGTTCAACAACATTTTGACGGATAATTTTATTTTTTCAATTTCCTGTTGGCAAGTGACGCGGTGTACTGTTGTTCACGTGATATAACTATGGCACGTCACAGAGTACCCATTGGAATCATAGAGCACTATGTCGATGGTATATTTAACGATTAAATTCTTTACGAGTAACAATACAAGACCCTTTATCACAAATATATGAGGTCATATGCTTTTTTCTTACTATTATTTCCTAAAACATTTTTTCCAGTAAACTACGGTATAACAAAGCCAATCGCGAGGTTACAAAACATTATTGCAGAACAAAATAATATAGACAAAGAAACGATTAAGCAAACTGATCCTTATGGCAAGGTAATAAAGTTGGTACACAATAAAAACGTTCTGAAGCACGAATGTTGGAGACATAAATTGTATTCATTTCGGGTATACGTCGATGTAAGTACGTGACCTCTATAGTGACGTGATGTTGTCGATAATACTTTTTAATCGATATCGACATTTTTATTACTGCCAAAATTAATGTTATTTGAATTAGACTCAGGGTATTTACGATTCTATAATTTTTTTTACCAAAAGCTATAACATAGTTACTTATATACACAAATGCACAGCTAATTAAGGGAAAACCGGCTAGTTGACAGGGGTACTGAACACTTGACGGTCAATTATTGGTACAACGGTATTATTGTCAACAAATTTATGGTTATATCAGTCCCTGGTTTGCTTGGACTGGTCTTGATTATGACTTAGAGTATTATGGTGTTACAGCCGGTACAAATCTTTCAACATAACTTATAAGTAACAATTCTTCCTTTTTCATTCAGTGGACTTAACAATGAACCATTTTTGTAAATTAATGTATCAAGTAAACATTAAACACGAGTAGTTGCTTACAAGCAACATTTCAAAATCAAGTAGTCTAGGTTTCATGTGTTAAATTACATATCATTTATCACAGCAGTCAGTCACAAAAATAAATTCATAAAGTAAACAGTTACGATCTATATAACTAGATCGTGGAGACAACGTAATTATTGCGATTATGTTGGCAAAAAAGTCGTCAGAATTGAACACTTAAGAATCTGTCCCAGTTAGTACCGTGCAGATAACTATTATAGGTCACTTGACATCGAAACGTGGTCCGTATTGCAGCTGTGTAGTCTACACAACTCCAAGCATAAGGTCTCCAAGATCGCAGCGTGATATAGACAGTGCCACAACTTATTTCATTACAAACCGCACGTGATGTTACGCTAGTGTTGTGTGATTTCTTATCGATATTATTTTATTATTTTATTGGGCCTTTAAGGTCTTGGGGTTGAGATCACCGAACTCAGCTCTGGATCTTCAATGTCAGCCATTATTTTACGTTCCAGTAGTTTTAGGTAAGATAGCCACTTCCTCTATAATCAAGCGATCCCAATGTCAATGGCTTCCATCAGGTGAGATGAATGCTAGGAGCACCTTTTAAAGACAAGACCAATGTTAACACATAAGAAGCAGTAATTCAGTCATATGTACATAGTAGGATCAACGATATTAGATAGTGAAATCACGACCCTCGGGAGAACACCTAACTAGCGAGGAAGTTATCCTCTTTGCACATTCAACACGTTCTTTATAATAAATTAACTATCCCTTAGAACTAAAGTAAGCGAGACAAGAGTCTTAAAACGAAAACGCCTCGAGCAACGCAGACATTTAATATTCAAAACGCAAATTTCATGAAAAAATACAATTCTCTTCTAAGCAAGTATTTGAAGAGACTGCGATGTTTGGGTGGAGTCACATTATCTTGAGGTCAGCGGATCGTTTAAGCGATTTACAACCTCTTTTATTTATTGATTAGGTGTTTAAGGACCATTGGCGCTCACCGTGGGACTAAGATATTTGTACAAATCAATCAACTGACTGGTCTCAATTATAATCCCAAATTTCAAAAATCATTATCATCTTCCGGCCTGCTCGTCGGCTTCTTCACGCCTAACATGACCTGCATGTCATGAGAAATCATACTGTAGAAAAGTTCTATGCTTTAGAAGTCTGATAGATAAAATGAAATAATCGAGTATGTGGATGGTTCTGAAAATTAGCACGGATAATAACCACGGGTGTTTCTGTAAAGGAAGACAAGGTCACCTCATCATGGTAAAGCAGATAAATGGCGCTAAGCGACGGGTTGAACCTTAAAAAACTTTTTACATTTCATCTCTTTATCCTGAGAACCTTTTACAGGTTTTGCGGTACCAACAAAGTTATTGTAATTAAATTTAAAAACTTTTGTGAATGTAAACTTTTGTTATATAGGATTTATGTAGCACAAATAAGGAAGGTATTGTTAACTGGGTCAAAGGTTTTAATAATGAATTTAAGGTGGCAAATGAGTATCAGTATTGTTGAATTTTCTGTATACAAATCATATTATTTTCACAGTTTTCATTTCAATCGGTCACTCAATGACGAGCATCGTGATGTCCCAAGCTCTGACGCCATGCTTTTACCACAGGCAGTTGTTGGTATACTGCAAACCCTTTTTAACTTTGGTGCTTAATCATCGAGGCTGTATCCTTTGCTAATTCGCTCTATCTGTTCCAGAGATAACAATTTATTTGAGTTTTGATTGATAGATTTTCGAGTAATGTGACGTATCTACTGGATCGGTCTACGTATTAAAAAAGTGAATGGCCTAAGATTTATATTGAGATTTTTCTGTTATTAAAAGAAACCAAAAATACCAAAGGACCAATAAAATTTCACTGATATGACGTGAACACCGTAACTCAATAGAACGAAAACAACGTGTGAAAAAGCACTTCATCGATATTTACTTACTATTACAATGACTTCACAAATCTACGTAACATGGCTCTAAGGCAAAATTTTAAATAAGTGTTAGCAAAAAAGGTTATGAAATATGAAAAAGTTCAGTAAGTAGGTTTTTTTAAACATCAAGTTACTTCACTCATAATTTCTCGTTTTCTCATAAAATTATAATGATACAGACGTGACACTTAGTTTGTGACAATTTTTTAAATAAATTATCGCTTCCGCTAACTTCTCTTCCAGTGTCTCTACCTTAGCTCTCCAATTATACGTAGTTACGAATGTACAACGTTACAGGCTGTTTCTTTTATTTATATTTAATTATCAATTTGTCAAAGGTGCTACAAAATTTATATAGAATTATTTTAAATATTCAACAGCATGATTAAAGTTGTTACTTAAAAAAACACATTTTTGTTTATTTAGTTCGTTCGCTAAGTACTGACAACCGCTCATCAAATGTAGCAATAACTAAAATATTTACCGCAGTCGGCTTTGTTAATAATAATTTGAAATTTCAATTTCCAAAAAAGTTGCATCACATTTTTTTTGTAATCTAAATTATCATTATCATAGAAACTATTAAATACATTTTTATCATGTAATAATAATCTCGACATTGCAAGCCAACAAAGTGACATCATATTTCCTTTCGAGAATATTTGATTTGTTGATAATTGTTGGGGTTTTCTAAGCCTAAGATAATATTACTAGACATTAATCTAAGCAATAATTTTACGTAATAACTCATAACTTAAACGGTTTTTTATTTTACACCATAGCTGTATATATATATATATATATATATATATATATATATATATATATATATAAGATAGCAGCATACAGCATACGGCATAGCCTTAGCCACCTCCAACTCGGCAGCCACATATCGCTATATAAAGAGATAACTCAAAATTTTTGTAAATTGTAATTTTAAAAGCCAATACCACAATTATTTAGCATATTTTTTTATTAACTTAATTTCAAATTTAGAACTTAAATAATAATCTTAATTCTAAAAACAATCTAGAATGTGGGAACCAATAATTTTTAAATGCTATTTAAATTATCAAACGTTCTTTAAAAAATTGTACTATGAGTACTATTCATTTAATATCTGAGTCATTTCTGATAACGTACTCCATACAAATATAAGATTACTTTCTTAGTAAAGCATGACTCGGTTAACTCTACCACAGGATGTTGACTAACAATATCAACACGATGTCCACGATTCTAATACCATTCCCTAAATTTTAAATTAAACTATCTGTCTCTTTTATTGGCCTTCAATCAGTAAGGGATAGCATGGGTTTCAGAAATCTCAAGTTAGTTGACACTGCACCGTTTTATTTATACATTTATACTAATCGGCATGTTTTTACACGTGCGATAATAACAAACGACAAACGGTCTTCTGTCCCTCTCTGGTTGGATTGTTATGAAAAAGTAGCACAACATACCGATATTGATATCCACAAACTACGAATAATTTATATCTAACAAACTATTTATCACTCAGAATAAACTTTATTGAATTCATGCAACACAGATTTGGGCTAAATCTAAATCAAATAACTTTATTTGCTACACGTAGTTTTTAGAATGTGTGGGTCTCTTCTTTTGAGTTTACATAAAACTGTATTAGAAAAGAACCCTCTCTTTTCTGTACAACAATATAGCTGTAGTTACAAAGTCGCTATTATATTTATAATTTACTTATTTATAACAAACCATGCCTTATACACTATTAATTTATTATTTTAGTTCTAATTTTAAAATATACAAAAAAAGTAAATATTTGAATAAACCTTGTTGCTTTTTTTGTAAATGTAAATATCGTAAAATTAAACTGTGTAAATTTTTTTTGTTTTCTGTAACACTAATTTCCTTTCCCGACATTTTTTTTGTACTGTATTTTTTAAAGTTATTTAGTCTATTGCATTTTTATTAATATATTTACTATCAAAATATTTGTGTATGTGTGTATATCTAGCTTTAGTTGTTGCATATCATATCAATATATTTTATATCATAATTTTATTATTATGTGATGCATGTTAAATAGCTTTACAATCTAAAGTAACATCGGTGATAGACGTCAGAGTATTTTTTTGTTTAGGGAAGGTGCTGGGCTAAGTTAGTTTATTGTATATGTAGGTATATCTAGGTACGTTACCCTCTCGCCGATACAGGTATGTAGGTGTATCCCGGGTCTCACTTGGTAGGCACAATACTGATGGTACTAGGATAGCACTGATGGGCACAGAAAACGGGACAACGAGGGCAACGTGGCGTACACCGCGGGTACCTATATCAGTCAGTAAAGCGTCGGGAAGGAACTGGAAGATTGGTGGGGGTTAACATAATGAAATGAGCGGGTCAGGTAGCTAGGCAGATATAGGTAGGCAAATATCATGCGTCAAACGAGACTTTCCTAAACATTGGTCTTGAACAAAAATATACTCACTCTCCCAAAATTCAAGGAAGTGATGAGACAATCGAAAAAAGTTTATTGTCGATAAATCGTTAACGTAAACACAGAGATAATTCGTTCTCCCAATCTATTTTACCTTCGGCTAAGACAAACTATGTAAACATGTCAACTACGACATATTTAAACTTTTAATTACTTTTGCATTCATGTGTTTACATTTGCAGGTCTTATTACAAGTTTTTTGTTCCGTCATGAACCCTATTAGGGCACAGAAAGTATATAATGCATAATTAAATATCTATTATAATAATGGAAGTCTAAAATTTAATGAATACCAATGAATTCCCAAAATTATTAACAATCAAATTAATTTATATGTTCTAGTTAACTACGTATAGTTTTAATGATCCTGGAAAAGTGTCTTCAGAGAGGACTGGTTGATCAAATCAATCATAAGATCAGCTCAATTGCACTTCTTCGGATCAGGGTTGCTGGCTATTATTATATTTATTTATTTATTTATCTTAACAATGTTTCAACAGCAATTTTCTACACACAATATAATATAATAAACAAAACACAAGCCAATTAGAGAAACACATTATTTTACCAAAGAATCATCAGGAAGCCAAAATACATTAAGACACATTCAAACAAATAACTATCAAACAACTAAAGAGAAAAAACAAACAAAACAAAAATAAAAACAAAAAAAAAAATTATAAACGTGTTCACTTCAAGGGCATTACAGGACTAAGGAGCATCGATTATCTCGTGGGAGACATTTTTTAGAACAAAAGTTTTGAATAATGTTTTTAAAACACCTGTAGGTTTTATATTCATCGATTATTACCGAACGTGGGCGGACATGTTGTGAAAACATGATGTGCCTTAGAAACAATATCTAAAAGCTCCTTTCTACCCACGGAATGAAGAAAATCTTTCATAAATAGCACCCAAATTATTATGAAGAGGATAAATAATAAATAATTTAATAACAATAAATAAGCACACATATAGATTGCTACATAAATCTGCATTATAATACTTTCTTATTAAGGTCTAAAATGGAATATATACTTTCGTCATATTGTTTTCGTTTCTTCTGTCGTGATAAAACATGTTGATGCGCTGAATTTATTTAATAACTATACATGTTTATGCAAATATATTTTCAAAATATAATTTATTTTTATCTTATCTTATCTGTCCCTAGGTCACATAAAATTATAACTATGATTTTGGAGAGAACAAGATACACACTTAAATAAAATAAGGGTTTACCGGTATTGTGTAAAATACCGGTATTTTATACCGGTACCAGAAATAACGCAATAATACCGATAAAATAAAGTGACGTTCCAATATGCTGTTCATCCATGCCCCACTATCGCCATCACAGGCGTTATAATAATGTAAAAACTCCAACACAGTTCATAATAAAAATATCTGTAAAAATATAAAATACAATTTAGAAAGGAGACAAAATACTTAACGCTATTTATATTTTGAATCCGGTTACGTGGCTATCCCCACTTTGACAAATTTGCGCCATCTATATCTATCTTCAGCAGTGAGGAGACCATCATGTAGGGTTCCAAGAGTGTGTGGATCCGTTAAACTTATCGAGCTAATTCGCAATTTACAATTTTGTCATTTACCATTCTTTCTGGCAATATGTCCGAAATACTTAAGGACTACGATGGCAGTTGGTACAAAGCCTGGTGGTGATCGTGAGTTCACAGTTTGTGTGAGATCATAAAATACCGGTATCATGATTTCTGACAATACTGTATCACACTAATATTAGATTGTACCGGTATATTCAGTATCGTTATTGATATTTGAGCTTGTTGTGACAATCCATGAACGCCCATCATAATTATTTTAATTAACCAAACAAATTACAGGATTAAGCCGAATGAGATATATAATTTATAGATATATATGTTTAAGACATAACTATCATAATTAATACTGACAACACACCCTTTGTACCTAGTTCAACTTGACAGTTTAAAGATCAAAGTACACGTTCCTGTTATGATAGTTAATGTAATGTACGCAAAACATGAGATATATTTTATTATGATAGGGTTGGCACACGAGCGTTATGCAAGACAACCAGGTTGAAGTTAGAATCACTGAAACTAAGAGGCAGTTTCCCAAAAAAGAGTTTTTTTATATAGAAGTGTACCCCCAGTACTTTAGGAATGTATGTCAAATTTAAGTATGATGATTCTTTGTATATTTGGCAGAATAGTGTTGTCGCAAAATGGGTTTCTTCAGTTTAGTTAAATAAAAGCAATATCAATGGAAAGACGATCCAAAGATTGATCGATTTATAAAAAAAGTCCCTACGATTTTTAACAAACTGTGGTCAAAGATCTTAAAACACATGTTTTAAATCTTTTATATGACCCCTGATAAACTACATTAGTGTTCAAAATATAATTAATTACTAAAATATTTATGCAATTTCAAATGATAATAATAAAAATCTACAAATCTTTAAATGATCAGATGATAATGATTGGCTGATAAGTCTGTAGTCCAATGCATAAAAAAGTTGAATTTGACATATGACTGATTTGACCTAGCTCATCAGCTGGCTGACTGAATACTTTAAAAATATATTAAAAACTGATCAAATATTAAGCCGACTCCAAGGACCCGATTACAATGAGAGATTGCGACCGAGTTATGCCATTTCGCGTTAGTAACCGTTTCAACTCGGGGTACTTGAATCAATAAATAGTCGCAACCCGACGCGTCGGAACGGAAGGATATACCAGTATAGTTTACATAGACAGTCACTCACACATAACAATATCAACGTAAACACCAACTAGCAATAAGGTTTTTTTGATAATATAACGCAGCTGTTGGTATTCATAAAATTGTTGCCATGATTAAAATATAAATATAACACACGGTATAAAATTATGATTTTCATATTTTTCGGATACTAAATATTGCACCTTCAAGACATGGATAACTTTATATATAACTAACTATATATAGTAAGCTCTCCAAACCAAAACCCAGCCTTAATACGAAAAGAAGACATCTCCTTTGTCTAAAACAAAAACATCCTTTATTTAATTATGTACTTTATTTGTCTATCATTTACTTCTTTCTCCTTACTTTCTATATCTAAGTTAAGCTATCTGCTTAACTAAGCAGAATTTTAAAGCGTACTACATTTACTAAGTAAATTATAAACAAAATAGTTTTATTACTCAAGACAATTATAATTATCCTTCTTTGGTGTACAGTGTTGAAGTAGGGTACGTGATATTGAATCTTGAAGATGCATATAAAGATACATTTATATATAATACATTGCTAGATTGTTTATGACAGTCAGCTGGATTGCAAAGTTGCTGGAAACTTTTTGACACCACCTGATGATAAGCAGTAGAGGACTCCATATGTGAAGATAGCTAGTGAAGCATGCGACATACTGCCCTAGCCAGCCTCACCTTACCGGCCCAAAAAGTGCTTTGTCACGCCTCTTTTAAAGGAACCCATGTTGTATGAAGGAGGGAATACGTGTGCTGGTAAGGAATTCTACGCTGTAGCTGTTCGACAGAGAAAAGAGTCACAAAATCTCTTAGTACGCAAAGTATCTTAAGCTCAAGGGAACAGCCTCGACATCCAACGTGGCAATGCAGCTAGCGTGCATCACTCTTGACGGGAGCCCTGAGGCTAATATATTTTTTAATAGTATTAAAATTAAGATATAGTAGATATTGTATTATAGCTTCCTATAATAACTACGTCGTTCCTCGCCGAAGTTACAGATTGATAGATTCATGCTTCTTATTTTATGGGTGACGAATACGATAAGTATTCATACTTATACTGTACAATACTTATACTTATACATACTTATACTATTCATACTTACGACATTGTATAATTCGGTTTATGATTTAACTCAATCCAACTTACCTGTAACAAAAACAATTTATGATTAGTAACAATAAATATACAAGTTATATATATGTAATTGAGTGTACAAATGATTTTAATGAGTTGTCTCATATTATTAATAAGAATCTTTGTCACACAAAATAATGAGTAAAACTAAGTATATTACATAATCATATTAAGTTATCGTACTATATATATACGTATATGTGACTGTTCGTTTCCGTAAATATATTTCTATTTAAAACATCTAATTAAATAACATATTGCTTGTAACGCGCTTATATATATACTATGAGCTTATATATAAGCAGGGGCATGGACACATGAAAGAGGTTTAGTAAATTAATTTTATTTAGTATTCCAATTACTGACGAAGAGTCTTGACAGAGCAAAACAACTAATATAAGGTCTCTAATTTTCCTATAAGGTAGGTATTAAAAAAGAAACTGTATTGATTTTAACAAACAAACTTAACGAACTAAGACGTCAAACTGTCCAAAATTACTTTTCCTGACTACGTTTCCGTTTAAGCCCATCGGAGACGATACTGTCACGAACAGAACACCCTCTATGTAAATACAGCGCTATTGGCCCCTACAACACGGGGTAATGCGGTAAAGCACTAGAATCACAGTTTTTAAGTGGTTATACTTACCACCACCACCCTCTACCTTATGTGAGTGGCATACCACACGAATTTCAAGCTCCTGTCTTTAACAAAAAAAAATGTGTAAGGTGATCTACAGTTTACAAGATGTTTTTTTTTTTTGGACTGACTGTTATACTGTTTGTTATACTGTTGGCCGCAGATGGCCTTAAGGAGATGTTTTAAGGAGGCGTGAACCTTGGAGAGTCCTCAAGCCTTAAGGGGCGATTCGCCTCTGGAGGAGTTCTAATCGACAGGCATCACCTCCAGGGGAGGTGTCCTGCTGTCTCTTAGAGTCTCCAGGGCGCTCGAGCCATGAGAGAGTTTACAAGATGAGTGCGAGATGTATTGTAAGGGAATGTTAATGTACGAAGCAAACCCAATGATAGTTTTCTCAACACTGATTTATTTCATACATAACCAATTTGGTTTAACTAATCCGACATCAAATATGACGGAACCGATTAAACAACGAACTCTTGACCTTAAACACCAATTTTATAAAAGATTCCATTTGCACATAGTACCTTAGATTGTGATAATATAATCGTATTCACCTAATTACAAGAACACTTTAAGATTACATGCATAAAATATGTTTGGACAACTTATAAGCGATAACCAAGCGTTGTAATTAAACTTTTTTTTTTATTACTCAGCATAAAACAGACTATTCAATTGTAAACAGTTCTCAAGGACTGTTCCTTTGGCAGAGTAAACAAAAATATTTATAGGAGACTAAGTCCGCCATCTAAGCAACAGTTCTAATTTTGAAAAGCGCGCGTGAACGTGAAATTGAGCGTAGGTTAGTTAGCTTTTTACAACGGTTCCATAGACCTCAAATTCATTAGACATGGCAGTTTAATTTAATACTTTCAGGTAAATAAAAAAAATATTTTTACTATTATAGTGAGAGCCGTAAAACATATTTGACTGTTTTATGTTCTTTCAATGGGTTTAAACGTACTCTAATCAGATTTTACTCAACTATCATGTGTTTAAAAAAAAATTATAATAGTCAGAAAAATAATGACAATAAAAAACAAAAGACAAAATATATATAAAAGCAAAAAGTAAAGAAAATATCTAAAAAGTTTTTATGTGCTTTCGTGCACACAGATCACTGCCGCTGCATATATAATATTAGTTTTCTATTGTATACTTATACAATGGAAAACCACCTGTATATCCCCAACAGTATATAGTGTTTTGTGGTTAAGGATTCAAAAGGTTTAAGTAAACATTCACTCATTTGACAAAAGGAGCCATTTTCCTATTCTTTAACTAAATAACTTCGCCACGCAAAATAGTGCACGTGTTTTAAAAACGACCTTGTTTGGCTTCACCCTTAAGCAAACGAAGTTGATAGTGACGTTTTGGAAAAGCAAAACTCTCAGGCAGCGTTTAAAATATGAAATTAAATTCTACCCTTTTAATATATTGCTAAAGTTAACTCTCACCAATTACTTTGATTTGTACAAGTCCGAAAACTTTTGTAATTAAATTAAATTAACAATTGAAGTATATTAATTATTCCTCTATATTTTTTTTTTCAAAATATGACACAACAAACTCAAATTTAGTGTCACAGTGTAGGTTTTAGATTAACTTGTAAGGCCTCCGGCTACCACACACAATATAAAGGTTCCCGTGTGAACTTATACCATTAATAAAATCTATTTTGTACAACATGGTTGCAATAAAATAGTTTTATTTTATTTTCGCTCGCCACAGAATACTCTTTTAAACCATGTTTAACTTACGTAAGTTATCCGAAGTTTTTTTAAAAAAATTTATATGCTTTACTCATACATACAATGTACAAGTAGTATTTATAACAGAAAATACAGTATTTATTTCATAGCTTAAAATTTTCTAGAATATTAGCTAAAAGATCGATTAAAGTAATAATTTACATAGTGTAAATTATGTATAAGTTGTCACTTTTACTAACACCAAAATATAAACATGACATTATACTACATTACTACGATAAAGGGATCTTTGACATATCACTGTAAGGGATCTCCTTTAAGCACCATTTTCTTTTGAGAAACATTTATTAGTTTGCAGCATACAACTAATCTGAGTAAAATAAGTATGTAAAGCTTAAATAATAATCATACTGTACCTACACTAGCTAAAAGAGATCGTAGCCACTTTTGCTCTAAGAATTATTGTATATTTGTGGTATGGTAGCGCAAGAAGCGTATGGTTTGAAAAATTTAGCAATGCGTAAATAAATACCTTTAATTATTATTTGCCATCAAGCTGGCTTCTGGTTGTATGTCACATAATATATGACATAACACAAAAGAAATCAAGCTTCATATAATTATTCATTTTGAATGTCACTTCTGTTGAATGATAAGTCTATGGGGTATGTTTTCGTTGACATTAATAGATGTTAAACGCAAAGGAAAAGAGATCCGCTCAGCCGTGGCCGTCAAAGTTTATTTTCTTAATTCGAAAACGCTTTGGCACCCCAATATGTGTGTTGTCTTTGAAAATATTTCAAAATGGTGGAATTGTCGGAATTTTTATCGTTTCCGATGGCAGTTAAATATTTGTGAGGTATTTCCTTTAATTTATAACGATTGATTGGATTGTGTTGGAATCCTTTGATATGTTCTCGATATCTTTTAATGCTTTATTGCTTTTAATAAAAATGGTTGGTCATTATACTTTGAAACGGGTTCTTTTATATTGTCTTTGGCGTGAATCACGATTTGTGAATCATTTTGAAGCTAAACATAACTCTTATCTCGAATATCATTTAGACGCGCTTCTTGTCTTTTATTTTTGATGAGCACCATTATTATTATACAATATAATAAAGTAATTCCAACCTTCCTATGTATAAAGAACAAATGTGTAAAAAACGTCACTCGTTGCTATTTTATACATAAGCCTAGAACGAGTTTAATAAGTTAGACTGTAAGTACTGTAGACCAGAAAGTAAGGAGGAATAATTAATATTCTTTATTCAAAATTGAGCGTTTTTTGAATAAAGAAAGCATCGTACATAATCCAATCAATATACATACAACCATATACTTCTACAGTCACGTCTGAAAAGTGGAAAATTCCAAATATTTAAATATGAACTCTATTACGGTAATAATAAGTATTTTTGAAGTCTTACATCTTTTTATACGTGACCGTGTGTACACTTCTTTTGTTGTTAGTTGGCCAAACGTGATGTCAGCGTATGGCTTTGACTGATTCATCTGCTTAGCCACTTCTAGCGTTTCTAGAACGTATGGTACTCCGAACCTCTGAAGAGCTTTCAACTTTCGGTAATTTATCTAGAATAATACATTTCGGCTGGTAGGTATATCGATGTAAAGCCAATGAGAAATTCGACGAAGCTTCACATTAATGGTCACGTGTAAAAATTTAGGAAAAAAAATCTAAGTATAATTTTACAGAAACCAATTTCATGCAAACTTCTCAAGCACTTCAGCATGTTAGAAGTTAGTATGCCCAACAGTGGGACGTATATATCCTGTTGATCATGATGAATAATGAAATTATGTGAATTATATATAAAGTTTAAATAAATTAAATTTAAGTCATGCTCATCTCTTTCCTTCCAATTCATTAAAAGGGGATAGAATGACACTTGGACGATCCATAAACTTTTGACTTATTTAAATCGCCATTTTAGAAACCTCAAATCACGTCAGCGATTATTTGTCTCTTTTTGGCTGTATTGAACTGAAAGAGTAGTAATTACCTTAATTGTAACTTACTTTGTGCACTACGGAATCCGGACCAAAATCAATTAATTAACAAACTTCCATGCACTATTACTCTGGTACACACAGTAAGTAACTTCGTCGAATAATAATAATAACTTTTTATTTATTCTCTCATCATCTTAAGTTTAACAATTTCATTGACATCATATGCATGTGACACAGGTGCATAAGATAGTGGGAGACTGGAGTCTGAACTACGCAAGTATTTTGCCTGTATTTCAGTACGCCAGTACTCTCCTCTCCCGATGCGTACAGGTACAACTTCGTCTAATCGGAACGTAAAATATTGTTATCGCATTGTACTTATATGTATACGAAAAAGAACTTCATGTGAGGTTACTAGAGAGTCCATTTTCAAACAAGGGTTTGAACACAAATATTTGAAGAAGACGTGCTTCAGGAATACGCGAAGTTACCCCAATGAGGTCACTATTATACACTTGAAGTGATGTCGAATGTACCTGCAAATTTGATAAGGTTTCATAGATTTACCAATTGGTAGCCATTCTAGGGTGAAATATTATATAGAAGCCTTTCGCAGTCACAGAACCTAGCTATAGATAACTATTATTTTAACCCGAGCGAAATCATGTACTCATGTCTATAAATATTTGAAGCAATGCAAAAATCAAATTACTAAGTAAACGTAAAATAAGAAGGCCGAATATTCCTCAAAAAAACGTACTATTTTTCGATAGTTTTAAGGGAATATATAATACATCGTAATTGCCGTACAAAATATAGATTAAATTAAAAACCGACTTGTGTCATGAGCTGTGCACTGTCCTTAATTATAAATAAATCTTACACTCATACCGTCATACATCTTTCAGTATAATTTGTGGAAAAAAAAAATCAAAGCTTTAATATTACGAAAAAATAAATACGTTTATACAGGCCCTACAGCGCCAGCAAAAGCAAATAGCGCTGATAAAATTTGATTCTTTCACTCAAAATGTGAAATAAGCTTATAAAAATAACATTCATTCTTTTAACACCACGACTGGAATGTAAATGAGGTTCATTCTTTGGGTAAACGTTGCAAATATTGAGTAACACTGTATCGCCAACCTTCTAATATAAAGAAAAACATAATATATATCTACCTTCATTTTCATAAAAAGTAATAGCACTCGTATAATCAGAAATGATCAAGTTACCCTTGAATCTAATAAGCATGCAAATGTTTTTATTAAGCCATTTTAATATTTAAGTTATAACCATATATAAACGTTTGTTATTCAGATAATATTGTACTAGTAAATACTTATTGTTGATGACTTAAATTTAACTTATAATTTAAAGGGGGTGGTAAATTATAAAGCTTAGTTTTTAGATAATTTGTATTTTTATTTAATTTTACAGGTAAAAGTTTTTCGTATTCAAATATTAAAATTACCATAAAAGGCACATTACACCATTACTGAATGCCCACGGTTCAAGTATAGACCGGGACCGTTGGCTTATCATCGAAATTCAAAATCCAAACGGTTGTTTAAAAAACAACATGCTGTATCTGCATTATTGCAAAAATTCTGCAATAATGCAGATACAGCATGGAAATACACTCCTATTTGAACGGTATAATGTCGGTGTAAACTTCTAACTACTGCTACGTGAAATATTTTAATAATTACATATCTGTGAAGAGTAATTCGGATACATTAAAAATTCCTTCAGAGATATCGAGATTGCATAGAGTTATAAAGAGATAGACAGGTCTTTCAATTTAATTGATAACAGAGATATATTTTTTGTTTATCACAAAAAGTAGCCTACCGTAGACTTACTAAATACCTTAATTTAACTCAGAATCAATATAATTTGAACACAAAAACAAGAGTTCTTAAGAATTAGTAGTTTGTAAATAACATCTCGTACCAGAATTTGGCATTCAGGGATATCCCTTTGCAAACTGTCAGCCATTACGAATTGGGCCTTTGTCGATGAAGCCCTTTTTAATACTGATGGGACTAATCGAAAAACGAGTTTTGTAAAACAGTATTGGGCTTCCTAATGAAAGCATATCTTTAATCATCAAGAAGAAAAAGTGTAGATGATAGAACGGGGTCCTGTGGGACACCGGCATTCACTGACATGAACCGCGAAACGCATCCATCAGAGAGGACACGGAATCCAGCGATGAAGCGTGCAGGAAGCCAGCGATCCAGGCACTATACTGGGCGGGTAAACTGACCGCCGGGAGCTTGGAGAAAAGAGCCGGGAGCTTGGAGAGAAAAAAAATGAAAAATCCTGTTAGTTATAGTGCCACTATTATCAAAAAGTTGGTGCGAAAATACTAATATATCGTATTATCATGTTGTCTCCTAACTTATGACAAACTTGCAACTATTGGTAACTCTGTATCTGCGACCGGCTTGATCCAGTTAAAACGAACAGGGAAGGGGGAGGCAATTAAAACTAGCAACTAACTCCGGCTTTCGCTTGTTTGTTGGCGACAGAGACACCTTTTGTCCTATGATACTTTGTAGAACAGGATCGTGTTTAGTGAAGTATCATTTTCAGGTTATTTAGAAGCATAACCATTAAAATTAAAAGTAATAAACCTATAACATTCTGGAAGTGACAATTGGTTTAATTATTAGTTCCGATTATGAAAATAATGATCTGTAGGCAGATACCAGAGAAGAATTAGTGAAATTAAGCCACTCTATGCTTTGGAAGAGAGTTCATCTTCCTCTAATTTCACTTGGTTGTTTGAAATTTTATGATTGCGTCTCTCAATGGCTGGACTAGCCATAAAACATTAAAAAAAACCTGTGGTTCAATAATCATTTGAGAAATTGTTATAATGGATGTTCGTCTTAAAAAAACATTGACAAACGTAATATAAATAAAGAATTCTAAACGTTCTTGACTCTACGAAATTAATAATTAATATTAAATTACTTACCTAAGGGGCCATCTAATATTCTGTTAATACAACGCTGTAGTGTGCACACAGATTTCTTGTCGAGTTGAAAAATTAATCTCCACTCCTAATATTCGTAGATATCTTTATAATAAACAGAATAAATGATGCCTATCAAATAACTTGCGTATTTTCTCAATTAATTATTCCGTTTGTAGAAAGGTAATGATCATCATGATTAGTTATATAATTTAAATGGGCTATTTCATTGAGAAGTGAGAGCAGCTCTCATTAGTTGTCAATCCAGACAAAAATTATAATTGTTTTTAGGTTCTCGGGAGTATATCAACAAATAAAAGCTCGTTTTCAGTCTTTGTTAGTCCTTTTTATCGACACTATTATAGCAAAGTTCCTCGCCGTACTTGTGGTCGAAAATTCGAGATAATATACACCTGTCTGGTCAAAAATCGCGGAGATGCAACTGACTTAGCGTACACACCCACCACGATCGATTTTCTTGCCGATTTTGTATAACGAAACTGTTTTGAAGACTAAGTTTTCAGTAAAAATCTACTTACAGCTAGCCAGCTCCTTATAAATAAATTAAAATTAAAAACCCTATTTCTAGATTTGCTTAAAATATTTTCTTCGAGCTTTCTATAAAATAAGCAAAGCAACTGTTATTCTTCCAATCTAAAACAGGATATCGCGTCGCTTAATGGGCGTGCCCTGTCTGTCCAATATGTGATCTATGGTTCAAGTACAATCGACCGAACCTGAATTCTAACATCGAATTGCAAAAATCGCTCTTTTCACTACTGAATAACATCGGTACAAAATAACAAATCCTAAGTTTCCTTGCTGCGGCTGTCCAACGTTTTAGTTCTCAACACGTCGATATTTTAAGAGTAGGCGGTTCTGTCTGGTTACTGACATACAGAAGGAGTAGATAGTACAATTAACTTAAGAAGTCCCATTGGGTTTTCGGAAAAGCTCGTAAGTGCCATTATGGAAAAAATAAGGCGAAGTATATTGCCTTTTACATAATATACATATCTTGATAATGCGACAGACGTAGTGAACGACCTTTGCCGACTTACCCTGAAGAGGCTTGTTCACATAAATGTAATATTCCATTATTTTACTGACGTTGGTGTAATCTTGTCCAATAAAGTTGTCCTTATTTTAAAGAGGTAGTTCGTGCCCTTCGTCTCATTTAAACATTCAACCATGTCTGAGTAGTTGAAGATCTTTGCATAATTGGCATTTTTTTAATTCACAGAGAAATATAACGTCGATAATAAAGAAATTTTCTTCGATATATTGATCGACAAATTGAAAATACTCTTTGCAAGACGTCACAAGGTAGAAAGTGGCTACCAAATCAGCGTATGTACAAAATTAATGTTAACTTTGTTTACCATAGTTGGCTTAATTACAGTTGTTACGTTAAATATAGATGATGATGATAGTTCAATTAACTTGCTGTTCCAATCTTTAGACTTCATAAAACATGTATATGTATTTGTTATTACATTTATGGGTCAATGTATACACATTTATAACAAAATCCCGCCAAATATAACTGAACTGTCTATACACAAATTTAAAGACTAAATCAAACAAAATTTAATGAGAAGAGTTCAGGAATATTTCGGTGATAAGAATGCATGGACTATTAAAAATGCAATTTAAATAAATTAAGCTGTGATCAAACTAAATTGAAACTTAATGACGATATGTATCGATTTATAAAATATGCACTGTAAAACAAAAAATATGTTTGTAATGTAATTGTATGGTAATTTGTAAATGTCTTTACAAATACTAAAGGCTGAGAGTTTCTTGCGCCGCTTCTTCTCTGCAACTACTAATTCGTCGAAGCGGTAGTAGGGTTTATTGGGAATATGCATACTAGTGTTAGTTTTAATTTTAAAATAATTTATTAAATACATTTTAGCAAATACCTGTTTAATAACCACTTAAAGTTATCACTATTACTAGTGCTATAACTTTAATTACATTTATTTATTTTTCTCATACATATTCTCTGTTATGACGATTTAAATGAACTTAGTAAATGAGTCTATTTAAATAAAGATATTTTGACTGTGACTATCGCGATGGCAATCGTCTTTAAAATCATTACTGCGTAGTAAAAACGTCACAATGATGTACAGCGAAGCGGCAATGGAACTGTGGCTTACGTCAAAATGATAGGTTCAGAGGTAGGTAATAAGGGGACAGAGATACTACCAATCACAATCCTGAGTTCCTATAATGATGAACCAGCTTATCGCTTCTAAAATCCACCTTTTCTGAAAACATTTCCTAATGTGCCTTAATACGTTTCAATAAACGTGCTCACGAGTATTTACAATAGAATGTCTATTGTATGTGATATGGTGATGCCAACTTCAGATAAAAATAATTCACATTGCTAAGTATTAGTCGAATATTTACAAAAGTCATGAAAATCTTAGTAAAATCAAGACCGCATCAACTATTCTTATGATTGCTTAACAAAAACCGCTCTTATTCTTATTACATAAGTGTTAAATTTAATCCGAAAAACAAAACATGTCAAAGAACACGGAAAAATGTTAAATCTAAACGAATAAAATTTAAATGACTAAATAAAGTTATACGATTATGCACTTTTACGAGTAAAAATTAAAGTTAAAATTCCTATAAGCATTTATCGGTTAAAAGTAAAAAAAACAATGTGTCGACGTGAGATATGAAGCAGGCATCCTCAACCCATTCGTTATAACGTCTTTGAGTCGTATTTGGAAGTTTCAAAAGCTATAGAGCAGGTTTTAGTATGATTTTTTTAAATACTAGTTGCGCATCCTGGCTTTGCACGGGTGATCTTCGTCTAAAAAGTGTAACAAAAATTACCGTTTACAGACGTTTATTATTTTATTATTATAACACAGTAAGGGATGCTAATATCTTAATGGTATGACATACAGTAATTTTTTGCAGTAAATTTGGTATTAGGATGAGATTAGTGACTTTAAATTCAGTGAGTTTTGACTGTTACGATTAAGAACAATTTTAAAATATTAGGTCGGAGAAAAGGTCTTTTCGCATATAGTATGTAAGAACTTGTGATTATTTATCTTTGGCTGTACTATTTGTATCTGGCTGGTTTTCATGACATCAAAAAGGTGACATTTCAAAAAGAGAATCAAATTAGGAAAATATTGTTTCCAACTATTTTCATTTGTTTTTTTTCTGTCTGAATGAGCGAATCGAATGAAGAAATTAGATACATTTTTAAATTTTATTACAAAAAAGTTAAAATGAAACGCAAGCTGCGAAAAAAACCTGTGAAGTTTATGGACCTAATGCAGTGTCAATAAGAGTAGCACAAAGTTGCTTAAAGCGTTTTCAAGCCGGGAATTTCGATGTAAAAGATGCTTCTCGTTCTGGTCGCCCTTTTACGGATAAAATGGACGTTATTTTTGAAAAGTGGAGCAAGAAGAACTGGGAATTGACCACAAAATAGTTTTGACCCATTTGAAAAACGCTGGGTACACAATAAAGTTCGATATTTGGTTGCCACACGAGATCACTGAAAGAAACCTAATGAACTGTATACTCATTTGCGATTCTTTATTGAGACATAATGAAACCGAATAAGTAGTAAAGTATTTGAAGAGATTGATAACTGGTGATGAAAAATGGATCACGTATGACAAGAACGTGCGGAAAAGTCAGGCTTCACAGACTGTGGCAAAACCTGTGTTAACTCGCAATAAGGTGATGCTGTGTCTATGGTGGGATTGGATTGGGGACTGTCAACAACTGAAGAGATTAAAGTAAGAAGTTAAGAAAAAGCGGCCGGATTGATTAAAAAAAAGGGTGTGGTCTTTCACCACGATAACTCTAGACCATATACATATTTAGGCACTCAATAAAAATTAGGAGAGTTTAGCTGGGAGGTGTTAATGCACCCGCCATATAGCCCTGACCTTGCACCTGCAGATTTATACCTGTTTCGGTCTCTTCAGAATTCTTTGGGCAGTCTCAGGTTAACATCAAGAGAGGACTGCTAAAACTACTTGCTGCGTTTTTTGATCAGAAGTCCTAAAACTTCTACAGTAACGGGATTATGTCTCTACCTACAAGTTGACAGAAAGTCTACGAACAAATGGTAAATATATACTGTAATTAAATGTAAATTAACTTTTTTCATATAAATTGCGAAGACACTTTTTCCCCAACCTATTATATTTTTATAGGAAAAGACCATGAAAAACTATAAAAATATTTATGTATGTTTGACAGTAGTTTTATTAGGTTAGTATTTATTGTTATCAGGAAATTATGACGTTATAAGCAAATAGTTTTACTATTACATTTTATTTTTAATATTTTTTTTTTATTTTGCTACGTGCAATTATTTATTATTATGATCCTTATTTTCGTATGTATGACTCCACAGTTTTCCTGTCCGTTCCATATGTTCCACACATTTAGGTATTTTACACCGATGTACAGACGGACCGACTAAGGAACTATCGGTGATATATTAATAGTTCCACTTCATTACTTTATATTTAGCTCTTCTATTCAAAATATAAAAGCTTAATTAAGTGATAGCAAGAGACATTTGGGAAGCAGGTACCCAACTCATAAAACTATCAGGTCCGCTAACAGTAGCTAACATTATTGTTGAAAGAAGCACTATTTCTTAATATTAACACAGATTATTAAAATACAATAGAGATAAATTTATTTGCATCTCTTTCAAACCAATTCATTAAAACGGATTAGAATGACTTTTAAAAACGTCAAGTTAGATGACACTTAAGCGATTTATACAGTTTTGACTTATTTTTATCAGCATTTGTAATTAATTAAAATAAAACAAAAATACTTAGAGTCGCCATTTTAGCAACATCAAACGACGTTACCCGTAATCCGTCTTTTTTTGTTTGTATTATACTGAAAGCGTATGAATGAACTTAAATTTAATTTGCCAATATCTATCTATTAATTTGTAACTTTAATATACTAAACATTACTTTTCTGTGTTCCAAATATGGCAGTTAACTAACTGAACCAATAAACACCATTCAACACGCATTACCGTTATACCTCTTGATAGAGCCTACGTAAAAAGGAAACTTATACCTTCATTTCAACTAATATTACCAACGAATGGAGCTGATTTAACAAAGGACATTTACGGCTGCAAGAACTTATTTCCTTCACCCATTTCTCAATGTTGGTGACGAAGAAAAAAGTCAATAACAGCGAGACGTTTTGGCGCGAACGTGTTGACAGGGTGACAATGAATTTTGTGTTCATTATTATTTGGACTGATGGCCATGTTCGTAATAAATTTAAGATCAGTTTATCACATTTACCCTTTATGTAACACTTTACATTTGTATACATCAGGATACTGAAAATTAATATTGTTAAATATATTAAATTTAGATGGCAACAGAAATAATGTTATTTAAATTAGATTCCTTGAAATTTTATGCCGGTAAACTTCGTAAATTGTTTAGTAATGTATTTTTTGGTAATAAACTGGCATAGTTTCATGAGAAAAAGGATGTTTTCATTGTTTAGTATATGGAATACATTATCCAACATTTTTTTCATTCAGTTTTCATTTATTTATTTCAACATTTATGTTTTTACACTAAATTTAAATAACAATTATTTATTTTACTTATATACATAGCAAATGGAGAATATAAAAGGTATTAATTTTTGATTAGATTATTTAATGTTATTTTTCGCATAAGTTCTTTTTTTTAATTGTTAAGTAATAGTATAATGTTAATGATAAATATTCCATTTCATTTAATATGTCTCATAAGTCATCATGGAAATAGAAACGTTGCATTGTTATCTCCAAGTCATAACTGAAGAACGGAAAAACAGCATATGACAGTATAACACGCGGCTTTATAGGATTCAATTCCCTTTTATATGGAAGACTTTTTGTGAAGATGATTACATCTAATCTAAAATCCTAATTATGAAATATAAAAGCGAGGTTGTGGTTGAGTTAGTAGCGTTCGACTGGAGCAACACTTCCATCTCATATTAGAACGAAGTCCAACTTTGCAGAATGTCCTTGACTAAGCTTACTAAAACTTCGCCGGGGAACTTGTCAATTATGGTGTCAATATAATGCGCATTCATGATTTGTTTAGACAAGTCTAAAAGTGATTTCTAAAATTATGAAGCTTCTTTTATTGGTTTGTTTAATGGGACATAACCGATGACAGTTAACATAAGCATATAAAAACATTTTAATATGATATTTAACAAAACTTACAAACACAGCGAAACACGAAGCTAAAACAATTGACATAGCGGAGATAGATAAAGTTGTATATAATATCATAATTTTGGCTTGATATTAATATAAAGATAATATTGATTTTTATATTAAGATATAATATAAACAAAATTAAATAGTATTTAATTTTAATGATAATTATTATATTACATGAATAAAAATGGCAATTATTATTTCTTGTATTATTTATTTCCTTCATGGTCACCCAATTATTAGTACCTACTTAGCTGCGATCCTGTTTTGTTAATATTCCATCTTCCAGCTCTTGTCTAAGAAATTTATTTGACGTTTGATAAGATTTAGGATTCATTGGAATGTATGAATATACAATAACTAAAACAGGTGAACAAGGTACGTTTTTATGTTATTTTCTTCCAAGATCGCAGACAGTCGATGTAGATTTATGTGAGATTGCTGTTGGCCGCAGATGGCCTTTAGAGCGCTACCAGGGTTTTAAGGAGGCGAGAATCTTGGAGAGTCCTCAAGCCTTAAGGGACGATTCGCCTCTGGAGGATTTCTAATCGACAGGCATCTCCAGGGGAGGTGCCGCTGTCTCTTCGCTCGAGTGATGACGGAGTGACAAACCTGAGGGTGCCTCTGAAGGCTCGGACCTCGGCGCAAGCGAGTCGTATCGTGTCGTGGAGGACAGAAGCATCCAGACCTGTACCTGGTATAGCGCGACGAGTGTAGACCGGGACTTCGCACCCTTGTGCGACGAGTGCAGTGTATTGGTAAAAGTGAATGGCATAATCGGTGGTTAAAACCGGACGTAATCAAACATTTAAAAAAATGTTTATTAAATGTTTTGAGTTATTTAAGGTTCATGTTGATAATACTACGTTTAAGTTACACAATTCTTAAACGTCAAGCAATTTGTACTTTGCTTAGCGGTCAAATAAGTGTTATTTCTATTTAAACACCTACTAATAACATATAAAGAAGAATAATTATATAGCCATTTAATAAATTTATCTTATTTGATACTGTGCCATACATCAGTCGATATTGGTACAATATGTGATTTAAATTTAATAATGCCGTGAACGCACCTACTACGCTTTTCCTACTAGCTGAACTCAACGGCATTTGAAATCAAATGCTGATGTGCCAAGTAACATTGTAAATGTTATTTCTTAATAACAATTAACATAAATAAATGTTCATTTAATTCTTGTGTGCGTGAAGTGTTGCACAAATACATTTAATAGGGGTTCTGAAGTTAACAGGCAAAGGCATCTTAGCTTATATTGCCAAAGCTATGTAATTTCTTTCTTTAGTATGACTTTGTGATGGTGTAACTTGTCCTTATGCCTCGTGGAGTTTTTGACAACAGAAGGTACACACCATAGTATTCTATAAACTGTTTATTAAAAAAAAGCTAAGAGATTTCATTTATACAGCCCATCCTCACGTGTTCGAAAAGCATCAATTTTTCCAGAAGATTATTTAACGGCTTCAAGTACCAGCCATTTGAGTTGTCCTATTTAAATCTCAGTATTTTAACATGCCCATTCCGATAATTGCTACAAAGTGTCACAGTATAAAATCATGGCCGCTCAACTTAACAAATTTAAATTTGGAACGTAACGAGCGGCGAGAGGTAATAAATTAAAAACAAGCACTGGGGCGGTTCGCGCTTGACACTTAACGTTCTATTTTCGTATTTCAAAGAGTTGGAAATTACAGTTGTTGTATGTCTTTGAAAAATTTGCAGTGCATGTTTAAGTCGGATCAAATAATTTGCAATTCAATTCCTCGCGGCTTCTCTACTTCTAAGCAACACACCTTATTATTATTATTAAACGTAATATTCCCATGCCCCTTATTTTAGAAGATTGGTCCGGAACTAAGTCAATCTGTGTTTGTTTTTTTACATCTCCGTATAAAAGAAAAGGCAAATGGTTAAAATATACAGCCAGATACTATTCGAGTGAAACATACACATTTGAACAACTCTTCAGTAAGTAAGGCAACAAATATAAGGTAAATGAAGTGGTCATCTTAGTTATATTTTTCGATAAGATAATAATGTTATAATTTTTTAATAATAATGAAATTAATTAAAAACACTCATTAAATGAAATTATATATATAATAAATAACACCCATGATTCGTGAACAAGTATTACTCATCATACAAACATCTGACCCTGCCGGGATTCAAACCCTTGACTAAGTACACAGGGGTACTGACCACATGACCAGAAGATAGTCGAATAGACTAGAATAGAATATATCATTATTTAACATCCACAATTTCAAAAAGAAATAATAATTATTATTATTACATTAATATTGCGAATCCATAAACTAAAGTAACCACAGCATTTTCATTATAAAAACCAATTATAGACTAGAATTCATCAATTATTAACGAACTCTTTGCGAGAGCTTCGTCAAACAGATAAACTGTTCTATTTTCGAATTCCGAATTCTACTCGATGACAGATGGGGCTCGCGTGTCAAACTCCCGTGTCGCGTCGAATTTAAAAAGGTTTGTTGACACTGACATTAGAGGAAGATAAAGTAGACACGTTCCAAGTTTCAAAAGAAGCCATTTTCTCTTGGAGGTTGCTTGGAGACCTTTAAGTACTTTTTATTTGCATAAAGTCGGAATAGTATACCATGAGAAAACCGACGCAAAACAAAGTGTTTCCATGTTGATGTAGATATATGATTGATGTCTTAAATGGATATATAATTTATTAAAATTTATTAATGGGCATAAAAGTTTAATTTGTAACAAGTTATTCAACTTCGTATTTACACTTAACCTTTAGTAGCACTTCTGACAAGATCTCCAGTGGTTAAAAAACACACTGGTGTTCTTTGTTGTTCATAATTTACCTTGTGTTAAGAGATTCATATACATTATACATTACCATGACCTATGATGTACAGACATCCTCAGAAGTAGTTTACATTTTGGTACCATGTCATACCAATCACTAAGTATCAGTAAAAAACGTTTCTTATTGTGATATGTATTTAAGTGGGAAGCCGACCGTACCTACAACAACTAGAAAAATCACAAACAAATATTCCTTAAGAAAACATATACATACAAAAATGGGTTTTACTGGTAATAAGCAATCTCTTTGAGGCAACCTCGGGTGAGAGTGATTGAAGAAATAAGAATAAACAGATATTAATGTATAATGATATGCAATAAATAATGATTAATTAATAAAGTTTTTATTCTTTTAAATTATTCAAAATAATGAGTTTTAAGATTTTTTGTTCTTAGTGGCAATTTTTTCAATGATATGATAAAACAACCTAAGAGTAACGACTATTAATTAGAGACACTATATAAAAAAAATATATTTACCTTTGTCATTTCTAAAATAGCTCCTTATTATAAATACAGCCCTATAATAGAAGCTACAATGTGCTGTTCTTTGGAAGCCTTCTATTTTTAAAATGTTTCGCTGTCAAATGTCAAGCCAATGAAAAATGGCGCCTTAAGCGGGCTTAGGCTGCCTATCCAGTGAAGTATAGTCGAGATAGAGTTTGAGCAGCATAATAAGTATAATAAAAAGTTGGTTGCTTTTTACATATTATTTATTCATTCATTAATAAATTTTAATATTCCACGCAGGCGAAGCCACTAAAATTACTTTAGTAAATTTAGTAAAGAAATTCTACATAGTACAGTATTTTTCGTGTGTTCTGTCTACACACTTTAACTTTATTGGATAGGTTATCCCAATCTGTAAGCGAACATATATTTAATTAAATAAACTTACATGTAACAGAAAAACTCGCTTCGCTTGCGTCCGCTTTAATGGACAATCAACCTTAGACAAGGTTTTAAAAATCGAATGCAGCGTTCGTAAAGCGTTCCACGTTTGAAAATTAAGCATAGAGGCACGTCTTGGCTATTAAGCGATATACAATTTTATTTTATATATATATAACTTTTTGAAAACATACTTTTTGTTATATTACTTTTAAATTGCTGTGTGGAACTAGCGTTAGTCACCGCGACTTACATTTGGCCGTCTGCTTGTTGTGACATTAAGAATTTTTACTTCTTTTTAAATGATGGGCTAAAAATATATATTCTAAATAAGTATTTATGTAAATTTAAGTTAAGTTAAGACATCGAAATCTGCCCATTTAAAGTATGTATTATAATTTATTATATTTAAGTTTAATAACGAACAAAAGTTCACTTTTCTAAATAATGTACCTAACTACCTATCTATATATTTTTATACCTCATAATACTAAATTCTCACAGCAATTGTGTTATCCATTGTACAGTAAGGGGACTTTCGCCTGTTTTATGAAAATAACTTTAAAATAAATCCTATCACTTTAAAATGCACTTTGGGAGAGGACAGAAGACTATTGAGTCGAATTATACCTAATTTTTTTAAATTCCAGATTCTGATTTCAATTCGATTAAATTTATAGAATCATCTACAAATCAAATTAAATGTCGGCGGAAGGGATTTATTCTTCTTTTCCGCCTCGAATAGAAATATACATTAGTATTAAAGTCGCTCCAACTATACACAACGGTTGTTATTGTTTTTACATCAAGATAGATTTTTGGAAACCGTAATAGGGTATTATCACGCTTTGACTGAAAGGAGTGGAATAAGATTTTAGTAAAGCATGTAGACATTTCTAGGCAAATCCCACAAAGGCGATACTTATGCCACAAAGAAATTGGCCGCGGTACCGTCACCGTCCGCGGGTTCTATGTAACATGGCTCGTATTAACTTGAACATTACAAAAATTACCGCTTTCGTAAATCTACCAGTATCGCCTCAGAGGAATCCTTCGTAGTCCTAGTTATCTTAGTTTTATTTATTTTTAAGGGCAGTCAACCAAAACAGATACCATCAAAAATATTCAACTATAGCATAGACATTAAATTAAGGTACAGTTTTTAATTAAAGACAGCTACGGCATATAAGGATGCTTTTGAGTGCTTTGTGGCATGCTTTTAAGTTAATTTATAATTATAAGTAATAAATTGTTACTAAAAATTACTTGTTGTTACTAACAATACTAAATTTCGTTTAGATAATAGGTGTGATTGTGAGAAATATTGTTATTTATGTCTTCATATATTAAATTACAATTTCAATATGGGCTCCGTAGGTAAAATTTTCCTGAAATAAATTACGTTACTTTTTCATTTTGTTGATTATAGCTTTCTTTAATAGTATTGCAAAGTAATAACTATCGATATTTCATACTATTGCTTGCAACGCTACTTTGTTTCTTGGATGTTATTAAGGGATGTTACATTACATATCCCTTGTATGAAAAAATCGATTAATAAACTTAATAAGTTTCCTAAGATTTAAGTGGAGTTCAAGCCGCGTCAATGATCTGCGAGAAAGTGAATGCACTTAAGGTAATCACAGACACGTATTCATTAATACGACATTGCTGTAATAATTAGAATACGGAAACAAAATCATAATGAAATATGGTGCCGTTTTTTGAGAGGCCATCGCTTTTTATAACTGTTTGAGTGCTAAGCAATTTTTGTAAAAATCTATTGAAAAGTGCTGCGCATATTTTGATTACTGTAAAGAAAAAATTATCGTGTCAAATAAAACGCTCTCATTTAGACAAATATCAATCAATTTTAATAATTCTTTTTGGGTTATACAGAAAAAATGTTAATTAATATGAAACTTAATAAGTTTCCTAAGATTTACAAAGTAAATGTTTATTTTTGTATTTTATGTAGGTATATTACAAAAGGAACATTAAATCTATGAAAAATGGTTTACATAGAACAGAAAAACCTACTGTTTGTATGTATTGTAAAAATTAAAGACTCCATACCTTTTTTGTTCCATTGACACATTAGAAGGAACGGCGCTCACAAATTTATGACAATCGGGGATCCCTTAAGTTTAGTATAAGCACAGCTTTAAGGTAAATAACTTAATAACTAAGAGCTTACTTAAGACCAACTGATTTATAAGTGGAGTTCGCTTAGATTATGAATTATGTACTCGAACGTTTTTGTGTGACGATTTATTCGATTTTAAACCTACTGTTAATAAATGACGCTAACTTCATTAGACGCCGCACCAAACACTGAATTATTATTCAAAGGCAAAAACAACGAATTTGTTTATTTATTTATACTTTACTAGCTTCTGCTTTCATGAAAAAGACGTTTTTTTTTCAGAGACAAATTTTATAAGCGCTCTAGCTGAATAAGGCTGAAGTTCTCCGTAAAACCAATGTAATATCTATGGTAAGAGTCGGTACAATAGTTAACACAATTTACAGAGTTACGCATTTACGCGTATACTACAGTATTTCTTTGTGGACATATTTGTTATTAATTTATTGATGTACACATAAATGGTTTATGGAAACTGACATAAAACAATTGAGTTTTTTCTTCAGATAGTTTATTTACCAGCCTGCTCCGAGAGCTTCATCTGGAACAGGACAACTCACAAATATATGTTAGTTAATGGTAATATCAATTACTTAATGTAGATAAATAGATCTCTACCTAAGAGAATCACCACCCCAACACACCCCTAAGCGTAGCATGCGTTGGTCGTGGAACTTAATATTTTCCAAGCTCTATTTGACTCTATTGGGGATGATTTTTATTTATTTATTTATTAACAACAAGATTAACATTTTAACATGCACAATAAAAAAATTACAATTAATAAGAATTAAATGCAATCTTAATTATAGGAGTTACAATATAGCTGTACAGAATACTTTTCGATAACTCTAATTACAAAATTACAATCAAAAATACATGATCACTAATTTAATTTACAGGATCCGCAAAAATTAAAGCTAAAGCTGCTATAATTTTAGTAAAACTGTCTCATAAAATATACACGTGTCTCATTAGTTTAATAATAGAGTATCTGTATCAATTTTTGAGCCAATCGACCAAGATAATAAAAAATAATACGGTGATTTCAGCCCATGAAAAATAAATGCACCCATTTCACCCTACATAAGAATACTTAGTTAGTTGATACCTACAAAATAAAATAGAATCTTTATTTGCTTTATTTTGTGCTTTACATATAGATAATAAAATAGGTTACAATTTAATCATCAGTAAAATACCCTAATAAAAGCCTACACGCTGTACGTTGGTCCATTGCGGGTTGGAGCGTGCAAGACAGAGCAACCGTAACTAAGATAAGATAAGATAAATTTTATTGTGATTCTGTGTACAATAGATCTTACAATTTCATGCACTTAAGATACAACATATTGTCATTTTCGGGCGTACAATATTAACATTGTTTTTATTTAAATAGTATTATAATTTAATTTTAACTAACCACTTAGCTTGCCTTCCGAAGCTCCACAGAGAAGCTAAAAGTAGTTTTTAGCTGCTAAATGTTCATTTTGAGAGGTTACTGGTACTACTTAGCACTATTTAATGTCATTTAAAACTCTAAATACACTATTTTAGAAATTTTACTGATATTTTTTTTTTGGACCTGGTGAATTGCTCGTGCAGAACCCAGGTTACCCCCGTGAAGGGCAATGGAGTTACCGGGGAGTTTTAGTGGGTATTCTCAGTGCCGCTCTATTGAGGTACTGAGTGAGCCCCACACACACCCGTCGCTTAGCCAGTGGCGGGTAGGTCCGTAAATGGATTCCTCCTCGTAAAAAAAGGAATACACTGGGGCAATTTAAACTGCAGTAATTTGGTATTTAATATAAGTGGAGTTCAAGTCGCGTCAATGGTTTGTGAGAAAATGAATGCACTTAAGGTAATCACAGACACGTATTTATTAATACGACATTGCTGTAATAATTATAATACGGAAACAAAATCATAATCATAATGAAATATAGTGCCGTTTTTTGAGAGGCCATCGCTTTTTATAACTGTTTGAGTGCTAAGCAATTTTTGTAAAAATCTATTGAAAAGTGCTGCGCATATTTTGATTACTCTAAAGAAAAAAATATCGTGTCAAATAGAACGCTCTCATTTAGACAAATATCAATCAATTTTAATAATTCTTTTTGGGTTATACAGAAAAAATGTTAATTAATATGAATTTGAGAAAAAACGTACTGAAACTCGCCGCGATTTTGCGCTGCGTCGCACTGTTCGATACAAATCGTCGCAGCGCAAAATCGCTGCTTAGCACTCTAATGGATAAGTATCAATTACTTAATCTCTCTATGACGTCACCTCACAAAAAGTAAAGTTCAAAAACGTCCTAAAATTATCATACCCACTCCATAATCCCAGATCAAACTAATTACAATTTACACAGTCTTAACCCTGCCACAGCCATCCGACTAATTAACCCTAAGCCGCTGACCGCTGAATTCGCGATGGGGTCATTTCGACCCCACACACTAAAACGTCAGTAATGTTACAATAGGGTTAATAGTAGGGTTGGCAAGGTAAGCGCCGTGGTATAAAATATGAATGTGCATAAATATAAAATAAAATAAGAACAAGAAAGAGATAGCAGTATACTTATTTCGCACTCACACATCCGAGGAAAACTCCGTGCGTACTAAATGTATGACAAAAACGAAGATATATAATAAAGAATGTAATTAGCACGATAAGAAAGTATTTCTGTAATTTTCAGCTCTAAAACATTGAATTATAAATCATATTTGATATTATAAAACGTACAATGTCCAGAAAAACTAAAAGTAACCCTTATCTCCTTCCCTAAAAGTACAAAATATTTAAACTTCACAGAGACTCATCTAAAACACATTACAACTTTTTTATACTTACCATAGAGCTACAATTTTTTAGAATGAACGATGCCGCATGTGTATTAATAATACGATAAATTATTACAATCCATTTTAAACAAGATTACATCAAACTAAAATATAATAATAAAGACTAACATAGATACTATATAGAAGATTAACTTATTTAACCATGGATGTGTCTATATGTTGAATACGTGTTTCTATCGTAAAATATAAAATTTAAGTGAAATTAAGTGCAATATTTTATTATAGCCTTAATAAATCTCATAAGTTCATATTTGTCCAAGAAAAATAACAAAAATTAAATCCTTTTGGAGAATTTTTTCTCGATTAATTCCTTCACGCGAAACACCAATTTATTATTATTAAGTAATGAATATTTTGGATTGCTGGTTTTAATTAATATAATAGGTTCAATGCTTTCATTGTTTGAAGACTTTGATACTAGTGGGAGCTGGTTAGTTAGTTAGTTAGTTATTATTGTATAAAACTTTCAAACACGAATTCAATTCGATTTATTAGTGTACACCCTTAGATTGAGAACACATTTAGAATTAGCAAAGGGAGCTCTGCTACTCCTCATCATATCAATAACATGATTTATTCATTTTCATATGATTTCATATTTTAAACTTCACAGACAATGATTTTTACTTCTGCGAGGCCTAATGTCACGTTGCTTCTATTTGATTTACTAATGAAGATTATGTTAACGATTAATATTGCTAATTTGCTACTTATATGAAATGTAACATATTAGTCATTTGATATTCGAGCTACGTATATGTGCTATGTACTTACTTATTTTAAAAAAAAGAACTACCACATCTTAATGAACATGTATATGATCCTCATTGTAGTTAGTGTTTTTTAATTACCTCGCTGAATGGCCAAGCTGATTCGCTGTGTGAAATATATGCCAGCCAAATGTATATATTATATGCCTTCCTTCCTTCCCCTAAATAAATAAATGAAAGTAGCTAAATATGGCTTATAATATAAAAGCACAAAAATATATCATTCCAAATTTGAAACACAAAAAAGTAATTTAGATAAATTAGAAACTAACTATCAGTTTGTGTAAATATTTAAGTCGTTTTTTTCGAGAGCCATCTCTATCCATTCTTAAGTCTACCCAAAACCACCGACGGCAATAAAAATTATATCAAATAATACATAATCGTTCACAAATTGTTCTAAAATTTTTGTAGTGCGTGTAATTTGTGAATGGGGCAATTTATTTTGTTACAAGCTCCATGTGAGTTAGTGAGTGAGTCTAATCACTAATATCATACTCGTATTTAATGTTACTGGGCCTGTTTCCGAACTACTACCTGTGAATTTAAGTTCAGTGCGTCTCGCTCTCTCAAAATGATTTCAAACGGGACAGCTATCATATCACATTTGATTTTCGAGCTTAACGGACGTCTTAGTTAAAGTTAAAGTCAAAATAACTTTATTTAAATAGACTGATTTACTAAGTTCTTTTAAATCGTCACTACAGGGTATATGTATGAGAAAAACAAATAAATGTTTAAGTGGTTATGTACCGGTCATTTACAAATTGTCCCAGTTATAGAATTGAAATATGTACTAAATAAATTGTCAGTTTTAATTTTAAAATAATATTTATTTTAAAATGTTATTTTCATTCATCTTAGTTATAGAAAACACCCATTCGTTTCCATTTCATATTATTATTATTTAGATTTTTTATATTCCTAGTTATATTTTTTAAATCATCCTCCTGTTTTGAAGTGTACAAAACAACAACAAAATCATATATTTGTCAAGCAGTTTATTGAGTTTTAGGGTGATTAACACACAGCTATTCCTTTTAAATTTACTTAGTTAAGTAAGAAGATACAAAGAATGATTTTCGTACGAATTGATCCAAACACAATCCAATTTTCAGCTTCAAAATGACATATATTGTAACGCTTATATTTTTTTTGTTGTTACTATATTATTCTTGTTTAAATTTGCAATTAGTCTTCTACTTTATACTTATATGATCTGGTCAGTACGAACGACTTTACTTTAAATATTATACTGTATATTCGTTTCTCACGATAGTGATCGAACTTATGAACCAAATACGACTCGAGGATTGGTATTATCTTCAATACGTGTGTTGCCAGTGATGACTTATGGAACTGAAACGTGGTCGCTTACAATGGGCCTCATAAGAAGGCTTAAATTCACTCAAAGGACAATAGAGATGACTAAGTCTCTTTGCGTAATCGAATCAGTAACAATGAGATTCGCAAGAGGTCACCGCCGTAGCCCGAAGAATTGCGAGCCTGAAGAGGCAGTGGCAAGACATTGCAAGGACTGACGGCCGTTGGGGAGGAAAGGTCCTTGAGTAGTTATTATCGTGTTTATTACATTAAATCACTTACCATAAGATGAATAAACAGCCAAGGATAACAGCAACGCCGCCTGAGCGAACAAATCACCGGTCCTGATGCAAGACAAGATGGCGGCCATTTTACAAGATGGCTGACTAACAAACTATAGCACTACACAGAACACTATCACATAATACTGGTGTTTTTATTAGTTTTAATTTAACTGAAGTTCTTGGTGGATCTTCGTTTGATGTCATTCGCGAGTCGATGATTCTGAAAAGAAAGAGAGAAATACTTTATTAATTGCTCATACGTCATCTACAGGTAATACATTGTAATACAAATACATAATGACATAGGTGATTTGTAAATGTCATTATAAATACTAAAGGCTGAGAGTTTCTTGCGCCGTTTCTTCTCTGCAGCTACTAATTCGTCGAAGCGGTAGTAGGGTTTATTGGGAATTTATTTATTTATTTATTTATTTATCTTAACAATGTTTCAACAGCAATTTTCTACACACACAGAATATAATATAATAAACAAAACACAAGCAAATTAGAGATATATGCATACAAGTGTTAGTTTCAATTTTAAAATAAATATTATTTTAAAATTGAAACTAACAATTTATTTAGTACATATTTAGATTCTATAACTGGGACAATTTGTAAATACCCGGTTAATATACACTTAAATTTATCACTATTACCTATAATTACAATTGTTTATTTTTCTCATACATATTCCCTGTTATGACGATATAAAAGAACTTAGTAAATTAGTGTATTTAAATAAAGATATTTTGAATTTGACGACGATGCGACACAATTTTCTGTACTGGAATTAGTACATAGGATAACACACGAGTAGTTAGAACCATTACACCGCCATGCTGACCCAATCTAAAACTTAGTAGGAACTGTACTGTATAAAAAAATAACTCCGCAAACGTAGGTACAGTTGGCAAATAATTAATTAAAAACCCATTGTCTGTGATGAAATGAAAATACTGTGCTTGGAACTGACTGAACTCAGATATAGTACAGGGGACATTCAGCAGATTGTAGACTTTTAACTGAAACGAGATACCTCGTTCAGAGCAGAATTAGGCGAGAAAACTCGTATTGCTTGTCACTATGCAACTAAGCACTGCGTGAAGTCAATATACTTCTCGTATTACATAATCATCAACAGCCTGTGAAAGCCATCATGGTGCCCAATGGGGGTTTCTAGGTTAAAGCGGTTGCCATTATTAGTCGGGACCAACGCCTTAAGCCCGACAAAGCATGGAGAAGCTCCTAGATAATTCTAAGTGCAATTGAAAGATGTTGATTAATTAAACTGCATAAAATACCTAAGTGACAACTAAAATTAGTTGTATGGCTTGAAAGGTTGAACTTGACAGTTTCCTTACAGATACAAAATTAAATTAAACGAATGTCACAAAAAGTTGCATTATAAAAAAATAGCAATCTCATATGGATATATGTATTCCAATATAACTTTGTAAAGATATAAATTATCTATTTAATTCACAATTAAATATATTATATTTTTGTTGCTGTTAACATGGTATGTTCTTACAAACATTTATTCGTTTTACACAGCAAATTGAGAAACCAAGAGGCGGTTTCTCAATCAAAAACCTTAAAGGTGCTATGTGATAAAAAAAAAACAACTGTAAAAAGAAACATGAATTGCGCCTAATTCATTAATAGGTAGCCTGGAAGCGATTGCTTATTACCATTAAGACTGCCTGTTATTTAAACATCTATTCTTGTTCTGCTATTGTATTATTAAAAATAGTGTGCAAAAAAAAACTAAAAAGGTATTGAATTGTACTTATTATTAAATACAAATGCCTGTCCCCTGGACTATCTATCATTAGCAAGCTTTTACACAGCCGTAAGCAAGTAACCTGATATTATAAAAATATAAGAACACAGCTCACGAGATAATGCACTCGTACAATAGACTCTTTTGACGTTTAAACACATCAGAATAAAGTATTAAATTGCCTAGCAGAGTTATGAGGGGTAGCATAATGCATTTGATGTCAGGTCCATATAAATATTCAAGTAGTAATTTGAAACGGAAAGGTACGAATGCGGAAAAATACGAACAAATACTTAGGAAGGTAATATAAGTATAACTAGATGTTTGTATGGTCTGCAAAAATGTGGTGTAATAATTTTTATTGATAACTATTGACCCAGTCTCAACTTTGTAACACACAAATTTATAACTACCGCCATCTATCAAAAAATATCCAAATCGGAGATATAAAAAATTACAATTTCCATTAGCACATCAGTGAAAAGATTTTCCATGCAAATTCAATATTATGTTTTAAGTTTTTTTAAGGAATTCCCCTATTTTGATATTTTTATTAAAATCAGACCAGCCGTTTTCAAGCTTAAGCAAGAATAACGAACTTTATTTATCGTTAATTTTCATTTTTATATATAAAATAGATTAATTATGATTGTCCTAATGAAATTAAGTTGTGTGTGACGAGGGGAAGAAAACACAGCCATCTAAAACCACATTTTGCAATTTAGCAGATTATGAAAAATGTTGCAACAACTCCAATTAATCATTCAGATCTTTCTGACAACAGTATTAGTCAGAGTGGTTGGACTACAGTACCCACAGGACGGAGTGAGATTTTAGTAGATGAGCATTGCTTCAACTAAGTACTGAGAAATGGCTACTATACCTGTTCTTTCTATCGGGTTGAGTATCTCCTTTATCTTGGTTCTAAAAATATAGATACCTAATGTCTCGTCTCTATAAGCCTTTATAAATACCTTTTATAGACTAGACAAGAGTTTTTAATTAATAAATCAATAAGTTCTTTTTACTTAAAAACTTTTCTTTTACATATAAGATTCACAGATATAAAATAATACCTAATTCTCTATTAATTAGGATTTATCTATAATTGAAAATCAAACGAACTTACCAAGTGAAATTCGATGGAAATTATGCGACCATTCGACGCGATTTACAGTTTTACGTATAGTATTTACGTATACAGCCATCAGGCATGCACGTATTTTTTAGAGGAACTTTTGTCTCTCAACCCTTTTGCTTATTCTCTTTTTTTAATCTACCCACTTTATCCTCCATACTAACTGTTCCTGTCGGCTTCGAAGCCATTTTTAAATCATTCTGCGTTTATGTGATCAAGACACCTTATTTTATATCTGTTATAAAATAATACCTACTTTTCTTTTAATTAGGATTTATCTTTAATCGTTTAGAGCAGGGAACAAAAAAGAGCAAAGTTTTTTAATTGCTTACTATTTTGAATCTATTGGAGATAGGTTACTTGAGATAGGACTTTTAAAGTAATTGCTCCCAAAGCAATTACCTTAAAAATCCTATCTCAATCTGATACATTAATAATTTTGTGTGTAAATAAGTGAATTAACTTGCAGGTACCAATGAAATTTCACAGTGAGTTAATTAGAAATATCGAAACGTATTATGTTTCAGATACCGTGCTGAACTGTACAGATATATTTAGTAGACATCTCTGCTAAATATTAGTGTCCCTGACCTTTGATTTCGTTATGACATCAGGCATTTACAGTTAATTGTTGTTCACGCGCATACTCGCAAGGAGGCGCAAGGAGGAGCTTCGTAGCGAGAGACATGCCGCCTCCTTGAAGTATGGTAGAGCGGGGTGTGACTTTTTTAGAATAAAGCCGAGATCGGCGATCGTCTTTTATTTTCTTTTCTTCTTGTTGACTACTACTATTTTCTTTTATTTTACAATAGATTGTAAATATCATATTTTAATATTATATTTCATATCTTTTTAATCTATTGTATTATTGTTCGCAAGAACAATTGTTTTTTACAAAATATCAGTATTGTGGATCTACATAAAATGCGTTCAGTTACCAAATTCACTCTGTATTAGTATGTTACTTTACTACAAAAGCAAGGTAAGCAATTACAGGGCCTATTAAATGATCTCTAAGGCCCATTTTCCATTGGCACATAACAATTATCTCCCGAATAATTATCACGTTTTGACATATTTTACATAGAAAAACAGGCTACATATCAAAGTTATTTTTATAAAAATTATCTGAGAATTGAAAAATAAGACCTTAGTCAAATATATTGGTCCGTCACATTCATGAAATTTTAAATTCTTAGGCATACTGGTTTATACCTAAGGATTTCATGAATGTTGGTTGGTGGAAGTCGCACTAAAAGTGTTTAACTTTCTTAAATACTAGCAGTACAAAATTTTAGCAGATACTGTACACGAGTGCTGCTGATTGGTACCCAAGTTTCAAAATTCATCTATTTCACGCGTTTCAGTTGGCTTCTCAGTTCAGATGTTTAGATTGAGCCACCTTTGCGTTGATGTAACTTGTAGTGTATATTGCTGCTAAATCCAGAATTTCTGCTGCAATATTATCTAATTTACTGCTAAATGAGGGTGCAACCTGCCTTCAAAAATCTTGTGTCTCCTCATTCTAAACGCACATGACTTTGAATAGTAACTGTAGATTATAGATACAAGCAATACCAAGGAATCATTGATGTTAATTATGGCTGCCTTTCATGGCTGTAACATGGCGAACTTCTTCATAATAAAAATATATAGTATCACAACGAAATAGGTGGTATCTACCTACATAGACGACCCTGATATGTAGACAGGGACATCTTATCATCAAGTTTTATTCATCACAACGCAAATCATCATTGTGCGCATTCAGAATCGGTGCTTAAGTCGCCTGACCACTTATTATTACCCACCTATTTCAAAAGCAACAGAAGATTAAAAAAAAAACAACTCTAAGTCATTTGACACGAACAAAAGGACAGAAACTATCTGACGAGACGTTAAAGGGACCCGACTCGAAAAGGCGGAAAAATAAAACAAAAATGGCCGCCGTAAATCATTCGTTTGACGGCGACGACTGCAATAGTTTGTGCAGCAGTATTTTCGAGAGGTTTGTTTCTTTTGTTTATTTATAATGAGATGTCTAATCATTAGATAATATGCATTATATCATAAGTGACAAAAGGTAAATGGAATTTCCTAAACATATATGGAGATGTGAGCATTATTTTGACAATCTTCTTCGAAACAAAACGCGCTTGCTGTACTCGTCAAATAAAATAATTTGGGAGATGCGGAGGGCAATGTCCACATCTGTCGTGTAATTTAAAAATGGAACACTAACACAGAAATCACGAAGGTAACTTTAAAAATGGGATTATATTAATTAATTGTATTTAATTACTTTAATTTATTGCGCTTGCAATTAATTATTGATTTAGAAAACCATTTCATAATTTCTTAATTAATCTGAAAACTGAGTACGCGAAGTGAAGATAATTAATATATTTTAATGCCATTTGAAATTCATGAACCGAATAAAGTTGTAGTAGGTAATATAAATTCTCCTGACATAGGTACTAGTTTGCATTTAAAAACTTAATTAAGGAAGTTTTAATTCGACAGTGATAAGGCAGGAGTTGGAAACGAGTTACACTCGGATTCAACTGCTGGTACAAAATAATGATGTCAAAATTGTTATGGCGGCACTTAGGTAAGATACAATGTCGCATAGTTCAACGTTGCTATATTAACAAAAGAAGAAGAAGAAGAAGTAGGTAAGATACTACCTATCTTGAAGCAATTCAAAGCAGTAAGTAACTATTAAGTAAATTATGTTAAGCAGTTTTTATTTTAATTAATAAAATGAGCTTACTATTGTTACTTAGCGTATACGTCTTACCGTTGTAACTCAACGACACCTTTTTGTTAACCAAGTTATTTCACACTTATGACTGTTTGTTACTGAATGATTTAGTTAAGATCTCTTTGATAGTTTTTGTCTTTATTATATGTGTATTGTCGTCTGTATACTGTTGTTAATGTAAGGGAAAAAAGGTCTAAAAGTGATGCTAGAGTTCTATTTTGCTATTTAGGATATTAAACTCAGTTCCTTCACTGTTAAATACTGTATTGTAATTTATAGTAATTATTCTAAACTATATTACCAACACATAACACAACACATTAAACTATATTAACATTTTTATTATTAACTATATTAAATGAAAACAAAGATTTAAGCTAGCTAATCGGATGTAGAAGACGGCACTAACTAAACCGAGATAAAAATTACTGCACCTTTAATTGAAATATGTGGTTTACCAATGTACAGAGGCGGTTATCTTTTGAATATTTAAGTTTTATTACACGTTAATGTTATAATTCTCCCAAATTAGATCTGAGAAGCCCTAATTTGATAATTAGTTACTTCCATCCTTTATAAGGCTTTGATCAACACTCTGGAAATACTCTGGCACCGGAGGCAACCCACAGAAATTTCCAATAAGATTAAAATTGATTAATTAATAAAAAATTGGTCACTTTTTATACGACTAAGATTAGACGAGCCTTTTTTGAAATCTGTCAGCACATTCCCTGCTTTTTGATTGAAAAGAACTCAGTAAATGAGAATATTTGATAAATTGCATAGGTATAATTAGTTTTTTTTTAAATTTATTAGACCATAACCTTAATTTAGATAAAATATATTAAAATAACTAAGTATCTTATACTCTACAATAATGTTCTCACTAATATCCAATAATAAATAATTATTGACAAATTACGAATCACCAACACCGTATCGCTAACAAATTTAAATGCATCTGATTCAGAGGTGCTTATAATAGTTTGTTATGATCCTATATCAGATGAATAGGTGTAAATGATTAAGCAACGACTGCCTCTCGTTAATTATGGCACATTTCGCCAAAGAGTAATGCACATCCTTCAGTTTATCACAGACGTCAGTTTGGAGAGTCTGACTTTTAATAAGGGTTTAAATCAAATCAATTTTAGATTACATGTCTGAGCATTTACACTTCAACCTAAAGAAGAAATAGAAAACTACAGAGAACAGAACAGAACATCCCAAGCAAATAACAACAACACAACAATAAAGTTCTATTTGTTGTAGTTTATAGAGCTCATAGAGAAACCGTTATATTGGTAGCATGGGGTCTAGCCTCCAGTGCTGGCAACATTAACCGTCGTCCAGTACTCAAATATAAAAAATTCTAAATATAATGTGGTAAGCCAAATTTAAACAAAATATCGATATTCTTGTATCTTAAGCAGTGCCCCTTGAAACTAAGCGCCGGAGACTGTACAAAAAGAATTAAGTGACACCATGTAAAGAGGGCGGCGTGAGAGCGGACAAGGGCCCTTCAAATTACCAGGTGAGATGCTAGTGATGTCTTGTGCCGATATCGATGAAAAGGGGATAAAAGTAATCAACAGAATTCTAAGTTTCATGAAGATTTATTTAAAGTGCAAGCGTAAAATAAAATTGCGTGTTTTTTGCGTTGCACTGTGTTATAAATGAAAGAGTTCGGACAGGGTCAAAAAGCTTTATATATACGTCATAAACTTGAGAGTCATTTGTCAAAATAAAAATCATCTTGGAAAATTGGAAGCTTTTTTGAAATTTTTAGTGGCCTTTTCTCAGCAGTGTACTTCGTTGATTAAGATAATCAACGTTCGTTAAATATGTTAAGAAAATTATTTATGTATTTATTTTAGTAATGGTTTACATTCGTTTTTCCAACAGGGTCTGCCTGTTTGGTTTGCCTTCTTAATCTGCGGTGTAACCAACATTAGATACAAACGACATGCGATTTCGAACCACAGAGATAAAAAAATAACCAGCATATTTCACGTTTTTCTTGATTGATATTACAGTAAAGCCAATCTTATTTATCTAATAATTATTAAATAAATTGGATTAAAAAAAAATATATAAAATGTTTTACCAATGTCGGGGTTAACACAAAAGCCATCACTGCGCGAAATGGGTCGAGTCCAGACTGAGTTTAGTGAAGGACTCTCCAAATTAAACAGGTAGAATGACTGGGGGTGGATGGATATCGATATCGATAGTGTGATAACGTACAGCACTAACTTTCTAGGTGACAAATAGGAATACATGTATATCGTCTGTTGTTAATTTTGTGAAGTTAAAAATAATAATTTTTTAATGTGTCCGACATCGGCCCATGATAAGGTAGTTGTAGACCAGTTTTGAAATTAATAGTTGAAGCCTTTATAGGGATGATAAAAATATTAAAATGCATTGTTAAATGCCCAATATGCTGAAGAAGAATTTAACTCCTGTGTTACACGTATATTTCATCACCATCGCCATACGCATGAATGGCGATGGTGATGGTTAACTTGATTCCAAGGTTAATCAGACATACGGCCACGTAGTCACAATGCAATGTATAACCGATCTTATCTTATCTTAATTAAGCGCCAAAATAACTTCCTGAGTAATTCTACACAAGGGGATCTTTTGTTCAGCCCTTATCCTAATTGTTTGCTTTCCTGGAATACTTCTATGTACTATTTAATCTACTTGCTAAGTACGCTTGGAGTCAGCAGTCTTTACTTCAGTTGGAGGGTAACCTAGGTCATGGATCAACGAGACACATCTGAGTTACATAGGATGTGTTCCATTTCAGTTGTAGTGCCGTGGCAGCCTCTTAGTACAACACTTTAACATTCTATTTAATACGATGTTCCTGTCACTCTTGTTTAAGTGAATATGTTATTGACTGTCCATAAAAAACCAATATTTAATAAAAAAAATATTTATCGATAATGTCCCATCACTAGCCTCTTGACTCGCCAAGCGTCAAGACGTTTTCGCTTACATCGCGCAAAGGGGGAAGGTTACTATGTCACGTGGTGATTTTTGTAATACTTTTTTATGTAATAAATGTACAAAATATGAAGACTGGAGCCTTATGGTATCTGTGACGTAATCCTTACTATATAACACTAAGAGTATGTGAGACAACGAAATACCTAGTATTCAATAATTAAGAAACGTTCCAGAAGCAAATCGATACGTTTTGTATATTACATGACTAGGAAAATAAATAAATTTGAAATAGATGTAGAGAGCAGTTACAAATTAACAATATGGTGTGAAACAGGATCGATCAAAATTAAATAATAACAATAATAATATTTCTCAAACTCACAGCTATTATCTAGCCCAATGTAAGCATCATTAAGAGCTTATATTATGGATACTATATAACTGAGAAATAGAGATAGTAATATGTATATTATAAATATCAGAAATATACTAAATATAAAAAGACGTTTCGTTCGTTCTGTTCGTATTCGGAAAAAATCGATCCCACTCAAGTAATTTTTGTACTGTATTTTTGTACACTAACCTAAAAAAAATCAAATAAGTTGATTTTTTTTAGGTTAGTGTCTATATATATATATGTCTCCGTTGTCTAGTATCCAGAACACAAGCTCTAATGACGCTTACTTTGGAATAGTTAGACCTGAGTCTGAGAAATATTTATTATCTAAGCGAGTTATAAAATATAAGGCCCATCATTTTGTTTCGTTTCGGTGCATAAAAAATCAATCGAAATAAGTTTTAATCGCAATTCATAATTTTGATCGGTGATTTACTCTGATTACAATTTAAATTTAAATCGTCGCATGCGGTGTTTGGACTAAAGCAGTACCATGCTGGCCTAATGTCAAGTGACAGTCAGTCTGTGCCATATGAAGAGCGAAGAAGATTGATATAACAATTGCTCATTGACCTATCCAGGGACCAACCATGACGACCACTAACCCAACGAGCTCTTCGCCTTGTGAGTTCTGTTTACCTTAATCAAATCCAAATAGGGTTATTTTCTGTGAATTGAACAAACTTAATTTCGCCCTAAGTTCTTTTTGTTCGCTTGCAAAATTGCAGTCATAATGCTTCGAGAGTTTTTTTTTAATATGCCGGCTTTGAACGACTCCATTTTGGTATCGAAGAATGGTGTTCGTAACTGAAATTTTATATAGAATAAAGTGGAATTGATAATTCAATGGAATGTGATTTTTGTTAACCGTCGTAGATTTCTGGTAAAGTAGGTTTTCCCTTTAAATCATGTATCGTAACAGCCGATTGCAGTCCCCTACTGGACGTAAGCCTCTCCAAGGCTTCGCCACAGATGACAACCAGGTTCCTTCCGCATCCAGTCATAACATATCACCACCACATAAAATGTCCCACGATACATTTGCCAATACGTGGTATCGATCTTCGAGAATCTTCGTACTCCACCGATGATGGGTTTTGTGGTAGATGAGGTCGGCCCCCAGCCTCTTGAGCTTGTATCAGTTCATTAACTTTTTATTTAATCTTCTGTGCAGTATATACAAACAAAAATTAATCACCAAATTGAATGTACTCGCTTAATATGTCATCTATCTATTACGTTGATAACTAATCAAATATGTTGCGTATTTGTATTAGAGGAGCTCCAGCCGAAACATAAGAAGTAAGTCCCACACTTATTGCACGTATCTCTGTTGGTGTCGCAAATAACTAACCAATGTTGTCAGTCATAAAACTTCTTAGTTATGATAAGTGAAGAAAGATTTTGAATATCTTGATAAAATACTCGTAAATTAACGGAAGACGTATGTATTTTTTTCATATGGTGCATCAAAACACGCGTGCTATGCCGTAAATGAATAAACTGGATCCACTGAAGTGGCTGGCTTAGTGCACTGGGCTAGTTGTACCAGTTAATCGTCAATAATTGGTGTATCAGACTTTATTACAGAATAATAAAGAGAATGTAAGTTCGCTTGATTTATTTACGAAGTGACATTTATCAGGTATTACGTGTCCTCTTGAAACACAAGAAATATTGAATGACGTAATTAACTAAAGGTGAATTTCGTAATTCTAGACTTCTTGTTTTTTCTTTGAAGTGTTATCTATGGACGATTATTAAAAGAGTATTTCATTATTTCGAATGTTTACGGTTTACGAATCAAAATTTGGCTTCATGTTGTAGAAATACCTACACTGAAAGGCATGGTTACGCGTATGATATAATTTACCGGCCGGCTGACGAATGGCACGGCACTATTATAAGTTAAAGGCTACTTGACCAGAGATGCCAGGTTGCCGGGGACATGAGTAATAAGCGCGGATGTTTTGTGAATGTTAATTTATTACATTCTTATATAAAATATGAAAAATATTAAAACTGTGTTCCGGTATTAATAACACAAGTTCTTAATGACGCTTTGCTGTTTACTGTGATATGATTTCTATGATAGGTAGATAATAGGTAGGATTGAATGTGAGAATTACATAATTAATGTTATTATATAATCCTCCCGGGTTCCCAAAAACGATCCGAGAGACTTTTTTATACAACGTATTCTTTTCGTATTCCCGACACATATTCCTTTGATTGAACGCTTATTGAAATATTATACAAAATTCACATTATTAAATATCGCCCATCTATGAACATTGAGTAACAAGTAGCACCGTATTTTTTGGTTGCAACATCCTACAAAATGGAAGGCAAAGGAATCTAAACCAAACAGCCATTATTTTATTATTTCTTTTGTTTTACCATTGAAACGCAGGTAGCGTTTCAATGGTACAACGGTAGGTTACACTTCTATGATGTAGATAATCACTATACAATGCTCCATAGATTATATATTAGCTATTTCTTTTTTATACACAACGAAATCTATCCATTTTTATTCTCTATATTGTACGTAGACACATACACTTGGTTTAAAAAACGACACCAAATTTAACATAAACACTACACCAACACAATTGGTGCTAAAACTACCGCAATTTGAATCGCCTAGCTATTTACCATAGACAAGAAAAAGGTTTTATCTGCCATAGACTAGGAGTCACGGCTAGGGCACATGATTAATTCTACCAGGCTTGGGAGGAAGCGTGTAATTGCAGCAATTTGGCTAAATCGGAACGGCAATTATAGCAGGTAGAATGTTCTGTGTCTTACGTTGCAGCGTTGGCGGCAAGAGCAAGAGGCCAACCGAATACAGAAGTTAAGTAACTTGAATAAGCTTTTTAATTGTTGTGTATTTTGACCACAAAACCAAGAAAAATATCCCAAAAATTACTAAGAATTATAACACTAATATAGCCGAAGTTATTAAATATCACTTCTAATTACTAAATTATTTATAATTATCTAATTAATTTTTTTCTTCTAATTTTTTTTTACCTTCAAAGTCAAAGTCAAAGTCAAAGTCAAAAATAACTTTATTTAAATAGACTTATTTACTAAGCTCTTTTAAATCGTCACAACAGGGAATATGTATAAGAAAAAATTGTACAATTCTCTGTTATTCGGTTCCTTTCAATTGTCTTTGTGTGTACATAAATTGTTAAATAAATAAATAATTTTGTTCATTGATAAAATTGTATAAAATGGCATTTGAGTAGAAAATAAAAAACCTTTTTACAAATGCAGTAAATAAAAAAAGAGGCCACTCGACATCTTTCGGTGTACGCGTCCGGTACTGCTCGTTCATTAAGCACATCCCGGACCGATTCTGTTTAACAGTGAATGAATAACACATTTTTTTAGATGTTAGGGCATATAACGATAACGATAACGATTGTTATATTAGTTCACATAGCGAAAATCGTTATTACAAATAATATGGGTCATGAATGGAGAAAAACTTTTAGAGCAATTAAAATATTTTTTGATGACTCAGTGAACCCACATTCCCACCCACCGGTTTATTACATATTACCAAAATAGTTTATTTAGGCAACAGAATCAAACAATTTACGCAGAGTGGCAGCGACAGTTCACGTGTTAAGAGTTAACAAAGGACTCAATGCCTAGATGACGGTTGAATCTAATCAGGCGAAATTCTAAGATTTAAAGAATCAAATTTGAATGAACGAGGAATATTTAGAAATTTTCTGATTCTGAGTAGAAATTCTTCAGTCTTTTGCCTGAAGAATGTTTAGTGGGACAATGTAGAAGACTGATATCAAACATTCCACTTTCTCCTACCAGTAGAAAAGCTTGGTGGAGGAGCGTGGAACTATTTACTGGAAGATCGTCTTATGTTACGAATCTTAGTACAAAAAAAAACAGTTCTTTTCGTTCAGCAGGCTTCGGCTCCTCAAATTGGTAAATTAATCACAAAATTACTTTCTTATTTAAACATAATTAACGCCAAAAGGAAGCCTTAATTCTAATTACTCTGTTAATTATCACAAAGGGACTGACTTCTACTGGGAAGTCCACAAGTTTGGACAGTCAACAACAATATTTTTCTTAATTCGATTTTTCTATTCGGGACTTTACAGTTTATACTTTTCATTTCAAAAACGAGATTAATAAAACAATTTGCGATCGAAATCTGTTTCCCAGGGTCAATATAAATGAAAACTTTTTAATTTTTAAAATGGTACTTTGGAGGATTATAGGAAAAACCTATACATTGGATTTTAAAGTAATTTGGGTAATGTAGTCTGAGTAAGAAAACATTTTGGTAAAGGGTCTCCAAAATAGTTAGGGAATCCCTGATATACGATTTTTGTTTTTTAATCGATAAATATATGGCTGTGATACAGATAATGGTAGAAATTACAATTTTATGTATCAAGAATTCACCAGTACTGACAAGTGATACGTTTATATTCCTATTTAGACAATCTCTGAATAAAAACGACGAGACGAGCTCGCCGGTACATTTCGGCTCAAGTCTGGTAACCATTAAGTTTTTAACATAAACTTTTTAGTAACTACATGGCATTGTATATTGCCATAGATAATTAAAAATAATTGTGCCTGGTATCGCAGGCCGTGCAAGATTATAAAAACAAAGCAAATTTCACGACGAAAAATTGATTGGGAGTGATTATCATGGTCTGTAACGACTTGTATGTCCAAACCTTGCCTAAAATAGGGTGGTAAGTTTTGGTACATGAAACGAAACAGTCGCCCAGCCCCGCTAATCGCTTTGATTGTGAACACAATTTAAAATCTAACTCTATTTTGGCGGCAATATGAAACTTTTTAAAATTGAAGTCTCGTATGAACGTTCAGAAACACGCCACGGATGCATACTGTAATCAGATCTGAGCGCTAATGCATTCGGTGTAGTACGGATTTGGAGTAACGGAAAGCCCAGCTAATGGAAACTTAATGTAGGATTTTTAATCTTTATTTCTTTTTCATCTTTATTTTTGACACACAAGATTTTAGGGGTGTTTATTCCGACAGGTTTTCACGTTGTATCCAAATAGATATTGTTATTTAAGTAAATGAAACTCGAAAGGCGTACTACAACATATATGGCTGTATGTGTAATATTCTTTACTTTTTGCTGTAAGTCATCGCAATCTAGCTTTTACAGTCATTTAAAATTTTAATCCGAAGCAGCTTATCAAATTCATATTTTAACAGACGATTCTATCAAACAAGTAATGCTTATCACTACGAAAAGCAAAAAAATGATATCTCATCTTAAAAATGTGAATTTATAACAGTATTCTTACCGTTTAAAGGATCAATGAGATAAACGATAAGTACTAATACGATAGAACTTTAGTGTCTATTCTCCTCATCCTATCCCGGTCTGATGGCAGTATCCGATAGTGTTAAACATGTCACTATTGACGATAAGACAGACTACTCAAAACGTCTCGTTACCAGGGAAGTAAAACCAAATGTAAAATTCTATTTTTTACTAACTTTTTCACAATTATTATGGTGATAATAACTATGGTGATGTTTTTGCAATTGCCATTTAAATTCTTCGTTAATCATCTGAAATGGCGGTGCCTTCCATTAGTCGTCAAAAACCAAGAAACGAACATTGTTGGGCTTACGTTCCCTTGCCTTCACTGTAATAGGGAAAACTTTATAAAACATGACAATAATAATAAAAAAAAGTTTAGTTTGAACATATTGTTTACATTTGTCCGTTATGTGGTTTAGCTTTAAACACCGGGCGACGAGATCAAAGGGAATTTTAACCGGAAAGAAGTTTTTGATGTTACTGAAGTGGGTGTTGACTGTTCTACATCGTTAATATTTCCGTATTTGTACATCATAACCTTTTGATAATCTAAGGAGATAAGGAATGGGAAGGAGCAACACAGTGGGATGTTCCGTTGAAAGAATAATAGTCGGCTTTATTTTGTGACCGTCTACACTGTAAGCACATAAAATAACCTAATGCCTAGAGTACGTGTGATCTTTTATAATCGGTTGTAGCTTCACGTTAGACATCTTAGTTGCTGCGGATTTTTCTAAGTGTTACTCATCCTTATTTAATTCAAATTTAAACAAAAAAGAAATAAATTAATTTGAAGTTTGGGGCCTCTAGGGGGTTGTGTTCAGTGGTACCCTTTTCTACTAAATCAGAGGTCCGGGTTTCGAATTCTGATAGCGTAAATGTTTGTATTCAATCAAAGATGAGTCAAATATAATAAGTTCATCATTAAACATGGATATTTGTTTGTTTATTAAGTAACTACAGGATTACTTTAAAGGTTTCCATGTGTGGCGCAAACCATTATTCGTCAAAACTCCACGAGGCAAAGGAACAAGTTACTTAGCTATCCCGGAACCATAAATAAAGAAAAATAACGACTTCAGACGTGGCTGTATGAAATAAAAGAAGTAGCAATATTTTAAATTGTTTCCTATAAATCAATAAAAGGAAAACGCGAGATAAGCTACTCGCAGCGCCACAATAATTAACAACATTTCAATGAAAATAATGATTTTAAATAATCTAAATAATGGAATTAATTTTCAATCGCATTTTTACATATTCCACTAAGTTTTACACATGGAAGTCAGCTAATAGCAATAAATTAAATATATTTGTTAATTTGAAGGAATTTTGATCATAAAAACTACTAATTAACACTACTATACAGTAGTTTTTCTTGGTTATAAACAAATAATAAAAACAATGCAGGTCTTACTTTTTATCATTTAGGAAGAAATATTAATTAGGCAACCTTCTCAGTTGAGTGCAAAGCTATTAAAATCAATGATTCAGTTTTAAAAAGTCATGTCATTTTAATCATCTCAAGAATTCATAATTCTTGTATAGAATGTGCATACTTAGATAAGTATGATAGACATGAATTCATAGATATGAATAAAATAATATAATAAATGCATTACAATTTTCATCCAAGAGGAAATAAAGCCTTAATCATAGTATTGTAGAACAAATAAGGTGTTCCTTCTGATTAATTCCAAGAAATTTGGCAACTCAATGCAACATTAATCTGTACTTCTAATATTTTTTACATAACCATTTAAAGCTTAATGCACATGAACATATATCATTTTAGATGTAAATTCCCCTACAAGTTTCATTCTAAAATAATTTTGCTATATTTTACAGCGTTTTTATCACCCATAAAATTCTAAACCGTTCTTCAATGGCCAGTCAACAGGACATAAGACTTTAAACTCTGTCAGATGCCAGTTTCACAATATGACAGCAGAATATATTAAATTAACAATATTAGATAGTGTGACCTAGCAGGTAAGTCTTATTCACACAACCGAAAAGAACTTTGAAACCACCATTAACTATACTAACTCTACTATTTTTTGCCAATAAGTATAATTTGGTAATATATTCTATGTTATCATTATAATATTCCTTACACTCACATTTACCAATTTCAATTAGGCTTAATAAAGACCTTTTGTTATGGATACATGATAACGGAAATTGTGAAGATGAAGCAAACTACACCTGGATACTATGACCACAGATGAAGTGGCTAAGCTGGCTACCTCCAACTGCCGAAGAACACCAATTCTATTAACATTATTGTTATGGAAACCTTGATATTGTCCTTTTATTAAAAGGAGAGGGTCTGGTATGCCAACTCAACATTGCCATCTTCAGTGGTTGTAGTATGACTCCAGGATTTTTCTAGAACCAAATTTCTGGTGCAGTTTGGAATTCCAAGTGGAAGTCAAGCTAATTTTATTCAGGTATATTACTTAGGTACTCATATTAAATCAAGATTGAGTTATATAAATAATATTATAAAAAGAGTTCATAATAAACAATTCGAAATCTTCCGGTAATCTATCTGTATTAACACTGGTCAAATAAAAAGTATGTAAATTTTATACTCTTAAATCATATCTGAAGGTAATAAATACATTAGATTTAAAAGGTTCTACCATCAATAAGTCAATATAGGTGTGATGTGTAAATTTAACAATTTTGATTGAGAACTTCATAAAGAAATAAACTTACAAGGGATTGATTTGCCCTATATTTCAATAGGGATGACTTATGGTAAATAATGGATGTTGCATTACCCTGAGAGTAATAACTAAACCTTATTCTATGTTGCATGCAGGTGTTATAAAGTCATGCATTTACAATATTTTATTTAGTACATAATTAAATTCTATAACTGGGACAATTTGCAAATACCCGTTTAATATCCACTTAAAGTTATAACTATTACCTTTAATTACATTTATTTATTTTTCTGATACATATTCCCTGTTATGATTTTAAAGAACTTAGTAAATGAGTCTATTAAAATAAAGATATTTTGACTTTGACTTTGATGCTGGTGGCCATTATTTAGATAAGTACATTACAAAGATTAATCCAATTTAGTGTAATTCTTTAAAACTATTGTCAGGAGTTTCATGTCAAGAACATGGCTAAAATAACCTTGTTAAAATATAATTTATCAAAATAAGTGTTTAATTGTTCTCAAAAATTATGACTATCTATTTAATCATAGTAAAGTAAGTTTATCTTTGTGAAATAGACTGCAATTATCTATATGTAGGTACTATTTCTATCATTGATAATTTTATCAATGTTTGAATGATATACAATTAAATTATTTGATATACAATTTATATTATAGATAACTAAACCTCAAACCGTTGTATACATTTTTTTTTAATTATAAAATTTATCATTAATCATGTCACTTGAAAAAATTCACTTATTTGAATGCTACTGATTCACAATTCTCATTGTGAATCAGTAGCATTTAAATGTGTGATTTTTTTTAGAATTTAAGTCTTTTTAAGATTTAAAGAATTTAAGACAAAGAAAATTGTCTTAAATTCTTGTAATTTACCTATTAGGCAATCATTGTATTATTTCTAGTAAAAAATAATTATTATAAATAAAATTTATTTCGGAAACACTTCTTGCTTTTAATTGTTCAGTTTTTTAAAAAAGGAAACAAGTGTCAATAAAACAGCTATAAGCATGAGGCTTAAATAACGATACTGCTCGCATTCTCTTGTTTACTCTGTCAAAAGTTAAAAGAACTATGATTGTGTTATTTATATTACTAAATATACATTATAAGTATTTACTTCATAAAATAAAAACACAAATTTCGAGACTGTACCAGTTTCTATCAAATCTAGTGGATAGCTATTGATTAATTAAAATCAGAAACGTGTTTATTTGCGCAAAGATTAAATATTACGCACGATATTGGAATTTAAACTACAAAAGAAAGAAGCAATGTAGTGTTTGTTGATAACCACAGAGAACTAGATGATTTTAATACTTTATGGTTGATTATTGACAATTTACTATTTTAATTAACAATTGACCTTTTAGCTCTTTGTAAGTTTAAAAAGTCGACAAAGAATAAAACTAATTCAAAAGACATGTTCCTCGATTAAAAAATAATCAATAGGTATCTACAACTAGATTATTGCTTCTAGGTACCTACGTAAGAAATTTACCTAAATATTAATAATGAAAATTGTTTGTTTACAAACCTCCTCGGAGAGCTGAACACTCATATACACGAACTATTAAAACCATCACCAATAGCATAAATATCTTGAAATAAACAGTGACACTATTTAAAGAAATCGTAAACAAATTTCGATTGACAGCGAATCATTCGAACCGGCAGCACGGTATTGACCCGATCCTTTATGAAACCATGGGGAAAATATGCATTTTTTATCAACTTATATCGATTCTAAGCGGGGCACAACTCTGGCAGGAATGACGGTCTGCGTAACCACACGCCCAGTAAACAGGTTCCTTTATATAACAGTATCACTCGCGAGCACCTTTGTAATTTCATTAATAACACCTAAAAATCGATCCCACAACAAGGTTCACGACAATTCTAACAGAAGACAGCAGCGGCGTGTTAAATTCATTATTTTACTATCTAATCCACGAAAATATTGTGCACAATGGATAATATTACTTAATTCACACAATTTGGGTTACGATTTGATAAGATTTACGGCGACGCATAGCGATTTTTCATGACATATTCATGATACAATGGTTGCAAACAATATATTATCACTCGCTCATACACACGACTCGAACGATGCTCGTTCGCGATGACACTAAATTCAGTATAGATGTCGTGTTTCTGGCGGCCATAATGGAAAATGGCGGCCGACACGATCCGTCAAAATAGTACAAAGTAAAATTGATCTAGTTTAACAGTGATACGATACAAATTTTATTAACAGTAACATTTCCTCACCACAATTCGATCGTATAAGGCGGCCAATTTGTAAAGCCGTGAGTGTGTTGAATTTTGATTTGGCAAGCAGGAAACTATATTAGTTTGTCTTATACAGGGATCTTTTTGTCTCTTTTTCTTGAACACTATTGGGAACAAATAAACCTTATATATTTTATACCACGCTTGCGCGAATATTATCTACTGTCTTTGACTTTGATAAGAAACTTTCAACCTCACTACTATTACTTTAAGATTTATTACAGAGGTCTGTGAATAGATAATAAGTTCTCATATTCAAAAATTTTTTTAATAAAAAAGTTTATTGTATTGAAATATATAATTACTGTCAAGCGAACTCCCAGAAGTTTTAGGCATTAAAAGTTCAACAATAAAATATTTTTTTTAGTTATTCTATCCAAAAATAAAGTAAACGTCAAAAATTATTACAACTAAAGCGCTTCCATTTTTTTATCGTGTTTAATAAATGCATTAATAACTATTTAATCGCTGAGTTAGTAGATTTAAACTTCATTCAATTTTCAAAGTCAATGTAATAATTATAAATATTTTCATTTAAGTAAGTATTTGATAAATGTAGGTATTAAAAGAATTATTCATTTTAAATTTGACTTAGCTTCAATAGAAAATACTTTTCCAATTTTGAATCTTTTAATAAATTTATAAAAAAACGTTAATTCCAACTGATAGCTCAATCTATTGGTTAAAATTTTTCTTTTGTTGAACTTGTGTTCTATTAAGCTCTGTGCTCTAGTTGCTGCAAGGTAATAAAGAAGTTCCATCCTAATGTCACAGATGGCATTGTTTTCAGTAATAAAAAATGAAATCTTGTTCCGTACTGTTATTGAGACAAGATTAGATTTCCATAATCAAAGTCAAAATCAAAATATCTTTATTTAAATAGACTCATTTACCAACAAGGAACACCTCCCAACCGGCCGTCGCCAATCTATATGTATATGGTATCATTTTAAAGGTCTTGGTGAACTGAATACAAATATATAAAAGTGATGGGTTTTTTGAACAGAATCTTTTTTTTCAAAGTTTTTTTAAAATAAAAATTATAAATCAGACACGCAATAAGAAAAATGATTTATTTTTATTTTTAAATAATAAAATCCAACAGCCGCTACAGAAATTTTTGGAAAAATGATTTTTTGCATGCGCGCTTATATTTTTAGGCCATTTTACCGACGCTTCGAAAAATTCAAACCTACCTTACACATTGAAAAAAAAGAAAAACACACTGAAAAAGTTTTCAACTTTGAAAAAAAATTCTGGTCGAAAAACCCAAAACTGGCACGAGATGTTTATATGTTCGTGATCAATCATCAAGACCTTTAAAATGATACCATATACATATAGATCGGCGACGGGCGGTTGGGAGGTGTTCCTTGTAAGTTCTTTACAATCGCAACAATAAGGAATGTGTATGAGAAAAATAAATAAATGTAATTAAAGGTATAGCACTAGTAATAGTGATAACTTTAAGTGGCTATTAACCGGGTATTTGCAAATGGTCCCAGTTATAGAATTTAATTATGTATTAAATAAATTATTCTGATATTAATATAAATTATTCTTGGGAATATGCATATTGGTGTTAGTTTTAATACTAATATGCATATTCCCAAGATACCCTACCACCGATTCGCGCGAATTAGTAGCTGCAGAGAAGAAGCGGCGCAAGAAACTCCCAGCCTTTAGTATTTGTAATGACATTTACAAATTTCCTATATATTAGTAGTACAAACAATTTTTTTGTTCTACAGTGCGATATTTTATACATCGGTATGTATCGTCATTTCTGGTTTGATTAAGTTTCAATTCAGTTTGATTACAACTTAAGTTTATTTAAATTGCAATTTTAAATAGTCCATGCATTCTTATCGCCTAAATATTCCTGCACTTTGTAGTAGCCTTTTTTCATGAAAATTTTGTTGGTTTTATAAATTTTGTCTGTAAATTTGTGTATAGGCAGTTCAGTTAATAAATGTTAATTGAAAATGGTTCTGCATACAACATAATTTATTACCATCCTGTATTTTTAAATTCTTGTTCCAGGAGCTGTGAAAGTGGGAGTTCCATCCACTCCCGGCTTCCATCCTTAGCACGTATTCCTCGTAGCAAAAAACAAAAAAAATTTTACGAAATAATAATTATACAGATATTTTAGTGAGATTGGACTGATAGCCTCCAAGAAAACTAATTTCGCGTTGCATTATTAATGTGGAAATGTCGCTAAATTCTCGTTTTATGCATAATGACATAATTATGATAAATCATAACAATTTATCACAAAGTGGGTAATTTGAGGTTTATTTTGGTTTGCCTACTGTTTATAATTATAAATTAATTGCCAATAAATTTCAGATTTTCCTTGTTAGTTTTCTACGATTGTGCTTTATTAAAAAGAGTAAATGAACCATTATTTATGTTTAAAATTCAGGATTTACAATTATGTACCTATAATTATTATGCTGTTATAAAATTAAAAAAAAACTTTATCAACAATACCCCGCTATTAGCGACGCAGGCGCAGCCCGTTTACGTCTACGACGCCGCTACTTACAAACAATTGGTCTGGTCATTCATAAGTATGTATAATGCAATCCTATGAACATTATATCAGCCGAGAGATATCCACTGTTGAGCATAGATCTTCCCAAAGGATCCCCGCTTCCAACGGCTTCCAGTGACCTTTACCAGATCGTCGGTTTACTTTGAGAGACGTACCAACGCAACAAAGAGATGTTAATGCCATGCTCTATAATTACACTAGCTAGCTGTAACTTATCTGGATTGATACGTTGGCACCATTGTGTTTTCAGTAGCTGCCACGTCATATTCATAGCGCTTCAACTAGCTTCATTTTCAATAGCATGCTTTTCGTGCTATAGTGGCCAGGGAGCTAAACCATTAATGTTTTTGACAAAGCATGCTTTGATTTGAAAATCTGTCTTGGTCTAACGTTAAAATATTCAATCTACACATATAAGTAAGGTTTCTAAAGTTATGTACATATTATTTTTAGTCTATATTCATTTACTCAAATAATAGAGGTTGCTTGGTAAGTAAGCTGTGGTAGGTTTATCGCTATCTGCGGATAGAATATCGGAACCTTCTTCTGTTTACCAATTGGCTGGCGCTCACTTATCTTCATGCAAAAATGTTAGTCCACTAATATTACCAAAACATAGTCACATGACATAACGTATTCAATAATAAATTATATTTCTCATCAAAAATATTTAACCAAGTTGGAATATGTACGTATTTATATTAAATCTGCCCTATAACACTACAGTATGTATTTTAACAGTTTAAAATGTCTATTTTTCTGTGTTTTAACATACCACTTGGTATTCTGTGAAGGTCAGTATAATTTTGTATAAATGTTTTGACACTTTTTTTTTATCTTATTGGTGTCTTCGTTAGGTGAGATGGTGACTTACCTTCAATACATTCATAAAATGCAGTGTCTGTGTATTTTTGTAATGCAGTTTTAATTTAGAGATAGAGAGTGCTGAGAATAATAATAATATATACATGAGGTTACTGATATGTGGAGGGTAACATCCACTGAGATCATACCAGTCGTAGTCTCAACCAATGGTCTCGTCTTAACTTCTCTTCGCGACCATCTGAAGAGATTGGAATTGAGTGATGGATCAATGATTGCGAGGCTCTAGCAGGCAGTCTTGCTCGAACCCGCCACAATTGTCTGCCGGTTCCTCTTTCTGTCGTCCTGACCCTCGGCCGTCTGGCTTCCTCTGCCGAGGGGTATTCTCCCGTCCCTCGAGACGTTGTCACACATACTATTGTGTAAGCATCATTAAGAGCTTGTGTTATGGATACTAGATAACGGAGATATATATATATATATATATATATATACATACTAATCAGAAATATACCTAATACACTAAGTAACCAATATAATAGATATAATAATATAATAAGGTCGGGGAAAAAGTATCTTAAATTACTTTTTTTCAAAGTTAATTTACATTTAATTACAGTATATATGTTTCATTTTTTCGTTTTGACTTTCTGCCATCTTGTAGGTAGAGACACGATCCTGTGCTGTAGAAATGTTGGTACTTCTGATCAAAAACATCGCAACAAGTAGTTTTAACTAACACATATTGTGTATTTGCTAAAATATAGCTATCTATCAGAAAAATTACTTCTCATTTGAACAGTAATACCACTTTTTGATCTCTTTATTTACTTCTTGTTCATCTGGAATGAATTCTTTAAACGGCCACGTTGACTTTGAACGCGTTAACCTAACTGGTCCTTCCCACCAAACACTTTCAAGTAAACGCCGCCTCGTACATCCTCTAGATGGTAAATACGCTTGTTTTCACCAGGTATGTGTCTCCAATCATGCACATTCGTCCTAGAGAGTATTTCTTTAACACGATTGTGTACAAATGTATATATCCCAGTTTTACATTTAATCCAGGCGATATAATATAATTGTCTAAGGAGTATAATGAAATTCAATAAAATAAATTAAAAAAATTTAGTGACTGGTTTTCTAGTTCCATAAACGAAATACTTCTTTTCTTTAAGATTATGTAACTAATTCAGATTCAGCTGATTAGTGACCACGGTCACATGATGCACATGTGTCTTATTTGTAAAATATTTCTAGATCCATCAGTATTGATCAAAAAAGAAGCAGATACTAATTATTATAAGTACTCGTGCGGTAATACGCTATATGTGGCTGAAGAAGAGGATATAACAATATATTTTCCAAATGTGATAAATCATATCTATTGCAAAAGCATTGTCACTAAATTAAGTTACAACGTAACGAACATAATGCCAGATTCTACAAACTATTTGGTAAGTACTTAAATGGGTTGGTAACGCAAGCTTAATGTAGATGGGGTGGGAATAGGCAAATGCATTCCTATATTGAATAATATATAATAAGTGTTCATATATATGATAAGTGTTCAATAAATAATAGGCAGTGTTAAAAATAAAAAAGCGGTTGCCGTAACAACTGGGAATTATGCCTTAACGTGACTTCCGAATCACGTCGAAGTTCTAGATAAACAATTTTTATTTTCTCATTCAGGATAAATAATCGATTTCGTAATCGAGAACAGAGCGCAGGAGCGCGAGAACTCGCTAAGGAGCTGTTCGAGCGCTGACTTGTTCTTAAATGTTGACCGTTTGACACGAAAATAGTTTGTTAACGAAACTAAAATCGCAATTTTTGGTGCTTTTCAGTAGTATCTTCGATATGGGTGAATAGGTTTGTGACAAGTATCTCAGTTCATAGCAAATGTTTTAAAATGGGTGCATCGTAGCGGGGTAATACGTGATACAACACTATTTTGATTTTTTGTTATATTATATTTTGATCATAAATTCTTCCACTTTTCGTATATGGTACTCTCTTATATTCACTTAATAAATCTGTTTTGTATACTACTTTAAAATTATGAAAAACTCAGTTATTTCATACAACTCATCTTTAGTTTATTTATATAAATAACGACGAAATAACAAAATAATCCGTTTATCATTTGTCTAGACTATCAAAGTGAATGAATTGATGGATGGACCATGGAATTGCGATGTACTTGTATCAAATGCAAATACAAACTGCTTGACAAAATACGAGAAGTGTTTGTTCACCATTGAAATCGATTGTGAGTATCGAGTGATAATTAATAATGCTGCACAGAAGAGTATTTTAATATCGATAAGCCGGCAAATTATATTAATCTGGCGTTACCAATAAAATAATGGGCAAGAGAAAGTGTTTTGACTATGACTTTTTTTTGGACTGACTGATGCCAAGAGCATCAGATGGCCTTTACAGCGTTACCGGGGCTTTAAGGAGGCGAGAACCTTGGACAGTCCTCAAGCAGGCATCACCTCAAGGGGAGGTGTCCCGCTGTCTCTTAGAGTCTCCAGGACGCTCGAGCCACGATGGCTTTGACTATGACGTGAGCGTACGATGCGAACGGTGGAGCCACTAGTCTACCAGTAGATCAACTATCTGTCCAGCTTGCCTATACTGTTCCTCTACTGTGAGTTTCAATCGAATTGAATTAAAACTAACAATTTATACAGTATATATTTAAATTCTACAACTGGGATAATTTGTAAATGCCCGGTCGATACCCACTTGAAGTTATCACTATTGTCTGTAATTACATTTATTTGTTTTTCTTTTACATATTCCCGGTTGTGACGATTTAAAAGAACTTAGTAAATGAGTCTATTTAAATAAAGTTATTTTGACTTTGACTTTGACTCGATCGTGTTTGTCGTCAGATCTCGAACTGTATGGAAGCGACAGCAGCTGTTAGGAGAATTTTTAGAATTGCGATTATCAGTTGAACGCAACTACTATCGTAGCGTCTCGATACGATTGAAACTCACATTAAGGGTATTGATTTGCTGAAATGTTTTGGCGGCTAATTTAATCTAAATAGTTTTTAAATAAGAACCGCACGCCGAGTTAATGTTTTGATACAACTAAACGTGTCATTTCTAAGTATGGTATTAATTTTTATTGTTCAAAATATGGCAATTCTATAAGCAATAACTAAACATATTAATTTGTTCCCATTTATTTTTTATACAGTACACATTGACTTGTCGTATCTAAGAAAGTAAAATGATTTCATATTTCAGACGAAATGAGTTTCACAGCAACTCTGAAAAATATCAATTATTTGTTAGTGAACAGTAAAGAAAACGTATTGAATTATGAAGAAAACGACGTGTTGGAGATTAATTGCTTTTTGCCTGGAGTAAAGAAATTTTTAAAGACAGGCACCTTACAATATCGGGGATTTAAATTGAATGGTAAGTGCCTACTTAAATTTTAATTGTAATCACGTTGCGAAAAAGTACTTTGGCTTTTCACTAAAATTCCTATCGTGTCCAGTTTTCGGCCAGTATTCCATTTAGCAAGTCTTTCTCTTGATTTTTTAATTTTTACGCCCATTTTGTTTGGTAGTAATAAAATTTTTGGTAGTAAAAAAAACATCTGTAATCTAACATTAATGAAGTATTTTTCTTTACCAATTTTGTTGTTTGGACTAAATTTAATATTTTTTTGAGTAAAAGGGTCTTAGTAACAGTCTGCCAACGAAATAATAAGGGTTCTTTTTTAAGTATGGAACTTTAAGCACAAAAGATCCTATTGGGTCGACGTGCTCCGGGAATTATCCTGGCCCTACATCAAGATAAGAAGTATGTAACTCAAAAAACTGGCATGTCTTCATGATCTATTATGATCTTATTAAATTTAATGTCTTCACTTCTACTACAACCACAACGAAATTTGGCGACTTGTGTCTATGTTGCGCAGTCAGAGAGTATTTTAATAAATTTACACGTATATTTTTTCCTCCTTCATATATCATGGGCCACTTTTAAAAGAAACCTTAAAAGACACCTTTTGGCTTGGTTAAGTGGTAAGGGGAGTACGTTCCACGTGAACTGCACTGGTTTTCAGCACTTGCTAACTATCAGGAATTTGCCATGTCTTTGATGTATTAATAAAAATTCCGATTACAGGACGTTCAACATTTCAAGAAACAAACGCAACAATATTACATTTAATGGATAGAATTGGGAAAGATAATAATGGACAAACTATGGACTGTGTGTACGCAAGCAGATCAGGAAGAGAAAAATTTACCCGCTTGATGCTCAAGATGATTACATCAACTACGACATCTATTTCATCGACAACATCTACTATGACATCTAGTTCATCGACGTCATCGACAACATCTACTACGACATCTATTTCATCGGCGACATCGACAACATCTACTACACCTACGCCATTTAGTAAGATACATTTTCTCCAAAGACTTTTTATGAGCAGGGGAGCGTTTATTTTGAAACTGGTTCTAAAGTCCTTTCAGTATACCCTTATATCTTACTGCTAATGAAATAATAATTAATTTGCAAACAACTTAGATAGCTACAAAGTAGTTGTAGTGTTGTGACTTTTTAATGTATTTTTTAAAGCTTTACTGGTCTGGATGCAAGTCCTTTAGGCCATTCCTTAATTAGAATGGCTTGGATTTTACTTCTTCTACGTGATCACAAGTTTGGATTGTCGATTTAATATATTTGTACAGTGGGACGAAAAATCTTTTGTCTTTGAGGTAATCTTGTAAGCGGCGGGGGACAGGGATTTCTTCATTATCTTTCTCATTTTGATGAATACAACTGTCATTTATGTCACTTGCTAGCACTGACCGTTGAATTGAAAATTGTCGGCAATTAAAAATCAGATGATCAATATCTCCAACTTCGGAGTTACAATATGGGCAAATATTAATCTGAATAATATTTAGTCATGTTAAATGTGAGAGTGTTTTATGGTGACCAAAACGCAGACGATTTATCGCTATTATGAGGTCCAACTTGCACTTTTAAATATAACTCTACAAAGTATAATATATATATGTAGTTAACTTACAAAGAGGTAATATTTGTGGGGGCAGAAATTATCTGTTTAATTGGGTTGGTGGTAGGGTTTTTTTTTCTAAGTCCACCTGATTAGCAACTCTACTACCATCTTGCAGCTTGAGGCAGCTGATGGTAAGATAGCCAGGGCTTCTAACTCACAGAGTAAGTATATCTTTGCTCTTGTCATTACTTACCATCAGGTGAGAGAAAGGCCAAAAGTTCCATTCGAAGAATCTATTTTCGTACCTTCTCAACAACCCTGTTACCTGAAGTTAGTTGTATGGTTATTAACTTTGGAGAAATTCTATTTCAGCTTCTCTAAAAATTACTGTTGATGATATCGCAATATGCAATGGAAATATGGAAGATAATTTATGTATCTATGAAGGTACTCCTGGTGATACGGTTGTGGTGAAATGCGAAAGCATTGCAGGAAATGCACTTAGTTCAAGCTGTCACAATAACAATGATCGTAAGTTAATTTTTTGCGATATAATAGCGAGCAAATCTTCCTAACAATAAAGTTCTACCAATGCATGTGTAAATTTAATAACTATTTTATATTTTTAGCCATGTTTTTATTTACACTAGATTTGGACTTAGTTCTTAAATATTTTACTACCCCGACGGTATGGCCGACCATACCCTTGGGGAATGCCCGGCCTGACGAAGTTATATGTGTCGCTCGGAGGTGGTTAGTGAGAGGATATGGGAGGCTTTCGCCTCTTTCTGCGAGACTGTGCCTCTCCGGCGTAGACGGGTGAGAAGGCGGGCTGTGGTCGCCTTGTGTGGTCGTCTTTTCAACATCCTAAAGGCTCTCGCGTGCGTGAATGACTCCTACGCACGCATTGAACAAGCCACCACGTCTAGGATATCCCAAGTGACTCTGAGCAATCTCCATCGGCGCGAAGGCTGTTTTATGTTTAAAAAGAATCGATCGAAAAACTATCGATAGAATCGATATTGTTACTTTCAAAGATCACGATAATATCGGTACTCTTAACACTATTACACAACACTAACCATTAGAAGCCTGTAAGAAAGTTTCATTATAACTGTAATTTAAGTAATTAATTGTTAAATTGTTTGCAGGCCACATCTGTGACAAAGCTAAAGTAAATAAATATAACGATAGCATAGGGTATCATATTAACAACATGTCTGCTCTGTGGAATGGAACGATAATTAGTTGTGCGGCACAACAATTGGCGGCAGAGATGATGTTGAAAGTTTCAAATGAAGATAATTATTTACAGAAAAACAGTAAGTATGTAGTTTTCACAAAGACACACTTCAAATATATGTTCATTGAATTCGACGAAGAAATGAGCAAGTTTACTCGCGTTTTAAGTTGTACTTGGGGGTAGGACAAAAGCAAATGATATACATATTTTTTGTTAATCCGATTTATTGGAAACATTTGTTGGCGATAGTATATACTGCCTGTGTTTTTATTACATTTTATCACTTCCAAACCCGTATACACCGGTATACTTCACAATCGCCTACAACACTATAAACGAATACATATTTGGATGAATTTCATTTATATCGCAATGGCACACACGCAACCACAGAATACATATATAATCAAATGCACAAGATCTACTCACTGATCACTTCAAAATGGTCAAATAACACACACCTGTTTCAGGTTGATTGGAAGAGATCTCTATTAGAGATAAGTCCTCCCTGGCATACTGATGTATGCATTAATTAAACATTAAAACGAGAAAATTAAGAAGCTTATTAAGTTATATATTACTTAGTTAAATCATATTTTTCTCCAGTTAATATAATGTTTCTAATATGAACACCTTCTGGTCAGCCAGTCTACTTAGCTAGAAATCCCGCGTTCGAATCCCGGTAGGGGCAGATGTTTGTATCATGAGTGTTTAGGGAAGGTGCTGGGCTAAGTTAGTTTATTGTATAGGTAGGTATATCTAGGTACGTTACCCTCTCGCTGATACAGGTATGTAGTTGTATCCCAGGTCTCAATTGGTAGGCACAACACTGATGGCACTAGGATAGCACTGATGGGCACAGAAAACGGGACAACGAGGGCAACGTGGCGCACACCGCGGGTACCTATGTCAGTCAGTCAAGCGTCGGGAAGGAACTCGTTAACTTTGTGGGGGTTTACATAATGAAATGAGCGGGTCAGGTAGCTAAGCAGATATAGGTAGGCAAATATCATGCGTCCAACGAGACTTTCTTAAACAATGAGTATTTTCATTACAGTTTCAACGACGCCTTTGGTTGCTGGGACTATCACAGGATTTGTTCTAGCACTGGTACTACTGTATTTCATTTGCATGTACTTAAGGCGAAGACGGATGACACCAGCGTCGCGTCCCCCCGTTGAACTGCCCGAAGCAATATACAGTGAACCAAACGAAGTGAACAGGAATTTAGGCACCGATTATGTGTATTATTATTCGTATGTCAAACCAAACTGTTAAACTTGAATTGGTAAATATTGAATTAAGTATAGTTAGCAATAGGATTAACTGAGCTCCCAGTGATCATAAATATCTGTTCTGAGGCCCACACAAGATGCATTTCAGGAATCACACTCCAATTGTTTAGTATAAAAATATATGGTATTTGACTTAAATTAATTTGACTTAAGCTCTCACATAGCAATCAAGTGTAATTGTCAAATGCATTTAGTGATTCGAATGCGATTAAAGCAATGTATCCTGTCTAGGCCCTGTGTTGTAGAAAAACAATCTTAACATTACAATGATAGAATCGTATATTCTTTGTAGCATCACTTATTAATTATAAGATAAATTTCCATCGAAATTTCTTGATCATGTTTGTTAGCTGTAAGACCGTATGAAAGCGTTAGATACGCGTGTTGTTAAGTATTGGAAACTATTTTTTATATAATTAATAGCTGAATATAACTCAGGTTGATACATCTCGATTCGATTGATTCTTACTGTCATGGGTGTGACAGTTAGTATGTACTGTACTGTATTGCCTAATCTGTGCGCTTCTTCTGTATCCATGCTCAAATCTATATAGAACTTGCAAAAAACCGTAGTGCGGGAGTTTTTGCCGCGTAATGGCGGGGGGCGGTTTGGTGCTGTTTGTTTTATTTCATATATTGTGTTTTAGTATTATTTTTGTCATAAAATTGGTGTAGTTTTATGGCTACACCAATTTTATTTTATAGCAATAAAGCGTTGATTAGTGACTTACGTGAGATTTTTCAGTGTTTCATTTCTATTGATTCATTTGTAGGGTAAGTTCATTTATTTTAAAACATTATATGATTTCATTCTCATTTACTTATCATTTCGTCATAATCATTATCATAACATTCCATTTTCGTATCATTTTATCATAATCGCTTTACATTGCATTCCATTTTCAAAAATTTTCTCCTAAGTCATTAACAAATAGTCCATTTTGTATGGGAAATTAAATACAAAATATTGAAAATAATAAGACACGACTATCAATTAAATAAATGCTCTTTTTATTATTGTTACTCCGTTCTGTCACAATCTTACTGTAGGTGTTTACAATACATTATATTAAGTTTCACATGTTTCACCAATAGTGACATGAAAATACATTACATACATACATATAACGAATTTTAATTATACAAAAATAATAATTATTAATAAAGTATTTATATGCAATGTTAGTCTATCATTTATAAAGACACCAAAAAGTACTACACTAACTATGGGTAAATACGGATGCTTTTCTAAAATATAACGAAAATGTAAACGTAAAGGACATATATTTAAATGGGCTTTAACTAAATTTATTTAACACCTTTATGTTATTTTAAATGTTTTAAAAGAATAATAAATGACATTGAAATTTAGAAATCATATTCTTTGGGCGTATGATGATATCGTCACTTCCTTCGATGGAATAATTTGTGAAATTATTTTCTACTCTGCGAATGAAATAGGCCCCAATTTCGTTGTGCACGTAATATATAAAATTAAAGGGATTATTAATAATTGGCATCTCTTTTATTCCATTTAATTATGAAATGATTGTTAGGAACGTCAAGTTGGTTAACACTATCCAAGCCCTTTTGGCATGTTTTACGATGAGCCTTAAAAAAGCCAAAATGGCTTATGAATCGCCATTTTAGAAACGTCAAATGACGTCACCGGTCACCTGTCTTTTTGGTTGTACCTAAAGAGTAGCACTGAATTTAAATTAACCTTTGGCTTCGATGAGGAAAACAAAATCACTTTCGCCACGGTTGCTAATAGCACATTGTAAGCTCTTTGCTTCCAAGGCCGGGGCATCGGAACTACTATTTCGAAAACAAAAAAAGACTTTTATGTCCATTCGGACTCGTCTTATAAATCTCGTTGTGACTGTACTGGTTGATTATGTACCCCTTCTTATTCGATGACGTCTCTTTGTAAAACTAATTTTTTAATACACGCACTTGCTCTAAACCCACATTTACTGCCATTTTATTTCCATATATTTTAATACATTCCCTAACCAAGTAAATTAAAATCATCTTTCCACTTCAAAAATATCGTATTGCACACACAAGACAATACAGTCTCAGTGAATGGGTCAATGAAATTTGTTATACTGGTGGTGTACTGGCCCAAACACCTCATGTGTTACTCTATGCAGGAATTTAAAGTATCTAGCGTCAATGTACTTTGTAAGGCCTGTTAGAAGCAAAATTTTTACCATTTAGATTTGTTGAAATAAATAGAAATATTTCTATTGTACCATGATACTAATTCAGAGCACCCTGGTAGTTAATTATTTTTATATGTCTATTTGATGTACATAATGTCTTTATTCTTTTGTTATTCTTCTGTTTGTGTCATTCGCCAAATATACACCAGTTTATAGAACTCTCAATATTTCTATTTATTACAACAGGTTATGGGCCCAGAGTTCTAGGCCTTCTAAATCCTAAATAAAGTGTGTGTATATTTTGTTCGATCAGTGATATGGATAACGGAAACAAAAACTCCACTCCATCGTCATCTATGTTTATGACACCTACACCGATCGAAAAACTAGAGGGAGCAAATAATTATACTTCATGGAGCTTCTCCATGAAAAATCTCCTAATAGTGTGCGACCTTTGGGGCTTTATCGAAAATCCCGAAGAAAGAAGAAGAATTGCACTCGGCGAACAAATATTCAAGCAGATGGATGCTAAGGCTAGAGCAAAAATTTGTCTTTCTGTAGCCAAAACTGTGTATCCAGTAGTAATGACAACTACGTCAGCTTCTTCCACATGGAAAAAACTGCAAGAAACTTATGCCGATAGTAGTTTACTACGTCGGCTTCACCTACTTCGCAAGCTATTCAATTGCAAACTAGTTTCGCATCAATCAATGGAATCATATGTCAACGAGATCAGAGGTATACAACAACAACTTATAGAAATAAGCAGTGCAGTCGATGATGACTTCTTAGCAGTCGTAATGTTGACTGGTCTACCGGATGAGTACAATCCTATGGTCATGGCTATTGAAAACTCCGGAACCAAAATCAACTCAGACTCAGTGGCATCAATTCTCCTGAAGGAAGACCTACGCCGTATGACTCCATCGGGGGATAATAGTTCTGCTTTATCTACAAAATCTTTACCACCTCGTTGTAAATATTGTAAGAAATTTGGTCATCTTATAACTGAATGTAGAAGGAGAAAGGGTAAAAAAACATCAAGTGTCAATCAATCTACAAATTATATAACAGATATTACACTTTTATCATGTTTTAATACACATTCTCATAATCATTCATCATCATCCACATGGTATATTGATTCTGGTGCTACTTCTCATATGTGCAATAACAAAGACATGTTTAGGGATCTCACCCGTCTGTCAAGTAGTGTTACTGTCGCTAATAATGAGAAAATATCAAGCGAAGGTAAAGGCACAGTTGCATTAAACGTTTCTAATAATATACACTCAATTTCTAATGTTTTATATGTCCCTAAATTAGCAGCTAATTTACTTTCAGTTGCTAGCTTAGTACAAAAAGGCTTTGTCGTTGTTTTTTCTCCAAAAGGTGCCAACGTTCTTCAAAAAGATGGATGTAAAGTGTCAGGTACAGTAGTAGCTACAGCATCCAATTATAAAGGTATGTATAAGCTAAATATATCTGAAAATCAGCCACAAGCACATTTGACAAACAATATTATTAATAATGCGTCATTGTGGCATAGACGCCTCGGACATTTAAATGTCAAATCGATGAACATTTTAAAAAGCAAAGCTATGGGCATAAACTATTCTGACAAATTGAACGAAACATGTATACCGTGTCTTCAAGGGAAATTAGCAAAACGGTCTTTTTCACAGTCTGAAAGTAGGTCTAATACCAAGTTAGAATTAATTCATTCTGATTTATGTGGTCCAATGAGCAAACATTCATGGGGCGGAGCATTATATTTACTTACTTTTACTGACGATTTTACTAGAAAAACTTTTGGATATCTTTTAAAAAACAAGACTGAAGTTTTTTCTAAATTTGTTCAATTTAAATGTTTGGTTGAAAATCAAACAGGTCTAAAAATTAAAATATTACGTTCAGATAATGGTAGAGAATATGTCAATCGCGAAATGGTTTCTTTCATGAGGAATAATGGAATTATTCATCAAACATCTGTTCCATATAATCCTCAGCAAAATGGTGTCGCTGAAAGGGCAAACAGAACCATTATTGAAAAAGCGCGTTCAATGCTTCAAGATTCAAATCTACCAAAAGCATATTGGGGTGAAGCTGTTAATACAGCAATCTATTTAAAAAATATAACGCCTACACAAGCTTTACAATTTAAAATCCCTGATGTATTGTGGTATGGTAAACACCTTGATCTTTCTCATCTGCGAGTCTTTGGTTGTGAAGCTCATGCACTTATTCCTAAGGAAACGCGCACAAAGCTAGCGCCGAAAACACGAACCTGTATATTTGTAGGTTACTCCAGTGAGAGCAAAGGATATCGTCTTGTAGATATTCGGAATCCTAAAACAGTTATAGTAGCAAGAGACGTTGTTTTTATTGAAAATAAATCACCTATATCTGTTTCAGACCCTAATGTAACTTCCGATAATATTTTATTTCAAGACAAAGTCCAGGTCAAATTTGATAATACACCACTATCAACATCACAACCAGCCATATCTCCGCAACTCATTCCTGATCTAACCTCAAGTCAATCTGAAGTTTTAGTAAGACCTGTCATTCTTCCTGATGTTTCAGAACCTGAAGTTCAAGGAGAACTCACTGCTAGTCCAGCGGAACCTCCAACTGAAGAACCTGTAACATCTGAGAATATTGTTACTGAAACCAGATATCCACAAAGAGAGCATCATGCACCCATAAGGTTTCCTTATACAAATGATTCTGTATCATATATGATATCGAGTCAGGACGAGCCTGAAACCTATAAGCAAGCCATTGAAGATGTGTACAAAAAAGAATGGAACGAAGCTATGAAAGCTGAGTATGATTCGTTATTAAAACACGGAACATGGACTCTAGTGGATCGACCTAAAGATAGGAAAACTATTAAAAGTAAATGGGTATACAAAATCAAAAAGAACACTAGCGGAGAAACAGTCAAATTTAAAGCAAGGCTAGTTGCCAAAGGGTTTACTCAAGTCTATGGCATAGACTATAATGAAACATTCTCTCCAGTTACAAGATTATCAACCATTAGATTGTTGATTGCTTTTGCAGTTCAATTAAATTTACAAATTGACCATCTTGATGTAGAGACTGCATTCCTAAACGGTGATCTTGAAGAGCAGATTTTTATGGAACAACCAGAAGGTTTTGTAAGTGATTCTACAAAAGTTTGCCAATTAAGAAAATCACTATATGGTTTGAAACAAGCTCCACGCCAATGGAACAAAAAGGTTTCAGAAGCTATGCAGAGTTTCTCAATGAAACAAGCATCATGTGAACATTGTGTTTATTTTAAAAAACATGACAAAGATATTTTGATCGTTGCAGTATTTGTTGATGATTTTTTTGTTCTATCAAGTAACGCCCAATTGAAGGAAAACTTCAAAAACCAATTAGAACAAAACTTTGTCGTTAAAGACCTAGGGTCTCTCAGAGATTGTCTGGGCATGAGAGTTTCAGCAAGTAATGACAAAATTACTCTCGACCAAACACATTATATTGAAAAAATAATACAAAAGTTTGGTTTGAGCGATGCGATTCCCATATTAACACCAATGGAACCAGGTGTAAAATTAACATTGCCTGAAGAAGAAAAGGAACGCACAGATTTACCATATTAGCAGCTTATCGGTTCATTGATGTATATTTCAATCGGCACAAGACCAGATATATCCCATACTGTCTCCTATTTAAGCCAATTTAATACACATCACGGGGAGGCACATTGGAAAGCTGCAAAAAGGGTAGTTAGGTATCTTAAGGCTACCAAAGACCTTAAGTTAACATATACAAAAAATTGTCAATCTTATCCTGTAGGTTTTACAGACGCAGATTACGGCAGCAACCTAATTGACAGACGGTCATACACAGGATATGCTTTTCTGATGAGTGGCGCTGCTATTTCATGGGAAGCAAAAAAACAACGTACCGTTGCTTTGTCTACAACAGAAGCGGAATATATGGCACTGGGAGAAGCGTGCAAAGAAGCAATATACCTCAGATCACTAATTCATGAGATTTTTGCTGTAGATAGGCCCATTGTCATCCATTCTGATAATCAAAGCTCACTCAAGCTCACACAGAACGATACATATCATGCTCGCACCAAACATATCGACATACGTCATCACTTCGTTCGCGAGTCATTAGCCAATGATAACATTGCAATTAAGTACATCAACACTAATCATATGACAGCAGACATCTTAACTAAACCATTAAATAAAATAAAACATTGTAAATTTTCTACAGCATTAGGTTTATTTTCTTAGTTAAGTTTCTTCAGTTATATTATATTAGTGTTATTTATTAATCATTGTTATGTTTAAACTACAGGGTGATTAAATTACGGGGAGGTATTGTACCATGATACTAATTCAGAGCACCCTGGTAGTTAATTATTTTTATATGTCTATTTGATGTACATAATGTCTTTATTCTTTTGTTATTCTTCTGTTTGTGTCTTTCGCCAAATATACACCAGTTTATAGAACTCTCAATATTTCTATTTATTTCAACAATTTCTAAGTTCTGTAAACTGGTGTATATTTGGCGAACGACACAAACAGAAGAATAACAAAAGAATAAAGACATTATGTACATCAAATAGACATATAAAAATAATTAACTGCCAGGGTGCTCTGAATTATAATCATGGTACAATACCTCCCCGTAATTTAATCACCCTGTATTTTAAACATAACAATGATTAATACACTAATATAACTGAAGAAACTTAACTAAGATAATAAACCTAATGCTGTAGAAAATTTACAATGTTTTATTTTATTTAATGGTTTAGTTAAGATGTCTGCTGTCATATGATTAGTGCTGATGTACTTAAATAAACACCAGCCAAATATACACCAGCTTACAGAACTTAGAAATATTTCTATTTATTTCAACAAGATTTTTGCTTTTATAAGCCTCTAGGGCTAATAAAAATCAAACAGGAACTAAGCTAAAAATCGTCTTTTAACTACAATTAATCTGGATTAACAAAAAACTGTTTCACATCCGAGAATTGGAAGATTGTGGCACATGTGTAGACCATCCTGTAGTATGTGTAGCCACCTTGTAATGCATGTTAGTGCACGTACTAGCAATATGCAAAACTACCTTTATTGTCTCCCCCTTTTATGAAGTCATTATATCGGCCGTCACACAGGAAATGTACCCTCTACCACTTTCATTACCACTTCAGGCTCTTATATATATATAGAGGTAATAAATGAATAAAAGTTACTAATAGCAATAATTATTGATAACAATTGCAATGACAAAGCGACCCAACCAAAAATCCTACCCATGTTAACATAGTCATATAAATACAAATCAAACCTTCAAAATTGTATAAATATTTACAAATATTTTGATCAGCAAAATTAAATGGAACTTTCAACAAAATCTCTTAACCGGTGTTTCGGCATCGAATTGTCAGAAGGTTTATTTAAGGCTCGTCAAATATTAAAAACGTTATCTGCGGCGTTAAAGTTTATTTTCTTCACAGTAACTGGGTTCAGCATAATCATCGCTACGATTCGAAGATTTCGTGTTCATATAAAGTTGGTCTGTAAAGTCGTTTGCATAAAGATTGTCTTGATTTGACGATTCTGGGAGAATCTTATTGGATATACACGCATATTGTGGTTCAGTATCTCGGAATAATTTCTTATCGGTGGATGTTGAATAAATTTCCGCGTACGTGATTTCTTCGACTATTCTCTCTTTCTTACGTTGACTTTTCGGTAAAACAGAAGAGTAAAGTGGTATATTTGCATCTTTTTTTCTTTGGCTCTTAGGTATCGGCTTGGCGTAGAGATCTTCAGCGCCATTCGTTGGCTGTACGTAGGGCACTGCATACGTTTCGTGGTCAGGGCTTCGTAAGTACATATAAGGTGGTATCTGACAGTCCACTGGAGATAAATACGTGTCTTCTAGCGTGGCGTTCTTGGGAAACGGCGGAGACGCTTCGTTGCTTAAATTTTCGTACGTCATATTATTTCTTTCCTGTGTAACACAACGAAATTTATTTATTCTCATCACAAACTTTAATGCGCCCTATGTACCCCTAGGTTGCATAAAAATTTGTGCACACGCTCAGAGTTCTCAGTCAGTCAAGAACGACATGACAAATTTGCTAATGCAACGAATCGCTAAATGAAAAAATACACTTTTTCATTTAGCGATTTGATTGCGATTATAGAAATGCATCCGGTCTATGCCCTCTCAAAGTCAAAGTCAAAATATTTTTATTTAAATAGACAAGTTCATTTAAATCGTCACAACAGGGAATATGTATGAGAAAAATAAATAAATGTAATTTAAGGTATAGAACCAGTAATAGCGATAACTTGTTATTAATCGGGTATTTGAAAATTGTCCCAGTTATAGAAATTATTTATTATATTAATAATATAAATGAGTCAAATTCAAAATATCTTTATTTAAATATACTCATTTACTAAGTTCTATTTATCGTCATAACAGGGAATAAGTATGAGAAAAATAAACAATTGTAATTATAGGTAATAGTGATAAATTTAAGTGTGTATTAACCGGGTATTTACAAATTGTCCCAGTTATAGAATCTAAATATGTACTAAATAAATTGTTAGTTTCAATTTTGAAATAATATTTATTTTAAAATTGAAACACACTTGTATGCATATTCACAATTAACCCTATCACCGCTGCGCGCGAATTAGTAGCTGCAGAAAAGAAGCGATGCAAGAAACTCGCAGCCTTTAGTATTTGTAATGAGATTTACAAATTACCTATGTCATTATATATTATTAATACAAACATATTTTTTTTACAGTGCGATATTTAATACATTGGTATGCGTCGTCATTTCTGTCCTGCCCTCTGAATACCTTTGCCTTCAGCGGAGTAGTTGACTTGCAGCCAAGATATAATAGATGGTAGTACTACAGAAGACCGTGTTCCAGCATCCAGTGTAATAAAACATAGTATATTAAACTTGAATGAACATACCTTTATCTTTTCTTGCTTAATAGATTTTGTTACTTTTAAGATAACAATCAGAAGTAGTATGATGACAATTACTCCAAGTCCTATGAACGCCCAGTTCAGAATGTTATTACCATCTGAAACCAAACAACCAACAGGGTCTTAAGACAAAACTTATTGAGTATTTTTCAGTTTAAACCAATAACCATATTAAAGAAGACGTCCTTTGTATTTTTTATTTGATATTCAGTTCCGAGACGACAATAGAACGTTATAACTTTATCTTTGACCTTCACCTCACCTGATGGTAAGTGATGATAAAACAGAAGATGGAACCAAACTACACCTAGATTCCTCAACCACAGAGGAACTAGCTATCGTAAGATACCAGACTACCAGAACAACAATTTTGTTAACATTATTGTTATGGCTACAGGTCATGGTGGTAACTGGCAAGCGGATTGAAAAAGCCCAACCAACAAATATTTGTATGAAGTAATGCCAATACATGTTGTACCAATGTTTCATTAAATGTCGCATTATCATCTCTTTACTAGAGATAAATGACAAGGTGTTAATAATTAACAGTATGTCGCATAATATGGTTTGCATAACAATTTGGTACGTATAATTTTACTGTCTCCACGGCAGCATCACAAAGAGATTTAGCGAATCATTTCTATGTAGTAGAGGGTAGAATTCTTTACGGAGGGTAGAAGGCACTTTTTGGTGTCGTCAAGGTGAAAGTGAGGAAGGAAGTGTTCTTAAGGAGTGTTATAAGGAGTGTTCTTGATATAAATTTTTTATTTTGTGTTTGTAGTTATGCAAAATTAATATTTAAAAAGTGCTGGACCTAAAATTATATCATTGCCTATTTTGGTGCTAGTTTCACAGAAGAGATTAGTTAACTTTGATATGTTGCCACATTCTGCTATTCGCTCTTCGTGTTGCCATACTTTTCACGCAGAATCAAGCGGTGAGATAACGGGTTATGTTTCATGCTGCATTAGTTGCATATGGATCTTTCTATTGCTTATCGTGAGGCAGAGTCGAATTTTTTATAAAGAAGAAATTAAATACAAACTAGAACCTGAGTTACAAGTTGTTGCGGCGTTATAAAAACGTTTGTAAGATTATCAAGGCGTGGCAAATCCTAAGTTCTAAAATAAAAAGTCTTTTCGCATATAGTAGGTATAAACTTGTAATAAAATATCTTTGGCTGTACTATTTGTTTCTGGCTGGTTTTCATGACATTAAAAAGGTGACATTTGAAAAAAGAATCAAATTAGAAAAATTTTGTTTCCTAATATTGTTCATTTGTTTTTCTTTCTGACAAAACGAGCGAATTGAATGAAGAAATTAGATATATTTAAAATTTTATTACAAAAATGCAAAGCAAGCAACGAAAAGAATTTGTGACGTCTATGGACCTAATGTAGTGTCAGTAAGAGTAGCAAAAAGTTGGTTTAAGCGTTTTAAATCCGGTAATTTTGATGTCAATGATGCACCTCACTCTGATCGTCTTGTTACGAAAAATAACGCTATTTTTGAAAGAGTGGAGCATGATCAGCAGTTACAACATAGCTGAAGAACTGACCACACAACAGTTTTGACCCATTTGAAAAAAGGTGTATGTGAATATTTGGGTGCCACACGAGCTCACTGAAAGAAACCTAAGGACCCTTGTACTCATTTGCGTTTCTTTATTGAGATGTAATGAAACGGAACCGTTTTTGAACAGATGAAAAGTGGATCACGTATGGCAAGAACGTGCGAAAAAGGTCGTGGTCAAAGGTCGCTCAGGCTTCACAGACTGTGGCAAATACTGGGATAACTTGCAATCAGGTGATGCTGTGTCTATGGTGGGATTAGAAGGGTATTTTTCAATATGAGCAGAACCATCGATTCAGATCTCTACTGCCAAAAACTGATGAGATCAAAGCAAGAAGTTGAGAGAAAGCGGAGTTGATTAATAGAAAGGGTGTGGTCTTTCATCACGATAACGCTAGACCACATACGTCTTAGCCACTCAGCAAAAATTAACACCTTCCAGCGAAACTCTCTTAAGTTTCGCTGGGAGGGCCTTCAGATTTCCACCTGTTTTGGTCTCGTCAGTGTCAGTTTAACATCAAGGAAAGTCTGCCAAAACTATTTGTTACGTGTTTTTTTATCAGAAGTTTCAAAATTTCTACAGCAACGGGATTATGTCTCTACCTACAAGATGGCAGAAAGTTTACGAGCAATATTGCACATATATACTGTCATTTAATGTAAATTAATAACTTAACGAAAAAAAGTCTTGGATTTTCTTATAAAATGCGAAGAAACTTTTTCCCAGACTTATTATATTAATATTGCTGTAAAGAAATTCTCAAATAATTTTTGATGTAATTCGTGGTTTGTGTTGTTGTTGGTGAAATGAAACATATGCAATATCTACACGATCTACATGTAGATAATTAAAAGATGTTCTCTATTTTTAAACCCAAATAAAAAGAAGAAAAAAAAGCACTCACCTTTCGAGTTCTCTTCATCCATATCGTTTTCCATCATTTTATCATTGACATTTGGTTCCACTGAAATGAAATTCGTATTAATATCTTTAAAATATCTTCCTTGTCAATCTTTAGTATTGGAACTCTGAACAGCCTATTATTTTTCGCACTTATTATCTAGCCTAAATTAAGTCACACGAACAGACGAAAAGTTCTTAGTTATCTTAATTTTTATTATTATCAGCAGCCTATAAAGGTTCTGAGACTAGGAACATCCAGCCTTCATAGGAGAAAAAGTGAGGAGGTCGGTTATTACCACCACCGATGGCCCAGTGGTGATTGCTTTTAGTTCAACAATTAAAAAAAATAATTTACCTGAAGTGGACTTCTGTTCATTGTGAATTACATATTTAGTTGCTCTATCTAATAGGTCTTTTCCATTTTCGGAGTAGACCTCACACGATACTTTAACTCTTTCATTTGAGAAGAACATATTATATTTTCCAGTTACTATGTTAAAAGTACTATTGTGTTTTATCGTATTGATGGCGGCAACCTCTTCTTTACGTTGTTCTGAAAAATAATGACACAATTTGAAAATATGTAGTAGTCGGCAGAGAGGCTCCTGCCTTTTCCAAATATATTATTAATAAATCTTATTTTATGAGATCCAAACGCAAAAATTACGTAATAAGTGTAAATTTTTGTAACAAAATCTATCAGGATATATGAACCAAGACCCAATGTCCTCAGGATCAAATTTTAAGCACAAAAGACAGATTTTGAGAAACATTCACCTGGTATTTCGAGAAATATTTTGGCTTCGCTTCGAATTGGTTTCGTACAATTAAACTGCAAAGCACCTCCATACTCAAATTCTGTTGGGAACACGTCAAGAACAGCAGATTCTGAAAAAGAAGATGATGCAGATTATTCTACCTCTACCTTTTTTATTATGAGATACTCCACACCAGGAGTATGCCATATTTCAGTTCATATCTTCTGTATCATAGCTTATATCTAAACAATCTATGTATAAGTTATTAAGTATGGGGCTTCTGATATTTATTAAATGACTGAATAATATTTTAATTAATCAATTTTGAAATGGCGCCCTAACATCTATATTTTGGGCAATATATCAATATAAAAAGACGTGTATATTTTTGGTATTAATTTAACATTAATAAGCTCTTCATTTGAACTATCATCATATCAGCTAAGAGGCGCTCACTGCTGGATACAGGCTGTTGGACTGCACGCATCCAGCGACTTCCCGCGAACTCTTACAGACTCTACTACCGATTCAGCAAATACCTATGCCTTCCATGATCTTATAATGCGGATGTACAGTACGTTCTCGTACAGTATAAGTTTCAATGTAATCCATCCATCTCGATCGTGTTTGTCGTCAGCTGTCTAACTGTATAAAGCGACAGCATCGCCTCTTTTTGACATTTTATAAAATTTCCAACCGACTTAAAAAACCGATAAGATTCTCAATTCGACTGTAAGTTTTTTATATATTTGTATTACTTAATAAATTTTTACTGAGTGTGCCGTTTTGGACGATTCTTTTTATATTAGTAAGTTTATTAATTTAAGAACAAAAGATCCCATTGGGTCGACGTGCTCCGGGAGTTATCCTGGCCCTAAATCAAGATATATTCGTAAGTTAGTACATGCTGTGTGGCCGCTATATGATTATATTATTACTACTGATACTTATAGTTTTGTTCTGATTCTTAATGTTACTAAATGCTTGTGTAAGGTCGTGGTTTGTGTTTGGACAGTTAAATTATTTCTATGCTATTATAATACGAACTTAAATTGGATTATTTTTGTCATATTAAGTGTTTTTTGTTAATGGATTGATTGGCTGAATGCTACTACGATTTAACCTTACACTAGGGGACTCAACGTAAAGTAACAGCCTTCACCTGTTATGTCCAGTGTTGAATGGCATACGAAAAGAGGCAGTATATCCAGAGTAGTTACCAGGGCATGACGGAAAAATGTAAGAGTGAATCAAAATCATAAAATTACTCACACTCTCTAAGTAACGTTTATATAACTTACCTAACCTATAGAGTAAGAGCAAGAGAGCCGGATCGAGAGAGTCAACTACACCTCAATTAGTCGCATTACTGGTAAAATCAAATGTTATATTCGTACTAGAACTAAAAAACGTATAAATACAGTTGGTAGGCCTCGCCTCAATAGAACGGATTCTAGTTTCATAACATATATGTCATAATTGAAGATCCAAAATCAGTTGTAGTGTTTATCATGTCCATTTCTAGATGACAAGAAAGATATACAAACGTAATTGGAATTAAACTAAAACGAAGTAATTAAACTAAAGTGCAATTTAATGCACTTTTTCCCGATAGTTATTAAGCCGAGAGCAAACCGTCAGATCGTGTACTGTACTCCTAGTATGAATTTCAATCGATTTGAACCGTTTCGATCGTGTTCGCCGTCAGCCATCAAATTGTATCAAACGAGAGATCTGATGGAACGCACCGTTTGCACTGTTTAGTTGAATCATGTTCGGTCTCGTTGATCGACCATTTACAGACGGTTTACAATTTAGTTGAAGCAAAGATACGAACTCCCTTAGGTTTATTCATAAATCGACTACATAGCTATATGTCTTTAATTCTCTACTGATGGTAAAGTATTTCCTCTGATCTGCAACCTTCTGTTGCTGGGTCGTAAGTGACTTACCTCTGGCGTTATCGTTAACTTTTAATCGTTTTGTTTCCCCAGAATTACTACCTGAAAATTAAAAATTGTAATCGTAAAGATTGGCAAAATAGGCAAACTCTGGATTCAGACGATGGTGGAAATTAGTTTTTTTTTAAATAAAAAGCTGATGATAAGCAGCAGCGGAGACCATTTATGAAGATGGCTAGATACCCCCACCTTTCACACCTCTTTTGAAGAAACCCATGTTGTATGGAGGGAATACGTGTGCCAGTAAGGAATACCTCGCTTAGTACTCATAAAGCAAAAGTTTTTGCCCCAAAAACCATCCTTGTCAACAATAACCTTAATAAAGATGATTAATGATGACATCATCTGTACTTTGATTAAGGTATAATTTGGGAAACTACTGTTATGTTATCTTTGCGACAATTTTAAACAAATATCTTATTAATAAGTGAAATCCATTCATTTATTCAGATTTCTCGAAACAGCATGATGTTAGCCATGTAGTAGAAAGCTTTAGATGTGCGATGAAAGCTAGTTCAGCATGGGATATACTGCCCCAACCACCTCTCGCTTATTGAGTTTGAAGTCAAAGTCAAAGTCAAAGTATCTTTATTTAAATAGTCTCATTTACTAAGTTCTTTTAAATCGTCATAACAGGGAATATGTATGAGAGAAAATAAATAAATGTAATTAAAGGTAATAGTGATAACTTTAAGTGGTTATTAACCGGGCATTTGCAAATTGTCCCAGTTATAGAATTTAATTATGTATTAAATAAATTATTTGATTAATAAAATTATAACTAAAGGAAGATCTTCCAGGCTCTTTTTCAAGTGAGAGAATGCTAAATAAGCAGACGCCCTCCTGGTTAAGTGGTTACGGTCGCTTATAGACAACACCAATATAAAAGCATCACTTCTTACTGCCCGCGCGCTGACATTCCAGGGACAAACTTTTGTCTCCAGAACGTCAGTTCGTCGTTAATGCTCTGTAACTTTAAAAAATATTCTTGGAATTCACACTATACCTATAAAACTAAAATGTAGTAACTACTTGTTAAAAACTCTTGCCCGCAATGCATTGCTATTAAGAAGAACAAATACAATTTTATTACTAAGTATGCACCACATGTCAATGGGTCTCATTTCTACCCATCATTCCCTTTTATATATTCTTTGTTCTACACATGCATAATTATAATGAAATGTTTTATTTACAAAGAAAAGATCAGGGGATTTACTTTTATTCCCCGAATCAAAACGAAACTTCGAAAGAGATCCTACTCTAATTCATTTTCGGATACTCAGACGAATTTCGTTGAGTCGAATGAGTTACATGAAGTGAGTTCTTTTAGTGTCAGTTACTGGTAATTACGGTCAATACTTTGACTTAAAAAATTATCAATATTCTACTTCACTTTATTTTATATTTCGATTAAAATATGGCTTTCTAAGATTATTTGGTTATAATAGTATAATTTTCAAGCAGGTGAGCTTACCTCACAAATAGGTTTTATTTAATTATTCTTTCTTCATAGCACAAAAAAAACAGCTGGAGAATTACCGTACTTTGACGTATTGTGACAGCCCCCTAATTATATAACTCTGAATCTAACGCTGCCGCTTTCAATTTGACGTACACTATATTTTGATTGTCCCGTAACTGTTTATTATTGTGACGTTTCGCTTTAGTGAGCAGTAATGGTTTTGAAAACGAAAACTATCGTAATTAATATGAAGTTACATAATAATGTCCCGGTCTATTAAACAGAGTATGATTTCTCTAATACAGGTAGTCTATGTACACGTAATTGAATATTTAATTTAAATAATTAAAGTCAATTATGGTATCCAGTTTGCCTATTTTAACAATCTTTACGATATAGTTTAATTTAAAGATAACATAAAAACGTATATACACATATATATTTATACTTTTTTATGTAATATATCATAGAATAATAAAATATACAATAGATTAAGATGAAATGATATTTGAGTTTTCAATAGAAAGCATACAATAAAGAGCCTGTCGTTTACGTCGCCAACAAATCTTAGTTTTACTTATTAACGTTTAACTCTTTTGACCCATAGTGTTCTTTAGTTAACAAACTCAAGTATAGTAACCCTAGTGTGAGTTTCAATCGTATTGAAACGGTTCGATCATGTTTGTCGTCAACTGTCATATTGGAAATAACAGCAGCGCCTCCGTTATGAAGTATTGGAAATGCGATCTGAACGCAACTACAATCGAAACGTCTTAATAGGATTGAATAGTTTAAATTTAACAGTCTCTAGCGTGTTTGCAATCAGCTGTCGTATCGCATAAGAAGACAGCAGCGACTCTGTCGTAAGTTTTGGTAACTACTTTTTATTTTTAACTACGATCGAAGTCAAATTTGTACTCAATTCGATTAAAAGATGTACTAAGAGTCGAGACAAACTCTTCGAATCGAACCGTTCAATCAAAATTATAGTAACTTATAAAAGCGATTTCTTTAATTTGTGCAATAATTAAAGCAAATTGTATGTCAGGTTCATCTAAATATAGTTAGTATAACATTATTAAATAACACTATTATGAAATATTTAGATACATAGCAATAATTAATAAGAAAACTCACTTACTTACCGATAAAAATCAAAATGAAATAACAATAGTTAAACTGAACCGTTTCTTGCATACTGACAATGTGATATTTAGCGAATTACAATTAAATGGCGTTATATGAAAATGCGATTGTTGAGTCATGTTATTATCGGAATAATGTCATCGTTACACGAACTCTGCTGAACGCAAAGGGGACAATTCTGAAGGACGATTGACAAAATCGTATGAAACGAGACATCGGCCAACTTTCATAGCTATTTTTTAATATATTGTGTCATGAATCAAACAGCAATAGATTTGTACAGTCACTATTAACAAATAACAACACCAAATGACCTAAAGATAAGACACATGTTTAAAATATCTGCTAAATCATGTTATTCTTTTATAAATGCGAAAGAAACTGTTACTGTGACGCTTTCACACTTAAATCACTAAAGTAATTTTGATGATATCAGGTACAGACTAAAGCCTGGGAAAGGATATAGGCTACTTTTTTAATTTTTGTGCCAGGGATGGTAAAACAAAAACGTAGTTATTATAAATGTTTCTAAAATCTATTAACTGTAAACACTGCATTTGGTATTTGTATTTGTAAATAAGTAATATTAAATAAATTTGAAATGTTGTTCAATTAAATTTTGAAACAATTTGAGAAATATTTATTTAGTAAAATGTTCCCTATGTATTTCTCTTTTGAATTGCCTGGTGTACTATACAGATATCCTCTTCTATTCTATTCAATGTTCAACTGTTTCACGCGGTCGGAGCCGCAGGGAATATATATAAATGATAGCCAGAAAGGACTCATTGACACGCGATGTATAGTTAATTTGTGAATATCGTTCCCAACGTAAGTAAACTGATTTGGTTTCTTAACATTTTTCTAAAAATATCTTCAAATTATATCCCTTTTATACTAACCATCAAAACAAGGAATACAGACGGGGAAAACGCATTTAATAATTAAATTGATTTAATACTCAGGATTATCCTTGTGCAATAAATTAATTGGATGTCCCAAAATAACGTTACCACACAGAATATTATTGATAAAAGCATTTTTAAATCCTTCCTCATTTTATTTTGCTTGAAGACTTTTTATAAGTTTTTATAATTTTATCATCATTTATCAAAATACATTTAAATCAAACAATTTTCAATGTCAATATATTGACTTTTGTAAAAAAATGAAAAAATATTATAAATCAATGACAGTGTTCTGTACTTAATATAAATTATTATCAAAAATAGTTTAAATGAATGTTTTGTACCTTAAAATGGATATAAAATATATTTGAATGCCTAAATAAAAAGGGTACCATAATGATAATTTAATATATGAAGCTTTATCATCAATTCCTGTGAAGGTTGGAAACTCTTCACGGCAAGTAGTTGACAGCATAGACCAGAAAGAGGTCAAGTGACGATGCCACTCAGCTGGGCAGAGTTGGAGAAGCGTCTCATACGAAAGTCTTAAATATGAGTGTTGGAGTACGGAGCACTGACGCCCGTTAGGCCCCGCTAGGCCCCGTACCTAGAAACACAGCGTTGCTAGGCCTCCCACAACGCTTTGGACATCGTTAGGGTAGGCCTACGTCCACCTGTGCACATCTCTCGGCTGATACGATGATGACGATATCTTAACTTGATTCATTTCTAAAATGGTGTATATAAACAGCGTGTGTGTAAACCGTTTACATTTTTACAGGATATATTTTTCATATTAAATCTTTGAATGCAGTTTAAATTATTTTTGAAAATAATGGAATGTTTTCTTTCAGGTAAATTTGCCATCAACAATATTTTCCTCCAATCACGGCCTTTTTTCCAACCGATATATAACCAGATTATTAGGGAGCTAACCACGATAAATAGCTGTTGTATTATAATTTAGTTACTTACTAATCAAAAGTAGTAAAGAAAATAAAAATCTTAAATCGAATACTCACTGACAATCGGCTTCAGTTTGAATTCAACATTGGTGGTATATACTTCATTATGAGTGTTCGTATAAATGCATTTTAGCGTTCTTTCATTATCTAATTCTGTCAGTCGCAGATACCTGTATATGTCATTATTTGTATTTCTTTCTGTGTCGCAAGAAGTCTGACCTGTAAAAAAATATGCAATTTAGGATAGGATAATGTTTTTCACACATTAGTCTGCGTATTAAGTGTGGCCTTTGGAGTACACTGATCATTTAACACATCATATGTAACCTTGATGGGCTAGTTGGGAAAAGAATGGGTCTCGTTCGTCTGGACTGCCTCACACCCGAAGACTGCTGACTCCAACCGTACTTAGCACGTACATCCTGGATGTACGTATTTCAAAACAGCAGGTACTAGGATTAGAGAAGCACAAAAGATCCCATTGGGTCGAAGTGCTCTGGGAGTTTATTCTGGCTTAAGGGCCTAATATGAGACGTGTATTAATATTTCTTCGGAGACAGTATGAATCTGCGTAACTAGCATAATTACAACTAAAAATTGTTAGATATGATAATATCTTTGTGCAGTATGTGCAGGTAACAAATAAATTATCTCATCTAATATAAATTACTATTATTTATATGATTAGAATTTAATAAAAAAGTAGAAAAACTAGTACCATATATGTATTTCAATCAGTGACTAACAGACAGGCAAGTCTACAATACCGACGATCACCCATCTAGCTTTAAATTTCGAGTCATTTGCTGAGCTTAATATTAAAAAAATATATACATGGACTATGGTAGGTTCGCGGATTGGCATTAATTAAGTAGTGAGGCGCGCGTCATTTTAACTTATACTTAATTAAAAGGGGATAAAATCTACCTGTAGGTGCGCTGCCTAGAGCGCAATAGTCCCAATGTAATGTGCCTTCACTGTCTTTAACACAATTTACGTTAATTAAGTCTTCTAAGTTGTATTCGTATAAATAAGTATTCGTCAGGTTCGATAAAAGAGTCAGTGCTGCGTTATTAATTTTAATTGTTGGTGCACCTGTAAAGGAGAAGAAGATTTAAATGTTTACAAGGAACACGAGTATGCGGTTATTATTAGTGACTCGATGCCGCATGGCTAGGCCTTGCTCGTGGATTCAGTGACGACTGGTGATGATTTCCACTGTACAGATATAATATACACATAATAACACATTTTTTTGGTCGGTGAAAGGACTTATTCTAAGCGCCCCTGGCTACCACCATTTTACCTGTTTGTAAACACATTGTTTTACAGCAGTTGAGAAATGAGTCGTTTGGGTGTGAGAGAGATTTTGGGTGTAGCACGCTTCCATTTTCGGCTTTATCATCACTCACCATCAGAAGATCGTTATAATTACGTTAGTTAGAGCGCCCTGGTTTCGATTACATAAATGGTAAGGCTTGGTAAGGCTTAGTAATATAGGCAGCTAAAGCGTGGAATTCATTGTCGCATATGGACTCCTAGTGCTTACCATCAGGCGGTGTCGTGTATGTGCTTGTTGTATACAAAACAATAACAATAACAAAAGGATAACATTTATTAGTATATTACAAAGAACTTCATTATACTTACGGTTCATCTCCAATCGGAATATTATCTTTAGTTCGGTACGCATATTCAATGCTGTTGTATATATACATGTTAAGTAATTATTGTTGTTTTCCTTTGTGAGCATCTTTTTATATATGTGCAGGTTTCGTCCATTAGGATATGTCACATTATAGCACTTTGTAATTTTACCTGCAATAATTATTACGGATAAAATTCTGTCCGGGGGGTAGAGGTGGAATATGGCTAGCATTATCACTTAACGCAATTTCAACAATTTTAATAGCAATGTGTTTCATCTGATGTGATATGTAAAAGAATGGCCTACATCCTACAAAGTAATAAATAAACTGACACATTAAAATCAACATGTAATGTGAAGAAATTGGTATAAATACCATTTGAAACAATATTCCGTTAGTTTTTGTACTTTTTGTACTAAGAACTGTCATACAAAAATGTCTCCCTGATATTTTGTTTTATAAAAAGCATAGCAATTGACTCGATACCGCTTTGTGGTAAGTAAGAGTCCATATGTGAAGATAACTAGTGCACCATGCGACACCAGCCACCTCCAAGTTGCTGGCCCCAAAAAGTGCTTATTCACGCCTCTTCTTAGACACGTTATATGAAGGAGGGAATATGTGTGATTCTTTTTAAACATTTGTTAAGACCATGTGGGGCCAGACAGGTATTTAAATATTTGACGATAAAACGTACCATATCTACAATATTTCCAATGTAGCGTGCTGCTTGGTGGTAGAGACTGGCTTTGTACCTTTTCTCTTTTACATTCAAATTGTAGGTTAGAACCATTTCTGTACACATACTCGTATTGCATTAGCTTTGTTGATAGATGGCTCACTTCTTTTGTATTTATATTAGTCACTGTAACGTATAATAGATCTGAAATAAAAAACACGTTTTATAATAGAAACAGCCAATGAGACTGCTCACTATATATACATGGGTTTATCAGATTTTTAATTATGATAAAAAAAAATTAAAAAAATCATAATTAAAAATCTGATAAACCCACGTATATATAATACTATGTATACTATATATTGCAAAGTATTGCTATGACTGATTATTGTATCGGATTTAAGAATTAATCCAATAGTATATATATTATATATGTTAGAATTGCTATACCAATCTGTATCTTCTTATTATTATTACATTGATAAGAAAGACTATGTCCAAACGGAAATTGTGGTATGAAATAGCTGTACCATTCCAGGGATCTTTTTATCTTGTCATTAAAGTTAATACGCCATTGAAAAATCACGAAAAACCTCACCACGGGAAGTTTTTAAAAGTATAGTTATCAAGTTTTGTGTTGATAAATATTTTTTGTGTATACCAGTCAGTATATAGAAATAGGTTTAATTTACATTCCCGCCATCTATCAAAAGTTAAACGATGCAATGGCGGAAGAAACAGACTGTTTTTAATTAGCACGTCAGTTAGATGATATTCCATTCTAAGTTATTAAGATTTTTCTTATTGAGTTCAATGTAATAAAAACGAAGATTAAGTAAAGAAGTAAGTAAAAATAATTATTCATATCAATGAAGATCAAGGGAATTTCTGAATGTAAAAACTTATACTGTTCATTTGTTCGTGGTCATGTGAAGTTTGCTTCTCAAGTTTGGAATCCAATTTACAATATATATATAAATACCGAATTGAGAATTAACAGAAGATATTTTTTTTAATTATGTTTATTTTCGTACTAAATTTAAGTATTATTCATTATTTTAAAGCGATTAATGTGAAAAGCATCTACAACGTCTACAACTGCGCCGAGAGATTGCTGATTTAATTTTTTAACTAAGCTTTGCGTCAGAACGAGTTGTCTGTCCTGAGCTTTCAGAAGTTTTTGGATTTAAGTCGCTTAGATTTAATCCTTTGTTGCATCTTCCGTATAATACATGAAAGTACCGACAAAATGCACATGTCTGGCTTTATTAAACAACCAGGTTAGTATTAATAAAGTACACTTTTACTTAGATTATTTGAATCATTTATATACATTAGGAATTAAAGATTTAATTTAATTTGAGCGATTTTCATACGACATTCTACCTTTTCAAAGGTTAGCAAATTTTCTTACTGAGTTTTCTGTCTTGCATACAGTCCGTACTCACTATTACAAACTCCTTTAATTAATAGTTTGGTTGGAAACTCTTTTTTGTATGAATATTTTAAGTTGTCACTGTCACTCTATAAATTAATATCAGTTCGAATAGAGTCATTATTTTTATTAATTAATAAAATAGCGTCTCACAGTTAATTGCAACGACCTGTGGGACAATCCGTAACACCTACTATTATCTTCAATATAGTGTTTACTTGTGAAGACCTTTAATTGGATTTCTGTTGTATATTTTAGGTTTTAATATTGTTGATAGCTGTTGGTTATCCAATAAAATAAATAATTCAACCAATAAATCCTTTTTTTAGTTTTAGCGAGGCTGTAAGTAAGAGTAATTCATTTTTCTAAGTACACTTGTTATGATAAAAATCGGTCTAGATGCATTTGTTAGAACTGTTGAAATGTGACTCTCAGTCGTCTAGCTAAACTTATCTTTTCAAATATTTAATATATTTCTGTAAGTGTTATTTACATAGATAGATAGATAAAGTCTTTATTTTCATTTCTACATCACACAAAATCCATCCAGACAGTACATAGGTTAAAAGACAAACATTTTATAATACAGGTATCAAAGACCTTTGTGTGCGCTGCAAAAGTGCAAAAGGGTCGCAACTCAGTGACTAATTTTGTTCACATCGGGATGTGAACAAAGCACTGATATTCTGCTACAACCCGAGGGCTTTTTATAATTTAAATTATAGATAGGAAAAATACAATTAAATATTAAACGTGTGTACATTAATATAACTAAGATGTGTGAGATATTAGATAAATAAAATAAGATAAATATTGTGTATTTTTAGATAATAAGAGTTTGTGATAAGTAGTAAGCTACGTAAAAACAATTTGAAACCTGATAGTATAATTAAATGTCTATTAATCAATTAAATGAATACCCAAACGTTGTTGTTGTAAGAGAAATGTTTTAAAATGTTTTTTAAAAGTTATTTAATTTCATTATATTTATTGGCTTAGTAGCTCGAACGCTCTGATTTCAATAACGAAAGGCTGGCCCTGGAAGGGTCAAGCCAATTTGTTACATTAAGCTCTTGGTTGGTTGTTACGGCAATTGCTTTAGTGATTTGATGGTTGGTGACAATGATTTGCAATGTGGGCTGCTGTACCAACCCGAATCGCAAATTACAGCGCTGTGAGTGTTATTTAGCATTCTAAATAACGTTCAGTGGGAACATTTTCCCATTTTGTTAAGGTGAGTACCATTGTTGACGTGCTACAATTATGACTATTCACAGTGTAAGCATGGCGAGGTCATCTAGCGATTCAGATCTTTGATTACTTACATTGCACTTTAACTGTAAACCTTGATTTATCGACAACGTAAAAGTGACCATCATGATATGTTGACACGGGAGCATTGACGCCTCTGCTGCGGAAAAAAGAACACAGCCAATTGCCGTCGGCATCATCCGTAGCTGTTAAACTCTGCAAGAAATGGTAGTTCAGCTAAATCATCGACATTTTCAGCTTTAATATATTATAGTACAACTATTCTTAATAAACCAATACTTACACTTCGAAATATTTTTTTAGTTTGATCGGTTGCTTGGAGGGTCATATTAAATGATGTGTTCGTATTTAAACATCTGTAACGTTAAATCAAATATTTTTAGTGGATAATTTTTAACATATAAACATTATTTTTAATCATAAAATAGTCAGTTATTTACCTCTCTTTCATAACAATTCAAAATGAAAGGGATGGAATAACTTTTAGGAACGTCAAGTAGCGTTTGACTTGTTTTAATCGGCTCGTTTTATGATGAGCATTGAAATAAGGGGAATATACTTATACATCGTCATTTAAGAAACGTTAAATAACATCACTGGTTGTCTCTCTCTTACTGGTTGAATTGTAATGAAAGAGTAGTAATTCATTTACAGATAATTAAGTCGACGTACAACGGAATCGATGTCATGATATTGTAGGCATTTATATGAACTTATATATATATATATTATACCTATATACTTATATATATAGCATTTATATAGCTTATAAATTATAAATGGAAGATTATAATGCAAAATGACTAACTCTTACACCAATTTTATTATAATTTGTATTATATAAGCGAATTATTGTAACAAACGAACGAAGATACCAGTTCGCCACGAGTTGACCAAATACTTTTGACGAACACAAATATTGTCTACATATGTACATTGTACTCGTATCAACCAGTTTTCATTTAGATTGTATATATAAGTTGTTCAAAATAGCTGACAAATTAAATTTATTAATTACGTATCACGCTCATGTCAAAATTTGAAATTTGAAAATGGAATGCAATAGAGAAGAGAAATAAGAAGCAGTAACTTTGTACTCAATTGTTTAAATGTCACTTTCATTTTAACTATTAGTGTGTATACATAAAAAAACCGCAAAATATCCATGTAATGCCATTAAATATTGTTTTGTATATTGTTTGTATGAGGCGGGTATTTTATTGTAAGATCATTTCATTATATTACTGTATCATTAGATTCTCATTTCCATAACATAAACTCGTTATCGTTTTTATTAACATGATATTTCATTTTTAACAGGCTTCAAAAAAGGAGGAATTTCTCAATTTGACTGTATTTTTTGTGTTATTATAAATTTTTTTACTGTGTGTACCCATTTTGATGATTTTTATTATATTATAAAGATGGTGCTTGTCAAATTTAAATTTCAGCAAGATGAGACGAGTGGTTTTTTTGCTCTATTAATGCGAATTTCAGTTACTTTGACGATATTGAAGAACCTCTCGCTTTCCTTATGATACCGTCATCACATATTGTCTTGGTGACAATAGGACCACCTCAGGAGTATATTCTATCGAATAAAAGAAATTCTTGAACATAGCTTCACAATTGAAAGAGATATCATAGAACCTCCTCTTTTTTGAAGTTGGCTAATGACAAAGACCTGTTTGGTTTGTAGAAATTTGATTGTTAATTATCATTTATTTAAATATGTATTGATATATTTTGAGCAGCTACCTTCTTGACTTCCTGATACTTTAATTGACTTTAGTCTGGGTAATTCCATTATATTCTGTATGTATAAAAAATGCTGTTGAAACAATGTTTGATTAATTAAATAAATAAATAATTAACAAAAGTTTTTCCAAATTTAAAACTAGGAATACAGGTACGTCAATATAGAATTTTGTAAGTAATCTTACTCGCATTTATTAATATAATGTCCAGCTTCAAATGTAAACTTAATTATTTGCTGCTCTAGGATCGAGATGACGTCATTGGGCCCCAACTCATTTAAATAGCCAGAAATACGACACTTAACGTGTGAATCTGAAAAATAGAAAAACACATGCAAAAACATATACCTGGCATAGAAAGAACACAAGAATATGATAAGTACAAGATTGAATAATGATTCGAATCCTTATAATATTTACGAATATATGTACGAATATTTGTTCAAGACTCAAGAATGTTTGTATGATTATTTGTTTTTAAAACGCTCAACAAATGACTCGACCTACTGATAAGCACTAGGAGTCCATATGTGGACAGTGCAGCATGCGACACACAGCCCTAGCGACCTTCACCTTGTCGGCCTAAAAGTGCCTACTCTCGTCTCTTTTGAAGGAACCCATGTTGTGTGAAGGAGGGAATATATATAATGTGGTGGATACGTGTAAAACCACGAATAAATATATGGATACCTTTTACGGTATCAGGACGTCATCAACACTGAATTAGGTTTCCTTTCATCATCATATATGACCTCTTTACTGTTCGGTAATTTGTACAAAAAAAATCACTGTGTGTAAAAAATTGCTTTCACTTTACTTACAAGAACAACTTTTGGAGAGATTCATAACGAAGAGAAGTAACGAAAGATAACCACATTTTGAACTCATTATTAACACATAACAACTAGCAATGAAGGTTAGAGACAATACAAGCCAAAATAAGGAAAATGTTTGTACTACGTAATGAGTGTTTGAGTGAATATCTCTTAATAACCTCGATAAGTGATGAATAAATCCCTATATTGTATTATTTTAAAAACAGCAAAGTCAAACTCAAAGTCAAAAATAACTTTATTTAAATAGACTTATTTACTAAGCTCTTTTAAATCGTCACAATATGTATGAGAAAACAAATAAATATAATCATAAAGGCAATACTCATAATTTTACTGGGTATCAACCGGGCATTTACTAATTGTCCCAGTTATAGTATTTAAATATGTACTAAATAAATTGTTAGTTTTAATTTTAAAATAATACTTATTTTAAATTAAAAATGACACTAGTATGCATATTCCCAATTAACCCTACTACCGCTTCGACGAATTAGTAGCTGCAGAGAAGAAGCGGCGCAAGAAACTCTCAGCCTTTAGTATTTATAATGACATTTACAAATCAATTACGTCATTATGTATTAGTATTATAAACATATATATGTTTTAACAGCACAGCAAATACTCATCTCTGCCAGCATTTTGTATGACAGAGATAGTCGAATGCTTTGAATTCACTGAAATACACTTACAATTTACTTTCATAAATCTGTGAATTGCTTCACAACAGGCATATGAAAGCAGGTGGTACCAACAGATAGAAAATAGTGGTGATTTGAGAAGATCCTTAAATAAGTCGTATGTCTTCTACAAATATATGGCACCAGTGAAAGGTTGTTGAACACGCGACGCGATCACGATCTCTACGTCTCATGGTGCACACGAGGTCGAATCCGAAACGAGGACATTTGAGTTAATCTTTTCTATAGGATTTACACGTTGAAATTTTAGGAACGTGTCGGATTTTGCCACATCATCAGGGAAAGGGGAAGATCTTCCGCCCGGCAACATGTTCGATCTGGGACCGACGAGTGTTCATCGTCGCAATATACATTGGTATCTCTTGGAAATTTTCTCAGCGTGAGCTTTGCATCACGTATTGCTTATAATATGTCTCAGATAATATAATAAATATTGTAATAAATATAAGTGTTTTGTTATAATGTTTAAGGCATGATGGTGGGTGCATATGACAACATGCATCGTCGGCAGTTTACACTTACAGACATAAAAACTTATAGATGTGTATAGTTCAATAATTTAATATATAAGCGATAAATTATTATTAATAAACCAGATTTCAACAATCATGCTTGGTTTCATGTCCTACCTCCCGCTGCTGTCTACCAGGGCTATGGCCCTGGAGGGACTTTCTAGCATCTTTCTTCCTTACTTGCAAAACGCGGCGCCTTACAACCTCTTTTTGCCCGTGCATGACAAGTTAATACAAATACAAGTAAATAAAATTCTATTTAAAAAAAATTTTAATCATTTGAAAATTTCACGTAATTATATTTTCCGTTGATAGAGTCATGGGCTATATATCTCAGGCATATCATCGTGTTCATTCAACAAGGTTTTGTAATCGCGATGTATGTATCTAGATCCACTTTGATACAAGATATCACCGTGCCCTCTTGGCTATGGTTGAGTGAGGGTTAATTGTGTACAACGCAATAAAAATATCGCTGGAGACCTTAGCGTTTTATTTTGTAGTAATAAGTAGAATATAGAATGGAGATACAAAAAATAAGTAGGAAGGAGGTAGGACCCCGAATTATGGGTTTCTTTCTTAAACTGCATCAAAATAATAAAATCAAATTAAGCCCTGAAGTCTTTGCAACGAAAATCAAAATATAAGTAGTAACTTGACAGGATTGATTTATGAATGATCAATTTTCACATACTTCTCGATGGATCCAAAAGGCGTTACGTCAATATTTTACTATCTTAAAGTCATTGGGATATTTTCACGTTGTCGCGAACGCCATTCATAACAAAGTATTAGGAAAGTAAGCGATGTCGTTTTACATAAACAAGTTTTGGGAGGAAAAAACACAATTTACGATTTCAGCTTTTACTGGACTAACAACAGAGATTTGGTAAGTCCTAATACGACTTTTAAGAACATTTCTGTGCCGGTGGACAGGGAACGGCCGTAGGTTAGGATGCCGTAGCAGCCGACATAGGGTCCCGCCCTTCATAGTTATCATTACTATAATAGATGATTATTTGACCAAATAAGTAGCATATAATGTGAATAAGAAAGTAAATTGTCGAATTTACTGAGATTTAATATTAAGATTCAAATGCTCAATATTGTATATAGTTCTAGAAATTTTCAAAGTAAAACAGAGTAAGTACCCAGCAACTTATTCGCAAATCCGTCTAGATACCCGTTTTGCGACACGTGTAGTAGTATTTGATAGGAAATTTGGTCATAGTGAGGCAGTAAGTAAGCTGGCTAGCCGAGATCGTAGAGAGCCGACGGAGACAAGCTGTTGTGGGAGATCTTTGTTCATTGGAATATATATATATTGATATATAATGAGCTATAATATATATCTGATAATATATATTTGATATATTTTGGTAATAGCGTGATTAATGCAAACCAGAAAGTAGAATGTGTTTCTAATTAAATTTTATATTAAACGAGCATAAAAAATGATTTTTTTTTCTTTCTTACCTTATAACAAAATTTCTTACCGCCAAGATTTATACACCTAAATAAACTGATATGCTAAGATGCAGTCCGCAAGCATCGAAGATATTAGTTACAAAATCCACTTATCGTTAAAAAAAAATACGTAGGAACACAGATCAACTTACCAGCATTATTCTTTAGTTTTAAATTTACCGTCACAATGCTATTTATTCCTGTATGGCTCGTATAAATACATGTCAAATATTTGTAAACATCTTCCTTTTGAAATGTTATTTCGAACACTGATTCGTTTTCGTAAACAGTCTGTGTCTCCTGACATATACGATTGACATCTGTAATAGTTAAAAATGTGTTAGGTATACCTCTATATATAGTAGCGATCATGGGAAGATTCTAATTTTACTAAGCTTAAGTACATTGTGATTATAATAAAGGCTTGGATAAAATTGAGAATGGTACTCGGCGTCATCCGTGCTTCAGAGACCCGATTGTTACAGGAACCGCTTCAACCCTACGGTTGTGCTATAACTTAAATTATGCATGTACATTAAAAACTAGTTGGTTGTGTGGGAATGAATGTATTAATATAATGAGATATTTGCTTGAAATTAAATATGGTGACGTGACAGCTACTTCGACCACATCTCGTGGACGTAACTAATAATGTTATAAATCTGACAATCATATCATCATCTGCTGCGTAATTCCCTTCACAAGCCAGTAGTATCTATAGTATAGCATGTGTTACCTTTATGGTTAGAAATGTATTTAGCAGTGGGACTCATAGAGGCGATAATCATGGGTAGAGTATGACACAAACGCTAGATTGGCACTTGTTCGAGGATTAGGCTAGGTTCAGGCTTGTGATCTTGTGGTCTATTTGATCTGCTTGCTCTGAACCTGTGTTGCACTCGTATTGGACTTGCTAGCGTATAGATACTTAAACAAAATGCTAATTTAACCCACTTACTACAAAATTTCCAATAAATGTAACCGAATCTTAGTTGTGTTTTCTTTTCCAAGGTTGAGCGAAGGCAGGAGATCTTTGTAAAATGATAAGGTTGAAATTCATATATCAAATTATGTGACGATGGTGTAGAGTTAACTACGGTGGTTTCAGTAATTATCATCAATGAATCTGTGATTAAAACAAAGAAAATTTTATTTAAGGTTATTAACATTTAGTTATCTAACATTGCTGCTATTTTGTTTCCAGAAACTATACAAAATAATGATAAAATAAAAAAGTGTTGCCACCCACACGCGTATATAGTAAGATGGCAACAAGTGTTGCCATGTGAAATAGTAAATAATTACCATCATCATCATCGCCCTACTTTACACTCGTTCACTGCTGGATATAGGTACTGCTCCCAATTTTTGGTGACTCTCAGCCAGTTCACTCCAGCCTGGCTACGAGTACCGTCATACCATATTGTCGCAGAGCGTCTCACACTACGTTAATTATGCCAGTGAATAATAAAAAACTTTAGTAACCTAACCTCCATTTGCGGTTAGAGTTTTAAAGCCCGGCTATAAACCATTTAGCTTTTTACACATTTGATTACATTATATATTATATAACATATCATTTTATATTGATTAGAATAATCGCGCCCAGCAGTGCGATAAAGCGACATGTAGAGACTGAAATTGCCGATAATGAGTATACAAGAATCACTTGAAGATTTATCTTTAAAAAACCTTTTTGAAATCAAATACATGATTGGATTTTCAGTACTCCTAGAGTTAGTTTCAATCTAATTGAAACGTCTCAATTATGTTTGTCGTCAGCTGTTGTCAAATTATGTGTAAGCGATAGCAGCGCCTGTGTTGTGAGGTATTGGAAAATATTTTTTATATATGATATTATGAGCTGAACGTAACTACGATCGCAAATATCTCTATACGATTGAAACTCACTCTAGAGGTACAGCTATATTTTTGACATGACAAATGGATCAAAACTATTTAAGTTGGCGTCATTAGACCTTATTTTTATGACATAGTTTAAATCTAAATTTAAGTATCCTTTGTAAGCTTGAAACTTGTATATTGGCCACTGTACATGGATAAATACCCCTTATGTTCGATGCAAGCGTATTAACACGGTTTAATATTTGTGTTGAGTCTAGAGTGCATACATAAAAAGTCGTATGTAGAGTCGTATGTTGTTGTTATAGGATTTGACAGCTCACACAATGGAAACGCTTAATTCGACTTAACGGTAACTTACACGATAGTTAACTAACTTTCACTATTTCCGGTCCCTGAATGGGTCAATCAAAATGTATTATCTCTCAGTGCTTCGTTGTGTACGTTAAGCTGTTGGTTCTGGTTGTTACAGCAACCGCTCTGGTTGTTACAGCAACCGCTCTGACCTACCAACACGGGCCAGCGTATTGGTGTGGCTCATCATCTTCTTGTCTCCTTGTAGGAAGGCCTGTGCCATGGAATGGGCCATAAAGACTGATGATGATGATTTTGGAAGCATCTCAGTACATGCCATTAAATTGTTGTTACTTTAATCTTTATTTAAAGTTATAGATAATGTAAGAAAGAGACGAACTGCTTAAATTTAGCTTTAATTAAAATAAAACTATAATTTTCCTGTTACGGACGGACAATAAGTTCATATGTCTGTCCATGATCAGTTGCATTCGTTACTTACATTGCACTATAATGTTGAAAACAAATGTTGTTGACGATTCTTCATGGTCAATATTACAATTCCACAGCCCATCTGTCTCATCAGTGGCTACCAAAGACTGCAAATCATTAAAATGGTATTCATAATATGTTCTGGGTATACCAGTATGGGTAACCCAAAATAAGCAGCCTTCTAACGGTGCTAACTAAATATATCTGGTCATCTATAGAAATCTATCGTGATTCGTGGCAATAATATAGATAGGAATATGTATATAAATCAGATATATACTAAATAAACATACAACATGAATCGTAAACATATATTCGTACTCATATCTGCCTCTACCGGGATTCTAACTTGGAATCTCTGGCTCAGTTGGCCGAGGTACTGACCACTAAACCAGGGCTAATTGGAAATATGCATAATAGTGATAGTTTTAATTTTAAAATAATTAATTAATTACTTAATTTAACTTTTAAACTGGGACCATTTTGTAAATACCTTGTTAATAACCAATTAAAGTTATCATTGTTACTAGTGCCAGTCCTTTATTTGTTTCTCATATTCCCTGTTATGACTATTTAAAAGAGTTTTTTGTTTAAGTGTATTTAAATACAGATATTTTTACTTGGCTTTCGTTGTAAGCGACATTCACGCGGAGTATTAGAAAAGTATCTAATAATAATATCTTTCACACTCACAGCTATAATGCAAGTTAACGGAATTTATTTCGTTATTTTTGGTAAAGTTATATGGCTATAAATACCGTTATTTTCCACAAAAGTATAGAAAGATATCTATCGTATCGTTTTCTATAAGATAGTTTTAGATACTTACAGTTTCCGCTCGATATTTGTTATAGCTGTAGTTGAATATCAAGGTCGATCCAGAGTAATAATTTGTGCAACTGAAAAAAAGAATTATATTTATTACTTAGAAACTTTTACTAAGTATAACGAAAAGCTTGATTATGGATACGATATAACGGAACAATACAATAGTTATTTTAGTTTTTTTTCCTATCGGATACATGAGAGAATACTTAACATTATGGTGCCTGATGGTAAGTAAAGATAAGACCATACGCGCATTTCGCAATCACAGAGGAACTGGCGATCCTGGTAGTCACTTCCAACATCTATTACGTAATTAAATTAAAGGCATGAAATACGATTTGTTTTTCATTTTAGATAGGTATATTTAACATTATTGATATCCAAATAGTAATTATGTTAGTAATCAAAACGACCGATGTTTGGAATTTTGTGAGCCTGATGTATAGTAATATTCTTTATATTATAGCTTAATACGCTTATTTATAGCCCTTAACTGATCTCGTCTCATCAGTGTTTGTTATTTGAACTTCTTCGAAAGGGACTCCTCAATTTATATGAAATCTTTTGTATATATTTGGGTAGGTCTGAGAATACGTCGTAGCTATTTTTATATTCGTAGGCAAGCTAGATTGAAAATATAATGGTAATTAACTGGATGAGACGAAATCTTGTCTTCTAGACGTCATGAAATATCAAGTGATATCTTCTTCTTGATTATCTATCGTAGCTACTTTGCGATTCTCTTAAGTACATTAAGGTATTTATCTAAATCTTTTGACAACATAATATCGGTTTATTTGATGTCGCTACACTATAACAGCGACGAACATTAACAACCAAGAGGTAAATGTAGAGTCAGCTGATATGTGTACGCAGCGCGGTTCGTAATTAATTCTGGCTTGATGTCGAATCCGAAGATAGGCAAAGGTAACCACTTCCCATCAGATGGGACCTTGTTTAGCATTCTTTAACATAATTTAAAAAATTGAAATTATATATAATCGATAAATGTTTAAAATATGTTTTTGTACAATAATAAATCTGTTCCTATTTATTTCACTATAAATAGAAATCGTGGTGTAACTTATTCTTAATTTGGTATCTTTTTTATTTAATTAACTAGCTTATTACAGGGCAAGTTGTCTGCATTTATCTTTTCTATTCAATAAAAGTATAATAGTAATTTGTCCAATACAAGTTTCAAGTAGCGTAATGTAGCGTAACTTTATATTTTATTTCGTAAATCGTATCGTTTCATATCAAAAACCGATAAATGTAATACATAAATAGTCATCAACAAACTGACGCCTACCAGTCGTCGTCAACTATACTATGCAATGGGTTACTTTGTACTGCTTTCGCAAAGCCAGTGTATAAACAATAAATTACACAAAACAAAGCTGTAAGGTCTATAATTCCTTTGCCTTTCCTATTTAAAAACTAACGAAAAATGTAACGAAGGTAATTAATACTTACGTCACATGGGTGATACGATTATTACTTGTGTAAAGCAATAAATATTCACCATATTCGAAAAGGGTGATGTTGTCGTAAAGGGTAAATTTGATGGTATACAATGAGCCGTCCACACTACTGTAGTACCATTGTGATTCATCTACCAAAAAAATAACATTATGTGCAGTGCGTTCACTCATCAAAGAACTGTTCTTATTGATAAGTCAAATCGAGAATACCGAAAATTAGAAAAAAATTTCAGAAAAAAGTTGGTAAAGGCTGAAGAAAATACCGGACAAACATAAGTAAAAAGGAATTTAAAACTACGGCTTTAGAGGCTTGAACCCTTTGCCTTTCTTTCAGTAGGAAATTTTACAAAAAAAACCATTAAGCATAATTGTAATTGTTTTACATATATTTTATAATTTTGTAAGTGCTAGCTCTCACCACTATCTTACACCACCATCTTACTTATAACAAGCTTGTCGGACATAAAAAACCCTGCCAGAACCAAATCCCACAGGAAAATTCTGTTCCCACGGGGCATTAAACCCCGGACCTCCAGATCTGAGGTAAAGCACAGAGGTGGTTAAGGCAGTGTATTTTTATAACTATAGCTTCATTTATATATGATTTATATATGGTCAGAGTTAGATTCTAACAAATTACAATAAAGTATGTTTCGATATACTTCAAGATAGTTTTCTTTGTTTAAATGGATCTATTCAAGGAAGAATTCTCTTTGTTTGAAAGGTTACTTACGAATTGTAATTAATTATCAAATTCTTACGGATATTGTTACATTTTAGACCTAAAAATGGCTCATTAAAATTAATGAATTTATATCGGTCATTTTTAAAACAATGGTTGCATTGTAGTGGTATTAAGTACTTAACTTGTTGAGTCCTACAATCCAGAATTCAGACACTTACTTTTACTTGCCTCGATTCTCCAGGTAAATAAATGAATGAAAAATATATATTACCTGCCGAGAACGCCTGTAAAACGAGTGTAAAACCCAAATACAAAACCACCATAAAATAACTAATACTTTTCATTATTGCTACGAACTAAACGGTTGCTCATTGAAGGACAATAATAAACATAAATATGATTATTACAGTCAAGCCACACTCGATATGGGACTAGTGATGTGAAACTTGTCTCGCTGACTTATCGATAATATTCTCTCTCTATCAATAGATTTTTTATTAATAAATTTTTATTCAATTTAAATAAAATTCACTAATATAATTATGTAGTCAATTGTTATATATTATTATTATAATGTAAACTATGTTATGTAATGTATGTAGTCTACTGCTGAAATGGGCTGTCCTAATTCATTGCAAACTGAAGGGGTTCCCCTTACAGCTTGCATTCGTTGGCTTTTATGAACCTTGCACGCGTAGAACAAGGAACTCTAGAAACGTTTGTCCACACCGTCATTTCAATATTCTCGAGTTAAGACTTCAACTTCGTTGTACTACGCATGCTGATCAGATCTCTTATTTACTTACAAATTTCAGCTAAGAGCGAAGCTAGATGCTTTCAAATCTAATCCTAGTGAACACATGTATTACAACAGATATCCAACAGATATGCGTCTGCAACTGTGAAGTGACCTAGCGTCACTTATCGCTTTCTATCAGTTGTACCATGAATAGTGCGCTGAAGAGCATTTTCGACCTTTCCTCCACTCTTTTCCATATCAGGAACACGCGTCCTCTATTTGTACTTGTTGCACAGTCATGGGTTCCTTCGAAAGAGGCGTGAAAAGGTACTTTATGAAGGCGGTGGCTAATACTGCACGTTGTATTAGCTATCTTCGCATATGGACTCCCCATACTGCTTACTCTCAGACTGTGTTAGAATTATTTATGTGCTTTATATTAAAAAAAAAAGGTATATGCCAACAAGGCAACTACGATAACAGCACGTCTCATGGCAGCATGATTATCTTTTATATCATGGCTTTTGTCTAATGCCCTATCGGTATTATTCGCAGAGTGCTGTGTGCCCTGCTCGTTGCCTCTCAAAGAAGCTAATCCTATGAGCTATGTCAGTCTTTTTGAAACACCTAGCAGTTAGTTAAGACATTGTTGTTTAAGGCGCGAGTGGATTACAAAATGTGTCGCAACTTCCAATCGATCATTGAGTCGACCGGTTCGATAAAATTATTGGTTTTTCAGTTACAACTCTACAAGCGTAGTGGCGTTTGACGCAAACAAGTTTCGGTTCTAAGAACAGGGCCTGTATAGAGGCTTCTGAAATTTTAAATCCGAAAAACTTTAGAAATCAATTTTATCAGCTGCAGCGCTATATCACATACGCTGCTTCAACACCTTATACTACCGAATTATATGATGTATGTCATAAAAGTTATTTCGTTCATAATTTGATTATTAACTTGTTAAAAATTATTTGATTTTCAGCCACGAATTCATTATCTAAGCTATCCATTAGAAGTATTGTGCATACAGTCTGAGAAAGTAAACAGAAATACGTAAATATTTTTAAAAACCTATTATTTGGAGAAAAATAAAATATCGTTCTGTTCTTCTTTAGGCATTTTGTTCAGTTATACAAAGAATCATTTACTTAAATTTGATATATATGTATCAGACGATTGAGTACACTTTTTAATAAGCGATTTTTATTTAGCGAGCAGCCGCCAAATGTATACTATACTAATATAATGAAACTGAAGAGTTTGTTTGTTTGTTCGTTTGAACGCGCTAATCTCAGAACTTATTCTAATTTAAGAATTATTTTTGTGTTGGATAGTCCATTCATTGAGTAAAGCTGTATATATATATATATATATATATATATACACAAGGAGGTAAGATAAGCAGGTCCTTGATTTAAAAATTCGGAAGTAGCTCGCTTCCATACGGTAAGATGAACAATAAGAGCTACCACATTGAGAATTATATAAATTAAAAAAACACTCTACGTTTTGAAATAATACTCAATAAATATCTTGTTTTATAAATAAAATACTTACAATTGCACATATAATAGTTATTATGGAACGGATTATGTCGATGACTTATATATAACAACCACAATGAAGGAAAAATATAAATAAATGCAATTATTCATATGTATATTAATATTGGCTCTGTTTTGTGAAAGATAAAGAAAATCATTAGAATACAATAAGCACGTATGTTTAACATTCTAATTTTAAACTGAAATGGGTTTTTTTAAGTGTTCGACCGTATTAAATTAATAATTTCTAACGGTGGCAGCAGATGGCGCTGCATCTTTGTGAATCGCGCAAGCAAAGATATATATATAGATGGAAAGTTTAACATGGAAAGTTTAAGCAAAGATTATGCATGAAAGGTTTAAGGAAATACACAAAAAACAGCAACTCTAGAAAAAGTGCAGCTATCTATTTTTCCCGGGCTTGAGCCATCCCTCAGGAGAGCTCTGTCAAATATCTGGGTGTCACCCTAGATCACACGTTATTGTTTGCACCTCACATCAGAGCCGTCCGAAACCGAGCCTTCTTCGTGCTAGGGCGCCTTTACTACCTAGTAGGGATGCGGAGGAAGATGTCTCTTAGAAATAAGACGACAATTTACCAAACTTGTGTCCGCCCTATCATGACCTACGCCAGCGTAGCGTTCGCCCACGCCCCAGAGAACAATCCATCTAAAATCGTTGCATGCGCATGGCTACCGGGTGCCCCTGGATGCGCAATGTCGACTTCCACAAGGACTTCCACCTTCTTACTATTACCCAAGTTATTTAAAGACAGCGACACTTGCCCTGGAGATGATGAAGGCTTGAGGACTCTCTAACGTTCTCGCCTCCTTAAAATCCCGGTAACGCTGTAAAGACCATCGGAGGCCAACAGATTTAGTCACTCAAAAAAAAAGTATAAAACAGCTATCCATTAAACCCGTTGTGTACATGTTGGTTTTTGATTTTATGCATTTAGTTATAGTATATTCTCGATCTTTGGGTGACCTTGACAACAGGAGGTTGTATATTTAGCATACAATGTTAAAAACATAATACTTATATTTTTAAGAACGCAAATATAGTCGTTTCCATTTTGCAAGATATGTTTCAGAAGTTGAATGTAAAATACTACATACATAATTAAAATATTATATATATTTTTAATTTTAAGCTACCTATCAAATAAATGAGTCAATCTGAAATGTTATGACTAAGTTCAGATGCTAAGCCGAGGATTAGGGAAGCACAAAGATCCCATTGGGTCGACGTGCTCCGGGAATACTATCGTACATCAAGATAAGAAGCTAAACCTATCCCCACCACAAGCTTAGAGTATATTACTTAGTCGATACAATTAAATGTCAAATGGTTAATTAGTTACAATGTCAAAATAATGTTTTGAATTTTCATATAAAATGCGAAGAAACATATCCCCAATTTATTACATTTGCGAAAGAAATAAACCAACATTAGGAAATCAATTGAAACAATTCCTTCGTTTTCTCTCAAAAGCCGTACTTATATCGAAATGCTCCAATACGAATATCTAATTTTCAATTATCTCGACCATAGTGTTTCCTGCTATAAGCGGTTTGAAGACTACGATGTTTTTAAACCTATGATTTGATAACTACGTTGTTTACAAATGTGGTTGTTGTACGGAAAACCCCAAAATATTATAAGTTGTTTACTTATAATATTTTGCGGATTTCCGTAATCAAGGTATTTATTCACTGCACGCATTTAGTTAACTTCATAGATTTTGTGTCTGTTCGTATTACAAGTTGTACATTTTTTTTATATCACTTGAAATGGGAGCGTTATATTTTTTACAAATTTTATATCTCTCTTTTACACTAGTCTCTCAAATAAATGCATGTAAGTATTTTTTAATCTCATAAGTAAAATAAATATGATTGTTAATCTCGCTAAAACTCCAAAAACGCTTGACCAATCTGAATAAATTGACTTTTGTTTGAAGTGTGGTTAAAATAAAAATAATACAATCGTGATGTTTAAAAATATGAAACTTGAAAATTGGAAAGCTTTTCTCTTATATATAAAGACATATATATGGAGTAATTTGAATAATTTTCAATGGTTTGTTTGGTTTTCTGTTTTAATATCTATAAACTATCTACTATAGAATTTTCTTTCAGCACCAGATGTTTGGTATAGAATAGTAGGAGGCACAGAGGATTATAAGTTGTTACCGGTTGATGGAAAAATAATTATACCCGAGGGAAAATATTTTAACATTTTTATAACTGCTCGTACTGATGAAGAGAAATCTTCGACACCTGTGTAAGTTATCATCACCTTTTATTCGAGGTAAGCTAAGCGGTGAGCACGTGTGGGCCTCAAATTCCTCATCAAAGAGTAACTGATATCATGGACCTTGGAAAAAGACCAGCACTTTTGAGACTTGAGACGCCGTGGTGACTAAGCAGCCTTACAACCACAAAAGCAACGGCGGGGAATATTGCAAACAGTATCTAAACTAGACTAGTAGCATAACTAAAGATTTTTTTTTATATAAAGCTCAGCAAATGACTCGACACAACCTGATGATAAGCAGTAGAGGATATATGTGAAGATAACTAGTGATGCAAGCGACATACTGCCCTAGCCACCTTCACCTTTCCGGCCCAAAAAGTGCTTTTTCACGCCTCTTTTAAATGAACCCATGTTGTAAGAAGGAGGGAATACGTGTGCTGGTAAGGAATTCCACGCTCTAGCTGTGCGACAGAGAAACGAGTCACAAAATCTCTTAGCACGCAAAGTAGACGTGGCTAAAGTGAAGGAGTGACTCCGTAGACCAGCACGCGTACTCCTTAGTAGGAAAAGAGAGGGAGGGATAAGGTTCCAGAGCACTCTCCAAGGTACAAACGATAAAAGGCACTTAGCGACGCTATATCGCGACGCAGTTGCAAAGGCTCTAGGGGGGTCTTTTCTTTGTAAGGTAGAATTTAGATCGGACCACTACGCCATCATGGTCCATAAACGATATCCATTATTTCACACATTGCAAAAAATACATACAAAATGGGAACTGTAACTTCTTTATTGAAGTTTTGACTTTGGTTAAACAAAACAAAACAAAAATAATTCAAATAGTGAAAGCAATCCTCGAGTTTTAGATACTTAAGAAAAGCTATCTACTTTTGTATGTAACTAGTTAACCGTTTGAACTTTGTATCACTTACAAATGACTACTAACGCCATCTATTAAAAGAAACCCGAAGTATCGATGCAATAAATGACAATTTCAATGTCAAGCACGTCAGTTAAACGATTATTCATTTTCAATAACCAATTTTCATTCTAATTTCCGTAAACTGTACTTTTAAACTGTTCCTTAGAACATTCGCAGTTGATTTTTACCGGGTGGTTTGAATTAGGCCGAATAAAAACAATAAAAATTATTCAAATATATTTTTATTTAAAGATTAGGAAAATAAAGATAACACAGCAGAAGCGATAAATGTTCTACAGCCAAACTGAAGCTTAATTTATATTACTAATTTATTGTATATTAATTACAGATGCAAAAGTGAAATAACCCAAGAAACTATATCTGGAGCAGTCAATGAACCACTTGTAAGATTTTTATATTTTTTATTTTTTAACGAATTTACTCTCTTCCATCTCACCCCACCCGCGCCCCTTTTTTTTACGAGGAGGAATCCATTTACGGACCTACCCGCCATTGGCTAAGCGACGAGCGTGTGTGGGGCTCAGAACCTCAATAGAGCGGCACTGAGAATACCCACTAAAACTTTCAATAACCTATGCCCTTCAAGGGGTAACCTGGGTTCTGCCGAGCAATTCACCAGGTCACAACTTACCCGTGCCCCTATTGTGAGTTTCAATAGAATTGAACCATCGCGATCGTATTTGTAGTTAGCTGTCAAGTTGTATGGAACAGACAGCAACGCCTCTGTTGTGAAGTATTGGAATGTTGGGGATGTTAATAAATAATGGACTGTAATTCAGATAGGGCTAGTTTAATGCCGCTAATATTACAAAACGCAGGAATAATAAAATAACGTTCGCAGTCGGTGGAATCCCAAAGGCACAGCGAGGCGTCGAGCAGTCTCGTTGATGTTCGGACCGGTTTCTCGTCGCACGCGTCGGGGGCTCCTCCCGCGCGTCTCACCCCGTGCGTAGAACGCTATGTTCTCAACAGGATTTTTTTTTTATATATGCTATTTATATAATCAGCTGAACGCAACTACGATCGAAAAGTCTCGATACGATTGAAACTCACATTAGGGGGACCTGTTGGTAAGCGATAATAAGGACGAAGATGAATCAAGCTACTCCCAGATTCGTGACGTGAAAATACTTTAACAGAATAGTCTTTATTCTATATGAGACATTTAAAGACTATTCCGTAAGAGATTTCTTGGAGTATTCTTTTCTGATACTTACATATATATTATTGATTAAAATCGAGTCACTTCAAGGTGACACTTGGGCATATTATTGTGAGCCTTACGAGACTAATTTTTACTTTAGCTTCTAAAGACGAAGCTGTGCCAGTTCTCATGTGACTCCAATATTTCTTACACAGCGTCTGCGGCGCTATGCCCGTGTCATTTACAGAGAATATTCTCTAAGAAACTTACAAAGTTCATATAAATTGAATCGTGATTCTATTAAAATATTATCTCAGTAATAATTTGGCACGGCGCATTAAGTGTCTTTTATTTTAGTTTTTAAATGAATGCTTATAGTTTAATAATTATTTCATCACCGGTTTAGCAGCAGACACACACCGAAAAGTCACTCGTAGAATAGAATTTCTGTCCTTTATAACACTTTTCAGATGGAATAGTCTCAAAGTTTAGGAAACTTTGAGACTATTTTGTAAGAAACCTTAATGGCAGCATTCGCTTTGATAATACTCAGATTCTACCACTACTAATTATCAATTATTGAGAATATTAATTTTACGGAAATATACGTAGTAAATTTTACATTCCAGCTATTAGCAGCCGTAAAGGAGGCCGCAGGAAAATACGAGTGTACCTTACAAAATAAAAACAACAAATCAGTGGCGACGTTCACCATTCTTCTTGTTGTTCAATGTAAGTTAAATGGTTTTTAGATTACAATGATTATGAAGCACTAGCTCCCTTGGCCCCCATTCCGTTGTACACGGACTAAATTAAATTTTAGTAATCTCTTTCATTCCAATTCATTAAGAAGTGATAGAATGACTTTAAGGAACGTCAAATCAGTTGATACTTAGACAATGCATACAGTTTTGACTTATGATCCTGTTTAATGCGACATATTTTATATAGCTTGTTAAATAAGCCTAAAAGCCTTAAGTCTAAGCCTTTTAATTACCCTTAAGAGTCGCCATTTGAGAAACTTTGACAGCTTACGTATAATTCATTTTGTAATCATTCAAAATTCAGTGTCTATTTTACAATCAAGAAATCCATTTTAAAAACAAATTGGGTAAACTATATTTTTTTTAGAAAAACTTTTAATTATGAAACACATTAAGATAATATTGAATATAGTTGGCGGACAGAGTTGCTCTGAGATGTACGCAAACTACCACGGCGTGACGTCATATTGCAATTCTTGTTTCTTAGGAGGTTTCTTGTCAAAAATGTGCTATTCAAATTGTAATATCTCGAAAAGTTTAATGTCTGTCAAAACAATTATTTTACGATTATTTCTTTAATCATAAAAAGACACTGAACAAAAAAATTGTCGCTGTTCCTATTGTATTAACGTCATCGTGTAATTTAGCCACGATCTTTTGTAAGGTAGGGTGCTTGTCATCAGAGTACCTAGATAGTATCACACAAGCTCTCTCTTAGCTATCAAATAAAATCCCATACATTTATCATAAGTGATTTAATTGCGATTACCGAAATGCATCATATCTAGGCCCTCTGAGCAAAATACTACTATTTCCTGATTCTCTTATAACTTTAACGTAAAGTCAGACTTCAGATCTCTGAAAGTTGAAGAGTTCAGGATTTCTTATTTCGGCTGTGAAGTAGTTAGTTGAAACATTTGAGATGTCACATCTAAAAGTCGACGCATCTAGTGGTTCCTAATATTGCTGGTCTCATAATTTACATTCCTTGGTATTGATAATATATTTTAAATGTCTCTTATTCGACAAGAGTCCTTTAAAATAGAGGTACTAAAAATTATATTTGAAGTGGGTATTTCATTATCTGGTAAACGGTTTTCCTGCAGAACGTTAGAAGTATTGTGTTAAAGAAACTATGTTTTATTTCTTTCACACATATGCTGAATGACAGAGCTATGAGAGGTTAATGATTAAAATTTAGGTCATTTAATATTTGTTAACTTAAGTTCCCTCGTGCTTGTATCTTTCATGTAAAAAGGCGTGAGCCTAGACGTTGGACATATATATGTTATTAGTGGTAAATGAACAAAATTTAAATTATTTTTTTGCAGGACTGTCCTTTAAATTGGCAAGAAAATATGACAAATTGTCACAAGGAAATTACAGATAAGAAATTAGACAGCCAATAGAAATCACGTAGCACATACAACTGTATCAAAATAATAGTTTAAAATTCAATCGTATATCAAAGAGATAGTTTTATCTCATCGTGATTGTCGTCAGCTATTAAATTACATGCAAACGACAGCAGCGCCCTTTTGATGAATCAGCAGTCAGCTAAACACAAGCCGTCTTATTATATAACCTAGTTTAAAGTTTAAAGTAGTTTTAAGTTTTTCTTATAGAAATAAGCAGTACCTTTGTACAATTCTCTAATATTCTGATGTGTCCTTTTAATTGTCTTTGTGTGTATATAAATTGTTAAATAAATAAAGGTCATGTTCTCTTTATATACTTTAAATAACAATATGAGATAGCATCATTTCGAAACCAAGACAATCTTTAAGCCACGTCTTGTCAAGGAACGTCTTGAAATATTTGAAACTTACAAAGACAGATGGGTGGTAAGCCTACTCTGAAGAACGAAACACAAACCACAGCTTAAATATAGTTCGCAAACGAAGTGTCGTATTTGATACTTTTTCAAGCAATTTATTATCAAATTTAGTTCTTACATTGCCTACTTGTATATAGTATGCGCCTACTATATATATATATATATATATATTCCTTGCATCAGGAACAATTTTCAAATTTCAATGCAAATGTTTATTTTATGTTTAATTAAATTAAATCATTTGCAAACAAATGTTTTTTTATTCAACCCTTAACTGTACTCGTAGTAAGTGCTGTATAAATAATCTTTTGACCAAATATATTGGCCTCGATTCTATTGTGCACGAATTGAAATTATTCATTAAGTACAGTGCTACTCTTTCATTACAATCCAACCAGAAAAAGACAGACAATGGTGAGTTTTAAGCATATTACAACGCGCGTTGTGAAACATTCCATTACTCAACAGTCAAAAAATTGTCGATGGTTACTCTATGTTAATTTATTTGACGTTCCTCAAACTCATTCTGTCCTTTTCATATTAAATTTCGTTTTGAGTCAAGACCAGTCTGGCACAAGGCTCTTCTCTCTAAGCGTCTTTACTTTACCCACAAAGAAATTTATGTCTCCTTTCTTTGTCGCACAGCTAAATGGATTGGATTCCTTCAATAGAAGCTCAAAATAGCACTTCTCATATATAAAATAATAACTTAACAAGGCCCATTTGTACTGTTTTGTAAATTAGGCAATGTGAAAGCAGTTGCGCCCGCGGTTATATGTCCAATTGTCTATTTCTTTAATATCGTAATTACAAGTTACGCTGTACCCTTTATGGAAGTTTCAATTGATAATTGACGCCCGTCACGATCATGTTTCACGTCAAACGTGAGCGAGACGGTTCAATTAGCATTAAAAAGCAAACATCTACAGGAATAGAACCTGTAGTGGTTTCTAGGCCAGCCGACTAAATCACCAATCGTCTTTTCTGGGTCTCTAGGCACTGCTTTGGTCTGTGGAGATGGCTGCGAGTATTTGGTTGATGGCGATGGGGCCATCTAAGCTAGAGGTCCTCTTAACTTCACGACTGGATAGTAATAAAAATAATAATAATCTTAGTGGATGTCACCATTCCCTTCGATGAAAACCTCGTGAAAGCCGAATCAGATAAAAAGATCAAGTATCTGAACTTGGCACACGAGGTTACTGATATGTGGAGGGTGACATCCACTGAGATCATACCAGTCGTAGTCTCAACCAATGGTCTCGTCCCAACTTCTCTTCGCGACCATCTGAAGAGATTGGTACTGGATGATGGACTAATGATTGCTAGGCTCTCTCTGTCGTCCTGACCCTCGGCCGTCTGGCCTCCTCTGTCGAGGGGTATTCTCCCGTCCCTCGAGCCGTCGAGGGATTGGGAAGACTTAAAATTGATTTCGAAATAATAATAACATCACAAAAATAACAATACTATTTTTAAGCATAGAAATGACCATTACAGTAAACGGATATAATAATGGGGAATAGCATGCATATGCAGCATAGCATGCTGTATATAATGATTAAAACAAAAGTGTCGCAACTAATTTTTTATTTCTCGTATCAGAATTATGACCATATTTAGGGGAATGTAAAAACATTGCACGATTTCCTGGAAAACGTCTATTAAAAATGATTGTCCCACGTCAAGGCACCAAGAACATATTTGGTTTGGCACCCAACATGGGGCAGTAAATTACGTAACCGATAAAGAAACTTTAGAATTTATATTACTGTCAATTTGTTTTAAGGTAGGACAGGTTGTTTCAGGTATCATAATAAAGAATCATAATAAAGAAGGAAAACAAACAGATTTAGGCCATAGTGAATCTGATGAATTGATGGTCTATTAATATCATATCGGACTGTTAAGTGTTTTAGGAGGTAATTAATGCATTGGTCGCCATTTTTACTGCAACCGCTATCATAGACTGTCTCATTGAGTTAACAAAAACCTCTTTAAGGTTATTCGGTACTTAAGGAACTTTTTTCGGAATTCTCTTAAAAAAAATTTCTGAGCTGTGTTTAACTTTACTATGTACTTAAGACTACATGACGGCAACTGAAGTTATTTATTCATACCTCATATTATAACCTAGAAAATCATTTACGGTGCTGTGTAAAAAATATTTTGACCTATTTTAAAGAAAATTTTAGCATTCCTCCAAATATTTTCCTGGGAAAATTTACTAGCTTATACATTTAATACTTATACTAATAATGTTTGCTTAAGAATAGCGTAAAATATTTTCCTAAAACAATATCTACTTTAAAACACCGAGAGACGTACATTTTCGTTAACTATATTAAATATTATCACAAAAATAAATTTGATTCAAAATTGAACACTGTGTGGACTGTAGTAATCACAATTAACAGACAGTTTTTAATATTAGTTGCAAACAATTACATCATTTTCATTTTCATTTTTGATATTTTTCATTTGTCATCTTTTTAGGATGTAATTTTGGAGGACATAAACGGGATTTACATGAATTACCTCTGACCAAGAAATAAATTATGAAAATTTCATAAAGTTCTGAATGATGCTTAATTTGGGATTTTGGGATATGGTGATGGTGGGAGTGTGAGTAATATTATGTTGATGTATACTTATAATTATAATACTATGGTATTTGTTAGATCAACCAAGAAACGAAAACGATTTATGTCGCACTATAGCTTGGAAGTGACATTCAAAGGAGGGTAGATAATCAATTTCTTGGTTAAAGATGAAATTCATGACAAGAATTACACAAGTGAAGAATATAATTCTTTCGTTGACGACTTTTGGAACACCTTGTAAAATATATTAGATTCTTTGTCAAACAATATTTGAGTCTGAAATTATGTCAACTGGTTCTGAGTTGAGTATTCAAGCTTAGCAAAAGTTACTACTATCTACAGAAAGAGAATTTAGTAATGAACTAAAAAACTAAATTGTTGCTTGGTAACTTAACTGTGGTTTGGGTAACTAAACTCGTTCGAATCGAATATTCAAACCGGCTGTTAGTCCGCTTAAACTCATGTAATTTGATAGTTCTAATATAAGCTTTCTGTATATATTTGTAAATTTTTTAATTGCCATGTAAATTCTGACTTGGTAATTTTTATTAAAGCTCTCTATGACACAACTTCAATACTATAAGACTCCTTGGATTGATGTGTTCAGATACAAAAGACACTACTCTGCCTGATACTAATAGCGGCCACAGTCAAAATATTTGTACAGTAAAAGGCAAGAAAGGCACAAGCTCCATTATAGGGTACGATAAAAAATTAAATCAAAATATTTTCAAAATTCTATGTGATTCACAAACACATTGGAAGCTTTGATGTCAATTATCACTATATTTAATATTTGAGCTAACACTTATCAAACTTGCTACACGTTTGCTAGCGTGACATTACACGACTTTAAAAAAAAGGCTATGTAATTTTCAAATTAGACATTATTTGCATCTCCTATCAAAATTCAAATACCTTTCCTTAATTTTATCACAACGCTTGCTTAGTAACTGTTGAATGCTTAAGAGGTCTTATTTGTTTTAATTTAGTTGATTGCCCATCAAATTTGATGTCTACATCACAATCGCTCAACGGATGGGAAATTATTGAGACGGAATCTTCTTTCTTATCGTCATTTGGAGTTAAGGGTGTCACAAATCCGCTGTCATCTTTGATGATTTGATTATTCGATTGGAAGTTTAAAGACATACTTTTTCTCTCTTGAAAAAGATTCAAATCATCCAAATATGATTTTGGTTGCAGTTTTTCGTCAAGTTTCTTTAAGTTTTCGTCGAAGTCGTGCTTCAATTGTTGTTCGAACAATCTTTCTTGGCGTATCTGTTCATGTGTATTCGCAAAGAAACCAGAATTTTTCTTGCCCAGTTCCTTAAAGGAATCTTTCAATATGTCATTGCGAAAACTGTCAGATTGTCGATATTCATTTTCTGTTTTCTCTTCCAATACTTTTAGAGGGTAATTTTTTAAATTGTTCGCTATTAATCCCGAATGAACTGAAAGGGATTTTTTCATTACAAAAACTTTTCTGTCACTTTCTGGAGTATTTTTATCTCTATTAACAGCATTAATTACATCTTCCTTAGTTATTTTTGAGAAAAGGTTAGGCGTTGAGGCTCCAGTCTTGAAAACTTTCTTCGCGTCTTCATCGTCTTCGTTAGGAATGAATTTGGAGCTAAACGATGTGATTTTGGAGCCAAAGGACAATCTTTTTGAATGATTATGAACTATTTTCTTGATTTCAACCGGCATGTCTGGCCGTTGGTGTGTGGAAATATATTTGCTCAATAAAGACAACTGTTGTTCCATAATTTTGTTTTGAGTTTCCAAACGCGCTTGCGTTTTTTGGTAGTTATTTATGGCGTCCATGGCAGACTGTAACATAAAACAAAAAAATATTTTATGTAACAACTATGTCTGCCAGTTTGATTATTGGACTGAACAGAAATCAAAGGTCTTGCCTTTGAGTCTCAGTAATGGTAAATCTTTGGGTGATATGGAATGGTAAATGTTGAATGTTGGGATAACAAATGAATCAATGGAACTCAATATTTAGTGCCAAATATTTGTTGAGAATTCTGTGGAATCTGAAAAAAATGTGACAAATTGATCAAGCGACGGTCAATTAGATGATTTTATCGAAAGGAAATGCTGACATGTCCATATGAATATTTGAATTTAAGTCTATCTATCATAACGAAAACTTACATCTAATTCATCGCTCATTCTGCACTTGTCAATCATCAGCTGCCTGTTGTCTTCAGTAAGAGTTGCCATCCTCGGCATCTCTTCACGAAGAACGCCATATTCAACGGCATAGTCGTTGAGCTGACGGGATATGTCCAAGGAGTGAACCTAGTAAAAAATAATATTGGGTCTTCATTTTAAATAGAAACTTTCTTAAAAATGAAATAGCCTAAAACATGTCCCTGAATATTTCAAAATTGTATGGTTAACTTAAGCATCATCTAATTAGACATTTACAGATTCTTTTCTATCCGTTTCGTATTCCATTTCAATTGATTGAAATAGAGGCACTTTGTTTTATGTTTGTTTTAAGAAGCGTATAAAAATTCACTAACAGTGCTCAACTTGTTTCGGGATTGCCTGTATTTTGAAGTACAACGTATGTTGTACTAAAATCAAAGGCCATGTTTCACTTGCAAGAAATTGAATTTCTTGCAAGTGAAACATGGCCTTGGTCGCTGAATTCCGCTTAAGTGACGATAGAATCATTTTTATTTCAATCGCTTTATAAGCATTTTAACCTGATAATTAAAATTCAAATAAAATTCGAGGTGTCATTGATATTTATATTATAAATTACCTTTTTCATAACCTTCTCATAAATTCCGTTATCGATATCTGGGAGTTTATGCTTCAAATACTCTGCAGCTTCTTCACAACTTTCACATAACATCAGCCCGTCCTTATGGATTGAGAGGAGAGCGAGAGAGACAGAAAACACTACATCTAGAGATTCGAGGAAGATGAGATCTGAAAAAGCAATTTAATAGCACTATGACATTTGTGATAGATCCGTAGAAGGCGAATATATAATACTATTTACATTAATGATTATTTAAGTAGGCGTTAGACTTAGGTTTTACAAGTTATAAATTAACTAAGTCATGATTTAAACAACTCCGTAGGTTACTTATTTTTTTGTTTCCCTAAGTGACAATAGACTATTGACAATATTTTCGTTCAATTATCATATTTATTATGTTATGCTTATTTTCATTTCGCCGCATGTTTTACGTCTTAGAATAAATTTAAAACGATTTTTTTTTAATTTTTTTTTAACAGTTCATAATCCCTAATATTATAACTTAAGCACAACAGTATTAAGCATAGCCATTTTTAGAAAGTAAAGTAACTTTTGCAATTAGACAAATATTGCAGGGATGCACGAGTATGAGCGTTATTTAATTTAATTATGTAAATAGTTAAATTTAACAAAATTTTAGTCTAATGATCGTTAAGCCAAAAAAAGCCATGCTTATAGATTTAAGGCTATTTAAAGTTATATATTCTAATTTCTAGCATTTCAAACTTTTATAAAAAACCAAGTTATCCGAATGACATCGTTAGGCTAAACAAGAAATGCGCCTTAAAAGTTTAGGCCATTACAGTTTAACTAAAAGAATGAATAGGAACAACTCAGTCCTTGACTACGTCCCACATCAGAGTCAAACACCTAATATGATCAATCATTTTTATCTAACAGGAACTCACCAAAAACTCTAACGACAAAGCCCAGAGGGAATTGACTGGTGAACAGCGTCAGCATCCAAGGTGCGGCATACAAAGCAGGAGATATGTCCAACGATTCCAATTTCGCGTGCAACTCTGGTTCGTGGTCGCGTAGAAGACGAGATAATTGATAGAGCTGAAGGACATTAAACTTTGGTATTTATCCATAATAAACTGAAATGACTGATGGAATTATTGTCATCTGCTAAAAGAGAATCAAAGTAAAATTGCCAGGAAGTATTTTTAAGAGCAGTATGACTTGTAAAAAAGGATCATCTGCTCATTGTATAACAAAAATTATCAATTTTTCATGTATTTCAATTCTTCGTGTATTTCTTCCATGGACAAAGGCCTGTTCCCAGCAGTAGAACGTATACAAGCTGGAGACGATGAAGATAGAAGTCACAATTGATAAGAAAGAGTAACAGCTCAAGAGTATATAAATGGAAATAAACGAGGCGTACCTGTACTTGTAAAGCACTCATATCGGGTAAGTATTGCTTCCTCAAGCCTCTTCTAAACATCAGGTGACGCAGTAGAATGAACGCTTCTGCTTCTTCCATCTAGAAAAGAGCATCCTTTTATAGTCACTGACTAACATTTCTTCATGGAATTATAGGCATTGAATTACAAAGTACACTTTAACATAATCTTATTCAGTAGTTAGTGTACGGAAATAAACAACTTGTTTAAATAAGCTATGGGAACTATGTGAAATAATGTTAACTCTTCATATGAGAAATCATCTATATAAACGTTTTTTAGGGCAAATGACAAAACGGCAAATTCCTTTAAGAATATTTTATATCGATTGAAAATAAATAAAAGATTCTTTAAAAGCCCTTTGGCAATATAAATTGAAAGCGATACTATTCTACGTTACTCATATAAAATAGTGTAGTGAAAAACAAAAAACTTCAGCGTTGACGGTATCCAGCATCTAAGTTTTACTGCAAAGTTTTCATTCAAAAGACAACATCACATTATGTAAATAATTTTACATGCAACATGCATTCTCGAAATTAAAATAAGATATATAAATTTCAAATTCTAGTAATGTTACTTACATGTAGTAGTAGAACTCCAGCAACAAAACTCAGCCCTTGGCAATATCCCACATCAGGATCTAACAGCGAATATGCTTTAAGAATATTGTAAAGAGCAAGTTGGCCTGGACCCAACGCTGATGCGAAGTAAGAATGCTTGGGGAACGTACGACCTGTTGCAAAAGTAAAAAAAAAAGTTATCTTGGTTTTCAATAAACTCAATTACCAAGTTCTTTAAATCGTCTTAACAGGAAATATGTATGAGAAAAATTAATAAAGATATTACCATATTAGGTATTTGCAAATTGTCCAAGTTTTAAAATTTAGCAAATAAATTATTCTACAATTAAAACTAAAACTAATATGCATATTCCCAGTTAATCCTGCAGCCACTTCGACGAGTTAGTAGCTGCAGAGAAGAAAATTTTAGTTGACATTTATGCTTACAGCTTTAAAAATGGATGACAGACTTCTCAGACTGGTTTAATTGGTTACTGTGGGCATTTGAAATTTTAAAATGTTTCTAACTCTATTGTAATAAGATTTATGTGACTATAGTATTTGGTATAAAGTCTTACTATATTATGAAGTCCTATGGAAAATCAACTTACGTCGTATTTGATCTCATATTAGTTAGAATTGTTTCTTATTTTGAAAGCAGGTTAAATCAGCCTCAAAAGTTACTGTTGTTAGCGTGAAATCAGACTGTTCTTAGAAGGTCTGTCCAGTAGTGGGACGTACGTGAGATTCTAAGGCCTTACCCAAGTCAATAAGTATGGCGTGTTGGTGTTTCGTCAAGCCTGCCAACAAAGAGCTGTATGACGCGTGGTATAGAGGGAACTGCCTCACGTCTGGTGGTGGGGAACGGTAGCTTGCTTGTTCCGCCAGGAAGTACCACACTCCACCACGGGATACTCGCGGCACACCTTCAAATATTGTAAAATATACTATTTAATGGAAAATGTAATGTAGTAATCAGTGTATGTCATAGGTTAATAATGTCTCAAACAATGTCATTAATGAAAGATCATTAAAGAATATCGATAGAGTTAGTTATCTTAATTTCAATTCTATTTTAATTATTAAAATAAATATTTAACAATTTCCAATATAATTTGACAATAATAAATTGTCGTTTTACAGTTTTTAGATATTTTAGAATAAAATTATCCGTCTTATTCTGGTCAGAATTATAATGAGATTTTGCTGCCTATAGGTAAAGTGGCCTGATTATGATCTAAAATACACCAAGTATTTGAAGTACCCTGCCCACCCTTGCTCCTTAAAGGAAGTTGTTCCATTTATTGGTGTAAAATAATATGCAAATAATTTTAAAATTACACCATATACTTTACCTTGTATTACTGCTTGCATAAGCATATGCCTATCCACTTTAGCCATAGGCCGAGATACGTCCCGAGATAAAAGGGAATCCCACATTAAAGATACGCCAGTATCACAAACGCCCAGCTCTGAATACTCGAGCTTTATACGGCGAACTGCCGAGGACTCTTCGCTTTCTGAAATACAAAAATAAAAGCAAATTTCATTCATGCTTGATCCTACATTAATTATCATTTAACAGATTTAACAAATCTGCTAGTTCTGTGGAGATATCTCCAATCAATTTTAGATAATATTACTCTATTAACATTCGTATCAAACAAAGCAAATATATAATAATGAAATAATAAACCCTTTAATGGACACACAGAAGAATATTCTCTTTTAAAGCCACAAAATTCTTAATTAATTTTGGCAAATTATTAACAATCCTCACCTCTTAATTTAGCATTTTCTTTCTCCATCCTGACAAGAAGAATAGTCTGATCTATGGCCATCTTCCAAAGCCGCCTCAGGTCTTCCTTGCAGCGTTTTCCTTTAGGTGCTGATGATAGACCCAATAAGTCCGCTGTGATGATAAAAGAGATTACATTTTTTATGAACTGGATATGAAAATTCATCCACTTTCATGATGAACATACAGTTTGCTTGATGGTGAAAACATTTCTATTTAACAATTTATTAACTTTTCAATATCTACTACTTCTATAAGGTACACCCTTCTAAAAGTTGGAGTTTCTTTTGACGTAATATGAGCATAGCTTCCAAAATGTTATTTGAAAAAGCACTCTTTTTCTATATGCTCGTGCTTTTGCAGTAAGGAGAATGTTGTAGTTGTAACCTTACCTTCTTCATTATCAGCTGGTTGTACGACTTTCTCGTATATAGCCTGTCGCCATGTACCCTCCGATTCGTTCCCAGTTTCTGTAGTAGGGGGTCTTGAATCACTCACTTTAAGGAATCTGGAAGGAACTAGGAGTTAGTCCCTTTCATACAACACTTGGAAATGCTAATTCGCACTTGGGTTACTTCCATGCCTTCTTATATTTTATTTTATTCCATTGTCTTAAAACTGTTTATTGCCCACAAACCACAATTTTTTTAACGAAAGCTGGTAAGTCGACCATTTGGCATATCTTGTGCCTTACGAAATAACGACATACTTTGTAAGAGAGAATATTTTTAAAATTTATGAATTTTCTTACATATCCATCATGGGTGAGTTTACAGGAGTACTGCATTCGTCTTTTCCATCTTCAGACTCGTTTTCCAGAATGTTTTTATATGAAGACGCATCTGAAACGGAAGAGGACGTATTAAAAATATAAAAATTATATAGATAATGTAATCATATCTAAGAAATTATTACATAGGTCCTAGGTGCTTAATACTCTTTTCGTCAATAAGGGTGTTGATCAAACTCAAACACTAAATAGTGGGGCGGGTGAAATATCTCAATATTTATTCTAGCATACTGGGTACTGGGTAATTTTGTTTTTTAATTTTTGCTGTGGCGTTCTTTCGATACTTATTAACCGCTTCAAAAGCCTAGGTCAACCTATTTATAGGTTGCAACCTCGTATCACCATCTTTCGTACTTCGTACATAAAGCAGTTCACTGAGTTTCGTTGTGAAGAGAAAAGTAGCTAGTGAAAATTTTTTTGTACAACATAAATCTGCAATCAATGTTTTCTCTGATATACCGATATTTTTGAGAAGCAATTTCACAATTCATCCAAAACTAAAGCACGTTAGGAAATTGCTACTATTTATATGAATGCATTGACATTGTCTTTGTTACTTCTACCTTTATATGTTTTGGTGCGTAATATTAAAAATACTTTTAAATATTTTCTTAACCACAAGGTTTTTTCACGAATAGCTTATTTTCATTTCCCAAGTTTTTGAAAATTTATACTTTACATAATTATGAGATCATGGGAATCTGAACCCGAATTTTTTACTTGTAGTCAACATCCTTGTAGCCCTGTAATCAGTACAAGGGAGACATTTGTCGCGATTATAGCAACGTGGATAATAGGTAGGATGGTATGGCGAAACAGACTTTTCTTGTTTAAAATTATTATACATAAAACCTATTTTCTTACCAGTATCAAGAATAGGTGTACCCGGTGATAAAGACTTGCTTCTTGTTACGTCGATAGGACTGAGGAGGTCTGTGTTGGAAGGCTCTGAAGAGGTTTCGATTGGTAAGGTTAGCGGTGATAGGTCCTGAAAAATATTTTCTTCAAGTTAGAAATAAGTTACGATAACTTATTTCAAGTTGTAACAGTAAACACTGAGATTTATGTATGTCGGTTGACGAATGATTTAAATATGAGGATTTTCAAACTTTAAGACTAGTAACTATATCGGATATTCAATAATATCAGATTGAAAACAAATTTTAGTAAACTACTCTTTTTCTTAATACAGATATTTATCTGGTACGGTAACAGTTTTCAAAGGAGCAATTAAAACTGTAGTTAGGGACTAAGTCGCACTTGTTAACGCCCAACTCAAACGTGACAAAAGTTTCCGACGTATGAGACCAGAACACTATAACTTTGTGAGCTATAGTTGTTGTAGATGATATACTTTGGTTAAGTTGGGGATAGCAAACATGTCATCCTTTTCATTTCCATCCTCTGCGAAAGAGATGAACTGTGCTTAAAGTAATTCTTATTCAACAATCATTAATACCTTTTTTATCATATTAATGTCATCTTTACTGGCTTTTCTCTTCAGCAAATGGTCAAATCCACTTGAAAGGGATCTTTTTGCTTTCATAAAAATAGTGCTGCCACCTAGATATTGGTTGAGGAACTCTGTTCTGGAAAATACATAATTGAGCATAAAGTTATAAAGGTCAAAAGAGGTGAGGCACAGTTGGAGCACCCAATTGGGAAAATCCTAAGCCTAATAACACTAGTGCAGTAGTGTTGTGTACCTGATTGCTAGAGCTGATAGTAGTAAGTTGTATGTTGTAGTGTGTTGGGAGTAGGAGCAAGGGGTTTTGTTGTCAAAAATATCTTCTTAACTAACTTCTTCTTCTTTCTAACTCTTCGTGTCATGACCGAAAGCGAATACTGTATAAGATGACGACAATAATTATGAAACAGCAAAACTTACTATATTGTACTGTAAGACTGGCCATTTTCTATCACTTCAGAGAAAGTGCCACAGTTAAAATATTGGTCGAAGTGGTAGTATGATTAAATTCAATAATAATCGTTTATTTTTTTAAAAACAACTTACCTATTTTCAGCAGTATCATGGACGTGCCTTAATTGCTTCGCTTCGCAGTGAGCTCGGAGAAGCATCATAAGAAACGAGTTATGTTCGGTCACCTAATAACAATTTTTATATATTTTTTTACTATGGATATGGCTGATAATGTTTCAAGAGCCAGAAAGAATGGATTTGTATGGATTTTTTGATCGACGATCTAAAAACTTTAGTAATTGGTATTACACTGTACGCAGATATGAAGACCTTAAAAATTTCTTATTGGCTGTATTATTTAAAACATCATCAATATATCTACCTCATACATATGGTTGGTTCCTCCTTGGTACTTGGTTATGATAAGATCCTGTTCATCATCAGGTAGTTGTTCCACGCGACGAAGAATAAAAGCGTGAGTTTTTTTCTCATTCATACCTGCATTAACATTGTCAAACGATTATGCTCAGTCGACATAACTAAAGCAGTTTAATGGACCTATTGTTCTTTGAAATAAAAACTTTACCTTCAATGTCATGACATAATCTGTGATACCACAGCATAGGGCAGTGCTCACAAGTCAGATTTGGTGATTTTTCCCTGGACTTCTTCAATAGTTCCGCATGGGCTATGAATGCTTGTTTTATTGCTAAAATGTAAAGTTATAAAATTTGGTATCCATTGCGTTTTTGCAGACTTTAAGTAATCATAATCCTCAAAAAAGAAGGCTTTTTTGAGGATTATGATTACTTCGCCATGCAGATCCAAGCAAATGATATACAAAAATAAAGCACTTGCGATAAGATTGGTAGAAAATTTCCAAGAAACGACTATTCTAAGACACCTATCAAAAATTTGTAATCTTGTCTACCATAGAAACACGACAAACTGATGTTAATCAGTCGGATTACCATCTTAATCTTTTATTTATTCCTTCGTAATCTAGGATCACAGACTTCGAAAATTCGAAGCACTTAGCAATTAAATTATGACGTTTGAAAAACCGAGTATTTCCGTGGGGCAAGTATCTGTATAATGTTAAATTATTCGGCTACGATCTTCACTAAAATTTAGCATTTTTTTATGACTGTATTCTTGATCTACTCACCATTGATAACTTCTAATGCTATAGATTCACTTTCGCATTTAAAAACGTAGCAGGCATACGAATCATTAGTTTCTCTGCATACAAAACCAAAGTGTTCCTTATTGAGCCTGCCTAAGACACAGCTAGCGACATCTCTAAATTCTCTATGTAAAAGTATTTGTTTTCTATCAGGACTGATGAGTCTTAGTTCTGAACGAGCGACCTGAAAAAAAATATCTTTATTATCCTTACAAGACTACTAAGTTTCAGAACAAGCTGAACCTTTTAATGACAGAAGAATACAAACAATAATGTGCTTTAAGGCGCTTTATCAATAGAAGTGTTTCATGACGTGAACTACCTTGTAATTTAAGGTATATTTAAAAATTAAAATAGCACTTGTAATATGACTTTACATATTTGAAAAATTGTTGACTAATGACAACAAGATAAAGTACGAATACACAGTAGATTAGCCAATAGGAATGTTTAAGTGTAGCTGAAAATAAAAGTTCCAGAGTAAGTAAGTCTACTAGATCATGAATATTTCTTGCACTTTACCAATACTTATACTTAAACGCAAAAACTAAATTACTTACTTGAAATAGCATAGTTCTATTTTGTTCGCCTATTAGCTGTGAGATAGGCGTTTTCGAATTCAATGTTCCTATGGAAGCAGATCTATCTCTCAAAAACGGCTTATTTTCTGGCATATAATATTTCCTAGCATCATAATTATCAGGCGTTTGATTTGGCTTTCTTGATATTTCATTGAAATCCAAACTGTGACTATTAGCTTTCTTTGCTGTTTCTTTAGCAAAATTTTCTTTAACATTAACGCAATTAGGATCATTTTCATTTCCACTTTCACAATATTGTGTTATGGAGGATGCTGTCTCTGATATAACACTGTTACTATCATTTTTCTCTTCATCTTCCGTTAATGTTCCAAGGTTATTTTTAGTTGTATCGATTACTGTCTTCTTTTGTAAATTCTTCTCTATTCTTTCTTTACTAAACATATCAAATTCTTTATCAATTTCATTTGTATCTGATTTACCCCGAGAATATGTTTCATTACTCTTACATAGGATTTCTGATTGTGACGGAGCACTGTCTTTATTTAAATTAAATTTTGAATCATTGTCAGTTTCTGCTATATTTTCTGACGAGTCTTTGCTATAGATTGCAGTCTGTAAAAGTAATTTTAGAATTAAATAATAAACTACCACAAGTACTCTCTTTTTTAGGAGTAGGGTTTTTATGTAGTTCATACCTACTTAACTCATAGTGAACCTAGTGAACGTAAACTGCAACGTTTAGAAAGTCACTTATCCTAATTAGATTGAACTTGGAATCTGCTGATCAAAAGCTAATGAGTGACCGCCAATCAATTAAAATTTTAAGCGCACCATTATCAGAGAATGATACAACGTGACTGGTGTATGATGCGTTCTCATTGTAGCACTAGACGTACCGATGGAAGAGGTAATGGATGACATGTCAAAATGAATGATGGGCGTAGAGTGGCCCACCAAATATAGTCTTTACTGGTTACATATCTTGTAATTTTGTACATACCCCTGTTGAAGAAAGCAGACTGTGCCGTCGCCTATTTTTAATTTTATCCGCTTCATGCTGCGCGAATTTGATGAGAGCGTCATCAATAAGGGATTCTGGGACCTTACGTTGCGATATCCGAACTTTGCCTATATATAGTACCTGAAAGAAGAATTGAATATTATCACTACAGAAAGTAAAGGCATTAGCCAACCTCAGTCCTAAATAATGTTACTTGAAAGGTTAACTTTGGTTATCTTCATTATAACGTCGCTGTGATGTTAATGCTTTGTAACCTTCAGATGAAGCTCAATACCATTAACAGTAGGGTTACGAAATTAAGAGCCCTTTTAGGTCTATAAATATCAAATTAGCATTGGGTATTGAACTCTAATGGATTAAGTTAAGGTGTACAATAGTTGCTGCTTCATTATATAATCACTGTATCGTCTAGCCTTGTGCAACGCAGATATGGATAACATTCAGATAGGGTATACAATATTAACTGACTCAAGCCATCAGGGTGATATTACCGTTCTATAAATTCTAAAATAAAATATAATAAAGTCCTTTAGAGTAAAGTATGCTTTTTCTTTACGATAATCTTTTCACTATCTTCTCAATGGCACTCTATCTCCAAATTTCGGTCGACTGGAACCTTTATCTCTTCTTTAGTGGAAAAGGTTTTTATTCAGTGGCTCAAATATGGTATATACTCATAGTAATATGTTAGTTATGTGCCACTAACGAGTTTTGGTCCACTCATGTTTTTTTTATATATTCATCAATAATACATAGTATGAAATAAATTAATTTAAAACAGTGCCATTAAAAATGCCTTTCTTTATAAGAATACTTGTCTTTTTATTAAATTAAATCACTAATTTGACCGTTAAATATGAATGGAAATGAATGGAACTTTAGGAATTGTTTAACTTCAAATATTGTTTTTTTTATATTCACTTTTCAGACAAGCTTTCGGCTTATTTATTTATTTAATGCTTGTCACGTGGATACCTAGGTGTAAAATGAGTCTACCCTGCAAGATGACTGGAAATTTAAGAGAGCAACACTTATCTAATAGAGAAATACATTCAATATACAGCATGTTCCACTTTGATTACTCCGAGTTTAATATTAGTCTTATCTGCAGAGAATTCATTTAACATGTTATATGCGTTTTTAGAAAGATATGTTTTAATAAAAAAAAATTAAATCTTCACGTTATGTATGGCTTTTATTGTATCGGGAATATTATTACAGATGTGTACAGACCTACAGTATGGGCCTGATTAACTGAAGAGTTTTATTCGATGGAAGATTAAATTTGTGTCTGTATACGTCATTACGACTTAATTTAGTATTAGCAGAGAAAAAAACACATGCTTTATATTGAATTTCAAAGATTCCAATATATAAACAAGTTACAGGGAGAAAATTATGTTTTATACAATATGGTTTACATGATATCATTAACACATTTTTTATTGAAATTATCCTTGATTCATATATCTTTAGGAGCAAGAACCACTTACTTCGAAGAAATGTGAATCAGAAGGCGATAAGTCTGCACAAAGCGAAGTTAACGCTGAAGCGTTGCTTGTACTTCGGACGATCCCAGTTCTCGGCTCAGAATTACTGAAAAAAAATGATTTTTAAAATTACATTTAGTTTTATTTAGTTTTTTTTTCATTTAGTTTCATATGCACATCAGGAAAATATCAAAATAGTCGTTAAGTAAGTCCGTCTAAATTTACTCAAATAATGATGAGTTTTTTTTAATAGAAATCTGTAAGCCGATCAGCTGATTCTCGATAAATTTGGGTTAATTCGTTATAAATAGTCACGCTGACATCTTTTGGAAATTGTCAAAATTTACGCGACGATTCAAAGAAACATTTGAGTAACTGTTCCCCATCATTACGTTATTGTTTTCTAATAAACAGTATTTCTGGTAAAAAATTACAAAAAAAACTGTTCATTACACAAATACACTACAGTGCGCATTTTTTGGAAATGCAGATTTTTTGGCACAGTGTCTGTGAATATTGGACCTTCAGATTATATCATATAAGTAGAAGTTACGGTAACCGCAATCCCGAAATTTTTTATTCAAATATTAAAGTTAATAATGTTAAAATTATGTTTCAGATAAAACCAAGCTGATCAAAATTAACTTAAAGTTCTCCGCCTTAAAAACAGTTCACTTTGACCATAATAACTTCATTTGCATAACCTCTACCAATGTTAATATACAGATTGTTCTTTTTCAAGTAAAATAAATTTCTGATTTTATTTACACCTACTTTTGTTGTAGGTTTTGGATTATTTAAGACTTATTTCAGGGCAAGTTGTTCACACAGTTTGAGGTGAAAACTAGAGCTATTGTATTTCGGAAACAAAAGTTTAACTGACAATTTTGTAGGATTATTAGCGTTGTGGCGATTGATAAATAAGATTGTGTCCAGGAGGACTGGCGGCAGTCGGGGAGGAAAGTATCAGCCAAGACAAGACCGACGATCTGATAAAGGTTGTGGTAAGCGTAGAAACGATAGTTAGAAGATCCTAAGATGAAGTTTATGTCCAGCAATAGGTATCTTTCGGCTGATATAATTATGATGTTGCTCTGATCATACTTAAAATAGTATATATTGAAAAAAATATGATTAGTTTATGATTGTGATGTAATACAAATTTAATTCCAATGTTACTGGTGTTTTCAAAAGAACGTGTTGTAATAATACTTAATACCTTCGTCAAATACCTTCTATTTTTAACGAATAACATTGCCTTCGAACTTTGCACCCATTTTTCATTGTTTAAGTTTTTCTTAGTATTGTATTGTTAGAAACAAAAAAATGGTGAGGTAACTATACCTTTTATAATGCTTCAGGTTATTATTGTCATTTCCATGCCACTTTAAAGGTTGAAGTCAAGTTTTTTTAATGAGATAGGTAAACATTAGATTTAAACTGATGTTAGGTGATAATGTAGCCTTCGATGACAACTGTTTACCTTTAACATGTTTATATCGCGAGCCTTATAAGCCAAGTAGTGTTGGGTAGGATACATACGACTTGAAAAAGAGTAACCTCTTTTTTGAGTTGACACAGTACACTGTCCAGTGGGAGATGAAGTGTCGAGTGAGGCGAGGCGTATGATGTTCTAGTACAAATATGATATTTGATGTGACAAGTACTACGATTAAATGTGGAAACTCTCTCTCACCCTATAGGTTACTTAGAGAGTGAGTAACGTGGCTAGTGCTAGTACATTTTATAATTCTGACATGATAGTATTACATTACTATCATATCCGAATCATCGATCATTTATCATATCATTACTATTATGTATGAAAATAGGGACCATACCTACAAGTGAAAACGTAGGATTTCTCATATATTTCAAATTATTAGTGATTATAAAACTTTGAAAAATATATAGGTTTCATAATTACAACACTCTGGAGCCTTTGCAATTACGTCACTCAGTGCCTATTAATAATTGTACCGTGGAGAGTGCTCACTCTATGTTTCTACCTCTACGCTCAAAGATATGTCATCATTTTTACTTTGTACAGTTAGATATCGCTATCAAAATTTTACCGGTATTTCAGTTCCTCCAAGCAACTATTACTGTTAAGATAATTGTTGGTATGAGACGGTAATAAAGTATCAATATTTTCAGTTCGACTGTACCTATGATGTAAGCAAAGAGTTCTACAAATATAAGCAAACACATTCATTTATTACAATTATACCTATCCAAACTTGGTTTTACCTACACATAAAGCGTTGGTTATGTACATTTAGACGCACGCACAAGAGCAGTCGTTATGGCATCAAGTCAGTACTGGCAATAGTTTTCAATGATATGAGAATGGATCGCTCTTAACTGTAGTAAAATAGGTATTTTAAATGTTTGTATAAGAGTTTAAAATACCACACTCGCATTGGGTTAACGTGGTATAATCACCCAAACTGCTCATGTATTGTAGGAAAGCCTGCGCCCTACAGTGAGACCATATTTTTTTTTATTTTTTTTTAAAAAAATTTTGTCAATACAGAAAATGGCACCTTCATAGGTGAATCCTGAAAAGCTTAAAGTGAATTACTTAACATATGTCTCATTTCGGTAAAGATCATTTTATACAGTGCTCTGGCCGACCCTGATGAGGGTGCAACCACTGTTGCATAAGCCTATAATATTTAAATTAAAGATTGCAACGTAGTGGCCAATTACCGGGCAACCTACCTGGGTTGCTACCACATCCCCAGGTAGCCTCTGTGAGGCCAGAGGCTGGAGCAGGGGCAGGATGGAGCTCCTTATTTGATGACATCAAGGCATTGGACGAAATAGGATACTCACAAATTTGAGTTGCCATTCCCCGCTACTGATATAGCTGGGCTTGTCCAAGGCAGCTCTGAAGTGTTCTTTTGCTGGAAACCCAAGTTCTTGGTGACAGCGCCATTTCCCAATGAACTGTTGGAACCTCTTGGGCTGGTCACACTCGGTGATGGCTCCCTCATCTGGCCAAAAAGGTCAGTTACCTGGCAAAGAATGTGAAAATCTTGTGATAATTGAATATAACTAATACAAACTGTCATTAGCGTAATACTGCCGATTAATTGTGAATTTATTTTGTTCCCATACGAAAGTCTTTAATACGTGTATTGCTAGATGGTGTACGGAACCATGAAGTGGTCGCTTACGTGGAGACGAAGACTTGCTAGGCCCTTCACAAGGTAGACAAATGATATGGTAACGTTAGCAAGAAGCTGCTAGATGCGGACAACGTAGGACCGATCAGCTTGGTGATACTTGGAGGAGACCTATGACCAGGAGCGGATGTCACTTGGCTGATATGATGATTGATGATGCCTTATGAACATTTCCCATCCACTTCATATATAAATATAATAGTATTAATATTTCTCACACTCACGCCCATTATCAAGACCATATTAAGCATCATTAAGATCTTGTGTTATGGATACATAACGGAGAAATATAGATAGTAATATATATAATATATAAGTATCGAAATTTAGTAAATAAACATACAAACCTCCATCACACGTGAACATATATTCGAACACTTGATATAATTGTCTGTCCCTAACAATTTGATAAGTATAAATAATTTATTTTCCTCTTTCTAACCCTCTGGCTTTGAAGAAAATGGTACTGACCTCTCGACCAGAGAGCCGTCAGGAATCTGGACTCGATTATCATAATAATATGTGGTACTTGATAAGTAGATATGTTTCTACTTACATATTACATATTAATTACCAAGATGGTAATTGAATCTGAAATAGATGCTAAAATTCAGATTCATTGAAAAAATCCCGATATAGATATTTCCATCCCCCATTTTGAACTTATTATTGTAACGGTCAATAAGTGTTCCATATATCCAAGCATTTTAGTATGTTTTAGCTAATTAAAACCATGAACCAACGACTATAACCTTTTGTTTACAACGGAGAACATTAATGAAGTGAAGATGACTGCATTAATAAGACTGTTTACAGATAGACCACGTGCTGATACTAAAACGAGAAGTACTTCTTTAATAGCTTAAAGTTCTATTTAGAAGTCTTATGAATCATTAACATCTGATATAGAACCACGTGCATATCAATTGAGAGCCTAAGGCATTTGTTCTTATCAGTTTGAGTTTATGTAAGCTTATCTTATACGTATATGTAATGTATTATTTTATTTATATAATTATTATTTATTTTGTTTTTATCAGGAAAAGTGACGTCTTTTTCCCCATGCAATTATCCTATCGCAGGTTAGGTTAATTTCTGTTATAAATAAGCCACACTGCTTGTGATGTTTTTCTTGTTTTATGTGTACACAAAAATGATTAAATAAATAATTTTGCAATGCTAATTTACCTATACGACTTAATTTATTACGCAATCGGCCCTCAGTCCTTCTGATGGACTCAAGCTTTTATTATAAGGCTAACAAAATTACGGTGGTGTAGATGTGCAGATGATAGCAGTTGCTGTTCCAATGTGGCCAACAGATTCACATGCCTTACTTAATAGATAATTAAGTAACACTAGATTTTTCTCTTGATGATCTCTGAATGATCCCTTTGCTATCACATGATCTTGACTATGTTTTATAAAGGCTCCTCTCCTCAACACAGCTTTGTCGAGCGTGTGATGAAGGCAATCAACTGATCATCTTTAATATGTCTTTTGCAATTTCCATTTTCTACATCAAATAAACTAAATGGCTATCAGTCATTTTCTGGTCGCATCTCTTTTATACTATATCATTCAAGAAAGAGATAGATAATTTTCTAATCCAAGAGCATCTTTAGCAATTTTAAATTTACTCAAATTTTCACCAAATGATTGTTGAGCTGTTGTGTGAGTTTAATTATCTTTGTGGATACCTTGAGCTGTTGTATTAAGACCCATTTTCCAATGACGCTTTATTTGCGGACTTGTGTTCATTTGTATAAGATATCTAGAACGAGTCCCCATGTTTCACCATCCGTTCGAACCGAGCATAACTGAAATGCATATTTATTATAATACGTCGAAACAGCTTAGGAAACAGTGAAAAGTTTATCACTACGTCGTATTGTTTAACGCAGAAATTCACGATGTTAATATAATATCATGTGTCTATTACTAGATGTTTAGGGGTGGCACAACAGCATAAATATTTTTGGCGATATTTTGTAGAGAACCGAGATATTTAAGAATAACGGCCAATAGCCAACTGTGAGACGGACTGCAGATGGTTCTTCTGTCTATCAGCCCAGAGTATTATTCAAGCATGTTCCGGAATGCCTAAGTTTGTATGAAGATATTTATTAAATCTTTAACGTCTACTAAATATATTGTATGTGACATACCTAATCAACATTTAAAAACACACAACAATATTTTGAAAAATACCGCTTCCAGCTCATTCCCGGTACTGCATCAGTGGGTTGAGTGGTTATAGGTTTAGATTCCCTCACGAGTGTCAAAATAAATGGCATATGGTCATAATTTAGGTTGGGTTGTGTCGAGAAATTTGATTTTTCTCAATTTCAAAGAATTGCAAACCTGAGTAGGTATTTGATATTAATTTTAACTTGCAACCTTAGTTCGAAGTCATGTAGGTGCATTTTATTATTCTTGCCTATCAATTTGTGAACGTCGTTGAAAGTTTTGAATCATCTTATAATAGTTTAAGCTAGGCTTGTACAATTTCTGGTATTGCATATGCTACAGTTACGTTAATAGCCACTATCATTCTTCAATTAGATTTTCAGAGTTCAAGGTCAAATTGAAAAAATATTGACAACCCTACGCTTCAATGTGATTGGTAGAAAACATGTGGCAAACCATGTGGCGAGTCAATCTATTATTTTATTGCGAACAAATAAACGGAACGCATTGGTGTGTGTATAATAATTATAATATTTTTACACTCACACCTTTTATGAAGACCGAATAAAAACTTGTGTTACGGGAACAAAAATACAGATTCTTCTTATTCATGAAAATGAATCTTTACTTTCGCTAGAGCTCAAGAAACGGTTTGACCGAGTGGATTGTTTAACTTTTCTTATATTTGCTTTAAACAGAAGTTTAAAAGAAATATATTCAGGAAAATCCCGAAGCAAAGCTAAATAATATTACAAAATTGCGGAAGAATCGATTTACTGTTTACTGTTTTTGTTTAATATATGTACTATGGACGTAGAGCAATGAATTCTGTTACTGACAGGTTAGCAGAAAGATACTTTTATACCCATTACATCATACGAGTTTTGTAATGCCGTTTGTAAATAACGTGATTGATGTGTGGTACGAACAAAAGAGACGAGTTTCTCTGATCTTCTAGCAAAACCATACATTTATTTATTTGTTGAACCGGGAAAATCTACTAGAGTCAGTAATAAAAAAAATGTATTAGTTTAAGAATGGTTTGGAATAGTTTAAGAAACATATAAAAGTAAAATTATCACCACGCTGAATTGAAGACCAGAAAGAGTTAAGGTTTGGTCTTTTTAATTTAAAAGATAGGAAAAGACGGTGAAGTAGAAAATGTTAGAGTACATAATATTTGCATTATAATATCAGATATAATAATGAGAACAACTGTAAGAGAACTCCAAACATTAAACAATTTTTCATGCAACAAGCTGACTAAACTTTAGACGCCATACCAACGACTCAAGAAGTGCAGACCCTGTAAACACTAGTGTCAAAGTAATAGTGTTCCTCAAGAGCTTGGGAATGTTTCTAGATAAGGTTGATTTAAAAAGCAGAATTGCAGTGCCAGAATGCGTGGCAAATATCAAATGGCCGTGAATCAGGTTGGTAAGAGTCATTCTGTCTTGAAGGAAACGTTTTAAAGGAGGAAATGAATGCAGTAAAGAGAAGCCTTGATGAAAGTGGAGGAATATAATTGGATGCAGCCGCCGACGAAGATAAGGATGAGTGGAGGCAGCTGAATAGGGGCTACACTATTACAGATATAGACGAATAACGTAGTAAAATGGCAGTATCAATTGGAACAGCTGTGACAACAGTTGAGCAAGCTGACCTTTGTAATAAAGAATGGCTAAGAAGAAGAAATTACAAAGAACCAAATTTATTTAGCAGTATAAGGTATGATGAAATACAAACTAAAGTTTTATCTAGCATAATAAAAAGGATAGGTGGAAAAATAAAGATGTGATTAAATTATAAACGGCTACAACTCTTCCAGGTCTTTGACATATTTCCTGTCCTCTTCAACTCATACTATTGGAGTTCAATTTATTTGATCAAATACTGACGGAATGCAAAAAACAAGACCTTTTGACCTACGCAAAACAAAATACCACATAAATACTTCAATTCAGGATCATAATACTTAGGCCCGTATTATAGAACGAGTCTCAGTATTGAATCTAGTTTTAAGAGTAGTTTTAATACGAGATTTAATTTTTGAACGGTTCTTGATACGACATTCGTTGATCAACACTCAGCTGAGTAATTGCTTATTCCAGAAGGACACTTAAGTCAAAATCTACGCTCAAGCATAGATTTGATCATTGTTTACGTAAGTTTGGTAGAGACCACTCTTGAGACTAGAATGTGTATTATACTCCCAAATAAAGTTTTAATGCGAGTTTATGAAGTTTGCTATACCGCAATGTTTTTTCTATTCTGACGGGTTATAGTTTTACGCCATTTTTGATTTTAGCATTTGGCAGTTTCTTTTCTTCCATTTTAATTCACACTCACGGTTTATTAATACGTCCTTATTATTTTCGCTTTGTTGTTATATCTTGGTTTTAGTTGTTGTTATTTGTTAAGTTTATTGTAGTATTACATTGTTTATTAATTGTGTTAGTCTACCTAGTTATCTTGCTTTTATAATATAGTGGAACTGGACATTTTTGACGATATTGATAATATATTTGACATGGGAATGAGATTTTTAAATGCAAATATACCCCGAAGATATTTACGGGGTGAGCAAGACCCATATGCATGAGCGTAAACGATCTTAAAATTCGTTATCGATTCACACAATACAGTGAAAAACACCATTTTGCCCTTAATAAGAACAAATTTACAAAATATCAACAGGCGAGGGCTAACCTATAGCACCAGTACTACAAATATTAATTTGTCTCCGTTTTTATGCCACAGCTTCATTCCAGGTGAGTAATTATTTGTAATTAATCTTAAATAGCTACATTGACATGACTACAAATTTCATAACATTATACCGTTCCATAATATCCATCACAATCATTATGGGCTCTGTTTATTACATTTATTACTGAATTCACCTAAATCATCATACTACTTTTAAAATGTGACATGGCACTAAAATAGACCCTAAACCCTGACCGATAACTATGTAGGTGCCTACCTATATTAGATATATGCTGTTTCTGTAGTCCCTATAGGAATTTGTGTTACTGAGCTGCCTATAGTATATGAAGCAACTAATATTTATGATATTTAATTTCATAGGTTTCTGTGCACCCAATAAAACATGTTTTTATTTTCAGATAGTATGTGGAGATTTATTAAATATATCCCAACCAGTTGTGTGAAATATAGTAACTAATATATCAAAATTATTGGCTCACAAACATCGCCAATTTATAAAATACCCTGAAAACATGACCACTAACAGATTAGAATTTGCTCGTTTAGGTCAATATCATCAACACAAAGGGTTAAGCAATATTGATGGAGCAATTGATTGTACTCATATAAAAATAGTCAATACACCAGGAGTGGAGCATCATGAAGTGTTTAGGAATAGAAAATCTTATTTTTCTATAAATGTCCAAGTAAGTAACCGAAACCCTTTACTACAAGTACCTACCAACCATGCTTTATTGTGAGAAATTATTATTATTATTATTCTTTATTGTATTCATCCTTTTGTCCACTTAATTTTGCTTAATAAGGAGTAGAACTTGATACATAATTTAAAGTATAAAAAAATCCTGATTCTATATGATTCTTTCATTGAACTGGTTACTAAACATATTTATACAGACATTCACACCTTATACTGTGTTGTATTATGTGTTATTTTAAACTGACATGTACCATCACTTTTACCAACAATATAATGATATATGATTGTTATATTACTTAATATGACAAACTTATTAAAGTGTCCCCTTTTCGGGTACCTATTTGATTTTATTGACAGATATTTTTTTCCAGGCTTTTGTGTGTCCTAATGGGCAATTTATGGATGATTGCAAGATGGGCAGGAAGCACTCATGACAGCAGAATATTTCAAATGTTGAATATTAATAGCAAATATCATCAAGGAACTCACAGTGGAAAGCTAGTTGGGGACAAGGGCTATCCATGCTTACCATATTTATTAACACCCATAAACTCTGCAAGTAGTCCATCAGAAGTAATATATAATAAAGTTCATACTAAGACAAGAAATATTGTAGTGTGTGTTTGGGCAATGGAAGAGGAGATTTCCTTGTTTGCACAGAGGCATGGGTAACAAGTTATCCACAGTTTCAAATATAATTGTTGCATGTGCAATATTGTTTAACATTGGATTCAGTGTAAACGATGAGCCTCCAGTTGAAAATGAATATAAAACTAGGGATGAACCTAATAATAACATTACACATAATGTGGGAGGTTCGGCAGAAGAGTTTGCAATCTGAGCAGCCACAATTAATAATTATAGATAACTTGTAAACTGTCCTTTTTCTAAAATAAAAAATAATGAAGTATGTTTGTGTTTAAATTCAACACCATTTCCTAAGAATTATCTATCATACTTATACTTTATCTAGATACATGTTATATACTTGTAACATTTCATGCAACAGTATTATTTAAATAAAAAGAATAATACAAACTAAGTTTTAATATAGTAAGCTAAATATTTGACATTAACAAAAACGTAAACAATGTCAATTAGAATCGTTTTATGCAGAGCAAATTGATTAAATGAACACGTCAGCTGACGTTTTCAGCACTAAAAAGTAAATAACTACTTATTTTAAGGATTTTAACATGTAGTACTTTACACGTTGAACTAATTTAACGATTAATATTGCTTTCAAATTCTTCATACAATATCTAGAATATAAATGGTGTCTGCTTGAAATGGAGTTGCTAAGACGTAATTTTAAAAATGTAATTGAAAACATACTTGAACCATAGAGAACTATGATCACAGTTCAAATCTATTCTTGATTCTAGTTTCAGCTGATTCGCTCTTAAAACGCGACCAATAATAAGCAGGAGAATTGAGAAGTGATCTACACTTAAAACTAGCTTTGCGTGATGCGAGATCGAACACTGCTTGAGACGTGTTCTATAATACGGGCCTTAGAGTTGAAAATTACAGGTCGTGACACAAACTAAAAAAAGAGTAATTTGCATTAATCTATTAAAAAAACCAATTCACACGACATGACCTTGTTAAAGCGATTAGTAAATTAATTTACCAAACACGCAACACAAGGTTACCTTACCATATGTTTGATCTTAATTGCTGAGGTGTCAGAATGTGACCCAAATAACGGCCTTGAACTCATCTTTTGTTACGGTATCTGGAGAAAAGAAAGATTTATCATACTATTTGATATAAATTTTAGTAATTTGAACGTTCATCTCACTCATGAAACGAACAGATATGTATAAAATAGAATTTTTTGTAATATCATCTTGATAGATACGCCTTTTCCCTAAATAAACATAAAGAATATATGTTTATTAATTGAACATATTTTATAAGGTATTAAATTATAAGGATGTCTATTAAAAAATTTGCAAGGTAAATGGGTGTGCGTGTAATCGCAAAAAATTGTCTTAAAAGGTAAAAGCAATTTTAAAAAGCAATTAAATCCCGGTCAATTGTATGTTGGTGCTGTCGAGCACTAGGGGTCCGTATAAACTAGTAGGATTTTTGTCTTGTAACTAATTTAAGGTTTTCGCATATATTTTCGCTATAAGACATTGCATGTCATATTCAATAATTCTAGATCACTGGGCAGTAAGCTGAACGTGTGATTCCCTTGCGAGTGTCAAATGCGGTATTAACGGCCGTTTCCGGGGTCGTAGTAACCGGGGCCAACGATTTAGCGTCCTTTCCGCATATTATTGATTGACACCTCTAGGGACCAGCCATGGAGAAAGTTGCTTTGATTTCAATATCGAAACCGGAGCGAATCACTACACCATCAAGCTCCTCAGGTCTGAGTATTTAGAATGAATTTTATTCCTCTACGCATTCCTGACAAAAGGGTCCTTGTAATGGTTCCTCCATCCCTTTTGAGGTACTGAACCGTTTTTTTTACGAGGAGGAATCCATTTAAGGATCTACCCGCCACTGGCTAAGCGACGGGCGGTGTGGGGCTCACTCAGTACCTCAATAGAGCGTCACTAAGAATACCCACTAAAACTCTCCGGTAACTCCAGTGCCCTTAACGGGGGTAACCTGGGTTCTGCGGAGCAATTCACCAGGTCGTAAAAAGAAGTTAAGGTCATGATAATTATTTACGGACATAATTTATTTTAAAGTAAAAAAGACAGAATAGAAACATCTTCTATCTTCAAGGGGTCAAGGTGCCACAAACCAGTTTCAGAGTTAGCTCAAAGTTTAATTTAATTGTATGTATACGATTAGTTAAATATACGAGTTTTATACGTAACCAGGCGTATCGTTGACGTGATACGTGGTCTTTTGGAATAATATGATTCTTTATTGTATAAATATGGTAAGTGATGATATTGCCGAGGATACAAGCGAGTATTTTACCGGGCGGTTTAGGTAAAATGTCATTGTAGCCAGGCGGATTTGCGAAAAGCCTTAACGTCACCAATCCACGCACGTTCCCAAGCGTATTCAACTGCGCAGCTCTCGATCCGAGGTTTTACTGATTCTTCTCTGAGGTACAGATCTGACAATACATGGAATATCTTAAGACAGCGGACCCCAGTATCAGTTCGTCCCTTTAGACTGGATACAGCGATTAGTTCCATGGATATTGACGTCAATAGGCTCTGCGTTTTATCACGGGGAGTTTAGCAAAGAATTATCGAATTGCACATATTGGACTCTTCTCACGAAACTTTCTGCCTCGTAAAATTACATTGTCAATCAGCTCACTATTGGTATCTGTGAGTTACCGGAGCAAAGATGACTTTTCAAGCTGCGTGTAATGTTATATGAAGGATACGTGTGAACCAGTTAGGAGTCCGGTTAGCATGCACGGGCTGAGAGATAAAGAAACAGTAAGAATCCGATTTCGTTTGTTGAAGTAACCCTCTGGCAGGTCATATGAATCTATGACTCCCAGTGTTAATCTCTTATTCATTAGCAGCCTGTAAACCTTCCGCTTCTGGGCCCAAGATTACTAATTCTGGACCTGCTTTATGCATGTCTTGGGCGAATGGTATATCAGAATATTACGTTGCAATATTTTAACGTAAGGGTCCGATTTCCATCGGAATCTTATGAATAAGAAAATACAAAGAGTAATGCCGATAAGTTTCCTTTTGAGAACGAATCAGACATGATGCAACAGAACTAGGTTCATGCACGTAGCCCAAGGAATTGCGAGCTTGAAGTGGACCGACAGCCGTTGGGGCGGCAACGTACTGGGAGGCGAAGCGTTGTTAGACTAATGTTCTCATATGGTCGCGGGAAGCCACCGGTCGCGGGAAGCCATCTTTGAAGGAGGCCTATGTACAGCAGGGAGTGTGACGATGACTAATTTTAGGTATACTATTGAATTGTTCTTGTTTACACACAGATTAATGTACACGTCATTCATTGTTCATATGAAGAATTGATTATGTAAATATCCTTTCAAACCGTGATGTGTAAACAAATATGTTGTGTTGAACACATTTTCTGGGAAAATCAACTTTGTCGGCGAGTGTCTGTACACATTTGTTAACCAGATAAGCAACAACGAAATGACAGTTTATATTAGTGACATATTCAATGAACACACTAAAGTGCGTTAATTTATCGTTCTTAAGGTTGAATTTGCCAATCTTATGTATTGATTAACAATATCAAACCATTTTTACAGTAACTTTGCAGATTATTTTTCAAAAGAAATTTCAAATTTCTGCCAGCACACCAGCGATAAGGATATATTAATTATATTACAACATGCAGTCTTAAATTAAATATAATAAGGCATTAAATGCTATATTCAATCAATATATACATACTCAAGTAAATAAGATATAAAGCTTGCAAAAAATATTTTTTAATTCTTGTTGATATCAACAGATGACAAACTGTGATTTTATTTTACCTTTATTGAATACAATGGCCCCCATTTTATTTATACTGCACGGACCATCAAATTTAAGTTCACACGAACCTTTCATAACGATTCGACTAGAAAAAGACAGACAACCGGTGGCATCGTCTGACGTTTCTTAAATTGTGAATTTTAAGCATATTTGTTTTATTTCATGCGATTAAAATAATTCAAAAGTGAGCTCGTCTGCGTCACCTAACCTGACGAACCTAAAAGTCATTCTAACTCTATCACATTTAATTAGAAAGAACGAGAAAAAAATAAATTTATTTAAGTTTAAGTAAACGCCAGCAGAATCGCCACAGAATATTGATCCTTCATTTAATAAATATACAGAGCTCATTTAAAACTTCCAGATTTTATTCAGACCAAATTTAGCTTTGTACTATATTAGAACATTATCTTGGTTATTTTCAGGTAAGATTTTTATAAAATTACCTAATGGTTATAAGTGTAAAGCGCTTTAAAATGTAAAATTCACTTATAATTAAAAAATATATATATATAATTAATTAATTTCAAACAAATTAAATTTTCAAATTGTTATTATCATCGTATTTCCTCCTTCATACAACATGGGTTCCTTCAAAAGAGGCGTATAAAAGCACTTCAGGAGTGGAGGTGGCTGGAGCAATATGTCTACTGCTTATCATCAGATGTAGTCGAGTCATTTACTGAGCTTTTTCTAAAAAAATACGGATATGGCGTCACGTATATTCGTCGTTATCCAAAGGATAGATATTTATTTTCCACATAAAAAAAAATTGATTTTATAATAACCGATATGTTGGATAAGATTAGATAAATTTTGTTTTGTGACATACCTAATTAGTGGTGATTTTAAAATTATTCAATTTCTTGAGGCAGTTTTGCATTCGGCTGTTCTTTGAACACTAGCGGGTGGTTTTGCTAGTTTGACCTGTTTTACAATCAAAATATCACAATGTTCAATTCTTTTCGTAAGCATTACATCTGTTGGTGACTTGAGAGACAGCTAAGCCGTCTGTCATACACTGTATCAAGTAATTGTAATTTATTTGTATTTTGTAATAAGTAAAACTTAATATGTGTCTTAAAACAGATCCCATTTGAATGGAATTTTGATCTTTCACATAGACATAGACTTCAAACTTTTTTCAACTAATAGCAAATGATTGTACACTTACCGGACAAGTTTGATTCGCACTCGCCAACCGAGGGTTTCGTACAAAGTTGTAGGTACATATTATTTTTTAAATTATTCAGTTACAAATGAATGTAGAGTTTTCTGATTTTGCTCTATACTGGTAGTATAAGGCGGAATTACTTGCCAAATGTCATTCTTGTAAGTCAACGGAAAATACCCTATAAATTTTGTTTCTCTTGAGAGTGTCGCAATATACGATTTCTTACGCATAATCGTATCTTTCTTTCATTAACTTATAAGTTTCTTTTTTCTCAATTCTCAATTTTTTATTTTGCGTTCCATAGTTACATAATATGAATCTTAAGACTATTAATGACACTATGGACCCTGTCGGGCACAACAAAATTTTAGGATATACAGGAGAAAGGTAGATTTCAAAAGGTAGGTTTAAGTTAAGTGTTTAAATTTGTACAATGGTCCAATTGAAATATATGTTTTCACAACTTCAAGGGCCTGTAGACCTGAGTATCTCGTTTTAATTTCAACTTGATACCTCCACGCGTTCCCGAGATACAACAAGTTTTGACAGACAGGCGGATGAAGAACAAATCGATCCAATGAGTGTTCAGTTTTGACTTTACGGTACGTAACCCTAAAATAACAATATAGCAAACTAAGAAGTATACTCATTTTGTCATGCTTGTATGCGCGGTCTACTGTACGTTACGTGAGTTTCTACGTGATAACTTGCTAAGGTCAAATGAACTTGGAAATGTTTAAGTTACAATCATCGTGTTCGACCGGTTATTAAATGGAGGAAAACCTTCGGTGACTTAATATGTTTCTAAGACTCGCTAGTAAGGAATTATAAGACGCAAGAGTTGCAAGTCAGCTAAAATGTCAGTGAATTAATACGAATCGGTGTCGATTTTAGTGTTGGGATGAGCTTGAGTTTTTTGAGTCTCTTAATAAAAGATTTTTTTATTAAATTACTATAACAACAAAGCAATAATAAATATTAGGTATTATTAAAAATAATTATATTTTCTTGATTTCGTTTGTATTACATCATAGACAATAGATCTAATGCATATCTGAACTAGATATAAATTTTTGGCGCTTTGAGGTTGTTTAGCCCTTCAAGGACAAACTCGTATTGCAATGCTCGCGAAACTCCGAAAAATATTAGTCCTAACTACTGATTTTCGAGTCTTTTATCGAGTCTCTGATGTAAGAATATGTTTGAAGTTTTTTAATAAAATATATTTTATCTTAAAAGAAATGATACTGCTGTCTCTTATCTAAATTTGGCACGGCGACACAAAATACGGTGCTTAGAAAAAGTTATTTATATCTCTATATATTTTTGGGATGAAGTAGGAATGAACTAACTATTCATAAGACTGAGAAAAGTGACATTGTCTGTCAAGTTTAATTACGAAAAACACCTTAAACTCAACACAGTAACAAAAGATCTTTTGCCAAATGTTAGAGTGAGATAGAAAACTCGATTCGCGGAAGTGTTGGCTACAATCCAACTGCGGTTCAATATGGACGGGAATTTTCTTTATTTACTAGAGTTAATTATTTTCAGTATCCGATACATACGGAATAATCGTATACTGTTATCCTTACCATAGCTCGCTGAAAGATTATGTGATCCAACATATTTAATACATATTTAAATTCTATAACTGGGAAAATTTGTAAATACCCTGTTAATACCCACATAAAGTTATCACTATTACCTTTAATTACATTTGTTTATTTTTTCTCATTCATATTCTCTGTTAAATGAGTCTATTTAAATAAAGATATTTTGACTTTGACTTTGACAGAGATCTAGGGTCACCGACCTAGCTAAAGTAAAAATAATCCATTTAAATTTGATTTTGTCTTATTAAACCATCTCAATTATGGACAATTTCTGAAATAGATAACTTGAAATGGATTAGCCCATCAAATTAGCAAACTGACGTGGCGGTGGGCTGGTCATGTTAGCCACAGAACTGACGACTGTTGGAGTCGTAAAGTTCTTGAATGGAGACCGTGACTTGGAAAATATAGTGTGGGACTCCCTGCGACCATTTAAATTACGATATTCGTAGGCTGACTGGAGTGGGCTGTGTGTCTCTACTAGCCACTCATCAGTGGCTAGTAGAGACCTATGTCGAGTAGTGGACGAGTGTAAAATAGGTCGATGATAATGATTACCATTGCCTTAGGAACGTAAAGTTTATCTACTAAATCAGTCCTTTCTCGAACAGTGAAAGAGGTGTAACAGCGCATTGTATTGTGAATTATTTTCGCAGAGGAAATGCCAATCAGCGAACTACTAAATGAGTCTTGTCTCGAACAGTGAAAGAGGTGTGACAGCGCACTGTGAGATATGTTCACAGAAAGAATGCCAATCAGTGAAGAAAAGAAAATTATAATGATCATACCTTTTGACTTGTGAGTGAGTGAGTGAGTGTTGAGCGCTACATGTAAGGGTAGAGCAACGTTTACAAGATAGAAAAGAAAAAACTAAACTAACTGGCTAAACTGTGATAGTATAATTGATAGTTCTGATCGCAGAAGTACAGCAGTTTATGCTGGACAGCGGAACAGGGTGGATGTGATAGTCTTTAAAAAAAGCTACCAACAGCATCTATACGTTTAAACTCACGATGTAGACATATAGTAAATACAGATGTATTGTGTGATGCTTCACTGTCCTGTATATTAGCTAGACAGCAAATAACAGAGATGAACGATAGTCTTTTAAGTAAGTTACCATCAGCATTTATGCATACTACAGCAGAGCGCATATGTATTTTTATGTGCTACGATCGCAAAAGTTATTGTTTAGGAAAATCTCGTTGGAAGTACGATATTTGCCTACCTATATCTGCCTAGCTGACCGCTCATTTCATTATGTTAACCCCCACCAATCTATCAGTTCCTTCCCGACGTTTGACTGGCTGACATAGGTACCCGCGGTGTGCGCCACGTTGCCCTCGTTGTTCCGTTTTCTGTGCCCATCAGTGCTATCCTAGTGCCATCAGTGTTGTGCCTACCAAGTGAGACCCGGGATACACCTACATACCTGTATCGGTGAGAGGGTAACGTACCTAGCGTAACGTACCTATATACCTACCTATACAATAAAGTAACTTTAAACAGCACCTTCCCTAAACAGTTATTATATATTTGTTTTACAGCAATGAACAGGAATATTATTTATAGCATTATTTATACTTCCTACGCTTAGTACAGATCTTCCTATGGGATATACGCCAAAATAGAACAACATTGTTACACCAAAAATTAATACCCCACTATTATAGCTTATATATATTTTATAAAATTTCACTGCGTTTCATGCGATCGATATGTTGTTAGCTTAATAACGACCGTAACGGTCGACATAGCTAACGACATATCGATCGCATCACTATACGTGCAACACGAGGCTTCTCTCGTAGAACCGCGACGATGATTATATGAATGATTAACCGCCCCACGTTGACACTTTGAGAAGTTTTAGTAATTTGGACCTTACGCACTTGCACATAGTGAGAGACCTGACGATGCTACGTCTCGACAGGCGGCCGCCACTTGAGGATTTTTCCACCACAACCGTCAGTGCTCCAGCAATGAGTCCTGCAAACTGTGGGTCGAAATTTTCACTGTTGCCACGTCTACTTTGCGCACTAAGAGATTTTGCGATTCCTTTCTCTGTCGCACAGCTAGAGCGTGGAGTTCCTTACCAGCACACATATTCCCTCCTTCTTACAACATGGGTTCCTTTAAAAGAGGCGTGAAAAAGCACTTTTTGGGCCGGCAAGGCGAGGGTGGCTAGGGCAGTATGTCGCATGCTTCACTAGCAATCTTCACATATGGACTCCTCTACTGCTTATCATCAGGTTGTGTCGAGTCTTTTTTGAGCTTTATATAAAAAAAAGTTCTATTGCTGATGTCATCAAATCTCTTTTATCACGCAGAGAAACTCCGAGCATATCTATGGGCTGTGAAACGTTACATATCATACTGCATAATTATTATACACTAGGTATTTTATTAAATAAGGCATGTCGAGGTAATCGTATTCCACTTATAAGGAAAAGGGAAAACATAATTATTACAACAGGAATCGTTTTACTTACCATCCTATTAATACTAGAACCAATTAATGAGTGTCCAATGCCGTAGTTTTGAGACTACTTTTCCTTTTAATCTTTTGATTTAGCTTGCGAATGGAATGTTTTTTGAGGTTTTCGACAAAGCACGCAAAAAGACTAGACTGGAGTCGGACAGGAGTGGTAAATGGTGAGGAGTTTATTGGTAAAGACAGCTAATGCAACATGTTAAAACACATTACTCTAGCCACCATTTGCAAGCCCATATTAAAATTTCCACTCCCGTAACGTCACTTCCGTGGGTCAAAGCTAATAATTCACAGCTTTATAATTAAAACTTCGGACGAAACGAACCCTAAAGAAATAAATAATATTTCTCACACTCACACCTATTAACTAACCCAAAGTGAGCATCATTAAGAGCTTATGTTATGGATACTATATAACTGAGAGAAATGTATATAGTAATATGTATATATATATCAGAAATATACTTTATAAACATACATGACCTATAAACAAATATTGGTAGTCGAACTCTGCCCTACTAAACAGGAATACTGACGGCTCAATCAGAGTAGAAAGAAAGAGATGGCGTTTCAGATTTTCTAGCGCTGATTCTGTCTTTTATTTACAACAAGTATTAACATCTGAAACTTGTTTTTGTGAGTATAATTTGGTGTAATTAGACTTTAACTATTAAGACTATTTACTTAAACTGTTATTGAGATATGTAATTTCATTTTTATTACACAAAGGATTTAGTTACTAATTTAATTGCAATATTTTCCACTGTGGAAGTTTTACTTGTGCAGCACATATTTGACGATAAATACACTCGAAAATGAATAAAAAATATGTAAAAAAAATACCTGAGGACAAATTAGTCCCCAAAAACAGAAACCTCGGATTTTTCCCCGGAATTTGAACTTAAAGTCTCTGAAGTTAAGAGAATTGTACATTGACCCCGACATTCATTTAAATACGACTTTTTACAACTCGGCTTATTTCTTATTTGGATTAGTAAGATACAAATAAGTTAAATTTAAAATAAATTACAACAAGACACGAGTTAGTGTCTTAATTATAACCGCGGAAAACTTTCGAGTAACGTTATTTTCATGTATTGTGGTTAAAATTAAATAGAAAATGGATTCAAATGTACGAACAGTAATCATGTCAGTAAAATATACAGTTAATTCTTACTAATATAAGATTATATTTAACATATAAGATTATAAAAATATCGTATATATCTTGAACAGTAATTTGGTACAGATGTATTGAAAGTTAGTGAAGACAATTTGTATTTTTAAAATGTAAATGATACTATGATTCTATTTACTTTGTTCGGAACTACTATTGCGACCACTAACACCCTCTAGCGAAGACGATGAACAAAGAAGTCCATTGTGTCCAATCGGATTCGTTTTATGGATCCCGGTGTGACGTCTCGCCACTGTACTGGTCGATTGTACCCCTTCTTTTTCGCTTTTGTAAATACCTTTTTTTTTATAATACACACTTGTTAAAATCCGACAAAACTGCCATTTTTATTTAGTTATACCAATAAATTCCTTAGTAAAATAAATTCAAATCCACTTCAAAACCATACAAATATAAATATATAACGTATTGCACACACACAAGACAATACATACTTCTTCGCTAATGCTTGGAAGTAAAGGTTGTTTTACTTTTTTGTCGGAGAGGTCGAATGCATTTACGAATTAACTGTATATTTGTATAAATAATATAATTAGGTTTTCTCAGTAAATATATAAAATACATCAGCCCCATTGGCGTAAAAATATTTCTATGTAATAATTATTATCATAAAACCAGTAAATGTGTCATCAAACAGAAACTAAACTATACTATTCAATTTAAATATTTGTCAAATATAAATCGCTGTATTATAGTCAAAAAGGTTTCATGAAATGTCAGTATTACTTCGTTTGAACTTTGAATATAAACGAAATTTTGACATTGACAATTTGAGATTGTTGTTTTCCCTTTTTTAACCGACTAAATAAAGGAGTAGCTTCAATTTACACGTTTAGATAATTTTTTTGGCTGTTTTTAACCGACTTCTCTACTAATAAGTCGATTATCAAATTTTTTTTTATTTGATGACTATAGGTAAGGTTGGACAACCTTACAACCTTATTGTTACAAATTCATAACTTAATGATGTAATTTTATAAATAAAAAAACAATTTAACGAACAGACAATACTGACGGTCACCCACGTAACTTTGAACTTAGAGACTTACTACTGAAAATAAGTTTTAAAGAAAATTATAAACCGACGTGAAAATACTATATATATAATAACTTTTTCATGTTAGTATTTTCGCGTCGGTTTTTATAGTACCAATTAAAAAAGAACATTTTTAAAAAAAGAATATTTTTAAAAAAGAACATTTTTTAAATATATAACTGCTTGAAATGTTAAGCAGTTATATACTTGAACTGTTCTTTTTTTAATTGGTGCTATATTGTTTCGAAGTCGATTTTAAGTTAGATTCAAATTTAGAATGAAACTTATGGCATTACGAAATATTTCCCTTCTTGAAAGGTTAAATTCAAACTCTAATTTTGTAACAATAGGTTTTAAAATAAAAATAATACTATGATGTACCTTGACGGGCACTGCAAAACGACGGTTACACGTTTAGCGATACAAAAATTGCAGAATTTAGTTAAAAATGTTTAATTTCATAAATGTTATAAAAAAATGGTCACAGACTGTCAGATGGTCGTATGCGGCTTAAGTTGACGATTTTATCAGTTGAATAATAGGTATGTGGTAATTACTATCGATAAAATGAGTTGAACGAATAACTTTTAGGATATTTTTTTTTTTTCAAAAATCTTGTTAGTCCGACCAAAGAGTTTACTCATGCATATTTTTATGGGACCCTTTTTAATAAAAAGGTGGAATACAAATTATATTTCACAATGCTTATAATGTGTAAATAAAATTAGTAATTAGGAATTTACAAGAAAATACTCTTTGGAAGATTTATAGGTCAAATTGATAATACCCAGAGTTGGCGACCATATTCCATTAAATTTGAATCGTTAACATCAATATATATTCAAGATTTGTCTTTGTACTTTCAACAAAGTTAACACACATTTTTACTCCACATATAAATACTAGACACAAAAACAGGCTTTTCATCCCCCAATTGAGAATTAAACTGCTCAATTGCATTCCATTTTATATGGCTCTAAAAATATATGACGATTTAAAAGAACTTAGTAAATGAGTCTATTAAAATAAAGATATTTTGACTTTGACTTTGATATAAAAAAATTACCGCTTATATCAAAGCAGAATCGAAATAACAAACTTTAAACATTAAGCTAAAGACAAATCTGATTAAAAATTGGTTTTACTAACCGATATTTTCCCAATAGGTAGGTTAATAACATTAGTATTATCAATATAATGATTTTATTATTGAGTGATTAATTATAAAAATTATTTTAAACCCCTATCTACATTTTTAACCCCAAGAACTTATGTATCTTATGACTGGTTGTTTTACTATATACAGCGATGTGGCTTGCAATAAAGAATTTGAATAATCATTTAGCTGCAATTGACGATGTAAATACAAAAATTATAAATATATAAATTTTGAGAAGTGAGATATATCGATTAAAAATTATCTCGCATACAGACAGAGTGAGTTAATATGATAAGCGTTGTAAAAATAATTGTCAATAAGTTTTGTTTCATAAGTTGCTTTAAACTATAATAGTGGACAAAATATATCAAAAACAAAACCAAAATACCAAAGAGTTTTTGTCTATTAATTACTAAGATCTAAACCATTTGGACTGTGCTTTGAGTTGAGGGCTAAACTTATTACCTATATAATATGCACATGTTAAGATAGTCATATGACTTTTATTATGTCTACATTAAAAATATTCTGAAGTCAATATTGGAAAGCGATGCGATCACAGATCTTTCCATGATTTGCTTTAAGCACTGCACTGCCGAGAAAGGCAGTTAGCTTAATGTATAACAATGCTTTAAAAAATAAATTAAAAGTACTTACAATAAATTATAATTCAGTCCGTTTCGCAGTCCAAAACAAGTCTCAATCAATTAAACTGTCATTGAATCGATTTGTCACAACACTTGATCGATTAAATAATCATTAACTACAACATTAAAGAATGAGTTCACTTTTCAAATTACAAAGAATGATGCACTGGTTGGCATTATTCTGCCAATATTCAGTTCTATTTTCAAATCGACGCGCTCCCAGTGTATTTGAACTTTTACAGCCTTTCCCGATATTGCCAAACACATTAGTAGGCAAACCTTTTTCGAATGATTTTTGGATTCTCAAAGTTTTAGCTCCAAAGTGTTTATTATTAAACTTTTCAAACCTCTCTTGGTGTTCCAAGTCCAAACCGCCGAATTAAATTTCTTCCAAATTCAAATTGCAGCGTGCAGGAACCAGATGTTTTGTTTATGCGCGCGGTGAAAAGTCAATTTCCGTCAGCGAGTTCTATTTCCAAAACATTCCGATTCCAAATTGGCGGTCAAAATAGCTGAACGTCTAAAGTATTTAGTATATGGAAGTATATTAAGTCCATTTCACACGCGAATAGAATTAAAATCGCACCTAACCAGAATTCCACGTTCGATAACGTTACATACACGACCGCGCGTTTCGCGAGCGGAGCCCATACTAAATTCAACATTTCAATGACGATTATTCTTGGCACTATTTATGTTGACGTCAAATTAATTACCCTTGTTTGACTATCGTTGTTGGTCCAGTAAAAACTCTCTCATGAACTTGTTTATATTTGGTTGAGTTTTTGGTATGATGTTAACTTTATGGTCGTTTTCTGATTTATTACATTCCACTATGTCACAAAGGCACTACTTTTTATTATTAAATTAACTATTTGTATGTAAATATAGTTAGTGCTTTCTTAACAAAACGTCCGCAGTCATTTAGTACCAATCACTTAATGTTTAAAAAATACAGTTTTAAAGTCCACACTGACCACTTTTTCTTTGACACTTTTATAAATAAGCACGCTTCACCTACTTTCTACACCGAAAAAGAATCGATAAAAATTCTTCTTGAAACTTAAGTAATACCAAAATTATTTTTTTTTCTCAATTTATACTGGCGTAGGGCGTATGCCACGATATGTTATACATAACTGAACCATGGAGGTCGAAATGCGAATAGATTCTAAATTTAAAATTGGCCACAAGATACAATCTATCCGATATAAAGCAAATATATATTTTCACCTTTGGTCTATGGATAGGTAATTGACGTGTAAACAATTAATAATTTTATATATTTTTATCTTTTTAATAAACAATAACCACACACGAAAATATATTTATTTATTTAATTTCACAGTGTTTCAACAGAATTCGTTATACATACATTTTTTAATAAGTTCGAAGATGAAAGTGAACTACAGACGGATTCCTCAACCACAGAGAAACCGGCTATCTCATCTCCAACTGCCGAAATACATAAAGGCTGTCATCGTTACTGTCATGGCGGTAGACTTAGGTAGGTTGGTGCTAGCTAGCTAGGCGGAAGGAAAAAAAACTCTACCACCAACCAAAAACAAGCAGAAAATGTCTGCCCCACTCGGAATTGAACCCCAGACCTCCAAAACTAAAGTATGTGGTCACAGCCACAAGACCGGTAAGTTTTGTAGGGGATGAAATCGCGAATGAGCTATATTTGGTTATAATGCCAGTCATGGCTAAGGAATAACTAAAATTGTGAATAAACTTTCTGCCATCTTGTAGCTAGAGACATGATCCCGTTGCTGTAGAAATTTTGGGACTTCTGATAAAAAAAACGGAACAAGTAGTTTTGGCAGTTCTCTCTTGATGTTAACCTGACCCTGCCTAAATAATTCTGAAGAGACCGAAACAGGTGGAAATCATAATCAGAAGTCCCAAAATTTCTATAGCAACGGGATCATGTCTCTACCTACAAGATGGCAGTAAGTCTACGAATAAAATGGCATATATATACTTTAATTAAATGTAAATTTACTTTTAAAATGTCTTGAATTTTCATAAAAAATGCGAAGAAACTTTTTCCCCAACATATTATTTAACTTGCCAGTTACACGATTTTCAATAAAAAAATATTCAGTTTTATACTTTTAATCATACATATTCCCTGTTATGACGTTTTAAAAGAAATGAGTCTATTTAAATAAAGTTATTTTGACTTTGACTTTGACTTAAGCTTTTAGAATTTTCCCAGTTAATGTTATTTTTAAACCACCCATGAATCAAATTATTTAAATTAGTCAATCTTCTTGAGTTTTAGTGACACCAACAAACATCAATTCATTTTCATATGAAAGAAGAAGAAAGAAGAATAATAAGACTGGAACAAAACTACTATTATTAAAACTAGTATTATCAATACAAATATTTTAAATGTGAGCTTTCCAATAAGTTTTATCTGGCTGATAATATAGGGGACTCCCCTGGAGAGGTTTCATTGTGCAAAACTCAAACGTCAAAGTTAAGTTCTTAAACTTTTTGTTCGGGTGTTATGTAAGAATTTTGACCCGCCATTTTTAAATTCACCACTCACCTCTTGCACTGTCGCTGTTTTGAAAAGAAAGCAATTCAGCAAACCCTCCTTCTCATTCAGAAGAATGTAGAACAGTTCTTCTGGCTGACCGGGAACATGGCTGGCTCTGGTAGAGGAATAATTCTAATTATAATTTTAATTTTTTCATTTACTTTTGTGTTCGTTATTTTATATCGCGAGTCGTGATTTTAACTGCCAAACAGTTAAGGTTTACGATTTAAATGAACATAGGACTGAAAATCACGAGAACATAAATTATTTACTCTCGTGTCCAAAATAGGAAATTAAATTTATATATTAAACCGCATAGATAACAATGTGGTTTCATGGGCTGTGTTTTTATTAATTAATTATTATAATAATGTAAACGACAGCTGTTTTGGAGAGAGCATGAATTTCATCTATTTTTAAAACCATAAACACAAGTTCGATTCATGCAAGGAGTTTTTAATACACAAGAAAGATTATTACCTGATGATGTCAACCAATCTATGCACTATGATTGGTTCAAAGTTTCTGTTGTAAGCTTTTAAGCAACCGTCTTCTATAGCTATACTTAGCTGAAACAATGTTGTAAATGGTAAATTATAAAATGAAGTGTTAATTTTTAAGTTAATCATTTTGAAAACGACTCAAAGAAGGTTTGTATTGCTATTTGTAACCTTAATTATTTTTATGTTATTTTATGCAAAAGCAGGTTTTGTTATTAACCTGATTTTTGTTATAATAATTACAATTAAAAAATTTTCTGAAGTCAATATTGATTCTACTTTATTTTGACTTTATACTTTGTTATCGTTAGGTCCTAACTTATGCTGCGTTTCAATATTAGAATAAGAAATATCTTTATTGTACATAAATACATTCAAAAGGAAATACAAAGGGAATAATTTACCAATATTGCGCATGCTCAAAAATAAAATACTCAAGGCAAGATGGCGACGTACAACGTATAGATATAAGATAAATAATAATGTTTACATGTTTAGGTTTAACTGATATGCACTACTTATAACTATAACTAATATACTATTAATTAACTATAATACATAACTATGTTAATATATATCTCCTAAAAAATATGTAATGTATATGCATTTCAAAAATGTAACCGTTGGTAGGTTTATGAGACGCATCGTTGTCACTAATGCTGCGTAACACTAACTTAGGAGTTATCTATCGAATAGAAAAAGAAATCAGTAAATCGATGATTTTCTATTAGTGTTTTTAAAGAGTCAGTAAACATATAGCAATATACTTGTAACTATTAACAGCAGATAATCTTTTGTTTCTGCAATATTTTTTAATTACTGGCATATTTTTTAAATATGGTTTTTTTTAGGCAATTATGCACCTTATCTGATATTCCCGTAGCTCTTATCTCCTTTAGCAACCAAGGCAACATGGCATTGGAAAACCGTTTATCCATGGCTGTGTAGCCAAGGTACGTCACTGATGTCAACTTCGTCTTCATTTTGAAGGATTTTTATCTGAAAATTTAATTTAAAAAAATAATTAGTTTTTATGTATTTAATTATATTAGTATTGGTACACGCCCATCTACCGTTCGTTGCCACTTTTCCCATATATAGGGCTGCTGGAAGAGATTTCTTATAGAAATAAGCAGTACGTTTGTACAATTCTCTGATTTTCTGTTGTGGCCTTTTAATTGTCTTTGTGTGTACATAAATTGTTAAATAAACAAATACAAAAGTATAAGTCATAGGATTTTGACGTCACAAAGAAAATATGGAATGTTTGTATCAAAATTAACATTTCAAAATGACGGTTCCTTCCGTCTGGATTGGCAGTTGAGTTTAAGTTTATTTTTGAATATAATGAAATTCAATAAATATTGTCGTAAAAATGAAATTGAAAAATATAGTAACGTAACCCTAAATAATAGGATATTTTAAAAATTTAATTTCATACGATTCATAATAACTTTAACATTAATTTTGTATACTTACTTTTTTTATTGCAGATATATTCGTAAGATAAGACTTATACATATAAAGTTTGAAATAAAAATGAATCGAAAATAGCCATTTTAATTTCGAAAACGCCTTTATTTTCAGAGATAATTAATTTTTAATTAAATTAAAACAATAAATACTATTGTAAATAGAATTACAATAAAGAAGTAATCCTTTTTTTAAGATCGTAATTTATTATAAACAACTTGACTGTGAGTAATATAAACATGTTTTTTTTTATTTATGGTTCAATGTAATATTTATTTTTAAATAAAATTATTTATTATATGCCATATTTAATATTACTTTTACTGTTTATGGTTTTATTGTACACTTTTCACGCTGGGATAGGTGAAAAGTAGTATATTTCCCATGAGAAAAAAAATGTAGTCACAGCTCGCGATTAAAATCTAGACTCCTTTGTTAACTCGGAATTTAAAATCAGTACTCGATAAAATTAGCTCATATTTGCTTGGCATTTGAGTAATTAACTAACTATATTTGATTTTCGTTATAGTCGCGACAAAATTTACTTTTTAGCTACACCATACGAGCGCAGCCGGGGCGGACAGTAAGTGTTTAATAAAATAAATAAAGAATGAGACAGCACACAGTATGTGCAATGGACAACATAATCAAATTCATTCGAAAAACAACTTAATTAGATCTGAATAAAGGCGAACATTCACAAGAATGCTATTGGCTTTGATGGACCAAAAAAGAGATAACTTACTAAAGTAGGTACGTAGCTAGTAGTTAGTTTGTCATTAGTAAATTTTAAGTTATTAAAAAAACTTCTTTTAAAGATTAAGTTATTTTGAAAATCTATTAAGTAGCACTTTAACATCTATTAAGTAGCTAACAAACAAGTAGGATACATAATATATATATATATATATATATATATATATATATATATTTAACTTTAGTTTTAATATGTGAATAAAAAGACCACAAAATATTCAAAATACTTTACAAGAAAATATTTTAATTATCAAAATAATAGTGCTTAGATTGGTTGAAATCAAAAATGGTTACCGTGAAATTAACCAATTAAGAATAAGAAAGAAAAACAAACAACAAAAAAACAACTTACCTAGATTTTTTCAATTCAGTCTAAATCAAATCCACAAAAAAAATCGATATGCCAGACAAAGATTACATCTTAACTCATTTTCGAATGAAAACATCCCAATTTTCACGTATTATGAATTCTATTTCATTCAATAAAGTAAAATACGTTAAATTCTAATATAGTATTTCGGAGAATTATCTATTAATTTCACACAACCCAAAACATTACAGTCCCGCATTCAACGAAAAGGAAAAACTGAGAAATACTGTTTTCATCCCGCTCTCTTTCATTGATTGAAGTGAAATAGTATGAGATGTGGTAAACTACAACCTCCTTGGAAAGTACGTTTGCAACTTAAATGAAAATTAGCACTAATGCGTTGAAATAAAGCTCTTTTTGTATAAGTTTCTTTTCATAAACATAAGTCCCCTTCCAGTGCTTCCATCTATACTTTAATCGCCGAATTAATTCGCAAAAACGTTGCTTTCTTAAGCTTGCTTAACAAAACTTTATGTTTGTTATTTGTTTAATAAAAATTAAATTCGTCTCTACCCAGGCTCGAAATGCACACATACGAAATCAATCATTTCATTTTTATATTATTTGTGAGTACTGCAATTCTATGGAAAAAACGCTCATTAAGCATAATTAAACTATACATAACATGAAATAGATTTGACATTTTTGAAGCTCTTAATTAATATGTAAGGATTAATTCATTGTAAATAAATAACAAACTAAAAACAAAACCATACTTAGGTAGACACTAACGCCATCTATTGCCATAGAGCAACACTACGTTTTCAATGGAATTGCATAGTTTATCTTTTCACCGGAAGATAGCAACGTTTGCAATGATCGTGAAATCGTATATTTTGGGTATTAATTTTTATTTTATTTACGATTTTGATTCTACTTTGTACTTGTTTTATTACTTCGGGGTTAATTTACAATAAATGAAATTATTTTACCAATAAAAGATATAGGTAAGTATAAAATTTATTTGTTTCTACATAAAATAATTAATAATTGGTATTTTTGTATCTATTATTAATATCAAATTAAAGGTTTTTTTTTGTATATCCGTTCGAGATTAAAACATCTACAACTTCAATCACGTTTTAATTACCTTTGTAAGGATTCTATTCACGTCGCAAATATTGATCAGGTATAACCTGTGGGTATAACCCTACCAAAATAAAATATTGACTTTCTCCCAACCTTTCAATCAAAACTTACGAAACTGATATTTCGATGACTAAAAATGATAATCAAATGTAGTTAATTACTTAATTTAATAATATGTTCTTAAAAAATCTATTTATTTTCCCTTTTTTGGACATCCAACGTCTACCTGTGCCGTGACTACGGGTATTGTGATCTAATTTTTTCGTATAATACCATTTGTTTGCGAGAAAGTGTGAGACACCCATTCTGTGATTTTAATTATCTAAAAAACGTTGTTCGATTACTGAAAACTTTTATATGAAGGTCTACATATTGTAAATTCTGTTACTGTGACAGAGATGTGTGTTGAATTATTTCATTAAAAGGTAAGTGGGAATTCAAACGATTATGATAGTTTTATTCTTTTTTAACAATCGTGGCTTCGAAATAATTGTGACTATTTAATATGTGAACAATAAAATTGATTAATCTAAGTAAGACTTTGAAGTCGGGAAAGTACTTAGATATCTTTAATAGGATTCCCAAGAATAATTAATATTGTGATAACATTTCCAAAACTATTAGGTTATGTGTAATAAAAATAAACTCGTGTAAAAGAAATTAGGTTTTCATGTAGAAATAGAGTGCAATAATAATTTTGCACACAAATTAGTAATAGGGGTAGATTGAACTAACTAGATACCGAATTATAAGTCTTTTCTTTCTAAGTGTTTTCGAAAATTTAAAATTTTAACCGACTTCAAAAAAGAGGAATGCTCATATAGTGCAGCCCAAAAGATCCCTTTTAACGCCAGTTTTGAAGGAACCCGTGTATAATTAAAATGATAAATAACGTTAATTTATTTAAAGAATCTGTGTCTTTAGACATTACAGTTATATCATAACCTAAAAGCTTATATTTTAAAATAAGTAATTTAATATTTTTTAATCAATCATATTTCAAGGGACATTCATTAAAACCATTTAATCATTATGTTACAGAATGCTCTGAAATATACCGACATCTCTTAAAGGGGTTACGTTTAATAAAATTAACTTTTTTTGAGTATTTGACGTAGACGGGTATAAGAAATGAGGTTTAATTTAAAAATAGGGCTATAAAATAATAATTCATACAAACTAGTAATACAAGGGCCTGTGGTGAGCACATTGAACGAATGGTGTGATGTTCTTGCTAAAAAAGAATTGGTCTCTTTGGTCTAGGCTACACCACTCCTGAAGTCATAAGACTGCTAACACCAAGCGTACTTAGTAAATACATCTTGGAGGTTTTCCAGGACAACAGACACTAGGATAAGGGAAATTACAAAAGATTCCATAGGGTTCCAATATTTAGATTTGATAGTAAAAATGCAATAGATGGCGCTGCACCTCTGTAAATCTCGCAAGCGAAGTTTCCTTTTTGACATATATAGGTGGAATGAATTTATATTTTTCATAGGCCTTTTGATTTCAATAGATCCTTCGTATACTGTCGAAGTTTGTTGGATGACATCGAAAACAGATGGTTGGTTAACTAGTTTTGTCTTTTTAAAAATATGTTTGTTGTAATTGCTTATATACTATATTTCAAACCGGTGCACACATATACATAAATTACATGAGAACATTAAGTAATACTTCAACGTCAAACGGTAACATAACGTATTTCAAAATAAATAACAAAATATACTTATAAATTGTTCCCCACACAACCAACTTCTTTTCCTTTACTATACATGCAGTAAGACTATGGAATTCGCTGCCACTTGTCCCCGATTGCCAACATTTTCGCTATTCAAGATACCAGTTACAGCTTATTATCTATCCTTAGTATAATTTGCTAGTATATCCTTAATCTATTTATTACTATGTTACTGTTATATGTATTTATATGTTTATATGTATAATCATTCATTTATATATGTGATTGTTTAGTTTATTTGATTCTTTTGTATGTATTACGAATTTTAAATTTAATCTATTATTTTAGTTATAAGCGATATTCACACGCCATTATCTATGCTATGACTGCTAGAAGTGATTTCATTTAAAATTAAGCAGTACCTTTGTACAATTCATCTTTATACACCGGTTTTCGGGAAATTCATTGCGTGTACATTAATTATTAAATACGTAAAATATTTTGTATTGTTTGATGGGCTTACTTGTTAATAAAACAAGATTTATGAAGGGCCAGCTTAACTGATCAACTGCAGTTGCTGATAAATTGGGAATATTTGTATTTTATTGTATTTTTTCAATGCTACTAAAATTTGAAGCGATTTGAAGCGTAGACTGCCGGTAATCATCATATACCGATATGTTACAATTCAACAAAATAATGTTCAAATACCAAGCCTTTAAAGTTTATTTTTGTGTGTTTAACAAAGCTTCGCGCGCCTCATAAATGGAGCGGCAGCCTTACGTGGCCTTACCGTTCTAACTTAAGTAATTGAGTAACATTGACCTTGAATTTGACCTTCAACCAATAGTTGTAATAAGGTTAACGGTTTTACTATGTTTTAGTATATTTTTAGCAATATGTTACATTTGGCGAAACACCTCTGGTTTGCTCAGCTATATCTTGTCCGCGTTTGTATTATAATAGAAATACGTTATAAAACTTTTGTGTTTAGGCGGAACATTATAAGAGTCACATTTATTTAGTAATAAAACAGAATTTAAGACGTCAAAAAGCATTTATTTTTTTCTTTTTTAAGAAAAGGTTTAAAGATTATTCTCAATATAAAAAATGTTACGCACACATTTTTATGTTGAACTGTATAACAATATAACCTAACTCAAACTTTTTGATGAGAGCTTTGTCTTTGATCTATTATCTTATATTGTCGCATCTCTATCCAGCCCAAATTAAGCATCACTAAGACCTGCTTATTGATACTAGATAAAAGAGGAATATACATAGAAATATGTATCTATTTTATCTTGATGTAGGGCCAGGATAACTCCCGGAGCACGTCGACCCAATGGGATCTTATGTGCTTCCCCAATCCTAATGACCGCTGTCCTGGAATACCTCCAGGATGTACTTACTAATTATACCCGGAGAAAGCAGCCTTATATCTTCAGGACTGGGATAGTCCAGTCCAAAGAGACCAATTCTTTTCTTAGGAAAAGAATTGGTCTCTTTGGACTGGACTCAAGAGCATCACAGTTACATAGGATGTGTTCCATTTGTTCAGTGTGCTCCCCACAGGCCCTACATAGAGACGATCTATATAAATACCAGAAATATACGATATAAACATGGAAACATTCATGACTTGTGAACAAATATTCGTTATTAATGTTTAGGGAAGGACCTGGGCTAAGTTAGTTTCTTGTATAGGTAGGTATATCTTTGTACGTTACCCTCTTGTCGATACAGGTATGTAGGTGTATCCTGGGTCTCACTTGGTAGGCACAACACTGATGGCATTAAGATAGCACTGATGGGCACAGAAAACGGGACAAGGGCAACGTGGCGCACACCGCGGGTACCTATGTCAGTCAGTAAAGCGTCGGGAAGGAACTGGTAGATTGGTGGGGGTTAACATAATGAAATGAGCGGGTCAGGTAGCTAGACAGATATAGGTAGGCAGATATCATGCGTCCAACGAGACCTTCCTAAACAATTAAGTATCTGCTTTAGATTTGAGGTCGGAACACAATGCTAATAATAATGTAGATAAGGGTACCTTTAAATTTCCAACCAACCACAGCATTATCGTGCTTCCTTGAATAGAACTACTCTTATTTTAACTATTACTCCCGGAGCACTTCGACCCAATGGAATCTTTGTTCTTACCTTATCCTAGTATCTGCTGCAGCTGTGATGGAATATCTCCAAGATGTACTTACTAAGTACGCTTCGATCTGCAACCTTATGTCTTCAGGACTGGGGTAGCCAAGACAAGAGACTCATTCTGTTCCTAGCAAGAGCTTCATAGTTACACAGGTGTTCCATTTGTTCAATATGCTCCCCACAGGCCTTACCTAGCAGTGTCAACTTTTAATACCTTCTCAGTTACTGCTAAACCACTTACCGAAACCGACTACAAAAAGTAGGTTCTGTATATATCTGCTTAATTTAAAAAACGGAAAGGTTAATATAGGTTAGTTGACTCACACCATATTGAACTTAACCTCAAAAATTACCAACAAGCCGGCATTATTTACTGATTGAAAAAAAAAAATATCTATATTTATGTACTTATATGTTTTAGTCAAGTTTGGTTACATTTTAAAATGATGAATGGTCCTTAAGTATTGTAACAAACATATTTGGCTAAGATAATGGTATTATCAGTCACAAATCCTCACGTTTCTTTCTGTGTCCAACATTGGGAAGTATATAATTATAAATTGATGACCATGATGAAATTACAGAAAGATGGAGAACGCTGACGAGCTATCTTCTTCCACCGTTTCCTTCATTGATTCGAACACAGAAGAATACACGGACAAGAGAACGTGCTACTTCAAGAAGAATGGCTTACATCGTACCATCAGCAGTTATAGATGCGAAGCAGAGGTGTTTAAGATCCCTGATTGTCAATGGTAAGTGGCCAGACATAAGCAGTATTTTTTGATTAAAACCTTGTTACCAGCTAGCACGTGGAATAAAATTTGGTGTCTTAATTAAAAAAGGTGGTCTATTTCTGTTTTCAATTCACGGTGGAACTAAATATCATAGGAAAGAAGGTGGTCTGTATTATATACTGGTATTATTATCGGAATATTACAAATTATAGCCTGATAACTGTGTGTATAACAAACATAGCTGTGATGGAGTAGTGTCACGTGGGGTCTGCGCAGACGCATATATCGGACACCTCAGGCTCGTTGTTACCCCTGAACAGGCCCGTATAGTGTACGCACTAGGACAGTATATGTATACAGGATTATTTTGCAACATGCCAAACTTTGTGGAGACACTTAGAATCAGCTATTCAGACGATCGACGATAAAACAAAATATACATATTTCCCGCAGAATAATTTTTTCCTTATAATGACATCGTGAACATGTAACAAGGAAACTACCGCGAATGTGAAAGTAATAACTTATTGTATGTAAAATTACAATAAATTATTTGGGAAAGAAGTGACACTAATCACTACTGTAACCCTAGCGTGAGTTTCAACTGATTGTACCGCCTCAATCGTGTTGTCATCAGAATAGAATAGAATAGAATATATCTTTATTGTACATCAGCCAATCCAAGGAGATACACAAAAAAACATTTAACTAATTTTGTATAAAGGTACAAAATTTTGTACATCAGCTGTCACTGTTGTTAAGTATTTGAAACGATTTTTAATATATGCGATTATCAGGTGAACGCATGATCGAAACGTCTTGATACGATTGATACTCACACTAGGGGTACAGGACTGTGACAATGAAATAGCGCCGTATATTCACTCAGTAAAGTGAATTCTTATGAATGATTGAGCGGCTCGTAATAGATTTTTAAATAGATTTAATTTCAATAATTAAATTTCTTTCTTTCCTTTTTATCATGTTTATCTCAATAGGTAAACCGGCGGATTATTTATATATTTATTTTTAGTATTTCATTTTTTTTTTTGTAAATTAATGTTTAAAAGACTTCACTTTCTTTGCTTGACCAGTCTTAAATTACGTTAAAACGCCGGAACTGGCATAGATCGCAGCTTCAGCTAAATCTAGCGATTTATAAATGTAAAAAATTTAAATCAATCTCAAATTTTAATCAAACTCATCATCATTATCATCATATCAACGGGGAGACAAAGATAGGCTTCCCCCACGGATCGTCATATGCTCAGCCGTGTGCTGACAATCACACTATCCATAAAGTGCTCTGGTCACTATCCACTGTCAATTTTTCAGTTATTATAGATTGATGTCCGCCATCTTGTAATTAGCTAAAAATACTGTTTGTTTCATTAATTATCACGTAAAACTGTGTTATGAGTTTAAATTAACAATTTACATGCAAACATTATTTTATTGTTTCGCTTTAATTGGTGTGACTCATAATTTTCCGTCATTAGAGAAGGCGTGACTATTCTTGTGCAAAATAATTTACAAATTTAAAACCCGCCCAATTTGAGATGGCTACCAATGGTATCAATACTCAAAAGGGAAGGAAAGGGATTAACCCAAATCCCAATGAAGTTCTACAAATAGCTCGCCATATTGACAAAACAGATGACTTGTTTCACAAAAAATACCAATTTTTAATTCTTTTAAAACAAAAAATAAAACGTTAGCCCGACAATTACCATCTCACCTAATCCACATTCTTTTCATTGTTAAAATGAATGGAGTTATACTAACATTTCACCAGGGTATTTTTATCAATTTACCAATACTAATCACTGCAGTTAATAGAAGCAAACAGTTGCAGTGTAATATCTCATGTGGAGTGATTTTAATTTTATTATTATGAAGTGGTGCAATGAATAAAACTTACCACAAACTCCAAAATATATAATAAAAAGGTACCTCCTGAAATATAATTATTTTTGCCTGTTTTGGGATTTTGAATAGTAATTTTATAAGGACTAAGTCAGATGAGTGATTGTAACTAACAGGGAAATCAAAAATACTGCACTGTTGATTTTCCTGTTGATTTGTCTGTTTGTCGTAAGTTAAAAATACTCGAACAGCTTTAGAACAAAAATATGCAACGCGTAATACGTGCTTATAACATTTTGAGAATGTACTCCATTCCCTAGGGATTCCATCATCAGATCTTGACTTGGTGACTATGAGACCAACTCAGGAGCATACTCTATGGATGAAAAAAATTGACAATTAGTTCTCATTTGACAGAGAAATCGGTGAACAAAAACAATACATGCAGTAAAACAGGGAACCTCCCTCCTTTTTTAAATTGTTTAAAAAGCAGCAAGATTTCCATGCAATATATGGTCTTGTAGGAAAACTTATACTTTCACTAGTTTTAAAGTTCGCCAAGAAACAGTAAAATGGTCAATCAAATGAGGTACACATTTTGACCACAGAGCAAATGTATTCCGTGACTTAAACAGCGGTACGCAAATTCTGGGCTATTCGTTAATTCCATCGAATATTCTAGTACATCTTGATCGGGATTGATTTAATTTCGGGAAATTTCAGGAGTATGATTTTAAGCTTCGGCTGGATTCCGGATAACGCATGGGTCTAACAAAATTTTGTGGTCAAGAGTTCCTCTGTGCTTTTAAAGGCGTGATCTCCTTATCTTCGTATCCCACTCAGCAGCCACTTGTTTACAGCGTAAGGAGATCTGGAAAATATCAAATAAATGGTTTATCGTGATTATAATGCATTATGAAACAAAAATGTTTGTTTCTGCCTTTCAGGGGTGTCACTTATTTTATTTAAATTTAAATTTATTTAAATGCATCTCGTTTGATCAATATGATAATAAAAGAAACGATTGTCAGGTCAGGTGAAATGGCAGATCTATGGGCTCTTTAAAGGGTTTTACAAATTTAGGTTATTTGACAGTTTTCATTTTCTTGTTAAGTTAAGTTAAATTTATATTCAGATCAGCGCATGGCCAAGACGCACATTTGACATTGCTCAAGTAACTCTGGGCCAAAGGCGCGAAGCCTTAGCTACCCCGGCCTTCCTGGGACGGAGAATTACTTTGGCAGAACCGTGGTGATTCTAGCTACCCGAGAGTTTTAATGGGTATTCCCAGTATAGGTTGGATAAGGTAATGGGCGCGCCCCACACACCCGCACTGAGCCTGGGTCGGGTAGATCTGTAATTGATATTCCTATGCATAAAGTTTACATAGTACATCATCATCTACTTTCTTGGGACAGCCCTATAACACCGTCTGTTAGCAACTTACAGGAACGTTAAATGAAGCTGTTTATAAAAACACTTAGCATCAATTATTATATTTACGTGCTACTCTTAATTTGGGCAATCCAAGGCAATCTGTTGCATGGCTTTATATATTATAACTATGATTTTAAACTGTTAATTGTTTTCTTTTATTATGACATAGAAAGCAAGCGTGGTTACAATTTTAGACCGAAGTTAAAGAACGCTAAAGTTTTAAAACAGCGCTACCATCATAGAAATGTCAGGATAACATATTTATTTACGATATACATAATTAATATATTTATATAAATTATGTACTATTCTCATTTACTATCAATTAATTATCGGCTCCTTTCACCTGCACACCCGTCCGTTCCTTCTCTCGCGTCACAGAGTAGTCTCTATTCCCTTATCCTTTTCTACATTATTCTTCTAGTGTGCAGAGGAGACGTACAGTATACATCCATACATACACTACAAGTTACACTATTTAAGTACATTAACACAGAAATATAACAACGCAGTATGAATGATACAATGCTGATTTATATTAGATCTAACAAGAGTTGTTTACAAAATTATTTACAAAAGGCTTAGATTTAGTTACTCATTTGACTAAATGAAACAACTACTTACAGGTAAACTTAGCTAAAGATAACTTTAAATTTCAATGACGAATGGATTGACAGACGTCAATTTGAAATGTTAAATTTTTAATGCTTATCCATATTACAGCTAGTTTAAAAAACGATGGGCCCGAAGGAATCTATTAAAAATAGATAAATTTTTCAAATATTTAACAAAACTATGTTCGCTCAAAATCAATTTATTTTTCAAACAACTAAAATTTTGACAATTCTTACAATACTTATTTATTTTCATAAAAATATATGGATACTCCAAGGAGTTTTTAACAACATCGTTACAAAGTCTACCATATAACATAGTATTTTTAAATAAATTACCAATAACAGTCATACTTTGTTTGTTTACGTTTAAAATGTGTACGCCGAGTGTCTGTGTAAAATAAATTAGAATAGAATATAGCGACGAAATACCAACTAAATCACTAAATGGAAACTACCCATCATTGCAATTATTACCATTTAATCTTCTCATCCTACCAACTTATCTTCAATGGCAATTTAAACCGATGTTATCTATTCCAACTGAGATTTCTTTCGCGGTGCAGACTGCATAATGAAATTGACAGGTTCTATAATTATCCTGGTACAGTCGTGTATTTACAAACAAGTCAGACACTGGTTCAGTCTACCGGCGCGAGGGGAACTGGACGCGCGTCCATTTTGTTTTTTTTTTACCTTTTATTTCTTTCTAGCTTTGAGTGCGTGAGAATTTAATCCGAAGTTTTTTTGAGTGTGTTTTTTAAAAACAGGTTTTTATTACAACACAAGTGATTTAAAACTAAACTTGATTTGTAGAAAATAGCTAAAATTTTACAATTTGAAATGTCATTTAAGTAACTACTAAATTTACCTATGTATTTTATGAAAAATATTAATATTAAATACTTTTTAAATATTCTACTAATGAAAAGGACTTAAGCAATATTTAAAAAATAAACCAAGTAATGATAATTTTAATTAATTAAAATATCGTAGGTATTTAAATAAAATATACAATTAAACCACGTGTGTGATCATTTAAAATTTTATTAACATTTTATTAACAACTTTAAAAGCATTTATCGATTGTATATGTAACATTGAGGATGTATCAAAAAAACTGTCGCCTAAAAACAAATCGAAGCGATAACATAACACAACGAAAAATTTAACTAACAAAGTACATATAGCTACGAATTAATTGTGACACGTGAGTTGTAAAATGACCTTTATTACAATGAATTATGGTATACACGAGTGTACACTAAATAAATAAATTTAATTTATCGTGAAACAGTTTTTGTACATCAATGAGGACTGCTCGCTTAATGGTAAGCTTATCTTGTCTTATGAGAACTTATCTTATCCTGAAGCACTGAGTAAACTTGAACCTTTAACGTTATACAGGGGTTGTGGAACTTTGCGAATCCTATGTACTCATCTATCTAATTTAAATAGATTACCTTTCGTATTCGTTTTAAAGCTTGTAAAGATATTGCTTGTAGAGTATCAATAAATAATATAATAATTATCTCAGGACTAAATTAAAACTTCAAATGCAGACAAAAAGAATGTAATCAAAAGCTATATTTAAAAATAACCTGTTTAACCCTACAGCTACTAATCTTGGTCCTTTTGACCAAGTAAATATTAAATTATATGCAGATTTAACAAATAGTTTCTGATAGCTCTCAAACTTGTATGTGGCAATTGCAATTAATGCACTACCATTAATAACAAACTATTATTTGAGAATAAAACTCATTTTTTATTACTTGGTCAAAATGAACAACATTCGTCAAAGTTGGGACAATTTTTCTCCCGTAGCTGTAGGGTTAACTAGATGTATAGAGGATTTCCGTAGTTTTTTTACGAATGTTTAATTTTATAACACAAATGGTAAACGTATTAAAACGAAAAAGCAACAACAATTCTATTTAATCTATTAAATCTCAGGAAATAATTCTAATTTAATTTCTTCGGTTCATTAAAATTTTAATTATCATCAGCCTGTATATGTCTCACCGTAGGGAACATGCCTTCTTATATAGGAGACAGGGGTTTGAGTCATAGCACCCCCACACTAGTCTAATTCGATTTGGTGTGAGAAAGCGGTTGCTATAACAACCCGGACCAACGATTTTACTTGACTTCCAAAGAACGAAGAAACTCGAGATATTAAATTTTGATTGACCCGTCCGTGGTCCAAATATGGTTAAAATTGCTTTGTTTTCGTAATTTCGTAATTTTTTAATTCTCTGTCGTACAGATAGAGCATGGAATTCCTTACCAGCACACGTATTCCTTCTTATAACATGGGTTACTTTAAAAGAGGCGTGAAAAAGCACTTATTGGGCCGGCAAGGTGAGGATGGATCACATATGGACTCCTCTACTGCTTATCATGAGGTGGTGTCGAGTCATGTGCTGTGCTTTTTATATATAAAAAAATTGTCTTCGTAATTTAAATCTGAGCGCTTATGCCACTACGCCAACGGGCTACGCTTTTTTATGAAATACTATATTATCATAATTAATTCGCTAGCCTACGACAAAATTTACACTGCACAGTCAGTCATATCCAAATAACAAGATAATTTATTTACTTCAAATCTTACAAGACTCGGTCGGTGGCAAAGTGCGTAAGGTCATTGTCTTCCATGCGGGAGACAGCGGTTCGAACCCCGCCACGTACCAATGCGTCTTCAAATTTTGAATTCTGTACTGAATTCGTCGTTTTACTTTTACGGCGAAGGAAAACATCATTCTAAGGTTGTGTGTGAGGTCGACCAACTCGCATTTGACCAGCGTGGTTGACTAAAGCGTATTCGCCCTTATTTAGGGCTCCAGTCCCTAGGTGGGGACTTATATGAGCTGTTAATAATGACGATGATGATGGATGCTTAGAAGACATTATATGTACACTATTTAAACAAAAATTAAAAGAATGGCTATTACAAAAAAGCTTTTACAATTTAAATGAATTGTACTATAATTGGAATTATCTTTAAAAATTGTAATAAAATTAAATTATAGTACTAATTAAATAAAAATTATATCTCAAAATGTTAATATTGTACGCCCGAAAATGGCAATCTGTTGTGACTTATGCATGTGATTGTAAGATCTATTTATTGTACACAGAATCACAATAAAGAAATTTCTTATCTTATCTTATCTTTTGCATTTAAAAGAGGATACATTAAAACATAACACTACACTTTTTAAGGTACGGCTGGATGAGATTTTTTAGAAATAAGCAATGTCCTTCTAGAAGTAATGAAAGGCCAGTGTGGTTGATTAAGTAGCCCTAAACTTAGGGTCTAATCGAGCTAATAATAATTTAGGGCGGGAGACGTATACGAACTGTTGTATGATGACGGTGAAAGTGATCTACCATTCTTTCATCTCAATCCAATATGAAAAGGATAGAATGACTTTTAGGAAAATCAAGTTATTTCATACAGACTCAATAATTACTTTAGACTTATCGGTTTTAAAAAAATAAGAAATTTAGTTGCGAAATAAGCAATCTTTCGTACATTACGTTTACAGATAAGAACAGTTCCAAATTCAAATTCTTAATTGCATGCCACATTGGAGTACACAGGTTATATTTAGGTGATAAGAATGAATGGACTATTTAAAAATGCAATGAAAATAATCAAACTGATTTGATACTTAATCAAACCAGAAATGACGATACGTACCGATGTAAAACAAAAAATATGTTTGTAATAGTAATACGTTTGTATTATGATAAGGTAATTTGTAAATGTAATTATAAATACTAAAGGCTGAGAATTTCTTGCGCCGCTTCTCTGCAGCTACTAATTCGTCGAAGCGGTGGCAATTTTAAAATAATATATTCAATACATACTTAAATTCTATAACTGAGATAATTTGCAAATACCCACTATTACCTTTAATTACATTTAGCTATTTTTTTGATACATATCAGTATATAGGTTCTTGTTTTAAATTTGAGTTTAGAAGTTTTTATTAACCGTTTCTTCAACGTCTCTTCAGCTTCGGCGTTAGTGAGCATATACTTATAAATAACAATACCGTAAAAGCGGGGCAATTTAGAGTAACATATTAAATAGAATTTCCTTGAACTGACTACTATTTACTAATAATACAAAGATCTTTTTAAAGTTAATTTCTTACCAAACTTTATGTAGAAGAACATTTTAGTAGACAGCAAATATAATATTTATTATACACTAAATTTTTGTCATATATTATGATCGATAGTTGGTATTCCTTCTTTCATAGCATATTTATGATTTTAACAAATAAAAATTGGTCAGACTTGTTGTTAAACGTTATGTATGTAACTCAGTAGAATAATTTTAATAATATTTAATATTCTTTCCAATAATAAATCCGATAAATTGACTTCAGTTTATGTTTTTCGAGGGCGTGAGTCTTAAAGTCGACCAATTGTATATTAAATTTTTAGTAGACATTTTGTAAAACGGAATATCATTGGCTTTGTTACTTAAGATTTTTTATTTATTTATTTCTTTATTAACGCCAAAAAGATTTACATTTTTACATGTACAAAAGATATACAAAGAATAAGATGTAATCTCAATGCAATCTTAATTATAGATCTTACTCAATGGCTAAACAGAACACACATATTTAATTTAAACATATTTGACATATTTTTTAGTATTTAATTTTTTCATCAAAATTTAGAACTACTGTTTCCATTTAAGTATCTCAATTTACTTAAATTGATCAATTTAAGATCTTATGTTAATTAAATTGTATAACATATTTATATATCTTACTGGATGCAAAATATTTCATCTGTTGTTACGGGCCACATTTTATATTACAGACAATTTGCTTCAAATCAGATTTCTTGTTAAGAATTTCTGTATAGGTGTACAGAATAAAATATTTTCTCCTTTTGAGTGTTTTTAAATATATTTTTTTAACTTTAAGTAATACTATTTTCTACGTTAATTATTTATGAAATTTGTTACTCATACTAAAAATTAAAACCATATGCAATTCCATAAATTCTATTAGTCAGGTAATAAACAGACAAAATAGACAACAAAAATTAAATAATGTGAAGTGGACGAAAAATCGATTGCTAGTTTCGACCCATTCAAACACGAAAGCAATTTAAACCAAACGTGGTAAAATTGGAAATTTAATTGTCCTATTTTACGATTCAATTCAGTATTTATAATTTAAATTTAAAACATACTTATACTATATCTACCTTCATAAGTAATAAACAGATTAAATCTTTATTCCATACTAAGCTACCCGAGGATTAAATTGCTAATAATATTGGCAATACGAGGCTATGTATCGTCAAAATTTTGATTTCTACCTCCTATAAGAGTAAATGTATTTTGATGCTGACTCATAATTCAAAAATTAATTATGTCATTCATAGTGATCTCACCATTAATTGGTTAAGTTATTCTTCTGGGGTATTACTATTATTACTATAAAATAATTGATTATCTCAATGATAATAAAGCATAGGAATAAACTTCTCATTGATTATTCATCAAAATAAAATAAAAAATTGGCTAATAACATTATTAACAATATTGACACGCCCTTTAACACTAGATATACCAGCGATTTGAATATATGTCAACAACAAAAATTATATTTGTTACTAATGTATATAAAATAACATTAAGTTTATAAAACGTACTCTCTAATTATAGCTACAAAAGTCATAACATCATTTCTGGAAAAAAAATATGTGTAATATAGTAGGAATTTTGAATTGAAATTGCACGACCAGTCTAAATGACTGGTTTGGTAAATCTAGTGTTAAACTTAAGAACACACTGTATATTACATAGGTTGCACTTTTGGTAAGTTTTTGTTGTTTTCGTCATTGTTTAATTATAATTAGGCTATATAATTCATTTCATTTTTTCATTTCATTGCAAATATTTTAAGAACTTTCTTGCGCTGTTTCTTCTCTAAAGCTAACGTATGGATCGTGGGTTCGGTGGTGATCAAAACAATAAAAACATAGCTGCATTTACTTTGCATTTATTCTAGTATATAACATGAATTAAGACGACATTAAAGTATAAGGAAGAAGGAACCCAAACTATGGGTACCTTTATAATATGGGAAGCGATAGATACATATAAAAGAGTTTCCCAACGAAAATTATAATATTAAATGATAACTTCAGAAATGTCAATTTTGACATATACAATTTTTAAATGTTTGTCCTAATAAAAACAGCCAGCAGTTATAAATCGATGGACCGAAGGAGGCCACATCGTTACAACCTATTATTTGATAGGCAAAGTTTTACCGCAATGTTATCTAACATTATATGACTTTTATCCGCCTCTGTGGTGTAGTGGCTGTGAACGCTGAATTCTAATTTAGGAATCCATGGTTTAATTCCTAGTAGGAGTAGAAATTTTTAGTCAATTTAGTTTGTAGTCTTGTTCTAAGTCCACTTAGGAGGCTACCACCAACTATAAATGACCACTAAGAGTACAACATCCAATGGTCGAGGTCACCCGAAGTTCGAGTGTGTACGAATCAAAAAACCAACATAGTTAGTTCTAGAAGATATTTGCTTAAGCCTATATACAGTCTATGTGTAATCTTTGCTTGCGTGATTCACAAATGTGCAACGCCATCTGTTGTCACCGTTCGAAAGTAATAATTTACACTAAGTATTACCATGTTGGAGTAAGAGTATCTTTATTTTTGTACTAGCTTGTGCCCGAGCTTCCCCGTGTGACCTACCAGAATCAAACGCCACCGTTATTACCTTTCAATTGAATAAACAAACTGACAATGCCGCGATGTTGTAAATGGATAAAAAATAAAATTTGAAGTCCAGAACTACTCTTTTAATATAATCCGACCGGCAAAAGACGACCATTAAAGTCATTTGCCGTTTCTAAAATAACGACTTTTAAGCAAATTTGCCTTATTTTAACACATTGAATGCCCAATAAAAATGCCCATATTTTCACTGTTTATTAAATATTCGTTCCAATAAGACATTAACTATTTCGCAAAGCATTGAAGTGCCGACTGTGACTCCCTGTGTAAGAACATTTCCAACAGCCTATATTTTGTAAATTAGTAAACCCTTCATTATAGGGTGAACACGGGAGACGTGTCGTGTGCGTGGAGTGTGTTAATTAGCGTTATAAAATATCCCGATTGGTAATGTCAAAAGTTTATGGATCGCGTCAATTAACATGAACTGACACTGAAAAGTCATTCTATCCCTAATAATATATCATATGTCTAAGAGAGACGAAAATTACTTTATTTTAGCTTAAAAGAAGCCAGTAGAATCGCTCAGCAAATTAAACTAATCTCTCAGACAAGTGTAGTCTGGTTTTAACAGAACTCAAAACGTGTTTGAATAAAACTATTTATGAGACAATTCGATTTAAATTATTCCTGTAGGGCAATAATCACCAGATTGCTGTGAACTTACTCATGAGCTGGTCATGTGCATTTCATAACTTGCAAATATCAGTTCATAGAAATATAATTTACATGTTACAGATACATTTCTACCTCAAAAGAATCAATAACTAATACGTAAATATTCCCCACTCTACCCTACCCTAAGAAACCCTGCCGAACCGACGTGAGGGAATTTTGAACCCCTTCTTCCAACAGAGTGTTGGGAGATAACCTCATAATTATAATTAATATTACGTGTATCAAATTTTCGAATCAATCCTCCCTGAGAATTAAAGTTTCTTAGTAAATTCAACTTCCTATTTCACCGTCTTCGGGGTGAAATCTTTGACCCTTTTCAAAGAATAACTCGTCCCTCCACATTACACGTCTCTAGGACCACTGGTTTAGGCTATTCGTGGATTTACAATTTTTGTCTTGCATGTATACATATAAAGATTCTTCTCAGCTGACCCTTTCATTTCATACCCATTTCATGTGCACAGAAATAACTGACCTGCCAACTCGATCTGTCCGCCATATTGAATTTAGAATGACGTCACGTGGCTCACCATGCGTCCACATTTAAGCGGATCGCTTTAAAATTGAGTTACAAGATTTAACCCGCGAATACCCTAAGCAAGTTAGATAAAACTTTTAAAAAAACATGGCAAATATAATGAAACCGTAGTACCTTGTCTCCTACGAGCGCAGTCGTGTATCATATAATTCTCAAATTATTATGATTGTTATACCATCCTACTGTCAGCCTTGAAGAAGGATGTTCTTAATACGATCTGAGTAGACATTTTCCGGTGACGAACGAACCCAGTAACGGAAATACAATTTCATATAACCGTTTTATCGGGTTAGTGCCTAATTTAAATTCCTGTGACGCGCAGATTCAGACACAGTTGCCTATAACAGACAAATGATACTCGCATCTCATCACTGATTTGCATCATCATATTATCGACTGACGGTTAGCAGTCGCTATAGCCTATACACGTAATAGTCTACGCTATTCATGCATTGGCTGTCATTTAAATTTCAAGAGAAAGCAAGCTATGTACGAAGAGCTCAGCGTTAAGTACGAGTATAGCATCCTTAGCGTCGGGAACCTGAACCCAAGGCAACTCAATCAGCTTGCCTGTCTCCAAGAAACACTCCTGTTTTTCTATCGTGTTTGCTTATTCATCTTCATTAACACCATATATGTATATAATATACATCCCACTGTTGGGCATAGGCATTTACATAGAAGAAATATTTAAGGAGTTTGGGCCATAACACTTCCACGCTGGCCCAATGCGGGCGGGTGAAGTGGTTGCCATAACAACCGGAACTAACGGCTAAAATACACTAGATCAATACAATAAGTCAAGTACAATAAGTCAAGATACAATAAGTCTGTTGACATTGTTAACAGTTAACTTTAAGTGTAAATGTCTAGGACGACAATGACAAAGTGTGGTAAAGCTCGGGACAGTCAATTTTATACTGATCAATTTTTAATAGGAACCCGGGTCACCCCCACGATGGGCATTAGAGTTACCGGGGGGGGAGTTTTAGTGGGTATTCCCAGTGCCAGTCTTGAGGCACTAGGCGAGACCCACACACGCCCGCCGCTTAGCCAGTGTCGGGTAGGTCCGTAAACGGATTCCTCCTCGAAAAATAAAAGGTAATGCTGACGTTCATGTTCGCGCTAGTCTCGGGGCGAGTGGTAAGAGCGAACGTGTACTAAATACTCGTGTCTCGTCTCGTGACTCGCGTGCTCGTGGTGCGTGTGGCTGCTTACTCGGCAAATGTGTGACCAGGTAGTATCTGTCGGAGACGAATGTGTCATCGAATATTTCGCCGAAACTGTAATCAATTATTAGAGCTCTCATTACATATTGGCAACCGCCAGCTGCTCCCGTGTGGAGTTTGGTCCTTCGCAAATGATATATACCTTCCCGGATAAATGGTCTATCCAACACAAAGATAATTTATCAATCTCAACCAGTACTTCCAGATATTAGCGCCAACACAAAAATTAGTTTAGTATTGGTACATGCCCGTCTACCTTTCGTTGTCACTTTTCCCATATATGGGGCTGCTGGAAGAGATTTCTTATAGAAATAAGCAGTACCTTTGTACAATTCTCTATTATTCTGTTGTGTCCTTTTAATTGTCTTTGTGTGTACATAAATTGTTAAATAAAGATAATTTATCGATTCCAACCTGTAGTTTTACATATTAACGCGTTTAACGACACAACATAACATATTAGTATATGTATAATGGATGTCATGGTTTTCTAAACCCATACAAGTCACACTCAGCCCATTTTATTAGTTTCCTGATAACTCCATAACCTTGGCATTGTTGAGTGGAATTGATTTCGACTACTCGTCCTGAATTATCTCCCAAGTTGAGTTAAGCTCTGGAAACTAGATAACGAATATTTGTAATCGCGATAAATTATAGATAAGAGTAAAAAAAGTTATTTATTAGCTATTAAAAGAGGGAGAAAAAGGAACCAGCTAAAACTGAATCTTTATTTTTTAAGGTCTTCTTTATAAGGCAAAGGAATAATAAATACATAATGATAAGCTTTAATATGTGGTAATGAAGCCAAACTTAAAATACTATATGTATATTTTACAATTGTTGAACTCAAAGTTCAAACTGGCCAATTTTTTTATTAAATGGCGTGAAAGAATACATGATGTATTTTATTGATACTTTATGGATATATTTTAATAGACAGGAAAACCTCATTCAGGTTCCAGTGTTATTTTGAATAGTCCAGTTTAATAGTGTATTTGGGCTTCAAGTGTTGTGTTGTCAGATAAATGTTTATGCTTATTACAATAAATATATATTTATTACTTTGGTGCTAAGTTGTTGTTAACAGTTGAAATTGTAGCATTACTTTTAAGTTTGATTAAATCTTTCATTTAATTATTGTTGCCCAAAAAAGGTGTGTTTTGAAGTCTGATTTTTACTTTTCCTTGTATATAAACGAAACTTTTCGAAACGACTTTGACATGATATGAGAGCCGACTGGAATATTTTAAAATCGTAAGTCTCAGGGATAGACGACTTCTTTTCGATGGCATGTTTTTATACAAACTGTTGAGCGGTAGCCTGGATTGTTCTTGTCTGCTTAAGCGATTGATTTTAATGCACCGAGGAAATTGTCACGTGGCAGTAGGTTTAACATGTTTGTACCCAAAGTAGCAAGGAGCAATCTAGGCTCCCATTCCACATTAAACAGGATCGAGAAACACTATAACTTTCTTTCTCGGAACAATAAAGTAGGAGAGTTGGACATATTTCACCTTAGTGCACAAAAATACAAGGCTACCTTCAAAATCATTAGCAGGAACGTAAACCCCCAGTAATCAGAATTTCTATTAATAACTTTAAAAAAATATAAACTTAAGTTAAGTAAATATCATAATTATAACTGTCCACATCGCATGCCGTGGCTGTCTTTAATTAAAAACTGTACTTAATTTAATGTCTATGCTATAGTTAAATATTTTTGTTGGTATGTGTTTTTGTTGACTGCCCTTAAAATAAATAAATAAATAAATATAAGAATTAATAGCTAAGACTCGCTTAAACTCAAAAACTAATGTCATTTTTAAAATATAATGTTATTGAGTACGGTAAATCTTTTCATGACATGCAAAGCAGTCATTTCTTCCATCGCCACATTTATATATTCAAGGTTATATCAATAGGTGATTATATAGGTTCATGATTCAGAGTTAAACAGTATCTATATTTATTTTTACTAGTGTTACTCGCTTTAACTCTTTTGTATCTAATACTACAAAGTAAACCGCGATATCGATACATTAAACATTAAGCCATTTAAAATTTTAATGAGTAATATCGTTTATTGTTCACGACGATAAATATTACTAACTCCCACATATTCTAATATAGATAACAATACAACGCACTGTGCATTGAATTGCGTATGATAGATAAGTAGCATCGTTTTCCATTCGTAATATATTTTTTAACTGCAGGGATTTGGCGTTTATGAATCATTAATATTTTGTGTAACTAAGGACAATTTGTTGACGGAACTTACAATTTTGATAACAACTTTAAATGTTAAGGAGTATTGTATATCTTGTTAACACTAGATATACCAGCGATTTGAATATATGTCAACAACAAAAATTATATTTGTTACTAATGTATATAAAATAACATTAAGTTTATAAAACGTACTCTCTAAATATAGCTACAAAAGTCATAAAATCATTTCTGAAAAAAAAATATGTGTAATATAGTTGGAATTTTGTATTGAAATTGAACGACCAGTCTAAATGACTGGTCTGGTAAATCTAGTGTTAATTAAAATAACTACTTACAGCGTAAGATTACTATTTATTTTATAGAAAGCTCAGCAAATGACTCGATACGTCTGATGGTAAGCAGTACTCCTCCTGCTCTTACTATCCATGTCCTGGTATAGTTAGTGCAACATGCGACATACTGGCCTAGCAACTTCCACCTTGTCGGCCTCTGAAGGAACCTATGTTGTATGAAGGAGGGAATACTTGTGTGGAATTCCACACTCTGGCTGTGCGACAGAGAAAGAAGTCTCTTTGTGCTGAAAGTCGACGTGGAGACAATGAATGTGTGATTCCGTAGACCAGCACAGTGTTGACAATCAAATTACAAATTTAATCAATTAAATAAATCAGTTATATAAAATTTTAAGGAAATGTTTGACATTGGCAGTACAAAGCATCCCACGATAAATTATATATATTAAACGAAAGCTTATGCTCAAAACATCTTGAATATATCGTTTAATATAATTAAAACCACTGCATTGTTGATTAATTTTAAAAATTGCATCTTAAACTCTTTAAATTAAATTTACCTTACTGAATTAACATATTTTGAGTATTTTGATGTCGGCTGATGAGTTTTTAATTCTATTTTTTCATAATTGAGTGATGATTTTGTATATGTGCATTTTGGAGTGACGAGATTTTGTTAATTATCATAATATTATATGAACCCCACCAATTACATCTTAAATAATTATATTAATTAATTTCTTTTTTATTTAACAATTTATGTACACACAAATATGATTAAAAAAGACGAAAAAACAGAAAATTGTACAAAGGAACTGCTAATTTCTATAAAAAATCTCTTTCAGCAACCCTACATATGGGAAAAGTGACAACGAAAGTTATAATAATAAATGTGATAATAAAGGCATAATTATAAAGTTAATTGCACAGTGTACTCAATGAGACCAATGACATTCACAAGCATTAGTATTCCATATTACATTGTTTAATTATTTATGGAACACACATATAATTATACAAATAAATATTTTACATAGAAAAGGCTATGTACACAGGCGAGCTTAACACGTAAATGGATGTCAGTTATACAACTTTATGGATTACATGTTTTGTGTTTAAAAATGTGAAGATAAACATAAATAAGTCAGCAAGTGTAAATGTCATATCGGATTTATCTTAAAAATTTACGATAAAACCGATGTTGCCATATTTTCTGAATATGTTACCAATTTTTGGGGTTGGGGTTGATTTTGGTTACTTAGCTACAGCATACAAAAATTTTACAACAATTCTGATAGATCTTAGGTTAAATTGGTACAGCACAGGAGCACCGCGGGTTTTCCACCCGCGCCATGACCTCAACGCGTGTTATATTTATTGTACCTTTTAATGAAATAATGTCCACACTTACCGCTGGATGTCTTTAAGCGATCCATCCGCTTAGGGCTAAATACATAATCTCAACAATGGGACGAATAAGTTTCATGTTTTTTAATTTACTAGTAAAATATGTCTTGTCAATTGGGCAGTACCTCTGTGTATATTTTTCCGTTATTTCGTATCCAAAATACAAGCTTTTAATGATGCTTAATTTGGCTTTGACAACAGGAGTTAGTGTGAAGAAGTTGATGTGATATATCTTCTTATTTATTTAAAAATATAGCCTAGCTTATTACAAATATAACCTAGGCTGTCATTGTCCATTATCTAGAATTTTTTAACATGATAACCTGTATTGATGGTTTTGATGACTCTAACGATGTTCAAGGAAATTGTTATATTATTCTCGTCCCCAGCTGAACATAGGTCTCCCCTAATGCACCCCACCTCTCTCGATTTTCGGCAGCTCTCATCCAGCCAGCAGTCAGCAGTCAACCTCCGAATGCCGTCATCCTATCTTGTCGCAGGACATCCTATTCTACGTTTCCCGAATCGCGTACGACTCCAACGGTCCTCAGTTCTGCGGCTAACATGATTACCTCACTACCACTTCACTCCAGTCAGACTCCGAACATTCCATCTTGTCGCTGGACATCCTATACTTCGTTTCCCGAATCCAACGGTCCTCAGTTCTGCGGCTAACAAGACCAGCTCCATTACCACTTCATTTGACTTAGATCTTTGTCGAATCACATAATTTCTCTTACTACTTGTATATTTAACTAAAATTTGTCTTAAACAAAAAATGCGTGATTAAATTCGTACTCCTCTAAACGTCTTGTATGAAATTATTTTGTGAAAATTTGTTAATCTGAGAATAGGTAGGCTTTTTATAACCCTAAGTAATAAAGGTGACCCACTCCAGAATATTTTACACATAATCTATATAAAAAATATTGGTATCTACCTAATTAAGTTTGATTAATAAGCTGTTTCATAATTACTTTTGATAGATGGCGTTAGTGACAGATAAATTTAGTTTTTGCAAACTCTTTTTGCGAGGTTTGATAAACAACAATCAAATAATACATCGTACAAGAGTCATTTCTTGATAAATAATTCATTTATTTTCAACTTTGTGCCGCTTCCATAAAACTCAATATTAATATTTCTCACCCTCACACCTATTATTAAGCCCAAATTAAGCATCATTCAGCGATACTGAATAACGGAGGAATATAGCTAGTAATATGTATATAAATATACTAAATAACCATATAAAAATCCATGATTCAATAACAAATATTCGTACTAATAATACAAATATCATTTCCTACCAGGATTCGAACCTGGGACCTCTGGCTAAGTAAAAAAGGCTGACCACTGGACTTGGATATAATAAAAGTTTTCTGTTTATTTCGAACTAAGCAGAAAGCGCTTATTTAATTTGGAGCCATACTCCTGGCGACCCTGAGATCGTTTATCCATCTTGCGGGAGGTCGTATCACTTTGCGCTTTCCGGTGCGTTAACGACCTATATGTCAGCTGTACCGCGTGCTTTGTGCTCTGTCCGTTTGTCTCTTCTCTACTAATATTATTAATAACTACTGAAAAATTATTTTTGTGTTGGACAGCCCATTTATCTAGCTTAGAGCCATATAACATCACGATACAGCCAATAGTTGTTGCATCAATGAAAAAGTTACAAATACCAAAAATATTCCTTTCAGAGCTTTCATTGCGCGCGCTGCGTAAATGGTTGAAGAGACGCTAAATTCACTTTGGCGGGGTTGTTATTTTTTCTCTTACGTAACTATCTTTTAAGGTTGATTATAACCTTTTTGGTAATCGAATTTGTTCTAAAATAATAGATTATCTCTAATGGCGTTTTTGTAAATATGATCCTTATACTCAATTAGAATCATGTAATCTACCCGCCTACGTATGGCAAGTTGTTATTTTCCGTCATCCACGTAAAGTCGTGGATACAGCTAGTAAATTATAATCCAGGTGTATATTTCATCCACTAGATACATCGTTTGATGACATCACCTTTCTATTTCTGTCGTGAAATAATTTGACGTGTTTCAGAGTACAGTTGGCTATAGTAATTACAGGACATAGGAAGTATTCATATCCCTTTTCTTTAAAATATCGAAAAGTAATACAAAGTAATTTATTGATATTGCTAGCGTCTATGGATGTCGAATTTAAAAGCTTGTACGAATACATCAAATTATAGTGAAGAAATAACAATTATGTCGTGTTTGACGAGCGTTCTTTAATAATAAAAGATAAACGACCAAGGAGATACTAAACCGTCAACAAGTCTATTTACAAAAATATAACTGATATTAAAATGTAATAAAACACTATGGCTGTTATTTTTGGAAATCTTAATATTAGAATAGAATAGAATAGCATAGAATGTATCTTTATTGTACTTCAACCAATTCAAGAAGAGAAATACTCAAAAAATAACTAATTTTGTACAAAGTGCGACCTTATCGCTAAAAGCAATCTCTTCTTCGATCTCTTCTCTATTATCAAATTATATGAACCGGAAGCTGCACGAGTTGAATAACAGAAAGTACCTATATTTTAATAACTGAAACATATCTACTTTTAATTATTACTTAATCCTGTTATTAATATTTCTACAAAATATCAATTATCATAGCTAATCATAGTTGTTATAGAAATATCAGGAAACGGAACTTGTTACATTTGGTTTCAATTTTTCAAATATGTTATTGACTTAGTTCTTCTATCATCAATCTAGGGGTACTTTATTTTAAGCTGGTATAATTGTCTGAATGTTACAAATACTGCGTGTATGTCAAGCACGGAGAATTCCCAGTGTCTGCGCGGGCGCATATATACGAACACCTCAAGCCACTCGACCGGCGCTTACTCCAGAAAAGGCGAACTTCAGAATTAATGACAAAAAACATTGATATCAAATTCTGGCCACAATTCTTCAGTTGCACGCTATACCTGCAGTTGCAATAAGGTTATCACGTCTTTTTCAATGTTTATTAGTTAAAAATAACTCACACAATTGGCAAACCTTGTACTGAAACGTGATCAGACAGAAAGGAAATTATTTCGCAACCGAAACAAATTATATAAAAACTGCACGTTTGGAGGTTAGACGGGGAAACCCAGAAGGCATTCGTAAATCATTTTTGGCATTATAAATGAGATACCTACAGATAACAAAATTGTTGATGGCTCGAATGCCTAAGTTGTCTTGTGTTTCTCCCTTGATTTATTGTGCTGTGATCTACTCTCGTAACCTCGAGACGACGAAATACCGTTGTACATAAACTAAAACTTAATTTAAGTTCATTACCACTCTTTCATTACACTCCAGCCAAACAAAGACAGACGACAACGTCACTTGACGTTTCTAAAATTGTGTTTTTGAAGCAAATTTGCCTTACTTTCATGCGCGTCATTAAAACTTGCCAATTGAAATTTGACTAAAGTGTACGGATCGTCTAGTGTCAATAAACTTGAAGTTAATTAAAATTATTCTATCCCTTTCAAGGCAATAACTTATTTTTTAGTTAAAGAGAATGTCGATGCAGAATAACGTAATCAGTCAGCTAAGAAATATCAGAACCCCTAGAATCGAATTGAAACGTCTCCATAGTGTTTGTCCTAAGCTGTCAAATTGTATGGGAGCGACAGCAGCGCCTCTAGTGTGAGGTATTGGAAACGATTTTTAATATATGCGATTATCTGAACTACACTCGCAAACGTCTCGACGATTGATACTAGGGGTAGAAGCTTTATACTTTATAGCGAACGATCTAAGACAGCGTTGTTATTGTTAAAAATTCCCATAACATGATTATTAAAAGAAAGTATTTGCTGAAAAGTATTCAAATAAACTGTCTCCATAACACAACGATATCGATACGCCGCTCGCTGGCATAACATTATGGTTTACGCAGTAATATTTTCGTTTCCGCAGATTACCTTTTAGTCTTTTCGTCGGCTAAGTTGAGCGAGAACATATTTTAAATACAAAATAATTATTGTGTTTTTATGTTTTGTTCGTTTTGGTGTATTTTAACACCAAATAATATAAATTAAATTTATATGACTTTTTCTAAAGCATTTTTATGGCCCTAAATTATACTATTTATATGAACAAATTCTTGTTGTGAGATTCACTTAATATGGAAATTATGATATGACTAGTATGGAATTTCTATATGCTAAATTTAAAAAGAAGTACATAAGTAGTAGTGTATATTATCAATGTCCGCAAAATAGTACCTTCTACTAGTTATCCACGGGAGACCAGCGTCTACTAAATAAACATTCAAATGACTAATGAGCAAATACACGTCTTCATTTAAATATCTGCTCCTACCGAGAATCGAACCCGGGACCTCTGTCTAAGTAGATGTCCGTCGAGTATTTTATAAAATAAATATATGCATCTATATACAGTTAATTGATGGGTTTGATTCAGTTTAAGTTTGTTTTCTTGTTTGGGGCATTGAAATATTTTTAATCTTTTTAAATCCATTTTTAATTAGGAACTTTTATTTTAAAGATATGTCAGTTCCATCATAACCTAATCCTTATAATTTAACACATGTTTATATAGTAAATCATGTTAATCACACAGAGCGGCAGTCATTGACGATCTAATTCCTTTATCATTTCGCAAACTTTGAAAACAGCTTTAGATGTTGGTTCTGTCAAAATTTGCTCAACAACCCTAACATCATACGATTTTAACTTTAAACTGGTCATCAATGCGTGACGCTCTGCTATTATAAATGTTGCAAAAATATTTATATATTTGGCAACATTTTTACTGATACCTCTTCAGAACGTCATTGGCAAGCTCTTGTTATGGCTATGCCATCGCATACAATAATAATTATAACCAATCGCTCTTCGAGATAAGCTTTTGAAGCATCTTTCAATAAGGAATGGGATACTAATAGAGAAAATATATCTAATATTTCCTTAAAAAATAACGTTAAAAAAGATGATTGATTTAAGTAAAAACAGAAATACTGAATTACGAAACTTTTTGTAGTAGTTGGAAGTTTCGAGTGGGTTACACGAAAGTGTGTTCTAAAGATATAACTAAAAGGATAATTTTTGATTGCTCAGAACTTCACTCCACTTCGTTCATCTCCGCCTTAATGAAGTGGTATATCATGCTCTCACTATATTTTGGTAAACTAAGAGAGACAAAAGATGTGATACCTCGCATGTTCTGTAATTAAAATGGCTACCTTTACCTTCACAGTGGAACTACCTTCTCACTGACCCTGACACCATACGTAGTTACGATACACATAGTTTTCTTTCTTTAAGGCTAATATTTTAGAATCCTAAGAACGTGTGAAGTTTAGTTTTCTTAAAATATTATAGTTTTTAATCGACATTGGAAAACGGTTTTTTTGTGATTTCTATGTCAACTGTGAACTGATTTTCAAATTTTTTCTATTCGATAGAATATACTCCTGAGGTGGGCATTTGTCATCAAGTCAATGATCTGATGATAGGATTCCAGAGAAATAAGGCAAGCTTTGCCTTATAACTTAAAAAATATTAAAATCCTGTTCACTTGAGGCAAAAGATATTTTCATTATTATTTTATTTTAACCTAATAATAAGAATCAAATTGGCACCCCTTAACGGGACTCCCCCGTGGAGCCGTATTAGTAGTGCCAAAGGAGCTACGCTTCGATAGGATATTATGACCTTATCTCCGGGCGTTTAATGGTCCATTCGTATGAGGTAGATGCGACTGTGTCTCAATACGATTTGATTCGAACTAATTAACTAGATACACGTAATGGAGTATCCAGTTCATTGCCCACCCGATTTATATCATATATTATTGCTTACATTTCTTGTGCAGGATTAACGGGAAGCCAGTCACGGAACCAAGAAAATAATTGTTGATTGTGATATATAAATGAGAAGCTGTTGGTTACCTTTTGTTAAACTATCCTCGACGCCACTGATGGATATGCGAATAAAGAGACCAGTGAAACGAACCGTAGTTAAATGCTCACTGATTTATTGCTTCAATCATAGACCGCGTCGCAAACGCTTATGCTTAGCTATAAATAAGCATACACATAATACACCTAAGTCTGTTTTTACACGGTCTTTTTGTACACGGTTTTGATATAACACGGTTTGAAAATTGAATATTATATAATTTCAAATCGTGCTAAATGGAATAAAATCGTGTAAAAAAATTAAAAATATTCAATTTTCAAACCGTGTTATATCAAAACCGTGTACAAAAAGACCGTGTAAAAACAGACTTAGGTGTAGTATCTTTACTATCGCGGTGAGAAGTCCTAAGTTTCTGTGTGGCAAGTAATAACGCAGATGGCATTTAAATATATATATTTGGAGTCCTTGCTCAACTTTTAATTGTTTTTGGAAACAGCTTTGCACCAGACCGACTTCATCCATAAATACCGACAAATTAGATAAAGTAGGTTTTAAAAGCAATAGGGTCAAAGAAATTAAGCCCCGGCCTTTGATTTCAACCACCAGATGACATAGACGGAGCATATACTTAGTTTGTTTTAATACGGTTTCTAATTGAATATTTTTCAACAGTTTTCCTGTTTATTTTCCTGGTTCAAACCTATTAATGAATGCCCGCAAACCTTTTCGGTTGATTAATTTCTGAGAGTATTTTAAATTATTGCTAAACTAAATTTTGTACGGAACATTGCCTTCTCTTGTAACCAGGTTTTGTTTGCAACTCAGAAGTGTACAATGATTTTCATTAACAATTTCCGTTAAACACACAGTATTATATTAAAATGGCAACAATTATAATGGTTATAAAAGCACGTGTTAAATGTTATTGTAACAGCACCAAGGTCGAATCTGTAATGGACTACAATCATCAGCATGCTTCACAGATCACTTCGAAATTGAACTTTATTACGAACAACGAAGATATTTTATTTAGTTGTAGCCTCAAGTGTCATATCGAATTCAAAACGGGGAATTACCTACATTTTACTGAAGTTCGCTGTCAAGGTCACGATAACCCATGGATGGAGGTGTGTCTGTATGTGATCTGCAGTGCTGACAGTTTGCTTGATTTCGACAGGGGTTAGAAAAAAATGTGTTTAGTTGTCTCAGTGTTTTGTAGTGCTGGGAATCTATTCCAATTCAACGAAAAACGAAGTCCGTATAAAGTGATGTAAATGTATTATATCTTTTTTTTACGAGGAGGAATCCATTTACGGACCTCCCCGCCACTGGCTAAGCGACGGGCGTGTGTGGGACTCACTCAGTACCTTAATCTCTATTGAGAATACCCACTAAAACTCCATTCTATCCATAATATTACTGAAGTAAACGCATTTCAAAAATAACATATTTTCTTAATTATTCAAAATACTTATTTCAAAGATATTTAAAGAAAACCGTTTGTCTGAAAGAGATTTCTGTTTAGCAACAAGGATGGCTATAGTTTTTTTGTTCTGTACGTTTCTTTCTTTTTTTCATGTATATGCTAAAGTTTATTGGACTTATTGATTTAATGATAATCGATATCAGAAGACATATTGGCCCCAATTCTAAATAAATTTAAGTTATCCGCATCTCTTTTAAACCAATTCATTTGGAAGGGTTAGAATGACTTTAAGAAATGTCAAGTTACTTACGATCCATACACTTTTGACATTTTAATCGGCATGTTTATGATGCGCATTCATATAAGGGTAAAATGCTTTAGAGTCGTCATTTTAGAAATGACAAATGACGTCACCGGTCATCTGTCTTTTTTTGGTTGTATTTTATGGAAAGAGTAGTAGTTAATTTAAATTTAATTTAGTTAGTGTATTATGGTATCATTGTCCTGATTCGGGAAACCTTCGAACTTTTGAAATCCAAGTGACTAGCTGTGAAATATTACCAAAAAATAAAAATAAAAAGAATCATCCATCAGTGGTTTTAGAATCCCACTGCTGGCATATAGTGCCTATAAGGGGGCGTTATTGCCTTCTTTGGGAATGACTGGTAGTAGACTGGTATTAGCTAATTAGCTTATATTAAGATTATTAGTAACAAAATTCTCTTCTAGGTAACCTTAGGATGGACAGGATTAAAGATAAAGTACTTGAGGGAAGTTGGCGACGTATAACGAATACATACGTGATAAAAGTTATTACTTACAAATATTAAATATATACATACATAGGTACTTACATAATGATTGCATGTATACACTACCTAATACATAATTATATAAATATATATCTACTGAAATACATATAATCACAGACTACTAAGGAGATGTAGATGTAATTATCCTTATTCTTCTGTTTCATACTCTAACTGTAAATAAACCCATTTTATTATTAACGATCGCTAGCTTTTTCATTAACAGAAGATATACACGCAGTACTCATTATTTTGTTACCTGGAAAAGATCGCTCTTAGCGATAAGGTCGCCCTTTGTAGAAAATTAGTTATAAGTTTTTTTTTTGTATTTCTCTTCTTGAATTGGCTGATGTACAATAAAGATATATTCTATTCTATTCTATTCTATATGTCCACTTTCATTCTACGATTAGATGATCTGTGTGTCGTATGATTCTCCATCCTGGTTGTACTGGTGAGAAAGAACCTGTTGATTTCGTAAACACTTAGATTCTTTGTTAATTGCTAAATTTTAATGTTTCATATAGTTTTATGAATTAAACTATGTAAATTGTGATAAAAACGGAATTTAAATTTATTGTTTTCACGTTTCTCAGACCAAAAGAAATCGATAAATTAAAAATAAACTTACCAACTATTTAAATACAAGGAAAAAAATCTGGGACAAGGATAATGTATTAAAATAAGTCACAATGTTTCACTATACGAACAATAAATTTTAATTTTGTGAAACAGGTAAATGCTTGGGTAAATACTAATCCAAAAAAACATTTAATGACGGTAGAAGATATAAAATTTTTATGTAGTTATTACAAAACCTCTTTCAAGTGTCATCTGCTGAATTTTTTTTTCATAAATATCATACTTCCTTGAGTGATGGATTCATTATTATATTTTTGTAGTATATTGATTAAACATATAGCAATAACTACTCCGAAAAGATGAACATAATATTAAGCACGATAGTTTTGTTACCACTGCTGGGCAAAACCCCTCCAACGATCTGCAAACCGATCGGTCCTGCGCGTTAAGCAAATGTTCGGTCCTTCCATTTAGTGGGGCCAACGATGCCTTTCTCGGTACGGCCGGCATCTTGTGGATCGCGTCCTTTTTGATTCGATCACGCAGAGAAACCACAGCTTTCGTCCATTATTTCGTTCATTGATAAATTCGTTCCTTGTTCGAATTCCTTCAAGGAATAATTTTCATTTTGTTTAGGACAGTGGAATTTTCATGCTTATAGCTTTTAGATATTATGATGTATCGATATTGTAAACTGTTGTGTCGATTTAATGAAAAATCGAGCTTTCCAATCTTATTTTATTCGATATATTGGCATTGCATATCGAGTTGAAGTTCAAAAATATCAAATTTGAATTTCTAAATACTGTCATATTTTTAAATAACTAGGTAGTTAGAATATTCTATATTACTCACTAGTTAATGTAAATACAGATCTAATTACTATATTAGTAATGTCTACCAGATAACCCTTGGATGGATAGGAAAATTCCTTACCAGCACACGTATTCCCTCCTTCTTATAACATGGGTTCCTTTAAAAGAGGCGTGAAAAAGCACTTATTGGGCCGGCAAGGTGAGGGTGGATCACATATGGACTCCTCTACTGCTTATCATCAGGTGGTGTCGAGTCATGTGCTGTGCTTTATATAAAAAAGAAGTTATTATATATATCGAGACTTCGAATCTCAATTTCTTCTTTTCCATTTTTTTTGAGATTCGTGATTTTCAGAATTTCACAAGTCTAGATAGTTAGCCGAAACAAGATGGCTCCTGTGTCTAACGGCCGATCCGGTTTGAAGCGGCTCATTCCAGTCAACGGGTTCATTGACCCTCTTCGAAGAGGAGTAAAAGGTTAAAGCCTTTTCTAAAAGCACAGTATAGTACGTACAACCACAGATAAGAACCTATTTACGTTTTAAGTGATGAAGTATGGTGACAATATGAAAAATACTGTTTATTTAAGCGCTAATAAATAAATAAATCCCTTTAAAAAGCTGCTTATTTATGAATAAAACTCAATCCAGGCAATTACAAGGTTCACTATCGCGTGCGACGTTAAAAAAAAACTATTTTTGTACTCAAAACGAAATTATTTATTTCATTATTTAATTTAGGTAACAAATTTGATAGATAACAAATTTTATTGAAATAACAAACTGATAGTACTATAAATAGATATAATAACGAAAACTTTCGGTCAATCAATGTAATATGAAACATTTATTTAACGATTCATCTACATACACACAATTTCACAAAATGTATCAGACACAGAGAGAATGTACAATATTATTTCTCTAGAGAAATCTCTAAAAATAATCTATTTAAAAAGTTTATCTCTTGAATTATCTAGAATGCTCAAATCTAGAATCTAGTTGCTTATTTTTAATTTACATATGGACATATTTTTGGGTTTAGTTGGTCTTTGACTAGAGTCATGTATATTTGACTAGAGACTAGACTAGATATGTATAGAAAAAGATACGGTCTAATTAAATTATGGATTATTATTGATATATATGTGATGATTTATATAATACATGAATGTATTAAAACAGTAATTTGCTTACTTTTAACTTGAAAACATTTAGAGAGTTTTTAAAACATATCTACTTCAGATAACCAGTTAATGGCAACATTACATATAAAAGGTATCATTAGAACTAGAGGAGACTTGAAGCTTAAAACGTTACCTTCTTAATAAATCGGCGGAATCAATATAATTATTAATTAACTTAAATAAATTTACATATAAAAGTTTAAGTGTGAAGTCCGACGGCTGTATATTATTATTATCTCTTTGCACTTTCTTCGTAAGCATTATCGAAAAAAAACTAATAAAGGTTCACAAAAGCGCACCATTAAAAAAAACGAAAATAACCTGCATATGACAGTATTTTTATTGTATTTGTTTTAGACCTATCAAAGGCAAAGTCAAATTATCTTTATTTAAATAGACTCTTTTACTAAGTTCTTATAAATCGTCATAACAGGGAATATGTATGAGAAAAGATAAATAAATGTAATTAAAGATAATAGATATAACTTTAAGCGGGTATTAACCGGGTATTTACAAATTGTCCCCGTTGTATAATTAAAAGATGTATTAAATAAATTGATAGTTTTATTATTTTGAAATTAAAACTAACAATAGTATGCATATGCCCAGTTAACCCTACTACCGCTTCGACGAATTAATAGTTGCAGAGAAGAAACTCTAAATTGTTTCAAAATTTTAGTCAAATTCGACATGATTAGTATGTGTGACATTTCTTTTAAGCCAATTCGTATTAAGAGAGACGCTGCTTAATTACATAAACAATGATAAGTTTGCAGTTTTCTGGTTTGTTATTAATTAAGAATGTTTACAAAAACCTTTTCTTGTTTGAATATTTGTTCCGGTAATTATAGGCTCGGTGTAAACACACGGACCGTAAGTGAGATGCTATTTCGTAACATTGAAACAATACATAACAATTCACCGGAAACATGTAGATCCAAGATCAAGAAAATGTCGTGATATTGTTAAACAGCATTCTACGTTAGGTACCGTTCAGAACTGAAGAAAGCGCAGCTATTTTTTCATTAAAAGTAAACTAATCGACCCGAGAAATTACTACCAACTATTCTATAAGGTTACTATTCTATAAGGTTAGAATATAATAGCACTAACTTTATACCATAAATAACATGCAGGCTGAATATTGAACTACTTTTATGTATACAATATATTCTAAACACAATACTCTGGCAAATAACGATTTATCTTATCTTATCTTATCTTATCTTAAAGATAGTCAACAAACTTTAAAGTTAATATAATAATCTTCTCCTTATATATAAAAATATATAGCGTTATGTATACATATATATAAATGTGTATTCGATAGTCTCGCTAAAACTTAAACATGGTTTGATCGATTTGAATGAATTATATTAATTATATTCTTAAATTCAGGGGTGGCTTAAAATCAATTATTATTATAAGGAAAAGCTCAGGAAAAGTAAAAAATATATTTAAGTTGATAATTGAGTTTAGAAAAACGTTTAATGACATGTTAAATATTAAAATTATCATTTCCTCCATTACTATTTCGGGATTCTTTTAATAGATGGCGTTAGTGGTAGTTTGTCGGTGAAACAGTTCACCGGGTCAACTAGTTTTAATTTTTTTCTAAGTTTTTTGGAAAACTTTCGGAAACACAAAAGTGAACTTAATTTAAATGCTAGATCGTCACAATTTGCTGCCTTCTTCATTCTTCATTGGCCGCAAATTAAACATTTAAAACATCTAAGCGTACAGACACGGGTAGCGAATATTTTATATATATATATACTAGTACAGAGTACATACTAGTATATATACTAGTATAGAGTTGGTACTAGGTTGTTAGCAGAAAAAACTCCAACTTAGTATATTTGGCTTTTCAGTTGATTTGAAATCAGTTTTGGGTTTGTTTCACAACTTTTCCTCAATATGAGATGCAACAGGAGAACAAACTGATAAAAGAATTTGACAATAAGAATAGTTAACAGGGTACTTTATTTACTGACTGACGTTTATATATATATGTATATTTTATTACCGGGATATTCTTTACGACGTATGCACATACTTTTTAGTATGTCTGTATAGAACTCTGAATAGATCTTAGTATGGGGCCAGGATTCACTCCCGGTGCACTTCGACTGAATGGGATCTTTTGTGCTTTGATACTAAATGTTACTTTGTGATTTAAATACTTAAATAATATAATACACTATGTACATAATAACATAAATAACTAATAAGATCAGCACTCTTCATCACTTCAATTATTAATTTAATTAATTTCCGCTGTGTCCTCCAGGGACCACAATTATCTCAATCTATTTCAACTAGCATCTAAATGTACATTATTGAATGCAGTGAAGTATAGGGTTAATGGCCAAAGATGGCAGCAAACTACACCTGGATTCCTAAACCTAAACCACAGAGGATATTATTTTAATAATAATGTTTACTACTCCAACGCGGTAACTCTTGACCTTCGTTTCAAGTTATAGACGAAGACGGAAGCGAGCTGGATTCCTTAATAACTGAGTTACTGGTATCTTACCTCCAACTGCCAGTTCTCAACAATGCTGTTAACATTGTATTTATGGCGATAGACTTGATGATGGTCTATAGACAGGTGGATTTAGAAATAGTACCAACTTTAATAATAAAGTCATCTGTGTAAACCTTAATTTGAGGCAAGAAGTGCCATTTTCCAACTGACGTGTTACGCTTGTCACATGGTCATCTGTACTGGCCAACCATGCTTATTTCATCAAATTAATTATACATTAAATACAATTAATAAAAAAATATTGATGAGTGTATAAATATTAAAATATTTAATGAGTTGCGGTACAAATGTGATTCTGAGTATTTTCATTCTTAAACGAATCTATCTCTCACGTTTAGAAATTGTATCAATCAAATATAGAAACATCAGAAGTCCAAGCGGTCTCAAAATGCATAATCTCCAAAAAACCATCTTCTTTGCGTTGCTTTCCTAGTGGTTCGTATCCTAGTGAGTTTAAATATACTAGTACAGCAAATGACTTCTCAATTTTACATCTCCTTTACACAAAAAGGGATTTCGTTTCTCTGTTGGTGAGTCAGAGCGAATTCCTTAGCGGCACTTTTATTCCATCCTTCATACAACATGGGTTCCTTGAAAAGAGCTGAATAAAAGCACTGTATGCCCGCAAGGTGGAGGTGTCTAGGGCCTACTCCACAGCTACAGATCAGTTGGTGTCGAGTTATTTTCTGAGAAAAATATGTACTAAAATATTTATGATATAATATTTGTTAACGTCACGCTGCTCCTATTTGCGTTAGTGTAACGCACCCTTACGAAAAGTTCTACGAAAATATTATTCCGTTATTCACCGCTTATCTACCTCATTGTCCCTTGTGATAGTCGTGTGTACCTAAATTATAGTAAACCTGAATTATAGACAGTACCAAACCATATTAGCAAAAAAAAAATAACTACTTTTCGTTTCTAAATAATAACAGTTTTTATTTAAAAAAGTTTTAAGTGTATATATTTGTTTAAAAACAACGTAATCTTACGTGTCACTCAAAGCTCGATCGCGTTATCTCAACACAGCAGAAAGACAATGTTATGACATTTGCCTAAACATCCAAAATGGCTAAAGTATTCAATAAACTGAAGAAGAAGAGGAAGGAACACAGAAGCAGTGTATACTCTATGGTTTCCTCCAGTGACCTCACTCCAGGCAGCTTGGATGTTTGGTTGGATCTACCTGATGAGATCAAGTTTGACCCATCATTGGAGCCGTTCAAGAAGCTGTACGAACAACAGCATGGTAAGTGTTATCCATATCAATTAGCATCATAATCAACCTATTTACGCCTATTGCTGGGACAGGCCCTTCTCCATGGGAGAAATACGTGAGGACTTTTAGCACAACCCCACTACGCTGGCCCAATCTTATCTTATCTGGATGTAGGGCCAGGATTTCTCCCGGAGCACGTCGACCCAATGGGATCTTTTGTTCTTCCCCTATCCTAATGACCGCTGTCCTGGAATACCTCCAAGATGTACTTACTAAGTACACCCGACAGCAGACTTATATCTTCAGGACTGGGATAGCCCAGTCCAAAGAGACCCATTCTTTTCCTAGCAAGAGCAACGTAGTTACATAAGATGTGTTCCATTTGTACGGTGTGCTCCCCACAGGCCCTACATAGAGGTGATCCAACAAGTTTCATCTTAAACAGCATGCTATTGGCACATACACGCTGGCCCAATAGGTTGAACCGTGTGCCGTAATAACCGGGGCTAACTGCATAACGTGATTCCCGTAGTACGGAGAAGGTCTAGATAACTAATTTTGATTGACCAATCCAGGGTCAACCATGGCGTTAGATGCTTTGTTTTTGTTATCGAAATCAGGTAACCACTACGCTTATGAGTTCCTCATACAATATCCATACTTATATTATGTAGTAATGCTATCTGTATGTTACGAATGGCTCCCAAAAAATTATCCACCTACCAGTTGCCGTTACCTAGAAACAGTCGACTATCGATGGAACATCACAGCTTCAAAGTTCCATATCACGTACTCCGCTTTAACACAGTAAATATAGAAAAAGACACAAAACTACTTTCGTTCACAATAAAAGATTCATTTCATTATGCTTAGCCAGTTAATAATTAATTAATTTAAATCTAAGACAAAAATTTCATACAAAAATAAAAATATCTAACATGAATATAATTTTGTGAAACAGGAAGTGTATCTATATGTAGGCTTATAAACCTGGACGCTTTATCTCGCTAGATGGCGAAACTGACTAGTTGTACGAAATCTATAGAAACCTGATTAATTAAATGTCTTAGTATTGTATAAATTTTTTGTTTGCATGTATTTCGATAAGTACGGAGAACTATGTGATATTCTTACATAAGCGTACCCTTAAAAAATATTTTTTCGACCAATTTCTAAAGTAGAAAAACGATGTCCAAAGCCGTAGAGAATTAAGTTCTTTTTCACTTCTTAAAAGCCGAGTCGTATTTAGGGAGCCGCCTAAGCCGCTGAAATTTTGAATTAAATGTGGCGTGAAGATAGATCTTTCCATTTCTGTGTCTCCATGTAAAGAAACATAATAAAGAGTTTTAATCTAGAACTACTGTTAGAAATCTGCTTTAATATTTCCCAGGAAAACTGGAGACACCAGAAATCACGATCGTGGCGAGTGAAGGCAAAGCTATCTTTGAAAAGAAGATACTGGAACTCAGAACGGTTGAAGAGCACTCGCATGACAGCAGTCCACTTAAAGATTGTAAAAGTCGGTAAGGGGTCACTTTCTTTTATAGCAGAAGATAGAAGATGCAGAAGAAGTAGTTCTGTGTTCCTGGTAGTCAGAGCTCGATGAGTAAGGATTGTATTGGAAGCTGGAGGACTTGTCTTTCAAGCTATCAAAATAACGATATTGATAGCATGGCAGATAACAGTCCTACTGCTTCCAAGGCATCCCCAACAAGCTCTGGTACCAGGAACCCAGAACTACTGCAGCAGTGTTATTTGACTACAATCTTCTGTAAGGTGAAGGTGCTACGAGTTATGTTGACAGCATCGGAGACAAGTCTTTTTGCTCCCAACAAAACGCGTCAAACTCAACACTACTGCAGTAGGGTTATGCGATATTAGGACATACTAGTTGAGTAATAACGATTAAAGTTGTAATCTTTTTCCAGATTAATGGAACAATCTTTAACACCAACAGAAGAGAAACTTGTGATATCTCGAAAAAATAAAAAGGTTTGTTATGATACTTTTCTTTCATTGCATTGATAAAAAACGACATTAATTAGATAGATAGATAGATAAAACATTTATTTCCATCTCTACATCACACACAATCCATCCAGACAGTACATAGATAAAAGAAGAATAAGACAAACATTTTATAATAAGGTATTAAAGACCTTTGTGTGCGCTGCAGAAGTGCAAAAGGGTCGCAACTCAGTGACTAATTTTGTACACATCGGGATGTGAACAAAGCACTGATATTCTGCTACAACCCGAGGGCTTTTTAAAATTAAATTATAGATAGAAAAAAACAATTAAATATCAAATGTGTGTACATTAATATAACTAAGATGTGTGAGATATTAGATAAATAAAATAAGATAAATATTGTGTATTATAGATAATATGAGTTTATGATAAGTAGTAAGCTACGTAAAAACAATTTGAAACCTGATAGTATAATTAAATGTCTATATCAATTAAATAGCAAAGTCCGCCACCGAGTAATTGTAAAGATGAAGTCTAAAATATTAGATATTAATTAGTATTGATGGCTAGATTCCGCCTGACTCCACTCGCATGATGATAAATTATTTAAAATTAATTATTAATGTAAGAGGAAACCATCCACATCATTTGTATCATACCAGCTGTCACGCTGTCGTTTTCACTATTGAAAGCGATAGAACAGTTGAGTTACTCTGGATATCCATATCCTCTTTAGCCGAAGTAATAAACTAGGATGTTTATAAGTTCCATCAATCAAGTATATATTAAATGTTCAGTTTACTGTCGTCTATTTCTTTTTAATCAGCAGTCCATTCTTCGTCTCAAGAAGAAAGTCGATTATGAGAAAAAATGCCAAAGAAGCTATCAATCTGATCTGATCTTAAGAGCTGAGGACTATCCATTGACAACACACACACAAACCCACACACACACACATTCTATACATGACACTGTGGAAAGACACATTACTGTCACAAAGGCGAATCAAGAGAAAGAGAAATATGATCTATTTCTCTTTCTCCTGGTTCCCCTTGCGGAAGTGGCAGCACCAGTTCCACCTCCTCATATTTTTCGCATTCACACTCTCACTTTATTATCAAGTCTAAAGTAAGCATAATTATAAGCTTGTCATCCATTAGGATACTAGATAACGTAAAAATATGGATAGTAATATGTATATAAATATAAGACATTTACTAAACAAATCTGCTCCACGTGGTCTTATCTTTGCACACCGTTATCATTAATTTACGTATATTTATTAAAATTAGCAAAATATACAATACGTAGATAACTCACTGCGACATGAAATTAGTAAATTAAATTTTAAAAAGTCATAATAATTATTTCTTTCTAATTGTATGCAGAGCGTTCTTTGTCGCATTAACTCTGCGATTATTGAAACTGACATCCCTACATGCGTAGGCTTGTAATGACTAGGGTCAGAACCGGCTTATTTTTACTATGACTATATATATCGTAATAATATTATTGAAATAATCATTTTTTTCAGCTCCAACTAATACTGCGAGTCGTTAAGTTAGCTGCACTAGTCTCTTGTTGGGTTCTACTGACAGTATCTCTAATTATGAACCAGGAAAAATCTAACGTTATTCTACACACGGCTGTCAAAGCTGGAGAGATCAAAGGTAATTATGCTTTTCTATTTTTTGGCATTTCAACTGTTATCTTTGTTTGCCATCTCAATTCCTGCTTCGGAGGAGCAGCGCTGGGACTTCGCAGGCTGCAGAAGATGCTGAGTGGCGATATTTTGATTTTTATCATTTATTTAACAATTTATGTACACACAAAGACAATACAATACAATTTATTAAACTTTACATCTTTTATAAAAATAATGAAATCAAATAATTCATTTGCGAATGTGGTTAGAAATAGATGAGTTAATAAAATAACCGTAAAAAAATTACGTGTCAATTTAAAAACAAAAGAAATAAATTGTCCTTAGAAATGTTAAAATGAAAAGCATCTTAATATATAATTTGCCTAATTAACTAAAAGATTGAAGAACTTGAGATAATTTTGTTATATATCTTCTCGTAATATACACCAACTATGTGACATCACATTTAATAAAGTAAATCTCACCAAATTTTCCAACGACAAAACTAATTTACTAACTTCGTTGATTCTAGTGAAGAATATCACTTAGAAACCTGCTCCATCTAATCCAGGAGGTGTAAATTTCCAAGAAAACATAATAATTTTCCTTTTTTTTACAGAATACAATCTAGAATCAACGTTAGGACGGATACTAGTTTCGTTAACTCTGACCGGACCCTTCAGCGAGGCGGCGTCTACTGCTGAACCCAATATATTGAAGCTTTGGGTCAACAGGGAATCCGATGTGTTGGATATTAATGAGGTATTGAAGTTTAAACTAAACTTTTGAATACAAAACTCGATGAATTAACCTTTTTAAATGACTTTTTCCTGTAAATCATCAGCCGATACTAATTCAGTACACATAAATTAAGTAAAGTTATAAAAAATAGATCTAAATTTGTAACAAATACAAAATAATATAAATTAAAAAAAAAAATGTCAGATTCTTGAAGTCTTCTTTTTACTTAAAGTAATAGTTTTTTCGGTTGTAGTGTTCTTTTTAGTTTAACTTCCTCCGTTATAACGCCTCTGCAGTTCATCTCATTGTTTGCCAACTGTGAACTTGAAAATTAGGCTGTTAGTAGATAGTCATGGATAACAGACAGATAGGCAACATCTGATAGCCATTAGACGCCTATTAGTTAGTTTCTTTAACACCTAACGGAAGTACAGATATAAAGGTTACATCCGTACGTAGTTCCTTATACAATACCTTTGATATTATTGTAATTTTTCTGCTCTTAGTTCTGTCGAGTTTTTTATCCGTATTTCGACCTCACTTTAAGACCCTCAAGGAAAAGGTGGCTCATATGCACCAGTAACTGTATCTATTGAATTTGACTAACTTCCTTGTTCTTGTTGGATCTTCTACAGAGACAAGGTCCTTTTAAGCGTGATTGTGCTTATTTGTATTGGATAATTAGTGTTATTGGAACCAATATATTTGCTTTTTATTTCTTTAAGGGGCGGCTGCTTAAAAACTAAATAGTCGAAAGTTATGATCAAAACTAAAAATTGAATTCAAAACACTGAAAAGGAAAAGATAATAAATAATAATAACTTCTTAAAGTTATCCAATTTTTTTATTTTTAGTCTAAGCTTTATATTCTATTGTTCTTATCATCTTAAAATATATTGTGTTTAGTTTGGAAGGTCAAAGTGAGATGGGTGGTCGTCAGTATTGTGGACTTTTCTCTTTGTCGTTAGTTAAAAACACTCGAGTAGCTGTTGAAAAAAAACACGAAACATTTGAAGGTAGCCCTAGATTGCCTTCGATCCCAACATCAGATTCTGACTAAGTTAAGCTAGGACCACCTCAGGAGTATACTCTATTGTAAATCTATTCACAAATGACAGATAACTCGGTGAACACACTTACATAATAAAATACAGTGAACATAGAACATTTGAAGTCGGTTAAAATGAATAACTTTGTACAAAATTAGTTTTTTTTGAGTGTTTCTTTTCTTGAATTGGCTGATGTACAATAAAGATTTATTCTATTCTATTCTATAACTTTTCGAATAAATAGTGTCTTGTGTATAATCACTAGGAGGTTTTTAGCGCGTAATGGCGGGAGGCGGTTGGGTGCTGTATATTTTATTTCATATATTGTGTTGTAGTGTTGTTTTTGTCATGAAATTCGTGTAGTTTTTTGACAAATAGGATTGTTAAATCGTGTAATATAAGGAATATATCATTCAGCGTTGATTAGTGATTTACATGAGATTTTTCAGTGTTTCATTTCCATTCATTCATTTGTAGGGTAAGTACATTTATTTTAGAACATTTTATGATTTCATTGTAATGTACATTAAATTTTTGTATCATTTTATCGTAATCGCTTACATTGCATTCCATTTTCAAAAAATTTCTCGTAAGTCATTAACAAAATAGTGGGGCCTACCATTAGTCGTACTCCATGGGGCAAAGGGCTACATTGCACCAGTATCCTGGAGCCATAAATAAAGATAAAATCTACATTAATGTAGATATGGCTTAAAGGTCTTAGTTGCCAGGCCAAATAATTGGAAAAAAACTGTATAATCACTCAGTGATCATGCGTAGGTATTGCAAATATTAAAAGCTATGACATATAAGCCTTACTTATTTCATTTTCTGCATTGTTTCCGATTGAACGAGGATATATTTTATTGTCAATATATCTATTATTCATAATGCAACGCCATTTTCCTTATAAAATAACGCTTTAACAAATAATTATTACCTCATGTTTTAAATTCCTTAGCATCCTTTACGAAGTTTTTGAAATTCAAGATATCTATCTATAAATGTGATCTCGTGGATAAGTTAGCCAACACTGTAATAACAATATTAAAGCTAAAATACTTATATCATTTTTTTGCGAAAAAACTTAATAATGAATTTTAGTATGCCTAATACAACCTAATATGGCTTCTAGTACTGGTGTTATTCTCAGTAGTCCTTCTGGGTACTTAGTACTACTAGGATTAGGAATTTAGGAATAGGAATACGATTTACCTTTGTTAAGTGATGTTAGTTCATTCATTCATTCAGTGTTGCGTAAGTAAGAATTTGGTGAGGCTAATCATAAGCAAAAACTTCACAAGTTTCTGACCATTTCATTATAGTGAACCTTCCAAGCTATTTAAGCGAGTATAAGCCTTAGAAACGTCATTATCGTCATCGTATCATCATAGACATACTTCCCACAAGGATCTCCGATTGTTCCTGCGCTGTTTCATAAGCTCGTAGGTCCACTTTGTGGAAGGCCTTCCAACACTACGTCTGTGAACGGCTGTCAGTCTCTTTCAGTGTACCCTGACCACTGGTTCTTAAACATCGTAACTCTGTGTCACATAAATATGTTAACGCGTCAGTGTACGTATGCACTAGGGTTGCCAACATTTCATTACAGAAATATAGTATTTTCCAAAATAAGTTATAAAAAAATATAGTACATTTTAAAAAATATGTATTTTATGGAAAAATGAAAAATATATAGTATTTTTGGGTACTTTATCTCCAACAGCTGTTGCGCAGCATCCACACCGTAATGTAGTAATTAAATAAATAAATAATTAATAAATGAATCCAAACCGTATTACCAATATAAAAAATGCCTGAACGTGGTTATACATAAATTCTTTACATTAGTAACTTTATTCTAAATGATATCTGAATGGATGCGATGAGCAATATTCAACAAATAGCTACAAGTGGCTCCAAATATATACACTTAATATTACTTAATAACATCTAATGTCACCTTACGTCACCTAATGGCACATAATTTGACCTAATGTTAAAAAATGGCGCACGAAGTTAATAGATGTCACTTATTACCCTCAAATTTGGATGTTTGGAAGAATTTGATAAAAAATATCTTTTTGGTGGCCATTTTGTGTGGTAAAATTTAGCTGCATTTCTGCTTAAATTTTCCACATGCGACTGCACTTGTTTTATGACTTGATTAATAGCTCATAAAGTTGTAGGTTTTAGTATCTTCATCTAATCATCGCACTGCATTGTTTGCGTTTAACGATGCAAATATTTAATCCATTATTGGAACTGTTTGATTTTTATCTCAAGCATATCTCAAGGTCTACTCAGCTGATAGACGCTTTGACAAATGACAACTTAATAGAAATACTGTGTAAAGTTTAACCACCTCTTTATCTAATAGTTAAGACTTTACGATTCCAAATCCTTTTCTACTATCTTTGATTGGAAGCAGGACTCTTTATAAATGGGCCTGGCTATTTACCACAACATTATTAAAGTCAATTACCATAGATGTAATAAATGTTTTCAATATCTTTTGTGTTCCTACAGCTGTTTGTCGTCCCTACGCTGTATATTGTGTATTATCTATATTCTAAGTTACCTAGTTTCTAGTGAGTGTACGTACTTGTATTTTTATTTTCAGAATTCAAGCATGTGGTTTGTGAATATCCAGGCAGAAGACGACATAGACTTCTCGCCGAGTGTCACAGAGTCCAAAACATTGAGTTTAGAGGAAAAATTGATGCCAAAAAATTTTAGTGACATGAATGCCACCTTTACTTTTGATTCAAGTTGGATGGAGAATGGTAAGTTTTTTGTCATCATTAGCTTATAACATATCAATGGGCATAAGCCTTTCTTAACGGGAATATATAAGGATCAATATTACTATAATGTAGAGCTGAAGAATGATTGGGTAAAAAAGGTAGTGAAACCGAGGAAAAAGCCATATGTGCCTCAATACATTGTTTTACAGTGAATATTATATAAACATATATATTTAATAAGTTTCTTGCAGTTAGACCAAACATTTTTTAATATAACTTTATAATATACAACACCCTGGCTGAATAGTTTGTGACATATATTTTTTCTAATAATATTGTATTCTATTATTATGTCACATCTTTTTGGCTTGTCGAATTATACACTGCAATCTCTACTTTAGGAATTTCATTCCTTATTTTTAGAAATTGCATACCATAATGCTACTTGTAGTTTTTAAGGTTAAACGATTGATCATTATGGACCTTGTTTGGCACAGCAGAATATTTAAGATATGCTCTGGAACATGAGAGAGAATATATACTTTTGAATTTTTCTGGTGCTTATCTTTTCTAAGATACTAATTAAAAACTAACACAATCCAATAGGAATCAATTACATATACGTCTTAAGTTCAATTATTTATTTTTATATTTATGTCGAAGGTTATGAATATAATTGTATCTATTTGTTATTATATTAATTGAATATTCATTGAGTGGTTTAGGTCGTACATAGACTTTTGATGAAGATGATAATTGCAACGTCAATCAAACACAAAGGCTAGTGGTAGACTGGTTTATTGAATGACTTACAACTACCATCGCTAAACACAATAATAATATTTAACACCTTTCCCCCTTTACGACTTTAACAATAATAGCTAGCTACTTACTGAATAGACTTATGGAAAAACTTACTTGATTAAATACAAGGCATATAAACTTTTTATACATGTACTTTATAATATCTATCTAAGGCCGATGAATATAACATATCATAGTATCCTTTTCTTTGACCGATTGTATGCGCGTATGACTCGCGCAGATGCCCCGGGCGCAGGAGTACGCTGTGGACTTATTTCATCTCCTGAAAGGACTGGCGATCGCGACGATGACGCAATTGATGGCGACTTTGAGTCCATTCCCATCTCCTCTGCGCCCGATGCATCTTTAAATGTGGCGTCGGCATCGCAATCTTCCACCTGTGTACTATCCTTATTAATTGCGGCGCTCGGAACCAAACTTGTACGCGACAATGAGTGCCGATTTACATCTTTTAATGGTATTATTTGATCTTGGTGTCGTTTCCATTCGACACCATTATCAACTTCGACCCTAAATGAAATTGGTCCAGTTTTACGTGTAATTTTCCCTTGGAACCATTTTTCGCGCTTGCAGTTGTAATCCCTCGTGAGTACTGTGTCCCCAACATGAGTTTTACGGTTCGTTCCTCCCGCCGCAAGTACTTGACGGCGCTGTGCGTCATCAACGTTTTGCGTGACATCTGGACGCAAAGCGTCAAGGCGGCTACGGAGACGATGACCTAACAGGGCCACGGCAGGTGATACACCTGTCGTCGCTTGCTCACAGTTGCGATACTGAAATAAGAATTTGTTTAATGCTTGGGACACATTCTCAACTTCTACCAAAGCCCTCTTAATCGATTTTTTTACTATTTTTACTGCATTTTCCGCAGCGCCATTTCCTTGTGGCCGATACGGTGCCGACGTCACATGTTTTATACAGTTGTTGGAACAATATTCTTTAAATTCACGAGAGGAAAAGGGTGGCCCATTGTCGGTCACCAGCTGCGATGGAAGACCAAACCTAGCAAAAATTGACCTTAAAGCATTGATAGTGACCGATGCATCAGTACGTGACATCGCTATGGCCTCTATCCACTTAGAATGTGCGTCAACTGTGATAAGGTACTTCTTACCAGCACAATCTGCGAAATCAGCATGTAAGCGTTGCCAAGGTTTGCTCGGGAACTCCCAAGGATGCATCACTGAGCGCGGAGGTGCGTCCCGTACCGCTCGACAAGCTTCACAAGTTTTACAAATATTTTCTATATCTTTGTATAATGAGGGCCAGTACACATAATTACGTGCAATGTTTTTCATTTTAATAATACCAAGATGGCCCTCATGGATCTCACTAAGTACATTTTTATACAAGGACGGGGGTATAATTATTCTATACTTATAAATCAGACAACCTAAATCTAATATCATTTCATTCTTTCGAGCGAAATAAGGCCTCTCATCATCGCAACTGGCTGCCAATGGCCACCCAAACATAACATATCCTACGATTTTACTTAACAAAATGTCTTTTTTTGTTTCTTTGCTGACATCTTTATAGTCAACAGGCAAACATTCTTGTACTAAATTTAAATAGCTCACTTGATTAGCTAGTTGCTGTTCCGATGGCAAAGGTAATCGAGATAATGCATCGGCTGGCCCGTTATCTTTTGACCGTATAAATTGAACAGAAAAATCATATGCAGCCAATCGCGCCGCCCACCGCTGTAGCCGACTTGCAGCTGTTTGAGGAATGCCTCCTTTTTTTCCAAAAATGTATGTAAGCGGCTGATGATCTGTGCGTAGCATAAAATGCCTACCGAATAAATATTGATGATGTCGAGTTATGCCGAAAAATATGGCCAATGCCTCTTTGTCTAGTTGGCTGTAATTTCTCTCTGCCGAATTCAGAGTCCGCGAGACACAACTAACTGGTTTTTCTGTACCATCTGAGTATCGGTGGGCTAGCACAGCGCCAAGACCGTAGGCGCTGCTGTCAACAGACAACACGAGAGGACGTCCCTCCGTATAATGTGCCAATACACGCTCACTCAGTAAAACATGTTTACATTTTATAAAAGCTTTTTCACATTTTGCATTCCACACCCAATGAACATCTTTTTTAATAATTCGTGTAACGGTTGTAATATAATACTTAAATTTGGAATAAATTTACCATAGTAATTTATCATACCTAAAAAACTTTTTAATTGGCTCATATTCTGTGGGCGCGGCGCATCAGAAATAGCTTCTAATTTCATCGGATCTGGATGTAAACCCAGCTTATCTATTATGAATCCTAAGTATTTTACATTTTTTTTAAAAAAAGTACATTTACTTATTTTTATTGTGAAACCCATATCACGTAATCTAGTTAGCACGGCCCTTAAATTACTTAAATGTATCGATCTTGAAGAACCCGTGCAACAAACGTCATCCAAATACACAACACAGCCAGGAACCCCGCGTAATGTCTCTTCCATTAATCTTTGAAATTTCTCAGGAATACACGATAAGCCGTAAGGGGTGCGTCGATATACGAACGTGCCGAGATGCGTAGTTATAGCAGTACAAGGTTGCGACTCCTCACTAAGGAGGCATTGTTCATATGCGTGTGAGAGATCGATTTTTGAATACTCTTCTCCCCCGCTTAAGGCAGCAAATAATTCTTCTATTCGTGGGAGTGGATAAAAATCTCTTTTCAGTTTTGGATTAATCGGAACTATCGGGGTTCCGTACTGCGAGTGTTCCACTTTGTATATGGTCCCCCCCTGTTCCATTCGCTCGAGCTCGCGCTCAACGCGACTGCGCAGCGCCAGCGGCACGGGCCGCGCGCGCACATACACGGGTTCCTCGTCTGTTAATTGTAGATGCAGTTTTTGTTTACAGGTACCTAACCTGTCTGTAAATACCTCTGGGAACTCTACAGTTAAGCGAATGACAAATGTATCCTCTACAATCTCGTTGAAATTTATTTGCTTTATATTTAGAGCACGGATCCATTCTCTGCCCAACAAGGGGCGTCCGCCATTTTTAATTATATGAAGTGACAAGTTAGATACCTTTACATCGCCTAGTTTTACTACGACATTTATGCAGCCAAGCGATTCAATACGGGAACCAGAATAGCAACGTAGCATTAAATTATCAGGTTGTATTACTTTGTGAGCGAAATTATTTTTATAAAACTGTTCACTAACTGCAGATATTCTACTCATCGTGTCTATTTCGCATTATATAGGCCGCCCGTCAATTTGCACGTATACTAAATAAGGTTTGTTACCTTTAGTCATTAGGCCGATGTTATAAAAATCCTCATCCTCATTTGATTCATGATCACTTACGTAGTAATGACCATACGGCCGACCTTCCCCGCGCACTTCACCGCACATCACTTTCAAATGACCTCGTTGGTTACACTTATCACAATTATACTGAGAGAATCGACATCTCTCGGGCCGATGCCCTTTGCCACATCGCCAGCAGCGCAGCGCCGCGTCGCGCCCCCCGCCGCCGGCCCGTGGTTGCGGCCGCAGCCCACCAGCCCCACCGGGGCCGGGTCGGCCGCCGCTCCGCCGCCTAAGTGTGCTCGCCTGATGCAGGCCTTCGCCCGCCTCGCTGCCTACACCCAAGGTTACCGAGGACGCCACGGCCGTAGAGCCACTCACCTCCGCGTGGCGTTCCGCAGCTTCCTGCGCCAAAGCCCACAGCTCGACAGCCTCTTTGTATTTAATTGTTTTTTCCGCAAAAATACGTGATCGCATAGCATCGCTTCTCAGTCCCGAGACGAACTGATTACGTAAATTTTCTTCAAGCGTAGTGCCGAAATTGCAGGTTGTAGCGAGGTGTTTTAAATTTTGCAGGTATTCGGTTAACGATTCACCGATTTTTTGTCTTCGTAACCTAAAAACATGTCGTTCGGCTATCTCCGATCTTTGTGGCTCCAGGTGATCCGCCACCAATTTAACTAAATCATCGAACTGTTTCTCTTCCGGGTGGTCTGGCGAGCATAAATCACACATTAAGGAATATGTCGCTTCGCCTACCACCGTAATTAGTAATGGCACTTGCAGGTCGTTTTTGATTTCATTCAATAAAATATATTGTTTTACACGACGAATATATGGCTGCCATTGTTTGGAATTCAAGTCGAATGGGTCTAATTTACCAATTGGCAGTTTTTTTTGCAATCACAGTCACACTTCACAATTATTACACACGCGTAAATTTGTTCGCGTACCGCCTCGTCGCCAGTGCAACGTCAATCAAACACAAAGGCTAGTGGTAGACTGGTTTATTGAATGACTTACAACTACCATCGCTAAACACAATAATAATATTTAACTTAAGAATAGAAGTTATCACAAGTTAAACATATATATAGCAAAATTCATTAATAATATTTGTGTATATTTCGTGTGAGTAAACAAATATGTTTACTCACACGAAATGTACACAATTTTTTTTACGCCAAGTATGCATGAAAACACATAAATAACAAAAATGTAATAATTAATTTTGTACATATTGGTTTCTGACTACTGAGTACTGACCACTTGCAACAGCGCTTCAAATACTATATCATCTAAGAAACAATAAAAAATTAGCTTCAAAAATATTTATTTACTATTGACATGTTAATAATTTATATTTTCAAATAAAAGTAAAAATGAAATTTTCAGGTAACCTATTTTTATTTATTTTTCAGGTACAAAAGTTTCTCTTTGTATATCTACCACGAGTAACATTACAGTGCCGATCACTATTAGTTATCAGTTGAAGCCTCTTGATGAACGAGAAGGGATCATATACTCAACTGTACTGCTGTGTACACTGTACTTCTTGATCATCTTTGAGGTACAGTAAAATGATTTTACAAAAAACATTTAAAAATGATTATTTGAAAATATTTTCAAAAATGAATTTTTGTAATTTCCCAATCTCATAAATATAAAAATACACACTTTGAAAGTCATTGCTTATATTTACATAAACATTTATGTCATTTATTGTCTCGGAGTCCCGCAATTTTTCTTATAATTTGATATATTTCATATTATTATTATATTTACTTATATAAAAAGATATATATTTGGGGTAATTTAAGAATATATATTATTATAAACATTAACCTCAGTTTAAAAAAATGACTTGTTGCAAAGAAATGATAAAATGAAATAATACAGGTATATAGGTACATACTATCATCAACATCATCATCATGTATCTAATATTAAAATATTCTGACAAAAGCTATAAGATAATATATCTAATATAATATAATAACTAATGATGCTATTGATATTACAAAATTATTAAGAAAAATCAATGAAGTGGAATTTCATTTCTGTAAATACTATAATAAGTAATAATATTAATTTATAATTTTATATCCATATTATTTAAATGTATGTCTGTATATTCAACTGCTATGAGTTCCATTGCTGTTATTTTGGAAATCTTATAAATCTACTACTTATAAATCTGTAATTGAGATATTACAAACAATTTTATTCCAAAGAAATCTAACAAAAGACAGAACCAACATAAACACATTATTAGGATTTCCTGTATCATTTATAAATAAGTCTGATTAAAAAGTCATGTATATCGGCCAGAACCGGTATCTACTAAGCCAGAGGTTCTGGGTTCGAATCCCGTAAGAGACAGATTAGTATGATGAGTACAAATATTTATTATATCCTTTATTGTACAAATAAAATACAAGAGTAAATTAAACAAAAAAGAGATAACATACAAAGATGGGCTTATATCTAGCAAGAGATCTCTTCCAGTCAACCAACAATTGACGCCAAGACGGCATTTGTAGGATAAGTAATTGAGTGTACTAAAATTCATATACTTCTGACAATTTACAGTAATACTGTTATTTACTATTCCTGGTTGTTTGTATGTTTATTTAGTAAATTTTTGATATTTATATTACTGTATACTAGATACTATATACTTTTTTTATATTACTATATATATATTTCTCTATTTATTTAGTATATATTTAAATTCTATAACTGGGACTAATTTGTAAATGCCTGGTTAATACCCACTTGAAGTTATCACTATTGCCTTTAATTACATTTGTTTGTTTTTCTCATACATATTCCCTGACGATTTAAAAGAACTTAGTAAATGAGTCTTTTGACTTTGATTTTGAAATTACTTAAGGGAAAATAAGATCGTCAAACGTCTCTTTGCAGGTAGTAAACAGAACACTGGCAGCACTGCTTTCATCGTCATTAGCTATTGCAGTTCTAGCTCTAAGCGGTGCAAGACCAACCCTCTCGGAATTGGTCTCCTGGCTTGACATAGAGACTCTGCTGCTGCTGTTCAGTATGATGATACTGGTCGCTATTCTGGCGGAGACTGGGCTGTTTGATTATTTGGCTGTGATGGCGTTTGAGGTTGGTACACCAATTTAAAGTATACACATTTTAGGAACTTGTACTCGTAGTGTTTTGTTTCTGTCACTCAAACGATATTTTACTTTATTCTTATTATAGTTCAATCTATTTTTCTACATCTACCGTGCTTCGAGGTGACGAACATAGTTGTGCCTTAAACTCCTGATCCGGCTTTCCAATTTTGGAAGGTCGTGCCTAGTAGTGCGTAGTTATATTTATACATCTGGAAAAATTGATGCCAAAAAATTTTATTTGTTTACTCACACGAAATGTACACAATTTTTTTTACGCCAAGTATGCATGAAAACACATAAATAACAAAAATGTAATAATTAATTTTGTACATATTGGTTTCTGACTACTGAGTACTATATACATCTGGAGGAAAATATAAGGCTCTGCTTAGTTCAGACATCGATCTCTCATAATCTAAAGTACACTAAGTCTATTTTCATTTTGAGTACCAACGTAAACTACTTAATGAAATACAGTAACAAAAGATCACATCAGACTCATTTTAAACTGTTCATTTGCTTCTTTTGTTCATATCCATAAGCAAACCTCACTGTGTGAGGGGAGGTAGATGACTCTGAGCTTACTTTGCTCTCCTGCCTCCCCAATATTTGAGTTGTATGTGTCAAACATATATTATTATGATTTAAGAGATACTTCATTGTAGAAAACCCTTAAAAATATTTTTGTGTTTTTAAGTTATTTAGGAACTCCATCGCGCCAGTAAAACTAATGAGGTTTGAGGCGTGGTGAAAATATTATTGACCATATGTATTATTATAATTTTGTAGAAAATAAGTTTAAAAACAAATAATATCAAAGAGTTTTACTAATAAAGAAGCTCATAAACAAGCCGTGGTTACCAACTAAAGGTACCAACTAATACCAATTTTAAAATACGCGACACAGATACACCAACGCCTTGCCAATATATACACAGATCATATTTTGTAACTCAACCTGTTCCAGGTCACCGGCGGACACACGTGGCCTCTCATCAACTGTTTATGCTTCTTTACTGCATTCTTCTCCACTTTTCTCGACAATGTGACGACAGTTCTTCTCATGACACCTGTCACAATAAGGTAAGATATAGAAAATTATTTCTATACCCCGTAAGAAAAACGAAGTAAGAAGAGTAAATAGTATTTCATTATCTTGCTTTCGTTATGTTACTTTCTGAAGACTCATAATTCTGGCACTAGGCAGAGAATCATTTTGACTAAAAAGATATTCCATTGATTGCCTGATTGTCACTTTTATAATTAACTTATTCCAACTAACAGAAGTGTTGAATTATGAAGCAGTTGCAAGTAGTATTCTTCAACATTATCTTCGAATCCAGGTTATGCGAGGTGATGCATCTGAATCCAGTTCCTGTGCTGATGTGTATGGTGATCTTTAGCAACGTAGGGGGAGCAGCCACGCCAGTTGGAGATCCTCCTAACGTCATTATAGCTAGCCACCCTACTGTGCTAGCACAGGTATGAGCTGGAAGATGAGTAAAGAAAGAATTCTCCTCCCACCTTTCTGCTTGCTTGATAATAAATCCGATTAAGGAGAATATATATCAGGGGTTCTCAAACTTATTTTGTGCCCACTTACAGAATAAATTATTTTTTAACGCCCCTATTTCTTAACTAATATTAGTTGACTAACTAATATTATTAGCATTATTAGTTTAATAAATCATTATTAGTTATTATTTACTATCTATATTTCTCCGTTATGTAGTTTCCATAAAACAAGCTCTTAATGATGCTTAATTTGGGTTAGATTTTAGATATGATTGGAGAGTTTTATTATTGAAGCGAGTCTGACATACCGTGCTCTGTTCTTCTTACAGAACATAAACTTCACAACGTTCACGTTCCACATGGGATTTGGGATACTTTTGGTGTGCGTACAGACATACATACAACTGAGATATATGTTTAGAGACATGAATAAGTTACGACATACGGTTCCTAGAGATATACTAGGTAAGTTTTGATTTAAAATATTTTAAAGGTTGTAATATTATGTATATTATATATATATTTAATATTTTTATGTAATAACTGTTGTCATGTATATATTCGTTATACGTCGCCAACTTCCCTCAAGTATTTTATCTTTAATCCTGTCCATCCTAAGGTTACCTGGAAGAGATCGCTTTTGCGATAAGGTCGCCCTTTCTACAAAATTAGTTAAGTTTCTTTTGTGTATTTCTCTTTTTGGATTGGCTGATGTACAATAAAGATATATTCTATTCTATTCTATTCTATTAAAGAATATAATAAGTGACATTGATTTTTCTATTGATTTTTATATTGAAAAATTAAAGTTCTATTGAACAGAATTTGAAATAAGCATCAAAATATAGCTTTCCCATTTACTTTGATATGATGTTGAAAGAACAATTGATTACTTTTATACTCATTTCAAGCCGTACTATCATCATAAAAGATTCGAGTAGGAATACCAGTTGAGAGATTAAAATGAATGTGATTTTAATGTAGATAAATCAAAAAGTTAACAATTTTTTTACACAGACTAAATCTTGTTTAAATTCTATTCATCATGCTCTCTCTTTAATAGACGATCAAAAAGAAACAGAAGATTTATACTTCAAAGTATCAAAATAAACATAAAAATAGGAGTAATTTTACTATATAAATTAAAATAGTCATTTCAATTGCTTACTTTGCAGAATTACGACAAGAAATAGCGGTGTGGAAACGCGCTGCGGCCTCCTTGTCATCATATTCAAGAGACGAGGACTTGGTGAGACGAGCCTTAGAGAAAAAGGTATTAAATCCTAAATATTACTAAAAATCATGTGAAGTTTGTGATATACAACAACTGCGCGCTGTTTTCAGATAGGTACAGTATTCTTAACTCTCTACTAATATGTGGCATTGAATGAATTTATTTATTTCATTGTTATTGTCATATATATAATTGAGAAAATATGTATAAAGGTGAGCTTATTTTTGAAAGATATTTCTTCCAAGCAACTGTACCCCTGTTAATATAAAATTTATATTTTTTTTATTAATAAGATACAGAAAATTATAGTATACAGTATACAATAAGTTTAATTTCAGTATATTAAGAATAAGCCTTATGTAAAACAAAGATTATTAGATCATTAATATAAACAGTGATTGTGTTTACTATGAATACATATCGATAACTATATCCTATGTATATATTACAAAATAAAAACAATATATAAATGAATATTTTGTTTGAATGCGTGCACAAATAGACTCTCGCGTATCCCCTTTGGCGACTTATTGAATAGTTGCGTCCGCGCAGCGAAGGAATTTCGAAAAAAATGGCCTTCTTTTTTTTAACTTCTATCCCTCTTACCAACACCTACCTGCTGTTTCTTTTTCATTCCTCCTCGTAGTAACGCCTCAAATGGTCTTCTGCGCACGCTCTGCGGCTGTGGAACTCCTTACCTGAAGTACAAGCAGGGCTTGTACTTTGCTGAATTTTTACAGCTTAATCTCAAATAATTGAAACATTCGAACGAGAACACAATTTAACTTACCAATCGTAGCTGTGGCTGCATTGTCGATAGACACAATAGATTATCGCACGGCTTAGAGTGGACCAATCTCCTCATAACCGCCTAGGTAAACATAATGAAAAGATGAAATTATCATTATCTTAGTAGTGACGTAATAACAGAGTTACCAAAAATTAGTTAGCAAAAACAGATTTTATTGCTATTGTACTATCGAGTTATTATCTGTTGCAGGTAAACAAACTGAACACAACTTTGGTGAAGAGAGAAGCTGGCGGCGGTACATCTAAAACAGACCCCAATTTTACTTCAATGCTATCTCAGATGAAAGAAAAGGTATCTATCTACATTAGTGTCAAAACAATATAATAGTAATATTAATATTACCTCACACACACCTTTATTTCTTAGCCCAAATTACTGGTGAAATATAGACAGTAATAAAAATGATTTCATAAATTAAACAAAGTATATAATGTCGCAGAAAGTTTTGTGTAAATCTTTCGTAGATTTGTACGGCGAATTTAACACGAGGATAACACATAACGACGCAAACACATTCCTGAGCAAAAAGAGTTTTTTATTTGACTTTGACCATAAATAATTTTTAAAAAAAACAGCTTTTAGCTGAGAAACGTAAAATATTTCTCACATTCACACTCAAATTAAGCATCATTAAGAGCTTGTTACTATACTACTTATACTTAATTAACAGTAATATACTAAACTCGTCATACCAATATTTGCCTTTACTGGGATTGAAGGCGGGATCTCTGGCTTTTTATATATATATAAAGCTAAGCAAATGACTGGACACCACCTGATGATAAGCAGTAGAGGAGTCCATGTGTGAAGAAAGCTAGTGAAACATGCTACGTACTGCCATAGCCACCCTCACCTTGCTGGCCCAAAAAGTGCTTTTTCACGCCTCTTTTAAAGGAATCCATGTTGTAAGAATGAATACGTGTGCTGGTAAGGAATGCCAGGCTGTGCGACAGAGAAAGGAGTCACAGTAGACAGGGATATTGTTCACTTGGCCAGACGGCCATCAAATCATAATTAAGCACTGAGAAGCACAAAAGATCTAAAAGCTTAAATAATTAGTCCGTCTATTGTGGCGAAGTTCAGCAATGGGCGTGTGAAGAGAACTACTTAATGGCTATAGTCTCATAATTATAATTAGAATCGTTTACTTTCAGTACCGCATTCGAGATAAACAGCTGTTGATTAAATCTGCGATATGTGTTCTGTTTGTGGTCGTCGTGTTCTTTCTTCACGCCATCCCGGAATTACGTGAGTAACTGTTTACACTTTAGTTACGTAAGTCAGTTTTCGACTTAAATATATTCAATGAACGTTTGGAACAATTTAAAATAAGTGGAATCAGAATTTTTGGGGTTCAAAAGCTTTGACTTTCTATTTTCCACTCTCGAAAACTTATGGTTTTTTTCTATTTGTTTGTATTTAGAACGACTATCCCTCGGATGGACGGCACTGCTAGGTGCGCTGCTACTGCTGCTGCTGGCTGAAAGGGATGACCTGGAGCCTATTCTGGCTCGAGTCGAGTGGTCTACTCTGCTGTTCTTCGCCGCGCTCTTCGTGCTTATGGAAGTAAGTTGTTCGATTTTTTTCTGTATTTGTAAGTATAATATCCACGTGCCGCAGCCAAGTTTATATCAGCTGTGTAGTCTTATAGGAGATTTTCCGTACTATTCTAGACGTGATCAGAGTGCGAGTCTTCTAGCATATCAAGAGTTTTAAGAGAACGGAAAATGTATGAGGTATTAAAAAAAAGTCTAGATATTTAGTTTTTATCAGATACAGTTTTCTAATCAGGTGGAATAGAATAATGCTATTTATTTTTTTGATTAATGCAAATAAATATTGTAATGAATTGTGTATCACAGTCGCGCGCAAAGCGGTGTAGTGAGCGCACGCGTCATTTAATTTTTCTGTCGATATTTTTTTAAAAGTACCCACTACATTTTTGTGTAACAATGGAAGAAAATATTGTCGAGGAAACTGATGATAACTTGATTGTGAGTGATAAAAGTGACACGGAAATTATTAATGAATGTGAAAAAGAGTTGGAGAACATGTTGGAATGGGACAATTTAGGCACTGAAACCTACGAACCGAATAGGGAAAAAAGACCGCGGGAGGAAAGTGAAGAAAGTAATGAAGATGGATTTACGACGGTTACAAAAAGAAAGCCAAAAAGGATAATCAGGAGTAATTCCGCAAATAACCAGAACTTTACTTTGATGGAAATCGAGAATAAAAGTGAAGAAGAAGAGACGGAAGTGAGTTGCACATCATTGCAGCCTATATTAAAGCAAATGGCGTTGGCAAAGCTTTTAAAAACTGAAGACATCAAAAAAGTTTTAAGTATCAAATATAAAAGCTCATACAAAATAAATATAAAATTTGAAAACAAATCGGAGGCCGAAAAATTTATGAAATGTTCAAAGATTGTTGAATTAGGTTATAGATGTCAACTAACGTTAGAATCTCACACTTCATATGGAGTTATTAAAGGAATTGACTTAGATATGGGAGATCAAGAGATTCTCGATAGCTTAGAGTGTTCGGAAGAGATTATATCCTTGACAAGACTAAAACGACTGAATTCTGAAGGAAAGTGGATAACTTGCGAGACAGTCCGATTGATGTTCAAGAGTTCGGTTTTACCTTCGTACGTCTACGGGTATGGATGCAGGCTAAAAGTGGAACCTTATGTATTTCCGGTCACACAATGCTCTGGATGCTGGAAGTATGGGCATATTATAAAATTTTGTCCAACAAAAAAAGTTATATGCCCAAAATGTGGACAAAACCACGAAAATTGTGACCTAAAAGATGTAAAGTGCCTCAACTGTAAAGGGCCACATATGGTATTGGATAGAACGTGTCCCGTATTCCTCAAGGAGAAACATATCCGTAAATTGATGTGTGAACACAATGTTCCATATAAAAGAGCTTTGCAGATTTACTCACAAGGACATAAAACACAACCAAACAATAGGAAAGACAATAATGCGATCAGAGAGACTGAAGAATTACCTCAACAAAATAAAATATACACACCAGCGACGAAAATACAAAGATCGTACAGCAGCGTGGTTGCTACGCGCGCAATCATACACACAGAACCGACCTCAGTGAGCAACTCTGATAATGAAGAAACAAAAGAAAGATCGTCTCAGACCAAAACAGCTAAGAAAAAGAAACTTAAAAATTTAGAAGAAAGTGTTCCATACAGAAGTAATACAAACAAAAATATTGAAGACATAATGCGTAATACAGATGAAGAAATTAAAAAGGACAGTGATAAAAAAAGAAGTGGCAAATGTGATTTAAAAAAAGTTGTGCATTAAAATAAAGGAAATTGTGATGTCGGATAACGAGTTTCAAAACAAAGTTATTTTAATCATGAGGGAAGTGTATGAGGAGCTAAAAATGTTTATAATGAACGCTGTAACTAGGAGTAGTGTATTAGACTTTTTTATTGGTATCTTTAATGGATAATAACAACCTTAAAATTAATAGGGCTTTTAACATACTGCAATGGAACTCTCAAAGCTTACAACCTAAAATAAGTAGTTTTGGTGCACTTTTGATGCAAGAAAAAATACATGTGGCCATAATTAGTGAAACTTGGTTAAACCACGATGATAAGATAAGTTTGAGTGGGTTCAACATATTCAGGAAAGATAGATCAGATGGGTATGGTGGAGTAGCTATTGTAATTCACAAGTCTATTCAATGCCGAGTATGTCGCTCTATCGATCTTACTAATAACGGTATAGAAGTAGTCGGTATCCAATTGTTAAATTGTAAAAATATAGAACACATTTTATCTATTTATTGTTCACCGTCAGTTAGAACCACGCCATCTGATTGGGACGAAATATTTTCTTCGTTCTCAAAAAAAACGTTAATTGCCGGAGATTTTAACGGACACCACACGAACTGGTTTTACAAGAACGATACTAGGGGGAGTCAGATTTTCGACTCTTCACTTTCTAATGGTTTTATCTCACTAAACAACGGAAAATCCACACGAGTATCATTAGTAGACGGTAGGCTGAGAGAGTCATCTCCTGATATAACGTTCGCTTCTTCAGATATCGCCACGGACTTTGATTGGTTTACTACAAATGAGAATTTGGGTAGTGACCATCTCGTTATTCATTGCACTATGAAATATTTAAGTGCGGTTCATTTTATAAAAAAAAGAAATTTTAAATTAGCAGATTGGAAAACATACAAATATGATACAACCACTTCACTTTCTTCAATAAACTTTAATAATAATATTCAAGAAATATATAATTTATTTTATGAACAAATAACCATTGCGTCGAACAAAAGTATTCCTTTTAAAAAATATTGTACGAACCCTGATACAAAATTTAAGCCGAAAGAATTCTGGAATCCCTCATTATCACGCATAGTGGCTCAGCGCCGGCTTGCATTAAAACTATTTAGAAAAAACCCCACACCTGAAAATTTTATAATACTACAAAATAAGGTATCTGAATCTCAACGGCTCATTAAAAAGGCTAAAGCTATCTCTTGGCAAAAATTTTGTACTGGTTTTGACGAAGCTACCTCTGTCTCGGATATGTGGCGTCGTATGAAGTGGATGAAAGGATGCAAGCAGAGTAGATATTTTCCCCCCGAGGATAAGATAAATAGTTTACTGTGTTCCTTATCCCCCGACTCAGCTTTAAGTTCACCACTGATGTTTGAGTCACAGAACAATCTCTTAGAGTCGAATTTTACACTACAAGAGTTAAATCATGGTCTTAAAAGAAATGATACTTCCCCCGGGGAAGATGGAATTACATACTCAATGGTTTATAATCTGTCTGATACAGGAAAATACTTTCTTTTAAATATATACAATGGAATCTTTCACTCAGGTCGCATTCCGAATCAATGGCGTGATATTATTATAATGCCTATACCCAAATTAACTTCAGATGTTAATTCTGATCCAAAATTTAGACCAATATCTCTTATTTCCTGTCTTTGCAAAATTTTCCATACTATGATAGGCAAGCGTATTGAGTGGTACATAGAAAAAAATCAAATTTTGTCACCGCGCACCACGGGATTTAGAAGATGTCATTCATGTTTGGATAGTTTAGTTCGGCTTATCACCCAAATACAATTAGGCTACTCTAAGAATATTCCGACATTAGCCTGCTTTCTTGATGTAGAAAATGCCTACAATAACGTTTCTATCAATAGTGTTATAAGTACTCTAGATGAACTCCAAGTTGGTAAGACGATTTGTAATTATCTATGGTCCTTTCTAAGCGAAAGACATCTTAAAATTAAAAACTTGATTGGAAATATCAGTCTGATTAGGTGGACGCATAAAGGTCTAGCTCAGGGTGATCCCATTTCACCTTTGCTATTTAATATAGCGACATATAAAATATGTCGTCAGATCCAAGTCGCTACAATATACCAATATGCAGATGATTTTGTAATGTTTGTTAGCCATAAAAGTATGAATACATGTATGATGAATATGCAAACTTCTTTAGATGCAATCACAGTACTATTAGAAGAACTTGGTTTAGATCTGGCGCCTTCTAAGTCGAAAGTTTGTTTATTTAGCAGAGGCCGGCGAATATTTCCATTCAACCTCACTATTAATGGGTATTCTCTCAGTTTATCAGAACATGTACGATATCTCAGTATGTGGCTAGACAGGTCCCTGCGGCGGAGAAAACACGTTAATGAAATTGCGGAGAAAACACATAAGTTTCTGAACCTTTTGAATGTTTTGGCAGGATCGTCGTGGGGTGTCCACCCTAAGCATCTTAGGTATCTTGTATCTCTCACTTATCAGGAGTAGAATTGATTTCGGTTGTTTCTTGTATGACAATTGTGCCAAAACTCACTTATATAAATTAGATAAAATTCAAAACCAAGCTTTGAGAATTATTGGAGGTTTTATCAGGAGATCACCTATTCACGTCATGCAAAGCGAACTTGGAATACCACCTTTATTTGTAAGAAGAAAATATCTAGCTTTTAAATATTGTCTTAAGGCATGGTCGTGGCACAGTAACATCACTATAGAACTCTTGATAGAGCTACATTCACATTTTCAAAATATGTACTGGAGAAATAAAAATAAACCTCTGCTTCCTCAACTTGTTAATGAAACCGCTATTAGTGATGTTTATTCCTCTTACCCATTAGATATGTTTACCTTGAGTGTATGGGTGACACGTATTAATTTGTTTGAACTTGTTCATTTAGACTTAGTAAGCGTGAAGGGAGCCAAAAGTAATCATGAAATAAATTCATTAAGATTAGATGTACAATCAGAAATCTGTGCAAAGTATTATGGTTGGGCGAAAATCTATACAGACGGATCAAAGTCGGCTGTTGGACGTGGAGCAGCATACTTCTGCCCGAGCAGAGGAGTCAAAGCAAGCTTCAAAATTATATCTGATGTATCAATAATGTCCTTAGAGTTAATCGCTATTTATGAAGCCGTGTTGTATGCAATAACCGCTGGATTTAGTCAATTTGTTATTATCACAGATAGCAAAAGTGCTCTTCAACATATAACACGATGCGCCTCTGGTCATAGAGGAGTATCAATTGCTTATAAGATACTTGATAAGATTCATGAAATTAATACTAATAACATTTGTATTCGATTGCAATGGGTCCCTTCACATATTGGCATCACTGGTAATGAAGAGGCTGACCGGTTAGCAAAATTGGCAATAACTGAAAGCGAACATACTATAGTAAAACCTTTTTATTCCGAAGTAATGTATAAATATAGTAATATTTGCTATATCAATTGGAAAGAATACTTCGATGAACGCTCCAAAGAAAAAGGTATTTGGTATAAAATTATACAAGGTCAGCCTCTTCGAATTCCATGGTTCTATAATTTTAGATTAGATAGACATTATGTAGTTACCATGAATAGACTTCGTTCTGGGCACTATCCATGTGGCAAGTTTGGATATCTCATGAACAAAATAGAGTCTCCGAATTGTCAACTGTGTGGCATTATAGAAGATATCCAACACTTGTTGATGGAGTGTGTTCGGCATCGAGAAGAGAGATGCACGTTATTCAGTATATTACAGATAAATGCACTAGATGTAGGTATATTTCATAGCATTTTGGCTCAGCCAGTGTCGGAAGGGGCCAAAATGTTGTATCGATTTGTATGTCTGCCGCGACTCTCTTCCGATCGAGTAATTTAAATAATAAGGCTTGTCTTAGAAAAAGTTTATAATAGGATTGACGTATTCTATAGAATAAAAGTCCTTTAAATAAAAATAAAGATTAAAAAAAAAAAAAAAATTGTGTATAATTTAATTGAATCTAGTTAGTTATTAGTTCTAGTTTAATTATTACATTTTTAGTTTAAAATCTATTCGTCATTATTTTTATTATATATTTAAATTTTGATAATTTATGAGCGATGTTCCCTTTCCAGGCTCTATCGAAGTTGGGGTTGATCGCTTGGATCGGGAAGATGACAGAAGCTGTCATTTTGTCAGTCAACGTGGAATCTAGATTGGCTGTAGCTATCATGCTTGTGTTGTGGGTAAGTCACCAACTTATTAAATCAAATTTAAATTCGTAACATTTATAGCATGTGGCACGCGTTTAAAATAAATTGTGAGCTGATTTAGCTATATTTAATTATATAAGTATGTATACACAAAATTACAAAAACTTGTACAAAGGTACAGCTTATTTCAATTAGAAATCTCTTCCAGCAGACACATATGGGTAAAGTGACAACGAATGGTCGAGGAGCTTGTACCAATACTAATATAATATAATTTAAAGAGAAATAAATAGTGTAAAATAACAATAATATTATACATAATTAAATTCATAATATATATATTTACACATACACATAATATTACATTAATATTTATAGTAATCAGATGTTGTTTGTTTTTAAGTTTATTTTAGTTACATAAGAAACAATTTAAAAAAGTTCACAAATAATTCAGGCGTGCGTTCCGAGATATACAACGCTTTAAGCCCGGTCGAAGTGAAACCTATATTGGTTTGATTTGTCACGCGATTTAACAATAGGGACGACTGACCGGGACTGAAGTGACCGGGATAGTTACCTGGAATTGTAGTGACCAGGACAGGGGCACAGGGGCACGGAAATAATGGAGAAATGACATTCTTACCGTGCTAGTAACGAAATATACAATTATTATTAATATTTGAAGATCAGCGCTGCGCGGTGATTTCGATGATAAATATGCTTACGTGTGGACTAGATCTGGACCATCGAAAGCACGTCTAGTTGTAAATAACCACAAGTTAATGATTGTGTCATATCTATCACACACATATCTAAATACCCGTTTACTTATGCCCATTATTTTAAGATAAGTTAGTGGACTTGAATCATGACTATTATTCATAAATGATAACTCCGATAGGTATCAGGTGTAGCGTCAGCTTTCGTCGACAACATTCCCCTGACCACTATGATGGTGAGGGTGATCTCAGCTTTGGCCGACCCCAGGGGGCTGGGGCTACCCCTGCCACCACTAGCCTGGGCGCTGAGCTTCGGCGCCTGTCTTGGGGGTAAGTGAAATCCAAATTATGCAGTTTTATACTTCAAGCAACGGCACAACTAGCGTAGAGGTTTGATCTCACTGGTGCTTTACCACATATATACAAGGTGGAATTATTGTTAATGTTGCTGTTAAGTTAAACTCCACGTCTTTATCTCCACGTATCGTTGAAAAATTTTGTTCTGTATACTAAATTTAGGAGTTAGATCTAGGAGATTATTTTTGTGCATAAACAATTATAATTATACAATAATTGTTTATTGCAGAAAAAGAATCAAATATAATATAAACGTTCAGTTTGTGTGTTGTGAGAACGCAACACTATTAACATAACGTTTCATTGTCATTAAGTTTTGGTCGTTGTCTTAAATACCATTTATTTTTAATGTTCTCGTCTGAGGCCAAGTAACTGTTTCTTTAATGTGTTATTTATTTAAACTTATTTAGTTTAGCAATCAATACTTTTTATATCGATTCCGAAATAGTTATAGTACTTTGTTTTTCTCAATAGATTTTTAGTGCCTTAGAATATGTAATGCCTCAGTTATAGTGTCCAGAAAGGTGTTTGTAAACTGGCTTAATTCTATTGAATTACAACCGAATTCATAGATCTATGTTCAATGTATATTTGGGAACTTTGTTGATATGTCTTATGCATTTGTGTTATTGTAAAATATTATAAATATACACTGATATTGGATGTAAGGCATTGAACATGTTATTTTTCTTACTTTTTCAGGCAACGGCACGTTGATAGGCGCGAGCGCCAACGTGGTATGCGCAGGAGTGGCGGAGCAACACGGCTACAGATTCACATTCGTCCAATACTTGAAGATAGGCTTCCCCATCATGATTGGGAATTTGATCATTGCGTCCATGTACTTAGCCTTCTGTCATGTTCTATTCACGTGGCACTGATGCTTCAGGAACCAGAATTTTTGTGTTACGTAATGTGTACTATCAATTCTTCGGCTGGTATCAGTGATATCATTAAATGTCGTTATAAAGTAATAGCTAAAGTTGCAATTGTAAAGTAAAATACTTTATTTTCAACAGTCATTGATCACATTCAACTCAAATATCACATTCTATATTCTAACAAGGTCTTACAGTTGAAAATGTCACCACTATTGGCCTTAACTGTCACCACTATTGGCCTTAACAGCTATTGAGAGAGGAAGGGTTTAATATCATAGTAACTGTTAACTATAGAAATTACAGCCAATTAATGATTAATGTACGCGTGTACATTAACTCTTACACTAATTTACAATATTTTTTTACTATTTTATAATAATTTAATTACTGCTATTCAAAAATTGGTAAACACTTTAAATTATTGAATGTGCATTGAATTAATTGATTTCATTTATTTAATAGCTTAATATTGTTATTAAGAATATGATACGATTTAGTGTTTTAATAATCCATGCCTTTTAATATTTACTAATTTTTTATACGTAGTTATTTTATTCTTCGTAATGTCATTTGCGATCGTCATTTTGTCATTTATGTGTTTCATATGTCATTTAGGTTTGTCGTTTACTAAGATAGCAACCTATTTGTTTAATAGTAACTGTTGTACGATTGGGTATTCAGTTGTTCATCTACGGGCTGACTTTTCAATTCTCAGATAATCTTTTGTTAAAAGAATTAATTATAAAATTGTCAGTTTTTCTATGTAAAATATGTCAAAACGTCAAAATAATTCAGTAGATAATTTCTATCTGACTATTGAAAAATCGGGCCTAAGTCTACTAGGAATTAGAAAATAGAAATCTCCTAAAACGATGATGTCGTCATATCGTAGGTACTTAAACATATTTATCTAAGAGTTACACAAACTATATTTTTATAAAATATTCTATGTATAAAAAGACATTCTTTTTTAATTATAAGAAGACATGAAATGGTCTCAATAATTGTTATGAACATGAAGTATGAAATTACAAAAAAATTTAAACTATCTTAAGATGATATCAAAAATAGTGTTTGACCAAAGTATTGGAATTTTCGCTAAGATAAGGGAAATCATTGGAAATATTTATCATTACTTGTGTTTTACAGTTGTTTTAAGCTATATCTACCTTTAACCCATTAATATTAATGCTCAGAATCGATTCACAAGCCAAATCCTATTGTGCCACTTTTTTTAGGAAAAGACGAATGGAGCTTGTCTAAGCTTTTTGAAGCAAGCCAAAATAAACTGTTTCAATTTGTTTTAAGTCTCCGTTTAGTGTAAAAAAGTAACATTACCAGAACTTTAACGAATATTCAATGGCGTTCTGCGTTTAATGTTCCAAGCGGTGTTGCCACAACGATGGGTATGACATCTTTAAGCAAAACTACTATTTCTTATGAGTCTCCTAAGTATGATGTAAAATTAATTTAATTTTAAATGATTTAAGTTTAGTTAAAGAAAAATTTTATGTATCTTTACAATGTAGCTTATATGTTTAGTCCAGAGCTAAGAATTTAAACTAAGTATTTTTCTTTGACAGCTAAAATCTATTTCCATATACAAGAATTACGAGCTGTCTAAGAGATGTAATTGTAAAGGCACTACACATATAATTTTTGATATTTTCGTTCATAGTTCTAACCAAACCTAACCAACAGGGTGTATAGGATGATGTCTTTTTAAATCATATATGATCAATAAAATGAACTTGCCAAAATTGACGGATTGGAATTAGTGTTCAATGTTATAGTAAAATACATTTAAAAAGGATAATAAGCAATTTATTAGTTAAGCTTATATAATTTTTATTATGGGCGAGTCCATTTCTACAGTTCAAAATTAATCAAAAATAGATTTAACCATCACAAAGCCCATACGATTTATTGCAATTTTTGTTTGAAAACACATAAACGCAATATTTAATATAACTGTCGAAGTTATGCTAAAATACCCACGCTGTGACGTCATTCCGTGGTAGCCATTTCTATGGACTGTTTTCGGGCAAGTACGAAAATGTGTTTTTGAATTGAAATATCGCTGCAAGTTCTCAAGCTAACGAAATAATTTTGCCAACTAATCTTTTGGCCATTTAAAAGTAATTAGATACTATAACAAAAGAAAAATTTCTCAAAGTTAAAGTCAAATTCAAAATATATTTATTTAAATAGACTCATTTACATTAACAAGTAAGAGCTGTCCATATTCGATTAAAGTCAAACTAGTAAAATATTAAAAGAAAAAAACCATAAACTCAGAAAGAACACACTAAGAACTCTTTAACACTGCACAAGCATTCTCTTCGCATTTACTAATAGTTTTAAATGGACTCCCTAAATTTAATAAGTTGATGTTTTTAAAAATCTATTTTTAAATATAATAAATAAGCGCAGAGAAGCAAATTATAGTGGCCACAAATTTTTATCTTTAAAATAATCTTCCACCTTGTAATACCCCTTTTTCATCAAACAACTTTTAATAGTTGACTTGGCATAAATTTACTATGCAGAGGCAAGTCAATAAAACTTTGTGGTAGCATATTGTACATTTTTATACTTATTTCTATAAAACAATTACCAGTCTTGTCAAGGGAAGTCTGTGGCTTGGAAAGGCGAGCTTATGCTTATTTCTGGTGTTGAAGCTATGGCAGTCTGAATTTCTAAGAAAAGAACTACTGTATTTGCGTACATACATAATACAATCAAAGATGTATTGAGACGCCACGGTTAGTATGTTAATTTCCTTAAATAATTATTTTAGCGAGTCACGTGGTCTAAGGTTATATATTGCACGAATGGCTCTCGTTTGAAGTACAAAGATCGTCTGAATGTCAGCAGCGGAGCCCCACAACAGTAAACCATAAGACATTAGGCTGTGAAAAATAGCTGAAATAAACTAAGCTCTCCGTTTCAACATCAGTAAGCCGTCTCTATTCAGTATATAGAAGTAGAAAATACAATACTAATCGAACGCCATAAAAAAATATTAAAATACCCTATGTTGTTGTTTTTGACATCGTCTATGGTTTCTTTATGAAGTGTCCCAAATAATTTCATAGTTCAAATATTTGTTCTCCTCTTCCTGTTCGTATTGAGGGAACGAGACGTAAACAGAAAGAGCCCGTTGATTGTGTCATGTCTTGTATTTGTTTAGTTTGTAAATATTTAATATAATTTTTGCTATTGTAATAAAAGACAGAAATTAATGTTATGTATACAACATTTTTATATTTTATATTGTTTATTGGATCTAGCTACACGAATAATGCCGAAGTAACAATCAATGGAACAAAAAAATACCAAAAAATGTCGAATAAAAGTTACGCTATAGTTAATGTGTCGAAGAAAATAATATTAAATAAAATGGACCAGTATTCGAATACAGGTATAGATTAAAATTAATTTAGGTTTTAAAAGAAGGTTAGTAGATTCTATATTAAGACCTGTTTTGTAACTTTCGGATCAAAAATTCTTACAATGCATAAATTAATTTGTCCTAAATAATATACAATTATAGAAAAGAATGTATCGCTTAAGTTTCACTTTACCTTTAAATATGAAATATATTAGTTGTTAAAAATTATTCCAATTAACTTTATCAGCGAATGTATAATTTTTGGGAAGAATGCGCAAGTTTTTGTGCCCTTAAAATGCGTATACAGTTGTTCAAAAGGGATTTAATTCGGTAACTCACCTCCCATCTCGCTGTGATGTGACGCAGTCAAACGAGATTTTCAGTCATTCGACAATTATATTCGTGAATAAACTAGCTTACAAGCTGTGGGAACAATATTAACACATTCAATGCCCAATATAAATGCCCATATTTACACTGGCGCAATATTTGCGATATTTGTAATAATTTTATTAAATAGTTTTTCCAATAAAACATTAACTATTTCGCAACATTGAAGTGCCGACTGTGACTCCCTGTGTATTCATAAACATCAAATTATAATCTATTTAAGAACATTTCCAACAGCGCTACCTATATTTTGTAAGTTATAAACCCTTCATTATGGGGTGAACACGGGAGCCGTGTCGTGTGCGTCTAAGGAAAATATAGTACGACACGGCTACCGTGTCGCTAGCGTGGAGTGTGTTAAAGTCTTGTAGTAATATTTCCTGAATTTCTATAAAACTTTATATATTTTTGTATAATCATAAACAACTTTAAACCTTTGTAATGTTGCCTATTGTATGTGTACCTATTGCCTTAAAAAAATATATTTATATATTTTTGAGACGTTATGATGGTAATTAAAAATGTGCCATGCCAAGCAAAGGCTTAGGTTATGTATAGACAAATTTGAGAGTAAAATAACCCAATTCTGTGATATATAGAAAACTTGGGCGAGACAATACATAATATATTTAAGTATTTATTTTAAATCGTAAGATTATTTTACGTATTTTATAAAAGAGATCGTTAGCGTAGTGGTTCGAACCATCTGGTTTCGATAACGAAAACGAAGCTAATTTCGTTGGGTTGGTCCTTGGATGGGTCAATCAAAATTTTCTTTGCTCTAACTCCACCTTCGGAAGGTATGTTAAGCTAGTTGTTACGGCAAACGCTTTAACCCACCAAGCCGTATTGGGCCAGCATAGTGATGCTATATCTCATACTCCTCACGTGTTCCTCCGATTTAGGAAGGCTTGTCCCAGGTATTGCGACGTATACAGGCTGTTAATAATGAACGATGAATATTTTTAAAACACAGTGAGATAGTGCTAAAATAGTGATTCATATAAAATTATTTATTGTTTTATCTTTTAGTAGTTATAAGTTAGTAAGTTATAATTTTCATATTCATATCAATATTACTTTATTGTGATTCTTGCTTATTATTTTAAGGATTAAATGAAATATAAACTGTTTTTTCTTATTTTATTACTATTTTCAAGTTCTGATAGCACACTTAATCCTAATTCCATTATGTAACAGGAAAGAGATAGCAAACTCTATCTGTTAAATATAGACAGCGAAAGAAAAGTAGGAGATTCTTCTTAAAAGCTATAATTTAAAGATGTTTTAAAGTCGATAATTGAGCACGCTAATGACACTTGATATGATAATTATCTATTTTGTAATTACATTGAAAGAATTAAAATTACATAAGGTACTTCAGAATCAGTTACAATCCCCCATATACAAATACCTACGGACTGGTGTCGATTCTGCTTGCTTTGCTTAAGTTTCATTCAATATGATAGTCTAGGCTTTCACAAATATCAGGTTAATTGAGAATAAGACTGCATACTCAGGCGACCTTTTTAGGAGCATGTCTTGTTAATGACAAAGGAATTCAGACACGATAAATAACGTTATCAGGGTTTAAAATCGAGTGATTTTTAAGGAATAAAAGAAGGTATACTTTCAATGCTTGTATTCATTACAATGATTAAACAGAAAGAGAAGTGACATTAATACCAATATAAACGTAGCACAACTAAAAACTGTGTTGCCAACATTGAAAAAATAAAATCTTTAGTACAAGATTACCTGAATAGAGAACATGAGGTTATGATAGCACTACACGTTTGTGGCGAGTGTGCGATGGCATTTAAGAGAACAACACTTAACTTCTCACATATTCGAATAATATTATAGCTTCAAAGATCTATAAGCAAAAACTTTGCTTCACCAATAATAAAAACATGAGCCAGTAATTGTCACTTTAAAAACAAAAGTGATTTTTCAAAGGCATTTGATGAAGTCGGTTATTAATCAAATATTATAGCTTCGTTCATTACTAGACTTAATTTTTAAATAAGCGATATGAGAAGAACCTCATATTCAATAAAATATACATGTAAAACGCTTATATCAATATTCAGTAAAAAATATAAGGTAAACCACAGGGCTTTACATTAGGGCCACGTTAGTTTCGTATTAACCTAAATGATAGCAGATCTAATTAAGTATATAACTTTGCTATTTTTCTAACAAAATCGAATAATACCCAGCAAATTATTGAATTCATTCAACAAATAAAGCGTTTTGTGTTTCTCGGATGTATCTTTTCAAAACATTCGAATAAAATATTACTAAATTAATATTTATTATTTACAATACATCCATCAATGAAGAATATAAGATCATAATTATTGTTAATATGAAAAGACTCAATTATTTTAGTAAAACGTTGAAAAATTACGTTTTTTGTAACAAGATTTTTATATGCGAATTAAATAAAAAACCTATTAATTGCTATATAAAGATGAAAATATAAAAGAGTTTGTCATATGTTATATCTTTCGGTCACTAAACATACATTTCTCCTACATACTCACATAATCACTAAAGATAATAATGTCATTCTCTAGCTTAACCTATTCTTCTACTTAGCCAATGATTCAAGTTGATGAGATGAACAGAGAGCTACTTACAAAGGTATAATTTTCTACGTGATTCCAATTTTTTATCTATTTTTTTTATTAAAATAGATACACCATCGACAATACAATAGTATTGTACATACAAGATATGCAAATGTGTAAGGATAAAAATATGGATTTGCAGGTATATACAGCTTCATCAAGAAAGGGATTTTTAAGCATTCCATTGCATACAATTGCGTAAAAGCGCAATTCTGTGTGCGTGCGTAGCTTACTATTCTTGTACTGTACTATCAACTACATTTACACCAATAATATATGGCCCTTGCTCAAGTAGATCACCAAAACACTTGTATCTAAAGATGGGAGGCACTAAGTAACTAAGTGTCCAGTGAGACAACCTATTTACTAAGTCCTGACTAGCTTAATGCCATGTAAGAACGCAGTGACATATTAATAAGTATACAGATGCAACAATCAAATGTCCAATCATTATAGGAAATCCAACTTTAAAGAACTCCATGAAAGTAAATCGGTAGCCATGTTGTTCTGCTACACCAGCACAAACGACGTTAGCGCTTGCTCCAATCAAAGTGCCGTTACCTGAAAAAATTGAGTATTCTAGTAAATATATAATTTTAATGAAATGAAATCCGATTTTTGTGCACTGAATTTAATACGAGATTAAATGATTTTTATAATTATTAGGAGTCACTTGATAAATACTTTAACTGAGGACCAATAAATCAAGGGCAAGAGGTGTGGTGGTCCCAGGAAAAAGCAAGGTTCAAGAACAGTCGAGAGTGGACTTCGCAACATCATAGATTTTAACTGTATCTATAAAATTAATGTAAGAGGGAAGCCACATATCACTCCCGCAGCTTGCTTCTTTAGAATGGTCTCCATTAATTTTATAGATACAGTTTCTTGTGAGTTAGACTGAGATATCCCAGTATATCTCAAGTGGTAATGAAAGAATGACACCAAAATAGGCTGCTCAGAGCTGAAAAGATTTTTCTATAAAGCTACAGTTTGAAAATAACGATCTTTGAAACTTACTTTTGCACAATGAATAAATTTTAGATGATAACTGTCTGTCTTGCCAGCCTGTTTGACACTCAAAACAAAGAAATGGCTCAAAGAGTGTGTTCGTCATACATTGACTAATTGACAGGCATCAAGTTGTTCCTTGTTCTCTACACTCATCTACCGATACGAGTCTTAATTTATTTTATGTAGAAAATTCAAGAGTAAATTAATACGTACCTCCCAAACAGGCACCAAAAGCCAATGCCCATACAAGAGGTGCCATTGGCAAATTAAGATGAGGGTTAGAGCCCAGTGACGTTACGATTCTGATCATCATTGTTGTTAAAGGGATGTTGTTTACGAATGCTGACGTCAGACCTGACACCTGTTGATATTAACTTGGATTAATTTAGATTCAAAGTGAAAAAGGCTCAGTACCCGTTGTACCTTGTTTTATAAAACAATTACGTATTTAGTACTAGTATGATTTGCAAGGCACAATTAATCGTTCACTCATGGGGCGTTACCGATCTAGCTCAGCATTCATGACTTGTGTAAGGCAGTCTCCCAATAAATAGTTTGGCCAGGTTCACGGGGAGCCCATGGAAGAACTGTTCTGTTTCCAAAAACCTCCGCAGAACCAATCTGTTTAAAACCTATTGGGGGATGCCCCAATAATGATGACATATTTAATATCCAATGCTTAAAACGTTCATCATTGAACATCATCAGTTGAAACGATGATGACTATTATTACTAGTAGCTAGATTCCTTGCAAAATAATTTCCAAAATTAAGTTTCCTAAAGAAATAAGACTAGAGCAGTGTGCTACGCTGCATTGGTAACTTTTCATAGGGACTTTTCTTGTCAATTACCGACTGGTGAGCAATCGCTGTAAGGTTTTTCATTTTAAATATTTAATTTTTTCTTACGGGTTACATTAAGGTACTCACCCATAGCATCAGAAGGATGGCTACAGCAAGTCTAGCGTTTTCATTCACACTTAAGATCAAATGCTCTGTGATACCTCCGATGAACTCTATGAGCCCCAGCTTCGAGAAAGCCTGAAAATTTAAATAAGTGTCATTAGTAAATATAAAGTAATATTAAGCTGTATCGAATTCAAGAATAAATGAAATGTTTATATAAAGAAGATAATAAATGATATGATTAATTTTTTTTAGAATACCTGTGTGACAAAACAGACACATCGTACAACTCAACTCACGATTGAATACAAAACAAATCAAGACATATGAATAATTTTAAATTATCGTTAAGGTCAAAAATTTGTATTTATAAGCAGTCCTTGTAATACTTTATATTTTAACTGACGTCTGAATAGCTTTTCCTAATTGGAATATAGATCTTTTTACTTTTACGAAAAAGTTCCATCCAGCCAACAAAATCACGGGCGATAACATTTCGGAATCGCAATTTTACCAACCTATTAGATTTAGAATTACCTCCATAAGAACGAAGAGAGCAGCGAAGAAGAGAAGAGTAGACCATTCAACTCTATGTAGTATAGGTTCCAATTCTTCTCTATCAGCTAACATAAGGAGGAGTATTGCTCCAAGCAACGCTGTCCAACCCAAGGAGATACGATCTTTAAAAAGTATAAACATTGATTAAATAGATTCCCGTATAGTTTCCAATCTATCTCCGAGCCACTCTATCAAAAAGTTGTTTAAATCAAACACTTATGACAACTCCTATACTTATAAAAAAAAATTCTTAGGAGTATCGGCAGAGAAGTGGAACACTTATGTAACTTTTTTTGCAGAATTTTTTTACAGAGATCGGATTTAAACGCGGGATACATCAACAAATGAAAAATTAAAAATCAAGAAAAATATATTTAAACTTAATCATAATTAATTTTAATAACAATCTGCAAGAGGCTGTTTTGCTTACAAATAGTATATCAAAGATTTTTTATATTTTCAAATATAATACAGACTTCGATGAATATTACATTCAAATGTAACCTTAAAAACAACAACAACCTTAAAAATGAATTAGCCAAAATATATTCAAAATTTATAGTTATTTAGGTTTATGGTTTAGCAATATAGTAGGGTAGGTAAGTATTATGCACTTACTTAGTTCAGGTATAGAATGCAAGAAGAATATTGCCACTACAAAGCTTACAGCTACAATAGCTTTGACCAAAAGTGCGGGATCACGGATCTTGTACTGGAAATAATTATCTGAATTAAAATGTATATATTTATCAATATAAGCAAATAAAAAGCACATCTACAGTAGGCAAATTGGCGTATAAACAAAATGTAATATATTTTCCTTTACAAATTTTACTACCTATAACATTTAGAAGTATTTTAAATATTCAGAAAATCTTTCATTAATGTTCTTTGCCTTATATATTTATTGATTAAAATTATATGACTCACCTTTCCCTTCATCTCGTCCAATGTACTTTGAAACGTGTGCTTTGGGCACGCTCTCTTCTTGCTCTCTTTAAGTTCAGTCTTCAGCATCACGTTTAACTTCTGTATTTTCCTTTCCAGCCTTTCCCTGACCACCTGCTCGTCTTTGCTAAAGTGAGGTAGCGAGTCGGCCGCACGGTGCCATATTGTGATCTGGTGTCGAAGTTCTGTAAAGCACTTAGGTATAAGTCTTTGCAGATTTTGCATGTATTGTCAATAAAGCAAAATATAATAAAAATATATACTCTTCATTAGACAAAAAAGGCAAATTTAAATCACCATTTAAATTTAGGTTAAGAATCAAGCTAATTCACATTAAAAATAGTGAAATAAAAACACTTACCTTGGATTTCCCTAGGCACGTTGAGTCGAAGCTTGTTTGTATCCCTATATATGAATCTCAGTTGGAAATACGACTGAATGCAGACCAGAAAGATGCCAATGAGCATGTGTAATGTGAAGTTGGTGAAATTAATACCCTGGAGAAGAGAAACATAATTATGTCAGTATTTAAAGGTAAAAGGTTCAGCGATATAGATGCTTATAAATCTAGAAGAGTTACATAAGATAAAAAGAAGAGTCTAGTCGAAATCTTTCGGTCATGGTAAAACATATCTGAAAAATGTTGAACAATGTTGCGTAAAAATACATATTCAATAGATTACAAATGAATCACGAATATAATTTGTATGTTAAAGATACAAATGGATTCCTAATGTTACCTAAACAGATACCAAAGCCTCCACATCTACTTCAAAATGATGTCAATGCTATGTGATACCGACTTTGTTATGCATCGAATAAAACACACAGATTGCACAGACTGCGACAATGTTTTAGTTATGTTTTAGTTTGACCATTAATAATTTGTTCCTCTTAATCTTTCTAAACTATAAGATGCAATAAAGCCATATTTACATGGTGTATAACAACTTTGTTAGATGCAATAATAGCATTCGGTGGGTCTCCAACAGGAGTAGCCGTGCCTCCAATGTTGCTGAACAGCACCATCGACATAAGAATTGGCACTGGGTTCAGATCCATCACCTCGCATAGTCTGTAAGAGATTACAATTTTATCTTCATCAATATAATTATATCGTCCATTTAATTTTCATTCCTAATCCAGATAAATTTAATCTTAGAGAGCATTATAATCTTTGGGTGCAATTGTATTCAGAAAAGTGACTAGTTCTAATGTCTAGTTTAGGGGATAATTACACTGGTAGAAATTAACTATAGACATCACAAAAGCAATAAGACGGATTGTATATTTATTGTTACATACTTTATGTTATAAGGGTACAAAGACAGGCGTGACTGTAAATAGTCATTGTACTCCATTTTAATTTTCATTTATTTATGATAAAGTATTTGTTAAAGCGACGGTAGAGTTGAAATTTTGACGAATTAAAAGAACGCAGTATTTAATCCATTTAAATATAGAGCTTTTTTATTTTAATTATGATAACAAGTATAGAATTCGAATCATCGGCAACATTAGATATTTGCAAGACATGTGCTGCGTATTTTCGTTTGTTGAACTGAATTGATTTTCATCGCTGGTAAAACTGAGCTCTGCTAACTAAACGGTTCCTAGAGGAATGTCTTGGATATAAATAAAGAGAATATTTTTTACCTGATGGTTACAGGCGTCATCAAAAGTACTGTGGTAACGTTATCCAGTACTGTTGACAACACAGCAGTTATAGCACACAGTAAAGAAATTAGAGGCCATAATTTTCCTTTAGTTACCTGAAAAAAGAAATAGTTTACTTCCACATTTGTATATTTTTTCATAATCCACTCACCCTCATAAAACAGGCTGATATAACATTGGGATTGAGATTAAGCTGTAAGCAAGGTATATACTTAACATTTATGCAAAGGGAGATAAAATCAAGAGGAAAAAAGAAATTATAAAAATATTAATAATTTAAAATTCAAAATTTAAGAATACTTTACAAAACCAACAATACTTTATTAAGTTAAACATAAACATGATGATAAAGTAACCATAACCGTAACTTACGAATCATCAATTTAATTCATTCGGGGAATCATTTTATATCGCTGGTGCGTAGACACATTTATTACATATATTCATGCTTCCTATGTAATGTTATTTAACTGATTTCCGTGCGAAATAGGAAAGGTGAAATTACCACCTAACAAAAAGTAGTTACGCAAAACTATCAATGATACGTATTAAAAACTTACCTCGAAGGTATACACAGCTAAATAATCAAACATGCCAGTTTCTGCCATGATAGCCACCAGCACCATCATACTGAAGAGCAGGAGCAATGTCTCCATGTCCAGCCAAGACATGACTTCGGGGACAGTTGGCCTTTCACCGATTATCGCCAATACCGCCAAAGATGTGGTGGAGATAATTATTGCTGCCATCGTTTTATCAATAAGCTAAAAATGATAAAGGGAGTTGAAGAGAATTGGTTCTTCATCGTTCCTGGTAGCAATAAACTCCTCAATTGCAGACGAATTGGCTATCTTAATGTCGGAACACAGAAGTACTAGAATTGAGTCTGCCTTGTGAAAAATGTCCACGAATTAAAAAAATTATATGACCTTAAAAAATATTGTACAGTGTCAAATTCTTTTTATTATCTTGGTTGTAATGCTATTTTTTTTTAATTTGCCACGGTTCTCTGAGACATATTTCACAGTTTCACTGGGCTAAAGGAAAATACTAAACGTAATCTTACCTCAAATATAATCAAAACATACAATCCAATCAGCAATACACAAGAGTAAATAACTCCTCGCGTCTGACTTAGAGGGTTCACAGTATATTTCATATTCAGCGGCGTCGTTACACCCGAAGTTGATCGCATGCGCAAAGCATAAACACTAGTTTGATTATTCATTGCAGCATCTTCTATGTATAGTTTATTTGAACGCTGTTCTCCTTCACTAAAGTCCAGATCTTTGTCCTCTTGAAGCAATATCGACCAAGATTTTCCAGACTAAAAAGATAAGAGAGAGTTTTAGAATAAGACTTGTCTTAGGAGGACTATCTTCTAGGTCTAGTGACTTTTCACAACTTGGATGACTGCTTTAAGCTGAGCTTTGAGCTTGGGAGTGCCTGCTGTATTTATTCTAGTCATTCTGTTTGTGTGTTTGCTAACGTCTACTATCGCAATATCATCTCCTCAGAAGACCTTCCGTCTCTTAAATGTTTTTCTCTTTTTCACGTTAACGTTGACCATAGATGGCTATACACCGTAAATGGGGTTTTAAGAAAACGCGAACCTTAAGGAGGAGGAGGAGGCTGTCTCTCTAGGGCGCTCAATCCAAGAGAAATCTCTTAGATGTGATGATTTACAACTACTGGAGGGTTTAAAATGACTGTTGCAGTAAGATACGTACTTTCAAAATGTAAACTTATCTTGGTTTTAATACTGAACTGGATTCTAAATATGAAGTACATAATTTGGTAATTACTATAAATTTACTTCGAAGTTTCTTCATCAGTCACTTAACTTCTAACTCTCTCTCTCTTTCATAATTTTATTTTCAAACTTACCACAACAGAATCTGCGTTAGCTTCTGTAATCTTAGCTAAGTTATGCTTAAACGTCCATCGTTCAAGCCACACTTCCAATCGTTGTCCTTCTGTAGAATTCATTTTAATCGCAGTGTGTTCTGACATGAAAGGTCCCGATAATTGTAGCAGAATAGACAGGCTATTATCCGTTACGTTGAAGATGTAACCTGGAATTACCATCAATTATCCTTATCAGCAGCCCATGTACATTACTCTATTGAGAAGACATAAGGAACAGATGAAATACATAAGGAATTTTAGATCTACTACCACCATGCTGGCTCATTGAGAGCTGGTGGGTGAAAACGGCTACAGTAAAGATGCCCTGTCAGGGACTTAAGCTTGTCCCAAACATGAAGCAGCTTTAGATCACAATTTTTGATTTATGAATCAGGAAATAAATATAGCTAAAGTGTAAAATTCTTCGTAATCGAAAACAATCTTGGCTTAGTTAGCATCAGTGGAGCGAAAGTTGTCAATAGTTATAATGTTAGAAGCAGAAACAGATGCAAAAACAGAATATTTAATATACTCGATAATTTTTCAATTACATCAGTTCCTAATGGAAATTAAGTTCTTCAATCAAAAAGTAGTTATTTTCATCATATTATCTATTGTCATGATGGCAATGAATTGAACCAATAAGAAACCTCATAAGCCGATAACATCACTATCACCATTTCTAGAAAGATTTGATATGCACCCGATATGAAAAACTAAACTTTGAAAAGATATTAATGATATGAAACTACGTAATACTTTCGTGTAGGCGGCTCAATTAAAACGATGGTTACTTCAGTGGTTTATTTGTGCTACCAGGCACTTATACTAACGAAAATTAAGCTAATTGCATGTATAAAGGTACGTATAGCTACAGACATGCTCATAGATAACTGGTATTGGTTATATAAGAAGCTTCAAGTATCCTTCTTTGAATGAATCGAGGAATAAGTGTCACATGTGATGCTCAAGAAAAATAAAGACATTGATAATTCTAATCCAATAAGAGTGATCAGTTTTTCAAAAATGATACTTAATGTATGATTAAGACATCTCATGTCAATTATTTACTTTTTGTCTCTCCAGGCGCGACCCACGTGTTCTTTATAACCTCTTCTTTCTCATTGTAAACCAGGAAGGCTACTGTGAAGAACAGCCAACATATCAGTAGCAGCATCATCTTAATGTAGTGTCCCGCTCTAGCCAGCTGTTGGAGAAAAGGATAGCAGTTAGCACGTTGTTGTGAATGTTTACCTAATTGATGATTTAAAATGTTCAATATACATGTAGCAGTTTAAGCATACGATAATGATTTCAGTTCCATATTTATCTTCTATTGGAAGATGATGATGATACTATTAGTCTTTCATTCGTACGCCAGTTATTTCGACATTTGGCTAAACCATTTCTAAAACCATTTTAATTAAATTTCTGAACATTTACTATGACAAATCAAAATTTTTTAAGCCGTGCTCCTCAGTTGGCTGAGATAGCTGGCTGGGCTTAGCGATCCATTCGAAACTTATAGATTGGTCTATAAGTTTCGAATGGATCGCTAAGCCCAGAGCCCACCTTAGGTTAGAGGTGGTTTTATAGACCAATTTGCTCTTGTGTTCCAACGATGTAGGAACTATCCCCAGTCGTGGCCACAGGCAGCGTATATAGGCTGTTCATGAGGATAATGATGATTTGACATTGTGTAATATAGTCTTAAAATTCCCACGATCCCCAGACAATATTTCCTATATGATCTCCGACAATCTTACTCTACAGGAGCGCAACTCACAGAGTTATTTGGCTATGAAGATGGAAGTGCTTTATAGGTCCAGCGCTTATTACAACCTCGTAAAAATAGAATAGAATAGAATAGAAAGAATACCTCTTTCAATAACAAAAGTTTTATTCTGACATACCTTAGAGGGTTCTTTATTCGAAGCATTTTCTTCTTCGACTCTGAAATGATACGAAAGACAGATATAGATACGTCAATCACAGCATTCAAAAAAGGCGTGAAAAATCACCTTCTGGGCCTTAGTATGTCGCCTTCTGCTACTGCTCACCATCAGGTAGTGTCATTTGCAGTGATTTTTAATAAAGATAATCATTTATTTATTCGTATAGATGCATAAACAACATATACACAATACAAGTCATGGGAATGGTCTATCGCAGCGGTCTTTTTGTCTGACTTTACTTACAGTTGAGGTCCGCGTATCTGCGCAAAAATTAGTATCACAAGAGGGAAGGTTATAATTCGATAAGCTTATAATTTTATTGGCTTTTATACTTATATTAGCAATTGACTACATTTTGTCAGATAAGCGAAATTATCCAACGCTAGTTACGCAGATTAGCGCTAACGACGATATGACTTTATGAATTGCCTGTACACAGTATTACAATTACTTGGTTTCTATCGCACCATAAAAGATAATCACGACTCATCATTGAACCTACGAAAAATTCTGGCATAAAACAAACTTCTTTCATTAATAATATGGTTTATCCAAGGTCATTAATTCATGCGTTCATACAAATCAAATTGTATAATTCATTTTGATATTTCAAAAAATCTTTAAAATATTTGTTTGGAGATATTTGAAAATAATTTTTGATACAATTTTGGATTTTTGTATTACCATGATATTTATACACATAAAAACCATGATATTTATAAAATAAAATAACATGTGTAGGTTACGCCTCGATAATGTATGTACCAAACATTTCGTATATGAATTTCAAGCGAGAAATTGTAAACACCAAACACAATATATACCTCATTTCAAGCAAAAACAAACCATGTTCCTCTCTATTAATTCTTCCGTTTCTCTTATTTCTTTAATTATACTTAATGTAGGCTCAGTAATGTGGGAATATTATCATCTCTCAAGGTCTAGCATTTGTAATGAAGAACTAGAATATATTTACTTAAAAATAACAATAGTACCCAATGGATGGATAATATTCTGTTATTTGTTTTTCATCTATTTATGATCACAAGAATTTCTATCTATTTATGTCCTTACGTGTTATCTTCTTTATTGCCAATACTGTTGATCTCGATTCCACCGCTAAGAGTGCGGTTAAGCGGGACATCTTCCAACCGGATGACGTTATCACGAAGGTGCGGAGCTGACTTGACAAATGGTAGCCGTAGTTTGCTACTGATCTTGGACTTTGACGATTCAACTTTACCTGTAAATAAATTAAACACTTCAACAAATGTTCTACAAATTCTAAAAGACAATTTTTATCGCACTAACCGCAACTAGACAGTACCAATAACTTGAAAACCTAATTATCATTTGATGATTCAGAGGCGAAGAATGACTCGTAATGTTTGTTATCTAATATGATTTCCAAGCTCTTCTAGATTATACTGATAAAACGCTATGGGAAAGCCTTTATGTGCTGTCAACTAACGATTAAACAGCGTTTTTAGGAGCAAGGAAATTCGTCAACTTACGATAGACAAGATATAGAATGTGTTAGATGCAGAGTAAATCATCGGCGGTCCGTTGTCAATTCTAATGATGAACAGGTTTTAATCAGTGCACCTCAAAGGCAGGCGTGGGCAGAGACCCGCTGAAATATTATCGGGCAACCGTGAATCATCGCCAACATGCGGTATAGTGGTCAGCCCAGAGAGGATATTGAGTGAGGGATGCTTTTACTCCGAGTTCCGCATAACCCTACAGTTGGCACCATTCTGTAGGGATGATGTGTAAATGCTTTCGACCCCGCCGACAAAAAAGGTTTAGAGTAAGTCGTCTATTGCGCTTTTAACTGATAGAGAAAGTTTTATGCAAAGATCACAAGAAGGGCAATTAAATTTGAGTCTGTCAATTTACAATCGTAAATTCAACAAGCATTATAGGCAGGCAAGCCAACTTCTGTCGAATGCTATCAGAAAAAAGCTTTATCTTGCTTTTTCAAAGGAGGGATTCGCATGATGGATCAAGTGCTTCTAGTGTCTAAAAGCTATGGTGACTAAACGACCAAATAAAATTACATACCATGGCTTTTCTCGTACAATTTTCTCAGAGATGCTAAAGATGGATCGTTTTTGATCTCCCGTGGTAGACTAACCCAAGCATTAGCTTCATTAACCGTCAACTCTGCGTCTGCCACCAACGAGTAGTGACTTCTAGCTAACTCTGGGTTCTGCTTCTTACTTATACCGGCCCATTCTTTGAAACTTCGTAAAAGATTGTCCATAATTATGAAAACACTATATTAAGCAATTCACGATCAAATTTTGTCCATACACTTTTGACACTGTTTTATTACTCAGATGATTTTTTCTCAGTTTTTTAGAAGCACTGCCTGGAAATTTTAAAGATTAGTTTTCTATACTTTAATTATTAAAATAATAGAGTAAATTAAATGATTTTTCGCTGTTTCAAAGCTTTTCAACTAATGATATACTCGGATACGAAAACACGTGGCAAAGATCTTTCAATTAAATTGATATAATCATGTAATCTTAGTTATCTTTACATTTAACTTGATTTTTTATTTGATTTCCCGTTTAAAATAAAATGAAAAAAAAAATGAAATGATGAATTAAAATAAAATATAATACTTACTCGAATTTAACAAAATTCAAATCGTAAGAATTGTCAATGAATATCTATTAAGTTTTTTACATAACGCTAATTACATTACAATAAGGATTAATGTATTTGGCTTTAAAAAAATTTTGGCAATTGATATTTAGCTCGTAAACTGTTTTTCGAGATGTAGTATCGAATGCTGTTGACAGAAATGACTGTCGGACTCAGTGTCCACGATAAATATAGGACGAAGATAAGGTGTGAAGTTAGGGTGTATTCACATTAGTGTTCATAATACAAACCAATTATATTTTTAATGTGGATTTATAAATAAACACTTAACAATCTAAAATCAAAATTATTAATATTTTCCTTTAAGACCTTTGTGAAATAGTTTTATTTGCTGATGACACTTCTTTGATTTTCAAAACCGACAGACGCAAAAACGTATCTGACGAGATAAATAATACCCTTTCTCAAGTCCTACACTGGTTCACGGCTAATAATCTAGTTCTAAATTCTAAGAAAACCAAGTATATTAAATTTAGTATGCCTAATGTAAGGCAGGTCAATATTTGTATTGACATAAATGAGGAACCAATAGAAATAATTAATTCTACAACATTTCTTGGAATCACTATAGATTCCAAACTACAATGGGGCCCACATATTGCGGCTCTGGCAGAAAGATTAAGTTCAGCTGCGCAAGCAGTAAAAACAATAAAATGGCTTACTGATGTGGAAACGGCGAGATTAATTTATTTCAGCTATTTTCACAGCCTTATGCCGTATGTTCTGCTGTTGTGCTGCTTACATTCAGACAGTCTTTATACTCCAAAAGAGAGCCATTCGTGCAATACACAGCCTTAGACCACGTGAATCGCTAAAAGAATTATTTAAGGAAATTAACATACTAACCGTGGCGTCTCAATACATCTTTGATTGTATTATGTATGTACGTAAATACAGTAGTTGTTTTCTTATAAATTCAGACTGCCATAGCTTCAACACCAGATATAAGCATAACTATTTAAAGTTGTTTGTGAAGGGGTATTACAAGGTGAAAGATTATTTTAAAGATAAAAATTTGTGGCCACTATAATTTTCTTCTCATCACTTATTTATTATATTTTGCAATATTTAAAAATAGATTTTTGATTGCACTGTAAAACTAAACATCTATATGTTTGTTATACTAATACATAATGACATAAGTGATTTGTAAATGTCATTATAAATACTAAAGGCTAAGAATTTCTTGCGCCGTTTCTTCTCTGCAGTTACTAATTCGTCGAAGCGGTAGTAGGGTTAATTGGGAATACGCATACTAGTGTTAGTTTTAATTTTAAAATAATATTTATTACAAAATTAAAACTAACAATTTATTTAGTACATATTTAAATTCTATAACTGGGACAATTTGTAAATACCCGGTTAATACCCACTTAAAGTTTCATATTAATATATAAATACATATTCCCTGTTTTGATGATTTAAAAGAACTTAGTAAATGAGTGTATTTAAATAAAGATATTTTGACTTAGACTTATTATAATAAATTTAAACAATAAATTTTAACCACTATCATTGGTATCTTCGTAAGTATTTATTATAAAAAAATTATCTTCGGGAAGGTCCATGACGTCATCCCAACTCGACATGTTATCACGGGTCGCAGTATCGCTTCTATCGATCAGCGTCTACTAATTGTATCATCAAATAAACGTTTGACGTCAATCATCTTAAAAGTGAAGTAATATATTTTATTATACGGCATTACTTCTAACAGTTTCATCTGTTAAATATTTATCATATCGTTAAATATTTATTTATCATGTTTGTAAGGGGGCACGACCAAACCGGCAGACAAGCATGACTCACTGTATTCTTAACATGAACCTCATTCAGATAGTAAAATGCGAAATACAAATATACACTTGTATTTCTTAATTACTTGAAAATCTTAACTCCTTATTCCATTAATCAAATTTTTGCTATAGGACAACGTTACTCATGGAAAAATCGTAAAAAAAGCCGTTCTATACATTTAAGTCGGCCTTATAGAATTTACTGAGACTTGCTCCGATTTCGTTGTGAATTAAAGTACAGTACAATACAACCAAATAAAGACAGATGGCGACAAAAAAAAGATGACTAAAAAGAAAAAAAATAATATAAAAAAAATAGAAAAAAATATATATATATATAATAAATCAGATGGCTAAAATGGCGACTTTTAAGCACTTTTGCCTGATTTTAATGTACATCACATATATACAGATTAAAATAAATCTAATGTTAATAGATCATCATAAGTGTCAACTAACTTGACGTTTCTAAAACTGATTCTATTCCTTTTTATTGAATTGCAATGAAAGAGATGCGATAAATAAAAATTAAATTTACTCCGTGTACAACGAAATAGGAAGAATTACGAAGTGGGACCATTGTACGGCTCAGCTGATATTTTCCTTGATATTTTTATTAAAAATAGGAGTAATAAGTTAAAAAAAAAAAAATTTTTTTGGAATATTGAAGTATCTAATTAAAAGAAGTTGTCTACATGCCTTTTTATTTATTTACCACTTGTAAGTAAGCGCCGCGAGCTATGTGCGGCGCTCGGCGATAGTTATATCTCACTGCTAACCATGGTAAGGGGTATGATTGGTATAGGGAGGGTATGGGAGATGGTTGCCCGTCTTCCTACGGCCTAAGCACGGCTGTGTGCATGAGTGGTTCCCACGCATGCGCATTGCACAGTCCGCCACGTCTAGGATTGCCTAAGTAACTCCCGACAATCTCCATCAGCACGAAGCCAGGTTGTAAATTGCTCGGCAGGTAACGATGTAACCCAGGTTACCTCATTACGTACCTGTGAAAATGGAGTTACCGGGGCGTTTAGTGTGTATTCCCGGCGCTGCTTTGACGAGGCACTGGGTAAGGTCACACACGCCGCTTAGCCAGTGGCGGGTAGGTCCGTAAACACCTTCCCGAAAAGGTGTTGAGTGGTATATTACCTGATTGTTTTTTTTTTTAAATTTGATAGCAATCTGGTAAAGGCCTTCAGAGATAGAACACGATACATCTCAACCAATAACTGACAACTTATAGATAGTAAAGATTTTGTTTTTCATCAGTGACTGACAGTCAGACAAGTCCATATCACTTATCTCGAGGCGACCTCGATCGACTAAAGACATGTCTTCAAATATATGCTTAGAGTATACCGCGTGGGTGTGGCGTATTCTAACTGTTAAAACTGAAGTCCATTTCGCTACCTCGATTGGAAGCCTTTCGCTTAGATTAATTGCATTTTTTAAACTTTTTTTATGTATTTACTATCAACCGCATAAATAAAGCATTTTATTATAAATTATATAAAGAACACATAAGCCAAGTATAAACTTCTACTAAGTTACTTTAAATTTAGTGGTTGATTAAATACAAGACAAGAATTTACGTTTATAGCAAATATAACAATTTAATATGAAGGTAATTAGTAATAAGGGCTCGTTGACAAATTGTGTGAAATGTGTGTATATGTGTATTTATAATTATTATGTTATTATTTTGTATTAACAAAGTAAAAGGAAACCTATTGTATATTCCATATGAGATCTTTATTAATTTTGTTTTTAAATTATTTCTTCCATTGCACTGTACTCGCTCCGCGCGGCCTCTTGTCGTGGCTGTGATGTATTATCGTATTCATATACGAGTATATAATATACGAAAGCGTGAATGAATAAAATAACATAAAATTCTTATTTTATTCTAATTTTGTGACATCTAATTTAAGACAAAAGCTATGTATAAAAACGACATTCCTACATGAGTAGGCTATGCTCGTATTCGATCTGTCACTTGGCTTTTTTCTTGTTAATCTGACTAAAGTGGCGCTAGTTATTTCTACCGCATATAACTATTACGATTACTTACTAGCAAATCAGCAAAAGTGTGACTATTCTGCTTTTATTATCATAATCATAGCCCACTGCTGTATATAGACCTCCATCATCTTCAAGGGTCGTCAAACCGGTTGGTCCTGCTCTATACGCATCTACAGGCTTCCCGTGACCTTAACCAGATCTGTCCTTACCTTATGACCGGTAGCCCTTACCGGTACGCGGCTACCACTCAAGATCTTTCCACCCCAACGTCCTTGAATCCGGTAATATGCCACTTCAGGCTCATAATTCTTTGCTCTACGTTGGCGACCCATTCTCTTGCTGATCTCATCATTTCAGATTCGATCAGCATCTATTTTGCTAACTCTCCTAATATCTCATCATTTCAGATTGGATCACGCATCTATCACTGTCTGGATGGATTGTGTGGTGTGTGATGTAGAAATGGAAATAAAGACTTTATCTATCTATTATGCTAACTGTCCTAAAACTTTATGGTGATCTATGAATTAATTAGTTTTAAGCGCCTCAACCGAACGGCATGTAAGCAGTAATTACCGCTTCGCTATACCTCTTTAATCCGACATAATCGTCGTGTTTGGGTTATCTTATCTAAATTGGATTCTTACTAAAGGGCTATCTGTAATAACTATTAACTATATTACTATCAATGCCATATCGATTTGGATATCAAAGAAATAACGCTTCAAAAATTTAAATGTAATGCTGACTCCACACTATTTTCCAAGTTGACTTCAGTCTGTAAATAATTATAGACAAGCAGTCGGTGTGTGGACCAATCATAGAAGATAGAAAGAAGAAGAAAGAAAAATGTAGATCAGACTGAATTCAAATTCAAAATTAATACTCAATAATACATTTCCATATATATAAAGTACTAACACGAAGACAGAACTCCTTAACTCTTCTTTTGAAGATAACAATATTGGGAGAGTCACGGTTGCCCACTGACAGCGCATTCTATACAGAGAGAGAGAACAGAGAAAGAATGTGAGAGAGGACAGAACTTTTGGCAATGCAATAACCACACATTTCAATATTCTAAATGTGTTTTATCTATGGATATTATAAAAGCAACACCAAGAAATTAAATAATGTATGTTAACAATAGATATATATATATTTTGCTAATTTTACAATATATATAATTTTAAGATTTATTATAAGTAGCGGAATTTCATTGTAATATAGATTCGGGTTTACGAAGATTTTGTAATATACAATTATGTGGAGGTGATATTTTATTACAATCTTGATACTAAAGCGACAAAATGCAAATAGTTGGCATCTTGGTACAGTTAAAGTAATGGCATAAAACAACACCCTGTATATTATAAATAGTCTAGTAAAAGATAACATATGCCAACAGTTATCTATAACTGTGACAGATTTTTTATCATATACGTTTAAAAATTGTGAACACGATTATGATAATGATCTTAATCTTTTATCACGAATCCATTTATCATAGTCACTCTTCAATTCGCCTTAAAAGTATAATTTAAATAAAATGATTATATATGACAATCTGTTGAGCGGCGATACACTCCCATGATCCTCGAGTCTAGATTTAAAGGCTGGACATATGAATCCACGAAAAAAAAACTTAAATCTTTTATTAATCTTACTGTGGGCGCCTGGTCTGTCCTGAACTGGTAGAGCTTATATACTGGCATACTCCCCTGCTGCATGTTCCTCATCACCACACTAACTATGGGCAAAACTCAGTGCTCGCGAGGCTACCAAAAACTTAATGGCAAAGTTTAATGAGATTGATGTTTTTGTTGGCTCCAAGGCAGTTTCAGAATCACATCAAATATTATTTCCACTCAGAAAATAATGCTTAGCTATCTGGTTTAAATACGACTGGCATAATTATGATTTAAAAGTAGATATATATGGTATATGTATATATATTATATCTTGCTCCACCTTTTCTAAAATCATCAATTTTATCTGTTTTTGACATCGACATTCCCGAATTGAAAACGCTTAAAGCAACTTTGTGCTACTCTTACTGACACTGCATTAGGTCCATAAACGTAACAATTTTCTTTCGCAAAAAATTTCACAAAGGAAAAAATGAAACGTAAGCACGTTTCATTTTTTCCTTTTTGTAATAAAATTTAATAATGTATCAACTTTCTTCATTCGATTCGCTCATTTAAACCAAACGAAAAATAAATGAAAAATAGTGGGTAACAAAGTTTTCCGCATTTGTTTCTTTTTATGAAATTATTTACTGTCATAAAAACCAGCCAGATACAAATAGTAAAGCCAAAGATGTTTTATTACAAGTTTATACATACTGTTTGCGAAAAATCTTTTTCCCCGACCTAATATATAAGTAAGTAAGAAAGTAAGGATATTGTAATTCAAAAAAATTCAAAAAAAAACACACAAAAACAAAACATTTAACTAATTTTGTACAAATGTATTATATGGGTCATAATTGGCTTACAAAATGAAAAAAACACAAATTAAAAATAAACTTATGTAATGAGCAGTGTTCTGTCCCTAATTAAAAATAAATAGATAAATAAACCAGTCAGATAAACGCATCACCTCGTTTATTGGCGACGATGATTCGTTGTGAGAATATATATCAGCATTATTGTCCTTAAAGTTAATACAACCGATCTGTTACCTTAAAGTCAGTATAGTAGGATCCCAACTCCCCAATATCTCAATCCCAAACTGCTCAAATATGTTATCCCCAGATAGACCAGGCATATTTGCGTAGTTTGAAGCATTCGACAAAATTCACTGCATGTGCCGGTACGTGACCGCCACTCGTCGACGTTTCCCTGATGTGTCTCACCCATTGCTTGTTCTCAAGAGTATTTGAATAGTATATTTGCAATCAACTGTTCATTGATATAAATTAAGACGTTTGTGGTCGTCCAAAAACGATCCAAAGGAACTACTCCAAGCAAATGACTTTATAGGCTAGGTAGTAGCTATATATATATATCCCGTCGCTTAGCCAGTGACGGGTAGGTCCGGAAATGGATTCCTCCTCGTAAAATAAAAAAAGGTAGTAGCTATATATGTATAGGTGATGGATGGACAAAATAAATTCTTTCGTGACACCTTTCTCATTTATGTGTTCAATAAAAAGTCAAAAAAATTATCTAAAATATTATTCATTTTTAAATTAAAATAAGATCTGTTTTGGAAATCTCAAAATTTATGAGTTTCGACGTGGCTTGAAGCCGTTAACTTCGGTAGACACTGCTATCTCTTTTACCCACCAATACCTCACCAAGAGAAGTTGTGTAATAACTTAAGATCTCTGATATTCTTTCTGGAGTAAGATCTGTGTCCAGCACTGGACTTGTAGACTATTAACAAATATCTTCTATGTCGCACTTTGTTCTGCTTCTTGATTCTTCTTTTCTTCTATTTTCCTGTATATCATTTCTCTGTAAGTGTTTATTATTGCATATTCTTCTCTCTTTTTCTTCAAATTAGAATTTTTTATGAAGAACTCCACATATGTCTGGTAATCCTGAAACAATGTTGATTTTGAAGTATTGCTTATTCTTCAGGAAAGAATGGGTTGATAAAATCAATCCATGCTTTCCATGTAAAAATTTTTGTTACATATTGATGTAACAATAATTTTTCTATATACGATTGACAAAATTTTAAGGTATTTTGTACCAATCAAGTTTAATAATCTCTTTAAGTGAAAAGTAACGAAGTTGTTGAATACAATAGAACATTAGCAAATGTTCTATTGTATTCAACAACTATATAGTTATAACTATATAGTTATAAGTGTATATAGCAATATACACTTATAACTAAACGGTCGCCTCTCAACATCTGCTGCAACCTACGAAGTTACAGCACTGGTCTTCCGTAGCGCGAATCGCCAAACCCCAAGCCGTCCGCACCACGAACATACGTGATGCTTAAATAGAACTAATTAAATGTAAAGCTTAATTAGTAAACGATATAAAAGTCAAAAATTAGTCATCCATATTAAATATGGACTATTACTACTATATACATTAGCATTGCCTTGCTAACTCTGTGAGTCTCTCCTTGTCTATATACTAGATAGATATGTATCTTACATAATGCTCATAGAATTATGTAAGATACATATCTATATATAAGTTTTAAAACCTTTTCAGTATTCATGTTTGGGAAGTTTGTCATGTGATAAATGTCAATATTCTCCAACGTTGATTTCACCATGTTTACTGTCTTGACATAAAACACCATATTAAGAAAGACCGTCATATCTGTTATTGTACGCCTGTATAAATCGCAACTCGGTTGCGATTTATACAGGCGTACAGATAGTATTCACGGGACGCGTCTGTCTACGCGTGGGTCAAGTGCCACAGACCCCAGAGGGGCGCAGAACGAGGAAACGGGGTTGCTCGAGAGTGGGGTTTGTGGGATCGGTCGCCACTACATCTACGGCTTCACATCGAAGAGATTACTTAGAGGCCTCTATTCAACTTGAATATAGGCCATACTCAATTCCCGATCTCTTACTGCTCTCTCTCCCGATCGATTTGATTTTGCTGACCTGACTCCTCCACATTTCATTATTAGAAGATCACTCACATCTGTACCGTATCCACAGGTGTCTGAGAGCGGAAACATCGCCAACTAGAGCGATTCCAAATGCATCAAGCAACACTTTTGGAATAAATTTAATACTGAGTATATCGCATACAAGGAAAGGAAATTTATCATTTGAATGATATTTTGAAGTTTAATTATTTGACATACTGATCATTGTAAACGCTTTGTGTACTAACACATTGTTCATGTTTTTATTTATTTTTAAATTTTATAATTTCTGCCGTTGCTCATTTATAAATTGACCCGGATTTTCATGACAACGGCTGAAAGCGGGTTGCGTATAATGGCGCGAACAATCTGATTACACACATTAGAATCATTTAGACATATTCCTTATTGACGTTTGCTTGTTAAGAATTAAATATTACACGTTTCTTCAAAGGTTCAATAATTGTAATTTACTCAAGATCTGAACATGATGAAGATACGAAAATAACTTTCAGAAAAAAGTAAAATGATATATATTAATTTAAGGGTAAATATGATGTATATTAATTTTTATGTGTTTAATTACATTAGTATTGGTACACGCCCCTCTACCTTTCGATGTCACTTATCCCATATATGGGGCTGCTGGAAGAGATTTCTTATAGAAATAAGCAGTACCTTTGTACAATTCTCTGATACTCTGTTGTGTCCTTTTAATTGTCTTTGTGTGTACATAACTTTTTAAATAAATAAATAATAAAAAAAAATTGCCTACATAATTTCGAGCTCACTTGGATAACAATTAAATTATCAATCTATATGTATTGCGAGTTTTAGGGCTGACTCTTTTTCAATACTCAGACAGCTTTTGTAAAAAGAATATCTTTGACAAGTTGACAGTTTTGCTATCGACAATATGTCAAAACACCAAAATTATTCGCTAAATAATTGTTATCTGACTATTGAAAAATCAGGCCTTAATAAAAAATACTACAGACTAATGTAATTCGCACATTATTTTAATTTAATATGTAACTAACATATCTCTTCATGCTATTGCTAATGTGTTTGTCATTATCGTAAAGGTGCACCCTAGAAAATAAATGCAGCAAAATAATACTGTTGTACCACATAAGTAACATTAATTTAAAATAAAAATAACTTGAAGTAAAGTTTATAAAGAAATAAAACCAATGTCGAACTGTGTTCAAATTCTAACTTTTCACCTAACTCGCTGTTCACGCGCAAACTCTGCAAGGAGGCTTAGTAGCGGGAGACACATACCGCCTCCTTGGAGTGCCGAACAGCGGTGTGTGTTTTCGAGAAGAAAGCCTAGATTTTTCTTTAGTATTTCGTTTTTTGTTTTTGACTTTCCTTGACCTTTTCATGTTATTATTGTTATTATGATTTCCGCCTTTTTAAATATTATATTTGATACAACTTATCCCTGGTCCCTTATCCTGGTGTTCGAACACTTGCTTTTCTTGCCTCCGATGACGCACTCGCTTCTTAATTTTGCTTGAACTTAGGTACTTACCATAAACAATAATATTTTGATCAATATTGAAGATGCATTACTTGATATCACAAAAAAATCTCTTGTTGTTTTCAATTAGCCGCCACGAGCGAACTCAGCGCTATCTACATTATCTTTGCATTGCCAACGCCTTTGTTATTAGTAAGATCTTTAATGTAGATTGGCAAGTATGACCCTTTCTCTCGTTATGATAATCTAGCTAAACTTAGAACTGTCAAAGATTCAGATAAATTAAGACTTATTTTAAAAAACATTAACCATTTAATAATGTTTATTTCAAACCTACATTTTAAGGCGCATTGTAAATTCTTTTTCCTAATAGTCAAGTGATATGGCTGTCTTTATTGCAGTCATATCAAAAGAGTGAGATGCACTGCCCTTAGATTAACATTTAAAATGTGTAGTTTAAAATCGGGCCGATTAGCTTCAGGTCCAATCTTAATTAAGATTAGACTTACTTCAACAGTCACAGGTTCCATTTCTTGTTCAATCAATGGTTCTATGAACTCCAACGGAGAAAGAGGCTGTATATTTAATCTGAAAAGAAAAATATTATTAAAACTATTGACTAAACGATCACGGTCATCACCCCTGGCAACTGATGAGCTGTACATTACCATCATCAGGATAAGTCCCCCAGCTAGAACCTTTTAATGAGCTTTGATGTCTTCAAGTACCACAGGATCCATAAACACAGCACTACAAAATTATCTATCTGCGATTTTCTGGTAGGTTAATATTAATGATAACTTAATTCAATTAAATACGCATAAATTCGAGTAGAAATACTGATGGTGATCCTGAACTTTAATGGCATAATATCTGCTAATTTAGGAGCGCATTTGAGTTTCGATTAAAAAACAACTTTTGTCATTTCAATATCAAAAGTTCAATCAAAGTTATAGATCGATGGATCAAATTTGGTAACTCTAACGTTCTTCGTCATGAATATTAAGCTGTTGGTCCCAATTATTGCGGCAGCCATTGTGCATGCCGCATTGGGCCAGAGTGGTCGTGGTAACTCCTCATATTTTATCCCATGTAGGAAGGCGTGTGAATATCTGTGTTTTTGTGGTTGTGGGGTTGGTGTGTGACCATCGTATACCTAACGATTCTCTCTGGATTCATAATGGTGTTATAAAGTTCGATGACGAAGCCAATCCCATAGCCCTGAAGAAGTTGTGCCAAAACATACACATTGTAGTCTCGCGGCATACTCCTGATGCTGTAAAAATAAAATAGATTCATATATATTAATCTCTGTGGGGACTGGGTGTTGACGAGGATTCGGTCTTACTCCTCGCCATCAGATGTGAAGAAGTATTGAGCAATTATGTATGGTAAAATAATGACAAATACATCAAGAAAATAATAGTAGACGTAATTGTTAATTACGGCCATCAACAATATAAAGCCCGTTTCCTCAGTACTCAAATCTGTCTTAATTTGTGAAGTGCCAACGTTATCAGACACAACAGACATTATTTGTTGAGAAGCTTTCGGTAGACCTGTAAGAAGCAAAGGACTACAAACTACAAACAAATGATAAAAGTCTTCAAAGCGCACTACAGAACGCCTTTTTGCATTTGCCGAGGTTCAAGAATGATTGTTATCGCTATCGCAATTACAAGGATAGCACAATATACGCTGAAGTCAGCCAGTACCGTAGTACATCATATTTTTGAGAATATAAATATGTATTTCTTCCCTCAGAGTTTCTCCTAGTAGTGACTTGCCCACAGCCGACGCCACATTATTCGCTACTTCTACCTTCAGTAAAGCAGCTAAATCGGTTACTATTCTTGCTTTAAGAATCATATATTCTAGAGAATTCACTGAGGATCATAAAGTGTCAATGATACGAACGCACCTTTGAAGTTTCTGATAAAAGAACTGTTGAAGTGTCCCGTAATCTGTCCTAGGCACCAATATGATCTCACTGAAGTTTGAGACAAGAGGCCTGCATTTAGCTAGCCAAGGTTCAGAGCATGTAGCTGTAAATAAACAAACTGATTAGACCAGATTAGATTCGACAAGATAAAAGCGCGAAACTTTAATATAGAGTAAGGTCACAGGCTTTTGAGTAACGATGCTGCAAATTTGATGGCATTCATTGGATGGAATCAACTAAGTATCAAGCCAAGAATCGTATTCGTGGAGGAGCTATAGTCAACCAGTGGAATATTGTGGAAAAGATTGAATTTACACACAATGCTAATGAAGAGACTAGACGTGTCAACTGAAGTTTCACAGATTATTGGCATTATCTGCACAAACATATTAGACATAGTTTTTGAGCGTTTTAACGGGTGACATGAAATACACATGATACCGCCTTTACGACTAATGATACCGTTATATATACTTTGGAAGGTATGATAAGCCGCTGGTCCTGAATACAGTGGCATTCTCATTCATCCATCGAGCTGGATTAAGCCAGCGTGGTAGTTATAGTCCAATCTCCTCATCTTTCAATGTGTAGGAAGGTCTGTGGTCAGCATACGGACGTGTATGGGCTGTTGATGAAGATAAGATCAGCTAGAGCAGTGTGTCATGCTGCATTAGCTCTCTTCGCATGATACCTCTTGTTATCGCTAATTATGAGGTAGAACTGGAGCGTAATAATCTTTTCTACAATACAGGATTTCTTTTCATACCAATAAAAATTATTTTGTCATCACTGGATATAGCTCTCAACTGTTTGGGTAGTGATGACTTTATGTTATTTGCATGCAATTTCTTATCTTCCGGCCGCATCTGTAACAATTTGAAGGTTCGACAATCCGTCAAAGATTCCTTACAATTTTGACTGATTTGTAAAACAAAATAAAATATTGACGTGGCTTGCCTTTATTTCAATCGTCATATTACAACTACGAAAACCTAAAGCTAAAGAATAATGCAACATGGTATATAAGCTTACAAATTTGTTAAGCTTACAAAATTCAATAAAATTGGCTCATTTGTCCCTTTAAGGGTGATGGCATCCTTGAGCACATAAAATCAGGCGATGATCATGATAAATCATGCTTTAGTAGCTGAAAAAATACTTTGACATGTGATGCGTAGTGTGTTTGGAATTCTCCAGCTAAATGCGATTCGATTTCACAGATAGAATTCCACCCTAAATAGAAAGATAGATACAGTCTTTATTTTCATTTCTTCATTACACGCAAAATAGATCCAGATACATTGGTTAAAAGACAACCATTTTAAAATAGATGATATCAAAAATTATCTACCGAAAATGATTTAACCTAACCTATACCTAAATGATCTTCCGAAGGAACTAGATACCGAGTATAATCCTTTTTCGACAGCAATTATATATAAATAGCATAGAAAGTTCAGTATACAAAATTTGGTCTTAAAACGGGAGACATATCTCCATTTATCACAATACAAAGCACTTATTAAACCTTGGAGAATATCCACCGCAGAAACCCAAAACAGCTGGAGTTATTTAACTGCACCACTTTCCGCAAGGTGGAGAATCAATATGCCTGTTGCCAAGTTTGTGATACCGAAGTGTCGAAGTTATTTGATCTATTCCGTCTATGACTTGCAATACAGTTGAAGTATTCGCTCTAACTCTGACATAGTAAAAGACATATGAATCGCTCACCTTTTTTGCAAACACCCTTTCCACGTTTCTCAAATATATCACAGTAGGTTGAAAGACTTTGGCTGCTGCAAACACTTTAGATAGTAGTTTTGCTGGTTTTTTTATTTTCGCCCCAAACACTTCTGGCGATATGTCTATTTTAACAGCATCTGAAATAAAATCCTTATGATTCTTATTAAAGTACCAGAAAAGAATATATCTTTATTGTACATCAGCCAATTCAAGAAGAGAAATACACAAAAAAAAACTTTTTTGTATTAACTAATTTTGTACAAAATGCGACTTTATCGCTAAAAGCGAATCTCTTCCAGGTAACCTTAGGATGGACAGGATTAAAGATAAAGTAGTTGAGGGAAGTTGGCGACGTATAACGAATACATACATCATAAAAGTTATACAAATATTATATACATACATATGTACTTATTTAATGATAGCATATATACACTACATACATAATTATATAAATATATATCTACTAAAATACATATAATAACAGACTACTAAGGAGATGTAGTATCAGTACAATTCAAGTATCAACCAACAAATAGTGTTCAAACACAAGCTTTTTAAAACTGTTCAGTGACTGAGCTTGCCTTATGTGGACAGGTAAAGAGTTCCACAGTACAACAGCTTGTACCGAGAAGGATTTGTTGTAAAATACATAAAAAAACTATTTTGTGTGTGACAGAAAATCGATAAATTTGCGGCCAGACATACACCGACCATAGGTCACTTAAAGAATACTACGCCCTACGAGAATCGGTCAAAACCCGATGGGAAAAACAGCGCAGAAAATTTGTCGTGTTCTGAAAAACTTCAATACTGATTTGGTGTCAAGTCGACGCAAACGTTCACCGATTGCGCACATTGCTCACCGCATATATTTGAATTGGACCATTATACAAATTTAAACACTTAACTTATACCTACCTTTTGTAATGTACCTTTCTCCTGTATAACCTAAAATTTTGTTGTGCCCGACAGGGTCCATAGTGTCATTAATAGTCTTAAGATCTACATATTATGTAACTATGGAACGCAAAATAAAGAATTGAATTGAATTGATTACGTGACTGACACAATCAAGTGTGGTGTCGCGGTTGATATTTTACGTGAGCAGTGCGTCGGCGCATCCAACGTAAATTTTCTGCTACATCATGAAATCACAATCAATCATCAAATAAAGTTTATTTTCTATCAACACTAAATGGAATGTAAGAACAAATCACTAGCTGATATTTAAATAAAAATAAAATAAATAAAACTATAACACAATATGAGATACAAAGACAATGTTATAATGTTACATGTCTAATTAAGATTTGTAATTATTTCAATTGCAATTTTCAAGTGATCAACGTGATTTTGGATATCAATAACAGCTTAACAAAGAGTTTCCAAATAAAACGAATACCTACTCATAAACAATAATGCCATGTGGAATTTATTTATCATCGCTCGATTTAAACTATACTTGTATGAGCCAGTAGGAGCTAGTACAAAGTTATTTTTTTGTAGTTTATCAGCAAATACTCTGTAATCTTTTAATACACTTTAGATAACGAAATCGCTTTAGAATTCAATTTCCTTATCAGATCATATTGACGCCTCTGGTATTTTTTAATCTGTTAACAGGCAAACAACACACGGATTTGTCTGTTGATCTGTTTGACCATTGATCCGTACTTTTAGCATGTTACCTTTTTGGCTGTATTTAGCATACAGCAAAAAGGTACTTTTCTGGCAAAATAAAGATTTGACTTGTTAAAAGTTGATGTTTAAATAACCATTTTAATATATCGACCACCTGATGGTGTCAAATTTGATTGTTATGGTTTTTTCTAATGCGTATGTATAATCAAACATTAAAATTTATTATAGTTACTTTATTTATGTATAATATTTTTATGGTGTCAGGCATATGGTATAAAATTGTAGTCAAAAGAAAAATGTAAGCTAAGTCAGACCCCATGCGAGCGATAATAGTTTACTAATGTAGAGATGTATAGTTAATAAGCTCGTATTTTATATGATTACTATCAGAACAAAATACCTTTTGCTTTTTTTAATTGATATGATCATAACTGTCATTCATTCTGACGTTTAGATAATTTATCTCAAGTTAAAAATATAAAGTCATATTGTAGGGGTTGTAACTCCCTGACCTGGTGAATTGCTCGCGCAGAACCCAGGTTACCCCCGTGAAGAGCAATGGAGTTTTAGTGGGTATTCTCAGTGCCCCTCTATTGAGGTACTGAGTAAGCCCCACACACGCCCGTCGCTTAGCCAGTGGCGGGTAGGTCCGTAAATGGATTCCTCCTCGTAAAAAAAGGGGTTGTAACTCCCTACAGATTGAAATAATTATGTTGCTATGGGGGTTACTCCGAGGAGTGCTAAATAAAACCGACCCGTTAGAGTGCTGCTGTTACACTGATTTATTAAGTTATAAAAGTAATATGAAATAGTAAACTAATGCGCAAACGCAATTACTTTATTTGAATTGTCACAATTATATTTAATATGCTTAATTTTTACGTTGGCTCGTACACATGCTTTACTATTTTACCGTTTATTCTTTCTTCTGAGATTTACTTGAGTTTGCCAATAAAAAAATTTCGTTCCTAAGTCATCATCGTTCCTATATATATGTAATCTGTCTATATATCCGCAAGCTTCGCATTATTAATTGAACTAGTTGTTGTTATTTTAAAAATCTATTTACTAGTTGAAATATCAAATTTATCTACTTATCTTGAGGGTAATGGAAAATTTACAAATATTTCCATATCGTTGAAATCTGTATAACTTATTATAATTTTAATGCGACACAAATCTATAATTTACTGATATACTTAATTAAAGTGCGATTGTTATCAAGGGTGAAAATACTTTAAAGTAATTACTATCATTAATTAAATCTGATTCGCATGAACTCTGCAAAATATTGATAAGTCTGATATTGAAATATTTGAAATCTGCATAAGAAAAAAAGATATTGAATCATGAAAACACATTGGAAGCAATATTGCTAATTTATATATTTCGGAGCAATTTGATCATATTGAAAAGAAGAGAATCTATTTTTTTCAAGCTTAATCTAACTTGCTACATTAATATGTATATTAGGGTCAAATATTGAAACTGAAGTTTTAGCAAGTTATCTTTTAAAACATTTTTTATTTAAATCCAATTGATTATAACGTTCGATGAGATAATTTTTAAATAGTGGCCCCCAAATAGAATTAATTATCTCCCTTTTATTATTTTTAGTGGACTTGGTTAGGTTAGTGTGTCGCTCTATTAAAAAAAACATCTTTTTTAAATTTGTTCTAAATTATGAAATTCATCACTTACTAAGCTCTCCAGCAACAGCGTCAACCAAGAACGACTTCCCATTTCTCGGTGGTCCAAGCAACATTACCGACTTCCTTCTAGTCGCTCCAGGGTCGATCCCGATCCCATAAACACAGGAGAATATGAGCCGTCGCTTCACGTCTCCATACCCAGGGAGGGGAAACCTAGAAATATTTTTAGAAAAATATTTTTTCTGTTGTTGTTCACAACAGAGTTTGTTCAACTACCCAACGAATTGAAATATCCGAACTTCATAAAGCGAAGTGCTTCGAAAAGATCTCGAAGAAGAAAATCTCGTGTGTCATCCATACGAACTCCAATCATCATCAGCTCACAGCTGAACATAAGCCTACTGATTTAACTGGAGGTAGTCTGGTGAATTGTTTCGGAAGAATCAAGTTCATCCCCCCGAGGAGCCGTAAAGTTTCCTCAGATAATGACTAGATATTCTCAGTGCTGCCATGGTCCTTTCCTACTCAGGACCACATGTGCTGGTCTACAGTCTACCGTCTCCACGTCTACTTTATTCCTTCGTTTATCGCACAAGCACAGCATGAAATTCGTTACCGACACACGTATTCCCTTTTTCATATAACATGGGTTCCTAAAAGAGAGGCGAGAAGAGAGCCTTTTTGGGCCGGCAAGGTGAATGGGGTTAGATTAGCCTATCGCAAGTTGTACTAGCTTTCTTCACATATGGACCCTTTCTACTGTTTACCATCAGGTGGCGTCGAGTCATGTTCTGTGCTTTTAATTTAAAAAAAACATGAATCCGTATGAATAACAGGAAATCCAGAAACTTACGTCGCGTTGGGGTCACTGATATTTAAATCATAAGCGGCGTAGTTGGAATCTCCAAGAATATCCTTCAATTTTGCTTTAGGTTTCGTTATAATTCCAAGGTCGAACAAAGGCTGAAAAAAGATTTCATAATTAATTAGTTATTAGTTAAAATCTTAAGAACGCGATCCCAATTTAATAAAAAAAAGTATTGTTGCTATATTATTATTAAAATATTTTCTTACAATCAATAATAATGTCAATAATAATGAGACTAAGAAAAACAAACTTTATCTAAAAACTATAGGCTATAGGAGTTTTTGGGGCGTAATGGCGGGGTCGGTTCGGTGCTGTATATTTTATTTCATATATTATGTTGTAGTGTTGTTTTTGCCATGAAATTGGTGTAGTTTTATGATAAAAAGGATCGTAAAATCGTGAATCATTCAGCAATATGGAATATATCATTCAGCGTTATTAAGTGACTTACGTAAGATTTTTCAGTGTTGCATTTCCATTCATTCATATGTAGGTTCAATTCAATGCAAGTTCATTTATTTAGCAACATTTTATGATTTCATTCTCATTTACTTATCATTTCATCGTAATCATTGAGTAGCTAAAGATTTATATGGTCTAGTGTTATCGTGATGAAAGACCACACCCTTTCTATTAATCAATGCCGCCAGCACGCGTAGTCTTTAGATGGAAAGGCGAAGGAGGGATAAGGTAGACAAGCTCCTCAGAACAGTCCGTGGTATAGACCGTAGAACGCACTAAGTGATGCAATATCGCGACGCAACTGCAGAGGCAAGTTACCATCTAGTAACCTCTGTGTTGCCGATAACGTGGATCTTGCGACGTTGCAACCTATCCAAAGCATGATGTAGGTACTTGATGGAGCTATCCCAGAGGTGCGAACAATACTCTAAAATAGAATCTTCAGAATTTATTTGGCAAAAGAGTTAAAGTGTGTTAAGTTGCTTTAAATAATATGTAAGGCGTTCGCGACTTATGATGTAGTGTGTGACGCGATCGTTTTGCTTACCTATGCTTTAAAGTGTAGGTAAGCAGAATGTGAAGGATCAACTTACACATTATTGTATTTTTATTATTGACTGTGGATTTTGACATTTTCAAAAAGTTTAACTGTCATTTCAAGAAGTTTAAAAAAGTGATTAAGGTACAATTTAGTGGATATCCCATATCGAGTAATAATATATTATCTCTTTACTTATTAATTTGTACGTATAGCTTAAGGTTTTTACCGTAAAATGTTTAAAAAAACGACTTCGAAATACAAAAAAACTTAAAATAAAATTAGTTTTGCTAATTACTTTTCAGAATCGTTAAAATTAAGTAACAGTTTTTTGTTTTACAATTTTCAGTTTCTAAAAATTGTAAGGTTGTTCTTGCGATTTCCCTGGGATTACATAATCAGATCCTGACTTGGTGATAATAGGATTACCTCAGGAGTATACTCTATAGTATAAGAAAATAATTTTGAAAATCAGTGACAAAACGCTGAAAATATTCCTTACAATTTAATTAGAGCAATGGCATAAAATTACCTTATTTTTTAATAGAATTTCAAAAGAAACTCTCACCTCAAACTCTTTTAACAGAGAATTGTCTACATTCAATATCTTCGGCATCAGCACTGGTTTCGGTTTTTCCCTCGGTCTCATTTTCGGGTATTTCTTGCCGATTCGCTTGTACATCAGCTGCTGTACTTTAATTAAAAGTTTCAGTTCCAGTCTGTGGAATAAGCAAAAAATAGTACTGACAATTTCAGACGGTTGCTTGGTTAACTAAACGTTTAATTCGATTCGTTTAAAATTAATATTGCTTTTTTTAAAATGTCCACGCCTCCTCATTTCGTCATAATACTAAAGTAACTTAGCATGAGAAACTCATTTAAGTCTTTCAAGGAAAATGCATTAAAACCATCTAAAAATATTATTATTATAAACGATTTCAAACATAACGTTGTAACGATGTGGCCTCCTTCAGTCCATTGATTTAAAAGTGCTGGCTGTTTTTATTCGAACAAACATTTAAAAGTATTACATGTCAAAATTGTCATTTTCTAAATTTATTATTTAATATTATAATTTTCGTTCGGAAGCTCTTTTATTTCTATGTATCTATTGCTTCCCATATTTTAAAGGAACCCATAGTTTGGGTTCCTTCTTCCTTGTACTTTAAGTTATATCACTGGAATAAATGCATTGCAAGTAAATTGACCTATGTTTTAATATGTAATTTAATATGTATGTATATTTTAATATGTAATTGAGCTATATTTTACTAAACGCATAAATTACAAGAATATTATTAATTTTTTATGTGCCCATAAATTAGCCATTTCCTTGTCTATGACGTCACATGCAAGGACCTTTTTCTAATGAGCCATAACAGCAAGTTCCTCTAATATATCTATATAGCTATCTCGGAAACTGATTGCAGATTTACGGTTGCTTCTGAATTATTATTTTTATTAATAACATATATATCGATTATCGTGTGGTTTGTTTTAGCACTGTATTGTTTAAATTTAATTCAAAATCAACAATTTTATTTATTTATTTATCTGTTCGATAGATATGGTTTATGAGCCCATAATCATATAGCTCTAGTCTATCTGTTGTGCCAGCATCGCTACCTTTAAAGCTACAGATCTCAAATAATTTGGCAAATACTGTTGAGAGTCCTGAATATCGTTTCTACCCTCACCTCATCAGCTCATCCACGTACTTCCTGCAGTCTTTATGTATCTCAGTCATCAGATCTTCTGTTAGTATCTGCTGCATAAACCCGTAGATCACTTCTGTACTCTTTCGTGGAAGTTTATCGAAGACCGACCATGCTGACCGGTATTTTTGAAATGCCTTGAAAATAATCTGTACTTGTTTTTAGATAGAAAATGTCAAAGTAACGTGTGACTTATGTCAGTTGAACGTGTTTGTATGAATATTACAAGGTTCCTAGATTTCGCTACATAACTGTACAATGATTAAAGGTATATTTTATTTTATTTATTTATTTATTTGGTTTACCAGTAATTGTTCCACTGATTAATGTATACGCATACAAAATAAAATATATAACTTATAGCTAAGTGTACATATAAAGATAACATAAGATTTGCCAAAATTCTATGGTCGTACTTTTTAAAATAGTATCAAAATGATATGAAGCTAAAACAATAAGCTAAGAAATCCTTAAATCAAACAAAACTGTAAATGATTTGGGGCACAAGTCGTGCAGTGTCATGATAACTGACGGGCTGAGGGGCAGGTAGGGTTAGCTACTCAGAAGGGCACTCCCAGGTTCAAGTTCAAGCATAAGTATGAGTGATAAACACATATTATCGGGTCATAGTCGTTTACATATTTTTCTATGTGCCTTTAATGAATAATTTTTAATATAAAAATGCAAATAATTTTGAATTTGACTTCCGCTGTCTAGTACACGTTTACTTTGGTACTAGATGATAGGTGTGAATGTAAGAAATTCATATTAAATATAATATTTCATGGAATAGGATCTCAATCATCAACAGCATAAACATTAGATGTTGCGACAATAAGTGCCGCTGTTACAACAAGTGATTTATTTACACGTTTAAAAGACGAAATGAAAAAAATAATAATAACATATGTTCTGTGCTTTGGAAGGTATTTTAAGCCCACTCTACTAAACAACCCGCATTGCCACAACGTAGTGATATTATGGCCTATACTTCTCAAGTGTTTCTCTCTTGTGGAAAGGTCTGTGCACAACAGTGAGTGTAAATAGGCGTAGATGATGATGATGCTATCCTACTCTCACATTACTTTAGGGGAAAACAATCCAACCATAAAGTTTAGATAGCTTTATAGAACATAAAGGCAGTTTTAGAAATAATGGACCATACACATCTGTCTAAATGTCACGTGTAGCTGTCTCTTTTGTTTTCGTATTGAGAGACAAAGATATAATGCAATTTTAATCAAAGTGTAATATTAGGCTTTAACAGAAAAAAAAACAATAATAGATCTTTGCTACTTAGAGAAATAGTAAATTTATCAACGAATTTTTGCGATTTTGTGCATTTGATAGGGCATACGTGCACAGGTATAGTTATTTAAGTTATATGCTTATTAAATTAACGCTCAATTTGCAATGTCTTACCGAACATCGTTTAATTAAGCAATCCCCATACCATGCATACTTATAATTTGACTATATCTGGGAATATATACCACTAACGTCCGTACTAGACGCCAGCCGTTATTTACTGGCCGCGTTCGTTCTAATTGTGTTAGCCATTCTATTTGGCACAGATTATTCTTTTAAACTCGCAATCGATTTATAAGGCGACTTGAGTCTGCTGCCTACATTTAAGACTCAATTAACAGAGCTACCCACACAACCCACACTCTCCCGTCTCATACACTCACATAACCACATACACATTTCTACTCTTATATGTACTAGAAATTAATCCAATTGTATTTTTGAATATCTGCCTCAACAAATTTTCTTATTTAATTTGACAAACTTTACAATTAGCTGTTCAAGATTTATATAAAATTATTGTGATGTTGAATTATATACTGTAATGTTTGCTTTCAAATAAAAATAAATAAATAATTCCACTCACATCTATTAAGCCCTGCTTAACTTCTGATTTCTGCACCTGGTACCCAGGGTCAGAGAGCGGGTTGCATCTGAGCTTCATCATTACCTCAGCATCTTTCTTCTTCTGTTCTTTCTCTAATTGCATCTTGATTTCAGCTTCCATTTTAAGTTGGATCGCTTCTTGTTTCAACTGAATGTAGAAGAAAACAGCGTACGCTGAATTAGTTCGGCCATTTTCGATTGTGGGAGGATTGTGATCAAATGCTTCGAAAACACAAAGATCGCAATGGTTGATGCTTGGAAGCGTCAATTGAAATTTTTGTCACGCCTTCGTGCTTCGAAATGTCTGAGGAAGAGGGACTTATATAAACTGACTAGTAGACCCGGTGTAATTTGCAATATTCAAACTCTGTCACTAGCGCTATCTATCAAAAGTTATCCGCATTAAAACATGACAATTTTGAATAGCACGTCAGTTAACAGATTTTCCATACAAATGAAAACTTTATCTTTTGTTAACAATAATCCCAATTGTTTTATATTTTTAAACCTTCCTTAAATAAACCGATCAAAACAGTGAAAATTATTCGAATTGTTCAAGCCTTTCTAGAGATTTAGCTAGATTTAGATCTTTTATTTAGATCTTTATAGAGATTGTTAGTCTTGACTAGCAAACATCAATTCATTTATAAGAAGAAGACGTTGAAGAATTGTAGCAGATGTTTGATGAAGACCTTTACTACATCAGTCAAGGACGTTCGTATATTCATTTATTTATTACTGTATACAAAAATGGTAAAATAGACACTTACATTCAAACAATTGAGTACAATGGTATTAATTTTAACGAAATTTCTACCAGCAGACCTGCGGTAGGAATATGTGAAAAAAATAGTGGGCGCAGTGTGCATGCAATTTACTACTTATGCTAGAATTTAACAATTACTATAAATACTAAATTAACAGTAAAGATACTAGTACTTACATATAAATAAGACTCTGGCCTAGACGAACTACAGTTTCTTTCCACAAAAATCTAATCTTATTTATATATTTCTAATAATTTAATACCTACTATCTGTATTACTCATACTTGCTCCTTGGTTTTTCCTTTCGTTGCAGCCAAATACTTCTCGTCAGCTGCTATCTGCTCTTCTATTGTTGGATAATCTCCTCTGACTACAATCATTGATCCGCCTTCTAACTCGTATGGGAATTCAGGAAAAAATCCATATCCGTGATACCTAGAATTCAGGCACATCGAGTTGAGGCAGATGAGTCCATTGAAAGTCTGAGAAGAGAAGAATTTAACCCCACCATATAGTCTATTACCAAAAACATAAGTGATACTGATAGGGTTCCCTGTCAATATAAAGTCAGAGCACCAGTTGCTACAACAACGCTGATCTGCTGCAAATACCAGTAAGAGAAGTATCTTAAAAAAATTACGTACCTTTTGTGGAACGTCATTTTGGAAATTACAAAGATTACATGAAAATGGAGGTGCGTTTCATTGTTTCCATAAAATACAACGACGGTGACGACATAGACGTTGTGGCGTCAATAACCTCGCTTTGGATGTGACATTCGTCATTAATAAATCACATATTGGTTACATATTAACACTAACTATCTAAGTAATCTTTAAGCACCATGAAATGACAAGTAATGCAGAATGACGTTAGAACGTTGTCTGTTTTGGTGTTGATAAATAAAAACAGTGTTTGATAATATTTGTCTTTTTTATTTAACTGCGTAATACCAGGACTGAAAGCAACGTAACATGTTTACAGTCTGACAAACTTAGCTTTTCTTTTATATATTTCAATCTTCTATATATAAAATATACGTATTGCTTTAACGTAGGATTTTAACCTCCTCTGAAGCCCTACTTTCAAGGTTCTTAAGTCGTGGTGGGTGTTTTATTAGTCCACATGGTTAGCTACCACTATCTTAGCTAAAGCCGCCGCTATATTTTGATTATTAACGATGATAATGGACAGACTTTAGTATTTTTAATTTATTTATCATTACTTTCAGAGCGCACAAACTACTTGCATATAACAATGTAACATTGAGAGAGAGGGTTGCCAACCTACAAATTAATATGAATCCATACAATTACAACAAAATTATTAAAATTCAATGTTGCTATTTTTCAAAACCATTACAACATTTTTGTCAACCGGCATTTATGATAAGAAAACCGCTGTGGTTGAGTAATCTGGATGTATCTCGCTTCTATCTTTGACTTTACCATTACGTACCATAAGGTGAGTCTTATGGTACGTAATGATCAGAACAAGGGTTACATCATCATCATTACATTAGTCTATAATGTGCTCTGCTATCAAAGGTCTATGCCATACATTTCCAATCCGTTCTACAGCAACTATTGGTTCCTCGTGACCCTTCCCGCATATTCTTAAATAACCTTTAAGAACAACAAGAAATATCTTACCATTCCTTAAACCATTCCCTGATCTCATCAGTGATGTCATCAATTTGATCTTCTTTCTTAAATACAAGCAGTCTTACTTTCTCCTTCTCCAATTCCTCTAAGAATATCTCTTGAAGTTTTGACCTGGTTCTACGCCGGGTTTCATAGATCTGAAAAGAAAGACTTCGCTGATTTTTTTCCATTCTTCTCAAGCCTGACACAGCCAGAATTAGTAAAATAGTAAGACTTGTAAAGGACAGTCGTCCTTTAGGACACCTTCCTCGTCCTTTTTTGCGATGTGAAACTTGGTCGTAGTGACTGCTGTAACCCCTGACCATCTTAGAATGTGTATATTTTTGTAGTCTTACATGCATGTAAAAAGGTGATAACAGTTTTATACGCTTGTGTTTTTTTGAAATAGTCCGGACATAATGAACCGTTGCAAAATTTATTTCATAAGAACTGTAACAATAACAAAACTGTATATCTCGTTGCAAAAACAAGTGTTGATAATTAAAAAGTTAATTATTTTTTTCTGAAATATTTCAAAAAAGAAATTTGTTAAATAAATTTTATACGACAAGTCGAACTATTTTCTTTCTATTGATATATTATTCAGGATGTATAGATACATCAGGAGGAATTTATTACGAAAATGCCTATTAACTATTTGAAATATTGAACATTACTACTCTATTCCCCGGAGCAGACAGGCGGCAACTTCGCCTAACTAAACATCGCAGCACATTTTTAGTGTTGAGAATTTGCGGTAAGTAAAATCACTAGAGCTGAAAGTCTGATTGTAATTCATGATAAAAAAGGTTATGTCGCCGATGCTGCCAGCGTATCTCGTCCTCCACATCTTCATAAGATAAGTCATGAAGATTTCAATAAAGATGGCTTTAAAAAAGTTAAAACTAGACACTTTATGGACATACAACAGATAAAAATACACATTGAAATAACAGAACTGACATAATATCGTCTAACAACTAGATCCTCGTCAATGTATACACAATTAATTGCTGTTAATTAATTACACTAAATCTCCAAAATGACTTAACCGATTGGAATAATTCCTTTTCAGGTTTAATCAGAAAACATAGGTGGTTTAAAAATTTAAAATTATATTTAAGATTCTATAGGTATTCGAAAAAAAAAATTATCCACTCTGGAAACTCGTCTTACTAACGAGGTGTCTGCAACTGCCCGAAACTTCCATCGCGACTTCTGATTACTTTTGATAGATGGCGTTAGTGGCAGGTTGTAGATGAGATTTCATCGGCTTAACTGATAAAAAAACTTAAAAAATAAATAAAGGAATACCAATTTACTTTGTTATTCTCTTCTTCATAATTCAATGTTACTCTAAATGGATTGGGAATTAAGTTTAAAAGCAAATCTCTTTTAGTGTCCAACACACGCTGTCTTTTAATCCGCATAAACTTCCTGAAAACAAAACAAAAAATAATGTAGCTTACGTTCTTGCATCAATAATATTATTAATCTTGTAAAATCTGAGAGCCTTTTATAGAGCAGTAATATTGGAATATAAGTTGGTTTGAAATTAACTGGGTGGGGTCTGGTGATTTATTTTAGCAGAACCTATATCACTCCCGCAAAAGGCAATGGAGTCCTCGAAGTTATGCGTGTTCCCAGTACCACTTTGACTAGGAAGAGGACCAGCCCCACACAAGCCCAGGAAGGTCTGTAAGAGGGGTCCTCCTAAGTGTTTTTTTTTAATATAAAGCACAGCAATTGACTTAACACCACCTGATGATAAGCAGTAAAAGAGTCCAAATGTGAGGATAGCTAGTGAAGCATGCGACATACTGCCCTAGCCACCGTCACCTTGCCGGACCGAAACGTGCTTTTTGCAGTAGTTTATTGTATAAACTAGAATATTATAACCTGTAGGATATTTGTATCAACTTAGCCGCCTTCTCCTTTAGTTCCAAGGGCGCTTCCTTTACTTTTCCAGAGACATGCATTCTTCTTATTTTGCATTTCGCTTTGAAATCTTTGACGAAGTATTTTCTGCAATGGTTTGGTTAGAAAAACTTATAAAAGCGTCAGATTTTTATGGGTTGATAACAGATGGGTTAGATAACAGATCAATATCTGCCGCCCGTTGTAGTTAAGAAACTATGTTAAAGGTCGCAGTGATTTACCCAAATAATGATTCACAGTCTTATATAATGAGAATAAAAAGAATAAAAATAAAAATTAGTTTTAAAATGCAGGTAAGAGTAAATTTTACTGATTGATTTTGTTTGATGTGTTCTAGTATGGTAGCTTGTATCAATGTCTTTTAAGTAAATGCTAGTCCCACGAGTTGTCTTTTATCAAAGTCAGAATTGTGTTTTTCGTCAACAGACAACAGAATCTCTGTTGTAGAGTATTGGAAACTAGTGGATTTACCAGCTGTATGTAACTACGATCAAAACGTTTAATATCTTACCTTCAGATGCCCAATCAGATAGATTGAAGAAAACAAACTCTACAGTTGAAGAACTAAAAGGAAATAGGAAATTATTCTACTTTATAATTAATTACCTAAATCTCTCATGTCGTTGTATGATACAAGCTTGAATAAATTCCTCGGAGATAACTGTATGAACACTTTCAGGTTCTGAATCTGAAACAGGAATTTTTAAGAAGACTTGTAAACTTTAAATTTTCAATTTTAAGCTGTAATTGACTTGTTAAAACTCAAATTCATAGTAAATTTGTAGTGCATGGATCAGATTTTTAAGAATTCAGTCCGATTATTTGATTTACCAACAGATAAATGTTTTTATTAGACATGCGAATATGTCCACATTCCTTCAACAGCTTTCCATGTGGTTGCTCGCACGCGCATGCGTATTCACCCCCTCAATAAAGAATTTCTTAATTAGGAAGGGCTGGCAGTGGAATGTGGAATAAGCTGTTGTTGACCAATAAATCTGATACCAAGTGTCCATTACCAGTTGCATCTTCTTCCCCAGAAGACTCTTCGGGACTTTGTGTTATTTCGTTATTTGATGTTGCAAGTGATTTGGATGGGATTGCCTATTAAAATAAATTATTTTAATTAAAAATATACTGATATTTAGTGCTATATACACTCGTCAATTTAAACTACGAAAAAAATCGCCTTTCGGCGTGATTGATGGTTTTACTTGGATTCATTAAAAAATAAATGTTTGATACGGAAAACGAATAAACTTTCCCCATGGTTCGTCACTGGATGGGTCAATCAAAATATCTTATCCCAGTTTCGGAAGGCCAGGGCCCGGTTGTTAGGGCAACCGCTTACACACACTAAGCCACTTTTAGCATACGTATATAGTCTGTCGATAATGATGATGCTGATTACCAGCGTTACGGTCACGCTTATAACGTACCAACCGGTAAAAAATACTGAAGGCAGGTCAAGCCGATGGTACCAGTAGTTATGTCTACCTTTTTTACTCACTTATATGGCTAACATGTTAGTGATATGATCCGAAGTCTTCATGTGCTTTAAAGGCGATAGGAAGAATAAAGGCTGTTGAAGATGACACGCATTTAAACATATATGTATTTAACTTTTTGGCTTGATGCCAGTATAAAAGTAATTAAATAATTTAAACAAATTTTGCATATTTTTATATAAAATCAATTATTCTATGCCTTCATAATTGTACCAGATCAGCCTACGATATATACGATACTGATTATTACGAGATACTATTGCGCCAATTGTTTCCAAAGGAAATGGTTCTCCACCTTTATCTCTTGCCATTGCCATGGCTATAAGTAGATACTCAATGTCTATATTTTTAATTGTGTGTGTGTCAGAAGAACAGAATATAGCAGAACTGCTCTAACATATAATTACTAAGTACACCTGCCTATTGAACCTTACTCGCAATAAATAAAACTTTATATTGTTCAAATTCCATTATTTATGAATAAATACAATACCTTTTTTGGTGGACCATTCTTCCTCTTCTCAGCTTCAGACCACATTCTTTGCAAAAGTTTTTCACTTGACTGCGCTCTACATTCTAGAGGGTAGTGATATGGTACAACTATCTGAAAAAAGTTCTTAACGTCTATACTGTTAAAGCAAAAAGGACTAAATTATCGCAATGATTAATCGTAAAAAATAAAATATGGCAATGAATTGAGGTTGAAAATATAGTTAAGTTCGTAACACAGTACCTGTATCTGGTCAGGAGTCAGTTTGGTTTGAATCAAACCTCCATCTACATAAATGTAGTCATTCACAATAAGATTCACTATTTCATTACGCAATTCTGATATTCTGGAACAATTTGAACCGATCCTTGATTGAATATGTATTTATTATTATAAACTTTCTTAATATATAAACCATTGGATTGAGATTTAATAGCTACCGTCCGGTTTTATATTAATACATTTTAAAGATAAATTAGTAGAGTACCCTGTGGTACTCTTTAATTCAATCATTATTGTATACGATTAATAAGGCATGCGTTCTGCTGTACTCCCATGTATATTAAATTATATTTTTAAATATAACTTAATGAATATATGAATATTTTAAAGGACTTTAAGTACAAAATGTTATCTAGAAGCAAGTCTAGAAGATGCTATTAACAAATGACCCGGTAGCGGAGTGGTCAATCATGTTTTTTCTTCTTATCATGTTGTTAATATATTGAGTCGACAAGAGGAGTACAAAACATTTTTCTGAAAAGAGGACAATGTTGAAAATAGGTCATATTACAATAAATTGGGAACGTCAACAATAATTGGTGTGCTGGCCGTTTTTATGCGAAAAATACAGAAGCTCTATCGCCGATGGCATTAGTTATATATCGACTCATATGTCGTGATCATAAACTTATCAAGACTTCTGGAGGGTATGCGGTAGCTTATTCCTGTGAGGTTTAGTTACCGTGTCGTGATCATAAACCTTATCAAGAATTCTGAAGGGTATGCGGTAGCTTATTCCTGTGAGGTGAACTGTATTTGATCTTGTTAGCTCTTCCTTATTTCTGAGAGCACTATAAGCTATAGGTCACGATTGCTACATCGACCCCATTCACCCACCAACCCACATTGGGTGTACACGAAGAGTTTATGTCCCAAACTACTATACCCGAAAAACTATGCTCACTAGTTCACTCTATCGAAGGCTTTGGAAAAGTCAAAACAATCATAATACATACCGTTTGATAATAACACTTATAATTTCCGTAAAATAAGAAGCTTTTTGCAACTGAACATTGTTTAGATAGGCATCGTATAATTTATTGAGTATATTACAATATTGACCATACATTCTACCCAAAACTTCAGCGGGAATATGGCGTTCTTTGAGTCGGAAGCCCTTTGCTGCTCTAGCCTGTTTGACAAAAATTTAAGCTCTGTTAAGATGTTTGAGATTAAATACACATCATGTGGTCACACTATCTTTTATATTGCTTGCAAAGAAAATCTGTTAGCGTACATATAATCGTTTGTCTAGGTGTCATTTCTATAAAATACTTACGAGATACTAAAGTTGATCATTGTAACTTCAAAAAATTAATGAACTCATAAGAAAAATAATCTTATGACTACTCAATACAAAATGAGCGAGAATATATAAAAGAAATATAGAAATATCAAAGAATACAAGAGTATGTGTTATTTGTTTGTTGAATTATAGAAAGTATTATAATTGATTGGCAATTACTATTTTCTTAAATAATGCTTTCATCAGAATTAATATAGCTGTCAGCGTTAACAGGTCAATCAAAGTTTAACTGCGGAAGTGATCTAGTAGATGAGATCACCTCCTTTATATCTGCTGGTCCACAGTTTGATTCCCAGTGGGCATGTATAAATTTGCACACTGGGTTGTGGTAGGGCTTTTTCTAAGAATACCTGGCAAGCGACCACTATCTTACGTAAGTCCGTCACAGAACACTAACTACTCTGTCTATGTCATAAAATATTTTAAATTACTTTATTAATTTAAAGATATAAAATTATATCGGTTTATTGCTCTTAGCGATTGTACATTCGAATGTGCATTCTACCATTAATATAAATACTGCTTTTTATTATATTTACAATAAAGTATTATTTTATTCTATAATAAATCGTAGAGACAGTTTCCTAGTTGTAATTCCAAAAGAGACAAATCCGGGAAATATTTTTTAAAGTAGAATCAAAGAAAAAAACTAAAAAGAACAAAAAAGAATCAAAAAGAACAAGAAGATCAAAGAAGATAAAAGTATAAAAAAAGAAAAAGAAAAGAAAATATATAACCATATATGTAGAATGACATTCAAAGTAGATAAAAGCATGTAGAAAATAAAAAATTTAAAGAAATTTTAGATTTCTTGTAATATACGAATCAAACGTAGATTTTTATACACTACCTCGCTTACTTCTACAATCTATAATCAACCTTAATGTCAGTATTCTACCTGTAAGTCGACATCAAAATCGACAAGATCCTGAGCTTCTTTCAATACCTTCAACCATTTATAATGAGCATCCAGAACAACTGGGAAATTGGACTGTATCTCTGCTATAGGCATTGCTTCATTTAATCGATTTGCGTCTCTGTCTTTTGGAGATACTTATATTACTTAAAAAATCTTTTCACTTATTCCAAACTTAAACTATACTATATTGTCGCATATCTGTGAGAAGACTTCAAGTTAATATTTTACTGTAGTATATAAATTCTTTGACAAAACCTGCATCGGCTCTTTATTTATATTACTCAAAGCATCAGCTATGAGATTATTTACCCTTATTATATTCTAAGACTTTTATATCGCATTGAAATTTGCACCGTTAGTTAAAGTTTGTGATCCATAATTCACCTCCAAAAATCATTATTGTATTTGTAATGTTTTATATTTAACACTTGTATTTGTATTTTAAACTTTCACAGTATTCGTAGTTGTACGTACTAGAATTTAGAAATAAATTTATTTAATTTCCCAAGTATTTAATTATTTACGAGAATTTTGGTATTCTTGACATCCTAATCATTATTGACGTTGATTATGACGTCAGATGTCATTTTCCTTGGCTGCTGTACAATAAAATATATATTCCATTCTATTTCTTCTATATTATATAGATATGATAAAAAATGAATTATTTTTGATAAAACCCATATAAAGTTGATCGTAGATTACTTTAATTACGTTAGTAATAAATATTTTATTAAAATTTATTTTGATAAGAGAAGAGTCTTAAGTTAAATTAATTTAGGAACTTCAATATCCCACCCACATGAGCCCAATGCCTCTGAATGGGTAGGGCAAGACTCTCTTAAAATACCCTCAGGACACGGTTGGAGCCTTCCCGTAGTCTATAAACCCTGGTGGTTTGTGCCCAAAACTGTGAAAAGTGCCCAAGTTAAGGTGTTACTCTTAACTAATGGGTGGCAATATACAATCGGTCTTTTATGTAGCAGTGACAAGTTAAAAGACTTCGACGTGTTTGTATTCTAGTTGCGTTGTTGTATTTTTGTGTGCAAAAGAGATTAACTGCATCGTATAAATTATATTAGATTCCTTGTCTGTTGTTTATTGAAGAGTTCCGTTCTCGACTTCTGATGATCTTCTATCGAGGATATGTATCTGGGATCGTCTTCTTAATATAACTTAGTTGAACACAAAAATAATTGTCAAAAAATCTGCTCAAATATAAGAGCTCCATTTCATTTCTCCGAAGGTCTCATCAAATCCAGACGCCATTACATATGGAACCAACCTGGTAGATCCCTCGTCTTCTAACCTCCTTTTTTATAAGTTGGTTAAAGTTATTTCTTAGCTATATTAACTATAACAGTCTTTTGTAAGCTTAACAATCTTCATTGAGATGATAACTCCTTTTGTTATCAAATTAAACCAATATTATCAACAAACATCAACAGAATAATATTTCGCAAACACAAGATAAATGCAATATGACTCAAAGGTACTAGAACTGTCTAGATTGTGATTGAAGTATTTTTAATGGTCGATTTTCAATAATATTTTCCAATTGAATGATATTTTTATTTGAAATACACAATAATGTCAGCTCACAATTGAGACAAGTGCAAAGACCTCTCAAACGATATCTATCCAGCCATTTAGACTACAGAGCGTGCCAAATAAATATGTATACATTCACTTAAAAAACATAACCCACTTTCTGGTAGAGTTGGGTAAAAATTATGATGAGTTTCCCTCCTAAAATTTCAACTTTTAGAAACCCCACATTTATAGAGCTGCGACATACTCCTGGAAACCCCTGATTATACGGTTTAACAGGTATAAACTTGTTACAATATCTACAAATTACTTCGGGAATGTTATTTTATACTTAAAAGGGTAGCTCTTGCCTTCATCTGACCTGATTGTAAGTGATAAGACTGAAGATGGAAGTGGGCTACACCCTAATTCTTCAAGCACAGAGGAACAGCTATCTTATCTTCGAGTGCAGGATAATAATAATATTACAGGACATAATAATGCTACTAAAATTATTTTTAATGTGAATTATTGTTGAAGTGATATTTTGGTGGCAACTAGCCAGTGGAACTTTGAAAAATCTCTGTTATTCTGTCGTGTCCTTTTAATTGTCTTTGTGTACATAAATTGTTAAATAAATAAAAAATAAAATGAGCAAAACATATCTGCCCCAACTGGGGTCTCAACCATTAGATCACAAAAGCAATGTTTGATGTGGGACAGTATAAGTGAACTTGCCTTTGCTGTTATTCATTTTTTCACTGCCTTTTCAACACCATGAACTGATGCTACTTCTGCTGAATTACTCAAAAGCTCTTTCTTAAAATCGAGCCGTTTAAGATCGAAACATTACGACCTTGGGATCTAGAAGAGCTCCTAAAGACTTTGTAGATCATTGGAACTAAGTGACAAGGCTGTCGTAATCTCGCACATTGAATCAGCCAATCACCGAGTTAATGCGGCCAGCCTTATTGGTATACCTGTCTCACAAGTTTTGCACATAATTATTATTTATAAGCTTATTTCTTTTTGCGTTATTTATAATTTAGCGTTCTTCATAGTATGTTCGTCCTATCTTATCTTGATGTCGGGCCAGGATTATTACTCCCGGTGCACGTCGACCCAATGGGATCTTTTGTGCTTCCCTAATCCTACTGACTGCTGTCCTGGAATACCTCCAAGATGTACCTACTAAGTACACTCGGAGACAGCAACCTTATATCTTCAGGACTGGGATAGCCCAGTCCAAAGAGACCCATTCTCTTCCTAGCAAGAGCATCACAATTACATAGGATGTGTTCCATTTGTTTGGTGTATGTTCGTCATATGTAAGAATACGATTTAAAACCCCCTGAATATTGTTTGAATTATGTAACGCAACTTTCGGAGCAGGTTTATTGGTAAAAGATTTGTTCTGTTACCTAAATTTTTTTTAAAAAGATATTGAACAGCTTTTGAACACTCATTTACTCATTAATGTATATCTTTAGAAACAAATAATAATTTAATAGTATTTAAGGAGACTGGGTACTCTGAATCGGGCCAATTACAAGGCATATAATTTCGATCAAGATATCTTCAAAGAAATTAATGCGAAACTAACTACAGATAATAAACTTATACACTGCGAAGTGTCAACAGCTATCATAAAATATTCTGAGACCTGCAATAAAGTCAAGGTGTAATGATTATAGCAATCTTAAGGTACACAAAGGTCGTAGCCTCATGCTATTTTTAGGAGACTCCTGACGGAGGTTACGATACCACTTCCGACTCTTCGGAGTAATGACCTATTTGTAGGAAAATTGGCATATTAATACAAAGTTGATGGATATAACATAGTACAATGAACTAGGAAGTAAACTAAATACAAACGCACAGAGCACGACTTGATTATCAATAACAAAATTTATCAGTGCTAAAAGTGCGCCACGCGCGATTCTTTTGTTATCTTCGGCTACCGTTCTAATTGATGAACTATATATTTTTATTAAAGCTCAAAGTTGACTTCTTATCTATAATTAAAAAATATTAATTTTATTAAGCTGAATAACAGGGTTTACCTAGAAAACTTACTGCGACACTAATTAGTAAAAGCTGCGTTTATGTTTTATGACTTCAAATAACTTACATGAAGGTCTGAATTTATGAAGAAAATGATCATATTAATTATTACAACACAAAGAATATTTGTAATGGTAATAATGCGAATTAACTCTGCGAAGATTAAAAGCGATATGCGTATACGAATTACCTTTTTCCTTTTACTATGACAATAATTTATATAGAAATGTTAATAACCATCATATATGCTGATAGACGCCCACAGCTGGGCATAGGTCTTCCAAAGAATCTTCATACCGATTGGTACTGCGCTGCCTGCATCCAGCGGCTTCGACTGACCTTTACTAGATGGTCGGCTCATTTCAAAACTGCGTTTCCTGGTACGCGGCCGCCACTCGAGGGTCTTTCCGTTCCTCCTGACAATGTGTCCTGCCCACTGTCACTTCAGCCTCATTTAATTTTTAAAACCTTCTCTTGTAAATATATCATGTATTAAACTCGAATTTAAAACATTATCTAAATTCTAAATTTATTTTCGTAGCAGAAATCATATGGCGATCGGTTTTAATTCTTAACTTATCTTAACAGCCCTCAATAATATCACATATATTGATCTGTTGCGAGTGCTGATCGACGGGGATGGCCCCACTAGCACACCAGACGCAAGCACCTATCAAAACTGATAAACTTAACCGATTGCAATTCAAAAAGTAAATATTTTGGTAGTTATTTCATGAATCACTCATTTGTTGACAATAAAACGAGACGGCTTATCAGTTAGCCGTGTACCCGTGTCGAGAAAATAAAGAACAATATATCGATAAGAAATAGGAAAAGATTACCGGACGTTCAACAAAGTAATAATTACTGCAGATATTTCTTACAACATTCCACACTTCTGACTGGATGACCACTAACAATAGGCCTGTTAAAAAGGCTTTAAATCAAAGGGAAGAATTGTAAAAGAATTGGGAGCCTTAAAAGTCAGACTATCTGAAAACGCAGTTTTGGTAGGCCCTCACAAAATACTCTGGTAGCCCACTAGACACCGCTGGACGCAGGCGGCGTAGTACTGAGTGGTTTGAAGATCCTTGGTGGCTTCTTCTGGTTGATAAATGAAGGAATACGCGAGGAGTTTATTGGTCACACACACCACAAGACTGCAACAGGAAATATATTGAGAAAAGCGAAGCGTTTAAGGACTTTAGGAAGAAAAACAAGAGAGAAATATTAAGGCAAGCTTGAAAAGTCGAAAACTCTTATTTTAGGTAAAAGGATTAGTTTTAGCTTTTAGCACAGTTATTATTTCATAGTATATTTCATATTGTTCTTTTGGAAAGAACGATGCGTAAATCATTTATTTATTTTAACAACAAAACACATTTCATTGTCTCTTTTCCCAAATGTGGGGCTGCTGGAAGAGATTTCTTATTGAAATAAGCAATACCTTTGTACTATTTTCTGTTATACTGTTGTATCCTTTTTAATTATCTTTGTGTGTACATAAATTGTTAAATACATAAATAAAATAGATAACAATCAATTAGATATAAAAATATAGATGGACTGAGTTTTGTACTGGATTAAAATTGAAATTCTACTTATGTTTCGATACATAATTTAATATATTGCTCAGTAAAACCTATAAAGTTGAACTTACGACGACTGTCTGGGCGCTTGGGTATCCCTGTTTACTGCAAGAGGTCCCCGGTTGGAATCCCGTTAAAGCCAGATATTTGACAAAGGAAAATCTTTATTTTTTAGAATATTGTAAACATGATGATTCAAACATAACGCGAAACAAATATTCCACTGTTTTCAGTGTACAAATATGTCGAGACTATTATTTCGTTTACACCCCATTAAAAAACACTAATGCCAACAAAATTTAATAGTTTGTTTGCTTATGATAATTTGCAACAATAAAAGATATTTGTATGTTTATTTTGTATATTTTTCCGTTATTTACTATCCACAAGCACTTAATAATACTTAAATTGCCTAGATAATAGGCGAGTGAAATATTATTATAATTACTAAACAATTTAAACTTCTAATCTATATGAGTGTAAGACAATAATCTAGAATAATCTATCTAAAGCCAGCATTCTATAAACACTACTTTTGTCAAGTGGGGGTAGAAGCGAGCAGTTTTATAGGATTTTCTATTCCAATTTAAGAACTCATAAATGAAAACTCCTTTTTTTATTATCTACCTTAGAATTAAAGAGAATAAAACCCAATAAAAATTATTCGAATCGGTGAATTTGTATTTGAGTTATAGCTAAGGTAACAACTGGCCCGTCGAAGTTATTATTAGTATCAAATACAATCTGCTAATGATGTCATCTATGAAAAGGTAGAAAATGACAATTATGGGCAGCACGTCATGTTGATGAGACGAATTTTCCATACTGATTTATCAACATGAAATTTTTTGAGGTATTTTTTAGGCTTTGTCGATATATTTACATTTTTAAAGCACCCCTGTATTGAATCGAACGAATACAAAAAAATAAAGCGGTGTTATTTTCTAGCGAAACTTAAGATAAGCCTTTTACTTTTATATACATACTCATCAGAAGAAAATATACGAAAAATATACTGTGAAACAAAACATATATATTTTTAATACTAATACATAATGACATAGGTAATTTGTAAATGTCATTACAAATACTAAAGGCTGAGTTTTTCTTGCGCCGTTTCTTCTATGCAGCTACTAATTCGTCGATGCGGTAGTAGGGTTAATTGGAATATGCATACTAGTGTTATTTTTAATTTTAAAATAATTTATTTAATACATCTTTAAATTCTATAACAAATTGTAAATACCTGGTTACTACCCACTTAAAGTTAGCACTATTACCTTTAATTACATTTGTATATTTTTTGTCATACATATTCCCTGTTATGACGATTTAAAAGAACTTAGTAAATGAGGCTATTTAAATAAAGATATTTTGACTTTGACTTTGACTTTGAAAACGAAGAATTTATATAATATAAATAATAATAATTGAGTTCTTTTGTGATTATAATACACTTGTACGTAATTTATTACTAGCTTTGTTCGCGACTTCGCGTGGATGTCGGAAACAACAACATGTCGTACGTAGGTGGGTAGATTACGTGATTTTACTTAAGTATTTATTTCGATGACGATTTCAATAATGTTTATAGCAAATTTGATTACCAAAAAAAAGTTTTTTATGAGTGTATCTTAAAACATGTCGCCGCGGACTTTTTTAGAACTAGCAACAAAAGCTTCCGAAGAGCCTTCCTCAATTAATGAACCGTACAATATAAAAATAATTTTTCTATTTCAATCAGTAGTGCCTGATATTATGAGATGATATTTCTAACATAAATAGCATTTAACCAACTATACAAACTGACTCTTCAGCTTAATTATTTAAATATTACATTATAACAATATCGACTGATATATGGCACTGTATAAAATAAAAAAAATATTAAATGCCTGTACAATTGTCCTTCCTTAATTGTATATAGGTATATACAATCAAAACTTCATAGACCGCTAAGTGTAAATACAATTTGCTGGAAGTTTTCGAATTATTTAATTCTCACTATATTAAGATTAAGCTTTACTCAATACTTTTTAGTATTATAATTATATTCTTCAATCTTAACTTTCATACGAGTATGTAATGTACCTAAATTGAATAAATGTATTTTGATTACGACTTTGACTAATATTAGAAGTGAAGATATTTCTGTTTAATTGATTAAGCAGTAATAAACACCATGGTGTCGCAGCTTATGGCTTGTCAGGTAAAATTGAGAATATTAACACAAATAATTACATAAATATACAACATATAATATAATTTGTCATAGTATGCAACAGCTAAGAACGCGTGTTGCTTACATGGTAGAATATTAACTCGTCAACTAACATTTTACTTAGCTGCGTTCTTTAGTAATTCTCGTGATGTTTTAAACCTATAAGTATGCCAGTAGGGTGTATGATTATCAAACCGGAATCAGAACCTTAACCGGCTTTCCCAAATCTTTACCAACCCGACCGCGAGTAAACAGAGCAAAATTTGCTGTCTACGTCAGTTTACTCCTACACAAACTTTAGATATTAAGTATAGTACTTAAGATAATATTATATTAACAATTTACATACCGCCTACAGTGATAACAGAGCAATAAACGCCTATAGACTCAGTCTGCACATGCGCGCGAGCAAATCCGAACGCGTCCATCTAAAAATAAAGTGAAACGTAAACAAAAGTTTGTCATACAGCCAAAATATTTAGTTGGACAACAAAGAGTACAGTGTTTTAGTGATGTGAGTGTATACAATTAAAAAATAATTAATAACTTTTTAACAGATTTTACGCGCGAGATCTTTGTGTAAAATTGTTGATAATGCATCGGTTTGTGAATGTTCAATAAACAAAGAAAGGGTTAATGGCATTTATAATATTAACTAAATAACGAACGTGCTGACATTACAACATTTACATACGGTAAACAAACACAGAGGCTGTGAAATCGTTTAAAATTAAAAAGCTATCCAACCTTTTTTCAGGCTTAAAGAATTTTCGAAGTTGCGTCACTCAAAAAAATAAAATTATATGTTTAACCTATTTGATAATAAAAGTATTACTCTATTCTTAATTTTAAAAATGGAACGTTTTACTTTTTTCATTAGTATGAATCGACCAAGTTTGGAAGCAAAATTTTGATTGTATTCGAGTCGAAGTTTTATTTTTAGAAACAGTTTTAACGTTTGAGACATTACTATGCGACAAAGATTTGTTATTCTTTTTTATAGTACTAATAGATTTTATGTAGATAATTACGTTTCATTGCTACATTAACTATGGATAAATCTCAAGTGCATCTGATAAAGGCAAACTACAATATGGTCTTTAATATATTATATTTATCATTTATCGCAGACAGTATAATTCCAGTCAAAGATCATTTATCTATTTAAGTGTCATTTCTCTTTAAGCGCATCTAACCATAATAGTCTTCAAGCAACAATCAACTTTACTTCAATGACTTTAGGTTTTTATTTAATTGAATACTGTTAGAGTTCGGTTATCAAAAAATCTAACCCAAAGTAAGCATCATTACATAAGTTTCATTAAATTCAATCACAAAATTGGTTTCAAAAACTAAACGAACATACGTAACTACTGTTTCTTTTCCGAGTGTTAATTTAAGCATTCGTAAGTAACAAAGATATAATTAATTATATTCTTTATAGTAGCTCTTTCATTAAACGCGACGTAAGTGTGTAAAAAACGTAGAAACGAAGTATTTTTTATATAATTGTGATTGTTTCTCGATTACAATGCTCAAGTTTAGCTTTTATTAACCAAAAAGACGTCACAAATTATAATAATTATGATTTTACGGCCATTATCGAATGTAACATAATATAAGACGTTGACCTTAAAAAAAATAAAAACTCAAAATGAACAAAATGACTTATGAAAGAAAATGGGTCTACCACTGTTTTGGAAGTTGTTGGAAAGCCTTTACAGAGAAAAACCAGAGAACAACTCAAAATTCTGTCATACTAAGCTTAATCTTCTTCTTCCTGTATATAAAAATATATATAGCTATTCGTTAGTCGCGCTAAAACTCAAATATTTTTTATTGCGTTTGGTTCGGCTTAATTCAGTGGTGGTTTAAAAATAACTAGGAAAATTCTAAAGGAAAAATTAAAATTAATATGTTATAAATATTTAGTATGTATAATTATAATAATTATTATATATAATGTTATAGTTAATTATGTGTGGTGCATCACAAACTGTTTAAACTCTGACACATCGTAAGTCTTAATCGGTAGTTACTGTTCGCGCGCAAAACTTGCAAGGAGGTTTCGTAGCGGGAGACATGCCGCCTCCTTGAAGTATTGAAAGGCGGCGTGTGACATTTAAAAAAAAAGCAGACACTGGAGATTTTTTTTTTGTTTATCTTTCTTCTTGATTACTACTATTTCTTTTATTTTATAATAGATTGTAAATACCATGTTTAAATATTATATTTGATATTTCTTTAATCTCTTGTATTATTGTTCGTGCGAATAGTTACTCTGTAAAACACTTATAGGTACATTGAGCAAAAATTTAAATCGAAACGAGGACGTGTGACTAATAATTACCTACGTACTGAATTATATCTGTGTAATAAAAAATAAAAATTGTTTTTTGCTAGTTTGATGAGAAAATATCTTGGTGAATAAATTGTCACGTCCCAGCCGTCATTGGGAACAGGGGAACAAGTCTCCTTCTCTTCTGTTCTGTAAATATAGTAAATTCTTCTTGGTTTTACTGCCTTTGTCGTAGAAAAATATAATTCCACAATGGTGCCGTTAATCAAAAGCACCAATAAGTGGAAACTTTTTTCTTACAACCCAAAAAGAACCTGCTCAGTTTTAAAATTAGTAACACTAAACCATAAACAACAGACTTCCTTACAACCAAGGTGTTAATATAAATATCTCTTAAATTTTATTTAACACAAGATTACCAAGTGAACTTGAGATCGCCATTTTATCTATTTAAAAGAGTATACGAGTATTTGTCTGCCAGGATTGCCATATGAAATGGTAATAAATGTAGTGACACGTTAGATGGACGATTTTCGTTGTCTCTCCGAGCACCTCTCTTTACACGTCATCTATCTATATGCAAGGTATCCCATATCAATGCCACATGGTAAGTCTTAAATATAAAGAGACTGTCTTAAATATTGTAGACTGATAATTCAGTTTGATTTTACAAAACAATTTTACCTGCATTCTAAGGTTTTTGAATAATCGCCTGTCTGAATCTGAAATGGGAATCGAACCCGCCATGTTGTATGTGTCAAAAACATCTTAACTTCACCATTTTACAATACTGATCAAAATGCTCAATGGTAAATAGCTTCTTAAAAAAAGGGGTGACCATTTTACTCTTACTTAAAATAATTAAGTTTTGCTCACAATTTATTTAGGGCTGATTTCTTAATACTCTGATAAACTTCCATAAAATAATAACATTGACAAGTTGACAGTTAAATATGTCAAAATTATTCAATAGATAATTGTTATCTGACTAGTGAAAACTGAAATAAAAGAAAATTTAAATAAAAAGCCCGGAAAAGAATAATTTTTTTTATAGAATAATTTAGTAAGCGTTCAAAATGAGTCCCATTTTGTAGTACACAAACTCAAGTCTTTTGTCAATCTTGCTTCGAACTTAACTATTTTTTTTTTATTGATATTTTTTTTTTTATTGTTTTATTTTGTTTTTGTTTTTGGCTTCTTGATGATTCTTTGGTAAAATAATGTGTTTCTATAATTGGCTTGTGTTTTGTTTATTATATTATATTCTGTGTGTGTAGAAAATTGCTGTTGAAACATTGTTAAGATAAATAAATAATCTTTTCATAGTAATTATAGAATAACTCTCAGTTTTTAAAATCAACCCAAACAAGCTAAATGGCTGTTGAAATCCAGCAAGGCGAAGTATGCACAGGGCGCGTGGGGTAGCGTGGGGAGTATTTACCTATTAATATGTAGGTGGCATTCTGAGGTAGAAGAGTATCTATAAATATGTATATGTAACTGATTTTACTAGAAACTTAAATATATTTTTAAGTTATACAATTATCTAGCTATACGGCACCTAGTTAAGCGTAAGTTCACTGAGCAGTCTGTTGATTCTTGCACCTGTAAGAAAAAATCAAAATCACACAGTTTTTCAAATGTATTTTGAGTTATTTTAAAACCATATTACTTTCATAGCAGATTTTAGTCTGATTTAACGGAAATAATGTAATTTATGTCTATATAACGAACATGTAAAACACGTCTAAAAAGATGTAAACACTCACAAGTTCAAAATAAGCAAAATAAACTATTACAGTTTTTTTGGACTGACTAATACTGTTGGCCGCAGATGGCCTTTACAGCATTACTGGGGTTTTAAGGAAGCGAGTACCTTGGAGAGTCCTCAAGCCTTAAAGGGCGATTCGCCTCTGGAGGAGTTCTAATCGACAGGCATCACCTCCTGGGGAGGTGTCCCTCTGTCTCTTAGAGTCTCCAGGACGCTCGAGCCATGAGGGAGTCTATTACAATAGTAATAATGTGTTGTATACATATTTTTGAAGGTGTAGAAATAGAGTAATTGGTTAAGAGATATTGTACGAGTGTCGACCGCATACAAATAAAAATTAACTTAGATGATTCTGTTATACAAGTATACATCACTTTTCATTTTATTATAACTATAAGTAAAGTATACATTTATTTATTAATAGTAACATTATGTTAATTACAGTTTGATTTTTTTAATACACAGTCGGTAATAAAAACTATTACACACTTCCGCGTTTATAATATTTGGCAGTTCATTATACAAACCAGGTTAGGGTTCAGGTTATACAAACCTGTTTTAATTAACATCTGATATTAGTGTAGATGATGTTAACAATATTAAAAAAATAGCTAATTTAAAATCCGCTGCACCTTTAAGCTGAGCCTCGTCGTCAGCCATTTTCCTCAATCCACTTAAAGTTACTCTTAAATACAAATTAAATACGCTTCAATAACTAATTGTAATTAAATTAGCATTGTGTATGAATGATTCATAAAGTGACGGCGGCTTTAGATGTTATGCAAACAAACAGTATTTTGTATTTAGTTTTTGAAGTGTCTGTTTGTTCATACAATTAGAAGTCCAAATACTAATTTCATAAGTCATCGCTTCAGCTTGACACTAGATTCACACTATCTGCTGTCGCCAAACATTAGCCGGCCGTCTGTTCGAGTGGGCAGTACCTCTGTCTATTTAACCCTAGGTTCGCATCCCGGTAGGGGCAGATATTTGTAGTTATTTAGTATATTTATGATATTTATATTCTTAGAACAATCAATTTTTATCTATCATCTAGTATCAAAGTCAAAGTAAAGTCAAGATATCTTTATTTAAATAGACACATTTACTAAGTTCTTTGAAATCGTCATAACAGGGAATATGTATGAGAAAAATAAACAAATGTAATTGAAGGTAATAGTGATAACTTTAAGTGGATATTAACCGGGTATTTACAAATTAGTCCCAGTTATAGAATTTAAATATGTAATAATAATTTCCATAACACAAGCTCTTATTAATGCTTACTTTGGGCTAGATAATAGTATGAGTGTGAAAAAAATTGCATATAATAATTATACCGAATAGGTTTGCTTCAACCCCGTCATGGCGAGAACTATAAATCATGAATGATAATTAAACCAAATCTCATCCCTGATAAGAGTTGATCATGCACAAGCTATCTAAGTATTTACTTAAACTGTGCGAACAAGAGCCGCCGGCCTGTGAGTCACCTCACCCTAACCTCCCCATATAGCTACCTCTTTCCGCTCAATAATCTACCGAGTAAGTAACTTCAGAATAACTTTTCTGGGAACTGAACAATATTATCTAAAATTCTGATCCTTAGAAAAATAAAAAAACTGACTTCGAAACACTAAAATGGAAAAATATGTTATTTAAAAGTATTCTTGAGGTTGGAGCTTCACTTTCTATTGTTTTTGGAAACAGCTTAGCAAATCGTTTTAATTAGATTACTTTTAATTGAATTATTATTTGCTTTTTAGTGCTTTGAAGACGGATTTTTATTTCATTATAACCTTTTTTCAGAATTTTGAGCGGTATGTTTGTAATGACAAAGTTTGTTAGGTTAGAAATGAAATTATCATCACTGTAGTCGAAGTCAATTAAATACGCATTATTAAAGATAATTCAAATACTATTCCTCAAATTTAATCTCAAATTTAAATAGAACTACCTGATTGCACCAAAAGTATATCGGCACATGGTGTGCGAGAAATCCTAGTCCTTTAAAATAATCAATTTGGTGTTGTTTACTTTCTTATGGGATCAAAGAGATAAAATATATCACTTGATTCCCGGACAAAATATCGAAAATCATAATGCCGAAAGCAAAAAAGTAGAAGAAATTTAATCGAAAATAAAAAGATCGACAAGAAATAAAATAGAAAAACAAATATATCGAAAAAATATTAATTTTTTTTTACTTTAACCAAAAAAAAGAACCACGCCTTAGATATCTAAACCTACCACGGCCACCACGGGCTTCCGTGTACATAGTTTTTCCCCTCGAGTTGGAAGTTTATTGATAAAATAATTAATGTGCGCCAGTTGATCGCTGCGGCGACATATATGAAGAACAAATATAAACATACCTTTATAATTTTTATTTTAATTTTTATTTGAGTAAAAAAGCGTGTATTAATCGATTTTTAAAAACCGTTAAAGAGGGAATGATTATAAATTACTATTGTTCGATATTTATGTTTTTCGATATTTTTTTACTTTCGATTATATTTTTTCGATATTTTTTCTTCTATCATTTTTCTTTCGATATTTTAAATTCGATTTTTTGTCCGGATACCATATCACTTAAGTACTGCATGTGTGTGTTTAATTCGCACGTCTTGTAACGTTAACGTTCAATACAAATTAGTGTCCGCAGGGAGGCTGGCCTTATTTTCTCCAAAACCTCGAATGAATTTATAAACGACAACCGAATTCTATCAGTTTGTCAAAAAAGTGTCAAAGGTTTGTAAAAAATAAACAATTTTATTTAATTAAAATTGCCAAAATCAATTAAAGTGATTTAAGTGCAGGAAAATATTACCAATTATAGTGGACTTTTGAACTGTGTTACAAACTGTTGCTATGAACCGTCTCGTACGGAGGTTCAAGGAGTGGACTGGGTTGAACAGCAGGCCTACTCCAGAGCTGGCCAGGAGTCACTATTCCTTAGTCTCCGATGTGGAATTCAGTGCGGGCGCCGTAGAACTCTGGTCGGGGTTACCTTCTGAAATCAAAAACGATCCGTCTTTGGCTTCGCTGCGGAAGTTGTACGAGAACAGTCATGGTATGTTGATCAATATATATATTTTAAGAAAAGATATAATCACCGTTTTATTTTTAGAATAGATGTTTTGGTTTCGATATCGAAAACAATGCTAGATTGGCCATTGGTGATTGCGGATTGGACAATTATAGTCCATTATGCTGAGCTCACCAAGATATTGGTCCCGGTTGGAGCAGCTTCCGCTTTCACCGTTTAACCCTCGTTTTGGGCATGTGTGGTGGTATGACAGCCACCTCGTGTATTCTCCATGTTCAAACGTATTTTTTACGAGGAGGAACCTCCCGGCCACTGGTTAAGCAGAGTCTGTGGGCTCAAAGCGGCATGGGGAATATCAAGTAAAACTCCCCTGTCACTTCTGTTGCCGATACCAACCTTTTTGCTACAAATGTTTTATCTTTTCTTTTCCATATTTCAATTTTGTTTTGTCAAATTTGATTGTAATTTTTCCACTGGTAGTATTAAAAGAGTTTTTCTCTTAAGTTTGTTTTTATCGTGCTTAGGATAGCTAATAGCGCCTCAAAGAGCGTACGATCAATTTAGGAGACGGATATCTTTAGGAGAAACAATCCACAACACTTCATTGCTCTCCGCGAGGGTGACCTAGGTTCTACCAAAGCACCTGGTCGTCTCCAGGCAATGAAAATGCCTGTGTGATTTATAGTCTCTCGATGATGAAAGAGATGTTTACTTTTAATTTCTCATGGGTACTCAATATTTTGACTCAATATTATGCTCCAAAATCGTGGGTAGGCTGCGGAAAAGCGAGTATAACTTTAACATCATTACGGATATATTAATCTACCCACTTTTGTTAGGTTACTACGATTGACACCCCTATTATCAGAGTGATTCTCACAACTTAAATTCTGATTCTTAATGTGATCTTCTTCTTTATATAAAAGAATAAAGTATTGTTAACAAGGGACATTCATTATTCCTTTTTTGTACCACTTTCGGTTAGTTCTCATAACGGCTAAAAAAATCAGCGAAATTTGTGATATCCTTTGCACATCAATAATTATATATTTTTAATACATTCGCTCAAAAAGTAGAATTTTCCATGTGTGTTCAGTTTGCAGAAAGTATTTATTTTCGACACAAATGCCTTTTTCCGCATAAAAGCATTCAAAAGCACAACGGAAGTTTTTAATGAAAAATATTTCTGTAAAATGGTTTGCTATGAAATTACTATTTTACAGCGTAAATGCTTTTAATACGTGAATTAAACTAAAAATTGTTACAACCAAACCTTAAATTTGCCCTCCAAACGTTTAATAAAATATCAACAATTTTTCAAACGTTAATATCAATTAATACTTGTTCTAGGATTAAAGTGTTTTTTCGCAAATGTCAAAGACGTCGCTCAATACACATGCGGAGTTTTTATTTTCATGTTCATTTTCATGTTCATTTTCATGTTCATTTTCATGTTCATTTTCATGTTCATTTTCATGTTCATTTTCATGTTCATTTTCATTTTCATTTTCCTATTGTCTCGTGAAGACTAGTTGACTATTTAATTATGTTGAACATTGCACTTTTTATTTTTCTAATATCTCTCACATCTTGTTTATATTAATGTACACACATTAGAAGAAGATATATACATATATTAAAAAACACAGATTTAATATATCATTGTTTTTTTTCTATGTATGATTTATATTATTAAAAAACCCCTCGGGTTGTAGCAGAATACCAGTGCTTTGTTCAGATCCCGATATGAACAAAGTCAGTCACTGAGTTGCGACCCTTTTACACTTCTGCAGAATACAATGTAGTTAGATATTATCTATTTTAAAATGTTTGTCTTCTGATGAAAACGAAGACTTTATCTATCTATCTTTTGGGCCGGTAAGGTGAGGGTGGCTAGGGCAGTATGTCACATGCTGCACTATCTATCTTCACATATCTCTTCTACTGCTTATTATCAGGTGGTGTCGAGTCTTTTGTTTCGAGTTTGTTTGTGATGAAAACAAAACTTTACAATTATTTCTTGCAAATAGATTGAGTAATTGTAGTCATTAATATTCCATGGATATTGCTAATTAACAAAATTATTAGCTGCTAATCTAATAATGGCTTTTTGATGAAGAAATGCCTAATATATACATGTTTGACACGTCAAAACATGCACTAATAACTAAAATTAATGAATAAAAAAAGGTCTACACTGCTGTGAATGAAGTCGTGGTCTGATGATAGTCTTGATCTATGAAAATGAAAAATAATAATGAACAAATGAAACAAATTAACAATTGAACAAATGAATAATAATGAAGAACTGTCGATGAACAATTAAGAAAACAACTAAAGCACGCAAAATACAACCTTTGTAATATACAGTTTTCTTAAGTTTAAATGGCGTTTGCGTTAGAATAGGAAGCCAGTTCAGCATGAGCCAGACCAAACAAGTCTGATGCTGGTTTTCAACTGGTACCTTATGAGTTTTGACGCAAGGGAACGGCTTGACGGCCCGCCTAATGGTTTCCTTAAAACAGCTTTTTTAATTAAAAATAAAATTGCTACATGTTGAAAAGTGTAAAAAGCAGCGATGTGTATTCATTGAATAATAAAATACCCTTATCTGTTGAGGTTATTGCCGTTTTATTACCAAAATATAAAACAGCAATTATTGATTAAGATAACAATTCATTTTATACGGAACGCCACGCCGAGTGTTTTGTGATACACTCGTAGACCGGCCGGGAGCGGATGTAGAACACAGACAAGTAAACATGTCAAAATAATATAGGCAGGGCAATGGTGTAGTGTATACATACAGCCACAGCTTAACACTAAGTTTAATATCACAACAGTGAAAACGGTGCATCGAATGGTTTACAAACCGACGGTACGTCACATCGATTGTTGCGACGTTGAATAATAGATTGGTTAACATATTACTCATGTAGCAATTAGTAATTATTATTTTCAATCATAAACACAAAGTCATTACATAAAGTCACATCTATTGTGCATTATTTCACAATATTATAGAGTATATTAACTTCCACGTGTTTTTTTCTTCCTTTTACTTAAACTAGCTTTATGCCCGTTCATTCGCGCTTTATCACTCCCTTTGAGGTTGAATTTACAGAACTCCGAAATATGAATGAATTGATAAAAGTTTATTTCGTACAAAATACAACAAAAGGATCGATAAAGAAGATAATACACGGTTTGTAAACCAAATAGGTTTCCGCTCAATTGCCTCTGCATAAATTTAAGTCAACTATTAATAGTTGTTTGATGAAAAAGGGGTATTAGAAGGTGGAAGATTGTTTTGAAGATTCTTGCTTCTCTGCGCTTATTTATTATATTTTGCAATATTTAAAAATAGATTTTTGATTGCACTGTAAAACAAAACATGTATATGTTTGTAATACTATAATGACATAATTGATTTGTAAATGTCATTATAAGTACTAAAGGCTGAGAGTTTCTTGCGCCGCTTCTTCTCTGCAGCTACTAATTCGTCGAAGCGGTAGTAGGGTTCATTGGGAATATGCATACTAGTGTTATTTTTAATTTTAAAATAAATATTATTTTAAAATTAAAACTAACAATTTATTTAGTACATATTTTAATACTGGGACAATTTGTAAATGCCCGGTTGATCCCCACTTAAAGTTATGACTATTGCCTATAATTACATTATTTGTTTTTCTCATACATATTCCCTGTTATGACGATTTAAAAGAACTTAGTAAATGAGTCTATTTAAATAAAGTTATTTTTGACTTTGACTTTGCTCATCTTAAGGCGAGGCACAGATTGCTACGACGCTGGTGTTTTGCCTCTTTGGTGACCCCAAGACATTACTGCAGAAACCATAATGTCATTTCAACGAGCGTCGTTAAATATATTCCTAAATAGATACTACTTTTTATAGATTACACTTCAAAACTGACGGACTTCCATAGAAACTTTCAAAAGTCATGTCACCGCCTCAGAGGAACAATGTCTAAAAATTCTTTCATAGTTCTCACCTTCACTATAAAAGGAAATGTGCAATATTTTAAGTTTCTACTTCTAGTAGCTGGTGCGCTGTGCATTGGTATGTTAGTTAGTCAGTATTCCCTTTTATATATTAAGGTTTTAGTGTTGACTTTGTTAATTTTAACATTATTTTGGAAAAGATGATTAATTGACCTTTCAATCAGAATCATTAGAGTAGTGTACAGTAGTTACAATTTACTATAATAGTTTAACCAATCAGCAATCGATCGAAGCATGCAAATACGAGATATTTGCTGTGTACCATTGATGGGTCGTATCATCGAATGGATGACTGTTCGATGCACAGTTTTCCTGTCATGACATCAGATGCAACTTTCGTTACAAATAAGGGCAGCAACACGATTCATTAACCTATCTCTGTTGCGGATTGAAGCCATTGGCTACTTTTGCAAACAGAAGTTCAAATTTACCAAAAGTCTTTTGGAACAAAGGTCACCTCCATCGTTACAACCTGCATTGGCAACCGTGATCAGGTCTTTTATCTTTGTGGGAAGCTCTTCTTCCTTCTTTTCGTTACGTAGTCACTATGTTACAACTTTAACACCCTATCACTCAGCCATAGTCATTGCCACTTCAAATCTAGCCTATCTCGATTTATTGCTTTGAGAGGCCATAAACGTGTTTACAAGGATAGCTCACAGGAGCAACCAAGTTGGAAGGACCAATTGTTCCAGGGAAATGTATTAAACCACATATCCATATAGGTTTTTTCTTAATAATGTATATCTTCATTGAAATCAATGACAAAGTAATGTTAGCATTTGTAATATTTATGGAGTGGTCTTAAGATCTTAGTAATAAGGTTAACAATTATTATTGATGTCAAGTACTTAAGATACCATTCAAGCTTTCTTTGTTATAATTACACGAATTACGTGACGTCGTATACTTCATACATTGAATTGTTTACTTCGGTATAAGAGCAACAGATAATTGAGTCATTGATTTTAATGATAATAGAAAAATTTTAATATTATAAATAGCTAACGTATACACAAATATACTAAAGTAATGACAAGTCTTCTATATGATGGATTGATAACCCGATCAGGATCGGGGGAACTTCGTGAATCCCGACTTCACAGAATTTTTCCTTTTGGTAATTACAAGTTACAAGTTATGATGAGGAAGTTACGAAAATTTTCGACCTTATTAATGCATAACAACGCTTTTGGAACCATTTCAGCCTTTTATATATAATATATAATAGTAATAAATGTTAATACCTCCCATACTGAAATCGCAAATAATTGCGACGCGGCGAATATAGAAATGACCAAATCGGAAAATACACCTAGTCCGTTTATTAATACCAGTATACGAGGTGAGAATTTCCTGTTAGAATTTAATGCAGTTTAACAGCTTTCGAGTTATGTACATGAACGTGTATTATTTCTGTCAACCGATCCATCTATAGATGCATCTAGCATCACTATATGAGATGTCACAAATGACAGTAAGATCGCTCTCACATTGGAGTGGTGTTCCAGGGGGTGTCGTAATAGAAATCTCAACCGTACGATTTATAGTTCCGTAGCGAGTCGAAGTTCGGGTGTGCATGCGTCAAAACCTCTCTCGAAGATGTTTTTTATGTTTCATATAATCCGTTTTCTCATTTAAACTTTGTTATTTACAATCAATGCTCATATGCGCATATGCATATCGTCCGTCGTGCGCTGCATACCGACACGTTATGCTCAAGCTAACAGTGTTGTATCTACAAACCTTTTAATTGGAATTTCAATTAAATATTAAAGTATATTAAACAACCTATTTGTATTTACAGCTAAAGTTGAAAATGCATCTTCGAAGTCCAAGCCTGGTAGCAAGAAAAGGCTGCCACTGGTCAATTCCGCCCCACATCTCAACAACAACGTGCTGCGTTTGGAGGATGTACCACCCGATGGCAATATCTGCGGTGGAATTGAGATCAGCAATATTGGCAATAAAGACGAACAAACGTAAGTCTGTATGATCGAGAACAAAAACCACTCGACCAACTCAAATCACTGTCTCCATCTCCTACAGAAGGTTAAAATGTACTCAATGCCGTCATCTGAGGCAGTCGTCATTAACTTTGCTGCTAAATTATTCTGCGACTTGTTCAATTCGAGCTTAAAATATTCATTGAAAAAAAGTCCAGTCAAATTTTAAGTAAAAAAACAAAAATTTTGTATCAATATTGCCAAATCGAGGCGTTTACACTGTTCTACCCAAAAAGTATAAGCGTATATATTGTACTACTGATATTATACATTCCAAACGGGTTACAAAGACGCTTCCATCCTGTAGTTGACTCTTTACTCTATAATCTAGCTTCTAAAAAACTAGGCAAAGTGCCAACATAATCACATAATTTGGCTCCGATTTTCTTTGAATTCGGATTTTACTTCAATAGTCAATGAAACCAGATATTTTCGTCCATTTAGGTGAAGTTAATCTTCCTATCAGATCCAGAGATGAGAGCAAAATTCCATATTATGTAGTCGGACCTGTGCCTTATAAATTAGATCATCGAGAGATATTGTCGAGTACTACTAAGTTCAGGATTATTCGAAAAATTGGACGTCACTTGTAATGTTAACTACCAGGATTCGACACCCCACCATAGATACGACAAAAGAAACCCATTTTGCAGTAAACTTCTTGTTATTACAATAATTCTAACAACAAACGAGCAATCAGCATAATGAGTTTTTACTGTACGGTCTTGAAATCTGTCATGAGGTCCGAGAGAGTCACGATGTGAACTAGTTGTAAAGTTTCTCTACAATCTTGTGACTGTTTGACAATTCTATGGTATCACAAGCATATTATACCAGATACTAAATCTAATACAATTCTGCTATGTAGTTAACGGCATAAGAGTACTGTCTATAACTATAAACTCATATTATATTCATAAATCATATCAGCATATAGACCTACTCCAAAAACTGATCGGTTTTGCGTTACCCGCATCCAGCGGCTTTTCTCGTCCTATATCAGATCGTTGGTCTATCTTATGGGAGGTGTACCAATGCTGCATCAGCAGCTACGCGGCTACTCGAATACCTTTGCGTTCCAACGGCTATCAGTCCTAATGGCAATTTGCTCTGCCCACTACCTCCTCAGACTCCATGTGTGGTCAGACATATGAAATTAACTTTTACTAACATAAGGTAATATTTCTTTGTTACTGATACAATACTATGTGTCTTCTTTAGACTCCGTCGGAAGCTAAATAATGCTTATTCATCATTGTTCAAGATTATACAAAACTACATGAACAATGTCTATTTGTCATCGCAAATGACTTCTTTCGCCTTCATTTGCTTGTGTGGGTCCTCTGTATTAAGAGAAACACCAAGGTCAAGAGAATTGGAAAATATATATTTATAAAATCTATTGCCGTCGCAATGTGATCCAACAAGGGAATTATTAAGTGCGATAGAGACAATTGCGGCTCGGACCGAAAATACATAAGAAAAATATTAGGTCGGGGAAAAAGTCTTTTCGCTTATATAGTATGTATAAACATGTAATAAAATATCTTTGGCTAGACTATTTGAATCTGGCTGGTTTTCATGGCATTAAAAAGGTGACATGTTTTTATTTCTGTCAAAATAAGTGAATCGAATGAAGAAATTAGATACATTTTAAAACTATTTTTACAAACATGGAAAAATGCAACGTAAGCCGCGATAAAAATTGTAACGTTTATAGACCTAATTCAGTGATAGTAAGAGTAGGACAAAGTTGGTGTAAGCGTTTTCAATTCGGGAATTTTTATATCATAGATGCACCACAAAAATTAAGAGAGTTTAGTTGGGAGGTGTTAATGCAGTCGTCATATAGCCCTGACCTTCAGATCCAACTGTTTCGGTCTCTTCAGAATTCTTTAGGCACTGTCAGGGTAACATCAAGAGAGGACTGCCAAAACTACTTGTTGCATTTTTTTGATCAGATCCCAAAATTGCTACAGCCACGGGATCATGTCTCTACCTTCAAAATGGCAGAAAGTCTGCAATCAAAATGGCACATATAAACAGTAATTAAATGTAAATTAACTTTGAAAAAAACATATTGAATTTTCATATAAAATGCGAAGAAACTTTTCCCCCAACCTATTACACAAAATCAAAGTTTCGTATTCGAAACTGGACCGATTTATTTACTCCTTTGAATAAAAATTAAAGAAAGATATTGCGTACTCTTTGGAGTCCCTGGCAACCTTTTATACGAACATTGTTTTTTATACGTCATATAATACATTTAGTTGCAAAAGTCTCGCCCGATAATATATTTTATTTTTACTTTTTTTCCGTCTTTCCATCTCACACATACTATTTATACAGTCCTCATCACTACCCGATACAAAAGTGAGTAAGTCTTACTCGTTTTTGAACATGGCAATAAATCTGGCATTTTATTAGAGTGTGAAAGATTCATATTTGTTTTTATAATGAACTCATGGAACATGGAAATAACGGTCATAGAATTTTTGGAAAAATAATTGGTCTAGTAACATTATCTAGGGACAAAATACCTTTGTGTTTTATTTATTAATTCTTAACGGGGTAGCTCTTTCATCTAGCCTTATAGTAAGTGAGGATAAGGCTGATGATGGAAACGAACTACATTCTGATTCCTCGACCACAGAGGAACTGGCTATCTTACCTCTAACTGCTGGAACACATCAACGCTGTAAATATCATTGTTATGATGGTAGATTTAGGTAAGACGGTGGGAGCTACCCAGCGAGATTTAAAAAAAATATAACCACCAACCAGTTTCCTCTAAAAACATTAAATCGCTCTCCCTAGCCTCTTATCAAAGAGCCGTGAACTTAAAAAAGTGTTTTTTTTCTTTACAGGCCTGAAAGAGAAAACGCCTCACACAAAAAGCCATCAAAGGTATGTTCAGCTATATTTTAGTTTGAAATTCTTTTTTATGAGTTGCCATTTAAAATTGTTTTATGTAAATACCCTACATAGAATTGGGTCTAATTCTGAAGTACGCTCTCTAACAATTAATATAAGTACATTGCACGTCGTTCTATCAAAGTCGACAGCTAGTATACCACGTGATTTCCAAAGGTATATTAAATTGTGCACTTAAATAATGTTCAAAAATTCAGATTTTAAGAAGCGTTAACCTACATGCCTTCTAAAATTGTCTATAGTTCCTTCAAACTGTAAAAATTTAAGTTATTACACGGTTGAAATTCTTGCTATTCCAGCTAACATTTTTATAATAATTAGGCTTACTACCCCGGAACTGTGAAATAATAATATCAACAAAAAATCATTAAAATTATAGGGCTTATAAACGTAACGAATCAATCTTAATAAAAGATGAAACGAAAAAATTCAACTACAACAGAAATATTATAACATTTGTTATAAAATGTATTTTAGATCAAAACTCTATGACTTAGGAGAATTTTCGTTTTTTTTAATATGGTTAAACTACTAAGTTTTGAACGGCAGTGGATTTCAAAGTTTTCAAACATCACTACTGTCTTTTTCTCCGACAGCTGTCTAGAGCAGGACACTACATTAAGATGACGCTCCTACTGGCATGCTGGTTGTTCTTCACCACAGCCTTCTTGATGTACAATGAGAAAGAGGAGGTGGTCAGAAACACATCGGTCTCTCCTGGCGAGACGAAAAGTAAGTAGCCATATTTAGCCATATTTATGTGGAGTTTAGAGGATATAGGTTTTAACATACAAACGTAATTCAATATCTACTTCCTGGATTATGTACTCCCTCTTGAACCATAATATTTCATCTAAAAAACTTTGGCCATGTCTCTTTGTTAAATTCATTATGTAAAGAGATATGAATCTCCAAAAACTTAACTATTCCAAATTGATCTACAGTATTCAGACATCCGGTTCAGAGATTAAATTTAAAAAATACGATGGAACTCAGTCAAAGCCTATTCTGAATTTCTAATAATAAGGAAATAAATTTATGAATTTTTTTAGATTAATGTAAATAAACTAAGGTTACCTGGAAGAGATCGCTTTTAGCGATAAGGTCGCCCTTTGTACAAAATTAGTTAAGTTTTTTTTTTTGTGTGTTTCTCTTTTTGAATTGGCTGATGTACAATAAAGATATATTCTATTCTATTCTATTCTATAATTAGTAATAATAAATGTAATGTAATGTGTAATGTGTATTTTTTGTTTCTCCCGATCTGGTGTTTTCTCTTAAGTGTCAACCAGTAAAATTAATGGAAGCGATTTTGATACAAGGAATTCGAACGCATTTAGAATCACTTCAATTTTGTTATTTTTATCAAAACTATATGGTTTTCAATTCGTCTTGTCGCATATGCTTTGATAATTTATTTCTTAATTTATATATTTTTTGTATTAATAGGAAAAAGCTATAAAAATCATTTTTAAAGTTTTTTGGTTGTAGGATCTGAAAAATCGGTTCGTTTTGAAAAGGGGATTTCTTGTTAAAAATTGTTTGGGATTCCCTCGTCTACGGTAATCGCCTCCAAGCGAGCAATTTATAGTGCGACAGGAATATTTTTACTCGTTGCCAAAATGATCATTCGCTGTGTGTTACCTTTAAAAAAAGCGTTAACAAATTTCCCAAATATGTCTAGTTTCATATTAAGGACATCTTTAATTCTCGCCCACGTTTTCCTGTGAGACAACTTGTTCAAAACAAAACTTGTTAGCCATCAATAGAACTTCTATTGGTAAAAATAAGCAGAATTAAATTCACTAATGGATCTTTCCAGTACATTAGAGTGAATTATATAGAGTAGATTTTAAACAATATAATTACTTTCAGGTTACATCATCCACATACCAGACAACAAGTTGTCTCTCCTCGTAATGTTATCGGGACCCTTCGCTTCAGAACTAGCAGAAAGCAAGCTCAACTCTACAGATGGACGAAGGTTGGACATCTGGCTAGAAAGATGGACATTAAAACGGGATGTAGATAAGATAACAGAAAAGGACATTAATTCTGTAGTGGTAAATATCAGCCAAGATTACAATATGTAGATCAGCAAGAATTTATGTTATGTATTCTCAATTTTAATTTAGTCCCCGTTAGTTTGGAGATCCTTCGGGAGGCCTGTATCGAGCAGTTGACGTCTCTCGGCTGATATGATGACGAAGCCCAAAAGACCTCAATAATTATAGTGTCATTTAGAAAATAAATACAATAAATATTATTCATGTAATGATGCGACTTAGAATAATTCTGTTTTTGTACTATTATTAACTTCAATACTGTCACTGACTTCGAAAAAGAAGTAAAGGTTCTTTTAAAATATATATGATAATACTAAAGTTCTTACACTCTCCCCTGTCATATAGACCAGTGAAATCAAATATGGATATCAGATAAAAAAAAACGTTTTAAACCGAACATCTTTTAATACGATAAATATTCGTGTTTATCAACCAAACAACTAGCCGAGCCGGCACTCGAACACAGGAGCCTATTAAGCCCGGTAGACTGATGACTTCTTTTAAAAACATACAAACCTCCTTCTTACAACATGAACCCATGTTGTAAGGAGGTTTGTATGCTTTGTACTGTACTAGACTGGTATGACAGATTATCAGTCTCTCCACCTCCACTATAACCCTCGAGAAGGAATCTCAAGAAAAATAATATATAATATCTTTTTACTTACAACAACATACACTTATACTTGAAAGTGCATAAGTCCGTTTGTACCATGGAGAGTGCTCTGAAGACCTCTTCGACCTTATCCCTCCCTCTCCTTTCCTACTAAGGAGTACGCGTGCTGGTCTACTTTGCGCACTAAGAGATTTTGTGACTCCTTTCTCTGTCGCACAGCTACAGCGTGGAATTCCTTACCAACACACGTATTGTCTCCTTCTTACAATATAACCAATATTGTAAGAAGGAGACAATACGTGTGTTCCTTTAAAAGAAGCGTGAAAAAGCACTTTTTGGGCCGGCAAGGTGAGGGTGGCTAGTGCAGTATGTCACATGCTTCACTAGCTATCTTCACATATGGACACCTCTACTGTTTATCATCAGGTGGTGTCGAGTCATTTGCTGTGCTTTATATATATTAAAAAAAAACATTTCTGTGTCACTTATTTTTAGACGGGAGAAACCTGGTCACTAATACTTCAAGATGAAAAAGATTTTGACTTTAGCAAGGGCGAGCCACGTTCAGGGAAGCTTTTAATTGAACCTGATTCAAATACAAACCAATCTGGCGTCTACGCTTTACGCATGCGATCTACTACTGGTAAAACGATACCGCTAAACATAAAGTATACTCTGAACCCGTTAAATCAAAATACTGGAGTCATATACGCTTGTGTGCTGCTCTGTGCACTCTACGTTCTGATTATATTTGAGGTAAGTTTAATTATATTATGAAAAGATTAGATAGATAGATAGATAAATAAAGTCTTTATTTTCATTTCTACGTCAAACAAAATCCAGACAGTTAAAAGACAATCATTTTATAATGAAGGTATCAAAGACCTTTGTGTGCGCTGCAAAAGTGCTAAGGGTCGCAACTCAGTGACTAATTTTATTCACATCGGGATGTGAAGAAAGCACTGATATTCTGCTACAATCCGAGGGCTTGTTATAATTTAAATTATAGATAGAAAAAAAACAATTTAATATTAAATGTGTGTACATTAATATAACTAAGATTTGTGAGATATTAGATAAATTCGTATGTTTATCTTAATTCCATGGCTTTCATTATAACTCAATTAATACAGTCATTCAACGAGCGAAACCAAGTTGTAAATATAATTTTAGTAACTCGGGATTTCGCTATCAGGATTGGCTTGTGTTTCTATAATCGTTCCTAATTTTCAAATAAAATTTTCTTGAGATCCTGTGGAATGTTAGTGATGAAGCAGATTCCATCTTTCATCAAACAGAGTTACTTTCGATGTGTTGAAATAAGTTGTTGAACCAACTTTGTTGTTATTTTTAGTCTTGTTATTGTTTAGACAAAAAAAGAATTACATCAACTTAAAAAATCCTATAATTTATTTATTTATTTGGGATAATAAACAGCATTCAAATTACATCTTATGATCTAAGTGTTAGTTATAGATATTGATTATTACAAAGCCAAAACTTCATAGGCGTCATTCTATAATATATATGACTAAACTTGCTTACTTTTGAGACTAATAATCAAATACGAAGTGAAACAAATGTAAAAAAAGAAGATTTAATTTAGTAATGTTGGTTTTAAAGCTAGTCAAAGTCAAAGTCAAAATATATTTATTTAAATAGACTCATTTACTTTTAAACGTCATAACAGGGAATATGTATGAAAAAAAATGTAATTAAATGCCTAGTAATAATGATAGCTTTAAGTGGTTATTAATCTCGTATTTGCAAACTGTCCCAGTTATAGAATTTAATTATGTATTAAATTAATTATTTTAAAATTAACTAATATAATAAACACTAATATGCATATACCCAATTAACCCTACAACCGCTTCGGCGAATTAGTAGCAGGGAAGAAGCGGCGCAAGAAACTCTCAACCTTTAGTATTTGTAATGACATTAACAAAAATATTTTTGTAATATTAATTCAAAATGTCATTATGTATTAGTATTACAAACATATTTTTGTTTTACAGTGCATATTTTATACGTTGGCACTTTATTTCTGGTTTGATTAAGTTTCAATTCAGTTTGATTTTATTTTAATTGCAATTTTAAATAGTCCATGCATTCCTATCACCTAAATATTCCTGAAATTTTTAGTAGCCTTTTTTTATTAAATTTTGTTTGATATAGTCTTGTGTATAGGCTGTTCAGTTAGACTATAAATAAGTCGATAAATAGACAACACGAGGAGCTCAAGCATTGATATTCTTAATAATGCTTGAGAACAAAAGCGCTTGAGGAACGACTCAGCAAAGACCTTATGATTACAGTACCATTCATCGTCGTAGATGAGTGAGATAATCGCCCACGACTAACCTTTTGTAGCACTAACCCGCTGCTGATAGTACATATGTTACAAATGTGTTTTACGCCGTTGAGACAGCCAATCGAAATTTTGGAATTACGAAAAAATACACTATTTATTTATTTATTTATTTAAATCAATATTGTTTCAACAGCATTTTTTATATATACAGAATATAATGGAATTACCCAGACATAAGCCAATTAAAGAAACACATTATACTTTTTAAAAAGGTATCAGGAAGTCAAGAAGGTAGCTGCTCAAAATATATCAATACATATTTAAACAAATGATAATTAAAATAAAATAATAGCCAATCAAGAATATAACTAAAAAGAGAGAGAATGAACAAAAAAACAATAAAACAAAACAAAAGTCAGTCATCGCATGTGAATGGTGTCTTTAATGTGTGGGTGTGTGTGTGTGCGTTAGTGTATAATATTTTGTTTCATCGTAAACCGATTGTTGTTTATGAGTAGCCTCGTGTACATCTATACAAAAAAAATTATGTTCTATTTATGAACTAAATAGTGTACCAGGACTGTAAGGGAATCTTGTAACTGAACGATAATAAGCAAATGACTTCGCTTCTTATTTATCATATTATTACAATATTGTTACGTGTTTTATTGACAGTATAATATGCGATAAATTACAATTTATGCCTTTAAATGAAAACATAATTAAGTTATGCTCTCTAACATAAACAGTGTTAAATAGAACCTTATTGTTAACGTGATTGGGGCTAAGACTTTTGTGCGATGTTGATTTTAACATTGTGTACCTATTATATGAGACCATTACTTCCAAACCAGATCATTTCCTTTATTATGATAAAGTTTCAGGGATAACGTTGTTCAAATGCACTGCATTACAAAATTGAAATACATACACGTATTGTTTTGCTGTTGTATTTAATCGTTTTGTTAGGATTTATATCATCTATCTGTATTGGAAGGTCATACTAAAAATGGATAAGCATTCTCAGTTCAAAACTCTTTTGTATGTTCCTAACGGTAGCTCTGGGCCTTTATCTCATAGTAAGAGTTACACCCGAATTCAACTATAGCACCGCTATGCCACCTCTTTCCTTTTGAAGCAGTCGTCTATGTTTCGGTGTGGAGGTTACCCTCTCTTTGGAGGTTGCCAGTGTACGCACCAGAAGCATCAAGTTATTGCTGATGTCTATAGAGACTGAATAACATTAACCGGACCATCAGCTTGCTAAGACATAAAAAATAATGACAAAATTCGCCCCGTGGAATGCTCACGCAAACTAACTATCCGGAGGGATTAATAGTTATGCCAGACTCGAATTGATTACATAGGATTACATTTGGTCCAGGGAAATTGTGTTTTGCATCCTGGGTTGTGTTGTGTCCTCTCGGACTACTTTAAAATGGAGGGTGTGTAGAGCCTCCTCTTTTCCACCATAGGGAACTAACTATCACCTTCTGCAAGCTCAATCCTGTCTAAATAATAGTACATATCTTAGAATAATATTTAAATAATACTTCATATCATTCCAGGTGATAAACAGAACAATGGCAGCGGTGGTCGTCTCCACCACATCTCTGGCAGTGCTAGCAATGGTTGGTGAAAGACCATCGATTCCTGAGGTCTTGTCTTGGCTGGATGTGGAGACACTACTGCTGCTCTTCAGCATGATGCTCCTGGTCGCCATCATGGCGGAAACTGGCATGTTTGATTATTTAGCTGTGTATACCTTTGAAGTGAGTATACGAAGTTTATTTCCTACAAAACTATGTAAAGTGGTAATATTAGCCTAAGAGTCTGTAAACGCCAGACATGTCTCTGTCTACGCAATGTCCTCAATAGAAGAAGAAACTTCTGGTAAATAAGAAGTTCATATCAGGTACCAAGCGTGGGGAGAGTGAGTGACTGTCACGCATGTATTGCAAAGCCATGTCTGGGATTGCCAAATTACTCTAGGCAATCTCTATCGCTGGTAAGCCCGGCTACATAAAGGGAACATGGTGAATTGCTTCGGAAAAATCTCGGTAAAAACTCCCATGAAGAGTTATGGAGTATTCCCGGTGAGGCTTTCATGAGGCACTGTTTGGGCTCCACACACAACCGCTGCTTAGCTAGTGGTGGGTAGGTCCGTACATCCTCGTAAAAAGGTGAAAATTGTTATTACAGTGTTTAAGAGGCATTAAGTATTGAAGTCATTCTAATCTCCCCTGTGGTCTAGTGGCTGTGAACACCTCCTTCAGATCTGGAGGTCCGGGGTTCAATTCTCAGTGGGGACCGAAATTTTCTGCTCGATTTTGTTGTGGTAGAGCTTTATCTACCTGGCTAGCTACTTTCATCTCACCTAAGTCTGCCATAACTGTCTTTTAACAGCTTTATTGTGTTCTAACAACTGTAGATAAGATGCCAGAAGCTAGTTTCTCAGTGGGAAACCTTCGGATGTAGTTCGCTTCTTCGGCCTTATCTTCACTTACCATCAGGTGAGATGAAGGGCGAGAACTACCCCGTTAAGAATAAAATAGAACTGTCTCCAGAATTTCAATGCATCGATGGTAGCAAGTTGTTCCAGCCTATAGCTATTCCCACAAAATTAAGTTTACTTTAATTGGTAATTTAGTTGTTTGGCATTCTTTGACAAAACACTAAAACGAAGTATATAATTAATTGATATATGAAGATATCCAATGTGTAAATTTAGTTTCCTTGCTAATTTAAATGATTGGCCGCAAAGAATGCATTATGAAGCTCTACCAGCGATTGATAGATAGAAAATCTAACGCCAACGATAACCCGTCTAGATTTGATTTTGAATTATCTTCTAAAAATTGTCTTAATCAAAATTGTAATAAACAGAGATACATTAAATTGTAATGCGAGTCTGGAACATTCGTCGTATGTATTTTATTGATTCTGTTATATATAGTACACCAATTTTAAAAACATTTTTAACCTCTAACTTTCAATACTATATTTAATGTTTTATATACCTAATATATTCAAAATATATGTTAAATAATAACATTTTCTCTTGTAGACAAATATTATGTGCATCTTATGATCCTTCTGGTTCCGACTTTATACTATTTTGAAATCATTCATCAGTCATCAGTAAATTGAAATCATCAAACTATTAATTGTATACACAAATACAAGTCTCCTTATATAGAAAAGATTATATATAACAAAAATGGTAAGCGGTAGATGTTAAAGTTCTTTCAAGGATAAAAATAATTGTGTTTACTTCAAATCTTGTTTATAAATCTCATTATTAACTTACGAGATAAACTTTAAATTAGTATCGATTTTAGATGTCTGACAGTCAGTGTTAATACCATAAGTAAATATATATATACGAAATATTTAATGAGGCCGTGTCTGGCAGCATCAGTCACGCCAAATTTATATGATAGTATCGCAGAAGTCCGGAATTTAAGAATGTATCTATGGAATGTACATATGGACGAAGATAGCTAGTGAAGCATGCGACATACTGCTCTAGCCAACCTCACCTTGCCGGCCCAAAAAGTACTTTTTCACGCCTCTTTTAAAGGAACCCATGTTGTAAGAAGGAGGGAATACGTAAACATTAACACTAGTTGTTTTTTCACTGTTTAAACGTAAGGTTATTATTTCCAAGATGTGATGACCTGCTGTGTGTGATGATGTGGCCGCTTAGAATGCGCCTCATAAGAAGGCTCAGTATGACCCATAGGGCAATAGAAAGGGCTATGTAAGGAGTTTATCTGCAATCAGAAATTATAAAATCCGCCACCATATCCACAATAGAACAAAATTGCAAACCTGAAGTGGCATTGAGCAGGGCACATTACAAGAAGGTCTGATAGCCGTTTATTACAAGGAGGTCTCATTGAGCTGTTGGAGCTGGTAGTCAAACTAGCTATTAAACTTTTAGATCGCAGTGACAAAGCGGTTGAAAAGCCCGAATAACCCTAAACTACTAATAAAAAAAACATCGAATACCAAGCGAGATGAAAAGGGTCACTTTATTATCTACACTTGGCTTGAGATGACAGCTTCTCAGACATCTAAAGCCGTCGTTTTGAAACGATTTTGTGCAGTAATTTAAATACGAACTTACAAAAACAACGATACGCTGACAAAAAAGTGGTGCTTTAAAGAAATATATTTGTTTTCAGGTAACGAAAGGGAAGTTATGGCCACTAATAACATTACTGTGTGCTATAACTGCTGTGTTGTCTACGGTACTGGATAACGTTACCACAGTTCTGCTGATGACACCAGTAACCATCAGGTAAAGAACAGTCTAAGAAGCAGTAACTATACCGAACCCATTATATTTCAGACACAACTCTATGTCATCTGTTACTTTTTCAATTAGAATTAAGTGTTCAGAATGTTGATTTTGTATTTTGGTATATCTTGTTATTATTTCGTGATCATGCTTACCTTCCACCTTAAATTGTTAAAGTAGCTTCATTATCATAATTGTCATCAGCAGCAGCCAATATACGTAAGACTGCTGGACAGCCGTCACACATGAGGAGTTTGGTTGCACTGGGATTAATGGCTTTACGCACCGTCCCAAAAAAAATTGCCATGATTGTCCAATGCGACCAGTTTTGCATTATTAACATAATCCAAACCAGATACTATTACTTTACCGTATAAAGTAAATTTGCAGTCAAAATATTTTAGAGACAATAAGGTTTGTTTTCAACTTTCATCTCACTTGTTGGGTGATGGTAAATTAAACTTCTTTAAGGTTATGCGAGGTGATGGATCTGAACCCAGTGCCAATTCTAATGTCGATGGTGCTGTTCAGCAACATTGGTGGCACGGCTACTCCTGTTGGAGACCCACCTAATGTCATTATTGCGTCTAACAAGGATGTTATACAGTATGTAAGTGAACAAGTCCATTATTTTCATGTTGATCGACCACATTTTATATATCTCGAATAAAATTTACATTAAGTGCTATATTTATATGGTTAGTATGGTCTGTCTGCAAGTATTTTATAGTTGTTTCCATTCGACATCTGAAAAATTAATTCGGAGTGAATTTAGATTCTTCAACTCGGTTAAAGTCACCATGAAATATGATGTTTAACGTTGTTCTAATCAAAAAAGGCTTAATTTTGTCAATCACATAATTCAATACATTAAAGATGATCTTTATACTCAAACTAATCGTCTCTGTAACGTGAAAGTGATATCTCTAGGATTATATGAGTCCAAGTAATATTATTATTTTTATGTCTTCGAATACAACTGTCTTTGTCATATGTAATTCTTGATATTTTTCAGGGAATCAACTTCACCAACTTTACACTACACATGTTTATTGGCATCATTCTCGTCTATATCCAAACTTATTTCCAACTGAGATTCTTTTACAGAGATACAAATAAGCTAAGACTCAATGTACCTAGAGAAATTCAAGGTAAGATTTTTAATAATTTTATTTTCGTTTGAAAGATACTCGAACTTGATGATAATCATCAAAGTTTAAATAATAAATTAGCCATCGGCGGCTTAATAAAGTGTCAACTCAATTGCGTTACAGAGCTACGACAGCAGATTACAATATGGCGAAGGGCAGCCGACTCTTTACCTCACTTCAGTAAAGATGAACAGGTAGTAAGGGAGAGGTTGGAAAGGAAAGTCCAGAAGCTAAATGTAATGCTGCAGGCGTTATTGAAGGAAAGCAAGAAAAGAGCTTGTCCAAAAGACACGTTTCAAAGTACTCTAGATGAAATGAAGGGAAAAGTGGGTACAATTTAAAACGTTTCCTTCTTATTTTATTTTCCTGTAATATTTTTAATTTTTATTATTAATTAGTTTTTCGTCTAAGTAAAACTCCATCATGGTTAAACGTTTTTACAAGAAACACTTGTTTCTCGAATTTATGTGTCCTTATTTATTTTATTTTAGTACAAAATCCGTGACAAGGCGCTTCTTATTAAAGCTACTGTTGCTGTTGGCTTTGTAGTGGCATTATTCTTCATGCATTCTATACCTGAACTGAGTAAGTCATTTAATTATTTGTACCCTCTATTGTGGAACTCCCATGAAATTCGTACACGCCACGCTAATATTTAAAAACATATTTTCTTTAAGATCGTGTCTCCTTGGGTTGGACAGCGTTGCTTGGAGCAATACTCCTTCTTATGTTAGCTGACAGAGAAGAACTTGAACCTATACTACATAGAGTAGAATGGTCTACTCTTCTCTTCTTTGCTGCTCTCTTTGTGCTTATGGAGGTAATTTCATTAAATGAAGAACCTAATTAAACCCTTTTTTTCTAAAACTGTGAATTCAATTAATTTATTTCAGGCTCTCTCCAAACTAGGACTCATAGAATTCATAGGAGGTGTCACAGAAGCACTTATATTCAGAGTAGATGAGAATGCGAGACTTGCTGTAGCTATAGTTCTAATGTTGTGGGTGAGTAAACCGAGTCTCCGTTTTTCCCTAAATTTAACTACCTGATATTGCAATTAACATGTTTATTTAATAACATGTAATTTCAACAGTATTTTTTCTTTAATTTTAGCAATTATGTCTTTTTAAGGCTTTTAATCTCATTGGTAGGTAGGTAATTGCGAAACAGGTTCATTTTGGATGTAAATATAATTATTCGTGATTGACAAACTGAAATTACATTAGTACCATTTAGTTACTTTAGGTACGGAGTGTTTCACAATTAAACAAATTTGTAATGAAAATGCCAATCTTCATAATATAATAATATAAATATTGTTGGGGGTTAAGAAATTATGTTTCTTTAAAAGTGCTTCTTAATCAACAGTTATTGCTATCAAGTTCAATATATCAATTTGTTTTGCATTGTTTTCCACTAAAACAGCAATTGAACCTGAACAAAATATATTTTGTTGATGCAAAAGATTACTGAACCATCCATTTTCATTCGGTGTGAGTGACACAGATGGCACTGAATGGCATGTTAACCCAATGTTACTAATCATAACATTGTATGCAAATCAGGTGTCAGGTATAACATCAGCGTTCGTGGACAACATCCCTCTGACAACAATGATGATCAGGATTGTGACGTCATTGGGCTCCAATCCTAATCTAAATCTTCCTATGGCACCGCTTGTGTGGGCGTTATCTTTTGGCGCTTGTTTGGGAGGTACGTATCGTGAAATACAGCATGTCTTTTGTAACCATGAAGACGATCTTACACCATAGTTATTCCTAGATGGGTCATTCTAAACGTTGAAGCCTTCATCCTTTTGATTACAATTAGGTTATACCGCTAGTTTCTATAATACTTGTCAGACAGCTATAAAATTGGTATAACTATATTAGTGTCTATAGCATTACTAAAGATAATTTCTGATAACTAGTAAGAGGACTGTTAATTTGAATATCATTTCATTTGACGTCTTCATGTAATCTTACTTCAAAACCAAAACGACTCATGTAATTTAACCACGTTAAAACGTCTGTACCTAGCAGAGCTGTAGCCAGCCATCCTGGTGCTGCAATAGCCCAAATTACTAGTTTGATGTATAAAGTTTATTGAAATTGAGCTAAATAGTCTCATGCTCATTTGTAAATGATATTTTTCCAGGTAACGGTACCTTAATCGGAGCCAGCGCGAATGTCGTGTGCGCAGGAGTGGCAGAACAACATGGCTACCGATTTACATTCATGCAATTCTTCAAAGTCGGTTTCCCTGTTATGATTGGGCATTTGTTCGTCGCGACTGGATACTTGCTTATGTGCCACTGTGTATTCACATGGCACTAGATAAGTTGACAGTTAATGAATAGATTGTTTACTGGACACTTAAGTTGATTGATGCTCACGAGTACCTAAATAAGTTCACAATGGTTATCTTATTTATCACGTTACTTAGTATTTTGATGTAACTTTGAACTTGTGTATTAGTAATTTCTTTTTAATGATATTAAATTCGAATTAAAGTTTAGGCATTTGATAAGTTAAACGATTTTATTGCCAAAAGTTAAGTAATTAGTTAAGTATTTAAAAATTATTCCGTATCAACATGATTTTTATTACCTACAATCCTAAAGAAACTGACGTTGACCTTGCGTAAAAATTGTAATCCGCCGTTTATGTTCGTTCTGATTGATTAGTTCAAGGTCATTACGCTTCACCTGGTTACGGTACATGTATTCTAAGGCTATATTGAAAATGGTCTCATTTTCAATATAGCCTTAGAATACATGTATATATCAAAGAAAACGGTGGGCCCAATACACTGCCTTGTAAGACATCCAATATCTTATGCGTATACTTTGATTAAAGTAGCAGTTATTGGCATGTTTTAGACATAATAATTTTGATTTTTGAATCAACGACATTTTACATATTAACTCAATTTACTCCATCAGAATCCATAAACAACTGAATCAAAAGGTTTTAAAAGTTCTTTCATATCCCATACGAATGTACATACGTGAAAACCAATAAATATTAATTTTGTGTAAGTTATTTTTTATTTTAATTGATACTTTAAAATTACTACATAAATCTAAATAATTATATCAATCTAAATGATATTGATTGTATATTGTGATGTAATTTTGTGATGAGAATTTAATGTAATATTTGGATATGCACTTTATGAAAAATGCGTTTGTTTCTTAAATGTAGTATAATGTTAAATATTTTGTATTCAATTTATAGATCTATTATAAGGTGTTATTTAAATTATGTGATACATTACTCGGATATATTTTTGAAGATTATTATTATACTTTTTCAAATTCTCATTGTTCGAATAAATATTTACCAAAACTCTATTATATAGTTAGCATTGTAAGACAAGCTTAAAAGGGTTTTTGTAAGCCTGCCATGGCCGGCTACCAATATCTTACCTAGGTCTGCCGCGTTAACAATAATGTAACAGAATTGTTGTGATCCGACGATTGGATGTAAGATAATCAGTTCCTTTGTGGTCGAGGAATCTGGGTACACAGCTTGCTTCGTCCTTATTAACCATCAGGTGAGATGAAAGCCAAGATCTACCCATTAATAATTTTTATAAGGTATTTGTAATCCCATTTTTAATAATCGCATTTTACTTAAGTATTTAAAATTATTAATCGGATTCATTCAATCACTTATTAGTAACTTAGTAGGTACTACATTGTAGATGATATGAATATTGATACATTTGCCGAAATCGATAAAACCCCGTTCCCTGTACCATTTATTTTTTGACCAAGGGATGATATTTAATTCATATGATTAGCTGAGATAAGTTGACAGTGTATTTATAGAATATAACGTAAAGCACAGTTCTTACTTTGATAAAAATAGTGGACTCTTTAAAATTTACCGTTTTATTGTATGGTTTGGAACTGGTGGATCTATTGGAAATATTATGAACAAAATATTTTATTTGACATAAATATCAAGTTATACAGATAATACTTAACTATGACTAAAATAAAATATATAGGTTATTGGTAGAGCAAATATAAAATTTAAGGATTTTGTCAGTATTATTAGAATGATTTGTTATATATAATCGAAATATAATTGATTATTAAGAATGTATCAAATGAATGTTGAAAAATTTATGAATTTATCTTTTCTTTTCAGAAGGTGATGTGTAGCTTACATATTTTTTATTATAATTTTATTATTTTAATATTCACCAACTCCCATTGAATAAACCATAAATTTAAGAACTAGTCGTAATTATAACAGTTAAAAATATTATTTCTTGTATTATTTATTTATCTACTCATAAAACTACTCTTTTCACAGATGAAATAGAAACTCTTAGATATTTGAAATTATAAGCTTTAATATTATTTCTCAGGGTTTTTATTATAACACACACAATTTTACAATGCAACAGAAAAATAACAATTAAAATATGGCCACCCGGCTCGCGGGCGCTGGAGTAACTTAGCGGAAACTATTACGCATGCGCGGCGCGATAGCAACGTTTTGATTGGCGGTTGTTGTTTGTATGGGACACAGGCGCTAGATGCAAATCGCGGCGCCAGAATCAAATGTAAAAATGCAAAATGCAAAAAATGCATGTGTAATGCAAAGTATACCTATTTTTTGTGTGATCACATAAGAAATCTTCTAGAATTTGCGTAAATATTTATTTGTATATCATGTTATAATCGACAGTCAAAAAAACTCTGAATGTATAAAAGATGAAATGATATTGGTTATTAACATGTTCAATCACTTAAAATAATTAAAAAGGAAAATAAAAGAATATTGTATAATAAAACTATAGCGCTTGACACTCACTAAAAAAATAAAATTATCATTTTAAAAATATCAATTTGTTCACGCATTCTTATCATCTAAATATTCCTGAACCTCTTAGCCTTTTTTCATTAAATTTGTTTACTATATACTCTTAATTTGAGTAAAAGCAGTACAGTTATATTTGGCGGGAGTTTGTTATAAGTTTGTATTCATTTGCCAATGAACGATTGACTTTTCTTCCAGAAGAAAAGTCAATCGTCGTCTATCTCCAGAGTCTAAGCTTTGGAAATCGCGACTCGATTGCAATTATCGAAATGTATCTAGTCTAGATCCTTTAAAATTTTTGGTACAACAGTGCGGCTGCCCAAGCGCAGCGTGTATGTAACAGGTATGCAGATATGTCAACATACCTCGCGTTTTTGCAACAGGTGTGCGGCTGGCAAACCTTGCGTGCAGAACTTTACTTTCCACGATTTTTGTTTTCGTAGAGCATTGAAAACTTATCTCGGTGTTTAAAACAAAAATGAAAAAGGATACTAACGGTTCTTATTTTTTTTCACAAAAAAGTCAATATAAAGAAGTTTTCTATTGACTTTTAGTGTGTTCAGAACACTGTGTACCCAAAAGCGTAATTTCTAATGCAAAAGCGACTTTTTCAAAACGTCTTACCGTTTGAATTTAATTGGGTAAACAAAAATCAAACCATTTTTTATTTTACACGTTTATTCTATGTAATTAAGTAGATATCTTTGGTGTACTTCGAAATTTTGGTTCTAATGTATGTAGGTAATAATAACATCGATAGCTTATATACGATTGCTGTAACGACGCGGACCAACGGCTTAACGCGACGTTTGAAGCACGGAGGAGCTCGAGATGTTCAGTTTCAGGGCCAACCATGGCTAATAATAATAGCATTAAATTGACTCTAATGACTACATTATAATTAAGGTCTTTATAATGTAAATAAATCCTATATGATCACAGTAAATATAGTAAAATATATGGGTCTAACTGCAACATTTGTAAATAACTAAACAATAATCAAATAAAAAAATTAAACGTATAAATTGATTTATGAAGGACACTCAGCATAAGCCTTTCAAAGACAGGAACCTGAACCGCACCACCTTGCCTATTGCGGTTAGTATTCTTTATATATAATTTACCAGGTCAGCACAAGCTATCCACGCATGGCTTGCAAGTGGACCACACGTTATCTACACAGTGCTCGCATGTTTGCCTTGCAATCACTACGCGCTGTCCCGAGTGAATTACATGGGAACTATGTGAAATATTATGCGAACACCTAGTGCCGTACCGCTAACACACTAATCGCTAATTCGTGGGTAACGGATAACCAACCAACGTTAAGTGGTTGACCACTGATGACAAAATGGTGTCCACGCGTGGACCACATATCGAGTGGACGTCGATCAAGACGAGGCGATGCTGGTAGGGATCCGGGTCACTCTACTCTATGACCTTAATTCTAAAATTGTCTGTTGATATTTAGTATATACATTTTCGACCTCAATTAACGTCTTTAACGTAGTTTAGTTAGCAAGTTAGGAAGGATCTGCATACAGACACATGCCTACCTACAAGCATTTTGAAGTTTTGCATCCATAATCAAGCCAACCGGGTTATTCACACCAGTCAACCGTAGAAATCGCGTCGTACTCATCGTATCTCTCGTGTCTGTGGAGGTATCGTGTCATACTTTTATTCGTTTACACGACATTTTTTGAACCACAAACCATTGCATAGTTATAGCATGATACGGCATAAAATGCGTGCTTGTTTTATTGTGATCTCTTACCAATCATGATATAAAACGCATCACAAATCAATACAAGTCCCACTACTAGACTTGCTACATAGGAAAATTATTGAGTGGTGTTCTAACACTGTCTTATTGGCCATGGGTGAAAATGAACAGTCTAGTGTTTTTAAGATACATAGCTTGAGATTACAAACTTTGATTAGCCAGAGACAAACATGGCAATAGAAACTTAATGGCCTAAACTTAAATAACAAGACATTATTACAAAATCTACTATATATGTATAATATGACTCATCAATGGCAAAAGAATGGTATAGTTTATTATATAAAGTTTAATATATAATATTTCAGCATTGAGTATCTACAGAGTAAGACCTTTTTCAGTCATAGTCGTTCTAAAATCATTTCAAAGTCTTTCCATAGACAAAAGCCCTTATCATCAATTCTGCAATTATGCAATACCATAGTTTCAAATTGTGGTCGGTTCTGTAAATCTAATTTTGTACCAATCCTTAATTGTTTAGAAGATTGGTAAACATAATCAATTTTTAACAAACTCTCATTTTTCAAATTATCATACCACTTTTGAAATACAATTTTACCACTGATTGGTGTTAGTTCATACTGATTTGTTAGTGTATATGGTTCAAAACGTAATGCTTTCATTACTGTATAGATATTTGCATCATGTCCCATTAGTAAAGATACCTTTGGCACATCATCATTGAAAAAAATACCTTTGAGGAATTTAATAAGTGGTTTTGATATATCTCTTGCTACTAATGGATTATTAAAAATAATATTATGATACCCACGGCTTAGTTCCATAACAGTTTTCCAGTCTTTGGAGCTATGAATAAAATCCCATGCAACATTTTCTAGAGAAAATCCTTCATAGTACTCCATAATGAAAGCATCTATTACAGAATTGCCAATTTTTAAAGGCCCCAACACATTTGGCTTATATCCAGGTACAATAATAGCTTTATTTTTATCTGCAATTAAATTACATTTGTTCTCTGTCTTACAATATTCAGAGTCCTTATAATTAAGTATGTTTTCCAGATAAAAATATGTAGAATTCAATGATAAACTTTTTAAAGCTTTTTCCATGTCTTCCACAACTATTTGTCTGAATATTGAAGAAGTATTGTGTATCACAGGGTTAAAGATTGGGTCTCTATCTGTTTTTGAGTGGTTTATTGTAATATTGCATTCAGGAAACGCACTTTTCGCAAAAGCTTTGGCAGAAGCCAAAGTTCTTTGTTTTGTGTTAGCGTAAATATAAAATTTATCTTCCATTGGACACTCCTTTGAAATGATCCCTTGTTCCTCAAGCCACAAAGAAAAAAAGTGACCCATATAACCCTCCAAGACTGCACCTTTTTCAGTCAAATATCCAGGCTTTTCTTGCCACTGTGGCCATTTTTTTGGAGTCATTTGTGTTAAGTATTTTGACAAAGGTGTTCTTAGTCCATGTCTGCTTAAAATAACAACTTGTTTTAATGTAAAACCTGCTTCAAACTGCATTTCTTTATTAAATCCTTGCCCTACTTTTGCAAGGACGATAAAAATGCACAAAAAATATTCAATTTCCATTATACTTTTAAAAAGTTCACGCACCTATTCTACCGATATACGTAATACGCCACTAGTTCGTTTACACATAATACATTATTAACGCCCAATATTAAAGTTATCTATACGCTAAGAAAAGTGAATGGTTGAGAAGATTACAAAATATTGCATACCTACTTTACATATTGCACACTTTGTATGTTTATACCTATAATATTTGTAGTAATATTCTCGTTCAAAACATCTTGTCATTTTAATATCTACCAAATGCTGAAACAAATTCCATCCATTACTATATTAATTTTACTATTATCCTATATAGTAAAGCGATTTTTGTAATTAAAGTATTTAATTTCGATACTACTTAATAAATGTCGAATAAAGTAGAATGTCACTGTCACATACCGTCATTGGTTTTTTGTTGTTGTTGTTTAATTCTTCGTTAATAGGAAATCAAAGGAAACTAATGCCCATACAGCCATATCTATCGTGGTTATTTCTTTATTTCTGGCTCTGCGATTCCAGGGTATCTCTCTTTACCATCTCTTTACCTCAGAAGTTTTTGGTGACCAATGGTAAGCCCCGCCATTTTGTTTATGACTTACGAGAAAACTTTTGAGAATGGATTGCAATGTTAGTGATTTCGATGAAATGAATTATGTGACTGATTACGCTGAAATGATACCCAAATGAGAATGTAATGACACAATGATGATTAATAAATGAACTTACTCTATAAATGAATGAATGGAAATGAAACGTTGAATAATCTCACGTAAGTTACTAATAAACACTGAATGATGTATTTCATACGTTGCACGATATAACGATCGTTTTCGGCATGAAACTACACCAATTTCATTTAAAAAATACTGCATACTGAAATGAAATAAAAGTCGTTTCTAATGATAAAATCGAGACCGTTAAATTTTATTTAAGCCCACACTAGAGCTACAGATCAAAATATAGGCAATAAAACATGACGGAACCTTACATTTAAGCACAGACTAGTTAGAGATGCATTTAAATGACGGGCCAACAGTGGGAATTTGGCCTTCAAACACTACCACTTTATTTCCAAACATTCTTCCAACTGTTAACACATCAACAGAACTTACTAGGACACGTTTTCATATGATTTGATAGCAACATGACCGCGGTTGACACGATTCAGTTCGATAGAAAAAACTTACACTAGAGGTAGGAACCAGAGACTTTCAAAATACGATATATTTTGCTCCCATTAACGAAGATTCCGAATAATCATAAATTGCTGTTCGTTCTACTGCCAAATCACGACAGTGCGCCCACGCATGACGCAGTATTCTTAAACATGTGCCAAAACCTTCGTTTATTTTTATAGACATTATACCCACTCAAACGGTCGATAATCATAATCTGGAATATATCCGCGTCGAATGCTTGTATCTCGTAAGCAAAACGACCCGTGGTATAGATCTAGGAATGGTTTTGCTCAAGTAGCTTTGAATTTTGAAATATTAAACATGTAAAGTATGTCAAAATACAACGCTTTATAAGCCCAACTATTCGTAGATAGATTATTGAAACTGACCATTAATATATAAAATTACAACGAACACTAAGGACAGAAAAAGCTTTAATTATGATACAGTCGGCCCCAGAAGTAAATTAAGGCTAAAGTACCATGTCATATCGACTTTTAAAAGAAAGAAAATAATATGAATTACGTATAAATATTTATATAATAGTAATATTTTTCTATCACTCACACCTTTTAAGCATAATTTACAGGTTGAGATATAAATATAAACAAATATTCGTACTCATCACACAATTATCTGCCCTCTGGCTAAGAAGATAGGGGTACTGTCCACTCGACCAGATGGCCGTCTAAAAAGTAATAATATATTTAGAGACACGAATAAAAATATATATAAACTCAAGTACAACATGACAATTAACAAAATCTAATTAACATTACAAAATAAATACACAGCACAGAATTATATAAATTTGTATACTTTTCTATGATTGTAACTATACCTCTATATTTATTTGCTAATGTGACACAGATCGAAGTATTAATCTATCTGATACTCATATACCGAAAAAGCCTTTAATAAGTATTACTCTGGATTGGCGTTGTAAAGCTTCTCTGAGCTTGCTGTACCTATTGGCGAATTGAAATCAACTTATATTTTTCAATACATTTTCAAAATCATTCCACGAACAGAAGCCTTGATCGTCAATCGGGCAACCTTTCATCTCCATCTGAATTGAACCTGGGGGCTGTTTCAGCGACAAAACTGAGCCATTTTTCAACTGATCACTAGTCTGATAAACGTATTCAACTTTCAAGAAGTAATTCTCGGCGTCATCCCGCCATTTCTGAAATACTATTTTACCACCAATAGGGGTTAGTTCATACTGCCCTGGTAGCACAAAGTTTTTGAATTCCAAGCACGCCATCACAGCGTTTAAATTCGAATCGTGGCCGACCAACATTGTGAATTTTCTTGGTGATTGCTTATCTATCAACGTGTCTTTCATATAGTTCAATATTGGCATCACTAAGATTTTAGATAACGTGTGATTGAATCTAACGTTTTGATTTTCTCTTGTCATTTTCAGTAGATTTTCCCACTGTTCTTCCATTGTTATTTTACCCCATGCTATGTCTTCTGTGGGTTTGTTGCTATAATAACTCATTAAGAAGGAATCCGCAAAAGAGTTTCCAACAGATAACGGACCGAAGACATCCGGTTCGTCGTTTACTTCAAATAAAATCACATCTTTTGTGTTTGTTAAATCGCAAAAATGTCCTGATTTGCACATTTCGGAATTCTTATAATCTATTATTTTATCTAGTTCAATGTAAGCGTCTGTTAAGTTTATATTATCTAGTTTTTCTTGCATCGCTTTTACGTATGATTCTTTAAATACTTTTGTATTGTTTCTTATTTTAGGATGAAATAATGGATCGACCTCTGTTGTGTTCTTAAATAAAACACTAACGCTACAATTCCTAAACGCACTTTTAGCAAAAGATCGTCCCGTTTCTATAGTTCGTTGGTATGTATTCGTATAAATTAAAACTTCATCTAATTTAGGACACTCTGTAAACAATCCTTCATTTTTGAACCATTTGTTAAAATAATCTCCCATGTATTGTTCTAATAAATACCCTTTAGGTGTTAAATGAGCTACTTGGGTACTCCATCTAGGCAGCGGAAGCGGGGTCATTCTTTGTAATTTCTCAGTTAACGGAGCTCGTAAATTATGGCGGCTTAAAACGAAAACCTCTTCCAACTTCAAACTGCTTACACCCAAAAAGGTAAGTAATAAAAAACATAAACCTGCTTTTTTCATTGTCACTGTATTAACACTAGCTTAGAGCTTTAAATGTATTTCACAGATTAGAAATAGTATGTCCCACGCTTCCACTTAATTACACTCAATTATTACAAAATAATTAAATTTGTTACGATTAATTTTAATTCCAATCTTATCAATGTTATCGTGTATAAATTCAAAGGAACACTGCTTGCGTACCGCTTGATCTTTGCGCGTCGTTTTGTAAGCCGAACGATAAATTAAATGAAATCATTGAGTTATGCGTGCATTTACACAGTAATGTAATTCAACTAAATATTGTGCAAGAACTTTGCCCGTTTCCTGGAGTTGCAGTAGTGGGGCCACGTAACATGGCACGATATAATCATTATTCGTTGCCAATCAAACATCTTATTACGGAAAGTGCCTGATGTAATAAATAAAATGATAATTTTATTATTGTTTTTTAGAGTACTTATGTCCCTAATAAGTAATATAAATAAAACCAACATTGAAGGTTAGGAATATTTTAAGTTTCGTAATAATATAGCTAGTAATATATACTCAAATCGTGGCTATCCATTAAAATTAGGAATAAGCGTTATATTATTAATATTATAAATAAACGAAAGCCAAGAGACGACAATAATAATAATTGTTACGAACTGGCTGAATATGAGCTAAATATGCCTTTTAACTTTCCTTTTGTCTTTGGACAGCTAGGCTGTCAGCTTGGATTTGTGATTTTTAAGTGTTATAGTTGCTCTAAGGTCTTGTTAATATTTACAAAATAAACAGTTTTTCCCTGTAGCTCTCTTTTTATTTACAGTCAGTAATAATAATAATAAATATATTTTTCACACTGACACCATCTAGCCCAAATGAAGGATCTTTATGAGCTTGTTTTGGATACTAGATAACAGTGTAAAAGAGAAAGTAATCGGTATATACAAATCAGAAATATACTAAATTACATACAAAAATTCGTGATTTGTGAACAAATATTTGTACTCGTTATACAAATATCTGCCCCTGCTGAGATTCTATCCCAGGACCTCTGGCCAAGTAAAGAGTTATCAAAATATGTTGACAAATAAACTTATTTATTTCACATTCGGTTTTAAAAGTGCCAATGATAATGGTATGGTGATTTTATGTATCCAATAAAATATGTATTAGTTTTAAATCCAATCTTATATTAATAATTAATTGTTGCACATACACATTCACATACAAGAGATTTCTACAAAAATTAACCTAAATATTTATTATAAATAGTACTAATTAATCTGCAAATAGAATTTTATTATTGAAAATAATAAATTAAAATTGGATATGTTATGTTTTTACCTGGTACTTCTAGCACAGAGTTATTATACCTACCAGATGCCACATTTGTAAGCTATAGCTGTACTATGATAATGCAACTAATTTACATGTAATGTTGTGTAATAAATGTCAATGACGACGCATGCTGTGCGCTATCTATTTTTTATTTTGGGAACTAGAATGACAGCTGTCATTCTAGCAGAGCGTAGGGTAACACACGGGCCGCATAACGAATCACTAAGTTCCCGCGTAATCTGACTGTTTCCTAGTTTCCTCTTGCAAATGTGATTTAAATGTAATTAAGAACTATTCAAGTTGTGTGAAGTGATTAGTTTTTCAAACTGGAATTTTATTTATTTATTTAGTGACTTTTGTTGATTAAAATAATTGACTTTTATTTTGGCGGTTAACTTCTATATTCTAGTCCGCATATAATAGTGATGTCTGATTCCGATAATGGCCACCCTGAGCATTTTATACATTTATTATTTTATTGGGTACTCTGGGATATAATTAATTAGGGTTGCGTTAAGCACCAACTTGCAATCATGTGTAAAATCATAAATGGAATTTGATTCCATAGAACTATATAAAGAATTGTATCCATTTTTCGTGCCTGATAAATATTGTCATAACCGTGGCCACAAGCTCTCTCGCCCATACCACGCTCGCGTTGCCCTTTTCAATACCAATTGTGATTTCTGTGCAAATGCATGAGCGTAAGATTTGGACATTAAAATCTTTTGAAGCTTAAAGGAGCAATCATTTGAATAGTAAGTTCCCAGTCTTCACCTACTATCAAAACGAGAGGTACACCATTTTTTACGGATATAAACATTCGTAGCCTTGTAAATGATGCGTAACCGATTTAAATTAACAAAAAACATTGTAGGTAGTCTCAGCTCAAACGTAATCCTTAAAAGATGTGTTCGTCATCATTAAATGCGAAAGCAATAAAGTTGATAACTTAATACATTATATTTTAATGTAAACTGAATTCAAAAAAATCTGACTATGGTTATTTTGAATATATTATTAAAGGGTTATTTGTAAATTATGTTGAAATAAGATTGAGCCGACATCTTATCATAAGCGGCTCCTGATCACGTTATCACGATGAACTTCGACACATATTCTAGTTAATTTGTGGTTGCTTTTAGTAGTTAGTTCTTGTTTTCACATTATTTATTTGATTATAAATAGAAAAAATATAAAACTAGAAAAAATTTAAACATAATCCCGATTTCAGGGTATGATTTTTTCAACTTCGCATACTTTTCTATTTAAATAGATATATAATAAAAATACAATTTATAAAACTAATCCGAAGTTAATTTTAGCTTCATTTCGTGTAGTAGATCCTACTAGTAAACTTACCACATCTTTACAAAAAATTGGTGGTGAGATGAAGATTAAGTCTACATTCCATGATAACGCCGAAGATGGAAGTGAGCTACTCTGATTTCACACTATCTAATTCCTTTCTTTTCTGATTTTCCACAGAGGAGCTGCCTATCTTAATTACAACTGCCGGAACACAATCCTATACATTCATGTTACGGTGCCTGCATGGTAATTTGAGACTTGCACTGATAGCACTGTCGCCCCGCATCCGACATACGCACCTGATTTCACAGCCAATTACAGAGAACGCAGTGTCAACGTGGATTGTAGACAGTAAATAAAAAAAACTTACTTAGTGTGCTTTACGAAAGACTATAACAGATAAAGAAAATAAACATTTGACAAATATATGTTTTTAAGCTTTCCTGTAGTTATTATGTTACTTGTTATTTTATTTTTAAACCACCCCTGAATTAAACCGAACAAAACACAAATAGTGAGACTAACTAACAACTTTATATGTTTATATAAAAGAGAAGACGATTATAATTAATATAAGGTTTGTTTTAGTTTACTATGATAACTACTTATATTTGTTTTTGCATTTAATGACGTGTTCATAACTTAATTTGTGGCCCGAATTTCGTTGTGCACGTACTAAATTAAGTCTTACTCTTTCTTTGGAGACGCAGCGTTAGTAGGCCTCCTACAAGGTGACCGACGATCTGGTAAAGATTGCGGGAAGCCGTTGCATGCGAACAGCGAAAGGCCGATCGGTTTGGAAATCTAAGGGCACGCCTATGTCAAACAGTGGACGTCTCTCTGCTAATATGATGATTGCGATGACTATGATTACTCATTCATTACAATCTGACTAGAAACACAGTTGAACTGTGACGTAATTTCTAGAAGTTTCAAAAATGTAAAATTTTAAGCATATCCGTCTTATTGCAACGCGTATCATAAACAATTAAAATATGTCAAAAGTGTATAGATCGCCTGACAAATAAACTTTAAATGCCTAAAAGTCATTCTACTCCTTTTATTTTGAATAGGAATGTAAGAGAAGGAAATAACTTAAATTTAATTTATTTGCATCTATGTCATTAATGTATTTAAGCCATTATTGTAGATCTCACTGTGATCACAAAGTAATTTCGTTACATCTTTAATTGTCGCACAGCCAGAGAGTGGAATTCCTTACTGGCACACATATTCCTTCATACAACATGGGTTCCTCCAAAAAAGTCGTGAAGAGGCTCTTTTTGTGCCGGCAAGGTGGAGCTGGCTAGGGCAGTCTGTCGCATGCTCCACTAAATATTTTGGCATAGGGACTCCTACTGCTTACCATCAGGTGGTGTTGAGTCGTTTGCTGTGCTTTAAAAAAAAGACCTCTTATCCTTAAAACCTTCATGGGAGACATATAACAGACCTAAACGAAATGAAATCTCTTTTGGGTGGGGAGCTTTTCAAGTTTATGGTAAGTGTGCAAATAAAATACAAAAAGATATTTTTAGTCTTATTGATATTATGATTAAACTTAATTTGGCCTAGGCAATTAATATTACCCTCATGTCCTGGTGTGACATTCAGAAAAAGTCTGACACAAAACTAAAGAAATTCCACTTTCTATTGTTTCTGGTAACTTAGCATCAACTCCAAAAAATAATTTTAAATTGGACAACTTATTAAATTGAATTATTTTTGCCTTTTAAGTATTTTGAAGGATTTTTTTTTTGTGAAAGTTGACGCCAAATTTGCTTGTATGTTTGTCGTTGATTTAAACCCTTGTGTCTATTCTGCATCGAACAAACAAGTAACACAAACCTGACATAATCTCCTAAACAATTTTAAATAATGCTATTTAGGATCCTAACAATATTAAACAAGGTTCGATAACTCCCTAACTTTGTTAATTTTAAATTTCCAAATCAGTTCAGGCGTCTCCAAGTACTCGAGCAACATAAATAATTAAAATATTACGACGAATTCTTATACTCCTATTTTTGAAGGAGATTAAAAATATCTACATTGTGCTATATCCATAAAATATACGATTTAGGAAGCATCTCCCTAAAATTCCTCTTAATTGTTTATCATGGCTTCAAATTGTGTAAATTTAGATTATTTGACAGTACTTCTTGCTGCCCTCTTCTTGAGAATAATGATAATGAGAATGGAATATGATGAGAATTGGAATGGAAAATAAAATGGATGGATGGATGGAAAATGGATTTTAAGTAATCCAAAGTGAGAAAAGAAAGGCAATTTATACGGCAATAATTTTATTATAACATATATATGATATGCTACGAGTATACAATGCACCAACTACATAATTATATTTTCTAGGTACAGACAGCCCAAATCGAATGCTGTTTCATATAAATCTCACAATTACCAATACCTTGTTGAAGGTATATGTATTCAAAAATATGATAATGCATAAAGTATACAACCACAAATTATGAATTATTATTAGGTTTTTAAAATTAGATAATTTGTCTCTCTTTAACATAATGTGGGTATTTTGAAAATTTTCAAGTTTACAAAAAAGTCAAGTCCTCAAAATCAATCAATAAATCTTATTGTATCTGAACAAATACATATGAAAATCTGGATCTTCGTATATTATAGCTATGAACCATCTCGATCACGTCAGCTTCAAACAAAAGAATCGTAATATTCCTTCCATTCGTTTATGGTACAATGCCACAGACTAACACACAAATACAGCGACAGACACTTAAAACTAATAACATCCCTCTTTTAGCGTAGGGTATAAAGAAAAGACGAGAACATTTATAGGGTAGCACAGTGATCAAAGCAGTCTGAATTGTTAGAGGTCGCCGGTTAAATTCCAGTCTAAGGACATAAATGTCAAAAAGCATTGTATTGTCTCATCATCATCTTAGCTTATAATGATCACAGTTAAACAAAGTCCTCCCCATCGACGTCCAAGCATCCATCGAAGTGACCTTGGCTAGATCATCTGTCCATCATCCATCATACCTAAGTCTGCCGCCATTAAGATAATGTTATCACCATAGTCGTGTTCCGGCAGCCAGTTCATCTGTGGTTGAGGAACCCGGTTGAAGTTCACTTTCATATACGTTCTTATCAGCAATCACTTTGGTGGACAGAAGATATGGTAATGGCCAAGATGGATCAGTTTGGAGATACTTGTATGCCTAACCCCAGTCGTTGATGTCTTTAGGCTGTATGCTGATGATCGATTGCCATCAAGTGACATGAAAGCCAAGTGTCGTTAAGAATATTAAAAATAATAATATTTCTCAAACTCACACCTATTATCTAGCCCAAATTAACCATAATTTAGAGCTTGTGTACAAGAAAACGGCGCAATAAAGATAGTATTATGTATATAAATATATCTTGAACAAATATTCGTACAAATCATCCCTATATCTGCCCCTATCGGTATTCGAAACTGGGACATCTGGCTACGTAGACAGGGGTACAGGCAACTCGACCAGAACTTAATAAAAATGCAATAACTTTATAATTTTTATAGAAATGGAAACACCTATCTTTTACCTATTTTCGTGATGTACAAAGCTATAATATATGGTATACCATTTTCTTGACGAGGTTCCAGTGCTTTATTCCGAAAAAATCTTTTAAATCCTATCGCTCAGCCGCGGGAAAAGCTATTATATTTAAATTACTCACTTTACGACACCTAAGAATAAGTACTTCATAATATATACAACTTAATTTTTTTTAAATAGTATGGATTTGACTATGTTGTCGCTTTATCTAACTGAGTTAGTTGATGGGCGAGCCTTTCCTCTCTTGCTCTTCTTTGTTGACCCAATGCTCTTTTCTCGGCGAATTGGGACACGAAAGACTCTACCGATAATTTACCTGTAACAAAGTGAAATAAAAGAGCTATTTAAAAATTTAAAATAGTCGATTTTGAAGCGAAAAAGGATTCTCGATTCTCCTTTCGGCATTTTTACTGCGTGTATCGATTGTTGTGATTCTTTTTATATTCGAATTCATGCATAAAAAGTATGTTGTAACGTTCCTAAGATCAAATGTTCAACATTATTTTCTAAATGACGTTTTTGCGAATTAAGAAATTAAATTTTAAAGAAAAAAATAATTTAGGCATTCTTCGACGCGGACAACTGTGATGAAACTAACTTTAATTACATTACCTTGGTTTAAAACTTAATTAAATGAAACTACATAGTGCCGTTAAACGTACTGGCCACTTTAAATAAAAATTAAACATGGTGCATGGTGATATATCAAAATAAAAATAATTTACATGATAAAGTCAACATATCTTTATATTTAAATAAAGAACAGTTGATTTGAATTCATTTACGAAGTTCTTTTAAATCGTCTTAACAGGGAATATGTACCGGCAAAAAAAAATTAAATTTAATTAAAGGTAATAGTGATAACTTTAGGTGGTTATTAACCGGGTATGTGCAATTTGTCCCAGTTATAGAATTTAAATATGTACTAAATAAATTATTTTAAAATTAATACTAACACTAAAATGCATATTCCCTAATAACCCTACCACCGCTTCGACGAATTAGTAGCTGCAGAGAAGAAGCGGCGCAAGAAACTCTCAGCCTTTAGTATTTGTAATGACATTTACAAATTACCTATGTCATTATATATTAGTATTACAAACAATTTTTTTGTTCTACAGTGCGATATTTTATACATCGGTACGTATCGTCATTTCTGGTTTGATTAAGTTTCAATTCAGTTTGATTACAACTTAAGTTTATTTAAATTGCATTTTTATATAGTCCATGCATTCTTATCGCCTAAATATTCCTGAACTTTGTAGTAGCCTTTTTAAATTAAATTTTGTTTTATATAGTCTATAAATTTGTGTAGTTAGGCTCGATGGCATCGGTGGGCCTATTTTTTTTGTACTGTTACGTTTAATACTAACACTAGCTATAAGTCTTTTTATGTAACCAACCCATAGGGATCTTTGTTATCCGCAGTAAATAATAAATAAAATAAATAAATTTAAAAATATATAACGAATGTTTCTTCGAAAAATTTCACTTTAAACGTAAAGATGGATTACAGTAATTTTGAATAAAGTTCCGACGTGAAATTAATACAACAGAAACAGCATGCAATATCAATGTATGCGTTTTTGTTTTAACCGCAAAATTAATCGACTTGAAGAACGACGAGGATGTCCTACTACTAAGGTAAGTAACGATTAATCGAAAGCGATGGTGGAAGCGGATATGTGTCAACCAAGATATAAGCGACATTATTTGACGTTAGCTTACCTACATTATTGACCCATTTGATGAATTCACTCGAACCGAATTTTCTGCATGGAATAACACTTTCTTCCCAAGAAGCACGAAAATGCCTTCAAACAATTGTGCCCAGAGGGCCTAGACAAAACGCATGTCGATAATCGCATTCGAATGGCTAATTGTAAAATGTTTGGGATCTGACATAAGCTCTCGTTTAGCAATCGAGTGTGATTGTCCAAACGAATACATTTTTCATTTATCGATTCGGTTGCATTTATCGAAATGCATCTTGTCTAGACCCTCGGGACCCCAGAGTTCTAACGCCAAGGCATAAATAAATGATCTTCCAATGAGATGACAAAAATGCATAGACAATGTGGTAAATATTTTGATCAGACAAATATAATTAAAAAATGTTGTTTGAATTTTTCCGCACTTTACGGCAAATTTATATTTTTACCCCTAATATTTATTTCTTCATCATCAAATTTACATTACCGCGGCGCGTAATGGAATCGAACTAAATGTACACATCATATGTATGTAAACGAAAGCAAACAAGCAAAATAGATCAGAACAATAAATACATCGCGAGTCTTAAACGTAACCCGCGGGAATCCCCGTAAATTTTGCAGTTGGCACCTTACAAAGTTCCAATAAAGTTTATTATGAAGTAAATTCCGATCATACCCTTCCATGGTAAAAGGCAGCGCCCTAAATACGAGTTGATTTAAAGAAGTGTACTCTATACTAGTAAAAAAGTGTGTTTAGTGGATTTGTCTAAAACAAATATTTTTTTACATTTTTTTGTAGTGTTTGTTTTTTGATTTCTACTAAAACCACTGACTTTTTGAGTTTAGCAGCGACGAGTTTCTGTATTTAGAATTTGCAGGTAAGACCGTCACAATCTATACTCAATAAATATATATCATACAATCTATCATATAAACTATATTTTGAGTCGAGCATCAAATCTTAACTCAATAACCAGCCATAAGCTACTTAATTCATTACTGGCTGAACAGAATTTTAATAATATTTCTTAATCTCTTCCGAACAAATGAAAATAGTTTTGTGATTATTATTGATTTGTGTGCTATGCTGTGTTGAAGCGGGTTACTTATTGAACCTTGAAGTAGTCATGGTAAAGTTTTTTAGATAGCCGGAATTTTCGGGAGTTAGCACCCTATACATCACTATACAATCCGACTGTTCTTTAAGAGGTTAAAATTGAAGCTGTTGACAGTTCACTGACGTAAATAGTGATGTACACACGACATCCTCCCGCATCAAATGTCAAACCAAATATGTATCTCGGAACAATATTAGATTATTTTAACGTCATCGTGCTGTAAAAACTGTGTGACATACAAATATTAATTTTGTTCTAATATTATGCAGAATAAATATTGTATATTTATTTCTTACAAGCAGTTAAATGCGAAGTCATCCGTGTGGTTTCTTTTTAAAGAGGTTCTGAAGTACACCCTAGACCTTCATTTAAGTGCATTGCATCTCGTTCTATCAGTATGATAACAAAAAGGATAGCTGGAATGTAAACTGACCATTTTTGTAACATTAATAAAGGTATATTCAATTTTCGACCTTAAAAACATACTAAAATTTAGTTTTAGGAAGAATCCCTATATAGCTTCTAAAACATATTTGTTAAATTCGTAAAAACGACAGAGTCACCAAAACAAGTAGAAGAACTTCAGTTTATATGACAGTTCAACTTCATGCTATTATCTTCTTTGACATAACGAGAGAGCGGGATATGCTGTACTTGAATTTAATTTTGGAATATGATATCATAGTTAGGCCCAATTTAATATATGATATAGTACTCCATCCCTAATACGATCTTCTCAGCAACGGCAGAAGCGCTGGCATTCTGGTCCTTCTCACTGAAACAGCGCTACCTCCAGGGGACGGATGTAACGAGGAGACGGTTGCCTAGTTAAAATCCAGCTATCAGAACTGTATTGCCTGAAAAACTCCGGTTGTCTATCGAACTCTGTGGCGTAGCTTCAAGGTTCAATATCGTGTACACCGTTTCAACACAATATAATACAGAAGTAAATGACGTCATATTATTTTCCTTAAACTTCAGTAACGTCAGTAAACAATTAATAATCCATTAGAAGTATTTTTATGCATATAACTCGGTGTCATACGTTATATTCTCAAAAAAATGACTCACGCTAATTCTAATAAAAAATGTTTTAGTCAAGAAACGTATACTTAAATTTCAGTTGTATTGGGTTAACTTCTCGTATTTTAATACAAATCTGAAAAGATTATCTTTGCATATATTAGGACAAACATATTGATGGTGTTGCCAACACCATCAATATGTTTGTCCTTGTCTTAGACTCTCTTGCGAATGAATGGCGATTATGTTAGTGTCTCAAAGTAATGCTTTTATATTTCATAAAGTTAATTTTGCTACCCTCGACCTATTCCAAGACCTCATCAGTCCTAAATTTTCATTCTTTTCATACAGATTTGAAGATTAAATTGAAATTAAAATTTATCCATCGAGCATAAAAAAGACGGATATTTTTGTTACGTAAAACGATGCGCTCAAATCGCATATTGTAACAAACACTAAATTGCACAGGCTGCACAGTTGTGATTCCTTTGCTATCAACATGTTTATTTTTTAAATCTCATTTAATAACAATATCTGTTACTCACGTTTATCACTACATCTACAAGGTCTTAGCCCAACAATGGATTAATCATGTATTTTACCCGCCTCTTTAATATAGTTACTTAACTTACCCAACAAAAACAACTCCGCTATAACCTCGGCATCTTCATCAGCTTTCAATGAAGCCACCTTCAAGAAATCTCTGATCCGATGCGGATCATACATCTCTGCTAGTTTCTGGTGCTTTTTGTGTAGCTCTTCATAGTTCATTTTCATTTGCACTATGGTTGAAATACGGTCTATGACATCAGTTTTTAAGTCATCAAGCGTTTGCTGTTTAGCCAGATTGTCCTGAGCGATTTCTTCAATACTGCTCATGACTTCTTCAGTTTCTAAATCTAGTTTGACCAATTCAGGATTGTTTTCCAGGAGTTTGTCCTGTAATGAAATTAGTAAAACTTGATATACGCCATAATCTTAATGAAAGCAAGAATTTAGGAACCTCTCTGGACGTAATTTAATACCCTTTAGTTTCATCAAAATCAGATGTATGGTTTAGGGAGAGACAGGAGACACAGAGAACTGTAACATTGATTTTCATAGTGATTAATGGTGATAAGTTTAATTTTTAATGGTGTTAAGTTGATTGTAAGTAATTAATTGATCAAGGAAAGCCAGGAATAGAAGTGAGGACGAATCTAGAGGAAGCCTATGTCAGCGGCCCAGCTAGGAAATAAGAACATTGCATTTAATTAAAGTAAAGTAAACTGTAAAACCTAGAATTAAAAGCTATCTTTATCTTTATCTTCATCTTTAATTAATTGAAGCACTCACTTAATAATCAGTAATCACATGCTTCACAAAATTCGACTGTTCATACCGTAACTTGGCTGAGAATTATGAGCCAGATTGTTATATGTTTGCCTATTGGTCTGTCTATTCACTAAATCATTTTGAAAGGAGAAATGATAAACACCAAGCAAATTACTTGTGCATAGCTGCATAAAAAGGCAAGTATCACAAAATAGGAGTGTAGCATGCGACATCACGCCTCTTTTGCCCTATGTTATATGAAGGAGGGAATAAGTGTGCCGGTAATGAAACAGTGAATGCTTCCGTGATGATCTGTAAACCAGAACGCATGTTCCAGACTAGGAAAGGAGAAGGAGGAATAATGTAAAAAAGTGTTTCAGAGCATTCTCCTGGTACAATCGATAAAGACAAATGATTAAGTAACACTGAGACATATCTCAATGAAATTGCAGAGGCTCTAGTGTTTTTTACCTAAGCATCGCCAATTAAATGCACAATCTGTCCAGGATATTCTGGAGTCATTTACATTCTGGATCCAGGAAAAATGCAAGCAGGTACCAAAATTACAAAAATTTAAGTGTGACATTCATTACAGTAAGATAAAAATATGTAGACATAAAACTTTTAGATTTACCTGTAAGTCTGTATTCTCTAATACTTCTTGCAACTCCTCAACTGTTAGATCATTCAGTTCAGGAAACATCAGTACATTAGAACTGACAGGTTGTGGGCTAACATCAATTGATTTGTCATCACTGTTGTAAAAGCTTGGTAAAGATCGTTGAAACTCCCTTATGATTGCTTGTACTATTCGCCCGAGATCAGAATGGAGGGTGTAGTTTACAAGGCCAGGTGCTCCAACCACCTGGAAAAGTTTGCTTAAGGGTCAATAATCATCAAGCAGTAAAAGCTCAAATAACTTTGCTTGGAAGCTCTAATAAAGCTAAAGATATTTATTTATAGTCTTAAACTGGATTATGGAGGTGGACCATAAGGGTAGTACATAATATTTGTGTTTGTACATACAAAAAAAGCAATACACATTGTTGTTTATATTTGTCGTGTTGTATTTCTGTTACTAGAAATTTAAACCCAACTTCGGTGGTTAAAATTAAACACAAATAAAGATTGGTTTTAGGGGTTTGAGCCTCCTACATATCCAGTAACTTCAAATTCAGACTGGATACGAAGTTCTACCTGTGGGTGTCATTATTTCTTAATTTCTCCCACCCATTATTTGCTAACACCAAAAATTTAAGATTACTACAGTAGTTCTAATTACTGTAAAATTATACACTTATAATATTCAAATAAATACCATATTATTTTTACTGGATCATAAAGTCATGCAAGTAATAGTAGGCAGACTTTAATTTCAATTTCAACATTAATTGTAACATGAAAAGATTCAACACCTGATTCGAATTTTCAGCTATCCATGGGTGTGGTATCACAGGATTTATGAATATAGTGGGTTTTTCATTTGGGAATTCTGGGTTCAATACCACATTCAAACTCATGTTCCTCCCCTCAGATGAAAATTCAACTTTGTATTCCAAATTTTCAGTGATTTCAACAACATGTTCGTTAAATATTTTTAGGGTATCAATTTGTCTTTTCCTTATGTCTTGGTCAGTATAGTAGGAGCGAGGTAACATTGTGAATTGATTTATCAAATCAATCTAGATATATTCTGAAAAATAGAAATGGAAAGGTAATTATGAGGAAGATCGTAAAGAAATAAGCCTTATCAACTTAGAATCCAGGTCATTGTAATGCAATCTGCAATGTTAGTAAAATCTTACTTTCTAAATGAAGGAAATTGAAAAGTTACGAATTTTATTAAATTTAACCAAATAACAAAATCATTGTATAAAATCATTAATAACCTTAATAACCACAAAATAGAGATACTTTTAATAACCCAAACAATAAACAACAATCAAGATTAATAATTTCAAACTCAAATGGCATGTGTATCAAAATGCAAAGCTGGTGATTGGTTTTGCTTTTACAACTCTTGTTGAATGTCCAATCAAAATAAAGCTTTCACATGTAGCAAAAAGAACTAACTAAATTATGTGACAGTTTAACTTTTTCTGTTCTGGCCATAGAACCATAAACGTACAGCCGTACTTATATTACAAATCTTCTTCTTATCGTTATGCACTTGGAAGAGGAACCGTGATTATCTTATATGTGTGCTCTTATGTGGGTGCTCTTTTAGAGAGAACAATCTATTGCTCATCATCATAGTCTAGTTTTCTATAAGATTCTAGAAGAACCATTAAAATTATGATATACTCTGCCATCTATTGAGTAGTAGTACTGAAAAAGTTCTATTTGAAACTTTCTTAAACTGGAAATGAGAAATGCAATGTGACCATACAAAAGTAATTTAAATTGATTCCAATAATTGTCTTTTACAGTCTGTCAAAATTTATTATAAACAGATTTGCACATAGGTCGCTATGTAACTGTTCACACCGCCATCTGTTAACCAGTAGCTTAATTGCCAAAAGTAAGTGCTAAATTAATTTTAGTTAATGTTCCAGAATATGGAACTATCCTTTTTCTTTTGTCTATTTTCTTTTTCGTTTCGTAAATAAAAGCTATTTATTATTACAAAAGTTCGTAATTCCGTAATAAATATTTCAATAAAAGCTGTGTTTTATTTACGAATTCGGTAACTTCCAATTATAAAAACAAATTTAATTTGCCCCTATTCTGTGACTACCTATGTATATCTAGCGATTTCCCAGATATCTCGGTATGATGCGATGAATTTATTTTCAAGTTTAAAGTGAAGTAAGACTTGTAATATATCAATACTAACATTCGTCGAGGCAATAAAAAGCAACTGTTAAGCTATTCAAATACATACTTAACATCACTATGCAATATTTTATTTTTACCGCATACAATATAAACTTAACATTATAGACTTAGATTTATATATCGTTTAGGAGTCAATATTAGGTTTTCACTTTGCATCTGTGTATTAATATGAACAGGATAGTGTGATAAAATAACTGGAATACATTTTGTATTCCGACCGAGTGAATTCAATTGATTTCGATTCTATTGGTCATAATAATTATTTATTTAAGTATTTAAATTAATTTATTACATATATAAATTAAACATCACAATGTGTTATATTCTAAAATTATTTAAATTTGTCAGGCCGTTCTTGAGTTTTGCGAGACTCACGAACTTCATTTAATTTTGATATATAAAATACTTGTAATGAAATAGGTATGATTTTCTTACTTCAAACTGTATAAAGAGCCTTTGAAAACTGTAGCAGAAACCTTTGAGAAATATAAAGGACCAAGAAAATGTGGCATGTATTATAAGTGTATTATAAGATATCATAATTATCATCATCATCGCCAGCCTCTATATGAACCCCTCCTTTTTTTACTAGGAGGAATCCATTTACGGACCTACCCGCCACTGGCTAAGCGACGGGTGTGTGTGGGCCTCACACAGTACCTCAATAGACCGGCACTGAGAATACCCACTAAAACTCCCCGGTAACTCCATTGCCCTTCACGGGGGTAACCTGGGTTCTGCACGAGCAATTCACCAGGTCAAATATGGACCACTCCTAGACACAGGGAGAAATACACGAGGTGTTTGGTCCTTATGGCTAAACCGTCACCATGCTAACCCGATGCTTGGTAGCTTAACGCAGTTGCTTTCAAAGCACGGACGAGCTCATGATAACAAATTTGATTGACCCATCCAGGAAGCAACCATGGCGAAAGTTGCTTTGTTTTCGTTATCGAAAGCAGAGCGTTTGAACCACGACATCGAGCTCCTAATTTTTATTGCCAGATGAATAATTCAGTTTTTTTATTGCGATTTCCTCGTTCACCTAATAACCCGCATTGGTCAGTCCAGTTGGAAGTATTGGGACGTATCGCTTGTGCTTAAAGCTGTGAAAAGTAACATATCGCTTTAGGCCATGTCTATTAAATATAATTACTTGCACAAGGTTTAAAAAATCATTTCCAAATGTAATTAAATTAAATATTCTTTCAAAACAGTTACAAATTGTAACGTTTATTGATATAAGAGCATCCGGAAATAATTATAAGATCACGTAGTGCCCTTAAAACACGCAATATATTGCATTTCAACACGACCGTCATCGTACGATACATGTAGCAGCGACGTGAAGTCCAACTTTTAGCCGGAGAGTGGGGATGGAGATCGTTGAAATGATATTGCTATACTTGCATCGATGGACATGAAGAATCACTCCATTCATACCGTGGCTTCCTTGCAAAACACTTGGCGCACAAATTAAAAAAAAATACATAAAATTTCCCGCCAAAAGGACGATACACCTAAAAATTCTCTCTTTGCATAATACGCGAACGATCGCCGGCGGCGATTTTTATGTAATACAGTGTAATTCAGTTACATAACAATCATTTTGGCCTCATATTTTGGTGGATTACGATAGTCTTTGCGCCGCCATGACCACGGCTGTTCGCGCTCTTTCTTATTGACAGTTATTCTTGTGTGACAATTGTCTTTTTTAAATTCCCGCGTGTGCAAGTGTTCTAATTATAAGTGGGATCTGTGTGTGAGTTTTTATTTTTTTTAGGACAAGGCATTCGAAATCGGGTGAGTTTGCAAAACTTAATTATAACGTTATATCATTGTTTAATTAATTTATGTGCTATGTCGACATTTTTTTCTGGGCTTTACAAACAGACTTTCACAGAGGCTGGGCGGTAATAGTTACGCTTTTTTTTTAGTACCTGTGTGAACTCTTATAAAATAATATTTTCCGGTGTAAGTACCAAGTTAATGTTAGATAAGTCACTTGTGAAATTTATGAGATCATCTACGTGTAACCTACTTCGCTATTATTGTTATTTATGACAATGTGTGCAAAACTTTTTTTATGGACCACTTTTTAATTTTTCTTTACTAACATTAAAAAGGAGGTGTTATAACAATAAAGATATAAATTGTGTTTATAAATACATTTGTGGCTTGTGAGCAATCTATAGATCATATCTATTTACCACTTAGAATAGTATAAAAAAAAACCACTAAGGTCTATTTTGAATCAGACAACCATATGGTATATATAAAATACGTCGTCGGTATCAGGATGGAACTGATTAAATATATGTTATGAATGGAATACTCACGTAATTTTACTTAAATTAATTTTTGGCAGTACAGTATAAACCTTTTGTGTACTAGATAATAAGGAAGGTAGTATAAGAATTGTTTCATTATTAGCGCTGTAGGACGAACTATTGAACGAAAGTTGTTAAATGATCGCGATTCTGACACAGCAGAAAACCGAATGCAATCAATTTACTATATTTAAAAATTTATGAGTTTGTACATAAGTTCTTGGAAATCTTTAAAGTAAAGAATCGCTAAAGTAAAAATTTACAGGATTTAATAATTATCAAATCCTGTAAATTTTTACTTTAGCGATTCTATGCGATAATCGAAATTCAACCCCTCAGACGCCTTAAAAATTCATGTGGGTTAAGACGTCGTTCTCTGAATATATAAAGAATATACTATATATATATTTAAAACATCGTACACTCACGAAGTTTGGGTGACTGATACACCGCTCTACCTGAGAAAAATCCTACCTACTTTAACTTTCCTATTAAAGGTAAAAACTGTCGCTTGACGGCGCGTGCGCGTGTGCAGAAGTTTCGTAGCTGTACGACCGAACTAACAAAAGTATAAAAATAATAGTCTCTAACGGCAACAGATGGCACTGCACATATCTAGATCGCGCAAGTAAAGTTCTTACTTGGAAATATATAAATCTAAAGAATTATTGCAACAAGTTCTTCCCTGATAGCTTGAGCGCCCTGGATACTCTAAGAGACAGCGGAACACCTCCCCTGGAGGTGATCCGCTAATTAGTAGCGATTTTAATAGCGCGACATTAATAGTAGCGATTCGCCTCTGGAGGATTTCTATCCTCCAGAGGCGAATCACTACTTAAAGCTTATGGACTCTCCTAGGTTCTCCCCTCATTAAAAACCGCGTTACCCGGTAACGCTGTAAAGGTCATCTGCGCCCAACATCATTAGTCAGTCAACTGAAAACAGAAATAAAACCGATATCTACTCTAATATATCAATTGTTATAACACTAGTACACTCTCTACAACAGGTGGTGTCAGAGCCATTGCCTGTTTCATATCTTTATTTACAGTTTGCAAACAACACTAGTTATCTGCGAAAAACATCATTAACATTAATGCTTTTAAACGTACCTATGCACATTTTCCGCATCATGTTCATAAAATTTAGGAATCTTTAGTGTATCATTTTCTACAAAAATACTATTTAACGTAACGTTGAAATACCTAAATTAGTGGTTGAATGACGTACAATATTTCAAATAGCTTTTTATTATTTTTAAACTGACATGACATCTTACCCAATTTACATATTATCCATATTTTCTAAGAATTAAAAAATATACAATATTAATAATTCTAATTATTCCGAAATCAACTTAAATTCTTCCCAATCCCTCGACGGCTCGAGGGATGGGAAAATACCCCTCGACAGAGGAGGCCAGACGGCCGAGGGTCAAGACGACAGAGAGAGGAATCGGCGGACAATTCTGGCGTTATCGAGCAAGACTGCCCGCTGGAGCCTCGCAAATATTGGTCCATCACCCAGTCCCAATCTCTTTAGATGGTCGATGGTCTAATTATTTATTATTAATATTACTGACATTCAAACAATTGTTAATCAAAAATTCTATAAAATCTATTTGTTACATTTAAAAACACACTGACTTAGAATTCCAATCAATCCCAAGATAATTATTATAAGCCTCTATATGAACTTCTCCTTTTTTACGAGGAGGAATCCATTTACGGACCTACCCGCCACTGGCTAAGCGACGGGCGTGTGTTGGGCTCACTCAGTACCTCAATAGAGAGGCACTGAGAATACCCACTAAAACTCTGCGGTAACTCCATTACCCTTCTCGGGGGTAACCTGGGTTCTGCACGAGCAATTCACCAGGTCGAATATGAACCACTCCTAGACACAGGGAGAAACACACGAGGAGTTTGGACCTTATGGCTAAACCATCACATAAATATGGCCTACTATTAAAATAGTGAGTTTTATATTTGAGCTAATTAATAGAATAATATTGACTTCACATTGGAAAAAACATTTAGTATTAAAATAATAGTTTATTAACGAGATATTTATGAATGACAGATGACACATTTCTTTCTCAGTATATAAAAACTAAGTGGCCAATCTTAGAGTTACCATTTTCGTTTGTAGTTGCGTTCAGAACCTCTAGTGTGAGTTTCAATCTTATAGAGACGTTTGCGATCGTCGTTGCGTTTAGCTGATAATCGCATAAATAAAAAATTGTTTCCAATACTTCTCGATAGAGGCGCTGTGGTAATTTTCATACAATTTGACAGTTTACTACAAACACGTATTCTATTCTATCCTATATTATGAGAATCTGGTGTGGGCAAAACTTTAACTTTACGAATATATTCGGTTTTCCATACCAGTCTTTAATGACAGGAAAAATCGCCTTGAAAACTTCACGACACTACGACATGTGTTTATTTGAAATCTTTCATGACTCCGCAATATCAAGCGATTTCTTTATATTGCTGGTCTCTTAAGGGTATGGTTACCTGTTATCATCAGTACCCCTAGCTAGTGTAAGTTCTAATCTAACTTAAATAAGCGAAGAAACAAACGTCTCGAATGTCTAATTGTATGCCAAACTATAACCCTCAGGCATAAATCTCTAGTTAGTACGAATGTCACATGAATTTGTTCTACCAACTTCGTAATGTCTTTAAAAAGATTGCGTATGCTACGATAAAGGTTTTAGATTACGATCAAATCGCAAATGCTGAACACAGGTCTTATGATTGATTGTGCACAGATCTGCTTTCATAGCAATATCACAGGAGGAGTTACGTTATAACCACGACACTCAATGTCCTGATGCTGATTGTGGGAATAATAGTTTCTTTAATGCTTTGCAATAACACGGTTGTAACGACAACCAATTACATCCATTAATCTCCACTAGTACAGTGCCTTTGTAGTATACTACAAGGCAACTTACCCTTATATTTAGAATACAGAGAAATATTAGTGAACACTTAAAAGATTATGGGATTGGAAATGCTTTTTGACAATAGCATCTTTTAACGATATTTAAAAACATAACAAGTGTGACAACTGAATTTTGGCAAATGTTATGTATACCTGTAATTTGCGAACATTTAAGAAGTAAATACTGGACAAAATGCTGTGTAGTGTCAAGTGTTTTATAAATAAATATTTTAATCACTGTATCCAATATTAAAAATTCATTTTTATGTAATTACGTAAACTCAATCTAAAGTTCCAAAGTGAAGGTTGCTTAATCGATTAAGAGCAATGAATTTTTAACGTTATTATTAAAATTATAAGATTATAATTCGTACTCATCAGTATTTATAGGACGCGCCGATTGTATAATTTTGCTATGACATTTTATTTGTAAGAGTTCACTGGGTTAATGGACGGCTGTGTGAATGTGACTTTAGTTTTCATTCATTACCGAGAATATATGTATGTCTGCATCTAACTTACGAATTCTGTAGCTGTCGCTTACCATAATATTGATTAGGGTTTGTACGAAATGTTCTTGTTTCATATTTTTCATTAAAAATACCACTCCAGTCGCTCCTCATACAATGGCCATAAGTACCCTATACCGGTAGCAGGAGTTTCAATCGTATTATTAATAGTATCAACTGATAATCGCGTTGCACGGGTTCTGCTGACGACAAACACGATAGAGATGGTATAATTCGATAGAAACTTAGTGCCTGTGTGAGTTTCAATAAAATTCAGGGACCAATGGCTTAAAATGCCTTCCAAAGCTGAAGAGAAGGTGGAATTGCCGAATTCTAAATGACCCGACTGGGAGACGAACATTGGCGAGAGTTTCTTTACTTTCGTAAACCATAATCACTACGTCAAAGCACTCCGCATGGCTTTAACAATATGCCGTTAAAGTAATGTTATATTTAGCTAATATGCAGGACACGCGTCAATCCTTACAAGGTCAGTGGAGTGTTCAGGTCGTGACTTCGATTCCCGAACGTTCTACACGAAGAAATGTTAGTTAGGTAACGTTACTTTCGTCTTCCGAATAGATATGGTGCATTAAATATTGCGCATGTTGCGTTGTGACAATCTGTGTTTGAATTCGCTATTATATAAAATAAAATATAAAAATGCAACCACTGCATCGGGTGGTAATAGGACGCATTTAATTTGTTAACATTGCTAACAAATCAAATGATAATAATAACTAATGTGTATTCAATCCAAAAAGATCGATTACAATTTATACCAATCAATATATTACCTTTGTATTTGGATATTTTTACAAATTCTCAAGACTCGTTATCTTTCTCTCTCTATCTATATATATATATATATATATATATATATGTGTATCTATCTGTGTGTGTGTGTGTGTTTATGTGGAGCTTGAGTCATAGCACCGCGAAGCTGGTTTGTGGGTGAAAGTGGTTCGTCACTCTTCCGTTACCAAGTTACCATTAAGTAGTCACCTTTTTATTTGGACATTCTTACAAAGTTCTCATAACTCATTCTCTCTCTTTCTCTCTCTCTCTCTCTCTCTGCTTATGTGGTGGAGTTTGGGTCATAGCACGACTGGCCCAACGCAGGGTTATGGCTGAAAGTGGTTGCCAATAGTTTAACTAAAAGAGGAGGAAACTAGAATCCTCGAACTACTGCCAACGAGTTCCTCATAGAAAATAGTAATTTTGAAGGCTTAGATTCATACACAAAACAATAAGTCTTGGAGTGCTCCAGCACTCGCTGGCTCTAATATAGGTCATTATAAGTTCAAAAGGAAGGTAAGGTGACCTTGACCTTAAAATTAAACTGCAATTTAACAGAACAACATTATTTTCTCACGTTCACGTCACGTGACGTCATACAATTCAACGCGAGAGAGACTATTTTCCATACCACCACATTTCAAATGTCGTGTAATAGAAGTGTAGTTCAGCATTGGTTTATTTCACTAAAAATATCAAGAACAAAGTAAAAACTAAATTAGGAGCTAGCTTTAGTCAAAAACACTGCCATCCCAGGGAACGTTAATATTGTCGTGGTGACTATAGGAGACCATAGTCTTTCGGTGTACAAAATTGATTTTTTAATCGCTGTGTAAGCTATCTTTTGTTGGTCTCTCAGTAACAGGTTGTAGCACTCGTGGTCTCTGTTCATTTCGTCTATGATCTCTTTGGCTTGCATCCGCTTGTACATAAATATCATCTGAAAGTGTACATTTTAAGGTAAATTAGAGTCACTTGTTGATAAATATTCCATTTAAAGCAGTAGCGAATATGAATAGTCGTGATTTTCTTCTACAAAGATTTTCCCGCGTAAATTTAATAATATAATCTGTGGTGTTCCTTGAAACTGACGCGTGTTATTATTTTTAAACTTAATCTGGTAATTGAAAAAAGAACACACATATATACACAATGCATAACAAAAATTTCTTCAACGCATAAAAATGTTGAAAATGAAAAATTATTTACGAAATGATATTTGAATTTGTTTCTAATAATATTTTGATTTGAATTTTATTAGAATTGATTCTGAAATTATCCTAACGAAATATAAAATTCTGGTTTGTGACATGTCAATGTTTTTTTTAAAATCACAGATAACTCCAAGTTACCTCATAGTTGTTTGAATGACTAGGTGACATTTTTTAAGAAACTTGCTACGCAATTCTCCCAAACTTTTCAAGATCGTCATGAAAAAGTAATAAACCCAATTTAATGAAACCGAATTTCATCAACATAATAAAAATTATCTAATATTTATTTGTCCATAGATTTAATTTCGTATAACTGGTACCTAAACCTATTTTGGTGTAGAGAAGGAAAACCGATAATTTGTTTATTGTGGCAAAGTGGCAAGTATTCCATGATACTACTGATGATTTGATATTCTGGAGACGGAAACACAGCGAGCAGTGGTTTTCTGTTCGGTTTAGTTGGTGGTAGGGTTTTTTCTAAGTCCGCCTGGTTAGAATAGAATATATCTTTACATCAGCCAATTCAAGAATAGAAATACACAAAAAAACTTTTAACTAATTTTGTACAAAGGGCAACCTTATCGCTAAAAGCGTTCTTTCTAGGTAACTTTAGGATGGACAGGATTAAAGAGCAAGTTAGCTACCACAATCTTACAAAAGTCTGCCACCATAACAATAATGTTACCAGCATTATTGTGTTCCGGCAGTTGGAGGTAAATTAGACAGTTCTTACGTAGTTTGTTTCCAATTTCAGCGCCGTTAAGAATTAATAAAAAAAAACAAAAAAGTTGGCTTATGCATACACCTTTTTTTTTTACGAGGAGGAATCCATTTACGGACCTACCCGCCACTGGCTAAGCGACGGGCGTGTGTGGGGCTCACACAGTACCTCAATAGAGCGGCACTGAGAATACCCACTAAAACTCCCCGGTAACTCCATTGCCCTTCACGGGGGTAACCTGGGTTCTGCACGAGCAATTCACCAGGTCAACTTATGCATACAACTAGCAAAAAGCAAGTTTATGACTTTATATCACCCCTAAGGCCTAGAACAAAAGTCTTAACATACTAAACAGCCCCTCAAATTACATATAGATTCTTTACGAGTTACAATTCTCTACACTTGACGGATAACACGGAAATTTCTTACATTACTATAACTTCGTTACCTAATCTGTTGCTTGAAGGTCCGCAGAAGAAACCCCATCATTCTAAGAATATTTTTCTTAAACACACACCTAATATTTTTTACATTTAAACCTATTATCAGAGTAAATATCACTAAAAGCTTTTGTTAGGTATACAGGATAACGGAAAACATATTAAATATAATATAACAAATAACGATAACAAAGCAAATACTCCTTTTTTTTTTAGATAAATATTTGCCTTGAATCCGAACACGATACTTAATTCCATGTGGTCTGGCTAGAAGCTAAGGTACGAACTGAGGTCCAGATGACATGGTAGTACTCTGGTGACTTCAAGTCCTTTATCTGATATATCATGCTTAACGAAGTGCCCTGAGAATATCAGTAAGTGAAATGTAGAAATAAGAATCTTTGTTACCTACATAAAATTTCAGAATTAAATACCAGCTTATTTGTTGCTTCCTCTCTTCCAAAGAGGCGCAAAGGACCACCTTCCCCTGTAGAATTAGCTGGACTAGTGGCAGTGGGGTGAGATCATGAATTAATTGATTTTTGTCGAATCCAATCATCCCGCTCGTTCCCTTTTAAAAAGATAAGGTTAACATTAAATTTTAAGGTTGACTAACCTTAAAATGTACTTGGATCGTCATTTTCGTTGTAATAATCTCTTCTCCGCGTATAAATTACTAAATTTGTCAACGTTTCCAGTTTACCTATTCAAATATGTCAACTTTCGCTACAGAAATGCTTCGAGTGGGACCGATTGAATTGAGGCCTCAAAAATGTAACCCCAGTTTTGTCAATTAAAATAATAATCTACCTAACAATAATAATCATTATTATTTGCTATCAAAATACTGTTACGTAGGTTTATATTCACGACCTACATTCGGTCTGACATAATGACGCGCACTTTCGATTGTGGCCTTGAAACAGTATGATGACTCGGCCACAAGTTCTAGTTCCGCCATATAATATTAAAAATAAAAAAGAAATATAAAGAATATTAAATGAGATTAAAATGAAGACATCACAGACGAGTCTAAAAAAGATAGAACCATAAATTTATTGTAATGTTTTCTTTGGATCGAATACAAGTCAAATTTGCCTCAAAGGTATGATTGGTTTTGATTATAATCATAAGTGTAACGAGAGCCGATTAATTTAATTCAGAGAACAGAGATCCATGGGTTAATATATACATTATTCCTGATAGCAGAGTGTTAGTTAATTTAATAAATGTTATGTACCTGTAACTTCGACCAAACACATGGACTCCTTCATCACTCCACAGATCCCAATGGATAAGATATGTTGATCAACACCCACTACTATCAGGAGACATTAAAAACCTATCTCTAGGTATAAATGATAAAAGAAAGAACTAAGGATACATAAATGTACATGGCATACCATTTATTACTGTCGTAAAGTACAGTTGACAACCCTAATTGTAACCACAGCTTACAATCATTCAAAACCTCAAGATGGACTTGTTATATTTATCTTATCTTGATGTAGGGCCAGGATTATTACTCCCGGAGCACGTCGACCCAATGGGATCTTTTGTGCTTCCCTAATCCTACTGACTGCTGTCCTGGAATACCTCCAAAATGTACTTGCTAAGTACATTCGGAGACAGCAGCCTTATATCTTCAGGACTGGGATAGCCCAGTCCAAAGAGACCACCCATTCTTTTCCTAGCAAGAGCATCACAATTACATAGGATGTGTTCCATTTGTTCGGTGTGCTCCCCACAGGCCCTACATAGAGGCGATCCAACAAGTTTCATCTTGAACAACATGCTATTGGTGCCAAAGTGGCCAGTAATAGCACCACTTAAGCCCCGTAGTCTGTTACGTTGTAAGTTGTTATATTTAAACTTTAAGATTCAGTTAAAATAGCTATTAGCTCAAAAAGAGCAAGCAAGATATCTTGACTTCAGGCGCTGGCACACTAGCTTTAGACTGAAGCTTTTTCATTCGAAGCCGTAAGAAGATACTAGCTATTAATTTACTAGGCTCCTGTAATTTTTCAGGTTATATTTTCCTACTTGAAAGGCTAGTTTTAAATGCTAAGCTTGATATTTTGGCTTCTAGCATACAGTACTTAAGTACAGAACTAGACATATCAAGTGATTATCTTAATATTGCATACACTCCTGCAATAAAAAATTGTTAACAACAGCATAAACTCTTCCCACTAATTGGCATTAGCCTTCCTACATTGGAGAAGGAGCAATTGAGGATTTTGAGCCATAACTCAACCACACTGGCCCAATGTGGGTGCTGATTGCAGTTGCCATAATAACAATCCTTACAACGGAGGAGCGCAATATATCAAATTTTGTTTAACCATTCCGGACTAAACATGGCGAAACCAGACCGCGCAAACCACTTTGCCATTGTCAGCGAACCCCTCGAATAGTTTTATTTAAGTGTATTTGCACAGATTACAAGATTCACGTGCAAGATGTTATTGATATGGCTACAGTTTTCTGCTATAATGGAGGCTGTATTGATATTTGTTTTATCAATTTTAATCTATAATAATATATTGTAACATATTCTAATCAAGATTATTCTAAGCAAAATGAGTGTTTTAATAGAAAAGTATAAATAAAGAACAGTATACAAGCACAATAAAAATTTAACCTTACTGTAGAAAAATCTTCGAGTTAAATACAAGACAAAAGCACTTATATTGCTGGAATAAAGATATTCAATCACCTACCAATTTATATTGTCATTGGAGGGTACACTATTTAAACTAAAATTAATAGAATGGCTATTGCAAAAAAGCTTTTCCAATTTAAATGAATACTATAATTGGAATTTATCTTTAAAAATTGTAATAAAATTAATTAATACTAATTAAATAAAAATTATATTTCACAATGTAACTGTACGCCCGAAAATGGCAATCTGTTCTATCTTAAGTGTATGAAATTGTAAGATCTATTGTACACAGAATCACAATTAAATTGTTTCTTATCTATCTTATCCAAATTAAGCATATATAATAGTCAGAATATCCCAAAACGCTGATCGTTGGATAATTTTATTATTAAAATTGTAATAATAATAAATATGGGAAATTCTATGCAACTCGTTGCTAGGCTACTACACAAGAATCGCGATGCCCGTTTCCGCGCAAGCGTGCAAAATTAAGGATGGGGACTATGAGAGTTGCAATAAGGGCTGTCAAATCACCTGTGTTACACATATCTATTAAGGATACTACATAACGGAGATCTTTATAAAGGAAAATAAATGTACTAACATCTATGACATATACTATACTATATGTGCTACTACCATTTTAACTAAGTCACCATAAAAATAATATTGGAGGTGAGATAGCTAATTCCTCTGTCGTTGAGAAATCCGGATCCAGCTCGCTTTCGTCTTCGGCCTAAACATCACTTACCGTCAGTTCAGATGATGGTCAAGAGTTAAACAGTTACCTAATAATAAAAGCTCGTCAAAACTTGTCGGTAATCAGAAGAGTCCCAATGGATTTGAGTGGCCTCTAGACGAGCTCTGAAGGCCTCGACAAAATGTATTTCAATAATCACATTCGAATTGCTAAGTGTAAAAATGTAATGTAATGGCATAAGGTGTTGCTTATCAATCGAGTGTAATTCAAATTCCCACATTTTAATTTAGCGAATCAATTGCGTTTATGAAAATGCATCTTATCTAGGTTATTGTCCCTGGCTCTCCACCAGATAGCTAATATTGATAACCGTCTGTTCGTCGTCGACTTATATCCACTCTCATGTATATTAAGTATTAATGGTATCATTATTGAGTTTGGGTTAACTTAGCAACTTCCTAATATTATCAGCTAAATCTTAATACATCTATTGCTCAATAAGAATATGGTTTGATCACAAACATTTTACGTCTCGCCTTGGGACAAAGGATTCTCATTAAACAATATATATTGAAATATAAATCATTTTCTTTGTCCACAGGACAATGTCAAGGAAATACTGAAGGATGGAGCCACAAATACACACAATGATGACAGACAACGATGCAGTGTATTGTAAAATGAATGTGGAAAATAAAGATAGGAACAACGACGTTAGGATTAACGATACAGTGATCAGAAATAACGATAACGAAATCAATTGTAATGGAACCGATAGTTTTAACGATAGGGTGTATTCAGACTGTTTGAATAAGACTGATTGTTTGTCGGATATACAAAGGTTTTATCATGGGAAAAATGTGTTGATTACAGGCGCAACTGGTAAGTTACGATCTTTAAATTAAGATACACTTACAAGAACATTCTGATTCTATGGAGTTATTCCATTATTTTATCTTTGTCACGAGCCTATGATAAAGCAGCACTTTAACACTTTAGGAACTTTTGTGCATCCCATACTTATATTGTTCCCTTGTCCAGAATGTGTCTAGTTTTTACTCTTCTTATATCCAGAATATAAGTTTCACTATTCCTCTAAACAGAAACAACCTGAAGTCTGTTTCGTTCTGGATTTATTTTCTACTCTGGTTAGTTCTTGCTTGGCTATTGCATCTCATTCTGTATTAAAAATGAAAGCCTTCAATTGTTTTAAAGAATTTCAAGAGAGCTTTTATTTCACAGGATTCCTCGGGAAGATCCTGGTGGAGAAGCTGCTAAGATGTTGTCCAGGAGTCGAGAACTTATACCTGCTAGTTCGGCAGAAGCGAGGCAAGGACATCTACACAAGAATAGAAGAAATCTTCGATGATCCTGTAAGTAAATAAAACTAAATTATTTTATCTTTTAAAGTAACTAGTTAAACTATTGTCTTTTTAATCATTCTAACTGAATAAGAATCAAATCGGCACAATTTACTAAATCTTAAAAATCTATTCTAAATATTGGTGAAACAGATATGGAGGGTAAAATTTTTATCTTGTTTACTAATTAGCTTTGAAATGTTCAGCTTCCGATTTGATCAGGAGCTTTATTTAAGAGATGTTTATTAGGACTAGAAAGCTCCAAACGCATCAGAAAATGCCAGGCTCTTTACAGAAAGTGGAAGGTAAAACCAAGATATCAAATAACTTCAAATATTTCCCAACTTCATATCGCAGACAACGTTTTTAGGTAATACAAAATGGTGTTGTATTATGATTTCAGTAAGTTAAGTAAAAACTTATTCCTCTTAAACAGTATTAATGTCATAAGAAACTTTATTTATACCTCAAACATCATAATAATACTATTGGTACAAGAACGTTTTATACTTGTCCAATAAGCCTCGAATCATTTAAGTTTTCTTCTTCACGAGTTTCAATTCGAAGTTGACCCTCTGAGGAAGGTTAGGTAAACACAAACCCAAGATCAGAATACCCAGAACATAAAAAAATACCTTTAAATAATCATGTCAAGACCGCCTCAGGGTTTTTGCCATGTTCTTGCCAATTGTCAAATAAAATTGTTTGTTTATCCAAGAATTGTTTGTGCAAACCCCGTGTTTGATGTAGCTTTACGGAAACATCGTGACGTGTTTCGGTGCATATTTGCATTGTTTTTATTTGCATTGACCAATGACGATAATTAGAGGATGAATAAGGATATGCAAATATTTTTTGTTTCGGTTATTTATTTAGATATTGTCAATAGTCCGTGACAAATAGAAACCGGTACCTAGCTAGATATCTGTTTAAATGGAAGAGATAACATACCAGCAACAACTTAAGGTCAACCTATACCTATAACTTAAGGTCAATGTTTCACTATCGTATTATCTGCTGATTGAGACATCCTTTGATTTCCAAAAGGAATTGTTTTGCGTAGTCTGCATCCATCAACTCCCCGCGACCTTTTTTACTTGGAAGGGTGTACTTTCATGTCTTGAGACTGAGACTTGCAGGGTCGATCTCTGTCTTGGAGATGTCTCCTACATCTCTCCCCAGAGCTAACCTATGTCAAACAAATACTTATGCTATAAATACTTATTCTATGTTGATACATAGAATAAGTATTTATAAATTAATGTAAAAAAATGTATGTTATAATTTGAAATGAATGTATGTATGAATGTGTGTAATGTAAATGAATGTATGTTATAATTTTTGTTGAATGATTTCAACGCATGATAATACTTTTTGCAATCTCACGTGCTGAAATCTAGACGAATGCTCAGAACCAAGCCGTGATTCCCACAAAAAGAATTATGGTGCGAGTTAAGGGTTTCCTCTCCATCCACTGCTGCTTTTATTATGGTAGTGCCTGTAATATAAGCTGCCTACTCTGACTGGTCCTTTTTGAGGAAACTCCAAAACCTTGCATCTGTTTATACAACTGTTGAATCGAATTTGATTCAATCAGACCTATCAAATTGACGCGACGCAATAAAACAGGACAGGTATAGTTTCCGGTCTTTGGATCGTTTTCCGACAGTCCTGACTAAAGGGGACAGTTCATCTGCTCGTCTTACGATACTCGACTTTACTTTTCACTTTCTACCTACATTCTCGCTATGGTATAAATCTAATGCCTCATCGACTACCCGTCTACTTTTGTGTTTAACCATCACGTTTATTAAATATAATAGTTCCGTATTTTATTTTAAGAAACTCGAAAGAAATTCAAAGGTTACTCGTAAGCAGAGTGGTTGGAGCAGGCGCTAGTATTAAAACCTTTTTTCAAATTATAACCTTGTTCCAGGTATTCGACCGGCTCAAAGAAGAAATACCAAAGTTTAGACATAAACTGGTCGTGATTCCAGCTGACTGTGAAGCAGCAGGGCTGGGTCTCACGCTGATTGATAGGCAGACACTCACTGAGAAGGTATTGTCGTCATAAACCACTATACTATACTAAGCAATTGTATAAATTTAACGGAATCTTATGATTCAAATACCATACACATTCCTTTTAGCTAAAGCTATAGAAAAGAATAGATATCTTTAATTTGTCAAAACTTTGTAAAAATTTAGAAATACATTGCAGAAAGTAGGTAAGTTAAACCAGGCCGGGCAGGCATGGAAAACGGCATATCTATGCCATTGGGCCAATTACTCTACGGTATGCTTAAATCAAAAACATTATCATTACAATAATCCACATATGTTACTAATATTTCTAACACGCAAACAACCAGCCTTATTATTACACTTATAAAGTCAATAGTAATTATTAAATATTGTAATAAATGCTGAAGTTAATCACCACTTAGATTCATATTTTCGTAGGATTTATTTTGAGAAATTAACAGTTTCATAACAAACTCCTAATGTTGCTTTTTAAATGAAATTATAAGTTTTAAAATTATATAAGATAATAAAAGATAAAATTCTAATTTTAAAGACAAATTAGTAAGGTTAAAGAGAAACAATAAAAGACAAAATAAAAAGAATTGGAAACTACTTTTTAGAAAATAGATTTGACAGCTAAACGAAAACACGTTCAATACAGTTCGTTTCGATTAATACTTACACTAGGTGTATTGTGTAGTCATCCGAATATTGAGAGGTAGCAGGATTTATTCCGGCCTGAACGACATATATTTTTCTATTGCTTCAATAAAACAAAAAACCTTTGCAACAGTCTGCACCTCAAGCATTTTCAGGTCAACATCATCTTTCATTCAGCCGCTACTGTCAAATTTGACGAGCACCTAAGAGCAGCGCTCAACACCAACGTGCAGGCGCCTTTACACCTCCTGCGATTGGCCAGAGACATGAAGAAACTAGATGTGAGTGAATAGGAATATTTAAGACACGCCAGTCGTCCTCAGAAATAGCTGAACACTGTAGTATCATGTTACAGTAAGAAGTGCGTTTATTGTAGTGTGGTGACTATTATACTTAATAGTTGGTATGACATAGTACTAAATTCTTTAGCTACTTCTGAGGGCGACTGGCGCAATCGCATTCCAGTTACAAGAGAACGTACATAACGTACGTTGCTGACTGCTTACATCCATCCACCCTGACCAGGTCGTATCGTCCTGACCAGTCTGCGTTAATTTAAACTTTGTCAAGCTTTATAACTGCATAATCTTATCTTGATGTAGGGTCAGGATTGTTCCCAGAGCAAGTCGACCCAATGGGATCTTTTGTGCTTATATTTCTAGATAATGTCAATTACTTTGTTCTTCCACTAAATGACTTATGACTGGAGATTTATTTTATCTGTTACAAAGACCATCCATAGCTCGTTGCGGGACACTTGTCGTCATATCTTGTCAATTTTATGAAATAACTATCTTGAAAATCTCATTTCCAGGTGTTAATGCATATATCAACGGCTTATTCCAATTCTCATCTTAGCTTTGTAGAAGAAAAATTCTATCCTTGTGAGGCGGAATGTGAGAAGCTTCAAAGAGAGATTGACAAGTTAACAGATGCTGAGATCAACAGAGTATTACCTAGGTGAGTAGCAACGAATTGTGTAAGAACAATCTCATATCATGTCTTTGATGATCAAGATTTCTGGAACAAATGCTTGGATATCACTATTTTACAAAAATAATCCAAAAAGAACTACTTCGTTACTTCGAAAACATTCTTAATAATTCTGACGTCATTTTGTATACACTTCATTTATATTTCATTCAGAATCCTCGGCGCGTGGCCCAACACATACACGTTCACGAAGGCTTTAGCTGAAAAGGAACTACGAGCGAACGCTAACGGGATGCCAATTGGAATTTTCAGGCCAGCCATAGGTATGGCAATGTTTACAAATAAAAGATTTAAAAAAAATTCCACGCTAAGTGGGAAGAACATAACTCTGCTTATTAATAATTTTTACTACTAACATTTGGTCACGCTTTTAGATTTCATCTTTAACCACAACGCCAATGTAATGTAATGACTACATTACATTAAATTACATTACATTGCATTATATTTACATTACATTACATTACATATTACATTTCATTTTATATTACATTACATATTACATTACATTACAAAACTAATGTAATGACTACATTACATTGGCCAATGTATGTGGTATATTCAGATAAAGTATACAAGTAAATAACCCGTATAATCGAATACCGTCAGATGGAAATATTGTTTTATTTTCAATTCTCTATTTTACATAGTTACATAATATGTTGACCTTAAGACTATTATTGACCCTGGACTCTGTAGGGCACAACAAATTTTATAATAAACAGGAGATATGTAGATTACAAAAAGTGAAACTCTTAAAATTATAATATTTAATAAATAATAAAATAGTAAACTAAACTTTTAATGCAAAATGTATCTTCTCTTATATAAAAAAAAATATATAACTGGTTGTTAGTCTCGCTAAACCTCAAAAACGACTTGACCGATTTAAATATATTTTATTGGGTTTTGCATTTCTTTAATTTAGGAGTGTTTTAAAAACAATAATAATGAGGAAAACCTCCAACAAAAAGTTTTAAAAAATCAATTTAGCAATTTAGTATAGAAAATATATTTCTTCCATCGCTACTTAGAATTCTCCTGGTCAATTAGTATAATATATAATTTAGATATCATTATTTTGTCAGTGACGTCAACGGTGAAGGAACCACTGAAATGTTGGCTGGACAACATGTATGGGCCCACGGGAGTAGCTGTGGGTAGTGGTGAGATTAATAAATATGTTATTACTTTAGTCATAATTATCATTCAAAAATTTAGGACAATCATATTGTTTCCTCTTAAAGACAATAAACTTGTCAAAATTGTATCCCGCGTGTACGTATTTAAAATATTCCTAATGGTGCAGTTAAGAATGATAATATGCATTTAATTATAAAAATGAGAAAATTAAACAAATACAAAACAGTTTGAGAGGAGACGGGTAGTCAATTTATTTTTAATTTACAGTTACAGGAATATTGCGGACGCTCCAATGTGATGAATTTGTAACAGCAGACATAGTTCCAGTAGATAATGTAGTTAACTGCCTGATGGTAGCCGCAGCGAATGTACATACAATCTATAAACAGAGGTAAGATTACATTTTGCAAAAATTTTTACTTTAGGCAAATAGTTATTCATTCCTGCTATTGTTAAAAGTTGAACTGTTTTCCACTGCCATCTATTAGAAAGAGATGGAAACTACAGTTGAATTTGCTTCTATTCGTAAGTTTAATTTTTAATCTTATCAATAGATAGCGCTAAATAGTAGTAGTAATGGGAGCTTAGTTCCACTATTGGACAATAGGTGGCAGTAATCAGAAACGAGTCAATATAACTTTTCAAATGATATCTAAACAAGAATTTAAAATTAAGTGCTAATTATTTTAATAGAAAGCTTTTCAATGTCACTTGATATTTCGTTTTGATTATTCTCTCCTAATTCCACATTCAGTATCATGTATAAATAATCTACTATAGCGCCACTTTCACACTTCTTTTAAGTTTTATTGTCGTTTCTTTTATATGTTAGTCGGAATTATTAATTTTTACTCTTTTACATCAGCATACCACCTGAAGACCCTCCAATATACAACTATGTGAGCTCAGTCGAGAATAGAATCACTTGGGGCGACTTCATGACTGAAAACTTGGCGAGAATCGATCGACATCCCTTCTCAAATGCTATCTGGTATTTAATTAATACTGATTTTTTAATAACAACTTAAATGTCTATCAAATCTCTTGTCAGCAAGTGGCTTACTAAAATGTTCGTCATAAGCGCTAATAGCGCTTCTAGCGGATGGAAGTAGAACCAGGTGTCTCCGGTTCAAATTGCGATATGGAAGACGTGAACGAATATTTATTTATTCTCTAGTCATGAGTGGTTATATTTTTGTTTCGGTATATTTCTAAGACATGTATTTTAGTCATAATTAATAATGATCATTTAATTTTCTGTCAATAAGAATGGCGCCATTTGTGGGTAGAAAATATATCATCTTAAATATAATTAAGAGCTTTTACCCACAGCTCTTAATTATACTAAAACTGGTAGATTTTCTACCAACTAATGGGTCATTATTTTGATTCGTATTGATTGCAGTTAATTTATTCTTAATGTAAAGAAAAGGGCATTTTATTTTTTAAATAATTTATTGTGTACACAAACATTAACATAAGAAACGAAAACAAGAAAGGAATCACATATGTGTGGCTAATTTCTAAAATAAATTACTTCCAACCCACCTGCGAATATTATTGCTTAAAGTAGCCACTTATCGCAAAGATATTTAATTAAAAAATTAACATCATAAAACATAATTTCTTTTCTTGACAGCATGCTTTTTTTCCAATAAATGTCTTCAATTAACTGCGATATTTTTTATATCACGAGTTTCTATTCCAGGTACATATCCTTGACTTTGACAAAGTCAGCCATCTTGAACAGTATTTACATATTCTTCCTTCATTTAATACCAGCGGCGTTGGTTGACGGACTGGCAATGTGCTTGGGGAGGAAACCTAAGTAAGAAATTATTTGTTCACCAAATGAACAATATTATTTTTTGTGTCAAATACTTACTGATTTTAAAATCCTGAACTACCGAAGGAGTCTAAGATTGAATAGCTACACTATCACACATTATTTCAACAGCAAATCATTTACGAAAATGGCATCAAGCAGCGAAATTATTAGTTCAACGCCTTTGAGCTGTTTCTTAAGCCACGTCTTAATAATTTTCTCATAGATGAGATAATAAGGATTATATCACACGGTTGCACAAATTATTTGTTGAAATCAGTGACTGTGCTCGGTATTCTACTGTAGAATCCTTCGATTCACTCCGGATTCAAAATAGGGCCTCGCCGTAAAATGATTTTTTGTTCCCTTGTGATACTATCACCTATCAACCTACTAAAATTATAATGCTGCCAATATTGGTAACGGCTCCTTTATCTTTATTCCAGAATGTTGAAAGTCTACCGCAAGATCCACAAGTTCTCTTCTGTGCTGTCTTACTTCTGCACAAAAGAGATCACCTTCTGCAACCAGAATACCAGAGAGCTCTGGGATAGGACCACAGAAGTTGACAAAAAGGTAACAATGCTGTATTTGTAACAAATTTAGAGAGATTTTAAGAAGTCAGCTTCAGTGTTTAAATTATAAAGAAAAAAATAGATTCTATTATCAACAAAAAAATTTTTTATTAATGAAATCTTCCGTGGCGGTTAACGTTAAGACAAGAACTCGGGACTTGTGCATTATCAATAGTATTGACTTATCGCCCTGCTGGACAGATTAATAGGTGGTTAAATAAAGATATATATAAGATAAGATATATTCCCGCCCGCCAGTCCTCCTGACAATCGCTGGCAGCGTTGACAGGCCTCCCACAAGGTGAACCGACGATTTGGTAAAAGTAGTGGTAAACCGCTGGATGCTAACAGCGCAGGAATGGTCATTTTTCAGAACCTTGGGGTAGGACTACGTCCAGCAGTGGACGTCTCTCAGCTGATATGATGATGATTATTTTGTTTTCAGTTATTCCCATTCAGCATGTCAGAGGTAGACTGGAGCGCATATTTCGACGAATACCTCGCGGGTATCAGGAGGTACCTCTTCAAGGAGAGCGATGATACGTTGCCACAAGCCAGGATCAAATGGAAAAGGTATATTATAAAAACTTACCTAAAAAAACCACCTACCTACCTACCTAACTACCTACTGATAAACTTACCTACAGCCTGTATATCGTAGGTAATATATAAAAAAAGGGGAGAAGAATATTTATTATATTTCTGAACGAAGAGTAACTCCGATGAAACGATTCAGTAATGATAATTACGTTATAAAATGATCATAATCTAAAATGAATGGAGGAAATGGAAAACCTAAAGATCTTACCAATATCATTAAAATGATGATAAATTGGATTATGTATAGACTAGAATATAATAATATATATCTTTTTTATAAATCAATCAATTCCAAAAGAAACACGCGGGGAATAATTTACCCATATTGTATAAAGGGCGACAGTATCGCTAAAAGCAATTTCTTCCAGATAACCTTACAATGACAGGATTAAAAAGTAAGGTACTCGTACTTTGTACTATATACAAATCTAAATATATACATACTTAACAAATTATAGCATATATACTCTACATAATATATGTATTCCATATATGATACGATGTAACGATTTTTTGACATGTACCATTTTCACATCAAAAATACACTCTAAAACTGTAATGATATACGAAATAAAATATACAACACACAACTGTCACTCGCCAAATAGGTATATTGACAATTTTTCTATTCGGTATCATTGTCAGCATTGATAAAATAATTGTATCGTAAGCATGGTAACTCCCCGAAATATAACAATTTGTATATCACATTCTTTGACTTGAACAAAGACGGTCCTAAGACAGGTTATGTACGACGTCACACTGTTGTATTTTGTGACGTCACACTGTTGTATTTTGTGTGTATTCCGGAGCAACTTTGTTCTACAGCTATTTTAAATGGATAATAATACCTTTTTTTGTTTGCATTGTTCCAGACTATATTATCTCCATCAGATAGTGAGGATTGTTTTCTACACATTGGTTCTGTATTGTCTATGGTCAGCCTTAACTGCGATATTTAAATAATTGTAAAAAATAAAACAAAATTGTTTCAGTATGTCGTAAAACAGATTAAATTGTACAATATTTGTAAAAATAGAGAACGCTTTACAATATTGGTTAAATTAACAAGGTTTCGCCTTGTCAGGATTCTGATTCACAGAAAATTTATCTAACTAGACCATCTATTCCTCACAATATTCTTATTCTTTAAAATTTATTAAGCATAGCACTGAAACATTTTTATTATTTGCAGAATCTCCGCTCTCTCTATGTCTGATATAACATAAAGAAAACAGTATGTATTCATAGAAATCGTTTTAGAATCAGCACCAATTTAGTATAAAAATTTCAATATTTAATTTCTTAACCCAATTTTAAAATGAATACATTCCGTGAAGTATTTTCGGTGTTCCCTGCTTAGAATTATATTTGTAAAAACGGTTGTTGTTATAAATAAGGTAATACAGTTGTTAAGTTGTAAATATTCAAAATGGAATAATTTTGTGTAATACCATGTTGTATAACAAAATGGCATTCATTATTTCAGCTGCGTAATAGTAACAAAAATGAATAAATACAAAGGGTTTCGGGCATAAATACACAATTTAATCGTATATTATATTTATTTGTATACAGAATAATAAGACAGGTAAATTAAGGGGCTCTTTGAAATAAATGCCAAATTTTGTTAGAAACATTATTTGTACAAACGATAGATCGTTATGTATGTAACGTCTGTACAGTTAACGAAGATTTGTGGTTGTAGAATTTATATAATAAATGTGGAGTATTATTTGTAAATAGTTTTTTATTTATAAATTCAGTTTATTTTTCAGAACTGCTATTGAAACACGAGTATGTCGTATATCTGTTTTTAATAATAAATAATTTAGTGTAAAAATAATATATAACTATTTTAAACCAGCACCTTCTCTTAAATTTGTAAGAGCTCTTTTAAGAGTGGATATAGGCGTGTTGCCTTTCCTCACATATACGAATTGTGGATCTTTTTAAACGATTTATACTGTGCCTCAATATCAAGAGATGTTAAACTTCATCAACAGCCTATATGCGTTACTTACTGCTCGTTTTAGGCCTACCTAGAGACAAATGAGGAGTTTTGGGTAATACATCACAGAGCAAGTCCAATTGGAGTGAAATCAGAACCGGAGGTGGCTGGAGAAAAAAAATATGATTGACTCAAACAGATTAAATAAATATAAAACTTTATTTTTATCAAATTTTATTTATCAAAAAACAAAAAACCACAGAAGCTAATACGTGCAATATTAAAGTTTGTACATAAAAATGATACGAAAATAAATTACAAAATTTCATTGTTTAACTAAAAATGTCACTTGATCTTGAATATTGAACCTTGCCAATAGTAATTCAGGTTGGTTTTAGCGTAAAATGCAGAGCGTTACGCCTTTTTTCCGAACACACAGTAGGAAGGTAATGTTTATGGCGTGTGATGTAAGTTTCCGTTCCATTGTGACCTCCAGTAGCCTAAATGTTTGGACAGATTTTGAAGAACGAGGTGTCTTAAGATTCATATTTTTTGGAGTCTCGTATTCTGGTCTCGTTTCTTGTCAATACACATCTTGGTTCTTTATTTGGTATGCTCGGTAACTGCTTTTCTGAAGTGTGATATATTAAATGTAATTGCAAGAATTATCTATTTTCAATATAATTTTTGATATGTAATTTCTATACCATAACCGTCTCCTTGAAACTAAGAAAAAAGAAATAATTCAAAACTAGTTACGGGGTCTAACTTTAATAAGTTTGCAAAAGATTTACTTTGACAGTAAATCTGTTATAAAAAAGTCCGTATCTGAAACATAACAATTATAAATCTTATTTAATATGTTTATAAAGTCGAAATTTTGCACGTGTATCATGTCCTAAATTAATTAAAACCAAAACCAAGTCAGTATCAAATAATTCTTCGACAGACTCATCTTGATCAAGTGACATAGTTATCTCAATACCACAATTACAAATATCAACTTAAACGCTAAAATCATACACATGGATGGAATCATACAGTCCAAATCAGTATTATAATAATTCAATTGTAACCTAATTTTAATAATAAAATGATAATTACATACATTTTATGTGATTATTTCTGTGAAAATAAGAAACACAAACCATATACTAAAAATATACCAACCGAATTGAGAACCTCCTGCTTTTGAAGTCGGTTAAAAACAGAAGACACTACTGAAACATACTTGATGCTGTCTTTTGCTTACTGTTCAATACGAGACGAAATATAACTGTAAAATGACACTAGAATATGGCAGTGTTATTTCAAATTATATTTCTCTTTTCAACATATACAATATGACAAAGATAGCATACATTTTGTCCTGATGAAAACTTACAATATAAAAGCTAGATATAGTTGTGATTTAAAAATAAATGCATCGTATTGGGTAGAAATAATAATAAGGCGATTTTTGTAATAAACATTTTTTTACGTTTTTCTGCATCTAGTATGAGTAAGGTAACTTATATATGACGATGAAAAAGTTGTTATTTGAGTTTAAAAAAACGAAGGCAGTCTCTAATGGTATGTAGTATAATTACATTTCTACACTTAAATATCTACATGTGCTTAGGCTACGATTGATTTGCCTATAAAATAGAGTTATATACGCGTTCCAATAAACCACTATCCAGACTATGCTTGGTCAGATTCAGAACCAAGCATAGACTGGATAGATAATATCTGACCAATCAGAAGCTGGATAGTTTAGCTCAATTTGAAAGAATACAAATGAGTTTATTAAAATTTACAACAAAAAAAAGAGATTATACTTTATATTTCGTGTTCTGCAATAGAATCAAAAACTACAAGTTTTAAGATACCAGCGAAAGCTATTGAATGGCTGATTGGAAGAAGAGTAACAGCTGTACAGCTGTATATCAAACAGTTCGAGCTTGATACTGCCCTTATTCTGTTCGCAATAGAGACGGATTTCATAGTACAAATGTTAAATTTAATCTGCTGGTGACGATTAGCTACAGCCTCCAAATCAAGTCTGTAAGGTTAGTTACTTATATCACATAATGAACTAAAACTGCAAAATTACAATAGTATTCATAGTATAATATAATTGTAAAGCAATTACTGAGATTCTGTGTATTTAAGGCGAGTAGAAAAATAGCTGCTACTGTTATTAACATTACGGTTGAAATGGCTTAATAATAATTAAAGGTGGTTAGGCCAATTAAAAGTAGTTTGAGGCCCCATTTACAAGCAGTGCTTAATACTAACGAATACTATATCCAGGATAAATTATCAGTACACATCACATTATTATATTTTATGTTGCTGTTTGTTTGTTTTAACAACTTAGACCACTGGGAGACAACAATATTATTTTATTTATCAGACGCAAAAAAATGTGTATATGGTAAAATAATCATTCTGTTTATAACTCACTGGGGCTAAATATGTATAACGGGGGGTTAATATTATCAATACAATATATTTTAGAAAAAGTTGGTTATTTTGATGGTTTTACAAGGTTTACGAATGGTAAATGCTACTCTTTTATCAATATGCGACTAGAAATAGACGGTCGCTGATTATAGTCGTTTTTAATTTTGCCCCTTTCATATTGGGATAGAAGGAAATAGTGACATATAGTTTTATTGTAGTTTTAGAGAGTGCAACCATAATCTACACCAATATCATTAAATAGTCGAGTTGTATTCTCGTCTTTGAATATCATTAGAAATTTGTAGAATAGTCTTTTATTTTAGCGAGAAACAAAAGTTACGTAAATTTAAGTTAATTTCTATAACAAATCACAAGTATTATAAAATCACAAGTAATATGGAATTTACATATTTAATACATTACTAATACATAATATATAATAAATTAAACAGAAATTTCATTGGTTTAACACGTAGGGTTCAAATGGGTCTCGTCATTCCCCTCAGAACTTACTTTACTTTAGTACGTCAATTTTAAATTTTAAATTCATCACAACACGTAATTTTTTAATTTAATTAAATTCTATCTTACTTAATATTTGTAGAAAAATGTAAAATACACGATTTCAGTCAATTTCAGATCTTAATTTACTGAGATTATATACTATTTTCGTGTAATATCATAAAACCTTTATATTTGTATTACTAACAGATATTTTATCAACTAACGTCAAGAAATTTAATCTGTAGATAACGGTTGTTTAATCTGTAGATAACGGTTGAGTTGAAATGTCGTGTCAGAATGAAATGAAATCCATTAAGGGCACATATTTGAAAAATAAACCACGATATTAAAGATTTGATTTTATATAAACGTAGTGTCGTTTAATGCCATTGAATTTTTTTGTTGGACTGTGGTCCTTGAAATGTGGTTATACACCGAAATATTATCTTTTATACAACCGTTTTCGAAATTAAGCGTCGCTTCACGTGAGCGCTTGAGTACAGTGATATTTGATACAACTCCTCCCTCAACGAGCGAATGACTATTTAGTTAACTACAGATTAAAAAATACTGGGTCTCAGGCCCAATAACCACATAGCATCGCTTAATACAAGGCTAGGACGTATGACGTTTACCTGGCAAATACTGGTTTATATGGGGGTTCGTAAGAGGATTTCTGCCTTTCTCACTTGGCCAGTCTTCTCAAACCCCAAATCTCACGTGAATTTTTTTTTAAATGTTTACTTCGCGGTCAAAATTTCAGTCAGTTTCAAAATTTTCTTTATTATGTTGCCTTAATGGATTAAATATACTGTTTACACGTTAGTGCAGTTTCAACCTACATTATTATATCTTTAAAGACAAAAGTTCTTTAAATAAACTCGTAGCTAAATAAGTCGAATAACACACTTGGGTGGGTAACTCTGTTTTTTGTGATAAATAAATAACTAAAATCATAAATTGTATTTTAAAGAAAATTTTAAGAAAAAAATTCTATTTTATTGTTACGTGAAGAGGGTTTGTGTCAGTCATCATTATTTGCTTAAAATTCTAGATTTTTTCATCGCTCTTTATACTTTATACCGCAATTATGTTAATGCGAGATTGGGTAGGTATTACATTCGGCTATAACACTTTTCCATTAACGCTTTACGTAATAATACCCTTATCAGTCCAGTTGTGATTGAATTGAAACCTTTGTGTTTTATGTGAGATTGTTCGTTTCTTTTACTGCGAAGAGTCAAAGCCTAAAGTATGAGTATAAAGCGATGTTACGAAGTAATTAAGTCCGATATTGTCGTATAATAAAATTAAAATAATAATAATTTATAATAATGATATCATATTATGATTTGTCGGCGCAGACGTCATTTTTGGAATGCACATTGTCTTTCAGTTTAACTATAAAATTTAAAAAAAAACTAAAGTATCACACTAGAACAGAATCTGTACGAATTTTCTTTTTGTCGGTCGGAAATTGAGAATTTTAGTAGGCTTATCATAAACTACAGTGAAAGAACCCATGAGAAGTTTAAGTTATGACTTAAACTTCTCATGGGTTCTTTCACTGTAGTTTTACAAGGCTTTTCCGGAGATGCTAAAATATAAATTTTATTACGATCCTTAAGGTCTAAAATTGTACGTTTCAAAATGTCACGTGAATCGAAAGATATCCTTTACGCATTCATATTGATGGAGCTAGATGCACTGAACTTTAATTTGATACAGAGTGTACGTCAGAATTTACAAAGACTGGCGAATATAAACCCGAATAATATCGAAGTCAGGTACATTTTACATTTTATACATTGTATTAACCATTAAAATACTGGAAACCTATAGATGGGTGGCGCAATACCCTTTAAATTTGAAAATTACCATGTACAAAATATTAAAAACTTTCTACTTTAAGCCATTACAAAAATGTCGTTCTATTTTTGTTGAGCTGACATCATTTCTAACTGTATTCAAAAAATAAATTTCAAATTTTAAAGCATAACTTCATATTAAGTTTCCAACCAAAATGTTACCAGTTTAGAAAGAATGGTACTAAAATGGTAGATATGGCGGTGATATGAGATGATTTCGCGTTGGAATAGTACAATGGATCTCGCCTTAGTCCAGAAAAGTTAATGTCTGGAACTGAAGATTCTGAAATAAAGAAAATACAACATTTCATTTATAATGTTACTTAGATGATCATGGACATTGCAAATTGTTAAACATGAAAGATAACAATTATTTTCGTCACGTTTCTTTTTTTACGGAATTAGAACGAAAGGCGATTGCTAAATGAATAAAACCTCATGTATATGTCCTGGAGACGACATTACGTTTAATTAGAATGTTAGTCGTATGTTACGTTTTACAACTACTACATACTTTTCGTTGGATAATTTCATATTATTTCTATAAACTAATGTTATTTTATAAGTTCAAAGTTTCTATAAAAAAGATTGGATAAATTTACTCAAAACTACACACTAAAATGATTTTCTACATGTACAATCAAGTAAACATAATACTGTACATTTACTACAAACACATATTTGTCATTTACAGATTAACAAATATCACAAAGTTATCTGTGTCATCAACAGTAACTTCCACCGCCGAACATGGCCTGTAGTTTGGGCCTAACACCAACCCGCTAGTCTTTGATAGGCTTGGTGGATGAAAACGGTTATCATAACAACTGTCTCATCTGTCAAAATTCAAAATTAGAACAGATTTTTCCAGACTTAGTTGTTTAGTTTAAGCCTGCTTCATGGTAGAAACATGAGTATTTTGGACTAGAATACTACCACGCAGGTCCAATGTGGGTTGATGGGTGCAAGACAAAGGAACCAACGAATCATCGATATTGCAAAATTTTATTGAATAATCTTATGGGTTTGTAATACGTTAAAACCTGTGAAGCGATATATATTGTCAAACAAATTTAAAACAACAGACGCGTCAAATTTAGACACAATAAGAAAAAATCAAGCAAAACCTAAAATATTTGTATCTCAACTCCAGCAAATTTAATTCTGGATCAGCACAGACATGGACCAATAAGCAACTCAATACAATGCAATGCAAAATCAATCTTATTAAAATTGTCATCAAGCTCAAATTTATTTAACGAAGTAAAATTGCATCCCAGTCGCTAGGCACGTTAATTACTTCAATTTTAAGGATTATTTTATTTGACGTTTTTAAATACAATGTTTTCTTTCGATAAAATTTTAAATATTTTGACTTTACATTTTTTAACATATTAGTCGAAACTAAGATATTAGGCAGTACACCGTAGGCAATGAAACAATATTGATTTTATACCATAGCAGTTTAAAATTTAAGGTCATTTTCCATATAAATTTGTTTTATTGTTTAAATATTTATTAAACTTCAAAATATTCTAAACTTACCTTTTAAACACCATTGCTGAGTAAATACTGAACAAAGCTATGATCGTAGCGGCCGAGGGAGCAATGGATGCTGCCCCACCGCCATATCTCGCTTGCCCACAAGCAGGGGGGCAAACGGGAATTATAGTTTCTATGCGGGAAAACAAAACAAAAATTAGCATGCATATGCTCACATGCATGGGTAGAAATGAGTCAGCATTTACGATTCTCTTCGGATTTCGGCGAACAAAAATGAAAATGAACTAATGAAAATAAATGTAAATAATGAAAATGATAATTAGGTATTTTTTAAATGAATTAAGGAATGCATTGACGAAATTTCAGTACAAGGTATATTATTTATAGAAATATTTAGTTTTGATTAAAATTTTAATAATAAAGCAATGTGTAAAAATCAAATAATACATAACATATCCCTTTTAATTGTATTAATAATTTCTCTTGGATGAAAATCACAAATGATACCTACACGCGAAGAAACAAAAACAGTACTTGACATGTTTGGAAAGGTATGATTATTTGATATTAGTTTCTTCAAACATTCTGTTGTCCTTTTGTCAATTTAGCTGACTCGTTTCCGTATAGCATAACAAAACAACGATCATCAAAATTATAAAAAAATAATCAAAAATAGGGAATATGCACATATACTTCTTGATAAAAATGATCAATACCCAACTTACAACCACGTAAAGACGCGTGCTAGACGAGATTTTAAATGTGCTATGACGTCACAACATGTGACGCCGTACATGTTTCAAATCATAAAGTAGTTAAAATAATGTTTTCACTATTGTCATATGTTGTATAATTTTATGTATTTTTAATGCATGCGCCCTATTATGAAATGTCAAAATTTTCAATTAAACACCCAAAGGAAGCTTCAAAAAACAGACAAATATGAAACTATAATAATTGTTTGATACAGTATGTTTTTTATGTCAATCCAAATTTCGCAGAGTTACAATGAACAAATTTTTTATAGCAGAACTCTGATGATATTTTTCTGCATTGAAAGTTGTTCTAACTAATATTATATAGAGGTAGTTTGAGAGGCTATCTCTGGAACTACTGGTTGGTGTTGAAAAATAGTTTTTGTGTGGGAAAGTCCAATTATCCGGATAGGTTAAAGGCTATATAACATTTGTGAGACTAGATTATAATAAATCGATCGACATAAAAAACAACTATATAGAAATTTTCATTCTGCTCCGAAAATGAAGAGTTGTAATGATAATAATTCTAGAAATGATTTACTTAAAAGCACGAATTAAGGCCTGATTATAAATGATCTACATCTACAATTCATTACCTACATTCTCTTTCACTAAATCTATTTAATGAAAATAGCAATAATCTAATCTGGCACTATCAAATAACGTAAATAAAGAAACCATAGCCAATGTTAGCAAGTGTATGGGAAGGTTTCAAACATTTTATCGAGATCGTTAAGGTTGAAAATGGAACATACTTTTCTATACGTCAAAATATGACAGCTATTATTTTTACAACTCTCATGAGACAGTAAAATGACCTGCATTTGAATCTAGATAAAGAGGATGTAGGTTTTATAGAATTTAGGACATTGTAAATGGTAAATATCCAAAATGGGATTTATCAAATTAAACCGATAATTTTTATGGAAGTTTAGGACCGATATTTCGATCGATATTCCTTTAAACTTCTGAAGATGAATAATACTTAGAGGGTCGTGGATGGAGAAGGCATAGGATAATATAGGAATTCTTTATATAAAAGTTATTGAAAAACCCGTCTTTATTCATAAAATAAATAACTTACCAAACAATTCCACTTCGCCTTCATCACTTCCTAGCTTGTTCTGCGCCTTGCAAGTGAACTTTCCGTATTGTCGCTTCTCGATAGTAATAACACGTAGTGTTGTGTCAGTGAATTCATCCGCGGTGGCGAAATGGGATATTCTAGTGGCAATAAAAAATAAGTCAGTTTTTTTGTGTACAACCTATATCAGTTCATCTATATAAAATAAACATACTTGGTGATGCATAACATTTTATGGACAAAATTTAAAAGGCATAATTTTAATAGCATATTTATGGTTTAGCATGATGTTAGTAGTGGTAATAAATAAGTGGACTGTATTAGAGTAGGTCTAGTTTATTGTCTCCAAGTCTAAATTCAGGATTAACAATAGTAATAAATGAAATAGTCGGTGCGTCCCGTAGCGGCGTGCGCTCCGCAGTCCGCCGCGTACGTCCGTGCCGTCGTCCGCCGTGCGCGCGTACAACGTATATTCTCAACACTTTACGATAAGATACGTATTTTTTCACGGAATAACTTACAATATTATAATATATTACATAATTAAAATTCGAAGGCGTCATTGTATCGAACATTAATCTGTTCAACAGAGCAAGCAGCATGGTTGATCTATAAGATTGTTTTCTTTAGAAATAAAAACAAGATGCCAAACAACATTGTCCATTTAAGGGTTAAAGAATGTGTACTGTTCTATTTTTTTTATTAAATATTATTTATATAACAAATAAGAACTAGGTAAGTTATAACAGAGAAAGATATTGCTAAATTAGATATGTATAGTTTATAATAAAAATTTTTAGCAAATATATTGTCATTTTTTAAAGTTTTATTAAACATTGAAATTAAGGTTCCCAAGTGGGACCTTAACACTGACACCAGCCCCAACTGAGTGTCAAAAATGACAATTTATATATATATATATATACAATTATTTGAATTAGACTAGTTGACCCGGTAAACTTTATATCGCCTACAAACTACCACTAACGCCATCTATCAAAAGAAACCCAAAGTAGCGATGGAAAGAATTACAGTTTTAAAGTATTCGATAGACGAATTACCAATTTTCAATCATATATTTTTAAGCTTTACTTTAGTATTATCAATTATTTTTATTTTTAAACAACCACTAAATTAAGCCGAAGAAAACTCAATAAAAATTATGAATTACGAACAGCTATATATTTTTATGTATTAGAAGAAGAAGAAGGCTAAAGTCAAAGTACAAAAAAGGATACAAACACTTATATAAGTAATAATACCTATAATGCTGGTTGTTTGACAGCTGTATTTCTTCCTTCAGCCAACTGATAGCTGGAGGCGGGTATGCTTCCACGTGACATTCTAGATCCATATCGTATTGGAGAGCCTGAAAATATAGAAAACATTAAAAAAGCGCTTAATGCGATCAAAATTAAAAAAAAAATACTTTGAAGTAAAAGTAATTACAAAGATATTGGTTAATGCATCCTTTTAAAGAATCTCTAGGCAATGTATCCAATTCTAAAAATAAACAGGCAATTTTTTATACACATTTTCTAGGAATTCTATACATTACCTTATCAGGCTCAAAAGCCTATAAACATTATTAATTTGTTTCTGCGGCTGAGAATGGCGTTCTAAGACTTTTTCTAAGTCCACTTGGCTAGCTGCCCGGATCTTACCTAAGTCTGCCCCCTTAACAATGATGTTAACAGCACTGTTGTCTTCAAAGCTGTTGGAGGTAAGATAGCCAGTTCCTCTGTGATCGAGGAATCCGGGTGTAGTTCGTTTCCTTCTACCATTACTTAGCATCAGGTGAGATGAAGGTCAAGAGTTAAGGATAAAAAAAAATTCTCTAGAGGCAACATTAATTCTGAATCTCCCATCTCAGCTGTTTTATATATTAGGGAACGTCCAGCAAGCATAGCTCAACTGATAATAAGATGTATCCCCAAGACTCCAGCATTATCGAGGAATCATCTGATACTACTGAAGCGTAAAACTTCTGGAGACAAGAGATGTTAAGGGTAATCAGGGGTTATTACCCTTCACACTGACACACAGCTAACCGCTGCACGATGTAAATATGAAAGGCGGTAGGAACGCCAAGACAGATAGTCAACTGCGTTATAAAAATTGTTAGTCTCACCTGTCCCAATCTCGGTCTAGGTACGGAGACGACCGGAGCAAATTCCACTTCTAAATTGATATTCCTTCGGGCACCTTTCCCGACGCCATTTTCAGCGACGCAATAATACGTGCCGCGATCTTCTTTATGCACTGAGTTGATTTTTATGGTGTTGCCCCTGGAGAAAATTATGTCTTTAAAGTCAATAATTTTTTTTATTTTTTTTATTTTAGAATTGAACATTTAATTAATGATTAACCTTAAATTTACGCACGATTTTCAAATAATTTAAGCAGGGAATAACAACTTAAAAATTATTATTTTATAAAAAAACAAATTATTACAAACAAACAAATTAATACAAATTATCCTCGATAAAAAACTTAATCAGTAACGATTGTATTGTAATGCAAACCAAATTTAGATGTATATTCTCTATTGAATAATAAATCATAAAATATACAATTGTACAAAAGGCGACGTTCGTGTTTTGTTTAGTGTAGATTTGTACTAAAATTTAACTACTTTTTAAATTGATTAATAATATTGATTATACAGGCCACATGATACATATTAAACAATAATAAAATAATTCTTCTATCTTAAAACATTTCTAATATGCACCAAAATAATGGCGTACATAACACTTTAATTAATATAATTTATCAAGGAATTGTATCACAAAAATTCAAAACTTATCTAAGACAAATTGTGTACAATCTCAGAGCACCTATCAGGCCAATTCTTGGCCTGACAAGTACTCCAAGACCAAAGTCTGAAATCTATAATTGCCTTCTGATTATCAACTAAAACTTACTGGTAAATAGTATTTATTATAGACTAACTAATAAAAAAAATGTTAAAACAGTTCAATGACTTTATTTACACTCGTCGTGACATACAAATTATATTATTATTATAATTTTTATTTTATTTTTACATTAATTTTAAATCTTCCCAATCCCTCGACGGCTCGAGGAATGGGAGAATACCCCTCGACAGAGTAGGCCAGACGGCCGAGGGTCAGGACGACAGAGAGAGGAATCGGCGGACAATTCTGGCGTTATCGAGTAAGACTGCCCGCTGTAGCCTCGCAAGTATTGGTCCATCACCCAGTCCCAATCTCTTCAGATGGTCGCGAAGAGAAGTTGGGACGAGACCATTGGTTGAGACTACGACTGGTATGATCTCAGTGGATGATTATTTTATTTATTATTATTATTTTAATACAGTATTTATTAACCAGTAAACGAAATAGTTTGTTCTGTTTTAAGTAATTTACTTCTGTGGTATCCTGTATTGAAGCGGGGTACACGATATTGAACCTTAAAGCTGCCTCGATATATATAGATAGTGAGCTTTTGGCTCATTTTTTATTCTCATTTCTTTCTCTTTGGGTTACATTTTGGAATCGATAGTTTGTTAGTTTTTGTAATATCACATAATATTTCTCAACTAACCTGTAAATAGATCCACCTGTGGGAAGGATGGCGTTATTCTCACGACGCCATGTGATCTTTGGTGGCGGAAATCCACCAGCGTAGCATTCCATTTGAGCACCTATCACAATATATTGATTAAATAAGGTACATAGATTAAGTGCTAATATTTGCTGACCTTATCCTAAACACAAGACAATTTTTAACAATGAAGTTCGTATTACATCTAATGGATTCATCGTCTTCATAAGGCATTATTTCATAGAAATATTATCAAATTTTCCAATCAATTGGATTAAATTGATAGTTGCAAAACATCAGTATCTACTAGTAAACCCAACTGTGGTGTATCTATTAGTTTGTATAAATGTTTAGTTGCATTGTCTATTGAATTAAATTATTTAAAATATCCACTCTGTATATTACCAACTAATAATAAATAAATTTTTTAAAAATCAATTTGTTTAAATCTGTCCCAACTGTATATTATCAGGTTAAACTAAGTCCTATTAAATGATTTAATTTAATGTTAAATGGGTGTTATGAGAATTTAAACCATTATGAAATTAGTGCTTTTTAAGTTGACTAATTTACAGTGTCTCTTTCACAGTTTCTAAAATAATTAATAATATATGCTCAATAGCCTGCGGTTGAAAATACAATTTTTCCACACGGCTTCTCTCACGAACTCTGTTACTATACTCATAAATCTTCTCTACATTATCTTACTATAGACTGTATGGAATTGTTTGATTGGGGGGTCATATATTTCGTGAACATCTGCTTTGTATGAACGACTATATCGACCATAAGCGAGTTTATAAAACACTTTCCTGATTTTGGGTCTTGTGACCACATTTTGAGGCTGGATCTGCGCCTTCATTAAGTATTCATAATATTAAACTTATTTCAAATGTTCAACACTTACTTTCTCCTTCGCTAGCGACAATAGACCTCGTAGAATTGTCGGATATAATCGGCGGGCGTCGCACTTGCAATTCAACCTCGGCTGTAATTTTATTGCTGATAGAAATGAGCACTTGACATTGGTACCAACCAGCGTCGTTTTCTTGAATATCTTTCATCTGTGAACAATTGTGTAAGAACTTTAGTATTTAATTGATAGTTATTAACGGGATTTATACCAGGTACTTTTTGTGTTTGAGTTCCCGGTATTTAGGCAGTGTTGCAAGCGCAATTATCACGGTGGTAACTGAAGATTTTGCGGGATGTTATGAGCAGTAGCAATCTTTCAAATTTATCAAATATGTTTTTACTACAAAAATTAGTAACGATTTGAACCCTGTATACATAGCAATTACACCCACACAAATGAGGAGGTCGGGTTATAACACCACCGATAGCTACATACGGTTTGGTTGGTGACAGCAGTTGCTGTAACAACCTGAACCAAAAGCTTAACGAGCAAGCATGGAGGAGCTCGTAAATATTCATGGACCCAAGGGAAAAACTATTTTATTAACGGCACTCATGCCATGAGGGAACTGCCTAAAATTAACTTTACACTATCTGAAACAACAATAAACTTACCGATAAAGTGTAGGTAGCTGTAGCATCGTCATATCTGAGCGAGAAACGAGAGTCCCTGATGATGAGACCAGCATTGCTGGACAGTGGAATGGATTCCGTAGTCTTCAGCCGGTCGTATTTCACCTGAAAATATAAATAATATGTAATTAATAAGTAAAGTTGTAATTTATGATCCACAGATATGCACAGGATAGGGCTCTAATTACTAGAAGACGATCACGGCCACACGAAGAGCTCCTTGTCTATTGAGCGCCTTGAAAACAAAACAAAATGAATAATCTCGAGATTCTTCGGAATGCACGTTGTCGGAGCCGTTGTCGAAGGCTCTAGCTTCGCATAGGGATGATTCGAGGCCAATCCTAAATGCTATACAGACGCTGAACAGGCACGGTAAGCATAACAGGGTAAGCCTTAACTGGGTGCCTGGACACACAGGTATCCCTGCCAACTAAAGTGCAGACGAGCTTGCAAGGAAAGAGTCAAGTAAAATGTTATTGGACCTGAACCCTATGTTGGAATCGCATCCAGTACGATGAGAATAGCATTCAAGATGTATGCGGAGAGATTATTCTGATTGCTTATCAGAAGAATGGGATGAGATTGATTCACTCGCACACTCCAAAATATTCATGTATCCAACTGAAGGTCCTAAGAAGGCGTTTTAAACTTACAATGTGGCGCTATTACTGGCTACTATAGCATTAAAATGAATTTAGTTGAATCGCCTCTGTGTTGGGGCTGCGATGAGCACACTGAACAAATGGAACACATCCTGTGTAACTGTGATGCTCTTGCTAGCAAGACAATAGGTGTCTTTGGTCTGGGCTACCCCACTCCTGAAGGTAAGGCTGCTGACTCCAAGCGTATTTAGTAAGTACATCTTGGAAGTAGGCTAGTATGGTGGAATTATATCTCCCCATTAGTTTCTTATATGTATATCATACTATTCTATTGCCAAAACTATTTTTCAAGTCAATACCATGAGATGGAGGGTTGATAACCTGAGATACAGGTTGTACCTAGTTTGAGTATCAGCCCGCCATAGTCAATTAAGTTATAATATAAATACTGCGTTTATGAACATATATAAATTGTATAGTCGTACAATTTATATATGTTATAGTCATAGTGAGAAATAAACGATTAATATTATTATGCAGTAAAAGAATAATGTTGAATTTACAGTAGAAAAACTGCATAGAAATAAATAATAATTTATTAATTTAAATGAACAGAAAAAACAAGTGTTAAAATAATCAATAGAAAAAGACAGGTGACATATTTTCTTTCCAGGGTATAAAAACTAATTGGCCAATGTTAAAAAGGTTGAATTAGTGGCACGTTTGTGAGCTATTGTTTATGATATGCACTACTAGAATAACAAACACTTTTGTATGGCCAAGATTGTCAAGTGTTAATAGACACTAGCAAAACGTAAATTAAAATTTACATAAAGCGAGTCCGCGGACGATTTAAAATCGGTAAGCCAACACGAATTCTGTAAATCTGTAACACAATTTCAAACTAGTCGGTCATAAAATCGGTGAAAAAATTGTTGTTTACATAGTTATCATAATCATCAATAGGTACATTCCACTGCTGACATGGGAGAAAGACGAGAAGTTTGTAACACCAACACGCTTGCCCTAATGCGAATTGGTGGAAGAAAGCGGTTGCCGGTACCACCGGATCCAACCGCTTAACGTTCAAGATGACAGACAGTCGAGATAGCAAAGTTTGATTGACCATTTAGGGACTAGCCATGGCGAAAGTGAGTTTGTAGTTGTAATCGATACTATAACACTCAAGCCATAACCTAAACGCAGGGTATTCCGCTGTTATTTCAGTACCAAATTGGTTGTACAAACAATTTTAAAGTAGCTATCTGTTACCAAGTCACATTGTTAAGTACCCCTATATCTATGGCCCTTTAAAATGGTTTTATAAGGGACGGAGCTTAATATTAGGTTATTGACTTATCAATAAAGCTGTTTGTACTCCAATAGAGCTTAATTGAATTTCAATAGGACTGAATGTATGAATAGGATAGAATGTATTCAGTCATTATAAGAGGTAACTTTTAGTATCATAACTTTGAAAATCCCCACTCACATTATATAAGATCTTTCTTAAATTCCCGTATATTTCCGGTTTAATTAAAACAGAATATAACATTGGAATAGTAGATACTGTTTTATTATTATTTTTAACACGTTTTTAGATATTTTTAACATACCTGTTACATAGTTTTAACCTGTGTGTCTCACGAGCTTAGAATTTTCAATGTAAAATCTCACTTTTAAGAGACACTTTGATTTAACTGACAATTTTGCAGCATTATTAAATATTGTAAATATTGTTCTAGAACCTATGTATCATGGAAATATTAATGTTTCTTAGACAAATAGTTATCTTTAATCAAAAGATTGTTATGTTAAAGTTAAAAGAATGCATTATGTATAAGTATGTTTATAAATTGTTACTTGTAAGGATTTAATTCCATTTTGGTGCTTGACTTCAATTCATATTATTTATGAAAACATCCTTACACCAAAAGCAAAAATAGTGTTGTAAAAGATAGAGATTAAGAGGTGGGCTTGATGGTATCAAAATCCGGCATATTTCCTTAGCCACCTCCACCGTGTTGCCCGGAAAGGTGTCACTTTGGAGCACTGTAGACAGGCAGGATTCGCTTTACCGGATTTAGCCTCGTCTTTACAAAGATCTAATAAAGCTAAGTAGACCACGACTTTGACTAATAACGGAGGCTTTGACCGGTCATAGCAAATTTAACAAACACCTTTTTAACCTGGGTATCACAGACCTATCTGGGTTTTTCGGGTAGGCTCCGGAAGGCATTTTGTGACGGTAAGACACTGGGTGACTTCCTGGAGGAATTAGGATGGCTGGAGTGAACCAGCCCCACAAAATCCAATAGAAAAAAGGCGCAACTGATGTTGATTTGCGAAGACCACCCGTACCATGTTTTATGAAGGAGGAAATATGTGATGTGAATTACATTCCCTCTTTATTTAAGGGGTTTTAGTGTAATTTCATGACATAAATTAAGATTTCTCTTAGTGATTATATTGTTTAAGATTCTTGTTGGAAGAAATTAAATTAGTGTAGTTTTGTGAACGTTTTTGATGTAATTGATACTTTTTAAATGTTAAATTATTAAAAACTTACCCAAACCACTGGATATTCATTAGCATAATGTACAGAACAGTCCAGATCCACTTGGCCTCCTATATCACGTATCTGCTCTTGTGTTATGTGTGATATAGTTGGAGTCCTTTGTCCGTAAGCTGTGAAATAAAATGTAATTCTTAGGTTATATATATCCAAATACATTCTTTTCATCTAAATATTTCTAAACGTTATATAAGCCTTCTTTTATTTAGTTTTGTTCTATATACACTTTAATTTTGTGTAAAGGCTGTTCGGTTATCTTTGACAGAACTATTAAAAAATGTGTATGGTGGATTTCGAACGCAGTTTTTCATAAAAATGTAAATTAATTGAACGCTTCAATAACGATTCATATCCTACCCACATCCTACCCGTACATTTTTCCTTTCCCACTTGGGGGTACCAACAAATATCTCTTCCGATACGTCACTTGGTCGAGCACGACGTTCGCTCCCAATAAAATTACCGATCGTCGAAGACAATCAATATAATCAGCCGCGATCTATACGTTATTCATTTCATACGTGTATCGTGCATATAACAACTATTTTGGTGACAAGTTCGAATTAAAAGTGAAGGTGAATCGCGTCTATAACATCCAGCACGCCGGAGCACGTGAACCAGGTTAGCCCCCAATCCCCTTTTGATTTCGTTCTTTACTCGCCATCCCATTTGGTCCTTCGAGCCGGATTATAATAGTTATCGAAGAAATCTATTTTATTAATTTTGTAAAATTTTCTCATCTTCATACAATTTTATCATTTCAACCTCCATATTGAATCGTTTCGTTCGAAAATTCATCAACCAACCCGATATTATTCCACAGATTATATTAGTCATCTGTCAATAATAACTGTCATTTTAGTAAACGTCAAAAAGACTTCATTTTATTTAACGCACTTCCATTAAGCGTTGGCAGAACGGAATAGTTTCGTTTGTTAACCTATTAAAAATAAAACTGTCAAATTGTCACTGTCAAATTGATAATTTACTTATCGGATTTATTTTCATAGTATTTTGTTTTGTTTACATTCATTAATTATTCTTCCATACAAAATGGCTACTAAAGATTTGAAGGTTGCTGTTGTTAAATTTAATATGGCATGCGATTTCGTGAATGGATTATATAAAATTACTACTGATATAAGTCATAGTGAGCCTACGACCCAACAATTAAATATATTTCGTGTCCGATATTCTGACTTATCTCGAATGCGCGACCAGTTGGATACGAATTTTTCGTTTATTATTGCTCATTTGGATAAATCAGAACAAAAGGAACAGATAGAATCTCGTTTCTCCGAGTTTTATGATAAGTATTATACTATACAAACATTGAACAATGATATTTGCGAAACAGATACCAAAACGTCGGTTAATATTAACCAAACACCATCTAAACAATATGAAACAACACGTTTTCACTTGCCTAAGATAGAATTAACTATATTTAAAGGAATTCATACTGAATGGCCTAATTTTAAATCTATTTTTGACAGCTTAATACATAATAACATTGAATTAACCTCAGTGCAAAAAATGCATTATTTATTAAGTGTACTAGAATATGAACCATTAAATTTAATTAAACATTTAACTATTTCTAATGAAAATTATACTGTGGCATATAAAATATTGCATGAAACATATGAAAACAAAAGGCTGATAATGGAAAAACATTTAGATATTTTATTATCAGTGTCTTGCACATCTTTAAAAAATCTAAAAAGGGTCGTTAACTCATTAAAGGAAAACACTCAAGCTTTGACTGCTATGGGTTGTGATGTTTCCTCTTGGAGTTTTCTTTTGTTTCATATTATATCTAGAAAATTACCTTTGGATTTGAGAACTAAATTTGAATTTACATTAAAACATAATGAAATGCCAACATTTAATGGTTTATTGCAATTTTTAGAAAACCATGTAAGAGTTTTGGAAAGTACTCAAGTAATTCAATCTAGTCACAATCACACATCTAAGGCAACTCATTTAACTTCAACATTACATGTATCTAATAACATGTGTTTATATTGTAATGGCAGCCATGCTATTTACTATTGTACAGAGTTTGATAATTCTAAAGATAAAAAACACTTTGTAACTCAAAAGAAATTATGTTTTAATTGCTTACGGCCACATCATGTATCAAAATGTTACTCAAAATCCTGTTGCCAGGTATGCAAAGGTCGTCATCATACTAAATTACATAATGATTTTATTACATACAAATCAGCAGATTCTAATGCTAATCCTGAATCAATGAGGCAGGTCTTGCTTAATGCTCAATCTATGTCTACTGGCCTTCTAGGTACTGCTATTGTGGGTATTCATGATGCTCACGGACATGTGCATAGGGTTAGGGCGTTAATCGATCCTGGTGCTCAGTCATCTCTAATTACTGAATCTTTAGTACAGCAGCTTCGCCTTCGTCGAGAAAGATCCTGTGATCTTTTTGGTGTTGGTGAACATCGACAACCTACCTATGGTAAGGTAGATTGTTTAATTACTTCTCTTGCTAGTGATTCTGTTCCGGGTTTATCTACTGAAGCCATCATTATAAAGCGCATCACTGGGTATCAACCTGCAGCAACAGTCAATCCGATAGTATCAGAGAAATGTGAACATCTCCAACTCGCTGACCTTACTTTCAACATTCCAGGCAGAATTGATTTACTGTTAGGTGTTGAGCTGTTCAGTGATATTTTTACAAATAATAAATTGAAATTAGGTGATAATTTACCTACTGCACATTCAACTATTTTTGGTTGGATCATTATGGGTCCAGCACCAGTAACTTCAATAAATTATAAAAAGGTTAATATTAGTCTTCTTACGGAATCTAGGCTTGATCTAGTTTTATCTAAATTTTGGGAGTCTGAAGAAGTTAATTTGTTGCCTATTCCTGACCCTGAAGACTTAATTTGCGAACAGCATTTCTTGAGCACACATACTAGGGATAGCCATGGCAGATTTATTGTTCGTTTACCATTCAAGGTAGATTCCTCGCAGCTAGGTGATACTCGTTTGGTCGCTTTGAAACGTTTCCACAATTTGGAACGAAAGCTTATTAGAGAGCCCAGACTGAGAGATCTCTACATAAATTTTATGAGGGACTACATTGAGGCTGGTCATATGGAACTTGTACCATCCAACAGTACCATCAGTAGGTATTACATTCCTCACCATGGTGTGCTCAAGGAGAGCAGTAGCACGACGAAGTTGAGAGCAGTTTTTGACGCATCTCTATCTAGCTCTACAGGGATTTCTTTAAATCAAATTTTAATGTCAGGTCCTAAATTACAGGAAAATATACAAGATATAATTTTAAGGTTTAGAACACACTTAGTCGTTTTCACGTGCGACATCAAACAAATGTATCGCATGGTACAAATGCATGCCGATGATCGAAGGTTTCAAACCATTTTCTGGCGCGAGAGTCCAGATCAACCGTTGCAAGAGTTCGAGCTAACTACTGTTACGTACGGCGTCTCTAGCTCAGCTTACCAAGCTATAAGGGTGATTCACGAGTTATCGAATCTTAACAGCTCTACCTACCCTGAGGCGTCACGTGTCCTACGGGAGGACACTTTCGTAGACGACATCGTGAGTGGTAGCGATACACTAGAGAAAGCCAAGGCGTTGCAACAACAGATTATCGAGGTGTTGGCTCAAGGTCATTTCCATCTTCGGAAATGGTCTAGTAACTCAAGCTCTTTACTTCAAGGTTTACCGTCAGATCATCGCGAGACACCTTATCGGTTTGATGATTCTGGTGATAACATTTTTAAAATTCTCGGTATCGAGTGGAACCCGACATCCGATTGTTTCCTGTATCGTGTGGCCGGCATGAGTAAAACTTTTACAAAGCGAGGTATCTTGTCTGATATCGCTCGTCTGTATGATCCCTGCGGTTTTATCACTCCTGTAATATTCTTCGCCAAGGCTTTTATTCAAATTCTTTGGTTGGAAGATCTGGGCTGGGACGATTCGCTTCCAGAACATCTTCAACTAACTTGGTTAAAGTTTATCGATGACTTTAAGTATTTCAATAAAATAAACATTCCTCGTTTAATCATCTCTAATAGTTTGTCTAAATGTCAGTTGCATGGTTTCAGTGATGCTTCTGAGCGTGGCTACGCAGCTTGCATCTATCTTCGTAGCAGTTTTGGTCACGATGTAGAGACGCATCTGATAGCAGCGAAGTCTAGAGTTGCAGCTATTAAAAGGAAACTAACTGTTCCTAAGCTTGAACTTTGTGGCGCAGTCCTTTTAGCTCGTCTTATGGAACACGTTTGTAAGGTGCTGCAACCTATAATTAGCATTGACTCTATCATTGCGTGGTGTGACTCTAGTATTGTTTTAACTTGGCTGCGTACTTCACCACACAAGCTTCAGACTTATGAAGGTAATAGAGTTTCCCAGGTTCAAGGCATTCTACCAAATGCTACTTGGCGATATGTACCATCAGCTCTTAACCCGGCCGATTGTGCGAGTCGAGGCTTATATCCTAGTGAGTTATATAATCACCCTTTATGGTGGAGTCCACCTTGGCTCAAATTAGATTCCAGTTCATGGCCTCTATCATGTAAACTGGTCGAAATCAATGATTTGCCAGGTTTGAAATCGGCTCCAGTTGGCTCACATGTTGTGACAACTGTCGAGAATGTACCGGACTCCAATCCAATTTCTATTTCTGCTCTACTAGTAGAACAAAGTTGTTCATTTCCTGACTTCATTTCAGAGTTGATATCGAGGTTCAGCTCTCTTTCTATGCTAACTCATGTTTTAGGTTGGTGTTTACGGTTTCTTCATAACCTAAGAGAACCCACTAATAAAAGCAAAGGGCTTCTATCAATTCCTGAAATGAATCAGGCATTATTAATTTGTGTTAGGTCGGTTCAATCAGTCGCCTTTTCCGACGCTATAAAATGTTTACATGACAACAAGCCTATTAAAAGTAATATTTGTCGTCTTCATCTGTTTCTAGATAGTGCCGGTTTCCTCAGAGTAGGAGGCAGATTAGTCAACGCCGATATACATTACAGCAGTAAACATCCTCTTTTGCTTCCATCATCTAGCCCGTTAACACACTTGATCATAGATTATTATCATAATTTATATGGACATCCGGGTTCCGCAACTCTAATAGCTTTACTTTATCGTAGGTATTGGATCGTATCAGCACGTCGCATAGTAAGGCATCGCATCTTTAAATGCCAGCGATGTTACCGACTTAAAGTCAAACCTATCAATCCCTTCATGGGCAACCTACCTGCTAGTAGAGTGACGCAAGCCAGGCCATTTCAGAAGGTTGGTTTGGACTTTGGAGGTCCATTCATAGTTAAGGATTATCATTTTCGTAAGCCTAAAACTTACAAATCATACTTGTGTGTTTTCATCTGCTTTACCACAAAGGCTGTTCACTTGGAGGCAGTGTCAAACCTATCCACTGATGCTTTTCTTGCTTGTCTGGATCGGTTCGTAGCTAGGAGAGGTTTGCCTTCTGATATACATTCGGACTGCGGGACAAACTTTTTAGGCGCACGCAACATTTTAAAGGATATTTATAGCATAAAAAAACATATAGATAGCAACTCTCGCCAAATTGAAAATCATCTTTCTCGCCGTGAAATTAATTGGCACCTAAATGTTCCTTCTGGTCCCCACATGGGCGGTATCTGGGAGAACGCTATTAAATCAGCCAAAACCATACTTAAGCGCATAGTCGGTGAACGTATACTAACTTTCGAAGAGCTAGTTACCGTATTTTGCAGAGTAGAGTCTGTATTAAATTCACGACCCATTTGCCCTTTAAGCAGTGACTCAAATGACCTGGAAGTCCTCACGCCAGGCCATTTTTTAATCGGTCAGCCATTGCTCAGTTTGCCAGAACACAACTATGAGCAAGTTCCTATTCATAGACTAAATCGTTGGCAATTATTAAAACAAATCACACAACATTTTTGGAAACGTTGGCATGAAGATTATTTGCATACCTTGCAGCAGCGCAATCGATGGACGAAGCACCAACGTAATATAGATATAGGAGATTTAGTTTTGATAGTCGAAACTAATTCGCCTCCACTGCAATGGCGCAAAGCTCGCGTAACCAAACTCTACCCTGGTAGAGACGGTGTTGTTCGGGTCGTAGAGGTCAAGACGTCCACAGGTACTTTATTGCGTCCTGTGGTAAAACTATGTCGTTTACTATCAAACAATTGAGTTCAACAACAGCACTTTTAGTTTTAAGTTTATTCTTCAAATTAACTAAGTAATTAATTAAGTATATTCTTTAACTTTAATTTTAACATTACACAAAACGTATTTTTTTTATCTCGTTAAACAAATTTAAAGAGCTCAATCGCTCTTTGGCGGGCGGTATGGTGGATTTCGAACGCAGTTTTTCATAAAAATGTAAATTAATTGAACGCTTCAATAACGATTCATATCCTACCCACATCCTACCCGTACATTTTTCCTTTCCCACTTGGGGGTACCAACAAATATCTCTTCCGATACGTCACTTGGTCGAGCACGACGTTCGCTCCCAATAAAATTACCGATCGTCGAAGACAATCAATATAATCAGCCGCGATCTATACGTTATTCATTTCATACGTGTATCGTGCATATAACAACTATTTTGGTGACAAGTTCGAATTAAAAGTGAAGGTGAATCGCGTCTATAACATCCAGCACGCCGGAGCACGTGAACCAGGTTAGCCCCCAATCCCCTTTTGATTTCGTTCTTTACTCGCCATCCCAGTGTATACATTTCAATGAAATCTAAAATGAAGATACACGATGTTATAAAAAACAGAGGATATTAATGATATGCTGCAGATTATATATGTTCATTGAAATAAAGTTTGTACCACTCTATCATTATGTGACCAGAAAAGGACAAATCACCAGTGACATCAATTGATGTTTCTTAAATGGTAAATAAATTTTTTTGGCATAATTTATACACCCACACCTAAAAAATGCTCCTTAAAATAAGTAGTAAAGTAAATTTTATTGATCAACTAAGTATTGCCAAACTTGATGTTTGTAAAATTAATTCTATCCTTTTTTATTGAAGAAGAATGAAAGAGATAACTAAATATTAATTTTAGAGAATTTCAATAGAATTAATAGCAATGGTTGTTAGTGTAGTTAGATAAACCACTATTCTTTATCTCACACTTTATTTAAATAATGAGAAATTAATGATACCATGGAAGCCGGCCATTTATTTTATGAACTAATTAATAGAAACTAATTAAAATTAAGAAATCAAAAAATATTTGTCCACCAGCTTTATTGTCTTGCCTTTGTTACAGTTTTTGTCCATTTTTATGTCCGTTTTCAAATAACCTAACATATTTATGTGCAAGTGACTAAGTAATAATAAATAATCCTAAGTATTGTGGTTTAGGATGTGGTTTTTTATCATTGTATTATACGTACAAAATTTGCATTTGTTTATGATTTTTCCTGTTTAATATATTTTTTAACCATCCCTGAATAATTTTGATCTAATAAATCTAATAATAAAAATTATTGCAATCTTGACTGATTGCAAGAATTTTTATTGTGTTTATAAATAAAACACAATAAAAATTATATCATTCAAGATATTAACCACTTAGCAAGATTAATACACAAGTATTCATTTTTATATATAAGAAAAAAAAGATTATTATTGTCACTGCTGAACTGTTCTGAAAGGTTTAATGTGATTTGCCACAAATGGGTTAAATTAGATAGGTATTTACACTTTTTATTGCACTAAATACAAATAAAAATTAATATATATAGGAGTTTAACAAGGGAGGACTAATCTCCAAAAGGGAGGTTTTCCGGTCAATCCATTATGGGTGTTTTATCTATCATTGAAAAGTGCATTTGAATAATATGATAACAGCTTGATGATTTGCACAAATTCCATACACTTCTTTCCATATAGATTGATTTTGTGTATTGGTTGGTTTGAATGGCAATTGAATTAAATAATATTAGTATGATTTTGTATATTAATATTATTTCATTGTGTGGCATATCTTACTTACAAACACTATTTAAATGTTAGTAATACTACAAACCACACACAATATTTTAATTTCAAGCAGCAAGTTAAATATATCACAGCTTTTAGGTATAAAATGCAAGTCTCGAGCATCGTAATTTTTGCTAACCGTTCTCAAACACTTCAATCAGACTCGCGCCAAAAAGGCATACAAGCAAGAGGGGTTGTATGCAAAATTAGATCAATAACACCCCACGCTTTTGTAACTAAATTACACTGCAAAGGTAACTTTTGATGCATTAACCCTATTATTAGGGATTCTATTGTTATTATGATATAAAACCTGTATTTAGGTATGAGTATGCCTGCCTGCCTAGTGTTTGAAAATTTCTGATACAAATTTAAAATAGAATTCATTAAATTTATTCTCAAGAGCTGGCTTGTATAACTCAAATTAACCAGTTTAGTTGAAAATTATTCTGTTATTATTGTAAGTTTAATTAAACTAACATTAGGGTGTGTCGTTTACATTAATTGCAAGAAACAAAACACTGTCGATGTGAATGCTTATGCATATACGGCAACTACGCGACTGAAACTGGTTATAATAAAATAAAAAAGCATAAACGGTAAATTGTAACTTACCATGATTAAATAAACACGCTAAAAATGATATATAAACTAAATTTGATAACGCCATCATAATTCCACACAGCAATTCACGGTACCACAAACAACTTTTGACTTGAATTTTTCACGTTCCGTTTGAACGGCTTACATAGAATGAGAATGAATGATTGATCGATGCTAGTTATGAATGAACACGGCATATTTAGGGTAGCCAGAAGTGTAAATTTATTTTACCAGATATATAAAAAAATACGAATTATAAGGAGCAGTCACAGTAGATAGGATAGAAATAATATAGTTTAATAATGAAAATTTGAGTAGGTTGTCAAAGAATACAAATATTACTTTTAGTGGTAAAAAATAATACAAAGTACCTAGTAATTTTTAAAGGTATTTTGTATTTTATTTACGTCTAGAAACCATACAATTAAGCTGAGACCCTTAAACTGGTGAGGAGTTTTATTCTGGCAATTCAGAAACAAGGAGCGAACGAGCCACACCTCGCTAGTCGGTAAAGTAGTTCATTATTCGTATTTCATTCGTTCGCTATTATAGTACGATTTTGTACTACATTTTTACACTAGATAACGCTACCAATAAATATAGAATTTTATCTACTCTTCCCGAGATGGCGCTGTTAAGCAAAATACCAAATCACGCTCATACGCACTCACAGCGCTGTGAGCGCTCTAAAACTACTAAATAAAACGAATTAAGCGCTGTGAGTAATCATGAGTGTGATTTGGAATGTACCCTTAATTTATTTATATCGATATCGTCAATTTCAATTGTCCTTATGGACAAACTATGACTTCTCAGTAGAGTTTAAAAACAGTAATTGTTTTTGTTGTTTGATTTTTACTATACCGTATAAAAAAATCAATGCAAAAGTGAGATTACGACCACACAAAGATATGTATCTTTATGAGGTCGTAAGCCAAACAGTAAAAAATATTGAGCAATCTGTTTAAAATGCGATTATTAATATTTATATTTATTATTAAATGATTATATATTTCACTATTCTTAGTAATCCGTAATAGCTTGTATACGTACTTTTTTAAAGTGGTGAGGATTTCTGTAAAACAACTACTGAATGAAATACTGATAACTTCTTAAGTACCTACCTACTTTAATAATTTGTATTTTTTTCTGTTTGTTTACTATGTCGTTAAGATTATATTATTTGCAGTAAAGATAATAAAAACACGTCATTTAGTTTGGATATTGAAAAAATATTTTTAAGTTACAACGAACAGCCGCCCCGAACTTATCAGCAAAAAGTTAAGTTTTTTAGGTTTAAGTTTGATTACGAGCTGTAGCTGTGCATTGAAGAACTAATTATTTTGGCGAATTTGCGTAGTCCTTCTTCTATTTAGTGCTGGCTTTATTTATACTAGGTTATTACTTATATTGATATTTTTACTTCATAAATTTTGTTGGTGTTTCTCAATTTATTTTGCTTTTTTGACGTTCATTAGTAGTTTTGTATTGATTAAATGTTCAAACATTTAAGTGTCTAACTTAGTTGTGAATGGAACGTGAACAAAAAAAAGATTGTTAGCCATCACTAACAAATGACAATATTTTTGAAGCTTCTTTATTTACAAACAAAATCACAGGAAATACTCAGTGTTAAGTAAAGTGAAAACAACAGGGTAATAACAAAATAATAATTTAATATAATAACGATAACACAACCATATCGATAGGGTGACTATGTTATTTGATTATTATGGTCACAAATCAAGAAAATATTTTTTTAAGATTAATAATGTCAAACAATTTAATGAGTTGGTGCACTACCAGACGTGACGTGGTAGATAAGTTAAAATTAATATAATACAACACCTTACAGCGTCACGCTATTAAAGCCAGCTTCAGATCGATATCAGAGACTTCCTATTGTTGAGATGCAGCCTGTGGTATTGTAAAATACCTACTTACTACGAAAGAAAGGAATCACTTTCTTTCGTATAAAAGCTAAACGCTTATATATAACTAAATCGAAGTAATACATCTCATAAATGAGTACTGAGTGACGTGACAGCCGTTTTTACGTCACCGTAACTGCCCAAAGTCCGTACAGCTAAGGGATGCCGACTCAACACCTGCAACAAATCTAAATTCTAACAAGTTTACAATTAAAACGTAACTGTGTGAGAAAGATTCATATAAAACAAATAATTAAGTATCTTAATGACACTAAAGCTTGGGAATAATTTTTTACGATTTTACGAGACGATTCATCGACTAATAATATTGACTCGTATACCTGATTTATTAAAAAAAGTATTTTTACTTAAAAGAATATACCGTGACTCGTTTCTTTGTTGTACATAGAGTGTGGAATTCGTTATCGGCTCTCGTAGAGAGTACCTTCATATAACTTGGGTTCCTTCGAAATACGAGTGAAAAGGCAATTTTTGTACCGGCCTGGTCGAGGGGCAAGGACTGTATCTCGCTTTTGCACTAGCAGAAATCTTTGCATATGGCTATATATAATTAATTAAGTGTCGAGTTAAAAACTAACTGCAGTAATAATTATGTATAAAACCAAAATAAATGATAACAAAAAATTGTTTAATAACTTTATTAATATCTAAAGTATTTATTTAATATTCATATTTATATACCTTCTTTTTCAATAAAATATATTATCCCACAAAATAATAATTTAATAGACTACCTACCAGATAAAAATCATGTAAACATGCACTATAAAACAGTCATCTTCCTTCGGCAGATACGAAGTGTTTCTGTATTTTGAAGCTCGTGGCGGTAAGATTTATATTCCAACATTTAAGATTCTTTAACATATTTTAAAGAGACGGCTCCTTCATTACGAGTTGGCTTGTTAGTATACATCCATACAGGATATAACTACTGTTATAACACTAGATTTACCAGACCAGTCATTTAGACTGGTCGTGCAATTTCAATTCAAAAGTCCTACTATATTACACATTTTTTTTTTCAGAAATGATGTTATGACTTTTGTAGCTATAATTAGAGAGTACGTTTAATAAACTTAATTTTATTTTATATACATTAGTAACAAATATAATTTTTGTTGTTGACATATATTCAAATCGCTGGTATATCTAGTGTTAACATAATAACTGTAAGTCCACATCGCATGCCGTGGCTGTCTGTAATTAAAAACTATACTTAATTTAATGTCTACGCTACAGTTAAATATTTTTGTTAGTATGTGCTTTTGTTGACTGCCCTTAAAATAAATAAATACAGAAGGAATTTAAGTAAACGGTCCTTTGTATTTTACTGTAAAGTACCAAACAAAAACCAAAACTAAAAAATATTGGAATTAGAATACTAATATTGGAATATTATTCCAATATTTAATGTTTTGGTTTATTTTTTCAAAACGTTGAAGAATTGTGAGAATATATGGAGAAAATTCTTCCAATTGAATATTAAGATAATTAATCAGTATCTGGCTAAACAGAATTTAAACTATCTCTAGATCATTAGACCACAAAAGCTCAATCATAAAACTACATAGGCTTAATTCATGGTATTTCTGTGATGGTAATTTTCAGATTAAAAATGGAGGCTGTGGTATTTGACGGTAAAACTTTAAAGCTAAAGTATGACAAGGAGTACCCTATGCCGAAAATCGTCAATGACACAGACGTGATTGTGAAGGTAGAATACTCCGGAGTATGTGGCACTGATCTCCACATAATTCAGGTATGAAGTGATCACTTTTGATGTGCACAGCTGACGTCATACCGACTATTTGCAGTGCTTTCGTAGCGATGGAATTGCATAAAGACCGTAACAGAACATACAGTCGTTAAAGTCGTTAAAGTCGTTTTCCACTTTCTTTTTCACCAGCTATTTTAGTGTATGGTCTGTAACAACTCAGCATCAGGTGGTGGGGAGTTATTCGCTGTGTATTTTATATAAGAAATAGATAATCTTTCTGATGATGAATGTAAACAAAGACTTTGCCTGACCAAAATGTATCTTTGAAGGTATAGCCTATATGCAGCAAAAATTTCTAATCAAATTGTAGTTTGTAAAAAATACGAGTCACTAAATCTTTTCTTAGCGTCACATTTTGGTACCAAGATTCTTATAAATCTTGATGTAAATTTAAACATTCCTTTGGAAGTTCTTTACAATTTTGACGAAGTGTAACTTTTCAGGGAGAATTTCCAGCTTCTAAGGAAAGACCGCTGCCTCTCGGCCATGAGTTCAGCGGTGTGGTGCATGATGCTGGTAAAAAGTCCATCTTCAGGAAAGGCCTGAAGGTCGTTGTAGATCCGAACAGGTAATTAGGGAATCCTAGTAAACTAGTGAGTTAACAAAGATACTCTGGGAGAACCTGCTATCAAATCGGAAATATTAACAATTGTCCTGATAACTATATTAAGATATACTGTTAACGCTTGTATTTAGGTAACGTATAAATTAAATTCTATTAAACGATTTAAAGCTTTTACTCGTATATGGTGACAATACAATACAGTAATTTTTGCACGATCATAATTGCAACAGTGGCGCCATAAGTGGTAAATTGGCGAACTAAACTTTCAATAGTTAAGTCTCTTCATATGACAGTAGGTGGCGGTAACATATACTATATTATAGAATTTTTGATCATACCTTTTCTGCTAAAGGATATGGGACTGCCATACGTAAAAATTGCCTAAAATAAGAAAATTAAATTAAGTTATCTTCTTTCAGAGCATGCCATTTATGTGACTTTTGCCGTAAGGGCAATTATCAGTACTGTCTGACTGCCGGCATCAACAGCACCATCGGTATCTGGAAAGACGGTGGTTGGGCGCAGTATTGCTGCGTGCCTCAGGACCAGGTCTATGCGCTGCCTGATGGCATCACTACTGAACAAGGTACCGTAAAATCCCTTTAACCATAAAAGTATTACCCGTATAGTTGAGTGGTTACATTTTTAAGATCCCATTTCAGGTGCCAGTAGAGACGAGTCATTGATATTAACATATTCATAAATTATATTTTTATTATTTAGTATTTTAGTAACTGTAACACTTAATATAAATTATATATGTTTTGGAAAAATGTCTGTGAGACTGAGAAATATAATTATTAATTTGTAAGACGATATTAACACTAGATTTACCAGACCAGTCATTTAGACTGGTCGTGCAATTTCAATTCAAAATTCCTACTATATTACAGATATTTTTTTTCAAAAATGATGTTATGACTTTGTAGCTATAACTAGAGAGTACGTTTTATAAACTTAATGTTATTTTATATACATTAGTAACAAATATAATTTTTGTTGTTGACATATATTCAAATCGCTGGTATATCTAGTGTTAATTTATAATATAAGTGTCGTTAATATATAAAATAAGTCGGGTCGCATCTCTTGGCCACCATTCCATTAATGCCTTGGTCCACAATGCCCTATAGCCATATGACTTGACCCCGTTCACTTTTGTATTGTCTTACGACCACAAAAAGTCTAAATTAGTCTTATTAAACTCTTATTAAAGTATTCTTATTTTCAGCTGGTCTCTGCGAGCCTTACTCCTGCGTCTCCCACGGATTTGACAGGGCTTCACCACTCAGTGTTGGAGAGAAGATACTGGTGTCTGGAGCAGGAATCATCGGTAAGTTTTAAATTCTATATATCGTGGATGGCAAGAGAAGAACCAAAATTGGAGAAAGAAATGAATCAAAGAAACTGGCGTACTGAAATACAGGCAAAATACTTGCCTAGTTCAGACTCCAGTGTCCCACTATCTTATGCACCTGTGTCATATACATATGATGTCAATGTAATTGTTAAGCTTAAGATGATGAGAGAATAAATAAACGTTATTATTATATTATTATTATAAAGAATGAAGCCAGCAGATAAGTCACCTGATAGTAAAGGTAACCATAATCTATACACACTAACAATGGATCCAATTTTGATTTTTTAAATTCTTAACGGGGTAGTTCTTCACCTCCATCTCAACTGATGTTCAATGAAGATAACAGAGGATCTGGCTACATCCATCTCATCTCTCTACATCCATCACCTCTTCCATCCATCTACCGGACTACCACAATGTTGATAACTGGTGGCGACTGTGTACCGGGAAACGAGTGTTGGCAGGTCTTCCAAAATATAGACCGTCGATCTGGTTAAGGCAGATGCTGGCAGCGCAAGACCAATTGGTTTGAAGACTCTTTGGGTAGGCCTATTGCCAGCAGTGGTCTCTTGGCTGATATCATGATGATTATGAATACTGTGTACAATAATTTAATATATTATCTTTTGCAGGGAACCTATGGGTGACCACTCTTCACCATCACGGCCACCGTGATGTCACTGTGTCTGAAATAAACCAGTCTAGACTTGAGATTGTCAAGAAACTGAGTGAGATACAAAATTTATTCCTTTATATACATCAAACTCACTATTTTTATTTTTATTGAGTACGTTCCATTTCCATGTATCTGCCATTGAATTGAATTATTTTAATGTCTTTCTTACTATTACTTTCGTAAGGGTTTTATGCACAGTCTGATGCTTTTCGTGGACAAAGATAATCTTCATTCTTCTTCTATATAGTAAACATATCAGTTCGACACAAACATATACATCTAAACTCTTTTCATATCGTTAACGTGAATAATCGCTATAAGATTTTGACCAATCATGTTTGCTAGATCTGTGTTTACTGACCGTGATGCCTGATGTGTTTGGTTGCAATCTTATATTTTACTTCTTCGATGGGATATGTAAACATGTGAATCCAGTGAAACATGAAAACTTATTAATAATTTGATGAAGGACTATAGTGAAACAAAGAATTAATATTCCCAGGGTCACTATATTCAACATTTAAAAGGAACAAAAAGTACCGATGTCAAAAATTGTCGTCACATTTTTATGTTTCCAAAACTATGACACTAGCGCCTTCTAGCGCGTTTTAATACCAAGCTTAGCGCAACATAGACATAAGGTGTTGGCAACACTGGCTTAGTACCTAGTTTCCGTATGTGCGACTCATATAATTTGTTAATAATAAATGGCTTATTAACAAATTCACACGTTAAACTGGGTTTTGTCTCATCGGTGGCTAAAGTATTCGTAATATTTACTTGGAAATGCTAACTAATGCTTAAGTAGTATTTTTATTTATTTATTTATTTTATTTAACAATTTATGTACACACAAAGAAAATTAAAAGGACACAACAGAACATTAGAGAACTGTACAAAGATACTGCTAATTTCTATAAGAAAGGTTTAAAAAAAAATTGTTTATTTTCAGACACCGGTTTTAAGTTAATACATCCTGATATATTGGCGAAGGAAAGAGAACTGTATGACGTCATCATAGATTGCACTGGTAAGGCCTTTTACTCTGACTTTGCATGGTTCATCTCTTATATCCATTAATATAAACAAAAAAACACAAACACAAACAAACAACAAATTTAAACACTTAACTTAAACCTACCTTGAAATCTACCTTTCTCCTGTATAACCTAAAATTTTGTTGTGCCCGACAGGGTCCATAGTGTTATTAATAGTCTTAAGATTCATATTATGTAACTATGGAACGGAAAAAATAAAGAAGAAGAAGAAGAATATAGTTTCATTATAATTCTACTAACATTATGTCGCAAATCCCTAATAGTGTGACCAAGACTACTATTATAAATGTGAATCTTTGAATGAATAACGGAATATAATTGTAGGGATTCGAACCCAGACCGATGTGTACGTGCCACGAACAGCGTCTAATGTATGTCGGCAGATTTAAATGTAATTAAGTGTACGCTATCAGGGCTTTTAGAATAGAATAGAATAGAATAGAACATATCTTTATTGTACATCAGCCAATTCAAAAAGAGAAATACACAAATAAACTTTTAACTAATTTTGTACAAAGGGCGACCTTATCGCTAAAAGCGATCACTTCTTCCAGGTAACTTAAGGATGGACAGGATTAAAGATAAAGTACTTGAGGGAAGTTGGCGACGTATAACGAATACATACATATAAAAGTTATTACATACAAATATTAAATATATACATACATAGGTACTTACTTGGCTTTTAGTGTATTTAGTATATCTATTCCTTTTATTATGATTTCAGGTGTCGGTAAAGTAATGGAAATCAACTTCAATTATCTTAGACATGGAGGCAAATATGTGCTTTTTGGTTGTTGCCCACCAACACATCAAGCTTCGTAAGTTTTATAGATCATATTATTTATTTATTTAACAATTTATGTACACACAAAGACAATTAAAAGGACACAACAGAATATTAGAGAATTGTACAAACGTACTGCTTATTTCTATAAGAAATCTCTTCCAGCAGCCCCATATATGGGAAAAGTGACATCGAAAGGAAGGTTTATTTAATAAGCAACGAACAGCTTAAAAACTATTGCGTTCCATAAGACAGTACATCTTGCCTATTGTCTCTCTCTGTCTGTATCTATCGCTATCGCTTTCATTTTGACGTATGCTATATTTCCATTGACGCTTAATAGTTTATCATTGTGACGTTTCGCTTTTAGCGCGCAGTAATGATTTTAAAGACGAAACTTATCGCGATAGATACGAAGTCACACGATTAGGTGCCTGGTCGAAACGTCAGGCAATTTAAAGGTATTTATCTAATTACCTACTGTGCGGGTTAAGTCCCGTTTCCATTATTTTGTAAGAAGCGAACAGCTCACAATAAAAGGTATTCTAGACAAAATACAACAAACTAGCTAGACCGTTCGAACTTAATTCGTGACGTAATCTGTCACAGAAGACGGTAGATTTTAAAATTAAATTTATTTGAAAATATTTTTTTTCCGCTATTATTTCTCATATTTTAACGGATACGTAACAAAGAATACTTAATTAAATCGGTTCAGTGCATATTTATAAATGTTGCTACAAATCCGAATATAAATATTATAAAAAGAACCTTAATACATAAGAAATCCATACCTCGACACTGCATTAGATACTAAGAGTAGTTATACTAACATTTATCGAAATACCATTATTCTAAATATAGAGAAAAAATAGTAAAAACCCAAAAATAATAAATACCCGCAGCAAGTCGACCCAATGGGATCTTTTGTGCTTAATTGTGACTTAAATGTAATACATATTTTACAAATCATCCTCATTGACAGCCTGTATAAGTCCCAAGACCTGTGGCCTTCCTACATGAGAGGACACAGGAGGAATTTACGCAATAACACTACCAGGCTAGCAATCCCTCCTTACAACATGGGTTCCTTTAAAAGAGGCGTGAAAAGCACTTTTTGGGCCGGCCAGGTGAGGGTGGCTAGGGCTGTATGTCGCATGCTTAACTAGCTATCTTCACATATGGACTTCTCTACTGCTTATCATCAGGTGGTGTCGAGTCATTTGCTGAGCTTTATATAAAAAAAATGGTAGCTTCAGTAATAGAAAGTAGAGCGCTCGAGACAACGCCTATGCCAACGAGGTCCTCGCTTAATAACCAGATATTATCATACAAATTATTGAGAGTATGTATTTATACATATTTCCATAAATTACATTGAAAAAAAAATGTATACAAAATATATATACAATTTTATTTCAAAGTATTTTTTCACAATCGAACCCTTTATCTAGCCCAGGGGTCGGGAACCTTTTGAGTCGGATGAGTGTGAGGACACAATTTTTTTTTACAGTTATAAATAACACCTGCAAAAATAAAGTTTTTTGATAAAATAAGGTAATATATAAACAACCATGACTCATAAACAATTGTTTGTACTCATCATACAAATATATGCCCTACTGGGATTCGAACCGGGGACCTCTGGCTGAGTAGAAAGGGGTACTGACCACTCGACCAGGCAGCCAAATACGGGGTCAAGTAATATTTAAATAATCAAGGTTTTGTTTAATGATCCTATTTCCCTTTCAGGGTCAATCCGTTCCAGATTTACGACAAAGAACTGACCCTTATTGGAGTAAAAATTAACCCTTTCAGCTTCCCGAAGGCTATTGGTTGGTTGAAAGCTATGGGCAGCAGGTTTGTTTTTAATTACGAATCGTTGTTCGACAGGTATCGAACTTTTTGCTCTGAAAAACAGTATTGTTGTATTCTCAACTCATGAATAAGGGGATTAGCCATTCAGCAAAACGTGTCCTAAAGCTAATGCGATCTACTTATTAACACATTCGCCGAGTAAGGAAATATCTGAACGCCAAATCCTACGCATGAGTAAGAGACTCATGAAAAATAGCCACGGTTTAAGATCTTTCTAATGAAGAAATGGCATCTAATAAAATAATTAAGTCTTAAATGAACTTAGTAACTATTTGCTAGATGAAAGAACTTCACAGAGATTCCTTATTGGTACACATATTCCCTCATACATGTTACATAGATTCCTTCATAAGAAAAGGGCCGGCAAGGAGGAGCTGACTAGGGTATTACTTCGTATGCTGCACTAGCTGTCTACACACATGGACTCCTCTAGTACTTACCATCAGGCGGTGTCGAGTCACTTGCTAGGCTTTTCGTAAAAAAAGAGTACCTATTTAATTGCATAAACGCCATCTATTTTCGTAAAATCAACATCATTGTTACGCTGAACTGCTTGTGACATACTGCCCTAGCTACCTCCACCTTGAGTACGAAAGGAGAGGTCTCCACTGTGCAACCGGTAAAAGGCACTAAGCGACGCTATGTCACGACGCAATTGCAGAGGCTCTAGGGTTAAGTCAAAGTCCAAGTCAAAATACATTTATTCAGTCTAGGTACATTACATACTCTTATGGTATGTCACTTTAATTATTGGTTTTCTAGGTATGTAGACTATGAGAAGCTTGGTGTGAAGACTTACGCATTATCAGAGTTCCAAAAAGCCTTGGATGATCTGAAGACGGGCAGCATATCGAAGGCACTCTTCAAGATTGTTTGATTAAGAAGAAATTAAAAATATTATGTTAATTCTACTTGTTTTGAAATAAATTTTCTTGGACTCAATTTAATAGACTCCAAACTCAATTATACTGTCTTTATTTTGTCAAATATCCTCGCTTGGTGCTCCTTAGGACTCCTTAGATGTCCAGTCTAAGGAGTCCTAAGGAGCACCAAGCCTGCTGCATGAGATTTGAACAAAAATTATTGCAGGAAGTGAACGCAGTTTCCACCTATATATCGCTAGAGTGGAACTGGATATTTAGGCTCCATTTTACAGCATATATCGAGACGTTTCGATCGATATTCGCGTTTATCTGACAAATTCATAACTGAAAACTGCTTTCATTTTTATACGATTTGACAACTGACGACAAACGCTATCGAGATAGTTCAATGGGCGGTTTACAGTTCTTTCTGACCTATTGAGGAAAAGTCGTAGTGAAAGACTTATTTATCGAACCCTAAAACACGAAGATCATAATTTGAATTCGCACGCCCACACTAACTTGTAATAGTGTCGTCTCATTGTTCGAGCGGCACAGTGACCGATATCGAATGAATTACCGGTACTATTTGCTTGTACTCTGAACATCTTTGTTCTAAATAGTCTAGGACATGTACTCTACGAAAATAAAGTTTCTGAACATCAAATAATAAAGTTTTGGCGGGAAGAAACATTTAAATTTATAAAAATCTTACCTTTCTTTTAGTTTTTACATTTAAACAGGTCTTAGCAGCCCGCTAGCTGCCCAAAACGTAGAACAAAAGCTACAATAATAGTAATGTTAATCTTACGGTAGTACAAGGGAAGTCCCTTGAATTACCATTTCACTTAGTCTTGTCACTAAGTAAGCAAGTATTGCTTAAAATTTTTGAAATCTACAAAATCTGTTAAATCTTCTAAGAAGGCAATGTAAAGTAAAATGAAATAAATATTGAAAATTTAATTGAATATATATATAATAATATAAGTCATTTATTTGTCAGGATATGATTACTCTTATTAGATTTAAGATACTTACTTTATTCCAACATTGTCTATACTAACTAACCAATTCCTATTCAAGAAACATTGAAGTAAATAGTATCATTCCAGAAGATAGACGACATTATGTCAATTAAAAGTATATTTTAAATAAAGTTTTACAAAATAGTTTAATTATTGTATAAACAGAATGTCACATCAAAATAATATTATGTGAAAAAGTAAAGTTAAATATCAAATAGTACAGCCCCTGTACTATGATGACAAATGATGTTTGATCATAAATTAATTAACCTATCGTTGATATTTTCTGTAACAACGTAATCACATTAAATCACTGGTGATTTATCATATCGACTGTTATGTATAACGGTTAGAGAAGCGTTTGAAGTCGATAAAAAATCATAACTTAATTAATTACCATGTCTGGAAAAAGTTGAGATAATCTTTATAATTATGATACATCGATGAGAATGGTAAAATTTCCGGTTTAAATGTATTTTTGGAGACGGTTCTTCACTATCTAAATACAAAATTTTACAACAATTTTACCCTTTGTACAAATTAGTTAAATATTTTTTGTCTTCTTGAATTGGCTGATTTTTGTGCATAACCATAAAGTTCAAAGTATAAAATATTTACAGTTATCAAAATCATTGTATGTACCTTTTTGGCCTAATGATATGCTTATTATAGGGAAATAAACTATTTCTCAGCTTCAACAATTATAATCTTTCAAAGCTTAACATACAATACAAAAAACAAATTAAAAATCGTTATTTTTAATTCAAATATAAATTAAAAACAACATATAAAAAGTATGCACTCGTGCACAACCTTATTCGTAAGTTATATTAGTTTCCATTTCGTAAGTCATTAACAAAATAGCGAGGCCTACCATTAGTCGCCAAAAACTTCATGGAGCAAAAGGTTACATTGCACTAGTATACTGGAGTCATAAATAAAGATAAAAACTATATTAATGAAGATATGGCTTAAAGGTCTTAGTTACCAGGCCAAATAATTGAAAAAAAAATTGTTTCTATTCATAAGAAATTATATATTTAGTAAAGTAATTCGGTACATTATCCGTAAACCCTCGCCGTAAAGTTACATGCTATTATTTGACATAAAAATAACTCCATCCATTTTATTATCCTAACGACGTTTTATTATTAATGGTATTCCTACTTCCCGTTAAGTCCCTTAGATGGGATCTCTTTAATAATGTATAATGTTCGAGGAACCCTTTAGTATGACAAACTTAATCAGATTTGACACACTTTAATGACGAAGCATGCATTGTTCGGTATAACAGTAACATTGCATACAATGATGTGAATGTTGCGCAGGAGTTGCCGGGCAGTATTAAGTATTAAAAAGTAGTATAGTATCATTGAAGCCTAAAGTTCTTTAATGTACAGGAATCAACAAAAATTAATGGTGCTAACTCCCTAAACCGATTCGGTTATTTTCTTTTACCATCTTCAAGGTACAGTACTGTACACTGTAGTAAATGACGTAAGTTACATAACTTTTTCCTTTTATAATTGATTAATAAATATAGTTGTTGCTGGTGAATAATCTATTTCGTCATATCATTGTGTAAAGCCTGTTTTGTTTATGTCAGTTTACTTTTTAATATATTTTGATACTAGATTGTTTTTTATATGTTTTGTTGTTGTCAATATACCGGTGACGAGTCAAGCCGTGGTTTCCTTGTTTTCCCACTTCTCTCCGAAATACAGACCACAGGCTCCCCTAGTTAACTACCGTAACAATAGTATTTGTTTAGGGAAGGTGCTGGGCTAAGTTAGGTTATTGTATATGTAGGTATATCTCGGTACGTTACCCTCTCGCCGATGCAGGTATGTAGGTGTATCCCGGGCCTCACTTGGTAGGCACAACACTGATGGCACTAGGATAACACTGATGGGCACAGAAAACGGGACAACAAGGGCAACCGCTTATACCTAAGTCAGTCAGTCAAGCGTGGGGAAGGATCTGTTTGATTGGTGGGGGTTAACGTAATGAAAAGAGCGGGTCAGGTAGCTAGGCAGATATAGGTAGACAAATATCATATGTCTAACGAGACTTTCCTAAACAGCATTAAAATTATGCTTAGCCAATTACAAATTAAGTAACTGAAGATCCTTCGATTAGCAGCCACGTATAAAGTTTGCAGAGCGTATGTTCAGACTCGCCGAAATACGTCGGCCGTACAATACTGGGAGATGCAGCGTTGGTACGCCTCTCACAAGGCGGATTGACGATCTGGTAAAGGTCGAGGGAAGCCACAGGATGCGGACAACGCAGGACCATCCAGCAGTAGGCGTCTCCTGGATGATATGATGATGAAATTATGGATTTTTAATAGTTTAATCAAATGTACAAAGAATCATATACTAAAATTTTACACGTGTAGAGAGTTACGATTGAGAAACACTTTATTCAAACCAACTGCCTCTCATGCCATGCAGTAACAGTGACTACAACATTCCTTTTACAAGAAAAAAACATTAAAAAAACAGAATTTTAAATAGTAAATAGTTAAATAGTAGTTTTTAGTATTTTTTCTTTAATTATCAAAGTAGTTATTTATTTCATGCATATTCAAATTAAGAATAGAGAAAGAGAACGCCTCAGGCATTAAGTCCACCAATTGTGCTTTCAGGGGAATAAAAATAGAAATGAATAAATGTTATCATAATCCTCTATTATGACGATTGAATATTGAGTTTATTTAAATTAAGATATTTTGACTTTGTGTAATGTCGACTCGATGTGAGTGCAGAGATCCCCAAAAGTGCTAGCAACAATTTTGAGACCTCTGCTCTTTAGAATCTTGGGGAACCAGTCTTATTTTTAAATTTAAACTAATTAATTTATAATAAAGTATAGATAGAGTAATATAATCAATGAATGTATTTCATTTTAAAAATCAAACTTATTAGTTAAACACAACTAAATCTCGTGTAACAGAAATTTATCTAAAAATCATTATCTCGCTGTATGGTGAGTAAATGGTGAATATGCCAATTTGCAAGGTCTCCTAAAAAGTGGATGCTCCTGATCCTAGACCCCAAGGTCCCAATTATTATATATTAAAATCCTCTTATGATGACGAATAAAGTGAAAAGAAGAATAAAACATTGTGTATCCCACGCATCATGATTGTCATCGCTTTGACACAGTGGCATTTAAGTTGAATAGCTGACGCATCACCCTTAAGTCTATATTATTAAAGCTCAAAATCCCGTCCGTATTGCAAGGAAATTGAAAGCACGGGTGGCGGTTTGAAAGTGTAAAATGCCAAAGGTATTTAGACCATGTTCAGTTCTAGGAAAACGTAATAAGTAAATGAAGCAATATTTTTATTGTACCTACAAAAAACAAAGGGTTTTGTTACGGTTATAACAAGATGATTAATATATAAGCAAGGTGATTGATACATACTCCACCCCATTTTATCATTATCATAAACAAAAATAAAATAAAAATTCATTTAAAAATTAATTTTACGTCTTTGAATTCTTCAAAACTAATTTTTATTTATATTACTATATTAATTAGAGTAGGTTGCAGCTTGATAGTATCTGCCAGACACGTTGTAGTTATTATATTATACATATATACTATATATACATACTATTACATAGTATACAACTCTAGTATTCTTGGTAAATTTATTGGTAGTAGATTATTTGATTTGTCAACAGAAGTTTTTATGTCCTATATGGATTGTGAAGACACTCCAAATCTTTCGAAACATCTCCAGCCAATATTCATTTGTAAAGTAACTAATTTTGAAGCACAAATTAAAGATTAAGAATAGAATATATCTTTATTGTACATCAGCCATTTCAAGAAGAGAAATACACAAAAAAACTTTTAACTAATTTTGTACAAAAGGCGACCTTATCGCTAAAAGCGATCTGAGCGATCGATTAAGCAACAAAATATAAGTTACGGCATATTCATATGAATTATCGAAAAGTATTTCACATAGAAATATTGCAATTCGTTGTATTTCTATGTAACTTGAAAGGTAATTAGTGTAATATCAGATCATGGGTGGTATTAACATCTCTTGTCACTAGAATGTCAACGCTCCAGTAGTGATTTCTCTATATCGCTGGTGTCATTAGCTTTAAGCTAAGCGCTCAAACGATGAAACCGACCAGCTCCTTTAATATATAAGTTATTTGTAGATTATAATGTTTAATTTTAGATCTTCTGAGTAAATTTAGATGGCATATGATAATATCCGTAAAATACCAAATGAAAATAGTTATTTTCGATATTTATACCATGTGCATTTTTGTTTTTGTGTTCCCGATATTTCGACACTGTTGCGGAGAATATTTCCGAGATACCTAAATATTGCTATTTGACCATGAAAGTTTAAAATAATGAATCATACATCTAATTTTGTTATTTTCGCGGTAAATAAGAGCATTTGCTTACTATTAACTTAAAGTCTGATGCAACTCGGCCTTGCCAGAGAAATATGGTATAATCTGTATTCATAACTATGTTTGTAGTGATAGCAGAAAAAGAGAAATTACGCAGTTAGCAATAATTTAAAAATATGTTTTTTTTTTTATATAAAGCTCAGCAAATGACTTGACACCACCTGATGATAAGCAGTAGAGGAGTTCGTATGTGAAGATAGCTAGTGAAGCATGCGACATACTGCCCTAGCCACCCTTGTCGGCTCAAAAATTGCTTTTTCACGCCTCTTTTAAAGGATTCTTACAACTAAGTTGTAAGAATGAGGGAATACGTGATAATTTCAGATCTTATTTCTATTTATATTAAATAATAAATGAACGCATAATCCTGTTAATTATTTTTATTAATATACACCTGTGTTACGTCTGCAGATTAAGCTAAACATTTTTTAATTAGTGGTTAACATGATTCGTTGAAGGCTTATTGTTAAACTGTGATATTACGCTTAATTTGCGGCGACTATATGCACTTAACGACAAAAAGGTGCAGAATCCCATGAACCGTTCTTTTATTTAAGGTAACTAAGTCATGTCAGTAACAAAGTCACTGACATAGGATTATCAAATTTAAGTGGCTGTTGAGATGGACATCTTGGAATCGACATGGAAAATTAAAAACATAGAACCACGAATCGGAAAGTGCAATATAGGGTGGCCTCTTTCGAGATGGATAAATGATGTGTATTTGGTAGCAAGTTTATAACCACTAGAGTCCATTTTCAATTGGCAGTAAGAACAGAAGTTTCTTGTTTACCGCCGCTTGACTATTAGATGTCGTGATAATCACCCTTGTCACGTTGTAATAGATAGGCATAGGTAAACTTCAAATGAAGACCATTATCATTATATGAATACCATTTTCATTGGAGTCGATGTATGAAGGCTACGCAAAACAGCATGGAAATCCTTCCAGCCTTCATTCAGCGGTAGACATAGATAGGTATTGATATGATGATAATGAAACAAGATTCACCGGCCTAGTGTAAACATGATTTAAGCGACTTCAAAAAGGAGGAAGTAATCAATAATTCCAATTAATATTTATGTTACGCGCTCATAATCTTTTAAACTGCCAGTTTTGTCCCGCATATATTTAGTCGAATATGTTGTTTAGTCGTTTATTTAGTTGAATAAGATGATTATATTGCTAGTCAAAATCAATTATTTCGGCCTTTTTATTGTTTAAAGCCTGTTTTTAGTTTTGTTTAGTATTTGATTTGCTTAACGTGAAATTCTACGAAGCAACTTGAGGTAACAATTTGATGGACCCATCTGGAACCAGCCATGGCGAATGATGGTTTGTATTTCATCATCATAATCATCATCAATAGCCTATTTACGTCCCACATGAAGAGTTGGAGCAATAACACTAACGACGAAGCAAGGGGACCTCAAGATAGCAAATTTTCAACCATAGTGAAAGTCACTTTGTTTTCCGAGACGCCAACGAGCTGCTCGCTTTGTTTTAAATACTGAAACAGCACCTTATTATTAAGGTTACCTACAAGAGATCGATTTTAGCGATAAGATCGCCCTTTGAACAAAATTAGTTAAATGTTTTTGGTGTATTTCTTTTCTTGAATTGGCTGATGTATAATAAAGATATATTCTATTCTATTGTATTCTTATTGCCAGTAATTTAATCAGTTACCATGTTTTTCCATATAGTAATTGTTGCAGTCTCCATCATTATTGTTTATGTACTAAATTAAAAAAAACAATAGGTACCTACTTATTTTGTGTAATTTCAATAAAATAAATAGAAATAAAAGATTAATTTCAAAACAGTACTCTGCCCCTATTTTGCTATCGCTACAGCGACACCTGTTGAACGTCCTTTGGACTGATTATAGGTCAAAGTTACGCGCGTGATAACATGCAAATTTCAATAAATAAGCTGAACTAGGTCGAATTTTAAGGCAATGTTCAACGCCATTCATTGTTCAGTTACAATTTATGCGAACAAATATATCGCAAGAAAACATACGTACTATTAACAAATATGTATCGGTAATCGATTTATTATGTTCACTTTAATAAAGAGGGGGTTGAAACAATCCATTAATTTCGTAAAGTAATTAGTTAAGTCAAAATTCTTTATTTATTTTTTATAAATTACATTTATAAATTTACACTCGATTACCAAGTTCTTTAGTTATTTTAAATCGTCACAATTCTAGTCGTTTGGTCATTTTTCGTATATATATATATATATATATATATAATATATATATATATATATATATATATATATATATATATATATATATACAAAAAATATATATATATATAATCCTTACTAGTTACTAGTTACTAGTTACTAGTGTCCATAATACGAGCTATTAATAATAATTAATTGGGCTAAATAATAGTTGTAATGGTGAGAAATATTATAATTTGACTGAAGCCTGAACACAAAATTTGAATACAAGAAATAAGCGTAATCTAGTTTGACATTCTACTGGGTTCTATAATATGAACAATTCTTTTTGGGGCGTCGAATACGTTTTTACAATCTATATTAGATACTTGCCAACTACAATAAAAGGGATACTGTGTAGCAAAGCTTACTATAAAGTAATAAAATAATAATCTTATTGAGAGGAAGTATCTTAATTACGAATATAGTATATTGACATGTAAAGCTTCTTCTTCATTGGGGGTTTATGGCGTTTTCTTAATAGATTCCGCCAGTATCAAGTAATCTGATTAGGTATCTATTTTAAAAACTCTGCTTTTGAGCAAAGTTATTCACACGCAATGACACAATCAATTTGTAAACGCTGAGAGTTCGCGTCGCTTCTTCTCCAACGTTAAAGTATTCGTTGATGCAGTGATAGGATTTAATGTTGATGATTTTAAAGAAATTACTAATCGAGACCTTTTAAGTAAAGAAGATTTTGATCTTTTTTTTTATATATTAAGCTCGGCAAATGACTCGACACCACCTGATGATAAGCAGTAGAGGAGTCCATATGTGAAGATAGCTAGTTAAGCATGACATTTAGAATAATTTAATAGGTTCACTATTTTAATTACCGCCTCCTATAGATATGATGTGTTCTAGTTATTTATGTAAGATAGGTTAACAACATCAAAATAATCTTAGATTGTTATACGACAAGTTTTTGCCATTTTAATTATTGACACTGAATTGTATAAATGACATACAATTGATTACTGGCTGTGCTTTATATAATGGTTATGTTGTATATATTTTTTGATTTGATATTTCCACGTCAAAAGTATTTCCTCGACACCTCTTGAGTACATAGTTGTTTCTAACATTATTTGTAGACCTTGAGCATTATATATATATACTATATTTGAGAGTCATAAGTGGCTTACAAAATGTGCATTACATAAAAAAACAATTTATGTAATGAGTTGTGTACTGTCCTTAATTATAAATATATTAATAAACACGTTTCACTTCAAATCATAATAGCTTAATGGCGAGTGATATGTGCAGATTAGTAAATGTTATATTACACTTTAAAAAAACTTAACATCTATTAGTATTATTTCTTTTTATTAGTAAATATATTAATTGACTTCATTTTCAACTAATTTTGTCTATATTGACCTACTTATAGAGAAGTTACGTGCCTTAACAAAGTAAAATTTCCTTGATCGGAAAATGATAAGAAAAATTAATTATTACATTAATATACGTAGTGACATTGTGAGAAAATGTAACACAAGGAATTACGGAGGAAAGATGAGTCTGCAGATATTTATAAAATGTGTTGTTTCGTTTTAGCTATTTAATTAAAAGTCTCAAATGTAATTATCTAAATTTTGAAAAAAGTGCACTATTATTTATATGCAGTAGTCTGAGAAAAAATTGTTTTAAAAAAATACTTTTTAATTGTACTTTTTAAGTTATTATAGTCAAAGACTGCAAAGTATATGTGTATTACAAATTCAAACCAGATCTAACTTCTTTACAAAGTTATTCTCTATTTCAGTTATTTGATTTTTATTCAGTTCTTCACTTGTTTTGTTTTAAACTAAATAACTAAGCCATTATCTAAATGTATACGTTTCATTCTATTCTTCTAACATCTATTAGTTCACAATGCTATTATACATTGCACTTAAAAAAAAACTACATTAAACAAATGACAATCGAACATCTCTCAATAGCTCTTTTATAGAGCAAAAGTAAACCAAACCAATTTGAAACCCAAATTCCATTGACAAAAGACGCATTTTTCACCTTGACCCGGCCAAAGAGTATTTATTTAAATTCCATCAATTGTTCCGACGGGATGCACATCTCGAGATCAGTCTAGTGACCCACATACGTTGTGTGCCACACGCGCCGTATCGTGTGTGGTCGCTTTAAAAAAAATAAATCAAACCTATCGGTCAGGCACTCCGAATTCGGATGTCGTATCGGGTGGTCGTAAAAAATATCGAGTGACAAAAGTGAACAGTGACAATGATTTTGGCTATTCTATTTCTCGCGAATCTCGTGAGTGGCGAATATTTTTTAAATAGAATCAATCACATGGAGTTTTATAGAAATAGGACGAGGCCTTCAAAATCATTTTCGAGTTTTTCTACCAATTATTTTAATCAGAATTTAGTACCAAAACCTGGGAAGGGCGATACTGTTCAATGTGGGACACGAATGGTGGACTTCAATCCTAGGAGGACAGGAAAGATAGTAGGTGGTACTGAAACTCCTTACGGGGCGTATCCTTGGCAGGTAAGTGGTAAAAGATTTTCATTAGACAGGAGACATTGTATGTCAACATAGTCTCTATAATGCACCAATTACACGTAATAAATCTTTATTAATCCCATATAATGCAGTCATCTTGAATTGAAATAAATTACTTAACTCTGGCGTAAAAGAATAATAATGACGTATTTTTGACCAAAATATTAAATTGACACTTTCTCAATTTTCCTTCATTCAAATTATGATTCAATTATTATTATTATGATTCATTTCAATTCAATTTATGATGGTAAATACTAGATACTTTTATATCCATAAATTTCGACTTAAAAATAAAAATAGATAATCAATCGATTTGAAATCATAAATTTAATTTATTTATAAGTTAAAGTTGTTAAAGATTTTTTTTGAGTATTTCTCTGCTTGAATTGGCTGATGTACAATAAAGATATATTTTATTCTATTCTATATATACGTTTTTATTGATTAAATTAAATTGAATTAAGTCTTATTAAATTAATAACTAAGATAATAGATAAGCACCAGATTAATTCAAAATTATATATCCTCTCCTCCCTCAGCGATCCAGGACATATCTAAATTATTCTGTTGTGGCCAACAGGGTGCATAATGATCAATTGTTTAACCTCAAGACTTATATATAACGTTATGGTACGCAAGATATAATTCGAATTTGAATTAACATAATTTAAAGTTTTTCTTAAGTAATTCTTAGAAGTAAATAATTGTTTACAACCAGTCAAGTCATATTATGCGGACGCCATTGGTTCTTAATTATCCCGATGTTTCCGGAAATATTAATAATAAATTAAGCTATTCATGCAGTTTGTTTTGAATTAATTGGTGCTAAAAAAATTTTAGAACGTATATCGATAAATAAGTTGCTACAAAAAAATTTGAGAACAACTGAGCAACTGAGGATTTTCACCCCTATGGGAGGGGAAAACCCTATGAATTACTTTTATTGTTTCTGATATAAGATTAATGAACCGTTAGTTTTAATAATATAAAAATTCAAATTGAATCCTAATTACACTCCGAATATTATGAATTATCCTATTTTTAGATAAAAAAGACTGATTGCCACTGAACTATAAGGTCCAATTTTCCAAATCATCTACTTTTCTATTGTTAATTACATTAATAATTAAAACATATTATCAACATATTAAAAGCACGTGTCCATAATTTTACACAAAACATTATTAATTTTGATAATTTATGAGTAATTGGTTTCAAAATTAATAAATCAATATTTTTGAATACATCAATTATTAATCTATATAATTGTACCACATTTCATGCAGTGTTTCTTGGAAAAAAAATATTAGTATCGTTATAATTGCAATCAGCTTAAATCTGAAACAGTATTATTAACTTAAAAATAAGGTTGCTGTCATCAAATCTTATGCAACCTCTTTCATAATTTTTGCAAGCGGAAAATAAACAAAACTGATTCCCGCCAAAACTACAAAAGTTGTCAGTTTGACAGATGACCGCACCGCTTTGCCATAGCCACAGATAATCGCGCGCATTGTACGTGCACTTTCACTCGAAATCCTTACAAATCGATTTTCTTTGTTTCCGGCCTTTTTATGCAACCTCGGTATAATTATGTTTGGTTGCAATTGCGATGTAACCTCATTACTAGGTCATTAGAAACTGAGAAGAAATTAGGTTAACTTCATAATGACAAGAACAGGCAAGGAACTCAGTAAGATAAATGAACTCGATCAAAATCTTGCTATCTCACAGAGATGGTGAGTCAATCATATTCGATCATATTAGTTTCATTAATAAATCCAGTAGCATTCTGCGATCTTAATTAGATCTTCGGTCCATCTTCTGGGAAGCTTAGCAACTCTGAGTCACACGGTATGCGACCGCCACACGAGGATCTTTCCCCCTAATGACTGCTATGTCGGCGACCGTAGGTCTTTTACAGATCTTATTATTTCTAATTCGATTAGGAACTACGAGCATAGCCATTGACATTTGGGCGACTGAGCGTAGGGCACTGCCAGTCCAAAGAAATTGAAAAGTATTCGTATATATCCAGTTTTTTAAATTCTTAACGGGGTAGCTCTTGATCTTCATTTCACCAAGTATGTAAAGATAAGCCCCAAGATAGAAGCTAACTACACCCGGATTCCTCAACCACAAAGGAACTGGCTATATAAAAAAAAACCATTTGTCACTCCACTTAGACGACATTGAGATTAATTGCCTGTTGCATATCTAGAGTATTGGCTACAGAAATTGCTTGCAGCATGTACTTATACTGTATTGGTTGTGTCATATAGTCTTAATGCTATTTGAGTATCTATATACTAACAAAGTTTTTGTCTATTGTTTCTGTTAAATCATTTTGTATATTTAACACCAATTGTAATGTTAGCATTGGAATTAATATTATAATCATATATAAAATGAATTTACATACAGTTTCTGGAGAAAAATGTGAATCATAAAATGTTTTTGTTAACATCGAAATATGTATACCATATTTTAGAGAAAGCTACAATAAATTTTTCGTCAATAATGTAGTTAATTTAGAGGATTAGGTTTTTATTTAAATAATAAAAGCCACGACTATCTGTCTCTTTCCGCCTTATTACAAAACGTGATTTAAAGTTCATCTTGATTTAAAACTGAGGCTATCTCATGTTGTTATTTAAGGAAGACTCTATCTTCCTGTCTCGAGACAGATACACATTTTTTTTTACTATTCACAAGTATATAACTAGTTACTTCCGACAAAGATTCTCATCGCATTTCAATGTAACATTTTAAAGTAACCATAACAGGTAGGCCATTGATTATATTACATAATCAATTACAAAAGAATCAGGATTTTCGACGTTGATCGATAATAACGTTAAAGCGTATTCGGCAGCTGTTCCCATTAAATCTTAAATTATAGTTATTTCTCAATGACATTGTAAGATTTTTGCATTTACGTAGTCATTTAAAAATGAGGCTAAGTGAGAGTGGACGGGATCGTATCCGTTTTTAAAACTATAAACGTGACAAAATTTAATGATATGCAGGAATCTATTTAATGATACAACATTATAATTAGGATTTAAAAGATAAAGTCTCCACGTATAATGAAGGACCAAAATGTATAGCGCATCAACATTATTTATACTTTGTTAAACAAAAAAACGTACAAACACAGCATTATCACCCAACAGTATTATCTGCCAGTCCACTAGGGCTACACAGAGATCTCTAAAAGCCCTACGTAGTAATTAAAACGTGAGAGATTAAATTGAGACGACTCAAGAAATTTAATTAAATTCGTAGATCGACCTCATTCTGGAAGTTGGACTTACTCATTTGGACTATTTGTCCCAGGTAAACAGACTCGTAGACAACTTTCAGCGAGCTTCAACCTTTACAGTACGAAAAATATATCTAGAAATGTTTGCTGGGAAACACGTGACATTCTGTAAAATATAAGGTGTTGACAAAAGTCAAAAGTAACTTTATTTAAATAGACTTATTTACTAAGCTCTTTTAAATCGTCACAACAGGGAATATGTATGAGAAAACAAATAAATATAATCATAAAGGCAATAGTCATAATTTTACTGGGTATCAACCGGGCATTTACTAATTGTCCCAGTTATAGTATTTAAATATGTACTAAATAAATTGTTAGTTTTAATTTTAAAATAATACTTATTTTAAAATTAAAAATAACACTAGTATGCATATTCCCAATTAACCCTACTACCGCTTCGACGAATTAGTAGCTGCAGAGAAGAAGCGGCGCAAGAAACTCTCAGCCTTTAGTATTTATAATGACATTTACAAATCAATTATGTCATTATGTATTAGTATTATAAACATATACATGTTTTGTTTTACAGTGCATTAAAAAATATATTTTTAAATATTGCAAAATATAATAAATAAGTGCAGAGAAGCAAATTATAGTGGCCACAAATTTTTATCTTTAGACATTCTTGAGACGAGACGTTAGCTGAGTTTTGATCACGTAGATCTTTTTATTATATGGAAAAATTATAGTAAAATACCGATTTTAGGTGGAAATACAGATGTTAGACTTGGACAAATTGACCTTCGAGCACCACTGCGGGGGCGCAGTGATAGCGGAGAGGCTGGTGTTGTCCGCTGCGCATTGCTTCGATAAGGTAAGGAAGATGTCAAAGATAGTAAGATATCAGTACTCTTTACGCACGTCCTACATGAGAAGGTTACATATATAAGTATACGACCACCTGGTAGTGTGGTCAATTTCCCAGTCTACTTAGCCGGAAGTCCTGGCTTAGGATCCCAGTAGGGGTTGATGTTTGTATGATGAATATGAATCTTTGTTAACGAATCATGGATGGTTGTTTGTTTATTTAGTATAATTCTGATATTTATACACATATTACTATCTATATTTCTAAGGGCTTATATTATGGATGCTTAAATGTTTGAGAGAAATAATTACATGGCGTTTCGCCGAATTCTCATTTTGTCGAATTCCCAATTCGCTGAAAAATCATATTTCATTAAATAAAACATAGTCTAATCTAACCTAACCTAACCTTAAACAGTTATTATCCTATTACTTTAAAAAAAATTCCACTTACCATTGTGATGAACGTTTTTGTTTCCACTTAAATAAAAATTCACTTTAAAAACAAACACTATCAAACGATACTATTTACGTGCGTATGAATGTGATTCTTTATACAAAATGTAGCGGTAACTTTTATTATTGCGCCTATATGGGAATTCAGCGAAATGAGAAGTCACCGTGAGAAATATTATAAATTTTATTTTATCATTTATATTATATTTACAAAATGTTTTGCTTATAGTTAGTTTAGCTGAAACTCGAAAAGCTTTTATTTGTATGGTTTTTTTTGAGTATTTGACTGAAATTTGTCTGAAACAAAAACATAATATCTTGTAGTTTTGACTCTGTTACATGGACGTTAGATATTTAAAAGACGCTAGAAGGAAGAGTAGGAATCTAATACACTAGACGATATTTTCGCATCTAAACCAATGATCATAACGTCGATTATTCAACAGCAACCACTGCAACTGGATCACATCAGGTTGGTGGTAGGGGAGCATAAGCTGAAGGTCCAGGACAAGCACGAGAACAGGTTCCTGGCTGAGAAGGTGGTGCCACATCCAGACTTTAGGAAGAGTGAGTCTGATTATAATATTATATAAATTAAATAAAGTCGCCCATTTAGAAACGTTAAATGACGTTATCGGTGATATGTCATATTCTGGTCTGGTTGAAATAAAAGAGTAGCTCGGACTTGTTTCTTAAAAGTCAGATAATTGTAACAATTTCTAATCTTCTTTGATATATTACTTGGACAAACTTGTATAAATATTAAAAGCTGAGAGTTTTTGCGCCGCTTCTTCTCTGCAGCTACTAATTCGTCGAAGCGGTAGTAGGGTTAATTGGGAATATGCATACTAGTGTTAGTTATAATTTTAAAATTAAAACTAACAATTTATTTAGTACATATTTAAATTCTATAACTGGGACAATTTGTAAATATCCGGTTAATACCCACTTCAAGTTATCACTGTTGCCTTTAATTACATTCATTTGTTTTCTCATACATATACCCTGTTGTGACGATTTAAAAGAACTTAGTAAATGAGTCTATTTAAATAAAGTTATTTTGACTTTGACTTTGAAAAATGGGAAAGTATTGCTTTTGAGAAAATGATCACAACGCATTATGCAAAAAGCTCTTTTTTAAATATTCTGATTTATTTATTTGAGACTTTCATATTTTTACCCTCCATTGTCACTAAAATCCTTTTTCTGTACCAAATCAAAAATAATGATTGGTAAATTGTTATCTTCCCAGACGGCCCGCATAGTAATGATATCGCCCTGGTGGTGGTGTCTCGCTCGGGCAACGGGGTTCAGTTTAACTCGCACGTCAGGCCCATCTGCTTGCCGGAGCCTGGTGCGGACAGCTCTGGCAGATGGTGCGCCGTAAGCGGCTGGGGGTATCAGGCAGGTATACTACGGCTTATTTAATTACTGATATGAAACAGTTCTCTTTAAGATTTACCCAAGGTACTAACATTATTTGACGGCGTCGAGTCGAGACCTATCGATCGATCGAGACCTATCGATCGATTATAATATTATTCCTGGACATTGAGTGATTTTATTGTCACTCGTCCGCGGTGCGGTGGTGTAGCGACCAGCATTAAAGATACAATGTCTTCATAGGCTTGCGCCCGCCAGCAGCGCGTGAGACATATTTTAAGGCAGTGTGTGCGAAAGGGATAGGAAAAGTTTTAGCGTTGTGCCAGTTGTTTATAATAAATTAATTATTGGCATAACCAATATAATTTCTATGTTCTATATTGTTCCAATATCAATGGGCTTTGGCTTGCCTTTCTTGTGTAATGCTAGCTTAGTAAAATTATTTATTTACGTGATTGCCTTGTATTTTTAAAGTGGTACGATAATGATAATGGTTGCGATTCTGTTGTCTTTAAAACTAAAATTAAGTTATCAGGGTCTCTTACAGACTACTTAAATAAGAAAAGGATGTAATGACTTATAAATGTCATGTTAGTTCCTCTGACTTATTTTTTTTTTAAGCTAAATAGTTTTAAATGGGACTTTTGCTCTAAAGTCGCTATTTGGAAACAAAAAAGGCAACTTTGTTAGTTTGTAGACTCTCCAATGGTGTGGTCTTAAAACGTCTGATCGAGTGTCTATTTAGCCAGGCGTCTCGGTTTCGAATCCCGGTAGGGTTAGATATTTGTACGATGAATATCGAATATGTGCTAGCGACCATGGATGTTTGTATATTTATTTAGTATATTTCTAATATTTATATACATATTGCTATCTATGTTTTTATTGAAAATTCACTATCTAAATAGTAATTAAATAAATTTTTCAAAAATCACATTAAAATACCTAAGACTATTTATATTCTTAAATTTTTAAGTCTCAAGTTAATTCAGATTGTTTTATATTGGCTAAACTACTCCGGATTTTTATAATTGTTAAGTTATTAGGATAAAGTTTTATGAAGGTTTAAACAAAATTAATACCCTATTTTGATAATTTTTTTCAAGTTTTGCTAGATATTGCTGAAATAGGTTCAATGTTTGTTTGCAGAAAGTACAGAATCGTTCGCTCCGATCCTGAGAGCTGCTTCAGTGCCAGTTTTGGATTTGACCACATGTAGAAAGAACCAAGTACTTGGGGGACGACAGCAAGCGATATTGGACTCTATGTTATGTGCAGGTACTCCTATATTAGTTTATATTAATTACCAGTGTACTTTTCGCAAATAATCTAATTATTATATATTTAATATGAAATTAATGTTCATACGTACATTATAATAGAGATATTTCTTTCAATACCCTTGCAGGAGTTTTGTCGGGAGGCGTGGACGCATGCCGAGGGGACTCAGGAGGTCCCTTAGCCTGTAAATCCAGCAGCCGTTGGCAACTACACGGAGTAGTCTCCTGGGGATCAGGGTGTGCTAGGAGAGCTCGTCCCGGAGTATATACAAGAGTGGCCTCTTACATACCCTGGATAAAGAACACTGCTGCCTCTTTGGGACATAGGATATCCTAAAATATATACTTTTTAGATTCGTACTAAAAGAACTAGCCCCTTTTTCACAGCTGTTGAAATGAATTGGATTCGGAAAGTCACGTTCGATCTCTTTCTGATGCGTTGAAATAGAAAGAGATGTAAATGGTGTCAGTATGGTTTGGCATCACAAAGGCGACAAGTATATTATATTTCATATATAAATAGATATTTTTTCAATTAATTCAAAAGGGATAGGCGCGTACATACCACTAACGTATTAAATAAATTATTAACGCAATTTATTTTTGATAGGCTGTAAAAATCATTATTCTGTATAAGTTCCGACAGACGAATTATGGGTATCAAATAACCCAGATTTTGTTGCAAGAAAGCGCCATCTATTGACAGATTTGCATGTTGGTTAACATAGTTGTAACACAGTAGCCGAAAGATGGCAATTATGTCACGGTCAATACAATCTTGGTCAATACTTGGAGAGAACATTAGAACTGTAAGAAATGCTTTCCCCGCCATCGATATTTATAATGATATTTAATACTGTACTATCGATGTGAAGCCAAAAATCGATTTATAGCGACGTACAAATCATAATCAATGTTAATAATTTTACTAATTAATGCCACTTCCCCTAAAAAAGGGTTTACATAAACGGTAGTGATTAAACGACAATTGTACAATTACCTTAAAATTGCGAACCGAATAATCATAAATTAATTTTACTAAATCAAAACTGGTTCTCTCGATTCTAGGCTTGGGCGTAGTGGTTCCAGCACTCTGATTTCGATAACAAAAACAAAGCTAGTTTCGCCATGGTGAGCCCTGATGGGTCAATCAAAATTCGTTATCTCAACTTCGTGTATGCCACTTTAAGCCATCAATCCCCAGTTATCACTGGCACAAGTCAACAGCTGTCACCCACACACCCGCATTGATCCAGCATGATACTGATATGGCTAAAATCCTCATATGTTTCGTGTAAGCCTATTCCCAGCGGTGGGGCTTATATAGGCTATTGATAATGATGATAATTATCCTAATTTACAAAGTCAATCGCTTGCATTGATCACAATATTAAACGTAAAGTGTTACATACTCACAAACTGTCATTACAAGACACTGTCACTGTAATTTGAACATAATAAAGTGGTAAATAGTTATTACATTCATATAATGTTAACAGTTATCTATAAGGTTATCCTCTGGTTTTTTATGAACAAAATGGAATATAATTTTACAAAAGTATCTAAAAGTTACAATACTTTTGATATCAAACGCCTATAATTGAATGCAGCGTTGTTTAAACCGCCTCTGTGGCTGTGTCAGTTACGTCAGATCTGGAGATACGGGGTTCCCATTTGAAGCAGAAACATGAACTTCATTTGTTAGGTGATTCTAAAAATAAGGAATGAAATTCCCAAAGTAGAGATTGCTATAATTCGACAAGCCAAAAAGATGTGACATAATAAAAGAATACAATATTATTAGAAAAAATATATGTCACAAACTATGCAGCCAGGGTGTTGTATATTATAAAGTTATATTATAAAAAGGTTTGGTCTGACAGGTGGTAGGGCTTAAGTCCTGCTGGCTAGCTATCACTATCTTACCTAAGCTTCTATAATATTGTGTTAACATAATTGTTGTGTTCCGGTAGTTTTGGTAGATAAGATAGGCAGCTCTTCTTTGGTTGAGAATTCCAGGCGTAGGCTTTCATTTTCGGCCTTATTAACTTACTCAAATGAAATGAAGATAAATAATTAAACCGTTTAGAATAAAAAAAGGCCTCATTTAATGCCGATTTAAATTTCATCTCTGCATGGTGAAACAATTTGAATTGTAGTTCTTAGTGACTCACATAATTATGGTATAATATATAATGATGATTTTAACTTAAGCTGTCGAGAGTTGTTTTTAACTTTAGCTCAAAGTGAGGGTAAAAATTTAATTTGTTTGTAAGTTATCGTAACGTGTAGCTAAACATTTTGATATGTGTGTTGCATCATCTCTAATTGTAAGCAAAGATACGGCCGAAGATGGAAGAGATATGCTCTCAGATTCGTTGACCACAGAGGAACTGTCTATCTTACCTACAACTGTTGGAATACAACAATGCTGTTAATTATTGTGATGGTGACAGACTTAGTTGGTGGTAGCCAGTCAGGCGGACTCGGAAATCGCTCTACTACCAACCAGCAGAAAATTTATGTGAATTGAAACCGGACTTCCAGATTAGAAGTAGTCTCATCCACAGACCAAAGAGGCGGTTAATTTATTAATAAGTTAAAGTAAGGATTTATATTTCGAATTCAGTACCCTTAGTGAAGTTTCAAAGGTATCAAGATGTGACATCTTTCTTGCGTCTTTTTCGCGTTTCTCATCTTTTTTGTGTTAATCTATTAATATGTTAAAAGTTATGTCCAGTACTTCACAACATGGATGCTGCTATTGTTTGCATACAGAATTTGACAGATGACGAGAAACACGATCGAGACGGATTTGAAACTTTCACTGGGGGTACAGAGGTGAATATTGTATTAAAAATTTAATGCCAAAGAATACGTTATTTTAAAAGTTAATCAAGAATAATGGAGTAACATGCTTTTGGATTTTAACTTTGATGTTATTTTCCATGCGTTGACCACTCATTCTGTCATATTTTGTTGATATTTTTTGGCACTTTATTAATATTTATTTAAATATTAATCTATTTAATTAAAATTGTCTTTCAAATTTTATAAATATATCTTTTGTTAAGTCAAAACTTCCAATTTTTATCTATATTATGCAAAGTGCCATTAAATCGGAAATTTTAATACAAATATGGTTTATTTAACCATAATAAGATGTAAGCGTACTTATAATAATAAGATAAGATAATTTTGCATTTGAAATAAATTTCTAGATAGAAACTCAAATAATCTATTTATTTATTCAACACATTGGATTATAGTTTTTATCTCTATAATATAGATCTCCAAACCTTCGGGCCATAATGATTTTTCAGTGTGTTCTAAGAGCCAAATCAGTTTTAATTTTTCTGCCCTTAACTATATTTCTAGACTAGAATAATCGCAAAGTGCGCGACCGAAGCCAATTTACGTTTTTTTTGCATTTCAATTATTAAAAAACTAAATTACAAAGTTTGGAGCTAGCTGTTATAGACGATGGCCGTTGGGGCAGTGAGGTACCGGGAGCCGAGCTTTTGGAAGGCCTCCCACAAGGTGGACTGACGATCTGATAAAAATTGCGGGAAGCCGCTGGATGCGGTCAGCGCAGAACCAAGCTATTTGGAGATCCTTGGGGGAGGCCTATGGTCAGCAGAGGACGTCTCAATACAATGTTGCTCTGCTAAATTTATCACTGAAATCAATTGTGAAACAATGTGATGATAACGCTGGGCATATTACCTCGCTAAATGATGACGCTCATTCGCTGAACGAAATATATGATAGCCTAGTGTTTCACACGATCTGCAATGTCAATTTAATGAAGCCATTACATATCGTTTTATTTACAATGATATAATTCCTTTGTAATCCTAATTTAACCAAAAAAGTTCATAAACCGAAGGTAACTTGCGGACTTTAAACCGTAAGTGTAAAAGTAACGAGTAGGTTAACTGCTTATAAACGCAGGGAGAGCCGCACGCACACTATCTCGATATTTATCAGTGCTAAAAGTGCGCCAGACGCGATTACGTACACCTTACCCGCTCCGGACTCTTATCGTCGCTACCATTCTAATAAGTTTGTTTATTAATAAAGCTATAAGTTGGATTAGTATTTTTTCTGATGAAGAAGACGAAGAAGAATGTTTATTTAGATAAAACCTGTTTTACCATTTGAAAAGGATAAATAAGAAAGACTGTATGTGATGTGTGCGAAAGTAAAAGGCAAAATATATAGCGGTACTTACATATAATAATTATAGTTTTATAAATTACACAGATGACAAATGGAAACTAAAACAAGGTGACAATGACAAGGGTAATGTAAAAACAATAAAAAAATATAATATAGCAAAACCAACTAGAAGGAGTTCGCAACATCCTCCCCCCTTTGTGCTGAAAGCACAGAGTTGATTAGGTGCGCAGGCTGTTCTGTTGTCAATAACCTAACCAACTTCCTAAGGGGTCGGCGTAACGTTCCTCCTTGAGTTGCTACATCGACCACCCTTACAATTCCATCCTTGCCCGGATGTACTGCACACACTCTTCCTTTAGGCCATACTCCTCTCGGTAGATTTTCATCCACTATCAATACTAAGTCTCCTGTTGAAATTGTGTCGGAGGAAGTTGACTGTCGTGGCTGGAGGGTTGGCAATATCTCTCGTACCCAGCGGTTCCAGTAATGATCTGCCAGTCTTAATGCTACTTTCCAATCTGATCTACGGAGCAAATCATTATCATCGAGTGTAGGCACATGCTGTGATGAAGATTCACCGATTAAAAAGTGGAAAGGTGTGAGAGTTTGTAGATCTGCTGGATCGACGGATACATGAGTAAGCGGCCTTGAATTAACGATAGCTTCTGCTTCGCGTAATAAGGTTTGAAGAACTTCGTCTTTGGGTGCTCTCTCTTTCAAGACAGCTCCAAGAGCTACTTTTATTGACCGGACTAATCTCTCCCAGCATCCACCAAAATTGGGTGCAGCCGGGGGAATAAAACTCCATTGTATACCACGATTCGCTGCGAATTCTTCAACATTTGTCTCATAAAAAGCTTTGAGCATGCGGTTCGCTCCAACAAATGTAGTGGCGTTATCCGAAAATATAGTTTTTGGGGTGCCCCTTACCGTAATGAACCTTCTAATACTCATGATTGCTGAGTCGGATGAGAGACTGTGGACAACTTCCAAATGCACGGCTCTGGATGTCATACACGTGAAAAGTGCCACGTATCTCTTTTCATGTCTCCTCCCTACTGTGACTGTTAACGGGCCAAAATAGTCAAGACCAGTGAAGGTAAATGGTCTGCGATGGTGTGCTAATCTTTGCTCAGGTAAATCTCCGGTGGCAGGGACCAACGTTTTGGACCTTTTCATTCTGCATATAAAACATTGGCTTACTACGTTTCGAACAGTAGTACGCATTCTCAGCAACCAAAATCGTTGTCTCAGCTCGTTTATTACAAGTTCATTGTTTGCGTGCCCTGCCTTGCGATGCATGTCTTCAACCAACAGCCTTACGATCGGGTGACGTCCATCTAACAAAATCGGTCGTATGATTTCATCTGGAACGTGAGCAACTGCAGCTATCCGACCAGCCAGGTGTAATAATCTATCTTTTCCCATAACAGGAGACAACTTCAATAGCCGACTTTTCTTGGGTATCGGTTGTGAATTAAGAATGGCCTCTATTTCTTCACGAAAACTTTCTATTTGTGTGCTTAATAAAACATGGATCTCGGCGGACTTCATTAACTCCGCAGTCAATGGGGTAAGAGTGGTAGACGTAGAAGCATGCAACGTTGAAGAGTGGGGCCTGCGACAAGAAAAATTACAATTTAATCGGTTTCTCGAGTTAGCCAAAAGCAACTTAAAAATATTAGCGGCTTGGTGCACTCGCGCTGTTGCTCGTACTAAACGTAACCAATTATCGAAACGTTGGATGTCTGCGGTAACTGGTACAGGTAGTGCTATCGTTCGAGTAAAACATATGAGTTCTTTTTTCTTAAGTTCATCAGAACAGTTAGAAGATGAGTCTATTAGCTGTGAAGGCCAGCTTTCTTGTGAACCTAAGAGAAAAGAAGGTCCCGCAAACCATCGACTGTTCATACTTAAGTTTAGTGGATGCAGCTTAGTGGCATCGTCTGCAGCATTCAAGTCTGTTGGAACCCATCTCCAGTCACTCACATTAGAATTTTGAATAATTTCTCCAACACGATGGGCTACAAAAGGCTTGAAAGTGCGTGCATCAGTACGAAGCCATTGGAGAACAGTCATGGAATCAGTCCAGAAAAAGGTAGAAGTTGGCTTTTTTCTATGACTGTCCTTTATAGTAGCTGCCATGCGAGAGGCGATTAGTGCTGCTTGGAGCTCTAGGCGCGGTATTGAGGATGGCTTTAATGGGGTGACGCGAGTCTTGCTGCAAATGAGAGCGAGCTTGATTGTGTTGTCGTCGTAAATGAAACGCCAATAGGCAACACATGCATAGGCAAGTTCACTAGCATCTGCAAATATATGCAGTTCTCTTTGTAGTGGTTCCCTAGACTTAGAACCTAAATAACGAGGGACTTTTAACGAGCCTACGGCCATTAATTCTTGAAACCACTCCAGCCATCTTTCGGAAATATTGGGAGGAAATTCTGTATCCCAATCAATTTTAGTGCGCCATGTCTGTTGGAAAAGTATGCGCCCTTTGATAGTGATAGGTCCTAACAGCCCCAAAGGATCGTAAACGCGCATCAAATGCGATAGGATTTTGCGTTTGTTCAAAGGGCTTGGTAAAGTATCACCCAAACCGGTACGAAAACCTAAAAGATCTGTTTTAGGGTTCCAAGCTAAACCTAATGCGCTAACAGTAGTGTTGACAGGACCTAAGCTGACCTCAGATGCTCTGTCAGCTCTCAAATCATCTGACACCAGCTTAAGAGCCTCGTCATTATTAGAGAGCCAGCCTCTCATCTCGAAGCAGGCCATTTTATGTACAGTCACTATATCTGCTGCTAATTTCGCCATATCCTCAACTTTGTCAACCGAGCCGATATAATCATCCATATAATGGTTGTTTATAATGGCTTCAGCTGCTTCTGGATATGCTTGTTTATACTCTAGAGCATTTTTATTTTTAACAAAAAGGGCAGTAAAGGGACTCGATGATGCTCCGAAAATAACAGACGTCATTCTATATTCCTTAATTGGTACTTTCGGATCACCATCCCGCCAAAGGAATCGGAGTGCATCCCTGTCTTCGTGTCTAATGCGTATTTGGGGAAACATTTCTTTTATGTCCGCCGTGGCAGCTACTGAGCCTTCCCGAAAACGAAACAAAATGCCAAGTAACGACTGTAACAAATCGGGACCGGGAAGCAGCAAAGAGTTTAAACTAATGCCCTCATTTTTGGCTGCTGCATCATGGACTACACGTATTTTTTTTTTCTGAGGATGAAAAACTCCAAAATGAGGCAGATAGAGCCTAGTTTTACTACTGCTATTATATTTATAAAAAGTGTGATATGAATCTGGAGTACACTCCTCTGCGTAATTTTTGGCTAACATGTTATTAATAAAATTCTTATAAGCAGAAGCGAACTCCGGTTCTTTAGCCATACGTCGCTCTAACGACATTAAACGTGAAAGGGCTTGAGGGTAACTATCAGGCACACGACTAATACCTTCCCGCCAAGGTAAACCAACTTCGAATCTGCCATTCGGCAAACGTCTAGCAGAAGCTTCTAAAATGTCTATAGCACGCTGGTCTTGCCTACTATGTAACGTTTCACCTTTGAAAATACCCAATGAATCTAAACTATACTGGTCTTTAATAAGTTTTTCTAAATTTTCGTTATCGTGACGAGGCGAAGGTGTCGAAAAATAGTTGACAAACTCAACAGGCTTAGTTTTGCTATTACTGCTACCATAAAGCGTCCAGCCCAACATGGTGTAACATGCTACAGGTTGGTTTTTATGACCCTTACGTACTTCATGACTTATTGACAAATACCAGTGTTCTGCACCAATAAGCACGGTTGGAATAGCATCGCTATAAGTTACATATTCTACTAAGTCAGAAAGATGATTATAATTTCTAATATTTTCTTCTGATACAGTTTGCGCATTTAGTGATAATGATGGCATTGCTCTGGCATTGCGAACTAAAAATGATTCGTGAGTGTGCCTTCCTTTTATATGAAAATCTACATAAGAAACTGTTGTTTTCCTTGTAAGTCCACCAACGCCGTTCACTAAAATTGTCTGATGGGGACCGCAAGCTCCAATTCGGGAAGCCACGTTTGCATCAATTAGTGTAATAGTACTACCATCATCGAGTAGTGCAAATGTATTATAGCTCGACTTCGGACCTGTTACAGTTATTGGTACAATTTTAAGAAAGGCTCGTGCATTGCTATATGAGAGTTTTTGATTTTCATCTGTCAATGTAGTAGAGATAGTAACTTTTTCTAAATTCGAGGTATCATGAGATGATGTTGTAGGTGTACTGTTTTCAGTATCTACAACTGACAAATTATTAACAGCCTTATCAGAGTCATAATTTTGAATACGGTGTAAAAGCGGATGGTGGTGTAATAGGCAGCCATTAATACCACAAGGACTGACCTTACATCTCTTCCAAAGGTGTGAGGTGTTTCTTAAACATTTGTAACAAATTCTGGCTTGTCGTAACCAGATCCATCTGTCGTCAACGGGAAGAGATTTAAAGTCAGAACAAATCTTTATGTGATGGTTGCCTTTACAGTAAGCACAATTTGGCTGTGTATGTGTTTTAGTTTTAGCGTCATTAGTATGTACACATTCACGCCTGTTAAACTTAGGGCTGGTGTTTTTATCAGAAGGTGACTTATTATAGTTATTAGTTATCATAGATAATTCTGGAGATAAACCAAATTTAAAATATCGCTCAGTTTCATGTTTAAGGAAATCAGAAAGTATCTCTAATTTTGCTCGATTTGTCGTATCCTGCATTGCATAATCTGTCCATCTTAATTTCATGACAGGATTCAGCTTACCTAAGATAGAATGAAATAACTCCGGAGAATAGAGATATTCTAACTGACCGAGCATTTTAATAGTTGATAACGAATTACGTACCCGGTTTGACAAAGTCCCGAGTTCTTTGAGATCGCTACTCAAGCGAGGTAAATTACGCAAATTAGATACTTCCTGTAGAACAATTAGCTCAGGGCGCGCAAAATTTTCTTCTAAAGCGCTCATCACTTCCTCAGGCTCCTCGGTAGACATTAGAAGCGCTGCGACCGCATCAAAAGCTGGTCCGCGTAGGGCATTTCTTAAGCGTCCGATGTTCTCTAGAGGAGAAAAAGAAGACTTTGTTATTTTAAAAATTCGTTTAAAATGTAGCCATTGAAGGGTGTTTCCAGAGAATGGAAACAAATCCATTTTAGGACAATTTTTAGGCTGAGAAGCTAAAGCTTTAGCGGCAGCGGCAGTATCAGCTACAGCTTTGATTAAAATATTATCAAATTGTGGTTTACTGCTAAGCTCCGTGGAATGGAGTGGAGGGCGAAGGCCTACCACCTCGGCAGCTTTGCTGTTGGAAACATATTCTGTATCGCGATTCATGAGAGGCGCAGTATCCTTAGAGGCCATTAGCTGTAGCGGTAAATGGTCAGGACGTGCAACATGTTGCTCACAATCATCTGCTAAAAGGCTCTCATTATGCAATATATTATTATTATTTTGTACCCACCTATTAGTCCGCTCCATACTTACCCGACTGGATCCATGACGGCTACCTCTACTACTGTTCACTTCTGCGTCAATAGAGGCCAACTCGGCCTGAAGCTCAAGCTCCTCCGTTTGACGTTGTAATTCAGCTAAATGACGTTCGCGCTCTAATTCACGTTGAGCGAGATCCTTTTCCCGACGAGCGATGTCCCTTTCACGTTCTAACTGCTGGCGTAAAATTTGGGCCTGCGCGGCAGCCTTACGTGCTCTTACGGTGGCAGAAGAATGTGAAGACCTATTGGCTGAAAACTTGCTTACAGAGTGAGTGCCTAACACGTGATCGGCAGTGGTCGAAGGTACCACATTGTTATCATCTATTGAGTGTGATGATTGGATTAGCATTTGTGGTGCAGGTGCGGATGTCATGATTTTGCTTTTACTACGCGTGATCATGAAATTGAGTTCGATGAAATCGTAATGAAATGGAAAAAGGTACGCTAGAAAATTACGGAGAAGGACCAAATGAAAAGGATAAATAAGAAAGACTGTATGTGATGTGTGCGAAAGTAAAAGGCAAAATATATAGCGGTACTTACATATAATAATTATAGTTTTATAAATTACACAGATGACAAATGGAAACTAAAACAAGGTGACAATGACAAGGGTAATGTAAAAACAATAAAAAAATATAATATAGCAAAACCAACTAGAAGGAGTTCGCAACACCATTTTTTACTTTTGATAAATTGTATGAAGGATTTACTGAATGAAGCGAATTATACCAATTATTCATATTTATATAGTAAAACAATATCGATAACAAAAAAGATGTGCGGGTAGGTGAAGAAACATCTACTTCGTGCAGACGACGGCCGCGGGGAGCGTGCACCGCAGAGGCAGCCAGCCTCTGACCAGTGCAACCTGATAGAAACGTCAGGTAACAAAAAGGTATTACCTACTATTCATGCGAACAATAATACTAGAGATTAAATAAGTATCAAATATAATATTTAAAACATGGTATTTACAATCAATTATAAAATAGTATCGCCGATCTCGCCTTTTTTCTAAAATGTCACACGCCGCTCTTCAATACTTCAAGGAGATTGCATGTCTCCCGCTACTAACCCTCCTTGCAAGTTTTGTTTTTATCAAGTCCCGTTTTTATTATTTTGAATATATACATCTTAGCATCCATTATTAAGTGCTGATAAAATCTGAATAGACATTGAAAATTAATTAATAGGTCGCTACGTAATAGTATTTTGTAAATAAATATAAAATAAGATAAATAGTTCCATTGATAAACAGAAATAGATCATTCAAATTGTGTTAAGTTGTACAAATTGTGATGATACCAAATATGATTGAGCAGTACCATAAGTTGCTTCTTTCTAAAACTGACAAAATAGGTCTTATTTATTTAATATTACAGACGTTAAATACAGAGACAATATTGATTAAAAGCTTACTGCTCTTACAATTAAAGGTAACTATATCATGTAATACATCAATACACAGGTATATAAAAAACAGTTTAAAAGGAATTTTAAAAAATATATTTTCTCTCTTGAAAAGTGTATAAATTGTTAGATTCTCTGCTATGTTCAGGGTAAACTTTCCGAGATTATCAAGAAAGTTAAACGTAGGAATACGACCAAAGCCTTTCTAAAACTTTAAATGAAAGACCTGAGGAAATTGATTCAGTTCTGGAGTAGAAAATAAAGGACTACGAAACGTTGATTTGTATACTTTTTGTTGTATAAATACTCCTTACTATAAACCCATCGCTACTGTGATCATAGTGACATTGTCAGAATTGTAATTTGTGTTGATGTCATGAAATAAACAGCATATTAACCATTAATTTAAATGTTTTAATATAACACTTTTCATATGTATTTTCGGACCAAACTGTAGACATCCCTATCGTGCTTTATAAGTAAACTATGAAAAAAGTTCTTTTGAAAATAAACTTCATAAAAGAAACAAAATTGGGACTCGGAGTTACGACGACAATGACGTGTCTACCACTAGCTGGAAAATACTTTTTTTTTCAATTTTCTTGACTTTGAGTATATCTTAACTTGAGTCCGAAATTCAGATTACAGAAGGTCAAAGATCCCACCAGACTACGCCTTTGTATTTAGGTAATAGACACTATAATAGACAAACCAACTTTCTGTCCACAAATTTGTTATACTATATTCCTTGCTTTATTGGGTCGCGATTGAGATTCAACAGAACATAATTGTGTAACTATTTAGATCAATTTAAAGATTTCGACATACTTAATTGTCCAAACTGGTTAGACTGGGAGACCTGGAAGATTATTATGATTAGACGAAATTAAAACGTAAGCTATACAGAAATTCTCAGGGGTGTACTAATCCATTGACAGTGGTATAATGGAATCCCACTATTTTGTGATTTAGAGGCTGAAACCACCTTAAGATCTGGGGGTCCAGGAATCAATTCTAAGTGGGGACAAAAATTGTTTGCTAGTTTCGTTTGGTGGTAAGACTTTTTCTAAATCCGCCTAGCCAGGTGAACTTAAGGTAAAATAGTTAGCTAAAAAGCAGCAAGCCAGTTACAACCAATTTACCTTAATTTGCCGCGAAAACCATATTGTTAACAGCGTTCTGTTCCAGCAGTTGAATAATGATAGTTCCTGTGGTTGAGGAATCTGGGTGTAGAAAAGAATTATAACGATAATGATGAGGGACAAGCGCGAAAAACCTTTCGCGCTAACAACTAATCCTTACATAAGATGCCTAAGCTTGCTAAGATCCTTACATTACTTACACCGCTCGTGTGGGTTAATTTTGATAGGTGGCAGATAAATCTAATGTTTACATATTGTTTGGGCAGACATTGTAGGTAATATAGTTTGTAGTAATAAACGGAAGCTTTTGTACATTTTCCCTCCCTCTTCATCACTGTCTCCGTTTTTTGACTGAGTAATGCTGTTGGCCGCAGATGACCTTTATAGAGTTACCGGAGTTTTAAGGAAGCAAGAACCTTGGGGAGTCCTCAAGCCTTAGGGGTAATTGGGCGTCTTATGCTTTAAAGACCTGTGGCTCCGGGCATGGTGAAGGGTATGTTGCCCGGCTTGGACAGAGCTTCAATCACACTTCCCTTCCAGTGAGGCAGTGAAATATCTTGAGGCTATGCCGTATTTCTGACAAGAAAAGAAATTTCCGGTTAGTAAAGTACGTCGCTGCTGATTAGTGGGTGCAAACCCTGCTCATGACCCTTACCGCTCCCCGGGGGCTGACCCTCAGCGTAAAAAAGGTGATAGATTTTCGGTTTTTCACTAATATCAAAAGAAATTACCAGCTTAGTAACCAGCAATTCTTGAGTTGAGACCACACGATGACTCCAGAATATCAGCGCTTCAATATGAAGTAATTCACTCATCTTGCTAACGTCTATAGGCGATAATTTCTCAATATTCTACCTACACGATTGGAACTATTTGATATGAAAAAAATACTTTAATCTATACATTTATAGTAAGATTATTATTTAATTATTTGGTGCCCAATATTCTTATAACCTACTACCTTACAAGATAATGTTACAAACAAAAATACTAATTCCTATGACAGTTAATGTTATGAATATCATTTGTTTCCACTTTTACTCACGTGTTTAAACTCACATGTGAAGTGATAAGATGGATATTACATAACAATGTCAAAGAGCAATATATACTGTAAAAATAAACTTACTTTTAACTTGGTACACTTTTAATAATAAATCACTTAAGCTATTACTTATTACAACTGCTCAGTGGCGCGGTCGACGAAGAACTGCCCAACAGAGCTAATTTTCAATTTACAACACTTTCCCCTACTACCGCGCCAAATTGTGCATTACGCTTTTTCTTAGTCAATACATGCATTCGATGATATAGTGACTTTGATTTAAGAATCTTCGTGGGTAGGAACAACCAAGTCATCATATCAGCTAAGAGACGTCTACTGCTGGACATAATCCCCCACGGATTTTCAAAGCGATCTACTTATCACCTTGTGGGACCTACCTTTGTTTTTTTGGACTGACTAATGCTGTTGGCCGTAGATGGCCTTTACAGCATTACGGGGGTTTTAAAGAGGCGAGAACCGTGGAGAGTCCTCAAGCCTTAAGGGGCGATTCGCTTCGCCTCGGCTCAAAGGCTCGGACCTCGGCTCAAGTGAGTCGTGGAGAGAATGGGACCTACCATGCTACGTTTACGCGCGGTTTCCGCCCCAATGGCCGTCCATCCTCCTGGCAATGTGCTCTGCCCACGATCACTTCAGGCTCTGATTTGGGCTACGTCAGTGTCCTCAGTTCTCTTGCGTTTCTCATCATTTCTGATTCACGTATAGAGACTCCGAACTGAATTCGGATTAGCAAAACCATCAACTTAATCCTTCAAGTTGTATCTAATCGTTTTTCATAAGTTAGTACGAAGAATTAAGACCCGTCGAGCCATACGCCGATCCAATCAGTTATATTTTAAGTCGTTTTAGGCTTGTTTAAAGATTAATTTTTGTAATGATTTTTCATGAATCGAAATTTTATATACCTAATTGTAATTCTCATTTTGGCGTTTATGTTATTATTCTGAAGAAATTTTGATTAGTCAAAATCAAAATCTCCGAGTTTCAATACTCAATATTGAAACTCGGAGATTTTGATTTTCTTTGGTGTAAACGATAGCGACCTGGGAATACCCACCAAAACTCCTCGGTAACTCCGCTTTCCTTCACGGGAGTGACCTGGGTTCTGCCATTATGATAAGATAAATTTTATTGTGATTCTGTGTACAATAAATAGATCTTACAATCACATGCATAAGTCACAACAGATTGCCATTTTCGGGCGTACAAGATTAACATATTTAATATTAATTGCAATTCACCGAACTACTCCCAGCCAACCGGGCCTAATGGCCAAGTTTCGTGCTGATGGAGATTGCCCAGAATTACTTGAGCAATCTCATTGAAACTAATAAACTAACATACTTATTTCACAAAAAGGTTTGTATTTCTTTCAAATGATTCCAAAATTACATAGTAAAGAAATTTTCTAGAATAGGCGAATTAAATATTATGAGAACCATTCGTTACAAATATTATTAGTTTAATGTAAAAATTGTATTGTGAACGCATACATTATAAAAGTAACATTAATTTTGTGTAAAAGCATTTTCTTCGGTCTAAAAATGACAAATACTCTATTTCAAAATATTTAATTACAATTTACTTGTTATGGTCACAATCAATATGAGATCAGCTATTTACCTCTTAATTTAAATAATCCCGCAAATAGATATTTCTAGAAATAGTCTTTTCAGAAGTAGATTTGTCCAAATTCTAGAATAAGATGGTAATACACTGATTCCACATTCATTGCAACCAGCAAAATGTATTCGGCCAAAGGACTTGTATCCAGGTTAAAGAAAGAATATTAAAAAAACAAGAATTGCCTCATAAAACAATTACTTATTATCTTGAGATATAAGCCCAAACTTAGAAAGCCGTATCTTGCCTATTTCACGTGACATGTTAACCGTGTAATACAGACGCTAATAAGTGTATTATTTATTATAATAACAATTTTGATCATATACACCCTTTGATATGTTCTACAACTGTCAATCGATTTAAACCGGGCCACACCGATAATGGTTACAATCATTGACACACGTTCCAAATTTAAATATTTATTACTCATATCAAAACGAAGTATACGGACTCTTTACTCCTTTTCGATTTTTGTAGGCAAGAAAGTTCGGAAAGTATACTTGCATTTGATCATTTAAAAATGAACAGTATTTTTTTTATTAATGTTTTACGAGATTACCCAGTGTGTGCGGAAATAACTCTTAGAAAGCCAAAAAGTTTATTTATTATTTGTGAGAAGTTTTGTTAATTGTTTGTGTTCAAATAATGTGAAACGAAATTTGAATTAAAATTTATGTTTCATAATTCTGTGTGAATTGAATGGGTAAGTTTAATTAATTTTTCTAATATTGATGTATTTAATCGCGAGAAATTCACTGGTTGTGATTAGGAAAACTAAGCATTTTTTCCCATGTTAACTAGAAATCTTTGTTAACTAGAATCCGAACTTAGAACCGTTCTTTGGAAGGCAAGTAGACCTACCAACTCCCATTACGCCCTCGTGTTATGGCCCAAACTCTCCACGCGTTGAGCCTGTAGATAATGATGATTATTCTAATTCACAAAGCCAATTGTACCTACATTACGCGTAAAGGCGTAACCAAGGCGAAAATACGTTTGTTTCTGTAAGCGAATCAACGGCCACAGCACTAAGCCATCACCAGTTCTCGAGTATAATAAATTTTACCATTTTAATTGTGTTTGTATATCCATCGATATTTTATAGTGTTATGTCTGTTATTTTCCATATAAAGTCTACAGCCTATGCGTACCCATAACCGTGGATACACGATTGGGGTATCCTTAGTATAGATTTCAATCGAATTGAGACGAACCAATCGTTGTTGGGTTGATATTTTAATTATTTAGCATCGCTTCTTTCTTCTTCTTCTTTCGCTTTTCGATGCGAAATAATTATTTATATATAAGGGGGTTGAATTAATTCTCGCCGTTCTAAAAAAATAAAGTAATAATTGTAATCTTAATATTTTTTACTGCTGTTTTTTTTGTTTTATTGTTTCCCGTTCTGTGCAAGCTCCACGTGGCACGTTCAACTGCTCAAATCCTTCAAAACGGCGAGATTTTCGACTTGCAACATGTCAAACTTTGTACCATCAAAACAAAACTTGCGGGAAGCCTTGCTTTTCTGTTTCCACCTCAAGAAAACTGCTGCTGCTGCTCATCTAATGCTTGTGGAGGCTTATGGGGAACACGCCTTGTCTGCTAGAATATGTCGGGAGTGGTTTCAAGCATTTTTTTTACAGAGGCATTAGGATTTTACCTGAAAGATGGGCAAAAGTAATTGAAAAAGAAGGGCAATATTTTGAATAAAACTTTACTTTAAAAAAAAAATATTTTCAATTTAAAATACTACAAAAAACGGCGAGAATTAATTCAACCCACTAATATAATACATATAATATTCCAATTATTTGGCCTGGTAAGTAAGACCTTTAAGCCATATCTTCATTAATGTAGTTGCTATTTTTATTTATGGCTCCAGGATACTGGTGCAATGTATATGTATGTATCTCTACATACATATACATTGCACCAGTATTGCTGGATTGCTTTCTGACGTAATTTCAGGTAAAGTCGTAACTTAGTATAAAATTTTGTTTCATTTTATCTTTTATAAAGAGTTTAATAATGTTCGTGCGAACAATAATACGAGGGATTGGATAGAAGTATCAAATATAATATTTAAAAGATGAAAATTACAACCAATTATAAAATAAAAAATAGTAGTAAAAATAAAAACCGATCGCTCATTTAGGTTTTGTTCTAAAATGTCACACGCCGCTCTTCAATACTTCAAGGAGGCGGCATGTCTCCCGCTGCGAAGCCTCCTTGTAGGTTTTGCGCGTGAACAAATAATAAATACTAAAGGAGATGAGTAATAAAAAAAAGTAAAAAATAAACGCTTATTAAAAAATATTAGCTTAACTAGAAGTTGAGAAGGTCAATTCGAATTTTAAACAATACTACATGCATAGACAGAAAAATAACGTATCGCATAGATGGACGGATAGTTCCGTAACATTTTAGCTAAATGGGATTTGATAATTACGCACAATAACCTCGCGAGGACTTATATCAAATCCCATACGTTTATTACATTCAGCCATACAAAAGCATCTTATTTGGGCTGTCGGTACCCCTAGTGTTTCAATCGTATCGAGACGTTTGCCATCGTAGTTGCGTTCATAGCATCTTATTTGGGCTGTCGGTACCCCTAGTGTTTCAATCGTATCGAGACGTTTGCCATCGTAGTTGCGTTCATCTAATAATCGCATTTATTAATCGTTCCTTTACTGCAGAACAGGCGCTTTTGTTAGCATACAATTTGACAACTGACGACAAACACGATCAAGAAGATTCATTCCGATCCACTAAGAGTTGTCGTTTATAAGATGGAATGGAAAATTCCTTATGGCCATATACTAAATTTATTCGGGTAATTGGTAATTATCTGGTAACTCTATGGGTTATACGCAATCTGTGTTAAAAAGAAAAAAAACACAATTTCTATCAATAATCAAACAATGGAAAACAGTTTGTACAGTAAGGTTTCGAAAAAATCTTTCTAGAAGCATCTATTTTGTTACATGAATGGAAGTTAGTAGCCATTGAGCATAGGGTTACTTACTACCCCTGCCTATTAGTGTAATCATCTATATAGGGTTCCGTGCCCGAAGGGTCCAAACGTAAGCAGTTTTACAAACGGTTAGGGCTAGTCTTAAAATTTCCACAGTATATATATACGTTATTGATATACAAATTGTCCAAAAATATTTTCGAATTTTTACTCCCGGGAACGTTGAGGCATTTGAAAATGTTTGTTTGTGTTCTGGAATATAAGACTTGATAGGTTTCAATAATTACTTGAGATGCTGCAAATTATTTTGACATATCATTATCATAAAAATGAAACATGTAAGTGTGATTCGGACCGATAGTGAAATCATATCAATGTAGGGTAGTTCAATATTTTATGAATTTTTTTATTTATTGTTTACGTCAAAATATGTTTAGCCTTTGTTGTTATTATCTTAAATTTACAAAACTCAGTAAACGGTGAAATGTGAATAATTATATAAATTAAACTATGGAAATAACTTTGTGGACGGCCAAATAGAAGGTTTAGTTATTTCACTAAAATAGTAAGTGTTTCAAGGTGATTAGATCATCATCTTCATTAACAACAGCCTATACCTCACACAGCTGGGCACATACCTTCTTACATGGAAGGCACACGAGGAGTTTGAATAACACCCCCACTCTGGACTAAAGCAGTTATCATAATAACTGTGACCTACGGCTTAGCTGCCTTCCAAACCATGTAGGAGCTGGAGATAACATATTACGATTAACCCATCCAAAGACAAACCACTGTGAAAGTTGCTTTGTTTTCGTTATCGAAATTCGGGTTCTATTTACTAGGTTATTAGGTACCGCATAATAATATAAAGATTTACTTAAGAAGTTATGAAAAGCATTCCAACATTAATAAATATTATATTTAAAATAATGTCACAAAGCAATTGTTACAAATATATTTTTGTTGTTACAGGTATAAAAAGTGCCGTAGAAATAAATTAATATAACAATCAGATAATTGAAAAAACACTTTTACTAAAAACTTATAAGTTTTTTATAGTAACTTTTACTATAGTAAAAGTAAAGTCGTTAATTTTACATTACCTCTTAAAATAATCATGTAAGCTTTTGTTGTTAATAATGTAGTGTCAACATGCGTGTGTAAATTAGTGTATTATATGTGTTTAAATATGTTGGCTGTCAATGGTGAGTGTGATTATGTTTATATACATTACGATGACGATATAAGGTCATAATGAGGAAGCAATAATACTACCGTTCGTACTCTATAGCCACGGAATCTTACGTATACAAACAAAACAAATTATTTGATTATATCATATTGTTATTGACGATATTACATAATTTAACTGCGCTGTCTTCTCGTTACTGTATCTACGTATTCGCTGCTATTATACAGTAAAAAATTTCCATTCATGTATTCATATGACATTTTCAAATCGCAAAATACGTAGGAGTTAAATATATATCATATTATAATAGTCGGAATATCCCAAAAAACACTGACTAAACACATCCTATGTAACTGTGATGCTCGTGCTAGGAAAATAATGGGTCACTATGGACTGGGCTATCCCAGTCCTGAAGATATAAGGCTGCTGTCTCCGGGTGTACTTAGTAAGTACATCTTGGAGGTATTCCAGGACAGCGGTCAGTAGGATTAGGGAAGCACAAAAGATTGGGTCGACGTGCTCCGGGAGTAAATAATCCTGGCCCTACATGAAGATAAGATAAGATACTTGTTTACTAACATTACTAAAATTTCCCCTCTCCCATCTGTGTAAGACCTGGACGAACTCGGGGAAATTATTTGTAGTCTATAAGGTAAAATAGCTCATACTTGATCACTTAAATAAAAATAAAAATAATCTGCACAACAATAATGCTATAGAATCTTAGTACGATTACACAAACATGCATAAGTAAAAATGTCTGAAATAAATAATCATAATTATTATAAATAAATATTTTGATATCTCCAACTTCTGCGAATGAAGAGGTTTATTCTTGTTGCAAAATTACAGCAAAAAACCATCTAGCCTGTGATTCAAAGATTAAGTTCATAGTAATGACAATAAAATATAGGAAATGATTTGACATATATGAATGTTCATGTGTGTGTGTATGGATATGCGTGTCGTGCGTTTATACATAAATAGGATGCATCACGTAATATACTGAAATGGTTAGTTTCCAATGAAACTATCAGACAACAGCTGATCTTTTAGTACGGGAACCACGTTCCCCCGAGTGGCCTCTCTTTGCCTCCCCCATAGCCACCCCTTTCCACCATTACAAACAATGCAAAGAAACTTACCCAGTTTCCACTTATTCTTACCCTACAAGTGTGGTACATATATTTCATAATTGGTTACTTAGCTTGAAACCAACTTCCGATAAGCACTATCGCTTCGTCTTCTCCCGATCATTTCCTCACTCACTTCCATCACCTACAACTGTCTCCCCGTCTCCCTGTCTTGCGTCTCTTTCTTACTTACGTTTTACTGTCAACCTAAAGATTCATAAGCTGCGTTCCTTTTTACGCAGCAAAATCTCGCAATTCGCGACACTCCCGGCCCGAAAAGGAAAAAAGGATTAAAAGCAATACGTGAAATAATACGCATAATATGACGTAAACATTTATTCGGTTCGTACACTTTTATTAATACAACATTAATTATCTTAATATTTTTTCAATCTTCCTTAGTCGTGTTGTCTACAATTACATCCTCTTTTCTTTCTGCATCAACTTCTAATGGATACAGCTGGGTTACAGATCTGCGTAGCGTGTTTCCGTTTACCAATTTTACTAAAGCTACTCTTATAGGTCCGTCTCGACTTTTAATCAACTCACATATTTTTCCTACTTTCCATCTTATTCTTGGTAAGTTATCTTTAATTTGTACCACATCTCCTTCTTTGGGTGCATTCTTGCATGTATTTCGCTGCGATTTTATTGGTTTTAGAGATCTTTCTCTGAGAGATGTTAAATACTGATTTTGAAACATTTTGATAATTCTTGTAACATTAACTGACCTTTTTTCCATCCTTCTATTAAATTTCTTTTAATACCTGAAGTTTTGTGTACAGGTGTACTCGTATCTGTCATTGCAAGCAGCCCTCCGCCGCCCAAAAAAATCAGCAGGGGTTAAGATGTGTTCTAGATCAGCTGAAACTGCAGTGATGGTCTCAAGTTGATAACCGCTTCAATTTCCTGGATGACGGTTGTTAGCTGGCTGTCAGTTAAAAGGTGTTTATCTATTGTTCGTTTTAAACAATGTTTGATGAGTCAACCATACGTTCATACGCACCACCAAACCATGGCGCCAATTCTGGTATGAATTGCCATTCGATATTGTTCTCGACACAATACTATTTGACTGTCAGTCCATAGATATTCTGCTGTAATAGAACGACTTTTTCATATAATGCAACAGACGGCATCCTATTAAAACAGCCATCAATTCCAATCGTGGTATGGTATGGGCGGTTCTATCTTTCAGAGTTGTTAATCGTAATTTTGACATCAACATTGTAACTTTAAAGTCATCACTTTGTTGGATTTTTAAATATGCTACAGCTGCATATGCCTATTAATAGTCTTGACTATTTAAAGGATGATTTACTCCATACCATCGAGGAACTGTAATGCCTATGGTTTGTTCCAGATCCTTTCTTATAGCCTTCCATTCTTCCTGCATGTGGTCCTGAAGTACGGTATCCCAATCCAGTTTTTCTTTCCCAAGATGTTGCAGAAAGATTTTAGATCGTAGCAGCAACGGCGATGCAAAGCCACATGGATCGAATACAGACGCTAACTGCTACAGTTAAATCAAGTTTGATGTTTAAATGTATCATCTTCATATTTCCAACCATACCCAAACTATTTACCGTTCTATTTTCTTTGCCAACCAATTCTTTGTCTATACATTTGATTTTTTTTTATTATTTACCATTCTCCTATATTCATAGTTAATGATTTGAACATAAACCTACCATCTTTGTAAAATTTGATACACTCTGAGGTAGTATTTTTCCAAGTCATAATATTATCGACATTAAAGATCTCGAACGACAATATTACTTGCATCTGTATTCAAATTGGATAAATGATGCTTAAGTACTATAGCCAGTAGAAAGGGGCTACTAACAATACCAAATGGCACACGACAAAATCTTAAGTGTAATAAATTATCATTACTTGGACCCTGGGTGATATCCTTGAGCCATGAAAATCGTGTGACATCTCTCTCTGTTTCTTGGATACCCAACTGCAAAAAAGCTTTTTCAATGTCTGCCATGATACCGTATTTATGTGTCCTAAATCTGAGGAGCAAATCCACAAGATCTTCTAACAAAAGAGTACCTTCGTACATACAATCATTTAAACTGTTCTTTCCTTTAGTTTTAGAAGATCCATCATACACAATACATTCTTTTTTTACCAGGATGATGTACAACATGATGAGGCAAGTAGTGTAAAGGTGGCACAATTTGTGTTGTCACATCAACTACTGGTTCTGTAATTTCTATGATGCCTGATTGAAGTTGCTCTAAGATTATTTTGTTATATTTCTCTAAGGTTGATCTCTCCAAGCGACGTATAAGCCCAACAAGTCTTCCCAATGCCAACATGTAGTTTACTGGTAGATTGGGTGGATGTTCAGTCCAAGTCCATTTAATCCAATACCTTCCATTAATAAACTGCACTGATTTGTTGAACTCTTCTACAGCTTGATCATCATGAGTAGTCTTAGGGCAATCTGTTATTCCAATTGTCTTTAAGTCCCATAACTTATGCACATATCTCTCTCTTAAGGGCAGGTCAACTTCGTTGGTTTTTCTCATGGTATTATCTTGAATATATGTTACTAATGACAGTTGTTCTCTGTCATTCTTAATTAAATCAGTTTTTATTTCAGACCAGATCCAGCCAAACACTGATTTCAGTAAGTATAAATTATCATCATATCTAATATGTTGTGGACAAATGAATGAATGATAGTAGATTAAAATGTCTACACCTATGATCCTATGATCCATCATCTGCCAATACAATATTTTCTAGATTGTTTTGTATTGAAATATTAGGCCATTCAACATTGTTTGTTATTAGTGGAACTATATTCAGTCTGATTTTCAAATTTCCCAACTACATTTCTTTAGTAGGGCTTTCAATTTCTTGAGCTTGTTGAGAGCCAAATGTATATACATAAAATTGTATCTCCTAAAATTGGAAGTTTTAAATTCTTGGATGCAACAGATGTTATATAACTCCGTTGGCTAACCGTGTCAAACATTAACCAAAATTTCATTCCTTGGATTTCTACTACTGCTGTTTGAAGAAGGGCTATTGATCCATTCATAAAATTTGTAGTTTTAACATGCATAATTGTAGCATTCCTAGAAGAAACAAAGTGTTTCATTTCCATTTTAGGGCAGATTACATTGTTATGTTGACCTCTAACATAACAATGACCTTCATTGTTGACATTTAAAGCAAACTTTTCTTTTCCTACATTGCTTTGCTAGGATCCTTAAATGGTTACCAAAGCAAATGTAGCATTTACCTTTTAAAAGTTTCTTTCTTTCTTTTAAAGAAGTGACTGTGGGGCATTTGCCATTAAAGTGGCCATATGTTTGGCAAAATATACAAGGGTTGAGTTTTCTGCATTTCATTGTTTGATGATCAATTTTTACTTTAAAAGTTTGCTGCCTCTTCTGCTGCAATCTATTGTGAATCCTCTTCCAAAGATGCTTGGAGATAAGTTAATTTGTCAGCATTAGATATATTCTTCACATCTACACTTGAAATAAATCTATCATAAAACTCCATCCATTTAATAATGATCCCTTGAAACTTAGGTAGCTCTAATTGAGGTAATTTTGTATGATTGTCCCTATCAGGAGGGGGTTGAGTTGGTGTAGATGTGAGCAGCTCAGCTTCCAGTTGTAAATTTGTATATTCCTCAATTTCTTGTTCACTCATCCTGTCTATAAAATGTCGCACATCTTCAACTAACCTTTGTGTGGTATTACAAAGTCTAGATAATTGTATAGTCTTATTTATTGCATCTGCAGTATTGACATTGTCTATGCAAGTCCGTACAGCCTCTTTCATCATATATAGGAGTCTTTTCCAGACTATCATTTCCAGCTGAAAACATTTAAAGTATATGAATACTATCATAGAAATAATAATAAATTATTTTTTTTTATTACTAATCTGAAATGTTATAATAATTTAATATTCACTATTCAAAATCTTTTAACTGTTCTACTTCGCTTCCAAAAACTAAAAGGAGAATTATGATATGACCTTGCACAATTTGCTATGGCTTTAAAATAGCATTACCTTTAAAAACTTTCAGACAGTAAAAGCACTAACAAATAATTGCAAAACATAAAATACTATTATGTATTATTTATTATTATTATAGACTGTCATTTCTACAATGAGAATCGAACCCATAACCTCTTTAAGTGCTATCAAGCACTTAACCTTTAAGATCAATAACATTCATGATCATTATTATTTCTGAAATATCACATATATGGTACATTTTATTCCTTGTCTTTAAGTATTTATTTGTGTTAACATAAGACGTACATTAAAAATGTTTAATCATATGTGAAACAAAGGTAAAGAACATTTTACAATAATATTTTTGTTACAAGATTACACTTGTACCCGGTTTAGTCGATAGATGAGAAAACGCAGAGTTGCATGTCAGCAGTGCAACAATCGCCATTGAACTGTGTCTTTGTGCTCTTTTGTTTGACTGCAGCACACACACACACACAAATATTTCTAGATTCATTTCTAGCCTATGAATCACCATCTTTGGATGCAAATAATTATTTTATCCATGTAATCAAAAGATTTATTCTTTCAAAAATTATATATAAATATTTTTATGTATATAAGTAACATTGGAGTCATTTGTTTATGAGTAAACATTGTGTGATATCTACGATAGATCTTTCTTCATGGGTAGCATTAATAAAGTTGAGACAATAAAGACCATTTGGATCTCACATGTAAGAAAAATAATTGAAAAATACTTACGTCTCATATTTGCTCCACACAAAAAATTACTAATTATCAAATCTGTGCATCGTTATTCGACCTTTACAAGCAAGTTACCCGCTGCAGTTCACTGCACTGCGTCTGTACTGCAAACCGTGCAGCCTTCGCCGGCGGCTGAACCGCTGCGATGACTCTTTTAATATGTACTTGTTTCCTTCCTTTTTAGTTCCTGTTTACCACAATACAATACCCATAAATCCCGTGATACATACACTTACATAGTATATAGTATTTATGAAAAGTCTGATCACTTTTCAAGTAACGTGTGATGATGGGAAAACACTTTTACAAATGCAAACTGAAAAAACATTACTATCTATTCATTTTGTTTACACATAACTTTCAATGGGCGTGTTTGTTCTCTAATCCGCCATTTGCCTATTAGGTAATTATTATTTTTTTCAAAATAATCAAAATTGTTAGTTGTCAACATAACTTACTCACCTATTAATAATATCCAATACACATTTACACAATTGTAACCTTAGCACTGAAATTTCTCCACACAAAACATCAAAAAACAAATAATTCTTTGGAACAAACACTATGCGCTATACACGAACAATAGTTTCAGCATTTTTAGTCAAATGAAGTACCAACAATACAATTTTATTACGTAAAACTTTATTTTCGTTCATTCACTCGTTTAGGTTAATTTCCTTTTTTCATCGTAATCGGTCACAAGAAACAAGGGCGGAGACAGATGCAGTGATTTCGAACTTAACCGATAAACATCGGTGAAATTATTATTGTGAAATAAAAGCCTAATGATCTGAGAAAGACGATTGCGATCTTTTAACCTTTTATGTACAACCTTACTCAAACATTTTAAGCCTATCAAACATAGACTTCATTTTTAGAGTAAAGCTCCTTTTTAAATAAATCTCGATTTTTAGCTTTGTGAGCATTCAATCTTTCTAAGCCATGGTTAACCATCTCTATTTACACATCATTTTGTCATTTTTATGACACCTTTTGATACAGTAGAAGACTTTTAAGAACTACTTCTACTCTTTTTGACCTAGTAGAAGTCTTTTAGGGTTTACTTCTACTCTTTTAATAAACCATTAGTTACGCATTATACCTTCTTCACGTATAACCGTACACTATTGATTCCCATTTGACCTAGTAGAAGTCTTTTAGGGACTACTTCTACTCTTTTAATAAACCATTAGTTACGCATTATACCTTCTTCACGTATAACCGTACACTATTGATTCCCTTTTGACCTAGTAGAAGTCTTTTAGGGACTACTTCTACTCTTTTAATAAACCATTAGTTACGCATTATACCTTCTTCACGTATAACCGTACACTATTGATTCCCTTTTGACCTAGTAGAAGTCTTTTAGGGACTACTTCTACTCTTTTAATAAACCATTAGTTACGCATTATACCTTCTTCACGTATAACCGTACACTATTGATTCCCTTTTGACCTAGTAGAAGTCTTTTAGGGACTACTTCTACTCTTTTAATAAACCATTAGTTACGCATTATACCTTCTTCACGTATAACCGTACACTATTGATTCCCATTTGACCTAGTAGAAGTCTTTTAGGGACTACTTCTACTCTTTTAATAAACCATTAGTTACGCATTATACCTTCTTCACGTATAACCGTACACTATTGATTCCCTTTTGACCTAGTAGAAGTCTTTTAGGGACTACTTCTACTCTTTTAATTTTTTTTCTAATTGCTAATTTGAATTCATTTCTTTAACACGACCCGTGAAACAAAAAAATTAAAATAACCGGTAAATTGTAACACAGCATCACGAAAGATATAAATGTCCCTTCACTAGCGAGTGAGGCGAACGAATGATAGTACACAGAATTAAGTCAAGAAAAGTACTTTTTTTGACGTTTCTTGATAAAAGACGTTATTATGACTGTATTATAAGTGGCGTTTTTGTTGTTTGGTTTGAATGAACCTGTAATCATGTTTCTATCTCTTTACTTCTTTCAAAATAATAAAAATTAGAAACATGAATATCCCAGCACCTCCACCATGTTGCAAAATTACAGCAAAAAACCATCTAGCCTGTGATTCAAAGATTAAGTTCATAGTAATGACAATAAAATATAGGAAATGATTTGACATATATGAATGTTCATGTGTGTGTGTATGGATATGCGTGTCGTGCGTTTATACATAAATAGGATGCATCACGTAATATACTGAAATGGTTAGTTTCCAATGAAACTATCAGACAACAGCTGATCTTTTAGTACGGGAACCACGTTCCCCCGAGTGGCCTCTCTTTGCCTCCCCCATAGCCACCCCTTTCCACCATTACAAACAATGCAAAGAAACTTACCCAGTTTCCACTTATTCTTACCCTACAAGTGTGGTACATATATTTCATAATTGGTTACTTAGCTTGAAACCAACTTCCGATAAGCACTATCGCTTCGTCTTCTCCCGATCATTTCCTCACTCACTTCCATCACCTACAACTGTCTCCCCGTCTCCCTGTCTTGCGTCTCTTTCTTACTTACGTTTTACTGTCAACCTAAAGATTCATAAGCTGCGTTCCTTTTTACGCAGCAAAATCTCGCAATTCGCGACAATTCTGTTAGCTGAACTTCAGTCAAGCGCTACTCAAAAATAAGTACCCCTTTTGTCGGAGAAATCGAATGCATTTACGCATCATCCTAAAGTACGGCGCCAAGTGTCGAAAATGGACACAATGCTTTGCTGCTTTTAAAAAGGGCTTTTCTCACCGGTCCTCCCGGGTAGTGTCAAGAGCGGCTTGCATAGAACTGCTCAAAATTTAAGCCTACGTGACTGCAAATATTCTCCCAATCATAGGCCAAGGCTTACACGCCGTAAGTCCCACATCTTAGGTGGGGACTCCAATCGGTACGGCTACGCTTTCCCCCTAATTAAAAACGGCTAAATATTTCTTCAGAAGCACGTCCTCAGTGCTCAAGATTACAAATTTTGATTGACCCATCCAGGAAACGATCGTGGTCAAAATTGTCTTGTTTCCAAAAGCGTTCGAACTTCTACGATCTTGTGTTACAAGACTACTTATATATGTATATGTAACTTGTGTAGTTATTGCTCTTATAAGGATATAGCTATGACTGCTATGATAATTATACCTAAAACATTTTGTTGTAACATTGTATGCCATACGTCTGTGTAATAAACAAGATTAATATAAAATCTATAATTTTTCCTATAGATGTTCGTAATGGCGGAAGAGTTTAATCATTAGGTTTATTGTTATGATACTCTTTTATATAAACACAGCGATTTTAAAGTCGTGAATTGTGGTCGCTAAGATAGTCAAGTTTCTAATTGAGCAAATCAATTCACTGCATTCAAATTTAGAATTCTACTGTTTTTAATATAACGAACAATTTTAGATTCGTCTCTCTAGAACTTGAACATAATGTTTCTTCGCATGAAAATTATTTTGAAAGTTAATTTACATTTAATTACAATATATATGTGCCATTTTATTTTGATTGCGGGCGACGCTTTTTCTTCTTTCGTACGGGTGTCTGTTACGTCTGTTTGTGTTCAAGTGTGTGGGGTTGGTTCACTCGATTATTATAATTCTACTAAGAACTCACCTCGCTCACTAGCACCTTGACCATACTAAATGACTTCCAAAGGCTACCCAGGGATCCCAGGAAGCTTGTGGTGAAGCTTTAACGTATATAAGAAAATACAGGACTTCGGAACTGTGTTATTGACGAGCAAATGATATTTGCAATTTATACAGCCTATACCGCCTTTGGGTGCTAGTTTATACAGCCTTAGATGGACCCAAGATACGACAATCTCATGTGCACGTCAAGAGTACAGTATCACATTTTATATGGTTTTTAGTAATTATTTGGGACCACTCTTTTTAACCCACGGTTGCCATGGTCGGAAGAGGACGCCAATAGAGAAGAGAACATCGGGTAAATTCACTAGTGATAAGTCTAACTGACATTAATTGTTGGTTGGCTGGAAGAGATACGCTGCTAGAGATAAACCCCCTTTTGTATGTCTCTTTCTATTTAAATTATCGTTTGTATTATAATAATAACAAATATTCGATGAGTTTTTACAATTCCTTGGTTATCAGATAAGGTGTCGTATTATTTCCTGTACCTTAAAAATAGCAATTTGTACAGGTTCTTTTAAGGATAATTCTCTTGCAAAAATATGCTAGTAATGCATATACACGTGACACAATATTGATTAGAATCAGCTGATCTAGTCTGTTATTTCATGTCATTAACCTTAGTACTGGGAAATTCATTGCACCCAAACGACCTGTCTTATAATAAGGTAATAACGGTTGTTATCTTTTAATTCCTATTGACATGGCAATCACCATTACCATTTAATTGAGATACAAGTCCCATAAAACATGTATATGCGCATTTTATTGTCGTGCTTCTTTGATTTGTTACCTTAGCTTTAGCCTGGAGTATTGGTTTGTGTGTCTCTGTCGCTACCAGTCCTAGTATTAATCTGATACTCGTATTATAAAATTATACCCTAGCTTGAGACTGGACTTGTGTGCATGTGAGTGGGTCTGTGAGCCACCTCTAGTGCAGTCGTCTTATACTCGTATTCTAGGGATATACTCCAGCTTCAGACTGGACTATTGATATGTGTGTGTGTGTGTGTGTCTGTAAGCCTCCGTCAGACCAGTGATTGTACTTGTATTCTAGGGATATACCCTAGCGTCAAACTGGACTTTTAATGTTTGTGTGCATGTGTCTGTGAGCCCCCAGTCCAGTTATTGTCCGATGCTCATATTATAGGGATATACCATAGCTTCAGATTGGGCTACAGGAGTATGTGTGACTGTTCCGTCACCAGTACAGTTGTCGTCTGATTCTCGTTATACAAATTCACCGATTTTAACAACCACTTTATATGGAATACTGATGTTTACACGTCTACAACGGTCCACAGTGTCAAGTCTAGTTTATAATTAACCACATTAAAGCTTTACTTGACCTAGGTTTACGCTCTATTTCCTAGAATAAATTATTTCCTTGGTATTTAACAACTACGCACTATCATAGACACTAGTTGTATTGTATGTCTGTAAACGCTTACTAATTTTCTACAGCTCGACGTCCCTACTAACTTCATGATTTACGACAACTTAATTTATTGCTATAAATATGATTATGTCTTCTCTGTTTGTGATGGCATGGATACGTGATTGTATTAATTTTGGCTTTTTAAGTTTATGTTTATGTAATATCTAGTGTCCGTTTTATTATGTCTTTGTAAATAATCAAATAAATATCATTCCACATCTCATTTGTGTTTTGGTAAGTGGCGTGAAGTTTGTACACGAAGATTACTAATGCAACTAGTTAGCATATAAAGCCTAGTTTTTAAAATGATTTTAAAGAAGATGAATGTATAGGGAAGGTGCTGGGCTAAGTTAGTTTATTGTATAAGTAGGTACGTTACCTCTCGCCGATACAGGTATGTAGGCGTTACGCGGGTTTCACTTTTTAGGCACAACACTGATGTCAGTAAGATAGCACTGATGGGCACAGAAAACGGGACAACGAGGGCAACGTGGCGCACACCGCGGGTACCTATATCAGTCAGTAAAGCGTCGGGAAGGAACTGGAAGATTGGTGGGGGCTAACATAATGAAATGAGTGGGTCAGGTAGCTAGGCAGATATAGGTAGGCAAATATCATGCGTCAAACGAGACTTTCCTAAACAATTAAATATTAAATACATTTTAAACTTGACCTAATATTAATTATATGTATGTAAATCTTAACTTATTTCTTTAACAAAATAGTTTAAAGAATATTATGATAATAATTAATTAACAAAGTTTTATAACATATAGATACATAGATAAAATCTTTATTAAGATAAGATCTTTATTTTCATTTCTACATCACACACAATCCATCCAGACACTGGTTTAAAAGACAAACAAGTATTAAATGTCTTAAAAATGTTAAATTAAACGAAAGAAAATATGGTTTTTAAATAAGATCTTACTTAATAGCTCTAAGCTATTTAGTATGACTTGAGGACCGTTGTTTTTTAAAATTGGTTTTATTCGGTTACTTACGGATTGCTTAAGTCTTACAAGCTACTGATCACCCATAAAGCATTAACCTTGAAATATGTTTCCATCTTTATCTGCAGCCATTTTGTAACTAAAACCGTATAATGTGTAATATTCATTTAACTTTTTATTGTTGTTTATTTAATGCGATGTAAATTTGGTATTTCAAACTAAGATCGTTTATGAATATTATTATTTTGTTAATTTATTATACAAATTAATTCATCGTAATCTACGGCCTATATACGTATCACTGCCGAGACGTAGTTTGAAAAATATGTTTGTGGGATAAAAACAAATAATTGTTTACGGGTCATGGTTGCTTATATTTTAATATATATATATATTTTATTGCACAATTGGCGGACTTAATGCCATATATGAAATAGAAAAAAAAGTATTTATTTTGATTAAAACTAAGAAGGAAAAAAACATAAGTAAATTGAATAAATACGACAAAAAAATTTTTTTTTGATGATAAGCAGTAGACGAGTCCACATGTGAAGATAGCTAGTGAAGTATGTGATATACTGCCCTAGCCACCCTCACCTTGCCGGCCCAAAAAGTGCTTTTTCACCCCTCTTTTAAAGGAACCCATGTTATAAGAAGGAGGGAATACGTGTGCTGGTAAGGAATTCCATGCTCTAGTTGTGCGACAGAGAAAGGAGTCACTAAATAATAAAAATAGATAGAAAGAATATGCATATCATAAATTCACTGGTAAACAGATATGGGTCCAGACGAGCTGAAGTCTGTATATTTTATGTATGTATATTTCTTATATTCTTACTAGTGACGCTGTGAACTTTTTTTGTATTTGTATTAAATAGTGATGTCATACACACTACAGTTGCTACTAACGCCATCTATAAAAGAAATCTGAAATAACGATGGGAAAAAAAGCACGTTAGCATGATTTTTCAATGGTTTTATTAGCTCTCTTCTATTGGTAAATACATAGTTGTTGTACCATAAAAGTCGCGCTACGGAGTTAGTCATATAAATAAATACCGCAACACTTAATACCCTTATTAGATCTCAACTTGACTCAAGTTGAACTAAGTTACAGATGGTTAACTGCTTAGGTGAAACTATTAATAGTTTAATATGCAGCCGGTCACGTGCGTTGTACGGCTACGTTTTAGTTAAATTATAATGTTGGTTATAAAAACGTAAACATCTACTTCAAAACAATGAAACGGCAAAAATAATTCAATTTAAGATTTTATTTTATTAACACTAGATTTACCAGAACAGCCATTTAGACTGGTCGTGCAATTTCAATTCAAAATTCCTACTATATTACAAATTTTTTTTTTTCAGAAATGATGTTATGACTTTTGTAGCTATAATTAGAGAGTACGTTTTATAAACTTAATGTTATTTTATATACATTAGTAACAAATATAATTTTTGTTGTTGACATATATTCAAATCGCTGGTATATCTAGTGTTAAGAATACCAACAAGAATAGAATAGATACGTATATTTATATATATGCGTATCTTTTATCGCTAATTACTATACTAAGTTCTCTTTTCTATAATAATTGCGTAGGACGTGGAATAAAATAATATGAAATTCTTATATATTTGAATTTCATATAATATAATTAAAATCAAAAACACTTTTACATATAATTATATACGACATGTATATAAATATACATACATTCGCAAACTTAAATCTTTAAATACATATTCGTTTTTTATTTTTGAGAATTTCCATCGCTTTACGATTTACTATACTTTTGCTGTTAGCGAACATGTCAATATCCTGAAAAGTATCATCATAAGTCTGCAGTAATCTAGAAACAGATACGATACGCGCGTAGTTAGTATTCACTTATCCAATTTAAAATCATTCGTGGAAGATTTAAAATTGGATGATGTTTCTAGAAACGATAGGAAGTGTAGCAGCGACTGTGTTTTGAAGTCGGTATTTGGTCGGTCGGAAAAATATACTACTACTTGTGATGATGTAGAAAAAGTAAAATCCTAGCCATTCTAATTAAGAAATGGCCTAAAGGACTTGCATCCAGGCCAGTAAAGCATAAAAAAAAACTATATTTTAGATTTTTTTTTTCATAATTTTGAGTGCTATGTTCTATGGTATGGTATAGTAGTTTCTAGTATTTGTCAACATATTTGTTTGACGTTTTTTAAAATACCCGAACAGCTTTAGAAAAGAATATAAAACAAGTAGATTTGTCATTAAAATTTGGAGGTTGCCCTCGATTTCCCAGGAATTTAATCATCAGATCCGGACTTGGTAACTATCACCACGGGAGTATACTCTAGCAAATAAAAAAATATATATTTATTTATTGTAACCTTATTGGAAATAATGATCCATGTAACACAGCTGATTTGACAGCCCTTATTGCAACTCTCATGGTCGCCATCCTTAATTTTGCACGCTTGCGCGGAAACGGGCATCGCGATTCTTGTGTAGTAGCCTAGCAACGAGTTGTATAGAATTCTTCCCATATTTTATTATTTTAGAGTTTTGATAATAAAATTAACAAACAATCAGTGTTTTTTGGGATATTCCGACTATTATATCCATTAATTTAATTCAAGGAATTTACAGAGAAAATCTATCTCTATCAGTTTATTGTTTCTTAAACCTTTAAAAAACACATATTCATTTGATAACCCACTTGCATAACTACATCTTTATTAATGACTAAACTAGTTATAATACTAGTGGTATTGGATCACACATTAGTTCAGTAGGCGTATAGTTTAAGGTCTAGTTTAGTAGTAGAGAAACTAGTTAAATACTTACAATTTGAAATAAACGCCCAAAGAAATAACCTTGGTTATTGGTGAATTTGTTAAACCATTTTATGACGAGAACTTCTCTAACAGCTAATCAAGTGGCGTAAAATCAATTACGGAACTTTTAATGTGTGAATCGGATTTTATCTTGTACGAGAGCTATATGAAGTTATTTCTTAACACAACTTCCGTTCTCTCGGCCTATTAGCTAACACATCTTGACAATTAAGACGTGGTTTAATAAATTGCCATCGCCCTCAAAAAACTCCAGTTATCTATAGAACTATATCGTGCAACTTCAAGAAACAATATCACATATCTCGCTTCAACACAATTAAATTTCTTAGCTCACAAAACTAATTTTCGTTAGTGTCGTGTGTTCGTGAGGGTGTCAAAACTTCAAAACGTCTTGACTGATTTTAATAACTTTTATGAATAATTTTTATTGCTTTTTGGGTTAATTCAGGGATGTAAAAATAACTTAGAAATGCTAAGATAAGAGTAAGAGTTTAAATATATACAACTGAAAATTTATTATGTAGTATGAAGAATGGAGTCTATCTGACATGCTAAATATTAAAACTGTCATTTCTTCCATCGCTACTTCGGGTTTCTTTTAATAGATGGCGTTAGTGGTAGTTTGTCAAGTTCACCTGGTTAACCAGTTAGATATAAAAATATATTTCTAAAACGAAAAAAAAGCTGGACTGATTTGAATATATTTTAACCCAAAATAATAATTATAATTTCTTAAAAATGAAAGGGAAAATTGTGTAAAAAGTTAAAAATGATACTTTAAAATTGCTATGGGAATGGGAAATCTCTTTAATGACGTGTTATACGACACTACCTTCTTTCATACGATTACTTTGAAATATGGCGACTGTGCAAATAACACAAAGTTGACGGGGTCGACTAGTTCCTTATAAATTCATGCCAAAGGCGACTGACGAGGATTACCGAATAACTTTCTTAACGTTTTCCTTGAATATCTGAAAAGTACAGACCAACTCTCCGGCAAATAGCATGTAATCTTGCATTAAGTTATTACTTATTACTAGCATTAATTCTTTTGCTATTACATAAAACCATAAAAAAGCCACGTCCCGTTAAAGCCTTAACTTCCGTCATAATTGTGGGTTAAGGTCACGCCTTGTAATTCTCCGTTAAAAGAAAGAAGCAGCAAAACCGGTCCAGATCTTTTCGAAGTCTTATTTATGGTTCTTTAGTAATTTCTGGCAAACTCTTTGGCTTTATTTAGTCCACTCTGTTATGGCCTTCAATAATAAAATCGTATAATATTCGTTTACTTATTATAATGTATTAACAAAGAAAAAAGACAATCGAATTATATAAAAAAAGTGTTATAATTCGCGCGCAATTGTTTTTATGACGGCAGCGGCTTCGCCTCCTTTTCACCGCCGCGGATTCACCGCGCTGGCTGTGCCGACTAGAAAAGAGGAGCGTTTAGATGGCGTAGACACACTCCCCTCCCTAATTCAGTCGCAAACTTGTCGCTGTTTCGGTGAGAAGTAAAAGGTAGCCTGTTTAGTGTAATAACCGAACATGTGATGTTTGATAATTCACATGTCTCCAGAACAGGTGAACGCTTGATAATAGTGCACATTTCTAGCTTATTGTGATAAATGCACTATCTACAAATGAGATCCTAGATGCCAAAAGGAGGAATATTATTAAAATGAAACCTTCGAAAATTGAGCCCAGTATTCTGTAGTCTTACATTATTATTCCGTTCTATTTCTAAGCTCCAAATTGTGTTGACAGTTCACTTGACATTGCTTAAGCGTTGGCATAAGAAATATTAAGTGATATCTTGATACTGGTATCTATTGGCGATGGGTGGGTTTATAACTGAAAAAATTCAGATATTAATATTTATCTAACTGTCATGGCCTTCCAGTTTAAATGCAAAATGGTTGCATATTTATTTATTTCGTCTTGTCGCTACATCTCTTGTAAATACCCTAACCGTTTTCTGCCTTTCGTTACGGTATCCTAAAAACCCTTGAAACAGTTGTTGCGAAATAATTTTTGCGAAGGCAAGCTACAACGACAACCGCAGACTTAAGGACAATGATCCCTTTGCATTCTTTTTAAGAATTCAAAAAAAGAGCTTTAGCCGCCATTACATGACGCTCGTTAAGATTTTGTTACCGTGATTAGAAAATTGTATTGCAGTGGAATTTGTTTTAATAATTTGCTTAAAATTTGTGGTTTTTTTTAAGTCGGTTTTTTTGGGGATGGTCCTAATTCTTTTCAAAATGCTTTATTAAGCACTGACAATATTAAGCATTCCTTAATATTCGTTGTGTTTGAGGCAAAACTCGTTTCATAAGACTTATATTTGTCACTTCGTCTTATCAGAAATGTGAAATGAAATGTCTAAAAGTGTTTTTTTTAATTCCCTTAATTAAAACTATAATTTATTTACGTTTGTTATATTACGAATTAATAATAAAATTATTAAACAAATAAGTGTTTTGGAATGTTCTGACTATTATACAATGCTTTTAAAACCCTCCGATTTGTAATAATCTGGTCAAAAAATGTGGTGATCAATCTAACTCTTTTAAATTCTTTTTTTTCTCTTTGGAACTTATATTCTAAACAACCTGAGGACCCGCTTTGAATTAAATAGTTAAGTACACTGTAAAAATAACCTTAGCAGAAGTAACTATTAGGAAATAAGATAATAATAAGTTAGTTTGATAAAATATAAGTTGTGGCTTTCTCAAACAAATGACTCTACCAATGTATGTTTCTTTGAACACTTTATGAAATGAAACAATTATTTTAGTATATTTTAATTTTATTTACTATTTATTCTTTTTCTACATCATCTCTTACTATAATCCTAATAATTTTACAATTTCAACAAGTAATTCCAGAGATTAGCCTGTTCAACCATGAGAAACGAAACGAAACCAACTCTTCATATTCATAATATTACTATAGATTCTGGAATCTGGACATCAATTTAATAAAATAGGCTCCATGCCTAATTTAGCATATTCATACGTTGACATGCTCTCTTTAAAATAGCTTGGGCAGAAGTAGCGCCATCTATGAACGGATGATATTGATTGATTAATGCTCTTGCAATATCTGATATTAGCTTGGAACTCCTTATAGTACAGTATTAATATCTAAATATTTCAAAGCCCATTGAAACGACCATTAAAAACTTCGTCAACCCACCTTATAATATCCCTTGTGTTGATTTGTTTGCGTTTTCAGAACAACTGAGTCACACCTTCACTTAATGATTCTATCGAAGACTAATTTAAACGTGTCTTAATTCCATTATATGGATTGTCCTATCAAAGGGGTTTGAACTGGCGAACATTGTAAGAGTTAAAATATTTTAGAAGAATCTTTCTAATTTCATGATATGATAAGATAAGATATTATTGTGATTCTGTGTACATCTTACAATGGTAGATCTTAAAATTTCAATTTAAATTTTTATTGGATCATAATTATATAAAACCAATGCATGTATGAGTATATTTATTTCGGATTGGAATCCGGAATTAGTAACGATGCTTTATTGTCTTAAAAAATCGCCAACGCCGTCATTGACTTCGAAATGCCACAAAAAAGGAATTACACAAAATAATTCGTATAATTTATGAAAATAAAACACACAACAAAGTTATAACCGATGTAAGTGCGTCACGGAACCAGTATTATAACAATGATTTATTGTGAAATGATAACAAGGTATTTCCGAACGCTGTTGCTTCAAAAAATGCAATTTAAAGATTTAATAACAAATATGTATGAATATTTTAAGTCAGATAGTGTTCAGGATGAACAAAAGAGAATAATGAAAGAATTTACGACTTTGAGTGAATAATCTTTACTAATTGAAACATAAAGTAAGCGTAATAAAAACAGTATGCAAGATGGCCGGTATACAAGAATGAATGGGAAGAATGAATGTGAGTGAACAACGAATGAGTTGTATTTGGCGTAGAAAGATAGCATTGTGTTGTACATACAGTTTTATTACTGATATACAAACTCAACAGTTTTTTTTAACAATTATAACTGAATTAGTTATATTATTTCTTAAATATAAGCCAATATCAGAGTACCTTAGCATTGATCGTTTGTGCATAAACAATTCGTAATTAATTCTGAAAAACGAAGTCAGACATAACCTAAATATAATACAAAGATTTTATATAATTTAAATTACTTATATATTTCTTAAAATGTAAATTTAATTGTGATGGCATTAGGTGATACGAGTAAATTATTGTACCACTTATAATTTCTGAAACTAGACAGAGAATCTATAATAAGAAATTATTATAATATTTATAAAAACGATTCTTCCGGAGCTCAATAAGAATCTTAGGTGATACGTGACCCTCAGCAGGTGACAACCGTCACTGCAATCAGTTGCAGTAGAGCTATTTATAAGTTATTTAGAGCTGGTTTATGCAACTATATTTATCTTTTGAAAACAACTTTGCTAATTTGTATAATAGTAAAAAATAAAAATACTCGTATATACAAGACAGCAAGGCTATGCGATATGATTCAATATTTAGATTAGACATTTCATATTATATTAATATTTAGATTAGACCATGATTCAGAGGAGAGCCTGTAAAACTCTCTCCCATTTTATCCCGCCTGGAAATTTCAAAGCGCACTTTATATTACCTTTTCTCTCTTTATTTGGTGATACAGTCAAACAGTGACCACAATCTTACAATTATCATAAATTTTAGATACAGAATATGTTTCATGGCACCAACAACAATATTAACCACAGATAAACTACGAACACCCTAGAGCCTCTGCAATTACGTCGCGACTTAGCATCGCTTAGTGCCTTTTATAATTTGTATCATTGAGAGTGCTCTGAAGAGCTCTTTGGCCTTATTTTTGGTGCTGACCTACGGAGTCACTCTTTCACTGTCGCCACGTTTACTTTGCGCACAAAGAGATTACGAGTGCATCAGTTTGTTGTCGTTTGTCTTAGAGCAGGGGTCTCCAAACTATAGCCCGCGGCACAAATCCGGCCCGCCAGTGCCATCAATCCGGTCCGCCAGTGCAATCAATCCGGCCCGCGATAGCCAATATCATATTGTTGATAATTTTACTCGGTTTTATTTTCTTGGAATATACTGTAGTGGTTATTGTGGCCCTGAGGCTTCTTTGGAGACCTGTCTTAGAGTAAAAGAATTTGGCAATAGATATTATCCCACAGGTCCAGGAAAAATGGGAAAATCTTGAAGTAGTTTGATCACAAACCGAAGATATTACTTTGGATTTCAATTTTAGCCTAAACTAACAACACTCTCACTTCTAAAAATACAATATTTCGTCTATTTATTCCGTTTGCAGACTGAAATTGTATGTACTAGTAAATACAGGACAAATATTCGAGAATCGATTCCATGCTCCTTTCATGTGACGTCACACCCAAGGGCGCATTGACATTAATGATATCTGTGTAATTTTTACGTTTACATCGTTGACATAATTCAATTTGTCACGTTTAATAGAAAAGTTTAATATTAATGTCGCGATTTTATGAAAATTTTCCTTAAAACGTTCGTACTAAAGAAATATGAAAGCAAAACTAATTCCATAAAGAATATCACATATTTTTGAAATAGATTCGTAAGACCAAGCTTTTTACTTTTACTAGTAAAATTTCCTATTTAATAGATTAAGCCAATTTGATTCATTCTTCATTTGTGTATGCATATATATTTAATTTTAATTTTATTTTTTACTTTATCTTTTATAGCAGTAAAATTTAACTTTCACAATAACTCAAAGCCTTTTAAAAAAATATGCGTCATTGGAGCGAGTTTAATTTTCCCGGCATATGCTTTCTGTTACTTTTTGTAATTTCAGGCTACAAAATAGGTTTTATACCAGCTATAAACAGTTAAATACTCCTTAGTACAAAATTATATTTAAATAGCAGTGCACCCAGCCTTTGATTGAAGTTATATGATACCTATTTGTATCTAAAAACTGTTTTATTTATAGGAAAAGATTTTATCACACAGTGATTTTGATTTGAAAATTACTGTCTTCATCTAAATTAATCTCAACATTCAATTAGATAAAATTAAATAACAAGAGTGGTAACTCTTGTTATTTAATTCTATTTTGTCTCGAAAAGAACTTCCATCGAACTGTAACCCTAGTAATAATTAAAAATTAAATTTATAGATAATCAAAAATAGTGTGTAATATTTATTTATATACTATGTTTAATGTAAGTGAGTAAAGCAAGTATAATTAATAAAATCTCTTATTTTTAGAATTTGTTTTAGTCGATAATAATAATATATATTTAATTTTTTTAAATTTGATTTGATTTAATAGTAAATATAAATGGCTACGTTATTTTAAGCTTCCGTATAACACCTTTAATTAAGGTAGCACTTAGAAATTTATTTGACGTATTTCTCATCAAGTACTTATGTATCGTTGCTTGTGTTAATAATTAAAAAACTACATACAAATATAAAAAAAATACTCATGTTAAATAGGTAAGTTAGTGTAACTGTTTTAGACATTAAAGAACTAATTTATTGAACATTGTTTTCTGTGTAAACATACCTTTTTCAAGGAGGAATCCGTTTACGGAACTACCCGCTACTGGCTAAATGGCGGGCGAGTGCCCGATCAACGCAGTACGGGGAATACCCGCACAAACAATATATCGGTTGTTACTTCCACGTTTAACAATATGATTTTAATTGATATACGTAATTTAAAGCGAAAATTGCAAAACAATAAGAAAATTAAATCTATATGAAGTTTTATGTACATATATTTTAAATTTTGCTTTATACTGCTGATTTTATCGTTATTCTTAACACTATTAATATTTAATGGATACCGATATGATTCGGTCCATGTGTTCGATTTCCATTTCTATTTTACAATGACCAGATTTCTTGCCTAATTAATAGAAATCTCATGGGAGCGCGCGGCGCTATGTAGTTCACCATTATTCAGCCTTCAAGCTATCAAATCGCTTTCTCTGCACAACTTATTAATATTAATTCCCTTAAGATAGTAAAATGACTTGAATGCGTTATTTTTAAACCTTTGAATCGATTAGACGGATTACTGACATCGATACTGGTGATGCTGCATAAATAAAACTATTTTTATTGTATAAAAATAAGAGATTCTGAGAAAAGTTCAAAGAGGTGAACGTTCTAACCGAGAAGTCTTTAAAATTTGAATACATAATGTACACAAAAAATGACAAAAATAATAAATTATGTGATATTCCTAATTTAAATAAAAGAAATATATATTATCTTTTTGGTACTCGACTCTATGGAATGAAATTCGAAATCTAAAACAAATAAAAAATAAAAAAATTGTTTCAAAATAACCAAATTTAAAACAAAAATAAAAGCGAAACAGTAAGAAAGCTTAATATAAAATATAAAATTGTTATCTGAATGATTCTAAAGCGTGGGAATAAGTACAATGACGATTCATCAAATTAATAATTGTATTAAAATGAGAATATTGACACGTAATGGCATAACTGATTTGTAAACATCGATTGATGTCACTTTGAGATCTGTAATTAATAATAATTTATTTTAACACAAAGTTATAGTTAACACTAGTTAGTTAAATCATATGTAACTGTGAACACATCCTGTGTAACTTGTATAATTCTGATGAGACAGTTTTTAGATGTTAAATCCAACCTAATTTGACCTATTTGTAGCGCTCTGCGTATCACTAATGTGGAGGACTCTAGCTTTTTAGTACTAGATTGTTTATTAAGAATATTTAAGATAAGCTCAATTTAATTCTGTTTTCTCGACTGATTTTAATTTTTTTTACATAAAATCTTTTGATTTTTATGGCGTTCTCCAATGAAAATTAGACCAAATACAAAAATTCTAGATCTAAAAATAAATATTTTTCAAACAAGTACCTACATGTTATAATTATTTGTTTGTTATTATTAGGCGACCTTAAATTTACTTCAAAAGTCATTAAATTACGTTGTATTTCTTTTATTCATAAAATTAGGTAAAATGAAAAAATATTGTATGTAAGTGTGACTTATCTATATCTTTTATAAATGTATACAATAATATTTAAGTGATTATAAATAATGCATACTGCATTCTTTTGCCAGTTTAAGCCACAATTCCATTTAAAATCATAAGGATTCAAAGAATGAGGCTCCATTGGAAAAGGCATGAACACCGGAACCGTCTAGAATGTAAAACGTACTTTTCGCGCGATAAGCCATTACTCACCGCAGAGGTGTACCAGATGGATATTGCAAAATTTATATAAGATCATGAACCTTGCGGCCGCGTCTCATTAGATAGCCAGCCGCCCGGCTCGATCACACTCGCCAGAGAGATATTTATTCGCGCGGTGCAATACGACCTTTTCGGTTCGTTACTCTGTGACGTCGCGCCAAATTCGAATTTCAAATTTTGACAGCTAATTTGGCGTGAATATATAATACAATGCACATGGTATAATATCTAAGAGAATGTGATATTTTGTGAATACGTTTTTATTGTGTACGCAATAATTAGCCTACAAACAGAAATATTCTTTAACGTGCTACAGATCACGGAAAAAGTGTGGATGTCGTTAATATTCAATAAATTTCTTACGTGATTAGTTGATTGAGTTGTGACTTGTTATACGCACGAGTATTTTAGTGTGGTATTTAGTGAAAATATTATTTAATTATCTGTGAAAATGAAGGACTTAAGTCAAATATGGAGCAGAGTGACAGGGAGGCGTTACTCCAATGTGAATATCGGTGATCGAGAACTAAGAGACTTATCAAACAATCGATTAAAAAGTTCGGATATTCGCACGTTTGAATTGAATTTTGCTGAATGTGAAGGCTTGAATAACAAGTTTAATGATGATATTGACTTCAATGATAGGAAAGATGCAATTATTAATAGGCTTTTCGAGCAAAGGAGGAAGGGGCATCTTGGGAGACAGCCAAAATGTAAGTACAGGTTTAATCTTTAATTAAAATCTCTTTACTGCTATAGTATACTGGTATAAATATGAAAAAGGATGAATTGTAAGGATTTTTTTTTTCAAATAACAGGTATCCAAACTATTGTTATCCTAAAATTACGGCTTTTACCATTAGACTGTTTCCATTCCCAGCTCAGACAGGCGAGTATTGAAAAATCTTTGATTGCAATTAAAACTGTTTTAAAACCAAAATGAAGTATAAATATAAGTAAAACTGTCTATCTATAAGATTACACATATAGCCGTGAAACACTATGTATATTGATTAAACATGTCCAGTAAAAATATATATGTTTAGTGATTTATAAGTCTAAATTTTATATGATATCTAGATTAATGATATTGGCTGTATAAACTTCTGTGTTAATTCTCCAAGTGCAAATTAAAAAATGTAATGCTGCAGTTGGAAAATCAGTCTAAGTATGATTGATTTAAGTTTAAAAATTAATTAACTCCTTAATTTTGAAAAGAGGATCCCTTTTTTTTCGAGGAGGAATCCATTTACGGACCTACCCGCCACTGGCTAAGCGACGGGCGTGTGTGGGGCTCACTCAGCACCTCAATAGAACTGCGAATACCCACTAAAACTCCCCGGTAACTCAATTGCCCTTCACGGGGGTAACCTAGGTTCTGCACGAGCAATTCACCAGGTCAACTCTCTAATTTTGAGAAGAGGATCCCTAAAATCAAACTGAAATGGTCGTCACTCAACGTAATGTACTCAGCATTTCATGTTTTCAGTGGAGTTACAAGTATTAATCAAGAGGTAGCCAAATAAATTAGTTATATTCTAGACTAATGTCGAACACCATTAAATTTTTATAAGTTTTTTCACGGCTATAACTTGTATAGCAGCATGACATTAGGCTTGGTTCCCTTAAATGCACTACGGTAATTATGATAACACACCTAATTACTTCTAAAAACGAAATAACTTATGCGGAAAGTGGGATCCACTCTTCAACCGTCGTATGTGTTTGCGTTTAGTCATAAAATAAACCGTAAAAATTTTAATATTTTATATTTAAAGACTAAAGAGGTGACTTCAAAAGCTTACATTTTGAGTCAACTGTTAAGAGTGTATAAATAAAAATTTTCGCTAAACTACAATAAGTTTTATAGATTCAAAATAAGTTTGATTTACTATAAATAAAAATACATCAGATACTAGCTCATTGCCCCAAATTGAACCAAATATTTCAAGTTAATAATACAGGATTCCTTTGCCATCTTTTCAGAAAGAAAACTAAACCAAAAATTTTTTTTGCCGGGTTATTTTGATGTCGGATAGGTTCTGTATATTTTCGTAGTGTAATTTTTTGATAAGAATATGTTGTACTTTCATGGCAAAAAAGATCGATACAGCATCTAGTTTATGAAATACAAAATCAAGAATTACTTTGGTGACTTTCGTGCTAAGTTAAGTGTTACACGTTCACTCATTCATTTGTAGGATATGTTCATTTGTTTCTTTAACGTATCATTACATTCTCATTTCGTGTCATTTCATCTTTGTTATTAATAAGTCGTCAACGATGGTGGCGCCACCATTAATCACCAAAACGCCGCGAGATAAAGGGATACGTTGCACCCATATTCTTAAGCCATAACTAAGACTGTATAGGCATTTAACTTGTCTTCTTTTTAATAGTTCTTTTAAAGGCTTCGCTGGTAATTTTGGCATCGGTTTGGTGCTGTTTTTGTTTGGCATATCGTATCGTAATTATTTATATCAGTATGATGTAGTTTCATTTTAAAAGGATCGCTACGTCGTTCAATATGTGTGATACATAATGCATCTGATTATTGATTTATCGACAAAATAGTAATGATAAAATATAGTAAAGAAAAACCCAGTTAACATTTTTGATGCGTTACTATAAAAACCGTTAAAAAACCACCTACTTAAAAGTACCACTCAATTGATTACATTTCTCATTATTGAGTTATTGGACAATATTTTAACTAGACTTTGATTGCAATTTAATATTAAACTAATTATATTATACCAAAAACATACCTACAGTGTTTATAACAACAAATATTTGTGTTCACTGAGGTACATACGATTTGCAAGCAGTGTTGGGTTCAGCAACGCTTGGTTCGCTTATGTGCTGCGCTGCTAGCGCTGAGCGGGTTGAGGATTTGCACCCACATCTTAAAGGGATCTTCTTTCTTTCGTATGGGCGGTCTCCGCAAATCGATGTTTGTTTCGCCTATTTTACGTTAGAGGAATTAGAATGGCTGGTTTACTGCAGCCATCCGTATTCCTCCATAAAGTCACCCAGTGCTTTGTCGTCACTAAATACCTGCCGGAGGCTATCCCTGGATCCCATGTAGGTTGCCAAGTAATCGGTCACTCCTATCTCATTATGGGTTAATGTTACTATATTTCTAAATTTTTCATCCCATATGTGAGGCTGCTGCATTAGATTTCCTGTAGGAATAAGCAGCTTCTCTGCACATTTTTTTCTTTTGTCCTGTCCTTTTTTCTTTTATTCTGTGTGTACATTATTTTTAAAAAAATAAGTATTTCAGAAGAGGAAGTAACTTAAACAAACAATTAATACATAGTAATCTTTTATGTATTACATTAAGTGACATATTACAACGTATTACAACTTCTTAAAAAGAATATGCAAAATGAAATGATCATAACTAAATATGTAATAAATTTTGCGGATTCTTTTTTTGAATTAATAATTAATCAATTTTGAAATATAACGTTTTTTAAATTGTTTTTTAATTATGAATTCGTCACCTTGGTTAGAAGCGTAAAGGTTCTTCCTTAACTTAGAAATTTCCAGAACCGGAAAGGTTCAAATTATAATAATATATTCAAGATAATTAACCACTAAACTGTTTTGGAGGTTATTGTAACTATAGAATTAGTAATAATAATATTTCTCATACCTATAATCTAGCCCAAAGTGACCATCATTAAGAGCTTGTGTTTTGGAAACTAGATAATGGAGAAATATAGATAGTAATATGTATATTAATATCAGAAATATAATCAACATACAAACACCTATGGCTCTTGAACAAATATTCGTACTCATCATATAAATCAATCTGTCCCTGCCGGCATTCGAACCCGGCACCTCTTGCTAAGTAGACATGTATACTGACCACTCGAACAGACGGCCGTCAATACAATTCCCTCATTATGTTGAGGAATAGGATACCAAAAATTATTCATAACTTCGAAGTAAGGTTGAAATGGCACGTAGGGAAATGTTTCCTAAAACCTACATTTGAATACGAAAGCTGCATACAGTATATGACTTTAATGGTCAACATTGAACATAGCTTTCTAAACGTCACGTGATATGTCACCTGTCCTTTTTGCAGTCATATTGAGGGAGCGAGATGTATAGCACTTAAATTTAGATTTACATAAAAGAGTGCCCTCAGCTTCAGTCCCTTGACTCTTAATAATCATATGTAAACATCATATGCAAATCAGTTAGTATGCTTTTAACTTGAGAACGAATGAATGGATTTTGATGAAATTTATATTTATAATAAGGAGGATCTCTTCAAAAAAGTTTTAAGCTAAATATCATTATTATGACGAAAGATGGTTATCACTCTTTAAGCAAAGCATGTTGTTGCTCCCGCGCATACATACTTGACGCTGGCTAAATCTTATGATAAAACGGGTTTTTAATTTTTGGGTTGCATTTGATATTCCTTAATGATGACGCTGATTTGGAAATTAATATTTATAACTAATTAAAAATGTATCAGTGTAATACATAGTCTATGTAAGTACGAGTCATTAAGACTTAATTGAGGTATAATCTAAAAAAATATATTTTAAATTAATGAAATGAAATGAAACTGAAACCCAATCGAGGAAGGTGGTAATTTGTGAATATAACCATAAACTTGTATGAACTATAAAAAGATATACGCACAGCTAATAAAGCGGGGAAGAGAAAGGCGATAACTTTTATAACCATTTAAAAATTAAAAATTTGTCTTAGTTTACTTTTATGCGAATACTTACAAATATAAACTCAAAACGCAAAGCAAATAAATTTTTATGTGACTATATTAATCGTAAAAGAATGTTTTTTTAATGAAATAAGTAGTAATAAATAAAAATAAGTAAGTACTAACAAATTTTGTAGGTCAGCAGTATTTCTTAACTTGATTAGTATTTTAACGGTCATTTTATAGTGATTCGATTTTTAAACATTTGTGAAAGTACAGGAAATAGAACGAGTAAAGTAATATAATATTTTATTAAATTCGTTTATTTATGTCGTTAATTACACCCGTAATATGAATTTCGCTTCCTCTATACGTATGTCATTATAGTATAATAATAGCACAGGTCTACGATGAAAGTTTTCTCACTTATTTCATCAGAAATATGTCGATGTTATTTCATTTAATGCTAATTATATATTTTTTGTATAGTTCTATAGATATGATAGGTTCTATAAATCAATAAAAATTATTGGTTTTCGTTGCAAAACTGTTTACATAGGTTATATTTATATTCTATGCCATTTTATAGTTTAACTAATATAGTCAATGTTAATATAGTCTGTGGTTTAAACTCCCGGAAAAAGTCAAAAGCGCGCCAATGTTCAGAGTAATTCTAATATTTTCGTGTTATATTTATTTTCAACTATGGAGCCTCAGAAAGACAGACAAAAATACTCATATGCTGACTTCGGAATCAGGATAAGTCATCCAGATAAGCAGTGGGTTCCGTGGAAAGTATACCACCTTCTTATATATAAAAATGAATTCGTTAGTCTCGCTAAAACTCATTAACGGTTGGACCTATTTAGATATTTTTGTGTATAATAATTCTTTTTGGTTTAATTTAGAAGTGGTATAAAAATTAAAAAACAAATTTGGGAAAACCGAAAAGAAACAAAAGCCTAAAAATATACAACTGAAAATTATTTTTTAAATATGGAATATCGTCTAAAGTAAGATTATTAATTCCAGTCAGTAAAATTACATTTCCAGTGTTGCAGGTTTTTAGTCCCAAATAAATGGTGATGTGGTAGAATCGAGTTTTTACAATTAAAAGAAGTCGAGATTACATTTTTTATTCAATATCAAATTGCCTTTATATAAATAAAAATATTTAATTTACGGTAATTAAACAGAAGACATACACGGTAAGTAATTAAATATTCCATAAAATACTGTTATATTACTTGTTTTTGGTTATTGGAAGCACTATGGTCATATTTCTAAAATGGTATTATTTAATACGGTATGCATTAAACGCTTTGATACCTAATAAAATAAAGCATGACTAAATGTCTAAGTGTATTGATTGCCGAACATTACTATTGTAGCGGGTCACCCTTGTTTGTATCAGTGACAGTTGTACTAGTCATTTTACTGACTGTAATTAATAATCTTACTTTAACTGATATTCTAAATGTTAAAGCTGTCATTTCTTCCATCGCTACTTCGAGTTTATTTCAACAGATGTCGTTAGTGGTAGTTTGTAGATGAAACAAAGTTCATCGGGTCAACTAGTATTTATTACAAATGATAATATCGTATTCTTATATACTTAAGACAATTATAACAAATATCAACTATATGAAAAACTGTTCAAAAAAATCAATGCGTGGAATGACGTTTGACTGGTCGAGTGGTTAGTCAGTCATCCCTAGTAACAGGCTACACGACCAGGGGTCCGGGGCTCGATCTTCGGACGGTTTTGGTGGCGGTTCATGTTTCGTTATACATATATTTTTCATATATATACTCCTTATATTCTGATATGAAGATGTGTATAATATTAAATATTTGATCCGTTATCCAGTAAATATAACTCAAACTCTAAGAGGAACACATGGTCGGTTAGCCGCGATCGTACGCGCGAGTAAGCTAATTTCGCTAAATTACAGATGTTTTATACTGCGTATGACTTGAACAAACTATTTAGCTCAATTTAAGCACCATTAGCACCTTGTGTACAAGACTTATGCATTTAATTTGCGAATATGAATAAATTAATATTAATAAATTTAAGCGAATATATTCTTGATACAGTTTGCAAATTTTTCAACCTTGGGATGGTAATCCAATTTCTTTTCTGAATATACAGACTTGAGTGGAAAATACCACCATTACCCACCTCTCTTTATAACGATATTCACCACACGGAACTACACATAAAACAGTGAAATATTAGTGCAGTATCAAATCTTTGTTTACGTAGAAGTCACAGTATAAATTAAATCGTTGCGTCACATGATAATTGCTGCAGAGCAGGTAGTATATACGTCGTGAGTAATGATGCGTGTACTTTGTCACGCGATATTTATCATATTTAAATTTAACAGGTTTTTTTGACGAGACTGAAAAATAAGTATGTTTTTATTTATCAATTTTGAAGATCACATATATATCTCCTTTGCATTGTAATAATCACGAAATTCACAAAGTAGTGGAAATAATAGAAAAGAATATATCCTTCTTGTATATCAGCCAATTACAATATATGCCTATTTGTAAAATTGATGTGTCAATCTGTTCTTCCTGATATGTGTTACTAAAACTGTTGCTAAAGTCTGACCAGGAGGAGGAACACATTTTAGCTTTTGATTTGTGTTTGCATAGAACTTCATGATAATAAAATTGTTGATCTATCTTTTCTTATAGGGGTTCGCAATTATGTCAAATAAAAAAGACTATGTTGACCTCACTAACCTGGTTGTCACGCGTATATCGTAATGGCTCCACTGATTTTAATGAATGAGATGTCATTAGATACATTTTTATCCCCGATTTATCTGAATACAAACCAAAATTCAGGTTTTACCAAATTTCAACGTTTCGCTTCAACTTGACAACACTATAATATTTTCATTATCGATATACAGTCAAAATTAAATACGTGCAATCGTGCCGGGCGCACTTTGTTCCCATAATTTTATTAAGTTAAATTTCTTTGTATGTGTGCGGCTATGTGAAGGTATTGACGATCACACGAACAAGCCGACAGTGCGTTTGTATGAAGTTGACCTACTGTATTCTTTTACTACGGCTTAGATACATTTTCCGATTTTAGTTTCATTCTAAAGAAAGAAAGAGGTGAATATCAAACACATACTGAAAATATTCTTATCCCGTCTGTATCCATAGATAAATTTCTATTGATCGTAGTTGCGTTTAGCTTACTAATTTATAATAATATTTAAAAGTGATTACAATTCGGCAATAGACGATTAACTAGATCGAGACGGTTTTATTTGAATGGAAATGACACAAGAAGTTCTTTTTAAAAAATGTAAAGATTCGTCAAAATCAAAAAATATTTTGAAAAATTTCAAATTAAACTCATCTTTAAATATAATCGTGTCTTCATTACGTTAATCTTTAAGGTGTAATGGACACAAGCTTACATTGTTTATATTGCCACCGGGCGTCCTAGTAATCATATGAATGCCACAAAATATTTTAAACAGACATACCGAGTCCGTAACATTGACTTATATTTAAAAAAGAAAATTAAAAATTATCGTCAATAGTTTAATTATATATTCAATACATCCCACAGCTGAGTAGAAGATTAGAAAGTATTATCAGTTGGTAATGTTAAATATTTTTTTAATAAAGATGTTATGCCAAATCCCAAATTTATAGGTAGTAATGTGATATTTTTTTAATAGAGTCTGAATAAAAATAACACACAGCAAGGCAAAAGGAAAGAGTAACGGCCTAGATAAAGATAAATTTTATTGTCATTCTGTGTACAATAAATAGATCTTACAATCACATGCATAAGTCACAACAGATTGCCATTTTCGGGCGTACAATATTAACATTACAATTTTTAAAGATAATTCCAATTATAGTATTCATTTAAATTGTAAAAGCTTTTTTGTAATAGCCATTCTTTTAATTTTTGTTTAAATAGTGCCTGTCAAGTTTATCAGAATCAATGATCACGTTTTCAACGTAGAATTAAACTCATATTTGTGACGTAAATATTGAATAATTAATTATTCTACAGCTTTTGTTTGGTAATTTTCAGCCATTAAGGTTAATTTACACCAGACAGAATGGGATCTCATTTTCTGTAAGCCTGTCCTGTTCTCTCGCTTATAATCAACATTTCTCTCGTCCATGCCCCGGTAACCTCGCGCGGACGCTAACAACAGCAGTCTCGCTTCAACAAGTGACGGTTCTGACACTCAGTCAATTTTATGCTAGCGTTAAACAAAAAAAATACCTATTTTTGATTTAATTTTAATTACGTACATCCAATAAATAGAAAAAGCACCGTTAACAATGTAGGTTTATATTTCTTATGAAATCATTTTAGACTGGGGTTCGCCTGTTCACCAAGTTGACCTACTGCCAACTTTACTATTCTGTGGCAGCATAAGCATCGCAAGTTAACATTGTAATGTATATCCAGTTTACCGTAATAGGTATTGTGTGAAAACGTGTTGCTGTTGTGTAGTTTCCTACTCGACAGCAAAGAGTTCGGAAACTAGAAAGAAAATATAACAAACTTAGCTTTTATAGGTTATTCCCCGCAAATCCAAAAATTGTCTTCTTAAATGATGAAAATTAGTTTTTATTATATGAAATTTATATAATTTATATTATTGTAGTGTTAGTCGTATTAATAAAACGACCATAAAGCTTAAATACTTAATAGTATTATTATATTTTTTTATATTAAGCTCAGCAAATGACTCGACGCCACCTGATTGGGCGTCCTTTTTGCTAAAAAAGCAATTTCTTTCAGGAAAACTATGTGGAAATAGATGATACGAAGAAGGAGAAAGAATAAGTGCAAGATTTAAAGGAAATAATAATATACACCAAACATAACCAACATAACTCAAATTAATTTGATTTATGTGTGTGTATGTGTGTGTGTTAAAATTAAAAGATAAACATACAGTTGGATCGAGAACTTCCTCTTATTAAAGTCAGTTGAAAATAAATGATCATCTAAACGATACTTAAGTGAGAAAATTAATGTAATTTATCAGAACTTTTTGGAGTTGGTGCTAAGTTGTTTACAGAAACAATAGAAAGTGCGTCTCCCACTCATAAAAACACTTTTCTTTCATTTATTATTGAAGTCTTTCGTTTAGTTTAGTTAAAAACATTATATAGTTTGATTCCGTACGCAAATATGCCTTTATTTTAGTTTTAAATCTGCAAATAACTTATTCTCTAATATCTATTGGAAGTTTATTAAAATAATTCTCTGTTATGACGATTTAAAAGAACTTAGTAAATGAGTCCATTCCAATAAAGATATTTTGACTTTGACTTCGATAGCTTTGATTACTTTACCCCATTAAAGAATTATTTATTCTATGTGTAACCATTTGTATATACTTACATAAATAAACAATAACACGCGTTTTAATAATCGAGAACATGGTTGGAATTTTACATATTAATAACATTGTAATGACAGTTGTTTGGCAACAAGTACAATCAGCAATGTAAATTGATTAACAGATAATCAAATCCAAGTTCAGCAAGCGCGAAAGATGATCTATCTTTTTTATTAAAGGCTGCCTGATGAGTAATCTCGTCTAATTGATATAAATAAGAAATAAGCAGATAAGTGCAACAATTTAGAGAGAATGTATGCACAGTTTAATACGAATAATTACATAAATGATTAAATACATAAAAAATACTTAAAACTGAATAGGGATGGACGTGAAGATACTGGTGCATAGTCCACCTTTTACAAAACTCCGAGTGTCCTTAATACATCTTCTCTGGAGCTCTTACTTTATCACCGCGTGCCTTCTCGGCTAAGGTTGAGTGTGGGTTAGAAAAGATCGATTTTTAGACGTTAGAATTTCGTAGACGTACATTAGGAACAAATTTAGAAGGGTTGAGAAGTAGTTAAATAAACTTACTTACGAATGAAGAATGATAATAAAACACCAAAAAATCTCACGGTGAATGATGTATACATATATTGCACAATATAACGATCCTTTTTGACATAAAACTACACCAATTTCATTGCAAAAATTTCACTACAACACAACGAAATAAAATATACAGTACCCAACCCCGAATTACGCGCCAAAAAAACAATTGACAGAATGGAATTCGATTATAATTTATTTTAAACTTGCCTGTATTAAATCAGCTAGAGAAACGATGGTTGTAAGGAGGCCACATCGCCTAAATTCAGATAAGGAGTTCCGCAGTAGCACAGCGTAAGCTCAGAAGGAAATAGAATGAAAAACGGAACTACGAGGAGGAAATTGAAGAGAGAGTGCTCCTAGTTCCTCTGTATAAGATCGGCCTTCTTGTTCTTTTTAAAACACAACAATTTATTACATATCAACTCCAAAACGTTAATATTAATATATAAATATTTCCTATTCGATATTACGGCGACAAATTTGGTGTGAACTGTACAAGCCAATATCATGAACAATTTTATAAAATATTTATTGTCCAAATTAATATATCATTACGTAGATATTTATTTCATGTATTATGTTTTAATAAATAGCTATAATATATGCTTAAGTATATGTATTTACAATATGTATATAATTAGCTTGTTTTATATGTAGTATGTGTGTATTTATACAGTAGTAACTGTAGTAGGTAAGTAGGTTACCCAATATGTTGTTTTGTACGATAGCTAAGTTTATTTAATTGGCTTAGAGAATGTTGCTCTCCCTAATAAAGAAAAAAAACCTGGTTTATCCAGTCAGTTATTTAGTCAGTCGCAGTGTTCTCTGAAATCAAGTTTTCTATTTATTCCACCATTATTAAAACATTACCACACCTGGTAGTAGATGATGATAAGGCTCAAGATGACGAGAGCTGCACTCTTATTCCTCAATCACAGAACTGGCTATCTTACCTCAGACTTCCAGAACGCATGTTGTTACACTAAGGTGGTAGATTTAAGTAAGAACGTGGTAACTATCTCGGCGTATTTAGAGAAGCAACCAATCAAAATGTGCGGGGAATTCCATGGATATTATCCTCTAGATTTGAGGTTTATGATTTCAACTATAGGCGTCTAAGTGACTGTTATATATGAGCATCTTTCCTAATCATCTATATTAATAAATATAAGGGCGTTACTGTCATTTTGTTACCTTAGCAACTCTGTTTATCTTTTGCCTATGAAGTAAATAAAATATGGTATATTTACATTAATATAGATGATTAGGTAATAGGCTCATATATAACAGTGACCATAGACCATGATCCATAGATCCATTATTTATTTTAAGGGTATTAAAATACGATTATGGGCTTAATATACCACGAGTTGCCTATTTGTATATATTAATTATCATTATCTGTCTATATACAGTCTGTATACGAACCACGGCTGAAGACAGGCTTCCTACATAGGAGAGACACATGACATAGATAACATGTTTGGTGTATGAATAGAATTGCAATCATTCATAAGATATTAAAGGGGATTGGTGTGTGTACGTTGAACGATAGAAACTGGTAATTCCAAGTAAGTATGATTTGATACATACAGTAATGTATAAACGACCATCGTGTTCATCACACGCATCTGTTCAGGCACCAATATCCCTGGCTGAGTAGTCTCCTAAGTAGGGGTACTAACAAACAAACTGAAATCAGTCGTCAGGACTTTCTGCGTCAAAATCTTTGTATACAAAAACCAATCCTTATTAATCCAAAAATAGTCTTAATTAACTGTAAAAAATAAAGAACTGTATGATAATTCTCCGAACTATTCCGTTCAATACATCGGTATAATAGTTAATGGTGAACAGAAAAAAATAGATTTAGGGTCATGCCTCCGGAAAACTTATTATTTAGTAGACACATTTTTTAGTACTACAAAATATTTAGTTCTGTTGGGGATTGTTAGCTTAAAGCCACTATTTTATCGATTAGAATAGTATCATATCAACTGAGATCAACCGTGTCCAACTAAGTTACAGTTGGCGTAAGTACAGAACCACGTAATCGTAATGTAAGTGTCTAACTTCTTGATACAATTTAAACTAACACTATGGGTTATATGTATATAGTACCCCAAATTTCAGTTTCATTCGCATCTACACGTTTCGATCGTAGTTGTCCTATCTCTTCCAGCAGCCCCATATATGGGAAATGTGACATCAAAAGGTAGAGGGGCGTGTACCAATACTAATATAATTAGATACATAAAAATTAATATATATCATATTTACCCTGTATTTTGGCTATCAAACGAACGGCTTTTTGGTTTAGTTAATAACGATTATCTATTACAGAGAATTGGCGTTTATTCTTGTCATTTTTGATGTCTCATGCATTCACGAAAGTTTCTGACGTTGATATTTGTGGGTACCTTTATCCATTACAATGAGAGTTAATTGCGCGCAATCTATTGAGTAAATTTATTGATAAAGATCTGTTGAAACGTAAAGCCGTTGAAAATAGCGCGATCAGTGAGAGAGGTTGTATCCAGACCTTTCGATCGTAGTTGCGTTCCGTTAATAATCGCATATATAAGAAATCGTTTCCAATATTTCACTACAGGGGCTGCTACCGCTTCCATACAATTGAAGACAAATACGATCAAGACCGTTTAATTCGATTGAAACTCACATTAGAGGAACATCCTCCTCGTAGCCCTCGTCGTAGCACGTTAGGAACACAAAAAAGAACTTAATTGAACCGCATTATAAAATTAAATATTCTGAACGTATATTTTAGCTTTTAATTTAGAAAACCGAAAATTTTACTAACGTAATGAACGCTTTGCAAACAAAGATTGACATAGCAGCAATGCTTGCAGTATTTTAATCGTTTGTAATAAAGATTCTATTATTATCACACAAATAACAACGAAGCGGCAGCCCTAGCCGATCAATTACGTATTCCATTGGTAAAATTAAATAAAGAACATTATTAATAATTCAAATCATTAGCAGTCTTCGCGGTGGGTTCTACGTCAATGTATAAAAACTGTATCAAGCTTTTTATTAATGGATATAATATGCCTGTATAAATAATTAAGACATATCGAATATTATGTATACAGTGAAATATGGTAAAGCTAACGAAAGTCTTACATTGAAATCGGTAAGCTATGCGTTGTGTGGGAATAAAATCAACCAATAGGATCTCATTCAGTTTACTGTCTTCATCTAATTTCGATATACTTTGAACTTTATTCTCAAGAGCATAAAGTTCATTATAACAAAAACAGTGTAATGGAATTAAGACTGGAATACACTGCAGTGTAACGGCTCATTGCGGTTCTCAATGTTTGAACGAATGAATGAAATGAAATAAAACTTATTTTATATACAAAATGCAGTAACCCTTACAACCAAATAACTGCACCTCAGCATCTGCTGCGACCTGCAACCTGCTGTGCTGGGAGGCCACAGCACTGGTCTTCCATAGCCCCAATCGCTACTGCAACAAGCGCCAACCCTAAAATAATAAGCTGTAAGCTTCTAGAATATACGTCATTTGATTTTTTTATAAAGATTACATAACAACGTTTTTCAATATCAAAATAATAATCTGACTTTTCGCTTTATCAAACAAAGAAATAAAAAAAATCTGTATTAATTCAGAATATTTACAATATTGTACTCAATTCCAAATTTACATATTCATTAGATATTAATTCAATAATTAACTAAATGCTATTGCTACTCTTGGGTTCAGTACAAACTTGTTAGTTGTGTATTTCTTGTTGTTACTAAAAATTTAAAGTTTTGTATTTTGTGCTATAAGTCAAAGTCAAAGTCAAAGTCAAAAATAACTTTATTTAAATAGACTTATTTACTAAGCTCTTTTAAATCGTCACAACAGGGAATATGTATAAGAAAATAAATAAATATAATTATAAAGGCAATAGTCATAATTTTACTGGGTATCAACCGGGCATTTACTAATTGTCCCAGTTATAGTATTTAAATATGTACTAAATAAATTGTTAGTTTTAATACTTATTTTAAATATAAGACATTGATTGTTGCTTAATTTTATGATTATATAAAAAAACTAGTAATGAAGTTGTTTATTACAATAGTTTGGTATATATTATGAATATTATGGCCCCCACATAAGGCTCTGCCCTGTAGTATGGGAGACAGGCTTTTGAAGATCGTTTTTAAATATTTTATGTGTAATTTTTATAAATTAAACACAATATGACGTCATGCCGTGGTATTTTGTATACGTCGAGGAGCAGTTTTGTTAGATATTAAATATTATGTTACAGTAAAAGGTTTCATAATGAATCTTTGTAGAAATTGTATGGGTTATCCAAACACATTAGTTTTTTAAAGAATTTAATTATTTTAAATATATTTGCTCACCAAACTTACAAATTACACAAGCTATTGAAGTAATTCTTCTTTCGTATTTTTTTATCTGTATTTTGTTATGATAATAAATACTTTTGAGTTTTTGGCGCGTAATGGCGGGGGCGGTTTGGTGATGTATATTTTATTTCATATATTGTGTTGTAGTGTTGTTATTGTCATGAAATTGGTGTAGTTTTATGACAAAAAGGATCGTTAAATCGTGCAATATATGGAATACATCATTCAGCGTCGATTAGTGACTTACTTATTAACAAAATAGCGGGGCCTACCATTAGTCGCCAAAAACTCCACAGGGCAAAAGGCTACATTGCACTTTATAGTGGAGTCATAAATAAAGATTAAAACTACATGAATGAAGATATGGCTTAAAGGTCTTAGTTACCAGGCCAAATAATTGAAAAAAAAAAATACTTATTTCAATCTGTCAACCCTATCATTCCTATTATGAAATGTCTATGGGTTTTATTACACAAGCGGGTATTAAAATATGCTGTATCAGCGTAAATTTTTTCACATCAATTTTTAATGGGTGACCTGTTCGCATGTAGATGAAGATTTTTACAGAACCCTAAAAAGAACCAATATCGATGATTTGTGATGACTTGCATAATTGACTATGATTTTTATTTGTGTGTAGGTACGTATAGTCCGAATAATTTACCTATTAGGGCTGCCACTTATCATATCATTAAACTTAATTGTGAATAATACTGGTTTAAAAATAATATCGGAATTCTTGACCACCCGGGATGTCAAATCAGTACGTTGACATGACGCGTTAACATGAAAACAACAAAATTTTGTTGTATTCATAGAATTGCTGTCGAATATCATTAAATTATTATTTTTAGTGCAAAAGAAATAATGGAAAAAACATGATACGGGGTAAATCGGGTGCACTCAATGCTGAGACATACATGCCAAGGCTTTTGATTATGTTGTTAACTTTAGTTAGTTATTCATACCCACCTATATAGAAAGTGACCCCGCAGATAAAAACTGGAGACCGTAATTGCCAAGGTGTTGGCTGAAGTTGCTTGATTGACAACTGAGGCTACAAGTCTCAATACACGACGTACAGTTGTTTTAAGTTGTTTTAAGTTGTTTAAGTTGTTTTAAGTTCTTTTAAGTTTTTTAAGTTGTTTTAAGCTATAAACATGGTTTGTTCACCGAAGTTTCCATATTTTCTCTTTAAGTAACCTGTCCGATGCTAGACGGTCAAAAGACACTAGTTTTTGTATTCTTAACGGTGTAGCTCTTGACGTTCTTCTCGCCTGATGGTTAGTCAAGCTAAGGCTGAAGAAGGAAGCGAACTACACCTGGAATTCTCAACCACAGAGCCTCCAACAGCCGGAACACAACTATGCTGATAACATTATTGTTATGGCGGCAGACTTAGTTAAGATTGTGGGAGCTAGCCAGGTGAACCCCAAATCTTCAGATCTGAAGTAGATGATCTCACCCACAGGACCACAGAAGCTATTAAAAAGCGTGGTCATTGACATGACAAACGCCTTTAAATAATACCTACTTACCTCCGGATTAAATCTATCTTCTGAACAAATTTCACATAAATCCGTTCAGCGGCTTAAGCATTACATCATTACAGACAGTTACTTTACGTAAAAACAAAATGGCGGAATATACAGAATGGTCGTATAGGCTAAAAGTGGCTTAAAACTTATAGATTGATTTATATTCAAAATCTTACAATATTGAACTCCTCGATTTTGTACGTAATGTTCGAACTAAGTTTAGATAAGGAATTAGATGCCTTTAGTGTGATAATGTGTTAATGAAATCATGAAACCTATTATTAGGTTTCATTTAGACGCTAGTCACGGTGATATCACAATGCTATAATCTACTCGCTACGTTCATGAGTTTTGAATGCAAATTTTGCTGAAAATTTTCATACACAATAAATTGTATGAAATTAAATTATCGGATATAATTTAACAATCACTGAGAACTCAGAGAGCTTTTTCCAAAAAAATGTTTAATTTTGTTTACATATATTATTTTAGAATGAAAGTGTATTTAATTATTATGCTAAATAAAGTTTCTTATACCTACTATAACGAATTACTTCTCTATTAGTCGTAATATATAAATAAAATTAGTTCCGTTTACATTACTAATAACTGGCTGAGCAAAATTTTAATACTAAAATTAGTAACTAAATAATAAACGAAACTTATTTTAAGTCAATTTCTTCTGTGGTTTTGTGTTGAAGCGGGTTACGCGATATTGAACCTAGAAGCTTAGCAATTAAGTTCTATAGATAACTGGATTTTTTAAAGGGTTACCACTGTCTTTAACTTAATTATGAGTAATTGTAGATAAACTAGCTGTTCGAGATAACTTCGTACCATGGCGAATCATCATCAGTTCACAACACATTGTATAAAAGTGTATATTTTAATTTTTACTGAGAGATTTTCAATTGTTTGACAAGTCCAAAAAAGAAAACTTCATTTATATCGATCCATTCGTCCTTGAGTTATAAATGGTGTAACTACGTTTTATTTACTTAGATTATTTTGTGGCGCACTAAAGAAGATATTTACAAACTAGTTTATTAAAATTAATTTTTATTTATTTTTAAAAGTTGTTATTATTACAATTCTTAAAATAAAATGGCCACCAAAGAGAACCGGATTTAAGTATATGATAACCTTGTCAAAGATGTTTTGAGGTAATACAGTTTTAATTAGGAAATAATTATTGAAATTGATGTCGTAATTAGTTAATGACAGTCATTTCGTTTGCTTGGAATGTAATCAATCAATAAATAGTCTTTTTTTGTCAAGTTCTTCCCTGTAATAACAGGCAAAGTAAAGGGGTGTAAGCCATACAGCCGAGTCCTATGTAGTTATTTTGTTATATATTTATGGCTCCGGGATATCGGTGTAACGTATCATTTTCCGTCGCGGAGTTTTTGTCTACTGACCACGACTAACAGAAAAAGTTAAATCATGATGAAATTTAATTTTAAATAACGTTAAAACGTAAATGTAAACATCAACGTAACGTAACTTCTCTTTAACGTAACGTTAAAATGATAGAAAAATGAGAATGAATTCTAAATGAGTATATTTCTCGCGTGCATATTTAGTTGTATATTTTATTTTTAAAGGTTATTTTATTGTTTTTAAATCAAAATGGAAATCAAAACCTGCAAGAAGGCCTCTTAGCGGGAGACGTATGCCGCCTCCTTGGTGTATCGAGCAGCGGCTTCGGTTTTTTTTTTAAAAAAAGCCTAGATTGTCTATCGTCTTTTGTTTTTTTTTAAATATTTGATACAAATTACCCTTGGTATTAATGTTAGGTATTATTTTTCGAACACCTAATATTTATCCCAAATTAAGTGAAATTGAGAGCTTCTGTTATGAAAACTAGATTACGGAGAAATATTCATTTATTAATTTATTGTAACACACTTAAATCTACCATTACAAGATTGACTTAATGCGACAGACTAGTTATTGAATTTAAAATTACAGACACTAATTTCAAATATTTATATCTATAGTAATATACTCGTATATTTAAATATCAAAAATATATCGAATAAACATATAAATCCACACATCCAAGAATCGTAAACAAATATTCGTACTCATATTAAGATATCTGCCTCTACCGGGATATAAACCCGGAACCTCTGGCTTAGTAGTCAGGCGTACCTACCACTCGACCAGACAGCCGATTTAATATGCTTAATTGTACAAGTTCCGACTTAACTCCAAGACCGATCTTCAACTAATAAGAACTGGCTGAATATGAGCTAATTACACCTTTTTACTTTCCTTTTGTTGATGTATATAGTTTTGATTTTGGACAGCTAGGCTGTCAGCTCGGATTTGTGATTTTTAAGTGTTACATTTGCTCTAAGTTCTTGTTATTTATTATTTACAAAATAAACCCTTCTTCCCTGTTACCAGCTCTCTTTTTTACAGTCAGTAACACAACCTGTGGTAATCGTAGAAGAGCAGCAGGAAAAAATTGCATTAAATAAATAAATTATTACCATTATAATTAAATCTTTCGATGTCCAACCATCTATATCTGTTTTGAAATATTCACGCAATTTCTTTAACGACCATTTTTGCCAATCTTCAAGGTCTTTAAAGGAAAATTATTTCGCTACCCATTGAAGCAGAATATCGTATAATAAAGATTTCAAAAGTGACCTCCAGTTCTAAAATAAGGAAAGCAATTAAAACAGTATAGATCGCAGTGATATAATTCGACAAGCTAAAAAGAAACTAACATCCAGCAAGTGATCTGATAGTAGATCTAGCATTGATTGCTTATAGGACAAATGTTATGTATATTTATGTCAAAATTAAAACTAACAATTTATTTAATACATCTTTAAATTCTATAACTGGGACAATTTGTAAATATCCGGTTAATACCCACTTAAAGTTATCACTATTGCCTTTAATTACATTTGTTTATTTTTTCTCATACATATTCCCTATTATGACGATTTAAAAGAACATAGTAAATGAGTCTATTTAAATAAAGATATTTTGACTGTGTTACCATGTTACCACATCTAATTGGCATTCCATATATTATGGTACGTTATCTTAACTAAATTAGTATCAGTATTATTTACACAAGCTTCGATAACGAAATAAAAGCAACTTGCTACCGTTGCTTTCTGGATGGTTCAAACAAAATATGTTAAGCGAGATAAGCCTTTGGTCCCGGTTGTTACGGCAATCACTTTGGTTCCGGTTGTTACGGTAACCACTTTCATTCGCTTTGGGCCAGCGTGGTGGTGTGGCATAAAGTCCTCCTGTGTTTTGACCATATAGCCCAGTAATGGAACGTACACAGGTCGTTGATAACGAAAACTACGTACAAATTGACATATTATTCAAAAGTCGAAACTTTATCATATTACCTTGTTTTTCAGAACTTTAATTAGCACAACCATGGATAAATTTTATTTAGAATTGTGGAATGTTTATATAGAAAGATCAAGAAAATTACTAAAAAAATAGAAACGATGACAGCATTTGATTTTTTAAGTTCCCTAAGTGTTAATAAAATTTGGAATCGAATATAAATTTAAATAACCATCTACATAATTATTTTTTCAAAAACTTTTAAAGCTAAGCCTATAAAGACAGAGTTACGAAACATTTTTTGCACATTATTAATGTTGTAATAAACATCCAAATGTCAATGTCAACGAATGTAATTATACTAGATTTCTGCCTGCGGCATTGGCACCTCCCGAGTGAGATTTATTTTGATAAATCTTTTTTGAGAAATTCGCAGCCACATCGGTAAGATCGGGAGGAGCGTTTGAATCATCAAGAAAATAGTTTTATACTGTATTTCTACTATACATACTACATCAACATCTAACAAATCAAAAAGAAATACATAGGTATTTATTAAATAATTTATATAGTTCATTATAAGTTTAAGAATCATTTACGAAACTAGCCTTGCGACGCTACGCAGCCGATTTCGTGCGCGAGACCTAAGCGTTTTTGCTCGAATCATACGCAGCTACAGTAACAATATTGTGCAAATTGTTAAAGGAGATAATAAGTAACGCTAAATTGGAGCTCGCTGTAATACTCGTTTCAATTCATTTGGAAAATTGTAGGTAGACTGACAGAAAAGCGAAGTAACGGTACTGTAAATCGTTTGTAAGACGAGCGAAGTAATCATTAATTTTAAGTTATCATTTATTAAATTTGTATATCATTAATACTATCATCTATCCTTTTCTTAATGTTATGAAATGAAAAAGAATGAATTTTATTTTCGTTTTAGACATTGTCTCCATTTCGAAGCAAAATATTATATTAAAATGTATCTTAAACTTAAATTGAACTATCTGCGTCTCTTTTATTCCCCACACGAAATCATTGGAATATTTTTAAGAATTAACATTAACCGAAACACAAAAATATGAATTTAAAAAGTCGATATGGTCACCTGCATTCTCTCCATTTCAAAAATACTTAAAATATAAGCATAACAAAATCTAAATTTATTTTCATCGGTAAGCATTATAAAAAGGATATAAATTTAGCATTTTAAACGTAAACTAAATAAAAAGTAAACAATTGTATAAAACTAATTTCAGGAGATTTATAAATAACACGACAAAGCATTAAAAAAGGACAAACCATTCATTCTTAAGTTAATTTATTAGCATGTTGTTAAATTTAAGGTGTTCAACCAAAGATACCTCGTGTGGTCATATGTTATCTGATAAAATCGATTAATTTAAGTATTCTGACGTTGGTGATGACGCACGTGGACAAAAACCGTTAATTTGAAAGTAAGCTGTTATTGACTAATTAAAATACTAGATTTTTGCCAGCATCTTTGCCTGCGGAGACTTCAATATTTTTAGCAACGAGATATATGCTATAATCTCACGGAAAATCACTTTTCGAGACTTAGATTCGTCTAATTTTCCGCTATTTCAATATTCTATCTAAAATAGGGATTGGTCGTCCACAGTTTAAATAAATGTTACATATAATAACAACACTTGGGAAGGAATGTGCTGGCACCTAATTTGTAGCTAAAATAAGAGGCATTTTTGACTGCTGTTTTCCAACTTCACCTTACCAGCATTCAAGATCAAATAATAATCGTCTAAGTATCTCTGATATGAAGTTTTAAAATGATATCCAATTAAAAAAAAACATTTTATCATGGTATTTGTGACACTTTTGACAACTAGGTTGATATAAATTTATCCTTCTTTGTTCTCTGGAAATTAACCTGTTTTTTTTTTAATTTCTTATAAGGGTAGGCGCGTAAGGTCTGTTTTTGGATACGAGTATAATATTGAACCGGTCTGTATAATAAACATGAATAAATAAACACACAAAAGAATGGAATTATCAATATCAGATATAACTCAAATAAATATTATTATTAAAATACAAACTATAGTTAAATCATATCGACGTCAATAGAAAATAAATTAACTTTAATTTAACATTCCATAAGTGACTGTATAATAGGAAATATATATATAGCACTTTTCATATTGCAAATATTGCAAGTCATCACAAGCAACTAATGCTTGTCGTGTGTCGCAACGTGTTCTTGCTGCAAGGTCAGGGATGACTGGATAAGAAATCCCATTTCAACAACCATATTAAACGTGATTTTTGAACTGACCCCGCTTGAAAAGGTTGATAACTTCAGCGTTTTCTAGAAACTTGTTTTTAAAAATTTGTTTTTTGTTTGCTGATCTGGTTTAAATTTATGTTTATTCTCTTTTGTAAAAAATAACGCATTTAATACATTACAATGCGAGTGTTACATATTTAAATCATTTTGTTTTTTTTTCAGTTATGAAAGAAAACTTTTTACTTTCATTTCAAATTTTTTTTATTTGAAAACCATGATAGAATTTTTTAACATGTTTCAAACAAATCAGACGTTTATTTGAAATTTTATTTTATTCTACAATATTCTGTGGAATAATAATCTTAACTGGGCTTCCTTACATGCTTGTTTGACACCCTAAGAGCTCGCCAATAATAAAAACGAGCGATAAAAGTTAATCGTCAGGTTTTGACATTTCTACATCCTGATGGTTAAATAATAATCCTCTGTATCTTTACGTGACATCGGAAATCCCCACAAAGATGTCTGGAATAGATTGGATATCTCTTCCAGGCATCTTTTTAAGAGATTTTAACTTTAATTTTTTTAATAATTTTAAGTCGAAACGAGGAACGTTTTTAAGGAACATTTATATCGTTATATGTACATATAAGTTGGTGCTTTGCAAAATACCTAATATTGTATTTGATTATGACAGCATGCTCCAAATTACTAATCAATTTTTGATTATCCCTTTCTCTTATCATAAGAGAGAAAAGGATGACACGATACGATGCATCCTTCGCTCTTTTTCGTAATTCAGTGCAGTTGCTCAATATCATCATCACAGCATTTTCGTCCCGTGCTCGAAGCTGCCCTTAATTAGGGCGATTAAGCCTTAACACTAGATATACCAGCGATTTGAATATATGTCAACAACAAAAATTATATTTGTTACTAATGTATATAAAATAACATTAAGTTTATAAAACGTACTCTCTAATTATAGCTACAAAAGTCATAACATCATTTCTGAAAAAAAAATATGTGTAATATAGTAGGAATTTTGAATTGAAATTGCACGACCAGTCTAAATGACTGCTCTGGTAAATCTAGTGTTAATCAACAACGCTGGCCAAATGCGGGTTTGTCGACTTCACACAAAACCTAAGATATTCTTCACAGCTGTGCAGGTTTCCTCACCATGGTTTCCTTTACTTAACTTGCATTTAATGTCAAAATTTGTTAATACATTGATACGTGGTAGAATCCACGCCACCGAAGCTTGTACCTCTTATTTGTATTTAAATCGACTTTAAAAAAAAATTATAATAAAATCTGAATTTATCATAATATTTTATCATTAAACTCGATTATAAATGAAGCAAAGGTTGTTAGCTAATTTTGGAATTTCTACTTCACTTGTAGCTTATTAAATTCTACTTTTTAATATTTATGATTTATGATCGTTGGTAAAAAGGTGTAACTCTTAAGCAAGCAACTATTAAGAATAACATCAAGGTCTATGGATGTCATATCGCTAGTAAAGCGATCTTTTTTAAATATGACACCCACAGAAAGATGAGGTCGAAAGAGTCATTTCATCATTGCTTTTTCTGTCAAAACTATAAAAATATACTTTTGTTGAGAAATGATATTATTTTGTTAATTAAACATTTACAATCTCATTCATCTCGACGCAGTAGCAACAGGTATTTCCACTGCATTCTGATTATCTTAATCATCCTCAGATGCATTCCGGTTCGAGACGGAATAACTTAATATATTTGAAACCTTTAACGTATACCGCGATAAGTCTTTTTTAAACAAATAAAATACTGTTTTTTCTTCAGTTTTAAATGTCCACAAAATGGGTATATTTCTTTGAGAGTTTTGTCTTACATACGTCAAATGTAATAATGATCAATACTAAAACTGTTTGACTGTAAATTTATCCCAAAATTAGATATTTTAATATTCTAAAAACGGCATGGTAGTATGAACTAAGCACAGATGAAGGTACATTGCAGCAAAACTGTTTTCTATGACCATAAAATACACTTACAACACACGACACACTACACACATTACTACAATTTACATTCAAAGCTTATGACAATAAAAAATACAAATAATATATAACCAATAACAATATATATATATGTATATTTATTATATAGATAGATAGATAAATAGACACACACATCACACATAATCCTTCCAGACAGTACATAGGTTAAAAGACAAACATTTTATAATAAAGGTATCAAAGACCTTTGTGTGCGCTGCAGGAGTGCAAAAGGGTCGCAACTCAGTGACTAATTTTATTCACATCGGGATGTGAACAAAGCACAGATATTCTGCTACAACCCGAGGGCTTTTTATAATTTAAATTATAGATAGGAAAAAAACAATTAAATATGTGTACATTAATATAACTAAGATGTGTGAGATATTAGATAAATAAAATAAGATAAATATTGTGTATTATAGATAATATGAGTTTATGATAAGTAGTAAGCTACGTAAAAACAATTTGAAACCTGATAGTATAATTAAATGTCTATATCAATTAATTATATATATTAAAGGGCGAAGGATGCATCGTATTATAAGAGAATGGTATAATCTGAAATTAATTATTAATTTGGAGCTTGCCATCATAATCAAATTCAATATTAGTATTTTCAATAATATACACACATACTACACATATGTGAATCAAATACAGTAATTATATATAGGTATCTTTGATATCTAGATGAAAATTAAATACTGTATACATAGACTTCTTAACTTAATAAAATCACACCTTATTTCAAAGGTTTGCTGGTAAAAACCTATTTGTGTGTGAAGCTCGCCCACATACATGAACATTTCTATGTAAAATGTTTACCTGTATTATTATGTATGTACAATTAATAATAAAACAACAAATTTTTTGTCCATTCCGGGATTCTAAACCAGCACCTACTCTGACCAAGTATATAGGGCACAGAACATTCGACCAATGATATAAATGCTTCTATGTTTTCTTTCACTTAACCAAAGTGTTTTTTAAACAACATTGAAAAGGCACTCTCTGGGTTAGCCGGCTTTGATATATATACCTTCCAATCAAAAAAACGGGGTCATGACTAAACCATCTCAATAAAAACACATCGGTATTTTGAAAAACATTTTTAAATTAATAGTAAAGAGAAGCCAGTGACATCAATTATAAATTAATAACGGTTGATACTCGCCATACTACTTGCAGGATGTTTTTGACAAAATATATGAATATGCGTCGTAAAAAAAACAGCTGTATCATGTTTTATAATACGTAATCAAAACAAAAAACATGCAACCTTTATAATAAATAACGATAGCCTATAAAAATAATAAATATATTTTTTTAATAACAGTTCCCGTGTGGAATATTACATGACGTAGGTCACGTAATTTACATAGCTCTATGAAAAAAATCTCCCTGTTCAAATGTGTTGTTCCCTGTTTCTGTTTGTTCTGTTTCAAATAGTCATTATTTTTTGTTTCAGCGCTAGTTTTGTTTTTAAATATTCTTTGACACCTTTTTTCAGTTGCAGTTACAAATATAACCCTGCATTTTGCAATTATATATAAAGTATAAGACCTTATTTACAAATAAACAGTTTAAATTTGACAATATTGACTTATTTAGTTTTTACTCGAGTTATCATATATATATTTTTGAGTTTTTTACTAAACATCTTAAAGTAATATTACTATTTAATATATATTGTTAAGTGTTTGAAATTAGTATATACGAATGTCATTCGCCAACACTATCTTAAGATTATTCGTCTTACTGTTTGTACTAATTGTAGAGATTTGTTGTAAACCTATTCCACCAAGACTTAAGCCCCTAATATCAGCATATATCGAAGGAAATTGGTGTCCATAAAAATGTAAAGCTCAAATGATTTAATAATTAGTATTAGATTTGAAAGATTTAATGAACTAAATATAAAAGAAAAATACATAATTTTTGTCATGTTGAAAATAATTAACTAAAAGTTTACTTACACTACTATGTCGCGTTGGTCAAGTTACGAGACCAAAAACGTGACCGCAGATTATTATTACACTGATATATGTCTGGCTTTTTAACAAATCCAATTTTACTTTATTTATATTTTTTTTAAATATCCATTCATATCAATGAACGTCGGCCATATAAAGATCAAGGTAATTTAAAAATAAATTTTTTGAGACTTCCTATAATAAAAGACCTTGATATAAAAATAAAAATTTTGGTCACAAAAATAGAATATATCCTATTTAAGACTGCATTTAATTGAAACTGGTCGTTAGTGATATATTAAAAATGAAAATTACCGGTTTCTCGTTTATACAACTATCTTACGGGGTAAGAACCTTTTATCTTTTCCAGATATGAAAATATATATGAAATAAATATGAATAAATATGATATGAATATTTTTTTTCTTTTTATAGAACTGTTATTAAGACTTCGGAATTAACACCCATTGAATATTCTTACCAAAACATTAACTGAAATTTGTACTAATATTATTAAACTGAAAGGATTGTTAGTTTGGTTAAACGTTATCTCAGAAACTACTGATTGAAATTGAGAAATTACTTTTGTCTTGGACAGTCTATTTATTGAGGAAGGCTAAAAGCTATATAACATCACGCTACGACCAATAGGAGCTGAACATCAATGTAAAATGTTGCCAACAACGTAAACAGATAAAGCAACGCGTAAATACTTTTCTTAGCGTTGCGTACTCTGCGTAAATAGTTAAAGCAACGCGTAAATACTTTTCTAAACGTTGCGTGCACTGCGTAAACAGATAAAGCAACGCGTAAATACTTTTCGAAAAGTTGCGTGCTCTGCGTAAACAGATAAAGCAACGCGTAAATACTTTTCTCAGCGTTGTGTGCTCTGCGTAAACAGATAAAGCAACGCGTAAATACTTTTCTCAGCGTTGCGTGCTCTGCGTAAATGGTTAAAGCAACGCGTAAATCCCGGAATAGTTTACCTTAAAAAGTTCTAAGCATGCGACTATCTTTAAATCTCGCCTCGCCTTTTTTGGTAATAAAACTTGTTCTAAAATAATGCATTATCTGCGAAGGTGTTTTTGTAAACATGATATTCCTTAACCAAATAAATATTAATTATACTCAAACATAAATATAAATAATACACAAATAAAATTATTTTGGATACAAATGAAGTTAATTTCCGACGTCCACGCGACGTCGGGGGCAAAGCAAGTTAGATTCCAGTCTAAGACAGTATTATGACGTAACAATCTGTCAACAACTGAATCCTAATCTTATTTTGATGGCAAAGTAAGTGTCATTAGTAATAACTAAACATTTAGGGATACATTTTCAAACCATTTCTGTTTGCTAAATACAATCCACGTAATTAACTGAACGAAAAGAATATCGTCTAACCATAAAATTTACGGACAGCTTTAAGGTTCAATATCGCGTACCGCGCCTCCACAAAGTCTAGCACAATTAATGACGCAAGTCACATAATTAATTTTCATTTATAATTTAGTTCATAAATTAAACATTTATTTTTAGCCAATTACTAATTCAATATCTTAATCATCTTTTTATAGTATTTTAAGCATATAGCTCGATAAAAATAGAGAAATACTTAACACTCTCACTAAAATAAATTAACTTTAAAAAAAGAGGGTATCGTCCTAATCCAATAAATTATGTTTTTATTTGAGACAGATCAACTACGAACAATACTTAAATAAACTTGTAAAGAGTAAGCGGGAATGAGTGAACTCCTTTAAAACTAACTCATATTTAATAAGCCATCTTAAGGTAAATCCCCTACGTAACCGTCACCAAATTCTATTTTGTATATTCGTACAGACAGCGCATAATATGTAACATTTCCATTACTATTTTGTTGTTAGCTGCATATTGTTTATAGTTGATCTGATCACCTTCAAAGTATGCGGTTTCGTTACAAGCAATGTCCTAAATATTATATGACAACATACTAGACTGGAATTATTTATCCTCGCTGCAATCAAAGCAAAAGATTTTTTAATATAAAGCTCAGCAAACGACTCGACTCCACCTGATGTGAAGCTATCTAGTGAAGCATGCGACATACTGCCCTAGCCACCCTCACCTTGCCGGCCCAAAAAGTGCTTTTTCACGCCTCTTTTAAAGGAACCCATTTTGTAACGAGAGAATACGATAATCCTAATGTTGATCTTTTACATTTTGGAGCAGTATTTACAGATAGCTATTTTGTTTTTAGGCAATCAGAACGAAGGGGTTAACTTATAACAGCGCTTTTGCGACATTTGAGTGTCGTAGAAGATTTATGGTTATTTGGTTATATATGGTCCTTGTTGTCTTCATATATATATGTGCTTTATAGGTTTATTTGTAACTAGCTTTCACCCGCAGCTCGCCCGCATATAGCTCGATCTCTCGCAAATATTATATATAGCCGATAACCTCCCCCAACAAATGGACTATTTAATACAAAAATATTTTTTCAATTCCAAACAGTATTCAAAGTTAAAATATCTTTATTTAAAAAGACTCATTTACTAAGTTCTTTTAAATCGTCATAACAGGGAATATGTATGAGTAAAACAAACAAATGTAATTAAAGACAATAGTGATAACTTTAAGTGGGAATCAATCGGGCATTTACTAATTATCCCAGTTATAGTATTAAAATATGTACTAAATAAATTGGAGTTTTAATTTTAAAATAATATTTATTTTCAAATTAAAACTAATACTAGTATGAATATTCCCAATTAACCCTACTACCGCTTCGAGGAATTAGTAGCTGCAGAGAAGAAACGGCGCCAGAAACTCTCAGCCTTTAGTATTTATAATGAAATTTACAAATCACTTATGCCATTATGTATTAGTATTACAAACATATACATGTTTAGTTTTACAGTGCAATCAAAAATCTATTTTTAAATATTGCAAATAAAGCAAATTATAGTGGCCACAAATTTTTATCTTTAAAATAATCTTTCACCTTGTAATACCCCTTTTATAACAAACAACTTTTAATAGTTGTAGACTTAAATTTATGCAGAGGCAAGTCAACAAAACTTTTTGGTAGCATATTGTACATTTTTATACTTATTATTATAAAACAATTACCGGTCTTGTGCAGTCTGTTGCTGGGATTATCTCCTGCAAACTCACAAATTTTACTGTTGTGTTGTTAGTATTATTAGCATAAATCGTGTATATGGATAAAACTTATTTTGTTTCTATATTTTTTAATACGAAGCAAAGAGCTCTAGATAGCCAGAGTTAATTGACCCATCGGGTACAAACCTCAGCTAATTTGGTCGGGTCCAAGGGGGTTTTGGCGCAAGGAAAGCCGGTTCTGGCATATCCTCAGACATAAATAACAAAGATTGTATACGTTGAAAGTATTTTGGACATTAGATAGTTGTTTATTCGTTTACATTGACGATTTACCTTGCCGCTGGCGTACACGTTCTCTGGTCATTTATTTTTTGTTTCGAAATTTAACTTATAGTAAGTTAAATTTATAAAATATGATATTAAAAATCTTCTAGTCAAATTTACTTTTCTTAACACTAGATATACCAGCGATTTGAATATATGTCAACAACAAAAATTATATTTGTTACTAATGTATATAAAATAACATTAAGTTTATAAAACGTACTCTCTAATTATAGCTACAAAAGTCATAACATCATTTCTGAAAAAAAATATGTGTAATATAGTAGGAATTTTGAATTGAAATTGCACGACCAGTCTAAATGACTGGTCTGGTAAATCTAGTGTTAAATTAACACCCTCACAGACATACATTTCTGTAAATTTTGAGAATTGCTTATACTAAAAAGAGTAATCGTGTCAACTAAGCTGTCACTTTGACTTTAGTGTTGTTGAAAGAAATTTCGAAATAAAAATAAATAAATAACCTTTTTTACAGAATGATTTTAGTTATACTGAGATACACTAGTGCCTTAATTTTAAATGAAGAGGTATAGGTACCAATTTTAGAGCCAATCGTGTGAAGGAAAAATGTTGTACAGTTTCAGCCTCTTAAGGAGACTCTTTACAAAGAATACATCCTCCTAGTCCCCGAGACTATTAGTTGAGACTGCGCGTTGATTTTAAATTTTTACATTTTAATTATATTGTTGTTATGGTTTTATATATATAATTAGAACTATTTAATATTCAGTGCTGATAAAGTCAGCGAAGTCAGAAAGAGACGTAACAAAGAATTATTTTGGTTTCAAAATAGATACGCAAACACTTTTTCTATAAAATTCAAATACAGACAAAATACAGATGCTTTATTGAACAATGGCGATATTATCGTTAATTAGCAATCTCTTCCAGAGAACCTTAGAATTGATAGGATATTCTAGAATACGGTAAATAAGTGAAATCGTAGGTGTACTATTTAATTAGCATATTTGTTTATAAACAAGTCATGATAACAATACATAAATATAAAATATAAACTAACAAACATATATATTAGGCATACAATGATATCCCGGGTCACCCCCGCGATGGGCAATAGAGTTACCGGGGAGTTTTAGTGGGTATTCTCAGTGCCGCACTATAGAGGTACTGAGTGAGCCCCACACACGCCCGTCGCTTAACCAGTGGCGGATAGGTCCGTAAATGGATTCCTCCTCGTAAAAAAGGCACATAATGATATATGTTTATTTGTTTGCGGACTATTAAAATATATGGATAAGAATAAATGTAAATAGGAACTACAATGATAGATTAAATTCTTTTACCAGTCTTCAGCAAACATAATACAATAGAGTTTTTTATATGGTAATAAAAATACATATACAGTGAAATAATGCAAAGAATCTTGTAGAATGAATTAGGATTCCCCGTTTAAGGTTCTTGCAAGATCTTGACAATCGTCAGTAACCTTCATGAGCTAATCCAAATCTTTCACTGAGATGAGCTGATAAAAAGAGGGTAGGGTATAAGGAAAAGTCGTGAGCATTCCGGCGAAGGTGGATCTGAGGAGTTATAATTAGAAGACCAACCCAACCTACGTAACACAAGTTTCTCGCCTACTCAAAGCACCGGTAACGCTGTTAGTTATTTGCGTCTAACAGCTTGGAAATAATAATTAGGTTAATTAGCAAGGAAGATACGCCAGGAAAAATTATTTATTTATAAGATAAGATAAGATAAGATAAATTTTTATTTTGATTCTGTGTAAAATATATAGATCTTACAATTTCATGCATAAGTTACTAAATATTAACATTTTGAAATATAATTTTTATTTAATTAGTACTATAATCTAATTTTATGTATACATAAATTGTTATAACGAAACTGACATAAAGCGATTCAATTAATTAAAAATTAATATTGAATGCATTTATCCTTTTCAAGATTATATTCTTACTAATTTCAGAGAATTCAGAGAATTAAGAAATTTATTCTTTTCCTTATAGACTAAATAATATTAAGATATTTTTATTGATGATAACTTTTGATACGTGCGATGCATATTTATAATGGATTTTTATATGAAAAAAGTTCCATCGGTTGTAATAACATGTTTACTTAATTTTTGAAGAGCTATACACAGCGCGCGCGCGTACGTACATAGCGCGTATGGAAACTAATTCTGTTCTTGATACCTTTTTTATACTACCTTATTGACAGCATATTATTTTATTTATTAATAATTCGTACCATATTCCATATAATTTGGGTTCCTGTAAAAGAGGAATGAAGAATCTCCTTTTAGCTGAAGGTGTCTAAGCTATATGTCGCTGCTCTAGCTATTGTCGAGTCACGTATATCATTGCAAGTTTTTATTGTACTGGACTATGCGAATCAAATGGCAAGAGTGCAATCAAAATATCAATTCAAAAAGATGAAATTAATACCCAAAATACCAAAGCCAAAGTTAAATCCAAAATACCTTGATTTAAATAGATTCATTAAGTTTAAACCGCTATAACAGGAAATATATATCAGACAAATAAATATGTATAATTAAAGGTATAGCACTGGTAATAGTGATAACTTTAAGTTGTTATTAACCGTGTATTTGCAAATTGTCCCAGTTTTAAAATTTAATTATGTATGAAATTAATTATTCAAAAATTAAAACTTACACTAATGTATTCCCAATTAATCCTTCAACCGCTTCGACGAATTAGTAGCAGACTTCTCTGCAGCTGCGGCGCAAGATACTCTCAGCCTTTAGTATTTGTAATGACAATTACAAATTACCTATGTCATTACGTATTACGTAAACTATTGACATTACCTACTTGACATTTTACCCAATTGACATGTTTGAATTTAAAAAAAATTCAATTCTAATTATTTATTATTAATATTACTGACATCCAAACAATTGTAAATCAAAAATTCTATAAAATCTATTTCTTACATTTAAAAACAAACTGACTTATAATTCCAAACAATCCCAAGATAATTTATATTTTGAACGCATATATTTGAATTTGACCATTATACAAATTTAAACACTTAACTTAAACCTACCTTGAAATCTACCTTTCTCCTGTATAACCTAAAATTTTGTTGTGCCCGACAGGGTCCATAGTGTCATTAATAGTCTTAAGATTCATATTATGTAACTATGGAACGCAAAATAAAGAATTGAATTGAATTGTACTAGTATTACAATCATATTGTTTGTTTTACAGTGCGATATTTTATACATCGGTACATATCGTCATTTCTAGTTTTTTAAATTAAACTTTTAACTATATTCATATTAGTTCAGGTTTATATTCAACCCATAGCTGGGCAATTTACTTACTACATAAGAGAAATACATGAGGAGTTTGGGTAACATCACCCTGGGCTTATGGCAGTTGGTGACTGAAAAAGGTTGCTTTAACAACCAACAGTTGACCCATCCAGAGATCACCACGGCGAAAGTTGCTCTGTATTCGTAATCCAGAGCTCTCGAACTTCTACGTGTATTTTTAGAGGACAAAATTCTAAAAATATTCTTTTATTTATTAATATACAATTCACAATAGATTTCACAATGTCGAAATCATTACATTTTAATATCGGATATAAATATTGAAAATTATATGAATCAGTTTGTTTATATGAATTTTTAATATCGTTAAATTCCTAATAAAATATATTAATTTATTTATTACGATCCCTTCTAAACAAACGGTGGACTTTGTTTGTTAATATAACTGTGATATTATTTATATATATTATTATAATTATGACAAACAATGGCCCCGATTTCGTTGTGCTTGCACTAAATTAAAGCTCAGTACCACTCTTTCATTACAATCCAACTAGAAAAAGACAGAGGACTGGTGACGTCATTTGACGTGTCTAAAATAGCGCATCTTGAGCATATTTTCCTTATTTTATTGAGAATCAGATAACATTGTTTGTCCATTGCTGCGTCAGCAGGCAAGATATAATAACGATGTGTCATTAAAATAGTAATTTACTTACATTATGTATAAAAGTTTGACCTTGGAAAGCAAGCAAATTTTCTGTTGCGGTTGCCACGACAAAGTCAAAGTCAAAATATCTTTATTTAAATAGACTCGTTTACTACGTTCTTTAAAATCGTCATAACAGGGAATATGTATGAGAAAAAATAATCAAATGTAATTAAAGGTAATAGTGATAAATTTAAGTGTGTATTAACCGGATATTTACAAATTGTCCCAGTTATAGAATTTAAAGATGTATTAAATAAATTGGAGTTTTAATTTTAAAATAATATTTATTTTCAAACTCAGGTAATCAGTTACCTGTCAGTTGGAGATGAGTAGGTATTCAAATCGTTGATCGTTGATCGATAACTGATTGCATAAAAAGAAATACACATATATAATGTGTCCTTCGAGTCCTTGACCCCACCAAGACAGCGAAAGTCACGTAAGCCTTATCCAAAGATAACGTTTTAAAGTCAATTTGAAATATGATATTTGCAAAACATTTTCAGTTTGACCTCGTGGTAATAGTTATGCTCAAATAAGCGCACGCCTCTGTGGTTAAGTTGTTGGACCACCGACATCAGATCCAGAGGGCTGGGGTTCCATTCACTGAAGAGGCAAACACTTTCTGTTCGGTTTGATTGGTGGTATGGCAGTTTCTTAGTCTTCATGACCAGCTACCAACATCTGATCCAAGTCTGCCGCCAATTCAATAATGTTAACAGCATTTTTAGTTACTATTTGAACTTAAAATCGTTTATTGCTGTCTCACTCTGCCCTCATCTATACGGTCGTCGGGGATTTTTTTAGAAAAAGAAATCAGAGAATGAGAAGTTTCATATTTAGTTTTCTCCAACTCATGTCTTACGTTAATCGTAAACAGTTTCTTGGTTAAATCTGTTACCTTGACTTTGACATCAAAATATGACATTTTATAAGCCGGATGTCATTAATGAGACGAACCGCAATGTGGTTAAACTTGGAATCGAACCAGCACTTCCGTTTCCGCTGCCATTGCCTTGCTAGAAAGCCGAATAACTTAGTTGCTAAGGTGACATTGATTCCGATATTGCTAATCAAATATCATATAGATTCTTAAAAAAATTAAAATATTTATTTCATTAGAAAATAATTCATAGACAATTTATAATATTTTGGATTTTCAGTGAAATCGTGTTTTATTGTTTATCACAATTAATTTAAAGTACTACATAGTCCTTCAATATAAACTTTCATCGTAGTACAGAAAGTCACGCATCAAGCGTTACAGTTATTGATTATTAAGTCTTATTACAATACAATGAGAGTGCAGTCTTTAACTTATCAGCTTGAGCACATTCGGTTAATCATTGAACTTCAGGATTGTATCATTTGTACACGTTAAAGACCGCAGGCCCACGGTTGGGCACATGACACGTTTTACCTGGGGACTGCTTGTACTCCGGTGGGTATTATTGAAATAAATCTAGGGGTCTCTCTTAAAAAATAATATATGTAGTTAACAATAGAAAAAAATGCCGGTCCCTAAATGAGAAATAAAATTTTTCAATGCACTCTTCAACGTGTTAAATAAAGTTTTATATCATGTGAAAGCCTAAAACGGCCAATAACCCCTATAAATTTTACAGTTTTATCTTTTTTTTTATTAGCTAGCGTGAAATCGTTAAAAACAAATTGATAAACAAATTGCAACCAATCATAGCAATCAATCAAAAATATTATCCTCATATCATAATCAAGGCTCTCACCGACAGAATAAATCGTGACCTCTCTAAGCCTTGACCCCACAAGTTATTAATGTCAGCGATAAGTTTTAAGTTTGACTAAAAACAAAAGCTTCTTCAATATCATACGTCAATCTTGGGATTTTATAATTGAGTGGCGTTACTATTCCTGACTAGAAAACTCTAGAAGGTTACTTGTAGTAATTTATTTGACAGATTCAAATAGAGTACCAGCACAGAATTAAATCACGTAAAATCACAAAATACATGTCAAAAACAATTGTACAATTTTATAAAAATATGTGATACTCGTAATATGAATAAACGGAAAAATACATTATCTTTTGTATTAAGCTTCTAATTGATATTAGAAAATTATCCATAAATAAATTTAATACTACGATAAAGGTGAAAATATAGATAGATAGATAGATAAAGTCTTTATTTCCATTTCTACATCACACACAATCCATCCAGACAGTACACTGGTTTAAAGACAAACATTTTATAATAGAAGATATCAAAGACCTTTGTGTGCGCTGCAGAAGTGCAAAAGACCTTTGTGTGCGCTGCAGCGCACACAAAGGTCTTTTGACCTTTGTGTCAAAAGGGTCGTAACTCAGTGACTAATATATGAGAAAGCTAACTGTAAGATAAATCATTATCTTAATGATACTAAAGCGTGGGAGTAAATATCTCAATGACGGTTCAACAAAAATAAAAAGCGTATCAATATTTAATATTGACACGTAATAGCGTAAATAATTAGTAAATGTCATTACACAAATATTCAAAACCTGAGGAGTTTATTGCGCCTCTTCTTATTCAAAGCTAAATAAAGTATTCGTCGTAATTTTGTAGCTTTAAAAGCACTTAGCAACTATTTGAAGTAAGGAGTAATACATAATATTGTCACAATAATATACACCATTTAAAAAAATAAGTATCAAATAAAATCTGATAACTCAACTCAAATTTCACTAGAGTGTAAGCCGGATTGAGGGTGGGTATACTTCGTTTAAGCCAACTCAAATTTAGGTACTCTCCTCTTAATAACTAAATACAATAAATGTGTATACAATATATATACAAAATATATATACCACTAAAGGTTGGACAGTAAGCACAAAAGACATGTCTTCCTTTCTTGTAGAGTTGCAACGAAAAAGTAGAGCGAACCAAAATTTTATTTTAGTTATGCATAACAGAATCGGAGCCATTGACTGTATCGCGTGTTATGATTGATTCGTTGTTGTTATGTAAACGACTCACAAGTGTCTCAAATATATTACACAGGTTATGTCATTAATTCTATAATGTTTAGTTAATTGGAAATATTATGTATGTAAACAATAAAATAGGCTTAAACCAAACAGACGTGTAATATTAAGAACAAAAACTATTCTTGCTTTATTAATATTTGCCTAATTTAAAGTATATTAACTCACTTCACGCTAACGACACGGTAGCCGTGTCCTACTATATTTTCCTTAGAAGCGCACGTCACGGCTCCCGTGTTCACCCTATAATGAAGGGTTTACTAACTTACAAAATATAGGTAGCGCTGTTGGAAATGTTCTTAAATAGATTATAATTTGATGTTTATGAATACACAGGGAGTCACAGTCGGCACTACAATGTTGCGAAATAGTTAATGTTTTATTGGAAAAATATTTAATAAAATTATTAAAAATATCGCAAATATTGCGCCACAGTGCAAATATGGGCATTTTTATTGGGCATTGAATGTGTTAAGAGGTAAGCACCGTTCTGAATGTAGAAGTGACTCTGTCAATATGTAGCGTTTTCACGCCTAAGCAGTGGCGTTTGGCGTGGAGACAGACTATATTCTAAGGATGGACTTATGGTTATAATGTGCACATAAAAACTAAGTTAATCAAATAAGAAGGACATATGCAAAGGTCGGCTTATCCCCAGCAAGAGATCTCTTCCAGCCACCCAACAATTAACGACATAGTTACTTTTAATCCCGCAAAAACATAGTTAAAAATATAAGTTAAGTAAAAACATAGTTAAGTTAAACATAGTTAAGTTTAGCTTAAATAAATAAAAACAATTTACATCATAACGAAACTTTAATGGTTCCATTGAAAAGTGAATTGATTATTATTAATTACTAACTGGTCCTGCAAACGTTCTTTTCCCATAAAATTTCAATATTTTCAAGAGTTCACATAGGGGTATATAAAATAGCGTAAGACTTATTCTCAGAGCAAGCAAATTTACACAAAAAGTCGTTTCGAAAGAGTTCCATAAGTTTCACTATGGCTCGAGATTTTATATATTAGACTAGTTAACCCGGTCTTGTAATTTTCTTATTTCGATTTGTTCTTGAGTATCTTACTAGTCTTATACACTACTTACTTGTGGAATCGCTTCTGTGTAGGGCCTGTGGGGAGCACACCGAACAAATGGAACACATCCTATGTAACTGTGATGCTCTTGGCAGGAAAAGAAAGGGTCTCTTTGGACTGGGCTATCCCAGTCCTGAAGATGTAAGGCTGCTGTCTCCGGGTGTACTTAGTAAGTACATGGAGGTATTCCAGGACAGCGGACATTAGGATTGGGGAAGCACAAAAGATCCCATTGCTGTAGGAATAATCCTGGCCCTACATCAAGAATAAATAAATAAATCTTACTATTCTTAGTTTTTATTCATTGATACAGAAACTATTATAAAAATGCTGCAGTTAAAATTAAATAATTATAACACAGCAACATGCGTCCGTACATAATTATATAACATTTCAAATTACTGCCTTGTGGTCGTTATATGTTATAATTATATACCTAATGATTTAGAGGCTATACATCCTCATCTTTGAGTTAATTTTACAAAAGATACATTATATTTAACACAACGTAATCAAGAAAATTACAAAAATATAAATTATCCTTTCTTAGCTTAGCCTTAGGGTCATTAAATAAGCTAAATCGATAGATAGAATATTCTTTATACCTTTAGCTATATATAAGGAATAAGATAATTAATGGTGTACATAAATAATCTTCTTTTTTATGTACATAAAAATATATAGCTTCGTTGAAACTCTCATCTCGATTAAACTCGAAAATGGTTTGAGCATTTTGAATAAAAAGAAATTTAAACAAAACACTAAAAAATAGTTTTAATGAAAAAAATAAAATTTTTAAATTTTGTACGGGAAGCTATTCAGAACCGTTATTTCTTCCATCTCTTATTCTAAAAATTTTTGTTAGATGGCGGTAGTGGTGAATAAATCTGAGTACAAAAAAATCATCCATAAATATATTCCTTATCAGAGAATTTTCCAAAATTACTTTATCCATTGTACCCTTGTTGTAATTTTCAAACGTATCAAGGGATTTAATCTGAGTTGCGTTTAGCCGAATTATGTGTATATAATTTAAGTGACACCTAACAACACGATCGAAACGATTCAATCCGATTGAAAGTAGGACTCTGGTATAGTTTTTATTTAACATTACCCAAATTTGTTACTATTCATATTCTATTAAAAATTGAAAGACAGAAAAATAACCTTCAAAAGATTATTTTTTGATATGAGCACGACAGGCTATTAATTTACGAAGACCTTGACATCCGGACATAAGGATCAGAATCGTGCAAAGAATGAGCTCACGCATTTCACCATATACTTACATTACGTAGGGGATATTGAAATAATATTTGAAAACAACCACCTTAACTCGTAGGTCAATGAACTCTCGTGGGGCTACTAAGAAAGATAAGAATATACGGGAGAAATGAGATGAGAGAGAGAGATAGATGTTAGTGCCTAATATAAACCATTAAAGCATCAAAAGATTTTATACTGTATGTTTTGAATGTAAACAATGCGGTCCATCCTGTAAGTGTACGCTAACATACGACTTGAAAAAGAGTTTGTAAGTCTAACCTCTTGTTTGAGATGAGCCATTGCAACGTCCTCTTTCAAATAACTGGTACAGATGACGTTTTATGTGACGAGTAATGGGACTAAATGAAGTGTAGCTAATCTGGCTGTCTCTCTCAACTTATAGGTTATCTAAGGAGATTTAGTGCGACAAGAAATGTGTGTGCGTTTTACATTTTGCTGTAATGTTAGGAACAAATGTGCTGCCTATTGTATTTTCTACTCAACACTACCGCCATGTAAACTACACCGTACAGCGCCATCTCTCGACACAAATGGGAACTATTTTTACATTTCACCGCTCAATTTTACAGCCCTTACTCTTTTTCTTTACATAGAAACTAGATAAATTTCAAACTAAATAATTTGGTTTTTAATTCAAAATAGGAAATGTGTTTGTCTTTATAAATTCGTTTATTTATAAAATCGCGGAATATATCAGATGAATATAACAGATGACAGAAGTATCGGTACCCTTAGTGTGAGTTGCAATTGAATGGAAACGTCTCGTGTTTGTCGTCAGCTGTCAAATTATATGCAAACGACAGCAGCGGCTCTGTCGTACCCTCAGGTTTGTCGCTCCCTCATGGCTCGAGGACCCTGAAGACTCTAAGAGACAGCGGCGCCCCAGGAGGTGATGCCTGTCGATTAGAACTCCTCCAGAGGCGAGTCGCCCCTTAAGGACTCTCCAAGGTTCACGCCTCCTTAAAACCCCGGTAACGCTGTAAAGGCCATCTGCGGCCAACAGTATTAGTCAGTCCAAAAAAAAAGCTCTGTCGTGAAATATTGGAACCGACTTTTTATATTTACGATTTACAGCTCAAAGCAACTACGATCGAAACGTCTAAATACGATTGAAACTCACACTAGAGATATTAAGGTCCTTCTTAAAATAACTAAGCACGCCAACGGAGTAACATATTTTCACAGGTTTTCAGCAATTTACTTATAAACGTTCGTTTTTGTATTTGGCTTTTCAGAGTAAACCCTGCCTTTTCAGTACCATGAATACGTTTCTCAATAGATATAAATTTATATACATCAATCTGTTTTGGGGCATACCCCTTGAAACCAAAGACGTCAATAACTACAATTAGCACAATTAGCACAAAATATTGTAGTAGTTGAAATATAGTGACATTGTGGTGGTAACTGAAACACAAATTTGCGTGATAACCGAGGCCAAACTATAGCAGTAGAACAAACATTAACAAGCAATGCTTCTTTACTGCTTCATCTTTATTATATCATACCTTTAAACGCAGCAATGAACAAATAATAAGGCGTATAGCATCACAAGGGTATAAGGCACTGGGTGTGTATTTTTTTTAAAACAAAATCGATCTAAGCATATCGAAAAAATTGCATCCGCCTTCAACAAACACGTCATGAAAATTACACAACAGCATTTTTTCGGCATAATGCCAACGCCCTAAACCACAATAAAAAAATTAAGAAAAAATAGGCAACATTTACACGTCGTTAAGGAAAAAATACATAGTAGATTAAAAAAGTTACTAATGGCTGTAATTATTTAATCCAAAGTGTTTCTAACAAAGCGATTGTGAGAATTCGTGTGTTGTTGGAATTATTATAATAGTAGCAGAAACATTTAATTCTTAATGAGATTGCTATCGGTCTTCATCTCTGGTAGTCTAGTGGCTGTCACCACCTACTTTAGAACTGGAGGTTCGGGATTAAATATCCAGTGGGTTTGGATGGTAGTAGGGCGTTATCTAAGTTTTCCTGTCTACCGCCATAACAATAGTGGTAACAGCATTGATGTGTTTCGGCAGTGGAGGATAGATAGCCAGTTCCTTTGTGGTGGAGGTATCAGGGAGTAGCTTGCTTCCATCTTCGACTTTATCTTCATTTGCCATCGGGTGAGGTGAAGGTCGAGAACGAACCCGTTTTTCGGTGCTATCTGCTTATACACTTCCTGTGTCCGGAATATAACTCCCATAAGCCAAATGTCTCTGATCTAGATGAGACTGGTAATCTTCTGGATCTAGCCATACCCTGGCTAGACTGTGACTTAAGATATATCCATAGCGCGTTGCACTTAAGGTCTCGTTCAATTTGTCTTTTCAAACTCATTACAGATCAATACACAATCTACGATACTGTGGTCTTGGAAATAAGTCACTTTTGAAACCCAACGCTTCCTTGATGAGTTCTCTTAAAGCAAATGAAGTCATGATTTTAGCTAAATACTATTTATTAGCTTATGGTTTGAGGCTTAGCACTTGTTGTAGATCAATTGGTGCTATGGAAGATTCTGAGTGGCGACAATTTGGTTTTAGATATTACTGTACTTTGAGACTAGCAGTAGTATTATTCAACTTACACTGTACTATATACTAAAATATAGCCATCAGTTAAAGAGTCCACCTGTAATAGTTGATTAAAAGATGATGAAATTTAAAATACTGATTTATTATTATTAGTTTTGATATATGATTATGATAAGAGCAGTGCGCGTCCGCCGCGGAAGCTGTACGTTATATTCCAATATACGTGTACTAATATAATGAAGCGAAACTTGATGAAGTTTGCAATGTGCGATTTGTATTACTATAGCATATAACTAACAGATCTAATTCCAATTCATTAGATTTATTGGTTAGTTGCTGACTAATTAGATCACATTTTTTCTTACTCCTCATTTAACTCGTTTGGTTAGGTTAGATTCATTAATAGAACCATTGTATAAGTTGTGAAATATCTTTTGTTTCTTCTATGTCCAAAGTATAGCTCCTATCTTATACTACAAGGTAGGAAACTAGAACTCATGTAACACTTGGCTGTATTTAATTGGGTCAGAGCCAATTTTGCTACGTTCAACTTAGTGACTACAGTGAATCGTGGAAATTCTAGCAATTCGCAGGACGTTATCCTAAATTTTTATTGATTTGAGTAAAATTTACTTTTTGTGTCCGTGACATGAATTCAGATTTGCAAACAAATTGGAGGAAGCAAAACCGGTTCTCAATGACAGTGAAGAAAGCTTATATAACTATTTACATTTATGAGCATACTGAAATAAGACTCCAATTATGTTGTGATAAAGGTATGTTTTGGTTTTCCTCTGGTTTTTACGAGTGATAGATGGTAATAACAATAGAATATCTCATTATTTGTTTAGGAGAGGTTGAGTCTAGTTCGAAAATATCACTGCGCTCAGAAATATATAAATATAAAGTCTTTCATAGCAAATCCTTGATTCGGGCACTTTCGAAAAGTTCAGAATCTGTCGAATATATAATGATAAGTCCCTGAAACTATTAACAAGCTTTGAAAGTGTATGGGATAGCAAACTCAAGATCTAGCTTATTAATGGAAAGAGACATTTAATAGCTGTAATGTGAACCATTTTTTATAAATTTTCTTTATTGGATCAGAATGATTGTTAACCGTTAAAATCAATTGAAGATTGGTAGTTTTACTTTAACGGCTTCGAAAAAGCATAATGAAGATAATATTTAAATCGTGGTGCCACCAAATTATATTTGTTGTTACTAAAACCCGGATCCATTTTTTAAGGACGTAGACAATGCATATTGTTACAATGGATGTGTAATAACCATTAGATTTGGGGAAACCAATAGCTCAAAGAATTATGATATTGATTCAACTTCATACTATTTTGAAAGTAATTACACTGAACTATGTGTATATTAAACTAATGACGTTTTTAAGATAATAAGTAACAGTGGCAGTAAGCATGGTGAAATCAAAACTCCGATTGTATCGGGATCACTAGCAGCGAAAGTGTTCAGGACGCAAACAATCATAAAAACATGAACAGCGAGCACAGCATACAATAAAATAAATAATGATGCAAGAATTAATGATAATGATGATTGAGAGCAACTAAATATAAACATTTATTTTGCTAATGAATTCTAAGTTAAGATCAATATTTTGTGTATTGCTGGTAGAATTAGAAAATTTGATGACGTGTATCTCGTGATATTGACAACAGCTCTTGCAGGATACATCTCAGTAGCTACCATTGTAAAGGATCGCGAATCTCTTCGCTAACAAATTATACAGCCATGGACGTTTCGCCGACTTACATCCAAAGACCATTCTACAAACATGAGACAACATTTTCGGACTCTGCTCGGACATAAAAAAATAACTAAGAACCTATCAGTATTGCAATTATTACCATTGAAATATTTCAAGTGGTATTTGTAGAATTGACTCTAAAATTGTCGGCAAAACATTTCTATAAATCTTCGGCGACGAAGCGCATCACACCGCTGTAAAGAGATAGAAAGCTAGCTCCTGCCAATTACAGGAGTCTACCTTTTGTAAGAAGAATTAGGAAATATACACATATATCATATTATGGTACCTCTTGTAAATGACCCAGGTATACCGCATCTTTTCTGTTGACACAGTTGACTATTTTTTAGTGTGAAAGTAACGGTAGCCAGTGCAATTACAGGGCGTGGGAGGTATTAACATCTCTTATCTCCAAAATGTCATACACATGTCAATAAGGAGCTCTTTGGCGCAGCGCTCAGGTTTAGTTTACTCTCGCTATGGTCGGTCCCTAGATAGTATGATTATAATTTTTGTTATCTATATTGTACACTTGTTAGACCATTGGCTTACTTCATATGCATAGTTAAGTAAACATATTAATTTTTTGGGCATTCTAAACTTACAGACAACTTATCGAAAAACTGAAATTGATGTTTCTTACCTACGACACTATGGGATAACAACATTGAACAAAGCAATTGTAAACTGGCACCTATGCAAGGATCAAATAAGGTTAAATTAGCGCTTGCCACTTCATCCGCATATTCCCCTAATAAAAAGTAACGTATAATTAATTCTTGTGCTATATTTAATTCAAGGTCCAGCCGTTTTTACTTTTAAGTTTATATTACAAACATTAGATCAATAACTTCTTCAATTCTTTCAAGGTTCTAATCGAAGGACCATCCATCTGTCAAATGAAATGTTACGTAGTGTCTGTAGAGCTTAAATCTTATTTAGTTTTAGTTAAAAATTTGTTTTCTTTGTTCCAGGTCTATTCGTGTTGTTGATGCTCGGTTTCTTCGCTTTGGGAGCAGCGTGTTTTATTTTGTTTTTACATCCATACGACTTTCTATTTAGACAGGTAAGAGTGGCATAGTTCTCTGATTTCTTCTGATATAAATAACTCCTATAAAAACAGTAATGAACACGCCATTTTTATTAAAACAACAAGTTACTTCTATATGTTGTGAGATACAAATAGTAAAAAGTCCCGTTACGTCCCCCTTAAAGCGGGGATTCCCAAAGTGGTCGATATTCCAGTTTATTAATTTATAATTCTTCTGTAGCATTAGGAAAAAATAGAAAAAGTATTTTTAAAGTTATTTGGATATGGGCGTCTGATCTGATCTGAAATGATAGTTTGGATCTAAGTTATATTCCCTGGAAATGTTTGAACACTAAAATATATACAGGGTGGAGACAACAATATGACATATAATTACAAAACTGGCTGTATTAGTTGTTAGAAATGTTCTGTGATAGTTCTCGTTACTACAATTAATCATCGTATTCCCTATACTGTATAATTGAGTATATACTCTAAAACATTGGCAGTAATACTTAAGGGGGTAATTAGACAATTAAACAGAACATATTTTTCTATGGGACCAACATATCAATCGCGAACATAACATATGTATGGAACAGCTGATTTTTTCACGGTTTTAGTTTTGGTTCTATAAAGAAAGTTGTTTGGTTTGATGCCCAATTCACCCCCTTAAGTATTGCTACTGGTTTTTGTACACCCTGTATAAGATCTTCAGTCAGGTGAATATCCTACATCTTAATCCTAACTTGACTTTCAAAGTTGTTATAGAAAGTGAACCTCGTTATAATAATTTTCCTAGTATTAATTATAATGTTTTCCTATTACACCGCAACCAACAGGATGGTCAAGATATGTTTTCAATTAAAAACTATGTAATATTTAATTCTTTTTGTCAAACCATGTGCAGTCACTGAAGTGAAGTTAGTATGACGTCACGATTAGGTGACAACTCCATTCAATTTTTATTATGTCGATATGCTCACGCGCATTTTAAATTTCGTTTACAGAAAATCATTTTGCAAGATGGTGGTGAAATTTTTGAAATGTGGCGGAAACCGGAAGTGGATTTATATTGTAGGGTTTACATATTCAATATAACAAACGCAGAAGACTACATGTCTGGTAAAGACGATAAGATTAAGCTGAAGGAGGTTGGTCCGTATGTTTATAAGTGAGTATATATGTCGTATATTTTAAAAATAATTAATATGATATCTATATTTATCTGCTACATTAATATATATTAGTGAGTACATATTATATTAAAATTATATATACAAGGACTTATATATACTTGTGGGCGTAATAGTTCAAGCAGAATGGTCTCGATTACAAAAACAAAGCAACTTTCGCCATGGTTGGTCGCTGGATGGCTTGCTTAAATCACGCACAAGTTTGTAAGGTTGCGAGTAATTCATGGTTCACCTCACCTCAATTAACCCTTCCTAGGTTCAAACCACTTAGGTTCAAAGCCTTTTTTAATTTCATGATGACGGTACTTGTTGAGCCGACTGTTTATTTACGATACTAGAGACAATAAATATTAAATTACACATCTAAACATGATCCATTATACATTTAAACGTGTTTAATAACGTTAAACCTTCTTTATTCTACGTTTAAACGTTTCTCATCTTCCTCGCAGTTTAGTAGCCCTCTTACTGGCTTACTAATTTAATGACTTTGTTTTCAGGGAAGCATTGGAACATGAAATTAAATCTTTCAACGATAACGGTACTTTAACAGCCGAGCCAAAGCACCCTCTGACCTGGGTAGAAGAATTGTCAGAAGGAAATAAAGAAGATGACATCCTGTATCTCCCTCATATAGCTTTGTTGGTGAGTTACAGCCCGCTTTCTACCAGTCCCGTTAGTCGCGTGTGGTTTGTATTATACCACCCTGAAGATGAATTCTTAATAATATTTTTATTCTAATCATTAGCAGTGATTTAAAGAAAACAGTATGATTGAATGAGGTCTATGTGACCCTTGTAGGTTTTTCCGTACATCGTCCTAAATGTAAGGTAGCTCATTATTTAATGCAAGAACATTTTATTGGACAAAGTGAACGTAGGTATGTCATTCGCAAATTCTGCAGTAAACTCGTCCTACTCTTGAAGTCGATAACAGCAATAATAATAAACAAAAGCTAAATAAAATTATATTTTATATAAAAAGTTACATTCAATGAAAGCTTTGCTTTTTTACGATATATTAAAATGTTATTAAACTTTGAAGCAAGAAATGATATTATAAAATAATTAATTAATTTAGTTATTGTTAGTAAAATTGTCGCTAAATTATAGCTTGTATTGAATAACTAAGATAAGTGTTAAGCTACTGAAAATTGATTGCGCGTCAAGCTAATGAGTCATAGTTTAATTTCTGAGCTAAGAACATAATTACTTATTATAAGAGTCGCATTAGTATCTTGAAATTTTCTTTTTATTTACCTGTACAACGTTATCAGTCTGAAAATACGCATATAAGTATTTTCATTAATATCACCGATCCTGATTTATAACACCGAGTTAACAAGCTTAATTTAAACTGAGTCGTAATGATATGATCTAAATCTAAACTCAGTCTAACATCATAAGAATACGCATCGTCATTTTTATAAGAAACAAACGAAATTAATCTGTAAAGCAATAAAAATTTAATAGAATTTCACCAAGTTCTATAAAATACACCATCCGTGGCGACAAGCAGCCGCGTCTTTGTCAACTGACAAATACCGATCTTTAAAAGTCGACGTACATAAATTGTTAAATAAATAAAATAATATATAATAATAACTAGCAAGCAGTCTTGCAAAATTCAATCTAAACTACAATGCACGTTGCATTGTATTTTAAATTTCCCAATTAAATTGTTATTAACAACTGTAATTGTTACTTAAAACAGACTTTATATTATCATCATACAGGCTATTTTTCCTAAGCAACTATCATTATATCTGATGTATATTATTCTAGTAAATTACGTAGCGTAACTGCGTTACCAATAATGCTGAATCATTACGAGTATAATTTAAGAAGCGCTATAGTCAATGATTGCATCAATTTGGTTGTGCTGTTCAATACCAATTTAGTTCAGATGAGAGGAATCTAGAGAAAATACTAAAGAACTTTTTCTTAAACTACATAGTTCAGTGCTCTTTCATTTTACTCTAAATGGAAAAGGACAGATAACGGTGACGTCACAAGAAAATTTATTAGAATAGATTTTGTACTTGCCAATGATTAACATAAAGAGGGTCCTTGTTATGATTACAGAATTTGTAATATTCGCCATCGATTAATAATGGCGAATACTTAGCTCAATAAATTGTACGAATTCATTGGTGGCGATTCTGCTGGCATTCACTTAAACTAAAATTATTTTGAGGAAATTTAATTAAGTTGGCACTTAGTTACATACTCTTTTGCTTTTACTTATTTTAATCGGCATATTTTATTATACGCATTAAAATCAAGCAAATTGGCTTAAATCTAGCCTTTCGGATACGTCAAATGATGTCAATATTTGTCGGTCTTTTTCTGGTCGGATTGTCGATACTGTTCTAATGAACAGTATCGAGGCAATATTAAACTTATTTCGCTATTAGCAGGCTGATGTTAAACTTAAAGACAAATAAATCTATATGCTTAACTAACTGGTGTCTTGACCTAAAAACTTTAACATGTAAAGTGCTTATTGGCCCTGATTCTGCTGCGCAAAGACTAAAATTGAATTTAAGTACGTGCTTCTCTTTCTCCACTATCTAAGCAAAAACGTCAGATGGTGGCACGACATTTGTCGACTTTGAAATGATAATATTGATACAAAAATATTTGATGAACCTTTGGTCGAGTGGTCTGTCTGTACCGCTGTCTACTCACACAGAGGCGTGTCGAGTTTGAGAGCTGTGTTTGTACTTAAATTTAGTATATTTCTGATATTTATATTACCATTTATATTTCTGATGATGATGCTGCTTAATTTGGGCTTTAACGTATGAATATGACTAATGCGTATAAACGTGAATAATCTCAAATAAAGTAACATATAGTAATATAAGTTTAATAAAATGTTATATTACTTACACTTTCACCTATTATTAGTATTCTAGATAACGGCTAAATATAGATAGTAATATGTGCATAAATATCAGAAATATACCAAATAAACATACAAATCTATCTATAAATATCTATCTAATCGTCAACAAATGTCTTCCCTTACGTGGATTACAACCCTGACCTCTGGGTAAGTAGATACCATCACTGCACGCTTAACCAAATTGCTGTCAAATAACTAAATTAAAAGAGAGGCACATAATTTAGTTTTAGAGAATGCCAACAGAATCAACACCATTATATATATGTTTAGACAGGTTTGGTGATGAAATAATGCATTTACAACTTAGGTCCTCAGTTCTCAGCTTAAGCTGTGTCGAAATTATTATTGAAGTCATGAGATTCTGACAAGAGCTAACTTTAAATGAAATAAACAAAATTAAGTATGTTATTGTTATATTTCATTGAACGGCGATTTCAACAGTAAACCAATTAAGAATGTAAATTGTTAGTAGTTGTTGTTGTTATTGTTGTTGTTGATTTGTGTTGTTTTCATTTTTAATATACATACACTAAGGTATATTAATTTAACGATATTTTCCACTACACTTTTGTTAGCTTTGTGTCAATGATAAAAAAAGCATGTTACTCACTCTATCGGTGTTGTGATCAAATTGTGAGTTTTTAGTGTTTTTTTATCATTTTAAAATCTTCACTGTGATTGTTTCTCAACGAAATGTATTAGTTATAATTGGAAACTTTTTGACATGCTGTTAAGTTTTATTGTGTTATAGTATACATATGTATTGCTGTACGTTTCCCTAACATAAATTGGTTTAAAATCACCTTTTTTGGGCCTGCATCATAACTTGGATAATTATAATAAACTGGCGTAGCTCCTTGACCACACTTTATATTAGTATGTATTCACCTTCAACTTTTATAATAATTGACTTTTATTATTATTCTTTACAGAGCATAGGTCATGTCGTGTCCCAGAAGGACATGGTGACCCGTTTCGGTCTAAACAACCTCATCAGATTAATGGGCAGCAAGCCGTTGTTGAAGATGACAGCTAAGGAGTTCATGATGGGCCACCAGTCAGAGCTAATGACTCTGGGGAACACGTTCATGCCTGGATGGATCTACTTCGACAAGCTTGGGCTTATTGATAGGGTAAGTCTTCTCTTTTGGTGATCTTCTGCATAGAGGTTCTGCAATCACATCATCACTGAATTTATTTCAAAAATCAAACGTAAACACTATCATGACAGCCTATGTACGACCAACAGCTAGGCACAGCATCGGGGGTATAGTTTAATACCACAACGACTTAATGCAAGTTGCTGAGTACAGACGATTGTCTTAACAAACGGTACCAACGCTTAACGTGACTTCCAAAGCTCCAGCTAGATAAGCAATTTTAATTGAACCATTCGGAACTGTATTGGAAATGGCTATGTTTTCGTGATCAAAACCAGATTTCTCGGACCACTACGCCCGTGATTTACGCCCGTGAGCCCGTGACCATGAATTCGCATGTAAATGGCTTACTTGCAAATTCATTGCTGCCTTCGTGGTATAAAAATGGCCACTAGAGAAGTCAATACTTAAGGACAGCTAAATATGAACATAGTGCCTTAGCTGCCACCATCTGGATGTCCCTTGAGATACTTTCCCACTCATCAAGGATCACAGAATTCCAAAGAAAGTAACTACACCAATGCCTTCTTCATCATTATTAATGAGACCACTGACAGAAATCACTCATTTGCTGTTCTGATTCATTCAATACCTACCTTATTTCATTTGCTAACACTACTAGGTATATATTGCATCATTGATTATTCAAATTGCCGGAAATTGTGACTTTATTTTAAACTTTGGTTCGTCGTAATAAAACCCATAGACACTAGGCAATATTCCTAGTGCCTAAGGCTTTTTTTTAGGAACACTGGAATGGAATCCAGCGTTAATTTCTTCCATCACAGCTATAATAGTTATAAACACAGGTTTATTAAACATGCCTTTAAATTCCAGATGTACGACTTCACAGGAGATTACGAAACCATATACACTGGCGAAACTGACGTCAACAAGGCTGGCTTGATTGATACGTACAAGGGGTCTACTGATCTCCCTCATTGGGAAGGGAAGCATTGCTCTAACATTCAGAACGCTTCAGATGGTACTAAATTTAAGAGCGGACTAGAGAAAGATGAATCTATCCTCTTCTACAGGAAGAGCTTATGTCGGGCTGCCCCATTGGTGAGTATATTTAATTATTTATATTATTTACGTTTATCCCAAAACCTTTTCCCTAAATATAGCATCATTGTCACACCACAAACACAAAAAAGACTTGAATTTTTAATGGTCAATTCTCTCCATTGTATAATGCAGCCTTTATAATTCCCACTAGTTGACGTAGTCTTCCTTGGTGGGATGAAAACTGTCCCAGCTTGCCCGGCTGGTGGTTGACAATAGTTGTAATTGTGATCGACAGTCATATGTCTTGATATCTTGCCAAACATGAAGGAGCTCTACATCAACCGTTACAAAATCTTATGTTGTATAATGAAAAAATAGTTGAATGTCTATCTGATTTTCGACGATGGTCTGAGTTTGTGGATTATACTAAGATACTAGATCTTATATTGTACTAAGCTTTATTTGGTTCGATTCATCTTTAAGTCCGGTATATTAAAGCAAATAGCCCTTATCACTTGAGGAGATCGTGCTTGTAAAAAAATTAAGGTCTAAAATTCTAGCAGGTGCTGTAATCAAACAAGCTATAGGCGTTAATGACAATATCTTGGCTTTGATTTTGATTTTCTTTTCTAACTAACATAAATCTAACTTCCATATTGTTTCTTTTATTCAGGTGCCAGTAGAGGAAGGTGAAAGAAGTGGACTTAAAGCTTACAAATACATTTTCTCTGAACATATGATGGATAATGGAAAATACGTTGAAGAAAACAAATGTTTTTGTCGAAATAGTAAGTGGTTTAACGTCATTTTTATGTGATCATGGCAAACATGCTTTTGGTATAGTAAAAGACAACAGCAATAAAATTATTTTGTCCACTAGTGTTATGATAATACCCAAATGACTATCCCAAATATAGTGTATTTGCAACTACAAGCACAAAAGCACTTTCTAATTAATACTTTAAAAGATATCTTGAAGTATAGCGGTCTTTTAGCAGTCAAATCCCAATGGAAGGCACCAGATCAAGTTCAAGTGGCAATGTTATTAAGTAAATATGATATATGCTCACCAATTATCCAAATCAAAAAGAAACGTTGATCGCACAGTGACACCTATTATTTCTATTTCAGAACATTGTCTACCAGCGGGCCTGATAGATGTGACTGATTGTTACTACGGGTTCCCAATTGCCTTATCCTATCCTCACTTCTACAAAGCAGACGAAGCTATCTTCAATAAGATAGAGGGACTGAATCCTGATGAAGAAAAGCATGGATCTAGGTAATATCTTAAAACCAAGTGCCTCATTAAGATCACACGTATAGCATCCCTGTTTTATTTACCTTCTTATATGCAGTTTTTGATAGCTTGGAACATCATGAACATCCTTTATAATTCTCACTACTGAAAACAGGACTTGCTATATGGAATAAATACATCAGAAGTATTGGGGATAAAACTACCACGCGAATGTGGGTTTGTGATAGAAAACGATTGTTAACGAGACCTGCGGCTTAATGTGCCTTCCAATGCATGGATAAGTTCGAACTAACATATTTTCATTGATTCATCAAGGGAAAAGTTGCTTTTTTAAACCAGCGCAATCGAATCACTACAGTCGCGACCTCCTCTTTAAAATAGCATAGTACATATATGGCTTGTACCTCATTATTTAACTCAATCTCTCCTTCAGATTCTGGATCCAGCCTGAGTCAGGTCTTCCATTGGACGTCAGCTCTAAGTTCCAGATCAATATGGCCTTGACAGACTTGTCCAACATCCAGAATGCAGAAAAATTTTCCAACATGTACTTGCCTCTACTTTGGTTTGATATCGTAAGTGTTTAATGTCTATGAACTGTTGTAAAGGGGATCTTTAAAAGATCTTAAGATGATTCAGCTCATTAATAACTTTTACTTGCATATGTACAGTCTAAAAAGGATTATCTTTACATCCAATATCATAAGCGAACTTATTCTAATATTGTTGTACAAATAATTATTATTTATCCCGGTATAACAACTTTTTGAATTATTTTTGAAGCTTTGTTAAGCATAAAATAATTCACAACCTTACTTAGTTTTTGGATTTTATGAAAATGTGAAGTAAATCTAGGATATTTATAAGTTCTCTTCACAATAATGCTCTAAGCAATGCCTAGTCACAACGCCAGTCATTCTAATTTCTTCTCTTCGTAGTTGTTACTAAACAGACCTTACTTTTCTATTAAACTTCCCTGAAATAATATCAATCGATATTTAAATAATCTTTGTCTTATGATTAAGCATAATTAGGAGACATTATCTATTTCTCGTCATTTTAAACCATTTTTTCTTGTTTTCACAGAGAATGTACCAACTTACGCCATCATTGGAGCAGCGCTTCAAGCTGTATCTAAACATCCTGCCTGCTGTCGAACAAACAGCTATGTACATCCTATTTCTTACTGGTTCCATCTTAATTTTACTCACAGTTTATATCCTTGCTTTCAAAATCATGTTCAAAACATTTGACCAGAAGAAGCATAGAAACATCGTCATTGGAACTGATGTTTGGGCAGAGAGAGAATGCAAGAGGAGGAGCAAAGACAACGTATACGTCGCCTGCGAAATACCTCTTAACGAAACAGAGTCTGATTCGGATGAACAGTTTGAAACGGAAAGGCGGCCATCTCTACTTAAAATACATAGTGATAGGATAAAAGAATTAAGTCATAAACTTCACGATTCAGTAGGCAGTGTTAGAGATTTAGTTAGAGAAGAATATTGTAATGTTAAAAGTAGATTTACAGATAGGAAAGATTCATTGATCAAAGTGGATGAGTCAAACTTTAATGATGCGTACAAAAGCGATTCTGGTGAAGAAGATGAGAGAGAACACGGTTATGCCAGAGTGGGACAGACAGATAGTGAGGATGAATGTAAGTATTTGGAAGTAATAGACGATGGTAGTGAGTTTGATAGAGCAATAAAATACGATAGTACTGAAAGATCTAAAAAGTTAAGAGAGTTAGATTAACACTTAAATTTTATTGTTTAGGAGCTCAAATTGATTAGATTTTAACTTTTAAAGTAACAAAGATGACCACTGGCAATTTGTTAATCATTTAACGGTAATTAACAAATTATTTTTATTAGTGGATATGCAGGATTCTGGATTTTTTATGTTACAATGAACTACAACTCTTGTTCATTTTCTCCGTCTATTTAGAAGTAAGTTAACTTTATTATTAATACGATAATTTAGACAGAAGCAAAAAAAATTTAGGGATTTCACTGCTAGTCAACTATTCAATATAGAATCATTAAATGGCAGTGCAGATATTAAAACATACTTATTATTGTCCATAAATATTGCGTGTTTATTATTTATAATTATTTTTTTCTATTTGGTTTCGACAAATTTGTCGGAATCCGAACTTTTATTGTTAAACGGCTCAAAGTACTTAAATTAATTATCTTTTTTATTCCTTATATCATTAAAATCAGTTCAAGGGATTCAGTATTGCTTAATATATTTAATTTTTATATATTTACTACAACAAGAACCTAGCAGATAATACAAGGAACTTAAACTACTCGTAGCTGAGCGGCAGTAAAAGCTTCGAGGGTCATTTGATTCTCGTCTATAAAGATAAAATTTCACATTATGATATTGTGACTAGGTCACTAGGGCTTCGCTAAGCTCTTTTTGTATATGAAGCAAGAAGTTTCTTGATAGAATACGAAAGTACTTAGATAATATGCAGACCTTAACAGGTTTCAGATACCGCCATTTTTGATTTGGTCAATATGGTCCACTGATCAAAAAAATCGCGCGATAACCATTTTCGTTCCCCTTACACACCACCCAGATAGGATCAACATTTGTTTTCTGCGCATGCACATTCAAAAGTATTCAAATATTTGCCATCTTTTAGGAGATATGTTCTGATTTTTAAATGCTATCTCATAATTATAACTGCCTTTATTTATTTAAATATATATTTCATATTATGGACTGATTCATATACTTGCTCAATTTTAGCATTAGTTGTAAATAATTGCCCTGTTTTATTTCGAAACGTCATCCTTTGGAGAGAAATTAATAAAAATATGAATTCCAACTATTGAATTTAAATTAATATGTTTATGTATAGAACAAATTTGATGCGGATCAACCGTGAGTTAAATTTTGTTTCGAATCTTTCAAATCAAAAAAGGTTTTATTTGAACCCAATAGATGGCGTTGTCTGTATATACTGGCTACTTTTTAAATTGCTAAGAATTATTTTAGAATAGTTATCGCTACTGTATCTTATCAAAAGATGGCGTAGTACGCTGAAGTATCAAATACTGAAATCCGATTGGTCGTAACAGATGGCGCGATAAAATAGAGGTTTTGGTTTTGACTAATATCACATTTGATAATACGTATTCTTATATGAAGTAAACTTTTTTAAGAAATCTAAAGACAGATTCATTCTAATCGCGATTACTATAATGATTATTTTAAATGGTAAAATTGTCCATTTATTATTATCGATGCTGATTTTAACAATCCTCAAAATATAACGGCCGAGCTTGGCAGAAATGTCAGAAGTATGGCACGTAGTAATTTGACAATCAAAGTACAACAAAGAGGTTGGCTTTTAAGACAATTTGAAAAAATCGCGGCTTCCACTGTAGCGTACCCTGATAAAATACCGTACTAAAAACATCGCAGACAAAACGCCGTACGAACAAACGCATCAATAGAAAACGGCGCAGAGATAACGTCGTAAATAAAAATGTCGCATAATTTTAGAAGGCCCTCCTATATCATATTTCCGTTAGTCTAAAAACATGTTAAATTAATAAATTTTAATAAGTAGAAAAACCCTCTAACTCGGATTGTGAATCAATGTCAACTAACTTGACATTTCTAGGTCTCAAAACAGAAACTTAAACACTTAATCATTCTATCGTTATCATAGTGCAGTTCAATGAAAGCGAGGCGGAAAATTAAATATCCATTTTCGAGTATTCCGCCAGAATCGATATCGTTGTGAAATAGACAAAATGAATTGTAATACACGAATTTTAATTAATTGTTTTACTTACCAGTGCTTTTCAAGAAAAATAGGTACATTGATAGAAACAAAAAAAAAGATACAACATGTAACGGCAAAACTACCCCTCTTTAAAAAATTCCGTCTTGTACCCCTGGTGTAAACTTCAATCTAAGCGAAACGTTTCAATTGTCAACGAAGACAACATAGATGTGCTTGTGCATATAAATTGTAATTAAACACTTAACCACCTCTGTGGTATAGTAGCTGAGACCACACCAGGTCTGGAGGTCAAGGGTTCACTTTCCAATGGGACCAGTTCCATTTTAAGCTAGATTTTGTAGTTGATAAGGCTTTTTCTATGTCCTCCTGGCCTAAGTCTGCCACCATAACAATGTTGTTGCTCTGGTCCTGTGTGGTTGAAGAATCTGGGTGTAGTTCTCACCATCAAGTTAGATGAATGCCAAGAGCTCCTCCGTTAAAAATTAAAAGAAATGCCTTCTTATTCGTAAAACTAATGGACAAAGCACTCGAGCAGAGAAATAGCCACTTAGTTTACTCCACGCGAAGGTCTATTAATAAAGAATTTTTAATCCAATCTTGATAGAGTTATGCGTGGACGCGTGCGAGTGAGAGAGAAAGCGTTGAGTAGACCAGACTCGAGCCCTAGCGAATGGAATCAACATAGTCGTCTCGCTTACACTCGAGAGTCTAGTGACTTATATATCTGTTACAAGGCAACTACATAGCATGTGTCCTAATATGAAAATATTGATATGTGCGTGCTTGTGTGTTTGTAGAGTTTGTAGTGCACACACGCCCAACTTTCGACGATGAAACTTTTAGTTGTATCGTATTTTTCCTTTTTTGTTTATGTCAACTCACAATGCTTACTTTTTTTTGTTACTTTTTAAATGCGTTCCTTAACCTTTTTGCATTTAGTAGGTAATTTATTTTAATCTTATTCTGTAATATAAATATTAAAAAATATTCAAATAACTAGGTTTTGTCATTCAAAAGTTGTAATAATAGAAGTATTTTGATTCAATAGCCTATTGGAAATATTGTAATTGAATTTTAGGCTTTAGTTGTGGTTTGTGTTGAAAGGTAATTCAGATCAACACGGAGAGTCGTATGTACGTCGAATAGAGTCGTATTTAAGCACAGTGAATAAAATTGTTATTTGTAGCACAGATAATAACTGTTTCGACCAGTTTATAACGGTTCTGTGGTCATACGTGACCACTAAATAAGTTTAGCTACACGTAATCACATCTGAAAAGTTGTTCAATGTTTCCATATATGTTAATATTAACTCTATTTTAGTAGCAATAAGTAAATATAAACATATGTTTACGATATTAATTGTACATATATTTTGAGACGTGACTTTACTTTCAATTTATTTTGCGCTCTAGAAAATTATGATTAGGAAATGATGATGTTACAGCGGTCATAAGTGGGTTAACTCTTTATTATCATGTCACACTAACTATAGTGTTGACTAGTATTCTTGCAACAATAACTACGTGTTTATTATTTGGAATGGCATGGTACCAAAGTGAGTATCTACTTCTTTTACCCTACATTCAATCGTAGTTGCGTTTAGCTGAAAAATCCAAATTTAAAAAGTACTTTTCAATAGTTCTCAAAAGACGCTGCCGTCATTTTTATTTGATTTGACAATTGACGACAAACACGAGCTACACGATTCGATTGTTTACACTAGGGGTATTGAGAGCAACTGTATAATCGCTAACATCTGCAAATGTGTATCGATAGAAGGCGAAAATCGATTGTGTGTTGCACCCGCTTGGGTATTAGTTATGACCTTTACAATCTGGTCGAAATGTCGACCACAAATGAAATGTACTAAAATTCAATTTATAAATACAACCACATATTTTTATAGTATGATTGTAATTATTAATTACAATCAAACTATAAAATTAACATTACTTTGTAATAGTTAATGCTGATATTCCTATAAATACCTCCAATGTTCTGTAATGTATAATCATATTAAATATATAGATAGTATGTTCAATTCGGAAAACATAAGTACATACATAACATTTCCCTGGAAAAGGCGAAATTTTAAAATGTATTCAATAATCTGCGACTCATTGTACCGTTACTTATTTTGTAAAACAATTGAGATTTTTCGGTTGATTTAATATATCGACACATTTAATAATAAGTGGTGGGATTATTTATAAAAAATTACATATATTTGTAAATCAAGATTCTTGCCATGAAAAAATGTTGAGTAATTAATATTTTTTTGTATAAATAATTTATTGTTTAAGACTTACTACGATTATGGCAATATTGATAATGTGATACAGTTAATTTATATCTTAATTATAATTTTATTTTTTCTGGGAAATTAAATTAGTTTGTTTTAAATACAACATACTTAATTTATTTTGAGCCCGAGTCTGAGTTTCTTAAATAAAAACAACATTCAGAACTTTTCCTTCACATAGTTTTATAATCATAGAAGAGGAATAGCTGTCTACAAGACGATGTGTTAAATATAATAAATAATAAAATTTATTGTATAAGTCACAAAAATGGGCAAATATTTAAATTTTTATATCTGTTGTGGGGAAATCTAAAGAGATTATTACTGAATCCCATTTAGACATGGTCTCAAATGGTCATGAACTTTGTCAGTAGACTCGATATTTTAGAAAAATATTGTTATTTATACAGAGTGTAACAAAATGACCAGTCATACTTAAGTGGTGAATTAGATCATCAGACTCAACGATTTTATGGGTCAACATCGAAATCGCAAAACAGCTGTCTTATACATTTGCTGTTTTATTATATATAAAGATTAATCGACCCCCTGATGTTTTTTCGTGATTGCGATATTGTTCACAAAAGTATTACTGTTCTTTCTTTACATTCTATATTATCGATTTTTAACAATGTCTAATTGGGAATATGCCGAGATGGGAAAGCACTCGAAATGTGATAAAATCTAATAAACTTTTTAAATTAGTAATTTATTGGAATAATTACCGTAGTTATTATTGTTAATATTCAATAATAATGAAATGGTACCTATGGTTAAGTATTATATTATTAAGTTGGTACTTGGTCAACTACTTATGTGAAAAAATTTTATTGTAAATAAACAGAAATGTGAATTTTCTTTTTATTTCCGTATTTTTTTTTTCTCCTACTTGAAATATTTATTTACTTAAAGCAGATAATAACCTATTCCCTTCCAATAAGTGATGTAGCTTACTATTTTTAATGTCAAAAAGTAATTTGAAGTTGACAATTTGGGAAGTAATAGTGTAGTTTTGGTGTAGTTAAATACATTTTATCTTTTATGGAAAAAGGATTAAATGGTTCTTTTAAAAAACCAGCATATACATATTTAGAACACATTAAGTGGTAAATCAGGCAATGAATTTAATTTGGAAAATGACGAATTGGGAATTGGGAATGACCAGTTGTGAAAATCATTGTGTACAATAAAATGAGTGTGTACAATAAAATGAGTGTAATAAATAATTTATTTTATTACGCAAGCCATATAAAAACCTTTAATTTTTAATATTAAGCAAAATTCATTATAGCATGAATACGTCATAGAGGAAGTTGGTTCCGCTCTGCACATATTGAGTGTTGAGGACACACCAGAACAGGTACCCGTAGAAGATGCACTGGGTCGTCTTGTCCAGGATCACCATTCTGTGAATCACCATTCAAATTTTTCATTTATATATCAGGGTCTCATAGGCGTAGTTTAACGCTCTGGGACCTCATTGTGTAACTTCATATCTTTAAAATCATTACTGCTCACAAAAGCGAAACGTCACAAGGATTAACGGTTAATCGGCAATGGAAATATGGCGTACGTCAAAATGAGATCGATAGCGATAGATTCAGAGTTACATAATAAGGGGGCTGGTTTCGTATAGGGCGTTACTACAAGTAATTTTGGATGTTCCTATTAATTAAAATTTGTTAAAAACATTTCATTACGCTTAATAAATTTTACTTTGCCAACTACGCATGTAAACGCATAAATTACAAATATATTTCTAATATTTGTCCTTACGCCCATATACTTTGAAAGCCATATCCTTGAGTGCACGTCACTTGCAAAGAGCACTTCTTTACGGGGCGTTCTATAACAGCTCCTCAAACATATCGATATAACTCAGAAAGTATTGATTACAGATATATGGCTGTTTCTGTCATATTACTTTATTATGGTCATACTATTGATTTATGTAATAAAAACAATGTTATATTAATACATAAAACAATACCCTATACGGTATTAACTTTCGCCATTGTTGGGTCAATTAATTTTTTCGACATAGACAAATTTATCTTCAGTCCCAAGTCGTGTTACTGTACAGATTTAGTAATCTGTAAACGTAAAGATGTGTGAGTAAGACGGTGTGAGGGACTATAAAACAATAAGGTACCGATTGACGTCTCTGTACATTTATCTGTTAATTATAATAATAATATTTATTTGCAAAAAAGTTTGCAAAGTTGGTAAGTAAAGGCACGCTGTGATAAAACACGAAACTGAAGTGAACACTGGATGGAAACTAAATATAAAAGGGCTTAAATACTAACAAAAGTGACTTGAATATAAATGGAATTTTAAATGGATTCTGAACTTTATTTATTAAACATAAGAACATAATAAGTAAGATACAATGGTAACAAGGGGAAACGGAGAAACGTCTCCGTCGACGGCCCACAGTATAATGAATAGTTTGAGAGATAAAAATGAAACAATGAAAAATATGTCAAGATTTTGATTTTAAATGTATGATGGATTTAAAATATTGTCAGTATTAATGAAATATGTAGAAGGAAATGCTGTTACCATGTTACTCTATAAACTTACTAAGTTACTGTACAATGGTCAATTTAAAAGTGACTTATCATTTGTACTGAGGCCGACTGTACCATACTTACCTAGTATAATGGGCTTTTGCTTTTGGCAAGTCTTCGTCCTTCTCTTTCAGTAGATACTTTCTCCCTCCTACACAGCACTTCCTAAAATAGTCCTCCTTGTCAACATTCTCCACGTCATAGTAAAACTCTTCTTTGTCCTGTTCTTTTATACGGGAACGGAGCAGGACAAAGTTTTTATTGTCAAACGTCCATTGCTTCGTAATGTAGTAGTTTAACGCTAAATTCGCTGTGTAGATGCGGCGTTGGACGCGTAATAATCTGTGAAGTAAGAATTAAAAACAATATGAATGTTGTCTCAAAGATTGTGTTCTGCTGTCTAATCTAAATCTACAATATATAAAAAGATCCAAAAGTAATTTTGAATGTTCTCTGTGATGTAATTCTCATCTGTATGTAAATCTGATGTGATTACGATACTGGCAGTGAATTAAAAAGAATTTTTCATTATGTTCCTGACTTCGTCTAAATTGTCATATATATAAAATATATTGTTTAAAAGTTTACAGTCTCCAATTATTTAATTTATATAAATATAAATGCAACACTGAGCCCACTCACGATGGGGCCCTCACAAAAGCCCTGCGTCTCTCTCTGACCTTGCTTCTATGGGTCTGCTGTGGGATCTATTTCGCGGATCCTTCTTCTTTGTCTTGGTGCCTACAACTTTTTCACAGAATGTGTGATTACATTGAAATTGAATTGTTAATGAATCTTATTTCGTCTTATCTCCTCTTATCGTATCGTATCTTATCTTATCTAAGTATGAACATGTAATATACATGAGAATTATTGTATGTACACAATCGATGCTGAATCAAACCAGTATATGTATATTAAACATAGTCGTGTTAGCTATACCATGTATAACTTGAGAACGGCGGGACCAATGTTAAGGGTATCTTAATTGTTGAGTGCATCTTATTATCGAATAGGAAAGATACCATTGAAATCTCAGAAAAAATTAGGAAAAAGATATACAACATTTCGTTTATAACTCCACCATGCAAATAACACGTCACGTACGTCGATGAGAGATGAGCGAAGTGGAAAGAGGTTTTATGTGAGAACTCACATAAAACCTCTTTCCATTTCGCGTCATTTAACTGGACAGATAAATGTACTATTTAAAAACCAATTCCAAATTAAATCTGTATTTGTATTCCTACTTTTTATTCACTGAATTACTAAGACTTTGGTGACAATTATATTTAAAAAAACAGTTGGTACTAATATTCATACTCTAAACAAATATAAAAATTTTAAATTATTAATTTATTAATTTTTAAAAAAGTTAAAAAATATATCAGCCCCGGGGCTGCCGTCAGGAATAGTGCCTAGAAGGCTAGCAGCATTGCCACGTTGGATGGCAAGGCTGATCCGTTGACCAAGATAGCTGCCAGCCTTTCGGTCACCAGACACCTCGGTGAGTCTCTTGGATAGGTTCTTAAAAAAGGAACGAGTACTTGGACCCCATGGGCCCATAGTTTCAACGCCAAATGGCACAAATATAATTAATTTTAATCTGTATTTTGTATCATGTGTATTGTTGTAAAAGATGCTGTCTTTAAAATTATTTAGTGCAACGATGTGGTAAGTATTACGGAGTCGGCTTCTTATAAAAAAAACATACACTCAAAACGCAAACAAATTGATAATCTTAACTTTCTAGATTGTAAAATACAATGGATAGACTTACAATGGCTTTCTCCCAAGTAACCAGAGAAGAGCGTCTATGAATATCGCCGGTAAACAGTGGAGCAGCAACACCTGGAGAATTTAAGACGTTAGTATAAAATTAATGAAGCTTGCCTGCGCGTGCGTTCGTATAAAAGGCTAGCTTAAAAATAATTTTATAAAATAATTGTAATTTCAAAAACAAATTAATGCACGTTTTATATATTGATTGATGACACAAAAATTCACGTCCTTTAATTATGCTACAAATTACGTCTGAAGTTTGTCAAAAATAATCAATAACTTATTCACTAAAATACATAAAATCAAATCAAACTAATACAATACGTGGGTTACTTTTGAAATTTATATTAGAAATCTGAAAAATTTATTGATTAAAAAATATTTATTTTTATGTTTTTATATTTAATAGTTTAGTAACTTCTAAACTAAAATATCTTTTGTAAGCACAAAGTTGGCAGTCAAGAAACTTGTCTCAAATAACTGTTCATATCGGCTAAATTAACAAGGAAGTTTACCAATTATCTTACAGATTTACTGTCAAAAATTTATATTGTTATTAATATTATGTTGTTATTAATAAATGTTATTAATAAAATCAGGATTTTTGAAAAAACCAACAATATAATGTAACGATTTCGAGACCTGCGGCGTAGACTTAAGGAGCTTAAATAGTTAGAACACGACCATAGACAATAGCATTATCAAAAAAAAATTCTTAGCGTTATAGCTCCAAGTTCAGTCAAAAACCAGTCTTAAAAAACAAATGAACACGATTTATGACAGTTTGATGATTAATTACCATCATTATTACCTCCTTAATAGTCAGTGATTATATCTATTTAAGTAGATATTTAATTTTATAGTTATGTATTATGTAGTGTATTCATGCTATCATTTAGTATGTCATGTATGTATTCGTTATATGTCGCCAACTTCTCTCGAGTACTTTAATTTTAATCCTGTCCATCCTAAGGTTATCTAGAAGAGATCGCTTTAAGCGATAAGTTGAAAATTGGCTGTAACATTTTTTTTTATACTTTAATGAGAACTTTACTGGTATGCGAACACGATATTTCTGGTTTAGTACACACGGATATTAATTTCTAGAATAAATAGTATTATTAAAATACTTAAAAGGGCCTAAATATTTTCTAAATCATTGTAAAATCTATTTAAATAGAGTGTAATTAAAAGTATGTAAAAGGTACAGAATAGGAATTTTAAAAATTAACCTTTTACTATGTTTTTCAAATATAACACCTACCCTACAGAACAAATTTAGCATCATAAAGAGCTAGTAGATAGCGGAGAAATAAATTTAATAATGTTATATTCAGATTTTAAAATCAGAATATATGTCGATTCCAAATTTATATCCTACACTCTCAGTATGCAGATCAAAGAAATTATTTAAATTTAGAAGCTTTACAAAGCTTTACGTATGTCGGCATGTAAATACTGATTAATTTATCTTTACAATCTTTATGTTAACTTGCACTGTTCGTGTATAGATATATAAGTTGTCCGTGGTTCGGCTAAAATAAAGGAAATTTTACATGAAAATGGCTAGCAATTCTGGTGAGAATACAATATGCAATACTCAATATTGTAATAATTTAAATATGGCCGCCGCTCAAAGATGGTGGATTACATTCCTTTTTCAAATATGCATACAACAATGGGTTTACAACAATTTAAGTAACTAATGTGTAACGGTGTACACAATTTCAATGGTATAAATAAGTAAAAATTTTAAAAAAAATCTGTTAAAAAAAATATATTATAAGACTAAAAAGTAAAAGATTAAACGAAAATAAAGGAAATTTTAAAAAATAACTGTAATGTAAATAACTGTCACGTGTACTACACAATTATATCAGCACCTCAAGCTTAAGATGGCGTTATTATTATTATTTTTATTAATTTAAAGCTTGTCATTAAAAAACTTTCTTTATTTCCATTTCTATTTCATTAACCTTTATATAATGTATAATCTTGGATGTAGTGATGGACCCTCCGACGTTCCACAGCATATCATTCAGGGGCATGTCGGAGGCCATCCGCTTGCCAACTTCTACCAGCTCCAGCATCGTAATAGTGTTCAGTTTACCGGCGCAGCAGTTGTAGATTGGCACGTCATCTGTCTTTTCAAGCCTAAAAAGAAACAAATAGAATTTTGGAGAAGATTAGTCTTTTTCTACAGGATTCGTGCTTTTAAATCCAATTCTTTTGTCACTATAAAGAGCACGCGTGCTGGTCTACCGTCTCCTCGTCTACTTCATGCACAAAGAGATTTGGCACTCCTTTCTTTGTCTCACAACCAGAGCGTAGAACTCCTTACTGGCACACGGATTCCCACCTCATGTAACTTGGCTCCTACGAAAGATGTCGACTACAGCAGTATGTAGCATGTTGCACTAGCTATACGAGGATATGGACCCTTACTGTTTACTATAAGAGTCGAGTCACCTCACAATTGAAATTACGTAACAAATTTAAAGGCAAACTCAAAACATATTGAGCAATGAGTATCTTACTTTTTGGTTCCTCTGATCCACGCTGCAGTCATGATGTTCTTGATACATATATCAACTGGTATATAGTCAGCTATCAGGTTGGGATCAGTGTATAAACTGCGCATAATACCTGAAATAATTATTAAAGGTCCTGCATTAAAAGGAAAAGTAATCTGAATCAGACCCCGAGAAATAATAGCCTACTCGTGTAGGGATGTCTCCTTAGTCATCGCGGAGGTGATGCATTCAAGTCACAATATAAAGTAACGTTTTATCTGTACTGTTTTAAGCCCCAATACCTAAAACTGTATTAGAATAGAATAGAATATATCTTTATTGTACATCAGCCAATACAAGAAAAGAAATACTCAAAAAAACTTTTAACTAATTTTGTACAAAGGGCGACCTTATCGCTAAAAGTGATCTCTTCCTCTCTTCTTTATTAGGTGTAATATAAGAATCTAAGTGTTATTTTTTAAATGTTTGATTAATCAACAAAATGTGTTATTTGGCTGTTGGAGTTCCAATAACCTGAAGATGTTGTCTTCAAATCTTGGTGTCATAGAAAATATCGAAAGCATTATATATACCTTAGTCATATATGGCCTACAAAATGTACATTTAATTAAAAATTAACTTTTGTAATGAGCTGTGTACTCTAATTATACGCACTATAATAAACCGCACGCACACGATGACGAAATTTAACAGTGCTAAAAGTGCGCCAGTCGCGATTGCCTGCACCGTACCCGCTCTGGTCTCTTATTGGCGCACAGATAATACAGTAGTCACTATATTATTTAAAGCATGTAGGTATTGTACCTTTTTGAAATATTGTGTACGCCTTTTAGTGTATATAAATAAATCTACGTAGTATTTTTGACATTCGATTTGCATAATGTTGGTCTAAACAATCGTTAAGTTAATGAATAAGTAAGTAATACGTTTGGTACTGTACATACCTTTGCCACAAGCGACGAGGATTCCCACAGGACCATTGAAATTCTCAATCCATCCTGGGAACGGTTCTTCAACGCTTGATATCACTGTAACACGGTTTGAGGTTATTATGTACTATTCCTTAGCCTTAGTATATCACTATATCTATTTAAAGTTTTGCATAAACTTCCAACTGGTTTGAACCGTGTACTGTTCTGCATAGCAAGTATTTAATAGGCAAAATGGGAGAATTTCTTTATTTCAGTTGGTTTTGTTAGATTACCTTACTAAGTTAAATACAAACTTCTTAATCAAGAGCCTTACCAATGGATGGCCTTATAATGACAGCAGGCAGTACACCTTTGTTCTCATAGACCACGTGTTCCGCCAGCTGTTTAGTGAAGGTGTACGTATTAGGCATTTCGCCAAGGTACCTGAAACCAATAAGGATACATAAAAAAAATATTTTTCATTACTTATACTCGGACAGTAGGTCTGACGTTGCCCGAAAATCAGGTTGAAAGTAATACTGTTCAACCCGTCAAATGCCGGTTGATATCTTAACAAAGCGTTAGTATACAGCTTATACTAGATATGTAGTAAGGTTAGGCGTTACTTAGATTCTTATTTTATATACTGGGATATATATATTGTATTTTTGTCGAAATTACTCGCTTATTCGGTTCTTATTCGCTTACTCGGTTCTTATTCTAAATTGTTTTGATAGTCAAATTTAAGTTTTTACAATTTTTCCCGACATTTACCATTTCTTGAAAGATTAAAATAAAAAATAATGGCTGAAAAGCTACAGAAAAAAAATAAAATAGGCGGGAAAGCTGTTTAAAGAGTTATTCAGTCCTACGAACTTATAAATCGTCTCGGGGCTAAATAAGTTAATTTCACCCCTATGTACTATTAAAATGTCATTACAAACATTGAAAAGTTGATTGAGCCATTTACCCACAGCAAATGAGGTCAAAGTGGGGGTAAAATTAAATTATTACTATTGGAAAGAGTTTAGATGCTAACCCCTCCTGTGGTTGACATTAGCAACCTTCACACCGAACTGCTACACAACCTGCTCACCCATATTGTACCCTGGTCAATAATCAATCAACTCAGCCCATACACGTTCACAGCTAAGCCAAGATCTTCCTAAACGGGAAAAAGGCAAGATCTTCCTAAGCACACATGGACTGTTTTATAGATTCAACCTGGGTTCCTGCAAAATAGGCGTGATGGTTTTTGGGTGTGCAGTGTCGTATGGACTATATGGACTCCTTCTACTGCTTACCATCAGGTGACGTAGTGTCAATTGCTGTGCTTTTTATTGGAAAATTTTGGAAAAGATGGTGATCTTAATCCCAAACTTTGTTCAATAAAAAGCACAAAGCTTGGTCAATGTGGATAGGTGAGTAAGACTGCAATAACGACCGAGAACAAAATGGCGTAAGAGAGAGACAGATTACAAATTGAACGTCCATCAGGAGCCAACCATGGCTAAAGTTAATTAGTTTTCGTTATCAAAACCAGAGACCTCAACACTACGATACCAAACTTCTTGTTGAACTTACAAAATTATCTGAACTGTCTTACTTACTTAGGAGTCAGCACACGTAGCGAATGCTCGTCAATTATGTCACACACCTGGAGAGTGTCTCTCCAGTCCGCGTGGGGCGGATACATCACCTCCTCGATTACTTCACGATTCGTATTTGAGTACGATGTTGACACGTGGACTAGAGACTGAAGAACAGTTACAAAGAAGAAGAATAAACGACTTTAGTTTTTTTTAAAAGGTTTGTGTGTGTGTGAGAGTGTGTGTGGGTGTGTGGGTAAATAAGATATATATTAATTTTGTGTTTAATTATATTAGTATTGCTACACGCCCCTCCAATTTCACTTCACTTTTCCCATATATGGAACTGCTGGAAGAGATTTCTTATAGAAATAAGCAGTAACTTTGTACAATTCTCTGATAGTATGTTGTATCCTTTTAATTGTCTTTGTGTCTACATAACTTGTTGAATAAATAAATAAGAATGTCAAAGAAACACCACATCCTCGCTTATGATAAGTGGTTACCATCATCTGAAGACATCAGCAATATGACGGATTTTTTGAGTAACGGCAGTGAAAAATATACTCACAGACAAATCCCGCACATCCTTAGCGAAGTCCATAATTTCTTTCGTGCCTCCAAGGTTGAGTTTGGCAGCGAAAGGTAAGGGGTCATCGAATCTATAACATGAAAATACGTAATGAGTCCAATAATGTTATTTAGGAAAGTAACTCTTAGCCATCATCTGACCTAATGGTCAGTGAATATGGAAAGGAATATGGAACTCCCGGATTCCTCAACCACAGAGGAACTGGCTATCTTACTTCTAACTGCCGGAACATAACAATGGTGTTAACATTATTGTTATGGCGGCAGACTTAGGCAAGATGGGGGTAGCTAAACAGGCGGACTTAAAATAAGACTTACAGGTAACAACAACAGTTAAATTCCCAGCGGGAGAAAAACATTTCTGCCACCACTGTATTTGAACCTCGGACATACCGATCTAAAATGCCGATCACAACCGCCAGACTGCAGAGGCGGTTAAAATTGTTAAATTAATATTTTACTAAATTTTAATTTATTATTAATATTTTTACAATTACTAATATTTCATAATCTGCATATATGTATACATACATAACATAGTAATTTATAATACTGTACTCTTTGTATGTATTTCAATCGTATCGAGACGTTTCAATCGTGATTTGCGTTCAGCTTATTATAGCATGTATAAAAAATCTTTTCCGATTCTTCACAACAGACGCACTGCTGTCACTTCCATACTAATAGACAGCTGACGACAAACACAATCGAGACGGTTCGATTCGATTGAACTGACACTAGGGTATTGGTTTCATTACCTACCAGAGGCATCGCAATCTGGACATATTATTTATTTACTTCCAAATTAATTTAAAAATATGTATTATATGTATGTATATATGTATTTCGCTTTTAGCAATAAGGTCGCCTTTGTACAAATTTTTTTAAATGTATTTTTTATGTATGTCTCTTCTTGAATTGGCTGATGTACAATAAAGATATATTCTATTCTATTAGTATTACTTTTTAGTATACTTATTTGGTATGTAAAGAGTACTTAACGATTTTATTGATATTATATGTATCTCTCTATCTCTCTCTATCTCTCTCTATCCCTCTCTATCCCTCTCTTTCCCTCTCTATCCCTCTCTATCCCTCTCTATCCCTCTCTATCCCTCTCCTTTTATTTACCTTACGCTGGCAGCGACATGGAAGATTATATTAACTCTATTGACTAGAAGTGCACGATCTTCTTCAGATAAACCTGAAAATGGATTTGAAATTAGTCATCATCTGGTTTTCAATAATCTATCTACAAATTATTTGGCTTACAAGGCGTAATTCAGCCTAGTGGTATGTGTAGATGTTTGAGCGTTTTAAACAGTGCGCCAACAACGCAATTTGCGCCATCAAACGTAATTTTCCTATTTTCTTTCTAATAAATAAGTAATTAATTAATCAATCTAAATATCTATCTATCTTTCACGATAGTAAATATATAATTATAATTATAGATAATGATTTTTATGTCAATCCAAACATCAAATATAACTAAAGGAAAAATTTAAAGACAAGAAAGTAGGCATAAAAATGTTAGAAATGAATGTGAATATGTGCCCACCTGGATACATATTCAAATATATTTCTAACAAATTTAGCTTCGTGAAAGGGTAAAACTGTTTCAACAGTGTAAAATAGTATGTAGGATAGATTCTTTATGGTTTTTATAATAGGAAAATGTCGATAAAAATAGAAATCGAAATCAAAAAACTCAATTGTTCAAATGGACTGTTACGAAGTTCTTTTCAATCGTCAATATTTAAACCCTACCAAACATACCTTACTAAATAAACCCTGCCAATACCGGCTTCCAAAGAAGCGGTGGTAAAGCTAAAGGTACACTTTAGTTTTAGATGTGTAGCGCAAGTAATACCTCAATTCAATGACATTTACATTGAGCTATCGTGTCAATATTTTTAATATTAATACTATTAATATAAATACTTTAGTATAATTGATATGATCATCTATTTTATAGTAGGCTTTCTAACATAGTTTCAGTTTTATAGCAGTATTAAATTTGATTATAGGTAATTTTCTAACATCGATTGGATGCTTGTAGAAGCGTGTCATCGCGCCACAAGATATGTATCTACCGTGTTACATTATGACTATTACAAAATTCATTAAGGGTTTAAAACTAATATCTTAATTCGTTAATGAATTGGAAAAAATAATTGACGAAATTCTCGCGGACAAAGTCAAACCAACAAGGAATTTAAAGTACAGCATGATTTAACATAATTAGAAAGGTCATTGTCATGATTTTAGTGTTGTCTTCAAATATTTAATTATGTGTTGCAAATGCGTTGACATATACAACCTCATTTCCGTTAGTTAATTGACAATTAATTAAACTAATAAAAATCTTTGTCAACTTATCATGTTTAGTTAGTCATCGAAAAGGCCGACCAGTCCCGTGGTCAATACAATGGTCTAATAATCCAAAGATCTGAAGTTCGAATCCCAGCAGGAATAGAGGTTTTTTAATATGTATCGGTATCTTAGTTTCGTTTTTCGTTAATATAAAAATTCCAGTATTCAAATATAATATTTTATTCACAGTTTTCTCGTCATCTAATCAGTCTGGCTAGGAAATTCATTGAACAAAAAAGTTTTCATGATATCAATCTTACGCGGCATAATTGTAAATATCGATGTAGACCATTAAACGATAAATCATTTATTTATTTCTTAAGACGACTTGTTATAGGTATAACGTTGTTCACAAGAATAATGCCAGTCTTTATAACATGTAATAACAAGGCGGTCATGTTTCGCTCAGAACATCAGCCTCGTAATCCAGCGAGGTAATCCGCCCAGCCTTAGACTTATGTTATTTCACAAGATTCAGGTGCTCTTTTTAAATTATAAGCTAATTTTTTAGATTTAGTTGTTAGTATTAATTTTTAGTCAAGTTTTATTTTGTTGCTGTTATGCTTATAACATGTTAATTTTCATAATAAAATATCAGTTTTAGAGTCTTAAGCACCTATTTAAACAAATTAAAATCATATATTTAACTTGCTTGTGACAAGGGATTTCTTGTTTCTACGCATAACTTCTCCATGTGAATAAGAATGTAAAAACGCTAGGTTAAATTAATAATATATTTACCTAGAGCTGGTTCCATGACATCTCCAGACACAACGAACACCTTGGATTCAAACAACCCGGGTCTTTCCCTCTTCAATCGATCGAAACACTAAAAACAAACACGATGTGTTTTTAAACTTGACATCCCAAAGCCACCAATGCTCGCAAAAAAGTGAGTGTTTCACCTTTTTCTCAACAGATGGCGCTTAAAACATCAGCTGTTAGCATGAACTTTCACTGAGGTCCTAATAAGAGTTCAAATTTAATACATTTTCCAATAATTATTATACGTTCTTTACACTATTTTTAGGTGCAGAATATATATATATATATATATATATATATATATATATATGGATATTAGAAAACTAGTAATATTCATAATTACTAGATGGATTAGGTTAAGATATAATGTATTATTATTTATTCGAATTTCAATTAAATTTTTTTCTGTGTAATTTATAGATAAATTATTATTATAACAATAATACTCTTAAACACAAACCTATTATCAAGCGTATAGTAATATATTTTTCTGTTATCTAGTATCCACGTACGTGTTACGGGAAATATTTAAAAAAAAAAATTAGAAGAGTTAAAAACATACATACATAATGTATCTATGAAGCAGCGTGCCTGTTTAACACAAACGTCAGCTCGAATCGGGACTCGAACCCGGAACCTCTGGCCGAGTACCCTGTACTAAACTCAGTCAGCCGTTCAAAAAAAAAAGATTTTTAAAATCAATTCACACTTGATAGAGAAATTGGTGAACAAAAAAATATACATACAGTAGAATATTTGAAGTCGTTTAAAAATAGATATAACCTTTATCTTTAATCCTGACCATCCTAAGGTTACCTGGAAGAGGTCGCCCTTTGTACAAAATTAGTTAAATGTTTTTTGTTCTCTTCTTGAATTGGCTGATGTAGAATAAAGATATATTCTTTTCTATTCTATATAACTTACAACAGCTGTGTATATTTCCGCCAGTCTGTCTTCTGACTTGACTCCTTTCTTGGTTCTGATCAGCAAATAAATTCTGTCTAAGTCCGAACAGGAATACAACAACTTTTCTATCAGAGCCTTGCCCATGAAACCTGAATAAGAGAAACATATATGTATCTATCTCACACTACCGGTTTTCCCATTTTGAACATGAAGCAGTTCGCTGTTTCTGTGTGAAAAGAAGGTAACTAGCCAGGTCTCGTCTTTTGTAAGTAAAGGACATGGGGGTATTAACATCTCTTGTCTTCAGAAAGCGCCTCAATAATTAAATTTTTATTCAGTACATCCGGCTCTCTTATATAGTATACGAACAGGATAGGGGTGAGTATTACGTCACCAGTACGGGAGGGTTCCCCGCCCCCTGTAGATTAGTAGAGTTGTAGACCTCCCGGGCTTAACTTTGCTTATTTTGGCTAACATGGGGGTGCCCCCACCCCCCTTTTGTTTGGCTGGTGTTGGTTTACAGATTACGTAGGATTACGAATGACAAGTGTTATGTTCTTTTACTTTAATTCCTTGCGTTTCATCTCACCAAATGGTAACGCCAACAGCCAAAGATGAAAGCTAGCTACATACATCCAGAGTCAACGACCACAGAAACACTGGCTATTGTAACTCCAAGTAACGCAAAACAACAATAATGTTAACACTATTGATATGAGTTAAGTAGCTAAGTGGACTTATAAAAACCCCTAATATCAAGCAATCTCAGCAGAAATTTTTTATTTCCACATGGTATTGAACTCCGGACCTTTAGGTCTGATATAGGTGGTTCCGTCTACTAGATCAAAGTGGTTTGATCTAGTAAATGGAATATTTATTAGTATGTAAAATAAAAGAGTTATAAAAAGAACAGTGTTACATTTAAACTAACCTTAGGCCGTTGATATAAGATTGATATTTACCTGTACCACCCGTGATGAAAATCGTTTTCCCTCTATAATATTCTTTAATAGTTGGAACATCTGTGAGATCCCTATCTTCTAGGAATCCCATCTTGGATGAATTCTGAAACAATTTTTTTATTTTATTCTCCTCTTATTCTATTACAAGGAAGGGAAATGGGTCTCAAGCCCATACAGACATGTTTATGTAGTAATTTCTTTATTTCAGGCTCCGGGATGCCGGTGCTACTTATTCCTTAGTCCCAATGACATTTCGGCTTCTACAAGTGGGCCCCGCGCTTTTATTTAACTAACCTACACTTTTTAAATTTTTTGAAAATGGAATTCAAACCAAAATTACAATAAAATGATAAAGGAATGTTATGTTAATGATTACAAAGAAATGATACGCAAATTAGAATGAAATGATACTATAATGTTCAATAAATTACTCAACAGATGAATCAATTTAAACAATATCGCACGATATAACGATCCTTTTAAGCTTGTAATTACATCAATTTCATACAACACATTATTTCACTTCAACACATTATACAAAATAAAATATACAGCACCCAAACGACCCCGCCATTACGCGCCTTAATTTTTTTATTCCATTCTTAAAGAAAACTTAATACATATTTATGTAACATGGTGATAGTTTGATCTAAATGTTTTCTAAGTAAAAAAGTTTTTTTTTTATTAATACCTTATTCCAATTAAAAAATTAAGCATACAGTGCAACGATACTAAACTGTGAACTGTGCAATAAAGCACTATAATTACTAAGCAGAGGCGAGGAGAATTAACGACCCTATTGATTTGTATTAGAGTTGAAAATACCATTATAGAACTATTTAAGAACTCTTTTAATCAACCTCTAGTATACTTAATGAACGACATAGTTAATTAAAAATAAAAATAATAATTTGTACGGTGATATAAGCCTAACATGGCTATATTTATAACAAATAATACTATATGAGTGAGAAGAAATTGAAAACACAACCATCATATATACAACAAGCGGCTAGGCAACTGGTATTTTCTAGAATATTTTTTTAGAGTGTAACAAATTATACTATACCTTAAAAACGAGAAAAAAGTCACTAAATATTTTACCATAAACCTCACAAAAAAGTTTTTAAACGAACACCACACAAAAAAGACGAAGCTATTCTAAATTCAAACTCGTAAACAAAATGGTCGGCAGCGATTTTCTTTTTTGAACGTGACTCCGCCTGTTTGGTTCGCGGTCAAATGTCGTCGATTGTAATTCTATACCTATGCGAAGAATACGAATAATAATTAAAGGGAAGCACTGCTAAAACAATGGCTCATAAATGTTTTTTTAATTATACAAGTTGAACTCCGTTAAATTTTAATGATGTTCCATTTTTAAATATCATGATTATGACATTGGAAATGTTGAGTTAATGTTGACAACAACTGTCAGTAAAACTGTGGTTTTTTTTTACATTTATTGCATAAATATGATATAATCTAAATCAAACTAGCTTAATTTGAAAATGAAACAAAAATAACATAATTTTCATTTATTCTTTCATTAATTTTTCATTTCATTTTTTCATTCGTTTATTGATTGATTCATTAATTTTTTTAACTGTACATTGTTAAGTATGTTCAGTTGGGCATTATTAATTTACTTACAATAAACGTAATAAGCCATTTTTATTACATACACGCAAAATTCATTAACTGAACTATCTTTAAGTAAGCTTTCGTCAATTTTAATATTTTATACAAAATCTTATAGATGTTAGTACAGCTACTACCAAGCATGTGACGTCACATGCTTCTGGCATTTTATATTGGAACTATTTTAAGCGAATTACATCAAACATGTTATAAATAACTCGACACCACCTGATGATAAGCAGTAGAGGAGTCCATATGTGAAGTTAGCTAATGAAGCATGCGACATACTGCCCTAGCCACCCTCACCTTGCCAGGCCAAAAACTGCTTGTTCACGACTCTTTTAATGGAACTTCACGACTTCATGTTGTATGAAGGAGGGATCACGTGTGCTGGTAAGGAATTCCACGTTCTAGATGTGCGACAGAGAATTGTGTCACAAAATCATGTGTACAGTGAATTTTAGCAGTAATTATTACTATTATACATAGTTACCTATAGTATAGTCTTATTGCTGCCGTCAAAATGAAGGGAATTATATGCCATATATTAAAATTTAAAATATGCACAAATAATAACGGTATGGTACATTGTTTTTATTATCCGATTAGTATTGACTTATCTGATAGTCCTAATAATGTTCAGCTATTCATTGCACAGACAATATTTTCTACATATACCTCGGATATTCACTTTAACCCACCGAGCAACCCACCGAGTTGTTCTATCGTACAAACGGCAGCATAACGAAAGTAACAGTTGAGTTGAAAAAGCTTCTAAACACACGGATTAAGGTTCTCACGAATCAAAGTGTACTGCCATAAAAAAATTTTAATCAGATTCAAATTTTATCCAGTTATACCAGAAATATCAATTAATGTTATGGACTTTTTGAAAATTATATACATCATTAGTGTATTATAAATTTTTGTATCTTAAAAAAATGTCTCTTATACCAAAAATGTTTCTAAACATCCAACAAAGAGCTTTGCTAAAAAATATATTTAAACCGCCATATTTTGTTCAATACATCATTTTCAACACGAATAGTTGATATTTCCAGTATCGATATTGCAAACGTATTTATCCGATAAGTTTCTGTTATATATAGATAAATAGATAATATACTAATGTTGTCGAATGTTGTTGTTGTTGCCATGTTATGCTAAATTTTTCTATCATATGACATAAATTAAAATAAATTAAATTTCCATAAAAATTTCCGCAGTGAAAAAAATACAAACAAACAAATACTTAAATCAAGAAAATACATTAAAATTAAAATGTTACTGTTGGCATGTTAAATTGTTAATGTAAGCAAATGGTAGTTAATTTTTTTTTTTATTTATGTAAATAAACTAAACATTATTTTTTACTTTTACGTATTATTTTGCATGATTGCGTGTTATTTTTATTTAGCCGATATATTAATCTAGGGTTGAATAAAATATTAAAGTCTTACCTTTTTAATTTACTTCCAAAAACAGTACAAATAATCTTTAACACTATTTTTTTAAGTTCAAATCTGATGCTTAAATCGAATGTTAGGCTACGTCATTTAAAAAAGGCTTAACCGCCATCTCATTATTAATAACTTTGAAATTAAATATAGGCATTAATAAAGATTCGTTTAAAAATACAAAATAATATACTTATATAATTTAGTTTGTCATAGAATCGTAGCATTTCGCTGCGCGTTTTAATTGTAACTAACAATGATTCAATTCAAGCACCATCATAACCTAAGGGACATGATGGCAGAATAATTAATACTTGAATGTGCCCAAAAAATCGCGGATTCGTTTGCACGTATATGTACTGACGGATGCCGACGAAATTATAGATAAAACGTACTCTGTGTCTTAGTTCGGGTACAAACAAGTCTGTAGTAATTTTAAAACTCCCTTGCGTAGTGAATTACAAAAAATATCCAACAGTAACCATATATTTTCCGAGATAAAAATAGCCTTAAAGTTTTTCTATGCTATAATCAATGTCATCTAGATTTTAGCAGTTTCAATGGCGTTATTAAGAAGTCTTTTTGACACTGTTGAGTGATGATTGAAGTATCATTGTGATACAACTTAAAATTTAATAGAAGAGTATGTGTACCAATTTTCAAATCACTGACCTCAGGGTATATAAAGTTTCATAGTAAATTCAACCTTTCATTAATAAGATATAAATGTTTAGGTAAATAAATAATAACCCCCAACGGAATTGGGGTACCATGTACAATAGTAATAATTACTGCTAAAATCCTATAGGAGAACTGAAGAAGCTAACGTATCTATCAATTTCGCGTCTTATGGTAAATAAATAATAACCCCCATTCCGTTGTGCACGAACGTTAAATAAACGTTATTCGCATCTCTTTCATTTAAAAATGATAAGAAAAAAAACGTCAGAAGTAACGTCAAGTTGACACTTTTGACTTTTTTCAATCGGGATGTTTTGCGATGCGCGTTAAAATACGGTAAAAATACTTAAAGTTCGCCATTTTAGAAACGTCAAATGATGTGCCTGTTTTCTTTGTATTGTGCTGAAAGAGTATTACTGAACTTATGTATAATTTAGTTCGTGCACAACGGAATCGCTGTCAGCTACATACAGTATAGCTACATTTTAAAACTAAAATGTTTGGACTCTTATCTCTAAGTCTACAATCCTTGTAACCTTCGCGTGTCTATGATTACTTAGCACGAGATCTGAACGCGACTTACAAAGGTTATAATAATTGGGATTAAAAGATATTTTATAATAAAACTATTGTTACGCGCGACTTCGTCCGCGTGAATTTCGATAAAGAGGCGACCTTCTACATACGGATTACTCTCTCTACAAATGAAATTAAAGTATAAGGTTATTTGCATATTTTTTCTGTTCTATATAACAGAATCCTAATTTGTTGAATTATAAAATTGATTGTTGTGAGAATATTACCTATTTCTTCTTACTTTACCGAGTTTTATGAAAGAAATGTTTCTAAATAGGTTATTAAATGAAAAGACATTATCAGACAGACAAAAAATGAACTGTAAAAAAAATATTTTATTAAATCTATTTTATATAGCATATTATCCTATACCGTATACCTACATCAATATAGAAAGCAGTTTCGCAATATGACAATTAATTGAGTAATACATAAGGCGCGAGTAGAATTAGGCCCCATAATTACGATCCGCCATATTGTGTAATAAATACTAACTGTAAAACCAAAATAAGATTGATAATGCTTGTATATAAGTAATTGGCTTATTAAATAATCATAACGAGCAATTAATTGTATTATGTACTATGTTGGTAGATGATGCAGGTCGTGGAGAAGGGAGAAAATGAAACGAAAAGTTTCCGTGCACTATTCGAGCGCGGATAACGCAACACGAGCATTCTTTGAGGCGTCGTCTTGTGGCTGGTGTATGTCGCCCCTCCCAATTATATGGTCAAAAACAAACGGCTAAATAAGTCCCGTACAGATGCGTTCTTCGCGCACCAATTTGTTTGTTTAATAAAAACAGAAAAGTACGTACAATGAACATAAATTAATCAATTAAGTAGTAGAAGGCAGTGTGGCCGACTTTAAACACCGGATGGTTTGGGGGGTTTTTTCTTATCCCCCGCAAAGTACTAAGAGATGGGACCAAACCACGCTCAGGCCGCTCCATCGATACTACGGCGAAATGTCTTCGGGCCATCCCGTGTTGTCGATGGAAAGCGGCTAGGTAGGTGCGGCGCTGAGGAGTTTAGTGGGTAAGAGCCCCACTCACCCCCCTCTTCCTCCTCCCCAGAGGTTAGGGGATCGGCTGGTAAAGCTTCTCCTCAGCGTCACAAAAAAAAAAGGCAGTGTGGTCATCAACAGTTGTTTTTTCCAGAATAAACGAGAATTAATTAATATTGACTTAACATTGTTACGTTGTAACACGATTTAACGAACAGCAACACTCTGGGCCAATCAAATGTGTTATTACTTTCTGCCTATACTTCCGGCCTTCGGCATAACCGCTTCCCCTTAAATGTGACTCAGCAAAATTATTTCATGTGTATGAATTACTTTACCATAAACAAAACGCAATCATTATTTGTAATTAAGAAACAACTCTTCCCAAGTGGCGTCATATTCGACGTGAAATGCAAACGACGACACAGAGTTCGACGTCGTTGATGACTTTTAGTGTCACATTTTTCACTTTTCACGTCACTTTTCATTTCATTTGTATTTTATGTCTTCAAGCACCGTATGTTTAACGACGGTAAACTAGGTTAGGTGACGTATTTAATCTATCGTATTAAATGGCTACTTTAACCACGTAAAACTTCAAATTCAATTCAAATTTATTTATGGATCAAAATAATCAATCATCAAAGAAAAGTCAAACGATAATGTCTACATTAGTTTAAAATAAAACTGTGTCGCAGACATTAACGCCCAACTCCAGAAAAAGAAGACAGCGTCCCAGTATTAAAGTTTACACAATTAACAAACACCTATAGCAATAAAAGTTAGTCGCATAAGTTTAAGAGTGTGTATGCCTGTAGAGTATGGATGACTATAAAAGTGTGTGTGTTTATGCGTGCGTGCGTGTGTGTGAGAGAGAGAGTACTTTATAAGCAACTACCAAAAACCTCCAGTATCATTATAGTTTAAACTGTTTAAAATTTTATTAATTATATTATAAATAACTGAACCTATGTAATAAAAATGACGCTTCGATACGATAATTCGACAGGGGACGCAGATACAATCCTTGTGAGGTCTCCGAAGATTCCTCGTCAATTGATGGTTTAAGGTTAAGGTAAAGGAATGTTTCCTAAGTAAATTAATTTTGTCTGACATTGAGAACGTCTCGTGAAATAAGATAAGGTTTAAAAGTCTTAACCTTCAATATTGCTCTTTGTGCCCTTTCTATTCGTAGGAATTGTACCTTACCAGCGCTGCCCTAAGTAGGAATGCAATAGGATATCATAAATGATCCCAGAGCAAAGAAAATAGATTTTAATGTCTTTATATCAATTAAAGACCGCAAGTTTTCTGAATATGGTTTTTCCAGGAAAGGGAACGTCAATGATGATGTAATTTTGACTAAATGTTATTGATTGTAAATATTAGCAACTTGCTAATGTCGTCTCATGAAAAGTTAGTCATTACTTATCCTAAATCCCACTGTTGCGGATAGAAACTTGTACATATTTTTGTCTATGACTACTTATAAAAATGTTTTTTATTTTGATTGACATTGTCACTTTTGGTTTTGTTTCGGATTAAAATACATATAATTTTTCAATTAGTTTTTTGTTCTGAATATTTATTTAAGAACTGCAGCAACTTCTCATACCCACTATGAAATATAATAATTTTCGACTTTGTAAGATATACTGTAGCTTGAATGCAAAATATAAATTAATGTAGAAATAACAATATTTGCAAAATTGATACTCAAAATATTTAATGTTTAATATAACGTCAGAAAAAAAATTAGATGAAATTCTTAGGTTTCAAGTAACGTCAAAGTAGTCCTATCTTAATTGTATAAAATCACGGGTTTGATTTCCGCTACAGAACAAACTATTCCTAGGTTGGATATTTTCCTAAATACGTACCTATTACTATCGCATAATTACATTAATAAGTTTTGTTATTCGTCATAATTGCTGCATTAATACGATAGGCGTTATTTCTACAATTTTTGTTTATGTTTTTATACCAAAAGCTATTTTTCTTTACTATCTGTTACTTTATTAATAATGTCTAACACACTATTTTAGCAACATTTAGTAATAATGAAACTAATAATGAAACATAGTGGGTTTCTTTTAATCTATATTTTATATGTACATTTAATAAACGCCTCTTAAATTATACCGTAGATAGATTATAAGTCCACCGTTCAGTTTATAAATTAAAATTTTATATCACCTATCCAACTCCCAGTTGGCTGAATGTTCTCAACCACTTTGCCCTTATTGCTTATATTAAAAATCAAAAAATAACGACAACAATGTCAAATTTTTGTATTTTTTTTGTAATTGGATATACATTCCACATTTTTTTTTAGATTTTTCTAATTTAAAATATAAGTGAACATGGCTAAGAAAGACAAAAAATCAAAAAAGGTAACGTTCGTTATTTTATTCAACTGTATACATTACTCACGACTTGTCGAATATTTGATATAACTGATTGTTGAAGACGACAATGTGGTTACGGCAAAAATCGAAGTGTGGCTACACTTATATTTTTTAATAAACAAACCTAATTCTTCTAAACTAGATAGATTCGTTATTAGGACTGTAATAAGTAATATTTGTATTTGAGAGTGTAGTGGTTCGACCGCTGCCCCCTTATTGTTTGAATCTGAATCCATTGCTATCGCTTTCATTTTAACGTACCCATATTTCCATTGCCGCGTAACTATTTATCATTGTGATGTTTCGCTTTAGTACGCATATGAAATTACACAAAGTCCCTCGTTTCTATAACTAAAACCAAGCAACTCTCGCCATGGTTGGTACCTGAATGGGTCAATCGACCTCCCCCGTGCTTTAAGTCACGTTAAGCTGTTGATCCGGGTTATGGCGACCTTTACCGTGGTAGTTAATGACGCAAACTCAGCATGTATCTTCCATATAAAGCCTGTAACCGATGAGATCTTCAAGAGACGTAGGACTGTCGTCGAAGCCCAAAGTCTTATGAGCCAAATGGTACTGGGCAGGACATATTGCACAGGGGAATGATGGCCGTTAGGTAGTCCCCAAGTAGCAGCTATACTATGAAACGCAGCGTTCTAAGGCGTACCACAAGGATCGACGATCAGCCCCTTATTGCTCTGAATCTCTCTCTGAATCTACCGCTATCGCTTTCATTTTGACGTACGCCGTAGTTCCATTGCAGCTTCACTATATATTGTTGTAACGTTTCGCTTTTAGTAAGCAGTAATGATTTTAAAAACGATTGCGATCGCGATAGATGAGAGTTACACAATAAGGTCTAACGTAAAGGTCGCAGGGATTGATCATTTTGGAGACTTAGAGTAGCCTATGCCCAACTGTGGACATCTCTGGGCTGATACGATGAAGTAATAAGTGTAAGTAATATCAAGACCGAATACTTTATTGGGAAAGTACATACTTTAATTCTAAACTAAATAATGTTAATTACGAAAATAAATTAAATACAATTTTTATCCTTTTCAGGATGAAGGTAAAGAGAATGGTAAGTTATGTGAACGACTAACTTTTGTCCGCGGCTCTGCCTAAAGTTTTATTAAAAGCTTAGTAAAAAACTTTATTGACTTGTATTGTAGTACTTCTTCAGCTAAAGCTGTAAACTTACCCAAAACATGTCTAACAATTGAAATAGTACATCTTCTTTCTTCTTCTAATAAAAATAATAAGAAAAACCTTCAAAAAATCAATAAATTAATATTAGTAATTTAGTATATTAAATCGTCTGACATGCTAAACATTAAAACTGTCATTTCTTCCATCGCTACTTCGGGTTTCTTTTAATAGATGGCGTTAGTGGTAGTTTGTCGGTGAAACAGTTCACCGGGTCAACTAGTTATAGATTAAGCTTAGTTTTTTAGTTGTTAGTAATTTTATTTAATTAAATTTAATTAAGGGTCCCATTGTAATAAGCGTACTAATCAACGCCATGTTGTTTAGTAACAAAATCATTACAACTACCAGCTGCTTAATCAGCATGGGAAAAAATTACAATTTCCTTTACAACATCGCCGAAAAGACGAGTTTACTGTCTTGAGATTAGGGAACTTTGACCTTAGAACATCTATGAAGTCTCTTAGATTTAATCCGTTGCATATGTCACCACAAAGTGCCGACAAAATGCATAAGTCTAGAGTGCGGCTAACAATTGCAATCAAGTCAATGAGTTATATAGAGATATAAATTTATTATATCTATAATCGTCCGCGATACATGGACTATCCAAATATAAAGAATTTTTCAATTCCAACCAGAATTTCCAGAGATTATCCCTACAACCTCACAAACTTTACCTTTTTATAATGTTAGTATTGACAAACATCGGCGAAGCGCCTTTTGAGCCAGAAATATTTAAATGGTTAGTGAATTTGTTTTCTGTGCTTTTTCTTGTATACTGTGTACTCTCTGTTATCTTCAAAATTGTGTCTACTTTAATTGACTTTCTGTTGTATATATTTAGTTTTTATATCGTTGATAGCTGTTGATTTCCAATGATATAAACAAATATATGATAGTTGCAAAACCTGTCTACGCACATTAAAATGTCTACCTTGTTTGTATTTATTTTAAAACTTCCTTTATTATTCCGTAGAACCAGAAGTTCTGGATGAGGTGCTCCTGGCCTCCACAGACCTGGAGCCAGAGCCTGAGGAGGTTCAGTACACGGATACATCTTACACGAGCGCCTCCTTCGAGTCACTGCCACCTATCATTGAAGGTATACACAGGAATACAGGGTTAGGTGCCCGCCATTTTGCTTCCGAACACATACTTCACAAAAATTTAAAAAATAGTACTATCGCCAAACAAAATTTCTAAAAAAATCAATTTATTTTTCAACATTCTTTGTACTCGGTACTTCACTTTCTATTGATTTTTAAAGCAAGCACCAATTCCAAAAAATGATAGAAAATTAAGTCGATCGCAAGTTTAGACAAAGTATACGTATTTATACACGAATTTATGATTATAATAATGTTTTGTTATATATTCGCGTATATGTCCTGTAGATCATTAGGTTAATAATTGAAATAAGAATGTATTAATTAATTCACTTTTCAACATTTTATGATATGTTATATTTATATTATATTTATATATAATAAGATAAAGATAGATAGATAAAGTCTTTATTTTCATTTCTACATCACATACTATCCATCCAGACAGTACATAGGTTAACAGACAAACATTTTATAATAAAGGTATCAAAGACCTTTGAGTGCGCTGCAGAAGTGCAAAAGGGTCGCAACTCAGTGACTGATTTTGTTCACATCGGGATGTGAACATAGCACTGGTAATATAGTATATAAATATGCCTAACGTTACATTAATTGCAATCGAATTGTGGAAGTCCGTAAAATGACAAAAACATTCGAAAGCCCTATTATAAAGAAAGTTATTACAACTTAAAAGACACAAAACCTGCATAATGACAAGAATCCTCAAAAGTCAAAAGTCAAAAATAACTTTATTTAAATAGACTCATTTACTAAGTTCTTTTAAATCGTCACAGTGCACTGCAAATTAAACAAACACTTATGAAACTAGATATGCAGCAAGACGCGGTATGTCGGTTCTGTCAGGGGTCAGACGAAACCGCAATGCACGTTCTCTGCTCCTGCGGTCCTTTAATGTATAACCGAAGCATTTACCTAGGGAAGCACATAGTGCATCCTGAGGAGGTGCAACATATCACTGCCCAAAGAATCTGGAAGTTTCTGAAATCAACGGGGCTAGGCAGTGAACTCTAAAGGGCTGCCACAAAACATCAATACTGGTCGACGCGGTCTATGAGGCCCAAAAGAAACTGAATAATATTAATAATAACGTTACATTACTATAGTTTATCTTTAACTTTGCGCGTATTTATAGTTTATCTTTAATAGCAATAGACACGCTGTATAAAGTTCGTTAGTTGTAACTAATTCTTACAACCTTATTTTCTTTACTTATTATATCAATAACAACTCGGTTGCCGTGGCAACATCATTGCGAGACACCCTTCGAAGCAACGTATTCAGTAGGTAATAACCTTTCAAATGATCCATTTAAACGTTATTTTGTTAGATAAAAATCTAATTTTATCGTAAAAAGTGAATGCTAATTTGCAATTCGGGGTTATTTCCATAAACCTGTGTTTGCTGGCAATAAAAATTGTTCAATACAACGTTGAATGATCAGGTAATTCTTTTAGTGAGTTTTTTTTATGATTATTTCAAAAGTGTTATTTGTCCGACCACCTGGCCGACCCCTAAGTACAGACTACTCTGCCTTGGTCAGGTTCAAGACAAAGCAGGGATGTTTGTTTTAATATTTATATTTATAAATTGCATATTATTATTGCTTATTTCTTATATTTCCAATATGAAAATGTTTTTGTATTATCAAGTATTCGTAACTCAAGCCCTTCGGTAAGTTAATGAGTGCTAAAGATTGCGATCAAGTATCACTAATTTCTTAGTAAGTAAGGTCGCCAACAGAAGACGCGAGGCTTCGCCAACTGACGGCAATCACACAGGTTATAGTCAATGTCAAAATATCTTTATTTAAATAGACTCACTAAGTTTTAAATCGTCATAACATAACGTTAACAAATGTAATTAAAGATAATAGTAAGATAATAATGCTTTAAGCTAAACTAACTTTAAGTGGGTATTAACCGGGTATTTACAAATTGTACCAGTTATAGAATTTAAATATGTATTAAATAAATTATTTTAAAATTAAAACTAACACTAGTATGCATATTTCCAATTAAACCTACATGCATATTTCCAATTAAACCTACTTCGCTTCGATGAATTGATGATCATGAAATATGAAACGTTGTTAAACGCACCTTTTTTGTAAGAAATATGATGGTGACCAGAGCAGCATGCTGCAACATGTGCTTGGCGAAAACTTTAACTGTGTGTGTAACCGGGTATTTACAAATTATCCCAGTTATAGAATTTAAATATGTACTTTATACATTTCTATGTTCGTAAGCAATACCATCTTTAGATTGATTATTTATACACGCAGTAAAATTGCGTCATTATCGCTCGCTGTCGCAAATTTGGTCGCGCTGTGACTTGCGCGTGACTTTCTTGAAATCAATGGAAAGAGTGAAGCTGCTACTGCGCATCACATTCTGCGAAATATCAACATCATAATATTAAATTAATACATTTTATTTTCAGAACCCAAACCGAAAAAGAAGAAACCAAAGAAGGGAAAAGCAGAAGATGTACGTATTTGCTGCGAGATGTGATTAAAAACCCAATGGCTCCAAAAATAAATCCTTAATTAATTTTTTCCGGTTTTCAGCAAGTCGAAGTGGTAAAGGAAGCCAGTGATTTCTTCCAATGGTCTGAGGAATCACTTCCAGCCGGTAAACTAAATATTGAAGATTTAATTAATTGACACTTACACACAATTGCAGTTACCATAGCTTGCCAACATTATATTTATTATAGGACCCTGTATACGGAGCTTTATGACTAATTTTGTGATTTATTAGTTACCGAATATGCGACCTTTTTTGTCAGAGAGGTCGAATGCAAAACATTTCCGCGGGTCGCCTCCTGCACCTGCCCTTGTGGGCCTCACCGTGTACCATTTAAAATCTGTCCGTCATCGGAATCGACAACAAACCGGCCGCCACCAAGCGCAATGCTCTGCCTGCCCTAAAAAGGGCCTTTCCTCACTAGCCCTGCCGGGCAGCGTCAAGAGCGGTTTGGAACCAACCAACTATCCATTCGAACGTTGGCTTAATTTTTGCCTACGTGACTACGGTTTGTCCCCCCATCAAAGACCTAAGCCACCCGGACACGCCGCAAACTCCACGTCTTAGGTGGGTACACTGACGTGAACGTATAGGCACCAGGATTTAGCATCGTCACCGCAGCGCTTCCCCCCTTCACATCCCCGTAATTATTTCGCTCTCGCCCAGGGTACGCCAGCTGGATTCGTTGGTGTACCGCCCATAACACTGAATGGGGAGATCATCAAGTGCATTAAGCAGTCCTGCAACGGTTCCAGCACGCGAGGAGGCTCCCCAGCCTGTACCCCACTGAATATACAACCTTCCCTAACTAATCCATGATGAATTTGTCTTAGACGCATTGAAACAGACGTGGTGTTAGTTATAACTCGGCTCTTAATGCATTTATTCCATGTTCGAAGCATAGCAAGGGCAACTATATAGGCTATTGGTGTGCAGACTAAATCGAGACATTTTACGAGTTATTCCGATTCATAATTATGCTTATTGGCAACACCAACACTTATTACAAAAACGGTGAGTGCTCGTATAGTCTCTCTCCATAATATTATTACTCATATTAGCTTAATTGATTGCTTATTGACATATATCGTACCAACTTAGTCTTTTTATGTATAATAAAAGTATCCCTACTATTCCATAATTATATAGCACTAGAATACAAAATGAATCAGCAACACAAATTTTAAAAGTGGTAACACCGCATATGTACATTGCAGAAGAACAGAAGCAGGTCCTGGAAGAGGAACAAGTAACAGAATTTAAAAAGAAAGGCAAAAAAGGGAAGAAAGGAAAGGAGAAGGAAGAAATACCAGAGTTTGAGAAGGTGACAGAATTAGTAGTGTTATATACGAAATAGATATTATTAGAATGAAAGTTAACGAAAAAGCTATTAACGTATAAATGTAATTAAGTGCCACATTTTCACTCGCACTCTATAGCGTATTAAGTATTTTTCTATCCACGCTATCACATCTTACTTTGAGCCTTTTCTTAACTTTTTTTTATTCTACATCGATAAATATGGAAATATGTAACGTCACTTGATTCAATTAACTCGCGTTAAGGAGCTCGCTGTCAGTTCCGATTATGTAACAAAATAATTTTCGCCATGGTTGGGCCTGCATTGGTTAACATTTCGAGTCCCTCAGTGCATCGGAAGATATATTTGGCTACAGCTCTCCGTTCTACATGCACTTTCACCAAGCTTCGTACATTGAGCTTGCGTGGTATTGTTAAAACCCAAACTCCTCATTTGTTCTGTAATCAGGAAGTCTTTAGGATATTGGCGATGATTTCGATGAATGCGATTACATAACTTGAATAAGTATTTCTTTTTTATTAACGGAGTAATCAAGACGCAAGACGCGCCGCACCACGCAACGCATAACGCTCCGCGTAAACATGAACCAACCCTTAAATAGAATGAATAATGACCACATTACTTCATTGGTATATTCATGACCTTTTGTAACGACAAATTGCACGAAATATGAAATGTTTTATACAATCAACATTGACTCTAAGTGATTGTGGGAAAGTGAACTCGCTTTTGGTATTCAATCTAAAAACACTAAACGTTTCAAAAGGACGGCCTCATTACACACGTTAATTAATTTAAATAACAAAATAACCGAATGTCTGATAAAAATTAGCTGTTTAAATATACGTCGGAACTTTGAAGAAAGATTGCCATGTATCGATTTACGACCTTGACTAGTATATTCATAAAATAATCGTGGTAATTTCGTTGCGATATAAGTAGTTACTTTGTGCTTAGATACAAGCCTTTAAATTGTTTGTTAGTTAGTCATGAGTGCATCAATAAATCAAATAAATAATACTTACGGAGATTAGGTAAAATTATATATATATTTCTTTGTGATATTGTTCCCAATTCTCTTTTATTTTAAATGTCCCATCTATTCATCTTGGTCTGTTAGTTTTCCTAAAAACCATTTCCACAATCATAATTTGGCTAATTAGATTTACAACTGAGTTAAAGCAAAGCAATATTGTGGCAGCCGAAAAATTGGAAAAAAATGAATAAGAAGGATAGAGATGCATGGATGCTGCAGAGGATAGAAGAATGGAGAGCAGAGAAGGAAGCCGAGAAGTTAGTTTTAATACCTACAATTAGAAATCGCCAATTTTATCCCTATATACATTGTGATATTCAGCAGCAAAAAAAACGCGGAACTACGTTATCACATCACTGCTACGTTACTTGTCACTTTCGTAAATGACATATTTGTAACGCGAGTGACACGTTTCAATCGCGCGATTTGCTGGCAAGCGAGTGACACGTTTGTATCTCGAGTGCGCGTTTACATTGCGAGTGCCTCGTTTGAAAAACGAGTGACGGGTTCATAAGGTGAAATTATTATTGTGTGTATACCTAACCATAACATGCTGTTTAATATTTATGTAAAATTTACTTAAGCAGCAATTAAAACTACTAAAATAGCCTTTGTAATAGTTTTGTATTTGTATACCTACGTTTTTAAAATATATAAGTTAAAATAGTATTTCTATCTGTGGAAACTAAATGCTGTTTGTTTTCATATAATACGATTTTAAGTGGCTTTAGTAGTAAATTTTTAACTATTTTCACTAGCCTTTTCGTAGTATCTAGCAATATGGCGTAACTTCAATATTATTATCTCCTACATTCAGACAAGCAATCCTGGCAGGTGCCAAGGAGAAACGAGCTCAGCTGGCACGCGAGAGAGCAGAACTGATGGCCAAAGACAATGCCGAGCAAGAAATCAGGCGGGACCTGCTCCAGAAAACATGTGAACTATTTCACAGTATGTTTTAAGCTTAAGTACCATGTGAAGCATCATAAAGTGATAGTGCCTTACGCTTGACACAACATAGCGTGAACGATTAACAGTTTAAAGCAATGGCCATCAATTTTATCGACTGTTTACACATAGCAAATACCAAAAGCATCTGATTAAAAGGTAGAAAAGAATGAGACAGACAAAGGAAGTTCTTTTTTTGTACTTTTCTTCCTATAAAAGGGAGGGCAAAAGGATCTAGCCCGTACAGCCATGTCTTAAGTATGTTATTATTTCCTTAGTTAAAGTAAAATCGAATTGATTGTGTCATCTTTCATTGCAATGACAAGAGATTTAACAGTTTTATTTGTAAAAAACTTGGTTCATAAAAAATGTTTTCCCTTTTCAGAATTCGAGACACAGAAATTTGGTTTTGAAAACCAGAAACAATTAAACGCGGAGGTAAAAGGTTTTCAATATAAAGTTGGTTATTTTCTTTTTCGTATTACATATTAGACAACAGCTGTTTTTAATATTTAATTAATTATGTTATGAAATCCAGTTTTGAAGTTGGAAATAGGGGACAACGAAGCTTTTTCTTGTATATTTTCTTAATTATTTTCGGTCCAATCTGATGTTGTCCCTATCGCGCTTGATAGTTCAGTAATTTATAAACTATTTTCGTTTCACTCAACCTAAGTGTAAACCACTATGTTAATTCGACTTTACATTTGTTCCTAATGTCAGTGGCAACAATACCTCCGATGTGACGGACTACCAGACCCTAGGGTGGTCACTCAGATGAACACGTACATCCACATCTGGCAGAACCAGACGCATTGTGACTCCGTTGAATTGGAGAAGCGCTGCGTTGAAGTGTTGCCGGTAAGTTTTTATACCACTAAGGTTGCTAGCGACCAGCAAATCTTTTCTGAAACTGGCAACCCTAAATCTAAATTAAAACTAATGTTTGATACGTCATTATGTGTAAAAATAAAACTCATCTGGCTACAACATTATACAAGTATCAGATCGAAGTGGTTTCGTGGTGGTAAAAGGTGGTAATCAAATATGTACAACCTGATCATACCTGATTGAAAGCGGTAATCGTAGCCCAAAGATGCTTATAACACCAAGGGCTTATACATACCAGTGCTGGTATTGTTTAACACACGGGGAGTTTCCAAAAAGGACTGGTCAGCCAAAGTCAAATCAAAATACACATATTCAGTCTAAGCACATTACTTTACATGCTCTGAATAAAATCATTTAAATCAGATTGAAGAATAATACTGAAAAGTATTGAGTTATTAGTTTAATATTAATAATAATAGTCAAAGTCAAATAAATAAAAGAAATGACAACTCATTGGATTGAGCAATTCTTCCACTTATGACGGCGCTACTTCTAGAAGTGAATAACGCTTTAAATCCCCCATATATATATTCGGAAAAGACTTAGTACAAAAAAGGCATTAAAGAATTCTGGTCTTATGATCAGGGACGTAAAAATAAGAATAGTATACCAGACACGATAAACTTGCGTCATAAATAATACCATCTGATATTGATGAAATAAATCCTTATTGTTTCACCGGACAACGATGCATCTACCAGTCAAAACAATAAAAAAAAAAAAAACTACTGGCCTCCAAAAAAAGGTTCCACTGACCCATAGACCCCACAAACCACGGCAATAAAGCCACAAACTACAAGCTCCCAGCCCACTGCACAGTTCGGAGAAGTAATAATTGTAGGGAGCACAGATCAGCGCCGAAGAGCCCTATGCAAGGTCCATGGCGCAAGGTATGGCATGGCATGGTGGAGGGTTCAGTTCGGAGTAGTGCCTAGAAACCCGCCAGGTGGTCCTGAAAAGAGCCTTTTTGCAGGAGATTAGCCAATCACCAAACCACTAGTAGTTCTATTCCGGTAGTTCTTTCGCGCCCACCCAGGTTAGATAGGTGAGGAGGTTATCAAGTGCATTAAGCGGTACTTCAACAGTTCCAGCACACGAGGGGGCCCCCAGCCCGTGTCCCTTCTTTTGTCACTCTGACTCAACATTTCGTGATTACAGACCCTCGATTTCTACAGTATAGGTGAATTATAGTGTTATTTAATGTTAAGAGTATAAGTAAATAAATAATGTGGTCTGTGCAATACAGGACCTGGTCATCATGACCCGGAAGTATATCCTGCGGGATGGGATAAAGCCTGTCTCCAGCCTGGAGAGTCACTCAGGCATATTACTTCCGGGTGTCTTGAACTGGCTAATACCGAATATTTGCACAGGCATAAATAATCAAGCAGCCAAATTCTCCATCTCGAGTTAGTATAAGTACTTGCCGGAGTCAGCGCTCGAAAATGACATCGCTTGGTTGTACTGGGACCGTCATTTCGGACTGGACTGTTTTAGTAAAGAAGCTTGATACCGTACTGAAGTACCGAGTAGAATCACTTGTGTTTAGTGGACGTCACCATTCCATTCGATGAAAACCTCGTGAAAGTCGAATCGGATAAAAAGATCAAATATCGGAACCTGACACACGAGGTTATCGATATGTAGGTGATATCTATTGAGATCATACCAGTCGTAGTTTCAATAAATGGCCTCGTCCTAAATTCTCTTCGTGAACCTGAAGAGATTGGGACTACGTGACGGACCAATGATTGTGAATCTCCAGGGGGCGGTGTTACTCGATAACGCCAGGATTGTCCACCGATTCCTCTCTCCTCTCTCTCTGAGAAAAGACGGTTCCTCGAATCTTCGAAGGACTGTGAAGATCAAAATTTCTTTATCAAACCATCAATTTAATTGTAACAAACTGAATATTGTACTGGAAATTAGTATGCCACCTTATCTTATCAATATAAGATAAGATAAATAAATAAGATTGTCTTTTGAGATTTATCTTATCCTGTCTAAAACACCAAGGAGGCGCATAATTATATTGCCACTCCTATAAGTAAACTATTAGTTGAGCAGACTAATAGTTAGCCAGAGGTACCGGAATCCCGTAGTAGAGTACGAATATTTGTTCACGTCATGGATGTTTGTATGAATGTTTAATATATTTCTATGCGTATTACTATTTATATATCTCAGTTATCTTGACGCCATACACAAGCTCTAAATTATAATTAATTTAGACTTATTATAGTAAGTGATTTTTATAATAATCAGTGAGAGATCGTTTAAGGTTTTTTTGTACAATTTCGTACATTTTCCTATTAATTTCCAAATTTGACTTAACTTATGCCACAGCGTACTCTGTGCACCTATGCCCTGATTTATACGGTACTTGTTTTACACGTTTTCGCTTTTATACGGTTTTCCAAATAAGTTTTTTTGTTTGTTTTTATCGCACTCTACTAAATGCTACTGTGATTGAACACGTGCGCTGTGTACACATCTCACGGGGAATCCCGAGCTTATGTGCTGACTTGCTGCACACGCACAGTGTCTGTATTTCTTTGCATAAAATTAAAGTTTTATCTACGGAAAATTGTATTTGAGTGAAAGTTTCACAGTTACAGAAAGATTTAATTTTCCATATTCGTAAATTACAAGTGAGTGCATAAAAAAACCTTTGGTGTTATTTTTTGTTCTTCTGTTTAATGTATTGTAATAAAATAAAAAAAAAACAGTGTTTCAATGCATTTTATTTTTATTTCTGTGTACACCTAAAAATATTGAAAAAAATCACAACTGTTAAATAGCAAAATTATGCATTTTCTGCAAGCTTTTCGATTTACACGGTTTTGATTTGAAAATTTTTAATTTTCGATTTACACGTTTTTCTCAGGAACGTATCTACCGTGTAAATCGGGGGATAGGTGTATATTGATAACATAAGGTGATTGCAACTTATGTTAAACTACGGTTTTTTTAACATTAATTAAATTGCAACAGATGCTCGAAATGCTTGAAGAATTCGTGGCGAATTCAAGACAATACACGCCGCTACAAGCACAAAGCTTCAATGAGGTAACAGATAAGTTTTTGCTAAATTATTTATATATAAACCTGTTAGCCTTATTTTAGAACGAAGTCTAAAGTTGAACCTGGTTTAAACCTCATGCTGTCTCTATTTACTTAAATAACAATATGAGATAGCCTCATTTTTAAACGAAGACTAACTTTAAACCATGTTTTGTAATAAGGCGGGTTGCGTTTTCTTCCTTAGGCGCTCTTGCCAATAACTTAGATCACTAATCAACAGGCTTTATAGTATAGAACACTTAAAGCTTACAGATAATGAATTATGACATTTGATGCACAGATAAAAAACCATTATTTAACAAAACGGTCGACTTAGAAAATTCTCAGAACTCTATAGTTTTTCATTGGATTATTATTATCGTTAGAATGATTTTCATTTGTTTCTACACATGAACACGTTTCAGAAAACCAAACTGTTATTTCTAATCTTCACAGCGAGACGCGAAGTGGCACGTAATATTAATTTAATAATTTATTTTGTGCACATAAACATTAACATAAGAAATGAGAACTTATTTTAAACAGAAATTTTTTCCAACCCACCTGCGATCGGATAAGTGCTTGGTCGCGTGTACTGATAAAAAAAACATAATAAATTTAAATACTTGTACTTAACAAAATAAGTAACTAAATATAGATTAATAAAATAATAACTATCATATACGTATAAGAGACACGAGAGAGGCGCGTACTGTTTAAAATAGCGGTACAGTATTTAATCTTTATTTACTAAACAAAAGGGTACACATTACATTGTGATATTTATATAACCGTTAACGTACACGCTGTGCCTCAACAAGGTAGCACGGACAACTTAGCAGCATGCTTGCCCGGTAAAGATAAATTTTCAGTAACTCTTAATGGAACATCTTGACTTCAAGAATCGTCACGTTGTGTCTCGCTGTGAACTGCTCCCAAAGCACTACGGTTCACACTAGATCAAGTGACTTTGTGTTCTAGTCTTAGATCAATATTACCTTATTTTCTTTATCAGACGTCAAGCTATATCTTAATAACTGTAAGTGAAAGTTAGTTCCGAACTTGTATAAGAGCGTGCTTCTCCAGTTGCATGCTCAAAATCCGTATGGAAAATACCTCTTATTCTTCTAAAACTGTCTCTTCTCTTATAGGTTAGGCTAGCACTCCGCGAGGAGCTCTCAAACGCGATCCAGATTGCGTCGTTCACATTACTTCGAGATCTAGGGAAATACTTAAAATTCCAGACAATAAAACTGGCGATATATGAAAGAGAGTTTAAGGGGTTGAGACTGAATCTATGGGTGGCTGTGAAGATGCCCACAAAGAAGCCAAAACCAAATGAACCTGACCCGTAAGTTGTGGCTTTTTACATCAAGACACGTCAACTCTTGCTGCACATTTCTTCAGGACTGAAGAGATAGTGGAGTAGCTGGCTTGGCGCAATTGGCGTACAAGATTTTTACACAAAAATCTACGTTGAATAAAATAACTTAAAATCAAAAGGCTATAGAGAAGCCATATTTTAAGAAGACATATAAGGAAGTGCTTAATTCTAATTTAGTGTGTACCTTAATCATTTAAATGATCTTTAACGTGCTCTTTTTGAGGTTGAATTTTAAGTTCAAAGTCATTGGTAGCGGATCTGCTAAACGTAATCTAGAATTATTTAATCTGCCTCTCTTTCATTATATTTAACAAAACATGAATGGAATAACTTTCAGAAATGTCAAGTTGATGCATAGACAATTTAAGAGAGCTTAGGTCAACAGCTATAAACCTCTTTTCAGAGAACCTGTAGAACTATCATTTCCCGCCATGAAGGTCAGCCTTAAGTTACCCAGGAATATAGACGGGAGCTGCGTCTGCGTGCGCGCAGCCAAGTCTATGATAGATCTTCTGAGCGAGAGCACCCGTACCTTTCATTTAGTCGCGGAAATGCCGAATAGATATGAAGGTTAGTAATTTTAGGTCAGGTGGGTAATTATGGGTAATACCATGAGGTAGCTCATAGTAGTGGATACAACTAAAAATTCCTTTAACAACATCTAAACCGATGTTTCGTAATATCATTGTAAATGAAAATATTGACAAAACCCCGTGAATACATAGTATCGCAATACTTGTAGTTAAGTCGAAAACCTTGAGCATTATTTCCATACAAATGTAGTCTTCTGTTTCCTCCCTCGACAATACCACTTGACCAATGTTTCTTTGCCAAAAAATTTTATGGTCACTTACTGCCCCTATATTTGTCTTTGTACATAAATTCATTGTTAAAAGAGATATGAACATTCAAAAACCTAAAAAAAAACAGATTTTTTCTGTTTTACATTCGGCAAGTAAAAGATTAAGCCCGATATTTATTATTATTTATATTACTGCAGTTGTTGCTATCGCTCTTCGGTTGTTTGGGCCGAGCGTGACTGCAACACCGAAATAATTACAAATAGACATATAAATGTATATTTGTAATAATAAGTATATATGCCATCATTTAGTCAGTACCTATATATATTAAGTATTTGTATATAATATTATTTGTCATATATGTCGCCAACTTCCCTCCAGTAACTTATTTATCAATCCTGTTCATCCTAAGGTTACCTGGAAAATATCGCTTTTATCGATAAGGTGGCCCATTGCACAAAATTGGTATATTATTCCCTATGTATATCTTTGAATTGGTTTATGTACAATAAAGATATATTCTATTCTATATACACATTCGAGTACATTTGTAAAATACTTATACTTGTTTCAATATCAAAAAACTATGGCTACAGTCTTACTTGATGTTAAGTTAACCTCTGCAGTACAGTGTTGAGGCTGGTTCAATTGGTACGGTTTTTTTAAGTCCTCCTGGCTAGCTACCTCCATAATAATTAAATCTGTGTAAGTAAGTAAGGCAGTTCCTTCGTAATTTAGGAATCCGAATTTATCATAACTCCATTTTCTGCCTTAACACTTATTAGGAGGGATGAAAGTCGAGGATACCTCGTTAAACACGAATATCGTGGCGTCGACGGCGCATGCCAATTCACCCCGCCCATGAAGGATCCTGATTATCACTTTGTCTTGTATTGTAATAATAAAGATATCAACATTAACGTTTCAGATCTATTCATATTTAACGTGAAAGAGCACGTTGAGGTTTCTAAAGTGAAGAAAGAACAAGATGATATAAGAAATAAATTCTACAAAGAGATCAGAGAGAAGGTCAGGGAATTGGAGAACTTCTTAAAGGCTAACCTGTGAGTGCATCGTTAAAAAATACAAAGACGCCATAAGGCGTCCAGCACTTGCAGCTGCTTGCTTGCTTATCGCATTACGAGGATGTACACATAACTGTGATCTTAAAGAACCTCCTCAAAAGACTATTCGGTTTTTTTACTATTGAATATTATTGTGATATTTAAGTTGGTATGAAGAACTTACACCATGGGTGATAATGGTGAAAAAAACCCCGTACTCCATGCTTTGTTGCGCACGTTAAGCTATTGGTCCTGGTAGTTACGTATCGGGCCAGCGTGGTGCTGATGATGAATTCAAATAATGACGTATGATATTCTACAGATACACCAAAAATGAGAAGGAGAAAGAAGAACTGGATAACCTTAACATGGCAGAACCGCCGTTCCTTCCTGATCCAAGAACTTTTATTTCAGAACAAAATGGTAACTGCTGATAATCTCTCTGAAATATTTTTCAAATGGAATTAATTGATAATAAATTGATAGCTCTCGATACACCAATTTTACTTAATAGTGTGCTGATTGTTTTTCTTATGAGAAATTTGAGTTTAAACTATACGTAGATAGATTATTGAAACCCAACATTACTTATTTCTTTTCATTTAACTTTAATTAACTTCAAAAAGTAATTTACAAATAATCAGATAATCAAATTTTTGTCAATTAATTTAGGTTTATATCTGCAGAATTGGCGTTCACGAAATACCTCAAAACATGCTCAATTAGAACAAGGGCTGGTGAAATTAATCTTCGGAAATACAGGTTATCCTTCTTTGGTATCAACTTAAAGTACATAAATCTGGCAACGACTAATAAAGTACCCTACATCACTGACGATCGCTTCCAAATAACAACATTCAAGGTGTTATATTCATATGGTCTTATGTTTGATATGTTACCAATACCTATAGCAACTAATTGTATAAGAAGTAAGAACCATTTTTAAAAGGAACAAATATTGCTCACTCTTAAACTAGGTAAACATATCTTGTGGTTGAGCTAAAAGTCGTCGAGAATGAATTGTTATATTGTTATATTATATAATATATGATTGAAATACCATTATAGTCTAATTTATTAATTAAGGCAATACACGAGCTAAGACTCCTTTTTATGATTACTTGATAAAAACCTATGAGATTGCAAAGAGGCTTCACTTGTTCGATAATTCAAATTCCTGTCTCAAGGCGCCCCCTTGAAACTGCCACCCGGGGCATGTGCCCTTTTAGATCCGGGGCTGCACTAACATGAAACTAATCATTATCAGTATCAATCAGAAACTATTTTAACTTATTTTAATAGATTAATACATTGTTAGATACAGAAGAAATTTACATTGTTCATGTTTCTTTTTCAAGAGGATAACGTGACTTGTCTTCTACAGGATATGTGGAGGAGTCCTTAACCTTGACTTGCTGAACACACCACCCCAGCCGAAACGAATGAGGGGGTCAATTACTCTTACCACGTGTAAGTCTGATCTTTCACAATTTTTCTTTCAGAGTTAGTCTTTCAACAAGGTTCGGTTTAAATGTCTCTAGAATTCTAGAAAACTGAAGGTAACTCATTCTCTTCTCAGTACAATGAAGAGGAAATTTTATGTGCACCATACATAGGACTTATACCTAAATATACCTCTACATGACACTAAGTACCAAGACAACTCCATTCTTACACATCTTCCTCGTCTTACAATGCCAACTTCTACGAAATAGACATATTTCTTGGGACTTATTTAAAATTATATCAAAGACTACATTCTATCATATTTGTTATTATTAGAAATCATATTGCTGAAAATGATATATTATATCATCACTGTTTATATACATTTTGTATTTATTGACTTATAGTACCCAAATCTCATTCAGCTATCCAAAAGTATAGCAATTTATTTTCTAATTCCACTAGCATCATTTGCATTATATTCAAGTACTCTTTTAAATATAGACACAACTGCTATGAAATTATTTATTTGATGTTTACCTGTGTTGAGCTCTGTACATTCTTGTTGGCTCCAGCTGTTAATGAATCATATCAAAATAAAATAAAACAACAATTGTTTACGAACATAGCACCTATAGTCTTATAAACGGAAACGGAAAAAATATTTTAGATTTAATAACAATATCAAAATATCAATACATTCCATTTATTTTTTTAATTTTGTTTACAAACGCCATCTTTCAAAAGCAATCTGAAGTAGTGGTAGAAGAAATGACAGTTTTGAATTAGCGCATCAGTTGACGGCTTCACTACTAAATTACCACTTATAAATTATTATTTTTTAACTTTTCTTTGGTATTTCCCCCTATTTTGTTTATTTTTAAACCACCCCTGAATTAAAACGTAAAAACAATAAAAAATATTGAAATCTGTGAAACCGTTTATAAGTTTCGTGAAGACTAACAAACAGCTATTCTTTATATATAAGATTCTTAGTTTACAAATAGTTTTACAAAAACACTAAAATTATTCTTTGTAATGCGGAGATAAATTGTGCTTTCTTTTTATCACTTACCAGCGAGGTATTTCGTTTTTAGTGTCTTCTTCATGAATAAGTTAAAATCTCAATGTCAATCAATTTTCAGGAGTCTAATACCTAATTAGACTCCCGAATTTGAAATTGTTTGTTATTAATTTGTCAATTTTACTAAGACGCCAATAGGCGTCATTGCTTTCCAAAATATGATGAAATATTTGGAGTAGCTAAACTTCTTTAGTCTTGTTTCATGTGTATAATAATAAATACTTTATACAAAAAATAATTTCTTTTGCTACCACATGAAAAGTTTTGCCAATAGCAAAATGGTTGCCAATGAGCCAAATTGCCAGTATATTGTTCATGCCAACGACACAGTCGCTTGTTGCTTCAGCTTCCTGCTCACTATGGTCTTCTTGAGTCGTTTCCAAAACAAATTTTGCTCAGATTTGTTCTTGGGCCATACTATGTAGGTCTTGGTCAGCATTAAATAGTGAAGTGTGTTCGGTCTTAAACGACGAGGTATGTCTTCTAAAAGAATCAGGATCAAGTCTTCACGCCGTGTTTCTAGAAGTCTGTAATGAATAAATTTATGTAAGGAAGTGCAAATGTAATGACTTGATGGTACAAAGATGAGTTATGGGAATCGTCGATGAACACAAGATGTTTTGTTTTTTGTGACTGAGGAAAGATTCAGAATATTCTATATCTTAACTCTTTGTATTCCTGTTCCAAAGAGCTTGTGAATTGATACCCACTGATTATTCGCATCGTACTTCTTACACTCGACATAAAGAACCGAAATAGTCACTATGTGTGATCGTTGAGGTATTTTTGTAGCGAGATCCAAGCCTTGGAACGAGATCTACAGCATGGCTTCCTCCAAAAGACCATGGAATGATATATATAGGATTAATTGTTCATTCACACATATATTATTTGATAGCTTTAAACCCATAATCCTATACATTCCTCCCTCCACCTTACAGAGCACAATCAAATACATATATTACTGTCTGTTTAGTATTTCTGCGGTGATTAAATTCACCAGAACCAGGGGTCTGTGGTCAAGGTTTTTCTTTCATTTTCTGAGGTAGTCCTTGATTTTTACAGGAATATTTGAGAACAGATATGAATGTTGTTATTACAGCGTTCCCAAACTGCGATATCTACTTTTTTGATCTGATGTCATTTGTTTTATTAATATAAGGTCGCCCTTTGTACAGAATTAGTTAGAAGTTTTTTTTGTGTATTTCTTTTCTTGAAGTGGCTGATGTACAATAAAGATATATTCTATTCTATTCTATTCTATATAATAAGGTCAGAAACAAGCGTGAGGCCCACTTGATGGAAACTTATTACCGCAATTGTAGATAATTGCTACATCAAAGTCAAGCGCATTGCCGATCACGAAAAAACTTTTTGACTCCTTTCTTGAAGAAACCGTAGTTATTTGGGAAAACCTCAACAGAGAGTTTATTACACAATTACAGGGTTTGTGTAAGAAAAAGTCTGTGACCGGTGCGATGATAGAAAGTAAGATAAGTTATTGTAATCTTACCTATGCTGCGCCAAATGCATCTCGAACTGGCACCACTGACTGAGCAGGAACTGCTGGGAGATGACCAGCATGATGAACTTCGAGCGGTCCATGCAGCTCACGATATTCTCCAAGATCGAGAGACCCACCTAGAGTTTAAATGAGATCTGGATCAGTAATCAAATGTTGGATTGACGAAAGGTAGTAACATCAGTAAAATAAAATTATTATAGTCTACAAAAGATTTAATCTTAGCAAAATGCCGGACACAACCCAGCCCTGGATTTCAGATTGGTCCCGTTCAGGAGTATTTGGACTCTTTGGTTAGAAGGAGGAGGGAGTAGTCAAGGTACGCTTTTTAGTGTATGACAGTTATGTTGGTAGTATTATTTGTATGAGTGGACTGAATAATTTTGACTTTGATGTCTTCGTATTAAGGCCTAATTAGAAATTCAATTTACCATACCATTTTCGCTTTTTGAAAATAGAGAATCACATTATATTATATATTAAAACTATTTAACTTGTGTGGAATCAAATATAAGGTTCGTAAAATGCAGTTTTATTTGCTCTGTTGTGTTGTTTTTTTATTCATAACAAGTCGAAGTATTTAAAAAACTCACTTGAAAGTCACGCTCGTGGAGACAAAGGCTGACACTGCAGTCCATTTCGAGGTGGCTGAGCAGCTGATCCAGCACCCAAGGTCGATCCTCGTTGCAGTAAGACACGAATACTTCGTAGTTGAATATGGTGTCATCTGCAGAACACAGACTCGTTAAGAGGAACGGTTAGGAGAACATATGTTTTCAGTTACTGTTTATAGAAAGCCGTTGAAAAGCTGAATCACTTTGATTTCATAGATAAAAATGTTCAATCAGATAGTCTAGTTAATTCTCTTAAATATTACTGCAAGTTATACATATCACATATTATATAAAATACATAAATTCTCTTGAACGAAGCGCCCTAAAACGAGCTTTCGAAAGGCTCAACTCGGTCGCAAAATAATTAGACATAATTTAATGTTTTCTGAGTGAATTTCCAAAAATCGCATTGCATATAATGTGTTACAGATATTCTTGATTCCTGCTTTATCGCAACAGGTGTTGATACCTGCCCTAATATATGTAATGAATGAAAGAAATAAATATATAAAATATATATACCTACGTATAAAATTAACAATAACCCGAAAACAAATGTACAAACAACGAACAGAAAACGCGTACGCGGAAACTCTGGCCGAGTAGCCTTAAATTTTTTCACCACTCGGTCAGTGGGTCGTCCTATCTGTCAACTTCGACACTTTCTTCGTCAACCCATGTTCTTCTTACAATATGAGGTCTATACTATTGGATTTATAAGCTTTTATACGTTATATTTACTATAAGTTCGGCTTAAAATCAGGCAGGGCATACGATACGTCTTTAAAAGTAGCTTTATACTTTAATACCACCATGTTTCACTAACTGTTGGGTCTTTCTGCTTCATTACTGTATACGCAATAGTTGCTGTGATATTGCACCAACAATGGTGTCTATGGCACTTTGTTGTCATATCACAGTACTTGTTCTGTACTCCTTTGAGACCTTTGTCATATAAAGAATTAGTTGACTTACCATCAATAATCCTGTTCTTGTTCACCATGCTGATCAATGCCGAGTTTCTCATTGTCACACAAAAATATCTTAAGTTCCTTCTAAATGTGAAAGCTAGGAACAGAAGTGGCAACACCACGCCAGGTATACACAAGAGAAAAAATTTATTCCAACCACTATCTAAATTTTCTAACAAATCTTTGGTTTTTCCGCCTTTTTCACACCCAGTAACTTTTGTCACGGGCACTGATAAACCTTCTTCATCATTATAGCAGCTATACGTCATTACATTGTAATCCATGAGTAAAACACTGCCATTGTACGAAGGCTCTTCGCAACGTCCTTCAGCACATATATAGGAAATGTTTCTTCTCAGAGATATGTCTGTATGGATATCACTGAAAGCCCTGTGGTAATTAAATCTGTCTTCTTCCTCCTCACTGCTCGATTTCAAAATTGCAGGTTTAATTTTGAGTTCATTCTTTGATGCTAATTCTACTAGATCTTTGGAACGGCAATTGCATACCAGGGAATTCTCAGACAGTCCCAAATAAGTTATGTTAGTCAAATCTTCCATCATTTCTTCTGATATAACGTTGATATTGTTATTCAACAAGTTTAGCATTTTAAGCGATTTCATGTACCTGTATACTGGCGTTAGCCAACTTCCTATTCTGTTCTTCGATAAATCCAACACTTGAAGTTTCACCAAGGAGTGTGCCGTCTTTTTTCTGATCGTAGTTATTTCGTTCCTGCTCAATGACAAAACTTCAAGCTTTTTAAAATTTTCAAAGATATCGAAATTGATCAATCCTATATCATTAGCGTAGAGGACTTCAAGTGTAGATTCTAGACCACTTAGAACAAGATGTGTCGACAAAATATTGATACTCCCCGAGATGTCCAAAATTTTTAACGACGTTTCCTTGAAGAACCTGTCAGTTAGTTTCATTGGCCCAACAAAACATACAGACAATCTCTCTAAACTTTTTCCCAGAACTCTGAAAGCTGCGATATTCCTCTGATTTAGTTGGGTATGAGAGAAATCTAAAGACTTCAAGCTTCCTAAAACTTGGAATACATCAGCACTCTCAATGAGCATCAGTTTTGAATTTCCGTTACTATCAGATGCACTGTTTAAGCTGAGGTCTAAATGCAATAGTTTTGGTAGACCTCCGAAAGAATTTGCTTCGATTGTATGAATAATATTTTGTCCTAAGTACAGGGCTTCTAATTCAGGCATGTTTTTGAATTGTAATGGTTTTAAGCTTTCAATGCCGCATGCTCGAAGATCCAACTCCTTTAAATTATCAAATTCAACTCCTTGAAACCCATTGAACCACATTATACTAACTGAAAATAAAAAATATTACATTATTTTTTCATATCTCTCTGTAAGAGGACTAGGTAGAGGCTCAAATTTAAAAAGGTGCTAATGTCAAAATTCCAAAGAGGTTTAATATTAATTGAACTTTGCACTGTTCAGTTGGTTCGTTTTCATGCGATTTAACACTATTGGAACAGCCAATCAATGTTCCTTATGCTGGTCTTAAATAATCTGTCTATGGGTTATTTTGGACAGATGGATGTTGGCTTAAGAGACGTTGAATTTTGACATTATTAATGTTTTATTATGATTTAATACATTACAAGTACTATTTCTGTTATATGTAAAGTACCTACAGTTGCTGAACATTCTGAAGACAGGAGATATCCCTTGTCCTGCAAAATTACATTTTCCTTCACGACGACACAAATCCAACTGAGTCACAGCCGATACAGAAAAAGGCTTTGGTACATAACCTGATGACCCTGCAAGTGAGTCTACACCGAAACGCCATAGGTTATATTTTTTCCAAATTCCGGGATAGACTGTATTTGTACCCTATTTCAAAACTAACCTTTATTGTAAAATTTAGTGCGAACAATGCTTGATAAGAATGCTTTTTGAGTGATAAACTGAATTCTTTGATGCACTCTATTCAATTGATATAATATTTCAAATGATAACTTCAATATTATAATGCTAATATTTGCTGCGTATCGTGCCGTGATTAATAGATTACGGACCGACAATCGCTAAATAAAGTGTTCGGTTACAATGAACCGAACATTTTTTTTGTAAGTCCAACCAGGTTGTCTTCCTGCATCTCTTAGAAGAGGAAGGGATTTAATGGGAATTAAACCCTCTTAACCAATATACATTCTTTAGTGCACTAACGTGAGAAGTGTATTATGATAAAAAAGCTACCTTCGTTTCTCAAACTGATCCCTAGAGACTCTTCCACGAAATCAGTCGCGTTCAACTCTACATCGTACTCGACTCCAGCGGAGCTGACTTCCTTGAATATGTTACCGTAGAAAGTAAGGTAGACGAGCGTGTTGGCTAGGGTCCGATTGTCATCATCTTGTCGCATGTTGAAGACCTGACATTGAACATTAATTTTCAATCGTAAACATGTAATATGAAACGTTGTAAAAGGCATCTTTTTTGTAAGCTAGATGATTGTGGCTGGAGCAGCATGTTCTTGGCGAAAACGAGGTCTTTTCAACAGACTTTTTAAATTAAAAGTATACGCTAATGATTCGACACCTACAGGTGGTAAACAGCAAGGGCAGTGGAGTCAATCTACCTCCACCTCGTTAGCTCAAAAGATACCTTTCACGGATCTTTTAAAGAAGTCCATGTCATATGGAAGCTACGTGTTCTTGTAAAGAAGTCCAAGCTCTGGATGTACGACAAAGGGATGAGTAACTAAAACCCTTTTAGCATGATCTAGTTCAAAAGTAGAATGTAATGAACACCAGGTTATATCTAAAGTTACGCGTAAACGCCCCAACCTTCCAGTGCAACCTTGGGCTCTTAGGCTGAGCTGTACTTTTTGAACTATTTCGAATTTTCAAACCTAGTTTATTTTTTTTGTTTATCTGTATAATGTTTACGTTTGTGTATGTTATTTATTACATTTTAATTAAATGCATGGTTGTCACCTTCGGGACCCTCCTCAGCTCGCAGGAAGCCATGCTCAGGTACTTGATATAATGTTTCTCGTTTCTCACATTATTCTTGATGTGATACCTCAGCAGAGGCGTGGGGTAAGCGTTCCACGATAAATCCAATGAGTATGTTTTATCTGTAAGTTTAAGAAGATCGGTATCAACGTTTGGGCGTAAGACTACGAATAGCTTTTACAGTCACTGAAAAGAAAACCGTCTAAATGGATTTTATTGCAGTAGCAATAATGTTGTGTAATATGTCACTGCATTAAATTGAACGTCTTAAGTTAATAATATATATTTTTATAGCCTCAATGGGGTAGCTTTTAGCGTTCACACCTGATAGTAAGCGATGATAAGGTCGAAGATGGAAGCGAACTACACCCAGTTTCCTAAACTACAGAGAAACTGGCTATCTTACCGTATGGTAAACTACCATATCGTAGACTTGGCTAAGACGGTGCTAGATAGCCACCAACCAAGCCAAGCAGGTGATTTCTGCCACCACAAGAATGTCTAAGGTTCTAAAGCCTTGTGGTTAAAATGATGCAGTTTTCTATACACACATTTAAATATCAGAAGGTTTTGTATCATCGTATGTCTTCTGCTTCTTCTAATTTTTTAAATAACCTTGTGTCATTTTCAAATTGGATAGCAATGGTCATCGAATTTTATGACAAGTTTATAAATAACAAAATGCATTAAGAGTCTGTCACCAAGTTGTGGATAACTTACCAACATGATTTGTGAGCATGCCATTCTTGTCTACCCATGACTGCACGTCTGTCATGTAACCAGTAACGCATTGGTTTCGTGTAGGGTTACGACCGCAAACAAATGTAGTCACTTTGATCCATAATCTGAAACGTCAATTTGGTCCTGAGTAATTTTAATCATCACAAAATCTATTTGAAATATCCTCAACAGCTTTCTGTCAACCCACATTGGACCAATGAAATGGTGTTATGCTCCGAACTCTTCATGTGTTTCTCGCATGTGGGAAGGTCTAAACCCGGCACTGGTACATATATAGGCTGAAGATGTGATGAAAATTGAGTTAACACTTTACAAAATTTGACAATCTAATAATTAATCGAAATAAAGCTGTATCTTTAAGATAAACTATGGTTTAAAGTTTAAGATAGATAAATTATCATTTCAGAACATTTATATCTGACAAATTATTAAAATTACTCACATAAATAATATTAGCATAATCCTTCTGCAAACTTCCATTTTGATTTGTAAGTCCTCATTATCACACACAATTATTTTTACAACCCAATCGTTAACACTTTTTCTCACACTTAAACAAAATAATGTAGCATTTTAAATGTTTTTAAAGTTAATATTTGATTTAATAAAGATAATTATTGAATTTTTATCAATTTCTATACAAGTGTTACTTTTGATTAGGATGGTCCGTGAAATGATGCTCTTATCATTTGCGTTATAAATTGTCTGCCGATTGTTTTGAACACTGTAAAGATATCTTATCTTATATTGGATAAGAATCCATACAGGAACTCAGGATTGATAATAAATACATAGAAACTCATAATAATGACACTGTGAAACCAATTTATCAGAAAAATACTGCAAATCTCAGGCAGATATGTACTTTCAATTTTGTTTCGATTTAAGCAAATCTCTAAGTAGAATTGTGTCTATCATGATTACTACCTTCCCCTACCAGTGCAGCTACCGAAGCGTCTCCAACCGATGAAGTACCAGGTACAATATCGGGCGCCATCCCCCCCGCCACCAGGCGTCACCAGGACCCCTGAGGAAATTGAGCAGGAGATTAAGAAAACGGAAATGGAGTATGAGAAGCTGGCGCTGGTGTTTATAGAGTGAGTTATAAATTTTATTGCGAGGCACAAACAGTAACATTATTAATGTTATCGCAATTATTACTAGATGTGCCCGCGACTTTGTACGCTCTGTAAATAGAATTGTATCTAAATATATGGTGTTTATCGGAGAGGGAGGGGGGCTCTCTGTTCCTCAATGGGATAGGCGGGCGTGTGAAGGCTGGTGGTAAGCGCCGTTTCTGGCTGTCCCGTGGGTGTGTAGCTCCTTCACACTCGCATTGCACAGGCCACTGCGTCTGATATTGCCTAAGTAATTATGTGCTATGTTCAGTGGCAAAGCGAGTCTGACATGCGCCTACTTCTTTGATAGTGACTGGTAAGCTTGCTTCTTTACCGTAAGCTGATTTCTCATTGAAAAATAAAAGGCATATATGAATATGGATGAGTAATCGATTGTTTCAAAAAAAAGATAAATTGAGTCCGTTTGAAGCTATAAGTATTATTTTAATAAAACTCAATAGTATCTATTAAATTTGTCAGTACTTTAACCAATTTTTTTGTGTTATCCTTCGGGAAATTTATGATTTTCAAGATTACTTTAAACTAAGATGTTATCCCAGTACATAGGATATTTGTACTCATACAACATCTTAACAAGTGCCAGCATCTGTGGTATTATCCCCATGCAAAACTTTAAATAATATAATAATGTAGTTTTTAAATACTGAACCATCATCTGTTACGAGTATCGTATAGTAAAAGACTAGAATTTTCAAAAAAGATTTACTGTACTGAAACAGTTATCCTGTTGCAGTGTGAAATAGTATTTCACGTTCGGGTTCAATGTTTTATTCTTTACATCCCAGCCTGCCTTCAGACGTGATGTGGACAGAACCACCGGTGGTCTGCCAGTGGCAAGAGCCGCGTAAGCTCTGGACAAGTAACTACGTCAATGACTACAAGTTTAACGAGGACAAACTGACGGTGCAGTTCAGGACTGGTGTACTGTGTGAGTATCAAAAGAGTTTTATTTTTCGGTTATATTCATGTCTCGTCGCTCAGCGTGCTTTACTGGCAAGGGCCTTTTTTGTTGTCCGACAGTTTGATTATGTATGTATTACCCCTGCAGTACGGTGCATTTCGGGTTGTATTTTTTCAAATAAAGTGGGTAAAGGTGTAGATAGTTTATACCTTGTACCTTTTTTGCTAATGCGTTCCCGAAAGTGGCAAAATAACTCAAAAATATTAACTAAACATTCTCTCCGGTCTATGGCGCATGTCAGCGACGATTCGGACATCTCTCTTTATGTAAATGAGGCTTAAAGCCTCATTTACATGGAGAGAGTTTCTCGCCTCGAAGATACGATTATCGAAAGAAAGAAAAATAATATCATCATGTAAACAATATGTACGATATCGTACGTCGAAGGGCGATAATCGCATCGTCTTTGAATATTGAATGTCTCTGTGTAAACAAAATTTGAACGCACGAATCGTATTTCGAGTTCAGCCCGTCGCTATCATGCGTATGCAGTGCGTGAGGCTGTTTTAATTATCTCTGCTCTTCTAAGACAAGAATTAAATAAAAGAAAGCGAAAAAAAAGATGTTGGGTTAAAAAATGGATAGAAAGAAGAAACACTTTAGGAGCATCTAATACTTTGTGCCTTGAATTACAAATAGAAGATGAAGAGACATTTAAAGTTATGTTTCGTATCACATAATCACAGTTTTCATATTTACTTGAAAAAGTTGGACCTTCTATACAAAAAAGGACACATATGCGTCAAGCTATAGCTGCTCGTACAAAATTGGAAATAACATTTTAAAGTCATCAGAAATATTGTCGGCAGATCCAAATTTAAATATTTTTGGTGTCAAAATTACCGCGCTAATCACTGAACTCGAATGGCAATTGTCGCCTTCAAATCAGTTCAACCCGATTTGTACGATACTCGCATGGACTTGAAAAAATGTCATACGAGATCATGTTTAGACATGTCGAGAAATCGTAGGCGAATATCTCATTGCAATTTCTGCCGTAGTGTAAACAGAACGCTTGGCGATAATTGCCTTACGAATATCGTATGACATACTCGTATGCGAGTTTTTGTTTTTTTGGGTGAATGTAAACTATTTGAATGCGATAATCGCCTGGAGATTATCGCTTACGATAATAACATACGATTCTCGCCTTAAAACGTGCGATAAACTCTCTCCGTGTAAATGAGGCTTAAATCTTCTACTTCGTCGTCGTACTTACGTCGGGCTGACTTTAATGATAATGATTACAATCCATTAGTTTTATCAGTTCTTACTAAATAAACGATGAACCAATGTAATATGCACATTGATTTAATGTTGTTTGCAACAAACATATCTCTATATGCAATTCCGAACGTGTAAAGTGGCAATTTGGTAAATAAATGAGGCAAAATAATACTGTTGTGCCACTCAGGTATCATAAAGATATATTTCTTGAAATAAATGATACAAAGAAAAGAAAAATAAATCTTGAATTGTGTTTTATGTCTAATCTTTCAACTATTTCGCTTTTTCTCCCATCTATGACGCATATTGCTCTTTTTTCATACGATCGCCATTTAGGAACAAATAATCACTAATTTCCAACCCCATTAGTGATTATTTTGCTTTACCTGACCTCTACAGTACATTGGAATCGTTCAATTAAAACTATATTATAATTTAAAAAGAAAATCTTGGCTTCCAAAATGGAAACTTAAATGAATTTCAACTTTGACTCGGAGTACTTTTCTAAATGACCTTCTGTTCACTTTACGCCCACTTCAGCTGGACTTAGATTAATTGAAGATACGTAAAGAACCAAGGTATTACTTAATTCCTTATCTGTTTGTAACGATACGTGATAAAGAGTAAAGAATGTTCAAAAAATCATAAATAAATTATGAACAATAACGAACAATTTAATTTTTATAACTTTTTTATTGAGCCAAAGTTTTTTCCCATTAGTTTACATAGGTATACTTGCTGAGAAATTTTACATCATTTTATACAAATATTGGTGAGCGTACATACAAAAGAAACAATTAATAGTACGGTAACATAAGGTAGTTCGAAATTACACGCACAAAAATTTCTTAATCGACCGCCATCTTGTCTCATCTAATTTAACTGGAATACTCTTCCAAAGTGTAAGGTTGATTTTATTTCGTACGTTTAAATACATGTTCAAAAAAAAGTAATAATGTGAATCGGTATTATAAAAAAAATGTTTTGACTTTTACGGAATTGTCTATGTTATACTAATAAATTTTAATTACCTCAATATTACATCAATACAAACCTGGAAAATAGCTATTAATAATTATTTGCAATAATATTTAATAATCTTTGATATTTAATCGTATAACCACTTTCAAATGTTTAAACAATAGTATACTGACTTTACACTTGGTAACCTAAAAAAAGAAATGTAAGATGGCGGGAATCATTGGGTGACTTGGGGCATTCTGTGACGAGTCTTCGAGACGTACGGTTGGTTGTTAATAGCTACTAAGAGTGTGATTAAATAAACAAAGTGTTATTCAAGGAGTGTTTCAGTTATTTGTAGCAGGCATCCTTACAAAAGTTATTGCATTTTGACTCATACTGCAATGACGATACGTATCAATGTATAAAATATTGCACTGTAAAACAAAAAATAAATGTTTGTAATACTAATACATAATGTCATTACAAATACTAAAGGCTGAGAGTTACAGCTCAGCAGAAAGGCTGTAGATACTAATTCGTCGAAGCGGTGGTAGGGTTAATTGGGAATATGCATACTAGTGCTAATTTTAATTTTTAAATAATTTATTTAATACATAATTAAATTCTATAACTGGGACCATCTGTAAATACCCGGTTAATACCCACTTAAAGTTATCACTATTACCTTTAATTACATTTATTTATTTTTTCTCATACATATTCCCTGTTATGACGATTTAAAAGAACTTAGTAGTCTATTTAAATAAAGATATTTTGACTTTGACTTTGATTGAGTCCATTATTTCAATGAAACCTCACCACTTTCAGGGCCTATAGGGATTGCAGCGCTGCGGTATAGCAACCTACCTTACCAAGGTTGGGATTTGAAGCCAGATCCACAAAGGTATGTTCTTAAATTTACTCCATGTTTTTTTTATATGTCATGTAGGTAGTGACTGTCTTTTGTTCGTTCATTTTTCGCCTTGATAGGTAGCTAGTGTTATTAACCGTTGGAGTGCTATGCAGCGATTTTGCGCTGCGACGATTTGTATCGAAAAGTGCGTCGTAGCGCAAAATCGCCGCGAGTTTCAATACGTTTTTTATCATTTTTATTTTCAAAACCAAATAAAAATATAATAATATAGATATTTTATTTTATTTCTTCAAATTCATATTAATTAACCTTTTTTCTGTTTATACAGGCTTGTTGTTTTTTGGGTTATCCCAAAAAGAATTATTAAAATTGATTGATATTTGTCTAAATGAGAGTGTTTTAAATTGACACCATTATTTTTTTCTTTTCTCAAAATATGCATAGCACTTTTCAATAGATTTTACAAAAATTGCTTAACGCTGAAACGGTTAAATACATGGGTCACAATTACTCTGAATGCATTATTCACCGCAGCATTGTTAAATATCACAATCACATTAAAGTAAATTACCATGGGGACTTATAGAGCTCATTGGCACTTTAATTGACCAAGATCATCAGTCTATCTTCATCTCACCTTCTGAAGGATTTTCGGAAGGCATGTCACCTTCTGGCAAGTGAAGATTAGACCGAAGATAGAAGCGAACTACACACGAATTCCACAACCACAGAGGAACTGGCTTTCTTACCTCTAACAGCTGGAACACAATAACGCTTTTAAAATTATTGTTATAGTGGCAGACTCAGGTAAGATGGTTGTATCTAGCGAGGCAAGTTTCTAAGCAGGAAAATTTCTGCCTGCTCTAGGAGTGGAATCTCTGCAACTAGATCACAGAAGTGGTGCAGTACAAGAAAATGACTCCGTATAAATATTCTTCGTATTGTAGCAAAGGCGTACTACTGACGGTCACCGGTGTGTGTGTAACTGTGACCTGGCTTTGCTCGGGCTCCACAGTAAGGCTCAAATGGATCGCCAACGCCCCAACCCCAGCCCTGAAAGAACACTTCAACAAACCTTACAGCGTGAAGAAAATGACCCAGGTAGTAAATATACATAATGTTGTTTTTCGAATTCATATACCTTTTGGGATAAAATTTTTACAAATTAATAGATAACTATTTATCTAACAAACGTATGCTTCAAGATGCATATTTTTACTGAACTTAAATTTCATTCAGTTCGTATATAAGGGAATATGGACCTTCATCTACGTTTAACTACTTTTTAGTTGTTTGAAAACATTTCCTTTTCTATCTCGTAAACGTTTCTTTCTAACCAATCTACTTTCCTCCTTTACATGTCGATTTCCTTATGTTTATACACATGTTTCATCTAAAATCAAAATACTACAGAATTGTATAGAGAACCCAAATAGTGAGATTATACGACCTTATCACATTTTCAATGACAGCCCAATTAGCATCAAAATTAATTGAAAAATCAGTCAGATTAATTCTTCCTCAGATAATGAAAGAAGCCGCGTGTGATTTCTTCCCGGACTTCGACGCATACAACTTCGTGGATGGATCGTGTCCTAAAGAGTGGGTGTCAGAGAGACACAACTACCATGCAATGGCCTTCCTTTCAAGAGCTTATAATTTCCAATGGAGCAGGTTAGTTTAAAGATAACATTGATATTGTCACGAACTGGCTGAATATGAGCTAAATACGCCGTTTTACTTTCCTTTTGTTTATGTGTATAGTTGTCTTTGGACAGCTAGGAGGTCAGCTTTGATTGGTGATTTTAAGTGTTATATATGCTCTAAGTTCTTGTTATTTATTATATACAAAATAAACCCTTCTTCCTTGTTACCAGCTCCCTTTTTTACAGTCAGTAACAGATATTGTTAGTAAATATTTGTTGTTATAGGTGCCAGGCTCTTTGCTAGGCTGTGTAGTACCTTCTATTTCAATCGTGAAGCATTTCTGTGTTTATGAAAGTTAAGTTATTCCGACGATAGCGAGATTAACGTCAATATTATTTATTTACAGCAATATTATTCGGAACTCCTTCGATTATATTCGATATTCGAACGCGGTTGAAACGATTCGATGTTGTTTTTTTTTTCTTTTTTTTAAATTAATATATTAAACAAATAAATAAATGTTTATATTAATTAATTACATTTTCTAATTTCTCTTATGCTCGCGTGTGTCACATTTTCAACATTATATTTTTCTGTATATATTTTATTCTTGAACACTGGCGATTTATACAGTCCAATTTTTATAATTGAAAAAAACTCCTAGAAATATTATTAATAGTATTGTTTTTGAGAATTTTATCGATTGTTTTACATATGATAGAATCATATCTTTATATTGTCACTATACTAGAATAGACCTACAAATTTGAATCACAACTATTGAAGAATCGCGATCATAGTTTTACCACTAAAATAAATTAAATTAAGCATACGGCCCACCAGATGGAAAGCGGTTACCGTAGCCTACGGACGCTTGCAACCCCAGGGGTATATTACGCGCATTACCGACATGTAAAAACTTTTCCACGTTTCATTCAAAAAACCCCATGCCTTATTCCATAAGGAAAACCCTCCTCAGGAAGTTGATTCCACATTATGACCGTACGCGGAGACAGTTTCTCTCAAACCGTACAGTCGCAACCATTTTGGTTCCAACGTGTGAGGGTGCATCGCGATCTATAGATTGACCAAACGATAGTTAAGGTTACAATAAGAACATAATAACAACTCAACTTTGTATAGAAAGATGATAGATTTTTAAACAAGTTTCCTCGTCTATTAGAGCCTTATTCGATCAAATTTGAGTATAAAACAATGGTTTGCTTTGCTTTTTCAGATGGAATGCAACAGCTGGAAGTCGAAATATCATTATGCAAATACGAGAAGCAATCGACACGAAAAGAGAAGTATGTGGCTAGTGTGCAAGGGGATACAGTCATGTACAGTCGGCCTCAGAAGTGCGTAAACACTTTGGAACTTTGACACCCATCATTAGCCACTCCGTCTAAATCGTAACCATAGTTGTCAACACAATATTTGGTGTGACATTGTTCTAAAGTGATTATCTATTTCTGAGGCCGACTCTATCACGCGTTCCTATGTCACTAAAGCTTTCGATATTGGACAGTTGTGCTTGCGACGTGTTAAAGACAAATTATACACTCTCGCTAGCGTAGTCGTTGAAGCACTCTAGTTTCGGTTACGATAAGGCAACTTGGTCATGGTTGCTCCCTGGATGGTTCAATAACAATTAGTTATTCGAGGTCCTCCTGTTGCGAAGATCAAGTTACGATTTCCACTGCACCCTTCACCCCCCATCAACATAAGGCCAGCGTATTGGTTTAAAGTCTGCACTTCTCATGAGTGTCTCCTACGCAGAATAGCAGTGAGAGCCCATATGGGGAGGCATTTGGTTTGTAGAAGACGATGATATATGTAAACCATCCGTACTTGGATTATAGTACCCAAAATGATTGAATGGCTCACTTGCAGGGTCATTCTGGGTGAATTGACTGAAACCTTTTTACGAGGAGTAATCCATTTACAGACCTACCCGCCACTGGCTAAGCTCACTCAGTACCTCAATAGAGCACTGAGAATACCCACTAAAACTCCCCGGGAACTCCATTGCCCTACACGGGGGTAACCTGGGTTCTACTGAGCAATTCACCAGATCTCTGGGTGAATACTTACAACTTTGTGTGATTTGTGGAATCATCCCCTATCATTTTCTTTTCAGGGACTATAGACTAACTAACTAACTCTAATAGATACAACTCTTCTGGAAGTGTGCCAGAAGAGTTGTATCTAGAATAGAATATCTTTTATTGCCAAAACTGTCTAAAAACAGTGATTAGTTGGTAATCTTATTATATAGAAGAAAAAATATGAATCACTCACAGATATCTTTTTTTGAAGGTTTGTTTGTTTGAACATATTCTCGTTAATATCATCGTCTTCAGAACCTAAGACCGTAGACAAAATAATCTTTATTCACTTCAAAATTGGACATGGTCTCATCTGGTTCTTATGGCATATCTATTAAAATCTATAATAGAATTCAAAACATATTCAAAATGAGGATAATATTATTAAATTTAGAAATATTTTAAATCAATATAAAGTAGAAAGGAGTTTCTATATAAATGGAAATAAATATAATGTTGTTTTAATAAAGACCATATAATTAAATATGTTATCAAAGGCGTCAGTAACTGTCTGTTTCTAGGCGAAATTCCAACTCCTTCACGTGACTCCGCAGCAAGCCACTATCCTCAAAAGCAACGAAATGGTTCAGGAATTGATCATGGAACCCATGATGGGTTTACCGGTATGTGAGCTTCTCAATTAGCAAGGGACGTAAAATAATGTAATCTTGCCGTAAATTCAAGTAACATGACAACAACTATTTATTCAAATTGATTCAAATCTTTTGCTTCTAAAAGTTATTATAGTAACCGTTCACGTCATGCAGCCATTGGTTAGTTGTTACAATATAAAATTTACCAAATATTTTCATTGATTCCATTTCAGTTCTATTCAGATCTATTTACGCTGAACATGTCCTATGGCTCTGTGGACGCGAGGCGAGCTACTTTTAACATGAAGTACAAACTAGTGGAGACCGTATTCAACTTGCTACAAGAGCTAAAATTGTCTAGCTTCTCATAGTGACATCTCACATCTGTTGCAGTGGAAGACAGAATTCAGTATTCTAATTTCAAAATATTGAATGAAAGTTGATGGAAAATCAAAGCAACGCCATTTTAAATGTCCAAATTTACATTTTCTATAAATAATCAAAACGTATAAAAAAATCGAATAATTGACTCATAGGTTACCGTTTATGTTATTTTTACGCTTGTAGCGAAATCAATCATTATTATAACTATTAAAAATAAACATAATAACCAAAATGTAAGGTGTTTGTTTTATTTTAGATTCCTATATGACATTTGTGACCTAAAAAATTTATATTATTTTTTTTGTTGTAGTGTATATTTTTTATATAATGTGTGTTGCAATAAAGAATATTTGTATTTATTATACTGAAGAAACATAGCCTTAATGAAGGTGACGTTTATCAGCCATCAGGTGAGTGAAGTAAGCCATCTGGCTTTGGTATTCTTCAACACAACAAAATATAACTGATATATGATTATCTCGTACCGCAGTGTTTGTTATCGAACTCCTCTGAAACAGCTCGACAGATTATTATGATTTTTTTTCATATATTTTTTAAACAGTCGTAAACACGACCTCTAGTACTACTTTTACTCCACTGTGTTAAAGATGGCCCTCCAGAATATTTTTATATATAATTGATATCGCAAAACGTTTACCGGGTCAACTAGTAATTGATATACGTATGAGCCCTTGGTTCCGGCTGTTATGCGACCTCTTTCACAAAACCGCATTGGTCCACCGTTGTGGTATGACTCAAACTCCTCATATGATTCTCTTTCCCCCATATAGCCAGCCTCCTAGATAGAGAAATGGAAACATATTGTTTAGGAAAGTCTCGTTGAACGCATGATGTTTGCCTACCTATATCTGCCTAGCTACCTGACCCGCTCATTTCATTACGTTAACCCCAGTTCCTTCCCGACGCTTGACTGACTGACATAGGTACCCGCGGTGTGCGCCACTTTTCCCCCGTTGTCCCGTTTTCTGTGCCCATCAGTGCTATTTTACTGCCATCAGTGTTGTGCCTACCAAATGAGACCCGGGATACACCTACATACCTGTATCGCCGAGAGAGTAACGTACCTAGATATACCTATACAATACACTAACTTAGCACCTTCCCTAAAAAGATACGAAAATATATTTACCACTTGGAATCCAAAGGATTTGATGAGGGGAATCCCAGGATAATCGAATGCAACCTTCAAATTTTATAGGCACGTATGACGTGGATCATTTTAGTTTCTAAAGCTGTTCGAGTATTTTAAACTAAAGAAACAGACAGGCGAGTCGACAATACTGACGGTCACCCGTCTAACTATGACCTTTGGGCTCCCGTGTTCACCCTATAATGAAGGGTTTACTAACTTACAATATATAGGTAGCGCTGTTGGAAATGTTCTTAAATAGATTATAATTTGATGTTTATGAATACACAGGGAGTCACAGTCGGCACTACAATGTTGCGAAATAGTTAATGTTTTATTGGAAAAAATATTAAATTAACAGTGCAAATATGGGCATTTTTATTGGGCATTGAATGTGTTAAGGATGGGTAATTCAATATGACGTCACGCCGTGGTAATTCGTATGCACCACTGAGCATCTCTTCGGCAGCTATATTAAATATTATGTTAATGTAAATTGTTTGTAATAAGTTCGTATGGATTGTACTTTACATTATCCAATAATGTTGGTATTTTAATGAATTTTATTTTCTTAAAATCGATTTACCCACCGAACTTTGAAAGACTATGTAACAAATTACTCGTAAGCTATCGAGGTAATTATATCAGTCTTTTATATTTGTTAAAAATATGTTATATTAGTATAAATTATTATTACAATATGTCAACCTTATCATAGTCGCTATTTTATTTTTACTATATACGAATGGATACAGCGTGGGGTTGATAATAAGACATTTAATTGGAACTAGACTTGGATTGAGAAATGTTTTTCCTACTTAGGAGTACGGAATCATTCTTTCACTGTCGCCACGTCTACTTTACGCACTAAGAGATTTCGTGACTCCTTTCTCTGTCGCACAGCTAGAGCATGGAATTCCTTACCAGCACACGTATTCCCTCCTTCATACAACATGGGTTTCTTTAAAAGAGGCGTGAATAAGCACTTTTTGGGCCGGCAAGGTGAGAGTAGCTAGGGCAGTATGTCGCATGCTTCACTAGCTATCTTCAAATATGGACACCTCTTCTGCTTATCATCAGGTGTCGAATCATTTGCTGAGCTTTTTATTAAAGTTAAAATGTTATACAATTTTCAAATTAATAGGTTTTGTTTTATAGTTTCATAACATTCTTATAAACAATACCAGACAAAGTTAATTCAATATCATAATGTGATCTCCACACTGTATATTTAAGAGTCACGGTACGTCATAGCGTTACATAGACAAAAAGGAACCGAGAAATGGTTGATCTGCAAGAAGTACAGTGTATACACTGAACAGAGACACGATATCGAAACGTTACAATACGTAATTGCAATGGAATAAAATGGCGGATCTTAGCATCAATTAATATTCTATGATTTCAATGTCTTGTATTTATTTTCCAGTAGGCAAGGTAAAATTCGTTTTACATTTATGACATTATAAGAAATGGCGCGAATTCAAAGTTTAAATTAAATATTTGTAAAACGGATAACGTTTTTACTTCGAATACCTGTTTCGTAATATTTCAGTTACTGTGGTCACTTGAACACTAAATTAGAATAAAACGTAAATTTTATTCTCTCCTTCCTTCTTATTTTTTACTAAGCACTTGTTTCAATTTAGATACAAATTCTACATTTATTCAATAGTCAAGCAACACATGCAACACACAATTGGCTTTTAACTGTCTATAAACACCCGGGAGTCATGTCACACGGATTAACGCCAAAATCTATTGCAATGGCCTTGAAAACATCAAATTTAATTAATAACTCCTGGTAAGAAAGAGAAGAAAGGCGTAAAGAAATATAAATAGTAGGACACGACTTGAAAAAGACTGTAAGAGTAGCCTTCAGCCGAGCCAGTACAATGCACGACTTCAAGTGAAGCGAAGCGTACCTACTTGAACTACGGCCATATGTTTCAAGTTCTAGGACAAATATTACTTTTGATGTGACGAGTAATGCGACTAAATAAAGTGTAGATCCATCCAATCTGACTGTCTCTCTCTAAACCTGCTTGCTTAATGTGAGTAAAGCGCTCAGTAAAGTACATAAATAATGAGGTAGTATATTTTAAATTTTGCCGTCATATCTGAATCAAATGTACTGCCTCTTGTATTTCCTACTCAACACTACAACTAAAGAGAGTTGTAAGTAAATATAACACTTGTGAAATATGTTATATACTAAAAGTGATAGCCAAATCACAACTCTAAGCGATATTACCAGAAATTGTTGATAATAAACGGTACAACTAGCATATTAAGATAACTCTTCTTACGGCTTTAATAGACAAGTTTTGCAACTCTTATGCCGAATTTACAAAATAATAATAACGGGGTCAAATATGACGAAGACGAATGAAGCCTTTTTCAAGCAATGGACTTCAAGAACCAGATGATTATGAAAAAATACAATCTGTACGCTTTGTATAGTATAACCATCTAATACTATACAAAGAACATAGTGTACGTAAATGCAGTGTTACAAAAGTTTTGTATCTTCCTGCCATGGTTTAATTTATAATAAAAATAATAAAACGACAAACCATAACTAGGACCAATAACAAAATTAATTAACGTGTCGTTTGATGTTTCTTTCCCTGTGTGACTTTTTTATGTTAAATAATATATATATTTTTTAATGTGATAATTGATAAATACAGAGATAATTAAGGCAATTTTTCATTATTATTCAAAATCACTCCGATATTTTCCCAAATGTTCTTTATTAATGACTTGAAATGAAAATATTAGGATTCAAAAAAACGCCTTTAAACCATCGACAATAAATGATTCATAAGTAAATTCTTTATAATAGATATATAATTATGTATTATGTAGTGTATAGATGCTATCATTAAGTAAGTACCTATGTATGTATATACTTAATTTTTGTATGTAATAACGTTTATCATGTATGTATTCGTTATACGTCGCTAACTTCCCTCAAGTACTTTATCTTTAATCCTGTCCATCATAAGGTTACCTGGAAGAGATCCCTTTTAGCGATAAGGTCGCCCTTTTTTACAAAATTAGTTAAATGTTTTTTGTGTGTATTTCTCTTCTTGAATTGGCTGATTGTACAATAAAGGTATATTCTATTCTATGCTATTCTTGTAATATCTGTAGAAAAAAAAATTAAAAGCACGCGAGAAACATACCAATACCAATTCAGTGATCGTCAAAAGATCGTTATATAGCGCAGTCGGTTAAAATTCGTACATTAATCATTAATTTAAAAAAAAAAACGGTTTTTTATTATTTTATAGTCGTATCAAAATATGCAGTTAGATTTGTGGTTTTAATATCTCCGTGTCATTGGGCTGGACTCCGAAAACACACGTTCTAAATTAAGGTTCAGACTGTCTCATTCTCTCATTATGTACAGGAAAAGGATAAAAAATAAAATCATCAGGTACTTACTTGAAATTGGATTTTTTATTGGAATACCAAACAGAATTTAGTAGTGTATGGAAATGGTTTTCTAAAAACAACATTATATAACGGTCACTGAGGTCTAGCATTGAACACACATGTCACGTGATCGACACCTGTCCTTTTTGCATTGATATTGAGGGAGCGAGATGCACTGAACATAAATTTAGACTAAGTGTGTATAGAGTATTACAAAGGCAATATTTTGCTTATATCATGTTTAATTTTATTATTTCTGTTATTAAACGTAACTTTGAAAGTGTTTTACAAAATTTCAAAATTCTTTTCAGATTTGGTAAAAAACATTAATTACTATGAACTATTACAAATATAGCAAAACAATTGTGTAGTGTCGTCATTTCATAAAATTTCCTATTAATCTAAACCACAATACAAACTTTCATCGACCAATAGGAGTCCTTGACGTTTGGAAACATTTACCACTCAACTATTTCAACATATAACAAATGTGATCATCATATTGTAGTCGCATTTTATCCTTTATTAACATTACAATAAAGTTTACAATCCAATTAAATGCCCTTCTTAACGACAATTAAAAATAAATAAATCGAAAGGTTGCCAGTGCAAAATTTTAATAATTTTTAGAAAAAATTAAATCTTCATAAAACTCAAAGTCACATAACTTTAAAACAAATATTGAAATGTGATTTTGACAATAGAGGATCGATATTTTTTATTGATTGGGAGATCAAATAGACAATTGACAAAAAATTTTAAAACAACGCAGATCACAGACTAAGGAAATTAAAAAACAAAAGAAATACCGATCCTCCTTTTAAAATGTCAATCCAAGAATTTTTATGGATTCAAAAACATATCGGTTTCCATAATTTGATTCAATGGATTTTTTTTAATGTAATAACCCCATTCTAAATAGTAATTGTTTTAAAAGCATATAATGTTATTTACTTTAATTAAAAAAAACTACTAAACTATAAGGAAAAAAACATTTTATTGTATAATCTGTTCTTAATATTTACAAGAATAACTAAATAATGCGCCATTTTCAGTGTTGTCAGACATTTTTTGTGATGGCAACTTTTCTGCCAAACATCTGACAACTCCGACCGGTATTGCTATGTTCAGACTTATATATTTTAAAAGCAATTAATAATGTTGTCATTCTACGCAAAACTAATATCAGAATGACGTCTTTAAAATGGTGATTGTTTTTAATTATTTTGTTAAATTACAAAAATGATTTTATGATATCGAGCAATGAGATCTTCAATTTGATTTCAATAATATTTAATTTTAACATTTTAATTCGATAATTTAAGTCATTTTTGATATTTAATTCTACTAGGTACATAGTGAATCGTATCATTGCTCGAAACCATTGTCCTATAATAAAATATATTACATACACATAATGTACCACGGCTAAAAATATAACAGATATACAATTTAATGATAATATTTCATGATAATTGAAACCTTCGTGCCAGCCGCCATTTTGTTATAATCTTACCAATTTAAAAAAAGAAAGTTAACCAAAAATAAAACTCGAATTCGAACTTTAAAAAAATAGCCGTTCGAATAACGAGTAGTAATAACAAAATGGCGACCGTCATTAAGTGTCAAACAAACAATTATTTGAATTGTATTTTAACTTTATACAATGTACGTCTTTGAGTTGTAAAGAAAGATCCATGTTGAAAGTAGTAATAATAAATATGGATGTCTCTATACAAAATGATTACTCATTTAAAAGTTTGGAAACAAACTTCGGAACGAATGTTTGCAGAAACCTGACCAATATAAGCCTAGGCTGAAGCAAAACCGTTTTTCGTTAAGATATCTACATTTTTTAAACTGGCTAAAAGGCGACGGTAGTTGAAAAATTCTCTTTACAAAACAAAATACACCAAACTGTCGTGGAATTATTCTAGATACACATTTTGAGGTATTTTTTTCACATTTACTAGCTCATGGTCTGGCAATATTGGACTAAATGTTGGTATGTATCGCTGTTTCAAAAACGATTCCAGTCGTTGAATTAAAATCAAATATGTGAATAATGACGCCACATAAAGACCTGAGTGTACATAAATGTATTAGGTTGCATAATGCTATTTTTTCATTAAATTATTATTAAGAATATCTGTCAATTTCATAAAATAATAACATGCTTTGATTAAACATTTGCGACCAACTACACCAACATTTGTTCCAATTACAACAGTTTTTGCCCAACACCAGCCAACATCCCGAATCAACACAAATGCTTAACCAATTGTTCTTGCACGTCAATTTTTGTTACATCAGCGAATTCTGTGGCGCTCTTACCTCTCTGTAATATCTCAATGGTGGCTCTGGACTCTAATTGCTTCAAATGTTGCATGAGTCTGCTCTCCGGTAACTTAAGCACTGGCCTTGCAACAGTTAGATTCGTGTTTTTCAATGCTCTTGCAAGTGTTTTAAGGAATTTCGACCACTGCCGTTCGTTCGATGTAGCGTCCGGCGTGTTTACTAGCGTAATTGCGCGTTCTATAAGACTGCATACACAGGATAGAGTGAACTGTAAGAAAAACATTAGATTTTATATAGTATACAATTTAATAAGGTTCAACCTTAAATATAGAATATAACTATAGAATTCTTATCATCTCTATGATATGAATGACCACATGATATTTTTCGAGTTGAATTTACTTCTAAATTATTCAAAGATAACCCAATAAAAAGACTGCTCAATCATTCATAAGAAAGAGACGTACGGCGAGCGAGCCAGCAAGAGTATTGTATATTTTGGTAGGTAAATAATGAAAATAAAAACTGAATTTTATTATGAATTAATAAAATAAAACAGCGAATATAAATACAATATCATAATTTAAATCTCTGTTACTATCAAAAGGTTTTAAAAAAAAGGTCTTACGAAAAAGAACCCTATGCAGTTGACATACGGTGCAATTTCATTATCGGTTGAGTAAGATAACTCTGCCGGAACTTTGTTAGCTTGCAGATTAAAATTGACAACATGGACGGTTGTCAATTTTAATCTGAACCGTAACATGCTCCCGAAAACCTCGTGATATGTCTAGATTGTACGGGGTTTTAGATGCTACTAGAATATTAGATACTACCCCGAGAATTAAGAGGTTAAAAATTAAAAAAAAAATACATAGTAAATGGGGAGAAATAACGTATTTATTTTATTTTAGTTTTAATGTTGAAGTTTTATTTGAAAATAACTTGCCTAATTTTTTATGAGAGAGACTGAACTATCTATGCGTGTGAAAAAATAAAAAAAAAATACATTTCTATATTTTGTTCCATTGTAAATCAGAGCGAGATGCGGCATCTGTGTACCTCTATAAAATATGGATAAGTTGTAATAGTAGCTCCGTATTACTAATCTAATTTGTAACAATTAGTATGTTAAATTTTGTTGTGATATACCTAACCTAGACAAAATTAATTTTTCCTTTTATTTTGATTAACCTTTATCTATCTGATTAATGAATATCATCAATCAGCTTGATTGATGATATATTAACTGTGATATATTCCCGTATTAATGGGACTCTTTTGATATAAACAAAGTTGTACTCACAGAAGTAGTTAGGGCATACGGGGTCCTCGCAGGGTCGAAGGCTTCCGCCAACATACTGCAAGACTCCAGTACTGCCGACCAACCAGTCGTATTTTGGATGTACCTGTCGAATAAATATATATGTAAAGATTGCAAACAACTCCAATAACATATCCAAGACAAAACTTTATTTTACGCTTAAATTGCGTATAATACCAATTTTACATGAAATATTTATAAATATTCGTCTGGTCGAGTAATTTACATAATCATACTTTACATAATCTACCAGACATCCGGTAGATCAAGTAAAGTATGGCAATTAAAAGATGAACCAAGTGTTGATCATACAAAGATGCCCCACCGGGACTCCTGGGTGAATAGGCTGCATCAAGGGCTGGTCCGTTCTCGAGCAGCCGGCGGTCTATAGGTCGTTGTACCTTCTATAGTGTGGGGCCAACGTGCCGAGGGTGCCGTCGTCGCGGCGCGCGGCCCCGCTGAGGGCCCGCAGCACGCGGTCTATAGGTCGTTGTACCTTCTATAGTGTGGGGCCAACGTGCCGAGGGTGCCGTCGTCGCGGCGCGCGGCCCCGCTGAGGGCCCGCAGCACGCGGTCTATAGGTCGTTGTACCTTCTATAGTGTGGGGCCAACGTGCCGAGGGTGCCGTCGTCGCGGCGCGCGGCCCCGCTGAGGGCCCGCAGCCGGCGGTCTATAGGTCGTTGTACCTTCTATAGTGTGGGGCCAACGTGCCGAGGGTGCCGTCGTCGCGGCGCGCGGCCCCGCTGAGGGCCCGCAGCCGGCGGTCTATAGGTCGTTGTACCTTCTATAGTGTGGGGCCAACGTGCCGAGGGTGCCGTCGTCGCGGCGCGCGGCCCCGCTGAGGGCCCGCAGCCGGCGGTCTATAGGTCGTTGTACCTTCTATAGTGTGGGGCCAACGTGCCGAGGGTGCCGTCGTCGCGGCGCGCGGCCCCGCTGAGGGCCCGCAGCCGGCGGTCTATAGGTCGTTGTACCTTCTATAGTGTGGGGCCAACGTGCCGAGGGTGCCGTCGTCGCGGCGCGCGGCCCCGCTGAGGGCCCGCAGCCGGCGGTCTATAGGTCGTTGTACCTTCTATAGTGTGGGGCCAACGTGCCGAGGGTGCCGTCGTCGCGGCGCGCGGCCCCGCTGAGGGCCCGCAGCCGGCGGTCTATAGGTCGTTGTACCTTCTATAGTGTGGGGCCAACGTGCCGAGGGTGCCGTCGTCGCGGCGCGCGGCCCCGCTGAGGGCCCGCAGCCGGCGGTCTATAGGTCGTTGTACCTTCTATAGTGTGGGGCCAACGTGCCGAGGGTGCCGTCGTCGCGGCGCGCGGCCCCGCTGAGGGCCCGCAGCCGGCGGTCTATAGGTCGTTGTACCTTCTATAGTGTGGGGCCAACGTGCCGAGGGTGCCGTCGTCGCGGCGCGCGGCCCCGCTGAGGGCCCGCAGCCGGCGGTCTATAGGTCGTTGTACCTTCTATAGTGTGGGGCCAACGTGCCGAGGGTGCCGTCGTCGCGGCGCGCGGCCCCGCTGAGGGCCCGCAGCCGGCGGTCTATAGGTCGTTGTACCTTCTATAGTGTGGGGCCAACGTGCCGAGGGTGCCGTCGTCGCGGCGCGCGGCCCCGCTGAGGGCCCGCAGCCGGCGGTCTATAGGTCGTTGTACCTTCTATAGTGTGGGGCCAACGTGCCGAGGGTGCCGTCGTCGCGGCGCGCGGCCCCGCTGAGGGCCCGCAGCCGGCGGTCTATAGGTCGTTGTACCTTCTATAGTGTGGGGCCAACGTGCCGAGGGTGCCGTCGTCGCGGCGCGCGGCCCCGCTGAGGGCCCGCAGCCGGCGGTCTATAGGTCGTTGTACCTTCTATAGTGTGGGGCCAACGTGCCGAGGGTGCCGTCGTCGCGGCGCGCGGCCCCGCTGAGGGCCCGCAGCACGCGCGCCCACAGCGAGCGCACGCGCGCGTGGCCCGGCGACACGCGGCACAGGAACCGACACACCAGCGTCTGGAACATCACATCTGCTATATACACTCCTTGTCCTGTTACATCTATTTTATTTTTATATAAACTTATTGATCCGGTGAACTATGTTTAACCCACAAACTACCACTCTATCTATTTAAAACCAACCCATGGGAGCGTTGTAAGAAATGACAGTTTCAATATTTAGCATGTTGGTTATACGATATTGCATACTAAATTATCAACTTTAATTTATCAATATTTTTGGGTTTTCTTGAACGTTTTGATTTAAAGCAAACCAAAATTCAATTAAATATTAATATTAAATTGTGTTTGTATATTCAAAAAAAGTTTTTAAATTTTATCAATATTAACAAATAGCTATTTATATATATAACCTCTTCTACACATCCTTCAATCCTTCTTCGATACATCCTTCATTTATCGAATATTTCTTACAAACTATAATATTACATTACAAAGCTTATTTAATTTAAAATATCTTTATAGTTGAAATAACATTGAAAACACTCAATTTAAATTTGTAGTCAACATCAGCATTTACTAGGCATTTACACAATTCTATCTGTTTTATTCCAAACAGTAATTCTTAGCCTTCGTCTTCTGTGAGTGAAGATAAGGCTCAAGATGGAAGCGAACTAGATTCCTCAACAACAGCAGACCAACCAATATTGATTTTAATATCACTCACTCTGCCTTTCCTGACAGTAAGCATTTGTTGAAGCCTATCACTATGCAGCAACCCAGAGAACATTCTTCCGACCAATTCCTCTTTGTCCTCATCTAGCAAGTTCTTCACTGGTGGCTTTTGACAGACGGCTAAGTTAACCACCTATGGACAAAAAATATGTTTACTCTATCAGTATATTAAAGAATCGAATTGAATTAGAAGCTAACTAGAATAGTTTGAATAAATGAAACCTAGCTTAATAAGAGGCTTACTATTATAAAATAGAATTATAATCAAAGTTATTTGCCAACTAGCAGGGTTTGAAATATATGTACGATTTCATACAGCGCCATCTAGCGAATATCGAAGGGAATATTTAAGATGGGGTCATTAGTTTTAGGCGATTTTGCAATTGAAAAATTGCGGAAACTCAGTCAGATGTGTCCTTTGGAGTGTAACGGAGGCAAATTAGTGTCAAAAACATATTAGATCCCAAAGATCATTTATTTAGTTATCATTTTTGATTGTGATTGCAGCACTAGCTAGATGGTTTCGATCACACAATATAGATAATATGTGTAAAGAGATTCCATTCGATTGGCCATCACGTTACTTACACGACAGGAAGATATTTATAAGTAGCTATAATGTAGTAGGGTGTGTGTGTATTTGGGAATATGCATACTAGCAATTTATTTAGTACATATTTAAATACTATAACTGGGACAATTTGTAAATGCCCGGTTGATACCCACTTAAAGTTATTGCCTTTATTACATTTATTATATCTATTGCCTTTAATTACATTTGTTTGTTTTTTTCATACATTTTCCCTGTTATAACGATTTAAAAGTAAGTTCTTTTAAATCGTCATAACAGGGAATATGACTATTTAAATAAAGATATTTTGACTTTCAAATAATGGAAATATCAATAATATGAATTGTAATTATTTAGAATAATGTATGATTCACAGAAAGATTTAATTTCTGCAAACACTAACGGGTGGTCCCGTTTTGAACAGTGTCTTTTGATAAGCGAAACGCCTTAACCGACTTGATTTAATTTGTTCAATGTCATGTATTCCCGAAAACTCGGAAAAGAAGTCGTGTCCATGTTTTAAATGTGTTAAAAACTGAATTACAAAGTCAAATTCAAATATAACGAAAGGCTAACCAGACCTGTCTCTTGTCTATAGTCTCGCTTTTAGGACTCTCCTGCTTCGGCCTCCTTTGCACTGATTCTATGTTCTTGAGGAACAAATTAGATTCATCTTCTTGTTCGTTCTCTAGCTCTTTTTGCGCTGCTTCTAGCTGCTTCTGTTTCTCCTCCCTTTCCTAGGAAGTTAGTGATAAGAAATTATTAATTTATTTACTTTTAAGCCTTAGTCACTAAAGTATTATTTTAGCAAAAGTTTTAATATACTTACTTTCAATATCAAAGCATTGGATATCGCAAGCGGGTCGTTAAGCTCCTCCAGCCTTAACATTATTAAGTACAGAGATTCAATGTCTAGCAACAGCTGTTTCGTCCTCTTCAGTTCTCTGGGGACCTGAAAGAATTAAATCATCATCATCCAATACCCCTCTACGGGCTTTCGGCCAGTTCCAGTAATCTATCTGCAGATATAATATAATATATTTTTTCTAAATATAACAGAGGTTGCATGATAAATGAAATGTGGTATTCCTTTCGCTATCTGTAAAAAGTTGTACAGCAAATTACCCCCAAAATAAAGTCTGACAGATTTAAACAAATAACAGCCCTAAAAATTTTTTATAACACAAAGCATGTTATTGAATTATCGAATATATGAATGACAAGAAATGCATGATATTATATTGTGATAAATGGCTGATATAGGAAGTTAAAAACAATATTCAAAGATACAATGACGCAGATGCTTTGTGAGGTTAATAATTTGACATTAACCTTTTAATACTGACGTGGTTTAGTCATATCATAAATGGGTGCTTAAAGGCTTCGAAATAAGGCTCATATTTCTAAGCTTGCCGTCGTGAAAGTAAAACTTGTGTACTTAACACTAGATATACCTGTGATTTGAATATATGTCAGCAACAAAAATTATTTGTTATTAATGTATATAAAATAAAATTAAGTTTATAAAACATACTCTCTAATTATAGCTACAAAAGTCATAACATCATTTCTGAAAAAAAAAAAAGTGTAATATGGTAGGAATTTTGAATTGAAATTGCACGACCAGTCTAAATGAGTGGTCTGGTAAATCTAGTGTTAAAAGTTAAACATATAACTTTTGTTAATAAGTTTTTAAATTACATGTATATTCAATAATTAATTGGCATAACTATTGTTGAATGATTTTAATTAGATTATTAATATATTTTAATGTTTTGTAACTTTATAGGACCTTAATTAGCAATATAGTTTGTGTCGATGCAGGTGTGCAAATTGAGTTCGCCGATATCAATATATCAACTTTACTCATCACTATTGAATTTATGCAACTGTCTGTGACATATATTGACTTAAAAACTCTGCTACAGAATCGTAGCACAATCTGTTTATGACATGTATTGAATTAAAAATTCTACTTAAAAGCCCTAGAAACGGCCCGGCACTACGTCCGAGTTGTAGGGCTGCCGTAATATAACACTCACCTCATTAGGGTTGGTAGTGCTGGCCCTGCTGGCAGCCCTGGAGGGCGGGCGCGTGTCGGCCGGTACAACGTCCGCGTCGATGATCTTGTAGGGCTGCCGTAATATAACACTCACCTCATTAGGGTTGGTAGTGCTGGCCCTGCTGGCAGCCCTGGAGGGCGGGCGCGTGTCGGCCGGTACAACGTCCGCGTCGATGATCTTGTAGGGCTGCCGTAATATAACACTCACCTCATTAGGGTTGGTAGTGCTGGCCCTGCTGGCAGCCCTGGAGGGCGGGCGCGTGTCGGCCGGTACAACGTCCGCGTCGATGATCTTGTAGGGCTGCCGTAATATAACACTCACCTCATTAGGGTTGGTAGTGCTGGCCCTGCTGGCAGCCCTGGAGGGCGGGCGCGTGTCGGCCGGTACAACGTCCGCGTCGATGATCTTGTAGGGCTGCCGTAATATAACACTCACCTCATTAGGGTTGGTAGTGCTGGCCCTGCTGGCAGCCCTGGAGGGCGGGCGCGTGTCGGCCGGTACAACGTCCGCGTCGATGATCTTGTAGGGCTGCCGTAATATAACACTCACCTCATTAGGGTTGGTAGTGCTGGCCCTGCTGGCAGCCCTGGAGGGCGGGCGCGTGTCGGCCGGTACAACGTCCGCGTCGATGATCTTCCGCGGCGCCGTCACACTACCGCACTGCACAAATAGGTACATGCATCAACCACGGGATACCGGACCGTAGCCCGTAGGTGACTACGGTAATAAAGGGCTGGTTCAAAATATTTTAACTAAATAATAATTTAAATATTGGTAATTTGATATAAGATATGTTTATGATGATTGTGAATATTTGTTATTGTTCACAAGTCACACGGATGGATATACATTTGGGTTACTATATTCTTCCGTTATCCAGAATCCCACAAGCTTTTAATAATATTGATTTGAGTTAGATAATATCCCATATTCTGTTGAGCATAACTCAATTTAAGCTAACTTAAATTTAAGTTATGAAAGTATTCATAACCTGACCAGAAAAGGATAAATCACCAGTCAAGTCTGTTGACATTTTCACAATAACGACTTTAAAGCAAATTTGCCTTAATTTTATTATACATTTACCTGTAATTTCCCCAAAGAGTTCTCAAACTGCGTAGGAACGTAGGTCCTGGGTGTTGGGGCGTCTTCGCTAGTTGAGTTATGTCTGTTTGAGTTGTGTCGCTCACGGGTATGTGTTTCTTGCTTTACACCTTGGACATAAATAATTAATAATTTTATGTTTTACAATGTGGTTAAAAAAAACACGTTTCAGGATTAATTATCAACAACAATTGTTTAAAAAAATAAGGTAAATAAAAATAGGTACGACTCATTATATGTCTCACATTTGTAAATATCTAGGGTAAGAAAACTGAAATTTTTTTAATCTTAAGTCTTAAAAAAAGAACGCAATAGTCCGCGAATATATGTGTCTATACAATACTACGATATGAAGAAGAAGTACAACAATGGTATACGAATAACATCTGTCTCTTCGAACCTGGAATAGTCTTTATCCTTTAAGCTTATGTGACAGATTATTTAAAAATCATATTGTCTAAATCATCAACATCCTGTATAAGTGCTACTGCTGGTCACAAACCTTCCTACAAAGAAGAAACACACGAGGACATGGGACAATTTAAAAACAACAAAATTTATTAAGCTAGTGTGTAACACACAAATAAGCAATGTTTGGTTTATAGAAGCCATTTACAAAATGTATAAATTTTTAATATTTTTTTGGGACTACCCACTTTCATATTGTTTGTTCACTGTTGCGTAATTCTGGTTTCATTATTTTAATGAAATCATTTTCATAGAGTGGAGGATTAGCAACTTGAGACACAGGAATCTTCTTAGTTCAGATATATTAATACACCATAAACTTCAAACTGTGCCGGATAGTTTTTTTGTATATATTAAAATTTTTCATATCGTCAATGAAGTGACAAAACCTCCTGTCTGCAGATGTGCTGATTTTTTTAAAAATCGTAATAAAGTACGTAAATATTTACTTGGGCATAAAGCAGTTAGTTCCACGGAGTTAGAAATAGCTTTTTAAAAATGAAATGTCAGTTGTGAAATTTTTCCGCGCGAAATTGTATTTGAAGTCTATTAAAATAAAAAAGTATGTTTCATAAAAAATGATAGTTAGGAGGTATTGTCACTTCATCGACGATATACCAAGATTTTGTTAATATCAGGATATTATCTTATGTGATGTTATGGTGAGGAAGAAACAAATTATTATAAAAAAATAAAAATAAAAAGTAATAATAGGGGGAAAATCTCGTACGGTTCGCAGCTTAGACGTATTTATATGTCCCTCCCGGTCAATAGGTTAAGTGGTTTGATTTCCTAACCAAAAGAAATATAACGTCATCAGGTGGACCATCTATTCCCTAATTAATTTAATACACTCACCACCGCTATAGAAGGGATGATTCTGTTGATTTGCCATGTGTGCTTCTTTGACACCTTCCTTCTTTTTAGTGGCTTGCCTCTCTAAGAATACCTGTGAACAAAATATACAATAGATTTTTATGTGCATTCATTTAAAGGCCAAACTCCCGTAAAACCAGCTGTTCCACACATTCTATACTATTTCAGTTCTATTGGTTAGAAAGGTTTACTCATAAAGCTGCTGACTCCAAGCATACTTAGTTAGTACATCTTGGAAGTATTCCAGGACAGCAGACACTAGGATAAGGGAAGGACAAAAGATCCCACTGGGTCGAAGTACCCAGGAGTGAAATCAGGCCTTTATCTACGATAAGGTTTACTCAAACTTTTCACCTGCAGGTCTCATAGTCATCAACAGCATATATGTGATGGAACAGACACTAGAAACTCGCGTTAAAGCCGACTAAAAATATCACAATTTTTACTAGATAGCTCATAATCCCCAACCCTAAATTGTGTGTCTTACAACGGTTACGTAATTTTACAAGCCAAGTACTCACCGTATAGTAAAAGTCGTGAATATAAGGTGTTCCTGTATTGAGTTGCAACATCTGTATATTTATTAACCATTGCTTTTCCCTCTGAGTCATCAGACCAGCGTATTCGTCTTGATCACTAGATGCGCTTGCATCGTCGCCGTTCATTGAATGCCTGTTAAAAATTAATATATGAATTGTTTAAAAAATAATTTACAGTAAGCTTAAAGAATAAAGCATGATACTTAAGGAATAAAGCTTATATTCGCGTGTATTGATAAGCTTTTTAGTTTTCTTGGAGAACGCGTGTGTTCGTTTCTATGAATGAAATTGAAAATTCAATAGACATGGAATATTTAATTCTTTTCATTCGTCACACCTGCTACTTCCGATTTCATTGAATCGCTTATTGATCAGTCGCAATTATGTCGTATTTCATTGTTGAATGCGGTGTACCGCCCAATGTCATTGAGTGTAAGCGAGAACGAACGAATAGGTATTATGAATGATTAGAGCGAGTTAGGAAAAGATAAATATATTCAAGTAGTTAATCTAGATACGACGGGCGACACCAGACATTCATAAGCGTTTTAAATTGCTCGTTTGTTTTTTAAAATCTAAACTAAGAGCTGTAAGGTTTAGATTATCTTATGGTTTTGTAGCAGGTGAGATGGCAGGTCCCAGCGTGCTCAGTTATTTGTTTACAATGAAATTTCATTTTTTTTTTCTAACTATTTGGCCTGGTAATTAAGACTTTTAAGCCATATCTTCATTAATGTAGTTGTTATCTTGAAATTTCATTTCTCGCGAAGTAATTGCTAGAGTTGTTAGTACGATACGTATTGTGCTGTGTGGTGTGTTTGTTTATTTTATTATTGGTGATATTGTAAGTGTTATATATACATAATAAAATAAGTTTTTTTTAGTTTCACTATACGATTAATATGTTACACTTTATCTATGTACCAAATAAACAATAACTCGTCATAATTCATAGTTTTTTAGCAGCAAGGAATAATTAAGCCCATGGGAAAAAAATCATTACCTATGAAATTTCACAAGTGAAATCATATGAAAAAGAATCATTAAATGAAAAAAGCAATAATTTGCACGCCTGGTCTATTAATATTGACATAAAAGTATATTTTGGTTTCATTTTATATCAATTAAGATGCTGGTTAATCCAGAAAATTTAACAAGTTCTTGCAAAGTGACTCGGGATGTAACGTGCAGTGTTTGCGTGCGTGCGTGTGCGTGTGTGCGTGCGTGTGTACGTGAGTGCATGCGTGTGTACGTATGTGCGTGTGTGCGTGTATATCTCACCTGCTATTGCTAAAGCCTCCGTTATGTCGTTGATTAAACACATGATTATTAACAAACTGATTGTTAAACATACTCCTGTTATTCAACATCGGATGATGGCTTGCGTTATGAAAACTGCTATTTATCTGCTGCAACATTGGATGCGTATTCTGTATTATTTGCACCAAGTTCTGTGACGTCAGAGCTGTATTTGAAACATTGGACTGTAACTTGGGGTTAGTTGAATTAAACACTCTGGCCTTGGTAGCTTTAGGGTCCACTTTCTGTTGGGGCTTCGCTTTGTTTTGTGGTGACGTTTTTGCATTTGGCGATTGGTTCTTATGTTGCTGTTGATATTGTTGGTTTAAAATGTTCTGGTTTACTTGTTCTGTTGGTTTTGATTGTATCGAGGGGCCCTGAAAGAGAATTAGTTATAAATTATTTTATCTAAATAAAATTATAGTTTGATCCCCAGCCCAGACAGATCCAAGACAGACAGACAGTTTGATTGGTAAATACGAGTACTATTTTTTTTTAAATATCACAGCAAATGACTCGTCACCGCCTGATGGTAAGTAGTAGGAGTCCATATGTGAAGATAGCCAGTACATCATGCGACAATACTGCCCTAGCCACCTCCACCCTACGGCCCATTTGCTCTCGGGTCATAATTGTTTATGTATTTATATGTTTATTTAATATAATATGAATTCCGTACTTACACGAAAATTAGGGTTAAACCCCAAGTTCTGGTTAAAATTTTGTCTTGGCATATTAATTCCTGGTGGTGGAGCCATCATTCTTGGCTGGCCCATCATATGGGGAAACTGATTCACACCCGGACCAAACTGGTTGCCATTTGGCATCATTTGATTCACATTTTGCCCCATCTGGTTGACGTTTTGGCCCATTTGGTTAACGTTTTGCCCCATTTGGTTGACATTTTGACCCATTTGGTTAATATTCTGGCCCATCTGAGACATATTAACATTTTGTCCAATGTGATTCATCTGTTGATTTAACTGATTTACATTTTGGCCCATCTGGTTCATCTGATTCAAATTCTGACCCATTTGAGCAATCGATTGATTTACACTTTGCCCCATCTGATTTACCTGTTGATTCATACCCAAATTTTGCCCCAAGCTAGAATTTTGAGTCATCTGCAAACCCTGATTCAGTTGGTTCTGCCCCGTTTGATTTTGCATAAATTGGTTCACATTTTGGCTCATTGCGTTTTGATATTGGTTTTGCGATAATCCAAAGCTGTTCTGATTCATCGGGTTATTTTGAAACTGGTTCATTTGGTTCGTCTGCATGAACGGGTTAACATTTTGGCCCATCTGGTTCATATTTTGACCTAAATGGTTCTGTATTAAGTTGTTTTGCCCAAGTTGGTTCATCTGGCCTTGCCCTAGCATATTGTTTAACGGTTGATTTAAATCTCTCATATTACTTGGCATTTGTTGTGGCGCGAATGGTATAGGCACAGGGGCCTGTAATCCAGGTGGCCTTTGTAATATAACTGGCGGGTATCGCGGCTGGAACAATATACACTATATTAAACACATAGCAAATGCTTTGGAATATAGTAGTACAGCTTGTAAATTTTAGTTTCAAAATAAAACGTAAAGGATAGCACAACACAGAACTATCAAACTAATTATTGGACAGGTTAATAATAAGCCATAGACTATTTTAGAAGACATATATGCCCTGTACCTTATAGTTTAAACAGACATAATTTAAACAGACTCAATTGCTTACTCATAAGAAAAGAAGTATAAAATTTCATCCCCTACTATGTTTTAGATAGTTCTATTACCTGGAAGAAGTTCTGGTTATTGGTTGCCTGCTGCTTCTGCCGCAGTTGTCTCTCCAACTCTTCAACGGTGCACACATTTTTCAGTGTCTGTACAGGCTGGGAACAATTGAAGAAATCGAATGTCATCTTTGAGCCTTAAGCTATTTACTGCGAAACGGATGTTTCATAGCGTCAAATAAATAAGATGGATTTACCTAAATCGAGAATATTTAAAGAATATAGATTAAGCAATTGGCACAGAAGCAATCAGTATCTGTATACGCGGGAAACCTCTTAATTTTAATGTGTTGGCAGCATTGGCTATGTTGCACATACAGTTTAAATAAACTACAATTCTTTACACATGTTTCACAATTAACTTCAGTCTACTATTTTCACGTTGCTCAGATTTTAATATAAATGTATTAAAAACAAAATAATTAATTAAAATGTATTTATACCTTTTCAATAAACAAGAAATGTTGAAGACGGAAATAATACTATTCATTTGAGCCGATCAATAACTTTCATATCCACGTTTCCTCATACCTTATAGTATCATAAAAAAAATCAAAGCTACATATTAGATCTTATGATTAAGTGAGCCGGTGAACTTTGTTTAACCTACACGACTACCACTAACGTCATCTATTGAAATAGAACCGAAGTAGCGGTAGTAGAAATAACTGTTGTAACGTTTAGAATGTCATATTACATACTTAATAACCAATTTTCAGTTGTATTATTTAAAATTTAAGCTTTTCTTTTGGATTTCCCAGTCATATAAACCTAAGATATTATAACTATAACTGTTAGTCCACATCGCATGCCATGGCTGTCTGTAACTAAAAACTATACTTAATTTAATGTCTACGCTACAGTTAAATATTTTTTGTTAGTATATGTTTTTGTTGACTGCCCTTAAAAGAAATAAATAAATAGGTCAAGTCGTTCTTGAGTTTTTGCGAGACTAACGAACATCAATTCATATTTATATATAATAAAAGATTCGCATTAAATTTTTACTACTCAGACAGGATCTGCCATTTACCCTATTTTCTTAATCTTCTCAAACACACGACTGAATCAATGTTAATGTCAAACAAAAAAATAAAACAAAGATTCAGTTCTAATTCATGCGCAATAGCAGCATTGGCAGTATTTACAACAACCAAATAAAATTCGTTTAAAATTTGTAATGCTATTTGTAAATCAAGAACAAATAGCTAATACTGTATAGTTAGAATTATTACAAACACCGTAGTTTCAATAAAATAATTATTAGCCTGCATTTTGTTTTGGGCGAACAACGCTAAAAGATATTACAGAGTCAATAAGAGATCCGAATCAATTGTCGCGATCACGTCGCTATAGACTTCATGTCGTTTAGGAAGTTTTTCAAGGAAAACGCTCAGGAAAATGACAATGTAAACATAACCTTAAAATAAGATTTTGCCTCATATTTTAAAGGCTATTTTTTATTTAAAGGCTAAAGCACCAAGTAATGTTATGGTGTGATTATCAAATCACACTAAAGAAAAGTTTACATAAACTTACTTTGAGGACATAAATTTTTGCGCTAGCCCTATTAAACTTTTTATAAAATGCAACTTACTGCAGTGGAGATAGGTAAGTCATGCCTCCATACACTGGAGCCTAGGGTGCGCGGCTTTGAGTCCGTCTCGTCCAATACTAGCTGGGAGAGTGATGCTTCTGCAAGTAATAAAAATAGACCATTAAGGCAATTCTTCAACTTAATGATTTCTTAAACTTTTTTAAAGATTTTGCTTATTTTTGTATTAAAGCTAATAAAACAAGCTAACAAATTAAATTATTCAAATCAGTCAAGGTGTCAAGTCAATTTTTGAGTTTGAGCGAAACTAATGAATTCATGTTTATATATATAAACATGAATTAATAATATAATAATTTAATTTATAATCTAAATTATTTATAATCTTCTTCTTAAAGAAAATTATAGAAGATAGATAGGAAGATAAATGATAATAACTAAAAAAAAATATTACCGATATAACTTTATTACATCATTTCTTATATTGAATCTTGTATTGAAACTGTTACAAGTCACTCAAAATTGCTTCATTATATGGCATAAAAAGCTTCATTAAAACTTGGCAACACTTACCAAGCTGTGAGTTAACATCATCGATGCTGTGATGTCTCCGGCTGCTCTCCAGCTGTTCGGCCAGGTGTTCGTGTTGGACCTCCCAGTCGAACTCCTCCGCTAAAATAGTAAATAGTATAATATACATACATATAAAATAGTAAATAGTATAATATACAAAAAAAGTACAATAAAAAAAAACATTTTTTTTTAATAATAGTTCAGCTAAGATAAAACATTCAATGCATCAAACAGATTGTCAAGAAATATTTTATTAAACAGGAATGAAGCAGGAACCAGGAAGGAACCTTTACGAAAAGGTAACAATTGGAATGTAAGGAACTGGAAAATGATAGCTAGGATAAAAAATAGTAACTTAAATAGTTTTAGAAGTCCAATGACATGTTTCCACAGATAAATAAAGAATATAAGGTATTGGATAGATAGATAGATCTTATGAATATGATTCTTTATTAGAATATTAAAATGTAAAAAAGTATCTATTCTAAATTGAGTAGTAATCTGCATTGCTAGCTCACTATAATACGTAGAGGAACTATTATTTAAAAATCACTTAAATCCACTGAAGGATGGTTAAAACAAATAAAAATTTTATTGTTTTGCAATTATTTTCAATGGCACCAGCCCTAAGATAGAATGAGTTATGTCTAGTGATTTGTTCTGAATTACACAATAAAATATTGAGTTTTAACAATAACACCATGCAAAATAAAATAATTGTGTCACCCACACCATTAACAGTATTTAAATAGGAATAGGTTAAGAATTAATATAATATTGAAATAGCTTCTAGCAATACTAGCTATTTATAACGTAAATCTTTAAAAACAAAAATAATATCTAGTTATAATGGCTACTTACATTATTAATTATACATTTTGTATGACAATCAATATTACTTGTGACAAAAATAATTAGTTTCTTAATAATTCCAGAATTTCATTTTAAAATTTACTTAGAAGACTGAAAATATCAATTGAATTATAGTTATAATTGTATGAGTTGGTTATTCTATACAAAGTTGAGCATTTGCCAGTGTTAGTTATACAGATACAAGTGCCAAATGAACACATTATGTTTCTGAGATGTGTTCTATTGTGTTATTGTTGTTGGTTTGTGTTGTTTTGTTTATTGTATAATTAATGTGTTCCTATAACATTTGATTTTCCTTCTGTCACTATTCTTTGTGTACACTATGCGCTAAATAAAAAGAATCATAAAATAAATAGAAATCAATAAATATCCAGTATAGTTAATATGTAGTTTATTGTTTATTTTAAATACTTACAGTCCTGTCCAAACGTCTCATCATTGAGAGCATCATATTCATCCTCAGATGCATCACCACCCCCTTCGTCATCATTTAAGTTCTGAAATACATAAGTGTTATTAGAAAAAAACATTAATACCATTTTATAATAAAACTAATTAGTTATGATAGTAATATTTCAAGAATATTACTAAAATATTGATTATTTGCTACATTAGTGTGACTTTTTTCACAAGAAAGAGAACGACGCTATAGTTTATGTTATTAAGACAATCCTTATTTTAGTTTTTAGCTTATTTTTATAATAAACATAAAATGCTTCTTTGAACATTTGCTTTAAAAATTAAGCTTGAATCTACTACTATTTTGTTAAAGATAAAAACACATTAAGTGTTTAATTATCATGTGTATGTGAATTACTAAACAGTTTTTTTTAAAGATTAATGCTGTTGGCCGTAGATGGCCTTTGCAGCATTACAAGGGTTTTAAGAAGTCAAGAACCTTGAAATCTTTAAGCCTTAAAGGGGTGATTCACCTCTGGAGGATTTCTAATCAACAGGTATCACCTCCAAGGGAAGTGTCCTGTCCTGTCCTGTCTCTTAGAGTCACCAGGATGCTCAAGCCATGAGGGAAAATAATACTGAACAGTAAGACTAGCCTCCTCTACCTTACCTGTACAAAAGTTGCTTATTCATTTCTGTTTTGTAGGTATGTTATAAATACTAACTGATCCAGCAAATATTAATTTTTTGTATAAAAATTATTGCTAAAAATTCTGGAGAGCCATCCTTATCACCAAGAGGTATAGAAGTACCTATTCTCAGACCTTACAAATAGTCCGAATTTTTTGTAAAAATCAGTGTTCATCATTTCAGTGTAGTTTGAAAACAAACATGATGCCATGAGATTTTTATATATTGAATAATGAAAGGAAAATATAAAAAATAAATAAAAAGAATTACAATTTAAATAAGACAGTAAATTGATTTGTATAGCAGCAGGCAATAAAGGAGCAACAAAAATTAAAATACAATATGAAATTTGATACATGATAGTTACACAAACAAAAGTAAGATATAATTATGTTATTTGCCACAAATCTATAATGTTAATGATATTCTCAGTATTATGTTGTTCACCACATGTTAACAGCAATGTATTGAATTTTTAAGTATGTATAGTATATCAATAAAATTAATAACAAGGTTAGAATACTGTTATTGAAAATAACTATGTTGTCATGATAAACAACTAAGAAACTGATAGATATAGTTACATACTATGATAACTTTGGATGTCATGAGCACATGAGCAATAGAAATCTGTGATTCATATAATTTACTAGAAAAAAATAGATTCAGTTTGGAATCTAAGCTTTCGTATAAAATACATAAAGATGTGAAAAAAGTGTAGTAACAATAAAATTTAATTATTCTAGAACACAGAACAGTTTATGCAAACATAGTAAACACACAACATTAACCAATTTTGATACAAACAAGTGACATATAGGCACAGTTTGCTTGTGCAGTTGTGCGAGTACTTCGCTCAGATTCAACATTGTTTCTACTTTAATAACACTAAAATATATTTGTGAACAAAAATATATAATGCAATTCTCTAACACAGTAGTATCTCACATTAACAGGTGGTAATTCATTGGAAAAAGGAAACCTACTTGGCAAGTTGGCACTTAGAACACCACGAAAGATCACAAATTAAACGCGGAAAATAGTGTTTGAATTCGTAGAACTGTACTTAAACTCACCGATAACGAAGTATCGAACCCGAAGAAAGAATCTGCCATTGGATTTTTTCATATATCATGAACAAAATCGACATGACTTGTCACGCTACGTATGTCGCAACGACGATGTCCGCCATTACTGACTTGACATTTTTGTGTCATTTCGTGCCGCAAGAGGTCGTGCTGCGTTTTGTTATGCCATAGGCCAAAAACACATGGTAAAATACATATAAACATATAACGTACCAAAGAAATAATTTTAGGATCAATTTATTTCTATATAATTTAAAACTGTACTTAAAGTACTGTACTGTATTAGTTAAAAGTTTTTTGTCAATGTCCAAAGCCATCCCAATTCAGCAATCGCTATTTCTATCGCTGAACGTAATTTGAAATTTGACAAGGGCTCTTGAGCTGCTATCCATTGTTAATGCCAAATCTCATAAAATTTACATCAAATAACTAACAATAGCTAGTCTCGAAAAACCATGGATCTTAACCGGCATCTGAGGGCCTAAAAAAGATACATTTCATTAATTGCAATCAAATCGCCAAATGAAATAAGTACTAAGCGAGAGCTTATATCAAATCCCACATATTTTTACACTTAACGATTCGATTGTGATTATCGAAATGCATCTTGTTTAGGCCCCCAGAAGGCCTATACAGGCTATCAATACTATTCAGCTAGCACCCAGTAACGTCACCTCAACGAATTTTAAAGTTACAATTAACTTATTGTAAATACTGAATTCGTCAGAGTTTGAGTGTATTGTAGTGCAGCGCCGTGTTTTCATTTGAGAATGTAGTCCTTTGTTAGGATATGAAAAAATTGCTGATATTTTAAGTGCAAAGAAATTAAATATTACGTATAAGATAATACAATAATCAATTAGAGTATGCTTTCACAGTAGGAAACACTTGCATAAATATTATGATTATTAATAAATAGACAAATATTGCCATATAACAACAATTTTTAACATGATTAACCGACTGTTATATTACGTGTCGTTTGTATTAAAGTACTGGAAATTATATTGTTCGTATTTCTCCAAATGAATTGATGATTTTCGATCGTATACGAGCACAATTGTTCATTTTGCAAACAATTAGAATTCCATGTCTTTGGATCACTTTTAGGAATATTAAAGTTCTGGGTTAGCCTGCATATTACATAACTTCAATGCTAATGGCAATGAGCGTAATCTAAACTTTATTTACAAGGCATGGTTTCGTTTTTGTTGGGCACGAAATAAATTGAATGTAAGTTCAGTACTACTCCTTTATTACAATATAACCGAAAAAGAAAGATGGCCGGAGACGTCATTTGACGTGTCAAAAATGGTGAAATTTATTTTTGCCTAATTTTAACGTGCATCATAAAACTTAGCATAGTGTGTAGCTGCAAGTACATACATGCTGTCAACAGTAGCGTGCTGATCTGCCGACACAAGAAACGGACGATTACTGTTTACAGCAGCGCTAGAAAGAGACATATGACGTGCGTAACGAGATGATCAATAAACGATATTCCATTCCATTCCATTCCAATAATTGCGATTTCAGTTCCAATTATCATTCAACTACATCGGAGTTTTGTTCAAACCATCCAGCCTCTAAAAGTGTATAGATCATCTAAGTGATAACTAACTTGACACACCTTAAAGTCATTCTATCCGTTCTTATTGTATTAGAATGGATGAGATCCGATTAACTTCATTTATCTCGATACGCCGTTCAAATGATGAAACCTATTACCATTACCACGTTATAAACAACCAGTTTAGTATACCTTTGAGTTGTACCATCGATGATACTAGTGGTCCAGAACCCATAATTATTTATAACTCATATTTATACGACAAATTTATTGTATTCTAATCGTAAGCCTATAAACAGCCACACTCAATAATAATAAGATTTAACAAGTAAGTATTCTCAACATTATTTAGATATTATTCTCGTTATGAAATTTTGAGAGACGTTATGAAATACTTTCAGTTACTTATAATAGATAACCCTTTCCAAAATAACGAAAATAATGTGTATAAACATAGTTTAAATCATAAAAGCACAATTTAAATAAAAGTGATTTAAAATGGTCGCACTTAATACTTTGACGTTATTTACAAACTGCTCAAAATGACCTTTCATCCGAAAAGATGGCCTTAAATGTAAGAAGCTTTTGAGCATTCATATGTATTTATGTAATTATAAGTTGATAAAGTAAAAAATATTTTATTCTCTACCTGTAAACATATATTACATAATATTCAAAATACCTACCTATATTCTTTATAATAAATAACCCCAATTCACTTTTGAAAACAGTTTCAGTATATAGATTATTCTCTGAAGTGTGCAGGACCTTTCCACCCTTTTTTATTTAAACGCAATATTAGGCTATAAACCGAGGAGAAATCACTGTAAATCGACAATAATAATTAGTAAATAGATTTTTGTTTTATTCAAATTGTGTCAGTCCCACGGTGGGCGCCAATGAATGAATAAAGTCCCAAGTTGGGCGTCAAGATTGTGACTCAGTAAATATTGGCTCCAATTCCGTTATGCACGGACTACATTAAATTTAAGTTAAATTTAACATTGAAATTTGCGTCATCGTGGTCAGTAGTTAGGCAACCTACTTTCTACGGAGCTGCACCAACATACACCGCCGGCAATTTACGTGATAAAGAAACATTCAAAAACCTATCATGTGTACAGTAACACAATTCAATATATAAACGACGGTTTATTATCAATTAACCAGATTTCAACCGACTGTATTGGGTTTAACTTCTACCTCCCCCGCTGCTCTCTGCCAGGACTACTCCCTAGAGCAGTTTCTATCGTCATATCCTAACATCCTATTCTTGTTGTCCAGACTTACACCCTGGCACAACATTCCCTTTGATATACATGAGAGACGCGGCGTCTTGCTATCATTCGCTGCCTGTTCGAACATTTTTCAATTCAATAAGAAGGTATAGAACTACTTGTAGGAACTTCATGTTAGTTACACTTAGACAATTCAATTACTTTTAAATTATTTTAATCGCCATGTTTTATTATGCGCGTAATAATGCAAAAATGTTTAAGAGGCCATTTTAGTAACCATAAAATTGAAATAGTAAGCCACAAAGTCAAAATATCTTTATTTAAATAGACTCATTTACTAAGTTCTTTTAAATCATCATATAACAGGGAATATGCCTGAGAAAAAATAAACAAATGTAATTAAAGGTTATATTGATAGGCTTAAGTGGGTATTAACCGGGTATTTACAAAAAGTCCACAAATATGCCTATAAAGCTGACTTATAAGAAAGCTACACTTAAGTCTGCCCACCAATCAAATATGTGGATTTTAAGGAAATACTGTAACAAATTTCTCCAAACTACTTGATGTGAGTAATAGGAGTGCTTATGCAAAGAGACTCATTGCATGAAGGTATACAGCCTTACAACCTCCATCATGTCAGCCAAGAAATACTTTACCACACCTCTTTTCATGTGCCTATATCATTTATATTTTGCATTGATGATTTTGATAACTTTTGTCATATTATCAAGTTTGCTTTCACTTATATGTATATATTAACAATCTATAAGTAACCATTTTCATATGGAGGTACACAGACATATGCGCAAACTTCATGCACAAAAAAAGGGATACAATCACACAAAAATACACAATCATTTAGCGCCAAGTTTACAAAAATATTTAATTTATTTATTACTCCCACAATATGTTAATTACATATGAACAAATGCAACGACATTAAAATTGTTATATGAACATCAACTACCACTAAGAGCCTCTGTATTCGGCTATGTACAGTTTGATCAAACAAATAAGAATGTTATAAATCATTAAGTTATTTACTTTAAAAAGTTTTTTTTCAATTAATATCTTATTAATTACTAATAATCTATAAGTTTTTCTGAAATGGTAACGAGGGGTTTTTTATAAAAAAAATCTCAATAATGTACTGTGTATATATGATCGGCTCCAAAAGTTTAAAAATCAACCCACAATGTATACAACCTGGCTGCATAGATTGTGAAACATTCTATTTAAATTTATACCTTATTTTTTCTGTCACATATTACATTTTAGATTGCAGAAATATAAAACTGTGATCAAACTTATGGAATTTAATTCCCTATTTCTAAGAATAAATATTTTCGTTTTAACGATATTATGTTACTACTTCTTAATTAGATAGATGATCACAACTTGGCTTTCTCACTACACAATTCATTCCAGAAAGAGTAATTGGTCCAGTCCTCATTTCTGACGAGTCTTTTCTCATCGTTTATAATAAGTGTAAGTTTATCGTCTGGCGTATAAGGAAGCCATTGCACATTTTGATTTTTCCAAGTAGGTTTCCTGAAAATGTAATATAGCTTTAAGGTACTCAGTTTTCTATGAATTAGGAAGACTATTTCGACTTATTAAGGCAGAATCACTAAGGCTAAACTTTTCTAAACAGGGTCAACTTGGGCCTATATCTAATATATAATAATATTTATTAAGGTCATAAAATATATTTTAGATATTATTTCTTTGGTAAGTGAAAGATATATTCACTTATTTATTGTGACAGCCACATTTGTAGCACAGTTGCATACGGCTGGACTAGTTCTTATTATATATTATAACGTCAGAGTTATGCTCGCTTGTAACCCAGCAATGGATAAGCTATTCGGCTATATACGGAGGTTCTCACTTTAATTCCCAAAATGAGCATACAAGACTATTGTCTAATTACAGCAGTAATATGTCGGCATCCTAATGTCCTTTTCATCCAGCGAATATATTGAAGTTAAAGTCACAATCCTAGTCAAATTTCATTGAGATGTAGATAAAACTTTATTCGATATTTACGTATTGGTACTTAACAAAGATTATTCTTACCCGTATTTTGCGAAATTACACCAAGCTTCACTAAAGAAATTTATAATATCTCTATCTCTGTCAGTACATTTTGTTGCCTTGTTTTTGCTATAAAATTGATATTGCACAGAATCGCCATGCGTTGTACCTTTAAGGCCTAAACTTTTCATGACATTGATGTTCAGGTTTCCCTCATAATGGAAACTGTACGCATAAAACTGATTGTTACTCCGTGAAATAGTTTCTGCGAATAGGATAATGTCTCTCTGAAATAATGATTCTGACAGGAGTTTAACATACTGACTTTTAGTACTGTCATCGATTCTATCTTCTTTGAAATAGAAGTTCTTTATACTTTGAGCTATATTCATAGCTTTTGGGTCAGTTTCTTTTAGATTCAAACTCGGCGGTACGAAATACTTGAAATCCCTTTCATAAATAATTCCGTTTTCGTCTCTACGTAAAAATACAGCGCCTTCGGAAATATTTGAACCTGCTATAATAGGTACTTTAGCAAACCTCCCCAATCGTAAAGAATCTTTGGGCGGTTCACATATAATTCGTTGTACACCTTCAAAATCCCTTTCAACTACCGGAAGTAATATAGGACTGATTATATAAGGAGGTTTTTCAATATCAGCCACTGTACATGCTTGCACTAAGTCTTCAACTGGAGCGTTTTTAAAGAAGTCATATAAACTTTTTGCATCTTTTAAATTTTTACCCATCAAGGAAGCTATATGACTGGCAACACCAATGTTGTCTTGTTTATGGAAAAACACATCCGCAACGTTATTTCCGGATTGTGCTATGACTTTATCAAACAAACCAATGGTCATATTAGACATTAAAAATGTAGTGGCCACAGCTGCACCAGCACTTTCACCAAAAACTGTTATATTATTAAAATCTCCATTAAAATTACCAATATTACTTCTAACCCACTTTAAAGCCATTGCACAGTCTTTAAGTGCAGCATTTCCAGGTACTTCAGGTATGTCTAAACATAACAGGCCTAGAATATTAAGTCTGTAGTTTAACGTAACTAAAATTACATCATGTCTCATAAAATAATCTGGTCTGTAGTAATCACCATAGCCAATCATCAATCTACCACCGTGTATAAAAAATAGGACTGGTAACTTTTTAATTTTGTCGGCTGGCAAGCTAGGTGTGTAAATATTGAGGTAAAGACAATCTTCCGACCCTTCAAATCCTTTGCTTGACAAAGGGTTTAATTGTGCGCATTTGTTACCAGGTTTGGAGCAGTCTCTGACGCCGGTCCATTTTTCTGGGTGCTGAGGATCCTTTGAAAGTAATAGTTACACTGTAGAAAATTGCATTCAGAAATCTATTGATGCAGAAGTACATAAGAGGACTGATTCAATTACTTAAATGAAAAATAGGTACATCAAACTATAACAATGAATTTCTTTAATAATATTTGCCGATGACTTGTGAACAATAAAAGCATTGATCTGATCTTAAACCACACTAATCTATCAGTATATCCCATTCTCTTATTATGACTAGGAAAAGATAGCAAAAAATTAAAAATCACAACTAAAATACGTTTTCTAAAACTCTATGGGGTTCCAATTGTAACACCTAGTTGTATTTTGATAGACGTTTTATAAATTAAGAACATTTATATTGTGAATAAAAAAAAGTCTGTCATTATTTTCTAAAACACTGCGTTTAATGAGACAAACTCTCTTTTATTAGTGATTTAAACAGCTTTAAAGAAACCAAATTACCATTTTAGAAGGCATGTAGCGGGGAATCTTCCCATTAGCATTTTAGTAAATTAGATAAGCCAAAATTGTACACACCCTTTTCTAAATGTCACGTGATATGACAGTTGTCCTTTTTACAATCATATTGAGAAATAATTATGCACAAAACTTTAGTTTAGATTCAGAGTTCATACACAGAATCAGACCAATTGTACTCCACAAAGAAAAATCTAGTTGTAGTCTGAATACGTTAGCAACACTGTAGAAACACAAATTGTCATTATTTTGTTTCATAGTTATTTAATCTACCATCGTTTTTTGGTAACTACATAGTTCTATATTTAGTTTGTGGTTACCACATATCACGACACAACAGAGCACCGGCGTTCGTCTTGAGACTTGGTATGTTATGGCACACATGCATAAAACTATATCACTGTAGTTGTTGATAATATATACCAGAGCAAAAAATAATTGCTTTCAAATTTAACAAATTTTAATACTGACAACACGGGCAAATGGCCTCCATTGTTGTTATTTGTGTTGATCGAGTTTTAATGCGTAATAAGTTGTTATCAATAAAGGTGGCTATTTTAAGTGTGATTAGTTGCATACTTTAATTGTGTAGCTTAATATAATAGTTTTCACACGGCAAAACGCGTATCCATTTAGTTGTCATATTCTATAAGTTATATTTGGACTATTAAGGTTAAGTAGCGATTGTATTAAGTTTGGGAAAAAATGTCTGTTAACGATCTCAGAAAATGCAGTAAGTGTCGTAGAATACAAGCTCAAGATCCAATGGTTACCTTCCATAGGTTTCCCAACCATGGAAAGAATAATATAAAAAAGTAAGTGCAAATAAAACCATATATTCTATAAATATAAAGCTTGTCAAATTTGTTTTTTATGGAGCTGGATCATTTTGAAACAATACCATTATGTATTGTTTATTTATGATTATTGTTTATAGCACTTTTTTGTCTACATAAATATTTTTTAAATTTCAAATTCAATTAATGTAATTGTGTTATATTTTAATTTACTCCTTTAATTGCAGAGGTTATCAAGTCAAGTCCAACGAGAACAACCAAGTATGAGAGAGAATATGCTGTAGAGAAAACCAGTAATGCAAATTAATAATATTACAGTTGAACCATCAACTAGTAGTTTGCAGTGTACAAATAAAATTAACATAGATACTGAGAGAAAATCTTTCAAAAAATGAAAAGGTAATATTTTGGCTTTCTAATTTCTATGATTTTATGAGATAGATGACTAGTGCTTTTCTCTCATGATACACAATAATAAATAGGTAGATAGTGATATTTTATATTGGCAAGATGAATTAATTTAGTCATAAAGGGTATATACAGGTTAGTGTGCTTGGTTTTGATTGGCCAATCAAATGTGGTTTTGTCTTGCTTACAATTTCAGTTTCTTTCTGAATTAAAATCCAAGAGATAATCTGTTGTAATGAATGTTAAGGGGTTATAAAATATACGTAATTGTTATGATCTTGTTTTATTTTTATAATTAACTTAATATTTCTTTTGATCAATTTTAGCAAGTGTCTGATCAAAATAGTCCAGCAACATGTGCAATTGCAACTGGTGTGCAGAAAAAATTGAAGAAACCTTTTACCATCTTAAAAGCAATTAATACATTGAAATAGAAAGAACTAACGGAAAGAGAGATCAAATTATATTATATTTGCAGAAATGAACCTGATAATTTTTCATTTGTATTAAAAGGTATAATATACTTAAAAACCATGAATTGGAGGAAGAAGAACAACTAAAATCTTTTTAACGAAAATTGAATAAATAAAATATTTAAATCTGCTGTTTTCTTCAAAGTACAATTACATTTGGAAGAAAATGAGTCTGTAACAATAACCTCAATATATTGGAGCTAGATTTAAGTTTCTTTAATAAATAAATAAAAGTAATTATTATTTAGAAACTCCAATATTGTAGGTTTTTGTTTCTAACTCGTTTTCTTTGTAACCTTAAAATTTTTTCAAAATGTTTAAAATCTATTTCAAAATTCCCGCCCGTAATTTAAATTTGTTGCTATTACGCAATGGCGCTAGTATCACGTATATGTGTATGTGTATGGTTGCTAAAAATATCTATGGAGTTACCATTCTTCTCCTCGTAGAGGAGTATTATATTCTTTGCAACAGAGTTTTTGGCGGCTAATTTTGACGTCAGTTGGCTGCTATGTGTAACTTAAAATCAAAAACGATTGCTAGGCATTTAATCTCTTCTGAATAATTGATAGCTCGTGTTATCATTTAAAATATTCTGTACATTTAACAAGTCGAAAAATTAATTTTTAAAAATAATCATACTATAGTTGTTTCTGTAAGTTCTCATTTTTTACTAATCAAAAAATTTGGCAAAGTTCAACTCACTCACTTTGAATCTTAAGTTGCCAATAGGTGGTTTAGCATATGGAATGCCTTCAAAACTATAATACTTTGTGTCATCTAAAGTGTAATTTCTTTTCCCTCGTAAGGTCCCTTGCAAGACGTTAACTTCACAAGACATGTTGCTGTAACAAAATCAAAATAACAGTTAACAGTATGGCAACTTTAATTTTTAAAATTACTTATCAAACTATGATGTTAGACTTGGTATCCTTATATATTAGGTATTAGGTTAACTTAACTTATAACCATACTGAAAGCCTTGTGTGTGACATTTCGCGCGAATTTTAAACGTCATTAGAATGAACAAGACAAAACAGTGTGTAATTTTAAAATAAGTATAAAATATTTTCATGATTCAAGTAAAAATAAAATATAAAGTTACATTTAATTCTGCTGCAACGTTTTTGGCAAAACATACATGAAGTCACTGATATGTGTATAAAAACAATTTACTGTTTTTATATTTTGTTAGGCCCTATGAGTCTTACCAACCATTGTCCTACATTAATTTCTTTAGTTCATATTTAAAATACTTTAAATTAATAAACATAATGTTCAATTATAGAACCTTTTGAAAAGTTGGATAAAAAAAATTCTCTTCTTAATAATCTATAATACTTTTTAATTGATAACCTTTCATTTAGTTGCTTCCTGACTTTACAGGAGTGGACTAATTCAGGTATTCATACATATAATAAAATTAAATTCTTGTTAGTTTTAACGACATGCACAACCCGTATTTATTGTAAAGAGAAGAAGAAACAAGTGAATATTTCCCTCAGTGAGAAAATTCACAGATAAAATATAAACATTTTCCATATTAATAAAGCAGGTTTATAAACAAATATGTTAAACCTATTTGGTTTCCAACACTGACTTTTTTCTTTTTTTTGAAATATTGACACTGTATTAACTAAATGTGTTTGTAAATTTAGCTTTGTAGTTTTAAACTTAATTTGTGAAGTGCCCATAAACTAGACATTAATATTAATGTTAATGTGAAAAGAAATAAAAAATTACAGTTAAAAGTCCACCAGCAGTCACCGCACCAAAAATAATTACTTTTACACAAGGTCTTAATTATGCTTATTTGGGCTAGATAATAGGTCCCACACTTATTGTGAGAAATATTATTATTTTATTATTATTATTATTAAACCAATAAGCTAATGGAACACTCCACACTTCAGCCACTAATTAATGCACTCAGACTTTTTCTCACTACAGCAAATCCACACTACTATAAGTGTTCCTCATGCTACCCACATGTATACTCACATGGCACAAACATAACACAAGTTGTATAAAAAATTAAAATTATTATGGTTTTCTAAATAACAATATAGAATTGCTATTCTGCAAAAAAACTGCATAAAAAATGTGTTTCATAACATAGAGAACTATATTAGTAGGACGGTAGCTACTAAAATGTTCATTTAGGATTCTTTTTGTAGATATTTATTTTTGGTATTTTTAATTATAAACCACATATCATAGAATTGTATACTTACTTGCGTTGTATGTGTGAACCGCCACTGATATATTATGAAAACAATTTTGACACTAACATTTGTTAAAACTTAGATTAATGTTATAGTTTTATATCTTATCTAGCATTGATAAAGTTCCAACTGTGTAAGGATTAAATAGTTTTAGTTAATGATACGTGAACTTTGCACACATTATTGAAACATTCATATTACGACTAGAAATATTACGTATATTATCTAGGAAATAAGTGAAATGTTTATCTAATAATATTCTATTTGTTTTAAATCTGGCAATGTCTCTTCCAATTCTGGCAGACAGAGTTTTGAGAAAGCATGCATAGGGACATATAATTTTGTTTAAGTTTAAATGTAGGCAAATAATGTGATAACTTGAGTAAGTAAGGCCGCAATTACTATAATAGAAGACTGTTAACTGATAACCTTGATTTTTTTCGATTTGCATAAACCAAACGTCAAACGCCAATATCAGCTGTAATTTTTTTTTGTTAAATTCTCCCTATTATAGGGAAGGCAAAGGCCCATACAGCCATATCATTGTGTAGTTATTTCTGGGTCCGGGATATCGGTGTAACTCGTCCCTTAGCCTAAAGGAGTTTTTGGCTCCACTCCACAATACTACTAACTAAGGTTTCAATTTAAACTAATTTATATAAATATTCCGTATTGTTCTCGGAATAAGATTGTTCTGTTACCACAGGTTACTACAAATAAATGCTTTTGAGCTTCTATATTTTATATATTGTACTATAATTGTGCAACTCTGCCTTTTTAGATCCATGATGTACAGACAACAGAAAGTTTATTGTATAAAGTTTATTTTGTATCTGCTACTCCTTTCATTTATGGTCTCATGGTGATATTACGTTAGTGTTGTCTATCGTAGAGCCCGCGCCCACGACGTGTTTGTAGTATTGTTGGATCACATGTACACTTTACTTTGGCTGTCGCCACTGAGCATATAAACACTACGGCTGTCGCGCTGCAAACGCAAAACAGGCCCAATGCAAGGCGCTACTCAAAATAAGTTATTTTCTCAAGGGATCTTAAAAATAAAAGAAACTTCGTAGGTATTGAAAAGTAGTAATAGACATTTAAAATCTAATTATTAACAAATTAAAGACAATTATTAGCAATACCAGTGTAGTTAAATTATACTTTTGGTCAGACCCAAAATTTGCTTGTTTTTAAATTTTATAGACTTGCAGTCAATGAGTTAAATTAACCTTGTTAAACCCTATAATCCATACACTTTGTCTAGAGATAGCCAGGAGTTTATATGGCGCGCGTTTATATAACGCGGTTTATATGGCAGTTTTTGACAAAACCGTTACTTTATAATAAAATATAACACGTGAAATTACAAACATATAAATATTGTGATACCAACAAACCTCTACAATTTAACGCTTCATTTCCTAATATATAGTATTAATTCCTATATTTCTTTTATAACATATTTATTGCAAACTATAAAATTGTGAACTAATGTAGATGTTAATATGTTTTAGATGTTAATCTATCTAACTTTCTCTGATTGGTAGATCAATGGGACATCATTTATTTGACAAATGAGCGCACAATATATTTGCATCGGTTCACAATTTGTCCATGAGCAATAGTTAGATTATGAAATATCGTAAAGTAATGCGTTAAAATGTAAATGCTTGTTAGATTTTATACGAATGGTGTTCACAATAATACGATGACATACACTTGCCACACAACATGTAACTCCATACATCCATTATTAATTACTTTGTGTTTGTAGTTCTTACAGGCTTGCGGCACCCATCTAAATAAAAATTAAAACTTGTTTTTTATTCTTCTTTGTTCAAAACGTCTAAAACTTTTGCAGCTGAATGTATGAATTTGCAGCAATCATCAAAAAGAAGTTGTTTAACTTCAGGGCTGTCGCAATATTTATTACTTTGTAATTTATAGCACAAAAGTCCAATGATTGGCGGACTTAACACCACAATCAATGATGCTAGATGCGTGCTCTTGACGCTAAATAATCTCAAAACCACTGTTATTATTTCATTTTGATGGTGAAATTGTGTTTGTTAGCAGTAAACTTTAGGCGCAATTAAAAAAGTATAAATTGCTGCAAAACCATGTATAAAGCTACAAATAAAACTAGGAGTGTAACAAACGTAAGTGTAAGTGTAAAAAACAACGTATCATTGTGAAACATGTTGGCTGGCCTTAGTTATTTAGCACTTATTTTTTAGGTTTTTTCTCTTAAAAGTATTTTTTACCTGGAATAATAGCACCTGGAATCTGAGAAGCCATTAAGGATTCATTTGATCAATATATGAATGTATACATATATAATGAAACTTGTAAAAGCAGATTTGACAAAATTTGAATTGTTCGAGAAGTATATTAAGACTCACTAGATAAATAATTTTAAAAAATAGTTAAAACCAAAACCCATTTTGGAAAAAATATCAAACCACAACACAATTTGTGAGTTACTTTCTGCATTAACATCCAATATTATTTATAAGCTTTCTTGATTTAATTTTTGCTTCACTTTTGCTGATACTGTTAATATGAAAATATCCACCTCAGTGTTTTTATTATAAGTTTCTTTAAAATAATAATTATGCATGGTAATGTTATTATGAAAATTTATATTTTAAGTATTATATACTAAACTTAATCACTAACTTCTATTACACTTATATTGCTATCTATCATTACTACATCTTGTGATAAAATACTAATATCAGTTGGGTTTGTTTGCAATTCAACAAGAGCTCTCTTGAAACCAAAAAATGGTTTAAAATTTAAGTTACGTAACTCTTCAATGGAACCATCGGAAACATTGAAATGCACTAAAAAAGTGTCAGTTTGATAAACTACGTGAATCATTTCCCACTTGTCAATGTCAAGACCAGGATTTTGTTTTTTAAGTAAAGATACAGCTTCGTTGGGGGAGTTGGCTTCAGATGAAGGAGCATAGAGTATTATTTTATTTGATTTTTCTAACTCTTCACATGTTTTTATTGTCAAGTCTGCATCATACCACGGCTTTAGTGATGGTATGGTATTGTGCATCCATTCTAAGCTTTTTAAATCTTTGCAAATAACCTGTAACCATCCAGCTCTAAATTTATAACTTTTGAAACGAGGGCCTACACCATTAACGGTTTCCTGCATTATTTTCACTATAATTGACCTTTTTAATTTCACTAAGCGTTCTTCTGTTATTGGATTTTTATCCCAGATGCCAATAAACAGAGAACTAGCAATAATATCTTCTTCTGGATCCATTTGTTTTAAAGTCTGTCCTATTTCTTTAATTAATTCATTTTTAAGTTCTTGCTTAATTTCAAAAACTATTTCTTGTTTTAAATTATTTAAGTCAGACTTTGTATATTGACGGGCATTGTTTCTATGTCTATATCCTTGATTTCCATTACCGTTATAATTATGGTGGTAGCCTCTATAAACATTATTTTGTTCACTGTGATATCCACTATTTGAGTAATTTGGATTCCCAGTAAAGCCACCCTGGTACACATTGTATTGTTGAGGTGGAAAATTGTTATTTTGATTACCTTGAAATCCCCTATTGTGCAATGCATTCAAAAACATCAAACGTGTCGTTTTAAGTCGATTTTCTAAACAATTCAGTTTATTTCTCAAAAAGTTTACTTCCTCTGAACCTTTGTATGGTTTATTCTTGCGTTTTTTAGAGTTACCTTGAAAGTTCTTCGGTGAATGTTCTAATTTTATTTCGGGTAGTCTTAGACCAGGTTCTATCTTAACAGTTCCGGGTTCTATTTTCACTGACATCATTATATAGCTTATTTATTACCGTAATTTGATTATTTTATTTGGATACTTCCGTGGTATAAATTTAACGAATTTGTAATAAACTTCCAACCCAAAATAAAATAAAAAAATTGTTGTTGTTTTCATCAACAGTTAGTTGCACAGATAAAGATAAAAAAAGAACAGAGAGGGCCTAAACAAGATGCATGTTGATTGTAGAATCGAACCGCTAAATGTAATTGAATCGTTAACTGAAAAAATTATGGGTTTTAAATTAGCTATCGAGCGTAATTGTCAAATCCCACACATTTTCAAAAATTCAATCGCTGAGTGTAAAAGTAAGTAATTCTTTAATGGCAAAGAAACATTCTGCCAGCGTCACGCCGTGTTTATCAAATGATACTAATTGTAGGACTTCAATTTTTGTAAGTTTAACTGTAAACCTCACCACGTAACAAAAATTCTTCTAATGGTACCTCATTGAAAACGATAATGTAATTTAAACATTTTCAATTAGGTACTTATACTATAATAATTAATTTTATTGGTAACAACTGTCAATTGATCAATAAGATATATTTATGGCGCAGAAATGCAGTTCCTGCCAACCGGGATACCGGTGTAACGTATCAAATTTAATATAGGTTTATAGAATTCCAAGAGACATGTTTGAGGGTAGCTCTTTTCCTCTTGGAGTTTTTGATGACTAATCATGGAATCTTCCATGACGCTATTTCAATGATAAAACTCTCAGTGCTTCTCTAATAACACTATTTGGTCGAGCCTTTCTTTCTAGCAACAGCAATAGATAAAGAGGTCAAATAAAAAATTAAAACATATTTTAAATAACTTTTAATGAATAAGTACAATTTAAAAATACATATTTACTAATTACCATGATAATAACATAGCTTAATTTCTTAATCATGATTGGCATAATGCGTCTATAGCAATGGTCAGAAGACAAAAAAAGGGAGTGCAATATATACATTTTTTTTTGTAACGCTGACTCTACAGAATAAATAGCGATACCGATACTTTAAAATTATTTGAATAACTGTTTACAGAGATGGATTATTCCAAATAAAATCGCGATTAGTAGTTTTTTTTAGAAAACTATTGCGGAAATCCCAGTGGATTTAGAATTGATTGCCAACCAATAATTATTTAATTGCCAAGAATTTAGATTATAAATATTATGTGTTTAATAAACATTGACATTGTATGATTTTTAAAGTGAAAGTAGTAATATTTTAATTGAGATCTTCTATTTTTAGCTGATATGTGCCTGATTCTAGTTATAATAGCTAGACTAGCGACAAAAAAATAGGCATCATTTTTTTCTCTCTTCAACTTCATGAAAAAATTGAACAAAATTTGAAAACGTATGAATACAATTGAACATGACATTTGTTAATGTTACAATTGCAATCAATTCGCACGAGTTATTGTCGAGTTTCCAATTGTCATTAAATACAATACCTGTCAATTTCCTGACTGCATTGAAAGAAAAAACTAGTAGGTACTATAACGTATTGCACCCGCTTTTTATATTTGTTTATCATAAAATTTCAAGAGCCTGTAATGGACTCTTCAATCATTCAGAATTTCATTTTCACCACAAATATTTTATAATTTATAGTCCTTCAAAAATATTTTTTTAAATAACAAGATTTTAAAGAATCGCTAAAAACCCATGTTTACGGGTAAGTAATAACTTAAATATGCAGAGTGAAATTATTCGATAGATAAATCGTATTCATAAACACTTAACGATTCAGATATCCAAAAAATGTATTAAAAATGTATGAAACACATAGATCCGCTATCTATTCGTTGCAATAAAATAGTTTTTTCTTCTTACTTATTTAATTGGAACAAAAGTAGGTTCTGAACAGCATTACTTTAAATAATTTTCAAAACAGATTTTTTGTCTCAGCTACTATTTGAAGGCTTTATTAAATAAACTAAACCTTTATCAGTTAAAATATTTTATATACTATTTAGTTTACCTTTTTGTCATCTTATAACTATAATTTACAAAAAAAGTTGAAGTTACTATCGGTACATTGACCCGCGTCAGACGGTACGCCCTGATTGGATAACTTAAAGTAATTTATCGTTATTAATTGGCTGTAAAAGATTCAAATTTTATAAAAAGGAATGTAAGTTATTACACCTAGTTGATTTTAAATTTTATACAAAATAGTCTTAAGTTGGAATTCATTTAAAATATCATAAAATTTTTTCAACATCACATTAATGATACACATTAATTATTTACATTGTTTCTCATACATCCTTAACTAAGACTCGTTTTGACTAAAAGATTTATTTTTAAAAATATAAATATTAGTATTTAACTATATAAATGATTGATATGTAAATAATTTTGGCCCGCAAAAAATTATTCATAAATTGGAATGCCAAAAATTTATATACTAAAAAATGTTGCAATACATAATGCTTATTTCTTACCGCCGAGTGATTCAAAGAAATTGACAAATTTGTTGACGCCTATATTCTTTGGCAAGTCATCTTCAGGCGGGTCGTTGGCCCGAATAACGTCTTTGGGTGTGCCGTTTGCATGTTGAACCATTTTAATTTCATTTGACGTTCTGGGTTTTTTAATTTCATTACTATTACCATTTACAAAACTTACTGGCTCTTGTTCTGCGACATCCACTATATCAACGTGTGTTTCGTTATTTACTTCGTTTGTTTCAGATTTTTCTTGTAATTCTTCCTGCATTTCAATTATTTCTTCTTTAACATTATCAATAACCTCAGAATCTGTTGGATCAGTTTCTTCTACCACATCTAGTTGAGAGACTTCTGAAGCACTTTCTACCACTAAAATTTCAGTTTGCGGTTCCTCAGGGGTGCTTTCTAGGACCACTAGCGGCTCAACTACTTTTCTGACCACTTCGTCGTGGTTTTCTTTCGGTTGCTTCCAGATTATAAAGTGTTTACTATAAATTTCGTCCCAGAAGTCCATTTTTTCTTTGTCAGGGTTGGATCCTACAGATAATTCAGGGCCCAAATTGAGGTAGTAAAAGTTATCGTGAGAAACTGGCACCCACGTAACTGTTATATGATGATTTTCATCTGGGGTGGGATTTCTGTAACAGAAAAAATAATATCTATGAAAAAAGGTTCCCTTTCAAATGAAGTCTAATTTCTGCTTTCCTTATCTTTTACACGTTGAGAAAATATATACCATTTGATGTGTACCTTAAGAGTACCGCCTATTGAAATCTCGGTATTCATATGGCCTTGATAGGTTAATATCAATTTGGTGTTTAAAATACTTACATTAAAGTAAGTGTGTGTCCTCGCGATAAAATTTTTCGGCGTAAATAATATAAAACTACTAACCCACACTTAGCGAAATTTGTCCACAGCCTCACCATGCGCTCCCTCATCTTAATGTCCTGTGGCGTTGGATTCACGCCTTTCATAACCTCATTATTGAAGAGATAACCAAGTTCATCAGCATGTCCAGCATGTTCCAAACCCAAACTGGACAGAATATTCTTAGTAAAATTCAGTTGCCCAACGTAATCAAATTTGTAGAAGTAAATCGGCTTGTTAGAGACCTGTACTAAATGCTTTATATGTCTGTGAGTGTGAACGTTGATCTTCGTATCAGACAAAAGTTCAAAATACTCTTTCAAACTCTCAACGCCAGTGTGACTTCCTTTGAAATACAAAGACTTCATCATGTTTGATATGTCCACAGATTCTTGAGAGTTCCTTTCAATATGCAGTTCCTCAGGTATCAAGTCTTGCAAATCGTCAGATTTCCTATCAAAAGTCAGCTCAAGAGTAGTAGATCCGATTATAATTGGTATATTAGCGACACGACCTGACGTCAGAATATCATAGAAAGGCTCAGTCAATACAGCTTCTACATCAGGAAACTCTTTCTCAATCATAATACCAAAAATAGTATCATAGTCTCCATCAGTTAATTTATCTGCTGCCTCGACTAATTCTTTAGTGGCCGTAGCAGACAAAAAGTCCAGTATCTCATCAACATCTTCTGCTTCACTGCCGAGAACATGCGCCAGTTTCTTAGCATTCTCAATTGGATGTTTCTGATAAACTGTTTGCATTAGCGCTGTTCCAGATTGTATGATCGCTTTATTGATCAAAGTCTTAGTTACAGGAGACGCTGTAAAGATAGATGTAGCAATCCCACCGGCACTTTCACCAAACAAAGTAATGTTACCTGAGTTTCCTCCAAAATTGTGAATGTTATCCTTAACCCATCTCAATGCTTGCACCATATCTTTTAAACCAGCGTTACCTGGCACTTCTGGTGTATTTAAACTTAAGAAACCTAGAGCTCCTACTCTGTAGTTAATAGTGACGACAACGACATCTTTTTCAACTAAATAATCTGCTCCGTATAAAGTTGCACTGCCAGATCCACATTTAAATGCACCACCATGAAGGAATACCATAACGGGAAGAAATTCTCCATCCAAATTTGGTGTGTAGATATTGAGGTAGAGACAGTTTTCATCGCCCATATATTCTTTAGTTATAACTAAGTCAACTTGAGGGCAAACGTTGCCTTCGGAGGTGGCATCTCTGACATCCTCCCATGGTTCAGGTGGCTGTGGTGCCTGAAAATTTATAACGCAATATTTAATAGTCTGAATGGTTTCATAATTTATGGTTACAAAATATTTGCAGGAAAATCTAGAGATATGAAGGAAGTCTTTACTTGTTAACTAACTTTAAAAAAAGCGGGAGTTTTTATGTTCCACTGTATTATCTGTTAATTTTAAGCAGATTTTCAAAATTATTTTTATTTTATTAGATAGAATATCCTCCTGAGGTGGTGTCATTGTTACCAAGTTAGAATCTGATGATGGGATCCCAGGCAAGCAACCTTCAAATTTTATTGACACATGTTTTGTATTTTTTAAGACTATTGAAGGCTTTCTTAATATATACGGTAACGTAATAAGTACGGTTAGTTAACGGGTAAATCTGCATACATCAGTTTTGCCAACATACTTGTCTTGTTTGGTTAAAATTACTTATTTAATAAAACCTTTAATAGCCTTAACTCAAGGAATTAAAAATACTTAAATAAAGACAAGACTTGACTATTCGAATCCTCCATCAAATTTAGTAAGTTAAAAATTGTGACAAAATAGTTTAAACAAACAGTCTTTATCACGTCAATAGCTAACAACTGACCATTTATTACTATAAAACGATTTCGTATTTAAAATTAATTTTGCCATTCTAGTAAATAAGTGAGTTTTATTATTTATTTTTATTGTTTCTATGTGAACTGGTATTTAACCAGTTAAAGTAAATCTCCGTCTTCATTGTTTAAATACGTTTATATATATACCATAATAAATAACGCTAACTAACAAGCTCTATAAAAACTTTTCAAATTTTGTTTAGTCTGAGTTTTCTCTCGATTGTTAAACAATTTTAAATAAAATAAAGGATTTATTTTTTCTCTAATTATAAAATAATTGTCATCAAAATTATATATATTCATTATAATTTAATGTATATATATCGTATAATCTTTTACTCATCTTGCCAAAAAGCCTGGATAAACATTGGAATATCGGAATTTTTAAAGGACAATATTCAAATTTTTTAAGAATAATTTAGATCATTATCAACTTGGATATTTTTAAAAACTATTTCTTTAGGTTCACCCTTTTTTGAAGGATTTTTAAGTGTTAAGTTGTCGTAGTTCCCCACGACTCATTACATAACAATATATTATCACTGGATGCTGTTACAGCCTTATCAGTTATGTCTGCTTATCAAAGAACTATATCAGTAAGTTTGCTTAGATTATTATTATCAGACAACATACTCTCATACCTATATGCTGTTTTGCAGTATTTTTGACGTCACATTTTATTAAAACCTTGTTTCAGATTATTTTAATCGTGATTATTTTAATTATGTCTGATTTATGGATAATTAATTGGAACATGTCTTCCTTTATATCTGAACAATTATTTACGAGGGAAATAGAATGAATGTATTTTGTTCTCTTTGTACCTATTAAAACTAATTAATAATATTTATTAATTACCATTTCCATATTTTTATTAATTCATTTCATATTCTAGTCTACATTTCATAAATGTAATATTTAGAAAATCTTACAACAATATAATTGAACATTAATCTGACAATTATAAATACGAATAATTTCTACTTATATATTCGACTTATAGTTCTTTAGTCTCGCTAAAAGGAATAACGGTTTGATTTCAATAATTTTTATCGAGTTTTGGCCACTTTAATTCAGAGGTATTTTAAAAATAATAGGAGTTTTCTTGAGAAAAACTGAAAACATAATTTCAAACGTGTAACTGCCGTTCTAATCAAAAATTTCATTGATTCTATCGCTACTTCGGATTTCTTCTAATAGATGGCGTTGGTATCAAATTGACCGGGCCAACTAGTATAATAAAATATTATTGGACATAGATAATGATTAATATGAAATAATAATATAATTATAGATAATTAATGGCGAAATTTACATAATATTTGTTTTAGTAAATAATGTAATAGTACTAGTTGGTACTCCTCTCTTCTAATATTGCTGAGCTCGACTGGGTCCATAATTAATCTTATTAATTACCAATGTGGTTTACAGTAAATGTTGAATTTGAAATTCTGTGATAGTGAAAGTAGACGTAATTTAAACAAGATATTTTACGAGGTATTCAATTCGATTTTTTATTTTGCGTTCCATATTTACATAACATGTAGATTTTAAAAATATTAGTGTCAAATGTCAAAAATAACTTTATTTACTAAGCTCTTTTAAATCGTCACAACAGGGAATAAGAAAATAAATATAATTATAAATGCAATAGTCATAATTTTACTGGGTATCAACCGGGCATTTACTAATTGTCCCAGTTATAGTATTTAAATATGTACTAAATAAATTGTTAGTTTTAATTTTAAAATAATACTTATTTTAAAATTAAAAATAACAATAGTATGCATAATCCCAATCAACCCTACTACCGCTTCGACGAATTAGTAGCTGCAGAGAAGAAGTGACACTATAGATCCTGTCCGGCACAACTAATTTTAAGATAAATAGGGGAATATGATAAATGTAGTAGTCGACTAATGTTACGTTATTATTACCTTGAACCTCAAAGAGCCCAGGGGAGGTTTCGCGTACGGGATCCCCTGGAAGCTATAATAGGCCTTTCCCGTAGGACTGTTAGCCACTCGGCCTTGAAGCCTCCCCTGCTCCACTGTCACTACTGGCGCTTCGGTCATTCTGCCTCCACTGGAAAGAGATAAAAATTAATTTACTAACAAACTTTATACCGCCAGAAATCATAGAAGAATAATGTGGCTTTGGAGTGATAATTACCTAGAATACTACAACGTTTTGATAAAATATAATTATCAAATTTCCTAACCAGATTTAGCATAGACAAGAAACGCTTTTCCTAAATAATTCATTCTTATTTTCATGAATTCGGTGAGTAAATGTATAAATGATTACGAATCAAGTCAATTAGTTTTTACAAATATGATATTGTCGCACAAAGATGCTTATTGGCGATTGGATTGGTGCATTAAACGTGAATACTAACTGTATTCTATGTATTTACCAGGCAACATTGTGGATTCTTCTTATATTTATAAAGGGCTATCTCGCCACTTTGTTTGCATAGATGTAAAATGACATGTACATGTCGTACATAGGTACATATACTACGTAAGTATAACCTACCCAAGGTTAGATGATTGTACTTGAGTATCTATGTATAAGAAATTCATTATAGTCAACTTTAAAAGATAGAGATGCTGTTGCGGACTCTTTTAAAAGATAACAATTCCGGCAAACATGATTTTAGGTTTGCGCAGCGCCTAATCAACTAAAGTTCTGAAAGGGACATATTGTAAGTATGTCGCATGCTTCACTAGCTATGTTCACATGTGGACTCCTCTACTGCTTATCATCTGGTGGTGCTGAGTCATTTGCTGAGCTTTATATATATAACAAAACATAAATAAAAATTTTGTTTTGCCGTGTTTGCACCATTTTACAGCTCCAATTAGTCATAGCGTGATATTTTATAGCGTTTAGCCTTCCTCGATAGATAGACTATCCAACACAAAAATATTTTTTAAATTTGTATCAGTAATTCCTGAGATTACCACGATCAACCAAACTCTTCAGCTTTATAATATAAGTACATATAATAGTTTATATTAAAATCTGCTCCACGGCTTATGTACTTTTAATTAGTCAAGTGCAGATTTTCTTTATTTTTATTCAGATTTAAATATATATTATTGTTAGTTTGACACTAAAATTGTGTACTAAAAAAACTGGGTTGATTATTTAGTTTAAAATTACTGACTGACTGACTAAAGAGGGCATCACGGGTATTTTAGCAAATGGTTCATAAAATCAAAGTCTGAGATGATCGAGCCTGATCACTATGAGCTTCGTTTAGTTATAACGTTAACGCTAATCCGTACCGGGCGCAGTAAACATGTTCGATTGTGATTAACGCGTTAGTCATCACGCGCGCTTCTGCGAACAAATGACGCGCTAAAGAGTGGCAGCTCCATCAGAATCCTGACACCATTATCATATTAAATACGAAGGACATTTAAACACCGCTTTGTGTTACTAACTCAAAGATCGCTTACAACACTCCCAATTTATAATTGCACTCTCGTATTGAACGATATAAGTCTGCAGGAGTTGGGCGTCGTATGTAAAGAATTCCAATGATTATAGTAACAATTGGTACACGCCCCTCTACGTTTCGATGTCACTTTTCCCATATATGAGGCTGCTGGAAGAGATTTCTTATAGAAATAAGCAGTACCTTTGTACAATTCTCTGATATTCTGTTGTGTCCTTTTAATTGTCTTTGTGTACATAAATTGTTAAATATATAAATAAATAATTTTATTGCATTTCAGATGACTTTATAACAAATTATTTAAAATAATTTGAGCCATATAACTAAACCATTTTCACTGATGTACGTGTATGAACCCAAAAAACTATTTTTCATAGGTTCAACGAGCAAATGTGCACTTTTATACCTACTCATAAAGTGCATATTTGCTTGTTGATATGTAACAATTATTGTTACGTCTGTTCTATATAACATTGCAACGATTAGATTTGAACGATATCCTTACGCTAACGTAGTTAATTAATTATGTACAAGATTAAATACGGAATTCATACAAGTGATAAAAATAATACTTATTACATCCATTAAGGTAATCAAGTCTAGGAAACCGTGTAGATAGATTTTATCTTCGAAGTGTTTAAAACTCATTAGATCATTAGTTTATTGTTTAAGTGAAGATTTTTTGAACACAGGGCGTTTGTTATTATTGAGGGGGTGCAAGATATACAGTACATAGCAGTGTATACTTGATGTTAAAGATTGGATTAAGGAGGCCGTATATGTTTATAATAGTTTTTGATTTATTAAAAATAAAAATGACTTGATTAATGACTGTCACAGAAACTGGTTGATTTTATTTATTATTTAATATTATAATTTACTTTTCCACATTACTATACATTTATTAGACTTAGTTTCTGGCTCCACAACACTTAAGTTGAATACTTTCCGGACATTTCAAGTACCTTCAATTTGAATGGTTTTGATTTCACTGGAATTAAAAGTGTCCTTAATTATATATTTTTTTCTCATATAAGGAAGCCTGTTCTAATAGTGGGATGTATATAAGCTATTAATGATGATTCGTATAAGTTCTTTTTAAATCATAGGCGTAATCTATTGATACTACAGTCATTGAGTTTAACAGATTGAAGACCGCATTGACAAATCTTATTTCTCACATAGGGACCGGCTTTTTTATTGTTAATTACGTATACATGTCATGTGCCCACCCGTGAGCACGCGGGCCGGTAATGTTGTTGCGGAGTGACCCACCGGTGGGCCTGCGGTCTTTAACGTGTTAAGTAATATTAAACAAGTGTCGTTCAGTTGGAAAGACCCGTTAAAAGTCTTAATATCTGCATCAATTTTACTACAGTCAAGTTTCATCAGTTCTACCATATAGCTAGACTTCAATGGTTTAATTCATATATCATTTCTTTGTGATAAGCAATATTTATTTCAAAGGATCACATTCAGAAAAAGATCGTAATTCTTAACGTCAGTATTTTAATTACGAGGCCACTACCAAGTACATGTCAAAGTATAAGAAACATGAACAGTCTAACAACTAGAATAATGGGTACTTTATAGTACCATGAGTACTTATTAGTCATGTGACTTACTACAATTGGAAGAACATCTCGCATATGCAAGGAAATATACATTAAAAACGAGAAATATTATAATGAGTATAAAATAATGTTGATATTCCAAAAGGATTAAGGATATTGTCATATTCGGAACGTTTGAAAGATACAGAAATAAAGTCTCTTCAGAAGAAAGACTTTTATGTCACACACATTCTTCTAGAAATTTATGTCACTTATTGTATAATTCCAACTTTGAAAAATGTCGCAGAGAAATTTAAACTCAATATTATTATTCAAAAGTTCGATAAATGAGTTGTTAGTTCTTCTAGAATTTTTGCAAAAATCCACCAAATTCAAATATTTGCACATTTATTCCACTTACCTACTTGATAAGGTTATTCGAATACACAAACTGTTTATACAAAAGCTATCGAAATACTAAATTTTTTAATACTACAAGTATTTGATAATTCAGATATTTTACATGATTAGATAGTATCAACTATTCAACACTTTGTTATTTCGTAAGAGACGAGATAAAAATCCAGATATTGTATTGGAGAATGTTATATGGTGCAACGTAAGCCAATGAAAAATAAGTATACCCGTAGAAATATTTGTCACGGCAAAACCAATACATTAACATTGAATTTCAAGTCCTACAAGGACATTAACTTAACATTAAAAATATATTTTCCTTCATTTCCGAATGATCATCTAAGCAGTGATTAATATTTCTTAGGAAAAATTCATTTTTGACAGATTTTCGTGATAGAAAATGTTATCGATGAAGTTTTTCTTGATGCTTGACAAGCCATATACGCCAGATCAGTTAGCTAATCATTTTGTGTGTCAAATTGGAGTAATTTGTGATATTAAACAGCTAAACTTAATTCTATATATATCATAGTAATATATATATTTGAAACTAAAACTAAAACTTGGAGTTTACGTCTACTTGTTTTCGATGTAATATAAAACAGACAATGGCACATATAATTTAGAAAAGCGGTGAAGACGGATTTAAATTATTAACACATTCAATGCTCAATAAAAATGTCCATATTAGCACTGTTAATTAAATATTTTTTCCAATAAAACTCCAAATAAACTATTTCGCAACATTGAAGTGCCGACTGTTACTCCCTGTGTATTCATAAACATCAAATTATAATCTATTTAAGAACATTTCCAACAGCGCTACCTATGTTTTGTAAGTTAGTAAACCCTTCATTATAGGGTGAACACGGGAGCCGTGTCGTGTGCGTGGAGTGCGTTTCATTATTCCATTCCATTCGATTGTTTTTCAGTTTCATAAATGTGTATGTGTGACTCACGACACGATATAATGATATAGTAACTTTGGAAAATAACATTGTTAGTATAATATGATGGCCCAATAGTAATGGCCATCAGGTTTTTTATATACCACTGACTAATACTGTTGGCCGCAGATGGCCTTTACAGCGTTACCAGGGTTTAAGGAGGTGACAACCTTGGAGACTCCTGAAGCCTTAAGGGACAATTCGCCTCTGGAGGAGTTCTAATCGACAGGCATCACCTCCAGGGGAGGTGTCCCGCTGTGTCTTAAGAGTCTCAAGGACGCTCGAGCCACGAGGGAACGACGCTCGAGCGATACAGCCTCATTGGAAGCAAATACTTCAGCCAATTAAGCAGTTTATCTAATCTATCTTACTGTGCCTTTAAAAATACGGAAACCAGGGGAATTCCATTTAAAAATAATATTTCCAGGGGATATCGTTATTTCTCGTTCCAGCGTATCAAATACTCCGTGCGTTACATATTGACTACTATAAAACTAATGACGTCAGTGGATTCCTTGCAATCGGGGACAACGACTTAAAAATAATACTTCGATTAGAAATACTGATAATACGATAACAAACAACGTAAATAACTAAATTCTGATTTTTAAAATTACGATAGCGAGGCATGAATGACAGTGTAATTGATTTTAAATGTTTTTTGCTTGATGTTTCACTTCCGCGTCATATATATTTTACTACACATTAGTCCGTATCCATATAATTATACGTTTGAAATTTTTTCATCAATAATGATTAAATAGATTTGTATTTTGAGACACTAGGAACAACTTGGTTAAGTTTACAATTATTCAGTAATAAATGTGATAAAGTATGCTATAAATGTATATATCTGACGGACTGAAAATCAGCCCTAAATCACAAATCACAAAGAAACAAAAAAAGTAGTTTGAAGTAATTTAAATGTATAAAATATTTTATTTTGATTTAATACATTTAGATTTCCCTGTTCTTATACAATTTCATCAAACCAACAATATAATACAATTTCTATTTATTCCATTCTTCTTAAATAACAGGCCTAAAAATCTACGCCATTAGAATGAGATTGGATCTTAAAAACAATGTATTTTTTTTAATTCTCAACGAGATAGCTCTTGCCCTTCACCTGGTCACCTCGACTATACAGAATCTGGCTATCTCACCTGCAATTGCCGGAACACAACAATGTTTGTTTTACATTAAAATATTAAAATTAGGCCACTTACTGAAAAATCATTCTGTGTGGATTGGTAAAATAGTCTCTCAAGATATTTCCAATGTTCAATAAGTCTTGAGTACTAGTCGGAGACTGGCTTAAAAACTAACAAAACTCAGTCTCACTCATCCATTAATATTCGAGAACATTAAGAAACTTTTTACCTAAAATATTATTTCACTCCCTTTTCTATAAACTTGAGAAAAAACTACCACAAACTTATAAAACCAAAATTGGCAACACACAAGTCACAAGACACGCGCGAAAAAGTTGTATTTTTGTGCAAACATTTATCTGTTTTTCCGAGTGCAATTTATTTTTAAATGTTTAACTTCCAATTTTATTAATGAAACCCACTGCACGTAATTTTTAATTAATATTTTAGTATTAAATCATATGTGGAGTCTTTATAACTGTAAAGACTACGTATTACGAAGACGATCATACGACTATCCAATTCATAAACTGAACAAAACGTGACTTTACAAATAGATGTAAATTATGCTAAAACTAACTGAACCAAAAACATTACAATTGCTGTTATGTTACGCCTTATTTTGTACGTTACAAGGCTGAATTTTGTAATTCCATCATTTAAAATTACATAGTTGTAAAGTTCTTAGTGTTTTTATATTTATCTGTATATTTAAAAATTACACGGTAGTCGGTTTTACTCCTTATCATCTAGCATTTAGAATATAAATTACATCTCACATTACATGATCTAAGATTTCATAATATGAAATTCGCGGGCTGTTGATTCGTGGCTCCTCAAATGACTAAAGTACAAAATTATTTCTTTTGCTCTTACAAAAGAATTAAAGAAAACATGGAATATACTTGAATCTTTAGGATTGCTCTACTCAGTTCCACCTTGATGCTCTGGATAGATAGAAGTGTCATACTATGCGAAAAATTAGATATGCAGTGGTCACAAACACCTTGAGCCTCTGCTATGGCGTCGAGTAGTCCCTGCTCTGGTGAGGTTTATGACCTTTTGATTTGATTTTATACTATCTGATCTTTCCTACTCAGAAGCACATGATCTGAGAAGTCTCTCATGCACTTTCTTCGCCTCAATTTTATGCACGTTGTTCGATTCTTGGTTGCCAGCCCGAACGTGAAATTCCATTTCAGCACACGTATTTTCTCCTTAATAAAATGGGCTCCTTAAAAGTGGCGACACAAACAAAATTTTCTATTTCTTGAGTCTCTTGAAGAAATTTGAAGTAGTGTTTTGTTAAACTGATTATCTAAATAATAGGCTATCTAAACATTTATTAGGCTTGACATCGTTAATCTTAATTTAAATGCTATGGACCTCGTTCTCTCGATATGACTTCAAAAAGGACAGCTATCACATCACGTAACATTTATTTCATAAACATGCGTACAATTTTCGAGCTTCATGACCGTTTACGTATAATACAGGTTTTAGGGGTCTCTTTATGCAGTCTAAGGTTTCTTTATATTGATCTTAATTTATAATATTTATAAGTATACATACAATCCTTTACATGATGATAAAACGGGATATCAACATAAATTTATATTTAGAGTGAACCTTGAGATTGAGGTTCATTTTGTTCTTCTAGATGTTAGTGCTATAATACTATCTAGCGGTTTATTTAAAGATATCCATGCAAATATATTTTAACAGTCAGATCTCAGAGTGGTACAACTGTCGTGAGAGCAAGTCACGTCAATGCGGTTTGGACGCGTGCTCCGTTTGCTAATTCCTGTATTGGCATCAAAGAATCCTCCTTCGCTGATTCACTATCTTAAATAGTTTGCGGTTAAGAGTACAGACGAACGTTATGGTTTCCTAGTTTTTATATACGTTTATTTCAAATAGTAATTGCATATGTTCTGTTTTGATATCGGTTCATAAACTCATGTGCTTAACGGGATAGATCTTACCTTTCCACACTATCACATAGAAAACAAGTCCCTGCACATATCTCTAAATACTCACAACCTTAGTCAACGATATGCAATAGCTATATCCCTATTTAGTATAATGTGAGTAATGACTCATTCGCTAAGCCTATCGCTCATCGATATCTTAAACGGCTAAGTCATTTCTTTACCTGATGCATTATATGTTACGATAAGTATTTAGTGAGTAACAGTCCTAATCACCTTGGTTCTCTAATTTGAAAAGTAAAAATATGCATTGTGATCGTTGCGTCGCCGGCGCATGTTTTACATACTTATTGGATATTGTTGTGATTCACATTGACTGTTCGAAGGTGATCGGTTCATTAAAGCCGGGAAGCCAATTAAGACAGGATTTTTTTTTCATAAAAAGAACAGCCAATGACCCGATATTGCCTGATGGTAAGCAGTAGGAGGCAGCAGTAGGAGCATTTGAAGATAGCTTGTGTAGCATGCGACATACTGCCCTAGCTGCCTGCTCCGTGTCGACAAAAAAAAGAGAAAATGTATTAAACGTAAGAAGAATTACTCAGAATTTTCGAGGTTGATGTTCAATTCAATTCAATTCAATTCTTTATTTTGCGTTCCATAGTTACATAATATAAATCTTAAGACTATAAATGACACTATGGACCCTGTCGGGCACAACAAAATTTTAGGTTATACAGGAGAAAGGTAGATTTCAAGGTAGGTTTAAGTTAAGTGTTTAAATTTGTATAATGGTCCAATTCAAATATATGCATTCAAAATGTTATTATAATTATCTAGGGATTGTTTGAAATTGTAAGTCAGTGAGTTTTTAAATGTAAAAAATAGATTTTATAGTATTTTTGTATTACAATTGTTTGAATGTCAGTAATATTAATATTAAATAATTAGAAATCATTTTATTGTATTGTTTTTTTTTTTTATTTTTTAATTCTAATATGTCAATTGGGTAAAATGTCAAGTAGGTAATGTCAATAGTTTAAAATTTCTAGTGTTTATAAAGTGTAATGTGTAATGTCTAAATGTCAATGGTCTGTTAATTATTATTATTTTAGATATTGTTGAAGAAATCCGATAGCTTGTCTTCAAAGTACTCGTTAATGTTGTAATATGCTTTTTTGACCAATAACATCTTTAAGTTGTTCTTGAATTTTTTGAAATTTCTTTCTTTCTTCAATATCTCCGGAAGACGATTATAAACTTTGATTGCCATTGCGTAGGGGCTTGTTGAGTGTAATTTTAATTTTGATTGTGGTAACACCAAGTTGTTAGGATATCTTTGTGGATATCGTCTCGGCACGTCGGATTTTTTTAGGAAAAAATCTGAATACTTTTTTACTAACATAATAAGTTCGAGTATATATATAGATGTTAATGTCAAAATATTATAATAAATAAAGTATGGTTTACAACTACAGGTAATATCAATATTAGCGATGATACGTATACACTTTTTTTGTTTTAAAAAAAACTGAAACTTTAAACGTTGGTTAAAACTGAAACTTCTTAACGTTTAAACTTAGATTTATGTGAAATCAATATATTCAGTGATAGTACATATAAGATAAAATAAAATTATACGCATAACAAACTCAGTTTCATTACAATATAAATTAACATAAACAGAAAAATTACCAAACCAATTTCGCGTAGTGTTTAAATATAGATACCATGACATACCCCCAGGTTCAATGAATCAGATTGTTACGGTTAGTAAGCGATTAAGTGGGCATGCGCATTAATCTGTCACATACTTAGGGTAGCTTAAGTACCTACAATTATTATCATGATATGCCACTTGATTAAACCAAATAACCCCAAACCATTGTTCACACAATGTTAACACATTATGAGTGGGTAGCCTAGCATATGAAACTATGCTGCGTAGCGGGCATAATTTGAGAGATAAGCGAAAACTGCCCGATCCAAAAAAAAAAATTTAAAAAAATTATGAAACTTAAATAATTGTACGAGATAACTCTTTTAGTTTCATATGTAAATCCATACGGTAAAAACAGTCTGTCCCTCTTTTAAAGTACCTACATTCAAAAGGTACGTAAGGTTTCTTTACTAAGGTTTTTTTTTAAAGGTACGTAAGGTAAGGTTTCTTTACTACCGTGAAAATTTAAACTTGCATTTTAACAATTCACGACATGCGTATATCGATAGTGAATAGTTGGATACTTCGGGATTTAGGTATTCCGTAACTAAAGAAGCTACGAGCTACGCGTGGTTGACGTAAAGAAATTATGTCAGATACATTGATGCACAAATTTTTGTGATATCTACTCTTTCAACTTTACACACATACATTTGCATAGTACATAACAATGCACTGCTCTCAACATAAAAACTGTAATATTAAAAAAAAAACATTTATTTTAGAGAATCTTTTTCTCCTTAACTAAATTAAATCAATCAAAAATAAACAATATTATAAGTCCGTGTTGTCCTAATTCATTTAAGCAATCTTTTTATTCCAACCGATGCTAATTGCTTTATTAAATATAATATGCGTAACGAATAGGGCGGTGCAGTCTTAAGTGTAAATTATATTAAACAAATAAGCTGCATTCCTTTGTTAGTTAATACAGATAGTTAGTTTAAATATTATTATTTCACACATACTCACCGTAGATCATCCAAGAATTCATTGACGGCTGTTATCATTATGACCGTTTATAACTGAAAAACAACATCAAATGTCGATTAGTCTCAATACAATAGACGCCAGACCGTAAATACTATTGTATTAATTAACACGACAATATAAACTTTGATATGGGATGATATGAATAAACAAATAACATGATTCACACGTGACTTTGATCACAAGTGAGGGTACAAAGATTTTTAATTAATATTAATTATTGTCGCTCAAATGTGCTGTTGAGAATGAAATTCTCCGTCTGCTTCGTGAGCGTATATTTTTAAACTGATAGTAAAACAAACTGTATAGTTCATAAAAGAAAAAATATAAAAATTCAAATATGGAACTATACAAAAACTAGCCAGTCCGCAACATGTGCCATGGTTCACAATGGTCATTTATTGGTTTCCATGTCATGTTTCGGACCGGTTAAATAATAAATAATCTAGTTTATCTCATATCATTTGTAAATCTTAAAATAAAAATGTACATCGGGAAGCTGAAGTTGAAACTAAAAATTCAATAAGAAAAGAAAGTGAAATCTGTGTAACAATAACTTCAGTGTGCTTGTAAAATACTCGGCTTATAAATACATTTGAAAAAAAATGTTAGGCAAGGCATATACCAGTTATAATTTTCCCAATGTCAAACAACTATTTTATTTGTGAAGTTATATAGATAGGATACTTCATTTTATCATTAAACAAAGGTTAGCTGACCATTAACGCCAATTTTAATATTTATATAATTTACTCTTAGATTTTTTCTTAGTAAACTACTAGGCAAAAAAGCTATAATAGAGTTATACTTGATACATAATATTAAATACTCTACCTAGACGTTAGTCTATTCCTATGCTTGTGGATTTTCATTAAATATTAAATAATACTAATAATATTTCTCAAACATAACATATATAACACCAACTATCAATAAAATTTTAACTTTTTATAAAGTAGTAGGAATTCGAATTCAGAAACTATCAACATCGAGAGAGAGTTTTTATTTCAAAATGGCGCGCTTTCTATGTGGCGCCAATAATTGACACGGATTACCTGGTTTTATTTATAGCGTAATTGTAATGTTATAGATCGAATTGCAGTGTTTAATCTTCACAGAGAGCACTGTGAGAAATTTTTAGCGGCAAATAATGAGTAGCTAGTGAAAACAAAGTGCAGACAAAACCGTCTGCACTTTGTTTTCACTAGCGTTAGTGTAAGGCTTGGATGATTTGGCTTGGCTTAGATACAAAAGTGAGCAAATATATTTAAAAATGACCTCTAGTATAGCTATTTTAAAATACCAATTAGTTTACTTCGTTCATCTCTATTGAATAAACAAAGTTTTTGGACATCCGACTTCTGGAACACACGCCATTTTATGCCACACGTATAAGGAGCTGAAGCCATATCACACTACCCTGTCCAATTGGCGCTTACGTTATACTTATTCATCCCACTGCCAACCGCATACGTTTAATTAGGATAACATACATATTAAGGGTAATTTAGGCTATGACACCACTACGCTGATGCTGGTTCAATACAGCTGGATTGATCCTTCGAACTCACAATCCATAAAATTGTATAACAGCTGAGAAGCCAGTAGAATCAACAGAACAAAGGTACCTCAGTTAGTGGATGACAGCTGTTCAATAGACAGTTTGCATACAGATTTTTAATTATTTTTAGCTTATTAGTTAGTTAAACTTCAATTTTCTTCATATCTGATATATCCAGAAATTCCAAGACAAAAAACAAATTTGCAAGCTCATGCGCAACGTATTCCAATGTCTTCTTTAATAAACTACTTATGAATTGGAGTCCACGATATTCAAAACTAAGTAAACCTTCATACGAAAAAACTTTGTACTTATAAATATTAATTTGTTAAATTTCAATGGTTATTCAACTTCACCGGCTGTATTATTTTAAACTTCCAATGTTGTTGATGTCAATGGGAGAGTCAAAATACTAAATGAAATAATAAAAAATGAATGAATTAATGAATTTGAATGATATTAAATGTTAATAGGAAGTGTCAAAATACCTTCATAATGAACTGCGAGCGTTTAGTACAGTCCAACAGGTTCAACTAATTGTTCAAAAATGTTAACATTTTTAAATGAAAAAATGAAATAATAAAAAATGAATGAATTAATGAATTTGAATGATATTAAATGTTAATAGGAAGTGTCAAAATACCTTCATAATGAACTGCGAGCGTTTAGTACAGTCCAACAGGTTCAACTAATTGTTCACATTTTAAAACCTTTTTAGATTATTTATGCTATATACTATTTTGACAGTTTGTCTATACAAAGCTGTTTATTTGATTGCATGCGCTAATTTTAAAATGCGAAATTGACTTTTTGTGTTCGATAGTCCATTTATATATAGAGATAGGGAAACTGTGTGACACGCGTGTGCAGCTGCGGGCGTAAGCTAGGTGGACACTAAAATAAGGGAGATAATGAGCGTTAATACACATTTTACTTTACCAATTAAAATATACAAATGGTGACGTGAGTCGGGGCCTTATTGCTCCACCCTCTCTTCGCAACGTAGCGTTACACTTGTATATAAAATACTGGAGATTGAGGAGTCTGTCGCCTTGATTAAAAAGTAATCTAAAGGGACCGGCCGATTGTAACCATGTGAACTAACTGTCATAAATTTCAATCCAAATTTTTTGGTTATTGACTTCATCATGGCGTCCTTTTAGCGCCATATTTTCTCACGAATCATTTTATCATGCTTATCATAACTCATCACAGTTTATCTTTGAGTTGACGTATTTTCTGCGGTATGGGTTTACCGAAATAGATAGGACAGAATGTTCCGATTTCTGAATTACCTGTATACTGTATAAATGAAATTTCTTCTAACCGACTTTAAAATAAAGAGGTTTTTAAGTCATCAATCTTTTAAGGTACAATCATAGCAGCTAAGAGATGCCCACTGCTATACATAGGCGTCCTACAAGTATTCCAAACCGATCTATGGTTCGCGGCATTCAAGGACTTTTCCACACCACCAGCCGTCAATCCTCCTGGCAAAGTGTCCTGCTCACTGCCACTTCATGCTCGCAATTGTTTGCCCTTAGTCCGCAGCCCTAGTTCTCATCATTTCTGATTCGATCACGCGAGTACCTCCGACCATATTCTTCACCATTGCACTTTGGGTGAGTTTGAACCTTCTTATGAGGCTTATTGTAAGTGGTATCGCCTTGTTTCCATGCGTCTTCATTAGCAACATACACGTAGGTATTGAACTCATGGGACGATTAATGGCAACGTGGTATCAAAAACATATACTATATTTAATTACCTATGTGAGTTGCACTGTTAGTCATACTCGCACGGAATGAAGCGTCAATGACACGACCAATACCAGATTACAACGGTTTCCTCCTTCTCAATGATTTTCTCACGGATTACAAAGCGCTTTATTTTAATTCTGTTGCGATGAGTGAAAGCCTCCAAGAGATTGTACTGTTAAACATCAATATTAAACAGCGCTCGCACGACTTAAAATTGCTGACTTTAAATTAGCACACTTTGTGTTATCAGAAAAGCAATGAGAAAGATATAGAATGGGATTTGATATGTCCATTTCTTTTCGTTGTGCCTGGTTTATATAACGTACGAAGTTGTCTTGAACTAGCAAGTGACATCAGAGTTTATAATCAAGATGCTTAGGTTATAATTTCTTTACAACTCATGTTTTATATTTGGCTTAATAAAAGTTATGTAAAATGTAAACTTATTTTACTCTTTATTGCATTTCAAATTTACATTATAATATTATGCAACTAGTAATGAGCAAGCATGTGTAAGCATCTCTATAAGAGATCTCTTTCGGTCACCACATAAATGTGTGACGCATAACTAGTGAAAAACAAGCTACACAGAGTGCATCAAGTAGGACTATAAATTTAAAGGAATGTAATAATCTTAGACGTATAAACATAATTAAAAGTAAATAAAGTATTATAATAAACATAAATATATCGTACATCTACTCTAGTAATATTATAATGGTAAAGTTTGTGAGGTTGTAGGAGGTAATCTCTGGAAATACTGGTTTGAATTGAAAATCCTATTTGTGTTGGATAGTCCATATATAAGGAAAGGTTATACAAAGGTTATGTAACATTTTTGACAGACCAAACTTCACCCAGGCACACCCGCGGGCAGAAGGTAATGATAACATAAAATAAGATATAAATATGTTCTGATCTGTAATTGAGAAGTAGTTATTCTTTAATGTAATTAATAATAGTAAATATGAATGTTATTAACAGATTTTCATTTTACTAGTGTATAATTTAGACCATTTTTAGAAAGATTATTTCGGGATTATACAAAAGGAATATACTAATAGTGGTAGGGTTAATTGGGAATATGCATACTAGTGTAGTTTTAATATTAAAATAGTTTATTCAATACATAATTAAATTCTATAACTGGGACAATTTGTAAATACCCGGTTAATAACCACTTAAAGTTATCACTATTAATTTTAATTACATTTTTTTTCTGATACATATTCCCTGTTATGACGATTTAAAAAACTTAGTAAATGAGTCTATTTAAATAAAGATATTTTGACATTGACTTTGACTTACTACTAGTATTTTCGAAATGTGTAGCCAACACCACTTAGCTTGGTTCATTTCTATTTGCTATAGGTAAATGATTTGATGAGATTAGTTACAATGGAGTAATAATAATAATTAACAACTCTACCTAATAAGAATATCAGTGCTTTGTTCACATCCGGATGTGAACAAAATTAGTCACTGAGTTGCGACCCTTTTGCACTTCTGCAGCGCACACAAAGGTCCTACCTTTATACCTTTATTAAATGTTTGTCAGTTAATCTATTTATTGTCTGGATGAATTGTATGGTGGTGATGGTGTGTGATGTGTGATGTAGAGATGGAAATAAATGTTTTATCTATGTATCTATCTACCTTCACGCAAGAATAGTATATATGTAATATATAGGTTTTTTATTTTACAATATCACAATACATTGGCCGGGAGATAAGTAATGAGTAAGACAATACACACGCAAGATCTTTTTGCAATTATTGATTGTACTTTATAATTGGCAGCTCCTTAAATAAAATAACTCCCTAAAATACGGCCAATTATAGAACACCATCGAGCAGCTTCAAAGTTCAATAACCCGTTACTAATTTATTACATCAATCTAATTTATAACAAGTATTTTATGCATATAGATGGATAAATTAAGGAGTAATACCTACGTAATATACAACAACAAAATGGGTCGATTTTAGAAAAAAAAGTAACGCACGTGATCCATTAAAATATGTTTTAGATGTAGACAAATTTTAGTTAAATATACAATGAACTGTATATTTAAATTTTACTTGTATACGTTGTGTGCAGGAAAAAGTACACTCATTTAAAACCAACTAGTATTTAGGTGCCCAACACAGGTATTTTCAAACAAGTTTGTTTTTTAGAAAATGCATAGCAAATGACTCGACAGACCGTATTAGTAGGATATATAAAGATAGCTACTGCAGCATGTGACACACTGTCCTATCCACCTCCACGGAAATTTTAAAGAATTCCACGCTCCAACTGTGCGACATGACATGACACAAATACACCTAATCTATCAAAGATTATTTTTCTCTTTTAATAGGACTACCGACAAGATAAACACTGGTACAAGCAAATTATAGGAATAAACTTACTTTTAACTTAATGCCGTCTTAATTATATGTTGCCACAGCATGCAATGTGGACTAGAATTTACTTAACATTAAAAAAACAGAATTATGATAACTCCACAATAAAATACTAAATTACTTTGGGTTATTATAAAGTTGATTAATTAATTCAAGGTCCTTTCAATACCAGACTAATATATACATCGAAAAAGAATATACATATGTAAAAGTAATTGGTCTTTCATAGTCTTTTAATATGTATATATTTGAACAAGAATAAAAAATGTTTTTATTTTTCGCGTTCCATAATTTATTAACTTACTTTCGTTTAAGTGGCTAGATTATCAAGCCCAAAAAGGTTGACAATTTTATTTTTCTTTATGCTTACTGCTAATAACAAGAAGGCGGAATAGAAAAAATGGGTAACAAAATGTCTGGTGGCATCAATATGTTGTATATAGCTCTATAGCTGATGCAGCCTCACAATAGAATACCAAAACCTTATATACAAACAATAGCAGGAAACATTATTGCATGATAAATTTTTAAAGCATAGTGTGACGTCATGGTTTGGGATAAAATTTAATTTTATGCTGAATTTTCAAAGATAGAAGAGGCTCCAAAGTATTGAAACAATCTTTATTTTATTTTACAACAGTACATTAACCGTCTCTGTGGTGTAATGGTTGAGGGAGTTAATTGAATCGCCTGTGTGTAGCACACTAGCAACAAATGGAACACATCCTGGGTATCTGAGATGCTCTTGCTAGAAGAATGGGTGTCTTTGGACCGGGCTACTCCACTGCTGAAGACAAGGCTGCTGACTCGAAGCGTACTTAGTAAGTACATCTTAGAGATATTCCAGGACAGCATACACTTTGATAAGGGAAGCACAAAAGATCCCATTTGGTCGAAGCGCTCCAGCAGTAAATTCTGACCCTATATTAAGATAAGATAATGGTTGAGAGTTACCCATCTCAGATCTAGAAGTCGGGATTCAATTTCTTGCGGGAACAGTAATTTTAGAAAGGTTTCGTCAGTGGTAGGACTTTTCTTAAACCGTCTGGCGAGCTACCACCATCTCCAAATCTGCCGCCATAAGATGTTACTTTGTTTCAGGAATCCTGGTATAGCTCGTAACTTGAAGTGTGAACTACTTGAAAAAATTCCGGATATTTTAAGAACGAGTTTCGTGTTTTAATATCTCGTATCTACACACCAGCCCATAAGTAAATAATGCAAACTGTTCGTAAATCTATCTTGTCCTGAGAAGAAAATTATGTAAATTTTTATAGTAAAATTCTTCATAGCTTGTTACTAATTATCAAAATAATGTATTAGAAGCATTTTCATGCACCTAACTCGGTTCAGTAAGGAGAAATACTTAACCCTAGGTTTACCACGTGTGGACAAAAGTGTCCACAATGTACTTTAAATTAAAATATCTAAAAAAATTCTCGGATTAAAATTCTGAAAAATTTCCCCATTATTAATAGGAATTTCACAAACACATTTAAGTCAAAAACAAAAAGATTAAATGTATAATTTTTTAGATATTTTAATTTAAAGTACATTGTGGACACTTTTGTCCACACGTGGTAAACCTAGGGTTAATATTCTCAAAAAAACACACCATTAAAAAAAGTATCGTTCATCACGTAATAAATTGATTTTCTTTTAGTCAAATATACAAAGAACCGTATAATGTACTTAAATTTAACTTGTACGGTGTGTGAGGGATTGAGTATGTATATAAACTTATTATAAATCGACATGTCAATAAGCCGCCTCCTAACCAAAATAATCAAATTTCAAATTCAAATTTATGACGTACTATAATACATATAGATCTTAAGGTTGAACAATTGATCATTATAGACTGTTGGAGACAGCAGAATATTCTAGATATATCAATCGATGGATAATGATATTGATTATGTTGTTTACGATGCAAAAAGTTATTTTACACGACAGCCTGTGGTAATATTCAATATTAAAATTACCTTTTGTATAACGTCATCGCAAAAGTTCGGTTCGATTAATGCTAGCTTTAACGGACAGACCCAATCGCATTCTTCATTTTGTCACCTAATATAGAATAGAATAGAATATACCTTTGTTGTACATACATCAACCAATTCAAAAAAAAATATAGGCGACCTTATCGGTAAAAGCGATCTCTTCCAGATATCCTTAGGAATACGCAATAAGCAACGTAATTTTAATATTATCAATTTCTTAAACCTGTATCAAGAACGATAATATGAATCATATGAGCACCTAGAAATCTCTTCATGCGTTAAAAATGGTGAACGATGAATCATGCATGGAAAACTATGGTGAGTAATTTTTTTTATCATACTAGCGCCGCCATTTTATATGCTGCTAATTGCAGTAAATTCAGGGCATTTTTGAATAAAGAATGTGATTTTGAAATTATCTAAATAGACTTACGAAGAAAAAAGGTCGTGCTATTAAAAGTTCCAATTCTTTTTCAAATTGTAACAGGCAGTATCGATATTCTCATATATTTAGGAGAACATGAAAAACATTAGGAACATTAGTTACTTATTAGTTTCTTTGTAATGTTCCTAATGTTTTTAATGTTTGAAAAATATTAAAAGGAAATTCCTGTCTATGCAGATGGAAGAGCTCGTTAGCGTAGTGATTAGAATGCTCTAGAAACGATAACGAAAACAAATCAACTTCTGCTATAGCTGTTCCCTGGATTGGTCAATAAAAATTTCATGTCTCGCATGTTACAGCAATTGTTTTAACCCACCAAGCCACAACGGACCAGCATGGTGGTAAGTTCAAACTTTTTATGTTTCTCCCATGTTGGAAGACTTGTACTTGGCGGTGGGACGTATACTATCAGCTGTTCATGATGATGCAATCGGTAGAATATATTCGCTTCGCTTAGAGCAGTCCGAGTAGGGTTACCATATCACATGGTTTCTCTAGAAATTTCATGATTTAGGAAATCTTTTGGATATTTTCAATAATACAAAATTTTGTATTGTCAGGTAAGATCCTCTTCCCGCTCATCTCGGGCGTAGACGGAAAGGCGTGAGAAGGCTGGCGGTGGTTGCTCCCAGGGCCGCATTACCACATCGGGGATTGCCGAAGAAACTCTGGGCAATCTTCATCAACTCAGAGCCCGGCCGTAAGACTGGGCTGCCTGGGAATCATTTCGGCAAAACCCGGGAGTTTAAGTCGGTATACACAGTTCCTCTTGAATGAGACATTAGGTGAACCCCACACACGCCCGGCGCTTAGCCAGTGGTAGGCCCCTATATGGAATTCTTTCCGAAAAAGGTCTTTTTTTTGGTTATAAAGTCCTATTATATATAGAACTTTATAGTGCCTTCTATAAAGTCCTATATAGAACCTTCAATTTTCCTTCCGGTAGTTATTCTAAACTTACAGCACTAATCAAATGCTTTACAAAAGCTCTTCTTCCTCGCAATACTTAGCAAAGCTTCTAAAAATGAGTTTCTATAAGATAGATATTAATAAAAGTCTTTGCTTTCTTTAATATAATCTTGACACGTTTAGATTTTTTTATAAAAAGCTCAGCAAATGACTCGACACCACCTGATGATAAGCAGTAGAGGAGTCCATATGTGAAGATAGCTAGTGCAGCATGAGACAGCCTAAGCCATATCCATCTTATCGGCCCAAAAAGTGCTTACCTACAAGTGCATCTTTTAATGAACCCATGTTGTATGGAGGGAATACGTGAAAAGTAGTACATTAAAATTATCTCTAGAATCCCATGAGTATATAACTGCTCAACAATTCAGATGATAAAAATAGCGTCAATGAAAGCACATTAATTAATTTGACATAATTTATTAATGAAGTGAAATGATAAGACTTGAGTACAATGTCCCTTCTTAACAGTGAGTATTGATTTTGTTATAAATAAATTGTCTCATACCAATCTCCAATAAATATAACTTCATAGCAACCTCAAAGTCAATTAGAACCTGGTGTTAAACGATTTAAAGTTTAAATTAAATTACGCCTTTCTTTAGCTGTGTCAACATTAAAATCTTAATACAAACTTCTGGCGTTATAATTATTCGTTTTGGTTGAAATATTCCGTATTTTAAGTACAGTCGACTTCACATAAACTGTAACTGTTTGAATATGAGAACGGCCTATATAATTCGTGATATTTATTGCCCTTGATATTAAATGTTTATAGAAAATTCCAGTAAGCTATATTAAAATCAGCTATAAGAGCTTGTGGCCAGGCTGCGTCAGGCAATACGGACTCGCTTTCCGTCGCGGGGTTGCCTAAACGTAGTGTTGCTATTTTAATACACCTACAAGGGGACAATATATAACGTAAAACCGTACTGTGCGTTACCCCTTATGGAAGTTTTATTTGTATCTAGGGTTTTATTATAACCATTACAACAACAAACATTACAACAGAGGCCTTGCTGTCGTTTTCGTGTAAACGAAAGTGAAATTTCCCATCGACAATCATTTTCGTGGCACCTTAATAATTGGACTTATTAAGAAACATTGAAAAATAATCCCATATGATATAGGTACTAGTGGAAATACCCACCATTGCCAAAAATTATATTCCAAAATTGGATAAAAATATATTTATTTGCTTATATATATATTTATTTAATTATTTATCTTGTACAGTACTAGAATTTAAATTTATTATATCTTTTTTTATTTACACGACTTCTATTTTTCCCCAAGCACTTATTCTATCGCAGGTGGATTGGAAGCAAATTCTGTTAGAAATAAGCCACAAGTGTATAAGAGTAAACTGCAAGTGACTCTAGGACGCAAAAAAGCTGGGCCACCTGGACCACACCATATTTCAGTTTGGTCTGCTAACACTACAGTAACAGAGATGCTGTCTAAAACAACCTACCTACATTAGTCTGAGCTTGTAGATAGTAATGGCCAAAGACAGTTCAATGTACAGAAATCTCGTCTACATACATGATCACACGTAGATGAGATTTCTTTTGCAATTCCTTCTTTCAGATGCGATATTTCCGAGATATTCCGAGTATTTCCGAGCATATATAGCTAGTGAGAGTCACATATTTATGTATAGATTTTTTTTATATAGCTGGCTGTGGTGAGAAGAATAATGGACACGTGAATAATTAAAATAACAAAAATATTGAAAAATATTGAGAACAAGTAAAAAATGAAATTAAAGGACGGTATCAAAAACTTTCATTAGAAATAGAGGCGGGACTTATTAATAATCTAACTACACGTTGCCTAGGTGCATGACATATTATTTTAACCTACCTACGAAAATAAATTATAATACTTAATTACGCATACTAATTCAAAACAAATCACGATTTGTAAAATGGCAAAACAATTTTCCATATTTGCTTATTATGTTTAAAAAGAGAACAAGGACCTGTTCAAATGTGAGCGTATGGTGCATTACAAATAAAAATAAAACAAAAAAATAAAAAACCAGTTTTGTTTGCAAAACTTGCGCCCGCAAATCGGAAGTTTCCAGCCGGCAAATTTATGTTTCAACATTGTTGTGGAAAGAATAATTGCAAGAACCAATTCATAGATTAGTTAAATAAATAAATAACATTTAAAACTTACCACAGAGTAAATGAGCCACACAAAATCCCAAATATTATTCAGAAAACAGGTGTTTTAAAATGCAATTCGTCTGCCGCACTCGTGACCTAGCGGGCATTAGCACTAGCAATGCTACCAACCGTAAGCGATGACGTCACTCACGAGATTGGCACCATGGATACAGTGTTGGCGCTTAATATTTTTGTACTAATGTGGTAGAAAATTGAAAAGTTTGTAATCTGGAAAATATCCTCATATTCGATTTATAAGCTAAATTAAAGTGACTTTCAAATGTTGAATCACATTACGTATACGTTTTATTTTTAAAAATTAATTTATTTGTTGGTTTCTGTTCTGGTTTCTTTTGGTTTTATGGGCTACAATTATTAACAGGTAATATTCCACTTGCTGCAGACATACCAATAAAGCCATCACAAGATCTCCCTCGAACGATTAGGACCCCCTTTGACCGCCGTCTGTTCAATTAGTGTCTTAGCTGAAGGTCTTTGGTTCAAATCTCAGTAGGCGCAAATATATGTATGATGTCGGCGAATATAAGTTCACGAGTCATGGAGGTTTCCATGTTTATTCAATACAATTCTGATATTTATATACATATCAGCAAATCAGCAAACGTTGTTTCGCCACGTGTGAAAAAGTAAGAAAAATAGGTCAAGCCGTTTCAGAGAAATTCAATAAAAAAAACACAGTGAAACTAGTTTTTTATTTATTACATTAGATACTATCTACATTTCTTATATGTACCAACTCTTAATAATGCTATTATTAGCTAAATAATATGTGTCAGGGTTAGAAATGATTAAAACGAATTCACTAAAATGTATATATTAGTATATTTTATTTAGTAGTATTACGTTAATGAATACTTTCTGATGTGATAATAGTGTTGTTTAATGTGAAAAAGGATCGTAAAATTCAGATAGGATAAAGATATGGTATTTCAGAGCCAGAAAAGAATAATTAAAAATTTTAGTCATCGCTGCTTTCCCTACAATATGAAGAACTTAAAGAAGTTTTGGCGCATAATGGCGGGGTTGGTTTGGTGCTGTATATTTTATTTCGTAAATTGTTTGTATTGAAATTAGTGTAAGTACATGCCAAATACGATGCGACTTACGTCAGGTTTTCAGTTTTTAATTTCCATTCTTTCATTTGCAGGGTAAGTTCATTTATTTAAAATCATCGTATCATTATATTTTCATTTTCATATCATATCATCATAATTATTAACATAACATTCCTTTTTCGTATTATTCGATCATAATCGCTAACATTGCATTTTATTTCAATGTCAATTTTTTTTCTCGTAAGTCATTAAACAATGGCGGTGTCTGTCGTCGAAAACTAAATGGTGTTAAGAGATATGTTACACTGGTATCCCGGAGTAATAACCAAAGGAATAAGTACATAAGACATGACTGTACGTGCTTCAGTTTCCTTTACCTTCCCTGTAATAGGAATAATTCAACCAAAAAAGAACTACAAAACCGGAAAGATATCGAAATGATATAAAAATAAAAAATTGCTTATTTTCAGGTTAATTTCAAAAGAGAACATTCTGAAATCTCACTTATTTTACTTTATCTTCTACATTAAATGGTTAAAAAGCACTTTTTAACCTTGAGTATTGTGAACTTGCAACTTTCCGTAATATTTCGATACTAACAAAAATTGTAGTTTATGTGAATCTAAAATATTAATTTAAACGCTTACATTATAATTGATGTTAAGTAGATATTGATACTGATTTTAAATAATGGAGTAACTACTTAAAAAAATGTCTGATATTCTTTAAAATATTCAAAGAACTCTTTTAAGGAATAATAGCAATTTTCAACTACCCATATTTTAAATATTTGTTTGAACAAATGGATTGGTCGTAGTTTAATTTTACTATTCGATCTATTATACATTTTTTCGGCCACTGCATAACCATTTTTATAAATAAAGTTGTTGTTATAAGGGGACGACGTAGGTTGTCTAGTGGTTTTATTAAATAAGTTTTTATTAGTTTGTACATACGTACTAATATCAAAAATATATAATATAACAGGAATTATTAGACTTTTTAAATGATAGGCAGGGCAGGCAGAAATTGATAAGATAAATATTGTAGTTAATTGCATAGTTAAATACTTATGTAAATTTAGATTATATATACTAATAATTATGATTATCTATGATAATTTTCAACTAATGGGGTTTTGATTCTTAAATAACGCTTGTTTGAAAACTAAAGAGTATTTTGTCATATTTCGCTTTTAATGTAAATGATTTTTTTTTATTGTTCATGTTATGTTCAATGCAAATTCCCAAAGCGGGTTTGTCATCGTAGGAAAGAAATAGGGAATTACTTGAAAAGTTAGAAATAAAAACTTAAAAAAAACTGTTTAATCTTATTTGAAAAATATTTTGAGCTTGATAGTTATATCAATAGTCTAGATTGTTCGATTTCATCTATTAATTTGATTTCACTGATAGGAAATATACAATATTTAGTATAGAGTCATCTTTAACGACTTATAATACTCGACATAACGATGATAATCGAACATCCCTCCATATTGTCATTTAAGTGTCAATGTCAAATTTTGAAAATCGCCGTTATAAAAATACAAAACGTTTACCTTGTTTATTTAATAGTAACCGTCGTTTGTGTATCGGTTCTGAAAGTTCTTAGCGTCATTATTTAATTTATTTTTATATACATTTGTCGTTTGTGCTGGACATTCTGAATGTATATATCTCTATCTTTACAAGTTTAATTGTTGTGCTGTATATTATTAACGAACGTCATAAATTCAAATTTGGTAAGTAAATAGACAATCAAAGCATTAGAAAAATAGTGAAAAATAATTTGAAATTCTTAATATAAATCGATGAAGTATAGTAATTTGATGTTAAACATACAGTTGTGAATATCAACACATAAATCATTTCAAGTTCTAGCTTCCCCTATTCCAAGATAATCATAAATACTTATATTCGTCTCTATTTCCCTACATTCTTCTTCTTTTAAATTAATACAATACGAAAAGCAACAGTTATGAAGATTACATTGTTGAATTTTTCAAGATAGGAGGACCAGCAAACTTTATATGAAATCATATTTAAGAGTATTTTTTCAGTTATTGTTAGTGAGACTATTTTATTGCGTTTACCTAACGCAATAAAAAAGTCTTTGGTTTTGTGTGGTTGCAATACATGCAATAAATTATTATATTCTAGTTCGAATGACAGTTTATTTTCTTGATTTTAAATGCCTTAAGTTCAATATACAGTTATTTTATACCTATGTTTCATCATACAAAAAAATACATACTTATAATAACTTCAGCAACAGTACTCTGGTGTGTTTTGGCACTCTATTAATAAAACAGAAATTTTTCTATCAAATTAATGTATATATTGTTAATATACTTGTTAGACTAATGCTCTAAAAGCAATCTTATTGGTTACAAATAATGATTGATTACTTGGTTTCGAATAAAATGTTTTATTATCATGATTGAAGCTTCCTTATAAACATAACACCTGCACCAGGAGACTGCTCTTTCTTTCATTACATGAAATAATCTCATAATTGACTATAAATAACACAAATTGCAATATTTTTAGGAAGAAAAATATTAAAAACATTAACACAACATACACATACATATTACATTATTTACATTTTATTTATCTTAACATTGTTAAGATAAATAAAATAAATAAATAAATAAAAACAACTTTAATTACATAGGAATAGAAACTAATATCAACTTAACTAAGTTATTATAAAATGGTCCTTACAAGCATATTACTACATATAATACATACGCAGGGCTAGTTTAACATAAAGTTTTCTATATAATCAATATCCTATGTCCAGCAGTGAATGTCTCTTGGCTATTATGATGATGATGATGATGATGTCAGCTTTAGTATGCTCTGTCGACTATGTCAGCCTCATGGGCAAACTCTAAACTAATTATTAGTAATTTATATTATTAAACTAATTTAACAGAGACAGGATGAAACATCACATACATTACAAACTATTGCCTCCTATTACTATAAGAATGTTTTATGCAAATGTAGACTTAGTGACTCATCACAAAGTGGCTGCCTTAAAATTTTTAGGTAAGGTAAGGTTTATTCCTCTATCAGCCAAAGAAAGAGACGACAAAATGTTTTTGTCTATTGAGTTTTGTCAGATCACATTCCATCAAAAAGTGGAATTCAAAGAGGAGATGGAATGATGCGCATCACATAAATACTTATTTAATGGAATGTGAACTGATCTGATTCTAAATGCAGAAATAAACATTTCCCTGAAGAGGTTGTACAATTAAACCAGGGTCCCTTAAAAATACTATTGGGAATGGAGTAGTACCAAATACCCTTGCTACAGTATATATCTTGAAATATTAAATAAATGTATTTTGGCCTTTCTTTTATGCTGCAGGAAAATTAGCTCAACTTACAACATTTATTAACTTTTGGCCATCTGTGAAATAGTTAGCAACTTACACAATTTTAGTGAAAGTTAATTGTTAGAATCCTTCTAGCTCCCATAAGACAGGAATATCTGATTGTTTCTATTGATAATTAGTAATTGGTTAAATCTTTTGGAAATAAACATTTTTAATTATTTTTTAAAGTGATGATAGCATGACATCATGCTATCACATGAAAACATTACTTTTGCTCCATGTTTATCAGAAGGAACTCAAGTAAAGGTTCTTTAGACAATCCACTTAAATTTTAATGATATTATTATCTTATAAAGACACACTTATACATTACAATATTTGTAAAAATTTTGCAATTAAACTACTAAATGGAGTTTTCAAACCTGTAAAACATTAAGCAATAAATTATATCTAGGTGGGTTGTGTTTTTGTGCTGTTCAGTTGGGAAATTCTAATATTACAATTTAATGGGTTTTTCTTTACAGAATAATTATTTCAATATGGCATCTGTAGAAGAAAGATTAAGTAAATTGAGGGAGGAACGTCTTGCTAGGGAACAAGCAAGGATTGACAAGGTAGGTAATTTTATTTCTATAATAAATAAATGTTACAGTTAATCTTTATTATTAATTATATATTTCTCAAATTTGGTTATATCACATTCTATTGTTTGTTGAATTATGCCACTGGATATTGATTCCTTATTTATTAGAAATCAAGAATTTTATTGCCATTGATACAGATAACGTTACAAGAAAATATTTAGAAGAAAAAAACAGAAATATATTTTGCGGGAGCTATGGTTATCTTTAGTGAACTTGATCATAAGTAGATGGGCTGTGATCTTGCCTCCTACAATCTGTAATTACTTTTTTTTACAAAATCTGTTCCTTTGCAGTTGAGAGACATGAATTTAAAAAAATATGGCAAACATGAACCGGTCAAACAATCTGTCTCAAATACCAAACCACTACAAGTGACTAAATCCAATCATGCTTCAAACAAAAGCAGTTCTAACAGTTCTAACAGTACTAGAAATATATCGAATCCTGTAAGAAATAGTGCGCACGTTAATAACGCTTCTAAAAGACCTATAGCTGTACCCAATAGGAAGCCAGACGTGATCACAAAGGTAACTGAAATAAAACCTTTGAATGAGAAGTACAAAACATCCAAAACAGAAATCCCTAAATTGAAAATTGTTAAAAATTTGGTACAGCCTAGAAAAAGTATAGCACCAATCACTAAATGTTCTTCACTAACTAATGCGAAACCAGCTATCACATCAAGGAAGAGTTTAGTGCCACTGAAACAGCACACAAAACCGACTTACACTGAATCTGTGTTTGATAGACTTTACAAACCAAGAACTGCCCCAAAACCTCGTGTGGATGACGTAACAAAACTTAAAACTGATCCTGGGTTCTTAAAAAAGGTATTGAAGGATTCTTGTCTAATACTAAACAAAAGGCATACAGTTTTCGAAGTTAAACAGAAGCGAGATCCCCCAGTGAGACGTTCGATATCAGCTGTACATTTTAAACGAATAAGCAAAAATGAAATGAATAATTGCATTCACAAATGGTCGTCCATTGGAGAGAAACTTGATAAAGTGCATTTGGAAGAAATTAATGAAGACGAAACATTGAAACAAGACAAAATCATTTCAGCTATTAAAAGTGAAAGGAAACGTGTGAAATTCCAAACACCAGTTCCCTTAAACTTTAATACGCCAAGGCCTGAAGAATTGCAGGCGAGATTGAAAAGCTGGTTGCAAAAACGGGGCAAGTCTTTAGATTCCTACCATCATTTGCAATGTTTTGGCATCCATCACATACCACTAAAAGAAATAAAACCGATTGAGGTTCCGAAACTTGAACTGTACGATGATGAAGATAAGGAGAATATTGCCTTGGAACATGATAGTGACAATGATTCCTTTCATGAGAATATGAATGGAGATGGTAAGAAATTAGAGATAGATAAAGACAGATGGAGAAGAGCCAGTTATGTAAGTGATGCAGACTTTAATGAGACGCAAAATTCGATTATAACATCTAGTGACAATTTGCAAGTTGATGATATTCTACTAGGCGCTCTAAATGATCTCACTGAACTTTTGCGAGAGGTAAGACCAAATTCCTACTTCACAGCTAAGTATTTGAACAACTTCGCTCATTATTTTTTCTTTCCTGTGCATCCAAAGGTACACGTTTACCGCCAATTGTACAAGTCTTCGTTACACTTTCTATTTTTATATAGATTTACTGGTGTGATATAAAGAATGTTTTGTCTATCTATTTCTTAAGTTGGTTATAGCTGTTGGTTGTTTTTCAACATTTTTGACAGGTTCAATTTGTTGAGACGTGATCCCCGCTATATACTCCCGGGAAGTTTGAGACAATTAATATTTGATTAAATCTCGTTGACTGTGTACAGTTATAATCGATTTTGAAAACAGTGATAAGCCGACAATATAACACGTCACTAACTCAAAAAACGGCAGGGTAATAACAAAAAATTATTAATTTACAAATTATTTTTATTTTCAGGGTTTCGATTGGGAACAATGCGCGCGATGGCTCCGCGCTGTCCGGGATACATACCCATTCGCCCCGGATACGGCTGCATATTGGGAATGTCGTGCCGCCCTTGAAGAGAGGAGAGGAGACCTACCCGCGTCAGTCCAGTGCTGGGAAGAAGCTATTGCCAAAGGAACTGAGGTAAGAGGTGGTAGCTTCACAACTTTTTTAAAATTCTAATCATTAACATTGATACGAAAAAAGATTACCTCAAACAATTATTATGTATAATATTCATTAAGATTAATTTCTTTTAGCACTGCAGATCTTTAATTTAATTAATTTATAATTGTTACAGCGCTCTGTGGCTGAATCGAATCTGGACCAGTTATTAGATAAGTTCATGCAATTAAAAATCAGTCCCAACAGTGGGAAACGGAAGCCGGAGTGTTCCAAGATGGTGGACGTGAAAAATGTATTCAAAAGCACCATAATACGGTTCGCAGTGCAACAGGCTAAACTGTAAGTATACAAAAAAATTTAATGAGTAAAAGAGTAAATGTATGAGTAAATTTAATGTTGTATTTTATGAGTATGACAAATTGGTATTTTAATTAGACAAAAATCTGTTTGATACAAACATGAATTTTATTCGCGATACTCAGAGTTATATTTATGGTGAAAGTATTTCGTTCTGATAGTGTCAAACATTCATAAAGTGTACTCCAAAAAAATATAATCCAGTATTTTAAACTAAGTGTATAATATTTTGTCTGTACTGCTAGTACTAGGCTATTGAAATTTGAATCTCAAACCATCAATAAAATCTTTATGATATTGCAGAAAAATTATGTGTCCCATAAAAATTTGTCATATACATATTACAGTTATATTTAAGATTTGTGTTGTCATAATACATTTGCATTATAACATTGTTTCAATTTCTTTCTTCCAGACGTAATTCCAGTCAGATTGAAGCTCCCAAATACACAGTAACACCAGTAAGACGCAGTTCAAGGTTAAGTTGTCAATGGAGCGCTAAGAGGCCCCTGCAGGAGTGCTCAAGCGTACGACAGGCCAAAGAGTTGGCACCTGTGCAATTTGTACCTAACCCTTCGTTGTGTCGAACCCCTTAGTTGCCTTGTTAACTTATCAACTATCGGCTGAACTTTGAAAATATTCTCAATTGATTGAGCAGTATACACCCGGGTTTCTCGAGATAATTACTAACCACTTGTATCTGGATTGTTTGGTGTAACAGGTCGAGACATAATGTCATAACTATCACAGAACGATAGAAAAATTAATTGTAATGCAACATAAATCGAAGAAAAATTAAGATTTATTTTATAATACTCAACGATAACCACTATAATTGGACGGTTTTCAGTACACGATTTAACAAACTTAGCTCGATAAAATAACATTGCGAGTAATCGCTGAATTTATAGAATTAATTAAGAACGTAGTAAACTTTTATTACGCGAATTATACATGTATGTTGTGAATAGGGTTGGCAATTGTCAAGCTATTGCTAGAGTTTATTTTTTTCTCTAAAATATCCTGAATTCTGCATAATCTGTTCTAAAAATTTAAAGATCTGACCATCAAGGTACGAAAATCTGCTGTTATAAATAAACAGTTATGGCCGACTTAATGATTATCAATCTATTAGTACAGAGTTAAGTAACTAAACAACAAACCAATGCATATTGATTTAATTTAATATGTTATCAATGTTAATATGTAATGTGACCAGAAATTAAAGTAACAATAATACTGTTGTCCCTCTGAGGTAACATAAATATATCTGTTGAAGTAAAAAGTTTTAAAGAAGAACAACTTAGCGCCAACTCCGATAAATAATTTTAAATGGGATAACTTCTTAAATTGGATTACTTTTTTTGGCGGTTTTTAGTTTGATTTAAAGCGTTATATTTTAAATTTTTTTTCTAATGTCTAAGTTAGATGGGTCTGTATTGTATTGGTGGTCATGGTCAGTGTTGTAGACTTACCTGACTGATTTAAATCATATGAAGGTAAATGCTTGATATAAAAAATAATTTCTCTTTTTTTCAAATTAACTTTGCGTTGCCAAACTATTACAGTCATTTTAAATTTTGTGCATACAGCTATAAATAATACAAGACAAGAATGTCAATTTTAATTATAGGTTTGTGATGTAGTTATTCTCGTGAATTAATATATAAATTATGTAATAAAAAATATTGATTATTGCCAGTTTCTCAATTTAAATAAGTATCTATTTTAATTTTGTCTTTTCTTTTTTGGTTTTGTCATGATTATAATTATGTTTGTATAGTTCTTCCAAATACTAACGGTTTCAATATGATTTGTAAACTGAAGTCGAATTTTTAATTCTGCGGATTTCACTGACAGTAATATCTCTTTAAGTCGATATTTCGATTTTGACGTAGGTACTAAATCCTACAAAATTCAAAAAATTGAGCTAGAAGGTTTAAAATTACAATACTTTAAAAGATATTTTTAATCCTATTACTTGATTGGGCTATACCTAAAATAACTAACACTTTAATGAAATTTATGAAAAATAATTACAATGACACCTAAATTACTTTTCGCGGGAAAAAAATCTAATTTATTGTGTCGATACCTGTTTTATTTTTGAATAATAGACCATATAATAATCACTAATTAAATTTATTAATTGCAATATCAAAAATCAATTTTACATCCTTGTAAGACCTCTTTCCTTCCGGATAGGACCGCCAGTGACACTTGTTACAGATTAGGATAATGTATTTTAATTTATACAGATCATACATAGTTAATATCAATAAATCAGCAAATACCGTTTGTGTATTTTGTGCTGTCAACTTTATTGTACTCATTATTGTGACTACATTATGTACAGTAAGCAAAAGCAAATTATTCTCACAGCGCGTTAATCTTTTTAGGCTTACGTTTTAAGTGGTATGATCGCAGGCGTTCAAATTTTTAATTTTCTTTCATTAACAAAAGAAATATTGTGATAACTCAATTGAGACAAAAACGATTTTTTAATGAAAATTTAAGTTCTGTCCATCTTTTACTTTTAAGGAAACCATACGAAAAGTCACGGAGGTGAAGAAAGTTTTATGTTTATGAACTTGACAATTTGCTGACAACAGTAGCCTATTCTCCAATTCTTAACCAATTAAATCTGTCGGTTTAAACAATTCCGGTAAAAAAATAAAACTAACTAATTTTATGCTAACATAAAAATAACAATCAAATGATCCAGTTTCATTTCACATTACTGGCAAATCTTGATTTTGAAGACCCATTCTTTTTTAGCTTTAGCTAAATTTAAGTTTTAAGGAATAGGATAGTAGAAATTAGAATTGTTTAATTTAGTTTTTTAAGTTTGGAAACCACATACAACCGAAGTTTTTAAAGCATCCTGTCAGAATAACATCATATACAGATAAGTTTTTAAAATCGACATTAAAAATGTTTTAATTAATTGGCTACAATCTGGGGAATTCGAGACAATATGTATGCTGCGTTTCAATAATGTACCAGAGTTTTACTTATGAGGCGTTAAGGCATTTAATGTGAGTGAAATATGTCTTAAATCTAAAATGTCTCAAACTTTGCCTCATAAGTAAAACCACGTATAACTTGTTTGATAATAAGCTCAATAAAAAGAATTGTATTGTCAGCTTAATCATGTTAGGCCGTGCGCTGCGTCAAGTAGGCTCCTCCCGGCCCTGGCGGAGTGCTTGTTTCGTGGAAATTCATAGAGAAGCGGATAACCCTATAACTTATATTTAAAACGTTTTTAAGAAGCCGCCAAAAATTTTAGACGGCAGTTATTTTCTGATGTAGTGAATGAGTTATTTAGAATTTTAAATACTCTTCTATGCACGTCGGTTAGATCAGTATCTAATGTCAAAATGAGATCTAGCTAATTTTTTTGTAGATTTTCCAAAATTCTTGCAGGTTGAAAGTAAAATTGCATCATCAGAAAAAGTTCCACTCCAAAGGGTGGGCCTCAATCCTGACGCCCATTGACAACATTGGGTCTCGAGAACCATATGAAGTTTCATAGTCCTTTTTGCACGTTCTCATAGATCCTTTTCTGAGGATATGGTGTCAGTTTATCTGCTTCTTTCAATATGATTAGAAATATGACGACTGTCGTATCTCGTGACATGGAGTATATTAAATTTTCGACCTTATTATAACCTTAAACTGACAGTTATATATATTATATATAAAAGTTAGTGTGTGAGAAGCAGTCTTCGTACATGCTGTGTTAATTTGTCGATGGTCTATGGTTAGTTATCTTTAGGGAGTGCCGTTAGAATTAGGCTCTGATGTTAAAAATTTTAATCACTATAATTCTTTGTAACATAACCTTTAGTAATTTTTAAATTATCAATTTACTATGATTATAATATAAAAATATGTTTAAATGTTTTTATGAACTGTAATAAAACAAACCGTACATTAAAAAGGAATGTGATTGGAAATAACGTAGATGTGTATAGTGTAATAGAAACTACGCCATTCTCAATCCCATACTCGATTTTGTCCGGGGAATAGAACAATTGAGTTTAATTTATAACAATTTTAGTTTATTCAAACTTTTCTTAAGCAGAAAAGCATGAAGTCAGTTTAATTAGAACCCTATTAATATTTACATTAAAGTGTACAGCTAACCATCAGGTGAAAGGGTCTCCTGATGGTTGTAAGCTTAATATTAATAGAGTACGAATTAAATTGGCTCTAAATATCGACATTCCATTCAGTCAGCCATAAGAAACGAGCGTCAGAATATTTTAAATACTAGTTATCTTTCATGTAAACCACTCTTTACATCGCAGTATGATTTTATTTTCAGCATCTAAATTTGTAGCATGCCTTTAAGCAGTGAAGTTCTAAAGGAGGACATCACAAAACTTATAATTTTTAACTCTTACGTTCATATTGATCCCACATTAATTGATAGTAAAAATTTAGCTAACATGGTCAATGAGCGAATTATGGCCGCGAATACTACAAACTATTGAGGGGATACAAAATAAAAGACTAGTTTGGAAAAATCAGTATTGTAATACTTATAGTAGGTATGAGTCTAATGAAAAAAGATTTGTAATACGCGCTGTAATTATGAACGAAACGAACAAATATCAATAGCAGACGGAAAAGTGAAAGAAAGACCACTTTGAAGAAAGAGCATTGGAAAAAAGCCCATACAGCCGCTTTTTGTATTTTAAGTGTTTTATAGGCGGTGGATATCGCATTGGAGGGTATATTAAGTTATATAAAATATGAAGAAAACTGTTGCTTTGTGTTCTGTGGTCTGATCGAATACTGTATAATGTATAACTCAACAGAAAGGTCAAACAGCAAAAAGTGACAGATTTTCAAGCTATTTAAGTTATTTCCATCTTGTAATCTACAACTTCACAAAGTGATTCAATTTCAATCTTCAAAGTGACTGGGCCACATTTTAATGTAACTTGGGTGATCGAGACTCCATAATATATATTATATATCTAGTTTCGTTTGGTTAAGTAACCTCCGAAAAAGAGAAGATGTTTAACCGTTAACTTATATTTAAGTACATTGCATTTTTTTATATATATATATCAATAAGAGATATATACTCAAGGGGAGCGGGAAGTTACAAATAAGTTTATTTTTTTGTTATAGCCGGTTTCTCAGATTTCGCCAGAATAAGTTCATTGGTCGAACAACTGCGTTATGTTGAACGCACTCTAAACAACAACGATGACAATCAGCTGCTTGTGCATACAAATCATTCGTTCACTTCAAATTTGACATAAGAATTCGAGACACATTTCAAAAATTTTTCTTTGTGAAGAGAGGAGTTGAAATAATTGTACCACTTTCTATTTTCTTTGTAAATGTTATTGTTTTAGTAAAATTAGTTTTCTTAGTTATTACACCGGTGCTTTACACTATAAGATCACACAATATTTGTGCTTCCTCTGCCCTGTGTTTTTCTATAAAGTGAATACCAAGTCAAGGATACTTTTTTTTGGTAAGTAATTTATTGCGAAATAATTATTTCTTATTTGTTATCTGTCTGTAAAATTATTGTTAAGTGATTTAATAGTGAAAACTAATTCAGGACATGGTCGATTTTATTCATTTTAATTTATTATACAATTTACGGATTTACATACAGTTGTGCAATAATATTATTTTTATAAAACTATCGAAATACTAAATTTTTGAAGAGCTTTAAGAAATAGCTCTTGAAATAGGTCCGTGGAGTGAAAGATAATAAACTAGCATATTTGCAAAATGAAATTACAGGAAAGATAAAACTTAAAATAGCTGAAATCTTGGCTATAAGAAATAAAAAAATAATTTTAATAAAAAATTAAAATTAAATATTAACCTTTCATTTGGCACTGTGAAGCACCATTAAAATCATTTGCAACTGATACATGCTTAAAAGACTAACTTTGTTAAATCTTTTTATTTCACTAGGGAGTTATCACACTTCACTCATTTTAATGAGTAATTATTATAGGCATAGAAATGTTTGTGAGTTGCTAAAAATAATCTCTATCAAATAAATTAGATAGTAACTCAAATTTATTTGCAGTTCTCTACTGCACACTTCATACTTTGACTTAAGATTTTTTTAAGATCATTCTGCTGATGTAGAAGACTTTTCAAAATTTTTGCAACACTCAGATGTTGACGAGTTATGTCATACATATTTAAATTCAAACTTGTCAATTTACTGGGCCTTTATTGTGGGTCAAGGAATTAAGTAATGCCCAATTTATATTTAATTTATAAAGTCTTATAAAATTCCTTACTATGTAACAAAGTTAGTTAATTGTTAATTGAATTGATTGTGTGATCTTGTAATCAAAAATAAGATTGTTGACACTTTTAATTTACTCATTTAAATAGTACTTGCAGGAATATCCATGTACTACTGTAATACTGTTTTAAAATTTTAATATGTGCTAGATAGACAGGTAGGTCTTTTCTGGAATCCTGTTACCCTGTATGTTTGTTATTTTGCTATACCATTGTTGTGAATGGTTTTGGATTCTGTACATGACATTATGTATAGTATTGAGCTTTGTTTCATGCAAAGTGATACTTGTGTACTAGTCTTTTGCAGGCAGGTTTGGGATGTTTGGATCATTACATCTTAATCATAAGTAAATACATTGACAATAAAATTGATTTGATATTGTTTGGCGTAAAAACATGTTGTATCTTATGTTTACAGCAATAAGATTTAATTTCTGCTTCAAAATCTTGTGCAGAGAATTAAAAACTTATTCATTTATTTTTTCCTTATAGTATTAACATGAATTGGGTGCTCTACCTCAATAAGGATAAAATCCTTAAATATTACAATTTTGATTCAAATCTGTCTTTGTGCAATGTTTTATACTTCAAGGAAGGTTTTATTCTTTTCGGGAATTCCCCAAAAAGAATAGTCACTTCACTGCTAGAGATATAATGCTTATATGTAAAAGCTTTGCAGTTTACAAATAGATTTCGTCTAAGGTACAATACCCGATTCTGAGGGCATACTCTTAATCTAAAGAAAAGGATAGGAAAAATTAAGGCCTGTCAATCAAATAAAACTAAGACAGATTTAAAGAAATCATTGTCAATTTCAAACAGCATTTTTAATGCTTCTATCAACCACTTCATATGGCAACAGATACATCTGGAAGACAAGTAGTGTAAAGAAATGGGTCTTCATTAGGAAGGAATTTTTAAATGTCCATCTTTTAAGTGACTAAGGGTATAGTGGTAGCAAAGCAAGTCACACCTTACAGAAGTCAAAATATAATAAGTTCCAACTTGTTTCAATGTACTTAAGACTAAGTAAGAAAATTAACTCAAGAATAGAATTGGATTTAAGATTTGTAGGCAAAACGTTCAATTCGACGGTGAAGCATTTAACAATGGCATAGTTCCATTATCTCTTGAGATCAGTAGAGTAACCTTCATTAGAGAGAATTTTTTTTTTGAAAATATGCTTACTTGAGTAATTTGCTCACTGAGGGTTTCAATTATGAAACTATACAGAGCTATAAAGCAATCCAATAATTGTTCGAACGCTTTGCTTCTTGCGATTACCAAAACCGTCACTCTAACAAGCAGGCTTCTCATCAAAATAAGTGTATTACGGAATATTCAAACCGTCATTATCTGAAAACGGAGACGTTGAAATATAATTATAAGTCCTCAACGTATTTGGTTTATCAAAAATTTTAATATAATGTTATGCAAGCCGACAAGCCATGTTATGCAAGAAGTTAGCTGAACTCCGTCTTCAACGAACGAGCATCGGGTCGAGAGTCAATTATGTGTTCATTACGTTTTAATTGACATACATTGCCTCTATGACCTTTTGCTAATAAAATTTCATCTTAGAACCGCAGTATTGGCGTGCGTGTGTGAGCCCTTAGGCCGAGTGGTTTCCTGGTACTTGTGATACAAGGATATACCTAAGCTTGAGATCTGGCTATTGGTGTGTGTCCGTGAGTCGCTCTCAGTGCAATCGTTATCTGGTGCTTTGTGTTCGTAGTATCAGGATATAATGTAACATATAGTGTGTCTATAAATCTATTGCCTATAGATCTATTAGTATTTCTATCATGATTTCTATTGACAAACAGTCAATCATCAAGAGTCATCCATTTATTATCTGACAGTATGATATGTCAAGAAACTTACTTGAAATGGAGCCCGGACTGTCACAGTCGAATAATCAAAAAATCTAATTTTCATTCATGTTGAAACGATAAGGATCAGCGTGAGATTAGTTGTACTTTTAAACTCACAAACCCTCTGTTTATTGACGCATCTATCGTGTGACAAAATTGTCATAAATATTTCTATCAAACTTTTGTCATTATCAACAAATAATCAAATTTCATCCAGATTTCAATGACATTCTCATTCATTATCGTATCCTTCTAAAAGGCAATAAAACTCGTCATAGTCTTTGTAAAAGAATTTCTATTGTTTCTAATTTGGTGGGAACATTACAAACTATGTCTTCACATAGGCTGTGAACCTAAATCTGTAATATTTTTTGGCAAGATACAAACAATTTTAACTGAAACAAAAGTATGACCTTTAATAATTTGCTTCAGTTAAAAAGGTTTATATTGACTTTGATAGTGATGATATGAAAAATGATTAAGAAAGTGGTAAATATTGAGATGAAGAATAAAAGGAAAGATTATAAAACTCCTGTTGGATTCGTTTCAGTTATTTCATTAATAATAGATTTTTAATCGCCTCTGTGGTCTATTGGCTGAGACCACCTACTTCAGATCTGGAGGTCTGGCGTTCAATCCCCTGTAGCAACAGTAATTTTTTTCTCCGTTGAAAGGCTTTTGGTAAGTCTGTCTGGTCTAATTGGAGGTAAAATAACCGGTTCCTCTGTGATTAAGAAATCCTGGTGTAGTTGTGTTCATATTCGGCCCTATCTTCACTTACAATCAGGTGAGGTGAATCTGCTGTTCTTTTACATATCACACATAGTTATACCTTCCACATTGCATTAAGTAACCAAGCAAATTCTGTTAGTTTTAGTGTGTGCTAAAATTCATAAGTATAATCGCTATTAAGATTCGTATAAGTACTAGACTACATGTAAAAAAAACATCTAACGTATCGTAACGTAAAAACATCTAAACATCTAAGAATAAAAACAATTTTGCTTTCTAATGGTTGCCTGACAATAACTCTTTTGCTTATCAAATCATTATTGATTCAACGTCGATCAAATCAACAGATGAACTATGGCTACTCGACATAGATAATGATGATTTACGACATATTGATAGATTTATATTGATAGAAAAATGAAATGAAAGTTCTTACAGTAATGATTTAGTATTCATTGAAATGAATGATTCATTTATTAATTAAACAATTTATGTACACGCAAAGACAATTAAAATGACACAACAGAATATCAGAGAATTGTATAAAAGATAATAGATTTATCATCATATCAGCCGCAAGACGTCACAGCTGGAAATCTGCCTCCCCAAGGATCTCCAAACAGAAAGATCCTACACTGTACGCATCCTCCTTGTGGAAGACCCTTTAAAGGGTCATCAGCCCTCCTTGCAATGTCAAGTCAAAGTCAAAATACAAATATTCAGTCTAAGTACATTAAATACTCCTATGAAAGTTAAGATTGAAGATTATAATTATAATACAGAAATCTATTGAGGTATTAGCTTAGTATTAAGAATAACAGTTAAAATTAAAAAGTTCGAAAACTTCCAGAAAATTGTGCTATACACAGCGGTCAATTAAATTTACAGCCATTTATTAGATTTGTTTTATTTGATACTGTGCCATACAGCAGTCGATATTGTTAAAATGCCACCACCGCCACATCAGGCTCACAATTCTTTGAATTACGTCGATGACCTAACTCAAAGAACTGTGAGATTATTAAATTAATTTTAACAGCACAAATTTACAATTTAAACACACTATGTTAACAACTAAGTAGACAAATATTCCTTATCCCAATCCCTACACAATGCTCGCTGTCTCATCTTGAATCCTCCTTGACCTTATAAGGTCCGTGGTGTTTTAGATAAAGAAGTAGGAAGATTTATATGTTGAACGAAGTGAACTATACCAATCACTAACACAAGTGTGGCAATAACAGTATAGAGTGTAAATGTCTTGTGATTCATTTCTCAGTTTTGTAACATCTTTTCAGGAGACGATATTCATTGTCGTCACTTTATGAGGCAATAAATTTGTACCTCAAATTACTTTTTATAATTAGTTTCTTTTCTCAAGTAATATTTTGCTTAATATCTGTTTTGTTGTGACCTTCGACAATCATTTCGTATCGTATAATTACAGTTGGGCACGCTAACTCGAAGTGTCGTTAATATAGAATGCAAAAAATTATAAAAGGTACCAAATTATTGATAATTTTAATTATATTTACTATAAACATTATTTTAAGGCCTTTCTGATTATTTCAATCAGTCAATCAATCTTAAATTAAAGTGAAATCAGAGTATAGAACTCATAATTAGTAATGTGGGATATAACCATGCTACGTGTTAAAATAACTAATTACTATTAATGTCTTGATAAAACTGGATTGTGAATACTAGTTCAACATTAATATTTCTACAAATATCCATACAGTGATTCATTCGGTCGCATGGAAACCGATTAGTGTTGGTAATTGACTGCAAATGTTACAATAACAGTGTCTCCGCTATTGTTTCGAAGTTGTTTCCACAAATCTGCTTCACCCGGAACGTGTTGCTAAACATTTGTAATAAAACACATGTGTTTATTGGATATAGTATGCTATGACTGTGGTGAGGCGCCATCACTTTCAATATTTTTAATTGTATGGTAATTCTTTTACTATTATTTCAAAGTCAGATATTGAAAACACACCAACTAAACTAATTTTTTATGTTAGACACGCACATTAAATGACCTCAAAAAGTTGTATCTCTCTAATCTTAAAAAACATGACAGTTGAGATGTAACCTCTCACCTTGAACAAGGCCGTAAAAAATTAGAGCATTCGTGTCAGTCGCACTTCACAACGACGGATGGGTCACAGAAGTTAGGAAGTGCTCATTGGCCACCTCCTCTTCTTGCCTTTCGGGTGGAACCTTAGAATGGAAGCTCAGCGGAAGTCTTGTCGACCACGCGGCACTTTGTGATTAACAACTGTCAGCTCGTGTCCAGAATTCCGTTTCAGAGTCCGTCTTGTAACCTTAGTATATTAAATGAAGTCTGTTTCCGTTGAAGATACTTCTAATAAGCTTATCAGAATATCAGCTACGCAACCTAAGCTACCAAAACATGAAAGCTTAGAAACTAATGGTGTACATTGTATATGATTAACTAAACAACAACTGACTGTTGATCTAGTGCATTGGTTGATATAATTATTGATTATAATTCAGATAGATAAGTAGATCATTATTCATTGGCAGTATTGGAATGGTGATTGAGCCATGTGCTGTAAGTTATGTCATATTGTTTTTACGTAGCTTACTACTTATCACAAACTCTTATTATCTAAAAATACACAATATTTATCTTATTTTATTTATCTAATATCTCACACATCTTAGTTATATTAATGTACACATATTTAATTGTTTTTTTTCTATCTATAATTTAAATTATAAAAAGCCCTCGGGTTGTAGCAGAATATCAGTGCTTTGTTCACATCCCGATGTCAACAAAATTTGTCACTGAGTTGCGACTTTTTTGTACTTCTGCAGCGCACACGTAAAGGTATCAAACCTTTATTATAAAATGTTTGTCTTTTAACCTAAGTACTGTCTGGATGGATTGTGTGTGATGTAGAAATGGAAATAAAGACTTTATCTATCTATCTATCTATCATATCTCAGATCAGAAAAGTCTTTTCAAAAGTAAATACCTCCTCGACAAATATGTAGTTTACTCATTACTTTGTTCGCTATATGTTTTATGATAATTGCAGTTTGAGTAATACAAATATGGAATAAACTATTGTTGAGAATGCTTAAATTTTATTCCAAAGTTTTATTAAGGGCGTTCTAAAACAAGTTTCCGGTCTTAACGGGCTACAGAACGAGTTTTGTCACGTGTTTCCAGAACCAGCAATGAAGAAATCCATAGAACACTTCAATGATATAGCTCATAGGATTAGAACATCGAAGTGGTGAAAGACAGATTACGCGCATAACGGAAGACGGATGGGGTAGCATCTAACAAGACGTACAGACAATCTGGTGAAGGTCACGGAAGCTGATGGATGCAACATAGGCTGAGATAAAGACGATGAGTTTTATTTACTGAAAACTAGGATAGCGAGCGTCCAATTTCCGTACTTCCGTTTAATATTGATTAAACAATTAATGTACACATAATATATTTCCGGAAAACACGTGTATGAGGATAAATGGTACAATATGTTAACAACTAACTAACAACAACTCTCACCAACAAACCCGAGTTCAGCCAGCGTCAGCCACCATTAATATATAAAATATAAATTGCTAACGATTTTCTTCCAAGTAGTATTGACCCAGCAGTTTTACTTTAAAAGTTGACAAAGCCTTTCCATTGCAGTTATGTGATAAGCTTACGTCAAAAAAAACGTCGTCGTTCTACGTCATTTCGTCGTGAGCGAGTTCGACTCGCACTTACGGATAAGTGCGAGTCGAACTCGCTCACTATCCTACGAGTCACTATCCTGCGAGTCCTAAACCGGAGTTTTTTTTAAATAAAAAGCTCAGCAAATGACGTACTCGCTCACTGAGTGTTCCGTACAAATTTGTAAAACATATATATTACATTAGGGAAAATTATAGAATTTCATTAAAAAATTAGATTTTTTAATATTTTAGATATTATTTAGTAAGCTCTAGGCAAATTTTATCACCAAGTTTCAAGTTCTTAAGGCAATAGTAGGATAAAAATACTATATTTGAAAATGCAGTGATTATCTTTTCTATGAAATTTTCTACAAAATTAGTTAAAGGTCTTCTTGAATTGGCTGACGTACAATAAAGATATATTCTATTCTAAGCCAATGACAATTTGTATGATTTTGGGTCAATATACTGTGCCACTACTAAGACTACTCCTAACTGTTTGGCTGTAAAACTTGAGTGAAAGTAATACGGCTCCGTTTGTACCTTCCGAGTACGGAACCCTTAAAAATTACAGAGTAAGTATTTCTTGAGAAATTTACTACTAAGACTGAATTATGAACTCTATAAGGAACATGGTTAAGCTGAATTTTAAGTGCGGAAATTGAAGAGGTTTTTCAAAATGAACTGCGCGCCTATTTTATGATAGTTAGGATAAGTGTTCGTTATCAACTAGTTTCAATTAAATACTCATAATAGTTTAAAATAAATATTTGATGTAGCTACTTATCTTCTCATCGTATTACTGCAGTAATTGCGACTGTTTGCCATAAGGCATTGACCTCAATAGAACAAGTGACAGTATGACTATAGGGTTGTCATTCATCAGAAGCATTGATTTGTAATCATATCTATGCTTCTGGGGAAAAGGTTTATATTCTATTACAACAATTCTAATACATTCTCAAAATATTCTAATACACTGGTTCATGTGACGTAGCCACCATTAAGCAATGCGGCTGAGAGTGAAATCAAATGATATAAAACGGGGGTATTATCTATAGATATATTACATTTTAAAACACTTCTCTTACAACAACAACGTTTGGGTATTCCGAGGGGGTACTCGGTGGCGGACTTTGCTATTTAATTGATATAGACATTTAATTATACTATCAGGTTTCAAATTGTTTTTACGTAGCTTACTACTTATCATAAACTCTTATTATCTAAAAATACTCAATATTTATCTTATTTTATTTATCTAATATCTCACACATCTTAGTTATATTAATGTACACACATTTAATATTTAACTGTTTTTTTCTATCTATAATTTAATTTTAAAAAGCCCTCGGGTTGTAGCAGAATATCAGTGCTTTGTTCACATCTCGATGTGAACAAAATTAGTCACTGAGTTGCGACCCTTTTGCACTTCTGCAGCGCACACAAAGGTCTTTAATACCTTTGTTATAAAATGTTTGTCTTTTAATCTATGTACTGTCTGGATGGATTGTGTGTGATGTAGAGATGGAAATAAATGTTTTATCTATCTATCTTATCCCATAAACAGAAACCTTAGTAAAAATAACGCCTTAGTTTGAGATTCCCATTTCCCCCTCTCCTGCCCTGCTACTGCTACTGGGTGCAAGAAGAGGCTTATTATGGGAAAAGTGGTTTTATAAGCTAATTACATTACATGACTACTTCAGTATTTAGTACAATAGACAGACAAGTACGTCAGTTGTTATCACTTTAATATAAGAGGTTAATGTATGAAATTGTCTGAGTACTGAAAACTTCGAGCTATATTTATTAACGACTAAATATATTTATTTATTTGAAGTATTTAACCTCATTGTCTATATATTTCTGCGATCTCATTGTCAGGTGATTTATGTCTTTGTAATAGAACTCTACTGGACTCGGCAGTTTGTGATGGCATTTTGTACTGCTTCCTGGGGAAAAAAATCTATGCATTAAATTGTCCAAATCTTGAATAAAAGGTCGATTGGAGCCACGTCCAGTGAGTACGGAGGAAGACGTATGATGTATGGAATCCCGATAATGTATTGTTAAAAATATATTTTCGTAGTATAATTACAATTCGCGAGGTTATTGTTAGAATATTATAATTTTTTGGATAGATACTCATTTATGGTCCGTGTTCTTGACGATACACATTAACTTGGGCATATTTTTCAGACCATTAAAATGGTCATTTTTTACTATGGACACTTTTATTAAAAAACAATCATTTTTACTTATTTTTAATTTTATACAAACTAAATGTTTCGAGATGTTTTATCTAATATTAATTACTCTTAGCTCAGCTGGCAACGTCGCATTATGATTCATTGGAAAATTTGGTGGAAAATGTTTATCTAGTCGACAAGTCAATGAATTGAACGAAATAACATTGGAATAATAATAACTTCGGTAACCATGACAACAAACGGTATAGTCAACAAAAGTTACTACAAAAGGCTGATGGTGATTTTTAAAATTATTTATTTATTTGACCTGAAATACAAAAGCGCTTGAGGAATGAAAACGGTGATATACGAGAGGTACTTACTGTCCGGAAATATTCTTTTAGTGGCAATAAGTAAAAAAAAAGTAAAAGTTTATAAGCTTATTTCATTAGAGCACTAAATGTCTTTAACTTAGGTTATTTTTTCACAAGTGTACTTTACATTGCGATATGAAATGCAGAGTTGACAGTTCTGGCAGCACTGAGTGGCGACAACACTAATATAGACTCTTTTTATTTAGTTTAATAGTGATTAAACTGATGTAACTTGGTGGTTAAATTACCAATAGATTAATAATAACAATTAATGCATAGCTATTCGTTCTTGTTAAAACTAAAAAACGGTTTGAATAACTTAGTATGTTTTGTATTTTTGGCTGTAATTTAGGAGTGATTTAAAATGATAAATCCATCTTAATTTAGTAATTCAATAAAATAAATTACCAATTTTACGAAGTAAATCACCTAACTGACTTGTTTCTTGAAAATTGTTATTTCGGATTACTTTGGTTACATGAACATGTATATATGGGCAATCACACAAATATATTTACCTTCCTCACGCATGATACAGTCACAACACATACAGGATCATGCGATAACTTTCCATTTTACATTTATTTTATAAGTATCACGTGTATAAGTTTAACAAGTCTGACTACATACAAAAAATTTGGATATGATTAAGAGGCATAATGTAATAACTATATATGTATTAATTTATTTTAAATCTTTAATATTAAATCTATAAAGGGTGATACAAAGTTCAAAGTTCATTAAAACTTAACAATAATTTCTTTTGTTTCAGATTTGCAAATCTAGCCGGAGTATAGGATATTTTATTATAACATAGTACTTAAATACGCCAGCGATAGTATTTATTAGACTAATAGCCAATTATAAATTTAAGTGTAAATTATGGATCCCAAATACTTTGACATAGAGAGAGAAAGGAATCCGAGGGAGACGGCGAATTATCTGTCGAAGTTGACGTTCTGGTAAGTGCAGATTTATCCAAGGACAGGGTCACTGATATTCAACGAACCGTGTTTGTCGTCAGTTATCAAATCCTTTTAACGATCGATACAAAGTGTTGTGATTGAGAAATGAACATGAATTTTTATACCACAAGATAACTAATACGATGTAAAATAACTAAAAGTGAAAAATCATAGAGTTAAATACGGGATTGTATAGAGAAATTTTAAAAAATAAAAAAAAAGTTATGAAACGTCATGTTTCGATTGAGGACAGGTTTTATTTCGATTTTTATTCATCATCATTTTAAAGATCGTTTACATTGTAATTGTGCATTTAGTTTAAAATTGCTTTTATAACACAATGGTCTCAATAGAGAAAAAAAAATCCAATAAAAATACAATTATTAAAAAAATTGAATATAGTTACGAATTTTTCGATATGTTAAAAAAATTCATTCTGTAAAAGTAGATTATGATACAAGTGTGCTAAGTTGGTCATTACACATGAGGCCTTATTGTGAGGGTGCTGAGTGTGTAATTATCAATGCACCCGAATTACATACGACGTTTTTCAACACAATTGCAACACACACATGTAAAAATAGTTTAGGACATAGCGACAAACACGATAAAACAAAATATGAAAATTTTGGGAAGTGGCGCGAAAGTTTCTTTGTGCCCCTAACGCACTTTGCATTGTGACATACGGCCTTCAACAAAAGTATAATTTTAAGTGATAAAATGCAAATATTTAAAAATATTATAACAATTTATTGTGAATAAGGAATAACCTGATAATAATAAAAATTTCTTAGACTGAATTATTCCGAAAATGCAATACGAATTTTTAGCGGCATAAAACCTCTTTTTTTGTTACCTGTTAAAAAATAACTGTCTCTCCTGGTAAAATTGAGAATGCTCTGTTTTACTACATACAACTTACAGTATGGTACTTATTTAATATTGTTGTGATAATTCTATTACGCACGGGTGTGTTTATGGCCCTAATAGTGATGTAATAAGTAATCTCTTTCGGAGCAAGTGTGTTGATAATATTTATTTCAACATTTTATCTAGGTACATTAAGAATAAAACGAGAATCTTAAGTTGATTCTCTCTATAATGTAAAGGTACATATTGGACATTATCACAGACTTCGACTAAAACCGTATGTTTTCTTGACATCAGGTACACACGTTCCGTTTTTGCTAAAGGAAGGAAAGGACAACTCAGTATATCAGATGTTTACAGGTATTTAATATTTTTAGTTTTTATTTCAATTCCATAACAATACTTTCAACGCACGTAAGCGACGCAGATACAGTGCATCATGTGAGCTTGCACAGTAGAACACGCTATATTGTACAGATATGTCGCCCGACAGATGGTTCAGAAACTCCGTTCATGGCTGTAGAGATTAGGCCTACAGGTAATGAAGTCCGTTGCCGATTCTCATCACATTATGATCGTAAAAGTAGTCCAAATGTCCAGCTAGAACAGCATTAAGATCAGCTGTCTCCTTCATCATCAGCCTATATACTTACCAGTGCTGGGCACTGACACTTAAGTTGGAGAAATACGTACATGAATTGCCATAAAAACCGCCACCTTCTTTTAGCTGCTTTCCCAAGTACGGAGTACGAGATAATAAATTTTTGATTGACCTACAAGGGACCAATGAAGACAAATGCAGTTTGCATCATGAAAATTTCTCAAATATCAATGCCCTACTAATAACAAGTGGTTTTACTGACCTAAAATATGCTGCCCGGTACAAATGCCTTTCTTGAAATAGAAAATATCAAAGTAAAGCCCTATGGAATTCGGAGACATTATTGAGTGTACCGCAGGGGTCGATATTAGGGCCTCACTATATAAGTTGCTTTGTCAAAAGCCAGTGACGAGTCGTTTTTCAGATGAAACCACATTAACTTAAGTTTTATTGTGTTAGCGTCGGTGGACTAGTAGGAAATGAAATGTTAATTATTAATGTAGCTTTAAATATCGATGTATTTACTATATCGTACTTGCAAATAAATGGCGCCTCATGCCTCAAGATGAATAAAAGGTATTTGAAAGTACTTCGGATGTATAATTGTTTTAAGAGTTCAAGGCAAAAAGCAGGTTTGACGCGCTCAGTTATTTAGGTCTCTCAAGATAATATTACTTCACCTATATTACATACAAACATAGTAACAATAAGTAAAGTAATGCAAAAGGTTATCTATTGGTTGTAAAATAATAATAAACACGTAACACGTGTTTATAGATATTATTAATTATAATGTTGTATATCTTTATTTCGTCTGGTAAGGTGTTGTAAACATGTTTAGTAAAAAGAGTAACACTCGAATTTAAAAATAAAAATCAAATAAGCTCCTAATTTACCGTTACCAAGTTCTTTTCAATCTTCTTTATTTAAAATTGTACTGATTCTGAAAAATGTATACAGGGCAAACTTGTTCTAGTATATAAGTAGCGTTTACAATGGCAGACTGTTAAAAAAACATAATTTTAAAGTTATCAAAACAGCTTACGATACATCGTTCGAAACGTCATCATTAGGCGTAACCAAAAATTGATGTATTGTATTATGTTAAAATTGCTGTATCCAAAATTACGCGTAAACCTTATTTTATATACAGCAATATAAACCTTAAAGAAATTTTATTTTAAGTCCCCAATTACAATGAATGTCAATAGTAAAGGAAATATTGCATACATTCAATAGTTTCTTAAATATAGGGGGTACTAGTTGACCCGGTGAACTTTGTATCACCTACAAACACTAACGCCATCTATTTACGGAAACACGAAACAGCGATAGAAGAAATGACAGTTATAATTAGCATGAGAGTTAGACGATTACCCATACTGAATTGCGAACTTTAGTTTGTCCATTTTGTTGACTTGCAGGCTTTCCTAATTGTTACTGTTTTTAAACAACCCCTGAATTAAAGCAAATAAAACACAATAGAATAAGGAAATGGCTTGTTTTTAAATTTTAGCGAGAATAAAGAAGCCGAAAAATCCTTCCATAAAATTGATGCTAAAATCAATTATATTTTGGTTATTTAGATGATATTAGGTTTTATGTGTGAACCTAAATAATGGTTCTCTTGCTTGGGTTCTATATCTAAATTATTTTATCAATAGTTTGTTAAACTATTGATTTCAAATATAATATCAAGTTGTGTTAATTTACTTTCTTTTGAAAAAGCGAGTTTTTTCGTTTTATTTATTTCAGGTGCACTCCAGGACACAGAGCAGCGCCTCGAGGCGATGTTATCGGAAAGGTATGGAAGCAAGAATTACATAAAGAAGGTAAGTGAAACTGCTTCGTCAATATAGTAAATACTAAATTATTTAAAATATGAGGTTATGGGGCTTTTAACAAAACATTTATATACATACTTATCATAATTTTACAAAAGTTTGGATATGCCCTAACCCTGGTTAGTTTAAATTTGCCCAGTTTGGAATTCAGCATCCTATTTTCTGTTCTCAATTCTAACTCACCCCATTTTGTAAATCTACTATCATAATTTAAGTAAGGTTAAAAATTTCAGAAAGAGAATTAACATTTTGGTAAATTATTATCTTTTTTTGGAGAGGTGGAATGTTTTTACGCATCATAGCTACAGTTACTAGCCAAAATTAGACGTATGTGGGACACGGGGTAAATGGATCATGACAGCGACGACTTAGGCTCCACTGTTTAGGACTTGTTCGTTCCAGCGGCGTGGATGAATCTTTGCACAAAAAGTCTACGTTACCACCGCTATGTCCTCCCATCCAAGACTAAAGTCACTCGGATAGGCCGTGACAATAGTTACACGACGTATATGTTAAGAGGCCTACGATTTCTGACCAAAAAATGGTTCACTGGCTCAGAAAGCTCCATCAACTGTTGGTACATACACCAACCATATGCTCCCAGCAAACTTCACAAGTAGAAGTTTCTGGATACCCACCAGGCGGCTTGAAAAGAGCCTTTTTCGCTGGAGATTTTACATTTCCGGTAGTTGTTCCGTGCCCGCCCAGGGTACGCCATCTGGATCCGTTGGTAAACTACCCCTTATATCGGATAGAGATATCATCAAATGCATTGAGTGGTTCTCCAACGGTTCCACCACGCGCAGTAAATTCAACAAACCAAACAAAAGACTAATCTCAAAAAAATAATAATTATTAATTATTATTATTCCAAAATCAATTTGTAATCTTCCCAATCCCTCGACGGCTCGAGGGATGGGAGAATACCCCTTGACAGAGGAGGCCAGACGGCCGAGGGTCAGGACGACAGAGAGAGGAATCGGCGGACAATTCTGGCGTTATCGAGTAAGACCGCCCGCTGGAGCCTTGCAATCATTGGTTTTGTAATATTGTGTTGTTCTATTTGACAAAATATTTTATTTCTATAAAAGATTGTCCTTTGTTTCAGGTAAAGCAAAAAAACCTTCGTTACTACGCGCTATCCTCAGGATACACGGCTTGAAGTTCCTCCTGTGCAATATATTCTTCTCATTATTCGAATCTAGTGTTAAGTAAGTGATAACATTTGAATACACTCCAGTTTACCTTCAATGCATTCTCTTTCCTTCATTAAGACTTTTTAAATTAACCTCTTTGAGGAACTATAAATAACTTTCTATCCAGAATATTTCAACCCAAAAGTATAATTCAGTAGTAAATTTAGTTTATAAACCAGTCGAGCGATGTCAGCCCACCGTGATACTAACCAATGTATGTCTATGCATGTAAAAATAAACTGAAGTCTTCGTTCGTTTTAAGTACATATTTTCCTAAATTATTAATTCTTAATATTCCCTTTTGCTTCCAGGTTAGCAATACCATTGTGCCTTGAAGGACTGATCAATTATTTTTCTCCGTCACATGCGGGTATACCTACAAAACATGCCTACTTATACGCCGTTGGTGTGGTCGGGTACGTTACTATGAAAATAAATATTTACGACAAACTGACTAATTTTCCATTTAGGTTGTACTTTGTATACTTTGTTTATTTAAAGATTTCAATCAATGTTGATTGCTTTTCTCAAATATATCAAGTAATTTGAAATTCGACTTGAATTGATTCTTGCCTTTTTTCAGTTTAATGGCTTTACAAGCAACTATGATACACCCTATGTTGTTATGGTTGCTCGACATGGCAATGAAGATACGAATATCTTGCTGTTCTCTTGTTTATAGAAAGGTAAGTTATAAACATGGAAAAAATATCTCATTAATGTTTCAATAAGTAGGCTTTTAGTGAACAAGTGTGATATCACACAGTAAAATATAAATAATAGAGTAGGTCCCAAAAGTTTACCTTTAGGTATCCGGAAAAATATTCATAATAATTAATATCGCTTTGTGCCCACTTATCATAGTTGTTGATTGTTATGCTATTTTAAAATTGACCTTGTGAATTTGTAACCTTGAAACATTATGAAGAGCACTAGAGTCATAGCTCTGCAGTAGCGAACGCTTTATATAATTCCAAAACAAACTATGATGAGGAAAATTAGTAGTTGCTCTTATCATTAGACATTTATGTAAAAACCCTTTTATCTTTGTTACAAATCAAATAATTTCTTTTCCTTAGCTTCTTTGCCTAGACGTAAACGCAGGTGGTAAAGCGTCCGAAGGTCTCGCAGGTCATGTTGTAAATCTTCTAACGACGGACGCACAGAGGTTCGATATGGCGGCACTGTTCTCTATGGATTTAGTGCGAGCGCCTGTAGAGAGCACGCTGATTGTGTATCTGATGTACCGCCAGTTGGGACCAGCCGCACTGATTGGTGTCGCTTTTCTTTTGCTATTTATACCTTTGCAAGGTGAGTGGGAGAAGAATTGACATTTTAGAATATCTAAGAGTATTTTACATATGACAACGGTGGCTGTCTGGTGAAGTATCAATTAGGACGATAATGCTTTTGATATTAATAGTAATTACCCACCGTCTGTGCTGAATAACACAAGATAACAAAACTGTAGTAGGTCGTCGGCCGTCTGGTCGAGTGGTCAGAACTCCTGTCTACTTAGCCAGAGGTCTCCGTAGATACAGATATTTGTACGATGAGTAGTTATATTTGTTTATGAGTCATGGATGTTTGTAAGTCTATTTATTATATATATGATATTTATACATATACTATTTGACCCGGTGAACTTTGTAACTCCTAATCTGTTACTAGTGCCATCTATCAAAAAATTATCCGATTTAGAGATGTATAAAATGACAGTTAGAAGATTTTTTATACTAAATTATCAATTTCGAATTAATTTTTCAGGTTTGTTTTGAATATTTTACATGATTCTGAAATTATAAATCCCCTCCGAAATTATTGTAATCGGTTAAGCCGTTTTTGAGTTTTAGCGAGACTAACAGTTCTATTTTTTTATATACAAAAAAGAAGTTACTATCTATATTTCTCCGTTATGTAGTATCTATAACACAAGCTCAATTAGTTTGTTTTAGATAATAAGTGTGAGTGTGAGAAATATAAAAATAATACATTAAAAAATACAGGTAACATATATAAGGCAACATTTGTATCGTTGTAATTATTATGCATTATTAGCTGGACTTTTTCCTTGTTGCCTGTTTATTGGTCAGTCCTGACTTTTTCAGGAACCAATACTCCAATAACCTTTAGGCTAAATTCTGTACCAAAGTCATAAAATCAACCTTACAAAGGTGCGCCTTGTTACTCTTCTCTTTAAGCCCATCAGCTAACAACTTTTAAATCAAGAATGTAATACAAATCTTCAAAAATCAGTACACAGTTACAATTACAATGGGTACAAATTATTGCCTTCAGTTAGAATTAATAATATAGCCCGAATTTTGAAACATCTTGCATAATGTTGACAATAAATGACATAGTTCACAGCGCTACAAGGTGGTTTACAGAAGGGAATTCAAGTGAAGAATACCACCATCTTCTTAACATTATATATCCTCTTTCTATTTAAGGTTATCTCGGCAAAATATCAAGTAAGTTGCGTCGTAAAACAGCTGTAAGGACTGATAATCGCATACGTATGATGAACGAAGTGATACAAAGCATAGAGGCTATCAAGATGTACGCTTGGGAGAATGCATTTGCTAAGATTATTGGACAGGCGAGAAAGTATGATAATTGATTTTTATGAAATTAGCTTTAAAACTTTGTGTATTTCTTTAAAACTCTTTTAATCGTGTGCCATAGTATAAAATAAAGACGATAATCACGGTATGTAATTAACTACTGTGCGCGTTAAGTCGCGTCTTTATTATTTGGATTTATAAAGATAGTAATCGAAAATGACTACAGTTTAAGACATTATGTCCAACAATGGTTATCGGTCTATCGCAAGAAGGTGTGGGCCTGAAGGTCTTTTATCAGAAATGAGTCTACAGAAAAATCGCGCCCACGATCTCGATGTTCATATCCATCATTGCAATGTGACCTGCCAGGCTCTGTAGTAGTCTTAATCACATCTTTCACCCTCCGTAATGATTAGAGTAATTTCTATTTCTTTTTTTCCTAGCCTTTCTCTAGCGCAATGAAAACCTCCATCGGTGTTGTGTTCCACTAACATTCAATCTAAAAAATTATTCATTTTTAATTTCTCAAGTGTTAACTATGGCGAAAAATGCTCAAGAATTAAGCCTAAAACAGCTTCATTGGTTGATTGCAATGTCTAAATCGCGAATAATTCGTTCATTTAAAAACAAATTAAATCTGTATATATAACTTTTTGAATGCTAAGTTGCAAAACTATTTTGTTTTGTTATTCTTGTATAACTTTTCCCATTTCTTTAGATTAGTATGACTTTGTTTTCAGAAAAGAAATGAACATCATCAAAAAAATGTCTTGGCTCCGAGCGGTGATGATCTCGTGCGTCAAACTCAACACCAAAGTTGCTATTTTCCTTAGCATCATATCCTTTATATCATTCAAGAACGAACTAACAGCTGCTAAAGTATTCGTCATATTCTCCTATTATGAAATGCTCAAATTCAACCTAGTAGACTTTTTGCCTTTAGCAATAACGTTTACATTAGAAGCTTACGTGAGTGTGAAAAGGATGCAAGAGTTTTTGTTGTTGCCTGAAGTTGAGAACCAAGATGGAGTAGATTTGGTGACGATTGATGAGAAGCTGACGGCTTCAAATGGTGTGTTCGAAAAGCTTGGTAATGGGTAAGTTTCGTGAATATAACAAGACATCATCGTTTTAGTAATGATATTCTTACTAATTTTACTATTTAAGAAAATTGTCTGAAAATTTTAAGCAATAGTAGCATATTTAACTAAAGTAAAAGACTGACTAAATTTTGATTGGAAACCATATTAAATCATTGGATCCATATAAAAAGATCCAAAGACGATATAAATCTCTTTTTTCTATATATAAGCAAACTAACCAATATCCAAATCCCAAATTAGCTTAATGAGAAAAGGATATTAATTTTATTATCACATATCTCTATGTACTGATTTAATATAGTATATATTTCTAATGTACTGTACTTTGCATTCACCTTGGAAAGTTTGATTATAAATATTATTCTTGTTGAACAGTTACCTAGACTTGACGAAGTATTAAAAACATGGGGACACGAAATTGGCCTTCTACAGTTAAAATTACCATCAACTACTTTACTATCTGGGGCTTATAGTTATCAGAAAATAATTAGACGTACTAAGGAATATATAAAAGGCCAGAAATAATTAAATCATCCATATAATCATGTGAATAAAAATTGGAATATTTGCCTTCTGCTTTCATTGGTAAAAATATATTGTTGATTTTCAGCCAACAGGCGTTTATAAAATCGGAGACTAACCTAGAACAAACGAAACCTAGTGAACTAATATCAATGATTCACTACACTGCGCACTGGAGGAATGCCGAAGATGAGTCCTTGGATAGAAAGGTTGCTGCACTGACTGATATTAATTTAACGGTAATTGTATCTTTATTTTTATTAATTAAATTGCCATAATGACATAGAAAAGTTCAAGAATATTTTCCACGTCTGGGCACAGGCTTTCTTTCATGAGAGAACGATTACAATAACTATCGCGACCAGTTGCTTACACTTAAAAATTGATATTTCTTTTATGAATACTCCTAGACTATAAAAAATTAATACTTTTGGAAGTTAGGCGTTAAACTCTAACTATACAAGTGAATGCTTCAAATATTGAGCGATTGAGGATTTTCTATTCTAAGTTATAAGCTACTAGTTATATAACTACCTTCAAAACGTAGAGATCACTGAAATATCGCCGTCTCTGTTCAGACATTTCAATAAACTATTTACCTTTCCAGATCAAACCAGAATCTCTTACAGTAGTTGTTGGTACAGTGGGATCAGGAAAATCTACGCTTCTCCAAGCAATACTTCGTGAAGTCACTCCTACTAGTGGTCAGATGCAAACTAAGGGAGTGCTAGCTTATGCAGCTCAAGATCCTTGGTTATTTGAGGCTTCGGTAAGATATTGTGATTTAATTTCAGTCCATGATAAACATAAACTTGTAAGAAATAAGGTAATTGTAATCCTATTTAATTCTCATTGATTTAATTCCCACTCCAGTCCAGTTTGAGCGCCAATTAATTAAAATAAATGAAATTACTCCTTGAGTACTTAAAAACTTTTTGCTTCGTACTAAAATGATTTTAACCGCCAAAAATTGTAAATTTATTCTGATATTTCTATTGAATTTAAAATAAATTTGACGTTGCCAACAAAATCATTCTTTTTCTAGGTCCGTCAAAACATCCTTTTTGGTCAAGAAATGAATCTAAGAAAATACAAGCAAGTGATCAAGTGTTGCCAGCTAACAACGGATATAGAAATATTGTCGCATGGAGATAAAACTATAGTGGGGGAAAAAGGTGAATTTACATATTTTGGTGGCTTGTCGTTAAAACCGGTTTTCTGCGGTAATATGGATCCTATATTAATGTTAGAGTTCTAGCAAGACTACGATGAAAATTGCATTCAACATGCAAAAGTTTTTGATACGAGTACAAACAGACAGACTAAAATTCAATAAAACGTTGTTTTAGCTTCTGTTTCTCTAATAGCCGCCACTGTGGTTAAATGGGTGAAACCACGTACTACAAATATGGAGGTCCAGGGCTTAATTCCCTAATTGACCTAGTTGAACCGATTCCCGAATTTCACTTTGTATCACATGCAAACTGACACTAATGCCATTTATTAAAAGAAACCCGAAGAAGCAATCGATGAAATGCCTGGTATTCAATATAAGAGACAGGATAGGTACTGTCGGCCTCAGAAGTAGCTTAACACTTTAGTACCATGCCACAGCAAAAAGTGCGTTTTTTGTAGGGTGGCGACTATTACTGATACTTAATAGTTGGTATAACATGGTACTAAAGTGTTAAGCTATTTCTGAGGCCGCCTATACCAACAATGAACAGAAGCGATGGTTGCCATTTGCCAACAGATGGTAATCACGTCTTTGTATGAAATTATTAATTCTCTCAAGGTGCTTCGCTGTCCGGTGGCCAGAGAGCTAGGATATCTCTTGCTCGATGCGTGTATCAAAATGCTGACGTCTATCTGTTGGACGACCCATTAGCTGCTGTGGATGCGAAGGTATTTATCTTTCCATAATTATTGGTTTTACCCGGGAACCTATTTGTTATGTTTGTGGGAAACGGCACATCCAGCAAACACTGTGTTCAAGATTCAACTGTCTTTATTTCTATCTTCAACCTACATACAAACATTTTATAATTTGGATACTGACAATTTAATAGATACCTACACTATTGACCGGTTAATAGTGTTTAATGAAGATATAGATAAAGAAACCTCTGTCCGACCTGTCAAGGACCTAGGTCAAGGTGACATAAAATAAAAATCTATGACGAACAAATGCTAAGTACTTTAATTAATTTTTTAACACAAGAATCACGATTCTCTAAAACTCCAGCTAATTTGTAAAAATACCTAGACAAAACATTATTGCTGCTATCAGATAATATCTGGTTTAGTTCTCAGAACTCCTATCTACTTAGTCTGAGGTCCCAGGTTTGAATGTAGGTAGGGGTAGGGCTATTTGTATGATGAGTACGAATATTTGTCCACGTGTCATTTTTGTATTTTTATTTAGTATATTTCTGATAATTATATACATGTTACTATATTTATTTATCTAGTATCCATAACACAAGCTCTTAATGTTACTTAATTTGAGCTAGTGTGAGACATATGATTATTATATAAATGCATATATTAAAAATAATGAGATCATCTTTCTATAGATGGCGCTATTTACCACGATTGATAGCAATGTAGAATTTACAAATAATTAATTAATTTTGAATTTTATTATATATTATATCATGTTAGTGAAATTATATATTTATTATAATGGTGTATTTAGGTTTCATTTAATGATGCTTTAGTGTTAATATATTAGATATTTTTTTCTTAGCTTTTAATTGCAACGAAATGCCTTTTTCTACTGGTTAACTAGTGGAGAATGCTTTAGACATTAGTCCGCCAATTGTGTTTTTGTGCAATTAAGTATGAATAAATTTAAAAAAGTAAATAACTAACAAAGAACCTAATAAAGTACGGGATTTTCTCGGACACTCCATTTTTATAATAATTTGATTTATAGGTAGCTCAAGCGATATACGAGGATTGTATACGCAGTTTCCTTAGCCACAAAGCCACCATATTGGTGACGCACCACGTCCACTACGCGAGACATGCCAACAATGTTGTTGTCATGAGAAATGGAAAGGTAAATATTATTTAGTGTACTAAATGATATAACGAAAAAATTAATCGTTGGGTCATTTTGCAAGGTCTTGCCGAATTTTCAGAAGGTACTCAGAATCGGCACCTCAATCGATCTACCACAAACAATTTCTTTCTAGATTTTTTGTCCGTTAAAAATCGTACGATAATTTAATCCCTTTCATATAAAAGTACACACGTTATTAAGAAAACTACGGTGAACTATGAAGTTGGCATTTGCAACACATGGACGGCTATGCAACAAGGGCGAAAGTATTAAAAGGTTGGCATGCGGAACTATAACAGACTCCACGACACGACTCACTTGAGCCGATATCGGATCCTTTAAAGGCACCATCAGGTTTGTTGTTCCCTCATGGCTTGAGCGCTCTGGAGACTAAGAGACAGTGGATAGACTCTAAGAGACAGGGGAGGACACGTCCCCTGGAGGTGATGCCTGTCGATTAGAACTCCTCCAGAGGCGAATCGCTCCTTAAGGTTTTGGGACTGTCCAAGGTTCTCGCCTACTTAAAACCCCGGTAACGCTGTAAAGGCCATCTGCGGCCAACAGTATTAGTCAGTCTAAAAAAAAACTGTAACCGTAATTATAGCGTATGTATACTTCATAAGGCATCGTTTGATTATTGAGCGTCACACAATGTCTATCAATTGACTTATTTAAGGGAGATTTTACTGTAAATATAACTTGAAAAACATCAAGATGATAATTTGATTTTAAAAATTTGGCAATACTTTTCAAAGTGACCCCATAAAGAAGCACAGCTAAGTTTGAGAGCCATTTAAGAAGGGATATGTGAATGTTTAAGTGGCAATATTTCACATAGCGAATTAGCGTCGCCATGCAACGAAGTGACGACCAGCCTTATAGCCGTACATCTCATGAGTCAGATATACGTGCTGGTATTTACTTCTATATATATTTCCTGAACTTCGTAAACTATAATGCAATATATTTATGTGTAGAAAATCAGAATGAAAAAACAGATGACTTAATCATAGACTATAAATTCAATTTGTTGGTTCTTGGGTAGCATAGCGGTCAGAACAGACATGGAGATTATTAAAGGTGAATTGTCCCGATCCAAACGCGAACTTTTTGCAAATAGGTATCTTAAGTTCTTTACAGAAATGTCAAATTGAAATGCAACACAAAATTTAAACGTGCACAAAGTTATTTTTAGGGGAGAGAGACAAAAGAGTCCTACCGCTAATCATTAATCGGCCAATTTTTATTATAGTTTAGTTAGTTTTTCGTCGCACGTGAAATCAATACTTATTTTTAATTATTACGCCTCAACAGATTGTGGCACAGGGCACTTACCATGATCTGAAGAACAGTGCCAACGAATTCGAGAAGCTAATAGAAGTAGCGGAGAAGGAAGAAGAAGAGAAGCAGAAGCAGAAAGCTGTCAACTACGAGAATCAAGAAAATGTGGTATGTGTTCATGCAGTAACTTCTATACTCACGTATTTTTTGTATTCAATTTTAATCTAAAAACATCTGTATTTTCTTTTATATTATTAAATTTTGTAGTCAATTGTGTCAAATATGATTTACCTATTTTCCTTCTTAATAATATACTTTATAATAGAATAAATAATATCTTTGCTCTAAGTGTAGTTATGCAAAATTTTAAAAACCCTTTTACATATCTTATGGCGATTGGGTCTTAAATTTTTGCATTGATAATAAGTATGAAATAGTATTCATATTAAAATGAGTTATTTTTGAAGGTCATATACAATGTCAACGTGAAGACAGAACAACCTAAAATGGAAGCTATAAGAAGTGTTAGTTAAAATTTTATTTCGATATACAGCGTGTTCTTTTATTAATTACTATTGCTTTAGGATACGATTTTCGTTATATAAAGATAAATATATGCTCCACGATGCATAGTTTCAGGAGTATTGTACAAGTTTTGCGTTTTTAAATATCACCAAAACCGCTAACTATTCTGTAAACATTATAGTTTTTGACATATACAATAGCTTTTAGTTTTACCTTAAGTAATACTTTATAGCTATATAAGCGCTTATACTTGTAAATTAAAAAAAAAATGTTCAAATATATAAAAATAATACTGAATAAAAACTGGAAGTTATGGCAATTAGAAATGAACACTGCTGTATAATATATTTCAAGTATAGTAGAGGAGATTTTGTCGCGTTCTCTCTTTACATAAATTCCAATGCAGAACGTCTTCAATGAATCTTCATTAAGTTAATATAACTTAATAAAAAATGTGACAATCCTGTTTAATGGCGCATGTTTAGACAAAAGCGGCCTTTAGCGCAACATCAAAGACGTTGTCCCGTTGTTAGTTTTTACGCTATGATACTATTGACAGACAATACTATCAATAGTATCTTTATACAGGAAAAAAAACTTTTATCAGAGGTTGGCCTTGGCTTTGTGTCTCAAATTCCCTGGTTTCGATAAGGACAATGAAGCAACCAATTATTATTTTAGAAAAGCCAATTAATTTTGTTATCTCTGTGGTGGCTCGAGCGCTCTGATTTAGATTAGAAAAAACCAAAACAATTTCTGACATGATTGGTCCTGGATTCAATCAAAATGTGTTATCTCAAGATTCCCCGTTTTTGGAAGGTACCTTTAGCCTCTGGTATTTTACCCACCAACCCCCAATGGGCTAGCGTCGTGGTGTTACGCTCCAAACTCCTTGTGTTAAACTCTGTGCCCACCTGTGGGATGTGTTAAGGCTATCGGTGATAATGATGATGATAAAAGTTAATGAAACATTGCAGGAACATACCTATAAAATCAGATCGCAGCGATCTATGTCGACAGCATCACAACTGTCTTTCAATTTAGATTTGGATAACAATTTGGAACCCATATACGAAGGTATGATATTCAAGATAATATGAATTAATTGTAATAGTTTATTTTGTTGGAATTTATAATAGTGTTTAAAAAAGCCCATTTCATATGTAAAGAAGATAATTTAATCGTGGAACAAAAAAGTTCGTAAAAATTATAATTAACACATGTTGCGCCAACTCATGATCACCGTAGAAATGTAATTTTCATAACTAATGGATAACATCATTAAACTTTACAATACTAAGATTAAAATTCCAGTATCAAATCGTTATAAAAATACATTTTTATACTTCTGTATTTGTGTACAGAAAAATTTTACCCATATTAATAAATAATGTATTATTTCTGTGTTAATGTGTTAATAATCTTATTATATTTAATGTCGAGTACAGATTAATAGATATTTTCTTAATTTTACAAAAAAAAATTTTTTTCTGGTTTACTTTGAAACATTGCCAAATTTTAAATAAAGGTCAACAACCCTTCGTTACGACTTGCGCTGATGTCCATGTGTTAAAAATGTATCGTAATAAACAGTGCTATAGGTATAAATAAATAAAATTCTTCTTATAGTAGATATAGAGTGGTATAATTAATTAAAAGTCTTTTCGCGCGTCATATAATCCTTACATTTCACTTTAATACCTATTTCCCTGTGGTTTGTTGTACATAATGTGCATACTGTTGAATTATCCACTATTGTGACTTTTTGACGTCACCAGCTACCAAAGAAATCTATTGAACTGTATTTTAGCTATATTATTGTTTTTTCAGTAACTGTGTATATATTTCTAGGTGAAAATCAACAGAAAGGTGCAGTGTCTAGCGGAGTATACGCATCTTACGTTAACAGCGGCGGATCCAGGTGGACAATGGCTTTATTAGTCGTATTATTCGTTGTAGCACAAGTGTTTTACTCCGCCACCGATATATGGCTCAAGGAATGGTAAGTCGACGAATTATTTTAATGCGGCTTTGATTGGCTGTACCCAGCTTGTACTACAAATAATTTTGAAAATGAAATTTTAATTTACTCATTATACCTATATCGCTGTTATATAGCACACTATTAAATGAAATAAATTTAGTTGACGCCTGTAAAGTTGTTGTTTTAAATAATGTTTTTATATATAAAAAAAAAATGAAAAAAATGTGTGTCGACATATGAAAATAAAACACTTATTATTTGACCACAGAGTGTAGTACAACTTGCTTGTAATTTAATTTAAAGTATTATTACTTTTCAGAATTATAATTATATTCTTCATATTCTTCAATCTTAACTTTCATAAAAGTATGAAATGTATCTAGACTGAATAAATCTATTTTGACATTGACTATACCATTGATTGTGTAAAATTCCCTTATATCAAAAAGGCGGTGGCTACATGTGGACTTAGGGCCTTGTTTTTTATGAGTGTGCCTTATATCGTCAGTCGTCAGTCATATATACAAGCTGTTGTTGATAAAGATGATATTTTCTATTTAGATACTTAGTGTAAATAGGTGTTTACGGGATTTTTAAAACTCTTCAATTTAAATCTTTATCAGACGGTCGTCTGGTCTATTTAGCCAGTAGTCCCGGGTTCGAATCCCGGTAGCGGCAGATATTTGTAAAATGATTATGAATATTTGTTCACGAAACATGGATGTTTGTGTGTTTATTTTGTATGTTTCTGATATTTATATACATATTACTATCTATATATCTCTGTTATCAAGCATCTATTAAACAAGGTCTTAAATCAGTAAGAAAACGTCTTCATCAGTAAGCTCTTTCATCAGTAAACATCAGCTTAGGGCTACAATATTGGACTTGGTAATAGGTACGAGTGTGAGAAATATTATTTCTATGTTTTATTGCTTCGTTCTTCAGATATAGATAAAGCATACAGTTTTCAAATCAGTTTTGTGTTGTTACCCTCTGTTGGGGAGTTGCATCAGCTGGGGTCGTACAGATCACAAAAACTCCTTCTTCCGTAAAAAGTAACGTATATTTTCGAAGATATTAACAAACAAAGTATAATACACCCGTCTCGGCGGTAGCTGTTGAACGAATAATAGTGGAGTCACGCGACGGCCGCGTCTACGTCACTCTCACCGTACAAGTCCGTTTAACATAGGGATTCCGGTTATGAATTTTGAACACCCTCAAATGATGTATGTCATACAATTTAAACTTCTTGGTTAATTGATTTGATCAATTATATTTATTATTGATAGTACTTAGCATTTTATAAATATTTTAGGGTAAACATAGAAGAACAGAGCAGTGCAGTTATGAAATCTCACCTGAACGCTACTGAAGGAGAACCCACGCCAAGTAAGTGATAGTATATCTAATTAAGACATACTGTGGGTCACAAGCTAGAGATTTGCATTTAAAAAATGTAGTTTTATAAATGCAGTTATCCAGCATGTTTTGTACAATTGTGTAAAACACCCTGTATAAGCCATTTATATCTTAATGACTTAGGCATTCTATACCAGTCATCGAATAAAAATCTGTGAAAAATTACTTGAAATAAATTTTTAAAAATTGTACCTTTAACTCTTCTGTAAAATTAAAAATGGAACACCATATATATTATTTTAATCAGCCGCATGTTTAGAAAGTGCCAGGCGATTGCTCTGATTGCTGAGCGCGAGACCTGCGGAGCTCAGTGATCAAAGAAATTAACCTGCTGTCGCGGTTTCAATACGCCTCAGGACATGTATTGTTTTAATGTGGATACATATTTACTTTATAACATATCATATTTGCTAATATTTATATATATTGTTAACAAAATAATATACGAGGTACGGTATTCAATAATCAACTTTCTTTCCCTGCACTCTAGGTACAATCTACCCTGAACTGCCTCTCAACCGATTCGGTCTAACCCGCGACCAATGCGTCTACGTATACGCCACTCTCATCATTATCTGCGTGCTGTTTACTTGGCAAAAACTAGTGCTTTTCTACAATACTTGTATAAAGGCTTCGGTGAAACTACATGACACCATGTTCAGGTAAGAGGCTGAACATCATCTGGCTATTTAACCGACTATTTGGCTCTATCCTCATCCTTTCAATTCCTACTCAAGAGCCATCATGTTACTCACAGCGTTCGATCATTTTAACTAAGGTTTTAAGCCCACTTCACACGCTCCAGCCCTATTCAGCACCCGTACCAGTTTACGCGAGTCACCATCAAAGAGATTGACTCGTTTCTATATAGCACATCGCGTATAGCTCCTTCATATAACATATGATACTTTAAAAGAGTCAAAAAAGGCAACTCAGCGATGGTTTGGGCGCTTAGTTATCTAGGGGCAGTCTGGTGATGGTATTTGATTCACTCCACCTATTTTAGAAATGGCGATATGTATCTTGGTAAAGTCGCGTATCTGCACAGACTTTATTTCATAAATAGTACGTCTTTAATCAACAAATATTGCTGAAGCCTCCATACATCTGCAATCAATATTTGCGAAAATATATTATGATTGAGGAGCTGTTCCAAATAGCACAAAAATACTCCAAAGAATGCTCCTTGCATGTGACGTCAAATGTGGGTAAACTAATAGTTTTGATGTTTTTGAAGAATTGGTTAATATTTATTACGCCGTGTTTTAAGTAAACATTATAATATAAGATTTTAATGTTTCGCGTTCCATCACAACTGTATATGAGAGCAGCGGCACGTAGTACATAGGTACTTACAGGTTCACGTTGCGGCTGTGTCGCACCAGCCGTGCTCGCTTACCTATAAAGTTACACCACATAATTTCGCAATCATACGAAAGAAATTATTTTAAAGCTTATTTATTTATTTAAGGTACAATTACAGACAACAAATAGAAAATACAAAAAAGTAACTCAGACTTAATACAAATTATGTATCTGTCAATGACAATAGTGGACAGCATTAACTTAAAACTTAGCAATTACAATTGTACCAAAAAAAATTTGCTCAATGACAACAAAATTAAAATCACAATTATAAAAATATTTTTTTAAATGTAGAATGTTTTATATTTTCGTAACAAATGCGAAAAACCTAAATCGTACTCAACATATTAGCATTTTGGCGGATACGCGGCATTACCCCAATATTAGTTACGCGGATTTGCATTATCCCCGATGATTGTGATTTTGTTTACAGAGGTGTCACAAGCGCGCCCATGTGGTTTTTCTACCACAACCCCTCGGGGCGGATACTGAACAGGTTTTCCAAGGATATGGGGCAAGTGGACACCTTGCTGCCTGTTGCGTTAGTTGACTGCTTAGGGGTGAGTTCATCTGTTTTTTGTCATATAATGCAAAGCAAGCAAATAACCCAATTGAAAATAAGTGGTATCCATTGCCTATAGATACCAGGATTATGGACTCACTTGATAGACAAGAGATGTCAATACCACCCATTCTCGAAAAATATTTTTCATGCATACTTGGTGCTTTTTAAGAATTTGAACACACAAATAACCTTAAATTTAGATGGTTTTTATGGAACTATAGACAATTATAGAGGCATGTACGGACGCGCTTTCTTGAAACTGCATTTTATAATACTTTTTAAGGTAAAAACTTCAATACGGTGTGTTTCCTTTTTCTTCTTTAAAAAAATTGTTTTATGTCACGTGACAATTATCCTTTTTATTATCATATTGACAGTAATAGATGCAAAGGACTTCGATTAAAGTCTAGGTTGTGTATTTCAGTATTAAAATAATTAATTAATGTAATTTAGCCAGAATTATCTGGGGTTTTCTCATCACATAACGAAGGTCTTTTCTCTAGTTCTTCCTTGAGGTAATCTTCATCCTCATAGTGGTATGCCTGGTGAACTGGTGGCTTCTGTTACCGACGGCTGTTCTGCTGGTGTTTCTACTGATGCTTAGAAGGCTGTTCGTCAGTACTAGCAGGGAGTTAAAGAGAATCGAAGCTATTGGTGAGTTATAACAAAGTTCATTACATAATTAGCCACTGGTGCCGATTCTGCTGATATTTCCTTACACTACAACTAACTTATATGCCTCTGTTGCATTCCAATTGTCAATTTTGTTAATTTAACCTTTCAATTATTTTAATCGATATGTTTTATGATACACGTTACAAATAATAAGGAAAATATCCTTAAGTCATTGGCCCTCTACCTTTTTCGGGTCGGATCCCGAAAGAAGAGAAGAAGAAGAGAAGAGAAGAAAGAGAACTTAGTTTTGATTTGTTTGCAGAATTAAGCCAGTGTATTTTTTTTGTCACTAAAATATCTTTGTTCTTAACTCCTTTCATCATTATTATGTAAATCTGAATTTCACACACATGTTTACTGCATAATTTCTATTGTAAATAATATATAATAGTATTGAGGAAGAGCATGGCCTCCTGACACAGACTTAATAAAAGACAACTAGAGTTATGGTTGAAGAACTCCTCTTGACTAATAATAAATTTTTGAATTAACTAATTTATAATGACTCACAGACAGGACTGTTAGAGATGAGGCCTGTGCAAACTACTGCGTAAAGTAATTTTTATTTATTTTATTATATATTTAACAATTTATGTACACACAAAGACAATTAAAAGGACACAACAGAATATCAGAGAATTGTACAAAGGTACTGCTTATTTCTATAAGAAATCTCTTCCAGCTGCCCCACATATGGGAATAGTGACATCGAAACATAGAGGGGCGTGTACCAATACTAATACTAAATACATAAAAATAATGATACCCTAACATATTATATATATTATTTTATGTTCATTTGGTACAATAATATGTTTATTATCAAGATTATTTTGAAAACAAACTGTATGTTGCGACATAAATTTAGTAAAACCTGAGATTTTATATTTTTACTTCAGATAAATTATATGAATGCTGAATGAATCCCTACATGAGTAAGCTACTATCGCTCGCATGGAATTTTAGTTAGCTTACTATGATAAGTTCACTTTACAAAAGAAGGTCAACAAACATTCAATTCATACTAAACGTGAAATATATTATTTAAATGGATTTTAATAATATAATGAAGATTTTCGTTAACTATATCCAAAGCCACTGAAGTGAAGGTAGATTCGTGTTTATGAAGTTAATCGACAATAACACTTGGTTAAATTTTGTTTATATAGTATGATCTAAGTATGCCGCAGTGTTCACATATACTATGAACAGCCTTTGCTTCTCCCTAATCCAGCACGCAGCCAGTCCTTGAACCACGCAGCAGCCACCGTGACCGGCCTGACCACCATCAGGTCGAGCAGTCAGCAGCGGACGCTGGCGCGGGAGTTCGACCGCCTGCAGGATCTACACACGGCCTCCTGGTCAATGGTCCTGGTCACCGCCAGGGCCTTCGCCTGGTGGATGGATATGCTCTGCTGTGGTTTCTTGGCCTGCGTCGCTGGGAGCTTCTTCCTCTTGAGCGATGATGGTAAGCCAAAGCTTCATTATTCTGACCATCAAAGGATCTGCATACGTCTTAGTCAACGGTACTGGTCTCTGTTGTTTTATTCAATGTTCAATTAATATGGTGGTGTTCAAATGGTGATAAATCGCCACACGTAGTGCCGCAGTCCCCAAAAGGGCGCTGGCTGAGGAAGCAAGGTTGAGGAATTATCAGTAGGCCTCGTGAAATCGTCGTACCGGTCGCTTCTTTCTTTTCGGCTACACACTTCTTTCATCACCGGCTTTTCTGAGATCTGTGGCACACAAAAATACACATAAAAGTTAATGTTGCCTATTTTTGACCAATCTAGCCTCTACCTTTCGCTAGTCGTGATATTGGCACTTGCCACGACAACAGATTCGTCAACCTACGATGTCTTTTTATACTATTTCATTGGCCTATATTCATATGGATAAATTCTTTCCAAATCCCAGTTTTTCATGTCAAAGAAAGCCAACAGTATCCCACATGGTGCGAAGTGGTGACTATCGCCTAAAGATAAATGTAATATCAAGAAATTACTTCACATTGATGGTGTGTTTACATTCTGAATACAGGAGTTGGGAATGAATGAATCCCTTTACGCTGAAACTAATCTAATCTATCTATCTTTCTTATTTCTTTGTCGCACAAGCAAGAAATGTAAGTCTTTGCCAGCACACGTTTTCCCTTCTTCCTAAAATCTTGGGTCCTTTAAAACAGGCGTGAAGAAGCATCTTGTAAGTCGGCAAAATCAAGATGGCTAAGGCAGTGCATAGTATCACTTGCACTAGCCACCTTTTTATTTGGACTCCACTTCTGCTTACCATCAGGTGGAATGGATATAAAAAAATAAGAAATGTGGTGCCACCCTGGCAACCCCGCAAATAGGTTTACCACTTAGTAAATAAATATTTCAGTGGACCTGAAATTTAAAAAGCTTTAACGTCCTGTGACGTTATAAAATATAAATAAACTGGCGTTTCATTACAGCAAGTATAGGCGGTAACGTGGGTTTAGCAATCACGCAAGTTTTGGGTCTGGTCGGAATGTGTCAGTACGGCATAAGACAAACAGCTGAGGTGGAGAACCAAATGACATCTGTGAGTATTATTGTTTTTTTTGTCATATTTATCCTAAAAGGAAAGGCAAAGGATGCGATGTACGTACAGTCAAATGTATTATTGATATGCAGGTGATATTCTTTAGTTCCAGTGCCCAAAGATAGCCCACCCTTTTTCAATCGCTTGATTCAGCCATGTCTTTTGTATTTTGTTAATTAATTAAATGTGATACTTTATATTGTCAACACAGATTCTTGTATTGCAAAACAATAATAAACTAATGATACAAATACTATTAGATTACCTGTTTCACTGTCAAAATGTTTGACACATTTTGACAGTGAAACAGGTAATCTAACTCATACAGCCATGAGCTAGATTGTCTCTTAATCTTGACCTGAAGGAGGAATGTTTACCGCCGTTTTGTGGTGTTAATCCAGTTATTATAATAATTATGATAAAAACTTCCATTGTCTCTTTCATTGTCAAATTGTGTCAGACTAGTATTAGGTAAATGGCGCAAACAATCTTCTTTCAAGTCAAGACAAAGGAATGACCTATTATATACAGCCAAGTATTATTGTTATTTAAGGTGGAAAGAATATTGGAATACAAGAATTTGCCGACAGAGAATCCGGTAGAGCCTAATGAAGCAGCACTGAAGAAATATCCAGACCTGGATATGAATAAATGGCCCACGAACGGTTAGTATATTTTTCATGTTTGTATTAGATATAGACGGCAATTTCCAATTTCTCCAATTCATTCAGTCATAAAATATGTATGGAAATATCTCAATTCGAGTTTCAATTTGAAATTTTGACAATAACATAGTATTTCAAAAAAACTTCTAGAAAAGTAAATTTCACGTTAAATGAGTTCTTCGCAAATAAGACTATAATTGACTCGGTGTGATCAAAGTATAACATGCCGTAAATTGAATTTATGTCTATCTATATCTATATTAGTCTGTCCGGCCCGCGGGCCGTAGTTTGTAATTTAGTTTTTTAATAATTGAAATGCAATAAAAGCGTAAGTTTGCTTAGGTCGCGCACTTTGCGACTATTCTAGTCTAGAAATATAGTTAAGGGCAGAAAAATTAAAACTGGTTTGGCCCTTGGAACAAACTGAAAAATCATTATGGTCCAAAGGCTTCAAAGTTTGGAGACCTATGATCTATTAGATAAGTGTCGCTCTCTTAAATTTGCAGTTGCTCAGTTACGCGCTCAATGTTCTGCTAGACTCTTTTAACATCTATGTATCCATGTTAAAAGCAATAAAGAAATTATATTTTTATTGATTTATACTGAGTTTCAATAATCTCTCGTTCTCCTACGAGACCTACAAAGATTTTGTCTACAAGGCATTAAACTTTAACAGACATAATATGCACATGAAAGGTGTTACTTACTCGTTATATACCCGCATAGGTATGCAACAAATATCCTGTATAATTTATTGTAAGGGGTTTTCAAGTACAGAATTCAACATCTTCTTTTAATTTGTATACCTAGCAAAAATATAACTTCATAAATACTTCCAGGCGAAATAGTTTTCGAAGACGTCTCCTTAGAATACGAAAAACCGCCAAAGACAGAAACGGCCAAGCCCCCGGAACCAGCCAAAGTGGAAGAGAAGACGTACGCCATCAAAGGCGTCAATTTCTCCATCAAGTCAGCTGAGAAGGTTGCGGTTGTTGGAAGAACAGGAGCCGGAAAGAGTTCCCTGGTCAGCGCTTTGTTTAGGTACGTGTGGATTTTAATTTAGGGTCATATAAATACAATCAATAAGGCTCTGTCTATAGTTGAGTTTTTAATTCGACGTATTATTTTTTAAATTCTTCCTATTACAGAGAAGGCAAAGGGGACTATAACCCATACAGCCATGTTTGATACACTTTTTTCGACTACGGTTTGTTACGGTTACGGTTTTCAAAAATTATCTCATAAGTTACTCTAATAGTGAATTATGAGATATTTTTTGAAAATTGAATGCGATATTAACCTAACCTACCCCTAACCCTAACCTAACACAGCACAGATCAACGCCGAAGAAGAAAGAGCCCTATGCAAGTACCCTCGCCCTCTCCCTTGAGCTCTGTATGCCGCAAGGTAGACAGGACCATGGGTTGGTGGACGGAATACTGACCCATCCAGGGACCATTCATGGCGAAAGTTGCTTGGTTATCGCAATCGGAACCAGAGCGCTCGAGATTCTTATTTAGAATTGGGTATAAGAAAACTAGTTGGAGGAGCTCATTGGTGTAGTGCTACGCTCTGGTTTCGACGATGAATACATAACAACTTTCGCCTTGGTTGCTCTATGAATGGGTCAATTTTCTTACCGCTCACTCTTCCGTGCACTTTAAGCCATTGGTCTCGGTTTTTAGGGCATCCACTGTAACTCATCAACCCGCCTTGATCCAGCGTATAGTCCAAACTCCTCATGTGTTTTTAAGGAAACTTAAGACACTGTCTGTGTTATCTTCAGATTAAGCCGGGTGTCAGGCAAAGTGGCCGTAGATGGTATAACAGCAGAGGAAACAGGTTTGAAGCAATGGCGGTCAAAGCTATTCGCTCTGCCGCAACGTCCAGCATTGTTTGCCGCCACGCTCAGGGAGAACTTGGACCCTGAGGAGAAGTACAGCGATGCGGAGATATACCAAGCCTTAGATCAAGTAAGTATACTTAGCACTTTATAATGATAATGACATTGTTATTCCCTCTTATTATCTAGCCTGATTGCTTCTGATTCATTCCCTAAATTCGAAAAAAATAAGACCTGGGTCAGTTTTTGTTAGTAAGTTTTTTATTATGATGATGATAATCTTTGTTCGGTGTGAAGAAAAGCAGCAACATTGGCTACATTGGCTGGCAAATCTTATAAATAAATAGACGAATAATCACAGTTTAGACTAGTATAAAAACACTTCGTTATTCTGCCACGAGCGCCATCTATTAAAAGAAATTGCAAAACTGCTATAAGATGGACCGACGATCTGGTAAAAGCTGGATGCTGAGAGCGCAGAGGATGGGGGAGATGCCTACATCCAGCAGTTGGCGATATGATGATGTTGAGTCAAATAAAAATAAACCTTATTCAGGTTTAACGTGCACTCCTTGTCGTCTATTAGGTAGAACTACGCGAAATGGTAGGCAATCTGCCAGCCGGGTTGAACACCAAGATAGGAGATGGTGGCGGGAACCTCTCCCATGGACAGAGGCAGCTGGTCTGCCTGGCGCGCGCCGCCCTCGCCCGATGCGCTGTTCTGGTACTGGACGAAGCTACCGCCAACGTAGATACCACGTGAGTATATTTTTAGTCTAGAACTAGATCTCATAATACCATCCAGCTGTCTATCCCGTGCTAACTCCCCCGTGCGGCTTTAAAGTTCAATTCGCGTAGCTCGCTTAAACAAATTTTTATCTACAATAGTCCGGGTCGACTATAAACGGATTAGGTGTAGGACTCCTTATTGGCATTGAGAGAGAAACAGCCATCAGCGATTCTTCTTCCAACTTCATTAAAAGACCTGATTTTTTAGCCTTTTAATCCTATATCTCGTGTTTAGAAGAGCCAGTGAGGCAATTTGGATGTCTCGCTATACGACGACCATGCTTTGATTTCGATCATTCTAGTTCTTTTGCGATTTTACTTTTAAGTAGGTGTGAATTTAATTATTCCTCGTGTACCAAAGCGCACCAGAAGTAGTTCTCAAATTATTCTGGACTCTTTGATTTTACTAATTGTATCCCAACCCTAAATACAATATGGCACAAAGGTTATTGACGCAAGCCGCGAAATAAATTTTACTTTCGATAATAGATATTGTACTAAAATTTCGCTTAGCCAGTTACTAATTTATTATCTTAATAATGTTATTGTTAAGGGTTCGAAAGGTTTATAGTGTACTGTATTTTAAAAGAAGTTACGACACATTATAACTCAAAAAACATACGATAAGCACAAAACTGTAAAGTCAACACGAATGAAATGGACACTAACCTTGGGTTGTACTGTGGTGATGATCAGCATCAGGCAAGGATTATTCAGGAATCCTGTGCAGGCCAGGCTTACCAAAGATACCTTTACCTTGCTGTGTCATACGTCAACCTTCAGAATATGCTCCGTTTTCACCATTAAATACCCACTTCTACTAATGGAAAACGATGTTATACACAGAAATATTATTATACAGCTATAATATTTTAGTCCAGATCCTGACTGAGTTTCGAAAAGTTTACAAAAGAAATGTTGCCGCGTAATCGCACAGCGTCCTAGCGACAAGAGGACAATGACAAACATTTATTTTTGTTGCCATCGCAAATTTCTAACAATCAATACTGGACTGTAATAAAAGTATTTTTATGCCTATCATTCCCACAATTTTGTATAATACATATCATATTTTAACTCGTACGACAAATACCTTTTATAAGTCTTATGAAAATGGAAGTAATATAAAAATAAAAATTACATACGATTACCTTAATTGAATATGCTACTTAGAAAGTTTACGAATGTACGAATCGCCTGTAGCTCTCGATGACAATATTGCGTTTATTAACAAATTTATTTAAGAATCTATTTATCATAAAAATATAGCAGTTTTCAACTGTAAAATTGACAATTGCTATATTTTTATGTAATAAAATAGCTGGTAGAAGAATATTCCAATTCTTTCATGTATTTCAGGACGGACAAACACATTCAGGAGACGATCCGCAAAAAGTTCGTCAACTCCACAGTGCTAACTATCGCTCATAGGCTGAACACTGTGATGGATTACGACAGAGTCATTGTTATGGATAAGTAAGTTCTGTGTTAGGCAATTGTTAAAAAAATCCCAGGACGGCTCATGGAAGATTGGACTGCACCGGTATTTATAACTTAGGACATGTAGGCAGTGCCAAGTGGTGATGGGTTATTTGCAGCAAAAATTAAAGTCCAAACTCGAGAGCAAAAAAAGAAACTCTATACAATTCTTGAAAAGGGGGGTGGAATACAAAAAGTTAGCTAGAAGAGGAGCGTGCGGCGTGCGCGGGATCGCTTTTAGAGTGACCGTTATAAAAATGAACAGGTTGACAAAACTAACTGATGCAGCTTCCTCCCACGCCCCTCGCCCCTAGCATGATACATTGCAATAACACCTTTAATTTCAACAATTTATTTAGACAAAATATTCCTGTTTTTTAAGTTAAAAGAGAGAAAAATAAATAAATTTGATTAAAGGTATAGCACTACTAAGTTTTAAAATTTATAGAATTAATTATTTTAAAATTAAAACTAACAATAATATACATGTTCCCAATTAACCCTAACATCGCTTCGACGAATTAGTAGCTGCAGAGAAGAAACTCTCAGCCTTTAGTATTTGTAATGGCATTTATAAATTACCTATGCCATTATGTATTAGTATTAGTATTACTAAAAATATGTTTGTTATATTTTTAGTAAAACTAAAAATATGTTTGTAAAGTGGGATTTTTTATACATCGGTGCGTATCGTCATATCCCCGTCAACATTCCCTCAAACATCGGTATTTCTATTCAAAATGGATGTTTTTTTCAGGGGTCATGTGGTGGAAAGTGGTCACCCATTCGAGTTACTAACTCAGACGAATACGTCCAGATCTGAGATGCCTTTTAGAAGGTCTTTGCTATCAAAAAGCCAGGTATGTATTATTACTGGCCATAAAAAAGATTATTGTAAGCATATATACACCAGCAATATCAAGAAATTTATTGACATAAGAGATGTTAATACCACCCATTACGTGTAAGTATACTCCTACCTTTCCCTTCAAACTAAGACAGGGAACTGTTTTACGGACGAAACAGAAAAAGTGTGTTCAAGATGAACAAAAGAGAATAATGAAAGAATTTACGACTTTGAGTGAATAATCTTTACTAATTGAAACATAAAGTAAGCGTAATAAAAACAGTATGCAAGATGGCCGGTATACAAGAATGAATGGGAAGAATGAATGTGAGTGAATGAAGTGAAGTTGGTGTAGACAAGGTGGAATCTCTAGACGACCCTGCAGACGGATTTACCCCTATAAACGACACTAAAATACATTCTATTGTCTACTATATAAAGAATACTTTTTCTTCTTTTTTATGGTGCTGCTATGTATGTATAATACAATAAAGTGCTAATAAAATAAATAAAATAAAAATAATTATTTAAAATTCGAATTGGTTAGCTATCAAGATTTATCTTCATCATACGTCCACGAGACTTCTCAGGATATTTTTCATAACGCCCGTCAGTTTTTCAATAGTTTCTGATTTCGCACAAACTGCACAAACTTTTTCTTCATATTTTCAGCTTGCAGGGTCTTACTGGTACCACCGCTTTTCCTATTTCGTCCGTGAATCAATTCATTATGTTACAGTGTGAAGCTAGTCTAATTACAGATCATGGGTGGTATTAACATCTCTAGTCTACAGAATGTCGATGCAGAAGTGGTGTCAGGTGATTCCTGGATTATGTACTGTAGAAGCGATGGTCATAATTTTGGTTATTGTATATTCTTTTACATAACAATATATTGCATTTCCAGGCGCCCCTGGCAATACCAGAAAACTTTGCGTACCAGTCGACAGATACAATAGACGAACAAAATGAATCTATCATACTCGCCAAGGAAAGAACTCGTACTATTTCGATCAAGTAAGTAATAAAAAAAAGGTTTTACTATCTATACCTGGTTCTGCATGGCCGTGTCTAGATCTATATAGTGTTCAGTGCGCCTGTCTACTTAGCCAGAAGTCCCGGGTTCGAATCCCGGTAGGGCCAGATATTTGTATAATGAGTTAGTAATAATTTAAATGTAATGTTTATGTTTTTCAGGTCTGACAGCGAGCAAGACGGAACGGGTATATTCAAAACGCTGGTAGAGCAAACAGGAAAGGAAACAGCTGCGATGTTATTTAAAATGGCTGAGGAGGTAATTTCTCATATACAGTGTGGAAATTTTGCACCGGGGGGAACAGATTTCTTCTAATTGCAAATTTCACTAAAACAAAATTCATTTATTTATAAAATGCAATAAGACTGCTTTCATAGATATCGAAGAACCTGGAATTGTACCAGCTGGAATCCAAAAAGTTATACTGCACTTTTATATCATCAATCGTTAGGCTCCATTACGAACAAGTCGCTTTTACAAACTTATAACTTTATGAAAGAAAACCACAAATTCTTAACTTTTATAAGGCGTTTAAATCCATCCTGTATAATTAGTAAAATTGATGTAATGCTAAAAAAGGAGCCATTGAAATTTTGAATGCAGTTTACGTTGATTTTAAGTGTGGTCCTTAATAATCTGGTTCTGAAGAAATATATCTTTTTTAAATAAATATATATTCTAAATGGAGGAAAACGTAGTGTTTCAAACACGTAGGTTTCGATAACGAAAACCAAACTTTCGCCGTGATTAGGGCTCCTCTGTGCTTGTGGACGTTAAACCGTTGGTACTGGTTGTTACGGCAACCTCTATCACCCACTAAGTACTGCTATATTACACTACGCTGGCCCGCGCAGGCCTGTGCCTAGCTATTTCATTACTCAATTTGATGATTACTCTAGATCAAGGCTCCTTTATCCGTTTTCTATAATTCACATTGTACGTAAGGCTTTACACAAATGGAACATCGTATTTTGACAATTTTAATAGTTTTTACGTTAAGAACTGTCAAATTCCGTTGTGTAATTATAAAACGGAATTTGACAGTATTATGAATGTAAAAAAATGTCATATTTTTAAAAGGCTTCACCTATAAAGTGAATAAAGCAAGCATATATAAAATATTTATTAATCACTTAAACTCATTACATCTTTAATTTCTTTTCAGAGCTACAATAATATGCTGAAAAAGAAGAACTCTTAGACTTATTCTTGGTGATTTATATACCAGGAAATCTGGTAGTACTTAATAGATACTTAATTAATTAAATATTAATTAGCATAGAAAAATCATAGAATCAAAGACGTAAAACTAACTACTATGCTTTGAAAACAAAAATAGGATGGACTCAATTGTCTTCAAAGGCATAGACACGAAGCTAGCTTCACTTCAGTGAAGTGTATAGTTTGCAAAAAACTTAAAGATCTTATAAAAAATATTTCGACGGAGTCGTCGGCAGTTTGCTGACGTCACAAACGTGAACCTAACTTTACTTCGATTATGTGTACCGTTAGCAAAATAAGCGGCAACAAAATTAACTTCAAAAATCCATTTTGAAAAGTATAAAATGGTACTAAAAATAAATGTTTGATGATCTTCCTTTGTTTAGTGAAGTTCGTCAGTGCTGCGGTCCTATTGTCATTTTGATCGTAAAGTACACTTTAGTGACATTAGGTATGGTTCGCAAAATAAATACAATCAAATGGACATATCTTTAACATGTTTAAGTTAAAATAATACAAAATGTACCTATCTCTCCGGATTCTTGCACTCAACCTGTTATTTTTTATTTATCTAATTTATAGCCCAAAGTTGCCTTGAAGAGACTGCTTGTTGTTGTATTTTTAGAATATGTTTGCAATCAAGAATATTTGTACTGTGATGTTATAATATGTAACATCTTTAGGACAAATTAAGAGCAAGCTATGTTAGACCTTAAAGGAAAATTTTAATAACCTCGCCTGAAGTTTGTATACAATATGGAATCTTGTCTATTAAAAATGTCAATTAATTCGCCAAAAAATTCGAGAAAGGAAATGAAAGAATTACAGTTCACTGCGTCTCTTTTATTATAAAGAAGAAACAGACAATAACATAATTATTTCAAAATTACAATAAACGCACTGACAAGTTATTTAACCTGTAAACGCACAATCAAGATATAATTAGATTATAATTATCTCGTAGACTCTAATTTACATTAGGACTTATGTCTAGATTAGACATACATCCAACCACTATTGATATCTGTCAAATTTGACAGTTTAAATCTTAATAACATTATTAATAACAATTGTTATCAAATTTTTAATTATATATATATATGGAGAAATGTGACAGATTTTAGACCTGCGCAGTCTTATGCATTACTTCAAATTAGGTTTTATAATATGCTTTTATATGAACCAAAGACATGTAGGCGGATGTTTTCGTTAACTTATCTGTATCGAGTTCAATAAAGTCAAAAAATTCAAAATGTCAAATTTGACAGTTGTTCTTTTTTCATTCATGTTATGGGTATTCTACAATCAGGATCCTTATGTATATTTGCATTGTTACTTAAAGTCATAGTACTAGTATTTATTATCTCCTATATTTATTGTATTAAAGTAATACAGAGGAATAAACACATAATTTAAGATTTACATATTGCAAATTGAATAGCTCTGTGACAACGTGGTTTGCGTGGTCTTTCTACATGGTTGTCCTCGGTACGGGTCCATTAATATTTTTGCAGTTTTGAATTAAATATTTTGTCTTTGTCTCAAGGCAGTGGTTTGCACCTTTGCTGGTGGCCCATAAATTAAAAAAAGTACTTTTATGAAAATGTCACAACTGAATGTTGGTTATAATATAATAAATTGGTTTATGCACGTAGCGTAGACAGTTTTCAGTAAGGTATATATTTATAATCAATAATTAGATGTGAAGAACCAAATCACAAAAAATATTATTACACCAACAGTTACTTAATAATAATTACTTAGTTTTTGTTAAATCTTATGTGTTTTTAACCTTTAATGTAATGTATATACATTTTATTTACCTCGGAAAAGTTATTTATTTATGTCTAAAACTTTAATCTTCTGTGTGTCTTTCAATATGAATGTCAAAAGAACAACTGACACATGTTAAATTTCTTAACTTGATTTTTTAACTGACTTAAATGATGAAGATATAATAATAATGGAAAGAGTTTGAGTGATGCCAGGGCTTATATCAACAATTGAAGAAATAAGTACCTACTTAATATATATATATATACAGTCTAGTTCTTTATTAATTATTTAAAATTGATTAATGATGCTTACCTTACCTATATTATTATCATATTGGTACACCTGTATATTGTTGCTACGATTATTTACCATCCTGTGACATCGGTGTCTCGCCTAATTTATTTCTTACAATGATTAATGGCATATGAAAAATGATACATGCTTCCAATAACTTTTCCATCTGATTGTACAGTTAAAGAATGTAATATTTATTTTTCCTCTCGCTAGTAGTGTTGGTAAGTAAGGTGACGCATTAGATATTTAAGCTTTATTGAGCTAAATAAACGTCTGCCCTATTTTATACTGGTAATGTTGAACTTACTTTGAATTAAATCACTTTTTAATATATTGCTATAAAGTTTTTACGTGTATAGTGTATTATAAAATTAATTATTATAATATATGTTGTTATTAATACATAGGCTACTTAATTACTTTACTAAATTTACTTAAAAATAAACGTATTGGTTAAAGTATTTTGCAACATGGCAACACTTAATTAACTGTCAAGAGTCAAAGTCAAAACTAATTCTAAACTCATAAAAGTTTTATTTTTATTATCTTTTTACCTCATTATAGATTGAGGGTCAGCAAATGCTTCAAAATAAGCAAAAGCTTGCTAATTATAAATGACTCTAAACCTGCCATCTCCAGCAATAGAGGTGCCTTATCCACCCATATTGGGAGAAAGTTAATTATTATATTATCTAATATTCAATTAAAGTTATTCTCTTTAAAATTTTCTAAGTGGCGTAATAAAATTATTATTTTGGCTTTAATGTATACCTGGTCTTGTTTTATTTTATTAAATAGATAGTTCAAATTTATCTTGCCATAGACACGATTGTATTATATTGTGTAATAGATTTCTTTCTGTACTATAAGAGGGAATTCCCGCAAACTGGCCTCGATTCGGTGTGCATAATCCGGCCAGAAAAAGACAGTAGACGGATGATGTAAAATAACATTTCTAAAGTAGTGATTTTATAGCACATTTTAGCGTACAATGGTCCCGATACCGTTTTGCACGAACTTTATTATATTTAAGTTCAGTACTACTCTCATTACAATACTACCAAAAAAAGATAGATGACCGGAGACATTAATTGACGTTTCTATATCAATTTTAAAATATGCCGATTCAAATAAGTCAAAAGTGTATGTATCGTCTAAGTGGCAACTAACTTGACGTTCCTAAAATTGATTCTATCGCTTCTTATTCAAAAGATAGAGATGCAAATAACTTGCATTTAATTTATAGTGTACAACGGAATAGGGACATTATAAAAAATGCCGATTAAAATAAGTCTTAGTGGCACTTAACTTGATATTCCTTGAATTCCATTCTGTCCCTTTCAATTTTAATTGTAATTAAAGAGAGGCAAATAACTTAATTATAGTTTTAAAGAATGTCAACAGAGTCAATACCAGGAAAAACATTTTCTTCTGCCTTTGTAATAAAAACAACACCATACAACCTTAATCGAAAAATATATCTACTATAGCGTAAGGCTTTAAAATTCTGTCAACTCTTGGTGCTTTAAAATGTTGACGTGTCTTTTATCCATATGAGACATATAGAACTAGACTTTGTATGACTGTTCTTAATAGCATATAATTGTACAGGTTTAAATAGAAAACTTAAATTAATATGACGGGATTATGATGTCTTTATATCTGCTATTTTATTACAGAGAAAATTGTAGCAGCCAGAAATAATTTATTAATTATTTTTAAAAAATTACCTTATAATACCGACCATTATTTTTATTCTTAGTTAACATCGTATATTGTCCAGTATCTTAGATTTGTACTTAGTATTGTGATATCATTACTTACATTTTTTTACTTGTTACCTGCGCAATTGGCACTTGCTCACACCTTACCTCCTTTTCACTATAATACATTATTGCACAGACAGACATCTTTAAAATTGTGTGCTTATTTCGGTAAATTTAAGTATTACTTTACAACTAAAGTGTATTATTGTTTATAACTTTGGGTAACTTGACTTCTTGTAATAAGTAATTTCAATTGCCATGATTCGCTTGATGAGCAGTCTTGCTGTATGTAAATGATTCTTTGCATATATTAAATTTTTGAATAGCTAATGATATACCAGCCTTTATGGTAGCCTTGTATATTGTGATATAGCAAATAAATATTTCTTTTACAAATGGTATTTTATTTATCAGCATTTGAATGGTAATTATATTTTTTTATGTTGTTTTATTCACAACATTAAATCCACAAGCTAGTTTTAATCTTGGAATAGTAAAAATAACTTAAAAACACTAAAAAGTGTTCTCTAACTGTGATTTTGAGCGGTCAACCATGATGTTTGTTAACAGCAAACTAAGACTCTAAATTCAAGAATTTAGAGTCTTGTTTACATAGAGAATCACAGGACCATTCTTTCTTAACATTAACAACGATAATGTCAGAAGCAGAATCATGGTCCATACTGAATGCTGAAATCATATTACTTTAGTTTTGGTTCTGTCAATCTGATTCTATTTAAAGTTCGACCTTATACAATGTGCAAACTTCCATATGATAAATTTTCTATTATCTTTGGTGCTCTGAATCTTGGAGGAGATACAGGCGGTAGATTTGACACAATGTGGTGGCAAATGAGGTAAATCAAAATTAGTTTGCTGTTACAAGGAATTTAATGTATTTTCCTTGGTAGTTTATTTTTAAAGCCACTGACTGCACACTAAATCTTAAATTTAATATACTATTTTCGATTTTTTTGTGCAAGAAAAGGGTAGCAATCAGAAAATCATTAACACCAATTTATAATAGATATATACCAACCGGAGGGCCCAGATAAGATGTATAAAGAATGTATGGGATTTGACAGTCATCCTACATAGCTAAGCGACAGCTTCAAATTGACATAAATTTTTACATTCTTCACTTCTTATTTTTAAAATAAATCAGTTTTGTTTGAAATTTGTTTTCTAGTTGTGATTATGATCATTAGAAATTATTTAATTTTCTAAATTACTGGCAAATTAATTTACTTTATATGTGCTATAGTGATGTTGGTTGTGAGCATTGGAGGTGCCTGCCATTCGCACACACTAAAATTCAGTAATTTGCCTCTCTTTCATTCCATATCAAAATTAAAAGGGTGTAAATTCATGACGGGAAAAATCCCTATATTACGATAAATCAATAAATATAACTACAGTTTAATTACTTTTAGTTTGTTTGTATTTATTTGTAGGAATGTCTATTTTTTATCATTGCATTCCTTTATTTAAATTTTCTCGTAAGCCATAAGTAAAATGGCGGTATTTACTAAAACTCAAGCAAATGGATACGTTTCACTGGTATTCTGGAGCCAGAATTAAAGATATAACAACACAAGATACAGTTGTATGAACTTCAGTTTCCTTTGCTTTCCCTACAATACGGAAGCTTTAAAAAAAAACTAAACCTAATCTTAGAATGGATTTATTTTAATCTGTCACATAATGCTTTGCTGCTTGACATTTCCAGACATTTCTAAAAAACTAAACGAAAGTGATCCGTGAGAGAACTCGATCGTATTTCTTGCGTATTATTTACGTTTGTGTTTTAGTTTTAATAATTAAATATCAGGAAGGAGTGCAGTTAATGGATTATTGTGTTTATTAGTGTTTAATAGTGACTTGACGACATGATTATAGAAAATCCAGACTCTTTCAAGTCGTGGTTGACGTCCATATTGGAACCCCTGTGAGTACTTTCGAAGCCATATTTTTTCATTTTAATTATATTTACGAAAAAAATATCGTCATGCAACGTGGGCTTTAAACAATGAGGTTGCTTAATATAATATTTAAGTAATCTTTCATGCGTTATTATCGATTTTCAATGGTAGCCAATTGCATGTCATATATCACGTTTCAATTACATATTGGTTTGTCAATGTCATTTTGGTTCTATCTCCTCACATTTTAGTGTATTATATTGAGACCACTAAGTTATTTCTACAAGATTTCTTCATTTACTAAGTCTCAAAACAACGACGAGATGCCCAATATTAAAAGCGTAAAAATTACATACGTTATTTTCCCCCTACAGACGCATGAACAAAATATGTAATATATGTAAAATATGTAAGGGTAATGTAGGAAATTCAGTTAGGAAATGTTGGTGACTAACCTTACTTTGATTATGTTTTAAAAATTGAAGTCCATCCATCTACTTCATTACCATTCCATCCTTAAATTCAATATCCTGACAGAATTTCATACGTTCCCTAGCTTGCTATTATATTTGTAAACACAATTACCATGCTGATAATGATACTTTATACTGAAACAGTTTGACATGAACAGACATCTAAGATTAATGTTATAAAAGTTATATTATAAAATATTTTGACTGTAGCTTCTTAATATATATATATATATTAATGTCTTGTATGTTCACAAATATTAATATGCCTTTTCAAAATGTAGTGATTCTCATTGTTTTATACTGAACATTGAAAACCTCTCAAAATAAAACATGTATATTTGTATATTTAGAAGTAAGAACCATATCAATTTACTATTCTAAATTAACATTAAAGTTGCCAAGTTTGCTCGATTTATCTTTGAGATGTAGTAGGCATGTTAATCAAACATGTGAAAAGGCTTATAAATCCATCAACATTTTGAAGAAAATGTTGAGCATATCATGCGGTATACACCCAAAACATCTAAGAAATAGGACATATTCGGGTGACATTTTTTTTGGTTCTTGCGCTAAATCTCATTTTAATAAATTAAACATTCTACAAAATAGACTTTATGCATGTCTGTGGAGGCTTCATATGCACTAGACCAATACATACAGGGGAATGAACTATGTTTGCCACCTTTATCTATTAGAAGACAGTTGCCTCATGTTTTTGGCTTCCCCTGAACAACAAATATGGAATTTAGTAGAGCATCGTGAACATAGTTATTGGAATAATAAAAGTAAACCTTTGCTTACTTCTGTGTATAATATGTTAAAAAATAATGATATTCATAAAAATCTTGCATTGTATGTACATTGTGGGCACACAGGTGTCATATTGATATTATGTCTGCTATATGTTGTGAAATGACGGTATATACTGTAATAAAAAAAAATTATAGAGATTACACTTGTCAGACAATGCATTTACAAAAGATGACATATAAATATGAAAGTTTTTATAGGATTTTTACTGATGGTTCTAAAACTGTAAATATGTGCAGTGGATACACACAAAATAATAATTCTAGAATGCTCAAATTACATACAAAATATGTATTATGAGGGCAGAGTTAATTGCAATACATGAAACTTGTATTGTTCAAACATTCCCTTGGACAAATATTTTGTGTTATTTTTTCCTATCCAGGTAGTCTCCAACACTTTGTTCAGTGTACTTCAGGAAATAGCATCATGCCGATAGCATATATAATTTTAAATTTATGCAGTTTTTGCAATCTAAAAACTTTGCAACTTTACCTATATGTCGGAGTGCTTAAAAATGAATATGTCGACTGGCTGGCCAATTTGCCTATTTCTGATAGAGAAAATACCACATGTAAACATTATGCTACAGAAATGATTCCTAAAGTCAGAGAGCATTATAGAAATGAATGGCAAAATATTTTTAAAGAATAATTTGTAGCAAAAGATACTACTTTAATACAAGTAAGGTTTTAAGATTCCCTGGTTTGACTGTGACATTTGAATGCTGGCAGACCTAACCTGATGCTGGCAGAGTTCATTCTGATTACATACACTAAATACATTTTTGTATTTACTGCAATTTATACCATCCACAGTGCAGTATCTTCAATAGGGTTCAGAACCATTTTATAATGGAGTGTGATAAATACAAAGCCAATAGAGATCAGTTTCTTTCCAAACTGGGAATGGTAAATTAGATATGAATTGTATTTGGTTTAAAGCGCCTTAATGGGGTTTGATATTTTACTCCTGCAGATACACTGGCACCTCTAGATGCTAATGTATGCATTACATCCCTCATTGTTTAATGAAGCCCATAAATAGGTATTCTTCTGCATAATTATGATCATTCATACTATTGTTCATAGTATTATTTACCTAACGAATCAATTACAGTTTGCAATCCATTGTTTATATTTTTATTTGTATTCTTTTTTTATTTCTATAGTAACCAATATCATTCTTAAAAGTTAGATTTAACTATGCTATAATTGTTTGAAGGATTCAAGAAGAGAGAGAATTTTCTTAAAAATTTTGCTTATAAGTGGTAAAATATAGATTAGATGGAAATTAGTAGGATCATTCTAATAAAATCTATCACTGATTTTTATTATTAAGTTTTATATTGATTTTATGTTTTTTTAACTATCATAACATTAGATAACTTTTCTAACTGAAAGAACAATTCTAAGATCTAAGAAAGAGCTATTCATGTCGACTCTGCTGGGATTCACTTAGACTACATTTATGTCTAAGATACATATGCCCCATGATTCACATTTTGGTGGAAACTGTGAAGTACTTGTTCGACAAAAGTGTCTGATAAATTATAGTTTCTAGCATGATATAACGGAAAGTTTCATATGAAAGTCATATTTTATATTTATCTGAAAATGGGCATGTTGTAATATAATAAAATAATACCTACTGTACCAAATGTTATAGTTAGCACGAATAAACCCTGAAAGAGTTGTGTTTAAAAAAGGTTGGATTAGTTTTCATTCATTTGCAAGTGTCAAAATATGTGGCATAAGTATCTTGTGCTTGTAATTGACTTAGCCGTATATTTTCATAGGTTGTGTTAAAAGGTGAACTAATTGTTCTAAATAACAATTAATTTAATATAATTTGAACTATGAAAAAATAAAACAATAGTTTTCTCTGGTGATCTTCTGACGTATATTATTATAATTATAGCCTTTATTCAGATAACTTAGATCTACTACAATAAAAGTTAAACAAATGATAATAGTGTTATTTATCTGTGTGCCTCTCGGCAAAGGCCTCCCCCAGTCTCGTCCACTCTTCCCTATTACACGCTATCCTTGTCCAAGTCTTGCTCGCCACTTCTGTTATCTCGTCCTCCCAACGCCTGGACTGTCTTCCTCTGTTTCTCTTGCAACATCTTGGGTACCATGTCGTAATGGTCTTGCTCCATTTATCTGGTCCTTTCATTAGATGTCCTGCCCACTTCCATTTAAGTTGTTTCACTTTATATGTCTGACGTATATTATTATTTTTTATTTACAAAATGACAACTATTCTCTGTGGTCTAAGGAGGTCTTAACAGGTTGTGATCGATTAAACCTGAACTTTTGATGCTCGGGATACGGAAGCGAAATCGCGGTAGCTTCATGTTTCGTAGTTTTTAACGGTTTCGCTAGTTTCCGAAGTTTCATCGTATTTTGTGACAGTCTGAACAAAATTTACTTACATCAATACCACTAGCTACAGGCCATTCGGCGACCATATTCGAGTCCGTGCCGGGGCAGAAACGTGATAAATATGAACATTTGTCTCGGTTCATGATTTTTCAGATATTCATGTATCTGTATTTCTAAAATTCGAATATTTAATCAAAACATTTATAGTATTACACATGTTCTTCTCTAATTAGGATTGGTACCCATACTATAACATATTGTATCGTACTATGTTTCAGTCAAATCATTATAGATTTTTTTAATTCGGGATTAAAAACTGTGAACGCAATCATGTAAAATATACTAAATTTTTATATTTTTTTCGCGCTTACATAATTTGTAACTAGCCTGGAACTCACCCCAATTTATAAGGTAAAATACATAATGATTAATGTTTATATATTTTTTCAGAATAATACTTTTGATTCAAAAAAGGTGGCAATCTATCTTATAATGTTTACATAATGAACACTATTATAACTGTATAGTACTATTAGTAGTACATTTTGCCCCCCCTTGTTGTATATAAAAAGTCTTACCGTGCGGTCATGGAGACCGCTAAATATTATTCTCTACGAATAAACTCCCACTTGGTCACCTATTGCTGCAACGTTCTAATTATACCGTGTTATACCACCACTGGTTTGTCATTGTAAGCTTCTAAATTTAACTGCACCCACACTGTGTTTACGACTATTTAACGATAAAGTTTGCTGTCAAGCACGGCTCACTTGATGATATACACTTTTTTTTATATAAAGCACAGCAAATGACTCGACACCACCTGATGATAAGCAGTAGAGGAGTCCATGTGTGAAGATAGCTAGTGAAGCATTGTTTGACCCTTTCAAAATTGTCTTACGCCGTCTTCAAAGAACCCAAGTTGTACACGTTTGTGTAAATCTCCAGCGCTCTAAGGCCCGTATTATAGAACACGTCTCAAGCAGTGTTCGATCTCGCATCACGCAAAGCTAGTTTTAAGTGTAGATCACTTCTCAATTCTCCTGCTTATTATTGGTCGCGTTTTAAGAGCGAATCAGCTGAAACTAGAATCAAGAATAGATTTGAACTGTGATCATAGTTCTCTATGGTTCAAGTATGTTTTCAATTACATTTTTAAAATTACGTCTTAGCAACTCCATTTCAAGCAGACACCATTTATATTCTAGATATTGTATGAAGAATTTGAAAGCAATATTAATCGTTAAATTAGTTCAACGTGTAAAGTACTACATGTTAAAATCCTTAAAATAAGTAGTTATTTACTTTTTAGTGCTGAAAACGTCAGCTGACGTGTTCATTTAATCAATTTGCTCTGCATAAAACGATTCTAATTGACATTGTTTACGTTTTTGTTAATGTCAAAAATTTAGCTTACTATATTAAAACTTAGTTTGTATTATTCTTTTTATTTAAATAATACTGTTGCATGAAATGTTACAAGTATATAATATGTATCTAGATAAAGTATAAGTATGATAGATAATTCTTAGGAAATGGTGTTGAATTTAAACACAAACATACTTCATTATTTTTTATTTTAGAAAAAGGGCAGTTTACAAGTTATCTATAATTATTAATTATGGCTGCTCGGATTGCAAACCCTTCTGCCGAACCTCCCACATTATGTGCAATGTTATTATTAGGTTCATCCCTAGTTTTATATTCATTTTCAACTGGAGGCTCATCGTTTACACCGAATCCAATGTTAAACAATATTGCACATGCAACAATTATATTTGTAAATATGGATAACTTGTTACCCATGCCTCTGTGCAAACAATGAAATCTCCTCTTCCATTGCCCAAACACACACTCTACAATATTTCTTGTCTTAGTCTGAACTTTATTATGTATTACTTCTGATGGACTACTTGCAGAGTTTATGGGTGTTAATAAATATGGTAAGCATGGATAGCCCTTGTCCCCAACTAGCTTTCCACTGTGAGTTCCTTGATGATATTTGCTATTAATATTCAACATTTGAAATATTCTGCTATCATGAGTGCTTCCTGTCCATCTTGCAACAACATCCATAAATTGCCCATTAGGACACACAAAAGCCTGGAAAAAAATCAAATAGGTACCTGAAAAGGGTACACTTTAGTAAGTTTGTCATATTAAGTAATATAAAAATCATATATCATTATATTGTTGGTAAAAGTGATGGTACATGTCAGTTTAAAATAACACATAATACAACACAGTATAAGGTGTGAATGTCTGTATAAATATGTTTAGTAACCAGTTCAATGAAAGAATCATATAGAATCAGGATTTTTTTTTTTTTTATACTTTAAATTAAGTATCAAGTTCTACTCCTTATTAAGCAAAATTATGTGGACAAAAGGATGAATTTTATTTCTCACAATAAAGCATGGTTGGTGGGTACTTGTAGTAAAGTGTTTCGGTTACTTACTTGGACATTTATAGAAAAATAAGATTTTCTATTCCTAAACACTTCATGATGCTCCACTCCTGGTGTATTGACTATTTTTATATGAGTACAATCAATTGCTCCATCAATATTGCTTAACCCTATGTGTTGATGATATTGACCTAAACGAGCAAATTCTAATCTGTTAGTGGTCATGTTTTCAGGGTATTTTATAAATTGGCGATGTTTGTGAGCCAATAATTTTGATATATTAGTTACTATATTTGACACAACTGGTTGGGATACATTTAATAAAACTCCACATACTATCTGAAAATAAAAACATGTTTTATTGGGTGCACAGAAACCTATGAAATTAAATATAATAAATATTAGTTGCTTCATATACTATAGGCAGCTCAGTAACACAAATTCCTATAGGGACTACAGAAACAGCATATATCTAATATAGGTAGGCACCTACATAGTTATCGGTCAGGGTTTAGTGTCTATTTTAGTGCCATGTCACATTTTAAAAGTAGTATGATGATTTAGGTGAATTCAGTTATAAATGTAATAAACAGAGCCCATAATGATTGTGATGGATATTATGGAACGATATAATGTTATGAAATTTGTAATCATGTCAATGTAGCTATTTAAGATTAATTACAAATAATTACTCACCTGGAATGAAGCTGTGGCATAAAAATGGAGACAAAATAATATTTGTAGTTCTGGTGCTATAGGTTAGCCCTCGCCTGTTGATATTTTGTAAATTTGTTCTTATTAAGGGCAAAATAGTGTTTTTCACTGTATTCTGTGTGAATCGATAACGAATTTTAAAATCGTTTACGCTCATGCATATGGATCTTGCTCATCCCGTAAATATCTTCGGGGTATATTTACATTTAAATATCTCATTCCCATGTCAAATATATTATCAATATCGTCAAAAATGTCCAGTTCCACTATATTATAAAAGCAAGATAACTAGGTAGACTAACACAATTAATAAACAATGTAATACTACAATAAACTTAACAAATAACAACAACTAAAACCAAGATATAACAACAAAGCGAAAATAATAAGGACGTATTAATAAACCGTGAGTGTGAATTAAAATGGAAGAAAAGAAACTGCCAAATGCTAAAATCAAAAATGGCGTAAAACTATAACCCGTCAGAATAGAAAAAACATTGCGGTATAGCAAACTTCATAAACTCGCATTAAAACTTTATTTGGGAGTATAATACACATTCTAGTCTCAAGAGTGGTCTCGACCAAACTTACGTAAACAATGATCAAATCTATGCTTGAGCGTAGATTTTGACTTAAGTGTCCTTCTGGAATAAGCGATTACTCAGCTGAGTGTTGATCAACGAATGTCGTATCAAGAACCGTTCAAAAATTAAATCTCGTATTAAAACTACTCTTAAAACTAGATTCAATACTGAGACTCGTTCTATAATACGGGCCTAAGTCCACAAACTAAGTGAAAGAGAAATATTCTCTGATACCCTTTGCGGAGCCATTATAGATTTTTTATATTGTGATATGCGATATCGCTCTGAGAATAATTGAAGCAATCTAATATATATCAAGGACGAGAAACCAAGTTATGAATAAATAAAGTATTAAAATAATCCGCTTCGAGATATGAACGCTCTACCTCCACATATTCAAGAAGTCAGTAGTTTTCAATCGGTAACTTCGCGGTCTCCATCTTCATACCATTAACATATCCTCTTAGTTTATGTATTTACTTAATGTATATTGAATGAATATATGGTTATGTTTATGTTATATGTAAATCGTATTTCGTATTTTGCCTTGACTTATTAAAGCGCTATCATTTAATCTATCTGGACTAAATTCTCTGGTAGAGAGAGAAACCTTTATATGTGCATTAAATAATGAAAGATTAATTAAATTTTGTAAAATGTTAAGTACGCGACTTTTAAAGTCGGTTGCAAGACAAGAAGGTCCGAAAGATACTGTAGTTCGTTACATGTCCGTCAAACATTAATCATATAAAAAAGTTGTTAAAGAAAGGGATAGATATATTGTAATTTTCACTTCAAATATTGTGTAAGACTTTTTGTAAATAAAACTGAGTTGTAAATGTAAGACTGTATTAACTGAAATTATAATAAAATATAAAATACGTGTTATTACAATGAAATCAAGACAGAGAAGAGACAGACAAAACGTCAAAAACTATGTTGTCATAGACAAATATCATCGGCTTAGCGAACATCAATTATGACCTTACTTTTTATTATAATTTTCAGTCATTGCCGTAAAATACTTTTTGTCATGCTTGCTCTCTATCTTCGTTCATGCGACAGTTCTGAAGAAGTATTTAAAATAAATAGGATAGTGGACAGATATTTATTTTAAATTGTTTCGTGATACCTCTTTATGACGTTATTTTTATCTCTTAAATTTGAGAATGCTCTTCTCTAAAAAGCTTAGTTATCTTAAAATGGAGCGCCGTTTTACATGCCCTAGGTTCGACAATGATTTGTATGCCTAAATTAAATTAATATCTAAGTATTTTTTTTTATTAAGTTATGTTTTGCTCAACATATTATCAAGTGTTACGCTAAACGATTGACAAAGGTAATAATATTATCGTATTTTGATAACGTTACATCATATTGGTGTAACGTGGTTATTTGTGTTAGTTCATTTGATACGGTGTGTGATAATCTATCTTTCCTATTACCTACCTATACTCAACGAGAAGCTCGTTACTGTTTTGGTTTGATAACAAAAACAACTTCCTTCCTGGATGGGTCAATCAAAATTACCACCTTCACCCACCAACCCGCATTGGGTCAGCGTGTTGCTGTTATAGTCAAAACTCCTCATGTGTGTTTCCCATGTGGAACGGCCTGTGCCCAGCTGTGAGACGAATGTAGATTGTTGATGATACTTGCAGCTCGACGCTAAGTCACATATTGTGTCGTCACGCCCCAGAAGGGGGAGAGTTGGCAACAGAAGGGACGGATAAAGATAATTGTGGGGAGCACAGATCAGCGCCGAAGGGGAAAGAGCCCTATGCAAGTACCCTCGCGCTCTCCAGTGATTCGGTCCGTATGCCGCAAGGTAGGCAGGACCATGGGTTGGTGGAGGGAGTGTTGATGATACTCGACTATGCTCGCTGCACCGATTGCATTAAGGAAAATGAATATTTGTTTTGTTTATTTAATATTTTCTTTCTTTTTGTCTATTTACTCGCGTACGTTTTTCGTAAATAAAAATGTCACCGCTGGTTTTTTGTTTCAGTTGCGATGCAGATCCGGCTGCGCTCGCAAAGTACGTTTACGCGCTGGTAAAGAAGGACAAGCCCCTGAACGAACTCCGGGACGGCATGGTCGATCAGCTAGACGTGTTTCTGCAGCACGGTGAGTGTCTGAACAGCATCAACTACCTAAACTCGCCTTTTAAATCGCAAAATTAAAATGTTACCAGACTACGATTTGTGTTGTTGATATCAACAAAATCAGAAAGACTTTTTTTTTTTCGAAAAAAGAAATCTACTTGCGAGATGTCAAACAGGCGAATTTCTTTAATACATGTAGCTGTATGTTATAGTTATCATTTTTCATAATTCTAATTGTTGGGTGAGTTAAGCCTATTTATATTTTAATCAGATTAATGATTTGAGTTTATATACCTTCTTAAAGATGTGGGTTTGTTATTGTTTTTGTGGATGTTGTCGTGCAGATTACATTCTTCGACATAAAAATTATCGAAATTGACTTCAGTGAGGTCTGATTAAAAATTCAACATCACACACGCCTCACTGCACAGTACAGAGTACTAGAGGACATCACGGGCATTGAAGGTCTTTTCTACAGAAAGATAAGTCACTTGCAATCAGACTTCGTGTATAGTGCGAAGAAGCCGTCGACATATAATTAGAACATTAGTAATAACAATTTTACTATATTATATACTAGCTGTTCCGGAATACGTTGTTTTCTGCCATATAAAGTGCCCTTTTTTAAAATAGGAGTATAAAAATTTATCACAGAATAAAATCGGAATAAGTAAAATCTCAAGTAATAAACTCCTTGTGACTTAAACATGGTAAACTCTGGGTGGAACTTTGTATGAAAAGTTATTCAACGTTATTCCGACCCCGACCCAAGTTTACGGCCGCTATAGCCATTGTAATGACATTTGGTAATAACATAAATCTATCATCTTCTTTTATGCATAACAATATTTTGCTATTTGCTAGTCTCTTTAAAACTCAATAACGGCTTGACCTATTTAAATAATTTCTATTGTTTTTTATTTGGTATAATTAAGGGCTGGTTTAAAACTAAAAACTAACTGGAAAAATCCTAAAGAAAAGATTAAAAAAATACTACTGAATATTTGTTATATAGTATAGAAAATCCTCTATCTGACACGCTAAACATTAAAACTGCCTTTCTTCCATCACTACTTCGGGTTTAATTTTGAAAGATGGCGTTAGTGGTAATTTGTCGGTGAAACAAAGTTCACCGGGTGAACTAGTTTTTTATAAATATAAGTGTTTCCAAGACCAAATAGTCCCCTTTTCTAGGATTTATTACATTCAATTTGAAAAACAGTATTTACTACATAACAACAGAACAAACAGATAGAACTTGTCGTCTCAGTTGGTTTATAGAAATTCATTATGATCATTCACCATTAACATCCTATATATATCCTACATGGTAGAATCACATGAGGAGTTTTTGGCCATGAAACCACTGGCCCAATGCGGCTTGGTGGGTGAAGTGGTAGCGGTTACAACTAGGGCCAATAGCTTAACGACCGTTCCGGAGCACGGAGGAGTGTCTACGCCCAGGATCTCTATTAGATTCGGAAATAACCTCAAGCAAAAAATCAGAGTAGTTAATACTTAAGTTTCTTTAAACCATTTGTGTGTAATTAAGTTAGAAAAAGGTTAAGTTTAACTGTTTAGTCTTGGATTGTTCTTTTAACCAAAAATGGACTGTTATTTTAACAAAAAATACTTATACAACATTGTTTTCCCTCCCACACAGAAACCAAACCTTTCGTGGACATGCTGTTCAAATCCCTGGACAGCCAGGAGTACCTGAACCCTACTTGTGACAACAAGCCACCAACGCCGCCCCCGGAGCCTACTGAAGAGAAGGAACTCGACAGTAATAACCTCTGCATTCCCCTGCCGGAAACTGGTCAGTTTTATTTAATTTTCCATCAGTTTTTTTAGTTTTGCTTGTATCTTATCTTATCTTGATGTAGGGCCAGGATTACTCCCGGAGCACGTGGACCCAATGGGATCTTTTGTGCTTCCCCAATCCTAATGACCACTGTCCCGAATACCTCCAAGATGTACTTAGTAAGTACACCCGCAGACAGCAGTCTTATATCTTCAGGACTGGGATAGCCCAGTCCAAAGAGACCCTTTCTTTTCCTGGCAAGAGCATCACAGTTACATAGGATGTGTTCCATTTGTTCGGTGTGCTCCCCACAGGCGCTACATAAAGGCGATCAACAAGTCTAATCTTATATGAATTGATAATATTATCTTTTGAACCGGTTGAACGGAATTTATAATTGTGATGTTACTTAGTTCTGTATCACTGCATGACGGCCATAACACACTCGTATATTTGCAGTGGTTGAAGTCCCGGAACAAACGAATGGAGAAGACGTCCGCGTGAGACACCGCCTGGTAGTCAATAGGGCTCCCAGACCTCCGCCACCCGTGGTGCCACTTATACCCCATCTAGTCAGGGCTCCTCCTCAAGAACAGACGCTTGTCAAGGTACGTTTGCAAAATTTTATTTTAATAAAGATTGACAGAAATTATGAAATATTTATATGACGGGGATGGTCGAGCGGAATAGGTGGCTGGGAACATGGTTTGTTTTCACCCGCCATCTTGGGTATACGATAATATTTTCTACTAATAAGACTATATTCGAATCACTAATCGATTGTTTAATTTAGATCTTTTAATCACTTTTCAAAGTCCTATATGATTATCAGGATGCAAACCGATTGCTTTGTGAAGCGTGGAGAGTCCGTGCTAACGTCTGTTCACTCTGGCGGCTTGCGTCTGAATGCCTTTTTACTTTCCAATCTAGCATAGACTACCCCCAAGCTATGACGGCGACAGCGGTCGACGTTTCACAAGGCAACGTTATACCATAGACGCACAATTGCCATACTACGTCTATGCGTTACACTAATAATGACAGTTGTCTTGAATAAAGATTTCAAAGGTGCGAGTAAGATGCCATCTAGCTGACATATACATATATATATTATTGGCAGGTACTACCTACGGAGTTGTTGGAGGAACCAGTGGATCAACCTCCAAGGAAACGAGATAGACGTGCAGAATTTGTGAGTACATCAAAATCTTGTAAAATGTTTATTCTCAGTGGTGCCAGTACTAGTTGTTTTGGTGGTATTCCTGAGACTGCTGCTACGATTTAATAGCCGGAGTGGTTGGACCGCTTGATAATTGATGATGCTGATGTTCAACACTGCGAATTAAAGGGTATTGGACTAGAGATATGGGTGTAAGTGAGAAATATAGTACATTATTTAATTATTCAATGCATCTTATGTAAATTATATTTTAATTGAAGATTTTAGCCTAGAAGCCAATTGCTATTAAAATTAATTTATTGCTTTGCAGTTTGAAGTGTAGAAATATAAATATATATTCATATAGAAACTCTAAATGATACATTCAGTACGTTAATTTAAGTAATTTTATTAATATTATTATTGTTTCATTAGCGTTAAGATCTAGCTTACATGCACCTTTGTCATAAAAAGTCAAACATATAAATAAGCTTTTGGAAACAGTTGCGCGACAAAGATGATCGTCGCCGCCGCAGGTCGCACTCGCGCGAGCGTCGCGCGCGACAGAGGCGACATAACCGCGACCACGAGGAACGGAGGTATGAGCGGAGGTAACTTACTAACATTATCATGATAGGGTATTTGACAACTTTGTTTTTATTTCATAAATCAATAGAGTATGTAGTTAAGAAATAGAGCAATAGAAACAATATATCTGCAATCAATAGTTTTTTAGATGTTTGATTTGTTGGAGAAGCTATTACAAGTCGCCTAAAACCACTCCATTTAAAAATGCTACAGGCAGGTGACATTTAATACTTGTTATTTTTGTTGTTATATGTATACTTGGATAATAAAATTTACAATATAATTAATATTTACTATACCGTTTTTCTTAAATATGTACATCACATAATATTTGGAAAGTAATGTGCTTTTTTGCAAAGCTTTTTCCATTAAAAGTATTTCATATTTTTGAAATAAATGTGAAGAACCTTAATTTTTAAGTAGTCAATATCCCTATACTCATAACGCTTACTAATTTATATTGGCACTGATTCTGTTGTGCACTAACTAAAATTAAATTTAGATTTGTGCTTCTCTTTCAATACCATCCTACCAGAAAAAGTGTCGGTCACATTATTTGACGTATTTAAAATGGCACATCTAAAAACATGGCGATATATACAGGGTTCGTGTAAGGATCGTCTACAAGTCAATTAACTTGCCTTTTCTAAAAGTAATTGCGACCTTGTCCTATCCAAGTAGAATGAAAGAGAGGTAGATACTTTAATTTTAGTTTTAAACAATACCAACAGTATCGGGATCATATTTTTTCATTTCATCGCTCTACATAATCATGATAAAATTCAGACCTCTGCCCACTACAACGTATCACACTATGATTGAAATAGGAACGTGTCAGGCAAAAATATATTCTTTGGATTGAAAAGTTTAAGCCTTTATCCACTAGACCGTTTTGTCATCTACCAAAACCTTCGGGCGCCATGTTCGAAGTGGCTAAAATAGTCAACGAGAATGTTTTACTGGTGGATATAGACTCAAGGCATGTCACGTGACGTTACCAAAACGGTGCACCAGGTGCCGAAAAACGTGATGGTCGGATGACATTTGTCTCTTTCTGTTTCGTCTAAAACAATGGCTTTCATTGCCAATTTTCTCGTTAACAATTTTCTAATAATTGTGTTACGAGAATGATACGCGGGCGCTCCGATCAGTAAGTCTCCTACGCAGGTATGATACGCTGTTAATACGTTCTAGTGGCCATAGAAGTTCGTGTTGTGATACGTGTCTGATACGTTGATAGTACAGTGAAGTGGGCAGAGACCTTTTTCTCCTTGTTTGCGGCCCTAAACACATTTTGTCCCAGTTTTATTTCAAAATATCACTGTTGTTTTTTTAAGATGATATTCTATTTTTGCAATTGTAGATTTTCATATAATTCATCTGAAGCCAAAAAACTTAAGGTCACATAGTTGTTTTTCGATTTAAGACACAATATTTTATTTTCAAATTTTTACTCTCTATGATACCACCGATCTCTGCTCTACCTGGGTTAAATTACATTTTGTGCATTGTTTTTTCAATCGACTGGATGGCCGAGTGGTCAGTACCTTAGCTACAGGCTGAGGCCGGTGAGCTGCGACTTGTATTCGCGTATTATAATGTACACGTTTTTTTCCCATAGAAGACCGTCGCCAAGATTGGTTTCGCCCAGCGGAAGATATAGGAATAGAAGTCCTCCCTCCATCGTTGACAGACAGAACAGCCGGTCCAAGTATGTATCAGTTAGTTTTAGTGTCAGATTAATTAGTAAGCATATAAAGGTTGGAAATATCGCATGGTTTCAAACACTACAAATGTACTCTACATTTACAGTTAGCTCAAACAGTAATGGATAATGTCTTAGGCATAATATTTGCGTGGAATGAACTCTAAGGACGCTGCTTTACTGATTTGCTTCATATTTCCATTCTGTATAGTTGTCAAAACTTTAGTATACGTTAAAATACTTTAAATAGATATTACTGTTAAATTTAACATACAAACACTGACTCACTGATTGTACATTAACTTCAACTTCAAAATTTATCAGACCATGCGCACTTCATACGTCATCGTATTCTCTGTCTCTCTCGCACACCTTTCTCCCTCCCATTCGTTCAACAACTCACAATCATATGTTTAAAAACAATAATTCCCACATTTCAAGACATTTTTGTTCGAAATTTTAGCCTATCACAAAAGAGTGATTTCAATGAGTTTATAAAATATATCAAAGTTGGAAAATATATACAAGTCTGCCTGATTTTGGAGGCGTACTATAATCTCTTGTCATTTCAAATAAAATTAAAAATAATTTGAACGCTTAAATAACTTAAAACATACTTAAAGAAAACATTGATTTTATTTATATAGTAGCTTTCTAGAAACTACGTTGAGATCATAAATTGAACTCCTCTTTCTAAATGACACGACATATGTCTACTGTCTTTTTGTAATCATATTGAGAGAGGGTGATACACAGCTATTAAATTTAGATTTAGAATGTGAATTACAGAATGAGACCGAATAAGTCAATTAAGCCTTCTACTCACGTCGAGTTTTATACGAATTTTGTGACTTATTGTACTTAAATTATCATCATCAACAATAGCCTATATACGTGCCACTTCTGTACGCTTTTATATGAGAAAAACTATGAGAAGTTAGGGCTATAACAACACCAAGTTGGCCCGATGCGAGATGAAGGGTGAAGGATGTAACAACAGGGACCGACGAAATACGGGGATAACATAATATATTGATTGACCCATCCAGGGACCAACCATAGTGAATGTTCCTTGTTTTTCTAGGCAAAACCAGAGCGCCCCAGACATTACACCAACGAGCTCCTTCCACCAATTTAAATCATGTTAAATAAATATGAAAGATAAATGGAAAAATTTGATATGATTTTTTTTTCTATTTTGAGGGTATTGAGGAAATAATCTTTGTTATGTTTTCAAGATCGCCTGTACCATCACGAGAAAGAGACCACGATAGAGAAAGAGACAGATTGCGCGTTTCAAGGGAGTTGGAGAGGGACAGAATGTCCCGAGACAGAGATCACAGAGACAGGCTGTCCTTGTCAAGGGACAGAGACAGGTAAGACATGGCTACGTATTTATTAATATTAACATATCAAGTTAAGGTATTTTGTCATGACTCTATTTAGTGTAACGGTATTTTATCATGAGTGGTTTTCGTGTAGTGAGTTCGTATTATTTCTACACGGGCGTAGCCGCGGGTGGGAGGTAGTATTGGTATAAATGGTAAGTTATAGTAGAAGGCGTTTGAAGTATTTTATATTATAGCCATACTTTTAATGATGGCGGTAAGCTGTCAAATGATTGACTAGACAAAATCACGATTACGAAAAAATATCACGATCCAAGTAGCGAGTAGAAGTCAATAGGTGAAGCGGAAACCGGTGATTGGTCCAGGGTCTAAAATAAAAACTTTCGAAACAAAAACAAACGCAACAACAACTCTGAATCCACATATAAAACGAAATTATTAAAAGACCCAACAATCAAAGACAGAAACTAATGTTACTGTCAAACTGACATTTACAGTTTTTATTAGAAACTTTACGGCTTTGGACCAATAGTTTTTGCTCCTTAAGCTGCTTTCCTGGCTCTTTGTGATCTGGCATCACGAAAATTGTTTTGTTTCCTAAAAAAAAAAAAACTAAAAGATACGTACACATTGTAATAAATCTTGGCATTTTTTTAAAGATCTCCTTTTTCCGTTCAATATTTTTTATAAGAGTGTAATTTTAAAGCGTTATATTTTTGTTGCGTCGTCAACAGTATCAATTCGATATCGCTCGTTTTCGTCGAGAGTCATAAGCAATTATCCTAACTGTATTTTCATTGATTTACATTTTTCAACTTTGCCAACAGATCACGCGACAGGTCGCGCGAGCGGTCCCGTGAGAGGTCCCGCGATCGCGGCTCGCTGTCGCCGCGCGAGTTGCGCCCAGATCTTAACGACGCTTTCAAGAGACGCTGTATTGATTTTGATGGTCAGTATTGTATTTTAATATACTGTTTTACACATCTTATACGTCCGGTGATAGTTCAGATTAATCAACATAACTGCTACTGTAAAGTCTTGTAGCCACTTCTTACGAGTTTATTTATTTTGTTTTACAAGAACGGACCCAAAAATGCATACGATTTTTTACCAAATGTAGTTCGAAATTTACGCGATTGAGAACAAACTATATTTAATTTTCCTAATAGTTTGTTTGTCGTATGTAATCTCTTTGTGCTGTTTTAATACAGCGGAGAGAATAGTGTAAACCCATGCAGCCATCAAGAGATATAATTTGTTTAATAAATATTGCATTGAAATTATGCCAGTCACTAATTAATTATCTTAATCATCAATTAGAAGTATTTTTATGGTTATAGCAAGTGAAATAAAGGAGAAATTCGTAATATTATGAAAAAACATATTATTTCGTTTTTTTATACTAGGAAAAATCTTAGACAAATCTATAAATAAATACATAGACTATATACTTATATTTCACTTGTATAGAGTGTGTTCGAGATTGAATAAACTTCTTTTGGACTAACTCGTATATATGTTGGTCACGGCAACCGCTCTCGCCCCCACCAACCGCATATGGGCAGCCATGTAGCAAGGTCTGGTGCTTAGCAGAGGGCTGTTAAAAAATTGTTAACTTATTATACAGAGAAAGGCTACTGCATGCGCGGCGACCTATGCAAGTTTGACCACGGGACCGACCCCCTGGTCCTGGAGGACGCCGCCCTCACCAGGGTGCTCACCGTGCCACCTTCAGTGCCGGGTAACTATACAGGACGTTATTTTAGTATTCATTTTATTTTATTTCTAACAACGAGCAGTTATATAATTTACAATAAATAACTTATGGATATGCGTTATATTCTAAGTAAATAATATTATTGATATTAATTTGCACAGTCAGTAAAATTAAGATGTAATACATAATGAATTTACTTAAATTTGTTAAACTGTTTTTTTAAGATATAAATGTTGTCATAACTTGTTGTTATTTTTGTCTATGAATAAATAAATAAAAGAGACAAGGAAATAAGAAAATCATGGCTAAATAATAATAATAGTTATTATATTTTAGCTACAACTTTTAAATTTGCTAAAATAAATATTTTAGCTAAAAGTACACTATAAAATTTATTATTTCTTCCATTCTTACTTAGAATACAATCCGCTAGCCCCGGACATCTGGTGTGGAGCCCCGGGCTTCGCCCCCTACCCTCCGCCACGACACCCGCCGAGGGAACTTGTGCCTATCCCAAGGTACCCATTTATGTAAGAAGTCTTTATTTAGTGACATCATTAACAACAGCCACATTTTTTTATTTATTCAAAATAGGATTTTCTAGTGAGATAAATAAAACCAAAGTAAGTTAAAGTAGATTTTCTTTACAATAGAAAAAGTATATTAGTTTATTATATAATATATTTTTTATGTACTGTTAAGATAAACTATATGATTGATGGTGTGTATATACAGGGTGCGTCATGAACCACCAATGCCGGTGATGCCGCGTCATCCTCCGCCACATAAGAAGAACTTTGACTATAACAGACTGGGTAAGTTCTTTTTAATACATTTTGCAACTAGTTCTGAATGGCCTAATTGTTGACCTAATTGAATACGGCCGCGTTGGTTTAATTATTAGAAATATTATAATAATAACAGGAATATTACCTTACTACATTGATCTTTCACTATTATGTAGGAGCTCCCAGGCCTCCATTGCCGGTAAATGCAGCGAATTGTTCACTGGAAGTGAAGAAAGTTCCCCGCGGTATGAATGACATCACTCATCTGAACAACCATTTCAGCAAGTTTGGAAAAATTGTCAACATACAGGTGAGAAGAGAGTCTAAAGTTAGATGAGTCAGATGGTCAGTATCGTCGACTTGCCTCATTGTTAAATTACTCGAATAGCTTTAAAAAGATATGAAAAAATGAGATATCTGATTGCATAGAGCATCATTATCAGCCTATATACGTCCTACTGCTGGGCCTATATACCTCCATGGGAGATGTACCATGACACCACCAAGCTGGCCCAATGCGGGTTGGTGTGTGAAAACGGTTGCCGCAACAACCAATACCAACGGCAACGTGCACGGAGCAGCTTGTGATAACAAATATTGGTTGACCCATCCAGGGACCAACCATTGTGAAAATAGGTTTGTTCTCGTAACGAAACGAGAGCGTTAAAACCACTACGCCAACGAGCTCCTTACAGGATATGTTCCTAGGATATATTTTATATTTATATTTGAAGAAAATTCAAGCAAAAATTTGGTTTTACATAAATTACACAGATTGTTAATTTTATAAAAGTGTAAAAAAACATTATAAACAATTCAACACTGTTGTCTTGTCAGGTCTACTTTAAATGATCATGGTAATAAAGAATGTGTTTCTAGAATTCAGTTATGAAATTGTCTATGGTTTCTAATAAGCTTTCTATTTTATATTTTACGATTCCAAATTTTTGCTGTCCCTTACCAGTACGGTATGAGAAAATTTTGTATACTGAATTTGTAGAATAAATGTGAATCAGTGTGTGAAAATGTGCCATTATCATAAACTTTGTAACTATATTTATGAGGGAATAACTTTCTATGTCATTGATAGTTTTTATAAAAATTTGTTTGTCAGGTTTGCTTCGAAAGTGATCCAGAAGCAGCTTTGATAACATTCTCAAACCCGACCGAAGCAAATGTTGCTTACAAGAGCACCGAAGCTGTCCTGAACAACAGATTCATCAAAGTGTTCTGGCATAACCCAGAGGTGAGTTATCGTCTGCTTCAATTACCCTAGTACTGTAACTGCATCAATTTTTTTGTTATAATTGATTTTTCATCAAAATATATACTATTAGCTTACTATATAATTTCATTGGTAGCCATTTCATACCTAGAGTGTGACGTCACGAGCATAGAACATTTCCTATTGAGCGTGTTTGACTTCTAACATAAAGGAATATCTGAGAAAATTTGGATTGCAAATATTCTTCTTCATATTTCTTTTATATCCCCATATACTATTTATTTGAGAAAATAAATGACGAATACCCTATTGAAAAGTTATATTTTATCATTCACCAGAATAAACAAGAGAACATGCCCCCAACACAACAACAACCGAAGCCACCACAACCGGACCGACAGAACAACAGATTGATGTCCCATAACAAAGTCCTCATCAACAGAGACAATATTAAAGCTAGCAGTGACTCCAGACTATTAGAGAAGGTATGTTTATATTCTCAGACCCACACATATAAAAATGCTAAATTGAAGTCGGTTTAATAGAAGTATTCTCAATCCTGCATACAACCTATACAAATGTAATTTAAGTAAACGCGTCGTATATATATTCCACTAAAATTTGTCTAAAACAAAAACAGAATTGATTGTACGATATTTTCTTTTTTCCAAAATGGTCCTTTTTTGTGAATATATTACGTTTTTCTTCATAAGTTATCGAGCTATATGCATAAAAATACTTCTAATAGATGATTAAGATAAGCAGAATTTTAATACTTTATTTATTCAACTAATTATAAACGAAAATGATTTTTGTGACTTGCGTCATTTACTTGTGTGCTATTTTTGCTGAAGCAGGATATTGAACCTTGAAGCTGTACGACAGAGTTCTATTGATAACCGGAGTTTTCGTAGGGAGTTAGCACCGTTAGATAACTTAATTGTATTGTACGAATATTTGCTCACAAGTCATGGATGTTTATCTGTTTATTATGTATACTTCTGATAACCTGATAAGGTAGAAATACGGATAGTAATCTATATAAAACTATAGATTACTATCCATATTTCTACCTTATCTGGTATTTATTATTTATAAATACATAAATTTATACACAATCATGACCGACAACAAATATTTGAACATGAAACTTCGTGACCGTAATGATCATTATAACTAATTCTTTAATTTTTATAGCAGGCAAAAGAGACAAGCAACGGTCAGCCAGAACCCAAAAAGGAAGTCCCCAAACCCGTCGATAAGAGTAAACAAGTGATGGACATGAGCAAACGTGCTCAAGCATTGCTCGAGACTCAGCTACAGCAACAGACGTTACTTATAGAGAAGTTTGAGTCGGGTGAGTCAAATATATGTATTTTTATGTTGAGTTGATCTCAAACGTGAAAAACAAACAGTCTTTATGTGTCAGATACAGGTCCCTATGTGTCCTTAGAAAGCAGATTTTAAAGTATTAAAAGAATTTCTATGCTATATATAGGATGTTTATGTATTATCTACTAGATAATCAAATCAAAATCTCTTTATTTTTAAATATGGATATTTACAATTTTTGGTGGTAAATCTTTAACGAAGTTTACCCGCATTCTACCTCATGGCGTCCAAATTAAACACTAAAATAATATTTTTATATTACTAATTGGTTCTCAGATTTCATAAATTAATCAACACATTCTGTAATATCCAATAACACAATAATTTGAATCTTGACAAAATTTCATTATTTATCATCAACAATATAAAACATTTAAACATAACTTGAAAGATTAAAAAAGAACTTAGTTAAATTTATTAGTAATAATTATTATTAAAAGCGCTTTTTTATAATAATTATTACCAATCAATTGAACTAAGTTAAGTAATTTATTGCTAGCATTAAATCTAATGACATTAATTGATTAACATAGATCAAGTCTGGATTTAAATGAAATTATAATAACATAATTTCTCATTATGACAGGGAGTGTTTTATTGATTTTTGACAAACAAGATACTTTTGCCTATAAGAGACGTACACTTTTCACCAGTATGTAGAACTGGTGCTCTGTTTCATCATCATTATTGTTAACAGCTTATATACGCATATCTCCCGGATCTTCCTTAATGGTAGAAATACATGAGGAATTTACGCCATCACACCACCACTCTGGCCCAATGCGGTTGATGGGTGAAAGTTTCTCTAAATAATCTTATTATATTGATATTTAAATGTCATCCAACAACAGACTAGCGATAAAAGAATACACTTTTTTGACTTTATATATTTTTAAAGGTAAAGTAACCGGACCACAGAAAGCAGTACTACTCGAAGCGATAAACTCTGCACAAGAGGGCATAGAGAAACTAAGGAAAGAGCTGTTAGCGTACAATGGAACATTGAAACAGATGCAGGTAAGCATAGACTAAGGCACACTATACCATAACTAAAACAACTAAATGTCAAAATACTTTTGGACAAATTTCAAAGCTTACTGATAAAATTCAAGCATATGCGGAAATAAATTAAGTTTAACTTTTGGATTAATATTTTAAAAAGCTATATTTAGGAACGTTATTCTGATCGCTTTGATCTGTTTAGCACTTCGTATAATGTGATCAGAACTGACCCTCAAAAATATTAAATATTTTTTATGTTATTTAGAATTGGAAAAAAGGCGATAAATATTTTTGCCTATGCTTTCATTACTTTTCAATAGGTACTTTATAGAAAAAGTTACAAAAAATGCTTTAATTGAATAAGATTTTATTACTTTAATATGATATTCCCCCTTTTTAATTCTAAAAGCAAATTTTTCATTTAAATGTCACATTGACAAGTGACATTAAACACGTCCATTCTGACGCAGGACGAGGCGGTAGCGAAGTCGATGTCGCGACTGCAATTACAGGTATAAACGTGGAGATGCGTGTACGCATGTTTTGTGACGTTTTGACGATAGACTGCGTATGTTTAATGTATGTAAGCATTGTGTCATTGTGGTTAACACCGGTCAATCATAAGCACTTGATAATATATAGATTCTTCATTTTTTCACACCAAACCATTATTTGGGCAAGAATCAGCTTACCATGAGGAGATACAGTTATTTAATTGATTACTCTATATTGCACTTAGACAGTAAATACATTTGACGTGTGACTGTAGAACCCTTGTATTTCTTGGGCCCGATATGCAGCCGGGAATCTCAAAACAATTTAAATCTAATTGGGTCTGCATTGACTTGACACGTTAAGAGATCTCGTCAGTGAATTTTCATCGTCATCAATAACCTATATACGTCTCCTTATGGCCACAAGCTTTCCTAAATGGGAGAAATGCTTAAAGAGTATGGGCCATGTCACTAACACGCCGGCCCAATGCCCGATGATGTTCGAAGGTTGCCAGCTAGCTCCTCAACGAGGTTGTTGCTATCGGTATCGTAGTTATAAAATAAAGAGGATTGATTTGATTGTAACCAAGATTGTTTTGTCGAAAGCGGAAGCCACTTAAAGCCTATCCTTAAATGATAAGGTTCTAAAGCCAGGTAATTTTTAATTGTAAGTCATTTTTTATAGAACTTCTTTGTTATATAGCTAACCCTTTTAATTTGATACCATGTAAGTGCACAAATAATAAGTCGTACCGTAATTAGAGTGACGTCACTTTGCGCACTACGCATTGTCATCCAAACTAAAAACTAAAACGGGTAAATTTGGTATGTATTCTATATTTTATTTCGATATTGGTATCGGTATAGTTTTAAAAATCATATATTTAATCCAAAATTCATGATCTTTTTGGTGACCTTTGTGTGTTCCGTTTTAGTTCATTCCTTTCTTAGATCAGTTTATTTTTATTTTTTACACAAACCAAGGGGATGCGTTACACCGGTTTCTCGAAGCTATAATTAGGGATAAAATAAATATTTCAGTGGCGGCTGTATAGGATTTAGTTGCCTTTGCCTTCCCTTTAATACATAAAAATTTAACAAAAAATCAACCAAACTAAACATGTTTACAGAATTTTAGCTCATTCGGTTGAGGATAACTGTTTTAAAATTCATTCGCAAGATTTGTTAAAAATTGTGAAAATATAGTTTGGCAAAAAAAATCTAAAACCAAAATCTTAATATATGAGAGATAACCGTATTTTTCCTTACTTTCTCGAGATCTATGCATAAAAATACGTCTAATAAATAATACAGACAAGTAATTCGCATAGCAGTATAATTCGTATATATATATATATATATATATATATATATATATATATATATATATATATATATATATATAATATAAGCAGTATTTTAATGTTATTGAATAACAATACAAATAGTTTAAAATTATAACAGTTTTGTACTTACGTCAATTACATGTCTACTATATTGTGTTGACGGTACACACGATATTGAACCTTGAAACTGTCACAATAGAATTCTGTATGTTGCCTTTTTTGTGTGAGCTACCCACGATAGTAAGCTATGTATTTTGGGTACCGCCTCCTAAAACCACACTTCATTAAGTATAAAAATTCATACAATTTTCATTTTATTTTAGTTTTGTTTGATTTTTCATGTATATCCAGCTGTGCATGGCTTTTGTGATTTTTGGTAGATCTAGTTATCACCTCACTCATTGTTATTGGGCCTGATTCTGAATTATATCCACTTACACTCGGAACACCCAGATTCCTCAACCACAGAGGAACTGGCTATCTTACCTCAAACCGCCGGAACATAACAATGCTGTTAATTATTGTAATGGCGGCAGACTCATAAGTAGCATAGTGGTCTGGGGCCGGCCTATTTAATTTCTTCGGTAGAAAACAGCTCCCCCCCGTGAAGGGTACTGAAGTTATCACGGAGTGTTCGTGAATATTCCCAGTGCCACTTTTATCATGTACTGGGCGAGCCCCACATACACCCGCCGGTTGGCCAGTGGCGGGTAGATCCATAAACGGATGACTCCTCGAGAAATGATTTAATGGCGGTGTCGATTCGGTGTTGTATAGTTTTACTCCAAACTGTTGTTGATTCAAACTGTCTCAATTTAAATTCAATTTAAAAATTTCGTTACCACGTAACCACTTTGACACATGATATAGAGATATCTTGCTTACTATAATTGTTTTATTTCACGCATGCGTATATCGTGTCGCACGTTCTGGTTCTTTCTATCGCCATGTAATATGTTTGCGCCTCATTCGCTCACGATTCATATAACTTGTGTATGAAATTTAGACTTACATCTGTATTATAGTTTCAATTGTATCATTTGTAGTGATTCTGTTGTCATTTTCCGAATCTTAATTTAAGTTACCTACCTCCTTTTCATTACAATTCATAAAGAAAAAGATAGGAAGCTTTAAACAATAAAAAATGATCTCGATCCTCCATTCGTCATACGTCATTCGTCATCTTCTGTCCGTCCTTTTCTTATGGTATTATAATGAAGAGTGCAATGGAACTTGAATTTAATTTAGTGGGTACTCATCAGAACTCGTGGCATTATTGTATATAAATATTTAAATTTCACATTATTATATTCATACATAATGTCACATTATTTACCATTAATTATTCATTCGTAGTTTTATTCTAAGTATGTATAAAAATCATTTTGGGATCATCATTTGTCTTTAAGTTAAACCAGTCCAAAAACGTAGAATTCAAAGATAACTAATTAGTTATCGTCCGAATACTTCAAATATATCTGGTGTAAACTTGTAAATAAAGGTCATAATCGCATACTCAAGACCTCATGCATATTTCACAATTGTGTAGTAAACTAACTGCTCACAATCTGTATTACAAATGTAAATAAGATCTGTTAAATATTTCCATATAAATATTGTAGCTGAATACTGGTAAAGAATTGTAGAAGTTTTCATAAGAAGTTTTAAAGAGATACTTTGCCGCCTTCCTTTTTCAGCCTTGAAACTGTTCGCTGTGTTTCAGTGTGAAAGTAAAGGTAGCTAATTACAGATCATTGACATCTCCAAGAATGTCAAGGCACCATCAGTGTTAAGCATTTCCTTGATATTGCTAGTGTCTATACGCGAAGGGAACAGTTTTTTGACTGCCGATATATCAACTTAAACAGTAGTGTATTCAGTTGCATTTTTATTTATGGTATGTGTTAACTAGATTAATACCTCCACGATCAATCACGCGACCAGTGACGCGACTTACTAAATGGTGCGCTAATTACTATTGAAACAAAAAGAAAGAAAATATTTTATTAACACACTCCACGCACACGAAACGGCTCCCGTGTTCACCCTATAATGAAGGGTTTACTAACTTACAAAATATAGGTAGCGCTGTTGGAAATTTTCATAGATTATAATTTGATGTTTATGAATACACAGGGAGTCACAGTCGGCACTTCGATGTTGTGAAATAGTTAATGTTTTATTGGAAAAAATATTTAATTAACAGTGCAAATATGGGCATTTTTATTGGGCTTTGAATGTGTTTATTGCTAAACATCATAAATGTACATATTATTCACTTTTACAAACTAAGTTAATAACTACGCAATGATAAACCATCTACTTAGCATAATGCCGAGACTCCGAGGAGTCATGACGCTGGTATGTCGCGTGGATACCTCGCACAGTAACCAGTAATTGATGACCTATCTCTTAAACCATCATCAGCAGCCTTCATACGTCCCACTTGTGATATTTCATTTTTACAAGATCAATGACCATTTGAACAACGTGCTCGATCGTGGTCGTACACATCAGTGAATTCAGTGAGTTTTCAATTGTTTATACGATCACTAATACGTAAGCAGAGGAGCGTTTTTGCAATGCTTCATGTGGGGTCGCTTGTAACGTTTGTTGAAAGATTGTTTTAAAATTAATTCATTGTTAATTGTCAACAATGATTGTGTTAACTCGATATGTTTATTTGGTGATTTGTGTGACGCTTTCTAAATTGGCTATTGAAAACTTAATTACACGAATAATCATACGGATGGTTCCAATTTTCCATCTACAAACCGCGATAGGTCACAGTTTTATGTTTAAGTAAGTTAATAAAGAGCTTACTTCTACCCGAGGGTATAACATATTTAAACCGGGCGTTTAAGTTTTAGAATTCAAGGCAATTCACCAGAACGCCCTCGGAATGGAACGACACCAAGGTTTTTGTCTACTTACTGGGCCTTTAATACTTAATGTGCTGTTCTTGCGTCGATCTTATCGTAATCTTTTATCGATGACAGATAGCTGATGGTCTATTCCGAAAAATTTCGTTCTTTTCTTGTTGTATTTTGCATTTCTGAGTAGGCCCTTTGGTGCGGAAGCTCTGTTAACAATCGAATGATGGATTCTCTGTTCGTCACTTGTTATCGGCACTCGTCAAAGTTAGACGGAATGTGACTTTAGTTCATTAAATACTTGATCGTTTATGGAGTTTATTGGAGTTGAATCTCATTGAATATTTCAAGGTGGGGGACGGAAGATCTCGGCAAATGTTTTTTTTTTTATATAAAGCTCAACAAATGACTCGACGCCACCTCATGATAAGGAGTAGATGAGTCCATATGTGAAGATAGCTATCGAAGCATGCGACATACTGCCCTAGCCACCCTCACCTTGCCGACCCTAAAACTTAACTTGCTTTTTTACTCCTCTTTTAAAGGAACCCATATTGTAAGAAGAAATACGTGTGCTGGTAAGGAATTCCACGCTCTAGCTGTGCGACAGGAGGAGGAAGGAGACACAAAATGTATAAAGAAAACTGGGTTATGAAAAAATAAATTAAGCGTTAAAATAAGGCTTAATTGCGTTGTTCTTTTTAGAAACGTCAAACGTCATCTAGGATATTCTGTCCTGTTCTGATCCGATCGTAATGAAAGAGTTCCATTGATGTTAAATTTAGTTTTGCACTGTGAATAACAGTATCGGAGCCAATGCTGCTCATGTGTAAATTTATTCAATTCTATATAGTATTATTGTTATTCGAAATAAATTTAATTACAATAAAAGTGTTATTTATAGACAATATTGAGACATCTGGTAATAAATTGGTACTACAACATATTGCAAAATATTGCAGTAATTACGTAGCCTTCATGAGATCGGTGAGGGTAAAGCATTCAATCGTGTTCTTTCTAAGACCGAGGGCCCGATAGACTAAATTAAGACAAAAATGCCTGTCGATTAGAAAGCCATTACGAGACGCGTCGCTCCTATTGCTTAAATAATACTTCGCTATGATTCTAGTAACTTTACCACCTATTGGTTCGCTAAGCGATTAATAGTTATTAAATTTAAAAAATGTCCAGTTTTGACCATTTTGCAAATTGTACATTTTTCGAACGCTGGACATTTTGTGAATTGGACATTCAGCGCCTGCACCGGCTAATGTCAATAGTAAGTCCCCACAGGAGTTTCATCGCTCCTGACCAACAAATATCAACAGTTCTAATGCCTTTTGGAATTCGCACGTATTTTTCATGGTGTAAGGATGTTCTGGTCTGTATCTACTGATAGTCAATGTCTTGTTTGTTCACAGGCAAATTCTAAAAGGTCGAAAACGCGGGAAGAAGTTGAGAAACAAATACTCGACGCTGATTTGGATATGATGACGAAGCAACAGGTATATTTGACATATTAATTTGTTTAACAATAATAACGTACTCACAGTATAGTGATAGGAGAAAGTAAATTGAGAAAATACAAAGTTACAGTTAATCGAAACAAATGGATGGCCAAGTAACGGGAATAACTAGGTCGATTATAATTTCCGCCCTTAATAGCACTATTAGACATTACTCTGTGTCTAATATATTTTATTAAATTGTGTATGTACATAAATTGTTACATAAATAAATAAATTAGTAATAAAAGACTGGAATAATTGATATAAAATATACCATCTTCTTCAATTGACGGCTCACATTACGAACATTTATAAGCTTATCTATATTAATGTCTGGGACTAGTGGTAGGAATTGAAGAATTAGTATAGAGGTATATTATATACTCTTGTAGCGGCCCGCTCCGGCTCCGGGTCCATGAAGTAGATGAGTTTTTAGCGAACAGACAGGCAGAGAGACGCTGCGGAGGACTTTTTATTTATTTATTTTATTAAACATTGTTTCAACAGCATTTTTATACATACATATTATAATGGAATTACTCAGACCCAGATAAGCCAATTAAAGAAACACATTACATTTTTTAAAAAGGTATCAGGAAGTCAAAAAGTTAGCTGCTCAAAATCAATACATATTTAAATAAATTATAACCAACAATTAAATAATTGACAATCAGGAACATAACTGAAAAGAGAAAGAGAAAAAAAAACAATAAAACAAAACAAAAGTCAGTGATCGCATGTGAGTGGTGTCTTTAATGTGTGGGTGTATGGGTGTATGTGTATATGTAGTGATTACAACATTTATGACTGACAGTTTCTAATAAGATATTATTAGATAGGCGATTTGACAGTTCCAGCTGTCCTACATATGGCAGAGAAAATAAAAAAGCGTACACGAGTGTGCACCTGATAAAAGAAACAAAAGGATATGATGGATATATCCTTTAAGCTGCTATTGATCGCGTAAATTTTAAATTAATAATAGAACTTATTTCTATAGGAAGGGCAGGACGTCACTGATCTCAAGAAGAAGATCGAAGAGATGAGAAGACAGAGGGATTTGCAGTTCCCCCCACATCCCGCAATGCGGAGACCGCATTCGAGGTAATATTTTTGTTGGTTCTACAAATACATATAGATGGATATATAAATTATACATTAAACAAGATACAGTTAATACTAACACAATATGATAAAAAGATGGTCTAATCGCTACGAGTGTGATTTTTATATATTTTTTGTTGCTATTTTACACATTTACTAACTTGTGAATCTAACATACACACTCACGTGTTTTCAGCGTAGAACAATCTATTAGCAAAATTTATCTTTCCAAAGTGTCATATTTATCAGAATATCTGTTCTCATATTGTTATATTCACAAAGGACTTTTACAATCCTCCGTGTTATTAATAGTACACGCTCATTTGTATGACATTTTGTTTTACAAATACATTTTTCTAATATTTTCATTTCACTTTTCAAGCTATCGTATCGTGAAGAAAAAACTTAGGTAAGAATTTTTACAAGTAACCTGTGCATGTTTTGTAGCGGCAAGCAACAGTAGCAGTCTCCGTATAAACAACCACTATAGGAAATGCATGCGAAATGCAATGATTACACTATGCATTCAAAATTAGAATAAAATTTTCACTAAATTTTGCTGTCATAGTCTAGAAAAAACTTCACTTTATTGACTTTGGGTATATTTAAAAAAAACGATACTAAAATTATTAAATTTAGACTGAGAAATAATATAATTTCTTATTTAAAATTCAAGTATTAGTAATTGTAAAATATACGCCATGTGACATTCGGTGCGGTGGTAGGGTTAATTGGGAATATGAATATAGTGTTAGTTTTAATTTTAAAATAATTTATTTAATACATTATTAAACTATAACTGGGACAATTTGCAAATACCCGGTTAATACCCACTTAAAGTTATCACTATTTAATTACGTTTATTTATTTTTCTGATGATATTTTTTTGATATTTTTCATTCCCTGTTATGACGATTTAAAAGAACTTAGTAAATGGGTCTATTTAAATAAAGATATTTTGACTTTGACTTTGATTCAAAATTAACTTTACTGTACTGTACTTTACAGTTCAAGTACAAGTAAGCAACCTCATTCTTATTCTTATTCTGAACGCATAGTGTGATTTATAATGGTTCGATTGTGAATTTATATTTTGATAAATATAATTGAAAATATTGAATTGGAACGTGCGATACGAACATTTCTACGAGTCTTCTGACGTTTATCCAAACAATGGATATGCTAATAATTTAGTTAATGCTTGCAATATTATATCTATTTAATTATAATGGTTTATGTTTATCCACAAAGAAACGGATGTACAATAACAGAGTTCAACAGATGTAATCAATTTAATACTATATAGATTGTATTAATGGGAATGCCAATAGGAAATACCTAGATACGTAAAGATTTAGAGTCCTACAACAACATTTATATGACAATGATCAGAAATTAGAAGTGTTTTTGTAAACTTTCGTAGGCATCTTCGGTCAGTGACAGTTGTTCCTATCGCGCTCAATAGTTCGATTGTTGGTACACAGTGCAACAGCAATAGATTTTATGAATACCTATTTTACAATTCTTTTGAATTTGTGGACTGTAGATCCATAGGTCGCCGGTTCATATCCGGCTCGAAGGACCATATGTTGTGGTACTTCTTGGCACGGTCTCACAACTTGATAAATCTTGATAAATGAGAAAACCTGGTCTTATTGTCTTGATAACACACAACTTGTTAGTATGATGAATTTAAAGCGAATGAAATGTAAAATAATAATTAGTTAATAAAATAATACAATATAGGTATAATGTAGCTGACGCGGTAAAATAACTTTACGAACGTCGGTCGACTTTACGAACGTTAGTCAGCAACAGTTAGTGACAGTCGTAGTTTATGGTACTGGTCTTTCATAGCATCTGTGGCGCAGCGTACATTCGTCCCAAAATAATTAACAAAACCAAGTTTTTTTAATTCATTTTCTTTCTAAATTAACTCAAGTGGCGCCATCTATATCCTGCGTTGCCAACCCAACTAAATGTTTTCATAATTGAAAAAGTTAAATCCATCTCTATTCCACAGGGGAGGTCGCTTCAGCACCATCAATCGATTTTCTCGCGGTGGGGCACAGAAAGTGTTCAGCGTGAACCAGTCAGTGGACCACAGACCTCGGGCGCTCCTTATATCGGGCTTTGAGAGTGACGAACTTGATGCTTTGGTTCAGCATTTCTCTGTGAGTAAGCTAATGGTTACAGATAGTTAGAAAAACTGCTACGACAATAATGTTCTTTCAATGTTATAAAATATATAAACATGCTTCAATATTTATTATGAAATATAACATGTATTTTAAGCTGGATAATATTTATGTGTATTTAACAGCAATACGGTGAAGTAACCAACAAGGAAGTGAACTTAGCTGTTCCCGAACTAGTGCTGCAGTATCGGCTGCGCGCCCACGCCGAGCTGGCCGCTGCCAAGGGACGCCACTACAGCGACCGCACGCTCTCCGTGAGTACACTCACTGACTCACTGCCCTACTCAATGACTCACTGACCCACTCCCTGATACAAACACTCACTCACTGACCCTTCCTCATACATCCTCACACATACTCACACTCCCTCGCTATTAATAATTTTAAAAAAGACAAAAAACTTAAATCATTTTTAATTGACACGTTGCCAAGTTAATAAAGTACCTTAGCAGTTTAGCGAGAAATAACTAACTAGTATTAAATTTATATGCTTATATAACGATTGAATGAATTAAAAATAATGATAATTATATGATTCCGGACAAGAAAGTTATGAAAATTCGATTTGCTTACACAGTTAATGTTTGTGTTTAGATCACGTGGGTAGCGAACAACAAGCCTTTGGTAGGGCCGAGTGCCGCTACAGAACAGCGGCCCGTAACCCACCACAACGGGGAATCGACCGAGGAGAACAAGGAGGCAGAGGTATGCTTATTTAACATTCCGATTACCCTTCGCTACAGGTATCCTAACGGGCATCCCGGAGTTCTTTACCGGTCGAGGTAGATGTTTGTGTGATAAAAACAAGTATTTGTGCTCGGTTCTTGGTTGTGATATCATCATCATAAACACAGTTTATATATGTCTCAGAGCTCAGGTCTTCTCGAATGGAAGAAACATGAGCAGTTTGGGCCAATTGCGTGTTAGTGGGTTAGATTGTTGATTTAATAATGTAAATATATTTCATATACTAATACTTAATAAATAAAAAAAATTCAAATTATTGGTGAATATACTAATAACCTTTATTTCCCCATTAGCCACCTCAAGATTTAACGGAAGACTCGCTTCTCCGTTTCGATGAGGAAGAAGAGGAAGAAGCCGAGGAAGACCGCTCCTGGAGACGTTGACGTCGCGCCCGCCTCGCTCACGGCCGCCACAGCCGCGGATAGTCATAGACATGCATCACTTATATGTTTGTAGCGATCTTTCTAAGTGTTCCAATTATAAAGCTATTTCGAAGCTAAGGTAGGTAAGGTTTACAAAATTAACTTATTGTTTATTTAATTGTGACTTGTTTTTCTAGTATATAGGACGCAATAAGCGGCAAGGTAAAAGTTATTAATAATTACTTATGATAATTCTGGAAATCTAATGACTCCATAATTTCTATTTCTGAACACAGTAGTCCCACCACACTCGAGTCTCCGATGGTCAGTTTCCGTTCAAAATTTCCAGTAAAATTTGAAGATTAGATATGTTATATTGTCTCTTTCATGTTTTACTAATTTAGATGGATATGAAATTAGTAATTCATAATAATAAGAACTTTTTTTCATTATAATAGAGTTAATGTCAAATTATTTACTAATAAAATAATTTAAACGATATAGTTTCAAAATAATTAGATTTGTTGTCTCTCTCTTCGTAAAGTCCAACGTGTGAGACGCCCATTCAGCTCAATCGAAGATGTCGGTCGCCACAATCAACGTTTTATCGATCAGTTGACTTGAAAATCTATCAACATGTAGTCATTTTAAGGCAACTCACTATTTGGAAATTGAAGAACTATTTATTGGAAAAACAAGTTATATAAGGCTCTTATTTATTAGCCGTCGAATGTGCTGGATATAAATTGGTTTATGTGCTACTTATTTATTTTAAATCAAGTGAAAATTGCTATAGTTTTTGAGTAATTACCTATGGTACCAGGTGTTATCATAGATTCAAAATGGTCGAAGGCTTTAGGTACCCTGTTATTTATGTTTCAAATCCGTGTCAAACACAATATTGTGTAGTGGTTGTCATTCTTTACAATTAAATTTAAATTATCTGCATTCATTTCATTTCATAAAAGAGCATTGAATAAGAGAAATCTCAAATTAATAATTTACTCGACTTAAAGACGTTTGACCTATTTTAGTAGACATGCTATTAGTTGCGCTAACAAGGCTAAACAGTTTCGAAATAGCCATAATGATATGTCAAAAGACGTCACGTCATTTGTTCATCTTGCTTCTAATTTGTAAAGAAAGAGAAACTGAAATAAATTTAGTTTTAATGCTTTCAAAACAAGACCATTAAAAGCTGTAGCAATATTCTTTTAAATTGTGCAGAAGTAATGATAATACACATGTTTCTTTTCTGCTGGTGACCTTGGATTCACAAGGTTATAAACGATGTTATGATAATATATAGAAAGACGTTTCGAATGTGAACACTTAGAAACATCCCTAGAAACAAATAAATGTGGTTGAATATAGTATACAACAATATATCGATCTAGAATAAATTTAAATTTAATTTAGACCAAATCTTAGTAGAATAGGGTTTTTACTATCGATCGATACTTGTATATTTAACCGATTTATATTACTAATGTAATATTAAATCATCGGAGTTAGGCAATAGTATCTTATAAAAACTCTCAGGTTAACATTCGATTATATATATTCAAAACGCAGCAAACTTTTTTATAGACGGTTAAGTAATAAATATTAATGTGTTTTCTCGATTTCATGCGATATTCTACCTTTAGATGCAATTTTAAAGTGTATAATCAAAACTAATCTGATGTCTGTAATTGAAACGCAATGAAAATCAAAAGTCGTTTGTTCAATAGGTCACAATAGGTTGGATTTTAAATTTTATCACCAGAGTACAGAGTCGATTTCTGATCAACTTTTACAGATCGAAACTAGATCTAAATCTAAGGGAATCCCATTGAGTTTTTCGCATGTATTCTCCTATCCTCGATAGTATATCCCCCTTATATTGTGTATGGTTAAAATATACAATTGTGTCTTAACAATCAGGCCTATTAATGTTAAAAATTATAATGACGTCTCATTTTAATAATCTCCATCAATATAAAAGTCGTTACAGTGGGCTTAATATATTGATTATATATTCAAAGAGGTGTAACGTTATATTATTAATAATTAATAATTATTATTAAATAGTTGTTAAGGGAAGTTGTGCGGTCAACTGTACCTTATAAGAGATAATGTAAATCACACTAATTATTAATATATAAAAGCGCAATTCAAAATGAATTAGAAGTAAGCAACTAACTAGTGATGATACACGGAATATAGTTTAGGTTCCAAATTTATATTTATTCTAGATCGTATTTTATTAAGAGACGATGCTGTTGTTCAAATTTGTTATATTATTTGAAGAATATATACTTCTACATAGATGTAGGTAGTTATAAGTCCCGGGCGCCACTGTGATGCGATTAAATGACAAATAACATGGGACAGACTTTTTGGAAAATACGTTTCGAAACTTTATTCACATATTTTTTATGATTTTGATTATAATCTTCGTAAAATTTAATTTTAAAGTTGTTCTTTTATAAAGATTAAATTTGTGTATTCAAAAGTACATTCATGTGTAAGAACAGACAACAAATCAGTTGATTAGGACAAATACAATCATTATACTGAAGCGCATCACTGTGGCGGCCGGTTTACAGGTAACACTGCTTATGAGTACGACTTCAAAGAGCAATAAAACTATAATTCTTATGCGTAATAAACTGCTAGATATATAGATTAAGACATTTTTGCGCGTCATGGCGTCGCGATGTGTGATTTGTCGCAGGAAAATGATGCATAGTACAAACTTGCTGACACCAATATTAATGTTAGATGTCGATTCGTTATTTAGAATGGTGACGCCGCATAGATGCGACACGTTTTTGTCTTTAATAATCATTTACTTACGCTTGTACGGAGTGAATGTTTGCATTTTCTCATCTTATGGATTTATTATGAAACGATTTAGTTCGTCAACTCCAGATGATCTGATTATTATTACCAAATATTTTGGTAAGTGTTAGAGGTCTTGAAATAAATATATCTCTGTCACACTCGTAAGATCTGCTTCATCAGAAAAGTATCAAGATTACAGTCAATTTGAAGATAATACATTTTGACTATAATGCCTTGAGTTCTAGCATTTTGAAACACCAAAATAATTGTTTAATTTTGAGCAACATGCAGTTGCAGTTTTGTTCATAAGTTGCTATGGCAGTTTATGATACCAGTATCAGTTTAAGGACTCCATTCGATTTCCGAAATCCTGTGGTTTTGAAGTCTTTATTTTTCTTTCCTTTCTCGTATACAAGATCATTAATGTTTACTTTTTATATGCACCATAAATTGGTTTTTCGATATTTACACAAACATCACGTAATTGTTCGTCTCAAACAAAAGGGGAAAGCAATATTTACCGTTCGCTAGTAATGTATATATAAAGATTAAATATTTTGTAAATATTTTCGTCAATCAGTCATTTTGTTGGTTTTTAGAATTAATTAGATATAGTTTATGAAATTGCCGTGTTGTGGGTAGATATCGCCATAGGATTGTTAATGTGGACTAAACGGAAATATACGCTGTCGCTATTATTGGACCAAGTCATTGTTGTTGTATTGTCTCAAATAAGTATCCGTAGAAGACTGCCGTAGAGTTTATCCTAAATTATACAACAATGTTCCATGTTTTTATATCACTACGCTATATTTGTTAAATATTGCTCATGTAGCCGAATATAAAACCCAAAATTGACAAATATGTCATGTTGCACAGAATATAATGAGTCGTTTAGTCGCAAGTTTGTGGCGGTTGTATCTACGACATCGAGTCTTATTTCAGAATAAGGGAATTTGTTAGTAATCTAGTAAAATTGGTACTGCTGTTCTTGGTACTTGCAGTTAATACTATAATTTATATTTGATAACAATACGCGATACTATTACTGATACATGGCCTTATTATGAAATAAGCCGTATTTATAGAGTAACAATTCAAAATAGACTTAAGTTTTGTTGTTTTTTAGACGATAGAGGCTTATGTTATATATTTTTGTGGCTAAATTGTTTTGTTGGAAATTCATGTGTTTTTACGATAACTTGAGAAATACTAATTAATTTATTATGACAAGTTTTCAAATGACTCATAAAAAAGAAACCAATATTGTATAATTTTTCTTATATCTACATTTTTCTAACAATACATTTTATTATATTAAAATCTTTATCTTTTAACTGTCTTCTACTGTTCGCTCTAATAAAATAACAATTGCTATGTTATTGAAATCTTCTTAATTTTATCTTTCATAAAATAATGCATTTAGTGAATATTTCTTAAGTTATACCTAAAAGATGATATGTTTCACCGAAACAATTTAGTTATCTTTCGTTAAAAGAGTTAGGTTTTATGTCCTTGTTATAGGCAATTCTAATATTAATAATTACATGACTTGCTGACTCATTTTTTCATTATTGAATAAGAGAGAGAAGGTAAGATTTTTTGTTTACTTTAGAAGGAGAAAGACGATTATAGGTTTTCGTTGAAAAAGTTTGTGGTTTTGAAAATTCATTAAAACAGTTTTCCCAAATAAATATATTAAAATTTGAATAATCAATTAACTAAAATTATAACCCCCGCATCTTATATAATTTTATTGTGTACAATACAACTTTATTATGTAATATTTAATATAAAGTAGCATTGCCTGTGTGGTTATAGCAATCATAATGTTGTATTGACACAAAACTGTTACAAAGGTCCACAGTAACTATTAGAAAATGTCCATGATTTTCGATAGTATCGTGTACTTTATTGGTCTAGTTCTGTTGGCACACTTTAACATTAAATTTAAGTTCAGTACGTTCCGCTCTCTCATTGTGCTATTGGAAAAGGATAGCAAGAACAAGAACTGTCATTTAACCCAAATGAAGACGGTTTAAAAGGAACAAGAGATCGCTTTAGAAGACGCATGTAGGCGTTTCTTAAAACCTGCATTTTAGTATGTTTTTAAGATCCAAAATTGTGTACATATTTCTTTATTCCTGATGTTATGAACTTAAACTAAATTTTAAAGTGTATAATTCAGATTCTGGCTTTTTTATGTGAGCTAAACAACATTATGGTAACACTAACCGTTAGCGATAGTTAAGTGTTTTTTTTTCACATATTATTATTGTAATGATAGAATTTACTATTGAAATTTTGCGTCTCGATACATGGGCGACGTTTAATTGCGTTCAATGCGGTCAGCAAACGGATTATTTTATTTAAAAACGTAACGAACAGTTCCTATATATATATGTATATGTCGGTTTCTGTTGTTTGCTGTGCGCAATCTGTGTGGCTGTAAGTTAGATAATGTCGATATAAATTGATGATTTTAGTCGTATGTCGATATATTGTAAAGTAATATATTTTTGCCACACGGTGAATGTAGTTAAATTCGCCCTATCTGTAAATAAATAAAAATGCTTGTTTTTATGTTTTTCTTTGTACATTATAATTTTAATTGAGTTAGCTTGAATGTTTCTGACTTAGGTGTAAAAGAATCTTGTAAAAGAAATGTTAAAAAGATATCTTCACCGCGCCGGCGAAATGAATAAATGAAAAAAAATATATACGAAGAGATCCGGCAAAAAATATTTTCATAAAGTCAGTGCATATTTTGACGGCGGTTGCAGGGAATGTCAAAGGTTGTAACGCAAGAAAAAATGGGCTTGTGACTTGAATTATGTTTTTGTAAAAAAAAAGATGTTTAAAAAAAGAATGCAACCGCCGAAATAAAAAAAAAAGATATTCAAAGTTTCACAACGATTGTCCAACGGTCTTTGACCGGATGTTTCTTTTTCAGCTAAAGTTTTCACGAGGGAGCTTCGTGTTGTTAGCAGGAGATTTGGCTTCTTGTATCGTTTATTTTTAGACATTTTATTATAATGTTATATATCTCACACTCACACCTATTATGTAGCCCAAAGAAAGCATCATTAAGAGCTTGTGTTATGGAAACTAGGTAACGAAGAAATATAGATAGTTATATTCATATAAATATCAGAAATATACTAAATTAATATTCAAAAATCTATGACCGGTAAACAAATGTTCGTACTCATATCAATAACTGCCTCTATAGATAGATAGATAAAACATTTATTTCCATCTCTACATCACACACAGTCCATCCAGACAGTACATAGATTAAAAGACAAACATTATATCGGGATTAGAACCCGGGAGCTCTGGCTAATTAGACCATTCACACTTGACCAGTTAGGATTTAATTAAAAAGTAACGTCAAAGGTTGGCGTGTTGCGGGACTAGGGGCAGTTCGTCCCATGCTGCACTAGCTATACTAGCATGTAGGCTCCGGCTTCTGCTTATCATCAGGCGGTGTCGAGTCATTTGTTACTTATAAAACAAAACAAGTTTCGGTAAATAAAAACGGCAGGCAAACATTTATACACAATTAAAATCTATAAATTTTATTGAAAAAACATAAATTAATTCATTAAATTTTTTGAGTTGAAATTATTTTAGGTACGATTTTGTCTTATGGCAACATTTCAAGCTACTATTTATTGACGTGTTAAAGTGTTACCACTGTAGTGGCTATTAAGCATACGACCCACCGAATGCAAAGCGGTTACTGTTGCCTAAGGACGCGTGCAACAACAGGGAATTACTTACGCGTGGCCGACCCTGTAAAACTTTTTTCCAACACTTTTTGAAGAACCCCATGCCGTACTCCATAGGGAAACACTCCTCAGGAAGTTCTTGCCACATCTTGACAGTACGCGGGCGAGTTTCTCTTAAACCGTACATTACGCGACCATTTTGGTTCCTACGTTTATGCGCTAAAAGTGACCACTGATCACATTATGTTTAAACTCACAATTAACACACACACTGTTTTTGTTGTTTAAATGAACACAAGCTAACAGTTACAAGTATGGTGATCAAAATTCTTTTCTTTCGAACTAACAATATATAGCTAACAATATATAGTGATTATTTTCTCTTTATTAGGGTTATCAATCAATTACATATTCTTTATTTTATTATAGATAGATAGATAGATAGATAGATACAACATTTATTTCCATCTCTACATCACACACAAACCATCCAGACAGTACATAGATAAAAGAAGAATAAGACAAACATTTTATAATAAGGTATTAAAGACCTTTGTGTGCGCTGCAGAAGTGTAAAAGGGTCGCAACTCAGTGACTAATTTTGTACACATCGGGATGTGAACAAAGCACTGATATTCTGCTACAACCCGAGGGCTTTTTAAAATTAAATTATAGATAGAAGAAAACAATTAAATATTAAACTTGTGTACATTATTATAAGATAACATAAACATATTCGATAAATGGGTAACCAGCACCGAGAACCACAGATTAATATTTACAATTGCTATTCTGATCAAGGTGGTACAGGAATTACGTTGCCAAATATAAAAAGAAATTGTTACTAGAGGGAATGTTATATTATTATAATCATAACATATTTTATAGTATGTAACAAAATAAAATAGATATTACAATATACATGCAGACACATACACAATGATAGACGTATATGAGACTTTATGTCTTGAAGATATAGCCACAAAACCGCAGGCCATAGATTGCGCCTGACCCCCTGATGTTGAACACTACCAGGAAGATTCTACCACCATAAAGTTAAGTAAGTGTGCATTATTTTCCATCCTACAAGGGCTGTGATTGTATCTTCCTCTTTACCGTCCATCTCGTTTTCTAAAATTACGTATTTCTGCAAGTGCTTATAGTTCAAAATCTATTTTCCATTTATCGCCAAAATACAGTCCACTAAAAGATTTATCAATGTAATTGTTAATTGTAATCATAATGTAACAAAGATCTTAGGTAAGAAGTTTATAACAATTATGGGCCTTGTCGGGCACAGCAAACATGAAGATTAGGATTATTAATTATTTATTGTGGGTATTAAATACGAATGAAAAACTAAACTTAATCATTAATAATTTATTCTGTGAACCAGCACTCGCCCTATGATTACAAAGATAGTTGCGAATTACGCAATGAAACCTATTTACTATTCTTTCAGTACAGTTTTTAAACGAAAATAGATTAATAGCTTTTCTGATTCACCGACGATCATTTAACGGATAATTTACTAAAATTACAGCCTTTTAAAAAGACTGGTAAAGGTTTGTCGAGAATTTTTGCGTTGCTTCTTGTGGCTAGCTCACGCATTATAATGGAGATTAAGGAAGAGCCATGTGAATTTGAGATCAAAGGTATGTTTATGTAGAAATTTAGAAAAAAAATCTTTGTGTTTTTTTCTCTTATACTGGCATCAAACAGTAAAATACAATATAGTATATGTAATATAAATTAATTCGATTAACAAACAACAGTGCCGAAATAAGACATATTAAGAATAATAAATTTAATATCTCGAGTTGAAATCTTTTATATACGAAAGATCATCTCCATAGTCAAAGTCAAAACATATTTATTTAAATAGACTCATTTACTAAGTTCTTTTAACGATTTAAAAGAACTTTGTAAATGATTCGTCATAACAGGGTATATGTATGAGAAAAAGAAACAAGTAACTAAAGGTAATAGTGATAACTTTAAGTGGGTATTAACCGGGTATTTACAAATTGTCCTAGTTATAGAATTTAAAGATGTATTAAATAAATTGTTACTTTTAATTTTAAAATTAAAACTAACACTAGTATGCATATTCCCAAATAACTCTACTACCGTTTCGACGAATTAGTAGCTGCAGAGAAGAAACGGCGCAAGAAACTCAGCCTTTAGTATTTATAATGACATTTACAAATTACCTATGTTATTATGTCATCATACTCCACACATCGATTAAACCATTTCAATAGCAACTGCGGTCACAGACACAGATTGAGAGTCTGGATAAGCTAGGGAATATCCGTGTACAGATCACCGGACACACCAATATGCTCACCTCCCGTTTTTGTGTAAGAAATTGCTAATCATTTCTTCTGCTTTCTTCTAGAATACTTCTTCAAGCCGTTCCACGATACCTACAAGAGGATAACCTTCGCTTTGTCCATGGGTCTCATGTTTCCCAACCCGACAACTGAGCGTTTCAGAATTATTTCAATCGGTACTAAATCTTAGCCAAAATATTGTTTAAATGTTGAACTCTTTATAAATTATTAATTTAATATCTTAAATCCAATTTCAACCATATTAATTTATAATTTATAATATTCATATGGTTCTGGATTCTACTGTCAGCATCATGAGCAGGATTACCTTTTTTTTAGTGATAGTAAATATTAACTGTAGACCTGAAAAAAGTTTAATAATAATCATTTTCCAGGTTTAATAGCCAAAACTTCTGGCTAAGTTGAAAGGGGTACCCCCAGTACTGACCACTCGACCAGAATATCTGTAAAATATGAACTAGCTGCCCTTTTATTTAACTCCAATGGTAAGGCAAACAAACTTCGAATAAAGCTTATTGCTATTATCATTGGAGTTTCATAATAAGCTACAAATTTAACTAACTCAGCGCTAACTCAGAAACTCAGGCGCAGCTCTGTTTCTACTTACTACAGGGAAGGCAAAGGGAACTGAATCCTAGAGTCGTCTTATGTAGTTATTTTTGGCTCCAGAATGTAACGTATTCATTTGCCCTATGGAGTTTTTGGCGACTAAGGGTAGGCCCCGCCATTTTGATTAGTAGAGGAGTCCATATGTGAAGACAGTTAGTGCAAAATGTGACATACTACCCTACCTATCATCTTGCCGTACCAAAAAGCGCTTTTTCACGCCTCATTTGAAGGAACCCATGGTGTATAAAGGCAATAGTTGTGCCGGTAAGGAATTCCACGTTCTAGCTGTGCGACAGAGAAAGGAGCCACGAAATCTCTTTGTGCGTAAAGTAGATAGTGGCGACAGTGAAAGAGTGTCTCCGCATCTGTACTCCTGAGTAGGAAAGGAGAGGGAGGGATAAGGTTATAGAACTCTTCAGAACACTCCATGGTACAAGCGATAATAGGCACTAAGCGACACAATTACCGGGTATTCGTTACCTTTGTATCGCCAATAATTCGTATAGCGCGACTGCGCAACCCTACCAGAGCATCGAGGAGGTACTGAGCGGAACCATCCCAAAGGTACGAGCAGTATTCTACACAAGGCCGGACCTATTGTACAACAGACATTACTGGTGAGGCGTGGAATATCTACGCACCTTATTCAGCATTCTGAGTTAACGCGAGGCGGTCTTAATAACGGACTCGATGTAATCCCTGGGGTTTAGATCGCAGCGTAGCTCCATGCCGAGTAAGGTGATGCTGCTCTGTAGCGACATAATGGTGCCCTGAAGAGAAGGAAGGGCAAAAGACTTCGCCATTTCGCGCCAAAAAACCCCGCGGTTTTCTCCTGGGCTCATTTAGGCCATATTGCAAAAAAATTAAATGCATTTACGTTTGTCGACTTGTTGATTCACGTCTGTGGCAGCCCTTCGCTGGGCAACGACTAAATTTAAATAAGCGAGTTAAGATATTCGACTCTGAGACACCGCGCAATGTTCCTCATCTTCACTGTATTAGCTGTTTCTATTTCAGCATGTGTGTTATCCTGTTGCATGCCCCTATACACTATAGTACTCCTAGACATGGGACGCTGCTGGCTTGAAGGGGATATTTTCAATATAATCCGTCATAGTACCGTCGTTGGGCCTTCAATGGCTGCCTTTTTTAAGGTAGATTTTTTTATTTCATTACATTGTATTTTTATAAGGATGCATTAAGACTAGGTGATAGACAAACTAGGTTGCAGGGTCCTGTGTTTCAGTGTGAATTGGGAATGTAAATAGGTATTCCAAATCACTTGAAAGTTTGTTACAGTAAAGCTTGTATGAATACAAATACAATAGTTTTTGTTTTTGTTTAAAATACATATTAGTTTTGATTTTACAGCCATTTAAACTTACGATAAATATCGAGTCCCGTTCACAGTCACGTGACCGCGTGTGACGTCATTGTACAACGCTCAGCAAGTCGCCATCGGTGACAGTAGGTTAGTGGCTAAGGAATTTGTTCAGTATTTTGTTATCATCCCTGCATTACGTTAATAGTGTTAATTAGTATATGGTTTATGGTGTTAATATTTGATTAATAAAATGGATGAAGGATTCGAAAAATAGCAATCGGATAATCTGCCTAAAATAGACGCACTAATGGTGGCCCACTATTTATCAACAAATAGTGATTTCGTTGTCGCAGAAAATAATTTATCTGTTCTGAACTGTTTTATTTAAACAAAATACCCAACAAATGCCATTTTGCAACTCAAATAAGCAGAAGTAACTTTTTAAGCTTTATGTTATAGACAGCATATATATGTTAAAGTTTTATATCTGTAGGTAATAATGTACATATGTGAATATACGTAGGTACATACCTCTTCCTAGTTCCTGTTCTATAATTTACTAAATACATACAATGATTTATTGCAAATGTAGTGGGTTGAACAGATGTACTAAACCTTTTTTAATTTGGTCTGAATTATTAATAAAATATGTAAGGTAGTGTTACTTATTTTCATTTGTAAATTATTTCAGATCGTCAAGATACAGATCATTATTACCGATATTTATAGGATCCTCTATTACTAATTCGTCTTCACAGTAAGCAACAAATATCTCTTCTTTTCTAACGCTAACTGTTGTCTTCGTTTAATAGTTTCTCAAAAAATTTTATTTGATTAAGTTTTTGCGCTGTAGATCTTTCAGGTTTATCTTCCTTTTCTTGATGACATTTGAATTTGAACTATACCTTTTTTAGTTTGCTTTTCCCCCCAACCATCTTATATTTAATTTATATATACCATTCTCAATACAAGGAAATATCTCATAAGCCAGATATTTACTCAAGCAGAGCAGTAGGAAAATTCTAGTATAGATTAAAAGTTGTGTAGAAAACAAAGGATACCGTAAAACGGTTGCATTGTTATTTAAACATTATAATAATATCTATGTTTAAACATAACGGTAAACATAAAAATTCAGACACCAAAGGATTTGCAACTCTGACCTAATTTTATATTTATATGTACTAAGTAAATGCAAACTACAAAAGATTATAATAATCATTATTATGTATCTACATTCAAGATTATCAGTATAGTTACTTACATCAAAATGATCTTCACAACAATAAACTGTGCTTTTATCTCCAAATGGATCTAATCTCTTCATAGCTTTTATTTATTTCTTTCGCATTTGGACGTCTTTTGGAAGGATAAAAAACAATTTGTCAGGGGCATTGGTGGTTGTATTTGTACATTTCGGCACAAGTGCGACGACACCGTGCTGAGAGCGCGAGCGGACTGAGCGAGTGTTGTGAAATGACGTCACACCGTCACACGCATCGAGTACGAGTTCGAATCGCACGTTTACTTCTATAAATCGGAAACTAATTGACGTATCGAAGTAATTCTTTCACTTGTATTTTTATTTTTGACAGAGAATATGGAGAGCTTAAAATCAAAATACGTAACATTCTTAATTAAATGAAATTTAGATCACACATATAGCCGATGCCAGCTTGCAAAATTTATAGAATAGAATAGAATAGAATGTATCTTTATTGTACATCAACCAATTCAAAAAGAGAAATACACAAAAAACTTTTAACTAATTTTGTACAAAGGGCGACCTTATCGCTAAAAGCGATCTCTTCCAAGTAACCTTAGGAAATTTATATCATGAGTAGAGTGGAATATATAAAAGACAAAATATTCGAAAACATCTAGACTAGAAAAATACATATATTACGGTAGTTAATCTAATTCTGAGGCTGATTATTGGTAACTACGAAGCTCTTCAAGTCCCCTATGTACGCTTCAACTGAAACTGAAAGGATCGGCCAAGCATACTGTAGAAGTAGTATAATGTTCGGTAAAGTTGTCAGATTTCACGGAGGGAACATTGTGTTGGTTCAGGGACTTGACTTTTATGGAGTAGGCAACATGGTAGCAATAGGTTCTAATACTCACGATATAAGAACCTACAGCTTACCTTATCATGCAGCAATAATCAAATTAGGCAATAGTCACTATATATTTGTATTTATTGTACGTAAAGACACGCTGTAATAAAACACCAAACAATAGGTATTAATCTGAACACCGGAAACTAATCACTTAATTTTTTTTTCGAGGAGGAATCCATTTACGGACCTACCCGCCACTGGCTAAGCGACGGGCGTGTGTGGGGCTCACTCAGTACCTCTATAGAGCGGCACTGAGAATACCCACTAAAACTCCCCGGTAACTCCAGTGCCCTTAACGGGGGTAACCTGGGTTCTGAGGAGCAATTCTCCAGGTCAATCACTTAATATTGGAAATTGACTGTCAAATTAAAGCCGCATATGCCCTGAAAAGACATACTACTACCTTCCTGTTCACATTGAAACACAGCGGTAATTTGCTTTACACGTGTAATAACAAAGTCGGCGATACAAGACACTTTGGGTGTTAGCTACGAAATCAATAAATAAAATGTACACTTTCAGATGATATTAATGTATTACAAGCGGGTGCAAGTCAAAGAGATCATAGACGAAATGAACAGAGACCACGAGTGCTACAACACGTTACCGAGAGACCAGCAAAAGATAGCTTACACAGCGATTAAAAAATCAATTTTATACACCGAAAGACTATGGACTCCTATAGTCACCACGACAATATTGACGTTTCCTGGAATGGCAGTGGTTTTGACTATATACAGTCAACTATTTGACGAAGAACCCGCGCGATACATGGTCCATGATGTAATTTTACCGTTATCTGAACAAGAAAAAACTTTTATTTCGCCATTTTACGAATGCTTAAATGTTAATATGTTTATTTCTGCATTGGTATCCGTTTTTAATTACGTTTCCTACGATGGATTTTTTGCGTTAGCTGCGAACCATGCTTGTTTGAAAATGATTATGTTGTGCAAGAAATTAGAAGAATCGTTTAAGTTAACAGATAGCGGTGATATGTTTAAAGGGGTTGTTGAATTCGTTGAAGAGCAGAAAAGGCTGTTTCGGTAAGTAAGCTTGGGCTTTTTATTAACCCACTGCAAAAACAGAAGGTACTTGTGGCGCTCTGAACGCATCCTAGATTAAGTTTTTATGTATAATGCCACACTAGTAAAAAACCCTCTGTTTTATACACACACAAATTCGATCTGTCCCTACACGTAACTTTGAGTATAGTTTCAGTGAATTTTTACATTTAACTACTTCATAGATTTCTAATTAAATATATTTTAATAGTTTTTAACTCCTGCGTGACATGTTGGTGACATATTATATTTTTTTTATACCGTCGTTTGTGGCGTTTTACTCAAACACTCTTCTCCGAATATCAATAGAGGGGCCGTAACACAAGATCCCATATACTCAATGGGGCTGGCTAATGACGCTGCGTACTGTTATAGGGGTTTTAGAAAATCACTTTTTTTTTAAAAGACGTTTATTTACAAGTTAAGGGCCAGTGTCCTTGAGCGGATGGAGTCGAACTGCCTTAACTTTAGATAGTATTATGGCCATAGGGCACTATTGATGATGGGGTGCTTATTCACGTATTCAATATATAAGTTATATATATAACAGTACGTTTCTTCTAAATTAACGAACTAAACTAATGAGTTGTTTCTTTTAATATAACAAGCTCTAAAATTGCTCAAGTGACACGTAATCGTCGCAAAAAAAATTTGAATTTACAAATTTACTAATTTTATAAATTTAATTACCATCAAAGAGATATGTAAAACATATGTTAGAAATTAATAGTTGAGCCAACTAAATCTTCTAGGTTATATCCGGCTGATTTTGATGAAAATGATTATCAGTCTATTAGTTTTTGGACTTTGAAATGAATGTACGATAAATCAATGCAAATCGATTTGTTTTTTTTTAATTTTTAACGGAGACCTTGGCCTTAATCTCACTTTATGGTAAGTGAAGACAGAAGCGAACTACATCCAGATTAATCAAACTCAGAGGAAATAATATATTCGTATATTATTAACATATATTGAGTAAACTTATCTCCAACTGTCGGAACACAAAAATGGTGTTAACATTATTGTTATGGCGGCAAACTTAGGTTATATAGTGGTAGCTAACCAGGCAGCCATTAACCAAACCGAGCAAAAAATGTAAGTGCCCACTGAGAATTGAAACCCCAACCTGTTGGTTGATCTGTTGATCTGAAGATCTCTTTTTTGCAGATTTGTGTACCTTATTCAAGATACTTTCAATGTCTGGCTCGGAACTATATTTGCAAGTACAATGATTGAACTCGGTTCCCTTCTTTACCATATATCGGCTGTAAGTATTTTACTGGATTCGCATGGTTTGTACATTTGCTCATGTCAAAGATAGTTGGAAGTTGTACAACTTACTGGATGGTATTTACTCTATGGGCTAAAACACATGAACACTATACGACATCATGTCATTTTACGATACCATATCGTGTCGTGAGACTACGTTAAAATGTAAAATAATACACAATGTATACGTGACCACTATACGACATCACGTCGGGTTACGATGTCGTTTTTCGACACGATATCGTTTTGTGAGAAACTACGACAAAATGTAATATATTTAGTAATTACGTCAAAGTTGTCATTTCGTAAAAAAAACAATGCAATTTAAATAAATAACATTCATGCAACTTTTTTTAAACATGCAATTTATTTTCTCCGTCAAAGTTTTTTGATCAACTGCGCTTGCTCGTTATTCCGTTGATTTCCGTATAACCCTCTTGTTTTCATTACAACATTATAGACACAAGAAAATAACACACAAGGCGACCGTGTTTCTATAAAATCTAATGATGAAATGATAAAGTAATTATAATGATAAATGTATATAAACCATTAAAATGAATTAAGAGGCTGTTCTTACGACATGAAAATTCGTGTGCGCGTTTTTTTCGTTGTATATGATGTTGTAAAAGAAAATTTTCACACAGAAATTATTTACACTGTAATTTTTATTATTGACAAGATTTAATTGGCGTAGTAAGGCAAACCTAGTGAGATTTAAGTTATCTTTAGAAAAGTTCGTTCAATTAGATCTTTGAACGAACTTTTTTAAAGTAACTTAACGTTTATTGAAATCGTCAGTCTGAAAGAAAGTTATAGGTAAAGGTAACATAGTTATAGGACAGAACTATACTTCATGTGAGTTCGTTTAATCGTTTACTCTATTATCCCCATTTCAGGGTTACGGGTTTGATTTTAAATACACTGTGTTCAGTATTACGGCGGTTGTGCACATCTTTTTGCCATGCAACTACGCTGCGAACCTTAAGTCGATGGTAAGAGTTCGTTTTTGTTTGGAATTAACATTTTCCACTGGCTACACAGTAAACTACTCCACGGCTGCAATAGGAAAGCAAATGGATGGTATGTGTCTGAAGGTCTGAATGTCTACACAAAAACATTTGTTTTTATACACAACCTGTCTCCTGTTGTACCCAAATGTTTCTGGTTAAATCAAAACATTAAAAACATTAAAATTATAAACGTGAATGTAAAACATTCAATTAAATTGACATTACTTGACATATACGATAAAACCCTACCCCTTTCCACCCGCTCAGTAAATGTTTTCTCTCTACCGCGGAAAACAAAAACATTGTGTATGCACACAAACACATGCAGAAGATGCGGCTTATCGAAACGATATTCTTTGAAGAGGCATAATCTCTTTTGTATACATTTTCGACCAGTGTTATGAATATTTCCAATATAACTATAGAATATCCATAGATTTAAATACTAGAGAAGAGAGTAAGAAGTAGGTTCCTACATCTGTCATCCATAGGTCGTTCGTCCAAATCCAGCTTATGACCATTATGTAAGAGGGAATGTTGTGGCAGGGTGTAAGTCTTGACAACAAGGATAGGTTGTTAGGCCACTTCAGACCGTAGCCCTTAGAGCGGTATAATGATGATAGGAACTGCTGCAGGGAGTAGCAGACATCAAAGTTCGGATGGTAGCTCGACCACACTCCCAACTCCAGAGAGAAAGAATCTCTGTAACGTTTTTCCGCCTGGGCCAATGATGACTGTTCAAGGTGTGCCTTGAACAGTAGATAACAGACTTTTGTTCTGGATCCTTGTTTACGGCTTGGTATTTAGCAGTTCCGTAAGCTCCTTCATATCTTTTTTTAAACACTTCAAAAAGGAGGTTCTATATATATTTTTGTATGTATGTTCAATTCCATTACCTCGTCAATTTAGCTAAATAAGTTAGTGATTGCCGCCGAAATTATTTGGATAGTGGAACTTCATGACATATAAATTGCAGTCAGAGAAAACCGCCACCATGATCTACTGCAGCGGGTGGGAGAACGCACACCAAAAACGTATTCGACGCATCATACCATTCCTGATTGCGCGCGCGCAGATACCTAGCCCCATCACAGTTCTGTACATTATGGACTTTGATATGGAGCTGTTTGTATTTGTAAGTGTTTTTTATTATTATTATTCATTAACAGCTCATAGGAGTCCCCACCGTGGGGCTCGAGGCTACCCTAAATTAGGACGATTAGGCCTTAGTCAAGTGCAGGTAAGTTGACTTCACACACCACCAAAGAATTTATTCACAAGTGTGTGCAGGTTTCCTTTCAATATTTTTCTTCATCGTAATATTCATATTCTTTTTTTAATGAATAGGTGTTTTTGTCTAAATTATAAATCAATCAAACAGCTTTGACGAACATTTCACTATAGACAAGCGGCGCAGACGCAGGCGCAAGTTATTTCCACAATGTCAATAAAATTTCCATTTTTCTGAAACTTGGAAAAACTTATTATTATATAGGTGATTCTGTGCTAGTCCACTTAAACTAAATTTAATTTGTGTCATTTTCATTTTACTCACATGAGACCCGAATTTACCAATTACCTTTTTGTTTATTATTCTGAGAACAGAATCGGGACCAATAATAATCAAAAACGTTGATAAGCATTATCTGGCGAACTTACTCGCCGGAACACAATACTAGTGTTTTGAAGTCTTATACAAAGCAAGTGCTCTTACTTAACAAACTTAATTAATAAAACTTTGCTATTAAATTAAGAGAAATTTTAATATTTACACACACTCCAAAGATTAATTAATTAATTTATTAAATGTCAGACACTGCTTTCTTGTTATAATAAATGTTTAAATTCGTGGCACCCAACAAGTCTGTTACATGCCACACAACTAGATATATCTATATCTTATTCTCTATTTGTCTCTGTATCTATTAAAATGTGTGAAAATACTATTTTCACATATATTATTATCATTTATCAACAGGTTATAGAAATTCCCATAGAGAGGCTCGAGCCTTTTTTTTGCGGGGAAAAAAATATCTTTTCCCTTTATTTTCCCCGGGGCTCCCTCACGGGGCCAGCGCGCCAGAGGCTCGAGCCTACCCTAAATTAGGTTATATTATTAAAATATTTGTAAAAATACAATTTTCACACATATTTTAATTTTCAGCGAAATAGTCATTTAAATTTATTTTTTGTTTTTTTTTCAGTTGATGAGGACATCATATTCAATGTTTACGTTGCTGAGGTCATAAAAGGTCAAAGGACATACAGTATTGCGTTAAATAAAATGTTGAAATAGAACTTAAGTCTGTTATATTTGAACTCCGTTTCCCGTTCATCGGAAAAATACATTGAGCAACATGTCTAGTGTAGGTAACATTTATTATTTAATTTTACATTTTTGGGAACAGTTTTCCAACTCAGATAACGTAATGTAAGTTTTTTATTGAAAGACACAATTACATGCAACATATTACTACATGAATACAACAAATAATGTATACAATAATAATAAATGTTTCTACGCTCTCACCTATTATCTAGTAAAGTAAGCTTCATTAATAGATTGTATTATATTATGGATACTAGATAACGAAGAAATAGAGATAGTACATATTACTATCATATAAATAATTATCAGAAATAACCTAAATAAACATACACCTAAGTCTGTTTTTACACGGTCTTTTTGTACACGGTTTTGATATAACACGGTTTGAAAATTGAATATGTAACTGATGACGACAGCAATTAAATTTATGTTGTTGTATTTATGATTATCACTTATTCTATTTTATTTTATTTTTTACCTTAAAAATTGAATAACCTATTCTTTTCGTTCACAACATAGTTTTTTAGTTCCTGAACTTGCCATACATTTAATTTATATTACTTTTAAGATTAGAGTGCATATCTTTTTTATCGTTAATTACTATGCTTGTGAAAATAAGCATTATATATTTGATTTAATAAAATAAACATGAATTCTTGTTCTTAAAAATTCTTGTTTTTCTCTAATTTTAATAGGTTTTAGAGATTAGGAACAAATCACCCATTTTTGTATAAGATCAATGTCTTTTTTTACACGGCTTCTTCTGGAACCAACCTACCGTGTAAAAACAGACTTAGGTGTACAAACATCCACGACTCTACTCGAAATATTCGTACTTATCATACCAATACCAATTTCTGCCCCTACCGGGATTCGAACCCCTCGACCGTCGAAATATACTATATTTCTAAACATACTATATACCGTGGTCAAATTACAATAGTGGTCAGTTTTTGTATATGTACAAATAACTTTTCGATTTAAATTAACCTAATAAAAAGCACCCTGGTATATGTCAACTAAAATTGGCTTTTGTTATTGAAGAGTTGAACAGGGATGGCAGAATTGACGGTTTGTATATAGTTATTTATAGTCATAACAAAATACCGATAAAAATACTATTAAACGATTACTTCGATAGCTTACCTGTAATTTGTTTTACAGTCATTCAAAGTTCGGTGGGCAAGTCCATTTTCAAATTCATTAAAATTCAACACCGTTGGATAACATTTCTATGGTATTTAAATGTTACATTTCTATAGTTTTATTATGAAACTATTAACATTCACATACACTTACGCTGTACAGTAAATCTGTATACATGTTACCACGGCGTGACGTCATAACACATTCGTTCTTAGGAGCATTTTTGGCCGAGTTAAAAATGTGCTTTTCAAATTGTTATATTTAAAGAAGAATCCATGCATTAGTTTACCAACATTTCATTAAAACACCGAACAAAAAAAATTGTCATTAAGCCTATGTGAATATTGTGTGTGTTTGTGGTGTTAAGGAGAATATTCTGCCTCGTTGGGGTTCAAATATCAAAACTGATTGAAATTTAAATAAAACAAAAGTATTTTAATTATAATTATCTTTATCTATTCATAAGCATTCGTAACAAACTATCGAACCCTATATAGTGACAGTTTGAGTATACCATTACCCACTTTTATAATAAAAACATTAATAAATAAATTCGTTCGCGTTACACAAAGCCGTTCATCGAGCATCGGTACCGACGCAGATCGCTCACATGGACATGGAAAATTGCTATACAAAGTAATAAATTTTCTGTTACTTATTAAAGTGTATTTTAGAAAATAGAAAGGAAGATTATTGTAATTAAATATATTTTCTCTTTAAATAATACCAGATAAGATAAGATAAAATTTTATTGTGATTATGTGTACAAAAAATAGTAAATTAATGGTAAGTACGTAATTTTTTATATGGCAACATTGTTTAACAAATTTCCGCCCATGCAAACGAACGCTTTCAAAATAACATATTATCACACATTGAATAACATAAATAGAAATAACAACACGCAGAACTTGACAGTTTTAATTAGTTGAGCCACGATACACTCCCGGGAACATGGAAACAAATATTAAATTGTGTCTAGTTTTAGTTTTTCATGTCAAAGTCACGAAATTGAGCTACTGCTGTCTTGGAGCAGAGCGGTGAAATTGACTTGATAACTAAAAATCCAATTCACATTTATCTTGATACTTGATTCTTTAGAATTTACAATTATGTAAATTCTAAAAGTATCAAGTCGTTACAGTCTTTATGAAGGCAGAGAAACAAAGCAAGGTCATTTTCAACGATATCATAGAAGGAATGATCCAAGTGAAGACTTTTAATTATCTCTACACGGGCGGAAAATGATTATGGAAAAAGATTAACAAAGCTACAACCTACACATATTGGACCCGATTCTGTTGTGCATGGACTAAAATTAAATTTACATTCGTGCAATTCTTTCGTTACAAAGTCAACAGAAAAGAGCATTTTTTCCTTAATCAAAGGTGTAACCTTCTACCCTTTTCTTTTGTAAATTCAATAAAACAGAGGTAGGTACCTTAATTTTACTTTTAGTGAACGCCAGCAGAATCGCCACCATTTACCAATTTGAAAATCATTAAGTATTCCCTAATTCCTTCATTAGTAAAATAAAAATAAATTATAAAAACAGGAATGTTATATTGTACTTGAAAGGTAAATAATCAACGTATAAATTAACTATAAATTTGATAGCAAATATTACCATTCTTATTGTTTTGTAACCGAATACATTACAAGGATTACAATAAGCATTATCTACGGACCGTTTTTGGGCGGCTTGCTCCTGAAACATATCGTTATATCTCTGGAAATATTGTTTGTAGATTTACGGTTGCTTCTAAAATATAACTTTATTATTGACGTACAATTTATTTGATAAATAATAAAAATTTTGTTATACCCTAATGCAGGGACATATCATATAAAATTTTCTATATTTCAATATTAAAATGACCAGTGACAAGATCCAATACTGATATTACTGATTTGGACACCAAACGTTCTGTATTCTATACAACCTGTATTAAGTTACCCAATTTATTTATTTATACATGTGATTTTTAAATATCTTTATTAAATATATATTAAATTTTAAAATGTAATAACTCGGAATTTTTTGGAGAATATTTTTAATCTCAAAAATATTGGGAATCAATTTTCATTTTGCACGAAGTTAATTATAGCAATAACATTTTAGAAGGCTTATTACAGTATTTAATAATCAATCATTTACATTGGGGAATTTTAAGAGCGTAATTAAAATGAAACAGAACGGCAGACAGGATGTACGAAATGTATAGAAGTATAGAAAGTTAAATACAAATGGAACGAGTGAAAAATTATAGGCAAGAGGTGAAATTAGATTAACAATAGAGAGGATAATTTTAACAAGTTGACACATTGCGCTATATATTTGAGACTATCTATTTCATTGATATGATTCCCTAGATATAACGTGAATCATGAATCGGGCTTCAAAATATTATATAATCAATTGGACAATATTATTAGTTGTTAAACGAAGTCAGTACTATTTTAATCGATATCGATAAATTGATAATGATATTACAATAACTTGTAATACACCTAAAAATGTAGGTAAAAACGTACCGTATACACGCAGTACAAACAATATTACGGTTTAATATTATATTTACAACTCAATACGGGTAGGAAAAGATTTAACATTAAAATTGTCAAAAAAATGTTAATTTTGACAGACTAAAATAAAGCATTAAGGTTGAAAATTTAAAAATGCTTTGCATATTTCACGTGATGTGACAGACCTTTCTGCAATCATATTGTAAATACGAGATGCTCTTAATCTTACAATTAGACCAAATGACTCGCTGGTGGATGCTTCAAGCAGTTAACGTATTTAGTCTACCCAGAAAGACCTCTTAGAGACTGTACTAAAGGCTTCTCTCAATAACAAGGTTGATTCTTAAAATTTTCCATTAAAACTAGCCTTTAAATTAATAACATAAACAAATGATCCCCTAAAATGTAGCCATTCTACAGTGTATATTGAAACCACTGTCAGACCTTAAAACTTCGTACTCAGAATCGAAAACACAAGTACTTATGTATATTGTGAAATAAAAAATATTTTATAAATAAAACTGGGGTAAAAATGTCATATTATGCGTTGACCACATCAAAATGTTAAAAGGAAAACCCTATTAACTGCATAAATGGATTTTCTTTTTAAATTACATATCCTCTGACTTTTCAAGTAAAAATATGAATCTAATGAATTGTAACTCTTCAAAATCGTTCAAGCCGTTCAGGCTACTGGAGCACACATTGGAACAGACGTACAAATACCTTGCCTCAATGCGCGAAAAGCATTACCCTCTCGAGTCTTTCGGGTAAATAACAACTACGTAGTTTACTTTGAATCGTAGTAGCTAGCGACATCTATTGAAGAAGATAATAATTATGTGGTACAATAAAAAATTGCCAGCTAGTGTGATTACCCCAAATTTAGAGGAGTTTTAAAGAAACGTGTTACTTTGTACCATATGTTAAAAAAGTTATTTCTAAGATTTATTCAATGTAAAACATTAAAAAACATATTCTTATGCAAATTTCGAAACAAGTTGGACAGGAATTTCTGTACACACAGTAGTAATATTAACGAAATCATTAATAAATTTTCAAAACTCGAATAAGTTATATGATCCCCATCCCATTCCTTACATAAAACATCACTTAAATTACGAAGTTGCTTTAAAAGTAATGACCATTATTTCTATTTCAGTTAAAATTTAGTCAATTTGGAATGTAACATTGACAAAGTTTTACAGCCGATAAACATGAGTTTGGTCTTAACTATAAACCACTGTTCTACACACACAAAGTCTTCCCGCTCAAAAATGTGTGTATAAAAGAGTTCAATCAATACCATTTTAACAATATTTTTGTAAATATAGTGGAATTTGCATATGAAAGTCTATTAAAACTTGTAAGTTATAATAATTTACATTTTTGTACACTATATATAAAGTATATACTTACAATAAATATACAATTCAATCAATGTACAAAATATATAAAAACAATTTGTTTCTAACTTTTATTTCTAATATGGGTAAGGCCGCCTAATTTAAGTAATTATTGTTTGAAAATTAAATACATTAATGTGATGATATTATTATTTAACACGTTTGTGTATACGCCGTTTGAATGTTTCATCTTTGTATTTGTGAATTCCCACCATCTTAGTAATAATTATACATATTATACATTTCATATTGCTTTAAAAATAACTACTTAAAATAGTAGGAATTCATTTTTTTTACATGGCAACCTCACCGACAGTTCGTGATTCAAAATCATTGTTCCATTTCCAGAGCAGACATTTTTCGGATGAATTCAGCTCGCTGGGATGGTGTTAGTTCCTGTACAATATTTAAATTTTAGTTAAACTTACAAATCTATATGATTAGAATAATTTATTTGCAGTATTACATGGCTTACAAGATAATAGACCTAAGTAACATTAGAACAGCAGATATATTATATATACGTAGGTTTAATATATATATATATATAACGTACGTAACGTACGTATTAACGTACTCAAAGGAGTCTCCAGCTCTATTATATAAAATCTAGTCTACAACTGGATCATTCAAGTTTATGTTTGGTCAAGAATGGAATCCCCCTATTTTTTTATATATATATATATATATAAAAAAAAATAGGGGGATTCCATTCCATTTCCATTTGTGCTATAGCACAGCAAATGACTCGACACCACCTGATGGTAAGCAGTAGAGGAGTCCATATATGAAGATAGCTAGTGAAGCATGACATACTGCCCTAGCCAGCCTTACCTTGCCGGACCAAAAAGTGCTTTTACACGCCTCTTTTAAAGGAACCCATTTATAAAAAAAACTGTATTGTTAAACCATTGCGTAGTCTCATTAAAAAGAATTTACCATTTCATTTAATTGACTTCATTTCATTTATACATATTGGGAATGATTTATTGAAAAAAAATTGTAAAGTTTATTAATTTTTAAAATATCTATCGTTTTCTACATTTAGAACCTTGAAAATGATTTTATTATTCAGAACACAGATACGGTAACTATTTATTAGTTAGTATTAGCGGTCAGAGCAGGAGATACTTAGGGGAGATCTGTCCAGCAGTGGACGTCTTTTGACTGATATGATGAAGAAATTTTTCGTAAACTATCTTAACTTGAGGAAATAACTGATTTTGTACCATGCTGCTAAAATACTGACATGTCATAGTCAATCCTTCCAGTATTTAATAATATTGGCAATATCTTAATAGAATCAATCATTTAAATTCAAAATCTTGATACATTTTTCATTGTTTCGGTTTCATTGTCTCCCGTTTCTACGTTTGTCCTTGTTACTAGTTATCCGACGCCATTATATCTTATTAATTATAGATGTTATTGTGTATATTTAAATTAAAGTCCATATTTTTCAGCTCAAATAATAAGAATCGTTAAGAGGTTGTGTTATGGATACTAGATGACGTAAACATGTACATACTGATATGCATATAGATATCAGAAATATACTTAACACTCATATATGTTATATGAGTACAACTTGAAAAATTTTTACTACTCATATGAATATCCTGCCCTACCAGGAATCGAACCCGGGATCTCTGGCTAAGAAGTCAGGGGTACTGACACTCGACCGGTCGGCCTGATATCAGATAAATTCAACATTTAGTTTCCATCCAGTGTTCAGATTGATATTGTTTTGTGACGTCAACCGTGGTAAGAGCACAGAGCAGTGTGTAGACTGACCATGACGAGCGCGTTGGCCGTGTGCAGCACGTAGTCGTGGCGGATGGCGCGCAGGTTGGTCTCCAGCACGGAGCCGTCGTCGGCCGCCTGCGCCTCCAGCCAGCGGCACACCGCCTCGTTGTCGTGCTCCCACTGGTGCGACTGGGGACCACGCATCACGGGCTACGTAATATTGCTAACTATCTCAGATTAAGCATTGTTAGTAGTTTGTCTTACCCCTTTGCCAATGTTAAATAAAAGATTTAAGTGGAATAGCCATCATTAAAAATTATTATTTTTTGGTAAATAAGCTATGTTTGGATTATGTCTGAGCCAACATAGGTCGTCGGCTCAGTGGTTCGAGTACTGTGGTATTGCTTACGAAAACTAAGCAACTTCAATCATGGTTGGTCTTGAATGGGTCGATATATTTATTTATTTGGTCAACAACAACAGATAGTTATTGATAAGACTACAGTGTTATGTTATGCCAACAGATTATTATAACAGTGAACAATGTGTAATAAATAAAAAGAGCAGGTGCTCTTGGCATGAGCAGCGTGTGTAAAGGTGTGTAAAGGTATATAAAGGTGTGTAACAGTGTAATACCAGCGCCTCCCCGCGGTCCTCGGTGTACCAGCGGCGCAGCGTGGCGGCGGCGGCGCCGGGGTCGGGGTCGGAGGCGGCGCCGGCGGCCCGCACGCGGCGCTCGTGCTCGTCCTGGCGCAGCAGCCGCCGCAGCCGCCAGTACAGCTGGCGCCGCGAGTCCCGCCACGGGATTATGTCCTGCGCGGACGACACCGACACCTGTTACTTCTGGCCGGACGCTATTCATACCACCTTATGCTAAATAGGCGATTACAGCTCCAGTATGAGTTTCAAGGTCGAGCCTTTAACATTTCACTCATACGAGACAGGCAATTGCCATTACCTCCAGAAGCAATAAAGAGTGCTTAGAGGGTAATACCCTGGGTTTCTTTCGAGAAAAGCATATTTTTTATATTATACATTTAATTTAATTAATATTTTTCGCTGGAGAAAGGTTTTCCATTGCCGATTTGGCTTCTGATCTTATATCTGGTGGAATACAATCTCCATTTCAATCTCTGGACCGTCGGTACTCGTTTTAATTATTAAATTTATATTAATATTATATATCCAAATAACAAATCAAAAAGAATTTTCTATTTATCACCTGTTCCAAAAAACAAGCGCATTTATGGCTATACAGCCACGTGAACGCAATTTGTTCTAAGCAAAGAAACTTACTTCACTATGGCAAAATTGATAAAAGAGATCCAATCAAAGAGAATTTAATTAATGGATTAACTTTGTTTATCCGTAAATTAAAAGTACACGTATTCTTTTTTCGAATTTTTTTACATGACTTCCATATGCATGTTTGAGAAAATTATATTCTTATGAAAATACAAAAATTAAGCGTTCGCGTAATGAAATCATTAAAATCTTAAAACGAAGTTTTTAATTAATTTATTTTTAAATAATTCTCACTTTAAAAATGAAACAACAACCCAAAAATGTATTATTGCTCCTGTTAACACTCGGTTCTCATATCATGTCAAACAATAATTTCATTTAGAGTAGAAAATGCTTTCACAAAATATTCAATTGAGGCAAAGGAGTCAATATCATCATACATCTAAATAATATGACTTTATTTGCAATTTCATAGATATATAGAATATGCTTATTGTAAACAATAAATTACAATGTACAAGGGCGGTCATATTGCTAATTAACGATATCTACCAGACAACATTAGAATATACATGATTGTTGATTGATTATGTTTATGGTTTGGTTACTAAAATAGTGTTAAAATTTGATTCAGCCTATTTCTAATTAATTATCAAAATCATCTATTTTATGTTTTTTTATTAAAGATCTATCAAAGGTAAAATTTCCAATAAATCATGTTTTTGTTTTAGCGATCATTTAGATCAAAGAATTTGTCTATTTATAGTTCAATGTGTCATTGTGCCGTGTGTGTGTGTGTGTGTGTGTGTGTGTGTGTGTGTGTGTGTGTGTGTGTGTGTGTGTGTGTGTGTGTGTGTTGGTGTGCATCACTCACAAAGATGCAGCCCTTCTCGAGCATCCTCTCGGCGGTGTCGTGCAGCTCGGCGAACTGCACGGCCACCTCGTGGTAGATGGGGCTGAGCTCCTTCTCGCGGGCCTTCACCGACTTCTCTGCAGCCATGAGGTCAGTCTCCAGCTCGCGTACTTTGGTTTCAGCTGGGCAATAAGTTTTGGTTACTATAACAATTTTTCATAGTAGACGTAAGTAGTAGGGAGTCCATAAGCTCGAATAGCTAGTGCAGCATGCGACATACTACCCTAGCCACCTCCACGCCTCTTTTGAAGGAACCCAAGTTAATTGAGGGAGGGAATGCGTGTGCCAGTAAGGAATTCCACGCTCTGACTGTGCGACAAAGAAAGCAGTCACTAAATCTTTTTGTGGGTAAAGTAAGGGCGGCGGTGAAATTTCTACTACAATCGAGCCTTCGTCTCTCCTTGTTAAGGGGAACAAGTTTGGAACTAAGAAAAAATATTAAGTTTTAAATAACATATTACACATTTATCGATTGCTATATCAAACAAGTATCAAATAAATTTATTATATGGCTGTATAATTGTCCTTCCTTATTCCTTGAATACGGTATACAATATAAAAGTATAGCATGATTTGACTAAAATTGTGTTCCCTTTTACAAAAAGTTATAACAAATTTTTATAAAAATACTAAATTGTTTTAATAAAATACGAGATAAGTTAATTAATTTATCAGTATTCTATTTGGTCAATATTACTTCAAGTTAATTATTTTGAAAATATTAATTATTCTAAATTACGCCCCTCATTTTACGTTGTAGACAATTTGCTTCAAATCAGTTTTATTTTTAAAATTTCCGTTTTGGTTTTCAGACAAATTTGCTTCTTCCAGTCCGTAAGTTAAAACGTCCATTCTTTAGGTTGGCATTAGAAACATAAGATTAACAATCTTTGTTGGATACCATAAATAACAAAGACAACATTATCGATGTCCGATACAAGGTTATCCTATGAGATTACTAGTAAATATAAGGGGGACAGCGCGTACGCAGTCCCCACTACCAAAAATTACGCGTCCGAGTTATCCACATTAGGGATAATCGCAGGGGTCAACCCCACCGCAGTGCAATGGAGAGGCCTCGCCCTGGGGGAACCGCCTTCGTGATCACGGTGTCCCCTACGCCAGGTAAGTATGATTTCATAGCAGAAGCGCAGGGTAGTCATCTTTAGTGAAAAAATCTTAACACCGCCAACTAGAAAGTAACTTAACATTGTGAGCGCCATCTAGGTTGTATATTCAATAGCTCGACGGATCTTGCTCGTTTTCGCTGCGTTGCTTTGGAAGCAAAGCATCATGTTGAAAAAGCATACTTTTATGTGCGTTAATAGTATATTACTCGCGTGATAGATGGCACTGTAGTATTTTTACTTGTTTCATATATTTGGTATTTCTTTTCCTCTAGTAATAAGGAAAATATATTTTTTAGTTACCTTACGATCGTAAAATATATTATCACCAGTTCAATCAATCTCTTCAAAAACGGTTTGGTTTCATTACGTCTCAATAAAGAATCGCAAATGAGTACACGGTTCCGTTCATTAGGATTCTTTCAGTGAGATCGTGTGGCACCCACATATCGAGCTGTATTAAAATTCTCAGATTGAAAACGCTTAAACCAATTTTGTGCTACTCTTACTGACCCTGCATTAGGTCCATAAACGTCACAATTTGTTTTCGCGGCTTGCATTACATTTTTTGTATTAAAATTTTAAATGTTATTTAATTTCTTCATAATATTCGCTCATTTTGACAGAAAGAAAAACAAATGAAAAATAGTGGGAACCAAAATTTTTCTAATTTGATTCTTTTTTTAAATGACACCTTTTTAATGTCATGAAAACCAACCAGAAAGATATTTTATTATAAGTTTATATATACTATACGTGAATATATAAGGTATAGATGATAATAATTCGTTAGTCTTACCTTGTTTCCCGGCGTCTGTTTTAATAAGAACATCGTCTATTGATCCTCGACGATCGAGATTCTTCGATATTTCTTTGATTTGTTCTTTAATTTCTGAAACAAAACGACAATTGTGCTCGTTACTTGATGCTGTCTTTTTTACTTGGCATAGTAAAAAGGTTTTAAAATAATTTATTACAATACTATATACATATGATTTTTGTCTTTTGACTATGTTCTAGTGGGTCTACTTTCGAAGAACATACTCTATTATTAAATCAAGACAAGTTGATATGTAAAGGACAAAGGGTTAGGCAAATTTAACAAAATATAAATCTTGAAAAACGTTATTTTAAAATATATACCTCAAACAATATCTATGGTTTCTTTTTAGCTGCATTCATTTACGTTTTATATCCTATTATGTTACAGAGACAAATAAAGGTACCTGACCTTAAATTTAGTTTTAAAAGAGGTTTTCAAGCGTTTTTACATAGGGCTATTAGTTTATAAATATATAAAGATTATAGTGTATATTTTATATCATAGCATAGTACCGTAAAACCTGTCGATACATACCTGTGATCCTAGCGCTCAGTCTCAGTAGCTCTGGGTCCATCCTGTGCATAGTCTTCAATATATCCCGTTGCTTGTATTTAACCTCAACTATACCTTCAGCTTCTAGTACACCACCTCTGTATAAAAAAAAAGTAATATTTTTTATTAGTACCGAAATCACCTAAAGTACGATTATTAACACTAGATTTACCAGACCAGTCATTTAGACTGGTCGTGCAATTTCAATTCAAAATTCCTACTATATTACACATATTTTTTTTTCAGAAATGATGTTATGACTTTTGTAGCTATAATTAGAGAGTACGTTTTATACACTTAATGTTATTTTATATACATTAGTAACAAATATAAGTTTTGTTGTTGACATATATTCAAATCGCTGGTATATCTAGTGTTAATTACAGTCAATAAAATGACTAGTACAACTGTCACTGATACAAACAAGGGTGACCCGCTACAATAGTAATGTTCGGCAATCAATACACTTAGACATTTAGTCAAGCTTTATTTTATTAGGTATAGAAAGCGTTTAGTGCATACCGTATTAAATAATACCATTTTAGAAATATGACCATAGTGCTTTCAATAACCAAAAACAAATAATATAACAGTATTTTATGCAATATTTAATTGCTTACCGTGTATGTATTCTGTTTGATTACCGTAAATTAAATATGTTTATTTTATATAAATGCAATTTGATATTGAATAAAAAAAATGTAATCTCGACTAACTTTTAATTGTAAAAACTCGATTTTAACACATCACTATTTATTTGGGACTAAAAACCTGCAACACTGAAAATGTCATTTTACTGACTGGAATTAATAATTGTACTTTAGTATACATTATCCTCATGGGTTCTACGTGCCCCAAGTTGAAGATTTATTTATTTTAAGGGCAGTCAACAAAAACACATACTAACAAAAATATTCAACTGTAGCGTAGACATTAAATTAAGTATAGTTTTTAATTACAGACAGCCACGGCATGCGATGTGGACTAACAGTTATAGTTATAATATCTTAGGTTTATATATGTTTTTTAAAGTTAATATAGAAACACTGATTATAGGGGGTTTACGTTCCTGCTAAAGATTTTGAAGTTAGCCTTGTATTTTCGTGCACTAAGGTGAAATATGTCCAACTCTCCTACTTTATTGTTCCGAGAAAGAAGGTTATAGTATTTCTGGATCCTGTTTAATGTGGAATGGGAGCCTAGATTGCTCCTTGCTACTTTGGGTACAAACATGTTAAACCTACTGCCACGTGACAATTTCCTCGGTGCATTGAAATCAATTGCTTTAGCAGAAAAGAGCAATCCAGGCTACCGCTCAACAGTTTGTATAAAAACATGCCATCGAAAAGAAGTCGTCTATCCCTGAGATATGCCCAAGGAGTCTCCAACTAGCCTCGGATTCTGCGTAAATCTCTATCCTGAGCGAGTTGACGCTGGGGTCTTGTTTGACCCAGGGGTTTTAGCTGACCTCTTGGTCTGCAAGAATGTCCATCCTGAAAGAATTGACGCTGGGGCTTGAATGACCCAGGGGTCTCACCTGGCCTCGGGGTCGGCGTACATCTCCATCCTGAGCGAGTTGACGCTGGGGTCTACTACAGCCCAGGCTCCACCGCGTAGCTCTGCGCCAGGCGGTATGTACACCAGTACTGGCGCGGTGGCCCCGCGGAGGGCTCGTACTATCTCAGCGCCGAACTTCAGGATTTGTTCGTACATATCTAGCATATCAAATTACAATGCATTGAAAATTTGAATTAAAATGCGTTCAGTCAGACCAAGTTTCGAAAGTACGCTTTTTAACTATGAATTTTAATTTAAAAATTTTCATCACTGAAATACTTACATGTTATGATACAATTGTATGTATTGTATTGTATTCAAGACAAACAGTGTTGAATTTAGGTAATTACTTAAGTATTTAAATACTAAAAATTTGATTACTAATATTTAAGAAACCATTAAAGACTATGTTTATTTATGAACATTGATAAAAAGGATTACTCAACTTGTCAATGATTTCAATTTTTATTAGTCATTATGAATACTAATGAGTGCTATCTTTTTCTTATTCATATTGAGAGGAAGAGAGAGATGTGTTCTACTTAAATTTAGTTCATATTCATTTAAATTCATATATTACAAATTATCACAGAAGAAAATTCAAAGGCATGCGAAATTATTGCTATCTGAAACATCATTCATCTTTGTTCTAGTAATACTATTATTAACGGTAGGCACACAGTACACAAAGGATAGAAAGAGACCACAATATACCATTTCTACTTTGGATATTAACATACCTTTTTGTCCACCACTAAAGCCTCTCCAGTTTGCGAATATAATGATAGGTAGGTTCTCGCGCGAGAAATCATTGATCGCTTGCGATGTCTTGTACGCTGAGTCAGGGAACCAAACCTGTCATAAAAAATATGTTGCATATTTGGTCACCCTGTATATCTATACAGGATGACTTTGCAAGGACTTGCCAAATTTTTTGGATCTACTCAGTAACACAATAGATTTAAGATAAAAAAACATACTTTTTTCTTTTTGATAACATTTCCTATTCGATTCAATAATCATACAATTGGGTAATCCAATTACATTCATAGAAAACTAAAATCGACTATTAAGTAAAATATAATAAATGGATATCTGCGGAAGTGGGGCGGGGTTAACAAGGATTAAGATTTCTTACACAACCACGTTAGTGAAATCACATTAAATAATTGTACACTTAGCAAGGTCCTTACCGGCTTGCTTCCCCGTTGTCTATTTGTTGCGTTATTTTAGATATAACTTGGAAAATATCTATATTAAAACTGTTTACGATAACGATATTCACAAAATTTGGCAACACTTTTCAAAGTAACCCTGTCTCTTTTTTAAACCAAATATATTTTCTATAGTAGTGTCCATACCTGTCCCGCCTGCTGTATTGTCTTCGCTTCCGAGTCGAGGTTGGCGGGGTCTGCCGGTAGAGTAATCTCCACTGTTCGTGTCTCCACCGCTATCACGCCTACCGGTATACCGCCTAGGCGGGCTCGAGCTAAACAACAATTAATATACGAGATATTACCAATAATGGACAATCGCTTTTAGCTGCTCCCAAACAGCAAGTATATATTTAATATTATAGAAATTTACCATTTCTAAATACAATATATCCATAATACTCAATATATATCAATCTTATCTCAATAATCAAACAAATTTCAAAAGAAATACATTTTGAGAGTATTTTTTAATTTATAGAAACAAATATTATCGTTATATATGAGAAAAATACTCGTTGTCATTTGTAACCAATATTTTGATTCAAGAGTTGTCGTTAATGATCTGTATGACATTAAAATATTTTATTTATTTTAAATTCAGCTATGTAATTTGAACTGTCACTGGATTTAAAGAATTTTTGCACTTTTAATGTCTCTTTGATTGCACGTTATTAAGCTTTTAATGATGCTTCCTTTAGGTTAGATATGAGCTCTTTAACGTACGTCAAATTGAACTGACCGGTGATGACAGTCTGTGCCCAGGGCCGCATGACCTCGTCGAAGGAGCCGACGTCGAAGAAGCCGGGGCGGCCGGGCTCGCCGGCCAGCAGCGGGCGCGGGTCGTGCGGCGCGCGCCCCGGCCTCAGCTCCAGCGGCCGCTCCGCCGGGTCCAGCGGCCGCACCATCGGCACCGTGCTCAGCTTGTCCTGCCCGCACCACTACTTCATGTACACGCTCATAACCCAAATACTACATCATCCTTATATAAATAACATCCATAAACTTAAACCAATCATAGTTCGATATCACCGAGCAAACACCAAACATAATTTTATCAACATAATCATTATAACCACAATTCTGTTGTGCACGGACTCAACTAGATTTAAATTGTTTGCATCTCTTTCATACCAATTATATAGCAAACGAATATAACGGCTTAATATACACAGTATAGAATGTTTTATGATGCACGTTTAAATAAATCAAATATGCCTACAATTCGCCATTTTAGAAGCGTTTAATGATATCACCGGTAATCTATCTTTTTTTGTCCGATTGTAATGAAAGAGAAGTACTGAACTTTAATTGAGTGCATGTACAACGAAATCGGTGACTATATATGTAGATTGGTTCTTATTCCGTTGTGCAAGGTCATAATAAAATTATGATTCTCGATTTTAGCTTATTAAAGCTCCCTCCGACCTTTGACCGACCATGATGGAGACTGACCTTGGGCACGTAGGACAGCCAGCGGAGCGCGGTCCGGACGGCCTCCAGGTCGGAGGGAGCCACGGCGTGGCTGACGCCGTTGTGGTGCATGATGGAGACTGACCTTGGGCACGTAGGACAGCCAGCGGAGCGCGGTCCGGACGGCCTCCAGGTCGGAGGGAGCCACGGCGTGGCTGACGCCGTTGTGGTGCATGATGGAGACTGACCTTGGGCACGTAGGACAGCCAGCGGAGCGCGGTCCGGACGGCCTCCAGGTCGGAGGGAGCCACGGCGTGGCTGACGCCGTTGTGGTGCATGATGGAGACTGACCTTGGGCACGTAGGACAGCCAGCGGAGCGCGGTCCGGACGGCCTCCAGGTCGGAGGGAGCCACGGCGTGGCTGACGCCGTTGTGGTGCATGATGGAGACTGACCTTGGGCACGTAGGACAGCCAGCGGAGCGCGGTCCGGACGGCCTCCAGGTCGGAGGGAGCCACGGCGTGGCTGACGCCGTTGTGGTGCATGATGGAGACTGACCTTGGGCACGTAGGACAGCCAGCGGAGCGCGGTCCGGACGGCCTCCAGGTCGGAGGGAGCCACGGCGTGGCTGACGCCGTTGTGGTGCATGATGGAGACTGACCTTGGGCACGTAGGACAGCCAGCGGAGCGCGGTCCGGACGGCCTCCAGGTCGGAGGGAGCCACGGCGTGGCTGACGCCGTTGTGGTGCATGATGGAGACTGACCTTGGGCACGTAGGACAGCCAGCGGAGCGCGGTCCGGACGGCCTCCAGGTCGGAGGGAGCCACGGCGTGGCTGACGCCGTTGTGGTGCATGATGGAGACGCCGCCCAGCTGGTTGTTGCTGGCGTACACGCAGCGGCCCAGCACCTTGTTGAGCGCGGCGTGCCCCGTCAGGATGATGTACGACGACTCCACCTGGATCACGCGGTGTCCCAGCCTGCAAATTATATAAAATCATAATAACCTGCGCTTACTCAGAAAAACTAATAATTAGTAAACAAAAATAAAATTCGTATACATTTCCTTATATCATATTTATTTATTAAAAGTATTAATATAATTGTACTAGTTTCACTACACTTTCAAACGGTGAAAGAGATAACGTCTGTTATATAGATATAGATACGTTCCATTATTTGCAGAAGGCTTATTTCAATTTGAGACCGAGTTACAAAAAGAACTCCATTTACACCAACTTTATTCGGACCTGTATTAATTGTGAATGCCGTTTTAAAAATACTAAAAGGACACAGGTTAATAAATTCAACTCTGAATATTTGTCAGTACTGAGATCGAATACTTATTTAATCTTTCAACTTAATTTTACATAAATACGGTAATACCAAAATAAATCATAGCTTTTAAGGTGAAAGTTGTGTTTATGGTTATTATATCAAACAAACAAAAAAAGAAATTAATATGTGAAAATAATCGACTATCAAATTTCGGTGAAAATTGGAGACAAAATATTTTTCTATGCATAGAAAAAATATCTCCTTAAGTCGCGAAACATAAATGGTAGTGATTTGGACACTCCACACTTTAGCATTCTATATTTTAGTTTTGAACCGGCCACCCTGTATAATTTTTCACTTACCGGACAACGTATGATCCTATACCGATGGCTCTGCAAGTGACCACAGATATAGTGACTATATCTTCGTACGCCTGCGCGGTCTCTCCCGCTATGAGACCAGCGTCTCTTAGACATTCTACCCCCAAACCGTCTTCTTTACCTATTTAGCAGGAAAAATGAAACTGATAACTTTATTAAAACACGATATATTTATCATACAAGGTTTTTAAGGTTTAAGGATTTTTATCAATCTATTCTAGAAATAAAAAACCTTTTAACATTCCAGTGTTGAACAGCTCTCATAATATAATAAAAATAATATAATATATTTAAAATAATAAAAAAAAAAATATATAAATATTATTATTATATATATATATATTATATTATTATAAATAATAATATAATATATTTAAAAAATATGTGACACTATTGGACATGATTTATGAAGAACGTGATATGGATGTCTATTTTATGTGTGAGTGTAGTTTACGTTTGAGTACATTGGTGTGTTTTACATTTATAGTTTATTGACTGTGGACTTTACAAACAATTCTCAATGACGTGGAAAGGTATTTAAAAGAACTTTAGAAGATTTAAAAGAACTTATGAGTCTATTTAAATAAACTTATTTTGACTTTTACATACTATGACTTTGGTAAGAGACAAGTCTTGCTGAGTTTGTTGCCTGTTATTTTCAGGACACGAACCTCCGGTAGATTTACGAACAGTTAGCTTACACTGACGTTCAATAAGAGTTATATATGTATCAAAGTTGAGTAAAATTTTTACTTTGAATGTGTGTGTGCATGTGTATGCGTATGTGTGGGTGAAACTAGGCATGTATTCAATGAGTAGTTTTGTTTATGTATTCTTATTAAGATATTTCAATAGATTCGTGAACCAACTGCTCTTTGCTTGTTATATTGGTACTTATCTAACCATATTATTTCAAAATCCTTGAGCCGAAACTACTAAACTACCAATATAATTGTCTGATATTGCATTAACCGAAGCAAGTACTTACCAATTATATCTGTAATTTTATATCTGGATTCGCCTTCATCTTCTATAAGCTGGGTTTTTACTGACCCCAGAGGCCCCAATTTTGAGAATGATTCAGGGGTTAAGTATAGATATTTGAATCCTCTCTCTGGTCTCTCAGCATCAATCCAAGCCACGTTGAATTCTGATTTCACTTCTTCTGCTACACCGATACGAGCGCCGGAATTAACGCTTATGTATAACTGTAGGCAATAAATAAGTCTATTTGATTACCATTGGCTAGAGAAAAGACGACTGTAGAAAAATATCTAGAAGAAAATGTTACATTTTGAATGGGGTAAAATCGACCCTGTATAAGAAATACCAGTTACATTTTAATCTCTCACTTACCCTAGGAATCTTTAGCTTTCTTGCGTATTGTGAAGCCTTATAAAACACCCAGTCTTCTTGGGGTCCAAACGACCCCATGTAGTGGGTTAAATCGTTCGCTATGAGGATGATGTCGCGGCCTTCTGGGTACTCTGGCGTGAAGAGGGTTAACCGCCATGCTACCATACCAACCTATAGAAATAATAAAAGTTTGTTTTTTCAAATTTAATGCAAATGTAATAAATATGTCTTACAATTTTAAAACAAAGTAATTGTGCGAAAAGGAACCATATTCATATACTCACAGTGTTCTGCCCGGGTAGTCTAGTGACCTCAACGACTCTCCTCTCGCCGTCAGGTTCAATGACCAGTTCGACACATGTCATTACGTTGTCTGGTATAGGGCCTATTGAAACAGATAACTTTATAATAGCCGAATTGTTATATAGAAGAAAGATTACTAAAGTAGTGCTTATGTTATATATTTAATAAAATTTCAAAGCACATAACAAAATTAATATAAATTTATTTTAAATTAAATAAACGATTTTTAATTATGGGAGATATGATAACTTTTTTTCTTTTAATTTAATATTGTCTTATTTTATAATAGATGACTTTTTGTACACTTAATTATATGTTGATACCCTAATTTATGTTTACGCTAATATATTTTATCTTTATCATTACTTCAACATTATTACTTTGGTAGACCTATATCTTTCTTAAAGATAGAATAATTGAAATCGACATCTTGCGAGAAATTTGACCGGATATTTCGTTTTTCCAAAATTTTGTATGGTTTTGGTTACTGAGAAATATTTAAGCAGCACCTCATTCACAAATTTTGCTCAAATGTCATTGCTTGTAATTTTTGAGTGTCTATTTATAGTTAATTAAATAAATAATTATGTGCATACCTGGATTGTGACGTCACTATTCTCTTTCATTTTCTATGAAGCGTTTTTTGGCATATAGTAAAATCATCTCAAATATCTAAGATACAATTGATTGCAGATGTTATATATATATATAACTAGCTATCCGGGGAACTCTGTATAACCCATAAATAACCTGCCACTAACGCAATCTTTCAAAAATCATCCAAGTCCAGCAATGAAAAAATTAAATTTTTAAATAAGCACGTCAGTCACAAAAAATTAAATTTTACTTTTATAAGCTTTTCATTGAGGTATTCTTGGTCCTTTTTATTTTTAAACCATCCCTTGATCAAAGATAACCAAATGAAAAAGGAATTTCCGAAATCGGTCAAGCCGTTTATAAGTTTGAGCGAGACTAAGGAACAGCTATATATTTTTATGAAGAAGAAACGAAGAAGACGAAGAAAGAAGAACATTAAATTGCCAAATACATAATTATACTCCATAAACTCACCATCAACCGAGCCTTCGTCTATACACTCGCGCCATCTTTTTTCCACTGACTGTCTGAACATGTCAGGCATGTCGTAGACATATGTAGTGCCTTGGGACGTGGCCTGTAGTGTAAAAAAGATGTGAAGTAAATGCAGTCTAGAGCAGAGAACATTAAAGATATATATTAAATAAAAGTACATTAATATCAAGAAATATTATAAATTTCCTTATCATTTTATTGGTGACTAGTTGACCCTGTGAATTTTGTACACTGTCACCTCTGACCTACCAAGGACACCTTGTAAATGAAATGTCAGTGTTAAGTTAGCACGTCAGTTAGACTACTCCATACTAATTAACCAATTCTGAAACATATTTTTAAGCTATTCATTAGGATTTTCCCTGTTATTTTCAACTGACTTCAATTACACTGTATGTTTTTTGTTTGTGTGTTTGTTACGTAATATCTCTGTCAATAGTGAATCAATTTTCAAAATTATTATTTTATTTAATAGAGTATACTCGTGTGGTGGTCCCATAGTCAGGATCTGATGATGAGATCCTAGAGAAATTGAGGGCAACCTTCAAATTTTATAGGCACGTGTTCCATATGCTTTTTCAAAAGCTTAGAAACTTAACACTAAAAACTGTGAAACTTTTGTTTCACATGTTATAAATAAATCAATTAAATTTGTTCAAAAACAGTTTCCAGATACAATAGAAAGTGAAGCTTCCAATCCAAAAAATAATTAGAATAGATATAACTTCTTAATTTGAATTATTTTTTGCCGTTTTTGTGTTTTGAAGACTGTTTTTTGTATTCTTCAAATAATTATCTATCTAGCCCAATGTAAGCATAATCAAGAACTTGTATTATGGACACTAGATTACGATTAAACATATTTTTATATAAAAAATATTCGCGTTTATCACACAACTACTCCGGTCGGCACACGAACTCGGGCACCCTGACTGAGCAGAGCAGAGAGATGTACTGACTACTCGGCCAACCGGTCGTCAATCGTACTGTTTTCTTACCAAGAATCTCTTCTGCTGCAGGTAGTCCTTGGTTACGTATGGAGTAGATATCGGAAGGCTGTGCATTGGGCCTTGACGGGAGCCAAACGATTGGAACATTATCTGAAATAAAATTATTTGATTTATTAATTATTAATGTTATTAGGTTAATTATTAATGTTTAATCATTAATAGATTAACTTTTATAAACGTATACACCCACGGGTGTAATAATTAATAATAATTTTTGCATTGTGATTTTATATAATTAATCAATTTAACCTAGTCAAGAATTAAAAAACGTGTTTAAAAACGAATGCCTTACCACTCCAGTTCTCGGATCTGAGATTTCTTCATAAGTGTAGATATCAAGAGAATATCCGGAGCCGTTGGACAGACAAAGCCGCACGTTCTTGGTCGGTGCGCCGGGACCTTGCGACAGAACTTAGCATTATTATTTTGAAAACCAATTTTAACTCTTCCCAATCCCTCTACGGCTCGAGGCATCCCTCGAGAATACTCCTCGACAGAGGAGGCCAGACGGCCGAGGGTCAGGACGACAGAGAGGCATCGGCGGACAATTCATTATTATTATTATTATCTTTTTAAATTTAACACGGTTCAACGTTACCTTATCCATTGAGTGTTGTTTAAAGTGTTTTAAAGCAATGATATATTTGTAGACAGATATTTTAGAAGATCTAATGTGAATTACTATTTATGATAAAGAAAACATTATTTAGATTTGACTTTGACACAAAAGAACACTACGTTTTCAAATATCAAAATGTTAAATACAAGGCAAAGCAATTTTGGAGCATAATTTGGGAACCTGTACTTAAGGTCTTACAATTAAAATTTTAAAATTAATTAATAGGAAGCATTATTTTGGGAAAAGCAGAAATACATTAGTTTAAAAATATATATATTTGTGTATAAAATCGGACGGAAAGAAAATTGTTACATTGTCAATTACACTCACCCATCCTCAGGGTGAATCTGATCTCAGCTTGAAGGACCCTCAGCTTCCATAAGCGGGGTCCATATCTCATTACCATGCCGAGGACTGATTCTTCAATCTAAAAAAAATATAATTGCAAGTGGAAGAGTGAAGCGAACGAGTCGTAAAGATCCAAATGGACTTATATAGCAGCAAATGACGTCACTAAAAACTTTCTCGACAGTACAATAAAGAAAAATATACTCGTAATGTACCTTTGCAGGGTCCATGATGACAGTAGGTCCAAAGTTCAAAAAGATGTGGTTGCAATCGGTCCTCTTAGCGAGAGGATGCGAAAACGCCACTTCCAATTCGTCCATTGCTTCTAGCAACACCCTGTATAAGTAATTTTACTAGTAAACTTTTGCTGAATATTAAAAAAGCTAGAAAGAGATATTGAAACATACCTTTCTCCCTCATTTTGTAAGTATTCAAAGCTAGCCTCTTTGGTGATGAGGTCTTGGTGTCTGATAATGGAACGTATGAAGAACCTGTAGTCCGTTACTTCTTGTCCTTTCCTAACCTGTAAACGAAAAATGAAATTATTTTTATCATCTTGGCCTTATCTTCAATTACTATCAGATAGGATGAAGGCGAACTACTCTGTTAATAAAAAAACAGGTTCTCCAGTTTTCTGGTAGTCAATGACTATATATATATATTTTTAATAGCACATTTGTATTTATAATAATAATATTGCTCACACTCACACCTAATATCTAAGCCAAAGTAAGTGTTTAGGAAAGTCTCGTTGGACGCATGATATTTGCCTACCTACCTGACCTGCTACCTGTCTAGCTACCTGACCCGCTCTTTTCATTACGTTAACCCCCACCAATCTATCAGTTCCTTCCAGACGCTTGACTGACTGACATAGTTTCCCGCGGTTTGCGCCACGTTGCCCTCGTTGACCTGTATTCTGTGCCCATCAGTACTATCCTAGTGCTATCAGTGTTGTGCCTACCATGTGAGACCCGGGATACACCTACATACCTGCATCAGCGAGAGGGTAACGTACCTAGATATACCTACCTATACAATGCACTAACTTAGCCCAGCACCTTCCCCAAACAGTAAGCATCAATAAGAGCTTGTGTTATGGATACTAGATAACGAGAACAAATGTTCGTGTTATCATAAATATCGGCTAGGGATACTGATCATTCGTCCAGCCAGTTAGCTGTCTACATAATGTTCAGGCATTTTAATTTAATTTAAATACAAATCAAGAACACGAAGATAGTGCTCATACCTTAGCCTTTCCTAAATAGAGATGCATCTTCTGATTGCTCGTAGGCAACGCTTCAAGCTCATAGCTCCTCATTCGGTACAGTTCCAGTTGGAAGGCGGACGCCGGCTCCAAGTGGCGGTAGATCGTGTCTTCTGTGAAGTCGTTGCGGGCTCGGTACGTGAAGAACTTGGGGAATTGCCGTCTGAGTGACAAAAATATACAACCTTGCAGGTCTGACTTCCACAGAGGATGTCGTTTTATATTATTTTTTATTTATTGTTAACTAATCCCATGTAACAAACAGAGTAATAAAATTGTTATTAAATTCTCTCTAATATTAAATTCTGTTACTAAAGTCTATTGTGCCTATAATAAGTTGTCCAATTGGTTTAAAAGCTTACTAGACTGGGATCTTTTGTGATATTTTAAAGTAGCAACTGTTGATAAACCTAATGAGCAAATAGGTTGTTGCGGGGGGAACTGACTTGATGAGAGACATGAAGGTGATCCTCCTGATCCTCTTCTGATGCAGCTCGTGTCGGTGCGCGCGGCAGAAGTTGCCGAAGCGCCGCGCCACGACCGTGTCGTCGCTCTCGCCGCCGTCGCGGACGCCGATCATCAGGATGTGGATTGGTTCTAGAGGCTGTCACACATTAATAATCATTAATTTCAGAAACAGATGACAGACAGACAGAACAAGGCGTTAAATTTATTATATAAACGACTAGTTGATCCCGTGAACTTTGTAACACCCAAACTAATCTATTACTACCGTCATCTATCAAAAATAATCCGAATTAGAGACGAATGAAATGACAGTTTTGAAAAGCACGTCAATTAGAAGATTTTCCATACTAAATTACCAATGTGTAATCGTGTGTTTTTATATTTTAAAACCACCCCCTAATTAAACCGAACAATACACAATAAAAATTATTCAAATCGGTCAAACCATTCTTGAGTTTTAGCGATACTAACGAACAAGTATATATCTATATATTTATTATATATAAGATTACTATAAATCCGTGCTTCGTTGTGCACGCCCTGTTGTAACAGCAACCGTTTTTTAATTTCCTTTTTGTATACTCAAAATATAAGGGTGCTCAAGTAATTAAAAATGATTTATGACAAAGACAAAGTCAATATTCTTAGCTATGAAGATAGACAGAGACCACTATACTGACCACGTCCTCAGCATCAGGTATCTTGATATAATCCATGCCAACGTTTATGCTTGTGCTGTCTCGACTTTCACTACCTTCTTGTAACGCTTGAAGATCCTGTAAGAGAAAATGTAATTTAAAACTATGTAGGATATAGTTCGAAATTGCTTGCATTGTATGCGACATCGCACAATGGCTAATGCCTCATTTTATAAGCTATATAAAAAACGACCTTATTTCATTTGACATACTGATCTAGGCCTCTTGACTTTTATCTAGCCCAAAGTAATCATCATCACTATGAGCTTGTGTTATAGATACTAGATAAAGGAAAGACATATTTAATATTATACATATTAAAAAAATATATAATACGGCAAAATACCGTTGTACTCCATTAAAAAGGCGCCTCAGTAATATATAAGAACGAAATAAAATCTGAAATTGTTTAACTGTAAGTACATTACTTACAATGTTAGTTAATACGTGGCTTCTAATTTTTTTTATAAGGGTCACTACAAATGCAGCATGTCAGAAAGAGACACGTCGACATCTCTCAGTGTAAAATATTTGTGTCGGGCGACACATGGCCGATTCTCGGAATACCTCCGAGTCTGTTGTTTGATTTGACAAAATATTGACACATTTTGCGGCGTATATACAATGTTTGGAAAGAACTACCTGCGCTCATTCGTTCAGCATGCGTAGCACAAGGAACTCGAGAAGATTTGTCTACACTGTAACGTCACATTTTTCAGGTAATCAGGTATGTGAGTTGATAAAACTTCAACTCCCATACAATGACCTGAGAAAACTCGAGAAAAATGACATGACGATGTAAACATCAGGTTTCTGGAGTGTCTTGTGCTACGCGTGCTGATCTTTTTATATTGTCACCAAACTTCAGTCAAAAATGTCACACATGGCTACTTTAAAAACGATACCTGGGTCTTTAAACACTTTAAATTCATACTGTATTTTGTTTTGGAGGCAAATAAACTATTTTTTATTTTATTTGAATTAATTAAATACAAAATACACTCACCTCTCTCCTCACGGAAGCAGTGCTAGCGAAATCATGTACCAAGTCTAATAGCTCATCAGAATATTGAACGAACTGATCGAACGAGTCAAATGCCGCTAAAGCACCCGTTCTATGATGGCATTTCCTCATTGCAGCCGTGCAGAGTTCCGCGGGGATTCCTTCTTGGTCCTGTGAGGCGGATAACTCGATTTCCGATTGGCTGATCGGGATCCTGGAGAGGAATACCGCGTTGTGACTGGCTGTTTTAGAATCATTTTGCAAGGGTATGCTAAATTTTCGAGACTTACTCAGATTTATCAACTCAATCGATTTACGATAAAATAAAACAATAGTATATACTTTTTATTTCATAATAGTTTTTACTTAATAGTAATTTAAAATGTAATGATTTATTAAACGAATAGTACGCACGTTATCTAGAAAATAACTATAGCAAAATATAAAGTAAAACGTGAGAAATTATTACGGATCATGATTATAATCCTTATTTTTTACGGCGAAAGGTACATTAGCAACACATAGATGCGCCCACGCAGGCAGGGCAGGATAACCGGCATTGCTGACAAAGTTTTACCTATGTAGGTTTTCACCATAATGTACGATATGAAGTTTGCTAATTCTTCGGAGCTGGCAATGAAGTCAACTTTAATAAGTCTTTTTAAATATATAATTGTAAAAAGACTCGAGTCCTCCAGTCATATTGTCAGGACTCATGAGTCTTGCAAGTGACAAAAATGCTTAAACACTCATTAATGATTTCAGCAACCAAAATTTTCTCGTTCAAAAAGAACTCAGAAAACTCAAGGACTGCATGTAGACAGTGTCGTGTCTGACTTACCTGTTCGGGTGTCCAGTGGGCAGGACGAATTGGAAGTGAACAACTCCAAGTTCCCCTGACAGTGCCAGGTGTTGCAAACATTGGATCTCATAAGAAGTGTACGCTCTTCGTACGTACACTTCTAGCGCTGCGTTACACACCTGGAATTTAGATGTTGCTTTAAACGTGTTATTTCTATAACAAGGGTGTCAAGCACGACTCATCTGATATAATAGGAAAAACCCGAGATTAGCCATGTATCAGTTACTTATAAAAACTGACGTTACGATGTGAATACAGGATGGAGCAATAAGGCACCGGTTGACTTATTAAATTGTTGTATTAATAAGTAATAAACTTAATCTGTGGCGCACAGTACATTCTTCCAAGTAATAAATTTTCCATCTGTAACTCTCATAACTAGCAACTACATAGTTTTGAATTGTAACAAGCGCCATCTATTGTAGAGCACAATCATTATCCGATCAGCAAAAAATATTCCATATTATTATTTCCATTTTTTCCAAATTATGGGGAGTTTTAGACAATTTGTACAAATGTATAAATATTTATTAATTTATTGGACACCTTTGAACTTTATATTTAACCTGTGACCTTGACTTTAACGGTGTAATAAAATATAATGCTGCTATGTTAAGAATTACCGCCGCGTTAGTATGGAAGAAGAAGTCGTGCAGTATGTCAAATATTGACGTCTCGGAGAGTATCAACTTCTGCAAGTTCTCCGGGTGGAAGTCATGTCCGTACATGTCCACGGCCGACAGGAATATGGACTCCATCTGGTTGTGGCGGAGCTCGTACGCGGGCTGGTGAGCTGCTATCAACACCTACAATCGTTAAACAATGGAAAATCATTATTTTTATCTTTCACCTTTATACTGTGGTTGAAGAAATATTAACAAAAATAAGCGATAAAAAAACTTGATACTCAATTTTGAATAAATAATTTTGACTGTTTCAGCAATCAATGTGAACAAATGACTGTGAAAGCGACTATGGTTTCATTAAAAAATCTCTTTATTATGCATACTATGCGTGTTTAAATTACAAAGATATTATTAGCTTTGTGCCATATATTGGGTAGCGACTTCCTGGTATTTGACGTCACAAGCAAGGGGCATATTCTATAAACCTATTATGGATAAAAAAATTATTAAAAGTCGCCACTTTAGAAACGTCAAATGACGTCACAGTCTTTTTGGTTGTATTGTACTGAACTAAAATTTCATTTAGTTGAAGTGTCTTCCATACCCTGGAGAAACACTACCTAATTACCTTATTAGAAGATAAAAAATAAACCTCACCTGTCGTGCTCTCAAAGCGACTCTGCTATGCTCTGCCCTGTGCAGCGAAGTTAGTTCATTCAACGTGGCTGCCAGTTCATCAGTGAGGCCTGGCTCGTTGGACCACAGGTGGTCTATTAGGAGGGTTACCTAATGGGCAAATGTCACTACAGAATATAACTAGATGTCCTCATAAAGTTGGTATCACCTAATTAAAGAAAATTGTATAAGTTTGCATTTATTATATGAATTTTTTAGTGGCCTAAGCCCAACAACAACAAATTATCCGACGTTGAGGAGAAAAAAATGTAAAATATTAAAAACACGTCTAATAGATGTTAACAAATTAATATTACATATTATTTTAGCATCTCCTGAGGATTCAATGTTCATTTATTTACATTTGCAAGAGGCTCGGACCAAGAATGCTGCCTTGCGGAACTCCAGCATTCACGCCTATTAATTTACTTTCATACATTAAGAAAGTAGATTATTTATGATCGCCTGATGATCAAAATGAACAGTTCAAATTACGATTTAGGGTTTAAATTGAGAAACGAACCGCAATTTTTCAAAAGTTACTTGGCATTGGCACATTGACAACTCGTGATGGATTGAAAGAAAACCGCTTACAATATTCCCCAAAAACAATGCCAGCGAAAACGGGCTATCACATTCAGGCAAATTACCACAATTTGACAATGCGATTAACCGCAATGCACAGAAATCACCAGACCGGCGATTTTGGTGAAGAGACCTAACTAGAAGAGGCCGGCATAAGACCGTGAAGGTTCGCGTTGTAGAGAAAAGGCTAATGTGGGGGGAGAATGATGATGATGTATCAAATATGTGAACTTACCAGTAAATTCTTCTTAGGGACTTGGTTGTGTGAGAATATTATGTTGGAGACAGCTTGCATGTCGTCCTTATAACGATCTCGAAGGGCCACCACGCATTTGTCATAAGACCCTGAGGACATGGTATCAGATTATGTTATGAAATGAACGGTAGATACTTAGCTGTTTTATTAAATATTTAAAATATATTGTTCCCATAAGTTGTCCATTTTCTAAAGATATACGTAAAATGATGCTATCAATAAAAACATTCTGTATAGTTAGTTACCTAATTGAAAATGACTCTCCACTTGATAATATTGCTTGAGCAAGTCATGTACTGCTGCCTTCATACGACCACGGATGCCATTTCTAGACAAAATACATAACATTTATCAAATCAAAAATGTTAAAAGGTAAACTTATTAAAATACAGGATTTATTTGTAGCATTTAATAAGAATTAATAAATTTATAAGATTAATTTAAAAAAAATGTTACTGTGTACATACACAGTAACATTTTTTTTAAATTAATCTAATTAATTAAGTAAAGTGTATGTGTAGACACATGTCTACACATACACTTTACTCTTTGGTATAAAATGTGCAATGAAATAAATGTAATAATATGTAATGTTTTTAATGTAAATAAAAATAAAGAAACATACATAAATTGTCGGATTCAGTATTATTTGTTTACAAGCGTTTCTACATGGAAGAATCTAACTACATGAGTACATGATTAGTCGGAGCCATAACTCTAACATGCTAGACTATGCGGGTTGGTCTAACAATCAGGACCAACGACCTAACGTTTACGAAGAAGCACGTAGGAGCTCGACATGACAATCTTGACCCATCCAGAGACCAACCATAGCAAAAGATGCTTTGTTTTCGTTATCAAAACCAGAATGTTTGAACCTTTACCCTAACGACTCACGTACTCATGTAAACTAAATGTATGGGTAATATTACATACTCACCGATATCTTTGAACCAAAACAACCAGGGCCTGTGTGCTCATGAAGAAGACATCTCTGTCCGCTCTCTTCGCTAGCGACGCTGCGTGGCTGGAGATATATTATTTTTATACAAAATATTCTATACATACTTATACATAGTCTAAATTCAAATTAAACAATTCATCTCATTCCCTCAATATGGTTGCATAAAGGAAAGCAACACCTTATGTGATCATGTCACATGTGTTCAATTTTCGACCTCAACGACTTAAATAAAATGTAGGTTTTAGGGTTCCAAGCATTCTTGTATTTTTTTTATCAGGACAACCCACAAAATAAACACTAGTACAGGTCAATTATAGGAATAAACACACTTAAAACTTAGTGCCATCTTAATTAAGCTGACACAGTAAGCAATGTGGACAAACAATTTAGAGAAGTCAATTCCAAAATAGAGTTGATGACAAATTATAATAATTATTTAGTATCACAGCAAATTACAGATAAAAAAATACTATCAAAGAACAATTTCTTTGATAGCTTATGTCATTCTAAGTACGGCGGGCAAGTACATTTAAAAATAATTAAATTCATAAAAAACCCATTACCATTGCATAACACATACAATTATTATTTATCTTACGGTATTAAAAATTTCACAAGTTTCCATAACTGTACTAATATTTGTAACATTTATAAAATGTTAAATTTAATAAACTTACTTTCAATTGAATTTATAATTTAATTAACCTACGTTAGAATACGTGACGTTAACACTAGATTTACCAGACCAGTCATTTAGACTGGTCGTCCAATTTCAATTCAAAATTCCTACTATATTACACATATTTTTTTTTTTAGAAATGATGTTATGACTTTTGTAGCTATAATTAGAGAGTACGTTTTATAAACTTAATGTTATTTTATATACATTAGTAACAAATATAATTTTTGTTGTTGACATATATTCAAATCGCTGGTATATCTAGTGTTAAAGGAGCTGTTGAGGAGAAGCCTTTATCTGGGAAGAAATAATCTACCAAATGGAATTATAACTCTTGAGGCTGGGAAGATAAAGTCTATGTAAAGTGCCGTAGTCAAGGAGCTACTTTAAGCTATTGGAAGTCACAATACTACGATCATCGTCGTCTTAACAAACCAGTCTCTAAAACTAGCCCCAAAATACAAATAACAAAATTTAAAATATAAAAATCTCGTCATAAGTTTTATTTTTATGCATATTTGGTAATGTTAAGTACTGGCCATTAGGCACTTTTACAAACAGGTTTGTTTTTTAACCTTAGGTTTTCTTTTCTTTCGGTTATCTTGTCGTCTTATTTAGCTTTATTTTATATCTGAATGTTTTCCTTTTTATTTTAATATAATTTCTGTTACCCTAGCTGCCCACCAATATATTTCACTCCACTGGGCATTTTCACTTTCATTTTTTAGCCGTCTGCAGATATTTTTCAGAAATAATCTATATGGTAGCTAGAAATACACATTTACTTAGTACCGAAACAGTAAAAAGTTGACTTACTGGTCGATCACGCTGGCTATTTGTTGGCTTGGGAACTGAGCTAGCACAGAAGTGATGTTTCTCTCATACAGCGCCATAAGCTTACGAACTTTTTTCTCTACGGCTATAGGGATGCGACCCGAAGTCGAAGAGAGTACCTGTAAGACAAATCTGCATTATATAAATCATTGATATTTAACCATGACTGTCAAAATGCAATATCATAATTATTAATAGTCTTTATACGTCTCACTGCACATGACGATAAAAGTATGTCAAAAGTAATATTGGTCGATGTATGTATAATAAAGCAATATTCTATTTTGTTATGGTTGTAACTGCAACCACTTAAAACACTTACAAAGGAAGCTTGTGTTCAGCAGTAGGACGTGTCATAGCTGTTTTTTGAGCTCTTAGCACAGTAAATTTATTAAGGTTGTCACTGCAACCAAGTTATTCCACTTAAAAAATTAAAATCATACCTCCTGCAATTCAAGTAAAGGTAACGACGGGTCTCTTAAGCTCTGCATGAATTTCTCGACGACTTCTCTTAGTCGAGGCGTATTGTAAGGCTCCGGGAGGCAATATCCTTGATAAAAAAAGATAAAATGATGTACAAAAGTAAAAATGTTAGTAATTCTTATTTAAATTATTACTGTATATATTTTAAGTTTCTTATAATTTGACAACCTTATTAATTATTAATTCTCTGACAATCTTTATATGTACAGCAACAGTTATCTATGTATGCAAACAGATATTTCTTAGTTTTGTACTGCGGTTACCTATCAATTTAAAAGCAGTAAGCAAGAAATCTAATCTTTTTGATTATTAATTAGTTGTATTTTGTAATCCTAAAAATAAATAATTATTCAAATGGTTCAAACATTTTTACAAACAAACAAACAAACAGCTATTTAATTTTATAAATAAAAAAAGATTTCACTACTCTATTCCTTTATTTATCTCCTTTATTCACATGTAACTGAAGGCCGTCTGGTCGAGTGGTCAGTAACCCTGTCTAATTCAACAGAGGTCCCGGGTTCGAATCCCAGTAGGGGCAGTATTTGTATTTAGTATGATGAGTATATTTGTTCACGAGTCATGGATGTTTACATGTTTATTTAGTATATATCAGATATTTATATTTATATTACTATTTATATTTCTCCGGTATTATTATTATTATTTATTACTATTTATATTATTCCGGTTTCTCCATAACACAAGCTATTGAGACCGCCCGCTGGAGCCTCGCAATAATCGGTCCGTCATCCAGTTCCAAACTCTTCAGATGGTGGAGAAGAGAAGTTGGGACGAAGCCATTGAGACTATGGCTGATATGATCTCAAGGACCTCCCACATCGGTAACCTCGACAGTGAATTGATAACTCCGTACACCTTGTACCTGATAGGAAGGGAGAGGGAAGGAAACTTACCTGCCAAAGTATTCTCCAAGATGGCTCTATACTTATTGTGGGCATGGTTCAGCTTCTCAGAGACCGTTGAGGCGTCTTCAATCGTGAACTGTCCCTTGTACGGCTGAGCCGTCGTCACTAACGACGGGTCGTCGAGTTCTACAACGAACACAACAATAAAGAAAACGTACATTTTTATGTCTGCCAAGAAACTTGTTTACCACCCACACTCACACACAGATCCACGCTCATACACACACTCACACACGCAAAAACACACCTCTGATAGATAGATAGCTAACTCCATCTTACCTAAGTGTGCAGCCATAATAACAATGTTAACAACATGAAGTAATAAGAAACCACTTTTTTACATTTCGCGACTTCGTAAGCATGTAATTCAGAACCTAGTATCTATATAGATATTTTCTCCCTTAAAAATGAAGATAGTACTTATAGAACCTCCTCCTATAGAACCTGATACCGATATTCTGACATAAATTGTTAAATTGTTACGGCTTGTTGCTTTATCAAAGCCCTAGGACATAAGTTTTCTTTTACAAAATCTATAATGTACAGACATCGGCCGGTTAAAATTTTATTATATGTTCATATAATAACTTACCTAACGTTCCAAGAAGAGATCCTTGCTCCAATACGGCGCCGGGTCGTAAGTTCCATGTTATATTACCTGCCTCCGGCGAAGACAACGTCATAATCATTTTCATAACCTGCGAAGAGAGAAATCATCGTCAATCATCATCAAAATACGACGGTAGAAAAATAGAAAACTTTTTGCATACCAACCTCAATTTCGGCATAAGGTTGACTCTTGTCAACATGGCCGCCGTCTTCAATCAATGTATTCACTAACTTGCCGGCAGATGGCGAACGGAGCTTTGAAGGGTCCTTTTCCTTCTCGAAGACCACGGTTTGATTCCCGATTACGATACGATATTTGTCTACTTCGTCTTTTAGGTATGTCGTGAACGATGCGCCGTCGACCGAGAGAAGGGTGCCTAGAAATATCGGACATTGTATGAATATATTTTAAGTTAATTGTTTATTTCTTCTACAAGGTACATTAAATTTTTTCCAATAGGAGAAGTGCATGGAAATGTGAGATAAAGTATCTTTGATTTATATATATATATATATGTTTGTCGCTGGTCCAAATACATTGTGTTATGTATAAAAACAACACTATATTTTAACCAGTGACAAAAAAAGTCCATTCCATGCTAACGATCACATATCTAGCTTTGGTCTTGGCAATCCGTCACTCAAATCATGAGATAATAGTGTATTGATATTGCGTAAATAAAGAGATATAATTTTAAAGTACCAACTAGACCCGTGGGTAGTCCACCGATGGTCCACGGACTGTATATGACGGGATCTCTTTGGATGAGGTTGACAGAGAACCGTGAGTATACGGACTTAATGCCCCGAATTTGCTACCAGTCAACCAGGGGCCATTAAACTCTCAATGCGGTGCAAATCATTCAAGATATCAGAACATTATAGAAACACACATAATATTCTATAATACACAAATATACATAAAAGTGTATAACTCACCTCCATCTGTCAGTTTGTGCACTTCCAATTCTTTGAAGCTTCCGTTCAAAGACAAGAAGTACGAAGTAGGACCTGACTTAGTCGCTTGCACTCTATACTTGTGGCCGCTGTGGATCAGTTCCACATCAACGCAGTTGGATAGCTGGCTGGAGCCTTGGATTTGGCCTCTGGGATGATAAATTTTGAAATTAAGACTTCCATCACTCACCAAAATGTACGTGTTTAAATAATTTTAATTTTCCCATAAAATACTGACTAAAGAATCTGAGATTGCTTTTGTAGGAGTTATCTACAAACGTGTTTTTTTTATTGAATGTTGCCAATTTGCACACATGTCTGTCTATTATATTCACTCATCATATGATGGAGAAGGATAGCAAATTAGAACTTACTTCTCTAAACCACTCTTGAACTCCTGAAAGTGAGACGTGATGATGTTGTCCGCAATCAGTATGGACCCGCACACAACTCCGAGCATTATATCAGGCTTTTCTGATTGAACCTGGCGGCGACAGAAAACATGCCATCATTATCAGATTGTAAGTTTAAGCATCATATTAACTTTAATATCAAAGTAACTAGCACGACAGATACAAAGGTGGCTTTATCTCTAGCAAGCGATCTCTTTCAGCTAGCAAACCATTTTATTTATGGAGTCTTTAAGCGCCTACGTTTGCTGATCCACTTAAGGCTTGTGAGAACCATTACCATTATATTAGCAAAGACTTTAGTGTTTACAAGGGAGCGTTATAGCTGAATTGTGAGAACCGTTATAATAATATTAGAAAAAACCCAAATCATCTAAGGCGGATTAACTGCCTTCAGCGCTAAAGGGGTTGTTATAGCCTACTTTGGGAAACACAGGATTAGACCAGTAAGACTTACCCTTTCAGCGATGAGAGCATCCAGCCAGCTTGTATCGATGTTATTATCTTGGAAGGCTGGTGTCTCCAACAGTGTGATCAGATACTCCACAGTTGTGCGGAAGTCACCGCGGATACTGAGCTCCTTGAGGGCGATCACTAGGTTTCTGTAAAAACATATCATGTTTGGTATCATGGAAAAAAACCCATTTTTGTATTAAACTGCTTGCAATTTTTTAAATATTTATGTGTGTACAATATATATATACAATATATGTAAAATATGTATACAATATACAAAAGCAAGAATAAATAGTTTTTTAACAATTTTTTGTTCATGATAATCCCTTGTCTGAATAGATTATTCACATATAACGCTGTTCCAAGAAGCATGCGCATACGCAAGTGGTGACGTCACTATTCTGTATCTTCTGCAATATTCACTATTATTGGCTATTGAAATATGGAATATGAAAAAGTAATCAAGTACTAGATTATTAATTTCTAACAGTAAATAAAAACTTGATAATGTTTACTCACTCTCTCGCCTGTTCTCGGGTCTCTCCCCAAGAGAAGCAATGGCCGAATTGCGAGTCGGCAAACTCATGCAATCCTCCAGAAGCTGCGACGCTGAAATAGCCCCACACGTTCTTCGACGACCTGAAGTTCAGTTCTTGGACAGTACCGGAAGAGGGCTTGAAGCCTAATTGGAAGATAGGAAGGGTTGTATAATTACTGAAGCACGGATGGCACCGCCAATTAATATAAATATATACACCATATATAGATAGAAAGCCACACAATAATTAACTTATTTCATAAATACAGTTGAAGAAAAAGAAATAAAAATATTCACATCTAGTTGTTATAACTAGATACCTTTATATATTCAACGCATAAAAATACCTCTTTAACGGACAGTTCACAACACTTATAGCCATCTCTGGCAGACGACTTTCAATGATTGTAAAGATGTATATCGCTCATTTACATTTTAAAAAACATAATATTCTTTAGTTGGACTGGTAAAAAGTGTAGATAGGTATAAAGAAGGTAGTATGCAATAGAGATAAAAATGCAATACAATTAAGAAAAACATAGGGAGTTTAAATTTATCAAGAAATGTGTATTAATTATGCAAAGTCATTGTATGCTATTATTTATTTAATTTATTTAATTAAATGCCCGGTTGATACCCAGTAAAATTATGACTATTGCCTTTATAATTACATTTATTTATTTTCTTATACATATTCCCTGTTGTGACGATTTAAAAGAGCTTAGTAAATAAGTCTATTTAAATAAAGTTATTTTTGACTTTGACTTTGACTTTGACAACATTGTTATGTGAAAGTTATCCTTCCTTAAAGTGTATTTATTATGTTTAGTGACATATTATGTGTCTTTTAAGTTATGCTTGCCAATAGTTTACTATTTATTGTCTATAAAAGATACCATGTCATTATCGTACCTTCATCGGGGTTTTCTGAAGTTATCCTGGCCGCTATGACATGCCCCCAAGGGGAAGGTCGCTGTTTAGGCTCGTCGAAGTCTATATTGGACATGCCCCACGGAGACTCGCCGTACAGGAGGCGGATGTCTTTAATATGGTACAGTGGGAGACCCATAGCGATCTGCGTGAGAAGGACAAATATAGATGTAAAAGATTACTAATCGTAATAATATTACTATAAGGTCTGATTTAGGAAGATTTCAATTGGAGGAGCTCGTTGAAGTACTAGTAGGTGCTGGTTTGGAAAGCAAAAATAAAGAAACATTAGTCGGGGTTTGTACGTGGTCAATCTAATATAAAAATTCTATTGTATTCTATATTAAATTTTTTGTGTATCTTTAGTAGGTCTGATAATAGGTCGTAGGCTATTGTTATATATATATATATATATATATATATATATATATATATATATATATATATATATATATATATAAAATAATTAATTATAGGTGACATATTACCAAAGATAAAGCTGGGTGACTGACAATATCATCGACTTGCCCACCTGTTAGTCGGAAAATATACATACATAATATTTTTTTTAATAATAATTGTGTTTCACATGATTTCTCTGGGTTCCCAGCATCAAATCCTGGCTTGGCCACAACGGGACAAACTCAGGAGTATACTCTATTGAATAAAAGATTTTTATAATTAGCCTAAAATTAACTGAGAAATTGGCGAACAAAAAATGAATGAACAAAGCCTTCTTTATTGAAGTCGGGTAAAAAGAATCACTCCATTTTAATTTTCTTACCTGTAACTGCGCAGCGGGTAAGTTGACATCAGCCACCATTTCAGTACAGGGATGTTCCACTTGTAGTCGAGGGTTCAGCTCCAGGAAGAAGTAGGAACCAGTTGCCGGATCGTAGAGGTATTCCACTGTCCCTGCGCTGACGTAGCCTACCATTTTGGCTAGACGGACGGCGGACTGAATAAAAAATATATAATAATCATGAGATTTCAAAAACCCGGAAGCAATTTTGTCAGGAGTTTATAAACCTGAAATCTCAGGTCCCAAGTAACATTACCATAACTTAGGATAAGTTATGGTAATGTTACTTGGGACTAAATTATGTAATGGTACTAGAAATATCGCAAATAGAAAAAATACTTTTCCTTTTAATTTTGAAACTGTTGTGTATTCAATGTATTAGTTAATTTGTCGACACAATTAAAATTTAATTGTGTCTGGATTGTACAACTTGACATATTGAATGTGAGGGTACCTTTTCCATCTCAATGAAGACCTCTGGCTTAGCGACGGCTGCCGGGGCTTCTTCAATAATCTTTTGGTGGCGACGTTGTATGGAACAGTCGCGACCGAACAGAGATATTGCGTTGCCTGCAGAAATTATTTCAAAATATTGCTTTTGATGAACCATTGTTGAAATCTTAAAACTAACTTTTATAGCTTCATTTCGAATCGCCACACCCTGTATACAAGATAACTATGCAGCACTTACCAAAACATTTTTTTGAACGAAAACTAAATAGGAAGCTGATAAAATTTTTCAGAAATCCGATATCCGATGTAAAAACCGTACACGTGAATAATTTAGTCTCGTTTATAAGAATGTACGTACTTTGTCTACAGTGACCAAATAGTGAAATATGAAAGGTTACTATGGCACACGATTAAAAACCTTATTCTTTACAGCGTAAGGTACATTTTCATCATTGTCTTACTCCGCCGTGACAGTCAAATTGCATCTTATTTACACTACATCCTTTAAGATTCAATTTTAGGTCCTTGTTGGTTCGCGTAAGTACGTTTTTGATTTCATATGAACGCTTGAGCGCCTGGCATTGTTAATTTAGGAAAATTGTCTATTTAATGTAACTTACAAAACATTGAGAAGAAAAATAAATACGATAGATTCTTTACTAAACCTTATCTTAATATTTGGTCACTTCTTTCAAAGTAACCTGTATATAGAATATTACGTAATGCAAATATTAATGTAAGTGTGTAGGGGCAGGCAGGCTATTCTATCCAATGAACAATTTATTACTTGTTGGAATATGTTCATGTATGTGTAATTACATACAATATCTGAAATAAGTATTGTTAAATGCTAGAGGGCAGCACCTTAGTAGAACATTATTCTAAGTAAGCTTCTTAACTTCAAGTGCAAGTAACTTCTTTTGTTTTTAGTCTATGATTTGGGACGGTATATAAGAGTCAGTGAGTATGCCAAAACAAAACGTGTTCCCAAAATATCTAATGAGTAATATTGTTATAACGTTAAGTGGCTCGTAACGTGTACCTAGATTTCAAATGGAATTGAAAAGAATTCTCGGCTCCGAACAGGCTTCTTTCATCGGCTTCTTTCATCGGATTCTTTCAAAATCGCTTCTCCAGGCGCCATGTAGATGGAGTTAATTATGGCATCGACAATAAGTATTAAAATTACAATTATATCCTAGAGATTACTCACCATATTGATCTGCCAATAACTGCACTTCTAAGTGACGAGCGGATTTAGCTAGCTTCATCACGAAGATAGGAGAACCAGGCACTTCGGCTTGCACCTTTGGAAAAATATATAAAATAAAACTGAGTCTGTCGCCATAGCGTGCCCTCGGCTGTTATTTTCACTTTAAATTAGAATTTATCATTCGTCGGAGTTTTTTGACAGATAGTGTAATACTATATGTCGTAGAATAGTGATGGGGAAATGTCGATATTTCGATGTAAACTAAATAATTATCAAGATACGATTCTATATGGATGTCGATTAAGCAACAATACCTTGATAAATATATTGGGCTATGCATAAAAGGAATTAAATTTATGAAAATAAAATTAATACCCTAAGGATGTTAGTTTACTTTCTTGCAAGGATATTTTTTATTTATTTATTTTGTTAATACTAGCGCTAACCCTAATCTAACGGCAATATTTGTGTATTTTATGTTGTGTCAAAGTGGTCCGACGATAATTATATTTAGACATACTAGTTTTTTACCATTTAGCATTTCTCTTGTTAAGGCAATCGCTTTCACGTCTCCACGATCCAGCGTATGGATGTTATGGATCAAACTATTCATGTTTCTCCCTTGTGGTTAAGCCTGTATCCTGCAGAGTAACGTATATAGCCCATTGCAGATAATTATGGATTATTACCTACCTGTCGGAACATGTTGTTAAAATCATCGGAGTTTTCGACTTTCCTGATGCCTTTACCACCGCCACCTTCTGAAGCCTTGATCATAACAGGAAATCCTGCGAATAGATTCATTTATTAATTACATTTTATAAATAGCAATAAGGGGGCAGTTTGCTCTTGGGTCTTTGTCTTTTGGGTTGTTTAATTTAGAGGATTATGCAGCTTACTAACTTACCAATTTTATGGGCAGCTTGCAGACCCTGCTCGGGAGACGAGACGCAACCTTTGGCGAAAAGTTCCGATGAGATCTTTATCTTTTTCGTGTTGTACTCGGCTTTTAGCTCTACGAGAAAATTATACATAAGTTATTGCATTACAGCGAATACTTTTTTAAATATATATTTTTAATAAAAAGTATTTTTATCAAATATATAACATGGATCAAAAGTCTGTTTTAAATTAAATTAATAAATAATTGTTTTTTTTTCACATAATTTGATTACTTTTATTTATAATTAGTATTATTTAAATATTTACTATTAAAAAAATGAAATAATTGGATTTATTTTAACACATATTTATTCAACAAGAATAGGAATCGTTTAAATGTAATTAATTAGTAATAGTCGTTTATTTGATTTTTTAATATATGTAAATGTTGCGAAATACTTAATTAGTAAATGTTGCGTTTTATTGGAAAAAATATTTAATAAAATTATTAAAAATATCGCAAATATTGCTCCACAGTGCAAATATGGGCATTTTTATTGGGCATTGAATGTGTTAAATTCGCATAATAGACTTAAAAATAAGAAACTTATCATTTGATAAGTTTAGATACGTGGACTTTACCTATAGTAGATACGCGGATTAGCACTATCACCGACCAACCTTCTATATGGATTTCAAAACGTTACAAATTTAAACTTTATTTCAAACAATTATATGTGACATTTTATTATTCATAATGAACTTAAATGTAATTGATTGGTTGGCGTTTTATTTTATTATTAATCATTTTATCTTGTTTAATTAATTTAAATAAAAATGTCAGTATTAAGGTATGAATAGATTTTTTAAGCAAAGTATTCTGTATAGCTATAGGGTTTCATGCATTCAATTTCTTATTCATTGTATTTTTTTAAGCATTTGAAAATGTAAATCTTGTTGGTGTTAATAAATAAATAAATAATCCCAAAATTAACATAAACTTTTATTTCTGACATATGAATGCAGCTTTGATTAATAAGTTGGTAACAATTATTGCTTAAATTTTGTTTCTTTTTCTCATTTATTTTTAGGAATTTTATATGTAAATATATACGAGTCCTATAGATACATATATAAAATTATCACACTATTTAATATACATAAGAATATTTTAGCGGGCATAAAAGGATAAACAACAATTTGGTCTCACTAGATTCTGGTTGAACCAAAATACAGTAATTCCCCCTATAACGCGTTTTCATATGACGCGATTTCAATCCCCTTATAAGACGGGCATTCACGGACTTTGACTTTGATTTAAGATACCATTGCGAAGTAACAATGGATGTTGCTTCAAAACTAATAACTGTATTCTCACCACAGAATATACTCACCACTCCCACTCCAAGGCAGCGTGGGTATTTCAGCAGTCTGGGCCACAATGGACGAAGCTATCTTGTCTCCCAGAGCCCACATAGCTTTCTCCGGTGGACCAATAAACACTACTCCAGCTCTGTGAAGGAGTTCCGGCAGTTTTGGGTTCTCAGACGCGTGACCCCAGCCCGCCCATACCGCCTGGTGATATGGATTAGAATAAAGTAATAACATTCTTACACTCACACCTATTATATAGACACTAAGCATCTTAACACCTAGTATCTATACATGTAGCATCTACACACACTAACGCTTTAATATTATTATGAATATTACCTGCACTTGAGTCCTCACAGCAATGTCGACGATTAGCTCGACATTAGCATAATTATTATTATTAGAACCGCCAGGCACGGGGACGTAGTGGTCAGCCATTTTGATATATTCCGCGTTCGCTTTTAGATCTTCCGGTGTCACCTGTAAAAAGCTTTCCATTAGTTTAGGCGGGAGAGCAGAATTCCTTAAATTCCTAATTATAATAGAAAAAAGACAAAAAAATAAAAAACCTGCACATTTATTATAGTAATTTGTCTATAATCTTTTTCATAATTTAAAATATTAAAGATGTTAATTATGGAATTAATATCTTTAATTCTAATTTTCTGTAGTTGTATTGTTATTAAATTCTCGTCTTATGGAAACAAGCGTCATGACATAGCTGAGGGGGCACCATTTCTGATGCACAATACATAATGACCAGATTTTTTATTTTACCATGTATAGAAATATTCTTTGTTTCAAAGTACATTACTGTAGATATTCGTACGAGACGCTTCGCTACGATCCTGCGTCAATTTGAGTTGAGAGAAATATTGTTTAATTCAAAGTACATTACTGTAGATATTCGTATGAGACACTTCGCTACGATACTGCGTCAATTTGAGTTGAGAGAAATATTGTTTAGTTCAAAGTACATTACTGAAGATATACGTACGAGACACTTCGCTACGATACTGCGTCAATTTGAGTTGAGAGAAATATTGTTTAGTTCAAAGTACATTACTGAAGATATACGTACGAGACACTTCGCTACGATACTGCGTCAATTTGAGTTGAGAGAAATATTGTTTATTTCAAAGTACATTACTGTAGATATTCGTACGAGACGCTTCGCTACGATACTGCGTCAATTTGAGTTGAGAGAAATATTATTTGATTTAAAGTAGTTTCCTGTACGTATTTGTACGGGACGCTTCGCTACGATATTGCGTGAATATGAACTGTATGAGATATATTATTTTATTTTATATTAATTTCAGGGATCCTGAATAATGGAAAGAAAGTTAAAATGCAAAACTTTAGTTAAGTCAACTTAAAAATGATTTACTTATTCTTCTATTTAATTATTATAAAATATTACAAGTATCGAGTGATCGATTCTAATTGTTGAAATCACCTAAACTTTTTACCCGCCGCGTTTCCCCTCTCACGACCGCCATTTAGTCGCAAAAAATCTATATGGTATGTTTAACTAACTTTACCAATTTATTTACTACATATTTAAATTTATAACTGGGACAATTTGTAAATGTCCGGTTGATACCCACTTAAAGTTATCACTATTGCCTTTAATTACATTTATTTGTTTTTCTCATACACATTCCCTGTTGTGAAGATTTAACTGAGTAAATGAGTCTATTTAAATAAAGTTATTTTGACTTTGACTTTGACTTTGAACTTGTTTCGTTTAGACAATAAGATAAGTGTATCTCACCATAACCACGAAGCGGACAGCCCGTTCGTTCTTGAACATCTCGTAGGACCATCTTCGGATCGAACGCATACATTTTACTGCGCCAATACCGTTGTTCGCTATCAGAACCTGAAACAGATAACGCAGGATTTGCGTGATTCATGTCCACGTGTTCAGCGTGAGCGAACTCCGCGCGGGCTCAGCCACTAGGTGAAGTTGGTAATAATAATAAAATCATTCATTTCTCTCCACATACCATATAAGTACATATTATTAAATTAATTTGGAATTTAACAGTTATAAATAATAAAAACCAGATTGCTGGCGCTTGTGGTAGGTGATAAAACCTGTATTACAGATCACCAAGTCATCCCTCAAATTTGAATAGTTAGTGTTACATAGATGATTAACAAATTATAAGTACAACATAATGAACTCTCAGGACATGATAAAGAAAACAAAGGAACTTTAACCATGATTGGTCCTTGGATCAGTCAATCAAAATTTGTAATCTCAAACTCCTCTGTGCTTTGGAATGCAAGGTAAGCCATTGTAATGGTTGTTAGAGACCCATTTTCACCCATGAACTCTTATTTGGCCAGTGTGGTGATGTTATGGTTAAGTTCTCATGTATTTCCCCCAAGTAGGAAGGCCTAGGCTTTCATGACGATGAAGATGAATAAAATATTCAAACAAAAATATTAGCTATTACCTTATTGATAGGCTTGGTGCCCTGAAACCTTCTGACGAACTCTTCAGGAGTAGCAATGGTGAAGTCTTTTTCTTGGAATCGCTGGCTGTGGATGACTGTACCCTGGGACATAGAAGGCCTGAAAAATAAATGAAGTAGTGTCATAACATTTTTCACAAGATAATGAAAATGATAGTAAAATTAAAAAGTAAATACATTTATAATTTGTACATGAATGTAATTTGTACATAAATTTTCTAGTTTCTCCAAATTTTAATGTGAAATACATTAAAATTTATTTAATATAATAATAAGCAGCGGCAAAATAAAATTGTTGTGATGATTTAGGCAAAATTTTGATAGGAAAATCTCGCTATAACATTATGTTATGCTGTACCTGAAGTTTATATGCATAAATCCATTTCCTTTCTAAAGCAATTTGAACATAGTATACAGTAAAAATACGAACAGGATGAACAGGTGATTTCAGGTGAAAAATAAATTCAGATGAAAAATGAGACAAACTCCACTTTAGTGAGTGAATGATTAGTATTTTTTAAAATTTGGTTTATTTTCGTCTTCTTTGGAAAAACATTCGCATTAACTAAAGTGGAGTTCGTCTCATTGTTTAAAAAAAAGATATTTAAATATCTTTAAAATCTTAATCTTTTCTTTTAATATCTTATCTTTTTTTTATCTTTGTAATGAGTATTCAAGTTGCTCGGTACCTCATTTATAATGTCAGATATGACTTGAACCTATGTAGATCAAGACGGCTGATATTGTCAATATAGATTCAGATGTGGAAAAAGCCGGGACAGCTTAATTGATCCATTTCTTTATGTAATACTAATGTAAAAATGGGTGTTAGTTTTTTTTACAAGGACCCAGTATTTTCCTCCTAACAATACTATTTCATCTGACCATCTGTTCTTGGTATTGTGCTAACTACTTAGTTTTTTAATTTGCCTTTTCTTTTGATTGTCAAAGGATGACAACAATAAATAAAAGTAACTATAAATATATAAGCTATTTTTATGAGAATCAAATAATAAATACAAACAAGTAGTTTGTAAAATTGTTGGGAAAATTCTACTACAGTAAAAATTTTATATAAGCACGAAAAATTAAGTAGAAAAGAGTTCTTTCTAAATATTTAATGAATAGAGTTAAGTATTTACATAAAGAATTACTGTGTAATGCTTAAAAATTTTCTAGCTACGCAGTGTGAGTAAATTGCAAGGATATCAACAAAATCGTAAAATATTACTTCACTAGAAATTGCACAAACTGTGTAGAGAAACTAAGTGAAATTTGGCATACTTAATGAAATACCTTGCCCTATTACGATGAATATAATTATTAAAAAGAAAACTATTTAAATTAGGTCGTAAAACATTAACAAAGCAAGGAGTTTTTAGGAAAATAAGTTATAAAAAAAGTAGTTATTAGGTCCTTTCTATAAAAAATATAAATATCGGACTAACCTGTAAGGACCTTCGGAATATAAGCCGCTCATGGCGGGATACATTTTTTATCACAATGAATATATATCTAAACTCCTATTTCATTGGCACGAAATAGATTTAAACTTTTATTTCAATCGATAAAATAGTTTATTTCAGTTTTGTTTTCATTTTTTCATATTTGACGTATAGCAGTTTTTTGACACAAGTCACCAGACGCACACATTGACAGAAATGTCGAATAAGTTAAAGTCCGAAATGTCTTTAAATTATCTTCGATTTAGGACTACAAATAAAAAATGTTCAATTAATTGAGTATGATAAAAAAGATTGGGTTGTAACAACATATCCAGAAAAAACATGAAATTATTGTTGATAAAGACGCTACATTGTTTTGTAGTGACGTTTAAAAATAAACAACTTTTACAACTATAGCTTAAGTCAGTGTGATTTTCATACACCATGCGAACTTACTCATTCATAGTGATTCGTAAAATACAGAACTTCACGTTCCATGTTTTTATAAATTACACACAATTGGTTTTTTTGTGATTTTTGAGGTCGATCTAGGTACCTTTAACGCTTGCTTTAGGCTTCATTTTCTTTAATGATTAAAAAATTTACCTATTTTTTTCCAGTTTTATATTTATTTATTAATCTACAGAAATGATAAAATACATTCCAATATATATAGTTTAAATATAACAAGTAAAAATCATTATTGTGTACATTCGAAAATACTTGTTATCTAAGCTAATGTATAAGAATTAGCTTATTATTTTAATCCTTCAAGCAAGAGCAATTCGGACCGTACAATAAGATTGAAATTGACCAAATAACTCAAATAAATGAATTACTTTGTCGCTTTACATCGACCGTCTTTTAAGTAGGTACAATACGACTGAACGACTCAGGACATTTATTGCATTTTCAAATGTTATAAATATAAACTTCCATCGGTTAGCCCCGATTGATAGTAGGTAGAGCTCCCAAACAATAAAAAATCTAATATGCGAGTAACTGTTTTTTTATTTCTTTAAAGTTGTAAAAATATAAAGCCATGTATAAGCTCTATTATAGTCATACGATCAACTTAAATTATAAAATCATAAAATCGTATCGTGTCGTTAGCTGTAAACAACCTCAATATCGTACGATGCATCGTACGATCATGTCATCGCACTCTAACCAAGCACTTTAATGTAGTTAGAAATGGATGGAAGATATAATCATTTCAATTTGAGTGTTCGTATAACTTACATGATTCACTCAAACTAAGACAAGGTTGCCGTCACAGGTTTGTACTTGTTATCTGTGATGTTAGATGTTATGGAAAGGCTTAAAAAAGTTATTAATATTTTCAACTAACTTTATTTAACAATAAAAGGTAATTAAATACTAAAGATTCACCATTATTGTTGTTACTACGTCTATCCTGTTATCTTTTATTGACACAATCCAAGGAAAATGATAAAAATGTGATTGCAAAATGCAAAAAATGCATGGCAAAATTTCGCCAGTACAAATTAACAAACACGACAAATTCTAAAACTTGTAAGCAATTTTGAGCACATGTTTATTCAACCCAAAATAACGAAGAAGTTAAGTTTGAAAGTAGAATATAATTAGTTTTAATGTATATATCCCCGAAATTAATCATAAATTTTATGAGATCTTTCACTTATATTTAATATAACTGTTATCTTTATTGATAATTGCAATTAAAAATCTTTGATTTAAAGATTTATCTGTACAGAGAGCTCTCTGCTAAGCTCTACTAACTTAACTCTCTACTAAGAGCTTAGTATTATACCCTATAAAGATAAACCTTCTGATTATACATACTTAATTTACTTAGGCTACATATCTAATTTTAAAGAAGTAAGAATAAATAATTAAGCGCCTAACACAAGTAATAGCAATTTTTATTTATACAAAATAACTATTTTAAAAGTACAGGCAACAAAATAATTAGACAAAATAATATTCTGTTTTCGTACAAAAATTTTCAACAGAGAAGTTTGCTTATGAGGCTTCGAATTCGGAACTATTTTTATTTATGGTGAATATGCCAAAAATAAAGCAAACAAAAATAGCCGTAGATAGATTATTGAAACCCAGCATCAGCAAGGTATATTTTTACCAATCCATTTAAACCATACGTTTCAGACCTGTTGGAAAAAATTTAAATTAGTAAAAGCGAGACCAAATTGGTTAATCATAGAGAACAAATATACGACCACCTCGTGATAAACTGTAACCGTAGCAACATGGGAACAAACTAATGTGTTGATTCATCGAGAACACAAAAAATCGTTTTCTTTAATAGCTCGGGCGACTATATGCTGTGTAGTTAGGGTTTAAGATTTGAAATTGATTGCATTTTGGGGGTTGTGAGAATGTGTGAAGTTACCCCACTACCGGGAATACCTACAACATGTTATAATCGAGACATGTACGAGGCAAGTGTTATAATCGAGACATTTCCATAATAAATCTCAAAGCTTTATTTCTGCCACATTTCCAAAACATAGTGTCATTCTATCTGTGTCCTAAATAGACATCAAAAGTATTGAATATTGCGTTCCTGTTTTTACGCGTTCCAAGAGATAATTGTTTCTATAACATTAACAAATAAATCACACAAGTGACACATGTTTAAAAAAGTATTGTACTAACTATTAAAGCGGTCTAAATAAATTGTATTTAAACAAAAGAAGGCTTCTATTATGGGTTGTTATTTTAACCATCACTACTAAAGAAACTAAAAGGTTGAATCTCTACAAAGTCATTGAGTTAAATAAACTATGTCTTGACTATTACCTATATTTTATACTATAGCCACAACCTTTATCTATGCAGTGTTTAAACCTCTTTACTACGAACTTTTTGGAATTTTAACTTGATACAATATTAAATTTATCGACACTAGTATAAAAATGCAGTTTTAGTTCTCTCATTATTGTGTTAACAGCTGACATGGCGCTGGTACGAAGTTAACGTTAAACTTTGTCAATACAGAAGTTACTTACTTACCTTTATCTGATACTTTTAATGTTATTAACACTTTTCATAAAACGACTAACGAACGATATTGTAGTATTCCACTATTATGGTACTGTTGTTTCCTTGATTGCATATTAATTAATTATACGTGGAAACTTTGTTGGTAAAACTATTTTTCATTTATTTTTATGTTTTCTACAAAGAAAATGGTTACATAATTATTTAGTAGCCTGCGTATTTAAATATGTTAATATAACTGAGTTAATTATATTTCGACTACAAGATTATGATCATCTACATATTTATCCAAATAGTTTTAACAATGCAATATGTCTATTCAAACGACATTGCTAGCGTCATGACAAAGAATCACTTTACAATAAGAAATAGTTTTATTTAGTATTACCAAATTTAAAATGGCGGAATGACTTTTGTAAAAAATATTAAGGATCTTTGAAAAATTTCATCATCGTAAGCTACCTTATGGCACGTACATGACCTTGAAATAAATTATAAATTTAACGTGTCTTGTTCACAATATGGTCTAATGACCTTTGTGGTCTAGTGACTGAGGCCACCCACCTACTTCATATCTGGATGTCCTGGGTTCAATTCCCAGTGTGGCCATCTGAGTTTACCAGAGTCCACCTGGCTAGCTACAACCATCCTACCTAATTCCGCCGCCATAAAAACAGAAGTGTTTCTGCAATTGGAGTTAAGAAAGCCAGTTCCTCTGTGGTTGAGGAATCCGGGTTTAGTTCTCCTTTATATTAAGCCTTATCTTCATTTACCATCAGATGGAATGAAGGTCAAGAATTACCCCGTTGAGAAAAACAATAAAAATACACAAGGTCCAAACAAGGAACAGTAGAAACTGGAAATTGTAACTTATAACTTACTTCAAGGTCTGGTTCGGTGGCCGCAGCAGTCTTTTGTTCTCTTCAATCTTCACTTCATCTCTGCTTTCATCTGCCTCATCATCCTGTAAGGTCATCTGGAACTTTTGCGCCAGATTTGCTGGCAGTACTTCCGTGGTTTCATCATCATACGAAGGCTGTTCTTCATCATTGTCTCCGAGAACGAAACGCTTTGATGTTCTTCTTTTCGTCAGCATGTTTACGAGGCTCCAGAATATACTGATATTTACTGACTAATTACGACATCACACGGTTTTTAGGTAGTTGGTAGCTATGGATATCTTTTGTGTTGAAGATTGCGTCACAGATTATGTGATTTAACTACAGTTTATGGTATTTATTTTGAATTATATATACATGCAACCGTATTAACAATATCTTCACATTGGGAGTAGAACGTCTACTGTCAGGGAAACTTCTTCCGCGTATTCTTGTAGAGTTAGTATCCTTCGGAAGTTTTCTAAAACGAGTGCAGAATGGGGTTCTTCGAAAAGAGCGACAATTTTTTTATGTGGTTGGATACCCCTGGTGTTGTAAGCTATTGTTAGCGCTAATCGTCACGCTTTTATTAAATATACCTCACAAAATTTACGGCTACAATGTTAAGAGTTTCATAATATAGGTGACAATTTACATATTTGTAGAGAAAACTTCTTTATTGAGCAAATCGTAATTGCTGAGATTTATTTATATCAAGGATTATAAACCAGCAGCTGGTCCACCTGATGGTAAATGGTCACCATCGCGTAAAGATACCAGCCACCAAATAATTACATGATACTACTGTAGTGTCATTAACATGAGAGGTTAATACCACCAATATCTTCTAATTATACTATATTTCCATTTACACAGATTATACACATACTCACTGTTATTTTGAGAACTAATTTATCTTAAGATATAAGTATAGTACAGTCATTATTACCATTAGCATCCTTACCATTACTTCCGCGCTAAGAGTCCTTATCAGTATAGAATGCCTATTGTTATATAAAAGCAATCAACTGATGCTATAGCCGAGTAGGCTTTCCGGAGATAAGAGATCATAATACATCCTTTGACCTCTTTCACGGGCCAAAGTCAAAGTCAAAATGTATTAATTTAAATCGACTCAATAGTTTCTTTTAAATCATAATAACAGGGAATATTTATGAGAAATATAAATATAACTGAAGGTTGTTAAACCTTTTTTTACATTATTAAGGTGGTAATCTACCTTTCCTACGTGTTAACGTAACATTGATAACTTTAAGTGGTTATTAAACGGGTATTTGCAAATTGTCCAATTTTTATGATTTCATAAATTATTAAATTATTTATTCTTAAATTGAATCTATCGCTAATATGCTTCTTCCTAATTTGCCATGCCACTTCCTTACTAACTCTTTCACTTGTTTTATATAGATTCTATAATTTTTTGGACAGGAGATCTCTCTGTGACGTTTATCACGTAGGGCCATGTGTGCCGAAAGGTAGATTACCACCTTAATAATTTAAAAAGAACGAAGCGGTCTCATAAAGCGAATCTGATAAAATAACGGAAATCGTTAATTGAGAAGCTCGTGGGCATAATGGTTCATAGTTTCCATTGGCGTGGTGGTGGAAAACAAAGCAACTGTCGCCATGGTTGGGACTTCGGAAGGCATGTTAAGCTTTCACCAACCAAGCCGCATTGGACTAGCTTGGTGTTGTTACGGCTAAACTTTCTGTGTTCCTGTTCTCTCATGTAGGAAGGCCCAGGAGGCTGTAACTGATTAACAATTGATAAATTAAACTCAAACTTTTCGATTAAGTTTTAAAGTTTAATTTGCCTTGCCATCTGAGTGAGGTTCAAAGTATTATTACCATAGAACATTAAGTCTGCGTGTGGGCATAGAATGTCACCCATATTTATTCGGACCTTGCTGAAATTCGATTACTTATGCTATTACGACGAAACAGACTTATAACCTTTAGATTAAACAAAACAACATTAAAAATCGTTTTGTCCATAAACACAGCTATGCTTATTGAGATAATATCATTTCCATATTGATACAATCTATAATGACGTTATAAGAAGCACAAGAGACGACACTGGTGATGATATCAATACTACGGCCCCTTAGTCAACTTATATTTTTAAATCAAAACGAGCTACGAATCTGAAGCTTTAATATCTTTTTGACGCCGTGCAAAATTTTCACCAGACGCTCCTTATTACGAGGGGAGCTTAGAAAAGTTGCGTGTCACTAAAACTACAGGCACCGTCTTGCTGGATTGAGACAGGAAATGGTTTGTCGATCAAGCGAGGGTCTCAGGTACACATTAGTAACTTTAAGTTTTAAAGCGCTGTGCCAAGGTATACCTATGATTAATCATAATATAACTTACACAAAATCCAAATACAAGTTAATTTCTTTAGGTTCAGTGGCTCTTTTTTATACAGTTTGGACAGAAGAAAAGGATAGAAATATTAATGAAAGACGGAGGTGACAATTGACGAACGAAGACACTTAAATGTTTAAAGAAGCAGATAACTAAGTATGGAATATAAATAATTTGGACAATAGTCGTTGTTAAAGTTTTTATGTTTTTAAGTATATCTATTGACAATTACATTTAAAAATACACCTAGTAAACGTTAATAATCAGAATAAAAAATGCACTGGCCAAGAATGGACCCTTGTGTGACACCAAGTAATAATAACAGTAAGTATCACACTTTACACTATATAACAACTTTCTGAATCCGATATTAAAATACTATCAAACCTATCATCAAAAAGTTATCTTTAGAAGCGGTATCCTGTAATCAACTTTGTCGAAAGCCTTAACAAAAACTACCACTCAAATTTTTCTTGTAAGATTTCATACTTAAACTGTTTTGAATGACGTGGCATATACAGTAGATGCTAAGGAAGAACGTATCTTTTGATGCAATTAACGTTAACCACACGGACGAACAAGGTCGAGAGTACTTCGGTGCCGTATTGGATCGAGCAATCTAGTACAACGGTGCTACTTTGGTCAAGGTTGAGATTAATCAAAGATTCACTAAAATTTATTACCTTAAGCTCCTTCGTGTTTTGGAATGAAAGTTATCCGTTGTAACGGCAAACCACTTCCACTCACAGGCCCAAAGACCTCATGTATTGCCCACTATTATTAAGGACTGTGCCCAGCAGTGGGTCATGTGAAGGATGGTATGATAATGACGCGGACAGTCTCGATCACACCAGCTGGTTAAAGAAAGTCAAATTCTGAATACGGCAACAAATTATCAGATACTAAATAGATGTTTTCACTCGTATAAGTAAATTCCAAATACAGATATGATGACAGTAAATGAGTAAACAAGATCCTCATATATCCTCAAGCACGGTAGAGGCACGCTCTCGATGCAAGGTCGGCAAAACGAGTGGCGAGTTACCAAAGACATCGCCACGCATTTCGGTTCAATTTTACACTAGCTTCTGACCCGTGTGAAGATCAGACCGTTATTAGCACCCTAAAAGTCAATTCTATATACATAATTACACCGCTCTACCGGCCAGCATAAAAATTCTCAAACTATCTATTCTTCGGTCATTACTAAAGTGTATTGTAATTTATATAATTCACTCTTATTTATATATTATATCTACTATATATAATGGTATATATGTATCTTTACTGTTAATTTAATATTTAATTAAAAGGTTTTTTTTTAAATTTAATGTTATAATACTTGAATTGTTATAATTTAAATAAATGTTATAATTTAATTCCTGTCGCAGGTCTGCTGGTAGAAATTTCTTTAGAAATAAGCAGTACCTTTGGATTCAACTGTTGTATGTCAGTTTCATTATAACCATTTATGTGTATATACATAAATAAATTATTGTGAAAGGTTTGTTGAATTGTAAAACACAAGGAGTTGCTATTACACAAGATGTTATATCAACTCTTATTGAAAAACCATTAAACATTAAAATTAAAATTCTTGATATATTTTTCATGTCGTTTTCATGTCTCTAACTATTCATTATATTTACTATACACATTTAAACATCACATTTCATCTATATCGACTGCTGCATAGCATAGTATCAATTAAAATAAATCTACTAAATGGCTATAAAATTATCCTCCCTTATAATAATTTGTATATAGCTATATAAAATCTAAATTTTAATTAAAATGCTATATTAAATAATGGACCGTTTATTACAGTACAAATTGCTAGAAGTTTTTGAATTTTGTATTTTAACTATTATTATTAATAATTAAGCTAATAACTCAATATTTTTCAGTATTTTAATTATATTATTGACGTTCATAAGAGTATGTAATGTAGCTAGACTGAATAAATGATAATTGTCTTTGACTACTGTTGGTCGTTGTCGGAGACGTTTCTCTGTTTCCCTATGTTACCAGTTATCTGACGGCATTGTATCTTATTAACTAGAGTTATCATTATGTATAAAAATAATAACAATAAAAATGTTAATCAAGTTCAGGATTGATTCTTTTTAAAATTCCATTTGTATTGTGCCTTAACTTTACTGAAATATTTTATTCCATTTTAATTATACATATCTCGACAATGAAACACGTTTATAATGTTTTGTTTTCAGAAACACCACCTTTAAATAGATCGCATTCTCAAGTAGTCACTTTATTTTTATTATTATACATTGTATGTACATTTATATTTTAAATGTATTTTTTAAAAAGTTGATGCTTAACTAATTTTTAAAGTAGGTGTTCCGCGTATCCAGAAACAATAGACTGTCAATCAATGGCTTTTAAAAATGAAACTAATTGTAAGTATATTAAAGTTTTTAAAAGAAAATAAAAACAATGTCACAATTAGATATAGAAATTGGTAACTAGCAGCATACTGTGTATGCTTTGTCGTTTGAGCGGCGCTAGGGGCCATATTAATTGACTTTAGTACAGTGCTAGAATAAAACATGACTTTCTTTTTTTTAATCGTGTCGGCATTGGCATTGTATTACTTATGACATTGACGATGGTCACTGAACGTTAATTATAAAACGGAAGGAGCATCCTATTATGTCCTAATGTGATTAAGATGATAAAAGAATAAAATGCACAAATTATTTACGGTTCGCTGGTTTCGATAACGAAAAAGCAAGTTTCGTCATGTTTGTCCTGGATGGATCGCTCAAAAATCGTAATTTCGTGCTTTATTCCATAAGTTAACTCGTTGATTCCGTACCGTAACTGCTGTCAGCCACCAATTTGTTTGACCGTGTGCTGTAGTTATAACCCAAACTCATAGTCATATGAATACAAATGTGTATTCCTTTGACTATGAGAGAGACTATGCCCCACTGCGGGTCGTATATATTATTTTGCAGGTAAAGTTTATTATTGAGAACAAATCTTAACTTACTTATATACAAAAGATATTAAGTAGAATATAACTTCAATAAATTAACATCTTTACTCTATGTAAGTAATACGAATAAATTATATTTATCACGTATTTTCCTTACCTTTATTATGAATACGAAAGTGTCTGTCTTTGTCATGGCCTTTTGATTTTTAAATGTAAATATTTTATTTATATTTAAGTATAATACAATTTTAAATTACCTATCTTTTATTTATTGTCATAAGTTTGCAACAAACGCGTAAAATTAAATAAAATTTATGGTTCGACGAAGGTGCCGCGGCAGACCGCTTCAGTTCAGTACGGGGTAGAAATGAAAACAAAACTATTACAACACCTACTGTAACTGATTTTTATGAAACTCACTAGAAAAACGTGCACAACGTCCAAAGAAGACGGAGTTAATCGTGGATGTTGACGTAGATTGATATATATGATTAGTTTTTTAAGCTGGGCATTTCAAATACAACCTTTTCATGAAATGGCCGACCATTTCATGTTGTGAACAATTTTTTTTTAATTTTAAGGATTTATCAGCTTATAACTCTTTTCGCTTATAAAGATATAAATATCTGAAGCTATACATTGTGTATTACAGCTGATTTCAATTCCTTATATGTCTACAATTAATCTCTATTCCGTTTCATTGACGTAAGATATTAAGCGTGAACCAACACTCCAAGTTCGAAGCTAAAACTTGTTTTGCACGTAAGTACGAGTGCGCACACGCCGTTGATAACACTTGTAGTGGTATTTAAGACCTTGTACGTACAGTAGAAGGTGTGTGTATTTCCCGATAAATGTTTGTTTAGTGTCACACTGACGTTAACAGCGGAGGTCATCGAGTCAGCGTAATGTTAACAAAAATCACCAGAATATGCCACGGTGATTAACATACAATCAATATATACAAATTCAAATCTTCCAAACTCTTCCTAACGTTGTGAAATATTTTACAATCATAAATATTTAAAGTACTTAATCAAAGAAATCTTCAAAGAAAGTATTTTTATTATCAACAAGCCGAGTAGTTGAGATGTTCATTAAGTATAGAAAATTGACTGACGAGATATCGTCACGATCATCGGCATATAAATATCCCACTTCTAGGCACAAGCCGACATGGCAGAAACACGAGAAGTTTGGGCCATAACACCACTCCGAAGGCTTACTTTAACCATCAGGACCAATGCTTTAACGTGCTTTCCGAATCACGAAAGAGCTCGAGATGTCAAATTTCGCTTGATCCATCCAGGGATCACCATGACGAAAGTTGTTTTGTTTTGTTGATCGCAATCACAGCGCTCAAATCAGTATGCTACCAAACTTCGTACGTGGAAGATACAAAAGTCTCTGTTCCCGCGCAAACTTGCAAGGAGGTTTCGTAGCGAGTGACATGCCGCCTCCTTGAAGTATGGTAGAGCGGCATGTGACATTTTTAGAATAAAGCCGATATCGGCGATCGTTTTTGTTTTTTTTTTTCTTCTTTTTGACTACTACTATTTTCTTTTATTTTACTATAGATTGTAAATACCATATTTAAATATTATATTTGATATCTTTTTAATCTATTGTATTATTGTTCGCACGAATACCCTCACTCGGACCGCTCCCGATACACCCTCAGTGGGTTCTTAAAAACAATCAGTAGTAGGTATTCTACTTAGATGCATACATTAACAATCCGTAACCTAATAATGTTAAAACAGTGATATAAATACTAAAGAAATATCAAAATTCTAAACAACTGTAAAATTAGAATAAAATTAAAATTTTTGAAATATTTGTTTACCTTAATATTTATTTTATTACGTTAACAGGTGTCGGTTTGATAGCGTATGAATGTACAAGTCGTCGCCGACATGCGCCATGGCGGTCAGTCCGGAGAGGATGTTAAGCACGCCTCTACTTCGAAGTCCAGATACCCCTACAGTTGGCACCGTACGTAGGGACGATGCAAAAATGCACTCGACCTCTCCGACAAAAAAAACTACCTATAAATGTACCCAACACAGTGTACCCTAACATCTTCGTACTTAAAAGTTATTTAACTTGATGTGTGACTTGTATCTTAAAAGGGACAATTGCCTAATGACAAATTAAATACAGTTATGAGCCACTCACAGCTCTCAGCTCTTCATTCTCAGCTCACATTCACAGCTCTTGGTATTTAAAAGCCACGTGTCTCAATTTTTATGTGACGTCATGGACCACCAATGTAGTTTTCGGTATAATATAAACAAAAATATGTATCTGTTTATAATCAATACATTTTCGTAACTATAACCCTCGGTCTACTACGTAGGTGAACGTTACATGCTGCACTACATGGGGGATTCCCTTTTTTAAAATTTAAAACTCAGCAAATGACTCGATACCACGTGCTGATAAGTAGTAGAGGAGTCCTTATGTGAAGATAGCTAGTGAAGCATGCGACATACTGCCCTAGCCACCCTCACCTTGCCGGCCCAATAAGTGCTTTTTAAAGGAACCCATGTTGTAAGAAAGAGGGAATACGTGTGCTGGTAAGGAATTCCACGCTCTAGCTGTGTGACAGAGAAAGGAGTCACAAAATCTCTTAGTGCGCAAAGTAGACATCCAAAGTATTCCATCCCAATGCGATCATTTTTGGCTCATAACATACATTATTACCTATAATGATGTAACAACTTTTATAGACTACCACTAGTGCCCAAAATTACTACAATAAATCAAGACGAAGAAATCTAATAGTCTTTTTTTTAAGAAAAATTCGTAACTTTTCTGAAAAGACTTTATTTTTAAGTTTTTACCAAGGATCATTAAATTAAAATAAAACTTAAACTAATCAAAATAAGGTCCTGATTGGTTAAATGTAACATATGCACGTGAGGATTATGGGTACTGACACACTTTGCAGTTGTACTGTACGAGCATACTGTAGGGATGATGCTTATTTAGTATGGAAAATCGTCTAACTGACATGCTAAACATTGAAGCTGTCATTGCTTCCATTGCTACTTCGGGTTTATTTTAATAGATGGCGTTAGTGGTAGTTTGTCGCTGGAACAAAGTTCACAGGGTCAACTGGTACTCAACAAAAAAAATACCAGAATAAAATAAATGTATAAACAATTGAGGTTTAATGTTAAGTTAACGAGTTGTTATGTGAACTAAAATAACAAGCAACAATAACAATTAAATTCAAATTTAGAACCCTCTTTACATTTAAAGATGGCGTAAAATTGACGTTTACGTAGTGACCTATAAAAATACCGCATAAAACACGAAAGTAGCAAACGCACCTAATTTGAAGCTAGAGTAATAGACGCCTTGTATTGGTCCTGAATCTATTTTGAAGGTAAGTGCTTAATAATAGTAGTAATTAATCTAATAATTAAATTATTAACTACTACTTACTACATATTTCAGATTTCACTTACATCATATTCTCTCTCTCTATCTCTCACACACACACATGCACAGGCAAACAAAACAGTCCAATATACAAGACTACTTGACATGCAATTATAATTAGTTAGTTTTATTGTTCATTGTTCATAAGTATATTATCTATAAAAATGGTCATATTAGTAAGGAACTGAATTTCCTTAATTGGCTAAAGTAATGGTAAATTCTATTTTACATAATACCTAACTTTATTAGGATAATCTGTGTAATTTGAAAATGAAATAAAATGAAAAATTACAATAAATATAAGCTAATTTGAGTGCTCTTATTCTTCCCCGGATATTCATCTATACACTTTAAAAAAAAACGAATTTTGTTACCGTCGCTCGGATTTTAGCATTCAAAAGTTGACTTTTGTTTTTTGACTTTCCCGCTTTTTTCAGATCTCAATATCAAATACAGTGTTAAGTATCTTCGCCTATTTCAACTGTAGTGTCATAAATATTGCAAAATTAATTATATCCTTGTAGGCGTGACGTGTTAATAAACTAAACATGAATCAGTTTGACTACACATTAGATAGCCCGGTTGATAAGGAACTCCCCAACTTTCTAGGTTTTTGAATATTCCAAATTTGTTTTATACAAAGTTCGAGCAAATGACTCCATTCTACCAATAATCAGAATCAAAATGTTTCTTATAAAAATCAATTTAATTACTATCTAAATTTAAAATGAGTAAATAAATTATAAAAAATATATATTATATTTAATTATTTATATATATAATAAAAATTATTCATGCCATTAAGTGTCAATATTAATATATTATACATTTCTTATTATGTTGAATTTTAACTAAGCAATTTACTCCTACGCTTATGTATCATCAAGATAATCAGTTATGACAACCAGTTTCCCTTTTATCATAGTTTTAATATTGTTTACAGGTAACACTGTTATATCTTGCTCCTTTAGAAGTAGGTTACTGATACATTTTTAACCGAGTTCAAAAAAGGAGGAGGTACTATGTTTCGCTATATGTGATTTCTCTGAACCGATTTTCCGAATTCTTTCTTTCTTCAATAGAGTAGGATCCTGCGGTGGTTCTATTGTCACCAAGTGAGGATCTGATGATGACATCTCAGGGAAATTGAGACCTACCTCCGTATTACATATTACATTACATAAAACTCTTCTATAATTTTTTACCAACGACAAACAGACTATAATATTGGTTGAGCTACTTATAATATCGACGGTCACCCATCTTACTTTGACCTTAGAAACTTACCAAAAGAGATTGTGGAAAAAAGTTTTAAACAAACAAAAAGTCAAAAGTTATTGAATCAGAGAAGTTTTGAATTAATTTGAACTTTCGACTCCAAAAAAATACTTTTAAATTGGATAACTTCTTAATTGCAGTATTTTTGACTTTGTTAATGTAAGAGATCCAACGTAAGATTATAGTATATACTATAAACTATTCTTATTCGAATAAGGTGAAGTTTTTCTGAATGTAGTGACACCTCAAAAGCAGGTAACAAAATATATACATTTTTTTAAAATGTCTTTTGTAAATAAATTAATGTACGTATCCTCTGGTGTCCATAATTAATAAATACACGTCAACTGTAACCTTTTTGTAAAAGCGTATACACATCGCCCTATAAAATTGTTGAAATAAATAGAAATATTTCTGAGTTCTGTAAACTGGTGTATATTTGGCGAACTGACACAAACAGAAGAATAACAAAAGAATAAAAACATTATGTACATCAAATAGACATATAAAAATAATTAACTGCCACGGTGCTCTGAATTAGAATCATGGTACAATAAAAATAATTATATATTCTGTGTAAATAAACAATGTTCCTTCCTTTTAAACACATTTGTAATTTTAAAACTGGGACAATTTGCAAATACCCGGTTAATAACCACTCGAAGTTATTACTATTACTAATGTAATTTACCATACCTTTAATTATATTCATTTATTTTTCTCATACACATTCCCTGTTATGACGATTTAAAAGAACTTAGTAAATGAGTCTATTTAAATAAAGATATTTTGACTTTAACTTTGTGCTGTATTTTGCAATTTAACATGTATCGCTTAAAAATTTTCGTAATCCAGAGACTAAAAATAAAAATCTCTCTAGTTTCACTTGGTCTAACTTGCTGAATTAATGCCCTATTAAATGTTACTAATGGTATAAATATTTTCTACTTTTATTTACATTTTAACCGACTTCAGGACAAAAGGTGGAGGTTCTCAACACAGTTGGTATAATTATTTTACCCGATTTACGTTATTCTATTTTCGTTCAATGCGGTTGTTGCTTTTTGATTCCTTCGAAATTTAAATTACTATGTCCCAGTATTTTTTTAAGAGTGTTTTTGTTATCTTGCACGAAGTAATGTTCACGTTACTTCGGTTAAATGTAAAGATTTCTGATCCGATTAATGAGATTCTTTTTTTGATCGATGCGGAATTGGTTTCATTTGGTTGTATAAAAATTTAATCCAGTTAGACTTAGTAGTTTTTATTTTATTAGCATTATTTTTCTTAATTGGACGATGTAATTATTTAAATAATAGTGTTTGAATGTAAACACGTATGCCTTTTATATAATAGTCTAGGATCAAGGTAAACAGATAACATATTGTAGCTAAGATAAATTAAATCTTATTGGAAATGCAATTTAGTTTAGAAATAACACATCTGCCTTCGACGCTTGTGAGTGTAATGAAAACATTAGCCTCATTTTGTGGTTGCAATGTCAGGTAAAACGCATCCGATTTGGCTTTAATCGATTCTACGCAAATCAGTTAAGTTTAGTTATGTAAACAAAAATTTATTTCGCACTTAAAGATGTGCAAAAACTGTTTCTAGCAATTATTATTTTTTATTAACGTATAAACATTGCACTGTATGTGACGCAATCTCCGACAGTAAAAAAATAAACTAGCAAAAATTAAAAACTTTTCCATACCACGTTCCGTCTTTTCCAACCTTTTTAAACAAAAACTACACTTCACTAATGCACAAATAAAAAACACAAAATTCCAAAAAGTTTTGTCGTATTCTTTTTGAAATTCGAAGCACAGATTCGGCGCGCACTAACGACGGAGGTTGGTAAGTTACTAAGATTGTTTTGCCGCCAATTCTCGTCAAGTTTTGTACGTCATTGGCGTAACATGGTATGATATAATAATTTGCAGTAAGGTAGGTTCATAAATAAACAATTTAGATGAAAAGTATCTAATTATAACTTGTCCTAAATTGATAAATGCGCACAAACAAGTTTTATTGATCTTTGATCAAGTTTTTTTAATTCGACATATTTATTATAAATTTTAGATTTTATTAAAAATGCCTAAAATAGAAAAATGTGGATGTGGACTACTTTAAGCACTCATCTACCTAAGAATCCTCAAGCCAACAGAAATAAGAACCAAATAAAAATATGTAGCATGATTAAGAAAAATAATTAAAAAGAGTGAACAGGTTAGTAATAGAATGCATTCAATTGGCTAAACCCTTCTTTTATTAAGTTCTTAAATTGAATTCACTAGGTATACTTTCATATTTTTACGTGTTTAAATCATCTATTTTGTTTTTGACCTCTTTACTTATCTTAAGATATAAGTGCTGTTCTTAATCCATTTTATTCTTTCGTCCTAATTTTTTTGTTTAATTGTTATTTTACATTTATATCAGTGCATCATCGCCAATACTTGTCACTATAAGAGAAACTTCGGTACCATTTTGGGGATGTCGCTGTTTACATTTGAATTTCGAAAGAAGAATTAAGAACAAATTTAAATAAAAACGGCAAAAAAATTCAGTTTACGTTAATGCCTAGCTATTCGATAATAGCAATGCGAGAGAACGTCCTAAAACGTTTTTACCTATAACTAAACAAACCTGGAATTTGGCAGGAGTCTTTACTATGATATTTAAAGTGTGATTTATTGGTGAATAATGACATATGTATAATCATACATTGAAAACACTTAATACACAAAATTTCGATATCTTATAAAAGTGATAAAGTACGCGTAAATGTATGCATCGACATTTTATTGAAATTTCAACTTATTAAAGTAAAACATTCTTTCCAAACTTCTTACTTCTGACCTTTTCGACCTTCCTTATGTTTTATTACGCATTCATTTCTTGATTGATAAATTTCGATCCTAAAGTCTATAAGCCTATTTAAGACGAAGACGTACCTATTAATGTGGTCAGTGGTTTTTTATGACAAACATTGGTTTTATATTCGTTTTAAAGTAAATGTACGTATGTATATCAAAATTATTTAAAATAAGGTTTTTTTTGCATTTTATTGTGTACACACAAATGGTGTAAAGAAAATTTACATAAAAACAATCGAATACTACGGCTTTTGACTTTAACGGTCATCTGGTCGAGTGGTCAGTCCCTATCTTCTTAGCCTGAGGTCTCGGATTAGTAACCCGGTAGGAGTAGATATTTGTAAGATGAGTACGAATATTTGTTCACAAGTCTTTCACGTTTATATGTTTATGTCATAGGTATTTCTGATATTCATATACATATTACTCTATATATTTCTTCGTTACCTAATATCAATAACAAAAGCTCTTAATGAAGCTTACTTTGGCCTCGATAATAGGTGTGATTGCGAAAAATATTATGATTATTTAAAACATGGCATTTTTAAGTTTTACATAACAGAAATATGTAAAGAAAATAGTTGCGTCTTTATACAAAACTCTCAACTTACTACTACTAAAAAGTGCGTCATTATGTTTTCAAACACAGTGCAAAATGTTAAACCGAAATGTTACATTGCAATCGCGCCATCTGTCGTCTAAAACAAGAACTATTATGTAACCTACCTCAGCTTGCTTCTTCTCTCAGCCAGCGCTAGCTGTTGGGCTACGGTGAGAGCTCTTCTGATGTTAGGTAGTGGGGCGTTGGGGAAAGCGTCCCGACCTTCATGAGATGGAGCCTCTTCTAAGCCAGGGTCTGGATCTTCGTCTCCCACTTCAAAGCTGACTTCGCTCTGTACCCAATAAAAATGTAATTAAGCTACGTATTCACTTACTCTTACACAATGGCTCGATTCCGTTGTGCAAACTAATATTCTTTAATTAAATCTTAAAAAAGACATTAACCGTGACGTTTCTAAAAAGGTGTTTCTTGAGCACTATAACGCGCATTAAAACACGATAAAAATATATCGAAAGTGTATGGATCGTATAATTGTCCATTAACTTGACGTTTCTAAAGTCATTGAACAAAGAGGTAAATTACCTAATTTTATTTTATTTTGTGTGTCAGCAGAATTGCCACCAATCTTTTTAATCTGGATATTATTCATAATAGCTATTTTACTCACTAAATACTCACAAAATTGTGACGTTTGTGGATCTAAATAATGCAGTGTCAGTAAGAGTAGAACAAAGTTAGTTTAAGCGTTTTCAATCCGGAATTTTGATATCAAAGATGCACCTCGCTCTGATCGCCCTGTTACGAATAAAATGGACGCTATTTTTGAAAAAGAGGAGCAAGATCGGCATATCAGCAGTTAAGACACAGATGAAGAACTGGGAATCGACCACAAAACAGTTTTGGCCCATTTGAAAAAAGCTGGGTACACAAAAAAGCTCGATATTTGGGTGCCACCCGAACTCACTGAAAGAAACCTAATGAACCGTGTCTCATTTGCGATTCTTTATTGAGAAGTAATGAAACTCAACCGTTTTTTTAAATATTGATAACTGGTGATCACGTATGACAAGAACTTGCGAAAAAGGTCGTATTCAAAGGTTGGCCAGGCTTTACAGACTATAACAAAACCTGTGTTAACTCGCAATAAGGTGATGCTGTGTCTATGGTGGGTCTGGAAGGGCATTGTTCATCATGAACTTTTACCGCCGGTCAGAACCATTGATTCAGATCTCTACTGCCAACAACTGATGAGATTAAAGCAAGAAGTTGAGAGAAAGCAGCCTGAATTGATTAATAGAAAGGGTGTGATCTTTCATCACGATAACGCTAGACCATATACATCTTTAGGCACTCAGCAAAAATTAAGAGAGTTTAGCTGGGAGGTGTTAATGCATCCGCCATATAGCTCAGCCTTTGCAACTACAGATTTCCACCTGTTTCGGTCTCTTCAGAATTCTGTAGGCAGTGTCAGGCTAACATCAAGAGAGGACTACCAAAACTTATTGCGTTTTTTTGATAACAAGTCCCAAAATTTCTACAGCAACGAGATGATGTCTCTACCTACAAGATGGCAGAAAGTCTACGAACAAAATGGCACATATATACTGTAATTAAATGTAAATTAATTTTGAAAAAAATGTCATGAATTTTTATATTAAATGTGAACTAACTTGTTCCCAACTTAATATTTTATTAAATTGTGTGTATGTACATAAATTGTTAAATAAATAAATAAATGATAAAGTTTAATCATCAAATATATGTTCAGTACCCCCGTCTACTTAGACAGAGGGTTTGAATCCTAATATGCGGAGACATTTGTACAAATATTTATTCACCAGTCATGGTATTTATAATATAATTTTACTATCTATATGTCTCTTATCTAGTATCCATTGTACAAAGTCAGTGTATATTTACGCATGGTTAGTATTAATACCAGTTTTGGTCCCTAGATGGCTCTGGACGGTTTTGAATCGCGTTAACGAGTTTTATCTAAAGTATGTATATAGTTCAAGTTGTTATCATTTTAATTACACTCTCTTAGCACAAGATATTTGGTTTTATTTATAAATATCTACCATCTTAAGTTATTTTTGGGACATTGAACATCCATAACAGAAGCTCTTTAAGATGCTTAATTTGGGATAGATAATAGGCATGAGTGTGTGAAATATTATAATTATATGTGCTATAAAGATTGAATAAATAATAATAATGCGACCTGTTCAACTCCTCAGAAATCAAAGTTATGCAGCAGATATATTTCGTGTTTCAGCAATATTTTATATTATAAAGAAAAAACAGTTATCAACCCCTGTTATTGACAATTGAACATGACTCGCAAGTTTCTACCACGTCTTAAGTAAGAGTTACTTACATCATCTTGCCTGGCCTCGTCAGAGTCTATCTTCTCAAAGTTCTCACTCTCACTGGATGAGCACCGTGTTTCCTGCTGTTCTGCCATTGGCTCTTCTAGAAGACAGAGACACAGTGATTAATAACAATGTTCTACACATATATTCATGATTAAGACTGGATCAACATATTCACTCGTTTTTGGACTGCAGTTGATGAAAATGTAACATAGGTGTTGGTAAACGCCTTGGAAATATATATGTGTTCAAGACAAGTTAGGTTTTTATTTATTTTGACGTGTATTGTCAATAAAAATGGCGATATTTTCATTCTAAGTGACTTTTCACATTTACCAATATATTCAAATCAAGGTTTTAGCGCATTAAACAGAATTGCTAAAATTATTTTTGCGGTTTCAGCGCTTATTTCACTAAGAGTTAGATTAGACTGCAATATTGAAAGTGCTTCTTTGCTTAGCAATTATGATCCATCCAAAAATCTGTGAAAAAATTAGCTAAACTATCGGCTGGTACGCTAAATACAATCTTGGAGTATGTATCTAATAATATAATAACTGCTTTCACACATATCACAAAACAAATTGTTTTTATAAATTGGAAGATTGGACAATAGAAATTCTTAAATAAAAACGTATATCAATTGGGACGTCACACGTAATCTATCAATATTTTAATAATGCGAGTACTACTAGTAATTCCGGTACCGTAGTTTATGGTAACAATATTAAATATTAAGTAATTATTTACAATTAAACAGGGACCTTATTATGTAAACTCATATCTATAGCGATAGCTTTCGTCTTTAAAATCATTGTTGCTTACTAAAGCGGAACATCACAATGATAAACAGTTAGAAATATGGCGTACGTCAAAATGAAAGCGATATTGATAGATTCATAGACAAGGAGGCTGGTGTCACTATATCAAAAAAGGTTGTATACCTAATAAATAAAAAAGAGTCAATCGTCATCAGTGATGCTAGTGGACTAGTCGAAGATGCGCAACTTTTAACGAAATGTTATAATAACCGTCAATTTGTTAAATTATTTAAGATTAATCGCAATGATCTGGATAGTTTAGACTTTAGACCATTCTTAATACTCCAACCTCTAATATAGCCTTAATGTTGTGTAGTTTAGCAAATTTCAGTAAATATATATAGAATTTGCGTTAATGGGAATGACAAGGAATAAAGATGATAAAAAAATCGTTTAATATCTGTCTTCATAAAAATAAAAATGAATATAGTATCAAAAAACCGATCTGAAAACCCTAAAAAAACCTCCGTCAAAAATTAAGTGAAGTCCGATTCAATCCCATGCGACAATAGGATTTTAATTAATTTCTATTACATTTTTTTACATTTATACTTGAATTAACTATATGAATAAGTTCTTTTTGATATGTTTTCTTTATTTCTGTGGTGGTTTAAAAAAACATAAATAATGAGTTATTCAGAATGCAAAGCCTGACTTAATGAATTTTGATTCAATGAAAGCACTTCGGATTCTTCTAATAGATGGCGTTAGTGTCAGGTTGTATATAAAATGAAATTGAGGAAATCAAATCGTCAATAGCACAGAACTAATAAATAAATGATAAGTATATTCTATTTCGTTGCACCTGTAGAACAAAGTAGTTAACTATGTCGTAAATTTATATATAAAGGAAAGAAAACAATTAACTTACGACAGATAAAACAACACCACATCTTCCATTAAACAATAATATCTCACATTTATTATTTGAACAAACATAATTATCAATCCCAAATCCGTGACGCAATCCAATATACGAAATTCAAATTATTTCACTTCAGTTCGAAATTCAAAATTTTTCTTTCTTCCTCTTTTTACGCACTATTTATCGACTTTTCGGCAACTGATATGATTTTGATTCCTACACTGTCTTTTTTTACTTTTAAAATAAAGTAATCATCGAAAAATGATAAAAAATACATTAAATCGTTATTTGACTTCGAATATAATATTTTGAATATTCATTAAAAAGAAAATCTTATTTGACTAAAATTTAAAACTAAACAAAAATAGAACATTATAACTTCTAATTGTTAATCAAAAAATTCACACAATTTGTCTTCCACAATATTTTTATGAGGTCTGCCATTTTCTTTTAAAATTCATAATCGATTTATAAGTAAACCAATCAAAACATTACTAAACACAGCCGCACTACACGCTTCTTTCGAAGAGTCTGCTTCACTGTTCAATACACTTTCACCTATTGTGCACACACTTGCTATGAGAATTAGTATGACATAAACAATTAGAATTCTATATACATAGTTAGTCGCATGTTGTAATAAAACTCTAAATATGCTACATGAATCAATTATGTTAATTATGCTTTGCCGCTCGAAATCAAAAGAGGAAGGAATGTTTTCTAAATTCATTACTGGCAAAGGTAACTTTTTTTTTTATATAAATCTATTTAACTGTTTAAAAAACCACAGTCACAGGTTAGTGGCTGTGACCTCCTATTTTGGATCTGGAGGTCCGCGGTTCAATCCCTAGCGGAGGCAGAATTTTTTGGTCAGTTCGTGATCCGGCTTTTTCTAAATACGCCTAGTTACTATCATCTTACTTAAGTCTGCCATCATTTTTAGTTTTTTGTGTTGTTTTTCGCTGAGTATATTTTTTATATTTATGATATATTAAAAGCGAACTGATGAAACAGAAATATTTTCCCCTAGACCGTCCAGGTACTATTACAGTACGCTTAGAAGGGAGAAGGGAGAGGCTGGAAGACAAATCTCCCGACTCCAATTGGGAGGGTGGGTGTTATGTTCCGACAGTTGGGAGTATAATAGCCAGTTCCTCTATAGTTGAGGAAAGGATTCCTCAACTATAGAGGAACTGGCTAAAACACAAAATAAAAACAAAAAAATACTGACACCAGGAGGTGTCAGTATTTTCCAACTTCGGCCTTAACTTATCACAGGTGAAACGAAGGTCTAGAAAACTAGCAACAGAGAATAAAAGAAATATAAAATTTATATCATCTTTAATCATCAATAGCCTATATACATTCCACCGCTGGGCATGAGCCTGGCCCAAATACATGAGATTTTAGGTTCCCAGTCCTGAAGATATAAGGCTGCTGACTCCGGGTGTACTTAGTAAGTACATCTTGGAGTTATTCCAAGACAGCGGTCATTAGGATTGGGGAAGCACAAAAGATCCCATTGGGTCGACGTGCTCCTTTAATAATCCTGGCCGTACATCAAGATAAGATAAGATAGGATCATAACACCACCACGATGGCCATATCTTGGTGGCTGAAAGCAGTTGCCGTAATAACCGGTAATAACGGTAGCTTAAGAAGACATGATTCTTAAGCTCGGAGGAACAAATTTCAATTGACCCCAGTTACCATAGCAACAGTTTTTTTTCGTTTCGACCACTACGCCAACGCACGTTTGTCTGATAAAGATGGGCCTTTTTGGCATATTGTATTTGTTATATCTCTAAGTTGTCTTTATCCTATTAAAAAGGGAATATACTGACATATATTCTTCGCAGAAATTACTGCATTCCCAACCGAGAAGACTCCGTATCTCCATAACGGCCAGAAATATTCAATCTATTTCATTATCGCGCGGTCTGAGTAGGGTGACCATAAATTTTATATTTCTTCATGTTAAAAAGAGACAGAAGACTGGGTCTTATTTCTAAGCCTAGACTGAGTTTCAATCGAATAGAACCGTCTCGATAAACTTTATCTTCAGCTGTTGAATTGTATGGAAGCAAAAGCAGTGGAAAACGATTTTTATACAAGCGATATTATTATAAACTCACACTAAGGATGCTGCAATATATCGATATGTTGAGCACATAATTTGATAATTACATTATTTCTGTCGCTTATCACAATCTAATAGTAAAGTGTAGTTTATTTAAAATGTATTTTTACAACGGGGAAGACAAAAGAAAGTGCCCAAAATAATTATCACATATTCATAATTACTTCCTTTATCTCGAACTCTCAAAATAACGTATAAAGATATTTGCTCACAAAAGAGGCTACTCTTACAAATTCTTTTCCCAGTAGTGTCCTACCCTAACATTAGTATGTATAAAAATAAATAAATAAATAATAAATAGACTAAAAACATTTACTTAACAAATATTGTACTACTTACTAAACGATAGATACTATATAATAGATATATATTTTATATAAAAATGAATTGTTGTTTGTTAGTCTCGCTAAAACTTAATAAGGGCTAGACTGATTTGAATAATTTTTATTCTGTTTCGAACGTTTTAAAAATATAAAAAAAAAACTAAAAAATCCTCAATAAAAGCCAAAAAATAAATAAATTTTAAAGTAGTATTCTGTATGGAAAATCTTTTGACTGACGTGCTATTCAAAACTCTATTAATCATAATAATCTCATAGTCATATGTTAGACTAGGTCAAATAGTCTATCATAAAACTACGGACTATACAGATATACATACACATACCATGTTTTATATAAATTACACTGCACCGCCATCACATCAAATGGTGTTAAGTGAAAAACAATCTTATGGAAGTATTTATTATTGATGACGTAATATATGTTAAAGCAACGCCATCTATTGAGGAATGGCAGAAAATAAATATATAGAATATTTTTATGGCTATGAACAGTATGCAACAGGCCATGATCATGTTCCGATGACGATTTCGTTCAATAATCTGGCAAAAATGGCCCAGTGTACATACCTTTTTAAAGCATGATTGTTTTAAACAATACTTAACCAAACCTTCCTCTGAGATAAACTTATACGATTGATTTGACAATTTCAAATCCTTGACTATTTAGTGGTTAAGTCTCAGTGATCAAGTAAGGAATATTAATTTACTTAACTCAAAGAATATTAAGAGTTATTATAAGATATCATTTAAAATAAGTTATCTATTGTTATCATAGACGCTTTAAGAAAATCAAGTAAGTTTTCAGTTACTATTATTATTAGAAAAACGTTGGACTTAAAAAAAAAAAAGACAATTAATTTAATCTATTAAATAACGTGGAAATGGAAGTGGAAGTGGAGACACCCTTCGAAAATTCCTTCTCATCTCAGCGACCCTAATGCCGGATTATAGGAACGTCTGCGGTTATGATGAAATAATTGACGAACTTTTATAGTATAGAATATTTATTAACATATTGATTTTTTATATTTATTTAAGAGTATATTGTATTTGTGACACGAGGTGATATAAATTTAGCGAAAATTGAAATTTTAATTGACACAAATATTGCTAAGAGCGATGCTTTCAAGGCACCCTTAGGTACTCTTAAGCCATTGTCCTATACATCTATTTTTTTTAAAATTAATAGACTATTTCTCTAGCGGTATTCATTGATTTTAAACAAGCTTCTGACGCAGTAAGCTTCCTAACACTTTTTAAGGATATAAAGTTTAGAAGGATACCTAATTCTATATTAACTAGTTGTAAAACATGAAGTCAAAATGATTAATGTAAGCATACAGTACCCTAAGTGTAAATTTCAATCCATTTAGCCCGTCTCGTTCTTTGTCGTCAATCGTCAATGGTCAAATCATATTAAAATGACATCTCCACTTCTGTTGACAAGCACTGGAAAGTAGTTTTTTTGTAGTTTATTTGTCAGATCAATTACGATCGAAACGTCTGGATTAGTTAGAAACTCACACTAATGTAATAGATCGTGAAATTACGCGTGGATAAAATTAATGTTATTATCTGATTGACAATTTAAAATCTAATTATCGGAGTAAGACACAGTTTTATTTGATCTTGAGTGCTGGTAAAGTCGACAAATTCTGAAAACAGATCCCAAAAAGCCTCCTTTTCGGCTTCAACTTAGGTGCGTTACTTCCTTCTAGGCTTTAGAAGATAGATTAGGCACTAGAAACGAATCGTGTAAACACTTGTGACAGCAAACAGAGAAATGGAAACTTAGACATGGCGTTTGTTATAATAGCGATGCTTCTGTAGAGCTGCGATGTTGAAAGTATAATATTTAATAGAATTTGGAACTCTAACCTATAGGGCAGTGTAGTACTTCCGAAAGCCCCTAAAAAGGGTTTCCCAACTAGGACCCGAGGAGCACTAGTTGCCCGAAAAGAGCTTTCAAATCAAATCAAGGAGCTCTTTATTTGTGCATGTAATTATTAAGTCAAGGATTCGATTTAATGTAATACCACTTTAAACCTCTATTGAACGGTTGCCTCGTGTATACAATGCACTGACAAAACACAAAAACTCAAAAACACTTGACATATTTTTTGTAAATCATTTAAGATTCTAGTCAGTTAAGTATCCTCCATTAAATTTTCTATTATCTCTATTGTACAAAGCCAGCAAATATTTACGCACTGTTAATATTAATACCAGTTTTCATCACTAGATGGCTCTGCACGGTTTTATATCGCGCTAACGAGTTTTATCCAACGTATGTATATAGTTTAAGTTGTTATAATTTAAGATACTCGGTTTCATGTTTAAACATCTATTGCCTTAGGTTAATTTGGGAAATTGAACACTATTAATAAACATAGATTATCTCTATTAATAAACACAGATAAATAACTAAAGTGACTTTTTTTCTTAAAAGCATCTCTGGTAGCATTGATTGCTGTAGCTTTGAGATATGTCAAGTGAGTGATTTGTCTCTGTCATGTTGTGTACATGTTGTTGGGCTCCGATCTAGATTGAGTACCTTTAGTATTTATGCTAAATGCTTTTTTGATTGGCTCTTTATAAATAACTTCATGAACTTGTATATTAGTTTTCAATGAAAAAAAAATTAAATAAAGAATTTAATAAATACTTATTAATTTTTTTATAAGCTCAACACATTGGCTGAGCTTTTTTTAAAAAAATAGTCTGACCTGACCTGAGACCTGTGTCTTGTTTGCAATTGATTAAAAAGTCTCTATAAATACCTAGAACTCTTCTCCGCTTCAGATTTCAGATTTCGAAATGATAAAGAACTATTCAGATCGTGTACGCCATTTTTTATATTAAGTTCAAATGACTCGATACCACCTGATGATAAGCAGTAGAGTAGTCCATTAGTACACTGTTCTAGTCACCTCCACCTTACCGGCCCAAAGAGTGCTTTCACGCCTCTTTTTGCTTGTTGTTGTTTCAATTAAAGATAATTTTAAATCGATTCAGATTATTTTTAAACTTTTTCTCCCTGTTAATAATAAGGAAATTAAAGTTGTCCTTGTTAAAGGTTGGGATCCCAGTTTTAAGCCATTTAAAACCAGGTTCTGGATTGTGCGGAAGATATCAGGTCAGACGTGAGTAGGAAATGGCCCTTAGCCCCAGTTAATTTCATACTCTTCACCTAATAATATTCAATAGATTCATTGTATACGCTTTGTACTCGCTATGGATCCACCGATTTATTAATTTATCGAATTTGCAATGCTTCCTGACAATATACTTCAGTACTTAGACATCGAAATAGAAGACTGTAACGAGAACTTAAATGATTTTGGTAAACACTTACTTGTGTGAGTAACTTTACTTATTAGGTCTTTGGGAGAGTGGTTCGAGTGCGCTGTTTCGATTGCAATAACAAAGTAACTTTCGCCATGGCTGGTTTCGGGATAGGTCAATCAAAATTTGCTATGTTCAAACATGCTGCTTGCATCCATTCATCAGAGTCTACCAGGCTTAAGAGCTGTGCTCTTGAAGGCTTTAGTCCCGGTAGTCATGGCAACTGTTTTATCCACCCACATTGAGTCAGGTTTGTGGTTTAATATCTCAATCGTTTAAAATTTCGCCCATGTTGGCTGTGCTTCAGTTGTTAGTAACCGGTTTGGAGGTAGAGTAGAAAAAGCCATAAATTCAAAATTTTGTCTCAATGTATGACCGTAGCAAAGGATTAGTTTCGAACGGTGGCAACAGATGGCGTTGCAGCTTTGTGAATCGCGCAAGCGAAGATTAAACATAGAAGGTATATACACTTAACGAAATTTCTTGTTGTGTACATGTGGGGCTTTTTGATTATTGCACCTTCGTACACACTCGATCTTTGGGTGGTCTTTTGACAACTGGTAGTTATACACTCAATCGTTTATTTTATAATTTAAATTTGATACACTTCATATTATTTTTATTGACACTTGTGTTGTCTATCTTATTAAAATAATTGAGGAGAAATCATCTTTTATCTCTTCAACAGATGTATTGAAACATAAATTAAAATTCTTGGAATAGGCTGGTTCATTGTAAATCTAGTGATCATTGTCATTTTTTGGCACATCGTTTCCTTAACATAAATAATAATTTTTAAAGTGGCAACATTTTGGTTAATGGTAATATATTTATTAACAATATTTTTATGTAAAATCTAAAAAGTACCAGCCCTCCTTGACAACATGCCTTTCGATATGTAATAGTATAATTTAATAAAAAATATTTTGCATGCTTATTGTTGGCGGAATTAATTTAACTATTTATTAATATGGTAACAACATCTATGTACCTTCATTTGCAAAATTTTACAACAACAACGTTTGGGTATTCCGAGGGGGTACTCGGTGGCGGACTTTGCTATTTAATTGATATAGACATTTAATTATACTATCAGGTATCAAATTGTTTTTACGTAGCTTACTACTTATCATAAACTCTTATTATCTAAAAATACTCAATATTTATCTTATTTTATTTATCTAATATCTCACACATCTTAGTTATATTAGTGTACACACGTTTAATATTTAATTGTTTTTATCTATCTATAATTTAATTTTAAAAAGCCCTCGGGTTGTAGCAGAATATCAGTGCTTTGTTCACATCCCGATGTGAACAAAATTAGTCACTGAGTTGCGACCCTTTTGCACTTCTGCAGCGCACACAAAGGTCTTTAATACCTTATTATAAAATGTTTGTCTTATTCTTCTTTTATCTATGTACTGTCTGGATGGATTGTGTGTGATGTAGAGATGGAAATAAATGATTTATCTATCTATCTATCTATCTATCAAAATAAATATATTTGATTTGAATCGCTAAGGGAATCGCTTACTTAAAAAACAGATAGGGCTTAACATAACACCTCACTTAGCTATGGAGCGTAATCGTAAAATCCAATATTTTTTTAATTTAGCGATTACAAATGTGGTTATCGAAAACATGTTGTCTAGGGAGCAGGCATAATTTTATAAAATAACTGTTTATTTTGCTTGTAGATATATTCGACATTTTGGTAGATCTACCTATTTTACAAACTCAAGATACGTGTAACAAAAGTTCCTTATCGAATTTAACAAGTCTTGTAATCTCTGCTTTAAACGGAACGTGTTAAGGGCATGACACACATACATCGGTAAAACAAACATTGTTATCGAGAAACCATCAAAGTTAAAAGATGAAGACATTGATAACTGTCATGTCATAAGCGATGGGGGATTCACCAAGTCGACATAATAGACCGGAAACACATATGTCAGTTGGTGAAACTCAAAATTTATTTCGTTATGTGGACACGCGAAGTTTTATTCGCGTGTCTAAATAGTGAAATCATTTTCATGTTTTTGCCAACTGGAGATACATTTGTTTTTGTAAAAAAGAGTACTATTAGGTTAATAATCGTCTTGTTCGTTGCATTAATGATCGGGGCAATTTCTTGAAAGAGATGCATCACGTTTGTTTGTAGAATTTAATATATTATTTGACATAAAACAAGTAATTAACAATAAAATAATACAAAGACTAATAATTAGTCAACTCGCTTTAGGACGAGTTTCAGAAAATGAAAAAGCAAACTAATTGGATTCATTCTTCCGCGAACTAAGCTTTCTTCATAGGGGTGAGTCGTATTCACTTTTTGAAACGAACCTTTTTATGCAGTGCTCTGTGCACTGCATAAAAAGGTTTCAAAAAGTGGTGAACTGTTCATTTAAGATTATTTAATCAAAACCTTGGATGAACCATAAACAATAATTTTAAATATTAAAAAAAAAATTTTGTAATTTATTCAAACCAACTTTTGTGCATTTCGAATTCTACCAATTTATATTAATTTATGCATTCTGTTCTACAATTTTGGCTAAATTGTATGTGACAACACTTAATACGACTCACCCCTATGAAGAAAGCTTAGTTCGCGGAAGAATGAATCCAATTAGTTTGCATAACAAGCGAAAAGCCAAAAGTTATCGGTAACAACCAGTTTATCAGTGCAGCGCTAAAGTCATAGTCAAGGTGACAGAGGATCAGCGAAGGCCTTGGGTGTGTTAAACAGAGGTTGACGCATGATTTTCGATCGTGAAAAGGTTAATAAAGATATGAAAGGTTGCGTTAAAATAAAATGGAATCGATCGTTTATTTACATAATAAAATAATTTGAATGTCTCGATTGGATGCAAAGACTCAAGCGAATTGTACGGGAGTCAGTGGGACTAATCACAGTGCTAGACTTTACGGTATTGGACAATATTTTTTTGTTTCATAACTTAATAGTATGTTAATAATTAAGAAATTTACCTATATGACCTAGGAGTTATTACAAGCCGTCTGAAAACACTCGATAGTAATAAATAATAGTGGGTTGTTCAACAGAATAATGACATTATCAACAGCCAGAACGTCGACGTGAGGAGACAGATGAGGAGTTTTTAAGAAGACCTTCTTTTACCCAAGGCGCCATTTTTAATAATACAGTTAAGTACTTTAAAAAAGACAATCTAGTATCCCAAATTGTAGGTAATATGCAATTGTCAGGTTATAATAAGTAACAAGCATTACCACTGTGTGATAAAACTCTAATCTAAAAGAAAGTGAAGCCAATTATTATTGTGTGCGTGTAAGGTGTACTAGTTGAAACTCAAAAGTTACAATTCCACGTCTGAACAAATTCGAAATTTGAATAGAAAAAACTAAATCTATCATAGATATACCAATTTATTACGTACGCGGTAAATGATTTAAAATGTCAAACGTTTTTATTAAGGCACACCCCATTCAATGCTAATGAGGTTAACATTGAAAGTTCATTGTGGTCATTAAACGACGATGTTTAAATTAGATACATTTAAATTTGACTGTGGACCTAATTCTGATGTACGTACCTAATAATCAATCTAAATCTAAATTTAAGTTCAGTGCATCCTGTTCTCTCATTATGGTAGCAAATAGCTGCATATATCACGAGACGTTTGGAAGGTGAGAGGGAACACATGGTCATTTCGCATACTAACGTAATATCCTGTTTTCGTCCTATCAAAGATTTTATGGCCACTATTACAAAAATTCACTGTTCAGGAAAGTCTAGTTGGACGCACGATATTTGCCTACCTTTATCTGCCTAGCTACCTGACCCGCTCATTTCATTACGTTAAGACTAAGGAACTGGTAGATTGGTGGGGGACCAATCTACCAGTTCCTTCCCGACGCTTGACTAACTGACATAGGTACCCGCAGTCTGCGCCACGTTGCCCTCGTTGACCCGTATTCTGTGCCCATCAGTGCTATCCTAGTGCCTTCAGTGTTGTGCCTACCAAGTGAGACCCGGGATACACCTACATACCTGTATGTGTTTCGCTGAGATATTCAATAGGAGCGAGCCCTACAAATCTCTTCTTCTCCTTCCCGAAGATAAGCTCACTGGAGAGTCATGGAAGAGTTGTTTGGATGGGAATGTTTCGCCACATTATAGAACATATTTGTTTTTATAGTATTCGATCTGGAGAGTTCTTGGCCAACTTACATCCAACATGGTCTATTGACACAGCAAAGTCTCGATATCACCTGATGGTAAGCACTAACAGGAGTCCATATGCGAAGAAAGTTAGTACAGCATGCGGTATACTGTTCTAACCAGCTCCAGCACCCGAAAAGTGCCTTTTCACGCCTCTTTTGAAGGAAACCATGTTGAATGAAAGAGGGAAATCGTGTGCCGATAAGGAATTACACGCTCTAGCTGTGCGACATATAAAGGAGTCACCTAATATCTTTGACTGTAAAGTAGAGGTAGAGACATTGAATTAGTGACTCCGTACACCAACACGCACTCCTGAGCAGGAAAGGACAGAGAGGGATAAGCTCAAAAATCTTATTAAAGCAAGAATGTTCTATAGAGTGCCTATTATTGGTCGTGCAGAGCTATCCTACAACCGATAATAGGCACTGTACAATCACAGAGGCTTTAGGGCATTTGTTACACATCGCCAATTACATGCAAAGAGCGATGCTGCAATCTATCCAGAGCATCGAGGAGGGTTGATTTAAAATTTAAAATAGATAATTTGCGTGAATCCCAAGAACTTCGATAGCAATCTAATTTTTATTTATTGCAATGAGTATTGTGCCGCCATTTCTATAGTTTCTGCTCGGTCCAGTCGTTGAATGGTATAAAGCTACCTTAGTTGGTAAGTCAGCCATATGTACATTATTGTAATGATCGTATAGGTTAAATAACTAAATAAAGCATCTCCGTCCAAAAATAATCAGCAAACATCATACTTCAAGATAAGAAGGAGTTACTTAAAAGCCGATGGTACGAGATGGAATGTGGTTATCATTGCACCAAGAATCTTTTAATAATGCTTTGGTATTTTGGAGACAAGAGAATGAAAAGAGGCCTCATTGCTAAGCAGCAATCTCTTCCAGGCACTCGAATTGGATAAGAAGGATACCATGGATGTGGGTGGAAGATTTGAAAGGAACATATACAAAGTAACTTTCGCCTTGGATGTTCCCTGATGGGTCAGTCAAAATTTCTCCTTGCTTCAGCAATAAAGCCGTGGGTCCCGGTTGTTATGGTAACCGCTCTCACCCACCAAGCCGTGGCATGCCATAGAGGCAGCCTGGTGTTGTTGTAATCCAAACTTCTCATGTTTTTCTTCCATGCAGGGAGGTCTGTCTCCAACAGTCATACGCATATACGCTGTTGATGATCATAAGTCTATTCCATAGAAATAACTAATTTCTTTCTTTAGAAATCAAGCAGAGTGATAGGCCTTGATGACGAGTTTAAGCTTGAGATCATATGATGTTGGTGTTGTACATCTTGGCAGAACCATAATCTAATTTTAAATATCTTAAACTTTAAATATTAAGAATTAGAACTGGCATATATAAAAGAAAAAGTTTGTAATAAAATTAAAAAGACAATCTTTGATTCACCTTTTTTAAAATAGGAACGCTAAGCTGGTTCCTAGAACTAAGATCTTTATAGCATGTCGTGAGGTACAAGGTTTTATTCGTTCAAATTTATTCACATAATAAGTGTCATATGACGCCCTGAGAGGTCATGAACATTTTTATAATTAGGTACTTACGACCGGATCCACTATACAATCTACAGATAGAAGTAAGCTTATTAATGTTTTACGTACAACATTTAATGCAAGCTACGATGTTGATTAACACAACAGAAAGATTGTTAACAAGACAAGATTCGCTGTGGGCCATGTCCGTATCAACAATATTAGAATGGAAGAGGACGCACTTGTATTATGTTAACTGAAATAAGGTTATATAAAATTTTACCTTAAATCATCTAAACACGTGGCTCAATTAATAAAAAATACTAAACATTATTCCATTTTTTAATTACATTACTATTTCATTTAATAAATAAATTATGTCATATTATTATTGTACAGAAAAAAAATTCTTGCCTTCTTTATTGATTAAATAATTTAGACGTTGCTAGACTGTGGTGGCCCTAACGTTGTAACTGGCTATTACTCTCGAGTTATACAGTATTCGTACACACGTCTGCAATCCAATAGAAATACTAATTATTGCATTAAGGCATGCGTAATTATTTATAGTTAAATTTTGCGAAGGGATCTCCTTCATGGGAACTTATTCTTGTGTTCACATTAATGTTATACAATATTTAGTATTAAGGTTAAATAATTAACGGTTCCTTTAAAAAGTCTCTTCAGTTATTGATCATGAAGTGTTTTAATTTAATTAACGAAATATTTCTTCATGAAAAGTGGAATTTTGATTTTCGTATAATAAAAGCGAACGAACAAAAAAGAGTAAAAAGCTATATAGACTTATCTTCACCAAAATGATTTTTGGTAAAATTTCACAGCATTGTGTTTGACAATTAAAAACTACGCACCGGAAACTGGTACGTGGTCATTGCACATTACAATATATTGAATTAAAATATCTACTTGAAAGTGTATATGGGACAAATTTCGCTGGCATTAAATCGGCCAATTTATAGCAATTACAGATTAAAAACTGAGAAAAATTATCTTGGCGTTATCTTTATCAAACGATAAAGTTGTTTTTAAACACTAAATCGGTTTCCTTGACATTGACCTAAATTTACTTACTAGACAAAGGAATAATAATGATCTAATTTAATTTAAAAAAAATTCACTATTTAATTCAAAACTCTCTTGAAATTGTAGCTAGTACATTTAAATCCTGTTTTTTCAAAATATCGTTTAACATTTTAGGCATAAAAATAAATATATTTGCGTAAATGCAAGAAAATACAATAAGTACAATTTTTTTTTATAAATAAGGCATAGTTTTACATTATTAAATATAAAAAAATATTTTAAAAAAAGGATGTATGATCGAACCAATACTGGTTCTTTGATCAGCTGCACCACCGTGTTCTTAAAAATAAAAATACAAAATCTTTACCTTTTGGATCTTTCTTTTGAACGGCCAAAAACTTTAACAAATAACATAAAATAGATACGATTGTTGTAAAAAAAATTGTTAATAACATCAATTAAATGTACACATCACTACACAACACACGCACAGATACAAAAATCGGAAATGGAAGACGTTCCCGCCGTGACACTGTTTGACACACTGTCATTTGAACGAGGAATACAATTTTAAACTGAAACACTGTTCCTACAGCGCTACAACCGCTTAACGCAACTTGAAGCTACTAAAAATGATTTGTTATTTAAATAAAATTACTATGTTCATATGTAAGCTTTTATAAAACAAACACAGTAAAACGTGTGCTTGACTCACTGGAGACATACTGACGAATTTGTTTTTCTAAAGTGGCGTGACCTTGCTACATTTATAGACTGTCATTGATAATTTAAAAGAGTTAGCAGTTTATATTTTTGTTAAGCGCTTTCGGCTGGTGTGTTTTCTTTATCGTATGATCCCTTGAACTTAGATCAAGTAGATCGTAGTAACAGAGACTGTTTGAACCATGGTATCAAGAAAGGTGTTCGCGTGAATTGAGAGTGCTTACATTCGGTGGAAGACGTGTTGTAAATTGATATTAGTATTATATCACACGTGTTAAATTGTTTGTAAATAAGAAACACGTTAGTTTATGATAGAGGCGAAAGTTTAAACAAGTTATTTTAGCAAAGTTATAACTAAATTACTGTTTCTGTTTTATAACTGTATTCTATAAATTATTTTCAATTATATTGATAATGATGTTGTTTTAGTTTAAATTTTAAAACTGGGACAATTTGTGAATACCCGATTAATACCCACTTAAAGTTATTACCTTTAATTACATTTGTTTTTTTTTCTCATACATATTCCCTGTTATGAAGATTTAGAAGACCTTAGTAAATGAGTCTATTTAAATAAAGATATTTTGACTTTGATTTTGATGTTTCGGTATAGATTGAAGCGTCGAGTCGTGCGTATAATTGGCGATGTAGTGGTATCGAACACCTTAGAGTCTGCAATTACGTCGCTTAATGCCTGTTATTGATTGTACAATGGAGAGCACTTTGAAGAGTTCTTTTACACCCCTCCCTCTCCTTTCCTACTCAGGAGCGCGTATGCTGGTTACGGAGTCACTCTTTCACTGTTTCCACGTCGAATTTACGCACAAAGAGATTTGGGACTTCCTTTTTTGTCATACAGCCTAAAGAGAGAAATTTCTTCACCGGCACACTTCTGTTGCCTCTTACAAAGGAACTTGAATATATATTTCGCACTGTTCATTGTAGCGTTTGGTATTAATGACTTAACAGCAACTTTTGTAAGCATCAAAAATACGAAAATCTAAATAAGTTTATTTCAAACATAATTGTATGATTGAATAAATATGTTTATCAAAAGCCCGTACCAATAAAAAGAAATTACAGTTAATTTTTATTCAGCGCAATTATAAATATGTAAAGCTTAGTTAACTAACTGAATTCAAATGTCAATAATTCGAATTTTATGTGTAAACAGCCATAGACTTATAGGTATACAAAAGTTTTTTTGCAAGCAATTAAGAAAGGTGGTCCCATGGTCTTTTAACTTATCTTGGGACCATGATTGACGTCACAGTGCTCTTCTATCCTCCGTGATCGTATCCCCTGCATGCGTAGCACTAGGAGCTCGAGAAGATTTTGTTTACACTGAAACGTCACTTTTCTCAGGTCATTGTATGAGAGTTGAAGTTTTTACTCTAAAAAAATGTCATGACGGCGTAGATAAAAGGTTTCTGGAGCGTCTTGACCTACGCGAGCTGCTTTCAATAATAATGATGGTATAATAATCCTATATTCTGCTTGAAACATGGTAAATTTAAACTTTACGTACTAAGAGATTTAATGACTCCTTTCTCTGTCGCACACTAGAGCGTGGAATTCCTTACCAGCACACGTATTCCATCTTATAACATGGGTTCCTTTAAAAGAGGCGTGAAAAAGCACTTTTTGGGCCGGCAAGGTGAGGGTGGCTAGGGCAGTATGTCGCATGCTTCACTAGCTATCTTCACATGTGGACTCGTCTACTGCTTATCATCAGGTGGTGTCAAGTCATTTGCTGTGCTTTATATAAATATATAATAAAAAAATATAGGTTAGACACATCGTCATCGTGTCATGCAAAATGTCAATACCTATAAAATATTAATTTCATAACAATAAATAAATAATTTAATTTGAGAATATGGTTGATAATTCTTTTTCACAGTTTAAAAGTTACATCCAAATTTCTTATTATCCAATATAAAGAACTAAAAAAATAATTATTATCAAACTTATCTTTAATATTGTTAAATTGAATACATTCTGTGTAACTTATGTGTATACACAATGATAACGATGACGAGGAGTTGTTTGGCGAAATGGTTTAAACGTTTTAGTTTCGATAACGAAAACAAAGCAACTTTCGCCATGGTTGGCCCAGGATGGGTCAATCAAATTTGTTATCTCGAACTCATCAGTGTTCCATCGTGCACGTTAAACGTTGGTCACGGTTGTTATGGCAACCGCTTTCACCTGGTGGTGCTATTGTCCAAACTCCTCATATGTAGCTCCCATGTCGGAAGACCTGAGCCTCATGATAGATTATGATTTCTTTATATTATCGCGTAATTTATTATATTGTATAATAGTCATGGCAAAGCAACTATATATGAGATACTAATTAATATAGGTACTAATTTATTTGGATTTGTAACTCGAATTTCACTTCCCGTGTTCAGCACAGCATTTCCAATGGTAAATCGTAAAAATCGCCTATAGACGTGCAGTATAACTAAAATCACTTATTAGTACTGGAGCTTTGAATTCTGGAGACAAGAGATGTTAATTCTAGCCTTCATTACACCAGCTTTGCCTGAAAGCTTGCTTCACACTGCAACAGCAAACTGCCGAACTCGCTGCCGAAGTTAGGCAAATAGATAGTTTTAAATTAAAAGACACTATGAGTCAATCAATTACGGTCACTGTTTTCACCTCTCAATCTATTGGGTTAAGGTATATTATGGGACATATTATTGGGCTATTCTATGCTATAGTGGTGTTGTTATAGCCCAGTCTTCATGTGTTTCTCCCACGTAGAAAGGACTGTGCCCAGCAGTGGTACTGTTGATGATGAGGAGTCAATCACAATTTGTTATCACGGATTAATCGGTGAAAGCGGTTACCTTACCGGAATAATGGCTTATCATGTACGATGGAGATCCGAGAGGATATAACAAATGATATTTTTTCAGGGTCCAACCATCGTGAAAGTTGCTCTGCGTTCTCCACAGCACCAGCAAGCTCCTCGACTGACATTTCCTTGGATGGCACCTCAAAATCTATTACAATTCACTTATTTAAATAACAAATCTCTTCTTCTGGTCATGGAACCAGACAACAAACGTGCGGATTTGTGTGGGTCTTAACGTTATGACGTAGTCCATATCAGTAGTCTGGCTATCACCTTCAGAGCTGGTGACTTCTTCTGTTTCTTCTTCTTTGGGCAAGGCTCTGTCAGAACAAAAAGACCATGAGATTGGGTATTTAAGGGTTTGCATCAGACATTGCCCGAATTCCCTTTACTACAATTTTCGCAAAATTTTCCAGAAAATCTACAGCACTTATAATTTCTTTGATGGTTTTTGTAAAATGATTCAAATCATGCTAACGTCATAATGCTAACGACTGATGGCCTTTGATGGGAATTTCAAAAATATGTGTGATTTGTGTGCCTGCATCCGTGTGTGCGTGCGTTTGTGTGTGCGTTTGAGTGTGTGTGTGGTTGTTTATATTTTTGTTTCGGTTTGGATATTTCATTCATCTTTGGTACATAAATCACTGACTCATTGAACGATCTAAGCCTGTTCGTAAATCTACGGGGGTCTTGACTCAGGTCAAGTTTCCTTGTAGTATTGAGTCCTCAGAGATTAGAAAACGAAGCGACTATGGAGGGCCTAAACAAATGCATTTCAATAATCGCAATCGAATCGCTAATTGTAAAAAATGGATGGTATTTGACATAAGCTATAGCTTTAGTTTCGAGCGTAAATGTCAAATCCCAAAGGAATTTAAAAAAAAGTACCTTTTTCTTCTTCTGTTGCGGTCATCGTCCATTTCATCCTCGTCGTAATCATCTTCATCGTAATCTTCAGACTCCTCTGGTCTTCTTTTCTCTCTAATGTTGGTTCTTGAAGATCTGGTTAAGTCTAAAAATTAGGTGACAATTATTAAGAAAGTCTTCTTGAATTGGCAAAAATTCAAAATACTCAAGTCAGAATCTTGACTCTGACTTGAGTATTTGGAGTCGATCCTATTTACATTCTATTATAACTTAAATCAAGCTCTGTGCTCTCTCTTTTATTTTACTGCAATAAGCAAAGGATAGAATAATTTTAAGGAACTTCAAGTCAGTTAACACTTGGATAATCTGTGCACTTTTGAATTATTCAAATTACAATTTTTAGATTTACGTTAATTTAAGTTGAAGCTTTAAAGTCTATAAATCTAAATATACTTTAGAAATGTCACATGACCTTACCAAATAGTAGCTAGCACAGCATAGAGAAAAATTTTATTACTAAAAATTCTAATTTCATTCCGTGCACCACAGGATTGAGGCTATTGCTTACATATAATGTTGAGATATGTTTTTAGCATTTTATTTCAAAACACACTTTATTTTAGCAAATTTTATTAATAATAATTATGTGTAATTGTGCTAAGTTTCTAAGCATGCTGAAACAATAGGCTTGACTGTCAGATTTACAGCACGATTCGTGCTGTTTCAAATAAAGAATGTAAATTTACAATCACATTGGTTAATTTAAACATATACTAACATAAATTGTGTGGAATAACAAGCCGACATATATAAAATTTAAAAATACAATATTAAATTTACTTTTATGCTATATTACAGTCTGAATAAACAATAAGCGTAAAGCAATACATTTAAATATTAAGAAATATATTAATATATATAATAAATATTATCAAGAATTGATTTTGATGTGAACTTGACAAGAAAATCTTCTCCAAAGAATTATTTATAAACGGCTTTTTTATGCCGTAATGAAATGTTTAAAATCCAGCTTTACGCCTAAATAATTTGCTTTCGCGATATTTAGAGTTAAAATATGATATTGTCGTTTAGTAGGGAAAATATTTTTTTCCGTTAAATATATTCCAAAACCTAATTCCAAATAAAGAAGGTTCACAATAACTGTTTTTCAGTTGATATACTAACTACTTGGCCAAGCACAGTATTAAATTTTTTTTGACTATATAATTTGGAAAAAAATGTTCAAAACAAAACTGACAACCGTCTTCAAACAACTTAGCACCAACACTAAAAAATAAACTTAAATTGGATAAGTTCTTAAATTGAATTATTTTTGCCGTTATAGTCTTTTAAAGTCAGTTTAAGTTTTATTAAAACCTTTTTTTTATTAAAATTAAAAAAAAATTATGAAAGAGAATTTATTCCGATCAGAAATCTTTAAGTAATCTTCGTACATATAAACCAAGTATTGTGATAATTAAATTAAATTTGTATGGGACCGAAAGGCATCAATTCCGCATAAAAAAAACAACGACATAAATCAAATCCGAAATCTCTGCTATTGGTGTACATACGTAAAAAAAGAGTGAATAATAAATAATTAAGAAGCTCCTTTTTGAATCGGTTAAAATGGAATTATAATTAAATTTTACCTTTAGAGTACAAAGCATCTTCTTCAGACAGTCTTAATCGTTTTCTAACCCTCTCTTCTGCGTTTTCTTTTCTATTTCTTCTCTTATCTTCCAAGAAGAATGGCATGTCTGTGTTGAGCATTAAAAAATTAACATCTCGCCAAGATCATAGCTAGAGATACGTGTTTTTAGCATCTATTTTCGAAAAAAATAGCATTTTTATGTTACAATTTAGCGTTTTGGAGCAAATAAAGTAACAATTTTTAGCATCTATTTAGCGTTTATTATTTTAAACATAATTTAATATAAAATATGCAATTCCGTAGTAGAAAACATTAAAAAATAAGTAAATAGATGAGAATTTCTTTATTAATATAAAAGACATTAAAATTTATTAAAATATAGCATAGAACATGTCTCAATGGATGATTCCTTAAGTCTAGTACGACGATCAGTGACAACTAAATTATAAGTGCTAAAGTAGCGTTCTGCATCTACACTGTTTGCAGGACACCAAATTGATTGTATGGCCGCATTACCAAATTCCACATGTTTTATTTTTGTGGCAAGTAAGAGTTGGAGTGTGTCTGTTTTTACTCCACTTTGAATACTAGATACTAAATTATTAAAAAAATGTGAATAACCCTCTAAACATTGGATCGTTGTTAATATCGAAAATAGAGGTAAATTCCTAAATAATAATAGTACTTCGTCGCTTTGGAAATTGCATTTACTTCCAGCTACAGATGGATTGAACAGTTGGTTTAATGATTCATAAAAAAGATTAGTCTCATTTATAGATAAATGAGACTCGAGTTTCAATAGAGCTTTACCGGAAGCTTCCTTGAGCATATTTATTAAATAGTTTTTTGTATTTTCATTACTTTCAAGAAGTAAGTTTTGTGTTTCGATAGGAAAAATACCACCCATATTGTAATTTAAGGAATTTCGCAACAATTTCGCATATATCACGTTTATCGCTTTTATTTCGCATTTATCGCAAAACGCGATAATCACGTATCTCTAATCATAGCCTAACTCACAAGTGATCGCGACATCGCGATGTCTTTAAGCGATGCTAACCACTTATATAATCTTGTTTAAGTATAATTTCCCTTAAAATATAAGATCCTAAGCTTGCTAAGATTAACTCACCTAAATTTTTTATCTTCTGTTTCCGTCTATTTTTGTTCTTTAAACCTTTTTTAGTAGTAAATTCAAAAGACGCAGTAGTATCTACGTAGTCATTATTCTGGCTATATCTTCCGGTTTTCTTCTTTTTCCTTCTAGACCTGTGCACCTGTGCATCCCTGGGTCTCTGTTTTTGAGGAATCTTCTGCACTTTGTAATACATTTCGTAAATGGATTTAGTTACACCGTCATCGCAGTACTCTGTCGGGATATCTGTAAACATTAAATTCAGAGTGAATTGATAAAGATTATAATACTCAGGGAACGTTTGTGATAAAGAATTACATGATACAAATCTGATTATAATTATAATGCGATTTCTCACCTAATGACTTCTGAATGGACGCCTTTTTCCGTTTTGGTGACCGTTTATTCAAATAAGATGAGAAATCATCCTCATCAGATACAATATCTTCATTGACTTCGACAAAATCACTCCATAATCTATTAGGTATTATTGTTGTGCTTAAGAAGTTATTTTTTTTATTCATTGTTGAATACTTTTTATACGACTCCGTTGTGAAATTAGTAAAGTTATCAAAAGTTGAAGAAGCATTATCTAAACTTGCGTTGTCATTAATAGCAACATTTACATTCACATTAATGTTATTATTATCAAACGTTTTATTTATGATATTTTCGTTAATGTTCTCTGATATGTTAAGTGATCGTTTGCGTCTATCGTATTCTGGGTCAGTTCCCGAGTTTGTGAATTTAGATTTCGACTTTTCAGAGTATTTTTGGCGTGGGTGGCTTTTTCGCTGATTCCCTCGATCTTCATCTGAGTAGCCTTCAACAAAAACCAATTATTTTTACTCCTTTGGTGGTATACCTAACGTTTAATACTACGGAAAATTAAAACTGACTGGTTTTAATTTCGGTTAAAACTAGTCAAAAAAAATGGCTGACATTTCTTTGTTAGCTACTATAATAAAGAACGCCTTGGATAATACAATAATAAGTAAGTTACCTGTTTCTTTTGGATCGATAGGTTTCCCTGAATCGTCTTTGTCATAATCAATGTCTTCGGGAAGAATACCATCATCTCCCCCATTGTAAACATATCTATAAATACAGTTTCTAATAAATAAATTGGCAATATTTTTTTATAGAGGTTGGTATACAAGTTGGTAACAAATAACATATTTGGAAGCGTCTAAAACAACTGTTATCTTTTTGTAATTTTTATCTTTGAAGTCAATGTAACGATCGTAATATTATTTTTACAATATTAATGGTTTTGTTGGTAGGCAGAAAAGTTACAGGATTCACATTGATGGACTATCTACATTTCCCAGATTCAAATAATAGCCTGAGTTACCATATATATTAGGCTTATGAACATTGATAATGTTCTATACCTGGTACTCCAGTCCATCTGCCTGGCATCGTCTAGCCACTGGTTAGCAGCAAGTGTGGTCTCCCTTATCGCCTTGATACGCATCTGGGCGAAGATCTTGCGCAGTTCCACTGTGATGTGTGAAGTTTTTGATAGGTAATCGTCTGGATATTCCGATTTCTCTTTTACATTACCTGTAAAGTACGAGAGCAAGAAACAAGAAGTTGAATTTTTTTGCCAATAAGATTGAACCACCTATTTTCGTGCAATTTCTAATATCAGCTGTCTGAATTGAAGTTTTTTGAGATTTCTAACATTTTCTTGTAAATTCTGGTTCGTTGTAATGGGCCGGAACATTTTTAGTAATGTAGCAGACGTGAACAATTTTAAAAGGAAAGAAGTTATATTTCTAAATGTCATAGTTTGTGGAACTAAATAATAAATACCTCTAACAGGCTTCTCCAGGGTATTCTCCAGCCTCAGTAAAACAGAGCCAGCCTTCCACGGCTCCAAAGTCAATATGTGAATGTGGCGCGGCAACCCGTGGAGGCGGAGTGACGACATCTAGCGATAGGATAGGATTACACTTGGTATATATTGACTATAGGCTTTCTGGAGTATTACGTAGCTAAGGTGTTTTATTTGACTCAAAGGTAACGTATATTCATATTAATATTTTCAAGTATAAGCTGTCTCTCAGACGCTGCTATCCACTCCGTTGCAACTATGAGACTTAATTTTAATTGTAAAATATAGTTTTATATTTTCTTTTCATGTCGTTTTCTTAGTAGCTGGTGGCAAACAAGCCGACAACATTATTGCCCAAAGAAAAATATGAATAATGTCGCTTTAAAACTGTGCATAGATAAAACCTGAGGGAACTGTTTCTCATAGAACCTATGAAGTCCATGACTTGTACTGTGCATTAAAATATATAAGTAATACTTCTCTCACCCTTTTATTCCTAACATTCTGCCATTTCCTTCTGTTAATTTTTTCACCAGAGGCGAAGAACATCCATGGTTCGTATTGCCATTTTCTAGCTGCCAGTGACATTCGCTCCGAGAACGTTAGGTCATCAACTAGAAGACAATTATTACCAGCCTTAACTCTGAGTAGTTTACTAGTCGCTCGAAATGTAACTCTTTTGTACGAGAAGATAATAGTCACTATGCAACTGTCACTCAAAGTTAAAACAATGTACACTAACTGTCTTGTCTGTACTTACCGATGTAATACGTATGCTATCATATAAACTTATAGTTACTATGCAACTGTCACTCAAAGTTAAAACAATGTACACTAACTGTCTTGTCTGTAGTTACCAATGTAAATCGTATGCTATCATATCAACTAATAGTCACTATGCAACTGTCACTTAAAGTTAAAACAATGTATACTAACTGTCTTGTCTGTAGTTACCGATGTAAATCGTATGCTATCATATCAACTAATAGTCGCATTGCAACTGTCACTCAAAGTTATACAAAAACAATGTATACTTACTGTCTTGTTTGAAGTTGCCGATGTATATCCTATGTTTCCCTCTGACGACTAAACCGAGGCCATGAGCTTCTTCGTTCAAAGATTCTTCTAGACCGAAGCCATCATCAGTTAGAAGTCTTCTGTGTATCTAGTTTAGAATTAAAGTTATATTTTTATATAAGCATGCAAAAAACCCCTGGTCCACCTGATAGTAAATAGTTATCATTATCTATAAAAACAGCTCAATATCCAAAACATTTCCTTTCAGGTGAACCATCTGATTGTTTAGCATTATTTATATTTGAAGCTTGAAGCCTATTATTTATTTTACCATTAGCTCTATTTCCCCTTCGTTGAAGGATGTCCCGCCTTGCGCCCTATCAGGCAGTACGCACATCTCAATGCTGCTGTTGAGCGAATGGATGCAGATCCTCGATGTTACGGGGTAATAGCATGCTGATACGGGCTTCTTATTTTGACCTGATGAAGAATTTTGATGAATTTTAAAAACTACGGCCATCTTATATCAAACCACTACCAGCAAACTTTAAATTAACTGAAAATAATATTGCATAATTAAAAAAATATTAAACCAAAACCTTATCGTCTATCTAATAAGTGCAATAATATGGCGATATGTGCACTGCGTATGGAGATTAAAATGCCTTGAACACATTCTTCAAACCATCACAGGGTCAGCCTCATATGGGGTTTTAGAGAAAGCTAAGTATTCACTAGAATTATTAACTGTATACATTTGTTTGGGTGAACCTAAGAAAATCTATTCATATTAAAAAACGCTCAGTAAATGAATCAGTCACCAACTGATGATAAGCAGTAGAGGACTCCGTATGTGAAGATAGCTAGTGAAGCATGCAACATACTGCCCTAGCCACCACTGCCGCCCCAAAATGTACTTATACACTTTTCTTTAGAAGGAACCCATGTTGATAAGGTTTTTTAAACAAGTCTATCAAAAACTCTAACTAATGCCCTTTTATAGGTAAGCGGTTCAGGTCATGTATTATACTATATCTTGTACTTGATATAAATGGTAATTACATCGTTGGAAAGTGATTTAATCAACTTCAAAGGATTTCTATTATACTAACTCCAGATTATAATCGAATTAAGAGCGAGAGCGGAGATCGTGCTTGGAAGACTGTCTAAGTTAATATAGCTGATTAAAAACCAGAGGCGAAGTACAGATGTAGTGATGATATTTTACGTTGAGTTTGTCAGGATTGGATACGAGAGGTAAATGAATAAGAAAGTTACCACCTGAATTAAGTTTACATTATCATAGTAGATAATATGTAAGAAGTTATCCAATTTAAAATTATTTTTGGTTGTTATTGGAAACAACTATTTACGAATAAAATTTTTTTTTTTCATAATTTTGTGTTGTAATTTTTAAGGTCAAAGTTAGATGGGTGACCCTCAGTATCTGTTTGGCATTTGTTTGAATAGTTTTTGAACAAAATATGAAATATGTGCCTATAAAATTTGAAGGTTACTCTCGATTTCCCTGGTATACCATCATCAGAGCGAGAACCTCCTCCTCAAAAGTCAAAAATAACTTTATTTAAATAGACTCATTTACTAAGTTCTTTTAAATCGTCACAACAGGGAACATGTATGAGAAAAACAAATAAATGTAATTAAAGAAAATAGTCATAACTTTAGGTGGGTATCAATCCTGTTTTTGACGTCGGTTATAATGGAAGATGCTGTTTCAATAATCTATCTACGGATAGTGCTGTTTAGAAGGGCTGGAGTTTGGAGACATATAAATACAATGCCATGTGAACAAAACCATCCGTAGATAAATGATTGACACGCACTATAAAACGAAAATATACGCAGCTTGGCTTGGTATTTAATAACTATAGAAGTACTTGGCTTATTTGGTAAGTACATCGAAACAGATGATGTTTTGATTTGGTTAGACGTTTTCTTACTCGTACTGTCGTTCCAGCAGGTCCTCTTCATCATCTGCCGACCGTTGGAGTCTGTGTAGAATTCTCCGTTATTTGTGATGTTGGTGGTAAACACGCTAACTACTTCCTTGCCGAGGTCGTTACTGGAAGAAGCAATCATCGAAAATCATGAGGAAATTTAGTCCGTAATATCAAAGTCACATTGTAGTTTTATGGTTGCAGAACTGGGACCTACAGCTAAATGTGAACTTGAATACTGGATATGGAAATCTGTCCATATCCTATATTCAAGTTCTAAGCCACGGGATCATCATCGCAGAACGCTATCTTTTCAGATATTTTTGGAGATTTGCCTGACGGTCTATGAAGTATGTTCTTAAAGGACAACCATTATCTGAACTTCTGATTCATGCTTAATAAAGGTCTGTTTAAAACGGAATGGTCTCAGGCAATCTGTATACGTAGCCAGGATACGTGTTCGCCACACTTGAATATGAGACGCCAGTTCTGCTGTGAAATTATGCCAATTATGGCAATTATGCCACTTCAACTTTCTAATCTATGGAATCTGTCACTAGGTTTAGTTTTCTACGAATATCATCATGTCAGCTATGATCTCGCTTGTTCTTTGGCGAGTGAGCATGCTTAACGATTCAGCCGGCTGTTTGTGGGCAATCGAATTGTATGGAGAACAGATAGGATGACATGAATGATCAAGCTAGCATTTTTCGAATGTGGTGTGGCACTTGGAAAAATACACAAAATTTCTTACCCTATCGGCACAGGGCCTACAATCCACTCCACCTCCAAGAACTCCTCGCCTCTGTACAGCCTGATGACTTGTGTGATCCAATCGGTGAAGTGTTGCCTGATTTCCTTAATCAAAGACCCTCTTACTGCATGGAATGTTACACGTTCTGTTACCTGAATTACAAAATAGTTGTAATCATCACCGCATCATACGTCCTACCGCTGGGTGCAAATCTTCCTATATGGTAGAAACGCATGAGAATTTTTGCTATAAAACATCACGCAACCGTAATGAGAATAGATGGAAGAAGAGGTCTCCGTCACAACTGAGACTTTGACTGACAACTTGTAATTGACTTATCAAAAGACCAAGCATGGCGAAAGTGCCTTTATTTCCGTCGTTAACAGTATAAGTATTAGTATGTGTTTCTGTTGTAATGAGATAGTTTTAAAGATCTGGCTTTAGGACTGTTGATTAGGTTTTTTATTGTAGGAATGAGGCAGTGACTGACCGCCTCAATTTTAAAGCAGAATACTGGGGTCAGTCTCCTTCATTAAGTTCGCTTATTTAACTTTGGCAAGATATTTTTTATCGAGTGTGAGTTGAATTTGCCAAAAAACAGGAAGATAATATCCCATTTATTTATCGTCATCATCATGGATTACCTTCACTAATCCATTTCAGATATTATTATAGCCTCTTCCCCCTTTTTCCGGTTCAGTCTATTCATTTAACCGGGCACGTTAAATTGAGATTCTTGTTTCGCTCTTGCCTAAGCTATGATTATATTTTGAATACCATAATTGGACTAGTTGACCCGGTGACATTTGCTTCACCTTACTGCCACTAACGCCATCTATTAAAAGAAATCTGAAGTGTCGATGGATGAAATGACAGTTTCGTTGTTGTCACTTTAGTTTTTTATACTAAATAACCAATTACTAACTTTTATTCTTATCGCTTTAGGATTTTCCGTATTATTCTTATTTCAATAAGGCTTATAGCCCCCCCTGAAAATTAAAGGAAACTATTTCATACTTACAGGTGTAGGTCGTTCCTTCTCCGGCCGAAAGCTGTAAGTTCCAGATTGTATGCTCTGTTGACTGCTATAGTAGTAAAAGTTCTGGGACACTAGCACTTGCGCTCCATCCACATGCTGAATGGAGTCCAGAAGACCTGTCTCTTTATTTACTGTGACTCGGAGGTACTGGAGTAAAGAAGATAACAAGAAAGTAAACAATTATATAACAAGACATGATTTTCAACGTCTGCTTCAGATCTGCAGGTTCAGGGTTCAGTGGGGACAAAACAATTAAAGTAAGGCTTTTTCTGTATCCACCTGGCTAGGTACCATCTTATCTAAGTCTGCTGCCATAACAGCAATGTCAACATATTCTGGCAGTCGTAGGTAAGATATCCTGTTCCTCTATGGTTGAAGAAACCGGGTGTAGTTTGCTTCCGCCTTCAGCCTTATCTTCAGCTACCCCATCAAGGATGAAAAAAATAAGGATTTCTTAACTAAGGTATAACCCAGAACTGCCCGCCAGAACTTAACTGTTTTTTGCCATATTAATAAATATTTTAGGGGTGGTTAGGTCAGAATCAGTGTACAGCTGATTCTTGTCGGGTAGATTTTGGCGTAATGGAGAATTGTGCTAACTGTCATGGCAGTGCTGAGGATCAAGGCAGTCACAGAATGATGGTTGTACTACGCTATCACAGATAGACTGGCGCCTGGCGGTGCCGCTGATACGCGAATCTATTTATAGGTGCAAGTGCGGTTAGGCAGATAAAACCTCAAACTTAAGCTGGTTCTACATTTTTAGCATTTCGGTGTATAGTATCTATATATATGACGCAAGATGATACATGCCGTATCTGACACTATACCTGACACATGGCGAACCGTTCTGTCAGTTTTTCCACGATCATAGGGGATAGTCGTTTGAACAAGTTAGGATTTGAATGCACTTGATACGTGATCATCTCCGCTCGAAGACTTGACTGAACTATACGAGAGGGTAAGGCACAATGGAAGACACGTATCAGGAAAAGATACGAGGATCGGAGGAAATGTTTTAGGGTGTATATTTGTCCATAGTTACAGCATTGGATAAGTATAGGAGAAGTTCGCGTTTTTTACAAGATACTAATTAATACATCACGGTCAAAATGCGCGTCTATGATACAGATACTCGATGCGATACGCCTGATCGTGGTACGTCACGATGCTACAAATTTGTATACAGCTTTAACGTTCTCTTATACCCACACAATGTTGGCCTTAGTGCTGAGCACTATTCCAATTATCTCTTAGTCTGTATTGTACGGGAATGATATGGCAAACCCGGTGGCAAGTCACTCAAACCACAGTGGACGTCAGAACCACTCATTTAGAGTGGTTCATTCTAGTTATTTAATATTCAAAATCTACTATATCTTCCAAGTCCTTTATAAAGTAAATTAGTTAGTTAACCGCTTAGCATTTTTTTTAAAGATCTTCTACTTTTCTCTCATAACAGTTCGCACTGTACAATTAAGTTGGAGTGACGTCATGGACAAGCCATCTTTCTATGGCCTTTATATTTTTTTATTAATTATAGCTAAAAACTCACTTACCTCATTTGAAATGAACGGTATTACTTCTTGTTCTGCTTCTAGGTTAATTTGCGATAATTTCTTCTTGAAAGAATTTTCTTCCTGCAGTGTAAGGAAATCATGTTACATGTTTTATTTTGGTACACATTGCGTTACAGTTTTACTGGTAAAAACCAAAGGTGTGTTAAGTTCGATGCGTAAGCGCAAGTAAATTAACATACAAAACAATAATTGAAGAACAAGATGCGTGTGTGTGTATTGTGAAGAAGTATGGTAACATTTTAAATATTTTAATAGTCCTTAAATAATTCAAAATTCAAACTTGCTCGTTGTTTAGGCGCGAGTACAACTGGATAACCCACAATCACTATACTTTAGGCGTCTATCAAGACTAGGTATTGTATACTAGATCATAAAACTACCTTAACAAGACCTATAATATATTGTCTCTTGACATTAATATCAAAGTCAAATAAAAAATACAAACCAGTTGATCTCTAACGGGCGTCATGTAAAACGCTGAATACCCCAGCGGTGGTAGGTTCTCAGCTTCGAAGAACAGCTCCTGGATGGCAGAAGACACCCGCCCTGGCAAATTGATCATGGCTGCCGGAAGTGGGACTAGCTGATACTCTACTTCTTCATCTGAAACAATGGTTCATTTATTATATTATAATGGTTGTCTTATGTACACAAGATAACGGGGAAATATTGATAGCGAAGAGAAATATAGATAATATGTACACCTAAGTCTGTTTTTACACGGTCTTTTTGTACACGGTTTTGATATAACACGGTTTGAAAATTGAATATTTTTAATTTTTTTACACGATTTTATTCCATTTAGCACGATTTGAAATTTTATGTATGTACTTTTAAGATTAGAGTGCATATCTTTTTTATCATTAATTACTATGCTTGTGAAAATAAGTATTATATATTTGATTTAATAAAATAAACATGAATTCTTGTTCTTAAAAATTCTTGTTTTTCTCTAATTTTAATAGGTTTTAGAGATTAGGAACAAATCACCCATTTTTGTATAAGATCAATGTCTTTTTTTACACGGCTTCTTCTGGAACCAATCTACCGTGTAAAAACAGACTTAGGTGTATATAAATATCAGAAATATACTAATCAAACCTAAAAATATTCATAGCTCATAAAAAAAGTCATAAATGGCTTGACCAATTAAAATAATTTTTATGGTGTTTTGTCGATTGTAGGGGTAGTTTAAAAACTAAAATAAATTGCAAAATCCTTAACAAAAGTTTGAAAGTATACCACTGAAAATGGTTGTATAGATTGGAAAAGCTAAACATTAAAACTATAATTTCTCTCATGGCTACTGTTAACACGTTGCGTGCGGCGAACACGCCTGGCGTGTCCATTCAAACTGTGTAGCCACGCGGTGAACACGCGAGGCGTGCTCAATTAAAAATATATGACATCTATAAATTCTAGCGTCTCTGTTGTCCTTTATATTTCTTCTCAGCCACATTAAAAAAAAATAGTTTTAATGTGGAAGTGCTGCGGTTCGGTTGTTTCTATGTAAGTCGCTTGCATAAAGGCTGGTTTACACATCATAACTTATTCACACGTATGACAAACGAATTATTATTATAATATATATATTTTTTTACTGTAATAAATTGATCTTGAACATTTAACAGAAACAATTCTCGAACACTTTTATAAAATTTTGAGCTTTTTGTGTCAGTTTAAGTATTGTAACATTTGTCCGCCACGCGTGAATCTCCTGAATATTTTTTTCGCATTGAACGTGTTAAGTATGCGGACAAATGAAACAACTGCTGGTAACGCACTGATTCATTGGCGACAAACTGTCTAACATAACCCGACTGCGGGGTGCGGGGAGGTTAGGAACAAGCACGCTGTCACGCACACATTCATACATAACATTCATTCATATTTTGGGTTTCTTTTAATATATAGAATGACTGTTTATAGTTGATACAAAGTTTACAGGGTCAACTGGTAATTTAAATATTATTACGTAGATGTAGATCAGTTTTTTCCATAAGGCCAGATCTACGGGAAATTTAAGTTTTATGGTTCAACAGCATGTTTTATGATTCGCGTTACAATAAAAATTCTAATGACGTCACTTGTTCTCTGTGTTATTGGTTGTATTTACTGAGAGTGTAGTACTGAACTTAGATTTAATTTAGTTCGTGCAAAGCGTTGTGTATAAAGTAATTATTAAATTTAATAGTTATATTGTTACCTGAAGAATAAGCTAGACTAGCTTCAGCTTCAATATTATTAATTTAAAATTCAAATTTCATTCAAGAAACGTGGTTAGAAAATGGTAGGAAACGCGAATTCCATGCGGACGATACGCGGCCTAAATCTAGTACAAATTATATACAGTAGTACATATATATATAGTAGTAGTGTGTGAATCTTCTCAACCTTAAGGGTCGCATATCTTCAGAGCAAGGCTTCCCGAGAAATATAAGTATATTTACTATTTTTTATACGAAGGAACATAAGGCCTTTTTAGAGCTCTATTCTTGAACTGCTAACCCTTATTTCAGTGTATTTGTGTGTCTCTGAATAAATAAAATAAATATTATTGAATGCACATAAAAACAGACAATCCAAAGCACTATTATTACTAACATTATTGCTGGCATTATTACTTAAATTATTATCAGCACCATTATTACTAATATTATTGTTAAAAAAGCAATTTCTTCCGGGCAATCTAAGATGATAAAGATAATACAAAGTAGGAGAGCAGAGAATAGATGTAATTTATTTAAAAATGTGCTAAAATATGTAATTTTATATGTATATGTATACATATTTAAGACATAAAAACAATGTCCTTACCGTTGAAATCTCGTATGGAGTAGTGGACAGCGATGGCAGGCAGTCGTACGTAATAATATGTCTTGATGCTGGACGGGTTGTACAGCAAGAGCAATATTGCTTCTTGACTTTCGAAGAACTGTAAAGAGGTTAGTAAGACTGAGGCTCCAGTAACATATACAGTGTGATTGTAAATACGTATGGACCGTATGATCATTCTAGCCTGTAGAGATTTTGTGAGCAGCTAGAGCATGGAATTCCTTACCAGCACACGTATTCCCTCCTTCTTACAACATGGTTCCTTTAAAAGAGTCGTGAAAAAGCACTTTTTGGGCCGCCAAGGTGAGGGTGGCTAGGGCAGTATGTCGCATGCTTCACTAGCTATCTTCACATATGGACTCCTATACTGCTTATCACCAGGTGGTGTCAAGTTATTTGCTGTGCTTTATATATATAAAAAATTACCATAAAGAAATTTATACCCACGGAATTCAAGGTGAAATTAGAAGATAATGAGAAAACCGTCTTTAGAATCTAGGACAATGGCACAAAATTTTCATAGATTAAACTACTATAGTCTGGCAGACGAAACATTATACTGACCATAGACTAGAAATATAAAAATTTCACTCACCATTACTGTGCTTCATAATGATTTTATTTCTTGTATCTATTATAGCGAAGTGATGTATAATGGGCTTGTCAATGGGCTTTTTCTAAGCCCACCTGGCTAGCTACCACGCTCTTGCCTAAGTCTCCCACCATAACAATGTTAACTGCATTGTTGTGTTTCGGCAGCTGGAGGTAAGATAGCCAGTTAAGGAGGGTTAGTTGAGGATAACTACAGACGAACTGGCTATCTTACGTCCGGGTGTAGCTCACTTCCATTTTCGACTATCTGTCTTATTTGACATCGTTGGTCAGACTATCTGTCTTATTTGAACTTGTGACAGTGAAGAACGGCTGGATCCAATATTCTATCAACAGATAGTGATAAGTCTACCACAGTTCGTTACCAAGCAAGCTCGCAACAAAACTTATTAAGCTTACTTCTATGTTTAGTTTAGAAAATTGGAACCAACCATATGATGTTCTTAAGTTTATTTTTCAACAATATTTTAACTCCAACAACTTACCCTGCATTGACTAATGTTTAGTTGATGACAAACTATAAATTGTTGAGTATTCTTCGACCTTCTGCTGCTTCCCCAACTTGGAGTTAAGAAACTGAAATGAAACAATAATTTTGGGAGAGCTGAAGACTTCAATTCTAATCAATCAACCCATCACCAATTCCGGAGTCGCTAGAGTAGGTATTTCTAACAAATAAAAAAAGAGAAGAAGCAAGAAGAAGAAGTAAATTACATGACCTGCTGAGGCACAGCCTGTTGTGCTACGTTGTTAATCTCTCTTCCATGTCTGCAAGAACTTCCTAACTGATCTGGAGAACAAATTATTCACCATAGCAGTGATGATTAAAAAACTGAACAATGGAAATAGAAGCCAATAATGGACGTTTTTATTTTGTTATATTTTTGATACTTTAAATGACGCAGGAGAAATAATATTGGACCGTTCAGATAGGGCAGAACCTAGTTCAGGTCCTCATGAACTTAAACATAGATCCCATTCCTCAGATGCAGATTTAGAAAAAGAAGAGATCATTAACTTGCAGAGTACGGAAAAGCCCAAACCAGTAGGTTGGCGATTTCTGGGAATTCCTCCATACGCCACAAGGTTATCGGATCCCATCGGTGTCTCACCTGAGGAGATTTGAAACCTTCTTGGTGCAAGCATCGATTGCTTCGCTCAACATCCTGACAAAATCGTTTGCCACATGGTGTTGACTTGTACCTGAAATTTTGAATAAATTTAATCGGATGCCGCTCAAAGAGCAGTGGTTATTTAAACTTATTTAATTGTTTTTGTTGAGAAGAATGTCACAATTGCAGAAAATCCATCAGATGGTAAGTTTAAACAATCGATTGTAAGGAATTTTACATTGTAGCCCCAAGATTTGTGAATACAATGTGGTTTCCTGGAAGAGATCGCTTTTAGCGATAAGGTCGCCCTTTGTACAAAATTGGCTAAAAGTTTTTTTTGAGTGTTTCTTTTCTTGAATTGGCTGATGTACAATAAAGATATATTCTATTCTATTCTATACTTCCCATAGCCAAGCTTTAAATAGATTGGCTAACTTCCACTTTTCCCTTTAAACTGAATTAAAGTCTGATGAATTCTTCTGAATCTTCTTCTTATTTAGAAAAATATATTAGCATAGATGTTCGTTAATCGCGCTATAACTCAAAAACGGCTTAACCAATTTGAATCATATATTTTGTTCGCTTTCGTTCAGGGATAGTTTGTAATTAAATATAACTGGGAAAGAAATGCTAAAAAATAATATTTTTAAATTGATAATTTTCTTCTTATATATAAATATTTATTGATGTTCGTTTATCTCGCTAACATCTCTTAATCGGCTGACCTATTCTGATCATTTTTATTGTGTTTGACTCGGTTTAATTCAGGGGTAAAAGAACTGGGAAAAATCTAAAGATAAAGCTAAATTTTTACGAATGAAAGTTAGTTAATGTTTTAGTTATTTAGTATTCAAAATCGCCTGTCATGCTAAACATTACAACTGTCATTTCTTCATCGCTTCTTCGGGTTTTTCATAGATGGCGTTAGTCGTATTGTAGGTGACAGAAAGTTCAGCGGGTCAACTAGTTTAGTATTAAAAATCGGCTTACTGACGTGTTAATGTAATCAATATTTCTTCGTTATCTTGTATCCATAACACAACGTGAATACGAATGTGTGAGAGATATTATTTTGTGTTTTAATTATATAATCTAACCATTAATCGAAACTGAGAAATATTATTTACTTATATATTATAAATAAGATTGAAAAGTAATAAAAATTTAAAAATACTTATATAACTTTAATAAAATTATAAACTTAAGTTATCTACTTAACTTAAGTTATTAATTAATTTATATTTTTTTTAATAAAACTGTTAGTCCACATCGCATGCCGTGGCTGACTTTAATTAAAAACTGTACTTAATTTAATGTCTATGCTATAGTTGTTGGTAAGTCTTTTTGTTGCCTGCCCCTTAAAAATAAATAAAAATAGGTGGACACGTCTTTTAAACGTTACTGTTATTATATAGTTAAGTTTTAATTTGCGAATGCCCATTGCGTATGGATGCAATATTATCAATTCGTTATCTGGGTAAGCTTATCAAATGTGATGTAATAAATAATTATTTAAATTGTTACTTAATACATGGCTGTAGGACAAATCGTCTACAAAAACTTAAAAATCAGTTGGAAAAACTAAATAATTTACTCACCAGTGATAGCGTCATGATGAAGTACCAGGCTAACAGCATGTCTGAGGAGGTGTAACTCAAAGGAGTCGCCCATACGAGTTATGACTGTCAGGTGTTTAACGATCTACAATCGTGTGTCAAGGGAAAAAGAACTTTAACATTATTACAGGTGAATTATATAAGAACAGATTACATCAAATGAACTATAAACTTAGACCAAATGCAATATATTAACTATCATTTAATATTTATCGGTCGTCCTTGTCTTATTAGCCAGGAATGCCGGTTGGGGCAAATATTGGTATGATGACTACGAATTTGTTCACAAGTTTGTATGTTTATTTAGTATATTTTAGATTTTTACATTCATATTACTATTAATAAGTCTACGATAGTATTCATAACGCAAGCTTTTATTTATGCTTTATTAGGGTTAGATAATAAACGTGAATGTAAATTTTTTGGCCAACGATAAATAAATAACTAGATATAATAAGCCTTTTATATCTATCTGAAGAAACACCGATTTACAGGTGTCTACGTCAAATACAACTCATTCGTTGTTCACTCACATTCATTCTTCCCATTCATTCTTGTATACCGGCCATCTTGCATACTGTTTTATTACGCTTACTTTATGCTTCAATTAGTAAAGATTATTAATTAAAATTCTTAAATTCTTTCATTATTCTCCTTTGTTCATCCTGAACAACAGGATTGTAAGCATTAGAAATTTGTTAGTCATCCTGAGTTTTACACAAGTGACAATTTAGTTGGCATCCATTGAAACTAAAATCAAGTTATCTGTCTCTCTTTCGTTCAACTCAATTAAGAAAAGGAGGGAGTTTTATTAATTCCAACTCACTTCTTCTGACAATAAATCTTTGGCGTGTTTTAAGGGGTAAGTTAAAACACGCCAAAGTAAAGTTCTAAGTCACCATTTTGAATCGTCAAATGACGTCACTGGTGATTCGTCCTTTTCAGTTTACAATGAAAGAGTAGTTAAATTAGTCTTAGTTCGTGCACAACAGAATCGTAGCCATTAGATGTCGATTTTCGAAATTACATACATCGTCTAGGGATTCTGCAGTTTGACTGACTACATTGATTTTGCGGTAACATATAACATGTAACAACATACAAAAGTCTTGCATTACTTGTAAGAATTGGTGGGCCCTCCTTGCCAGGTATTTTAGAGTTGGTCTTGACGTATAATAACCAGACCAATACGTAGTAGTGTCACTTCCATATGGCAAATGGTCCCCCTGAAAAATTAATTTAATATTTAGGTACTAACTAAATGATGACCTGGTGAATTGCTCGTGCAGAACCCAGGTTAACCCCGTGAAGGGCAATGGAGTTAGCGAGGAGTTTAGTGGGTATTCTCAGTGCCGCTCTATTGAGGTATTGAGTGAGCCCCGCACACGCCCGTCGCTTAGCCAGTGGCGGGAAGGTCCGGAAATGGATTCCTCCTCGTAAAAAAAGGTACTAACTAAATGATAACTAACATATCACATAGTTCATCATCTTCTTCTTATATATATAAAATGAATTAATGTTCGTTACTATCGCTAAAACTCTAAAACTGTTTTATTTGGTTTAATTCAGGGAAGGTTTAAAAATAAAAAAAACTGGGAAAATCCCAAAGAAAGCTTAAAAATACATAACAGAAAAATGCTCATTCAGTATGGATAATCGCCTAACAGACATGTTAAACATTAAAATTGTCTTTTCTTCCAACACTACTGCGGGTTTCTTTTCATAGATGGCGTTAGTGGTAGTCTTTAAGTGATACAAAGTTCCCCTGGTCAACTAGTTATGACGATTATATATTCCCTGTTATGATTATTTAAAAGAACTTAGTTAAAGTCTGTTTAAATAAACATATTTTAACTTTGACTGAATCAAGAAAAAGATCACAGAAGGTGTTAAAAGGCTTATTTCTTAACCCATCTGAGATAGAAGTGCTTGGGGAAAAATAAAAGCCACGTGTACTGATAAAAAAAACATAATAAATTTAAATAGTAGTAGTTTACAAAATAAACAACTTTGTCTTTCTATCGTTATTTTAAAACTATACTTTTTTATTGATTGATGTATATACAATAAAGCTATATTCTGTTCTCTTCCGTTCTATTTACTAAACCCTCCCGTAATTTGTTAGGCCTTGAATAAGCTATTTGAAATGATAGAAGTGTATTTGAAACATGGGAAATAGTTGTACTAAGGGCTGCTGATTTTCAATATTTAGAAAAATAAATTTGTCAATTGACAGTTTTTCATTCCATCTTGAATATGTGTAATTGTCAAAATTATTCGCTAGACCAGGGGTTCCCAAACTTATTTTGAGCACTTTGCGAATAAATTATTTTTTAACGCCCCTTTAAAATTTATGCCCTTTAAATTTATGTATTATTGTGATCTCTATTAGCGGAGATTAAACATTAATTCTATACGAGACTTTTACTATAACTAAGTCTAAGAGGCCTCCTAGCTAAAAGAAAATACAAATCATCCACCCTCAAGCCTCTACACAACGCCCCCATTATTTTTCTGGGTCTCTTACCGCCCACCTTCAGGCCCGCAGCGCCCACAAGGGGGCGTTAGAAAATTCAGACAAAAATCAGGCCTAAGACGTATAAAGAGCCTGCTGTAACAGCACAGGGAGGTTTAAGTTTTGTCAAAATTGGTTCCAATAATACACTTTTGAACTCAGTAGTTCATCCTTATTTAAAAAATTACTATTAACTCACATGTTCTGTGTACAAAGCTTTATCACGCCTTCCGTACAGATAAATCGCTTTTAAATAACACGACGGCGTTGAATAAAATATATTTATATCTGATAAATTGGCAGGGTGCGTGTTGACATGGCTGAAATGAAAACTCTTTTTTAAATAGTTATAGGCGGGTTTATCTTATGTTTGAATTAGAATTATTATTCAAAAGAACGGGGCAAAACACTATGTACATACAATGTGTATTATAACTGTTTAATAATTTTGAATCTTCACAGTTTTCTGTGTTGATTTTCAGATAATTTTTTTAATTTAATTTATTTAATTAAACATTATTTCAACAGCATTTTTTATCCATACATAATATAATGGAATTACCCAGACATAAGCCTATTAAAGAAACACATTATATTTTTTATAAAGGTATCAGGAAGTCAAGAAGGTAGCTGCTCAAAATATATAAATACATATTTAAATAAATGATAACTAACAATTAACTAATTGACAATCAGGAACATAACTAGAAAGAGAGAGAAAAAAAAATAATCATGAATAAATCTGCAAGCGATTGTTGAGTTTAATCATTATCATTATATCAGCCTAGAGACGCCCACTGCTGGACATAGGCCACTCCCAAGGCTAACCAGATCGTCGGTGCACCTTGTGGGAGGTGTACTGACGCTGCGTCTCCCGGTTCTCGGCCGATACTTAAGGATCTTTCCGGCCCAACTTGCGGCGGTCTTCCTGGCAATATGGCTTGCCCACTGCTGAAGGCTCGCGATTCTTAAAATTGATTTAAAGAACTTGTTCAAAATTTATATAGTTATATATATTGACCTTTTTGTTACTGAGTTCCCGATTTTTCGGCATTGTAGCAAGCGCCATGATCAAGGAAATAATAAACGATATTGCGGGTGAGATATAATGGTATAAATCCCTAACTCTACATATGAATGATCATGAAAGTTTAATTTATTGTTTAACGTTAATTTCAGGACAAACTTTGATGAGATAAAGAGTCTTTTCATGGGCTTGATCATCAAGGCATCTTTATTACATTTTCAGGTACAGGGCTCAAAAGATACCGTCTTTTGTATTATTGCTAAGCCTGTCAATCATGGCGATAAAGTTCATTTGACCTACTGCTACGCGTTTTTACAGGGTATACTATACGAGATACCTTTCCTAGTGCCAAACAGACTAAAATTTATAATTTCCTTACTTACTTGATGAGTTTATCCATGTTTATGAACCAGCTCGCCGCACCCTGGTAGGTAAAGTCTCCACCCATGGTTACCATTATATTGTCATGGTCATAGTACTTCGCCTGTCTCTCTATTTGGGCTATGAAGTCATTAACCTGGAAGAAATGAAGTCAGATAAATGAAGTCCTGGCAGAAATCAAGAGTATATATTTCTTAATAAGTCATAATCTAATATAGATTAGAATTTTGTTGACAAAACGGTATACATCGCGTCTAAAAAAAATTGTTTATTTTGTGGATACGAGTAGTATGTCCGACTAGACTGTACGAAAGTGTACAGAATATGAGTAAACATGAGTAAACATGAGTGAACATGAGTGAACATGAGTGAACATGAGTGAACATGAGTGAACATGAGTGAACATGAGTGAACATGAGTGAACATGAGTGAACATGAGTGAACATGAGTGAACATGAGTGAACATGAGTGAACATGAGTGAACATGAGTGAACATGAGTGAACATGAGTGAACATGAGTGAACATGAGTGAACATGAGTGAACATGAGTGAACATGAGTGAACATGAGTGAACATGAGTGAACATGAGTGAACATGAGTGAACATGAGTGAACATGAGTGAACATGAGTGAACAAGAGTGAACAAGAGTGAACATGAGTGAATAAGAGTGAATAAGAGTGAACATGAGTGAACATGAGTGAACATGAGTGAACATGAGTGAACATGAGTGAACATGAGTGAACATGAGTGAACATGAGTAAACATGAGTAAACATGAGTAAATGATCGCAAGTCAATTTTTTTTTCTAAATGTGATTGCTTCATCATCTTACCTAATGATAAGTAGGGTTTAATGGAAGACTGATGTGGTGCACCCGGATTCCTCAATTACAGAGGCTCTCACCTCCAACTGCCGTAACACAAAAACACTGTTAAAAACTTGTCTCTTACCCTCTTCTCAGCATTATACGCCTTGTTGTCTGGATCGTCTACTATCGGTTCGTCGTTACAGAGGAAGTCAAAGCAGAACCCTTCAGGTGCATTGTAGAGGTTGAACAGGGAATGGGTCATTATATCTGACATTTTGCCTACGAAAGAGTTGATTTTGTAATTAAATTTCATTTTTGCATTTCATTTTCACATATATTCGAAAAGGGCTGGTTTGTTTTACGTTAACAGATATAAAATAGCGTTTTAATCCCTAGTAAATAAAATTATTAGAATTAGGAATGTGGATATCGTTCGTATCGGATAGCTTCAAAACTAACGGACTTCCATAGACATTTTCAGAACCCAATTCAAATTCAATTTATTTATTGCGTACAATAATTTCTTAAGGTTTTTAATTAATTTAATGGAAACTGTTGGGCACGGCAGAGTATTTTAGAATATGCGAGATGATGTTTTTGAATTTGTACGATATCAATCTATTCTAAGATGCTAATTTAAGTTTTTAAAATCGAATAAAGTTTATCATTTATTTATTTATAATTCTATATAAGTAATGACACAAAATTTACCCAGAACATCGCTTCCTCTCCACATGAATTCCATTCTGTCTTCTTCTATCATCGCTTTTCTCTCATTATGGTCTACACGACCTGAGTGGACGAATAATTTAATGTGATAAAATCGCCTACGAAATATGTGGAGTTTAGTAATTTTGCATCTTGAGAATATGTGACTTTGCAAATAGTTTGAAACTGTTAAGCTGTGTTTTTTATCCAGGCTTATAAAGGCGCAAAATTCTGCTTAGGAGCTACAGTAAGTCCTTGCTAGGGTCCACGTTAAAAAATGCAAAAGATTAACTTCGCAAACTGAGCAAATCTCGAAAAACCTGAAACTGAAACTGATTTGTAACAGCTTAGTGTATGACAAAAGTAAGCGGAATTAAACCTCTTTAGAGTGATAATAGCCTTCTCTTGTAGGAATGTTTCCGAGTACACAATATATTCTTTAGTTTTTAATTCATTCTTCTTCTGAAATGTATAATATAAAAGATTCGTTAGTCTAAAATTTAAAAAAACTTACACGATTCGAATGATTTTTTAAGGTTATCTTTGCATTTATTCAAGGGTGGCTTGATAAGAAAAATAATAGGGAAAAATCTAAAATCAAACCTAAATGAAACAAAAGTTCAAAATAGTATAACTAAGCTGCTATACTGTGATATTTTTCTATGGCCATTTCGAGTAACTTTTAATAGATGGCGTTAGTGTTATACAAAATTCTCGGGGTAAAGAGTCATTTATCAAATAATACAACTGAACTATGCATCAGAAGGTACGTCAAGTTGATACCGGTTGTTACTGCACCCGATGGTACGTAGCCGCATTGGGACCGTTTGGTGGTGTTTTGATTTAAATTCTCAATGGCTTCTCCCATAAAGGAAGGTCTGTGAAAATTTTCATTCCCCCCATAGTGGAATACCATTGGACTGTAAGCAGTCTGTTATATACTTTTAGGTTACGTCCAACTGCATTAGAGAAGCTGTCTCAGGGTGAAAGGGAACGTAGCAAGTTTAATTACAGGTGGTATAAACATCTCTAGTCTCCAGAATATCAACGCTTCAGTATATCAAGAGATATATTGATATTGTTGGTGTCTTGTAATGCTTTCTACTTTATCATCAAACTATACCTAGTGGCCCAAGTTTCTGTGAAATATAAAAACTTGCTGGTCAAATTTGGTACCTATGAACAAGCCATCAAAGCCCATCTGCGCCATCAGAGAAATCTGCTCCCGTGAATGGCCGTATGCGTCTATTTCCCATCCTGCTTTCGGCTTACCGCATGGTCCTAAGGTGTCATTTAGTTTCCTAAAATAATTATTTAAATTATTGTTGATGCAGGGTTTAAGATAAAGATGGGTCTTCTTGAAATCAAAAAGAAGCAAGTAATATTGTTTATTGGTAACGCGGCATTGTTTAAAACAAAATTGAGCTCTATGTCGCTACTAATATGTTAGTAGAACCAGTTAAGAGATCAGATTAAATTATATCTGGTCAATGCATATTTATATTATAATCTAGATACATAAATGACGGTAAACAGGACGTGGGGACCGTTATAGTAGAATATCCCTCCACCAGCCCATGGTCCTGCCTACCTTGTGGCATACGAATCACGGGAGACTGCAAGGGAACTTGCATAAGGGTTATAGTAGAATAGAAGAGGACGTTTTTACTTTCAGTGAGATCTGTTGTAGAAATTTAATTTGGAACTCCATGATTAGTTGCTTCCGAACAGAATGTGTGTATGGATTGGCCACACTAGATTTTAAAAAGCAGGTCGCATTTAGAAGCTAATTCGAACATTGTGCATTTTGCAGCAATATCACAAGCCATATCAATGGAAAGGTGGTTGTATAATCTAAGCATCTGAACTGCCGTTTGGAACCTGTTAAGTAATCGGTGAATATTTTTGGAAAATTGGGTACAATTTATCAATAATTGTGTACAATTCAAGAAACTACAATTCGAAAAGATGTCATGGTTAAATATAGACATATCGTCGGGGATATTGTAAAGTCCGTGTATCTACGTAGTAAAGGGCACGTATCTAAACCTGGACCAGATCTTTTTCCAAAAAGAAAAACCTATACTTGTTAAAATAAGAGCTCTAAGCGAGTTTTGAGTTCATTTTACAACTGGCTACATTTAATCAGCTAATCAGCGTCATCCAATGGTAGATACAAGGATTTGCAGTATCGATGCCGATATAAAATATAATTTATATCGATACCTTAGCCCCCAAGTAAACTGGTCAATAATCTGCTGATAGTCAACAGTGGCTTCATCATTGTGCACCCAGCCGCCTCCAGCGAACTCCACACGGCCTTCCTGTACTAGAGTCCTGAAGGTGGCTCTCGTGAGCGGACGCTGTTCCTTCCACCAGCGCCAGAAGTAAGCGGTCTCGGAGAAAGTAAACCTATAAATAAATAATGACGATTTTAAGTGTTCGTGTATTTCTTCATGCAACAATTTTGAGATTCGATCAAATCAGAACTTTAAAAAATACATATATACCAAAATAATGTAATGCACTAGTAATACAATAGGCAGGCTTATTGCTAAGCAGTAATCTTTTCCAGGCAACCTAGAGTGAAGGAAAAGTAATTGATAATTGTAAGTTATAAAATATATATCAAAATCAAAATGAAGTTATATTTGTGTCACTATGATAAACAGTTAAGTGGTAATGGAAATATGGTTTATATAATAATGAAAGTGATAGCGATATATTCAAATTAGACAAAAACAGCTGTTCCCATATTGACTGCATGTGTTACCTGATTGAGACTAAACAAAACCTCTTCTGTAATTATATTTGTCAATATTTCCATAAACGCGCAATATTTTGAACGTGGTTATAAAATAAAAAGGAATATGTGTCTCTCATATAGAACAGGTGCTTAGAAGCCTACTTACTTTCTTCTTTTGTCATGGAGTAACTCAGACAGCACCGAGTGGTAGATCAGCTGCACGTTCGCAGAGCTCACAGAAGTCTTGGCTTAAAATAAAACATCGTATAAATCTGTTATACAGGTAAAATTTCTACAACCATAACTAAATCAATGATACACTGGCCCCAATTTCGTTGTGCATTATTTAGTAGTCTCTGTTGTGCGAACTAAATTAAATTTTAGTTATTCGCATCTCTTTCGTTTCAATTCAATGATAAGGGATAGAATGACTTTAGTAACGTCTAGTTAGTTGAAACTTAGGCTTAACTTAAGGAGTCTTGGGTACTTATGTTTTTAAAATACTTTCTGTTTTAATAGTGACATGTTCTCCTGTAAGAAAGTCAAGAAACACAGAACGAAATAAATGCTCAAAAAAAGTCAGCAGGCGTGAATTAACAGAACTGGTTATTAAAGCCTATGAGTGAAGTATCCACAAATAAAGTTTTACTTGTTAAAAATATTTTAATTGAACTATTCCCAAGGAAATTGTCTGACCTAATTTAATAAGAGCTCATTGTAACGTTTCTGTTACAATACGACCATAAAACCGTTAACCATTTATTTGATGTTCCTAAAATGTCAATTTTAAGTAAATTTTGATTTAAATAAAAACATGTTGTTAACTCATTTGCTGAAGGAGCAGTAAAAATAGTCCTTTTAAATCGTCATAACGGGGAATATGTATGAGAAAAACAAATAAACATAATTGATGGCACTAGTAATAGTGATAACTTTAAGAGGTTAATATATATTAACCGGGGAATTGAAATAGGTCCCAGTTTTAATAGTCTAGTGATGCGTATAACACTATACGGGGGGTGTAGGGGTAAGCGCGGGACGAGGGGCCTGAGAGGTCCGATATATTCGCACTTTTCTATCGCAGCCGCGTCGCACATACGTATTTATTGTCGGGCTATCCTTTTGTCATTTTATTATACCAGCTTATTACAGTCCACTAACAGTTTTATTTTGTGGTAGTTAGTTCCCCCATAGCTCAACATAAGGAACACGCCAACAAGTCTGTCACTATAATAGTCTGAAAATTAAAAAAACTTACTCCCGAAGTAGTACTCGTCAAACGTCTTCACCCAACCAGCATCCATGTGTGAGTGAGGTATCAAATGCACGTTCAGACTCCCTTCTTTTGTTGGTGGACATTGCTGGTAAAATAGTTATTCATTGTCAGCGTTTCTCATATTATTATTAATTTATCTTATATATTATATATCCTTGTTTGAAGATAAAACCATCCAATATTTAGAACTTTGGTAAGGAACTTAACTCAGGAGCAAAAACTATTTATTTATAATTTTTATTTGTTTCATAATCAAACAATCTAGCAAGCTAGGCTACCACAAAATGAGAAACTACTTCAATTGATTAATAATCTTAAAGTATTCAGTATAAAGTGCAAAGTCAGTTGGCAAACCTTACCAACCCGTGGCAACGCGATCTTCTACTGAATATAGTTTTTTGTGTTAGAAAAGTAAATTACTATAATATTACGTACTAAAACCATATTATCATTTATCGGCACATATAAGGGTTTTATAATGCGTACTATAACTTCAAAAATATCACAAAACGCTTGCCTTGTATTTTGAAACACAAAACAGTTTTAACTCCCGAGTTAATGATAATGTTGAAGTAATAAGAAAAACAACAGTGTTAAATTTAATGAATCGAATTTACTAAGAACTGCGGTAGCTAGCTAGCGCCATCTATTGAAGAGCATAATTACTATCTGATCGTTTTCTCCAAAATATGGGGAGTTTCAGAGAATTGTTATACTTTTTAACCATGTTTTCATTTGTAATTTGAAAGGATTTATAGGCTATAAAAGTTGTGACAAAGATTTACATTAATAATGTTTTTTACTCTTCATTATCTATTGATATAATGATTAGTTTACTATTAGTAAACAATAATCACCGGAAAACGGTTTATGTTTTACATTCATTATATCAAAACTATATCTCAGATAATATACAAATTACCAATGATATCATAGAAAATAAAAAAAAACTAGAAATCCTGTTTAATTCTGAAACATATTAAAGAAATAATCTATCACAGATAAATACCTGCACATACAATATTAAAATTAAAATAAGTAATATTTCAGTAACAGTAATCTTTAATTTTAAGACTTAGCCTCGAAATGTTAAATTAATATATATTTTTGAAAAATGTAATAAAAAGTAGAAGTTCCTTTAATTTTTTATACTTAAAAAAAACTCAAAGAAATTAAGTTGAATAAAAAAGCTATGATATCACACTTTGCTTACCTTGTAACCACACTCGATTTTCGGTTTCGCACACAATATATAATTTAAATTAAAACTAAATACCAACGTAAAGATAAAAATACTCATTGCTTGTTTTCTATTAATAAAACATATTTGTTCATTTAAATGTTTATTTATGTATTTATCTTTACTATATATTGCTTAAAATAATCTTAAACCAAAGCTTTATTTACTGAAAGTGATAACTTGATAATAGATATTGAGTTTAAAGTTAAATAAACATTTTATAATACGCTTTTTTTTTAAAAGATAGGTATAGAAACTTTTTACAAAAAACTACTTAGGCGACCGCGAAGGAGGACGGTTTGCTTTTTTCTTTTTAACTTGATTATTAATGTAACGTTATGACTTCGCTATGGATTGAGAAGCAACTGCGTTTAGGTGAATTCAACGCTGCTTTAGAACATGAAGTATAGCACTTCAGATTGTGACTTTGCTTATAGTAAGGACTTGTACATACTTGTAACTATTATTTAATCTCTTGAATTGATATAAATTGTAAATGAGAGTTTTTGATCGTTTATTTTGTGACAGCCGATATTCAATGTATGCTCGAAAAGCAGAGAGGAGAGGGAGAGAGAACTCGACGAGGCATGATCAGATACGAGGCAGATGAGACTACTGATTTTATAATAATATTTATCAAAAATAAAGTACAAATCCAAATTAGCGTAGAAGTATTTGTATTAAGGCATGAATTTCTTGCGCCGTTTCTTCTCTGCAGCTACTAATTCGTCAGCGGTGGTAGGGTTAATTGGGAATATGCATACTTATGTATACTATTCTATATTGTACTATCGTATTGGAATATGTATAGTATTTATTTAATACATCTTCAAATTCTGTAACTGGGTCAATTTGTAAATACCCGGTTAATACCCACCTAAAGTTATCACTATTACCTTTAATTACATTTGTTTATTTTTTCTCATACATATTCCCTGTTATGACGATTTAAAAGAACTTAGTAAAAGAGTTTATTTAAATAAAGTTATTTTGACTTTGATTATCGTGTCCTGGTTTAATACAAAACGTAAATGTGTAACTATTATGTATATTATGTTAATATTAATTGAAAACATGTAATAAGACAGGTAGCTTAGGAATTTTAGTTTGTATTCCTTGTGTTATGAGCAGCTCTGTTGTCATATTTACTAACGTAGGTACTGAAAGTGGTAGAGGTCCACAGCTACTAACTTTACAGTCTTCGTCATTGTTCGGTTTAATTCCTACCTCCCCGCTGCTGCCTGCCAGGGATACTCCCTGGGGCAGTTCCCATCATCACTATGCCAGTCGCTGGGCTATGCGAGTGGCTTATTAATATCCTATCCTTGTTGTCGAGACTTACCCCCTGGCACAACATTCCCTTTAAAATACTTGCGGGACTCGGCGCCTTACAACCGCGAGTTGCTCGTTCGTAATTTGCACATTATTATACAATAATAATTATCCATACTTTTGCCAATAATGTCTTATTCATAGATAGGTTTTGTTTATACAAACAAAATAGGTTGGACCAATATTGATCAGTGCCTTTGCCTTTTTTTATCGAGGAGGAATCCGTTTACGAACCTATCCTCCACTGGCTATGTGGTGGACGTGTGTGGGGCTCTCCCAGTACCTGGGCACTGGGAATACCCACTAAAACTCCCCGGTAGCTCCATTACCCCTCGCGAGGGTGAACTGGGTTCTGTCAAAGCAATTCACCAGTCCACCCTCAGAGTCAGTGCCTTTGCCTACAATTTTTGCTATTAAGAATAGAAAAGTCTTACCCGTGTGAATATAACTTAACTTATTCCACGGAACAGTTGTTATTAAAACAAGAGTTCAGATTTAAGTAAACTGTAAATGACTAGGAATCGACTCCCTGTTTGCTTATTATGATACAAAACATCGGCAAAGGTGTGCCCTGTTAACTACAATGTATCCATAGTATAAATATGACACGAATAATGGTTTCATATCCATCGCTGGCTTTTTTTGTGTGTTTCTCTTTTTGAATTGGCTGATGTACAATAAAGATATATTCTATTCTATTCTATTCTATAAGTAACCAATGCTGATTTATCTTCTTTTTATGAACTCCTGCATAAAATGAGGTATGTCACAAGAATGGTTACTATTAATATTGTCGACTCTTTGTCTATTTATTTCATTTATACAAAGCTATTGTCTCGTATTACAGATAGTTGCAACATACCTGTTAAACATCTCCTCTAATAATGTCTGACAACCTTTCCTTTCTTACAGAAATAGAACAAATACAAGTTTCTCAATTTCGTAATTCTTCACCAGAACAGTGTAAGTTATATATTTCTGAGGCTAATGACGTATTAAGGATGTTTCATGTTAATATTCGTAGCAAAAATAGTAATTTTGCTGGTCTCCTCCCTCTTATGACTTGCAAACACTATTGATATTATAGTTTTGTCTGAACGCTGGTTGAGTAAATGTCCGCACGTGCCGAACCTACCAGGCTTTATTTCAAGTACACCTACTAATGAGAGCCAAAACGACAGTGTTGTTGTATATGTCAGGGAAAGTTTAACGATCGAGACACCTCAGTTTCAATAAAACCTTTCAACTAACTAGCTATAGTTGCCCTTTACCGCCCCCGGTGATTTAGGAATACTGACAATTTTTTAAATTCCGTACCGTATTCTAAACTTACTTAAAAGTTTACGGTCTTTAATTGATATAAAGACATTAAAACCTGTTTACTTTGCGCTGGGATTATCTATCATATCCTAATGCATTCCTACTTAGGGCAGCGCTCGTAAGGTACAATTCCTGCGAATAGAAAGGGCACAAAAAGCAATATTGAAGGTTATGACTTTTAAACCTATCTTATTTCCTACAACTGAATTATACATGCTTATCGACGTTCTCAATTTTATTTATCTCTCACAAATTTATTTATTTCAAGTTAAAACATTCCCACTGACGAGAAATCTTCGGAGATCTCACAAGGTTTGTATCTGCGTGCTCTGTCGACTTATCGTATCGAAGCGTCATTTTTATTATATAGATTCAGTGATTTATAATAAGATTAATAAAATATTAAGCAACTACCCAATTACTGTAAATCTTACACTGCAGATTGGCTTAAAAGTTTAACCTATAATGATACTGAAGAGTTTTTTTGGTAGTTGCTTATAAAGTATTTTACTCTCTCACACACACGCACAATCACACACACTCGCGCGCGCGCATACGCACACGCACGCATAAACACACACACTTTTATAGTAATCCATACTCTACAGGCATACACACTCTTACACTTATGCCACTTACATTTTTTGCTATAGGTGTTTGTTAATTGTGTAAACTTTAATACTGGGACGCTGTCTTCTTTTACTGGAGGTGGGTGTTAATGCTGCGACAGTTTTATTTTAAACTAATGTAGACGTAATCTCTTGACTTTTCTTTGATGAATGCTTATTTTGTTACATTAAATGAATTTTGAATTTGAATTTGAATGTTGCCATACAGATTGTATATTTATGCAGCAAGAATAGATAAAACTGGTGCTGCTTTACTACAAAACGTGGATTAAAGATAGTACTGGCTTAAAACTGAGGCTATCTCATATTGTTATTTACGGTAGATAGAGACAGCATGAAGTTTAAGCCAGGTTTAACTTTAAACCGCGTTTTGTAATAAGGCGGATGTGGTTATTTGAGTAAACTCAACGGAGAAACATCTTTTTTGGCTTCATACTATTGTGTTATTTATAGAAAACATTAGTAAAATAATTCTTTCAATAGCATTCGTTTCGACCGAACGTTCTTGAGAAATACCCGTTTCTAGTATACGCAGTATGACGTCACGAGGTGGTATTTTGTATGTATGGCGCAGTATTATTCAGTACTAGCTAAAATAAGCATAATTCAATGCTAGATAAAGAAGAAATATAATAAATAATGCATTATATCTATAGGCGGCTAGAGGGCGCTTCACAAAAAATGATAATCACACCATTTAGTAATTCTTTATTACAAATAGCATAACAATTTGAAATTAAAAAAGTATTAACTATTTTCATACTTATTATTATTTAATTTTATTATCGCAAGGAGCATTTGATACACATTAACTTAATTCGTTTAAAAAAAGATTTGTTTTTTTTTCAAAATAACTGTAGTAGTAACGCGCTGTTCGTATTAGAATGTTCTTTTTTCAAAATTTATAAAGTACCACGTAATTTTTAAAGTCCACGTCATAACGGAAGGAGGCATATTGACTTTTATACCTTTATTATCTAAATAGTTGCAGAAAAATATCTGGAAGTATTTATTTAGTAACTTCCATTAATATTAATGCCGCTATAAAATTAAGAAACTTATTTAAAAAAGGCCATATAACAAAAAGTGTTATCTTAATTATTTCAACGCGGTGGAATAAAAATGCTATATAAATTCGACACCGCTTACCGGAAACAGGTTGACCGCCATTAGAAATGAACTTCCGTATTTTATTGTAAGCCCAAATCAATTAGTATTTTTATCGACAAAGGTTTAAATAATGCTTTGATATAAATTTGCCCACTCAATGTAAATAAGAAGATAGTTGGTGTAATCGTTGGTTCTAGTTTTGATGCCAACATTAAAGTACATATACGTATTCCCTCTATACATCTTGGGTTACTTCATAAGAGGCGTGAAAAAGCTCTTTTCGGGTCGACAATCTGTGTCTAGGATGTACGTCGCATGCTGCATTAGCTATACGAGCATATGGACTCCTCCTTACCACTAGGCGGTGTCGAGTTATTTGCTGAGCATGAGCAAAAATCATGTTTTCAATTCGCCGTTGTTTCGATAGTAACTCCAACCTTCACCCACCAACACGCACAGACCTGTATTGTGGTATTTTGGTATAAGATCTTAATGGTTTTCCCATGATGAAGATATGTGACCAGCAGTGTATCTTTAAGCCTATAAAGTAAATATTTTGTAATAAAATATACAAATATTTTTTTAAATAAACCATGGACCATGACCCCAAATTATTTTTCTACATTTTAGCAGTTAATTTTACGCTTTATACGACTATTAAATCCTTAAAATACAACTGAAGTAAAGTGTAAGTAATATTCAAATAAAGATTTACCCAAAAGTGAAAAGTAAACAAACTTTTCACTTTTTAATTTTTACTTTTGAGTAACTTTTTGCGTAGGTTTTTTATTAGGCTTAATTAAGTTTAAAATGGGTTGGAGAAGGAAATCAAGGCATATATATATATATATATAGGTACAGATTCCGTTGTTGATGGACTAAATTAAGTTTATTATTAAGTTTAAGTTATTTAAGTTAAGTTACATCACATTCATTACAATTCAATATAAAAAGTAAATAAAATTACTTACAGGAGCGTCATGTTAACACTTAGATTCATACATCCGTTAAAATAAGGCAAATATGCTTATATCTGTCTTTTTCTGGACGGGTTTAAATGAAATAGTAAGACTAGACATAAATTACTTTAGTCCTTGCACAGAGTCGGACAAAAAATCAACGCCTTCATATCGGAGCGTAACTAGTTGCCGCTTACGGATGTCCTCAATACATATCTGTAGTCCGCATATCGGTACTAAATTTAGTCTTACAGAGAAGGTTGAAATTTGATATATTTTTTATTTATATGGTTTTAATCCTAATTTATCAATTGGCTACATTTCTTCAGATACGCGGTATTATCTAACAACACGCTGTTTTAAACTATACCTATCCATAGTACCTTCAAGGAGTTCAGTGAAGACTATACTAATAATATTTGTCATTATCTAACAAAAAATAAGCATCATTAAGATCTTGTGCTATAGATACTAGATAACGGAGAAATATAGATAGTAATATGTATATAAATATCATAAATATACTAAATAAACATAAAACCTTGTATATTGTATCTATCTATCAAAGTATATATACAAACATCTATGACTTGTCAACAAATATTCGTAACTTTTACACTACTGCCCCTACTAATATAAGTAATGGCTACATGACCAGACTTCGGACAAATGCAATGCAAACAAAAGATTAATAGGTCTTTTGTTTAGTTCAATGGTGTGTACCTTTCGTAACAAAGATTTTAATCAATTATCAGTAAGTCATAAAAATCACAGGTTACATGATCCAAGATGATTTGACAATTAAAATCAAAATATTACTGAAATAGCACCAATGAATTAAGCTACCGTGAAATTAATACCAACAAGTTTTTGTCAGAACCAGCCAAACATTTTGTTAAGACACGTTTGACTGATCAGAAATGTAACTGTCAAATTAATTATTAATTGAAGGCTATCCTATTCAATTAGTATTAATTCACGACCTTATATAACATGAGTGCGAGTTTGGGCGCTCGTACACTACATACTATATATTACACATTTGTATTACACTATAAAATTGTTCGCTCGAGATGTTATTAAAACTTCTGTCTCTGACAAGTTAACCATAATCAAATGTCACAGCTAAAATTGCGTTTATTGTAGACTGGTGTCTTTTCATCATTATTAGTCTAAGTACTTCCCACTGCTGGGCACAGAACTTCCTGCGTTTTGGTGGAAATCATTTGAAAAGCTCGACTTACAGGAATCAACCTTGGTAAAAGTGGCTTTGCTTGTAATCGGGCTCAGAGTGCTCAAACAACTACGCCACCCAGCCTGCTGATGTTCTATACTGATACTTAATAGTTGGTATGACGTGGTACTACAGTGTTGAGCTATTTCTGGGTGTTCATAGGCCGAGAGCACATTAGAGTCACTAATATTAATTTAATGTGTGGTCGTATGTGAATCTCCAGGACGGCCATTTCCTCGTTCCAAACCCGTTTTAACCTGGACGTGTAAAGGAACGTATCACGTGTCGTACATATTTATAAGACTTTTCAGTTTTAAAACTAGAAGATCATCCCGATTTATTATGAACACAAAAAACGGGAGATTTAATTTGAATTTTAAGATTTTGTAGTCGACAAAGGGACATAAACTCGAATTCGAGATTATCTCGCATCAAGCGAGAATTGGCTCCCTGAACCTTCACAGCATATTATAATAAATTAATATCGAATACCTCCGCTTCATTCCAAGGGCACTTGTGAAAGTACATGTGACGAATGGTCCAGTTAGTACGTAGGTGAGCTATAAAGTAAATTATGAATTATACAGTAAATAGGAAAGAGCAGAAGGAACGGACTGTATTCTGAACGTTTTAATGTATTTAACGTGATAAATAAATAAAAAGGTAAATAACCGAAGAAAGACTTGACACCAAAAATAACAATCACGTTTTTTTTAAAGCATAAAATGCATGTTAAATGAAATAATATTTTTTTAAAGAATTCGTGAAATTACAATTTTTTTATTTAATGATTAATGTACACAGAACTCTGAAAATTCCAGGAAAAGAACTTTGAATAAAATTGAAACAAGAAACGGTTTGTGCGATATTTGACTTAGATATTCCAATTAATCGGTCTCTCTATAAATCCACTAATATTATGAAAACTATATGGCGGACGTGTACTGTGACGTAACAGGACATATTGGATCTCCGTGTCTGGCAACTGGAAGTGGTTGTAAGATAGGTATTTATCAATATTTCTACACATTTATTGAGTATAAGTTATTTTAAACTGCTTTCTGTCGGCTGTACCGTGCAAATAAGAGATTATTGACACTATCTCTCTCTATTTCCTTTCCTAATAAGGAGCTAGCCGGGCTGATTACATTTCTACGGAGTCATTATTAACTGTGTCCACCACAATATCACAAACGAAGAAATATTTGACTCGTTTCCGACACAGGCCTTCCTTCACATTTAACATAGGCTCCTTTCAAACTACATTTTACCAACAGACAGTATCCATTTTGTGTTCTGTTGTGGCTTTATTTTACCATGTGAAATGTCGCACCTGTCAGCATGTGAAAGTAATACGATATAGACGTAATTTCGTTTAATGGACCAAATACGACGAAATAAATGTAAATGAATGTTTTTTAACTATAATGATACACTTCTGTATGTGTTTATTTCTTATGGCAATACCTTCCTACATTTTACGTTCACTTCGTAATGCAATGTTTATTTAAAGTTTTTTTTAAACTTTAATGACAACAGATAACAGTAATGTGGTTAAATATACAACAATCGTCGGCGTAGTGGTTTGAGCGGATAATGCGAATACAAAGTAACTTGTGTGATGGTGCGTCTGTGAATGGGAGACAGGTCAAGCCAATGGTTGTTATGCCAACCTCTTTCAATCAGCATTGAGCCGACGTAGTTGTGTGCCCAGTAGTGAGACGTATTTAGAATGTTGATGATGATTGACGAATATTAAAATTAACATAGTGATACGACCTCTTTAAATTTATTGCTGGTATAATAGACAAATATAGAAGTTAACGTCATTTCTTCTGTCAAATATTCATCCGACTATAGAAACGGCTAGTTTTCTGTGATTTTCATAAACCATTCCAATATTTAACTATTCCACGCCAATCTTCTTAAAATTACTTGCCGGCAAAGATTTATATACCTATAATAAATAGACTGATATATAGTCACTCATCTTAAAAAAATAACTATATAATTTTCTCAATAAAAATTTCATGCATTGTTAGATTTTGACAGTTTATAATCATATTATATGTGTCGCTGACTCTCTGCTGTTACCTTAACAGATATAACTTAGTTTTTATATTGTCTTGTTGCTTTTCATTCCATTGCACTTTTTTTTGGATTAGATTCATTTCATTTAATTCATTGATTTGCCTTTTCATTTCATTATGCAACACAATTGACAAGCTCTCACAATATGTATCGAAGACCAAAAAGGGGAGGTTTATTGCCCCTGATTAGTCAGTAAGATAGATCTTACATGCGGCAATGAACAGAAGAATCTTTTATTAAATTACTTCCGGTTTTATTACAATCTTGTAAGGAGGTGCGGAAATCGTTGTGTGTTGTTCCGAAACACACCTTATACCTTAATCAAATATACTTATTTTGTCATAACTGTCTTACGTTAGAATATGTATGCTACCAGGTTGGTTCCGAATACATTTTCCCTGGATCTCATTAAGATCTGAGGACTAAGAAAAAGGAACTCGTCAAAGAACAAAAGTCGAATTATATATATTATTTCAACCATTGACTAAATGATGCCAATTTAGATGTGGTCCTTAAAAAATTGGATTTCTCAAATAATACAGGATGAAAATACTGTCTCCTTTTGAGTTTTGGAACACAGAAGAGGAGAAAAGTAATAAGTATATGTGTAAATTTATTTGTAAAACTATTTTTCAATTTAATACCAATTCGGTAACTTTTAACGTAATTGAAAATTGAAACATGAAATATTAGAAAATTAAATGAAATAACTCCCACGAAAAAGGTCTTTGAATGGTTTTAAAACAGTTTTTATAGTGATAAATTTAAATATAGAATCATATAAACAGAGTTAGGATCGTTTTTTTAGATTTGACGACAGACACGATAGTCACGTCTCGTTTTAGGAACATTGAAATTACTAAAAGGCTTCAAAATGTGAAATGTTAAAATAATTTCAGTTTTTAACATTTTCCACGATAAAAATGAAAACGTTAATCCCACGCCAATAACCTCGGTTTTAAGGTTAAGTCACATTTAGGTATTAGTTTTATTGTGATATAAATATTGCTATAACATATGAATAAGCTACTACATTATATGACACAAACATTGAAATGAATATAGTATATGTAGTTTATTTAAAGAATGCCATTGAAGATGAGATTAATACAAAAAAAGTCCTTTAAATTGTGAATGATAAAAAAATTGAAAAAATATTATTGAAATTTATTAAAATAAATATAAAATGAAGCATATTTCTATTGTTTTTTTTTTCAATGAAAAACTTCAATTGTATATATTTTATATTAATATTTCAAACATTGATTTACTATAAGAAATTAAAGAAAAATGTTTAAACAATACATAGTTGACCTATTTATTATATTCTTTTTACAGAATATACTTTTGTTAATTCATAACGGAGTAGATCTTGCCCGTGATCATCTCACCTGATGGAAGAAGAAGTTATTAATGATGAAGTGAAGATAAGGCTGAAAATGGAAGCGAGATACCCTTGGATTCCACTACTAATATATAAAATAGGGTCAAAAAGAGAATTTTATCGGTTATCATGAGGGAGGCTTGGGGTTCTTTTGTGTACTTAAGTCTCGCCCTCTCTTCCAGTTCATGGCAAAAAACTATCTGTTCGGTTCATAGTTGAACTGCCTCTTCACCGATTAATACCTTTAACTCTGCCCTGGACCATCCAGAGTCAATGGTAGGTAGAATTACCACCTTATAACGTGGCCGATGATCATAACCAAGCATGTTTACTTCTTGAACTAAACTTGACCTTGGACTTGACCTACGAAAATGTTTTATCTGAGCATCCAACGTTTACTGTGCTACTAAATTTGACAATAGTACGTTGAACCTTGATCTAGTTTCAAAGTATTGTGTGATGTTATATAATCGACGGAGATACGGTTTTTTTGTTATTTGATTACATCTGGTTTTTTACGTTGAAGAATGGAAACAAGTTCCACCTGGGGGTCAATTCCACTACCGTTCAAAATATATATAAGCCAAAAAAATCTTCAGCTTATGGCAGTTTTTTTTAACGATTAAATATATTCATAATCTACTGTTCACTACATTCGTGCAATTAATACTGACTATTATACTCATGCTTAGGAGCTTCTGTTATAAATAGATACCCCGGATAAGGAAAGTGGTTGCCGCGGCAACCAACGGCGTAACATGTCTTTTTGTTTTAGGCTCAGCAAATGACTCGACACCACCTGATGATAAGCAGTAGAGGAGTCCATAAGTGAAGATAGCTAGTCAAGCCATCCTCACCTTGCCGGACCAAAAGTGCTTTTTCACGCCTCTTTTAAAGGAACCCATGTTGTATGAAGGAGGAATACGTGTGGTAAGGAATGCCACGCTCTAGCTGTGCGACAGAGAAAGGAGTTACAAAACCTCTTAGTGCGCAAAGTAGACGTGGCAACAGTGAAGGAATGACTCCATAGACCAGCACGTGTATTCCTGAGTAGGAGAGAAGAGGGAGGGATACGGTCGAAGAACTCTTCAGAGCTCTCCACGGTACCAATTATAAAAGGCACTAAGCGACGCTATGTCACGACGCAGTTGCAAAGGCTCTAGGGTGTTAATTACCTCCGCATCGCCAATAATACGCATAGCGCGACGCTGCAATCTGTCCAGAGCATTGAGGAGATACTGAGCGGATGTCTTTATCTAATTCAAAATTATTTTTTGAAGTTACTAAGTTATTTCTAGAAAAAATAGGTTTTTTTTGGCCTTTTTAGCGATTTGAAGTCAGTTCTTAGTTTTGTATAAAACTTTCTTTCGAATTGACCATTAATACCACTTATTGGAGACAGCCATATTTGCTACTGATCTCGACGGAGCTGTATTTGTAGAATGAAAGGTCAAATTTGAATATTAAGGTGTATATTAAAGCTAGCTTCCCTTAAACCCTAGTCTAAAGGTCAGTCACGAGCAACAGATACGTGATACCAAAGACATAAATAAAAAAAATGAAAAATAAATTCTTATATGATTTCTGTACTGTGTGTAGTCGTGTATAAAAATATTATTAAACGCACGGCTAACGCAAGGATCGATTTACGTGTATTTTACGCTCTGAATAACTTAAATAACTTTTAAATCACTGTGATTAAAATGTATTCGTTGTGTTTTTTTTTAATTCGTAAAAAAAGTAAACGGAAATAATCTCTACATACCTAAAAAAACTTACTTATCGTAGTTGCATTCAATTGATTATGTCATTAGGGATGGAACTAACTGAATAAAATGATAATAACTGATTGAAAGATATTGTTTATTTGATATAAAAAACTTGAAATAATTATGTAATAATGATATGAGTACGCGCGACTTGATGGCTTGTTAATTGCGAACTGATTTTGTGAAAATATAATTGCTAAGAATTAACTAGTTTAGGTCGAAAGTGAAAATGCTGATTGGACGATGCACGCGCTTGCTCGTACAGCATATATAAAAAATCATTTCCAATACTTCACTACAGAGGCGCTGTCGCTTCCATACATTTTAATAGATGACGAATAACACGATCGTGAAGGTTCAATTCGGTTGAAACCAAAATTTACAATGTTGAAATTTCTAAAAAGTTTTAATATAATTTTAATCTATTAGCGTTTTTTGCCGGCCGTCTGGTCGAGTGGTCAGTACGCCTGTCTAATTAGCCGGATGTCCCGGGTTCGAATCCCGGTAGGGGTATTACGAGTATTTCTTCTCATGGATGTTTGTAGGTTTATTTAGTAGTATATTACTGATATTAATATACATATTACTGTCTGTATTTCTACGTTATTTAATATCAATAACACAAGCTTAATTTGGACTATATAATAGGTGTTAGTGTGAGAAATACTTAATTATATTGTTTAGGAAAGTCTCGTTGGACGCATGATATGTGCCTACCTATATCTGCCTAGCTACCTGACCCGCTCATTTCATTATGTTAACCCCCACCAATCTACCAGTTCCTTCCCGACGTTTGACTGACTGACATAGGTACCCGCAGTGTACTCTACCTTACCCTCGTCCCGTTTTCTGTGCCCATCAGGGCCATCAGTGTTGTGCCTACCAAGCGAGACCCGGGATACACCTACATACCTGTATCGGCGAGAGGGTAACGTAACTAGATATACACCTAAGTCTGTTTTTACACGGTAGATTGGTTCCAGAAGAAGCCGTGTAAAAAAAGACATTGATCTTATACAAAAATGGGTGATTTGTTCCTAATCTCTAAAACCTATTAAAATTAGAGAAAAACAAGAATTTTTAAGAACAAGAATTCATGTTTATTTTATTAAATCAAATATATAATGCTTATTTTTTACAAGCATAGTAATTAATGATAAAAAAGATATGCACTCTAATCTTAAAAGTAATATAAATTAAATGTATGGCAAGTTCAGGAACTAAAAAACTATGTTGTGAACGAAAAGAATAGGTTATTCAATTTTTAGACTTTTTTCTTTCATAAATACTTTTTTGTGATATGAACATACTTCGCAAAAATTAAATTTGACAAAAAAAATTTAAGTACATAAAATTTCAAATCGTGCTAAATGGAATAAAATCGTGTAAAAAAATTAAAAATATTCAATTTTCAAACCGTGTTATATCAAAACCGTGTACAAAAAGACCGTGTAAAAACAGACTTAGGTGTACCAACCTATACAATAAACTAACTTAGCCCAGCACCTTCCCCAAACAATATTATAATATATAATCGAAACTGTAACGACCAGAAACTACGCTTATCGCTACAATGTCACACACTAAAGACTTACTTAATTTTTTTATTGTCTGGCCACAGACAGACCAGAACGTTTCGGTATTGTGTTACTACGGTACACTTTTTATCGATTAATGCTAAAACATTACTCGAACGATTTATTAATTAGAATAAATCTAGTGCTTACCTTGATGCTAATTTTGTGTCTAAAAAGGTTCATCAGGTTTTTACTAACGGTAAAAAATTATTTTTGAGGGTCGAGAAGTCATTTGGTACTCCAGTATTTTAAATCACCTGGTTACCGCCATATTTCCTATTTCTATCATGAAGCAGTTCGCTGTGTTGTGTGAAGTGAAAGGTAGTATGAGGAATTACAGGGCTTGAGAGGTATCAGGAGAAAACATTAAGGTATTTTTTCCATACAAACGTTTTCTAGTTTCCAAAGTCGAAGTCAAAGTCAAAAATAACTTTATTTAAATAGACTCATTTACTAAGTTCTATTAAATCATCATAACAGGGAATATGTATGTATTCCTCCATTGATAATGTCACAAGACCTGTAAATTGTTGTCAATAAATATAAATAAAGCAATAGTACCTCTATTGTCATGTCGATTCCATAATTAAAATCTTTTCATCTTACCTAAGTCTGCCGCCATAACAATAATACTAACAGCATTGTAGTTTTCAAGCAGTTGGAAGTCAAAGTCAAAGTCAAAGTCAAAAATAACTTTATTTAAATAGACTCATTTATTAAGTTCTTTTAAATCGACACAACAGGGAATATGTATGAGAAAAACAAATAAATGTAATTAAAGGCTATAGTCATAACTTTAAATGGGTATCAACCGGGCTTTTACAAATTGTCCCAATTATAGTATTTAAATATATACTAAATAAATTGTTAGTTTTAATTTTAAAATAATATTTATTTTAAAATTAAACCTAACACTAGTATAGGATATTAAGGATAGGATAGGAGGTATGATAACGAGTTCCTCTGTGGTTGAGGAATCCGGGTGCGATTCTCTTCCATTTCAAGAGTCATATCTTTATTCAAGATGAGAAGTATACAAAAAACATTTAACTAATTTTGTACATACAGCGACTTTATCGCTAAGAGCTATCTCTTCCAGGTAACCTTAGAATGGACAGGATTAAACATAAAGTACTTGAGGGAAGTTGGCGATGTATAACGAATAACATACATGACAAAATTTATTACATACAAATATTAAATATATACATACATAAGTACTTACTTAATGATAGCATCTTTACACTACATTATACATTATTATATAAATTAAAAAAAAAACATAATAGATAAGGTAAATTAAATAAAGAAATGTGAAGCTACAAAAACTGACAAGAACAGTTTTTGTTCTGTACTCAACACACCATGACGCGATTTTTGATGCAATAATACGTTTAGTTTTGGAGGAAGAAATAGGGGGTTACTAAATGTTCTTTTTGTATACTTTTCGTATGTATTTGAATTGAAAAGTTTTACGAGAATATAAAAGAAAATAGATAATTGGGCATCATGCACCAAAAATGGTGCCAACTCAGATTTATGTCATGATATGCTGTGACGCTGGTTTTCCGTACCTATTTAAACCCCTAGCCGCCGTCTCCACGGGTAGGCCTTGCGGTCGGACTGCCTGGTGATGAATTTCTTTGACAGAACCCACTTCACCCTCGCCCTCGCAAATAGTAATGAAGTTACCGTGGAGTTTTAGTAGGTAGACCCAGTACTGCTAATCATACACTGGGTGACCTACTTACACTTGCCGCTTATCCATTGACAAGTAGTACCCTAAATGTATTCCTCCTCATTAAAATAAAGGTATTTCCGGTTAGATCTGCGACACAACGCGACAGAAAAATTACTAATACTTATAATTCAAATCTATTGTCCTTAGTTTTTTAAAGCTATCTACAGAATTATTGTTATAGAATATTGTTATAAATAGATACCCCGGTTAAGGGAATGACTCCATTACGCTGGCCAATTGTGGGTTGGTAGGTGAAAGTGGTTGCCGCGACAACCAGAACCAACTGCTTAACATGTCATGTACGTTAAGCCATCAGTTCTGCTTGTAAGAATTTATCCAATTCAAAATTATTCTTTGAATTTGGTACTAAGTTGTTTCCAGAAAAAACAGACGTTTCTTGGCTTTTTTAGTGATTTGAAGTCAGTTTTTAGTTTTGTATAACACTTTCTTTACTTGCGTAGTTTTTCTACCCCATTTGAACCACTTTTGCGGTCAATTGGTTGACTTATATAGCTATTAGTTTCAGGGTTGAATTCCCGTTGATAAATTTTTTATCACTGGTTTAGTTGGTGGTAGGTCTTTTTATAATCTACCGTCTCAGTAGGAGGTAAGACAGCCAGTTCTTCTACGATTGGAGAACCCTCATGGCTCGAGTGCCCTGGAGACACTAAGAGACAGACACCTCCCCTGGAGGTGATGCCTGTCGATTAGAACTTCTCCAGAGGCGAATCGCCTCTTAAGGCTTGAGGACTCTCCAAGGTTCTCGCCTCCTTAAAACCCCGGTAACGCTGTAAAGGCCATCTGCGGCCAACAGTATTAGTCAGTCCAAAAGTGGAGATCTCAAGTGAAACTCTCATCAAGTGAGATGAAGGATGAAGACTCTCCATTAACAATAGAGAAGGTTTATGGAACGTTCGATAACGATGCAGAAACAAAAGCGTCCAAAATAACTGGACATTCGCAAATGCAATATCCATACTAAACCCAACGTGTTCAGAGGGTCAAAATCATTTGGTTTGAGTCTTAGTTATAGGAACCGCATTGATAAACAGCGGTTTAAAAAGCAAGGTTAAACCAAAGTAGAGCCAGTATCGCTGCGCGCGGCATTTGCCGCTAACGTCTTTGTCTTTAAAAAAAAAAACAAGTATTTTTAAGTACATACAGTACGATATTAGTACTTGTAAGAACAGTGATTCTTTTTTATTGGTACAGAAATTTATTTAAATTTGGTACCATTGGAATAATCTGTGTTGTGTTTTTTTTTTGCCGGACTTTTGACAGATTCGAAAATCAAAAAGGTAGCAAGGTAAGAATTCAAAAAGTTTTTAAAAAACTCACTTTTTATTTGTAACTCATTTATAAACTCACCATAACTACTGTTCTAAGCCAGATTATTTAAATCTAAATACATCGTATAGTATAGACATGGACTACAGGACCCCACTTCAACACAGTCAAAGTCAAAATACAGTAATTCAGTCTAGGGATACTATATACTATTATGAAAGTCTAGATTGAAGAATATAATTATAATACTGAAAAGTATTGAGTTATTAGCTTCATTATTAAAAATAATAGTTAAAATATACAGTTCAAAAACTTCTAGCAATTTGTACTGTAATAAACGGTCAATTATTTATATAGAATTTTAATTAGAATTTAGATTTTATATAGCTATATACAAATTATTATAAGGGAGGATAATTTTATAGCCATTTAGTAGATTTATTTTAATTGATACTGTGCCATACAGCAGTTAGTAGTTAAAATAACAACAAAAACACTTGTGTATTATGGTACTGCGATACGGTGCAGTATCGCACTACCGCAATAGATATATTTCAAGTGAAAAGTAATATTAATAATGCAAATGATACTGACAAACTTTCAACCTTATTGCATTTTGTGAGTGTTTGAAATTAAAATTCGGATCTACAACTTTTAATATTTTTGTTATATTATCTCCATCTTGAAAATATGTCTACCCCACAAGGTCGGCCTCTGCAGTGGCTTAACACTAGTAATAACTATCCCACACTAACTATAACCCTTATATAGTATTAATTGTATTAAACTATTACTTTATATTGAAGAATATAATTGTTGGTATGACATCGCAACTGTGTTCGTCTATCTTTGAATGTCTGTACCTCTCTATACTAATAAGGAACCGGATATAAATTTCACTAGGGATAAATGATGATTAAAAAAAATACAAAATCAATTACACATTAAAAATTTAATTTCTGAATTTTAACTTAATTTTAGGACATCTCTCCCACAATATGGTTCCACAAGGGCCAGCTGTCTTACCAAGTGTAATGTAGAGAAACACGTTCAATTTTGAACCTTATTCAAAAGCAATTAAAATATAGTTGATAGACAGGACACACACTAACAAAACTATTTGCGCCATGAACAACCTCGACTCCAGTGAATAATATGGGGAAGTAGAAAAGACTACTGAATTTGATACAACATCTACACATTCGTAAATTATATTTCTAATACATAAACAATAAGTAAAAGTGGTCATTACTTTACAAAAACTCTTAACACCGCCTTGTAGAAATGGGTCACAAAGTGACAGCGCCATCTATTGACCAAACGCCAAACCTTGATTTAAATGATAATAATCTTGTGTTCAAATGACAATCACAAAATTATGTAAATTCAAACGACGTGATTCTTATAAATTTATCAATAAAAAAAGCTTCCTTTTCTAAACTACAGAATTCGTAAAGGCAATTGGATTTTTTCTCTTTGTTAGGGTTAACAGACAGTATCACGTTCGCTTTATTAAAGAGTATGTAGTACGTGAAATTTAAGTAATTGTAACACGAATATTGTTAACAACAGATTAAAAATTTAACAAATATCATAATGTGCTGGTTCCGACAGTAGTCTCAACAATATCATTAGATAGTTTAAACATACGAGTAAAATTCATGTATCATACACCTTCAGGCAGCCATCTTAAGTACATGCCGTATTCAGCAATGTCTGCAATTAGATTTTGTAACCAACCATTATCTTTTAAATAAATAAATATAAAAAATAATAATAATTAATGTAAGTAAGTGTCATAAATTCAAGTTTAATACTTACCACCTTGTCCTGAGGAAATAAATTCAAACTCCGTATACAGCATTGATATTGCCAGCTATTTCTACTAAATTAGTTCCACTTCGGAACTCTTATCTAAAAATTAATCTTAATTAATCTAATTTAATAATAGAATAAATCTTTATTGTACATAAACCAATTCAAAAAGAAATAAATAAGGAATAGTTTAATTGTCTCTTCCAGTTAAGGTTAGTTAGGATGAAAAGTTAATATAAAGTAAAGAAAATGTACATAATATAAGATATGTATGCATCTTTACGTTTAAAGTCGGATCAAAAAACAACTGAAAGTCACTCAATCGATTGTAATTTTTTTTTAAATTTAGAATGTAGTCTTGATCTTGTTTTGTTGTCTTTTATACGTGATTTTTTTTAATATGACACCATGCAGGTTCAATTTGGTCTAAAGTGGCCAGTACGTTAAAACAGCAATTTAATTTTTAAAACCCTATCACTATGTAATTAAAAGTTCAATAAAGATTAACCAACATATTGAATTGATATTTTTTACACTACGTATGTGCGTCTGTATTTATGCGAGTGAGCAATTAGGCGAAATCATGTGCTCCTAATTTGACTAGAAAATGCCATTATATCGATGTGTACTTCTCGCGGGCTCGTAACTTACTTTAACATAAAATAATTTCTTATAAGTAGAACCAATACTTTACAATTCCAAAAATTGCCGACTGTTCGAGTCGCCTGTATCTCTGACTATTAATCTGGACGGTCCAGGGTCGAATCTTGGTAATAGATTGTAATAGATATTTATTATAGTAATAATATTATACATTGACATTACAAAACATAACGAACATAACGACTGTTAAGTGGTCAACGTGTACATAAAATTACTATCAATATTTCTCCGTTATCCATTATATAACTTAGTTAATATTAATTTACAGATTTGTGACTGTATGAAATCAAGATGAGATGGCTTTAAATTAACGTTAAATACGTGTGTCAAAATTCAACGCCGCGCATGCAAAATCAACCTCGGAATTGTATGGATAAATGTAGATTAGTTATATTTAAATGTATTTCTCACTAAGATTAAATCCTTCATTGTTTTGGGCAATTATTTGTGCCTTTTTAAGTTGGGTGGCTTGACTATTGATGTTTAAATGCTAAAAATAATATATAACAATCAAAGCACAGAAATAAAACTATTTTCTTAGAAAAACTACAAGATAACAATGAAATATGACTCACTAAATGTCAATTATCTGATTTATTCTACATATAGAATTTGGTTACATTTCGTAATAGTTTGTAGTCCTTTCTAGCAACCTTTACAATGCGTAAGGCGCTGATAATAAAGATCAAAATGCCATAAACTTATAGGGACTTACGACGTGAATAGTAACCTATGAATCCGGTAACCTACTTATCAAATACGTCATTATTATGTATCTCTTTCAATTATATCTAATATTAACCCTACATTAAATGAAACACATTTTCTACAACTTTGAATATTAATAAAATTATGATTTTCATTATGTTACAATCAAATTATGTTGGTATAACTGACAATGTCAAGTTCCAGGGCTGAGTTTAAGCAACCGTAAAAGATTCGTGTAAAAAATCTGCAACTTTACTGTGATAGACTATTGATAGACAAATGTTGAATTTTAATAATTTTCAGAATAACAAAATACGGTAGTTAATAATAATAATATTTAATTTGGTTCGGCTTAAAGCCAACTTAATTAAGGGATTTAACTCTAATGGGTGCCTATTTATAGCAGGTTGATGCACGAACTAGGTATAACCGTCCACCATTACCCTCGTGAAAGAATAGAAAAGAAAACAGAAGAAAAGCACGACTCTGTGCGTGCGCGTGTTTGTGTGTGTGTGTGTGTGTGTGTGTGATTTATTCCCCATTTAATTACAAAAAAAGAGCTAGGTAATGTTAATTTTTCTTTTCTTTTTCTTTTGTATTTTTTATAGTTAGTGTTAAAAAATATATAATTAATTATAAAATTATACATTATAGATATAATAACGACTCTGTATCTACAGCCATATATGTTATACAGAAAAGAGAGGGGTCTTTTTTAATACAGGTTTTCTTTAACTTAAAAGAAGAAACCCACACATTCTAAAAACTACGTGTAGTAAATAAAGATATTTTTGATTTTTGATGCATGCACTTTAAAATTAGCTCAGCTACACTTTGCCTAAAATGATATAATGTCATAATAAGCTAAAGTAGTGTAGTGATTCGAATGCTCTGGTGTCAATAACGAAAGCAAAGCAACCTTCGCCATGATTTGTTCCTGGATGGGTCAATCAAATTTGTTATCTCGAGTTTAAGGTGGTCCCGATTGTAACGGCAACCACTTTAACCACCAACCTTAACTCAAACTTCCATGTGTTCCTCCCATGTAAAAAATACTATGCCCAGCTGTGGGATGTATATGGATTGAAGATTAAACAAAAAATATACACTTATTCTTAAGGAAATTTATTATTATATTCTTAAGGAAATTTATAAATGAAACAAAGACATAATTGCGTTTCTCTAAAAAACGTAAAGACAAAAGCTTTATTTCAGATACTTTTTTTACAACATCAAAATCTAAATAATAATAACAACATAAATCCACTCACCTGCAGAGACAAAAGATACTGTTACTGATAGTTTGTATAAAGCCTGTTTTGTTTATATGTCAGTTTACTTTTTAATATATTTTGATACTAGATTGTTTTATATGTTTTGTTGTTGTAGTCAATATACCGGTGACGAGTCAAGACGTGGTTTCCTTGTTTTTCCCACTTCTCTCCGAAATACAGTCCACAGGCTCCCCGAGCTAACTACCGTAACAGATACAACATTTAAAGCCTTTATTCCAAGGTTCTCATCTTATTAAATTTATCAAATATTTATTGCTTTTAATAATCATCTTAATATTATCTTAATATCTGTCAGTTTACACAGTACTGCGCCGAACGCAACCAAATTAAGAAAAGAGGTTTTATATCAATAAAATAAGAAAAGAGGTTTTATATCAATAAAACAAACTATTTTCTTTACATACTTATAACACTTAATATTACAAGGAAGTTGCCAATTATTCATGAGGTATATCTGAATATGTTATTAACATATATAAATATATATTTGAAGGTTATGTCTTCTAATAGGCAGGATATGAAGCTTGTTAAATATGGTATGTTTTTGTATGTTATTATTGTACGCCCGGAAAAATATATTAAGACCATATATTTATGATGGCAAATTTTACCGAAAGGAGACATTCCTTTATCTTTCAAAATAAATAAAACTGCATTTAAAGATTTTTGAAAAATCAACCTGCTTGTGGCAGGAATTAAACCAGTGAAATCTGAAAAATAAACATCATGTATTTTATGATACCAACCGTAAGTCATAAGGATCAATTTCCTCTAAACAACATGTTGTCTTAAATTAAAGCAAGACTAAGAAAATATATATGTTTCATTGTAAAGCTTACTAACTAAAACTACTACTAACTAACAGCGTTGCATTCATTCATTACAAAAAGATACAGCCGGGTACACAGACATGCGATTATATTATACACACCATTTTTTTTACGAGGAGGAATCCATTTACGGACCTACCCGCCACTGGCTAAGCGACGGGCGTGTGTGGGGCTCACTCAGTACCTCAATAGAGCGGCACTGAGAATACCCACTAAAACTCCCCGGTAACTCCATTGCCCTTCACGGGGGTAACCTGGGTTCGAGAGCAATACACCAGGTCAACATTATACACACCAATATAAAGGGTGCTTCTCCTCCAACCACGACCGTTTTTTCTTTTCGGTTTAGTGTTATATACTTAAATTTACATAATATTTCCGAAGCTCTTGGTAAACATATCGTACAAAGGAAATAGTAGTATAAATTATATAGTTTTTTAGTTATTGATAAACCAGTTTAACTATTGTGCTACTGAACAAGGGGTCTGCAAGAGTTTTTATCTATGAGATGTTGCCTCTATATGCAACAAACGTTTACAACGCATTATTTAAAAAAATCTATTGCTATAATTGCAATTACGATTTTGATTTGGAAAACTTTTGGTCAAATATGAACATATCAGAATTTTCTGTATCTCCCTGTGTGTCTAACATCCCTCTTTCTATTTTGTATATTCAGTCTATCCTAAGGTTTCCTGGAATAGATCGCTCATAGCGATAAGGACGCCCATTGTTCAAACATTGCCTACTATAAAAAACCCTTTTCTTTGCTATGTATTTATAATAAAGTGCTTAATAAATAAAACCGTTAACTTGAGTTTCAGTTATTTTCAATAAATATATCAACTTAACTATTTTGGAAACACGATAATATTTAAAGTATAATTGCACATGACGAACATGACCTAAAGACGCCCATTTTCAAGGAAATACTTGAATTAGAACGGCGATGTAGGAAACTTATGATGTCAGATGCTTTGGATGTGGTATTTCTTAAATTGAAAAGCGTTAAATCCATTCCATCATCAACCGCGCCTTCTTAACCTGACAACTGTATAATCAAGAAACCAATTAAATATCTGTCTGAATGAGTTTATTGCGGCTCTAATAATTTATCTCGAGCTAGCCGATGAAATATAAAAAATATATATGTGACCGATATTTTTAAAGTAGCTGCTAGATAGATACATCCGCTAGATATATCTATACTAGATACTACAGTAAGCTTACTATCTAGCGGCTACTCTAACATTTTTCTTTTAATAAATTTCAAAATTTGATTCAGGTTAATTTTTTTATTTCCAAAAACTTACTTGCACCATGGCACTTGTAAAAACTAACAAAGGAAACACTGACGAAAGAAAAGTCATTGGTGTAATTAACGCAAAAAATAAATGCATGGTAGTTTAAAGCCTACATAGTGTAAAATATGCAAATAATAAGCTACAAATTTAATTTTATGAATAAGATCTAAATGAATGCTAAAATTACGTCACAAAATATCCAAATTTTTGCCTTTGCCTAATTTTTAAAAGAAAAGCACTGTCAAAACGTACTTTTAAGTTGTAAACCTTTTAGTAAATTTAAATCAGTTTTTAGTTGTAACAGATATGAGAAAAATTATCTAATTATAGATTTTATTAATTAATATGGAATTTTTATTTACCATTCTCATAATTTATTGCTAAATAATTACTTTCACAAAATTACACTTGTAACTGAGCTGAGTAAGTTATAGAAAACTACTAATTCTTTTACAAAACAACACTTAATGGATATCATTGTAGTTCAATGATTTAAAAAATAAATTATATCTCAAAATGTTAATATTGCACGCCCGAAAATGGCAATCTTTTGTGACTTTGCATGTGATTGTAAGATCTATTTATTATACACAGAATCACATTTTTTTTTTATCTTATCTTTACTATTAATCCATAAAAATGGGTTAGAATCTTAATTAGCTCACCATCTTGTAGAAAGCATGTTGATTACTAAGAATCTGATTTTTAACTTGAACTCAATTGGATTTAATTACAAAATTACGTTATTATAAAACTTTTTAATTGTCGTCAATTTACCGCATCCATTGATTCAGTGATTAATTTTTAACAATTACTGTATAATAATGAAGAATAGCCATCGGGGTCATTGCCATATCGAAAACACCCATAATACAAACAAATATCAACCTTAAAGCATTGAATAAAGAACTATAAAACGAACGCTTAGACTGCACAATTAGTTTTGTCGTAATCACTTTGTACAAACTTACATTTACCGTCGTGTGTACTTAGTATTGAAACAAAATGCATAAAGGCATCGTTTTAGCAGCCGCATTTAGAATTTTTCTTCTAGTGCAGTAATTATTTCTACAAATTACTTGAATACAATGGGCGGTATTAAAGATTTTGAATGTTTTAAAAAAATGTCCTTTCGTCAGTGAAGGAAAGAAGTGATTTCATTTAGCCTGGAATTAGAGTTTTCGTGGAATAATTTTATTTGTTCCCTTTCTGTAATTCCCTAGTATCGAGACGTTTGCATTCAGCTGATAATCGCATATGAACAAATGGAACACATCCTATGTAATTGTAATGCTCTTGCTAGGAAAAGAATGGGTCTCTTTGGACTGGGTTATCCCAGTCCTGAAGATATAGGGCTGCTGTCTGCTGCTGTAAGTACATCTTGGAGGTATTCCAGGACAGCAGTCAGTAGGATTAGGGAAGCACAAAAGATCCCATTGGGTCGACGTGCTCCGGGAGTAATAATCCTGGCCCTTTTTTTTACGAGGAGGAATCCATTTACGGACCTATCCGCCACTGGCTAAGCGACGGACGTGTGTGGGGCTCATTCAGTACCTCAATAAAAGGGCATTGAGAATACCCACTAAAACTCCCCGGTAACTCCATTGCCCTTCACGGGGGTAACCTGGGTTCTGCACGAGCAATTCACCAGGTCACCTCCAGGCAGCCCAGCCTTACAACTGGGCTTCGCGCCAATGGAGATTGCCCAGAGTTACTTGGGCAATCCCAGACGTGGCGGCCTGTGAAATGCGTGCGTGGGAGCCACCCACACACGCAGCCGCGAATAATCCTGGCCCTACATCAAGATAAGATAAGATCGCATATATAAAAAATCGTTTTCATTTCTTCACAACAGCACTTCTGTCGCTTCCGTACAATTTGATAGCTAACGACAATACGTTTCAATTCGATTGAAACTCACACTAGGGTTGCAGATGATTTACGAAATACACCAATTGTAATAGCTTGGGGAAAAAGTTTCTTCGCATTTTATGGAAAAATTCAATTTTTTTTTCAAAGTTAATTTACATTTAATTACAGTATATATGGGCCATTTTGTTCGTAACATTTTTGGACAGATTGTAAAATAATGGGCTATGTAAATGTAAATACCGTAGAGCCACACCAATGTCGTCCTTACAGAGCGTCGCTTAGTGTCTATTATCGATTGCACCGTGGAGTGTCCTGAACATCTTTTAAACTTGTGACATTATCCCTTTCCGTTCCACCTCAGGAGCACGTGCTCCACGGAGTAACTCATTTACTCATACAATATATACTTTACGCATAAAGAGATTTGGTTCTTTTTCGCACAGCAGTGTATTCGTTACCGGTACTCGTATTCCTTCCTTCGTTCAGTCAAAAACGAACCTTTTTGCTCGAGCAAGTTCCAATATTATCATAGTAATTAGATGGCGTAGTAAAACATAATAAGATTTAACATATTAAGTAATAATAAACATAATAACATATTAAGATCTCTTTAGACTGGGCACACGTTAATTTATTTAAATGTAAACGTTAGAGATAGATAGATAAAACATTTATTTCCATCTCTACATCACACACAATCCATCCAGACAGTACATAGATTAAAAGACAAACATTAGAAACAATAAAATGGGACAACAGTACTTTCATCTCCCGTGGTTTTTATCAATATTTTTTCATTAAACCCCTGCAATCATTTCCAGTCAAGCTCTACTGTTTCATTTAATACATTACAAGGGTTATACACACCCAAAGATAAAAACAAAACGATAACTGTTGTAGTAGTAGGCTTTGTGGAATTATCAGCAAAAGAATATCAAAATATACTCTACTATAACCAAAGGCTTATCGTTTGGTTTGCCCTCGCAATTCCACGTACTCATGCGTACTTAAGATGCAATAACAGCTGCAGATGCACATATGCCACTATGTTGGAAATCAAGCATTAATGGATGAATATAGTCGCTTGCGTTTGCTAGCAGTGTAAAGGTAGACAAAGACAGAAAAATTAAAACGCTAGAACGAATAAAGGGTGTGTCAGAATGTTTTTCGTTTTTGAATTGACCATTACGCGCGAACTGCCGCGAACTTATTTAGTTCTGTTTAATGCTCTACTGAAACATAAATGTAGGGTTGTAAACTAGAAGTTTTTTGTAATTTTATGATTAAATAAATTAATAATTTAATTTTTATAAAAAATATCTTATAAAGTTTGCCGTAGTTACCGTAACCACCAAAACTTGCCTTCAGAAGCACGAAGAAGGAATAAATTTTGTTTGAACTATTCACGGATCAACTTGAGAGAGTTGATTTGTTTTTAATATTGAAACTAGATAGCTCGGATTACTAAGCCAAAGAATCCATCGTCTTGAGCTTTTATACATGTAGATAAAGAAAATGACAAGTAAAGTATAATTGAAATTGATGAATCATCACAACACAAATGCAAATTTTCACAACAATTTAAAAAAATAATTAATAATTAAAAAAAACTGTTATATCTCCATTATCCAACTGTTATTATATCAATTGATAACACTGTGTTGCCTAAACCTTAAAGAAAATAGAAGCAGAACTTAAAAAGCAAGTGTAACGAGTTCTATGCATATTTTATACAAACTTAACACTAGATTTACCAGACCAGTCATTTGACTGGTCGTGCAATTTCAATTCAAAATTCCTACTATATTACACATTTTTTTTTCAGAAATGATGTTATGACTTTTGTAGCTATAATTAGAGAGTACGTTTTATAAACTTAATGTTATTTTATATACATTAGTAACAAATATAATTTTTGTGGTTGACATATATTCAAATCGCTGGTATATCTAGTGTTAATAATATAAATCAACGTCCCTCTGATGGTCACTTGTTTTCATAATTCGATGAAATATATGATGTATTGGGTGTTATAACATTTGAAATACAGACATATGAGACAGATCCTTATATGTTATGAGGAATATAAAAAAAAATTGATTGCTAAATAAACACAATATTAACACTAGTAAAAACTTAATCTCAACTTGGTCAAAAGTGCGAAATCGCATTTAATTTTTGCAAGTTGATTTTATTAATTGTAAAGAGGTAGTGTCTGTTTTTTAAATCTTAATAACGTTCATAACGCTATTTCATGGATAAAAAAGTTTCCGTGTTAGCCTAAATAGACTACGGTCTCCGGAAGTGACGCCCACAAAAAAATGGTCGGAAAAAAACCTGTTTTTAAATTTTTATAAGCATATAAATGGAAACTTGATTGATGGTAGGACTTTTTCTAAGTTCCCTACCGCAACCTAAATCTTCCGTTATAACAATAATGTTAAACGCATGGGTCAAGGTATGATAGTCAACTCCTCTGTGGTTAGGAATTTGGGTGCAGTTCGCTTCAATTTCGGCCTTTTATCAGCCATGATGCCTACAAAATAATAGGCATGCCGCCAATTGTTTAGTTCAGAGTGTTATTGAAAGACATGATAATTATAGAAGAGAATAGAATAGAATATATCTTTATTGTACATCAGCCAATTCAAGAAGAAAAATACTCAAAAAAAACTTAACTAATTTTGTACAAAGGGCGACCTATAGATACATTGGTAAAATAACTGTTCCGATAGTATTATTTGACTCGCCCAAAAAGCTCAAATGAAACGGGTAATGCAGTATGACGTCACGTAGTATTTTGTGAACATCGCGGAGCAAGTCTGTTCGACAGCTATTTTTAATATTATGTGAATGTAAATGGTTTAATAATATAAGTTTATAGATTATCCAAGGATATTGGTGATTTAAATAAAATAAAAAATTAAATTATAAAAAAATATATTTAAAAATGGTCAATCCATTTTAAATCCCAGCTTTGAATGACTATAAAACAAATCAAAATAATAATAACGCAACAGCTATCAAAGAAATTCAGTCTTTTTTATAAGTTTTTGTTATGATAATAAATTAATATTACAATCTGCCAACCCTATCATTGTCCCTATTTAAACAATCACTATTCACTTTTTTCGAAACACCACCACCGTAGTTAGGTCTGTTTCTAAACTCTAAATCTAAATGTTGTGCATCTCGTTCTATCAATATGGTTGTAAAAAGGTAGCTGTAATATCACGTGACATTTAGAAAGGTCTTTATAATTTTCGACCTTATTGCATCTCACAGAAAGCATCTCTTGTTATGTGACGGTTCTAATTATCTATTTTAACCACGAAGCAAAAGATATGTTATTTTGATGTGGCTGTCTGTTTGTCGGCGTATACATACATACTGTTCAATATATGGACCAATTTTGATTCAGTAATTTTGAAAATGGTGATGATTGAGATAATTCATAGCTTTAATTCGTTGAAATTTGGCATTTGATGATTATTCTTTTTGCGCAAACCTACAAGGAGGATTCGGTGCAGAAGGTGCATACCGCCTCCTTGGAGTATCAAGCAATCGCGTGGGCATTATGAAAACACGACATGGTCAAGATCGTCTTTTGTTTTTTCTTCAGATCTAACATTTTATTAAACACAAATACTTCCATTTTCAAATTCTTTTGTTAAATATTATATTTATATATAAAAAAAACCCTAATATTATTGCCTGCATAAACAATTATACGAAACGTATTGGGAGGATATAATAACTAATAACATATTAAAACATATAGTATGCTTTTAGAATTAGAATCAATGTCCGATTTAAGCAAAGTCATTTATCGAACTAAATACAACTATAACAATTTTAATTTCGAAAAATGTGTGCGTTTACGTGTGTGTGTGTGCGTGTGTGTGTGTATGTGTGTGTATGTATATATATATTAACAGTGTATGATAGGTATGGAATCTGTATTTTGAAAGAAATAATTCTGTGTTCGTATATTTATTTTTATTAACTGTAATTTTAACTGTTTTCATGCCATAGTAATTATTATGTAAAACTAATATTATAAATACAAAGTTTTGGACAACCCTAGTCTCGCCTATAAAGGAGCTATTTCGCAAGCCGGACAAGACAGAGGTCCTTGAAAGCACTCACATTACAGTGCAGTCTTAGAACGATCGATATCAATAAATCAACTATCGGGCTAGACATGCACTTTATAAATCATGCTTAGAAACTAACCAAATAAAGGTACGTAGTGTTTTGTACGCTTTGATTTTGATTACGAAAACAAAGCAAATTTCGCCATGGTTGGTCCGAGGATGGGTCAACCAAATTTGTTATCTAGGCACTTTAAGACGTTGGTCCTGGTTGTTATGGCAAACGCTTTAACCCATATGTTTCTTTCATATATAAGGCCTGTATATAGGTATAATGCATATAGAGGCGTAGATGAATGTATTTTTTTACATACCAGATTTGCCCAATTTTACATATGTCGAGATTCTATAAAGATCTTCGGAGATACAAACTAAGGCTTCAGCAACAGTAACTATATATATATATCTTTGATCGCACACCATTAAGTTCATATACAGAAATAAATGAAAATACTACATTGTAGAGGCACAAAGAATTCTTAAAAATAAATTTGTAAAAATGTAATAAAACAAAAAAATCTCGCGTTCGAATCCCGATTGTGTGGGGGTGTAATAAAGCTCTTCAGTTCACTGTCCATGGTACATCCGATAAAAGGAGCGAGGCCATGTCGTGATAGCAGCTGAGGATTAAGGGTGTTCATGACCTCTGTACGGAGCGGAGCCATCGCCAAAATTGCGAGAAATATTTCACGCAAGAACGGTCATGAAATTTGTATATCAGACATAACTGGTCAGGCGTGAAAAAATATGCACTTACTCCGTGTTTCCGCGAGGCTGTCCTGACTACAGTTGTTTTATGTAGGCCCTAGGACTCAGACAACAGCATAGTGTCATGCCCAGAATGGTGATACTGCTTTAAAACGACAACAGAGCGCCCTGAGAAGAAGGAAGGGGGAAGGGACACCTCCCTCTCTATTTGACAAAATTGTTCTATAATTGACTTTTAAAAGTCAACCCTTTAAAGAGTTATTTCTTTCAAAGTCAAAGTCAAAATAACTTTATTTAAATAGACTCATTTACTAAGTTCTTTTAAATCGTCACAACAGGGAATATGTATGAGAAAAACAAATAAATGTAATTAAAGGCAATAGTGATAACTTTAAGTGGGTATCAACCGGGCATTTACAAATTGTCCCAGTTATGGAATTAAATATGTACTAAATAAATTGTTAGTTTTACTTTTTAGCAAAATTATGTTTTGTTTCTAATGCCACTCGACATACTTTCGTAGTGGAGTCGAGTTTGACACTAATTGGTCAGAAAGATCCACCGAAATACCGACTTAAAACACTAAAAGTCAAAAATAATTTCAAATTATTTTTTTAAGTCGATGGATCACTTTCTATTGTTTCTGGAAACAACATAGAACCAGGTTACACTTTCTTAGCATACTATTATCGTGGTGCATTCACGTCTTACGGATTAAATACCTTAATTATGAACTATTAAGATTGTATTTAGATTATTCTTTGTCATGGAAAACCCTAGTACAAATTTATCAAAAACTAAGATATTAACCTTCCTATAGTAGTTTAAGAAAATTACTACACTTGAGCCATTACAGAGTCTCACGACAAAGATTATTTCCCTGGCGATCGGCGTATTACAATTATGTTGGGGGTTTTTTGTTGTTAACTATGTGTGAATTTTACCGTCTTTGACGAGTTGCATAATGAAACCACCCGATACATCAGGGATGCAATGCGCTTCCTTTTGTATGTGAGATTTGATGTTTTCGCAACAAAGAACATCTCTATCATTATAACTTGAAAATGCCACATCTTAGTCAGATGCAGACGTAAATAACCTTGTGTACAATACTTATAAAGTTGGCATTTAAATATTGTACTTTATAATTAAAGTAATTAATTAGTAAATGGAGAAGCAGAATTTAAATACTTAAATTAACAAATGTAAATGAAAAAGTATTGACTTACGTTATTCACTTGTATGTTATATTACGTTGAAGGGGGTACGCGATATTGAACCTTAAAGCTGCACTATTAAACTCTTTAGATAGACGGAGTTTAATTAGGAAGCACTGATAAGTGCTCTCTGGATTCAGAGAGGCAGCCTACAGAAATTCTTTATGGCACGTGATTCTCAATATGTTTTCTGTACCTTAATAATTTTGAATCCTTTGTAGTAGTTAATTTTTAATAATATTAGGACATATTTCATTTTAGTGCACGAAAATACAAAGCTACCTTCAAATTCATTAGCAGGGACGTAAACCCCCAGTAATGAAAATTTCTATTAATAACTTTATAAACTGAAGTCAAGTAAATATCATAATAATAACTGTTAGTCCACATCGCATGCCGTGGCTGTCGTTAATTAAAAACTGCAATTAATTTAATGTCTACGAGATATGGTTAAATATTATTTTTGGTACATGTTTTTGTTGACTGTCCTTAGAATAAATAAATAATTTAATAAATAAAATAACAAGAACTTTAAATTACCAGTTTTAATTAATTTGTCTGTAATAGATAGAATAAGCTTATTTGAATTTTATTTTAAATACCAACACTTAAACTATTTTAAAGTAATAATGTAATTCTTAAATCGCCTGTCATTAAGTTGAATCACGCGTCGACATAATCTCGAACAAGGTTAAGTTTCGAAAGAGTGAATTGAGTTTGTCAGTTGACAAAGTCGAACTTGAATCTTGATGAACTTAGAATGTGACCTTTATCACTGAACTTGGGAGTAAAATATGAAAAATTCTAAGAATAACTTAATTAATTATAGGCTTAAAGTATTATACATTTTTGTTGTTGTCAAATTATACGATCCAGAGCGTAATTTTTCTTTAAGTAAAATATATAACATTAATTAATTTCACATTCACTATCATTGTTTAATTTTATATTCTTATGTAATTAAATTATACACAGACTTCAGTTATCCTTAGAATTTTTGTGTATTTTGTGTCCATCCAAAGGTAGTCTGGAAAATATCGCTACTTAGCGATAAGACCACCCTTGTTAAAACAAGTACGACTACAAAAACTTAAACTACTTTCGATTACAAAAATTAAAAGCATTATTCTATCTTATATTATCTTAGTAAACAGCCAGGATTCTCTCCTCTACTTACTAAGTACGTTTGGAGTCAGCAGCCTTATGTCGTCACGTGTGTGGTAGCTTATATCAAAGAGACCCATTCTTTTCCTAACAAGAGCATCGTAGTTGTACAGGATGTGTTACCCTATCTATCTTTCAATATAATTTCCTTTGTTACAGGTAGAAAAAAAGCAATCATTGTCATGCAAATTAGATTCGAAATTTGAATAAAAAAACAAAATTCAAAATGGCACCTCAAGAAAGACCGTCAGTCTGCGAACAAGAGGACGATACTCACAAAAACTCCATAGACGAGAAACTGTCAAACATAGATTTGAGCGGGAGTTTTGTCAATAAAGGATACATCAATGACAGTTCAGACGATGTTGCCCACACGAAAAAAGCAATCGAAGACAAAGACGATAAATCGCCAAAAAAGGCAACAGATTTCGATGATTTACTGCCGTACGTGGGCGAATTTGGATTGTACCAAAAGATATTATTTCTTCTAATGATTCCGTTTGCGTTTTTTGTCGCATTCGTGTATTTTTCACAAATTTTCATGACTATACTGCCCGAGCAACACTGGTGCTGGATTCCTGAGCTAGCGAATTTAACAGTAGAAGAAAGGTAAGTGACCACTGTTTATTTATTTATTAAAACTCTATTTTTACATATCACACTTAACGTAAGAGATATCTTTCAGCCAACCTACACAACATAAAGAGCAATTGTATCAAATATAAAAAACTGTCTCATAATTTTGTTTAAATATACTTACTTACGGAGTAGACGTAAAAACTAGACATGTCAAACTTGCCACGAAATTCATTTTTATTTTTTCACAATTCTAACCACGCGTAACTAATTATAATTAGTTAAATCATAGAAAACCACTAAATAAAATTTGTGAGGTTAGAATTGTAGCCAGTGAAATTGACGGTACGGTAGTTTGACAATTGAAGAGTTTTCCCCTAAATTGTAAATAAAAAAAAATTGTGAAACACTAACATCTGTCAATAACCAACATATTTACAACACTATACATTGATAATAATATTTCTCACACTCATACCTCTTATCTCGTCCGAATTAAGCATCGCTAAGAGCTTGTGTTATAAATAATAGATAAAGGAAAAATATAAATTGTATTATGTACATAAATATTAAGATGTATAGAAATAATCTTAATAAACATACAAATATCCATGACTCGTATACAAATAATAAAATACAAATAATGTACTTACTAAGTCCACCCGGAGTCAGCAGCCTTATATAATGGGTCTCTTACTGGACTGGGATAGCCCAGTCCAAAGAGACCCATTCTTTGCCTGGCAAGAGCATCACAGTTACATAGGATGTGTTCCATTTATTCGGTGTGCTCCCCACAGACCCTACATAGAGACGATTCAACAAGTTAGGTTCGTATTACTAGCTTGTTCGATCCGGACATTTATTTTAACCCATTTAACGTTGTATGTATTTTTACAAATATAAAAATTACGCATAACTAAAAACCGACGTCTAAACGGTCAAAAGGTAAAAATAATCCAATTTTATAGCTTATCCTTGTTAAAATTATTTTTGTAGTTGGGGCTAACTTGTTTCCAAGAACAATAGAAATAAAAGCTCGGAAAACAAAAAAATATTTTATATTGGATAAATTAGCAGCTGAAAAAATATTTGCAGCTGCTAATTTATCTATCGAGATTATCAATAAATATTATTTAAATGAAAAGCCTTAATACAAATTTTGATTTTATCCTGACTGTACAAATCATTATTTTTACTTACCGTTTTTTTGCATTACAGGTTACCAATAAGTATACATTAGTTTTGATTATGTTCATTACCAGGAAGTGTCAGAGTAAATATAGTTTTTGTTTCATCGTGTTACCATGAACGTTATTAAGTATCCTAAGTTTTTGTTGACAATGAATTCACAGATTATAATCATAAGCGGATACTAAAAAGTAAATAAGTAAAAAAATTGTAAAAATATAGATAGTTGATCCCCACACGACCTCCCTGTGGAAGTTTTCTCAAACAGATCCTCTCTTAGCTACGAAATTCAACACAAAATTCAAAATGTCACCTCATATGATAGCTATCCTTTTTGCAGTGATATCCAGATAACAAGATGCACTGAACGAAAATTTAAATTTAGAATTTGTTCTTCAAAAGACCTAATTCCTGTTTGATGAATTTTTTGAAAAAAAACAAAGTCACGTAACAATGAAATACCGTCCCCACAGAATACCTCCCACTGCGGGGTAAAAGCATATACATTGGTTACAAGGGTTTAGACCATAACAGCACCACGCTGGGTCTATGCAGCTTGCTAAGAGACAGCGGTTGCGGTAACCGAAGCAATGTCAACGAACACCACCTTGAATTATGAAATTTTGAGTGACTAAGTACCACCCAGAGTGAACGTTGTCGCTCAAACCTCGAAGCAACAGCTGCTAAAGCAACAGTTGACCTAGTCCTAGAAGCAGAGTCCTTACAAAGACTGTAGCAGTAATGCGTCAATGTAATATTTAAGATCGCGATCACGAACTAGAAATCAATTTAAAAAATTGCATTTAAACTCGTATTCGTGATCAGTTATTATTTTTATTTACAATAGGCTGAACTGTTGGCCACGATTACACATCTCCGGCGTTTTTGAGAATTTATTTATTTATTTAACAATTTATGTACACACAAACACAATTAAAAGGACACAGAAATAGAATATTAGAGCATTGTACAAAGGTACTGTTTATTTCTGACACACACACACACACACAAACACATACACTTAGTAATCCATATTCCACAGGCTCACTCTTACACTTACTAGTTTTATTTTAGCTGCGACACAGTTTTATTTTAAACTAATGTAGCCATTATCGTTTTACTTTTTTATGTATGCCTATTTTTGTTTAATTAAATGAATGAATTTGAACTGAATTCTTTAAGAAATCTCTTCCAGCAGCCCCATATATGGGAAAAGTGACATCGAAAGGTAGAGGGGCGTGTACCAATACTAATATAATTAAATACATAAAAACTAATATATATCATATTTACCCTAACATATATAGATATCTGATTGATTATGTCACCAGAACAAAAGATTAATGCATATTTCAGCTCAATCAGATATCAAAAAATGATCAAAAATGGACACCATTCATAATAACAGTGCAAGTTAAATAAAAGCTTGTAAAAGGTTAAATATTGCCATCAAAGCTATGCTGATACTATAATACAAATCAATAGCTAGAATTAAATAATTTAACCTTCACTTTGTTTCCTGAACGAGTTAACAATTAATTTTCTTATCATCTTTGATTCAGAATTCGTTCAGAAACTTTTAAACGTGATTTTAGAATCAAACAAAAACATCTCCGAATTTCGATGGTCATGCCCTGTTAAGTTTGCCGGTTTTTACACGGATAGCAATTTCCCCATTTTTTGTTCAAAAATAGGCACAGAAAGATACCATTTGTCCTGGTCGGTGTATAAGATGTCGCTTGTTTGAATAGCATTAAAAAAATGTTGTTGTGTGGTAAATTAGATAGATTAAATAAGTAAATAGAGGTGTAATTTGTTTTAATTCTTCTTTTGGATTGTGCAGATCTCCTTTATATTTTCATCAAACATTTATTTAGAAATTAAATAAAGAAATATAATAAAATTAATCCGAAGAAAATTAGCTGCTTAAGCTGGGTGTAAAAACTGTATCTCAGGCGAATAAAGAGCTTAAATATTATTTAATTTAATTTATCTGAGATGATTATCCCTAGGTGCGATGTAATTCAAATAAATGACATACAAACAAGAGTTATGCATAGAAATTATATATTTTCATCTGTTTCTCGTTAGGCCACGCATGTGCAGGCGCATGCATCACGCACGAAAGCCCTGCATCCGCTTACAAAATAGAATCCTTATTTAATTTGCAAACAAACATAAACTAATACGATTACATGGTAACATTTTTATAACGCTAACTTTGAAAAGGAATGTCTTTAAAAATACAATGTTAGAGTTATTTATTTTTTCCTAATATGGTAGCCTTATTGTCCAATTACAAACTAATAACCGAAAAATTAAATAAATTAAATAACCAATAAAAAGCACGGAACTGTCTGGCCTCCGGTATTGTCGGTTGGTTACCCTCGACCTCGAGGTCCCAGGTTCGTGTGAGGTCGTGAGCTTAGATTTGTCTAGTCACGATTTTGGTGACATTTTCTTCTGAGCTATAGTAATTATTTCTTCAAAGAACACAGGAAGAGCCTTGACACGTAACGGTAATCAGTAGAAGAGGTCCATATGGTCGTATAGCTATCCACTACACTGCCCAAGCCACATCCACCGTGCTCAACCATTAAAGTAGCATTTCTCTTAAAAAAAACTCACTCTAATTACCTTCAAAAATGGCTGGGCAACTTCTTTAGTGACACTAACGAATATAACATAAGAGTTTCTTTACAAGAAGCGAAGGATGACTCCTCCTGATATCACATAAGGTGACCCTTATGTGATATCCAATAAATTATCACATTTCACGAATCTATGTCTCCAGATCTTATCTAGGCCATCAGGATAGCTAGCGTATTGTTATTGATAATCGAAGTAAGCTGTGCTTTATGTAACAAAGAACGCTTTTCGATTATGACTTCAAAACGTTTTAACCTGTACAGTCATGCAAACTAAACTTTTTTGATGCATGCTCAAAATGCATGTGTGGCAAATATGCGGGGCAGAACGAGACACATGTGATAATATTTATGTGTATATATATTATTTATATACTCTAGTGTATACGGCCTTTTTTGAGACAACTGGATGCTAGCCACTCAATAATTTAAAAATGAAATAAGGCTTCGTCATATGAACCGTGCCAGCACAGTAAATTGGGAAGTTTTTAGGCAATTTGTTATGATTTAAATAGAGAATCTGATAAGAATGTCAAATTTGATTTTCGTTTTTACATAAACTTTTATAAAATGAACAATCTTTTTCAGCATCGTTTTTTTAAAAGTATAAATAAAAGTGGGGGGTTTAAGTAGTGGTGGTGCTTTTGAAAAATAGACGTGACGTGTACTGATAAACAAAATGATAAATTTAAATAATTATACTTTTCAAGATATAGATATTGAAAATATAACAATGATAATAAAAATATTGAATTATATACATAAATATAATGTTGAAAATGTCATACTAAGAGTAGAAGAGAGCTAAAGAAAACCGAAGCAAAGTGAAAAAAAGAACTGAAACTTGACATCTGTAAGGGAGTTGATTCGGATGATATTCACCGTACCTTCCGTGAAAACTGCGCCTTGCCATACAGATATCTCAGGTGTTCAATAAGTATTTGTCCTGATACTTGGAACGTGGCCACAGAAGTATCTATCTATAGAATTGGGAAAGGCGCCCTTTGTACCAAATTGGTAAAGCGCTTTAAGCCGTTCGCATACTGTTCGAAGGAGTTGCGAACACCTCGTGTTGCCAAAAAGATATGTTCCGAATTTGTAAGAAGGCTAGTAGTCGGCCACACCCCAAGGCACAAGTTATATGAGATGAAAGAGTATTAATTTAAAATCCCCGCATTTAAAAAATCAGCATGTTAATCTGGTTACAAAATACCACTGTCGATATACAGGACAGCACAAAGTACTCTGTGCAAGACTGACAACAAAACGTCAATTTTGTACATTGTCAAAATATATTTTCAAAACTAGGCTTAGGTTCCATTTCGTTCAGCCTACCTTGTTGCCACTTTCTCGTGTAAAGACTTATAAAAACGCGCATGTTGCTTTTTGATCTTGTTTCTGACCTTATTCTGAATGAGATGTCAATTTTCACCATTATTTAATCAAAGAACATTCGGTTTAAAGGTTAGACTTCGTGCATACACTTTTTAAAATTACGCAAGAATGTTTTTTAACGGTTTAAAATGTCATAAACGGTATGTTCAAGATCCTCTGAGCATAAGCTTTCGTTTAATACATTATTTATCGTGGTGGGTTTTCAACTACCAATATCAAATATCTCCTTTACGAATAATTCCGCAAGTATTAAACATTATTAAGCCTATTGTGATCGATATTTTCATCATACATATTATAATATGTAGTATATATCTACTGTTTTTCCTATTTTTTAGTTTATGGTTTTATTTGTAAGGTGCATCTAAATATAGCAACACCAAGAGGTATTACGAAAACTTCCTTTAATTATTGTAACCTTATTTGCTCTTTAATATGGTGTACTAACTAAAATACACTTCCTTGGCGATTCAAATCAGATTATTCTAAAGGAAACACCTTGGTACTGTATTTATAGTTACACCGACTACTTAATAATTAATTCGCTCAAGTTCCGAATACTTCCGACTTCGGATGTTGACATCCGACTTCGACGGAAGACCTGTCAAGACACAATTAACATTTTAATTGTCTCAATGCCACAAAAGTTACAATAATACAATTAAATCAAAACTATATTATACTCATGAGTAGTCACTACATGACACTGGCAAGAATTGAAAAAAAAAAAGAAGTCTTCGACAAGTTGCCATAGAAGGAAAAAAAAATATCTAAATGTTCTTGGGAGTATACAGCGAATCAACAAATCTACGACGTCCTTCAGTTTTCATACAACATGGGTTTCTTGATAAGAAACATGGAGACCTTTTGTGATGGTTAGGTGGAAGCGGCTAGGGCAGTATGTCGCATGCTGCACTAGCTATACAAGCATATGGACTCCAACTGCTTACCATCAAACGGAGTCGAGGCATTTTCTGTGCTATTTTTATATTTAAAAAACACAATATTATAACATTCACGTGCCGCTAAGCACAGCGTAACAGATCACGAATTATTATCGAAGATGAATAGTACAAAAGATGATGTTTGAGATTATTCGTGACTCACCTTGAGATGGTCGCTTCCTAATCTTCCGATTGTGTTTTTTCTTAAAAGATACGTAGGTAGGCCATATCTCGCAACAGGGATATTGGCTGCAAGTAAAAATGTATCTTTTTCAAATATAGAATAGAATATATATCTTTATTGTACATCAGCCAATTACAGAAAATTAGTTAGTATTGTAATTTTATTTAGTTGTTCTTTTTCTTGTAATAATTTTTATAGAGTATTAAGTACTAAGTCACAGGAATCTTCCTGGTTCAGTTTAAACCATCATATTAACCCACCATAAACTTCAAATTGTGTTAGTTATTTGTACTGAATTTTAATTCGTTACAATTGCACCAAATTTATTTAATTTTTTAACATAATTAATACGCAATTACATTTCTCGTAATAAAACAAACATTTTTTGTATTTCAAATCAGAAATCTTTGCAAAGTATGGTTATTTAGTATAATTCTAAAATAATGCGATTTAGAAATAATCTAATATGTATACATGTGTACAAAAGAATCCATTTTTACTCATATTTATCTTTTGAGTGTTAACATCTTTACATATGTGACTGTACTTATAGTTTACTCAAATTAACACTATAATCGACACAGAGGTCCCGGGTTCGATATATTTAGACGCATTTTTTTACGACTCGTGGAAGTTTTGTGTGTTTATTTACCTTATTTTTATACATATTTCAATATATATTTCTCCGTTAACTAGTATCCACAATCACTTAATGATGGCTATGGCACTTAATATGACACTTAATTTGGGCTAGATATAGTTAACTCACTTATGTGAGGGAGTGAGAAATATTATCACTATTCCTTCTTATAACATGGGTTCCTTTAAAAGAGGCGTTAAAAAGCACTTTTTGGGTCGGCAAGGTGAGGTTGGCTAGGACAGTATGTCGCATGCTTCACTAGCTATCTTCACATATGGACTCCTATACTGTTTATCATCAGGTGGTGTCGAGTCATTTGCTGTGCTTTATATAATATATATTTATATATATATATATATCCCAAGAATACCCTCTTCCAAAATACTCCCTGCCACACATCCTAACATTTTCTATGCACGGTACTTAGAAAACTGTGTGACAGGCCATCTCTCTTGTCACTACTTGCTTACGTGCAACAACACCTTCGTGTCGGGAAGTGCCTATCGGTTCCTAGTAGTCGAGAATTTCTCCTACTTCGCTTGTACCGAGGTCCCGGTCCACGTAGTGCGTACAATTAAGGAAAATCACCCAAAATATAAACCGAAGAAAGAGGCAGTTAAACTCAAGCGGCTCACAAGACCTAGCCCGCCACCGTGCCTAAGGAGAACCAGCGCAAAAGGTACCGTGCATTTTCCTCCTTCCCAGGTTTCATATTTTCCATTGGTCCTTCACCCGAATCTATTCATTTCATAAGGTTTTTAAACTTAATTCTGCTAAATTCATTTTTCATTTTAATTGCAGGGTAGTTAACTTTGGGTAGTGCCGTTTTAATTTTTTCGAGTGTGTTCCTTGTCCGTGTAATAAGTACTGACTCCTGTCAATTCAACACAATCTGACATTACTATATTGAATATTTTTGCAAACTGAATCGATTAAATTTTGGTAGTGGAACACTCCCAAGTGAGACGGCCATTTTCTTTTAACGTCAGAATTTGACATTTCATTACCTTGTTGTTTACACGCTTTATTTTGCAACTTTAAAGTGATATTTAACTGATTCAAGATGGGAAAAGATGATGTTTCGTATGATAAACCTATTAAGCAATCGCAACAAATTATTTCTATGACTGTTTGTGAAAATTATATAAGTAGTTTGTACAAATTAGCTTGTGAAATTAGTACTAACCTCGAAGCTAAACAAGATCATGTCCCGGCTTTTAAAGCTCGCTACAGGGATATAGAAAGGTTTCGTGATCGTTATTACGACGCTTATGTTATATGTTCGACACAGTGTACATCTTCTAGTAGAAAAGAAGAAATTGATACAAATTATAACAAGTTTTGTGACATGTATTATTCTATCCAAATCATGAAAGAAAGCATTATTCCAGTTTCTAGTGTACAAACTGATACTAATCAAAAACCAAACTGTGGAATTACAAACAAATCTAGTAGTTTTTGTTTACCTAAAATTGAAATAAGTAACTTTACAGGTAATTACACAGATTGGCCCAATTTCATAGCATTGTTTGATAGCTTGATTCATAGTAACTCTGATTTAGGTAATGTACAAAAGATGCACTATTTAATTAATTCTCTTGATAAGGAACCTTTAACATTAATTAAACATTTAGAGCTTTCAGAGAATAACTATTTAGTTGCATACTCAATTCTTAAGGATAGGTATGACAATAAGCGACTTATTGCGGACAAACACTTGGAATCCATTTTATCGTTGGCAAGTTTAAATAATAATAATACCAATAACGGGTTACGGAAATTTGTCAATATTTTGAAGGAGAACTCTCAAGCACTCATGGCTTTAGGTTTTGATGTCAAGTCATGGAGTTTTATTTTACTTCACATAATTTTAAGAAAATTACCCTCTGAATTTCGAAGTAGATTTGAGCTTACTTTAACTTCCCCCAAAGACATTCCAAGCTTTGACAATTTATTAGCATTTTTGGAAAATCAGCTCAGAGTCTTGGAAACTGTTGGGGGTTTCAAGGTTTCAAGCGGTTCTAGTGGTGCTAACATTAACCCAAACAGGTCATTTACTGTCAATACATATTCTTGTGCTATTTGCAAAGGTGGTCACCATATTTCTAATTGTGACAAATTCATTGATATGACATCTGCCTGTCGAAGGGAGTTGGTCATAAAGGAACGTTTATGCTTCAATTGTTTACGTCCTCATTCTGTTAGTAAATGTTTATCTAAGAGCCGTTGTTCAGTGTGTCAAGGGAAACATCACACCAAACTTCACATTGAGCAACAAGGAGCTCAATCTTTAGGTGACTCTGCTCCAAAGGTCTCAAAGGTTGCTGTGTCGGCTTTAAGTTCCACAGTCTATCCTTCAAATTTAAATAGCATTCCGGAAGGTTCAACTATGCTCTTGGGTACTGCTATTATTGGAGTTCAGGATGCTAATGGTCATCTTCACTCTGTACGAGCCCTATTGGATAGTGGTTCTCAGGTTTCAATAGTAACTGAGAATCTAGCTCAAAAACTAAAATTGCCTCGTACAAAGTCAGGTACTTTAGTAGGTGTAGGTGGTAAAGCTAACCAGCATACCAACGGTAGGATACAATGTGTTATTCAAGCCCTTCATGACAAAACACAAATGCCTTTGGTAACCACTGCGGTTGTCATGAAACATATAACAAATTTTCTACCTAGTATACCGGTGTCCTCAGTGGTTTTAGATCAATGTAGGAACATTACTTTACATTTAGCTGATGAAAGGTTTTACTTACCCGGACCAATTGACATACTTATAGGTGTAGACCTAATTAATGAGGTATTTGATGGTAAGCGGTATGCTCTAGGTCCTGGCTTGCCAACTGCTCATAGTACCATTTTTGGTTGGATTTTGATGGGTAAAGCTCCTGTTGGGTGCACATACAGGGAACTTAACACCTCGTTACATTGTGCAATGGATCTAGACAATGCTCTGATCAGGTTTTGGGAGACTGAGGAGCCACCCTTTTCAGCTGTGCGCGATCCTGACGATTTGTTATGTGAACAGCATTTTGTGGAGACTCATTCACGTGACGAGTCCGGTCGATTTAGTGTTAGGCTACCTTTTAAGCCTATTCGTAAGCCAATTGGTGACACTCGTTCCAATGCTTTGAAACGCTTTTATAATCTTGAACGTAGGTTGCTTAAAGACGTTAAGCTCAAGGATAGCTACGTAGCATTCATGGCAGACTATCTGGAGGCAGGTCACATGAGGCCGATAGTCGACGACTCGTTCGAAAATAGGTATTACATACCACATCACGGGGTGCTTAAGGAAAGTAGCAGTACCACAAAGCTGCGCGCTGTTTTTGATGCTTCCTCTCCCAGTAGCTCGGGGATTTCACTCAATCAGGTTCTCATGTCCGGGCCGAAACTTCAGCATAACGTAGAGGACATAATTTTAAGATTCAGGACACATGCTGTTGTTTTCACCTGCGACATTAAGCAAATGTACCGGCAGATACGATTGCATGATGAGGATTGTGTCTATCAGACCATATTCTGGCGCGAATCACCTGAAAGGCCTCTACAGCGGTATGAACTGACCACAGTAACTTACGGCATAACTAGCTCTGCTTATTTAGCTATGCGCGTAGTTCACGAGCTTGCCAGATTAAACAAAACGACTCATCCTCAGGCTGCTCATGTTCTTCAGGAGGACACCTTCGTGGATGACATTGTAAGCGGGTCCTCGGACATAAAGTCAGCCAGAGAGCTCCAACATCAGATAGTAGAGGTCCTGTCTCAGGGTGGGTTGTTTGTAAGGAAGTGGGTAAGCAACGTAAAGGAAATTTTACAAGGATACCCCACTGAAGATCTTGAAATGCCCTATCGATTCGAAGAGTCTGGGGACAAAGTTTTTAAGATCTTGGGTGTGGAATGGAGAGATAAGTTAGATAGTTTCATTTTTCATATAGGTTTACTCACTCCATGCTCCACAAAACGACATATCTTATCAAACATTGCTAGGATTTATGATCCATGTGGATTTCTCGCCCCGGTAATATTTTACGCTAAAAATATTATGCAGTCCTTATGGTTGCGTAATGATATATCTTGGGATGATCCTTTGCCTGAAGACTTATCTAGGAAATGGATTACTTTTGCTGCTAATTTTAATCTACTAAAACTTCCTACTATTCCTAGATTCATTTTGAGCGAGGATCCTGTTAATTGTGAGTTAATGGGCTTTTGCGACGCCTCTGAGAAGGGTTATGCTGCTGTTGTGTATTTAAGAGTTGAGGATTCCAACGGCAGTATATATGTTCACTTGCTTCTGGCCAAGACTAGAGTCGCTCCAACCAGACAAAGGCGTACCATCCCGCAGCTGGAATTATCTGGTGCTGTGCTTCTTACGGAGTTAATTGCGCACATTAAGAATGTGTTGCATAGTAAATTTACCATCTCTAGGACTATTGCTTGGTGTGATTCCAGCATTGTCTTAAGTTGGCTTCTTACTCCACCCCATAAGCTTAAAGTTTTTGAAGGCAATCGAGTTTCTCGTATTCAAGGTCTTCTACCTGATGTTTCTTGGCGATACGTGCCCAGTGAACTCAATCCTGCTGATTGCGCTAGTCGGGGTTTGTTGCCAGCAGATATAGTGAAACATAGTTTGTGGTGGTCGCCGGAGTGGTTGAAAGAAGATCCTGAAACATGGCCAATTAATATTACTCCTGGTCCAACTACATGTGAGGCTACGAGTAAAGTCGTAATGAATACTTCAATAGAATCTAAAAAAAATTCATGTGATATTATCACTCGGTACAGCTCATTTTCAAAATTATTGCGAATTGTTGCATGGTCGCTTCGTTTCATTTTTAATTCCCGGAACACAAATAATTTAATGTTGGGTTTTCTTAAAGCTCAAGAATTGGAAAACGCTACGCACAGAGTTCTACGGTTGGTGCAAGAGGAGGTTTTCAGCGATCATCTCAAATCGCTTCGTTTAAAACGGGCTTTGAGAGGTCCAATTTGTCGTCTCCATCCGTTCAATGATTCTGAAGGTTTACTCCGGGTAGGCGGCAGACTCAAGCATTCCAATCTCTCTTATGCGGTGAAACATCCAATCTTGCTTCCTAAGTCACATCATTTAACAAATTTAATTATTGATTACTATCATCAGCTACATTTACATGCTGGAGCTTCATGCTTAATTTCGATTCTCCAGCAAAGGTTTTGGATACTATCGGCTCGTAGTGTGGTTCGGCACCGAATATTTCAATGTCGCCGTTGTAGCCAACTTAGAGTCAGGCCTCTGGAACCAATTATGGGAGAGTTGCCATCCGATCGCGTTCGTCAAGCTAGGCCTTTTATTAAAGTGGGCATCGACTTTGCGGGTCCTTTCAACATGAAAGTCTCGTCCAGTCGCAATGCCAGGGTAGGGAAGGCTTACCTCTGCGTTTTCGTTTGTCTCGTTGTAAAGGCGATACATTTAGAAATCACGTCTGACTTAACGACTGATGCTTTTTTGGCAAGCTTCCACAGATTTGTTTCTCGGCGTGGAACAGTATCTGATATTTATACAGATTGTGGTAAAAATTTTCAAGGTGCGAAACGCTACCTTTCCGAAGCTACAACTTTTTTAACCAAATCTCAAAAAGATCTAGGCGATCATTTTTCCACACTAGGGGTAAGTTGGCATATGAATCCACCTTACAGTCCTCACATGGGCGGATTGTGGGAGAGTTCTGTGAAGTCTGCAAAGCAGCTGTTTAGGCGAACAATCGGCGATAGGCCTCTTAGCTTTGAAGAGCTTTCTACAGTGTTTGCTAGGATTGAGGCAGTACTTAATTCAAGACCTCTCTGTCCTATCTCAAGCGATCCCAATGATCTTGAAACGCTTACTCCGGGTCATTTCTTAATAGGGCAGCCTCTGGCGACTCCACCTGAACACTGCTTTGAGCATATTCCTTTGTCACGTCTCAATCGCTGGCAGTTAGTGCAACAAATTTCGCAACATTTTTGGCGCAGATGGCAAAACGAATATTTGCACAATCTGCAACAGAGGTGGAAGTGGTTTAACCACAAACCAAATCTTGAGGTTGGCGATTTGGTTGTGATAAAGGAGGATAATTTACCGCCATTGCAATGGCGTATGGCGCGTGTACTCAAATTGCATCCTGGTAGTGACGGTGTGATCCGAGTTGTAGAGCTGAAAACTGGTACAGGGTCTTGCCTTCGATCAACAGCTAAGGTGTGTCCGTTGCCTAAATATGACATAAAACAGTCATAGGAATAACTTTTTAAAATATTTAGTTTTATAAAATTAAATTTAAGTGTATTTACTTCTTATAATATTAGCATTAATAAAGGAAAATCATCTTAAGGAACATCATCTTTTTAATAATTTTTATTATCTCAAGGTTATATTTACTTTACGGTATTTTTAAAGATTCAAATGAAAGAGCTGGGTAGCTCTTTGGGGGGCGATATGTTAGGTATTAAGGTTTGAATTTCCCGCATTCCCAAGAATACCCTCTTCCAAAATACTCCCTGCCACACATCCTAACATTTTCTATGCACGGTACTTAGAAAACTGTGTGACAGGCCATCTCTCTTGTCACTACTTGCTTACGTGCAACAACACCTTCGTGTCGGGAAGTGCCTATCGGTTCCTAGTAGTCGAGAATTTCTCCTACTTCGCTTGTACCGAGGTCCCGGTCCACGTAGTGCGTACAATTAAGGAAAATCACCCAAAATATAAACCGAAGAAAGAGGCAGTTAAACTCAAGCGGCTCACAAGACCTAGCCCGCCACCGTGCCTAAGGAGAACCAGCGCAAAAGGTACCGTGCATTTTCCTCCTTCCCAGGTTTCATATTTTCCATATATATATATTTCTCCGTTTACTAGTATCCACAAGTACTTAGATATTGTTGTCTCACTTATGTGAGGGAGTGAGAAATATTATCACTATTCCAAAAAGCTAATTTGATAAATAAAATTTGTGCTTTTTAACAATTCAATATGCGATCGAGATTAATTCACTGAAATTTCTCAAAATTGTGGCTTTCTTTTTCAGACGAGCCCTGGCCATCCCACCCAAATCAGATGGACCTTACCCCCATGAACGATGTTTCATGTACTCAGCGAACTGGGAGGCGGCGCTTGCGCAGGGTCGAACGACGCCAGACGACGAGTGGCCTATAGTACCTTGTACTAATGGCTGGGAATACAATAAGACCGATGTGCCTTTTGATACTATTGCTTCTCAGGTAAATAGATTTTTGTTTCAGAAAATGTTTTGAAAATAACAATATAACAGTTTAAAAAGTTTATATAACACTTTTAAAAGCTTGTGTTTGAATACTATTTGTTGGTTGATACTTGAATTGTAATGATACTACATCTCCTTAGTAGTATGTGATTATACGTATTTTAATAGATATATATTTATATAATTATGTATTATGTAGTGTATAGATGCTATCATTAAGTAAGTACCTATGTATGTATATACTTAATTTTTGTATGTAATAACTTTTATCATGTATATATTCGTTATACGTCGCCAACTTCCCTCAAGTACTTTATCTTTAATCCTGTCCATCCTAAGGTTACCTGGAATAGGTTACGCTTTTAGCGATAAGGTCGCCCTTTGTACAAAATTAGTTAAATGTTTTTTTGTGTATTTCTCTTCTTGAATTGGTTGATGTACAATAAAGATATATTCTATGTTTATATGATTAGTAATAAGTCAATTATTTAGTCATGAATACTCTGTTTATGAATAAAGATTTCATTTTGCCTTCTTGCTTATCTTCTTTAAACTCCACCTGCTAATGGACCTTAAAAAGTAAAGGAGTGAAAACAATATTAATAGTTAATTCAGAGCTTAGAGAGCGTCGGTGTCTTAGTGTGTGAGGTCTATTGGTTTTCCATACGAGAGGCAGCGGTTCGAACCCCGCCACGTACCAATGCGTATTCAAAATTTGTATTCATATCTACGTTTATTCGACGCTTTTACGGCGAATATAACATTATGAGGCAACCTGCAGACAACTGTGAAGAAATTCTTAGGTTGTGTATGAAGACGACCAACCCGAAGCTGTTGACTAAGGCCTAATTGTCGTAATTTACGGTATTCTCGAGCCTATCGATGGAAACGTATATGAACAAAATGATGATACAGATTTCCGAGCTTTTAAAATAGTGACTGTAACGCAATCGAGCCTAGCAATTAATGCGCTTGTAAAAACATGGTACTTGAAAAAAGTGGCAAATGTATAGATGTCAAAATGTCAACTAACTTGATGATTATCATAGACTTGCTATCTTTTTCTAATTAAAGTAGAATAAAAGGGAAGCAAATAACTTCACTTGAGATTAAATGAATGTCCACTGAATGGCCAGTGTATCTGAAACTTTTTATGTATGTAACAAATTACTCTAATTGAATGTCCTTAACTTCTGTATCTATTCTTCAAATTAATACTACCTTTTTCTACTTCCAGTTGGACTGGGTGTGCGAAAAAGACAACCTACCAGCTACAGCTCAGGCTATCTTCTTCTGTGGTGCTATCGTAGGCGGACTTGTCTTTGGGTGGATAGCTGATAAATATGGCAGAATACCAGCTTTGATGGGTAAGTTTTAAAATGAAATGCAAACTGAATGCTAAGCCTGGCCAAAACCTGACCAAAGAGAAGATAGCTGGTAAAGTAAGATCCTCGATGCTTCATCTAGAACAGCTAGCTCCAAACTACGTTAACTAAAGTTTGTAATTTAGTTTTTTAATAATAGAAATGCAAAAAAAGGGTAAGTTTGCTTAGGTCGCGCACTTTGCGACTATTCTAGTCTAGAAATATAATTAAGGGCAGAAAAATTAAAACTGGTTTGGCCCTTGGAACAAACTGAAAAATCATTATGGCCCGAAGGCTTCAAAGTTTGGAGACCTATGCTCTAGAACGTTAAGTCGATGGTAAAGTAACAGATTTCACACATCAATAAGCTTTACGGGAGCGTGGTTTTGTTATGTCAACTGTGCTCAGCAATGAGACATAGCTATATATAAAGGCAGAAGCGAATACGATAATACGAATTAAATAACGATCAAATGGTTATCGTAATCATCTTTCTGCTATCTTTTGGTGGAGATCCTCCCCCATGCTGGTGCCAAAACATAAAACGTGCATAAAACCTAATTGCCATTCAACTCTTTTAAGATTCCAACAGCTCAATATTATTTGTTTTTGGTTTTCAGGTACCAACCTCATAGGTTTCGCAGCAGGTGTAGGTACAGCGTTCTGTGATAGTTTCTGGTCGTTCGCTCTGTGCAGGTTCCTAGTTGGTCTAGCTTTTGACAACTGTTTCACTATGATGTACATTTTGGGTAAGTGAAAGGGTTTTACAAACTCTTTAGTTGCAGTCATCGAGTTAGATACCCATACAAAAGTGTTTTTAATTGTAAACATAAATAAATATATTATTGTTACTATCCTAGTGTGAGTTCTGACTATACATAGCTCTCTTATTTACATTAGTATAAGAAATGAAAACTAGAAAAAGATCACAAAAGGTGTGGCTTATTCCTAAATGAATTTTTTCAACCCAGCGATAGGATAAGTGTCTTCTTCACATTAGCTACGTCTTTGTTATTCATAATCGCGCGATAGGCTGGTGGTAAGCGAAAATTTGTCTTGTCAACAAACTTCATGTTATCAACTCACATTCAATTTACAACCAGTGTAGTGGTACTGTCAATGAAGCTGAACGCAAAGTCTTCTTATTCAAATGTTTGCTCGAAGAATATTCTTTATATTAGAGCCTTTTGTAAAGTTAACCAATATATAAACTTTAAAGTTTGCTAACGAATGTATCTAGTTTGTGAACAATGTAAATATTCATTTTAATATTAAAATGACTGAATTTGGCTAAGGTTTCTTCTGTAAAACTGAAAGACTACAATAAATTGAAAGAGTTCTTCCGAGCCTTCCTATCACAGTGTATAAAGTTACATGGATTCTTCATGGTTGTATGTTTGCATCTTAAACTTAAATAGTTCTGTTTTTTGTAATAAAACTGAAAAGATAAATGTTACTTGTATTTCAGTGCTCGAGTACGTCGGCCCGAAATGGCGAACTTTCGTCGCTAACATGTCTATAGCTCTATTTTTCACACTAGCTGCGTCCCTTTTACCCTGGATAGCAATCTGGGCTGATGATTGGCGTAAATTTGCTTTAGCAACAAGCATACCTTTCATACTGGCTATTGCTACTCCTTGGCTAGTTCCAGAAAGTGCACGGTAAGTGTTGTCTTTAGAAATTGACTTTCGTCTAATGTCGATAATTTCGAAACTTTGTAAATTAATTACGACAATCTACTTCCACATGCAAAACTAGACCATGATAACTGAGATTTTGACCCATATTTCAATGCATCATTTTGATGATATCACCAACCTGTCTCATCACTCACCTGAGATTCATAGTCTAAAGCTTTAAACTAGTTTTTCACGTGGAACTACGTGTCTTATTTAATTTACAAAGTTTAAGATTATTATAGAACATAATGTTCACTATTTAATATAATTATTATGTAATATTTCAGATGGCTAGTATCCCAAGGAAAGATCGATAAAGCTTTGATCATCATGAAAAAATTTGAAAGGATCAACAAAACAAAAATTCCAGAGAAAGTGCTAAACGACTTCACTGTAAGTTATCTTAATCATTATTGTCATTCAGAATGGACGAATGGATACTTTAATTACTTTTTACTGTTTTATGGGAAGTAACTAGTTAATTTTAAAATAATACTTTTAAAATTAAAAATAACACTAGTATGCATATTCCCAATCAACCCTACTACCGCTTCGACGAATTAGTAGCTGCAGAGAAGAAGCGGCGCAAGAAACTCTCAGCCTTTAGTATTTATAATGACATTTACAGATCAATTCAATTCTTTACTAGACGAACGTGTAATATATAGTATTTCATTTATATAACAGTGATTTTGATATTTAAATCAAGTAAGTATATGAGTAAGTAGAACATATCTCAAACATATAATAAAATATAACACGTGTTTAATACTAATTTCGTTTGCGTTATCTAAATAATTAATTCAAATTATAATATATATATTTTATCATATTATGCATAATTAGGTCACTTTAATAAAATTGTATAAATAATAATAATCCGCCATGATGATACCGACTATTTTAATATCATTTTTAAGATTATAAGTAACAGCACGTACAAATATCTTTTATTGGAATTCGGGATCTGACTTGTTTACCTTACAGGAAGCCTCAGTCCAAACTATTAAAGAATGCGAAGCAGAATGCCGCACGTACTCCGTGCTGGACCTGTTCAAGACACCGCGCCTTAGGCGTAACGCTATCCTCCTCATAGTCATCTGGATGGCCATCTCTCTGGTCTTCGATGGTCACGTTAGGAATGTTGGATCATTGGGCCTGGATATATTCCTGACTTTTACCATCGCTTCGGCTACTGAGTTACCTGCTGATACTTTCTTGACCGCAGTATTAGATAGGTAAGAAACAATAATATTTTTGTTTAATTCAAGAAGTTTCTAACAAACTGTATACAATGGATATTCCATCGTTAAGTTCTCGTCGGTGGGTAGGTCCCCCTAAAGACGCTTTAAGTCCTTTTTCTACATCAATAAAACTATTTATCGAGACCTTACATTACGTAGAATGAGTCACATTTAGTTACTCTTCAGGCAAACTGTTACGTATGAATGTGTGCGTGACCACGCGCTTAGTACTAACTTCCCCGCACCCCGCGCTTCTGTTATGTTAGACTGTTCGTCGCCAATAAATCAGTGCGTTACCAGCAGTTGGTTTCATTTATCCCGCTATATCCTCATACATAACACAAACAAAGCTAGATCAGCCAAATAAATCAAGGTTAATAACCTTAGGATATCGCGAGAGTAACGTGGCATACTTTACTGGTAGATCCATCGTCTGTCAACCACCAAAAAGGTACTACAAAATGTGAAATGTATAATTACAAAAGAGTGGCGTCAGATAGCTACGCAAGGAACTTTGAAACAGAAATAATTTGATATAATTCTTACGCATCTTAAACTTTCACTCAAGAATTTCTTTCAGTCTGCATTCCCCTAAAATTTGCAAATAAATTATTATTAGTTCGAAATTTGAAAGCTTAAATACAAAAACTATGCAACAACAAAAAATTACTTTTTATGTGAGCATAGAAATAAATTCTTTATATTAACTTCCAGGTGGGGTCGAAGATGGCTGGCGTGTGGTTCTATGGTGATCAGTGGAATATTCAGTCTGTTAGCGACAGCAGTGCCAGTTGGTAAGTTGAAATAACAATAGATATCTTGTGTTGTGTTATCCCATTTAGGACAAACTAAACGAGTCTCATTTAGCTTATTCTGATAACAAACAGACGGCAGTCACAAAGAATATTACGATTGACAGTAAAGAAATAATGTCAAACTAGTTTAAAGCCGATATTGGTGAACGTAGAATAGAATAGAATAGAATAGAATATATCGTTATTGTACATCAGCTAATTCAAAAAAAGAAACACTAAAAAAACTTTTAACTAACTTTGTACAAAGGGCGACCTTATCGCTCTCTTCCATGTAACCTTAGGAAAGCGTAGTTGCACGCGTAGTTGTTTTTTATCTTAATTTTATTTAAAGGCCTTTTATTCCATAGAATACGTCAGTTATAAGCTTATTCTAAGACATAGACCTTATTACTTAAATTACTCGAGTTGTGGCAGACGTACAAACCGATACTACATTTTGGCCCCTTCCGACACTGGTTGAGCCAAAATACCAAAGCAAGCAAAATGACCCGATGTAAAATTGATATTTTTTTTGTTGCAATTACGAAATAATTGAAATCTATTTCAGGTGGTCCATCCGCTTCTCTGGCCATCTTAGGTCGTTTTGCAGTGAACATCTCATACAACATTGGATTGCAATATGCTGCAGAACTTTTACCCACTGTAGTCAGAGCACAAGGAGTAGCGCTGATTCATATAATGGGATACGTCGCATCTATAGTTGCACCATTTGTTGTATACTTGGTATGCTTTTAGAATTACACTGATTATTTAATAATAATAATTGATACTAGAAACGCTCACTCACACGAAAATAACGTAAAACGCACAAATAACACTTTCATTGAATGTAACGTTATTTGTTTTATAAAAAATAGCATATCATAAATTATCAATACAAACCTTACTCGACTTATTTACTCTTATGACATAATCAATCAACAATTGCCACTAGCTGAAGCCATCTTTTGAGCTAAATATAATCGCAAGAGAATCTTGGTGTAACAAGCGTTTATGATTGAAGGAAATCACTAAGATGAGGTTTTATTGAATTTGCATGAAATAAAATTGTGAAGGTACTTGTGCTACCAACTTTTATTATGCTCATCAATTTTGTTGTCATCATGAAGGAATAATGTAAATTTTAATTTCTTATCAAATCAGGCTAACATCTCCCAAGACCTGCCTCTCTTGATTCTGGGAATATTAGGAATTATGGGCGGTCTGCTTTGCCTGTTTCTGCCTGAGACCATGGACACCGAGATGCCTCAAACTCTACATGATGGGGAGAACTTTGGCAAAGACCAGACATTTTGGGACATTCCTTGCTTCCCTAGGTAACGTTATTTTCTTTATAATAGCGACTATTTCATCGACATTCTCATGTAAGATGTATTTAATACAAAATTCACCGGAATTTGGGACACTGCAATAATTCAAAAATATATATTTTCCCAGAAAAAAGAAAGAAGAAAATCTGGAGAACCAAGAGCATTATGCAAAACGGCACTCAATTTCAAGCAGTCGTGAAGACCATTTCATCAGGTCCTTACCAACAATCGGATCAAGAGCGTCTATCAGAGCTTCGATAAGGGCTTCCACCAGATCACGGAAGCGTGAAACGGAACATAAAGAGAACATAGTTTGAGGTTATTGTAAAGTCAAATCAAGATTAAAGTGCTGTGATTTTATACTTATTCCTTTATCAAAAATATAAGGGCAAAAATATTTATAGCTAGATCAAGCATGATTTATAGTGAATGGCATATCTGGATGATATTATCACCTAAGACGTTCCATTGAGGTAGATGATTTTTGAAAAATGTTTCATAGCCATCCTGTTCCTTTAAAATTGAAAGTAACGATACTATATGGTAGTGTAAATACTTACTTTTGTGATAAAATTCTTTTATAAAGCTCACAAAGGTTGTGATTCTCAATTGAGATGGAATATTTAAAAAAAACAGAAAAATTTTGGTTATTTTTCATTAGTATATAAATAATGAAATACGTTTAATAAGTTGTTTATGAGATAACGTCGTAAAAGAGTATTTTGGTGTTTCATTTAAAAATAAGCATGCAAAACAAGCTTGTATTTATTAATTAATAATAAATTTGAAATTTTATATTTGCAGTGTATTTATAAATGTTTATATTTAAATTATAAGTTCTTATTTATCAAGTCTTCTTTTTTCTAAGGTTTATAGGTAATAAGCGGCCTGGTTCTGAAAGCAAACACAAAATCTAAATTAAAATTTAGTATTTCTCATTCTATCACTCTGTAAAGAAAAAGGATGGCTTAAACTAGAACCAAATTACTTGACAAGTTTTTTGAAATTATAGCTTTCTAAGCCAACATTTTAGGTTATTCACTTGTGACAGTATTGAAAGAAAGACAGATATTGAATTTAAATTAAGATTTAGTTTGTGTAGCATAGAGGCAAGTTCAATGTGATAAATTATTTTTAATGATATTTTGTGCCGTGTACGACAATAATTTTTATACTATTTTACATAGTTCTCTTATAAAAGAGTTTCTAGTTATTAAAGATTGTAGTTAAATTATTCGAATATTTTTTCGAAATCCAATATCGTAGAATGTTGGATATAATAGTTTCCTAAATAACAGATACATACATACATATAGATAGATATAGATAGATACATTTTCAGTTAAGGTTTTATTGCGTCATTGAGAGAGATTCTCAATTATTATCTACATTGTGTAATTCAATTCAGAAATAGGCTGTCTAAATAGGAGTAATTTTGCAGACCCAATAGTATCTCTGAGACCAATAGTTTCTAAGATATAATGAACGTTTGAGGAGCGGTTGCTAGTGGTCGAAAATAACTCCATATAAAACGATATTGAATAGTGACGTCACTGTTTCACAATGGTTGCCAATATCTATAAAAAACATGTTGAACAAAATTTATGTTATCTTTTTATGTTCATATCTGGTGAAATAGATTTGCTACGTTTGATTTGGGTAAAATAATCGTAAAAATGATTTTAATGAATAGTTAAATTTTTTTTTCTCCTTTTTTGAAAATTTCTGCACATCATTTAGGAATCATGATTTTTACAAAGAAGTGTGGCCACAATTTTGTTGGCTTTAACTAATTCTAAAAGTAGTAATCTGCTTGTTTCATTTTCTTCAATCCGAACGGGATAGGATGACTTTTAGAAACGTCAAATTAGTGGTCTTTCCGATTATCCATGCAATTTGGATAAATTTAATTAGGGCACATTATGTGCGTTAAAATAAAGGCTAAATTGTGTTACAATCGCCATTTTAGAAACGTGAAATGATGTCAAAGGTCTCCTGTCTTTTTATGGTGGCATTGTGATGAAAAAGAAGCACTGAAATTGTTTTTTACTAAAGATTTAAATCGTAGAAATGGCCTGACACATCAAAAAAAAATCGATGTTTTATTGCCGAAACGGAAGGGCAAGAACTTCCAAATGACAGCAATGACACGTAAACCGAGAGATATCGAGATGTCTCTTTCTTTCATACAGTATTTGTAGTAATGTCTTTTTCTTCAGCTGAACATTATTTTTTTTAATGCAATATTTTATCATCACAATATAAATTCTAATAATTAAAATAACAGTATTAATTATTGTATTTACAAGTGAAAAACTCTTCGGTTCCATTTTTGTGCTTAGAATTGTTTACGTGTATTTTGAACCGTTCATTGTGTCAGTGTATGCATATAAAAAGGAATTATAGCGAGGACATATTTAATTATTGATAAAAACTATGCCCTACCTTACTTATGAGTTTCTTTATAAGTAAATATCTTATTAGTATTGTATAAGTATCTAAATCACTTCATGCAGATATTTATAATGTCATTAATATCTCTTAATGAATTTGACAAAGTTTGTATCACAGTAATTGATGACGTTTTGTCTTAACTATGTAATAAAATGACACACTATTTATATTCATTATTTTCTTATCATATGATTTGAGCTTCCATATAAGCCAACCATTGGTCACAATCAATGGGTCAATTTTCTTTTAGTCAATTTTCACATTTTCATGACATGCATTACCATAATTAATGTATAATAGCTATGTTATTAGTATTTAATTAAAAATGAATTATTTATCATATTGTTTTTTGTATTATGCCTTTTCAGAAACTTTTGACAAGTTAACCTATCTAAGAACTTTTGACAAGTTAACCTATCTAAGAACGGGACTTTATCGGCTTTACTTTTAATGCTGTTATTAATAATCTATCTGCGGATGACTTAGCTTTAAAGACTTTTTTATATATGTATTGCACGTGACAATACTTAACGACTCGTAAGCCAAACAACACGTAGATAAATTATTGAAAGTTAGCTTAAGACATATATAATAGATAATAAGCCAATATTTGGTCACGATTTTGACTATGACCAAAAGATGGCAAAAGTGTGCAAACTTTTTACCTCCGTCTGGACTGATTTTCTTAGTTCAAAACTCCGTCATTATAACGTACCAGAGAGAGATTCATCATCATGATTTCCTTCATGGGAGAAATACATTAGGATTCCAGACCAACAGCTAAGATGATAAAAAACCTAATAAAAAACATGGAATTGTAATACTTTAAATTTTATGACTTACCAAGGAGACTACTACATTTTGTTAAACTCCTTGTATAGCATATTTTTTATAACTTGCCTGCAACGAAAATCATCCTTTATACAGTTTGGAGGCGTCTATAATATTCGTTGCATTATGGCAATTCTGAAACATTACCAATGAAATTCAACATTAAATGTGATAACAAGTAAATAATTATTCATTAGAAGAGAATATAAGTTGCCATAAGCAATTAAAAAACTACGATATACTTCAATATAAACAACCGTAATTGATTTTAAATTGTCTCCAGGTTTCCGTGACTAAAATGCTAACGACGGCTAACGAGAAGCACTTGTGCTCCTCTACGCTGTTTGATTTACGACTTGTAAATTTTATAATACATATTAAGTTTTCCATATTATATTAAGCATGCGTAAATATCTAAATATTGCCATTTCTGTTTAATTTCCTTGTTTAGTTTATATATTATATATTATTTATTGTTTTTTTTTATAATTCAGTGATTTCGGTGAAATGTTCTATCGGTGAACGGTGTTTATATTATTAGAGAAACAAATTTTGAATGAACCAACCACAGACCAGTAAACGTCAAAATGAATGAGATTTGACATAAGCTCTCGTTTAGATAACGAGCGTAATTGTCAAACTTCATACATTTTACACTTGGCGATTTGAATGCAATTAATGAAAGGCCTCTTGTCTAGGCCATCAGAGCCGACTTCGGGAAAAGTTGCTTTTAATAAACGAAACCAGAGCTTCTTGATGAACAAGATACCAAAGTACACGGATGCCCTAAAAATTAGTGGAAAATACCATTGTGCTACGCTCGTTTTAATATTTAAACAATCTTCATGACGCACGTCAGATAAGACAATATTACTTTCAATAGATATTTATATACAGGGTTAAAGTGAAAATCATACTTCCAAAGGTATCTGGTAGTTTTTGTTGTTATTATATAAAGATAAACTCTAGTCAATTAACATTTTTCCTTGACCGTTATTTTTAGAAATATTGCAGACCTCATATCATATATAAGTCCCATTGCTGGGCACAGGATTCCTACATACAAGAAACACACGAGGAGTTTGAGCCATAACATCAAAGTCAAAGTCAAAAATTGACTCATTTACTAAGTTATTAACACGGAAAATGCATGAGAAAAACACATAAATGTAATTAAAGGCAATAGTGATAACTTTAAGTATCAACCGGGAATTTATAAATTGTCTCAGTTATAGAATTTAAATATGTACTAAATAAGTTTTAATTTTAAAATAAATAATAAGCATTTTATCACAATGTGACTTGGTGGGTGAAAACGGTCGTTACAACCAGGACCAACGTTCTAATATGCCTTGACAGATCCAGGGACCAACTTTGGAGAAAGCTTGCTATGTTGTCGTTACGAAACCAAAACATTCGAACTACTACCTCAATGAGTTCCTCGATAGCGAAATATACATATTATATGCCTTCAAAAAGGAAGAGAATATAACCTTTAATATATGTGTGTTAAGTGATTTCTCTGTTAATAGTAAACCGTAAATTTTCAATTCGATAAAGTATACTCTCGAGGAGATGAACTATCTACAATACAATCAACTATATACAATCTCGTCGCCACTTGTTAAGTATCGCGGGATGAGGGGTACACGTCAGTCAAACAAGCTAGTCGATTGCACACTGTTTTATTTCATATTACGCCAGGGCGTGGCCCGCTCCTGCGTCTACCCACATACATATATAACATGATCAAAGGGAAATCAGAAGAATCATCTACGTGTTGAATTCTAAACCAGCAAACAGACAAGCAACTAGGCATCTAACTTTGACCTTAGAAACTTAAAACTCAAAACTGTGAAAAAATAATTTTAAACAATACTTTAAACCTGACTTCCAATCACTAAAAAGTCAAAAATAATTCAATGTAAGAAGTTATTCAATTTAAAATATTTTATTGGAATAAATAATTATTATTATTTAAAATTAGTTTTTCTTTGGTTTCTTGGAGTTGTTTACAGAAACAACAGTGAATGTGACTCCAAACAATAATTTTAAATTGGATAACTTGATACCTTCAATTATTAGTTCTTTATGGGGTAGTTCTTGATCATCTCGCCCACGCGGATTCGTACTATCCCTGACGGTGAATCCGATAAGGCCGATAATATCAGCGAACCCGGATTCCTGAACTACCCTGCCTTCAATTGCTGGAACACAAAAATGACTATACTAAGACTTATGTAATGCGGTGGTAACAAGCCTCTCTGACTTAGAAAAGCACCTAGCAACAACCAAACCGAAAACTTAATCCACTGGAAAATGGACCTTAAGATCTGAGGTAGTCACAATCATTGGTATTAAAGGCACACTTCGGATTCGTGTGGAACGTGTTCCCAACATACTGTATAACAGTTAATAACTACAAGGTTTTCAACTATTAATAGACAACCGAGACAATAGAAGTAAACAGCTGTTGATTATTATCTATGGTCCTTTGATCTCGCCGAGTTTTTATCAAAGTTAATGAGACGACTTGGAGACTGACGCGAAGATAAATTAATAGTTTTATAATTACTTACACATAAATTGCAGAAGAAACAAGACAAGAAACTATATTGATATGTATTCGTATTATTTACTAGTTAGATTACAACCTAACTCGCGAGTTTGTAAACTTTCGAATAAATTGTGTGTGTCTTTCGATAATTTTAATACAGATTATAAATAAAATGAACTATGTAATACTTAAGGGGTGAATGAAACAATCAAACTTATCAACTTTCTCTAAAACAGCTATCCCATATGTTTAGGGAAGGTGCTAAGTTAGTTTATTGCATAAGTAGGTATAACTAGGGACGTTACCCTCTCGCTGATGCAGGTATGTGGTTGTATCCCGGGTCTCACTTGGTAGGCACAACACTGATGGCAATAGGATAGCACTGATGGGCACAGAAAACGGGACAACGAGGGCAACGTGGCGCACACCGCGGGTACCTATGTCAGTCAGTCAAGCGTCGGGAAGGAACTGGTAGATTGGTGGGGGTTAACATAATGAAATAAGCGGGTCAGGTAGCTAGGCAGATATAGGTAGGAACATATCATGTGTACAACGAGACTTTCCTAAACACTATACATTTGGGTCGAGATAGTATTGATATTTCGTATGGAACAGCTGATATCTATTGCTATCGTGCTGATTTTAAACTTGCGTCCAACGGAATACATACTATACATGGATTTGTCGAACAAAACGTTTTAGCTTACTTTATTCTTGACGGGGTAGCTCTTGGCCTTCTCCTCATCTGATGGTAAGGGAAGATAAGGCTGAAGATGGAAGAGATTCAGCCACAGAGGAACTGGCCTTACCTTAACTGTCCCAATACAATAACGCTTCTAACATTATTGCTATGGCGATACACTTCGGTGAGATGGCGTTAAGTAGCCAGGTAGACTTGAAAAAAGCCTTATCACTAACTGAGCCGATAAGAAAATTTCTGCCCACACTAAGAATTGAACCACGAACCTCCAGACCTGAAGTAGGTGGTTTCGGTCAATAGACCACAGAGGCGATTAAATTTAATAGACCCGTGCCCTTTAAAAAACAAAATATTATACTAATTAATTAAGGACAGGTTTCGCCTTGAAATTGGAGGTTTTGTATTTTATAGAATTATTTTTAATATAGAAATTACGAATATCTCAAAATTAATAAAATACATCTCATATTATTTACAGGTTGTTGATGTGTGTCGAGTTAATAGCTATTTTATATATTGCCATTGATACACGCGGTGATCGAAGATGTGTATCACTTGTTGGTGAAATGTCTCAGAAATCAAGCAGAGCGTCAAGCATTGATGACCAGTTTAAACTTAAAATAGTACGATGTTTGTGTTGTTCAGCAAATTTTGACAGAACCAACATCTAAAGCTGCTTTCAAAGTTTGCGAAATGATAAAGAAACTAGATCGTCGGTGACTGCCGCTCTGTATGATTAACATTATTTACAGGTCTACTTATATAAATATGTGTTGAATTATAAGTATTAGGTTATGATGGAACTGACATATCTTTAAGAAAACAGTTCCTAATTAAAAATAGATAAAAAAATATGTTGCCTTTATAATATAGGTACATATAACAGTTACAACTTATCTGAGTATATATTAATTTCTGTCAATTGTGAGTTGCAACTAACCCTTCATACATACATCTTATGACATTACACGATAAAGAATTTTATGTCTACTCCGATAAAATTTATATTTATTTATTTTTATATTTTTTTATTATTTAATTTAATTAATGTTATTTATGTCAGACTTAGCATTTTTATCCTTTGTTGTATATAAAATTTAAACTATTTCTCACGCTCATATCTTTCATCTAGTCTTAATTAACTATCATTAAGAACTTGTGTTAGTGGATAATAAAATACTAAATAAACATACAACATAAATATAACAAAGTTGTTTAAGTATTATATATCACAAAGGAAGAAATAATCTGTACCTTAAATATATAGATATACAGAGTGTCTTTATTGTTCTAATTATATTAATAATCTATTATTTAAACCCATTATAACATTACTTATGTATAATACGTTAACATTAAAAATTGTTTTTTTTTTACATTTTATTAATAATGTTAATTTATTTCTATTTATGGTAGAAATTACATATTTATGCCTTCTGGCAACAATGTTTTTTCTTCTCTTTTTGCATTTTGCTCTGTGTAAAAAGAGAAAAACTGCTATTCTTAATATTTTATTTTATATATTTATAAATATTAATATTTTTTATTAACACTAATCTAATAAGATATCTATCTATCTATCTATTATTATTATAATAAAGTAAAAGTCAAAATATATGTATTCAGTACAGGTACATTATATACTCTTCTGAAAGTCAAGATTGAAGAATGTAATTATAATACTGAAAACTTTTACTCAATATTTTTCAGTATTATAATCATATTATAATAATAATCAAAAGTATTGAGTAATAACTAATGTAATAAGCTTAATAATAACAATAGTTTAAATAAAACTAGTCAAAAACTTCCAATAAAACAAAAAATAACAATTAATAAGTTTCTTGAACATAACTTACAATTTAATAATTGTTGATATTAGCAGAGTAAATAATTAAATGTTATCTTAGTATAATTATTTATTTCACATCTCTTTTGGGATGTTTTTCTTCTGAATTTAAGAAATAAAAATTGTTGCTTGGCGGTTAATATTCTTGCTACATTATTAATACAGTTGTTATAATACCTTATTAATATCCTTGCTATAATACCTTATTAATATCCTTGCTATAATACCTTATTAATATCCTTGCTATAATACCTTATTAATATCCTTGCTATAATACCTTATTAATATCCTTGCTATAATACCTTATTAATATCCTTGCTATAATACATTATTAATATTGTTGCTACATTATTAATATTACTGAAGCCAAGTAAATGTCTCGATTACGATTGTGTAATCAATAACTTATAAATATTTATAAATCAAATTACATTTGTGACGTAATCATGACGTAATCATTTACTTCTGTCCTATATTGTGTTAGCAACACAACAGAGCTCTTATAAATAGATTTGTTTTGTTTAGGAGGTCGCCTCTTAATACGCTCCTGTCATTATTCTGCCTCAAGTTCTTAAAATTTTCCGAATTCTTTTCATTCCAAATGATGTCATCAACTATTTATATTGTCTCAGACAAATAAATTATATTCGTTTCATTATCGCTATTTCATGAGTAAATAAACTACGGTTGTTTCCAGTTACCAAGTATAGATGTTATCTTTACAAATGCCTTGACTTTAGATAATAGTTTATTACCGGTTATTGTTTTGTTAAACAATTTGTAATTTTAATAGGTTCCCCATTCTTCAATCTTGACTTTCATAAGAGCATGTAATGTACTTTAACTTTTTTGACTTATTTTTAAAAAATACTAATAAATATGTCAGTGTAATTATAAGTCAAAAGTCATTTACAATTATTACTACTTTACATTTGAAACTATTTACCAACATTATACAATAATTAGAAAAAACAATAACGCTTTACCTTTCTTAACTCTCACATAGATATAAATATACATTTTAATTTATATATAGAACAATTAAATATCAGGATATCAGCACACGTATCCTCCTTCTTACAACAAGGTTCCTTTAAAAGAGGCGTGAAAAAACACTTTTTGGGTCGGCAAGGTGAGGGTGGCTAGGGCAGTATGTCGCATGCTTCACTAGCTATCTTCACATATGGACTCCTCTACTGCTTATCATCAGGTGATGTCGAGTCATTTTCTGTGCTTTATAAAAAAATGTTGGGGATAGTTGTAGCTCGTCTTTTTATATGTTCTATGACTGTTTTAGTTAAAACAAGAAAAATATATTTTTATTGGTTTGTTATTTATTGTAAAAATCCACTTTTTACATAAATATTATTTTTTACAAGATGATTATTTCATTACGTCTCCTTTTACAATCATTTGCTTTGATTGTATAGTTTACTGTCTTTAAGCACTTTTTATACTTTCGGGAGTAGGAGATATAAGATTTCTTCTGTCTACATAATATCAACGCAACTCATTATCTGCTTAGGAATCAATTTAAAAAAAATAATATGTAAAGCGTGTTTCAAATTCGGAACATATAATAAAAATTTTGAAGTAATTTGACAATTACAAAAAAGCGGGAAAATAGGAACACTTTTTATTCAGTATTTACTAATTTTCAACTATTCATTTATTTATTCGAAAAACATCAACTTTTGTCATGGTTGATTCCTGGATGGAGCAATCAAATGTTGTCGAGCTCCTGCTTCTTTCCTGTCTTAGTTGTAACGGCAACCAAGCCATATTGGCCAAAGCAGTGTGTGCCTAATCGGCTCTCTTTTGTACTCATTTATTACCTTTTTATTATTATTTCGACTTGTAAATATGACGTTAAAAAAATACAGTTAGTTATCACTGAATTCTCCCTTCGGAACCTGTTTTATTCTTTAATTCCTCTTTTTCTCCCTCTTTTAATTGCTATCGATAACACAGTGTGTTACGGCATGTGTTTCTCTGTGCCCAGCGGTGGGATGTATATATGCTATAGATGATATGTCATTGTCAACATGTTGTTTCCATTTATCATCAGGTAGCACATAACTATAACATTACACATATATAACATACATTACGCTGACATTATACTGAGGCATTGCTATTACATTAGTAAAGGCAATTACTAATGTAATCAGCGTGTTAGGCATTCTTTAAAAATACTATAAATATTCACTTGAAGATATTTTGTAAAGTAATTGAATCACTGTCTATAGTTTCTGTAAGATCTAGCACTGACTAAAAGAAATGTCTTTATTTAACTACCAGTTTCTATATTCTATCTATAGATAGAAGATTTGCTTGTACCATTTATTGATTCAAAAAATTCAACAGCGATTGCTTGGTAACTTATTTGTAGTACGCCTATCATTTTCTGTAGATAGAATATTGGAACCGACGGTAGGTTAGAAAAATGCATTCTTTAAGTATAACCCAAGAACGATTTGAAAATATTTTTTTCATTTTACTCAATTGTTTTATTTCTTTTGATAATAATTATACTACCATTTTCAGATACAAGTAAACAGCTAGACGTGAGCGATCAAACTGAACTTTGATAATCTTATAAATAATGCTGCCGTGTTCCCGATCACGATCAAAATATTTTAATAAGGCTTAAATTAAGTATAACTTTACATCCAAAAAAATTTAGCATAATAGAAAATAAAACTACAAAATTTTCAAATCGTTCTTTAATAAACTTTGTTACAATTGTACAGGGATGCCGTACCACTTGATAGGGGATGAGATAAGAGATTAAATGATACGATTATTTTATAGGAGAAACGAAAAGATATTCGATAATTTAATTATAAATTAAATTATTGTAATTTCATTTTTAATATTCACCTCACTGTTATTTCTTGTAGAGTTCTATCACATGTTTCGTTGTCGATGTCAAGTGATCAAAACTGAAAGGAATAAATTTAAATTTAAAACAAAGGCCTCTTATGGCGAGTTTCCTCGAACGGCCTGTAAAAAAGTATATTCCAAAATATCGTGTTGTACACCGAACTCCTACATATATCGTTAAATACTGTGCGAATACAGTTACTGATCTAAATAAAGAACTTAAGCGACAAAGAAGCTCGCTAAATGATTGGAATCACTCAAGCAATTGAATGCTAATTGCTTTGAGATGTGAATCCATATAGTATATAATATAAACACACTTATGTTAGAACCAACATCGCGCGTACTCGTGTTTCTGTATTTGTTACTGGTTAAAAAAGTTGTGTAAACATTGCCTTTGGGTTAACGAGGTATGTATTCGAATATATGCAAATAATAATTCAATTAATGATCGCATGTCAATATTGTTACTTACTTATATGTATTAAGAAATATCAGTTCAAATTACGTCGATCACTTAACCAAAACTAATTATAAATGCGTAATAATATATTCCTAAATTAATGTAGTGGCTTTACTAATTACGCGTAGAATTAAAACGCCTAGAGAAATAGTGTAATATCAACCGAACAATCTAAAACCCTTTCATTTATCATTAGTACAGATCGCGTATTTACGCAGCCCGTCACACAAACAATCAATAATTATTTATTCTCATTCTATTGTTTTTCAATTACAATTTGAAATAACCATATCGCTGATACGTATATACAATAGTATTTGATCTAAGATGCTATTAAAATTGGCGAAATCGGAAAATATTGGACTAAAAGCCTCTATAACTTTGAATTAGGGACGGGTACGATATACATTTTTTTCTCTATTGACGCAACAAGCAGTTTTTAAATAATACAAGTTGTTTTGTTACTTGTATTATTGAGCAAGCATTTGTCAGACAAATACTTGCTGGACAACGGAATTGCTCTTTCACTCTCTATGCACAAAGAGATTTCGTGACTCTTTACTTTATCCACAGCCGGAGCGTGGAAGTCCTAACCGGCACACGTATTCCCTCGTTCATACTTCCGTTCCTTCAAAAGAGGCGCGAAATGACATTTTTTGGGCCGGCAAGGTGGGTGAGGTGGAGGGTTCTAGGGCTGTACGTCGTATATCTACGAGAATATGAACTCCTACTGCTTACCAACAAGCGGTGTCGAGTCATTTGCTGTGCTTTCTATATAAAATTATTGAGGACCAAAAACTTAAAATATGTGTATTTAAATTTCTAGAATGAGCCTACTTTTAATCACAAAATGCAACTGTTTTCAATATAATATTCACTACTTAATTTGACTTCATAATGACATCTAAAATTATAGTGGCTGAACAGTTTGAGCGAAACTAGCTCAAGTTATTGAATGAGCACCCTGCAGAGTACGGTATGGTTTCTTCAAAACGGGTGTGAATAAAGTTTTACATGGTCGGCCACGCGCGCGAGTAATACTGCTGGTGTTGCTGGCGTCCTTAGGCTATGGGAACCGCTTTCCATCAGCTGGGCCGTATGCTTGTAATCTACTAAAGTCATAGCTGACTGTGATACAATAGTCTCTGAAATATAAAGGTGAACTGCATTTAGAGAACCGCCTCTAAATGATACAAAATTAATTAAAATAATAAGAATTCCTAATGCTTATCGCAAATTAAACATTATTGCAAGCGATTACAATTTGGAACTGGTAAAAACCGCATGACGCACGCGTATGAATAAATAATTACTCAACAAAGTGTTCTGTTTGAATAAGATTGTGTCTAACATCTGAGTCAAAGTACTGTTATATAAATACCTTACCTTTCATGATGTCTATACTTACTACTATATATTATCTAACTATTTACAGAGATGTTTTGCCAAAATTAAGTGCGACATGGAAAATTATTTTCTTTCTGAAGATTGGTACTTAGAATAAATTTTATCATTACTTTGATTAGAGTTTATTACAGTAATAAGCCTTTTTACCTTAACGGGGCAATCCTTTTGTATTACCTGAGATGGTAGAGCCAAAGATGGAAGCCAACTGAACCTGAATCTCTTAACCACTGATGAACTGGCTATCTTACCTCTAACTGCCGTAACCCAACAATGCTGTTAACATTATTGTTATGGCGGCAGACATACTTGGAGAAAGCCCTACTAAAAACCACCAGTCTAATTCTGATTACACTCTAAAATTCAATTTAATTTCAGCATATCCTACCCTTTCGCTATCAGAAAGGGATGGCAAGGAATAGAACTGTCAAACAACCAAAACTAAGACAGTTTTAAAGGAACATATACATAGCCAATTGTAGAAGGCACGTATGGTAGCGCATCCTAAAACCTACATAATCGAAAGTACTTTAAGGTCGAAAATTAAATACACATTTCTTATTATGCCATCTATCCTTTTTACGACTTCAATAAAGAATGAGGTTCTCAACTCGATAATCTTTTTTTGTGTTTTTCTCACGAATTGATTGGTTCCATTGTCACCAAGATCTGATGATGGGATCCCAGAGAAATCGAGGGCAGCCTTCAAGTTTTTAAAGTGCTTAATACGTCCTTCACATTTGTTTCTAAAGATATTAGAGTATTTCTAACCAACGACAAACAAGCAAGTCGACAACAAGTTAAAAAAAGATGAAAAAAAAAAATATTTTGATAAGGTTCTTAGATTAAGACCTTAGTACCTTGCCACTTATAAATTAAAAAAAAGAAATTTAAACGACTACAAACTAACTTCAAAACACTAAAAAGGTACAAATTCTTTTGGCATCAACTCCAACTTTAACTTACTCTATTACTTACATATTAGTAGTATTACTATTATTATAAAAGATATTATTCACAAGTTATAAAACTTGCCGTAAAACTCGTATTTTGTATAGTTTTCAGTAGAATTAAAAAACAAAAATTGTTTTCGTAGTTTGTTTTTAACCCCTTAAATAATAAAAATAATGACTTTTACACTCACTACTTAAAATAATTTTAATGATAAATCCTTAAAGATAGAATTATGTTAAATATACCAATCGCTAGAACTCGTAGCGCTGATTCCAAATATATATATATAACTCATTTTCGACAAAATGTCCTTCACAATTGAAGTTTTCGCTATCGACATATTTTCACGCTTTACACCCATTCCATATATATCAGTTTAAAATTTATAGTTATATTTGAAAACTAGTGTCACCGACGCTGCCTAAGGAATGCGGGCCCGAAATGACAGTGTACCATGTGCCAGTAGGTCACATTTAAAGCAAAACTAACAAAATAAATACTACCTTGAAGCGATACATGAGAGTAACTTTTGCAGTGTTCCACCTTCTAACTATGGTTATAATTCTTTTCAGCCAACTCGTATTTTTTTATTTGGTTATTAAGTACACGTGTCTGTAATTATATCATAATAATCAAAAGTGAAATAGTCTGATATAAAAATATCAAATATATAATAATCAAAAATTACACCTGATTATGCTTTCTTTGATTATTAATATAATCAAAGGGTGCAGTCTACTCGTTTGTGTATTATTCATAAGGCCGCTCCATATTTCTTTATCTTAATTTTTCTTTTTAACTTTTATTCCTGTCTTTATTTAATTTCTTTTAAATCCCAATATATTTATTATTCGTATAAAACAGATACCCTGTGCAATATCTACCCGCTGTGTACTATAACGAATTTAAACATAACATTGCAAATATGTAGTTAACCTTATTGCAGACAGATATATCTTTCATTATCATTATCATTTTATCTAAAAGCAATGTCGTATTTCATTTACATTAACATTTTTATCTCTGTGTAAATAGATCTTATTATAAATGAGAAGTGAACGTCTTAACTTGCATTAGAATTGTATTTGACGTTGACGGGCTATTGTTGTTTTTATTTATATATAAATTTGTGTGTTTCACAAAATTATTCTATTTTGGTGTATTCTGTGAGTTATTGTGAAAAAGGTGAGTTTTTAATCGAAATGAGATCATTCTCATCTTCAAGAATGGCTATTACAAAAAAGCTTTTACAATTTAAATGAATACTATAATTGGAATTATCTTTAAAAATTGTAATGTTAATATGTACGCCGGAAAATAGCAACCTGTTGTGACTTATGCATGTGATTGTAAGATCTATTCATTGTACACAGAATCACAATAAAAAAATTTATCTTATTTTATCTTTATCCAAAAAGCCATCATACCTAAGCAAAGTATACTTAGCTCATCCATAACGTTCATCTTTGATTGAATAAGCGTTGGGACCTCATAAATGATTATGAAACTAAATTTATATTTAACCCTTAACGATATTTCAACTCATAATAATTAAGTAACAACGCAGAATGTGCATGCGCACGGAACCTTGCGTAATGTATACAAAATTATTAAATGTTTCATGTTATAATCATCCTATTGTTACTGAAATGTTAGATAAACATAGATGTCTTAAGCATACCTATGAAAATAATAATGTTCGATTGTTATACAAGGCTTTTAATTACCCTTTTATTGATTTTCACACTATACCTTTAATTACGAATTTACCTAAGTAAATAAACTCATATAATCTTCGTCTTATAATAAAATATATAAATGAAACCTATATATGTATAGCATATTATTTGTTCTGTTTGTATTCGTTATAAGTCGCCATATTCCCACGAGTAACTTTTTCATTTTTGATCATTTCCATTCTAAGGTTACCTAGAGGACATCGCTTTTAGAGATAAGATCGCATTTGTACAAAATTGTTAAAAATTTTCCCTATGTATTTCTTTTTGAAAGGGTTGATTTACAATTAAGATATATTCCATTCTATTCTATCTATACGAAGTGGCACAGTAAGCGATCAAAGATCTTTTCTTTAAAACCGTGTCATAGATTTTAGTGTCAATAAAACAATGCATTTTATTCCTTTAAAACAATCGCTATTCAAATAGATATGGTGTAAGTTTTATTTTTCAATACGACCAGGTTCGATACCCGAACCGAGTAAAAGTTTATTTTTAATCTATGTATGTAGTTTATCTTGTCGCTAAAATCGATGACATGGTTCCAAAGAAGAGATATTAGCATACCAATACACAATATATATGACGGTTGCCGAGCAGTTGAGGCGTGTTCATATCGATTTCGTCATCCCTTTTACAATAGGTTGTAATTTTTTTCAAATATTACAATAAACGTAAAAATAATAACAGCGAATTATTTAACACGAATCACAATAAAAATAACGTAAGATTATTATGCTAGCTTTTGATTAGAGCCAATGGTTTTGTGTCTGTATATTTCAAGCGGCGACTAACAACTGAACCGACATTCCACCGCCACGACAGTCACAACTCCATTCGGAACTACCCGCTCTAAAATAATAAGAACTATTCGATGTATTCGAATAGTTCTCATTACGAATACCAATATTCATAACAAATCATTTTAACAAAACATAAAATTAACTTCATTAAGCAATTGTTAAAATCATAATTAACGTTTTATTTAATCACGCGCCGTTATATTAAAATATCTAATAGTAACAGACTTACTAATACTGACCGATCTCAAAGTGCCCATCCTGTATATGTCTCGAATAGTATTCAATTTCAAAACATCTTTTCTAGGACACCATATTTACATCTTAAAGTTAAAGCAATCGTAAGCCACGTCAGAAAAAGTGTCTATTAAGGGAAAAATACAATTTGAGAATGGAATCACATGAGAAGAAGGAGAAGGTCACGGGCGAGCACCGTGACCTTGACCTTGGGAACAAAATGACATTTGAAATGAAAGGTAACGAAATAAGTAGAATTTCATAGTTATTATACATAGATTTAAGTTTTATAACAATGGCTCTTGCACAGTATAACGACATTGTGACTCTATGGACATTTATTTAAGATTACTGTCTTGTCTAAATTAATATGCTGCACTCGTCGTACAAGGGTGCGAAGACCCGGTCTATATTCGTCGCGCTATAGCAGGTACAGGTACGTACCTGGACGCTTATCTCCTCCACGACATGACTCGTCTGAGCCTAGGTCCGAGCCTATAGAGGCACCCTCAGGTTTATCAGTCCCCCATGGCTCAAGCGCCCTGGAGACTCTAAGAGACAGCGGAACACCTCAACTGAAGATGATGCCTGTCGATTAGAAATCCTCCAGAGGCGAATTAAGTCCTTAAGGCTTGATGACACTCCAAAGTTCTCGCCTCCTTAAAACCCTGGTAATGTTGTAAAGGCCATCTACGACCAACAGCATTACTCATTCAAAAGAAATATGTCTAAATAAGTTACTAATTTTTAAGTTAATAAATAAATAATAAGTGACTTTAATAAGATTCTCAATTCGAGTGTGTGTTTTCTGTTTGTCACTCGATATTCAAATCTCAGCAGCGTTTAAATATTTATTTTGTAAAGGTCTGACCTAACAGAGTGGTACATTTTAATTTAATGCAAACTTACAAGACCATGAATAATCACGACATTGACATTTTTAGCGACCCCGAAAGAGTATTCAAAGGAAAATTCAAGGAACTCGCCTAGCTCAACAAATAATTATAATTAGATCTTAATAATGTCTCTGAAAACTGTACTATGTTGTTAATGTTGTCTAGTTTGATTCTTCTTGATAATGTTGGATATATAGACAAATATATTTGATCCTTATACACTTGCATACATTTATCTTGTGTGTACGTTGGTATTGTCTATCAGTCCGCCATCTTTGCCATTGACTAAAAAATAAATGAATTCTTCGTTAAAACAGTACGGAACTCATATAAGAAAGGTCAACATTTTTAATTAGTAATTCAGGATTTCTATCAAATTCTTTTGGTATTTTTCGGAGTCCGCGCAAATATTATTAGTTGAAATGCAACTCTAAGACGCCGACTTCAACAACGAGAAAAGCACTAAAATTTATTTTTCTCTTTTAGTTTACCATTTTCAAACACATTAAAATAGGCACCGTTTTACCTGTCAACAAAAAAATAGTACCTTCAAAATAGATAAAAGTTCCTATTTGTATGTTCCAAATGTTTAATGGTATAGATAATTTGACTGATTACTTTGTTTACTAGAAAATGGTGCACCACCACAGCAACATCTAAAAAACTTAGACGACCTGTTCCCGTATATTGGCCAGTTCGGTTGGTACCAGCGAATCTTGTTCCTGTTGATGATACCATACTCCTTCTTCTTCGCCTTCGTGTACTTCGCTCAGATCTTCATGACCGTAGTCCCAGCGGAGCACTGGTGCTACGTTCCAGAGTTGGGGAACTTGACAGTAGAAGAAAGGTGAGTTCGTGCTGCTGATATCTTGCTAGGATATTAATTACAGATAATATCCCAGCACTCTCTTGTATTAATATTAACGAAGTCGAAAGGAAACTTAAATAAGTATTAATTTGAATATTGGATTGTTTAGATTATCAAAACATAAAAAAACTTTATCACAAATCTCCACTGATAATAAAAGATACCAAGAAACCAAGAAACTGAAATAACTTTGTCTACTTAGACAGCAGTTCCGGTTTCGAATCCCGGTAGTTCTTCCTGTAGTAGTTCCTTAATATTTGTTCACGAGGCATAGATATTTGTATGTTTATTTAGCATATTAATCATTACTTATTACGTTATGGATACTAGATAACGGAGATATATAGATATATTTCTCCGTTATCTAGTATCTATAAGACCAGCTCAGTACAACGCTTGATTCGCTAAATAAAGGTATCAAGCTAAATATAGTAATCAGAAATATACAAAACAAACAGACAATAAACACCCGTAACTCGTGAACAAATATAACTACTTGTTATAAATAGTTAGATATGATTATCTAAGATATTATTGATTAACTATGTTGTAATTATAACTATACTTTATAAATGCGATAGTTGCTGTGATATAGTGAATGTGTTAAAAATATTAAATTTAAAAAAAAAATTTCAGACGCCACCTATCTGTACCTCTAACAAGCGGTGGTTATGATAGATGTCACGTTTATGACGTCAACTGGAGCAACGTACTACAAGATGGCGGACTGATACCTGACACAAAATGGCCGATCAAGAAGTGTGACAGCCATTGGGAATACAATTTTACTGATATACCTTATGAGACTATTGCTACGCAAGTGAGTCGAACTTTCAATATTTGTAGTATTAACTTAAACTACACATCTTTACAATAATGGGCGTACGGGCATCAAAATGCAACCAATGTTATAGCTGTTAACATTGTTATTGTTATTTATTTACCATTTTACCAAGTCTGCCGCCACAAAAATAATGTTAACATCATTGTGTTTCGGCAGTTGTAGGTAAGATAGCCAGTTCCTCTGGAGTAGAGTAATTAGGAGTGTAGTTTGCTTCCATCTTCGGCCTTATCTTAACTTAAAATATATTGAATATATCATAAAAAATTGCAGGTCTCCTCCCCTTCCGTCTCACTCATTCTTCGTAGTACTTAAGAGTTTAAAATAATCTATTTCACGAACCTTGTCCTGACAATAACCATTAAGAATTATCTAATTTGTGTAACGTGCATTTACGCGCGTACGTACGTGACAGCGAATCAGCTTAACTATTTACTAATTTTAAGAGCAGATAACAAAAACATGTACAAACAAAAAATATTTAACGATTACTCATAAACATTATATTAAGTAGTTTTTAAATAAAAACAGCCACGGCATGCATCATGTTTAACCATGATTACTAACATGCAACCTCTTCTACAGCTGGGATGGGTGTGTGAAAGAGACAACTACCCTGCCACAGCTCAGGCTGTCTTCTTCTGCGGAGCTATTGTTGGTGGTTTGGTATTTGGTTGGGTGGCCGATAAATATGGAAGAGTCCCAGCTCTGGTTGGTAAGGATCTTCGTTAAATTTCTTTAGTATGGAGGTTGCTTGTGAACTAAAATGTCACGTATTTATTTATTCTTCATTGCACATAAGCACAATTAGTGGACTTAATGCAAAGGGCATTCTCTACCAGTCAACCAGTCATATTTTTGAGGTTATATTACAAATGTATCTATATAATATGAGCAACCAGTAAGCATTTTCTCCCTCTTTAAATAATATTATAAAGAAACAATGAGTATTGAGTATAGAAAACGGGGATTGTTTTTACGAGTTGTTTTAAGGGGTGCATCCTCTATAAAAGATCTCTATAATATAACGAAGGCCTGGACGTCACTATGATAGGCAATTCGAACTGTTATCATCAAGAATGGTATTTCATTAAAATATCTACTATCCAAATCTATAGCCCTCGAGTAATTAGTACCCCTGTCTGATTAGCCAGATGTCCTGGATTCGAATGCTATTAAGCACAGATGTTTGTATGATGAATAAAATCGAGTTTCGAGTCATAAATTTTTGTATGTTTATTTAGTGTATTTCTGATTCCTTTTGATGCTTAATTTGGACTAAGATAATAGTCAAAGTCAAAGTCAAAATATCTTTATTTAAATAGAGTCATTTACTAAGTTCTTTTAAATTGGCATACCAGGGAATATGTATGAGGTAAAATAAATAAATGTAATTAAAGGTAATAGGGATAACTTTAAGTGGGTATTAACCGGGTATTTACAAATTCCAGTCCCAGTTATAGAATTAAATTATGTATAAAATAAATAATTTTAAAATTAAAACTAACACTAGTATCAATATTCCCAATTAATAGTTGAGTTTGAGAAATATTATCCAATATAGTATCCATTTCCAGGTACAAATATGGCTGGTTTCTTCGCCGGAGTGGGCACCGCTTTCGCAGATAGCTTCTGGTCGTTCTGCCTCTGCAGGTTCTTTGTGGGCTTAGCATATGACAACTGTTTCGTCATCATGTATATTCTTGGTAAGTACGTTTAATGATGGTGACACTGAATTTTTAGATACCACTCAAGACACGTATCTAGTGACAGTTAAGAAACCACCCCTTATTTTTTAAGCTGACAGCCCTTCACCTTTGGTAAGACTCGCCTTGGCATCGAAGAAAGACTCGTAATAAGCTTGCGTTCTAGGAAATAGTGCATGACAGTAACCCTTGTGTTAATTTCGATTGTAATAACGTTCAGCTAGTAAGAAACAATGACAATATTTTTATTCAGTGTGATACTGCAAGAGAAAACAATATAATACACTTTTATTTGGATAGCATGGAAACGCCCCTAGATACTACAATTTGAATTGCTCGCCCAAAAACGCTCCTAACACCCGTTTCTTAGGAGCGTTTTTGATTGTGATAACTAGCCAGGTGCACTAAGATTACCATTTTTGTTCATTATCAACAGCCTATATGTATAAGTTACACTACTGGGCACAAGCTGTTCTAAATAGGAGAACCACTTGAACAGTTTGGGCCATAATTACACTACCACCCTGGCCCAATGCGGGAAGAACGGCTGGACCTGCCTTCCAGGCCACGGAGAGACTCGTAATAACAAATTTTGATTGACCCATCCAGGATTAGTCCCCGGGTTAATCGAAGTATGTTGGCAAAAGTTGCTTTTGTTATAGATCCTAATCCCCTGTGCCTCTGATCTTAAATTTGCATTTACTTTCCTCTGACTAAAGATTTTAATGGTTTATCCCACAGTATTAGAATACGTCGGCCCAAAATGGCGTACGTTTGTAGCCAACATGTCCATTGCCGTTTATTTCACGTTTGCTGCTTGCCTGCTACCCTGGATTGCTCTGGGGGTAGCCAACTGGCAGTACTACACCCTGATCACCAGTATACCTCTAGTGCTGTCAATTTTGACACCATGGGTCGTACCTGAAAGCGCAAGGTAAGATAAGGTGTTGAATTTATTAATTAAAGAATAGAATAGAATAGAATATATCTTTATTGTACATCAGCCAATTCAAGAAGAGAAATACACAAAAAAACTTTTAACTAATTTTGTAAAAAGTGCGACCTTATCGCTAAAAGAGCTCTCTTCCAGGTAACCAGATTCATACGTATGATACATACATATTATAGATACATTTCCAGATTTTCAAATGTGACTAAATTGAAACAGATAAATAAGATGTCAGTACAAATACGTATTTACAAAGTTACTAACTTAAAAGTGAAAAAATATCACCCAATTCGTCACATTGCTTCACTGAATGGCGAGGCTAATTGTTTGAGCAAAATATTCGCCAGCCTTATTATCACTTAGAGTTGCCCACCACTGACCTGCAATGTCCTTAAAAGGTCCTCGTGTTCCTGAACCCCAAGGTCTCAATGTCTCAACCCTAAAGGACTCAAATTTAGACTCCCAAGATAGGCCAGTTTAACATTACTAGAACAAAGCTGGTTAGGTGTCTAACCTGTCCTCAGCTAAAGAACTCATCTAACACTTTTTACGTAGAATGAAACGATTTTTGCTCCCCTCTTCTTGTCATTACTGACTAACTAAAAGTACATAGATAACTTTTCTGGTTTCAACACAAAACTGCAAAGTAGGCTATAAGTGTTCTATCATAAGGTTGAATTCAAAGAAATCTAAAGAATTATATCAGTTGCAATGTTCTTCAATTTCAGATGGCTGATTTCACAAGGTCGTATTGATGAAGCCATGACGATTCTTGGCAAGTTTGAGAGGATCAACGGCAAACATATCCCTAAAGCCATCGCTAAAGAGTTCAGGGTAAGTTAACTGAATGTTTCTGATGGATAGATAACAGTAGAGCGCTAGAAGAATATAATCTGCTTCAGAATCCAGTATCGGGGTTGTTTATACGATATGTTCTTGAATTTTGTTAATTACTATGTCATACTGGATGGCTTCTTGCAGACATTTGAAGACGGCTTTTGAATGGTGGATTATTTCATTACGAAAGACCCTTAGGAAGGACATTTCCTAACTTCAGACCATATAGATTTAAAATATATTACTTCGTTTTTAATTTCATTATAAAACATAAGGTTGTTGTTTAAGTTTATCTGTATCATATACCTTTTCTTCCTCAAGGACACAGCCATCCAACTAGCAAAAGAAGACCAGGAGACCAAGAACTACTCCATCGTAGATCTATTCAAGACTCCCCGGCTTAGGCGTCACAGCATTCTCTTGCTCTTCATCTGGACATCTATCGCTATGGTCTTTGATGGTCACGTGAGAAACGTGGGGTCTTTAGGCCTGGATATGTTCGTTACATTCACCGTCGCGACAGCTACTGAATTTCCAGCTGACGTACTTTTGGTTCTGCTATTAGATAGGTGGGTTATTTCAGTTATTTCAGTAACTCAATTTGTAGGTTATTTATAAGTATTAATTAATCATGCAATCACTTGGTTGATTACATAAACCTAAGCGTTTAGTATTCAATAATACTACAGTTAAATTCATTTTGAGGTCAGTCACATTGTATGCGGCAATTACATCATTACTAAAAGTGTACGGAATTTGGAAAGGAAAAGAATTTTTTGCCCTTTTTGTCTTCATCTCATTCGTTAGCAAGTGATGATACGGCCGAAGATATAAATCTGATTCCTTAACTTTAAAGGAACTCTTACCTCCAACTGCCGAACAGAACAAAGCTGTGAACATTTTTTTTTTACGGCAGTTAAGTAACGTGGGTATAGAGTAGCCATTCGGACTAAGGAAAAACCTGTATTTAGGATGAAAATAAAAGCTATTAGATTAATAAGAATTTCTATCTAGCCGTCCTGATTGAAATAGCTTTTAAAACCCCTTAGTAAGGTTAATTAGTTAATTAAAATTGTATCAGAGTGCAAGGGGAATCCCCCTATATAAAAGTCAAGAAATGTAGTGTTGAGATACACACAAGAAGCATTACATTTATCCCGGGCATGACGGCAATATGTAACAGTGGCTCAAAATTATAAAATAAATTATAGAATTAAGAACTAATAGAATGACTTTAAGGAATGTCAAGTTAGTTGACTCTTAGACGATCCATACACTTTTAATATAGGCGTTTTGTTCTCAAGCGTTTTTGCTTGAGAGTCACCATTTTAGAATAATCAAATGACGTCACCTGTCATCTGTTTTTTAGATGTATTGTAGTGAATTTAAATTTAATTTAGTTCGTTCACTACGGTAACGGGTAAAATATTAGTGTATTAGTACTTCTTATGCTAACTATAAATTATTTTTTAAATTTGTAGATTTCAAATTACGTGCTCTATATAACACAAACGATAAGAGTAAACGATATCGCGATTCACGGGAGTGCAGCGCCATCTAGTAGCGGGCGGTGTATATTAGTACCTTCTTTTATATATTTGATGCTAATTTTAAATAAAACGTATCTCTTGACAGGGTTGGACGCCGATGGCTGGCATTCAGTTCCATGGCTCTAAGCGGCGTGTTTAGCTTCCTCGCTACCACAGTCCCTGTTGGTAAGATAACCCATAAAATTTATCCAGTCGAGAAAAAGTTATCAGTCTGCTTGCGAGAGTCGAACCTAGCATTTCATCAACAGCCTACATCTTGGGCTCAGTATCTGGCACAAAGCACGTTAGTTGGTGAAAGTGTTTTCAGTTACAACCAGAATAGTGAATTTTTTGTCGATATTTGATCGATGAGATACGATGAAATCTTTTAGCAGTTAATTAGATATTTATTACTTGCCATAAATCAAACTCGTGGACCAACAGACGCTATATCGCTATAGCTGTGTCTCGAGGGTGTTCGTTATCATTGCATCGCCAACGACGCTGCAATCTTTCCGGGCGTCGAGAAGATACTGAGCGACGCAAACCCAAAGGCACTCAAGAATGGAGTAAAAGCCTACGCACCTACGTACAGGTTTCTTTGAAGATGATACAAGATATTTCTTCTTTCTAGGTATACCATCAGCCAGTCTTGCCATCATTGGCAGGTTCGCAGTCAACATATCGTTCAACATCGGTATGCAGTATGCTGCAGAAATACTGCCAACAGTGGTCAGAGCGCAAGGATTGGCTCTTATCCATATTACTGGATATGTTGCCACGATCCTGGTGCCTTATATAGTTTATTTGGTGAGCATAACGGACCTGACTCTGTAATACATACTCTAAAACACGATTTAAGTGCACTGCATCTCTTTCTGTCGACATGAAATGTGGCTTTAAGAAAGGTCTTATGGTTCCTTTAAACTGTTTAAATGTGAAACATAACGAGAGAGCGAGATATACTAAATTTTACAAAGTGTCGTTAGAATTAGACCCAATGTTAAAAACAAATGATCCCATTGGGTGAACGTGCTTCGGGAGTGAATACTGGCCCTTAACTAAGATAGACTCAATATTGATTACAAGTAAAAGTTAAGTTTTTTTGTATAATCTGGTAAATTATATAAACCTGTTTATTCACATCAACTCAAATGCAAAGACTTATCATGTCAACGATGCACGTAAACGCATCAATTTCAGATATTTCAGTTATTTTGTTTGTAAATGTGTGCCTTGCGTGTGAAATCACATACTAGGAGCATTTTCTATCAAGCGTTTTTGGGTGACTTGTACCAGTTCCTTAAACATATTGATATATCTGCAATAAATGATTAATCGCAGATATATGTATTATTGCTTCAGTCATATTAGTTTAATAATTACTAGCAAAGCCTTTGAATGCTAAAACGTCTTTAAATTTAGTGAAATCCATTATAATATATTATTTCCAGGCCACAATAGCCGTGGAGATCCCGCTCCTCATCCTTGGCGCTCTGGGGATTCTCGGCGGATGTCTATGCCTCTTCCTTCCCGAGTCTATGGGACAGCAAATGCCACAGACTATACAAGAGGGTGAAGAGTTTGGCAGAGGACAGTCATTCTGGGACTTCCCTTGCTGCTCCAGGTAATATTTCAAATACTTTTATATTTTGGAAGATAATTTTAAGTTTTACTAGGTGGTAATAACTTATAAACTAATATTTCTCACACTCACGCCTATTATCAAGTGTATTATGGATAGATAATAAATACATCAAAAATATACTTAATAAACTTATAAATATCAAAACTCATCATACAAATATCTGCCCCTACGGGGTTTCTGGATAAGTAGACAGGGTTACTGGTTACTCGACCAGACATCTAGTGTAATAACCGGTTATAGGGGGTCATGGTAACTTTAGAAGTATTCCTTCAAAATGTTCAAGAATTTTACAGACAGGTTTGTCATATTATTAACAAGCTTAAGGAGATGTAGGAAATATAAAAGGTTCTTCACAACTTTGACTATTGACAATTCACAAGTTACTTTTTTTTAACCGCCATAATTTTTCTTTGTTACAGGAAGAAAGACAAAGACTCCGTCAAATAAGATCCCCAATCAGTATGTCAATACATAGAACAAATAAAAATTCGTCTTCATACTAAACAACCGAACATACGCACAAACACTACACACTTAGTTCTTCGTAATTTAACTCAAAACTTATAGGTAACAAATTTTAAGGAGTATAATATTATTTATAGATAGATATATTTCATAAAAATATTATTAAATATAATACCTGTGATATTAATAGATTATTGTTACTACTTATTTAAGTAAGTTACCACTGTTTAAAGATTCTTACCATGTTCCTAATAAATATAAAACATATATAAAGTTATTTTATTTTCAAAGTTAACTATTGCTTCAAACAACCTAGTCCTATCTAGTCGTTATCTTGTGCTCGTAGTAAAGGGATATACCCTAGTTCAAGGCTGGAATATTGGTGTGTGCTTGTAAGCCTCCCCAAGTCCAGGCATTGTCTGGTGCTCTTAGTAGAGGAATATACCCTAGCTTGAGGCCTGACTTTTGGTGTGTCTGTGAGCCGCCCCCAGTCAAGCCTTTGTCTGGTGTTGTCTGGTGTAGTAGGATAAAAATAAGGATAATAATAATAGTTTAAAATCGGAGTATTGATGTGTGTCTTTGAGCCCCCATCCAGTATGTCCTGTCTTGTCATTAACTTTAGGTAGGTTGTGGAAATTGTTTAGGCAATTTTTTTGAAATTTTATTAAGGTTAGATTGAAAAAACGAGGTCAAACTTTTATCGTCTTAAACAATAGAAAATGCAGTTAAAATTTTGTATGAAAAAATTCAGTGCTACTGAATCACCGAGTGGAAAACGTAAACATCGATAGTGATGTAGTGAGGACTAAAATATCGATAAAGTCGTTATTACCATTGTACGTTATACTTTTATATCAGGTACAAGTTCATACCTGGGCGCTTCTCTCCTTAATGACACGACTCGCTTGAGCCGAGTTTCGAGCCTCTATAGGCACCCTCAGATTTGTCGCTCCCTAGTGGTTTGAGCGCCCTCGAGGTGATGCCTCTCGATTAGAAATCCTCCATTCCATTCACGCTCTCCGATTGTGGATTATTTTCCCTGGGAGTACATGAGTGCTCGCACGTTGAAACCTTTTAAAACTCAAGTCTCGGGCATTTAATTTCCTTCCAACCTTTTATGAATCTCGGGTTAGGAAAATAAACCACACCACTTTATTTAAAAGGTTTAATTTCAATCCACAATTTTAAAAGAGAAAATTAAGTTGACAAAAGTAAAAAGCCATCAAACAAGCCATCGCAACGGAAAAAATATAAAATTAAACATAGACAATTAGCCGAGGTATCAATAAATACATAACACCACTATAACAGTCTTATATCTGTTTCCTTCTGCTTTGTCCATAACACGTTGTATGTATATAACACTGCATTTTGTAAAAATTCTGCACCCAATTAATGATTCCTCTTGTATAGTCACTCATTTATGGTTGCCTGGAAGAGATTGCTTTATAAGGCCATCTATTTGTACTGTTTGTTTATTTCCTTCTGTGTAAGTTTAATTAGTGAGTCTAATTTTGTTTAATAATAAAAATTCTAAAATATCCAACATAAGATAAGTATCTGATTTTGATCAAAGTAAATATCATTTTAATTAGAACTAGATTTATCGATAATCAATCGTACGAACAGCACTAAAAAAATTAACTGCTTACAAACAAACCAAAAACAGTTTCTTTTAACGATTCAAATACATCCTAAATTCCTTTCCATTCAATCAAGCATTCTCACTTCATCCTAAGAGATGTCACAGCATTAGTGATGAGTAACTTAATTATTTTATTGATATTGTTTTTTGAAGCATCAGTGATTTTCCCATCATATTTAGCGGCTGAGTTAAATTACGCGAAACCACTATTAGAGCGAAACAAAATAGTGAATAAAGGTATCTGGATTAAAAATAATAACAGAGAAATTGACATAACCAACACTGGCAATTTTATATTTAGCAGGAACTCTTTGGAGTCGGATAATGAATATCAGAATAATTTTGACGCATTCAGAAACAGTTTTATGCAGGAAGAACCCATCGTCTCCAAGTACGTTGAAAGAACGAAAAGATCCAGCGATGGTAAGTATAATAATAATAACGATGAATAAATTAAATTCCTTTCAAATAAATCCGTTAAATTGAATTAAAAATAAAGAATCTCAAAATATTTTCAATGAAGGTCAAATAATATATTTTACGTTTACTTAAACAAATATATTCAATTAGTTCGAAAGTTTTCTAAAACTAAATTAACAATAACATCAAAAGCTTTTATGAACAAAATGTGATATTAAAAAATATAGACGTGGAAATAAAAGAAATAGAATAATATGAAGCCCAAATTAATTTCACTAAGAGGTTCTTCTATAAATACCAGACAGTGGAGGAATATAGCTAGTAATATGTGAATTTATAAATATATAAAGCCAATTCTTAACCAACCTAGTCTAGTCAAGGATATAAAATGGAACGTGTCTCTAATTTGCAGATGAAAAGGAGAGAATCTCCAAAGATAGTTTAAAAGCTTGTAATGGCGATCAAAGTTGTACCATGAAAAAACTTGATGGCAATATACCTTTTTTCGTTAAATCAAAAATAATATCTAAACTTAGACCAGCTTCAGTACTCAATGATTATCCGTATGAAGTAGCTATATTACTAAGTAATTTCAATCATGAAAACAATCATATCAGAACAGCGAAAGACAGCGGGTATTTATATAAAACTGTTATCCCTCTGATTGAAGGAAAAGAAGACATCGTTTATACATCTGACAACGCTGAAGCAAAGGCTGATAACATGATTAAATATAATTACAGTGACAATAATATTACTCCTAAAAAACGAATGAAAAGCGATTACGAAAGTCAAATTGTCAAAAAAATAGAATTTACTGAAGAATTTGATAAAATAGATGATAATTCTAGCACTAATAAAGTCGATAGGAATGTTTTTGATAAAGAAGAAAGAATATGGTACCAAAACGCGCCAAATTTAGTGACAAACATTAAAAATGAATCTAGAATTAACAAGCCAATAAACGAAAGAGGATTAATCAGAGTACTATCTATGTTGACAAGGACTTTTAAGAAGATTATGAAACATCATAACGATATCAAAAACATACATACAAAATTACATAGCCTCAACGATGATGTCACTAAAAATATTGCTGATATGACTAGGAAATTTCAAGACATTGAAGAAAAATACGCACACATAGTTGATGTAAGTCATAAAATCAAGGAATTTGAAGTCAAAATGAATGCCAAAGAAGAATACTTTAAAGCCAAGGATAGAGACATGTCTGACAATCTGTTGGAGTTTGAGAACCAACAAAAGAAGTTTTTGGCTCAACAACGACAATTTTATAATATACAGAAGTTGATGTTGGCTCAGAATGAAAAAGTGAATATGAAACAAAACTTAATAGCTAAAACTCAGAGTGAAATTTCCTACAGACAGAATAATTTCGCTAGGATTCTTAAAAAGACGAGGCTATATATAAACAATAAACATAGTACTCAAAATAATCCATCTACATTGCCTCCTCAACCAACGGCCATTAAACAAATCACAAAAATTTCTAGCACAAGCACACAATCGCCATATACAACAGAATCAGTTAAAATTAATCTTTTTTCAATCCCAGCTTTGAATAAATTGGTGAACCAAGATTCTTTAATACTGAAAGAAAAGGATAAAAAACCAGTCGATGATTTGATTTATAAATATTATTTTAACAACACTTTTATAGATACTTTAATGAAGAGTAATGTTTTGACTAGTTTTGTCAATACGCCGCATAATACAAATATAATAAAAAATATTAAAAACAAAAGAGATGAAGATGTGATAGAAACAACTATTCTACTGCCGGTCAAAAACTTTTCGGTTGAAAGTAAAGTGAGAGCGAAAAGATGGGTTCACCGTACGCAATCCAAATCTAAGTGGAAACGAAAGTCCAGAGGCAAAACAAACGTTGAAATGGTGGAAATAAATGATGAAAAGCCTTTTAAAAAAAGAAACATGGATGAAGTAATCCCAAAAATTGATGATACACTTCTTAGGGCAGTTAAGAACAAAAGTAATCCATTTACTGTAATGGCAAGAAATTTTTGCAATGAAATCGGACAAAATATGAATAGTCTAATATTGAGTTGGTGTGTGGAAAAGGTTCTTAGAAGATTACAACATACGGGTAAGGTCACTAACATTATATTTAATAAAGAATACAAAACCCACATTAAAGCCAAAATTACTTCTACAAGCTTCATATTGAAATTGCTACCTTTTCATTAATAATTTAATCACACAATCACAATGATTTTAGTTTTTAATTTTCAAATATTTACTTACCTTATACCTTTCCTGGCTTCATAGAAGAACAGCGTTGCAAGACCAGGAGACCAATTCAGTATCATCTTTCTATGTTTTTATTTATTTGTTTTACTAAGCACTGATAAATATTTTTTCTTTCTTTATCTTTATCAGAGTTTTTACAATATTTCACTTCTTCAACCACTGAACTACATTCCATCCCAAATTTAGAGTTTTTTAGTTTTAACATTTTTATTGATAACTTTAGCTTCCCTTAATCAACTCCAAAACAATTGAAAACCAATTCATTTCAGGTCTTAATATGCATGTTACATCGGATATTAAATCTGATAACAAACCTCTAACTACAAAACTGACCCCAATTACTACAAATTCTAAGCATATTGACGTACAAAACAATTTGCAAGCTGCATCAAGTCTGGGTAAGTAAAAACTGTACGTACACATGAAATTTACAGTTTGTGGGAAATTCATCATGAGTCAAAATCAAATTTCCCTTCGCTCTTATCCAACTCTTCTGGTAAAGTATTCTCCTCTAAAAGTTCCTTAATATGGCAAGCTGTGCGATGCTGACCAAATTAAATTGTCTCGAGATTCTCGTATTTAGGTAAAATTAGAAATATGGGGATTTTCACTTTAACATAAAATATTTCATACGAAAATATTCAGTCACGATGTGGCAAAACTTATAAAGTCTAAATATAAGTAACAACTTTAATGATCATAATGATCTCCTTTATTCCATGTGACTTTCTTCGCTCGAAGATCATAACTTTAAATTAAATTTTGACTGACTCACTTTGATGATCATAGCTTTTACGTGTTATTAATTATTTCAGGTCTTTCTCCAACCTCATCTCCGATGTCTCAAACCACGACCACTCGTAACGATGAACGTGCATCAACATTGTTTTTCCCAGGTTTGATAAAAACAGTTTTAAAACTTATTGTATCGTCGGAATTAGGTAATTCCACGTGTCTACCAAAGTGTAACTATTTATAAAAAATTTGCCGTTAATTGATATAAAATTTTACAATTAACAAGTTTTACGGTGATTTTTCGTATTGTTGATTAACAGATTTGCCGATCCTTAACAATAGTTCTTTAACCATCAAAGTGAAAAATAATTCTGTCATTCTTATTTTTATATCATGTTTATGTAAATATTTAAATAATTGGTTTCTGATATTAATTTTATTATTGCCCTCGCTTTTGGCTGATTTCTACTAGTTTCGTCTACATATTTATGAGTTGGCTGGAAATGACCACTTCGAGAGATAAATCGACTCTGACTCAATACTTATTACATTTATTTATTAATGTCCATAATACTTAAAACTATCATTACAGGTATAGGCCTAATGCGATAGCGAACCTCCTAAATATAAAAAATCATTTAAATAAATTACATATAGGTATTTGTATCAAGACTACGAATATTTGTTCAAAAGTCATTCATGTTTATTAAGTATATTTCTGTATTATAAACTTATTACTACATTATTTATTTCTCCGTTATCTAGTATCAATAACACAAGCTTTTAATGATGCTTTATTTGGGAAAGTTATTAACTGTAAGCTTAAGCTTTCCCAAGCTTTCGTTCTGGTTAATTTCAGATGGGTCAGTGGAAATAAGTCCCAATCTTCTTAGTGCTACGGGGTCCAATGTTCTATCTACAGATAGCGATAGATCGTTTACAGTTTAATAACCAAGCAACCTATTTTTGTAATATGAAAAAAAGTTTGCTAGATATAAACATTATGGTTACTTTTACATGAGAACGGCACATTCAAAAATGCTGTAAGCCGTTGGTCGTAGTACTAGTGTTAATTATGAATCTGCATTCTAGTGTTATTTTTAATTTTAAAATAATTTATTTAATACATAATTAAATTGTATAACTGGGACAATTTGTAAATACCCGGTTAATACCCACTTAAAGTTATCACTATTACCTTTAAATGCATTTCTCTCATACATATTCCCTGTTATGACGATTTAAAAGAACTTAGTAAATGAGTCTATTTGAATAAAGATACTTTGACTTTGACTTTGTCAATGCAGCTGCATTTTCCACTAATCCTCATCACATGTCGAAGAAAGAAGAAATGTGCACAACATTTGAAATATGTAGAATAATTCATAGGCCCCACGCCTATGAATTATTCTACATATTTCAAGTTCACTCAAATATTTTTTTATCAATTTACAGATAATGATGAACTGGAGTCAAATTTGAAACAATTTGGTAAGTTCTGCATTCATATAGATTTCAAGGTCACGAAATACAGACTAGGAATTTTTTGAATATACCTTTGTACTTTGTATTGCCTTAGTCCAAACTAAAGGCATTGACTGTTATTGACAGGTTATTTTTTTAAAAATGAGGAGCTTGTTGACGTATTGGTTGAAACTCTCTGGTTTTAATAACGAAAACAAAGCAACTTTCGTCATGGTCGGTTCCTGGATGGATCAATCAAATTTTTTCTCGAACTTCTCTTTGCTTCAGTAGTTACGACAACCGCATTCACCCACCAGGCCACATTGGGCCAACGTTGTAGTGTTATGGCCCAAACTCCTCGTATGTTTCTTGTATCTAGGAAGGCTGTACCTAGCAGTACGACCTATATAACGTATATAAGCTGTAGATAATAATCATGATGGAATTTAAAATGGTATTTTAAATTTGCAGACCTAAAACCGGACACCGAGGGAAATGTCTACTATGATGGCAGTATACACACGAGTGACATAGGTAAGGATTGAGTTACTGCAGCAATAATTGTCCAGAGCTACCATGCATCATCAGGCTATAAAGAATCAAACAACAACTGAACTGGGGCAGCTCACAGACACACATCCCAATAGTTCAGCTTCAAGGCATATTTTTGTGCTACTTGTAATAGTCTGTTCAAGCTGGACTTCTACTACGATCACAAGTTAACTACTGGACTGGTAGCCACTCACAGAAACTCACGTGTGCGGTCACAGCTAGGCAATATCCCTGTTCCACGAGCACCATACAATATTACGGGGCTGGAGCGACTCATAGATACACACAATCCAATAATCCGACCTCAAGCTTGGTGGCTTCCTAGTACTAGGAGCACAAAGTATAGAATAGACTGGGGGCAGCTCACAGACACACCAATAGTCTGGTCTCAAGCTAGGATATTTATTACTGCTGATTGTTTACATAAATAAATTTCAGTTCTAGAAAATGGAGGCTTTTCTGACGTAATGCAAGATTTGGGCAGCAACTCCAGGATCGAAATGGACCCATTAATTTTGAATATGCGACATCTAAGACGAGATCCAATGCGCAGGTAACTACCAAATCAAACAAGGAATACAGGAGTCCAACAACAAGACTCCGGAACTTAAATGTCCTCTATAATACAGGACAACTACTACTTGCATTACCTTTCTCAAAAAAAGAGGTTAATGGAGTAGTTGCTCTGCTTGAATACGACAATAAATCTACTTTCGCGATGGTTGGTCCCTGAATGGGTCAATCGAAATTTATCATCTCGAGTTTCTCCGTACTTCTGAGGATACGTTATGCCATTGGTTTTGGATGTCACGACCGTCACCCACCAGGCCACATTGGGCCACTCTAGTTGCGTTATACCCCATTTTCCTCATGTACTTCTTTTATATATGCCTGTGAGTGAATGTGTGACGTATGATACAAACAATCAACTACCTGTTTATATTTTGACCCAGTACAGGTTCAGCTGTCTGCTGAACTTGCATTTAAACGGTATGTGACCAGCCAGCGGGCGGGCCAATACTGCTCAAAGGGTAATTGCAATGTTTTTGAAGAATCATATCTCCTTTAATGATGAATTTATTTAAAAAGGAAAACAGGTATACGGTAATGGTGACCATAGTTTTAAGAAGAAAAATTTTGTTGCCATTAGTGGCATTATCCCGGGACGATTATTTGTATGTAAAAATACCCTCATGGTTCCTCTTAAAATGTTAAACCGTTTCCTTTTTGAAAATACCTATTCTTTTTTACAGATTAGCAGAATTAAAAAGGATTGCGCACGCGCATGGATGAACCGGAATTTAGTTTAAATACGTAAAACTAATCTTATTGTATTTATGTTATATTAATCTTTAGAGGTCTTACTTACAAACACTAAAAAACCCTATCTTAGTCAAAGTTATTTCATTATGTTTTGTTTATTTCACTCATAAGTCGAATGAAAAAGACAAGACATGTCTAACAGTGATTTAACTAAAATAAGTTATATTTGCTTACGAGGTGTTTTACTAAAATTAAAAATGAATAATACGTCTAATCTAAATATAAATAAATATAATATATAAGTAATTGGTTAGTTTAGTAAATGTATTCATTTATAGAATCGAAAGGAACTATACGTCTGTCACCAATAACTAAAAATTTCAATGTCTCGTAAGCAAAACTATTCGCAAATAGATTAAAATTCAACCCAGAATTAACAAGAAAGATCCTAGGTAATCCAATTCTAAATAACGTAATGAACAAAAATGCAATTTGTTTTTTAATACTAATAAATTTTATAATTCTAATCGATGATTAAAATTTATTTTCCTCTTGTCTATGGTTCGATCACGCATAAATATTTTTGTACACCCAACCAAACTTAAAACATTCAAAAACTTACCCCTGGTTACGTATTCTATCTACAGGTAGCGATAGGTAATTTTCAATATTTATTTCAACTGTTTCACAATGTCTGCTCGAACGCGTTGTGGAACTATTATGGAAGGAAATTTTAGGGATATCTAATAACAAAGAAATTGTCGACGGAAATGCAATTATGAATACTTATGAATAATGATTTATGCTATTGCTTGCTTGTATTTATGATTTATCTTAATTTTGTCTGTCACAAATGTTGTTTAAGCTTCCCTGACAAATGGTCTATCCAATAACAATGACGATTTAAAAGAACTTAGTAAATGAGTCTATTTAAATAAAGATATTTTGACTTTTTTGTCTTTTGAACACAAAAGGGTTTTTCGAATATACAATTAAATCTATAGATTATCCTAGGAAGAGTAGGTGACACGTGAAATTTAATATAAAAATAAGACTGTTTGCTTCTGTTTTCTCTTTTTCCGATCTTTAATAACATCTTTAATAACAATGTCTTAAGGCCCTTATTTACGTCAGTTATTACTTATTCTAATTAAATAAAAACATTTTAAATATTATTAAATAATTAATTTATCAGCCCCAGGGCTGCCGTCAGGAATGGTGCCTAAAGAGCTGGCAAGGCTGATTGTTGGCCAAGATAATACAATATTAAATAAATATACTTATTTAATATTAATTCTTAGGTTTTTTTATTAATACACACATATACACAGACAGTTTCACCGTTTAGAAATAGCAGTTTCTTTACAAGGAAAAAAATGCCCGCCCGGCACGAGGTAGCTAGGCTAAGTTGGCGGAAACGAGGGGGTTCCAGATTGCTTTTTTTTTTGGACTGACTCGTCGCAGATGGCCTTCACAGCGTTACCGGGGTTTTAAGGAGACCTTGAAGAGGCCTTGGAGAACCTTGGAGAGTCCTCAAGTCTTAAGGGACGATTCACCTCTGGAGGAGTTCTAATCGACAGGCATCACCTCCAGGGGAGGTGTCCCGCTGTCTCGAGTCTCCAGGGCGCTCGAGCCGTGAGGGCGGGTTTCTGATTGCGCGTCTATTACGCATGCACGGCATAGTAGTGACGTTTTGATTGGCCGTTGTTGCTTGTACGGGACGCGGGCGCGAGTTTTCAATTCAATCAAAGAGAAAAATCAATTAAACTATCCTTCTAGGTTTCGCTTGCTATTGCTTGCTTGGATAGATAAATCATAAATTCAGCGAAACCCAGGTCACTCCGGGAAAAGCAATAGAGTTGTAGCGGATATTCCCAGTGACATTTTGATGAGGCATTAGGTGAGCGCCACACACGCCCTCCGCTTGTCCTGTAACGGGTAGATCCGTTAACAGATTCCTCCTCAACAAAAAAAGGATTTATAATATTTGGTATGAATAATTCTAATAGTATATAATTTAAGTAATAATATAATGCTTTAAATAAACTCCTATGATAGGTTCATTAGAATATACTTGCTAGTTTCAAAGCGTGCCTGTATGAGTGTAATGTCTGAAATAGGTTTTACACAAACACAGGTACGCTCTGAACCCTATCGGGCCCCCTGGCACAAAATAAAAGGGTTTTTTAATCATGAGAAGTAATAAGCTTTAACAAACTAGAAAAGAATAGAAAAGAATATATGTTTATTGTACATCATCCATCCATGTTAACTAATTTTGTATAAAGGACGACCTTACCGCTTATCGCGATCTCTTCCAGGTAAACTTAGGATGGACAGGATTAAAAATAAACTACTCACACGTAAGTACTAGCTTTGAATAGAATTAATTATTATTTCTCACATAAATGACAGGTATAATAAAGATGAGATAGTACATTATCATGTCTTCAGCAGGTTAAGGACCATATAAATGACGCCAGCTTACAATAGATTTCATGAAAAGACTCAAGTCACTCCAACGGCAACGGAGACGACTATACTCAGAGTGTCTGCGAAATGCGAGTTGTTGATGGACAGGGAACGTTTTAAAAGGACTATTTCCGAATCTATATTCTATATTCGAAAATTTCTGTGTTTTCGAATTCAACGAGCTCCTCGCCCCTGCATACATTGGTTTAAATATTATTTTTTATTAAATTTTGTATCTATGTTTCTGAATTTATTTATTGAAGTTCTTTCATTTTTGTTTTTATATTATATAATATTATTTAATAATAAATTGCGTGAATATTCACGCGCTAAACCTGCAAGGAGGCCTCGTAGCGTGCACATGTCGCCTCCTTCAAGTATTGAAGAGCGGCGTGTGTAAGCGACATAAAACCTATTTAGATTTAATTAAAACTTAACTTAAACCTACCTTTTGAAATCTACCTTTCTCCAGTATATCCTAAATTTTTTTTGTATCTGACTAGGTCCATAGTATCATTAATAGTCTTAAGATTCATATTATGTAACTATGGAATGCAAAATAAAGAATTGAATTGAATAATAATGACATATAAAGATGTCAGATTTGATGTAATCGATTATTAAAAGTTATTGTTTTATTTTCCAATGTAATATTCATAAGTTATTCAATATACATTTTTCATTATAATTTCTATTTTCATTCATTTAATTACCCTACCTTTACATAAATACATTTTTTTTACATACATTACAGATTACATAAATTTGTTCCGGGTTTCGGCACCATATATTAAACAGCGTGTTTAGAACAAAACCTTGATGAGCGATTGCATTTTGTTTTTTCTTCTTTGATGACTACTATTTTTTTTATTTTATTTTATTATAAATTCCATCTTTTAAATATTATATTTGATACATCTATCTAATCCCTGGTATTATTGTTCGTACGAACATTAATTTAATTATAGTTTACACGCCTTGAATGTCAAGACATGTGTATATTACAATGATACATGAAATAAATATAAAATTTACACCGACCGTTAATACAGAAAAATGGGCGAATCTAAATCGCACTTGTTTGTTTTTTAAACCAATTTTGTGTTTTAGGGTTCCGTACAAAAATAAGTTATAGAATAATTATGTTGAGCGTCTGTCTGCGAATCGAGTTAAAATTTAAACAATATACATATACCCAATCTACAGACTCTTTCAGCTGTAAAAAATCAATCTTCTAAGATACGAACGTTTATGCCGCAAAGAAGTATATTTTTACACTCTCAAATCAAAATTTAAAGGGTATTTTCTTAATGATTAGGAAAGTCTCGTTGGACGCATGATATTTACCTGCCTATATCTGCTTAGCTACCTGACCCGCTCATTTCATTATGTTAACCCCCACCAATATACCAGTTCCTTCCCGACGCTTGACTGACTGACATAGGTACCCGCGGTGTGCGCCACATTGCCTTCGTTGTCCCGTTTTCTGTGCCATCAGTGTTGTGCCTACCAAGTGAGACTTGGCATACACCTACATACCTGTATCAGCGAGAGGGTAACGTACCTAGATATACCTACCTATACAATAAACTAACTTAGCCCAGCACCTTCCCTAAACACTTAAGAACCTCGAACTATGACACAGGTAATATATACTACAAGTATAGGGGAAAAATCTGCAAATTAATAAAGACTATATTTTTATTACAAGTATGTAACCTAATTACGTAATTTGTAATTCGAAACCCTCGGTAGGCTAGTCCGACTCACGCTTCTCCGTTTTTATAAAATTCAACCTTTTTACGACGTTATTTTCAAAACAACCTTCCGACTTCTTAGTAATCGCTCCCACGTGCTGGTATGTGCCGCAAACGGTATTATAAGTGAAAGTGTACAATTTACGAAGAGCTGCATCTACAAGTGTACAATAGCGAAGTAAATAGATTATTAAAATATCATTGACAATTTTTGAAGTATTTTCAAAGCAGACTCAATATTTATTTTTAATTTTTTTGGGGAAACCCCGGCATATTTTACATACAATTAAAGAAACACAGATATTTCTTGAATATTATATAGTGTACTAATTATAAATTATTTGTTATCATGGTATTCAGCATCAAGTATAAATATGTTCCCACTCAGAAGAAACATATAGGCAGGTTTAATTGCCGTAGCCAACGGTGCCTTCCGAAGCACAGTTCTAACGCACTAGTTTCAATAAAACAATTAGATAGTTGGATCAGTCAATCAAAATATCGGGGATAGTCCAAAGTAGCGTAACTAATCGTAAAACACAGAGTATCTGCCAAATATAGCCAATTGCTTAAATTAACATAAAAGCCTTTAAAATAAAAAACTACTTGAATTATAAACATCCCCTGTGAGACCTTTACTGCAGATACGTGCAACTTACCTTAAGTTTTTTTACCTTTACCTTTAGTTTTTTTACCTTTACCTTTAGTTTTTAGTTATCCCCGTCAACATGTAATCATTATATTGTTAATACAGGAATAATACTAATAAAGCCGGTCGCATTATCTCACTGAATGTCGAGGTTGATTAGCTTTGGCACATATTGATCTATGGTTGATTCGGATCAAAATTACACCCAAAAAGGTATATTTTTTAATTGATACTTCACTATTTACTGTGTCTGGCTTAACTCAGATGAATGTCCTTGTTAATGTCTTTACGGGGAATACATTAAATAAATATTTTTACTAACTACCAGCAGATTTTGAAATCGGGCGGTCTCATGACACGATACGACTACGACACGATATTCCAACGAGTTTTCTGCGTCACCCTAATGGCTATTGCGTTGACGTTTATTGTCATCCTCACTGATGTCTTCATTGAAATCGATGGGCTGATTACAGGGAAAGATAAAGGTAACTTCTTTATGAGTTCAGCTTATAACTGCTTAACATTCTAGCCAGGAATTATTTTTCATGGGTAGCTCTAATCTTCATCTTATCTAAAGGTAAGTGATTAGAAGGTCGAAGATGAAAGCGAGCTATACCCGGATCCCTCAACTTTAGCAGGATTTCACAAACGACATGCTATTAAAATTGTTTTTATGGTGACAGACGAAAAAAAAGTACAACATTAGTGACTACGCAAGTGGAATACTTTGACGCCCGTTTGGTCGAGTGACCAGAACCCCTGTCTTCTAAGCCAGAGGTGGAGAGGAACAGGATATTAGTATAATCAGTACGAATATTACGAATCATGAATATTTGTATTATTATTTAGTATATTTCTGTTGTTTATACACAGACATTTTACTGTCTATATTTCTCCGTTATGAAGTATCCTTAACAGGATATGTGTGAATGTGAGAAATATTTATTATTATCTTAGTGGACTTAGAAAAAGCCCCACCAACAACCAAATTGACCTGTTGATTACTGCCTTCACGGAGATTTGAACTCCGTACTTCTAGTCCTAAGATAATTAGCTTAATTGTTAGCCTATATTTCTAGATTTATCTTCCAACGATGCGGAACCTATTGTGGATAACACAAAACATGCCAGATTACCTCCAAATGCGATTGTTTCTGATGATTACAAGACTGAGAAAAATTATGAAGAGGAGATAGAAGATAGTTATAGAAGTAAACGATCCTTAGGTAAGTATTATTGATTGATCTTTTCCATTTGGGATTACTCCGCTTAGGACGAGGACTGTTATAATGTAATGCTATTCATATCATAGGCGATGTTAAAGAAAAGAAAGAGACTAATACTGCTTTCATTGTTCTATGAGATGACGAAGGCGGAGTAGTTTCAAAGCACTGAATTTGATTACGAAAACAACAAGTAATTAAAACTTCAAAACTTTAACCTCTTTTAAAATGATTCGTCTTAATCAAAAGTTTTACAATCTCGAACTCTGTGTATCAGAAACAACATCCCGTTTGGTAACAGTTATAAATGGATATGGTTTTGTCTACCATGTTTCCAGCTGGTGTGGTGGTATTAAAACACCATAAAAACCACTTTGTGTTTGTTAACAAAACTGTTTCGTGAAAGTATTTGTGTTTCCTATCAATGATCTTCGGCCTTTTCAGTTACACAAAGCGTTACTTTTAATTTTCTTTATAAGAGTTCTTTCTCCTTGGAGTTATGAAACCTAAACGCATTTATACGTACGTCTGTTCTATGTAACTTGTCACGCTTAACAATTCCGACACCATTTATTGCGAGATTTTCGAGAGTATATCGCATCTCAACAAAGCGAAAACACTAAGTCGTAAGCTATAATTATAGTAAAATTTAAAATCTTTACCTAAAATAATAAGAAAGTATTTTTCCAGACTCACAAAACTTTCGATTCCACTTTAAAAACCCGAAAATAAAGAGTGTTTTGACCAGCAAATTAGCTTCTCTTCTTGAAGAATTAGACCATGAAGAAGACCTTACAGAAAACAAAGACAAAGTTGAATCGATAGATCTGAAGCCACTTAACGACGGTGAGAAGAAAGCTAATGCTGTACAAAGAGTAGAAGAAAAAAAGATACGACATAGTGGAAGTGATTCAAAAGAAGACATGCTACACTTAGCAATGCATAATATTTTGTTACAAGGGATTATTGGGAATATGAATTTAAGTGATGTTTATAAAAAAATTCACCAATTTGTTAAGAATTTCAAGAAGCCTGGTGGTAATGTTGAAGGTAGGGAATATTGCAATGATATTATATATATTAGTTGTATTTTTGTCGCAAAAATTTATGGTCTCGTATATGTAATGATCTATCATGATCTATCATTGAGAGATATTAATCAGTTCTTCTAACAAAAATCTGAAAAATATCAAAAAAGAATATAATAAACCTAATAGAAGAAGATTACATATAAGATCGACGTAGGAATGTGAGGTAGATCGCATCATTTTTATAAAATATTGAACTAAATGAGTTTACAAATTTTTTTTATTCAAAATCAGTTTTTTATGACTTTGACAATTTTTCTAATTTTAGTTAGTTTCTCTTGTACCAAGCCATATGAAAATTAAAAGTCGAATAGTGAAAACACATATTTTATAAGAAAGTTAAAATAAAGATTTAATATTTTCAGATAAGAACAGCAATAAAATTAGAAAACACTTCACTCTTTCTCCACCGACAGATGCCTTCGTAGAAAATGTTGTTCAACCTAAAATTGCAATACAGAATGTACCAGAACCCTCCAGTTTAAAGATCAAAATACCTCGAGTTACCCCACCACCAAATGTAGAGAGTAAATTCTTTGAAGAACTGGCAAAGTGTGACAAACTGCAAAATGATATTACTGAGAAAGATAGCACACAAATTGATGATACTAAGGAATCTAAGAAAGATGACAAATGTAATTATAATAACACTTTTAGTTCAGGCAAACCTTTTCTGACAAGTTAAAGCGAGGAGTTACAACGATGACGATTTTGATGATACATATGCTAATGATGATAATGACTAAATGACCCCTAATCTCTGATTCTTATCTTATCTTTATATTCATAAAACGAGTTTTATTATGTTTCTTCTTCTTCACAGACATATTATTATGGGCTCAGCTGGTGCTCTACGGGCAATCTATTGCTACCCTATCCTATTAATAAGTTTCATTAGAAACCAGTAGCGATTACACAAAGATATAATCTTTAAGAATTACTAGCTTGTAGGCACGGATCGTCCTGATATAAATTTTTTCATTTCATAGTAGCCTACGACTTTTCTCAATTCATTTACTTAGAGACGAAAACGTAACAAACAGAACAAACATAAATTTATAGTACATTTGTATTGTGTTTCTCGTAATTTTAAAGTAATTAGTATTGAGGCAATATTGTAATCTGTGTAACAGTATAGTAAAAGAGTGAAATAAGCTTCAATCATACCTTCATAACATCCAATAACTTTGTCATTCTCTTTGTTACAGTACCAGATGTAATGATCAAAACTATCATAGATATAACATCAAATAAACAAAATCATAACGACAAGTGAGTAACTTAAATTATTAACTCTCTCAGATTTTATAGAAAGTCGATTAGATAAAATAGTATGTTATCAGAAGCCATTAATTTCATATTCAACTAAGTTGTTAGATAATTTATCAAATCTTAAGATATATACACGTACTTAGTCTTAATTTAAGAACAGTATTAGAATTTCTATCTTTCTCTCAATACGTGAAATCTCATATATATTCTTGTCAGGTGCCTATTGATTTTATAGCTCTGTTATACCCTGGCCCAATGTTTGACAATCTTTTAAGTTATTAAACCTCTTATCTTTCGGCAGCTCAAATGAAAATCTTAAAGGCATTATCCAATTGATATACAATGGAAAACCACTGAAATTCAGCAGAGGGGAAGAAGACTTGAAACCCGAGCAAATATTTACTCAAAAAATCACAGAACCAACCACAGAAAATAGCAGAAAATCAATCCTTAATGACGGAACTAAGATTGAATCTCAAATAAATGAAATTATAGGCAACTTTGAGGATAAATATCAAGCAAACCTGAATTCCGAATCCTATTTAACAAATTTATTTGAAAAATACATAAAGAACAATCCCAAAAAAGTACATGATATCATGGAAAATATTGAAACCCAGAAATATAAAACACGACGATATAAACGACAAATAAAGATTCGCTACGAAAACAGCGATGCAGATACTGAGCAACCACAACTTAACCGCAAAAATCCCAAATCAGAAAATGATGAATTGTATGTTGAAATAGAAACACATTTAAATAGTAAAGGATTAAAAGGCAAAAAAAAGAAAAAAATGATAAGGAACCTTATTCAGAAAATACAAAATGCCATTCATTCTGACATTGATACCATAACAGAAGAAAAGAAAAAGAAACATAAACACTACTATGTTAAAAAGAGAATGCAATATCCTGTCGATAAGAATAGCACATTGTTTGTAAATAAGGTTATTACCTACGGCGCTATTGTTAAGAGGCAATCAGATCCTATAAGCAAATCTGTAAAGGAGAATAAATTTGAAGGTAACTGGGAAAAGCCATACTATGGCCCTAGATTCTTAACATCGCCTAAAGTTTTGAACTCTGCAGAGTTAGGTGAAGTTGGCGTTGAATATAATAAAGTAATAAAAATTGATGGAATACCACAACGGCTACAAAAATCTCTAAATACTGAAATGAGAGAGGAAACAGACAATTCCAATACGTATTTTGATTTAGGCAATCCTAATTTTTTTATCAAGAACCTGGACGGCGCAGGTTTATCTCTAAGCTTCAACCAGTACACAGACGTGTCTCCAGATCCTAAAACGATGAAAGTATTCACTGGTTTAGATAATTTTAAAACATCTTACCATCAAAGTGACGAAAATGATCCTGGTAGTCATATAGAGAAGGAACACGACATTTCTAAAAGAGATGCGAGTAGAAAAATCGAACACGTCGCTATACGTCGTTCTATAAACGACGTTAATAATAAAGATTACCATTCTAACGAGTACAAATTTATGTTAGACTGCGATTTTCTTCCTTACGATAATTATGAACAAATTATTGAAGATAAAAACAAAAAAGTCGCTAAATCAAGAAATAAAAATAATAGAGACATTGAACAACTTTTAAAAATCGCCAGATTAAGTAAAAATATAAACAATCGTGAACTTCCAGTAATAGATGATAATATTTTTTATAAGAAACTTAAACCTTCATAGACACTTAGCTTAGCTAGTATGCTAAATAGAAAGAAACGAGCAATAACTATTAAGAAGATATCAAACTTAAGAAACAGAATAAGACTGAACAAGTACAGACATTCGAAAAAAATTGTTGAGAAAAATTTGATATTAAACAGAAAGAGAAGCAAAAGGCAGATTGAGAAAATAAGGATCAGAGCAACTGATTCTTTGCCAACAGGAAGACAGTCACTTGAGGATATATTTCTTATATCCAATGAAAACTTGTTCGCTAATAGAGCTACCACAAAAGAAATTGAAACTCCTAAAACAATTAGCGATATAGACATGGCTGAATTAAAGTCTAATAACAACTTTCACAGTATACCACCGATATCAAATAGCTTTGAAAACAAATTTAGACTGAGTTCTTTAATGTTTAAATACCCACACATATTGATGGAAGATATACCTAAATCAAATGAAAAATACGACCCTGTGATGGTAAATAAAATTCAAATCAAACCTTATACAGATATAGAAATACACAAAAGTATAAATACGACATACGATAAGAACGGTGTTCTTAATTCTTCTTTAGTTAACGTTTCAGAGATATCTAAAGTGGAAAAGTTTCATCACTTATTAAATAATATTGCAACCACTTCCCCACTGTCCTCAATGACAAAGATGGTTATACTTCTCAAACAATATAAGAAAATAATAGACGAACAATTAGAACTTCTAAAAAAAGAGAAGTTAAATCTAAAAGAAACTTTAAGTAATATGCATCAGAAACCGGATGAAACTTTTGAATTTGGGTCAATAAAACCGCCTTTACTACCACAGATATCTCAATGTGATATTGGAAAGCTTTTAGCTTCAGCTTTGATGAATTTACAAAGTGAAACAACAACAACCGAAACCACGGCTCCAATAACAACAGTTGCTACAACAACTGAACAACAAGACGAGAAAACTCAAATGATAAATAAATTCCAAGAAAACGAAAATTTGACGTACGAAATTCTTCACAAGTTAGACAAAAATATAGAGATGATGCAGAAATTTTTAGAAAAATTACCTGAGAAAATCACAGTAGCAACTGTTACACATGCAAGTTTAGAAAATAAACCCAAATCAGAAGACCTCAAATTTTGGACGCCATTTACTGGTATTTCACAAACAGATTTTTTCACAAACAACACTGGAGAACAAATACCTTTTGTTTACGCTTTTCAACAACATTTTAATGCAGACAAACCGAATTTTCCTTTGGCCAGTGTAATATACCACGGCCATATTAATTCAAAAGATTTACAAGCGCCAAATAAAAGTGACGACCTTTGGAATCCTTTAGAAGGTAGTAATGGAAATAAAACCAGAAGTTTGATTGACTCAGAAAATAAATCCAAAATCGATCCACCGAAAAATACAGACGACTCAGATATATTATCTGCACCTAAGAACAATACGAATGTACAATAACCATCGGGTTATTAATGAACTTTTTAAATAAATGTTTGAACAGGAATATCTTTATTTAAACGTCTTTTTGTATCACCTTGATTTTAAGCGGTTAGTAAGGTACAAAATGCTTTTTATGTAGAGATATCACAGAGCATACTATATGCCTGCCCTTGATATTGCTAACAAAATGAGAAATCTCTTTTCTTCTTTAATTTCTTATGTTGTAAATGCATTATAATTATTATTTTTGGTAATATAGTATTCTACTTATACACTTAAGTAACATTATTATGTTAAAACAATATTAACTTATTAGTTAGTTTATTATAAAGTAAACTTCCTTGTACAAATTAGCTTCATTAATTGCTTACACAATTTGTTAATTGTATTAGAAGCAATCGTAAAGTGTATACAGTGCCCAAAAAATGTGTGTTATATTTAGATAACACTACTTATCTCAATAAAATAAGTGGACATATTATACATATCATGTTTTAATAAAAATAAAATTGACTATAAGTTTATATTAATGATAGTACACACTTATAATTTTGTTCGAAGAGAAAACGTGAGGGAATTACTTTAAAACGATTTACGCCATGAAAATAGTAAATAAAATTATTTCTGTTCTTATTAACACTCAACATGTAATGAATGGAGACATAGTTGCTATGGAAAGATATTTTGTTCATATAGGAAATGACGCAAGACAAATTTTTCAAATTACGAAAATAATCAATACAAAATTAATACATATCTTCAATACTCACTTCCACTAACGGAAGGAAAAAAGTGTTTATATGAAATAATCATCTATTAGTAACACCCAGGAAATCTCACCAAACAATAGAAAATCTATTGACTTTGTAAAGGATATTTCACACATCAAAGAGAACGGATAGATAAAAATTCTAGTGATGTTGAATAACAATAGGGATGTTGAATGCGAGTAGAAATTTAGATTTTTCGTAATAATTTCAAAAATATCAGTACGTTATCATGAATTTAGTCCATGCACCCATTTCGGAACCTATTTCCGTGCGTATGACGTCACATGCTAGGAATATTTTCCCACTCCTAAAACATATTATCTCAGAAAATATTGATTGCAGATATACAATTACTCCTGAAATATTTCTTTATTGGCTATACTATTTAATTATAATTACGGCTGTCTGGTTGGGTAGTTAGTACCACTGTCTACTTAGTCAGGGGGGATGTGTTCGAATGCCGATTTGCAAATATTTGAATGATGAGTTCAAATATTTGTTAACGAATCGTAGATGTTTGTATGTTTATTTAGTATATTTCTAATATTCATATACATATTACTACCTATATTTCTCCGTTACCTAGTATCTATAATACAAGCTCTTAATAACTCTTACTTAAGGCCAGATATAGGTAATATAGGTATAATATGATAAAAAAATATATTTTATTATGTTAAAAATGTTGACCATCTGTTCATTACTTTTATGAGTCATTCCAATTCTTAATTACTTCTTTAATAAAAATCGTGATAAAAAGATAAGATTTTCCAGTTACGATAACTAAGATAAAATAACTATTAACTGTCATATTTAAATGAAAAATTACTTATTTTGCCAGTCAAATAAATTTAGTGTTCGATCGAGTGTTGGTTCGTGAACATGAAATATAAAATGGTAAGTAACACATTTTTTGTCAACTTAAAAAGGTCGAAAGACAAAAGACAACAACAAGAACGAGCTTACTTTAATTTACTTTTTACAAATATTACCTCATATCGCCGACAAATGTGTACCTTTTTATTATAACCGTCAAATTAATATTTAAAATTTCAGAGCAAATATTAGCATAAAATTTAGTGTCATATTGTGTCAATAGATGGCGCTGCAAGTATCGCGAAGTAAATAAGAACAATATATTAAGGTCTTTAACGGGAATCCTCGACAGACGAATGTGATAGTAAAACCAATATATATTTAAATACTCAAACAATATAATATTATTTAGACTAATTAATATAAAAGGATGAGACCCACTATTTTGTGCAATAAATACCACTGGCGGACATCCATTTAATATGATATTAAAAATTTATCTCTCATAATTATGAAACAGAAAGTCTAACAAAGAAAATCTTAAATACTAAAACCAAGCAATTTAAATTGTTACAGATAATAAGACAATCGATTCTTCTGTTAGTAATGATTGCTAACAGCTTAGGACATGCCATCTTCAAGGTAAATATGGGAAAAAGTGAGGTAAGTTTTTTGATCTTCTTTTTAACAACAAAAGACGTGAAAAAGTACCTTTGGGCCGGCAAGGTGGAAGTGGACAATTTATGTACACACAAAGACAAATAAAAGGACACAACAGAATATTAGAGAAAATTTAATAATTTAATTTTAAAAAAAATATGTTAAAAATTAATGACAAAAAAGGTTACAGTGCGTCAACCTTAAAATTCTGATGATGATATGCTGTCGCGGACTTTATTAACCAAAAATCTTGGTTTCTAACTGTGTACGCTGTGCACGCAACAAAAGATCAGAAAAAAGAAATATTTCCAGTTTTTGAAAAGTTTTTCATTAGTCCTAGTGCTATTTTATATAAGACAATAGCTTTACCCCTCGTGCTTAGCCTCGTTAAATGAATTATCTAACATATACTGAATTTTTAAATTTGAATCCATAGTTCCTGAGAATAGGGTGTTCAACCAAATAAACTACGTTAGTATATGAACTCCTACGTCTTGTCATTAGGTAGTGTCAAGTCATATGCTCTGCCCGATGGAGTTTTGAGAAAATGGGTGGCTTCTACGATCATAACCCTCAGGCGACCCTAAAATTTCACAAATCATTATTGTTACAGGAACTAAGCAATGGATCACAAGATTTATACGGAATTAATGAAGGCCCCAAAACAGTAGTGACTTTCGTGAACCCCAAACCAGCTAAACCTACCCTCAGAGAGATTACTTACTTTCACGTTATTGAGAAACCGTACAGTGATGGCAATGATGCTGTGAGTAATATAATAATTTAATTTACACATGAACTAAAATTAATTTTTATTTATATGTATGTAGAACATCATCACAGACCTGTGATGGACGTTAGGGTCTTCCACAGGGGTCGGTTCTAGACCCACTCCTGAGGAACATCGGATATGATTGAGTCTTGCGGGGAGCTCTTCTACCGGCTGTTCTCAAATCAACCACTGTTTTCAAAATGATGAGAACATGGAATAATTAATTTAGAAGCTATTACAATAGTAAATACTTCTTTCACATAGAGGCACATCAAACACGATGTATAAAATATTTTACAGTGTGTTGATATAATAATGTGTTGCCAAGGTGATGTAAGATTTGCTTATTTAATTTACCTTCTACTAAATTCAATAAAATAAATACATCACTAATCTTTTGCCAATATTTTAGTAATTCTCGCCAAATAATGTGTGGGAGGTTTTCGTTCAAAAAGCTTAACACGTAACTTCGCCTTAAGTTACAATTCTTCTTAAAAACGCAAAACTGATTGCAATTAATGGTTTTATGATGTTTCTGTTCAAACAACATTATAAACAATAGCTCTAATTCAGCATAATGGTGGTATCTTGAGAAAACCCCAAACGAGACATGGATCAAACAAAAAGAGGGAGTAATTTCTCTTCAAAATTAAATAAAATTTATATCAATATTAATAATATTATCCCGTAATGGCATAAATCATTTGTTAACTTAATATCATCACAATTACTTAAAAGCTGAAGAAAAGATCACTTACGCCGTTTCTTCTCCAAAGCTAATGTATACGTAGAAGTAGTGGTAGAGTTTAATTTAGACAATTTAAAAGAACTTAGTTATTGAGTCTATTTAAACAAAAAGCTTTTAGATTTTATATTTTTGAAACAATATAGTTAATCAAATATAAATATTTAATAGCTGAGGAGTTTCTCTCTCGCGTTTTTCTCCAAAGCTAAAGTATACGTAAAAGTGGTGGAAGGGTTTAATTTGGACGATTTAAAATAATTAATTGAGTCTGTATAAACAAGAAGCTTTTAGATTTTAGAATTTTAAAAATATATTCAATGGAATACTGAAAGTTGAAACCTTATACCTGCATGATTATGGACGATTTCATCCACAAGCGAAATTTAATAAATGAAAGAAAATAGTTCAACCCTTTAAAAGCCCCACTATTATGTCGTATGCTTAAGTGGGACGTTAATACATTGTTACCTACTGCAATAATTGTATTTATTCCGAAGTCACAATCCACGGAGTCTGAGGACCCGGTCTTGGATGAAGAGCATAAAATCTTCACCAATAGTCACAGTGGATACCAGTTCCTAAACGCTGATCAGAATAAGGTAAGGATCTTTGAAAACAAACTTAATCTATACACATTAGTGAGCATAGATCTTTCTATATAGGAGAAACAGCTCTTAAATACTATCAATAGTGTAGTTACTATTGGTGTTAAATTTTATCGATACTAAAAAAACAATTACTACATAAACATAACAATACAATTACTACATAGTATGTACATAAACTACGGTATTAATATTATAAATACTATCTATTGTACTTACCGTATCTTGAAATTAAGAATATTAGTTTAAATTGACATATTAGTTTTGCTGCATAGATGTAAAACTTACAGTTGCAAACGATTTTTCATTGGACCCATTAAACGCAGTAAAAAATTTTAAAATTTATTAAGAATAGACGACGTCATACTTATTTAAGCATTTGTTAATAAGTGGATACATAACATACCGTGTGCAAGGCGAATATAATTTTTAAATGAATTTTATTAACTTTTATCAAACCGTGAACAACAAATGATAGCGTGATTCACAAGCATACTAACGCCATCTATTGATTTTATTACTTTATAGAAACTTTTGCTAAGATTTTGTATAGCTAAATTAAACCGTAGCTAAATTAAAAACCCAACAAAGACAATTCTTCGTTCCTCTCGTGTGTGATCACGATTGCTTTAAAGTCAAAACTAGATATAACACTTTTCTTAATAGAATGCGAGAAAAAATATTTTACTTGGAATGTTCCTATATAATACAATACTACCAATGATCAATACCCAGATAAACATTAATTTTAGGATAACGTCGAGGGGCCAGTAGAGGAATCCGCAAAGAAGGTAGAAGCAGATAAAAATGTACCAAATAAGGTAAGATACATCAAATCATACACATCGAAACGAAAATAAACATTAATTAAGTATCAGAGCTAAACTGACTTGATTTCAGAGAATATAAGTGCTAGTAATAAATATATTAATAATGTTCCTTTCAGGTTACAGAAACTGCACTTAAAGAAGATAATGAAAAAATTAACAATGACAATCATATCCCAGATATTGACATAGTAAGTAGTTAATAATTTTACAATTACCTATCAATTACTTGCCAAGTGGTACAATTATTTAATTCCAATTTTAATTAGCCTTATCTCGCAGTATAAGATAGTTTGTAGTTTTGGGGAGTTGAAATGCAAATATGTCGCCAATACGTAAAGGTATATGCTCTATAAGCCGTCCGTTTGCATGGTATGGGCATATAAAAATAATCAGGAAAGAGACAGTGATATTAATATTATAATAATCCATGATCTTCAATATCCGCATTGGTCACGTCTATCCCGGAAAATTTTGAATGGATTAAACACTTGAAACGTAATATTCTATATTTTTCAGAGAATCCCAGAGAAAAATGAAGATATCAAAATTGTGGATAAAGAAACAACTCCCAAAATGGATACTGTAAGTCAGATTTATCTTAATAAAATTTTAGCGGTGACTGACCACTAACGTTATATTGTAACATAAAAGCCCAAAGTAGGTGGGAACCTAGTCAAAATTTCATGCAAATTGTAATAATTGTATACGCATGTTTTGGCCCATAATGACTTCGTACTGGTCGGTGGTTCTGAGGAAAGGCATTTCTCATGCTGCTTGTGGTACTATCCTTCAATTATAAAACGTTATGTACACAATAAGATTATTTAACATATTGTTATCTTTGGATACAATTTACTGACCAATTTTATGTGTTTTAAGCGCTCGAACATTGGGTTAAAGTATTGCATACATTTTCTAATCATCAGTTTAAACAAGAACACTTCTCACACCTCCCCATAGATGCTTAAAAACTTCGTACTCACAGACATAAATTTTATTTACAAAACCTATAACAACAATTCGTTATATATTGTACCTGTAATGTTGTTGTTAACCAATGTAATGCAACATTCCATACAGTTATATCCGTGTTGTGTAGAAGTTCAAATTAAGTATATAGTTAGTATTTTGTTAGCTAGTTGTGAAGTGTTAGTATTATAATTATTTGATTAGATCGTTAAGTAACTTAGATTATTAACCTGCAAGTCAATATTATTATAAAACGAAACAATGTCTTTTGTTTACAGGTAACTGAAGTCAGTGTTCAAAAAGAAAACAGCGAAATAAATATTGTAAGTCACTGCGATATATGCTCTAGACAAAATTCATGGGGTATATATGATCCTTTGGTAGTTCTTGAAGCATCCGGACATTAGGACAAGTGTTTTTCTAATCTGAACTTTATTACTACCTTCCAATCTACTTGTCTGAAAGAGTTTGAATAAGTTTATTAGTTTATTAAAATAGTATTTTTTAATTTAAATGTATTTTTGTTTTAGGCTCCTCGGTCAAGAAAATTGCTCTTCGATCGTGTCAGAGAGAAATATTCTAAAAAGAATTTGGAGAAGGTGACATGACATTATCAATAATTGTTATTTTATGTAAAAGAGTTCTTAATGTAGAAGACTCAGTAGTCTATCACCTAGTTAAACCCCTTTTTTGCGCTGTAGCAAAGGTCATATGCTTCTTGTTACTCGGGGATAGTGAGGCTTGCACTCACTAAAAACCACAACAACGCAACGAGAGCATAACACTGTCACAACGCGGATTACCGCCCACCGTGGCATTCCCATCTACAAAAGGGACTCTGTTCTCATCACATCTATTGTGAGCAGACTTACCGAAGTACTGGATACCCCCACCAGGATTTTTTATGTAGACAACGGTCGTTGCGTTGCTGACGTCTAGTGCAACGCCTTGTAATATAAATAATTGTTGTTAGGAGCTGATTTTGTTATAAAACTAAGTGTGCTCTCGTGGACATTGGCTTCAAAGTGATTTTATCTTGGCGCAAAGATAAGCGTTCTACTTCGACCACTTAGGTCGTTCCGTGTCCAGAATTTAGTTCTCATAAGGAAGCCTCCAAGTTCAACCTCCAACCGGCATTGGGCCGGCGTGTTAGTGCTATATGATTCAAACTCCTCATTTTTCTCCCATGTATTAAGGCCTATGGACAACAGTGGGACGTATACACTCTTTTGATGATGTAGTAAGCCTCAATATCTCTGAGCAAGAAAAGGCTTTAAGTCTTTTATAGACTCCTTCGGTTGGATAGTTGTTCTGTTATGCTCGGCAGAGCTATGCTTAAGAGGCTTGCATTTTATTAGCATAAGATTAGTGGCAAGATGTGAGTGCTTCAATTAAGAAGCAAGCCTGTGTTATACTGCTAGCATAGATATACATACTCCACTCTATTTCGTCTTCTCTGCTAGGATGTATTTAGAGTGTTTTAATGGCGGTGTTTTTACCAATCACCAAATATTTTTATTTTACCAAAGCTGTCTTTATCAAAACTTTACTGTTCATACATTGTGTCCTTTTCGATTCCAACATGATTTTGTTGATTAACTAAAAATGTACGTTCTTCAATTCCACTTAACCCCAAAATAATTTAGGCACCATTTGCGCCACCTTACACTGTACAATCTTTGTGTACTGTGCTGCAGTAACGAAACCAGTGATCGTAAAATATATTAAACTCATTGTAATAACAAATCTAACCTGGTTTAGTTCACCGAATACTGGGGACTCACGTGCTCACTGTAATTCATAAAATCTTGAAGTCAAAGTGAATTAAATGGATTTTTGGAGTCAAGTGGTAAAAGGGAAGGATTTCGTGAGCGTACTAAAATGGACTTAGGGCCTATGTTTGTCTTTGACGTTTTCTTTCAAAGTTATGAGACTTTGACTAATAATATGGCAATCACAAATTTTGATAATCTTCCCAGGATAACAGTCCAGGAACTGGCGAAAGAAGAAAGAGAGACACGAGGCAGGTAAGTTGATCAACATTAAATTTAGATAATTAATTTAGTGTATTTTGGGGGCATAGACACGAAAATGAAATTTTATGGTAGTTTGGTGACTTTACAATTTGTTAATGATTGGCCTTGATCATCAACACACAAAATAGTGGCCCCAATTCCGTTGTACAAGGACTAAATTAAAAGTTATTCTCATCTCTTTCAAAAAAATTCATTAAGAAGAGATAAAATGACTTCAAAGTACGTCAAGTTAATTGACACACGATCCATACACTTATGACTTATTTTAATCGGCATGTTTTATGATGCGCATTAAAATAACGGAAAAAAGCTTAAGAGCCGCCATTTTAGAAATTACAAATGACGTCACCGATCATCTATCCTTTTTTGGTTGTATTGTACTGAGAGAGTACTACTTAACTTTAATTTAATTTAATTCGTGCATAACGGAATCGTTAAGTGGACTTGCATAGACATATACGTGTGTACGTCACAGGTATTTATGACGTATGACGATTTAAAAGAACTTAGTAAATGAGTTTATTTAAATAAAGATATTGTGACTTTGACTTTGACTTGTATACTAGTTAATCCAGTGATTATATCAGCTTCAGAAATAAAAATAAATAGAAATCCTTCATAGATAACAATTCCATTTTTGAGTTTTGCGAATCTAACGAATAACAATTCCTTTTTATACAATAAGAAGGAATTAATTAAATATACAGAATGCCCCAAGGCTGTGAGATACTATATTATTTAAAGAGGAATTACTTAAAAGGCGTGAAAAAGCACTTTTTAGGCCGACAAGGTGAAGGTGGCTAGGGCAGTATGTCGCATGCTTCACTAGCTATCTTCACATATGGACTCCTCTACTGCTTAACATCAGGTGGTGTCTAGTCATTAGCTATGCTTTATATATATAAAAAATACTTTTATATTCATTCTTTTGATCGGCATCATATAAATACGGTTTGTTTTATTTACATTTAAGTTGGTTCATTCGCAGACTTATACAATTATTTATTTTTTACTTTTACAAAATAAAATAAATTCTCTTTTCATAATAGTACCCTATCCACCATATTTAAGGTACTTTCCCTACTTGTTTAATGAAATATTTTAAGCTATTGCTCTTTAAAAAAAATGTTTATTGCTTACGGAGAAAAATTGAATGAAAACAATAACAGAGCTTGTGAAGTATTGGAGAACTCTTTATATACTCATTCCTTTGTCGGCTGAACATAACTACGATCGAAACGTCTAGATGTAATTAAGATTTACTCTAGCGGTACTGGTGGAGTTTTTCTCACCGCCTTCCTTCGTCAGCTCATTTATTACATATTTTTTATCTTCTAGCATATACCTGAAGCGCCTAGATTGCCTGATATTGATTGGAATATCTTGCCGGCTCATCTTCAAACTTTGCTGTCTCCTATAGTACCTTCAAACGTAAGTTAAATGTTTCCAACGTTTCCGCTTACATTCACTAGAACTAAAACTAAGTTATCTGCTTATCTTTGATTCTACTTAAATAAGTAACCGGAGAATGATGTATATTCAGTGTTTTTTGTAGTATCCACCAAAACTAAAATTGAATAATCTGCCTCATATTCGTTCCAATTAAAACAGAAACAGTAAGAACGACTTTTTGAAGTGTTAAGCCCATTTAACAGATTCATACAGCTTTGCCTTACATTTCCTTGTTATGGATTCATATCTTGCAAAAATAGTGTAAAAATATCGAAAGGGGGAATCTAGTAGATTCCCCCTTTCGATACTTTTACACGCTATATCTAACACTTTCTTATTTCACAGCCACCAAACCAGGATTTGAGAGTGACCAACAATAAAAGAGTGAATAAATTAAAAAGCAAAATGGATTCTATGCTTAGGAAGTTAAGCGATAGTGATGCAAATGCAGAAAAACCTGTGCTGAAGACATATGGAATGGACATCTCTGGCAACAGTGGAATTGTGTGGAATGTAAGCTTTGGAATTTCTATTATAGGCTTAAGGCAGGGTAACAACAATTTGTTTATTTTTTGTAAATATTATTTATTGGTGCAGTTTAGGACACGAGTAAAAGCACATTATTTCTCTTTACAGAGTAACTAAATAAAATACGCACAATTTATTTATATATGTTAGGGTAAATATGATATATATTATTTTTTATGTATTTAATTATAATAGTACTGGCACACCTTTCGATGTAACTTTTCCCATATATGGGGCTGTACCTTTGTACAATTCCCTTGTGTCCTTTTAATTGTATATGTTTGTACATAAATTGTTTAAATATTGTTGGGGAAAAAAATTGATAACACATGAGTTAAATTTGATTCAGATCCAGCAGTACCGTTGAGTTGTAGTTAATGGAATACCTTTAAAACGCTAATTAAGACGAGTACAGGGGTAGGGTTCGAACTGGTTGATTATTTAACACTAGATATACCAGCGATTTGAATATATGTCAACAACAAAGATTATATTTGTTACTAATGTATATTGACTTGCAGGTGTTAAGACCCTAAGTCTTGTGCATTTCCAAACTACCTCAGGCCCAAATTACTTAAAAAATCTTATCTCTTTGATACACCACATACCATATAGATACCTCTATCAACCAATACAAAAACTTGGCTCATCAAGTTTATGTCGACACATTGGAAACGGATTTCAACTCCAACGGGTCGATATTAACCACTTTGGGAATCCCCGCTCCAAATATTGCTATTTCCGCTGCTGGGCCAAACTTACCTACAAGGTAGAAAGAGGATTTCGGGTCATAACTCTACTACTAGCCTACGAGTTAGATGTTTATGTAATAAAATCAATCAGGCCATGAATTTATTGTAATGTGGATGTTATCCATGATTAACATGTACGTCAACTAACAAATGTATTTGACTGTACAGAAACCACAACCAACCATTCTATCAAACGAAGACAATGTAGAAGAAGACATTGAAAAGGTTCCTAAGACTGATTTTACTAAAACAAGCACCAATAATGAAGAAAATCCTGTAGAAGCCACTCTAAAATCGTACGGCATGAATTTTAAAAATGGAAACGGATATGTTTGGAACGTAAGTAGATTGTTATATGTCAAGCAAGAAAACATATATCTGATTAAACTTTAATGGACATTATCGCTTATAAAAAAATACAATCACTCCTATTCAGTACCCCCATCAGTTCAGTTTTAAATCGTGTGCTAGGTTTTTAGTTTATGACCATCGCGATTGAGATGGTTGAATTCAATTGAAATATACACTTTTGGTATAATTGATATTGCAGTCCATCTCGCAATTTCATCTGGTAGCAACGCTTTTTCTATTTCGACCCTAAATCAAAAAGGTAGCCAGTGAATTTACGTGGCATGGGGGGTATTCACATCCCCTACCTCCAGAATGTCAACACATCAGCATCAGTTTAATTCCCTTGATACTGGTTCCTGTAAAAGCTGTTACATAAATCGGGTTCGAAGAACCAAAGCGAAGTTTGTAGCTTTGCATTGTTATAGCAGATATAAGTTAGCTTTTAACATTAATAGTAATATAAGCATACAATCATGATTCTCCCGCATGTCTTACTGTTTATCGTAACTCCACAAGACACATACGATACGCCGGTATCCCGAAGCTATATTCCAGGCAGAAAAATGGACATTGTAAAACCATTACGTCTCAAAGGTCTTACATACCAAGCCGAAATCCCAAAAAACACTTTTCTTCAAATATTTTTGACACCTTACCCACCGCGGGAACACTAAGTACTCTTTATATTTCAGAACTTAAATGGTGATCCTGGACCACGTTATATTGAAGTGGGAAACTCAGAAGATAATAATGATGTTAGTATACCTAACCTTAGAAATGTAACCAATCAATATCCTATTCATTTTATTAACTTAAATCAAAATTGTTTAATATGTGAAGTACAACTTATAACAGAATATTTAAAATTAATATTATGTATAGTTACTTATTTATTATATTTTGCAATATTTAAAAATAGATTTTTGATTGCACTGTAAAACTAAACATGTATATGTATGTAACACTAATACATAATGACATAATTGATTTGTAAATGTCATTATAAATACTAAAGGCTGAGAGTTTCTTGCGCCGTTTCTTCTCTGCAGCTACTAATTCGTCGAAGCGGTAATAGGGTTAATTGGGAATATGCATACTATACACTAACAATTTATTTACACTGGGACAATTTGTAAATGCCCGGTTAATACCCACTTAAAGTTATCACTATTGCCTTTAATTACATTTTTTTTCTCATACATATTCCCTGTTGTGACGATTTAAAAGAACTTAGTTAATGAGTCTATTTAAATAAAGTTATTTTGACTTTGACTAAAGATTTAAGTCCACCCCATCATGTAACAAAGCGACACTTAAATATGTACCTAGTTGTAAGTTACTCGCGCTGCTCCGTTAACTGCACACCAGCTATACAATAAGTTATAAATATTTGAGCATTTTATTTCAGAAAAGAATAAACTTAACCAGACTAAAAGAGGAGGAAGTCGAAGATATAGTTGTTGATGACATCAAAGTAAGTCTCTGAAACGTACAATCAAGTAAGACGACCGACTAATCGAGAGATCAGTGAGTCTACAGATCACGAGGTCTTGAACATGACCAATTTGTTCAAATACCGAATGAGTCGGGAATATTTGTATTACTTTTTAAAATAGATCAGTATATCTTATTTAAAATAAAATAAATTGATTATATATTCTACTGTATATATTGCTTTGTACATATGTTCACTGATTTCTCTGACAATTACGGATCGATTGTCAAATTATTTTTTAGACGATAGAGCACTCTATCGACAATTGTTTCATTGACTAAAATACTAGCTAGAAGGGCATATAGACCTCTCCTACTGCTTATCATCAAGCTGGTGCTCGTTAATGAAATAAAACTCAATGGAGACCACTTCGTATCATTTTCTGTCTTCATGTTGGATACAAAATATACGATTCTATTCTAATCACAGGATGTATCTTCTGGGGAGCAGAAGGCGAAGAATAATGTCGTCGACAATGAAAACGTCATGGATAAACTTATAGAAAATGTAAGATCATATAATATAATAATTTATAGTAACTGTGGTAGTTATCTAACAAATACATATGTCACAGGTTTACGTGTAATTCAGAGTTTGTCCGGTTCTTAACCCAGCTAAATCAAGAGCCAGAAGAAGTCAAATGATTATTTTATCTATTATAAACATGAGAAAATACAAATTTCTTACCAAATAACCTGAACTTTTTTAGATTTATGATAAAATTTAATCTACCATTTGATATAACATACAATTTAAAAAGAAATCTTTATGCCGCCACATTTAGTGGAAAACGCATATTGATTGATATTTGGTTAATGTAGGTAAAATGATAAGAACAGTTAAGTTTTGTTTAAAATTATTTTCAACAATTATTGATGCAATCTCCATAGAATATTGATTAAACCTACCTATAATATAGTTATATATAAATCATTGTTACCTAGGTTTTTGATCATAAGCCTGTCGCATATAAAAAAGTAGTTTCCATTTCTTCACAACAGAGGCGCTGAGGTCGTTTAACAGCTGACAACAAACCAGCAAGACCAAGACGATTCATTTCAATTTTAATTTACACTAGGGGTACTTTAACCGACTTCAAAATAGCGGAGTTTATTAATTTGACATCAATTTTTCTATGTAAAATTTGCTGTCAATTCTGAAACAATTTGTTATATTTTTTGTACCCTTAGTAGAAGGTTCTTGGTAACTCTTAGTATAGATTTATTTATTATACAACTATTAGGTTGGTCCCATGTAAATTTTGTCTGGATCGGATAAAAATCTTCAGAGATAGAGAACGGGACTTCTCAAAAAAAAATATTGTTGTTCATGTATTATGTATTTCAACCAGCGACTAACAGACCGACAAGTCATTAAAGTTGTCGTTACCACATGATTTAAAACTTTACACTAAATATTGAAAATATTTTTTTTAACAAAACTAGAATTTAAGTTGAAAATACTAAAAAGGTAAAATTCATTTCATTTATACACCTTGTTGTTTTGGTTATATCCAGAAACAAGAGAAAGTGAAGAACGATTAGTACTTAAATTAAACTACTTTTGCCTGATTAATATTTTAAATTATTTTTTATTTCAATTTAACTTTCAATGTAAAACTAAATTACAGGAATATTTTTGGGAATGGCTAACAACTTGGACTTCTGCCTTTATGGAATCAATGACTGAAGTAAGTATAGATGGAGATATGATGAAGTATCAAGCTATAAGATTACGTAGTGATATTAAGTTATAATAAGAGATTAAGTTATGAAGATTTATACTATAGTCTGTTGGTAGCTTATTGCAACGAGGTATTTTAAGAACTCAAACATGTCCATTTAAATTGAGAGCTTTTTGATTTTGAATATTATAACCCATTGTTATAAATACTAATCTAATTTACTATCTTCAACAGAGCATCCAAACCCAAATCAAGAATGAAGTTAAGAATCAAATAGAAGAATACATTCGACAAAATGAAGTAAATGAAAGCAAAGATACGAATAATAATAAACCTTTTGAGGAGAAATCACAACAGGTTCAAAACAAATCTGTTTCTACAAAAGATTTAAGAAATGATGAATTGTCAAAAGATAATCCAGAAACATCGAAAGCCATTGAGAGAGAAATAATTAACAAAGAAAATGCTACTGGGGATAATGTTTCCAGAAATGAAGATAGTGAACACAAAACTACTAATTCTATTAATGAATCTAATAATTTAAGAGAAAATAATTTTGAATTACCAGGTGATGTACGAATCGATTCAGAAGATATTAACAATAAAACATCGGATGCATCAATTAGCGCTAGGACTTTGATCGGTAATTCAGTTGGAAATAATAAAGTAACTAACATTTATATATTTTATCCAAACAAAGAAATGAGTGATATAATAAATGAAATGAGGCTTAAAAATGTATCTGAAATTGAACTGAACTCATTTAAAGAACCGTCTGCTACGATAGAATCAAGTGGTGTCGACACAGCAGCCAATGAATCTTCAAAAGTTGATACCGGTAGTAATAAAGAAGTAGAAGCAGCAACATTAGTATCTCTAAAAGATAAAAATAGTGATGAAAATGTTGATAACGTTATACCAACAATAACACCTACCAACAATAATAAAGAAGATCCGAGTAAACCAACAACTCAAAAAGAAGAAATTGCATCTACAAGTTCTCCAACTGGAAAACTTGAAAATGTGTCTGTAACACAATCTATAGTAGAATCTACAACAGAAAAAAGCCTTCACGTTAACGTTTCAATTGAAGTGGTAGAAGCTAAGAATCTAGAAGATTCCGAATCAAACAAATCTGAACTAATAGAAAGAAAGGAAAATAAAACAGAAGAGACGAAAGATAAGCAAGATGTTAACACCAACAAACCTACTGATAATGCTGTGAAAGAAAATAAAGAACAGACAGAAGAGAAAAGAGTAGATAGCAAAAACGATGATTCTGTTAAAGTAAGTGAGAATTCTTCAGACTCGAAAGTCGAGACCACGAATGCAATGAAGGAAGAAAATTTACAATAATCAAACTAATTTGATAATTAATTAATTAATAATTAATGTAGAATAGAAATATAGTTCTAAGTGCTATGTGATTGTCTTGTCTCTCTCTAAGCATACCTTTTGACGGCCGGCTGACGAAATACCATAAATGCACACCTGTTACAAACGCGAACATTTGATTTCGGGTCATGTTTGTTTTAAATTTTATATGCAAGCATCTTATATTCAAATTTTAAAATAGGTACAACATTTTTAAAATATTTTTTCCGTTATCTAGTATCCTTAACACAAGATCTTAGTGATGCTAATTATGAGCTAGATAGCGTCGTGTATACCCCGTTACCAAATAGGACTAGAATACAATCTTAAACAAAGGTAATTTAAATAAAACTCCATAAGTTTAATAACACGATTTATTTCTTAATCTCTATACATAGATTTACAACAAGTCTTATGGCACACAAGGAAAAAGGAAATAATTCAAATAATAAGGTTTTATATGTCGACTAACGTATTCTGTTTTACCATGATGTCCAGTCAAGAAATTTTACAAATATAAACTCGATTTGAAGTAGAATTTAACTTTTAACTCAGCACGAAGATACTGACAAGGTCATATTAAATTTGACATTAGCAGCACTAAATGTAAAAAAACATTTCCTCGCATATTTCTAATAGGCACTGGGGTTTTAGACATTCTTGGTAGCCATGGGCTATCAAAGAGTTGATGAAAGCCATAAAACAATAATTTATGTATGAAAAAATCAAATATCAATTCCTTTTTCAGTCGTAGAGCAGTCTTAACTCCACATTTTAACTCATTAATAAAATATAAAAATTTAACACCTTTTAAATTATTTGACAGTCATCTTCTTTGACATTGCCTGACATAAAAAATCCAAACGTAATCCGCCCAAGTTAAAATGACACTCGCTTCAGTTTCGCCTTCGTAAACTAGCTAGCTTTCTTTCCGTTAGTAACAGACAAAATATATTTAAACATAATTTTTTGTTGCGGGTGATTTGATAAGTGACACTTCTAAATGTTTTACGCAAATTCAAAATAATTTAATTATTTGAGCTATTAAAAATGTTTTATCATTTATTAACAATAGTACATGTGTAACGATAGTGTTCGTTAAGATATATATTAATATAAGATGCCTAAAACAAAATGAGACATACTTTACATACAAAGACACATTTAAACGCTTTCTTATAAAAAAATAGAATCTGAAATGGGTAGATACTAACTACTTCTCTATTGGGCAGTATTATAACTAATGCACATATAAAACTTTAACTTAAAACTTAACAACTTAAGGATCATATCAGCTTAACAACTGGAATTACACGACATTGCTTTGCAAGGAATACAATCACCAAAAAGTATCATTACAATAACGATAAAAACGGTTTTAATACAAAATTAAAGTATATATTTAAGTAAAGAAAAATATAAAAATAATTATATTTTACAACTTGTAAGTAAATATAATGATTTATAAAAACAATTTTTATATAAATTAAAAATAATAGATAAAAATCTCCATTTGATTTTCCATTTCATACAATATAAGATTATTTATGCGTTTCATTTTGTCTGATCTTACTGGATTAAACTTCTTCAGTAGTAATTTTCAATATTTTAGAATTATTTCGTAAACTCCACTTTTTCTTTGTGATAAAAACAATTCTCCTAAAAACAATAAAATTGTACAAAAAGATACAGTTTTTGATAGAAACAATTTGATTTTTTAAAATAGGAAGACTAGAGAAAGTATATTGTCTTCTTTACCCGACTTTTTCTAGTAGATTTTTTTATGTAAAAAACATTTAAATTCAACAAAATATGTTGATCAGCATAGAAGACATAACAACTTTATAACCATCTATTAAAAACATGTAAGCGTCTCCCTTTCCTTTTAAAACAGCAAGAAAAGGATACACATTTAATAATAAAGGGAAAATTTTGTATGAATAAAGAGAAAAAATCTATAAAGACATCAACAATCGAACATATATAAGAATAGATATTTTTGTTTACCGTAAAATAACGTTTCATTAATCAATGAAACATAAAAGTAAAAATGTAAACGTAAATTAAGTCGTAAACCTACGACTTTATCTCTTCCTTGCTGGATCAATCAGAGGGAGATGTACAGTACTTGATTTAATTATATTTAAACACTAAGGGCCAGGTTTTCCCCCTGATAAAGTTCTAGATAGTCATTATATAAATAGCAATATCTTACAGATAAAATTGCCAATTTTTATACCATAAATATGGCTATAGGTATGGCAACTACAAGTTAGAAAATTTGCTTTTCAATGTTTTTTTTAAATATATACTAAAGGCTGAGAGTTTCTTGCGCCACTTCTCTGCAGCTACTAATTCGTCGCGGTGGTAGTGTTAATTCGGAATATGCATAATAATGTTAGTTTAAATTTTAGACTAATTAATTTTATACTTAATTAAATTCTAAAACTGGGACAATCTGCAAATACCCGGCTAATAACCACTTGAAGTTATCACTATTACAAGTGCCATATCTTTAATTACATTTATTTATTTTCTCAGACATATTCCATGTTTATCTGAATAAAGATATTTAGACTTTGACTTTGAAAAGTATATTTCTTTTAGATGATCTCACCACGAACCAAGTAGATAAGCAATTTAAAAAAAATGCAAATAACCATTATACAATTCGTACAAAATATTTGAACTATCAATTGATTAAAGTTTTCCATAACATATTTATGCACACCATGTATGTAAACGCATCAATTACAAAGGTATCGTAGTTCATTTGGTAGCCACTTACTAGCGTGTGACGTCACATGCAACAGCATTTTCAATAGAGAGTTTTTGATCTAGAGAACCATTGTGGAGCTCGTTTCCTTTTCGATTACGAAAAGAAAAACACTTTCACCTTGGTTGTACTCATAATTTCAACCTTGACCTGCCAATCCGTAACGGCCCACGTCATGATATTATAGCCTTAACTCTTCATATTATTAGATATAGTCTATATAGTCTATTGATGATGATAATTATGTATCATCTAAGTTCGGAATATATCTAGCATTTTATCAGCGGTGAAAACCTGGTCTTTAAGGGGCAGTGTAAAATTCATTACCGAAAAAATTTCAATATATATTTTAATTTCTTTAACTAATAACTATCTATTGATCCGTGATCCGTAGCTCAGCTAATTCCTTCTCCTCATCGACCTCATCTTCCTCATCATCAGAGCCGTGTACTGAAGCTGCTGGTGTGGTCAATCCTGGTAAAATAAAATTAATGACTTAGTACTGTTAAAAGCACCGAAAAAAAAGCACGTCTACGCTTAACTTCAAAATGGCTGACTATCTATAATATATATTTTTAAACTCATGTTAAGTGTGACAGTATTTTTTTAACAACAGTGAACACTATATTAGTTTTTAATTAAATATTAAGAACTATATATACTAAGGAGCATTCCGTTTCCAGCTTACAGTGCTAAAGAAGTTGACTGCGATTCGGACCGTTCTGTAAGCACTCCTCATAAGCCAACCATATGAAAACGTCATAAGCGTCACTGTATTGAAATATTAAAAATGTTTAATATAAGACATTAGATCCACACGGTTTTTCATATGACGAAAAACACTCGCATGGTAAGCAAAAAATACCCGTAAAATAATATTTCTACTTCTATTTGATATCCCCACCATATTAAATTAATTATTGTACCATCATCATTATCAATAGCTCATATCCGTCCCAACCGAGGGGCTCGAGCCCACCTTAAATTACGACGATTATGACTAATAGAATGGAGTGGAAGCATACTAAGAACGATAACGTTACTGACGATTGAATCGGTCCGAATTTTAGCACGCTTATAGCGATGTCAGTGTTTGTTCGTAATACGGAAAGCGCTCTTAACTCTGTCTATTTTCTAATAATTCGTTATTATTTATGATCTATGATTTGTCATTGTAAATATAAATCTAAACCAATAACTAATCGTCAAAGTTCACTGAAACACATGTGCAAAGAAACCAAAACAGTACAAGTACTACACCGCAACCGGTTACGCAGAAACCAAACAAAAACCGAGTGCGAAAAACCAAAAACGCAAAACCGAACCGTTTACTCCGACCCTGTTTTTACGGCGCAATCGTTTAGCTTCGCTATCAGCTGATCTATTTGCTCTGCGACTGCTTTGTTCAAAGGCTCTAGAAAATTCTCGTTGGGCGTTATGTAGTTCTCGTGTTCCGCTTCAGAGAATGGCTTTTCAAACGTCACTTCAATACCTGTATCATCGTCTTCAGTTATTTCTAAAAGTTCCAGCGACTTCTGTACGTTCAACAGGTTTTCCTTCTCAAAGTCTACCGTGTTCTCTATGGTTTGCACTTTCTCATCTTTCGTTTCTCTCGTCACAGTAATGATAGAAGAGACGAGGCGTATTGGCGGGTCTTGGCGACGCACTGGTTGGTTTAGAGTACTACTAATTAATATTACGCGTTAAACGAGACAAAAAATAAGTTTATATCTATATATTGTATTGACAACATTTTACTTGTCTTATATATAATTGATGTGAAAGAAGCTTATATCAAAATAATTCTGCTTAAAAATTAGCTTGGATTAAAAGGCCCTAAGTACAAATCTTTGCTTTGCGTTAAATATTTCATATATTTTAGAAATAAGTCATACCTTTGTACAATTTATTGTTATTTTATTGTGTCGCGTTTAATTATCTTTGTGTGTACATAAACTTTTAAATAAATGAATATAATTATTCAGACAAGCCAATGTCGATGCAAAAAAATTGCCATCTTATCAAGAACAATTAATTACAACGGTAAATCGCTTAAAATATCCGCCATCTAATACAAAAGCAATGCGCAATCAAGAATTTCTTGAAATTTTAATAAAAGTATATAACATAACTATTATAATTTTAGACACAACAGAACAAATTGTTGCATGAGACAAAAAGTATTAGTTTTTAAGAAGCACTGAAACCCCCACCATAAAGAAGAGAAGATGTTTTAGATTCTCATAACATTATTCTCAAAAATTATATGAAAAGACGGGTTTATTTATTTATTTAATCAAACACAAAACAGATTTGCATATAACTTAACATAATATTTAAAATGATTGATATACCAAACTATAACCCTGAAGCATGCATCTCCAGAAAAATGTAACGTTACATTCTTCTTTTCAAGACATTGTTAAAAATGGAAATCCAATACACAAGGATTTCCATTCATATCAACTCTAAATAGGCCTGGAAAGAGATTCTCGCATCAAGAATGCTAACAGTGACCTTTAGTATTTTATCAAATTAACAAAACCGATTCAAAATGGCCGTTTTATTTCTGAATCGATCACTCACTACGCTTTTTAAATGAGCACTTACCTGTACGATTTAAAAGAAATTAGTAATTTAGTTTTTTTTCTTCTATTTATTTTAAGAACTTTTATCTATAAAGATATGTCAGTCCTATAGATACATACACAAAAAGTTATTTAGTTTATTTAAATAAGGATGTCTTCACTTTGATTATAAACTGTCAAATATTGTGAACGCCTATAGTTTACAATCTAACTCGCGAAACTATAAACTGTCGAAACATTTATATTAGTTTTTTACATCAGGCTAATGCATTATTTAACCATGATTATTAAACTCGCAAGGGGTCCGTCTGTTGCATATTTAATACCAGTTCACAATTTGGCGATTTTAATAGTTCTCCCATAAAATATAGCACAGTTACGCGTTAAATTGCGAATAGTGCGTTGCCGGTCACGATTATTAAACAGTTTATAACTACAGTGCGATAAATATTATACATTTTTGTGTTTGAGCTATTTGTAAAAAAAAACCTTTTCTATTAATATTCACATCTCATAGTTTAAATGCTTTCAATATTATATTTGTAGCCGACGTAAGTAGGCGAGGTGGCCAGGAATGGTAAAAAATAACAACTTGTGACGAGATAAGTTTTACGGCTATGACGTCATTGTCATTATTCGGAGGTGTCTTTAATTTGTTTTGTAGCCGGCGAGCTTACACAAACCGCATACCCTACAGCGTTTGTTTTATTTACGCTATATAAATACATAATTACATATATGAATTTAACAAGCATTATATTCTAATTTAAATTTATTTATTTATTTTATCCCCGTATCGGGTCGCTTACAATATTTCTCAAACCGACTTCCGATAACAATCTATCGACGGACGGTTTAACTAACAAGGCGAGGTTAAATTTCAAAAAATATATCATAGTTATCCAAATCATCCTTGCATTGATTATTGAAAACTAGAATTAGATCAGTTTAACATATGTATGTTATACCAAGTAAATGGACTACAAAAATAACACTAGCGAAACTTACTTGAATGCGTCGGACTTGGAGGTTCAGATATAGGCCGGGGGTAGTTGAATCTTTTGCCTAATTCTCTGTCCATGTGGTCAACATACTCTGGGTAAACTATCTTCAAAGCTTGCGCGCGCGCTTGACGGTAATACTGAAAATCAAATGAAACAATGAAATCAATTAATTTACCAATAATTAGTTAAGTCAATTATTTAAGCTAACAACTTAGGTCTTCTGGCTGAAACCATCTTATTCAGATCTGGGTTCAATTCACAGAGGGGGTATTCATTTCCTGCTCAGTTTGGTTGATGGTACAGCTTTTTCTAAGTCCACCTGGCTAGCTAACACCATCTCACATAAATCTACCACCAACAATAATGTTAACAGCATTGTTCTGTTCCAGCATTTGGAGGTAAGATAGCCAGTTCCTCTGTGGTTGCAGAATCAAGGCCGAGAGCTACCCCGTTAAGAATTAATAAGAAACAAAGGTCAACATACTTCGATTGAGGAAATAACATACTTTTTTTCATATAATAACTTACTTTCGAGTTACATAACCCGAAAATTTTCTACAGTAAGGTTATATTTATATTGTGATTATTCTTTATTAGTACTTTTCTATCAAAACAATCATGTACAAATTATATACGAAGTTAATTAATAATTTTATTTCATATAATATATAAATTACAATTTACAGATGTACCTTGTAACCAGCAAGATCATATCAGACCAAGTGGCTAATCCAAAAATGTCTGAATTGTAGGTACTTCACAAAGTAAACAAGTAGCTGTCTTTACTATATGACGGAAATGGCAAACTTTAATAGCGCGATGTAAAGCCGTGCAACGCCAACTATTGACGAGTAGCGTAACTACATGAACTTGATTACACGCATTCTAATTTCGTGCTATTATTATTATTTAAAATAATTATTATTCAAACTGTCTTAATGCATTTAAAAGATAATAATTATATTTTTAGGCAGAATCTTAACAAATTTTCACACTGACACACTAAGCATCATTATTAGCATGTGTTATGGATAACAGACAATAAAATACAAACATCTATTACTCGTGACTAAAAATTCGTACTAATCCTACAAATATCTGCCGCTAACAGCGGAGCCCTGAACTATTACAGAACTTGGGCTAAGAAAACGCAACTCAACAAAACCGCATTTAGAAATAATTGTCTTTTTCCGTTATCTAGCTAGTATCTATACCAAAAGCTCTTAATTATGCCTAATTGAGACTTTAAGAATGCATCATTATGTATATTAAACTGAATAAATTATACCCACCTGACGCACACGGAATCCCTCCTAAAATCGCATCTCATTAACGTAGATTTACAACATTAGTAATTTATTTATTTAGAACTGTTTTGTACATATATAGCAATATTATACTAAAAGATGAAAAAGGTTTTTTAATGGTTTTCTGTAATACTTACAATTCCAAGATTCCTCCAGTCCATTAGATCTGATAATCTTTCTGTTCGATTCCTTTGGATGATACGCTGTCGTCTGCTCAATCTGAAATACAAATATTCTTGTAATTAGTTTGTCAAATAAGAATACAATCCGCCTGATAGCGCTTACCATAGCAACATAGATGCAAAACGAAATTATAAATGCAAACAAAAGTATAAATGCAACCAATATCATACTGATATAATGAGCAAATCCAACTCTTAACATACTTCTCCAAAGAACTATAAATTGGCTTTAAATATAATATAGTGGCGGCAAATAGATATTTGAAAAGATCATCTGGCTCGAAGGACCAATTGTTATTACGATGTAAAAAATAATCCAGTCACAATACTGGATAGCTTTTTCCCCGGCGTTTGTAACACGCCTGATAGTGTCCTCATAGACAATTATGCAGAGTGTAAAGGAATCGCTTTCGTAAACAATCGCAGATGGCAATGCTGGGGGTTCTAAACATGAATCTCGAGTAGACAGCGAATTGTGACGTCGTAGACATGACACTAACTTCACTTCAGTGACAAAAAAGAAAATGAAAGTAAATGAAATTCTTTATTATTAATAATACAAATATAGCAGGAATCTAAGTTATCACTAATAAATATATTGTTAGCCCTTCTTTGCGAAGTGAAATGGTGGGGTGTATTTTTACTTGCATATAGTGTATTACAGTTGAGTACCATTTTATTTTTCGCGCTACAAAGTTTTACAACCTGTATATAGTACACAGGTAATACAATAACATTGACTTACTTGGTAAAATCAAACATATACTGCGCTAGTTGCTGTACCGAGCCCTCTAGTGATATATATCTGCGGTCGACTACATATATACCATACGACATCGGGTCCGCTATATGCTCTTGCATGAAACAACCGAACCCTGGGGAGAGAAATCAACCAGACTTTATAGTATGGCATTACTGGTATAGATTTTTTGTGACTAGAATAAACCTTATTTCATGTTTAATATTTTTATACAGAATGTTCGGTACATACTATATATTTATTATTATTTTTATTAGTAAACTTAATTTTAAATGTCATACATTTTATTTTATACACAAATTTGTTTGTATGGATAAATTAGATACTTTTTATGTGTCTGTTTATACATTATAATTTATTTTTAATATTTTTTTAAATATGAAATATCCATTGCACAAGTTTTAATGCAAATACTGCAGAATTATTAAAGTAGGTCACACTTGGCTCTTTAGACTTATGTCCCCTTTGCCTTTCATTTTAAAGGAGGAATTTAAATATGACTTAACAAAAAGCTTACCTGACAAATTAGTAGTAACACTAGGTATTCCCATCACTGTACATTCAGCGGGGGTGTACCCCCACGGTTCATAGTACGAAGGGAACACCCCGAGATGGCAGCCCCGAACGAATTCTTCGTAGTCTAAACCGAAGAGCGGGTTAGTGGAGGTCAGGAACTCAGGGTGGAAGATTACCTGGTAAAACCATAGAGAATCAGATCGGGCTAGAATTATAAGGATGAGTGTACAAATATTATTACAATATATGACTAAGCGAACTTACCAAGTGAAGTTCGATCGATATTATATGAATACTTTCATTCTAAGATATAAAAAAACACACAGACCTTCCAGGCAAAGTCGCTTAATAATGAGTAACTTAACGTATTTCCGTCACAGTAAGTTCATTTCATAATTCATTTGCGGAAATCTGAAAATTTCGACTTTGACAGCTGTCAACCTCTCTTTTTGCTTAGCGTTTTTATAGGCTATTTGCAAAACTTTTCAGAAAATTACGAGTGGGATGTCTATATTTTCGCATGAGGCAACTCACACAATATAAATCGAACTTCACCTGGTAAGTACAATATTACAAATTTACAAAAATGAAACAGCGCTATGTTTAGTAACAGTTTATAAACTTATTTAAAGTCAATAAAAGATTCTGATTTCATCCATTTATCACATTTATAATGTTGCGAATGGACAAAACTTAAAAATTTATTACTGTAGACTAACAATTAATAAACAACAAAACAAATTAACAAACAAAACAATTAGTTAATAAAAATTTAAATAAAAGAATCGAAAAAAATGTAATATCTATCACATGTATGTGATTGAAAATGTTAAGTCACAATCTTTTAACTTGCTTTTACATTCATAGTTTTATTATTGACTGTGGATTTTAACATTTTTCAAAAAATTCACGATTACGTGTAAAGGGAGGGACAAATCTTACTTTAATATACTTAATCTTTAGTTTCTTGCCTGTTCAAGACCAACACCCCCACAAGACCCCCGGTAGATTTACGAACAGATTGCTTAGATTGACGATAAATAAGTGTATATATCTGTACTAAAGTTGAATAAAATATTTTGACTTTGACTTTTGACTTTGACTTTGACGTTTAGGTATTATATACTACATACACTTGATACCTTCATGTCAGGTTACGCAAGCATTATTTACTCACTTTTACTTTATCGTGTATCGTATTAAACAACTGGCATCTCCTGACTCCGTTCAGCACTGGGTCACTCCAGTCATCGACCTGTTAGAATAAAGGCTATAAATAAATAAACAGATAATCAAACTGTAATTAACGTACACTTTTGTGTACCTTTTATAGATTTTTTCAAAGAAATATTTAATAGAATATTATAGTATAGTAATAATGTTATTATCCGAACCGAACTGACGCTCTTACACAAACATTTAGAAGAAACAAGTCACAACAAAACTGTAACTATCCGTAGAAATTAATGATTGAACAAATGATGCTAAAATTAAAATAACTAATAGTAAAAAAATATATTTTTCTTGGTGTCTCTTTTATATAAGATACTATGTTGTTTAAAAGATATTAATCCTTACGAATGACTCTTTCGATTGTTATCATAAAATACAGAAAGCTTTTTTACATTTCACCGGTTCAATTTCCGGTACATGCAGGTGATTTTTCAAAAATATTTAAATGTCCAATTAAAAAATGTATATATACAATAAAAAACGAAGCACCGATGCAATTGATTGTTTTTTGTCTTTTAATATTTCAAAGTCGGTATTAAAACTTATTTTTTTACGTCTGACAGTTACTTACCACGTTGTGCGTAGTAACCGGCGGAAGGCCATCCCGTTGTAACGCGTAGATACAACGTTTGAGACGAACTGTGTCGTCCTTGTGAAGGAGATCAGAAGCGTCCGGCAAATGGCCCCTGGGGAAACGCGTATAGAAGTAATAGCAAAATTTTAGATCGTAATTAACGCAAGAGCACCTCAAATATATCATTAACAAAGCGTGGCATCAGCTCTGATGCTGATGGTGAGATATTTAGGATTAAATATTTTAATATTAAGTAATTCCTGTTTTCCTTATCGTGTCTAACCTAATTTTAAATTTATATACACACTTGTCCACTTACCTACAATCTGGTAAGGTTTGAGATTGATATTTTAAATTGCCAACATATATACATAATGATAATCTTTTAACGAAATAATATTTCATTGCTGTAACCGCTAGCAAAATAGACAATGATGGATACTTCGAAGTGGGCCGAAGCGAAGGAGAGACACTCACATGTAACTCCATAAATACCTAGTTGTGGCCAAGGCTTGTAAGGCACATTTCTAAAATAAAGCGCGGTAATTAAAATACGACAACTTCAAAATCAAAGCCAAAGTGTTCTTTTTGTTTCTTTTATAAAAAGCTTTCTATTTGCAAGCAAATTAGAAATTTAAATAAAACTTTTCATTAATAAACTTATTTGGTTGCCAAGTTTCGGAAGAAAGATCGTTCCATTTTTAAATTACGCGGCAGATATTAGTATATATAATTATTTGGCCGCTAAAACATGACAGATGTGGATTTTCATAAAACCTTTGCCGGCCGCTGCTCGCATTTATTTAACTAATACCGCAATTTCGATTTATCTCGAAGAAATGTCCCCAAGCGGACAACTAGCTTGGCGGATCCTCCTCCTCCCTTTAATGGTGGAACCAGCAACATACCATCATTTTCATTCTTTGCGTTATTCTTATTTATATGACTTGTTAACATAGTCATATAAATGGTGTTGTCAAAAAATCAAAATTGAAAAATTATATTTGCTATACATATTTTAGTTTGCAATTTTTAATAACACTGCAATATTAAATTTCTACGTTAAAATATGTAGGTTTCGGGTTGATATTGTAAGTACCAAACACCCTGTATAACTCCTTACCTCAGACATATATCATACATTCGTTTCCCAATTTTTTGCTGTATGTCGTTGATGGTGTCTCTCAAAGACTTGGTGACAGCATGTCCTCTTAAACTTTCTACGTTGAAATTGTTGGTTTTCGCCGGGAAGATCAGAAACGCTACGACAGTCATCTCAGAGCCGGAGGACTGGACAAAACATTATAATATAGCAACTAAATATAATTGGCTTAAAACTAACTCACTATTATCTAGCTCAAATTAACCATTATTAAGAGCTTGTGTTACGGATATTAGATAACTGAGAAGTATAAATACACCTAAGTCTGTTTTTACACGGTCTTTTTGTACACGGTTTTGATATAACACGGTTTGAAAATTGAATATGTAACTGATGACGACAGCAATTAAATTTATGTTGTTGTATTTATGATTAACACTTATTCTATTTTATTTTATTTTTTACCTTAAAAATTGAATAACCTATTCTTTTCGTTCACAACATAGTTTTTTAGTTCCTGAACTTGCCATACATTTAATTTATATTACTTTTAAGATTAGAGTGCATATCTTTTTTATCATTAATTACTATGCTTGTGAAAATAAGCATTATATATTTGATTTAATAAAATAAACATGAATTCTTGTTCTTAAAAATTCTTGTTTTTCTCTAATTTTAATAGGTTTTAGAGATTAGGAACAAATCACCCATTTTTGTATAAGATCAATGTCTTTTTTTACACGGCTTCTTCTGGAACCAATCTACCGTGTAAAAACAGACTTAGGTGTAATAATATGTGTAGAAGTACACTACAAAATATCCATGACTCATAGACAAATTTTCGCTGTCATTATAGTAATATCTGTCCTTCTGGGATTCCATCCCGAGGTCTCTTGCTAAGTAGATAGGTGTACTGACACGACAGACGATCGTCAACTCAATCAGTCATATTTTATTATAAATGTGAAAAAAATTATACTTGTAAGTAGCATCATTTTTATTTCTACATGTTACCTTCGTTCTTTCTTTACATCAAGTTAAATAAAATAAAATATACGAAATCAAACAAAATATTTATGATGTTTTACAAAAATCAATAAAAATACAAAGCTGTAAATACCTTCAAGTAATGGTTGAGTCGTGCCAGCGCCTCTATGAATATATCAGCTCCCTTGTTCCCATATTCGTATCGTCCGGCGATGAAAAAGTATAAAGTTTTATCTAAATCGAAGTTGAAGTGGCTGGGACAAAAAATATTTAAATATTACATTGCTATTTCAACGGGAATAGGTCAGTGTAATAACAGAGCATGGGTGGTATTAACATCTCGTGTCTCCATAATGTCAAGTGATTCCTTGATATTGCTGGTGGTTATATCAAGGCATTACATTAGTCAAAAAAAACTTGGACAGACACCGAACACAAATCTCATCTTCTCTTATAGATAAAAATGAATAGCAGTTTCTGATCTCGTTAAACCTCAAAAACGGTCTGACCGATTTACATAGATTGTATTGTTTTATTTGCTTTAATTCAGGGGTGATTTAAAAACAATAACAATAAGGAATTCCTTCAAGAGAAGCCAAAAGAGAATAATAATATTTCTCACACCTATTATCTAACCCAAAGTAAGCATTATTAAGAGCTTGTGTTATTTATACTAGATAACGGAGAAATATAGACTAATATATATATATATATATATATAAATATAAGAAATATATCCAATAAGAAAACAAACAACCTTGGCTCGTGTACCAATATTTGTAATCATCAACAAAAATTTTACGCTACCGGGATTCGAACCAGGGACCTCTGGCTAAGTAACAGTGGTACTGACTATTGAATGAACTTAAAACTAGAGCAGACTAAAAAAATACATTTTCTAAAAAATTTGGATTAATTATGTTGTAACATTTTGCAAAATACACTCAATGACCCTGTTGTTAATTTTATTTCGTAAGTTTCATGTCTTTCACGGCCCATGAGGGTATTTGAAAATATATTTTTTTATAAATTAATAGTATGTAAATAATAAAGAAATTTTGCTGAAGCAATCGTATATATGTAATCAATATTTTCTGAGATATACCAATTTGTTTGCGGACAGCTTTATAGTCGCCCAAAGCGCCCCATAGACAATACCTCTTGCATGTGACGTCACACTTATAGTCTGTTCATTATAGGTTGGTGATTTAGTTATATTGTCGATGAAACTTTTTTTATAATATACAATTACCGACTATCCTTGAGCTAGTAAATCTACCATATGAAAGTGTAATTTTATAATTTTTTGATACATTTTCATAATTGGTATGAAAACATATACTTATAAATATTATATTGAACTATTTTTTTTATTCATACACAAGGCAGATTACAATGATTACAAATATAAATGCGCAAATTACATTTTATATCAAATATAATTAATTATTTTTCTACTTTCAAGGCATCCTATAAGTCGCCTTATAAAGGTCCATCATTTTTCCCGCAATTTTCTTCAGGATAACGTTGTTACTGCCTCGCATCCGTTACAAAGGAAGCCTGTATCTGAATTGCACCAAGCCCGTCTACAGGCAAAAGGGTAGACTGAAGTGCGACCCTGAATGCGTTATTATAATGAACTCCCAAAGCCCTTAGCGTTTTTTGTGTATAACTCACCCAGAGCTCATCAGAGTACAACTGGCAGTAGGGCTTAAAAAGAGTAAGTTTAATCTCTCGGCTACGTTGAGCGAATCTCCGTGCAAGCATATTACTACGGGTAGCTCTTACCCATAAAAGTGTCCCCTGGTAAATTCATTAATTTTCTCCTTGGCCAACGCGTGTAAGTTCTGGAACTCGTGGAGAGCGGAGAACTTCTTGACGTTCAACCCGTTTGGTGTTATTATGTCTGGCTTGCGTTTTAATAGATGCTCTGCTTCGTAACCTGGTCGATAAAATTAAAATAAACGCATAAGCGGAAATCATAGAGTCATAAATGTTTTGAAATATTGTATTGTCATCGAAAACAAACATGCATGCGAAATTTCAGCTCAATCGGACGATTAGAAGTGGTCGAAAACCAAATCACAAGATTTGACCGCCACATACATACAGACAGACATACAAGAAAGCAAGCTAAGAAAAACGTGGTAAAAGGGGATTTATTTTTGGCATCATTAGATTTACAAACGGTCATCAAAAGGCGTCTCGTAAAATTATAACCCGACTTTTTCTCTTAGGTAGCTCCCAAATCCAGCCGTCTATAAGTATCCGTCATGTTAGAATCAAGGTTAATACAACACCTCAGTGTCCATATAAGTAAATGACGTATGACACAAAGCTATATTCGTTTGTAATTTGGTTAATAAATATAGTATTTAAATTCTGCTTAGCTAGTAACTGATTAATTATCTTAATAATCAAAGTCAAAAGTCAAAAGTCAAAGTCAAAGTCAAAATATCTGTATTTAAATAGACTCATTTACTATGTCCTTTTAAATCGTCATAACAGGGAATAACATATAATTAAAGTTATAGCACTAGTAATAGCGATAACTTTAAATGGTTATTACCGGGTATTTGCAAAATATCCCAGTAAGGGCCAATACCTAAGATAAGATAAGATACTGCTGCTATTATTCTGTTAACAATCTATGTTCAAAAGTAATAAATTGTGCCAACAGATTGCTATTTTCGACCTTTTATAGAGGCTGTTGACGTTTATAAATATACTTGCCTGTAATATCTGAGACCGTTGTAAATATATGTGTCATGTGTGCCGCCGCTCGCTCCATACAGTAGCGGTGGTATATCTGTCTCTTTCCCGCTTCTTCATCCACAGAAAACTAGAAATTGGGTATTGGACAATATATTTGGAGATATAAATACTGTTTTTATGGCCCTGTTTTTGAAATTCACACTAAAACTTAATTTAACTGCATTGGATCTCGTTTTATCAGTATAATTACAAAAAGGGCAAACGACATATCACGTGACATTATAAAAGGTGTATTCTATTATTGAGATTAAAGACCAAAAATGCAGGTTTTAAGGAAGTCCCTCCTTACATGCCTTTTAAAATTGGCTATGATTCCTTTAAAATTGTCTTAATTTAAATTATTTGACAGTTTAAATACTTGCTATCCTTTTCCTATGAAATAATGACAGACCGGGATGTACTGAACTTCAAATTGATTTAGTTTGCCGCCAGAATTATACCCCATGTCTAGTAAAATTAGGCCTTATGTCTATTGTTTTTAAAATGCAGAATCACACAACAACTGAATATGTCTGTCCATGCCAAAAGTAAGGAGAGAACTACTTAATGAATTGGTTCTCATAGATTTTTTTTTAAATATTATTGAAGTAACAAAAATATTAAACAGCCATTTTATTATATACGTACCTTATCTAAATTGTTGTAGAAATCAGTGTTACCGGCGCATAAATATCGCCCTAACAGAGTGGCGTGAGTGGTGAACACCGTAGCGACGTCCACGTGACGAACTCTTAAAAATAATTTTATTTTATTTTCATTGGCTATAATTATTTTGAGTGAGTATTCTTAATTTTCAAAGCTTGGGATAAGAAAACATAAACAAACAGACCCCTAAACATTTTAAGGACCATTTTTTTACGAGGAGTAATCCATTTACGGACCTACCCGCCACTGGCTAAGCGACGGGCGTGTGTGAGGTTCACTCAATACCTCAATAGAGCGGCACTGAGAATACCCACTCCATTACCCTTCACAGGGGTAACCTGGGTTCTGCCGAGCATTTCACCAGGTCAAATATTTGAAGGACCAAGACTATATAAGCTATTTTTAAAGCCAATAATTTATAAGTAAAGGAATTCCCGTTTTTCTAACCTTAGCATAATCAATCCAATACCAGCTTGCCACTCGTGGAAGTGGGCGACGACCCTTGGAGGCGTATCGCTGTATCCCTCTGCGGCTTTGCGGAACTAAAATAATTTTATAACAATACAGGTATAATACAGAGTGAAAAATTTGCAGTCAGACTTAAGGCAGTCATCATACCATCGAACTGAGATGCTTAGTCTATAGGAGCAAAAGCTCTTCCATACAAAACATCAGTACTTACTCAGCCCAATTATATGGGACAGCGGTTTTTTCGCGAATTTGATTGGTCCCATATAGATAGTTTTTCAGTTTTATGGTTTTATTCACCCCTTAACACGCACGCACGCAACAAAATAAAGTAATGTCACATACCTCAGTAACAAACTGCGCGACCATGAAGCCCAAAATGACTGCGTCATTGGCCTCGATATCTAGATGGGGAATCCCCACAGAAGTCATGTCCCACAGCTCTTGCTTAAACCCGTCCAACTGCCATGCGCCTGAGCCGATGTCGAATAAAATCACTTGAGGGTTTCCGTCAACCAACCATGTGCCAGTAACCAGCTGATAACGAAAAACAATATGATCAAACAGGTGGAACACAGTACAAATTTTTGTTTAGGAAAATTAATCAATCGTCTTATTGACATAGACAAAATTGAAAATCACCGGAATAATCACACGCGCAAAACTTCCAGAAAAATAGAATAATTATTTTTTCACTGTATTCACTATTGTCAGGACAAGTTTTAAGTTTTGTTTGAAGACACAGTTTGAATTGAAAAATATCTTGAATATTTAGACAGGCAGGTAGTTTTCAATAAATTATATACGTATGCAAAGTTGAACAAAATATTTTGATTTTATAACCAACTCATATTAGGGGAGTCCCCTCGTAACGGTCGGATAATATGGAGTAAGGATTGTGACGGGTTATTAGTTCAATCTCAGAAAATATCATCACGTTATACCTTGTAACCCTGACTCCTCATAACGTTGACTGCGATAGCCAGCGGTGAGTTTGGAGGAAACTCCGCTTCTTCTACCTCAGTCCTCGCACAGTATTCCTTGTATGGACCTGATGAAAAATCCCATTCAAAATAGTGATGTGATGTTCATTAAAAGGTATCTTAAGGATGCGGGTGAGTAAAGGACACTTAAGTACTGCTAATGGAAATCCTGGTATATCCTGGTAATAGTGACTAAGGAAGCCGTTATAATAATTTGAATGGAGTCCACTTATTTCACCTAGGCGTATAAATTCACGGGCGAGCAAAAAGCACTTAGACAAAGCCAATGATTAATGACTTTCATTGGTTTTCACTTTGCAATATAATTGACATTTTGAATTATAGATACAATGGATAAGTACGTTCAGTTCTAGTTACTACTCTGTTCATTCACCAACCAGCATGATGGTGTTATATTGCAACCTCCTCACATGTTTTTCATATAGGAAAGCCTGTGGCCCAACAGCAAGACGTATACAGGCTGTAGATGATAATGATGATGTATTTTTTGTTTTATTTTCATAAGTATATGTTGCAAACTTACCAAGTAAACAATAGTTGTCTCCCATTTCTTCGGTAGACACATATGCTTTTGACCTGATCACGGTGTAGATACCACCCACTGTAACATATCAAGAGGAACATATATTACTATACTGAACATGTCTAATGGCTCGATCACACCTAATGATGACGTAATCTGAATAGTCGATATTGGAAGCATGAACACCTGTCCTATCCACCTTCACATTGTTTTAACATACGGCGCCTTTTCACGCCTTTTGAATAAACCCAAATGAATTTATATGACGGACAGAGAAATCACAAAAAAACAACAGAAAACTACACGTTTAATTTTTGAAAATTCCATATTTGTGTAACGAAGAAACAAGAAACTTATTTCCTCTTGTGTGCTATTGTAACGATTAGTTTAAAAAAAACAATTACCACATTGGTTGGTGGTGGATGGTCATTATGCTTGTCCATGATTTGGATGGCACGTTAAACCACATAGTGTTTTATAGCACATACTCCTCATGTATCTCTTATGTAGAAAGCCCTTTTTTCCATTTACGGATTTACCCGCCACTGGCGAAGCAGCGGGCGTGTGGAGCTCACCCAGTGCATCGGAGAAGAATTGGGAATAGCCACTCAAACTCCCCGGTAACTCCATTCACTGGGGTGATCTGGGCTCTACCGAAGAAATTCACCCCAGGCATCCCAGCCTTATGGCAGGGCTTCACTCTGGTGGAGATTGCATAAGCAATACCGATTAGAGCTCCGCTCGCCTTCTCACCCGTCTAGCCCGTGTAGGAAAGCCTGTGTCCATCGTTAGTGATGTGGCCTCTTGGCAAAAATTGTCAGCATCCATACCAACAGGCCACTCGGCCAATCGATCGTCAAATAACATTGCTAATTTTTAAACTATAACAGCTCTTGGCCTCTTATCTCACCTGATGGTAATCGATAATAAGGCCAGAGATGTAAGCGAGCTTAACCCGGATTCCTCAACCTTAGAGAAACTCCACGAACTTACAATCCAGGTCAAAGGTAGCTAAGAAAACTCGGGGTAAAGCAATTGTTTTTGTGGAGACAAAGCTACGTAACGTAACGCGACACGTAATCCTTGTCTGTGGGAAGCGAGCGTGAACTGTTGTCTTAGACTGGAGGAACAGGTTCAGAAGGCGCTTGCATAATATGACCAGGTTTGTAGATCTTATACCAACGCCATAAGGTCTAATAAAGTATAATAGAATTTCCAATTTCTCAAAAAGAGTTTATTAATGTATTAAGAGTTTATTAATGTAGTAACGACTCATAGAATAGAATAAAATATTTATCAACCAACTATACATATTCACCTATGTACCTAGGTTTATAATTAAATCAAACAAAACATGGGATAAACCAAATGTTCTTTATATAACTATAAAGTACAATAGCATGTGAATTGCAAAAAATAAAATCTGATTGGATTGTATTATTTGCCAAAAGCATATTGAATTTCTAGTATATACTCTACTAAGTGTCATTTCTTGTCTTCTTTTAAGGAATCACATATCTTTTCCAATAATGAACATTACATTTTATCCATTATAGAATTACCGTTTTATTTATTTAGTATTTATTTAGTTATAAAATTATCTATCAAGTGTCATTTAACAAGCTCAATTTCCTGTTTATGTGTAAACGTTGAAATTTTAATTTTAATGTCGCATGGTAAACGCAATACAGGATTCAATTGAAACGCATTGACTAGCCTTGAAACTGCCAAGCCCCAGTGAATTCACTCACGAACAGGTGAAGATGCCTTAGCCAATTGAGAATAGAAGATTTTAATATAAAGCACAACTCACCCTTATTGGCCACTTCCCAGGCCGTCTCAAAGGTCCACCGGTTCTCATCACTGGCTGCCTGCCCCCTGTCCATGTAGGACAGAAGATCATGAGTGGAGTCTGAGCGGTAGAACCGTCTTGAGCTCCTGTCGCGAGACATTGTGTCCTGAAGTAACAAAGAAGAGAAACACTAAGACATTTTGTATCCCATTCGATTATGTGAAGACGAGCGGAATAAATATGTACATTATTGCATATAACATTAAGACATTCTTTGCAATACCAATGAATTTTGTAGCTGAAAGTCAAAACAAAAATTTCACTATATAATAATGACTCGACACCGCTTGTATGACCATATGATCATATAGCTAGTACAGCATGCCTGTCGCTAAGGTTCATATTTACGCCTCTGCTGAAGAAGGCCATGTTGTATGAATATACGCAAAATTAGGAATAAGGGAATAGTAACCAAAGGAAATACGCTTTATTTTCGCTTGCCCAAATTCGTTCTCATTTGGCGTTCATAACCAAGCATTTACGTTACTTGCTATGAAAGTTGTCTTAAAGATTATCCAATATGCTGAAGTCGTTCGAAATACGAGTATATATATTACAGTTTATTTTTATTTATATCAAAGATTGGTGGAAAGAAATGTTATATTTTTTTTATTACGATTTCAGAGGAACGCTTCCGTACTATATGAGCAGTAATGATGTCCATTTTTACTACGGACATTTTTTGGATCATAGCCAAAAAATACAAACCATCCATCCACATATCCGATAGGAATTAGATTTTTATTATACCAATGGCTGTTACAAAAACAATACTACTTTCACAATGGTTGGTCCCGGATGGGTCAAATAAAATCTCGATCTCCTCGTCGTGCACGTGAAGCTGTTGGTGTCAGTTGTTAGCACCATGCCGCATAGAACCATCGTAATGTTGTTATTTGTGTATTTCCTACCCAGCAGTGGGATGTGTTAAAGGAGGTCTTATTACGAACACAAAAATTAGAATAGAATAGAATATATCTTTATTGTACATCAGCCAATTCAAGAAGAGAAATACTCAAAAAAAAGCTTTTTACTAATATTGTACAAAGGGCGACCTTATCGCTAAAAGTGATCTCTTCCAGGTAACCTTAGGATGGACAGGATTCAAGATAAAGTACTTGAGGGAAGTTGGCGGTTGGTTGTTTCATGTAAATTTTAAAATTTTACACTACCAACTAGAAGTGTCAGTCTATATTCCAATCCACAGGCTACTCGATTAGGAGATCCTACCTTGAAATCTACCTTTCTCCTGTATAACCTAAAATTTTGTTGTGCCCGACAGGGTCCATAGTGTCATTTATAGTCTTAAGATTCATATTATGTAACTATGGAACGCAAAATAAAGAATTGAATCGAATTGATCTCAGTTCGAGTGCCAACCGGAGCAGATTTTTTTATAGGAAGATCAAGTAAAGGACTCCATTCCACCGGATGGTAAACAAAAATGCAGCCCAAATAAAAGCGGCTAGCGCGAGTGGAACTCTTGATCTGCGAGATCTTCACATCTCTTTTGACGGACCCAGAATTGTAAGGAGGGAAAACGTGTTAACGGCGAATGTTCGTCCTCGTATCATTGTGATTTATTTAATATGTTATCATTATCTAGAAGTTAGCCATGATACATGCTCTTAATGATACTTACATTCAGCTAGACAATAGCCATGAGTGTTAAAATATTAATATTACCTATTGATATTCCCGTCCAGAATTCATCAGTCGTATATCCACAAGTTTTCATATATCAGCACAGACTTACTAATCTTGAACTGTTGCGTAATCATAAGCAAGATAACGTGAACGTTATGAATGCGTTATCTAATAAACATGATAGTGATATTACTCTAAATACTGCACGTGGACTGAGTGCTGTAGCCGTGACAATGACTCGCTGCATGAATATACCTTGCTCTTCGCTATATCTTCTTAAAGATAGATAGCCAACTCATTATTCCACAAGGACACAAGAAAGTGGAACATATTAGTATTTTTTCAAAACATATAGTTACAAAGCGGACACAGTATATAAATTCTTTATTGTACACAAATTACAAACATTGTATTTCTAATTTTAATTATCCACAGACTAAAAAAGGAGGAAGTTCCCAATTCGACTGTATGTCTGTTACCTCATAACTAATTACTGAGTGTGCCGATTTTTATTATTCTTTTTTTATTCGATAGCTGGTGCCTGTCATATAGTCCCATTTAAATTTGAGCGAGATCAGACAAGTAGTTTTTGAGTTATCCTTAATAATGTGTATTTAATTGAATTAAATTTCAGCTACATTTTTCCTTTTTTTATGTAAAAACTCAGCAAATGATTCTACACCACCTGATGATAAGCAGCGAGGAGTCCATCTGTGAAGTTAGCTAGTACAGCATGCAACATACTGCCCTAACCAGCCCCACCTTGCGTGCCCTAGCCTAGCTGTGCGACAGAGAAAGGAGTCACGAAATCTCAAAGTAGACGTGGCAATGATAAAGTAGAATTGGCGTTGATGATGTTCTCATTTTAAAACCAAAGACAAACAGACCGGCAACTCTAACTTTTAATTTTGACTACAATTTAAATCACCACACAAAATTGTAAAAATAGCTTGAAACAAACTAAATACCGACTTCGAAACAATAAAAAGGCATAATAATTCAATTCAATTACTTGTTGGATTAAAAAGTATTTATTTAATAATGTATAGTGTACACATAAACATTAACATAAGAAATGAAACATGAAAAAGTACACAAAAGGTGTGGCTTATTGGCGTTGGTGCTAAGTTGTTTCCAGAGACAATAGAAAATGAGGTTTCGACTCAAAATATACTTTTTTATTACATTTGCTCAAAAAGTAGACTTTTCCATGTAAATAAAACCCTGTAATTACGTAGACAGAACAATAGAATATATAAAATATAAAAAATTCAAAAATTGTGACATTAAATTCTATAAAACCAGCCAGTCCGCAAAACCATGTATGTTTAGAGTATTTTCCGCACTAGTACTTTTTCTTTTCCTCCCGCGTATAATAGTCGAATGCATAAAGGAGGATTGTAATTACAAAAGTTATCTGTATCTATAATTATACTGTATTTATTATCTATATCTATTATTATATTTTTCTCTAAAATAAATATTTAACAGCGTAAATACTACATTGGCTCTCCAAGATGTGTTATATAACTGTCAACAATTGTTCAAACTGTAATATCAAATCAAAAAGCCTCGTTCGATGCACGTCCGGAATTCTCATTTCTTCACGAATCCCTATTGTTGAACCACGCCTTCAGCTTGGCTCAAAAAAGCGGGACACTGCACCGATCTGGTATTGAAGAGCATAGGAAAGAATGGTTGGATGCAATTTATTAATAGTGAATAGGTGCTTGGGAAAGTGGGCGAAAGAGGATTGATTACGGTTTTTGGTGTATCACCCGATTCGACTTGACTGCTCCATTATAACGATAATAGAGGAAAAGAAATAAAAACAGAAAGAGGACCATCTAGGAAACTTTTTAAGCTGTCTACCTAAAGAGAAAGAATTTTCTAATTCGATGCAGTCTTTAAGAAGTTATGTGCATACATACAATTCGGCAAATCATCATTTAATTTTCGAAGCTGCTTCAACAAACTCATTTACACGAAAAATTGTAACAAGTACGCTACGATACGGGAAGAAGTAAGGTGTTTAAAGGTCTACCACAAGAATATCAGACATTGGTAAACAATAGGAACGATAGATAGGCTCAAATTAAGCATTAAGAGCGTGTGTTATGGATACTTGATAGCGAAGAAATATACAAAGTAATATGTAGATATACAAGCCCAAAAATATGTATACTAAATAAACAAACAAACATCTATGATTCGTATAAAATCACTACCGAGACCTGAACACGGGAACCCTAACTAAGTAGACAGAAGTACTGACCAGACGGCTGTCAATTGCAAAATACGTAAATATTAAATATTCCGATAATGTTTGCAAGGGAAATTACTTTAAGTATATTTTATGCAAATAGCCAATTGTTCTGAATAAAGAATAGATTTACGTCTGTTTGATGTTCTAGAGTATTGAATTATAATTTACATAAGTACCCAGTTCAGCCGCTTCAAAGAGTTTTTGCTCATCAATGTGAAGTATGGTGTGGCAATGAACTAACATTTTTTCTGTTTTGTAAACCAGAGTAGCTGATGGTAACATCTACCCTTGGATATACTAAAAGAAATTCCCAGCAGTATATTTATGTATGTAGTGATAAAATGTATAACGGAGAAAGTGCAGTCTTGAGTTATTTATTCAACTTTATTGAATGCCAAAACTTTTTTGTTAAGTTTTCGTCATTGAGAATTTTTGTTACAGTTTTTTGTGAGTCTAAAAATATCTACTGCAACTAATTTTAGTTGGAAAGAAGTAATTTAGTAATACTTTAAGTGAAGACATGTAATGGTTTTACAAATTTTAATTAATTTCACATATAATTCAGGGTAAAGCGAGTCTTTCCTGTCTACAATGTTCCAAAGTGTTCCAGTATTGTTCATGTATTTAATATGTGGCATTAGTGTATAATGCTGAGAGTTATCACGTTACCATCTAGGGCTTCTCTAATATTCATATTGGGGAACCTCTGCTTCTGATGCCATATTTAGGATAACATAGTAACCCGTAAAACTCATTATATGCATGTTTAATTTACTAAGTCACAATGTACTGTGGGAAACCTTGAGGAAGTTAAAAATAACTGTGTCTGGATTGTCAGGTTAATCATTTTAAAAACAACTAAAAAGAACTTAAACTTGTATTCCTCTAAATGCAGCTTAATCATAAAAACTAAACAGACTATTTGTTACTTAATAACATACTTTATCTGCCATATTTATTATGCATTATTATTAATAAAAAATGACTTTTTATTAATGGTTTCCAATATTTCACCGTCATACAACTTACTACATTGATCACAGTTCTTTGATAATGTATGTTAATTAAGAAGCAATTATTAGATAATATTGTACATGTTTCTTTCATACTATTTGATTAAAGACCATCTTTTATTTTATTTATTGTCAAAGTATTAGTTAAATTTATAATGTGCTATTTCAGTCAAAAAGACTTTCAATGTTTTGTAAAGTTGTAACATTTGTTTTGTTTTTATTGTTCATTTTAATTTAATATTTCATTACAGTGTGTACTTATGAGCCTATAAAAACTTATGTTTAGTTTTGACAGAAATTTCTAACAAGTTTCATGAAACATTTACTTAAGTAGATTAAATTATAGTTATATTTATTTAAGACTTCAAAGGCTAGAGTAGAAATATGAGTATTTCTATAACATACATACATATGTATGTTATATGTACATATGACACAAAGATATTCTATTTCATGAAAGAGTATCAAGGGACAAAAGATTAAAAACATTATTAATTTATGATTTACAATGTAACAAATAGTGACTGAACATAGACAATTTTGGAACTTTCTTTAGTTAATAGTTTTCAGGTGTTTTTAAAATATTATAACTCAAATAAACATAATAATTCTGTTATTATTATTTTCTGTGCTAGAATTTACTCATTAATAAACTTTTTATATATAGTACCATAAAGGTTAAGGGTACAAGTAACTTAATTAAAATAACTGAAAAAGCAAAAAAACTTGATGATAACAATGCCAAAAGTTCAAAATATAATTTACTACCCAAATATCAGTAACTTTTATACATAACTACAGTTATTCAGCAAAAACTATAAAAATAAAATAAAATACCTATAGTAAGGATATTTATACGCGAATAAAGTTAGATAATTATACCTAATTTTAGCAACCACGCCGGATAGTAGATAGGCACGTCGTGAGGCATTTAAAAAGAAGTAAATTAAAAACTTACAGATGAACAATTAGGGATGTGAAGTAAAAAGCAGCTGATCTAATTTCACAGTTTTATCACTGAAATTTTCACTCAACACGTGTCTGTATATGGCGATATCCACAATTTTACTGATTAGTAGTTATTTATGAATGTTTCGGCGCAAAATACATGTCTACGCGGGTAGGAAATCCGATTTAAAATAGTTTAGGGAGGTGAGGTTATGAAACGTCAAACAAGTTTCTTTGAAGGTCACCTTGATGTGACGTAGGTAACAGCTGAAATTTCTCCTTTAAAGTGAAGGCAAAGGAAATTTAAGCCCATAGAGCCACATTTTACGTAGTTTTTATTTTGTTTATAAGTCTGGGATAACGGTGTCACAATTCCCTTTGCCCCATGACACAGTATGTATCACCCCTCCGCAGGCAATCCTCGATGTGACACCAGGGGAGCCGGTAGTAACTAGTCCAAGTTGGCCACCGTCTTTCGTGACTTCATAATGTACCTGTCCTAAGCATTGCGTCACTGCCTCAAACTCCCATCTTGGTTGAAAGTGGCCATAGCTTCGTGCTTGGATACGGTCCCCTTGACAGAATTGTCTCCTTGCTCCTAGTTGCTGTGTGGCTCTATATGAATTAGCTGGTTTTTGTTACATCACCTGTAATTTAGTCCTTACCTCACGTCTAAACATAAGCTGTTATCCTGACTGAGCATTACCATTAGGCATACTTCTCAAACGTGCCTTAAGAGTTAATAGTCTATCGGTAAGATCGCCTCTCGTAGCCACTTTTAAATAAAGTGTTATATGTATCACATACTCATTTAATTAAAATAATAATGAATCAACAAAACGTTACATAGCAACCGAGTCCGTCAACATACCACGGTATATATTAATATTTTTTATTGATTCGTAGAATCGTAGTCCATAAAACATGCTAGTTAAATGATTTCACTAATTTTATAATACTAAAGAAACAGGCATTTGATTTGACAGATTGCAGGCATGATTATATTAACATAATGCATGTTCATTGCTGGAAGTCGACCTCCTAAAGGCTACGCCATATCAACCGATCTCCCACTTTCCTTATCCAAGCGAAACGTGCCAAATGTAGCAAAAGTAATGAAAAACAGGAACCCCAATTTTATTGATGCATACATTGGCCTGAGGTCCTAGACACGGTGCATTTCGATTATCACAATTGAATCGCTAAATAAAAAAAGTTTGGAAATAGACACTAAGGCTCGATCACTAAGCAATGGCTTAAGTCAAATCCCATATTTTTCATACATTTAGCGATTCGACTGCGATTACGGAAATACTTTTCTAGACCCTCTCGACGCGAGTCCGTTAGGCCATTCGATAAAAGAAGTGTCACACAGTAACCCTTTAACCAACATAGTAGAAAAATAAAAAAATAGTATAGCAACAGAAATGGTTTATTTCAAATTTAAATTCTTTAAAATGAATAACGATATAACAAAATACATGTTCATTTTTATATTTACAGTCATTAACATTATTTAAAGCCACTTTAAAACCTACTCTAAGCTCAAAGGCGGACTACCATCGAATTCTTCAGCGAAATGATCAACTAGATCATCTGTACTAGTATCTTGAACATTAAAATTTAATTTTATAGGATTCATACTTTTGACATACGTATGATTCATACAAATAATCGGACTCGTTTTAATATGTTTCCTTATTTCATTTCTACTATTGCTAGGTGTATTTTTTGCGCTGGCAACACTAGGTAACGCATTTGAAATTAACGGACTTTTATATTCGCTTAAAGCCCTTTTAGACTCATTAAATATGTGTATTGGACTTAACGGGGGTGGTTCTCCGTACATTTTGAGTTTCGCAATCTTTTCGTTAACTTTTTTCTTTCGTAACAACAACTTTGGAGATAACTGAGTATCTTGTTTGAAAGAAGACTCAAAATCTAAGCCGGTAAGGTTGAAATCCTCAATGGATTTTTGTGGTACAGGAGAATCAATAAACAGTTTGTTTCTAGTCAAATTATGGTCGTTATTAAATCTATAAGGTGATATATTATTACTATTGTACATTTTAGAGAAATTGTTTTTTAAAACTAAACATTCCTCGCAGAATTTCCTTTTATCTAATCCTGATAATATTTTCACCAACTCTTCAACAAAATTTCTCGCTGCATCATATTTAGGTGTTTTTGTAAAATAACTGAACTCTGTCACACGATAGTGCAAGATGCTTTTTTTGGTGTTGCCAGTTCTTTTCTGCAAATTGACACACGCGAATACTTGGCCAGTATCTAATATATTTTGGTAACCAAACTTTCTGAGGCCTCCCCAGAAATTTACACAGATTATATTTTTTTCGGCATCTGCGAGATAAACATTTTGAAAGGGTTCTTTGCTCAATTCAAAATTCGCATTGGACGGTTCTATGTGAAAAATAAATCCTACAGTATCAACTTCGTTATAATCTGTACAAGCTAAAGAATTTTTCGTTAATTCTTTTATATGGTAACATCTTCGATTTAATATTTTTGTAAATGGAAACACTTTTTCAGTATGTCTATGTTTACTTTGTAAAAATACTGAATTTCTTCCTGCTGAAATTTGTATTTCGGAATACCTGAAAATGAATTTAAATTCATGTTATTAGTCAGAAAAGCCTCTTGTATACAAATTTATTATCATTTGTTTTTTTTTTCAAGAATTATCTGTGGCGTAGTGTGTGAGACCGTTGTCTTCCACGCGGGAGGCAGCTGTTCAAATCCCGCGTGTACCATTTAGTTTTCAATTTTTTTATTATTATAGTTAATTAATAATATATAATTATTTATTACAGTAGATATTTTTATAATAAATTATTATAATAGTTATAGCTTTATTCTTAAGAAAAAGTTTTAAAAGACGGTTTAAAAGGTTTAAATGTTGTAAATGGTGTTAAAATCTTGAAGCAAAAATTCCGGACAGAATCTAGGTTAAAAAAGAGTTCAAACATGTATGGTTCAACTTAACAGAAACATCAGAATTTTAATTCACAATGACACTTCAACACTTACCTAACTGCCGTGGGGACGACATTCATTACTTCAATCCAAATACCCTCTTTAATAATTTCCGCTATAGCCTCATTTGGCTTCCATATTGACATTAATGCTGCAATTAATTTATTCATTTTAAAACCTTTCCTGTATAAAATAGAACTCAATTTTGCTGTCGTTAATTTTAAAAGTTGTGAGTCGCAGACGCAATTCCGCACAAAGAATGAATCGTACAGTTTTTTTTTATAATTTATATTGCGTTTTGTTCGGTTTAAATCAGGGGTGGTTAGTATAGTCAAAGTCAAAATAACTTTATTTAAATAGACTCATTTACTAAGTTCTCTTAAATCGTCACAACAGGGAATATGTATGAGAAAAACAAATAAATGTAATTAAAGGCAATAGTCATGACTTTAAGTGGGTATTAACTGGGTATTTACAAATTGTCACAGTTATAGTATTTAATTATGTACTAAATAAATTGTTAGTTTTTGAAAATAATATTTATTTTAAAATTAAAACTAACACTAGTATGCATTTTCCCAATTAACCCTACTACCTACCTACTATAAACTCTCTCACAAACGCATATAAAGATGTTCTTTAGCAAATACATTAATTCAATGTCCATATTGTAAATGAAATATGCGAATTCATTGGTTTACCATTTACTTACTTAAAACTAGAAATACTAATAGATCAATAATCATTTTCGACTAACTGAGCCGGACATAACCAGGAAGATTTAGTCGGCTACAACTACAACCAACAGTTATTTTCTCATTTTTTATGATCAGATTTTTACTAAATTTGTATATTCCGAATTTTAGTGCTGATTACGTAGCACGTCGGTCATTTCAGAGCGAAAATTAACTTAAAGGAATAAACTCCTTCGTTTTGGTTAGTTATTTTGGAACAAACGTACGCAGCGCCATTTTGACAGTTGCCAAAGGCATTGAATATTAATTGACCTCATTAGAGGAGTGAAGTATGTATCGCGGTGTATGGCCGTTTTCTTATTTTGAACGCATATTACAATAGCACGGAATATTTGCTCGGGTCTTTAAGTATCAGCCGTAAAGGAGATTTTTCGCTTCTGTTCCGGCTTTACCAGCACCCAAGATCAAATACTTCTGAGTATAATTATAAATCGTTGCTTCATTCTTCAGATATAGACAAAACTAAATGGTTGAACGGCTACCCTACAAGGCAACGACGCTTTATTAAGTCACTAAACATTCGTCACATTCCGTTACAGGAAGTTCGTTTAAATTCAGTTAGCGGAAGTAGATGTCATTCAAAGAACAAAATTGATTTTTGCATACACGATCTCTACGCTTACTTGAATCGAATTTGGACAGAAGAATGTGTTACTAAATCTTAACTTATTCGTGGTCAAGTCAATTCAAAAGGCAAAATATCCTTATTTAAATAGACTCAATAATACTAAGTTCTTTTAAATAGTGGCGTACAAAATACTTCTTGACGTAAAAAAAGCAATTTGAAAAAATCTGGTTTAAAAAAAACCCGATCACACGATGGTATTTCATAGGTGGATCTTACCTTTAGTGACCACCACGGTCCCTTTCTTTTCCACAATGCTGGCCACTCTGACCTTCAAAAGAGACACGACGTTCCGTTTCACGTTCAGACCGTATTTTTCCATCTTCTCCTCTAACTTCGCTTGTATATTCTGGATTATTTTCTCACGGCGTCTGTTTGTTTTTTCTTCTAATGCTTTCATTTGGGAACTTGTTATGTGCTGTAATGGTAGCTAATATGAAATCGTTGGCGGCTGCCTGGTTATGGAGTTAATCTACTTAGCCAGAAGTATCTGGTTCGAATTTTCTTTTCGAGCAAATGTTTGTATGATGCATACATACATTTGTTTACGTATCCCACTTCTATATCTGTTTAGTACATTTCTTATATTTATTTATATACAAATGGTTCAAATGAAATTTATAATTGAGTACAATACTCTATATATCGTTAAAATTAAGCATCATTAGGATCGTGTTATAACAGCGAGATATTGATAATAGTATGTGGCCAGATCATAAGTGGCTAGGGCAGTATGTCGCATGCTGCACTGACTATCTTCGCATATAGACTCCTACTGCTTTCCATCAGGCGGTCACGAGTCACACAAAAAAAACAACATCAAAGAAACGTCAAAATTTGTTGATATGTATACATATGATTTTTTGTGTTGATTGCAATCCAAAAAAAAATTATGTGATGAAAATGTCTTCTTCCCCCTTGCCACTTCGATGAATGCTCAGCCTTTAACAATACATCTACTGTATGGTGTGGTACAGCATTTGTGACCATATCGTACAACATTTACCACCACAGATGCTTATAGAGCTTTGTATTGAATTGGGTGAAAGAAAAATAATTTTTAGCACGTCATATCAATGGACGATGTCCCGTACCAAATAACCAACTTTAAATTATAATTTGTAGCTGTTCGTTAGGATAATGCAAGAACAAAATACATATGTATTATTCAAATCGGTCAAGCCGTTTTACTTATGAATAGTGACCCGGTGAACGTTGCTTCACCCACAAACATCCACTAACGCCATCTATTAAAAGATACGCGTAATAGCGATAGAAGTAATGATAGTTTAAATTTTTTGCTTATCAGACGATTTTCCATACTTAAAAACCAATGTCGCATACATCTATAAAAGAAATCAACTGTGTCCTATTGTGCATATGTCGCTGGTGTATCTATAGAAAAATAATGATGCTTAATTGTGATCCAAATGATTAACTGAACTTAAATTCTTAAAATGTGATTTAGAATCAAGCCTACAGCTTAAAATAAAAAAAAACTTACATTACTATTGTATTGCGATCCATTGTTACATAATTGTTTGAAGGATACACCACTTTCAGAGTCTTGTGATTCCTAAAATATATATAAACCTTTAAAATTTTGTTAGCATAAAGCAGTAACCTCATCATTATCAACAGCCTATATCTTCCCACTGTTCCCTTACATGGAAGAACTACATGAGGAGTTCGGGTAATTACACCATCACGGTCCAATGCGGGTTTGTGAAAGTGGTTGCCGTGACAACCATAACCAACGGGGGAGCTTTGTTACCACGAGTTCCTCCGGCTTCGTGTTGCACGTTTATCCATTACCCCGATTGTTACTCCACCTTCACCTAAACCAGCTCATGGCGTTATGGCCTTACCTAACTCCTCGATCATTTCCCCCGTGTAGGAATACCTACGCCCAGTAATTGACATATATACGTGTCTGTTACCTGATCCGAAAGTTCTCTCTCCACTTCTTCATATAATTTCTCCATAGCCGACTGCTTTTCCACCTCGTATTTCACTTGGTATATATTTTCAAGGCGTTCGGAACGAGTAACTGAAATTAAAAATAATTAATTTAAGTACTTCAATCTGGGAAAGGTAATTGACTGGAGTGATATAAATAGCCAAAGTATATTATACACAATTGGGCGGACTATTTAGACCTTAAGATAATTAAATTTTTTTGTTATTATCAAATAAAATGTCTTTTCATACAACATGCCAAAGAAATAGGCAAAGGGATACTTTACTCTTTGGCTTTATGGCTTTAGTTCCCCTTGCCTTCCCCGTAATAGGGAAAACAAAACAAAATAATCCATTTTAAAATTACATGACAGATACAAATTGGTACACGACAAATACGGAATAAAATACAATAGTAGTCATATACTCGGCATGTTATTTGACCAGTACAGCAAAGACGACTTATCTCGAACCAGGTCAGAGTTAGAGAAAAAATAATTTACTTGTTATATTATCACTCACCGGTACTTCCATCGTCAAATTTTTCAACAAACAACGCTGGGTACACTCTGGTTATGTAAACTCTTATCTTCGACACTTTTCCGCCTTCCGGTTGCACGGATGACAGATGAGTAAAGATGGCGGTGTTGCTGTGGCAGCCGAGCCGCGTGTGCCAGCGAGCTAGACGAGTGGAGTTGCCAAATATCTTGAGCCGGACTGCTGCCGTATCCTGAAATAAAATGAAAATTTTACTTAGATATTGATAGAATCAGTCAATGATCTTTCTATCAAACAATATAAAAAATTGTCGTTGAATTAGGTACTATGAGTCACAATAGGTTGTTAAGCGATTTAACATGAACTATTTTACTAACACCGAGCCGCCCTTAACATCGGTTAAAGGCAAATGTAGTTACCATGGAGTTTTAATGAGTACTTTAGTTTTAATGGCTTCTAGCACTTGGCAAACCCCACACACACCCGCTACTTAACAAAGGCGAGTAGTTCCATAAATCGAATTCTCCTCGGAAAACAAACGGCTATTTTTCACCCACTTATCAGATAATAGTATAGCTTAAAAATTCTAATATGGAAAATTTTATATGCCATTGTAATTACGGGTAAACTTTTTAATTTCAGTAAGAGTTTTGGTTTTTAAACTGTTTTATTGACTTTCCAGATTCCAAAAACGAAAATAAACGTGACATACCTCCCACGGTGCAACACCTTGCTCACAATTCAGCAACTCGGCGCCATTTGTGATTATTTTGCATCCAATTTTGATTTTCTCGTCATAGACCAGTTTAGTCAGCATTTTGTCAATGTTAGTTTTGACGCTGTACCAACCGTCGGTCAATAAAAGCTCCACGTTTGAATTTATGTCGGTTACTCTAGAAGGGAGAAAAATAGGTTATTGTTACAATAACCTAATTTGAACCTATAAATATCAAATTTTGATTAACCCATTAAATAATCATGTTGAACGAAAGTTACTTTAGTTTGATATTTCGAGGTTCTGTGTGCTTTTTCGGGCACGTTCAGGTTGTTACGGCACTTTTTCACCCAGCAATTAACATTGATCCAGCGTGCTGGTTTCATAGCCCCCACTCCTCGTGTGTTTCGCCTGTAAGAAGGCCTATATCCAATGGGACGAATATAGGCTTACTGTCTATAGAAACTGGGATTCATTATTGAGTAAAACAAATTTTCTGCTCGGTTTGATTGGTAGTGGGGTTTTTTCTAATTCCAATTGGCTAACTCCACCATCTAACCTAAATTTGCCGCCATGACAATGACAGTTGGAGTTTAGATAAACATTTTCTATGTGGTTGAGTAATCCAGGTGTAGCTCGATTCTATTTTCAGCCTTATTATCACTTACCATCAGACTAAAGCCTAAAGCAATTAAGATTTTTTTAAATCAATCAATAAAATATTTACCTACCCATAAACACTAGCGCCATCTACGTAGATACCAGCAACACACAACACCATAGTTTTTGAAGGCACATCATCTTTCTCCAAGATTTTCCTCAGAATTGGTCTTTTTGCGTCATATAATTCTTTATCATATCTATATTTTAATTGATCTAATACATTTTTTACAGAACAGACACCTGATAATGTGCTTGGAAACTTTACTTCATACGAAATGAGCTTCCAAATGATGAGTCTTATATGATTATCTAACCATCCATCTGGAATCAGTTTCTTATTGACAACACTTGTAAAACATTCCTTTAATTCTTTAACATCCATACAATTATCCGTCAAATCATTTCTTTTTCCAGAGAATTCAAAATCAAGCAAAGAGTCATAGGTGAACTTAAAAAAATATGAATCTACACTTCTATTGGTCCCATTTTTTTCTACCTCTCCTAGATCAATAAGACTATACCTCCTTTCTTTTTTATAATTATCAGTAAATAAAAATGTAGTGTCATATTTGAAATCTAATTCTGTTTTCTCACCCTTAGGAACACAAATGGCTTTTGAATCACTTCTGTATGGAGTTTCGAATTTTTTACGCTTTTTAGCTTTTGGACACGACAAAATAGGGCTTCCTGATCTTTTTGAATGTTTAGGCGTTGTTTCTTTTAAGAAATCTTCAGTGTTTAAGCTTGTATCAAAATTATTTAAAATTTGAGTGTCTATAAGTTTCTCTACATTTAATTCTCGGGGTGGCACAGCTAATCTATTATTAACCGACACATACCTTTCAAAATTATCGTTAACTAGTTTTTCAGATCTTTCCATATCTTCCGTCTTTCTCATATCGTTATTAATGTCTGTTTTCAAGCTAATGGTTTTACTGTTTATGTTCACATTTATGTTTTCTTTATTTTTTTCATGATTACCTGATGTGAAGTGTGTTTCAGCTGACGTTAGGATATTATCTTCTAAATCGTTTTTTAATATCTGTCTACTCTTCTTTAAAGCTTCTTCCGAAATTTTGACTTTCTTATTGCTTGCTGTTTGGAATCCAAAGCATTTAAATGACTCATCATTATGTCGATTTACTTTAAAATCAACATCTCCAATTATCTTCTTGCTATCAACTAAAGCTTCCTTAGAAACAGTAGCAGCTTTATCACTAGCTGTATAAAATGCACCATATTTAATTTGTTTACTATCTAATATATTATTCTCAACATTATTAGTACCTGAGATCAGTAATTTGCTTTCAGCTAAAGCTGACTCAGATATTTCAACCGGTTTCTTGCTAGCTGTTTGGAATCCTTTGAACAACGGTTCTTTAGTAGTAACAGAATCAAATCGCTTTGTATCGTCATCGTTGTTTTCAAACAATCCTATTCTTTTCGCTAAAATTCGGGCCGATGTTTGAATAGATTTCATGTTAGACTTTCGAAAACCTTCAAAACTATCGAATTCTTTGTCATTTTCACTGTGTTTATCTGTGTTTTCTACTACACTATTATTATTTTCTAACAAATTTTTACTTTTACTTAAAGCCTCTTCAGAAATTTTAACAGGTTTTTGACTGGCTGTTTTAAATAATGATGAAGTAGGAAATATTTTTTCATTTTTATTCAGTTCTATGTCAATGAAATTTGTTTTCTTTGGTGTAAGTTTTGAAGACAAATTTTTAAGGTTATTAATATTTTTACTTTCTGCTAAATCACTTATATTTTTTGTACAATTATCTCGAATTTCTTCAAACACTATCTCTTTATTGCTAGCAGTTACAAGTCCTGGAAAAGATTTCTTTATTGTAACTTCTAAATTACCAACTGCTTCGGTCCCGGAGCAAGGTTTATTTGGTTGATTAGGGATTTTGTTTCCTGATTTTGATTTTACATTTAAGGCTGCTACATTATATTTTTCATTATAACTTAAATCGTCAATCAAATCTAAATCTGCAAATAGGTTTTTAGTTTCAGCTATTGCTTTATCAGATATGTTAATGGATTTATTACTTGCAGTTTTAAACCCACATATTAACGGTTCCAGATCTTTGCTGTTGTGGCCTTTAAATTGTCTTGTTATCATACTACCTTCTGATTTTAAATGTTCATTTAAAGTTTCTTCATTATTTAAATCTAAATCTTCAAATAGTTTTTTACTGGCGGCAATAGCATTGTTAGATATTCTCAGTGATTTATTACTAGCAGTTTTGAACCCACATATTTCAGGCATGAATTCTTGCGCATCAATTACGGGTATATCAAATTCTGTGTAAAAATCATCATTATGCATTTCACTTTGAAGTTTATGTATGTCCTCCATTTCAAAGTTAGTCTGAACGTCTTTCTTTTTATCAAGAAATAAATCAATGGTTCCTGAATCTGCATCAACTGTAGAGATATTTTTAAACAAATTTTTTGTTTTCTTATAAGCTTCCTCTGAAATTTTTATATCTGTATTATTTGCTGTTCTAAAACCAACAAAATGCGGTGTCTTTTCTTGTAGATTTTCATCATACTTTTTCGGATCCATTATAATATCTTTCACATTATATTCCAATTTACTTAAAGCATTGTTGCTGCTTTTAGTTTCTTTACCAGTTAAGTTAGTTACTTTTATCGGACCATCGAAATCTTCTAGGATATTTTTACACTTTGCTAAAGCCTCTTTTGATATTTTTATGTTTTTATTACTTGCTGTTTTAAACCCAACGTCAGTAGGAATTGTACTCTCTATGAAGTTGTTACAGAAATCTTCGTTATCTCTCATATCATCAAACAGTTTCTTACTTTTAGCAATTGCTTCTTTTGATATGTGTATATCTTTCCTGCTAGCTGTTTTAAAACCAACAAACTGATCTACTTTTTTCTCTCTTTGGTGATTTAGCTGAGGCATATCTTGGGCAAATTCATTCATAATATCTTCGTCTATTTGTTGACTGTCTATTGCCGGAAGCTCTGCGTTTTCATCAGTATTTAAATTAGGTTTTACTTTTTCCGTGTATAAATTATCCTCTAAGTCAATATCTTTGAACAAATTCTGCCCCCTTGCTATTGCTTGATCTGATAGTTTAATTTTTTTATTACTAGCTGTCATAAAACCATCGAATTTCCTTTTCACGGGGGGTAGTGGTATTTTAAAAATACTTTGAATGTTTGTCTTGTCACTTTGTGAATCATCTTCTAGTTCTTTGTTGTTGACATTTTCTCGTCTATCAGATTGTTTGGTGTCTTCCAATAATGCAGTATCACTAATTTCTTTTGTATTTAGAATAGTTTCTAAATCAATTGTATTAATAGAAATATCACATTCATCTAATTGGGGTTTTATTTCCAGGTTTATGGTTTTAATATTTTTTTCTTTTGTTGAAAATTGACTGTCAATATTAAATAACGAACTTCGACGACCATCACTTAAACTGTCGCATTTATCTACCAGTTCAGTAAGTGAGATTTTAGTACAATCGTCTTTGTTGAAATCGTCAAGCAAACACTGGGCTTTAGTAAAAGATTTTCGAGATATTTGTATTGATCTGTTGCTGGCTGTTTGAAATCCTACAAAGATTGTTTTATCAAGCACTTCTGAATGCTCGTAAAAAGATGTTTCTAAGGCACAAGTGAGTGGTAAATCTTCTAACTCTTTATGAATATATTCACTTTCCTCATCACTACTGAACAAAATTTCATCCTGCAGAAAAGTGCTGTTCTTACAGTCATGCAAATCTTGTTCATCATCATCAGTTTTACTAAATTTTGATTTGTTTCTATTGATTGTAAGAATAGGACTTGATGGAATATTACTGTTTAAAAGTTGGGATTCACAATCATTTATAAATGACAATTCTTTTCTCAAAACCTGTGAATTTATCATTTTCTTTGCAGAATTAATATCTGTCTCTTCTTCTATTATAGGAAGAGCTATTTTTTCAAATGTCTCAAACTGATTCAAATCAAAAACTAAAGGAGATGGTGTGTCCGACCTTTTTATTGGTTGGAATATATAACTGGATGGTATATCTATATCTTCAAGTAAATGCTCTGTTTCATCTACTTTGGATGCTATTTCTACACAATTATTTGTGTACTGTACTGTAGAATGTTCACTGACTTGAGTTTTATTTTGACTAGTTTTGACAAAACTTTTCTTTTCATTCATTTTATTATTCAAAATATTTTTTGTTGAAATTTCAATTCCATTATTTTTACTACTCATATTGCATGAATTGGTTTCAGGTGATATAGAATTGTATTTTGAAGAGCCTGGTGTTTCAGAGCAAGTTGCAGCTTTCTCGTCTTCTAAATGATTGAATGTGGTATCAAACTCCTGTGTGATGCCGTTATTATGACAAGCTTCAGCATTTTCCATTAAATTTATGAGTTGAGTGTCCAAAACAAATTGAGTTTCAAACTTAGCTGTACATTTTGGTTGAAGTACCTTAAAAAAAAGACATCTATAAAAACTGAGAGAATTTTAAATGGTCACTGGCATAGTGGCAGTAGTAGTGAGGGCTCAGGTTTCTATAATATCAAAGCTATTCCCAGAAAAGCCATTCAAAATTTGTTATCAACCCTTTTTCAAAACATCTCTTGGTCCATAAATTGTTTCTAGCAGAAATAAAATGATCTAACATAATCTCTTATTTTGATTTAAGAAATAAGCTTCAAGAAATTATTGATTTATATTCATCTTTATTTAAAATATCAAAGTTAAGATACTATATATTCCTGTACCATCAATTTCATGAGTTGATTGCCTTTCAGGGGTTGTGAATTTAGCCCTAGACCATTAAGAGATGTACCTATCTCATTAGTCATAATATCCTATTGGTAAATAAAATATATATTTTTAAATAATAAAAACTTACTTGATTCTGTGGTAACATATTTAAAGGTAAAAAAGATGAGCTTTTATACTTTTGTAAATTTGTTATTGCCCCTTTAATATATCTTGCTGAATCTGCTTCTTGTATAGCTTTTAGTTGTGAGGTAACATTAGCTACAACAGCGCTGGCATTGATATTATCATATAATGTATTTACATTCTTGTATAAAAGCAAAGGCTGTTTCATTGAATTCTTCTTCAGTGCATTTTCGAATTTCTCTATAAGCTCAGACTCATCTTTAGTGTTTTGAGACATTTTTGATGTTTCAAAATGTTCATATTATTTAAGTTCACATTATCAATATTTAGACACGCTTGTTTAAAGTATAAAGGAAAACTTTTGGAATGCAAAATAGCGCAAATTTTAACTTCAACAATGTTTAATGCTATGATTGATTGATTGATGTCACTTTGACAGATACTTCCGTAATCCATTCCGTAAATTTCCTTTTTTTAATTCCTTTCATTTTATCTTATCTATATTTCAATCGAGTAAAAAATAGATTTGAAAATGTAAATCATATTATTCTACAATATCAATACCATTTCTTGTTTACTTCATTTATTTTGGTAGATATAATCCATATAATATTTAAAGATTATTGCGTAAACTGGAATCTGGGATTTCGTTTTCGTTCAAAATTTGTTAAACAGAATCTTTTAGAAATAAACATTACAACATTGGATTTTAAAAAATTTATTTCAATTATTCGGTATCATTTAATTGATTTATTATCTTCTTTTTTGTGCATATATTATTTGGTGATAATTTTTATAAAGTTGGTTGCTATAAAGAATTTATTTAAAGTGTAAAACGTTATAACGTAGTTTAAGATACATTTCTGAACGCAACGCAAGCTTGTGCACGAGCGATCAAAGACCGTAAAAAAAATTAATATTATTTTCTGAAATACAAACATAATATCTTTTGAAATATTTTATCTTAGCATAATATTAATATATACTTCTGTCTAAAATGGTACGTACTGCATATTTTTCCATATAACAATGCAATATAGGTTTGAAATTAAGGCGGTAATCAAGGTTATATTTGGTATTTTTCAGTCTCACACAATTCTGCTGGTACAACCGGGTCCGAGACCTGAAACTAGAACTTACTCTGACTACGAAAGCGTGAATGATTGTATGGAGGGCGTATGTAAGATATACGAAGAACACTTGAAAAGGCGGAATCCTAATACACCTACTATCACCTATGATATCTCACAATTGTTTGATTTCATTGATCAGGTAAATACCTCGCTTGTTTTTCTACTACTCGATTATATATCTCACGTTGATATAAAATGTTTTTATTATGACTAATAACTTAATACAGTATTTTTTGATCCCTGACCCTTTCCCATATTTTCAAAGACCTTAGAAAATGGCATTAAGAAATTTTACAACGTTTTATTGTTGTAATGTTTAATTGCAGACTAAAATACAATTATTTATAAACATTAAAATTGTTAGGTTAAGTTAGAATTTGTAAATGTAATATATTAATTATAATATGGTATTTACAAAGATATCATTATTATAGCCTTTATTGCAAACAAATAAGTTAATTAAACCTCATGACATACAAAGGTGGACCTCAAACAACAGACTTCCCGGTAACCATTGATTAACAATTAGTGACTAAACAAATGTACAAAGTATGAATACATTTTTTCATCTTTTTTCAAAACCTCAAATGTCATGCTTTTACAAGCAAAATTAAGCCTTTTGCAAAAGCCCTACTTTTTCGAAATCATAAATATATAATTACAACAGTGACAAGAGACTTAATTCGTAATTTAATAAGTCCGGTATAAAATTTTACCTTTCAGCTTGCAGACCTAAGTTGCTTAGTCTACCAAAAGTCAACAAATACATATGCTCCGTATAACAAGGATTGGATCAAGGAGAAAATATATGTGTTACTACGTCAAGCAGCAGGGCAGAGCGATTAGTTGTAAGACTTTATTATTTATGATTTTAATGCATAAACATTTTGGGAGATATTAAATTATGAACATAACTTAATGTGTCATTTATCTAATTTTGAAATCTAACATTCTACTCTATTATTTCACATAGAAAATGTGATGACATAAATTTATCATAAGCGTACACCCTCTGATCAAAATTGCTGACAAAAGAATTTTTGAATGACAATTTTCAATGTTATCTCCCAAAATCTGGTATTCTTTAAGTAATCACATTGACAAGTTGTAAAAAAGAGTAGACATGTTTGTATTACGAAAATTTAATGGTTGGTGTCATCAATTATGATGATAAAGATAAAATGAGCATTGGGATAGAATGTATGTTGAATTGCCTGATAATTAACTTAAAACGAGATCACAATGGTTTTCTTGTTTTATGTATGTATCTGTCAAAAACATCATCCTCAATACAAAATGATATAGTTTGAAATGGAAGCCCATATTGTTTTAATATGTCATGACCTCACTCCGCAACAACATTACTGGCCGCAACATGTTTTACTTGGGGACCGCTTGTACACTGATGGGCTTGATTTAAATTCAATTTATGATCACATGTGGGCACTTTAATTGAAATTAATCTAGGCGTTAAATAATATCTACCTCAAATTATTGTACACTAAAAACATTTAAAAAATAATATATATAATTGAATTTTTTTTTAAATGCCAGTGTCTATGTGAGAAATTATATTATTTCAATGCAGTCTTTAATGTGTTAAAGAAAATTTCAATAAAGTGTTAAGTATTCAATCTTATCTGTCAAACTGGACTCACAAGCACCATCCCAGGTAGCAAAACCTAACATCTACGCACGGAAAAAAACATTGTTACTATGTAATGAAATTCGCAATTTACATAGTTCTCGATTATTCTAAGCAGTCACAGATATAAACCCTAAAACATCCTCTATAGACAAGTATAACTGCATGTTCAATCTCATTCCTACTATGATTATTCAAATGAAGTAAGACAATCTGTCATCTACGTATTGTGAAATACAAAATAGGCCCTTGAAATATTACAAACTAACTAATGAGTGAGGGTTGTTTGAACTATGTCACCATAATTAACTTGAGATTTGCTGCTGATGTTTACCATCGTCAATAAAAACACACAGGAATAGTTTTCTTCGTTTATAGAGCCTTGAGAAAGCTCAGACCAAACATTGGCATTCTCGTTTTAAATTTTTACCAAACTTTTTAGAATACCATATTAAAAAGTTTTCAAATTATGCCTTAAGGGACTCAGGTCCATATTATATATTTATATTTTTGTTTCGTAAACTTATTCAAAAAGAATACCGACAATATGACACTAAGTAAAAATTCGTGGATATTGTATCTTCAAATAAATCTTAGATATAGTTTATTGTATGGTATAATTTTCATCCAATTATTTCCTCTGCAGTAGACTTCGCCACAGGGAATGAAATAATTGTCTTAGATTATTAATATACTATAGTACTGGCAAAGATGCTAAATTAAATTAGCTATAGCAAATTAACCTTTATCTCAACATCATAATGTTCATACTTTTACATAGCTTTGATGTGAGAAATATAAGCATTACTCTGTTATGATAAGGGTTAAATTGCTTAACTTCACACTTCGGTGAGATGTAGTCTGACCTTCACCTTTAACTTCTATCCCAAATTAATGCTTATGCTTCTAAGTCAACTGCAGAAAGGAAGTGTCTATGTACATTAAAAGACTAAATCTCAGATTTGATTCTAAGTATTCGTAATTCCATTGAGTTTATATTTAGTTAGGGAATCAACTATACATGTCTATCGCACCTATTCTGTTAATAAAGACTAGAATACCTAATTTATCTCAGATTGGTGTCAATTACCACGACATAATTAGTTTTGTTTAGCTTATACTTTTCGAAGTACAAATCGTTTTGTTTACTTTTCAGTTGATTAATGTTATAGTTCTAAGATACTATAAGTATGTAAGGATAAGCAATAAATTCTATTAAACAATATTTAGTTTTTCTCAATTTCCACTAAATATTTACTGCAATAGCACCCCTATGCTTCCCGCCCGTCGCCGATCTATATGTATATGGTATCATTTTAAAGGTCTTGATGAACTGATCACGAATATATAAACATCTCGTGCCAGTTTTGGGTTTTTCGACCAGAATTTTTTTTCAAAGTTTAAATCTGTAAAACTAAGGAGTACGCGTGCTGGTCTACGGAGTTACTCATTAACTGTCGCCACGTCTACTTGGCGCACTAAGAGATTTTGTGTCTCCTTTCTCTGTCACACAGCTAGAGCGTGGAATTCCTTACCAGCACACGTATTCCCTCCTTCTTACAACATGGGTTCCTTTAAAAGCGGCGTGAAAAAGCATTTTTTGGGCCGGCAAGGTGAGGGTGGCTAGGGCAGTATGTCGCATGCTTCACTAGCTATCTTCACATATGGACTCCTCTACTGCTTATCATCAGGTGGTGTCGAGTCATTTGCTGTGCTTTATATAAAATAAAATATAAAAAAGACTTTCAGTACAACATAGAACCATTTCTTGTCTACGTGCATCTGAAACAGCTCGTTACCGTAGTGGTCTGGTTTCGATCTTCCGCCATGGTTGGACAATTTTTATTAGATGGGTCAATCAAAATGTGTGCTATCTCGACATCCGTCCTTCGTCGAGCACGTGAAGCTGTTGGTCCAGTTTATAACGACAACTGCTTTCACTCGCCAACTAGCATTAGTGGAGGTGGTATGGTCCAAACTTCTATGTTTCTCCTATGTAGAAAGGCCTGTGCCTGGCAGTGGACGTATATTGGCTGGCGATGATGGTATCCTTGGATAGGATCTTTTAAGTGTCAACTAAGTTGATACTTCTAAAAATCATTGCTTATTGAGATATAATGAAAGAGACAGGTAATTATTACAATATCGTAATATTGAATCAGGTTGGGTTGTGCTCCTGAGGATATTTGGAACGTCGGAACCTTTCAGAAAAAATCCCCGGTTACGCCTCTGCACCCTAAATAAACCTGAGTAGAATGATATTTGTTTGTTTTTTGAGAGATAGACTAGTTGTTACTTATCTATTAAATTACGCATTGTATTAATTATAATTTTTTTTTAAATATTACAGAACAAGGATTTTTTCTGTCATATTCCTCAATCAAAATATTTAATTTTAATGTAAATTACACAGTATACCCACGTATATCGACTGCTGCATGGCAGTATCCATCAAAATTAATTAAATATTAGCCTATAAAGTTGTCTACCGTTTAGTTATTTCTATTTGACCAGGTTCCTAAAGAAGCGAAGTCTGAACACGTGGGATGCTTTAAAAAATTGATAGTCCCAATGCTTTTAATAGTTTATTCACATTATAACTTTGTTTACTAAACTTTATTTTATAATTTCCAAATTATGTACTAAAACAATATTTAACAAAAACCAACAATATCTTACATCTAATCTACGTTTTAACTACCTATGGAAAGGGAGCAAAATATATACAAAGGACAAAATTAACTTTTTTGTGCAAAATTGGAACTTACACAAAAAGTGATAAGGTTTTTGTAATATTTACCAAAACTGATCATGTTCTACACTTAATTAAAATTTAGTGCCTCTCGCTTCCTTGATAAGATTGTTTTGACGACATCTGTCACATCACAAGACATACGGTACTTTTTAATTCACACTCATGAGCACTCGCAGCGCTGTGAGCGCAATAAAAGACGCTGCATTTGTTAAGTTTAGAGCGCTCACAGCGCAGCGCTTAGAATTGTACGTAAAAAGTACGCATTAGTGTACATCATAAAATGGCGACCATTCTGTCGGTATCCATTTAAACTAAAATTATGTTCTCTGTCCCTCTTTCATTATACTCAATAGAAAAAGTGATAGAATTGCTTTAAATAATTAATTTCTTTAATTTTTTTATTTTTAGATAGTTGACATTTTAATTACTTTGCTTTAATATCGCCATTTTAGAAACATCAAATGACGCAACCGGTTGTTATCCTTTTTTCCTTAATCACAGAGGAACTAACCTTAGTCATTATATCCCTTTCACATTGATTTGCAATGAAAGAGAGACAAAAATTAAATAGTTCATAAGAATATCATCTGTCACTAATACCCACTGTATTTAAATTCATTTGGTCAGTTTAAAAAAAATTTAATATTTAAATTTACCAGTACCTATAGTTAAAAGAGGACTAATAAAACTACAATATTTTACATATTACTTAAAGTAAAACATATTTTATAATAAATGTCACATTCATTACAACGATCCTACAACTATTACCAAAGAATATCAAAAACTAATTTCTCATAAATAAAAGCCACGATTACCTACATTCCACGTGCGTCATTATGCGAAAATACAGTTTTACATATTTCTCTGTGACATAGTTACAGAATGATTTTTTGTGAGCATATAAAAAATAATATAAGCCTTTCTATACGAATAAATCGTATTCGGTTTATTTTGGTCAATATAATTGAACAAACAGGTTCACTTTATATTTCTAAAAATGCATATTTTTTATGTAAATATTAGGTCGGGGAAAATTCTTCGCATATAGTATGTATAAACTTGTAATAAAATATCTTTGGTTGAATTATTATTAGTATCTGACTGGTTTTCGTGACATTAAAAAAAAACAAATTACGAAAATTTTGTTTCCCACTATTTTTCATTTGTTTTCTTTCTGTCAAAATGAGCGAATCGAATGAAGTAATTAGATACATTTAAAAATTTTATCACGCAAGCCGCGAAAAAAAATTGTGACGTTTATGGACCTAATGTAATATCAGTAAGAGTAGCACAAAGTTGGTTTAATCGTTTTCAATCCGGGAATTTTGATGTCAAAGATGCACCTCTCTGTGGTCACCCTGTTGAGGAATGATAACGCTGAAGAACTGGGAAGTGACCACATAACAGTTTTGACCCAATTAAAAAAAGGTTGGTTCACAAAAAAGGTCATATTCGGGTGCCACACGAGCTCACTGAAAGAAACCTAATGAACCGTGTACTCATTTGCGATTCTTTATTGAGACGTAATGAAACCAAACCGTTTTTGAAGAGATTGATAACTGGTAATGTAAAGTGGATCACGTATGACAAGAACGTCTGAAAAAGCAAACCTTGCACCTTCAGATTTCCACCTGTTTCGGTCCCTTCAGAATTCTTTAGGCAGTGTCAGGTTAACATCAAGAGAGGACTGCCAAAACCACTTGTTACATTTTTGTGATCAAAAGTCCCAAAATTTCTACAGCAATGGGATCATGGCTCTACCTACAAGATGGCAAAAAGTCTACGAACAAAATGGCACATATATACTGTAATTAAATGAAAATTAACTTAAAAAAAATATATCTTGAATCCTCATATAAAATGCGAAGAAACTATTTCCCCAACCTATTACATCAATATCTATATCTGTGGTCATAGATCAGACTATGATAAGTGCATTTTTGCTCAATATCACTTATTAATATAAGTATAATCGTCAAAACATGAATTATAAGTATTTTACAAATTAGTAATACATTTCCTTAATTTTAAAAATAATTTTATATATAGTGTCTCATATTTAGTACCTTCAAGCTTACTTAAATACATTACTTTTAATGAATTTGTATTTATCATATTCTGACCTATGGCCACAGATATTTATTAGCTTTAATGGGACTTCGTTAAAATGAAGTTCTTCAAATACAACTTTATTTGTTCTTACTTAGCCCAGTTTATTATAATGGAATTTTTATCACTACCCACATTTTATTTTTAATTTAATTTACTAAAAATATCCACTTTATTGTTGTTTTAGACTGCCACTATTGAAATGGAGAGGATTTTATAAGAGCTTTGCTGTTACTAAATTTTTCTGGAAATACAGTATTGCAACTATCAAATTACTGAATAGACAAATTAAGAAACCACAAACAATTTTAGAAGGCATGTACGGAGAATCTCTCTTTGTTCCTACAATTTTGTTGAATATTAAACATACTTATAAATGTCACGTGATATGACAACTGTCCTTTTTGCTATTATATTGAGAAAACGAGTCTCACTGCACTTAAGTTTAGTGTAGTACCATTATGCCCAAAATGCAACATTAATTTATGCAAGAAAGTGCCGTTTCTCTCGTTCCAATATAGTTTCAGCCATAAACCCTAACCGTGAACTTAGCGAAGGGTGCGCACGCGCAGACATCATGACGTATCTTCATGATCATTATAATACGATATTAAATTTAGGATAGTGATAGAAAAAATTACTTGACTTAAATACAGGAAATTGCATCATACTTATTAGTTATAAAATTTAATCAGTTTCGCTATCTTTTCTCCTCTTCTTTCCTTTAGGATGCATTCTGCACATGTGTCTTTGGAGATCTTTCACCCGTAAGTACCTGAGGGAAAGAGATTTATTGACTTGTTAATGATAATTGTTCTTGATTCTTAGCATCATTGAAAAATCAAATAATGTCAAAATGAAATGTTTTATACTTCACACTTAACAAACAGCTTGGTTTATCTTTCGATTAACATTCCCCTGTATAGAAAGCCATGCAATAAAGTTAAATCTGCTAAATGATAATCTTTAATGGGCTCTGTGGTCAGGTCTGGGGTTCAATTATCAGTAGCGCAGAAATGTTCTGCTCAATTCAGTTGGTGGAAAGGCTTTTTCTAAGTCAGCCTGGACAGTTACCATCATCTTACCTAAGCCTGCCGCCATAAATATAATATTAATAGCATTGTTGTGATCCAGCAGTTGGAGATCAGACAGCCAGTTCCTTTGATTGAGGAATTCGAGTGTAGTTCGTTTCCATCTACGACCTCATTAGTGAGATGAAGAGATACTCCGTAAAGAATAAAAAAATATATTCATTTATTTCAGAATTCCGTTCAATATTTTTCATAAAATTTAAAGCTCTACATAGTATAAATATGTAAATAAAATTAATTGCATTAAAATAAAAAATAATTACTTTTTTCTCACATCTAGCTAGCTAAAACTACGGTCCGCGGGCTAAAGTTTGTAATTTAGTTTTTTAATAATTGAAATGCAAAAAGAATTTAAGTTTACTTAGGTCGCGCACTTTGCGACTATTCTATTCTAGAAATATAGTTAAGGGCAGAAAAATTAAAACTGGTTTGGCCCTTGGAACAAACTGAAAAATCATTATGGCCCGAAGGCTTCAAAGTTTGGAGGCCTATCTAGCCCAAAGTAAGCATCATTAATGACGTGTATTATGGATACTAGATAACGGAGAAATAAACATAGTGTTCGCGCCACCTAGTGACGAACGCGAGAAACACATGCGCGACGGTCGAGTGGGGGCATAGCAGCGTGGCATTAATCGATTTGAACGCAACTGTGCGATATACGTGTCAATTGTATTTTTAATTATTTTTAAACGAATTATACGAATTAATTTGACCTAGCCGTTTTCCATTTATTCGACAACTACCTGAGCTAAAACATATAGTAATATGTATATAAACATCAGAAATATATTAAACAAACAAGTAAATAACGACGGCCTAACCATGATGAAGAATTTTATGATTTTAAACGTATGAATACAAAAGTACTTACCTGCTAGTACATTTAGTACACGCATATTCCAACTGTCCGGGGGTGCCGTGTTCTCGGGCCGCGTGCCTGTCTCTGATGAGTTCGCTAACGAAACATCTGTGACATGTCGAACACTCGAATGGCTTTGAGCTGCTGTGTGTATGAGACTAGAAGATAAATTAAGTATTTATAATAGTAATCATTATATACGTTTATTTCTTACGAACTATTTAAAGTTATTACTATTACTAGTGTCTTTTATTTATTTTTCTCGTACATATTCCGTAGATTATGTAAAACATGTATGTGATTAATTTTTGTACACTCAATTAGTCACCCCGTAAATGCTGTCAGCCAACCGACAATGTGCTGGAAGAGATTTCTTGCTAAAGATAACCCCAACTTTGTATGTCTTTCTTGTTCAATTTAATCTTTTTTAATGTCTACAATAAAGGATGTACCAGTTCGTGATCAAATATTCGTACTCATTATACAAATGTCTGTCCCTACCAGGATTCGCAGCTGGGACTTCTGGTTAGACCAGACGGCCGTCAATCATCAATAACATCTAAGATTATTAACCTTCCATCCGAAGAAGACTTATATGTAGCAATTAGCATTGAAGAAAAGATAGATAATTACTATTAAAGATACCTTGGTAATTAACAACGCCATTTCTTTTACTATAACCACGCTCCACGCAGGCAGGATTAAGAAATTTACTTATGTGTGGTACAAGTTAGAAGTTGCACGCGACTTAACAATCAGTACTATAATAATGTGTACTTATACTATCTCCTTGAGTTTAACCTCATTGGTAGCCCGTAAGGTTCAAATTAATAATAACGAGTTAAATTTACAACCCTTTCCAATAAACACACACATGAAAAATGATGTACACCATAATTCACACACTCCCATAATACGTTTTTTCGCAGTATGACGGTGGCATATGTTTTTTTTCTATAAGCTCGATGGCGTAGTGGCTCGAATGCTCTGATTCGATAGCGAAAATAAAACCACTTTCGCCATGTTCGGTCGTTGGAATGGGTTAATCAAACTGGCTATTTTTTTTATTTAAGATATACATTTTAGCTATTATTATTAATATTAAGCTAATAACTCAATACTTTCAGTATTTTCATTATATTCTGCAATCTTGACTTTCATAAGAGTATGTAATGTATGTAGACAGAATGAATGTATTTTGACTTTGACTTTGGCTATGTCGAGCACTCCTGTGCTTCGGAAGGTTGTTACCGCAACCGCTGGCACCGACCAAAGCGTATTGAGTCATCGTGGTGGTCTTATATGGGAGGTAAATAGGCTGTTGAATTGACTTCTGATACATATTCCCTGCTATGACGATTTAAAAGAACTTAGTAAACGAGTTTATTTCAAATAAAGATATTTTGACTTTGGCTTTGACTGGCAAGACAAGGTTATGAAAATTATCCATAAGATATAATTTTATTCAAGAATATTGAAGTGGAATTTTAATAAACCATTGTGTATATTAATATAGTGGATTAATCTGTAAGGTTTACTAATAAAATAAATAAATATCTATAAAAATTTAAAGTTGGCCAATTCTAAACTGAATTGTGAATTCACTGTGCGTGTCTGTCTCTCTCTATTTTTCTCTCTCCTCTCTCTCTCTGTTGTGTGTGTGTGTGTGCGTGTGCGTGTGCGTGTGCGTGTGCGTGTGTGTGCGTGTGCGTGTGCGTGTGTGTGTGTGTGTGTGTGTGTGTGTGTGTGTTGGGTGTGGTGTATTGATCATTTCCTAATTTCCTAAAAGGAGGCCTCAACGTTTAAATCTAATATTTAATCAGTAATATTGAATCAGTCTAAACTTACCACTTTCATATGCCTTTTAAGACTTGAATTAGTGCCATAACTGGTGTTACATATCTGACATTGGAATGGTCTTTCATTCCGGTGTGTTCGCTCGTGTACCTTAAACAAACACAGACGTCACACACGTTCAATATTTTTCACAAATTCTTTTACTAGTAAAAAAGTATGGAAAATCTTCTAACATACCAACTTACGACTTCCCTTGTAACTTTGAATCACTTTTTCTAGATAACCTTTGTTACAACCAAACAGTCATATACTCTTTGAGCAGACTATAGTCTAGATCAGGGATTCCCAAAATATTTCGAGCAAGAGACCCTTTTTCTAAAAAGAATTTGAAACCTCAGACTTCCATAGCCAAATTATTTTAATGTCTTTAGTCTTTTTTCTATTGATACAAAATATTTGCCAATTAAAAACTTATTCAGTATTTGTTTATCTTGAATCTGATTTCAACTACGGGGGTAGATATCGACCACTGGGAATCCCCGGTCAAAGTGATATGAGTACATATTTTTCCATTGAAGAAAATGTGTTTTCAAATATAAGCAAATAAAATTCCTCATTGTTTTTTGGAGTACGTAATTTTTTTTTACCTGCAATGTATAAGACTCGTAGAAAGCCTTAGCACAGTAGGAACAGCTGAAGGTTGGTCCTCGCCGCATCCTTTCATGTGTCCTCATATGCATCTTCAGAAGCTTTTGAGATCCAAACTTCTTTGGGCAATCTGAACACGCATGTGTTTTCTCCTACGAAGAGACATGACGTTTAAAAAGCGTTGGACAAGCAGTCGGCCCACCTGATGGTAAGCGGTCACTATCGGCTATAGACATCAACAAAATCAACAATTGACATTCCGGTGACAAAACATGTTAATATGACCTGTAGAATAGGAACTGCTTCGCCGCACATGGAAACAGTAAAAGTCGTGATACCTGGACCGTGAAAACGGGTTTACCACCTATAGTAATAATAGTAAGCTTAATAGTAATAATAGTTAGTCTAGTAGTAATTGACAAACGTAAAAAACTTTAAAGTAATTAGTTACAGTGTTATACTTTAGAAGGGCTCCCTAAGTATGAGTTGGTTTTAAAATATACTCAATCCAGCAGATATTATAGAATATTTTTAACATATATAATTATGTCAAAAAGAATATCGTTCTTTGTTTTTTATATATAAAGCACAGCAAATGACTCGACACCACCTGATGATAAGCAGTAGAGGAGTCTATATGTGAAGATAGCTAGTGAAGCATGCGACATACTGCGACATTCACGCCTCTTTTAAAGGAACCCATGTTGTAAAAAGGAGGGAATACGTGTGCTGGTAAGGAATTCCACGCTCTAGCTGTGTGACAGAGAAAGGAGTCACAAAATCTTTTAGTGCGTAAAGTAGACGTGGTGACAGTGAAGGAGTGACGTAGGCCAACACGCGTACTCCTTAGTAGGAAAGGAGAGGGAGGGATAAGGTCGAAGAGCTCTTCAGAGCACTCACTTGTATGTTCAAATGAAATTTGGTCAAAACAAAATATAAGTGTTTCAATTAAGTACGATACTTTCTTTATTGTTGAGCAGGACAAGTTATGATATGTTACGATAAGAATTGAAAAGGTACTTACGAGATGTGTATCCCTGTGCTTGGCAAGTGAGTGAGCATGTTTGAACTTCTTTGGACATACGTCACAATGGAACCCTGGTTCAGTGTTATGCGTCACCATGTGAGTTTTAAGGCCGAACCATCCTAAAACCACTTTGTGGCAGATTTTGCATTCGTGCTCTCGATTCGGGTGGAATCTAATGAAAATATCAAATCATTTATATAATAGAATAACCCTAAATATTTAATATTACAGATTTAAATACAACAATACGAATAACCGTCTTCAAAAAGTAAGTTCACCGAGTTCGCTGTAAATTTTTGTCATTTTCAAAATTATTTCATTATTTGATAGAGTGCTCGTGCGAACAATAATACCAGGGATTAAAGAAGTATCAAATATAATATATAAAACATAGTATTTACAATCTATTACAAAATTTAAATTAATAGTAATTGTTCAAGAAGAAAAAACAAAAAGCGATCGACGATCTCGGCTTTCTTCTAAAATGTCACACGCCGCTCTTCAATACTTCAAGGAGGCGGCATGTCTCTCGCTACGAAGCCTTCTTGCAAGATTTGCGGGTGAACAGACCCCATTTAGAGTTTTTAAGTCCTATTGTCACAGAGTCAGGATCTGATAGGTTCCGAGGAAAATCGAGGGACACCCTCAAATTTGATTAAAAAGAAAGTAAACAATGTATGTATGTATATCAATAGAGACTAACAGACAGACAAGTCGAGCAGACTAACGAACACACATCTCACTTTGACCTTACAAACTTGAGTGGTAAGTTTCCCACTGATATTTTTGTGAAAAGAAAGTTTTAAAAAGTGTTGAAATCCGTCTTCAAAACAATAAAAAGGCAAAAATAGGTAAAAATTCTAAAGTATTTTAGGTGCTTATATTAAGGTAATTATAATATTAAGTAATTTAAAACATATTTCAATTCTATAACTGGGACAATTTGTAATTACCTGGTTAATACCCACTTAAAGTTATTACTATTACCTTTAATTACATTTGTTTATTTATTCTCATACATATTCCCTGTTATGGCGATTTAAAAGAACTTAGTAAATGAGTCTATTTAAATAAAGATATTTTGACTTTGACTTTGACTTTTGAATCCTCCTAGATTTATTTTAAATATGAGAGTGTTAAAAACCACTCAAATTTTACTTTTGATTCTTTTTTGTAAAATATAGTTTTACAAAAAAGAAAATACTTCATAAACGGTTTTATAGGGCGTGCTAGTTAGATAGATAGATAAAGCATTTATTTCCATTTCTACATCACACACAATCCATCCAGACATTACATAGATTAAAAGACAAACATTTTATAATAAAGGTATACCAAAAACAACAATTACTCAGATATCAATATCTCCCACGATACTATTGCAGCATGGTAGTTTGTTGTTTAATAATTTTGTGATTTTTAAGTGTTTTTTATCTATCTCTTCGTTAGGATATATCTCAACAAAATATATTATATTGTAAATATATTGCTGTATATTTAACAAACAAAGTCAGTGTGGTTTGAGCTGAAGAGGTATCAAAGGGTTATTTCATTTCTCACACCACTTATACTGCAAAAACTTATATGAGAAAGACAACATTATTAAAACTAAAAAACTAAACTTACTTGTGTCTATGGTTCCGCAGACTAGTTTTATTTGCAAAGGTCTTGTCACAATTCTTACAGTTAATCGCTTCTTGTATAGGTTTAACGTCTTCACCGTTAATATCTTGTTTAACTTCTTCTCCTTTGCTATCTTGCTTATCTCCGTCTTGTTTATTATCATCTGTATTTTTTGTAGATAAATTTCTTTGGCGGCGTCTATGAATTGAAGACATCAGATTAGATATGACCCTGATCGTTATTCTAAATCTAGATTTGTATTAAGTTATTATTTAAATGACATTTGGTTAAGTGGTTAGTACTCCTGTCTACGTAGCCCGGGTTCGAATCCGGGTTCATAGATATTTGTATTATGAGTAAGAATATATGGTTGTTTGCATGTTCAGTTCACCATTATCTAGTAACAATAACACAAGCTTTTAATTATGCTTAATTTGGGCTATATATTAGGTGATAGGTGAGAGGGTAGAACCCTCGGTGGGGAGTATACGGGCTGTAGATGATGATGTAGAGAATAGGTTAGCGTGTATGCATATGAGCGTTAGTTTTAGTTTTAAATTATTAATTCAACTGGTACAATATGCAAATACCCGATTATTAAACAGTGTTTTGGTTTTTTAAATAACTTAAATTTATCACTATTACTAGTGCTTTACCTTTAATTATATCTATTTATTTTTCTTATACATATCCGCTGTTATGGCAATTTAAGAATACTTGATAAATCAGTATTTAAATAAAGATTTACTTTAATTAACTTTTGGCATTTTTTGACAGTAAAAAAAATTATATAAATAAATTATATAATTTTTTCAATCTCTCAATCTCATAATGATGCTTAATTGGGGTAGATGTGAGTGTGAGAAATATTATTATTATGTGGATTTTATTTTCTCAGGAGGTGATTCTAGATCCTATTTAGAATCTCAAATTGATTTTTCCCAATAATTATTAGCCTGTATATGACCTACAGTTGTGCCAAGCCTTCCTACATAGTAAAACACATGACCAGTTCATTCCATATCACCACAACACTAGGCCAATGCAGCAAGCAATGTTGTTTTGCTAACGTTATGGTTAACAAAAAATTGGCTTATATTTAGTTTCATAATAATATCTATGGATTGTTTTGCTTATGTGGCATTGAATATTCATGCATGTGTAATACGTCGAAGATAGATTACTGAAACTCACTATTATAAAATACTGCTTCAAACATATATCTTTGCTATACAAATTGATTACTAAAATGTGCATAAAATAAATGACTCTAATATTTAACAGTTTTACTTACTTCACTACTTTGTCGTGTGCTTCTTCAATCATTCTCTTGTTGGCCAGTCCGAACGAGTGCCACTTTGTGTGTACGAGGAAACGTTTTGGATGATTGAACAAGAGACAACAGTTTGGACACTCAAAATAATAGTCTGTTGTTAAGCCTGCAAAAAGTGGTTTGAAGAGTGTTAATCTACATTGAAACAGTTCCAATACACACATACATTATGGTTTTCTGAAAATTACATGGGCATAACAGTCTTATATCTATAGCACACATATAAATAGACTCAACATACTAGTAAAAGATACAAGATAAGAGTCAATTGAAAAAATTTAATTAAGAAAAGGCACCGTAAAATGAAGATATATCAAAGATCTTAGATACCAGGCTGAAACATCTATTTCTTGTTTAAAAATTATAATATATTTAATATGTATGCATAAACACTTATTTATATTAATTCCTATTCTATTGAAATAATGATAAGACCATAAGCTATAGTCATCTCATAAATTAATAAACTTAAGGCAATGGTTCCTACTTACGATCAAGTGAATAAACTGCTTGTTTAATATTCATTTTAATAGATCAAACTAGTAACATCAAACCATTTCTGATATAAAGAACATTAGGCAATAACACTCCAAATTCCCACCATCAATGGAACCTACATAACTCAATAGTCTACTAAATACTGTGAATGATTAAATGAGATAAGAAAGATTATTTCTTTTACCGTACTTTTGTTTTTATGGATATATAATAGACGTAAATAATGAAGACCATTTTTGTTACTAAACTTGATTGAATTTTATTATAACATTTAAAAAAATTATCAGTAAATATAAAAGACTAAATATAAAATGTTTATAAACTGGTACCTTTCATGCCACTGTCGCTTAAAGTTTAATTAATTTTAATTAAGTGTTAGTAAAAGTATTTTGAACACTACACTTCTATTAGATGAATAGACATAATTAAAAAGAAAAATAATGAATCAATTCTTTTAATTACTAAACACATTTTTACAGACAACTGATTTTGTCTTTTTACTTAGTATATAGTGGACTATAAAGTTCTAAATTATAGTAAAATTTGTAGCAATACCAATACATTTTGCAATCTCTTTTGTAACTGTTTTTAATGTGATACTAATATAATATCAGGTAAGATACCAAAATGAATAAATATTTATATTGAGAATAGATATCTATATAGAGAATAGATATATATGAGAACTTTACCATTTTTTATGTTTTCTGTGGCTTCAGCAACACTACTTTCACAGTCTATAATGTTACAATGACTAGAATCTTCACGTACTACACCATGAATGTCTTTGAGAAAAGGCTGCATATGATCTGTATCTGTCCAACTGGATACCAGTTCGACCTTCACAACTATGTTAGTTTCTAATTCATCTTCATCTAGGGGTTCCTGTTTGATTGACCGAGTAAAAGATAGTGGTATCATATCTTCTGGATCAGAATCCTGTGAATGATTTTTGTGCCTAGTAAAGGATGTTTCTAGATTTCCAGCCATATTCCCAACATCACTTTCAGAATGCTCTTTATTACTCTCAGACAAAGACTTTCTATTGGATGTGTTAATTAATATATTTTGATTATTCTCTTGATTAGCTAGGGCTAATTCTTTGTCATCTTCATTAACCAACTTCGAGACCATTTCCATAGTAATATGGTTGATACTAAAATCAGCATTCATGTTTTCCTCTCTTCCACCAACATCATTACTTTCAGCCTCAATTAAAGTCTGCTTGCTTATTTTATCTTGTTTAATGAAGTCACTGCTTTCTGCCGAGTGCTCAGTTATATTTGTATCTTTTAACTTTTTTCTGTTCGTTATTTCTGCAAAGTAACTAGCAGGTGTAGTCAAACACCCAACCGAATGATTGAAATTATTAAAAGAATTTAAAAAAGAGCTTTCCATGGGGTTTCGACAATGAGGGACATTAGAATTATGATTTTCGGGCAGCATACCGTTTTGGCGTTGGGTGCTTTGAAGTAAATTAGACTTTGGAGCCGACAAAGTGGTTTGGAAATCTAAGTTATGGCGGTGTTGAAAATGGTGTATTTGTGGATTATTACTCAAAGAGGAACCAGCGTAGCCAACATAGTTATGGATATTGATGGACCCTTCTCTAGAGTGAGATGCCTGATGAGACATTTTAACAATATTATTCAAGTTCTGAGCGATATTCACAGAGCTGCTTAGTTCGGGTACATTTACAGCCGCTCCCATGTTGACTGGCACATCCTTGGGACCGAAAGGTCCCGTGTTATGCAACATGATTATTTTTCACAATACATAAGTTGCAATTGCTATAAAGTACACTTATTTCATGAAAAACAGTTTATAAACAAGAAGTGAAGAAAGCCATTTTGACATTTTGCGTTCGCTTCAATTACCGATTTAAAAAAAAGGCAAAGATACTTTTCACATCAGAAATAACCGGTTTTTCTACGGTTTTATACATAGTTAATACAATATCTCTTTTACTTTAGAGAATCATGTTAAAGTTAAGTATGAATAAGAGCATTTCAGTAATCAAAGTACATTATTATAAAATGTCTTGCAAAATGTTTTTTGACTTTTAAATCAAACTTCCGAAAGGAGAACTATAAAACACTTTTTTCAAACAAAACATGAACAGGATCTCTGAATTTATATATATACTGATATTTCTTACTTTTTGAACCCTATAAAATTAAGAAACATTATAAAGTCTGTCATTAATTATTTGAAACACCTGCTTGCACCCGAAATTTAATTAATGGTTGTTTACAATTTTTTCAAATTGTCTACACTTATATAGAAGTATTGTTTTGTGTAATCAATTACTGACAAATACTAAATTCATGTATTGAAGATAACTTCAATAAATAAATAATATTATTTATTTAACCAAAATAAAAACATTAAGACGTGGGCGTTCCGATTATATTCCCTTTTTCTTATTTTGATGTAGGGCAAGGATTATTCCCGGAGCACGTCGACTCAATGGGATTTCCCATTTCTTACTTATAAAAACTTTAAAATCTATGGTTTATTTCACGCGTAATGATGGCATCGCTTAATGTGTTATTTCAAATATTGTGTCTAAATTTAAAATTTTGAGAGAAAACATATGTGAGTTTCATTCTTAAAAAGATTGCGCATACATCTAATTATCTTATTATTATCTTATTGATTGGTGACTTATGTGAGATTCTTCAGTGCTTCATTTTCATTCATTTATTTATAGGTTTAGTATTTTTTTTTCTTGTAAGTTATTAAACATATGGCGGTACCTATCAATAGTCGTCAAAAACCCAATGGTGCAAAGGCATACATTGCACCATAAATATCAAATAAACAATTACATAAGACATAACTGTATGGAATTTAGTTTCCTTTGCTTCCCCTGTAATAAGGATAAGTTTCAAAAAGTTTTTTTAATTGAGTAGCATAGAGTATTTAGAATCTCAGATTAGAAAGAATGTCTTAGAATTGTAATCTGTGTGTATAACTTGTATTGTATCGTGTATATATTTATTTTATTTATTGTTTTTTGCACAGTCTACAAGAATAGACGTGCCTATTAAACCATGGTGTAAAATAAATATCTTAAACGTGAATTTCAGCTAAAAAACTTGAAATTATAAGTTATTTGTGCATTCAGAATCCGAAAACCATTAAGTATGGCGTTTAGTGCCATAGCTGAAGAGTATTTTCGTACAATGAACCCACTGGCTTCTAAAATACATGAGGATATTGCTGAAGCTAAAAATGCCTACGAAAACATATGGGAAACGTTGTCTGAAAAGGAAAAAGTGAGTTGTTTTTTTTCGATTTCCTCTATTTTATTTTATTTTATTTAATCACTCCATTGAGTAATGAGACTTATAATGACTCATTAAGTAGATTGCAATATCAAAACCTGAGATAATGATAATCATTTGTAATTTTTTGTATAAAACTAACTTCAATTATTGAAATTTTAACTAGTATTGTAAATTATTTGTATTTGTAAATAATTAATATAAAAATATAGTCTTTCGAACTATTCATTTCTGAAATATTATATTAGATACCTTAATTCTGTGTGTAAACAACTAAAGCACCTTTCAATTAAGCATTTATGCATTTTTCCAACAAAAAATTATTTATAGTTGTCCTATACATATCCAGTAGTATTATGTGACTCCCAAGATTTAAATTAATATAAGTTTTTTAAACAAAACTTAATTTTCAGGTGGAAATCTTAAATGAATCAATAATAAAACCAGAAATTGCTCTGAAGTATGCTCTCTTGGATACCCTGGACTTTGACATTAATGATCCACCAGTACGTAAAGATGATCTTATGTCCTTCTTCGGAAAAGAACATGGCCAGAGGCTTATACAAGATGAACATGTTTCATTCAGGTAAGATATAATATTATGGTATGAATAGGTACCCCATATTTGTCTACAGCCTTGGTATGCAGCTTAAATTTATTTAATTGAAATATTTTATTTTCTTGTTTATTTAGTTTTAATATATTATATATATATGGGTATGAGCCAGACAGCTCTGCCTAATAGAGATAACAGATGGAGTGTAAAATTAAAGTGGCCCATGCAAAAAGCGTAATTCGGCATAAGAACAAAATCGGGTAAAGACTGAACTGTAACTGAATTTTGTCAAAAAAACTGGATGAATCCAGCACTAAACAAACAAAAAACGAAAAGATTATGGATGAGGCTTATACCATAAAAATGACCATACATCATAATAATAAAAAAATAACTTAACTAATTATTTAACATTTTCTAAAAGGGAGCTTAGAAAGAAATTAATAAATTAGGTCAAAATTAATTAAATATTTATTTAATAAGCATCTGAAAATGTACAGATTAGTCCTCAGTGTGTGGATTGAGTGTTAACTAAGTTCAATAAGTCATTTTTTAAATTCTTAATAGGATAGTTCTTGGCTTTCATCTTACTTGATAGTATGTTTAGATAAGGTTGAAGATGGAAGCACACTATTTGTCAACCACACGAACTAGCTATCTTACCACCAACTGCTGGAATACAACCATACTGTTAAAATTATTAATATGGCAGACAATATGGTGGAAGCAGGCTAGATATTTTTTAGTTAGTCTCTGTGGGGAGCACACTGAACAAATGGAATACATCCTTTATAATTGTGATGCTCTTGTTAGGAAAAAAAGGGTCTTTTCGGCCTGGCCTACCCCACACTTGAAGACAAAAGGCTGCTGAGGATTTCATCCTTGCCATTAATTAAGTTAATAACCATAATCTTAAGTCTAAACTGATATTATCTTTTCAGAGATGAACACTCAGCCCCCTTTGTGTATCAGACTAAAAGTCAACTCAATCTCTGCATACTATCTGAACACCGTACACCCAAAGACGTGAAACCAACCTCCCCCTTACCAGTCATGACCGAATTGGCCATATCACACTCCAAAGTAGTTTCAGAATTGAAAAATGCTTTAAAATCCCATGATGTCTTAAAGAGTTACAAAGAGGATTCGGAAGTGACGTCACCAGGCTTTATAAGTAAATTTATGAGTAATTTCAAGTGTAAAGATGAGGAGAGAGAGTGTTTGGTGCCTGCACCACAAACGCAAATTGTGGCTTCTTCAGAAAATTACTTCAAAACAAACTTTAAGAGTCCAGAAAAGGATAGATACGATTACAGAAGCAGCGTTGGGAAGTCTAACAGTGGTAAGTGTTACCCTTGTAGAAAAAATTTATTCTCCTTTTCAAACTTTATTGCAAAATGCAAATATATGACTTCAATGCAAATTCGTAGCTATTTTTAAATCTGGATTTTATTCTAAAATTTTTTTGATCGAATCTGGATTATCACCATACCATTAGTGTACAAATTTTCATGATTTGAATTTTCACTTCCTTCTCCGTTTTTTTTATTGTCTTGTTTTAAAAAATAATTTGCATGCCACTTGCGGTATGCAGGTGGCAGATAAGATTAATTTAATAATATTTATAAATAAAAATAAAAATGGCAAATTTTTATTATTATTTGCAAAACAAAAAAAATACATCAACAGCTTATAATAACCTGGATCAACGGGTTTAAGGTTCACTACGAATCACGAAGAAGCTATTAAATAATTTTTACGAATGAACGCAACGATCAACGAAGACACTCCGCTTTATGCGGAAGGTATATTGCCTTGGTTGTCACGTCATATCATTGAAATATGACAGTTGCATACAGTATTCCTTTTTGTTACCTTCTAACTGAAATTCCAAATAATTTTCTATAGGGTAACATCTCTTATGTCATTTTCGTCTATATTATTACGTCTTGTATGTGTCTGGTTCTTATTCGTTACTATCTTGCGTCATAATATGTGCAAAGTGGGGAGTTGCACTCGTATGTGAGTTTTGTTTAAGTATGTCTCTAACGTCAATAATTAAAGTACGTGCCTAAACCCAAGGCCGCCTCTAATCCCGCTGCCCGAATCCGAACCGCACCGTTTCGCATTTTGCTTTACTATTATTTATATGCGCACACTATATCGACTTCATAACTTCACGGAATCGCATAGCTAGAAGCTGTCCACGTTCAGGTGACAAGTGGACCACGCGATGATTACTCGCTGTTCGGATGCTATCGTTGCGTTGATATGAGTCCCATGTGGACCGTGGCTGACTGTGATTCACTCGAGAACAAAGCACGTGTAGATTCATGCGTCATGCTTGTGACCAGGTGCTGCTTACACTTACTTCTGGTCCTCTCATGTTTTCTTGTATAAAAATAAAAATATTTAATTACACATTTTACCTATATAGAGTTGATTAATAATTGACTGTACAATCATCGTTTTATATTATGTGTAGGTATATAAAAATTATAACACTTCTTAATTGAGCACTGTATTGGTGATTGTGGAATTGTTTTATTAAATTATTATTATTATATTCTAAAATCTGAGCTCTCATAACAATAAGTGATAAATTTGTAGACAACGCGAAGATCACTCGTTGACCGCGCGATGTTCACGCGTGCGTCCGCCCGTGGCCCACCAGTCGACAACAGGTGGACGCCGAACGATAAGGTTATGCCTCTAGGGTGGTACTATGATGTGGCTATGAATGTAATTCGTATTTTTGTCGTTTTTACATCGCGATATTTTTAGTAAATAGTGTCATATCAACCGGAATTCACATGTCAGTCTCGCGGACAACATAAAAGGTAAAAATAATAAATATATATATATGAACTGGCATTATACATACATTAATATATTATTTATTTAGTTTACCAGTAACTGTTCCACTGATCGATGTATATGCATACAAAACAATATATAACTTACAGCTAAGTGTACAATAGAGAAACGGTAAACACTACATGCATATAGTAGATAAGTTGTAATTACAAATAAAATATATTAATGAAATTTGGTTATAAAATATCTAAACGATATCGATATATCTAAATTATATCGTATTATACATATATTTATATAATAGTTAATGTTTACATAAACGAACGCATATTCAAGTGTTTTATTTCTAAATATGTAACTAGATCTTATAATAAAATTATAAGCGAAATATATCCTTGTTTCTGCTATCCATATCATAGCACAAGCTGCTAATGATTCTTAATTTGGCCCAGGTGCTAATAGGTGCCAATGTGATAAAATTTATTATTCATTATTATGTTAATCTGTTAAGTATCTCGAAAGAACAAACAATAATATATTATATATGGCCTGTTAAAAAAAGGTTTACGAGTTATTGGCCCCAATTACGCTGTACACGGACTAAATTAAATTTATGTTATTCGCATCTCTTTCAAACCAATTCAATCAAGGAGGTCTAGAATGACTTTAATGAATGTCAAGTTAGTGGTACCTAAGACGATCCATATTTTGACTTATTTTATAAAGCCCAGCCAAAAACGCTTATGAGTCGCCATTTTGGATACGTCAAATAACGTCACCGGTTATCTATTTTTTTGGTTGTACTGTACTGAAAGGGTAGTACTGAACTTAAATTTAATTTAGAACATGCACTACGGAATCGGGTCACTGTATTATTTTTAAAAATAATTCACCGATTCCACGTTGGTGCAATTTATATAACAGTTATCGTGACATTATTGTTATCTCTGATACAGTCAGTAAAAATCGTCGGCTAATTTTCCAGCGTCTGAGGAATCCAATGTCAGTTTCAATCCGATGATAATTCAAACATATAAGGATCTGAACGGTTTACATTTTCTTTTGGTATAAATGTTTACTTAATTTTTTTATTAACTCCATAGATCCGTCCTATACACAGTATAATAAATATGTTATTAATTATTTGAACAGTATTATGATTACTTCTTTATCGATGTAACACACAATTGAATGCTTTGTCTACAATACGTTGTGCAATTATTAAGCTAACTAGTGTTGGATCCTTTGTGATGTTTTATTGTAACAACTGATGACAAACCTAATAAATAGATTACATTCAACGATACAATTCATTAACACGTCGTTAATTGAATAAGTTTAAAAGCTACATTTAATAGAAGGTGGCATAAATATAATCATATAACATTAAAAATATATATGGCGCACAAAGTAAATGTGGCCCAACGTAATTTTATTTTTCAATAAATAATTTTGACGTTTAACTGTCAACTTGTCAATTGAATCATTGGACGGATCCGCCATTTTGAATTAAAAAAAAAAAATGGCTGTAAATTTATTTTATATCGACAGGCCGATGTTTGATCCTTTCTAACCGGATTTGAATTGATGCAATGTAAATTTAGTTAAATAAAACAATAGGCTATTGTAAGTGTGCCTATTTAACGTCTGACTAATCACTTTAATAAATAAATAACATAATGATAAGGCACGTAATGTTTACTAACTGTTTCATAATCTTTGTAATATGACAAATTGATAATGTTGTTAGTCAATAGTTTAACTATGATGATTCATAGCTGGCCCTTTTCTTAAAATGTAGCTTAGTAACATGCTCTCTTTGGCAATTGAAAATACATCTCATTTAGACTTTAAATTTTTGACAGAATTGGAATTTTAGTTATATTCTTATATTGTGTATGCGTACAAACATAAGACAATACATACTTCTGTATCAAAACATGTTGCCTTTCATTGATAGGACAGGATGTAGGATAGGATTTACCTATAAATTAATAACGCCGTATTACTTATACGGCGTACTATCTTGTAAGTATTAACACATATTAGATTATAACTCAATATTTCAATCCTGACAAATTTTATGAACAGAATTTTTGACAGGTAATTTATAACACTGTCAAAAGTTTTTATCTGAATATAACTGAAAAAAATCAGTAAATACTATCCCCATATGTCTTCTAACTATAATTATCAATGGTTTTGTAAAGCTTTCTAGTTTACGATACTAATTTAGCTCTTCTAATGTCTGTTATCCTTTTCCTGCAGAAAATGAGAGGATGGGGCATATTAAACTTAATTTTGAGATAGTTTCACAATGTTAACTTTGTTATAATATGGCCTACAAGATATGATAATATCTCTGTCTTGTCAATAATTTCCGCGGTTTCATGTGGATACTTCCGAAAGAATATTTATGCATTTATTACAATTTAAATTCATCCAATATTCGTTGCGTGTTGAATAAATGCAGCAATTTCGTTGGCTATGCTTCCTATATTTCTTACGTTTTAGGGTTGTCGCGTGTGATAAAAATATGTTGCGATTTTGTGAAATTATCGTATGTCCTCGAGTGTTTATAGGGAAATCTATGCTGCACACTAAAGTCTAATTATAAATGGCTTCCTTTAAAATTTACCACTTTTACATAAAACTGACTTATTAGATTAAATAGTCAAACTGACAAAGCAGCAGCTTTAGCTTGTTAAGAGATTAGTTAAGCAATACCCTCTTTAGCCGTACTTACGTAGGTAGGACTGAGCCTATTAGTGGGAAACCTATATTCTAATAATGACGAGTGAAGAGCTAATGTTCCAGATACGATAACGGAGAAATTGTATTATATTTCAGTTACAACCCTAAAAGCATCTTATTTGTAATGAAAAAATAAATAAAAAACGAACACTACAAAACAAAGTAAGGTAGACAAATGTAGGTACTTTACCGAAAATCCGACGCACTTAATGAATAAAAATCAGCACTTATAAATATCACAATTTATCGTGTAAATATTAGGTCGGGTAAAAAGTATTTTCGCATATAGTATGTATAAACTTGTAATAAAATATCTTTGGCTGTACTATTTGTGTCTGGCTGGTTTCTATGACATTAAAAAGGTGACATTTCAAAAAAAGAATCAAATTAGGAAATTTATGAATCCCACTATTTTTTATTTCTTTTCTTACTGTCAAAATGAGCGAATCGAATGAAGAAATTAGATACATTTTCAAATTTTATTACAAAAAAGTTAATTTAAACTTGAACAATAGTCTTAAGTTTTTATTAAATATTTTGTTGAGACAACCCTAACAAGTTACCATGCGTTTTATAACACAATACGTGAGCGTAATCTTAATAACGAACACGTGAATAGAGTTATACTATATTGTAATTATCGATTACCATTTTAAATCGGAAGTTATACTGAATTACGTATTAAAATAATGGTCCAAAAATTATTTCAATTAGAATAATGAATATATTATGTAATTATTAATCAAGTTATTTTACCAATTATTAGGTGTACATTTAATATTATTATTATTATTTATCTATTCAAATCAATTATGTCATAACCTTACGTATTAATAACATTACATAATATATAATGACATATTGATTTGTAAATGTCATTATAAATACTAAAGGCTGAGAGTTTCTTGCGCCGCTTCTTCTCTGCAGCTACTAATTCGTCGAAGCGGTAGAAGGGTTAATTGGGAATATGCATACTAGTGTTATTTTTAATTTTAAAATAAATATTATTTTAAAATTAAAACTAACAATTTATTTAGTACATATTTTAATACTGGGACAATTTGTAAATGCCCGGTTGATACCCACTTAAAGTTATGACTATTGCCTTTAATTACATTATTTGTTTTTCTCATACATTTTCCCTGTTGTGACGATTTAAAAGAGCCTGGTAAATGAGTCTATTTAAATAAAGTTATTTTTGACTTTGACTTTACGGGTATGTAATATATATATATTGGTATTACGCTTGGAACAGAGCGTGTAGCAAGAGTTTGTTCTGTGGGCACACCTATGTCTGTGGCCCTTAGAAAGAATCGTTCTTGTGTTATGACGATACCTTTAGAAGCACGGAAGTTGGAGATAAAACATTTTGATTTACCAATCCAGGAGCGAAAATTTGCTTGTTTTTGTGATCGAGACCAAAGAGGTCGAATATCTACGACAAAAAGCTCCTCAACCATAACAACGACGACATTAGCCTTTAGAGTGCCAACGAGCGCATTTGCGCCTGCGCATGTTCGTACCTAAAAGTGCCGCGAGCGCAAAAGTGCTCGCAACAATTATAGTATAAAAAAACTGGAAAAGTTTTTTTTAAAACGAAAATGTCTGCATCAGAAAACTGAATGAAAATGATTGCACGACAAGTTGTGAAGAAACCGATAGTGGGAGTGAGATTGTGGTGCGCTCACACCGTGTGATGCAAATTTTGAGCTATAGTGATACGAAGAAAATAACAAATGTCCTTGGCATTTCTAAGCATGTACTAGTAAAACATGCTGGCACTAAAACAGTTAATTGATGTAAAAATATCGAAGTGTACAATATTTTGACATTTGTTTTTTTTTTTCAGATTTATCAGAAGAAAACAGAGGCTTGCTGTCGTCAAGCCAAGCGTCATCTGGCACAGATTTCCAATCAACAGAAACACTGACTGATTCCGGTTTGCCAAAGACGGGATACGATTTCTTAGATAACTGGTAATTTAGTCTGTAGTAGTATTATCAAGTCAGTATATAAGGAGTTTCACCTTACAGTATTCAGTTTGACATATATAACTGCTAGAAAAACTGTCATTGTAACAATATTTTTTACTAAGTTTCATTGTATCGATTATCGATTGATATGTAGTATGCTACAAGACGTATAGAAACTCCAGCCCATCCCGAAAACCCCGTGTTCAGAATGCTAAAAATAGTACTACTACATGATTATGATAATAAAAGAATAAATTGAGAATAAAAGTGATATTTTATAAATAAAACTGGGGTAAAAATAATTTTTGTGTTGACCACACTAAGCAGCTAGCAAACGTTGATTATGAATCGTTGCAGCTAGCGCCATCTATTGAACAACATTATAAATTTTATATTTGGAGCTAAAATATGCCGTCTATTTTTCGCAAATTAAGCGAAGTTTTTGATTATCGCGTTACTTTGAAAAAAAATTCGGATCGGACAGTGATCTACATATCGTATATAATATAAATTTAATATTTATACGTAATATTGATAAAATAATATCATCATATAGTTTGATTTGTAACACTAGAAAATATGTATGGTTTATTTATTTTTTATCCTTATATACCTTGAGTATAGATGATGGATATTTACCCATATTATGTTTATATCGAGCATGTTACATGTTATTTCTCAAATTTGTAATTGGCCATCGCAATGTACATAAAATTATTATTTATTTACTTACTCTAATTATAAATGAATAATAGCGATTCTCATTTCTGATACATAGACCCGTTTATACATTTTCAATCTTAGTTGGTAACTCACCCAAAATGAAATCCATGCTTGATTTGGTTGTTATTGGTCACAGATTCCAATCAAACGAATTAAGTTTCTTATTTTGTACTATTATAAGAAAATAATTTATCAAGTAAATTGGTTTCAAATAGATTGCTAAGGAGCGCACAGAGGATAAACATTAAAAAATGTTTTTTTTTTAAATTAAGTAACTTACCAATTAAAAATATTTTCAACAACATCTTGGGACTTAACATTATAAAAAGCAAAATGGAAACGGGAACAATTTATATTTATAGAGAATATGCAATGTACATAAACTAACTCAATAAAGTGCATTAAAAAATTTGATGTGAAATAAAGTTATATTCTATTCTATTCTCTAAAACAATAGTATTTTTTATAAAAAGCTCAGCAAATGACTCGACACCGTCTGTAGAGTCGTCCTGTGAAGATAGCTAGTGCAGCATGCGACATACTGCCCTAGCCATCCCCACCTTCCCGCCAAAAAGTGCTATTTCACGCCTCTTTTGAAGGTTATTTAGAGTAATCTTGAACACATCAAACATTTTAAATAGTCTAATAACGATATATTACTTATGGTTTGCAATAAGTAGCTTCTGTGGTTTAGTGGCTGAGGCCACCTACTACAGATCCGGAAGTCCCGAATTCAATTCCCAATGGGAACAGAAATTTTCGGTTTGGTTGGTGGTAGGGATTTTTTAAGTCCACCTGGCTGACCTAAGTCTGTCGCCATAATAATAATGTTAACAGCATTGGTCTGTTCCGGCAGTTGAAGGTTAGATAGCCAGTTCTTCCATGTAGAGGAATCCAGGTGTAGCTAGATTCAATTTTGAGCCTTATCTTCATTTACCATCTGATGAGGTGCAGGCCAGGAGCTACCCCGTTTACAATATAAAAACAAACTGGCAAGAAAGTGGCCATTTAAATAATTCTGCACGATATATTTTGGATGAGTGACCTTCTGAGTTGTTTATATATTTACAAAAATATAGTAAATTGGATGAGTTTTTAATACGACGCGTGGCCAATTAACCAATATTGTTAATTTTTTGTGATGACATATGCAATAACTTAGTGAGATATGTTTACATTAATTTAATGTTTTGTACTTATTACTATATATTACTTATTTTATATTTATTTAGCCGTATTAAGTCACGGAGCTCGATTCTGGATAAGTAACGGATTCCTCCTCGATAAAAAAAAGGTAAATGGGAATCCATGACAGTAGAATTTGAAAGAATATGTAAAAGTTCGTAGCACTGCCCGTAATTCGCTTTGGTCCATAAATAGTTACTCAGGCCAGTGAGTATTTTATTTCTCATTAATCGACGGAAAAAGGTAACTGTCTTTAAGAATTTTGGACCTTTTAGACCTGGCAAATTACCTAAGAAAATTCTTATAGATGTTTAAGTATGACAGCAAAACCTTACATGCATTAATAAGAATTTTTCGGTACCTTTAATAGACTTTTACAAAGTAGAAGACAATATATTGAGCATAATTATAAGAACAGTGCAAGAACTGTCGAATAGGTAACTTAATGCCTATGGAATTCTCTACCAGTCAACTGGCGTTTTAAGGTAAAACGAGCACGACAGTCTTTAATACAAGATTTATCCTTTTTCTATTTGTATTGAAAGAAAGAGATAGGTTTGATTTTAGTATAGTGGGGGTAATCCAGAAGAAAGCCAGTAGCAATGAATTGAATTGAGTAGAACGTTTTAATGCCAAATATATTTTGTTTACTTAAAACTGGACTAACAATGATATACTCTTTGTATTTGTTTTTAAACTAAATGAGAAAATGGCGGGAAGTAAATAGGACTGTGACAGTAATATAACCAATTGAGTATTACATTACACCTAAGTCTGTTTTTACACGGTCTTTTTGTACACGGTTTTGATATAACACGGTTTGAAAATTGAGTATGTAACTGATGACGACAGCAATTAAATTTATGTTGTTGTATTTATGATTATCACTTATTCTATTTTATTTTATTTTTTACCTTAAAAATTGAATAACCTATTCGTTCACAACATAGTTTTTTAGTTCCTGAACTTGCCATACATTTAATTTATATTACTTTTAAGATTAGAGTGCATATCTTTTTTATCATTAATTACTATGCTTGTGAAAATAAGCATTATATATTTGATTTAATAAAATAAACATGAATTCTTGTTCTTAAAAATTCTTGTTTTTCTCTAATTTTAATAGGTTTTAGAGATTAGGAACAAATCACCCATTTTTGTATAAGATCAATGTCTTTTTTTACACGGCTTCTTCTGGAACCAATCTACCGTGTAAAAACAGACTTAGGTGTATTTATGTACAATCGAACCATAAGCTATGGATTTTAATTTAATTTATATTGTTTTGATTTATTATCTTAAACAATAATAAATGGATTATTGTACGCTTTTAATGAAGCCAATTGGAACTTGTACCAGCTTTGGTACTCACCTTAGGTAGGTATCTGGATGGATCACAAGATCTGGTGTGGATTGTGGAATCCAATCGAACGAAATATGTGATAACTCGCAGCTTCGTAATATTGTAATCTCATTTTTAAGACTGTTTTTATATTGTAACTAGTTTAACTAAAGAAATTACTTCACAAATGAAAATAGTGTCTCAATTATACAAGTTCTCACACACACGAGGACTTGTAATGAATCATAGTGTTATTAAGGACACAGTTTTCGTCATTTACTTCATGGAACAATAATTTTATCAAAATCCGAACAAAACCGATCGTAAACACTCAAATATCTTGCATTTATGTGTCCGTACAATTATTTATAAACTCTCTAATTATGTTAAGTTACTCTAAGATACTATGATTAATAATTTATATAAACATCCAAATATACTCTTTTCGATTTATTGCATCTATAGTTTTATTTTTTATGAAAATAACAAGAATATGCTTCTGAATTAAACAGTTCTTAATTTTAATGAAAGTTCATTACATCGCTCTTCCTAAATCTGATTGCAAGAGGGACAGCTTTTATATCAAGTGATATTTAAATGTATTCAACCATAATGAAAATAATAAATTATATGAAGATTGACATTTCTAAATTTTTGATATATAACATTAATGATATTTTTGTTGATTTAAATTTAATTTGTTGCAAAAATTAATCTTTATTAGTTCTTTTTCTTTTGTGTGGCATTCAGGCTAATGTTACATATGCCATATACAAGAAGGTTAAAGACTTAGTTCAATTTAAATAAACTCTGTGGTCATGTCTATGACTTTGTGCCAATGGTACAAGTTTATAAATTTTACTAGGCAACCTGGTGACACTGATAAATATATAATTATTGCGTCACCAAAATCTTGGTTTAATTTTCCGTAACATCCAACAATCTTTGTATTTAGTTGGCATATTAAAATTTATTATTTACCTTTAGCATGAGCAAATTAACAATAACAGTAATAAATGTTTTAACAAAATTATTGATATATAATTATTTTTTTAAATTTTAACACCACACTATTTCGGGTTCACAGGAAAGTGCAAAGCGTATTTCATTAAGAATAATTTATATTAATGATATAAATGTGAAGAAACTAAATTTTACATGTAGTTCACATCTGACAGTCTCAGCCAAGACTTATTATTGTATTATGCTAAGTATTTAATCATAAACATTAGAATTAGTTTTGCTATGACACACGCTGCACAATGAATAATATATGCAAGAAATTATTTTAAAAAACTTGATATATTTAATGAAACAATTCTGTTTGATTAACGTTTATTACAATTTTTTACACTTAAAAAGATTCTTAGTTATTCGCTTAGGTTATCAAAGATACATTACCTATTTTCTGTAATAACTATGTCTACAAAAACAATTTTATACTTAATATTCTGTGAATTTTTTAAGGACCAATTTTTAAATTGATATACTAAGTTAAAAATCCCAAATACCATATTTCTAGTTTCTTTCAGATACGGGTAATTTAAAATGTTTGACATTTTAAATGGTGGTATCATTGCATCTCTTTCATTGTAATTAACTAAAGCAACCATTGCTTCTACAACAAAACTTTATAATAGCGAAATATACATTGAATGTTTAGTTACAAAGAGATGAAATGATTACCTTCTTCACAAATTCGGACTCTATAGCCAACCGCTTAGCGTTCGATTCAGGGTTATCATGCATGAAGTCATTATAAAAGCTTTAGTATCCTGTGATAATCATGCCCTTCTCCACTTTAGCGGCCTCTTCCTTGCCTGTTAATAGCTCTATGAGGGTCAAACCGAACCAATACGCTGTTCCTGGGCCCTAGAATCATAATATATTAATAATTTAAACTATTTCTGAAGAAATATTTTATTTTTATCATCATACTTCTATTGTGCTAATGATTATTATCACACTAACAGCAATGTGACACAACCAAGATTGTAGGCTGCACCACATGCTAGCAATTATGTTGTTATTTACATACAAATACATATTCTTTCTCATAGCTACAGCTACAACTAAAAATATCACGCAACAACTATAGCTCTACTAACCATGCTAGTATCTGTCACTATAAATCACAATATTAATCAACTTCTTACGAATACAAATCAATTCTCTTAGCAACAGCATTCTAACAACTATCGCCTTACTCACCCGGCTTGTAACGATATTGTTATCGACCACTACTCTCTCTCCCTCCACATATTTGTAATCGCCTGAAATTTTGTCTTTGGTCGTCGGGTATGACGTCACGCGTTTGCCTTTTGCCACTCCATGAGCGACAAAAGCAGTAGGAGCTGGAAATGAGTAAAAAGTTTTTATACAAATCACTTCAGTTTCATATTAAAACAAATTAAGGTATCCACGGATACAAACATCATATACTTATAGCATCCTATAGATTAGATTAGGAACCTAAACAAATACTGTTACTGATTAAATTGAACTAGTTTTGTACAATTGTTGATGTGGTCCTGAATAAAGACCTCTAAGGCTGGTATTCACCAACACTTAGACAGGCGTTTAAAAGATAACCGTAAATTTTTGACATTGAAGCGAAAGCATTAGTAACATACTTAGGCAATAATACAAAAAAGCAGTTTTTAGGAAATCGCGTTCTCGCATATCAGCTTATAAAATAGACCCCTTTGCCTTTATTTTATGATAAAATAAAGTTCATTATAATTTATGTTACCAGCACATATAGCTGCCACAATTTTTCCAGCTTTCTCGTGTTCCTTCAGCAGGGTCCCCACTACATCGGACTTGGAGAGGCGGTCTGAACCTTCTAAGCCTCCAGGAAGAATTACCTGAAAATATGATAATAAACTATAATAATAATGTAATTTTTATAATGGTTCAGAATTATCTTGATATTATTAGTTGAATAAAGGGAGTGTTAAAACTATTTGAAACATAAAAGGGAAGGCAAAGGAATCAAGCCTTTTCATCCAATTCTGCTATTTTCTAAATAATTAAATTGAAATATTGGTGTAATGTAACATATTTCAATACATCTTAGTTACAATGAAAATTTTAATTTTTTTTATATTAAACTTACAGCATCATACTCTGGTTTCTCGGTCAGTGCATCTGCAAGAGACTTGTCTGGAACAAGTGTCATATGACGTGAACACAAAACTGGACTGCTACCATCCAGACCAGCTAGGGTTACAGTCACCTAAAAACATTGTAACCTTTAGAATAATAACCATGGGCTTAAATCTAAATTTGCATTGGGTGGACCTCCATTATTCTATATTTTTGAAAAAAGAACAGACATTAAGAAAAGCACACTAAAATTTTGACTTTAATAAATTTATTAAAATGCAGGTTTTAGGAAGCAGCAACAATACATATAGTGGTTGAACAGTTTAATATGTCTCCTGAAGCAATGAGAAACTCAGCAGCTTTTATTGACCAATCCAATAACCAACCATGTGGAAAAAGGCTTTTTTAAGTTAAATATAAAATGAACCTATAATTCCAAATTATTGTTTTTGCCTAACTTTTTTGCAGAGACTTTTTTATACAATTTTAATACCTTAGTATGAACACAAAAAATGTAATATTGTCATGAAATAACTAATTACAGTTTATTTTTTATTTTCAACTAGATTTGTTTTGTTAATATTAATTTGAGATTAATGCCTGGTTCCAATATTTAATTGCTACAGTATAGTCACTAACCAATGTCAGTTAATTTTAGTAAATTAATAAAGAATGTTGGGACAATAAGCTTTAGTAAGTTTACTTTTCTGTAAGCAATATACTCAAGTCCCCCGTTTAACTTACTCCTCCACGTCGAAGCATGTCCACTGTGATGACAGTCTCCATTTCTTCAGCTCCCTGTGCTAAAATGACTAAAGCTGACTTTGACATGGTATTTGATGTTGATAGTAAGCTGAAAATAAATTTATATATAAATGCATTAGCAATACAAAAACTACTTAAGTACATTCTATTACTCATGGAAACTCATCTTTCTAAGAGGGTATAATCTAAAAAGGTTGCAGGTTATGGCTATTAAAAATTCATTTATACACACTTGGCAATAGAATTATTAAATAAAGTGCTAAGTAGTAACTATTCAAGATGTTTGCTGGCAACTAAATGCTTCCTCATCTAAAGGAGCTGCTATTAAAAAAAGATTTTATAATTTTGTTCTAGAATAACCTATAAATATATTAACAGTTTATATTACAATTGCGAAGAATAAAATTAAGCTTACCCTTTTTGTATATAGAGATTTATTAATAATAGCTTATCTAATGCACACGTTGAAGGAAATAATTTTGTAAAACTGCTTAATTTTCGAGTAACCGCAAACATAGGTTTATTGACATTCAGCCAACAAATTGACATTGACAGTTTAGGTGAAGGTCAGATCAGAAACATCTTAGGGTGTTTATGGCGATTTCTTAATTCGTTCCGCGGGTGTCACGTACATATCAAATATTAAGAGCAAGCTGTCAAGTATTCTTCTTAGGTATTGAAAATAATAGGAGGTAAAGGAAACAAAAAGTAATAGGAGAGAACAAGGTATGTATAATAATTAATATACCTTGTGCACTAATAGATTAAGTACAAAGTAATATAATTTATTCCTAAACGAAAATTGTTTATGGTATATAAAAATATTGCCTTTTAAATAAAATTACTTATATGTCGGGATTTTATGAAATTTAAGGAACTTTTTCAGCTATTAAGAAATGATATTCTTTTATTTTCTCAACGCATCGCTAAAAAACTAAAGCCACAGTTAAGCGTAGGCCCGTTCCAATAAATTATTTGAATGAATGAATGAATAGAAGTTTATTTAGTACAAAAATACAAAAAAGGATCAATAAATACACAATTAGTTTGTAAACCAAATAGGTCCACGCTTATGCTGAGGCACAGATTGCTTCGACGTTGGTATATTTATTAATTTGGTTCATATAAATAATTAATTTCATTTATTCATTTGAAATTAATTCTCAATTACGATACCGCTTCAAATAAAAAAAAATGGTTGATTTAGTAAATGTATGTCTTTAGGAATATAAAAATTGAGCAGGGTATCCCAGCACAGATGTTCGTTGCGAGTGACTCTACTTTGGTTATGATAGCTTCCTTTCTTTCATTCTATGAATGTCAAGTAAAATAAAATTTAGCGTAATATAAAACAAGTTTAAAGCATAAGATAGGATTTTTTATTCATATTTTATTAATAATAATCACAGTGAGATACTAAAATAGTGGACGATCATGTTACTATGTAAAGTGTAAATAGCATTAGAGGTTAGATTAAAAACGTTAGATAGCAATTGTTTTGGGTTTAAATTTTACTATCATCGCCTGAATAATGGACTATGTCAAGAGAGAAGATCAACATGTTATCGACGAAGAGAACTATAAAATATACATGGAAACTGTAAGTACAAAACGTTGTTATAAAGGAATATCTAGAATTTTTTATTTGTATACCGTTTTTCTCATTTTGTACTTTGGAGCGAGTCGTAATATACATTCGCTTTTATTTCAAACTGAATCATGTTAATTTTAATGCAAAATTTATGAACCAGAAACATATATGGCTTGTTATTTTTGCAAGGCTTTGGTTTTTAGCCAAATTGTTGAAATCATTGCTAATTGTTTTAAAAATCCCATTGAAGTTGGTTTTTGCAAATTAAAACACAAAATCTCTAAAAGTAAATTTGGGATTAATGCATGTTTTTAATTTTAATTCATAAAGAGAAATATTGAATATTTATTGGAATCGTGTATTGTAGTTAATAGTTGACATTTATATATAATTCCAAGTAGCTACATTTGAAATGTGAATGAGATATTTTAGTCTCAAGTTTTTAAAATATCTTTACTATTTTCATTTTAACAGTTCAGATACTACTTACCAATGTAATAATTAAAGTTTTATTAAATATTAGAAAATTTAAATTGAATATGCTCTAACATACAATTTTTTTATTTCTCATCTATCTTGATAATCAAAGTTGCAAAATATCAAAAGTATTTTAATTTTTTCCAAAACATGTTTTCTAAAAGAATGTTATGCAATGTGCATTAAAATTTATAATCTTATTTCAAGTTATATCAAAAAATTTCCTAAAAATAAATTTAGAAGCACTCTGCAAAAATAGTTTTTGACAGACATATTTTACTCAAAAGATTCTTCTATTACATTAACGTTTTGTTTTTAAGACTGTTTTGTTTGGCATTCATAATTAAAATTTTATTTATTAACATGACTGTAAGGGTATTATAGATATATTGTTTTAATATGCCAATGTAAAAATTTTATTAATTTTTTAATGTTACTATTTACTATTAATTTATATCATTACTTTTATTTTTATCTTAAATTTTTTAAATACTACTGACTATATCTTAAATTTGCATACTGTAGATATATGGCTAAATAGGCTAAGCTACATAATACGACCTGTATTTATGGCAAATGAATTTGATTTGATAAAATTATCATAGCTATGTAAATTTTTCTTTGCACAGCTTCAAAAGTCACAACAAATGGATATTCCGGATTATCAACACACACCAATATCCATGGAACAGCTCCATCAAGCAATGCAGAGTTCGTTAAATGCAGGTGCTATCATGCACAATTTCCAACTGCCACTCTCGCCAAGACAAATGTCCACGCTAATGCTGAAAACCAATCATTTATCCAGAAACTTAAACTACAACGAAATACCAGCACACTTACAACGAAATTTAGACCTCGATTTAGTGCATAACTTAGTAGATTTACCACAGAATTTAAGGCATGATGATGTACTGTTATCTAGAAACATAGACTTGAATTTGGCAAGGAGTTTGACAAACGAGCTTGAGTTGCAAAATGGGTTATCACAGAACTTAGTTCAAAATTTAAATGAGAATTTAGTGATGCCTGATGTTTTACCACAGAGTTTACGGAATGAAATACCACATGATTTGAACCATGAAATAGACTTATCACATCATCTAAATAGAAATATAGAACAGCAGGACATGTTGAGTCAAGAACGTAGAACTCCAATGCAATGTGTGCAAGATGGGCAAATGTTGGATCAAAACTTAGCACAGAGATTGGAGTCTAATTTACAGCAAACCTTGGGGCAGCGATTAGATCAAAGGTTGATACAAAACTTACATCTTCATGAAAGCCAAAGGTTGGAGAATGAACATTTGATGCCTTTCCATATCAAGTCAGAACAAGAAGATGATGGCTACTTCTATGAGAACATGAACCAGCAACTGCCTAGTGTCAATGGGATAAACTGTAAGTATTGTACCTTTTGTTCTTTAGTAGAAACTGTACTCTAACAGACTATTATATTCCACAATGTTAATATTGTATGCCCAAGAATGGCAATCTGTTGTATCTTAAGTGCATGAAATTGTAAGATCTATTGTACACAGAATCACAATAAAATTTTATCTTATCTTATGGGTAAATTGAAAGGAATATTAAAAAAGGCTAAATGAGGTACATGTAGTATTTAGATATTGTTAACCAACTTCAAAAAAGAAGGATGGTTATATTTCACTTCTTTTATTGTTTTGTATGTATGTTCAAGTTTTATTATAAACAAAATATTTATTTATTTAAACCAGCAATTAAAAAATGGCAGGACAATAGCACTGGCTATCACCCGTTTAACTTTGAACTACAAAACTTACCAATAAAAATTGTGAAAAAATATTTTAAACAAAACTATAAAAAATTTTTGGAATTGTAGCTAATTACTAATTTGTTTTGATGGCCCATTCCAAAAGGTGGGTTTTCAGTATTGACAAAAACTATTTGGCTTATTAATTAAGTTTGGTGAACAGTAAAACACGAGGTGACCTTGCATGGAGCTACAGCATGAAGCTATGCTGTGATCTTACCCTGTAATATTAAAAAATATTTATGTACATAGATAACGGCTTTAAATATACATTTGTATATAATGAAAGTGTCTTTCTCATTTAGTCAGTTTCTTTTACAGTTTATTGATGTTCTTTAAAGTTAGTTATGACTTATTATTATCGGGATTTTGTGTCCAGATCATTCTCAAATATGGCAAATATGCTTAAAAGCCGCAAATTTCGGCACGGAGTAAATTTTAATTCTTGCACAATAGAATCGATGCTAATGTGTCGCCTGAACAAAATGGATACTACTGGTCAGCATATTAACTCAAAAAAGCTGGGATAAGGGATGTGTATCCAGCATACAATAAATCCCGCAGTGATTAATTGTAATGGCTGTCATTTGATTATAGCTTTGAGGTTGATTGCAGATAGACATAGAAAAATTAAAAAGAAAAAATACAAGGAGCAATGAGATAAATAAAATAGTCATGGACGATTTTCAAGTACCATTTTGAGGCATAATATTATATATATAATAAAATATATATTTCTTACATTCACACCTATTATCCAGCCCAAAGTAACCATCATTAACACATTCAATGCCCAATAAAAATGCCCATATTTGCAATGGTTAATTAAATATTTTTTCCAAAACATTAACTATTTCGCAACATTAAAGTGCCGACTGTGACTCACTGTGTATTCATAAACATCAAATTATAATCTATTTAAGAACATTACCAACAGCGCTACCTATATTTTGTAAGTTAGTAAACCTTTCATTATAGGGTGAACACGGGAGCCGTGTCGTGTGCGTGGAGTGTGTTAAGAGCATGTGCTATGGATACTAGATTACGGAGAAATATAGATATGTACATAAATATCGGAAAAATACTAAATAAACATACAAATATCCATGATACAATTGTACTCATACAAATATCTGCCCCTAACGGGATTCCAACCCAACACTAAGGCTGACTAAGTAAGGGCTACTGACCAGTAGACTAGACGGCAGTCATACCTAGCTGACATGCAAAAGGTTTGCCATATAAATTATTAAAAAAAAATCTGTAGAAGGCCACCCTTGTCACCTATTCTCTGACCTAAATAAATTTACACAAAAAAATATATAATCGGAGGAGTTCGATAACAAACACGAGATTTTAATATATTACATTTCAATAACTAAACTAATTTGTAGTTTGGGCCACCCATCTTAAATCAGTCGTAGCAAGTGATGCATCATTGCCGAGATAATTATTACATGCATCGTTAAATTATCAATTCAACAAACAGACGCGCGACGACATTTTGTTCTTGACACTGAGCAAGGTAAAACACGCAGCCTTGACTTTATCTGAATTTTAATATCATTTTGATACATTTGTAAATCAAATGTTGTTATTCAGACATTCTAATTTGCCCTGATAAATAAAAAACAAGCTTTGAATGCCAAAAAATGATGTGGGTCGCAGTTGAACGGTCACTTCAATAACAGATTGGAACTATATATAAATCGACATAAGGTTGATTTTTAAATCGTATACTATTTTGATGATACTATTCGGGATAATCATTATCTGATGAATGGAAAATCAGAAGAACCCCAATAATGTTTATTACAGAACTTAATATGGCTTTGCACGTCTTGACATGAAATTGGAAATTTGGTTTGTTTTTGAAATTATCTAAAAGCTTATAAGTTGTATTATCCTTTTCACTGTACTGTATAATATACAAACTACCGTCCGTAGCTGTGTCAGTGTAGGGTTCGGTCTGACACAATTGTTATATAGCCTATAATCTCCCCCGATAAATACGCTATCCAACGCTGAAGAATTTTTCAATTTCAACCAATAATTCCTGAGATTACCCCCTACAAACTCACAAAGTTTACCTCTTTATAATTTTGGTATAAATAAATATAATATATAATATACAATGTTGTTGAGTCAATACGACATATAAATACAATATTTACTGTCGTATAATTGATATTATCAAATATGTATGTTTTATAGTTTTCACACTGTTTTATTTATGGTATAGATTAAATTAAACTTTGTAATTTACTCAATACATTATTACATAGGATACGTAGGTTTCAAAGATATATTGTAGACGGAACAGTGACAGATAGAACAATATTTTTGATAAGCTGTCGCCCAAAAACGCTTGATACCATAGAACAAAACAAATACAACTGAATTGAGAACCTCCCTTCTTTTTGAATTCTATTAACACATTCAAAGCCCAATAAAAATGCCCATATTTGCATTGTTTATTAAATATTTTTTCCCATAAAACATTAACTATTTCGCAACATTGAAGTGCCGACTGTGACTCCCTGTGTATTCATAAACATCAAATTATAATCTATTTAAGAACATTTCCAACAGCGCTACCTATATTTTGTCATTATAAGGTAAACACGGGAGCCGTGTCGTGTGCGTGGAGTGTGTTAAGAAATACTCCTTTCATATGACATCTGACAGTTAACAAATGTAATGAAACATCAAAAACATACAAGACTTTATAAATTGTTACGTTTATTGTTAGTAAACGGTACCCCTAGTTTGAGTTTCAATCGTATCGAGATATATACTCGATGAGATTATACTTCCATATAGGAGAGATTCGTATTTCATATATACATATATACATTGTTTTATTTCTACTTTCCTTGTATTTGTAATAGTGTTTACCTCGTGTTAAAGGTCTAGTCTAGTCTAGTTTTAGTCCCTCTAACTATACTGAATCCCGACACGAGACTAAATTGGTTACATAGTTAAATACACGTACACATTGTTTTTTAAAATGGTGCGTTTTTGTGGGAATATTACGTATCTCTGCTACATACTCGAGTTGTATGAATAAAAATACTTATCATAGATTGTTAAGTACTTTGTAACTGCGTATTGACGAAATACGGACTTTCACCCTAAGTAGATTGTGAGCAACCTCTTAAGCTCCAAGTTGCATACTTTCTTCATCTCAGAGCTAGATCTGTTGTTTTCATATAAATATTCATATTTTTTTTCCTAATCAAAAGGTTATCACCAACCTGTTGTCGAAGATCACTCGATTTAAACAACTTTCTTAAATACTTATTAAGTCAAAGTTCACGACAGATGTTGGTCTAGACTTAAGGTTCTTTCAATGCAATTAAACTTGAATAAATATTCGATACTCAGAAATTAAATAGCATATGTTAAAACGTAATTAATATCAAATTAAGTATATTGTCACTGTAAAGGCGGAGAGACATTGCCTTCTGGAAATCTCGTAGAGTGCGCTGGCTTGTCCAGAGCTTTTGCCTCTAATAACGTTAAGAGTCCCACAAATAGTTATTACAGGCGAAATGCATTTCTCTGGCGAGCAGGCGATACATTCAACAGATCTAGCGCGTATGTAGACTTGGATTTATTTAATACGAGATGACTGGGTGAACTTACCACTTTAACTTTAAAAATTATCCAAATTAGAGGTGTAAGAAATGACAGTTTTGAATAGCACGTCAGTTGGATTACTGCCAATAGTTATTGAAAAAATCTTAATATGTTTTGATCTGATAACATTTTTTAAATTTGTTATTTAGTAGTAACAATTATAACTACTTAATTGCCAATTGAATTATTTTATATATTTTAACTTTTATTTGGGATTTCCCCTGTTTTTCTTTTTTAATGTTATTTAACCACTAAATTAAACCGATCAAAACACAGTAAAAAATATTCAAAATCGTTTAAGCCGTTGAGTTGTGGGAGAGCAACGGACAGCTCTATATTTACATATATAAGAGAAGATAACTAGTCCAGTAATAAGGCTTTTGTATTATATATTAATGATCTTACTCTTTCCTGTGTCGTAAAATCATTGGTGATTGTTATTACTATTATTACAGGCATTACACATTAAGGCTTTACACGCAGGCATTTACTTAAACTCTCATTGCACACTGCACCTATAACAATAGGTGCAGTGCAATGAGAGTTTAAGTTATTCATGTTCTATACGTGGAACCTGTATATTAGAAATATTACCATTGTGTAAAACTAGCTGTGGGTTTACCGAAAAATAAATAATTATTGCATTACGCAAACTATCAAATTGCTCTCAGAATAGAGTACTACCATTTCCAAGTCATAAATGAAATTGTATTTAGTTAGAATATTTAGTAGAAATATGTGGCTCAGCTACAACCAAAGTGAATTCATTCCAAAGTAATTTATCAGTGTCGTTAATAATAATCATTTATTTGCTAGAATATGGGTACAAACGGTCTTAAATATTAATGTCGACATATTCTACCTATTTATTTCGGTGTAGAAATATTATTCAAATATGTTATAAAATTATATTGTCATATCAAAATTGTCAAATACATCAGTCAATAAATCCTATAACAATGTCAAAGTTGATTGAAATTAAATTGTAAGAAAAGATTTAAATAATTAAAATAAGTTCATCATTATAAACAATAGAGTTAATTTGCAATGGCAATTTTTTAAATGACACATGATATTGCAATATTCTAATACTTCCTATCTAATCCCGCGGGAGAACTGTTAAATAAATCGAATCTAAACTGAATGAATCGATTCTACAAAGTATAAAGTTTCTGTATAAGCAGTTTTTATTATATTGTAAGTTGTGGGGGTAATCTCTGGACCTACTGAGTTGCAATATTCTAATACTTCCTATCTAATCCCGCGGGAGAACTGTTAAATAAATCGAATCTAAACTGAATGAATCGATTCTACAAAGTATAAAGTTTCTGTATAAGCAGTTTTTATTATATTGTAAGTTGTGGGGGTAATCTCTGGACCTACTGAGCTGATTTTGAAAATTATTTTTGTGTTGGATAGTCCATTTATCGGGGAAGATTATAGGATATATAACGTTTGTGACAACGAAATCGACGCGGGCGCAGCCGCGGGAGGAAGGTAGTTTTTAAATAAGTAACAAATTTACGCTTGTTAAAATTTACTTTTTTTATTTCTTAGAAATAAAAACAAAATTTCGTCAATCTATCTGATAATTATGGCAAAAGAAACTGTATGTTCAAGGAAATACAGCCATTTATAACGCATTGCTAAGTGACTATAAAAATGTGAAAGTGTAAATACTCTTTATAAATTACTACACAATACTTATAATAAATTTCCATAATTTATTGTAAATGAACTATACCAATTTGTTTAACCCTAGGTGGGTATCACCTTTGGGTATTTTCTTTGTCGGTTATAAAGCAGTTGTTTCGTTTCTTGTAACAAAAGCTCTTATATACAATCAATAATTTACCTTTTTGCTATGTTGATACTAACTAGTATGCCCTGTTCACTTTCAGGTCACATCACATCTGACCACGGACAACAAAACCAATCTTCTGTACCCCAAGAACAACTCTATCTGTACAACAACCACGTTACCTTACCAACGCTCCAGACGGATCACTACGTGAGATCTTCTTACCCTCAAAACTTCGTCAGAGAGAATCCACAGAACTTAGTAGTCCATAAACAGTTTGAAAATTCTAACCCTTACGAAGGAACTAAAAAAGATAAACAGGAATCGAAAGATTCAAAAGTGGAAGAGCCTAAGGAAAATTTGAAGCCAAGTGATCAAAATAAGATGTTTTTTCAAGACTATCAGGTTAAGTTGGATATACAGAAAATTGATGATATGTCGTTGGATATAAAAGGGGAATACCGTTGCTATAATTGTAATTTAGTGTTCTCTTCGAAGAGAATGTTGAAGCAACATGCTAGGAATTGCATGGAAAGTGATATTGAAAACGAGAAACTAGGAAAGTTTAGCTGTAGTCAATGTTCTTATCGCTGTCAGGCTCCGGCTACATTAAAGATACATGAACGAGTCCACTCCGGAGAGAAACCTTTCAGTTGTACGTTCTGCGATTACAAATCAGGTCAGAAGAATAATGTAGCAAAACATATTTTAGTGCACATGAAAGAGAAACCCTTTTCCTGTCAGTACTGTGATTATAGGTGTGCACAAAAAAATAATTTAGTTGTCCACGAACGAACACACACAGGCTACAAACCGTTTGCCTGTCCATATTGTGATTACAGGACAGTACAAAAGCCTAATTTAGTTAAACATATGTATTTGCATACTGATCAAAAACCATTCAGCTGTGATGTATGTAATTACCGGTGTGTGCAAAAGACAAATCTTACCAAGCATAAACTTAGGCATTTAAACGAAAGAGATGGCAGTAAACCTGATGTTAAAAACCAAATTAAACCTTATAGGCCCAGACAGAAGTCTGTTAAATGCCCACATTGTTCATACAGGTGTGTACAGAAAGCGAGCTTAGAGAAACATATAGTTTTCAAACATAATGAAAAAGAAGGGTTGAATTTGATGAAAACTGAAGTGTGTGAGGAGCCAATACAAAATCTGAGTGTGAAGAGAGACGGGCAATACGGATGTATTAGCCAGGAAATAGTGAAAGAGCCATTGGAAATTCAGTCATAGTTTTTAAGTGTTAAGATTCATTATGTTTTGACTTGTGTGGGGTGAGTGTAAATAGATTTATTTTTAGCTTTTTCTTTTTTTTTAAATCATGCAATGAAATGAATCAATGAAATACATGGGCAGTGTCCATTGGGAAATATTTGTTTGGATTTTAATAATGGAATAGAAAGTTGAAGATCGAAAGAATTATTTATTAAATCTATTATGAAGTTGTAAATTGTGGGCCAGAAATTTAACCATACTCTCAGGTTATATTTATTTAATAATCTTACGCGGTAAAACAGGTACACAAACATGCCAATGGTATTTCATTCATAAATAAGATAAATTTTACTATCTGATATCGAATAATCTTTTTTTAGTTTCAATTAAAGTTTTAAAAACAGGCCGTATTGAATTTTCGTATGACGTCAAACACTGTAGACAAAGTAAGCGTCGAAGTATACTTTCGATTTTCGATTGGGATTGAAGGCACAGAGTAAATACTATTTTCTTCCAAACAAGTAATTTAAGCCATAATTATGATAAATATTGTGATATTATTAAAACTAGTGGCGTAGGTGATAGCATAGCTGACTTATACGCTTCTCTGGCAGAAAGAAACGTTCGAATAGTGATGTATGTGTATGCGCTTCGATATCGATACCGATATTTATACTAAAATATTACCGATACCGGTACATATTTATATTAAAAGTGAGGCGTTAACTAAAGGATTGAATAAACAAAAATTATTTAATAAAATAATAATTGAATCCATATGATGCAGTTTTATACACGCCATTTATTTGTTATCTTAGCTGAAGCGTTTTTTAACTTATTTTAATTAATTTTTGTATAAGCGTAATTATGTTTTAAAGGACGTTTAGAGACGTTGAGTACGTTTATTCTCAATGAGTTCCATCCCAAAAATATTCCTTTAGAAATCCCTCTTTATTCGATTCAAATAGTTTTTATTTAATGTAGACCTATGCAAGTAAATTATAGACGTCGAATAAAAACATTTTAAACGAACCGTTCGATTAACAATTAGAAAGCTTTGATGAGGAGATTCAGCAAGGACCAACACATAATTATACTAAAATAATAATATTTACAATACGATATTAGTAATAACGTTTTTACCAACATTTGAATGCTAACGAAGAACATATTCAACGCTCACGTTCGTATTTTAGAACACATGAATAAAGAAAACAGTTTAAAATTAAATCAAGTCGAAATATTTTTTTTTAAGATAACGCGCGCTGACGCGATGACATCAGGAGCACTGTGCTCCAATCTGAGATTTAGTTTTATACAAACCTAAGAAGGGTACTAAAAACAACGCAATTTTTCTGTGATATCAAAGTAAATGGGGCCTTATATTATGGGGCGCACCTTAAGGCAAATTTTTACAACAGTTCGATCTTTATCAGACTTAGTATTTAAAGAAAAGAAATAAGGGCCGGAAAATATATATCGCCGTTATACCGGTATCGATATCGGATGAGTAAGTGGGGGTTATCAATTAATTAATTTGATGCGCCTGCGTCGGAGGAGAATAGTGTGAGTGATCTATGGTATCAGTCTGTTCAATTTTTGTGTTCTCTCTGATTGTTTTTTGTTCGATTCAGTGCAAAAAAAAATTATACTCATCTCGTTTAAACTAGAGTAAGATGGAGTTTGTTTTGAAAATTTCATAATACAGTAAAGAGTTCAAAAGAGTTTTGATGACATTATAAAAATACCAATAAGTATAAGTATAGTATTTTAAACAGTTAAAAATACCAATTTAGAATAAAATGTGATTTATTTTGAGGATTGATATTATCAGTGAGGACAAAATTATTGATGCGACCCCAAGTGAGATATGCTCTCTCAATAATGCTAACTGATCGATAGCTGACCTTGTTTTTCTGCCGGCAAATCGACTAAAAACCTCTATCTTAACATTGTCCCATCTTTATTAAAATTAAAAAAATTGAACGATTAAATATCGATTTGAGTGTCAGACATCATTAGTTCTTGTGAGAATAGATTATGTTGCAGTGATTTTAAAAATAAGCTTTTTAGGGTAAGTCCGTAAAAGTTGAAAGTTTTTAGACGATTTTATTATCAATGTTCCCGAAGACCCATCTGAGTATGTCGAATGAAGTCAATATTGTGCACATGTAATATTGGCGACCAACATGGGCTTGAGGAGTCCCACGTTGGGCGCCATTATGAAAGTAGTAGAAAAAACCAATCGTTATTTTATTAGCATTCTTTATTACAGAAAGCAAATATGATATTCTATAAAATTTATCAATGTAATCACTACATTATGTATAGTTCTGTTTACACTTTGATATTTTGGATGATTTCAAACTTATCAGGGACGCTTTAGTTTTTTAAATCAATGCGACTGACACACGAAAAAGTAAAAACGAAATGACGTAAGTCATGTATAAAACATTCTATTGTGGGGCATCAAGTCACGGTGATTGAGTCATTTTTTACTGAATCCGGATAAAGTTCATTGTATTCGGAGGAGTTTTTTAAACGCGAGATAGGGGCAACATGTTTTCTATTGTGATATGTGCACTGTACTCAAGAAAGGCAAAATTTTTATAGTATATTTTTAAATTTTTAAATATATTTGTTGAATATTGAAAACATGCATCCGACGTATCTTTTGCTCACAGTATATATAATGTGCACCATTTTAAAACGTACATAATTAAAATTCACACAAAATGGATTGTAAATTAACAATTCAGAAATGTTCCATTTTATTATTTGACAAATAGTACTGTCTAGCTAGAATAAAGGCTTCTGGCTGTGAGAATGTATTACAGTAATGTTAAAATAAACGTTTTCGTAATTTAAAGTATGCCTCGTTCACACCAGAAATTTTCTTGTCGACATCGAAGATTTAAATCGTTAGAGGGTTAAAAAGACGTGTCATTTTGTTTATCCGCAGAATAGCCCAAAAGTCTGCCTATTTTTCAACAGTATTCCATTTTTAAAAATGTTTTAAGATTTTGTAAAAAGTTTTTCATGGAGTAGTGAATGCGGTGAGTGGTGTCTATGGTGGTACAAGCGTCGACATACTATGATAATCGCTTATTTCAAACCATGTGTTTTCCACCCATTTTGTTTATATATATAGGTATTATATATAGAAAATTTCATAGACACAAGCTTATATTTTTATAAATGTAATTTTAAAATTTTTATATTAGTAAAGTTACAGAAGTTCCGCAATGTGCTGACTTTACCCCATTCTTATATGATTTTAATCGTATAGTATTTGCCAATACGAATTTCTCCGGTGTGGACGAGGTTAAGTCTATAGAGAAAACAGCGTAACACTACATTTATGTTACCATGAGATTAGATTGTACCTAATTAATAAACATCACCATCTTTTTTAAATTGTAATGATGTAATGGTTGTTTTAAGATTTACTTTTATATTTTAGTTTGTAAGACATTTTTCTAATGTTCATTTTGTAATTAAACGCCGCTTACCAAAGTGATGTGATTCGTTTTATTCATTACAACTATAAATCAAACACGAAAAGAATTAGTGGTACAGCCCGTCAACGCTTACGCTCAATATGAAATCGTAATATTCACAAAAATGACAAATATAACAAACTACTTGACCAGTGAACTTTGTTTCAGCGCCAAATTACCACTAACACCATCTATTAAAAAAAAACAATACAATATAATGATTTCTAATTATTTAATATTAATATTACTGACATCCAAACAATTGTAATACAAAAATACTATAAAATCTATTTTTTACATTTAAAAACTCACTGACTTACAATTCCAAACAATCCCTAGATAATTAGCATTTTGAATGCATATATTTGAATTAGATCATTATACAAATTTAAACACTTAACTTAAACCTACCTTGAAATCTACCTTTCTCCTGTATAACCTAAAATTTTGTTGTGCCTGACAGGGTCCATAGTGTCATTTATAGTCTTAAGATTCATATTATGTAACTATGGAACGCAAAATAAAGAATTGAATTGAATTGAATTAAACTCGAAGTAGCGATGAAAGCCATGATAGTTTCAATGTTTAGCATGTCAGTTGGACGATTTTCCATACCAATTTTCAGTTGTATATTTATAAGCTTTTCTTTAGGTTTTTCCCAGTTATTTATATTTTTAAACTACCTCTGAATTGAACCGAATAAAACACAATAAAAAGTATTCAAATAGATCAAGAATTTTAGTGAGACTATCGAACATCGATTCATTTTTTATATAAGAAAGAAGAAGAAGCACAAGATATGAAAATGAATATCTTTCTATAAATTAAATGTACAATGTTCAGTAAGCGCCACCTATGATTTGTTCGGTTGACACGTTGATAGGATTACGCTTTTTTAAACAATGTCGCTACTCCACAACAGATGTCGCTTGTTAGTAGTTGTCTATTTATTATTCGTAGTCACTACGCAATCGTAAATAATGATTTAGATAAAGGAAAAAAGGTTAAAATTTAAAAAAGTGTAAAAGAAAAGTTTAATTTTTCCGGAATAATGATTCGTCCCATTTTAAAATCACATTTAAGGACAATAGTGTGTCTTCCCAGCAGCGTCACTCCCAACGTGTCGTCTTCATCTTAAGGATGACTTACGCGCTGTTAACCTTCACAACTTTATTTTGCTATTTTCCAGAAATTTCTACTTAATATCAAATGTCAGTTTTAACTAAACCTAGAATCCACACACACATGAAGCAAAATGTATTTTTAACACTAGATATACCAGCGATTTAAATATATGTCAACAACAAAAATTATATTTGTTACTAATGTATATAAAATAACATTTAGTTTATAAAACGTACTCTCTAATTATAGCAACAAAAGTCATAACATCATTTCTGACAAAAATATGTGTAATATAGTAGGAATTTTGAATTGAAATTGCACGACCAGTCTAAATGACTGGTCTGGTAAATCTAGTGTTAAATACTATCTTAGGCTATAACTCAATAAATATGAATAGTGTACATACACAGCATAATAAGCACCGACATCGAGTGTCCAGTGTCATCTTCTTGTATTCTATGGAGATGTTAATAGGACCTTAAATTAAAATATTTAAAAAAAATAAGGAATGAAATTCCAAAAGTAGAGATTGCAGTGTATAATTCGACAAGCCAAAAAGATGTGACATAATAATAGAATACAATATTATTAGAAAAAATATATGTCATAAATTATGCAGCCAGGATATTGTATGTTATAGTTATATTAAAAAAAAGGTAACTAACAATATTGGCCGTATTATTTCATAAAAATGTGATGGAATTTTCATATCAAAAGATATATTTTATAGCAGCAAATATTCGTATAAATAATTATTGCCAACTTAGCTGTACCTACGTAATAGTTCGTAAATGTTCATATCATAATTGTGGTGACAACTTTTCTCTCGCTAAAATTCAAAGATAACAATAAAGTTATTGGGAAGATCCTTTAGGATTGTAGGATAGTAATTTACTCTACCAAATACATATAAATATCTAGCCGGTTGTCAATAGTTACTAATGAAAGATTCAATATTTATTACATAGGTATATATTGCAACAAAGCCAATTAAATTCCTACCATACCTGTCCAGCCACCACTGTTTACTGGCCCCGGGTTTGCGTCAATCAGCGCATCCGGGCAGTCGGCGGCAGCGGGCGCGGGCGAATTTGACCCGCAGGGCATGTCTACGCGGACGCGTATACTGCGGCACGATTAAGCGATACAAGGCAAATGATTAAATCTAAATATGCAATTACTATAATAACACATGTTTCAGATGGAACGTGACATTGCTGTAACAAGTTGTGGAATACAGTGGCTGTCTCTTGCCGATAGAAAATCGATCAAAAAATTTGATAATACGTCAAAATGCCGTTGAAAATTTTACTAAGTTCTTTTAATCGTCATAACAGGGAATATGTATGAAAAAAATAAACAAATGTAATTAAAGGTAATAGAGATAACTTTAAGTGGGTATTAACCGGGTATTTACAAATTGTCCCAGTTATAGAATTTAAATACGTACAAAATAAATTGTTAGTTTTAATTTTAAAATAATATTTATTTTAAAATTAAAAATAACACTACTATGCATATTCCCAATCAACCCTACTACCGCTTCGACGAATTAGTAGCTGCAGAGAAGAAGCGGCGCAAGAAACTCTCAGCCTTTAGTATTTATAATGACATTTACAAATCACTTATGTCATTATGTATTAGTATTATAAACATATTATAGAGGTTACTCGATTTAGATTTTCTGCTATGTACATACATCTAGCAAATGAATATGAGGAGATTTAAAAAACAATAGATGGAAACAGCAAAACCTTTTTTTAGTTTTTAATGAAAAAGTAATGAAATCGCTTTAGTTTTTAAGAAGGAAACTGGTGACTAGTAGTAGTTGGTTTTGTCAACTTTTCGTAGCTATTTTTGGACCGGGCAAGATTTGTTTGCTAGATGATCAGTTGGTTGTTCGGGCATAGTGTGATGGTGTATTTATCACAATGCTTAAATATTAGGTTAGCTTAAAATCTGACCACTTATCACCAAGGCAGAGGGCGTGTTTAAAATATCACGTAATTGTTGGACGAAGGGTTCGTACCTAGACGGAATAAATAAATTGAAAAAGATAGCAATGAACTGTTCAGTGTACGTGGCGCCTTACTGCCCAGAAGGTTTAATTGTGTTGGTAACATTGATTGGCGGGCTCGGAAGCGTTCCGTTACAAAAATTTAATTCAGTCCGAAGCGTACAGGTGAAATTGATAAACTTTTCAGTTATTGTGGAAGTTAATTTTATTTTTGTTAATTAATTAAGCCGGATAAGCCGAAACTAGCGGTGCGATAGACTTAAAGTTATACTATCTGTTTCTTTCACAAATAAGGTAAAATAGATATAGGACCTAATAATACAAGGTTACTGTGGCAAACGAACTGAAGAGCTGGTAAAGCTCGGCCAGAGTAATATAAGTACAATGACAGGACACTGCAAGCTAAATAGATACTTACTCAACATGACACTAAGCTGATATTCGCAGGTACTGTGGAGAGAGTTGACCTGGTGACTTGCTCGCGCAGAACCCAGGTTACCCCCGTGAAGGGCAATGGAGTTACCGGGGAGTGTTAGTGGGCATTCTCAGTGCCACTCTAGTGAGGTACTGAGTGAGCCCCACACACGCCCGTCGCTTAGCCAGTGGCTGGTAGGTCCGTAAATGGATTCATCCTCGTAAAAAAAAAGGCACTGCAAGCTTAATAGATACTTACTCAACATGACACTAAGCTGATATTCGCAGGTACTGTGGAGAGCAGCGTGAAACTACAGTACACCTGTGTCTACATGACATACAACCGTGGAGACGCATAATCGATCCAAATGAAATTAAAACCCCTAAAGTTTACGTGTGACGGAACTTAACTTTCTATTGTTTATATAAATTAATTTATTTTTGCATTTTAGTGTTCTTAATTCGATTTTTAATTATGTTTTAAACAACAAGTTTAAAACAGAAAAAAGTAAATAAAAATAAAAAAGTAAATAAAGACATCGATTTATTTACTGAAGTGAACAGCATAAATACAGTATTGTACAAAAATTATAAATAATACAGTCGATACATACGCCAATTAAACATTTTCACTGTGTTACTTTTACATTACAGAAGTATATTCAATGCTGGAAAAGAATCTCCTTTATCTTACACAAATTAACAAGGCTAATTTGCCTTAAATGCCTTTGCCTTTTATTTAATTTAGTAACAAATATTAAAATATAATACGTACGTAATTAGAAGTAAGGAGTCGTCGACAAATTGTGTGAAATTGTGTATGTGTTCTGGGATCATTACAAAATCCGTGCCCTCCTAAGGAGGTTCGAAGCCGATAATCATTAAAACTATAGAATAACAACCCTAACGAGTGCACATGCAACTTATTTGGAGCGAAAATAGGTAGCTTCTGTTTGCTGATTTCACCAGGACTCAAGATCAAATGGTAGTTTGCCTCAGTAGGTATCACTGATAATTTTATTTTAAGATGTTAACCACAAAACATCATTAGTTTTTACATGGTTTGCGTGACATGCCCTAAAATTCACGAATACGACGCCTGAATTGGTTTTAGCTACACGTTTGACAGCTTGTTTGAGCGGGATCCGTTATTAGTCTGTGCTTAAAAAATGAACACAATAAGTGCATACAACAGCGATACATACAGCGACACACTACTCGTCTCCTTAGAATAAACAATCTTTTATGGAACGTTCTGGTCGTTTACAAAAAACTTCTAGTCGATGTCAGTAACCAATATACAAATTAAAACAATAATAAAAGTACATATATAAAAGCTAACTATAAATTAAATCTTAATGATACTAAATCATGGGCGTAAGTTGCTCAATGTAGAAACATCAAAATAATAATTGTATAATGATAAGAATATACACACATTGGTATGAATAATTAGTACATATCATTACAAATATTTAAAAGCTCAAAGTTTCGCATCTTATCCAGGGCTAAAGTCCTCTAAGAGGTTAACTTTTTGTTAAGTTTAAATTTAAAAAGAACTTAGTTTAAATTAAGAGCTATATGATTTCGATTTTCAAAACTTAATGAAATTATAATAATCAACGAAAAACGATAAACAAACATACTGGTACCTACGCATATCGTATGTAAGCATGTAAATTACTTTATATTTTCATTTATAACATTTTTGTAATGTAAATGTTAAATACCGCAATTATTTCATCTGTTCTGATATTAATTAGTTTTTATTCCTGTACCTACTTGACTCCAAAGCCTTTGTCCTCAAATTTAAACCCTACAATATTTCCACTACGATTCCAAATGATTAAATGAAATATTGAGAAAAAGTATTTTCGAATTAAGTGGAGGTTATAAAATAAAATTTTGACGTGTTTAATTTTAAATGAATGAAAAAGCTGGCCGAGTTTTTTGCTCGTTCTTTTGTTAAGACTCCCGGAAGACTAACGAAAAGTTGACGTGAATTAGCGTACATATATTAGTGTACTAATGTTGAATACATATTATTATTGACTTTGGCGATCTCCGATGCAACTATTGTTAAACCTCCTTTTATCAAAGTTAAAAAAAAAATATTGTTGACAGTGTCAGAGGTCGAATAAAATTTTTCCTATAAAACGCGTTTTTGTAATTCTCTTCAACGATGACATTTAAAGTGCAGTTCAAGGCCACTTATATTAATATCCTCTCACAATGCTGTTACTACCCATCCCGAATTAATACCACGTACCTTCAAATTTATTAATAATCGTAGGTACCTTGTCCCTTTGAAGGGTTAAGTTATTTTACGATATTTTGATACCTTCCATTGTGGCATCGTAACTTACAACAAAATGTGTACCAGACAGACGCACAAAGCGTGTTTTATAAATGTATTGGTAGATTTTACGCGTCATTTCACCGGATTGTTGATTTATTGGGTCATGTTTTAATAAGGTTTTAGCAGATACCTTTTCTTGTGAATATCTTTAAAAATTCATCACAACTTAAAAAAGGAACACGACTCTTAAATGAAAGGTGAGTAAATTTAATGTTTGTCCATTCAAACTTATGACGATGAGAGAGATGAGAATAGGATGGAAAATAAATTCAACAGCATAATTACGGCTCCAATCGCCAGTGACTTGAAACTAATTTTTCAATACACTTTTTCGTAAAGTGAGCCTTATTACGTCGCTTTTAGGGCCATACACCGATCTATAACACATGTGCGTAATAGATTTATCATTACAAAGCTAAATTAGTTCTTTATTGCAAATTATAAGCCAGTAAAAAAAGAATTCTCAATTTAACCGGGTAATACATTTTTTTATTAACAACAAAGAGGTTTTATCTCGCTTAAAAGCCGAAAATTATTTTTCGAATAAATATATGTGTACTTCCCTAATAAAGTCAAGCAAACATTTAATAATATGAAATTATTTAATCGTTTTTTATTAAATATTTGCTCTGTATGATTTTAAATTTTAATTTTGAAGAAGGGTGTATAATTATTCATCTTGTATTGGCAGCGTAAAAAATAAAAACTTGCGCGCCATTTCGTCATATTTGGTTTTTATAGTATTTATACATCGCAAATGTGTTGAAAAACGTCGTATAAAACAGTTTTGATCATTACACTCTCGGCTTAATTACGTCCATCCACACTTGTAATGAGCAACTAAGTTTAATTGTACCATAATAAAACTAATATTACAAAAGTCTGTACTGTGTGCTCTGTTCAAGACGGGAATCGAATTTGGAATGAGAGATGTTATGATTACCGATTTAACAGTACCCCAAGTGTAAGTGTACTAGGGTACACTTACACTTGGTGTGTCTATCATATTGAAACGTTTCGACCGTAGTAACGTACAGCTGTCAAATGCATAATTATAAAAATTCGTTTCGTATACTTTACAACAGTGGCGCAGCTCTTGTTAACGGGACCTGGTGAATTGCTCGTGCAGAACCTAGGTTATCCCCGTGAAGGGCAATGGAGTTACCGGGGAGTGTTAGTGGGTATTCTCAGTGCCGCTCTATTGAGGTACTGAGTGAGCCCCACACACGCCCGTCTCTTAGCCAGTGGCGGGTACGTCCGTAAATGGAACTCCTCGTAAAAAAAAGCTCTTGTTAACGAGCAATTTGACAGATCTCAGACAAACACGATCGTTCCGCTTCGATTCGATGGACACTTAAACAAGGGATACTTAAGTAGATACGACAGATTAAACTAGGTAAATGGCAAAATATTAATTTCAAACTTTGCGTTTTTATTGAAACATTGAAATTATTTTGTTATTTATATCAGAAATACATAAGTGTAATCCTAACTTGCTATAAAATGGTCCTTATTCTGTTTAACGTTAGTTATATAACTAGCGTTGGCAGTTAGTTTTCGCAGGGCCAGTGGTGACCTAAAGTATAGTCAGTTACTTTTGTGTTGAAATCATAAAACATTTAGAAAGCGACTACATATCAGAAGCAGGTACAGGCGGATTTTTTTTAGAAAAATATATTCTTTTTTAAATCCGTCCAGTGCAGAGTGACAGGTGCCGCGAGCAGGCACCACGCTAAGTTCGCAACAAAATGTTTGTCATAGTGGCGATGTTTCAACTCACTTGTTTTATTGTAGCATTACTTTTGATTGAGTGGCAAGTACAATACAAATTACACGCATTTAATAAGCTATCTACAATTAAATTACGTAATAAGGAATGAAAACCAAAATTATTGTTTATCGTAGCATCGAGGGGCTCAAATTAAAACTAATTGGGTTCGTTTAAATAAACAACATTTTGATTTTGCAACGGCTATGTTATGTTTTTCTGCTCTCAAGAAGTTTATGAACCGTAATATTTGTAAATTAAGACATTAAACCAGTTCTATCTCAAACAATTTGTAAACATTAGTTTTAAAATCAACTGTAGCGTAAAAATACTCAATGGCTCCGTTATTTATGGTCTACGACTGTTTCACAATGAATTTTTATAAAACATCATTAATAAAACGGTGTTCTTTTATCAAAACATCAATAAATTATATGACAATTGCATTCGCGCGTTTTTTAATGTCAAATTAGTCCGCCATCTTTGTCGATTGAAAAACCTTCATTGTTACTTTTTTCTTTTTTCGCGTGCGATCGCGCGTTTAGTGTTTTTTAAGAAGGGGTGACGTTATACTATGGGGTTTGATTTTATACTTTTTTAGTAAGTTTGGCTGCGTGTGGCCTCAGCGTTGATCTTTTGGAATAGATTACTTTTTTTCGGTGCAAATCTTCGCATTGCATGATCGTTGGAGTGTAACTTTTTTCATTTGCGTGTAGCAGGCGTGAGAACTGTACTGACGGTATTGTTGAAGTTTTTTCAATTTTACCTTAAACACCTGTCAAATACGTTTCCATTGTAGTGTTTGATATAAATTAAGTAATCCTATACTCAGTAAAAGACCTCATTGTCGTAACAGAACTGTAAATGTTTATTTGTGCATGCCGAGTTTAAAAAAACTCTTTTTTAAAACATTAGTAAATTATTTTTTTACATCAAGAACTATTTTTACATACATGGTTACTTATGCAAATTACTTTTTTATGTGTCTATGTATTACTTTAAAAAAAATTCAAAACAGAGTGTGTCGCTTTGATCTATTGTAAGTAATACACACGACTAATATGCTTTCAATAAAACGAATTTGAGCTGACTTTAAAAAAGAAGGAGATTCTATTTTCTTCTGTATGTATATTCACTAATTTCAATGTTAATAATGGGTCGATTTTCAAAATTAATTTTTTCGATATCCGACGTTCGAGACCTATGTCAGGAGTACTGTACTGCACTGCATCGAGCCCGATTACATTATTTAGCATTTGATTGAACTATACATTTATACACTATAGTTAATGTATATAATTGTTTTATTTTATTACCAATTATACACATGTAACGTGGTGCTTTATAGTACCATGTTAATTGGTAATGAGGATACATAATTGATTAATAATTATTATAATGATAAAAAGATCAAGTACCTGAACTTGGCACACGAGGTTACTGATATATGGAGGGTGACATCCACTGAGATCATACCAGTTGTAGTCTCAACCAATGGTCTCGTCCCAACTTCTCTTCGCGAACATCTAGAGATTGGGACTGGGTGATGGACCAATGATTGCGAGGCTCTAGCGGGCAGTCTTGCTCGATAACGCCATAATTGTCCGCCGATTCCTCTCTCTGTCGTCCTGACCCTCGGCCGTTTGGTCTCCTCTGTCGAGGGGTATTCGCCCATCGCTCGAGCTCGATACTGGCAATATTTTAAAACCATCAATCATTTAAATTCAAAAAGTTGATATGTTTCATCGTTTCCCCTTGTTACAAGTTATGTAACGCCATTGTATCTTACTAATTAATGGTATTATTATGCATCATAATTGACTCTATTTAAAATTCCTATTGTATAGAAGGCACGTTTTTAATTCTATAAGGTATTTTATATTTATTTTCCATCCAGTGTTCACTTACTTACTTACCTATACTTACTTACTTTATTATTAACAATAAATATATAGTGATGTCAATCGGTGCCTTAAGGCTTTACATTCTCCTTACACCGGAACGTTACACAACTGTACCTTAGTGTAATAATATAAAGTAAAATATATCTCTATTATATCTAAATCACTCCTTCACTGTCGCCACGTCTACTTTGCGCACTAAGAGATTTTGTGACTCCTTTCTCTGTCGCACAGCTAGAGCGTAGAATTCTTTACCAGTACGCGTATTCCCTCCTTATACAACATGGGTTCCCTTAAAAGAGGCGTGATAAAGCACTTTTTGGGCCGGCAAGGTGAGGATGGCTAGGGCAGTATGTCGCATGCTTCACTAGCTATCTTCACATATGGATTTCTCTACTGCTTATCATCAGGTGGTGTCGAGACATTTGCTTTACTTTTTATAAAAAATCTGTTTTATGAGATGTACCTTCTATTATTTATCCACTCTCAATGATTGAGAGTCCTGCGAGTGACCAAATTGGAGTAGTTCTCATCTCCCCCACTCGCCTCGTAAATTCGCTTGTAACTGAATACGCATGTAGTTTGCGAATTTAATAGGCGCAGGGTCGGGCTTGGGTGTGGGTAGTGTAGCTTAATTAAGACAAATATAAGTAAATAGAAGTTTATTAAGTGATTCCTTGATATTTCTGGTATCTAAAGACAATAGTTAGCATGTCAATTCATGAGGTCACAATAACGATAGGATCGCATCACTGATGACTTGATGATAAGTGAAGTTATCACTTAACAAAACAAAGTCAATTAAGAAAAAAGAAATTCATATATCGATTTAAGTCTTATATTAATCACTGAAGTTAGTGTCATTAGTTTGTCTGATACAAATACAAATTTTAAAAATAATAGTAATACAATTTTTTTTATCTGATGAACAAAATACTTTAAAAAAATCTTATGATGTTGAGAAACTATATCCTCGTGTCCGCGATCACCAAATCTTACTGCTGTTCAAGAGACGTACACACATATACATACACACACACACACACACGCTATATTAATGTAGTAATTATTTTTTTACTTGATTCAATTAAAGTAATTACAGGTTAATTTATTATTTTTCAGGGTTTGCCAATTCTATCTTCTCATTATCTTTTCTCTATGGTAGCTCGAAGAGATTTCATTTAGAAATAAGCAGTACCTTTGTACAATTTATCCTCAAACGCCTTATTCATGTCAATTTATTGTGTGTACATTAATTATGAAATAAATTAAGATAATGTAAAATGATCTACAAAGTCCGTCCCTGCTTCCGTTGTGTTGACACGCCAATACACGTGTTCCCGTTGCATGCGTGCACTGTTGACGGATGGGGCGGTGCAGCGAGCATGAGTATATCGACAAATATTGATAGTAGTGTGAACATAGCATAATTTATGAGCTACATAATTTTTCTATTTGAAAAATTAATTGACTCCAATTAACCAATTTAATTTGACAGTCAAACACATCAAAATAATACAAGTGCGGAAAGTATGCCATTTCTTCACGATTCCGACGAGAGACGAGTAAAGGGACGTGAAAATGGCAATTCCGCACGTGCGTCGAACGAGATTTTGTAATACGAACAATATAAAACAACTAAAGGAAATCATACAAAAACCGTTCAGTTCTTGGACAAGTAATAATTCATATAACGAATCACATTTCTATTGAGTAAAATGTGACAGTTACTGTCATTCTCACGGGAATTTTACGTCGAATTAGACCGCATAATGACGTAATGTAACAACAACTGTAGCTTATGTTTATATACGATAGTTCTATTACACACGATATTTTTTTTCTAAATATCTACACATGACATTGAACAATGGAAGATATAAAACATATATAAAGAATAATAAAAATATTCTTTCTTAAAACGATATTCACCTCCTTTGGCATTTTATGACGCTTTCTTAATAGATTCCGCCGGTGTCAAGTACTCTGCTTAGGTATTTACTTTTAATACTCTACTACAAAATAGCGGGGTCTACCATTAGTCGCCAAAAACTCCATGGGGCAAAGGGCTACATTGCACCAGTATCCTGGAGTCATAAATAAAGATAAAAACTACATCAATAAAGATATGGCTTAAAGGTTTTAGTTACCAGGCCACATAATTTGGAGAAAAAAAATAATACTCTACTTCTGGTAAAAGTGATATAACTGTACAAGGTATGTTAATTTGTGAAAGAGAGGTAAAAAGTAGAAGTGGGCTTGGGACAGTCATCCTATAAAAGTTCCATACTGTCCTTTGCAAACCTCAATACAAGTAGTGTCAACAAATTAAGTAATGCTACACCACGCAAAGTGCTTTGGTAAACTAGGGTCAGACGGTTTATATGTATCGAGTTCCATTGTTTGACTTGTTTTATCTTGTTTGGTCATTCGGCAAGGTTATACTGAAATTGAGTGCACATTTTTGTCCAGCAAATTTACGTTCTTTCTATGGTAATAAATACTTTTTGATCATTCAACAACAATAGTCAATATATGCCCCACTGCTTGGCAAAGTTAGGATCAATATATGTAACGAACTCGCACCTTCGTTCACGAGTCCAAAAAGACACTAATCGGCGATCCAATAAGTTTAATTTTATCAGTGTGAAATATTGATAAAAATAGTGACAGTTAATTAATGAGTACCTCATTTAATTTTATCTTTAATTAGGGAATATTAATACGTGCAGATAAATGAACGCGATCATATTCAAACCATATCCCTCCCTGTCCTTTCTTACTCAGGAGTACGCGTGCTGGTCTACGGAGTCACTCCTTCACTGATGCCACGTCTACTTTGCGCACTAAGAGATTTTGTGACTCCTTTCTCTGTCGCACAGCTAGAGCGTGGAATTCCTTACCAAAACACGTATTCCCTCCTTCATACAACATGGGTTCCTTTAAAAGAGGCGTGAAATAGCACTTTTTGGGCCGGCAAGGTGAGGATGGCTACATATGGACTCCTCTACTGCTTATCATCAGGTGGTGTCGAGTCATTTGCTGAGGTTAATATTAAAAAAAAAAAGGTTTTGCCGATAAGCGGTAGGTGCTTTTTCGTCGAATACCTGCAGGAGAAATTAATGATAAAAAAATTGATTTCTGCTATATAGAAATGTAGCAAAGGCCAAAAACCAAAAGTCCAAACTGATGCTCGATTACGTATCCATATTCAAAAATAACTCTAATTTCATTAAAAATTACACTTTGACAGAATATAGGAAATAAAATATACAGCATTCAGTCGACGCCTACAAAAACTCCATGTCTTGCATTCTTATTAAGTGCACAGATTAAGGCGAAGCACATGCAGAACCACAGATCAAACAGCCAATCTTGCGCCGCGTGCGTTTGACGTAACTTTTGGCGGGAGCGTGTCACACACGTGCCGCGGCATCTGCTTTACATCGATCGGAAGTGAGGGGTGTCGTTTTGTTTCTTATTTAATTTTATTTTCAACAGTAAAATAATTTGATTTCTCACAAAATCAAATCAATTTCAATAAATTACGCGTGGTCTATGGCCCATACTCTTGTATTTCTCCAATTTACCTGTTCCCTGTGCTTGAAATGGAATATACGATTAGGCTGTTGCACCACAGTCTCATTTATATTTGAAATCGGTGCGTGCGTTTGCGTAAACATTGATAAATTAAAAAGTTGTTGATTAGTCTCTTAAATTTAACTATATTTATTGGCCTCTCTTTAATGTCAATCAATATGAAAAGGAGAGGCTTAGACTAAGGCTTAGTTAAAATTGGCAGAATATGCATAAGTCATTTGAGTAAATAAAATTAGTTAATACTCATTTTAATTGCAATAATACAATACAAATTTAATAAAAATATTTTTTAAACAAATACATTTGAATAAATCACTCATCTGTCCAATTATTTGGCAGTAAAACCAAATGAAGCAACATAAACCTTCCCTTTGTTATCAGCCCGCCGGTGTGTGATTGGGTACTTATCTCTGCTGCACTCGTGAACGATTATTTCTACTTAATGCCCCTACTGGAATTCAAAGCCGAGGCTCCCGTCTCAAAAGACAAGGGTCAAAACAAGCATCTAACTATCTAGAGTCGGTAATGTGTTCCCAGTAAAAATTCTAGATGATTATATCTATTTCTATTTACCTTAAAGCACTAATGGTCAGCGTTTAGATGTTAATAACGCAGATGAAAAATAAAACAGATTAAAATCAAAACACAAATTCGCCTGTCATACCACGACCTCGGGCATAGAGAAGAGTGCAATAAAATTATACCACAGTTCGGCACACCGAATAAACATGGTTTTAGATAAACTAATGCTCTATGCATTGAAAATCTTTACAAGTGGTCACGTGACTGGCACGTGCGGCGTCACATGGTGTGTGAGAGGGAGGGCTGGAGGAAAACAGAGATAGTTTGATTTTTGTCTATTAACAGACGTGTTGTTGCCTTTATCAATGATTTTGATCTTTATCTCACCTGATGATAAGGAAGATGAAAGTGAGTTACAATAGCATTTGTCTATGACAACATAGTTTTTGACGTTTTGTCTTTCTCTTCCTTCTCATGATTACATTGTAATAACACATATTTTATATTTTATTCTAAATGAAGTTAATATAGTCTTACATTTACAATTCAGTTTTATTTACAAAAGGTCTTATACAGTATTCGTCAACCACACAGAAGCATAGCCATCTTACCTCCAACTGCCAGAACAGAGCATACTGTTAACATTATGTCAAAATTACCATTTTATTATTTTATTTATTATTATTATAAAATACGTAAATATAGTTTACCTAAAGATGCCATAATACATTTTATTGGAAATTTAATACTTTAATTTGGGATCAACGAAGTGAAGGGGATAAAACATATAAATAATTTGTTTCCAGTTCATGACTTACATAGTAGATAAACTTATTTTAACGCCCATCATTAAAATGCCAATTAAACTACGTGAAATGTGTATGGATCGTATAAGTGTTAACTAACTTGATGTGTCGAAGTCATTCTATCCTTTTATATTAAATATGAATGATTTGATTCGAACCCGGAGCCTATGGCTAAGTGGACCGGGGTACTGACCACTCGATCAGACTGCCGTCAAATTGTAATATTATAGTATTGTTTCAGACATATAACATAGTATTCACTCAAAGTGAATATAGTAGAACTGTGTGAAAAAAATGTTACAAAATTTTTTTTCCACAAAATTTCTCGGTTCAATAGCTATGAAAAATCACCACACCGCCAGGGTGTAGGTGCGAACACTTATATAAATATTTCTACCAGTCCGCCCAATATAATAGAATTGTGCAGGCAAAGGAATATAACCTTTATGCCGCGGCCGATTCGGAAACGACGTAACCTTTCATAATGTGGTCGTATCTTGGCTGTATGTGACGTATGTATTTATTTACTTGCGCCACCCACGGGTTCCACGCGGCGTTACGTTCGAAAAAAATAAATTCAATCTTTTTCGGAGTGCATTTTATTGCTTCGTTTTGTAACGGTATTTTATCATACGGCTTAGTTGATTATTTATTAAATTAACAACACGTAAGACCTTATTTAAATAGCATTATTTGAATGAACATGGAGGGGAGATGCATGATTAACACATGATGCATTTTCCTACATTACTTTTCGATTTAATTTAATCAAAACTTTTTTTTATATATAAAGCACAGCAAATGACTCGACACCACCTGATGATAAGCAGTAGAGGAGTCCATATATGAATCTTATATGAAGTTAGCTAGCTATCTAGCTAGCTAACTTTATACTATATATAACTTTATTTTTATATAGCTTAACTTTTGTTGAACAAAAGACATGATATATTTTCGTATGGAGGCTGGACCATTGTAACCTGCAGTCGACGAAGATGAAATTATATTTTTACGAAGCTATAGCATAATTAAATTATTCTTATTTAAGTAATAACTATAGTGCAATAGTAATAGATAAAACAATACATAACTATAGATCCGATATCACTCTAATAAATAAAACTAACGAAACATAATACATAATAGATATCACAGTCCCTAATACAAGCAACTTACAAAAAACTATAACAGAGAATTCAATAAATATATAGAAGTAAAAGATGAGTTAATTAGAATATGTAAATTAAGTATATGTAAACTATATATAGTGCTGCTGGTAGTCTCTACCACTGGCGTCATACCCAGACATGTCACGCAGTCTTAAAGTTTTAGATCTGCCTTCCAAATCATATAGAACAATGAAAATAACTACCATCCTCTTCTGCATTTTTATTTATATGACTACACCGCTCTGCCATCCTCAATATCTGCCAAATAGTATATATTTATATCCACCGATAATGACGTGACAGTACTGACGCAAGTCAACTTAGAACTGACCATTAAAGCTTATGTCACGACCTTTTTTACTACTTTTAGAATTTATGGTTTTTTGGCTTATCAACGTTTTTGAAGAAAGATGTCATGTCAATTTCTATTAAAATTTTCGAATGTAAGTTTCCAGTAAATAAAATAGTTTTCCTAAGCGTTCCTAGTTTTTTGTGCCTTCTGCATCACAGATTCCATAACAGCTTGGTTAAACCCGCGTAATGACATAGTTAAACCCTAAAAAGCAGAAGAAAGTAATTAATAATATGCTTATTTATTTCTCTCAGATTTCTTCTCTGCAGCTACTAATTCGACGTAACGGTGGTAGAGTTAATTGGGAATATTCGTATTATGTTAGTTTTAATTCTACAATAATTATTTTAATACATAATAAAATTGTAAAACTGGGACAATTTGCACGTACCCGGTTAATAACCACTTAAAGTTATCACTATTACTAGTGCTATACCTTTAATTACATTTATTTATTTTTCTCATTCATATCCCTTGTTAAGACGATTTAAAAGGACTAAATGAGTCTATTTAAATAAACATATTTTGACTTGAACTTTGACTTTGACTTCACATAGTAGGCGATTGCAAATTACAACTTACAAACTAAAAAATTAAGTCTATGTGAGAAACTGGTGTCGTACTAAGGATCCGTTTTAAATTTATTAATTATTATATGTTCATTTATTCACTACATAGCAACATCATATAAAAAACAATAACAAAAGAGTAAAAAGTTTGTGTAATAAGTAGAATTTAATCATTTTTAAATGATTGTCACTTTAAAAATGAAACAGCAATCCACAGTATATTGTTTCTTCTGGCAACACACGGATTTCGTATCATGTCAAGCGATGTATTTTTTTAGTGGCTTTGGCTGGGTAAGTCTGTTAATTCCATTCACAGAGTACAATATTTGTTCACAAATTGTTGGGGCAAAGGAATCAATTTCATCGTACATCCAAAGAATATGATTTTTATTTGCAGTTCATTTATTATTGTTTTAAATCAAATAACATATTATTTAATCTTTTCTAAAATGAATTTAATAATACTAATTATCCTCTGTATAATTTTGAGAACTTAAAATAACATTAATAAATATTTAAAAATAAAGGGTGCTTTTAATATATATTTTTTTGCTTTTGTAGGTCCATCCTGGACAGCTGGAAACCCGGTCATGGAAATGGCTCTGAAATAAATTTATTTTAAAGTCCATTTAAACACATGTCATTCATTATCTTCACTTCTGTCATACACTTTTAGTACGCCTTATTGCTCTATCAAGATCCCTCAAAAATGTCTTTGTCACAGACCCTAGAGGGGTGCTGTATGGGGGACGAGGAACTAGTTGGTCTCGTGAGAGGGGATCGTCGGAGCGGTCGCCACTCCGTCTACGGCTTCACAGCGAACGGTCAAATTAAATATGTTATTAATTGTAACCTTTTGTTTAACACACCATCCTTATAATATCTATTATCACCAGCCACTATCGAGCTATCTACAGCCTTATTTACAAAGTATTTACTTACGATACAAAAGTTATTATATTGATTAGATAATGATTTTTATCTTTCAATATTCTGGTGTTGCTAGCGTCCACAGGTCACGGTAAGCTCTTCAGCAGGTATGCCACCTTGTTAGAATAAAAAAATATCTTTCTAATAAAACATTTAATATATTTTAGGACCGTCTTAATATTTGTCTGAATCATGGATGTTTGTACATATGTTAATTTAGTATATTTCTGATGTTTATATATATATTACTATCTATATTTCTCCGTTATCTAGTATCCATAGTACTAGCTCTTAATGATGCATAATTTGAAATAAATAAAAGGTGTGAGTGTGAGAAATATTGTTATTATTATTCATTTGATTTAGCACGTTAATTTATTTTCATATGATAGTACTTTTATACTTTATAAATACACTTATTATATATGTTTAGAAAAATACTGTATGTATAAAAAAATACAGAAGTATTGGTTATTTTTTGTCTTGTTTGTGATAAACATTTGTGATTTTAAAAGTATGTTTAGTCAAGATCATTTTCAAAGCAACAATTGTCTATTTTTAAATCACTCAGTTCAATATGTACTTTGGCATATCTTTTAAAGGAATGATCATATTTTTGAGTACTTTTAAATCTAAAATTTTGCTAACACTAGTCTTGGAAGGTAGATTCAGGTCAACTGTTGCTATGACGATAGGTAAAACCAGAAAAAGTAAGAGATTTTGGGTTCAAATAAGTATTTTAGTGTTTATCTTCTATATTTTCGTGGTTTTATTCCCCAGCTCAAATCTTTCTCGATGCTACGGGCGCGTAGGCGTAGAATAAAATATTTGGTGATTGTAGCAGCTACGACAAACTAATGCGGCTACGATATTATTCCCGTAGCGTTGTCTTTACTTTGTGTCCAATACTGTGTATAGTATGAACCAATGTTAAGTAAAAACAATGTACTATCTCTTTCGTCGGTCTTTTATATAAATTCTTAGGTAGCAAGTAAGGAATTTTGTAGAAAATATCGTTCTTCTCTTCTTACCTGTCAAATGATCAATCCAGACACAATGGCTTTTTGATGATCTCGATCGTTCCCCGAATAGAATCACTACAGTCTCAATTTAATAAATAAACACTAGAAATGTTATTTTAAAGTTTGTTATAATTATTGTACAAGTAATAAAACCAAGTTTTAATATCATTTTATCATAGTTATATTTCCACATTAACTTACTGACAATACATCATTTATCATTTAATTCACATAAAATTACTAAGTCTTCATGATTAAAGTAAAGATGAGATCACTGGACTAATATTTACAATGTTATATGATAATTACAATCAAAGAGAAACCAATTTACAAGTCGGTGTTTTTTTTAATATTTATAAGCTATGTAAAGCTCTCCAGAAATACTTGAAAACGGAACACATAAAATTCCATGTGTTTTGGAATATGTACATTACAGTTTTATACGTTTATTTGAAATCAGCATTTACCGGGTTAATTACCAAAAAAGTTGAATACGTACATTGTGATTAATAGTGGTTTAGAGGTTACGAAATGTATGTGAAAATCCGTACAGTTTTTTGCGTTTATCCCTAACAGACAGACAGATGCAACGGGGGCCTTTCCTTTATAACATATAGTTATTTTGGTAATCTCGCTATATTTCAAACACGCTAAACATGTTCGTAGGATATCCCAATTACGACATGTTTTTTGCTAATTGTTTTGAAACCCAATAAAGCCTACGTTAAAATACATCTTTTATAAGCTTACTGTACGTACGAACGTTAAATATGGGACTCGATTATAAGTACCGATTAACTAACGCAAAATTAATTGACGTCATGGTTTTAAAATATTATTTTAATATTTGAAACCCTGTTTGGTCAAGTATTTAGGAATATAAAGGAATTATTAAAAAAACTCGGTAAGATTTTCTAATTTAAGCACATTAGCAGAAATATAATGTGAATTGACAATAAATATTAGTTTTAATACATACAAAAGTATTGCGAAATAACAGAATTTCTTGTTTATTATATTTAGAATCTAAAAATTACTTGCTAACTAAATTTATTTTAAATGTTTTCTATATTACAATATTCAATAATTTATACAATTAAAAATAATTTATTTCAGTGTTGTTACTGGTTAAATATTCAACAGTTTGTAGGCATATATAGCCTTAAATAAATAAGGCTTTCAATATTACCATGTCAAAATCAAATGTGTATATAGGTACATTGCAGAATTACCTTTCTTATCTATTCTGTGGATTAACCTTACAAAGATATTTTGATGTTAATGTTAATAATTTTAAGTATTTTTATCGAAAAAATCAAACCTGACATCACAGGTCAAAGTAAAGAAAAAGTTCTGTTGTATTTTGACAATATATTCTACGTTTGGTTGTTAGGAATGAGTTTTACTACAAACCTCTTTTTTAAATCACACTGACGAAAGAAGTTTATACTTACACTTTTTCTATTTACTCATGAGAATCTATAATGCTTGGTTTTCATTGCAAACATTAAAATATTTATGGAACCGTGGAGCACACAGTGCACCCAGAGGAGGTGCAACATATCACTGCCCAAAGAATCTGGAAATTTCTGGAATCAACAGGGCTAGGCAGTGGACTCTGAAGGGCTGCCACAAAAGATAAATACTGATCAAAATGTCGTATAAGGCCCAAAAGTAACTGAATAATAACAACCGTGTGTGTAATGGAGTTTAATATTAACAAGACTATTCAAAGAGTTCCTTTTAACTTACCAATGACTATATACTCTGTGCAAGTTATCACCAAAGTTTGGAAACGGTAAGATGATTATGATTCCGAAACAAGGTTGTATCTTTGATATAACACAGTTCTTAGCACAGATAATCACCCAATCACCAACGTCCCGACCACGAAATATACAGAAACTATTTTACATTACATTGATAATATTTTACATTCCCAAAACTAAGGACAAACACGTCATGTCACATTTATTTCTTCGTCCGATGCGCTTGCATCGCTCTCATAATCATCTCCATCCTCTAAATTGGAAAATGTTGGTTCCCGCGCAAAAATCCCCGCCGCCATTTTTTCGTCGAACCTGTAACTGTCACTTTGACAGTTGGATGTGGTCGCGTACATTTTGTTTTTGAGTTCTTCAGTTTGCTCATCGTTCATGGGTGATAACGGGGATAGCTTGGGTTTGTCAGCTTCGGCGTCGGAGAGGTCCGGGTGGGGATTATTTTTGTTTGGAAGCGTTTGTTCCCTAGAACCTCCGGAGGCTAAGAGTTCTCTTTCCTTGGAGTTACGCCATTTCATTCGGCGATTTTGAAACCAGATTTTTACCTGTGGATAGAAGAGAAAAGTTTTTAGTAATTACCAAATTACAAGTTGGTAAAGCGTGAGTTTTTAACGCCGAGGGTTACAGTCTACTTTTAACTAATTAAAAATAATCCAATGTATATTATTATTATAAAAGTGTGTATAAACTTTCTCCGCCTTCCTTGAGAGAAGTGGTTTGTCTCATCAGCGCGCACCACGCGAACATTAGTTTCTTAGTTAACGTGTAGTGGCTGTTATTAGAAATTTACAGGTAATGCGACAAGGTTTTAGGATAGTAGCTATTTGGTAAGGAGTGTCTAATTGTTGTATTCATAATAAAACCATTTATTATACTAACAATAACTTAATTAAACTATAAATTAACTTATTAAAATTTAATTATACTAATAATTACTTTAATTAATTAATATAATAACGGACGGGAACATACATGATAACCAAGCTATTAATACAGATTAATATCTCTATAAAGAAGTACCACTCACGTAACCATTTTTTTTAATCATTGAGGCACACTCTAATGGTGCTTCATACTTATCTTCTCTTCTATGAGAACTATTTGGACGGATTCTGAGAGCCATTAAAATTTAATTTCTATATTCCTTTGTTTGCGCCTTCGGATTGGTCCACAAACCGGGAATCGTGAAGAAATGACACTTTCCACACTAGTAGACAAATATACTGTTCACGCGCAAAACTAGCAAGGAGGCTTCGTAGCAGGAGACATGCCGCCTCCTTGAAGAATTGACATGCGTCATGCATTGCGTGTGACATTTTAGAATAAAGCCGAGTTCGGCGATTGTCTTTTGTTTCTTTTCTTTTTGTTAACTACTATTTTCTTTTATTTTTTACAATAGATTGTAAATTACCTAATTTTAATATTATATTATATCCTACTTTAATCTATTGTATTATTGTTCGCACGAACATATACTATTCCCCTACAGCGATATATGCTGCTATTTCATTATACTTTTTGAAGAAGAGAAGAGATTCTTTTAAAAATTCGTAATTTAATAGCTACTCTTGCGATATTATGAAAATGTATACTTTTTAAACATTAAGTAATTTTTCTTGTTTACAATAAAAAATACTTATTATCACCCTAATAAAATATCAAAAACGATAATTGTGTTAAACAACAAAAGACTATTAATATCAAATCCATTATTTTTACAAAAAAACCGTATTGCATTACAATCGCTTAAAGTATAATCTGGGGCGGGAGAGCTATGGAACTTTTTTCGCTCACTCGTATTTTTCTAGTAAAAACACATTTTTGGCTATAAATATCGGGGTGCGAATCATTGTGCGGGTGACAAGTAATATTGATGGCGCGAAGGCGGAGCTCGGCCAAGCTAGAGTCGTATTGTGAAGAATAATGGGTATAATGATTTTTGGTAATAAAAATATATTTTAGATTGCACTGTAAAACAATGTAAAACATGTATATATTTATACTACTAATACATAATGACATAATTGATTTGTAAATGTCATTATAAATACTAAAGGCTGAGAGTTTCTTGCGCCGCTTCTTCTCTGCAGCTACTAATTCGTCGAAGCGGTAGTAGGGTTAATTGGGAATATGCATACTAGTGTTAATTTTAATTTATAAATAATTTAGTACATATTTAAATACTATAACTGGGACAATTAGTAAATGCCCGGTTGATACCCAGTAAAATTATGAGTATTGCCTTTATAATTATATTTATTTGTTTTCTCATACATATTCCCTGTTGTGACGATTTAAAAGAGCTTAGTAAATATGTCTATTTAAATAAAGTTATTTTTGATTTTGAATTTTGATTTTGAAAGAATGCCACATGTACGTGTCATTTTACAGTACTCCAATGATAACAACATACAAATTAGGTGTTTGCATTTATTTTTATTTGTTATTGACTTTTATAGCGTAATGAAAGTAAAAACTAAGCATTTCTTATTATTATATTTATATATAATCCCTAACCATTACTTTAAGTTTACCAGCCTAACAACAAGTTTGTATGTAATTAAGATATAGAATCGTGTGGTGAATTACATCGGCAGAACTGAAGTCAGAAGTCAAGTGAGATTTCCCGGTGCCACTATGTTCAGGCGCTGGGCTAGTCCCACACACGCCCGACAAGAGGGTTCCTCCTCGCAAAAGTAGATTTTATTGTTCTATACACTGCCAAAACAGAAACCCGCAATGTCTTCAATTCGGGATAACCAGCACATCATCAAGAGCAAAAACTTATAATTTTTCAACATTGAGGCGGTTTCGATTCTAGCATTCGCCTTAAAATTAGAATAGACAATCTCTTGGCTGAAATGAAGTAAGGTAGCTTTCTAACATTCTGTTCAAAAAAAAGGATAGCGTTACTTTTGTAAATTGTTACTAAGGCCCGTTTATAGAACACGACTCAAGCAGTGTTCAAATTCAAATCAAGCTTAGCTAGTTTTAAATATAGATCTTATTACAGGTCGCGTTTTAGGAATGAATCAGCTGAAACTAGAATTAAGAAAGATTTGAACGATCAGAGTTCAAATTGTGTTTTGAATAACACTTTTTAAATTACTTATCATTAAGTTCAGTTCATGCAGACACGTTTTATTTTTGATATTGTATGATTCAGTAAGTAGTATGTATAGTAGTATTACATTCAAACATATATATTTGAGGTCTGAACCATTTAAAATGTGAATAAAAATAACAAAGCGTTACAAATACAACTTTATCATTCTTTTTTCAAGAATGGTTTCGGCCAAACTTGCGTGACCAAAGAAAAATTTGCTAAGCGTTGATTTTAACGTAAACGTCCTTCGTCTTCTTACTTATCTGAGTTTTGATCAAGGAATATCGTTTCAAGAAACGTTCTAAAATTAAAGCTCGTATTAAAACTACTTTTATTACTAGAAATCTAGTTCTCAGTATTAAATAATATTGAGAAACGTTCTATAATACGGGTCTTAGAAAACTGAGTTCTACTACCAATCAAATTGAGCAGAAAATTTCTTTTCCCTCTTGGTACCAGACCTCCAGATCTAACATGTTACCACCGTTAGTGTAAATAAATAAAATACTCCCCGTTATAAAATGTAACTGACATTATTGAATCCTACAAAAATGTCTAATTGTATTTTTTTGCAACCGCTTGCTTCAATAATACGATGACAATACATATCTATTGTTAGTATTGTTGCAATAAAAATGGTTGACGCAGAAATTGAATATAATAGGAAATTGTTAACTTGGACCAGGGTCGATATTCTAGCCCACTGTGCGGGCGTGAACGTGACGTCACGAATTTAATGAATCTAATAATATTTATAAAGACATTAACGATGGTTCTAATATTCTATTTACAGTTCTGAGTAGTGTCACTACTGTTAAGCAGCAAATCTTTAGAATTATTTATTTATTTAATAGATAAACTATTTGAACCGGCATTAGGATAAGATTCTTGTAACAATGTTATTAACAATTTGTCGGAGTTTTCTACTTCCATGCGTGACATGAGCTATCACTATTATTCACAAGCAATTAATATAAAAAAAAGTTAACGTGAGTCGTTTTTAAAATTGGAATGACAAATCGGCGCTGCCGATTGGCGTGTCCAATCACCCATGATCGATGTTCGCGTTCGGACGCGCGAATCATTTGTCAAAGTTTTTAAATATCGAATTTTTTTTTATTTCTTTTTTCACAGATTTTATACCGCGTTAATTGAGACATCATTGCAGATTACAGCTGCGTTCTGTCTGTTGAAATTTGACATGAGATAGTTATAATTTGTTATACCGTGAAATGAAGTCCTTTTCTTATTTTATAAATAGTACGTTAGGAACCGTGATAATTTGTGTTTATTTTATTTTCTTAACTTACAGAATTTGAACACAATGAAAATTAGTGACTCCTTTCTCTGTCGCACAACTAGAGCATGGAATTCCTTACCAGCACACGTATTCCCTCCTTCTTATAACATGGGTTCCTTTAAAAGAGGCGTGAAAAAGCACTTTTTGGGACGGCAAGGTGAGGGTGGCTAGGGCAGTATATCACATGCTTCACTAGCTATCTTCACATGTGGACTCGTCTACTGCTTATCATCAGGTGGTGTCGAGTCATTTGCTGTGCTTTTTATATAAAAAAAAAATAAATCATTAACCTTCCGAACACATAATGGCGAAGACAAACATAAGAAAACACCAAGATTAATTTTAGGTATTTAATCATTTTAACCGTCTTAAAAAAAGAGGGTTCTCAGTTTGTCCTGTATACTTATATGTTTGTTGGTCCGAGACTATCTTGCGTTTGGATGAATCGATTTTGATACGGTTTTCAGATTTTGGAACTTTAACACTAGATTTACCAGATCAGTCATTTAGGCTGGTCGTGCAATTTCAATTCAAAATTCCTACTATATTACACATATTTTTTTTCAGAAATGATGTTATGACTTTTGTAGCTATAATTAGAGAGTACGTTTTATAAACTTAATGTTATTTTATATACATTAGTAACAAATATAATTTTTGTTAATGACATATATTCAAATCGCTGGTATATCTAGTGTTAAGCGACTTCAAAAAGGAAATTCTCAGTATGACAGTATGTCCGCGATTAATAACCATTAAAAGGTTTAATTCGAGTACACACCGACTGCGTTCTTCAATTGATTACATACCTGTGGGTCTACTTTAAGAACATTCATTACGAAATATGCGTTCTTTGTGCATACTTTCCACCCTTTTGGTTAAATTAACTTTAATACAGAAATAAATAAAAAATTATAAATAAAGTCCATCAGTGTACAGGGTGATCCAACTATGCAATTACGTTTCATGTAAATAGAATAATCACGCCTAGAAGTTAATTTTGGATTCTGTTTCCCGACTTCTCTGATTTCACCAGTACTAAAAATAACATTTTTTTTTTTAAAAAGTCATTCGAAGAACCGTTTTTCTTGCCTGCGTGAATCGGTTTTGGATAATAGTTTGTCAGCTTAGTTGATGGAACTATCCTTCGAGCTATCGTATTTAATCTATGGTTCCATAATATCTCTACTGCTTGTCTTTGTTTTTCCTACACTATGGTTAGTCACAAAACTAGCCCATATCTTGTATCTACAACAGTGCTACAAATTTTAATTTAGCTTTTCTTTATTTTTCTTCATATTTTATTCTAAGTACTTACACACAGTACGTTCCCCATAAGTTAAAAATAATAATAATATTACATTATATTAAATCTAATAAAAATATTAATATCTTAATCGTCGCAGCACTATTAGCATAATCCGTGACGGGGCGTCATCTTGACCGCTCCTCCGAGGGCGACAATATGCCGCCGGCAGCTGACGCGAGCCCTATTTCGCTGTTTAGTGACGTCACGACGTGTTGGTATAACATATTTCGATGGGATTAAATTTCCTGTGATTTTTGGCATAGCTAACTATAATTTTGATCAATAGCATTAGATTTTAATATAATTTAGTGTCATAATAAAAAAAATAATATTATGTTATTTCTTAGTTAACTTGTTGATATTTTAGTATATATGAATTATGTAACTACGGGCGAATGAAAAGCATAGTACCTGAATTGTAAAATACCTCGTATTACAACGGATTATTCACTTTTTTATGCATCTTTTGAATTCGCGTAAATTGTTTGAATTAAAAATAAACACATTAAATTTTTTATATAAAGATAAATCAAAGCTATTTTACTTGTAGAAATTTTTTTTATGCGATAGTTAGTTTTATATTTATTAAATATTCTTCTCACTTGACACATTATATGAATATAAACAATTATTGTGATCGATAAATAAGTAACAAATAATCTAATTGCCATGTGCCTCTGTTATAACAAAAAATATATTAATCTATCGATATCTATATTTTTCACGTTGTGTCCCGTCTCTAACCAAGACAGGGGTGTCCCAACGCTAGAATTAATTACTTTTCGACATATTCACTTTTATTACAATTTATACGGATAAGGAGAGGCCTGATTGGGACATAAATAGGGTAGAAGAGAGACGAGTAACTTATTTATATTCTTAAACGAAGTTGGACTTAATGCGTTGAGAATTTAGTTGCTATTACAATGACACAAAATTTTCAAAAACTTTATAGATATGTTATATATGACTGTAGTAAAAATGTATTGATATTTTATAAATATTGCTTTAACTCTAAAACTGTTGAGAGTTTTGAAGAATTTCTTTATACTATTTCCTTTCTTTTACATGGTTACTTAAAAAGGGGGGAAGGGACTGCAGCTTAAGCCTTTTTTATGTTTATTAGGTATGTAATTATACAGACTAAAAGTCTTTGTATCGTTTAATATAATTAAGTTCGATATGGACTTATTTTAAATGTATTATATATGTGAGATTGTTTGGTCTATAAAATTAGTAATAAGTTAAGATATTTGTAGTGATCGTTGGTCTTAAATTTAATAGAAGAAAAATACAGGAACATCTTAAATAATAGCTTAAAACAATTTAAAATTACATTTGTTATACAAAACTAAGATTCCTGTCATTGTCACTACCGATTTCTTTTAATAGGTGGATTTGGTGGCAGACATATGTCGTATTAACTCTTCAACTTAGAATCTTAAACTAATGACCAGAAAACCATATATACACTAATGATAACGTTCACCAACGTTCACCAGGTCATCTAGTTTAAAAAATAATCATGGTAATCAGTAAAATAAAACAAATCCTGTGAGAAAAGTAATCAAAATTTGCTCTAAAAATAACAAACTTACTATTGTAAAAATATTTGTAACCATTCACACACCGGTAAAACATGACACAATTTAAATATGATTGAAAAAAATGTTGACATAGATACAACAAACATAAAGTATCCATTGTGAATCGTCCGCACAAAAAAGGGTTTTAAACAAACAAAACGATACAGAATATTTAAATCAAGTCAATCATTTGAATTGAAAAAATAAAACGCTTTGACATGCCGCAATGCAAATATGGCGTCCTGTCAAAAAGCCCGCCAAAAAAGTTTCCAAATTCTGAATAAATGCAAATATTTGAATTTAAATGTAAACGGGGCGCAGTTTGAATATTCATTCGTAATATGAATATTTCAAATTCGGGAGCGGCCGTCGCCGGTCGAATATAGGATTCATTGGTAGTCTGATAGGACGGGAGGTATTCAGTCAGATATGTATATATGTATGTATGTATAAATAATATTTGCCTGAACTTTTTAATACTATCTCTTCAAACCCTTTCCGCCTTATTATAAAACTCGGTATAAAATTAAACATGATGCTGTCTCTATCTCTATAGGAGGGATAGCCTCATTTCTCAACCAAGGCTAACTTCTGTCCTTAGTTCGTTAAATCTGAAATCTTAGACATATTGATATTAACATAAAATTAATTTAACTTCAACTTCTAGACATCACTGTGGCTACAGACGCAATAAAAATGCAAAAACAAACAATTATACTCTTATGTTTTAACATTAATAGGTAAAGACTATACACGTGTCACTGGCGAAAAACAAATAAGGAGTCGTTACACCACCACTGATATAAAGCGAGTTACTGAGTGAAAGAACGGAGGAATTCAAGATAAATTTTTCTTGACCTATCCGGGACCAGCTATAGAAAGTTGTTTTCGTCATGAAAACTAGAACCGTCGAACAGCAATTAAAAAAAAAAAATCAGCTGAATAAGTGTTTTTTTTTCGTTTTTATTATATCTATACGCACAGGAATGATTAGAGAGGTCAAAATATATTAGTGTATTTTAACATACTCTTATATACGTCTATATTATATATATATTATGTACATAAGTAATGACCGATTATCTCTCCCAGCTCTCCTCAGTTATAATATTCTATTATGGAACAATAAGTTGATCGGATGATATCACTTCACCCTCTCCTTAGAACAGAAAAAGCAATGGAGTGACGTTTGAACTGTAAATATTTTAATTTTAAAACTTTTTACGTTAACAATGTCAAATGTGACATATTAATGTGACATGTGATTGTGTGGACGTATGATTTTAATATTTCCTTTTTAATCCGGTGAACTTTGTATCACACGATACACCCACAAACTTTCTATAACGCTATCTATGAGTTTGTCCGTTAGTTAAACGATTATCCATAGTACAATACCAATTCTCAACTTACACGATCCTTACGCTTTGCCTTATTTTAAGCGGCACATTTTTGCATGCGCGTTTAGTTAACGCTAATTGACTTTAAAGTCGTTATTTTAAACACATTAAATGACGTCACCGGTGCTCTGTCCTTTTCTGATCGGGTTGTAAGGAAAAAGTAGCACGAATTTGAATTCAATTGTAGTCTATGCATGACGTACGCAGGGCTATTAACTTTTAAATATATTTATTTTCATCTTGTCTAAATCTTTTAGTTAAATAAAGCGTATTAACATTTTGCAAAAAGAAAAACTCTTACAAATCCAACATTTATGTTTCATTTAAAAATCACATAATAAATATAATATAGTTATTAATAATTTACATAAATAGGGGTAGTTTAATATTATTTACGAGCACACTATACCTGCTTATATGGATTATAATACAAGGCTAGGGTTGGCTGGAAAAGATTATTTCTAGAGATAAGCTTTCCCTTGTCGATGTTTTTATCCATTGGTAACGGGTTATATTTCATTTAATTGAGCAATGAAGTACATATTTAATAGAGAATCAGGAGTATTCGTTTTGCTCAGTCATAAGAATTACTTTTATGTATGTACAATTATACTAAACTTAAATAATTCTGAACCGTTCAAAACTTGCTAGAGCCACAATCTATCTAGTAAGTTATTTTGTATATGATCATGTTATGCTTGTTTGACACCCTTAATTCTTAACATATAAGGTGTCAGTCAAAATACCCTACCTGATAATTTATAGTAAATTATTTTCGAATTTTAAGTTCTCAATCATGACAATTGATATTTCTACTCTAACCTTCGCCTTCGACGACAATACGTCTCACAAATAAGCCTTTCTCATTTGAGTAAAACGTGAAAAAATTGGGTTAAAAACTTTTACTGACCCACACAGGCCCAAACATGGTTAAAGTTGATTTTTTCGTAAACGTAACTACAGTAACGTAACTACATGGATTGTGTGTGATGTAGAAATGGAAATAAAGACTTTATCTATCTAACTAGCTCTAAAATCACTAAGACACTGTCTCCAGTTACTAACAATGAAATAAAATAAGTAATAAAAGCGCCTCAATCGCTCTCTAGCCCGGTCTTGGCTGCGTCTGACATTAAATAATTGTTGGGCGTCGCGGAACGATTTTTGTGCACAGAACGTATAGAAATGGCATTTTATAATTTACCGTTTAACGTTTGTAAGCTGAGTTTGCAGTCGTAAATGTCTAAGTAATATAAAATATAACACATTATTATACTGCACGTAAATGATGATGAGTTTTGGCGTGGTGGTTCAAGAAACAAAGCAACTTTCGTCATGGTGGGTCCTGAATGGAACTCATTATATCGAGCTTATAACCATTTGTCCTAGTTGTCACGGCAACTGCTTTTACCCACTAGCCCGCATCGGCCCAGCGTAGTAGTGTTATGGACTAAACCCCTCGTATGTTTCACATCTAGGAAGGCGTGTGCCCATCAGTGAATCATGTATAAATAGTTGATGGTGATTAACGATAACCTACAACTTTCTTATTTCCACATAGTCGCTGATTCAGTGTGAAGTGGAAGGTAGCTAGTATAATTACATGTAATGGGTGGTGTTAACATGTTAAAGCTCCAGTAGTATTAGATTTCTTGATATTGCTGGTATCTATAGCCGATAGTCATCAGGTGCTTGTTTGATAATCTCAGACATAAAAAAAACTTTCTTTTACCGGTTTAAGAGTTTTTTTAACAGAAGAATATTCAATGTTTTTTTTGGCTATGCGCTTGTGTCTATTCAATTGTAACTTTTAGCTTGCCGTTTAAGCTGACTGATATCGAAAACAGAGGTTTAATTATATCCGTATTGCTACAAACATCTAACACAGATCTAATTAAAAATTCACAGACATTTGAAAACTACAAAATATGGCACATTTTAAACGCCATTAAAACTTTTTATTAACATGCGGATTTTTTGGGTCTTTTAAATAAATATATTATTGCTTTAAAAATTTTGATACGTATGAGTGTTAAAGTTACTAATCAACAATTTCAAAATTATTTTAGTTTGCTTTTATTAATTTTTCTTTTACACCCCTGTGCCACTTCTATCCATAATAAGGTCTACGAGAAGGGGAGTTTATTTAATGACGGGCGGGTTGGAGTGGATCTTGCAGATTGTGGGTATACGGGCTATCGCTAATTGATAACAGGATTATTTGTCTTGTGACTATCACAAAAGTTAAGTTGTTGAGCTGCGATATAATCCCGGGAAGCTCGACAAAATCATTATTTTATTATGAATTGTTCTTTAACAGGTAACAAATAAAGTTAAATATATTTATTTCACAGAAATAATTAAAAAGAAAAGTGATTTTTAATACCATAATATATTGTTAGTGAGAGCCCGATAGCGTAATGGTCCGAGAGTTGGTTTCGGTAACAGAAACATATAAATATTCGCTTTAGCAGATAATAAATATTTTTCTCATGCTTCAATGTGTTTCTGAAGGCCTGAAAGTCTGAAGGTTTCGTTAAACTATTGGTTTAAAAAGTAACGGCAACTGCTATAACCTACATTGGGCCAACGTGGTGGGTTTTATGGGCTTAATTCATCGTGTGTTCCCATTAGGAAAACCAATTCCTGTGAGAAGTTTGAATGTAAATCGGAAGCTCACAAAAAAATGTGCTACGCAAAAAACGACCTCAATAACGACAGACTACGAAATCTCCAGCTACGATACTACGCAAATAAATTCGTAGCTGTAGGTTTCGTAGTCTGCTACGATTATGAAATGAAGACGCTACGCATCTATTATAAATACGTATAGCTGTTTGTTAGCCAAGCTAAAACTCCAAAACGGTTTGACGGTTTTTGTTCGCTTTAATTGTCCCTAAAAAGATAAATAAATGTGAAAAAAATAATTTAAACTGACGTATTAATTCAAAAGCGCCTTTACTTCCACCGTTACTTCCCATTACCGTCAATAGATGGCGTAAATTGTCGCTTACAATACAAAGCTCACATGGTCAATTAGTTTTCTATGTGTATTCACTCATACTCATCTCACTTTGACACAGACCGGTCCCTTTCACAGTACAATCCAAACCGTAAACGATAGTATAAATATAAAAAACAAAGAAATAACTTAACAACCGGAAACATACCAATAATCTGCAACGTGCTCGTAGCTCAATAAAAATAAGACTCGATAAAAAACAGTCTTAAGCATATTGAAACGTCCATAAAAAACTCCACCAATACAGCGAAGGCAACTTTTATGGAACATAAACTGGCCAATAGAAAACGGTTTTAAGACGCAAGACTATACGTGTAGCTGTCTCCTTCTAACTCGACGCGAAGTCGACTGCGTTTATTTGTTTTATTTTATCGTTTGATGCAATTAGGTTTTGTTATACTGTTACTTGAGAAAAGAGCGAAACTGGTGTTGCTGTGATTTATAGAAGTTAATTTAAGAATACAAAAAAATAAGCTATTATTCTAAAGTATATTTTAAAGCAGTTAAGATAAGACACGATATTATATTAAATTATTTTCATAACTGTGTACAATTGTGTATGTATAATCATACATGAATCTTCATAATCATCGTACAAACATCTGCCCATGCCGGGATACGAATATGAGACTGGGACCACATAGGGTTTAGTAACTCTATCCTATCTACTTACTAAGTACTACTACTAAGTAGATGAATGGTAGAAACTAAAATAACTAAATTAACTTTATAAAAGGTATCATTCGCTATTGTATTTACAAAAGTTCGTTCAATATTTGTCAACTTAAGCTGTGGTAAACTTTTTTTTTATAATATAGGGGTGTGAGAAACGAAACATATATTTAATATGTTGTAAAACTATTTTTTATCTAACCAGTATACTGTTACGTCGATTGGTATTAAATGAGGTAACGTAAAAAAGAGATCCCACTAGAATATGAATAAATATTTCCTAAGTAACTAATTCTACGTAAAAAAAGCGTATTTGAATAGATCAAATAAACACAGCCCACCCTTTTGCGTGCCTTTGTCAGTACACAATATCAATTTAAAAAACAAAAGATCTTGAAATAAATAAAGAGATTGCTTCCGCATTCCGGTAGCAGCCAATGGATATTTCCGGCGGGTATGAATGAATTTGTTCAATATTATTTTCTTTAATAAGCTTTTCATATTATTTGAAATGGTGTCTTGAAATATAAACGATAATGATACGAAACATATATTGTATTGACTTAAATATTAAAATTGAATTATTTTTGCTTTTGTGTTTTGAAGTCGCTTTTTAGTTGTTTAAAACTTGTTCGTTTGTCGTTGTATCAAATACTCGAATAGATTTTGTCAACAAAAGTATTCTGAAAATAACATCATCCAAGTTAACAAAAATGCTCATAAAATAAAAACTACTGGGACAAATTGAATTAAACTTTTATGTAACAAAATGTCAACTATTCCGCATCGAATAAAAAAAGAATCACGTTTATCAGATCAGAAATCTCGGCCTAATCGTTGTATATACAAAAAAATGTATACCAATCGAAATGAGAACCTCCCTCTTTATGAAGCCGTTTAAAAATAGATTCTGCGCCTCGTTAAAATAATCAATTTTAAAGCTACAAAAATTATCCAAGGTACACAGGAAATCAGAATAACAATATTTTCGGAATAATGTTGGGTCGTTTGGTAGCGAATTAGGGACGTTTACGGAGTATCGAACGGCTTCCGAACTATCTTACGCAAGATTACTGCATTCCCGATCTGCAGGGTGATGCAATTATATATGCAATTATATATATATATATAATTTATGGCGTTTAGACTGTGTAAATTAATATTGTAAATATTTTAACGAATTAATTGATATAAATAAAAATTGAACATTTCAAATTGACGTCTCTCATATTTCTGACGAATCTCATATTTTTACTTTAGTTGCAGTAAACATCCGTTTGGAATACAAGTATAGTTTATAAATTGGGGATGCATTAACCCATGGATCTAGTCCAAAATAATAAATTTTTCTGATTTATTTTATACATGTTTCTATATCTAACATGAATTATATGCAAGTGATTTCTATTTCCCTGTTCCATACAAATTTAGATTGGTTATGTGTTATATAGGTCTTAGAATATTCATAGCTATTAAGGGATAGGCTTTAAGTATGTGACCTAAGGCCTGTGAATTTCTAAGCGTTTTGTTGAAATAATATACAAATATTTAATTTACTGATAAAGCATTCCTATTTATATTTATATATTTGTCACACTCACACCTATTATGTAGCCCTAAGTACGCATCATTAAGAGCTTTTGTTATATATACTAGATAACGGAGAAATAAAGTAATATTTTCATAAATATACAAACATCCTTGACTCGAAAAGTTTCATACAAATAATATTAGTTCGGATATTCTTACTCGTCATACAAATATCTATCCCTTTCGGACTGGAAGTGTAAAATAATGAAAATAAGATCTCTTAATAATTTCATCCCTCAAGACTACACTTTATACCACGAAACACTATTCAAATAAACTCGTGCCTCGAAATAACCAGGCGTTCGAATAACAACGGTACTGCCAACATTCAAACGAACGCGTAGGGGTGCGCTGAGGGTGTTACAAAAAATTGTTACCCCTAAGGGTATAATAGAAGGGTGGGTCTGTCAACTGCAGGCCACAGGGTGCCACGCCCCTAAGAGCTTTAAAACAATTATGTTATGCTGGATTCGATATTCAAGTTTGAATTTGGGGATTAAGGGCGCGACTGCCATTTTTGAGCGCGAAATTTGACGTTTGTGGCTGAGTTAGAACTGGGGAATTAAATGGTTATGCTTTATTGAATATTGATGAAAAGCATTTATATAGTGAGAAGACAAACATTAACATTAAATTAAAATATCGATTGTTTGAACTCAAAGTAATGTTTTGAAACAATCAAACCAATTGATTACAAGGCAGCCGAGTGATCAGTACATCTAGCATCTCGCTACTCGGCTAGGAGTTCAAGGTTCGATCCCCGACCCGACAGATACTTGTGTGTTAAAGACGAATACTTTTTCTAGGGTCATGGATGTTTAAATTTATGTTACTCATATTTCTTTTTTACTAATCTTATATAAAGAAATGCAGAATATTACATAGTTTATACCTTCATCTACTATTTATTTGTTTATTTAACAATTTATGTACATAGTCAAAGTCAAAGTCAAAATATCTTTACTTAAATAGACTCATTTACTGAGAAAAAATAAATAAATGTAATTAAAGGTAATACTGATAACTTTAAGTGGGTATTAACCGGGTATTTACAAATTGTCCCAGTTATAGAATTTAATTATGTATTAAATAAATTATTTTAAAATGAAAACTAACACTAGTATGCATATTTACAATTATTTATTCATACACACTTATTAATAAAGGCATAAGCTTTCTTTTGGCTTGATTTTAGTGGTAAGCAAAACAAAGTTTGAACATTTCTATGAACTATTTACAGGTACTACGGACCCGATTCTGTGGTACGTATGAACTAAACATACAAGTTTATGTTACTCTTTTGTTACAAACAAAGCCGAAAGCACAGATCACCTGTGACGATCTTAATACTAGATATACCAGACCAGTCATTTAGACTGGTCGTGCAATTTCAATTCAAAATTTCTACTATATTACACATTTTTTTTTCAGAAATGATGTTATGACTTTTGTAGCTATAATTAGAGAGTACGTTTTATAAACTTAATGTTATTTTATATACATTAGTAACAAATATAATTTTTGTTGTTGACATATATTCAAATCGCTGGTATATCTAGTGTTAATAAGGTGACTTTAATGCAAATTGCCCATAATTTAACGCGCATTGGAGTATTTTTAACAAAAGACAAACAGTCAGGCAAGTAGACTATGACCCATCTTTGACCTTAAAAATTTAACACCTATATTGTTAAAAAACAATAAAAAATCAGAAATAATTGTTCACGACCAACTACTTTTATAACATGTTTAGTTATTACCCAGGGCCGGATTTAAACTTATTGCCACCCCTGGGCACTGAAGAAAATGCCGCCCCATCTAATCAATTAAATTTTACTTAAATTCATAGTTTTGATATCTTTATTTAAAAAAATTGAAATAACTAATTTATTGCAGAAAATTTATTATATAAATTATCTATATAATATAAGATATAGTTCAATAACATAAAATAATATTTTTTGTTGTCTAAGAATTATAAATTTAAATTTTATTTTCAACTTTCCTAATTTTGCCGCCCTAAAAAATTTGCCGCCCTGGGCAATAGCCCCGACTGCCCCTAGTGTAAATCCACCACTGGTTATACCACGATTGTAAATAGAAAAATAAGATAAAGAAATTATATGTCAGCGCAAAACAAGTGCTTGTATTATTAACAATAAAGTTATCCAATTATACATTATTTTTAGAAGATTGTGCTATGTTGTTTCGAGTAACAATAGATAGTGATGCTCCAACTACAAAAAAAAATATTAAATTTGATAATTTTGTTACCCCTTTCATTTGAGTTTTTCTTATTTTAGTAGAGGGAAAGAGGCAGATAATGTAATTTTAGTTTTAGTGTGTGCCACAGAATCACCATCAAATGTTTAAATTAAATGTCATATTGTAATCTCCACTTTGTATCTATAGACTTTAGATAGTGTTGAGAATGAAACTCTCAGTCTGCTTCGTAAGCGTATATTTTTTAAACTGATAGTAAAACAAAATGTCTATTTCAAAAACAAAGAAAACATATAAAAATACAAATATGGAATTTTACAAAAACTAGCCAGTCCGCAACAGTTAGGACTTGATTCTGTTAACAGATTAAAAATAAAAACAGCTCTATAGTGACGGGCTGCACTGTATGCACATGCATTAAGTGTGTGTTTAAGTGAAATGAACAGTATAGGTTTATAAAATGGAATTAACCTATCAAATGCTAAAAAACGGCCCTGCTAGAGTGTTTAGAATCCTCGTCTACTTAGCCAAAGGTCGCGGGTTCGAAGACAGATATTTGTGTGACGAGTACGTATATCTGTTCACGATTCAAGGTTGTTTGTATGTATTTTAATATGTTTCTGATATCTATATAGGTAGATATTGTTTTCTTTATGTTTCCGTTAGATATCTACATAGTGTCATACCACAAGCTCTTACTTTGCTTACATAGGCTTGATAATAGTGAGAGAAATATTAGTTGGTACCATTTTATTTCTTAGAAGTATTATTTGTGTGCTCTTAAGAGCTCTTCGACCTTATCCCTCCCTCTCCTTTCCTACTAAGGAGTACGCGCGCTGGTCTACGGAGTCACTCCTTCACTGTAGCCACTTCTACTTTACGCACTAAGAGATATTGTGACTCCTTTCTCTGTCGCACAGCTAGATCGTGGAATTCCTTACCAGCACACGTATTCCCTCCTTCTTACAACATGGGTTCCTTTAAAAGAGGCGTGAAAAAGCACTTTTTGGGCCGGCAAGGTGAGGGTGGCTAGGGCAGTATGTCGCATGCTTCACTGACTATCTTCACATGTGGACTCCTCTACTGCTTATCATCAGGTGGTGTCGAGTCATTTGCTTTATATTAAAAAAACCTATTCTATTTTATTTTAAGAAATTTTAATTTTTCATGTTACTTTTCTTGAACACCTGTGGTTAATGGAAACCGATTTTAAAAGTTAAACTATACATAAAAATTTCCACATACCTGGCTATCTTTGAGCCCCAGTTTCTCAGCCAGTTTCTTCCTATCTGGTTTGGAGATATACTTCTGTACTTGAAATCTCTTCTCTAAGCCTTTTCTCTGGAGATCAGAGAACACAGCTCGTCTCATCATGCCACGTCTTGGTTTGCCTTAACGAAAAAATAGTACTATAAGGTTCGGGGAAAATTTAGATAATTAGATTTGTTAAACCAATTGATAGATTGATTGATTCAATTGATGTTAGATTTTTTTATTGACAGTTTATATTAAATGAAATGAAATGTTCAAAAACAAATTCATAGTTTTAATATTGACTGTGGATTTTAACATTTTTCAAACAATTCTCAATGACGTGTTAAGCGAGGGACAAATCTTGCGAGTTTCTTGCCCGTGCTTCTCAAGTCAAAACCACCGGAAGATATACGAATGGCGTTCAATAAGTGTATGATATATATGTACCAAAGTTTATAAAATATTTATACTTTGTCTTATCTATCCTCTAGTAGACAAGCCTCTGTGAATATTTTACCATGGCAGGTATGGTAATAATGTATTTCTTTTACAAAAAACGAAAGGTGAGATACAACAATATTTTGTTTGATGTCTTATTGTAACACAGGTAAAATAACTGTTTCGATAGACATTATCACACTCTACGCACACGACACGGCTCCCGTGTTCACCCTATAATGAAGGGTTTACTAACTTATAAAATATAGGTAGCGCTGTTGGAAATGTTCTTAAATAGATTATAATTTGATGTTTATGAATACACAGGGAGTCACAGTCGGCACTTCAATGTTGCGAAATAGTTAATGTTTTATTGGAAAATATATTTAATAAACAGTGCAAATATGGGCATTTTTATTGAGCATTGAATGTGTTAAGCTACCCGAGATATTTCAATTTTAATTATTCCCTTTTTGAATCATCCAATTACTTTGAAAGAATCACTTCTATGAAATGAGTAATGAAATGAGCAGTATACGTCACGCCGTGGTATTTTGTATGCAAGGTGAAGCAACTCGGTTCGAGAGCTATATTAAATATTATGTTAATGCTTTGATAATGGTTTGATAATAAAAGTTTATAGAAACTGTATGGGTTTAAAGTAATCATTTTAAAGTGGACTTGCCAACCGAACTTTGAATGGCTGTGATTAAAAATAACCTATCAAAGCAATTCTTTCATAATCTTTATTATCTGTTTTTTTTTTCTAATTTATTAATAATTATTGCCATCTGTCTACCCTGTCATCATCCCTATCCCACAAGAAATGCACTCATGTTATGTAGCTAGTGGTAATTTATATATTTGTAAAAATGCGTACCTCTCGAACTGTGCGCCCATGGAAAACCTCCAGGTAGAGGAAACACTTGGGTGTGCGCCTGCGTCGGTCTTACTGTAACAAACGGATATATAATTACTTTACGCACTAAGAGATTCTGTGACTCCTTTCTCTGTCGCACAGCTAGAGTATGGAATTCCTTACCAGCACACGTATTCCCTCCTTGTTATAACATGGGTTCCTTTAAAAGAGGCGTGAAAAAGCACTTTTTGGGCCGGCAAGGTGAGGGTGGGTAGTGTATAGTGCACATATGGCCTCCTCTACTGCTTATCATCAGGTGGTATCGAGTCATTTGCTGTGCTTTGCATAAAAAAAAGTATATTTGTGAAACAAGAGACTTCGCATTGGAAGTAGGGAAACTTGTACTGTCTTCTATATCTAATAATATATTTTGTTTATTTTATTTATTTAACAATTTATGTACACACAAAGACAATTAAAAGGACACAACAGAATATTAGAGAATTGTACAAAGGTACTGCTTATTTCTATAAGAAATCTCTTCCAGCAGCCCCATATATGGGAAAAGTGACATCGAAAGGTACTTTGTTGAAGTTTTAAAGTTTTCTCGAAGCTGACAGTTGATATTCATTTCAAAATCAATAATATGCTACTTTAAGTAACAGTTTAATTCACATATTCCTGTCGCAGGATTGTTGGTAGATATTTCGTTAGGAATAAGCGTTTTTATAAAACCTCTGTACGCAATAGTTGTATGTCAGTTTTATTATAACTATTTGTGTGTACATAAATAAATAAATTACAGACATTGTAATTGAAGGTTAAGTTTTTAATATATTTGTTGGGGATAGTAAAACATCCTTTTTATATAATTCGGTGACCGCTTTAGTTTTAAAAAAAGAAGATATGTTTGATTGATTATAATTTTGTTTTTTGTTATTATTGCTTGTCATTGTGAAAATTTCCTTTTACAACAATATTAATAAATTACGAATATACATTGTTGATACATTTTTTGGTAATACATATTAATTATTACTTATTAATACATATATTAGTATTTTTTTGTTTTCTCTTTAGCTTTACAATTCAGAATAACATAAATTTAAAATTTCATAATAATAATTAATTTGGACTCAATTGTGTTGGGATTTTCAATTTGAAAAGGTTTTGAAGTTGATTGAAGACATTAAAAATTATAGTACCTTACATTTAAACTGTTTCTCATCACATAATAAAATCTCCATCGACGCGTATTTACTTATATTGTACTTGGGGCTAAGTTGCTTACAGAAACAATAGAAAGATAAGCTCCGATTACAAAAAAAAAACAATTATGTTTGCTAGCCTTTTAGGTACTATTCCTGACGGCAGCCCTGGGGCTGAAATATTTATTAACTTATAATTTTTAAAAATTAATTAATTAATAATTTTAAATTTTAATTATAACAATAATATTTAGAATTATTAAGTACATATTTATAGTATGTTTCCTATTTTACTGTTTAAGTTTTATTTAAAACTGTTTTGGTGACATTACGATATGAAGATTCAAATTCAATCTGCAGGCTCCCAGAATAGACAAAAAAATTGGACCACCACAACGTTATAAAGGCAAACGTATTGTTAATAAATAACGTTATTGTAACAAAGAAAGCTTCAATGTTACGCCCAATTTAACTGACGGACAGCAACACAACTGTTGAATAATCTCTAACATAAACATTAAGGGTAATAAACGGTTTTTTGTTATTGCAACAAAATATGTCGAACTCTTTGTACGGATTCAGTGATAAATATTTTTTGAAGCCCCTTGTTTTGACAGCCGTTGTATATTATATACGCTTTAAATATTATACAATTTGCAGTTTGGTATGGTGGAAGAAAGCGTCTAAGAGTCTACGCACCGAATTTGAAGCCAAAATTAAGTTTTCTGGCTTTTATTACCGAAATTTGTCAAATTTATAAGCCTTTAAGATCAAATACTATACAGTCTAAATGTGGTCGTGAAAAACTTACAGTGTTCAAGAATGCGTCTGTGTCTGGTTTTCTGATGTAGTTGTTAGAGTACAAATAGGTAAGGAGGTTGGTGACTTCTCATTTCGCCGAATTCGAAATTACCGCTACATTTTGTATAAAGAATCACATTCATATGCACGTGTAGTATCGTTAGAAAGTGTTTGTTTTTAAAGTGGATTTTTATTTAAGGGGAAACAAAAACGTTCATCACAATGGTGAGTGGAATTTTTTTTCGGCAGAATGCGAATTCGGTGAAACAGCATGTAATCAAGGATGTTATTTATTAGCTATCTCACTGGGGCGGCCTAGTGCGTCACGCAAGTTTTTAAGCGTATAATCTACAACACAGAATAAAACAACCAAAATGTCAACTTCTTAAAATAGATTCCCCTCCATAAAAATCGCAACAGGTTTCTCATACAACCGATGTCATTTCTAGGTCATAAAATTAATTTATATTAAGATTTACCAGTAAAAGTTGTATATGGTTTGAGAGCTATTTTCGTTCTTTCTAATTAAAACAAAAATGTTTGGTTCAGATATAGAAGCCTTCAAATACAAACGATTAGTATTGCAAACAAACTTGATAGGGTAGTCTTTCATTATTTGGTTCGTATCTTTAAAACCAAATTCGTTATTAAAAATATAAAGTTTATCCCAGTAGTTTTTAACAACTATATTATTTTTTAAATTAAAACATCTTTTTCAAATAAAGTACAGGAATGACAGTCATGAATTGTATGATAGATTATACAATGTGCGATTTTTGTGATGCCGAGTGTATATTAATATATAACATTTAAAAAAAATCAAATTGTTCAATAAAATTTTGACAGCCTGACGGCATTTGAGCCACAGATTAAAAATCACACTTGTCGATGAATGCAAACTTTTTGCGGAATCCCATAAAATGGTAGTGAAACAGCTTGCATTGTGGCTTCAATAGACTTTTTTGCTTTAACAGTGGTATTATTGGATCTATTATATGATCGATTTTTTAATTAAATTACTACCATTATACTTTTTTGTGTAATAACTTTAAAGCAATAAATTGACCAAGAAGTTCTGTTCATGAAATATTATTAAAACCTATACTCGTTTGTTTGTTTATATCTATGTATTTTTGTTTCTTATACAAAGTGTTAGGTTCATATCCTATTAAGCCGAAGCCAACCCTCGATAACATAGTCATATATATACTATGGTGATTTAAAAATTCAAAATTGTAAAGCGAAGATAAATAAATAAAACTCAACGTTTATAGTCTTTTTCTGTCACTCACCAGCTAAGTACGGATGATGGCAATGTGCAAGTAAATGCTGCAAGTGCTGATGCTGCACTGGAATAGGTCTGCTCGCGATCGGCTTGGCGATGGGCCAGTGACCCCCCATTATGGGCTGTCGATAATCTGTGGAGAAAGAAACGTTGTTTAACGTTATTATGGAATCGTTATTTCTTCTACTGGAGGAAATTTTGAAGAGTCTGACACCGAGTATTATTGAGTTGAACGATATTAAGGAATCTATCAATCTTTCATATCAATCTACTAAATCCTCCTACTAAAAGAGTTGCAATAAATAGGTTCAGGATCGCCCGCAAAATTTTCACGGTGCAGTAAATACAAATAAAGGTATAAGAACACATTTCAAATTGATTCCAGAAATAGAATGTGAAGATACGACTCAAATCTACTTTCGAATTGGATATTTTCTTAAATTGAAGTTTCTCTTTATTATGTTGGCATTCATTGTCAAGTTGTTTCAAAACAAAAATAAAAGAAAAAGTACTTATGAAACGACGAACATTTAAAATGTTTATTCATATATTTTTGGAGTTGTCAATAAAACATTTGAGTTAACGTTATATATTTTTTTGTGGTTGTGGGAGCCAAGGGTCGCTGCTTCAGCGTGAAGGTGTATCATATCTCTTGTTACCAAAATCTCACCGCTCCAGTACTGTCAAGTGGTTCCTTAATATTGCTGGTGTCAATGCGCGATGAATTCGACTATACCATCTGTTTGCTAAATATTGTTTGAAGGAATCTTGGTCCCTTTTAATCTTGTAAATGCAAAAGGTATATCTTTGTAACCGCCTTTCTATTTAGGTTGCTGAGACCACCTAGTTCTTATTTGGGGAAAAATTTTGAACAGTTCAATGTTCATTTGCCAGAGGGGGCAAAAAATTTCTGCTTGGTTAGGTTGGTTGGGATTTTTCTAATTCTGCCTAGATACCACCATATTAGCTTAATCTGTCACCATAACAATAATGTTAACAGCATTATTGTGTTCCGACCGTTGGTGTAAGATAGCCAGTTCCTCTATGGTTGAGGAATCCGGGTGTAGTTCGCTTCCGTCTTCAATTACCATCAGGTGAGATGAAAGACAGCTAAGAGACCGTTAACAATTAAAAAAACACCGAATTTTCTAAAATTCAAGATAAGATAAGATAAAATTTTATTGTGATTCTGTGCACAATAGATCTTACAATAAAAGCTAATACGTTTATCTTATTTAGCTTTAAGACTTAAGTTTAATAGTTATAACGTCAATAAAAATCTATGTAATTCTCATAATTACAAGTAAATTGAAGTCAATTACCGCGACGCGGGGCTAAACGTTCAAATCGTATAACACCATTATAAATACAATAAGGCTATACTCAATTGCTTAGGTGTGGCCTAAGTGAGAAGAGGCGCAAATAATTTGTAAAAATATTAACTGAGCTGTGAACATTGGGTTGTATTGAAGTGAACATCACACTAACCTTTTTTTACTTTAAAACACGGTTTATTGTACCTCAGAATACCACGAAGTGATTTCTGTTGTGCAAGTTAGTATTAATAATTCTTCATTTTAGTATTTTCCGTTACAAAGTAATAATAAATGCTCAATATTTTAATTATTCCATCAAAGTATTGAGTTTTATGTACTATAAACAAATAAGCTTACTAAATAAATTATTTCTGAATATACTTAATTTAATCTTAAATCTAATTTACGTATATGGCTAAATCTATATTTCATAAAATCTAGTCTTTAAGAATTTTACTTTGAAGACTAAATTAGAAATGTCCATAATGACAGCAATTTGAAATTTCTATGTATTTTCTTTCTCTTAATAAATAATAAACAAAAAAAGTAAATTGATATTAATTTGCAAATTATTTGTGATACCCCCCGCTCACGGCGTATACCTTGTACCATACCTCGTCCGCTTTCTTACCACCCTTGCTGTCAGAACCACGCTTTGCCTAATATATTGCAGCCTTTGTGATGCCATTAATCATAGCCCAAAGAGCTTTGTTTTTGACTCGCATATTAATTTAAACTACCTATGAGGGTGTATCATTGCATTGATCTGGGATTTGCAAAATTTAATAAATTTATAAGCTTGCTAGTCGACATTAGTAAGTTTGTACACAACACGATTTGCCACTAACGCCATCTATCAAAACTGATCCGAATTAGGTGGACGAAATGACAGTTTGAAATAGCACGTCAGCGAATTTCTAAGGAATTCGATAACAAGCAGAAAACTCGATACTGACGGAATCTATTAAGAAAGCGCCATAAAACCCCAAAGAAGAAGAAGAAGAATCATTGTGACACGACATTTTACGAGATATTTAATTTCCTGAATTAAAACGAATAAAACAAAATAAAAATTATTATTACTTTATAGTTTTAGTGAGGCTAACGAGCAGTAATTCATTTATTTTTAATGTAAAAAGAAGGAAATGGGGTAATACTGCATCCATAGTTTGATGCTGAGACTGCTGTGAACCAGTTCTCTGTGTTGGTGTGAAGGTGTATCTAATGTGAACAGGGCATGGAAGATTCTAATGTCTCCGGTAACTAAAATGTGAACTAAAGGGATTTATTTCATAAACTTTACAAATTGGAAATATATATGTAATATATATATGTTTATTATATATGTCTACGCGTGCGCGTTGGTGTGTCTAGGTGTAGGATGGAATAACTAGTGAGTGTACTAATAAACAAACTTTTAAATCTACAATAAACTTTCTTACTAAACCGAAGCCGAAATCAAAAACCCACGCAATAATTCCAATGATAATAAAATTTATTCCTTGTCTAATATAACCTACAAATCCTTTCGTAGCACAGAGATTAACCGAGCACAAATCACCCCAAAAGTAAACTTTAAAATCCCTGAAGGGATATTATACTTAGGGGTACAATTGAAGGCTCCTGAGGGAATATTAAGAACGGGGAGGCGAGAACCCGGAATGCCCTTGCCGCCTTACAACGTATATTTAATTAACGTATTTAAAAGTACTTATTAAAATCGTGGTGTAATTCCATGATGTGATGATAGGTATAACCTTATCAAGTTTTATAGCTTAAACCGTGACACATATTATAATTATTATCTTGCAGTTTATGCTACAAACTACACACGAGTCATAATTTTGCACGAAATTAACGCTTAAATGCGAAAAATACAAACGACTTATTTTATAAACATCGTCAGAACCGTTTAAAAGCAATTGAATGTTCTCAAAACATAATTTAATAAGTAAAAACACTTGAGAAAACATGATTCAACAAAAGAAACTTCTTCCCTCGTTCACAACAATAGGACCACCATTATCCGTGCAATAATGCCAACACAACAAAAACTAATCCCACCGAAAATAAACAGCATTTAAAAAGATAGTTTTTATTCGACACAAAGGAGGTTTGTATAGCGAATTATAACCTCTTTTAATGCTGCAAATAATTTTTAATCTTTAACAAACATTTTGGGGGAATTTATTTACTATGAAGATACTTTTGGTTTTATGAACCATGACATTTATATGAAATAAAAAAATGATAGTTTTTCATGTGGTAGGTCCGCTTCCTTACTTCATATTTCGACCGTCAAACAGTTCTGGGTATTGGGAAAGTTAGTCAAAGACACTTATTATATCCTTTACTGCACACATGTATAAAGCAGATACTATTGAAACAAAAAACAAGTATACGTGTGAGCTTATCGCTAAAAGATATCATTTCCAACCAACCCTATCCTTAGTATTACAATACATATTTGTGGAAATAACGTTAATATTTATAAATAATACCTACACTCGTAAAGATACTGGGAATTATAAATCCATTTAAAATATTCTAGTTTGTTTCTATGTGAACGAAGTACAATGCTAACGGCAGCGCGATCAGAACTTTCGCGTTAAACTAATTTAATTATTTTCCTTATTGTAAAATTAAATTCACATTTTGTCACTAAATTATAACCACAACCAATATTGACAACATAAAAATAACAGCTATAACGTTATTCAATTAACGATTGACTCTTTATAAAGAGGGTCAACATACTTTTAAGTTTTCTGCGGACATTGAGTGATATTAATTATAGATAAATAAGTGTAGGTGCACATCTATCTTGTTGGTAAAAGTTAAGTTGTAAGTACTTCAGATCTGGAGGACCAGGGTTCTATTCCAATGCGAGCAGAAAGTTTCTGCTCGGTTTGGTTGATGGTAAGAATTTTTGTATCTTCGCCTTGCTTTACCACCATATTAACTAAGCCATAACAATAATTTTAACAGCATAATGTTATCAATAGTGTTCCGTCAATCGAAGGTATGATAGCCAGTTCCTCTGTGCTTGAATTCGAGTGAAGCTCGCTTCCATCTGCAGCCTTATCTCCATTTACCATCAGATGAGATGAAGGCAAGAGCAACTCCGTTAAGAATTAGAAAAAGGCCATGAAACGAGTGAACTGCCTGATTGTAAGTGTACCGTAACTTAAAGATGCTTGCACGGTCACCAGTATAATTTGGCATACGAGCTATTTTTTCCGTTTATGTAATAAGTAAGTAGTAGCTACTTAAAAACTAACTACGTCAACTACTTACATACATATTTGATTATGTTACCAATATAAACTACTTGATTTAAAGTAATTCAATTCAATTCAATTCAATTCTTTATTTTGCGTTCCATAGTTACATAATATAAATCTTAAGACTATAAATGACACTATGGACCCTGCCGGGCACAACAAAATTTTAGGTTATACAATGTTAATTAATTTGTTGTAATAGTAATGATTATAATGTTTTCCGTTATCTAGTATCTATAACACAAGGTCTTTGATAATAAAGTTTTCTTTAAAAATAAATATATATACCGTCTGGTCGAGCGGTCAGTAATCCTTACTTAGAATCCCGGTAGGGACAGATATTTGTATGATGACTACAATTATATCATGGATATTTGTACGTTTATTTAGTATTTTTCCGATATTTATATACATATAACTACCTGTATTTCTCTATTGTCTAGTATACATAACACAAGGTCTTGATGATGCTTTCTTTGGGCTAGATCAGCTAGCTCCAAACTACGGCCAAATCCTGCCCGCGGGCCCTACTTTGTAATTTAGTTTTTTAATAATAGAAATGCAAAAAAAGCGTAAGTTTGCTTAGGTCGCGCACTTTGCGACTATTCTAGACTAGATAATTGTAGGGAGCACAGATCAGCGCCGAAGGGGAAAAAGCCCTATGCAAGTACCCTCGCGCTCTCCCGTGATTCGGTCCGTATGCCGCAAGGTAGGCAGGACCATGGGTTGATGGAGGGAATGTCCTCTCTTATTCTAGTCTAGAAATATAGTTAAAGGCAGAAAAATTAAAACTGGTTTGGCCCTTGGAACAAACTGAAAAATAATTATGGCCCGAAGGCTTCAAAGGTTGGAGGAGACCTATGGTCTAGATAATAGGTGTGAGTATGAGAAATATTTGTATTTGTAATGTATTGTAACCCCTAACTTAAATAAATAAATAAAATCGGTAACAGACTTCAGAATGTAAAGTGAGTGTAGAAATATTATCATGTCATCATTATTGTTATCATTATATTAATTTTAGAAAAGTAATTACTAATTGAGTTGCCCATAACAATTAAAAACAGAAACTCAGTTAAGGCTACATTATTCATCTTTAATACACACTAGATTCTAAAACCATATAGACCAGTCATTATTTATGATTATTATTTCAATTAATAATTTAGACAAGTAGAAAAATATTAAATGAACTAAAGTAAATCTACAACCTCCCACAAGAGCTCACAGGAAAAAAACACATGTTACAAAGTTGAATTAAAAAAAATATTGATAATACCGCTCTACCCTCTCCTAAATACCTGGAGTGTAGTTCCTGAAGTAAATTTTATTCGCATGAATTAAATACATAAGTAGTTATAAAAAACTTTGCTAAATTAAAGAGTCAAAGTGCCAGAATATCTGAATTCCTTCGCCAACGCCAACAAAATCAAATAATTCGTTCACAATGTCACCCCAAACTCGGGGTGTCGCACTCGCCCGCCGCGCCGAGGTGCGAAAATAATTGATTCCCCGTTGGGGACAATACTTTTTAATTGTCCCCTTTTATACCGATATTATGGTTACATTATTTCGTGTGCTGGCAATTCGCTGTTCCTTTTTTAATTGGTTCTTTTTGAGTTTATAACGGTGGATTATGGTCGATTGGTTAAATGAATGTTTATCTGTTAAGATAAATTATATTTTTATAAAGTCTACGTAAATAGGCACACTGAGGAGTTTGTTCGCATACTGGTTCGAGCACACTGGTTTCAATCATTAAACCAAGCAATTTTCGTCATGGTTGGTCTCTGGATGGGTCAATTTGTTATCTACAACTCCTCTGAGCTTCAGAAGATACCGGTTGTTATGGAAACCACTTTCATTAGTGTAATACCGAACAGAGGTATCTTTTATTAAATTACTCCCGATAAAATGAGAAAAAATAAATGTTTATATTTTGTATTTTTTTTAATATAAAGCTCAGCAAATGACTCGACACCACCTGATGATAAGCAGTAGAGGAGTCCATATGTGAAGAGCTTGTGAAGCATGCAATATACTGCCGGCCCAAAAAATGCTTTTTCACGCCTCTTTTAAAGGAGGGAATACGTGTGCTGGTAAGGAAATGGGCTGGCTGGATGGCTGGTGCATTATCAAAATGTCAATATAAAAGTTAATCCTAAATAGTTAACATTTGTCCCGGACATGACGGCAATATGTAAGAGCGGCTCAAAATTATGAAATACACTACTTCACTCTCCATAAGTAACCTAGGGTGCAAGAAAAAGACAGATCGAGCGATTCACTACACTTCATTTAATCGTATTATTCGTCGCATCAAATGTCATATTTTTACTAGAACTGCCAACGATTTAATAATTAATTTATATGATATTGGTCCCGATTCCATTGAACACGAACTACTTTAATTTAAGTTCAGTACTCTTTCTGTTCGTGCGAACAATAATACAATAGATTAAAAACGTATCAAATATAATATTTAAATATGGTATTTACAATCTATTGTAAAATAAAAGAAAATAGTTGTAGTCCAGAATAAAAGAAAACAAAAAGCGATCGCCGATATCGGCTTCATTCTAAAATGTCACACGCCGCTCATCCATACTTCAAGGAGGCGGCATGTTTCTCGCTACGAAGCCTCCTTGCGAGTTTGCGCGAGAACACTTTCAGTACTATTGTACTCAACCAAGTTGGTTGGTTGTATTCAACCAAATAAAGATAGATAACCGGTGACGTCATTTGACGTTTTTTGAAACGAAATTGCGACACAAGTATTTTACATTTTTTAACGCCCCTGATAAAACATGGCGATTAAAATACGTCAAAAGTGTACGGATCGTCCAAAAACTTGATGTTTGTAATGTCATTCTATGATTTCTTATTATACTGGAATAAAAGAGATGCGAATAACTTAAAATTAAGTCTGTGCACAAAAGAGTTGTGGTCTTAATTTAGAAATATTAGCAATAAAATGCAATAAAAATTTGATTTTCATAATGAGAGAAAGGGAATGGTATTGAGATTGAATTAAGATTTAAACACTTTAAATCAAATAAGACCCAATGAAACGAGTATCGTTATTAGTTGTCATTAAACATAATTTTAACGAGAATGTCGCAGTGGAAACAGTTAGTGAATATGTTTGTTAAATCACAGCATATTAAGGTAACATAAATGTCGACTTCACGCGTTGTTACCGCAACGTTTAAGCTGTTTTATACCATGTTAACACGGCTGTACGTAAATATTGGGCTTGATTCGAAATAATTGTATTATTTATTTAATTAAACATTGTTTCAACAGCATTTTTTATACATACATAATATAATGTAATGAATTACCTAGACATAAGCCAATTAAAGAAACACATTATATTTTTTTAAAAGGTATCAGGAAGTCAAGAAGGTAGCTGCTCAAAATATATAAATACATATTTAAATAAATGATAGTTAACAATCAAATAATTGACAATCAGGAACATAACTAAAAAGAGAGAGAAAAAACAAAAAAATTAAAAAACAAAAAACAAAACAAAACTCTTTAATGTGTGGGTGTATGTGTGTGGGCGTAATTATTATTTGTCTTCCTCAATATACAATTTATTAAATTATTCCTTTAATTGCAACAGTACTTACAGCCCTTAATTTAGTTAAGGGCTGTAAGTACTGTGCACAGGTTAAAATTGTCATTTAGGTAAGATATTACAAACTTACTGAATGCACAAATTGAAAAAAAGGAATATAATAGGGATTCACGACGACTGTCGAACCTGGGACCTCTGTTTACATAGCCAGAGGTCCCAGGTTCGAATCCCGATAGGGGCAGCTATTTGCATACTGAGAAATTATATTTGTTCATGAGTCATGGATGTTTGTTATCGTTTCTGATATTTATATAGCCACATATTGCTATCTATATTTCTCCCTTATTACGTTTCCTCAACACAAGCTTACTTACATATCGAAGTTTACTTTAGGCTAGATAATAGGAACGGAAAAAGAAAAAATAAGAAATATGACAAATATAAGCGGCTCTGAACAATAAATAGGCTTGAAAGACGTATACTCAACCCTACACATACTATACAAGTCAAATATAACACGGTTCTTTGTATGTTTGAGTAAAGGTTGTCTAAACCAAAAATCACTTACACGTATACGTATTTACATGATATTGGCTTTATTAAAACTATACCGATTCCTCAGAATTATATAACAATGGCAACACTGAAAATAAATTAATAAATAGCACCCATATTTCGCAATAGATTTTCAATCTAACCAAGGCTCCGCATCCAACTTCCCTTTGCCTGAATAAGCGTCGGAAACGAGACAATTAGGAACCGGAACACGTGTGTGGTTCCATAATCATGTTAACCCATAGTTAACTGTTTGACATAGCGCGTTAGTTTAACAGGTGTATTTTGTTGCGTATTAGTTTGTGCCGTGTGTTGGTTACATGGTATAATAATGTTCATGCATTTATGAAGAAGTTTATTACTAATCCAAGTAGCAAAGGACGTAAAAAATGACGAAATGTTGATGCCATATTCGACGCAAATCAACGTGAGCATGTAACAAAATTAAAAGTCGAATAAGCTTTCTTTGGACAAGTACGTAATATATTATCTATCATTCAAGAGGCTGTGGCTAAATATAAGTCGCATAATGACGCACCTCCATGTCGTCAAATAACGTGAGTATTGACGTAGTTGTACGTGATTAATGTCGTCATAGATACGTCATGTGATTGTCGTAAAATAACGTCGCATTAAAACATATTTAATGAATAATTTCATCGTATAATGGGATGACTGCGAGTTTGACACAAAACTAGCGTCATTTTTACATCACATTGTTACTTCTTATTATCTCTATTCTAAAAAAAAATCGTTCAATAGGCAATAGCATTGCGCCATACAGCCAAATCTTCTTCTTTAATGTAGTTTATATCTTTATTTATGGTTCCAGGATACTGGTGCTATGTAGCCCTTTGCCCTATAGAGTTTTGGCGACTAATGGTAGGCCCCGCTATTTTGTTAACGACTTACAAGAAAATTTTTGAAAATGGAATGCAATGTAAGCGATTATGCTAAAATGATACGATAATGGAATGTTATGATAATGATTACGATGAAATCATAAGTAAATGAGAATGAAATCATAAAATATTGTTAAATAAATGAACTTACCCTACAAATGAATGAATGGAAATTAAACACAAATCTCACGTAAGTCACTAATCAACGCTGAATGATGTATTTTATATATTGCACGATTTAACGATACTTTTTGTCATAAAACCGATTTCAGGACAAAAACAACACTACAAACAATATATGAAATAAAATATACAGCATCCAACCGACCCCGCCATTACGCGCCAAAAACTCCCAGAGAAACAATCAGTACACAAAGACAAAGATAATTTAGCAAAAAATTTCCCACATATAAATTGTACATAGATCTATGGGTAGACGGTATCATTAAATACTTTATCAAGGATTATTTAAATGCAAATTATTTATTTATTTTAAGGGCAGTCAAGAAAAACACATCCTAACTAAAAATATTAAACTATAGCATAGACATTATATTAAGTAGAGTTTTTAATTAAAGACAGCCACGGCATGCGATGTGGACTAACAGTTATAATTATGATATTTACTTAACGTAAGTTTATAAATGTTTAGAAATAACTTCACTTCATATTCAACAATCTAGTTATTCAATCCAAATATATTCAATCTGTTATTTTTAAGGTGGCTTTTTTTCTCATATCTTTCTCATCCGAGATGAAGAGCAAAATCTATCACTCGGTCTGCTTTTAGAACTCTTGTGTTATTTTTACTTAACATACGAAATATTGTCCCCGATTCTGTAGTGCACCAACTAAATTAAATTAAATTTCAGTAATACAATAAAAGCAGAAAAAAAACAGATGACCGTGACGTCATTTGACGTTTATAAAATGGCGACTCTTAAGCATTTTTGCCTTATTTTAACGAACATCATAAAACATGACGATAAAAATAATCTAACTAGACTTAGTTCTTCAAAATCATTATCTTCCTTCCTTCTTAATGAATTTAAAAATGAAAGAGATGTGAACAACTTAAAATTAATTTAGTCAATGTACAACGGAATTATTGAGTAACTTGCTGAGACTAGAATTCTAATCTTTCGTTTCCCTCTGGATTCAAAATACAATTTTTCTCGCGTGTGATCTGTTTAAATAAACTATTTAGTATAATACCAATGCAAAATAATCAGAATATACCTCAATACCACCCCGTAATCGAATCCCAGCATAAAATTCGAAACCAAGCGAGTAAAACATCTCAGTAACAACAATAAAAAGCACCTGCTCCTACAATTGGACCTTCTTACTCGATAGCGAAACAATAAACCGATTTAATACGCATTCGATAATCGAATAGAAGTTACCCCAACGATTTATCGTAACATTCGCCCGAGACTTTATAGCTTTCGCGTAAAAAAAGTTGCCGCCAAATTCGAGTAATATAAACCTTTGTCTTTGTACAACTCGAAAGTAGACTTACACTCTTGTCTCAATAAAGATAAAGTTGATTTTCTCATAACAGCAGTAGTAAAGTTAAGTTTGCGCGCAAATCGTACTCGAGCGAAGGCGTTCGGAATTCAAATTTCATCGCAATATGGCGCCGATGACATGTTAATATGGGCTGGAACCGATATGCATAATTTTATAACGCTCTATATCGGGTTTTGGGTTATTTCCAGAGATCCTATACGCTCCCGATATTAGAATTTTATTCTTGATATTACGGTTCGATATTAGAATTGTTTGAGGTTAAATCGGTGGCTTTTAGTTATTTTTAAAGACGTCCCACATAGGAAGCAATACACATCAATTAATTAAGGCTTGTCGAAACAATCACCATTGCAGCTTATACATTGTATGGCCTTGGGATAGGAAATGTAGAAATACAACCTAGCTGTGTAACTTCACACTACGTTATTGATGGGGAGATCCCAAACGACCCGTCAATTGTTAGTATTCAAAAGATATCACAAATAATATACATTTCTTTGGCCAATAAAACCGAATTAACGCATTTTAAACATATTGTACAAAGTAACAATGCTATGTAAAACTCCCCATAATTTGAGAGAAATACCATGATTTTCGCTGCAATCAGTTAATGATTATGTTCTTAGATAGATGGCGCTTGCTATCTCGAAGTAGTTGTGAGATTCTTAATACAGTTGTAACATGTATACGAAATTTACTTACGCACATATACATAGAATTACACCAAAACGCACCTTATACAATACACACACCTATTCACACAAACTTTTTTTTTTAAATTCGAATGCTTATTAACGTACAAAAGGATAATGTCAATTTATTTGGCTTAACAAAGATTTTTATATTTGACCTACATATTAATTGAATATTACGCTTCAGGTTTAAATAATATACAATGTCGCAGTGTTACTCTACGTATTTACATAATATGATCACGAATAAAATTCACATAGCGAAGTTCTTGGATCAGACAGGGGTTTCTTTTCACATTTTTTGAGTTGTGATTAGAACGCAGTTCCCGCTTTCATCTTTATTCTTCCATCGTTTTATAGCGTAACCGTTATAAAAGTCAAAGTCAAAGTCAAAAATAACTTTATTTAAATAGACTTATTTACTAAGCTCTTTTAAATCGTCACAACAGGGAATATGTATAAGAAAATAAATAAATATAATTATTAAGGCAATAGTCACAATTTTACCAGGCATTTACTAATTGTCCCAGTTATAGTATTTAAATATGTACTAAATAAATTGTTAGTTTTAATTTTAAAATAATACTTCTAGAAAATCAAAATTCACCCCGCCCCTCTACCTTTCGTTGTCAATTTTCCTATATATGGGGCTGCTGGAAGAGATTTCTTATAGAAATAAGCAGCACCTTTGTACAATTCTCTGTTGTTCTGCTGTGTCCTTTTAATTGTTTTTTGTGTACATAAATGGTTAAATAAATAAATTAAATTTGTCTGGATAGTACGGCATTACAGATTAAAAAGCAAACATGACATTTACCACATCATTGATCATAATATCTTTAGAAGCACACATCTAAAGATCGTTTGTGGATACAATTACTTCAGATATACCCATATATTTGTTACTTATACGCGCATTTCATATTAGTATGTTACATGACACTGTTTGATATGACGACTAGTTTCTCACAAGAAACTTTACTAATAAAATTCTTAGCTTCGTATCTCTTTTGTTCAGAACGAAGTGACAAGACTTGTAACAAGCCTTATAACAATGGTTTTTTTATTTTAATTATTTATTTAAGACGCAATAATAGTTTACTAACTGACTAAAATAACTTAAAACTATCCAATTTCATTTTACTATTAATTAGTTAATGTATAATAAAGTATAATTCTATTCTATTCTAATATTAAAACACATAACAAGTTCATTTATTTATTTAATATATGAATAACTTGTTAATAAGGAACATTGCAGAAGGAACAGTTTATCAGAGAACGATATTTTATAACATATAGATATACAAGTTCTCAGAAAACGCTCCATATAAAATAAGCAGACAGAGGCTCCGTAGACGGGGGACCGATTACTCCAGATTGTTACTGTTGTCTTCGCCCAATTGAGCCAGTGTGGCAGTGTTATAGACACAATTTCCCAAGTGTTTTCCCCATATGAAATGCCTGTGCCCAACTGTAGGACTAAATAGCCTTTTAATGACGTTAATGAATTATAAAAGTAACTTTACTAGGTTCTCGATCCGACTTAAAGACAAAACATCCACTTTATGTTACGCTTATGTTACGTTTTTAAATATCTGGTTAACGCCTTAAAAGACTGTTTTAATATTAATTTTCTTATGGGGAATCTTTACAACTAACCTCTTGTACTTTTAGCTATAAATATTATTTTTTAATAGTCGCATCATCCGTAACTATGTACGGCTCTCAAACGTTAATTAAGAAAAATAACAGCGAACATTAACGCGTTATTAATAACGTTATCGGTTATAACTCGCAACGTTATCCAGCTACATCTTAATTCACTAGCGGAAACTCACAATATGGCCGCTCGAGTTTTTCAATAAAACTGGTAACATCTGGTCGAACACTTAAGCGCGGGGGCGGGAAAGAGACGCGGCTATACAACATACTTCCAGTGGAAGCGAGAGAAGAACAAAGTGGGGTCGGACTGCGAAATTAATATGTCCTTTTCTTAACATTTTCGTTGGAGCTTTATTGATGTGGATGTTTTTCTATTAGTATATATTTTTCGTTGTGTAGACCTATTAGTCGCTCTTAGGGAACAATTAAGGTTGTTAGAATGAAGAATACTGTTTTTATATTGGTTTTATGTTTTTGTTAGCTAGCTACTTGTGATGAAGATGTCGTAGCGACGAGCAAAGGAACTGTTGTGTACATAGAAATGTATTGTTTTTTCTCTGATTGTAATTGAAATACGTCCAGATGTCTAGAAAAATAGACATCCTTAACTTACAGAGGTTTTCAGCCATGTCAACACTCCTTTATAGTGATGTGTTCCTGGTAACCAGAGTGCGCTGAGGAAGCGTTGTGTTGGGAGTAGGACTTATCCTATGCTGTTAATATAACGTGAAGAACCTCCACCATACAGATAACTGCAGCCATGTAAAACTCTCTTATATATTATTAGTTATGTACTACTAGCAAGCGTTTATTGCGGAAGCAGTATGATGAGAAGCTACGGTATCTGTTTACCGTTCTGTTCTTGTGTTGGATTTTTTGAGTAATCATGACGTCCAACTGTCGTTAATGTACAACCAACCGGTTGCTGTACATTTTATACCGTATATTGTGTCGTTCTGTTAATTGTTGATGAGAAAAGGGTGTAATTCTATGCTAAAATGATCTGATAAATAACTCAGCTTCATTTTGGAGACTCGTGTTTTAGTTCTTTTTTCAGTATTCCATTTTCGTTAACTAATTTGTAAGGTAAGTTAATATTATTATCATAATTGTATCATTTAATTCTCATTTCATTATTATCATTAATACTACCATTCATTACTAATAAGTTTTATCTCGTAAGTCATCCATAAAATGGTAGCACTTAACATTTGTTTTCAAAAATTCCGCGTGTCAAAGGATAAGTTACACCAGTTTCCCGATAGCTTAACTCAAGAATGAAATACCTATCTATATCCTACATAGACAGCTTATACAGTAATTTATCTTACACAGTAATTTCACTTCTATAGGAAATAAATTCTAGGTTTTATAAAACCTTTTGTTAAAAAATAAAGACACTAAATTATTACGTTCATATCTTTAGAAGAGAAGCTCTACTGCATAGTAGTTTAAGAGCTTTGGTTCCGATGACATAACCAAGCAACACCCTCAATGATCAATCAATCTGGAATGATATATTAACCCTTAGGAAAATTTGCTTCTAAATTTTGCTTTTTTATCTGAATCCGCTAAAACTATTTCGACCTCGACGAAAATGAAAGCTGTACAAAAACGGTCATTGATCTAGATTAGTGTCTTAGATACATTTATTGTACGTACCATATTGTAACTTACGTATTGTAACGTTACGCTACTTGTAGTAACTTAGTATAGTATAGTTATGTGTCTTAGTTGGTTAGTGCCTATTTTGACTGTTAATTAAGTATTTATAGTGATTGGTAAATTATTTTATTCAATGTTCTTTTGTTATATATCTTCACACTGCGTTTACTATTTTTCCACAAATTCCTGAAATAAACAGTGCCCTTGTACTCACTTGTGTTGTGTAAGTTTTCTTTAAACTATTTGTGTGTACATTTATAAATAAACATTAATAAATAATTTGCATTACCTTATCTAAGTTACAAGCGTTACTTTTTGTATCTAGACTAAAAATTTAATTATGCTTAGTATGAATCAAATCACAAATCGTTATATGAAAAGGATCTCCATATCTAAGCTCTTTTAATTATCAAAAAAGTACAAATAAATAAAAGTTATTATAAAAGTTATTTATACCATCTATCAAGATCCATAATCCAGAAACAATAATGTTTTATCTTTTCTACTGACTACCAGGACTATTACACATCTAAAGAACACAGTTCTATGTACAGCACTAGTTTCAGTGATATGCGTAAATTTCAAAATGTCATACAGCCTTTTTAAACTTTTTAAATGTATTGAGCCGTTATAAAGCTACTCCAAGGTACTAAGAGACAATTAAAAGTCAATTGTGTTTAGATTGTACGGCTTAACGGGTTTACCTATTAGCGTTCCCGTTGAACAAGTAACTTATTAGTATCAGTGTCAATATCTACTTTAAAAATTTGTGGTATCATGGCTCAAACTCTTCATGTGTTTCTCCAATATAGGAAAACCTGAGCCCAGCTGTGGGATGTACATAGGCTATAAATAATAATTATACCTTACACAAACTCCACAGCGAGTCACATTTCATTCCTCATCGGAGAAACGCGTGAGAATTTTAACTGTCCCAAACACCACCATGCACTCTGACTCTTATGGCTTGTGAAGGGTTACAGCAGCTAGCTCCAAATGGCCCGCGGGCCGTAACTTGTAATTTAGTTTTTTAATAATTGAAATGCAAAAAAAGCGTAAGTTTGCTTTGGTCGCGCACTTAGGTAGTCTCGAAATATAGTTAAGGGCAGAAAAATTAAAACTGGTTTGGCCCTTGGAACAAACTGACAAATCAATTTGGCCCGAAGGCTTCAAAGTTTGGAAACCTATTGGTTACAGTAACATGGATTCTTGGTCATAGATCAACCACGTTATGTGCCGGGTCTAGATTTCAAATTTAAGTACCAATAATAATGAATCTCCAAGCAAGCTTCAAAACTATTCCACACCAAATCAAACCTTAAATTATATCATTCGATTAAATCTAAAGTTAAAAAATAACAGTTAAAACTTACCGCTAACGTTGCTCGTTTTCGATGTCTCCTCCCTATCACCTAATATCGCACTAACACTAAATTTGAGCGGAGGCTTTTTCTGCTCACTATATTCTTCACAACTACGCACCATCTCATCGGTATTATACCTCTCTCTATCCGCCTCATCTCCCGAATTCTCTTGGTAATTTAAATTGAACCTTTTTTCTAACTCCTCTAGTCTTCTGATTCCAGATTTCTTGCACGTAAAAGGAGGACAGTCTGTGGAGCCACAACTTTGACAACGCCGCGATAGATTTGGTATATTCAATACTTCCTTGTCATTGCGTTCGTCGTTTCTTGGATAAAAATCACTGTAATAAGCCTGCTCGCTTTTAACATTAAAATTATCTTCTTCATCACGACTTTTTGAATCTTCATCTTCCAATTTTGAATCCTCAATAGACTCATCGTTACGGTTCTCGTCTTCCGGTTCCGCCATTTTATGGTCATCTACTTCCGGCGTATTTTCTCTAGAACGCTCGTAATTCTGTCTTTGCAAGACGTAGTTCTCGATTTGTTGATTCAAATATTGATTATGGAAATTCACTGTTTTCTGCTGATGCAATATGTTGTCGACTAAAAACGGTGACGTCATATTAAAAGGGTTCGCGCTAGATTTATTGTAACATAAATTTTGTATAGTCTTCAACATAATGTTGTGATCTAATGTTTTTTGCGCTACGAATGGATTCAGTTTCAAAGGCCCATGTTTATTTTCCGTCGGGTACATTGTACGGTCATAATAATGAAAAATAACGTTATTCGCTAACTAAAACAATATAAAAGCTTAAAAAGTTTTAATAACAAATACACATCACTAAACAATAGAAATGTCAGAATAAATAAATCAAACTTCAAAGGTTCTAAATACGAAATTGTTTGCGTTCGGAATTGCGCATGATCAGTAGTTTAACACGTGCTCCCTGTTTTGCGGTTGCATCGCGACTGACTTAAAGGGAGTGGTTCTTTACTAAGGGGCGGGTTCTAGGGGTGGCTTTTTAGCTCAGCTTTTGTGTACATACCACTATACTTAGACAACCAACTCAAGTGAAATACGCTTCTATAGCAACTAGATAAGGTTTAGACCGTTTACATTGATGTATCAATAAGTTCTGGTCAGTTATTCACTTACAAAATTGTAGACTCGCTTTCCGCTCGTTAATTTCCGCCTCTATTCGTATGCTGCTACGGTTGAAAGTTCCTTATTTATACATTTTATCAAGTTTGTGCCGTTTATCGAGATAACACCATCTATGTGTGTTATATTCATAGGGAAGAAGGAGAAAGGATATATGATTTCATTTTTTCTTGTTTGAGAAAAATATTCTTTTATTTATTGATTTTTAATGGAGCCCGTTCATTTGCCCTCGTGTTTTCAATCTTCATTTCAATAACAATTTGAGTTGTTTATCGTCTAATTATTTTTATGGGCCACTTGCCTCGGGAACTGGATGTTGGTTAGTTATCTGACAAAACCGTAGAATTAAGAGGCGGCTCGACCAATGACCTGAGGCTGATTAATTACCTCCTTGGTCGCTATGTTTGCGAGTTCGTTCCATTTTTAAATTACTCGGCAGATGTGAATTTTCATATTAATTTATTTAGGCGCTAAAACACGACAGATGTGGATTTTTATACAACCTTTTCCCGGCCGTTACTTCCATGTATTTAACCAATACAGCGACTCTTCTTCCTTCAGATTTATCTCAAAGAAGATTGTCAAAATAATCCTCAAATTTCCAAACATGTTTGAGAAAAAGTTACTGTTTTATACACTTGATTTCTTTAAAGGTTCAGCTTCAAGAATGTATGTACCTACAGATTAAGGAGTTGGTAGTGGATGCGAGGTGATCACTATACTGGCGGAGAATCAAAAAGATAGACTTTGTTCAAAATTTCTTCGACATATTTTATGATCGCGTGTTCAATATGAAATATATTTAGTTCATGAAATTCATAGTTTATAATTATTTAATTAATATAAACATTAAAATAACAGGGCGCTTCTCTAGTCATTAGAAATAGATTTAAACTATCTTAACTCAATTGGATATAGAACTGACCTATACGAATGAACTTTAACTAATATTTATTCACAGAAAACTGATATTTTTCGACCAAAAACATATTTTCAAGTAATTATAGTTCTTATTTGTATTAACTGTGAGACCATTCTTTCAAAGTAGAGGCAACGTCAGACCGCTAAATAGACAAATTTATATTGTGTCACCGAGAAATGGATGATCAGGGAAAATTACTATGAAGTCCTGAGTCGGGACACGACGTTAAAACGTCACAATATGTATTGTGAAACCTGAATCGCGCTTACAAAGTTTACAAGTCACATCAGTCTGACGTAACTCAGTCGGATTTCTCCCTCATGGCTCGAGCGCTCTGGAGGCTCTATGAGACAGCGGGACATCTACACCTGCCTATCAATTAGAAATCCTCCAGAAGCGAAGGTTTGTGCTTAAGGTTTGTGGACCTCTTCAAGGTTCTCGCCCCCTTAAAACCCCGTTAACGTTGTACAGGTTATTGGCGGCCAACAGCATTAGTCAGTCAAAAAACAACTCAATTGGATTCAAGATCTTCTCTTTTCGCTGACAATGTAGTTAATCTCAAAATATTTTATTTAAATTTAATAAAACTTTTGAACGTCAAGCCATTGTTTATTAATGTACCAGGGGTCAATAACTCTATAAAGTTGTCAAAATACACTATATAAAATAAATATTGCAGTGTAATGGGTTTGCTACGCCGTAGTCTACGTAGCCAACTACGGTACTACGAGTAATGTAGCTGAAACAATATAACGTTGAAATAATTTTTTTAGTATTTAACAAATATAAAACTTCGCATTTTATATTTTAAGTTAATGGGATAGTGCAATGCACCATAATGTTTGGTATATTTCTTCGTTAGCTGGGGGCGGCCTGGTGAATTGCTTCGGCAGAACCCAAGTCACCCCCGTGAAGGGCTGAGGAGTTACCGGGGAGTTTTAGTGGGTATTCCCAGTGCTGATTATATCAGGCACTGGGCGAGCCCCACACACGCCCGCTGTTTAGTTAGTGGCGGGTAGGTCCGTAAACGGATTACTCCTCGAGAAAGAAAAAATTAAATATTTCTTCGTAATTCTAATTCGATGTATCGAGTACAATGAATATTATATTTATATGGGTACATGAATTATTATTTCCCAAATACAAGTTTTTGACATTTCAATCATAACGCGCCAAAAAGTGAGCAAGCGATTCGGAACTGGTTTGACAGCTCACTCTACACTCTATGGATTATTCAAAATGGTGAACAAAAGAAAAGAAAAACGTAGCGAAGAAAAAGGATTCCAATTTTGAAATTAGCTCCACCCACCTTTATGTTATTGGCTGTTATGTTCTAAGTGTAAAGAATTAACTACATACTTTTTGTTACAGAAATTCAAGCTTTATGACATACCAAAAGAGTCTATTTTTAAATGAATATTTTAATGCTGGAATAGTGTATTGAAAGTATTAAGTATTAAGTGATGGGCAATGAATTTTGTTTCAGTTGTTTTGTAGATCAGATGACTTCACTGGGTCAATATTCGTTTCCTGTTATGTTAATTAATCTATCTTTTGTGGACTGCTTCTGTGAGTTATTACTTCGAACTTTTTTTTTATTTGAACTAATTAATAGTCACAACCATATTTGTGTATAAATTTTTATAAAAGTTATCATTTTAAATATTTAATTAAAGAAACAATTTTGATGTGAGGTTTCGTAAAAGTAATTAAGAATAATTGCATAAAACAAAGCAGCTTAGTAATGTTTTTCAGCACCGTACATTTTTTGTCGACGCTGGAACCAACTTAAGTCTGTGCGTCTTAATCATTAATATTATTAAATTTATTATATATTTTATATAGTACGTCAACAACTCGCATCGCGTGCAAACAATGAAAGAATTATCACTTAATTCAAGTAATACTAAATTTACTTGTAATTATCAGATAATAAACAGTGAAGCTTATGGTAATAAACGACTTCAAAATACTAAAAGAGAAAAATCATTCAATTCAAAAAGTGATCCCATTTCAAATTATATTTTGTAGTTGGTACATCACTTTCTAATGTTTCTGGAAACAACTGAGCACCGACTTTTGCCTTTTTGGTGTTTTGATTTGATTGGTTTTTATTTTGATTAAAACATTTTCTTTCATAATTGTGTTTACCAAAAACCTTAATTTGTTGCGTCATTTATTTTGTAAATGACTTGATCATGAGCGAGTTTATACTCCGGTTCATACTTCGTCGATTTAAGGTGGCTTTGAGTGACTGGTCTGGACAAAAAAGTTTTTTTAAACCTAACCTTACTAATAATTTTTAATATTTCTAACATGTCTATGCTACGGCATCGGCCGCCAATCGGGCCCGGACATGTCATATAAAATAGGAAAGTACTAATAAATGCTAAATATTGTTATTATTTGTTAACTCTACAGTCGACTTCCGTTGAATTATAATGATCACAATTAAAACAGATCAAGTTAAAATGTTATCTACTATCTCCTGCTCAACTCTTCGATATAATTCTATATTCCATAGAATTCGTTATAAATCGTCACGACTAACTCGGTAAATACGCAGCGGCTAAAAGGAAACGAGGACGCTGCCGTGATATAATAATTGCGCGCGAATTTTACACTTTTTATTTTTAATTTTTTCTTGTAAATACATTATACGATCTAAACGAATATTAAACGATTTTACATTGAACGTTAACAATTTTTCAGATTTCACGACTATAGCCATAGCAAACATAGAGATAGACAGTGTTTTGTGTATTCCTTTTCAATTTGATTTAAATAGTCAAAAAATAATCAATCAACGTAGTTTTAACCGTTATTAGAGCGTAATAAATAAAAATACATTAGTTCAACCCTTCCGAGCGCTGGCTGTTTAGACATACCCTCATTGTGCGGGAACTATTCACCAATTACAGATTAGTCACGGCCAGTTGGCGGGGAGGGTTGGTTGTTGCCAGATTTTATTTTGCATTCGTAAATAAAATTGCCTAGAGAAAGCTATTTCACATTTACTTAGAGCATTCCTTTTAGTTGTTTATTTGGATTTAAAAAAGATTAAAAATATGATTGTAACTTACATTACTATCAAAATAAGAGTGGAACCGCAAAATACCACTATCTTCAAACCCATAACCAAGCAATAAAAAGTAAAAAAATATTTATGTTTAAGGTATCTCATTTTTCCGATACCATAGGCAAATTCGTTGAAGCTTCATGTTCTTATTTTAAAATAGTAACGGATGTCATTTCTGTCTTTTCTGTCTGTGTGTGTATTGCACCTCTCGTTTTGATAACAGAGAAGATTTTTTTTGGCTGACTATGCTGTTGGCCCTTACAGGGTCGCCGGGATTTTTAGGAGGCGAGAATCTTTGAGAATCCTCGAGCCTTAGGGGCGATTCGCCTCTGGAGGAGATCTAATCGAAATCATCGCCAAGACACCTCCCGCAATCTCTTGGAGTCTCCAGGGTGCTCGAGCCATGAGGAAGCGACAAACCTGAGGGACCACACAGATGAGTAAAATACTGTATACCTCCATTAAATCATACTGTAGAGGCGGCGTGGAGTAGAAGCGTAACAGTTTACGCTGAGATGGATCTCAACAGGCAAGGCAAGGCAGAACTTTTTGAAATGGGAGACTGTCAACAGGGTTTACTGTTTTTGCTGGAGCAAGGAGCAACGGGGTCTTTTAATGGGTATTTTCAGACTACTAACATCTTGGCCGAGGAGTTCCACATAACCCTGCATTCGTTCTATTTCCCCATAGTGCATTAATAAAGGCGTTTTTTACCACCCAAATAGGTTAGTACCTATTTCTGGTACAAATATTAAGACTTCAGAGTTAATATGAGGTCATTAGTTATAAAATTAATACAGTTAAATAAGTATTAATTAGCCAGATAACTGTTGAATCTATAACACAATGAAACATAATCCGATTCTCGGATATTTAGGCCGGAGTCGCCCGCACGTGGCGCCATCTTTTGTGTGATTTGTCACGCATCTGATTCCTTATTTGAAACGGTGATCTGTTTTGTCATAATTATATTTTATAGTTTTATTTATTGTCAAATGACAATAGTAATGGGATATTACACGGCGTGATTTAATTTTATTCAAATGTGTCACAGAGATAACAATTTGAAATGGTTGAAAGCCGGTTCTTAATACGAGTCGAGAGGCATTATGCACAAAAAATACATTGTTTTATGATAGTGCGTTTTTACCGCACACCAAGTTGTGTTGAGTAAGAGCAAGAATTGCAAACGTAGCATTTATATTTTCAATCAAAATTAATCGATATTTAGGCTCTCAGAAAATTAACAGTATACATAAACGTAATTGTATTTGTAAATTTCATTACAAACATTTAAAAAATGAGAAGTTTCTTGCACCGCTTCTCCGAAGCTAAAGTACTCGTAGCTGTGGGAGGGTTAAATTTTGACGACTTTAAAGAACACAGTATTCGGGTCCTTTCGCAGCTTTTTTCCAAAAGCTTCTTTTAAATTATAACCAACCAATTTCATTATAAAATTATATTAAATAATTAAAAAATTGATCTTGTAGATTCAGTACATAATAATGCCATCTAGCGTAGAATAGAGAAACTCAAATTAGCTGTACTGTATCATCTATTGCGTAGCAGCAACTTTAAAATGTATCCAAAAGCAGATAGCTTTTATAATTACTACAGGTGGCGTTGATCACACTTTTTATTACTTGTCAGTTATGTACGGCCTCGTAATAAATAGCGATATAAATTACTATTTATTACAATCGGTATTTACTCACTGTATAAGGTTTTAATATATATTGCCGCCCTTGAACATATTTTTTACATGAGACCAACTTCGAAATATCAATTAAATAAAATATGAAAAACTTCGAAACAAACATGTCTTATTTATGGATTAAGACAGGGGTTCCCAAACTTATTTTGTGTACTGCCCACTTTGAGAATAAATTATTTTTAGCGCCCCCATTTCTTAACTAATATAAGTTAATTTTGTGTGTAATGTGTAAATGAAATAACAAATCACCCATCCCCCGAGCCCCTTCAGGCCTGCAGCGCCCACAAGGGGGCGTTATCGCTCACTTTGGGAAAGACAGAATAAAAAAAAATCAAATTAAAACAAGCCAACCAATAATCGAAACAAGCTCTTTTATTTAATACAATATCAATTATAATAGCAAATATACAGAAGTCATATTCACAACTATTCCATACCAACATTGTTCTGACAGCCAACAACAAATTCTAAAATCACGTAACAATGCCCCGGACAAACAAAGAATGGGACACAATATGCCGGCGGTCAAACTACCTCTAAATGATTACTCGGAAAACGACTATATTTTTACTTATACATATAAGGTTAACTCATCAGAAGTTTATTTAAACAGATAAATCATTCATAGATTATCAACTATTGTAGTTTCTCTACAATGAAATAATAATAGTAATTTCAAAGAACTAATCAACAGGTGACTCCCTAAAATACGAGATGGTACTGACGAAGTGTGCTTTGTATATATGACTACAAAAAGTCTAAACAAAACCTTTATTTATTGGATTCTGTACGACAATATCGCTTAAAAATAGTGTTTTTTTGACAATATTAAGTAATTCTCCTTACTTTCTCAAGTGATATGCATAAAAACACTAGTAACTTAATAGTCTTTAAGTTAATTAATTAGTTACTTACTGAGCAGAATTTTAATACTTTATTTATTGACCAAATTATAACTGAAAACAGTTTGTGGCTAAGTTCTTTAAACTCTATGGTATACTGTGTTGTGTGAAAAAGGGTACGCGATATTAAACCTTAAACCTGCACGATACTATATCAAATGGTTTTTTACAGAGCTAGCCACGAAGTCAAACTTTTTGTATTTTTGGGAGCCACCTCTCAATTTCTTACTACAAACATAGTTATTAAGCAACTCTACTAATACACTATAAGCACAAAAGGTCTTCTTCGAAGTGCTCCGGGAGTTGGAGCCCTTAAATTATATAAGATAACTATGAGCCTTCATTTTGCTTGCGAATAAAACATATATTTTTATTTCATATTCCACCCAATTCTGTAACTATCCGAGTCGCATGCGCATGTCACAACACAAAATTATCATGTAACATGTAACAAACGTGTAATGTAACCGCTAACATAATGTAACATGCACACATTGACATATCCCACTTTAACGAAGTCTATTATTAAAGAATATAATATAAAAAGTAGAATAATGAGATCCGTATGCATATTTTCAAAACCCCCACCTTGTGGGTTATTTGTAGATTTTTTTTATTAATCGATAAATTATTAATAACTATTAGACATGAATTATTTATACATACAATAAAAATTACGCTTTAAAATCTATACTTTAATGGGAAATACATATATATATCTATCTTTTATACCTAATGCGACTTACTGCGAAATTACATAATTTACAACGTATAAATATTTTTAAATGACTTCTAGGGCGTAGGCATGTCGCAGCCATATTAGAATACGCTGTTATTTCAAAATGGCTACCTCGTGTTCAAACTGATTGTAGTCTCCGGTAATTCCGGTAGTTCTTATAACCATTTAAATAGAAAATTGTTTTCGCTTCAAGCGATCAATCGAAAATAACCTTGAAGCTCCAATGCGACGTAATCTGTCTGAATGCGAGGTATACATTTTGGAAAAAAGCGAACTTACAATATGGCTGCCTAAGACACACTTCGAGCGAATTATTCGTAGTTAATAGATTAAATAGTTTTAATCTATTCATAATGAGAATAGTTGAGAGTTACAAAAATGTAGTACTGCCAAATTCTTTAAACAGCTCTAACTATAGAAAATTTTAGACGGCATGTACGGAGAAGCTTTGATAACGACTATTAATGTTAAATATGTTAAAAATGTAATGTGATATTACAGCTGCCATTTTTGCCATCATTGAGAAAACGAGATGCACTGAACTCAAATTTAAGTTCCAAAAACAATTTTCATTCTCCATAGACAAGTAGCCGTGTATAAATTGACTCGACGAGGACATGTGAAATCTATCTCGCCGTCGTGTGTATTCAAGCAACCTCGATTTTAATTTACACGTTACGCAAACCACGAGTCGTCGATAAACGTGCCTAGCTACAGTTTCCTTAAAGATAGCAATCGGCGTAAAATGTTTAAATACGGATGTCTTAAGCATAACATCAACACTATCTCTCAGGAAACCGAAGCTTTGCCCTTAGCCGGTAAAATTACAATTTATAGATACAAAAACAAAGACTTACATCAAAACTTAAAACTATTTAGACATTTCTTAACACGTTTGTTATGCTTACAAGAATTTTAAAGGGAAATCAAATGTAGTTAATAAAAAAATAATTGAAAATTGCGAATATTTCAAATAACCTTCTAACCACTCTTGTAACTAAACACAATCATTTGGCGGTAGTCTAACTTGCGTTATAAATGTTATATAACGACATTTGTTTGTTATTGTCGAACATAATTAGATTTTCTTCTAACTTGAGTAGTCAGAAGGTTAATCCATAAGTTTTATTCGCATATTAACACTAGATTTACCAGACCAGTCATTTAGACTGGTCGTGCAATTTCAATTCAAAATTCCTACTATATTACACATATTTTTTTTTCAGAAATGATGTTATGACTTTTGTAGCTATAATTAGAGAGTACGTTTTATAAACTTAATGTTATTTTATATACATTAGTAACAAATATAATTTTTGTTGTTGACATATATTCAAATCGCTGGTATATCTAGTGTTAAATAGTCAGAGAGAAAATTGGAAAAATTAAATCCTACAATATTTTTTGGACAGGATCATTTATAATTTTAAAAAGTGTTAGTATACGTTTATACATACTCATATGGTAAATATTTTAACAATATCTAGCCGTATTTTAAAATAGATATTTTCATACATTCCCCAGTGTTTGTGTTGCTATGAAGTGTTTTGAGTATATAATATATTTTACTCCGAAGGAGTGCTGTCATAAATTATATGTGTCCACTTTAATTAATAATAATTACAGCCAAATTGGGCAACTAATGTTGCTGAAATGAGCAACTAATGTTGCTAAACTAGGCGACAAGACGAAGTACAATGTATTAAAATTTAATATAAATTTCACTGGTAAATTAGCAGAAAAATATGGAGAGTAAACAATAACTAATACTACTTATTTTTACGGTTTTTTATGTAATACAGTGTTACTAGAATCGTTACTTGAATCTTTTATGTGGTAAATAGAAATGTGCTTTAAATGGACTCCTATAATAAGGTGGAGGTGTCTAGTGCAGTACGTCGCATGCTACACTAGCTATATCCCTGTTGTGACGATTTAAAAGAACTTAGTAAATGAGTTTATTTAAATAAAGTTATTTTGACTTTGACTTTGTACGAGCATATGGACTTCTGCTACTGCTCACCGTCAGTAACAAATCATTTTGATGTGATATTTATTTAAAAAACACTATCTTTTTTCCTACAAAGCCGTATTCATACCATGTCAACATAGTCATACAAATACTAAGGTAAATAAAAAATTCAAAATTTTAATCGTGAATTATGTATTATAATTTACTGTATGTACGGGAAATTACATCAATAATTTTACTACTTTGAACTGTATATAAAATCTTAGTATTCACATGATGTTGACATGAGTGGTTGCGGTGTGATTGGGTGGTATGCACCAAACACGTATATGAAAATTCTTACCGTTTTAAAAGTCCTACCATAAATTTCTGCTATTGACTGCATGATATAAAATTGACTTACAACCATAAACAATAAACCCTAAAGACTAATTAGTTAATGATTTTTTATTTTACACTTTAACTATCATAAATATAAGATAAATTTCATTGATTTCTTGTTAACTATATAAACGCACACTTTAGTACAACCTAGCAAGATCGGCGATTAGTTCGACGACTAAAAGTTGCTCATCACGCCATTCAAGTAGTTAGAACGCTGCCTTATAACAAAACTTAAGAATCTATTTTTATTACAACTACATTAATATTTTGTTATACAAAAACTAATTTTTATTCAGACCCTAAACATAACAATATAAGGTTCGAAATTCCTTGTACATCTACTTTATAGCAGGAATAATGCTTCTTGATACTTCAAGCAAAGTCGCTGCACAAAGATTATTTAAAACTAATGATTAATACCCACTATCCAAGCAATATCACATGAAAAAAATGGAAGATACAATTTTAAATAAGGGACCGTATTTATTCCATAAAGATACCATGAAATACCGCGGCGAATGTATGTATATGTATTTATTATAACCAACGATCGTATAAAACAATATTTGCAGTCAAATGTTATTTAACTTTGAAGTCTCACAGTGGCACTATAAACACTGACAGAGACACAGGATCCTGGTATATCCCACGGCTGGGCACAAACTTCCCTATATCGGAAACACATCAGGAGTTGATATCATGATCTCCTAAGCACGACTTTGTAGAGTGGTGAAGGTTAATTATACAGACAATCCATTTTGTCTATCCTAAGCCGGAGAACTACATGGTCTCCCTGCGTAGGGATATAGCAAGGCTTATGTCAGTTGTTCAAGATACTTACTGGAAGAGCAAATGGGTTGGGGAGATACAAAAGCTCCCTATGATTCGAAGTACACTGTGTCCTGGTTATGACTCCATGATAAGGTAACATCGGGGCATAACACAATCAAAAATTACAAGACCTATCTTTCAATTGGGACTAGTCGCTTTGTTTTCTTTACCATAATCAAAGCCTGTATATTGACGTACTAGTAGAAGTGAAATAAGATAATGTTATCGTGGTAAACGAATTAGCTTAATTTATTTATTAAACGTATTACGTCCCATTGTAATTAATAAAAACTATAACATGGCTTAAAAGCTCTTGTAGCCAAAGCCGTAGAACGACATACATTTGAAGGAGAAGGGGGAATTTCTGTATTGGTAAAAATGTAATGTCAATTTGACTTCCATTGCTGCTAGAATAATTGTCGCTAGGCCAGCGATAATGTCAAATATGACAGGTATATCAAAATGAAATTTAGATTAATTCTAAACATTTAACCTAGTATCATAGAACATACATACAGATACATATATACGCCGCGTTTCTACAATATACAATATTTAAATTCGTTATTAAAAGCACATACAAATCACATATATTTTTACTTTTTACAATGAAGGCACTTAAATTATTTGTCACATAAGTCAAAGGTACGTCAAACACCGGGATACGTTGTCTCTTTCCAATTACAATTCCATCTTTTACATAGAACGTAAGAGAAAAAAACCGAAATGTTACCTATTCTGTTGCTTTATATCAAGTATTTATATTTATCATTATTTTTATCTATTAGACGAGACGGATTTCTTATTTTTATTTAACACGAATAATTTTCTTCACTTAAGTGCAGCTTTTTGGTTGCATTCATATTAATAAGGACTAAAATGAACAGTTAATCTTTTAGCTGAATTGGATGGAGAAACAGGCCATCTACAAGATTTAATTTTCAAAGATTTCTCTTATTACTTTTTTTGAAAGATATTTTTATGAGCTTTCTAGCAATACCATTTTTTTGTTTCATTCACGAATATAGTGCACGAGAAATTTCTGTAATTTTCAAACCGATCACTTACTAATAACCCAGTTTATTTGCTGTCAAGTGTATATGTCGTTTAGGATATTATAACGCGGAATTTTATGAAAACTAGTATTATTTTTAATTTTAATTCAATCATTTATCAGTTTCATTTAATTGTAATAAACTCGTTAAACCAATTAATCAACACCAGAAACCTCAGTTAAACACGAAGTTAATCTAGTGTTAATTATAATATTGACCTACAATTTCGAATTAGCTGTCCTTTTGTCATGCTGAGAGAAAGAGAAGTGTAACAAGAACGAAGTCCTTGTGTGAACATGTATTTTCGCTGTACCAGGCAATAGACAACAGGCCAGGTATATACCAAACTGTAATGGTATTTCGTAGCTAAAAACGCAGTTCTTGTCTCTTTCGCTTAAATACAAAACGAAGAGACCTGATAGTTTGGAAATATCAATTTTATTAGGAATTTAAACATCACATTCTTTTGATATTAATTAAAAAAGGACAACGTAAGAAATATGCTTCAGAAATATATATATTAAACAGTTCTTATGTTTGCTAACCTTCTTCCATCTATATGGAAAAATAGGAGACAATATACAAAATGTTCACGTATTAGCAACCTTATTACCTTTGCAATAAGAGCTAATCATATTTTGCACTGTACTCGTATATACTAATTTAATCTTAGTGTATCCAGAATTAAATGGATTAAAACGTAATCATGATTCCTCTTCATACATATTACAAATGAAAGAGGGAACTTTGAACTATTTTAGTTCAGTAGAGGAATTTTATTTTAACTTATTTTGTTTTCTATTATCAGTAAAAGGTTCACTACGAATAAAGATTAAGAATAATAATAACCGCGATACCGTAGACACGTGAACGTGTGATAATACTCCATCTTCATAATTTACCAAATATAGCAGCTTCACAACCGCATAGAATATTATCACTGGCCATATATATTACTTCAGTATATTTCTAACTTTCAATATGTGGGGGGCAGCAAATAAAGAACTATGACATTACTAAGCTTATTCGGTTCTTTTATTGAAACCATAGATCAATTTTAGGGAGCATTTAGGGCGGTGCTTTTGAAAACCTTATTTATCACCTACATCTAAGGTCGAAAACTGATCGCACCTGTCAAAATGACAGCTTTTTGTTTTTGAATAAAGAACGAATACGATGCACTACTTTATAATTAAATTTCAGCATGTGAAGTGGAGCACTAAAGTATCAGTACACTATTTTGAATAATTATGCGCGCGCGCAGTTTTAGAACTGATTTTAAGGGCGCTTCTTTTTTTAACCATTTCCCATTGTATTTCGACTTAATTCAGTTGATTATTTAAATACATTTTCATCTATTTACCCAGTGTTTAAGTCCTTATGTAAAGATATATATATATGATAAAAATTATACCCTCTTCCCTCGCCTGTCCGTTCGTCTTTCTATCCTCATCGGCGAAGATGCTGTTTGTATGATGTCCACAATTTGAGTATCTACTCTGGGCTTCTGCAATCTTTTCGCAGATCTAGTCCTGAACTTAGCCGAGTCTTGACTGACCACAAGGTTTGGCGTGAGGGACTTTATACACCTGAAAATAAGGAAAAAACATTAATATTACAATTATTTAGCTGATAAATAAGTCTCCTTATAGGTTCAAAATCAGGCGAACAGGGTTACTAACACAAAAATATGTTGATGCACTGAGTACGTTCATTCCTAAATGACAAACGTTTACCAAGAGTGTTGTGAGTAAACAAAATATACCGTTAAAATTCATAATTCGTGAAATGATCAGCCGTTTAATAAAATGGCCAACAATAAGTGGCCATATTGTTTATACGTCAAAGTTTGATGATAATAAAATTTAATCAACGTTTAGCCATATCATTAAATCCATGGTTTTTTGACTCTTCATAAAATAACGTAGGATAGGTGTCGTAATGTTTTAACCTGCTCACATTCCATGTTAAATTGTAACTGATGTGATTGATAAGCTCTATTAGCGTGGTAGCGTCGACCACATCAGCAGTCTTATGCGCGACACGGCCGCATCTGCTTTGGCCACAGTTCTAACTTAACCTGACCCATGGCTATGTACAAAGAGCTTACGAGTCTTGCCAATTGAACATTTTGGCTTCTGATATAGAATATTTTGTTGCCGCCATGATTCAGTGTCACAAAACATGGCGTCATTACCGCCTCTACCGGTTAACGTAACTATTTTACGAATTTATTATATATATTAATTATTATTATCTAGCTATCATCACATATGGACTCCTCTACTGCTTATCATCAGCATCAGGTGGTGTCGAGTCATTTGCTGAGCTTTATAAAAAAAAATATCACAAATCATCTCGTCAAACACTGTATTAATTTATCTCTCCAGCGATAATTGGTCATTTCATGAAATGATCAATTTTAAGTTCTAACCACGACACATAGCCCTACGGAGTAGTTCATAAGTTTCTTTTTCTTATAATATATAAGATAGTGTTGTATATGAACACGTTACCTGGCCGCTTCTTGTAGCTTCCTCGCAAGTAGCTCGTTCTTCATTTTAGCAGCCGCTAGCTCTCTTCTTAGTTGGGACTTGCTCTTGTTACACGACGGATGTAACAAAGGGTGCTTCCTTAGTCGGGCTGCTGAAGGCCTTACTATTGGGTCGGGGTCTGTCATTTTCTGTTTCACAATAATATTACTGTTAATTTTTTTTTTATTTATTTATTGGAACAAAAATGGGTATACATAAAAAAGTAAACGATAATGGCTACATTAGTTTAAAATAAAACTGTGTCGTAGACATTACGAATTATAATGTTACATTAAGAATTATAATATTACTGCCCACACTCGGCCATTTTATATCCCTAGTTAAGCGTCAATGAGAACTTGTGTTGAGAATATTAGATAACGAAGGTACATCAATAATAGAATTTAATGGAATAGAATATATCTTATAGATTAGATTTATTCTTTTATCTATCTTTATCTTTTTGAATGTTAATATTAATACTAGATGACGCAAAGAACTTTGTATAAACTACTTTGTTTCTTTTCAATCTAAAACGAACGCCATTTATTAAAATTTATCGTATGTAGCGACGAAAGAATTAACAATTTTGTAAAGCACGACATTCAATCAATTTTCCATACTAAATTACTTATTTTGTAATATTTTTATTATTTTTCGAATATTTCCCTGTTATTTTTGCTATCAAACCACCCCTGTATTGAAGACGATTATAATAAGTCAGTTAAAAACAAGTACCGGGAGTTTTGAGTTTGAGTAAGTTCTAGAACTACCAATTGATAAACCCTACCTCTTGTTACAAAACTAGGTTGATCAGTATTAAGGCTAAAAATATAATAGAAAATATTATTCACTTACCTTGAGCAATTGGTTCAGCTCCCTGGACAATCCGGGTAGATCAGGTAGCTTGCCGTCTCTATAGTCGTGCCATTTCTGCCCGTTCTTAGGCAAGGGACCACCACCGCCTGCTTCGAACAGCGTCAGCCCTGGAGACAGAAGAACATAGTTTAAAACATACGATACTTTAACCAGTTTGTAAACCAGCTTCCAATGTCTTGATATGCTGACGACTAAATTGATTCTAAATCTGTTTTATATACCATTCTAAAATTAAGGAAAAGTATAGCTAACATTTAGAACTATGAAATAACTAGGTAAGTACAATAACACACACCGATAAATTCACTCACACGCACTTATAAAATCAGTTCATTATTAATAAATACCTGTATTATATTCAGTGTGCAAAATATAAAATGTATTTAGAGAGGCAGAGGGTGAAATAAAGACAGGAGATTCTAGAACACGATGTTTAATTCATATGTCATTTCCTGCAAACAACATATGACACCTTTGAAAAAGCGTTTTCTTCGTCCAGTTAAAATGGCGTCCTATCCATCGCCGTACACTTGACTACAGCTTATGATACATGCAATCATCTTTATAAAGCTGAGAAGAACGCAAACTAAAAGCGCAAATCATATATAACCAGCAGACACTTATCCCTCCCTCTCCTTTCCTACATAGGAGTACGCGTGCGTGCCTACGTCACTCCTTCACTGTCGCCACGTCTACTTTGCGCACTAAGAGATTTTGTGACTCCTTTCTCTGTCGCATAGCTAGAGCGTGGAATTCCTTACCAGCACTTACAACAAGGGTTCCTTTAAAAGAGGCGTGAAAAAGCACTTTTTGGCAAGGTGAGGGTGGCTAGGGCAGTATGTCGCATGCTTTACTAGCTATCTTCACATATGGACTCCTCTACTGCTCATCATCAGGTGGGGTCGAGTAATTTGCTGAGCTTTATATTAAAAAAAAAGACAGCTTTCCAGTTCAGTGACCTCTGTCCCACGATTGTTTACATGATCCAGCCCATTCTTATTTTGTCTGCAGTTGAATGTAGTATTTCTAAAATCTGTTTCTTTTTTAATAATGGATTTATGTAGAAAAGGAAACATAGGGACAAGACTTTTTAAAATGCTTCAGTATCGTTCATCAAGTACGTGTGTACAAGACCCGAAAAACCTTGTGATTCTTTTAACAGACAATAAATATTATATCCAAGTTAAACTACGAATAAGCCATGTTTTTTGTAAAAAAAATATTTCAAAAAGATAAGCATCGCGATTATATTCGACAATCTTTCTTTAGCCGTAATTCGGAGATATAGCGTTACTTATTAGAAAATATTAGGGTTGAACAAAATTAAATAATATGTAAACAATAAAGAATAATAATGGGCAGGACATATGGCACGAAAATATATTGATAGATGGACACAAAAAGTAACAAAACTGTCAGAACCACTTAACAAAACCATGAGAAGTAGACCAAGAGAAAGATAGATAATAAATAGAATAATTAGAATGGCTGGTAGTGAGTGGATTACCAAAGAAAGGGATAGAATGGTATGCAATAAAATGGATGAGGCCTTTACCCACTGACGGGCCCTTTAGAATTTTGTACAAAATGCATGAAATTTACTAAAAAAATATAAGAGTTAATAATTATTATGAATATAAAAATAAGTTAATAATTATTATGATTATACAAGCTAGAATTTTATTTATTTGATGTTATTTAAAGGAAATAAATGAGGAAATAATTATGTAACAAACTAACAACGATACAAACATCAGCCCCTCCCGATATACGAACTGCAGAATTCCGGTTTAGTAGCCTAACAACTCGATTAGATAGATAGATAGATAAAGACTTTATTTTCATTCCTATATCACACACAAAAATATATCTAAATAGTACATTGGTTAAAAGACAAATATTTTAAAATAGATAATATCTAACTACATTGTGTGCGCTGCAGAAGTGTAAAAGGGTCGCAACTCAGTGACTGATTTTGTTCACAACGGTATGTGAACTTTTTAATAATATTAACTATAGATATAGAAAAAATACAATGAAATATTAAATGTATATTTGTTGTACATTTATAAGTGTCTATGTGTGTACATACTGCATCTCCTTAGTAGTCTGTGATTATATGTATTTTAGTGGATATATATTTATATAATTATGTATTATGTAGTGTATACATGCTATCATTGAGTAAGTACCTATGTATGTATATATTTATTATTTGTATGTAAGAGTGTGTGTGAGATATTAAATAAATAAATTAAGATAAATATTTTGTATTTTTTAAGATAATAAGTTGTTTGTGACGCATGTAGTAAGATTAGACGGCGATTAGACGATGTTTATTATAAGAACGAAAGAAGATAATTTTAATTCATATGAAGAAAACCAAATAAAGTTATCGTCCCGAACCACGAACCTGCTTACATAATAATTTCATTCCTTTAAACAGTTAATTACAATTAATATGAGACAGTTAATTTGACAAATAGCTTTTTCGAAAAGAAAAACGATTTGTCGCCTATCGTATTTATCATTAAGTTTACTTGCGTACTGGGTAAAACAAAAATAATATTGTGACCAAATATATCTTTGGATTGTATTCATAATTATTGTATTAACTACGTTAACTTTGGACAGATTTGCGACATATGAACGGGCAAATAAATTTAATATATTAGTTTAATTTTTTCGAAAACACTCGATATCACCAAACGCGATTACCTCATTGTAAAAAATAAATTGTTGTCAATTGTCATTAGTAACAACCCTACACTGCTATCTTATCTTAAGTTATAGATAGAAACCAAAGCCGACAAGTGGTCAGTCGTACCTGGACCACGATGGTGAAAGCACGCAAGTACGTTGTGAAACAAACCTTCGTCGGTCTCCCCAAGAAGGAAGACTTCGAAATAATCGAAGAACAATTGCCACCAATCAAAAACGGCGAGGTTTTGGTCAAAGCAGAATGGATAAGCGTGGACCCTTACCAACGAGCGTACAACGGGAGATTTCCTACACCCTACGACCAATTCGGATACCAAGTAGGTCTGGTCCAGGAATCTAAAGACCCCAGATTTCCTGTCGGTTCCCGAATCGTCTCTCACAAAGGTTGGTGCGATTATGCTATCGTCAACGCGTCAGCTCCCGGTCAAAAGTCCTATAAACTCCCTGATTTGAGGGAGCTTCCCATATCTTTAGGAGTTGGAGCAGTCGGTATGCCAGGAGCTACTGCATATTTCGGACTTCTAGAACTATGTCAGCCCAAATCTGGTAACACAGTAGTAGTGACAGGGGCAGCAGGCGCTGTTGGTTCTATTGTCGGTCAGATTGCAAAGATTAAGGGTTGCAAAGTAATTGGGTTTGCCGGTTCCGATGAAAAATGTACATGGCTGCAAGACGAACTGGGCTTCGACAAGGCTTTCAACTATAAAACTGTTGATGTAGCGACTGCTTTGAAGGAAGCCGCCCCTGACGGTGTGGACTGCTACTTTGACAATGTGGGAGGAGAGATAAGCAGCATAATCATTAGCCAAATGAACGTTTTTGGCCGAGTGGCCGTTTGCGGAAGCATCAGCGGTTACAACGAGGTGGAGCCTCAGAAAGCAACGATTATCCAACCCTTCTTGGTCGCGAAGCAATTGAAAATCGAAGGGTTTCTGGTAAACCGGTGGGATGCGAAATGGAATACCGCGTTTTCGGATATCATCACTTGGATCAGAGCTGGCAAGTTGAAGACTCAAGAGCATATCACGGAGGGTTTCGACAGCATATTCGATGCGTTTGTCGGCATGTTGGTTGGTGAAAATGTTGGTAAAGCCGTGGTCAAAGTTTAAAGGTCAAAAAGTTCCTATTCTTTTAAATAAATATTGAATCAAAAGATGGCAATTCTCAGTGTGTAAGCGAGACGTGTATATTTCACAACATATGCTGATTATAGCTATTGAGCAGCATGTCTGACGATGAGTATTAAATTCATTTATTAGGTAATTTATTAAAAACTTTGTTACATAACTTTCTTTTCGTTATTCATTCCTCACGATATGCATTCGATAGTCGCTATACATCAAAACTTCTGATTTTTAGATTACGTACAAACAGTTACACTGTTAAGTGACTATTCTAGGCGTAACATACAAAAAAAAGAGACAAATTATATCTCTCATGGCAACTTCATTACAAAAATAAAGTTTATATATCATAATACCTATGCGTGTCTCTTGATTCACTTGTTGCCATTCTTGAAAAAACAACAACGGTGACGTCACATGTTGTATGACGTTACTAATACTGCACCTATTAATAATAATCAATATTCCTTACACTTGTGTTAAAAATAACACGCATACATAAGTAACTCGAATTAATTTTGATGTGGATTTTACAAATTACAAGGTATATCCATGAATAGCAAAATGAATTTATGAGTTAATCATATGAGCTGTCTCAATCTTATGAGGTTGAGTCAGAGTAAACATTTTTATCTTTTCCATGCGAATACAAAAATAATCCTGTTGGGGTCAGAATGAGTTCAATTTCAGTGCTCTTTCATCATAGTCCCGCCAGAAAAGGACAGATAACGTTCCTACAGTTTTAACTTATCTAAAATCTCATCTAAAAATTACCATTTAAGTTCACTCTTTTATTAATTACTGAGCAAATGACAAAATAGTTTTATTAACCAATTAGAATATCGGATATCGTTCGTTATCAATTGTCTTGGTAATAAATATGATTAGATAGGATGGTGGGTGAACTTTGAAACATTATTTGTAATATTTTGTTAAAACTAAAAAGGGGCAGACTTATGTCACGTGATCATAAACAAGGTTTAGAAATATTGCAAACCTTTTACAATTAAATTTCCGCTAACTATTGCAAACCGTCAATTTGTGAACTGGTATCGAACTGGCATGCAACTCAAAGCACCGTATACGCTATTCGGTTGAAGGACATATATGTTCGGTCAACCAATCAGAGGTTTACAATTTTGCGGGTAATGAAATCCGACAGGCAATGAACTCGTTTAGGTATGATTACAATATAATGGTTTGTACTTGATTAGAAACTATCAGAAGATATTTTAATTGTGAACGGTTTGCTGCTATTTAGAATATTAATATCGTAAACCGCAATGTGGATATTGAGGAGCGGATTGGAGTAGTGGTTCCATTTTGGTTTTGACTACGAAGACAAAGCAACAATCACTATGTTTGGCCTTTGGATAACTCATTCAATATTTATTGTCTCGTAATCTCTCGCCTTCTGTGCTTAAGTAGACAAGTTAAGCTGTTTGGTACGGCATCCACTGTCATCCACCGACCCTCAATGTGCGTCGAGGTGTTATGATCCAAAGTCCTCATACTTACATAGTGTATCGTATATACTGTTGTTGATTATGACGACATTTTCAATTTCGCGAGTAAGATTATAAACTAACTGTGTTCACAATATTACGGTTGTTACGGTAGTTAGCTCGGGGAGCCTGTGGACTGTATTTGGAGAGAAGTGGGAAAACAAGGAAACCACGTCTTTACTCGTCACCGGTATATTGACAACAACATCAAAATATATAAAACAATCTAGTATCAAAATATATTAAAAAAGTAAACTGACATATACAAAACAGGCTTTATACAAACTATCAGTAACAACGGTAAAAAAAAATCTAATCCCACATGCTTTTAAAAATATTATTTAGAAGGAAATTAATCTTTTCTGCCTTTATTTATCTACGATTATTTCGTATATCACTATCGTAGTCATACTATTTAGGCGTGATTGATACATAACCTTGTAACATATAAATATGTTGTAAGTTTGATATTCGTTTATATCAGTGAAAGATAAACTAAGAACAGCCAGTACATAATATACATCCTACCCTCAGTTGTAACTTATTCTACGCCAATTCCCTCCATTGCCCCCTAGTGTAAGTTTGAATGTTACCCGACACTAACGCATTATGTTATGCACTTCACTAGCCGAGCAGAGCGTCTCGCTCTATCTATATCAGGCTACCGTAGCATACGGACGTGTTCTCCAGTTTTGTAATAAATCATAATCTAGTACCTAATTTCGTGCCCAGTAAGAATTATTTTGTATCACTGTACTTAATGTGAAAAGTAATATACTTTTAACCGATGCTAATCCGGCGTAATACGCCCTGCTACACACGCCAACAGCTGGGCGAACTACGAAACGTCTTGATTAGATTGAATCTTACAATGGGGGTTCTATTCGGTACAGCTAGGTAATAAAACTTAACGTAATTCCTTACTAAAAATACGAGCACGGATTCTTAGCACTAACCTAACCTAACCGCCTCTCTGAAGTGGTTAGTCCCTAGTATTAGTACGGTATAGCCCAGTTCTTAAGGTTCAGATCCGATTCCAAGTTTCTAGTTGAGCAAGAATTTTTCTACTCGGTTTGATTTGTAGCACCACCATCTTAGCTAAGTCTGCCAGAACAACAATAATGTTAACATAACAAGATAGCCAGATCCGATGTGGTTGAGGAATCTGGGTGCAGCGCGCTTCCACCTAATCACTTATCAAGTACATTGCAAGTCAAGATGTACACCATTAAGGGAAAAAACCTTGATTCTTAACTTACCGAATGCAAAAATATCTGCTTTAGTGAGATGCGTAATATCTTCATGTAGAACTTCCTTGGGAAGATAACGACAATCTCCTTCTTCGAATGACGGGGAGGACACGCAAGTCACGTGACCCAAGTCGCCTGGGGACAAGATTGTATAGTTTTAATTATTTTTTTATTATTTTTAGAAAAATTTGTAAAGTAAGTTGACAGCTTATAAGTCAGTTTTATTAAAGTCTTAGCATATGAATAGCCCGTCAATAATAGATATATTTGCAAAAGCAACGGTTTCCTAAAAATAGGTTAACAATTTAGTACCATGTCACAACAAGAGGTATTATTGTAGAGGTGTTGTTAATAATACTTAATACTTGGTATGTCATGGCACTTACATATACAGATACATGTAATTTTACTGATAGAAATATTCTTATGGAAAATATCACCATAGTATTTATACTACTATGTTATCATGGGTAGGAAACCTATAAATGTATCAATGTTGAATGAAATATTTTGACTTTGGAGCTGTCAAAAATGCTCCATAAAAACGATATAGTGACGTAACAATTCAGCAATAACTACCAATATGTGTGTATAAAATTAATAATAATTTTTTTAATACATTTTCAAGTATCGTTGGCATGGTTCAATTTCAATTTCTACTTTAATGGCTTTTTATTATGATGTAGCTACTGTCAATTTTCGTGGAGGAACGCTTAGAGGTTATTTAAAAACGACATAATTCAATTTGTAGCGTGTAAGAGCGAAAAGTTCTTTGGAGCTGCTAGCTAGTAGTCGCGTCATAGTCTCGATACTGTCTTCACTTCAGTGTCTTTGTGTGGAGTTTGCCAAACACATATTCAAAAAACAAATTGGTAAACAAATTTTTGAGTCAATCATATAAATACAAATCAAAACATGGAGAACTTTCTCAATTGTATTGCTAAAACTTCTTTTAATTTTTACTTTTCAATATTTGTTGCAGAAAACTTGTTTCACAAATTCTTTTTTTAAGGATGTTTTTTGAGGCATATCGTTATTGTACAACGTCCTTTCCTCTTAAAACAGGTTCAGGATACAGGTGTAACATATCCCTTTGCCTCACAGTTTTTGACGGCTAATGGTTGACGCCGAAATTTTTTCAGTAACTTATAGGAAATATTAAATGAAGAATAATTAATTAATAATAATGAATTATGAATTAATAATAATATAATTAATGTTAATTCTGTTATCACTGGCAGTTTACGTATATGATATTTGTGTGGAATAGTCGTAATTGCCTACAAAATTTAATTATTAACATTATAATTCTAATTTATATTGTGTTGTGTACTATTTCCAATAAATAAATTAAATTTAACGATAACTATTAAATGATATGAAATTAAACGGTAATGATAAAAAATTACTTATCCTACAAATGAACGAATGGAAATGGAACCCTGAATAACATGACCAACTGACAGACATCAGTGACCAACTGACTCTGTATTATGTATTTCAAATACTGCATGATGTAGCGATGCTTTTTGACATGAAACTAGACAAATTTGACTCAAGAAAACATACTTCCACATAAAATATGAAACAAAACTCCTATACAAATTCTATTCCAAATAACACCCCAGTGCTGTTACATGTAATATTCGTACAATAATGTTCATCACTCACCGATCTTATACAGGTGATGAGGCGGCGCGTCGTCATCATCGTAGCCATCATCAGAGTCGTGAGGTGGCTCCCCTTCTCCGCTACACACGAAGATGTTACCAGGCTTCACGTCCATATGCACCAGTTGCAGGGAGTGGATGTAACTGGGGACAATTACATAATCATATAAACTGTGAATGCCCCGATCGCTGTGTATGTTAACTCTACAGCTAATAATCTTGGTCATTTTGACCAAGTAAATATTAAATTATATACAGTTTCAACAGATCGTTTCTGATAGCTCTCAAACTTGTATGTGACAATTGCAACTAATGCACTACCATTAGTAATAAGCTATTATTTGAGAATAAAACTAATTTTTTATTAAAATTAATCATTAAGGTCAAAATTAATTTAGGTCAAAAACTCATTTAGGTCAAAATGACCAACATTGGTCAAAGTTGGGACAATTTTTCTCCCGTAGCTGTAGGGTTAAAGCGCTTACGACATCTAAAATGTTTTCTAATTTCAAGTTAACAAGTTAATAATAGTACACTTAGATACAAGTACACTATGTCATTTCTTCACGAGTGCCGGTTTGACAACAACAGGGACCAATGGAAGTGACAATGCGTTTTTAATACATTTGCGAAAAAATCCAGTAGGGGAAGATATTTGTATGAGGATATGGATATTTTTATGTTTATTAAGTAAATATCTGATATTTATATACATATTACTATCTATATTTCTCCGTTATCTAGTATCAATAACACAGTCTTGATGATGCTTATTTACGATAGTTCAAAGGTGAGTATGAGTAATTATTATCAATTCGTATCCCTACTAACCCAATTAAAAAAGAAAATTGTTTTATGACAATTTATTTCTTCTTGTTGAAGTGTATATTGCTATGATAGAATTTTATAGATAGCCGCTTTTTTTAGCTGGCAACGTTAGAAAGCCAGATATTGAGTACTTCATCTAAAAGCTTTTTCATATTGAGGAGCAAAATTGTTATATTATGTTTTTGTTAAACTATATTAATTATATGCTGACGTATTCCGGTGATTTATTTCCACTCTCCACACCATCATCACAGATATGTTACCAGCTCTTATCTTGAATGGTTAGTACCACGATTATTTCACATTTAAAAAGATGTTATATTTCAATTTGAGGAGTACTCACGCCAAACCATCAGCTATGTGAGCCAATAGCAACAACAATTCACTTTCTGACAGTGGTCCGTTCTCCATCTTCTGTTGTAACGAACCACCATCACAGTATTCGTTCTGGATTATCATGTGGTCATCTTCTGCCCACGCTGAGTAATATCTGAGGAAGAATTAAATGATTGTGAATTTAAAATTTCTGGTAGTAAGACCATCTAACTTAGATCTAGAAGGGTTTTCCCAGAGGGGGCAGAAATTTTATTTCTTGGTATGGTTGCAGGTAGGGTACCACTATCCTATATCTGCCGCCATAACCCCAATGATAACAGCATTGTCGTACCGGCCTGTTGGTGGTAAGATATCCATATAAAGAAATATATAATACAAAGAAATTATTAATTTTATCCATGCGCCCAAACGCGCATTCCCGTATAGAGCGTTTAAATAGCTCCTTAAACATATCGATATATATCTAAGAAACTATTGGTTGCAGACATAGTTACTCCTGCAATATTTAGTCATAATAGAGACTATTTATTTATTAAAATAATATATTTTGTTAACTATACTGAAGTCTGTAGTGAAGTTAGTCACATGACGTCACAACATGGCGCTCACTCGACCTTATTACTATGTAACGTTACATTGTGAGGAGAGATTGACGTCAATATATATTGATTTGAAAGTAAAGGAAAGCCCCAAAAAAAAACAATGAAAAATATGTCAATATTTTGAATTTAAATGATTGAAGGTTTTCAAATATTGCCAGTATTAATAAAAAAGGTGGCGGTGTTACCACAGTTACAATAAACAGGTTATCCCAATGTAGCACTGACCTAACGACATGCGGGTGTTTCCCGAGCGCGGCGTGAGCGTAGACTTCGGTGAGCGCGGCCCTCTCGGCGGCCGAGCCGGCCACGGGCCTCAGAGACCGCTTCAGTGCGTACACGCAGCCGTCTAACTTGTTCACGCATTTTGTTACGCGACCAAACTCGCCTCGGCCTATTACGCCTAGCTCGATAAATTCGATGTTGTATCTGGATATGTTTGATTCCTGTCGAAAATATTAATGGTAAATTTGTGGTTATAATTTAAAACTATGTTAAGTCTCAATTTCTTTACATATGTCTCTAATTATTTTTCAGTATAAATAAATTAATAAATATCTTCCATAAGAGAATAATTTGTATAATTATCTGTGTTATATTCTACCTATTCTTATCATACTGTATATAATTTTCTATATAAATGAGGTATAAGCTAGCTTAATTATTAAATTACTCTTATGGTTGCCTAAAAGAGATTGCTTATTAGCAATGAGGCCACTTGTATTTGTTTCCTATTTAAGTAATATTATAATTTATGTTCAATAACTTATGAATGATATATCCTTTATTACACAAATAAATAAAACAGAACAACATAAAACGAAAAGAACATATACAAGAGTAAGCTTATCTCTAAAAGAGATCTCTTCCAGCCATATCTAGTCTGTAATATAATAAATGTAAGCAGACATAGTGTGTACTATTAGTAAATATCAATAAATATATAAAGTGTTATATGAGTATGCTCTGTTTCATCTACTTACTCTAAGCCTCTTCGCGGGTTGTTCAGGAGTTGCGTCCCACGTCGGTGTTTTTGACAATGCCCTCTTCTTTTTGTTCAGCGCTTGACCTGCAATAAATTATATAACATATTTATAGTCTGTAAAACAACATACTTACATATTGCTTACTGAATCAGTCATCATTTAATACTGAATACATGTTGATTGTTGTTAACTAGAAGAAATGTAGAAATTGTGAAGTCTGATTTCTATTCAAAATATTTTATTTAGAGGTATAAAGTTTATGCCAGTTAGTGTCTTACTAGCATTGATATTATTCTGAATTGAATTTAAATCCCACAAATAAATAAGTATAAACTTTGTTCTTGATTTGACAAAACAACTGACTCCTTAAAGGGGTCGACCACAAAGGGGTATTTTTATAATTATTAAAAATATGTGGCAAATGTCGGTATGCATACATTTCTCTGTTGCATAATGTTTACGCCTACGTGGCATAATGGAATTTATTTTTTGAAAAAATAAACTCAAATGACATCTTGATGTTATTTTTAATTAATATAGCTTTGTACAGAATTATTAATGTTTTTACAATGCAACGAATGAATGCACAGACAAATCACACACAGCACAGACTGCGACGACCCCGCTCCCACCCTTCTTGCAGGCGTTAACACATAATATTTTGAATGATGACGATTTATTTATTTAATTCATTCTACAACAGCACAATTGGCCGATTTCTTTAGTCGTTCTCTATCAGTACAGGTAGTAGTTAGGCGTACTCTCCTCTATCTGGTCAGTCAACCAATAGAAAGAGGCAAGTATCGCGATTAAAAGGTAAGAAAAAAAACATAAATAAATAAAAGAAACACGATTACATTAATACTAAAGCGTAATTATATGAAATCTGAAGAAAACAATATAATAGATATATAATTACTAAACAAAGAATTGAGTAATGTATGTAGTAAGTACCTATATTTGAAAACTATATTATAATACTAATACATAATGAGATAATTGATTTGTAAATGTCATTATAAATACTAAAGGCTGAGAGTTTCTTGCGCCGCTTCTTCTCTGCAGCTACTAATTCGTCGAAGCGGTAGTAGGGTTGATTGGGAATATGCATACTAGTGTTATTTTTAATTTTAAAATAAATATTATTTTGAAATTAAAACTAACGATTTATTAAGTACATATTTAAATACTATAACTGGGACAATTAGTAAATGCCCGGTTGATACCCAGTTAAAATTATGACTATTGCCTTTATAATTAAATTTATTTGTTTTCTCATACATATTCCCTGTTGTGACGATTTAAAAGAGCTTAGTAAATAAGTCTATTTATATAAAGTTATTTTTGACTTTGACTTTGATATATTAAATTGTTATTCTTCACGTTTTTTAGTAATTAACATCATTTATAGAACTCACCATCAGGTGTAAAAGGGTTGATATTCGCGACAGGCCTAAGCCGTGACTCATCCATCTCGTCTGGTGGTAAACTGCCCAGGGCGCTGTCCTCATCGCCTGACGGAGGGTGTAAGTGATGACTGGAGCCAGACGGCATGCCTATAACCGTTGGATTATATATTATTAACCTGAGCTATTCCAATTTAATTAATATTGACATGTGACAGACGATTTTTAAACACTCAAAATCAGTTTATAGCCATAGACATTTTCAGAGATGGCTTTTTGTGGGCGTATGAGAGTAAAATACTATTATTTTATAAATTCCACATAAATTATTGATACATATTATTATTGATTGTTCTCTTGAAGAGAAATATTACTAAATAATGCCAATATGATGCAGATAAGAATAAATGAATGAATCTAATGAATTCTTGAATCCTGTCCATCCTAAGGTTACCTGGAAGAGATCGCTTTTAGCGATAAGGTCGCCCTTTGTACAAAATCAGTTAAGTTTTTTTTGTGTGTTTCTCTTTTTGAATTGGCTGATGTACAATAAAGATATATTCTATTCTATTCTATAAGCAGCATTAACCATGTGTCCATCGTCGTAAGGTTTATTTACAACAACAAAAATATTAGTTATATATACCTTATACCTTATTTACCTTTATTATACTTATTATACCTTTTGGATTTACAATAACAACTTACCTGTCGGAGCGTTCAGTTTGGGGGGGAACAACAATCTCAATCTGGGGGGATGATGGGACGGCGTCGAACATTTTTCTAGCAGAGACTTGGGCGTGTGTGGGCTGTCAAATAATCTGCAATAAAAACAATATAAACTCAACATATTGGTAAGACCGTTTTATTCTGAAACTCTAACAAAATACAAAAAGACATATTATGATAATTGGAAAGAATACTTTGACGAACGTTCAAAAGAAAAGGGTATTTGGTATGAAACCATACAATGTGAGCCTCTTCGAATACCTTGGTTTTGTAATACAAATGTAAATAGACAGTTTGTTATATTCATTAATAGACTTCGCTCCGGACACTATCCATCGAACAAGTTTGGATATCTTATGAGGAAAACGGAAAGCCCTAACTGTGATACGTGCGGAGTAATAGAAGACATCCATCACTTGTTGACGGATTTTATTTGAAAGATTAGGTGTGCATTGTATGAATATTGGCATTTTTCATAGTATTTTGGCTCAACCAGCATCTTGTGAGACCAAATTGTTGTTTAGTCTTATGTATCCGCCGCGACCTTAGTGTATTCTTATTATGTAAATTATAGTGTGATAATTTTGTGTATGTACCTATAGGACTGACATATCTTTATAGATAAAAGTCCTAAAAATAAATAGAGAAAAAAAAACATTGTTATGGCGGCAGACTTGGGTAAGATCGTGGTAACTACCCAGACGGACTTAGAAATAGCCCTACCACCAACAAAACAGAGTAAACAATTTCTGCCACCACAGGGACCCCAAGATCTGAAGTAGCTGATATCAGCCATACACCGCAGACTTATACCTCTTTTTTTCAATTTATTCAGGACAATAAACTGTCTTACATTTTAACAGTCATGCATTTTCCTTATAAAGGACAGAAAAGCGTAGTTTACAGACATATTACATTAATATGTAAAGTTTCACGTGGTGCACCTTGGTCCTAGCATCCGCTTTAAACCGCCGATGGGTTAAGCGTTCCATGCCTACACAACTATTTTACCAAAAACATGCTTGAACGACTTTTTGATTGCATAATTAACAATTTATGGTAACAATGTACAAGTCTTTAAGTAACTAAAGATGTTTTTAATATTTTAAATTAGTAGGTTTGTTCAACAGAAGCTATAAGATAGTTTTGTCTTGAATCATCAATTAATCTGAATAGGTAATTGACGTCAAGTAAATTGAAGGCCAAATTAAAATTAAAAATACAAAACAAATTTCATAACTACAAAAGTTTCTTCAAAACATTTCTTGAATTTATTTCATCTTATTCAAACAAATTGAATCACATAACAGATTATCGAACCTTTATACCTGTACATATAATAAGCCAAAACACACCCTAACCTTTTATCAATAAAAACTAAACTTCCATTACTATTACATATTAAGAGATGTCTTAAAAGGTAGACAATAAGTTCCTTGCTGCACTGGACATAAAGTACATATTCTTTTGAGATATTTTTTTCTTGGCAAGGTGGTTGTAGCGTGGCGTGCGTGGTTGAGTTTTTTATGTCTATTGGCAGATGTCAGCTGTTTTAAGATCAGATGTTCGTGTTATTGTTCGAGATAACCGTAGTTTAACTGAATTTTTCGAAAAAAGATGCTTTTAGAATATAAGTGGTATTACGAAACACATTTATCATACACTATACATATTAATACGTATCGTAGTCCATTAGTTAATAAGTTCAAATCAGAGAATTCCAACTTATTCAAATCATTCTAGTTAGGATGTTTACTTGAAAAACGAGGTATATCATATTCGTTCTGAAAATATAACTATAAATTATTGATGATTTATTTAAAAATCGAACGAGCTCTGCAAATATTTTTTAAAATTTTATTTTATTATGCCGCTGTGGTCTCGTGGCTGAGACGATATATTTCAAGTCTGGAGGTCTGGGGTTAGTGTTTCAAGGTTCAACAACTCAAAAGCCGGACTGGCCGTTTAATTTGACGGGACATTTTGCCCTTTAAGCCAGACATGCCTCTTTTATAATTACATTAAAAAATGCTTATTTAAACTTTTTATTGTGTACTCATTAATTATGTAACTAATATGCTTATGTTACACAAAATAATCAGTTATCATTATTTCGTTAAAAAAAAAATCTACCTCGCGCCGCGGTCGCGCCAGACGGTAGCACGCGTCTCGGCTTTCTTTGCGCTTTACTTTCGACTCGCGCGGCTACCACACAAATAGCTTAACAAAAACCGGACAGGTTAAACGAGCAAATTTTTGACAAGACACGTCCGTAAAAAGCCAAACATGTCCGGCTAAAGCCGGAAGCCTGGCAACCCTATCTAGGGTTCAATTCCTAGTGGAGGAAGAATTCTGATAGGTTTAGTTGGTGGTACGGCATTATATAAGTCTGTCTGGCTGATTTACCTTATTTGCCGGCATAACAATAAAAAAGGATAAAAAAATCTAATTAATAATTATTCAATTCGTAAAAAACATTTGTCCTATTATATAACTCACTTTAAAAAAGTATTTATTTATTCACACAATGCATGTAACAAAGACATTATTAATCCGTCCATAAGCAGATCGTTGTGATAACAACTTCCATGCATGTGTCACATAAATACTAGAAGAATTCTCTATGCAGTGGTTTAAGGCGAGTTGTAACAAATATTGATTGTAGTATGATTGTACTATGATTTCAGTAATTTTTCTTAATTATTGACATATTATTCATTTATAAAAAAAACATACAGTCGAATTGAGTACCTCCTCTTTTTTTAAGTCGGTTGATATAAAATGTATAATTCCCTATTGGAAACACCATCTTACCGAATATAATAATATAATACATCAATATAGCCAGGTCATTGTTTTCACGGATGTATAGTACGAAATATTCTTTACATCTCTTTCATTCCAATTCAATATGAAAGGGCTAGAATAATACTTACTAACATTAAGTTAGTTGAAACAGTCCACACACTTTTTAACTTATTTCAATCACCATGTTTTCTAATGCGTATTAAATAAAGCTATTGCTAAATTCATAATTAAAAATAATGGGGAAATGAAAAGTTAGAAATGTGTAATTTAAAGTATAAAATTGTTTTATATCATATCTTTCATTGCAACTGTGTAAGTAACTACTTTTTGGGCAGAAGTTGTTGAAGAAAAAAAGTGGTCTTCTAGGCTACATTTTAATTTTAGTCAAGTTTTTCCCATTCTTATACGTAGAGATGAAAGAGTTAGCAAAAATTAAGAACAGTCAAGTAACTTAAATTTAAACAGCTTTATTGAAACCATATACCATTTTAAAATGATATGTACAGAGCTTCCTATTTTATATATTCATTATGGTTAAAAATTTAACACACCTGTTAAATATGACATTAATGACAGCTGTCATTATTTTAAACCACATTAGTTTTTAAACTAATCTCAAACCATAACTATTACAGATTACTGTCCCACTAATCAAAGTTATCACAACAGTCAAAACCCAAACATACTATTCCATTGATCCCTACAATGGCATGCACTGTCAAAACACTATGCTGGCAAAATTGTTATCTAATTCGGAGATGACACATTGCCATTTATAAAAGAAGAAGAATAGTGAACAAGACGGTACTACAGAATCTGGCTCAGTTTCAATAATAAATACAAGTTTGATCCTTGTTAAGAAAACAGTGTTTACCACTAAGAGTTGTGCAATCAGAGTTGAGAAATCTTAGATATAAAAAACCCACAACACACTATTCTAGAAAGATTAAAAACCAATTCCGTTACATTTGCAAAATTCAACCTACTTTCATTCAATTTAAAACTCAGAATAATTTATTGAGAACCAGTTTGACCAGATTTAAATAAAGCAAACAATACATGTGGACAAATAACTAGTAGTTCTTATGGAATGTGGTGATTCATATGGGATTTGAAACTGGGACAGGTAGGGATTAATTGTTCAAACATGTTTGGACATGTTGATGCAGGAAAAAATTTGATGATGTAATATATTTCCTATTAGTGGCTCTTACTGATACATTTTTACTGTGCCATTTGAGTGATAGTCATGTTCAGAACATTTTCTTCATCTAAATTAATATTAAGCAATGATGTGCTTAGTTATTATTTTAATCTTTTTATATCGAGAAAACCAGTATATAGGTGCCATGAATACAATGCTGCATACTTTTTACATAACTTTCAGTACATTCAAACAATTCAATCAATAATTGATTGATTGACTTGTGTATTATTCAGAATAAGTTGTGTTAACACAAAAATTATGTTCATTTCCAATGGAATGTTTTATATATATATATATATATATATATATATATATATATATATATATATATATATATAAAACATTCCATTGGAAATGAACAGAAAAAGAAAATAAAGAGAAAAAAGAAAAAATAAAATAAAGAGAATATAAAGAGTCATTTGCTGAGCTAATAGCATATATATTAAGCTCAGCAAATGACTCGACACCACCTGATGATAAACAGTGGAGGAGTCCATATGTGACATACTGCCCTAGCCACCCTCGTCTTGCCAGCCCAAAAAGTTAAATATGAAGATGATGACATCTTCATTCATGAATGTAGGTGATTACATTTTTTATCTGGTATCTGGTTCTTTATGTTGGGTATTTTATGCTTTAAATTATTGATACAATACTCTGTTAAGCAAGAATATGGTGGTGTTTTTAATATAGACTTGTTTGGTGAATACTCTTTAATACCAAAATATTTTCTACCAATTAAGTAAATAAAACTTTGTAGTAATTGTTCAATGTGAATCAAAATAAATTAGGCAACTTTTTGATGTAATGTAATTATTCTTATATAATTTCCAGTGCTTGCAAAATTATAATGTCGAGTTTCATATTTCACTTGTTTGTTGAGTATGCTTTTCTTGTATCATATTACAATTTATCTTGTCATATGTTTTTGTTGTATATAGCTTGATAATCTTGTAGCACTTAAAAAATGATATATATTCATACTAAGTACCATCTTAATAGTAAACTAACTGGGTTGTTTCTTGGATCATTTTAAGCAGTAAAAATGTATATTTGAGAACTCATATATCTAATAACAATCACACAACAAAATAAAAGTTTTGACTATTGAGAAGATTTGTTTTTTTATTGTAGCTCTGTGATATACCCACAAAAACCATGACACAATTAAAATATCTCAATAATTGATCTTGACAAAACATGTACTTGTTAATATTTATTCCACTGACTACCAAAATATGTGTTTATTCTATTTTGGAAGACAATGGGATTTAGATATCCTAAGGAAACACCCAAAAAATTAAATGTATATGAAAATGAAATTGAAATGAAATGAAATTTTTATTTTTGAATGAAATTTTTATTTTTAAAACAGCTTAAGTAAGACCATGACCAACTGTCGCTGAACTAGGCCGAAGCCTGTATTTCAGCATACAGTGCCAAAATGACAAACCATTATTTATATAGTGATATGTGCTGAAGAAATATTAATATCAAATCTTTAACTGTGCATGTTTTAAGGAAATAATAAGACTTGTAATTGTCTTCCCGTGGTAGTTTCTAGAAAAACTTTGAATATAAGTTAAAACAAGTGTTTGATAACTACTGCTTTCTATATCACATTCTTTTCTATACTGGAATGCTAATAAAACTCTATAAAGAAACAAATAAGACTTGTTTAAGCTAAATTGGCAGACTGACAACAACCAGTATACAAACACAAATAGAACACGTAATTTGTGCCCTGAATACTAAGCAGTGAAAGTTTTCACTTACCTCAAAGCTCTTACTCGTTTATAAGGTGGACTAAAGGATATGGGCGCTGGAGAAGCATTCCTGATGCCGTCATCGTCATCCATACTGCTAAAATCTAGCTTCCTAGGAACTATAGAAGCCGGTATCGGGCTCAAATTATCCGAAAACATGTTGAAAGAGTCTGACATTTCACATGAAGTTTCAACTGACAATTCCGACGAATTATGTTTGTTGTTGAAACCGTTTTTCATTCTATACCATTCACTCATGTTTAAATACACATTTGATACACTTTAAACTGAGATTTATCACTGTTTAATTCAATATTTTAACTGCAAACAAAGCACACTCTTAGAAATCGCAAGAACAGCGTTATGGCGGATGACGCATAGCACCTGTTTAACTACAGACCCAATAAGAGATCACCATTTGACCGGTGACATGAATACTCAAATTTCATTGGTAGAATTTTTTTTTTAATTAAATGTCAAACTGACGGCTTCTGATAGGTTCTCTTTAAATCTGCGTTCACCTCAATGAATAAAAATAATAAATAAATTACTTAATTTTATATTCGTGTGTCTTTTTTTTTCAGATAATTCAACAGTTCTACATTTAACCTCTCATACACAATTAATATACCTTGTGCAATCATATCACTTTGCCCAGATAGTTTTTATAAAATATATACCTAAGTAGAAAACTGGATACTGGCGGAATCTATTAAGAAAGCGCCATAAAACCCCAAAGAAGAAGACGAATAAAAATTAATTCATTTTTTATTCGTCTATTCGTAGGTTTTGTGTCTAGAAAAAAATATTTTTTTTTCTAGACACAAAATGAAATCGAAAGGTTGAATCTAAAAAACGATCGAATAGTTGCGACATTAATATTAATTATACTTAGGAAAATCGAAACATTTGGTGTGTCAATTTAATATATTGCATCAAAATAAATTATTTTTCAGAATTCCAGATGGTGGATACATTACACCGGTATCCCAGAGCCAGGAATAAAGAAATAATCACATAAGATATGTCTCTATGGGTTTTAACTTCCTTTGCTTTCCCTATAATAGGAAATTAAACAAAATAACAAAAAAGTATTCCAGGTGTTTCAAAACGTAAATCAAAAAGTTTAGTGTTTCGCATTGCAGCAAAATTATTTATTTCATAAATTTTATGGAGAAATTATTTACTGTGGGTGATTATAATTTCAAAAAAATTAATTAATATTTGTGGCGTATCTATGGTACATTATTTGCAATATGGCACAACAATTAATATTATTTATTGGTATTTTATTTGGGCCCTCTGTTTTTGCACAACAAAATAGAGATGAAATAATATTTAATTATAACAATACGTAAGTATTTTAATTTATGTTCTATACTTAACCTTGTTCATCATTATGAAATAAATGTCTTTAACTAAACCTTATAGTTAAAAAAGTATGCTTAAATTGTAGTATTAAATATACTACGATTTAAGCATATTTTTTACTATAAGGTTAAATTGATTGTGAATATGTGTATAAATATATATTATGTTTGTTTAATATGAAGCTTATGTCAATGTGAATGTGCTTATGTTACTAAATAACTTTAGCAGTTTGTGATTATGAATCATCATTTATTGTTCATATAAATGTTACTTGTTATCAAATCTATGAAAGTGTAATAACCTTTTTGTAATAATGACAGTGTTGTATTTATTGTGGTAGGCACATAATAGGATAATCTTAATTAGGATACTATCTTTTGGACAAGCCAACCAATGTTCACTAAACTAGTAATTAATTGATTTTTTCTTGTTTGTGACTTATTTAGAATCACAAACTTTCTTTTATTTTTCTACACGATATTAAATTAATGATTCCCATTTTATAATACCAATTTTATTCTAGTGTGGACCATTTTCTTTATTTTCATGTACAATATAAAATATTAACAAATATTAACAAACATAATAATAAAGATATTAACAAACTTTTAGTGTATTTAACCTTAAGTGAATGATTTGTAGATGAGAGGGGATAGGAATCGACTGGGAATTGCTTTGAGGTTCAAGCTAACTTAGTTTTTAGTTTAATATTTGTCTGTTTAATTTGCAGTATCCTATCGAAGCTATAAGTCCCCCCTGCTTACCTTTTATTGTCTCTTTATTTCATTTCTATATTAGCCATGTATTAAAGATTCTAGAATTAAATAAGTTATATTTGTTACAGATATAAGTACAATGTACCCTACACTGTATATGTGAATAAAAACACAGAGTATATTATGGAATTTGGAGGGGTAAGTCATATGCATAGACCATGGTAGATACCATTTTTTTTCATTTATGTCTAGCCTGTCAATAGTAGATATATATTGCAGAACCAACAGTACATCCTAGAGCAATTGTTTCTTATATTGGTGTGTATGAGGAGTGGTTGTTTCATGTAGTCGAAAATAGCAGAATAGTGAAGTCACAAGAGCACATCTGCTACTAATATGCATGCACAATATTAATGTTAACTAAATAAAAGTCTGACTAAGTAATGTAAGCGACTATACCCTTACTGTAAGCGACTATACCCTTACTGTAAGCGACTACACCCTTACTGTAAGCGACTATACCCTGATTCCTCAACCACAGAGGAACTAATTATTTTACTTTCATCTGTCAGAACACACCAACACTGTTAAAATAATTGTTATGGTGGCAGACCCAGGTGAAATGTTGTTAGCTAACCGTTTTCCTTTGCCATGGTTAATTCCTAATGACATTTCTGGCTTGCAATTCTTTCGAGCAACAGTGGCGACCCTAGTTGTCTCGCTGATATAATAATTTCTGATTAGATCACATTGAGGAACCCCAAACATAAACCTCTTCATTACCTGTTATAAGTGTTTAATACTTATTTTCTCTTTTTAGGATCTAGAGGTCTACGACACACCCGCCCGTGTGACGGTAGCCAGTGACTTCGCCAACCGCACTTACCCCCTCTTCATCACTGCTCGGCAGCAGAAAGGTAGCAGTTCACTCCTTATTACATCTATCATAAAGATCAGAGCTTAATGAACGTTTATTATATGCCCTGGCAACAACCAAATGAGTCATTTTTTCTCATCAGCCTCTCTTGACAATATGTCTATATGTATGAGATTTGATCTGACCCTTCGCTCAGATAATGAGCATAAATGTCAAATCTACAGTGATTATCAAAGGGCATGTTGTTCAGAGGGGCGGAGTAACTGTTGGTGTTGCAATATAATACCACATCTTTATTTTAATTTCGACAATCGCAAACGAAATACTGAATGAAAAATGGTATTTGAATAATAATAATAAATAAATAATTGAAAACCAATATAATACCAAAATATAGTTTAATTAATTTTTTTAATGTATTTTTTAAATTGAGGTAGAATAATGTATGCACAACGTGCACGCGTCGGGAGAGGAGAGAACTGGCGTACTGAAACACAGGCAAACTACTTGCCTAGTTCAGACACTAGTCTCTCATTATCTTTTGAGTAGGTTTTATGTGTATCTCTGATGACATTGTAACTTTTCGCTGAAGATGTTGAGAGAATAATGAACATTATTATTAAATGTTAAAAAATGTTCTTTTAATTCTTTGGTAAGTTACTTACTCATTCGTTCTATGTTGGTCGTGCTGTACACATACATTCTTTTGGAGTTATTGCGTGCTACGTGCGAAAGATGTATGTACTAATTAGTTTTATTTCAAAATTGTAGTAAATGTAGTGTGTGTGTGTATTGTAGTTTTCAACTTTCAAGGTCATTATCATATAGATAGTTATTAACGGTATTTATACCATATACCTTTTTGTAGTTACCCATATATCGACCATGATCACGAAGATAACTGACGATTTTGTGGGTGAGATGTCATGGGCTGAAATATCGATCTATGCAACGATATCGGGGACTCTAAAATAAAAGGTATATTGTATAAATCCCGTTTATTTAACTAAGCAGGGTACGCGATTTTGAACCATGAAGCTTGAAGTTATAGTTATATTGATAGCCGGTCTAACGTCCTTACATTCTTTCAGGTGTCTTCTCATGGCAGCTCCCAATGCTGGTCCAGACGCCAGTCAGCCTGGAACAGTTCACCAACATATCAAGAACTCTGTGCCCGCACAACAACTTGTTCTCAAACGACCAAGAGACGTGTGGTTAGTTTTATTACTACATGCAATAGAGTTTAAAATTGCATGCTGAATAACTTTTTAAATCTATAAGTTTGGAGAGTAAATTAAATGTGCATCTCTTTCTTTTTTATATGGTTGGGTTTGTTCTATGAACAGCTAACGTCACTTTAAATAAAAAGTCAAATGACAAGCATTCCTTCTCGAAAGATGGATATGTAACTTAGGTTTAGTAATGGCTTAATAATAAATTAATGATAGATAAATAAAATTAGAATCTGTCAAAAAATATTACAACGTTGAAACCGCCTCTGTTCTACTTAGTTATCGGAAAAAGTAAGCTGAATTCCATAAGTTAGCAAAACCCTTAAGTAAAAAGCAAAACGCGTACGAGCGATAATAGCTTGTCATGTAGGAATGTCACTCTAAGTTGAGCTGATCGCGACGAACGACTATTAAATTTCTGTGATTAAAATAAAATAGTTTTTGTGTTTCTTAGTTATGACCATTCGCTTTCAAAGTAGGTGATTGTATTATTTAATTGAAACCAAAAAACATAGATGTTGTTTTGTACATAGATGTCGCAGAAAGATATCTCCCTAAACGTTGTTTTTAAACTAAAAGACATTATAATATTATCTATTTCTACCTACATAACGAAATCCAAATAGAAATGGTGCCTGTTTAATTTGTCAATACTGAACAGAGTTAAGCTTTTTTAAATCTATCAGACAGTGAAGCGGCAATGGAAATATGGCGTACGTCAAAATCAAAGCAATAGCGATAGATTTAGACTTTGGCAATAAGGGGGTGGTCGTATATTAACAGACTTACCCACCTGACCGCTGATGTGACTTATTTGTTCTAACTTGGGGAGTGAAATTAGTTAGTCGTGTGCTCCTATTTGTGTCTTATACGAACGCATTGTACCCAGTTCCCATAGACAAGATCCTGTCCATTAATCGCTTAGGAAGGCAAAGGAATACAAATTTATCTTGAGATTTCTTTGAATTTAACTTTTTTTCTTGTGCTAGATTCAGTCGTCCAATTTTAATCGTATAGGTCTGTTTCTGTTATTTGTCCGTCTCGAACTTGTGGGCTTTATATAACAAAAAAGTATTTGGTGGAAAACAAAAATGTAGGTGGTTTTTCTTGCTTTTACCTTAAATTGCAATTGTCATGATGGTGCTTTTTTAATTTCATTTCTCTTTCTGTTCACGCCTCCCTAGTCAGTGGGAAATGGACTAAAGTCTACTGTGGGCCCCTAATACGTAAATAAAACAATTTGTATACATATAAACATAAGTATATAATAATGTAACATATACACATCTCTCAACTCTTATAATGTGCTAGCGATTTGAATTGCAATGAAAATTACCATTTCATACAACACAGTTCAATTATAGCCTTATTACTAGTGTAATTCAGTTTTAATCTGAATTGGTCCTTTGAGCCGAATTACAGGCAATGTCATTTCTAACGTCTGGCACAATATAAACGTTGACAGATGTAAAACCGACCACTTGACAATGTTACCTATCTTTCCAGACGTGACATCTGTCAACACGCCAATCGTTCACCTCACTTCATCTTCGCCAGATGACATTAAAGTGACGATAATGGTAGAAACAGTACAAGATTTTTACATCAAGTTGAATTCAGTAACGAACTTGACAAGCACGCCAAGTCAGCCGAAGTATTATTTCTATCCATTCGACCAGAATGCCAAACAGATGATAGATTTGTCCACTCAAAATGTGAAGAGGAAACATATGTGTAACGAGAAGCTGGACGAAGTGGAACATAAGAAGTGGCAGAACTACTTATTGAGGAGTCGGAGTGATGATTACAGAGATGACAGCTGGCTGTCACGTCCAAAGAGTGTCATCTTGCTAATTGAATCAGACGATGACATTTGCGCTGTGGTGTCGATACAGAATTTCTCGGTAAGTGATTTTTGGCATCGCTTAAATATAAAGGTTGGTCCAACCATAACGAACCATGTTAGTTGGAAATAAAACCAAATGCTTAAAAGAGAATTATATTAATTTTTTTGTTATTGTGAGATCTATCACTATATGAGAAACTCGCCACGGCTTCGGTGGCATACCTCTATCCGATGGTTCATAATATCAAAGACGCTGTGTCCAATCACAAGATGCGATAATCTGTTATCAACACCAACACTATTTCTTAATGTATGCAATAAAAAAGCTGAAGCCATTGAGTAACTCCGAATGTTACCCTGAAATGGGAACGCAAAGGGATCTAGCCTCTACATCCAGTTATTGTATTGATCATTTCAGTTAAATTAACAAAGTCTACCTAACTTATTTAATTTCCAAATTTTTTAGGTTCAACTTCTTTAGTCTATTTTATGTAGAATTATTGTCAATTTGAATGCTTGTATTATTAACATCAGACAATTGAACGCATTGAAATTATCAAAGTAATTTAATAAGATAGATAGAAAGATAGATAAAGTCTTTATTTTCATTTCTACATCACACACAAAAATAGATCCAGACAGAACATTGGTTAAAAGAGAAACATTTTAAAATAGATGATATCAATGACATTTGTGTGCGCTGCAGAAGTCCAATAAACAACCCAATTACTAAAATAGGTTATTATGTAGATGACACGGTGAAAGAAATTAAAGTAATAATACTACAGATAGCGATACACAGCTTAGAAATTTTGTTATTTCACTAATTTTTAAGAAATTTATTTCTAACATTGTAATATTAAAATATGCATAATATTTAAACTTTTCTGACCTCATTTTTATGATATTAATTTTATAATATAGAATATGAATAATGGTAAAATATTTGAACAAGTTTTTTATTATTTATATAATGTTTATGTTAGTGTCCAGTGTTCGACAATGAGCGAGACATTTTGTACGACGGGTACTACTTGACGATGACCAGGCGAGGCGGCATCACACTCACTGTAAGTACATACCGTCATTACACACATATATGTACATACACATTGAGTAGGTACTGAGGTAGGTACGAAAAGCTTTAAAATTTAATTCACAACAAAATAACAATGAAAGGATTAGTGCGTTTGGCCATTAAGTTTAGTCTCATATATCTCAAAACATATATAATATTATTACAGATATATTTCAAAATTATTACGTATTGTAAATTAAAAAACCTTTTCCATAGTTTGTTTCTCCTGTATGATTCTGAATATTGTAGCTTAGAAGTTATCAAAATAATTGAAACGAATTTTAAAAAATACATTAAAAATACTTAATACTATTAGATTCACTCACATTAAATGTAATAGCTTTTGTTACGCCATTATGAAATTAAACCTATATATAATTACTTCTTATAAATGACTTTCCAATCTTGAGCGAGCGTCAATTCATATTGGTATCGATTGCAAAAAAAAATGGCGTCACAATTTTGTATTATATTTTGAAGACTAACAGCTTCCCAAACATATCGCTTTATATAATTATATCATATTTTTTTTTCTCACTATTACGTGTATTAATACGTAAGTATCGTACGTACACGTACATTTACAATGCTCTGAATGAAACCTCTATTTCTTCCGCAGCAAGACTCATTTCCCCTTGGCTTCTACATCGTGTTCATCGTGAAAACATCAGATGATGATTGTTCTGATCGGACAAGCAATAGTAGCCTACCTAAAATGGCGACTTACCTCGGATGGGGGGAAGATAGCATTGTCTATGTGCCTACCAATGATGGGAGGGTCAAGCAATTTAGGTAATATATTTATTATTAACTTTAGTTAATAATAGTTACAATGTGGATTATGGACTGTATATAGGAAAATTAGATTAAAATATATAGAAGAAATAAAACTAATTATTGTTGGTGGTAGTCAAGGCGACAACAAAAACTTTACTTTTTTTAAAACAAAACAAAAACAATAATCATAAAAAATTACATCAAAAAAGGTGTGCATCCGGCACATGGTAAAGGCTTGTACTGTCTTTGAATTACTCATTCTAAATCTAAATTTAAGAACAGTGCATCTCGTTCAGACAATATGATTGCAATAAGGACGTCATATCACGAGATATTTAAAAATTTGACGACTCTTGGTGGGCACCGCCATTTTGTCGATGACTTACGGGACATATCAAATGAAGATGATTTAAGATAACTGTATGAAGACCTTATCATACAGTTATTTTAAAACAAATCAGTAATGATAAAAATATTAAGTCTATTCATTTGTAGAAATGAACTAATAATGATAATGAACGAAAATGAAATACTGAAATATTTCAAGACAGTCACCAATTCTGATGCTGAATCGTGTATTCCACGTATAATTCATATGTACATATATTTATTTCGTATATCGTTGTGCAAACGACACAATATACGAGTAAAATATTTGATTTTTATTTTGTATAATAGTGACAACCCTAGGTGCGGGTTCTGCCATAAAATTCATAGCAAATGTTGGCTCTTTGAATATCAAAGACCTAATATGACCTTTTGAAACAAACCATATTTGTTATCTTTAGCAAAGTATTCTTAATCTTAAATCTTTTGTTACAGTTTCAAAATCATTGAGACGATATCATACCGCGAGTACGCAATCGCAGCGGGCGCTGCGTTTGCTTTCTTCTTTTCTTTCTATATCGGATTCATTATCGCAGTACTGTGTCACAAGAAGAGGAGCAATTATGTCCATGTGTTGGACGAGAACAGCGTGACTGAAGGTAAGTGCGATTGGTCGAGTGATTTGTCGTGCAACTAAAATTCGAATTATGCGTTCGCAACAATATAATTTTCAACAAGAGTTATTTCAATACATTCCAGTGTTTAGTTTTTAATATATTTTATTTATTTTAGAGGCGTGTACCTAATCCCTCACACACCTCTATGTCAATGTTAATTTTTATATACTTTAGTATTTTTTAACAAAAGTTTTTGTATTTAAATATAACGTATATAAATATATCTTTTACTTTTATAGATTATTAAAATAATGAATTCGTAACTGGCTAATGATTTTATTACTTATTGTAAAAATGGAAATAGGTTTCTGACTAACGATATTTACTTCTATAGTTTACTGTGTTGAAGCGGAGTAGGCGATATTGAACCTTGATGCGGTCACGATAGGGTTCTATCCATAGACCTCGATTTTCTATCAGAAACTTTCATTTAATTACTGTATCAATTCTGCATCCAGAAGGTCGCAACAGTCCCGACGTGAACGACACGACTACGATCCGACGTCGACACGTGGCCGACGCTGGTGGGAGTGGCGAGAGCTCTAGACGCGCCGGTGATGGAGATATTTATACGACGCAGTCGCAACCTACCTGTAAGTAGTGATATGACACGCTCTCTCGTATCGTTGTCATAGTGTTTCAAATGCTCACTTCGCATGGTTGGCCCCTCAACGGGTCAATTAAATTTGTTAAGCCGTTGGAATCAGTTGTTAAGGCAACCGTTCTCACCTATCAAATCGCCGTAGTTGTGATATGACCCGAACACCTCATGTGTTTCTTCCATGTAGGAACTTTCCATCAGTGAGAAGTTTATAGGCTAATGGAGATGATGATGATTATAAATTGTAATGTATCTTGCCTTTTCCACATAAAAACATACTTTGACATAATATACAAACTAATATTTTTATCGCGCGCACGCAGATTTTGTTTTGCCACTGCTTGGCACGGGAGCGAGACAGAAGATAATAATAATATTTCTCACATTCACACTAATCATTTGCTACAATAGGCATGATAACAATTAATTTATTCGGCGTATTATTGAGAGACAGCATGATTATTCTCCTATTTCGATCTTAACAGAACATCGTTTGAATTCGCATAAACGCTCCTATGTAACGAATAATGCAGTATGACGTCACGTCGTGGTATTTTGTATGCATCGCCGAGCATATTTTATTATAAGTTTATACTTACCATATACGAAAAGACTTTTTCCCCGACCTAATAATTATAACAGTCCGTTAACCCTGGCATTATTCCTACTAATATGAATAATTTAAAAAAATACAAATACCGATCTAGTGGATTCATCGAAAAATATAGTAGGATCTCGTTGTATCTGCCTTCTTATTCACTATATCTCGTCTCCCTTTCTACATGTATAAATATTTCATTTTCAGTGGATTGTAGCTCATCGTCTGACACAGAATCTGATTTCTCAACGTTGGATGACGTCAACACGGACAAAGATCTGTATAGACTAGGGGGCAAGCTGTGTGTTGCTAACCTTGCTAGGTAAGCATGTACCCGCACTAGCACAAACGTATACGTAGGGAGTCGAAGAACCCTTGTTAAAACACGACCGCAATGTTATAACAGGAGGCACTAGTGATTTGAAACACTAGTGAGGCACTAGTATGTGCCATTGAATCAAAATCTATACATATTTGGATAATTTAACCATTTTCAATATTGAACTTCAGAAAGATTCGAAACTTATTTTTTGAAATTCCTATTTTGAATAAATGCGGTTTTAAACCCTGTAGTAATGAAACCTTTAGGAGATTCTTAGTATATAAAATAAATATACCGCCAACCAATCGCGTCGTGTAATCGTTGGAACTAAACGCTAACTACGCTCTGACTTCTCAGCTCGCTTGTTTGGAAGTTTTATTTAGTCAGAGCCTCTTACGTACTACCTACCTCTTTTAGTTTTAACAGTGACCAAAGTATCCTTTTACCATCAGGCGGGGCTGTTTGTAGATCATCTTGCATTAAAAATCAATTTTGTCAAACAGATGTCGCCCTCGAGTTCTATCAAACCGCTCAAAGATGTATTTGTGGAATGTTCTCACCGTCGCAGTGTTTTATACGCTGCCAGTCATTCAACTTGTCATTACTTATCAAAGGGTGAGTGTTAAGCCAAAGTAAGAGGATAACATTTATTAGCTTACTTGGCTTTCAGATTACATGTAATATAATTTTTAAAATTTGCAAAAGTTATCTGAAAGAATAAAAATCCATTTTCATTACCTTGAACCGAAATTAGATAAATTTTGAGTTTTATTGGGTTGTGAACATCGCCTTTAGTCACTAGCAATATCAAATCACTTTATATAGCTGGTGCGTTGACATTCTATAATCAAAAGATATTAACGCCTCAATCTAACTTCGTTCCCAGTTGCTCAACCAATCCGGCAACCAAGACCTGTGCTACTTCAACTTCCTATGCGCTCACCCGCTAATGGTTCTGTCAGACTTCAACCACGTGTATTCCAACCTCGGCTACGTGTTGCTTGGACTGCTTTTCCTGATGCAGGTGTGGCGGCGGCACAAAAGACATCAACAGAAAACTTTAGCAGAGGTATACTTCGTCGATCTCAATTGTGGATTCCTCCTAGTTACACGTTTACAGTTTTCTAGAAAAAAAAGAATATATGCAATCTAGCAGACCGAAATTTGTTGTTATTTACATTGTTTCGGGATTTAAAATGCCTGTAGTATAAGACAAATAAGTGTTTGTGACATTCGCAACTGTGGCTGACGCTACAAAAAATGTAAGTGAATGTATGTTCCGTTGATCTCAACACTGGATTACTCCAAGTTACATGTTTGCACTATTTGTTGAAAAAAATAGAAAGTATGGAATATAGTAAACCAAATTTGTTCTCAACAACGGTGTTTCGGGATTTTAAATGCACAAAATATAACACAAATAACTATTAGTGTCTTTTGTAAGTGTACCAGAAACAAACCAAAAAAATTATATTAAGAAGTATGTTTCCTCGTTTTCAACTGTGGATATCTCCTAGTAATATGCTTGTATATTTTTTAGTAAATTAATTTATAGAAATTATCATACTAAAATATTAGATTTTAAAATAGCGCGTTTTGGAATAAAGTCGCCCAAATATTAATATATAATATTTAATATATTTTTTTTTTTATATTTAATATTTTAAAAATTTTCGTCATTTATATAAGTGTTCGAATAACTTAACAGCGTATCTGGAATATCAATATTTTGAAGATTGATTCTAATAAATTTACTATTAAATTTTCATATAAGTATTACACATGATAGAAAATGTATTGTGTGTGATATAAGCGCTATCGGGCTCGAAGGACGGAAATGATAAAACGTGAAGCATATTTTGGATACTTAATTACTTTAAGATCTGTGGCAAAGTATTAATTTATCCTAAATGTTGGCTGAAATAAAAATGTATATGAAACAGCCTTATTTTATTTGACATGTCTTAAATGTTTGCTAAATAATGTGATTTTGCCACATTATAATGTATTTTATTTATTAATATGCGTTTATTTCAATTATATTTATGAAATAAAATAATAAACTATAAAATGTTTTGTGTAATGAACTTTCAAGAATATTTTACAATTATAACAACCATTTACTATCTGGTGAATTTTGACTTGAGTCTGTCATGTGACATGTTTGTCAACAGAAAGAGCTAGGTATACCGCAACACTTCGGCCTGCTGTACGCGATGGGAGTGGCTTTGGTCAGTGAGGGGATACTGTCGGCTGCCTACCACGTATGCCCGAACAGTATGAACTTTCAATTTGGTGAGTTCATAAACTTAAGACATGTTTGAACGGGATTCCTTCTATAAAGAGAATTTAACAAAAACACCATTCTTATTTGACAAAGGGATTTTGTTTTTATAGATACATCATTCATGTACGTAACGTCAATTCTGTGCATGGTGAAGATCTACCAATCGCGTCATCCAGATATCAATGCGCGCGCGCACGCCACTTTCGGCGTCCTTGCTCTAGTGATATTCATTGGTAAGATATTTAGTGTATTTACAATAAAATAATCAAACTATATATCATACGTTCTATACAATTAGTATAATTTAAGGGAAACCTTGTAATTACTTGTACTCTTATAAGCTCTAGTTAAGACATTTTATATTACACTGTTCTATATCTTAATGAAATAAAACAAAATAAATTGTTTTCCTATGCTTGTCTTTGTGCAATGTGAAGACATGATTTTCTCACTTACTCTATATACAGTAAACATCCTCCATATATATTTAAAGCTTTAGTTTTATGTTTGTTTGTATTTATGTTAGTTATTTAGATACTTACATTGTACTTAATTATTATTATCGGTAAATTTACTGTGTTTAATCCTAAACCATGTGTTTCACCACAGTGTTGTGTCCCCACAGGTCTGGTGGGCGTTTTAAACGCCAATTTCTACTTCTGGATAGCATTTACCATTCTGCACCTCGTCACGTGTCTTGTGATGACTTTCCAAATATACTATCTGGGCAGGTTTAGGATCGGTAAGTATGAAATAATGGTTAATGAAATATTTTATATGTAAAAGTAGTAGTTACAAAAAATTAATTTATTTTTGTAATTAAATCTTAACATGAATATGACGATTACAATCAATAGGTTATTGGACTTCCAGATATTAAGGCGATCTTTTTATATCTCTTTTCTGTACTTAGGTCGTTCTCTAGTGCCAGATGCGGCATCGTCATATTTCTCGTTGTTATGTGATTCCTCCTGATTTTCGCCTGAATACCGCGATTTTATTTATTTAATAATTCATTGTGTATACAAAAACATCGTAGTCCATCTTACAAATGCTCGCAGACAAACAAATCTCTTTCATAATTCTGTGTTCCTGGTAGCCAGAGCTCATTAAAAGAGCGTTGTGTTGGGAACAAGGGGACTTATCTCATATGATATATACATAGTAACATGAAGCACTTTTATTTTAGTCAACTTCTATACGTTCCTTCTGATGGGTCTTGGTCATTTTTGTAGTGACATCTTTACAGGAAAATGATAGCGTCAATAAGACGTATGAAATGACTTAAATTCAGACAGTTTTTTTTTACAAGGATATGCTTTTTAAAACCTAATAGAGACGTTTTTTTATATCTTTTCCCAAACATCTTGTAAAATTCAATAAACACAATTGTTTTTTAAACAATTTATAAAATTAAATTACTTAAAAATGCATCCGTTGATTAAATTCACTCAACAAGTTAAGATCGATAAAGATCATGGAAAAATTTCAGGATTTTCATTATTTTAATAATCGGTTTTGTTTTAAATGAAGTGTCATTTTGTTGCTAAGATTTTGGCAAACCGTACAATTGTGGTTTTCTGTTGCAAATGAAATTTTTTTGTGTTCACGGAAAGATCAGCTTATAATATCGTCTATGTATACAGAGTTTAATATCGTCTATGTATACAGGGTTTAAAATATCGTCTATGTATACAGAGTTTAATATCGTCTATGTACACAGGGTTTATAATATCGTCTATGTATACAGAGCTTTTGTAGTAATATAAAATGTTGTGTTGTAGACGGCGGCATGGTGTGCCGCGCGGCCCGCGAGCTGTCGTCCCGCCCGCTGGCGGCCGTGACGCCGGCGCGCTGCGGCCGCTGCGTGCTGCTGCTCATCGCCAACCTCAGCAACTGGGCCATCGCCGCCTACGGGTCAACATTTTATTTACACTACCTGCTCTTTTTCCATTTGACGGTCGACTGCTCGAATAGTCAATACCGATAGCCCTAATCCCGGTTGGGGCTGGTATTTGTATGATAACAACTAATATTTTGTTCACGTGTCATAGATATACGTGTATTTCTCCGTTATCTAGTATCCATAATAAAACCTCTGATGCTTTCTTTGGGCTAGACAATAGGTGTGAATGTGAGAAATATTATTATAATTAATTCCCATAACTTTAGGATACATTCTTCTGATTGAAGTATAAATGTTTCTCTGAACTACATAATATGGCTTACGATGCATATTTTCAAAGATATAATAATAAAATTGGCACACAATTTTACATTTTTAATTTGGCCAAAACTGCGTGATTAACTGAGAAATTGAGTTGAATCATAGTTTCTGCCAAAAATAGCTTTGAGTTGCGCGCGATATGTATATTGGTGAAAATGGAACATAAACAAAAAAATTTAACTATCTTTAAAAAATCTACAAATATAAGCGACTTAAATATTCTCATTTCACTATGAGCTCACTCGTTTCCTTTTATCTACAGGGTGTCTCAACACAACCGTGATTTTGCTTCCCATCTGCTTCTCGTGTTAATGAGCAACCTATTCCTGTACACACTCTTTTATATAGTCATGAAGTTACTACACAGAGAGTCCATACGATGGTATAGGTAAGTTATACGACCGTGTCATTAAATTAATGTTTAATAATATCAATTTCAGCACTATTAAATTAAAAGTATCAATTTTTATTTAATTTTATTGTTCGTGAAAAAACCGCAGTCAAACACGATAATCCAATTTATAATCTATAATTTAAAAATAAGTAAAAAAAGCAACAGTTATATTTTATAGATAAATCTGGGTTGGTTCATTAATTTATTTTTTGCTAGCGCCATCTATCGAAGAACACGATCAATATCTTATCGGAGCGTAAAACTCCCGTTTGGATATTTTTACTTCTTCTAGGTGATAGTTTAAAAAATTGATCTCATAAATTTTTTTAGACAATTTAAATACTTTTTGACATATGTATAATAAGACGATAACGTTTGAACAGAAATTTCTTTACACCCTGTATTTGATGCCAAATGTACGAAGTTAGATCTATTAGTTATTTTATTGTTTTTATTATAAATGTTAATATATGATAACTATTAGTTATTGAAATGACAACCTTGTTATTTGTCAAAAATACGCTGCGTACAGTCATGTCTGAAAAGTGTAAACACACTGAACTCAAAATATGTTTATTTGAACTCTTTTTCAGTAGCTTTAAGGTATTTTAAAAATATTTTTGTGGCCATTACATATAATATGGGCTGTCTAGGGATACCTTTATCTTAAATTATCGATAAATAAAGATGTATTGTTTGATTTTACAGCTGGGTGTTCATAGCGCTCACATATAGTGTTTGGTTCGGGTCAAGCTATTTCTACCTGGACCAGAGCACGAACTGGGCGGTAAGTTCTTGAATTTAGCACGTAACAAAACAAATTTGTTGAAGAAAAAAGTTAAAAGGACCCCAACTGTGAAATTCTTTATTTGACACGATAACGTAAGCTGTTTTGGCAAGTTGTGATTAAATTGACTATAGCCAACGGGATGGAATATAATATTGCTCCTAATGTATATATATCAAGCAATATTAAGTTTGATAATTAATAATAAATAATTGAATATATATATTGAATACTTAGTACAATAATAAAATAACATTAACATAAATTTTATTAAAAGTAACTTCACAATAAATAAAAATAATACACTCAGCATATTGTCACGACACTGGCATTCTGCTGATATCTTGATATCTTCAAGTATCAGATGCCTGACACCGCAAAAGAAGGCTCTCAATATATACAGGGCTCTATATATATATATTAATTGTGATATATATACACACATTCTTGCATGCCGTCATGTCATAATATAAACTATAAAAATTTGCTTGCATGATTCCGACACACTTTATTTAAATTTAAGAGTAGTATATCTCATTCTATCATTATGAATGGGATAAGGATAACAAATAAATTAGAAATCTATAGTAATATTATAAAGGTGATGAGTTTACTTATTTGATTAAACGTTCTTGTCTCAGGAACTACTTCAAAACAAACCACCAACGTAATCCAAACAATAATTTTCAATTGGAAAACTTCTTACATTGAATTATTTTTGCCTTTTTAGTGATTGGAAGCCGGTTATTAGTTTTTTTTTATAATCATGTCGATAGAACACGATGCAATGCACTTTAAGTATATAATTTGTACTTCAGATCAGGCTTTCTGTGCCAAAAAAGTTGAATGACCTTATCAAACGCTTTTTTTCGTTTAGCTGACTCCTGCGCAGTCCCGTCACAGCAACAGGGTGTGTTCTCTACTACAGCTGTACGACTCCCACGACATATGGCACTTCCTCTCGTCGACCGCGATGTTCTTTTCCTTTAACATGTACCTAACAATAGATGATAATCTTTCTAGAGTACCCAGAAACGATATTATGGTGTTTTAAAACATATTTTACGTTATAAAAGCTATTAAGTAATGGATAATACGGAATCGATTTTATGTTATTATAGTTAGTCGAATAAAAGTTAAATCAAAATATGTAATGGTATTAAAATTAAAATGATACACTTACAATTTTTTGAAGTTCTATGTTTTTGCTAAATATAAAAAATAATTTTCGATATAATTGTTATTTATTTGATTATGTTAAATATCTTGTTAATGTAAGGACTTCACTTTATTTTGACATAGCATTCGATTCTACAATTCGCTGATAAAGTTCTGAAAAGTAATTTGGCACAATTCAAAGAATATAAATAAATAGTTGACCGGGTGAAGTTATATCACCTTTGCTAGGACGATGGGTGCACCCTATGAGTATAGATATACTAATTTGTATGCCACTACCGCCATCTATCAAAATTTATCCGAATCTGAGATGGAAGAAATGACAGTTTCACAGCTTTGAATCAGCACATCAGGTAGATTTTCCATACTAAATTACTAATTTTAAATTATAATTTTTAAAGACTTTTTTAAATTTTTTACCGTTCTTTATATTTTTAACACACCCTTGAGTAAATCCTAACAAACTACAATAAAAATTAATCAAGGCAGTAAAAAAGCCGGTTTTGAGTTTTAGCGGCAAACGAAAGTATATTACATATTACTGGTTGACCTGATCAACTTTGCATCACCTACAAAACATACTAGTGGTAACAACGCCATCTATTAAAAGAAACCCGAAGTAGAGATGGAAGAAATGACAGTTTAATGTTTAGCAGGTTAGTTAGACGATATTTCATACTGAAAAAAAAAAATGTTTAGCTTTATATATTTTTTAGTCTTTCTTTAGGATTTTTCCAATTATTTTTAATTGATGAATTACACAATAAAACACAATAAAAATTATTAATATTCGTTTCTTAGTTAAAGACTAACGAACATAAATTCATTTTTATATATAAGAAAGAAGATATTTGTCTGATTTGCAACCCGAAATTATGTTATTGTCTTTCATTTCTGTCTTTACGTACATCAACTATCAAGCTCTTTATCAGCAGTATTTGTACACAATTGTAACACAATAGTGTAGTAGTTTGCACCCCTGGATGGTGTTAGATCGTAACTTGACTAAAGTAAGATTATTAATTCCAGTCAGTAAAATGACATTTCCAGTGTTGCAGGTTTTTGTCCCAAATAAATAGTGATGTGGTAGAATCGAGTTTTTACAATTAAAAGTTAGTCGAGATTAAAAAATTTTTTATTCAATTTGCCTTTATATAAATAAAAATATTTAATTTACGGTAATTAAACAGAAGACATACACGGTAAGTAATTAAATATTGCATGAAATACTGTTATATTATTTGTTTTTGGTTATTGGAAGCACTATGGTCGTATTTCTAAAATCGTATTATTTAATACGGTATGTATTAAATATTTACAATAAAATGAACGCTTTGATACCTTTTTGATTTCCGAACATCACTATTGTAGCGGGTCACCCTTTTTTTGTATCAGTGACAGTTGCACTTGTCATTTTACTGACTGGAATTAATAATCGTACTTTAATTAATATTTATAATTTTGTTATCTTTAAATAAATAAATCAGACTGTATATATCAATTTAGGCTGGTTTTTTATGATTATTCAAAACTATAGTATAGTTAATTAGAAATTGAAAACTGACGTTGTAATTAAATTTTAAAAAGATTTCGTTTGTTTTCATAGAAATAGTTGTCTATTCTGATAGTTTGATTAATTCATAAATAATCATCCTGTTATTTCAATAAAAAGTGATCATTTTCGTCACAAACCTTATTTCTAAAGCAACACAGCTCATAATTATTTTAAGCTGTATAAAGAGCTTTGTATAGTTCAACTCTGAATTAGATTACTCAATAGTCGGTATGATACTATAAAGTTTTACTAGCATCTGTGTTCGAGTGTTCATTTGACGTTTCATATTTTGCTTACGGCCGAATTTAAATATTCTACCTACAAATACCTACAAAAACTGACCATGCGGACTTTGTACCGGCTCAGAAATTATATATAATTTATAGGTTGTGCATGAAGAGGTGTTTCTTTCGACGCTTCTTCTCCAATGCTGTATACCATGAACATAATAAATAATTTATTGAGTCCATTTAAAGTAAGAGCCTTTTTGATTTTTACGTAGTAGTTTATTAAAAATTCTGTACAATTATGCTTGGCAATTTACCGAGATTTTAATAGTTATCCTATCATTAGGGACGGACTGATAATACCAATAATAATGTTACCAACCTGACTTTGTTTATTTATTTAGATTAAAGAATGCAAGGCGACAATACTGTCGTATGCTTACTTCTATATGTAGATATAATATTTAATCTGGTCGTTACTGTTTAAGGTTAGGAACCGATAAATACTTATGATCTCTTTTATTTTTAATATAATTAGGTTAAGGTTTCTTACAGATGGTGTTTGAAATTTAAAAATTATCATCATTATGTAAATAACGTTTATTATAATAATGAAATACAAAACTAACGTTGTATGTTCTAGCCATTCGCCTTTATTGATTAGCAAAACCTTAAAAAAATATATTACATTTGACTATAGAGTATTATTATTATTATTATTATTAATTTAAAAACCATTTGTAAGTATTTCGGACAATTTTGTTATATGTTTATTTTTACTGGTTTTCTTAATAAGTGCCTATGTGTATATTTTAGCAATAAATTAGGAATTAAATAACTTTTCTATTTTTTACTGAGTCAAATGTATATATATATATATATGTGTCATTCTTGTATGATGCAGGAAAACGCATGCAAAAATATATTATAAAATTGAAAAGTATGCAATGAAATTTATAGTCTTTACATTTTAATAATATATGGTTTTAAACTTTCATAGTCATTAATATATAGATTGTTATTAATGATATTTATACCATGTACCTTTTGGCCGTGGTACTGGCGTCAACCACAATAAAAAACTTCCAAATAGGATAAATCGATATTTCTGCACAAAACGTCTCACCAGCATAATCCTTGCTTGCAACACTGCTGAAAATATCGGGAACTGAATAACAAAAAGGTACAAGGTATAAACCATGTTTATAACTATCTATATACGTTTTTTATTATATCAATTATAAATATACATATAGATTTATTGCGATTAAACTAACGGGACTTGCAGAGAAAGTTAACTATTTTAATATCACCAAATTCAATTTCAATTATATGAATTGAATTAGTATACCTCTTTTTTGAAGTCGGTTGAAATAGTTACCTTTTTCGTGCACCTTGCCTTTAAAATACCAAAAATTGGATAATTTAATGTAAAAAATATATATTTAAATAAAGTATTGATGGTGCTAAATTGAATGCTACGATAAAAAGAAAAATGTTTTATCTATATTGACGACATTGTTTTTTACAAATTGGTCTAATAAGAGATGGTAGCTAGAATTAAAAGTAGTGCTATTCCTTGTTCCCTATTTATAATACTATAAAAGAGATAATACAAAGATAACCTGTACGTGTTTCAATGTGTTTCATATATAATAGATACATCTCTCTCATTCTCTCTCTCTCTCTCTCTTCAAGGTTTCAAATAAGATGACAAATTTTTAATTAATTAGTGAGATAATGAAAAAGTCTTGGCTGTATGTGCCAGAGAAACCTTTGCCGACCCGTTGAAAATCTTTAATTTTTAAAAATTTGTTTGTAGTTTCTTTGTGAAAAAAAATTACTGTTCTTTTTCTTTCTAAATTGAGAATCGAGGATGCCACTGTTATGTTATTTTCAGTTCCACGTTAATTATTAGATCAATTTGTAAAGAAACAGCTTGTATTTGCTATCTCTATCACACCAAACTCTTTCACACATTATTGTTTTATAGTGTCACAAATACTACATGTACGGATTGAGAATGGAATTAATGAGAAATGATTCTTATATTGTGAGGACGAGTCCATGATGTTTGTTATTATATATTAAAATAGACGATCTAATATTTCAATTTAGTTTTATTTAAATTATTGTTATTAAAAGTACTTTAATACGATAACATAAAAACCCTTAAAACTCATTAAAACCTTATGTTAAATTGGGGTTTGTTGACTACGCTATAGTTCATAGCTACCTACCTATACCTTCAAAATATTTTGCCCTAAAATGATAACACGTTCGGCTCGAAGGACCAAATGTAAATTACATTGTATTCTATAAATTTTTTAATATAGTGCTGTAGTTGTAAATCGAACCAAATAATACAAAATTCTGATGTTATAGATCTTATACAAGATGTACAAATATTTTCATTGACGGCCTAAAGCATGGCTCTGCATACATGGGTGATTCAGAAGGTCATGAGCGCCATCTATTACAAATGAAAGCAACTAAATGGAATATATAGTTGGATGTATTTTAATTCTTCCAAAAGTTATTGTATGCTTTATATTTTAAGAACAATTAAAAAATCATTAATACCATTCTCTATTTGACAACGTAGTAGTTTCATGTTAATAAATGTGAAAAAAAAATCGCAAATGCGATATTCTTGATTGTATCAACCTGATACTAGTCTGTGTGAATAAAACTTGCTTTTTATATAATAATAGTTTTATTTCTTTAGAGATATTGTCAATAGAACGTGTGGATCTTGTAGTGAACTCAGAGCCGTGGCAGTATTTACTGGGCCCTTGAAATGCCTTTCGAGAAATCGCTATCGCTCAATAAATATTGAGGTAGTAAGTGAAAAGATAAACGATTTAAAACTAGAAAAATTAAAGACACAAAACCTGCACAGTGACAAGAATCCTTACAGCGCACTGCAAAATAAACAAATGTTTCAAATGGGTATGAAGCAAGAAGCGGTATGTAGGTTCTGTCAAGAGTCAGAGTCAGTTCTCTGTTCCTGCGGACCTTTAATGCATAAACGAAGCATTTACCTAGGGAAGCACATAGTGCATCCTGAGGAGATGCAACATATCACTGCCCAAAGAATCTGGAAATTTCTGAAATCAGCGGGGCAAGGCAGTGAAATTTAAAGGGCTGCCACAAAATATCAATACTGGTCGTAGTGGCCTATGGGACCCAAAAGTAACTGAATAATATTAATAGAACCCGGGACCTCTGGCTAAGTTGAAGTTAAAAGTTAATATAGAAGCAGTGGATCAATTTAGCGCAAGAATGCTTATATTAAGTTTTGTTAAAAGGTTTTATTAAATAATTATTAATTAAATATAATTTGGGCTAAGAAAGAAATCTTTTTTATCTGATATGTTTTATTATTTTTAAAATGCTTAGTTAAGCTTAGTTAAGTCTAAGGAGATCTTTACAAGTTTTAAGCTGTTACAATCTGCTCAGCTTTAGCATTATTTTGGACAAAAACATTCCTTCCAAATAGGTTTTTTTATTATCAATGTATAATATTACCAATCAATATTAAATCACTGCAACCTATAACAGTTTTAAACTACAAGAGGACGCATAGATTAATCTGTTAAGTACAGTCGCCCTTAAAAGTAGTTCATCTTGGTACTATGTCATAATAACTATTAAGTAACTGTTATGATCGCCACTGTACAATAAATGCACTTGTTGCTGTGACATGGAACTAGTGTTAATCTACTACTGAAGCCGTATGTGAACCATAAATCTTTCTTTATCTCCGGTAAGGGAAATGTATCTAAATAGATTAAATAAAACTACAAAGTAATTGTTCAATAATAGTTTTTATTCATGTCCACGCGCTAAAGCACGAACAAACAATGCACTTTCAAAGCTCACTTACACCACACGACCGATATTTGGCAATAACAAAGGACAGAACAATATGCTGTGTACAAACAGAAAACACGAGAAAATAATAGGCCTCCATATTACCTTGAATAACACACAAAGAAATAAATACTGTACAAAATAAACTAACGCCATATTACATCAACTACGCATCACCAATAGATATTGACTTTGATTCCCGATTGTAACGAAAGTTCATTACAACAAATAGATTGTAATGAAAGTTCATTACAACAGATAGATTGTAATGAAAGTTCATTACCACAAATAGATTGTACCGATGACGTCATTAAGTTTTAAATGGCGGCTTTTAAGTATATCTGCATTATTTAAACGCGCATAATAAGACACGGCAATTGAAATAAAAGGGTATGACTCGTAAAGTGTCAAGTAACTTGACATACTCTAAGTCTTCCTATCCCTTTCATATTGAATTGTAATGAGATACTAGCAATTAACTGATGTTTAGTCAAAGAACATACTAGCAGAATCGACACCATTTTTATATAGTTTCGACCTAAGGTCGACCCAAATAGTTCTAGACCTTACATAGTACGTAATAAAGAAACTAATTCAAAAATAGATAAAGGTATATTTCTCAGTGACGCTAGTTGACATACTAAGGCACCGCAAATGGAGGCTTTGAATTATATTTTTCGTTTACATTTTAATTCGGTCGTGCCATCACCAAGGTCACCATAGCCCCGTATATTACAAACACCAACCGTTACAGAGATTTAATTTATTATTCACATAGTCCAGTCTTCGCTGACAGCGCCAGAAAAACTGTCAAATATCAAAGTCAAAGTGCGAATCTCTTATTTGGATGACCTTGACCTTCAACGAGACATAATGAGCTTTATCTACTTCACTAAAAAGACGCAATTCACAAGTTTCACACGCTCTACTACCTACCTTTTCATATTGAAATTTGAGACAAAGTAAATTTTCAATTAAAAGCTGTGGGCTAGATGTGTAATTTCAATGTATTTCCATATCTGTCAAATTTGACAATAAGTATAACACCATCGCTGGGCTCATAAAATCGTCATAGCGTATTTTCTCATGACGCACTTCCAAATGGTCGTCAGCACTGTTCAAAACTATTGAACTAATTCAAATATCAAACTATTTATTGAACGTACTAATTCCGTAAATTATGAAATATACTAACTAGAAATAAATAATGAACCGTTAGTTCGGTGCTTGGTCGACAGTATCAATGCGACATCGCTCGTTTAAATATAAAGTCAAGGTCATTACATAAGGCGCCAGCAGCGAAGTGATACCCTAATCTTATTAGTATAATACAAAATATTGAAGAACAGCATTCAATTTGGCATACGCAGTCTGTTTGGAGAGGATTTTGAACCGTATATGAATAGTATTAAAATCCAAATTGCCAATTTAACTTTTAAAAGGATGATTAGTACTGTCTCATGTCTTTCTTACTCACATATATGTTGGCTGAGAGAGAAAACATCAAATCATAACCTTTGTTTAATTCACATTCGGTTCACTATCCTGTTTAGATAAAAATTGTAACAATATTATGAACAATCGGAAGTCCTTACAGTCGAGGGTAGTTCTTGAAAAGATTGAAAAATTACTTTTTTAGATTCTATATATTAGAGGAAGCATTTTTTTTCTGTTTCAGTTAATAGATAAACGGTAAGCAATGAGGTTTAAATAAACATCAAAATTGCATGTTGCTCACGCGCATCGATAATAACAAAACAGAGTTAATAAACTACAAGTGCAAGCCAAAAATATGTTTAATTTTACCAAGGTAGGTATTAAATTAAATATAATATATTGACTATAATCATAAAGCCTTAATTTTAAATAGCTGAATACAAATTGTTGTTATCAAGACAAGAATAAATAGTGGAAAACAGTTTTAAAATTTACACATTTAATAAATTAATTAAAAAACCATAAAAATTACCGATACTCGGTTATTGGAACTTAAACGTTACCTCATTGCTGACCGCGTTTTAAAAGTCCAAGGATATTATTAGTATTTATTGTCCGCTCTTAGTTATACAAATAAAACGTCGAGTTTTAACTTTTCTGATACTTGAGACTTATTTCAAATGTATTAGGCAGGGTTTCAATGATAGAAAGTACTAAAATAAATAAGATTTTCTTTCCATATTAATAGTTTTATCAATAAAACTAAACGTGTGATAAATTTCAAAATTAATTTTACAATTTAAAATTTTTGATAATGGTCCAAATACAGGAACAATCCACGAACTTAATTAAATTTAAGTTCAGTACTACACTTTCAGTACAATACAACCAGAAAAAGACAGATGACCGGTGACGTCATTTCACTTTTCCAAAATGGCGTATCTTAAGTATTTTTGCCTTATTTTAATGAGCACCAAAAAACAAATATATAAATTTAATTAAGTCCGTGCACAAAGATATTGGAGCCATTATTTTCGAATTTTTATCACTATCTTTAGGTAAGTAATTATTAGCTTGTTAAAACATGTACAAAGTCTTGTATATAAGCCAAAAAATATCAAAATATAGCATTATATATAATAATGATAATAAGTTTTAATTGTATGTATCTCATATATAAAAAATCGTAGGCTTTCTTATACCCCTAGATGATAAGGATGGCCCTGACCAGATGTTTTAATGTAATAAGAAATATTGCAATAAATTAAATGCTTACAGTCCGCTTACAGTAAACGGCTAATGCGCTAGTCGCGCAAGCATCAGTAACGCGGACGCCTTTTAAAAAAAGTTCCAAGTTCAGAGAAGTTTCTAAATCGACATCAAACTAATATTACATTAACGAGATATTTTCGGAAAGTATTTTTTTTACAAACTGTGCAGAATTTCGACTTTTATTGTTTATATCAATCGTTATTTACAATTTTACATACCTGTGCTGGGTTTGTGTCAGTGATACTGTAATAGTAAATATTAAGGCTTTATTTTGTTGCAATTAGACGCATATTTATGTATTGTCTACTGTATATCAATAAAATTATCTAAAGAAGCCTCATTGTGTTTATTTTGGTTTCACTCAAATGTCAATTGAAGAATATAAACTATTTAACAATTGTGCTCTAAAACTAAATTTATGTTCAGTATATCTCATTCCCTCATTGTGTATGAGAACAGGATAGAAACAATAAGAACAATCGGAGAACTTAATAGACTGCTTCAAAGAAACCCACCCCCACATTTAGAGATCATGTACAAAGATCCTGTCTAAAACCTACATCGTGACGTTCATTAAGTTCTTTTAATATCACGTGTTATTATATTTGAAGTCATACTGAGAAATAAAATTTAGATAAAAAGTTTTACTCATAACAATTATCCTGGTAAGTCTTGTTCATTCGAAAACTTTATTGAAATTGTTTGTGCTTCCAATGATATAGGTTTTATTGATTGATTTAATTACTTTAAAATTGATTTATCCACAGTACTTTGAATTACTATACAATAAAATACACATAATATATCAAAGCAACAGTTGTTTAGTCTTTGTATCTGCATTTGTATATGATAATAAATAACTTTTACAATCTGTCAACCCTGTCAACATTCCTATTGTATATAATTCAAACCAAATTAAAGAGAAACTCACTGTGTTACCAATTAAATTACGTATCACTGACACATCATTAAAGTATAGTTCTAAATCTAATTCAGCTATATTTTCGAATACTGCTTACAAAAATATAGTATATTAAATGCATTTTGTTCATCATACTCCCTACTATATGGCAACATAAATACGTCAACATATTATTTACCAACGTTCAAAGGTCGTGTTATATAATTAATATAAATAACATGAATCAACGTAAAGTTTTCTTCTTAACTATAGAATATTCGAAAGAGTTCGACGTATAATATTTATTAATTAAAAGACCTTCAAAATAGCTATTCTATATTGCAAATTTGACGTGTATTTTCCGAGACTAACAAAAACTTCAAACATATTATTTTTCCATTAAAATATAGTAAAATCCTATACAATACGTCTCTTGTATCCCACAAAGCTAGCCATGGAATACCACAATTAGACATTTAGTCTTAAACCAACGGGTTTAAAGATCTGTGACTTATATATATAAATATAATAAAACTAAAAATTACCGATACCCGGTTATTGGAACTTAAACGTTACCTCATTGCTGACCGCGTTTTAAAAGTCCAAGGATATTATTAGTATTTATTGTCCGCTCTTAGTTATACAAATAAAACGTCGAGTTTTGACTTTTCTGATACTTGAGACTTATTTTACATCTATTAGGCAGGGTTTCAATGATTGAAAGAACTAAAATAAATATGATTTTCTATCCATATTCTTCTGTTCTGTTCAAGATCTGTGACTTATATATATATATATAAATATAATAAAACAAAATTTGTGTGTAACATCAAATAATAAATATAATATTTCTTACACTCGCACCTATCAGCTAGCCCAAAGTAAGCATTAAGCTTTTGTTATGAATACTAGATAATGGAGAAAAATTGATATTATATAGTAATATACATATGTATATAAATATCAGAGAAAAACTTAATAAAAATACAAACACCCAAGTTTCGACAAATATTCGTATTCATCTTAAAAGTATCTGTCACCGAGATTTGAATCTAAGTAGTGTCAAGTGGTTACTACACAAGACAGCTGTCAGAATCAAATATAATTACCAAACTGAGTCGGTATCATAAAAGAGGAGTGAGAGGTATTGTATAGTTTTATTTTCTCACAGTGATGTTAATAAGTTTGATAAGTAAATCCAAAAAGTCTACGATTACTGTTATGTTTTTTGTGTTGTGTCTCTTTCGCCCAACTTTATATAAACATAATTAAATGAGAATGCCAATTATTTCGATTTTCAACCCAAGGTGGAAACCGTCATTGAACCGTCGAATTTATTGTATTTCAGAAACGAAAATCTTACTTTACTCTGGCAACATTATACAACTTTTTTATAAAATTATATAACACAACCTTATATCACATAAAGCAAAATCCTTTTTAAATCAAACAACACAGAAATCATTTCTGTTCACATTCACATTGTAACAGTACAGTGAAACCAGTCAGAATCATACACCAATAATATTTTTCAAATAAATTCTTAGAGGATTGCCTAATCATAAAAGTAAACATGCTTTCTCTTCCTCTCTAATACAATATGAAAAGGAAAGCAATTTTTTAAATTACCTTTCAAATTAAAGAAATAAAAAACATCAACATTACTTACATGCGCTGTACAAACTTAAAAATTAAAAAATTAAATAGACAAGACGATAATAATAATACTAGAAGTTTGTGTGATGTTTACTTTAGGGTCTGCGCACACGGACAGCACGGCAAAGGCATTTTCAAGCTATTCGTAATGAAATGAAGATTCCTCTATTTCAACACGAAAAGACCGAAGTCGCGAACGATGCTCAGCACGTTGCTTCATACCACAGCATACTGTAGCATCTAATACTATATATAAATAACTATATTATATAAACAACTTGTTATACACAATCGTTTTGTCACGTTAGACAAATCTTTGAGTTGAATGGGTCAGTGGCAGTGTTTTGTATCCACAATTAAAGGTCTTAGATTCCTATTTTGTAGAAAACAAAGTTATTGCAATGACCTGGTTTGGATGCATATCGTTGCACTTTGTGTTCTCTTGTCAAACAACGTTATAAAAACTGACCAAACTCATATATATGTTAACTGTAACCTATACATTATATTTTATATAAAAAAAAAACATAACATCTAGTTATCGTCACGACGCAGGTGTAGCACCTGTGGTATGCTACAAGATAGTACTAGAGCGTTTGACTTGACGAAGTACGCTTTAAACTGTGCCTCGTTGAGTCACGCTATGCTGTCAGTGTGCGCACGCCCTAACTCTGATAAACAGCAATAATCATTAAAAGTAATTAATATTGATAATAATAAATAATAACAAGTAACATTTTTACACCAAGCACAGTCATACACAAGTTAGAAACAAAATAGTTTTGAGATTTCACTTGTGTATTGAACATGTAAATTTTACTTAACTATGAGTTAAATTGATTATCATATTAATAATAATAACAAAGGGAGAGATGACGCGCGGCAGAATTTCCGATCTTTATGTTATATATTTATATATATTCCTAGCATATATAACATAGTACTATGAAAAAATTACTCGCACCAATAAGCACTTTCTTAATTATTACGTTCATAATAGTCACATTACTTATAGAACTTATCGAGTTTATCTATCAAATCGATTTTAAATCGATATCCGGTAAAACGAACTATCAGGGACGCTGCAAATATATTTTTATGTCACAACACAATTTTATATACACACGAGTCATTTGTTGTTCAGAGGCAAAAGGCATGAAATAATAAAAATAATCCTTGTATAGTAAAAGTAATTCAAAATCAAAGCAACTGTGTGTTCTATTAATTTTGCTGTGATAGGCGTCATAGCTAAAACCCTACATAAATGTAATATTTGGCGAAGCCTGAGCTGATTAGGAAACCGACCAGCATTAAGGTTATATTTTTAACAAGGAAATTTTGATTCAATATCATTTAAAGAATACTTTTAAAGCTAATTTAATTAGTAGTATTTAGTAAGATGTATTTATAAATCCGTTTTAACCAATCTTGCCCATAAAGCACAAATTAAAATGAAATGGTCGAGTTGTTAATGATATTAAGAGTACTCGTCATTAGGGTTGAAAACAGAATGTATATAATATTACATATTAACATATTATATGTTAGCTGTGCCGCGCGGTCCCGCCCGCGGATTTTCCTTGTCAACCACTATTGCTATTCTGAGATTTCTGCTCGAACAACGCAGCCATATCTTTAATGTTGAACGATGGGGAGACTTTCTCCTTATTACTGTAAAAAATATATATTATATCCTTAATGTACAAATAAAACACAAGAGTAAATTAAACAAGAAAGAGACATACAAAGGTGGGTTTATCTCTAGCAAGAGATCTCTTCCAGCCAACCAACAATTAACGTCGAGACGACATATACATAAAAGTAAATTAAAAAGTTAGAGTCATAACAATACAAATTTGTATATATTGTACATTAGATACAAGACAGTAGCAGTACATACAGAGGTACTTTGTGCAGTGTAACCATTTTTTTTAAAATATAAAGCACAGCAAATGACTCGACACCACCTGATGGTAAGCAGTAGACGAGTCTATATGTGAAGATAGCTAGTGAAGCATGTGACATACTGCCCTAGCCACCCTCACCTTGCCGGCCCAAAAAGTGCATATAAATACCACCATATTTTATAAATAATTTCTAGTGAATTTCTTGCACCCTTTTTCTCCAAAGTCAAAGTATAATAATATTCGTAAAATACTTACGAATATGACGAATTATTTTGACGATTTAAAAGAACTTTATATGTGTGTACATTTAAATAAAGAGCCTTTTGGATTATTTAACAAAAAAAATGCTATAAATCACGATAAGTAAACAACGTGCGGCCAAGCCAATTAAGACCCTATGAAGTTTAATAAAATAAAACTTGTAAGTGATAAGAAAATTATAGTATAAGTGATATTGAACACTAAATCTTTATTATGATAAGATTTATTAATATTTTTTTGATTGTTGACGCACCGAGAATGTATTGACAAGGACTGCATTTACTCAATCGATGTGTCTGACGGGAAATGATTACCGTTTCCTACGATAGTACTTTCTTTATACATAAGGTACAATACTTTTTCTTTGATTCATAAATATGATATTATATCACTTTCCATTTAATATATTATAAAAAATATATGTAGCTATTAGTCAGTTAATTATATACCCACACATTAGATCCAATGGGATCTGATAGCCGGCAGACTTAGGGTAGATAGCCTTACCTTTGTAGGTAAGGTTATCTGTATAGAAACTACAGATTAATATATTTTCTTTAATTAAGCTTTTGTTTATTATTAATTCGTGTGTGTGTATCTAAAATTTAGAAAAGTAATTTTGCGAAAGTGTATAATGGTTAAGGGTAATATTAAATTTATATTGGTACACGCTCCTCTACCTTTCGATGTCACTTTTCCATATATGGAGCTGCTGGAAGAGATTTCTTATAGAAATAAGCAGTACCTTTGTAAAATTTATCTGTTATTCTGTTGTGTCCTTTTTAATTATCTTTGTGGCTACACAAATTGTTAAATAAATAAATGAATGATGCAATGCCATGAGTATTTAGTTGTCGTGTCAATCAAGAATAACCTTGCACGTCTCTGAATGCGACCACATACAAAACCCAATAGATTTAAATGAAAACATAGTTATTATCAACCAAAACTGAAAAATAAATATCACATAATACAACTACTCATACCATAATCATACTAATTGGTACAGACGATAAAATATCAAGATGAACGTATTGGATCATCAACGGTGATTGGGGGCAATCTTCGCAGTGTATATTTGATATACTATCGACTGTACCAAATATTTTAATTTTAGTATCTGGATATGGCACAAAAAAAATATACATTGAATAAAAATGTCCGTAAGAACTGAGCTAACTTATCCAGTATAAAAATGGGCCCTTCACCTTTTTTTTTATAAAAAGCTCAGCAAATGACTCGACACCACCTGATGATAAGCAGTAGTCCACATGTGAAGATAGCTAGTGAAGCATGTGATATACTGCCCTAGCCACCCTCACCTTGCCGGCCCAAAAAGTGCCTTTTCACGCCTATTTTAAAGGAACCCATGTTATAAGAAGGAGGGAATACGTGTGCTGGTAAGGAATTCCATGCTCTAGTTGTGCGACAGAGACACCTTTGAACTTAAATAACTTTTGCGTTAAAACTTACATCTTGGGGTTATCTGAACCCCACACATAATCTAAGTGGGGAATAAGTAGGGTAATCAAATTTAAAATTAACACGACGTAATCAGTAGTAATTACATTATATTTTTGATGATCAAAAAAGAAAACTATCACACATAATTCACTTTTCGATTCATTAAGTTGGGGGAACTCGAAGAGATTAGAATTATATAATAGATAGAATAATCTTAAAGTTATCGAAAATCTTAATAAAATCTATTTTTATCAGTTCCTGATTAGTTAAGCGATGTGTATTCAATGAACTACTGAACCACTGCCATCAATGAGTTTGGCAATGACCAACCAAGCGGAGGATGGTAGTTAGATGATCTGATATACTCCACTTGCACGGATCGTTAGGAAATAATTAGGACTTCCAGAAATAATATGTAAAATTTTGTTCCAAAATGGGTGCTTTTATTACATCGTGTAATAAGAAGTATTTTTTAAAGAATATGATTTTAAATTTGTAAAAATCTTTGTTGAAATTGAGGTTTGGACTAAATAAATTGTGGAAGATTAACCTGCAACATTTGTATGGCAGATTGCTTGTAAGTGTAACAGAGACAGATATTTTTGTTTCATTTTGATACTAGGTATTTTGCCACAGATCTTACGAACATAGATTTAAGTCTTCGTTATATATACGTAAGGTATAAATTTACAAATGAACACAAAATAAAAATTATAATAGGAAATTGGAACAAACTATTAATAAATATTTATAGTTAGTAATATAAGCGATTAGAAGAACAACCGACTAAAACTTTTAATAGATATATAAATTATAAATACTAATCAATGAGTGTACAGGCTGATTTTAAAAAAGGCTGCTATATTATTAATAATTGATAATTTATGATTGTGAGACCATTTAAAAATCAAGTCACTCTGTAATCGGGGTAATAATCACCCGTTTCTTAAAAACTCTTTGTATGCAACAGCTGAAGCATTGCATGATCCGAGAATTGGCAGCTTATTAAATTATTCAAAACAGCCTGTATACAATTTGTTTGGAGAAGTTAATATCACTCACCTTTCGTAGTCGTTGCGTCCCGCGCTATTTCTTCTGCTACATTCACCATCATTTCTAGAAAAGTCTACGATCTTGTCAGGAGTGGAAGGAGATGGTATTGTATCTAAATTATTAGCACTCTTGGCTAAGGAAAACCTCATTCTCTGGCCCAAATCCACGGTGTTCCTTCTCTCAAACTTCGGCGTATCTTCTTTTAACCTCTCACAATTCTCTATCTTTTCTTGGTCTTTCTTAATTTTTATTCTAGTCAATTGTTCAGGATTACTTCTAAACGATTGGGAACTATATTTCTCTCTTAGGAAATTCCTTCTCTCCTCTTTATATTTCTCTATTCGTTCTCTACTCAATTTCTTCTCTGTATCAAAACTTATTAGGCTCTTTATCTCCGCTGGCTTGTCAAATCTTTGAATCAAAGATATTTTGTTCTCCGTCGTGGGCGTAACGCTTTCTACTTTGACCGTTTCCTCAATGTTGAGGTTTAAATCTGGTAGCAATTTAATAGGTTTAGTGGCATCTTTGACTTCTAAACTTTTCCGCCTATCAATATAACTTTTATCAGAACCAAACTCTTTGACAAAGGCATTCTCATCTAAAGAGCGAGCATTACAAGAATTTTTAGAGAGCTTATAAGTTTTAGGAGACACAGGCGGAGGTAGTTTTATAGTTAAATCTTTCTTTCTTGCTTCTATATTAATCTTTTTGTCTTCATCTTTCCTTTCTAAGCTAGGGTATTTTATTTCCGCTTTAAATTTTTCAAACGTAAAAGGCCCTTTCACTTCCGTAGGACTTTCAAACCTATTCGCTAGTTCCCTAACGTTTAAATTAGAGACTTTAATTATATTACCATTTTCCTTCTCTAAACTTCCAATTGTTTCTTTATTATCAACAGTCACGTCTATATCTTTATCACAGATTTTTAATGTATCAACATTTATATTTCCATACTCCTTAGGCTCAAAACCAACGTTTTCATAATGCCGTTCTTTTTCTGGGGACTCCAAGATCATAGCATTGACTTCTTCTATGCTTTTCTTGAAAAACTTTACTTGGCTGTATACGTCTACTCCTTCGTTGCCATCTGTAGGCGTTTCTAGTATAATTAAATCTTTAAAGTCTTCAGGTTGGCAGGCTTGCTGCGTTGGTAGACTAGCATCAGTATCCGGGACACTCGCATCTTCTACTATAGACAAGTTTTTCTCTAAATCTATGTCCTCGTAGACTGAATCTCGATCATTAGTGGGTGTGTCTATATTATCTATAGGTTCGTAATCTGACATTCTAGTTTTAGTGGGCGAACGGAATGTTATACTAATTGTTGATTTAAGTGGACTTTTAAGAGGACTACCAGGCGAGCTTTTAGAAGAAGAAGATTGGAGATTTATATAATTAGGTCTATTGAAGTTATAGGTTTCGTAATCATCGTGCTTTGGCAAGCTAGCATTGGAATAACTAGAAGAACTTTCATGTGACGACGTCATAATTCTCATAACATCACAGTTTTCATACTGTCGTTTTTTATCGGACTCCGAATTTGATGACGTAGAAAAGGCCGATAGTCTATTCAAATTTTGGTAGCTTATTTCTGTTGAATTTATTGGACTTGGTTCTAAGCTGTCTTTATGCGTTCTATCGTTATAATCAGCGGCATTCAATTCACATTTCAGACATTTTGCTTTGTCACAATTGTCGCAGCTACTTTCAATTTTAATTGTATGTTTATTTGCATCGCTAATTTCGGAATCACTTTCTAAAGGGTCATAGATTGGCGTTATTGGAGTAAGAGGACTGGAATTGATAGTGCTGGCAGTAAGATTGCTAATGGACGTATTGTCTATGGGCCAGTCTATTTTGATAAGAGTGGAATGTCCGTCTTTGCCGTGCCAGCTAAGCCTGGTCTTGTCTTCTAAGTTAAGAGGGTGGTGTAAACCGCTGTATCTAGACGTGTTTTTAGTTTTCCTTGGCGAGTTTCGTTCCCTGTAATACGTTAGTCTTGTTAGGTTGGAATACAGATTGTTTGTATTACAGTATTTAACTGCAATTTTTTTCGACAATATTTTATTACTGAAGTCAGTATATATATTCATTATCTTTTTTAAAATTGACATGGGTTTTCTCTTTGCCTCTGAGACTGAATTTACAAGCATACGTATTCATTTATTATGCGTGAATTCTTTAATCATTACCACAGATATACAATCTGTTATAATTTGGATTTAAAAGGTCCCCCATGACAGCTAGTATTGTTTTAAATATACTTAGCTTTTAAGACGTATTGAATACAATAACTACGAGTAATATTATGGCTTTGTTCATTAGAATTGAAAATTCTATTGTAAAAAAATTGTATAATGTATCAATATAGTTACCATTTACTTTCTACACTATTACGCAATAATCTAATCTATTAATAATAATAATATAAAACAACTACAATACAAACAACTACCTATATTCCTCCAATCGTACAGACAACCCCATGTCAAGCATAAAAGGCCACATGAAAAACTATATCTTATCCCAACAGATTAAGGTACAAATGTCAGAGTTATGCTTGATCTGCAGGTGTGTGTACTATTAAAACATACGACACACGACACTTTTAGTAAAACCACATGAATATTAGACCGAAACGAATAAGCGTTACATATGTCGTTCACTGAACACGAAATAGGGCTATTTAAATCACATCATACCACGTTCGCGAGCAGCAGATGAATTAGTTTTTATTTTATTTCTGGCAACATCTTAGTAGCTGTCAAGTATTAAAATAACAATATGTTATTTTGGACCGTGGCCATAATAGAAAATTAAGTGCAGGTTTCTGCATCTCTTTCTTTCAACTAGGTTGAGAAAAGAATAAGGAGAATATATGTCCAAGAAGGAGATATAAGATCTAGTTTATTATACCCAACTATACCAAGTAAAAATAATGTTGGATACTTAATATGAGCGGTCACGCACAAAAGATCCCATTGGGTCGACGTGCTCTGGGAGTAAATAATCCTGGCCCTACATCAAGATATTACGAGCGGTAGAATTAATACACAAAGGAGATCTGTTTTTATTTCAAATAGTTTAACATTTTAAAGGTGTATTCTATTATAAACCACAATGAATGGGATATAAAGTTGGTTTTTAGGTAGTTACTTCCTATTATCATGATTTTAAGTAATTGGACATTTCATGAACTTCCCATCCTTTTCCTGATGATAACAAGAGAACGTGACAAACTATAAATAAATTTAGATCACGGTCTATCTATATATTTTGATGTGATTTAAATAGCTAAAGGGCACAGTTTGTTATTAAAATTAAAAACTGTTAAGGTAAAGGTGTCTGCCCACTATAATGTTTCATTTTATGATTGTATCTGTAACATAACAGGCTTACAAATATTATTTTGTTGAAATCATTATTGACGAACACTCACTAGACCGGTTGAGTACTGAGAACATTGTTTATGTAAACAGACTGACTTTCCCAACGTTGTGTGGTATGACACAGTCAAATGGGCAGACAACTTATTCATTAATACTGTGAACTGGAAACGTATTAATTTGAAGAGACTGTGTGGATTATCAAAATGTTGATTTGATAATAATATTATAATAAATTCAAATATTAATACATTATAATTATCTTACACCTCCGGGAGTATTAAACGGCTACATAGATGAACATTAATAAATTGTCGCCAAAACGTTTCCAGTTCATATTCACATTAAAACAAAAAATTAAAGAAGGGCGAAGATATTCTGACACTTACCTCATTTTAACGGTGCTGAGCGACGTTTGGAAGTCAGACAGAGAGGCCATAGGGCTGTCTCTGTCTTTACATAATCTGAAATAGGAAACGGAACATAAATATTAAATTCACCGAAAAATTGCGATAGCAATCAATAAGCCGGACTCGAGTAAATTAAGACCATATTGGTTTTCTCAATGATCGCAAAATTATTACATGATATTTGGAATAGTTTATCTGAGTGTTGAGTGTTGAGCAAGGGAACTCCCTGTCGATGTAGTGTAGTAGTGTAGTAGTGTACCTCTTGGGGAGGTCGGCGTGCGGCGGCGGCGGCGGCTGCCTCTTCTCGGCGGCGGGCCGCGCGCGCGGGGACTCCCCGTCGATGTAGCCCATCTGAGGCAGCTGCTCCTCCAGACACCAGCGGCGCCTGGGACCAGAACTTGTCATTATATACAACAAGTTAAATCCAAGACAACCTAATTAAGTCATGGCCTAAGAGACTTGCATCCAGGCCAGTAAAGTATATAAAGGATAGTTCATCGAGTTCGGTCGATATTGGCCTTACCTTTCAGCCAGTTCGTTAGCGGCTGCTATGTCCACCCTCAGTTGCCGTCTGGGGCTAGGCTCAGCGCTGCACAGAGACGAGCCCTCCGGGGTAGAACACGCCGAGTCATCCTGTAACAGCATCATTTTTACGTTTTCATCATCTTCATAACAGCCTACTTCATAACTACTTGGTAGATACATCAGAAATTTTATGTTATCGATTGAAAATGCCTCATGTCTGCCATAATGTATTGTGAGAGAATAAATACTTCAATGAATCCTCGTGACAATAAAAATATAATTAAAATGTAATGTTAAAATATTGGAATAAATACGAATAACCTACACTATTGACAACTTCAAACACAGTTTAGAGTGGTATCTCACCTGTTGATGTACTTGGTACTGATCATCCTCCTCGCTGAACATATGGAGATCCCTCTCTTGAGGAGACAGCCGCAGCCTCATGTCAGCTAGCTCAGCCTGCCACGGCTCGAAGTAGGAATCACACGAAGATGACCTAACAAGTCGTGTTATAAAGTTTTTGAAATATGTAGTGTTTAACAGAGATTCTCAAACTATATTGGTCAAGAAACCCCTTTCCCAATCCTATTGTCTAGCCCAAATTAAGCATCATAAAGATTATTGATACTCAATAACAGATATAGATACTAATAAGTTTGTAGGCACAGGATCTTTACTATCCAACGAAGCGTTTATTTACATGTTGGAATATATTTATTTGCGTATAATTACAAAGAAAATTTATTATTAGATAACAATAACAGTTCGTTAAGTGCAGCTAGATCTCGAATTGAACAGAATTCGCTGCTCCAAACATGCTTCTTACCAAGGATTATTTAAAATCGTTTTTCAATGCGTCGTGTAGGTATACGGTATTGTCAATATGTATATAATAAATATCACAAATATATTAAATTAACATACAAATAGTCATTATTTACTTTCCATGCAAATTTTATTAGAACTGAAAATATACCATTGGATTTAAATTTGAGGTAGCATTTTAAATATATATAATAATTATGCAATTTGGTTCGAATCTAAAAAACAATTTAAATTTCGACATTTCTCACCATTAATACTAAATAGAATGTGACATTGAATTGATATTATATTAAATAAATACAATCTATATCTTCATTGGAATCCTGCATATGATTTGAGAAAAGTACCAATAGCGACCTTCTCGCTAAAAGGGATGTGTCCAGCTTAGGAAGGTATCCTGTGATGCTCCTTCCAGGAAAAGAATGGGTCTCTTTGGACTGGGCTATCCCAGTCCTGAACATATAAGGCTTTAGACTCTGGGTCTACTTAGTAAGTACATCTTAGAGGTAATCCAGGACAGCGGACATTAGGATTGGGGAAGCACAAAAGATCCCATTGGGTCGATGTGCTCCGGGAGTAATCCTGGCCCTACATGAAAATAAGATAAGATCCTTAGGAAGGACAGAATTAAAAATAAGGTACTCGAGGGAAGTTGGCGACGTATAACGAATACATTCATGACAAATACTAAATATATAGTGGCTCGGGTTCGAGTGGACACGAAGGCGGTCCATCGGCCGCTGCAGCAACTGCAACGAAGGTACCTGGTGTGATGTTTGAGCGCTGGCGGCGGGCGCGCGGCCAGCGGCGCCAGCGTGTCTGTGTCGGAGGCCAGCGACTCGCACGACTTGACGGGCCGCAGCCCGCACGCCGCGCCCGGCATCGGCCCCGCCGGCCCCGTCAGCCCCGTCAGCCCCGTCAGCCCCCCCAGCCCCACCGGCTCCTGGACAAACGTGCACGCCGCACTTAGCCTCACTTGTTTAAGAGTCGGCTCCCTATTGTGTCAGCTTCAAGGTTCAATATCACGTATCTCGCTTTTATATAGCACTACCTAAACGTTAAAATTTGATTGTATCTCAACCTCATTTGCGTCAAGTAGATCGAGAAAGTAAGCAGAAAGATTTTTTTTGCTTGAGACAAATTTAAATCAAATATACAATGAACCATATTACTTTAATTTGATCGTCGGAGATAATACACATCCGCGGATTTATTATAAGTAGGGTCCGCGTATCTGCATTTAATTTAGTCAAAAGTCCCGACGATGTATAGTGTGTACACTTCTTTAAAACCGACACGTATTTAGGGAGCCGTCTTTAAAACTATCAAAGATTTTTATGAAGAATGACATATAACATTAAAGACATATGCACGCGAATTTAAGAGAAAGAGAGAGGACATCTTATTTGTTTATGGAGTGTAAAAACTAGCTTTCAACTTACAATTCAATGAAGTGTAGATAAGATAAAATAAGATAGGATAGTGTTATTTTTGTTATCCTGTGGTCAATTGATGTTACAAAGTTATAAATTGTGTCATCAGATTGCCAATTGCCGACGTTGAAATATATAATAGCAACAACATTTAAACATTATTGATAAGATATTTATTAAACATTAACTATGAGTCACATAAAAAAATTCTTTCAAATTTCATTACCCTTTTGTACTAACCATTCTTTAAGTCTTAAATACTTCTATACTTATATCGGTATATTATTAAATATTTTAACTACAGCAACCTGAGTGTTTTTCTCTTGAATTCAGATTGAGGATATAGTGTATTCAACGCTTACACATGTTTAGCAAGCAGTTTCTTAAAACTATAATAATTAAAAGTCCACTGCTACTACTGCATGAATTTCGTTCTGTCGTAGAAACACTTGGTCAAATTCCCCGCGAACATTTTATTGTTCCAATATATAAATTATACATATTTTTCTAACAGCATAATATAATAATATTTCTCACACTCTCAACTATTATTAAGCTAATTAAGCATCATTAGGAGCTTGTGTTATAGATACTAGATAACGGAGAAACATAGATAGTAATATGTATATTAAAATCAGAAATATTTAGTATATTTAAAATATTCGTAATCATCATTCAAATGTCTACCCCTACCGGGACTCGAATTCCATACTAGGACACGGTACTGGCCACTCGACCGGACGGTCGTCACTCATATACAGAAGCAGAAACCGTTTGTTAAAATATAAGCTACCTTTCATCCTTATTTCTCCGCAATTATTTTTAAAAATATAACTACTTTTAAGAAAAGCCACAATTTTTAAGTTAAGTCATTCGTCCCGGTTGTCACGACAACCTTCACCCTTCACATCATCCTCGTGCTTCTTTCATGCAGGAAGACCTATACCCATCAGTGGCTGTTGATGACGGTATTACCTGTTCTGTGAGTGGTTCCGGCACCGGCGGCCGCTTAGTCCGGGAGAACAATCCTCTCCATCCCGAAGGCGAACGCTTCAGTCCTCGCTTACTGCCTACACCCACAATTCAACACCTCAATTCAATATAAATATAACATCAATATAAATATAACATAACTCAATTCAATATAAATATAACATCAATATAAATATAACATGTCACATACTTCTCTAGTTATCTTCACATATGGACTCCTCTACTACTTATCATCAAGTGGTGTCGAGTCATTTGCTGTGCTTTATATAAAAAATATATAAATAAATGTCCATCGTTGGCCTTCGCCATGGTTGGCCCTCGATAGGTCATTTAAATTTGGTATCTCGAGTGAAAATTTTTACGATTTGACAGCCTTTCTATATATTAAGTCAAGATAAGATAAGATAAGATATTCACGTGCACATCCAAAACAGTTTACCGATTTCGAGTGTACAATAATACATAACCACATTAAATTGTTTTGATAAAATTTTATCTGTGGGTTGGAAAATGTGAAAACTTAATTTTTGATAAAACTCACCCGGTGCCGGAAGCTCTAGGACGGTGTGGTACTGAGGCAGGTTATTGGGCCCTGAACCCACCTGTTAATAAAAAGTAGACCGTCAATGAATAAAGGAACATAGTTCATAGTTTTGTTAGTAGTAGTTGTATACTAATTGAACTGTATTAAAGGCGAGAGCGTATCTTAAATCCAGAGCTTACAACTGTTGTAGTTTGTTTAAATTTGGCTAAATCTTAAATAGGCAATTACACATGTTCTGAGAAAGATTTTACCTTTCTTGAATTTTCCAGAGCATGAAATTTTTATATATTGTTCAAGGTATTTTATAGGTAATAGACTTTGTCTTTGACTCAGCAGTTAATATATTGTATTCATTCCCACTATGGTTGTGTGAAGAAAAGAAACTTGTTCGCAGAAAGGACTAAACTTAATAGCTCATATTAGTTTTGTATAAGACAAGACAGTTTTAATTTAAGATGAGATGAATCTCATTCAACGCCATCTATTGATCACTGTGAGAATTAACGGTAATCAATAAACGTCAAGAACTTTAAGAACTGAACACATTACTTAGAGAAGACACTCATGTACAACTTAATAGATCTAAATTTCTTTTTAATTCCAGTGTTACCAATAACCGTAGTTATTATAGTTAGTTTTCAAGTTACACTTTAAAAATCATCATTGGCCCAGGAAGACACTTTTAAAGACATTCTTTCTTTCTGGAGTTGAGAATATGTTAGAGCTACCAATCGAACGTGGGACTTGACATGAACTGACGGCAGTCGTTATAAGAATATTTAGTCAAACTTATTTTCATACCATTTCATCGTTTTCTTTAACATTAAATTTCATATGAAATGAAATTGATTTCCGTAAGTCATGAACTAAATGGCTGAGCCTAAAATTTGTCACCAATAAATTCGTGATGCAAAGGGATACATTACATTGGTATCTTAAAGCGGTATCTTAAATACATTGGCCTGGTTCTGGTGGCACACTAATCAATATTTAAGTTCATTATATCCTATAGTCGCATTAAAAAGAATGGCATTTGTTTAGAAGTGCAGACAAATGTAGATGGTATGTATGTATGCATTTTAATATGTTAATTAAGGTTGAATTTGAACACACCATTACAAATGTCACGTGATGTGAATGCTGTTCTTTTTGTAATCATATTGAAAGAGCGAGATGCACTGAACTTATTTAGATAAAGAATGTTTACCTCGGAATCAGGCTCAATAATTCTACGGATGGACAGATTATATTTATATTTTTAGCTAGTAGACCAAAATGAAGAGTATATATTGCTAAGAGAGCGCACGTCCGAGCGTGCGGCCCGCGCGACCGACGGACCGACGGACTGACCGACCTCGATGTACTTGGGGCGGAGGTGCGCCGAGGGCCGCAGCTGCGTGTGCGCGGCGTCGGCGGCGGCGGCGGCGGCCGCGATGGCGCCCGACGGCGGCGGCAGCGCGCCCGGCGCCCGCCCGCCCCCGCCCCAGCCGCCGCGCCCCGCGCCCCGCCCGCGCCGCCGGGCCTCCTCCAGGCTGCGAGTACGGACACTAGGTCATTTGTTCACGAGTGCCGGTTCCACAACAACGGGCACCAGTGGATATGACAATTCTGCACATGCATCATTTTTAATACATTTGCGAAAAAATAATAATGAGAGGAAATCAATGAATTACAGTTTAATCCTTGTTTACATTACATGTTTTGGAGGTCAAATGTTCGGTTTGATTTAGACTTTTAGTTACTCGATTACATTCTACGTATGTATGTTACCTTAGCAGCTTAGTGGGAGGACTGATGGGCAAACTCTTAGGTCGTCTGCTACAATCCATACCGCGAAGTTCTACGTCATTGCCTTGGAGGTCGCATCTGTCCTGTAACATTAATTTCATTTATTAGCCTGTATATAAACTGACCTAAGTATTTATCTACTTGTTCTGGGAATGATTGGAAATTGTAACAGTCTAAAGCAAGCCAAATAACACTCTTTTACTGTGCTGTATTCCTGGTAGCCAGACCTAGTCGAGGAAACGTTTTAAAAGCAGAGATTATCTACCATGCTGTCAACATAACTTGAAGCAACTTCACAATTTACAGTAAATAAGCAAATACACTCCTATTCAATCCTGTGTTCCTGGTAGCTTGAGCTCATTGAGGAGACTTTGTAGGAGCAAGTGGTCTATCCCCGATGAGTCTACCAAAACTATAATTACCCACTGGTCAATGGGATTGATTCCATCATTGCATTGGATCAACGTAATGATGTTACGGCCCAAACTAAAAACGTAGGAAGGTCTAAACCCAACAATGGGACTTTTTTTAAATTCTTAACGAAGTAGCTCACGGCCTCATCTCACCTGATGGTAAGTGAGTAATTCCTCAACTAGAGAGGAACTGGCTATCTTACCTCTAACTACGGAATCACAACAATGCTGTTAACATTATAGTTATGGCGGCAAATTTAGGTAAGATGATGCTAGTTAGCAAAATCGAGCAGAAAATCTCTGCCTCTACTGGGATTTAATCCCGGTCCTCCAAATTAGACATTCATGTTTTAATTTTCGAGCATTATGATGATAAATATAAAAATAATACCTGTTCCAGCGAGCTGGGCCCCGACTCGCAGGAATCCGCTCCTTGTTCCTGAGCAAACAAGTCCTCGGCGTAACATATCAGGAATTCTGTCACCACCGCCTGTAAATATTGATTGCAGATTTTATAACATTTATAAACTGAGTTCTGAAATAAGTTTATAAAACAATAAATAAGAGGAAAAGAGTGACAATGGTCAGCTGTGGACGTACCTGTACGGCGACCCCCTGCAGGGCATGCTGCATGGGCCCCCGCAGCAGGTTGGGCGCCCACACGATGGCCATGTTCCTGGCCGTCATGCCCGTCACGCTGCCCAGGAGAGACACGCGCCGCAAGTGACGCATCAGGTACGCCATCGTCCTGGACATTATTGTATATATTTGTTATTTGGTGACTACGTCTGGTCAATGTGCAATGTTATATAAGGTTATATTTGCATAGCGAAATAGCGTTTATAAGTTTTATTATTTTGTTTTCTTATAAATATTCTCCTACAAAATTCGCGAAAAGCTTAAGATTATGTCCATAAAATTGTGGACCTCTTGACAGGTTAAATGTGTCTCTTTCCTTAAAGCAAATATACTAAAATTTTATTAAGTAGCAGTGAGTTACAAATGAACAGATTATCTATCTATTAAGTACTTGTCTAGCCTAGTCTGGGGGCCAAGTTAGTGAACATAACTCTGTTATATGTTTCTATAGAAATAAAAATAACATTTTTTTTTTGTTTTGTAAGTGCAAAGGCCATATACATATAGACGAGTTAATTACTGCTTAAAATATTATTAATTTGTTGACCTAAGTATTCTCTAGGAAATCTCGCAACAATTAAAATTTAATTCTGTTTCGATTATACGGCTCAACAGGTTGTATGTGTTTAAATTTTAGTTAATGAACAGATTTTTTGTAATATCTGTTTTTATGAAAATAAATATCATATTTTTCTCTTTGAATGGTTTATCTATATAGATGACTGAATTGTAGCTTGAAAAATATATGACATTATACTATTAAACGAAGTATTGTGTGTTGTAAAGTTGTAATAAGTTATCAAAAAACTAATCCTGTATCTATCGATGCAGTGTGAGGCTACAATTGTACTAATTTAATTTCCCTTCTTAATAGGCTAAAGAGCATGTTCGCGAGAACCCCTACGATAGTTCATGTGCTGATAATTCTAGGTCACTGATTTTATTCTTTCTATTGGTATATTACAGGCATTGGTTTCCCCAGTATGAAGCAAACCACTTACCTTGACACCGTCAGGACGGGCCGATGCAGGAACCACGTGTTATCATGTGTTTTGTCTGCTAAAGTCCACCAATCTTGGAATACACTGACACTAACGTATCACGTTTAGTTTATTGTCTTATATTAATATTATAATGAGTGTTTCATGAGAAAAAAAAGGTTTGAAATATATAATAAAGGTTTATATACACCGAAAGGCCGCCGTCCGAACACTTCACACACTGGCTCATCCCGAGATACTGGTCGGGGCAGCGGTCCAACACCATTGGGTCGCGCAATCGTAGTTTACCCACATAATAAAGAAAACAATGCCTGAACAGAGCAAAATGGTAGTTTCGTAAATGGTGAGTGTTGTGTAGTGTGTAGTGTACCGACCGGTAGTGCGGCGGCGGCAGCTTGACGACGGTGTCGCGGACGGCGCGCAGCTTGGCCGCCTCGTCCGGCCGCTGCACGGCCTGCACGAAGCTGTCGTACAGCTGGTACGTGCACAGCGGGTTGGGCAGCTCCCTGGGCCCAACATACATTACTTATACATAAAGATGTACAATGTCCATTCTGAAAACAAATCTAGGGTCTCTCCTTAAACAGTGACAGATGCAAGTAATAGAATTTATTGTTAGTTTAGGAATTTTTTTTCAAGATTTAAGTGAAGCAAGTCCTGTTATTATATTGCTTGTATGGCTCATAATTTAACATTGTAAATATAACTTTCAAAGTTGAAAAGCAATGATTTTTTTTATCTTTAACACATATAATGAAAATGATTTAATTCCTAATCCTAGAGTGGTCGTCGTATGATAGGTTGGATGCAGTGGGCGTGGACGTACCTGAAGTACATCTTGAGCAGGCTGGGCACGGCGTGGGGGTCGCGGGCGAGCGCGGGCGCGGCGAGGTCCGGCGGGGCGCCGGCGTCGAAGGCGGCCCGCAGGCGCTGCGTGAGGCCGGAGCCCCCCGACAGCCGGTACACGCCGTCCACGGGGCCGCGCGCCTCGATGCTGGCCGCGCACTCCGCCAGCACCGCCGGCACTGACCCCACAACGACACACAACCCTCACACAACTCTCCAGAGCACCGCATACCATATACCATACCAAGACATCCCATAGTGGGATAATTTGATAATTGAGTTCAATATATTAAAAAAAAAAACATATTTATTAAGAATATAAATTATTTTAAATAATTAAAAATTAGGTCTTATTGATTTAATTTAGAGATGCATGCTTTTACTTTTAAGTAATTTTCATACGCAAAACCAAAAAAAAATATTTAGTCATAATTTTTATAAATCACTGCACATCTTAAAAAAGTGATCATATCAAAAAACAATCATCTAGTAATATTGCAACAACAGTATCAAAACCCCCCCACTTAAATTAAGTTTTTAAATCAACGGACATAGAAAAACTCGAAATACAGTTCCTCTGTCGATGGGAATCCATGTATAACTCGCTTCTATGTTCGACCTTAAAACTAACATTAGGTAAGATAAAGGCAAAATATGAGACGAAAAATGAATACTCACCGTCATGTCCACAGTTCAGCAAGTGTTCCCCGAGGTCGCAGCCAAAGACCCTCTCCCTCAAGATGCCCTGCTGCTTCAGGCTCCGCCGCGAGGGTCGCGACAGTATGAAGCTGCGGAACAAGCTGATCAGCTTGCCGTGTTTACGGAGCACTGGTTTAATTGGAGCTACTGCTACAGACCTGTTTGATTATTTCTTTGAATAAACCACAGCAACTGTACAGTTTGGAAATAGTTAAATCTTAATTACAATTTAGTACCTATATAAAATAATAGATGGCGCTAAATGCTACTTACAGAGCATCATTTCTTTTAAACAACATAGTATCTTAAATTGACGAAAGACATCACTATCTATCCCCTATCTATCCAATTTTTGAGTATGTTATTCCGTAAGCTTATCTTGTATGTTATTTATTATTTTATTTTAGTTTTTTATCAGCACACACGACTCCTGTTACCCCCAAGCACTTAGCCTATCGCAGGTGTGTTGGACGAAAATCCTGTTAGAAATAAGCCACACCTTTTGTGATATTTTTCTAGTATTTATCTTTTATGTTAATATTTCTGTATACACAATAAATTATTAAATAAAGATAAAGATTATATATTGTAAAGCTTACTCGTTATCTAAAGAAAATAGTTAACTTTTGAGTTTGTTCAAAATGAGACCCCTTTCATGTATTGTACCCTCCACCAACCCATGGTCCTGCCTACCTTGCGGCATACGGACCGAATCACGTATTGTACCGTACAGTCATTGCAAACATCATCAATTTTTACTTCAACATGTTATTATAGCATATTTTAACTTAGTTCATGTTATCACCCGTTCCGCGGTGGACTCGCCCTGATTTTATCATTAATATAATCATCATATTTCAAACTAACAATAAATTAGAGTAATATTATAAATATTATACATTTAATATATATGCACAGACGTATTCTTCGACTGAATTCGCTACGTGTCGCCTTGTGTAACGAGTTATTGTGAATATTTAAAGTAATATCTTGAACACCAATTTCTCTAGTAACCCATAATATCTTTTATACAGCAACACGTCAGGAATAAAAAACTACGCAATATTTCTCAACAAGACGGTGCTCATAATAGCAGTTTCCACTGACCAAATTAATTAATATTTTACAAGTTGAATAGGATCTAACTCGGCTAGACTTTTATATGGAATATTTATACTGTTGGTTTACCTTTTCCATGAATAAATAAATAAATAACTGTGATGATCTTGCTAGGAAAACAATAGGTCTCTTTGGTATGGACTGCTGCTCTGATTTAGGTATTATTTAAAGCTTAATAATGGTCAATTTAACACTAGATACTTATGTATATAAAATAACATTAAGTTTATAAAACGTACTCTCTAATTATAGCTACAAAAGTCATAACATCATTTCTGAAAAAAAAATGTTTAATATAGTAGGAAATTTGAATTGAAATTGCACGACCAGTCTAAATGACTGGTCTGGTAAATCTAGTATTAAATAGATTGTCTGGAAGTTGAATAAGTATCTTTGCTTGCTTATGCTTCCAATAACTTCAACCAGTACATGTGTTAGGTATTTCCGAGTTACCTAAGTGTTATAGATGGTATCATTATAATTATAATTATGAGCGCGGTCCGCCCGTGTACTGACCCGACGATGGGCGGCGGCTGCGTCATGTGCCGCGGCACCTTGTCCCCGATGACGGCGACGCAGTGCCGCGGGAAGAACCCCACGCGGAACCCTCGCTTGCCGCGCCACCACACCGACTCCTGGGGACCTACGGCGAACACAGAAAGTCACTTACACCATACAACCCTAGGGTGGATTATTTAGCCGTTAGTACTGAGTGCCTTTTTTTGTAATTTGTTAACAAGGTAAATGTGAAAAACCTTATAATTTATACGAGGGTGTTTCAAGTACTATTTGAGGCGTGTATTTGTAGGAGACGGAGTTTATATTACAGTGCAAGATATTGGTGTATTATTCTTGTGACATATTGTTTTAAACGTACCTGGCATATCTATTATAGATATCATATCACCCACTTCAAAGCTGATTTCATCCCGGGCCTAAGAACAAGAATACATGAAACGTTTAATTATTTATATATACGTAAGAAACAATTCTACTTTACAAATAAACCATACAAACTCTTCCAATATCCTATATGTAAAACAAACATATTGAGAAATATAATTATAAGCTATTTTGACCCTTATATACTTAGAAAACTATTATGAAGGAAACTAGCAACACCTCAACTCTTCACTCACCTGTGAAACATATTTCCTAACAGAATAAGCGGCGGCCACCGCTGGAGTATTTATAGAGCTGGAATCTTCGTTCGCTACTAACAGTTTGTGTCCTGAAAAAAATAGCATTACTTTTTAAGTTTTTATTTTTATCAAAGAATGTCCACGAGTCTGTTGATATTCTCTAAATCTAAACTTAAGTTTTTTGTCTGTTTCATTCTAAGTCAATCAGAAAGGGAGAGTATGACTTTTTAGAAAAGTGAACTTTTATACCATCATTCATCACCACGCTGGCTCTACGCGACTTAAGTGGATGACAGCGGTTGCCTTAGCAACCGGTACCAACGTCTCTACGTGCTTTCCGATGCACGTAGGAAATCGAGATAACAAAATCAAACGTCGATTGACACTTCCAGGGACCAACCATTGAAAAGTAGCTTTGTTTTCGTAATCCACATCATCCTCTGATATGTATTGTGAATACCTGTTGGGTGAGTCCGATAGGACTGACATGTCTTTGTAAGATAAAAGTCCTAATAAATAAATAGAAAAAAAAAATATCATCCTCTGATAACTTCTATGTAACTAACCATGATAGTATTAAGAGTTGCAGCATTGAGAATATTTAGCACAGCAAGTAATCTTCATATTCAATGAACAAAACATTCAAATATAAATGTAAGTCTTTTTTTAATTGAAGTTACAATCGAATAGAACAATTTTATCGGTTGGTTTGGTTATTTATTAGTGGTTACCTGTATGAATGGTTACAATTAAAAATATAATATAATACCTTTATTGTCCATCTGCAACCAATTCAAAAGGGGTCCACAGTTGATGGCATCGTCAGCTATGATAGATAAATGGTGAACATAATCAGATATTAACTGTCGGTACTCGTCCTCATCAGATATCACTGACGCGTTGATCTCTTCGCGAAGGTTCGGCAGCCCAGACACTTTCCTGTCGTAAATGCATCTGGAAATACAATGTTGAAAATATATATATATATAACTATGATAACCCTCAAAAGAGATGTGTAAATGCAGCTTTTAAGTCTGCATGATGGATTTTAATAATTCAATATAAAAATAATATACAGTCAATATTTAAAATCTTCCAAGCTATAATTTCGAATTGACTAGTTCATCCGGTGAACTGTTTCACCGACATACTACCACTAACGCCATCTATTAAAAGAAACCCGAAGCAGCGATGAAAGAAATGATAGTTTTAAGAATTATTTTTGGGTATTTAATTGCACAGCCTCAATGCCACACTAATTGTGTTTAACTCAAAAATATCATTTTTTGATAGGGATATAAACAATATCTTTCTCTTGGCAATCACACATCGCTAGTATCCATCGTGAGGGTCTAATAAATCTGTGTCTGACCCAACAAATACATGGTCCTTCGGGCTGGATCTTACCTGTGCAGCATGTCGTCCAACTGCAGGAAATGTTCTCTGTTCCTCGTTAGCGTCCATTCACGTACATCGCTGGCCTCCGTCCAGCTCGTACTTAAGGCTTTAATTTCCGCTGGTTCTTCGGACGAGGCGTTCACGTGCGTTTTCACTTTTAAACTGATCCATCCTGCAACATAGTTTTATGTTGTTAATATATATAATATTGACGGTGCATATGGTCACATGAAATTTAGAGAATTTAATTATTTCCTTAATGATTATATTATGTATTCAAATAGCCAGTTTCGAATTTTCTTAGTAATTTATTAGAAATACACTTAATATTCTTATCACACTATTTAAAAAAATAAAACTATCGTTCATATCCAATAAATTATGTTGTTTTTGTTTTATACAAATTTCAGACTTACTTTAAATCTGACATGTTAAGTGGAATTATAAGGGAGCAGCCTCTTAAATCTATTAAATATTTTTTATAAAGAACCACACATTACAATATAGAGAAAGGCACGCGAATTTAGTAGAAAGAGAGAGAGGACGTCTTATTTATTCTATACAATTAGTATATAGCTTAAAGGACCATACCTGGATCGGTATCGCAGGGAACAACTTCCACACTTAGACCTCCCAATGCCACCCGTTCGTAGTGGAAGTGAGCGCACTCTTCCAGCTTCGGGAAGCGACAGGCAGCTGCTGGTGGGGCCGGCTGGAAAGGAAACGTGTTTACCTGATTATACAGAAAGAAGTTTCTAAATCATACCTGTAGTGGCACTCTAAATGCTGTAGCTACCTAGCTACATCTGCTACTACAGCAAACTTTACTTTATTTTTAAAAGAAGCAACAAGTCAAACAAAGTAGACGCGATCGACCTGGGACTTGAACCAAATCAACTATGGAAAATCACCTGTAGGATGTTATTTTTCCATAGTAGATTCAGTTCTATGGTTGATATGATCGATTGGTGTATATTATTACAATTTTATGATACCAATCGATAATATTTGGCGATGATGAATATGTAAAGAATGCTGTATATGCCTGTAATAGAGGACATTTTTACGTATATTTGTGTTTTTATACAGATTAATGTGTATGCTATTGGTGTGTCTAATGTAAATAAATAAATATGAACTATAAAAATCAATGTCTATAACAAACATGATATTTTAAATTAAACTAAGACCACGAAAGCTTGTAATCTTACTACTATTATATATACGAAAGTTTGCACAGGTGGATGACTGTTACGCAAACAAAACAGAACGGATCTGATTGAATTTTGACATATAGATAGATTAAATTCTTTCTTTGCTTAGGCTACTTTTTATCATGTTTTATCAATTTCATTTAAGAATGCATGCAATTTAAAAATGATATTTAAATAAAATAAGATGTAATCAAACTAAATTGAAACTTAATCAAACCAGAAATGACAACATGTATCGACTTATAAAATATTGCACTGTAAAACAATAAATATGTAATACAAATACATAATGACAAAGGTAATTTGTAAATGTCATTATAAATACTAAAGGCTGAGAGTTCCTTGCGCCGCTTCTCTGCAGCTACTAATTCGTCGAAGCGGTAGTAGGCTTAATTGGGAATATACATACTAGTGTTATTTTTAATTTTAAAATATTTTATTTAATTCCATGTATTTCTTTTTTCTGATATATATTCCCTGTTATAACGATTTAAAAGAACTTAGTAAATGAGGCTATTTAAATAAAGATATTTTTGACTTTGACTATCTCTGTAAAATATACAATTCTTAAGGGATAGATTTGTATTTCACAGAGCATGATATCAACATGATTTTTATTGCATATTTGAAGTTTAGGGATCAGATAATGGCATAGGCTACTTTTCACCATCTTAGAATAGAATATATTTATATTGCACATCAGCCAATTCAAAATACATAGCGAACAGTTAATTAATTTGTACAAAGGGCGACATAATCGCTAAAAGCGATCACATCCAAGTAAACTTATGATGGACATATTAAAAATAAAGTACTCAAGGGAAGTTACCAACGTATAACGAATACATATATAATAAATTAATAAAACCCTTAATACTCAAAAAAAAACGTAAAAATGCATCTTACAAGAACCTAGTGAATCCAAGATAGGCCGACTTTCAAGCAGACGTAGTCTCAGACAGAACATAGGAAATTAATGGTAATTACCGTGTCAGCTAGATCAAACGTCGCCGAGGCCGGGGGTGCGGACTGGCTCATCGCGGACGACTGTGACGTCACCGGGGTCACCGTGAGCGCCGTCAGAGATATTGACCCTGAAATGAAAAGATACATAACAATACGACTTTGCGGAAAATATAATTGAGATGACATAGTACTAATGCTGGATGGCACAGTAAGTACTAAAATAAATTTAATGAATCTATATAGAAAGGCCCAGCAGTTGTCAGTAGAAATGCTGTTGATGATATTGCTGTGTGAATGGGGTACACTAATGAACTCACCCGGCGTTTCCCGCTTACAATCATTGTCGTTTGGAGTTCGTGTGGAGCTTCTCGACTCTGAACTGAAACGGACCGATCTGAAATAAAAAACAATATGTTACGCCTTGCCTTTCTATTTCGTATCGTTCATTGAGTTTCGGTATGTAAGGAAATGTAGCGATAAAGGAACAGTGCGGTTTTAGAGTATGGAAGGGGTTAACATGTCTTGTCTCCAGAATGTCAACTAATGTTAAAGCAGCAGTAGTATCAAGTGATACCTTACATATGTATAAGAATGTCAACGAATGTCAAAGCACCAGTAGTATCAAGTGATACCTTATATAAGTATAAGAATTTCAACGAATGTCAAAGCATCAGTAGTATCAAGTGATACCTTATATATGTATAAGAATGACAACGAATGTCAAAGCATCAGTAGTATCAAGTGATACCTTATATATGTATAAGAATGTCAACCGATGTCAAAGCACCAGTATTACCTAGTTATACCTTATATATGTATAAGAATGTCAACGAATGTCAAAGCACCAGTAGTATCAAGTGATACCTTATATATGTATAAGAATGTCAACCAATGTCAAAGCACCAGTAGTATCAAGTGATACCTTATATATGTATAAGAATGTCAACGAATGTCAAAGCACCAGTAGTATCAAGTGATACCTTATAGATGTATAAGAATGTCAACCAATGTCAAAGCACCAGTAGTATCAAGTGATACCTTATATATGTATAAGAATGTCAACGAATGTCAAAGCATCAGTAGTATCAAGTGATACCTTATATATGTATAAGAATGTCAACGAATGTCAAAGCACCAATACTATCAAGTGATACCTTATATATGTATAAGAATGTCAACCAATGTCAAAGCACCAGTAGTATCAAGTGATACCTTATATATGTATAAGAATGTCAACGAATGTCAAAGCACCAGTAGTATCAAGTGATACCTTATAGATGTATAAGAATGTCAACCAATGTCAAAGCACCAGTAGTATCAAGTGATACCTTATATATGTATAAGAATGTCAACGAATGTCAAAGCATCAGTAGTATCAAGTGATACCTTATATATGTATAAGAATGTCAACCGATGTCAAAGCACTAGTATTACCTAGTTATACCTTATATATGTATAAGAATGTCAACGAATGTCAAAGCACCAGTAGTATCAAGTGATACCTTATATATGTATAAGAATGTCAACGAATGTCAAAGCACCAGTAGTATCAAGTGATACCTTATATATGTATAAGAATGTCAACCAATGTCAAAGCACCAGTAGTATCAAGTGATACCTTATATATGTATAAGAATGTCAACGAATGTCAAAGCATTAGTAGTGATTCCTTAATGTTGATCCTTGAATTCACTTTCCATAAACGTCCTTACGTTTCCTGTTCAAAGGTTTTAATTTCATTTGTATCGATTATGATTATGATTATGATATATACATATAGATCGGCGACGGGCGGTTGGGAGGTGTTCCTTGTTAGGTTGTGTATGAAGTCAACCGATCTGAACTTGGCCAGCGTGATTGATCAAGGTCTAATCATCCTAATTTAGGGTGGGCTCGAGGCCCTCGTTGGGAACGTATATAAGATGTTGATGACGATGAGTCTAACCAGATGAAGGCTTCGTTTATGGATGAAAGGTCCACAGTTACATAGGGATAAATAATATACTTGATCTACAATATATTATAGTAATATTCTTATATATACACCTTGTATAAAAGGTGTACATAACCTTTTATACAAGGTGTAATAGAGGAGATAAATCAGTGTGTAATAGAGGATAAATCAGTAAAATATAATATTATACTGATATTTATACAAGAATATAAAAATTATACATAAATATATAAACAACCATGACCATAGAATAAACATTTGCCCCGAGTTCCACTTGAACAGTTTCCAAACAAAAAGGTGTTGAACGAGACAAGTATATTGCGATTCCTTCTCCCTCCATTATATGCCTCTTTTTCTCACCTGTGGAAGCTTCCACAGTGCGTCATGTTGTCCTTTTCTGGTTCGGTGAACGCTCGGGCCGCGAGCGACTGGCACGACATCACCGAACCGTGGGGGGAACCCTGGAAAGAAAGAAACAGTTTACATTAGTCAACTGAGAACTAGTTGAACTGTACTTAAATTTAGAATCTGTAGCGTCATATTATATAGAAGCTACAAGCGCCACATTAATAACCTGCACTGCAGACCTTAGTTAAGCTGTTATTCGGTTCTGGGAGGTGGAAGAGCCACCCAAACTAAATTCAGGATTCAACACTTGAAACAAATATGAGAAACATTTTTCTAATACTTATAACACCAATACATTACTATATAGTGCTGTGACAGAGACAATTCTGGTGTTTCACTGTACAAGGTTAACCAAAAACTTTTGGGTGATATTTATTTTTCAGAGACTCAGTCTGTCCCAAGATTTCCTCATCATTTACCTAGGTAAGATGTCGGTCGGATTTTAACATTGTTAGGAGTTTTATGCAGTGTGGGTCCATCGCGGATTTGTAACTACACTAATAATAGATTGGTTATTTTTCCACAAAGCTCTGCATTTGCGTCAAAATCTCGTGATATTTCTAGGTAAGCCTGGCGTTATCTCAATTCAAAGCAAACTGATAATAACCTATTGGAAAGTCATATGCCCTTTGAGTACACAAAGCCATAGTGCTGAGAGAACAACAAGATGAGGGAGAATCCGTTTTACGTGAAAAGAGTTGCCGAATAGTCCAGACATGTTGCTATCATGTTCCACATCAAGTCTATGCGCCCTACCTAGACACAGGGATTTCGTAGGAACCAACTGCTAAATGTACTCACAGACGGGCAAAGCAGTACTAGGAATAGATAATTGATAAAAAAATATACTTGGTAAATGATTTACTACAAATCGAAGATAAAATGATAAGATTATCAGATAAAAACAAGTCTACAGTGGTAAGTGTATCCTAAAGTGGCTCTCGAGATAACCGTCATTATTTGATCATAACATATCCACACCACTCGAAGAGCAACTGATAACATTTCATGTAGGTTTCGTTTTGTTTAGCTAAATGGAACATATTTACAAAACCATGATTTTATTCTTGTCTTTTTCCTTGTTCATTCTATTGAACTTTAAATATCAGTATTTTATACTAGTCATATAATAACATAAGAGCATATACAAGTGTGCAAGTCTGGCTGTCGTACTCCTCTCCCCTTCATGTAACACACGCTTACTCAAATGGCTTCCAACTGACTTGCCATGTATTGTACCTCTTTTAACGCAACTTATGTTAAAATAAAAAAATACATTTATTTGGTAATTCATAATACGACATCACGCGTGTTTCTGAGTAAAAAGTAGAAAATTGAACGTCATTCTTAACACTAAAAGTTGATCATATTACAAACAAACTTAGTCCAATAGTTACTTAGATTTTTCGACTGAGACTAGACTTACTGTAGAGAAATCTTCGAGTTACATACAAGACAAAAGCACTTATATTGCTGGAATAAAGGTATACAATCACCTACCAATATATATTAAGTCATTGGAGGGTACACTATTTAAACAAAAATTAAAGGAATGGCTATTACAAAAATGCTTTTACAATTTAAATGAATACTATAATTGGAATTATCTTTAAAAATTGTAATGTTAATATTGTACGCCCGAAAATGGCAATCTGTTGTGACTTATGCATGTGATTGTAAGATCTATTTATTGTACACAGAATCTAAATAAAATTTATCTTATCTTATCTTATCTACTGAGAACAAAGCCACACTAAATTTAGATATCAGATACTAAGGAAATATTGGAATAAAAATCGATCAATCAAATAAAATTAACAAGAACTAAAACTCATGATCACGAAGTAATTTCTGTCTAGATATTTGCCAAGCCCACACCTCCGATAGTCTTACTTTACGAATGACAAGGTAGCTGTTTTGATAAATTAAACCAATGCTTTCTATGCCATGAATGAGTCACAATCTTACAGTTAATATTTTTTAAACTATTCCTCCAGCATTGGAATTCGATATAACAAAACGTAGACATTGTTAACCTCATAACACTTAATAGTAAAGAATCAAATTGATTCGTATAATAATTTAAGTTCTTTGTTTCTAGGAATCACTTACGGACCTACTCACCACTGGGAGCAACAGGCTTATATGGGTACGCCCAGTGCCTGATCATAGCGACACTGGGAATATTCACAAAAACTCCCCAGTAATTAATCTGCGCCTGAGTTTTGTTGGAGCAATTTACCAGACCACCCCCAGAAGTTATCCAATTTCTGGGTAGCTCAGTGGTCAAAGTGGCAGTAAGATGTGATGTTTTCAATTCAGTATCGATAAAATCTATATTATAGATAATACTCGATGCAGTAGCTAATCGAAAGTCTATAATAAACTACAATATAAAAAAATATTTGTGATTACAGAATATAGCAGATATATTCTGACGCTAATCATAAGCCAATCAATTTATAACTAACATTAATTCGTCGTGTGTATTGTCTGCTTTGTTATGTAGGTGTGATTGTTACATCATTAAGGATGTCAAACAGATCACATGTGTCAAGGTGAATGTAGTTGTCAGTATCTTCACATAATACAAACATTATATCCGTTCATATACAACCTGATCCCAGACATATTGAGAAACAGGTGCTCAGCTATACTAATGTTATAAACATTTATAACATTAGTATAGCTTTAAAAAATTTATTTTTGAGTTGGATAGTCTATTTATCGTGGAAGGTTATAGGCCGAACTCCAAGCGGGGTCAACCGTGCCCACCCGTGGGTGGAATTTCGTACATAATAGAAAGTTATCTTGTATTCTTTGTTTTGTTCGCTTCAATACAGGGGTCTTTAAAAAGAAAAATAGTCTTTTAGTACGAAAAAATGTCTATCTGTCATACTTTTAAAAACTAGGAGTTTTTCACGAGGGATTACTTTTAATAGATGGCACAGGAGGTTCAACAGGTCAACTTGTTGTAAATACATATAGTAAAAATACCTCCACCCAAAATACTTTTCCCTTAATATCACTAGGTATGAATTTCATGGCATAGTTGATACTTTAAAGGTAAAATAAACTCTAGAAGATATATAGGTACTCTTTAGATGTAAGAAATGTTTTATCTATCTTGTTTGTTTGTATCTTCTTTCAAGAACAGGGGGAGTTCGTAACAACTTACCACTAGGCAAGGTATAAATGTTTTCCATTTCGTTATACACCAAAATAAGTACCACAAAAATAAAATATTGATAAATTTGTAGAGCTTCAATGTACTCCCAGTAACTTGAAGTATATGCCTTGAAAATTTATTAATATCACCAATTTATACATGTAAGCCCTCCCAAGTTTTACTCTTTTTCGAATAACAAGTATTAACACATATTTACTCACTATATGTAGAAATATTTGATTCATACCTGCAATACATGTTACACTCATCTATACTGTAAAAGCAGTTAGAATTATTGATCTTTACAATTATTTTTTTCACATAGCACTGTATTTTATGTTGGTTCAATCAAATAAAAAATGCTTTCTAGATACAAAAGCCACACTTTTACACACAATATGTCATTTAATTACTACACTTTATGACATAGTAGTGATTAAAGTTGCTAGCAAACTCGTGACCTACTTTTCTGAATTTTTATGTCTCATAAATATGTAAGGATTATCCAGACTGGGAACAATGGAATACATTAAAGCCATCTTATTGTTTTACTAATTAGAAATGGTATACAGTTTTTACATCTATATGTATATTTTATTATATGAGCAGTAGTTTTGATATCATACCTAAAACCAGACTTAAATCAAAGAGACTACTTTAATTATTACAATTTGTTACACTATAGCACCAGCACCACATCTGACCTTTATATTATGAAGAGTTCACCTAAGATATCCTTTCTTATCTATCTAACTATATTTTGTATTATCCATTTCTGCTCCTTACCATACGTTCTAGCCTTCTAAGACACCAATTGGTTACAATTCACCTAATTTAAGATACCATTAGCAGATTATGCATAAACTTATATAGGCAAAACACACAGAAATTTTAATAAGGAAACCAATCACAATTGTCTGTTTCATATTAGATTAAAGTAAGCTTATAAAACAATATTTCAATTACAGTGGAATAGACCTTTCAGAGACAATTGACTGTTTTCCAAAAAGACTACAAACTATACATGAATATGTTTAAACAATGGTCTACCTGACATCTTTAGGAATAGGAGGTGTAAATAATATTTTATTAAACTATTTGAGCTACACATACACAGCTAAATAAACAACCGGAGAGTGGATGATTGGGTACACAGATTAGAAACAAATTTTACATTAAATTATTCACACAGCAAACAGACTTAACAAAAACACAACATTCATGTTTAATACATGATTCCTATATAAATCATTGTATAAAAGTATAAGGCAGAATGGATAAAATGTAAGGTGAAAGAAAATTGTGGAAATTATTTATAAAGGAACAAGAAAATTCCATAGTTTAAAGATTTAGATTTGCACCTTGTGAATTTGTAGGTTTGATGAAAAAGGTTCAACATAAAATCTATGCATTACAAATGAGTTTTAAAACACAGCTCATGCAGACTGAAAATTAGTCAATTTTTTTAAATTCCTTACACCTATGGTTTTCTTTTTCATGCATAGGATTTACTTTGAACACAACCATGGTATGAGAAATAAAAAGAGGTGACATACAGACAACATCTAGTTGCAGCTACTGCTCACATTGTGACCGCAGAGCATCCAGCCATCGGTGCACACTCCAAAAACCCTCCTCATTATTTAAAAACACTAAAACACTGCAATTTCACTTCAAAATATGCCATTTAGATGTTTACGTTATACAACTTGTCCATGATATTTTGCATACACAAAATTATGAATTAAATTTGAACCATTTGAGGTAACAATTTTGTACAGTCTAGTTAGAAAGGTATCGATCTCGATTCACGAATAGTCATTTGTTTTGTACTTGTTGCAGTTGCTGAAATTTTGCAATTTCGAAAGGAAATTCTACCGACTGAAACGCAATATCATCACGGTCTATTGGTCACTGTTAAGACACGAAAAATACAGGAGCAGAACACCACTGCGACAATAAACACAATATTTACGTTTAAAACTGGGCTACAAAACAAAAATAGAACCAAACTCCCCCATATTCATACTGTCGGTCACTAATAATTCACAAATTAGTAATATTACTGATAATTCCATGTTCACTCGACATTGAGACGTCCACGAAACTGAATCAAAATGACGAATTAATTCAGTAAAAAGCTTTTCTTGTGAACTTATTGCGAATCGTAACTCAAAATGTTAATTCGATTTGACAGCGGCGGACGCCCCGCGCCTCTCCTCACCCCGCAGGCAATGAGGCGGTCGATCGCGGTATTGCCACTCTACAGGACATTTACCCCAAACGGGGACTTAGCAATACCAAAGTCCTCGACATGCATTTCGATAATCGCTTATTGAAAAAAAAGGGATTTGACAAAATCCCTCACTTAGCTATCGAGGGCTATTGTCAAATAACATACATTTTTCATTTAGCAATTCGATTGCGATAATCGAAAGACATGATGTCTAGATGGTCTATTCTATATACTACTACTGCTGTGTAATGCTTACTATAGTTTACCTTGTATAGGCTATTGTTCTTATGTCACATGAATTTTTTAATTTTAACAATTAGCGATACATGAACCCTTTTTTTAATATACAGGTTTTAATGTATGAAATTAAAGCCCACTATTAACGACAAACACATTTATTATTTGAATTCTCGAGTCATTATTATTGAAATGAGCCTAGAGTAATAAACAGCAAACCTCATCTCTATCTATCTATCGTTAGACAAGAAAATATTTTAACCTGACAGTATAATTTTATATCAATGCAACTTGACTAAAAAGAGACGAGCATTGTCAACTGACGATTACTTCAATCATATTTACAAACATCTCAGCATTGCGCAACGAAAACAAACAGTTAGTGGCATAATTTTAAGTCAATGGGTAGATAATGTGTGGATATTACTAAAATATCCAGTGACTCAATATTGAGGCCATCAACAAAATATAATTGTTTAACATAAAAAGAACTATGTACCTACTGAAAGCTAACCATACTAGGTTCATTCTTGATAACACAGTGAGATCATACAAAAATTAATAAATTGATATTAAGTAATAGGTATCGATTTTGACACAGCAATATGGTATTGGTGTGTCAAAATCGTATAAACTAACATATTAACATAAATATCCGGTGACATAATTCAAGGTCAGCCATGCGTGTCTGTCGAAACGCATTGACTTCTAATAAAATAGTGGATAAAATGCTTAATTTATCGTTATCTAGAGAGCGTAATGAGAATTAAACAAATAAAGTTATAAATATTGCCAGGATTTACTATTTTATATAGTGATTAGGATTACAAGTATATTTTGCATGTGACTATACATAGCCATGGCTACTAAGAAGATTCTTGAAAAAATATCATGACATCTGCTGAACATAAGGCAGTGTGACGTCACCATGGCAGTCAACCCATATTCATCCAAATGACCACGCCAGCAGACACCATGCCAATGATCACATTTGTCATCTCATTGTTGATTAATGACTATTACTTTGATATTTTATAAAGTGTTAAGGCAAAACTCAATCTGATTGGCACTGGCAAACGTCTAGTGAACTGTAGCAAAAGTTCTAGTGCCATTTAAGAAAGCGTTGTTTCCTCATCAAACAAAATTATCTGAAATATATATTTGCCTAACAATTGATCTTTCAATATTGGGGCAGATATTTGTATGATGATTGAGAATATTTATTCAAGATTTAGGATTTTTATTTAGTATATTTCTGATGTTTATATACATATTGCTATCTGTATTTCGCCATTGTCTAGTATCCATAACACAAGCTCTTAATTATGCTTAATTTGAGCTAGATAATTTGTATAAGTGAGAAATTTAACAATATTACTATTGATATTCTAACATCAGCTAGTCATCCTTTTCTTATAGTTGTATTATGTAGTGTTAAATATAATACAAACAACTACCCATAGAAATATTCAAAGACTATTGAATTCACTCACATCGAAAACCTGTGGTTGCACATTGGTAACCAAAATACACAGGTAAGCAATTCACGTGATCTAAAAATAATAAACGTGGTATGTTTCACAAGATTTCCTTAAGACAGATAAGAGTGTGTCATAGAAATAAGTTATAAAATTTTCTAAGAGCAGCGTATGTTTTAAAACAAAATCTTGCGGATGACATTGTCGTCGTAAGCGTCACTTATTTGGAAGATACTATAAGCAGTTCATCTTAATGCGTGTTGAGCTGATGTGACTACTTGAGATAAGCGTAACGCACACACTACAATGATAGCAATCAAAATGTCATAATCATAACCAGTAGTACATAACATCTTACATAAAACGCAAACGCTTTCGATGTCCGCATTAATTACAAGATGATTACATAACGCAATGACTCATTATCACAAACAATTGCGAGTAAGTCAGCCTAATTCTATTGCATTCTTCTAATACTACAAGCAATATAAACAGCTACATATGGAAGTAGGCGAACGTGCGATTATTTTGTCGCTGTCAGTTCATTGTTAAATTATTAACCGTCCATAATGACACGAAATAAGTTTGGTTAAAATACATATTAATCTTCATAGAATCCAATTCCAATTCCCTGAATAAGAATTCGGAAGATAGCGGAAAGAAGAAGTAGAATACAGCGTTAGCGGAGTTTTAGGAGTCCTTCAGCCTTAGAGGCCATTGATCTGGAGGATTTTCAACCAAAGCATCATGGGAGTCCAGTGTAAAGCGTCCATGGGAGGTGTCCTGCTGTTTCTTAGTCTCGAGAGCGCTCGTGCCATGAGGGAGCGACAGACCTAAAGGTGCCTGTATGGGCTCGGATCTCGGCTCAGGTGACTCATCTCGAGGAAGGAAACTGCAATATATTTACAACTTATTTCAAAAGAAATCTGTATTGAGCTTGAAAAAAAGGGCTGACTCAATGTCAGTTGTTTCTTTATTATATTATTAATAAATCATACTACTATAACTTCAATTTACTACACATCTTATTCGACCTTCGTTTATGACATACGGCACTATTGTTGTGTCTATCTGTGCGCCTATCGTTACATCAGCATTGTCTTACGCGTAAAGTGGCGATCGATGACTCAAACAACATTGCGTTGACAGTTTTTTCTTCCTGTGTGTTCATCTTACGTGTTCTAGTTATTTACTACTCGTACACTATTAAACGTGTAATGGTCTTAATATATGTACAAAATATAAACATTCGCAGCTGTGTGTACATTCAATTAAATAGTATAAATATAAATCCATAATAAAGTTAATCCTAAATAAACTGGTATTGTATTAAGGGAACAATAGAATATTATTTAACCCAGTACATATTTATGCTAATAAAATACATATTTATACTTTAAGTGACATATTAACCAGTTATAAACAAACAAATATTTAATAACCTTGGTTTTCCTCAATTGACATATTTTGCATTACTATTTTTAAAACAGCACCTAGCAACAGTATTAAATCTTATTCTATCGTACTTTACTTCGACCCTGTAGACACAAGTATTCTTATTAAGATTTTATATATCCCAATATCGATGGTACTGAAAAGTCAAAATACTTTAACCTCACCTCAATAAAATCGCATTCAATAAGTCACCAATTATTTTTTATTTGAGCCCATCATTAGTCACAAAGTCCACAAAATAAATGACCATACAGTATACCATTTACAATTTCTAGAAGGTTTTTCATACTCACTAGAGATTTAACTCTATGCATGTGTGTATATTGTAATTCTCCCTGTTGGTCTGGTGAATTGGTACGGCAGAGTTCAAGTCACTACGAATGGTAGAGGTGTTACCGAGGTATTCCCATTGCCAGCGATGGGAGAGCCCCACATACGCCAGTCGCTGGCGTCAGGGCTTGTTTCGTTTTCTTAACCAACTTTCTAAGTCTTCTTACTCTGGAACCCTTAAAAAGTCCACGCATCTAAAAGAATGCCAATCAAACAGATGGCCTAATTACGCTGTAGGTAGATTTCTTGGTGGCATTAGATGTTAATGCTTCTCATCCTTGTAATTAAAGTAACAGCTTTTACTTTCACACTGTAACATAGCGAATGGACTGATAGGAAAGTCAGAGTCCACGGGTCTACGAACTAGTAATAAAATAGTTCCACCTGCAAAAGTTAAACAGATGTTTACTGGACTTTTATCATGTTAAAATCCGGTACGTGTAAGTATGCTGCTTCTTATGTATCAACATAACGGAATCATTTAACTTAACTAGGCTTTCCGTAGCTAACCTTACAACGGCCGGCTTTTTATATCTCTAAGTTTGGAGTAAAGCAATTAAGTACTTCATAAATAATAATTTTATTCATTTGTTCCTACTCAAACTGAATAGAAATATGTCGTATAAAAATACTATTAGCATATCATTTACATTTTAAAAACTATTAATTTAAAGGCACGTCCCTACAATGTTATGAATAACTAATAAAAATAGTAAATAGTTAGATAGAACGGTATGATTTTATTGTTTTAAAGAAATAGCACGGTATTACAATGGTTGATTTATAATAAGCAATGGACAGGAATACTAGGCTTTCAATAATCAATAACTAAGTTACAAACGACGCAAGAATGCATTGAAAAAAAATCAAAATGCATCTTTAAATAAGTTAGGAGTCGTAGATAATAAAGAATGCAAGTACTTAGCCTGAAGTAGTTAGATAATTCAGAAGAAAAGAAAATATTTAAGATTAGTTAAAGAAATATAGATATGATTTGAACTCTTAACCCATAGGCGTGGCGCGTTATTCAAGTGAGTGGATAACGTATGACAGAAATCCTATTAAAACCAAAGACTAATGACTAAGTTAATTCCGAATACAACTAGCGGGCGCTCACTTACACACAGTTACTCTTAATGGGGAGCAAATGTGTAAATCTTGGCAACACTTCATTGTGTCGAGATTTCGGTAGTATTTAATGACGTCAATTGCGAATATTTATTATAATGGTTTGGAAATTGTATACGAGTGGGTGGCCGCGGTTATGAAGATTGAAGTTCGGGCTAGATTTTGATTACACAAAGTAAATTTAAATACAGTTCCTTCCTGCATCTTACTTTTTTCAAGCTTGGCTACATTTTATAGAAAACATAGAAGTTATAACTTTAGTAGACGTGTGTGGTGAAAGGAGAGAGAACTTGCTTCCTTGAACCTTCTTTTACGTTAGCGGCGTAATTCACAGTTAAAGTGTGTGATTGCTGTTTCGATTACGATAACGAAGCAAAGGAACTCAGATGGATCAATAAAAAGAGTTTCTCCAAAAAATGCTCTTCTGTGCTCCGGTATCAGATGGCATAAATGGATAAAAGCCTGTGCTCAGTATTTATGGAAGGAACACCAGAAAACTAGCGCGGGTAATAGTTACATCATTGACTATAAGCTCTTTATGAATTGTTTTGAATTTGGTGTCGAACAATTCAAGTTCTTTCCATATCTACGATCATTACATTGTTTCGAAGAACACTCGTCACAACATTTATGGCATTCTTTCTGGAAGTATCATAATGATATCTTACGCAAATGATACACTGTTTGACGTAATCATAATTGGAACTGTTTGATGAATATTTAGTTTTTACCCCTATTAAAAATTACGTCGGAAATTATTTCATGCTCCATGGATTGGCTTCAAATTTCTCCCTGCTGATTCTTGTTCTAATTATAACAATAATAATAATATTAAATATTTTATTATTGAATATTTCGCACACTCACACCTATTATCGAGTGCAAATAATAACTAAGCTAAGAATATAATAACAAACCGGACTCCCAATAGTTCCGTCACATTTGGATCCGTCTTGTCTCTGTATATTTTAATCGATTTATTCTGGCGCCAACTCTGATCCAAATTTTCTAAAATTAAGAAATAATCTTAAGGTATATTACTTTGAAATTATTTTTAAGTTAGACTTAATAATAATGAGATTTACCTTGTATACTAAAACTACGTTGTTAACTAGCTTAGGGTATTTCGAATGTAATTGAGTATGACATTTGGCCGATTACGAGGACATGATTTTGGAGTTCGAAAAGAAGATTCTAGTATAAAGAAACTGATAAAACTGAACGGAACGATCAGTTTGAACTACGTTAGCAAAATAAAAGTATAATATTAAGCTAATTTACCCAGTAGCTGCGATGCAATGGTCAAAAACTTAATAGCAATTCTAATTTGTAAACTAAAAAAGTACGCGCTGAACGCAAATCAAACCATAGTTGAAATAATAAAACAGTAGACTATCACTTAATACTAGACTGTATTGTTATCAATATAATTATATTAAATAATAATTGGGAAACAATGTGTCTGATACTGGCAATATCGCCACACTCCACCATAAAATGGGGAGATTTTGGCGGGATATTTGGCTTTACAATGTATAAAAAGTAAAGTTCTACTTATGAATAATGATAGTGATGATATTCGCGCGAACAATAATGTAAAATAAATATAATTGACAACCATTTGTTTGAGTAGTTAGACTACGGGTTTGGATTACTTAAAATTACGGAAGATGCAGATGTTTTCATGATGGGAATTTGCATGTTTAAAAGTAATGATCTATTTTATAGGTTAGATATCTTATATCTATGCGATAACCTATTAATGATGCTTGAATTGGGCTAGAGAATATATGCTATTAAATTTATTTGATTGTAAAAGTACCTAATGATGTTTGTACCGTCTTTAACCTTTAAGATATATGGGGAAAAATTCTAGGATATTTGATGTTAACATAATTAGTGTAAAACAAAATCAATTTTCTTTGACTCGTGTAGTACAATATCATGATAGTCACGATCTAACTGAGTGTCTTGCTGCCATTCTTTACATAGGCTGTTCGTTAATAGTAGCACAAAAACCGGACACGAACTGCCCATCTGCTAACGTGGGCGATTATAAGACACGACTATCGATGAATAATACATCGCACTCATTATTTATACGTTATCCGTTGTATAATTATGTCTGTATACTTTGATTTGGTAATAACATGATTGAGTTAGGCCTAGATGACTTGGAGAATGTTCGGGTTCTGTAATTAAGGTGAGACCTTTAGAAAATCTTCGGTGATATTGAAGATTACTAGAACGGAAGCGGTTTTAACAATTAAGTTAAAATATCTCAACAAATAGTCCGATAACAATTTTAATGCTGATGTGTGTCTATCGCTCTTGTATACTATACGATCATACACTCAAAAAGTTACATTATCTTGCTTTGAAACGCCTTAGTAAATGGTAACTAGTGATCAATTTTAGATTTCAGGTTAACAAATTCAAGTTATGAATAAAAGATGTGCGAAACGTTAGAAAAATAAATAGTGAATAATATGGTTATCATACTTACCTTTATGTATAAAATACCGCAATCAAATAATATACCAATTTTTTACTCCATGGTCATGCACAATATGGGGTTTTCATCTAGACCATTGACCTACTGTATGATCGTTCACTGCTGGACATAGGTCTCCCATAGGTCCCCTAGATCCAAAGGCGATCTTACGTAATTATAATTTTTAGAAAAGTAACAAGTGTAGTTGAAAATAAATAAGCAACTTTTGTTTGATTCGTGAATTTAGGAAGCAGCTGTTAATAACTCTCAAATAAATATTACAATGTATTATATTGAATGTATTGGCTATAAATTTAACAAGAGCTTTGTGTAAACGTAGAAAATTTCTGGTTTCATGTAACAGTAAATCTGAGTATATTCTGGTATTTGTAGTACTGTACTCTCCATCTATTTTTGTTTATAATCTGAATTTTTATTAGATAACTTATTAACTGACACTGACTGGGCGTGTGTGGGGCTCTCCCGTACAAAGTGGCAATGGGAATACCTACTAAAACTCTCCGTTAACTCCATGGCGGTTCGCGGGGATGGTCAGATCTCTGCTGAAACAATTTACCAGACCACCCCCAGTATGCTTAAATATAGTGTAACCATATTTGAAAGCCTAATTATGTAAAAAAATTATCAATGAATCGAGTACCTGTGATTCCTTAAAAAATATTCTATCCTTTTCTAATTGTATTACATGTAAAGAGAGGTATGAATTTAAATTAAGTTTTAGAAAACGATGGACAATCAGTGACACATTGTCACTGCAGTGTATGCATAACGTAACAATGATAAGTGTTCTAGTTTTCCAATAATTTACATACTAATAAAACTTTCATAGTGTTACGTAATAAAGACATTAATTATACTATATTGTTAGTATTCTTTGTGGTCCAGTAACTCGTATCTGGGTTACCAACTGTATTTCACTTTTACGAGACTTTACTTGACAAAGTTTTAGAAAACCCGAGTAATAAGGTTGTAATTATTATAAGAGTTTGTGTAACGGTATTTTTCGTTTTAATTCGGTGACGGTTAAGTATTTGAATCATCTATCTCTGAGCGCGTTTAAATTTGAAAGTATCCATGCGTCTTTAGTCTATAGGCTCTGTGGAATAGGTGAAAAATAGCCTCGAGGCATTATTCCGTATGCTGCCTAATCAAAACGATTTTTCAATAAGTCTCCGGTTTAAAACTGTTTACAATGAGCAGTAAAGTTTTCTTGAATTATTTATGAAACTGGTCATCGAATCTGAAAATCTTAAAAGGTATTTTTGTTGCACTTATTGGTACAGAAGACAGGCATCATGTTAAAATACAGACATATGGTGTAACGTAAGTGAAATTTCTTGCATTCAGTAACCGGTTGAAAAAGTATCTACTTAAACATGAGAATCGCAAAACGTTCCGCTTCGTCCGCCGTGGTAATAGCAAAAACTTTGTAAAGCGAACAGGGTTGCCAGATACAAAAATAGAAAAGTCGAACTGGGTACGTTTATATTTAACTGATTATTGTGCTCTAAAAGAAGAGAGACTACTTTTTCTAAATGACAAATAAAACTTACTACTTGACTGAGATATGATAAAATCACCAAGGATACCACTCACTTGATAATTATGCTACAAAAAAGAGATTTTTTTATATATTAAGCTCAGCAAATGACTCGACACCACCTGATGATAAGCAGAAGAGGAGTCCATATGTGAAGATAGTTAGTGAAGCATGCGACATACTGCCCTAGCCACCCTCACCTTGCCGGCCCAAAAAGTGCTTTTTTAAAGGAACCCATGTTGTAAAAAGGAGGATAAGTGCTGGAATAGATGATTTTCTCTCGAGCTCTGACAACTTTACCCCCAATATGACAATATTGTGTAAGTTAATTGGCTGTTAAATTACTATAAGCTCAACAGGCTGCGCCAGTTGCAATCTCTACCACGAAGCCACCTTTAAAGTTTTATTTTTAAATTTAAATGCTCAATCGGATAATGAGGATGAACTTTTGTTTTCCAAAATCGTCCAATTATGACAAGACCATGGATATTTGGAGTAATGACGTTTGTAAAGATATTATATCTGATACTTAACAACCCTAAACCATACCTTTAATTGAGAAAAACTGAAATACTATTTATTGTATGGTTTACTGTTCTACTAGTTTTTATTTACACAACGGTTGAATTCGTTTTGCTTTTCTGAATACAACTACTACAAATGATGCTAATGCTATTAACGGTTAGAAAGTCAAGGCGACCGGAAATTTTAATTATAATCTTATAAAGCATAATATTATTATAATAAGAAAGGTGGGGCGTAGATAAGACACATATAATACAACTGTATTAAGAATTATCATACTAAATGAACCACATACATTAGTAGTGCCTGAGTCTCTAAAAACCAACATAATTTTAAGCAAAGCTATTGAATTAGTTCATTGGACATGACGTTCAAGTCAATTTATACAAAAAGTCGTTCGGTTAATGTCCTATGACAGTGATATATTTATTGATGGGTTATGTGAAGTGCGTGTTACTTCAACACTTAAAGACCACCTATTACAATCATCATATTGACAATAAACTGAGACAGAACTTGATAAGCCAATATCAACTTTAGTAGAACTACATAAAACTCTACAATAACCGCGAGTGAAGCAAATAACACTGCAATGCATTCGAAATTAAGGAAATATTTTAATTTGAACCCTATTTCTTCACAATTAAACGCTTTTACAGTTTGTAAACTGTAAGAACGTATTCTTCGTAAGCACATGTTTTTCTCACGCGACAATGCGCGGAAGCGGGCACGTAAACCGCACGCATTATGAGATAAATTTAAAACATACTGGACAGTAATTTGCAATGTTATAAGCAAAAATAAAAGTAGTTATAATAAACTGAGCGACCACTGACCGCTTCTTACACTAGCTACTCGTTGATACATAAGTCGAAATGAAATAAAATTACCAGAATTATTAAATTAAAAAAAAATATTAATAAAAACAATTCTTTCATTACTATTACTATTCACATATTCGTTCGCTCATACTATAGTTGTATCATTTCATAGTAATGTCTCTTTGTGTCAATATTGTTATAACAGTCTATCAATAAGACTGTAGGTAACTGACCGATGTAACGGACATTTTAATTTAAATAAAAATAAATACTCCTTATATGGTCTCTTTTCAACAAAATAAATATTACGACATAAGATTTTATACAATTTTGGCTACTTATTATTTTGATAGTATATAAATATTTAATTTAATATAATCGAGGTAAATATTTTCCCAAATTGTTATCCCCAATTTAACTAATTGGCAACAAAAGACACTGTCATCACAAAACTTATTTCGCCGTAATAACTCTTTTAAAAATGAAATAAATTATCATAATATTTTTAATTTCCACCTTAGTTATTATCAATAGATCTTTTATACAGACTTCAAATGCAATTCAAAATGTATTTTATGTCTAATAAAGATAGAATATCGCTATGGAAAGCATCGCCGTAATATTTTGAAGCAATGTGTTAATACACTAGTGTACTCAACGTAATCATAAGTTGCGAAGAGATTTCTCTCGTGTTACGAGTAACATGTCCGTAAAAGGCGGTTATAAAATAATAGGAAACCAAATAAAGTTTTACTAAGTAAAAGATGGGGAAATATCTATAGTGTTAGTTAATGTTATGTAAATCGGAAGAAAGCGTCTTATTACTGTTAAACATTAAACAATGAATTAGTCAAGTCATAATAGTGTAGCTTTACTGGCAAAATACACAGTGCATTATAGCTGTGAGTGTGTGCGTATGTGTGTATAAGCCGGTACAGAGTGGTACCCTATCTTGAGACAGAACATCGTGTGTGGGTCTGTGAGCGGCCACATAATCAGTTGTTGTCTGATGTCGACCCCTTAGTCCTGTCAAATACCCTGTAACTAGTTTGAGACTGATCCATACCGGTTTGATTGGTGTCATATCTTTGTTAATATATTACTAATATTAAATCATCGATACCATACTAAGCGTATAGATAATATAGAACCGAGCTTTCTAACCGATATCGAATCGTCGCAAGTATTAGAATAATGTCTGTAAAATTGATCGGAAAGTTTTTTTGTTTTTTAATAGATAATGACCTAAGTATGGTGTTACAGTTCAAAAAGAACTTTTTATTGCGTTACATTACGGTTGCTTATCATTTGAGTTCAATCACATAAATTGCGTAACTTGATGCATTATTGATACTATAGAGAACGTATTTATAATACAGCTTTTACCAATCTTGTGAAAATCAAGAGCAAGCATAACCCTGACAACAGGAGATCTATTCTTCCCAACACAACTCTAGCAGTCGTTTTCGTCACTAGAACATAAACCTACATTTAAAATATCTTGTGTTATTTGTGTTGTATATTGTTCATGGCTGTATGTATCTAATACTATTGCCATATAACTTTATAATAAAATGTAAGGAGTATGTATCTCTCTCTCAGTTCCTGTGTCTATCAATAAAGTTTACAATTACAAACAATTATGGATTTATCATTTAAAATATAACAATTTGTTTGGACTACGATTTCATAAAGGGAGGTTCATAAGTAGACGCATAAGTAGTATTTTTTTGGTATTTAGATTTACCTTTAACCTTGCTTAATCCAAACGCTTTTTTATTTTTATTTTTATTTATTTTATTTATTTATTTATTAACTCCAACAAGATTAACATTTTAACATGCACAAAAAAAATACAATTAATAAGAATTAAATGCAATCTTAATTATAGGAGTTACACTATAGCTTTCCATAATACTTTGTGATAACTCTAATAACAAAATTACAATTAAAAATAAAGTGAACACTAATTTAATTTACATGAAACTAAAGCTGCTATAATTAGTTGAGCAACAACATGAAATTTTTCTTGAATTTAGGTAAGGAATCTGTAAAGATGTCGACACCAAATGAACAGGTACCAGAGACAAGAGACTCAGCTGAATTACGGGAATGTTTGTATAAATGTTTAACTAGATTGTTGTAAGCAATCATCGATCTATTTAGTGGCGAATAACGGCCGTGACGCGAGCGAGAATATTCTTCCACAGGTTCCAAAGGTACATAGACAGAAATTCTGGGAAGACGCAAAGGAGTGCGTATTTTGATATTGAAGAGCAAGTCAGGAGCGTCGAAAATGCCATTGACCAACTTATACAAAAATACCAATTTTTTTCATGGTAATACCAGTCAAACGTTAATTAATAAAAACAAGTCTCCTCAGCAGGATTTGGTTATCATTATCATATAATTACTACCAACTAAGAGTATAAATTAATCTCTTCGTTGGTAATAAGCCATTACCATTAAGGGCCTTTTTGTTAAAACCTGAAAAATTGCACAATTAGAATCAAAAACTATACACTAGATATACCAGCGATTTGAATATATGTCAACAACAAAAATTATATTTGTTACTAATGTATATATATAAAATAACATTAAGTTTATAAAACGTACTCTCTAATTACAGCTACAAAAGTCATAACATCATTTCTGAAAAAAAAAAAGTGTAATATAGTATGAATTTTGAATTGAAATTGCACGACCAGTCTAAATGACTGGTCTGGTAAATCTAGTGTTAAGTGTAGTATTTAGTTTAATTCAGTAGAGTTCAGTTGAAATAGCTTCAATCAAAGCATTTCTAGGTTGGATTTCTGTTCGAAGAATTTGTGATATAAAAATGATACGATGTTTATTACTTATCTATTCTCTTATAAAAATAAATATAATATCAAATATGTTTTTCATAGCACAAGTTCTTAGTGATACTTTAGGGTTATTAACTGGTGGTATACGTGTTTGCAAGTTATTTGATTTTATAAAGGTATCACATCCTTGATTTGCATGTTTTACCAGTACAGCTACAATTTCATCGTAATTACTGTAAATGTATCCTAAAACCATTTTGATAAAGTACGCAAAATGTGATTTTTCTTTATAAAGATTAAACCAAAAAAGTCGGCTTTATTGTTTAGGTTCAAAGTTCAAAATAAGTTTATTACGTTTTAAAATTATATAGACTTGTCATGTCTATCCGCGTTCAAGTCACATAATCTTTGGCCTATAACGGTAACATGAACTTGAGAACGTGCAGCACTCAAAAGGAGTTCTAATTATCAAACACGTTAAGGTATTATATTGAATGACTTTATTAAAACTAGTTGGTCACGCTCTTTTCTTTGCAATTTCGATTCATCTTGTCACTTTCTTTTGTATGGTGTTAAGGTTCTTATGATGGTTGAATAAAGAATGGCAAACGAATAAAAGCTTGTATACTTGTCTAAACTGAACTTGAAATCAACAATGGACCGTTTAATGACATTAAAATTTAGGAAAAAAATAACACATCTTATGCAGTTATGGCAGAACATCGTACACCGACGTAGTAAAAATCTCCCTTGAAATTTCTTATTTTCACATCTAGCAACACAGAGCATTATTTTTAATGAATTATTTTTGGCAGAATTTGTTACGCCGAGGTGATTTTTCTTCCTTTTTCACGTTATAATGTTTTGAACTAACAGAAAAACCGGGCAATTTATGAAGACAATTCTAGAATTCCTCAGAATTGGCAATTAATCATAGCGATTGTTGAAAACATCACGTAAGTCAAAGGTCTGCACTACACGTATATAAGATAGAATAAAATTGCACCCTTATTAACAATTCCCTCCTTCATACAACTTGGGTTCCTTCAAAAGAGGTGTGAAAAGGCACTCTTGAGTCGGCAAGCGGAACTAGTTAGAGCAGTATATCGCAAGTGAGCCCACGCTATCATTCTTGTAGGTGGAGAAGACACGGCCCAGCATACTCTGGAGCACTGCCCACCCTGGTGGGAGCAACGACGTGCACTCTTTGCTCTAATCGGTGTGAACCTCTCACTGCCGATTGTCGTTAAGGCAAAGTCCATATTGAGATATACTATGTAGTCTCCTTCTGTTAGGATGCCTTCTCACAAGGCGGCCCTGGAGCGGGCTCCTCGCGAACCCGCTTCACCGACGACTTGGCCGCAGGATGCAGCGCTATGCCGCTCAACTTCGAGCGCCATTGTTAAGGTGGCTGGTGATAAGGTGGTCCTGTCACCGGCATTCAACACCCCGCAGTTTTATAATGCCCAATATGGGCATATTTTCACCTTGCTGGGCCCAGTAGCGGTTATCGGGGCTTTTACACTTTTGTGCAATAGTTTGCGTAAAGCTGTATCAAAGCCCTGATAACGAAGGTCAACGAAGTGGGTAGTGGGCATCAGTGCCTCGAGTCCCACACTGCCCATGTGGGCTCCATAATACCTGCGCGTGCGTAAATGCATTTTCTCACAAAAAAAGGGTAGTATATCTCATGCTGCACTAACCGTCTTCACAAATGGATTCCTTCTTACTGTTTACCATCAGGTAGTGTCTAGTCATTTGCTCTCAACATTATTTAAAAAATCGGCATACAGTTTACCACATTCTATCTTGCTTCTGTCTGTTCTCACTGCAGTGGTTACACTGCGATAAAGTGTCAGGTGTTTCATTCTTCTAACATTTGATAATATACCACATGACTGTTTCTAACTACTCGAGTGTATCTCGTATGTATTTTATTCTCTGCATTATTTCATTCCCTTCCCCGTTCTGCGCTAGACTGACTTATTGAATACCTGATCAAGAACAAAAATCCAGTTGCTCCAACTAACATACGAAACCACAAATGCGCCATGAAAGTAAAAATATTTTCTCAAACACGATTATGTAAATTAAATACATAATCAAGCATGTATTGAGGCAGCCAATTCTTGTTTGTATGTAGGACACAAGCATAAATTTAGCGTTAAATTTTTTCAATGTTTCACCTAATTTTTGTTTTAGATATGATTTATGCAGTATCATATTTTATCATTGTTGTTTCCAAAATAGACATTTTCCGAATGGTGACATATTCTATTATAGTGTCCTTAGGTACTGGATAACAAAGTTCGTAGTACAAAATACTTCACAATTTATGTGGCCAAACAAACAAAGAAAGCCTCTGCTCAGAAAAGTAATATAAAAAATAAGAGAACACAATGCACCTGTTTAAAAAATATAAATGGCTATTCAATAAAAATCTGTTGACGCTGTGTTACCCACATTCATAAAAGATGCATAAAAAGCAGAATTATTATTCGTTAAAGCCTATTCACTGAAAACAATTAATATATAGTATAAGATTACTCGGTGAAAATTATTAAAAGACAAAAGTAATATACTTATATTTATTGAATTCAAAATGTTAGATTGATTAAATGTATGTTTTGTATTTTGTGACTTTTCTACTAATTAAATGTACATAAGTTTATGTAGTATTTTGTTCTGCGACATGAATACGTTTTGGCATTAGTAGGCCACAATCTCAAGCTGACACTTGAGACCATTGTTCTTCTAGGCTCCAGGCCCTTTAAAGACCTTGTTACGCCAGTGATGCCAACTATAAAGCTACCTCTATACTTATAAGTTTCATAACTGAGAAATAACTGTACGTGAAATCTATTAAACCGTTTATAAAATCGAATAATCACATCAATCAATTCGGACTATTCCCATACGAGTCGAATGTGACATCAGTAATTGACAGCTAACGGAAGCGGCAATGAACTTGGCGGGAAGCGCGCGTTCTTAATTTAAAATTTTAAACGTCTTGAACCGGCCTGTGACCGGTGGCGGGCGAAAAAAAATAATGTAGTATAAATAAACGTCTTAGCTAAGTCGATACTTTTGGTAATGAGCAACAACTTTTTTCATCAAGTAATTAAATCACGTATTATTATGGAATAAAAATATATAACTTGAACTTGATCATTGATAACTGAAGTCTGAAGTTAACCTCCACAAAACTAACACAGTCCGAATCCAAGAAGATAGTCTGATGGGTTCAAATCAAAATATTAGATTATTAATTTTGTTTACCCTTTCGGAGCAATGACATGAAGAAGGATGTTTTCACAATCAAACTCCAAACACTTACAGTTTCAAACTACACTAGCCATCTCCACGTATAGAAATACGATTAGCACATTCTATAAAATACCGGTCTAACAAAATACTATGTTAAACAAAATTGAGTTCAGACACTGATTGCATAAAACCAATAAAATTCCTAAATATCAAGTTTATATGGCTTGTGTCAGTATTATTTCCAAAAAGTTTTTATTTAAGTTTACTCGAGAATTTCGGGTAAATTTTGGTATTGCACTGGCAGCACTAATTTCTTTTTTTTACGGAATAATAATAATGGCGGCCGAAAAATGCGGCTGCTGCGTTAAACGTTCTCCGCATAGTAATGACGAATAAAATCTTTTTTATTAGTAGAACAGCTTTTCATCGTAATAATAAACGGTAAATAATGAAGTCCCAGTTTCACATAGCACTGTCTTTTTATATTTTATTTGTTCGAGTATACAAGTTGACTGGGTATTTGGTTTGATAAGTGGATAATAATGATGTGCTGCCAAGTTTATTTTCATTTACACTAATTATATGTATAAGTACTGGCCATTCACTAAATCTATCGATCGCTGTTGTTGGTACCTGATAAAGAAAAAAACATATCAGGTATGTTTTGTTCTCTAAAATATAACTGCAATTTTATCAATATATCGTAAATGTCAAGTTTACTTTACTGGTTACACTAATTAAAATATAATTATATCGTGAATACGGAATACATAACAACAATTTAAAGGCCTATTCTAACCTGAGCGGCAGTTGCTACCGCTGTGGGTAGAGGAAGATACAGCGCGGGTTTCACTCAGGTATTTAGTATCAAGTGCCGCGGCCATTCAAACCTAAGCGGTATTTGCTGCCGCAGTGGGTCAAGCATCAAGTTCAACGGAAGAGCGGTTTCGCTTGTTGGGCGAAAGAGAATTTCGCCAGATGCCGCGAAATCTTAACTTCCAGAACGAAACTCGAATACCAATTTTACCCACAAGGATAGCGAAATCCGCTTTGGTGTGAACAGTTATTTTACCACAAACCCCCCACTGGGTTTATGTCTAAATAGTCCTTAACTTAACTAACGGTCGCGGTCGAGTGAAACATTGACCCCGATTCCGTAATGCACGAACTAAATTAAATTTAAGTTCAATACTACTCATTTTTCGTACTAGTTAGAGTTTGCTCTACTTTCGATAATGGAAGAATAGCAACTTTTCATATATAATAGTCCCAGGATGGGTCGTCACGTCTACTTTGCGCACTAAGAGATTTTGTGACTCCTGTCGCACAGCTAGAGCATGGAATTCCTTGCCGGCACACGTATTCCCTTCTTCATACAACATGGGTTCCTTTAAAAAGCGTGAAAAGTGAAAGAGCACTTTATTAGCCGGAAACGTGAGGGTGGCTAGGGCAGTATATCGCATGCTTCACTAGCTATCTCACATATGGACTCCTCTACTGCTTGTCATCAGGTGACGAGTCATTTGCTGAGCTTTATATAAAAAAAACGTTTTAACCCACGGCCGAACTGATCATGTATTACTCTCATGTGCCCAGCAATGGGAAGTGCACCTGTAACGTTGTTAATGATGATGATGGACGATGACTACTCTTTTATTACAATACAACCAATAAAGGCAGACGATCGGTGACGTCATTTGACGTTTCTAAAATGGCGACTCTCAAACATTCGTACCTTATTTGAACGCGCGTCATATAGATGCCGGTTAAAATAACCCAAAAGTGTATGGATCGCCTGAATGCGTGTGGATGAAGTGCCAACTAACTAGATATTCCTAATAGTCGTTTTGTCCCTTCTTATAGAATTAGAATGAAAGAGATGCGAATAACTTAAATTTATTTTAATCTCTTCACTATGGAATTTCGGCCATTATCTTACTCTCATTAAGTGATTTTTATGCAAAGCACGGAGAATGACGACCCGAACTGATGGGAATGGCGGTAGGTAGTTAGTAAAAGTTCACACAACTTAGATGTAAGATACGCCGAGCAGAAGGTAGTCGGGGTCAATAATTATTATATTAATCTCATATGCGACCCCACCGAGAGCCTCGTGCCTAAATAAGGGAGATTAGATATTATTATTATTAGGATTAACGTCAACTACGCTGGTCAAATACGGGTTGGTCAACTTCACACACAACCTAAGAATTTCATCGTCGTAAATTCTTATTTATTTAACAATTTATGTACACACAAAGACAATTAAAAGGACACAACAGAATATTAGAGAATTGTACAAAGGTACTGCTTATTTCTATAAGAAATCTCTTCCAGCAGCCCCACATATGGGAATAGTGACATCGAAAGGTAGAGGGGCGTGTACCAATACTAATATATAATTAAATACATAAAAACTAATATATATCATATTTATATATGAATTCAAAATTTTTAAAAAACATTGGTACGTGGCTGGGTTTCAAATACTGCTTCCCGAGTTGAAGATAATGATTACGCATTAAGCCATCGACGCTTAGTAATAATAATAAACTGGGTCAGAAATAATAAAGTTATATATATTGGAAACACTAAAAATTGTATAAACTTATATTCTCATAATCGAAATGTCTGAAAAATTTAAATACAAGCGTATACAAAGGATTTATATAGGTACAAGAGGTACTATTAGATTTTTTGGGAAAAATGGACACTTCTTGATTGAAACGCGACACCAATTTATTGTACTCATTAATTAAATTTTTTTGTAGCTTTTACATAATTATACCAATATTGTAATTTGTAACCAAAGTATTCCTCCAAAGAGAGTAAGGCAGATGTTTATTTTAATGTTATTAATTTCAATCATCTCCAAGTTCCCGAGATTTTTCCAGTCTTGACATATTAAATAAATGTAAATATGTAACTATAACACACATGAGGGTTCTCCGTTGCCGGTTGTTGAGTTTCGAAGATTACGATTTCGAGTAACTCCGCACGCGATGATGAAAATTAAGTAATTGTATAAAAAACAATATAATCCACTTAGATTTTATTATTTACTTCTAAATATATATTATGGACATGTATAACCCAGATCTAATGACGCACGCAATTAATTGTGGTGCTAATAATAAACTGTCATTGTGATTTGATTAACTGCCGAATATATTAACGGTATATGCTTCGTTCCTATTTAAACGTATAAATATATTCCGTTGTTGAGAAGATGCCGGCAACTGTCAAAGTACTATAACTTTGACAGTTCAAGAAGCTCTATAATTTTGATAGTGTTCGTGCGAACAGTAATACAATAGATTAAGATTAAGAACAATAAGATATCAAATATAATATTTAAATATAGTATTTACAAACTATTGTAAAATAAAAGAAATATTAGTAGTCAAGAAGAAAAGAAAAAACAAAAAGCGATCGACCGGCTTTTTAAAAAAAAAATCACACGCCGCTCATCCATACTTCAAGGAGGCGGCATGTCTCTCGCTACGAAGCCCCCTTGCAAGTTTGCGCGGGAACAGATAGCATAAATCTGTCAGATTTAAATCACTCTATCTTTCTTTAGTACGATTATATTTCGTCGTATAAAGAACAAATCTTTGAATAAAATAATAATATAATAACATAATTCCCGAAATAAGCGAATCTCACCCTTGTTATTTGACCGCAATCGAAAAGCAGATCTATTACAATCCAAAATGATTCAAATTAACTTGCAGTATATATTTGTAAAATTACCTGTCTACCGTACCCGAAACAAAATTTCGTTATTCCTGTACAAGCCCGGCTAGCTCAATCGGTAGAGCATGAGACTCTTAATCTCAGGGTCGTGGGTTCGAGCCCCACGTTGGGCGCAACACTTTTTGTTATTTTTTTTAAATCAAAATTATCATTTCTTTTTTTATATACTATAAACATTAAGATAGTGGGATAAATTGAAAAAAGCGAGTTTAAATTATAATTTAACAAACGAGAACGAGAGTTTTTTCACTCCACGAAATCATAATTACATAGTTATTCGCACCTATTTATTTTACCCTTATTAAAGTCAATCTCAAAAAATGAAACCCTAGCAACACCACCCGCCGAAGTCCAGGGAGGTCTTCGGGTGTTATTAATATTTTTTTTCACTTATTCATCACAAACTCCATATTAAGAACATCTGCCGAGCGGTGAGAGAATACGCTTGGGTTAACTCAAAAGGAATGGTATCACACAAGCGTGAAAAGAAACTAATTTGCAAGCAGCCAACTAAATGAATGCCTGGTTTTTTAATTTTGAGAACTAACTAGTTTTTAAATCATGTTTAAGTGAAATTATGATATAAAAAACTCTATGGTTGGCCTTGGGCATTGTAATTTCAACTCCGAACGAGTTTTTAGAGCATAGGTGCGCCTGAAATTGCCTGCTTAATTGCATGGAAGAGACTTACTGTTACTACAGGCCGCTTACTGTTTTGTTTCTGTTCTTTTTTTAAAAAGTTCACCCATTTATCTGTAATTTCTGGGTCAATTTACATAAATCTCAAATAATCAATTTATAAATGCGTCCACTATTCAATTCACAAATTCCTGTCGCTGGTCTGCTAATAAATAAGCAGTATCTTTGTACTAAATTTTTTCAGGTCAGCTGTCAGTTATTTATGTTTATATAAATAAATAATAATATTACATATATTACACACACTCCCACCTAATATGTAACCCGAAATAAGCATAATTAAGAGCTTGTGTTATAGAAACTAGATAGCTTTGAAATATAGATAGTATAATATGTATATAAATTCGTAAATAAACAAACAAACATCTTGAAAATATAAAATCATTTTCATCACAAAAATATCTGCCGCTACCGGCATTCTGACGGTACTGACCTCGACAAAAGGGCCGTCTCAAATTAAATAATCACAATTTAAATCAAATTTAAAGGTGTTGATTCAATTCACTTAAGAACAAAGCCTTTTTGATTCTAATTCACTTAAAAACAAAGCTTTATTGATTCTAATTATGTATAATAAACTAAAACAATATACAAAACTAGTTCTCATCGGCCTATCAGCCATGAAAATCAGGATTTGTTTAAAAACTACTAAAATAAGGCTTCTTCTGTTGCTCTGTTTCAACATTTAGTGTGTATTGAAAAAGATTTCCATTGTATTCTAAAGAAACTTACAAAACAAAATCATTGTAACCTTCAGGGTTATAGTGATTTTGTTTGTTTGTTGAAGATACACTCATTTAAGTATTATAAAAAATGTGTTTATTTGAAGAACATTACTAAGTTATTTTAAATCGTCGTAATTGTACGCATATATAGAATTATTGTTACACTTCCTAAAAATACCCTTGATGTTTTTATTGTACTAAAATAAACAAGGGATGGGGCGACATGGTGGCGCGCCGGCTAGACACGCTGACGTCACCCCAAATCTGAATCTTACAAATTCTGGGAACAGATTCAATACATCTCTTGTGCAGATATATGATTCAGTAATAGCTAATACTATTTAAAGCAATTCAGTATACTGGGGTCAGGATATATTGTTTTATTTTTAAATTATCAAATATTTTTTTTAGTTTTAACGACAGAGATATGCTTTTGAAACAAAAATTATTGTAAGTGAAAATGAGGCTGAAACGTAAGCGGACTACACCCAGATTCCTCAACCACAGAGGCATTGGCTATCTCACCTCCAACTGCGGGAACAAAACAATATTAAAACCAGTCGAGCCGTTAATTTTTAGCGAGAATAACGAGATTTTTTTATAATTTAAAAAAGGAACAGAGTATATAACTATAGTGAAGTTGATTATCTTGCAGGTATACTCGTATATTGTAGCGTCAACGCAATAATAATGATGACAGGGTTGGCAGACTGTAATAATTCTTTATTATCATAATAAAATACATATAAAAAAAGGCTATGAAAGAACTTGGATAGTAAATAAAAGTTCGGTGGGCAAGTCCATTTCAAAGTAATTAAATTCGTAAAACAAAACTAATATCTTTGGATAACCCATACAATTCTTATACACTTTTATTTTTAAAGCATTATATTAATATAATATTGAATATAGCAGTTGGTCTGCGATGCATACTACCACAGCGTGACGTCATACTGCATGACCCGTTTCTAAGCGGTATTCTTTGACGAGTCAAATAACGTGCTATTCAAATTGTGATATCTTGAACAGTTCAAGATATCACACTCGTCGCGCTATACCAGGTACAGGTACGTTACTGTCTAGCTAGATTAGCCCCGGCAGTAGTTTACATTGTATTGTGCCCGGGACTGGCGCAATGCGGCACTGTTCCTTGGTGAATTATATAGGTCAAGGTCAATGGGTGATGCTTCATTCGCTTAGATGCGCCAAAGTGGTAGTCAGCTCAAATAGTCCACTACGATACTGACCTCGTGCTAATAACGTTCATGTAAATAAAGCAAAACGCCGGAAAAGTATAAATATGCGCGACGTAGAAGTGAACCCACACCAAAGGTATCGCTTAACAACTGTCTTTTCCTATAAAGACCGTGAAACTGTGTTTTAATGATTTAATGTGAAGGCAAAGGAAACCAGTGTGATTGCAGCTCATGGGGGGTGTTAACATCACTTGTTTTATAATGTCCCAGTAGTGTCAAGTGATTCTTTGATATTACAACAGGCATTTTATACTGTCGATATACGATGTAATTATTTACTGTATCCTCTTTAAAATAATAATAATAACTTCTTTTATTTCCCAAAAACCGCTGAAAGTAATAAAAACTTGTGTTGGGGATGTCCGCATACAGATAATTCCCAATTACTAAAATTTTATAGTTATTGAATATTAACAAAAGTAATAAAAAATGTTTAACTATGTACTTCAAGACCTGTGTGTGCGATAAGTCATTTACTTCTGTAGTATATTGTCTTATATGGAATAGAGTTCAATAGATAGCCGGAGTTTTTCCCGTAATAAACAACGATAGATAAGCTATCTAAGTATCTAGCTAAAGATCTAGATAGGATTGTATTTAGGGAGCCCCCTATTAACTGCCTGATGGTAAGTAGTAGGGGAGTATATGTGAAGTGAGATATAAGCAAAAAGAAACGACAAATCGTTATTTATCATACATTTTTACGTCCCGTAATATAGCGTGCTTGTGAGACATTTAAAATTATTTGCTAATTAAATATACTACTTTCATTTTCATGCCAATGCGTGCAGATGCGAAAGCATCTATCTGTAAGACGTCATTGGCCATTCGTGGTCATTCTCCAAAACTAATTCCAAGTTTTCGCCTGTCTTTGATTCTACTATACTTCGGTCTTCAGGTAGCTAGTGAATGGAATTCATCACATGTGATATTGAAGATTGTGTCAAGATGTTTGTTGTAGCTAAAAGTTTTAGGAAAACTATGCAAGCAAAAAAACGTTAAAGTAAGTCCAAACATCGTAGGTTAATCAATATTTGACGTAATGTTTCATATTTTCTTGTTGTTACGTTTTTATAAATATATGTAATATTGTATTATAGTTCCTATGTATGTGTATAGAAGTGTGTGAGATGTGTGGGTGGGTGTGTTCTGTGTATCAGTTTTCTAGTTAGTGTTTCTTAGTTATTAACATATGATGTATAAATGTTGTTTTGTTAATGGTATGTCCACTAGAGCTACTGCCGAAAAACTGTGTCACAGTTTGGCAAAGTAAAGTTTTGTACCTGTTTTATTATGTGAAACATATGTCAAAGTCAAAATACATTTATTCAAGTTGTACGACCCAACGTTCATGTTCAGCATTTTAATTATAATTAACCCAATTGCGTTTGCATGCGCATCATTTTTATTATTTTATATTATTTTTATAACCTAATAAATCAGTGTAACAGCAGCACTCTAGCGGGTCGGTTTTATTTAGCAGTCCTCGGAGTAACACCCCCTAAAAAGTCTAGGTACATTGCCTGGAGATGACCTGGTGAATTGCTCGGCAGAACCCAGGTTACCCCCGTGAAGGGCAATGGAGTGAGTCCCACACACGCCCGTCGCTTAGCCAGTGGCGGGTAGGTCCGTAAATGGATTACTCCTCGTAAAAAAAAGTCTTTTATGGTAATTTATACATTTGACTACATTATGTCATACACGCAATTATGCTAGTTACGCGGATTTGCACTGTCCCCGACGATACGCCAAATCTCAACGTCTAAAAAAACTATAAACCTTTGTCTCTCGACTGTTAAGAGTATCTTTTTGTTTTTAGATATACGTCAGTATTACACACTACTTGCTCGTTCTTATCCACGGCTAAAAGCTAACCCTTGCAAAGGGTGTGTAAGGTCAATTGGGCACGGCGCTATATGATCGCTGTGACTAACCGTGACGTCATTACTTTCACTACAAAGCAATAAAATAACTGAACATAAAACTTTGTCGGATAGTTGGAATGGCCTTGGAAAGCTGATTTATAAGAATTGTATCTTCGTTAACGGTTTTTGATTAAATAGTTTTAATCATCGCAAATATGACATTAACGACTGTGTACCTAACGTTTCCAGCGCTAAAGTGATGCAAACTTTTTTGTGTGTGTGTGTGGTGTAATGATGTGTGTGTGTGTGTGTGTTCTTTTGTAAACGTTTATACCGATTTAGTTTCGCACATGATCGTCTACTTTAGGCCATAATGAAGGTATACTCTGCACGATTCTGAAGAACAGAATAAATTTTTAAACTTTTATCGTACCAATTGACAATTTTAAAAGACTTGTTGGAATTTATATCACTTACTCAAATGTAAAATATTTGTTTAGCTGTTTATTTGATAGAAAGATATGTTTTGTACTCAAAGTAAGATTTAGTGACCACTACATATTAAGGCCCACCGAATGTCAAACAATTGGTACAGTGTGTTCTCTTATTTCAAATTTAACACTGATTAGCCACTCACAAAACATCAAAAGTTAAAAATTTAAAAACATTATTGCGCTTATAACTTTCGAAGTACACAAAGTAAGTCTGTAAAAGGTACTATAAAATATTATCTATAAAATTTTTCACATTCACTGCTTTTACCTAGACTGTTGCAGAAAAAGGTTACACTTTTTTTGACGTTTGTTTTTGATATTAGAGGAAAAAATTAAATTGTCACTTGTCACCGCGAATTGACTTTGTTCTCAAGTAAAATTATTTTGTTATATTTCGTCGGCAACATAGTCCCATCTAATCATCATTAAGAGCTTGTGTTATAGATACTAGATAACGGAGAAATATAGTTAGTAATATATAATTTCAATCCATGGACTTGCACTCATATAAGTGTACAAAGAACCACGGAATGTGGTTGAGGTATTAGTTACATTGAGAAGCTCATAGTGTTACATAGTAATCTCTGATTCATATTACGTTAAACATTTAGAATTTAACTAGTACATTTCAAAAAATAAACAAGAAACCAATTTTAGAATAAGACTTACAAACAATAATGTTTTCGGTAGCGTATTCCCAACATAAAACTCACGTTTGTAACGTTTCTTAAATTAGAATTTCTTAAAGCCAATATAGACAGTATTTAAGCAGACACGACTGCCATATATCTTGGTCAATCGATACATTTAGTAAACCTTATATGTCATAATCCACAAACGCAGATTACGCCCTAGACTTTGGATTCGTCACCTATATATGATCATGTCACCTATATATGATACATATGATCTATCCGTCAGTTCTTGGATACTTTCATTTACTTGAGATGCGTGCACACGCCTCACTTTCAACGTGATAGCTGCGCGCGCGCATCAACTAGTGGACGCGTGATTGCAATTACAATTTGTGGGGGAAAACTTGGGCAAAAATATAAGTAGTCTGTTAGATATTGGCATTGTCTACCAAGGGTATAGAATTTGCAGAATAATGTGCTAATTTAATAATTTGGAGACACATCAAATTAAGAAGTTAATTCACTTAATAGTTATCGTTTGATTTTTATTAGTAGATTGTAGGTAGACGGATATTGGTTCTAATTCCATTGCGCACGAACTAAATTAAACTTACGTTTATTTGAATTATCCTGTTTCATTCCAATTGACTATGAAAGGATAAGATTGACTTTATGGAACGTCAATCCATACATTTTGGACCTAATTTATTTCGGCATAATAAATTACACTCGTCATAATTTTATGATGCTTCTACAACAAGGCAAATATGATTAAAATTCGTCATTTAAGAAAGGTCAAATGACGACACCAACAGTTTTTCTAGTCCGTTTATAATGACAGAATAGTACTAAACATGAATTTTATTTATTCCAAGCACAACGGAATCGGGATCATCCCTTTTTAACTATCTGTACATTTGTATATATTGTACAATTAGCAAGCTAAATTACGTAACATCCCCGTGTGATATTGTATTAGGTAGTGGGTAGTCCAATAAATATATTAATGTAATAATTCTTCAAGGAATTAAATTCGAATAAGGTCATTTGGCGAGTATATTGTTATTCTAACATTGCATTAGCTAAATACTAATACGAGGATTTAAAAGGATAAATCCTCGTGTACCAGCTCTCGACTTACAATTGTTTTTATTGTACTTATTATTGACGTTTATAAAACATACATATAGCTGAATGAATAAAAATCATTCACAAGTTCTCTGTCAATAAAAGTCAGGCGGGGCGGAAATTGAAAACTCGAAAATACTTCTTTACAAAATTTTATTTCCATATTTTCGCTATAAACGTTTTTATCCTGCGTAGTATATTATATACATGATTGGAGAAATCCAAACTAAATTACTTACCTTGAAGCCAGTGCTATGGGCACCTCGTGTCACATGACCACACAGTAAAACGAAAGCAGAAACCGGAGTGAAAACTGAACGGGAACGAGTCAAGAGACAATTTTGATGGGGACTGATGGATTGTTTCCATTTCTATTTATTTAATGCATTGAGCGATTAATGTTAATAGCGATACTGTGTCTTATACAGTTAGAAGATAGTCTGAAGGCAATAAATCAACCCTAGCTTATTCGCTTCAAAGCTAATTGTAATGAAAAGTGAAAATTAACAAAGTGTAAAAATTAGATACGACATTTTTCTTTTCACTTCTTATTTAAATGCAGCGGTAACTCAAAGAAATCACACACCCATGACGGGTTGACTGGAAGAGATCTGTGTTAGAGATAAGTTCTCTGGCAAAAGACTGTATACATTAATTTTATTTGGTGTAATATATAATTTTATTTATAGGTAAATTTCAGTGCTGCCGACCGTAGAAGATAAGTTATGGGAAGATAAGAAAACTCTTATCTTTTGTTATCTGCAACATTCAACAATGCAATTTACGAAATTCAAGTTTAAGTAGTTTTTAGTTTTAGTATTTATTTAAGTTTAGTTTTAGTTTATTCAATATTCAAGTCACTAAAATTTTATATATTATTAATGATAGAAAAACAACTCAAAAATCGCAAGCCCAGCCCGTATTAGCCATACCACACATTCTTTATTAATATTTATGCGTGTAATTGCAAAATATTCCGCTAATCTATCTGATGTAATGTTTCCGATCTAATCTGAATCTAATCCAATAACAAAAAAATATAGATAGAAACTTTATGATTTCCGTTTAATTTCAAACACATTTACACGGTTTTGAGCTTCACAAGATAATGATAAAACGCACGGAGACATCGTATTATACATAGTATTTAAGTTTAGTTTAGTGTTTTTTTTTTATTTAGTTTTTTTTAAGTATCATGAATTATTTGCGCCCGTTCATTTCACGATTATGTAAAATAAAAGTTTTAGATAATAATAAATACATCGAAATCGAAAATACTCGTCTAGCGTGAGTAAATTGAAAACTAATCTGCAATTTCACAAAGATTACGCAAGCCCGGCTAGCTCAGTCGGTAGAGCATGAGACTCTTAATCTCAGGGTCGTGGGTTCGAGCCCCACGTTGGGCGCAACACTTTTTTTTAATACAAATTCTTACAATTTTTAACCAAATATATTTTTTGTAGATTATGTATTTTTAAAGTTTCTCTTTGTCATTCCTAATGTAGTCACTCTTCGTCTTAAAAAATTTTAATTTAGAAAGATAAGTTGTCGTTAATAAGATATAGATACGATACAGTTGCAGCAATCCAAAATATAAAATTTAATCTGTATGTGGACCTTTTGATATGCATTATAAATATTTTATCTTTATTTTTCAATTTCTTTTAAGTGGATGTCGCGAACTTCTGTTTTTAAATTCACTTAACTTTAAAATATTTACCGAATGTTGGGGTAAATATTTTTGAACTACTTCACTTATTGGCAAATATCGAATGTTTTGGATATTAACACTAGATATACCAGCGATTTGAATATATGTCAACAACAAAAATTATATTTGTTACTAATGTATATAAAATAACATTAAGTTTATAAAACGTACTCTCTAATTATAGCTACATAAGTCAAACATCATTTCTGAAAAAAAAAATGTGTAATATAGTAGGAATTTTGAATTGAAATTGCACGACCAGTCTAAATGACTGGTCTGGTAAATCTAGTGTTAATAATATGTGGACGGCATAAAGTAAGTATACTATATGACTATTTTATATTTACGAGCCTTATTTATTGTTTCATGTCTAATATTTAATTTATTTACATTCAGTAGTAGTGTTTATTTAGGCCTGGTTCCTTTTGTTTTTATATTAATATGTAATCAATTCATCATGATCCTACAAAGATACGTTGCAGTGGTAGGCACAGTTCAGGTCATTTAAAAATAAACCAGTAGCAGATAGGAATAATCTATTAGGGTGTAGATTATAGGAATCACCTTTCTTAAATACATTTTCGTAATTGTTATTACTATGAGTTTTTACTTAACAAGTATGTACTTTAAGTACCGAATTTATAATGTAATATTAAGTAAATTGCAGTAACTGGCATATCAGTAAAAAGCGGTAACGTTATTGACTTAAATCGTGGTATAGATATTTTTAGAATAATGAATATCTGTAAAATGATACGCATATTGTTACATAGTAAAATCCTTAACCGTTTGAGTGCTAAGCAATTTTTGTAAAAATCTATTGAAAAGTGCCATGCATATTTTGATTACTCTAAAGGAAATGTTATGGTGTCAAATAAAACGCTCTCATTTAGACAAATATCAATCAATTTTAATAATTCTTTTTGGGTTATACAGATAAAAGGTTAATTAATATGAATTTGAAGAAAAAAACATAATATACCAATAAATATTGTTATTATTTGGTTTGGAAAATAAAAATTGTAAAAAAATCTAGCTCGATTCGCGGCGATTTTGCGCTGCGTCGTAATTTTCGATACAAATCGTCGCAGCGCAAAATCGCTGCTTAGCACTCTAACGGTTAAGGTACTAATTGCGTTACGATACGAAACGTTATCAAAGTTATCGGTATCTAATAAATAACGTTTTTGTTAATGTTAGTAGTTAGTTCTCTTTCGATGATTTCCTTTTAATTTTAAAGCAATCAACGACAAGCAAGACGCAAAGAAAGTTAATGAAATATATTATCCTCTTCAATTACTTTCAAAAGTTTACCACAGTTGGAAATAGAAAATAATCGCCACACACAGATAAACCATCCGATGTCTCTAGTATCGTTGCAAGTTGGCAATATGGCACCCTTATAGTTATAATAACGTTATTTTCGTATCGACATTTATGTATTGTTACTTGAATAGCGTTTTAATTTTAACGTAACTATTGTTATAAATTTTGTTATTTGATAACGTTTCCAGTCCCTGGTAAATTGACAACTACCCGTAATTCATTAATTTTGGTCGAGTCCTGCCTTAATGCTACCTGAGCGTAATATGTAAGAGCGACAGCTGTGTATCGGAGACAATGCAAGGTATTTATCAATATGGCGTACTAATGCCAAGGACGAAAAGCCGGGTGTATTGAAAACTCAAGTCAACCAACAGAACGATATGTCGGCATATCTAAACCCCCCGTCTTTCCATTATTTATGTATGTAATGTTGATGGTAAAATCAAGGGAGTGACCATTTGTCTGAGTTGACCTGTTTGAAATGACATGAACAAAATGATGGAGATTGTAATCAGCTGCTGTGGTACCTAAAATCGTGGTGAAAAAGATCTTTATTTTCGAATAAAACGATTCTAAACTCTCATGGAATGTATGTCCAAATTAAGTTTTTCCTTTTATCAATAACCCCAGACGAGTTATGACATTCAGGTTGGGCCCTATTCATCATGTATTCTGGTTGTTAAAGAGCAGGGATTCCCAAAAGTCAACATAAACTGTTAAAGCTTTTAAATTGGAAAGTATTTTGTATCAATAGGAAAAAATAGAGATATAATTTTTAAAGTAATTTAGGTATGGGATCTCAGATATCACTTTAATTTGGAAAAGGAGTCTCTTGCGCAAAAAAGTTTCAGAATCAGCTGTAATAGAGCATGCAGCATGTTTTAATTGAAGGGCTTATTTACTGTGCATGATTAATTAAGGACAATTAGTATTTTTCTCGGATAGATTAAAGAAGCATTTTAAACTGTATTCATTTACTGTTTTACTAGTATAAGAGTGTGTGTGAAGTGCTATCAATTGATGAGAACATGTTGATATGTTAACATAAATTTTTATATTAAATGCTTTTTAAGTATGAAAAATTTAATAATAAATAAGTTTATCCTATCCTTAGTTTATTACATACAATCCAGATACAATTAAAAATGATTTCAAGGAATATATCACAGCTCAACTAATTAATATCTAATATGTATACTCATGTTTGGTATCTCACCTATTCACTTCTTTATATTCAGTTTTAGTTTTGGATAGACACTCTATCAAATTTCTGTTTGATTAAATAAATACAATACCTATCATAAAATTAAAATTACTAATTGGATTTGTATAAAAAAAAGTTTATCATTATAACACAGAAAGGGTAATTACTCCATTTTTTTGTAAATTAATTCAGCAGGAACCCAGATTATAATTTGCTCTCTTAAATGAAATACAAATAATGATGGAAATAAATAAATAATATCAATCATTATATACATTAGAAAGTCAATAGAACAAGGTTTTTATTGTTGTTTAGTTTTTTTTCTTTCTTTTCAAAAGTTATGGGTATTCTTGGACTTGGGTGGTTGCTATATAATTTCACACAATTTTTAATTTCAATTTACTTTGTGATAAAAGGCTTTCAAGAATTTATAATGTTTTCATTATCTTTATTAACACAGTTTCATGAAAGGCAACAATTAAAAGAATAAGTTAATACCATCCAGCTTTTTTTTCACTTAAGGCAGATTTTTCAATTAACAGATAATTCTTAAGAACAGGATATTTATTATGCCTATACAGATTGTTTTTATATAGATACCCTGTTAACTTGGAAAAGTTTCTCTAGAGACATTTTTTTGGAGATGAAGAAAATTGAATTAAAATTGATAACCAACCTGTGACCTAGATTTATGTCCATTAAACACACATTATATTTACTGTTTTCTGTTTGTAGTTTTGTATTGTTAAAAAATATTTACCTATTATATTATTATTTTGTTTAAATATATTGATTTTATATTAATGTTTCTAGCCTACCTTTGCATAATTAAGTGTAATATTTAAAATATATTTTATTTAATAATCATGGCAACGTGTAATATTAAGAAATTATACTTAAATTTCAAAGAATCGAGAATAATAGTGCTTTTATTCTGAATGGATATGTATGCAATTAATTTGTTATTATATTTAAAAAAATGAGTTGTTAAGATACTATAGCACCAAAGTTATTTTTAAAGGATTAAAATAAAATATATTTAATGATAAAATTTTATTATTAAATACAATTAATAATTTTTAACACAACATAACTTTAATAATAAACTTATTTATAATCATACCTTCTATGTAGGGGGTAACAGCGATCGAAATCAGGGTTGTGTATAATCCATTTTTCGCATTTAAAACATGTTTTCACTTAGCACAGCACTATTGGGAAGTATTATTAGTAGTACACCAATTAATAACTGTCGTAATCGCAGGAAATTGAGGTAAAATGCTATTGAATAAATACGAAACTTTATAAACAGGACGTAAGAATTAAAAACAAAATTCACAGTGCACAAAATACAATAATTTCAACAATATTTGTAAGAAAAACAACACCTTTTCAAAAAACTGAATGCAATCACCTTTATTAGTTTTACACTTAGCTATTTAGTATATTTTTGATTAAATTCATTTGACGGACGAAAGAAACACCCAAAGTCAACAACCGTTTGACAGTTTCGGGGATACACGCAAGAAACATCAAGCTACTGCTATTTTTGCTTTCTGATGTTGCCAAGTAAGTCATATGAAGCTCCCCATTTTCAGAAAAATAATGTTAATGATAAATATCTTGATATTTTATTAATAATTAAGAAATCAAAATAAAAATTTATGATGTTTTCACGAGTTAATTTTTTTGTTCTACTAATACTAGCAATAAATTAATTTATGCTACTTTATACAAGATGGCGCTGTTTTACAGTATTCGTGATAGAGGTACTACGCCATGCTAGTAATATAATGCTAACTAGATTGCTTACAAGATGGCGTTGCAGTAGCGACACTAACTTAATCTATTTAAAAAAAATCCCCGTGGCTATGAAAAAGATAGTTTTCAAAGAAAATTAAAAACTATTTATTAAAAACCAGGCTTTTTCTATTAAAGCCTTTTATGTGAATTGTGAATTTCAGACAAAAAACAAGACATAGTAAAAATAAGACTGAGTTTTTGTATACACATAGGAGATAAAAAACGTAGACTTTAATATTAGTGTTTGACTAGTTGGTCTTGTATGACTTATAAACAACGGACACCACCTATTAAAAGATATTTAAAGTAGCGATGCAAAGAGTAATGTGTATGATAGACGAAATTACAGTTTCGTTATTAAGGAAATTGTCTACTTAAATGCAAATAACGCACGCATTAAACTTTAACATTGCGTTACGAACCGTGTTACCAACTGTGGGTTTTAATTTTTTTTGTTTTTCTTTATGAAGTTTCTTTGTTATCCTATGTTATCTATCGCAATTACTCCTTAGACAACTAACTTAAGGTATAAATACCTTTCAATAATAACAATCTAATGTTCTATATTAAAAAGGGTTTTGACAATTACGTTCAATATCTAAGCGAAAGCTTATGTCTAATTAATAATTTCACTAAGCGATTTCGTTAGCGATTATGATTATAAAGGAATGTTTTCTAGGCTCTCTGCTAGCATTCTCTTTTTGATAACTTATTGTTTTAACAGTGCATTCAAGTGCTCTGACTTTTATTTATAAAGGATTTTAAAACATGAAAAGGAAACACATTTTCTCAAGTATTACCTTTAATTATTAAGCATTTATTTATACTAATATTATAAAGCTGAAGCGTTTGTTTGATTGAATACACTGATCTCTGGAACTCAATTGGTTGGAATTACATTTTTTTTTTGTGTTGAATAGTCCATTTATAGCCTAAAGGCAAAATAACATTTGTGACTCGAACTCCACGGAGGTTATATTATAATATATATAATGTACTTTTTTTATGACTGAGTGAGTAAAGAAGATCCTTATAGATTTTAATTTCTTACTATTGGACACGGTTAACTTTGTATCACGTGTACATATATACTATGGCCGCCCGATGACTACAATTTGTTTGCCGCTACTGCCAATTAGAGATGGAAGAAATGTCAGTTTTGACAGATCATTAATTTCTCATTTTAAATTATTACTTTAAAGTTTTGCTTTAGGATTTGCACTAATTTTTGGACAAATATTTGACAAATCAGTCAAACCGTTTTTGAGTTTTATCGTAACTAACGAATAGCTATATATTTTTATCCATAAGACCACAAGATTAAAATAATACAATATACTTATAATTCTTAAGCAGAAATTTTGATATGTAATACTTTTATTCGGCGAATTACTTCTAGTTTTTGATTTGCCATATATTTTTTGTCAATACAACAATATGAAAGGATAGAATGTTTTTGCAAGAGTAAATTATTATCTTCAAAATCAGCCCTTTGTAAATAACACACAATAGAAAATCTTTAAGTGTTATTTAAATAATCAGCAGTCTATATAGCAAACTAACTTATTGGTGAAAGATTTCCCTACATAGCGTTTTTAGATAAAAAAATATGATAGCTAGTTTACAGCCAGTCCCATTAATTTAGACGATTTTGTATTTTCTTCAACCCCAGGAAACACAAAACCCTTCTTTGCCAGATCTTCATACGTTGCTTCGTAAAGTTCTTGAAAGCCAGCCTTTTTAGCGACGGCCTGTGAAGCCGCTGCTGTGAACACCGTCACCGTGGCCTTAATATTCAAAGCCTTGCAAAGTGGAATCCTGCAAAATATTTTGTTTACAGATTAATTAAAGAGGTTGAAGTATTTTGTTTTTTTAAATGTTTTGCAGTATTGTGCCATCTATAGGGGAGTAGAATAAACATGGCGACATCACTTCAACTTAGTTTCTTACAACTATATATTGTAGATGGCGCTTTTCGTGAATATTTTTAAAATTGATGAATTGAATCTCATTAAAGCGCTTATTTTCTTGAAATTTCGAAAAGAAACTTGTGCAAGCATTCTTACGTTGACACCGCGGAACAGAAGCAGAGAACAGAAGGTTAACAACCAAAAACATCAACCAACAAAACAACTAAATCGTGTGCAATTGTTACAAATATTTCTCACTGACCAGATCTCGAACCCGGTATATGTAGCTAAGCTATTAACTAATCGAATTGGCTAGAAATTGTTTGGTTTTTTTAACGACGTTGTGTAGTGTTTAAGATTAAAATGTTAGAAGCCGCTATTTAAAATATGTATAATTACCTTGTATTTCTGATGTGTAGTAATCGTACTAACTAAAACTGTGAAGAACAAAATCACTGAAATGAAATCGTATAAAAAAACCTTTTAAATTACGAATAAATAATAAATGCCAATTCTTCTAGTGAACATTTATTTGTATTTTTAAAAACATATAAAATATAAAGACACAAAATTAAACCCATATAAAAAAAGGAAAATAACAAAGTTTATTTTATTTAATAATTATATTAGTTTTTTTTATTATTGGTATATATTTAATAACAAATAAGTATAGAGTAACCTAAAAATGGTTGAACAGCGAAATGGCAACACTGTGAAGATAGATACCTTCCACTTAACACTAAGTAAGGCGTAAGGTTTTCCCTTTTCCGCTAAATGGTGTACACAGCTACTTCTCAAACCCTTTATTCTAAATTATCAAAAGTGCTTCTACTATACGCGTCATCTTGCATTGTGTAAGGCGAGTGAGTAAATAAAGACATTTTCCTACATTGGAAAGTTAAGTTTGGCATATGATCCCGTTTAAATTTAAAGAGCACTCACCAAGTTAACCCGATCAACGTGCATTAAATGGACTTTATCTACGATAATGAGTTTCTCATAACCAACGACAAACATTAATGTCGATAATAGCGTTTGTTATCGACCATTGTCATTGGGAACAAAGCATTCAAAATTGTAAAAAAAATGTTTTGAACAAAACTAATAACAGACTCCTAAACCACCGTTTCATTCTCCTGTGTTCAATACATAATTATAATTTAAGAACTTATCTGCTATAAAATTATTTTTAACAGTCGGAGCTTCACTTTCTATTGTTTCTGGAAACAACTTAGCACCAACTGCAAAAATACATTCAAATTAGATAAGTTCTTAAATTGAATTATTTTTGCCCTTTCAGTGTATTGAGATCGGCTTTTAGTTATGTAAAAAAATTTTTACCATCTCCCCATCTCCCCCATCTCATCACTTAACTTCCAGTCTGATTTCAGAAGAGACCATATCATCGATAGAGAAAATACCATCGACATTTGCGGTAAAGTCGAATACGAAAAAATTCCGATATTTTCAAAACCTATCGCGGGCAGTCTTATCTAACTTATGCCTTTGTTTACAGTCAACTTTTACTTTCGCCTGGTCTTGTATCTTATTTCTCTTTATATGATAAATGGGCTGTGCATATCCGAAATCTAATTCACAATAATATAAATGTTTATTTCTATCGCCTGGATTTGGGTAATATGCAGCACAAAGTACATCGTCAACCGTATATATTTTAACATCAATTGTATGTTGGAATAACGTGCCACTTTGTAACATACGATCTATAACTCCACATGTAACATGTCCAAATTTGTTACCCCAAATATTCAAAAACCGTAGAAAATATGGCTTTTTAATTGTATTAAGTAAATCTAAAACCCCTCTGTCAGTGAGTTTGTTGTTAGCAATGTCTAACGCTCGCAGTTTGGAGTACGGCATTCCGAAGCTGATAGTTCTGGCTCCTGTATCATTAATCTCATTACCTGCTATATTTAAGAGGATTAACTGTGGTCCTTCCGCCAAATATTTTGCTAGTAGCTCCGCGCCATAATCTCCTATTCTATTATATCCTAGGTCTAAGTACAGCAACGTTTGATTCCTTCTCAAGCCTCGTGCAAAATATTCCATGTCATGACTTATAAAATCGTTCTTTTGCAAATGCAGTTCAATGATTGTATTATTTCTTTCTAGTAAATATTCAATGTGATACGCCAGCCATTTTGTTTCATAATTGTACCGGTTGAAAAGAGGATTTATTCTGCTGAAATCTAACACCTTTAATGTAGTATTCGCTCCATGGTCGATTCGTAGTGCTGTTACAATCTGAGCTACACTTGTGAGAGTTTGATCAGTTTGCGCTATATCGCAGTACTCCACACTAGTATTATTCATGAGAAATTTACTGAAATATTCGCCACCTTTTGTACCTATCTCATTACCATTCAATCTCAAATACTTTAATTTCATAAGACTGGCGTATTTTGATAACAATAAAACGGATTTCTCAGTCAAATTGTTGTTCATAACATTCAAGTTAATAATGCTAGATCTTCCTTTGATTAATAGCATTTTGACAAGTTTATAAAAGCCTGCATCAGTAATCTCGTTGTAACACAGGTCCAAAACTGTAATTCTTCTTGGTGATTCTCTGACATAGAGGCATATTGCTTTGACATCAAGATCTTGAATCCTCATGTTGTATCTATCGTATAGATCTTTCCCGCGTAACGTTAATTTGCCACTTCCATCAGAATTTCTTTCAGTGAAGAGGTTTAAACGAATTTTGTTTATTTCTGTAATTTCTAAATTCCTGGGTGTACCTGTTATTTGTTTTAGCAAGCTCACAGTATCGCAAATACATTTTCGTTTCTTCTGTCTTGGAGTTGCAACCATTTTTATATATGCAATAAAAAAGTGTTTTTCGTTACATTATTTCAAAATGACAATTGATGTTTTGACATTTAACGGGTTATGATTGATTGTGGTAACGTGTTTCCTTTGTCTTGTCTTTGACTTTATAAAAGAGTATTAATTAATAATCAATTAATGAGTTCTCGCGATTGCAATAATTCTCTGGTTTCAGAAAGAATTTCTCATCGTTAACATAATTCTCGGGCTGACAGAAAATTCCGTTCGCAAATTCTCAATTTCAAAGCGTCTGGAGTATGAAGCGGCTGAAATCGAGTCTATTGTGCCTATAATTGATTGAAATTGAGAGAGTAATGAGGCATGAGGTCGTTACCGATTATTATGGCTTGGTAAAGTTCAAGTATAAAGTGCAATTATTCGTTAAATTATTAAAATTGTCAAACATAATAACTAAAATACATCGTGGTTTTGCTATGCCGAAATTGGGAGATACAGTCTGAAACTAAAATGGACTTTAATCCTTTTATAATTGTGTACGGTTTCCTAAAGTCTATCGTCCAGCGTCAAGATTCAATATTGCGTATCTCGCTTCAACACAATGTAGCATGTGAGTGACGTATATTTTTAGTATTAAAATTCTGTTTAGACTTTTACTAATTTAACAATTTATTATAAGAAAAATTATGGAGTAATACGTAATATTTTAGCTTGTCAAATCTATACATTTCGTGTTATTGCAAACAATTGAAATATAATTATTATTTATCAAAAAAAAACGAACTATTTGGCAAAAAAAGAAGATATCACCCATTATCCAAAAAACATGCCTTTAATATAGTGCCTAAGGTTTTGTGACAGTGTCATTGCTTATAAATAGTAGTGTTATATTAAATAATATAGAACGAAACAGGGTCACATATGCTTATATGTGTCGTGTTAGTTTAGTCTGGTGGTGGTGGTGTCTGGCATTGTCCCACAGGTGGTTGCAATTAGCTGTGAGACAATATTTTGATAATTAACAAAAATCATGACTCTTTTCCAACTATTATATTAAGAGAGTGACAATGACAACTTAAAATATACATAAAAAAAAAATATTAAGAAAGAGTTTTCAACCAAACTAATTATTGAAAGGAGTTTGTAGTACTAGTTTTTCCAATATGACTTTGACCTATAATAGTGTTAATTTAAACTGCAACCTGTCACATACTCAATGATACCACGTCTATAATGACAATTATCATATTATTAAAAAATAATTGGACCACTTAAGTTTATAAAAAGCGATCTCTTAAGTTAGCAAAAGAAAAAATGGAGGCATAAAACTTTCTTAAACTTTGAATATACTTCAGAATCTAATAACATTTGAACTATCTAATTGGGAGACTGTTCGATACCAACTTCGCAGAGAATAGAACGTATCCTAGATATTGATACTTGCTTGCATAGTTCAAATGGTACTTCTTCAACCCTAAGTCCTTACTTTCCTACCTCGCCAGCAGTATCTCCTGCCCAATACCCAAGCCTCTCCACTCAGGGGGTATGACCAGTCCATATGCAGTCAGATACTGGTCGACTCCATAGTGGTCAAACACATCCACCCCACGGGAAACCAGGTCGACTGCTCCAAACAGACTCGCCCAGATCTTGTCTTCAGTCTAAGAGAAAAACAACATAACTGTTAACAATAGTTGTAGAACGGATACCACTAGTGTGAGTTTTTAATTGTATGCAAACAACGGCAGCACCTCAGTTGTGAAGTAATAGAAACGATTCAGCTGAACGCAACTACGATCGAATCGTCTCGATACATGTCTTACTGATAAAAGGAAAATATACTTTGTATATGTATTTATATGGTTTTTTAGATCACCAAGAAGTTTACTCTAATCAATTTATAAATAAAACATGCGATATTGTTATATTTAATTACAAACTTAATTATTTCAAGCGAACATTCTGTTTAAAGGGAGAAAATAAACATATATTTGATTGAGAGCTTTTCGTTACAAACATATTAATATATTAATCGTTCTTAGCATTTTTATAGAGACTTCCAAACTTATCGTTGAAAACAGCACAATCCACGAAACTATATACAATATTATATAAAAATATTTATTTTAAAATAAACTTTGCGATCAAAATCGAAAATCTTTATTTATACTGATGGATGTCCTTTCATACATTATACCGTTCTTTTAAATAGTCTTTGCAACTTTTTTACAAAGAGGGAAGAAGAAAAATGTTATGTGCATAGTTTTACCCGAAAAAGGAGATAGATTTGGAGCAGATACACTCTGGGCTCTAGCAAGGATCTTGCCTTGACTTGTTTTATTAACGACGAACTGACTTGTTCTACAACTACTTTTACTTACTACTTTTTGTGGGTTCGTAAAAGGGGTGGCTTTGTCAGAAACCATGCTGACGAGTGATTCACGAAACGATGAAATGGAAAATTACCACTGGCTTTTAGTGGAGTGCACATTGGTTATATGAGCGCTGAATACCCTCCTCTCGTTCTCCCCAAAATCGGCATAAGCTAGATTGCTACTTAAGGGTTGGTAGACGTTTTTGAAGCACGAATGCCAACTTAGGCGCATGTTAGTTATTTAGATTAGTAGGCATAAACAAGAAGTCGAAATTAAATATCTTCGTATATTATCTAAATTTATCCTGCCAATGTCTACGACATTATCTCAGGATTCGGAACCTTACGTGGAAAGCCTCCTCCTTGTCTGCCTGCTGCACCACCGTGAGTACATTGACACCTATCATTTGGCCGCCATCTTTGTCCTCTACGCAAACCAGGGACAGATTGTCGTTGATGGTAGTCCGCCATAGTTTTTCTAGTTCAGCCACGGCTGATGGATGCTTGTTTATTTCTGTAAGAAAATCACCAAGTTCAGTGGGATTATTCATCATAATCGTTGACCTATTTTCACTCGTCCACTGCTGGTCATAGGCCTCCCCTAATCCACGCCACTGCTTCCAGTTTCCGGCAACTCACACCAGCTCACTCCAGCCAGCCTCCGAATATCGTCATCCCATCTCGTCGGCTTCCCACGCTACGGATTATTATTAAACTTAATGACGATACTTATGGTTTAGGGATTAGAGAATTTCTTATCTTATCATAATCTTCATGGTCAACTTCGACCCATTAGGATCTTTTGTGCTTCCCCAGTTTTAGTCTTTTTATACCCTAAATAAATTTATATTTGCCATTAGCTTTATCATAGAAGTAATCAGGTTTAGGAGAAATAATATATAGTAATAGGCACCTCACAGAAAATGGCAGGTTTTTAAGGGAAGCAGCGAGCCGAGAGCAAGAGTATTAAATTGTCTTCCATGCTGTCCACATGACGCAACCTCTAGATTTCTACAGGTCTCCGCGTGAGTCCTTCGTGCTACTAGCATCTATTACTACGCGTTAACTCTATCTTTGGTTATTTTTTATCTTTCATTTGGGACAAAGAAGTTGACTCGCGATATACTCCCGGGAAACTCGAGACAGTTTAAACTTTATTGTATCTCGATTGCTCAGTTATGAGAATGCGAAGTAAGGTATCATGAATAGTTTTTTATTTTCATTTACTATCCCATTATGACATTGTCTCGAGACAGTGAGGCACAGATTAAGGTCAAATATTAATGAAGATTTTAGTTTCTTGAAAAATTGGCCACTTACCAATATATTTACAAGGTGGCTCATCCCTGGTGAAATATGTCTTGAGCATCTGAACGGCTGCTTCATGCATGTCCTCGGTCAGATCTTGGATTCGAAGATGCAATGTAGAAGACCCTCGCTGCACTGAGAACCGACTCCACACCTTTGGGTACGGCACATTGGTTGGGCGGACGAAAACCATGGCCTTACGTGATAAAAAATATTAATTTGATATATGTACAACGGAAAACATTCCGGTTGTTAAGTATTTTTTCTAAAAGTAATACCTATTAATGTTCTATTATTGCTCAAAGTCAAAGTCAAAATATCTTTATTTAAATAGACTCAATTACTAAGTTCTTTTAAATCGTCATGATATAAACGTTTTGATAAGTCTATTTATATGTAAAAGAAAACTGGGAATTTCCCTGACTGTATATTTTTAATATTTCAGAACGAGGAAACCGATAATATCACATTATCTGCAACGTGGAAAAATGTTGTAGCATATTGGGGCCTTACGAAATATGGAGAAGCTTCTAGATATCTATAAAATATTATTACCGGATTTGTTGTTGGCTTTTTATGGTGAGTCTCCACCAGCACTCCCAGGAGAAGGTCAAGAGAAGGCGCGAAGCTACATGGATCGAGATAGATAGTGGTCTCTCGTACTGTATGTCGATTTGTATCGATTTCGTCACATTTTATGATTGTGGCTTACTTAAACTTATATTATTATGGGTTCACGACTTGGTACACCTTCTACCCTTCGGGAATTTTTGTGCTTGTCCAGATTTTACACTGCTTTGAGTTTTGCTATATCTTGGTGCATACGTGCAGAAATATTGTAGTCTTTTGTCCTCGGATGTGCCATTACGATAAGACAAATCCTTGAAATCTACCTTTCTCCTGTATAACCTAAAATTTTGTTGTGCCCGACAGGGTCCATAGTGTCATTAATATTAAGATTCATATTATGTAACTATGGAACGCAAAATAAAGAATTGAATTGAATTGAATTGAATTGACATGATAATTTTTTCGCAATCAGAGAAAATTAATTTTGCGATATAGATAAAACTTGGAGTGAATAATATAACTATGTGCATTTAATGAGAGACAAAGCACAAAAGATCCCATTGGGTCAACGTGCTGTGGGAGTAATCCTGGCCCTACATCAAGATAAAATGAGAAACGAAAATTCAAGCCAAAAATCATCAAAAATCATAACTGTAATTAATAAATAAAAATGAAGTTTAAACTTACAAATTATCAAGTTCTTCACTAATTCAGTCACCACAGCTTCTGAGCGTCTGAGGAATACTGGTATAAGAGTTGGTGAGGCCTGGGGTACACTGAGGCTATGGTCCTACCGCGCATGCCCTAACAGTTGAGATCCATTGAGAGATTTAATTTTAGGGATTTTTACATCCAATTCCTCCTCATGAGACATTTTTGTCTGGCGATATAGCAAGTTTTAATGTTTATTTCTTAAACAAACATTTTAAAAATAATTAAAGAGATACGGTGTGTTGATGGTAGACTCGCTTGCAGGTTCGTCTGGGTGGCAGGTACTATATGCTTTACCTCTTTCGGCTGGAAGGAGTTCGCGGCCGACGAAAAAGGTGAAAAACGCGGCCTTATTACATCAAGTATGCCAGTTCCAGAACGATTTAATTGACGCTGATAAGAAGAAAAGATGTATGATGGGATGAGTTTTCCCAAGAGGTGCAATAACAATCTTGCCTGAAATGAGCTCGGATCATAAGTGGCGAGGAACACGAAAGCCGCGCTATCATTAGTGGATCTACTCCAAAGGCTGTGCTCATCACTGAGGTAGGAACTTGAATAACTAGTAATATCCTCCACACAAATAGGCGCTAAGATAATATTTATATTTCATTCTTTTGCGAATTTACTTAAAAACTTTTTAATAAAAATTTACTAAAAAGTACCACTAGATGGCGCTGCACGTTGCATTGTTGAAATGCTAAGCCAGATTGAACAAGTGAAATAACTTTTAGCATAAATGTAAAATTTGATTACCATATTTAATTTTATATAATAAAATGGTTTAATTCAGACTTGATTTGACACAATGGCTTGTGCTCTTCAAGCTCAATCGTCCATCTGGTAGTTCTCGGAACAAATAATAACATAGTGTAGTTTTTATAGTAGTTTTGTACATCCGAATTAAAAAAAAAAATTATTATAAAAACAGAATCGCCTAAAAACGTACAGTGGCCCCTCTAAGTGTATTCCCATCCTTAGATTCCGTCACGTTCCAATCTACGGCTAAACGAGGTTTATTCCAGGATTCCCAACAATTTAATATGGCGCTGGAATATTATATATTGCTATACCTTCGAATACTTTCGAAGAACCGAACTATGATAGGATATAGCTTATTTTTACCGGACTAGACAACGGAGGGTTTTTGTATAATATTTTTTTGATTTTGTTTGTAAAAACCTTAAGTTTTATGAACATCTGGCAGATAGATATTGCAACTGCTCAAGAAACAGCTGTTCATCAGTGTTACACCAAACCTTTTTATAATAAACTTAAACTTAAACTTAAATACAACATCCTGGCTGCATAGTTTGTGACATATATTTTTTCTAATATTGTATTCTATTATTATTTCACAACTTTTTGGCTTGTCGAATTATACACTGCAATCTCTACTTTTGGAATTTCATTCCTTATTTTTAGTAATCAGCATCATTATTATCGACAGGTCATATACATCTCTACCGAGAGTTTCGAGTCTTTCCTAAATTAGGGCGATTAGGTAAGTACGGGTTAGTCGACTTCACACACAACTTAAGAATTTCTTCAGAAGTGTGTGCAGGTTTCCTCATTCATTACCCATCTAGCCTTGGAAATCTTTGGGTAACTAAACATCGCGGTAAAACTGTTTTTTAAACGCTGAAGGAAGTAAGCCATGGTATGATAATGTGATTCTAATGGCCGCCTGCAGTACCTACAAACTTAAGGGCATTCAACTATTAGTGTTTTATTAAGCACCTGTGAGCATGAAACATAATTAAGTGTGACTGTGACCTCTCTTCCACACCTAACCGATGAAGGCTTTATGAAAAGTGCCCTAACTACGCACTTTACAGAACTTTCAGGATGCAATGTGGTATAACTTTGACAACGCAAACTTGATAAGTTAAATATGAAATGAAAACACAAATAGAATTCTTAAAATTAAAATTAAAAACTTGTCACACTCATACCTATCATCTAGCCCAAAGTATTAATAATTAAGAGCTTGTCAAAGTCAAAAATCAAAGTCAAAATTGAATTAAATAGACTCATTTACTAAGTTCTTTTAAATCGACATAATAGGGAATATGTATGAGAAAAATAAATAAATGTAATTAAAGGTAATAGTTATAACTTTAAGTGGGTATTAATTACAATTATTACAAATTGTCCCAGGTATAGAATTTAAAAATGTATTAAATAAATTATGGATACTACATAACGGAGAAATAAAGATAGGCATATGTATATAAATATCAGAAACATACTTGTTGGCGAAAGAACTGGCCTGGTTATTTAAACATCCATGTCTCGTAAACAAATTTTTGTGCTCATCATACAAATATCTGTCCCAACCCAGATTCGAACCCTTCTTAATTATTCCTGGATGTGGACAGCGCATCAGTCAACCAGCGTCCAGTGGACGTTGGTTGACTGATGTGATGATGATTCTATTTTTTTTAACTACAGTGTGACTAACGAGCATGCTGCTGTCCTTGTGAGTGTGTGGTAGTTCTTCAAGTTATGATGACAGCGTAAGAGATAAGTCCTCCTGGTCCTAACCATCGCTTCTTCACGGAGCTCTGGGTACCAGGAACACAGAACTACTGCACAAGTGCCGTTTGGTTGCGAGCAGCTGTAACGTAAAAGATTCGAAATTTAAATGCAAATATTTAAAAATTTTGTATCAATTTCGTATATTGTCTTTGTTTGGGTGTTTGATAAATAGTTGTTCTAAAAGATCGACCTTTTAAATGAATTAAGGTCATTGTACCGAAATCTTAGCACTTAAAAGGTATATGATCACAAAACTGTACAAAGTATATTAAATACATATGTCGGGTTTAGGGTAAGTAGTGTAGCAACTGACCAACTAAAATAATACTCGATACGGTAGACTGTATAAACCGAATACGTGAGTCCTATATTCAGCAATGAAGTAAAGAAAGAAATATGTATATGTATATGCTTTTTTGTTACAGTCAAACAAAAATAGTAATTAATCACATATTTATTAAAAATAAACTTAAACTATTAAAACGTATACTTACACGTCACATAAATTCAATGGAAATATGATGTCAAATTGTATGCAAACGAAAACAGTGCCTCTATTGTAAAGTTTTCTAAACTACTTTTTATATATTGATTTTTCAGTTGATCGCAACTACGATCGAAATATCTGACTTCTATTTACACCCACACTAGGGGTATTGTTCTCAAAAGTCATTTTAATGGAGTCGTCTATTCAGAAACCAGCCCGTTGATTTTATTGCCCCTATGCCTATTCCTTTCATCCAGATACACGTATAAAACCCATTGCTACTATTTTCGGTGTCATTATGACATATTCATTTTCCTTTGTTTCAGCCAAGGGCGTCTGGTTGCTCTTTAATTTTCTTTTTAACTGAGCTGACGCTGGTTAAATGTATTTTTTTAAAACCATTGCCATAATTAACTTACTTACTTTTCAAAACAGTGATGGTTTTATGACAATCGCCACACGAAAGCGATTGCGATAGATTTAAAAGTTATACAATTAGCTCCCTACTCATCACTTATCATTTAAAACGTGAAAGAACTTCTTATGCAAACAACTGTGATATTTACCATACCATCAGCAGTTACACGTTACATTTATTGCGTGCTATACGAAGTATTCGGTACGTTTTAGTATAACACTCTAACAGTTATCAATTCCAGGATTTCAACCATTGATGTCAGTAATCATTTTAAAATTGTTAAAGATAATGGTAGGTTAATAAAATATATTTAATTAACTGATAACATTCGATAGCAGAGTCAGGCACCCTCACCCTACACGCATGCTTACTACTCCGTACTTGGCAGTCCGCCATCTTGGACCGGATCCAGCTTGGCTGTTCAGTGTTCCCTGAAACCAGTTCACTCTTGACTAGAAAATTGAACACACGTTAGTTTTTTGGTCTTGCAAAATTAAAAGTCAACCAAACTTTAATATATTATTCAATTGACAATAATTCGATAGAAAAAGAGTTTGGAATATTAAAAGACTTTTGCAAGACTTTTGAAAGCGCGGCAAAAGCCGCGGTTTGGCGCGTCTTGCTTGTCACTTCACGTGTAGACAAAGGCATTGTGTTTGTAAGCAACTTGTGATTTACGAGCTTCAAGAAGCCGACTTTGGACTTTTCATCGATAACGAGGTTAGTGAAGAAATGCGTTATTTAAAATAACGAATACAAAAAAATCCTTCACTTATAGTTGTTTTTTACTTACATTTTTTTCGTACTTCCATAGATAATAACTTAGAAACAGCACTTTCAAAGGTTATTTAATATGCCTTGATTTATCATATAAAATATTTAGTAAATTGCTTAAATATGTGTGCGTGTTATTACTTTCGTTTGTCATTATGATATTTCGATGACGTCACATGGATAATTCTTCGTACTATAATCTAAATGACACCATTTTCTTAAACATACATTTAACTTTGGATGCCGGCGTCCACTCAACAAGGGAATATCCGTCTGGTTTAGTTCACAACACACAATAGTTTAATTTAAGAACTTAGCTTTTGTTGAGATATTTATCACATTTTTATTGTTGTCGAATAATAACGATGTGATAAAAGAAGTCGTCGTCCTTTTTAAGTAAATCTATCCAAGTAGGTTATAGTCGCGACGTCAATATTGCCAACCAAAAATACAATACTTTTTCACTTCCTGTTTTTGATGTCAGTTAACATTTTGTAAAATATTTTATTGCGTAGTGGATTTTAGTGTGAAGTCAACATAAATATATTGACATTACAAAAACCAGGTCAACGACCCCTTTGTGTACTTGTATCATTATCGAGTGCAACGGACTCATATGCACTTTTAATTTCGCATATCTAACAATAAGTAAATGTAATATTTGACAATATACTATCAATAACGCTGTATTTCGAAGACAACGTACACTATACCCTTCAACTCTGACGTTTGGCCCTTACCAATGCGCCAGCTGTTGAGGTTGCTAGGCGACAGCAGAAAAATAACAAAGTTGTCAAAATATATTTTATTAAAAGGAAATTTATTACCGTTACAAACACGTTTTCTTTGTGTAGCTAATTATATTTCTTTTTATAATTAAAATTTTAACATCGGGATCAGTTTGGACCGTAAGCATGGAACCGGATCCCCATCACCAGCGATCTCCCACAATAGTGTTTGATATGTTAACTGCCCTTCACTTAGTGTAATTTTAACCAAAAACTTAAAATGCTTGCCCAATTTCAATACAACATTTATAAACCAAACCAAAACTGACTAAGGCCTATAATATGTATCGCGACGTCCAACCTCTTTAGCTACGTCTATGACAGTCAACGTCATTAAATGAGTATGAGGAGATATTTTTACAGGACATTCGGCTGACTGACATTCGATTGAAAACAGAATCTTATCTTATGAATAGTGGATTTCCGTCTTTCTCGAGAACGAGAGCTAAATTTTACTAGTTTTCGACACTGTTAAAGTTTTCCTCCAGTTATTGGAAATAACCCTGCGTAAACCTGGGAAGAAATTCTTAGGTTTTGTGTGAAGTCAACCAACCCGCACGTGGCCAGTAGTTGACTAAGGTGTTATTGCCCTGATTTAGGGTAGGCTCAACTCCTCGATAGGAGCTTTGACTTTGACTTTGAATTAATTACAATCTGCATTGGACCAGCGTGGAATAAAAACTAAAAAGTTTTAAAAGACAACGTTAATAATACGATACTCTTGTGGTTTCAGTCCTAGCTACCCGAATGAGGTATACTAACTCCAACTGATGTACAGATAGCAGCAGTATATTAATTATTTAACGTTTATAGAAATTGGATTAATGTGGGAAAGGGATAATGCTTGATGATATGGTGATTGGGATAGCTCTTCACCACATGGGTTCCTTTAAAAGAGGCGTGAAAAATTACTTTTTGGCCGGCAAAGTGGTAGTTAGTGGCTAGGGCAGTATGTCGCATGCTGCACTAGCTATTTTCACATATGGACTCCTGTACTGCTTATCATCAGGTGGTGTCAAGTCATTTGCTGAGCTTTTTATAAAAAAAGTATTTGGTTTGAGGGAATCTCGATTTCTTATTTTCTTGTTTAAGAAAGACGCCAAATATTCCATACGCAGTCACTTTAGAACACAGCCTGCTCGTTTCAGATCAAAACAAATTGAAGTCGGAGTATGTTTTTGGAATAAAATGTTTATTTTCGCTCCAACCAGACGCCAAGATGGCGGACTGAAAACAAAATGATTGAAAATAGATGCGTTCACGATGCTCGGGCTTCGACCTCGCCCTTGACTTGTGTTTGGGGAATCCATACAGGAAGTAAATAAAAACCGTGTAGATAAATATATTGACGTTGAAAAATACTTTGCGGGGAAGTGAATGGTTATAGGTAGAAGTTGTTATAACAATAAAACTTTAATTAAAACTTTTTTTTATGTTTGAAGCGATTGTTCCGCAGTCTGGGGAAATAATAAAAGTCATCATACTTGTAAAAAAATTGATCTTTTTTGTTAAGAATAACAATATGATTTTATACTGGGAACTTGAAATCGTTGCTTGACTTTTTTATCAAGCACAGACATTGACATTTTGACTGTTTTGATTTTGCTCTCTTTATCAGGTTTCAAACAAATTCTAGTGTTTAATGGTTATATGCTTTATGGCATTTACTTACTTTCATTTCTTATATTAATGATTATAATAAAATACTTTATGTACACAATTTGTGATAGATATGTGCTTGTAGTGATTTGCAAAAAGTTATTAGTGGATTGGTAACTATTTTTTAAAACGACAAAGAATATGATATAATTGCATTTTCACCATAATGATAGTTAAGTTACACCGTCTAGTATTATGCAACTTCCTCATAGTCAAAAAATATACATCAATCGTCAATTAATATAAAAGCGTAATGTATAGCCAAGTTGACGCCTCGTCAAGGTCAGCTTGTCAAGTATTATGGCTTGTCAATTCACACACGTTACCATGGTAACGTTGTTGCTACTGGCGCGGTAGCAGTCAGTTAATATACACAACTTTGAGTTGGCGTCATGTATAATATGTAAAAAAAATATATGTAATATGTCTTAATGATTAAATAGATATTGTTTTGTGCAATTTTAAAACGTAAAATAAATTTTATTACTTTTTATAAATCTGATGTTATTTTTAGTGAAAGAAGGTATCATAATAAAAAACATGTTAAACTAAAAATCATCGTTACTACTCGTAAAATAGAATTCAAAATTTTCAAATACTTTGTCACTACATTGGCTCTTCCTGTCCCACAGAATACCGGATGGCATTAGACAGAGATTCCTATACACTGTTACTTTTATTATGGTAGTGAATGAAATGACAGATTTTGGATCGACGTCAAATAATTTAGTTTAAAGGTCACATGACAATTAACAGCGCTGAGTTGAGCTTTACTATTTAATCTGTCTCCAAGAATCAAATGTAGACTCAGAAACAATTATTACTGTTGTCAAATTATGAATAGTGTAGTGTTGCCAGTAAATTACGCCGTCGTAGGCATGAAACTAATTCCACTGCAGTGACTTTTCGTATAGTGTTTTAAGTAAGAAAAACAAAATTTAGCTAAGTATTTAAAAATTTAATTTAATTGAAGTTCTTAAAATTTATTCGTTTAAAAAACTGTAAATGGTTTGTCAACGCAAAGCTAATGTGGCGGTGAGTCTGTTCGTTGCTAATAAAAATGGCTAAATATGAAATCACCTTCAAATATGACGAAAATTTTTTTTTGTTCATCTTATGTACCGTTCAAAGTTAAGTTGAAAAACGGGTGCGTTATCAAAGTGGGCGAAAACAAATTAGTTGAAAAGTTAGAAATGAAACACAAAAGTTCATCAATGTGAATCCGACATAACCTAGATGATTTAGAGCTGATATTACGATACTCTGACCACTTTTAACCAAAGTATAACTGTGATAAGTAGATAGTTTTTCTCTTATGTAAAATAAGTCATAACTACAAAATTATACGGTTGGTAATTGTTATTTGACTATTGGAAAATCAGGCCTTAGTCAGTGTCCACAATATATTTCTGACAGATTATTTTCATCTTTTTGACAGTCAGATCTTAAGTAAATTTGTTAGTATTAGTTAATTTTTAGATGACGATACGTAACTGTGGTCATTTTAGTTTAGAGCGAAAATAAATCCATCATTTTGTTAGTTATTTTTAATTAGAGAGTTGTACATTCCATGGCGTAATTGTCAAATCCTAAAATTGTTTCCAAATGTGAATATAATCCTCCAGTGTTATGGATTATTATATAATGACGCCAGCAATAATCTAATCTTAAAAACGCGATTGATATTTTTTCAAAAGTCAAAGTCAAAAGTCAAAAATAACTTTTTTAAATAGACTCATTTACTAAGTTCTTTTAAATCGTCGCAACAGGGAATATGTATGAAAAAAACAAATAATGTAATTAAAGGCAATAGTCATAACTTTAAGTGGGTATCAACCGGGCATTTACAAATTGTCCCAGTATTAAAATATGTAGTAAATAAATTGTTATGGATTGATGAACTTATTCGTTCTTATCTAAGGACAGACATACATATCGATCTATTGATTGAGCGTAAATTAAGTAGACCTAGTATCTCGGTCATCGCACTATCAAGGTGAATAAAAAATTGGACGATGACAACCGTAGGTCTGCCAACTGCCTTATCTCGCCGACGTTACCTTTTACGGCGCTCCACCTTGAGGAGCCACTAGCAGCTGGCAGACATTCATCAATCTTGACCTAATTAAACGTTGATTAGACTACGCCAATGTGCCTGATTGCTTCCTGTTACAAAAGTGCTCAAGACAACGATCTGAAAAGTATAATCATGTTCAGCATCCTAACGTCGGGTAGACCTTTCACTATCAAACAATGCCTCACGCCTATTATCTAACTCATAGGTCTCCAAACTTTGAAGCCTTCGGGCCATAATGATTTTTCAGTTTGTTCCAAGGGCCAAACCAGTTTAAATTTTTTGCCGTTAACTATATTTCTAGACTAGAATAATCGCAAAGTGCGCGAACAAAGTTTACGCTTTTTTTGTATTTCAAACAAAACTAGTTTAAAATATATATTAAATAATATATAGTTTAAATAGTAAACTATAACAACTATTCATAAAACATAACCTTGTTTAACTATAAAACTTAAAATCTCAATGAAATATTTCCTGAACCCAAATGAGAACGTAATACATTGCCAATAGAAGCGATTTATAAATGATTTGAAGAACTGACAAGAATAAACTTCTTGTAAACTAAATATACTAGCATAATATGAAAGATAATTTATAACCAATGATACAAAACCTTGGCCTCAGTATTTTTATACATGATACTAATACCTACTCTATATTATCACTTTAGCATGCTTTAAAAGTAGTAAAATTTAAGCATGCTTCGCAAATATAAGCATGAAAGCAAGAACCGAATTTAGCGTGGAGTACCTACTGTATTCAGACACAAATACTTAATTTCACTAATCAATTCAAAACAGAAATTGATACTTTGAATGTGAAATAATAGACGGTAAACAGGAACAGAATATATTTAAAAGTCATTGATTAAAGAAAAGAATATAAATATTTCCGTTACCATCCATTTTATCGTAAATTGGCACTAATTTTAACCCTAGTATTGTGTCAAGGATTGTTAGTAAACAAAAATCACATGACGCCATCTATTATTGGGTAGCAGAAACAAATTCACTGTGTTAACCCCAAAGTCACCAGTTCTAATAGACCTTTAATATCTATCCAAATACAAGGAATTGGATATCAGTTTAAATTTTCTGTGGTTATTGTTTTGGACGCGTTCCAAAATTGAATATTTTGAAAGGAGCGAATGATCATAATGAACTCTCGGATCTGAAACAAAGAAGAGATATTTTTACGACATTATTAATTTTTGATTCTCTTTAAATACCTGTTGTAAATTTAACACACTTACTAAACATACTCCCTTTGCCTATTAATCAAAAGTTACCAACCTTCTCCACATAGTTTTTTAGTAAGAAAAATATAAATATAAAAATTATGGAAAACAAAAATAGTCAGCTATTTTAAGAGTGGCCTGTGTCTGTTGACTAGTTATACGAAGTGAAAACCAGGTGACTGTTGACATCAGTCCAAGAATGAGATTCCATGTCTGTCCGAGCATGTAATATCAGTTGGAGTGAACCTGGAAAAGAAATACTTATCAGTGAAGGCTACTCGTGGTTGACGATTTACAAAAATCATCTTATTCTAGTGATAGCCCAATTAACTTCTTTGTACAAACAAGAACGTTAAATCTAATCGCTCCATTCGTAAGATAAAGGCTCAAAGGCTTTTTATATTAAGCTCAGCAAATGACTCGACACAACCTGATGATAAGCAGTAGAGGAGTCCATATGTGAAGATAGATAGTGTAGCATGCGACATACTGCCCTAGCCACCCTCACCTTGCCGGCACAAAAAGTGCTTTTTCACGCCTCTTTTAAAGGAACCTATGTTCTATGGAGGGAATACGTGTGCCGGTAAGGAATTGCACGCTCTAGCTGTGCGGCAATGAAAGGAGTCACTCTTTGTGCCCAAAATAGACGTGACTCCTAATAAAGGGGAGGGAGGGATAAGGTCAAAGAACTCTTCAGAGCACTCTCCATGGTACAAACGATGAAAGGCACTAAGCGACGCTATATCGCGACGCAGTTGCAGAGCCTCTAGGGTGTTCGTTACCTCCGCATTGCCAATTATACGCATAGCGCGACGCTGCAATCTGTCCAGAGCATCGAGGAGGTACTGAGCGGAGCCATCCAAAGATGCGAGCAATGCTCCACACAAGACCAAACAATTTTAAGTAGTGTAGTTTTAAATGCTAAAAAACAAAACAACAAAAAACAAATGCAAAAACTGAAAATCTCGTAGAGATATTTTTTATCAGTGTGTTACAGAAAGATAGCATGATCATAGAATAATTGGTAAAGTAATGGTATCGATAGCATGGGAAATCCCCGAGATATTCTAATTTGAATATCACATCTTTTGACTACTTGACGTGACGCCTTGGTTTTTACACATAGCGGACCATTTGACAGCTACACCTAAGTCTGTTTTTACACGGTCTTTTTGTACACGGTTTTGATATAACACGGTTTGAAAATTGAATATTTTTAATTTTTTTACACGATTTTATTCCATTTAGCACGATTTGAAATGATATAATATTCAATTTTCAAACCGTGTTATATCAAAACCGTGTACAAAAAGACCGTGTAAAAACAGACTTAGGTGTATTTTAAATATTGAAATGTAAATATAATAACCAAAAAAAAGGAAAACCTTTTTAGAATTTGTATGGATTATCCAATTATTAGAAACACCCATTTTTTAAAAAAATAATCAAATATTTGAAAATGGAAATTGGAATGGAATAAAACAAAATACACATACCTAACTTATCCAAGTAATTGTTCTTTCATAGTCTTCTTTATCTGTATTTTGTTATAATAATAAATATTAATTATAATCTGTCAATCCTGTCATCATCTATATTCTAAAGAGTTCATACTGTTGCGAAGAGAGTAGATGACAAGTTTGAGTAATTCGATGTTGATACTTTATTTATTTTCAATTATTTGGCATGGTAACTAAGATTTAAGCCATATTTTCATTAATGTAGTTTTTATCTTTATTTATGACTCCAGGATACTGGTGCAATGTAGCCCTTTGCCCCATGGAGTTTTTGGCGACTAATGGTAGGCCCCGCTATATTGTTAATGACTTACGATAAAATTTTTGAAAATAGAATGCAATGTAAGCGATTATGAAAAAGTGATACGAAAATGGAATGTTATAATAATGATTACGACGAAATGATAAGTAAATGAGAATGAAATAATATAGTGTTTTTAAATAAATGAACTTACCCTACAAATGAATGAATGCAAATGAAACACTGCAAAATCTCACGTAAGTCACTAATCAACGCTGAAAGATGTATTCCATATATTGCATGACTTAACGATCCTTTTTGCTATAAAACTACACCTATTTTATGAAAAAAAACAACACTACAACAAAATATATGATATAAAACACACAGCACCAAACCGCTCCCCGCCATTACGCGCCAAAAACTCCGTTGATACTTTAATGTATATTCAGACCAATTTACTATTTGTTAAATTACAAGTACTGAATCATTGGTTTTTCCTTTAAAACAAGGCTATGCCCTTGTCTATTATACACATCAATATAAACACAATGAATCACAGGAAAACTTATGTTAAATAGATTTTAAACACACATAAAAAACCAGTGTTTTCAACGTGGAACAATATCTATAGAACGTAATATCATATCTATAGATCGTAGTCCCGCGTGCGTCGCACGTTGACCCATTGCGCAATTCGCGAATTTAAAAACAAAACTCACATGGCCGTTTTCCAACGGTGGCGTGCGTTGTATAGGTGGGAAAATGCGTCATTTTGTTTCTGCGAATTTTAGGAACAAAGAAAGTAGTTATTATATTTTATTTTTCTTACCTAGACGAGTAATTTATCACAAATAAAATTAAAATCCCTGCATCAATATTTTTAAAGATTAGCCAAGTATCAAACATTTACTTGCGTACTTTGGCAATATTAAGAAAACAAGTCTTTTTCTAGATATTCGTCAGTTTCAACGTACAAATACATTACAAATATTTACAGATAACAGTGTCTATTGCGAGTCTTTTTGAATCGTAATGAGATAAATATCCTTAACACGTCAACTTATTTCGTTGCGAATTAATTTATAAATTATCTGTTTGTTCTTCGCGCTCAGAATTATTGTTTATATGCTCACATCGCGTTCATATAAGACATTCATTTATTAGGTGCCGGGTGTTTCGAGACAATAATAAAACGATTGTGACTGCTTTGTTTTTCTTTACCGGTTTAAATAAATAATATCATAACAAAAGGAATGGTGTAGCTACGTAATGTCTATTCGAGTGCTGTCTAGGACAGAGGTTATTGTGATGAACGCGAATATTGGTTCTAATGTCATGGTTGGTTATATATATATTATATTTTTTATTTGACACATTAAACGTGCACGAAAATAAAATATTATATAGAAAGTTATCACTGGGGCACCGTGGGTGATAATCAGTGTCGTTTAGGGATAATAAAAGTCTTTGGGCTATTTTTTACTATTTCCTTTATTTACAGCACTTGAAATATGCCTTCTGAAGTAATATCAGAGAAGTCCCTGCAGAGGGAGTTGGCAGACTCCATTATACGTATGGTGCCGCTGGATGAGATCAGGATCCTGCTGGCGGAAGGTGCTAAGGTAAGACTTTGGTGATCACTTTATTTAACTTACAACGAGCGAGAGTGGAGGTATTTCGGCAAAATCCTGCGTTTCTCAAATATAAGAAGGCTTATGCTCAAGCAATGAGACGTAATAGGTTTTGATGAATGTTAACATACTGCTATGTATCATTATTAAAAATATTGTGGAGTACAAACATGCTTAACATAAATTTAAGTGCAGACCATCTCTTTCTTTTAACCTGGGTTCCGTTTTGAATATTAGTTACAGGGTTTAATTCACTGAACATACATATATTAAAAGGTTATCCATCATCGTTATCACTAAAATCAAAATATTTACTTTGTATAATTAGCTGTTGAAGACCCAACGGTCTGGGTAAAGATATTAGGGTTACATTAATCAAAATACATTCGCAGGTGAACGAACCAGTGACACAAGGCCTGCGTCCGCTGCACTACGCCATCTGGCAGCGCTACCTGGAAGCTACCAGGCTTCTGCTAGTCAGAGGATGTGACGTCAATGCGCGCGATGACTGTGGTTACAGCGCCCTGCATCTGTCTGCTGAACATGGGTAATAGTTTATTTGCCAAAAACAGTTAAAATATAATAAAATACATAAATGTTACACAAATACACTTATGTATGCATCTGGCAAATAAAAAAAGGCAAATTATATATTCACTGAAAATATTTTTTTAAGCATCTTTAAGCTATAGAAGGTTGTTTACTGAACACCAAATGTCACAGATTTGAATAGATAAAGTTACAAAATAACTTTTACTTTTTAAAATTACTTTTTTTTGTGTGTAAAACGTAAATAGTATAGATTTATATCGAAACGCTCCTCTCTACTACATCATAGTGAGTATTATTGAATATCGAGTGTAAAGTGGAGAACTGATGACTCAGAGCACTCCTAGTTGGTACCTTATTGACGAATCTAAGGAAACAAAGATAACTAACATCTTTTTATGATCAACCAGATACAAGGAGCTAGTGAAACTCTTGCTAGAGAGCGGGGCTGCGGTGGACTACCGGCCGGACACTGGCGAAGAGTTCCCGAGGACCACGCTCTGCGACGAACCCTTGCGGCTTGCCATTAGGAACAAACACTATGTTAGTAGAAATAAAGTTTAAATTACCATATTACAATCCCCGGTGAATCTAGCGTGTTTTTTTTACTTTTAGTAGTAAGTCTCACTGACTTTATGTAGAATATTAATCTTATGTCTTCAGGAGGTGGCTCGTCTTCTTCTGGAACACGGCGCAGACCCCAATAAGCGCTATTTCTTTGGCTCGGAGATCAATTTGGTCTCGGACCCAGAATACTTGGAGCTTTTATTAACGTTTGGAGCCAACCCTGACTCCCGTGACAGGGCTGGCATGACGCCGCTTATGAAAGCGGCTAGACAGAGGAAGGTGAGCATATAATTTGCTGAAAAAATTTTACTTTTACAAAATCTCCTGGACAATCCTGGAGTAATCTGTCGTATGTAATTTGAGCTTACAACACTTTTAGTCACGTCAAATTAGACTCATTGTATATTTTTGATACTACAAATATAGTTGTATAGCTTAATCAATGCCACAGTAGGCACAATCAAATCATAGACAGCATTTTTATTGCAAATTGTGACTTATAAATGGCGCCCAAACTGGGACTGAAAAATTTCTATAATCAAACTTAAATTATCTTTGGCTATGTTCTTACTTTTAGGGAATAGAAGCTGTTCTGCTCCTGATCAGCTTTGGTGCTGATGTGAATGCTATGGCAGACGCAAGGAACGATTACCGCACTGTAATGCACTACGCTGTTTTGAGTGGTAAACAATGGTTTTATTTTAAATGATGGTGGTTTCAAATCTGCGGGCTCTTAAACTAAAATATAGTTATTTGCCTCCTGTTCTTGTCAATTCAATATAAAAGGGATAGAATGGCTGTTCGCGCGTAAAACTTGCAAGGAGTCTTCGTAGCGGGAGACATGCCGCCTCCTTGAAGTATTGAAGAGCTGCGAGTGACGTTTTAGAAGAAAGCCGATATCGGATATCGCTTTTTGTATTTTCTTCTTCATTACTAGTTTTTATTTTATTTTATAATAGATTGTAAATACTATGTTTTAAATATTATATTTGATACTTTTTTTAATATCTTGTATCATTGTTCGCACGAACTGTGGCTTTTAAGACCGACTAAGTAAAAGTTGCTGAAACTAAGACAATACTTAAACTTACGACTTATTTTGGAAAAGTCTCACCCAAAGTTATCAAGCATGTCGTAATATGTATTCCAAATATTTATCGCAATCCCTTTAACCATGAAACTATACTATTTTCCAATATCTACGAAATAAATTATACACAGAACGAAACTAATGCCGCCATAAACCGGGTTCTATATTTATTTACCACTATTGCTATCAAAAATGATGTTCTTCAGGTAACCCAGACGTAGTTACACTGCTGATCAAGCAAGGCGCTCGAGTCAACTACCAGTGTCCTGAGCTGAACAAACCAAGCCCACTGGACTTAGCCATTCTGAAGGGAGACGTGGACATGGTACAACTACTGTTAGCTGCTGGTTAGTTAAATTATATAAGAATCACTTTCTCATTTTAATCTTAAATATTTAATTGCAATCACGTTGTATTGTTGTATATTGTTATTGGTTCACATATTGACCTGGTGAATTGCTCGTGCAGAACCCAGGTTACCCCCGTGAAGGGCAATGGAGTTACCGGGGAGTTTTAGTGGGTATTCTCAGTGCCGCTCTATTGAGGTACTGAGTGAGCCCCACACACGTCCGTCGCTTAGCCAGTGGTGGGTACGTCCGTAAATGGATTACTCCTATGGAAAAAAAAATTGGTTCACATATTAATGCTCCCTATTAGAACACAAAAATATCTTCTACAGCCTATTTACGTTCTATTGCTAGGCACTGGCTTTCCTACAAGGAGTTTGGGATTGGTTTTGCAATGACACCACCACTTTGCCTAATGCATTTTGGTGAATGAAAGCGGCTTCTGTTACATCCACAACTAATGATCTAACGTATCTTCCGAAGCACAGAAGAAGACGGAAGCTCGTAATAACAAATTTGATTGGCCCATCCAGGGACTAACCATGACGAATGTTGCTTTATTTCCGTTATCGAAACCACAGCATTCGATAGCTAGTGAAGCATGTGACATACTGCCCTAGCCACCCTCACCTTGCCGACCCAACAAGTGCTTTTTCACGCCTCTTTTAAAGGAACCCATATTGCTTGGCCAAAAGTCCGTATATTTTGGTAAAATTACCTCTATTGAAATATATGTATCGAAATTACTACAATAATATACATTACCATAATAAAACATGATGCATTATAACTACCAGCGGTTCCCAAATGAAGCGGTTCCAAAACAAGGCCTGTATTTTATGAAAAGTATTTGACTATTAAAAGTATTTCGTTATATTAAGAATTATTAATTAAGAAGACTAAAAATAATTAACGATAACATTTATTTGCATGGATATGGTTACGGAAGATCTTATATTACTTAATTACAATATACTCTTTCTTTTATCAATTTGCAAATGTTATTAGAATCAGACATAAGATTATTATCATAAAGACCAGTTTGTACTGAAAACGTTAAGAATTTTCGTAGCCACAAAGTTTTCTCTGGTATCTTGTTCATGTTTTTTTTTAAATTAAGGTGCTCATGTCAACGCCTCCAGTTCGGTCATTGGATCGCCGCTGCACGTGGCCTGCTCCGACAATATCACGAATAGAAAGGAAATAGTTAAAGTGAGTAAAACGTGTTTGATTTCATAGACATTGTCTTCCTAAAGTTTTTGATGTTGTTCTAAAGAACGAGCGAAATATTCGCCTAACAAATGAATAAATCATTTCTCATATGCACACAAAAGTCCGCATATTCTGGTAAAATAACCTCTATTCAAAAATAGCAATATGAAAACAAGGCAAATGCCTGAAATTATACTACTGATTTGGTAAAGAACTCGTCACTGACTTATCACTGGTAGATAAGTCATTGCAATTATCAAAGTATTTTTTTTTAATGGGAAAGATTAGCTCGTTTTTTATGAGAAATATATCTGTGAAGACTCTATTGTAATATGAGTTAAGTATTGTACATTATTTCTGAGATAACAAAATACGTATGATTTAGTTTTCGTAAGATAAAGAAATAAATAGAGCTTGTCCGCCTAGCTGCTGCTGGAGGGCGGCGCTGACCCCAACCTGAAGGTGCTGAGCGAGGAGCGCGGCGCGCAGCTGCGGCCCGCGCTGGCCGAGTACCTCGCCGCGCCCGCGCCCCGCGCCCCGCTCGTCCGCCTGCTGCTGCGGCACGGCGCCAGGGTCAGTCACCGCCGCCGTCGTACCCTAGCTTACAGCTGCGGCCCGCGCTGGCCGAGTACCTCGCCGCGCCCGCGCCCCGCGCCCCGCTCGTCCGCCTGCTGCTGCGGCACGGCGCCAGGGTCAGTCACCGCCGCCGTCGTACCCTAGCTTACAGCTGCGGCCCGCGCTGGCCGAGTACCTCGCCGCGCCCGCGCCCCGCGCCCCGCTCGTCCGCCTGCTGCTGCGGCACGGCGCCAGGGTCAGTCACCGCCGCCGTCGTACCCTAGCTTACAGCTGCGGCCCGCGCTGGCCGAGTACCTCGCCGCGCCCGCGCCCCGCGCCCCGCTCGTCCGCCTGCTGCTGCGGCACGGCGCCAGGGTCAGTCACCGCCGCCGTCGTACCCTAGCTTACAGCTGCGGCCCGCGCTGGCCGAGTACCTCGCCGCGCCCGCGCCCCGCGCCCCGCTCGTCCGCCTGCTGCTGCGGCACGGCGCCAGGATCAGTCACCGCCGCCCCCCGACCCCCGACCCCCGACCCCCGACCCCCGACCCCCGACCCCCGACCCCCGACCCCCGACCCCCGACCCTAGCTTACATCTAGTCGTCACTTACTAATACAAATCTTTCACTTCTCCATATACACAACTTTGTACACTTTTACTTTTGAGTACCCCTGTCTACTTATCCAAAGATCCCAGGTTAGAATTCCTGTAGGGATAGACATTTGTATTATGAGTATGAATAATTTTTAACGAGTTATGGATGTTTGTATGTTCAATAAGTATATTTCTGATATTAATATTACTATAGTAATATTAATAATAATGATTAATCTCAATTATTAATATTAATAGTACTATTATTATTAATATTAAAATAACATAAGATTTAACAATTTTTACAATTCAATTAATATTAACCTATCGAAGACATTAATAATGAGATGATACAAAAATCGCTTTTTAAGACTTCATAACAAAATGAACTCTCATTTGCTATTATTTTTCAGGTCATCATGAAAACCCAATTCCGGGACCCGGACGGTATCCTGAACCACTTGCAAAACGTCACCTCAGAAGAGTACGAACATATCTTTTATCTCCTTCTAGAGGCGTGCGAAGCGTTCGACCTCTGCATGATAAAAAGAAACAGCGTCCTAACAGCCACTCAAAAACAAGCCTTATTAGAGAGAGCTAAGAACCCAATTCCCTTACTCGCGCAATGCAGGATATATTTGCGTAGGCATTTCCGTTCCTCAATTGTAGATGTCGCTAGTAACTTAGAAGTGCCGGAAGTTTTGCATCGTTATTTGCTTTTCGATTGCAAATGAATATAAGTGTTTAAGCTTTTGGTATTTTTCATTGGCAAAGTCGTAATGGCTACCACTGGTCAAGTGGGAAAAATTCTTAAGAAAAAATATTTTTCTTTAACGAGTCTGATATTTAATCATCCGATTTTAAATATAATTTTGTGTAATAGTATGTGTAATATAATAAAAATTGTTTCATTTAAAATTCATTTTTAAAAATATATTGACGCATACAAAATTGTGTTCGAAATTTTTTCTTGTGGCTTACTGCATCAAATCTAGCACGAATGAATATATGAAAATGTATTTGATATTATTTCGGTATCCTTCACCACATAAAATATTAATAATTCATTCAATTGCCATTAATTTATGACAGCTTAGTAAAAAGATTAAGACCTTTTGCCTTTATTACTATAGTATCTTTAAAAATAAATATTCAATTAAAATACTGAATTTTTTGTTATTTTCTAAACTTCAACAAACAAATTATTGATAATTATAATCACAAACTTATCTATGGGTAATAACAGTTATCAAACTATGGCATGGCATAGGGTGGTCTTGTAATTCTTTATGGCATGATATTCGCAATTACCTACCTATTTGTAAGTGTTTAATCAATTGACTATTTATATATGTATATGATTTGTACACATACATATATTTTACTGCTGTATACACAATAATATGAATTTGTATATCCAAGTAGTCTGATATTTATGTGATAAATTGTGATATTTTAATTTTAAGACCCATGATTTTTTCTCGCAATGATTGCGATCATTGTATAATCGTGTTTTCTACGATCAAATAAATGTGTGTATATATTTTTTATTTTATTTGGTTCTATATCCTATCAAATCAAAAATAATTTTGGTATCTTCGAATTGAATTTAACCGATTCAACGTATGAAAGAGTAATAATGTAGCAAATAAAAGGATTTAAAAGCGTAAATCAACAATGAACAAGGAAACATTAGAGGTATGCTGATCTTTAGTCTCGCCAAACCTCAAAAACAGCTTGCCCGATATGAGTCAATATTTTTATTTGGTTACGTTACTATATTTACGCGAACAAAATAAAGAAAAATTCTAAAGAAAAGCTTAAAAAATATCAATTTTAAATTGGTAATTTATTAAAGAAAATCGTTTAAATGCTGTTTTATTTAAGATTGCCATTTAGCCGCTCCTTGGGATAACTTTTAAAAGATGGCGTTCACCGCAGGTTGTGTAAAGATAAAAATTTACAAAACTTTACTTTTGTTCAGCTACTCATCGTTAGATGGAGAAACCACACTACTAAGTATTATTATACAATACTACTAGATGGCGCTACTTCAGCGCTCTGAGTGGCTGTGTTCCTGTTTGATGGGTATTGATGCGTAGATTGTTAATTAGAGGTGTGTTTAAAAAAATCACGACACTGGAGTACAGTTCATGATTTGTCAAATTAGTTTGACAGAAGAATACAGTGATTCAGCTGAATCCAAAATATAGTTTACTGTTCTGGGATAATTGTGAAGAAAGCATATTGTTTATTCGACTAATTACTTAAAATGGCTGACAAACAAAAGGTAGACCTAGGTTTGCTGGAGGAAGATGATGAGTTTGAAGAATTTCCCGCTGAAAGTATGTTACAAGGCAATCGCATTTGATTTATACTTATTTTTCCCGAATTATTTTTATTATTAGCTGTATATATCTTCAGATTGGGGTACAGAAGACGCTGATGATGAAGATGTATCTGTATGGGAAGACAATTGGGAAGACGATATAGTTCAAGACGATTTCAATCAGCAATTGAGGTTAGTTTATGAAATACTTTGTATTTTTTTAAATTGTTTATTTGTGTACAGCTTATAAGGGAACAATTTGCTTAAATTATAGTATTGTTCTGTAAGTTAATATTAAGTAGGATCATCAGACTTGTCTGTCTATAAATTTACTCTGCAAATATTAATTCCTCCTATATATATATAATTCCTGAGCCCCTGGAACCTTGAGACAATTGATATTTAATAGTGTGTATTCCAATCAATTATATATACTATTTATAGTGTGCTAGTGTCATAAGGCTGATTTGTTCTCAAATGGTAAAACAGGGTAATGTTTCATAAAGAAAATTTCCATTCCATGCATAATCAAGTATATTTGTTTCAGGCAACAATTGGAGAAATTGAAAGAACAAAATAAAGCATGAAATTAGTGTAAATTAGACATCACTTCATTTACCATCAATCTCTGGAAGCTAAATCATAGGCTTGTCAAATATAAAAAGTAATTTCAAACTTCATTATGATTTTAATATATGAAACATGATCATAAAAAAAACTACGAAATATTATTTTGTATTGGAAAGATTGCACTTAAAGTTTCCTAATGTCTCTCTGTGAACTTCCACATATTATTCTTTCATGGATCATCTGAAATAATTTTAAGAGTTTAATAATAAAAGTTTTGAATAACTGTTGTTTATTTTTCAGCATTTCCAAAACTATGTTCATGTAATGAACCATGGTCTTATAAATTTCATTTGTTTTGCATAAACCAAGAAGCTAGGCTAGTGTTTCAATCAGATAACATTTCATTCTTATAATTAATATTTTACAAGTGAGAAAAATAAAAAATAGTTTAACATCATTCGCAGCCTTTTCCAGCTGCTGTTTTGATTAAAATGTGATAATAAGCTTTCTGTAGAACAATGACTAGCTATTGGAGCTTGTTGGTGTAATGGCTCAAATACAGACTTCGATATAAAGAAAACAAAGCAACTTTTGCCATGGTTGGTCCCTGAATCAAATTTGTTGTCTAAAACCCCTCCATGCTTCTGAAGGCATGTTACAGTTCCCAGTAGTTACCTGTTGAGAAAGCAGTAAATAACACTATGTCAGCTCTGCTAGTCTTTTGGCTGGTTGCCATGGTGTTATGAAAAAATCTTGATTATTGTCAGTTCACTATAACTTTAATACATATCTTATATTATATTTCCAACTTTACCCACTACCCTGCCAGTGTTATCCCAAACTCCTCACGTGAAGGGCTGAGCCCAGTAATTGAATGTCTATAGGCTTTTGATGAATGGGTAGCCAATAAACTACAGACTTCCATTGTGTCACTTAATGCCTATTACCTATTTTCCCATGAAGGGTGCTCTGTCTAAAGAGCTAAGTGTGTATGACTGATTGTGCCATGGAGAGTACTGTGAAGTGTGCCTAATACCGATTGTAACTTGTAAAGTGCTCTAAAGAACTTTTTGAAAAAGCATGTGTGCTGGTCAACACAGTAATTCACTGTTTCTTTTTTACACATAGAGATTTGGGGACTTTCTTTGTCGCACTGCCAGAGCATGGAATTCCTTAGGGCACATTCCCTCCTTCATACAAGATGGGTTCCTTCAAGAAGCATGAAAAAGTACAATTGAATTATTAAATATGCTAACTTATGCCCCTGTTAACTGGTCAACTGTCTTTTTCTGGTTGTGTTGTAATGAAAGAGTAGTTAACCTGAACTTAACCTTATATACAACAGAATCCAGGCAGGAGATCACAGGGCCTAAACCAGATGCATTTCCATAATGGTAATCGAATCGCTAAATGAAAAATTCATGGGATTTGACACTTATACTCGATTGCTAGGCGAAAGCTTATATCAAATACATTTACATTTAGCAATTCCAGTGCGATCATCGAAATGTATCTGGTCTAGGCTCTAATTTAGTTGCTTGTGGACAACAAGGTTGTTGGTTGTGATCAACAGAAGTTATTTAGGCACCACCTGTATAGGAAATAAAAATATTTGCTCTAACAATTCGCGTTAAATTCTTAATATGAGCTTATTACACTATACACTTAATGCTATTATAAGCATTAAGAGTATATAAGGTAGGGGTTAAAATTTGTTCTTTTCACTGGATAAATATAAGTTAACCCTAAGATTGTCTATATTTTCTATTATCATTTTCTATGATAATTCAAAAGGATCTTGCAAGAGTAACAGACAATTGAGGTCTCATTGAGAAGATAGTCCTCAGTCAATGAAACATTTTTATAAACGGATAGACCCATAGACAATATTAGGTATAGGGTATACCCTATAAGCTTACATAAAAAATCAAAGGTATACAAAGACCAAAATGATTTATTAAAAAAATTACAACTAACGAAATACATGTATAAAAAACTATCACAAAATTTCAGTCTGTAATAGTAACAATAGCGATCAACGCTTTAAATTTAGACTTTAAATTTAACATTAAAATGATCAACTAAAAAATGGATTAAACATGACGGCGTTTATATTTGTTACTCTAGTTTTTAAATTATGTATGATCGAGAAGGGAGAGTACAAGATTTTCAGATAAGCATACTAACCACCTATAAGTTGAAGAATTGTAAGTAGAGTTTTAAAATTCTTCAGACCTAACTGACATATGTTACCATGATGTAAAATTTTAGTAGTGATTTTGTAGTCGATATTACGATGTCGATGAATTCAGCCACACTTCCACATCCACAAAAAGTTTAAAAAATTAAGCTAAATTCCTATAAGGAGGTATGAGGCAATGCGTCAAACAAAATGAAATCATTTCACTCACCCAAAGATAAAATTAATAAAAACGAAAAACAAGATAAAGGCTTTAAAATTCGCTTGTTTACGACGATTATCATTTTTATTTAAAAAAATAATTTATTGATTTTGACCATCTATGTAAATTCTTGAAACTTCAATTATTCTGAGTTGTTGAACTGGTAAAAAAGATATCCAATAGACTCGCAGTTATTTCTAATCCAATTCTTTATTTGATACAGATTTTTTGCTAAATATGATATTTAACACGTTCACGCCGGGGCCGATTTTAATTTGTTTTGCCATGAGGCGGCGCTCAAATTAATATCGCGCTTCATCTGGCGGCGCGTGGTTATTGCCTGTTCAGACCTGCATACGCGTTGATTGTTGCTCTGCAGTACAGTGAAATCTTATTGTGCAAATTTTGTAACTCGTGTAACAAATTCAGAACACAATCGAATGCGTACCGCTGGTGGCCCGCGCCGCCCGATAGGACAGTATAGTGCGGGCCACCGGTGGCCCACGCCGCCCGATGAGACAGTTTAGTGCGGGCCACCGGTGGCCCGCGCCGCCCGATGAGACAGTTTAGTGCGGGCCACCGGTGGCCCGCGTCGGCGTGAACGTGTTAAGGACACAATATATTTACTATCACTCATAAGTGAACTATATCGCTTATATATTCTTTTGAACGTTTTTTGGTGATCCCAATTAAAAAAATTCTGGAGACATATCGACACCGAAAATTTCAATGGGTAAAGGACATTATGTCGAAAATGATTTATTTTTATATATATTTGGAATGAACTTACGAGCTCTAGCGATTAGTATATTTAACATAATTATATCTTTAAAAGAAGTTCATTACAACCAGGACTTTAAACAGATCTAATTCGATATCTTACGATTTAGGATGTATCTATAAAATATTTTTAAATAGTGAGCGTAATGTAGTTGATATTATTTATGAGGTCGTAATATTGTTTTTGCATTGATTCTTTATACATATAACATTGTAAAAAACAAACTACAATAACAATTTTTGTTTTGGTTTCTTAGTTATATTTTAAGCTCGTATTTTGCCTTTACGACAATTTAAATGTACGGTATCGATATATTAATGCCTCCCACGTTTCACACTGGCTATCTATCACTACACCAAAACAGCGAACTCACTACTTATACACAGACGCTGACATCTCTCTAGAACTCTTAATTTATACCTAGAAAGTGATTTATCCACTTTCAATTCAGTTTTAAGTTTAGATGTGTAGTTTGAAATCAAGAACATTGGTAGTAAAGTTAATGTTGGAGTTAGTTAAGACATTTTAGATCAAGCCCCAAATTCCGTTGTGCACAGACTAAATTAAATTTCAGTTATTCATCTCTTTCAATACAATTCTATTGTAAGGATATTGTAGCATGCTATATTTATGATGAGTAGATAGTTGTATTTAACAATATATATTGACCTCGAGCATTTCATATATTTAGTATGTGGATACTCATAATTGGCTTTCATAATGTACATTTAATTAAAAATCGCCTTGTGTGATGAGCTGTGTACTGTCCCTAATTATAAACAAATAAATAAATAAATTCAATAAGAAAGGATAGAATCACTTTTAGGATCGTCAAGTTGACACATACACTATTCACTTAATTTAATCGTGCAATTTATTATGTGCAAGGTAAAACTGCTTTACAGGTTGACTTCTTTCGTTGGCATTGAATGTGTACTGCTGAACTTAATTTAGTTCGTGTACAACAGAATCGGGGCAATTGTGTATTTGTATAATATTTTGTATTACATATCACATCTTTGAAAATTTCCAATTAGTAATAAAATTCCCAATTTTATTACTTTTGCTTTTTTCCATTACTAAAATCTAAAATTATTTCCGTTCTCTTCAGCGGTTCCGAACTGATATTCTGTATCAGTCTTCTTTGGTTGACCGTTAACATCTTCTTGCTCAGAGAAGTAATTGTCCAATATATGTAGAACTTTCTTGTATACCTGAAAAATAAGTTACATTTAGATATATTGTCCACCTATATATATTAACGATCTTGTCGAGCGATCAGTTAACGGTCTAATGCCGATTGTCTTTAAGACAATGGTCCAAAGTGAGATTTTTCAGATTTTGTAGTTTATTGGTATTTATATTATTTGTTTTATACCGTTATAGAAAAAATTTTCGTGTTTAAAATAATAGGTTGCGGAAAAGTTTCTTCGCATTTATAAAATTCACATTTTTACATTTGATTACTGTATTTATAAACCATTTTATTCGTAGACATTCTACCATCTTGTAGCTAGAGACATGATCCCGTTGCTGTATAAATTTTGGGATTTTTGATCAAAAAAACGCAACAAGTTTTGGCAATCCTCTCTTGATGTTAACCTGACACTGCCTGAAGAATTCTGAAGAGCCCGAAACAGGTGGAAAACTAAAGGCAAGGTCAGGGCTATATGGCTAATGCATTAACACCTCCCAGCCAAACTCTTAATTTTTGCTGAGTGTCGAAAATGTATGTGGTCTAACATTATCATAATGAAAGACCACACCTTTATATTAATCAAACCCGGCCGCTTTCTCTCAACTTCTTACTTTAATCTCATCGGCAGTAGAGATCCAAATCGTTAATCTGCCTAGCATAGTGGTAAACAAAATTTTCCTAATTTGAATTTTCTTTTAATATCACCTTATTAATTGTCATGAAAACAAGCCAAATACATAAAAGATATTTCATTACAAGTTTATACATACTGTATGCGAAGACTTTTACCCAAACCTAATACTCATGAAAAAACATGACATGATGCAGTTACGATTTACAGAAAATATGTCAAAACATTAAAATAATCTACTAACACTGTAGATTAAAAATTTGCCTTCTGTATGGTCAAATACTCAAATGCTTTTAAATTTCAAACTGTTTATGATGCAATTAAGTAGTTAACGACGCAATGAATTTTGGCATGAACATTTAAAACCATTAATTTTAAATATTTAAGAACTTGTCAAAGACTAAATTTTTAAAGAGTTGTTCCATACCTGTTCATTCTCATGATGTTGTAGGATCTCAATTTGATCTAGAGCACCTATTTCTTCTAACTTAATACAAAGGGGCTCTATTTGACCATATCTGACAGCCGCCTGAAAATAATTGGTTAATTTTAGATACTTAGTATACATACAGTACAAAGTCTGTGTATAGTGCAGTGGTTTATAATAAAAACATTAAAAAGATCTACCCAATGACATAACGTGACTTTCTCACACTGCAGCCTGGCTTCAAAGTTTGACCTATAATGATACTGAAGTTTTTGGTAGTAGCTTATAAAGTCTTTTACTCTCGCGAACACAGTCGCACACATACTTTATACTCATCCATACTCCAAGGAAACATATACACACAATCCGCGATTAGCGATTAACTTTGTTTTACCGACATACTACCACTAACGCCATCTATTAAAAGGGACCTGAAGTAGCGATGGGAGAAATGACAGCTTTAATGTTAAGTTAGATGATTTTCCATACTATAGAACACATTTTCAGTTGTATAGTTATAAGCTTTTCTTTAGCATTCTCATTGTAATTTTATTTTTAAACGACACCTGAATAAAACACTGTAAGTCTTATTAGAAGGATAAACCGTTTTTGAGTTTTGACAAATCTGTTGTTGGTTAGTCATGTCAAAACTCAACTCAACAAACAAGTTTATAAATAAGAAGAAGAAAGATTATGTAAACTTTTTGTTTAAGACTAATACTGGAGTGTTGTCTTGTGTCTCTGTAGGTGGGTGTTAATGTCTGAGGCAGTTTATTTTAAACGAATGTAGACACTATCGTTTAACTCGGTTTTAGGAATGCTTATTAGTTCAAAAATAAAATTTGAATTTTATAAGTATTTTATTATTTATATATGTTACCATGACAAGAAATAACTATGTATAGGGTAGATGTATAGGTAGAGACAAAGGAGAGCCTTTGTGCTAATTTTATTACATAGAGGCTGCTGAAAGAGATTTCTTATAGAAATAAGCTGTACCTAATAATTATAAAAAATAAAAGTATATTTTAGAATCTAGAACAAGCTTTTAAAGAGATTTGAAGAAATCTTTGATGTACAAATCAGAGATCTGTGTTAAACTAGTTAGTCTGTGTTTGTGATAAAAGTTTTGTATATTTACCTGTAGCAAGTTGGTGAGTCCGTCCAAAACCACAGTGACAGCTTTGTGGTCTGGCGAGCTCAGTAACGAGCAGTAAGGTTCCAAGAATCCCGCCGACAGTAGCTGGTCGAGCTGTGAGGCGGAGCCACCGAGGCAGAGGTTGGTTATAGCCCACGCCGCTTCTTTTTGACATCTGAGGATACGGGTTTATTTACTTAATACAATATAGAGGTCAAAGTCAATATACAATTATTCAGTGTAGGTACATTACATACTCTTATGAGTGTCCAGATTAAACATTATAATTATAATACTGAAAATTATTGAGTTATTAGTTAAATATTAATAATAATAGTTAAAATTAAACAATTTGAAAGCTACCAGCAAATTGTACTATACTTAGTGGTCAATTAAGTTTTGATTTTTTATGGCTATACATAAATTATTATAAGGAAGGACTAATAGGAATTTATTTTATTTGATACAGTTCAATACATAAATATAAGAATAAATGTTTTGATTGAACAATACATGAAGAGAACATGGTGGACAAGATCGGTCAGCAGCACTGTTCACAGACATGACGCATGACTTAGCTATCGATTCGTTCTACTATAATAGAGGTAGCTAGATACTTTAGTGACTTGCTAGCCCATCTAGTTTACTACATACAATTGATTTCCATTCAACGATGGCTCCTATACGTCCCACCGAGGGGCTCGAGCCTACCGTCAATTACTAGTCCTTAGTCAACCACGCTGGTTAAATGCGGTTTGGTCGACATCACAAAACACCCTATGAATTTCTTCTCAGATGTGTGCAGGTTTCTTGTAACTTGGGCACGAAATATGTAAAGAGAAGAGAAGGCACTGACTTGACGTCGTGGTGCGCGACGACGTGCAGCAGCGGCGCCAGCAGGCCGGCGTCGAGCGCGGCCTGTATCTGTGCCTGCGTGCCGGCGAGCACGTTGGAGGCCGCCCACGCCGCCTCCTTCACCAGCGACGGCTTGCCGCACCCCAGCAGCGCCGCCACCGCCGCCAGGCAGCCCGCCTGCACGCAGCGGTCCGTCTGACGACAACGGACACAACGTGTACAACAAGGAATCTAACGTTACGGGCTACGTAGGGTTAACATATACTGTGTTCTATTGTCATTTTTTATATGAAAATGATTTAGTTTCGTGCCAAAAGAATCGGAAATTCGTACAATGTGTGGAATTTTCATTCGTTCATACGTGGGGTTTGGTTTCTTTTATCTGACAGTATCATATATTTATAATTTTATTCACATTTTCATCGTAATCATACTAACATATATATATTTACATAAACTTAAATATGTTAATAAAGGTGTGTTTATTTCATTTCATTAGTCGTAAGACTCCATTAAAGAATACGACACATCGGTTTCCCTTAGTCAATAAATAGCTACTTAAAAATATGGCTGTATGAGTTTAGTTCTCCTTGCCTTCCCTGTAATAGAACGAGTTTAACCCGCGTCACTTAAGGCTGAATATTATAAGAAAGAAAATAACTTACTTAGAACTCTATAAAAATGTATAATGTTGCACGTTTTGGTTAAGCAATTAATGTTTACCTCATCAAAAATCAAATGTGCCAATCCTCTACACCTGCTACCAGTGTTGATTCTGTTGATAAAAATAAATATCCTTACCTGTTCATCAGACCCCGTTAGCATATTACCAACAGCTCTAAGCGCTGGGGTCCTCACTGCGGCAGTCTTGTGTTCCAGCAGTGGTATCAACCGAGGTAGCAGCTGAGGGGTCTTCTGGACCGCTTCGATGCGGTCGTTGGGACCGTCTGTTAGGTAAGACAGAGCCCAACAGGCATCAGCTGAAAATGTAACAACAGTGTTCAATAGTCTTGTTTACTCAACGAAAGATCCTAGGTTATAATAAGACAAGATCCCTCCGCACAGACTCATTTGAAATAATTACGAATCTCGAGGCCAAGTGGGTCGGCGCGCCGACTAACTAGATTCCGGATAGAACAAACATTGTGTCATTTATGAGTCATGAATGTTAAATGTTTATTTTAAATATATATTGATTTATTTATATATATCAAAATAAATTATATATATTTTATTTGAAAAAAAAATCTGTTATCTAGTATTCATAATACAAGCTGCTTGATGCTTAATTTGGGCTAAACAACTGGTGTTAGTGTAAGAATATTTATTTATGTATTATTACATACCTCTCAGAAGCTCGATCGATTAATAACATAATAATAATAATACATCTAACCGAACAGAAACCGACCTGTACTCTAGGAAGTACAGGATACTGAAGGACAGAGGACATAAGTAGAGCCTGTCTCCAGCCCGGAGAGTCGCTCAGGCATAATAACTTCCGGGTGTCCTGTACTGGCTAATACTGAATATTTGCACAGACATAACCAAACAGCCAAAATTCTCCATCTCGAGTTAACCTATAAGTTTGGCCTCATAGGTGAAAAGGTACCTTATTATAAGTACTTGCCGGTGCTCGAAAACGACCATGCTCTATTGTGCTGGGATCGGTCCATCATCACGGACAAGACTGTTTTGGCTAATAGCCTGATAATCGTTTATTTCAGACCGGGGTCCATAGAATAAATTGCAAGTTACAATATATGAATAATTTTGCTTAGAGTCGGTAAGTTAATATTGTAAGTATTACATATTTTATGTCAGTATAAAAGTCAAAAACAATAATAGTTAAATTCTAATAGTCCTACACATATTTTTATGGGCAAGTATGTGGCCTGGTGGAGGCATGCAGATGAGTTTGATATATTCAACAGTGCATTTTTGTAATATTGAATTTATTTGTACAGCTATTCAATATAAATCCCCATATAAGTCCTCATAGAAGAGGTCATTGGCGTTGTGGAAAACAAAGCAACTTTTGCTTTAGTTGATCCTTGGATGGGTCAATCAAACTGTCTTTGCTAGCTCCTAAGTGTGCCGTGGTCCCAGCCAAGTTGGTGGTGATATTAAACTTCTCATAGTTTATCCCACATGTGGGATTGTAGTTCAGTAGTGGGATGCACATAAGTCGATGACGACGATGATATTAACTTACCTAAGACGTCGTCATCTGAACATTCTAATAGGTCAGATATATAAGGTAGCGCAGGAGAGACCAACTCGAATTTCACCATAGGATTTTTATTTCTGTAACAATAAGATAATATAACTGTGTTGTGGTCTAAGTTAGACCATCATTGACTAACGTCACTCTGCAACGGAAAGTTAACAAACATTAATTAATATTTACAAAATTTGTTTTACTAATAATAAAACACATCCAATGTTTTTACAAATAAAGGTTTTTCGTAAAATTAATTTTAAGTATTTTTCTACTTTTTAGGCAGTCATTGTAGTGAAGTTAGTATCAAATCTATGAAGTCACAATTAGCTGATATCTCCATCCTTTTCTCATTGTTACAGCATACTTTAGACATTTAAGTATGGTACATTACATACCCTATCAAGCTGAAACCTACACAATTAGACATTCATAATAACAAATCAACTTAGATTTTATATGAATATAAGTTGAGCTGGCAAATGTTCTTCTCAACTATAATATTAAATAATTCTGGAGAGGTATAAAAATAGACTACGATACGAAATTAGTGTATAGGTTGGTAGGTACTCTTATAACCTTAAAGAAAGTAGGTGTGGGAGCAGGCGGCTAGGGCTGTACCTGCAGAAGTTGCTGTAGGTCCAGACGGCGGTCCGGAGCTGCGCGGGCGCGGCGGCGGGCGCCAGCAGCGGCAGCAGCGCGGGCAGGGCTCCGGCGGCCAGCACGCAGTCCCGCGGCGCGGGCCCGTCGCCGGCCACGTTGCCCAGCGCCCAGGCGCTCTGCTCCGACACCGTGCCGCCGCGGCCCATCAGCGACACCAGCTTGGGCACCGCCCCGCCCTGATATAACACACATTTAACTGCTGAACGCACCATACTTTTTACTTTGTTAATTTTAAGAATTGCAAACACAAAAGTGAACTACTCTGTTGATGTGGTTCTTCCTTTATTTAAGTCTAATATGTTTTTTTACACACTTCTATACTTCTTATACTTACATCTATTATTAATGATTGTATATTGAATATATTTAATATGTACACATTTAATATAACTATCTGTATAAGAGTTATGTGAACAATAGTTTTTAGCATGCAAAATCAAGTTCAGACAGATACAGATACTTCGGTATTGGTAGGTGACTACTAATGATTTAAACAGAAAACATACATATTACTCTAAAGTTTAGTTTTCCGTTAAAACACTTATGTTTTACTACTACAGAAGAAATTGATTTGACTGTTAAGAATAGCACATATCCTCAATGAGATAAGCAATTTTACATACCTCTATGACCGCGATAGTATGGTCGTGTGTCCCTGAAGCAATATTGGTGATAGCCCACGCTGCCTCAAATTGGAGATCAGTACTGAAAAAATAATAATACATAACTAGTGGTTGAGACGAGCTGCTTAAGACCTTAAGGTACTGAGTCTGCAATTTTCTGCTCAGTTGGTGGTAGGGCTTTTTCCAAAGTCATCTGGCTAGCTAACACCATCTTACTAAGCCCACTGCCACATCAATAATGCTAACGACATTATTGTGTTCCCTAATTGCATGTAACATAGCCAGTTCCTGTGGTTAAGGGACCAGGAGTAGCTCACTACCATCGTCGGCCATATCAGGAGAAATGAAGGCCAAGAACTACTCCATAAGAAGATATATGCTTTCTTATCAGATACAGACAATATAAGGATGACATATGTACGGTCTAATTACCGTACATTTTACCGCGTCATCTACATTGTACCTATATTGTATTATTGTATAAACTAATTATTATTCACATTTCATTCACTTTAAAATCATCATACTAGCAAGTTGTGTGTTATCAAGCTGAAGTGAATCAATAAAATTTGTTGTGAGACTGTGCCAAGAAGTCCCACAACAACATATTATCCAAGGGCAGACTTATTGCTAAGTAGATATATTTCTTCCAAACAACCTTTAGATGGACAAGAAGGACTGTATAAAGCTTGGCAAGAAAGTGGTTTTTATATAACAAAGTTGCATTGTAACCATATTGCAGTGAAATAAGAAAACTATACAGTAACATAGTTGTCTATCTATGTGTTTGAAATTTCTTTGTACCTATCCCTATGAATATTTGTATCATTTTCGAAACACAATTTTAATGCATGTCAAGCCACTAGCCACATCTAGGACCATCTTGAACCACTCTTCACTTTGAAGCTAGCACTGCCTCCAAGGTTGTATTGCTACCGCTGAGTTAGAAGATGGTATTCAACATTCCGTTTGCAAAGTGTCTCAGTGACATGTCTGCAACAACCATACAATTTCTTCTTCTACTTTTTACATACCAGTCATCTCTCCCCAACGCGTCAACCAGTGGCTTGATGACCCCCGCTTCCACCATAGTGGAAATAGGGGGTTTCTGTTCCCTGGATAGCATACGACGTGCGGCCCTTGCTGCTTCTATGTTGGTTTGTAGGTCTGGTGCCTTGAGCCCTGAGATTAAAAGAACCAATCGAAAATCACAAAGAAAAATAGACATATCTCAAAACTTAAGACCGCAACTATTTGAAATATCAAAACAGTGAAATGTAATATATAGTGACTACTTTCCTTCAGGTGGTCTGAATACTTATTATTTAATAATAATAAAAACTGATGATAAGTAACCTTACCAGCATTACCAGGGACATCATTTGATATTTCATCTAGTAGATATTATTTTTTTTTTATTGTAGAGAAAAACATTTTATTACTGAACTGTTTTATAATAGCTCTTGTTTGATACATAATACTATAATAAGTGCATATTTTCCTTAAAATAATGAACTAAATGAGCCTTTACAATAACAATGAATAACATTATATTATACCTTTGATAATCTCACTGGGAGTCAAAACCTTCTCAGACTTGATCTCATCACCAGGTTCAGGGGACATAGCCCTCCTCTTAAGAAGCTGTTCATCTCGTGCCTGCTTGCGAAGAGCTACACTGAGCTCAGCTCTTTTACGACGGAGATCCTGATATAAGAAATAGTTTTATTTTACTTTAAATGAGGTGCACAGAGATAATCAAGAACATATTATGATTAATCAGGGGGGAATTCTGTAAAGCAGCCTTTCCCAAAGTGGGCGATAAAGCCCCCTTGTGGGTGCTGCAGGCCTGAAGGGGGCTGGTACCCTGAAAAAAAAATGGGGGGTTGTGTAGAGGCTTGGGGGGTGGGTGATTTGTAATTTCATTTAGCTAGGAGGCCTCTTAGATACCAACTGAATGAGCTCTCGATTCTCTTCTCGACAACTTGTGAACATGAACTAATATTAGTTAAGAAATGGGGGCACTAAAAAATATTCTCGAATGGGGCAGTACACAAAACACCTTTGGGAACCCCAGCTCTAAAGCTTGAAGATATTTTTAAAATCCATTAAAATTCAAAGTCTCATTAGCAAAGTCATAGAAACCCATGATTACTTATTTATTCAGGCTGGAATACTAAGTATTTTACAATAATTGTCTCATATACTTTTATTTATTTACATTATATCCCATTGGTCTGTGTGCCTTCTGTAATATTATCTTTTCATAGCGTCTCTTGAATTTCAGTATAGGCGTGATCAAAATCAAGATTAAATTTTGACTTCAAAATTCTTTAATATCGATTTATACTGCGACAACAATATTTTATACCACAAAAGGGCAGATGGGCAGCAGTATCATTTGCCATTCCTAATATGGTAATTTTAACACAGTTTAGCCACATCTAAAATAAAGCCATTAAATAAAGGAAAAGTGAATAAAATGTTAACTGAATGAACAAGTCAGTTGTCATTGCTAAAAAATATTTTGCTAAAAATATTATCACATGTTACCCTCATAATAATTATTGGAGAGTAATGAAGACAGAAATGTAGCAAGAGAAAAGTTATGGAACAGAAAGAATGCCCCAAATAAATCCAATTGAAATAAGATTGTGTGAGACTGTGTAGGAGTAAGTAATAAGATTGTGTAGGAGAGGCCACTGATAAGGGCCCTCATTAAAATCAAACAATATCTGTATCCAATAAGTTTATTTTTGTAAATACCCACCAATGGGTCAGAGTAATTGATGCAGTTCTGTTACAGTTGTTGCACTATCGTTTAGTTATTAGCCAAATTAATAAACAAGTAATATTCAAGTTAATTATTTTAATAGGTATAATCCAATAAAATAAAGAAATCTAAGTAATTTAGAAACATTCGGCAGCTTGGGTGCGTTTCATAATAATTGCTGTGTATAAATGCCAATTAATTTATTATCATAATGAAGAGCTAAATTAAACAAAAACCGATCGGGTAGTGTTAATGAAACAAAGAAGAAGAGTACTTACACCAACTCCTTGACCAGCATTTTTATATGATCCTAATCGCGACGTATGCGTTTTATCAGTCATTGTTAACAGCTCAAACCACTAGAATTCAGAATTATTCACTATACAAAAAAAATATAAAGTACTGTGCGATAGTTCCCGTTCCACACTACAATTCAAGTAATGTTTAATTTTCAAAGATCAACGGACGGATTCCGGAAGACTATAATTTTTTAAAATATTTTTTTTGTTTACTTCTCCTTATTACAGAGAGAGCAAGGGGAAATGAAGCTCGTACAGTCATGTTTTAAGTAATTATTTTTCTTCATTTATGAATCTGGAATACCGATGTAACGTATGCCTTGGCCTTGTGGAGTGTTTTACAACTAGTGGTGGCCGCCGCTATTTTGTTGATGGCTAACGAGAACTATTCCTTTTCGTGCATAAAAACTTAGCAAAACCCCATTTTATCCACGTGACGTGAGAAAAGTAATTTCAATATACACAAAACACAACATTATTACGTGACGCAAATTTATTTTTGTTTTTGCTGGCCTTTATTTAATACTATTAGGCCATCGCAACTCAAGATAATCGAAACTATTCTAAAACTCATAATTATCCTCGTCTTTTAAATTAATAGTACAATTATTTATTGAAAATAGAATTACGTACAATTACATTTTTAATATAATATATTTCATGAATTGCAGCAACTTAACTTTGAATTTGAATTAGAGTATGTCGAGACATACTCTAATTATATATATTAAAAGAAAGAAAAAGATTTATTTTTTTGTTGTTTTCACTTTTATTTCACATGAGAGTACAATTAATTATAATCTTGCTCATACTAATCTCACATACTTCTCAGAATCGCTCCTTACTTGGAAATTTTTCTGAACCGGATGCTGAGTTTGACGTTAGTGTAATGTGTGTTGCAACTTTAAAATTTTTAATAATTGTCTTACTTTCTGTAAACACTTTATAATTAAAACTAATATATTAATAAAATTATTTAAAAAAATAAAATAAAAATGTTTGATACTAAAAATATTTTTGTATGTAGCAACAAATGAAACTAGAGAATTTAACGCTAACGATAAAATTAAATAATCATGAAGGCATTTACAATTATTTTTTCAAATCTGTATTTTTTATAATTGCTTGATTTGTTTGTTACCTTGGAAATAAAAAAAAACCCAGTGCTATTTTCAACTCATTGTAACTTTATTAACAAGTAATTTAGTTATATTAATAAAAAGTAATAAAATTCAACAAAACGAACAGAGTTCAGTAACTGTAGTTTTTAAATCGTAATGATAGTTATACACACTAAACTATGATTTATTATATAATTGAAAGTACAGTTGCATTGTTAGAATCTTAGTTTAGTATAATACCTATATTATACATCTCATTCTCTTTTGAAAATGTGGTATCTACCTTGGTATTTATATCTATATTTTTATCCATTGTAGTATCGAAATACAATAATACTGATTTGATGAAATTCAAGAATATCAATAAGTACTAATAATTAAAACTATATTCTTGCAAAACAACACAACAATTCAGTATTTTCATATATTTTATAGACATTCATATAATTTATTATTCATATGAATACCTTTAAAAATTTTTTTTATTGGTCTGAGATGAAGACGCACAAAGATTTTTAATTAATATTGTATCGAATAGCCTTTGTTAGTGACATATTCACCCGAGCTACAATATTTGATCTTTTTATCAAACTGCATTGCGATTCCAAAAGTACTAATGCAGCTAAGATGTACATCTGAAAAAAAACTGAATAAAATAAAAAGAAGTAGGAGGCGCTCTTACGACAGATATTGAGTGGTGGGACGGGCCTAACATGCGCAAAGACCTATTATTCGGACATAATGTTACGTTACACTATAATTAACCTATGCCATGACCGACACTTTCGTCTGTCGACCTCGTGTACGAAACGATCGTAAATTAACGTTATTAAAACAAGTTTACAGGCGATCTCCAGCATGTAATTACGCAAAACGTTACGCCGCTGGGCGTGACATCACAAATCAGTCCGGTCGGCTGAAGACAGCACGCCGGTTTGTTGTTCTCGTTTCACTTATGAAACTAGAGAGAGAGGGCACTACTAACAGGCCGGCACTGATCGTATTCTGTCGAGGGTGTCGCCATTTTCGTTTTGACGAATATTGACAGCACGGCAGACAGACAGCGGCGCGGTGGTCGACAGAGCGTCTGCCAGACTATTTTTATTTTGATTGTGAATCATTTTACGAGCTCACATTAGTAGCTCAGTGCGTCAGTACATCATTAAACAAGTATTTACAAAACATTCACGAGTGACGTATGATAGATTGGATAGGTGTACGAGAAATCCCGAAATTTGGTGCTAACCTCTTCCTTTTTTATTAGTGTTTTTGAGAGACTGCAAGACTGTGATCGATATGTGCAAGATGTTTTACAGATGACTCCGCGTTAACAGTTGATTCCTTGGTTTTTCATTCTGGTAAGTGGATTTGTGTATTTTTTGTAGATTATTTTGAATTTAAGGCCAGATAATCTTGATTGTACGTGTAACTGTAGATATTTCTAGATATAAAAAAAGTTTGGAATGTGTTTAAAATTGATTCAGGAGTGATTTTGCGGAGTAAATTGACAGTAAGTCTTTGTTGCGGTAGCTCCAGTTTGTTTACGAACTGTCACGGGCAGTACACGGCCTAAGATATATTGCCTGGGTTGGCGACTATGCGTGGGCAAGCTGCGCAGTCGAAAATTAACTTTAACGTCCGGGAATACAGTCTACAGTCGCGTATTGAGTAACGCGATAACGGCCCGTAGAATTAATTTATCACACGCCGGGCTTGACAAGTTGAAAACATAAATTCGACCTTGCCGCTCCACGTGGTTTTAAGTCATTGAGCGCTTTCTTTTTACTTGTCATTGTCATGTCCTAGACGCCTCTAAAAATATCGATAATTTTTTGACTACTTTTTCTAAAGATTAGATAAGGCAGCCTTGAAAGACCTTGACTTTATTTTTAAATAATGCCAAAATTAGTTCTATTATTTATTTTCGTTTTCTTGGATAATTTTTTAACAACTAACAGGAACAATTAAAATGAAGTTGAAGAAAATATTGTTGTAATTTGTTTTCTAGTAGTTATAACATACTCAATTACTTATTATTTTAATGTTTTTGTTTTACAATTATTTCATATCATTTGTTTTACATAAATCTTAATATATTTACTATTATATATAAGCTGACTATATTATATAGGTAATGAATAGTTTAGGTTCCTATACTATTTATTCATAAGTACTTAATCTATTCATTAGCTAATATACGGTACAATAAGGTACCAAAATGTATTGCTCAGCTCTAGATAATGGGAGCAGAACTTTGTATTTGCTGTTTAGTTGGAAATAATATATTATATTCTGAAGCACAAAACATTTTACGGAATGGAAACTTGTAGTTTATGTAGGTAAGCATAATAATCAATAAATGTTTGTATGAAAATTATCTCTTGACATTTTAGTTCTCCCTCCTCTCCCCATCTCAACGATGCCCAACTTTTAATTTAAACACTACCTTCAGTTTCTTCACTGAGAAGTTTCCTGCCTCACTCGCTTTTAAAAGTGCTACTTTATCACATGTACTGATCTGATCTTCATAGAAAAATGTTATATAGACATAGACATTACTATTATCATTATTATTGGTGTTCTGGAGCTATCAAAACTTTTGTAACTGTTTGTTCAGTATAACCCGGGAATCGATTGTCTTGCTTTATCTATATCCATAAGCCTATTAATATCTAAACATATGTATAACTGAAAATGAAATGAATAAAAATAGGCATTATTCTTTATTGTACAATGTAATTGTACTGTAAGTAACTTAAAATAAAGAACTATTTTCAATCCCTGTCATCAAATCTTGTGTCTATACATTCAGGTTGTCTTTGGACATAGGCCTTCTCCAGATAGATCTATTCATACCTGTCTGTTACTACTCTTCTCCATCCCTTGGGTAGATCCTATGCCCGCATCTTCTATGTTTTCTTCTGGGGTACCACTGTGTGACATCTGACCACTGGTCTGCTTGATGCAATGGTGTGCCCAGTCAAGCTCCACTGGAGTGTTTTACTTTTCTAATTATCCTTATGATGTGAAATACTTTATTAGAAGGGTAATATTTTTTTATTTTATTTTATATAAAAACACAACAGCTTACAGTTAACAGGTTCAATCAGTGTCAAGATTGATGAGAGTTCGACGGGGAAGCATTATTTTTGGAGTAGGAACTTTTAATTGTCTTACACAGTTACTTTGTCAGTTTGTCACCTGAGGTGTCAAAAGCTACCTTGTAAGCCAGCAGTTTGTGGGTATGGTGGCAGGTGTATCTATTTGAACTACTTCTTATCTTTGTTTTCCGTTTTTTATAAATAAATAAAAAATCTATCAAAAATATCATTTATAACGGTCTATAATGTGCAACTATACAGTTTGTAAGAACTGCATATCATATTATATTATTTATCAATGTAACATATCACTTTTATCACCATTGTGATAGTTCGTAGGGCTAATGTAAGCAAATGATATGTGTTATTGTGTATTTAAATATCTATGTCAACAATTATACCATAAAGGACTTATGAAAAAATCTTTAAACATGATTATAACTATTAAAATCGAAGGCATATCAAAAGTAAGAATTCTGTGTGTATGTGTAGGGGTGATGATGTATTTTTATGTTATATATAATATAATATGCTTGTATAAATAAGAAAGAATTTAGAAGTTTGTATAGGTATGACTATTGATTACAAATACTAACATGTTCATGTATGATAATAATAATCAAATAAAACCTACTTTCTCAAAACTCATACTCTCGTAAGATCAATTTTTTTTAAAATAAGACGTGAGTCAAACAAGCAAAATGTCACGTGAATTAATGGTAGTCCGTTTGCAACATTTTTTTTCAGTTAGAAAAACGTTATTACATTTAAAGGTCTATTGAATACATATTGTGTATTGTAGCATGTGGGCTGAATGAACTCCTGAAGATATAGACGTGGTCATCGTCGACAGGTACTTGGCGATACTGTCTTTCTCAACAACGTCGGTATTGTGCATGGCTTGCTTTTTGATGTAAATCTTCTACTTCTTTGGGGTTTTATGGCACGTTCTTAATAGACTTCGCCAGTATCGAGTGTTCTGCTTAGGTATATATTTTATAAAGACTATCTGGGCAAAATAGATGGATTTAACACTTAACTACGTGGCTATGAGAAATAGGTCCGATTGCAAAAAAAACATCGATACATTCACATGTATGATAGAAAGATTAATATTTTAAGAATTTAAAGAATGTAACCATTCACTTCATTACAAAATAACGACACTAAAAATGTGTGTGAGAAATTCCTAGTAATAGAGTACAACGCATGTAATATAGATTTAAAAAACCTATCAAATATGTATTTGCAAACTAGCAAAACTATCCACCTTTAAATAAGTTACCGTTCGTTGTCTATGACAAAAAACACAAACAAAGCAAAGGCGCTCTGTGTCAGCATCCCTTTCGATCCAATTTCAAATTTGAATTCGAAGTGCTCCGTTTCCTGTTTCCGGCAGGGCTGCCACTAGTTTTTACATTTGAATATGGAATGTAGAGTTCAGAAATAGTGATTTGTTGAATATTTCGATTAGATTGTTTGTTTAAGGAAATCATTACTTTTCTATTATGATATTTTATAATAAAAAATTTGTAATAGGCAGTTTTTGGGTTGAGTCTGAATTTTTGCTATTTTTATATTTAACTCAAATCTATAGCTGGTGAAAGTGCTGTTATCTTCTAGTTATCATTCAGGTTTCTAAAATATCAACCGCTCTACATACTACCTAAACACGAAAGATTTAAAGATATTATTTACTAATTACCCATTTACCTCTGGCCGCTGAAATCGGTGCTTTGTTGTTGCAATGGTTATGTATATTCAAGCCTTTAAGCCATATTGTATGATCTTGGTTGCTGATGCAACCAAGATCATACAATTTCTGCCCTATGTTAACTGAACCCCGGACGTATAGATCAGGTCTCTTAACACTAGACTACAGATTCAAAAAATATTTTAAAGCAAAAAAGTCTATTGCTATTTCTTCACCTCTTATTTGAACTCTTTTTCTAATACTGTTAGAATGAGAAGTTCCATCCCACAGTGATAGAGTTTTGCTTTTTATATATAGAGTTTTTTTTTCACCTTGTACACAGCGCGGAGTCGACAATATATTCAATTCTTAATATTATTGTTTCATAACATATATGTGACTGAACACAGTCGATATTTAAATTATATTATGTGCAGGATTCTAATCGATTTAATTAATTCATATCATTCTTTTGGCAACCCTGTGGTCTAAAAAAAATAAAGCCTCCGCCTGCACCTTTGTCCGGGTTTTAATTTTGCCAGCACCTACAGACGAGATTTTACCCTTTCCATGCATAGATTCGTTTTCAGGTGGCACGTTCTTCGTGTATTTTATCAAATCAGTTATGTAAGCAATGTCTTTGTTAACGGCAGATTTTATTGTTATTCTACTGAAATAATACAAACTCACATGTCGGAATTAAACCACGCCAGCGTGTATCTCCTTCTTTTGTTAAATTAGAACATTTTTAAACAACATTTTTTTTCAAATCGCGTAACGGTTCTCTTTGTATTTCTCTTTTTGAATTCGTTCATATACGATAAAAATGTATTCTATTTTTAAGTTTTAGACGTAGATTTATTCAGAGTAATCAGTTCACATTTGAAACTTCTCATCACTGTTTTGAACGAGACAAAATATTTTGGACATCCTCTTGCGTAGATACGGTTTATTAAATGAATTAGTTTGTTAAAATATGTAGACGATGATATTCTTTTGAGTTATTCTTGCAGTTTGAAAAATAGTCCATCTGGAAGCGTATATTTACTGCCATGGACAGCATTCAACGGCAGGGGTCGTGCAATCATTTCGCGGGACTACATATTGCGCCGAACAACCTGGACCATTTGCAAATGCGTCGATACATTGCGCTCCTTAACGTATTTTAGAGTACTCTGTGGTAAATACATATGATGATAGTCCATGACACCATTGAGAGAGTTCTGAAGTGTCTCCTGACCCAACTCTTTCTATGTTTTTTGTTTTCTTCTTTTTCTTTCGAAGAATGCTGGTCCTTGATCTATTTGCTGTTTCCATCATTCAGTTTATAAACAAAGTAAAAACTGACTTCAAAACATTAAATAGACAAAAATAATTCCATGTAAGCAGTTATTCCATTTAAAATTATTGTTTGTAATGGGAGCTACCTATTTTTTTACTATGGAGCTACACAATTTTGAGTTTTAAGTCTTTCAGGTTTAAGTTAGATCTTGTCGACTTGCCCGCCTGGTAGTCGTTGGTCTTTTCTGAAGTAGGTCAATTATTATTAGGTTTCTGATTTCTTTCTCGTACACGCAAAACTTTCTTTATCATAGCATATGTTTTAATCTTCCTATAATGTGTACTCTTTCAATAGAAACGTGACAAAATATCTTTTGGTTGGAATATGTAGAAGCGGCTAGAGCAGTGTGCTTGTGCTGTATTAGCTATCCTCGCATACTTTTACTGCTTACGATCTAGGTAGTGTGAATTTCCTAGGTTACCCCCGTGAAGGGCAGTGGAGTTACCGGGAAGTGTTAGAGGGTATTCTCAGTGCCGCTCTATTGAGGTACTGAGTGAGCCCCACACACGCCAGTGGCGGGTAGGTCCGTAAATGGATTACTCCTCGTAAAAAAGGTAGTGTGAAGTTATTTGCATTATTTATAATGAAGAACAATATACACATATACTTACAATTTTGAAGATCTCTGAACTGCCACATATTTTCATATGCGACAATATCAGGTATATCAGTCGATATACCTGATTGCTGAAGCAATGTAACTACAGTGGAATATTGTAGAAAAACTTGTTTGCTTGTGTAAATAAACCTTTTTAGGGTTCCGTACTTAAAATAGAAAAATCGGAACCCTTATAGGACTACTTTGTTGTCTGTCCCTCCGTCCGTCTGTCTGTCAAGAACCTTTATTTCGAGAACGCGTGTAGATATCGACTTGAAGTTAAAACCATATACTCAGGTCTATTGTCCTTTGAACCTGTGAAAAATCAAACTTCTACGTTAACGTAATAAAAAAATGTGACTATCTATGGTTCAAAAAACGTTTATTTCGACACACTCAAGGTAATCAAAGTTTATAGGGTTTTTTCATTTGACCTAGAACCTTATACTACTTTTATAGGAAAAAACCGGAAAACTTTTTTATGTACCTATAAATTTCTACGGAACCGTCGGTAGGTGAGTCAAACTCGCACTTGTCCTGTTTTTTAATACGACCAGTAACCGTAATTTATAGACTAACAAAATGGTTTGTGCTAAAATCATTACGGACACCAGAGATGCCAATGAATCTGAAATCCTGTGGAAATATGTGAAGATATCGTGTTATATTATACTTAGAATAATTCTTTTACGTTTGATTAGCTTTTAGATGGTCATGGTAAAGATTATTTTTTCAATATAACGTTATTTCAATATAAGGTTGTTATAACGTTAAATCGTATCGCAATTTCGGTGTTAGACAATAGAATCAATAAGATAGGCGTCAGCAAACGAGTGCCATTTTAATTCATGAAGGAACGTTAGTCTGTTGCTATCAAATATTTCCTCTTAAAAAGCAAATGAGATTTTTAAACCTAATAGTTTATCGAAAAAAGCGCTCAAATTATTCGCACCAGAGAGCTGGCTTTATTAAAATCTGTCCATAACTCTCGGCCGGCAATTATATCGGCGGCCGAGGCGTCACTTGTTCGTAATGGCCGCCGTTCCCGCCTTTTTCGCTGTCACGGCGTTTTTTCGCGCGCAAACCGAGAGCTCTCCGTTTTCTGCGGTGGTGACAGAATCCTTCGGAACTAGGTTTCAGCACGGCTTTTTAAAAGTTATGACTGCTTATTGGAAAGGGAATAAGTTGGAATATTTGAAATTTTAGGATCAGGAGGACCGGTTTGGACTTTATTAAAGTAAGTAAAGGAAATTTTTCCTTTAAAATTGGAAATTTTAGATTATTTTGAATAAATCTTCGGCAGGAATCACATATCAGAAACAAAGGATTTGCAAATGTATTTGAGGGCCAGCTGTTTAAGACTTTTGAGGTTGACGGCCAAATACTTTAATGCTTCCGAAATATGAAATTCCTCTAAATATTTCTTGTTCTTTAAAGTTAAAATAAGTATTGGTAAACGTCAAATGAAACTCCTTAAAATTGAAGTGAGAAAACTATTTGATCGTTGGAGTTCTCATTGTCGGATGCCCATTGCATTACGATTCAAACGATTCACCAATCTAGTAATATTGTTAGCTAATAACATAACAATATACTTTATTCATCACCACTAAATGTATCAAGGTATTGTCAATATCAGTACCTTACCCAGATCCCGTTGTTAAACCTTTGTTTAACCTCGACACTTTAAACTTCTGCACCACACATGTGATTGAATTTAATTTTGTGTTTATCTTCTGAGTTTTCGCCTACTATGGTTATCTTGTTTAGAGCTGCAGACCGCCGTCTAGGTGACGTGCGTGTGTGGGACTCATGTTGGCACTAGAAATACCAATTAAAACTCCCCGGCAACCCCTGTGTGGGATCTGCCAAAGCAATTCACTGGACTGCCCCAGGGCAGCCCGGTCTGATCATGGTCATCTAGTTTACTTTAGTGATTTTTGCATCATCAACCCACCTGTTTGTGAGTCGTCCACCTAAACATAATTTATGTTCAATGTCCCAAAAATATCCTAAGATGGTAGATATTTATAAATAAAACCAAATATCTTGTGCTAAGAGAGTGTAATAAAAATCATAACAACTTGAACTATATACATACTTTGGACAAAACTCGTTAGCGCGATTCAAAACCGTGCAGAGCCATCTAGGGACCAAAACTGGTATTAATACTAACCATGGGTAAATATACACTGACTTTGTACATACCGCCCACCATGGAACGCAGGTCCATTTACAATAAGGCAAAACAAGGCTTGAATGAATAACTAAAACTTTGACCAGAATGATCGTGAACAAAATCAATAACAAACAAAACATCGCTAAACAATAATACGATAACACAAACAAACATTAAATTCTACTCTAGGTAATTTATGTAATAATATACACAGTCAAATTTCACACAAAATTAATGAGTATAAAATAACATTGAGCTACATCATTCTGTAACTGGTAGAATACACAACTTGTTGACAGGTCTTTTAATAATAGAACCCTTACATTTTAAAGAGACGACACGGGTAACCTTGTCCAAACCAGGATGCTTGTCGGTTACAATGCCGTATAACCATCTTGCTGGCGGCAGATCATCCTCCTTAACCAAAACTATATCACCAATTCGTGGCTCAGGAGTTTGCTTTGACCATTTATGTCTCTGTAAAAACTGTACCAAATACTCCTGGGACCACCTTCGCCAAAAATCCTGAACAATTTTTTGGGTGTAGTGCCATCGTCTCAAACAACTAACGTTAACCGATTCAAAGTTCGCGTCTGGAGGTAGCACAAGTGGTTCACCTACTAGAAAATGACCTGGCGTAAGTGGGTAAACATCTGCAGAATCATCGCTGATTTGTGATATTGGTCTGGAATTAAGGCACGCCGAGGGTTAAAAATCTACGACAGTGAGACACTACCCGAATTAATCTACGGAAAGAAGAAAACCTAGTGATCAGTTCATCTTCCTCTATATTTATTACGCAGACAACAGCCTTAAGTGACTTTTCTTCTAATTTGGTTTCTTGGTTGCAACTCAGTGGACTGTAATCGATAGCTTTCGCTGACAACCAAGCTGGGCCATTCTTCCACAACTGTATCTCTGCTGGTTTGTATGGTTGTGCACCGCGTGATGCACAATCAGCTGGATTTTCTTCAGATCGTACATGAGACCAAAACTTTCTATCAAATAAAGTGACTATTTTGGAGACCCTATTTGCGATAAACGTCTTCCATCGACTAGGGTGACTGCTGAGCCAAGCCAACACTACCTGCGAATCTGTCCAAGCACGAACGTTTTCTTTCGGGACTTCTAAGACTTCAACAACTTCGTTCAACAATTTTGCCAACAGCAGTGCACCACACAACTCTAAACGTGGGATAGAGATTCTTTTAATTGGAGCAACCCTCGTTTTTGAAGTAACAAGGTTTACATGTACCTTGCCCTTGACGTCTACAACTCGAAGATATACTACTGCTGCGTATGCGTCTTCGGACGCATCACAAAACCCATGAAGTTGCACACACTTGTCATCCTTGGTCATTTGCATCCATCGCGGCAAAGTAAACTTGGTGAGCATGCTAAGTTTTTCACGGTAAGTAACCCATTCTTGTAATAAATTACTTGGTAACTCTTGATCCCACCCCAGCCCTGAAATCCATAATTTCTGAATAAATATCTTGCCTTGAATTATTGAAGGAGCTATCCAACCGATCGGATCGAATAAACTCGAAATATCAGACAAAACTTGCCTTTTTGTTACAGGTAGGCTAAGTTCAGGTATTTCCACCTTATATTCGAACTCATCGGTTGTATTGTTCCATGCTATTCCCAGTACTTTTTTAACATCTTTACCAGCTTTTTCTTTTCCAATTTCTAAGTTATCTTCATTTTTAGTATATGTATGTAGTAACCTATTAAAATCTTTATTGCTTGAATCCCACTTTTGCAATTCAAAACCTCCTTTTTTCATTAATTCTGTCATTTCTTTTTTTATTTTCAGGGCTTCATCAAGAGTTTGGCAGCCAGTCATCAGGTCATCTACGTAGAAGTCTTGAAGAACTTTTTGTGCAGCCATGGGAAATAGTTTGCCTTCATCATATGCAAGCTGATGTAAGGTTCTAACTGCAAGGTAAGGCGCACTAGCCGTTCCAAAAGTAACACGGAGCATTCTATAGTGTTCAATCTTTAATTTATCGTACCAAAGAATTCTTTGATAATCTGTATCAACGTCAGCAACCTTAATCTGACGGTACATCTTCACAACATCAGCAATTAAAGCTATTGGATGCCACCTCCATCTCATCACTATATGCCGTAAGTCGAACTGCAATGAGGGGCCTACCATTAGATCATTATTTAATGAAACACCGTTAACACCTGGACTCGAGGCATTAAATACAACCCGGACTTTTGTTGTAGATCTATCTTCCCTAACAACAGCGTGATGTGGTAAGTAGACTGCTTCGCAATTTAACCTTTGCGATTCTTCAATTTTTTCCATGTGGTCAAGATCAATATACTCCGACATCACCTGTGAGTATTTTTCTTTTAAATCAGGATTTTTTAATAATCTTTTTTGCAGGTACTGCAGTCTTTTTTCAGCAATAATAAGCGAGTTGCCATATTTACACTTGGGATCACTAGTACGAAACGGAAGCCTAACCACATAACGACCAGTATCATCTCGAGTAGTGGTTTGCATATAGTGTTTTTCACAATTCTCTTCTTCTTCCGTAAACATCTTTTTGATGACAGAAGTGGGTTCGGATTCAAGTTCCCAAAACCTTCTCAACATGTCTTCACTGTCAATGCAAGTATGCAGACTTATAATGTTTCCAGGTTGAGACTCATTGATAGGTTCTGAATTTATTTGGCCAGAGAGAATCCAACCGAGCTTAGTATTTTGAGCGACCGGGAAACCTGGCGGACCCTTGATTAAACCTTCAACTAATATCTGACCAAATATATCAGCGCCCAAGATCAAATCTACCTTGTTAGGCAAATGAAACTTAGGATCAGCTAGCTGTATATGTGCTAACTGATGTGCATACGTAAAATTAACCTTTTTAGATGGTAATACTGATGTGAGTTTACTTAAAACATGAGCCTTGACTTCTATACTTAATTTTGAATCATAAATAGACTGTAATTGAAATCGTACAATCGATTTAGAAACAACGGGCTCTATTTTATCACCAACACCCGAGATGAGAATTTTACTTGACACTTTGTGCAGTCCAAGACATTGAACTGCTGCCTCCGTTATAAACGAAGCTTGAGATCCTTGATCTAACAACGACCTAAGTGTCAAGTGATTACCTGACTGAGACTCAACTCGAACGAGGGCTGTAGCCAATAGCACTTGGCACTGGATATTTGAATGACAGACTACGACATTATTAACATCATCATTAATTTCAGATGAAGTGGATGCTGCAACAACGACACTCTTATCAACTGATTCTTCAACGTTACTATTAGTTGATTTGGGGACATTTTTGTGTAATAGGGAATGGTGTTTTTTCCTACAAATACGGCACCTAGAGATTTGACGACAAGCGAATACGGAGTGATTAGGACCCATACAATTAAAGCAAAGATTAGTGGTTTGGACAAAGTTACGACGTGCTTCATTACTTTGACTAGAAAATTGTTTACAGTTACATAGTTTATGGTTCTCCGAACAAAACGGACATGACAAAATTGTAGAATGATGGACCTTAGCAGTTACATTTTGGTTCGGTTGTGTGTTACGGACAAAACTAAACTTTGGAGTTTTTGGTGTCAAAAATTCCAAAGATCTAAATCTGTACTCTAAAAATTCCTTAAACTGATTCATAGTGGGGTGATTATCATCAATACTGATCTTTGCCTCCCATAACTTTCTCGACTCCGAATCTAATTTAGAACTTATGATGTAAAGAACCAGAACATCCCATGCATCTGTGTTAAGACCTAAATTTTTCAAACCATTTAAACTATCAGAAGTGGTATCTAAAAGTTCTTTGATAGCTTTAGAGGACTCTACTACAATATTAGGCTGACTAATTAATCTTTTTAATAAACAATTAGCCAAAAACTTTTTATTGCTATATCTCTTGTTTAACAGTGACCAAGACTCTGCATAATTATCATCTGTTACTGGTATATGACGTAGCAGCTGTTCAGCTTCACCAGTTAAATGAGATTTCAAGTAATGTAATTTATGAACATTTTGCAATCCAGTATTGTCATGCACTAACGTTGTAAACAGGTCCTTGAAAGTTGTCCATTCTATATAATTACCGCTAAACATAGGAATCGTAATTTTCGGAAGCTTGAATTGAGGGTAAGATGCTACCATGGAGTGAGAACCATTTGACTTAGAATCACTAGCTACAAGTTGTGGAATGTTTAATCTACTTAATGCATCTTTCATCTCAGTTTTACAATCATAGTACAAATCTTGTGTAGTATCAAACATTTCATTCTTATAATAACTAGACTCTTTATATTTAGAATCTTCTATATCTGTTAAAATAGTACGATGAGTATCCACAAACCCTTTCCATTGCTCTTCTAAACCCTCTAATCTGGTTTCAATATAAGCGCGTGTAATGCGTTCCTTAGGCGACTTTTTGAAATTAGTTCGAAGTTTAGTAATGCCCTTTATAGCATCAAATTGTAAACTCATTAAGGCCTCCATCGCCATTTTAACAGAATTAAATTGAAATTTAAACAATAGAAAAGAATTTTTCACCACTTAAATGTACTATATTGGTTGCAACCTAATTTTATTTAGACAACAATTCAGTAGTAACATAAACAATAAATCGCAATGTTAAAGTTCATTAATTTCAATACACACAATATTCATAGAACCGATGTTAATTTCTTCTAGTTAATAAAACACAATTTTGAAGTCGTTGAAAATTTTCTAAGTCCAGTGAAACAGTTTGCAAAATTTTCTAAGTGTTTGAAAAGCTTGTTTAAAAAATGAAAATCGGGCATGGATTCCCCGTAGTAGCACTTTTTCGCAAACTATTCTAAGTCCAAACTATACTATCTTGACTATAAGAACTATCACAAAATTTTCTAAGTTATTTTGCTTGAAATAATAAAGTTCACTTTACCGTAAATTAAGTATGGTTGAAAGTACTCACAAGTTTTCGTCACTCACACTTGTCCGTATTCCAATAAACCCAGCTGATCTCTTCACCAATGACAGCGCTGCCTAGCGCTTTTCAGCGCTATATAATTCCGCTTAGTTTCTTCAGTGTGTTTATATGAATCACACAAACACAATACCGCAACTATGACAACTTTTACTATTAGTGTGTACGCGTGCCACCGGCCAGCTGAACAATCTTCTCTAGGGTAAACCTTATCCGGCTCGAAGGACCATTGTTCAATGTCCCAAAAATATCCTAAGATGGTAGATATTTATAAATAAAACCAAATATCTTGTGCTAAGAGAGTGTAATAAAAATCATAACAACTTGAACTATATACATACTTTGGACAAAACTCGTTAGCGCGATTCAAAACCGTGCAGAGCCATCTAGGGACCAAAACTGGTATTAATACTAACCATGGGTAAATATACACTGACTTTGTACAATTTAAAACTATAAATTATTACGTTAACAAAACAAATTAAATAAATTAAAAAAATTATTCAAAACTATTCATTTTTAATTAACGTAAACCCACGATCATTGTACAACGAATACGATACGATCTAAAAAGATCTTAATAAAGCCTCATGTTACATAGACGAAATTATCAATATCTAGTTGACCTGGTGAACACTGCAGCACCCAAACTCATCTACCACTGCCGCCATCTATCAACTACCCACGCACGCCAAATAGCACGTCAGCTCGAAGATTTTCCATTCATTTTTCAATAATAGTAAGCCTAATGAGCAGCTAGCCTATTTGTTATTATTTTCAATAATATTAATATTAGTATTTTCCGTTAGTGGATCAAGCCTACTTGCTTAGTGTTCATAAATTGCTTGCCAATCTATTTTCCAATTAAAAAGGTATATTCTAAATACTTTTAGAAACGTCAAGTTACTTGACGATTGAGATCTATATACTTTAAGGTATTTTAATCTATTTGTAGTTTATATTTGTCATTCATCATAATAAATAGCTTGTATACATCACACTGCCGGGAAAGATGCTATTAACTGGCACGTTATCAAAAATTGCGTGTAAATAAAGTAAATATGCAAAATTTTCATTGGATAAATACTATTTTAATGAAATCAAAAGTATTCCATACTAATTCGGCCCTGAGTACATACAAAGCATTTTGACTTTATAAAATCTTCACACGAACACGTTCGTAAATAAATTTTTCTTAATTCGCATCTCCACACAGACGGTACGATTTTATAAATATGACAAGAAGCAATCTTGACTGTTCGATACGTTTTCCTCGGCGCGTGCAGGCAACTCAATATTTGAGCAGATGTGTTGCGGCCCGCGCGTGAATGTTATTTTTATGCGACCTACATGGTAATGCTGGCACCCCTAGTGCTGTGGTCGAACTATCGATAAGATTTTTGTGAGCTTATTGTATCATTATTTGGATTGTTTTTATTTAGATTCCATTCGTAATATATTTATAGAATTGATTTCTTTTTGGTACCGGAATTAAAATTTTCAAAAGTATACTTCGTCTACTTGACCTATAGGTGCTTGTAATGACCTCCAAGCTCCGATGAGCTTGTATCAATTATCACTTTTCACAAGGATTCCCGTTTACGGATCTACCCGCCACTGGCTAAGCGGTGGGCGTGTGTGGGGTTCGCCTAGTGTCTCATTAAAGTGGCACTGGGAATACTCACTAAAACTCCCCCGTAACACCATTCCACCAGCCCTTCGCGCTGGGTTCTGCCGAAGCACTCCACCAGGTCGTCCCCAGGAAAATGATAGCAACTGGCTGGTGTATCCTAAACTCTTACTTTTTTGATGTCGATGCTTTTAATCGAAGGTAACTGTAAAAATATAAATATTAATCATTCTATCTTCCATATTTCATAATCATTCATAGTTTTTCATGAAGTCTTTCCCATGCGCATTGTTCATTATCAAGTGAATAATGAGCTTGTTAACAGCTGAGAACTAAAATATTCTATTTATTTGGCATTCTTTGACATGAAATGAAAACTGAACTGTCATGTAGAGTATTTTCGGTCAAACTATTAAGTCACTTAACCCGGACACACATTTTGAAGTGTATTGAGATAACCGGTTGAGCATCGCGGCTCAACAAATTAGCCTTTAAATTTTGACTTGCAATCATAATTCTCTCGACAACATTGATATCGATAGCAGCACATCCCTTCAACAAACTTCACCCTTTGCTTTCTCCACAAAACAAATTTGTATCTTAATACTATCCTTCTCTATTATTTAACGAATATTTATCATAAATTCCGAGAGGTTCGATATCGTACTGCAGCGTGTTTTTTTGTGATGGGTTGTTTTTATTATTGACGTGAATTATGTATTAATATCATTGGAATTTAAAAAGAAAATTAAAAAAAACAGCGTCGCGTGCGTGATCTCATCACGTAAATCATATTTTGATGATATAATGTTATATATATTCTATAATTTATTTTACATGGTTAAGAAGGATTACAATCTGCTGAAACGAATAACGATATATTGAAAAACACTCTAAAACCTTACGAAGGCACTTCCTATAAATACTATAAAGAATTCGTAAGTACACCTACTAACCCACCTAGTTAACACAGAACTTAAAATGAATTTTAGAGTGCGCTGTCTGAATTAGGTTCATAAGTAAAAAAAACCGGTAGTCTCATATTTTTCAATGTTAATATTGTTTTAGTATAACGTAAGCGTTATAATCTATGCGCTCTTCGAGTCGCGTCTATGAATAGTGGATTACAAACATAACTGCCTCAGAGTTTTGTAAACACTATTTACTGTAATTATCACGTTGTAATGCGTTTTTAAAGTTACTATAAACATTTCGTGTTAAGTGTCCGTGATTATGCGTGTGGTCCGAAACAAATTTTTATACAAACCCAAGTTAAAATTGAATATATTTTAGCGGTTTCTTGTTAGTTGTAACTGCCCCTGTGATCTAATGGCTGAGACTACGCACTTCAGATCTGGTGGTCCGGAGTTTAATACCAGTGGGGGCAGAATTTCGCTGCTAGGTTTGGTCAGTGGTAGGGTCTACCTAAGTCTGCCGCCATATCAATAATGCTAATCCAACATTGTGTTCCGGCAGTTGGAGGTAAGATAGCCAGTTCCACAGTCGAGGATTCCTGGTGTAGTTCCGCTTCCGTCTTCAGCCTAATCTTCACTTAAGATCAGGTTTGATGAAGGTCAAGAATTTGAGAATAAAAATTTGCTTTTTTGAAAATGTTTCGTTATCAATCGTTTTGTTAATTATAATGAACCTTAATGACATATTTATAAATTATAGCTATCTGATTCTTCAACATACGTCAAAATGAAATTCATATTATACACTATTAGATATTACTACGCCTGTAATAGGTGTACATATCAGGATATTTTTATCATATTTGTGTTTTTGTACACATTAATGTGTATGCGGTTGGTGTGTCTTATGAAAATAAATAAATAAATTACTATGTCGAATACGCAAGAATCTATAACAGATTTAAAAAAAAAATTCTTCTTTATTTCTTTAAATTCACAAGATGGAAAACAAGCAACCAGCCCAATTGTACCCGTAGCTTAGATTTCAATCAAATCGATTCGATTCGTAGTTTCGTTCACCAAGCTAATAATAGAAAAAAGTGTCCAATTCCTTACCACAGGCGCTGCTGTAATTTCCATACGATATGATAGATGGCGACAAACTTATTCCGATGTGAAATAGATTCATAGTGACAATATTGATAAAGACATGAAAACCAATTTTAAATTGTAATAACTATACGCAACTTCTAGTAAAAATAACAATGCAGTTGGTTAAGACGATATATCAACAAAAGTATTAAAAGCATGTAAAGATAACATTGTAACCATAATAAGTTATTTAATAAATTTTTCATTTTGAAGGTTTTCAGTAATTTTGAAGATATCTTTAGCTAAACATTTTTTTACAGGAAAATAAGAAAGATGTTGATCAAAAATCTATGAAAATTCATGCATAAGCGAAAGACAGGGTTGTGAAAAATATAACTTAATAAAGGAAGAATAAAATGGTTTTCAAAACCACAAATCAACCAAGTTCAAAATGATACAATGTATAGTCACATATATGGATCTTGGCCAAAAGACCTGCGCATTGTTTTTGGATATGCCAAAAGCTTTCGATTATTTGGCGCATTCCATTTTATTACGAAAATTAGAAGCATATGGGAAATCTTAACTTGACGTTAGAATGCAATGTTTTCAAATTACTGTTGTTGACAATAACAATATTTTGACCAATTATCAACCTAACAATGTGATAAAATTGGTGTTCCACAAGGGTGTGCGTTGGGTCCGCTGCTATTCTTATTTTACATAAATGACATACCTAATGTAACATGTCATAGGATAATCTTATTTGCCGATGATATTGCTGTAACTGCAACAGCTAAAAAAAATGACAAATTGGAAAAAGAAAGCGAAATTAACGAAGAAGCGAAATTAACGAAGATACACGAATAGCAAATTGGTTACAAAAAATAATATCAAAATAAATGCAAACTAAAACGAACTATATCCTTTCTGAAAACAATTATAATTATAAAAATGAAAACTGAAATATTAAATTGATTAAAGAATCAATGTTAGAGATAAAAAAATGCATCGTTTCTAGGAGTAACTTGTACAAACACGTTAACTAGAAAGAATATATAAATAAAATTAATAATAAAATCAATAGTTTTGTATATATCCTCAAACGTTTAGCGCAGAGTATCTTCTCAGGAAACGACACTATGCATAACAGGCTTATGTGGCGTCAGTTTTGAGATATAGTCTGCTTGTCGGGGGAAATTAAACTAACGCAAACAGAATTTTTATACTGAAAAAAATGTGTAAGAGCTGTCGCACTTGTGGCACCATACGAATCGTGCAAACCGATCATTGGTCTTATGAAGGTCCACATAGTTAGGTCTATGTAGTCAGGACTCATATATAGTCCTGCATTTTTGTTTATTCATTTTATTTATATATTCAGAAGAATTAAATGTCTTTTCAAAATAGCCAATGAAATTAATAATGCACGGTTAGAAATCCAGATGGATTAATGTTGTTACATATGCCTAAAACTACTATACAAGTAAGGGTTGTTGTGTGTTAATGTATAGTAAGAGCTGTCGCATGTGCAGAAACACGACATACACTGGTGGACCATGTACTTAATAGGCACCTTCAGGTCATATAAACAAAATATGTATATGACCTTTAACATTACAATCTCCATCTCAACCTTGAACGTAAGGCGAAAAAAAATTTTGTGAGTAGTTTTGCAATGGAACGTTTAAAACATGGAATTACCATGACAACTTCCTTGCGCCATCTGCGCTCTCGTAGACGACCACTCTCCCGCGTAGGTAGTCCCCCACGAGGACGCGAAGGTAGGGAGACACCTCATGAAACTTAAGTGCTCCCTCTATGCATTCATGGGTGAGATTGTTGAATGCATTCGCGAAGTCAAGGGACCCCTCAATCACAGGGAGGCTGTGCCCAAGCCTTGGCAGCATCCGTTCACCTTTTGAGGCGGGCCACTGTGTCCATTGTGGACCGGCCGGTGCGGAAACCGAACTGGGAGTCAGCCAAGTCCGGGCCGAGATCTTGAGATGCTCGGTAATCCGGGTAGTAATAATTTTCTCAAAGAACTTCCCGGCCTCATCGAGCAACTCGATTACAACACCTATTTGTTTTTTTACCACACACAAAAACTGACATAGTAAAAACGACTGTAACAGTCTAGATATTCTAGTAAAATAAAATACAAATTATTGTCAAATATTATATTCGAGACTATAAAGACATTACGCAACACACCTAACCGCGTACAAATCAAATGCTTTGCATAAATAAGCCATAACTACTCGTTGTGGTTCGTGCGTGTTTCAAATATTTACTATACCTTCGTCTGTGCTCTGTGAAAGATTTTATACTGTGTTTTCTAAAGCATTAATTAGAAGTCCCTGCGTCTGCGTGAAAAACTGAAACAAATTCTGAGCGGTTCGATATTCAAATTTATTGTGTCTATGATTGCTAGTAGTGTGGGAACTACAAAATCGATATTTGGGTTGTATAAAACTATAACTTAAAGATTATTATTTTTAATTTCCATAAAACATGATTAAACATTTAAAAATAGATTTTAATTTTTTTTGCTGTATTTAATAAACACGGTGTTGAATTTAGAATACCTACCTATATTTTATATCTTTAGTTATTAAATCCATAGTATAAATGCTGTATTTCTTGTTCAAGTAAAAAAAATCTGTTTGAATCACAATTGGAAAACACTGCTGCTAATGAAGTAAAGTATTTTAGCTTTCTTAATAGTGAACTCAGTAGTTATAAGTAATGTCTGTTGATTTATAAGTTTGCATAGAAATATAATACGAACCTGGAATGATAAATACTTACATAAGTATTTAATATTTAACTAGATTTTCGTAAATATTTTTTTCATTACCGTTTGAAATATTTTTGTTACTCCTTAAAAATAAAAAAATCTTTTAAGAAAAATTTTATGTACGAAAAGCTTGAAGTTTTAATCGCCACTCGGAATTTGTCAGAAACATGTTCAGTTGGCAGTACTGGAAATGTACTAATTGCAAGGGATTCGAGTGCTGGGACGTGCTCAGAAAAAGAACAGTGGCTTTAATTATCGAGTGACGGGGCGCGTCGAGTGTCCCGTGATTGGGCGAAAGCTAAATTGTGCACGCAAGTTGTCTTCTCAAGTATCTTAACACAATCGATGGCACACTGCAGTAACGCATAGTCGTTTGCCCGCAAAGCGTAAGAAGAGTTATTAGCTTTTTAATATTTACATATTGCTTAATTTAATTTGCAGGTGTGTAATTAAATTCTTGTATTCTAACACTTATTATGGAAATGAATATGTGTGTATTATTATATATATAAATTATATATCTATGCTGATGTTATAAAGCTTAAGAGTTTGTTTGTTTTGTTGAGCGCTCTTATATAAGGAACTAGTGATTAAAATTGGAAATTTCTTTTTGTATTGGATAGTCCAATTAACGGAGAAGACTATTGGCTATATAACATCACGCTACGACCCATGGGAGCAGAGCATCAATTAAAAATGCTGTGAAAAAATAAAGAATATTCCTTTCCCGCGCAAAATCATGTATGCCGGAATTGTTATCCTTTAAAAGTTCATAAAAAAGTCAGCGACAGTATATCTTTTAAGGTTGACTCACTAGTAATCAAAAAATTAAAACTAACAATTTATTTAGTCCATATTTAAATACTATAACTGGGACAATTAGTAAATGCCCGGTTGATACTCAGTAAAATTATGACTATTGCCTTTATAATTATATTTATTTGTTTTCTCATACATATTCCCTGTTGTGACGATTTAAAAGAGCTTAGTAAATAAGTCTATTTAAATAAAGTTATTTTTGACTTTGACTTTGAATCGAATTGGTTCTAAAAATGCATTGTCTGCTATTGTATTTTTCTAATCTGAATATTATATTTAAACCAAATAACTACTCAAGTAAAATCACGTAACACCTTTGTACGACATGTTGTTACCATCCACGCGAATGAGCTATTTTATTGTTTGATACCTTGCTTAGTGTAGATAACATAGTTAAAATATGTAATGTTGATTGTGGAAATGTATATTTTAAATTTTTTTTTCTATATTCAAGTATAAACTCATACTTGAAATACCTGCATCTGTCAGAGTATCTACAACCAATGCATGGGAATGAATTTAATGATCATCATTAAAACTTTTTTAAATAAATAAACCAATAAGTACGATGTTAATGTAATGGAAGTAATTAATGAGATTTATAGATTAAAGTCGGTATATGGCGAAAAGACTTAGAGGAGCTTTGGAACGCAGCTCTGAAAACGTTAATGAGTTTTTCTCTGAAGTAAGATATAAATAAGTCTTAGTCAATCTTTGAAAATATTAGGCCGGGGAAAGTCTTTTCGCATATAGTATGTATAAACTTGAAATAAAATATCTTTGGCTGTACTATTTTGTATCTGGCTGGTATTCACTATTTTTCATGTTTTCTTTCTGTCAAAATGTGCGAATGGAATGAAGAAATTAGATACACTTTAAAATATTATTACAAAAAATTTGTGACCTTTATGGACCTAATGCAGAGTCAGTAAGAATAGCACAAAGTTGGGAATTTTGATGTCAAAGTTGCCTCGCTCTGGTCGCTTTACGGATCTTATAAAACGAACGCTATTTTTTAAAAAGTGGAGCAATATCGGCAATTCAGCAGTTATGACATAGTTGAAGAACTGGGAATTAACCAAAAAACAGTTTCGACCCGTTTGCAAGAAGCTGGATACACAAAAAAGCACGATATTTCGGTGCCACATGAGCTCACACATTTGCGATTCTTTATTGGGATGTAATGAAACCGAACCGTTTTTGAAGAGATTGATAACTGGTGATTAAAAGTGGATCGGGTATGACAGGAATGTGGCAAAACCGGGGTTAATTCGCAATAAGGTGATGCTGTGTCTATGGTGGGATGAGAAGGGTATTGTTAATTATGAGTTTTTACCACCGGGCAGAATAACGAATCGGATCTCTACTGCCAACAACTGATTAGATTAAAGCAAGAATTTGAGAGAAAGCGGCTGGAATTGATTAATAGAAAGGGCCTTTCATCACGATAATGCTAGACCACATACATATTTAGCCACTCAACAAAAATTAAGATAGTTTGGCTGGGAGGTGTTAAAGATTAGTAGTTAGACGGTAGTAAAGATTAGCATCATGAGAAGACTGCCAAAACTACTCGTTGCGTTTTTTTGATCAGAAGTCCCAAAATTTCTACAGCAACGGGATCATTTCTCTACCTACAAAAAGGCAGAAACTCTCCGAACAAAATGGTACATATATACTGTAATTAAATGATAATTAAATTTGAAAAAAGTCTTGCATTTTCATATAAAATGCGAAGAAACTTTTCTCCAATCTATTAGATACATGGCATCTTAGACTTTTCGATACGCCTTAATACCAACAAATCTCTAGGAAGTTTTTTTATCTTTTATGGTTTAGTCAAAACAGTGGCGAAACTACTGAACCACTTTTGTTTATTTATAGGATTTAAAATAACATTAAAAGTTACTGAATCTATTAGAATCAAATAGACATAGAACTACAGACGTTTTTATATGTATCTCTATAAATTTAAAATTCATGGAATGCATATTTCCCCCCCTTCCCATCAAAGGCATACGATGTATATTTTCTTATTCAAGAAAAGTCAAAGATACTAGTCTGAGCTCTAAATAATTCACGCTGCAGTCAAACGGCATCTAGAAATGTCTATTTTCCCAGACGAAGTGTCGTTAGAAGATACCGTTTAGTGTTGCGCTGTATCGGTTGATGTTGACTGTTTATTTATTAAAAATGTTAACTTTTTCTTAAAAATAACTTGAGTTTCCCAAGAGTGTAACGCGAGTCAACTAATTAAGGAAGTTCTGACCGTCTGGCTGCAGTTGATTCATAACTGTCGAATCGTGGATTTGATTCTGAAAGTAATTTCTCGTCACGCATTGACACGCCCAATTAAAGGTTTACAGGTATTAATCGATTGGTTTTCAATTTAAGAACTGTTTTAAAGATACCTTATCAGTTAAAATAACGACACTTATTAGTTAAAGAAGTTCATTTATACAAGAACTTACATTAGGACTCATCACTTCTTTGGTTGATTAATACTAATTTTGTAAAATTTTAATGCAAATTTTTCATTAGAAGAAGAGGGAAGAGCTAATGATATGATGTGTATTAGTGTGTGGATATTTAGCTTTTTCCGATGAGTTACTTTCCTACAAGAGGCTCTTTTTCATCCATCGATACATACCTGAATCTCAATACATCGCATCCCTACCTACCCACGCATCGAACACAGATAAGTCGCCCATTTGAATGCCGCCCGTGTCCGTACACAGCCGTTCGAATTTCGAATATTTACAACAATACACACGTACCATAGACAAGCGCAAAGTTGCCGATTTATTGGTTCGCCGCGCGGTTTATTTTGTTAAGTTGGCACCAGAACGTGTAAATGACAATTTTACACATGGTACAATTATTTGAATGAGATACTTGAAATGAATGAGAATCTTTCGCTTCTTGCGTTAGAATACTGAACTGTTGGCCCATGTTAATACTCACCAATCCACATCGGTCTAGTGAGGTTTAGATCAAATTATATTTAAAATGGCATCAACAATTAAATAAAATCATAATTATTATGATTTGTGATACTTGCATAAAGTAAGTCTTACATTAACAATCATAACACACATACCGTGATTATCCTCGTTTCGATACAATTTTATAATTGTCACTATAGACTGACACTAATCGGTACTAAAATTATAAAACTAATTTAACATAAACATTACAGTAAAATTAATTAAAAATAATGATAGATGATGCTGGGTCTTAATTATCTATAAATAGTGTTGAAATAAATAGAAATATTTCTGAGTTCTATAAACTGGTGTATATTTGGCGAATGACACAAACAGAAGAATAACAAAAGAATAAAGACATTGTGTACATCAAATAGACATAAAAAATAATTAACTGCCAGGGTGCTCTGAATTAGAATCATGGTACAATAAATAGGTATATACAAAACGCCCTATTGCTATTAAGAAATTTCTACAAGGCAACCGTAGGTGAGAGTAATTAAATATATAATCCATATAAGATCTGAACTATTAGTGTTTATTTTTGTCAAAGGAATATTGAATAAACAGCTGATAACTTAGTGGTTACAATTACTTGATCAGGCACTGAGTGAGCACCACACACGCCCGCTTAGCCAGTGGCGGGTAGGTCCGTAAACGGGTTAGTCCGATTCATTCAATCGCTACACTGCGGAAAATCTTCCACTGAAGAACACTGTTGAGTCGATTACTAAATGTTTTACTAGGATACTTGGAGATGATGTCTTTTCAATAATCTTAATGTGATAATTTTGTCCAGTATCGAACGCTTCATCGTGAGCTCACATGGTATGGGCACGAATTACTTCTACCCACGTGAATATAATACACGGTAGCCTATCCACGCTGGTCCATCCTTAACACTAGATTTACCAGACCAGTCATTTAGACTGGTCCTGCAATTTCAATTCAAAATTCCTACTATATTACACATTTTTTTTTCAGAAATGATGTTATGACTTTTGTAGCTATAATTAGAGAGTACGTTTTATAAACTTAATGTTATTTTATATACATTAGTAACAAATATAATTTTTGTTGTTGACATATATTCAAATCGCTGGTATATCTAGTGTTAATATTGGTGAAAGAATCTCTGCAATCTGATAAGTAGTTTCGGGGATTTGGTAGTCACGTCTAAAAATAAACATATTCACGTTATTAAAAGATTCGATACTTTTTGGTATTTTTTTGCTCTTATAGATATCAGTAACTAACCCAACTTCCGATTGTATTTTCTAAGCTAAATTTAAAAGTTTGCTCGTAGTGATAACGTTGATCGACGTTTTAAAGTGACAATGGTTTTATAATCGATAAAATCGTTGATAGATATGACTAAGAACTAATTTTCGTATTTCGAGTTTAACATTCGTTTGATGACTGTGCAGTCCTGGAATTACTCGCTATGGGGATTGGTCGTTTAATGAATATGCCCCTTTTCATGTTTTCTACACTTATCGACTGCTGTATTGCATATTATCAAATATAGCAAAAACAACTCAAAACATAACTCAAAACTAGGCTGTATAAATGGATGGACTTGCTATAAAGCGTTGAATTTTAACATAAAGTTTTATTTTTGAAATGTATAATAATATTTAGAATTTTCTCACTGCCCCATCCGTAACCTTCACTGACTCAACCCACTGCATTAATTTCGTTGTTTACCTAACTGAAACATAAGCCCTCCAACTAATTAGTTGTTCTTATTACTATACCAGTGTTTCAGTTCCTCTTTACATATAATAAATGCAGCAACGAGTTTTATTTAATTAGAAACAGTAAAAAACAATGTAATTAAGAAAACTATAAAACCTACTCCCCTCCGCAGCGCCCCATTTAAAAGCCAATCCCACAAAATTAATTCCGTATACACCCCAAAAAAAGAGCAAGGCCAAGAAAACTGGGGGTATTTTATATCAATCTGCTGGTAACACTTGTGATGAATGCGATCTGAGACGCATGGTGCTTTTAATATCTGTTTTTATTGCCCGCGAGACAGTAGTTATAGCTGTGTTGCCAACTTATATTTACAATTGTTTCGGGTATTGTCCTTTCACATTATCTAAAGATAGAAGTTAGCCTACTGTGTAGTAGTTTTTTTCTAGTATTACTTTCACAACTGACCAGTGGTCCCGTATTCGAGGCCCGGCTGGCGCAGATGTTTGTGTGATTTACGAGAATATTTGTTCTGGGGTATTTGTTGTTATATTTATGTACGAACATTCCATATATATTAATATACAAAATGTATAATATTAAATATATGTGTCGTATTTATAACTTACTTACCACCAGTTGTGTCGCGATATTGCGTCACTTATCGTCTTTACCACGTCGAGTGTTCTGAGCTTTTCTCCCTTGTTAGAAACCGCTATGTTTAAAAAAAGGGAAGGGAGTCAGTTGTCAAAGTTGTCAATAAATAAGAGTCAAAAAAGCATGAATTTTATTTGAAAATAATTGATTATTTCCATGTGGTCCTTCATTTGCCGTAATGGCGAATATTTTGCGTGTCTTATCCCTTCCAGTTAAACACTACGCTTACAGGCCTAAGGTTTCACTGACAAATTACGACGACCATTCCTACGTATACAAAAGAATGGAATTCTTTGCCAGCATACTTTTTCCTTCCGTTTTACAATCCTGGGTTATTACAAAGGGGCATGAGGAAGCATCTTGCAGGTGGCAAGATCAAGATGGCTAGTAAAGTGCCTAGATTCACTCGCACTCGCCATCTTTTGATTTGGACTCCACATTGATTACCGTCAGGTGGAATGGAATTATTTGCATCAGATCTGTCTTTCTGTAATAGGCGTGAGTTTAAAAATGTATTTTTTATTAATTTATTACAAATAACAGAGGTTACTTTGGTAACTTTACGTAATCAAAGTTGCCATATGCGTCAATAAAATGTCGTTTCCAATACTTCACAACAGAGACACTGCGGTCTTTTAAAAAACGCTATCCTGTTCAATTCGTCTGAAATTTACATTCTGACCGCGGCTCTAATAACGTTAATGAGTTTTTTATACAACTCAGAAAGAGTACTGAAAATAACAGTAGCGCTATCCGTAGATAGAATATTGGATTTGACGTATAAGTTTAAATTGTTTGCTTCATAGATGCGGCGTAAGTGGTGATCGGCGGGATGCAGGGCGGCGGCGCGCCCGCAGCCGACGCCGACCAGGCGCAGTTCGAGGCCGACAAGCGGGCCGTCTATAAGTGAGTTGATTTTCACTAGTTCATTTCGGTAATTGGGAATGTTTGAAACCGCAATCATTTTGGCCGTTCACATTCATAGTTTTATTATTTAATAGAAAATGTTTAAAATGTAAAACATTTTTTAAACCACTCAATAACGTGTAAAGGAGTTTCTTGCTTGTTCTTCTCACAATTACGAACAGATGGCTTACATTGCCGTACTATATGGGTGCCTATTTAAATAATTCGAATTTCACTTTGAATTTAAGTGTGCCGACAAAAGGGCGTCAACGAGTGCACAGTGAGTGACGAATGTTGTGTCGTTGACGAGAGTTTTCACTATTTTCTGTATTTGCCTTGATAGTTGTATCCTTCTGTTCCAGACATCCTCTCTTCCCCCTCCTCGCTCTGCTGCTCGAGCGATGCGAGCAAGCTACTGCTGGCGCCGAGCCGCCCGCCGCGGACGCCTTCGGTGCAGACCTACAGGCGTTCGTACAGCATCAGCGGAGGGATCGCCGGCCTTTCCTGGTCGACGACCCGGAGATTGATGGGCTGATGATTAAGAGCATACAGGTGAGATAAGTGAACTTTTCTGGAATCATTGAAGAATAAATTGACAACTGGCTTTTTCATATTCATGTAAATACACGTACAACATAGTAGGTACATTCGAATTTAACCCAACCTCTTTATTATCAATAGATAAAAATTGTTGTAAATGTTATTTTAGTTGCAAAAATAAATTACAACGACTTAGTTAAGTTGTTACAGCAATTGCTTTCGACAACCAACCGTTATTACGCCAGTGTAGTGGTGTAATGGTTGAAATTCTTCACGTGCTTGCTCCATGAAGGAAAACCTGTGCCCGGCAGCGGGACGTAGTAGGCTATGTGATGAAAATTATGAATACTAGAATATATATAACTAGTTGACCTATAAGGCACCACTAACGCTACCTATTAAAAGAAACCCGAAGTAGCAATGGAAAAAATGACAGTTTTAATGTTTTGCATTTCAGTTAGACCATTGTCCATACTAAATTACTTTTCAACTCTTATTTATTCACTTTTGTTTTAAAATCACCATAAAACACACAATTAAATTTATCCAAATCAGTCAAGCCGTTTCGAGACTCGCTCGAAGATTAGTTGACCCGGTGAACTTTGTTTCACCTATAACCTGCCATTAACGCCATCTGTTGATAGTAATCTGAACTAGCGGTGGAGGAAATGATAGATTGAAATAGCAGTCATTTGTCTTCCTATACTAAATTACCTGTTTAAATTATTCTTTTTTAAACCATATCTGAACTATGCCGAACAAACTAAAAAGTAAAACTATGAAAAACAAGAGGATGCAAATGAGTCTACAAAATTATTTATTAATATAATAAATATGTTCTTTTTTAAAGATTCATTTTGATGTCCATGCCCTCTAGGTTCTGAGAATACACCTGCTCGAACTAGAGAAAGTACAGGAGCTGTGCCGTGACTTCTGCGGCCGGTACATAGCTTGTCTCAAGACGAAGATGCAGAGTGAGAATCTTCTCAGGACGGACTATAGCAGCGGTATGTATTGTGTTTGTGTAACGCAGGGGGTCGTCGACTTCACTATCTAAACAATTTACAATGAGCAGGCAATACATACAATATATATGTAATAGATTTCGAATACGGACCAGAGCACTAACACTAAGACCCCCTGGGTCTTACGTATCCAAACAATTCTTATTAAAATTTATTTGCCTAATTACCAGAATTTATCACCGGGCTTTCGAGTTTTGTATACAGATATAGTAATCTGGCCAGACAGCTGTCAAATTCAATGAATATTATGATATATTTCAGGTGGCGTAGAAAGTAATAACAACTTATCGGGTTCCTTGGACGACCACTCGAGCACCTCCAACTCACCTCAGTACCAGGTATGAAATGTATGTCCTGTTATTGTGAATTCATATTTACTTAATATTTTTATTAAGTTGTGTTATACTATAACCTTCAGTTTGTAGCATTGTTGTATTTTATTTCGTAGTCAGATATGATAAGTGACAGATTGCCAAAAGGATACATTTTTATTCTATTTGAATACTTAATGTTTATTACTACTATGTATAGTAAATAAGAGTAGTTAAATAGTTATAAAATAAATGGTAACATCCTGACAGACGCCGTCGGGCGGCGTGAGCGGCGCTCTGGGCGCGGCGGGTGCGGCGTTCCCGCCCGTCTACCACCCGCCCGACGCCGTCTACACGCCCAGGGAGACACGTGAGTACTGTGAGGGCTCTCGTAGCACTGTGTACGGCCGTAGCGCTGCTGCCGCCTACACCCGCCTACACCCAAACACCGATGGAGAACTTTTAAGTACTGTGCAGGGCTCTTGTAGCACCCTCGTAACACTGTATAGCCGTTGTGCCGTCTACTCGCCAAGGGAGTATGAGGGGATCTCGTAGCACTGTTTAAGATCGTAGTGCTGCCGTCTACACCTGACAAGCACTGATTTATAAGTACTGTGCAAGGATCTCGTAGCTCCCTCGTACCTCATACCTGTAGCGTGAGTACTTTGAGGGGATTTCGTAGCATTGTGTACGGCCACGTCTACATGTCTACACGCTAACGTCTACATCCGCCCAACACTGATACGCCGCTGAGGGTGATGTGCTAGTACTGTGTGTAGCGTTAGTAGCTTCGTCGTAGTACTATGTAAAGTTAAGGGCATCTAAAGATAATTTTTTCACTATTTCAGAATATTCCATTGAAAAAATAAATTTTCATTGATTTTTATTATTTCTATACTCTTCAGATTACTTAATTCTTATTACAGCGTCGCTGGTCGTCCAAGGTTCGACTCCGATAAGTCAGATCGGCGCGGGATTGCTGCCTACTGATTCGTTCACTGGTGAGATAACCTTTAGTTTCATTACTTTACTGGTGTACAGTCGTTGAGTACTATCATTGCAATTATTGTTTTCTGATTCACAATTCTTATTCGTATAAAGGTTTTTTATTCTACAACTGCATGAGTATTGGTAAGAACTTCATTTTAGGACATGAATGAACAAACACAACCCAAATGTTACTCTTTAGTTATCCATGCAGAACTGCACATATGATTACGTCTTTTGTTATTTGCAAGTTATGTAATCTTTTTGATGTTCGGATTTTTTTCGATCCTATACTTTGAGTGCTGTTAAATCTGTAATGAACTCTGATTCCCGATTTTAGTTAAGTTTTTAAAATAATTTGATTCTTTTACGCCATGCAGGTGAGCCGAGATCAGACGCTAGTTCTAACTAAGTTTGTAGAAAATCAAATACTTAATAAACCAAATAATAATTGTGATCAGGCACCAACTCGAACAACTCGTGCTCGTCGGTGTCCGGCTCCCCGCCGCCCGACGACGACGACGACGTGGGCGGCAAGAGGGGCGTGCTGCCGCGGCATGCCACGCAGGTCATGCGGGCCTGGCTGTTCCAACACTTAGTGGTGAGTGATCACTGTCAGTGGAGCCGTGAGCTGGCTGTTCACCATTGCCAAAGCCGCGAGTTCATGAAGGTCTAGCTGTTCCTTTTCGCGAATGACCGCTGAAAGAAAAACATAAATAAAAAGAAACATTTTGCTTCAGGTTAAGTTAATCAAGATTAAAACTTGAGGAACTTTCTCATTTAAAAGTAGCTAGATAAAAAAGTATAATATTTAAAGTAATAACCGCTGTCCCGTTGTCCGCAGCACCCATACCCGACGGAGGAGGAGAAGCGCACGCTGGCGGCGCAGACGAGGCTGACGCTGCTTCAGGTCAACAACTGGTTCATCAATGCGCGCCGCCGGATCCTGCAGCCCATGCTCGACTGTGCCGACAAGCCCGGTACGTGCGTCTGTAGCGGCTCTAAACACAGCCCATGCTCGACTGTACCGACAAGCACCGTACGTGCGTATGTAGCGGCTCTAAACACAGCCCATGCTCGACTGTACCGACAAGCACCGTACGTGCGTCTGTAGCGGCTCTAAACACAGCCCATGCTCGACTGTACCGACAAGCACCGTACGTGCGTCTGTAGCGGCTCTAAACACAGCCCATGCTCTACTGTGCCGAAAGGCCCGGTACGTGCGTCTAAAGTGGCCCTAAACACAGCCCATGCTCGACTGTGCCGACAAGCACCGTACGTGCGTCTGTAACGGCCCTAAACACAACCCATGCTCGACAGTGCCGACAAGCCCGGTACGTGCGTCTGTAACGGCCCTAAACAAAACAAAACAATAACTTATATTTAAATGTCTTTTTTCAGGAGGTAAGAAAAGTAAAAATGGCGCTTCTATTAATAAGCGGTTTTGGCCAGACGCGCTCTCTAACCCTCAGTTCACGGCTGGTTAGTATTATATTAATTTATTACATTCTTTTATTGAACTATAAATGTTTGTTCGAGTCAAATTATACGGACGGACTAGTACATGTCAACTAAGTACAAAAACTCAGTGATGGCAGCAAAAGTTCTAAGCAGAGCAAATGCTCTAAATAAAAAGTAATAATTTATTTGTTATGTTAGTTAATTAAACAATTAATTGGTCATATAACACAATTGTGCTACAAATATTGCTACGGGACTTGATTACATAAAGTGAAATCACTTTATGTGTGAATTTTTTTGTTTGTTTGTGTGGTCTACTTTAGTTAGTCCACTACGAAGAATCAAAGAGTTGAGCATAAGAAATATTATTTTTAAACAACCTTATCCTTCAGGGCTCCTATCATCGTCAGAAGACGAAGACCAAGATGGTGACCAATCGGGAGACGAACCTGAGACCCGACCAGATGAACCTCGCGAACACTTTCCGCCGTTACAATAGCCGATGCTCTAGGTATTTCCAGACAAAGTAAGAAAAGTTTAGCACATGTCAAAATTGTAAAGTAGTTCAAAGTTGGCTGTATGTTTTAATTTCCTTTGCCTTATCGAACACAAATATGCGATTGTCGATTTAAAATTTGAAAGCTGAAGGTAATAGATATAAGTTTGTTATTTTTAGTGATGTTACATTTAAATAGTGTTAGTATTATGCTAATATAAATGAGAATTTTATAGTATTTTTTTTTTGTCGTACATTGCAAAAATGTAATTGTACAATAATATTGCCAAATACTCATTTGCATAGGTTTCATCTCATTTTAATTTTGAAACAAAAAAAATAAGAAAATTACCCATCGTAAGTCTGTATGATCTACATTCCCTTGCCTTTAGCTTTTAAAACTTGTTAAGTATTTGTATGGATTTTCGCCATTGGCACAATTCACCAGTGCCATATATACATTATTAAAAATAGAATTCTTTCGTTTTTTATTTTGGCAGGTGCTAAGCTTACGAAAGTACGAAAGAGCGGGATAATATAATTTAATATAGTATAGAACAAAAATGGCTGACTAAAATATGTGAATAATGGAATTCCTATTTAAATATTGCTGGTGTTTACTTAATATCATATTGGTTGAGATAATCAAGATAATCTTATTTTTATATGTTTATCAAAGGATAAGAAAATGATGATGATTTTATGACATATTTTATTGATCACAGTTACTCATAGTTGCAATATTAACGTTGGTTATAGACTTATATTCCCTTCATTTAAATGAGTATAAATGAATACATTTTCTAAATTTTTGTACAGGCTATTAGGGACATACCCTATCAAGCCGAAACCTACCATGTTAACATAGTCATATAAATATTATGGTGATATCAAAAATTCAATATTGCAAAACTATTTTCAAATCCATTCAAATATTTCAATCAGTAAAATAAAATGTATGCGAAATATCAAATCAATTTTACAATTTTGAATTTTTGATATCACCATTACTATGGTATACGACTAATGTAACATGGGTAGGTTTCGGCTTGTTAGGGTATGTATCTAACGCCTTGTAAATTTATCATATATTAATAATAAACGTCATCTCATCCACATCTGTCCTGTTCTGTCAAAATTGACTTTAACTGTTGTTAAATTGCAAGACCGAGGTCAGAGAAGAGGAAAGCAATAGTGTACGGTCAAAATAAGAAAAAGATGGAGTTGACAGCTAATACACACAAAAAAAACTTCTCTTTGTTATTATGTGTATGGTTTTTATTAGATTTATTAATTTTACTTGTTTTATTGTATAACTTGAATTATTAACAATGAAATCGAAAATTAATAACACTTGTACACAGCCAACAAAATATATATTCACAGATTAGTTAAACGATAGAGCACAGAGCTACAGAGTACTAACTATATGTAATGTCAGTGTACATAAGGCGCCAAAATTTAAAACTCAACAGATTTTATCACAAAAAGTTTTATCATTAGTTAAATACGAGTTACCCTCGTGCTTAATTATATGTGAGTTGAGCGTCCATTATAGAGTGAAGTTAAACAATGATCCAATTGATGTTTAGATCTTATATTACGAACAGTCTCGTCACAAATTTAACATAAGTAGAAATGGACTATATTATAATAGCAATAAAGCGTTGTTTTTGTGGAGCCTTAAATGGATATCACTTTTTAGACTTGAGCGTACATAAGTGAAGTCGTTTAACGTTTCTAAAATGGCGACTCTCTTTTGCCTTAATTTTACCGTACATCATAAAACATGGCGATAAAAATATGTCTAAATATGGTTATGGATAGTCAAGTGTCAACTAGTGTGATGTTCCTAAAACTAAATCTATCCTTCTCATATTGAATGGAGATGTAGGTGAAGACATCTTTAATTAAGTGGATGCCATCAGAATCGTGTTTTGATATACCAAACAATGTTGCAACCAAACATTTTAAAATATAAAAATCTTCAATTAATATGATATTACAATAAACATGATTGATACAATCTATTTAATACTTTAGCCACATAATTACATGTAAATTGTCATAATTCATTTAGAGGTTGAATTGATTTGCAACCATTGCATCATTGTTGAAAAAAAATTTACTGGGGCTGTGAATTTACCAGTATTAACTTCAGTTTATGGAAAAGTAATTAATTTTCTTAAAAACCAATCAGTGATGAGTGATTATTTTCTCTATTATTTTTATCTTATTATTATTATTCTTAATTTTAGCGTGTTCTTTTATAGACAATTTATTTAAATGGCGTCATAAACTTAATTTTTTCACAGCCCCAAATTTTTTAATTGTATCGTCTAAAACCCAATAATTTGGAAAAGCAATTGTTATAAATTAAGAATAAAAATTATTTCTTCTCAAAACGTACTTATACGAACAGTATACCATAATATATGTAAGAAAGTTTATATTTAGTAAATTTTAAGAATCGAGCAATAACTATGATATATGTTATTATTTAATTGGTGCTTGCCAATTTATTGTGTAATATGTAACAGGACTTTCTTTATTACATTTAAAATTTAAAAAAATTTAATTCGGTAAGTACAATTTTCAACAATCGAACAGCATTTAAATATTAAATCATACACATTGAAAATTTGTTGCCGTGCAAACACAACTGTTACACGCCCGTTAAGCTAAATGTTTTCACATTGAAGATGAAATAAACTAAAATGTATACGGAGTTAATACGAATCGACATTTTTATGTACAGTATACATCAAAAATAGTTATTGCTCGTCAAACCGCGTATACGTAATCCATACCTCAAATATTTTAAATTTTGTAATATTTATGATAATTGTATGAGATATTTGAATACATATTTATATGGGCTGATTCTCGTCGATAATAGAATTAAATATTGCTTCGTATATATATTTAAAATATGTATTAAAGTGTATTACACAATATGTGTACACTCTGTGTTAGTGTTTTTTATATGAAAAAACCAATTTTGAGTTATTAAAAAATGTACGCATTTAAATTTATTTATACTTGTAAACCTAAAATTTACCTTGAACAGTGAAGAAGGCGTCAAACTAAGCAAGAACTATAGTTTTTCTTCATTTATACATTATTTAGAATCAGCCTGACTTAAGTTAATTACTCATTAAAATAATTACATATATTTTTGATTGATTTTGATAATTGGGGTCTAGTATGATAAGACATTTATTATTGTTACAGTACAATATCATTTATAATAAATACAACTTTTAAGTGACCTCATTAATTTAGTGAAGGTTCTATGCGAGCGTTTGTATACATTTAACAAGTAATACAATATATTGAAAAGTGTATACAATAATGTCGTTTTAATAAGTTTCAATATTTGTTGACAAAATAATAGATCTCAATTTATCTTAACCTCACGTATACCAGACACACAAGTACATTAATTTCTTTTTATTACAAATAAATCTTAATGTATTATCGCTTTGACGGAGAGTAGTGGTCAATTTTTTAAAACCGGTTGTGAAATTTAATGGTATTTCTGTTACATCTTACTTCAATACATTTCCGACTGACCAGAAAGAAATAGAATAAGAATATTTTTACCACGAAAAATACTGTAATACCGTCCATAGAACAAGATTGTATTTATTTAAAAATGTAAATTGATAAGTTTTAATGATATACTCATTGTAATTAATTTTATTTTTTTATTTTAAATCAAGCCATATTAGACTATAGATTAGTGTAACTGCAATTGATTTGGAAGATGAATTCACAAATTTTTAATTAATATTAAAAAAATACGCATCCTTTCGGACAGAAATAGTTAAAAACACGAAAGCATCTTTCATTTCAATTTTTGAAACGATTATACGAAATACGATTATACGATTCAAATGAGATATGTATACTTATACTTATTGAGAATAAAAACCGTTCGATTCAAAATTGTATACGCAACTGTAAAACGAATATTCACAAAATTTTAACTTTAGGTGTAAATTTTTAATATGTAAAAAGACATTAGTAGGGGACGTCATTCGTTGGTTTCAATTTAAAAATATGCACACAATAATTTATCATCTCCAAAAAGCGAGTGACGATAATACCCTTAAACTTGGAAGCACCTTCCTGCCACACAAACATCTCAACCTTTATGAAACATATTTTCTTAATAAAACAGTTACATTTTTTTTATACAACAAAAAGAAAATAAAATAGTCTTAATTATGTAGTTGAACAGGCACTATGGTAGAAAACGCGGGAAGGTGCACTTTGAAACAAATGGTCCTTATTATGATGATTATATTTTTAGATAGAGCGTGCATTTACTTTTAATTAGGCGATATATATATTTTTACATTTAAATCGCTTCTAAGTGTCTTCCAATTTAATGTACATAATTATAATTTTAAAAAGAATATGCCTTGCAAGGAATTGTTTTTATCTATATTTTTAGCTTTATTTATATTATTAATTTTGTTTTTATAACTAGTAATATTATTTCGCTAAAACTGTCACAAAATTATACAACAAAGCAAAAGTAAGCGAAATCTACAATAGTTTTCAAGTTCATGTACAGATTAATAATAATATTTGCTATACTTATTTAATAATCATAATACTGGACCATTGTTTTGATATCAATAATATTAATATTAATATTATGTATAAATATCATTAATTCTATCTGTAATACGACGCAACGGATATACGTAATTCGAGTGAAGATTAAAAAAAAAAGATTTTTTTATAACTACTAGCGCTAACCTGTAATTATACTGTAGTTACGAAAACTTATAAAATTATCTTAGAAAATACTTGTATCTTGGAATAAAAATGCTTGTTACTTAGACGTTGCTATTTCAATTTTTTTTGGTTGATTTTTTATTCCAAGTTACAAATGCGTTAGGATTGTTCGCGGGCAATATCGAACTGTCAAAGTGACAATCTGCCACTTTGACAGTTCGATATATACGTACAGTCGCGTGAACAAGTCTATAGCGAAAACTTGTCCACACATAGTATACAATAGTATTAAATCAACGCTTGCTAGATGTAAGTTTAAATGTTGGAGTATACTACTAATGATTATTATATTATAATTATGGCATAATATTTTGCTAGTCAATAAAATACTTTCTAGGCTCTTTGTGGTGTTTTATTAACTAACAAATTTATATCATTATTTTAGAGCCTGTTTTTAAATCCTCGTATCCTTTTCACCAAGCCCGTAAGGATATAACTGTCAAAGTTATTTGATAGTTCTTTCTCTAAGGGCCTAGACAACAGGCCTTTCGAAAATAGCTAACACAATCACTTAGTGTGGTTTTGACATTAATCTTCGCTTTGCTGCTTATTGTCAAATCAACATACATTTTAAATTTAACGGTTCGATTGCGATTATCAAAAGGCATGTTATCTCTGCTTCAATGAGAGGGGAATTTTCTTCCCCGTAACCCTCGGTGTTTTGCCAGTGCAATAACCACAGCAAATGTAGTTTGGTTTGAGTCGTCGGTAAGTTCTTTATTCTCTAAGTAAATTTAAATAAATAGTCACACAGTAAAGAACATGTAAGCAGGCGAGTTTTACACGCAAACGAGTTCTGTAGCAGCAAACCATTATGTATGTACCAATAAAAGTGCGTTTAATAGACCATTATTGATGGTCAGCGCACACAAATAACTCAAATATAGGAAAGACCACATGAGTGTCATATTGAGGTCAGTTGTACAACTCAACCTAAATTTTATTTGATTTTTTGCTTTAGAAAATAAGAATATTCTGGAATCGTATATTATCAAACGATTATATTTTACTACCTTAAAAAAAGGATCCGTAGGTACAAAATAAGTTCTCCCTAAGCTTAGTTTATCTTACCTTATCCCTATCTAGAGCAGATGCATAAAAACAAGATTTACAAGCATAGAAAACTGCAGCTATAGAGTAAATCTTGTCATCCCCACCTCAAATGCCAAACAAACAAATTCCGATAACTCAATTTTTATTACAAACAAAATGTCTGATACAAAAATACCTTAAAATTAGTATTTACAAGTTTTAACTACAGTCGCATACAAAAATAGTCCTTGAAACCCTATAATTAGAATACAAAATGGAATGCATTTGATCGTAACCAATTTAATTAGCTATTATGTTGCTCTTAATTACGTTCGTATTAAGTCTCGATTTATTAAAGCTTTGCGTGAGCTAATGTCCTATGACAAATTTAATTATTACTCAGTCAAATAAAAAATGTTATTGAAACAAAATTTCTATATGCCTGTCTCTCTCTCTATTAATATTGTTCATCGTCATCATTAACAAAAGTTGATTATATAGTTATTAATAGGAATTTATACCAGATTCCTTTTTGGGTAGATCGATATTTTTGTACATAACGCATCACCCGCATAATCGTCAGTTATAATGGCGCTTGCAACAGTGCCGAAATATAGGGTACTGAATAACAAAAAGGTAGATGGTATAAATCCTGTTTATAATTTTCTATATATTAATTACCATTATTTATGAAAGTTTAAAACAATAAAAGTTTATTAATTCACACTTCTAGGCATTAACCTTCTTAACTATACGTGGAAAATTCAGCTCACCGGTTGCTTATTTTAATAAGGGTACTACTTCGAATTCCAAAAGAACTATATTTTTAGAATTCGAAGCGCAGAGGCGGAAATGTATTCGTTACAGAGATTAATACGTATATTACTAGGAAGGAGCTTCTAAAGCTACAGCTTGTGAATGGATTTTAATTTTCGCAATCATTTTCATAGAACTACTAAGCGATCTTATATTGAGATTACAAATTTACCATTAGAATCAAGCACAATGATGAGGGTAAATAAATACATATTGTCTTTCACACTGCAATCGTTTTTTTGTCATTTTATGTTGGGTATAAAAATATTTGACTGTATAATAGCTAATTTTGTCTACAGCGCGACAAATCTGTCCATTCCACTGTGAATGTATTGAATATGGCCAAAAAGGAAGTGATTATCTTGCTTGTGAAAACGACAAAAATCAAAATATGAAATTAATTTTCACTTTTCATTAATTATGTTGTTGTCTAAGTATTGCTAGAAAGATTTTCAAGCATTATACGACGCCTTTCACATAGTTAAGTCGAAATATTACATTGGAAAATAACCTACATTTCAATATCCATTAAACTCGTAAAATATTATTAAAATATCTTCCGTCATCAATCCACTTTTGAGCAAGTTTTTTTTTGATAAGAAAAGAATGCTTATCCTACACCCAGGTCATTTTTACACTACCTTCTTGGACAGCTGTCAAAGTTAACTTTGACATACCATTAACATCGACCAGTAAACATTTTGTCACATTTCTTCATAGGCGCACACAGTACTTAACTATTATATCACATAATTATTTAGAAGAAAACTTAATTAATTATGGTCACCAAACAAAAGTAAGGAAATTTGATATAACTGTAATTTTGATAATTTCATTCATTTACTATCAGATTATTGTGTTGGAGCGTAAAATTTATGTTAATTTACTATACAATTCATTTCTTTGCTACTAACGAAAAAATACCTAAAAAGTTGTTGAATGTTAATTTTGAACATACCTATAAGAAAACAGCGCATGTTTTAAATATCTAATGAAGTTTGCAATGCAAACAGCAACAGAAAAATCAATGAAACTGCTACAAAAAAAGCTTGCAATAAAATAACAGCAATTATAAATAATTATTAATGGTCTAAACTGCCACAGCTGAGGGTTACAAAATACTAATAATTTCATATGCAATTTTGTATTAATTTACATATAATTAATTGAATATTAGTTTCTTAGCAAATAAATTACATTTAAACTGTCCATTTATTTACCAAAAAACCAATTTTCTTTAAATTTGGTATTAATTAAAAAACTATTTTTTTATTAAAATCGACTAGCATTTTGATCCAGATTTCTACCTCACTGTTTTTTCATAAAACACATAATAATAAAACAATATAATTTATTACTACTGGAATGATACATAAATATCAACATTTACCACAAAGTAATATAAATAAAACATTATCCAAGTGTTTCTAACAAATTTTAAAGTAATATCAAATAAGTAAATATATATGCAATAAAAGTGTAAGTAGATCTGTATACTTAGTTATATTGTGGTAAAACGATATATTAAATATATTTGTTGGTCAACATGCTGCACAGTCTTATACAAAACATCTCAAAATATTTATGTATTTCAATACGTGATTCAAAAATCTATAGTTTAATTCGATAATGATCTAAATCCTAATCATGAGCAAATTGTTTTTTAAATCTAAAAGATTCCATTAAAATAAGGAATCGTTATACATTCAGTCAATTGGCACACAACCACTCTTTACAAGATATATGAAATTATGTCTAAAACTAATATTTTAAGACTCATTACGTCTGTTTTATATTTAAATAAATATTTCAATACCTCAAAATATGTTAATGATCTCTCTCACAGCATTTAAACCACAAATATAACATTATGTATGTGAGAATTTTATTATCTGTTATACTCTCTAATTCCCTAATTTCGTTTAAAACAGTTCTATTGTTTCATTATTGGTAACATGGATTTAAACCGTGGCTTATATCAAATACCATACTTGAATAATAACTTTAATTTATGTTTATTGGCATTTATAGACAATCTTAAACTATTGCAAATAGTGGCAAACGGGTTTAGATATGCTCACAAAGTCAAAAAACAAACAAACATAACATTAACATATAGTTTCTGGTAACTTGAAGATATTGCACATGGCGTGTTCGGATAGAATAAAAGAATTATCTGAGTTAATAAGCGATTCTCTATCAGTTTCACTGAAATCGCTTCTAACAAATTCGTGTGCTAATTTAGATTTGAACTCATCAATACTCTGACTGAACTCTGATGTCATATTTTTCAGTTCGTGTATTCTGGTATCAACAGCAGATTCTTCAGTGTTTAAAGGTTGATACACATTTTCTTTGCAATGTAAAAGTTTATGGGATCCGTTTATTATAAGAGTAGAGCCGCGGCGTAGTGTTTCTCGTCCGATTTCCATGATTTCTATGGAGTTTTTACCTAAAGCAAAGCTTTTGTATGCCTTGACGAAGACGACGATAAGTGTTAGAAGGCCGACGCAGATCATTGAGTAGGACAGCAGTGGTGCAGCGACCGGACCAATGGTCGTAGCCAAGTATATCCATCTCCATATAGGTGTGGTGACTTCATGGATTCCCTGAAAACGTTGAATGTCATTATTATTGTAAAAAAAACCCATAGACCAGATTCAACCCTGACATTTAATATCACAAAACCTTGCTAAAATTACAGCTGCCATATTAGCTGAAATTAAGAGAGACATTAGATTTTCGTCTTTTGGAGAATACGATAATTATTAAGGTTTACTATATAGGTTTATAGTGGGTTACTCATGTTATAAATTGGATACTAGGTTAAAAGCTAAAATCACTTATCTTCACATAGTAAATTTGAATGCAACACATGAAAATAAATTATATTGAAAGTTATCTTAGTCCCTTAATATTGTTTATTGATATTAAAAATTTAGATTTATCACACGTTGAACAAAAATAATTAAATATAACCATTAAAAATCTAAAAATTAAACTTGAATTATACAGACATATGTTTATGTCAGTATTAACTTATATGGAGTGGACTGGAGGGTAGTTAAAAATATGATCTAATGAGGAATAAGTTATAAGAAGCAGGTATTAGAATACACAAAAAAATTGAAAAAAATACATTAGTAATAGACAAACCATAGAAATGGCAAGTTTATATAAAAATAGTACTATTTGAATGAAAACTTATTTTTGGCTTTGTGTGTATTGAAGGAGACAAAATAGAAAACTCGATAGCGTCAGAAGATTTACCTCCTCAACCCACATCACAGGAAATATGATGTCAGGAAACTTATTTATGTTGTTGACTCCGATGTCAGGAGCGCGGTCTACCTTCAGGTTGAGCTGGACGCGCACAAAGCCTTCAATCGGGACTCCAAGTTTCTGGAAAACATAACGACATCTTTGAGGTATCTAGCGGGTAAATTTTAAATATACTGAAATGCGTCGTTGACGAACAGACAACGCGCACACACACACACTCACACAGATTGTGGATATGCAAACCACCCCCACTTCTCTTTTTATCAAAGTCAAAGTCAAAGTCAAAAATAACTTTATTTAAATAGACTTATTTACTAAGCTCTTTTAAATCGTCACAACAGGGAATATGTATAAGAAAATAAATAAATATAATTATAAAGGCAATACTCATAATTTTACTGGGTATCAACCGGGCATTTACTAATTGTCCCAGTTATAGTATTTCAATATGTACTAAATAAATTGTTAGTCTTAATTTTAAAATAATACTTATTTTAAAATTAAAAATAACACTAGTATGCATATTCCCAATCAACCCTACTACCGCTTCGACGAATTAGTAGCTGCAGAGAAGAAGCGGCGCAAGAAACTCTCAGCCTTCAGTATTTATAATGGCATTTACAAATCAATTATGTCATTATGTATTAGTATTATAAACATATACATGTTTTGTTTTACAGTGCATTAAAAAATATATTTTTAAATATTGCAAAATATAATAAATAAGTGCAGAGAAGCAAATTATAGTGGCCACAAATTTTTATCTTTAAAATAATCTTCTACCTTGTAATACCCCTTTTTCATCAAACAACTTTTAATAGTTGATTTAAATTTATGCAGAGGCAATTCAATAAAACTTTGTGGTATCATATTGTACATTTTTATACTTATTTCTATAAAACAATTACCGGTCTTATGCAGTCTGTGGCTTGGAAAGGCGAGCTTATGCTTATTTCTGGTGTTGAAGCTATGGCAGTCTGAATTTCTAAGAAAAGAACCACTGTATTTACGTACATACATAATACAATCAAAAATGTATTGAGACGCCACGGTTAGTATGTTAATTTCCTTAAATAATTCTTTTAGCGAGTCACGTGGTCTAAGGTTGTATATTGCACGAATGGCTCTCTTTTGAAGTACAAAGATCGTCTGTATGTCAGCAGCGGAGCCCCACAACAGTAGACCATACGACATTAAGCTGTGAAAATAGCTGAAATAAACTAATCTCGCCGTTTCCACATCAGTAAGCCATCTTATTTTTCGAACTGCATGCGCAGCTGAACTTAATCTTCCTGCCAGAGCCGTAATATGTGGGCCCCATTGTAGTTTGGAATCTATAGTAATTCCAAGAAATGTTGTAGAATTAATTATTTCTATTGGTTCCTCATTTATCTTAATACAAATATTGACCCGCCTTACATTAGGCATACTAAATTTAATACACTTGGTTTTCTTAGAGTTTAAAACAAGATTATTAGCCGTGAACCAGTGTAGGACTTGAGAAAGAGTACTATTTACCTCGTCAGATACGTCCTTGCGTCTGTCGGTTTTGAAAATCAAAGAAGTGTCATCAGCAAACAAAACTACTTCACAGAGGTCTTTAGCAAAATAAGGCAGGTCATTAATGTAAATTAGAAATAATAAGGGACCCAATATAGAGCCCTGGGGCACTCCCATATACAGAGGCGCGCCGGAAGAATTAGTGCCATTTATGTTAACTTTTTGTATTCGACCAGTAAGATACGATTCTATAAGGCGTAGCGAATTATCTGAAGCACCATAATGTTTCAATTTTACTAATAGAATCTGATGAGCCACACAATCAAACGCTTTTGATAGATCACAGAATATACCTATAGCATCTTGCTTGTTTTCCCATGCATCAAATATATGTTTGATGAGTGCGACCCCTGCATCCGTAGTATTTCTATTTTTAGTAAAACCAAATTGCTTTTCATGGAATAATTTGTTAAAGTTAAAGTGTAACAGCAACTGATGAAATATAATTTTTTCAAAAATTTTACTTAGAGCAGGTAGGATAGAAATTGGCCGGAAGTTTGATGGATCACTCTTATTACCTGCTTTAAATAGTGGGATGATTTTACTATATTTCATTAGATCAGGGAACTGCCCTTCATCAATACATTTATTGAATATAAATGCTAAGTAAGGTGATATTTTGTTTATTATTATTTTAAGAAGGTCTGTTGATATGCCCCATAGATCTTTTGTTCTTTTAATGTTAATTTGTTTAAAGTTTTTAAAAATGTCTATTGGAGTTATGTGAGTAAAGTTAAATGTACTTTTACATATCTCAATACTTGACTCAAGTAATGATATGGCATGATCAGTACTAGAATTTAAATGTTTTGTGGTTGTGGCAGCTATATTAGAAAAGAAAGATTCAAAACCGTCAGCCATATCCTTATCTGTTGTAGCAATACTATTATTAATTTTTAAACAGAACTCTTTATCTTCTGATTTAAGTTTGCAAGTCTCTTTATTAATAATATTCCAAGTGGCTTTAATTTTACTTTTAGAATTAATAATTTTATTACGCAAGAATATAGCTTTTGCATTGTTACAAACCTTCTTAAATATTTTGGAATATTTTTTAACGTATTCATGGAATTTATTATCACTAGCGTTTGATTTAAGATCATATAAGTCATACAGTTTATTTCTACTTTTATAGATGCCGGGAGTGGCCCAATCACTGAATTTGCTTTTAAATGGATTTATTGTTACAGTCTTTTCAGTGAAAACGGAATCAAATTCAGTTCTTATTAATTTAAAAAGATTTTCGTACAGGTGATTGGCATTATTATCCTCATGAAACGGTAAATTTATAATTTTTTTGTTAATGTTACTATTAAAAAATTTTACGCGACTCTTCGTAACCGGCCTACAATTAATAATATTTTTTTTTGGAACATAAAGGTGTTCGAAACTCACGAACTGCCCAGTATGGTCAGATTGCAAACGATTTATTATAGACTTATTTAAAAATTTACCATTTTCACAGAATATGTTATCTAAGCAGGTAGCTGTAGTGGCAGTTATTCTTGTTGGTTCCGAGAAAAGAGGAACTAAATTAAAAGATTTAAAAAGATTTAGAAATCTAACAATAATTTGAGAATCACCCAATATATCGATATTAAAGTCGCCACAGACAACAACCTTCTTTTTGGAATTACAAAGTTTCCTTAGTACCTCTTCCATAGTGTTTTCAAATAATACATAGTCTGATGATGGAGGTCTATACACGCACACAATTATAAAATGCTCCAACTCTGCACATGATAATTCGATTGTTCGTTCAATAGATAGTGCCATTATATCCTTCCGTTCCTTCGATTTAAATTTATTATGTAAAAGTATCAGTGACCCACCACGAATAGCCGACTTTCTTATGAACGAACTAACCACACTAAAATTATCTATATATATTAGACACTCATGTTGTCTTAACCAATGTTCGGTCAAACATAAAACATGTATATTCATATCATATCAAATGAGAAACTAGTTTTTAAATTTCTGAAATTTTGATTTCAAAATTAGAATCTCAGGAAGTACTATGTGTAAGGTGAGTGCCTACAGCTGTGAGCGTGAGTGTGAATTCCATTAGAAATAAATTAAGAAGTGAAACTGTCTGCCTGTTTCTCAAAAGTTATGTTGACCTTTGAGACTAGACAAAATGGTCATTTACAAGTAAACCTGTATCATTGGTCAAATTTTCCAATTTATTTAAAACAAAATTAGCTCCTTTTTATTTTAAGTTCCCTGGTGTTCCTGATTAAAATCTTGTTGAACATGAAATTGCATGAAATGTTATTTATTTTCTGATGGTTATTTCATAAATCTGTCTTATCTTCTTCTTCTGTACTTATATTCTGTAACTCTTACGATATCAACAATAAAAGGTTCGTAAGTGAATCCAATATAGTATTATTTGTAAAATTCATCAAACTGTTTCTATTAGGAATATAAAATACTACCTACAATGATTTTTTTATAATTTTTTTTGTGACTTTATATTGTTTGATAGGAATTCTTCGAAAAATCTTACCGGTTGTATCATAAAATACGTCTCATGCTTCTTTTTATCTGGCTTCAGACCCTCGAAGCCGTCAAGAAGGGATGGCTCGGCATCGAAGAAGTGAGGGTATGACAGGTATACGGGAGCATCTGCAGATGAAGACGTGTAATACTTTGTTATTAGGTTTTACTTCCTATGCAATAATAAAGACGTGGTTTGTACAAACGTTCATGATGATGGGGATTTCCCCAAGAAATAAGTAAAATAAAATTAATGATAAATAAAATATATCGTCTTCTTTGTAATGAATTTCACTTTATTTATTTTTTGATATACCAACATTTATTAACACAAATAAATAAGCTTAAAATACAATTATACATGAGACTGTCTAATAAACACACACAGGTACAAATACCTATATGCTCAGAGAAAACAACGCGATAATAACTATGAATGTCAAAGCACTCATGAGTTCATAAACGATATAGATAGATAGCTAGACGACATAATGCTATAGGAAAGACGTGTGTTGGTAAGGAATTGTGCACACTGGCTGTGCGACTAAGAAACGAGTCGTAAAATTACTTAGAAGTCGAGGCCGGCGAGTAAACCGGCAATCGTCCTCCAGAGGGCCGAGACAAGGTTCATTTCTATAATCGCAATCGTATCGCTAAATGAAAAATGTATAGGATTTGACGAGACTCGATTGCTAAGTGATAGCTTTTTTAAATTCATACATTTTTATATTTAGCGATTCGAGTGCGTTTATCAAAATGCATTTTGTCTAGGCCCTCTGAGTTCTGAGGAGTGTGAGGGACAAATTCAAAAGCCAGAGCACTTTCCATTGAGACATTTAAAGAAGGAACAATCGTACGTTTGGTTGCTTCGCAATTGCAGTGGTTTCAAGCTTAAAAAGATCATCTTGTCAAGGGGAGCTTGTCACCCTTTTTAAATAGACTACTTACTGTACTGGCACGGACTGATGTTCTGGAGTCCTTTGGGCGGGCATTTCTCTCCGTCGCAGTAGCATTTGTTGTCAGGGTTGATGTCAGCGCACTCGAAGGTGGAGCTGGGAGGTGTGTATAAGCCCGTTTGAATTCCTAGAATAGATACATAGTTACAATACAATGAACCAGTTTTCTTGCTAACAATAACTATAACATTTAAAAGCACTTTTTGGGCCGGCAAGGCGAGGGTGGCTAGGGCAGTATGTCGCATGCTGCACTAACTATCTTCACATATGGACTCCTCTACTGCTTATCATCAGGTGGTGTCGAGTCATTTGGTGAGCTTAATATTAAAAAAAAAATCTCTTATTGGGGTTAAATAAAACATTAAACAATGTGTACGTATTAATTAAAACATTATAGATTACTTCCTTATTGTGGAGTTAACATCGTTAACCACAAATGACTATAACAATGCTAAGTTTTTCTAGGTTAGTTCATCAAATACTACATTTTGCTAGAAATTAGTAAACGTGTGTGTGATAAAACTAAAATAGTTTTGATTCACTTAGAAACTGCGATGCAAACTTATTGTATTTATGAAAATAAAATTCCTTAAATTCTAATTCTTTCCCACTTTCCATTCTCAAACGAGTTCTTTGATTATTTAAAAAAATATTCTAATTTTACATTAAAATTAGTGTGAAGTAGATAACTATATTAAAAACTTTAGAAATTTTTTATTTAAATAACCAACATATAGTCTAATGTCTATGGGATCGAACCAACTTTGAACTAACCATATAACCATAAACCAATCATTAAAACCTAACCTAACCATTTAATTTTTGATTCAACATGGGCTATTTCGTTATTCATTCTGTTAATCACATCGTTTTAGTATAGTTACTATATTATGTTTTTCAATTTGCAAAGGTAAGTTAGTGGACACGAGTACAGCCAAATTGATCAGCCTAACTGCTCTGGCGAAAATTATGAATTCAACCGCAAATAAAGTGTATTTGTGTTGCTAATGAGTTTTTCGTTTTGTTAGTAAGGTAGACACTTCATCACTAATAAGTCTGGCATGTCACTTCAAATAATGAGTCTTAAGGATCCTTTTGCACACTTATGGACAATTTAATCATAAACTACAGATGATGAGAAGTCATTTAACGTGCTTTATGAATAAAAAAATAATTGGCAATTTTGTAGAGAGAGATAAATATACCACGCTTAACTCAACTTAACTTCACAAATTTCATGAAAAAAACATTTTATAGGTTTTCGATAATTAAAAACTGAAGCAGTCACTGAAGTGATTGGTTTCATATCTATGGAGACACAATTTGTTGGCAACTCCATCCTATTCATAATTTGATTGTATAAACAGAGACAACCACAAACTGTGTGTATGTGTATGTGACTGTGTGTTCATTAATAGATTGATTGATTGTTGCCTAATTCCGACGGCACACTCGAAATTTAAATTTAAGTTAGCGAGAAGTAAACCTGTCAAATAACCTAAATTATGACAGTTTTAAACGAAGGTTATACGATTTTATAGAAGATTTTTATTAAGGAATAGTTTACAAAACTTAAGCGTTTTATAATTTTTTTAGGATAAACTTGAATACACCTTTCAGAATGACAAGTGATATGTCATTTTTGTAATCAAACTGATAGAATGAGATACGATGTACTTAAATAAAGTTTGTGAGTGTGAATCTCAGAAGCAGAGCTAGTATATGTATCTATATATACTTACCATCTTTGTATACATCCTTCCTGTATTGCAAGGGCAGGATTCTGCACAGGTCCTTGTCGTAAACGTGCACGAGGTCAGATTTGGTGACCGCTCGGGGCGGGAAGAACGAACCTTCGGAAGCCCTGAAATCGAAACACGCGCGTTGTTTGACATATGCGTTTACTGTCAAAGGCTTTTGGAAATCGTGATGCAATTCTAAACTATGTGAATTTTACTTTTAAACATTATTTTATATTTGTTGTTAGAAATTAAGAAAACATTTTTATGTTATTGTAGTGCTATTGAAAAATAGTTTTACCTGATATCATTACAAGGTCGATCTTTCCAGTGTGGCAAGTGGTCCAAGCCGTTCAACTTGTCTATGTATCCAAACCTCTCCATAGACTGCTGTCCAGAGTATATTGTAGATACCTCGTCTAAAGTTCCATTTCTCTGTGTAAAATATTTAAATAAGAAACAGAAGTATTAACGTTTGTTAACATGGTTGTAATTTAAGGTTATGCGTAGATGACTTCAGTCAGAAGTGATTGAAGTACCAGGAGTTCATGACTTTGACAAAGGTTTAAGCGCGAAAATCTGACTTCTAAGAAGTTTCTTCATCAACATTTAACATTCGATGTTATTTAACAGTTGGTAATTACTAACTTACTTGTTGGTGAACACCAACTTAAATATATCCTCTAAATTATTTGGACATACTATATAATTACTGTAAATGAATTCATGCTTTTATATATTATAGGAAATGTTTCCTATAAAGATATTGTAAGCAATCCTGGTAGACATATTTTTTTTTGATAATTGAAGCAATTCTGCATACAATACCGACTTTTCATAAAAATTAACCTATCTGAGATACTTTTTAATTTCTCAAAAAATACTAATACTAAATATTTTTTTAATTAAGGCAAATATCTAAAAAACGGGTTTTTATTTAATAATGGAGTACTTTGCCCTAGGGTTGTACACATACTTATGGCATAAAATGGTGTTAATAACTCTCACTCCATGCATTGCACTGAAGAAGAGGGCCTAGACAAGATGCTTTTTGAAAAACGCAATTTTAATATAAAAATATATGGGATTTGACATAAGTACTCGCTGAGCTATCGAGCGTAATCAAATCTCATACACATTTTTCATATTTAGCGATTCAATTGCGATTATGGAAATCTATGCTGTCTAGACTGTCAAGTTTTATTTATTTATTTATGTATTTTAAGGGCAGTCAACAAAAACACATACTAACAAAAATATTAAACTGTAGCGTAGACATTAAATTAAGTATAGTTTTTAATTACAGACAGCCACGGCATGCGATGTGGACTAACAGTTATAGTTATGATACCTTAGGTTTATATGTTTTTTAACGTTATCATTTATTCTTAAAGAATACTCACAGCTAATAAGAGTCCCATTTGACTGTTTGGCCTCTTTCCTTTGGGGTAGAAGTAGTGGGCTAAAGTCACTAAGGGGTCATCGTATCTGTAAATAAATTATTTTTAATGTTTATGTAAAAATGTATTTAACCAGCTTATTACACAGTGGGTTTGACTCTTAACAGAACATTTTAAATCTTAATTTAAGTTCCGTGTGCTCATTATTCCGTTGCCAGACTTAATGCTTAAGGCATTTACCTCAACCTGATTCTCATGTGAAGGAAAGAAATATCAAATATTTAGAACTGTCAAGTTTAGTGAGGACATAGGTGTTGTGGTGAGAATGCTCTGGCAGACACAACTGTTGTTCCTTGAATGGGTCCATCCAATTTATTATCTCAAACGTCTCCATGCTGAAGTCACATTAAGCTGATGGTTCCGCTTTAAACTTACCGCTCTCACCAACCAAGCTATTAGACCAGCATAGTGGAGTATCAGCACAAACTACGTGTATCTCTCGTTGGAAGGCCTATTCCCAGCACGTACACACACGACACGACACGACACGTATATGAGTTGTAGACATGAAATTTTAAGACGCATTAAGCGCTTTTTATTTTGAATGACTAATGTTGTGGACTGCATATGGCCTTTACAGCGTTACCGGGGTTTTAAGGAGGAGAGAACCTTGGAGAGTCTCAAGCCTTAAGTGGCGATTCGTCTCTGGAGGATTTCTAATCGACAGGCATGATGTTCCAGCTCCAGGAGAAATGTCACGCTGTCTCTTAGAGTCTCCAGGTCGCTCGAGCCATGAGGGAGCGGCAAATCTGAGGGTGCCTCTAAAGGCTCGGACCTCGGCTCAGGCGAGTCGTGTCGTGGAGGACATTAAGCGCATTATTTCTCTTTATAGAGAAACTAAATATATATTATCCGTATATATGTATGTGTGTATATGTACGGGTGAATATATTATTATTATTATTTAATTTTATGTCTTTTCCTGTTGATTTATTACTTTCACTTTTTATTTCTAATTTAATTATATTAGCATTGGTACATTTTCCTTTCGTTGTAATTTTTTTCATATATGGGGCTGCTGGAAGAGTGTTCTTATAGAAATAAGAGTTGTATCTTTTTAATTATCTTTGTGTGCACATAAATTGTTAATAAAACAAAATTAATAAAACAAATAGAGAAACCGAATTTTTGCCTAAAATTAGTATAAAAAAGTCAAACGTATCGAGACGTTTCGATATGCAGTAAGAGTTCTCCAATACTTTACAACAAAGATGCTGTTGTCGATTCGTATCATACGATAGCTGATGACAAATTCGATCGAACCAGTTCAATTCTAGAAAAACTTACACTTGAGTACAATGGTATCAAACAATATGCTGACCAAACAAGTCTTTTTATTATTATTTGTGGCTTGAGACTATTTAGTCTTTTCAGTCTATTTAGTCTTTTCAGACTATTTAGTCTTTTCAGACTATTTAGTCGCTGCAAGCTTAAAGATATATGGTAACTTGACACCAATAGGTTAAAGAAATGCCTTGCTCTGGACAGTTTCCATAAACTACGATTTTGGTTCGATTTTGTGTTTCCTCAGATGAAGGCTTCGCTTATGGATGAGAGCTCCAGTTACATAGGACGTGTATTGGAGTTGCACACTCCTGTTCCTAGAGGCTACAATTCTCGGATCACAGACATGTTAGTTCTCTTACCCAAACACGAGTTGCTCAGCGGTGACGTGCACGAAAGGTTTAGCTCGATCCTTATAGGTGATGGACAGTCCTGACACCAGCAGGTTGAACAAGAAGCCCGCGAGATTCGGGGAAAACGATGTCACTGTCTGTCGGGAGAAACAAAGTTATATAGGTACACACACTAATTAACTCGTTATTATAATTAAGCTATTAAGAGGCTTCCAATTTAAATTAAATTAAATATAATTTTACCTATTTAAAATAGAAACTTAATTAATTGTATCATTTTTCTTAATTCTTACGTTATCAAGATTCATGCTAAAAAATTTAGGTTTGTGACTTACGTTATATCTATCTATGTTGTAATTGTGCATTTGTGTGTGTTGACGTTATGATTGATTATAATAATGAAAAACCTCCAAAAAGCATAGTTCAAATACCCATAAGATATATACATATAAAGCGGCCCCCAAATTAAAATCCGTCTGGAAACTAAAAAAATGTGTATTTATAGGATTATATCTAAGTACGAGTGTACACGTATTTTATTTTGGGTACTTTCTTTTGAGTTATTTGAATTATTTGGGAAGAGAAAAGTCCAAGGTATCGTGTAAAGAATAAAAAATATATATATATTTTTGAACAAATCCTCTTTGGAAATTTTACATTATTTCTATTTTGTTCTTTTTCCGATTAAAAAAGAGAGTTATCGTTTGAATTCCGTTGAAAGTCATTTGACTAATTCGAAATTCAAATTTAACATTGCAGTCAAATATTATAATGTACTTTTGTAAAAAATGTTGCTAAGTTTCAGCGGTGTGTCCTTCAATTCAATTCAATTCAATTCTTTATTTTGCGTTCCATAGTTACATAATATAAATCTTAAGACTATAAATGACACTATGGACCCTGTCGGGCACAACAAAATTTTAGGTTATACAGGAGAAAGGTAGATTTCAAGGTAGGTTTAAGTTAAGTGTTTAAATTTGTATAATGGTCCAATTCAAATATATGCATTCAAAATGCTATTATAATTATCTAGGGATTGTTTGAAATTGTAAGTCAGTGAGTTTTTAAATGTAAAAAATAGATTTTATAGTATTTTTGTATTACAATTGTTTGGATGTCAGTAATATTAATATTAAATAATTAGAAATCATTATATTGTATTGTTTTTTTTTTTTTTAATTCTAATATGTCAATTGGGTAAAATGTCAAGTAGGTAATGTAGTAGTAGTATGTAGTTTAAAATTTCTAGTGTTTATAAAGTGTAATGTATAATGTCTAAATGTCAATGGTCTGTTAATTATTATTATTTTAGATATTGTTGAAGAAATCCGATAGCTTGTCTTCAAAGTACTCGTTAATGTTGTAATATGCTTTTTTGACCAATAACATCTTTAAGTTGTTCTTGAATTTTTTGAAATTTCTTTCTTTCTTCAATATCTCCGGAAGACGATTATAAACTTTGATTGCCATTGCATAGGGGCTTGTTGCCTTCTTTATGTCTTACCAAGAGCGGTATGTTAGGCACCACTAGCTTCTGGTCCTTGCCCACTGACATCTCCGGAACGAAGCGCAAGATTTTGTTGTGTTGGAATGTCACGGTGTCATTGTCATGAAACTTAATATTCACTTTCTCCATGTCTTCTCTGAAACAGACAGTTTATACGTTACTTCGCTATATCAATTCTAAATTTATTGACCCGTATACTCCCGGGGATCTCAGAGAGGCATGAGTATTTTTAACATTCATTTTCACCATAAAATGTCAGGTAATAAATCTTGGAACCGTCAAAATCTAGGTTATTTCGCGCTCACTTTGTTGAAATGATTCACCAGTAATAGCCTGGTCCTACAGACATTTCTACGTGAGGGGTTTTGTTGACGATACCACCACACTGGTTCAATGCGGCTTGGTGGGTGAAAGCGGTATACAGATATTTTTGTATTCTTAACAGGGTACCTTTTGGCTTTCATCTTACCTGATGGTAAGTGAAGATAAAGCCAAAGATGTAAGCGACGCTCAAACTGCCGGAATACAACAATGCTGTTAACATACATTGTTATGGAAACAGACTTAGGTAAGATGATCGTAGCTGATCAGGTGGACTCAGAACAAGACCTATCACCAGCGAAAACCGAGTAAAAAATTTCTGTGTCCACTGCGAATTTAACCCCGGTCCTCCAAGTAAGCAGTGACAGCCACTAGACCACAGGGGCGTTTGAAATTTTAATATATAACATACATATATTATCTCTTATGTCTAATGTTATTACATGTGTATACTTTAGTAATTTAATATGTAACATATATCTCATGCTAAGCATACATATATACGCGATTGTGAGCGTGTGAAAATATTTTAAACAAAATAATATTGCTGTACTGTTATACTTGATATAAATATACAACATTTCAAATAAAGGATATAAAATATATCTTGAATTGTGTTTAGTTTCTTACATTCCAAATGATTTATGTAATATATATCCACAACACTCTGTATTAATAGTTATTAATCTGTATTGCGATAATGATGTCATGTTTATTAAATGAAGTATTAAACCGAATGATATTTGTAGCGGAGTAAATAAAAAGGTGGACAGCTCAGAGTTATATATTCTATTAAAATAAAAGGAAACCAATATAAAATATAGCTTAATAATAAGACAAGATAAAAAGACGTAAAAAACAGAAAATCAACGACAACCTGATGTCAAAAAACAGAAAAGTAAAAAAAACATTAAAACCTCTGTTTGTGAACCTGCTTGATGGCCAGTTCTTAACAATATTAATATTAGAATATTTCCCAAATTAAGCATTATTAAAGGCTTGTGTTATTGATACCAGATAACGGAGAAATATAAATAATAATATGTATATAAATATCAGACTAAATAAACAAACAACTGACTGGTAAATAAATATTCGTATTAATCATTCAAATATCTGTTACTACCGGGTTTCGAAATGGGACCTCTGGCTTAATAACCTGTGGTACTGACCACTAGATTAGACGGCCGTCAAAGTTAGTTATTAAGATAAATTTATAACATACAAAATTAAAACAAAAGGTGTAGAATAATGACAAGTATAGAGAAATATATTTTTGCATTTCACATGTAAATTAAATTTAGTTTACAAATGACTTCAAATTAAAAGCTAGCGTGATATATAATTAGGAGCGTAAAGAAATATTCGTATTTTAAAGCGAGAGAGAATGCAATTTTAAAGCAAATTAACTGCTATTTTAGTCGGAAAGTTGAAATATTGTAACACTGCAAAACATTATATTACTTGCGTAATCCAAGCCGATGCGTTTCGAAAAAAATATTTATAAACTTTAGTTGGGACATTGCTGACATTTTAGAACGTGAAATTAGTAGTTTAAAAATGAATATTTAATTTTATTTAAATGCATTTTAGTAAATGTCATGTGCAGCGACAATTTAAAATCAGTAGCAGAAACACCGACAAATTGTATTTAGTATATTATGAATTCGCGGACTTGTTTTAACACACAGGCGCTGTCGAGGGTCTAAGCGGCCATGTTTGGTAATTAAGTTCGGGACAACGGAATCAAGGCCAATTGTTAACTAAATAATTATTTATTAGATTTTTCTACGGCAGGTAATTATAATTAATACTTAATTAGTACTTATACTATATATTTATATAATTAGTACTTATTATAATTAATATTTTAATCCAAGTTAATAAGTGTAACAACAATACAGTGTTGCCAACATATGTTTCATTATAAATTAAGCATAAAGTAAAAATCATTATATAAAATAAATATTATTCATTTAATTTGTAGTTTTCAAAAAAAATATTTTATGAGGCGATGTTTAGACTTTTACAACAAGTTGCCATGAATAAATTCTAAATGTCATTACAAATGTTTAAACGCTGAGGAGATTCTTGCGCTTCTTCCCTGGGAATTCTTCCGTAGGAATCAGTTTTTGATGATTTAAAAGAACTAAGGAATACAGTTGATTTGAATAAAGAGCTCTTTGATTTTGAACGTCTCTCCATTGTTATTCATATTTTGTTGATTCATTTTTACAAATTAATTGCGCTGTAATCTGTTACAATGTTTTTTTTTAAATTTTTGATGCAAAAAAACTTTATATCTATCGATCTATCAACTCAATAGATGTACAGATGTCACGGTGGGTGGAACTAGCTAACGGGGCCGGAATCTGCATCCAATTCTCGTCAATATTGCTCAATCTAGTTGAAGAATAGAAAGGTCCGTCTCCGTCAATAAGGACGCTGTTCGTGCGAACAATAATACCAGAGATTAAAAAAGTATCAAATATGATATTTAAAACATGGAATGTACAATCTATTATAAAAAAATATAGTAATTGTTAAGAAGAAAAACAAAAACCGATCGCCGATCTCGGCTTTCTTCTAAAATGTCACACGCCGCTCTTCAATACTTCAAGGAGGCGGCATGTCTCTCGTTACGAAGACTCCTTGCAAGTTTTACGCGCGAACAGACGCTACTAAAGCCTCCATTGCGTTCCCCAAGACGTAATAAAATGTTATACATAGCAAGGTCATTATCTAAATGATTATATTAAGATATCAATAACATAGTATTATTGGTTGGTATTTACTTTGCATTAATGTTTTATTATGAAATTCGCAACATACGATCGCTCACAAAACATGTCAAAGATAATAATAATCACATCACACAATTCAATCGGGTTATGTGCCAATTTTGATAATAAACATATTATTATTTCATTATTGAAGTGTAAAGGGAAGGACAGGGAAGGTTTCTTATCTATTCTTCTCAAGTCAAAACCTTTTTATTAATATACTTTTTGTAGCAAATAAGGGTTGCTGCCCATTACCTAATGTATATTTCGTTATTGTACACACAGTTAACTACAGATAGTGTTGTAAAGTATACAAGTGAAAAGACTGAATCATTTTCATTTTAATACAGTAAATCTCAGATTGAAGTTACAAGTTATATCTGTCTTCGCGTACTGTGGACATCACATTAAGTGTAACAGATACGCAATAAACGCCTATGTTACTTCTTGTAGTTTGTAAATGCCCAGTACACTAGGCTACTTGGGTTGCGTCAGTGAGTAATATGGCGCGAACGCATAATTGAACGAAGGACGAGAAACATGTCGAAATTATTATGACCGAGTAAGATTGACGGTGTTTAGTGTGATAATGAATATTACGAATATGATACATCATTAGAGATTTAATATATTTTTAGTATTCCAGATATCACGTTTCAATATGCAGAGTACACAAATTGTCTCAAGGGTAAGTGAGGGAGGAAGTTGGGGCAACTTTTTGGGCTTTTAGACCTCGAAGTGGCCTACCCAAAAGGCTAGGTAACAGTGTCCTGTGCTAGTCTACCGTCGCTAAGTCAGGCGTCGCAACGGGCGCTGATGAAGGTGGGTATACGAATGCAAGGTCTTTGCGAAGAGGAATTTGTCTCAACTCCTTATATTCATAGCATCGCAGAGTGGTGTATAGAAGTTATATATTTATCGCTCTATTATTAGTTTATGTGCGCGACATACAGTCCCCTGACTACTAAGCCAAAGGTCCTAAAATGAAGTTAGTCGAATAGCTTCTGTGTACGGCCTGTGGGAAGCACACTGAACAAATGGAACACATCCTATGTAACTGTGATGCTCTTGCTAGGAAAAGAATGGGTCTCTTTGGACTGGGTTACCCCAGTCCTAAAGATATAAGGCTGCTGACTTCAATTCTTGATCCCATTAGGTCGAAGTGCTCCGGGAGGAATCCTGGCCCTATATTAAGATGGGATTCGAAGCCAGAGGTCATGAGTTCAAATCCCTGTAGGATTTGTTCACAAGTAATAGATGTTTGTATGCTTATTTAGAATATTTCTGCTATTTATATACATATAACTATCTATATTATTTCTTTATCTAGTATCTATAACACAAGCTCTTAACGATGCTTACTTTGGGCCAGATAAAAGGTGTGAGAAATATTATACTTCGTCTTACCTATAAACAAATGGCCCTACTTCTACCAGCTTCGGCTTTTCCCCGTTCTCTAAGAAGCCGTGAGGGTTGGTGACGTTGAAGATGTACACCTTGGTGAGTCTCATCACTCCAGGTCTCTGCCAGTAGCTATAGCTCACGGATCCATTCCAAAGCTTTAATTCCTGGAACAAAGCAGTTTACACATTTAGTCTACACTTGTTTCTGCTGAAACTTACCCTAGTGGAAGTTTCAATAGAAATTAACCATCGAGATTGTGGTTGTGTTCAGCTATTTTATATAGCCAAGAAATATTCGTAGCTAATTTTTATTTTTTTCTCAAATATAAAGAACTGCGAGTTTCAATCGAATTGGACCGTTTCGATTGTGCTAATCGTTAGCTGTCAAATTGTAACGACATCAGCGTATTCTGAAGAATTTTTTTTGAGTGTTTCTCTTTTTGAATTATACAATAAAGATATATTCTATACTATTCTATTCTTTTCTATTTTTTTTATATGTGATTGTAAGTCAAAATCAATGTCAATGTCAAAATAAATAATTAAATAGACTCATTTACTAAGTTCTTTTAAATCGTCACAACAGGGAATATGTATGAAAAAAACAAATTAATGTAATTAGAGGCAATAGTCATAACTTTAAGTGGGTATCAACCGGGCATTTACAAATTGTCCCAGTTATAGAATTTAAATATGTACTAAATAAATTGTTAGTTGAATGCTACTGCGATCGTAACGTCTAGACTCGATTAAAACCTATACTAGGGGTACTACAGTAAAACTTACCCTAAATATTATATAATCCAGCCATGGCACAAATGATAGTATGATTCCGAGGGCAACAGTGAATATACTGAACGTGATAACAGCTAGGCGACCTGGAACAAAAAAATTGTTGATTAGAAATATATTCCCTCCTTCTTACATGAGTTCCTTTAAAAGAGGCGTGAAAAAGCACTTTTTGGTCCGGCAAGGTGAGGGTGGCTAGGGCAGTATGTCGCATGCTTCACTAGTTATCTTCACATATGGACACCTCTACTGCTTATCATCAGGCGGTGTAGAGTCATTTACTGAGCTTTATAAAAAAAAAATGTGCATATGTTTGTGAGTCAGTATAAGGATGAGTCTTTAAAGGTACATTTATTAATTAAGCTGACTCGGTAAACATTGTTTCGCCATATTTTTTTTTAAATGTGGACAGGCTAACTTGTCACGGTCACATAAAAAAAAATTCTTTATTAATAGTTCAGCTACTCGACAACAGATAGCGCTGCACACCAATATAGAAGGCAGATGATGCTAACGATTCGATTAGTTAGAATTACTACTAAATTTAAGTAATTTTATGATATTTATAATAACTTAAAAGTATTTATATATTTTTTGATACACATCGCTATCACACCTGAGAAGCGAGGACACTTATTAAGTTAGAACATTCATTTACTCATTCATGTAGACAGGGCATTCAATTGAGAAAATACTGTAGCCAAAAGTTCGCTGTAAACCTTGCCTATTCACGTTTCAATGCTTGGCTTCCATTAATATTTCCATTAATGATAATTTTTGCTTGCTATTACGTGTAAATACATTAAAATAATACTAATTATTGTCTCGCCAATCGTAATTAGAACAGTTTTTCCTCAATACATATTATGCATTAATGTTGAGAAAACGTTTTGAATTAATGATAATTATATGATATAATGTTGCTAGATGAGTTAAAGGATAATTAAAGGGTTTGTAAATGACTTATTCAGCCTCACTGTAATCAAACTATCGGTTGATGTCAGATGGAGTTTTCAGATATGCTCATCTTTATATATATCGTGACCAGCTTATAGTCAGGTAGTGTCGAGTCATTTGCTAAGATCTTTGAATGGATCATTAATTATAGGTAAGTATTTAAATATTGATGATTTACCTGGTGATGCTGAGGCAAATCGATTCTTTATCAAAGATACAAAAGTAAAACCAAATAATAATTATTTTTCTCTAGCGAATAAAAAGACATTTAGGTTAGTTTTTTCTATTTAATTACAAAAAATCAAACTGACAAAATAGTCGTTCTTATTTTAAAATTAAACGTAGAATAGAAAAATTGTACACGATTTACCATTAAGTTCAGACAATTACTATTCACAGATTCTGTTCCGTCTGACAATAGATATATCTCCAATTAGCGAATTTGAATCAGAACCTAAAGAATACACATACTTAGGCGATTTTATAGCGTCGTCGGTCCTTAGTAGATGAAGCGACGTCGCCATAGCGAACAGAAAAAAGGAGAAATTCAATGTAATAATAAAAAGGTATAATAATATTATACATTCTGCCTAAATACTAATACACAGAGTTACACACCAAAGCACCTCAAATAACACATACACATACTCGACACACACACACACACACACACACACACACACACACACATACACACACATACACATACACACACATACACATACACACACACACCGACACACACACACACACACCGACACACACACACACACACACACACACACACACACACACACACATAAACACACTTGTTGATACAAACTGTTTGTCTTTTAAAAACCCGAAAGCCTCGTTCGAGGTGCTTGTTATGAACTGCGACACAATAACTAATCTAGTTCTTCATCTTCTTCTTTCGTTCACTCCATCAATGCCAATACCTCCAGGAACTGAAGTTATTAGCGTACAAAAGATAATATGTTCATCTTTATGGTTTAGTAAAGATTTTTTATTATTGTAGTAATCGTAAGAGTACAATTCCGTAGTAAATTTTAATCCTGGTTCTCTTAACGGTAAATGATTTGATTCTGATTTTACTCCACGATTAAAAGATAACTAGATTGCTTTTATCAACAATATAAGTCGAAACGAGACGACGTCGGATCACGTAGATATAACGTTTCATAAACCTTAAACATTTAATTCCTTATTTTTGTTTAAACGAGGCCATGACGAAGTGAACGCGATTTAAGATAAAATATCTCAGAAATAATTTTAATTTTTCTTTTTTCACAAAACTGGTTCGGAACAGATTTGTTTGCCTGGTAATCATGTCGAAACGTGACTTAGATACTAAACTAAGCCACATTTGCAAAACAATAGTCTTCTCTTAAGCTATATGTTGTATAACTATACTACAGGCACCAGACTACGGGTGGGCTGGGGCGGCTCACAGACACCAAAGGTCCAGTCACAAGCTGGGGTATATCCCTGTCTTACGAGCACTAGGCAACAGCTGGACTGATGGTGGCTCACAGACACACACAATATATAGTCAGAATATCCCAAAACACTGATTGTTAGATAATTTTATTATTAAAATTGTAAAAATTATAAAACATGGGAAAATTCTAAACAACTCGTTGCTTGGCTACTACCTCACAAGAATCGCGATGTCCGTTTCCGCGCAAGCGTGCATAATTAAGGATGGCGACCTTAGAGTTGCAATAAGGGCTGTCATCAGCTGTGTTACATATATAATACATATTATATATATAATACATAAAGGTATGATTTGCTTGTATTTGTCTTAACCCATATCATGATTACGAACAAAGTCTCGTGCTACCAATAGTGTTAAGACGGTAAGACGTAACTACATGCGCATGATTCACTATAATTAATTCAATCATAAAGATTTATAAATCTTGTTGTAGTGTGGTACGTTTTATAGGAGGTAGCGATTTTAGGTAGCGAGCATATCCTTCACAAAGTGGTTAGAGTCATGGCGTGTGAATTTTAGAACACATTTTCTTATAATTTTACCATTTCAGACTAAAGTTGGACAATAGCCTGGATTAAGTTGTTCACGATCTAAAATAAATTTGAGTTCGTTACTTCTCTTCCATTAAAATCCAACCAAAAGACAGATTATAGATTAATTACGGCGACTTTTAAGGATATTTGGCTTATTATAACGAGCATCATAAATGTATAGATCGTCCAAGTGTCAACTAACTTGACGTTCCTATTCTTTAAAATATTGAATTGGAATGAGAGAGGCAAATAACTTTGTTTAAATGGCTGCAGATAACTTATTAAAATTGCCATGAAATTTGTAAAAATTCCATTTTCCAAGTTGGGAATAAAATCCAATAGTTTTTAAAAAGTATTGTTTTTACACGAAACGAACCTTCCATATTACGTTTTGTTGTGCGTCGAGATTCCTTATTTGGCTCATGAACAATACTGATGATATTTAATACTTGAGACATTCTAAAACTACATTGTTACGCTTTCGTCGGATTGTAAGCAGTATTTTGGTTATTGTAAACATAATAATTTTATATGATTTTATTTTTTAAATTGTTCACTACATCACTAGGACATTCGGCTCTGAGAGCTAGCGAGGGCCACCACTTGTTTACATTGAGGCGGTCGATTACCTAAGCTCTCTATGTACTTCCCCGAGAGAATGGATAACCCTTCTACTGTACCCTCTGAGGATAGCCTTCATCTTCATACAGGATTGACTTGAAAAGCTTTTGCAAGGTATTTCAAATTTGTAATAAATGTGTTGTCATTGTGTGTATTTTGTTTTTTTTTATGTGTCTTCGGACCTCCCGATGAACCGGACTTCATAGAAATAAGTAGAAGTACACATATTATATAAAACGAACTAAATTGTCTTACCAATTACAATAACATTTTGACCTTTACCAGACCCATGACAACGGCGCGAATTTGCGCACTCCTGATACACCATCAGACGATCATAGGAATAGAAGGAATCAGGTAAAACACACGGAGCAGCCCGACGCGAATCACATATTGTGTCGTCATGGCCCAGAAGGGGGAGAGTTGGCAACAGAAGGGACGGATAAAGATAATTGTAGGGAGCACAGATCATCGCCGAAGGGGAAAGAGCCCTATGCAAGTACCCTCGCGCTCTCCCGTGATTCGGTCCGTATGCCGCAAGGTAGGCAGGACCATGGGTTGGTGGAGGGAATACAGACCCCTGGCAACATCTCTGCAATACAATGGTGTCGAATGATGGTGTTCTCTTTAACTAAAACTACATTATTTGCTTCTCCTTCATTCCAATTAAATATGAAAGCAATAGATTGACTTTAAGAAAAGTAAAGTTGTTTTATGGTGTCCGTTAAAATAACGCAAATATTACATATTTCGCCAGTTTAAAGTCGCCATTTTAGATATCTACCTTTATCTGATCGTTTTGTAATAAAAGAATAGTATTAAACTTTAATTTTAGTCCGTGCAAATCAGTACCAACGTGAAAAATATTTTTCCATCAATTTTCCTCACACTTATGGAAGATGTTTAAAAAATATCTAAACTAGAAAGACTTAAAACTAAAAGAAGATACTATAAGACTTAAAGTGAGACTTGAACCTGCTACTTCTGACAATCCGGGCAACTGCATCGACTTTCTAGGAGCTTAGGCAAAACCCTATAAATGTATTTTTATCTTTCTGTTTTTTTATAACATTAAACGTATAAAAGTAACTCATAAAAATTAAAAAATCATGTCATGATTTTTGTGTGTTAGGTTTTCGTCTTTTAGGGGCTACTGGATTCTCTTTCTGTAGGGGAATGGACTTAAAGAAGAGTCGCATGCTTCACTAGCTATCTCACATATGGACTCCTCTACTGCTTATAGTCAGGTAGTATCTAGTCATTTGCTGAGCTTAATATATATAAATAAAAGAGAAACATACAATTCAATATATCAAAATAAGGCACGCATAACATCAAACTAACAAAATTGAATTAATAATAAATGGCAACTTTCGTCAACACAAAATAGTAAAATGCATAAAACCTCTTAGCTACGATCCTGTTCCATGGCCAGTTCGTAAGACTGTATAAAAATTAATTCATTCTGTATTACACACAGTTCGGTGATCTGAAATATTTAGAATATCTTAAATTTTGAGCATATCTATCAGCCACAATATCGTATTTCATAATAGTCGTGTACGCGCTAACCGCTTTTCGGAGTGCTCTCCCTTCAGCCTCCCTTAGCGTTAACGTTGGAATCCCGAGTGTTTAGTTTACCATACAAGTCCACTTAACGGAATGTGTATACAATACAATGCCGTTTGCACTAAAATTGACATTTTTAATGATAACTTGAACACTTTAAAAATGCATTAGTAATACGAGCCAACTAATTAATCTGCATACTTCAATTTGAAAAGGAAACACTTTATGTTAATTATTATATTTAATTGAATATCTATTATTTTTTAGCGGTGGAAGTAATGCTGTGTTTTAATTGGAAACAAGGTTTACGAGTCTATTTATCTATTGTAAATTTAAACGCGATTTAATCTGTTCTGCTTCAGTAGATATAAATAAATTAATGTCTCTTAAGGGTTAGTATGCTAATGAACCCTTAGTGTAAGTTTCAGTCGTATCTAGACGTTTCGATCGTTTGCGTCTAGCTTAGAAATACTTAAAAATAATTTGAAAAATAAGTTTTTTGACAGCTAACAACAATGTCAATTTGACACTAAAGAGACGGTTCAATTCAATCGATATATTACACAAGGGGTCCAGAATCCTAGTTCTGGATGTTTCTTAAAGTATATGTAAACTAATTATTCTCATTAAACATCCCCTATAGACTATAAGCTATTGCTTGACATTAATTTCAAGTCAGAAGATGGTTTTCTTGAACCCGCTATATCTTACAAATTGCGTCATATGCACGATAATCGTTCGTAATATGTCTTTTCCTTCGAATTGAAACCGAGCATCCGTTTAGCTAGAACTAGACTACTAACTATCAACAACACGTCAATTGTAGCAATTTTAGTTCGGAAAATGCCCGGTTTTTGTATTGAGAGGGTTGAATATTGTTTACAGAGTGTTATGTTTAATGTACGGGTGCCTGTACGATATCAAGGTGTTATTGCTTAGTAAGCCATGATGAACGTGGTTATGTGGTTTAAGTGGTTACGTAGTAGCAATAACAGACGTCAATTACCGTATATTATGGTCATAATACTTAAAACTTATTGATTTTTCTGGAATATTCGAAAATCTGACGGATCATTACTACCTTGTGTACAGGAATGGGATTCTTCGGTTATAACAATAATAAAATTAAATTTCTTGTCAGTTTTAACGACGTACACATGCTATTTTTAATGTTAAGTAAAAACAAACAACATTTCCCGCGCAAAAGTGCAAAATCCACAGATAAATAAATATAAATAACTTTCTTATGTTTTCAAAAGAGGTTATACAAATGGTTATTGTCTTTATAGGGATTAATCTTTCCAAGTAACCTTGAGAGTAATTAAATAAATGTACTCAATACTTGACTTGAGCAGCAGAGAGGTGAGATTGTGTTGCTCGCCGCGCGACCCACGTGTGGACGCGTCATCCAACGAATGCGGTAGGGTTGTACCACGTTAATATTTGATATAGCCATGGCTGTATGTGGTCTTACTATACCTATGATGATTTTGAAGGATTTGCTAAAGTTGTTAGCCGCTGATGGCTTTGACGGCTTAAACACACTTCAAATAATATTTAAATAATATAAAAATTTACACTTCCAGTTTCTTTTTCTCAGAAAACTCTTTATACACAACGCTTGGCTGAAGAATCAATTTATCATGATTAAATCCTATCATTATTAATATACACGTGACCAGGAAATCATGGATTAATTGTTGGCTAACTATAAATTTATGTAAAGATGTTAATACAATCTATATCTCATTTATATACTAAGAAATATATAAAGAGAAATATACTAGGAGTAATTGACGTTTCTGCCGTAACATGACTGACGTTACAGGACCTTTGATACTTTTTACATGACCTAGTAAAAGAAGCAACTTCTTTTTGTCTTCAAAAAGCAATCACTTTTGATAGAAGATAACGTATGATACGGAATTCAAATATATACCTCAAAAAGTCATATTTTCTAACATTTTCTTATTCTGAGAATTCAAATAACCTCTTGGAATTCTCAGAATAGGGATGAAAATAATAATAGAAATAAATAATAGAAAGGGGAAAGAAAGAGTCAAGAGGTATTCTAAGATTGTTTCTTCCATTCTAATTGCAAAAGAAAAGATTAGGTATTGTCAAATACAATACAAAAGTCTTCATCAACAGCATACACAGGTCCCACTACTGGGCACAGGTTTTCCTACATGAGAGAAGCAGGAGGAGTTTAAGCCGTAATACCGCCACGCTCGCCCAATGCGGCAAAGACGAAAGCGGTTGCTTTAACAGCAGGGGCAACAGTGTACAACAACTTATCGTGTATTCCGAAGCACGGAGAGGCTTGAGTTAACAGATTTGTTTTCACCCAACTAGGGACCAACCGTGGCAATAGTTGATTAATTTTCCTTATCGAAAATAGAATGCTCAAACAACTGTCATGAGACAAGCATCGAAAACGAGATCATCGATACCGTTACCAAAATATTAGTACCGCGTTAATATTTTTAAGAATGTGATTAACATATAGTTATTACAATTCTCTAATATTATGTTGTGTCCTTGTAATTGTCTTTGTGTGTACATAAATTGATAAATAATTAAACAAATAATTCAAATTGACAGGCATGTTTCTTAGGAAATTGTTTTACTATCTATTACAGTATCCAGCCCCCCTAGACAATACGCCTTTCAATAATCCAATCGAATCGCTTAATGAAAAATGTATGGGAACTAATAACTACGCTCTATAGCTAAGCGAGGGCTTAAATCAAATTACATATATTTTCTCTAAGCTATTGCATTAACAATTATCGAAATGCAATCTTGTCTAGGCCCTCAGTACCCCCTTTTGTGACGCTGAGGAGAAGCTCTACCAGAGAACCTCTGGGGACGAGGAAGAGGGGGATGTGTGCCCCACACACACTAAACTCCTCAGCGACGCACCTACCTAGCTTTCCATCGACAACACGGGATGGCCCGAAGACATTTCGCCATAGTATCGATGGAGCGAAGGCCCTCAGAACCCCTAGTGTGAGTTTACGTCGTATCCACACGTTTCAATCGTAGTCGCGTTCAGTTGATTACCGCATATATGAAGAATTGTTTCCAATATTGCGCTACTCTCGCTTCCATACAATTTTACAGCTGATAAAGGCGATCGTGACGGTTCTATTCGATTGAAAAATGTGAAGCCAGAATGTAGTGATAGAGTTAAAGGTGAATCCAATCAGGTATTTGTACCACACAGTATATTCTCCACGGCTAATAATGGACGCTGATATTCCACAGTTGCCTTGAGTATCAGGCAAATGGACCTAAGTAAACATTGATATTAAACTAGTAACACTTAAATAGGAAACAGACAATTACAAAACAGCACATAAAGTTAGCTAACAGAGCGCAGATATCAAACACACATATTTATACTCATACAGAAGTTTTTGTTAGAATGTCCCTGATTTCTCGTTAGTTCGACTGATGAATTTTGATGGTCTTTAAGGTTGAAGACATATACTTCTTCGAAAACTAACAGGAGAAGTAGTAATTTTCATTACAGATAGACGACAAACCGTTTATGTTTTATTTAAAAATAAAATGACTTGATACCGCCTGATGGTAAGCAGTTGGGAAGTCCATATGCGACATACTTTTTTTTTTTGGATTGACTAATACTGTTGGCCGCAGATGGCTTTTAAAGCGTTACCGGGGTTTTACGGAGGCGAGAACCTTGGAGAGTCCTCAAGCCTTAAGGGGCGATTCGCCTCTGGAGGAGTTCTAATCGACAGGCATCACCTCCGGGGGAGGTGTCCCGCTGTCTTTTAGATTCTCCAGGGCGCTCGAGCCATGAGGGAGATATGCGACATACTGCTGTAGCCACCTCGACCTTGTTGACCCAAAAAGTGTCTTTACACGCCTCTTTTGAAGGAACCCATGTTCTATGGAAGAGAGAATACATGCGCAATGAACTCCTCACTATGGCAGTGCGACAATGAAATTTCAAAATTGTAATGTTAATATTGTACGCCCGAAAATGGCAATCTGTTGTGACTTATGCATGTGACTGTAAGATCTATTTATTGTACACAGAATCACAATAAAATTTATCTTATCTTATCAAATCTCTTTTTGCGTAAAGTAGAAGTGATAACAATGAATGACTGAGACCGTAGAATAGCACGCTAACTCCTGAGTAGGAAACGAAATGACGGACAAAGATCATGACATATCAGAGTGTAATATCTATAAGTCAAGCGTGTAATATCTACGCAGTTTGTTCAGGAATTCGAGTTTCTGGGAGGCGGTCTCGATGTAAACATATATGACTTGACATATCCATCATAAAATATGATTGTTATGCTTTTATTTAATTTATGTAACATGTAAATGTCAACATTCTGAGAATTAATTGCATGTCATCTAACTAAACGTAGTTGCAGATCATCTCAGTCAGTCATCAAAATATTTCTTCACCAGCGTTAAAGATACTCTCCACAACTTCGGTGACGAACCTGATGTGAAATACGAAACACGAAGCTGAACTTAGAACTTTTAAATTTAGAAAATGATTAAAAAAATTAGGAAATTGATTAAAAAAAAGTGATCATTCTTGAGGTAAACGAGGAAAAGGATTTGTCACGAATCACGTTTTATTTTAGTATTTAATATCGGAAACCGTGGTTGGTTTCTTCAACGTTTTATAAATCTTTATTTTGTTTTAAGATGATAAAGCTACAGTTTTAGTATATATAAAATAACCTAGGTCATTAGGTCAATGGTAGATTGCGTAGACCATGATAATTACCGACCGACAAAGTCTTGTGGTTTGGAATTTCAAAGTAATGGTCTTGTTATTTATATAGGGAAATTACGTTGCCATACTTTTCTCAGTACTGAATTATAGTTTATGGAAGGTGCACATGCAATTTTAATATATTAAATTATAGCCTTGTCTTGGTTATTTACGACAAACGTCGTTGTCATTTAACATTGTCACGTTTGTTTGTAAATGTCGCCGTCGTCTGGTGCTCATACAAGGAACATTTCTAGCTTGAGACCGGTTTTTTTGGACTGATGCTGTTGGCCGCAGATGGCCATTACAGCGTTACTGGGGCTTTAAGGAGGCGAGAACCTTGGAGAGTCCTCAAGCCTTAAGGGAGGAGTTCTAATCGACAGGCATCACCTCCAGGGGAGGTGTCCAGTTGTCTCCGTTTGCGGTGTGAAGCTTAGAGTCTCCAGGGCGCTCGAGCCATGAGGGAGCTTGAGACCGGGCTTTTGATGTGTCTGTGAGCGGTCGCCAGTCTAGTCGTTGTCTGCTTCCAGTCCTGCCGTTGTTTAATGCACGTAGTATAGAGAAGAGTCCTAGTGTGTGTGTGTGTGTGTGTGTATTATATTCGGCATGTAAAAATAATACCAATAAATATATTTCCACATATAAGTGATCCTTTAATAAATAATACAATAGTGAAATGTTTTGTATTACATAAGTGTTATATAAAGTAAGTAAATATGTTTTTTAATTCTAACTAGTTGACCTGGTGCACTTTGTTTCATCGACAAACTACCACTAACGCCATCTATTTAAAGAATTTGAAAGTAGCGATGGGAGAAATGACAGTTTTAATGTTAAGCATAGCAATGTCAGTTGGACGAATTTCGATACTAAAACAACAATTGTATTTTGTTGTATGTGTTTTTTGTTTTGTTGTATTCATAAGCTTTTCTTTAGGATTTTCCCAGTTTTTTTTTTAAAAAATAGGTCAAGCCGTTCTTGAGTTTTAATGAAACTAACGAACATCAATTCATCTTTATATATAAGAGATAATTGTCTAAACGAGTCAAAATAGTTTATATTTTTAGTAAGAAACGAGTGTATTGACATGTCTGATAACAAATAGAATATATCTTCATTGTACATCAGCCAACTCTAGAAGAAAAATACACAAAAAACATTTAACTAATTTTGTACAAAGGTTATATTCATTTCAAATGGAAAGCTTTGTAAAGAAAGTGATATTATGCAGTAAATGTATTATTTTTGTCATAATTATTATGTTAGCTTACAATTAATAGGGATTACAGAGACATGCCCTTTATTGTCTATCTCTAAATATATTTAAAAAATCTATTGCTATAGCTTTCATCTTGACATGCGCCATATTTCCATTGTCGCTTAACTGTATATCATTGTGACATTTTATCTTTAATAGGCAGTAATGATTTAAAAGACGAAAGCTATCGAGATAATTATTAAGTTATATATTTGTGGTTTACTACTTTCATAAAAGTCCACTTAGCAGCAGCCACCATATCTTCTACTAATTTCTACCAACCGGCTGCGCTTGGAGAATTTGTTTCGTCTCGGTGGTAAGCATTAAGTCCATGTGCGAAGATAGAAGATAGATAGCGAAGAAGTTATGCAGTAGCTACCCTGCCGTATGAATACGCCAGTAAGGATTTCAGGCTCTGAAACTGTGAAAAGGAAACTGAGGTGGTGGTGGAGCAAGTGAATAGGCTAAACAGCTCCTCAGAGCACTCTTCAATGTGCATAGTAAGTGATAGAAAGCGTTATTTCGCGATGCAATTGCAGTGGCCTCTGCATCGCCAATTATACGCACAGCGTGACGCTGAAACCTGTCCAGGGCATTGAAGTGGTACTGAGCCATCCCAACCAAGAGAAATATTTCACCCAAGACCTGATCTGGGTTTTATATAACAGGCATAACTGGTCAGACGTGAAAAACCTACACACCTTCAGTTTACGCGAGGCATGTGAAATGATTTATGAAAATAGGTACCCATTTCTGATTCTGTTGTCGTTTGATGGTCGGATGCAGAGCGACGCTGAATTTTTAAAAATTCTCATTTTTTGACGGCCGTCTCGTCGACTGGGCAGTAACCCTGTTTACTCGCCAGAGTTCCTGGATTCGAATTCCGGTGGGGACAGATATTTGTAAGATGACAAAGAATATTTAATAGTAATTTATTATTTATTATAATTTACTTATTTAACAATCATCAAATTATTTTTAAATAATCAATCAAATGTCTATTAATTATTTATTCAATTATTTATTATCTAGCCCAAATTACTATATATATTTCTCCGTTATCTAGTGTAAATAACACAAGCTCTTAATGATGCTTAATTTGGTCTAGATAATAAGTGTGAATGTGAGAAATATTATTTATTTTTTCTTTATTTTCTAATTATCTTTAAAAGGGGTCATTCCAAGACATCGTAAATGAACTTTTATTTAACTGTTATTGTGGCGAACCGACCTCTTTTATCATTTTTAAATTATACTTTTTTACGTTTCTACTGTTTTTATATGACGTTGTCTTTATTGTTTTGATTTCACACTGTGAAAGCAATCAACGACAATAAATATTAAATAATATTTAAAATTATCATTGTTTGATCCCTCCTACGTCGCTAACAGTTATAGTAGAATATCATATATATATATACTTGATCGAATTGTCAGGAAGGTTTAAGTTATTCGTCGAATGTAGAAATATAATAATTACGACATTGTAAGATAGGCGTTAACTTGATGCTCTAAATTAAATATATAAGAATACATTTAGAGAGAAATTCCAAGTAATGGGTTCAGTTCCCACCTCAAAAGACGATTTTTATAAATTAATTTTGTTTCACGTAATAAATTGCGAAATAGAGGAAAAAATGCGCGAGCGCAGTTTCGAAATTTTCGCTTGTATAGAAAATATGCTACATTATTTTGCGGTCTATCGCGGTTACGTGCTGGCTCGATGGTGAGTTTGGGGTTAAGTATGTTATTATTTACATACTTAATTTAATAAGCGAGATTACTATGATATTTGAGTCAAGTGATATGGAATGTGACGACCCTCTGCTGTTTTTAAGTGACACGCAGGTTTAATTAATTTACGACAATCCGAATTAATATTATTTATGACCGATATTGTCCTAATTGGACAACGGAAATGATTAACGTTATTCGCATCACTTTTATTTCCATTCAATAAAAAGGGATACAATGTCTTTTAAGAACGGCAAATTAGTTTTTAGACATGGTATACACTTTTGACTTATTTAAATCGACATTAAAATAAAGCAGAAATGTAAATGTCTCCTTTGTAGAAACGACAAATGACGTCACCGGTCATATTTTTTTGGTTGTATTGTACTGAAAGAGTAAAACTACTGAAATTTAAAATTTGGTTTAGTTCCTACACAACGGTATTTGTCAAAGCACGCTCTATGGTGTTACGGACGAGACAAGTCCTCTACCAGCGTAACGCTTCATGAACGAGCTCTAGCTATCAGGAATACAGCACTATGAAGAAGTTTTATTTAGCGGTCTAGTGACCTTTTTAACGTGAAAGTGAGTCTTCTAAACATTAAACACTCTGTCAGTACCTCCTGCTCACTAGACAAGCTTCCTCAAATAACTCTGGCTACCAGGAACACAGAAATGTATGGGAGTGTTATTTTCCTTCTGTAAGGTGCAACAGTGCTTTAAAAGTTACGTTAACATCATACAAGACAACGTTTTGCTCAAACACTTCCTGAACGAGCTCTCGCTACCAGGAGTACAGCAATATAAAGGAGCCATATTAAACTCACTTCTGTAAGGTGTTAGTATTTTTCACTTTACTTTGACATCATTAATAGAAGACAAGTAAGTCCTACTCTTAACATAATGCTTCCTCAACGAGTGCTGTGATCTTAACTGTGATCTTAACAGATGTGGTGGTGCTGTGAATCTCCGTTCAATATTTCATGGTATCCTCAGTCCCCATAGAAACCAAGCCTTCACTTTCATTTTTAAAGTCTTACATGAAATAGGTTATGACATCCGTCCAATCGCCTTGCTCCTAAAGGGTAGTACACTACTTGAACAAGTATCGCAAGGAAAACCAGTCGAGTGGAAACACACGGCTGTGTATTGTACACGGGCACGCTGATGTCAATTTTATAAAACTGTAAATGTTATGAAAAATGTTTTGTTTTTTATATAGCAAATATGTCAAAAAAGAACATGGTATGCCTAAAGTAAAACTTACTTAAAAATATTTTTCTTCAACCTTACCACATTAATAATTAAATACTTGTTGAACGACATTTTTAAGTCATCCATTCGTATATATACCTGTTGTTCTGTTAAGAACGGGTACCGCAACCTTTATAAAGATGTAACATCTATATATTTCATATGAATTTACTTCTAATTTCATTCTTGCAATGTAATTATTGTCTCATCGATCAAACGAAGACAGTTCTTTTAATTATTTAAAAGGAGGTATATATTTATATATCTTTTATTTACTTTCTTACTGGTTTACTGGGAGATAATGAATTAGCATTAAGTCCGTCTTTTGTATCATTTTGGTGTAATAAACAATAAATAAATAAATAATTTGAAAACTATGAACACGTAAATGAAGCTACTGAAAATTTATTTCAAATGAAGTAAGTTTTTGTTTCTATACGTATCCAATTCAGCAAAGGAGCAATATCTTTACAGCCATAGAATAATAAACGCCGAGAAGGATAATTCCATATCAATTGAGCTGTCACCTGTAGTCATAACAGTTTAAAGCGGGCGTACACGTGGTACGTCATGCATACAATTATAAATTAATGAGTAGACTGACATATTGAAATAAAATAAATGAGATAATTAGATACAGCATCATTTCCTCTTGAGTGCTGGTAGAGTCGGCCAAGTCAATAGCATAAGCTTACTTTTTGCTGCAAATTAGTTTTGTGTAGACTCCAGGCTTTAATATATGGTTTCAGTACAGATTGACCTACCGTATGTTTTCAATTTAATTCTTTTTAATGATTACTTATCGATATTAGTAGGTCACCACAAATTATGTTGTTTTATTGCTAAATACTATGACTCATAGCTGTTAAACATATACAAGACATAATTGTTGACGAGACATAGCGAAACTATGTTATATGAAATGTTTTCAGCGGTTTTATCAGTTGTAGCAAACTATTTGTGTTATTAGGGCATCAAGAAATACTTCCAAATATATCTTCCAGAAGTTATTATATTCTTTATAGCAAAATTCGTATAATTCATTTGTTAAATTTAATTATGAAATTGATTTGATAAGTCTTAGAAGAACTATTGCAGTGTATGTACTTTAAACGTTTAATAATTTTGGCTAATCATTTTGACAATGTGGTGATATCTTTAAAGATTCATGTATGAGAATATATATATGTATATAATTATGACAACTGGTCGAAGACTCCAACTCCTGCCATATCAGGAGTAATATCATAATTTGATATTTATTTTGATTTAGAAGTGTGTGTGCTTGTATTGCTGATGCTTTTAGACAATTAAAAAAAGCCGAATCAGATAAAAAGATCAAGTATCTGAACTTGGCACACGAGGTTACTGATATGTGACATCCACTGAGATCATACCAGTCGTAGTCTCAACCAATGGTCTCGTCCCAACTTCTCTTCGCGACCATCTGAAGAGATTGGGACTGGGTGATGGACCAATGATTGCGAGGCTCCAGCGGGCAGTCTTGCTCGATAACGCCAGAATTGTCCGCCGATTCCTCTCTCTGTCGTCCTGACCCTCGGCCGTCTGGCCTCTGTCGAGAGGTATTTTCCAATCCCTCGAGCCGTCGAGGGATTGGAAAGATTTAAAATTGATTTCAAAATATTTCTCACACTGACACCTATTATATCCTGCCCAAAGTAAGCATAATTAGGAGCTTGTGTCAAAGTCAAAATATATTTATTTAAATAGACTCATTTACTAAGTTAATCAGATAATAGATAACGAAGAAATTATCTATTATCTATAACACAAGTAGATAGATACGTATATAAATACCAGAAATATACTAAACAAACATACAAACATCCATGACTCTTGAACAAATATTTGTACTAATCATACAAATATCCCTACCAGGATCTCTGGCTAAGTAAACAGGGGTACTGACCAATCGGCCAGACGGTCTCGGATAAGGAATGTAAATAAATAAATACATAACATTATGTAACCAAAGTGAGCAGGGGTGGACTTATCTCTTCAAGAGGTCTTTTCCAGACAACCCATTAATGTGTGAGTCATAACTATTGGAAATCAGGCAGTACCGAGTGCTTAAAATGTTCCTAATGTTATAAAACGGTTTTATAGCATTAGGAACATTTAAAAAAAGAAAAAAATGACACTTTACTTTTTTTCTTTTACATAACATCACCGCTATCAGTGTACCTTTTTGATTTAAATCTACATAACTACAATTAATAATTTAACGAGTATTTAAATAAGCTACCTAATTAAAGAAGTGTATTGTTGTGTGTGTGTGTGTGTGTGTGTGTGTGTGTGTGTGTGTGTGTGTGTGTGTGTGTGCGTGCGTGTGTGTGTGTGTGTGTGTGTGTTGTTGTTGTGTATTGTTTGTCTCAGTTTTATACATTTAATTACTACTAAGTATTAAAACTTCATAAATGTTTGTAGGTATATTTTTAACAAACGACTAATATTAAATTCGCTAGGACTAAAAGTAATAAAAGTTTTAGTTCACAAAAACAGTACCTAGATAATATATACTAACTAGTTACTACAGTGGGATACGTCACTCCACAAAAATTCTTGGCTTATGTTAATCTCTATATGCTTGACGTATTGTGGAAGCAAAAACGACTTTGACTACACTGGCCTCTGACAAACACCTTCAATTACAAAACAACCCATGACAAACATTTATCAAACTCATAACCATACTCAATGTCTGACATAGTTTCATTTACTCTTCAGTACTTACTTATAGTGGTAGCTTTTCGATTCAGGAATTTGAACGGGAAATTTATATGTTATTGTAGTAAACTCACCGACAAACAGGTCGGCAAGATTAAGATGGCTATTGCAGTGTATAGTTTCGCATTGGCTACCTTTTTATTTAGACTTCACTACTGCTTACCATCAGCTGGAATGAAGTCATTTGCTTGATATTTCTATAAAAAAACCCTAGGAATATTGGGTTAGAAAAACTGTAGTTACCAATTTAAAATTAGGTCACTACAATGAATATTGCTAAAAAGTATGGAAAGTGCATGAGTTTTAAAAAATCAGCTAAATAAGTACAAATATAATAATCGATATAGATCGGCGGGTGTTTGCACTAGAACCGATCTAGCTGTTGCTTTGTAACATTGTTATTTTTATTAAAACTAGTGATACTTTAACCTAATTTTAAATGAAGTGATTATAGATCTCCCATAGATGGATTGAATAGTGTTTTAAAGAAAAATATATATTTTTAACTCTAACTTAATGGTCGGTATTTCTACTCTCACGCCCATGACCTTTAGGGAGAAGGTGGCTCAGATAACCCAGTAACAAAAACAAAAATGTTCCACCAAATTCATAAAAATCAATTGTAGTTCGAATGACTCGCCATAACACAAAAATGGCTTATTAATTTCAATAATTTCTAATTAGTTATGTTCATTTTAATACAAGGGTGTCACATAAACAAAAATACTTAGGAAAATCGTCAAGAAAAGAAAAGAAATTGGTAGTTTAGTATAGAAAATTGTCAAATTGAATATGTCAATTTCTTATTATTATTCTTTCTCTGTCGCACAACTAAAGCATGGAATTCCTTGCCAGCACACGTATTCCCTCCTTCTTATAACATGGGTTCCTTTAAAAGAGGCGTGAAAAAGCACTTTTTGGTCCGGCAAGGTGAGGGTGGCTAGGGCAGTATATCACATGCTTCACTAGCTATCTTCACATATGGACTCGTCTACTGCTTATCATCAGGTGGTGTCGAGTCATTTGCTGAGCGTTTTATAAAAAAAAATGTCATTTTTCCGGAGACAGGAAAAATTACATATTCATAGACATTAGAAATTACGAGGTACTTTTACAAGATGGCGTTTGTAGCAGGTTTGAGATTATTCAAAGTTCACCGGATCTATACGTTCAAATTAAAATACGTCACGTGTATTAATAAGTCATACACGTGATGAATTTTAAAACTATCTGTATTAAAATTTATTATCATATAAATCAAAGTTTTTAAGATTTTTATTATATTTGACGTAATTCAGTGGGTCGAATTCACACATTATATCATCGTAGCTTAAAACAGATACAAAAACTTATACAGATACTTAGCTTATTACAGATATAAAATTATATCTACGTGGGATAGAAAGAATTTACTATTAAACTGATATTCAAAAACGTATTTTACGTCTGTGACTATATATGTTAGGGTAAATATAATATAAATTAATTTATATAAGTATACATACAAGCCCCTCTACCTTTCGATGTCACTTTTCCCATATACGGGGCTGGAAGAGATTTCTTATAGAAATAAACAGTACCATTGTACAATTCTCTAATATTCTGTTGTGTCCTTTTAATTGTCTTTGTATGTATTCATTAACTTAATTTAAGTTTGTAAACTACTTATTAGTGTTATAAGTGTATTTTGTTGTAATTGATAAACTTAACCTACAAAATAATGATAAACTTATTGTTCGTGCGAATAATAATACAATAGATTAAAGTAGGATATAATATAATATTAAAATTTGGTAATTTACAATCTATTGTAAAACATAAAAGAAAATAGTAGATAACAAGAAGAAAAGAAAATAAAAGACAATCGCCGAACTCGGCTTTCTTCTAAAACAGTCACACGCCGCTCATCCATACTTCAAGGAGGCGGCATGTCTCTCGCTACGAAGCCTCCTTGCGAGCTTGCGCGCGAACACTTATTGTTAAACTTTTTCAGGTAATATTTAACTTTTGCTGTTATCTTGCATGCTAGTATAGTTAAACACTCAAAGCTTTAAAATAAATTACATATATACAATATTGAAACGTGTCACATCTAATAGAGGTGATTGCAGATAAGCCAAGCAAAGTCGATACTTCGCAAACATCAATAATGATATTCTTATGTATAATATTCAAAGAAAAACATAAAAACTAGAAAAATAAACTACGGAATAATTTGTTTCTGTTACGATATTTTTCGACGTATCCTTCAAACATTTGTAAACATGTCAATGGTAAAAACAAAATATTTTTGTAAATTACTTTAACTATAGTGGCTTTGGTTTATAAATATGATTATTTTACTTAGTGTCTTATTAAAATAGTGTTAGTTTTAATTTTAAAATAATATATACTAACAATTTATTTAGTACATATTTAAATTCTATAACTGGGACAATTTGTAAATGCCCGGTTGATACCCACTTAAAGTTATCACTATTGCCTTTAATTACATTTGTTTGTTTTTCTCATACATATTCCCTGTTATGACGATTTAAAAGAACTCAGTAAAAAATGAAATAAACTTAAATAAAGATATTTTGACTTTGACTGCCAATTTTAGGCTAAGTAAAAAAATACAGCCTTCCCTCGTTCCTTAACTAACCTTAAATATATGATTAAAGTTTTATATTTCACTGGTTTGAATTTGTCAACAAGTCTCAGTGCGCCATCGGCTCAAGCTTTAATAGCCTGTCGGTAAATTATTTATAGATTTTATTATATTAATATCTTAATACCTTTGTAAACCACGAATTGTCAGACATGATTCGTCCCTTACAAGAGAAACTACAGGAAAGTGTGTGTATGTTCCTACGTCAAATATTTAAAGCGGACGCCTATGTATATATACTGTGTGTATATATTACATAAATATTAGTATAGTGTGCTGTCTTACAAGGCCTCACGAAGAATGACAGAATATAAATATGGCTATTATTCAACGATATTACTGCTAATTTAGGTTTAAAGAGTATTTATTTCCCATTTAAAACCATACAGTCACTTACATTAGAAATTAATAATATCAAAAATATATTATATATTGTATTATGTAGCGAACACAATTATATTATTCACGTTTATTTACGAAGGTATTATTGGATGTCATCCCACAAGCAAGGCCGTTTAGGAATTTTATTTTGATTTAAAACTTTATAGGAAATTTTCCCCGATTATGTTGGCAACATTTATTATTAATACAGAGGTAGAGCGGTTCCAATTAAAATGGTTAATCATTAATACCCGAAATACACTAGGATCTGTAAAATTACTCAGCTAATCGTTTCTACAAGTAATAGTAACAGTTATCATTATTGGCTAGGTTATGATTTTTTAAAAATATTAAGCTCAGCAAATGACTCGACACCACCTACCTGATGATAAGCAGTAGTGGAGTCCATATGTGAAGATAGCGAGTGAAGCATGCGACATACTGCCCTAGCCACCCTCACCTTGCCGGCCCAAAAGGATTACCTACCTGTAACTAACACTGAGCTAATAGATTCGTTTCTATCTTGTCACAAGCCAGAGGTTCTGATCACACACTGCTAATAAACTTGCAGTTGGCTCTTTCTTTCACTATGTAAAGGAAAAGGTTAGCAAAAATTTGACTTGCCAATTAACTTTTTGTAAACAGCGTAGAACCTCGAGCCAATTGAGAGATTCAATAAATTATATCATAAAGCCTTAATAAGTTAAAACAATCCTTATTTATTCACTTGATATGAGTTTCCTTTACTTTGTGAAGCCAGTTGGACCATTTTCTATTCTAAATTATTTTTTTCAATTATTATTTTATGTATAATATGTATCGATATATTATGAGCAGGTTTTTTAAGAAACACACAAACACATCACAAAAACAAAAGAAATTAATATAAGCGAATTATTTTATCACCAAAGCTTAAGCTTATATTTTATATTCCAATATAAAGTGTAGCGTACAGAAAGAATAGCAGGTTTTTTTTATAAGTGAGCAAAGTTATTTATTTTAAATCCCAAAGTAGCGAAGGAGGCTAGGATTGAATCACGTGCGCAACGAGTGGTTCTATAATGAAATCATGAACACTAATATAAATACTCCATAATCGTATTAGGTTAAATTCTGGTAACAATTTTTTTAAATAAAATTTTACCTCGTGATTTTTTCTACAAAATAATCGTAAGACGAATTTAAGATCAATCAAAATATTTTTATTTGTTATTTTAGGTTACTTTAACAATTAGCGGTTGTACCTTGATGAGGCAGGCTGTACCTTTTAAAAACTATCATAGTGATAAAAGAATTAGAAAAATTAACGACTAATATTTTGAAAGACTTTTGTAAGAGAGAAAAGATTATGATACTTTAATAAGATGCATAAAATGTAGGGTCATTGACATTGATATAATGATTTCCTTGTGATGTTCTCTCTCCCTCTTCCTCTTGTCCTTACTGTCAAATATTCCGCCATTTATGTTAATATCTCTTAAGTTACGACTGTCATTGTTGTCACATAAAAATGTTTAATTTGTAAATAAAAAAACATTGTAATTGAAACCAATGAAAATTATTAATTATTGCTTTTTCTTAGCATAAAGAAGTCATAATATTTTAATTTTGTTAAGATTGGGATCGTATCCTAGCTCATAAAAAGCTTCACGTATAGCAGCTCACGTTTACTTAATAGTTTATTTTTAATGTCTTTCTACACAGAGTTGTGACATTAAATATGAAAATTTGTTGTTTGTTAAATTCTTCCTTTACAGGGAAGGCAAAGGAAATTAAAGCTTATACAGTCCATACACAAGAAAATAACTACTTAAGACATGGGTGTATGGGCTTCATGTTCGTCATAGAAGAACCTATCAAAAAAATACGAATAGCTCCGCTAGTAGTTAACACAGCAGCTATCATAGCCTAGATGTGTTTAGAAGCATCTGTACTGATTGCGGTGATTCGTTAATACATAATAATATCTCGCACTCAGTCTTCTGTACTCCTAGTACAGTTTCTTAATAAATATAATGTAATGTTAGCAATTACCATAGTCCCGGATATAGATAACACCAAGGGTTAATAAGCGGCCTATAATGAACTAAATTAAATTTATGTTCGTTCATTACAATCCAACCAGAGTCAGATGACAGGTGACGTTAGTAAAAGTTTCTGAAATGGCGAATTTGAATCATATTCGCCTTATTTTAACGCATCATAAAACATCCAGATTAGAATATATAAAAGTGTATAGATCGTCTAAGCTAAGTAACTAACTTGACGTTCCTAATAATCTATCCCTTTTATATTAAATTGGAATGAAAGATACTACAACTTCCACTAACACTTTCAATTCGTTGTTATTTACTTTGGTAGGGTAAATAGGAATTTCTGGTGTATCAAACAGTTAAAAAACATAAGCTCTTAACGTGCTTAATTTAGGGTAGAAATATAAAAAGTGTGAGAAATATTTAGGCAGAAATATCTTGGTATGGTCGTCATTAATATTAACAGCAATGTTGGCAGTTGGCAGAAAGATAGCCTATTCCTCTGTGGTTAAGGAATCCCAGCTTAGCTCGTTTTCATCATCAGCCTAATCATTACTTACCATCAGGCAGAATGGCGGCCGAAAGAATTTTAAAAAGGCGAATTGACCGCGGAACCGTGTACGCTCATCTCTAAACTCAAATTATCACTTCATTAACTTGGTCAAGTGCAAGCAAGCTTAAACTCATCTCGACTTAAAACCAGTTTCGGTGTAGAAATGTACAAACTAATGGTGGACAGTCGGTCAGTAGTGAATTTGTTACGTGATGATTACATAACGCCGCCGTCTCACCATGTTGCAACTTTAGCTTAAGCTTGTGACATCTGGGAGATAAGGCAAATAGGAATGTAATAGGACTTAAGATATACTGGTATCCAATTGCTATGTTAGTGCTTAGAACAACTTAAGTCTGAGTTTATCTAGGAATAATCGGTTCAACTTTCGTCTCAATTACTTCTATGTATAAAACTTTTAACGAAAGACAAAGCTGCCAATACTATAGGCATCTATCTTTTGACTTTAGAAACGGACCACTCAAAATTATGATTACGATGAAACAATCACTAATTAACTTTGTAACGTTTTGTTATGAAACTACAGCATTTTCACATCAAAAATTTATGAAAACAATTAGTACGATATAAAATCACCCAACCGACGGCATTACAAAGCCACCAACCAACCAACAAAACCTCCGTTGCCGTTACATGCGTAGCAAAAGGATACTAGGAGTACAGAACACTGTGAGATGTTATTTTGCGTCTCATGTTAGACGCTACGGGTGTGGTAACGGGTAAACGGCTGCTTGCTTGTTTGTCATCGCGTTTAAAATTCCATTTTGTGACATTTAAATAAAGAGTTATCTCAGTGATAACATTAATACTTAAAAAAATGTGATTGAATGCTGATTGTAGATTAAAGGGCGTGTACTTATCAACTTCCGTTTTTTTTTCAAGAGTTTGTTTTGAGGTCAAATTTCATTTGGTATCTACGAAGTACATATACCAGATACGATAGATATTGTATATACTACTTTTTGTATATACTATAAAGAAATACAAATTTTCATTAAAGTCAAATTCAGTCAAAATATCTTTATTTAAATAAACTCATTTACTAAGTTCTTTTAAATCGTCATAACAGGGAATATGTATGAGAAAAAATAAACAAATGTAATTAAAGGTAATAGTGATAACTTTAAGTGGGTATTAACACACTCCACGCACATGACATTGGTCCCGTGTTCACCCTATAATGAAGGGTTTACTAACTTACAAAATATAGGTAATGTTCTTAAATAGATTATAATTTGATGTTTATGAATACACAGGGAGTCACAGTCGACACTTTAATGTTGCGAAATAGTTAATGTTTTATTGGAAAAAATATTTAATAAACAGTGCAAATATGGGCATTGAATGTGTTAACACATTGTCCCAGTTATAGAATTTAAATATGTATTAAATAGTTAGGTGCAACTCCGAATGATTGGCCCTGATACAGATATCGAATTAGCCATGTAGCCATGGATATGTTATAATATCGTTTAGTTCAATGCTTACAATTCTAGGCACGTATATATATCGTCTCTTCTCGTACCTTCCCTGTCTTCAGGGCTCATAATTTTCAATAACCTTTTTACATCGTAGTGCTAAGCACAGTTCTTGTTACATGAGAGAAATTCGTGAATAGTTTGGGCCATAATACCATCACGTTGGCCCAAGCCGGCTTGGTGGGTGAAAGTGGTTGTAGAATCGGCCGTCGAAACTGTGATCAAAACTACTGCGATTTCTAGCGCCGCCGGCGACATTGTAGCTCGCACAAAACGCACGGCTGACAGAGCGGAAACAGCACTAAGAGTACTGCGAACCGGAAATTAATTGGAAATAGGCAGACCTACTCCTGATGTGGCCAGTTTTTTGGCGTCTCCACAGTGCTGGATTGAGCCAACGCGGTGCCTGTTGCAAAGTCTATCAAGGGGCCCTTAGACTGGTTTTAGGTTAGGTACTTATAGTGTAGTTCGGTGAGAAACATAATTGTTGGTTTGAAAAGTAGATATAAAAATGAAATTATAGTTGATCATTTTGATATAAATATTTTATTCTTAGTAAATGTGAGTTGTGACTAAATCTAATGCATAAATAAACCTTTTTCATGGTCAGAAAACGTTGGTGCGCGGGCCCCTCAAATACGCGGGGCCCGCAGCATTTGTCACTCTTGCTTCGTGGCTAATTCGGCACTGCGTATGTCCAGGCAGATTTTGATCAACACAGTTCAACGATTGGCTCACCACAGGTCTTGGTTGAAAAAGAGAAACAGTACTTGCTGGTCCGACGCGGTAATTTATACTTAAGTCCAAATATAATTACTAATATTCCTTTTTTGTAATAAAATATAGCTAAAGCGTTTGGTTTGCTGAACAGGATAACCTCTGGAAGAACTGGTTGAAATTGAAGAATTAATTTTGTGTCGGATAGTCCATTCATCGGGAAAGATTATAAGTTATATTTATTAAGACATTTCTACACTACTAAAATGTCTCATTAGTATATGTCATATAGCATGTAGGTCAGGCTTACCTCCAAAAAATAATTTACAAAATATCTTGTACACTAAGTACTGCTAAATTTTTCTCCAAAAATATCTGTCACGTCTTTTAATAAAATTAAATGTATCAATAATCACTTTCTCCGTTCTATAGATTTAATGAAGTTGATATGAAAGTGACAGCATAGTAGCCTTAATATATGCAAAGACTATTCATTATTCAGTAAAAACTTTTTGTCAGTCACCAATCACGTACATTAAAATCTTGCACTATTTGATGCGTAAGCGCAGTTCTCAGCAATTTATTATTGCTTCATTATAATAAAATAATCCAATGAAAAAATGCAAATTGTCTAGGCAAGTTAAGATAAATTAAATGATACGAAGGAGACAAGAGAATGGGTTCTATATTATTAAGGAAATTTTTTGTTTGTGATAGGATTTTCAGTTATCTATCTTTGTTTTTAGAAGGTTTTATGTTAATATTAAGAACTGTTTCATTGGTTTCATGATTAGTAAACTTTTTAAAAATTAATTTACATTTTCCGTTTCTATTTCATTTTATCACTGCCATACACGATGTTTCAGTTACCATCGCTTACACATATAATATATGATCAAACGAACTTCCAAGGTGAAGTTCGATCATTATTATATGAGTACGCTTCATTCGAAGATATAAAGACATATGTAGTACTTTCAACTTACAAGGCAACTTCGCACGTTTAAAAAGATAAAAATTTGGTTTCTAAACGGAAAACATTCGATTTCAGAACGTAACGGCTACTGTGCTAGTGGATGTCAGTTGGCCGGGAGCCTCATTCTTTAGAGACTGAACAAAACTTCCCTAGGGTCAGGGTGGGTGGGCGTTTATATCTTCGAATGAAGCGTACTCATATAATAATGATCGAACTTCACCTTGGAAGTTCGTTTGATCATATATTATATTTCGTAGCTTCATTCTTCAGATATAAAGACATATGTAGATGTTTAGCGATGGAAGTTTTGTCCTTTTACTTATTAGGATAATTTTGGTTGGGATAGTGAAATTCTTCTGAGACTCATCAACAATTTAATTAGCTATAAATCACATTTTTCAAAAAAAAAATCATATTTATATTAGTTTCTTAATTATTCTAAGCAAACAGCTTTTGCAAATATGCCTTCATTAGTGATAGGGCGATGATAAAATTTCGCAAAAGCGTCTGAAGTTTCTGTCCAGCCAGCACATTTTCTAATTAGATCTAATGAAAGGCCAGCCGATTTGGCAGCTGACGTGGATGCGTGTCTTGTGCTGTGTGCGCTATACACAGACACGTCTACGCCACTTGCGGTAAGCATCTGCTTAATCCAGCGACTTATGGTTTGGGTAGTCGCAGCGCCGTATGGTCTTTTATATGTTATGAATAGAGACTGAGAGTCTGGGGATCTGCGGCCTTCTGTAATAAAAATATAGTCTTCTAAGGTAGTGGCTGGACAGATACTCTTATTTTGATCAAAATATGGTAGGAATAATATTGGTTGTTCGCGACCTGGAGCTGAAGTTTTTATGACATCTGAGATAACAATATTAACTCCATTGTGACGTAAGTCTATATTTTGTAATTTTATAAGAGATAGAGTCTGTACTCGATGACCCGTACAAAGCGCTAATAATATTGATAATTTTTTAGTAATTTTTTCTAAGGGAAGGCTTCTATTAGGATACCAGTTTGAGATGTAATCTAAAACTGTTTTTGGGTCCCATGTCCCAGTATACTTAGGGACTGTTGGTCTTATTTTGTATGTGCCTTTAAGAAGCCTTTTAACTTGTTCGTTTGTGCCAATATCGCTTCCTAAAAGAAGTGAAAGTGCTGATCTATGGCAGTTTAAAGAACTATATTTTGAACCTTTATTAAATTGTTCTGTTAAAAAAAGTAAGATTGATGGTATTGAATGTTCAAAAAAGTTAATATTGTTATCTTTACAAAACGTCCACCAAAGTTTATATGTAACGTTATACTGGAGAATAGTATTTTTCGATAGGGATGATATCATTAAATTTAACGCCGCTTCAGGGGTTCCTCGTCTAAAAAGCGCGTGCCGGAGAGCTTCGCTGCAGCCAGGGTATTTCGATTGAGGAAATGCTGATGTGCTCTGGAATACGAATGAGAGAGAGCATTTTTTGAGTCTAAAAATATAATATTTGAGACTAACATGCTTTTTAGAAGAGGAAACCAGGGCTGAGAAGGCCAATAAGGGAATATAATTATGCCCCTAGCTTTATCTTTAAGGATTTTATGTAGACATTTCAAAATTAAATTAAAAGGTGGGAATATGTAAGAAAACCACCGATTCCAGTTAAGAGTAAAGGCATCTACCGCTAACGCGTCAGGGTCCGGTTTCCATGAAATGTAATGGTTACATTTGGCATTGGTACGTGAAGCGAAGAGGTCAATTTCAGGTATTCCTAGAAGTCCTGTTATATACTGATAAGTTAGCTCTGTCAGTGACCATTCAATATCAGGATTTATTCTGCGAGATTCTTCGTCTGCCTCTTTATTGTCTTTTGAATTAATATATGATGCAAATAACCACAATTTTCGTTTTTCGCACCACTGCCAAATGTTTTTAGATAGTTTATTCAAATGAGGATATTGTATTCCTCCCATTCTGTTAATATAGCTTATCGCTGTTGTGTTATCAACTTTTAACAATACACTACTTTTTGTCAAATTTGGTACAAAACATTTAAGAGCTAAAATATCGCCATGAGCTCTAAGTAATTTATATGAAATTCTTTTTCACTTTCTTTCCAGCCACCGTTTACGCGTTGGTTATTACAGTACGCACCCCAGCCTGTCCTGGATGCATCTGTGAAAATTTCTATATCAAAGTTTAAGGTATCCATAGGAAGTATGTTGATTTGATATTATGTGACCACCAGTCAAGTTCAGAAACAATATCCACAGATGGTTTAAATTGTGCGTCATACATACCATACTTTTTAAGCATAAGAAACTTTTGTCTTTCAAGTTGTTTTGTATATAACCAACCATAGCGGGTGGCAGGACAGGCAGCTATTAGGGTACCTATTAATTGCGCAAAGTTACGGATTGTACAAACCGGTAAAGACTGAAAATTCTGTACTAAAAGTGCTATATTATTACTTTTGTCCTTTGGCAAAGAGATAGACATATGAACAGAATTATAGATAAAACCTAGAAATCGGCAAGATTGTCTTGGTTCTGAACAAGTCTTTTCGAAGTTAATTACAAAACCTAGACACTGTAATAAATGTATTGTTTGTGTTACATTAATCTTACAGGATTTATAATCATTTCCTATGCACAGGATGTCATCGAGAAAAATTACTGAAATTAAGCCTTGTGACCTTAAGTAACTAATTACCTCTCTCATTAGTTTCGTGAATGTTCTGGGTGCTACAGAAAGGCCACAAGGCATGGCATTAAATTCATAAATAATTTCTGACCCATTTATTTTTGAAAATTTAAATCGCAAATATTTTCTATAAAAGTGAGCAATGGGGACAACTAAGTAAGCTTCATTAAGATCTATTGTGGCCATGAAACCATTTTTAGGTATAAGTTTAGTGGCCGTTCTATAATCCTCCATTTTAAAATGACATTTGGAAACAAATTTATTTAATTGCTTGAGATTCAATATGAATCGTTTACCGCCATTAGATTTTGGGGCTAAAAATATTTTTGAAATGAATTATTCGTCACAAGTGTTACATCTAGAAATGGCGCCTAATTTCAGTAAATTTTCTATAGCTTCTTTTATGTCTTGTCTCTCTGAATTAGAAAAACTATTATTTGGTTGAATTATTTGTGTAACTGGCTTATCAAAAGGTATTGGAAATCCTATTTTGATCCAACTTAATATTACAGGATTCTTTGTAATTTTTAACCAACATTCGTAAAAATGTTGTAATCTACCGGCGTGATTCACCGCAGTCATTGCCGAGGAGCAGCTCGCGGAGAAGCTCGCTGCTTCCCGTAGTTCGGTAACTTGGAATGGAATGGAGCAGCCGAAGTCGCTTTGTGTGTCGCTTGTGGGTGCTTCTGTGCGCCTACTCTCCCCCCTCTGATCGGTGGCGCCTGGAATCGAGAAGGGGGCGTCCAGTTTCCCTGAAAGCGTGTCCGGATCGTTGACTGTGTCGAAGACGGTGCAGGCGCTTTTTGGGTTAAAATACCTTTTTTGATTTGCAACCCTTGCTTTTCAATCGTTTTTGAAGCCTTGATTTTTTCGGATAATTTATTTCCAAAAAGAGATTCATCTCTTTCCAAGTCCTGTATAATATTAAGGAACGATTTTTCTAGCGATGGTATGATTAATTTTGTTCTATACTGAGTTTCCATGTAATGTAAATCCGATAAAATCCTACAGGCGTCTGATAACATTTTTATAGCTTGGACTTTAACTTGTTTATCGTCCTTGGTCAAGAGTAAGGACATAGCTCTATTTATTGCCGTTATACCCAATCCCAAGTTTTGTTGGATAGTTTCTATCTTCTTATCTCGAGCTCTGGAGGCATCATTTATTGCCACTGAGATCTCTGGATTAAGTGACGGTGCTTTGAGTAGTTTGCAGTTTTCAGGAATGGCATAATCCTTAAGCAACTTCTCTTTCGGTTCTTTAAGAAGACCGCGACATAGGATAGGTAACCAGCGTTGAGCAAGGTCATTGTGAATTTTTTCACCATAAATCGGTGTTTCGTCGACTGGATCACCCAAGGCACACAACAATTCAGCATCCAATTCTGGAGTTGCTTCTTCAGAAGCGACTTTTTCCACCGGTATGTCTGTAACGGGTATCGCCTCTAGAAATGGACTATCAATTTGTGTTATATCAATTGGCTGCGATTCAGCAGAATTTCTATTAGATTGAAAAGTCGTTATCTCCTTTAATTTTTCGTTATCACCCGGAATCGCATTGTCTGGAATTACAATATGATTTTTATTGAATACTGTGGGTAGAATTGGTATAAATAATTTTACATAAAAGAGAGTATTTAAAGCCAGTAATATCAATATATATATATATATATATATATATATATATATATATATATATATATATATATATATATGATTAACAATTATAAAATATGTCTTCGTGTTGACCCACGTTCAACCCCCAGACTTAGTTTTTGCCACTGTGTTGACTCTCGTTCAACCTCCTGGCTAAAATTATTTCCTTTGTGTTGACTCGCGTTCAACCTCCAGGATAACATTATTGTGAAAATAATACTAATATATTGACTATCCACAATATTGTTCGATATTTGTATTTAAAACAGGTAATTCCTAACTTACCTGAATTATCTTCAGAATCGGATTGGTCCGAATAAATAACTATACGCCGGCGGCGATTCGTTTGTAACTGTTTATCTTGTAACTTCTTCAATTTAGCTTGATAGTAATCTATTTTTGTCTGCGAGCTCCGCTTCGGCATTTTTACAAATCTAAATGTGGGTATTTGAAAAATAAAATGGTTAAATCTACCGAGGTGTTTTCGTTGCCTCGCACGAAAAAAGAATGAGGCTCCCGGCCAACTGACATCCACTAGCACAGTAGCCGTTACGTTCTGAAATCGAATGTTTTCCGTTTAGAAACCAAATTTTTATCTTTTTAAACGTGCGAAGTTGCCTTGTAAGTTGAAAGTACTACATATGTCTTTATATCTGAAGAATGAAGCTACGAAATATAATACATGGTGAACCGAAAAAACTCTCACCAGAAAGTATTCTGAATATATTTGTTAAAGAAATGAAGATAAAAATAGCTATAAGTAAATACCCGCTACAACAATTTTCTGTTTTAAGACTCTGATAAAAATATTCTGACTCTCAAAAGCGACTAGGCGGCCATGTTCTGAGAAAAGTGGATGACAAAGTCAGTAAAGATATTCATATTGTTTTTCCTCACTTCACACAAAGGCCAAATAAACCTCCGAGTGCAGTATTCATCTGTTGTGGCTTACGACAAGCTCATATATTCTACCTACAGAAAGAAATTATTTAGTCATAACCATAAAATTCCGAACTGTCAAATATTATACGCTTTTTAAAAAACCATAGATAATTTTTATACTTCTTAAAACTTGCATTTTTAAGGTAGTAGAAAGTTGTGAGAGAAATTGATCATATCTTTCTGTATGACACGTGATATTGTAGATGAAATAGCGAGATGCACTGAAATTAAATTTAGATTAAGACTGTGTTCAAGATAGAATATCTTTTAGATCCATATTTGTAAAAATGAATGTCAACTCTGGTATGTCTACTCAGACTTGAAATTAAAGTAATTAATAAAACGAATATGAAAAGATGAATACTTCTGATCTTTTATGAAAGATGTATTTTGCTCAGTGTGGACTATGGACTGTATATAGGAAAATAATATTAAAATATAAAAAGAAATAAAACTAATTATTGTTGGTGGTAGTCAAGGCGACAACAAAAACTTTACTTCTTTTAAAAACAAAACAAAAACCATAATCATAAAAAAATACATCAAAAAAGGTGTGCATCCGGCACACTCAGAATATGGAAGAGTGCAATTGATTTTATTCAGGAATAGTTCTTTATTTAGAAGGATATTAAAATAAAATAAGTATTAACTTCATACGTTATTTAAGTAATAATTTTCAATACATAATAAATTGTAATCTAAAAACATCAAAAACAAAAACCAACTGGTTTACTAAATTGAACAAGTTATTAGTTTCTTCTAATATAAAATCATAAGAAAAATACAATTGCAGAAATCTGGTGCGAGTTGTTGACAACATAGTCAAAGTCAAAAAAGTCAAAAATAACTTTATTTAAATAGACTTATTTACTAAGCTCATTTAAATCGTCACAACAGGGAATATGTATGAGAAAACAAATAAATATAATTATAAAGGCAATACTCATAATTTTAACTGGGTATCAACCGGGTATTTTCTAATTTAAATATGTACTAAATAAATTGTTAGTTTTAATTTTAAAATAATATTTATTTTAAAATTAAAAATAACACTAGTATGCATATTCCCAATTAACCCTACTACCGCTTCGACGAATTAGTAGCTGCAGAGAAGAACCGGCGCAAGAAACTCTCACCTTTAGTATTGATAATGACATTTACAAATCAATTATATCATTATGTATTAGTATTATAAACATATACTTTACAGTGCTATCAAAAATATATTTTTAAATATTGCAAAATATAATAAATAATTAGGTAATTATTATAAATGATTAATTTATAATAAATACATAATTAATAAATAAATAGGAGACGACAACCTCTTATACTCCCAACACAACGCATCGCTAACGAGCTCTGGCTACCAGGAACACAGCACTTTAAAGGAGTGTTACATGCTATCGCGTTGAGACAAACCCCGGGACAAAACAAGGCCGGACGTAACACCTCGATGAGCTCCGGCTACCAGGAACACAGCACTATAAAGGAGTGTTACATGTTACGTAACGTTGTCAGCATAGGAGACAAAACCCTCTGACAAAACAAGGCCTGACGTAACACCGCCTCGACGAGCACCAACCATCAGGAGCACAGCACTTCGAATGAGTGTTTTTTTATTACATTTTACATATAATTATGCAAAATAAACAATTTATATCATCTACATATAGTTTTTCAACCTAACTCTATCTTATTTATCATAATCTTCACCATTCCAATAGTACCACATGTAAACTAAAGCTTCTCTCACTCGTCTGAGACTTCAGAAATCGATACATTTATCGGTAGTATTTAAAAACTCCATAAAACTCTTTTCACGGTAGACACCATCATCGAGTTTAAAATCACCAGATGAGGACGCGCCATATTTTTATAGTTTCACGTGCGTTTTTTACGATCTAAATTATAGATATATTAATTATTTAGATAGTCACCAATGTCAAAATTTTCCTCCATTTATAAAAAAGTACAATGTATAATAACACCGACACAGCTGTTCAAAACAATGATTTTGTCCGCCATTTTGTTAATTAGCCCGTAGTGGGGACATTTGTTTAATTTGATAGTTGCCTGAATATCTGTTAAAGCAAACTCAAGTAATATTTTAATAATAACGAGACGATAACGTTTAGAATATTAATAACGAGAAAAGTATCGATTATGCGGTAACCTAGTGGTTATATGTAAAAGAACAGAAGTAAAAATCGACTTCAAAATACACTGAATAACTCTGTAAAAAGGCAAAAATAAATTAATTTCAGGAAGTTATCATATTTAAAATTATCTTATGGAGTCGGTGCTTAACATTTTATTATTTCTGGAAACATCTAAGCAGTAAACAGAAACAGTAAGCAAGAAACAACAAAACTTAATTTAACAAGTTGTCACATGTTCATAGTGACAACTTGTTAAATTAAATTAGTTTTGTTTTTGTGCACCGTTATTCAATGTGTTTTAAAGTCGTTTTTACTAACATATACATATAATCACTAGTTTACCGATTAATCGATAACTTTATAGTTCGAATCGATTATAACACCTATTCGGTTATTACAGGAAGTTTCCCAATTACAAACACAGTTTCGCGCGCGTTGGGGTATGGCGCAAGTTACGAGATATCTCGTGTTTTTTTAATAATTCCGTTTTTACTTAATTTTAAATACATATAAATAATATCCTGGAGACAAGAGATGTGAATGTCATCCATGCCCTGAACTGGTTTCCCTTCATACTGAAACTCATCGAAGTGTTAAGCCGAAACAGTACGTATATTTGTATCTGTTGTTATCTATACGAATCGGGCCATAATTGATAGTAAAAAAATATTTTCGCAGTGAGTAAAAAATCCGAATTTTATTAAAACTTGTCTAAAAAAATTAATTAAATTTAATGTTATCATAAATAATTATCTTCTGATGATGATTACATAGAATTTGAAAATGAACATTAATAATATGTTGTTTTATTAATTGATGTCATAAATCAAAACACATTAGGCTCAATGGCAAAAACATTTTAATATTTTTTTAAAAGAATTTCAAGGTTATACCTTGTTGATAACGTCACAGCATACCTAGAGGTTATAAGTTCAAAGATGGTATCAATTAATCTTTTAAAACATCAAAATGACATAAGGAGGCATATTTGCGCGTTAAATGAGAAAAATAAAATTATTTGCATTATAATTCACAAAAATAAGTTAACAAATCGTCTTATTTTTAATTAAAAACGACTTATTTGAAACAGACCAATTTGCATTTAAAAAAGAATTTTGTCTTTGTTACTGTCAGACATCTGATATCGCATTTAGTGATAATAAGTAACTATAAGCTTGCAATAGAAAGTATGGGAATAATATAAAAAACATGTAGGACTTATCTAAGAACTGAATTTATGTATAATGTATCTTATCTAATACTCCTCAAATCACACAGTAATTCTACTCAAAGCTAAGCATTGTGAATATCCTGAGTAATAGATACTAAATAAACGAAAGATATAGACAGTAACTTGTATATAAATATTAGTTCATATTAGTTCATAGGCTGGTAGGAAGCAATATGATTAATTTGGAAATTAAAGTTTAAATAACTAAATTACTGCTATAGAATTCTGAACGTTCAACTAACTTTTACTGTTTGGAACCGTTAGGTTTTGGATATGAATATCTTCAAATGTGTTATTTTTAAACACAATTTGATTATTTAACACATTTAAATAAGCAAAACATTTATATATAACTTAAAGTACATCGTACAAAAGTTTAAAGAAAAAAATATACGAAGTTTTTAATTTACGTATATAATGTAGTTTCATATTGTAACAGTGTGTGACTTGCGATTTGAATAATAATAATGTAGTTATATTTCTCACACTTACACCTTATTATCTAGCATAAATTAAGTGCTTGTGGATACTAGATAACGGAGAAATTTAGATAATAATATCAGAAAAATACTATACTCATATAATCATACAAACATTCATGACTCGCAAACTAATATTCGTACTGATCATACAATTATCAGTTCTGGCTTAGTAGACGGAGGTCAATAAATGACTAAATGCAATGAGAAAGCTATCTAGATGTCTATCTATTAGAGCAGTAGTTGTCATCTGAAACCACCGCTGACCCCGTGTTGATTCAAGTCAGATGACACTGCTCAAGACAATGACCTCCTCGGGAAGTGGTAAGTTTTGGTCTTGCACACAGATGCATTCCCACGCTTAAATATAAGGTCGATTCACTTCCAAAATTTACCTCAGTTACTCAGAATCAATAACTAAATATTCTGAATGCTAAATCGCCTTTAATATCCAATAGACGCCTCGCACTATCTATTTATTTATATTGATAAAGATGTTTCTTTATATATTCGTGATCAGTTCATCAAGACCTTTAAAATGATACCATATACATATAGATCGGCGACGGGCGGTTGGTAGGTATTCCTTGTAAGTTTTTGTTGAAAACTACAATATTAAAAGTTCTTAATTATTTCTTGTGCGTAGTAGAGATTTAAATGAGGTTTAAGAGCTCATGAACAAGTCAATCTTGTTCCGGGAAATGAATGCTTAAGCCTAGATTTGATATCTGAATCAGTGATTACCACCATTCGATCACATAAGTGACGGCACGAAAGATTTACGATTCATCCAACAAGTACTGTACTGTTAGTTAAAATTGAAATAAAGCGCTATCTTGTCAGCTGTGAAATTGTGTGGAGGCGACAGCAGCGCCTCTGTTGTGAAACATTGGAAGCTATTTTTTAAATATGCGATAATTAGCTGAACGCAACTATGATGAAACATCTCGATACGAATGAAACTTACACTACCCCTACTAGGCAAAAATAAAATGACCCAAGTTATTCTGGCGAGTTAATAATGTCGTATATTATTTTATATAGCAACACAATATCTGTAAACTATCTAAGTCTATCTATAAGAACTTAAGAAAGGTATTTTGTAACTAATCGTTGACTTTACTATCAAATATTCGTTTTTTATACAGATTTTCTTACTTTCAATATTAAATCTAGTCTTTCTGATAGGATTGTTAAATGTGTTTTAAATTCCCTTGAACTCTTTCTTTTTAAAAATTTCTTTCTTATTAAAATAAAGGCTAAAACTAAATATTTCACATAATTAGATAAAAACAGGCCCTAAAACTTTCTGTCCCACAGACCGTGCGTGGGTAAACGTGATATTCCATCTGTCGAGGGTATGAAGAGTTCAGCCACTACGATACTTATTTTAGTTATATTACGTTCAGTACTTACCATGATTTATCTTGCCCTGCTGCGAGATGAGCATGTTCAGCGGCACCGTGCGCTCGCCCAGCGGCAGGCCGAATAGTCTGTTCCGAGCCGACTGGCCCACGGCCAGGTACTGTTTGTGGCCCATAGTTTGTTGCTACATCCGGTGCCGGGCTGCGGGCAACAGAAACAGGAAAGGTTAGTTGGTGCCGTAAGCGACGGTGACATCTTTTAAGTTTATGGCAGCCTGGTACTTCACGTGGAAAACAAGGGATTTTTCTTTAGGAGAGGAAAATCCCCAGATTTTCTCTTGTGCTGTTTGACAGGGTAGGCAACGCTGGACGGGACTACTAATCGCTCAACATTTAATAAATAGGATAATGTTTTCACGAAACAAAAGTAAAATTTAAGATCACACCTAATTAATTTCTATCTACGGTTTGTTCATCATTATAATAATTATTTAATCGACTTCACAACAGTATATTCAACATATATCTCCTTTGTCTTTCTTTAAAGAGATATAAAAGTAATTTTGCAGTGTGGCAAATTCTTTTTGCATTGTGCGCGTGTATCGTTGACCCGGACATACGACAGTTCATTCAGACGACGCGCAGACCTACAGTCGGATAGATACAGACAGGGCCAGTCGTGTATAATAAAAACTAATCCTGTTACTAAACAATATAGATCGTCGGAATGAAAAGAACACAACAAAATAACAGAAAATTCTACAAAGGTACTGCTTATTGCTATAAGAATTCTCTTCCAGCAGCCCCACATATATTTGAAAGTTCACACTAGAACATAGAGTTCTAGTGTGAACTTTCAAATGTTATGCCTATAACATGGCCCTGTATTACGCGTTTTTTGTAACGATTTGTAAATGTCTCTAACAAACCATAAACAGACAGTCGACAATCCCGACATTCACCGACCTTTGACCTCATAAAATTACCACAGAAAATTGTGTCTTCTAACAAAATTTAAAACCGACTTCAAAACACTAAATCGGCAAAAATATTTCAAATAATGAAGATAATCAATTTAAAATTTTGTTTTAGACCAACGTTGCTTTAGAAACAACGTTCTTAGTCGTTATTTAGAATTGAGAAAACGCTGATTAACGGTATTGCTGTCTTTAACTGTTTAAAGAATACATTAGCAATTAAAGTTTCGCTTCTTATGTAAGTGTTATTATTAATTGATGTAAATTAATAGTTAATAAAACCAAAAATTACAATACATACCGACGTATAAAATATTGCAATGTAAAACAAAAAAATATGTTTGATAATACTAATACACAATGACAGGTAATTTGTAAATGTCATCACAAATACTAAAGGCTGAGAGTTTCTTGCGCCGCTTTTTCTCTGGAGCAACTAATTAATTGTTAATTGGGAATATGCATACTAGCGTTAGTTTTAATTTGAAAATAATTAATTTAATACTTAATTTAATTTTCAAACTGGGTCAATTTGCAAATACCCACTTAAAGTTATCACTATTACCTTTAATTATATTCATTTATTTTTCTCATACATATTCCCTGTTATGTCGATTAAAAGAACTTAGTCTAAATTATTATTTTCTTATTAGGAGAATCACGGATGTTTGTATGTATATTTAGTATCTATATGTTATAGATATTACTTCATTATCCATAACATAAACTCTTAATTATGCTTAATTTGGTCTAGATAATAGGTGTGCATGTGAGAAATATTATTATTATCACTATTATTGCAATCAACCTTCCCAGTCCCTCGACGAGTTGAGGAACGGGAGAATACATCTTGGCAGAGGAGGCCAGACGGTTGAGGGTCTGGACGACATATAGAGCAATCGTGCCGTTATAGAGCAAGACAGTCCGCTGGAACCTCGCAATCATTGGTCCATCACCCAGATCCAATCTCTTCAGATCGTCACGAAGAGAAGTTGGGACAAGGCCATGGGTAAAGGCTTCCACTGATATGGTATCTCAGTGGAAGTCATCCTCAACATATATATATATATATATGTTTTTTATATTTCTATATATTCTATTGTTTGTCAGTCGTTCGATATGCACGTCGTAAGTGTGACATGGTGTTTTATTCCCAACAGCCAAGTTATTATTTATATTTATATTTAACTTGCAGTGTTCTGAGGAGCTTTTCTACCTTATCCCTCCTTCTCCTTACATATAAGGACTACGGGTGCTCGCCTACGGTGTCACCGACAAACTGTGAGGACTATTCTTACGCACACAAAGAAATTTAGTTACTCATTTCACTGTCGCACAATCAAGAAATGGAAATCTTTGCCAGCACACGTTTTCCCTCCTTCTTACAATCCTGGGTCCTTCAAAAGCAGCATCTTGCAGGTCGGCAAGATCAAGATGGCTTTGATTGGCAAGACCTTTTTATTTGGAGTCTACTTCTGCTTACCATCAGGTGAAATGGAATCATTTGCTTGATCCTTGTATAAAATAAAATAAAATATATTTAGTTACTGTTTCCACCCCATTTCCTATTTTTTTTCATTACTTTCTCTGTGTGAATACATCTTTGGCGTCGTGAGCTTTTAAGATGATTGACGTTTGCAGTGTGTATAGTACATACTTGAATAAAATGTCCCCATATGGATATACCTGTACATGGTAATTGTTTAAGAAACTATAAAATAGAAGCAAATGTGCACTTAATTTGAAGCCAAAAACGAAGGTTTTTGGCTTGGTTGGTAAAATCCGCGAATAACAAATGGCAGCCTATTACTTTGTTTCTGTTCTATTAAACTTTCTGTCAATTGTTTTTGAGTGCATATTTCATTGATTGATTGACGTTAGTAGAAATAATGGCACATTTCTTTATTATTTATTTTATTTAACAATTTAAGTACACACAAATATAATTAAAAAGGACACAACAGAATAACAGAACATTGTACAAAAATACTGTTAATTACTATAATAAATAGAATTCAAAGCTCTTCCAGCGGTCCCACATATGGGAAAAGTGACAACGAAGGGTTCGGGAGCGTGAACCAATACAAATATAATGATAAAATAAAATACACACGCATACCCACACACATATATATACATATACACACATACATATAAGAAATAAGAAGAAAGTTAAGCGCTTAATAAGAAATCCATAAATTTCATAGATAACAATAAACTCAACTATGATCTATGCATAAAATTTAGCAGAATATACCTCGATGAATACATATATAATCTAATTATGAAGAGGAAGTTTCATGATCGAACCTTCATTACTTATTACTTGAAGGTCTAGTACGTGGTTTTAATTAATTCTAACTTAAAACGAAGCTGTGGGTAGACTCGCAAAAAGTCCAGGAAAAGCTGCATCTCGTGCTGCGAGCACGGGACTGGGTGCAGTTCACATTCACGTGACGCTGATAGTCAACCTACCGCTCGTAGTAGAGCTATATACGTTGTACTACGAGCGCCAGATTACGACTGGGTTGGTGGTGGCTCGCAGACAGGATACACGAAAAGTCCGGTTATAAACTATAGTATATTCCTATGCTAAAAGCACCAGACAACGACCGGTGCTGTTTCAATCTAGCCACATACGTCAGTGACCATTTCATTGGAGAAATTACTAGGATATAATAACAAAGACGAAACTTAACTAAAGAAATCATTGTAACTTGCGAAACATTGAATCTACTATTATACATAATCTAGTACATCGGAAGATACACTTGTTAATTAGCGTCTATCGAAGCATAACGATCACAAGCTAATTTCAACCTTATCAGCTTTACAATAAAGTCATCAACTGTCAATCGTGATCTGTCGATAACAGTACAGACGCAATCGCCTTGACCGATTTTGTCGGGTTTTTCATAGAAATACTAAAGAATAAACGTTAAATTAATGTTTCTTTTCATGTTTTCTGGGCAATGCAAGGTTTTTAATATTGATTGAGTTCTTGAATTGAAATCAAGGTAATTACTTCTGCGCATACGCACCGCGACTGTGGCGCTTCTTGCCTGAATATATCACGCGGACTCGTACTATTAACACATACATATTAATTTCCTTTATGGTGTCATGCTAGTGCTTTTTCCATTCTCACAATTTGAATTGAATCAATGAACGTAAACAATATAATTTATTAAGGAAGGAACCCTTATGACCATGCCCTCGCTTAAGACGATACAGGAATTCGATTACTGGGCAGCATATTCTTCCATTTCCTATATTATCTTAGTTAAGGCACAGGATTCACTCCCAGAGCACTTCAACCTAAAAGGATCTTTTGTGCTTCCTTTATCCTAATGTATGTTGTGCTGGAATACTTCCAGAAGTACTTACTAAGTACGTTTGGAGTCAGTATCATTAAGTCTTCAGTTCTGGGGTAGCCCAGTCCAAAGAGATCCGTTCTTTTCTTAGCAAAAGTATCACAGTTACATTGGATGTGTTCCATTTGTTCAGTTTGCTCCCCACAGGCCCTACACAAAGAAGATTCCACTAACTTAATTTTAAATAACATGCATTCGTGCTATAGTGGCCAGTGGTAGCGCCACTAAAACCACTTGTAAATATTTTTTTTAATTAGTGTTTTTGAAAGCAAAAATTAATATACTCTTAAGTTATCTAAAAGCCGGTTTTTAGCTAGTCCGTTGTAATTTAGGACAGAACAGTGATCTCATTGGATGAACTGTTTTTGATTTGATTTTTATTAAAATCTAAAGCAAATGACTCAATACCGCCTAATGGTAAGAAATAGAAGTCCATATGCGAAGATAGCAGCGACGTATTGCCCTTTTTGAGAGCCCATGTTGTATACATGTGTTGAAGGGACAGGATAGGACCAGGCAGAATAAAACAGGAGTAGGATAGAACAGAACAGTGTATGACAGAACAGGACAGTGAGGGACAGAACAGGACAGTGTAGGATAGAACATAACAGAATAGAACACATAACTAAAAAATTTTTGTAAAATACTACTCATTCAAGCTTTTAAAGACATTATTTTAGTTTAAATTTTAATTTAAGCGGATCTAAGGATACAATTTTAACATGCAACTGATTGAATACTTTTTTACTGGTACTAAAAGCACGTGTAGAATACAATAAAGTTTCAATATCTATTACTAAAAAAATTATAAGTAATCTTGTACTGGAGCTTGGCACCCCTGGCTGTACAAAACTAGATCTATTGATAAAAATATTATATTCATTATTTTAAATAAATATAAATAATTTGTGGGACACAATTTACTCAAACAAATTTATAAAGACGATGTACGATCCGGACAATCAGAGAAATATAAATACATTAATTTAAATACAGTTTTTACCCACTTACGTTCCACAAATATATCAATTAATTAACTCAATTTAACTGTCATTTAGTTTGCATTATGTCTAACCAGATTATGGAGGAACATATGTTAGTTAAGTTATATAGAAATATTAACTAAATAAATTTATGACTCTTGAACAAATGTACTAGGAGCATATAACCGTAGGCTATAGACCTGTCGATGAATCATCCCAACCAGATTTTTATAACATTGACCTTAATACAAAAGTCTTGAAAATAACTGTATTACGAAACGTTTCTTTAAAACCGCAAATGATTTTATATAACTGTTGAATCATTTTACTGTCGCAGCCTCGAATTTTATGCGTTAACCTTTTTCTAAGAATCTTCTCTACGAAGAAAGGTCACTTAACACAAGATAAATTAAAATAAATTACAATACTTTAATCTATACCTGAATGTATCCAGGAAGTCCCTTAGTAGCTTAATGTATGTGAATAAACGTATGGAATGAAGGTTCTTGTGCGTTTACCGGTTTGCACAGTATTGAGGAAGGTCAATATATACAGCACCGTTCTCACTATAACTTGAATAATATTATACAAGATGAAGGGTTGGTCTGGTTCTGGAACAACATTTAACATTGGACAGTCTATTAATTGGGGTAGGCAAGAGAAGGCTTTCTAACATTGTTAATATACCGAACTCCAGGCTTAGCCGAGGGCGGAAGCTAGATAAATAATAAATTAAATCAGGAAGTCGTACATTCTAGTGTCGGAGTCAATCTTTTATTTAAGATAAGATTTTGTGACAATCGAACAACGGACATGGTTTAGTATGAACAGTAGGGCCGAACTGTACCGCTTAAACTTTGCACATTTTAAAAGAAGTCTTTACTTCAATATCCAAGTTTATTTCTAATAGAGTGGGTTAATATAAGCATCGTAAAAAACATGATGATTTCAAGACCTTCCCTCTCTAAAGTTTAAAGAGAATATATATTGTATTTGAGATTAGAATGTTGACAGCGCTACGGACGTAAGTCGCGTTATCTTTAAAAAAAAGATGTTTTTATGTTTCGACTTGCTTTATACAAAAAAAAAACAATTTTAAAACCACTGTCTTGTTAATTTTTTTGCACCTTGAAATGATTGGGTTTTTATGAGATATCCCGTTTAATTAGTTATAAAATATTTCCTGTGGCATTTCTTCCCTTAATATTTAATCTGTTCCAAAAATATTGTACTATAATTATTACTAACTCGTTGGCTCGTAGCTGAGGTGCTGAGGTTTTCACTCTGCTTTTGATAACAGAAACAAAGCAACTTTCACCAAAGCTGGATCCTGGATGGGTCGATCAAAATTTGTATCTCGTGCCCCTCTGTGTTTAGGCTCGTTAAGATGTTAGTCCCGGTTGCTATGGCAACCGCTTCTAGCCACTAATCCGCATTAGGCCAGCGTGGTGCTAAGGTCGAAACTCCTCGCGTGTAGGAAGGTCTGTATCCAGCAGTAATATATATTTATATATATAAAAAGAAAAAACCCAAAAGCCGACAAAAGCGGAATTGGAATTTATACTTTATTATTAATAATTCGTCATCAACAACACACACCCACTCACACACACACACACACACACACACACACACACACACACACACACACACACACACACACATATCACATATCACTTAGATAATCAAGAATTCGTACATTCTAGTGTCAAAGTAAATCTTTTTATTCTAAATAATATTTTGTGACGATCAAACAACGGAGATATGGTCTAGTATGACCATAATATAACATAATTTTTAATAATGTTAAATTTATTTTTATTACATAATAAAAAAGAATATAATGTAATAATAAAATGATACATAACGAAGCTATGTATTTTCTCATGTATGCAATAACTTCGTTTTGGATGGACAAAATAATACCTTAATTTTTACTGTTATATATATATATACATATATGTGTTGATGTTGGTGACGTATTATTAATAATAAAGTATAAATTCCAATTCCGCTTTTGTCGTCTTTTGGGTTTATTCGTTATTTTGAATATATTTAAACGAATCTCTATCAATGTACCTTAACTTTCATGGTCGCCATCATTTTATACTGGTTTATTGAATAATAAACACAACAGGTGGCTGTTACCATCGTGATAAAATAACCATAATATGTTGAACTAAAATAAACAGGATGATCTATAAAGATAATATATACATAATATATTGTGCGTATGTATATGTGTATCTATGTATTTTATATATGTTAGGGTAAATATGATATATATTAGTTTTTATGTATTTAATTATATTAGTATTGGCACACGTCCCTCTACCTTTCGATGTCACTTTTCCCATATATGGGGCTGCTGGAAAAGATTTGTTATAGAAATAAGCAGTACCTTTGTACAATTCTCTAATATCCTGTTGTGTCCTTTTAATTATTTATATGTGTACATAAATTGTTAAATAAAGATAGTTTTTTTGTGATTATTTACATTTATTACATATATACTACAACATGGTAGACGAAAAGAAATACCCAAGTGTCCCTAAATTCACAACGTATTTTCTAAATAAAGCACATTAGTTCAAATACTATTTTTTTAAACCGCTCTCCTATGTCTGATTGTAAGTATATGGATAATTCACTATGCGACGATAGTTGATGATAGCTACTTTCAACTTTGTCGGTCTTAAGAGTGCCTTTTCATGAGTCTTTCAGTACCCTTGTATAAGCCACAGGTCCCAGATACAAATATATAAAGGGAAGATATAATGAGTATATATATATAGGCCTCGATTCTGTTATTGACGAACTAAATTAAATTTGAGTTCAATACTCTTTCAGTGCAATACAACCAAAAAAGACAGATAACCGGTGACGTCATTTGACATATCCAAAATGGCGACTCTTAAGCATTTTTGCCTTATTTTAACGCTAATCACAAAACATGCCGATTAAAATAATTCAAAAGCGTATGGATCGGCTAAGGGTCAATTAACTTGACGTTCCTTAACCCTAAAAGTCATCCTGTCTCTTCTTATTGAAATGAAATGAAAGAGATGCGAGAAATTCAATAAATTTTAATTACTTGCATCATCATTCTGGTTTTGGGACCATTTTTGCTTTAAAATATAGAAATTGTAATCTAAAAATATCACCTCACAAAGCGCCGCAGTGTTCAACGTCCACTTTCTGTCTCTTTCTCCACGATAACGTTATAAAAACTATCGTAACATAATAAGGCGGTAATTATAAAAACTTCCAGACCGTGTCCAGTGCAAAGTAACATAAGTCTTATTTTGTTAAAAACAGGTGTCAAAGTTTTTTTTTCTTTACCGTTATTGAGTGCTGAATCTTCACGGAGCGTAGTTTTTGTTAACGCATGTCATAATGAGCTAAGTCGACACACTTTTACGGGGCAACGTATGCTTATGATAGGTACAGTATGTAAAAAATGTGGGTTACGTTTCACGTTTCAATTCTGGAGGAGTTCATTGGATTAGTGGATCTCTTATTTCGATTACCAAAAGTAACTCACTGGCTTGTCTTGGATGGGTCAAATTTTGTTTTTTAATTCCTGGTCTTTTTATATTAAATCGCGCATAAATCAAAGCGAATCATAGGACAATGATTAAAAGTCCTATGATTCGCTTATCTGTCGGTCTAATTAGCTGTAAATTCTGTCTATACTCTTTTAATAACTGGAATGACAGAGAGTTTAAGATTTGTTACTGATCGATCAGTTAATAAAAAACTAAGACAGCCTTTCCATTGAAAGAATTAATGGATTATATTTTTAATTTATACGATTTCTTTTTGGGCACAGTAATTGAGTTAATAATTATAAATGTAAATGGAAATAGTGTAGAGTGAAATGTAGTGCTTTGGTTGAATTTGTAATGCTTTCTCACTCTTTGTTAGAAGGAACCTCTTGAATGGGAGACCATATTTTTTAACATGATAATAAGTAAAATATACTGGCAAACATATTAAAAAAATTATTAATAAATTAAGATAATGATAATGGTAATGATTAAGATTTATATATATATATATATATATATATATATACGAGTATAACAGTTATAAGTACAGATGTTAATGTGTTACAGTATAGATGTTAATACAAACTTACAATGTTATACTTATAATGTTTGATACTATTAATTAATATAAATACTTATGTATACGTTGCCTGATATATTCGATTCGATTTTCCGTTAAACAATGCAATTTCGTTCTATTTCGAACCGAACGAAAAGGCGTGGAAGACATTATAGTCACTTCTCCCCAGATTATTAATATAACAGCAATGTGACATAATCATAAATAATCTGAATGTTTTAAATTAACATTCGCCTATCTCCTAGGCAACCGCGAAGTCAAAAAATAAATGGATATCGCTAGTGAGATGACATTTTTGAGTCTGATAATAAAAGATATTAATACCTACCATATAAAACGAGACAAACTGTTATTAATTTGCATTAGGCTTAACTCAGACGTGAGTTAAATTTCAAGCCGATAAATTTTTTAAAAAATTATCGGTTTTTCCTGTTTTTTTCATCACACTATTGATAAATGATTTAAAACCAGTTCCATTAAAATAATCTAATAAAATTTTACCGACAGTCAAAATTATTGGCTACGTAATTACAAGGTGTAGTCGCCAAAATTGATGAATTGTGCAAAAAATATTATAATTATCCAAATATTTAAAAGAGAACGTGCCTTAATAATTTGAGACGGACATGTCCTTTGCAAACCTATAAAATCCACAATAATGTGATCAAACAAGTCGTAGTTCCGCTTATTGGAATATTTTAGAATTTTTTAATACTTATTAAGATTTTTTTCCGGTTATGTAGATAGCACCTTCTTGACTAGACCCTTAGATCAATCAAAATCTTTAGTTGATGTGTTAACTACAGGGTGTAATACTATGGTTTTTTCCAAGCATAAGCTCATAATAGTGCCTTATTTGGTAAATATAAAGTGGAAAATACAATCTAGGTATCTATGGAATTTTAGTACCTATAAGGTTCAATATCGTGTGACCGGCTTCACTACACCATAGTACACGAGTAAATGACGTATGTCACTAAAATTATGCTTAGTTATTAATTAATTAACTTAATAATTTATAACAAGTATTTTTCACCATAGCTTGAGAAAATAAGCAGGAATACGTAACATGTTCACAAAAATGAACCTAGGCTAGGATACGTTCTATCCTGGGGAATTACTCGGCAGAACCCAGGTTACCCCCGTGAAGGGCAATTGAGTTACCGGGGAGTTTTAGTGGGTATTCTCAGTGCCGCTTTATTGAGGTACTGAGTGATCCCCACACACGCCCGTCGCTTAGCCAGTGGCTGGTAAGTCCGTAAATTTATTCCTCTTCGAAAAAAAGGCATATAGCTTGAGAAAATAAGCAGAAATACATAATATTCTCATAAAAATGAATCAATTAGGAAAATTACGAAAGTATCTTAAATACGCCAATTATATAAACAAAGAGGTAACTTCATTTGCAAACTCGGCAGTTAGTTAGCACACAAAATATTTTCATGTTTCAATATAGCTGAGACAGCTATATATACTTCTGTTTTTGTTTCAGACAAATTTTAGTAAAGTTTACAAAGAACCTTATATACTCAAGTTTGAGAGAATAACTGCTATATTTTACGTTTCCCCGCAATTTAATATACAAACTCATAAACTAGTATAATTGTGTAACAATAATAGCAACATTAGTTTAAATCTATCTGTTACCTTCTGTAAATCGTATAAAAAACGACGATCATTAGTGTTTTTATTTAATACAAGTCTTAAATATCCACCCCAGCTATTCAATTACAATTTATATTCAATAGCTCTAGTAAACTAAATATTATATCTTTTCTCCGACATTTCAATTAGTACAAAACAATTTAACACGCGGCATTCATGTAGAATTTAACATAAAGGACATTACTAAAACCATTCAATTAATAATATTCGTATGTGAAAGGTCACTTTAAATCCGACATCTCGTTATAACCCTAACAGATAACTCATTAAAGCGAAACGTAGTTAAATAGGACTCTTATCTCCACAGCGTAAGGCTTACAAACTACGTGATTTTAAACTTTATATCAAGGGTAAGAAATGTATGAAAATGCTTATTATAACAATTATTTAGCGTTATATTGAAACAGGAGAAGAAAGGTCAGCTGTCATACCGCAATAACATAAGCATTTTTTACGAACTAATAAACAAAAGTTATCGTGACGCACTTTAACATTAAATTGCTTTGCCCTGAGACGTAATCATTTGTGGAAGATATGCGGACAATGTAATAAGCGAAGCTAGCTAATATGACGATATTGGATAGCTTTGCTTGCGTACGCGATGTGAATTTGTTTTTCAGTATACGGTTAAAAAAAAATGTATCGTATATTGTCAGCTACAGTAGACTGGTTTTAAGAGCAAATTGTCCTGTCTTTAGGTTTACTGGTTACACATGTACATACTTTTCGACGATTCTTTTTTTTATATATAAAGCTCAGCAAATGACTCGACACCACCTGATGATAAGCAGTAGAGGAGTCCATATGTGAAGATAGCTAGTGAAGCATGCGACATACTGCCCTAGCCAGCCTCACCTTGCCGGACCAAAAAGTGCTTTTACACGCCGCCATATATATATATATATATATATATATATATATATATATATATATATATATATATATATATATATATATTTGGGTCGAGTGAGTATTTATGTTGTATATAGTAAAGCTTTCTTAGTCTCCATTGCGATGTTGGTTCCATCATTGGTAAGTTGTTAAGTTTAATGGTCAAATTTACCCGCTTAAGTATAACTGCACATTTTTTACACTCTGTAATTTATTATGTCTTAATCTTGTTAATGTAACATACGGATGTTATCACTTACGAAGTACAGATAGACAAAAAATAGCTAACATGAATTGTTAGGTCATTGAACTGCTCTGACCCATTGCAACAGGTTCATTTGTAAGGTCTGTGAAATAGGGATATATTTATTATTATTGTTCTCATTTTATAATGTAGATTATTTGGATAATAACGATAACGCCTATAATTGCTCGATAACGCCAGAATTGTCCCCGATTCCTCTCTCTGTCGTCCTGACCCTCGGCCGTCTGGCCTCCTCTGTCAATGGATTGGGAAGAGTTAAAATTGATTTCTAAAACGTAATATTCTCACACTACACCCTTTATCTAGCCAAAATTCAACATTATTAAGAGCACCACCTTCCCTAAACATGGTTTATGGCCCATACTCTTTAGGTTTTACTCCCATAATGAAAGGCCTATGCCAGTATAACAGTTGTTGATATTTATGACACCTCTTTTCTGGTATTGGTTCATTTACATTGTATTTGAGATAAATGTCATTGTATGTGTTGTTTTAATGTCTACGCTACTGTTTAATATTTTTGTTAGTATGTGTTTTAGTTGACTGCCCTTAAAATACATAAATAAATAAATAAATTATCGTTAAATCTTCTTTTAGTTACAAGAAGAACTGAAATATTTACGAGTGCAAAGCCAGTAAAAAAAATAAAAAACCCAATTTCAGTCCACAAAGCGACCACAGCCGTAAATTAGTAGCAAAACCATATGTTATATTCTATGCATGTGAAACCCGTCAAAAATGCGTTTCAGATTGAAATATATAATTCTTTTCAATAATATCGTCTTATTAAATAACTATATAGCGATAGGTATCCCTTTCGATTTGACATTCATAGTAATTCCATATTCTGTTGTGTCCTTTTAATTATCTTTGTGTGTATAAATTGTTAAATAAATAAATAAATAATTCCAATAAGTGTCACTATCTTTACGGTTTCTATTAGAACATACACTAATTGACTTTGACAGATATTGATAAAAGCTCGAACAGTCATTAATTTACTGTCGTCATGTTAACATTTCACAAAAGTAAATTATTTATTCGTTTGTTTTTTAAGCCAAGAAGTAAAAAAAATCCCGAATTAATATTGAATGGATTCCTTCAAAAGATGCTTGAATTGGCGTCATAGTTGGACAAGTAATGTGGACTCCTTTGCCTTGGTTTGCAATTAAAAAAGAACTTAGTCAGTAATGCTGTAGATAAACAACACGCTACGATATTAGCATGCTTAAGTATATTACTAATTGGCGATTAAAATTTCAACATTGAAATTAATACGTAAAGATCTCAAAATTATTCTGTTTCTTTTGCGTAAGGTCATTCGACTGTGGAACGTCCACTTTACATATATCTTTAGTATTATGTATATACACGATTGGTATGTGTCAGTGAATATTTTATATCGTTGTTAAGTATGAAACATGTTATATAATGAAAAAGGGCTTTTATAACTTTTAAATGATTCATTTCTATTCAAACAGATTGTTGTGTTAGTCCTGAGGGTTCTGAGGGTGATTAATAATAATAATAATAATTTTTAAAATACGGACTTACTGGATATGGACGTATTCCTGTATCCAGAAATAGTTTGGAAAGATGTATGGGCTTAAGTTCCCTTTGCGTTCTCTGTAATAGAGAGTATCTAACAAAAAATATGACTAAAGATTTTGCACAAGTAGGTTAAATATAAGTATTATACTTACTGTAAGAGCGGCGTTACGTTAAGTTATTTATGTAGCATTTCTTTCAATTTACAGGTTACAAATATATTCAGAAGAATTATGGTCGTTTTTGTTCACCATACCTGAAACAAAAGACAATGTTGTTTTTAAAATACTCCTCAAAGACATGTTATCCTGGGAAGATAATTGGTGGACGAAATGAGAAGCCACTTCCCGTAGACAAAAGTCAATTCGTATTTTATTTTGTATGTCTACTATTATATGATTAGTATTTTATAATATTACTGTAACTGTACTGTACTTATAAACTGTTTACAGCCTTTGGTAAACTACTATAGCCCTAAGAAATATGTCTCTCATGGCTGTATATGTTAAAAATTCCTTTGCCTTACCTTTGTATAGACTTGATTCAATTTCAATGTTCGATTCAAACTCATCAAGACATCATTAATTTCCCAATTTACCCCAAGAATGCCAGAAAAATACGTATGAAATTTTATTTAAAATGGTTTTATGATTATAAATTGTTATTGAATTGAAAAAGTCCTTGCAAAAACAGGGTCGAAGCGGTCTCCTTTCTAGACTTGACCATTATTAATACTACCTAATTTTAAAGATTGTAATAAGTAGGTAGCTTCAGAGAAATCATACGTCAAGAATTTAGGTCAAGTGCGAGAGCAAATGTAAGAATATTGTCACTTTCATTTTCCTATTGACTGCATAACAAGACTATTGAAGACTTGGAGTGTTTTTAAACAATTTTAAACCTTATTATTGCTGTTACATTTGCAAGATCTTCATAAAAGCTATGCTCTCCTGGTACTTTCAAGTGTGAATGACCTTAAATACTTGGTTAATTTAGAATGATAACAGAAATGGCGACCTTACACACACGCTGGCCCTGATTCTGTTGCGTACGAATAATCTAATTTTAAGTTCAGCTTTACTATTTCAACACAATCTGAATAGAAAAGGACAAACAATCGTTGACGCCATTTGACATTGCTAAATAGAAGCTTTATTTTTTTTTAATTTCAAAAAGTATCAAACAATTTGTCAACCTATCCCTTTCTTACGTTACTAGCCAAGTCAAGTTATAGTCAACTTTTGCTGGGTTTCAAAAATACAGTAACGGGTGACGACGAGACGTTGAATTTAATTAAAATATAACGAAATTAATTATTCATTTGAATGTTACTATTTATTATAACTAACGTCTGTATATTTTTATTATATATTTTATTAGTAATTTTATTAATGAGCGAAGAAATTATACCTTTCCCTTTACTATAAGAAATCTTAACAATTGTGGATTGAGTATTCAATTAGCTATAATGCAAAAATATCTTGTCCATGAAAACTTATAATATTGTAAGCAAGGATTTGGTCTGAGTTTTTACGCGATAACCGATAAAAACGATTTGAACGAACTTACTTTAAGTGGAGATTTTTTACAATATATTTGACGACAGGTTCAACAGATTGTAATAATTATTTATTTTTATAACTAAATACAAATAAAAAGATAATTTGTTTAATAGTCACTCAAAGATCCGTTCTCAATTCTATTTTTAAATAATTTATTTAATGAGAGAAACCAATATCATTTTATAATCGATACAATTTCTATACACTTTTATTGTGGAATCATTGACATCAACATAATAATTAATTTAGCTGTCGAACAGGGTTCAGATGCATACGAAATACCGCGTGACGTCATACTGCATTACGCGTATGTTAAACGCGTATTGGGCGCGTCAAACAATTCCCCATTAAAATTTTAATATCTCTTAGTAATTCCCATTTCATTTTCCAATGTTTCTATAATCATGTTGTCTTTGCCTATAATTCTAAGTGCCTATTACATAGAAAATATGAACTGGAAAAATCTAATTAATACATGATATTGAATAGATTCCAGTTAGTTATCTCGAGGACGAGGCACAGTATAATTTAAAGTTACAAGTTACAAGGTTTTAATTCCATCTTCTTCCTTATTGATAAATACGCGGTCAATAATTTATATTATATTTAGTCCACATCGCATGCCGTGGCTGTCTGTAATTAAAAACTATACTTAATTTAATGTCTACGCTATGTTTAATATTTTTGTTAGTATGTGTTTTTGTTGACTGCCCTTAAAATAAATAAATAAATATGTGACCAGTTGACCCGGTAAATTTTGTGTCTCGTACAATAATATCCGTCTATCTCTCGCCAGCCCCCCACAAACATCATAAATAAATCCGAAGTAGTGAGAGAAATGAAAGTTTCACGTAAATGATTTTCAGAAGTAATTAATAAATGTTTGGCTATTATTTTTTAAGTTTATTTTGATTTAAACACTATCCTTGATATGAGGTCAAGGTGTTTTTGAGTTTGTAGTTTGAGTATATAAACGTTGTATATACGTACATAATGTAAAAAGTAATATGGCCAAGGAAGTAACGTGTGATGTGAGGAATTAACTTGAATTCCATGAGATAGATAATTGTACTTGTTTAGGAAAGTTTCGTTGGACGCATGACATTTTCCTACCTATATCTGCCTACCTACCTGACCCGCTCATTTTATTATGTTAACCCCCACCAATCTACCAGTTCCTTCCCGACGTTTGACTGACTGACATAGGAACCCGCGGTGAGCGCCACGTTGCCCTCGTTGTCCCGTTGTCTGTGCCCATCAGTGCTATACTAGTGCCATCAGTGTTATGCCTACCAAGTGAGACCCGGCATACACCTACATACCTGTATCGGTGAGAGGGTAACGTACCGAGATATACCTACCTATACAATAAATAACTTAGCCCAGCACCTTCCAGTACTAATGATCCAAACAGTACTAATGATGTCAGAGTTATAAAACAAATATAAAGTATCCTAGCCTTTTTTCGAGGAGTAATCCGTTTACGGACCTACCCGCCACTGGCTAAGCAACGGACGTGAGTGAGGCTCGCCCAGCGCCTCATAATACCCACTAAAACTCCCCGGCAACTCCGCAGCCCTTCATGGCGTTGACCTGGGTTCTGCCGAAGCAATTCATCAGGCTAGAACGTATCCTAGCCTAGGTATAGTCGATTAAAGCCTGTGTACTTAAAAATTGGTTTTAAGGTAATTGGCCCCATGTCGTTTGGTACGAACCAAATCGAATTTTAGTTCAGTTTTGACAGTTGACAAACTTTAAGATAACCGGTGATGTCATTTTCATATAATATGATTATTAAAATAAGTCAAAATTGAAAAAGATAAAGTCATTCTATCCCTTTTTCTTTCATTGGAATGAAAGAGATGCAATCAGCTTAAAATTGTGTCCATGCACAACAGAATTAATACCATTATGACAGAGAAGTGTAAGATCTAATGTTTATTTGGCGTTAAATAAGTTTTAGCAGGTTTGATTCCCAATTCAGGTAAACTTTTCGAGAATCCTGTGAATGCAGTTTTGTTTATTTTTAAATATAAAGGGCTTTATTTATTACTCTATCTAAAAGTAAACCGATGGTAAAAATAGGGAACATTTAAGTACTTTCAATATCAATGCTAGAAAGATAAGTCAGATCAAGAACTTCGATTACAAGACATTTCTTATTGATATTAAGACTAAATATAATAACTTTCAGTTGTCAAAGATTTTCTTTGTCCTCTGAAAAGAACGAGATGCTGTACTTAAAATTAGCTTAAGAAAACTTATAACAGATCAGTGTATCCAGAGCCTAACAGTCGTTTACGAAAGTAAAGGCCTTCATTCATGGGCATTTTGTAAGGTTATGCACAATTCACATTCACGTTCTACATAGAGATTAATTCACAAAATAAATGAGAAACAACATCTAGAAAGGACTATTTACACTTAAGCGGTATTCCCTACTCTCTGCGGCAGAGAAACCCCGTGGGTATGCGGTCATATTATTGTTTACACCAAAGGCTTTCGCTAACCTTGTGGGTAAAATATCACGCGGTATATACCTCGCAGTATTCTAGTTTCGATCCGGAAAGCGAGATTTCGCCATATTCGCGTTGGCAAAATAATACCTATGCGGTACTATTGCATCAACTATTACGCTCTGACCGCGGTACTTAATACTAAATACCTGAGCGAAACCCCCGCGGTATTTACCCACAGCGACAGCGAATACCGCGGTTTGAAAAGACCTTAACTAAAGCTTTTATATGAGTGTGATGTGTGTAAGCACACGTGCGTATTCCTTAAAGTCAAAAGTTAAAAATAACTTTATTTAAATAGACTTATTTACTAAGCTCTTTTAAATCGTCACAACAGGGAATATGTATGAGAAAACAAATAAATATAATTAAAGGCAATAGTCATAACTTTAACTGGGTATTAACCGGGCATTTACTAATTGTCCCAGTTATAGTATTTAAATATGTAGTAAATAAATTGTTAGTTTTAATTTTAAAATAATATTTATTTTAAAATTAAAAATAACACTAGTATGCATATTCCCAATTAACCCTACTACCGCTTCGACGAATTAGTAGCTGCAGAGAAGAAGCGGCGCAAGAAACTCTTAGCCTTTAGTATTTATAATGACATTTACAAATCAAGAACCTTAAGAATTAATCTCCCTCATCTTGTTTAAGTGGCTTCAGCTAATGCCAACTCTGTCATGGGTGTGACAACGGGTGTTAAATGATAGCTAGTACTAAATATACCAATTTACGGAGATAAACAAAATGTTTTGTTAGTTAGTCACAAGTAACTCCTTGTTACTCTAACAAGTTCATAAATTCTGATATAACATACAAAAAGACGTAAAAACAGAGACACTAAGTTGGAATTACACATAGAAAGCTTAAGAATAACCGGGCTTTGTCTGTCTGATGTTGTAAGTAACTGTAAGTAATTGACAGATATTAAACATGAAAAAATAACAACAAAACGAGGTTTTATTGGGTTACACTTTAAATACCTGATGATGGAGGAACATCGTAACACGAGAGATGCTGTCGTAACGACCAGGACTACAGAAGTATGGACAAGCAAAAGTATAAATATTTTGATAGTTTTGGTATTGATATTTTAAAATATTCAGGCTAGACTTTATTTCATTAAAATTTATCAAAGCTTTAAGTTATAAGCAGTTACAATATCAAATAAATTAATAATTATTAAATTTATTCATTAATTACTCTGATTAATATTGTGACCTTTGCAACTTGCATTTGCCAATACAGTTGAGAAACGTCAGTAAATAAAATTTAAATATTATATGATTAGGATTTATAAATATTTGATGCATTTACAAGGGTAATACGAGCATCAGATAATAACTGGGCCTGTGACGGTTCACAGACAAGCACCAATAGTCTGGGCTCAAGTTATGGTATAGCCCTGTACAATGATCACCAGACAACGGTTAGGTTTATGGAAGAAACCGCATATATCGTAATTTATTTCTTTTTCAATGGATAATTCAAGTAAGTCAAGTTATGACATCATATAAGAACATTTAACTTGACCCTGACATGTCCGGAAGGGCTTTGGCTGATTATCGTAAGCGTAATCTCATATTTTGACCTCTATAAATATAGAAAGATCTCTAGTTAAGTCAAAATATGAAGTTCGCCGTACAAAAGTTAAACTACAGCAAAATTACCAAGACAATCACGTAACCTGCTGGTAACTAACACCTTGATGACCTTTCAGCCATATCTTCATTAATGAAGTTTTTATCTTTTTTGGCTCCAGGATACTGGTGCAATCTAGCCCTTTGCCCCATGGAGTTTTTGGCGACTAATGGTAGGCCCCGCTATTTTGTTAAGTCACTAATCAACGCTGAATGATGTATTCCATATATTGCATGACTTAACGATCCTTTTTCCCATAAAACTACACCAATTTCATGTCAAAAACAACACTACAACCAATGAAGTATAACTTCATTGACTACAACACAATATATGAAATAAAACACAGCACCAAACCGCCCCCCGCCATTAACCCGCCAAAAACTCCAACGTCTTCGTTACTAACGATATAAAGGAGTATTTTATCTTATTTTAAAAAAAATATAGGAAGATTTTTACGTGTAATATCTAAAAAAACGTACAAAAATGTCTTAAAACTGTGTTTAGGAAAAATGAGCGAGTGGAAATGAGTGGAATATATTGTTTTTAATATTTGGAGAAAGCACTTAAATATATTACAGGAGATCACACAAGTCACAATCAAAGATTGTTGGTTAGAAAAAAAATATTGTGTCTATTAAATTTCTTAATGTAGCTTGTATTTTCTGTATACAACAAGTATGATTGCTATAAAATATTTCTAATAGATTTACGACAAAATATATGAATGAATGTACTCTACGCAATCTGACAACCGTTCAGTAGTAATAACTCAAAATTGAGTTCATTCACCGTTACAGAATATTTTGATTGCCGTTATTTGTTAGGGTTCCGTTACGTCAAGGCCGGATATTAAATTTTATTTAAAATTTAAGTACTGCATACATTTTAGGGGTGGGCATAGTGACGTTTGCGAATACAAATTTGACTTCGACATTATTTCTTAGAAATTAGACACTAAATTGGCGAATAACTTATTTTTTCCAATCATTATCTATTATTACTAAGCTTTAGTTATAAATACTGTTAAAACAATCTCAATTCGCTATTAATTGTGAATTCACTAATAAGTAGTTTCTGTGGATGTATTTCCACGACATTAAGTTTTAATTATTGTCAGGTTTAATTATCTACCCACAAGACTTTTATAATTTGTCAAAAAACCGTCCGTAGATAGATTATCGAAACCCAGCATTACTCACTAGCTACCAGCAAGATTTAGTTGTCTCCTACGGAACTTGTAATGCATAACGAAACGTGACTTGGCAGGTTTTTGATAGCCATTGTCCAAGCTGTCAAGTGTGAGATTGCTGTAATAGTTAACGTTTTTCGGAAGGTGTGGAGTCGCTTTACAATATATTTTTTATACCGAGTTTTGATATGTCAATACAAATAAAAATAGAGAGTCTATACAGTGGAAATTCGAAAGCTGACCACTGATGTCGGCCCAGGAGGTGATGAGATGAGTTGAGGGCTGGCTTAAGGCGGCATCGAAAAGAATGCTTTGAAAGGGGTGGGAACTTTCCCCAGTAGGGGGATAGTAATATGAATAAATAAAAATTAATAATATCTCATTGTAATATTTTAATTGAGGTCGTTTCTTTTTGTCAAAAATGTCAAACAAATAAACCCCACCTGACGGTGAGTAGTAGAGATCTTAGCCTATAGAAGCAAGGCAAATATTAAGGGCTTCTCTATCTTTATACACAACACAGCGGCCTAAATAGAACAAAGATACGTTGTACAACAAACAAGCTCTGATTACCAGGAACACAGCATTATGAAGTAAGTAAGCTCATAGTAGACAGCTGATTCTAACATCATTAACAAGCTCTGGCTACCAGGAACACAGCACTGTAAAGTAGTGTTACGTGTCTGTCTATCTTTCCAAAGTGGGAATTTTCTCTTGATCCTAAAAATATCGCTTCTTATCGAGCTCTGGATACCAGGAACACAGCACTTTGAAGTAGTGTTATATGTCTCTGGAATATTGTACTAGCTTCCACCCGCGGCTGCACTCGCATGTAGGTCCGTCTCATTAAACCTTCGCCGATACAATGGACTATATACAACACTAGAAGAATTACAACTTGTAACTTCAGATATAATCCTCTACAACCTCACAATCTTTACCTCTTTTATAATAATAGTTTAGAGTATAACTAGGCCCCCTGATACTAACATGTTCATCAAGTTATTAGGAACACAGCACTATAATGTAGTATATAGTTATTGTGAAAGCAATGTTAAACACTCGTGGGCGTTACCCACGAAGTATATACGAAAATACTGCTTCTAAAAAACTGTTTAAAAATAAATTATAATTATATGTATACTAGTTTTAATTACTTGTGTATTTTCGAACAAAATTCTACGTCACAATCCATTTTTAGACATTGTTAAATATGCATATGTTGAATAAATCGATCTATATTTAGTTTAAGACCATATCTCGAATTAAACGATAACTTAGTAATCATTTCGTTGCATAATTTTCGTTTATAGTACAAATTGACGTCGCGTAAAAACCTGTGATAATTAAAATAGAATATAATGAGAAAATGTATTATTAACGCGTAAATACATATCACATTGAAATTGAAAGTTATAAGTTAGTTCAAACCTTGAGAAGCCATTGTGCATTGGTTAAGAGTTTACGTAATCTGTCAAATAGGCCTATTTACTTAAAAAAAAAACCGCATATTTCACATTAACATCTTAAAAACTGCACCCAGGTTTTCTACTTTAACAAATACTAAGGTTTTTTCTAATTCTTAATGGGGTAGTTCTGGGTCTTTATCTCACTTGATGGTAAGGGAACATAAGACCGAAGATGGAAGCAAGTTTCACCCGAATTCCTCAACAGAGGATCATGCTATCTTACCTTCAACTGCTGGAACAGAACAATTCATGCTAAGGCAGATTTAGGTAAGATAGTGATAGCTAGCCAGGTGGACTTAGGAGAAGGTTTACCACAAACCAAACTATGCAAAGAATATCTGCTCCTACCTAGGATTAGAACCTGCAGATCCTGAAACGTAGTCTCAGCCACTAGACCGCAGAGGCGATTGAATATAATATTGATATTTTTATATTACGTTGTTATTTCGTATAATTTTCTGTATGTATTTAGATATAAAATGCAAGGCCTAGCGCTTGTCCGTTTATGGTATATGACCCGTTTTTATATTCATATACACCTATTTACACTCGACCAGTGCTGACCATAGGCCTCCCTTAATTCAAGCCACTCCCATCTGATACACTCCAGGCAGCCAACGAATATCTTCACCCCATCTAGTTGCAGGACATCTCACACTACGTTTTATATTACATATATGAATATCTTGTCAGTAGTAAAGAAATTTTGCAAAAATTTCCGTATATCTGAGAGCAATAGTTTAATATATTTAAGATATATTCTATTCTATTCTATATTTAATCATAGCTATATGTTTGAAAGGCTGTGGAGTGGTCGAAAAACGCTGCATATCGTTAAAAAACCCAGAATCGTGGAGTCACTGTTTCGCAATGGCTACCGATATGTAAGCCGCGTGTACAAATCTAATGATATCTTTGTAATTTATGCGTTGACATGCATATTTGGCACTATAAAATTTCTTATGTTTAATGTATGTAAAGTTAGTACAGGTGTTTTCGTCACTTGTTATAATTTCTTTAACTAATTATGAGGCGGCTTCTTAAACACATGTTGGAAAGAGTGCACCTAGATTTTAATCTCGCTCACTCTCAGTACAAGTGAAATTGATGTTTTTTTTTATATAAAGCATAGCAGATGACTCGACACCACCTGATGATAAGCAATAGAGGAGTTCATATGTGAAGATAGCTAATGAAGCACGAGACATACTGCCCTAGCCACCTTCACCTTGCCGGCCCAAAAAGGCTTTTTCACGCCTCTTAAAGGATCCCATGTTGTAAGAAGGAGGGAATACGTGTGCTGGTAAGGAATTCCATGCTCTAGTTGTGCGACAAAGAAAGGAGTCTTAAATCTCTTAGTACGTAAAGTAGACTTGGCTACAGTGAAGGAGTGACTCTGTAGACCAGCACGCGTACTCCTTAATAGGAAAGGAGAGGTATATAGTTCTTTGCATATTTGACTAAAAGTCTTAAACAAATAAAATATTTATTGGCGCACTTAGCATGTACGATCTATGGATTGTTTAAAAATGATGCGTTTTTGTGAGATAATCACGCATTTCTCCTTACTTTATCGAGATATATGCATAAAATACTTTTAATGGATAATTTTATAGTTAAGTAACTGGCTAAGCATAATTTTAATACTATATTAACCAAATTATAAACAAAAACTGTTTTGTGACTTACGTCATTCACGTTCTATATACTCTTGATACGCGAATTTAAACCTTGATGTTGCACGATAAAGTTCTTTTTAGATAGCCTTGTATCTAAAGCCTTGTGTGTATGAAGACCATAGATTATGCATATTTTGGAATGCAACCATGGAAACGGTGCTTTGTATTTTTATAACCTACATTACAAGCATATAATAATCCGAGACACTTCACAGCTGTATTTATATAGCCATCTCTTTCCGATCATTGTCATATCCATTACACAAAACTACTATAATATCGAAAGTGGTTTAGAAAACTCAATTGTAAATAGTTAAAGTTTTTATTCCATGTCGGCCATATTAGAAGCATTTCACAGATTGTACAACAGACAGCATATCAACCGTAACAGTTTTATATCTTGACCTAGATTGTCCATTCGTTAGAGTAGTAATATTGAACTAGTAATACTGTCACAGATTAGATAATAGCGACTGCCCTTACGATATCATCCATAATTTACGAACTGTTGACCTGGTACAGGTTGACATTGCTGGTTTTAAACTTTTGACCTTTGTAGTCTATGATTTTATAGTTTACTAAAATATAAATAATAATAATTACTAATGGTAGTAATTAAAGGTACGGTGGTGATGGTAACACTGACACACGTTGAAAGCCGAAAATATACTGTAGAGACGTTTTAAAAAATATTGAAATACATACGCGAATTGCAGATATTTCTTACATGTTAACTGTTCGCTACTAGAAAGAAATCGATTATGTCTCTTCAAAATGAATTTTGAAATAGAGTAGAAGCCGTTGAGAAAACATTAATTTAATCAAAATATTAGAATCTTTTCGAAATTCAAATTTTTAATTATTCGAAATTCAAATGTGAAATCGCTTTGATTTTTATTCTGCATTCCATTAGTATTTAAAAGTTGATTTTTAACAGTTTTATGTTTTAAGTATAACTAATTAATTACAAAAAAATCGAGAGTTATTTATTTCTTAATATGTTTTATTGATACACTCGATATGCTGGCCATTGTACTTCCAAAGCGATATAAACTTGGCCTCAATTTCGTTAAGGCTTCTTCGCTATTATCGTCACGAAACGCGAATATGAGGGTTACTTATCATACTTATTACTTTCCATATAACCCGCGATTTAAAATTGACCTACAGCATGATGGTTCTGTAGCAATTCTGACAGATCCTATAGTTTAATTTAAGGTGTGGAGTCATATGTCAAGCTTTAAACTCTGATAAAGTACAAACCTGTAAAGTTAAGTAGAACAAAGTTTTAATTTTCTCTTCGCCATGATTGGGTTTTTTTAGCCGGCCAGCATTCTCCGCTTAGTCACTAAGTCATATTTAACATATTATTATACAATATAAAAAGTAGTTTTACATATCGAGTTTGGTATGTTAATAAATTTTTAATAGCTTAGTAGTTTGCGGCAAAAAAATGTTTTCTAAAGGGAATTCTTTTTCACATAATTCTCTTCGGTCTAAGGTGTGGTGTGAAATAGTGTGAATGACGTCGCATTGGGTTCTAATGTGGATGTTTTTGAATTTTAAATGGTCATGGCTAATATGATAAATGTTTGCGAATTGCGTGATAATTGTCACGTTTTACATTTAATTAAAATTAAAATAGTAATACGTCACGTTTATTTTGAAAAGTTATTCGTGGTTCCTTACTAAAAAAATTTAAAAGTTTTTGGCGGGAGTTGGTGCCTGTCAGTTGTCAAAAAGTCAAAAGTCAAAAATAACTTTATTTAAATAGACTCATTTACTAAGTTCTTTTAAATCGTTACAACAGGGAATATGTATGAGAAAAACAAATAATGTAATTAAAGGCAATAGTGATAACTTGGATGGCTTATAATTGTACCGGATTTTCCGGGACGTCCCGCTTCTGGGTAAATTTTGGGCCGTCCCGCCGTGTCCCTTTGCGGGACGCCTTTTGTCCCGGAAATCAGTGATTATAAATTACATTACTACATATCCATATCGTAAGAACTTTTTGTTACACATTATTAAAATTTCTTAATAGAATACTCGCGAGCAGCGGTGGCTACGCGGAGCGGGCTTGAGCGGGGAGGGGAAAAATAATTTTGGTAAATAAAATTTTTTGTACGTTTTCTTCAATAAATTTAAAAAAAGTAATTTTATTTTCCAAACTATTTAAACGCGTAATACACCCAAGTCCCTGATGTCGAGCTGTGAAATCCCGGATATCCTTTTATTGGAGAGCAAGCCTAGTTATAAGCCACGCCATCTTCCGACAGCCCGCGTCTCATTTGTAATTGTTAGGCGATACGAAGTTCCGAACGAGCTACCCAAAAATATACAATCCTGAATTACATACTATAGCCCCGCGATAGAATATGAAAAGAGTGACTAGTTATTGTAAAAGGTGTGACATTTGGAACTATTAAAATATAAACCTATATGGTGTAATGTGTGAATGACGTATATATTTTTTTAAAGTTTTCAAGACAACCACACTTAATTCTATTGTGTATATTTATTATTATTTTAATTGGGCCTACGTGCTAATAAACACATGCGTAAATATTGTGATTATAAATTTTTTGTCGACTTTTTCCGCGAAATTATAATTGTTGTGAAAAATCACATGTCATTATAATTTGCAGATTTGTCATGTTTTTGAGAGAATCGTTACGCACCCGCCACTGCTTAGCGAAGGCGTGTGGGGCTGGCCCAGCGTCTGATCGTAGTGTATCTAGGAATACTTGCTACACCTGGCGGGGACACTTGGGTGCTTTGTCCCTATATTCGTTATAGGGTCTATCTGTCTGCTAAATAAAAAAAATTAAAGTGTTTCTAAACGGAACTTTTCTGCGCAGTTACCTTTCTCTATGACAGGTGCTCATAAGAACCAGAAATTTTTAAGAATATGAAATTTCTAAAATATGTATTTAATAGTGCACACTTTAATTATTTTCATTATTCGTAACAATGTAATTGAAATATTTTAAAATCTGGTGTTATTTTAACTACTTTAAAATGATAACCATGTTTATATATAACGATATTTTGATTTGCCACATAGTTAGCCGGTTAATAAAGATCGAAGATATAATGTAATGGGGATAGTTGAATTTAGAATACTAAAATTCTGGGGTACCTTGTCTAAGTTTAGAGCCGTGAGCGAAGAACGGACAAAAATTAAGTAAGTCATAAATATACAATGTCATCTACCATAGACTAGACAGAAATATAAACAAGTTGAACTAGGTCACGAACGACGAATGAACTTGGTTTGAACTAGGTCTCAATAGCTTAGGTTATCTAGCTTAGGTTCGTAAATCGAGAAACAAAATAAATGATTGCGTGAAGGTCCTTCGTTGTAGTTAAACCGGGTGATTTTAATGACATCATAAAGAATTGTTTGACGCCAGCGAATGTCAGCCATTTTGAGAACATAAAATGTGCACTCATAATAATATATAATCATTTTTTGGGATAGACTGCAGAAGAAGAGAAGAGAGGATAATTAAAGATATAAAGTACCAGGCGGTAATGAATCTGTTGGAGGTCAGCAATACTATCAGAACTAAAAAATAAAAATAATAATCGTATTTCTTATTAATTATCCTTAGCTACTTTCGGGTAGATAGGCCTACAACCGCCTTTGTGGTCTAGTGGCTAAGAGGTGGCTACTTCAGATCTGGAGGTCCATGGTTTTATTCCCAGTGAGAGCAAAAATGTTCGCTTGGTTTGTAGTGGGCGTTTTTAAGGCGGTTTGTCTAGCTACGACCATTTTGCCTAAGTCTGATATCATAATAATAATGTCAACTTTTTATTTTCCAGTTGGAGATAAGATTCCAGTTCCTCTGGAGTCCATTTTTGTCCTTATCTTCAAGTGAAGAACTTGGCCTTCTTTTCATGTGTTGATAAGTCTTTTATTTTTTAGTTCTGACAGCATTTCTGACCTCCAACAGATTCATTGCCGCCTGGTACTTTAGATCTTTAATTATCCTCTCTTCTATCCTTCTGCGGTCTATCCCAGATACTCTGCAATCAATCTGAATAGGAATGAGTGGAGTGGAGTGAGTGAAATCTGTCAAACGTAATAGATAAGATATGATAATGATATTGTTCATTGCGCTTTCAGTCGTATTATGGTCACTTCGTCTCCAAAGTTGACCAGAATAAAGATTCAGTGACTCGTTTTATCTCACAACCTGGACGGTAATATAACATGGATTCCTTCAAAAGAGGCAAGGTAGAGGTTAGAATGGTATATCGCATACTGCATCAGCTGTTTTCACATATGGACTCCAATTGCATAAAATCAGGTATCAGGTCATTTACTGTCAGCCTCATCAATAGCCTCTATACCTCTCACTGCTGGGCTTATGCCTTGCTACAGGCCAGAAACACGTGTTATATGATACCTTCAATCTTTTTGATCGAAGAAAAGATTATTTAAGAATTAAATTCTTCTTCTAAGCGTGCACTTGCTTCCTTGGAAGATATTCCGTTCGATTTCTATGAAACTAATATGAATACTGTCATAGCAGCTTTTAAATCTTGAGTATGAAAAAAAACTGGCGATTTGTGGAGTATATCTGTTAGTGTTATTAAATCAATTAATAATGTTATATCTCCTGAGTTATGTGCTATTTTCTTTAAATGAATCAATAATGGTGTTTATCTTGACCAAATTAAAATAAACAAATTAATACCATTACTTTAAACGAGATAATAGTGACCCCACGAATTTCCGTCCCGTCTCTATTTTATCAGTTCTTAGCAAAATTTTTGAGAAAATAATCGTTAATCAATTACTTTCTCATCTTACTAGAAATTAATTGTTTCATAATATACTCTTCGGATTCACAAAAGGTAAAAATACTGTTGGGGATTGTTCTAATGAAACACATATTTGACGCTCGAGAGCAGCGACAGAATATTCTAGGTATCTTCTGTGACTAAGGCAACTGACTGTGTTGATCATAAAACTTTATTGGATAAATTAAAACAATTATAGTTTATCAATAAATTCATTAAAGCTTGTTGAGTAATAGAAATCAAAAAAAATATTTTAATTAAGGCTGAGTCTCCGGATGTGACAATGCATGTTCAATGACATTAAATACAATTAATACAACAATCAACAATGACGTACATGACATAATTAATAGAACAATAACCATAACCATTCAACATGTGAATGCTTTAAAAACAACAAATTTAATCAAAATTAAAAAAAACCTAACGTTACCTGTTTTTACCCATTTATCATTAATTTACATAAAACTTTTAAGTGTACACAAAAAATTTAAAATATGAAACGCGTAGAAACTCCGACAAAAATGTTTTTGCTTTTGCAATTACAAAGACAAAACTATGTTCGCCATAAATTATCTGTTTAATATCTTAGTGTGAATGCTAGAAAACATCCTATTCTTATCAAAATGAAAAAAAAATTCGCGCTATCTAAATATTGCGCGTAACTAATTCTGAACCGATTTCAAAAAAGAAGGAAAGTCTATGTTCAACACGAAATATGACAGTTAAAAAAAACAATGTCAATGTCATATACGTCATGTTCAATTTACACTAGACTCTTAACGTATTTTAAAAAAGGATTATGTGTTGAATATATTCAACTAGATGTGTTTTTTTGGAAGAATGTTCACTGACTTTTCAGCCGAATTTCAATGTTTTGGGTTTTCAAGGTGATGATGATGGGATTCAGGACCTGATAGGATCATGTGATGAGAAATCAAGAGTAATACAGTATAATATGTTTCAAGCAGCAACTCTCTTAGTTGCTTAATTTCCACAGGCAAGTCAACAATGACGGTCACCAATCTAACGTTGACCTTAGAAACTTACCACTTAAATATTTGAAAAAGTTTTGAACAAAACTAAAGGCCGACTTCAAAACAATAAATTTAATTACCCATTAAAAGTACTTCTTTAGTTGGTGGAATCTTTTTTCCAGAAACAATAGAAACACCGACTCCAAATATAACTTCAAATTAGTACTAATTTGATTTTGATACTTTTACTTATATTGATATGCATATGCTAAAACACATTTAATTTAAATGATATCACAATTATTTTTAATTTCCATGAATATTTATAAACTGAACACGTTAATACTCTCTAGAGAATTCGTGAGTAGGTAATTTTTCGATTCTAATTTACGTACTTACAATGACTTCATATAAAAAAAAGAAAAAGTGGTTCTTGTTTTTTAAAAATATAGAGTAATGAAAGCAAGTATATGTGCTTTCGAACAATACCTAATTATTGTTTTAAACGAAATACATTCTTGAATATCTTCCACACCTAGTATGAACTAGCTAACTAGTATGATTTGAACCTATAAGCCTCATCCAAGAAGCTTGTGTTACTCTCAATTCAATCCTATAACTGTATGGATAATAAAGTAGAATCATCAGAAATGGCTGTATGGGCTTGGTATCTTTGCCTTCCCTTGCAGAGGAAGCATTAAAAACTGAGTTAACCAATCTAAACACAAATAAATAAAATGGCGTATTTATTCATTATCTAAACAAAAACTGACGTCAAATGAAAGGAAAAACTGCTTCGTGAAGAAGACTGACATGACACACAGCATTGTCTTTTTAATGATTAAAGTTTGCAAAAAAACACTTCTTTTCCTACGCAGTTAGTCAATGGGGATTATAAGTGCCTAAATATTTTTTTTTTCAATTATTTGGCCTGGTAACTATGACCTTTAAGCCATATCTTCCCATAATAATTAAAATGCTTTTACACCACAGATAAAGCATAGCTCTACAGCAAAGATAACTTTTACGGCTGTCGAGTGGTCAGTACACCTGTCTACTAAGCCAGCGGCTATGGGTTCGAATACCGCTGAGGCAGATCTTTATATCATGATTACAAATATTTGCTTACATGTACATTATTTATTGCCAAAGTGTACAATATTGAAATGGAGTATCTAGATAGCATCTACTAAAACAAAAAAGAATTGAAACCTTTTATTTGATAAACAAGGCCTAATTAATTCCAATATTTCTCAACTTTTGATACATTTAAAGCCGTGCACCGAAAGTTGGAGAAACAGCATCTCACTATGACGTACCTTGATAGACAGTGACAACTTATTTTGTAGTTGTACATGGTAATTTTGTTTCCAACGTGCTCCTGCCACAAAATCCTTAGGGACACGGACTAGCCGTACTTATTCCTTGTAATTGAGTCAAGCAGTACCAAGCACACATGAGCGTGTCGGATGTATCGCGTGCCTAATTTCGTCAGACAATTACTTAAACAATTTCCTTTTGCTCGCGAGCCGTGAAGTTATTTTTTTAGTTGACCTTAATAGAATGAAAGGTGTGATATTTAAAGCAAGTAAAAATTTCTTTTTGAAACACCGTTACAATTATTTATGGCTTGTGTGCATTTAATTTGATATGAAACCTTAAAAGTAATTTAGAAGAAATATGACTTTTGGTGTATGTAATTATTACGTGTTGCTTTTCTCTACGAATCACTGTATAACTAGCAATTGTTTAAAAGGCTAAAATTATAGTATTAAAGTTCTCCCTCTTAATGGAAGGCAAAGGGAACTCAAACCAATTCAGCCTTTTTCTTTATTTCGATTTCGCGATACTGATATTGTGTATGATATTGTGGAGATTTTGTCAGGCACCGAAAAGACCTATGAAACAAAATACGTTATAAAATATCCAATACCCAACTAACGACGCCATTACGGTCCAAAATGTCTTTGTATTTTGTTGAATTTTATATATATTTATCTTTTAATACAAAGTACTAGTGGAAAACTATTGAAATAAATGAAATGAAGATAAAATGAATTTTTTTTCAAACAGCAAAGAAAAGTCGATGAACTATTAAGAAAATAGACCCAAAATTGGTGAATATGTATATATGTCTTTTAGTACAATTTTTTAAGTTAAGTATTTACCTGCCGTGTTTTATGTTAAAAAAAAACGATTTATTGTCATTATTATCATTAATTAATCTAGTAAATATCGCCAAACTTATATCAAATGTGTTTCGTCTGTAACATAAAGTACTTTAAACAAGAAATGTTTATTTATTTTTTAACTCCAACAAGATTAACATTTTAACATGCACAAAAAAAACAATTAATAAGAATTAAATGCAATCTTAATTATAGGAGTTACACTATAGCTTTACAGAATACTTTGTGATAACTCTAATTTCAAAATTACAATTAAAAATACATGATAACTAATTTAATTAACAGGATCCGCAAAAACTAAACTATGTTGAAATATATTTATACGGGTAAATTTATCTGACGCAATTTAAAATCTGACATAAGTGAATTCTAACCTCAATGTTAATCAATTTATTTTATGTAAATGTAAACAGGCTGACTGTCAGTTAATATGTAATCTGTGACGGCCGTCTGGTCGAGTAGTCAGTGTCTACTTAGCCAGAGGTGGCGGGTTCGAATCTCGGTACGGGCAGGTATTTGTATGAGGAGTACGAATATTTGTTTACTTATTTCGTATGTTTCTGATATTGTTATATGTACTTTTCCGTTATCTAGCAACACCAAGCTCTGAATGATGCTTAATTTGGGATAGATAATAGGTGAGTCTGAAAACATGCTTTAGGAGGTACATAATTAGTTTGCATGTAAAATATATTATACAGTATCAACATATGCATTAAATTCCAAATTGCTTTGCTTCAAATATGGTGTCATGGTTAATATATTTATTTGAAGCACACGATTTATTAATATTTTTATTTATTTTCTCAGATAAACTCATCACTATCCACAATTTAAAATGAAACTGGTTGATTCGCTTCTATATAGGGCCTCCACCAACTCATGGTTCTGCCTACCTTGCGGCATACGGACCGAATCAAGGGAGAGCGCGAGGGTACTATGTAGGGCCTGTGGGGAGCACACTGAACAAATGGAACACATCCTGTGTAACTGTGATGCTCTTGCTAGGAAAAGAATGGGTCTCTATGGGCTATCCCAGTCCTGAAGATATAAGGCTTTTGACTTAAGTGATAAATATTCTTAAAAATAGGAAAGAATAGAATTCAATATATTCTTTACGAGCATCAGCACTTTAGTCTTTTTAATTGTCGGTTGTTATAATGAAAGGAAAATAAATCTTCAAGAAATGATCCCAAACATAAGTACCACATAAATAAATATATAATAATAAGATTTTTTTATATAACTGTATTTTTTTAAATTTATCTAATAAAATACTTAATATGGGTGTGCTTTAGTAGTGATGACGTACGAAACAGAGACATGATCGCTTACAATAAACCTCATAAAGGCTCAGCGTGATCAGAAATGATTCTAAAGATCTAGAGTCGTTAACATAGCCCAAAGAATTGAACCAGAAGTGGCAGGTGGCGCGAATCGTAATAAAACGTTGGCAGGCCTCCCGCAGACCGATTATCAGATAGAGATTGCGGGAAGTCGTTGGATGTGGACAGAGGAGGAACAATCAGTTTTGAGATTCTTGGGGGAGCCCTATGCCCAGAAGTAGACGTCTGTTACATGATATGATGATAATGTTGACAATTCTTGTATAAAAGAGTATTTTAAGGATATTTTAAAACGTCCATTGGGTGCGGTATTGTACCAGTGTGGTATTTGATCTCAATCCTATTTTTATACCTGATTTCTACCCCTTTGCTCGACTTAAAAAACAATGTAAAGCAACCTGGCTTTTTAGCATTTAGAGGCAAAAACCACATCACGCGACTGTGACCCAACGACCAGATGAGGTAGCCTCAACGCGGAATATAAGGAGTATAATAATAAGAAGTATATAATAGTAATTGCAGTGAGATTTCTGTGTTCCAATATCGTCCATTCATTTGTTAGTTCAGAATGATATCATTTCATTACAATTTCCGTATCATTATATCGTTAAATTATTCATTAAAATTTCATTTTATTTAATTTTTCCCGTAAGAAAACAAGACATGTGGTAATTGAATCTTGAGGACAATAAAATATCCTCGCACGTATACGACATAATATTAACCAGAAAAGAATGACATGGTATAAATAATAAATACACAGTATTTACAGCAAATATTCAGTATTTACAGTATTTTATCGAACTATATAAATAAAGAGTATTGAACCCGGAATATCATAGCGAATTCGCGACCTTCTTCATTGTTCTGTCACCCTAGTACCTTCATTAAAGAAATCATTATTTTCCAGTACCTTTAGTTATTAGCGAACCCTCCACGCCATTGTTGAATATTTTAAGAAATAATTCCATAAATCATTTTCATTTTGTTTTGACGTATTTTTTATGATGTCCTTTCAAACAGTATGACAGATTCACATTTCTTGTCACGTTGTAGCTGCCATTGTTTTTACATGAATACGGTATTAGCAAATTAGTTTTAGAAACGATTGTCCTGAAACTTTTTGCGTTAACTACGTCATTATCATTGTAATTTGCAAACTAAATTGTCTTTGATGTGAATGATTAAAGAGGCTGCTTAAGATCCTTCACCTTGCCACTTTTGAATAAAAAAATCCGTTAACGAGATACTTCTTTTACGTAGATTTAATGGAAAAACGGGTATCACTTTTAAAAGGCTTAAGTTTCTTAATATTTTAACAAAGCCTTAGCAATTAGTTTCACGCTTTTTATGCGAGAAATGTTTTTATAAGTCCACATCACCATCTTACCGAAGTAACAATAATGTTAACAGCATTTTTTTAATCCAGCAGTTGCAGGTAAGATAGCCACTTTCTATGTGGTTGAGGAATCCGGGTGTAGGTCGCCTTTATCTTCACTTACTATCAAGTGAGATGAAAACAATTGTCAAATTAGAATGTTCTAATGATATTTTAGATACAAGAGCTGTTAATACCTCTCATGGCTTGTACTCATAATGGTTATCGCTTCTTTCACACGTTTATAATGAACTCCTTTACGATCGAAATAGGAAATGCAATTCTAGCAAAGCGGCTAATAACGGCTATAGTCACAACTCTATTTAACCAGCAATACTTCACAAAGTAGGTAATACCTAAAAATAGGTAAAACAAACCGTTTTTCTGCAATCAGGAAAAACCTAAGGAAACCTTTACCACTTAGACAATAAAAATAATTTGTTTACGCACTCATTAGTTCATGATGCTCAAGGAAGTTGTAATAGATTGACATATACACTATCTTTAGCTTTAATATAACTAAGAACATTATATCCGGGATGTTAAGTCTTAGAAATAGATATACGATGTATCAGGTAGAGCTTTTATTGACATTTTGTACCGATAGTGCTCTAAGTGTGTTTTGCTGACCTCCTTCGAATTCATTATCGCCTGGTAAGTTACTAATTTATAGAAGTTTGTCGTAGTGGTGTGAAAGCATATTGCTTCACTCCTAGATTACGGTTCTCCTTTGGTTTCTAATTTTGATAGAGAATGACGCAAGTATAAAATATATATATAAAAAAGGTTAATCTCACTCCTTATGATTCATTTAGTCCCGGTGGGTTCCACTACTGTTACGTGGTTCATGTATACTGAATATTTTGCTTTGACTTTGAACGTTTCATTAATCCCAACTCCTTACTGGAAAGAGAACTATATTTCTGCTCTTCTAATACATGGTTTAACACTAATAACCGATTAATGATTTGTTCTGTTTTTGTTTAATTGTCCCTATAATAGGAAAGGCAAAGGGAACTAAAGCCATACAACCATGTCTTATGTAATTATTTCTTTATTTATGGCTCCAGGATACCGGTGTAATCTATCCCTTTCCCCCAAAAGTTTTTGGTGACTAAAATAGTAGGCCTCGCCATTTTGTTAATGATTTACGAGAAAAAAATTGAAAACATAATGAAATGTTAGTAATTACGATACAAATATACCAAAATGGAATATTATGTTGACGAGTACGATGAATAGATACCCAAATGAGAATGGAAAGATACGATGATGATAAATAAATGAACTTACCCTATAAATTAATGATTGGAAATGAAATACTAAATAATCTCACGTAGGTCACTAATCAACGCTGAACGATGTATTTCATATATAACGATGGTTTTTAGCATGACACTACACCTACTACCACTACTATAACAAAAACTCCCCAACATTCATTTGTATTGTAAGTTCATTTATTTAACAACATTTTATAATTTCATTCTCATTTACTAATCTTTTAATTTTCATTCCATATTCGTATCATTTTATCATAATCGCTTACATTGCATTCTATTTTCAAAAATTTTCTGGTAAGTCATTAACAAAAAAGCGGGTCCTACCATTGGTCGCCAAAAACTCCATGGGGCAAAGAGCTATGTTGCACCAGTATCCTGGAGCTAAGATAAAAACTACATTATTTAAGATATAAACATATTAAAGGTCTTAGTTACCAGGCCAAATAATTGGAAAAAAAACAGTTCAGCTGCTGTAGATGCTGGTAAAATCATAAAGGAAATAGCTCTCAAAAGGCCTTTTTAAATTATTCCCAATTTGAGATGACCCTTGTCTCTTGTACCTGAACAGTTTACGATGTTTCTAAATACGTTAAAAACCGGTTATCGACAACATTCCTTAAGAAAATTGGCAACAGGTTGGCAAGGAGGATTGACAAATCGTATTTAATAATTGCAATAGAGGCGACTCACTAAATACAATCATCTGGATTGTAAAAAGGTGAAAACACTGTGTTTATTATATCCTTAGTTGTACACATGAAATACAATAGTAAAGTAAACAAGAAAGACATTCAAAGGTGGGCTTATCTCTAGCAAAAGATCTCTTTCAGCCAACTAACAATTAACGTCATGACGGCATTTGCGGGGTGACTGAGTATACAAAAATTAAGCACATATTACTACGTTTACATAATTAATAGTTGTTTAGCTTAATTTATTTTTGTTTTATAACTAGGTGACCTTTGTTTCACCTTCAAACTACCACTAACGCCATCTATTAAAAGAAGCCCGAAGACCGATGGAAGAAATTATAGCCTTAAATGTTCATTATTTTCAGTTGCATATTTTTAAGTTTTTTTAAGTAAATTTTTATTATCAAATTGGAGTATTGTATTGGTGATTAATGCAAAAAAGGATCGTTATATCATGCAATATATAGGATAAATCATTCAGCATTGATTAGTAATTTACGTGATAATTTTCAGTGTTTCAATTCATCCCATTTTCAAAAAAAAATCTCGTTAATCATTAACAAAACCTATCATAAATTGTCAAAACTCTATGGGCTAAAGAGATATGTTACTATAAACAAAATCTACGAGTATTTGCGTAGTTACATGCACGCGCCATATTTATGTACTCCTAGTACTCCAAATAGATCGCAGCATCCATACCTAAGAACGTCATACGTAAAATTCTTCCTATTTAAGGGTTATTACTCCAATAATAGGGAGCTATAGTGGTATTTAGTACTAATATTTAGTACTAATAAGTTTAATATTGATTGGATATAGAAAATTAAAAACAATCATTTTGTGATACTTTTCATACACTAGTTAATTGATTGGGTTCCTTTAAACACTGTGATAAAATAAGAACTTAATAATTTAACTTAACCCTTAATAACCTAGAGTTTCAATTTTGATACCAACCTTTTAAACCGAATGTTCACATTACTATTAGTTTTTTTTATAGGTTGGCTGTACGTATTTTACTGTTGTATAATTGTATCTTTTTCTAAATAAATATGTAAAATAAATATTTTGATTTTTTAGCTATTTTTCCCTTCATCTAGACTCTCAAGCAAACACAGTTATATTAAAAAAAAATCACTTTCGTAAATCAGGCTACTAAGAGTTTTAACTCTTAGTAGCCTGATACAATAAATAAAAAAACAAAAAAAACAAATACAATAAATTAAAATAGTTAATAAACTTTGTACTTAATAGTTATAAGAAAATATTAATAATTGCTGTGATTGCACAATCAAATAACTGAATACAAAATATTTTGTATGTTAACTATTGCCAGAATGAAGTGGAACTTTTGTAACTACCATCTTGTATATATAATATTGTATATAAGAACATAATTATATTTGATTTGATTTGATTCGTTCGAACTTTAAAAACTTAATAAAAACATATACATACTTCTTCCAGTTACTTTCACCTATTTATTTATTAATCAATATTCCTTATTAAAATGTATTATACCTTTTCATTAGCCTGGATAGCTCGCCTATGACCGCTTTCCTCCAACTTACATTGGCTTGTGACGCAAAAATAGCACTCGCTGCAAACCAGTTGTTGCGCAGGAGTTGACCCAGTAATACGCTCGTTGGTCAATGAATTTACACCTTACATTGTTGTTGCGTGTTTTGTGTACGCGCTTTTTCAGTTATTCTTATTATTTTTACATTTTACGAAACTAAAACTTAGAATAATGTTTTGTCTTGGGATGTGAATCGATCACTTATCTCACGCATAACATAGTCATAAAAATTGGTATACAAGAGACAGTGAAAGGGCTTTAATTATGGACAGGTACACAGTCTAACACTTATTTCTCACTTAAAAATTAACACCAGCGATTTGAATATATGTCAACAACAAAAATTATATTTGTTACTAATGTATATAAAATAACATTAAGTTTATAAAACGTACTAACTAATTATAGCTACAAAAGTCATAACATCATTTCTGAAAAAAAAAATGTGTAATATAGTAGGAATTTTGAATTGAAATTGCACGACCAGTCTAAATGACTGAACTGGTAAATCTAGTGTTAAATACATAAGTAAGTTTAAGAAATCTGGGTTTTATTTTCATTGACAGTAATCCGTCTTGAAAAACAAGAAACTCTATCAAAAAATATTATTTATAATTATCTATAATCCGTAACTATGGAGTTCGTAACAACCATAAGCAATTTTGCTAAAGATCTCATAAAAAATAATATATAAAACTTAAGTTTGTTTTTCATTTTCATTTATGAAAGTATAAGACTATTATTTATAATAAAAAAGCTAGCCTAGTAACTGATGCAGCATCAGAATAGATAACTACATACCCGAGTTCCTGTGGTCAAAGTAACAAGTATAGACATTACTCTATTTTAACTTCATCGACTTTGCTTATAGTTCGCTAAAAACAACAACAAATTTATCTTATTTTAAACAATAATCATGTTTGTTGACTACTGACTGTTTATTATTTAAAATATTTTATTATTTATGAATATTTGACTACAATCATTAGATATACCTAGTACAATTTTAACAGCATAATGATTTATTTGTCAATAATTCTTTATTTAATTCAACAAACAAAATTACCAAAAAAATTAGAACTATTCAAAGTAAAAGTCAAAATATCTTTATTTAAATAGACTCATTTACTTTGTCCTTTTAAATCGTTGACGATTTATTTAAATAAATAAATGTAATTAAAGGTAATAGTGATAACTTTTAGCAGGTATTAACCGGGTATTTACATATTGTCCCAGTTATAGAATTTAAATATGTATTAAATATATATTAAAAGGATATTAACCGTGGAATTTGGTTTTTAAGGGTTCCCGATATTTCAGTGCATTAAACGAAATATTGGGAAAGCATAAAAACTTCTACATGACAAATATCCCATTTATAATTCTAATTTTATGTTACCAGGTAACCATGACAATAAAGAGTGCTAAAATTTACATACTTACATAATATCTCGAATCAGTCAGATATTTATGTCAATTTGATATTATAAAATTATGTTTGTTTAACCTCAAACAATGACATGTCTTAATTGAATTTAAAGGCTATAGTGAATTGTATAAAAAGCAACAATTTCTGTTTTGACTTCTTGTGTATAAGTCAAAATCAAAATAAAGTCAAAATAACTTTATTTAAATAGACTCATTTACTAAGTCCTTTTAAATCGTCAAAACAGGGAATATGTATGAGAAAAACAAACAAATGTAATTTAAGGTAATAGTGATAACTTTAAGTGGGTATCAACCGGGCATTTACAAATTGTCCCAGTTATAGAATTTAAATATATGATAATGTAGTTCGTAATATTTTCTAAATATGTCATTCAGGGTAACCTGCATCTAAAAAGGTTTCTATCTCATTTAATAGGTTCGATCCGAAAGCATGATACTAAATTAATTGATTTCGCAAGCTGCTCTACCGAAGCCTCATCGCCAGACCACCCATACCGTTGTTTATCGACCATGCAAATAGATGTACTCTGACAAAAATAAGTGTCGTAGATGTCGACACAGCACAACCCCGGCCATTTTGACGTGATGAATTTTTTATATTAAATTTTAAAATGGCCATAATGGATTTATTTATTAATTAAATGTATGTATTAATTAATACCTACTACTTACTCACAATCTTATCGAACATATATAAATATTATTATAATGAGAGACTTCTTAAGGGAAGACCGATAATTTACTAAATGGATTTACTATTAGAAACATATATTATATGATTTCTATTAAACCGTTCAATAAAAAGTCTAACAATTGTATATGTTGATAATTATGTTATTATATACAATATGTAGATAGGTGTGAAACGCTTGTGACAGGAAACGTTTGGTCAGTATAAGAATAAATCTATATTTTGTCTTCAATTATACTTATATTTTGTACACCAATATTATAAGAAGAATGTGAAGAAACTTCACAACTTTATTCTTCATTGTCCTAATAAATAAATATGATTATGATTATAATAATCTGGATTGCCTTAAAAGGAATACTAGTATGAGTATACTGTATTATATAAACTGTTTTTGATTGTATCTTAACGAATATATTGTGATTATATGTATATATTTGTGTATATGTATGTATTTGTATGTTGTATTTGTATGTGTTAGGGTAAATATGATATATATTAATTTTTATGTATTTAATTAGATTAGTATTGGTACACGCTCTTCTAACTTTCGATGTCACTTTTCCCATATATAAGGTGGTTGCTGGAAGAGATTTCTTATAGAAATAAGCAGTACCTTTGTAAAATTCTCTGATAATCTGTTGTGTCCTTTTAATTCTCTTTGTGTGTATATAAATAGTTAAATAAATAAATAAAATACTCATACAAGCAATCAGTGACCTTTACAAGAAATAAATACATAATTATACCAATCGAAGTTATATTATCTTCAACAATAAATAATAATTTACTTCTAAATTGACCCAATGAAGTTTGTGACGTGTCAACGTCTTTAAAAATATAATTATAAGCATTCTTGAGTGTTTAGGAAAGTCTCGTTGGACGCATGATACTTGCCTACCTATATCTGCCTAGTTACCTGACCCGCTCATTTCATTACGTTCCAGTTCCTTCCGGACGCTTGACTGACTGACATAGGTACCCGCGGTGTGCACCACGTTGCCCTTGTCCCGTTTTCTGTGCCCATCAATGATATCCTAGTGCTATCAGTGTTGTGCCTACCAAGTGATACCCAGGATACACCTACATCCCTGAATCGGCGAGAGGGTAACGTACTTAGATGTACCTACCTATACAATAAACTAACTTAGCCCAGCACCTTCCCCAAACAGCGGCCAATATTTCTTCCTAGCCAATATTCGCCCCATTAAGAGTATTAAGATTACGTATAGCATTTATATGAAACGGCATAACGAAAACTGAGTTTACACAGAGCAGCAATAAAAGTTGATTATAAAATGGGCTGAATGACTTAGAGCATGGGCCATAATTAAGGTTTCTTTTTTTTTCAATTATTTAGCCTGGTAACTAAGACCTTTAAGCCATAATTCAGGTTTCTATCGCATCTAGGATATAGAAACGTTCCATATAAAAAATATAAGTCCTAGTTTATGGCCTTTAATAATGAAAGAGTTTTTGAAGTTACTTTTACTATAGATTCGAGATTTTCATTTTTTATGGACTATTCAATACAACCAACATTTAAATTCCAGTAATTCCAGAAATTAGCCAGTTCAATTAAACAAAATCCAGCTATATTATGTTAGTATGGATAGATTATATTTTTATTGAAAGTAGGTATGTGTTTTGTAGCGTTAAAAATACTTTTATCATGGAAATATTGTTAATTAGTTAATACCTATATAGTGGAAACAATGATAGGTTAAATAAAATAAAAAATATTTAATGGATATTAGGTAAGTGTGACAAAAACGAGTGATAATCTGTCCTACTCTGCGTCTACATATCACATACAATTGAAAATCTATTGTTTTATATGCGAGTACTTTTCTGTGAAAAGCAATTTAATTAAAGGTACCAGGATGACATGAGTTTGTAGACTGCTGGGTAATCTTATTAAAAAGTGATAAAAATTATTTTGTATGATACAATTGGCGGACGATTAAAGTCTTAAACATAATGTCCCTCATATTCGCCATGTTATATAGGAATCTATGTACGATTGTACAAACCAGTATTTTTGAAAACAGATAATTCATTATAAGTCACTCGGGGATATATGTCCGATTGTACAAACCAGTATTTTTGAAAACATACAACTCTGCATATGTTACTCGGGAATATATGTTCGATTGTACAAACCAGTATTTTTGAAAACAGATAATTCATTATTGTTATAATTATTAATCTTACTAAGGTTCTTAACACTGAGCCGGTGATATAATAAATATTATTTTATCATAGTTTGTGTCTAATTGAAGTGCAAATAGTATAAAATTACCTACATTTTATTTGTTTTTATATACTTATATTTTATCTTAATGTTGCGCATAAAAATAGATGCTTACCACAGATAATCCTATTAATCCTGACCTGTCATATGTTTAATGAAATAATAAATTATTATTTAGATCTGTTTTCTAAACTAATTTAACATTTACAAATTTAATTTTTTTATACGATATTATTTGTTTAAACGACTAGATGCATCTTTCATATAAGAAACAATTAGAAACTTATCAAAACACAAAACACAGCAAGAACACTTCCTATAGACAGCATTAATTTACTTTTAAAAAATTGTCTCATTTCTTTTGATGTGGAAGAATTGCTAAGTTTTTCTGATTTCCTAGTAGCACTATCAGACAACTAGTATCAACCAAATCACTCTTTCGAAATAATGTTATTTGGTTGTCAAAATGACAAAATAGACTTCACCTCAGTTTACATAAATTTGCTAAATATTTATACTTTTTGGTCATTAATATTGAATAATGCATGTCTGCCTGTTTACAGAGAAGTTCTGACTGTCTGTTGCATAATTGTCTGTTCTGAGCTGAAATGAAAAAATGTAAAGGTATAATCGGAGATAAGATAATTTCATATTCAATTTTTTTTACTGGCGACTGAGACAATTATTAATATTTTTATTAGTATTTGATTGTTGTTTTCATAAAATATGATTATACATAGTCAATGTGGTTTCTATCACATCATTATTTAAGTATCATTATTATTACTTTATTTGATTACCTTAACAACAAATTAATATTAATAAACTTGACAACAAAAAGAAATTCACGGCTGTAGTGGTTTAAGCGTTTTGGGAATTCGATAAAGAATCTTTGCTTATTTATAATGTTTCGCTCTTCTTGCGTCAGAAGATGCGTTAGCTGTTGGTCGCGGCCAATATCAGGTCGGGGAATAAATCTTTTCGCATATAGTATGTATAAACTTGTAATAAAATATCTTTGGCTGTACTATTTGTATCTGGCTGGTTTTCATCACATTAAAAAGGTGACATTTCAAAAAAAGAATCAAATAGGAAAATTTTATATCCCACTATTTTTTTCTTTGTCAATTGTATACCGATATTCATTTTTTTTACTCGTTTGAGAATACTAGGTAGTATCTTTATTAGTAAGTCAAGATCGGATAATGGGATCCTAGAGAAATCCAGTTCAATGTTCAAATTTTATAGACACGTATTACTTATTTCATGTTTTTTTTTTAAATCTATCCGGGTATTTTTAACCAACGCAATTAGACGGGGGAGTCGACTATGCTGACGGTTACCAATGAAATTGAACTTAGAAAATTACTAATCAAAATTGTAAAAAAGATTTTAAAAGACCGACGATTTTAATTAAAAATTATTTTTTTTAAGAAATTATTTTATTTAAATGAAGGAAGGATTGAAATTTAATTAAGTTATAAGTAACCTTGAAAATTAATAATTTAAAACTGAGAACAAAATTATCATGGTCACAATAAGTAAAACCTATATCCAGAAATATTGCTTTGCCATTAGTTAATATATTCTTGGAAAGTCTAGAAATCAGGTTTTTTTAGAAAAATAAGTTTTTTTACCTGTTTTATTTAAAAACCGGCATTTTTAAAACCCAAAAAGGTTTTTAAAAATACCGTTGAAATTTGGAACGAATCTTTGAACTTGTTTAAATTGAAAACGAGTCCAATTTAAATATGGAACGGGTTTTATATTTCTATTTTTTAGAGATTACCTCAATCACAAAACAACATGTTAATTACTTAATAAATCGGGAACTATAATAAGTGTGTGTGTGTGTGTGTAAGTAATAGTCGGCTGTATAATTTGAAAGAATTTTCTATAAATAAAAAGTGAGATTTAAAAAAAACTTCAGAAAACAATTTATTAATATTTATTAATTAAATGGGTAAGTCGTTAAAATTTAATTTCAATTAAATATTATTTGATGAGCACTTTAGCGCAATGTAATTTAAATATCTGCATCATATTTATGATTATTCTGTCATCAATTTTATAATTAATACAAATCATTTATGTTGCGACAGGTCTCTTTTCAATACAATTTTAAAAATACGTTCGAAAATCGAAAATTCAACAGACAAGGTCGCGTGCTGTATATAATATATATATTTATATTATCATTCTGATTCGAGAAATTTTAAATTTCACTTTGATTTGCATAAAAAAGTTGTCATGCTATCATAGATCCGAAAACAAATTTGAAAACGGCATAATTTGTTTACATTTTTGGTGTTATAGATTATTATTGTTTTATTATATTAATATAAAACAATCTGTCTCTTTTATTTGGTACACAAATAAAACTTTCCTGAAAGTTTTTGAAAATTCGCAGAAGTCACCAAACTTTTTGCTAGATCAAAAAAAAATTTTCACCAAAAAGGTTGCAACTTCAAGAAATTGCTATTCATAAATTAAAAGCCTTCCAAGCCGAAACGAGATAAACGCGCAGCCTCCGTATCTGAGATCACTTTCGGTAACCCATTGCCCTGATTACCCCCACCTGCAGTGAAAGCAAATTAACAAAAACCAATAAAATATGACATAACAACAGACATACCTTGAAAAAAATCCGTATTGTTAGTGAAATAGGTACTTAGCACTCATCACACCATTGACACAAATTCGTTTTAATTTTTTTTTTAATTTAAATCACAGAACTGTCAAAAAGCGCGCGCACCGAACTTTTTTCGCGACGCTGCGTAAGCGCACGTAGTTTCGCTGTGGGCTGTGTAGCCCGACTGCAATTTAGTACTAGTGAATGGTTTGTCTTTACGCGGTAATAATCTTGGTCGAGGAAAAATATATAATAAACTATATAAACGGATATTTTTTTTACTTATCATAGAATTTCCATTGTTGGAAAATTGCTCCTCACATTTGACCTTTTTTTATGAGAAATATATTATTGTGACATGAAAATAAGCTTGCTTGCGTATGTGACTATGTTATTACTTAAGTGTAGGAAATCGTTCCATTTGCAAATAGCAATTTTATGAGTTATATTTAAATTGATTGCAGTTTATGTCAGGATATATAATGTAATTAACTTCAGTTGTCAATAATATATTTAATACCAGGTCGTTAAAAGAATGAGATAATGGTAAAGCTTCTAGCTTCGTCTATGTATATTTTAAAAGTAAAGAACGTTATTGATAATATATACAAGTTAATTATATAGCAAGCATTTAAAGCATTGTCACGACTGCAGACTAGAATCCCGAGCGTAGCGATGTCGTAGCGAGGGTGTAGCCAAACCAAGCCATACCTTTGTAAAAAAAGAACCAATGTTAACACTAGATTTACCAGACCAGTCATTTAGACTGGTCGTGCAATTTCAATTCAAAATTCCTACTAATTTACACTTTTTTTTTCAGAATCATGTTATGACTTTTGTAGCTATAATTAGAGAGTACGTTTTATAAGCTTAATGTTATTTTATATACATTAGTAACAAATATATTTATTGTTGTTGACATATATTAAAATCGCTGGTATATCTAGTGTTAAAGGAATCAGAGAAAGATTTGCACCAGAAAAGGAGAGATAATCTTTGATGCTGCGCGTGGTTCCCTGACATGTGTACTTTTGATTCTATAAGAATTTATTTGTGTTAGATTTCAATTGCTTCTGGAGTTTTCCGAATATGAGGTATAAAAAATTACTAATTACTAATTCCCTACTCCGCAGCCATTTACTTATTAATCTGTACTCTGGAACTACGTAAGATCTGAAAAATCTTTTTGTGTCCATTTATCGGGGTAGGTAATAAGTTATATAACATTTGTGACAGCTAGAATTACACGCGGACGCAGCCGCAAAAAAAAGTAATTTAAAAAATTTAGATACTTCTAATATTTTAAAATTCGTCATTTTTATATTCGTGCCAAGAAATTGTGAGAATCGATGTGTGAAAAAAAACAAAAATAGTAGGTAATATAGATTGTATTTTACCAGGGTAACATATCTTAGGCGGTTTAAAATTATGTATATTTATATAAACTGAAACCTTATATTTCTACGATTTAATATAAAATTCCAATATCTGTCGTGAATGTAATGTCATATTTAAAAAAACACCCTTCCATTACTCAATCAAGGTGATTCATCAAGGTAAGTAAGGTAGATAGCGATTTTGATTAAAAACCTTTAACCTCAAACTGACAGTATTTGCCAATATTCAAAACAGAACTTGATTTATGTTCACTAGGTAACGGAGAATCATCTCTATGCTGCATTTCTGTATTCCTAGTAGTCAGAGTTAGATGTAAACTGAAGTTACTGGGACCTTAATGAACGTGTATACAAACATACTTCTGTATTAGTTCTGTGTTCCTGGTAGCAGAGCTCGTCGATGCAACGCCTACCTGAATGGCAGGTGTGGTCCTTGCCGTAAGTAAAAAATGTTTGGTATTTCGTATTTATTTCGATAATATGAAATATTTTTAATGTTAAAAAATAACCTTTGCAAATAATATTTCTTTAACATTGTCCCAAAATTATGTAGGAAGAAAAAAGCAACTAAAATGTTAGTCAATTCTTTAAAACAAAACTATTATCTTTTTTTTTAATATATTTCCATAACCTGGATACAAGTCCCTTGGCCGAATAATACAAATGTTTACATCGCAAATATTATAAATATTCTAATTTTAATAAATATATATAGCTATTCGTTACTTTCGCTAAAACTAAAAAACGGCTGGACCAGTTGAATAATTTTTACTGTGTTGTGTTTTATTCGGCTTCATTCAGGGATGGTTTAAAAATAAAAATAATACAAATAATCCTAAATAAAAGCTACAACTAAATGTACAACTGACAATTGACATGCTAAACATGAAAACTGTCATATCTTCCATCGCTATTTCGCATTTCTTTTAATAGATGGCGTTAGTGGTAACTAGTATATAATAAATTATCACCAATGAGGTATCTTCACCTACCTGTAACATTGTATATGAAACTTTATTGGGCAACTTGAGATGACTTTCAAAAGTATAAATATATCTAATAAACTACAATCTCAGTTCCTTGCAGCATCGCACTGTTCGAATAATTGGCGATGCAAAGGTAACAAATTCCCTACAGCCTTATTTCATTCCAACATAGCGTCGTTTCGTGCCTATTATCGATTGTAGCAAGAAGAATGCTCTCAAGAGTTCTTTAAACTTATCTCTCCCTCTTTTTTCCTACTAGGGAGCACGCGTGCTGGTCTACGAACTCATTCATTCATGTCTTTCATATATTTTACACACAAAGATCTAATTTTGACTGATATCAAATAAATTCAATGTTTTTCTCTGCATGGCCGGCCCTACGACTGATTTCTCTAAAAGATATTTAAATAAAAAATTTACAGCAAAAAGAAATACTAATATCTGTTGTATCTTAAGTGCATGAAATTGTAAGATCTATTGTACATAGAATCACAATAAAATTTTATGTTATCTTATCTTACCATATCTAAAATTGAATAGGGTAATCATTATTAATGATTCTAAATAAATTTATAAGAAATATAAACTTATCTAGTTTCTCTTTGCTCATTATCCGCGCTTTCAATTAAGCTCAGTGCCAGATAATAATATAAAGCACTACGTTCAAATCTCCGTGCTCTTTGCATTTTTATGATAAATATTAACCTAACTAACACCTTTAACACTTCAAATTCTTGTTAAAACCTATTTTAATTCTACGACGCAAGTTTTCTCACCAACAAATCCTCCGTGAATAAAGTTCTCGATAGCCAGCTATCGTCCTTCACGATACCGTATGTCAAAATACTATTCATGCTCGCTAATACACGCTATGTTAATGTAAACATCTCAAGTTACTGTAACGTTACTATACTATTACTATACGAAAGTAATTCGTGCTTCCATATTTAGTTCCTATTACGTACGGTAGAGGCGCTGTTCGATTCTCATACAAATTATTTACGGTGATGATACGAATACTTTTTCGCAAATTATTCGTGCTAGACCTATTGGTGCCTCTTTTCTTTATCGCACCAGAGCATGGAATTCCTTAGCAGCACACGTATTCCCTCCTACATACAACATTTGTTCCTTCAAGAGTCGTGAGAAGGCACTTTTTGGGCTGGCAAGGTGGAAAGGTGTCTAGGACAGTATGTCGCATGTAGCATTATATAGATCATATCATAGCATATGGATTCCTACAGTTTTATCATCAGGTGGTGTTATTAAGCTCAAATTAAGCATCATTAACAGTTTGTGTTATTAATACTAGATAACGGAAAAATATAGATAGTAAAATGGTTATAATATCCGAAGTATACTGAATAAACAAACAAATATCTATGTCTCTTAACAAATACTCGTGCTCATCATACAAATACCTTACAAGGTTTCTAAGTCTTTGACAATTAGACAGGAGTATTGACAAGTCAACTTGGCAGCCGTATTATAAACTACTGTTGACCAACTCATCATTCGATCGAGCTCAGTATCTAACCAAGATTAATTAATAGTTAAAAATAAAGTATTATAGTGATCGTATTACAAGCACGAACTCGCAGCTATACGTAACGCAGTAACCACATTTTTGTTGAACACCGCAATCGTGTAATAAGTATTAAGATGCAGTCTAGACTCGTCGCGCAATCTATAACAGATACGTGACACACCTGAGCCGACGTTCAAACCTTCAAATACACCATCAGGTCTGTCGCTGGAGGCTCTAAGAGACAGCAGAGGTGATGCTTCTTAATTAGACATTCCCCAGATGCGAATCACCCTTAACTCTTGACTCCTTTGGTTCTTGCCACATTAACAAAACCCTGGTAGTTCTGTAAAGGTTAACAGTAATTATAATTGTTGTATTTTAACAATATTAGCCGAGTTTCCACTTTATAGTATACATGCGCTTACGCAACATTACGTACCTACCTACTGTTGGAATTAGATCATGTAATTACATTGCTCACTCATCAATTGAAATTTCTACTACTATGAAGAATATTTATTCATTATATTATTTAATATTTTGTCGATAGTTAATAAATTTGTTGTAAAAAATACTCACCGTGGAACATGAAACACAGGTGTTTTTGGAGTCGGTTAAAAAAATAAAGACATTTTTTATTTATCCCATTTCATCACATATCGCCCTCAGTTTTGATAAACACTAGATAAAAGAGGGTAGTAACATATACATATAGATATACATAGTTGTTAGATATATACTATTAACATACAAATATACATAGCTCAATAAATCATTGTACTCTGTACTTGTTGTGAACAGAGTTGCCTCAAAAAATATTTCAATTAATAAAATCTTTCTCTACAAATTAATCTATATATTTTACGGGGACACTAGCCACTAGACCAGAAGTCTACCTCGCCATATTACGCAGATAGATAAAATTATTTTTATGACAGTTAACTTTAATGACACATGGATTGTAATTTGTGACAATATAAAGCCAAGTGTGCTACCTGTCGACATGAACAGTCACGTTTCATACAACACGTCGATTTAATTACTGATTATTGCACAGATTCGCGGTGATATAACATAATTTTGGAATTAACTTGAAGTAATGGCTTAGATATAAATCTTACGTGACAAAAATTTTTGCTAGGAAAAATCAGAAAATAAACTCAAGAAATTTTTTGCGCAACATATTTGTATATTTATTCTCTTGTTCTATTTCCTTCTCCTTTCTGCTTTGAAGTGCTAAGAAGGAAATAAAGATATATTTTAGATTTTACAATATGAATTTAAATAGACAATAATTTGTTGCGAACAATATTTAATTTTAAATTAAATACTCTTCAGAAACTACACTTACAGAAAGGTTTGTTGTGGGTCAAAAATGAATAAAAAAACTGTAAATATAAAAATTTATACTTGCAGCCGACTAAATCTTCCTGGTAATGTTTCAGTTTCATGAAATTACCACCCATCTAGTGTAGTATATCGATTTTTACGTAAATAAACGATAAATCATTGTAATACGCACAATTAAATGATTTAATATAATTTGTAACAATATCTCTTTATGCGATTGTGAGCATATTTTAATTTAAAGATTTGATTTAATTGATTTCAAAATAATAATGTTTATTTATTCTCTCATCATATTAAGCTTAACAATTACATTGACATCATATGCATGTGGCACAGGTGCATAAGATAGTGGGAGACTGGAGTCTGAACTAGGCAAGTATTTTGCCTGTATTTTAGTACGCCAGTACTCTCCTCTCCCGATGCGTACAGGTTTATTGTGGTGAGGTTACAGTTGAAAAAGAGAATATAATGTGACGTTGGAAACGGGATAACACTTATCATTATAGTAAACTTATTGAACATCAATTTACCTGTTCGTAAATCAATCTGGGTTTTTAATTTCTACCTCTAGTGTAAGTTTCAATCGATTGGACCGTCTGGATTATGTTTATCGCTATCTAATCCTGGTAAGAGTAAAATTGTATGGAAGCGACAGCTGCGCGTCTGTTGCGAAGTATAGAAAACGATGTATGCGATAATCTGAACGCAACTGCGATCCAAACGTCTCGATACGATTTAAACTAACACTAGAGGTACTTTGTACAACAGGCATGAAACTCAGCAAGATTTTGTTGGAAAATCGCACTCATATACTTAATATATACTTATTAATGTAAAAACAAATGAAATAATTGTGGTTTTCAACATTTTCCATCACATAAAATCTTACAATGTGTTACAAAAGAAATCTACTTTATAATAAATGGACAATCAAAAAAATGGTATTCTCCAATACACTTTGAAAGGGTATTTATTGTGTATAACACCATCTTAATACTGTACCAAAATAATATAATACCAGCATGATAATACCGCTTATAATTATTACATTTATAGATAGAGTATGTTGTATTGTACCACATAAATTTCTAAAAAAGAAAAGAGACAAAATTCTTTGTGGAGTATGCCAAAGTTGAATCATATATTCAACTCCCATTCCACATTAAACAGGTCCAGAAATACTATAACTTTCTTTCTCGGAACAATAAAGTAGGAGAGTTGGACATATTTCACCTTAGTGCACGAAAATACAAGGCTAACTTCAAAATCATTAGCAGAAACGTAAACCCCCTGTAATCAGTGTTTCTATGTTAACTTATACAACTAAAACATATATAAACCTAAGATATTATAACTATAACTGTTAGTCCACATCGCATGCCTTGGCTGTCTCTAATTAAAACTATACTTAATTTAATGTCTACGCTACAGTTAAATATTTTTGTTAGTATGTGTTTTTGTTGACTGCCCTTAAAATAAATAAATAAATATATGCCTCTCTTTGATTATTCAAAACTGAAATGTAAATGAATGATAATAGAATGTAAATTGTATTAACGTTTAATTACATTAAAATACATAAGTGCTATAAAAGAAATGTAGCCTTGTTATAGTCGTAATATAGTAATTATTTTATGGGTTCATATATATTTGCAAAATAGTGAAAATATGTATAATTATCTAATAATATACAGCTACATTGTACAAGGGTGGTTTTGTCGCTAATTAGCGATTAGCGGTTAGTTTAAAATTAAAACATTAATTAAAGTCAAAGTCAAAGTACATTATTCAGGCTAGGTAAATTATATACTGTTACGAAAGTCATGATTGAAACATGTATATAACATAATTGATACTGTAAAATTAATACAGTATGTTTATATTTTATTATTAAGTAAAGTAAAACACATTACTAGCTTCTAGCCATCTTTTTTATTATATTTTTTAATGTTGCCATCATACAAGTGATTCCATTATACAATATAATAAAATAAGTTTTATTTCACAATACCAAAAGTTCCAGCGAATCGTACTTTACTTAGCTGTCAATAGTGTTTTAATTTTATATACATCTATACATATTAAGATTAATAAGTGTAGTTTTAAGGCCATTTATACTGTTACGAACTTTTTTAGACAAGTGGATTTTTAAATAAACTTTTAAAAGAAAATTTGGTGACCTTTATAAGGTTGTGATTGCATCAGCCCTGAGAAAAATATATTACTTTGACCGAAATAGTCTCTGTTGTTTTGATTTGACCTCCCGATTCATATACCCTATAGTGTTATAATAAGAGCTACCTGCTAGAGCGTGGAATTCCTTACCGGAACACGTATTCCCTCCTTCATACAAGATGGGTTCCTTTAAGCATGCTTCACTAGCTATCTTCACATATGAACTCCTTTACTGCTTATCATCAGGTGGTGTCGAGTCATTTGCTGAGTTTAATATAAAAAAAATATTGGTTAAATCAACAAAAATTATTTAATAAAACTCTTAAATTACATTCAATTATCAAATAAGAAAGTTAACTCGCAAATCATATCCAAAATAAAAGTTTATGATTAAAGTAATAAGATAGATAAAGTCTCTATTTTCATTTCGACATCACACAGAATCCATCCAGACAGTACATATGTTAAAAGACAAACATTTTATAATAAAGGTATCAAAGACCTTTGTTTGCGCTGCAGAAGTGCAAAAGGGTCGCAACTCAGTGACTAATAAAATAAGAAAAAAGATAAAGATAAAGATTATAAGAGTTAAAGTCCAATGAAATGAAATAAAACACCTATAAATAAGGACAAAGTATTTTTAATAAACTTATTCTATTAAAGTAAATAACCAGAACCATTGTAATTAAAATAAATTACTTACCATACTAACTTAAAACCATACATGGTCTTGTCGTAATAATTAAATGGTATAACTACGTCATTTGAATTAAAGTAATATTTATTTGTATTAAAACTTGTTATGAAACTGTTTTAGCTAACCCTGCTTTATAAATACCTAGCTGACCCGGTAAATGTCGTTTTGACATTAACATTATATCTACAAAAAATCTGGGAGTACCACTCTTTTAACCTAGGGCTATTGTTCAGTGCTTACGATATCTATCAGCGATTGGTAGGTTATTAAACATTATATTGAATAGACACGATTCTACCTTCTCGTGTGTGCCTAAACTTCATGGACGTTCCATGTGCTTTGGACTTTAATTCTGTGAAACGTTTTCACCATTGTATAACCACATAAATACTGATCCTGTTCGTGCTTGCAAGCCACCCTGGCCGTAAGACCGCCAGCGCGTCATTAATCATTATCCTGGGTGGACAAGTGTGTTTCGCATTAATTTCCCGTTTTTATAGAAAGTTCGAGCAAATGTCTCTCTGTAATGTAATGATGTCTCTTGAGGAACTGCCTAAGAATGATGTTCGTCGAATCGCAGGACGGAAGTGCTCCTATACCACCCCGGGAGTGGCCACCGGGACCCCACACTGCGGTCACCAACCGCCACGACGGTCTACCCCGGGATTATGCGTGGCATGAAAGGGAAGCCTCGTGAACTTATTAGGCACGTTCAGGCCCCTGTACTGTGGCACGGGGGCTAGCAGAATAACCGTTTCTACGGGCCTCCCTGGCCGTTAGTATGGTGGCGTACGCAGATGATGTCACGATCCTGAATGAAGCTGACTCGAGAGAGCGCATCGAGGCAACTGCCTCTGCAGTCCTTCAGACCATTGACGGCTGGAGTATTCGTAACCGTCTTGAAATCTCTCCTTCGAAGTCGGTAACTATGACACTAAAAATTCAAGAGACCCCCAGTCATTAAACTTCGTGGGGCTTCAGTCAGGAGTGTCACCTCCAGCAACGTGCTTGGCGTCATTATTGACTCCTGCCTGTCATTTGCTCAGCACGCGTTAAGCATCGGTGAAAGGGCAGTTAAATGTTTTGGAAGATGTCGCAGTCTCAGAATTCTCGTGGGGGATTCGGTATCCTGGCTTGTGCACTCTATACCAGGGTACATTCGTTGCCACCCTCACTTATGTAGCGGTGATCAGGAGCCATCAGGTTGGCCCGTATGTGTGCCGAAGCGCAGTCCTACGTGTTCAGCGCCCGGCCCTTACCCTGTTGACCAAGGCTTACAGATTGACCAGCACTGCGGCTCTAACGGTACTGGCCGATTTAGAAACTGTGAACAAATTTCGATCAATCTAGAGGACACTGAAGGTTGAAGAATTAAGTAAGTACAAATACTTTACTGTCCTTTCTATTTCTATTTTTAAAAATAATAGTACTCCCTTGAATACTGCTTCAAAATGCTTAAAAATGATTTCATTTTTAATTTAGTGGAATAAACAAGTAAATAATTTTGGACACACCTAAAATTTTCCTTTAAAGCAGCGACATCTAGTTTAACTATATGTCATCTTAAAGTTCAGCTACTCGCCACAAGATGACAGTACCATGATGTGCTTTTGGAAGATAACTTTTTAGTACCAAATATTGACACTAGGTGTCATTCAATCTCAGAATTGAATCTGAGAGTATTAATAATGAATAAAGTAACATCAGATACATTTATGAACAAATAGTAAAAAATATTATTTTAAACATATTTTTACAGAGAGCATTACTAACAGCATACTAGCTAAATATTTGAATAACAATATTTTGAATTGTCAGCTGCTTTCAAGAGACTGTTATAAATTACCCTTTTATTGGGGAAAATTTGAAAACACAATCCTTATAATTATTTCGGCAAAGAAATGATGTTTCAAAACTATTTTCAATATTTGGCAAATATATATGAACCTATAAGATAATTACTATATGACGACTATAACAAGGCTTTATTCCTTTTATAGCACTTATGTAATTTGTATATTGAATTTAAACGTTAATAAAACTTCCATACAATTTTCATTGATTTACATTTAATTCAATGTACATAGATTCTAATTTCAGTTTTGAATAATCAAAGAGAGAAATATCCGATTCAACTTAAGAGTACCCCACAAACAATGTTGTTTCTTTTCTTTCGTAATTTTGAATAAATAGTTACAGTCCGATTATTGATAAGATTAGGATTAGGTACTTGTAGATGATCTGTGCAAATAATATTCAACCTTTGAGTAACTAAAAAAACTCTGTATTCTGTATTGTTAAATATTCCGGGCTGACTTAGTTTATTTTTAAAAATAAATTTACCCATGTATAGCAGTTAATAGTAATATATAATTTTATTTTTTAATTTAGTATTTCACTCAAAATCAAAGCAACCTTGCTTTTATTAAGAAGAAAATATCAAATTTGTACATAATTAGCACAATAATACAAGAATATAACTGTTGATAGTTGGTAAATTTCGAATGGTATAATGGCAGCACTGTTAGTGCCATGCCCTCGGAACTGTCGAACGTCTCGGAACGAACCGACAAGAAAGCTGACAAGCTGTTATTGTAAACTTAGTGTTATCAAACGTGTTTGAAAATAGTGTACAACGCATAAAACAACAATTTACACTATCATTTCCTAGTAAAATCAAACTGTGAGTTAAATACCCTGGCAAACAAAGTGATGGTGATATTTATACGTAATAGAAATACTGGTTAAAATATCGTTATGCCTTGTGTTTGAAAAAAAAACTGGTGCAACAAGTTTATAAAAAAACTTTTTGTGTAGTGCTTCAAATTAGTTTCAAAACACGACGTAAAATTGGTGATTTTGTTTTTAACATAATTTCTCGAAGGACTTACAAAGTGATTACGATAAGTTGTGCATTTTGTGTATGAGTCAGGAGAAGTGCCTTAGAGTTGTGTCTGTGAGAAAAATGTGTGTTTTAAAATAATGATATCAAAGAAAAATAACAGAGTACTGGCTATTAAGAATAAATTTGAGAATTTGAACAGTGAAAATGATCAGTTGCTCATCAGAAAAAGTGTGAAGCAACTGTGTAAACAAAGGAGTAACGAGAATTCTGATAATAACGAAGTTTTTGTAAGTGAAACCGGTTTAAATGAATCCAATAATGATTCAGAATGTATTCTGTTACCAACTCCAAATAGTAGCTATCTGTACAGCAAAACTGATGCTAAACGTAATTTAAATGATACTAAAAAATCTCTTACTAGGCAGAGCAGTGATCCTGGTAAAAAATTACACAGGAGCCACGCTTTTAGGTGTGATCGAAGCCAGAAAATAAACCACAGTCCTAAAAGACATGGTAGTTGTAATGGTCGTTCTGAAACCAGTGATTTCTCTATAAAAATGGGGGAACGAAAACTTAATAAGGATAGACTGAAGCGTTTAGGCAATTTTCTGGAAGATCAAATGAGAAAAGAAAATTTTGTTATTCCTCCTGTGAAAATTGTAGGTGAAATTGTTAATTTGAACCCTAATGTCTCCATTCCTGATAAAGATGTGCCACAGCATATTTTGGATCAGTACGCTAAAGTTGTAAAAACTAAAAAGAAAGATGAGAAACAGGAAGCTATGACAGACAGTGGAGTGAGCTCTGAAACTGAGAATTTGGATGATGAGAAAAACAGTAAGGTTAAGAGATTGATGTCAAATTTTGAAAAGACTGAACCAGAGACTGATACTAACCTAGAAGTTATGAATGATATGTGTGCTTCAAGTGAGACAATGCGTTTAGAGCGTAAGAACCCTCATTTGACTCTCACTGATACTTTGAAGAAAGCTCTGAAGCAACCGCTGCCTGCTGGGCCCCCACCAAAAAAACCTCCTCGTACTTTTGTGTCTCCTATTTCAGAAAGTCCAGAAAATCACAAGAAAGATACCAAAAAAATGCTTCTAAAGCTGGAGCAAGTTCTGCAAAAACGGGAAGCCCAAAGCCAGTCTAAACATATCTATGATGTTGCTGAGACTGATTTAAGTGCAAATAAATCTAAAGAAATGCATTACCTATGTACTGAAATACTAGATATAACTCAACGGACATTACTGCCTAATCAAAACAAGTCAGATTCTTTAGCTAATTGTTTCAATTCATTAAATTGTGCTGTCTTAACAAAATCTACAGCAAGTTTGCCTTACACTAGATTGATTTCCCGTCCAAACTCTAGTGTAGAGGCTCTGAAAAACTGTTGCTCTTGTAGTGATAATAGTTTAGACTCCAATTCAAAGCGGTTCAGTACATTTTTGCCTGAAAGTAGCCAAGAAAAGTGCTCAGACTGCAAAGAGAATGACGACAAGCATGGTTTTAAATGTCATTTAAATTGTAAATGCAAAATGCACAATTCAGAATTTTTTGTAGAAAAAGAACACATTTATGATGAACCAATCAATGAAGTTAACCAATCAAATACTGCAAGAAGAAGCCTCTACGGGACTTTGAATACCTTGAAAATAAACGGACACAGCAAGAGTTTAGAAGATTTACGAAGCAAGGATGATAATGAGGTATGTAATGTCAATGTCTTATAGGTATAAAAGTAGCCTGTACCCAGACAAAACTTTATCATTTGTAAACAAAAATCTCCTTCTCCAAAGAGAGAAAGAGACATGTTAACTACGTAATAATCAATGAGCTATACTTAAAACTGATATTTCATTTTATTTGAGTTAATAGCATGATTGTGGAATACAAATAAACACTTAAAGTGTAACACATTTTACTTTGTGTGATCTAGTACTTTGAAATTATCTTTACTTTACAGTCTAAATATTCTCTTTTCAGAGAGAATACAATTTAGTAAGCAAACAATTGTTGTTATTATTATTTGTAAATTAAAACTAGGCAACCGATTAGTCCACTTATTTCAATCTGTAGTTATCATATTGAAACCGACCGTAATAGACTAAGGTAAAACTAGTCTGTGTAATCTATTTATACAAACTAGTTCAACTTTAACTATGTAATAAAGATAATGTTGCTTTGTACACATAAAAATTTGTTTCTTAATAATTACCATATTCAAAGGTTTTAACCTGTAAGGCCTATTTCGTTTAGACCGATTATATGTCTGCCAAGGTGAAGGTTATGTTTATGCATGAGAGGTCCAAGGTCACATAGGAGATGTATTAGGATTTAAAGGTCCAGTCTACAAACATCAGAATTACTTAGTTTTATGTTCAATAAGAGTCTGGTTAGCGTACAGTGTAATGACAATATTCTATAGCCTTTATGTTACCAAAAGATATCTAAATATTAGTTAATATAATAAATTATTTCTTAAAATTAGTTCAGAAGTTGGCCTGGTAATTGCTTCGAAAAACCCAGGTCACCCAGCCAAAGGTTACTGGGAGTATTAGAGGGTATTCCCCACTTTGATCAGGCACTGGTTGAGCTCCACACATGCCTGCCGCTTAGCCAGTAACGGGTAGCTCGGTTTACGCTGCGTTTCAATAATCTATCTAGAGATGGTTTAGATTATGGGACATTGAAATAGACCAGTACATGTGAGATGCAAAATATGACCTACGGTTCTCGCCCAATTGTTTCTTTGTTTCTCGCGTACTTGACAATAGCCAATTGGGTTTATTGCTCCTAATTAAGCCGTCGTGTGGTTAAATTAACGTATCAATATCATAGCTCGAATTCCCTATCGAGCAATTTTGAATCTTATTAGTTCTCAGTCATAAATCTACAATAACTTATGTCACCCATGTGTGCAACTGAATGCAACATTTTATAACCCGGTATATTATAGAGATGATGAGTAGTGAAATGATTAATGATTATTTATTCATCTACCGCCTCTATCTGGCATCGCAGACGCACTTCAGTCATAGATAGATATTTAATTAGAAATTCATTCAATTGGTCCTAGTGTAGTACCTTGTGGAAGACTTCGTAAGCGCAATAACTTCACATTAAAATTAAATATCCGTAATTTTGCTTTTATTTACAATTTAATTTATTAAAAGCTAAGCAAATCACTCGACACAGTCTGATGATAAGCAGTAGAGGAGTCTATACGCTCGTATAGGTAGTGCAGCATGCGACGTACTGCCGTAGCCACCTCCACCTTTCCGGCACCAAAAATGCCTTTTCACGCCTCTTGAAGGAACCCATGTGTCATATATGAAATGTGTACAGGGCTGATTTGTTATTGTAATAATACAGTACTTTGTAGCAGAATGGGTACTTGTTAATATGTATTGTGGGTAGGTCGATATTCTATGTCAGTTTACAGAATTCAGTTCTGACTTGCCACTTAGCACAGTAAAACCATTTAACATTATTTGATTGTTTTATTGAAACATATTACCATGTATGAAGGAGGGAATACGTGGGCCGAATGTGTTTGTTCTTTACACATTTAAAGCTTCAAGTCATCGTTTTTCTTGGCTATTTGTAATGTCTGTTTGGATGATGCTACAATTCGTAGTGTACTGTTGGTCTTAGAAGTAGGTTTAACAATTATTACTATGTCACTCCAATTATTACGTTTTCTAGGATAGTTGTAACTGCGCTCACAACGCTGTCAGTTCTCATGACCGTGATTTAGATTTGATACGTAATGTTTAGGAAAGTCTCGTTGGACGCATGATATTTGCCTACCTACCTGACCCGTTCATTTCATTACGTTAACCCCCACCAATCTACCAGTTCCTTCCCGACGCTTGACTGACTGACATAGGTACCCGCAGTGTGCACCACGTTTCCCTTGTCCCGTTTTCTGTGCCCATCAGCGATATCCTAGTGGCATCAGTGTTGTGCCTACCAAGTGATACCCGGGATACACCCACATACCTGTATCGACGAGAGGGTAACGTACCTAGATATACCTACCTATACTATAAACTAACTTAGCCTAGCACCTTCCCTAAACACTTAATATCCTTCCATTGATTTGGTACGAAACTGTCTACTTCTGAGGTAATTTCATTTGGACAATTAAAAGATTATCTGGTATTTGAGGATTATGATCTAATTTGTTTGAATTTTGGTAACATCATTGTTAGGAACATACTGTACCATACTATCAAATACACCGTTGTATGTAAATTCCCGTACACTTTATAGGACGTTCATATCTCCATTGTCTGCTTTTTAAGTAGTGAAGCTTAACATCCTTCTTTCTCTTGTCTTGGAGACCCTATCCTATCCGAATATATTTCTTATCTATTCGACTCCAAAATTCATCACAAAAATTTTGTAATATTTTTTTGTTGTTGATAAACCTCATTTTTTTCAAGTTTTTGTGTTTAAAAACATTGACTCGTCGAATAAATTCCTTGATGGAAAGCAAGCAGAAATCGACCTTATATTAGACTGAAGAAGTTAATTCTTCGTTAGACTTAATTATATTTGCTGTGGGAAGTGTATTATTAGCAGTGTATCGTCAAATTGTACAGGAAATTAAAAAGACAATTGATAGATTTCACTCGTTAACTTAACTATACGTAATAACGGTGCTCTGGAATCTTACAATGTACAGCTTGACAATAATGGCAATTGTAATTTATATGGCAACACTGATATAGATTCTGGATTAAAATACTTACTAGATAAAATTCTATGTTTATCTGAAGACCTTGTTTAATGTAAAATAAGGAAAGCACATAAAATCAAACAAAAAAACATTACATTAAAAGTATAAAAGTGAGTTATAAATCCAATGATGGCTAAAGGAAAGAAATTTTATAATTTTGAAAATCGTTTCTCAATTAAAAGAGAAATCGTTGAACACATACAAAAATATATACATTGAAACGTAGAACCTCCAATCTTCGAAATATAATATATAAAATATTAGCGGGACGAAGTGAATTAATTTTATATAGGACCAAATGGTAACTATTCCGCATCAAACAAAAAAAATCTCGTAAATAGCATCAGAAATCTTTAAGTATTGGGTGGACATTTAGCACAATAAAGTATAATGACAATCTCCTTTTTCTGTTGCACAGCTAGAGCGTGGAATTCCTTACCAGAACACGTATTCCCTCCTTCGTACAACATTCTTTTAAAAGAGACGTTACAAAGCACTTTTGGGCCGGCAAGGTGAGGGTGGCTAGGGCAATGTGTCGCATCTTCACAAATGGACTCCTCTACTGCTTATCATCAGGTGGTGTCGAGTCATTTGCTGAGCTATTAAAAAAATGCATCGTCAAAATTAACAAAAATGCTCATAATATAAAATCTACGCCAAACTGAAACAACCTTTCATTGGTACCAAATTGTAACTATTCCGCATCGAGCAAAAACGCGGCGTCATTAGTGTACGTAAATAAAAAATTTTTGAAGTCGGTTAAAAAGTGAGAAATTCTTGTCTCGATTTAGTTTTCATGTTAGTTTCTTGGAGAAGTTTTTCAGTTATTTTTTTAAATCTTAAGCAAAGGACTCCATTCCACCTGACGTTAAGCGGAGGTGGCGTATAAATAAAAAGGTGACTAGAAACTATGTATCATCAGCCATCTTGATCTTGCTGACCTGCAAGTTTCACTTGCACTAGCCAACTTGTGGAATCCACTTCTGCTTACCATCAGGTGGAATGGAGTCATTTGCTCGATCTTTCTATATATATATAAAATACTTTTTGCACGCCTCTTTTGAATGAGCCAAGATTGTATGGAGGGAAAACGTGTACTGGCAAAGAATTCCAGTAATGTGCACACAGACTGTGCGACATAGAAATGAGTAACCAAACTTCTTTGTGCGCATAGAAATGGCTGTCACAGTTTGGCGGTAAAATGGAACATCTCATTAAATTCATTCTAAAGAGCTATCTTAGAATGTTATAGTAATATTTGCTTTTCTATTCAGATAAGGCAAAAGGTATAATGTAATCAGATTTAATATGTGAACAGTGAGGTCACACAGTTATTGCATTTTGAAAACGATTTATAAGTAAAGCCTTTCCAAGTTGAGTTTTTCTAGAAGTATCTTTTTGTAAGATGTCTTCTTTACTCGACAAACGCTAATGAGTTTTCTGTTCGTCTCCATTTTACAATCACTTTCTGCGTCTTCTTGACAGATTTCCAGGACAATTATCGTGTGTCCACTCATAACGAGTGGCTTGCAAGGCCCGCTGGCCGTTTATGTCAATTCTAAATTCGACCTTCACATAATTCATAAAAGTATATATTTAATCTATTTATAATAACTAATACGAATAGCAAACAATTGGAAACGGAGTACTTATACTTTGTACGAATTATTGGAATGGCAAATATAACGTGTGTTAATTTCTTGGTTTACGACATTCAGTAAAAATAGGCTTATGACTGATTAATAATTAAATAGTTAATCTGATCTGTGACAGAATTGTTGTTATAGCTTACATGTTTCTATTAGAACAATCGGATAAAGATTTATAGACGTTTTGTGCGACCCATTCCGTGACATGATTCTTATTACTAAGAGAATAAGGCTGTAGTTTTCTGTAAGGATTACAAAAGCTTATAGCTTTATAACTATTTGGTAGTACAGGTAAATAACCGAAAGTCTAAACAGAGTTTATATTCTGTTGAACGAGTGGTAATGAGTTTAAATGTGGTAATATAAAAGATAAAAATAGATATTCAATTTAATTATTCTCTTAAAGAATCTTCGTCATATCAGTATCGTTTAAGATATGTCATGCATCATCAGCATCTACAGCATATATACGTACCACTGCTGGGCACTGGAGTAAATGGGAGAAACACATAAGTTTGGGCTATACTATCACGTTGGCCCAATGCAGGTTGTGTTGGTAAGAACAGGTACCAACGGCTTAACATTCCTTCCGAAGTACGGAGAGTTCGAGGTAACAGATTTGACTGACCCATCCAGGGGCAAACCATGGTGAAAATGGCATTGTTTTCGTTATCGTTATTGTTCGAGCCTCTTACCCAACAAGCTTCTTTTGTCTTGCAGAGTACGGTAAGAATTATTGAAATTATTTAGGTCTCACCATTAATGGACACTGATAACTCTAAGTGGGGAGGACTACGCCTCTCTGTTTCTGATATGATAGTCACTTACGTAGTAAAAATGTTCACTATGTAGCTCTGTCCGAATGGCGATGCAAGGTGAAACTCTCCAGTCCAAAATGAACCGCCCATTATGTTATCATTAAAGCCATGACATGTCACTTTCTCGTACACTACTGTCTTTGTTACTACTGAGACCATTTAAACGGAGAAAGTGATGTGTTTTATGCTTACTAAATTGCTTTGACGACAATTTTGTAAAACGATTGTGTCGAATAATGGCATATTAAACTCTCTCATGACTCGTGCGCCCTGGAGTCTCTAAGAGACAGCGGGACACCTCCCCTGGAGGTGATACCTTTCGATCAGAACTCCTCCAGAGGCGAATCGCGTCTTAAGGTTTGAGGACTCTCCAAGGTTCTCGCCTCCTTAAAACCCTGGTAACGCTGTAAAGGCCATCTGCGACTAATAGCATTAGTCAGTCAAAAAAAAGGCATATTATTAAAATTCTTCCCAGAAGTTCAGCCATATTTCATGTTATGTCCTGGTGATTATCATTTCTTTGGTCTTGTTTCCGTACCTTCCTCTGCTATCTTATTACTGCGCATACTGACTTTGTTTCTAGATTTCTTAGAATCTTCTACTTAAGTGTAACTTATATCCCTATTTTATGTACTAAATAAAAAAAAATTCAATCACCTTTTCAAATTGAAAAGTGTGTGATGAGGATAATCGGTCCGCTGTCCATTAGATAATGTTATAAGCTCATCTTATAAATCTTATACTCTATAAAGGACAAATTATTATGAATGGGAACCAGGAAAACAAGATGGCGATAGTAACACGATCGGGCATTTCAAGCGACGGAGCGTGACATGTCCTTCAGATATGCTCCAGTGAATAGGCTGGGAATCAAAGTTTAAGGAAAGAGGGTTGGACTTGAAGAGATTAAAAAAATATTTATACTTGGATGTCTAAAAATCATCAGATAATAATTTTATAGCATTATCTTATCTTGATGTAGGGCCAGGATTATTCCCATAGCACGTCGACCCAATGGGATCTTTTGTGCTTCCCCAATCCTAATGTGCGCTGTCCTGGAATACCTCCAAGATGTACTTATTAAGTACACCGGGAGACAGAAGCATTTTATAGTATTAATACATGACCTTTGACTTATCATCAAAGCAATAGCGAAGTTCACTAGTTCCAGGTTATCTTTCACAAAATTCTCGCCAGTTCTTATTTCCTGTTTTTTCATTTATTCCCAGCAGCTTATCTGGAAGAGATTTCTTTACAGCAATAAGGTCGCTTACTGCATAGGTTCGTTATCCTTTACTCGTTTTATTGTCTTTTTATTAAGAATACTAATAATCTACATTACTATCGTATAAGTTTGTTTGTGGGATCTTCGTAAACACTGAAGCGATTTAAAAAAAATATTATAGTACTATTTTGTAATGTTTCAAGGTTAAGCTCTCTAGACCGAAGCTAGTGACGAAAGCCGTTTATTGGATTGATTGAACCTATTCATCAACCTGTAGACTTTGGGGAAAGCTAATTTAATGATACAGCAAAACCTCAAATATTTTTATATTTGATAATCGTTGGCATTCCACAAAACTGTATTAACAATAGATATACCAGCGATTTGAATATATGTCAACAACAATAATTATATTTGTTACTAATGTATATAAAATAACATTAAGTTTATAAAACGTACTCTCTAATTATAGCTACAAAAGTCATAACATCATTTCTGAAAAAAAAAATTGTAATATAGTAGGAATTTTGAATTGAAATTACACGACTAGTCTAAATGACTGGTCTGGTAAATCTAGTGTTAAACACTTCACGTATGTTTTAACTAATACACGGTGAGTTCAACGAACTCCGTACCATATTTCATTAGTCATATACACAAATTGTATACTCTTTTTTGATCTACTTCACAAAAATATACAAACGCCTTAACACTGCGATAAACGAGCCAACGGTGTGAGTAGGTGAAATGAACCTAATGAAGTGAGAAGAGGATTTTAAAACCTAGTGAATAAAGTTGATAATTGATTGTAAGTATGCGTTATTGACAATGAGTTAACTGTGTACACTAACGGAATCGGTTAATGGGTAACTGTGTTACGCAGTGTAAAAGAGACATGTCATAGTTTAGTGTGAAATAGAATGGGATGGCATATGTAATACTTTTCCTGTTAATAAGGATCTTATTCAATTACCAGATACTGTGATAATAAGACATTCTTCTCATATTCTTTATCTCAGTTTTGAGTGAAGATGCTGATCTATATGTTATAAAGAAACACATTTTAAAAGCCAAAGTAATGTATTAGTACCACTGACAATGGCCACATTTCTGTTTTGTCCGGACTAAAAGTAAGTTTAAATCTGTGCTACTCTTTCATAACAAACTGATCAGAAAAGGACAGAATTGAAGTTTTAAAATGGCGGCATTCAAACAAATGTTTAATATTTTGATGCGCATCTCGTGCACTTCTTACAGTAAGTCATAGATCCATTCATCCGATCGTCAAGTGCAAATTAACTTGATATTCCGAAAACTCATTTGTTATCATATGTAATCATAGCAGTAACAGTAATTACAAATAATAAACATACGTATATAAACTTAGCTTAATGCAAATAACAGATGGCATCTTTCTCTGCGTTCCTTACTTATGTTGAATGAAATAGAGGCAAAGAACTTAATTGTCGTTTGAGTTGATACCAGAATCGTCACCAATGCTGTTCAATAGTTTGTGTATCTATCAGTGTTATCAGTAAGCAACAAAAGAAGTGATTAGGAAATAAAATCTAGAAAAGTTCTGTGACAAGATAACTTTTCAAGTTATCTAGATATTAGATAATTTTTTTTAGATATTTATAAAGAATAAATACAAAAGTAAGTAACGATACGAAAGAGTGCTGATTAGGCATAAGTTGGTGGTTCTAACTTTGAGCGGGTGCTCTTCCCAATCTCCTCCAACATTTTCCTTTCTCATCCGTCCTGTATCTATCTTACGTCAGCCTAATATGTTTCCTTATGGTTTTGTCGCTGGCAAATCTATTTAGTCCATTACTCTGTGCAGTGAACATAGAAATCTTGAATATAATCATGCTTTTCTTAGACGTGTAACTACTATACGTGTAACTTCCGCTATACAGATGCTGAAGCCCTTACCAGCTCTTTCAATATGCCTTAGATCATCAGTGTCGAAAGAAAAGTTGGTGCTCTCCGATAGTGTTATAAAATTATAATGATCAGTTTTGGTAACATGATACGTCCCATTTCCATTTCCGGCGTTAAATTTGAAGTATACGTTTCCGATATTAAGCAGCGAGCCAATTCTCTCACCGACTATTATGTGATCAAGTATTGAAACAGCGGGTGCATTGAATTGCCTTGAAGAACCTGTTTCATATCCTGTCAAATACTTCCTTGTAATCTAGTCTTAAGTTTCAATTCTATTTGAAGGTAGTTTGTGCTTAATGTTATCTTTTAAACTTACTAGAAGTGATGGTTTCATTGGTTTTTTTAAATGATTTTTATGATTATACAACAGATTTCTGAATAGAAGGAGTTATTGGTTCGAATCTAGTTTCGTTTTCGAATGCAAAGCTTTCGTAATTGTGTGAGGATAAACGATCTAAATGAATGATAATATTTAAAGTTTAAAAGTAATTTAGCGTTCGTATAAAAATATGTTCGTTTTAATAGATATCTTTTCTTTACTGGATTCTCTCATAAGAGGCACATTATAGATAAGACGCTGCAAATGCTTTGACATTCGTACAACAGTACCTTTTATTCTTGGTCGTACTTTCCGCCTTTTATGTTAAACAACTTTCTTTGTATCGTAAACTTAAAAAACTGTTGCCCACGTTAGTAAAATAAATTAATTGGTATAATCAATAATTATTGAATCATAGATTCGAGTCAGCTAACTCTAGCTAGCATCGCTAGCAGTTCCGCCCACTTTCCCTGGCGCCTACACTTGCATGTGAGAATCGATAACTTTCGCTTATACGTGATCGGTTTGTTAACATCTCTTTGCTAGTTATGATTTCCTAGTATTTCAAATGTATGATTATATTATATTTACGGGATCAACGTACGGTATCTTTAGACCAGCATCGCTGTAAAATTGATTGATTATACGGTTCGATCGATTATGTAAGATTTGATGATTGATGTTTAACTAATCAGATTTAGGTCAAAGTTCATTTCTCTCAACACTTAAAATGCTGCACAGTAGGTAGGTACTTTGATATTTATTTAAATTGCATATCGTACCATCATCTCTTCGATTTTTAAAAGTAACAATAAATATATCCGGTGTTTATTTTTAAACGTCTGGTTAGGAGACGAAAATAAACGGTCCTTTTTGTGGGGATGGCATTTTTAAACTCCGCGAGCGGTTTAAAATAACTAACAGCTGTTCTGATGACGGGTTGCAGTGAGTTTCGTATATGAAAACTAATATTTTCGTCTATGTAATATACAGTTTATGAATTGTCAAATGACAAAATATGACAACTTTAATTAAATACCTATTTTGATTTATTTATTTTGACATATTAAACCTACTATTCAACAAGCCATGACTGGTATTTATTAAAAACAATATTTAATCAATGTGTAATAGCGAAATTTGGGTTATTTGTTGAATTCTTACCTACTACATTGTAAAAATTATGATTGTTTTAAAATACTAGGTCAAAGGAAGAAGTACTGAAGCACTTTTTACAGAAGTAAATATCCCTTATTATTCTGAATATGAAGTCTTACATTTTCTCTTAGTCAATTAGGGACGACAAAAAAAGTTTTGGGTCTTTATAATCGAAAGTCCAGTAGGGATAGTTAAGTTTTCAGGATCGCAAAGAGGAAGAAACATAATTGTGAAGAAATAAAGGTTAAACCCAATGGATCAGCCAGTCGATAAACAAAACAAGACAAATGACAACGGGGCATCCCGAATCGTCGCAACGAATGAAATGACACTTCGAAACGTTTGTCCAGAGACCTTGTCTCTGTTCCTTGTCTATGGATTGCAGCGTTCTATTATTTCATTTAAAGACAGATATACATGTCAATTATCAATCGAGTTGCAAGTAAAATATTATTCTTAAACTGATTAACTTTTTTAGAGATTTATTACGAAACCCGATTGATCATTAGATGTTGCGACAGAGCTATACACACTTATACTACACATTTATAGATTTCTTTCTTTTCTAAATAAATCTATTTTACTATTGATACGCCTCAGGTACATGAATGGGTCAAAATGTATTAGAAATTAGCTACCTCCTGTGAATGCAATGGCATATTTCTAGTTTTAGTAAAATTTCACATCGATGATCGAAAGAGAAAGTTCAAATTAATTAATGTAATTCTTTATACTTGCAAATAAATTATTTATTATTATTACGATCTTTGAAGCGCTTTGCCTAGCAAAGGAATGTGTAGGCTGGTTGGTGATAGTTGGATTTCATATTAAAACAATATACAACATACAACCTCCTTCATACAACATGGGTTCCTTTAAAAAAGGCGTGAAAAGCACTTTTTGTGCCGGCAAGGTGAGGGTGGCTAGGGCAGTATGTCGCATGCTTCACTAGCTATCTTCACATATGGACTCCTCTACTGCTTATCGTCAGGTGGTGTCAGAGACATCTGCTGAGGTTATATAAAAAAAACATGTTTGAATGTCCAGTCTAGTAATGAGTAATAAAAATGAGTTCCTTCAAGAGTCGTGAAAAGACGCCTTTATGCCGGCAAGGTGGAGAGGTGGCTAGGGCAGTCTCGCATGCTGCACTAGCTACACGATCGTATGGACTCTCGCTGCTTTCCATCAGGCAGTACCAGTATTATTTAGATAGATAAAGATAGATAAAATCTTTATTTTCATTTCTACATCACACACAATCCATCCAGACAGTACATAGGTTAAAAGACAAACATTTTATAATAAAGATATTTGTGTGTGCTTTGTGTATTTTGTCCTTTTTTTAAAATCGATGAGCACATTACTGTTTCGCAAATTCGGTTTACTACCTCGACTGTTAAACGACCGTTTCGACATTTATTTGTTTTTTTAGCATTGAACCCGTGTCTTATGGCATTGATGATTCAATAAATAGAAGATAACACCGTAATTAATTTAACTTGAGATAACAATTTAACTAATTGCAGTTTAATCACTGTCGGTTATATTGAACTGCCTGCTTCGATATTGGTATTAATCTTGTGTGCATTATTCGTGTTTGACATATGACAAATGTAAGCTAAAGTGCCTATCGAGATTTTTCCAATAAAAATGACTTTACCACTTATAATGTAAACCATTTGTAATATCTATGACAAATGTCTGGCTAAATGGACAATACCCCTAGTAAACTGGGATGTGTGTGATGAGTGGTGCTTACCATTTTTATGAGTTATGAATGCTTGAATGAATGAATGCTCTGTCGTACAGCTAGAGCATGGAATTCCTTACCAGCACACATATTCCCTCCTTCTTATAACATGGGTTCCTTTAAAAGAGGCGTGAAAAAGCACTTTTTGAGCTGGCAAGGTGAGGATTGCTAGGGCAGTATGTTGCATGCTTCACTAGCTATCTTCACGTATAGACTCCTCTACTGCTTATCATCAGGTGGTGTCGAGTCATCTGCTGTGCTTTTTATATAAAAAATGCTTTCATATTTATATAGGTATATTTCTAATATTTAAATATAATAGATGTGTTGACAGGCTTGTCGGCTTGTTTGTTACTTGCTTGTAATTTATTGTCTTAAAAATCTATTAACAACAATAGCCTTGATAACTTACGAGTAATTTGTTTTATAGATTCCCAAAGTTCGTTGGGCAAGTAAATTAATTTAAGAAACCAATATAATTGCTTGATTTATAAAATTTCAATCTACTTATATAATGAAATTTACATTAACGTAATATGAAATATAGCCATCCAACAGAGTTGTTCCGCGATGCATACAAACTACCACGTGACGTCATACAGCAGTACGGGTAGTTTCAATACTGAATTTTAATTATACACAAAAGAATTGGCTTGATAACTATTATGATGGGCATTATGTATGTTCGGGCAAAACTTTAGAACCACTTCACCTTTTTTTTTTGGACTGACTATTACTGTTGGCCGCAGATGGCCTTTACAGCGTTACCGGGGTTTTAAGGAGGCGAGAACCTTGGAGAGTCCTCAAGCCTTAAGGGGCGATTCGCCTCTGGAGGAGTTCTAATTGACAGGCATCACCTCCAGGGGAGGTGTCCCGCTGTCTCTTAGAGTCTCCAGGGCGCTTGAGCCATGAGGGAGAACGACTTCACCGAATAAGACGATTCTTTATAGCCGTGTTAGTTTTTTATACGACGAAGTTTGTTCGAAAGAAAACAAAAAATGTGGGGTGGGATGATCTTCCATATTTTCATAAAACACCAGAATGTTATTAACACTGATACGAAGACCGCGATAGTTAAAAAGTTAAATGTCATTGCGGAGTATTTTCATCTAATTTTTTCATAAGGCGCGAAGGCGAGATGGGCAGTTTGTCGTTATTTCTTCATATATTACTCATAATACAAGCTTTCAATTATTTGGGCTACCTAATTAGGTGAAGATTAATGAGTGTTCAAACTGTGACAGGACATAAGTCAAAACAAGCCTTCTAATTCGAAAAGCCTTATAACGAATTTATTACTTTGGAGAATCTTATGAAATTCATTTTGTTTATTATTATATAAAACTCTACGTATACTATTTACAAGGAATTCCCAGACTATTTTGGGCAAGAGACCTCGTTTCTAAAATAAACTGATACCCATATTACTTTGAAAATCATAACTCTAGTTTTTTTTCTTCTAATTATAAGTACGTACCGATTTGAAATTAATTAGTTTTCGTTTATTTTGACCACAGAGAAACCGATATCTATCCCAAGTCATTATTTACAATTATCATTTATATATTGACGAAATCTGACATTACATTTGGATGTTAGTATTGTTACCGTTTAGGTTTCCTACTATAGTAATTTTTTTAGACCTATTTCTTCCCAGAAAGCCTTAAAAAGGGCTAATTTTTACCATTTTTTAATTATATAGGCGAGAAGAATGTTATTTTCTTAAACGCTGACGAAACACGTGCTTTACTCCGAGGAGTTTCAACCGATGTGTCATAATTAGGGTTTGCAAAACAGAGTTTTATCTCGTACGTAAAAGCGATGCTTCTGGCAAATATTCCTCGACCTTACATTTGTCGCTGTGCGCTTTGGTGTAATCAAACAAGAGACCAGAGTAGATACACAACGATTACATATTACTTATCAAGTATGTACTACGAATCGCCTCTGTGTACGGCCTGTGGGGAGAACACTGAACAAATGGAACACATCCTATGTAACTGTGATGCTCTTGGACTGGGCTTTCCCAGTCCTGAAGGGAAGGGGAGCACATCGAACAAATGGAACACATCTTGTGTAACTGTGATGCTCTTGCTAGGAAAAGAATGGGTCTCTTTGGACTGGGCTTTCCCAGTCCTGAAGATTTAAGGCTGCGGTCTCCGAGTGTACTTAGTAAGTACATCTTGGAGGTATTCTAGGACAGCGGACATTAGGATTGTGGAAGCACAAAAGATCCCATTGGGTAGACGTGCTCCAGGAATAATCCTGGCCCTACATCAAGATAAGATAAGATGTACTACGAAAGATTATTTAATTTTTCGCGATCGATCGATTGAGGACGAACCCAGTTCGGGGGTAGAGCATGAAAAAATTCTAAGTTTAACGACACGACTTAAATTATTTAATTTAAGAGAATTTAGATTCCATACTCAATAACTTTATCCATTGAACGACGTACTAACACAGTGAGGAAGCTGTTATTAGAAGGCAGGCAATTGGTCTATGGTCCAAGCTTGCCAACCAGAAGACGAAAACACAGTGTTCTCATCTTACCAACGTGTAATACATTCAATACGTGTAATTTATACATAATGTATAAATAAAATACTTAATTCATATTAATTCGAAATCATTTCACGATTGTATAATAACAAAAACGAAATCTTTAAATTTGAAAATACGGAAGGAATGTTGAAATCGTAAAAATGTTAATCATTACATAAATACATATTTCTATACACACTCTTACGCAGTTTTCTTCTTTAATAGATAACCTATGACCTATGCCCAGCAGTGGAAGACCATAAAAGTTGTAAATGTCTTTAATAAAGTTAAAAATATATAAATCTTGGTAGGACTATCGCCAGCCCTAACGTAGCCCACATAGATGTTAATCTATGAGCAATACTGTAACAATGGACGGCGTTCTCTCCAACTATTGTTGATACATACATGGCTACTATGTCAGTCTTTGTGTATAATTGTCAATAGTTTCTTAATATGACCTTGCTATACAAAATAGTATATAGATAAAAAATATTGTAATACTAAATAAAATTAATTAGAATTACTATTTATAACTAATGATCAAATAATTTAACTTTAAATAAAACTGTTTTTATTATATTATTTATACTAATTTTTTTAATACATTTCATACAGAAAACCCTATGCCATTAAACAATAAGATTGTTTATAGTTTCTTTTTATCAAGCATTTCTTGTAAATGTGGGTAGTAAGATATTACGCACCCTCTTAATTAAGTAAAATAACTGTTCACATTTAAATAAATTAAATCGTGGTACTTTCTCGTGATTGATTATTATTAATTTTCTTACGTTCTGTTATTCAATACAGCAGTACCTTTGTACAATTCTCTATTATTCTGTTGTGTCCTGTTAATTGTCTTTGTGTGTACATAAATTGTTAAATAAATAATAAATACATACTTTTATCAATATGTTTCTTTGTGTAATCGACTCGAAGAGCAGTCTCAACCTAACATAGATTTGTTAAAACCTTATAACATGGCCCTCACTCGATCTGTTGTAAATTGATTTGATTTTGAATAAACATTTTTGTATTTTGTATTGTTAGTAATATGAAAAATTTAATCCTCGTCAACATAATCGAAATGCTTACCAATATTCTATACCTTCTAGCTATTTTCATTAAGGGCTGATTTTTGAATACTCAGATAACTTTTATCAAAAGCATAACTTTGACAATTTGGCAGTTTCTCTGTATAAAATATGAAAATTTCTCCGGTAGAAAATTGTTATCTTACTAATGAATAATCGGCCCTATGTATAGTAAGGTGTCCAGACGTTTTCGCAATCGTATGAATTGATTTAAGTTAAAAATGTCAACTCTTTTTTGAAGTACTGTATGTTTTTTTTAAGTTACAGGATTTTTGAAAATTTTTTTAGTATTCGATAGAGTTTACTCCTGAGGTGGTTCCATGGTTACCAAGTCAGGATCTGATGATAGGATCCCCGGGGTTTCGAATATTTTTAACAAACGACAAACAGACAGGCAAGATAATACTGTAACTTTGACCTAATTACTCAATTATGAGTGTCAAACCGTTCGAATCAAAATTAAAAATCCACTTCATAACATTAAAAAAGGCAAAAATAATTTAAGTAGTTATCCAATTTTAAATTATATTTTTTCGAGTTGGTGCTAAGTTGTTTCCAGAAGCAAAAGAAGTTCCAACTTCTTCATCACAATCATAAACAGGTCTATACGTCCCGACCGTGGGAAATTAAGGCGATAAGTCCTTAGTCAACCTCGCTGGCCAAGTGCGGGTCAGCTTCACATACAACCTAAGAATTTCTTCACAGATGTGTGTACTTTTCTCACAATGTTTTTCTTCGCCGAATAAACATCGTGACATACGTACGAACCGCTGTCTCGCCCATGACAGACTTATTTTTGTATCTTTAGTGTTTAAACACTTTTCTATAATTTAATTAAAATTGGTGTTAACTAATTAAATTAAATGTATACGAGGTAGTGTTAAAAATTGGACCAGTTTCGATATTATTTAAAAAAACTACCATTCACTCAACAGGAAATACAAACCTCGATAGAGCTGATTGCGTAACTGCTTATTAATTATCAGAGAGACAGGAAAAACGTTGCGTGATATATCAAGCGAATTACTATCACTATAGTCGCTTCATTTCTAATAATATGTATACATTGTTTAATTGCTGTTACGCCTTAGTCTTCGGCATGTTGTACAAGATCCAATGTTGGACAAAGCATTCTTACATCTCGAGACGCATTGACAATTAAGGCTAGTGATTAATTATACATTTTGGTTGACTACCGGAGAATATGTTGCGTGATATCTGATATAACATTATAACCAATTCATTTTAGAGTGGCCACAATAACATGTTAATAAATACTTTAGCTTCTGTTATAATTTAATTACTATCGCCTCTGTGTAGTTCCTGTGGGGAGCACACCGAACAAATGGAACACATCCTGTGTAACTGTGATGCTCTTGCCAGGAAAAGAATGGGTCTCTTTGGACTGGGCTTTCCCAGTTCTGAAGATGTAAGGCTGCTGTCTCCGGGTGTACTTAGTAAGTACATGTTGGAGGTATTCCAGGACAGCGCACATTAGGATTGGGGCAGCACAAAAGATCCCATTGGGTCGACGTGCTATGGGAATAATCCTGGCCCTACATAAAGATAAGATAATTAGTATTTAGGCTACGCTATGCCACTGTGGGGCATATTTTTTGAATATAGCAGATAACTCAAATTCCTCATGCGTTTCTCGTCGAGACATAAACAGTTATGATTGGTTCATCCGGGATAAGCCATGACGTACTTGCTTTGTTTTTGCATTTAGAGACAGTGTTGTAAAAGACTAGAGTCTTTTAGTTTTCATTTTGTACTTTCTGATATGTATTATATATTTTGTGCATAGTTTTGGCATTAAACATATTATATTCTATTCGTGACTCGAGTTTCTTTTCCTAAACTCGCGATTATTAAACAGATTTCTAATTACTAATATGTTGTATATATTAGATAGCTAAAATTCGTTTATTTATGTCCATTTACATGGACAACAGAGAAAGAATAAACACAAAGTCAATGACTGTGGTCTTATCGCTATGAGTTATTTCTACCAGACAACCATAGAAGTTTCATGATACTATTAAATAAAATGTTACATTTTAAAACTTGTAGATAATTGAAATTATGTAGTTCATTAATTAATAATTTATAAAGTATGTATATATATGTTGATGAGAACGAAAATTTATTTGTCCACGAATGGGTGTTTGTTTGTTTATTTAGTATGTTTCTGATATTTATGTTAAATATCCTATAAATATTTTCTTCTTTATCTAGTATCCATAACACAATCTTTAATCATGCTTAATTTTTGCTAGATAAGAGATGCGAGTGTGTAAAAATCTAGACAATCTATTTAGATTATCTAGATTCTGTAATATGCCATTTTTAATTTATATACAGGTAGCTAAATGCAATTTTATCAATTCAGCTGCAAAACTGATGGGTTTACACGCAAACTGTCAACCCTCTTCAACCCCTATATTGGGATAGAACTTCCAAAAATCCGTTCTCGGTTTGCTACAGATGTTAGGTACATACCCTACCAAGCCAAAACCTACCCATGTTAACAAAGTCATATAAATTCTATTCCAATATCAAAAATATTCTAAATTTAAAAATTAATTCTAAATGTTTCCATACATATATTTCAATGTGAAATTTCGTTATCACCGTAATATTTAAATGACAGTTTTACATGGTTTCGTTTCGGCTGGATAATAAACTTGTATATAGAGATTTATCGTAGAAGAAGCAATCCGTTTATAAATCGACCAGGTAATTTTATGTTGATATAATTGTACATACAATAAAACATTCATTTACCAAATACAGGAAAATATATAACGTTTAAATTTTCCTGTACTGTACTATAAAGGATTCCGATACAATACAACAAACCGTTATAACCATGTATGTTTTGTGAGAAAGTGGATTGTTGTGGGTGTTAACTTGGAGTTTATTGTTTAACATACAACCGTGTGTGTCAAACAAAATAGCCTACATACAGTCAAATGGATCTGTTTGTAAGTAATATTATAACATTTGAAATAGGACATGATTTTTATAGATATTTAAAAGTAAACATTTACCATTTAACAAGTTTATGACAAAGTGTTTGCTAGCGATTTAATCGTGTAAAAATATTTAAATCATGTTTGATAAATGGCGAAAATGTAGACTTAATATATGATTTATACGTGAAGGAGCTCTTTGGCGTAGTAACTATTACGCCAACTATCTCTTTGGCGTAGTAACTATTACACAAATTAGCTCTTTGGTTTCAATTACAAAAACAAAACAACTTTCGCCATGGTTGCTTCTAAGATGGGTCAATCCTTCCACCAACCCATGGTCCTGCCTACCTTGCAGCATACGGACCGAATCATGGGAGAGTGCGAGGGTACTTGTATAGGGCTCTTTCCCCTTTGGCGCTGATCTATGCTCTCAACAATTATCTTTATCCGTCCCTCCTGTTGCCAACTCTCCCTCTTCCGGGGCATGAAGACACAATATGTGACTTCGCGTCGGGCTGTTCTGTGTGTTTTTCCTGATTCCTCCTATTCGTATGATCGTCTATGGTGTGCCAGGAATGCTGCCCAGTTATCACAGCTGCTGATTAGGTTCTGGTGATACACCGGCCCAGGTTCTGCTCTGTGTAACATTTCCAGCATGACTTCTCTGGCGTCATATCCTCTTTAATGGTAAGCCAACTACCGACGCTGTTACGGCAACTGCTTTCACCCACTAACTCTGTGCCCAGCAGTGGGACTTATCTAGGCTTAATTTTTGTATAGCTGCTGCTAGCTTATTGGCTACTAATGAAATTTGCGTATCATAAAGTACCAGGCAACTATGAATTGATAGGATTTTGCTGTAAGTTTACTTTTCTTTTCAAATAGAATATTTGTAAGTAGATATTTGTAGAATCATTTCATTACCTATTTATCTTGTCTATAATCCTTGTTAAAAATATTAAAGCAACCATTTTTACGTTACTTTGTTAGATTTGATCCCATTTGGCCTGATAATATTTGAAAATGTTTAGGGAATATATGTGGAGCGACCGACTGGACCTCCTCTTTACATAAATTAACAGTCAAATAGTATATTATACCTGTGTAGTGCTGTTTTCCTGGTAGCTAGAGCTCGTTGAGGGAGTGTTATGATGGGGGACTTGTCGCCTTTATGGCAAAATAATGCTTCTCTTCCGTTTACAGAGTAGGTAAAGGGTGGTACAACCGTTTCAGTTGTCATGTACATATATGAAGGCCCTGGCCCTGGTTGTAATTGTTGCCCACTAAACTGCATTGGGCCAGCGTCGTAGTATTATGCACTGAACTATTCATGTTTTTCATCCATGTAGGAATATCTGTGGCCTGATGTAAATTAAAACTGAATTCTCAAGCTCCATTCAAGTAATATTATTATCATAGCGCTGACCGGTTTGACAGGCATTTCACTTTCTATATTGCAGGTTTTAGGTATAGTGATGTGACACGGATTACGGATATTATTTCGGGTACGTATAGGCTTGTAGGTTTATATAACACAATAGACAGGTTCGCAATTAATATCATTACTCTCCATTATTATACTTTCTGAGTATGTCACAATAAATTCACAAATCAACAGTTTGCATGTTGAAATATGGATAGTAATTACTTTGTGAAGTAGATGTTAGATGAAACGCAAAGTCAGAATGAAGTCTTGGATATCACAACGATTGGAACAGTCACACGACCGCGGAGCATTATCATCATTATATCAGCCGAGAGACGTCCACTTCTGGACTTAGTCCTCCCCCAAGAATCTCCAAACCGCTCAGTCCTGCGTTAGCCGTAACCAGCGGCTTCCCGCGACCTTTAGCAGATTTTTAGTCCCCTTATAGGAGGTCAATGCTGCATCGTCCTGTACACGGCCGCCACTCGAGAGCCTATAGTAAAGAGTATATAAAGGTACAATTGGCGGTCTTAATACTATCAGTTAACTCGAGTACCGTTACTAATCCGTAATTTGCATATTTCCTTCTTAACATCTTTCAAACCCTATGTCAATGTTAAATTTAACCCTCCAGAATGGAGCGGTTAGTTATGTATATATATATGCTATATTACGTTATTAAAAAAGTAAGTAATAGGCCGCATCGCTGAATTATTATTATACTTCGCAAACCAAACTAAGTTTTTTGTAATATCGCTCCGATGTTGGATATCCGTTCTACCATTTTATCTTATCTTGATGTAGGGCCAAGATTACTCCCGGAGCACGTCGACCCAATGGGATCTTTTGTGCTTCCCCAATCCCAATGACCGCTGTCCTGGAATACCTCCAAGTACTTACTAAGTACACCTGGAGACAGCAGCCTTATATCTTCAGGGCTGGGATATCCCAGTCCAAAGAGACCCATTCTTTTCCTAGCAAGTTCGTTCTACCAAACCACGTTCTACCACCACATTAATATTAATCTCCTGTTGTAAACTTGGAAGATAGTTAAGTTTTAATGACCTTATAAAGTGTTATGTAATGGCATAATCATTGGGGAAATACAGAGGAAAGTGTTCTATGACGTTTCCGTGACTTTTGCCTTGTTTATGAATTTGAAATTTTAGGAATTTGAACTTGAAAGTTTAATAAAATGTGTGTTACGCCGCTTTGTATTGTATCACCACAAATACAAGGTAGTCGCTTGTCTTTCCTGATTGTCCCTGCAGATTTGGAAGTTAAAATTCCTTAATTTGCTTGTTACATAACCTATCAGTCTCCCAATTTGATCCTATGTGGGCAACATTGGACTGATTCTGACGTATAGACACTAAAAATAAAAAAAAACCCTATATATTATTCTTTCGATTGGTTGCAAAAAGCATAACTTTCATATTATAATACATAACAGGAAGATGGCGTCAATTTTCGAACTCAAACTATGGCTATTTGTAGGCTTTAGGAAGCATATCCTAAAATTTCTTCGCAACTATAACATTGTCTGGGAATGGGATATATTCAGAAATAGCTCTTAGTGTGCCTTCAAAATTGATTATCTTTATTTCATGTTATTGAATACTTCTGGTGATTGATTACATTATCATTCGACTTACGATTGTAATGAAACCATTCAACCGTTGGTAGCTTTCCGTTGATTATTTTCCTTTTTTGTTGACAAATTTCTACATCGGATATCGATTACCATAATCGATTTAATGGTCTTCTGGTGCAATTGTTGTTTTGATTTCAGCATCTGAAATGAATCACCTGTTTCGATAAAATGAAACTCAGTTTCAAATAATATTATTGTAGATGTATTTCCAGTGTATCATATTTGTATAAAAATGAAAGTATAGACATAAGAAGAAGATAAAAAGATATCACAGGTATCCATTGCATATAGATTCCAATAAATCGGAGAAAAGAGATGTGAAAGTCCCCCACTCCCACACTCGTTAGGTTTCCCTTAACACAGAAATACACCGAATAGTCAAGATTTAAATAGGTAAAGCGGGCGAGTACCTACTATGACTGTAACCAATTTCCAGTTCAAATTAGTGTACATAGGTCATATCTTTACCGTACATCTGCAGTTTTTGTTATTGGTTCAACAGTAATCCTCAGCACTTAAAAAAAGTAAGTTCTAGAATATTTAATAGTATTAACAAATAAGAACAAAAAAAATATTTTTTACTTCAATCCCTATGTATGTGCATATATGCGCGCGCGCACGCATGTTGTGTGTGTGTGTGTATGGCGGTGTGCGAGTGAAAAACATAAATAGTGTTGTGGTATGAGGTTATATTACAGTGGCAAAGAATGTCATAATTACGTTATTTTCTATAACAATATATACAAATTAAAAGTGTATTTTGTCATAAAGTTACTTATAATTGTCTCTATAGTGAAGTTTTTATTGTGTTAGACACGAAAATTCATGGTTTTTATTGCTCATGCATATTTTCGTTGTTGCTAAAAGACGTACAAATGACGTACTCTGTACGCAGTGGAAAATTCCAATTGTACAATTTTTTGAAATTCACGTCTGTTACGCTAGTTAGCCTGGCGAGCCTATGGACTGTATTTTTGGAGAGAAGTGGGAAAACAAGGAAACCACGTCTTGACTCGTCTTTCTTCTTTGGAGCCTCAATCTTCTTATTTTGTATAAAGGTGTATATTAGATAATAATATGAAACAGAATGGGTTAATGAAATTCATAGGGCTTTGTCCTCGGCTTTTAAGTTGTTAGAGCAATCGACCTGATTGTAAAAGGCCGTTGGTTTGCATTCTACTCTACAATATTATCTTGTCTCTTCAAAAAAATCTTTCAATTATTTAAGTTAACTTTTCAAGCAGCCACATTCAAAAACCTATTATGTCTGATATTTGGTTGTTTGACAGATTAAAAAGTTGTACATTTTGTTGTATATTAAAACTAGTATCGGATATTATATTCATATGTGTCCCATCCCTACTCCTATATGCAATGGAGCGGATATCATGATCGAAGGTAGTAAGACAGGTGGTTGTAACCATTATTAAACATAATGTAATCGAAGTATAGCGAAAGACACTTGGCGATCTTATTCTGTACGCAATAAAGTCTAAAATTGTTAACACAGTCTGAATCATGGATTTCAACTGATTGAACGACTGAAGTAATTATTATTAATCTATGACAAAGTTATGTGTGTGTCTGTTCTGTCTGACATTGTAATCAAAATGTTGGAAATGACGTCATAATTTTAATTTCCTGATTCCCTCACCTACTTTTAAATAAGAATATTCGTACTTCAACTTACATTACTGTCTAAATGAAAAGGGCTGGTAATTAAGATAGGCAGGTATAATTTTTATATATATCTTTATTAGATCTACATATATATTTAGATTTTAAGAAGAGAAATCTTAAAATACACACTACATAAAAATGTTAACTTATTCATAATGTCCATTTACTATGTTTCCCGTTGAATTGAGTGTATGTACATAAATTAGTTTTATAAGTATACATATAGAAAATAATAATCTACAAAAATATATAGAATTTGACATATCAAAGGTAGCATTTTTAGCTCACTGGGTCTTTCTCCGCGAGGGTAAGAATCGCGACGGATTCGTCCTTCTATCGTCGGCTAATTTCCACGAATGAGCGATTATTTTCTCCAGCTTATCGTAGGAACTCGTCGTCGGGTATCGTCGGGAATCTCCGCTTTTCCTCGACGAGGTTTGAGCTAAAGTTTTGTTGAAAGAGTAAAGTTATCGGCGATAAGATGACGCTTCGCTCGTACTTAGCTTCAAATTCAAATTTAAATTTCTTTATTGCAGTCATGGATTTCCCATGGGGATTGAACCTCGGATCGCCAGATATGAAGTAGGTGGTCTTAGCCACAATACAACAGAGGCGGTTTAAGATAAATTTAATAAAAAACCTATTATATTTAATTCAAGTCATTACAATAAAAGCGAAACTGTGTAAGAAAGCTTACAATCAAAAGATTTTTTTGGGACCGACTAATGCTGCCGCAGTTTGCTTTCACAGCCATACTGGCCCATCTGCTCAAACCTTAAAGGGTCCTCCTCTGTAGGATTACTAATCGACGGTAATCACCTCCAGGGGAGGTGTTCCGCATTTTCAGTGCCCTGGTACATACCTGTACCTGGTATAGCGCGACGAGTGTAGACCAGGTCTTCGAACCCTTGTTCGACGAGTGCGGTGTATAGCATAAGGATGTGTATTGCGTGATAGTAGGAGCACGATTGCACTCATGATCAAATTGTACTATTAAAAGAATGATTAGCTGACGATATAAAAGAACTTGTAATTTGTTTAAATAACGAGCTTTTTGATTTTATTTGATTTCTCATTTGTTACAGGAACCAAAGATCTACGACGTTCCGTTTGATGAGTCGCGTGCCCAGACTCCAGACTTCATCACGTCAAGTCCCAAATCAGAGTTCCAGAAGCTGCGGGAAGCTTTCGAAAATCGAAATTCTAATATCGATACCGAAAACGATCCCAAAGGTTTCGGTATTGACACCAGAAATAATGGTATTGACATTCTGGATTCCAGAAAATATGAAACCATCGGATCAGATACCATAAAACCAAGTTCTGATGGTATTGAAAGAAGGAAGTTTGGTACTGAGATATTGGATAGTAAAAAAATTGGTAATAATGTTGCTGAAATCCGGAAAAGTATTGAAAAACCTCCTTTGACACCGAAACCTAACATTTATATGAAGAAAGTATCTAAATCATCAGAAAATATCGCCGATGAATTCAAATCAGCAAAAAGAATGGTGGAAAAAAAAATTCAAACCGATAACAAAAGATACCGAAATAGAACTGACACCAATAGCAGTATGGTTAAAAGAAATACCCAGTTCGACGTAGACAGAGAGAATGTAAGTACCTAGAGATAATATTTTACATTTGCGTCTTATCATTCAGTGCCATTTATTTATTTCAATCAATTTATACTATGAATAATTATAATACTTACATGACTGTATGGGCCACACGTCCCTTTGCCTTCCCTTGCTACAAAGTATATTTTTTTTAGTCAAGTGTAATATGCGGGGTTTATCATTGCAACCGTTGCCGCGAGTTTCCTTTGATGACATAAAAGCGTTCGTTATATTGAGAAATATAAGGTTGTGTGTTCAATCAAAATTTCTTGTTATTTTTTTATCAAAAATAGAAAAAAAAGATTTAAATAGGTCGTGCAGTATAATTAATTAAACCTCCAAAGATTTATTAGCAAAATAAGTTACTAACCGCATGGGAACATCAAAAGAAAATCAGACTTACCGTTTTAAATATAAAGTGCAAAGTTCATGATATTACGTTACGATAAAGAGTTTCTATATTATTTGTTAGCGCTAGATAGAGACGGGGCATTGAATTGTTTGCTGTACAGTTAGGAATGGAAGTGTCTTTTTTGTAATAATATAATTTTTTGTGCAAAATACGAACAAGTAAGGTAATTGTAAAATGGCGTGCGAAATGAGATTTTGCCATTTCCTGTTGTTAGAAATATTATTTTAATTTAGTTATTTAATGATATAGATGTACTTGAGTAAAATATATGTGAATCTGACATATATATCATACTAACTAGTCAATATTTTTTATGTCAATTATAAATTAGGAGTATAAATTATGTGACAAGTCTCCATGCTGCCAATATAACGCTTCCGTAACTAACTCTAGCTACCAGGAACACAGAACTAATGCAGCAGTGTTAATTGTCACCGTTCTATTAGGAAAAATTAACACAAATGGAAAATAATGGATGGTAATTGTTATAATTTCCTTTCAATTAAAAACTTTGTATGATTATTTCTGACTTAGTTTTTCATATCTAGCTTTCCGTTCTAGTGACTTTTTCCTAAATAAATACCTGTTTTATTGCATCCAAGTCATTCGCTTTTGCATTTATAATCGACATTTTAGAGGTTAATCAATAATCGAATTGTATATTGATTATTATGTATTAATCATCTCAGCCAATTTTCCCACAGTTGACCTTAAGTAGCTTTGGTTTCTATTGTGTCATAAAGAGGCCGCGACAATTATGGCAATGTGTATTCACTGAGTTATTTGTAAATTTATGCTTCTAACATTTAAATGTCAAATCAAACCATTTACTGTTTAACTAAGTGCCCGGGTAACGGGAGCGAGAGATAAGTCTCGTAGAAGGAGGCAACGTATTTGGTGTAGGACCCTTTTTTTGGAAATTTTCACTTGTTACTTTAATTCTTAATGAGTTAGCTTTTGACATTCGTCTCTTGAGAAGGTAAGTGATTGTATCCGAAGATAGAAGCGAGCTACTTCCAGATTATATCTTACCTCGTACTGCCCAAACACAAAAACGGTTTGAAAATGTTTGTGATGGCGCAGAAAGCAAGATGCTATGCTAGCTATTGAATTAGGTAAAGTCCTAACAAACCGAGTAGAAAATATCTGCATGGGGAACTGAGTAATAGTATTTTCTAATTTGATCTCATCTGATTGAGGAACATTAAACTCGATTCAATCCAACTCTACCAAAAACGTGTACTTTTACCGCTTAAAGTCACTGGCTTCACAATTTCTTTAACTATGGAAACACTGAAATTTCTTTTAATCATTATTAATAAGTAATTTTATAAAAAAAAAATTGAATTCTTAACATGTATTAAAACATATCGAGGAGCTTGTTGGCGTTGTGGTTCGAACGCTCTGAGAACTTATTGTATAAATTCATATCTATCGCGATAGCATTCGTCTTTGAAATCGTTACTTAATACAAAAAGCGAAACGTCACAATGATATACAGTGAAGCTGCAATGGAAATATGACGTTTGCCAAGATGAAAGCGATAGCGATTGATTCAGAGTTGGACAATAAGGAGTAAAGGTTTCGATATCAAAAACAAAACTATTTTCGCGATGGTTGGTCCCTAGATGGGTCAATCAAATTGGTTAACCCGTGCCTCTCTTATTTGGAAGGTAGGTCCAGGTTGTTACAGCAACCGCTTTCCCTCACCGTAATGGGTCAGCGTCTAGGTGTTTTAGCGTAAACCCCTCATATTTCCGTATATCTAGGAATGCTTGTGCCCAGCAGTGTGACGTATAAAGGCTGTAGAAGGTGATGATGATGTATAGTTTAATAAAGTGAATACATGAGAGTTAAACTTATTTGACTCATTTTAGTTTTATAATAATAAACACTTTACTAAATATTTTCTTTCCGACAGTACTGTAAAGTGCGAATCTAGTACAGTGACATTACACCATTCTAACCCGTTTATGCTCCTTATTTAAATGCCATTAATGTCACATTCGCTTGGCAGAACTAGCTATCACTTACGTCTGTTTTAATGGCATTCGTACTTGCATTATATGTGAGTCAGATGCGGAAAGAAAATTATCACGGAATAGTTTTAGGTAATGACAGGTTTATTTGATCTATCATTGGCTACGATTCTGTTGCACGGACGTCCAAACATTATAATCCAACCAAAAAAAAGTGCCATTTGACGTTTAAAAATGGCCTTATAACTCGCATCTTAAAACGTGCCGATTAAAATTAGTCGAAAAATATGACTCGTCAGCTATCAACTTAATTGAGGTTCTTAAAAGTCATGCTATCGCTTCTATGTTGAATCGGAATGAAAGAGAGGCCATAACCTAATTTTAGTTTAAGTGAATGCCAGCGGAACCGCCACCATTTTTATGGTATGATATCTACAATGAAAAATATACATATACAGTGAATATAGAGGCAATTAGGTATGGCAATTTACTATGTGTAAATTAAGGAGAGGCTTCCTTAATACGAGTTGGTTTAAAACAATCACGTTCTCTGCCGGTTGCATAGTGTATATACTTATATACAGATATTTAAGTTCTTTTACGTTACGGTTCTTTTTTATATTTGACAAATTTTATTGAAACAATAACTTTAATTTATTCCGGAGCACTCGAACCACCTCGCCAAAGAGCTCCTTCTGCAGTTTGTTTCAAATACCGATATCTCGGTCAAGTAAGGCATTACTTAACTGAAAAGAAATGGAAATTATATGTCATTTTGAAATTTTTGCTTAAGCATATTCTACCTATATGGTATATAGTTAAGTTTAACCAGAAATTTCCGTAATGTTTGTAAGATATAAAGGTTTGCTGGTAGAAAACACACTTGTGTGTTATGCTCGCATTTTCGTTGTGAATTTGACATTAATTGTGGTTCTATAAGTCTCACAATGCCATTGTCAAATTTGTAAGATATTATAGAGGTTACGAGATAAATCTACAGATGAGATTAAGCGTTAGCATGTGTTTTATATACCAGTTTTATATAAAATAGTATTACATAGTAGTTTCGTTGTATACAAGACTTAATAAACATGTTATAAAGTCGAAATTACGAAGTACAAGACACTGACGCAAAATATAATTTCATTAATGGATAAATAATGAAATACCCAAAAAATTATCCAAATAAGGTTTTTTTCTGTACAGATTATTTTAATGTCGCGTCTTACGTGCACGCGAATAAAGGTGGTTTTTCCAAAACATTTGCTGTGTCATCAGTTTTATTCTTACGGTTCTATAAACAAAAGTACCCTTAATTATATCTAGCATTGTGAGTTCGCAGTCTGACTCATCGGTCAGAACGTAGCGGCATCACGAAACCGTGACGTGGTTGGTTCACATGACGTTCGGAAATAGTGTTGGGTTAGGGAATGTTTGGAATTGACGTTTTTACTTGGTTGTGTGCAGAGCAATCATCATCCCACAGGAACAGAGTAAAGCAATAAATTTTATACGTCACAAACTAAAATCAATTATATTTTTTTTTATGGAAACAAATATCAAAAATGTTATGTATTACGTTAGATCTATGAGTTAGACATTTTCCCAGAACAAACTTGTAATTTAAGAGATTATTATTATGGCTATTGAAAAGACAACGTCATCTTTCAACATTATTATAATTTGAGTGTTCTAAGAACATTTTCCTGTTCCGTATTTCAGCAGATATCGATTGTTCTGATCAGAATTAAATATTCGACAGACACAAACAATACTTTGCTGTAAGATTTCTTGCAAATTAACATTCATCGTTTACAGTTCTGTTTCCAATATTGCATGTACAATGTTTTACTCTTAAATTATATTTGGCTTATCTATATTCACTCCATTCACTCCATAGACATCATAAATCGAAGTTTATCCATTTCTTCATCACACTTATAAGAAAGTTCCTTCAATTCAATTTTTCTATAGACTTTTAATTTTTCAAACTCCAAATAAAATACTATTGTGTTTTGACGTCTCAAGATCTTACGAGTGGCAAAGCGATTTATACACGTATTCATTTAGTCATAAGGTACATTTCTTGTGCTTATTTTAAGTTGCTAATATTTGTGTATTAAAACGTAATCTTTTGAATCTAATCAGCGGAAAACCCAAAGGAAATCTCTATCAATCTTCTATATATCACAACATTTTTTCTTCTATATATACTTTTATCTACTCATTGAACGGTGTCATAGACGCGCCGTCTGATTTACTACGTTGATAAGAATTTAAGATCTTTTCTTCAGAACTAAAAATTTAATATTGCTGACGCGGTATATCTACGTGATTTCTAATAAATCGTTTTAATTAATATTGTGTGTACAAAAATAAATTAAATAAAAATTTTTTTTGAAGAAATATCGTATAAAAGAAAAATATATAAAAAAACTAGATTTTCTACCAAGACTTCATACAATGAACTTATTTATATTATACTGATTGTATAACAACATGGGACGCAGATCAGTTAGTTACACGTTAGACTGTATAAAAAATATTATCTGAAATGATATTCCGGCATGTAAACACAGTTTTATATCAGCCAAGGTTTCTAGTCAGACTACTCTTTAGTACCGTACGAGCCATCAGAGAGTACTGTGTTTTTGCACAGATATATTTGTTGTTTTAATTTTCGTCGTGAATATACTGTGCTAATTCGTAATATCATAATACTTTGTGTATTCAATTCGAATGAATGGACTGTAAGGAAGGAGTGTACTTTTTATCCATTAGAAAAGTAGATTAGTGGTTATTGTTTCGTGTTCTATTGTCTATGATGAAGTGATTAGTGCTTATTATTGACTCGTGGTTTTAATATAGGATTGTTTTTTTTTAAAAACTTTAATGGAAAGATGAATGAAGTGACTTTGTGAACGTAAGTATAATTATGTAAGTTTTTTTGTATTTCAAAAAGAACTCTTCGATGTTCATGATGGCCTGGTACTAATCGAAATGTTTAAGCTATGAAAATTACATAATGCTTGTGCAAATGTATTTTTTTTCTCCCTCGTACACTTTATAATCTTTCTCGTTCTAATAATTACCGCCCTTTAAACGGAAATGGTGAATCTCTACAATTCTTAATTTTATGGATACATTGTTGATATTGATAAGAGTGCTACACATGATAACAATGCTAACAACATTATTGTTATCGCGGGAAACTTAGGTAAGATGGTGTTAGCTAGGCAGCAGACTCGGATAAAGCCCTACCACCTACCTAACCGAGCAGAAAATATCTGCCGTTACTGGGAATTTAAACTCGAGCCTCCAAATCTTAAGGTGGTCTCAGCCACTAGACTAGAGAGTCGGATAACAACTGATTACGGTTTTTAAAAAATCAGTCATCGCAATTTGAATGGTGTTTTTAATGTGTGTTTACGTGCGTGAGTGTTTGTGTACATATACGCGTGTACCTACTCCTAATGTTAGCATATAAATTCTAGCTACTACTTAAGTTTACATAAAGATAGTTTAAAATAAGAACTATTGACTTAGATTCGGATTGTATCAGACTTTTTGTGAAGTTACTTGGATGTGTTCTACCTCTGTAGAAGGAATTATTATCAAACATCAAGCAATATTAAGATATTATTTAAAACTGCTGGCATGTTGACATTCTGGAGACGGGAGATTCTATTGCCTGTCATTCCATGTAGTAACCTGACTAAAGATTTTGCAAAAAATATACTAACCTTAAAAAATACCTTAAAATATACCTTCATGACTTCCTGATACCTTTTTACAAAATATAATGTGTTTCTTTAATTGGCTTATGATTCTATTATATTCTGTGTGTATAAAATTGATGTTGAAACAATGTTTAATTAAATAAATTAGATACTTTACTTATTCTTTTTGCCGACCTTACTTATCTTTTATCTGCATTTTCTAACAAATGTCCTAGGCAGCTATGTCATTGGATCCATATTGCTGCACCGACCATGGGAAACGTCACACAACAGCTCATCATATATCATACCATATAATAAGATAGATAGAATATGTTTTACTGAAGATATAGTCTTTCTTATATATTTACAAATACAGAAATTTTACAGATGCTATATTGTACAAAGGCGATCTTATCGCTAATTAGCGATTTCACCAGAATATTTTATTATATAATCCCTCATTTTATTATATAAACTCGAAAGTAAGAGAATTTGATAGAATAAATCTCTTCGTATCTGTAGCCATTTGTAATCCTTATCTCCAGTCGACTGACTAGGTAAAATTTCATTATAGTAATGGATGAACCACACCTCGCTACCTTAATATCCCATCAATATCATCAAACTATCCTTGTTCTATAACCATGATGTCACTTGCTAAAGTCGTACCTGATATTTAAAGTCGTATTAAAATTTTATGGAACAGAATGGTAACTATTCCGAACAAAAATACGACCACGTAAATCAGATCAGAAATCTTTTTTTTTTATAAAAAGCTCAGCAAATGACTCGACTCCACCTGATGATAAGCAGTAGCCGAGTCCGTATGTGAAGATAGCTAGTGAAGCATGTAATATACTGCCGTAGCCACCCTCACCATGGCGGCCCAAAAAGTGATTTTTCACGCCTCTTTTAAAGGAACCCATGTTATAAGAAGGTGGGAATACGTGTGCTGGCGTAATCTCGGCGTAATCGGTGAACATACATAGAAAAAAACCAACTGAAATGAGAATTTATTCCTTTTTGAAATCGGTTAAAAAGAGATGGAGATACCAATTCAATTGGACCCGCAGAACATATGCGACTTAAAAAATTAAGTGTTATGTCGCACGGTGAGTGGAAATTTCTTCTATCTCACCCGCCTCGCTTCATTTTTAATTATCTAGTATATAGACTCGTCGACAATACCTAGGTTTGTCTTGCGTCCTATAAAATGACTTTGCAAAGACAAGTCAAGGGTTTTACATGATCCAAATTTTCCCAAGATTACACCTGAAATAATGTCAGTGATAGCATATGTGATCGTAAACCCCCTTTGCCGATAGTTTAAAAAATCAAATGATTCTATTTAAATTAGTCTTGAAAAGAAGTCGTATGTCTTTTAAGATACGAATCTATCTCTTTTACTAGAGTTTTGTTCTATTTCTGTTGACATACATACATTCAAAACAATACCTTGTCGTACACGCATTTAGTAAACAAAAGATTACTTGTAATGAATACCGCTATCTGTCATGGGAGTTTCATGATTGTTTGAATAGATTTATAATATCTTCAGATTTAAATTAAGATAATTAATTACGCGTTAATTATGTTTATGATATAACTTCTTAACAACGTAATAACGAGTATATATAACGGTTAGTGAACTCTGAACTCTGTTATAATATAATATATAGAAAGAGACAATGATTAACGCGTATTGAAACAAGTTAACCTCCGTTTTCTAGGTTCAAAATTAAGCTAAGCACGCCCCAAAGCCCTAGTTAAGTCAACAGAATCGTTTTGTGTTTTTTAAAATCTTAACGGGATAGCTATTTATTTTCATGTCAAATGATGATGAGTGATGAAAAGGCTGAAGATGTAAGCAAGTTCAAGCCGTATTCCTCAACCTTAAGAGGAACTGGTTATAATTCGATAGATATAACGTTTACCTGTATCAAAAACACACACAATACAATGGAGAAAACATAAAAATGATCACACAAACACATATATACAATACATACAGACATGGATGTGTGCAGCAGTGATACAAATGGGCCACGGCTCAGTATGTTTGTTTGTACGTTTGTATGTTTTTTTTCACTAGGATCAAAATACTGATTTTGATGTAGCCTGAAGACACGCGAGAAAGCATTGATCAAGCGCTTGAGAAGTGGTGCTGGAGATGACATGGACAGAGTTCAGAATGAATGTGTCTTTGCAAAAAGAAGATTCGCATTCTCACATTATTCGGACACGTGGTAGAGTGAAAGGAACCAGGTTCCATGGCAGGAACCTTATGAGGTGAACTGATAAGCCAGCAACAGACACTGTGAGAGTTATGGCGCATAGTGAATGGCGCTCAACATGACCTGTTCCCGCTCTGCCAAAAGTGTAACGATAAAGGTTGGAGCTTCCTCAAACCTACATTTTAAGACGTCAATTATCGTCTAAAACTGTACACAACTGCACGTAACGTTTGGGCGTGTGTGTGTTAACTACAAGAATGAGTCTCACATACAATCTATGTTAAATAAGAAACTACATCAATGGTATTTGAAGTTAATGGAAATTTAAGTCGGAGACAGATATTCTATTCTATTCTATCTCAAGGTTCTGTTCATATTTTTTAATTCATTCTCAACGGTTTTTCAACGAGGGAGCAGGCAACATACTGCCCATGAGAGAAGCGTGGATATCAAGATTAAAGTCGCAGACACTCAACGACTAAATCCATACAGACTTACTACGCTAACTTGAATGCATATTAAAAATAATTTAAACGTGCCTTGGTTTTGTTCAGATTGACGGTGACGATTTACCGTCAATACTATTTATTATCTTCTTACACACATACACACCTACCGTATGCTTTAAGCACCATATGAAATAAAAATAAGTTGAATCGGTCCAGCCGTTTCCGAGTTTCGCGCTTAGCAATATTAAATTCATTTATATAGATTGTACAGACATAATACACATAATATTTGTAAGATTGTACACAGGTAAGCTTTATACACAAAGGCATTTTCTACCAGCAAACTGGCAATGTAACATTAGGCGTCTACCACAAAAGATACAATTTGTACTTACCTACCTTCTGTCATTAAGGGTATTTATTATGAGCTAAACAAATGGGCTGCTCGATTCTAAACTCTAAATCTCACTATTTAAGTCAATTTTAAGTCAATTTTTTTAAATCTACTTAAATTACTGCGACGCCATTTCGCTTTCAGGTACCAGGTAAACATAAATCTTTGAAGTGAACAAGGTTGAATAGTTTGACATGTACAATAGTAAATGTGAATACGAACCATTTGGTTTTTTTTATCTAAATATAGTCTGATATCTCAGCTGACGATGACGGTAGTAAATCTTTTATCTCGCTCTTCCTTGACGTCACAGCCCTAATGTACTGAGCGATGAGTCAAAGGGAAGTACAGTAACGCTATCTCTTTACTGAACTATTTAAAACACAACTGTCAGACATTGATTTGGTCTGAACTCCCATTCCTCGTACGCTCAATCAAATATGCCTTTCATCTAGCTCTGCATTCCTAGTACTTTGTTCTTGTTTAGGATTATAGAATTAGAAAATTAAATTTTTACTAATAAAGTCAAACATTTGTCATTAAAAAATTATTTATGTTATTTATTTAACTATCGGAAATATAGGATTGTTGGCTTAATTTTTTTTGTAATATGGTTATACATTTTAATTAACAAGGTTACCAGGATTACCTACAAATGAGTCCGTACACGATAGGAAGCCCAAACCCAATAAGGGTTTACTTAATTTTTAGAGATAACAACGGTAGTACATACGAAATATGAATCTGTAACATATATATTTAAAAAAGTTTTGGAAATTAAACAAAAATTTATTGCGATGCAATCAAAACCTCTATATTGTTATGTTTTCTAATACACTAGGCATATAAATAAGTAGTAACAGCTGTCGAACCCGTCAATGTTAAAAAAAAACGAATTCAAAACACTAAAAATTCAAAAATAATTCAATATAAGAAGTTATTCAATTTTTAAATTATTTTTTGGAGCTTCTCTTTCTATTGATTAAGGTCATAGTTAGATGCTTGACGTCATATTGTCTATTTGTCTTTTGTTAAACAGTATGTTTATATAGCAATAGCTTTAGAATGAACCACTTGCCTATAAAATTTGAAGGTTGCCCTCGATTTCCCTGGAATTCTTACATCAGATCCTGACTTGGCAACAATGGGACTACCTCAGAAGTATACTCTATCGAATGGGAATAGAATTTTTAAAATCAGTTCACTATTGACAGAGAAATTGCGCAACAGACATAAAAAACACAGTGAGAATTGAGAACCTCCTCGTTTTGTATGTCGGTTGAAAAGAATCATCTTTTACGTACAAAATGCACCAGAATAACAACCTCCCTTAATAGGTGTGATCTGATCCGATCCGAGTGAATAAGACTAAAAAACTTTTTATAGTATCGGGTCACCCATCCAATTCCTGACCACGCCTATCATGGCTTCACTTTTGCAATAGTCCCGCAAAATTTTAACTGGATGACAAAATAGCTAGAAACGAATATATAAACTAAAATATTAAGAGATTATTATTTATTTATATTTTTTGCTGTAAAAGATATCAAATATAACCTAAAATTCCATTTATGTCAATCACTCAGGCGTCAGTACGTCTGATCTGGCGGGCTTCTTTGTTATAATTAGTTTGATTGCGATGTACTTGGTTTAGGGATGGGTTATGAATAATCGATAAAGTATAAATACATTTAATTTTTCAAGTTGTGTATTATATTTATATAAGTAAATTGTACTTTAGTTAGTTATGTTGAATGGGTGACATTGAACCTACTTGATTCACACACAGTTAAAATGATGAATTATGTATAAATATGAAATCATGACTTTCTGAAAGCGAAATTTTCTAAGTCACTTTTACAGAGTTAATTATGTGAAGATTTTGATCTTGGATCTATTGTAACGTGGTGGTATTACATCGTAATACTATAGCAACTCTCTTCCCATTTTATTGTACTGACAATATTTACAATAATCAATCTCTATAATTCAAAATCATTTGTCACATTTTGACGCTTGATTCGATATCATCTGTTCGTTGTACTTTTGGCAAATTATTGAAACTTTAGTGTAATAGTTTTATTAGTCGTAAGCAGTAGTGTTAATTTAACAAGAAATATGTGTATACGTCATCGGAATAGACGAAAGAAGTATGACCGCTAAAATATTAATAAATTAATACTTAATTAACGTAATTTTTATCGACATAGCCAAGAAATTACTTCACTGATTAAGATATACTGTTATCTGGAGTTGATATATTTTGTATTGACCTAAACTGACATATTTATATGCTTGGATGACGTTATGACGTAGAAAGCCAAGAGGGACTTAATTAAATCAACCCCTAACTCTGATGGAAGGCAGAAGATCTTTGCTAGTCCCTTATTCCGGTTACTAAAGCAAAGGTTACGCTTCTGTTGGTCGGGAATTGGAATCCACCATAAACGGGTTAGTAGCTAATATACCCGAACTGTATATCTGTAGGCGGCTCTTTAAAGAAATTAAAAAATTAACTCATATGTTTCGAATAACAGTGATTCTTATAGCGATTTGTAATAGTATATCCTTATGTAGTATATCTATATGTTAGTAACAGTTTGGTGCATAGGTAGGTATGTATTTCAATTAAGATCAATGACACTCCAAGACAGTAGCACAACTATTCTACTAGACTGAATCAGTCGAAGCCATCGGGCTAGCATCAGTGAGTCCCACTAGTCTGCTAATGCCCGCATGATGATGTTAGTAACTAAATACACTACACCTATGTAACGGTGTTAACTCCCCATTAATTCTGGCTATATGTCAGTATTGTGTACCCCACGTAAGTGAGTCACAAAACAAATTCCGTTCATAATTTGGTTAATAAATATTGTATTAAAATTCTGCGTAGCCAGTCTTAAAATCTATTGATAGTTTTTTTTTACATATTTAGCTCGATAAAGTAAAGGGAAATAAGTAATATTCGGACAAAACGCAACACTTAGAAAATAAACGTATCACATATATAATGCAATAAATTATGTTTTTATTTTACTCAAATTTTAGTAAACTATACAAGGATGCGTGTGCTAAAATTTCACTGGCACAGAGTGTGTGCGGTATTAATTATACTTCTTTAAAGAAAGGTCGTTTTATGGAGCCTCCTCTTAAAGCGATCGCTATTCTACGAAGCAACTTACATTAGGGCAATGTTATATTACTGCCCAGACTTCTCATGATATTCTCTTTCGTAGGGACGTCTGTTCTCAGCTGTTAGAGCATTTTAGTCAGCAACTATTGATATTTGCAGTGCGTTCTGTAAAGCAGCATTTCCCTTGCGTGGTGGTTAGTTGAAAATTGTTGCAATATACAAGTTATAACGTTTATTCACTTCTGCATAATGTCTTTATGCGATTGCTACTCGTAAAGTCATATCTTTGAGAAACTTCATTTAATTATTAAACGTATTAGATCATTCCTTTACATAGGACGTATGTATGTGTTTCGATTTTTTTTATTTTTAACTCATATCTAATTGATTTTGTCAAAATAATATTTTTTTTAGTCAAGTGAATAGTGTTGTGGCGTGAATTGAAATTTATTTTAAAAAACTAACAAAGTTCGTGACCATAGGTGACTTGTGCATTGTTGTAATAATACATCCATCATGGACAGCTCAGGTGAATTTAAGTTTTTTCATAAGACTATCATAAATTTATTATAATTTGACCACCAGTTGGACAAGTCGTCAGTACCCCTGGCTGCATGCTACTCGGGCAGGATTTCCTCGAGATCGAGTGCAGTGTAAACAGTTTCTCGGGTCATGGATGATATTTCAGTGTTATGGGTGCTAGATAACGGATAAATATATATAATATTGAGTATGTATTTCCGTTATCAATCACCCATTAACATAGGCTCTAATCATAGGCTATAATCATTAACATAGGCTATAATCATTAACATAGGCTATAATCATTAACATAGGCTATAATCACCCATTAATGGTGCTTACTTTGGACTAAATAAGGTAAATAATTAAGCGTGCTTACAAGGTATGTAGACCGTTTTTCTGTCACTTGTAAACAGTCACGATTCGCATTAAAGTTGTTGACGTAGATAATTAATACTTTAAGATAAGCTTACTCTAGAGTTTAGGGAAAATGTGAAACATATAATCATCTATGAATAACATATTCATAGAAAATGTAGTGTTTGAATGTCGTCACATTTGTCGTTCCTATCGACATATTTAATAATCGTATTTATCTATCAATAAAAATATGTGGAAAAATTATGTTCACTCCTTATTGGACGATAAGACTATAATTATTAATATGTTTGTATTTAACTTATGAAGTTGTTATCGTTCCTGTGTGAAGAATTTTGTTTTATTTTGAAATTTAATTTAGAAAGCAGATACTACTTTAGAAAATTCTTGACCTACCTAGTACCATCGCAATAAGATCTGTAAATGAATATCAACATCATGATACTCAATATTTATCTAATTAGCCAGCTCCGCAGTGATGTAGCAATTCCAGGGTAGATTGCTACCATTTTCGCCCTTATGCCTCACCATCACGTGAGATGAAAGCCGAGAGCTAACCCGTTAGAAATTCAAAAATATCGGAGCTTATAGTTGAGTTTTCAAAGATCATTGCAACCCTTAACATACTAGTTATTTTTATCAAGCCACGATCTTAAGTGAGATCATATTGCATGTGTTTAGCCTTAACAATGGCCAGTGAAATCTAATTTCGAAGGCAGCCTCTTATTATCCTCTTACATTTAAGTTCAGTAGGTAAATTGCTAATAAAATAATTCTAATAAATCCTCCTCTAAAAGTGTAACTGTACTAGGATAGCAGAAGATTAGAACTGTAAATTATTTTCTTTGGTAGGCAAGGAGAACTAAAGCTAATACAGTCTTGAGTAGTTATTTCTTCTTTATTTCTGGCTCCGGGATATGGGTGTAACATCCCTTTGCCTTTGCCGCTATTTCGATGACGGCTTAGAAAAAATCATGTGTGTAAGGTAAATGAAATCGAATAGTTATGAATTGGAATAGATAAGTTTATGAAGTCGATAAAATGATAAATTTGATATGACACGGTAATGATACAAAAGGAAGAATGAAAATGAAATTTTAAGAAATCACACCTCGAGTCACCAGTCATGCTGAAATATGAACTTTATATATAACACGATATATCATCCTTTTTGGACATGAAACTACACCGTTTTACTTCGACACAATACACAAAATAAAATATACACACGACCTGTCATTTCATTTTGAATTTAGACAGCCTCCAAGAAACTGTAGATATTTTAGCCGGCATTTACAAAGATGCCTTCTAAACCTACATTTTAATATGTTTATTGAGGTTGTAAATTGAACAAAGGTTTCTAATTGACATGTGATAGGACAGGTGTCCTTTTTGTTATCATATTGTGGGAGCGAATTGCACTCAACTGAAAATTAGATTAAGATTGTGTTCTTCAGAATCGTTTGATATAATTTATTCAAATTAATGAAATTCCACGTTATGTTATCTCGCATTATCAATTATTTAAATTTTATGTTATTCAATTGTTTATAGTTATTATATAATACCTATTGGTTATCTATTTTCTTTATCGAATAATTCATTAACCTTCTATTGACAAGTTTGAAGAAGAGCGTTTCTATAAGCTACTAACGGAAGGGTTTGCTTATGTGGCATTTATTGACATATTTCATATATATAATATCACTGAATTGAAACATGATGTTTGACTACTTAGAAACATTTCTTTTCTCTGGCACAATGAGAATGCTATTCCATTTTTACCATTCAAGATTATAATAAATTATGAGTCAATTTAATGAGCAGCATCCTTGCTAGGTCGTGGGAGATCTTATGACATTCTGCACGTTGTATCTGACCGAGTAAATTGTCAATTTATGATGTAACCTCATTAATGTAAAATAGTATATTTTTTTGCGAAATCTATAATTATATTTTTTATCGTACTTTGTTAGTCTGTGCGACGTATCTCTTACTGTGGGACTTATAATGTAACTCTATACGTTCATATTAGCCTGGTACATCGTGGACTTTTCACTTGGTATGAAATATAGGTATATAAAAAACAAATAATTGGTAGGCAATCAATATATATTATCAGTGAAACTGCCTTCAACCTACCTAGTTGCTTATTTTGTTTATAAACGCCGATAAACTATGCTAATTAAAAATTATGTTTTCATTATTTTTTGCTAACATATTGTATTTACTTTACCTATTCTTTAAATGTTACTCGGCCAAAAGCCAAAGTGTAGGTTGGTGATATTAAGATAATTTTTAGTATCATCTTTTGCCCGCGATTTCGTTCGAGTTGAATTGTTTATTTATTTTTATTAGACATAGACAAATAACAATTTTTAAAAATAAAACAAAAACCATGAAACCTACAACCTACCTTGACTAACTGCTACCTTTAAAAAAAATATAATGTGTTTCTTTAATTGGCTTATGTCTGGGTAATTCTATTATATTCTGTATGTATAAATAATGCTGTTGAAACAATGTTTAATTAAATAAATAATTAAATGAAAACCCATGGTTCATTTTAATATAGTTACTTTTATATGCAAGGGGCTTACCAACACAGCCATGCGTCATGTTTTTATGTTTAATTGTAAAATGTCTTTCTGTTTGTTTACAGTTGAACCGGCTAATGAACGAGATATACGACACTGTGGCTGCGGCGTGCAACATGGACGACAGGAAGCCCGGTAGCTTTCCCACTGATCATTCAGACCTCAGCACTAGTGAAGGTAGGATAAGATTCTTACCTAAAAATAATCATTAGAGTATGTAAGTATAAAATATTCAACATACGTTGAAGGTATTATAATCACATAAGTTACGATATTTTAATAATATTATGTTAAAGTTATATAATAAATAAATGAATTAAGCTATGCTATATAAGCTATGCGATGTGCTATTATTAATTTTTTTAAGGACAAGTTGACCGTTGTCAACTTGTCCTTGGAATCTAAAATATCTACTTGAGGTATATCAGAAAATATATATATCAGAAACATAGAATGTTCTAAATTAGTAAGCCTGACTTTATCACAGAAATCCTAATCCAAAGAACTATCTAGATTATATATTTTTAATCAAATAAGCTTTTTTTTTTTTATAAAAATCTCATCAAATGACTCGACACCACCTGATGATAAGCAGTAGAGGAGTCCATTTGTGAAGATAGCAAACAAAATTTTGTTGCAATTCAGATGTAACACATCAGATGCAAAGTGCCTTTTTGGTCTCTTATAACAACGGATTAAGATACCTTATATGACAATGTATATCTTGATCTGCGGGCGCGTGTTTACTCACATTAAACATAACATATTTTAACACGCATTTTTCTAAAATAGTGTTTATTTTAGACATCCCACCACCTAACGAGACCTTTGCGATCATATTTGCATTCAGCCGATAATCGCGCATTTAAAAATCATTTCAATACTTCACAATACAATTAATGTCAACCAGTATAAAACATTATTATATGCATTACCTTATACCTTGATGGTCGCGTTATCTAGTGTCTTAGTTGTAAACATTATTTATAATTCTCGATTGAATGTTATAATGAAGTTTTTAATATTGAAGTTTTTGAAGTTTTTAATTGGTGAGTCTTTACTTTTTGTGTTGAGGTCATATAAGACCGCATAAGAACACTAGATGCTGGTCTAAGTTTTTGGTACAGTTAGAACTGTTAAATACCTAACTAACCTATATTATTTTATTTAAAGACCTTCTACTATAGAACCATAGAATAGAATAGAATATATCTTTATTATACATCAACTAATTCGAATAGAAATACACAGAGATTAATTTACCAATTTTGTACATGTCCGAGCTTATTGTTTAAAGCGATCTCTTACAGGTAAACTTAAGATGGGCAGGATTAAAATTAAATTATTCAAGGAAGATGGCGATGTAAAACGAATATATACATGACATACTAAATGATAGCATGTATACACTACATAATTATATCATTATTATAATACGATGAATAATTTAAGTGTCTAACGCAAAAATAGTGTCTGGACAATTAATACTCTTAATTTCTTCGAAATTGGCCAGTTTAGATAGAGCGAAACATTTTAAATCTAAAAGTTTTCGAACATTGTAACACCTAGTATGTATTAAAATATGATATATACAAACTATATAATATTCTTTATTAAAACATACATCCAATACAAGAAGAAGTAAACAGTAGAAAAGATAATATAACAGGCGGCCTTATTGCTAAGATGCAACCTCTTCCATCAATCACACGAAAACAATGCAATATATAAAACAACGAGACGTTTATAATTTTTACGACCACGTTTTGTAAATCATCGTTAGATGGCGCTGAGCTCTGTTACTAGACAATACTCAGACCAAAATGTAAGCCATTTTGAACAAACTAGACAATTTGTACTATACAATTGTATTGTGTACCAAAAAATAATGTAAAATACTCGACGAGTCAGAAAGCTACGAAACGCTAAAAAACCATTGTAACTCCTTGTTTGATCTAGCTATAACTTTGAACAATGCTTTATTATTTGCATCAATTTTCCAGAGTCAGTGAAACTTACGCGGAGTTTGACGGAGAAAAGGAAGAACTACGTGCGTCGGGTGTCCTCCAGGGTGGCATGCTTGGACCAGTCTAACTTTAGAAGAGTTTCTAGGTAAATATGTAGGAAGATTCAATTCATATACAACTAGATAAACCTCAAATAATATAGAATAAAGCTTACCGTATTTGAAATAAAATTTATAACATAATAATATATGAAATGAAATCTTACTTATTTTTTTTTGATTGGGAATGTCGAGTTTGATAAATAAATATTTTAGTAGTAATAATTATGATTTTTATGTAGTGTAAATGTGAAACAAAAGTTTTTAGTTAGCGTTGCTAACCATATTTCTTTTGTAACATATCAATTTATGCGGTTAATTAATTTTTAATGGTTGCAAACAATAAATGTGACAATATCATATATAATACTTGCACTACTATTACTAGACTCATATTAATCGTAGCATATTTTATTATAGCAACTATGATGCATGTAAATGTGTTAATTACATATATGACTATCGTTCTATTAATCTGCATTTTGGTAGAGGCTTCCTGGCTTATCAATATACATTTATGAAACTTCATTAGATCTTAAAATTAGTGTAGAAATAAACGTTATACTAAATTGGTACATAAATTGTTATCCGTTAAAGTTTTATTAAATTGAAATTATGTTTTTTCCAGGTTCAGACATCAAACATCAATATGTTCCTACAAATCCGAGATCATAGACAATCCCTACTCCACATTTAGATCTTGGAAAAGCTTTCGAGCCTCTCGCACAAATTTGTCCAAAGACAACAATATGGCCGACAGTACAGATTCGAAGTTCAATTTAACGGATTCAACTGGCAATATTTTATCTATGAAAGAAGAATTTGACAGCGAGAGCATAGACAAATTGAGCATTGATGAAAAAACAGGTTGTGTCGATATAGAGTTGCCTTTTGAGCCTAGAGATAGAGGCCTATTTAATGTTTGTCTATTAGTTGGATTAAATTACATGACAGGACAGGCGTATGTGAAAAGTGTGTTTCCTAGTCAGGTAAATATAAATTGTATATGTATATGTATGACTGTTCTGACGTCGAACGTAGCGAATTTTTTTTAATTCTTAACGTGGTATACTCTTGGCTTGCTCTCACCTGATGGCAAGTTAAGATAAGGCCGAAGATGGAAGAGAACCAGTCCCTCTATGCTTGAGGAATCCGGGTGGATTCCTCAAGCATAGAGGGACTGGCTATCGTACCTCCAAATGCCGGAACACAATAATGCTGTTAACATTATTATAATAGCGGTTGATTTAGCTAAGGTGGTGGTAGCCAGCCAGGCGGACTTAGTAAAAGTCCACTAACCAAATCAAGCAGAAAATTTCTGCTCCCACGAGGATTTGAACCCGGGGCCTCCAGATCTGAAGTAGGTGGTCACAACCACTAGACTTCAGAGGCGGTTAAAATCCAACTGGGCGTTACTCCTAGCGACATCTTAAGAATACCGTGCGCGTGCGCCTACGTTGCATACACCCTTTAATATTTATTCATTATAACTATTATAAAACTAAAACATGAACAGATACACAAAAAATACAAAACAATGTTTATTAAAATTTTTCAGGTACAACTACCCCCTCATATAGAGAACTTAATATTTCCTGAAACTCTTAGTTCTGCGTCCAAAGAGGAATGGACAGCAGACGCAAGCAGTGCTCAGTGCTATTCTCTGGTGCTGACTGATGAGAGAGGAGAGAGATCTTATGGGTAAGTTGGTATACACACTATTCCATGGCATTCACCTATTTAGATCCAGTATAACTTCAGTTAGGAAACATATTTCCAATATTTTCTTCCTGTCTGATGCAAGTAATATAATTTAGTATATAATGCTCAATCTATATTAAATTTATTTATTTGGTCAACAAAATAGATCACAATAAACCTATACAAAATATACATGGATTTTTTTTTGTACTGGATTTAAATCCTACTCATGCCGCATTGATTTTTAAAATAAATTACTTGCTTTATTATGTAAGTTGTGTTTAATTTGAAAATGGTATTGGTTAACTATTAATTGAATTATAATTATTGATATTTGATCGTAAATCTTGTAACGAACAAAATGTAAATGTATAAATAATGCTTATTGAAGATACAACAGACTCACCAAGTGCAATAATAAATCCATATTAAACGCCTTAAGCAAACCATCTGTAAGTAGATGTTAATAATAACTGGAGGATTTTTCAGATATTGCCGACGAGTGCTTCCGGAGGGTGCTTCTACGTGCTTGCCTTTGTGTTACTGTTTGATAGGAAATTATAGAGCACCAGGGTTTTACTACAAGGTACGAATGTCATATATTATCTTCTTCTTTCTTCTTCTTATATATAAAAATTAATAAAATCAATAACGGCTTGACCAATTGAAATAAATTTTAGTCTTCGGTTTGATTCAGAGATGGTTTAAAAATAAAAATAACTGGGAAACTCTTAAAGAAAATCTTAACAATTTCCAACTTGAAATTGTTGTTAAGAAATCGTCTGACTGTCATTTCTTCCATCGCTACTTTGAGTTTCTTTTGATAGATGGCGTTATTGGCGTTTTTAGGCGATTCAAAGTTTACGGGGTCAACTAGTATTCATATAAATATCATATATTATTCCCCTGTTCATATCTTTCCTCACTTTCTAATATACAGAGCTACTTAGACTTCTCTTTTCTGGGGTACATAGAATAACCATTTAAATCAATTTTTACTTAAAAATATAATACAATCTCATTTATAGAAAAGTACGCAAATTACCTACAAGAAAACTCTAGCGAACAATGTGAAATGAAATGAAATGTATATGAAATAAAATGAAATGAAAATTAACCCCCGAATATAAGCCTTATTATTTACGGGGTAAAGAATATTTGCAACACCTGTATCCAATACTTTTTTAATCATCATCATCTTTGATGTTATTGTGAAGACACAACTAATTTAACTGAGACTTGACTCGAGAAATACTTGTCTCTCTAAAAAACGTAATATGAAAAAGGCATGACGCACGTCCTTGGCATGCAATTTTAACTAGTCGTTAGTAGCGAGTTTATCAATATTTTTAACAATTCTTTTAATTTTGTAAATTTTTATTAAGTAGTATTTATTACTAAAAAAATGGATTAATATTATAACTTAATTAATAAGTGTGAATTTTACTTATTTCAGGTACTACAAGAAATAGAATCTCATCATGGCAGTTCCGAGGTAGAAATACATTCCGTACTACAGCAGTTATTCGAAACTGACTTCCCTTGTCCTGGCGAAGAAATAACAATATCATACAGGAATAGCTCCCTAATAACGAACGTTAAAAATTGTCACGACACATCAAAAAGCAAAACCATGCCAGATTTAAGACGAAGCAACGTTTTCGAACCTTTCAATGACTCAAAAGAACTTTCTAACGGCTTGAACGAACTCTCTAACGTCTCGAACGAACTCTCCAAAGGCATTAACGAACTCGCCAATGGCTCGGATCTCTGTAATGATTTTAGAAGTGAAATGGATTCAGATCTGCCTTATTTGGATTTGGAGAATAATAATGGACCGAAGAGGGTTGTTTTGAGTTTGGAGAACTATAGGTAAGTCTTAGTGAATGTGCTGATGCTATTTAAGTGAACGAAATGGAGAAGATACAGAAAAGTAATAGAGTAAAAGCTAACTCTGAGTTGGTCATTCTTGCTTTAGCAAATGGGTATTTTAATATGAATATTTTTTATAAAAAGACTAATGTTTGTCCTTTGTTCATGGATATTTATATATATAATAATTATTTAAAAATTCGATACGTTCCTCCGTTCATTTTAAACCTTGATGTCTGATAATAAAACTATTTTATTTATTATTTAAGGTCGAAAATATTAAAAAGGCCAATCGAACCTCGCGTAGACGAGGACAACTTATCAACTTTGCTGGATTCCTTCGGCGCCGGCCTCGTGATTAAGGTGTTCAGCTCCTTGTTACTGGAGAGGAAGGTTGTTATCATCAGTGATAAGCTGAGGTGAGGGTTGTTTTAATTACTTCACATTTAACGATGAACATGGTGGAGTTATCAGGGTCCTAGACCCTGTCCGTCTTATTACAATACTATCATATATCAACATTATCATATTGTTCTTTGAAGTATATAGAGACAGCATGAGATTCAAACTAGGTTTCCTTAACACATTCAATGCCCAATAAAAATGCCCATATTGCATTGTTTATTAAACATTTTTTGCCAATAAAACATTAACTCTTTCGCAACATTGAAGTGCCGACTGTGACTCCCTGTGTATTCATAAACATCAAATTATAATCTATTTAAGAGCATTTCCAACAGCGCTACCTATATTTTGTAAGTTAGTAAACCCTTCATTATAGGGTGAACACGGTGTGTGTTAAGACCTCGTTTTGTATTAAGATGGTGTGGAATAAACTAACCTCTGGTTAGAATTTTATTTATTAAGTAAAAAGTCAACTTGCTGACTTCCGATAATTCCTTAATCTGGTATTTAAGAAACATTCACTTCTCTGTTTCACTTTATAGCTTCCCAAACAATTCTACAATTTTCCCATATTAGCACTTTTCAAACAATCTTACCGCTACAACCGCATCAGTGTCGTTTTAAAAGATAAAGTCTATCGCGTCCCTCAGGACTTACGAATTATTCGGGATAAAAAGTATCTTTGTTCGTGCAATCTGTCTCTGCGACAAGTTCCTTCATACGAATTGGGCTGATCCAAGGTTTAGGCGTGAAAATGACGAACAAACAGACAAACTCAGTGCCGTGATTACTGCAATCTGTTGAATAAGGATCTGAAAAATAGATAAAAGTATTACAAACACACTCTTGTATTAATTCAATATCAGTGCATGCTGTTTTAATATGATCACAAATTAAGAAATGTATTTTAAATTGTCGACCTTAAGGTATTAAATCTAAAGTAGTTATTTAACAAAAAGAGCGTATTGAAATACAGGTTTAACGAAGAATGCCCCTACATGCCTTCTAAAGAACGGTTATTTTAGAAAGTGAACGTATTGAATACTTTTACATTATTTACTGATCTTAAATTTAGACCCAAAGTGAGCCGACAGAATCAAGTATCAATATTGATTGTTACTTTGATATTTCTCAGTGTCGTGTCATCGTGTATGGAGGCTCTGCAAAGTGCCCTCTACCCGTTTGTATGGCAACAACCCTTAATATCCACTATCCCTGCCGAGATACAGAGAGACGTGCTAGAAGCTCCCCTGCCTATCTTAGCAGGGATGCTGAAGACCAACAGCGTGGACTACAGCGTTGGGATTACTTTTGAAGAGGTAAGGGGAAATTTTATTCGTTCCACATTAGCAAAGAACGCTTCTCATAATGTAATCAAATGAAGATACCTTTCAAACAATGAATGTATATAATAATTGACTGGGTATTTTAAATTCTGAGCATAAATTTTTTAATATGAAACGTTAAAATTAATAACTTTCTATGAGAGCAACACTGATGTCTACTGTTTCCTCCTATTTCAAAGTTCACCGTCATCATCATCTTAAACCTATGTATGTCTTGCTGCTGGGAACAGGTATTCGTAAAGACAAGACATTAGGGCCTAATAACATTACCACACTGGCCCAACGCGGATAAGTTGGCAAAAGCTGTTGTTTAACAAGCATCGGTTAGCTGGCCTTCCGCAGCAAGGAAGATTGGCTTGATATAACAAATCTTACTGACCCATCCAGGGACTATAGCAAATGGTTGTTGAAATCAGAGGCGTTCGAACCACTACGCCTTTCCTTACGTTGGAAAATTCTTTATGGATACCCATGTGGCGAATGGGGCTGCCACTTGGGTTATGTGAGAGTCTCCGGGGGTTAGGGCCCCGGCATACTCAGTAAAAACCATCGTGTTCCTCGAGGTTACGGCTTCAGCGCACGGCAGGGTACTTATCGCAATCGCTGCCATGCGCCGAGGACGGTGCGACCGATGCTCGTATCAGGGCCCATCGGGGTGTCGAACCACTACGCCTAGCTCAGCCTTCTCTAAGTCAGGAAATTATTTTTTTATATTGGTCGCAGACATGTAAAAGGCCGCCTCTAAATGATGCTTGCTTTTGGCCTTTGGTTTATATTGGTGTGAGCGTGGGAAGTGTTTGTTAAATAAATTTCTGTTTCAGGGCATGCTGATAGATCTAACGAACCCCTCCAAGGTCCTGTTCTACCAAGGCGACGAGTCCACCATACTGCCCACGACCAGCTACAAATCACTCAAAACGTCACTACAAATGGAGTCCCACAAACACAAAGATAGGACAGAAGACATTAAAACGAGAAATTTGATGATCTCCGAAGCGTTTTTGAGGTTTTTTGTAGAGATTCTCGGGGAGTTTTGGAAATATTTCTTTGTGGGTGATATGAAGGAAGGTGATTTGGGCAAAGGGAATGTCAGATTTGATGTAAGTATGTTTGTTTGTGTATTGTATTTATACAAGTGTGCACCTTTGATCTAAATTTGTTCGCACAACTTTAATTGTTGAGACTAAGTAATATAAATTGTGTGTATGTGAAATTTTCTTATGCCTCTTTGGATTGTAGCTTTCATTGGTAACGAACAAACATTGTCTCCTTTTTCCACAGAAAGACCTATACATCAAGAACGTGCCGTCCAAACAGAACCAATACTTCCTAGAGTGGTTCACGGAGACCGCCATGTTCACTCACTTCATACAGAACATGTGTCTGAGGTATTCCCACGAGAAACTCCATGGCTATCATTTCCTAAAAGATTTTAACGATTTAGTCGATACGCCACTACCACATTTCTACGAACTATTAGACGAAAGGCTTCAAAGTCGACTTGGTGTTAATCACAAAAACATTGAAAAGACCAATTATAAATCTGCAGTGAATAAAAAAGTTAAAATGTTAAAAACTAAGTTAAGGGATTTGATAAATTAGTTTTAGGTGACTTTTCTGTTAATAAAAATTCCAGTGATCTTGAAACAAACGAATATGTGCCTTATTGTTTTCTTGTTAAGATGTAATTTAAGCTGTTAAAGGTGCCAGTTTTTATTTTGAACATAATTTGAAGCATTGCATCTATTTCTTTCTTATTTTACAAGACATAGAAGATATGTGATCTTAAGTTATTGAAATTAAAATAACTCACATGTATAGAGTTCAAATCCCTTTGCCTTCTTTGTTGTATGCTTTACGAGGTAGCTCTTGACCTTATCATCTGATTTTATGTGACGATAAAGCCGAAGATAGAAGCGAGCTGTACCCGGATTTCTTGACCACAGAGGAGCTTACATTACAGTTATGATGGGAGACTCGGGTAAGATAGTGGTAGCTAGTACACTTAGGACATGCCCTACCTAACAACCAAATCGAGCAGAAAAGTAATGCCCCCACTGAGTGGGGAAGGTGGAGAAGGTGGTTTATGGCGAAACAACTCTGTTTTACCATTAGCTGTTTGAAATAGATGCAATGATTGTGAATTAATTTAGTTCAAAACAGCGATATTAGCAAAAACGTATAGAAATTATACTATGAATCTCTATAACATATAGTATACTCTATGGAATATTATCATTTTGTATTATGTTAAATGTAGAATTAGCGTTAATAGAAGCTATGGCTCAAAGGTCTCTGATACCAAGCCGGAACACTTTAAAAAATTGTAACAAAGTGCGCTGAGAAATGTGAATATTTACTAAGGTAACATTTTAAATATATATTTATATTTAAACGAGTAGTTTAAAGTATTAGAGGCTAAACATAAAGACTGTTACTACTATCCGGTCAAATTAAGAAAGGAGCACCAATGACGTCATCAATTTCGAGTTTTGTCAAAATCATATTTTTATCAAAGCTTTAATTTAACAAAATGAATAAGTCTGCTAATTTGTCGGTCTATGAACACTTAAAACAAATAATAATACTATACTACAACTAAAGAAATCTTATAATATACATGTATAGTTTTTTAATTATATATGTAATATTCGTTAAGAGTATATACATACGTTTTTTGTCCGGAGCGGAAAATACGTAATCATCTCATTGTGTTTTCTCATTTTATCAATATGTATAGAAAAAATACTATTAAATTGAGAACGCAAAACTAAAGAAAATTCTTTATGGTATATAGAGAGGAGTTTTAAACTAACGTGTTTTATCACCTTCCATTACGCCGAAAGGTGAAAGCATCTTCTAAATGTCTAATTATTACTATAACTGTCTTTTTTCATTATGATTAAAGAAAGAGATACACTTGATTTAGCATCTTTTAACACTTATATATATATTCAATAAAATGATTGGAATGACCGGATAGGTTTATTTGATTATTTATAATCTATTTTAAATCACACATTCCTAATAGTAAACATTACTAAAATTGCATCTAAAATTTTAAGAAGCATTTATTTTATTACCTGTCCTGTATAAAACAGATCGGAATTAGGATTACATTCCGCATATCTAAGTTTGGGGACTCTCTTTCACTCTAAGGACTAAAGGAAAGCTGTGAAATTTACACTGGTGTATAGTTTATTTCTAAAATTCAAGTTAACTTTCAGACTTCCGAATAAGTTATAATATGATTTTAACTTTTTTAAAACACATACCTTATCCATACATTCAAAATTCGCTGGTGTAATCATTATCAAGATTTTGATGATTTTTTTATATTTATTAATATTAAATTGATTTTATTACATTAAAAACTGGCTGCAGTTTCGAAGAAGTACCAGGCGATTATGACTTTTGAAGAGTAGACAAAAACGTGTCATATTTTTGGAGAAGAACAAGGGTAAGGGTATATTCTCGTGTAAGATAATAATCGCTCTAATTCCCTGGTGTGGCGATCAGGATTAAGAACATTTTCCCTGTGCCTCATTAATCTATACCATTCAAATTGTTAAAAAAAACTTAATTTAACAAAATATATGTATCAAGTTCAATAGAAATTAAATTTTTCGATTATTTATTAGTAATGGGCAAGTCCTGAATCAATGATATTAAACTTTATTCAAACTGCAGTGGTGTGATAATTTAGTATCACGTGATAATCTATCTCTTCTTTTTCGTGTACACATGAAAATTTTATTTATTAAATGTCGACAATAAATTGGTTGACAGAATTGTTATTTGAAAATAATTAATTATCATTCCATGGTTTTCTGCGCCGCCTTGTTTTAAGAAATGTTTACGAAAATTCTCATGTCCAAGTATATTAAATTAATCTTCGTGATATGCATAACAAAAGAAATTCTTAATTTTTTATGTAAATATTAGGACTAATTAATAATAAGTTAGGGTTAAGTGAGACTTACGTTGTTATAAAGAAATCTTTTGGTACGCTTTGTGAGACAAGATTTGTACATCCATTGTCACGTCATTAGTAATTGTGAGAAATTAAATCACTGCTTTAATTAGCAATCCTTATCATGTAAATATTTCTGCACCATTTTGTGGAACTTAAGGCTAATTTACACGAGGACGAGAATATTAAGACATTTTTTTTTTACATTTGTCTAGTAAAAATTGAAAAACGAATATGAACTATGTTGACGAATCGTAAAATATCATGATCCTGATATCAATGTGAACGTATTCGTCATCTATCTAGTTATTTGACAAATCATCAATGCGGGATTCCGTGTAAACGAGCCTTTATAGAAGAACGTGGATAAATAATGAAAATTTTCTTTATTATATAGTTTTTTCATGTCTCGAATATTTTATAGTATAAGAAGTGCCTTGAAAATTGTAAATAATTGTATGTGTTTATTATTAATTACAGTACTTTGTATGATATTTTTATTTTGATAATTGATTACCTGTATAAGTGTGTAAAAAACGCATTAAAATATTCTCAAAAATATTTAGTTTCATTTTTATATATTTAAGTAGGTCAACTTTTCAAGCTACATTTGGTAAATTACTTATTTAATGTTCGAGAAACATTTTTGAATACAACGGTTCATAATTGAGAGAAATCTGTTAACATTAAAAAAATGCATACAGTGGAACAGAACCTCCTCCGTTTAAAACAGTTTTCCTTTCCATCTAGTTCAAAAATACGCCAAGAGATGGCGTTAAGGGCTATTGTGTTTTGAACAGTTTTTTAAAGTCTATTTTGTTTAGGTAAATTAATCAAGGTAGTCAAAGGCTAACAGCATGTAGTCCATAAAATAATATTACACCAATTGCCTCCTGTGATATAAATGTTCAAACAACCTACCTATACATCGGTTGAATTCTCTTAAAAAAGGATAATTAACAAGTTAGTAAAAGATATTTAGTTCAGTGGGCATAGACAAGATGCATTTTGACAATCGCTTAGTGTAAAAATGTATGGGATTTAATAATAGGTAAAGCGAAAAGAAATCGCCGTTATTTTACAGCGCGCTTTGAAATCACCTGAATTTTATAAAAGAGGCATTGAAAAGTTGCCCAAACTCTGGAATGACATTGTAAATAATGATGGACCAATTTATTAAATTAAAATATTTGTAATTTTTCATTAAAAAAATTAAATAAATAATAATGAAAAAAGCCGATTTCTTTTCACTTGACCTAATATAAGTTTTCGCTTAATATCGATATGCATCTTGCCTATGCCCTCTGATTGTTCAAATTCTTTCTCTTTTTGCCGCCAACTATCACTTATATACACAAAAAAAAATATTACGTAAACAAATTATTACTATAACAGACAAAACAAAACAATGACATTTCACAATATTACATTTGCAAGGCAACAAAAGATTGGCAGGTGCGGTAAAAAATTATAATGACAAGATTATCTGATAATTAGTTAGATTCATTCAGATTCATGTTAATATATTGTTATTGAATTACAAAAAGTCAGTTGGAATAGTGATGGGACATCACAAACGCGTAAAGCGCTTGCGTTTCGATTAAAATCATTCTTGCATATTCAAATTCTAAGTAATTTTTTTAGCATATTCTTGGGGTACTTGGCAATAGACACTATTAATGAAGCGACGTTTGAACAGTTTTCAGTCCAGATTTTGACTCATTGGTAACTGTTTAAATTTCAGTACAATTTTATTTAAGTCATTTGAGAAATGGCTATTTACCTACACACAACTTATAGCTATTATAGATAGATAGATAGAATATACCTAATTGTACACCATAAATTTCAAGTCAATTTTAAGATGCTACATTGTACAAAGGCGGTCTCATCGCTAATTACCGATCTCTTCCAGACAACCTTAGGATGGACAGGATATAGATAAATGATTGAAGTTGTGTTGTGTTAAAAATTATATTGCTCCTATAAAAAGACTTAGGAATAAAAATCTAAACGCAATCATTACAATTTAAATATCTGTTTATCATTATAAAATTTATGAAAAGTCGCTTCCATATGATATATTTAATTATGATATATCTTTGAATTTTATACGCATATATGATGTTGGGGATCCTGTTCCACATTTATGGTCCAAACTGATCGCGATGTTAAATTTGAATAATGAAAAGAAATAAAATTAGCTACTCTCGACCCTTTTGCACTTCTGCAGCGCACACAAAGGTCTTTAATACCTTATTATAAAATGTTTGTCTTATTCTTTTTTTATCTATGTACTGTCTGGATGGATTGTGTGTGATGTAGAGATGGAAATAAATGTTTATCTATCTATCTATCTATCTACTCAAAGAAAAACTGTGTTTGTAACTGAATAATAATCCTTTAATAAGCAACAACAACATTTGAGAATATCACATCGCGATCATTCTCATAAATAACGATTGAGAAGTAAGTCAGTTTTTAAAAAACCCTTACTCGTGATTCATTTTGATATCGTTTTGAATTTGAGCCGGAGTGACTATGCATTGTGTAGGTTAGCATGTCCATAGCATTTATGAGAAATAAAAAAATAACTGTAATTACAATCATTAAGTTAAATACCGATAAAAACAAATATCATTCTACATAATGATCTGAAGCGGTTAGCTTTCTGCCTGTATTGTTACTTGTGGGTTATTTGCTCGCTTAGTCAAAACACATCGAATATTTAATGTAAAGCTAATTTTTTTCACACGCACATCTATTGTCGTACCTCAAAATAAGCATCATTAAGAGCTTGAGTAATGGATAGTAGAAGACGGACAAATATATCAGGTAACCAAAAAAGTTCGTGCGGTTCTTCCTGATTCCTATTTCTAACAAAAGTATTAAGATAACTGGTTGTAGTCGGGAGATAATTTTGTATATAAATTGAAACTTGTTTCAAGGAGAATCAATTAGCGTGTTTCATAAGTTTTATTAGTGCGATTTAAATTTAAAATTCTTAAGTTGAGTATGGCTGTGTCAAATGCGATAATTCGCGCCTGATTACTTTATGAGTTTAAACTTGGCACCAAAGCTGCAGAAGCTTGTCGTAAGATATGCGCTGCTTTTGGGGAGGGTACCATAGCAGAATGGACGGGTCAAAAGTGGTTCAAAAAATTTTCTTCTGTAAATGAAAACCTTGAAGATGAACCAAGATCTGGAAGATCATCCACCGTCACCAACGAGGATATCAAGCTGGCAATCGAGCAGAACTCCAGCCAAACATGTCAGGACCTTGCCTTAAGATTTAATGTGAGTGATGAAACTATTCGATTACATTTGCACCAACTTGGAAAATGTTGGAAGTTGAGCAAATGGGTACTTTATGAGTTGAGTGAAACAAACAAGCTACAGCGCTTAACCATTTGTTCTTCATTGCTTTCCCGCCATAATTTAGTGCTATTTTTTGACCGAATGTTGACGTGCGTCGAAAAATGGATTATGTACTGCAACAAAAAACGAACATATCATTGGTTAGCCAGTAGCGATCCAGTACCGATGACTCCTAAACCACGTATTCACGAACAAAAGGTTTTACTGTGTGTATGGTGGACTACAGCAGGTATCGTTCACTATGAGTTGCTACTAAGTGGACAAACTGAGTGCTGAGATATACTCAGCCCAATTGGATAGAGTTTCGGTTGCTCTTCACCAAAAACAAGCAGCTTTGGCGAACAGAAAAGATGTTGTATTCCACCAGGACAACGCCAGACCGCACACCGCAAAAATCACGCGGGAAACTCTTGCACGTTTACAATGGGAGATTCTACCTCACCCTTCGTATTCACCAGACCTTGCCCCAAGCGACTATCACCTGTTTTTGGCCCTGGATAATCATATGAGGAATCGACAGTTTCGAAATAGAGAAGATCTCGAAAATGAGATAAATCAATTTTTTAGCTCCCAAACTCAAGACTTTTATAAAAATGGAATATACAAGCTTGTTTCACGATGGGAGAAAGTCATTCTTGTTGAAGGAGACTATTTTTCAGAATAAACTTTACTAAAACCGTTTTTTTGTGTATTTATTTATGGACCAGCAAAACCGCACGAACTTTTTTGGTTGCCTTATAGATAGTGATATGTAGTATATATATACTATATAAATACTAATAATATATACTAGTAATATATACTATATAAATTTACAAACGTCCATGACTCATGAACTTCGTACTCAACATACGATATCTGTCCCTACCAGGATTTGGGCACGAGACCTCTTTGACCTCTGACCCGAGTGGTCAGTACCCTTAAATATAACAAACAACTAACTTTACCACCAAACTTCAAGTTCGTAGGTCAATAGGAAGTTCAAAAAACTTCTGAACAAAATTTTGCAAAAATAACTGGCTTTAGTGGTTTCTTTTGCCTTTGTTTTCCAAAGAAAAACACAATGAACTCTAAACTTCGATATCTGACTCCATGGCCAGACCAAAATTTGATTTCACGTTGATTTCACACCCTTTTAGTTGTATGGGAGCTCTCTTAAATACATTTAAAAATATTTCTTGACTCCTTTATAGTAGCACTAAACGTTTGGTTATAAATCTTGTGTGACAAACGTCAGACGGCCAAACGGACACGTGATTGACAGAAATAGAGCTTCACTTAGACTGTTCGGATCCTGAATCCAAAAAGCGCCGAAAAATTCTACATTTTTTAAAATTACGGCTTTTTGCAAAAGATTTTGTTTTTCTGGAGATCAAACGTCTTGAAGCTATTCGTTGTTGTTTAGGAATGACTTTTTGAAGATTATCTTAATTATTAAAACATTAAATATAATTTGAACGATTAATACGAAGCTTACGTGATAATGTAAATTGTAATTAAACTACGCGGCGGTACTAGCCCGACTCTCTGAGTTTAGTACATTTTCTCGGCTATCTCATCACTAGTAGCCAATAAACTGTCGCATCACTAGTATCCAATAAACAACTGTAATAAGACAATCAAACTAATTAAATATTTAATTACCAATCTCATTGTATTTGTGTGAAACAATTCATTTCTACGATTGACAGTTTTTATTGTGTATTTTTTAATCAGATAATTAATCATGTTATAGAATTAGATTATTCAAACGTCCTGTTATATAAAAGATAAGGCCGAAGATGGAAGCGACCATCCGGATTCCTCAAAAACAAAGGAACTGGCTATCTTACGACCAACTGCTGAAACACAAGAATACTGTTAACATTATAGCTGTGGTGGCAGACTTATGTAAGCAGGTGGTAGTTAGCCAGGTGCACTTAGAAAAAGCCCTACCACCAATCAAATCGAGTTGAAAATTTCTGCCCCCACTAGGAATTGAACCTCAGTCTCAGCCACTAGACTACAGAGGCGCTCAAAATATACTAAAAGCTTTTAATATAGTAAGGAAGAATATAGGAAATTTCTATGTTCCTATTTTAAAATAAGCTAGTACTTTTATCATTGCTTTGGTATATTCTTTATCTATTCTATTTAAATTAAAAATATGAATATTTAAATTCTCAGACGCTACGTAGATAAATTTATCAATTCAAATCACACGACGGTGGTGATTCTGCTAGTTTAAGTAAAAACTAAAATAAAGATTGCATCTCTTTCATTCCAATTCAATATGAAACGTATAGAATGCCTGTTAGGAACTTCAAGTTAGTTCACACTTCTATCTATACATTTTTGACTTATTTTATTGGGCATGTTTTATGATGTGTTATGATTCTAGGGTCGCCATTTTGCGCGGCTGCGTGTGTGGATGACTCCCACGTACGCATTGCACAGGCCGCCGCGTCTGGGATTGCCTAAGTAACTCTGGGCAATCTCCAGTGGTGCGAAGCCCAGTTGTAAGGCTGGGCTGCCTGGAGGTGACCTGGTGAATTGCTCGTGCAGAACCCAGGTTACACCGTGAAGGGCAATGGAGTTTTAGTGGGTATTCTCAGTGCCGCTCTATAGAGGTACTGAGTAAGCCCCACACACGCCCATCGCTTAGCCAGTGGCGGGCAAGTCCGTAAATGGCCAATTAATAAAACAATCCTTCCTCGAAAAAAAGGTCGCCATTTTAGAAACATTAAATGACATCATGTGTCTTTAGTTTAATTTTTATCCATCCATAACAGAATCGTGGCCAATGTCCACAGAATAGTTTATAGAATCATTTATATCTATTAATAATTCATAAAGATGCAAAATATTTAGAATTTTCTCGTTTAATCCGTTGAAATATGAACGCACGAGTCGACGATGCTGTCGACATATCAATATTAAACACGCTTAACTTATTTTATGGTAATATATTTGACTTGGCTTTTTCTACATCAACAATTCCATATTATTCTTTTATGATCTCAACGATAAAGTAATAATAAGTGATTCCTGACTATAACATATCAATAGAAGACACAAATCGATTAAGTGATATAAGAATGTATAAAATGATATAATAATAATGTTTTTTTTTTTCAAAAACATCAAGTATCTGAACCCGTCACACGAGGTTACTGATGTGTGGACTGTGACATCCACTGACATCATACCAGTCGTAGTCTTGACCAATGGCCTCGGCTTCTCTTCGCGGCCACCTGAAGAGATTGGCACTGGGTGACAGACTGATGATTGCGCCGACTCCTCTCTCTGTCGTCCTGACCCTCGGCTGTCTGACCTTTTCTGATGAGGGGTGTTTTCTCGAACCTCCACGACTTGAAAGAGTTATAAATCGATTTTTAAATAATAACATTTATTTGTCATTAAATGAGGTATTACATAGGTGTGCAAAACATAATTTATATTACAAAAGATCTGACATTTAAATAATCTTAGTTTACAATTATTTATAATTAAATCTACAATTTAACCCATTATTGATTAAATTAAATTTCTTTAGTATTTAAATTGTTTCCTTATTCATTAAAATTAAACAAAAATTGAATTCTCATTCTTAATAAATAATAAAACTGTTTTTCTTAATTAACATCGAATTTGATATGTACATAAAGATTGTTGAATTATTAAATAGAAGGACTTTATTGTCATTATAATTTAAATATTCTTCAACGTATTAAGATGTCTCATGCAGTGACCATCTCATTCTTGAGTTAGAAAGCTTATTACAGATGTTTTAGACATGGCATAGCATTTTTTTAAACTGACAATTTGTAGGGATTTCGGTACTCCTAGCGGGAGTTTCAATTGTATTGAGACATTTCCATTGTATTGAGATTGTCGCTTATATAAAAAATGGTGTCCAATATTTTATACTTAGTCTACACTTCTTTCTGCTGAAACCCTAGTGTGAGTGTCAACAGAAATGAACCATCGAGATTGTTTTTACGTTCAGATGTCAAATTCAATACAGGGTAACCTTGCAAATGTTACCAAATATTAAAAATAAGCTACAAGAATGATTTATTAATTGTAATTATTTTTTTATCTTAATATTTTTCGACTAACATTAAGTATATTTATACTTAATGGCCCTCGATAAATTTCGAGAGCCTTTGCAAAGTGACTCAGTTTATAAATTAGTTTCCAACACTTCACAAAAGAGGCGCTGCTGTCGCTTCCATACAATTTGACAGCTGCCGACAAACTTAATCGCTTAGTGAAAAATGTTCCATACATTTTAACATAAGCCTTTTCTTAGGTATCGAGCGTAAATATCAAACGTTATGAGCTGTATGTTTCCTTAGGATAAATAAATATGACTTTGTTAACTAAACAAGTTAAATTACTACTAGAACGTCTTTAAACCGACCATCAATTGTTTCAATAGGTAATTAACAACGCGTAGTAATTTATTCAAAGTGCGTAAAACGCTTCAGCCCGATTTATAAATCAAACTACGAAAAGTTGATCTACGAGTATCAATTTTGATGATATTATTTAAATCAAGACAGAATTTCATTAATCAGTTATGGAATAATCATTATTTATTTCGATATCTATCATAGGTCGGGTTTTCACCTTGCAGTAATATTGTGATGTTTCTATAAGGCCAATACAGCTACATCGTCGTAACGATGAGAAATATCTCATTTATTTCACGTGGCTTCTTAATCAGCCTGTCAATTACCAACCTAATATGATTCCGATCACGAAAACGAAGTAACTTTTGCTCTGGTTTGTCCCGGATGTTCAATAAAAATTCTCTACCTCTACCTTTCGATGTCACTTTCCCCATATTGGGGGCTGCTGGAAGAGATTTCTTATAGAAATAAGCAGTACCTTAATTATCTGATTTTCTGTTGTGTCTTTTTAATTGTCTTTGTGTGTACATAAATTATGTAAATAAATAAATATTTTTTTTATCGAATTACTCAGTTTGGGCCGTAAGCCGCAATTCTTCTGTATAATTCTCCTGTGTAAAAAGCAATGGTAAATCACGATAGGATATCAATAGAACTCAAAAAGCAAGCTCGTTGAAAACGATACCAAATGTATTATCAGCGACCGGCGTCATTCCTAAAACACTACATACTGCGCCATAAGCACTAAATATACTCCCAATTGCTTCTGCGGATACAAAAGGCTGTTGTCTTCAACACCTGCAGAATCATCCGAAATGTTGTTTTCATTAGGATTAGGAGGCGATATAAGTTATTGGAAAATGAATTTTAAAGTTATAATGAACACACACGCACACACGACGTTTATATTTAAAATAATACTAATTCGTCGAAGCAGTAGTAGGGTTAATTGGGAATATGCATACTAGTGTTATTTTTAATTTTAAAATAAATATTATTTTAAAATTAAAACTAACAATTTATTTAGTACATATTTTAATACTGGGACAATAATGACAAAGATATTAAAATGGGTAATGACAAAGATATTAACTTTAATGGGGGCAAGTTTAATTAATGAAGTTATCCAATTTTATTAATTTATTGAACTCCAACACAATAAACACCATATAATACAATTTGCGTAAGTATTACAGCTTAGTGTCATTACAATTAAAGACGAAAAAAATTAAATGCATATTTATGCTTAGTGAATACAAGATATACTTATTTGAGAGTCTATTGAAATTTAAAAAAAAAATTCAGGAAAAGTCAGGAAATAATCCAAAAAATCATTTTCAATTGGATAACTTTATTAATTGGATAATTTTCGCCTTTTTAGTGATTTTTAGTTTTTATTTTTGTTTTTGTGTATGTATGTATATGATATGTATCTGTATGTGTATACATAATTATGAGTATTTACTAACACAATGGTCACCTTCTTGCGAGAACTTGTAATAAACTTTCTATAACTGTATATTGTAGTTAAACCTACCTTTTGTAATCTGCTTTTTTTTCCTGTATATCCTAAAATTTGTTGTGCCCGACAGGGTCCATAGTGTCATTAATAGTCTTAATATCTACATATTAAGTAACCATGGAACGCAAAATACAGAATTGAATTGAATTGTTTTTTTAGTAAAATGTAAGCTTTCCTGATAAATAAATAAAGTCAAATTAAGATGGGTGACCGTCACAATTGTCGACGTGTCTGTTTGTTTGTTATTGGTAAAAATACTCGAATAGCTGTAGAAAATGGAAATATGCAACATGTAATTCGTGCCAAATTTCATTTGAAGATTGCCTTCGATTTCCATGGGATCCCAACATCATATCCTGACTTGGTGACAATGGGACCTCCTCCAGTATATTCTATCGAATGACAAGAACTTTGAAGACCGTTTATCAATTGACAGAGACGTCATATAAAAAAATATATATAGAACTTCCTCCTTTTTTGAAGTCGGTTATAAACAGAAGAATTTTGTTTCTTCTGTTTATAACCAACACGCTCCGCTCTGCTTTGTACTCCAAGGAGGTAGCATGCCGTCCACTACGAAGCACAGAAGTCACAGTGCCATCGGCGTCCGACTTGCGAAGACATCTAGTTGCCTAACCTATGACCTGTCTTTCAAGTGGCTTGTTACAACAGATCAGCGCTGCCAAGTTGAAATTAGTTTTTTCAAAATCAGCAATAAAAGTCGGAAAATAACTGAATAAATTATTTATTTACAACACAACATTCAAATTCTTATAGAGTAATATATTTTTCAACACACTGGTTTATAAAGTGGGTTTATTACCTCGCCTATAGGCTCATAATCCATTAGAAACGCGATTTAATATGTTACATTACAGCAAGTGCTATGATGTTAAATTCATTAATAATTGCAAACTTTTCTTAATTCAACAGAGACATACAGTAATCTTTCATTTCATTTTGAAGCACGACCTTATGCGGCTAAAAATTTAATTTAGTGCATGCCCCTTTTTGATAAATAAAAGTATAGATAATTAACTAAAACTGATGTTATAAATACTATTAAATATTAGTTTTGATGGCGGTTGTTAGGTGATTATTACATCTGCGCGCGCATTACTAGAGTGTCGAGTGGAAAACAAAATACGCGCGCCATTTTCTATAAATAATTGTTAATATTTTCGCCGTGTTGTGCTTGATTATCAAACGTCGACATCATATTATGAGCAAGTAACGAGTCGTATCTAAGGCATGTGCATTGATTAAAACATACTCGTCTTTCTTATCGCGTCTAATACTATTTTTAGTTAGTCTTTTCAGAAACTAATGGGCCCATACAGCCATGTCTGAAAAGGTTATTTTTCTTTATCAACGGCTCCGGGATTCATATTCATTTCATTAAAAATGAAATGTAATATTAATGATAACCTCAAATGATAAGAAAATGTGAATAAAATGATACGGTTATATGTCATTTTGTCACGAAACTACGCTCTTTGCACGAAATAAAAGACACATGTGCCACAAAGTAGTTAAATAAAGGTGTCATAAAAATATACAATACGATAGTTTAGCAATCTTCAGATAATTTCAAGAATCTGACTTTGATGACGCGTAGATTACATACATGCCCTCATTCATATATTGAGTATATATTTTGAGGTATAAAGGAGTAATAAAATGTTTGTTTCAAGATATTTTTAGACATAAGTATAGATTTTATATTTTAATTCGTTAAGATAGTGACATAAAGAAAAATACATCGGATGACAGATCTTTTACCAAAGAGGTAAGCACCGTGACTCATTTACCTATAAATTGATGTCACTTTAAAGCAGGGTTGTCGAATATTTGAATTTTAAATATATTAAATGTTTATGTTCAGTAAATAATAATGAAATTGATTATTATTTTATTAAAAAATTAAAATATTATTTAAACAGAAAAGGAGTACATAGGTACTGCCAATTTCTAAAGAAATGTCTGAAGGATATATTGATCATAAGTTTATGTTATAAAAGAAATTGTTCTTTTTTGCTTCCAACAAAATCTGGCATAGAACAGCTGTATGGTTATCACTGTTGGGCCTTCAAACATGGTAGAACCATGGAGTTTGGGCCATAGCAATGCCAAAGTCGCGGTAGGCGGTGGTGTCTAGATGATAGGTCTCCAAACTTTGAAGCCTTCGGGCCATAATGATTTTTCAGTTGGTTCCAAGGACCAAACCAGTTTTAATTTTTCTGCCCTTAACTATATTTCTAGACTAGAATAGTCGCAAAGTGCACGACCTAAGCAAACTTACGTTTTTTTGCATTTCAATTAATAAAAAACTAAATTACAAACTTTGGCCCGCGGGCCGTAGTTTGGAGCTAGCTGCTCTAGGTTAACACGTCAAAAGTTTTAGATGGCTATATAAATTATCCTGATATTTATCCAAATTTTACTTCAGAGTTCCCACCAGACATCCTCGAAGTCCCATTGATCTCCTATCTCCACCATTCCGTAGAACCGTATTAGGTTTCAACTCCCCTGTTCCAAGGCTCTGTAAGTTTCACAACAAATATAAGACTCAAATAGACATATTTTGTTCACCCATATGCAAGCTCAAATATCAACTTCGTGAATTGTATATCGTTTACATATTTTATAACCAAATTTCATTAGTATATTTTATTTGTAATTACAACTTATCTACTATATGTATGTAGTGTTTACCGTTTCTCTATTGTAAACTTAGCTGTAAGTTATATATTGTTTTGTATGCATATACATTGATCAGTGGAACAATTACTGGTAAAACAAATAAATAAATAAAAATGCAATGCAATAGTAAAAGTAATAATTTTTAAAATATACACGTCAATATAGTACACGGCAGCACATACCGTTCGTTTAATATATTCTGACATGATCGTGAAGGCAGCCCTATTTCGAAGAGTAGTTTAAAGATATCGAGACGCGTGTGGCGGGCGGATGTAATCCCGGGGAATCCCATATCTTGATGGTTCGCCAAAACATTATAGTATAAAAAAACAATCTACATCAAATGCCAAGTTGGTTACCGTCTACTTAATTATATTTATACCTGTCATTTATCTTTAATTTTTTCTTTCGAACTACATATAGTGAAAAGGTCCTTCACCTTCAAAGTTAGTCAAAAATAGCACGTATTTCTTGCCCATAGCAACTATTTTAAATTTAATTATTTAAGATCGAAATCTTCGAAATCTATATCTGAACAAGTACACTTGCGACTTAAGAATTTTAAAGAAAAAAGGCTGCAGTTAATGAAAATGATACAGTTCTCCGACATTGCGACCATTGTAATTTAGTTTTTATATAAGTATGTACGCGTATGCAGTGTAAGATCATTATGTACACTTTAGTATATATAACAATAACAACATTTCTTACACTCCGTAACGTAAACCCCCAGTAATCTGTGTTTCTGTGAACTTTAAAAAAAAAATATAAACTTAAGTTAAGTTGACATTATAATTATAACTGTTAGTCCACATCGCATTACGTGGACTGTCTTTAATTAAAAACTGTACTTAATTTAATGTCTACGCTATAGTTAAATATCTTTTGTTGGTGTGTGTTTTATTAACTGCCCTTCAAATAAATAAATAAGTACACTCACACCTATTATGTATCCAAAATTAAACATTATTATTGCTTTATTATTAGCTTGTGTTATATAACACACTATGTATATAAATATCAGAAATATACTAAATAAACATACAAACATTCATGACTCGTGAATTCGTACTAGTCTGTCCCTACAGGGATTCGAAGCTGGGACCTCCGGATCTTAAGTACTCTCAGTCACTAGATCACAGAGACAGTTAAATTTATTGTATTCATCTGTTTATATAGTTAGTTTATTGTTTTAACATGAAGTGGACATTCAAAAGCAGATTTTAAAGAAATGTAGTAATCATTTTCATAAGGAAATAACCTTATACATTTTCAACTAGGTTAGGTTGGTGTAGGACTTTCTCTTAGTCCGCCTGGCAAGATCCGCCATTATACCTAAGTCTGCCCCCACAAGAATAATATTGACATCAATGATGCGTTCCGGCAGTTGGAGATAATACATCCAGTTCCTTTGTGGTTGATGAATCCGGATCCAACTGCTTCTATCTTCGGCCTTATCTTCACTTATCATCAGGTAAGATGAAACCAAGATGTATCCCGTCAAGAATAATAAAAAAATTAAATTTTACTGCTTATAAGAATGTATAATATATTTCAAACCTTTATAACCTATATTCCCTACTAAGGGATAAAGCTTACTAAGTTTCTTGCACGCCCTTCTCATATCATAGCGTAACTGTAGAAGATGACAAGATGAATGATGATCACTTAAGACCATTACAGTTGCCTTGTTACTCGGCAACATATAAGCAACTGATCGCTTGATAAACAATTTTTTCAGGCATTAATAAGCAATTTACTCAGCAATGTAATCCGTTAGCGGCCAGAATGGCATGCCCACTCTGCTTGCTCAACACTCTGACATAAAAATTACAGCAACTTCTGTTCAACCTCGAGAACTGGCGATCAAAGTGACGCATCTATAACCAGATCTTATCGTAATATATCGTGCTAATCGTTTGGATACGCTTTTGGTGGTCTTACGAGCGGTTTGTTACGAGTTAGGGTTCCTTTGCTCATGGACAGATAATTCTATAACATATAAAGATAAAGAAACCATTTTATTTCGAGGAGGAATCCATTTATGGACCTACCCGCCACTGGCTAAGCGGCGAGCGTGTGTGGGGCTCACCCGGTTCCACATAAAATTGGACCTGGGAATATCCATTAAAACTCCCCGGTATCTCCATTGCCCTTCGCGGAGGCGACCTGGGTTCTGCCAAAGCAATTCACCTTATCGCCCCCAGGCAAAGATGTTTGACCCTATTTGGCTAAATAACCGGTCATTGCATTGGGTTCAGGTCAAATAAAATAAAATAATGCGAGCGAAGGAAATGTTCGCATTAATTACAGAAGAAATTGCTATGTTCTCAAATCAGGTAAGTTATTTAACATACATCGCCTAGATTTATTTCACCGCAGCGCAAGGCAAGTCGGGACTTACATAACTAAAAAGTGTTGCTTCTATTCTATTCCTAGATAATTTATACATGTGAAAGCTTGCTTATAATAAAAAAGAAAGATCTTTAGGAGTTTAGGGTCTTTTGATGCTTTTTAAATATTTCTTAATCAACTTGATATTGAACTTGAGGCCATTATTATCAAGTAGGCAAAGCATTTTATACTAGTGCAACATTCACTAAGGTGATGTTATTCATCCCATACCCTGTCAACCTTTTCCTTCATATCAAAACACAGAAAACTGTTTTACGGCCTAAATAGAAAGAGGATACTCAAAAGACCCTATCTCTCGTATCTCTCGTTTTTTCGTGATTCATCGTACACACTTAATTGTTGTTGGTCCTGATTAGTACATCAACCGCTTTCACCAAGCCTAAACTCCTCATATATGAAAGACTGTGCCCAGTAGTGGGAAGTAGCTAGTGTAATAAGTGGCCATATTAAATTTGCATAAAATGAAACGATCTGAAATTACTTGATGCTCCAAAAAAAGACATTTAAAACAACTCAAATATGTATGTATATGTATATGTATTTATTGTACACAGAATCACAAGAAAATTTATCTTATCTTATCTTATCTATGCCTGTGGGTAAAACTACAGACTGATACAAATGTGCTGGGCAACAGTGTAATGTTTGGTCGTACACTTGGGAATGGACTGTCCTGTACGATTTTGATATACCTCCAAGCGCTCTATTTAAAGACTTTAGTTTTGGCTAACAATAATCCCATATAATACAGATAGACTGGTGAAGATGATGATATCCAAAGATTACACTATGCATAACATATGTCAAAGTATTTCAACAAATACAAATTTTGGGAAAGCTGTTATAAAGATCATTTTGTTATCAATATCTTTAATACGGAACCACGTAACTGCTGACCCTCTCACCAGATTCTTAAATCAGCTCCGAATGTGGATAAGATTAAAATTTAGGAGGACAATGATGTCATGTGTCATGAAAATTAAGGAGAGAAATACTGGAACTGTATTTTTTTATCCAATTATTTGACTTGGTAACTAAGACCTTTAAGCCATGTATTCATTAATGCAGTTTTTATCTTTATTTATGCTTCCAGGATACTGGTGCAATGTAGCCCTTTGCCCCATGGAGTTTTTGGTGACCAATGGTAGGCTCTACTATTTTGTTAATGACTTACGAGATTTTTTTAAAAAAAGGAATGCAATGTAAGCGGTTATGATAAAATGATACGAAAATGGAATGTCATGATAATGATTACGATGAAATGATAAGTAAATTGGAATGAAATCATAAAATGTTTTTAAATAAATGAATGAATGGATGTGAAACACTGAAAAATCTCACGTAAGTCACTAATCAACGCTGAATGATGTACATATTCCATATATTGCAGGATTCAACTATCCTTTTTGTCATAAAACTACACCAATTTCATGACAAAAACAACACTACAACACAATATATGAAATAAAATATACAGCAACCGACCCCGCCATTATGCGCCAAAACTCCATTGGAACTGTATTAAAATGTACATTTTATTGATGACTAGAGTCCTACTCCGTCGTATTAAAGCTATACGTATAATGCTATTTATTATAATCAAAATGTACTAACCTTTGAATGGTAGTGAAAATATTTATAATAGGTATAGAAAGGTTATCTTTTTAATAGCCAAATAACATTTTCTTATAGCAAGGGTAATAACCGTACGGCCAGTCTGATCGAAGCGATTATATTAATTATGCGATACCTTGCTTACTTTGTTAAAATCAAGAATGCGGTATATTCATTATACATAGGAGACAAGTCCCCCTACTCCCAATACAATACTTCTGTGAGCTCCGGCTACCAGGAACACAGAACTATGACGTAGTGTTGTTTGTAGAGGTGCTCCTACTACCACAAAATCACCAATCACGTAATATTTTAGTCTATACCTCTTCGAACTCTACTACAGACTTCTATTATCCTGGTACTTAATGTTTCTAATTATTTAATTCAATAAATTCCCAGTATATGTGGTTAAATAATTGTACAAAGGTACTGCTTATTCTAAATGAAATCTGAATTCTTGTTCTTTCTTCAAGAATGTCCGATTCAAACATAAGTTTGACGGCCACAGTCAAGTGGTCAGACCCCTCTACTTAGCCAGAGGTCATGGGTTTGTATTACGCGTACATACAACAGTTCACGACTCATGGATGTTTGTATAGTTATTTAGTATACTCTGATATTTATTAATTTGGTCTTGATAATATGTGTGATTATGAGAAATATTATTGTTTATCAACGTTATTTTGAACTTAAATGATTATTGACATAATATTTTTATGGAAAAATTCAAAATGACTGATATTCATTAACGATGTTTGGGTAAAGCCCGCGTTCATGACTCACGCGTCCTTTATAGGCGCATTGTTACCAATTTATAAGCTATAAAGAATTTTTATTTGTTTTTTGGCTACATCGAAAACAATTATTAAGCTGAATATTTACATATCTGACTTCTACACAAAGTGTAATTAACTATAACATTGACAACATGTTATGTGTTGTAATGTCTATTATTTTTATTTTATTTTGACTGGAAAATATCAATATCAGTAAAAACAATAATTTGACTAAAGAAGACTCTAAAATTTCAATATCTCTCTTTAATTACCGCATATACCATATACTTTAAAATTCTCGCTTTGCTTATCCAATGAAAATGACAATATTATTTTAGAAAGATATAGTTTTGTCATTTAATAGCGATGACGTTTAAAATTAAATATAATTTATTGAAAAAAAAGCACAAGTTACATTACCCTTGCCTAACTAAACAAAAAACTAATATTTACTAGAATTTTCACACCAATTATCTAGCCTAAATTAAGCTGCTGTTATCGATACTAGATAAGGGAGAAATATAGACAGTAATATCTGTATAAATATCCCTGGCTCGTTGATAATATTAGCATTCTTCTACCGGGATTCGAACTCAGGACCTCTGGATCAGTAGATTCTGACCGCACGACTAGTAGGCCGTCTAGAATATTTAGTAACTGTGGGAGCCTGAATTAGACTGATTCCAGGGTTTCGTATGTAACAGATAAAATACATAAGCAAGGGTGAGTTGAATATTTGGTTGATTAATTCTCTTTTTATATTTATATAAAAACACATAACAGGTTACAGTTAACAGGTTGAAAACATATACATGACTCTTATGACTCTATACCTTAAAAATATGTGTCTCGTAAATAAATTAAAAATGAGTGACCATTTTTATTCTGAATATTTTATATTACTTGAATTAACCGGTAAGCTCAAAGAGATACGAAATGCGTCCACCCCAGTCATTCTAATAACTTTGTTTACAACAAAATAAGAATCCGAGACCTTCGATTGTGGATACTGCCCTTGACCCTCTCAACTTAAACTTAAGACTAACGTGGCATAACATTTTGTTTGTAACAAAATGATTAGTGCCGTCATGACGGTATATAGCCCTCTCTCCGCATGCAACTCTACCTTGTAGATAGAGCTGTTCAGGATATAGATGGTAGTATTAGCTTCTCTGTCATTAACATATAAAATGACAGAGAAAACATTAAGCAGCTATCGACCTATCAGACGGTCCAACATAAATAATATGCAAATACGTATCTGTAACATACTTAACCTTTTGTTGTAAAACAGATTCGTAATAATTAATTATAGTCATTTTTCATTTATGTTTCTCTGATATACTTATCTACTTATTATTCATAATGTTTTCGTAATGTTACGAATAGGAAGCAAGATATATATATAAAATTATATGTTATAACTAGTGACATGTTGTCTCCAAGTAACATATTATAGTTTATTACATTATTTCGAAAATTAAATGGGACGAATCAAATATGAATAGTATGGTGTTGTCAGCAAATTAAAACTACCTCCATTATTTGAACGTTCAACAGGGGACTACAAAATGGTCTGCTTCTGTTAGATAAGATAAGATAAGATACATTTAATTGTGTATTTTATAGTTGTATTGTTAGTATCCCTAGATAGTTTTTTTTTTTTAATAAAAAGCTTAGTAAATGAATCGACCACCATTTGTTTGTTAGGTCACTGCGACGGCGTTATTTCATATACCTATTTTCGATTCCCTTGACCTTTATGTTTCCTATGAAGATTGTGGCTTCATTAATGATCGCTTGAGCAGGTTGTCCAGTGCACCAATAGCTTAATAAGGATAGCAAGCCAGCCCACAGCTCTGATGATAGGTTAAGCTACGGTGATGCTGGTACAGCGACTTAAGTACTTACAGATTATAACTCCTCGCACAGTTGACTGTTCCTTTTTGGGTATTAGATGACGTGACAACCCTTGTAAAATGCACACAAGCACTTTATAAAATTTACACGAAATCCGACCTTAAATGATTAACATATCGAAGGAGAAAAAATTTAGGGTGTGTATACAAAATGATAACCGATAATGATAGGGAGAATGAAAATAAAATTCACTTATTAGTGTTAAGATTGCAATGACATACAAACTGCATATGTGGACAATTGTTAGTTACTAAATATTATGTTCGACAGAGCTCGTACATCGACTTCTATGTACTGTACACATCATGATAAATGACTAAGTAACTATGATTCCTTGACATGACTTAAATGCCAACGTTTAGATTTTAGTTAAGATGTTAACTGTGATGGTTCTATAATAGATAATTTATTTAAAACAAGAAGCTTTACGGTATTTTTAAAGCGAGTTTACAAGAAATACCAGTAGCTAATTATAATTCGTTCTACAATTTTGTAAAAAAATTATGTTCGAAAATCTCAGGTACCCCATTAGTATCAAAAAAAGATCTAGAAGTTTTTATCGTAGGTCTTCTAAAACTTTTGCAGGTTTAATGTAAAAATTACGGACCTACCCGCCACTGGCTAAGCGACGGGCGTGTGTGGGCTCACTCAGTACCTCAATAGAGCAGCACTGAGAATACTCACTAAAACTCCCCGGTAACTCCATTGCCCTTCACGGAGGTAACCTGGGTTCTGCCGAGCAATTCACCAGGTCACTGATATACCCCTAGTTTTAGTTTCAATCGAATCGAATGCGAATATGCGACAAGTAGCTGAACACAACTAACGAAATGTCTGTAAGATTGACACACTAGGGGTGCAGAACTTGTTTGCTGTTCCTCTTCAAGATTCATTATTTGACACCTATTGCCGCCTTTTTTAGATTTTATACTTCCATACCTAAAATATCCACAAATATATCCGCATTTTGATTCTTAATTATAAAACTTTTTTGTCGACTAATTATTAAAAAAACTGACCAGTTACTTGTTGATTTCGTCACGGTGCCTAGTTCTAGTTTTCTTGTAAATTTTCTTGTTTACAATAAACAATCGATAGTAACGAGTGATTATTTCATGCAAGAACTGAAAACCTATTACAAAACACTAAAAATGCTAAAACAATTAATGGTCCAATTTGTTTCTGGAGATCCAAAAAATACGTTAACATTAGAAAAGTTCCTTAATTGAACTAATTTTGGCTTATTATCGTTTTGAAATCGGTTATTTGTCTTCTTTAAAACATATTCTTTCACAATTTTGAGTAGTAAGTTGCTAAGGTCAACATTAGATGGGTGACCGTCAGTATTGTCGAATTGCCTGTCTAGTTGTTAGGTAAACTCGAATGGCTTTAGAAAAATATATAAACACGTAATATTTGTGTATAACATTTGAAGGTTACCCTCGTTTTCTCTTGGAGGGATCCTCGGACCCTGACTTAGTGCTAATAGGAGCACTTGCTTTACTCTATCGCATAAAAAAGAATTTTGAAAATCGCTTCTCAATTGACAGAACAATCGGTGAAAATATATACAAAATATATACACTTGTACATAGAACTTCTTCTTTTTTGAAGTCGGTTAACAATGACTTATGAGGTAACCAGGAGCAGTACTTGATTGTATTCTGCGAGTTTTAAATTATATCTTTACATTTTAACGTGACCTTTACTAACTCAGTTAAAGAATCCCTTAAAAAGGTTTTCTTTTGCATATATCTTGCATTTAGTAGAAACTATTTCGTATAATGCGACAGACATAAAATGAGACATTACGTATTTCTTAAAGATAAATGTTTTTAGCATTTCTAAAGAATGCTGTACACGCCTGTAATAGGTGTTTTTGTACAGATTAATGTGTATGCTGTTGATGTGTCTGTAAATAAATAAATTTCTGTTTCATAGTGTTTGAGTTATTTATCTTACGAATTTAATTAAAAGCATTTTTCAAACTTACTTTAAATATATAGAAACTATTATCCTTTTAAATAAAGGTTATTATTTACAACTGGATCAAGGCTTATATATACTAAAGTAGATACCTGCTTTTGCGTAATTTTGATATGTCAATGACATAACCTGACTACCTTTCAAAGATTATAATAACAATAGTTCGCTGTTATTAATGGTTTCTGTCGAAATATTCTTAGCTTATATTTAGATCATTTATTTAATGTCAAAGCAGATTCTCCTTATTTGAAATAATGTGAATAATGTTTTCATAACAAACGCAAAAAAAGGCAAGAAACACCGATTCGTATACACGTTTCTATAAATCAAAATACACAAACATCACTCCTTTACGGTTCTGTGTTCCTGGTAGCCAGAGCTCGTCGAGGAAGAGTTGCATTGGAAGCAGGAGAATCTGTGATAAGATTAAGAGACATTACGATTTTTGGACGTATGGTCGAGTGGCCAGTACCCCAGTATACTTAGCCATAGGTCTCTGGTTCGAATCCCGGTATACTTGTACATTAAGTATCAATATTTGATTACGAGACATAGATTTTTTAGATGTTTATTTCGTATTTTTCTCTTAATGATGCTTAATTTGAGTTAAGCTTAATTTTTGTAAGAACGCGAAACAACTCAAGTTTACCAAAAACTCAGCTAAATAACAACTTAATTTGTAGTGTTGTCATTAAGACGGTTTTATTTTAGTAGTCAGTAATGATTTAAAAGGAGAAATCTATCGCGATAGATATGAAGAGATCTAACAGTCATTTGCTGAGCTTAATATAAAAAATATAGATATATATATAACCACCTACACCTTGCTAAATCAAAGACACCTTTTCACACCTCTGTTAAAGGCGCCCATGAAGGAGGGAATACGTATAGATAGCTAAGTAATACCTTTTAAAATAAATCTTGGCTGCATCAAATTTTATACATAAAACTAAATAAATTTCACTATATTTTTGTGTGTTACACGTAGTATTCCGCCAGCACATACCATTTAGAAACATTCAATATCTTCACTTAAAATTCTAAACATCAAATACCTATATTTTTTTAACACACGCTTAATCTCTTACGTACTTATTAATAGAAATTCGATTCTGACTGAGATGGCTAGGGAGTTAAATATTTATTATAATAATTATATTAACAATTTGTCTGTAAAAAAAAAAATAAAACCAGACTGTAATAAACTAAAATTAACATATATAAGACCACTTAATTATCACTGTAGCCAAATTAATATAAAATTTGAACCAATTAAAATTTTATATAGTTATAAATCAAGTAAACATGATAGGATCGCTACTGGCGGTGCTGCTTATTTGAATGGATCGATTCTAGTTCAGATTTCATTGGAATGGAACTAATTGTTTAAATGGAAACAAAAAGTATTTTGTATTTATCTTAGTTCTCCGTTCAAAAGAATTTTGAAGATTCTATTTATTTTTAAACAATTTATGTACACACAAAGACAATTAAAAAGACACAACAGAATATCAGAGAATTGTACAAAGGTACTGCTAATTTCTATAAGAAATCTCTTCCAGCAGCAAAGGTAGAGGGGCGTGTACCAATACTAATATAATTAAATACAAATACATACACGTATACGCACAATATATTTAGATTCTCTGTATAGAGAAATAATGTGCTTTTCGTGTCCTAAACTGCACCAATGTTTGCGAGCCACGAATGAAGGAGGGTAGTGAGTTCCACAATCTCACTGCATGAACCAGGAAGGAATAGGAATTCTATTTTAATCAGATCTTGTTTCTCTTCAGCTTCTTTATATATATATATATATATATATATATATATACACAAAATAAAAGCATTTGATTAGTCTCGTTTACGAAAACGGAATGACCGATTAGTAATGTCTCTATTGTATTATGTTCGTAATAACTAACTACCCCGGTTAAGTAATAAATGTGAGAAATGTATAGAAAATCTGATTAAATAATAATAATCTCCGGGACAATTAGTTTGTAACCGAGTGCCTTGTCTAGTTGAGAGTGGGTTCGGTGTGTAAACAACGTAATAAAAATATCGCTGCGTGACCTGCTGAGGGAGACATATCCAAGGGGGAAGAGGAAGGAACCCAAATTATAGGTTCTTTATTAAAATGTAACAATAGATACAATATAACCTAGCCTTTTCCAACGAAAATCAAAATGTTAAAGGAAACTTGACAGATTAAATACTTGTCCTAATCAAAACACTTTGTGACTCCTTTCTCTGTCGCACAGCTAGAGCGTGGAATTCCTTACCAGCACACGTATTCCCTCCTTACAACATGAGTTCCTTTAAAAGTGGCGTGTAAAAGCACTTTTTGGGTCGGCTAGTTGTGGGTGGCTAGGACAGTATGTCGCATGCTGCACTAGCTATCTTCACATGTGGACTCGTCTACTGCTTATCATCAGGAGGTGTCAAGTCATTTGCTGAGCTTTATATATAAAAAAAACAGACGGCTTATAAAGTGATGACCTAAGTAGTCCACAACGTTACATGTCAGCTGTTAATTAAATACTGTTTGTTTATATTTTACCAACAACCTTGTTATCCTTTTACGTTTACAAAAGGCTTAGTTATAGTTGTTTTTGTAAGTGTTACGTTAAAAATGTATTTGATTTCACAAGAGTTTTCGTTTGAATTGAGTAGATCTATGTTTTAAATAATAAATTGTGTGATAAATCTATGACATTTCGTAATTGAAGATATTTTATTTAGAGCAGATGTTTTATGAGTACAAATATTTGTTTTCGAGTCAGCGTTGTGTGTTTTTTAAGTAGACTTTCTGATATTTATAAAATAGAATATAATAGAATATATCTTTATTGTACATCAGCCAATTCAAGAAGTGAAACACTCAAAAAAAACTTTTAACTAATTTTGTCCTATCTTATCGCTAAAAGCTATGGTAACCATAGGATGGACAGGAATCAAGATAAAGTACTTTAGGGAAGTTGTCGACGTATAACGAATTCATACATGATAAAAGTTACTATATACAAATATTAAATATATACATACATAGGCACTTACTCAATGATACATAATTATATAAATATATATCTACTAAAATACATATAATCACAGACTACTAAGGAGATGCAGTATCATATACATATTACTTATGCATATACATATTACTGTATATATTTCTCAGTAATCTAATAACCATAACACACGCTCTTTATGATGCTTATTTAATAGGTGTGAACGTGAGAAATGTTATAATTAATTACTTTGTTATTCTTCTCAGTCCTTCAACGACTTATTACTTAAAGTTTTCATATTCATCCAGTATAAATATCTAATTAAAGACATTGCTAAAATCGAAATACAAAAATTAAGTAGCTTAAAATTCTATTCAATATTTACTCGCGGCAAATAAGTATTCAAAGGAAGTTATGCAGAATAAGTATATTATGATGATTGGTATAATTTGTAATGTGAAAGGTCGAGGTTATTACGAACAAATATTGGAATCCAAATGTTACTCGACGTATGAGTTAGGCTGTAAGCTATGGATCTTTATATACCTACAGTAAATTAATTTGGTACTCACTTAAAATAAAATAAAATAAAATATACGTGTCAGAAAACTAAAAATAAGTCTTTAATTCTAAATAACGCTATTGGAGCTTAGAGTTAATTTGTTATTCTTCAGTTATACTACATTATCGTTTGTTAAAAGTTAGACTAATTATTCTAAATACCTATTAATTACCCTAAACAAACATAAAAATTTTAAATTACTAATTTTTAAAAATTATAAGTTAAAAAATATATCAGGTCCAGAGCTGTAATTAAATCTTACTATTAATCTAATATAATTTTAACTATGAAAAAATAAAACAATAGTTTTTTTTGGTAATTTGACTGACCTATATTATTATATTTTATTTACAAATGACAACTACTCTGTGGTGTAAGGAGGTCTTAACATCGTTGTCAGGGAAACAGTTAAAAGGTTAAGATTTTATCTTATCTTTGTATGTTACATAATGGTTAGTCTAGCTAAAAATCAAAAATAACTATTTATTTGCTATGTTTAAATTAATACAGTGGTTGATAATATGCAATTGACCTTCTGGTAGCCCTGTCTTCTTAGCCACAGGTCCCAGGTTCGGATACTGGTAGGGACAGTTATATGTTCACGGGTCATGTATGTTTGCACGTTTATTTAGTATATTTATATACATATTATTATCTATATTTCTCCGTTATATAGTATCCATAACACAAGTTCTTAATTATGCTTAATTTGAATTTTATAGTTATATGATTGAAGTAAATAATGATTAATATTTAATTGTATAGTTATTTTATCATAATTGTATAATTATGTGATTATATTATTAATATCTTATTATCAAATTTTTATTCGGGAAATTATTGATATATTGTGATAAGCAAAAATAAACAAACCTCATACAATACATACAGTTAAGCATCCGAACCCGGGACCGCTGGAGTCAGTTTTTATTATTAATTTCAACCCTTTGATTAGAGTCCAGGTTATGATGAGTGTATTTATTCTTAAGTGGTGATCGAGAACATTTGCCGCTCTTCCCTGTTGTAGGCGACGCACACGCACATTCACATATTTTATATTTTATTAGATGTACATAGAATTAAACTTAAGTAAAGAACTATATACAAAAGCATGTATTGTTATGATTGTAAGCATATATATTATATCATTTTTTATAATTAAATCAATTACGGAAAGCTGACTACGAATTATATAAATGTAAAACGGGTAGTTAAAGGCACGACAGACAGTAGTGTTAGCGAGACTCTTTGATTTGTTCTTGTAGCTATGGTTTTGTTGGTTGCTAAGTTACAGATATTAAAATAATATATTCTAGTTCGAATCACAGTTTTATTTGCTTTGTTTTAAATAATTTATACAGTCCACACATTGATTTCCTTTACATTTTTGGTCCTTCGAGCCGGATCTCGGATCTTCTGGAGCGCTGGAGGAAGTAAACTGCGTCAGCTGAAAGTTGTTTTGTGTGCCAGGGGCTTGTTGCGGTTAGACGGACGTATCAATGCAATACCAGATTGCCCAGAAGTGTCAAAACAACCGATTATATTAGATGGAAATCTACACGCCATTCGACTTCTTCTTTTATACATGCATGGTAAATCTGCTCACGGTAATAATGAGATGGTGTTGAACGAGATAAGACAGAAGTACTACATTTTTCGTTTGAGAAGTATTATTAGAAAGGTGTCTCGTGAGTGCCAATTGTGTAAGATCAGAAAGGCCACACCTGTTATCCCAACATTTGGTAATCTTCCTATTTGTCGCCTCGCTCACCATCATAGACCATTTTCATTCACTGGCTTAGATTATTTCGGCCCGGTTTTAGTATCCGTTGGACGGAGAACTGAGAAGCGCTATGTAGCGGTACTCACTTGTTTAACATCCAGAGCTCTCCACTTAGAAGTGGTCTTTAACCTTTCTGCTGATGCTGCGGTTATGGCATTACGCCGTTTTATCGCCAGACGAGGCACGCCTACGGAGATATGGAGTGATAATGGTACGGCCTTTGTTGGAGCCTCTAAAGAACTGCGGGAATTATATGGATCGCCGGTTTCTGATCACGCTGCGAATGAGGGAATCAGTTGGCGCTTTATTCCTCCTGGAGCTCCTTTCATGGGGGGCACGTGGGAAAGACTCGTGCGATCTGTAAAAACGGCCCTCAAAATCACTTTAAAGGAGCGTAAACCACGCGACGAATTATTACAGACACTATTAGCTGAAGCGGAAAATCTTATCAACAGCCGACCCCTTACTTACATTGCAGCGGATGCTGAAGAGGAAGCTCTAACACCAAATCATTTCCTTCTTGGCTCTTCATCAGGTGCTCCAGTAACTCATTCTGTATCAGACCGTGATTTGCTACGTCGGTCTGACTGGAAAAAAGCTGTTCGCTTATCAGATCATTTTTGGCAGAGGTGGTTGAAGGAATACTTGCCAACCTTGATACCTCGCCGCATCTCTCCCGTTTCTGAGGTCAATTTAAGAGTTGGAGATGTAGTCATCATCGTGGATCCTAACCTCCCGCGCGGAATTTGGCCTAAGGGAATAGTTACTAAAGTTTTCCCGGGTGGTGATGGCTTAGTGCGTGTAGCAGAAGTAAAGACCGCAGCTGGAGTGTTTAAGCGACCTGCCAGGAAAATCATACGTTTGCCAGTTGACTGATTATGTATTGTAACTTTATTCTGTAGAATTGTTTAGATGTTTTTTAATTTATTAAAAAACTAATTTGTTTGTTTTTGTGTTCTATCACTGGGAGGGAGAGTGTTAGCGAGACTCTTTGATTTGTTCTTGTAGTTGTTGGTTGCTAAGTTACAGATATTAAAATAATATATTCTAGTTCGAATCACAGTTTTATTTTCTTTGTTTTAAATAATTTATACAGTCCACACATTGATTTCCTTTACAAGTAGCTTCCAAACCGCGAACGCGAAGACAGCTTTCCGTAAACTCTGGATCAAAAACGGTGATTTTATTTCTATCTTTTTCACCTGTAATAAAAATTGATCTTCTCTGTTACGTATGAATGTGTGCGTGACCACGTGCTTCTTCCTAACCTCCCCGCACCCCGCGCCCCGGTTCATGTTAGACTATATAGTCGACGGATTTATATCCGTGCGTTACCAGGTGCCATTGGTGCCATTTATCCCGCTCTGTCCGCATATCTAACATCCCACAGCTGGGCACAGACCTACATAGCAGTAACTGTTGCAAAATTACAGCAAAAAAACCATCTAGCCTGAGATTAAAAGATTAAGTTAATAATAATGACAATAAAATATAGGAAATGATTTGACATACATGTATGTTCATGTGTGTGCGTATGGATATGCGTGTCGTGCGTTTATACATAGATAGGATGCATCACGAAATGGTTAGTTTCCTATGAAACTATCAGACAACAGCTGATCTTTTAGTACGGGAACCACGTTCCCCCGAGTGGCCTCTCTTTGCTTCCCCCATAGCCACCCCTTTCCACCATTACAAACAATGTAAAGAAACTCACCCAGTTTCCACTTATTCGTACCACACAAGTGTTGTACTATATTTCAAAATTGGTTACTTTTACTTTAACTCCCGATAAGCACTATCACTTCGTCTTCTCCCGATCATTTCATTACTACCTTCTATCACCGACAACTGTCCTCCCGTCTCTCTGTCTTGCGTCTCTTTCTTACTTACGTTTTACTGTCAATCTAAAGATTCATAAGCTGCGTTCTATTTTACGCACCTATGTCTCGCAATTCGCGACATTAACCACACTGCCCTAAATAATCCACAGACTAACCAAAGCGAATGCTGATTTGTTTGTGATATCGCCACCAGAGCGTTAGAACCATAACGCGAACGATAGAATCCGACCTGTTTACTAAAAACAAAAAATATATCATTTTTAATAAAGAACTTATTGATTTGATATGATCAGATTTTATGAGCTTGTTATGATGGTGAATTAAAATATTACATAATAAGTCTTAGACAATTTTAATAATTATTTTTAAATGACAACTTCCTTCTTGGTTCCATTAGTGTCAATTTCGCGTATCAGAAGCAATTCTTAAAACAATAGCGTTTTTTGTACATCTGTATATAGTAAGATCAAGGAAATTTCTCGTCATAAATCAATTAATAAAAATAATCAAAACTAATTGGCTCTTAATCATGATAGCATTTAAAATCAACTGCTAATTAAGTTTTTGACGGATGTAGGCGATAAGGTGTCAACTGATACATAATAATAAATTATATTATTTCCATTTCTCATAGGTGTGTAAGGTGGTTTAAAAATATTATAAGTTATTTCAAATATATTAAAATTATATTTCATCCGTATATCTTCTATAAAATCATGCATAATGATATACATATACTCTTTCACACACACTCACACACACACACACACACACACACTCACACACACACACACACACACACACACACACACACACACACACATGTATTCACTTAGTAGTCCATACTCCACAGGCTCACTCTTACACTTACTATTTTTATTTTATGTTTTCTCATAAGTTGTTTATTAATTATGCAAACTTTGATGCTGGGACTCTGTTTTCTTTTTACTGGAGGTGGGCGTTAGTGTCTGCGACACAGTTTTATTTTAAACTAATGTAGCCATTATCGTTTACTTTTTTATGTATGTATGCCTATTTTTGTTCCAATAAATAAATAAAAAAAACATATACGTAAGGTATTGTTCTAGAATCCTGATATAGGGTGACAAACTTATCTAATGATTTAACATATACCATGTGTTAGGCCCGCATTGGAAAAAAATGGCCATAGCAAACCAATATCAACGTTATATAGAAGACGAGAAACTTTACTTTACCATAACTCGGTTTTAAACTAGCAGTAACGATTTTAAAGTCATACTACCCCCACATATAAATGTGGTCACATGTAAGTAAAAAGTTTGTGAATAAATTAGAACGAGAGAAGAAATATTAAACAAATACAAGAAATAGACAAAGATTTTAATTTATGAAGCGTCCATACATTACAAAATAGATCTTCTGTTTTAGGTGAGAAGCCCATTTTTAAGAAGACGGGCGATTCCGCCTTCCCTCGCCCATCCATCTATGCCGGAGAAGATAAGCTCTAGGATTTTCCTTCTGCTGCTTCCTTCTTCGAGGAAACAGTCTCACAGAAGGTGGCACAGCCTACCATACCCTCTCACTACCAACCATAGCTGATAGCTACTGAAGAGTGGACTGTATTAATGAGCTAGTCGTGATGATGGAAACGCCAAGATACCAATATAAACTGAATTTATTATTATAAGAGCAATAGCAACAGAACAAATCGTAACACAATTGTGAAGACACAAGACGTCTACCAAAATATAACAACTAGGTAAAAAACCATAAATATCAAAAATAAGATTTCTATAAAAGAGTTTGAGAGTCACCAAACAGTTGCTAATAATAGCCTTTCAATGATTAATATATTTATGTATATTATCTACTTAAAAATAATATTAATCATTATTTTGAAGTAGAGGGAATCTTAATGTAGACGGTAGCTTATGACGCAAGATCCACTTCTCATCACCAGTAGCCTACATCTTCAAAAATGGTTCGGTTTCTTCGTGTCTCAATTAAGTATCGCAAACGATAACACGGTTCATTAGGGTTCTTTCAGTGAGTTCGTGTGGCACCCAAATATCGAGCTTTTTGTGTACCCAGCTTTTTCAAATGGGTCAAAGCTGTTTTGTGGTTAATTCCCATTGCTTCAGTTATGTTGTACTAGCGTATATTTTTTCCCTAACAGGGCTACCAGAGCGAGATGCATCTTTGACATCAAATTTCTCGGATTTAAAACGCTTAAACCAACTTTGTGCTACTCTTACTGACACTGCATTAGGTCCATTAACATCACAATTTTATTCACGGCTTGTGTTGCATTTTGCCTTTTTTTGTAATGAAATTTTTAAAATGTATCTAATTTCTTCATTCGATTCGCTTATTTCGACAGAAAGAAAAACAAATAAAAAATAGTTGGAAACAAAATTTTCCTAATTTGATTCTTTTTTCGAAATGTCACCTTTTTAATGTAATGAAAAATAGCCATATTTTATTACAAGTTTATTCATACTATATACGAAGAAACTTCCCCGACCTCAAAAGCCTTTAAAAGCCTCATTTTTCTCCAAAGTTTTAATTTTAACAATTAAAATGAACTAAATAATTTAATCCATTAAAATAAAGAGCTTTTTCAAGCTATTTTAAGACACTATAAGTGTTTGTCTTATACGTCTTCGTTCTAATCAGAACAAACTTCGAAAGGTCACATAGTGAGTCAACTACACCTATAATTATTGTGGGCTGAAGCCAATTATTTTAGTGTTGAAGCGTTCAATAATTCATGGCATAATCTAATGCAATCTTTAAAGAACGGTTGATTATATGATTGGTAGATTATGTCACCTCTAGGCGACGGAGTATGCTAGAGTACCTCGACCCTGATCAAAAACTATTCACCTCGACACACGCTTAAAATACACACCCTCGCCAGTTTAATTGCACTCTGCTTTCTATATAATACGATCTAAGCCAGTGATTCTCATAGTGGTTGGAGTGTTATAATATCAGGTAACCAAAAAAGTTCGTGCGGTTTTTCCTAATTCCTATTGCTAACAAAAGTATTAAGATAACTGGTTGTTGGTAGGGAGATAATTTTGTACGTAATTTGAAACTTGTTTCAAGGAGAATCAATCAGTGTTTCATAAGTTTTATTAGTTATTTTAAATTTATTAACAATGTTATATAAAAATATATAAAACACGTGATTCGGGCTTATAAAGTTTGAAGGTTTCCTTCGATTTCCCTGGGACCCTATTATCAGTTCCCCTCATTGGTGACAATAGGACCATCTCAGAATACTTAATGGAAAAATGGAGGTAAGATAGCCAATTCTCCTGTGGTTGAAGAAACCAGGTGTAGTTCGCTTCCATCTTCGACCTTATCTTCACTTACCATGAGATGAGACGAAGGCCCAGTCTACCCCATTAAGAAAAAATGTAGTTTTACTACAATGTTTCCTGAATTAAATACTAATCAATAATTTTCTTTATAACTGTAGTAATGACCAATCAGGTCACATGCAGATAATTATACAGCTCCTACGAACAATGGCCACCGTATTTGACCTATTACATTAATTGACCATCGGTGGTTCAGTAATTATGCGGAAAATAAACAAAGCCGATCCTGGAATTGTTTTTTTAAGGAAATCAGTTTTAATAATCAAGTTACAATTTACAAGAACTATTGGGAAAGATGTTTAGAATACGATAGCGTCTAAAAGAGTTCAAATACGTAACTTCTTCGCATTGTTAAACAGGGATTTACAAGATATAACTGTATCAAAATCAATAAGCTCTTCATTTAATTGACTAAAATACTAAGTGCTTTTAAATTCTCATAATTTTGTGTACCACTGTTTCGTCGAATACTTTAGCCTTAGAGAATAAGCGGCGCAAGAAACTCCTTTGCTTTTAAATATTTGTAATGACATTTACAAATTTATTATGCCAGAAGTGTCAAAGTTTTAAGGGAATCACGTTAATTATTTTTTCCATTGACCACATGTTCTTTAACTGCCGCAATTTAAAATTTTCTCTGTATGATATCCTTCCTGCTGATATCCAACGTCCAACCAATATAAACTCCATGTTATGTCTTATTCCTAGAAAGGATATTGTTAAAATTTTAGGTCAATTTATTCACTCAAACAAAATTAAGCTCTAACTAATACGATCGTTCAGCTATATGTACGAACACATAGTCCTAATAAAATTACACTCTAACTTGAAATAACCCCTTTCCCTTATACTAATTATATGTTTGTTATTAAATATATAAGTGTATTAAAGTAAATATATAAGTATACATATATATTGAGCTGTCCTTTATTCCAGAGACTTCAGTGAGATCTGAAAACAACCAATAAAAATAACAAAGAAACATCATACCGTTTAGTGTTCCCTGACACTTGACATTGGTAGTAATGTCGCACAGTTCGACGTTGCCATATTAACAAAAGAAGAAGAAGAAGAAGTTAATTATTTTTAATTTATTAGTCTCCTTTGACTAATTGTTGAGGGTTAACAACCTTTCTCTATTATTCTGTTCTTCTCCGACTGTTCTTCTCTGTCTTTCTCCTTCTTCTTCGACCAATGTTGCTAGGTTTTTATATTGATCTTGTTATTATGTAAATTTAGCGTACTAAATTTACAATTAAAATTTATGAAATCTGTCCGAACTAAGTAAATATTGGAATACCTTTACACAGTCGACATTTCTATCCCTAACACTAATATAAGTAATGATGACCAGTGGGACAGGTTAATAACAGTAAGCTGCCTCAAACAAAGCCTTTAGTGTAGTTTTAAATTTGTTAATAGTCAATTTTCTAATTGTAAAAGCATGTATATGTGTAAAATGTGTAAAAGCGTGTAGCCCTATAAAAAATTGTTTATCCCATGGAGACCAGCGTGTTCAACAAGATTACGTTTTTTCCTTATATTCAAAAATATGAGTATTTTTATTTATTTATTCATTTGTTTTACCAGTAATTGTTCCACTGATCAATGTTTATGCATACAAAACAATATATAACTTACAGCTAAGTGTACAATAGAGAAACGGTAAACACTACATACATATAGTAGATAAGTTGTAATTATAAATAAAATATATTAATGTAATTTGGTTATAAAATATGTAAACGATATGCAATTCACGAAGTTGATATTTGAGCTTGCATATGGATGGATAAAATATGTCTATTTGAGTCTTATATTTGTTGTGAAGCTTACAGAGCCTTGGAACAGGGGAGTTTAAACCTTGGAGACCTTCTGCCCGGTCTTCCAGGAGGTATACTGGGAGGCAGCAGCCTCCTTCTGGGATGACGTCATGTCGCATAAAGAGGCAGCGAAAACGGCCCGTAACGATGACCCCCTTGCGGACCCGATTCGTCAAAGGAGACTGGGTCGGAGGAGGCTTCATGGCCAGCTTCAACCGCCGTAGTGGGGTATCCATAAAGGATTTTCCAACGTAAAAAAGGGGAGTTGAAACCTAATACGGTTCTCACACACATAGTATCACATAGTTCATTAAATTGTGTTACAATTTCTCGCGTTTACATAAAATTTCGATATATATATTGAGTTGGTACAGTAAGAATGTTTGATTCGATGTATCGAAACTATCTTCAATACTTAAATTATAAATGAGAACGTCTCATTAAGTTTGTTAAACAACTACATCAGAATAGCTGAACGGGTCTGAATACAATTTAGCACAAAGATCTATTATAGTGTAATATAGTATAATACATATTTTTATTCCGAAAAAATTTACGTCCCTGTGATGTTTTTTCTTTCGCACAGAATAGTTTAGTTACTAGAAAAAGCAAACTGCAAATGCAAATTTTTTGAAGTAAGTTAAAATGGTTACGGTTCAATCAATATTACGAATTCATAACGTTAATCTCTTACAGATTTTATCAAATTATCTGAGAATAAACTTGTATGTGTGTGTTGTTAACTTTATAGTGTGTGTTTGTGTGTTGTTTTCGTATTTTTTGTTTTTTAAAAACATCCTGCAACTATTAATTTCAATATTCATTGCATTTATATTGCTTTGTTATCAAGTTTTTGATTAAATCAATTTTATTTATTATATCACTTCAATCATTATAGATTATTGATATTTGCAAGATGATTTTTAATTTTATATTTATAACAGTCTAATAAATTTCTTAGCAGACATGAACTATTTCTCAATTAACATTTACGTTGTTTTATGGACATAATATTTTGGTCGTGATTTTGTTCATACAAATACAAGCAATAACTCAGATAATAATGAATATAAAGCAGTTTTTAGATCAAAATTGTAATTTAAGTTTTCACTCATTATTTTGTGCAGACAGTTCATTGATATTTTAAAATTTTAATATCCAATAAAGTATGACATTTTTATTATTTGTTTCAATTGGTTCTGCATACGTCAAATCAAAATTTAAATAAACAGGAAAATACTATTGTAAAATTTATTTATTAGTAATTACTTCCCTCCCGCTTTTTCTAGGAGGAATCCGTTTACAGTCCCGCCACTAGCTAAGCGGCGGACGTGTGTGGGCTCTCCTAGTGTCTGATAAAAGCAGCACATGGAATACCCACTAGAATTAACCGGTAACTCTGCTGCCCTCCAGGAAGACGACCTTTAAACCTAAAATAAATATAATTTTATAATTAAAACTAACACTAGTATGCATATTCCCAATTAACCCTACTACCGCTTCGACGAATTAGTAGCTGCAGAGAAGAAACGGCGCAAGAAACTCTCAGCCTTTAGTATTTATAAGGACATGTACAAATCACCTATGTCATTATGTATTGGTATTACAAACATATACATATACTCATGTTTTGTTTTACAGTGCAATCAAAAATCTAATCTTAACGAACAACAAAGTTATTACTTAACATTTGTCGTCGAAACGAATGATTCTCATCAGTTACATCGGTATTACCCATAAAAATAAAATAAATAGTAACTACAAGAGGCTCGGCCCTCCAAACCATTTAAGGTAACTCTCAACAATAGTTCAAACTCTACTTCAAATTCTTGCACGTCCATGGATTAAACTGTTTTACATTTCCTTTTGTAGTTATATTTAAAAAAGCATTTCGATGCCCGTGCACCTCATTTCCACTATTCCCTATTGTTGACCCGCGCCTTCAACAGCTCAATAAATGGAAACTCGTGAAGATATAACAAACTTTCCGCACTTGCATCGAAATGTATTATCATCATTAATGAAATAAAATAATGCTGAAATACATAGGTTGTCAACAACATAGGAAGCTAACGATAACGCTTTCTCAACGAGCTCAAATTACCAGGGATACAGAACTACAAAGGAGTGTAATTAGGCTACAATCTTCTGTAAGGTTATGTTATACACTATCGGTACTATATTATAGCGAACTAAAAACCCGATACTTTAATTCTGTTACGAAAATTAACTTGTCTTAAACAAAAGTGCTCATAAAAGATGAATAATGTTTAACTAGGCAAGGTGACAGTTATCTGTACCAAAATGGTGCGTGGCTTGACTTTTTGATCCTTAGTGTCAATTTCTATCAAATTGAACCGTCACAATTAACAACTTTCAAAACAAAAATGACACAAGTGCCTCTGTTGTAAACAGTAGTTGAAACTACTTTTAATCGTATTTGACATATAAACGCAACTAGTATTGAAACTTCACGATACAATCTATACTTACACTAAGGGTAATCGAATCGAGTAGAACCTTAACCTTGCTGAAGATCGCAGGCAAACAACACTCCTTCATAGTGCTGTGTTCCTGGTAACCAGAGCTCGTTGTTGTTGTACTACTAACGGGAAGAGACATATAACACTACTTTATAGTGCTGTGTTCCTGGTAGCCAGAGCTTGGGAAGTGTTGTGTTGCGTAGTGCTCAGACACAATTTTTCTTTTCATTTATAAAATCAGTTTTTATTAAGATGTACGAATTATTTTTGATCATTCAACTCAGGTAAATAATAAATGAATTGGCTTAATCACGAAAATTTACTAATGAATATTCTGACCAGGATACGATAAAACGGACTCATTCTCAGTTATTCCACAATGAGATTGCGTAAACGTGATTCAATTTTGACAGTGCGTTCGCGCATGAAATCAGGTTATGAATCATATTTCCTTACTCTGTGTTAATATTAATGTTTTAAAATACCCAAATAAGTTGTTTTAGTCCAATTAAAATGAGATTATACATGATGTAACCAGAACAAACTATGTTATAAAACCGAGCAAGATCGAATTGACTTTTGTGTAATATTCAATTCAATTCAATTCTTTATTTTGCGTTCCATAGATACATAATATGTAGATCTTAAGACTATTAATGACACTATGGACCCTGTCGGGCACAACAACATTTTAGGATATACAGGAGAAAGGTAGTTTCAAAGTCAAATTCAAATATATTCATTCAAAATAATAATTATCTTGGGATTGTTTGGAATTCTAAGTCAGTGTGTTTTCAAAAACAAATCAAAATTGAAAAGCTCTTTATTAAAATGGTCTCTTAATTGAAATGGTTCTTTCAAATCGTAAAAATTAACCCTACCACTGCTTCTACGCATACTTTAGTTGTGGAGAAGAAGCGGCCTAAGAAACCCGTCGAAATATATATATTTTTTTATATAAAGCACAGCAAATGACTCGACACCACCTGATGATAAGCAGTAGAGGAGTCCACATGTGAAGATAGCTAGTGAAGCATGCGACATACTGCCCTAGCCACCCTCACCTTGCCGGCCCAAAAAGTGCTTTTTCACGCCTCTGAAAAAGCACTTTCTTCTTCTCTTGTTCACCTTTCGATTTTGACTGTTTGTAATGAAAATATCAAATTAATTATTATTACAACCGGACATGACTTTATATTTAAAATTCACAACTTCTTGATCTGGTGAACGTTGCATCATCTACAAACTACCACCAACGCCATCTATTAAAAGAAACCCGAAGTACCGATGGAAGAAATGATTTATCATTTCAGTTAGATCTAAAGTTTTACGTCGCTTCTGAGAGAAATTGATAATCAAAGTGAAAGTCAAAATATCTTTATTTAAATAGACTCATTTACGAAGTTATTTTAAATCGTCATAACAGGGAATATGTATGAGAAAAATTAACAAATGTAATTGAAGGTAATAGTGATAACTTTAAGTGGTTATTAACCGGGTATTTACAAATTGTACCAGTTATAGAATTTAAATATATACTAGATAAACTGTTAGTTTAAACATTCTGTCTGCATATTCCCAATTAACCTTACTACCGCTTCGACGAATTAGTAGCTGCAGAGAAAAAGCGGCGCAAGGAACTCTCAGCCTTTAGTATTTATAATGACATTTACAAATCACTTATGTCATTATGTATTAGTATTACAAACAGATACATATACACATGTTTTGTTTTACAGTGCAATCAAAAATCTAATTTTAAATATAATGAAGCTATTTGAAGGAACTTTGCGGCCATCGTCCAACAAAAGTTTCACGTGAAGAGAAAAGACAATCAGAATAGTTAATCACCCCAGATTTTCCCCGCTCAATATATAGTCTACCATTACTATTTTACACTGTGTTCAGAATTAAGCCCGGTGAAATGTAAACAGGCGACGGCCTCCAGCCCCGCCTTGACACGTTTGTGAATCATAAGTGGCGTTGAAAACCCACGTAATCAATACCTATTAAAATTTCTAGTTTCATGTAATGGTTATTGATTCATATTGCTTTTGAGTTCGGAGTTTCGTTCCTGTTGTCACTGCACCCACGATCCCACATTGGGGGTTAGCGTGTGGTGATATAGCCCGTATTTCTCTCTATCAGGACTACAGCGCGGCAAGACAGTGAATGATGGTAATTTAACTTTTCCGTGATCATGTTACCCTAGTAACGTGAATACTAACTTATTTCAATTTCGTTTCATTGGTTAGAGGAATTGTTTAATATATATGTGTGTCTTTGTTTATTTGTATTGTTTATATTGTTTTATATGTGTATTTGTTGTATATGAATGAATAATAGTTCTTAACACTAAAATGACAAAAATTCTTTAAGATATTTTTTGGAGATAATTTACATTGTAATTGTGTTTCGGAAACTATAACTTAAATATAAACTGCTTAAAAACTATAACGACATACTTCCTTAAGCATGTTCATTGAGGTCAATTATTGTAAACCCCATTCTTAATATCACGTGATAGCTATTCTTTTTATAATCATAGTGATAAGGTTAAATGCACAGAACTTAAAATAGATTTAGAATAACCCATACTCAGATATAATCAAAAACAATTTGATAATATATTATTAAACAATTTCACAACATAAATTAATTTACCACATGATGTATTTCCTAACGTTAAAATTCAATAAATGACAACACTTAATTTCTCAATTTTCAATTATATCACATATCTTAGTCATTAATTTCGTATTAATATATTCAGTCGACGAGATACGTCAGTCTTGAGTTTAGAATTTCATCTTAGACCTTGAGCAAAGGTCTTTAGGTGAGTCAAAGTAATTAGTTCTGAGTCAAACCGTTTGATGTAGGAGTTAACATTGTAACAGTAATGACATCGAATAACAGGTCATTATTTTTGCAAAGAATATTAAGCCTATACATTTTTCGTCCTCTAGTATTGTATGCAACGATATAGTTGTTTAAAATTTATAAAAACTATTTTTACCACTATATAGCCAGTAATTAGTTACAATTTGTATGTTTATTTAGTATATTTCTGGTATTACTATCTATATTTCTCCGTTATCTAGTATCTATAACACAAGCTTATTAATGTTTACTTTAGACTAGATTGTTGAGAATATTGTTTATGATATTTTAAGTTTTTATGTATTGTCATGGTAACGAAAATAACAAGAAAAATGTAAAATAATTCATACGTTTTATTTCCAAAATTATTATTTAAAGAAGATTAAATATTTAGGTTTCAAAGAAATCTTCTTTTTTCAATGTGAGGAATTATACAAGTCGCGATTCACAATATTCCCCACATAATGGCGACCGTGAAAGCGGATGGATCTGCAAAGTTCGAACTCGATGCTATGAGGCGCAAACGTGCATACACACGTCGAGTATTCAGCAGGTCAGTACGAGAAATAGAAGAGTCAAAAGATTTAGATAAGATGACTGTTGAATTTCAATATCTCGTAGAAAAATTAGAAGATTTGAAAGAACTTGACAGCCAAATAAAAAATCTGACTATTGATACTTGTACGGATGAGCAATTTGAAGAAGAATTTGAAGAATGCGAATCGTATTTGAAAAAATTTTACACAGTAAAAGTTAAGGTAGACAAACTATGCAAGGAATTCGAGAGAGCAAATACGCCTTTAGCGGCTAGCAATGGATCACGTACAAAGAGAAATATAAAGTTACCGAATATAGAGCTCATAAAATTTGATGACAATCCAAAAACGTGGTTATCTTTCTGGGGACAGTTTAAGAAGATACACGAGGACGAGACTCTTGAACCAGAAGATAAGTTTCAGTATCTCATACAGGCTATGAAGGAGGGATCAAAAGCGAAAGAGCTCATAACCAGCTACCCTCCATCTGGCGAGAATTACACGAGAGCGCTGGAGCAACTAAAAGGACGATTTGCAAGGGAGGAAATTCTCATAGAGACGTATGTAAGAGAGCTGCTAGGTCTTGTATTGTGTCAGGCTAGAGGTAATATAATGGATATAAGATCGCTTTACGACCAGTTGATGACGCATTTGTACGCTTTAGAATCACTTAAAGTAACAAAAGAAAAGTACGAAGCGATGTTGTATCCATTGGTGGAATCAGCTTTACCTGAAAATATTTTAATTGTTTGGAACCGTACTAAAATTGTAAGCGATGTTGGTCAATTAACGCAACTTTTAGATTTTCTAAAACGGGAAGCTGAGGCTGAGGAACGCATTAAATTAACTCGCGCTCATTTTGATCCTTATAGTTCTTCCAGCAGTATAGATGCACCGCCGACAGCAGCTTGTATCGTTTCAAAAGAGGAGAAAACGGCCGGAAAAGCAGGTAATGATAACTTTTGCTATTTTTGTGATAATATGTCGCATTCTATTCTTCAATGTAACAAAGGGCTAAAAATGTCTTTAGATGAAAAGAAAGCCGCTGTCAAAGATAAGGGAGGGTGTTATATTTGCTTACGAAAAGGTCACATTGCTAAACACTGCAAGACGTTTTTAAAATGTATGGCTTGCGGTAAACGTCATGTGGTAATATTTTGTCCGGATCTTCATAAAGATAGGCAAAAAGAACCCAAAGAAGCGACAGCACTTTTTTCTAAGAAAGGTGTAAACATTATGTTACAGATATTAATAGTTGAAGTTTCACATAAAGGCAATAAGAAAACAATACGTGTCTTGTGTGATACTGGGTCTCAAAGAACTTATATCAGGAAAAACATAGTGAAAGAGTTAGGCCTTAAGGTAGTAGGTACAGAGTGTTTAGGTTATTCACTATTTAGTGGTGTGACTAAGCCAGCGGAAAACCACAGACTTATTGAAGTGAATATAAGTAGCCTAGATTCTTCCTTCTCTACAAAATGTATTAGCCTAGAACTCGAAGATATCTGTGGCTATCTTCCCAAAGCAGACGATCCTAAACTAAAAGCTAAATTAAGGTCACTGAATATAAGTATTTACGACAGTGAATGTGATATTAGCGATGTAGATATGTTAATAGGAGCTGACTACTTAGGAGCAATTTGTACGGGCAATATTGTACAATTAGATGGATCCTTAGTAGCAATAAAAACTAAACTAGGGTGGGTATTGCAGGGTCCAAACTATTATAGTGCTGCACAGTGCTCAATGACTTTCAATTGTCATGCTGAGAATAAAGTTTCGGATCTGTGGGACTTGGAGATATTAGGAATTTTGGAGCCACATGAACAAATATGTAAAGATAAGAAAAAAGAAGAGATTATAAGTCAATTTAAAGAGAATATTCATTTCAAAGACAGTCGTTATGAAGTAGGGTTTTTATGGAAAGATGGATATCCAGAAATAGTCAGTAATTACAATGTAGCCTATAAAAGACTCTTATCGACAGCTAGGAAGTTAGAAAGGATTGGTCATTTACTAAGCTATAATGATGTTTTTCAGAATTGGTTAGTTCAAGATATTATAGAACATACGGAAAACAACACAGCAGTAGGACATTTCATTCCTCATCACGTTGTTATTAAAATGTCTAGAGCTACAACGAAAATACGTCCAGTATTCGATGCATCGTGCAAGGACTCTCGAGGTCTATCTTTGAATAACTGCAGTGAATCTGGTGCAAATCTTATAGAGTTAATTCCTAAATTATTGATTAACTTTAGAAAAGGTATGTATGGCGTTACTTCTGATATAAGGGAAGCATTCTTGCAAATACTAGTTTCGGAGAGAGATCGGGAGTATTTAAAGTTTCGATGGAAGGAGAAGACTAGAGAAATGAAAAAGGGAGACATAGTCCTGGTAGAAACAGATGAAAAGAGGTTATTTTGGCCCATAGGACTAATCACCGAAGTAATTACGGGGACTGATGGTATTACTCGGTTGGCTAGAGTTAAGACACTAAAAGGTGAAAGATTAAGACCATGTCAGAGATTATATCCGCTTGAGATTACATGTGATTCTGACATCATGCAACGAGCTGAGGAGACGGTAGATGACTCATCAGAAAATGTAGATTGTTCCGATTTATGTTCATCTTTTACAGGTGGTGAGAAGGAGATGAGAACAACGCGTTGCGGCCGAAATATAAAATTGCCTGCTCGTTACTTATGAATTTTATTTTGGTTTTATTGAGTTGCGCTAGTTGGTTAGCATTTTCTTTCGCGTCTGGAGTGTGTTGAGAATATTGTTTATGATATTTTAAGTTTTTATGTATTGTCATGGTAACGAAAATAACAAGAAAAATGTAAAATAATTCATACGTTTTATTTCCAAAATCATTATTTAAAGAAGATTAAATATTTAGGTTTCAAAGAAATCTTCTTTTTTCAATGTGAGGAATTATACAAGTCGCGATTCACAATATTCCCCACACTAGATAATAGATGTGAATGTGAGAAATATTATTATTATATTATATTTAATTGAAAGTTATGTAATATTTATGTTCAAATAATACCTATATGTAAGTGTTTTTTAAAGCACAGCAAATGATTCGACAGATTCTGATGATAGGTAATTTGAGGAGTCTATTTGCAGAGGTACTGTCCTAGTCATAAGGTCCAATATGTACCTTTTCAAATCTACTTCAAAGAACACCACATACCTTAAGAAGAAGGTAACACGTGTGCCTGTGATACCACGCCCTGGCTGTACGACAAAGAAACTAATCACGAAATCTCTCTGTGCGTGAAGAAGTAAATAGATGACGCAGCAGAAAGATGGTGTTATCGATAGCAATTAAAAGAGAGAGAAAAAGAGGAATTAAAGAATAAAACAGATTCCGAAGGGAGAATTCAGTCAACTAATTCTCAGACAACTAATTATATTTTTTAACGTCATATTTACAAGTGGAAATAATAATAAAAAGGTAATAAATGAATACAAAAGAGAGCTGATTAGGCACAGATGGTATATTAAATATGAATGTAAAATCCAAGCAGTTACGACAAATGATTATTACGAATTCTGAGACGAGGAGCTCCACGATTGCTGGAGAGTTCTGGCCTAGTACGGACACATCACACTTCCATTAAAAGATTAATGTCCTGACGGAGCCAATCGCGGATCCACCACTGTGGGCGTGATGGCTACAACCCCAATAGACTTATTACGACATTGTTTCACTATATATTAACATCAACTGATGATCGATACGACGGAAACTCACGCCAGGGGTACAGAAGACTTTTTTTAAACCAACTCGTATTTAGTCAGTCACCTCTTGTAGGGTATTTAAACCGTTTGTATGATATCGGCAATAACTTCAGAAATAAATACTCAAATAGGTGCTGAAAAAGATAAAAAGGAAAGGCTATGATATGTGCGAAAGTAAAAGGCAAAATATAGATCGGTACTTACATGTAATAATTTTATAAATTAATACAAATGACAGTTAATTAATACGTTGTTTATAATAGAATAGAATATATCTTTATTGTACATCAGCCAATTCAAAAAGAGAAACACAAAAAATAAATTTTTAACTCATTAAATTTAAACAATTAATTTTTGTTTAATATGTATTTGTATTATAAATTAATACAAATACATCTACAATGACTTTTCTATTGGTGACAATGACAAGGAGAATTCAAAAGGGAAAACAATAAAAAATATATTATAAAACCAACTAGAAGGAGTTCACAACAGGCGCCGACAAGTATAGCACTCATCTGTACATGTGTAAGGACGTATTCTCATACAGGAAGTGTCTGACCCTGACCGTTACTAGAAGGCATTGGTATTGACAATAGATCCGCCCTCGCTTCGGGTCTGAATTTCTTTAAGACTGTAACTATGTTATATTTACATATTATATCTACATGTAGTGATGAAACGCATATTGTATGCAGTTTTGTTCTTTTCTTAAACTATTATGTAGCTAACAGCAGCAGGTAGTTTGTGATATCAATACAAGATAAAGTAACTATATCTGAAATTCTTTAAATTGTATTGAATACGAAATACGACCACGGACCATATAGTGTAAAGCGAAACTTCACAAAACTATTTATTCTCCCTATATCTGGCAACAGTAATATATATATATATATATATATATATATATATATATATATATATATATATATATATATATATATATCGATGTCACTTTTGTCATATATGGAGCTGCTGGAAGAGATTTCTTATAGAAATAAGCAGTACCTTTGTACAATTCTCTATTATTCTATTGTGTCCTTTTAATTGTCTTTGTGTGTATATTGTTAAATAATAAATAAAAATAATTGATAGTGTTCTGAAGCCGGTTTAAGTTTTGTTTAAATTTTTTTACAATAGCAACCTTTATTAGAAACAGAACAAAAGATAGGTTAGTTAATTAAATAATCATTTAATTAAAGACGATTGCAGATAATAACAATAAAAAGGTATTAATTTATTGAGATATTCTTTTCCTTTACGTGGTTAAGCCAAGGATCCGATAATTATGTTTATGCCACTATTTAATGTGGTAACACTGGACCTGGGATGGTTTCTTAGTTGAGAATGAGGGTAAGTACGATATAATCTTTTTTTTCAGACATCAGGATGGTAAGCAGTTGCCTCAATATCTTGGCAGGCTTGGACACCTTACAAAATCTGGCAAAACAAAATAATCTCTTATTGTTCTAATTTAATAATTTTAATATAAAAATGTACATATTCTTTGGTCACAATAAATTGTCGGAGATAATTTTTTGACATAATATATTTTTTTTATATATTAAGCTCAACTAATTTCTGCAAGCTTAACTCATTTTTAAGACTTATTGGCTTTCATCTAACGTGATGGTAAGCGATTAGTTCGGAGCTGGAAGCAAGCTACCACCGGGTTCTTCAATCACAGAGGAATTAAACTTAGGTAAGATGGTTGTACCTTCGATGTCTTAGAAGCCGCAGAGAAGAAGCGGCGCAAGAAACTCTCAGTCTTTAGTATTTGTAATAACATTTACAAATCACCTATGCCATTATGTATTAGTATTACAAACATATTTTTTGTTTTACAGTGCGATATTTTATACATCAGCACGTTTGGCACAGGTTTGATTTAGTTTCAATTCAGTATAATTACCTTCCTCATGGGGACTGTCTATTGGGGATACCATATGAAAATCTGTATAGTAGTTTTTGAGTTTAACGCGACCAGACAGACGCAACGGTGGATTTGTTTTATAATATTTAGTGAATAATAATATCTTATTGTTAATGGCAATCTGTTGTGACTTATGCATGTGATTGTAAGATCTATTTATTGTACCCAGAATCACAATAAAAATTATCTTATCTTATCTTATCTTATCTTATCTTATCTTATCTTATCTTATCTTATCTTATCTTATCTTATCTTATCTTGACTTATCTTATCTTATGCTTACTTTTTAAATTCTTTGAGATATATTATTTATTATTCTATTATTATATATTAATATTTTATTATAAAAAAAATTTTGTTATATATTTTTTTTATCTTGTAAAGTGCTTGTATTTAAATTAATAAAGTTTTTTTATCAATTCACACAATTTCTATTTTTCTCCAAGCACTTAGCCTAACACAAATATGTTGGAAGAAATTTCTGTTAGAAATAAGCCACAGTTATCGTGATCTTTGCATGGTTTCATTTCTTATGTTAATATTTATGTGTACACAATAGATTATTAGAGAGATATATATATAGATATATTATAAGTGTTTTAAACCTCAAATGACAAGGAAAACAGAAGCAGGATTCGTTCAAGGATGTCGATGTAGGATGTGAGTTCTGTAAACGAAATGTGAGAGCGAACTTAAATATAGTTGACATGACTAATCCGATATTCACTTGAAGGTCACGCCATGATCTTTTCCATAAATAACTTCTAAACCATCATATTTTACTAAAAAAAAATATGTAACACGGGCCTGAAATTTGAAGGTTGCCCTTGATTTCTCATCATCAGATCCTGACTTGGTGATAATGGTACCACTTCAGGAGTAAACTCTATCGAATGGAAAAAGAATTATGAGAATCGGTTCTCTATTCACAGATAAATCGCGTAACAGACATTTAAAAACATAGGGTCGAATTAAGAACTTCCTCCTTTTTTGAAGTCGGTTAAAAGGACTTGGTTTTATAGGGTAACGAGTAATAAAACTTACATAACTTTTATTGTAGTCGCTTTTATTGTAGTTGTGTGTATTTGCCTTGCATGCCTTTCGAGTACCTATGTGTACACGTGGCTTCAGTTCAAATAAATTGTTTGTTTTATTCTCCCTATATCTGGCAACAGTAAATGTTAGGATTTAGCGTTTTATAGATACTAGAGAACGGTATAATATAAATAGTAAATAAAAATATTAGAAATATACTAAATAAACTTACAAATATCCACGACGCGTGGACAAAAATATTCATACTTATCACACAAATTATCAACCCCACCCCAGGATCTCTGTATCAAGAAGACAGATTTACTAACCACTCGACCAGGCGCCCATAAAAGGATATTAGTCTTCAAGATACAATGTTGTACCTAGAACAATAATTTCCGGTTTTTTTGACATTTATAGAGATAATAGAAGCAAGATTAAAAAAAATCTATTATAAAGGACATTCTTCGAGCGTCTTTTGCTTATTTGGATACTAGATAATCCATACTACATTACATCCTGCTTAGTAGTCCTTTGTGACTGTCTGTGGCATTGCTGAGATCATCGGAAACCTTACAGCATTCTACCGAATGTTATTCAATGCTGTTTGTAAATAAACTAGGATAACATAAAGATTAGGTGCTTTAAAAATATCTTTCAATGAAAAACGCGAATGAATTTTCATTATTTTATTGTCAAAGAATAATTGCTATTACTATTAAACTAATTGTTAAAGATTTAAAATATTATATTGGTGTCTGTCCTTATCTTTATTGAATTATAAAATGAAATCACAATTTGTAGTTATAATGCTTGTTGCTTAACCATAGACATTTTTTTCTTGTTAGAGGTTTTATGACGCTTTCTAAATAGATTCCGCCAGTGCCATGTATTCTGCATAGGTAATTATTTTTAAAAACTGCTTCTGGGCAAAGTAATGAGTGCACATGGTATATTAATCTGTGAATGAATGTAGTATTTGTAAATAAAATATAAACTAAATTTGTTAGTAGTTAAAAAACAAACCACTTCTAATCTAATTTTATTAGAGGTTAGACATTCACACAGAACTGTAACAAATGGGGAATTGACATGTACAAGTAGGGATTTGAAGTTAATTGGCCTTGGAATGTAAGGAAGGCGCAAATCATAAAGAGAGATGTAAGGCGTATTTAGAGCATTCGTGAGACAATCATCTAATATAGAATGATTTGTCAATGACACATACATTTTCTTTGTTAAATTATTAATACAGTACTAGTTACAAGAGCTTACAGATTTACCACAGTGTAGTTTTTTTTAAAAAACATTGAAGACTCGAACCTTTTCCAACCCATAATAATTACGTAATTGACAATTAATTTAATATCCTATCTATGAACTTAAATATCATTGGAAATTCCAATTTTATCCTAAATTCAACGCATGAAATATATATTATGTAAATTAAATAAAAAACAATAAATTCATAAAATGTTGGATTTCCCATTCATGCAACTTAAATGATAATAAATTTCGTGCGAAATAAACCTTACCATTTCGTAATACTATTGTTTAAGCCTTACGTTGTTTTGAACCCGGATTCGTGGTGGGCGGATCGCATAGTTGGCGCCTGAGTTATCAGTGCTTATACTCGTAACAAGATCGCATAACTATGTCATGTCAGTGAAACTATATCAGAATTTTTAATAATAAATATTATGAAATCTACCACGCAATCATAAGCATGTAAGAAGTGTGCAAGATGTCTTTGAAAAATAACTTTGGTAAGTGGATCAACCAGGCAAAGTCAATCCATATTTCTTAATGTATACGATTTCAAATACCTTTCAAGTATATAAACTTTGTCACAAATAACAACACTCTCTCATAATATCCATTAGCGCAATATAAAGTTGAGACTGATATCTTTAGAAGCTTATGCTTCCCTGGTATTCTGAGATTTAATAAGGTAATTGAAAAAAGAGCAGGGTTTATGAAAGTAAGTATCGTAAGAGCGAAGCGAAGGATCCTAAGTAGAATCCTAAGCGTAGATCGGGATTTAAAGTACTTCGCTTACTCGTACGAACTCGCACACACTACTTTTCTTATCCCTCTTAAATAAAAATAAACAAAAGATGCTTTTTGTGAAGAATATTTATAACCAATCACATATTTAGCGTTTAATTTACAGTTTTTGGTGTTACATTTCAATTTCACTGCTAGAACTCATCTTTTGATCAATTTGTGGAAATCAAATTAAAATTGTCGTTAAAATTTTGATCAATACAGAAATCAAAAACGTCGTTCCCGCGTATTTTTTTTTAATTTGACCAATGTGGCGTCGGCAGGCACGCTGTGTTTATTACCGGCCAGGACTTTGAATTGCGAATTGCGCTCAAACTAAAAATCGTGTTCCAAAATCAAAAGTTATTTCGTCACTGTTATTAAGTACGCCGTAATGTCACATTTTGGCGCGCTTATAGAGGAAACCTTCGCCTCTTTTGGAATAGATAGGATGAAAAAGTCATTTTAAAAAGTAGATTTCTATTTGTATTTATCATGCAAAAAGTTATTCTTTTCGCACTAGTACTTTGCATGAAGCAGGTTTTTAATCAAAACGTTGTGTGAAATCAATAATTACGTGTAAGGATTTAACTATTTATCATAGTATTCTTTCATTGTTTAATTTTTCCGCAAATGTCGAAAATATTTGTCAGAATTGCTATACTTACCGCACTTTTATCGAAATGTACTTTCTTGGAATGTATCAGCAACTAAAGGAGTCGAAGTATCGACCCACCCAAAGACAATCTTGTAAATCCGACAGAAAGTACTGTGAAATATAAGTAGGTATATTAAAATAGCACATTTCAAGCTTCTGGTCACCTGGTATATGTAAGTCCCATATATGTCCCATATTACCCTGATAACCACACTGTATCTTAGAGTGTTTAAATTTCGAGATAACTCTTTTCAATCGATATACACATTTAACGATTAATAAATTTAAAATCTAATAACAGCTATTTTAAAATTGCATAAAGACATTTATTATATTCATAAAATTTAAATACGAAATGCTAATACGACATAATTGCACGAGATCTCACAGCATCCTGGATCTAAATGTTATTATGTCAATCATAGTGTTGATACATGACTGATGTCACTCACTGATTCACTAATAAGTAAGTTGTATCGCTAAGTGTCATGCGTGTGCGCTGCTCGATATTAACGACAATAGTAATGTACCTAATCGGTTCTCTTTTGTATTCATTTATCACCTTTTTGATATTATTTCCCTTTGTCAATATGACGTTAAAAAAATACAGTTAGTTGTCAATGAATTCTTCATTCGGAAACTGTTTTATTCTTTATTTCCTCTTTTTCTCCCTCTTTTAATTGCTGTCGATAACAGGTAACATAGAGGATAATTATATTCTTCGATTACGGGCAAAAATATTAAAATAAATCTGAGTAAAAAATTTAAAATACATACATGTAACTCTTACAACCTGTTTGTAATAACGCGAAAGTGGACAGTGTTATAATTATGCTACTGGATCTTACAAAAAATGGTTATTTTTTATTTAATTAAATAAGTAAATTCATCACAAACACACACGCGCACACTCACACGCATAGAAAAACTGTTCTTGTGTACAGACATTATTGTATTTGTTTTTGTGTGTGTCTGTAGCTCAGTAAACATTGGAATGTCGTCAAGTCTCGACGACAGAGAGAAGAATAGGCGGAAAATCCTGGAGTTAGCCAGTTGCCAGTAGCCAGTTAGTTGAGCAAGACCCAGTCCCAATCTCTTCAGATAGTCGCGAAGAGAAGTTGGGACGAAGTCATTGGTCAAGACTACGACTGGTATGATTTCAGTGGATGTCACACTCCACATATCGGCAACCTCATGTGGCAGGTTCAGAGACATCTTTTTATCTGGTTCGACTTTCACGAGGTTTTCATCGAATGGAATGGTGACATCCACTAAGAACAAACGTGATTCTACTCGGTCCATCAGTACGATATCAGGCTTGTTAGCCAAAACAGTACTATCCGTAATGATGGACCGGTCCCTGTACAACAGAACACGATAATTTTCGAGGACTGGCTCTGGCAAGTACTTATAATAAGGTACCTTTTCACCTATGAGGCCGAACTTATAGGTTAACACGAGATGGAGAATTTTGGCTGCTTGGTTATGTCTGTGCAAATATTCAGTATAAGCCAGTACAGGACACCCGGAACTTTTATGCCTGACTGACTCGCCGGGGTGGAGACATGCTCTATATATGTCACCTGTCCCATCCTTCAGGATAGACTTCTAGTTATGAGTCAAGATGACCTGGTCCTGTATTGCACAGACAAACCCTTCGGTTTCCCCAAAAAGCTCGCCGAAGCACAGCTAATGCACGGAACTCTTCAGGTCTACGTGACGCTCCTGAAGAGCTTTGAAGAATTTTCCGTGCAACTCCTCCCGCCAAAGACCTCTCGGTCAGAGGTACAAAATACGGCCAGATTTCGCCTCAGCTCTGTGGCCAAGGAGAGAGGAGTTAGTCCTTTGTCACATTCTTTGACAGCTCTATGCAAACCACTGCAATAATAATAATACAGGGGTACTATTATTATAAACATATATATATTAAATATTGCTTTCTTTCATAAAAGAGGTATTTTACCGAAACATGAGGGCTTTTAGAACCTACGATCTTATTATGGACAGCACAAGAGATGTATTCCTGCTCGCAATGCACAAGGAACTCAGGAAAAGAGTCTCATCAACTCCCAACAAAAACATTTTCTTAAAACTCTTCCATAACGAGTTCGGACTACCAGGAACACAGCATTACTTAACTGTAATTTATTGGCTATCTCTAACGGCGTGTAAACTACAGATGCTTCAGTTCATTTTGACACGACATTATATATTTATTTAAATGCATATAAAAGATTCAACATTTAGCTGAGAACTTATTAAATTATAATGAATTATTAATAATTATATATAAAAACTTAAATACTTCTTCATTTGGCATTCACTCGATAGTATCCTTAATTCTTAGGCCATGATACGATTCTTCATAAGGAAATCGCAAAGCTTATATCGAAAAAAACACTAAGGCGTGCGTGACAAATTGCGGTGTCAACATGAAACCATCCCGGAATCGAACGCGTGACCTCCCAGTGACATTTTTAGTACTGCACCAAGTAGGTCATTGTATAATTTGGATATAAATCTTTCTTAGCTATTTGTATTGTCTGTGATATAGATTTGGTTAATTAAGATGTCTGAGATGTTACTTCGCTTTGCGACTATTTTTTAGAAGGCGTCGGGAATATCAATTTTTTTCCAGTGAATTTTTTTTTGTTGCACCTGTACCACATTTATCATAATCTACATAAGTCCCACTGTTGGGACTGCCTTTCTACATTGGAGAAACATAACAACACCACGTTGTCCAATGCGGCTTAGTAGATAAAAGCGGTTGCCGTTACAATCAAACCCAACTGATCAAAGTATCTTGCGAAGCACGCAGGACCTCGATATCAAAAATTTTATTGACCCATCCAGGACTAACCATTGCGAAAGTTGCTTTGTTTTTCTTATCGAATATATATAAAGTTTTAACTATTGCCTCGTTATAATAACGATAAAATGATTCGAAAATGCAACACCACAATCAGCCTTAAATGTAAAAATATATGTGTGAACGCAAAATAGTATACTGAAAATCTCACCTCATATTAACTTCACCAAATTAAACTGAAACACTTAATCCTTACTAGTAGACAGGGTGAACTTTGTATCGCGCCATCTATTGGAATTAATCAGAAGTAGCTGTAGAAATTATGACAGTTTAAAATAGCACATCATAAAAAAAAATTGTATACATTACATTTTTAGATTATTGGATTTTTAGTATATTATAACATATAAGAGAAGATATTGTACGATGTAATGATCCATTTTGAGGGGAAACTACAACAATATATCGATCAAACATACTATTCGACACAATATACGAAATACCCGCCAAAGTTATACGTTTTTTGTGCTTATTTTCTCTTTCGAATTAAAGCGAGACAAACATATTTAGCAAAAGCACTTCTAAGAGTCGATCATTCAACCAAATTACTTACTTTCTGTAAAGTGACATTCCTGGGAAAAATTATATGTCAGATACAAGAGAACATGGAAAATTGACCCCGTTTCAAGGTTATTAAATGATGACTTGGATCCAGCACCCAACAAGGTAAGACGTATTCCTGGTAATTGTAATTGCTTCCCTTCCTCTAGCACGAAGGCCTCGTAGCTATTCCTCTTACAAAAAAACCACAAGAAATTCTAATCAGTGTTTGATACAGAACCCGCACATAACAAGACTAATTCTGACGAAAAAAATTAAAAACGAATTAATGTCGCCATTTTATTTGTATTTTAGATAACAATATTTTTAATGAATCGGCCGTATATAAAATTACTATTGATAAATTTAACGAGGTATTATTTTTATGTTTATATACAAAATTGTTTATGAATATATTTACATATTTAAAGTATATTTCTTGACAACACTTTACTTTGCACTAAACATCACTTAAAACTTTTCAGTAACAAAAAAAAATTTTGAGTTTTTGGCGCGTAATGGCGGGGGGCGGTTTGGTGCTGTGCGTTTTATTACATATATTGTGTTGTAGTGTTGTTTTTGTCATGAAATTGGTGTAGTTTTATGACAAAAAGGATCGTTAAATCGTGCAATATATGGAATACATCATTCAGCGTTGATTAGTGATTTACTTGAGATTTTTCAGTGTTTCATTTCCATTCATTCATTTGTAGGGTGAGTTCATTTATTTAAAAACATTATATGATTTCATTCTCATTTACTTATCATTTCGTCGTAATCATTATCATAACATTCCATTTTCGTATCATTTTATCATAATCGCTTACATTGCATTCCATTTTCTAAAATTTTCTCGTACCAGGAAATTATGAAGACAAACTGGTTTTTATTTCGAATGAGTTACTGACTTTTAAATGAAAATTAGGATTATTCTTAACCTAACCCATCTAAAATCAACCATAGCAAAGGTGGCTTTTTCCGTAAGCGAACCCAAAACCATTTCCAAGTATCATATTACTATTATATTAAAGTGTTAAAGTGGCAATAGTGGCTTTCTCAAGAATATACATTTTTCTCTGTAACCTATTAAGTTACAGGTAATGAATTCCAATAGTGAGTAATGAAATAATGAGGTAGTAATTATTCAATGAATTTCAAGTGACGATTCTTAGTAAATGGCATTGACCTTGTATAGTTCGTAACACGTCAAATATTCCTATCAAGACTTGCAGTGGGTTTCCCAGAAAGACTGTCCTATTAAATGTGTTGTTTTCTGTACCAACAGTGAGGTATTTGTTGTTCATTAATTTTTATGGAAAGAAACCAAATGAAAACGTTATTAAATATATATTTATTTAGAATTTAGGAGACCCTTAAAAACTTGTACTCACCCCAGAAAAAATAAAGCAACATTATAAACAAATCCCACTGTTGGGCCTTCCTGGCCGAATGCGAGTTGGACTAAGAGCTATTGAAGCTCCCGGGACTAGGGACTCAGAAGTACAGAGGAGATGTAAATTGATTGATCATCAGTACGTGTGTAAGTTTCAATCGTATCGAGAAGTTCCATCGTGATTTGCTACTGCATACAATTTGATAGCTGTAATTTACACTAGGAGTACTGAAATCAACCAAAACATTTTTGTAATCGAAACCAGTGCTAAAGATATGCTATCGCAGTCGTTGTTACTTATTTTCCTTAATCCTTAGTGGGGTAGCTCTTTCATCACACCTGATAGAAAGTGATGTTCAGGTAGAATTGAAGTGATACCCGGATTTCTTGACCACAGAGGGACTGCTATCTTTCCTCCAACTGCTGTAACACTACAATGCGGTTAACATTACACGTATTCCTTCACACAACATCAGTTCCTTTAAAAGAGGCATAAGGTGGAGGTTGCTAGGGCAGTATATCGCATGCTTCACTAGCTATCTTCATATATGGACTCCTCTACTGCTATCATCAGGTGGTGTCAAGTCAATTGCTAGGCTTTTTATATTAAAAAAACACATTATTGTTACAGTGACAAACTTAGCTAACTTTGTGGTAGCTAGACTGGTGGACTTAGAAAAAGCCCTACCACCAACCAAACTGGGCAAATATTTTCTGCCCACTCGGAATCGAATCCTCGACCTCTAGATTTGAAATGAATCATTAATTACTCTTGTCGATATCAAATCTGTTTAAGAAACTTTTACGTCCCCGTATTTTCACCACTGTCCAAGCTTACTGTGGATTGTTTTTAACGATGCGCCGGCGCCGAGGTCATATGTCATTATTTCACAAACCAAACTATATAAGCGTTGGATATCGCCTACACACTTTTGTCCAAGATACGGCGGTATAGCGTGCGCGCGTAAACTGCGAGAGAAAAGAAAAAAAATTAGTGACGTCACAAAACTTTTAAATAACAGGCCGTGTATTGTGTTCTGGGCAGTGTGTGTTTTGGTTTTGTGGAGTGTACTTGCTTGTTTGGGAATTTGTGAGTTTTTTTTATTTTAATTAAATTTAAATTTAATACGCATGCCATAATTTTTTCAATAAAAGTTTAAAACAAATGTTACCATGCAAAATTTTAATTTCAAAGTAAAGATATATAAAATTAAGATTTCATTTTTAATAAAAAAAAATATAAAATGATAACATTATACATTAAATTTATAAAATTTAATGAATTATAGCTTAAATTTAATGTAAAGAGCGCACGTTGATATCTTTTGTATGACAAAAATTTGATAAGCAGATATGAAGCGAAATTTTCGTACTCGACTAAATTGAAGCATCCGTTTCATCAAGAATGGTCAAAAATCGCCGGTTAATATATTGATGAACACCGCCTTAGTATTTAATAAAATTACATTAGATTTTAATTTATTTATAACGTTTAATTTATTTTGTTTACAATTCTTTTATATAATGAATAAATTAAACAGACTTATTTTTGAGATTATAAGTAGATAATTTGTATACATCATTATTAATTTTTATCACGTCATAACTAATTGTGATTGGTTATTAGATAAATTTTATATTTTAAAATATAGACTTCGCTATATATTAAAAAGGACAGAACGTAAGAAATGAAAAATATTGTATTAATTAAATTGAATTGATCAAACTTAATATAAAATTAAATTATAAATTCAATTTAACACTATAATTCTTCTATTTATTAATTCCATTACTATCATTAACATATTCTATATATTCATATGATCAACAAGTCGGATAAATATATTAGTTTTGCATCACATATTTGTTGCAAGAGTAAAGGTCATAAATTTTATCATCTTCAAAATGCACGCTCCGCATGTTAAGTAACCTTATCAAGTAACTTTCACTTGCTGATAAACCGACAGTAACTTTACCACAACTTAACTGTCATCGAACGCATTCTTTGTGATATACAAGAAAAACGATATCGTAAAGATAATGTTAAAAATTAAAATCTCTTTATTTTTTAATAAATCTAGGTTTTAGTTACTAAGTTCTTTTAAATCGTCAAAACTAAAGCTTCGATGTATAGTTTATTATAATATCAAAGTCAAAAGTCAAAAATAACTTTATTTAAATAGACTTATTTACTAAGCTCTTTTAAATCGTCACAATATAATACTTAATTATTCTTTTAGTTCTCAGTAAATATCGTCAGGGAGATTAGACTCTCCCCGTCATTTACATTGGTAACATCCGCGCAACTAAATATAATCTCAGAGGGGAAGGTCATAACGTATTATTTACATACTTCAAATGGTTATTTTTTAGAGCTGGTTACATTTTGACCGATAAGCGTAAACATCCACAATTTGTACTATATATTTTCCAGACGATATATCAAATTGTACTCTATGACGTTTGAATGATATTTAGTGACGATTGCTCCATCTACTGAACTACCGAGTACTTGGAAGCATTAAATATTATTATTTTAAATATCCTGGAGCTTTAGATACGCAGTCTTATTTCAGAGCTTGAAAGATCTATTGTAAGTCGCCACCGATAGTATAAACTTAATACATAATATCACAAGTATTTACATTTAGTCTGAAAATTATCTAATATTACATAGATTTACGGACCTTTTGGCAGCATGAAGTCCATCAAGGAGCCTTTCAGTGTGTCTGATGTGCCACTATATAGGTATATCTACATGGAGATGACTCTTACTACCCTATGGTTGTGGCTATAATTCCCCCGCATTCCTAGGAGTTCGAACAACAGCACAGTGAAACAGTTCCAAGGGAGAACTGTTTTCCCTTTTGATAGAATTATGTCACGATAGTGTACGCATTATCATTATAAATGATTAAATAAAGAATTTCATTTCATTTCATTATAATGGCGGTTACATTTCTAATACCGTAGTCTCTGCTCGGTTATACTTCTGCATAACCATTTCAAGGACCATTTAATTTGCACGTGCGTTGACCTTCTCGAGACAAGATATGCTGTGGCTACCTCCAGCCGCATTCACTATAAAACAGTAAAAATCTTTTTTCAAAATACTCTATTTACTAACTTACATAAAATTGAGTACAAATGTACTGCTTATTTCTAACGAAATTTTTACTAGCAGACCTGCATTTAGGGAAGGTGCTGGACTATGTTAGTTTATTGTATAGATATATCTAGGTACGTTACCTTCTCGCCGATACAGGTAAGTGGGTCTATCCCGGGTCTCACTTGGTAGGCACAACACTGAAGGCACTAGGATAGCATTGATGGGCAAAGAAAACGGGACAACGAGGGCAACGAGGCGCTCACCGCGGGTACCTGTCAGTCAGTCAAGCATCGGTCAGTTAGCTAGGTATCATGCATCCAACGAGACTTTCTAAAACACATCTATGTCAATTATTATTATTAGTGGACTTAACTAATCTTATCTTAATATAGGGCTAGGATATACTCCCGGAGCACTTCGAGCCAAAGTGACCCTTTATACTTCCTTTATTCTAGTGGCTGCTGACTTAGAAAACTTCCAAGATATACTTAATCTGCACACTTGGAGTCAGCACAAAGACAATGCTTTAGGTCTGGGGTAGTGTATACCAAAGTGACCCATTCTTTTCTTAGCAAGAGCATCACAGTACACATGATGTGTTCCATTTGTTCGGTTTGCTCCCTACGGGCCCTATACAGAGGCGATTCAGCTAACTGTGCATATAACTTACATCTACATACATATATACTATAGTATAACATAAAAATAAAAATACCAATTACTATAAATTTCCAATTTCACGGTTTATATATATATATACTTAATTATATATAAAGACTCTAACCTGGATACAGTTTCCAATGACAGATTTTACGTAAGAGAAGACAGGTAAATCTAACTATTAAATATTTCAATATCATCTGTTGATTACCTTAGTAACAGTGCTATGTATTTTCACGTCGATAAAAATAATTTTATTATTCGTTTTTAACACATAAGGTTTTGAGATATACCTATCCTTAGTAAGATATAAATTATATATCTATTATCTATTTAATTCACAAATTCCTTTCGAAGGTCTGCTGGTAGAAATATCGTTAGAAATAATACCTATGTACTCAATTGTTTTAAGTCAGTTACATTATAACCATTTATGTTTACATTAATAAATAAATAAGATTTTACACATTATTAAATTTTTCACAATCAACTTAAATCGTAAAACGATTCGTTAATAAAACTGTGGACACTTTAAACTGGTTTCAATAAAATCAATAGATTTGCGACTATAAGGTTAGTAGTTCTATAATGAGGATCTGAATTGATGTGATTGGGACAACCTTTAATGTGTAGGTGTTAAAGTTGAAATTGGTCAGTTGATAAGCAAATGACGTCATCCCGGACTTGAGATGAGCAGAGTTATGTAAATTATGAACAAAATCAACATTTACATTTGGTTGGACGTTTTTTTTTTACTTAAACTATGTAATTTTAGTGAAATATTGGTAAAATACTTCTTACAATGTAATTGAGGGAATAAAAGTAAGCAAAGCTAAATAACTTTAAAAAGTATAAAGTAAGTAACTAAAATACATATAACAATTGTGAGAAATTCGTTACATTTGACCGTTATAAGCCCACTGGAATCTTTTCAATAAAAATTATAATATTTCGTACACTCAAACTTAATAAAATTATACAGAAAAAAAGGTAAAGTCAACGATATATCTCTCTATATATCATCTAGCCCAAAGTAAGCATCGTTAAGAGCTTGTGTTAACGAAGAAATAAAGATAGTAATATGTATATAAATATTAGAAATAAACATACTAACATCCATAGAAAATATTCGTGCAATTGATTAATTTCGATTATTTTTTACCCGATTTTGTCTTGCCATAGCACATTTTAAAGTTCCCAAAAATCTAGTACACACACGTATTATGAAATCGATAGTACAGTAATAATAATATATTTTGGATAGAGACAAAACATATAACATGGTACTCCAACACATTCAATGCCCAATAAAAATGACCACATTGCACTATTTATTAAATATTGTTTCCAATAAAACATTAACTATTTCGCAACATTAAAGTGCCGACTGTGACTCCCTGTGTATTCATTAACATCAAATTATAATCTATTTAAGAACATTTCCAACAGCGCTACCTATATTTTCTAAGTTAGTAAACCCTTCATTATAGGGTGAACACGGGAGCCGTGTGGAGTGTGTTAAAAGAGGTGAAAAAAGGCACTTTTTGGACAAGGTGGAGGTTGCTAGGGCAGTATGTCGCATGCTGCACTAGCTATCTTCACAAATGGACTCCTCTACTGCTTATCATCAGGCAGAGTCGAGTCTTATGCTGTGATTTAAATTTAAAAAGAAAGTAATTGAATCAGATATCCATAACCGGGTTTTTCCTGATTTTCAGCTAAATGACTCATATTTTATAAATTATTTTCATGAAAGTGACATTTTTTTGTATGAACGAACTGTCTGATGGTATCTCCTGGTCGGATGAACCCTCTTATGACTCTGAGGTACAGCCAGTCTCAGAATAAGACCATTGGAATCATTGGTACCATGCCATACCGACCATATTTAATGTTATAATTTAAAACGTTAAAGTTGCTATGTCAATATTCCACTAAAACCGACCATACAATATTTTAAATTCTTAAATAAGTAAACAAAGGAAATTACGAAATTCCCGCCTTAACCACCATTTAATCACCACCAGTTTTTATAGTCAAGGCAAATGTACGCTATTTACACAGACACGAATGTTTATGTTAATTTTTATTATTAACTATTTAAATAAATAAATAGCATGCAAGTGTTTATTTTAAACACATTATTGTTAAAATCGTAATCAGTATTTGTGCTATTTATTAGAAAATCTTGCAAGTTTTCTTAATACTGGTATATTTTATATAATCTTTATTTATTGATACTTAATATTTACATCTAACTTCTGTACCCCTAGTGTGTTTCCATTATACAACAGGTGACAGGCCGCTGTCGCTTCTATACCATTTGACAGCTGCCAACACACACAAACGAGACATTATAATTTGGGTATCATGGTATCATTTTCATGATGTTAAATAAATGAATGAATGGAAATGAAACACTGAATAATCTCACGTAAGTCACTAATTAATTCTGAATGACATATTTCATATATTGTACGATATAACGATCGTTTTTGCCATGTAATTACAAAAAAATCATAACAAAAAGTTCAATATACGGAATAAAATATACAGCACCGAACCGCCCCCGCCATTACGCGCCAAAAACTCCCAATTAAATATGATAACAATAGTGTTGCCAGCAACTTGGATGTCAGTAACTGTGTTAATTACCAAAAGCGATACAACGAAATATATTTTTTTCTTTTTAATGCCTTTTTTCTCAATATTCTTGTAACCATAGTGACTATACAATATAAATTAATCATGAGCGTTAGGTTAGTATAGACGCTGAATTAATGATATTAAAGTCCAAAGTCATATATCATCTAAGCTTTTTAAACCAGGAAATTTCTTCCAATCGAAGTTCTATTATTTTATAGAATCCGGTTCGTTTTATTATCAAATATTATGACAAATTTATGTTAATCTGAAACCTTGGCTGAATGCGTCGTCTCCCAATGGCCATATAGATGGTTTTTATTTACGACAATCGATTTATTAAAATGTTTTGACAAAGGAAAATATTCGATACATATTTTTTATTGATATTCGCTAACATTGTAACAGAAATAACGAATTATAATAATTTTGAGATATCAAATAATAAAACAACGAGAACATATATACATATATTAAATATATCAATTTTACTAAGCTATAACAATGCATGTAGACGCATTAATTACATATATAATGATGTCCATACATTTCGGTATCCTTTCATAAGAAATGACGTCACTGTCTTGTATACGACCTAAACCCTGCCACGAACGCCATCTATTAAAAGCAATGGACGGAACTACAGTAATAAATTATTACATCAGAAGATTTTCCATTCGAAATGATTAATAACTGAACTTTCAACTATTTTGTAGCTTTTCTTAATAACAATACTGATTATTATTGTATTTATTAAAGCGAACAAAACAATATTCAAATTAGTCAAGCTGTTTTTGAGTTTTAGTGAGACATATCAATAGCAACTTATTTAATATAAGGTCAAAATAAGATGTACTTACAGAGGTTATATAGCTAAATTACACTATTGCACTAGTGCTGTCTTCCTGGTAGCTAGAGTTCGTCAAGGAAAGGTAGGGACTTGTTTATGCTAGCATAAAGATTTTATTATTATGCGAACTTAAAAATATCATCATCTACATCAGCTAGCTCAAAACTACGGTCCGCGGGCCAAAGTTTGTAATTTCGTTTTTAATAATCGATATGCAAAAAAAAGCGTAAGTTGGCTTAGGTCGCGCACTTTGCGACTGACTATTCTAGTCTAGAAATACAGTTAAGACAATCAAGTTTGACCTTTGGAACAAACTGAAAAATCATTATGGCCCGAAGGCTTCAAAGTTTGGAGACCTATCATCTACAGTATATATACGCCCTACTGCTGGGCATAGGCCTTCGTACATAGGACAAACATATGAAGAGCATAGTCTATATAACGCCCACCACCCAAAGATTTTAAAATGAAAGCAGTTGCCATAGCAACCGGGAATAATAGCTTGACGTGTCTTCCAAAGCACGCTGAGAGCTGGAGATGACAGTTCAGTTCCACTCAAACTACTCAGCTAACAAGCTCCACAAATTTTGTATCTACTTTGTGGGAAATACATAATTTCCTGTCACATCAAAAGGTTTCTCAGCTTTATAGTACCAGGAAACCATAAGCTGCTAAGAAACCAAATTATTTTTCATTCCATTTTATGATTGTCATAGCGACCCACTTTTTTAGTCAAAAGAGTTTTAATATTACAACTATGAGGTCATTCTTGTAAATTATGACCCAAGGGTCAAAGATCTGCAAGAACGCATAAAAACAACAAATATATGAAGTCAGATTTAATTCCGCATTAACCTAATTATCAATTTCTGTTGTGTAACAAAAAAATTAAGTAACTACCCGGATAAAAACGTATTTAACAAACTTTACAAATCATGTAAATAATACTTAAATATTTTCAACTCTATGAAAAAATTGGTCAAATGAAACTCTACCATTAGAGATAAATTTAACTGGGGAGAAGTAACGGCGCAAGAAATTCCTTAGCTTCACCAATACTCGTTACGACATTTACAAAGTAATTATGTCATCGCGTGTCAATACTTTAGGTGTGACAGTATTTCGTATAAGGATAATCATTTATTTTATAGCAAGCTTTCCTTATAATTTCATTATTTTAATGAAAACCGTGATACGTTTCTGCGGCTGGATGAGTTGGTTTTAACTACACCCAAAATTAGAACAATGTGTACTATTAACTTATGATCGCCTGGTACTTAGCTACTCTCGACTGGGAAAAATTATGTCAGACGCTCAAGGATTCGTGACGCACCAACATTTTTGCAAATGATCGCATAACAACGCTATTTCCTGCAGTTTTTCAATATCAACCTAGTTCTAGTGGTTGAGAAACTACCTCAGAACTAGAAGAACGGGGTCAATTCTCCGTCAGATAGTTCTAAATCCGCCTAGCTAGCTACCATCTTTTTACCTCTGTCACCATGACAATCATGACAGATGAATCTACTCCGTTGACGCCTCTCTTTTGAAGGAACCAATGGAAATACGTAAAGAATTCTACGCTCTGGCTATGCTACAAAGAAATGAGTTACGAAATCTCTCTGCTTCTTCATGTGCATAAGCTGTTCCTGGATGTTCGCAACAGCTTTCACCTACCCGTACAAATAATCCGCATAGTGTTAACTTGTTACGCCCAGCAGTGGGGCGTTTATAATATGGGCAATTGATTTTGATGATTGTAGAGTCTAATTACCTCATTGAGCATCAGGTTACATCACTCCGGAACAATATTATGCAAAGACTTAATTATTTTTGCGCGTTTTTTAATCTTTGATGTTTTCAATTAATAATCTATTGTGTCGTTTATAACACGTAAAATACGATGTTTCTATAATGAGTCGTCAATTAAAATACACTTTAACACCTGTCAAAATATTTACGAACAACATTTGATATAAGTTAGAGTTCTACAATGTAAATACAAGGTGACGAAATAAATATTTAAATCCACGTTACCGAAAACCGTAAAATTAGTTCCAATTTATGTCCATAGATGGCGCTGTGCTGTATACGTTACATTGTGTTGTTGAGATTCTAACAGTGGACAGTATCAGGCAAGTATTTCATAGTGTTATAGTCTCTCCTCAGAATGTACTCAACACATCATTGATTTAGGCGAAGGAATTCGAAACGAAAGACTAAATAATTGAAAAATAGAATTATCGATAACGTACTCATGATTTGTATCGGAAAGAAGTACTTTTCATTGAGCCCTCACAGGGCCTTATTTACAGTTAAGACCGCCCTAGACGAACTATGTATCTAAATCACAGAATGTTTCAAATTTAAAGAATCTAAAAAAAAATATTATAAGGATGTCAAACGTGAACCGCTAAGCCGAATTTTTTAGGTATCGATAATTTGCCATAAAGTACTCATTAATTAAAACTATCTAATATAAACATACCAAGTATCGAGTACAAAAGGCGTATCCCCAGGTACGTTACGGTGTTACCATCACCTGTGCTATTTCAGGGCATGAGTTATAAACATCTACAAAATTTATATTTACGGTGCGTACAATAATCGAAAGAATAATAAAAAATATTCTCACAGATCCGGAACAAACAAACCAAATCCACATCATTCATATTTATATATTTTTTTTATAGAACTTGGTTAAAAAGTTAATAATGAATATATTCTCTGCTTATCGCGTTCACACAATAAGATTGAAAAAACATGTTGTACAACAAAACCTGGTCAAATTAATATATCTTACAGAAGATAAGCAATCTTAATAGATGCACTAAATAAAATTAGAGATCAGGTTTCAATTAAGAATATGAAGCCACTGGCTTTAAGCCTCTGAAGGATTCATGATAACACCTTTCTTCTTTGACCCACCATTATGTTTCGGCTAAAACTCTTCACGTGTCTCGGCTTAAGATAATATTAATAAAAAGGATGGCATTCAAAATGGCGTCTGTAAAGTGACTGGCTTTAGTACACTGTTATTACTACTACTTCGCGTAACAGCGTGAAAACCATAAATTCCTACCTCCGCAAATATCTTACAGCAATACAACATGATTGCACGGATGCTGGGTTATGAACCTTGTACCTATTGTCCGTAGCTCTTCTCGAAATATGAAAACCATTTTTTAAATTGTATATAATTGGTTTTCGGTAATTTTGTAAAAAATAATCATCTTCCAAGAAACCGGATAAAGACACAATGGTGGATAAAAACGTAATGAGTTATCGATAAACGAACTAACACGCGATGTACGTCACTATATGATTTGCGTAAGCAACGGCTCTATCTATATGTAGGGTTGATGAAAGTGATGTATCATTTTATTCTTGTAGATTCTATTTTATACAACTAAAGTTTCTTCGCAGCTTACGTTTAACAAATTGACCCATCCTGGGAACAATCATGGCGAAAGTTGCTACGTTTTCGTTATCGAAACCAGAGCATTCGAACCACTACAGCAACGAACTCCTTCGCCGCCTTCGTGTAACTATATTTGATATTTTGTGAATCTTAATTTATCATCACTGATTATAAGAACACGCGACAGGCACATTTTCCCTAAGAACTTCTCATTTTGCGGGTCAGTTGGAAGAAATAGAAACAAGCCTCAACTTTTAAAGATTATTTATATAAATAAATAAATTTTGACACTTTAAAACTTGAATCTTATTTAAATATCTTAAAAGGTTTATTTGGCATCTAGCTTTGCGTGTGAATTTATTCGCGTAGATGTCAGAAAGAAAACGTACGTATGTAGATGGGTAGGTTACATGATTTTACTAGAGTATTTATTTGTTTTAGGATTCAAATCATGTTTTAAACAAATTTCATTAAATAAGTCAAGCTTAAAAGATATCTCCTATGGGTCGTAGCCTGATGTTTTATAGCCTTCCTCAATTAGTGCAGCCATTTTGTTTTTTTTTTCGAAATCGCGTCGCACGATGAATGTGGTGTATAGAAGACAAACAGCCAAATAAATATGTCAAGTAACAACGTGACACGTTACCTAGATGTTAAAATGTAAGAATCGACGAATGAATACAACTAAAATCATTAAAAATATACTTATTACGTGTCTGTAGACATCAACTCAATCCGGGCGTGTATATTGTAAGTCACGGCTCGTCTTCCATTGTCTCCATCGGGTTACGCTTGATATGTGGTTCACAGTACAGACGTAACTCCGATTTTATCCAAACTTATTCTTGATGGCAGTCATTAAGTATTGACAATAACATATGAGTTTATCGAAACATCTAGGTTTCGTATTAAATTATGTGACCATAATATATTATTTGATAATAAAAGTTAAAATGGCGCGAAACGTGACCGAAAGCGCTTTATATTAAATGCTACATATATATAACATAACCTTAATTTACTTGGCTTTGTAATTAGTGCTATTTAGATACATAGTTGGCTTAATTAATTTGTTACGGTCAATGTGCGTAAATTATACAAATATTTTTAGCGAATTGTTCAATATTTTTTTCGCCATTTTCAGATAATAACATTACACCACATAGTTTTAAAACCATTTTAAATTATCAGTTTTTACTTTCGTTTCCTTTAATCAAAATAACTTCGTAAATTGAATAATTTGGAAATCCAAAATAAGCAATAAAAAAAAACTAAAATAATAATAATATAGTTTTATTCATATTAATTTCCGAGATCGAAGTTAAATGTATATCTGTCACTATTGTCGACTTGTCCTTTCTTTTGTAGTTGGTCACAAATACTCGAACAACTTTAAGCACGTTGAACATATGTATGCACGTATTACGTATGAAACACGTAACATAACATATAACCTATAACATTTAAAGGTTGCCCTCAATTTCCCTTGGATCCCATCAGACCCTGACTTGGTGATGATGGGTCAACTTCTAGTCAATCTAATAAAAAATGGCTTTTCACTCAGTTCACAATTGACAGATTAAAAAAAAACATTCAAAAAATATAAACAGTGAAACATTGAACCTCTTTTTAGAACTTAAAAAACTTTTAAAAGCTTATGTCATTTTAAAATAATACAAATTTCGGAAATAAATGTTAAAAACCCAATATTTGTGCCATTTGGAATTGAAACTATGGGCCAAAGAGGTTCAAGTCATCGTTCCTTTTTTAAGGACCTATCAAAGAGACTGAGGTGTCTGGTGATAGAAAGGCTCTTGGCCAACGGGGCAATGCTGCCCGTTTAAGGTACAATGGTTTAAGGTACCTGACATATTTTTTATAAGTAATTTTAATTATTAATATTTTATATGTAATTATTATTATCTGTCTTTATGCTCTTTAAGTAAGTTTAAATTAAATACAACCATATATTTATTTTCAGTTAACTTCACATACAACTAATAACTCTGATTCATTAACTTTAGTCCCTGATTAATTGAACGCCAAGATTAGTTCAAAACTACAACAAAAGATAATATCTTAAACGCGCAAACAATATCGCGGTATCGATTTAAAAATAACCATCAAGTTTCGCTTTCACCTCGAATCCCGTTTTTGCTTTAAGCTGAGTACTTACGGCATGCATATTAAGTTACGCACACTTCAAATTGGACGTCATTAAAGAAATACTGTTGAAACTGTCAAGACCTCTGTTTACAATGTAATAAAATAATAATAATAATCTTTCTCAGATCAAGTATCTGAACTTGGCACACGGTTACTGATATGTGGAGGGTGACATCCACTGAGATCATACCAGTCGTAGTCTCAACCAATGGTCTCGTCCCAACTTCTCTTCGCGACCATCTGAAGAGATTGGGACTGGGTGATGGACCAATGATTGCGAGGCTCCAGCGGGCAGTCTTGCTCGATAACGCCAGAATTGTCCGCCGATTCCTCTCTCTGTCGTCCTGACCCTCGGCCGTCTGGCCTCCTCTGTCGAGGGGTATTTAGTTAAAATTTATTTCAAAATAATCTTTCTCACACATACCCAAATTAAGCATTATTAAGAGCTTGTGTCGTAGACTGAGAAATAAAGATAGTAATAAATATACTATCTCACATACAAACATCCATGACGTAAGAACAAATATTCGTAGTTACCATACAAATACCTACCCCTACCAGGATTTGTACCCTCTAGCTAAGTAGATAGGGGTACTGACCACTAACCAGACGGCTGACAAAATGTTTGTGAACCTATACAATTGACGGAATAGTTGTATTGGACAAGAAGGCAAAATATTTTCTATATCAAAGAATCCAAACAAGCAAACGGAATAACTGATTTAAGGGAGCTAATTTAATAGTGACCATTACATATAGAAATAAGCAGTACCTTTTTAATATTCTGTTTATTTAATACTCGTATTGTCTCCTTCAGACAATACAAGTGCTTCACTAGCTATACGGGCATGGACTCCTAGTACGGTATCCTAAAATGAATCATGAAAATCGGATTACTATGTTAAATGCTTAATCCGTCGTTTAAAAACGAATAAGTTACGCAAAATGGCGCCACCATTGTAATCTTAAATAAATATAGTAGCGAACAAACGCCTACTATTACTTTCAATGACATTGAATCCTACGCAACGAAAATCCTTTTACGTATAACCTATTTGGTGTCGTCGAAAACAACTTACTATTGTAGGAGATGGTAGGTCCTAGTTTTTGATAAAGACTTAATTTTAAACCGATTTTTAAAAGAAAAAGATCTGATTAACGTGATTCTTTATTGTTTGAAGTGGAGCACTTGCTATTTAGTCGCGTAAAAATTTAATTCCGGTTGGCTTAAAGTGTAAAATAAATGCATGCGTGAAAAGGAAGAGTATGCTTCCTTAATAGGTCTTGATTTTAAAGAAGTGTTATCAATTATTGGCATATTTTACTTAAATTTACTAAAAAAATGCTTTATTGGAATACATTAGGTACTTTCTTTTTTCTTTTCCATTTTAACAGCAAATAAACATTTCATTTCGTTCGTGAGAAAATAACGTATTTTTCATTACTTTATCGAACTTTGTTCATAAAAATATGCTCTGGTTTTGGGCGCAAATTCAAATGCCATGCTTGGTCGTGGATGGGTTCGCAGCCGCGTGTATTGCACAGGCCGCCACGTCTGGGATTGCCAAAGTAACTCTGGATGGGTCAATCGTTATTGATTATCTCTTGCTTAAGATAAGATAAGATAAATTTTATTGTGATTCTGTGTACAATAAATAGATCTTACAATTTCATGCAAGTTACAACAGATTGCCATTTTTGGGCGTACAATATTAACATTTTGAAATATAATTTTTATTCTCTCCTCCATTCTATATCGTTACTTTAACCCCATTCATCTGGCATTGGACCAGCGTCCTGATATTATGACTCAAACTCCTCATATGTGTCTCCCTTGTAGAAAGCCTTGGAGCTCCAGCAGTACGTACATAGGCTTTTGATGATTCACATTTGCTAATGCTAGGTTTTAATTCTATATACATGCGAACGTAGATATAATATTAAGCACGAGGCATCTAATTTTCGACATTACTATGATGCTACGTTTCAATAAGCTACCAATGGAAGGTATAGCTTCAATTTCAACATTTACATGTCAAAATTAAACGCCTCGTAAGCCAATCCATCCTTAGACTAATGATACTAGCAAAAGGATTGTCTGATTCAAAACAGGTTTATTATATGATACATGTATTATTTTAGTTAATTACTTAAGGCTATTATTATATGTTCATCATTAAAGATCAAGGATATAATGGTACAATAAGTGTCAAATTTTTATTTAACTGCTTTAAGCAATCGATATTTGTGTTGCCGAAGGTTATTTTTATTTACCGACCACAGTTTGTTTGAATAGATTTGGTAATAATCATTACAACAAGATAGACGCTATGAAATTCTCACAGGAAAAATTAGTAATACTTGGCTCCCATATTATTATGTTTAATGGCGTTGTTTGTTTGTTGATTTAGCATATACACGCCTCAGGACAAGTCAAATACATTGCTTTAGATACTTACATGGTTGAAACTAGAAACGTAAAGTAGTATCATCTGTAATAAACGCGCGAGAATAAAATGACTGAAGCAACGAAATAGAAATTAAATATTTATAACACAATAATTTGGATCGGATCGATGAAAGTGGACGATGTTGTAAGATCTCGGGAAGCCGCTGGATGCAGGCAGAGCAGGACCAGGTTTAGACAGCGTTAGGGGAGGCTTATGTCTAGTAGGATGTCTCTCGCTGATGATGACGATTACGATGACTTGCGGTGAGATTTTTCACTGCTCCAAAATTGTTCATTCATTTGTAGTTCATTATTTTTAGTAACTGTTTCATTTCATATCATTTCATCATTATTTTCATCATCATTCATTTTCATTTAAATTTCCCTTAATTAATCCACAACAAAACTGTAGCATTTAACATTTGTCAAACACTACGCGAAGCAAAGGGATCACAGTAGTATCCAGAGTAACGCTGGTATACTATAGCGTATAGAAAAAAAATGTCTCATAGGTCTTAGTTACCAAGCCAAAATCTACATAAAAACATAGTATCCTTATTTTGGAACCCGGAAATGCCATTAATATTATCATGTTACAAGGATTGAGTCATTTTAAGATAGGTTACTGAATAAAAAAAACTGCTTTATAGTCCTATATTAACCACAATTGGCCAACAAAAAACTGCCTCAGAAATGTGGTACCTATTATTTTGTTTGAGTAGGTTTATCGAGATTTATGTTAAGTTAATTCATAAATATCAATATTGGAAGGTCACTGTGTTGTCAAGGTATGGATGTCACCGTATAATTCAACTCACAAGAATATAATAACAAAATTTTGTAAGCATCGTTTACGATTTAAAGCATTACTATTACTAACGACATTTTATTGTATATCAATTAAAAACTAAATAAAACTCAAGAAATAAAAAATGTTTATATCATAGAGCAGTAACCTTTAAATACGTTAGTACATTGAAAAAATTAAAAAAAATATTACCGCGTTACAGAGTCATTTTTCATTTTTATTTTTATTTTAAAAACCACAAAATATTTTTTTATACAAACAGGCTTTAAAGTATTTTATTTTAAACTTAAATGGCGTTGAAAAGGTTACTATTGCTTGGAATCTAAGGTCCGCGTTTCAATTTAGGCGGGAATCGATATAATAGGTTCTCATTACGATTTACCAATAAACTGATAGTAAGGATTCACCCCGTAAATATTAGTAACTAAAGACTCATGAAAAAAAATCCCAGGGCATCCCTACCCAAGGATCAGCACGGTTCTTCCTATATCCAGTAATTTGCCCAGAAGTGGGATTTAAATCTTCAAAAGCATTTTTTATTGGACTATTGAGTTACATTGTACTAGGATCTCATAAGCGCCTAGGAGCGGTATTTGGACGTTAAGAATGACTCAAATACCACTTCTATGTTTGGTGTTTCATTGAATCGTGTCAGAAGTTATTTAATAATTGCTTAATTACCATATTTGTTAAAGTTGACAGTAATTAGCTTTCTAAGTCCCCGAATCAGATTATTTATGGTGGATTAGTAATGAATCTTTCAAACAAAGCTCTTTGTCCTTAAACAAAAAGCCTTGTCCAGTACAAGGCTCCACTTAAGGATCCACTACCAACACTAAAATGTCATGCCCGATTATAACAGCGATTCATTTGTTATTTCAAATTAATTTGTTATTGAGGGTGACAAATACTCATCCTGAGGCTATAGACGCTCTTAGCACGTTTGATACTCACTACTTCCTTATCATCATCATACCAGCCGAAAGATCCACTTCTGAACCCAAAGATCTGCAGACCAATTGGTCTTGCACCTTAACGATGACCATTCGACATCGACTAACCTAGTTCTCTGGCGGATATCATCATATTTGATTCGATCACGCAGTCACTACGAGCATAGCCTTCTTCATTGTCCTTTGGATAACATTGAGCTTTCTTATGAGGCCGATTGTAAGCGGCCACGTCGATTTACCAGTTACTTTTTAATTTTAAAATAAGTATTATTTATAAAATTAAAACTAACAATTTATTTAGTACATATTTAAATACTATAACTGAGACAATTAGTAAATGCCCGGTTGATACCCAGTAAAATTATGACTATTGCCTTTATAATTATATTTATTTGTTTTCTCATACATATTCCCTGTTGTGGCGATTTAAAAGAGCTTAGTAAATAAGTCTATTTAAATAAAGTTATTTTTGACTTTAACTTTGACTTGGTACCTACCCTAAGAAATAGGAATGAGTTCCACATACTTCAGCTACACCTAAAGCGTTTGTAAGTTAATTTGGCAGTTAAGACATGAGGATATAGGCACATATAGATACATATGTTACATATGTCCTTTATTGTTTTAATATATAATATAGAAAGTGAAAACATTCAAATTATATTTAACAGCCGGTATTTGTTAAAAATATTTTACTATTATAAAAAATTAAGTAAAAACCATCTTATATTACGAGCTTATTTCCGTTGATTATAAAGTTATACGAAAAACGCAATGGCGTTAAATTAATTCAATTGACAATTTAATTTACCCAGTATCTAATAGTTTCGTTAAAGTCAAATCACGCATCTAAAGCAGACTACTTTAAATTTAAATAAATGGCATACTAAATTAAATAAGCTTCAAAGTTATCGTAATCATACAAACGAATGTGTTAACAAACACATTAGCATGCTTTTATCTTAATAGTTTGATAATAGATGTATTTGACAAAATATATCCTTTGATTTTAAATATACACCATTAAGCAGCGTAAATACCTCACAAAATATCTGATCTGTCAGTTCAATATTTCACAACTTGAATATTTGAAGTCGACACAATTATAGCATGCCTTACCATATCCGAATCCCTGACGTCTATAGACCATTGAAAACTAATTAAGCTAGATTATGACACTTGAAAAGTAAAAGTACTTAATATTGGCTCTATCGTTTCAGAAAGATGAAGCCACTACTAACAACAGTGGTGGCGATATGTCTGGTGCTATCCAGCTACGCACACCCAGAGAACATCGAAGAGGTCAAAGAACTGCCCCAGAAGCAGGAAGCAGTGCTTGAAACGGAAGAAAGCGAACCTCAACAAAGGAAAGAGCGCTGCACAACCTGTACTTCAGGAAACCTAAAACTAAATTTTAATTCCCCAGCCAATGTGCTTGCAGCGCTTCAAGCTCTGCCTGGCGCAGAAGTTCACACACAGCAATCGTATGAGAGTTGCTCAAGTGACAAAGGGTGTGCTGGCTTAAAAGTTAAAGACGGCCGCGTAGTCGAACGCTTTGGAAACGTAGATTCCTTCAAAGCTGCTGTAGAAGCGGACACTGGAAACGTGTTCCAATACCACGCTGGTGGAGCGCTAGCTAACATATTTGAAGGAGGAATACCCCCTAACGGACCTTTCTGGTGGATGAACGAGAATTCCCCTTTTAAGAATGGAGGAGGAAGCTTTGAGAAATTTAGTAAATCCAGTTCGAGTTTTTCGAGTAGTGGTGGCGCCGGAGGAGTAGATATATCCACTAACCCTTTCTTAAACGGAGAGTTCTCTAAAGTTGGTTTTGCCGGAGCTGGCTCAGAAGCCAGTGGAGTCAAACCTAGTGGATTCCAATCATCCTCGTTCGAATCTTCTTCATTCAGTTCTTCCAGCAAAGGAGACATCGATATATCCAAAAATCCTTTCTTTAACGGTGGTATCAAGTTCGGACAATCAGGATATGAAGCTACAGGTCAAGGAAACCTTGGTCAAGCCGGTCAAAGTGGCTTCGCTTCCCAAAGTTCTTTCAACTCTGGTGCCAACTCCGGTGCTGCTTTTGGTGGCCAATTCGCTTTGAACTCCGGATCAGCTGGTAAATTTGGCGGATCAGGATATACAGGATCTTCGCCAAGTCCTTTCACTGCTTCTACTGCTAGTTCGAACACAAATCTGATTCAGAATACGCAGAAAGCTGGCGAGTTCAACTTTGATCAGCAGACTCAGAACGTGGATGGAGCTTTCCAATCCACTGGGAATGTTTATGCTCATGAGCAAAGTGGAGGTGAACTGCAGCAGACCTGCGCTGGACAAGGCTATGTATGTGTACAAAAGGCTCAGTGTAACAACGGGGTAGTGAACTCAAATGGTGCTGGTATCCTGCAAGCTAAAACCCAGGTGAGTCATTGATATACTTGTTAAGCCTTTAAAAGGAGGTTATTTTTAATATATTTGTGTGTTTATATAATGAGCTATCTCCGTCAAATCTAAACCGATTACGAGAATTCTTTTCTGTTTAAGATAGATATTTTTATAATTATTATCCATAATTTTTGTAGACAGAATTCAAAACAACAAACTTTATTCATTCAGAGAAAAACAAGTGATTCCTTGATATTGCTCGTGTTTATAGGGATTAGACATCACTTGCCATCAAGTGATCTCTTTGGTCGACATTCTGTGACATTAAAAAAAATGGTATCTTACAAATCATATTATGGTGTGATAAATATTATAATTATTATTATACCATGGCTTTAACCTTTAATATTAACGTATTTATTAACCTGTTGAACCCCAAAACGTCGTCATGTGTCATAAGAACACAGATGTCAAACTCTATTGTTAGATGACCTTTAGTGCGCCATTTAAAATAACTTTGATCTTTTCATAAGATCTTTTGTTAATACTTTAAGTTTATTTTGATGTCTTAATTGGGAGATAAAGTTTAGGATTAAAATATTTGAATTTGAAGGTTAGGTTACTAATCTAAGATTATATTCAAATGATCACAGAATAATACAAAAAAATCAAATAATAAACCATGTTAATAAATCAAATTGATCAAAATCTTTTGATTTTAATATTGAATTGAGATTCTGAATTCTCTCATACTTACGAGTTCTGCCGTAGACATATCAGTAAAAGTAATCTTAGCAGCTACGATTACTGTATATAATCAGTCTTCACTATTCTTTTCTTTTTTTTATTTAATTACTACGTACTTACAAAATGAGCTTACTCCAGTAACGCACCCATATTCAAACAGCACAAAAAATCCCATTGGGTCAACGTGCTCCGGGAATAATCTTAGCCCTACATCAAGATAAGATAAGATAACGTACCCATACACTTCTCAACCGTAGCCTGACAAAATCCGCATAATTTAAGTAGGCCTCCCTATACAGTGTATGTCTGTAGGGGATGGGTAGTTTCAAGGTTATTTTTATGACCATTTAAGACCATAAGACCCATTATGAAATTATGTTTTTTAGAAAGCTATTCTATATTCTATTTATATGTTAAATACTGTATTGTAACTATAACCATTTTCATGAAAATGACTGTTTGCTAAAAATAAATGTATAATCAATTAAAAAACAAAAAAAAACTATTAAAGTCAAGCAGGAAGTGCGAATAATCAGCTATTAATTACAATGACAATCGATGCGTTCGTGTAAGTAGAAAACTTGTTCATGCAAAATAAAATTAAGTTTTATGAGCGAAGATACGTCAAGGATTCGATATCCGGGAGTATAATTAAACACATCAACTATATCTTTACCAAGTGACTTGTTATTGAGATATGTTTATTAAGAATTCGAATGAAGGCACAGTTTTTTAAAATGTCTCCCTATCTGAATTACAGAGTACTCAGTGTCATTAATGTCTCACACTTTATAACAGAATGCGAGGAATCAACAACTCCTGCCTTATCTCCAAAAAGTCAAAACACCAAAAGATTTAAATCAACGACTCCCACACTTTGTCCAAAATAAGCTAAAAAATATCCAAATTACTTTAAAATATCTCTAGTTTTTTTCCTATCGCTACATACATTCTATTGTATAATAAGTATTTTATCAAATTAAAAACATAATCACCAATTATACCCTTAAAGCGTACAAATATACCATGACGCTACAGCGAGTCCAATGGAACGCCGGCACGGGATACGTACATCGAGAGATGTCGAGCTGTCTCTTTCTTTCATACCGTATTTGTAGTACTGTCCTTTTTTATACCCGCTTGTCATTATGCAATATCTGTCTATAAAATAATTTAACAACTATAGTAATTATATTAACTATCTTCAACTGTCTTGTGTACTTACAATTATTGGCGCACTTTTGAAAGTAGTGCAATGACCTTTTGACGTATTATCCGTTTTTAATTAAAATATATTATATTCTATTCTATTATAATTTAATTACATGTCTTAATGAGTCTCAATCGAATTAAATATTTAATTAAAATTTTTCTTGTTGCGTAATAAAAAAATCTAATCAGAAGGGAAATAAGCCACTCAATTTAATTCACCTAATACATATAAGTAAATTCAAATAATCCTTGATATACCTGTCAAGTAAAACTGTGATAAAATTGGTTTTAATAGTTCCCTGTAGTGCCGACATTGTATCTGTCATTTCTCATTGGGAGCCTAAATTGAAGGCTGGATTCTTTTAATAATATATTTATGCCAATCACTATTAACATTACTTTGTGTAAAGGAATCTAGAATACCTTGACCGATGCTTCTAAAACGCTTTAAGACATTGTTGTGACTAAATACAATATGAAACTTGAACAATTATAATCCCATTTCCACGCTTTGTATTGAACTAATTATTTTATACAAAATAGACTTGGTATGGCTACTAGAAAACCAAATATATAAAATATGATGCAAGAAATCATGAGCCTTGGTATTTTACCTAAGTGAAATACTCGGACTAATCAATCAATGAATCAATATTTTTATTACGGAATACAATGTTAAAATTGTATACGTAACAACAATCCTATTTTTTATCTACCCTTTTTCAAGTATATCAGTCAAAAATAATTTTTATTTCCATTGGAAATCAAAAAATCTCCAAATAAAGTACTAGGAATGCAAAAGTCTTTAAGAGCTAATTAATAATTTAGCTAGATAATTTACAAATATCAATCACATGCTCTCCAAAAATGCGGACACAGCACTATCAAGATAGCTGTATATGTAATAAATTCGAAGGTATTTAAATACTAATTACTATGAACGAATAAAATAAGGTGTATTTTCTTTCCTTATATTTTTTAATGTCACCGAAAAAACAGAATCACAAATTCACAAACAAACGTCAAAAAATAGAGCAAGAAAGGAGGTTAAATCCGACCAGGTTTCCCAACAGTATAAATAAAAGATAAGTACTAGGGGAACATGGGAGTGTTGGCGGAAAAGTTATTTATAGGGCCAAAGCCAGCCAACCTATTAGATCATAGATCATAATCAAATTAATTTGATGGCGCAAAGAACTTGATATTTAACAAACTTCTAAATTATGATTTGTTAATAGTTTTATCGCAATATCTATTTCAGATGATAATCATTGCGTTATAAATTCCACTATAAAATCGGTAGCGAATTTCATTTTCGTTTTTCTTACTTAATATCTCACGCAATTTTCAACGTATTCTTATAAATATTTGGTCTAAATATGCAATTTATATGCTGACAATAACTCTATTTGGAGTAGGCGAGTCAATAACTCTATTTGGAGTACACTCTTGAGTTAAACAATTTTACAAATTTAAACACTTAACTTAAACCTACCTTGAAATCTACCTTTCTCCTGTATAACCTAAAATTTTGTTGTGCCCGACAGGGTCCATAGTGTCATTAATAGTCTTAAGATTCATATTATGTAACTATGGAACGCAAAATAAAGAATTGAATTGAATTGAATTGAATTAAAACTAGGATGTCTTAGTAACAAATGAATACCCGTAATCAAGTATTTCACAAATATATAGCTGTTGAATTTAATATTTGAATTACACTGTCAAAAGTAAATAAACTATTTAATGTTTCAGTAGTTTGAGTATTGAGATTTCTGCATTTACTGCATAATATCTATAAAATTGCATCCGATACACGGCTACTAAAATGGAGGGGAAAGATAGATAAGAAATCCGTAAAAATATTTATAAATAATAATTAAGAGATTCTAATACATAATCTTTATGTGAATATATTAAAAACAATTAATCGTAAGCTATATCTGAATTAGTAATTGTAAGTGACTTTTGGAATAATTAAATTGAATTAACTATATAGTGTTACAACACAGAATTAGTTTACAACTTAAATAAATTAACATATAATGTCTAAAGAGGTTTATTAGACAAGGTTTCATTATACAATTTAAATTTATAGAAGCCTTCTGAAGTAACGTAATTAAAAACATTACGTCTTTACTCAATATGTATTCGGAACGGCAGCGTAAAGGATTCCAGCAGCGAAAACGAGCATCACATATGCCTTGACATATAGTTGAGTGGACTCCATTTTGGATGCACTTTGCTAACTTTGTTTAATGACAATTTTTTTGAATATCATTATAGTTTTTGACGTCTAAGGAACATTAGCCATCCATTTTATACTGTTATGTTACTTTTATATATCAACAAACAAATTTTTTAAGATAAATTAATAATAAAAAAAAACAATACTCAATTGATTCTGAAAAAGTTGGGTTTTCAGTTAGTCTATGACATCTGAGCAGAATACGAATCCAATGACAACGGAATATAAATATAAATAATACAAATCCTATAAGATAGATAGATAGATAGATTAATAAATCGTTTATAGTTTTACTAACAACACAAACACGATTTGAACCAAATTGAACAAGAATATTGTATAGATAATACAACTTTCATCAGTTACAAGCCCGCACGCAAAAATGATTAAATAAATAAAAAATAATTAAATAAAACAACTTAGTTCACAAAAGAAAATCTATATAAATACCAGGATCGCATAAATTAAAGATAGTTACGACTTATTTGAGAAGAGTCTTCCTTCATGGCGTCTAAATTTCCCTTATGCGATAATGATCTAAGGAGATCTAATATTCTTAAATTTAGAACTAGTGCGTACTAGTAGTAAATTTAGTACGAGTACCTATGCTAAAGAATTAAGGGCGTTTGTAATTCTCCTGCGGGAAGCTACGAGAAATTTCGGTACCAAAATTGCACTGGCACCAATATTCTGTGATGTAACGACATATAACGTGCAAAATACATGTATAAATTGTCATCGACATATTTTTATAACCTTACGTAATTTTTTTAGCGAACTTCACTTTTTTACTTTGTCTTGTATCTTTTAAAAAAATCAACAATTTGATTATTTAAATATTTCATATTATACAAGCGTATTGAATGTATACACGTACGAAATATTATTATAATCAGTGTAATATTTTAGAAGTTATATGCGAACAGACTGACACAAATTTTTGCGTCAAAGATTATCGTGTGCGTTTAATTTCTCGGCAGCTTCGACTTTTAGTGTGCTGGTTGTTTCGCAACACACAGCGTAAATATTTTAAAGGACACCAAGTAGCGTCAGCACGTAAACATTGAACATTTTAAATACGTTAACAATACTGACAAATCTTTTAAACTAACTTAATACAAAAAGCAGAATAAAAGTAGATTTTAAGAAGCATCTCTATGAATGTTTCTAAAGTTTTTATGAGTTAAATAACTGTCTAAATTTAAAACTTTGCTTAAAACTTCCTTACCAGCCCGCTAGTACTCACACACAAAAGTTATCTCGCTGAACAGCAAAGCTAATTTACAGTGCTAAATATGCGTTGGCCTTTTTGTAAACACTAGGAATCTATAAATATTCGTAGACTCGTAACTAAATCCATGCGTAGATTGATTATTGAAACCCGCAATTAGAGTTACACGGAACCTACCTGTAATGTTATTAATAATTGGTTATGCTCCTTGAATAAAAAATATTTTTGCTTTAAAAGCTTACTCATTACAGTTACCATAACTCAATAATAATGGCTTATTACAATTTTTATTAATTTCTATTTCCGTGTAACACATGTCGTTCTTTCGTCACGAATGCAAAACTGACAGTTGAAGATAGTGAGTGGTCTAATTTTGTCTATAATTTATGTGACAGATTCTTCGTACTTTCTAAAATTATCTAGTTTATATCTAGCTTTAGAACGTTTAATATTTTTTAGTTATTTGTCCTTTCTAATTTCTATCTTCCTCCACTTTCTACTTAGGGACTAAACTAAAATTAAAAAGAAAACTGCTTATATTGAAATATCTAGACATATAAAATACCAGGACCACATGAAATGAAAAAAGTATTCGACAAAGTTTTTTCGTCAAAATATATTTTATACAGAACGGTTTTTCTGCTGATCATGATGCTTTTAGCGACACATCAAAATGATGTTTCTTGTAATTTCCTAATTCAAACTAACATATTAACATTCCTAGGTACCTAGTAGTTTAATTTGATTCCATGTTAGATTAATGTTACTGCTTGCAAACAACGAACATAACTTAATACATATAACATTAACATTTAAACAATATAACTTAGACTTTGACAGAACTTAGAGGATAACCTCTAAGTTAACTACTAACTAGGCATAAGCCTAGTTCTAAAATCACTGTAAATCTAAGGATAAGGTTAAGATGAGATCTAAACACGGTAACTCAGTGGTTACAGCAATCTCAAGTCAGGCATGGATTACATCCCGCCCAAAATTCCTTCTAAACCTGTCAACGGTTTAACGGTTTACGTACTAAGAGATTTAGTAACTCCTTTCTCTGTCGCACAACTAGAGCATGGAATTTCTTACCAGCACACGTATTCCCTCCTTCTTATAACATGGGTTCCTTTAAAAGAGGCGTGAAAAAGCACTTTTTGGTCCGGCAAGGTGAGAGTGGCTAGGGCAGTATATCACATGCTTCACTAGCTATCTTCACATGTGGACTCGTCCACTGCTTATCATCAGGTGGTGTCGAGTCATTTGCTGAGCTTTTTATAAAAAGAAAGTCATGACATTTATGTTATACTTGCTGTTAATTATGACACCACCTCGCCGTGTTGTCCTGGTTGATAGTTGTTATAAAAACCATATTTAAAATCGAACGGATAAAGCGCCTGATCAGTTTTAAAAATGGTTTTAACCCGCTGGATACGGCGCAGGATTATCAGTTTGAAGATCCTGTCCAGCAGTATGATAATGATTAAAAATTAAGGATTCCTCCGTTAAATATGTTAATATAAACAAAATAGAAAAAAATTGAAACCGGAAGTAATTCAATTCCTAACAACAGGATTCAATTCCTAATAAGGATGCTAATGAAAAAAAAAACTATTAAAATCACAATACACAGTAGCTTACGCTCCCACGGCTTAGAAAAAAATTAATTGGTTTACTTAATAGAAGTATCAAAGCAATAATCTTATTATTTGATCTTACCATCTCGTGCAAAATCCTACGCAGTGTATTTAAGTTAATCGAATACGTATTACATATTGAGGAGTGCTAGTTAAATTTAAGAACCAAACAGCGAGCTAAACAACCCAATCAGGATAACATGGTACTCGAAACAATCTCGCAAAACTCTGATAACCCTTACATTGCAATTATATTTCGATTTAAGCTCATTTTACTACCCCTAAGCTAATTTCTTTCGCGTACAGCTAACCGACAGTACAGCTAAAAATTCATCATAAGTGTACCATCCAAAATACCCATCTAAAATTATGAATATTTTAATTTGAATAGCTAAAGTCGACGTAGCGTCAACGCTCAGAACCCCTAGTGTGCGTTTCGTTCGTGCTTGTCGCCAGCTCTCAAATTGTATGGACGCAACAGCAGCGCCTCTGTTGTGAAACGATTTTGGATAAATGCGAATATCAGCTGAACGCAACTAGGATCGCAACGATGGACACTCACACGGTTAATCCTAAGATGGCTCTATCAAATTTAATATCTCCTTATCATTTATTAGGTTCCGGTTATTACGACAACTAATTATTAGTTCCCCCACAAATCCTCATTGAGCTGTCGTGGTAGTGTGAAAAGCCTGTGTCTGTGTGAGTAACCGAAATTTTGTGATAAAGTACAGTCAATAGAAAAAGTGGTTTAAAAGTTTATTTATGTAAACTTTACCCATATTTACAAGCACTCAATGTGGTGATGAAAAATTTAACTAAAAATTATATTAAATACACTAATATTAAAATTAAATTAAACTGTACAGACCTCAATAATGTAACTGTGAGAATTTAAAAATAAACTGTATTTCTAGATTTTGAAAAGCAGTTGTGTTTTGACATCTAGTTGCTAGGGTCAGTTAAGTACATGTCGCAAAGATATAAAAAATATATTATGAGCAACATCATTAAGGATTGGTAGAACTCAGGTCAGAGGCATTTCTTGCGATAGCTTAGTTCGCGCGCTCAGTGTTCAAAATTCTTTAAAATCAAAGATGGCGTGTTAATATAATTTTTTTAATTACTTTCGATCTGCGTTATAGACGAAGAAGGGTGTGAATATAGTTTATAAATGGTTTCGAACAGCATTAACTTGTTCTTTGTTCAGTGTTTTCGTAATGAGTCACGTTGATTAAAATTCTAAAAGGACACATAAAAGGTATTTTATTTAGTGATAAACACATATAGACGTTTATTAGGGTGGCCAAGGGTCCGGAATTCTTTAAAGATGTTCGCTAGTACATCAATCCTATGAACATTCAGAATTTTTATACATTATTGCAAAGTTTATTAAAAACTGTAATAAATGAATCATGATAAGTATTGGATAACAAGCTTATTATTCATATTTTAATACAACATAGGTATTCAAAGTCAAAAATGTCAAAAGTCAAAGTCAAAATAGCTTTATTTAAATAGACTCGTTTACTAAGTTCTTTTAAATCGTCACAACAGGGAATATGTATGAGAAAAACAAATAAATGTAATTAAAGGCAATAGTGATAACTTTAAGTGGTATCAACCGGCCATTTGCAAATTGTCCCAGTTATTGAATTTAAATATGTACTAAATAAATTGTTAAAAGTAATAACGAAAGTAATTATTGGCATATGAAAATTTTACTTACTTTAATAGTTATTAGTTATTTTTAACTTGTAATTTTTTAAAATTAATTAATTAAAAATTTTATCTTTAATAGTTATATAGTAGGATAAGAATATTTTCAAATCCAAGAAACAATGATTGATGATAGCATAGGAGACAAGTCCCCCTTTTATCAAGGACAAGGCGTCCTTTAAATTTATCTACATGCGTAAACATTTATTATAATCATTAGGTAACAAAGTTATTTTTTACCTTAATGATCTTTTTTTCACAATTTTTTTACCAATTTGCCAAGAGAACGCGTTGTGCCTAAAATTACTAACCTCTATAATACAAATAATAATGATCTGTATTTAAATATTTTTATTTAAATACAGATCATTATATTTTACCAACAAACTAAAATGGCTAAAAGCTTTTCAAACAAATGACATACATAATATTGGTGAGAATAAGCTTTTTTTGGTGCTAATATCTTTATATTATAGCAATTATTGACTCCTCCACTCCTCCACTCCTTTACTCCTCCACTCCGTTGGGTTTTAGGAGTAGGGGTTGTAGTCGAAGGTCATTTAACTAACATTATTTAATATGTAATTTTGGTTAAATGCACATTATTTTTATTTGCTCCTTTTACGTATCATAATTTTTTACATTATTCAAAGCTGAGGGATCCCTGGAATTATATATGATCTGGTAAGCCTAACTGTATGACTTGGCAAAACATATAATGTTGTAATATTTTTGAATCGTGTTCGGTTTTAATATTGGCGCCACGTATTTGGACAATAAAATGGCTTGTTTACGTACTGTCTGAGACTAGGGTATTGTAACCTAAACACACTTGATAAATGACTTATAGATAGACCATAGTATATACCTACACCAATACACCTTAATTACAATTATTTATTCATAAAGTTGATAGTATATAATTATTGTATTCACTTCATTTTAAAAACAAAACTTTTTAAGTCTTAGCACTGTAAAAACTCCTTGTTCTAAATTATTTTAATGCATTTGTTAATAATACAAGCATTTGTTTTACTCTGACGTATATTTTCTTATTTCTTTATTTTTCTTTTTACAATTGTGGTATAACTAAATATAAATAACAACATGGTATAAAATGTGGTATAAAAGTAGTTGGTCCTGAACAGCATTATTGACATTGGTGTTGAAACCTGAATCCCACTTTAAAACACATAATAATAAATTTATTACTTTGTCAAATATTTATTTTAATTTATTATAAGTACTTAGTGTCATAATCATCTTCTTTTCTACATATGAATACAATACAAAGTCCTTGTCGTCTGTCTCTTCGCTTAGTTAGATCATCTAACTCACAAAACAGATTATACAGCTAATGTTACACATATACATGTTAGGGAAATTGCTAACAAAATACACAGTTTGGTTACGAATAGTAATGACCCAACTCAAATCAACTGTTTGTCAATGTATTCATAATCTATATCTCACCTTAGACATCTCACGCAATGTTTACACAAACACACGAAATCGTTTAGCAAGATATAATTTACTTATGAAATCAAAATTTGTATTTATAAGATAATATTTATAGCTTGTTATAGTTGAGTAATTTAATTCAAAATAAGTAATGGAATAATGTTTACTTACTAATAACACATTTAGTGATCGTTTCGTAGTATTGAGTACATGATCACAGTCAAACAACATTGACAACGATATGTCCCTGGTATGTAACACGTTGAAAAATCAGCGGACTTGTTTTCTAGACTATATGAGTCTAAACTAGGAGTAAAGGTTGCACCTTATAGAAGACAGATAAATAATACTACTGCAGTTGTGCTGTGATCCTGGTAGTCTATTGTTAGCCAGCTGTTCTTTATTCCCAAACTACTCTGCAATGAGATTGAAAAATAACGCTTAAAATGTTAAAAGATGAAATGCATTTCGGTAATCTTAATTAGATTTAAGTTTCATCAATTGTGGTCAATAGTTTCGTATTATCAATAACGTGATTTTAACAAAAAACCAACTATAGTATAAAATTAATGAAATACCCATCGCATTTAAATCTAAATACAATTATGACACTCACATCATACCTTTCTTACAGTAATGTCAATTATACAGACGAGATCAGAACTTTATGAAACAATATGAAATTAAACGAATCTGATATTTGTATGTACTGTGAACTGAAGCTTGGAACCGCAATGGATCTCCTATGTAACCTTTCACCCATAAACAAAGCCTTTATCTCGGGACATAATCAACTGAAATGAAATTAAAATCTTTAAGCTGGAAAAACCCAAAAATTTATAGCATTACCCAAAGCAAGGAGCTATTGATATTAAGTGTGAATAAATCTTTTATCTTCTTATAATTTTATAACAACAACAGAAGCATCTGGCTCTTATAACAATATATAAATGACACAGAACTATTAAAATATTATGTGTACTTACCAACTTTCCCTTGGAGTGGTATTGCAATGATACACCCTGTCTGTAAGTAGCGAACCCGCGACCCCACGGTCAGCTGATATTTCACTGGTGTGGCAACTTGCCTCGAAAACGTAAAGTTGAAAAGACGAGTGCTATCGGCGTTAACAGATCGCCCAACGAAATCAGTCTACAGAATATAAACAGAACAACAGCCTGTACAGTATTTCATACTGCATCTGGATTGAGGTTTTCTCTGGCACGAGTAATGTATCCAATGACATAATTAAAACTAAAATAAATTAATACAAACCTAATCCTGACGATACTTAACACAACAAAAAAAAAGTATTTGATGCAGTTGTTCGACAGGAAAGTTACATACATACATATCCAATTTATTTAGATAGAAAAAATCATCGATACTAAATGAACATTTAAAAATAAGTAATATATATATTATTGTGGAGATATTATTAACCCTTAAACACGTTTCATATAAAACGATGCCTAGAAGAGAAATCACGTGTATAAAGGGTAAACATATTATATGTAAACACAAGCAATGTTATCATTGTAATTTATGCATTTGGAAACACAGCGTTAAATACAATATATTTATAAAAATAAACTAAACCACTTTCGTAAACAACAATAAGTCATGTTACAAGAATAAAGTAATTGTATCACCGACTGTCCTAAAAGCGTTTATACAAATTTATACTCTTTGTAAACACTTTAAGAACTATTGTTCGCTGTCCAACTTTTTGGTTCATTCAAGAGAGATTGTTTATGAGAATAACTTTTAGGTTGTACATATATGAATTTAAACCAGCAATAAGATCTACAATGGAATATTCTCTTTTTGACATTTTGAAAAGGCTTATTATGTCGTTATAATCGGAATAACACTTAAATTTAGTCAAAAAAATCAAAAACTCAAACGAAACTAAGTTAATTATGTAACAAGATTAGAAATGAGTGTGTTTATTATAAAACACCTGCATTGACTGGGGCTCGTATTGAAGACCCCTGACCGAGTGGCCTGTAGCACGGGGCACTAACCACTCCGCCAGACGGTCATCATGATCGTCGTGGTCATCTAGTCACAAATACCAATGCGTCTGTTTACTCTTCTTACCGCTTAATATGTTGGGGTTATGGTGTCATCAACACAAATCTACAATACATTATTAAGCCCACGCATACTATTTGCTATCTCTGTGCCAAATCTAATCAAATACTATACAGTCATTACGGATTTATTAAGTAACATACATACGCTGTCATTTATATTGTTGCAAAGATATATTGATCTTAAATAACAATAGGCACTTTATTTTACTGCTTGTACCGAGAATATTAATAGGAACTTTGACGATTAATAAAAAACGCCTTGTAAAATTTAAATACATGTATGTATGTCGTCATTGTAAGCTATTTGTCATATGTGCATAAGTAAACAGGTTATAGAAAACCAAATTTTTCTTTAAAATTAATCCGAAATGAAAATTAAAAAATAAAATCGTACCTCAGTATATAATAACTCTAAACTCTAATAAAACAATAATAATTGGACTAAAGATAAAGGATAATTTAATTTAATCAACATACAAATCAAATTAGTAGTATTATAAATATATACGTTTATTTTGAAACATGCGAACGCTTTTAGTGCTGACTGTACATTCGCTTTCCTTCTGGTACAATAAAAATGATATAAATGTTGTGGTGATGATTGTATTTTGTCAAAATTTTGGCTACCGCTACGGCATAGAGATTGGTAGTTTTTCAAGTGCAGTTACCCTCGGGGGTAGAGATTTTCTTGTTGAGTTCAACTGTAAACGTGCCTAAGTATTTCGTATGAAAGTATTTTAATAAGTTTATCATTTAATATTTTTGTAAATAAGTTAGGTAGTATATTCTGCGCCATCTCCTGACACTATTTGACCATTAATTGGAAACTCAGTTGATGAAGTAATCTTCACCAACTGAATTATTTGACCTCATTTATGATATGATATATGGGTAGTTACAATAGAATAGACTAAAATGCAATATATTCAATATAACTAAACTTAACTTATTTAACTTTTGTACATTTTTCGTTTCTAAGGTCAAAGTGTGATGGGTGACCGTCAGTATTGTCGACTTGACCGACTGTTGTTCGTGGGTTTAGTTAACAGTTCTAGAGTACTTGAAAATTTGAAGGTTGCTCTCGATTTCCCTGGGATCCCATCATCAGATCCTGATTTAGTGACGGTCTCATTGTCAAGAGTATACTGTTCGTGCGAACAATAATGCAATAGATTTAAAGGTATCAAATATAATATTTAAATATGGTATTTACAATCTATTGTAAAATAAAAGAAATAGTAGTCATCAAGAAAAGTAAAACAAAAAGACGATCGCCGATCTCGGCTTTATTCTAAAATGTCACACGCCGCTCGTCCATACTTCAAGGAGGCGGCATGTCTCCCGCTACGAAGACTCCTTGCAAGTTTGCGCAAGAATAATACTCTATAGCAGCTAGCTCCAAACTACAAAGTTTGTAATTTAGTTTTTTAAAAATTGAAATGCAAAAAAAGCGTAAGTTTGCTTAGGTCGCGCACTTTGCGACTATTCTAGTCTAGAAATATAGTTAAGGGCAGAAAAATTAAAACTGGTTCGACCCTTCGAACAAACTGAAAAATCATTATGGCCCGAAGGCTTCAAAGTTTGAAGACCTATGCTCTATTGAATAAAAAAGTACTTTTGTAAATCGGTTTATAATGTACAATAATTTTTTTTTAAGTCAGTTAATAAATACACCTCTATGTATGAGGATTGCAGAATCGACCAGTAATATGACATGATATTTATAGTAGACTTTTACTGGCAACCCCATCAATACAATCACGCTTCAAGATTAAAATAATTTCGCAACTAAACATCATGTCCGTAAACGGGAGTCGAACTGTGACCTCTGTCGTCAGATTGTAGCATGTCGTGACATTACCGGTAGTGTCAACCACATATCTAATGGCACACTGTGTCTTATATCAATGGTTATCTTTATTAAGTTCTACATCAGAGTAGGATTTCGTAGCTGACTTAATTTTGACTACTTAAAAAATTAATTAAAAACATTTTTCAACTTCCTGATTTTTTTTTCAAATATCCATTATACTGTTCTGTGGCCAATTTACTAATTAATAACTACCTTCAAAATACTAATAATTGTTCCTTTTGTCCTCCTCGAGGCAAGATTACGACGTAGTTCTCAAACGTAAGTTTACTAAATCTTAATACCGTGAAGTTTATTAAAACACCCACTTTGTCGTTAATTTGCCAGTTTTCACAAAAAAGCGCAGTTAATTTTATTTTATTGTTTACATTTAAAAAACCGTTAATTCCATTTAAAAGTGACGCCTACTTCTTAGTCGGAAGTTCTGGGTTCAAATCCTGGTGACATAACCCAGTTCACCCTCGCGAGGGGCAATGGAGCTACCGGGGAGTTTTAGTGGGTGTTCCCAGTGCCCAGGTACTTGGCGAGCCCCACACACGTCCACCACATAGCCAGCGGTGGATAGGTCCGTAAACGGATTCCTCCTCGATAAAAAAAAGGGTTCAAATCCTGGTAGGGGCAGATTTTTTTTATTTAGTATATATCTGATTTCTTTCTCCGATATCTATGATAATATCCATAACACAAACTCGTAATGATGATTAATTTGAGTTAGATAACAGGTATGTAGGATATATATTATACAATTTTCAATACTTAATTTTATGTACTTTGAAATAGGACTACGCCAAGAATAAATTCTTTTTTGTCAATCAGCATCCATTTTGTTGTATTTGTCATAATTATTTCATATGTTGTGGAGTGTACCAGCGAATATTTTACCCGCTATATCTTTTGACATCTCTCGCTGTTTAACGTATTACAAAATGACTATGTTTTATACAGCGAGTGGTGTGTTGACATAAATATCAACGTGATTGTAAAGAAATATTGTAAAATATGTGATCAAGTTTAGAAATAAAATGACATTGTCACAGAATTGTCACAAAAATATATTAGCGGGGTTTCTCATAAAAAAATATTATTTTGTCGTTTATAAATCGCTAGTCATTCAAATACATAAGAAATTTTATAAAACTGAAAGTTCTTCAAATCTTTGAAAAGTAATTTATATTTCAAGTTTATTTTCAAATAACTAATTTTATATATTTCTCAATGACTGCAAAAAACTAAAACGGCCATACATCATTAGTGTACTTACCTGATATTTGTTGTTTTAGGAAGACACCAACTATAATTATCTTTTTCAGAATTAAATACTTAGATATCCAATTCTAGCTTAATTTATGCTTTTTTGTTAAGCAGTTTTTTGGGAACAATATACAAACTTCAAAGATAGATGACCAGAAATATAAAAGTCAAATTAGAAAAGGATTATCGGTTTGACAGAGATAATGCTCTTTTAAAAGGGAGATTTTAATCGTGACACCAGTCACTTTAACCATAAAGTTGTAATCTTATATTTTATTTATACCTTATCAGATAATACTGAAAAACCTATTACCTGTGTAGGAGATATAAAAACAGAAAATTCGAAACTAACTTTTATTTTTTTGTTTGTAGAAACAATATTGCAATATCAAGACTGAAATTTGCTGCAGAGTCGAAGTTTCCACTCTAACCGGCACTGGTAGCCTCCAAGGATCCTTAGGAGTTGGATCTGCTACCTACTCAGGGTCCAGCAACCAAGGATCAGGTATCTTCGCGTCAGGACAGCCAGGTCAAACCACCTTTGGAGCTCAAGGTTCTTTCGGACAAACAGGACAAGCCAGCTTCAACTCAAATAGCGCTGGACAAACGAATTTCAATACCAATGCAGCAACTCAATCTGGACAAACTACTTTCGGTTCTTCAGGACAAGCCGGACAAGCCAGCATCAATTCTAATAGCTTTGGATCATTCGGCAACAAAGGCACTTTTGGTCAAGGCACTCAAAGCGCCTACGGACAAGGGACACGACAAACCTTTGGTCAAGGCACAAGTCAAAGCAACTTTGGACAGTCCAGCGGCACCGGCTTTACCACTACTGGAACATTTGGTGCAGGCTCCGCAAACCGAGGAGCCTCTGGCTTCGAATCAGGATATAAAACCAATAAACTCGCCAGTGGTGGGTCTTCAAGCAATTTTGGTGCTGGCGGAGTAGCAACTGTCACACCAGAAAACCGCTTCGGAAGCAATGTCAACAACGAAGTTTATAAATCAACCAGCCAGTCTAACTTCATCGAAACTGACTCCAACTCCGCTGGAACTCAATTCAACAACATATTCAGACCGGGTTCTGTGGGAAGTGGATTGAAACCTGGAATTCCTTACCTACCTCCAATTGACAATATCAACCAGCCTACTATCATCAGCTCTACTGCCATCCCGTCTACTTACAGACCAGTCACTTCGCCAAGACCGTATACTCCCCGACCATACGGCACAACTTCGACAGCAGCCCCTGGGTACCTTCCACCACAGATCAGTGAATCGAGCAACACGAAAGAAACAAGAATACCTTCACCTAATTATATCGATGGTGGAATAATTCTCGACCAAAACAGGCAGCCTAACAAACCAAACCAGCCAATAGCTCCTCCGAGTAAGTAGTCTCTGTGATTCAATCAATATTCTATTCTTCTTTTCATATCAAATATAGATGAGCCGCTTTTCAAAGGCTAGGGGGATTCCCCTAGCCTTTGAACGGTTTTTTTTGCCACGATGTCTGTGTCAGGACTTAGGACTGATTAGTCCTAAGTCCTGACACAGACACCGTCCGATCGTGAACTACCAGGTTTGTAGAGTTCGTCATCATGATCGATATACGTCCCACTGCCGGGCACATGAGAGGTGGCATGGGAGACACAAGAATAAATTCAGTCATAACGTCAGTACGCTGGCCGATGGTCTGGTGATAGTGGTATCCGTAACAGCTGAGGCCAATGACTTCATGTGCATTTTAAACCACGAAAGAGCTTGAAATAACAAATTTTGGTTGCTCCCTCCATGAACTTACCACTGCGAATGTAGCTTAGATTTTATAATCAAAACCAGAGCGCTCAAAACTATTGGTGCGGTTGTACCTGCAACCGTTATTTTCAAACAATTGATAAGAAGAAGGGCATATTAATTCCCAATCTGTATAATAGAATCACAGTTCTATTGATCACAGTTCTATCGTCTCAGATCAAAGATAGATAGATCCAAAGCCCAGATGGTGCTATAATTAAGCACTCATAATATTGATGCTGATTCATCTCAAGCTAGCACACTTAAATTAAATAGCGTTTATAGACTCAGATACATCAGTTAACCTGCATATTTTTCCTAGGTGAATTCCCAGCAGGCTGTGCTGCAGCTCTCAAGTGCACGCCCATCGAGTATTGTTCTGCTGATGGTATGATCTCCAACACGACTGTGATCCTGACAAAAGACCAAGAAACCTTCAGAGTGCCTCTTACTGTAAGTTACTGGCGAGTTTTGCAGGTGTTATCTATTTTACTATCGTTAGATAAAGATAGGCATCTATCTGCTTCTTATTCCTGTTACCGAATTATTTATTGCAACATATATAATTTTGAACAACAATGTAGGACCTTCGTAACTACACCCTTGTAGCCAATCTAACATCTTTAATCGCTTTTAGGACTGCAAAGACATCGAAACTGGACGCATTGGTAAATGTTGCCGTGATCCCTACTACACAGACCCCTGGCCTACCAACCAGCTTGGTCGTTGGGTGCCTGGTGTATTCGGTGGTAATGATGGCCAATACGTGCCTGACAGCAGAGGTGCAGGGAACAACCCAAGGGGATCAACTGTTTCACCTCCAGTTACTGGCAATGTTCTGTTAAATAACTTTAGGTAAGAAACTTATAGCATTTACCTCCCTATTTCGGTCATAAAGCAGTTCAATATGTTTTGGTATAAAGAAAAAGGTATCCAGTGTAATTGCAAGCCTTTAGAGGCCTCAAATAACAATTTTTCATCTCAATCAAGCTGTGCTACTTCAGATAACCATTTATGGGGGGGTTAGACCTTAGTCAGTACATATTTATGACAGAAAGCTTCTCAGCATGGCTGTACACATAAATACATTTCTGTCTCATCTAGCAGAAGAGTAAGGAACTGCGTAAAAAACTTCTAATTACATTAAAATTTCCAAAACGCCTCAGTAAACAAATGAGTTATTCCACAGATCTCCGCAACCCACTCCCACGCCTTTCAAACCCAACCAAGTGACGACTTCTCCTTTTGGTCAGAAAGGACAATATGAGGTAAAAGGTCAAGGTCAATATAGTCAAGGAGGTCAAGGTCAATACAGCCAAGGAGGTCAAGGTCAATATTCTCAGGGAGGTCAAGGTCAATATTCTCAGGGAGGTCAAGGCCAATATACACAAGGAGGTGAGTGATGATGTCTTTAGCAATTAAATTGTAGTTTTGGTTTTTTTTTGACAATGTCTCGTCATACTTAAACTAAAATTGTCCTAGAAAAAACCTATATCTTTCTTAAACTTGCAATACATATGGTATCAAAGATTGCCATAGATGATGGTGATCGGTTACCATCACTTGCAAATATTCATTAGATTACCAACAGACTATTAATTTAGTTTTAGATATAAGAATAAATATTTTGGACACATTTAGACCAATTACATTTTTAATAGCTACTCAACTTGCCCAAGGATCTAAAGTCACCGCCAACTCTCAAGCATTTGCCCAGAAAGGCCAAGGTCAGGTCGTAACACAGGGTCAAGGTCAAGCTGTAACACAAGGACAAGGCCAGATTGTAACACAAGGACAAGGCCAGTTTGTAACGCAAGGACAGGGCCAGTATACTCAACAAGGACAGGGCTCATACTCCACTGGTGGCACAGGACAGTATACAATCAGAGGACAAGGTCAACTTGGAGTGCAGGGAGCGGTAAGAACACTTTGATTAGCTTTCTCAAGGATACAGAAATTCTTAGGTAGATGACAAACGCCTTTCACTGCACTGAAGACTTGCATGGCTTACTTAAATTCACTCTTTGTATTTCTACTGGGACAATTTGCAAATACCCGTTTAATATCCACTTAAAGTTACTATTACCTTTAATTACATTTGTTTATTTTTTCTCATACATATTCCCTGTTATGACGATTTAAAAGAATTTAGTAAATGAGTCTATTTAAATAAAGATATTTTGACTTTGAATTTGACTTTGCCATGCACAAATTTACTGGCTTTGAAGTCTACAAAATCTAAAAGTTAAATATAGCATATTCACCCTTATCTCCACGCCAAAATTTCTTATATAAAACACGCGCGTATTCCGTAGAATGTGCATTCTTTATATTACATAAAATTAAGAGAAACGCGTTATTATGATCAAGGTTAATGGGCATATTAACTTTATGATAAAGGCTTCAACTATGTAGTAATATCAGTTGACACTAACAGAGAAAGGCCCAAGTACGTATATTATTTATTGATCGATAACACTTCGCCTTTACGACCTAAAATAGCTAAAATATTACAAAGAAGCTTAATTTCGATCTCATAGATTTGCTTTTATACATTTATCTACTTTGTAGTATAGCAAGGTATTAAGGATATTTCGGCTATAATCTTCTTCAAAATCTGTTATCCTAGTAATTTTTGACTGGTACTTTTTTTTATTTTTTTTAGATGCTTTACTGGCCTGGATGCAAGTGTTTTCGGACATTTTGGCCCAGTTCTTAAGCTCTAATTAAATATTGTTGTAAAACTATAAATGAAAGCGTCTTAATTACGCACACATTGAATTTAACAGTTGTAATGTTGCTTTTTAAATTAGTTTTTCGAAAAATAACCGGCTGTTCTACGCAAAGATATAATGTCTATCAATTTGCATTAGTTTTTTTGGATCTTCGACGTATTCTTAGCCGATTAATTATTTAATTATCAAAAAAAAACTCGAAACAAAAATTTTAATGGTCAAATCAACTATTAATTAAAAACTAAACAAAAAAATTATACTTTATGATTGGTTAAAGACATTTAGGCTATACAAATATTATAATATTAATATCTTAAACAAATATTGCTTACAAATTTTATGGCTTTAGACTGGTTTGGAGGCATCATCAGCATAATTATCAATTATATTAAGAACTCGTTTAAATAACCTAAAAATTACCACTAACGCCATCTATTAAAATAAACCCTAAGTAGCGATATGAGTAATGACGATTTCCCATAATAAAATTATTTTCAGATTATTTTTAAGTTTTTCTGTAGGATTTTCCAAGTTATTCCATTCCATCTCTGAATGCAATCAAATAAGCCCAATAAAAATATAAATAGGTCAAGACGTTCTTGAGTTTTAACGAAAGTAACGAACATTAATTCATTTTTATATAAACGAAGGCAACTTGAATATTATTTATTTTAAAACTGTTAAGAAATAAGATTTGTTTTCAATTATTTTGTACGTTCCATTACTAAGTTTATGGCTCGTATATGAGAGAATCATTAAGAAACCCAATTAGATATCAATTTTTGTTATTAGTTTATAAAAATTAACGCTTAAACAAACTTTTATTTACGTTTTCGTAATCGTAATCGAAGCGTTTCTCAAAGAAATAAAACAGAAAATTTGTAATAAACACGAAATATTAAGTTTTCTATGAATCTACTTATGATAATAGAGGTTAAATCGTGACTTAACCCGTACTAATAAAGTGATAACACTGTCTAAACAAACTTCTTGGTACAGGGTCAGGTATACTGTTTATAATCAAACGGTAAGGTCACATTTCACCATTTAGATGTTTTAATTAGAATGAAAAATATGGTTTTTATAAATAAAATGTTGAATAACAATTGAAAAAAGGAGGCTTTAATAAGTCTCTGAAATATAAGTCAAAGACAATCATCTTATCTCTGTTTACATTTATAGTTTTTTATTGTCTGTGGAGTTTAACATTTTTCGTGTAAAGGGACAAAACGAAGGGATGGCTTAGATTAACGTTTAATAATAAAATATAAATGTATATATAAAAAAGTACCAAAGTTGAATACAATATTTTGACTTTGACTTTCACGTCTCTTGTATTCAAATGTTAATCCACCTGTAGTATTATTGCATTTCTAAAAGCGATGGCTGTCACCTACATTTAGACATAAAATGAAACATTTAAAACTGTATTTTACTTTTATGTTTTTCCTACAGGGTGCTCAAGGACAGGTCAGCCAAGGCGGTCTCGGATTTGGCGTTGTAACTGGTCAAGGTCAAGCCGTCACCCAAGGCCAAGGTCAAGCAGTCAGCCAAGGTCAAGGTCAATACGTCAGCCAAGGCCAAGGATTCGGCGTCAGTCAAGGCCAAGGATTCGGCGTCAGTCAAGGCCAAGGATTCGGCGTCAGCCAAGGCCAAGGATTCGGCGTCAGCCAAGGCCAAGGTCAATCAGTCAGTCAAGGCCAAGGATTCGGCGTCAGCCAAGGCCAAGGTCAATCAGTCAGCCAAGGACAAGGATTCGGCGTCAGCCAAGGCCAAGGATTCGGCGTTAGCCAAGGATTTGGAACTGGCTACCGGCAAGGATTTGGCCAAGGAGTCATCACTGGCCAAGGACAAACTGTCAGCCAAGGCTTCGGCTCTGGCATTCGTCAAGGCTACGGCCAATCATTCGCCGAGGGAGATGGTCAAGCAAGCGCTTCTCAAGATGTCTACAGGGTTATTCTTGGGCAGTACGAAGGAAACGGAGAATGTGGAGTACTTAATGTAAGTATTTTTTTATTATTTCAATAAATAGTGAATCCACATGTGCTTACTCATCTGCTTTGTCCGTATAGGAAGGCCTGTGCCCAGCGGTGTGATATGTACGCTGTTGATGATAATGAATAATGAATAATGACATCTGAGAATAGATTTTAGATTACCACAAAGAAAAACTGTTTCCTAACAGAGTTTAAGGATTTGCTTACACAATTATCTTGTAGTTTTGCTAAGAGAATCGTCAATGTTGGATGGTGTATTCTAAAATAATGCTAAGCAGTAAGAGTCCATAAAAATTATTATTGCGTCGCGACATAGCGTTGTTTAGTACCTTTTATCGTTTGTACCATGGAGTGCTTTGAAGAGCTCTTTGACCTTCCCCCCCCCCCTTCCTTTCTTACTCAGGATCACGCGTGCTGGTCTACGGAGTCATTCTTTCATTGTCACACTGTCTTCTTTGCACACAAAGAGATTTCATGACTCGTTTCTCTGTCGTACAGCTAGAGCGTGGAATTCTTTACCGGCAAACTTATTCCCATCATACAACATAGGTTCCTATAAACGCGGCTTAAAGCACATTTTGTGCCGGCAAGGTGAGGGTGGCTAGGGCAGTATATCGCATGCTGCACTAGCTATCTTCACATATGGACTCCTCTACTGCTTATCGTCAGGTAGTGTCGAGTCATTTGCTGAGCTTTTAATAAAAAAATATATATTGCTATTTCTCATATAAATTTCCCGTCAATGACCTTTTAGTAACCATACGTGTTGCGTGCACTATATTTATTGTACATATTTGAAGAAAGAATCTACGAACACTACTTATAAGCTTTGATCGCCTGGTACTTTCTATAAAACCTTGTCTGAGATAAGTCCGAAAGTTTTTCTCTATGAAACGAAACATGTCACACACTACCGCGTAACGCTGTCGAATGACGCGCAACAAGTGGCAACAACGCTCTATGTCTCTTTCCATTTTGTTGCACACGATTAAACATTACTAAACAACGGTTCCGCGTCATTAGCCAACATGAGATACCAGCACGTTGGGCAATATTGTTACTCTTCAATTACTGGCAATTGAATAGAAGGCTTTTAATAAGATAAGCTATTTTTAGTTAAATTGCCGAGATGTGCTAAGAAATCTTATCTTATCTTATCCAAGTGATTTATCCAAACAGTATTCATAAAATGCGTTTAAAAATAAACAGGGTAATCAATAACAGGGTCAAATAAGGAAACAATCATTATTGTCTCTTCACACAGAGCCGGTATGTGTCCGAGTTGCTTTTGACGCTTAATAGAGGGGTTGCATGTGTCGCGGACTGGCTAGTTTTTGTATAATTCCATATCTATATTTTTCTTTATTTTTGAAATATACATTTTGTTTTACTATCAGTTTATAAAATATAGGCTCACGAAACAGACTGAGAGTTTTATTCTCAACAGATTGGATGCTGTATATTTTATTCCAAATATTGTGTCATAGTGTAATTTTTGTTGTGAAAATTGTGTTGTTACATCATGTAATATATGGAATACATAATTCCGCATCGATTGATAACTTTCATGAGATGTTCAGTGTTCCATTTTCATTCATTCATTAAAATGGCGGTGCTTATCATTAGTCGTAAAAAAGTCAATTTATGTAAAGTCAATTTAATTCATAACGTAAAGGGATACGTTATAGCAGTGTCCCAGAGCCATAAATTAAGAAAAATAACTACTTAAGATGATGATGGCTGTATGGGCTAGAATTTTCTTTGCCTTCAGAAGATTTTGAATAGAAGTGAGAAATTAACCGCGCAAATATAGCAGCCATTTTCTAGACAAAGGCACAGTTAAAGATCTTTGTTTTTTTTTATTACAATGTCTTTTGAGTAAATCTTAGAAAGCTTTGGACAAAATAAATGAGAATCTATTTTTTAATTTCACCAGTAATAATAAGCCCAAATATTCAACATCGCTCTTTCATTAATAATCTTTATAATGTAAATAATACGAGCACTTGTTTTACAAAGACATATTTTTATTTTCTTTATCGTATTCTTTTTTTATATACAAGCAAGTCAAAATATCTACAACAAAATAGAAGGCATAGTGTACAGTATATATAATTAAACGTTCATAATTATGCGACATTGTTCTGTAAAATGTACCAAGTGAGGATTTATCAGCATTGAATTAGGTTTCGTAATTATTTTATTTTAGTTTGAAAAATTCTGTTGTTATTTAATTTACCTACACTTAGTAAATAGCAACATATTCTTTTTAATTTTACAAGGTCATTGATGCTAGCATCTATAGGCTACGTTCAATCAGACTTGCGTATTTAAAAAAAAATGCCAAACCATTGACAAGGTCTTATTAATGATAAATGAATATAAAAATTAAATTTTGATTATTCTTAGATACTTTATTGTAATTATGTTTTTAAAAATAAGTGTTGAATGTTTGCTAATAGCCATTTAACGATATGTTGACAATATTGATGTAAGATTTTAATCTTATTGAGTTGTCAAGGTAAGGGATAATAATGTTAATGTAAGGATGATTAATGTGATGATTACAAGATGTATTCGCTTATAATGGAGCGTTGACTTCAACTTCGATATTTGTTCGTATCCGAACGTAATAAGTTTTTTTTTAAGATTATCACTTTGAGATATGATATTTTTTTTCACATCAATTCGCGGGAAATAAAATAATGTTTTAATACATAGAGACTAAAAGTAATTTGAATTAGGAATGTGGATATCGTTATTAAAATTCCAATCACCAAAGAGATCGATCACGGACATTTTATGAACAAGTTTGTATACTAAACTAAACTAAAGAGACGTCAACGTACTAGTAAATAATCTAGTTTCTCAAAAACTAGACCCTGAAACAGGTTCCTTCAGACTATTTCTAATTCTCTAGCTGTAAATAGATCCACAACTGCACGAATGATAGCGAAAAAATTGTTACAATGCACGTGCATAATTGGATGGATATCTCTTGCAATATCTGCGTTCCTAATAAGAAACAGAATACGTTTAAGACAGGGCTTACATGCATATTTGGTAAAACAGGTGATTTTCGTTACGTTAAATGTGAAACCGTCTTATAATGCTCCAAAATCGTTTCAACAGAATAATATGTACCAAGTCATCATAAGTTAATATTATCATTTGTTCTCAGGGTCAAAAGCCGTACGGAAACCGTAACGACCTGGAGGTAGACTTCGCTGAAATCACATGGCAAGCCATGGTCTTACTCCAGACGAATAAGAGCCTGCTTTGCGGAGGTGTCATCACTAGACCGGATGTGGTCGTTACGTCGGCATCCTGCGTTGAAGGGTAAGAACTCCGATTTATTTCTAACAGCCTAGTACTTCAGTTAACATTGCGTAACATTTATAAATCCCTAAATTTTATAATCAACCAATAAATTAACAAAATATGACTGGAAATATTTACTTAACGGAGAAAACAATGTCTTTAATCATAAAAAAAGATTTTCGGCTATTTGCTGTCCCTTTTTAAAACACCAATAACTTTAATCTGTAACTCTATTTCTACGTAAATCAACATTATATCTGTCCAATCTTACAACGAATTCCATTCAATTCCAGTTTGCAAGCCAAGAACGTCCTCATCAAAGGCGGAGAATGGAAACTGGGCATCGATGACGAGCCGTTACCGTTCCAGATTGTCCAAGTCAAAAACATCCTAAGGCATCCATTCTACAAGTCAGGCAGTTACATAAACGATGTGGCTATCTTGGTTCTTACTGAAAATCTGCGATTAGCCAAGAATATATACCCTATCTGCCTGCCTGGACAGTCTGAGACCCTGGACGCGTTTTACAATGGTGCTGGTGAATGTATCGTGACTGGATGGGGCAAGCAAGTTCTTCAAGGTAAGTCTGCAATAATTATTTTTATTACATCTTGTTAAAATTAACAATACACTTTTGAACCAGATGTATCCCAACGTGGGATGATACACTTCGGGGTCAAATACGACCCAACGTCAGAGACACGCCTGATCCTAATCAGACGTGGCAATGATGTTGGGTCATATTTGACCCTGATTCTAATCTGATGTGTCCCGAAATTAGTGATATTTTGCGGAACCGGTGGTAGTGTCTTAAGATTTTCTGACATAAAGTTTAAAGGCCGTCAATAACTCGCATTCCGACATAAATTTTAATTTTATTTCAAATATTAAACATCTAGCCCAAATGGGTGGCTAGGGCAGAATGTCGGAAGCTTCACTAGCTATCTTCACATATGGACTCGTCTACTGCTTATCATCAGGTGGTGTCGAGTCATTTGCTGTGCTTTATATATATAAAAAATTAAGCATCATTAACAGCTATATAAAGGATAAATATGAAATAAACACACACACATCCATGACTCCTGAACAAATACACTTTTTATATAAATTAATGAAACTTTTTTATGAATAAATATGACACAGAAATTATATTTTATCTGAAACTCGACCAGAAATGTATATCTAAAGGTGTTATAATAGTTCCCGATACATCAGCACTCAAAGCTCAGCTAACATTTTTAAAGATGTATCATATGGCATATCTTAGACAGATCCGGGATATATATTTCTTTGTCAATTAACAAATAATAAATTATTACTGGCTTTCAACGCGAAAATATAGCGACCCTGAACTTTACAATATAAATTCGCGGCCGCACTGAAAGCGTTCGCACATAACCTTTATGTCTTGTTAATTCTGTTCAAACATAAAATAGCGGTTTATGGAATTTATTTAATTGAACCAAACAGGGTGTACCTTTTTGCAAAGAAAATTTTTTTGTATATTAATTTAATTTATCACATACATAACCAATATTAACTTGCCAACAACTTACCAACCTCCAAGAAAGTTGTAGAGACACGCGATTTCTCAATTGTTCGCAAGCAAACGTTACTTGCAATGGTATAAAGAACAATTTCGTGAATATTCACCTTGTCTTTTATATGGCGTTATATACGTTTTTACAACCTACTTCCAATCAATATTATAGACTATAATCTATATATTATCAATAAATAAATTCTTATCAACAATAAAAGCGAAACTATGTAAGCAAGATTACTATAAAATAAAGGATTATCTTATTGATACTAAAGCGTGGCAGTAAATAGCGAAAATAATAATATTGACTCGTAATGGCGTAACCAATTTGTAAATGTCATTACAAACAGTTAAAAAGAGTTTCTTGCGCCGCTTCTTCTCCAAAGCTAAATTATTCGTCGAAGCGGTGGAATTATTCTATTTAAATCAGTAGATCCAGAGATAAGCGCGTTCAATGAACTATTCAACTTTATAATGTTAGTTTTTAATTTAATTCAAATAACAAGAGTGCGTCAAGTTCCCAAGTTACAATCTAATTGAACAAACTCGTATTAGTCGTCAGCCGTCAAAGCCTATGAAAATGAGAATAGCGCCTCTGTTGTGATATAATGGAATACGCATTGGTTCACTAAACGCAAACTACGATCGAAACGCTTCAATACGATTCAATTTGATTTATCTTCTCATTACATATATTGGTACACGTTCCTCTGCCACTCGTCATCGATTACCCATACGTAGAGCTGCTGGAAGAGATTTGATATAAAAATAAGCAATTCTTTTGTACAAATTTCTATTATTTTGTTGACTTTTTCCTATTTCTTTGTGTACACATAAATTATTATATAAAATAAATAAACTTACACTAGATCTAGATACTGCACCTGTATTTATGTACCATACTGCACACAGCGGGCAGCAAGCGATTTTAAGGTGCCGCGGCTCGCAAATACATTAGAGGGAATGTTGTGTCAGCGTGTAAGACTGGACAACAAGGATAGGTTGTTGGGAAGCCACTCCATGGCGTAGTCCAGAGAGCGGTTTAGTGATGATAGACAGACAGCAGCGGGGAGGTAGGAGTGAGACCCAACACGGACGGTTGAAATCTGGTTTATTAATAATAATTTGTTGTTTATATATTAAATTGTTTTAGTATATACATCGATAGGTTTTTGTATGTCTCTCATAGGTGTAAGCCGACAGAGCATGCTGGTTCAGTTCCGCCAAAAGTAGGTTGCCTCCTTGCTGACGCAAAGTCCTGGTTAGGTTGGTAGTTCGAACAGCACCCATCGCCTATGTTTTTTTGTATCGTGTCAACGGTCGTTGCGTTCTACTGAGATATAAAAAACTCTTTCGTAAACTTCACTACATAGGCTTTGTTTTTCTTTTGATAGAATTTGACAGATGGCGACGAACACAATCGAGTGGGTTCTATTAGATTAAAATTTACACTGGGGGTACTCTACGGGTACATAAGTCGTTTTTTGATTGACATTTGTCAGCTAGGTCATCTAGGCCTTCTAGGCGTTAAAACTCTACAGGTTTAGAAGGCATATATATATACATTTATTTTAATAAGTTTAATTAAATCTTTATGAGTGTCATTTTCACCCACGAAATTTTTTTTCAATGCGTCGTAGTCAACGTTATATCATCGCAGAGACAGTGTTACCAGTCGAACATGTATATCTGTTAAAGGTTCGATTTTTATTTATGCCGCTTTTTGAAGTGCAAACATTATTATCAAATTTATGTAAATTTATGTAAATTTCGTCGCGAAAATTGTCACCTTGTCGATATCTTTTTGAAATTATTCTTATTCTTAAAAACTGAAATTAAAAACCAATCACTGTTTCTGTTATTAGTAATTTGAACAAAAATATACATTAAAATATTTTTTGTTATAGACTTATCACAAAAATGATATTAGAAACAGTACAATTATAAATTTGTGTGTATGTAATATAATCTTTAGTATCAAATTAACATTTAATTACAATATTTATATAAATATTAGTTGTTAAACAAAAACAATAAAAGTAAGAAAAACCTTAAAAAATATAATATAATAACTAAAATATATTATTAAAAGAAGTCCCTATAGGCAAAGATCCGAAGATACTGGCTGCGTTACCCCTTTTACCAATAGCTAGACTAACTCTTTGTCCTAGGTAGCTGCCAGTTCTTCAGTCTCCTGTGATGTCAACCTTTTTGCTATTTCTTTTCCTAAATATTTTCTATATATATTATAGTACATGCATTTTAAAATAAATACGGCAAAGTTCTATGTTTCAAGTTAATACACACAAACAGTCAAAATATCTTTAATTAAATAGACTCATTTACTAAGTTCTTTTAAATCGTCATAATAGTGAATATGTATGAGAAAAATAAATAAATATAATTGAAGGTATGGCCCTAGTAATATTATTTATTATCCCAGTTTTAAAATTTAATTAAGTATTGATTTAGTTATTGTAAAATTTAAACTAACACAGAAATACATATTCCCAATTAACCCTACCACGGCTTGACGAATCAGTAACCGCAGAGAAGAAGCGGCGCAAGATACTCTCAGCCTTTAGTATTTGTAATGACATTTACATATTACGTTTTACACATTTTTTTAAACACAAAGATCTAAAAGATATCATACATAAACTGTATTCCTAATCGTTTGTATGTAAATACTAAATACAATATGAGACATTGGCCTTGAATCAGACTACAATGTCAAGACATTATTTTGCATAATACCTTGAAGTAGCCTGTTTTTTATTATCTCACAATATTGATAGAAACATCTCGGGTCGTCATGTTTTCCGCAATTAAATGCTAATTATAATACAACTTTAGTAGGCAAGAAAACTTCTACTGTACATAAAACAGAATATACCTTGGCTTAGACCATGACTCCTGATGTGTGTCTGTGAGCCACCCCCAGTCCAGTCTGGTGCTTGTACTACAGAGATATACCTTACCTTGAGACTGGACCATAGGGGTGTGTGTGTCTATGAGCCGCCTAGTAATAACAATATATGTTTAAAGGTTACTCGTGTATCATTAAAAAACATCTAGAATCAACATTTATTTAAATGTTATGTTAATATTTTTTTTGTTGGCATAAGTATTTTAAAAAATTTCAAATCTTATCACTACGTGAACTTTAATAACCAGTGTGTTTTGTATTTAATATGATAAATTTTACAAATTGATTACGAAATTTTGAATTCGTTATTTTCTATCACAATGACGAATATTAGTATAAAACTTCACAAACAACATACAAGTGTCACTGTTTAGCATTTATACTTAATCATATAGTGACAATTATAATACTACTAATTTTGAAAAATAAATATCACTATATTTATACTATTTAGTTGTATTATATTTTGTTGTAAGTTGTGTACGTAGACAAGATGCATTGCTATAATCGCAATCGAATCGCCAAGTATAAAAACGTATGGGTTTGACATAAGCTCCTTTCTCTATCGCACAACTAGAGCGTGGAATTCCTTACCGGCACACGTATTCCCTTCATACAACATGGGTTCCTTTAAAAGAGGCGTGAAAAGCACTTTTTGGGCCGGCAAGGTAAGGGTGGCTAGGGCAGTATGTCGCATGCTTCACTAGCTATCTTCACATATGGACTCCTCTACTACTTATCATCAGGTGGTGTCGAGTCATTTGCTGTGCTTTATATAAAAAAAACATACGAAAAGGCGGGAAAAGTCAGCATTTTCTTTTATTTCAAACGTGACCAATGGTTTTGCATTTCTATATGTCATTAAATAGCCTATGACGATCTCATATTTGAAACGAGGCGAAACGACCTTCCACGGAGCGTAAATCGATAAATGATTTTGTAAACATTACGATGCGTTCACGGAATGTAACCTTGAGCTAATCTTGGCTCTCACTTATTACCATATTTTTATGTCTTATGAGACGAGCAAATTACGTGATAAATGAAGAGTGGCGCGCTGTTTCGGCAGTTCGTATGGAAGGAGACATGTATATATTCTTTATTGCACCAAACAGCACAACTTACAATTGGAAAAAAATTGTACAAAAGTGAGCTTATCTCTAAAAGAGATCTCTTCCAGCTAACCCTAGACTTAGTAATATAATACAAAAATACGGGCTAGTGTGCACTATTATTACCTATCAATAAATATATCCTATATACTAGTGTGTATATATTACAAGAGATAATTATGAAATACGTAAATTATCCATAAATTACATAAATATAATACATAAATACTTATGATTAATTCGAAAGACTGCTCGTTTAATTATAATTTAAATTAGTGCACAGATGATGATGCTGGACCATCTGTTTGTCAATTAATCTGTGTGTGTTATATTAGTATTGGTACAAGCCCTTCTACCTTTCGATGTCACTTTTCCCATATATGGGGCTGCTGGAATAGATTTCTTATAGAAATAAGCAGTACCTTTGTACAATTCTCCAATATTCTCTTGTGGTCTTTTAATTGTCATTGTGTGTACATACATTGTTAAATAAATATATATCGAACCCCTGACCCGTCACTACATCGAGCTCCTACCCTTGAGCTATCCGACAAACTTCTACGAGACACCAAATGAAATATGAATGCAATTATTATAATATACTTATTTACATGACGTATCTTGTCTACAGCGCCATGTAATTAAATGATGATTTTCTCTCTCTTTTAAACCAACAAATTCTCTTACTGTCTCGCTCACACACAACCTTTCAACTTGATACTATCTCGTTCATTCATTCACACGATATTTCTCTATTTCATCACACATATGTCTCTCCAACTTTAACAATAATATCTTAAGCTTACAAATATCATATATTTTTTTTTAAATACCCTCACACCCACATGTATTCAATTCCGAAGCGTAATTTCTTATTTCTAATTGACCTATGTACTTTATCCATATATAGTATTTGCGAATTAAAAGTTACTCTGTTGTTAGTGTAGTAAAAGCTTTTATTGTTAATTTTCTCCATTCAATAATGCGAATCTCTCTACGTTTTGCTAACTGTCGGCAATTAGCAACCTCTTCCTTTTGTTTCGGTTTTGTTAACAATTTGTTTCAGTAGAATTCACCTCACGAGACGAGTCTGTTTCGATAAACGGAAAAACCCAGAAATGTGGTCATAGGTGTACTCTAAACCGGTATAGTTAGTAAGGTATCTTAAAATCTTTACATAAAATAAGTGATATGTAACATTGCTTCGACTTACAACAAAATCAAAGGTCTTAACAAGTTATATATTCATAGTATTGGCCACTGAATGAACATAGATAATTATGAATATGTGTAGTTAATATTCAATCATGAAATACGTTACGAAAGAGGACTGACCACACTTGCTTATGTATTTAACAGAATCAAAACGTTTATTATCAGATTATCAATAATGCTAATATATAGACCGGCTTGTCGAATGGCTGAACTCCTAACTAGAAACTACTTGGCCAGGACTTTCGAATTTCAATGATTGATAGATTTAAAATATTGCCAGTATCAATAAATATATAGAAGGAGTTGCTATAACGTCACAGTATCATAGCACCACGTTAAAGATCATAGATAAAGATACAACGTCGAAAAGAGTGCGTTTCGCGCCACGCTGTTTATTATTTTTTTACGCGCACACAAAGCTCTTTGATACCTTTATTATAAAATGTTTGTCTTTTAACCTATGTACTGTCTGGATGGATTGTGTGTGATGTAGAAATGGAAATAAAGACTTTATCTATCTATCTATCTATCTACCTATTTCGGCACTGAAATAATTTCGGTTAAGATATTGTTTACATAAAACTGTAACGGTACTGTAAAAACAATAAAACTCTATCGCAACCCACATTCATAACCGTTTTAACCCCATTCATAAACCTTTAAATCAAAAAGGTACCGGTATTTTATGCCGTAAACGTAGCGTCAAGAGTTTTCAAGCTCTTACCTACTTACAATTAGTAAATTCTTAAGATGTTTGAACACTATTATACTCAACTTACACAGTAGCTCTTAGCGCTCCGTGGCTGTTTATGACGCAATGTGAATATATACAATAAAATAGTAACTAAATAACTATTTTGAATAAGAGAGACAAAAGTCAATATAACTTTATGTAAATAGACTCATTTAGTAAGTTCTTTTAAATCGTCACAACAGGGAATATGTATGAGAAAAACAAATAAATGTAATTAAAGGCAATAGTGATAACTTTAAGTGGGTATCAACTGGGCATTTACAAATTGTCCCAGTTATAAAATTTAAATATGTACGAAATCAATTGTTAGTTTTAATTTTAAAATAATATACACTACACATGATATTAATATAAAATAAAAATAAAACTAATAGTAAATTCACTAGTAACTAATATCATCATATAAAAATACATATACAAGTATATTGTCTATACTAATCTTATAAAGAGGTAACGTTTGTGAGGTTGTAGAAGGTAATCTCTGGAATTAGTGGTTAGAACTGAAATACTATATTTGTGTTGGATAGTCCAATTATAGGGGAAGGCTATGTAACATTTGTAACAGACCCTGCGCAGGCGCAGCCGAAGACGGAAGCTACTATTAAATATGTCTTTCCGTTATCTAGTATCCGTAACACAGGGTAATCCAATAATCTATCTACGGATACTTTTGCTTAAGAAGTTTTATATTAATTACCTTTATTGTTTATGACAAAATACCTAAACCAAAACAAATTGTTGATAGATTACTGAAACTCGGCAGTTAAGACGCTTACTTTGAAGAAAGCTAAGATATTATAATCAGATAATGCCATTTATATGCGTATATTACCTTACAGTCAAAGACATCATTTGATATTGCTAATGCGTTGGTATTCTGGAGACGAGTGTTTTGCAAAGCTATTTAAATTTTATCTTGACCATTTGAACCTTAGTAAATATTAAAGTCTTACATCTGATTTTGAAATACTCAGTAAATAAGTTTCAAAAGCTATATGTAAACAGTTCAGGTTGGTCGACTTCACACACAACCTATGAATTTCTTCACAGGTGTGTGCTGGTCCTCACGATGGTTTCCTTAACCATAAAAGCGTCTAATATACGTGCATATGTATTAAAAATGTTAAAATACATTCGTACGTCCAATCGCCCTAAATAGGGTAGGCTCAAGCCTCTTGGTGGGGACATAGTAGGGAATGTCCTGTTGATACGACAGCCTAGTGTTATTGTGCTAAATGAACGACAACCATCAGTGGTTGACTTCGCAACCTCGCCAATAGTTACAAAACGTGTTTTTATAGATAATAATGATACCCAGTTGTAAATTAAATAATAATAATTTTCATCTATTCCTTAACATATATATGGGGGAGCATGTTCGGTGTAATATAACCGAAAACCTTATTAAGCAATTCATTTATAAATAGTTGTATTAATTAAATTGTAAATCAGTTCGGAATCAACTGTCAATCGCGTCGTGACATTATCAGCATATATCATTAGCAGTTAATAATTAAGCAATCAATTTTATATTTTATATTAAACAGTGTTAAAGAACTCAGTCATCGGATTCAATTTGATCATTTAAAAGGAAATCATATCAGTAATCTCCACACTATACCGCACAATGATGATAATATATAGTCTTTCATTGTTTGCAGGTAGACGCTCAGTTTTAAATGAGTTGTTATATAGTTAGTTATTATATAGTTATATGTTAAAACGTTATGTTTAACGTTTTAACATATAACTATATAATTTCCGACTCAAAAGAGTGTACTGATTTTCACGAGTGTATCTATAAATATTACATAAAGAATATAACTTTTTATTTAAGAAATAAAATTTAGTAACCATGGCAACAGCTTACCTTATCCATTTACCATGTTCTTTTATGTTCCAGCTCATCTCGCCGGCAGCATCATGCACAGCCTTAACGTGTCGCTGATCAACCCTGGAGAGTGTCAAGCCAAGCTGTCTTCAGACTACCCTCATCTCCTGGAGCAGTACGACCAAGACAGTTGCGCGTGTGGACAGCCATTTAATCCTGTCAATAACATTTGCAAAGTAAGTAGTTTGAACACTGATTTTTATTACGAAAGCCAAGCAACTTTTGCCATGGACAATGTTGGATGGGTCAATATAAATTAGTTACTTTCTATTTAAAAATTCAGTAGTTACAGAAAATAGCATCAGCCAAATCACTTATATGTATGTTCTGTGGTCCTGGTAGCCAGAGCTTTGCTCTTAGTCCTCCTGGCCAGCTAGCACCATCTTAATAAGTCTGCAGTTATACGAATAATGTCAACAGTTGAATATAAGATAGGCAGGTCCTAAGTGGTTAAGGAATTGGAGTATAGCTCGCTTCCATCTTCGACCTTATCATCACATATCTTCAAGTTAGATGAAGTGAAATCGTTAAGTTTAAACTTTTTTTCGTTGACAATACAATGCTTATAACGGAACCCACTAGAATACTAGCTACCAGGAACACAGCACCAATGAAGTAGTATCCTTTGCTACTACACCATTCAGAATAAAAAAGTCATCGTTGTGGTGTTACGAAAATATTGAGATGTCATTTGTTGGTACGAAAAAACTATTGCTTTTCTTAACATTAAATTTATTGTTTTTAGGTTGACATCGGCAGCGCGCTGGCTTGCACCACGGATAACAAGCACTATGTTCTCCGAGGTGTCTACTCTTGGGACTCAGGTAAAAATCAAATGATTTTCATCATACAAGAGTTGTTACCCACTTAATTATTAAGTTATTAGTAAGTATATGTGTGAAAAATATTGGCTTAAAGTCGTGACCATTATGAAGCTTTGGCGTAGGGAAAATTCGGATACACCTATTCCTAAGTACCTATAAAATTGAAACAAATATCAAGTAATCACTGGAAATTTGATTTCCAAAAACAGGGACATAACGTCATTAAAACTGTCATGGCGTCGCGTCGTTCCCATAGCTTATGGCGCGGTAACAAACCTTTAAAAAAATACTTCAGAATCAAAATCTATTATATAGAAGTTATTTTATGAAGATTGAATTTACATGTCAAATATTTTTGTGCGTAGTGAACACTCAAATACTGCAAAATAAATTAATCCGAATCGGATATTTCGATATTTAAGTCTTCATTCAGAATATCTCCTTTAATAAAAGTCATAATTAAACTTTAAAGTCGCTTGGAGTGTTTATCTATTAATAATAATTTTTTTCTCTCTCTTTTATTTATGTTGATGATTGGCATTTTTTTCATTGTTAATTATCATTTATTTAAATATGTATTGATATGTTTTGAGCAGCTACCTTCTTGAGTTCTTGATACCTTTTTAAAAAGTATAATGTGTTTCTTTAATTGGCTTATGTCTGGGTAATTCCATTATATTCTGTATATATAAAAAATGCTGTTGAAACAATGTTTAATTAAATAATAAAAATTTTCGCACTCACTCATAGATTAGTTTTTAAGTAGATATTTCAGCATTGTGAAAGCACCACGATCACAGAGTTAACTGACGATTTAACGGGTGATATGTTATAGATAGAAATATCGTCCTACGCTCTTTCAAAGTTTTTGACTTATATTGTTTTAATACTCACTATTTCAAACAATATGTCTAACAGATGTTTAAACTTTTATACCCTTCTTACATAATAAAAAATGGAATAATATAAATAATAATTATACACCAGTATTTAGTTTTATATTCTACTTCAAAGAATAAAGTCGTGCTTCTTAATTTATGCCTTATTATTAATTATATAATATTCAATATTAAGCAAATAAAAATAATTTGATTCGAAAAACATTGCCCATTATGAATCGACTTATGAGACACAATTAGTTATAAATTATATATGACCAACCAGAGGGCGTTCCGAATAAAATATATTAAGAGTTTAAATTACTTTAAGCGTTATAATTAAATAAAAATATTAATAAATAAAATAAAATATAAAAGCAATTCCACATATTTGCAATAATGAGTATTGCTATTTTAAAATGCAAGGCGTTACAACAAAATTATTGAATTAAACATAAATATATCTGTATATCATATTATTTACTCGTAAAGGGATGTAAGATATTCATGATGTATTAAGAGGTCAATTTTTATGTATTTTCTTACGTATTGGAAAAAGTTTTGGAAAACAAATTGACAGGGATTTAAATTTTATTTTTCAGGCTGTCAAACTGGCAACCAGTTGGCTGCTTTCTACAAATTTGACTTGGAATGGTACCAATGGGCTATTGGACTGATTGAAAGCGTGAGATTCGCTAAATACACCATCGGTACCAAAATAATCCAAAATCGGTACTCCAGTCAATTAAATGCAGCGGGAGTGGGCTCGAACGGCGCAGGCGCCGGTTTTAACGGCATTAAGACAACTGGTTATAACGGAGTTAAAACATCGTCTGCTAGCGCTTCTTCGTCTGTCAAAGGCTTCAAAGGACAAGAGCAATTTGGGTTCGGTCAGTTTGGTGCTGCAGGAACCTTCGGCGCAGTGAAACCAATCTCCAATAGCTTTTCAGCGTCCTACTCCGAGAAAAAAGTCTTCCAAAGCGAACCTCAAATAATTACATACACTACCAAACCCGAAATAGTAACTTATACTACCAAACCAGAAATAGTAACTTACACTACCAAACCAGAAATTGTAACTTACACTACCAAACCAGAAATTGTAACCTTCACAACTAAACCCGAATACTTCACTTTCACGACAAAACCCAAATTTGTTACTTATACAACAAAACCTAGAATAGTCACATATACAACTAAACCACAGATTATCACTTACGAGACGTCCGGCAGCGGTAACAACCCACAATACATAGCACCAGGAGTTACATTTAATCCCGATTTCACAGACATAATCAGTCATCACAAACACAACGCGCAATGCAAGTGCCTCGAGAATGGCAAAAAGTGATCAATTAACTTATCTTTATTAGGGCATTTGACAGGGGAAGAACTGTCACTTTGACAGCTGTCAAAGTGGAACACGTTTGACGAGGGAAATGAAAAAAGATTTCGTGTTACTACAAAAACATTCATTTTCTTTATATATTTAAATAAAATAATCAATATATTATTGAATGTCAAAGTAATAAAAATGCTTATCACATAAAAAAGTATTTAATTATTTTTATTGCGTAATAATTTATACTTAAATTATCTTTTTTATTTCATTAGTTTTAATTTACGATTATCTAAGTAATACAGATAAATCCAAAATAATATTTTGTAGTAATACTACGATAGAATGCTCTACGTCAAATGCCCTATTTAATTTAAAACAAAAAAATTAGAATTGGTAAAAAGCAAGTATAAAATACGTGCCATAAGAAAAGTAGTTATTTCTAAACAACATCTCTAAACTATTGATTTAATATATCAATTTCTAAAACAGTACAAAAAATCGAAACGAGTTCCTACGCAATAACCGTGAAAGTCGAATTCGAAAATGGAAAACGAAAATTGTATATTAAAAATTACGATAAAAATCAGATTTTACACTCTCTTACACTTATAAATTATTTGTATTTTTTTATTTACCTATATTATTAAATAAATAAAAGTATTCTGTAAATAGGTAGGTAATCATTTCCAAGAGATTTTTAATGTTATTTAAAGGTATATTTTGAAATTGTTTACTTAATTTCCTTGTCGTATTGTATAACTGTATTTGATAGGGATTCTTTAAATCACCTTTTGTGTTAAGACTATTTGAACTGCCTGTTCTATTTCTATTTATGTTGCATTATTATATATAAATATATTATAATAATTGTAATAAACTTTAATCATTAGACTTTTGACCACTGACGGTTGATTTAAACCAGTTTGGGCAAATGTCTAATTAAAGAATTAGTTGTAGCAGATTAATAAGTTCTTTTTATATAAAAATTGTTTCAACAATATCGAACACTTATGTAATTGTTAAAATTAGTATTAAATATTAAATAAATATATAAAATGGAGGTATTAAAGAAGATTTTATTTATATACTGTAATAAACACACAATAAATGATCCTAAGACATAAAAGTTTAAAATGTTTACATTTTTACGTAAGTATTGTATGAATATGAATACACTCTAATGAAATGACAAATATAAAGAAAATACACACAAATCACCATATAATCTATGCATTGATTATCCAAATCATTTTTATATAAAAATTTTAACAGGTTAGCGACGTAAATCTAAGAAATATTATTTTAGCGCCATCTAGCGATGAATAGTTTTAAAATCATGTTTGGCAAAAGCATTTTGTTGTTCTCTTGCGTTGAGTGCAAAACTATTACGATTAGAAATTATAATTCATGATATTACTCAATAGTAACATTCTTATAATGTAGATGGCACTATAATCAATATATCTTATCTATCTTAGCTGTCTTTATTTTTACACTAAAAAAATTACTTTGGGTAATTAATTCTCCAAATAAACTTCTCCAGCGCACATGGTATGTTCAGGGCGTAAGAGACAAGTATTCCAACTAGCAGCGTTTAGTTGCGAGATATTCTGTAAGGAGAGAATACCTCTCCAGTTGAACGTGCAATTTTTATGAATATCATATTTTTATTGAATACCAATAGTTAAAAATTCCTTACTCTATAATAATGGTATGTATATAATCATGGTATTATAAACACATAAAAATAAAAAATGACATACCTAAAATCATTTGCTGATTTACTCTTTGCCTGATATTTAAAAATGTTCTGTGCCACAGATTATCACATTCCATAGACGAACCTATCAATTTCAATCTAACCATCAAAATTCCTGTTTACAATCGAAATGAAAAGACACAACCCGTTTAAACCAAAAGCCAAAATACATATTCCTATCGCCTCGTCTAGCAGTGATGATGCAGATGAGGACACTCAAGAACACGGCAGGGTACGATCTAAAGGGGAACTGTCATCTATGACTTCTGATACTTCCGCATCAAATATTTCAATTTCGTCGTCAATAAACAGGTATGTATTTTGCTCACGCAGTGGTATGGATATCAATAAAAGCTTTTATTAAATAGTAAATTCAGAATGGGTCAATCTTAGCTTTTCCGTGCTTCTTAGCTGTCATGTCGTGTTTGGTCAGCTGTCAACGTCTTTTGCAGTTAACAAAGGACCTCTCTATGCAGGTGAGGTACGGGAGGAGGATTAGGAGCATGCTTTTAGTTCGAATGATACTTCTGATTATAAAGTGACCTACGCAAAATTTTCCCAATACAATAAGTTTTGGTTCCTTGTTAGGGTTGCCACCCGTACTATAATATACAGTATCGTAGTATATTTCAATCAATTGTTCTGAACATTTAAGAAAATATAATGTTCGAAATGACTATATTTTATCCTTAATTCAATTGTCGCCATTCTTATATTATTCCTGTTGTATGTCTGCGCCAGAGTTTGTAATAGATTTTAAAGTTGCTTCCTTTAATCCGATTTAGCTGAAATTTTGCATACAAGTTCCAGTGGTCCAGGAGACAATACAATATTTTAATGTTTATTATACTTAATAACATTTAATTTAATTAAAATGGATAAATTAATTAAAAAATATTTTTAAAAACCACGCTTATATTTAAATGCACTAAAAAGTAGAAATTTTTTTTTTCCTGCAGGCCGAAATTTTCATAATCCATTTAAATGATTAATTCTAAGCGTGGAGCGTTTACACCTCATTGTGAAATATATAGCGTCGGGACGCTCCACGCTTAGAATTAATCATTTAAATGGATTCTGAAAATTTCGGTTAGTCAGGAAAAAAAATTTTTTCTCCTTTTTAGTGCATTATTAATATAACCGTGGTTTTTTTTACATTAACGTGACTGGTCTGGAACGCATACAAAGCATAACACGGGAAATTTATATGGAAAAAGACAGAATGATTGGAAATAAATATGTACGTACTTTTTTATTAAATTATATCATCTTTTTTCAGAATAATACTATTTTTGTTCAAACAAAAAGTGGCAACCCTATGCCTCATATAATTTATGTACCTTTGTAGTATTGTAAAATGTTTGCGAGCACCTAATATGGATAGATTAGACATTAGTATGATTAAAAAACGAGCAATGTATTGACGAGCCATTAGCTTATTGACTAGTAAAGATATTTTACGGTATCTATAGTAATATTATGAAGAAGTAAAGTTTGTAATGTGGTAGGGGATAAAATCTGAAAGTACGGTTGGAATTGATAAATTATTTTTGAGCTGGAAACTCCATTTATCGGGGGAGGTTATAAGCTATGTAACCTTCTCAGAGACCGAACTGCACTTATGTAGGGAATAATTTAGAGATCAAACAAGATGCTCTCGAAAATAATTTAAATGTTTATCAATTATTTGTACTATTTAACAGTTTTCGTTGCTGGTTAGCTGGTCAATGTGATTATATAAGTTATAGAACGATTTTTTTTTCAATTATTTGGCCTGGTAACTAAGACCTTTAAGCCATATCTTCATTAATGTAGTTATCTTAATTTATGGCTCCAGGATACTGGTGCAATGTAGCCCTTTGCCCCATGGAGTTTTTGGCGACTAATGGTAGGCCCCGCTATTTTGTTAATGACTTACGAGAAATTTTGACAATGGAATGAATAAGCGATTATGATAAAATGATACGAAAATATAATGTTATGATAATGATTACGATGAAATGATAAGTAAATGAGAATGAAATCATATAATGTTTTTAAATAAATGAACTTACCCTACAAATGAATGAATAGAAATGAAACACTGAAAAATCTCACGCAAGTCACTAATCAACGCTGATTGATGTATTCTATATATTGCATGAATTAACGATCCTTTTTGCCATAAAACTACACCAATTTTATGAATAAAACAACACTACAACAAAATATATGAAATAAAACACACAGCACCAAACCGCCCTCCGCCATTACGCGCCAAAAACTCAGTTATCGAACGACATTCAAAATTTTGACAGACTAACGAATGTCGATTTGGTTTTTTTCTACAACTTAATACAATGTTACAACAGCAAATATTGCAAAGCCGAAATAACCATCTTTTTATCCGAATCGCTTGTATTTGTTAAAACAGACCTACAAGTTCAGATGTTTGAATACAACTTCGATATTGTAGAAGTAGACGTTAGAAAATTTGATAGAATTAAATTCTTAATTCTATCCCAACTGCTGGACTCTTGGATCGCATCCCGACCCGACTTCAAAAGAAGGAGATTCTTAATTAGAATTTATATTTTCTTTACGTTTGTTACGGGATTAAATCGTCAATTGTGAACAGGTTTTGGATATTCTTTTTTTATTCGATAGAGTGTACTCCTGAGGAGGTTTCATTGTCATCAAGGATCTCATGATGGTATCCCAAGGAAATCGAGAACAACCTTCAAATTTTATAGACACTGGATTCTCCCTTATTTGTAAAGATGTTGCAATATTTTTTCAAATGAAGAATAACCCCCACCTACACTTAGGTTTCGCGCCGATTTCGACGATTTAAAATGCAAGATGCGAATATTTGGAGAGTCCCTGAACCTCTGTCAGTGCATCGCCAGCGATTTCAAGGGAAAATTGAACTTTATGGAGACGAGACTGCAAAATTTGGAGTGGAGAGAAAAGATAGCAAGGGTATTATTTATGATAGACAAATACTGGGCCTAATTCTGACTGCACACTCTTAAATCATTAAATCATAATAGTCCAATCACCTAAATGTAGACTATCTTAAGGAAATTACAATTTTAGAACGGATGTGGGGAAACGCTTCCTAACCTGCATTTTGGACGTTTATTAAGGTTGAAAATTGAATACACCTTTCATAACGACACGTGATATGCGAGCTGTCCTTTTCTAATCATATTAATAGTACGAGGTGCAATTCACTCAAATTAAGTATATATATATAGTGAACTACAAAATCAGGCCCAGTATACGCTCAAATATAAAAAACAATCACACCATTACCACATTTCACTCAACAAAGACAAGTCAACAAAAAATCAATGAACTCTTAACGTATAGTTTATACGAATAAAAAAATATTTACAACTGTCTTAAAATTTTACAAATTGTTACATTTTGTTGCGACGTTTTCGCAAACTACAAGCAAACTCATTGAAGTGAAGTTAGTTGAGTTGTTTTACTCGAGAAGCACATTTCGCCTGTAACTAGCACCTAAACACTACTACATACTACTGTGTTCCTGGTACCTAGAGCTCTGTAACATGTGTTGAAGGGACTTGTCTCCTGTGCTGTTCTATTAACTTAAAGATTAGGCAATGGAGTAAAGTAGGTACATACAGGTGTTATCTTATCTTATCTTGATGTAGGGCCAGAATTATTCCCGGAGCACGTCGACCCAATGGGATCTTTTGTGCTTCCCCAATCCTAATGTCCGCTGACCTGGAATACCTCCAACATGTACTTACTAACATACTTATTGTATGTTTAAATGTTCAAAACCCTATTGTCAAATGATACTCTTTTGTGAATGGTTTATGTGAGTGGTGTTGGTTTATCTGTGACGATATTAATCTGTATTAATAGCTTGGTTATCATGTATGTTCCTGCCCGTTTTAATTCATTAACTAATTAAACACACACACACACACACATATATATATATATATATATATATATATATATCTGTGTGTGTGTGTGTGTGTGTGTGTGTGTGTCACATAATAATATGATTTGGTAGATTTAAATGCTTTCTTTGTGTTCTGTTCTGTCTCTTCTGAGGTCTAGTGGCTGAGACATCAGTCAGGCCTGTGACTTCAGTTCGGGAGTTCCGGGTCTGAATTCCCAGGGGGCGCAATTTTCTGCACTGTTTGTTTGGTGGCTTAGCTTTAACTAAGTCCGCCTGACTGGCTCCCACTATCTTTCTAAGTCTGCAACCCTAGCAATAGTGTTAACAGCATTGTTGTATTCCAACAGTTGACGGTAAGATAACTAGTTCCTCTATGATTGAGGAATCCGGGTTTAGTTTGCTTCAATCTTCGCCCTCATCTTCTAAAGAATAATAAAATATATTTTACTTTCTCCAATCACTATTACAATACCCTTTTTATCAACGGTAAGTTTTAATTTGCAATTTCAATAAGAATAATTCGCTTAGTACTTCCGAAAATACAAATTACAATGTGATTTTCAAAATATAGTTTTCTCAGAACTTTGACGTTGCATTTTGGTCAGAAAAGAACTCGCGTGCTATTCAGAGCGACTGCTATTTTCTACTGGAAGGCGCAAAGTTCACGATCTTTCATACATAATTTTTTTTGAGGTTCTATAGCAACCACACTCACGTCGGAAATTCATTCAAAAATCCCCAATAGGTCTACAAGACGGGAATGTCTTTTCCCGGTTCCTCTTTGTGATAATAATATATCTTTCCACAAACCCATATAGTCAAAGTCAAAATATCTTTATTTAAATAGACTCGTTTACTAAGTTCTTTTAAATCGTCATAACAGGGAATATGTATGAGAAAAAAAAATGTAATTAAAAGTAATAGTGATAACTTAACCGGGTATTTACTAATTGTCCCAGTTATAGAATTTAACTATGTATTAAATAAATTATTTTAAAATTAAAACTAACACTAGTAGGCATAAATATAGTATAGCGCGACTTTGAGCCAACAGGACGGTGACATTTGCGGATCGCCTCTTAATAGTTGGAAGTCATATATTAAAAGAAATATTTCATAATTATATCAATACTCATATTAGAAGAATAATTTACATTGTTCTTCTTTAGTATAATATATGTAATATAGTTTATGTTATAATTTATCTAACTATTACGTTGTCACAACTGTCTGTACATGCAGTTTACACTTATTAATGGACTCATATCCATATATGTAATAAAATAAACCCCTTTGAAGGTTTTCCACAAACAATTCGGTACTTACTCCAGCATCTTGCAAGTATGGGAGAAGATAGAGGCGCAGTTTTACGTGGTTATATGAAAATATTTAAATGGTAATCTTTCGTTTTACGATGCATTATTTTGTAGATGTAAATCCGTTTGCCTTCTCGGTGTTATAAAAAATAATCTGTTAACAACATTTTTACATTCGACATACAGATTAACATATCTTAGGAGTTATCTTGGTGTTAATTAAATCGTTTATAACTTGAATTGTTAAAGTTAATGCTTAGGTCATTGTAAACACGTGTATATGACATATTACAATTTGTCTATATAAGAAATAAAACGGCAATTTAGTCCTGCCTATTATGCAGTTAAAATTGGAATCGTAGTTATGTATTATGTAATAAAATACATTTTTGTATGAGTGTACTTATTGAATGTATGGTTTTTTACTTAACATAATATAGTTAATGTGTAGGTACTTGACCTGGTCAATTGCTACGTCAGAACCCTGTCAGAACATTGCCGGCTATAGAGTTACAGGGGAGTTTTAGTGGGTATTCCCAGTGCCAGTCTTAAATGAGGCACTAGGTGAGCCCCACACACGCCCGCCGCTTAGCCAGTGGCGGGTAGGTACATAAACTGATTGTGTAGGTACATACTGAGTCGGCCCTGCTATGTATGTTTGCCTCTCGCGATCTCCTAGAAAAGATTTCTTTAGAAATAATCAGTATTATATTACATTGGATTATATACGTGTACATAAATTGTTTAATTAATAAATAGGTGAGATCCTTTAGAGTAAATAGATAAATATAAAGATAGATAGAGAAAAATTTTATTGTGATTCTGTGTGCAATAAATAGATCTTACAATCACATGAATAAGTCACAACAGATTGCCATTTTCGGGCGTACAATATTAACATTAAAATGTTTAAAGATAATTCCAATTATAGTATTCATTTAAATTGTAAAACCTTTTTTGTAATAGCCATTCTTTTAATTATTGTTTAAATTAAGATCCACAAAAGATGTTTACCACCTCCCATGACATTACCAACCTGGCGGATATAATAAACGAGAGAGAGCGACCTGCCAGCGCACTCTACCGCGTGCAATGTTTTACTCTTCGTCCTTGTCCCTTAGATGGTACTCTCCCCCTTCTGGGGCTACAACGCCACACTTTGTTTGTACCATGGAGAGTGCTGTGAAGAGCTCTTCGATCTTACCCTTCCCTCCCCTTTCCTACTTTTCCTCCCTCTCTTTTCTAGGAGTACGCGTGCTGGTCTACGGAGTCACTCCTTCACTGTTGCCACGTCTACTTTGCGCACTAAGAGATATTGTGACTCTTTTCTCTGTCGCACAGCTAGAGCTTGGAATTCCTTACCAACCACACGTATTCCCTTCTTCTTACAACCTATCCTTTAAAAGAGACTTTTTAAGCCGGCAAGGTGAGGGTGGGTAGGGCAGTATGTCGCATGCTTCACTAGCTATCTTCACATATGGACTCCTCTATTGCTTATCATTAGGTGGTGTAGAGTCTCTCTTGCTCTCCACGCTCTACTGCGTCACCCTCTCCGACGTACTTCGCCTCTTGTGCCACTGGTGCGCGTTTTCCCGCAGAAGGTCCCTTCCGAAGTAATCACCTCATGTATCATGGGTTCTTGTGTGTCATGGCTGGCATATAATAAATTTATAATGAAATTTTGATTGACCCATTTAAGAACCAACCATGGCGATAGTTGCTTTGTTTTGGTAATCAAAAGATGTCTCGATTTACTACGCCAACGAGCTCCTCGTATGTGAACAATAAATGTTATATTTTCAAAGAAATTAACAAAAAAGATTGTTGTGCATTTTGGCAAACAATATTCAAAATCACTTGTAGAGTTTATATCTATGACGTCATGATTTGCTTACAACTCCAGCTCATTTTCCTGTTGACCACATAAGGTAAGCTTAAAGAGCTCTAACGATCCTTTTCATCACAGGAACACAACAGTTTAAAGTAGTATTCAACGTAAAAATCTAAAAGTAAAGTGTGTGTGTAGTGTTTATGTGTAGTGTGAAATAGTAGATGGATGGACAGTCCCCCTGCTCCCAAAGTAGTACTTTCTCAATGAGCCGTGCGCTACCAGGAACACAGCACTATATAGGAATGTTGTTTTGTCTGCATTCTTCAGTAAATGTGAGTTGAAGTAATATTGGTATGACATATTGGACCCGATTCTGGGGTGCAAGAACTAAAATCAAAGTTTAGTACTTACATTACTTTATTACAACCTGAACAGAAATATACAGATGATTGGTGACGGCTTTTGACGTTTCCAAAATGCGTTTCATAAAACATTTCGATTAAAATAAGCCAAAAGTGTACGGATACTCTATAACTATGTACCAAGAAGAATTTCGTTGCCTTTCACATTGAATTGTGTTGAAAGAGAGACAGATAATTAATTTTAGATCCTCACCACGCCCATGTATTTGTGTTAATAAATTTATTAGATTATCAGTGCAATTAATATCGTAGAGCTATTATACCTTAATTACATGATTATTTACCTGAGTATCTTTCTACATAATATAAGATTATCACAGAGTAATATAGATTAAAAACATGAGCCAATATCCGATTATACAACCAATAAGAGATAGGAACTGTAATAACTAAATTGCCAAAACCTCATTTTGGCTTTTTACTTATACCATTTTTTATTTCTTATATTATGAACATGATTATCATGGCTTCGTCTTCAAAAGATTTTTTCTCAGAGTTGCCAGTTAAATACATTAATTTGTACACAATTTTGATATTGGAAAACCTACGTTTGAATAAATAAATTCTGTTTTTTACAGCGCGCTAGCAACTACTCTGCCATCATACAGAAGAATAAATTTTTGTCGAACAGAACGCTTTTAGAATCAAGAGTGAGTATTGTCTAATTTATACATAAACAGCCTGATTTTTATGAAGAATATTTTCAATGCTATATTTTCAATGATCATGTTAAGGAATTTTAATTAAATTAAACGCAATTTTGCTGGCACACGTGCAATATCGATTAAATTATTGTAATTTCTGTAAAGCATAAGTTTTATTGTTTTACTTTGTAGAAAAAACGAATGTTCGTGCGTATTTAAAATACTTATTAGCTTAACACGTTTATGTCAATTCTTTGTTAGCAAAACAAATGTATTGCTCATATTTGAATCACAAAAGTAGATCTATGAACAGTTTTATCAAGTACACGCCCCCTAGTTTGTGAAGTGTTATAATTCAGTATTTCTTTCTTTAATTTATTTATTGATTTTAAAGGGCAGTCAACAAAAACACATACCAGCAAAAGATATTTAACTATAGCATAGACATTAAATTAAGTACAGTTTTTAATTAAGACAGCCACGGCATGCGATGTGGACTAACAGTTATAATTATAATATCTACTTAACTTAAGTTTATATTTTTTTTTTAATTTAATAGAAACACTAATGATTCTGAAGGTAGCCTTGTATTTTCGTGCACTAAGGTGAAATATCTCTCCTAAATATACTCTCCTACTTTATTGTTCCGAGAAAGAAAGTTATAGTATTTCTGGATCCTGTTTAATATGGAATGGGAGCCTAGATTGCTCTTTGCTACTTAAAATACAATTACAATTTTAAACGTTTAATTTTAAGACAATTGAATGATAATACACTGACATATACAATAGTCTTTCTCAACTAAGATGGACAGTTGAGATTTGGTTCGCAACTAACTGATCAAGGTGTCTCTATCTTATCTCGCCCTGATTATTGTCTCACTCGTAGTGGAGCTGATCCAGGCGCCTGCGAACAGGAGTGAATAGCTATCTTTGCTTTTCATTTCCAGCTTTTATGGACTATGTACGCAATCAATATCTGTAGTAGAAACTGACAATATTTTTACAAATAGTTTAATTATGTGGTTTTCTAGCCATTCATTTTTCAGCTATGTAGAAGTTTGCTGGGTGAAGGGATTTCAAACAATTGTAAATAACATCTATTTCTTACATTTAAAAACACACTAGAATTCCAAACAATCCCAAGATAATTATTATTTTGAAAGTATACTTTTGAATTTGACCGTAATACAAATTTAAACACTTAACTTAAACTTACCTTTTGTAATCTACCTTTCTCCTGTATATCCTAAAATTTGTTGTGCCCGACAGGGTCCATAGTGTCATTAATAGTCTTAAGATCTACATATTATGTAACTATGGAACGCATAATAAAGAATTTAATAGAATTGGATTAAAGGCAGTGTTAGAAACTTTAATCTACGTCTCTTGTCTTCAGACTGACAGCAACCATCAAGTGATTCCCATTGACTTACGCTATGAGCTCTGTGTCCACAGATGTCCACCGTTAAATGAACCAACTAATTTTTTCACGTTCTTCTATATTTATAGAAACGTTTGCTTAGAAATCTTTCACAGTCTTTATTAAATGGTTGCAATACAATGTGACAGGTGTAGAAATCCCGTTACTCACACAGAAAATATACAACAGTAATTAGGAATTTACTGTTCTCTTTATCATTAATCATTAATTGCCTTGTTTAACTATCTTCATAATTTGTAATGCTGTCCACACTATTAAGGTTATTGGAATTGCGGTAACGGTTGGGTTTGTTTTAAATATCTAAATTTAGTTATCAGTCACTGGTACCTTTGTATATACTAAGGTGCCTTCTCATACTAGTCTCCTAATAACTATTAACTGTTTAATTTACAATTAAATACTCTTACATAAACATCTTTTCGATACTCTTCTAATAGTTATCATCTCTAAGCTGGAAGTTTACAATTACAAAGTATCCTATGCTGAATATGCGGAAGGGTTTTCTTATATAGAATCGAAGTCAAAGTCAAAAGTCAAAATATCTTTATTTAAATATCATTTACTTAGTTCTTTTAAATCGTCACAATGATGCAATGACACCCTTCATTAGCGTAGAATTGCATTCTAGTCTCAGAAGTAAGTTGCTGGCGATTGGTTAATGATTACTTCAGTATAGCGCAGTATCTTACGACTGGTAAGAAGGTAGAACCCTACGAGTCATGTATACATTACATTAGCTCTATATACCTACTCCTAGCACAATGACTCTATATTATCTTAACAAAGAGACAATACGTGTCGAAAGATTATTGTGTATGGCGACCGTTAATCATGTTTCGCCAATCTTGTATGACATATAAGTTTCCTTATGACAACATTGTTATATTAACTAAGTTGCAAAGTCTAGCTTTCTTTAATCCTGAGACTTTGTAAAAAAGATTAACACTGTGATTATAATATAACAGAGTATATCAAAGTTGCACCGCCAACCACTTGGTTACTAACAAAACAGTGATTACTACACTAGGCTAGGTCTGTCATAAACATAATATTAGGTCACATGTTATCGGGGATCTTATCTTATCTTATCTTGATGTAGGCCCAGGATTACTCCCGGAGCACGTCGACCCAATGGGATCTTTTGTGCTTCCCTAATGCTGTCCTGGAATACCTCCAAGATGTACTTACTAAGTACACTCGGAGACAACAGCCTTATATCTTCAGGACTGGGATAGCCCAGTCCAAAGAGACCCATTGTTTTCCTAGCAAGAGCATCACAATTACATAGGATGTGTTCCATTTGTTCGGCGTGCTCCCCACAGGCCCTACATAGAGGCGATCCAACAAGTTTCATCTTGAACAACATGCTATTGGTGCCAAAGTGGCCAGTGTTATCGGGGATAAATAAACGCGAGTTTTATCAATCATTATGATACTAATTTTTGCAAAAATTTAAGCTTAATTTCAGTAATTTTACACAAAATAACTTTATAATTAAATAAATTAGGAGTATTACGTTTTTATTGTGTTGGTGCACCTCTAAACAAGCACAAATGTTATCAAACTTTTAAGGTTATGTCTATGTTTTTGCCACACACAAACTTCTATTTGGAAGAATAACGCAACATATATTTGTGAAATGCCTTCAAAGTAAAGACTTTATTACCATTGTCTTCTGTATATAATTCTATTTAAGTCGTCGCGTAATTTTTGCATTGCCTAGTAGTTTGCGTAACTAGAGAGTTATTATAACTAAAACTAAAAGGCATTCAGTAGTTTAAGGTACAAGACATCAATGCATTATACAAAAGCATTGATACCTCATTTAATAGAAACTTAATTATTTTGCACAGGTGCTAAACGTTATGGATGACAATGACCTTGACGTGTTAGTGGATTATAACTTCAACAAAGTATTGATTCGACAGTTATACAGCACTGTCACTGCTGTGATTTCGTATTTCAATATTTTTGAGCGAAGTCTCCGTATTTACGGTTTAAAAGGATCGCCTTCCACACATATTCCTTAAAAGCGAAATTTAAGTATAAGTTTCTATGTGTATTTGACTAAAAAAATTTTCTTATATTCGTTTTTCAAAATTGTTCAGTTTAGTGAGAATATTACGTGGTTTAGTATTATATGTAGAAAATACTTCTAATATATTTAAAAGTAAATACTTACTGGTTAAGCAGCTGTTTCAGTACTATCTTTACTGCCCAAGTTCAGTCGATTTGCTCTCAGATGGCATGTATAAGGTCTATGAAGAAAGCTACCCTTTGAAAAAAAACAACCATTAACAAAACAACGACTTGGTGGAATAAGCCGCTTGAAAAGCTTAGAATTCCCAGAAGTCGCATATTCAATCTCTCTACTACGCATAAGTCGAGAAGTTATGGTAGAGCGCTAACAAAATATAACAAACAGATCACAAAAGCCTAGCGGGAATCATGGCAGAGGTTTTATGAAGAAATCACCGAAACTCATAAAGGAGGACATACTCATACTCAGAACTATATACTCATATTCACAAAATACTCTTCAAAACACAAAGTATCTATCTTGGACTCCAGGAGACCAGATGAAACAAATACAGCCACTGAAAGGGTAACCTTGGAATTACTCAGGGTTACCCACTTTCCAGGTTCGTACCCTACCAGTGATACACAGACAAGTGCTCAAAGGAATCTTCAAAACCACAGAGAAAACAATACACACTGGAATATGGCTACAAATTCGTTCAGAGCCAAATCTCATTAAATGGGCACTGGAAAAATTCAAACCATTTAAATCGGCACGGAGGATGCCATTTTAATATAAATAACCTAATGGATTTCAAGGAGCGAGGCCACATGGATCAAAAGACACAATGTGATGTGGATGTGGCGTCTCTAGAGAAAGGTGAAAGCTCAGAGCTAGCGTCAGCATGGGTAAAAATTGCTCAATTCTTCCTCATTTTTTGCAATCAACAAAAATTGCGGAGAAAAATCTTGAAAGAGATCTAAGCCACCAATACATCTATCTACATTAACTCAGAAAGTCAAGCTGCTCTGCTGGCACTGGAATCTTTGGAGTCTAACTCCAAACTATTCCAGGACTGCAAAAATAATCTCAACGCCCTGGCAAAATCCAATAAAGTTATACTTAGATGGGTACCGGGGCATTCAGCCATCGCCGGAAACGAGGAAGCAGGTGAACTCACTAGGAAAGGAGAATACACTCCCCTGTTCGGTCTAGAACCATTTTGTGGAATCACAAATCTCTGCTTAATAACAAGGGAATGAACAAAGCAATCGAATTGCGGAAGTCCGTAAAAGGACAAAAACATTCGAAAGCCTTAATAAAAGGATTCAGGATCAAGTCAAAAGAAACCAAATCCTTCACAGTGACAAGAATCCTGACAGGGCACTGCAAATTAAACAAACACTGTATGCTGTTTCAAATGGGTATGAAGCAAGACGCGGTATGTGCTCGTAGGTTCTGTCAGGAGTCGAAACCGCAATGCGCGTTCTCTGTTCCTGCGGTCCTCTAATGCATAAACGAAGCATTTACCTAGGGAAGCACATAGTGCATCCTGAGGAGGTGCAACATATCACTGCCCAAAGAATCTGGAAATTTCTGGAATCAACGGGGCTAGGCATTGAAATCTAAAGGGCTGCCAGGAAAGATCAACACTGGTCGAAGTGTTCTATGGGGCCCAAAAGAAACTGAATAATAATAATAATAATACAGCCCAAGTTTTAAACGAAAATTAGTTTTGTGAACTGCTGTACAGTTACCTCTGTGGTACGATATCTTGAAGCGAGGTAAGCGATATTGAACCTTAAACCTTAACTATAGCGTTTTATAGATAGCTGGTCTTTTTGGAAGCGAGCACCGTTTACTCGATTGTATGTAGCAAGCCGCCTTTTCAACGCCCTTGCTGTAGTATATTGGGGAAACCACAGAAAACAGCCTCTGCAACCCCTCAGTACGAGAGCATTTCAGTTCTAAGGTATGGGGGTGAATTCCCAACTGATGGCGGGCTGTACGATGATATAGCTATTGGCTTCATGTCGAACAGTTTCTTATTACAATTAAAAATAAAACCTTTACAAAATAGTGAAAGTTATGTTAAATTATCATTGACTGAAAACGTCCTTGTATAAATGATATTTTGCTAGAATTTTTACATAACGTTCTAAACCTTGTGATAAGCTCATACGTTTAAGAAATACAAAATAATAGATGCTATTAAAAGTAAAAGTTCGATGTATCACCCGTCCATTTTTGGCGAAGATACCAAAACCGTGCAAAGCATGAGGTCAGTGACTTATAAATCGTTTCATTAAAAAAGGACGCTTTGCAGCTGCAACGAATGTAATAATATCTGCAAACATATTACCAACTGGTTTAAGCCCTGTTAAAATAAATACTGCGTCTAATATTGTACTGAATATTTATAATATACCTATTGTTGCTTTTGTTATAATTTCCTGTCTTTTAATGGGTCGACTACCGTAGTAGACGTGATTTTTAACAGCAAGCAATACTGTCGATTGGTTTGCAAAAACAATGTATTTTTTTGTTTATATTTCTTGATAGGTGATTTATTTATAGATTGTTTAGATTAATGATTGAGTCTATCCATTGTTGCATAACAACATATTAAAATTACTGTTTTGTTATGAGAACATTCTTATCGTATGATAATGCTTAGATTTACTAAAATACACAAAATTCGACCATGTTCCAATTTAGAATTATTAAGTATTGTTTACAAAACAATTATAAATATAGTTTAGATAATTTCATCTTAATATGTTCATAAATAATAATAAAACTGTCTAATGATAACTTCCTGCCAACACACTGGTTGTGTCTAGAGAATTCTAGAACGTTGATAAACTCTGACATTTAATTGCCACTAATTTGGTCAGACATAAAATAATTCTAAAAATGTGAAAGTTTACTCCTAATAGTCTTCACAATTATATAGCATTAATAACTAGTTCTAATTAATAAATAAATAGGTAGATAACTGTTTATTTTTACGAATAATTATAATATGAATAACTTTTCCATTATGCCGAATTTTAACTATCATTTGACAATTTGACTCAAATCAATCATGTATCACGATTATTTAATAATTGATTTTATTAATATCAAATTAAACATGTCATGTTTTATTTAATAGACAGGAATTTGTAACTGTATAATGAAATCAACGCGACAAAGAAATATATTGAAATATATATGTAATTTGTATGTGTATATGAAACTCAGCTTAGACAGAATTCCAAGGTGTGTTGCCTATGTAAACATACAGGGATTTGTACGTATCTGTATACCTATCTATTAGAAATTAATTACTGTTCAACCTTTGGGTGGGATCCAATACTTATGAAATTTCCCCAAGATCCGTTACTCGTTTTATATTGTTATAACATCTGTTTAATATAATTAAAAAGGATTTGTTTTGAGTCATTGTCAGTGTGTTATAATAATAATGCTGATGTGTGTGTATGTGTCATCTATCACAATCATCCATTACAATAATTTGCATCATAGAGACAGTTCATGTACATGCAATTTACGAAGCAATAATTACAATGTATTAATATATTTTACAAAAAGTAATATTTTTTTATGTAGGTAGAAGTACATTATCGTACACGTACGGCATATTTTAATATATAATATGAATATGACCGTATTGAATTCTATAATTGAGTTAACCAGTAATAAATGGATTTTCATGCCGTATTGCAAGCAAAACGTTTGATAACTGAGGTTCAATTATAAATTGATTTTCCCCTATTTATTCATTTATTAAGGTGTATATTATAAAACTTTTCATCATATTATGTTGCACTTGAAAGCGTGGCGTGTGTGAAATATTTAGCATATCAATCTTTGATCTGTTATTCAGCATTGAGTGCGGATTTATACTATATATATGATGCATAGATAAAGTCCAGACGTTGTAATATGGTTACATATGCAGGCCACATGCTTACTGGCTTTAATATTAGTGTTTAGTATAACTGCGCTACGTCTTCCAACAGGAAATTTATGAAGACTATATTTAAAATGCCGTAAAAAGAAGAATATAATGCAAATTGTTCACAGTATTATACAATGTATATAAATTTTGACGCTCGCTATTTTAAAGTACTGCATGGCCCTAAAAGAAATAAAGCGTATTCCAATATTAATAACTTCCAATTATTATAACTTGAAATTTACAGAAAGGCATTGAAATAGAACAAAAAATACCTGTGAGAATTCAAATAAATGAAAATACCTGAGCGATTCTTTAAAAGCAAATCACAGACAATTATTTCGTAGAATTATAATTATGTACAATTATAAGTGATTCACATTATTTACAATATTTAGTCTTTATTACACAACTGTCATTACAGTTATTAACTTATTTACAAAGCCTTTAAGTTGAGTTAAATTGTATTAGACACGTCACACTTCAAATATAATCGCGATCTTACTTTGAATGACGTTTTGAACAAGCGCTGCATTCGTGAGCACCCGACATTGATCGTGCAAAGTCGGTTTTCTGTCTCCGTCACACTAAGGGCGTGCGGCATCGGACCACCCTATCGAATTTCTGTACGTCAGGCATTTTGTTCCGTTGCCAGTACATATTTTTAACCCGCGAAGTGTATACGTGTAGACTGAGCGTAACGATCGGTGTATCTTTTATAACAGACTTTTTGAAAACATTCAGTTTTTATTACTGTTTACCTGTGACATCTAACGTTGAAATGGCTAAAGTAAGTCTCGTATTCTAGTATTTAATACTATAAGTCGTACTATTTTCTTTTCTTTTCACTTTGCGAATCGCACCACCCGGTGACGTACTACGATAACTAAGAAATGAAATATTTTAAACTGAACGAGATGAGTAGATGCATTTTTTCTTTATCAGTAAACTTTATTTTATAAATATGCTTTGCTTCGAACTTTTATAAAAACGTTTTATGAAGTTTGTAATATTTTGTATATATATAACCACGAACATATTGTTTGTACTATTTTACAAGAAACTAAAATTAATATTTACGTAGTAAACCAAAAATAGAAAATCTCTCCATTATTAATCTATTAGATAATTTTACAATAGTACTTATATCCTAATTCGGACAATAATTTTTGTATACGTATTTTTAATCTATAAATAAACTCCATCTTGACCTTACAGTTATAATAACAGGCTATATTGTTATTCAATATGTTCCGGAGCGTAGTGAACACAAATGTGAAATTTTTCATTTTCAGGCAACATCCTTGTGTCATTATTTGGCCAAAATCAATAATCTGTGAAAAAAACAAATGTCAAAGAGTTTAAGTGTTATTTCTACTAAACAAAGTGATATCGTGAACGAAAACTCAATAGTATATCAATTTAATGTCTTACTTGATTAAGAATCTCTTGATACAAGCGAGAAATAGTTACAAGAAATTACTGGAAATGAACAAGAATAGTTATTGGGTACGTTTCCATTGAGTAATTAGTAGATTAATATGACCGGTACATGTTTTCTGATTTTATAGTGGTTTCGAAAACAAGGTAACGATTGCCACACAAATGTTATACATTCGCAATATTTTATAATCTTAAATTATTAAGGATACCTGCAATAAAAGTTATAATGGATTCTACGGAAATATTCGGAATTTTGACCTCGAAACAATTCGCCCGTGTTCATTTCATAATAGATTTTTCCTTATCGAAAGATTTCCGCTGGTTTTTTTATTGTTTATTTTACTTTTTCATTCCATAAAATGAAGATTGTTAAAGGCTACCATATTTAATCAAAATAATTTTTACATTTATTCAGTCTAGTACATTATATACTCTTATGAAAGTCAATACTGAAGAATATAATTCAAATACTGAGAATAAATTTAAATTAAACAATTCCATTACTCATCCTTATTAATATTGTACTTAGCAGTGTTCGCGATGCATGTTTGTGTACTTCCAAGTAGTTTTTAAGAACACCATTAATATATCATTAGATTATTAATGTCTCATCTTCATTTTTTTTAATGGTCATCAAAATACCTTTGTGCAATTCTTTGATATTCTGTTGTGTACTTTTAATTGTCTTTGTGTGTACATAAATTGTTAAATAAATAAATATAATTAAAGAAATCAATAAATCTCCATTAAGACTGATTGATAGAATCAACTACTTTAAAATTATGCTGTTAAAATCATTATTATTGGTATTAAATAAAAATGTGAGGAAGACAGTGCTTGTTTGCAATAGCTTGGCATGAGTCATTGTGAATTCAAATCAAAATCAAATCAAAAAATCAAAGGTAGGTAGAAAGAATTTCATCTTACATCGAAAGCATATAAGACAAGTCCCATTCCAACACAACTTTCATTAACGAGCTGTGGGTACCAGTAACACAGTGCTATAGTGGATTCTCTGCGATCTTTGAAAGCATGATACATGTCCCCATGCGTTCATAACGACGCTTCCTTAACCAGCTCTGGCTACTAGGAATACAGCAGTATGCAAAAGTATGTTTCTGATTATGATTTTGTAAGTTGTCTCGTTCAAGTGCTCTAGCTACCAGAAACGCAGCACTAAACATGTTATTACGTTTCAGCCAAACTGGGGAAGAATTGATGTTTCCAAGTCAGGTGCTGTGTGGAAACTTCCACTATACCCTCATAAAGAGACTCATTGTAAAGACAGGGGAAAAGTTGTTATTTTTGTACATTTATATCAATTTATCTTACGTTATAAACAACAATCTATTTGTATTCATTATCTATCAACGACTGTCATATTTATTTAGTTCAAATACAATATTTTTATCTTGACATGTTAAGTAATTAAGCAATATTAAACAATACGTACACATTGACGTCATACTGGAAATAATAGGAATATAGGAATTAATGATGAGTGTAAATCATCATTGATACTAAGAAAGCACATTGTAGGTCTCGTTCTCATTGGCAATAAAAAATGTGCATTCCTCTCATATGTTAATATTAATTATTGGAAATCATGAAAGCATTGCAAATTATATGGATATTCTGAATTGTATATGTCGCCTTTTTATGAAATATTATTCTTATTATTCTTGCATGCATAAATATTCTTAGTTCACCAAATGCTAAATAATAAATTGTTCAATTAGCCGCAGAATAGAGAATTAGCTGCCTCTGTACAGCCTCATTAACACTGGCCATTATATGGCGGTTTCTGATTTGCTTTGATGGCTACAACAAGAGTAATTGCTTGGTATCCATTTTCTAATTGAAACCAACAAATGGCTGCATTTAATATGAGCTGAAATCACATATTTACAACATGAAGTTTTTAGTTTAGAAAAAATTATGTCACACAATTTTCAGTCACGTCATAATGTCAGATCACCGACATATTGGCATCTGCGATATTTTATTTTCAAATTTCGCGCTTACAAAAGTAATTTATTACTTGTGTCTTGTTTATCATATTGGTAGAAAACTTAGTCTATGCTCTTGTTTAGTATGGCTATGCTCGGGTAAATACCTTATTCAGTTTGTATGTTATATCGCTCCCACTTTGACCCATCTTATCCTGTTACGCTAGAACTTTCTTTATCGCCGATATTTTTTTAAAGTACCGATACTTTTTTTTCGATCGCATCGTTAAAAAGAGCGTATCAGTGTGTCTATAATTTAAAGGCCAGTCCGTCTCGAATGCTAATTCGTTATTGGAATAGTGCGGTCTGGAAAAGTCTCAAATGCGATGGTATAAATATTTTTATAGACGTCTGAACGCGTAAGTGGATCCGAGGATCCTATAGTCGTGTGCTGTGCCGCTCACGATCCATGAAGTTAACGTCAGTTTCTTCTTGGTCTGGGATGGCTCTTTGTTTAAATGACCAGCTGTCAAGCTGAATGAGACCACCTTAACCTCTGTTCTGTACATTGCACCTTCCTTCCTTAATATTACATGAGCTACTCTAAAAAGAGACGGAAAAAGACACCTTTTGGGCCTCCTAAGTGATGGTGGCTAGGATATTATATCCCGTACTGCACTAGCCATTCTTGTATATGTGTTTACCATCCATGCCCGTTACAATAAAAAACCGCGAAGATGTGCGTTATATTCCAAATTTGAATCTTTCATTTGCACACGACTCCTCCCAAAATAATATAAATAATCATTATGCGGCTTTCGTAAACTCTTAATTATATACGACTTGACTGTTGTTATACCGAAAATAAATTATTATTTACTCAAACCGTCGATGCCTTTTATCAATTTGATAACACTCATATGTGTTCTAGAGAAACATGCAAATTTTAATTCAATAATAATGTGTCAAGAGATACTGTTATATTTTTAAAACATCAAAGGTTCCACGACAATATAGATAATATTTTGCTTAATGTTAATGTTGTATTGGAAATAGTAATTATTAATAAAAAAACCATTAACAAAACAAGGACAAAAGTACATTGTGAAATGATGCGTTCATTAACATTTTCAGAGAAAACTACCTGTACATTTTGATGGGCATTTAAAAGTTTATTAGTTTCAATCTAATGGTTGTAGTTGTCTGGTGGTGTCACCAGTCACCAGTTGTCTGGAGGTCGTAGTACAGGGATATACCTTAGCTCGACCATAATATTATTGAATTAGTAATCCTGATTAATGAATAATCAATGAAACATACGTTAATGATAGTAATTTTTTATCAACCAAAGATTTTAAGCAATCAGTACTGTTTCTTATAATTAAAACAATTGTTCATAATGATAATATATTTAGGTTATCGAGTCTCGATGACGCTGAATTAGCGTAATCCAAGGTCACGTCCAATTTTCCTGTTATTTTAAATCTCTTTATACTACTACTACAGAACCTAAAGCGTTAGCGAATAACGCGCTGGTAAAATAACGCCTAATAGTCAATACATGCCACAACTGTCGGAACACTGATAAGATTCCGAAAGTTGGATTCTGTCTCGTGTTGAGAGACTGTGACAAAAAGTGATAGATATAGAGTTCCCAGTTCACAATTTTTTATTATTTATTCTTTATGATCAAGTTAAAAATCAATACTCTAGAGAAGGATACTTTTAGCTAAGCTTTAGCGGAGCGTTGACTGTTTCTCTTGTCTCGTTCTTTTCTTCATTCCATTCCATTCCAGCTTCACCTCCTTATAATATTCCACCCAGATCTTACTCTTCTCTAGATCATAAATCTCTTCTATTTATTACGTTCAAAACGGCTTCTTCTAAACAAAAAGAAACAGTGAAACTAAATTTTTAATCCTGCAATGTGGATGTAAATAGGGAAGTTTGTATTATACTGCAATAGATCAGTTAACAGAATCTTTTCTGTGTTGCTTAATTAATGACAGTATGCTCATAGCCTAATTTGAAAATTTAAAACAAGAATTAAGGTAATAACAATCAACCAGGCAGAAATTTAGACTGCCTAATAATATTTACTCGTGTTGTAAAAAAATGATAAACAGTTGTGCGATAAAACAGGCGATTGCATCATTTTATATTTGCCAAATTTATACCCAAACTAAAGCACTGTTATTAAGCGACTGAAATCAAATCGTAAGATCTTACCCTGCTTCACGTAAGCCTTCAAGTAGACCGCATCTCTAAACTCTTTGAGTTCAGTTTTTATAATTCACGCATACAACCAGATAGACCACACCTTCAAACCTAAACTCAAGCTGTTTTCAATGAATATTTTATGATAAGATACTTCTATCAGGCATAAGTGTGTGAAACTACGATGAGATTAGTTGATAAATTGTTAGGTTTCATTCTCAAACGTCAGTAGGCTAGTTTTTGATTTGATAACGCATTATATTAAGTACTGTAGAGGCTCTTGATGTTTCATTAACTTCTCTTAGGCGGACCTCACACTGCAACTCCTGTGTACTTCTTTGTGAAAGCTCAGTAAAGCGATATATGAACATTATTCAAACCTTGATACTTGATGAGTCTTGACTGCATACCGGTTCTGTCAATATTTGGACCAATTATAACGTCAATGTATATATCATTCATTGCGGCTACTGTAAATAGTCAGCGTTAACGCTTTTCTTTATTAAGTTTAAATTTTCAGCCGAAAGGTTGGCCGGGACGTACTGCTATATGTGTGTGCGTTTTTATGTTTAATTTTGTTATACAAATAAATATTATAGTTTCGGCTTTAATCCAGGAATCAGTTCGTAAATATAAACAAGCATTACTCAGTTATCGCCCTAAATAGTTAAATTACTTGTCTACTTTTATTTTTTGGTCTACATTCAACCAAAATAATGTCTTTGTTTTTAGAAACTCCAAATGTGTGGAACTGAAGAAGAGATGAGAGAAGTAGCGGCACGGATCTGCAGGAATTATCTACATGGAGCGTGGAAGAGCGTGGAGCCTTCTCAGCTGGACTTCCGGAGGATCAGGTATGTATATCTTCTGAACCATTGACAAAAGGGTTTATTGCATGTGAAAGAAAGAGTATAACATTAGTATTAATAACTTCTATCATGATAAAGTGTTCTGTCACTATCATAGAATTCAAGTCCTCTTGCGACTAACGTAAAGCTTCCTCAAAGAACTCTGGCTACCAGGAAGACAGCACTGTTTAGAAGTGGTATTGTAGTACTTATGTTAGGTGGATAACTATGCGTGCCTATCTACTGTAGTCTTGTTTCTTTTCTTATAATACTTTATTATGATGTGTTGTCTCGACGACAAAAAAAAACAATTTTCTAAAGAAATTACGAAAAAGCGTGTAGTATTTTATCAATTAAATCGATACCGATAACAGAATCGCGGTTCTATGCTAATGAAGTAAATTTTCCCAGTTATAATTAAGTAGACTTATCTGTGTACCTACTTTAAATTTCAATAAACTGTTCATCCGTAACAATTAATTGCAATTGACTGATAACGTTGAACATATGGTAAACTGTTTTAATAATATTATGAAGCGTTGTTACTCTCGCCATCTCTATGCGGATCTGTGGGCCTATTCCGAACATTCAATTAAAGTATTGTATTTTGACAGTTTTTCAAGCAGCTCACCCCCATGAACTGTCAAAATCCGTTCTTTCCTTTTCGAATTTCTCCTCGCTCACAGACAATGACGATGGTAATACACATAGTCCTAGATCCCTGTCATGATATAGAATATCCCTATACCCTATACTACGGCCACAATACGTGGTAGTCACAAGCCACCAAGATATTTACTTATTTATTACAGATGTTTATATAATTACATCGCGATGCTTGCCTTGTAACCCCTAAAGCTTAGTAGAAGTTTAGTTGCGAAGTATTCTATATTTAGTTAAAAAAATAACAGAAGATACTTGTTCGATCGAAACTATCTATCTCTATCTGCAGATTGATTGAATTTAGCCGTAAAGCAGAATTTATTGAGTTACTGAATAGGCTGTGAGATTATTTGACTCAATAAACAATATGCGTGGCATGTCTAAAAAGTAATAATATATTGAACGTAGAAAAGGACGCTCATAAATGCGCAAAAAACGTAAACAAGCAGTGACCTTGATGCATAGGTGTTTGTCGCCTCACGTAAGAGACGGCGGAAACTTACTGACATGAATTATTAGTTAAAAATACCTTCTTGTTGTTCTAACAGTCTTGGGTACCTAAAAATGTCACATTGAGCAATTCGCGATGATTCAAGGTACTTGTATATCTCTGTCCTATATCCGGTTTGACACAGATAGATTGTTCTCATGCGCTACACTGTAAATATGCGAGTGAGTGAATAGAAAAACGTGCAAGCAGGTAAATCATAAATTTTGTCATTACATTGTTCAATCTGATTACGAGTGTGAACACGCTTACAATCGTTGAACAAGGGTGTGAGGAACCAGTCGCGTTTTACCAGGTTCGTACGCACTTCTACGATTATGTCCACGCCACTAATTATTTAATGTGTTGTTCATCTGGGGCACCAGACTTGTCGCTCCGTCGTGGCTCGAAGCCATTAAAAAATATGGAAATATGAATACTGTTTTATAATTACCTAAAAGATTCCTTCATGGCTCGAGCGCCCTGGAGACTAAGAGATAGCGGCATGCGATTCCTGTCGATTAGAACTCTTCCAGAGACTCCAAAGTTCTCGCCTCCTTAAAATCCTGCCTGCGGCCAACAGCATTAGTCCGTCAAAAAAAACCTCTAAGATAAAATTTTAATGACAGTTCAATATACAGACATAAGGGTTCCTTATATTAATGGAAACGCTCGTCTCTTGTTCTTGGGACACAATGGAATTAAACGAGTCAATACTAACATTTTGCTACCAATGCCATTACTGTATGTACACAACCATTATTTGATCATATCGCAAAAAAATGTCAATAGAAAGAAATCGCGGACAAAATGGCTTCTTTTTTATTGAGTTTTTGAGAAAAATATCTGTAAGAAATACTCAATTACTTTTTGCGTTTCTTTTGTAATATAAATTACATTTACATGTTCAAAAACCTAGAAACAGCATCTCGGTTTTTGCAATTAGCTTTAACAATAACCCCTTTTTTGCTAACATCAAGTCGGTAGGTGGGTACCTGCTTAATTTTCTTGGAATAAAGTCAATAATAAGTATTTTGAAGCTCTCGCTCGCACCTGTGAGTGACTAAACTACGCCCGACACCGTCTTCAAAAATACTGTTTATTTAATTTTTATGTACCAGGCTGTTATGAGCGAAGGAAGCAACCTCCTCTGGCTTAGTACGTAATAAATAGGACAAGCTGTCATGTATATTGTCTTGTTGAAAAAAAACTGACTCCATAATGACATCCCTAGCCCCCGGGTATTCTAGAGAAACTGGAGAGTTTTTGAGCCCCATATTTCCCATCAGGAAGATGTGGTGTCAATTATGATCTTTTTTATCTGGAAATAAAGGCGGAAAAGCGTGCAGGACACAGTATATAAGTTCTATAATAGTATGATACCTACAGCACTAATGTGACATTACCACAAGGCTTATACGACCCTGGTAGGTGCAATCGGTGTTTCATAAAATAAAATAATTATTACATACATACCCAACATTTTTTATATTGAATTTTAAGTGTAATTCTCCCAACAAAAGAGAAGGCAAAGGGATACATGCCCATACAAAAATTTCATATGAATATAACTATTCATTTAGTATTTACATATACTTAAGTTTATTATATGATAAAAACGATAGTTGTTACGTTACGTGACATACCTCGCGTTCAGTATCACCGTATCTACTCAACATTCTTCGACATGTACACAGTATAAAACTAATAAAGATTCTAACCTATTCTATTGTTATGATTTTACCTAGAATAAGTCTCACTTAATATAACATCGATCAATCAATACAAATACTGATAATTGCACTTAATCTGCAGGATTAATTAGCATAATCGTTAACCAAAAAATGGCTTATGAATGGAACCCATACTATTATGCTAAACAATCATTCACTATGCCCGAAATGTCCCCCTATATCTATGATAAATGTTGAAAATTGTACCTTGTGACATATTTTTAATATACCTTTTTAAAACCCATTGCGTGTAGGAATGTTATTTGTATTCGCTTACGTAACAGGTACGAGGCTCGCATAATTCAAAGGAAGGTATCGCTTTATTCTATTTATAGCTAGCAAGCTACTGGTAGCACAAAGCTTTTAATTGATTAAACTTTTTAATGAATATCATCAATTTTCATCTCGCTCGCACGTCTTAATCATAAATGTGTCGACTTTTTATAAAATTCGCTGTTTATTAAAATTTAATTAGGACTTCATAAATCGTGTGAACCGGTTTCATCAATAAGATCAAAGTTTCATTAAAATGTATAAAATATCGTAAACAATAATCAATGCACATTATCGTTCATAAATCACAGACATGATGGCGACATAAATAATAATAAAATGTCGTTTATTATCTTGTGAATGTCTTTGCAACTTAATATAATGATAAAATGCATTTGTAAATGTATCAGCTACTGGTTATCAATGTAACACTCACTACGTAGGTAGTTGAAATATAAATGGTTTATATTTCACAAGTTCTCAGAATCTGAACACAATACGGCGGTAGTCTCGTATGATATCGGATCTGAATACCTAAGTTTTCACTTCGATGCTTATTAAGTCCTAGTCTATGTACCCCGCGATGTACCTTGTGTTGTAAATAAAAAATACTTATTGTAACTTGAATATGAAACAAAGTACTTACATTATACAATCTGGAGTTCACTTGCGAGATTAAATTAAAACATTGTATGTGATGTTTTGAAAATTATGTTCATATGATAATTGAATAACGTATAAATGAATGGACCAGCGAGTAGGCGTAGTAATTCGAGCGTCTATATGCTAAATAACAGTAGAATCAGCTATTTAATTTCAAAGCATGCTAAAAATTCATACATTTAGCATTCTTTTATGAGCTATGCTTTTGCATGTTAAAATCATCACACTAAAATGAATAGAGTATCTAAAAACGTGTTTGCACCAAAAAACGATGCCTAAGTGCTAATCTGTCAATTGCCCTGGTTTCCAAGCATACAGCCTATGATAACTATGATAAAATACTAATCGCTTGCATAGTGACAAATGATTAATGATATATATACTATATCTACTTGCTATCGATATCGCCGTATTTTGACTTACAGTGTTTCAAATTACTTTGTAAGTTTAAGCGCCAAAGGATTGCTTAATAGCATTTTTTATTGCCTTTAATCTTAGAGGTCCAGGGTTCAATACCAGTATCTTACCTAAGTTTGCCGGCATAACCATATGTTAACTGCATGTTTTCGTTTCGAAATTCGGAGGTGAGATAGTCAGTTCCTCTATGGTTGAGGAATCTGGGTGAAGTTTGCTTCCGTCTTCGACTTTATCTTCACTTACCATCAAGTCATATCAGGAACAAGAGTTACCGTGACTCAATATTGTGTATAACGTAGGAGTCCTTAATTATGATGAAGTACAATATTTAATAAACACATTGCTTCTTTATAGCGGTGGATTATCCAACTTCTTGTACTACGTGGCCCTGCCGGAAGACACGACGCACCTAACTAAGTACACGCCAAGGGAAAGTTCTCCTGAAGATGACTCCTCTGATACTGTCACGTCCATAGCTTCTAGGATCATGAAGAAGAACATTCACAGGTCCAACTCTTTCACTTTGGATGAACCCAAGAAGGTAAGTTCTTTTTGAAATCTTTATTTATTAAACATGTCCTTCTTCTTCTGCAGGGCACAAGCCTTGCTATCATGGGGAAACCACGTGAGATTTTTTTAAACTTATACGTTTTTAGTTCTTTGATGCTTCGGAAGATTCTTACGTTAGTAAGTTCCATTTGCTTCAACCGCTTTCACACACCAATCTGCGTTGTGCCAGTGTGATGGTATAATGGTAAATACCGGGACCATGGCATTATGTTTTGCAAACTTCGAAGTTTATTAACATACTGAAAAACTGTGTACTTCATTGACATTGACTGAGAAGTCGATCACTGTATGTATGACCTCTTGGAGTTCGACGCTTATTTTGTTTCTTTATAACCACTACAAATTTGTGTTATATTTGATATTTAACTGTAAATTCATCGTTGTGGTCTGAAAAAAACGTTGCTATTGTATTTTCACTATTAACCCAACATAATCTGAGATCCTACCGCTCGATTCTGCGGAAAGAAGTGTGGCAACACAGGTGAGCGGACGGTAGCGGTGTTGCAAAATTTTAATCAATTTTATCAATCAATGGTCTTTTGCAAAGCAAAGCAACGAAACGAATGAGCCATCATTTTATTTTCACTCCGGCAGTTTTGGAATTTAAATATAAATCTTGCTATCGTCAAGAATAAGTTGCATTGTTTATTTATTAAACCTTAGAGTCAAATTTGACAGCTAACCATGACGATTATTTGGTCTTAATTATGAATGAGGTATTTCTTGACCTTTACTTCCAACAATGATCAGGCCGATAGGAACAAGCCACACCCAAATTCTTCAACCACAGAGATTCTGTATTACCTCCAACATTGGGCACTCTGCAATGCTGCTAATGAGGTTAGATAGTGATAGCTAGTCAGGTGGAATTAAAAGCCCAACTCGTAACCAAACAGTGCAGAAAAGATCAAGGCTTTGGTGGTCTCAACCAATAACTAGACCGCAGAAGGGGTTCAATGGCGTTGGAGTTACATAGTAAGACTGAATCAGTGACCAATCTTTTCCAGATGTTGTAAGAGTTAACTTTGTTCCAGGTCCTCCTGAGGATATATGGCCAAGTCCACGGAGAGAGGGCGATGGACGCGATCGTGACAGAATCAGTGATATTCACCCTCCTGTCTGAAAGGAGATTGGGACCTAAACTTCATGGTGTATTCTCTGGTGGGAGAATCGAGGAGTATATACCTGTGAGTAATCTTTAAGTTGTTTGTTTACTATTTGAATAGCATTTTTGTCTAGCCAAATATATATATATATATATATATATATTATATATGTGTGTGTTTTCATAATATCAGAATAACTACAAAGCTTGTTAATTGTTATTGGCCTACTTTTATAGAGTGAAGTTAATTTGCAATCCCATTATAATTTTGACTGCATAGTTTAATGGTAAACAAATTTAATATATATTTTTATCGAGTTATAAAATGCTATTGTCGAAACGAAGAAACAAATTTCGGCGTCGATTAGGTGCTTATACTGTGTTAATTTAATTATCAATGTAAAAAAATATAGCTTCAAGCCAAAAAGAATCGTTCCATAGTACAATATAGGGTATACATAATCCAGTATCAATTTAGTGGCTCGTGTTTCATTTTTGTTCATTCATTTGGGATATTTCATTTTCTTTTAATCGGTAACATTAAATTTTTATATAAAAATGTTCACGTAAGTCATCAATAAAATGGCGGCGGTACTTACCATTTGTCATCAAAAACTCCATGAAGCTATAGGTTTATTCTGAAGCCAAAACCAGGAAGAAATACCTACTCATGAAATGGCTGCATGTGCCTTAGTTCCCCTTGCCATCCCTTAGGTTAACAAAATAAAACAAATTTTCCTGGAACTTGCCTGAACCTTTTCTTGAACGAACATTTTACGTAACATGCTTACGAAGTAGTTGTTACCAAATATCACTCAATACATTTATTTTTCAAGGCGCGATCTCTTCTGACTAAAGAGCTTTCGGAACCGGCACTATCTATGAAGATTGCAGAGAAAATGGCTGCTATACACTCTATGGACGTACCCCTGTCGAAGGAACCGAACTGGCTATGGAAGACCATGGCTAAGTGGTTGAAGACTGTGAGAGAAGAGAGACTGGCTGGAAACATACATGGAAAGGTCAGTTAAAATAGAAGATTGTGGAAAAATGGGATGGATATATTTTAGTGTCAGACGCTAGCTAGTGGATTATGTGAGCCTAGTATCGTTAGCGCAGATATCTTTATAACTTGATGGTTCGCAGATATTTCTCATAAAAATAAAGGCTTTTCAAACTACCTTACCTTGTTTGTGCCTTATATTTTGCAATAATAAAGTAGCATTAGTAATTTCTAAGTATGTTTCATAGACCTTATGCGAGCCTGGTAATTTTAATAGTGTATAAGTCCAGTGACAACGCTGTGTGTATGACTGCATCGGATTTAAAATATATATGTGAAGAGATTCTGTGACTCCTTCTTTGTGACACAACTAGACAGTGGAATTCTTAACGGGCATGTGTATTCCCTCCTTCTTATGATAGGTTCCTTCAAAAGAGGCGTGAAAAGACACTTTTTGAAGGTGTCTAGGGCAAAAAGTTGCATGCTGCACTATAGCAAATAGTCACTTGCTGTGCTTTTTATAAAAAAAAATATAACATCCCTAAAAATACGATGAAATTCCTGCTAATTGAATTATAAAAATGCTTCTTTACAGACCGAAGAAGAACAGAAAATCATAAAAAGGTTAAGGACAGTCGATTTGGAGAAAGAAGTAGAATGGGTGAAAAAATTTATAGCTACCGTCGATTCTCCTGTCGTATTCTGTCACAACGACTTGCAAGAAGGTATTATCTTCGATAAAGTTCTTATATTTATAGATATAGATATAGGATGAAGGGGCATTGTGTTCATCATGTGACACGCTTGAGTTTATGAAGAAATCACTGCAGTAGATATTTATTATTTAAATGTACAATACTAACAGTATTTGCCTTTAAATAATAATTTTGTAAAATTTTTGTAATTACAAAAGATAGATACAAATACTTTAAAATTTACAAACTGTTATAACCTAAAATATATATAAATAAATAAATTACTTTATAATATCATTTCTTGCTTCAAATTTGAATAAACGTTTTTAAATATCTTTTACAAAGTAATATAATTATATACTGTATTTAAACTCTCGTTTATGTTAAGGACTATTAAATTCTATTTTATTCTTGATTTTGTGTTCCATATTTACATAATATGTAGATCTTAAGACTATTAATGACACTATGACTAAATGCTAAAAAAGCATCATGTATAGCGATTATTGGCTACAAGACTAGAACGAGTTTACCCCAGATTTTGTGAATGACTTATCTACGTCCGAATTGTTAAAAAAAATGTTCTGCGTTAAATATTGAACTACCTTACATTTAGGACGGTGTACCGACAAATCCACAAGGGTTTATGCACATCTTAAACAATTATTTTGTTTTTTTTATCACTGCTAATGATTAGATTAAAAAAATAAAAGTATCCATGCTCAATTAAAATTGCAAATACCAAACTACTTTTTTATACATATACCTCTTTTTCAGATATCACTTGCATAGCTATGGGCTCCTGGTACCTTTCTTAGAACTAGCCTAAAATATAAACAATTAATTTCACTTTCAGGGAACATCTTATTACTAGAAGACGTGATACAAATGTCTGATGATGAAGTGGCTTCAGCTTACGTACAAACTTACGACACTGATTCTCCTATGTCGGACAAAGAGAACAACCATACACCCGGCTTGCGTAACTCGGACTTACGTCCCTCCGAACTGCGTAACTCTGAGATGCGCACTTCATTACGCTCAACGCAAATCGAGCCTTTATCAAATTACGAAGATGCGAATACCTCTGATAGTATAATTAGCCATATATCTGACTCTGGTGAACCGAGATTGGTTCTCATAGACTTTGAGTATTGTGCATACAACTACAGGGGGTTCGACATGGCCAACCATTTTCAGGAGTGGGGGTATGATTACACGAATACCGAACACCCCTTCTACTTTGAGAATCAAGAAAACTGTCCAACGTTAGAACAAAAAGTGAGTACTAGTTTATTTTGTTGATAATTTAATTGAAGTATACAAATTTTGACTGAATTTTTAGTAGCTTTCATACAGAAGCCTTAATAGTTCTGTTTTCCATAACATTTATATTTTAATTTGGCGAGTTAAACTTTTTTTTTTAAGTTTATCATTATACTTGTGTTTTTGAGCAGTGAAATAACAAATTGCTATTACATTAGAAGACTATTAGTGATTCAGTACATGTAACCAATATAAAACCACTTTTTTAAGAATTATCTAAATTAAAAGAATTATTGCAACAAAACCCTGAGTACTTAGAATCCATCCCTGTTCTATTCCCAATTGTCAGGTCATTGACCCTTGCATTACAGACAGTAAAACAGGTCTGTATTCAGGGTAGAATACATTTTTAAATGGTTATTGAACAAAAATTTAATTTGGTTTTACTGAAATTGTGCTCGTGTTATGTGCAAATTTGATTAATTAATAAAACAACATTCTGAAAACATCTTTTAAAGTTCAATTAAATTAAAATATAGTTGCAGCATCAGTTTGCGCACAGTTTTAATTTGATTGTGATTTATATTTATTATTATACTAACAAAACATTTTTCTCATACTTAAGTTTAGTTTATTAAATTTTATATATTTCAAACCATTTTGAAGTCATGAAAACGTTAAAAATATAAATTAAACAGTTTGCTTGAATCGATACTTTTTAGTCGATAAGATTATACCATACCTTTCTTAAAGACAAGCAATTTTGAATAATTAAGCATATTAATATGCTTTGTAAATAAATATATTGAAGCAAACAAAATTAACAGTTATTTTCGTAATGTTAAATGTTAAAATTCAAACTTGCTTGTACTCTCCGCTTTTATCATTTTTTTCAAGTTACAGACGACGCAATGTGTACCGTACAACACGGTGGCATAAGGTTCGTAATTCATTATCATCGCCCAAATAATTAAAAAGGAAATCTTTTTTAAAGAACTTAAGGAGTCTAAATAGGTTTGTTTTTAATTTATCAAAAAAGCAAACTGAAATTAGCGTGCTAGGAATATTTATAATGTTTAAATATTTGGAAATTCGGAGTACCTACTAGCGACCGATATCATATACTGTAGACCACACATCAAACATAACACATTAGTAATAATTCACCTAGAAAAACACGGCCAACGGAAAATTGCTTTCAACAGCTTAATTACGTTATAGATAATAGCAAATTAAAGACTAAAGAAAAAGGCGCTCCATTAGTTTTTAACTCTGAAGTAATTTGAGCTGTTGATATTTCTATATGGACGTTTAAAATCTGTACTAGGAAGAGTTGATTCAAAATGATCATTCAAATTAAAAGAATGCAAGGACTAAGCTACTAGAGAAATATACAACAAGTAACGAATTTGTTTCGGTTTAAACACAGTTTGCAGTATTGGCTAATGTTACGCTTGAGATGCGGTTTACAATACCTTTATGATATCGCAAAACTTCGAAATGAAAAGTAAAGTTAATTTATTTAAAAAAAAAGCATGCAAATTTCGTGACATAATGCTTTTGGTTTTAATTCTATAATTTTCTTTTAGTTATCATCTATTTTATTACGAGATTCGTTCTTTAAATAAGATTTGGCAACACAGTCGATACACTTTTTTGCTATGGCAACAATAATTTTTAAAAAAATATTAAAAAATTACAAATAGCAAATGTATTTGATTTCTAAATTTCGAAATGTGTTTTTAACATAAGATTCAATTAAACTTTGAAAATATAATTATGAGCAGACAAAGCCGCCAGTTATACTAAAAATACTATTTATGTAAGTAAAAAAATATATATTGGTGTAGCGGCAATTGGTTCAAAAGTCCTTTATAGCAATCATACTTCTTGGATTATTTCAAAATCTATTTACACTTTAAACTCATAAGTATTGCCATAACACTTTGAAATGCACTACTACCGGGTTTACCATAGACAAACCTGCCAGTACGCAGCTTGTGTGTGTTTGCTTGGTTTTTAGTCGCAGTACTCTATGGCCGGAACATATATCATAGACTACAGAGCCTGGGCGTCTACATTGTCACTGCGGCGGCGATGAATCTTCTGTGAAAGTACTATATAAATGAGAGTCAATTTTGTTAATTTTTTACTAGTTTAAAAAACAATTGGTTATTAAATCTTTTTTTCTGGAAAAAGGTTTGATAATCTATTATGATTTATATTTTTTTAGGTTGTTCGTTCAACATTGCTTTGTTTTAAGGTGTTACAGGCCAAGCTATGGAGCTTATAAAAGGCCCCAGAGAACTATTTGAATCATTATAAATTTTCTATAGTCTTTTTATATGAAAATCATTCGAAATTAGTCATGTCAATAGATTTTTTTAATATTCGACACCTGTGAATACAATGTTGGACGAATTAATAATTACGAGAAATAAACTTGTGCGTTTTGTTTTAGTATGTTGATTGTGTATTATGTCGTCGATAAATCTTTTTTTATATAATTTAATCTGTGAACAAACCAACCCTACATGCTTTTATTGTCTAGGTTTCGTAATAAATGTCTAAATTTAAGTTATTTGATATTTCTTTTTACTTTCCTTTAAGGAATGAGAGAAAGATATAAAGTGAACTTAAATTTAAATTTTAGCCTGCATTCCCGAGCGAACTAAATGCTAGGTTTCAATAATCTGTCTTCGTATGATTTTACTTACGATGCTCAATTTGAATGCAAAATTGAAACTCAACAAAATATTTTAGTACTCTGGCGCAGCAATAGAACGATCATTCAAATTTGAACTTAAAGTTGTGCTCTGAAGAAACATTTTACATGACTAGTTGACTTACTACCTGCCGTTGTAGTAAGCAGTTTTGTCATTGCAAAGTGGATCTACAGAACACGAGTTTAAGCCTATATTTGACCGTTCGTTCTGTTGTTGCGCCGGAGCGTTGTTACAAGTCTCTTTATTCTACGTTTACCGTTAACTATGAGGCATTTTAGCGCAAGACGTTTTTTTGTGAAAATATATACCTTTTGTTCAAATGCAAACAAAACACGCAAGTTTATTCAAAAAAATCCGCCCGAATGAATTCAATAACATTATTTAAGTTCTACTAACATTCAAATGTTATATGTCGGTTAAGTTTTACGAGTTCGCCTAATTCTAAACAGAAATAACTTTTCACAGAAATAAATAAAAATCATAAGTATTAGTGTCACATCAATCTAATGACATTAATCAGCTTTGAACTTCAATTAAAAGGATAAAAATTTATCATAAGAGCTTTTGATATGTTATAGACACAATCAATCGTATTAATAAGACCATTAAACTTCTTAAGTCGTTAATAAACCTACTGCAGCATTTTGACATAATAGGAAACAATTCATTTCGTTTTGTATTTTTCAATTCAATGAGAGAAATTTGATTTTTAAATATACTGTAATATAAAAGTATAGAACAACTTACATGTAATAAAATAATTTTTAAATCACATGTTAAGTGAAATCCGGCCCTGTCTTGCATGTCCAGTGCTCATTGGCTCATTTAAATAAATAAAAGACAGATTTGTATTCAGGGTCTATCAACTAGCTAAGGTGTAACTAGCAAAAATAGTTATATTAGGTTCGTCTATTCAAAACTTATCCAACATCTATTTTCAGGAAATTTTCATCAAAGAATACCTGAAACACTACCACATTAATCTTTCGGATGACAAGTACTCGTTGCCGACCATAGACGAAGTGAATCACCTCCTGAACGAAGTGGATGCGTTCGCGATCGCCAGTCATCTCTTCTGGTCTCTATGGTCTATGGTTAATGCGTCTAAGAGTCAGATTCCCTTCGGTTACTGGGTAAGTTAAGACTATTTTAGATTTTTAAATATCATGCTAGGTAAAGATCTCAATTTAAGTACCAGGCGAGAATAAATTATTAAGAGTTAACTTATAAGAAGTACTGTATTAGTCGGAGTAACAAAATTAATTGAAAAAACTGTATTAAATAACTTTTTTTTCATAAATAATTAGAATCACAATAATTAAGAAATATTGCAGAATTTACAATCAGTATTTTCTGAGATATTTCGACATATTTGAGGAGTTGTTACAGACGACCATTCCTACGCTTTCAAAGCAATTTGGAAACTCATTTCTTTGTCGCACAATCAAGAATTGGAATTTATTACCAGCACACGTTTTCCCTCCTTACAATCTAGTAATTTACAAGAGGCGTGGTCTTGTAGGTCGGCAAGTTTAACTAGTGCAGTGTATAGTACTCACACTAGTCACCTTTTTATTTGGACTCCACTTCTGTTTACCATCAGGTGGAATGGAGTCATTTCCTTGATCTTTGTATAAAAAAAATATTACCTACTTAACCACCTCTATGTACATTATGGCTTGCAATAAAGATATTTAATTACTAATCTAATGAAATGATAGCCTGTTTATAAAAGACCCTACCTACTCTTTTGTAATTCTGCTAGGTCAAGTTGCAAAATCTGATGGTTTGACACTGGTTTAACTCCCTCACGTGTTGTTGCCCTAGTAACATTGAATACTAACTTAAACTTTATCCCACAGGAATACGCCCTATCCAGACTAGAGACATACCTCCGGCTCAAACAGGAGGTAATCAAGAAGGATAAATTCGGTTTCCCCCAAAAGAGGAAGATTTGTGAAGTAGACATATGAGAGCGCACTTCTGCCTTAACAATTTAAATGTGTACTTTATATAGCGCTATATAAAGTCGAATTTAGATCGGCAAGTCCAAAGACTTTTGCGTTCGCCGCGTTTAAATAAAGATTGAAACAAAAATGTCCTCGCTCTTGCGAAAACGTCGCTTTACCAGTGGTCCTAGTGATTGGTCGGTTCTCATTGAAGAGATATTCTTCTAAATAGCTTTTATTTACCGCAAAAAGATTATTAGATTAATAGAGAAACAGAATTTAATAACATGTATTTTTAATATGGGATCCGAAGGTAAAGGGGCATTGTCAACTTTATTACGAGGAACATACAGATCTTTATTTGAACGAGCAGTTCTAGGTAAGACAGTGATGCAAGTCGACAAATTCAAGTTTAAACAAGAACGGGCGAGCGTCCGTGGATAAGTCTGTTTATGAAGTACGCTATTACCCTTGACATGTTGTCGCCTGTTGCTGATAAAATGTTACTGAATTGATTTAAATTGGAACATCGTAACATTTTAGTTATCTATTAAAAATTACTAATATGAAAGAAAGCAATCGAGTGCAAATATGACTCAAAAAATATTACAGTAAATTTTTTTTTTTCAAAATGGCGTCTCGTTTATATCTTTGACGTTTTACACGAAGATGTCCATAACCTTGCTTTGTATATATAAAATCGTTAACACAACCATAATGGTTTTATATATTGTAAAACCATTTGATAAAATAGTTTCATCAGTATACAGAATAGAAAGAAATCTATAATCGTAGTGTTGTCCACGTTATAATACTATGAATATTATAACGTGGGCAACACTACGTTTATCGACCCATATCTCATACAGACCTTTTGCAGTTTTCTAAACGGGAAATATCAATTATAGCTTCCTAATAAATTTTTATCAATTCAGTAACATCTTACATAAAGATTATCTCAAAAACTATTTTTTTAATTCCACTTCCTGTATATAATCTCAGTGTATGGAAGAATACAGAAATGTGTATTTATATTAGCTTAGATTACGTTTAAGATTGAAAATACAAAAAAAAATGGCGGTCAAATCCTAGACATGAAAAAGTGATGTAGCTATTTTAAAAAGAAAGTTATTTTTTTTAAAGATCTATCAAAAAGTTATTTTTTTGCAGTGAACAATTCGTCTGGAGAGGTCTTATTTAAGAATCATTTTACATGAAATAATATAAAGACTCATTTACCACGAGACGACACCATAAACTCGGGTTAAATCTTCAATAAACTGAGAAAAGTGACGTTTTAATGTAGACAAAATCTCGTTTGTTCTCGTTGTGCTATGCATGCTGTCTGTCAATATGATATGATACTAAGCACCTCCACCTCGTAGAAGACAATCAAATAACACTCCTTTATAGTGCTGTGTTCCTGGTAGACAGCTCTTTGGGAACGCATTATATTGGGACTTATCTCCTCTGACCTGCACGCGTAAGCACAAGGAACTCGGGAAACGTTTTGTCTACACCGTCATGTCATTTTTCTCGGGTTACATCTTCAACTGAGAAAAGTGACGTTTTGAATAGGCATTCCTTCTATCCATCCAATTTATTTTTTCAAATTTAAAATTTGTTCGATCTCCAGACATGCTTCGTCCATTTTATTGCTGCTATATATAATGCCACAATCATGTAAATATACATTCAAATAGCTTTATTTATAAACAAATTTAAGTATCATATACAAATTCGTACTTACAATATTTAAGAAATACTTAAAAACCTTAAATTTCATTTTTTTAAGTTTGTTTATAATATAAATCTGCGGTAGTCAAAAACTTGTATACTTGAGGGAAATGAAAAACAATGTCATTTCTTTACGTAGTATTTTTAAAGCAATTTTGATATAACTAATAGTTGAATGAAATATTTCTGTTTATTAAATCGCAATCATATAGAATTAAGAAACAATATCCGTTTTGAAAATTTAGTACAATTTATTATACGAATTAAATCAACAATAGTATCTAAAGACAGGTTAAAATGTGAACCCAATGTATGAAATGTGATTTAGAATAAGGTAGAATTAATAAAAATGCTGTTAATTTTTAATAAATCCTCACTTTCTTTGACTTTTTGAAATTTAATAAGAAATTCAAAAATGTATACACAATGTAGGTATGTTATGCAAATGTGTATACATTTATTTTGAACTAAATTTTTCTCTTCCAATTTAAAATATCTTCTCTTAATTTCTTTTACATAATATAAACCTTATAAATTTGCGTACAAGACATTCCTTACTATATCATAGCTTCATTGTATACAACTAAAGCATTCTCATGAAAAACTATACGTTATTTGTGATAAGTTCACCTGTCTTCTAAACTGCCGAATAAATAATAATGAATTTCAAATTACATTCCCAATTAGTTGGACGTAGTGCTCATAACGTGTCTTCGAGAGAGGTTGGTAGTACACCCTTTACAATATCTATTGCACCGGCAAATAAAATTTAATATTTGCGAGGTCCTGATCCAATTATCAAAATTAATTGATATTCCGAGACTACACAAAAGTATGAGAAACAGAGATCTGGTCAATAGTGCAAAGTGACGAATTTAGACGTGTTTTTTGAGTGAGTGTGTTCCCACTCAAAAGCATCGAACAGATTGTAAGAGCTGATATGCCTGTTATTATGAATCAACGTAACATGAGGTGCTTTGGTAGTGGTATAGACACGCATATCTTGATATGGCACATGACTTTTCGAAATATTATTATAATATTTAGTGAGAAAACTGAGTGCCTTGATATGATATATATATGAAGCTAAATTATACGAAATTCTTTGTGTTACAGCTGTTTAATGTCATTAACGTGTGGTATTACTCAGGCGAATAAAAGATTGCACTATAAAACGTTTTTAATAGAAATCAAATTTGCTTGAAGCAAGTTAACAAGACACCAGCACCGCACTTGGCCAGCATGGTTGACTATTGCATAATCGCTCTAATTTAGGGTAGGCTCGAAACCCCTCGGTGATGATGAAAGAGACAACATTATTCAAATGGGTAATTTATACTTGTATTATTTTCCTCGCATCTTTTTTTTTGTTACATTTAAATTGAGACGTTTAAAAAGAACTTTTATTGAGTTTACTTCTAAAAAGAGCTCTAACGATTTTTATAGATAATGGTTGAAGTAAAATAATCTTCCTGGAGAGACATATTTTAGCTTTGAGCTGTATAAGTTAATTCGTTAGTACAAAAAATTACTAACTTTGTGCTAGATAGTTTGGTGTACGTTCTAGCAGTCATGATGTTGCCAATGAAGATTAACGCGCTTACAAAATACGAAGTAGCGATACGGAATCACAAATAAGACTCAAATATAATCTACACTGAATTATAATAAAAGATAACTTCTCTAAGTAGCGTGAAAAGGTTAACATGTAGTCAAGAGCTTGAGAACTATTCTTTTATTTGACTGGAAACTTAATACTAACACACGCCTGTTTTGATAAGACATAAAAGCTGAATAATGTTGAAATGCTAACATCAGTATTGCTCACCTTAAGCAACTCTATCTCTTCACTTTTGACTTGCTACCAGCTCGAATATTTCAAACGATACCTTGAATTGGTACATTCCTTCTAGAAACGACTAATAAAGTAATAATCAGCATTTATGATAAATACGTGTAGTTAAACTTGGCATACTCACATTAACCATGAGATCTCTTTTCCTTCCAATATTTCAGGTTACTACAAATTAAAAAAAAGGGAAAAAGCTTTACTTGAATGAAAATTAGGTCAGTTTTTACTGGGACAAATTTTGATAGATGAATTTAATAATGCTGATATATTTTATGTATCAGCATTATTCATAATTCATCTCCTATAAAAGCAACAAGTAAATTAATTAAAAAGAAAACAAAATAACCCACTGACTGTCTGTATAAGACTGCCTATAGAGATTTTGACACTCCGGGGCAGAATACGAATGCAATGACACCTCACTCTTCTAAATCGGTCAAAACGTTTAGGCGACAGGACACAATTGAACATACGTGCAAAAACGTTACCCTCCTGAATCAGTCTGGTAAAACTTTTAGATGTGTATACATTTGAGTGAAACTGTATACATCTGTACAGTTGAACACAAAAATAAATTTACACTTAAATAACGAATGTTGCTGTGCCCAACGGGACTACATACGTTGATCGATCACATTGCGAAGTATAACTATATTATTTGTCAAGATCAATTTATTTTTATTAGTTAAGTACTAAAACCGAATATGTTAAAGCGTGCTATATCGTAAACAGTGTGACTGGGACTCTTTGGTATAATAGTATGTAAGGTAATTAAAATTTTTGCCCTTAGTACGTAATAACTGGACGAAAGTTGTTCAATTCTTATATACATGACGTAAATATGTAAATTTAGTTCACCAAGACTAAATTTAAGAAGGTACACTAAAATTTAATTGTCTTTTAAAAGAGGTTGGATAACTTTATGGTGCATCTACACACTTATTTTTGTCGATTTAATTTGTTAACGTTACAATTTCTTACCTTTTGCTTTAACTTTTTGATATCTTTCGTTACCCACTTTGTTATAAATGTTGCAGAACAAAAAGTAACTATTATGTATACACGATTAAATTTAAAGGTCTTTATAATTATTTTTTCCACTACGCCTGTCTACATACTAAGGAGAGCTGATAATAACCTCTAAAAACAACTGCAAAACTGAACACTAAATAAATCATAACAGAAAGCAATTTAAGTCAAAATCTATTTTAGTTAGTAACTGTATAATTATCATACAAAAAAATCTTGTATACAAAAAATATAATCCACCTCCTTTAATTATATTTTCGATCATCAGCACCATTTTGTATTTATTTATTGTAAAAGGCGTACTATACTTAAATTAAATTTTAGTGAGTGTATTCTAATATCGTGACTAATAAAGCGAGGTCCTTTCCTAAAAGTATTTTATTGCTGTTGTCTGGAGTTTATAGAACCACAGATTATTTTAAATAATAGTAATTGTAACATAAAATACGTATAATCATGTCTATAATTGTTTTGTGATTAAATATCAATTAATATTTATTTTTTGTATACAATATAGGACAATGTATACATAAGCTTCAACAATCGCTGTAATTTTGTTGATGTATTCAAAATTTTGTTGACAGTAGTTGTACAATTTTAAAATATTTTTTGTGATAATCGGCTTTTAAATTCCTATTTCTAAGGATGATACAAAATATAAATTTTGACTGTTAATAAATACTTAAGTTGAATTATTGTACTTATTTTTTCGCGTTGAATTATTTTTATTATAAACTTTTGTAATCGTTTGTATATTAGCTATAAATCGGAAAATTATTTACATAAATAAATAAAAATTAAATTTCTTCATGCATTTTAATTTTTTTAAGAATTCCCTTTTCATATAACTGATTATATTTTTTTATTTGTTATTTAGTGTTTGAAAAATTATACAAAAATGTGATTTGGCCATGTTTTTATTAACAATCAATCGATAAAACACCATATTTTTTACTTTACATCAATATATAAAAATAACAAGAACATATTAACAAAATTAACATAATTGGTGAAGATTTATTTATTTAGACTTTACATATATGTCAAGAAGGTTTATCGCGTATATAATTAAACAAGTAAATATTTTAGGAAAGGTTGTGTACACAGGCGAACTTAACACACAAATGGGCTTTCTAGTAGCAAACCTTTGAGACTGTTATGTAGTTTGGAAGTTTATGCTGTTTGCATTGGAAAATTTTATTAAAATATCAAATGCTACCATTACATAGATACATATATATTATTATTAAAAATATATAAATATGTACAATAGATTAAATTGAGAGGAAATACTCTTTGGATCTTCTGAATACAGCGATCGCTTCGTCTAGCGATGAGCTCTGTGTATAATATGCATCATAAAATTCAGAATTTATTTACATATGGTACATAGTTAACAAACACTGACTTATTACTCTCATATATCGCTCCCAGACCAATTTCAAATCTGCTTCCCTGAAAAGAATTTTTTTTTAGTTTGATGGCAAATCTTTATTGAACAGACAGAGAAGAAACATATAATAAAAGATGTGACAAGACACTTTTAGGGCCACCAAGCTGGAGGTAGCTAGAACAGAATGTCGCATGCTGCACTAATTATACAAGCATATGGACTCCTCTACTGCTTACCATCAGGCAGTGTAAGCACAGAGCTTAAAATATCTTTGATACTATTAATTTAAATTTTATCATGATCACCAATTAAATGTGACATCAACAGCGTTAAACAATTTTGTGTATTTTGTTATACATTTTTTTTTTCAATTTAAAGATGTGGACAGTAAGCACAAAATATGTGCTTATTTCATAACTAAATTTCTTCCAGCATAAGCAACAGGAAATAAGTTGAGAGAGGCAGATGGTGTGTACCAGAATGCAAGATTACATAAATATAAATATTATCTTTTGTAGATTTATAAATAGAGAGAGAGATTAAAGATTTATTATAAAGAGATTCTTCTTTAGACATATACTATAATAAAATCTTCACACTTAAGAAGTCGCAATGAATTTTTAAGTGCTATATGCTTTTTCCTAGTCTTATTTACTTATAAATAAATAAATAATTACACATGACCTTAACCTTACCTCAAAACATCCATCTGCAAGGCGCACTGTTCGTACGCGCACAGAAACTGAGCTAAGTCCGTCTTCGGCCAGCCGCCTAGCCTCAGAGGCTCCACACATCTTCGAACATGATAAATCAAAATAAGCAAATTTAATCAAATTGTTCTACAGGTTTAATAAGTGCTCATGAGTAGTACTCAAACAGCTTGTTATTTTACACGAAACGTAATATTAGTTCTTCCTAAAACCAAACAAATAATTTGACAGCTGTCATAGCATTTAGCGAAGTTTCTTAAATTTTTTTTGTAGCAACACTGTCTAATTATTTTTTTTACTGGACAAAAAATTATGTGTTTTATTATTATTGCAATGAATAAAAAGTCGCGCGTTCTAGACGTACCTTTCTAATAAGTCAATGAAGAGTGATCTCAGTTCTCTGCCCCGATGCAAGTTACACGCCAATCCGACTAAAGCTCGGGTGTATAATCTACAATATAAATGTGAAATAATACATAAATTTGTTTGTTTATGTATAAAAATCATATACACCCTACATGAGCGGTAATTCGACTCTTTGATGAGTTACTGTGACCACATTATATAATTAGCGTGGACAAAATATTATTTTAGAATTAAACAATGTCTCTTCTTATGTATACACTTGTATCTAAGTAAGTAGTAATTATCATGTTTACATATTGACTTACCTAAAGTTAAGCTCCAACTCTTGATATGATTTCTCCAAAAGTTTGGGTTTTAAACGCATGCAGATTAAGCTGAAAACATATTTATATACATCTTAAATATTTTCTTTATTATATAACACACTCCACACTAACGACACGGTAGCTGTATCGTACTATATTTTCCTTTGACGCGCACGACACGACTCCCGTGTTCACCCTATAATGAAGGGTTATATCTCATCTTGATGTAGAGCCAGGATTATTCCCGGAGCACGTCGACCCAATTGGATCTTTTGTGCTTCCCTAATCCTAATGTCCGCTGTCCTGGAATACCTACAAGGTGTACTTACTAAGTACACCCGGAGTCAGCAGCCACTACAATAATGAAGAGTTTACTAACTTAATATATAGGTAGCGCTGTTGGAAATGTTCTTAAATAGATTATAATTTGATGTTTATGAATACACAGGAAGTCACAGTCGGCACTTCAATGTTGCGAAATAGTTAATGTTTTATTGGAAAATATATATAATAAAATTATTAAAAATTTCGCAAATATTGCGCCACAGTGCAAATATGGGCATTTTTATTAGTCATTGAATGTGATAAAAATCGTTTTGATGCCATATTTTCATATTCAATTTTAATCGTTTACAGGATGATATCTAGCTTTGTATAAACTCTCACTGCTTATGCTCCTTCTCCTTGTCGAGGAGTATTCTCAGCTCCCGTAGCTCCAGCAGGAACTCCCGATCCATTTCAGTGTCGTAATACTCCGGGCCAGTACAGCTGTACGTCCAGCTTCCCATTATGGCCTATAAAATAAAATTTTAATTAATAATAACACATTATACTAAAATTCTATGAGTTGTATGAAATCAGTAGCATTACTTGGAAAATCAAGTCAGGTTTTATGTTGCGCCATCTGTCTTTTTCTGGTGGGATTGTAAAAAGCAGTATAAAACCCAGACGCAACAGAATCGGGGCCATTTTTAGATATATACTTAGTAATAAAGCGATATTTATCGTTCAGACAGCACGTACCTGGGCGCAGTGGTAGAAATCATTGAATAATAAATATTGGAGCTTCCTTTTAGCCGTTTCGAACCTCATGCACGCTATGAAAACGACTGCTCCATATTTCCTGTGAATAAGCATACTCACATGTTACAGAGACAAACTTAAAAAAATACCAAAGTTTAAAAAAAAATTTAACAGTTTTTATTCCTGGCAACACCTTATCAGACTAATTTCCGGTGCGTGATGTGATGAACATTGGGCCAGTCGCTAAATATCTCGATGATCACTTAACAGTATATATTATATAAATAGATACGTATAATATAATATACTTAGTTATATATATAAATATCAATAACACGGTCAAAATAAGTAAGCAACAAGTCCTTCAGGATGAAACACTCACTTAGCTAGTGGCTCAGACAGCAAGAACGTGCTCCTAATATTGGCCACAACATTTCCGGGCATTTCTTCGACAGTTTTAAACACTCGACGCACGTTGTCAAATTGTCGACGACAACACCTTAATGGGGCACCGGAACGCTCCGCTACCTACAATGGCGATATCAATCTATATATCGATACCGTAAATATCAATAAATAAGCGACATTTCGGCCAACGTACAACATTAGCTTATCTCTAGCAAGATATATCTTCCAGTCAACCAACAATTAACGTCGAGACGGCATTTGCGTGTTGACTAATTAAGCGTACAAAAATTAAGTATATACATATAAAAAAATTTCACTACTACTATTTTATATAATATTTATGTAAATCAATATACAAAAACATAAGAATAAATACATATAATAGGTTACTGCCTTGTTTAAAAACTGGTTTATCGCATCCTTATTCTATTAACGTTATAAATGCGTGCGGCAACATGGCAACATTATCTTTGTTCTAATCTGCGACTCATTAATACAACTGTCAGTGTAGTATTCAAAAAAACTCTTTCTAATCTGTGCAAAAAACGTCTGGAGTTTGTATGTGGATTTAAAGCGTTCAGGTATCGTGCTTCCAGTATGTAAGCCCCTGAACACTGATTCGTTTTATAAATAGATATTTTTCTTACCTCATCTAAGTCCTTTCTATGTCTGGAAGCCAGTTTTCGACCCAACAGCTCTCTGATGACCGCGTCGTCTAAATCATAGTATCTGTGAAATAGTTGATTGTAAACTTAGTACTATGTGATAATAATAATATTACTCACACTACCTATCATCCAGCCCAAATTAAGCATTGTTATGAGCTTGTGTTATAAATACTAGGTAACGGCGAAATATAGATAGTAATCTATATATAAGTATAGGAAATATTCCAAATAAATATACAGACTGCCCTGCCAGGGGTTCCCCGACAAAACGCCGCAACACAAACGCCGCACGAAAAAACAGCGTAGACAAAACGCCGCAAGACAAAAGGTCGCAAATCGAAAAGGACGCAGACAAAATAACGCGCATAAAAACTTCGCATACAAAAACACCGCATATTTGATGAATGTTCCCTATTTTTTTATTTCCGTTACAATTGTTAAAAACGTGGAATTTCACAAGTTAATTTTTTTTACCAATTTAAATAATTTAATTTGTTTGTCTGTCTGTCTGGACAGAATCTTATATAACATTTCCTAGTTAATTATTTTGTTTTATTTTCTTTCATATGTTTGTCTGTCTGTCTGTCTGTTTGGACAAAATCTTATATCACATTTCCTACCACTGAGAAAATGCCGCTTAATTATATATTATATGCGCTTTAAAGCGCATCATAAAAGATGTCGATGGAAATAAGTCTATAAGTACTCTTCAAGTGTCAACTAACTCAACATTCCTAAAAGTCATTAAATCTACCTAGACCTGAGTCGACCATGATTAATCGAATCACTTTGATTGGATCATTGATTCACTAGTGATCGGGTCGCGAGCTATTAAAAGATTCGATCACCGAGATGTTATGTTAAAAAAAAATTGGTACATTTATTTTATAACTAGAATTATTATGATAATATTTGTGTTCATTTTATAACGCAATAATCACGCGCGTGCATCCCAATAATCGAACACAACGTACACCCAAGACGAACATCTAAATGGCGACTCGTGAGTCATGACGTGAAACACGACCCGCGATCCAGAGCTTAGAACCGAATCATCTGCGGTCTACCAACCCAATGGTCCTGCCTACCTTAATTGGTTGTAACTCAAAATAATTATATGCTATTTTGTATATGTCATTGCGTTGGATCAAACTTACTTTTCTATCAACATATGTTTAGTAGGCTCGTCTATTTGAAAGATCATTTGCTCAGACAACTTTGATGGAACTGTAAGCAATCGCTCCAGTAATGCGAAGGTTCTGGAAATAAATTATAGACATGAGACCCACACCATTAACTCCAGATTGCTGGGAAGAGATTGCTAATTGGGGATAAAAACAAATATATATTAATGTTATATTTGTTCTGTGTTAAAGGTTGTAAATGTTGTGTACGTTTTATCAACGAAAGAGGCTAAGTAAGTGAATACATTTCGTAATAGCTAACAACTGTTGATAAATAATTAATATACAGCCAATTCTCTAAAAATTACGAGGATACAATCATATTTCCTATTCAGCTAGGATATCACAGTATAGAGAAACACAGACTAAACACGAAATTGCTTTGACAATCTTTTTCTTCTTCTTCCCAGGTTGCCTGGTAATTGGCTACTCCATAGAATTCCAGCAGTATGTGTGCGGCTGTTTCTTCTGTCTCCATAAAGGCTCTGTACAGGGGTATCTGTGATACCTAAGTTACATAGGTGTCTGTCTTTGACAGTTAACACAGTATATTACCATAGTCCTTTAGTGATTTTTAAATAACACTATGTTTCTTACCTGTAATGATCAAGTACATCGCTAGCAATGAGTTCTACTGATGCACCTATTTGTTTGGCTACAGAACGCTGGTTAAGAGTAGACACTGCTTCACTTGCTGCAATAACATTGGATCAGTAATGTAGTAGATACAAAATTTATTTTATATATTAGATAACCAACAAGATTACACTAATTAATTTATAAATTACACACACAATAACATTGTATACTAAGTACAAACTTAATTATAGGTGACAACTGCATGCTACAGAGACATCTAAATTTGAAAAATAAAATTTAATGTATTTTAAAACAATAGATGTATTATACATGCAATAATTTATTAAAGCCCCAAGACTCCGAAACTTAGATAATTCTGTAACTTATTAGTTGTGAGATGATTGTATTTCAGAGACATACGGAAGGCTTTTAATATAGAATTTAAGTCCACCTAGATCGAAAAAGTTGTAGTAACTGTAGTCATAACTGATATGACTAAGAAACACCCCAAAAAACTTGACTGTTTTTGAGATATTTTTTGATATGCTAATTATAGTACTATTATCCTTTATTCCTTGTATTGTGCCTGTAATTTTATTGTTGGAATATTAAATTTTATATTGTAGAAAAGTTTGTTTATTATTCTCAATACAAAATTTGCTAACTGAACCACTTGTTTGTAGTAGAAGAATAAAATTTGTTAAAACATTTTGTTTTATTGTAGTAAATTTTCATAAGAAGGCTATGACAGTAATGCTGCAGATGTACTAAATAATATCTTAGTTTCTTTAGCTATCCATCAAGTAAAACATGATAGGGTATTATCTCAATTCATAGAAATATCTGTTATGAATAGTTCTCAAAAGTAAAAAATTGCATTATATAAGGTCAAAGGTATCACTTAATAAAACAATCCAAATAGGTATTAATTCAAATTATTCCAATCATTCTTTTAAAACACCAATATTTAACCTGATGGTTAAATTTCATTTGCCACATTGATTATTTTCTTCTTTTATTGTTTAACTATAACAGATGGGTTTGGACACATAAAAATCCATAGGTGTCAAGTCTGGCTGGCCACTGTGTGGTTCCACATTATTAGGATGATTATTGTCTACCCAGCCCTGACTCTGCTTCAGTAGCATGCATGGCAACCATCGAATTGAAACAACATGTGTCAAAGTAAAATAAGGACTAAATCATAAAGCAAAAAATAAATAACTTTTAAGCATAAATTTACCTACTCAAGTAATTTTTTTCCTAAAAAGAATTCTTAATGTTCTCCCTTTAAATTGTAAGGCAAAAAAAATGAAAATTACAACCTCTTATAGGATCTAGGTTGACTTAACCTGTTATTGTGTATAATTCTAAAGTTGTTTGCAGGGTCATAATTATACAATAAGATCTGCAATCCACATAGCAGATATTTAGAAAATTTAAGAAAAACTTTAAAAAATACAGATTTATAGGTTATAATGATCATTTATAAATAATAATTGAAGAGTTAAAAATTGATATCTTGATTTTATCAATCCTTAAAATGATAACGATGACTTACATGAACATCCTTCAATCCACAGCTGATAGATCTCAGGGTCTATTAGTGTAAAATTACCAACAAAAACATCCACTTCTGTGTACATTTTTAGGGTTTTATATTTCTAATAAATAATTCACAATTTAATTGTATTATATAGTAATCTTTGATTGCAACTCTGCTGTTATGCTGTTATTGACATTTGACAATTTGATATTGCCCATACATATATTCAAACAGTTACTAACAAAAAAATATATTAATGAAAAATAATATATCAATAAATGATTTTTGAAATTAATGGATTATATTTTTTAAATTACTCTTACATAAAATTGCACTGGCAAAACTAGCGTTTGCATCTCTATAAAGATTCTGGTGGAGTTATCCGAACGTAGTTTAACCAGTGTGAACAAGCTGCCAAGTAAATAATATTATGACATTAACTAGTCACGTTCCAAAACTATATTTGTTCTTAATTTTTACCAGGTAAGGATTTTTTTTATTAATGAATATATAAATAAATATACCTTACTAGAAAATGAAAATTAAGAATAAAAGTCAAATATAATTCGGTTATCAATTTTATAGATTTTAGTGCAAAACAAAGTAAAATTGCTTGGTGTTCTTATACAATGGTGTACTTCAGATTCAGAACTTAGTAATATGTGTTCTGAACGTACAACTTAGTGGTGTCGTTTCCAGGCCAAATAATTGGGAAAAAAAAATATTGGTGTCGTCAAAATCTATTTTTTGTGAATTTAAGTAAGTGAATTTTAATGCAAGCAACTAACATATAGGCATTTCTTTGCTTATTAGGATTTCCGTTTCTAATCATTAAAACAACCACCATGTTTAACAAAATCTTTAGATTGATACAAGTGAAGCATCTGTGTAAAAAGTTTTTAAAGACAAAAAGGGCTTTTAAAGACAAATTTACTGCAATCACTAGTTGAATGGTTTTCTGTAAAAAACATCCTTCTCTTCCTAAACCTATGACTGTATCATTTTTTTTGTTTCATACATAAGATAAATTACAGTTGAACCATAAGGTACTCTTGGGTAATTAGAAACAAAATTAATTGTGTCTGGCTTGACAGGTTGAAACTTATTATGCTAGATTTCAATAAAATTAGAGAGGTGTTTAATTTTAATATTGTATTGTGATTATTGCATACCCATTCAATGCAGTGACAAAAATTTTATCATATTAGCTGGGCACAGAGCAGACATAACACTGAACATATGAATAGAATTAATGCCATAGTCGTTTATTTTATTTACCATATAGAATAATATACCAAATAATTGATTGCCTAATTCTTATTGTAGTAAAAGAAATTTTAGTTCAAATGTTTGTTTTGTAGTTTCCTAAGTTTGTATTCTAACATGTCGAAAAAGTAAATGTAATTTTTATAAAATTTTGTTTATTATGATATTAACCTGGAATGATTTATCAAATGCTCTCATCACCACCTTAGTATCCAAGAGCTTTTCAGGATAAATATGCCTTTTGCCCAAATCAGTAAATGCTTTGGTGAATAACTGCCCTGTGGTTGTGGGGTTAAAAAATTAAATACCTTACTGAGAATTTTATCCTGTTTCTCCTAAATCTTGATGTGTCCGACAGGGTCTTTAGTGTCATCAATAGTATTAATTAGATAAATATGTTATGTTACTATGGAATATAAAATCAAATGAGTATGAGTTCCCAACTCCGGACAATCTCCTATATATAACACTTGCCTAACAATTGCCGTGTCACCTCGTGGCAAGTTATTAGTTGGTGTTATTGGGCCTTTAGAGCTAATCGTGTTTATGCCATAATATCTTGAAGAAAGAATTTTAGTAGTATAAGTAACTACCACTATATACCATTATAGTTATATATGTAACGCAAGTCAAAGATTATTTTAGTTACAATATATAATAAATTTATAATTTTAAGCAAATGGTTCATAGACTCTGTAAAACACCATTTGGGGTTACCTTCGCTTATGTCAGATTTATCATATTTTCAAAATTTACATTTCCCAAAAAAAATAGTATGTTGTACTGTCAACATACTTTACTATACTGTCACATATTGATACACATTCTTTTAATGTTTTATTTGGTAAAGTTATGAACTTATAAGTTTAGATATCATCGTATGCTGCACCTGAATATATTTTTTATAGAAAGCACAGTGGATATGAAATTGAAATACGACAATGGGCGTTTGCCGCAGCAAATGGGTTATATATTTTGTAACCAAAACATTATGGCATTATTGAATATATTAAAAGCATTAATTGTTGTTTTCCTTCTAAACAAAAATGTCAAATATTCCATCAATTATATATGTGAAATTCATTTGTCAAAAATCAACACCTCTTAAGTAAAACCTTGTTTGGATAGATTATTGAATCTATGTTCAATCCCTTGGATAGATTATTGAATCTATGTTCAATCCCAAGTATATGGAATCTAAGTTCGAACATATATAAAGTTGGATTATAGTTAGATTATAAGCAGTATATTGAAATCCCAATTATTTTTATAGACACAAACAGAATGTCAGAACAAGAGCCAGGGTCTTCTTCAGAACCTGATAATGAAGATGACTCAGAGATGACTCATAGAGAGTATGATTTCGCTAGTGTGTGGGTTAAGACAGAGTTGCTTGACGATGAAGATGAGAAGAGCATTGATGAATCTGATGTGAACAGGTAAGGTCTGGTGAAAATAAAATCAATAAGAAAAATCGACATTTTCTCCATTTTTGGTGTCAATATCTTTAATTTGAAAATTAAGTTTGAGCTCCAGAGTTGATTGATGAAATAAATATTTTATTTTATTTGTCAATGTATCAAATAATAATTTTTGGGAGATGTAGAACGATTATTTCTAAATGAACTTTACTTTTTCTTACAGATTAGTTGAAGATGAAGACAAGAAAAATATTTTCAAATGCTCCTTGTGTAACTACAGATCTCCAGATATCAAAGGCCTAAAAACTCACATAAAAAAACACAATAAATCGAAAACACAGTATGTTTGTGACATTTGCGATTTCAAAACAAAATATTCTTCCGTTCTACATCGTCATGTTGAAGGAAAACATCAAGATAACGCGCTTAAAAGTTTGCCTCCCCATCAATGCGACAAGTGCGATTACTCCACAAATTTAAAATGGAACCTGATCGCACACTATCGTAAACATGCCACTGAAAAAGAGTACAAATGCCCAAAATGCCCTTATGAGACTGCATACAAATATAATTACTTAAAACATTCTAAAACACACGCTCCTATTGATAACGCTGTATACAAGTGCGATAAATGCCCTTTCAAGACAAAATTCCATGGGCACATATCCAGGCATTTGGCGAAAATGCACAATGAAATAGCCGAGAAAGCTCACTTGTGTCCTAATTGCGATTTTTCTACAATAACAAAATGGCGTATGAATATTCACAAAAATAAAAGTAAACAGGACAACATCTTGAAGTGTCCTTTTTGTGATTTTGAAACGTATTATATGTGTGAAAATAAGAGACATAAACGTATACATTACAATGAAATCAAAAAAAGAAACGCAGATAAAGAAAAATCAAATATGTCAGGTGAAGACAATTCAGGAGATTTTTTCAACGATCGGAGTTTATTCGCAAAGAAAGACCATGAAAAGCTAGAAAATAATTTTGTGATCGATGAAGAGCGTGTGGAATGGAAGAGTATACATGTTTTGGAGTCTAACGACACAGAAAAACCGTTCCAATGCCTTTTATGTGATTACAAGTCGCGGTACAAAGCCGCTGTCAGACGCCACTACCAAAGACAGCACACAGGCACTGAGAACAACCCTTACAAATGTCTCAACTGTGATTTCTCAACGAAAACAAGAGACCAAATCGCTTTGCATAACAAAAGGAGCGTATCAAATTTACCTTTGCATTGCAACCAGTGCGATTATTCAACTACCTTCAGATGCCAGTTGGCGGTACATGAAAAAAGCCACTATTTGAATAAATGTTCCGCATGCGATGCGTCGTACAAACATAAATATGAACTGAGCCGACATTTCCTCAACGTTCATATGGGAGATGGCTTGAAATGTACGATCTGTGATTTTAGAGCAGCGAGAAAAGATACGTTAGTCAGTCATATGACCATACACTCGGGCGATAAACCATTCAAATGCGAGTACTGCAGTTACAATTCTATAAGGAAATCTCTACTTGTGAACCATATGAAACGGTATCATAGTGATGTGAGAAAAGAATATACAATTATTACTCAGAGTAAGATAGCGGAACTAATGGTGAGTGAAACGAATGAATCTGTTGATTCTAGTTCCACATGTGAAGCGTGATTGTCTAATGGGTTACTGAATTAACAAAGAAAAGGACATTGACATATTGATCCTGATGTGGCTGTACAGGCACGAGACATATTTGATAGATCTGAGACAGATAGAAGCCATGGCAATGATTCTCACTACTTGAAGTCAATGATAATTGGATGAGAGACGATTTCTTTTATTCCTTGGGTCAAAACAATTAAATAATATGTGTTATTAATATTATTGTTATATCCCAACTAAATACTGTTATTAAGTATTATATTGTTCGTTATATCCAATCAACTCAACCTGTCCTATAGTCAAAATGCAGTTTGATTGAAAAATGAATGGGATTTGAGATAGTATCGTCATTCATATATTTCGACGTCTTCTAAATCGACAACTATTGCACCGGTTTTGCCTTAAAGTGGATGCTGGTGCGCTCTAGCCATTCCATCCCATCTCATTTTCGGGGATTACCCGAAGATCCAAGGGAGTTGTTTAGTTGGCCACTCTGCTGCATTTCAGACGTGAGAAGCTATTTCAGAGGAGAACAGAGGAATCTCTTAAGGTTTATTTATTGATTTATTTAATTAAACATTGTTTCAACAGCATTTTTAATAGATGCTAAGGTTTGATTCACGGCTAGTCCCGCGTTTCTGCAACGCTTCTAAGTTAAAACTAATATTCTTAATTTATTGCACTCACTCATACTATTATCTAAACTAAACTAAAGGAAAGACGTATTCACAATTTCACATATCTAAGAAATATATGAAAAACCTGAACAAGAAAAAATATTCGTGTTTATTACCCGGCCGGGGCGCTGGGATCCGAATCTGGGAAAACTGGCCGAGTAGCAGGTGGTTAAGGGTTCCTAATGAGGGTGTTTGATATGACCAAATCTATCTTTGAACCAGCTTTGAGTAAAGGGATGGTTGGCGCAGGCTCTAGACGTTTTCCGGTGAGTTTTTCAGCGCAAATGTCAAATACCATATATTTAGCGATAACTATTTGCGACAGGCATATTGTTGCTTTCAGATGTATTTATTCAATAACTATATTAATTAACACATGTATGTTCTTTGTGTTTAATGTAAACATCTATATTTACCATGTTTCAAGTAAAATAAAGAATTATATTGTTATGTTGTTGCTGCACAGTTATACGCGAGGGAAGACGATAATGTTGCCATTTTTATAAAAAAAAATACAGTATATTTAATGCTAGCTACAAATATTGTTTGACCTGGTGAATTGCTCGTCAGAACCCAGGGTACCCCCGTGAAGGGCGATGGAGTTGCCGGGGAGTTTTAATGGGTATTCTCAGTGCCGCTCTATTGAAACAACTGAGTGAGCCCCACACACGCCAGTGGCGGGTAGGTCCGTAAATGGATTCCTCCTCGTAAAAAAAGCTACAAATATTGTCAATAAATGGAAATGTATATAAAATTCATATCTGAAATAGTGCAAACAAGTGAATTCTGTTAGCGCCTAAACCGCTACACAGATTTGGATGTTGTAAAATTGTAAAAATAAAATTCTTGTGAGAATAGTTCCACAATGTTATAGGCTAAGTTAATCATGTGAAAATATACTTAGAAATTGTTTGTAATTTACCGCATTGTATTTTGGCGTTAGTCTAATAAAAAATTTATTAGTGTACAAAATTAATTTTATTCACATCCCGTATAGAAGTCAAGATATTCGACAGAAATCTACTCCAAATTCTGAGTAGGAAAATTCGTAAACTACAGTAAGTAGCCAACGACGTACTTGCAAAAAAAGGCAAGTACTTTTAAAGTGCCGCCGTGTGGTCGCCGCTCGATCGCTTACGATGCTTGTTATAGCGATTACGAGAAAACTTAGTAACTTGTATACTATTACTATAAAACCATATTCAGTTTTAAAATTTTCTATTTCCTCATTTTTTTATATATATTAAGCTCAGCAAATGACTCGACACCACCTGATGATAAGCAGTAGAGGAATTCCCTCCACCAACCCATGGTTCTGCCTACCTTGCGGCATACGGACCGAATCACGGGAGAGCGCGAGGGTACTTGCATAGGGTTCTTTCCCCTTCGGCGCTGATCGGTGCTCCCTACAAATATCTTTATCCGTCCCTTCTGTTGCCAACTCTCCCCCTTCTGGGGCGTGACGACACAATATGTGACTTCGCGTCGGGCTGCTCTGTGTGTTTTACCTGATTCCTCCTATTCGTATGATCGAAGTGTAGCATGCGGCATACTGCCCTAGCCACCCTCACCTTGCCGGACCAAAAAGTGCTTTTTCACGCCTCTTGAGTTAGAAGCCCCCGTTTTCCTTATTTTCTTAAACAGATATTAAAAACCTTAAAAAAAACAGATTTTCTACTATTTTCAGACATTCAATCATTCATTCACGAGATTTTTGAAAAAAAAAAGGAAAACAGGAACACTGCCAAAACTTCTTTAATTTATTTTCATAACTTCTTTATTTCATGTACCATATTCGATGCTAAATGTCCTACCCCAGTACCTATATTACTACCAATTCTATGCCAGCATGGATGCTTTTAGCGGTCTTTTAAAATTGCGGATAATCAATGATTTATATAGGCCAGGAGAAAGTTGCCCAAATGATAATGTGCCCAATTATGCTCACGGAGTCGTAAAACCGGAAGACCAGGTGGGATTGCGATATTTGTAGGCTGGCTGGAGTGGGCTGGATGAGACTCGACGAAAATCGGGAACAGTGGCTGGAATTAGGGGAGACCTATCTCCAGCAGTAGACGAGCATGATTATGCTCACGGAGGCACATTAATGTGCGAGTTCATATTAATGTGTATTAGCGAAATTGTATTTGCTTAGTAATGTAGACTATGCAATTTTTTTTATTATAGCACTGGTTAAGAGACGAGCGTCTGATGAACAGAACCGATTTGACTAATTTTTCGTTTAATTCATAAGGAAAATCCTAAGAAAAAGCATTAATTTATGAGACATGCTAATTAATTTTCCCTAACTTATGTCATAATTAAAACAACCGTACAAGGACAATTACCTTTTATTTAAATTTTATTGTGCATATTTCGGTAAATATAAAAAAATATGGCAAATTAAACATATGAGCGTGCATCTTTGAGAAAGTAACACGACGCCCGAAGCCGCCTGTCGGCGAACGCTGCCTCACACCGTGTTGAGGAAATCAATACATTTTTATAACGATGCCTTCAAAATGTGACCAAAATGAAGATATCAACAAACTGTGACGTCATACTCAACTAACTTCACTTACAACAAAATTAATTTATATAATCTATTAATTCAAAACCGTGAAAATATTTTATTTTATAAAACAAACACAGTAACGAAACTATCGCCAATCAATTCTTTGTTCAACTTCCTTTGTAGAGTGAATTTGGTCAGAAATGGTGTCCTGTTGTCATTTTGAACGCACATCTCCCTAAGTTATAAGTATTATATGAGTGTTAAGTCTTAGAATGTCTCGACTCTTAATGTTTTTCTTCTTATATATATATAAAAAAGGAAAACCTCTGAGAATTGCCACAAAATTTAAATAAATAAACTAAAGAACGATAATTTAACATGAAAATCGTCTGACATGTTAAACATTAAAACTGTCATTTGTTCCATAGCTACTTTGAATTACTTACGAATATAAAGTCGACCGGGTCAATTATTATTTTATGCAATACTCCTTTTGATACATTTTATAAGAAAAAAACATATATCATAAGATACTAATTACCAATCGTAAAAAATACAATATTTCAAAATTAACGATAGAATACAAATTGTAATTTATAGATTGCGATAGGCCTACCACATTTTAGATACCAAACTGTTATTTTTATTTAATTAATAAAAAATGCTAGAAGACAAAACTGTATTAAGCTTACTTCTATCTGTAGGTTGAATATTGTAACCGGTCGTAAGCTTCAAATCCATATCCACACAAGATTCTTTTTAGTAAATATCTATACTCAATTTTATAACGTTTCAATATTGATATCGATTGATAAAACAAAGCAATGTTCTCCATGGTCGATCCCGAATGGGTCAACAGTGATATGTCGCTGGAGATGACCCTTACCCATTGGTCCCGGTTGTGCAACCACTAATATCCACTAACCAGCGTTTCTCCAATGTAAGAAGCAGAAGAGAGTATGTCGGCAATTATAATTATTAATTTAAAAATTAAAGATATATCTTAAGATAAATCTCAAGATATATCCCAAGACATATCTTCAGATATATCTTAGCAGTGAGAGCGCAGCGTTCGTCCACAACTATACATAGCGAATCATATCAAGAGGGCCTTGTTCATAACTATAACAATTTTATACATAATTTTATCATTTGACAAAAATAATGTCTCGCTAAACAATTTTGTCGATATTTTGAGACGGAAATCTTTTAAAGACTAGAATATTTACCTGCGCCCTTATCGTCTCGCTACTGCGTATTTCTTCCTTCACTAGCTAAAAGGACAGTCGCAGTAGCAATGAAACATGTCTTATCTCGTGCACGACTGCCGAAGTGAAAGAGATAGACAGAGAAAGAAATGAGACAAAAAAGCTCGAAAACCGTGCACGAAACAGTTCCAAGCGCGTCCATCAGCTCACCAATGTGAAGCGACTATTTTTCAAACTAGCAACACAGTCGGTGACAGCGCGTTTTCGTTCAATTTTCCCTCGTTACAATAATATCAATAATGCTTAACAGCTATATTATTTATTAGACAATATTATATTATTATTAATTATTACATACAATTTCAACTATTCACTAAGCAGCAAGAGACTAGAATTTTATGGCGTCTACATAACGTATTTATATGATAATTGTATATATATATATATATATATATAATTTATACATTTGTATGACTTTACACTTTTGAAACATTACAACACTTGAAAATCCTTCCAAAATCATCGCAGGAGTCGACAATAGCTGTTACTACTAACCGTATTAAACTCTAGCGGCGTATTTTGGAACTAAAACCAATATTTATTGAGTATTTTAATACCAGGTCAGTGTTGTAATATGCCAAAAGTGTCAAACAAAAAATTTTTAATTAAGTGCAAACATTAATACGCGAAGTCAAAAAATGCTTAACCCTCGGATCTTAAATATACATTATACATTAGTTAATAGCTCCAAATTGTACAATATTACTACCGCAGTCCGTTTTGATTTCCATGCAGCTTCCATGTTATTAAATATAAACATAGATATATAAAGACTATTGTGACATTTCAAAAAGAGACCTTGTTTCACAAAGCCTTCTACAAAAGTTGTAAAAGAAAAAACATATTTATGATGCCTCATCTGTAGTACTCTATAGCTTAATACAATTTCAGCACGAATGTAAGGGATAGAATTATTTTTAGAAACTTCAAATTGAACTTTGTCTTAGATATTATTTGATTAGTTTTCAAATGTCAAATAATGTCGCCTTAGCAATTATGTCTATCCTTTACTTTTTCAATACAAACGAAAGAGAGCGCTGATCATAATTTTAGTTTTAGTCGTTTTATTTCAAAATTAGCACCACTATTGTTTAAGTAATTATAGTTTCAATACTAAAGATCATATTTCGCAAACAAGAAGAATTTTAGTATTCGCTTGGAAGCTAGTTAGATGTCCTTTTAAAAATAGCTTACAACATATTGGTTTATTTAAATAGTAAGTTGTCATATGCCTCTTCAATATAGGGGTGGACTTATCCGCGATTATTCAATAAAATAAATACCAGAAAATATCCAAACTAGAAAACAAATAATTCCTGAAGAATTTTTTTAAAAATGAAAGTAATGTAGCTTAAGCAATATTACATATACAATATAACTAAAGCACAAACGTGAAAACAACATACAATTATCTGTTGTAATTTTTGCGTGATTCGCATACAAACTTACATACAGATATACAGATAAAAATTCTGAAAACTGTAATGGTTCTGTTGATCTTACAAAGACCTCACATATTTTTATACAAATTTTAATGTACAGACGTCGACTTTAAACAATTTTATTATTTGTATTCACCAGTACCACCAGTACCAGTCAAGTTTAATTAATATAGTTTATTTTAAATTATTATTTGATAAATTCGATCATCTGTCAATTTATTATGAAATAGCTTTATTTAAATATTTACAATCATGCAAAAACGGTATACAGCTATAGACAAGGTTTTAGTCTGGCAACTTTAAAATACTCCCGGATAAGTGAGCCCCTTGGGACTGGTCTGTCACATACATGCTAGTTTTTAAAGCTCGTCTGTGTACACGACCTTTTCTAAGTTTAAAATGTTAACTTTGTATAATTATGTGTGCACTGTAAATACTAAAGAAACTCTATAAAAGATTCCAACTAAATAAACAAAATAAATCAATAATTATTACGATACTTTGTATCCAGACGCTTTTATTGTAATAAATAAATAAAATTATTATACCAGCTAAAAGTTCAACATTATTTTTAAATTAAATAAATAGATTTTGCTACTTGCTTTTTTCTTTGTATTTTTGAAATGTCTTCAAATATTTAACAACTGGAACAATATATAGAATGATTTTAAAGTGCATTTAGAATAATAATAATCAAATAATGTACAGTTATTTCGAATACTTTTATGATAAATAAAAATGTATTTCCGATATTTCAACCGATCAAATGTATTAATCGAAAATTGACAGATTACAAATAAACGACGGTAGACGTTGAAAAACTAACAATGTAACATTTAATATGTTTTATATTAATTATAATTGTGATTGGTTTCTGCGTTTTCAACGATTATTGATCTGTTTACGTGTAGAGACGTAAATATTACTGAAGTATCTGATCCATGGATTAACATTGTTAAAAAAAGATCAACTATATCTATTGCGTCTGATAAGTGAGTGTTAACTTTTAAAATAAAGACATTTGAACGGTTTGCAAGTATAAAATTAAATCTGATATAATTATAAATATAAATTAAATGCTTTCTAATGACCACAGTATTGCAACAACTCCGACGTGTCTTTTACATATTTTTGTATTTTTTTTTTTAAATATTTAATAATAAGCTCCTAGTAATAAATAATAATGCACCTTCTTTGAAATACAAAATTAAAACATAAGTGAGCCCAATCAAGTCTTAAGATGAGAGAAGTGAGTGTCTCGTATGACCAATTTTACCATTATAGAAAAGATCTTTACAAGGTTTTTCCAATATTACTGTTTATAAACGAATTTGCGTAGAACTTTGTCCTCCTAATAATTCTTGTAACACGCATAGATCTTAATTCACATAAGCATAAAGACTGAAATTGCTTTACAAATTTTCTTATTCCGATTTCGTAACTTTATTTCAATTAAATTGAAAGATCTAAAGGTTTATTTAAAATATCACGTTCGTAGAGGTACTCCATTACGTTAGTATTTTAATAGACTATGTAAAATCAAAGCGTATTTTTTTAAAAATAATAAATCGTATCGACTGCGCTTACTATTTGGTCATACGAACTCAACAGTATAGTTTCCGAATGCTCATCTCTGTAGCCACGACGCCCAAATACAGAAGGACGCAGCATCCAATTGATAAGAGCGATGTATCATAAAAATGGCCATAGACAAATTTGTCCACATTTATGACCATAAACACATTGGCAAGTTATATAAATAATAGTAATTTTTTTTATATAAATATCAATTATTTGTGAAAATAATTTCTTACATGTACCAGGCGACCATGATCACTGTGAAGTTCTGCTCGTATCAATTTAATGCGATACTAAAAAGCCAATCATTTAAAGACCTATCTAATAGAGATCTAATCATTATTTCCTAATAATCTTGTACGCGTTTTAATAGCAATATGTACTCATATGTTTTACTAGAAGTGCCAATTAAAATTGTCCGAAATAAAATAATTTATAAGTACCAAAACTGCACTAATTATTGTAATAAATGTGACAAATGGTTGATAAGTAATTTTATCAAAAAATATTTGTAATATCAGTGTTTGAAATTTAATTGTGAACAAAAGATAACATAATTAGTCACTTCTAGCAACACTGGGTCACAAAACATCGTAGCACGCTATTAACATTCTTATACAAAACGAAATAAGGCTCAAAGTAGCCTACTGATTCCATAGCGGTTAAATCACATTTCTTCTAAACATATTTGCTAATCTAAAATGACCGACTGAAAATTTCAGCTCAGCAAATATATTAGATACATATGTAATAATAATCTATATAAAATATGATTAGTGTAAAACCTTATCTTTATGAACATCGAGCGAGTATATTATTTATTACATAATAATTATGTATACAGAATATTTATTACGTATGTATGTACAGTTCGTGAGAAATTTTTTTCTCAATTCTTTGTGTATATATATGAGAATAGTCAACGAGACAGTGTACTTATATAAGTAAAATTATATTAGCTTTCAACAACGGTGGCGAAAATAACGAAAAATGCACAATTTACGTAATTTTTCAAATTTTGTACCTTATCTCTCAGACTATTTTCGTACATAACTTAAATCACATTACAGCTTGGGTAAACATACGTTTAGATATGTTTATTTTGTAACTTACATATACAGAGTGTTTAAATATGGACTAAATGTTGCTATATTTGAAATATACTTGGAAACTATTCCAAAATAATTTGGAATATATCATAATAGCTTTAAGAATGGTAAACTGGAAATTACGGATATATATTATAAAACAGCAGCAGATAAAGACAGAGGAGAGAATAAAGTAATAAAAAGTTAATATAATACATATTTGTATATGTTTTATTTAAAACACTCTGTATAACTTCACAACAATAACAATCATATTTCATATAGACCATAATATTACGTTTAGAATATATAAGGCGTAAGTAATATATAACGTTTATATACTTGGCTGATTTTCAAAATAGCTGCATCGAAGTTATATTGCCGGTGACGGGGAGTCACTGTGGACAAGTTTAATTCATTATTATTTTTTCACACTCGTACTAAATCTAGCTTTAAATAACCCTCATTAAGATGTAATCGTAAAGAACTTTTTGTGGGTTCCAATAATCTAACTACGTTTTGTTTACAAGCCGAAGAATTTGACATACATTGTATATGTGAAAATATATGACAAAATTTGACGCTACGTAAGCAAAATTATTCACAGATAGATTATTAAAACACAAGAAGAGACGCTATGGACGCAACTGACCAGTAGTACCAGGCTGGTAGAAGTGTGTAGGAGTGCCAAAAATCATTATATACCACACACACTTCAACTACATTGACAATACAAGGGGCTCATTTATTTTCCAAAACAATCAATGTGATTGTACCAGGCTGTTATGAGTTTGTAGGAGTTCAGTGTGCCCGCCTGCAGGGCTAACGCGATCATGAACTTAAGTCACCATACACGACGACCACGACAACGAATGGTTGAATATTTATTTCGTATATTTTTTACAATCTACATCATATATATATTTTATTTAGAATATCCTATATTTTTACTTATATTGTATTAATATCACACCACACACATCACACTAGAACAAGCAACGAAATAACCAAAGAAACGCCATTACCTATCCCGTGGTTTGTCCAACCAATCCCAGAAGTACCAGGCTGTTAGGAGCGTGTAGGAGTTCGGCGTACCCACCTAAGGCGCTATAGAGAGCGGCCTGAACCGCCTGGCCCTGGCCGCGTTGTGAGGCGGCGGCTGGGGCGCGGGCGGCGGCGGCGGCGACACCGACGGCGACGACGAGGACCCGCCCCCGCCCCCCGCCCCACCGCCGCGGCCCTCGCTGCGCCCGCTGCACCACACACATACACCACACATGTATTTACACGTTAGTCACCCACACCACACCCCGCCAACACTTGCCAAACGCACACGGATGAGCAATACTAACAACTATTATAAAATTTAACCAATTTCAGTCTAAAGCAATCCCTTCCATTTCAATTCAGCTAAAAAAAGTCTTCAAAGATACCATTATAAATTATACCATTATTACGGTTATTCCAAGGGTGTTTGGCAGAAATACACAATCGTTACAATTTCAAAGCAGTTAGTATGTTCAAATATATCTTTAGTTAGTCTCAGTGACTCAAATCCAACACAAAATCATATATACAATAAAAAAACTCATATATTTCTAGCAGAGTATTATAATAAATAAATGTTTTTGGAGTACATTTTATGCAATTGTTTTATAACGAGGGGTTTTAAAACTCCAATCAACATCGTATCATCTGTTTGGACGATATTATGGCTGCTAGGTCTTAACACATTCAATGCGAATAAAAATGCCCATATTTGCACTGTGGTGCAATATTTGTGATATTTCTAATAATTTTATTAAATATTTTTTCCGATATTCGCAACATTGAAGTGCCGACTGTGACTCTCTGTGTATTCATAAACATCAAATTATAATCTATTTAAGAACATTACCAACAGCGCTACCTATATTTTGTAAGTTAGTAAACCCTTCATTATAGGGTGAACTCTCTCTTAAACTCTATATCTATAGACTACTATACTATATTTTCCTTAGATGCGCGTTATCGTTGTGTGTTAATATTAGCAACAAAATTTAGAATATTTTAAACAGGATTTAAAGCATTGTTACACGTCATAATTGTAATCATATTCAAAACTATAATACAATAGAAGACGGATTTCTTCAGTAGTCTATATATATAGAGATTAAATTTCAGTTATTTTTCCTTGCTTTTGTTACCAGAGGAAAAATATATTATTAAACTGTTCATTACATTACTGGACAGATGTTTGTTACAATTAGATATAACTTAAGTAACAGCGTTTGTATAATTTTAAAACGTTAGTAAAAGAAGCTAAAACTATATGAAACAAACATTATATTGACAGTGTACCATTTGAATGCAGGCATCGAACACGTTACCTAGTAGGAGGTGACCTGGAGTGGGGCTGCGGCCGTCGGTGCCGGAGCCGGGCGAAGCGCAGGTTCAGTTCCCGGGCGGGGTCTGACGCGTACTTGTCGTTGGCGTTCTGCCGCCGCCGTCGGAGCCCTGGAGGAAACTATATCTATCAAAAACCTGTCTCATTTTTGTATGACAAAACGTCAAACAGTTGTGTTAGGTGATATTGAAGCTAGGGCTCGATTCTAGAAAAAATTAATGACAGCTGATTATGAAATGAAAAATTAATGATGATTATTTTTTATAATTACTAAGCTTTTAAAAAAACTTTTATATAAGATAATCAGCTATCTATTTTAGTTAAATTGTGAAGACACTATAAAATAATCAGGTTATATGTTTAAATTTAAATTCCTTGGTCTCAAATATTAGAAAAACCGGGCAACTTTAATTTAGATTGCCTTATAAACTACAGATTCAGAGAGACATTCTTAAAGTTACATTAGATCGAATTCTGACGGCACAGTCTAAAATTAAATTTTTAAAAATAAAGGATAGCAACAATTATAACTGTCAAATAACCTAAATTTAGACATTTTTAAAGAAACCATAAAGCATTTCAGAAGGCTTCTAAAGAGTAAATTGAATACATCTTTCTTATTTTTGTATCTTTTACAGCATATGACAGCAAGTGTGTGTGTGTGTGTGTGTGCGGTCGTCGTACCTGGCGTGAGGTCGTCGGGCTGCGGCAGCGAGGGCGGCGGCCCCTCCCCGCTCCAGGAGGCACACTTGGCCAGGCGAGACTCGCCCATCGCCACCGGGATACGGGACGCGCCGCCGGACCCGGACCCCGACCACCAGCGCTACCGGACACAACACAATTAAACATTATACATTGTCTTAAGCTGTTAACTATGGGTGATGTCGGAGTTACCGTGGCTATTCTGTTATTTTATAGTAGTTCTGCTGTTCATAGCGGACACGGCTTCATACATTAAGCGACCATTGATTGATGGTTGTTTAATACGCCACTTTGTTTTATTTATTGAAATATGAATTTTAAAGTCTATTCTTCTATGGTTAAATCTGAATTAACATTCAAACAGCCTTTTCACTTATGTCAAACAAAAAATATTTATTCGTATTTAAGAATTTTTGAGGAAAAATGGTAATCGTCTAAATGAAATGAAAATGATAGTTAAGTTAATTATAATGATCAAATCTAATGGAAAGAAATTAACTAAATGGGACACGGACTTATGTATTCCAGAAAATGAAAGCAATAAATATTTCACGATGAACCGATTCTTTTTAAGATAAAACGTTTCACAACAAATAATATACAATACCCAACTGACACACTCCAAATCCTGACAAGAACTATTTTTATTAAGTAAAGCACTTACGTCTTTCAAACTCTGCGAGCCATCACCCGAACCGCTATTGTTCGAGTCCTTTTTGACTGGAGTACTATTTCTGAAATAATAAATAGATTTATTCATAGAGGAGATATAGTTTACAATAATTGAATAAAAATTTCATTCTAAAACAATAAAAAGATATGAATGACGCAGAGAACGTCACATTAATTTAATTAACTTATATGCCTGAGAAGTACTTGAAAGATATTTTTATTGTTAATTACAGATACATTTTCGTATCCTATCCTTTTCTAGTACAATTGGAAAGAAAGAGAACAAAATTTAATTGGATAATTTAAAAACCTACAACGGAATTATGATAAAACAACTTCTAGTGTTTTTAATCTACCTTATCGGATGAATCGAAGTTAAAAAATGTACCAGGCAATCATGGATATGTAGAGAGTGAGATTTTATAGACCGATTTAATCGGACATGAGCATAAACCATCATATTGCTAGGGCAAATCTGGTAACGGAAATTGAGTCATTACGTAATACCAATAAAGTTAGTTTTTGCTACACATTTAAAGATGAATGTAAAAGTATATTCAGCTTATACTGGTCTCGAGTGATAATGTGTAAACGTAATGATTTATTTATTACTACTATAGCATACACAGAGCAAAGTATACAATTAGAGCGTATTTTGCATAAAATATTATTTTTATATGAGTAGTTATCTATTGTTTATTTATATGCATATATATATTATATATATATATCTGAAATGGTATACATAATTATGAGTATTTACTAACACAATGTTCACCTTCTTGTGAGAACTTGTAATTACTGAAATTGAACTGAAAATTGTTTTTTTTTTAGTAAAATGTAAGTTTAGTAATAAATAAATATATAATTAATATTGATACATACTTGTCAGGTATAGTGTCTAGTCTCGTCCGCTCCACGGCTGGGCTTTGACTTTTTTCACCGCTGCGTGTTGACGACCTGCGGACATTGCAGCCGTCAACGGATATTGCTACGGACATTTGCGGATATTGGCTGTGCATTTTTAAATATTATTTTGGGATCATTTTTCTACCCCAAGATTGTAATTTTTATTCAATAACTTATCTATAATAAGTTTAGTTAACTATTTTTGACGTGGCTGGCAACCTAAAGCTAATGTAGACGGTTTTGAGTACGTTTGTTCTTATTGTATACAATGGGAAATCTGAGGAGGAAAAGGATTACAATGATGATATTGTTATGCATTAAATGATGTGCGTCTACAACTAAGATGCTAAGTATATTGATTTCAATGCAATAGATTCTCTATGACGGTTGACATATTTCTATTTTGGCTTTATCTTATATATAATATTTTGTTAATTAAACGTTAATTATTTAAAGTAATATAACAAGTTATTTCGTCTACGAGTTATTCTGATTTCTTCTGAACCGGACACAAACCCTACCACCCAACATATTACAATGGTTGGTCGTTAATTTGCTTAAAAGTCTAAATACCAATAAAACTTAGTCGGTTTTGACTAATTATCAATGACAACTTTTTTTCAAATCCTTTTGATGGTTATTAGATGGCATTTGTGGAGCGATTTTATTAACCGGGAATTTGCAAATTGGCCCTGTTTTAAATTTTAATTATGTATTGAATTAATTATCTTAAAATTAAAACTAACACTAATATGCATATGCCGAACTAACCCTACCATACCACTGCTTCGACGAATTAGTAGTTACAAAGAAGAAGCGACGCAAGAAACTCTCAGCCTTTAATATTTGAAATGACATTTACAATTTGGCTGGATTGATTAGAGTTCTTTTAAATGAACTCTTTTTTTATATATAAAGCTCAGCAAATGACTCGTCACCACCTGATGATAAGCAGTAGAGGAGTCCATATGTGAAGATAGCTAGTGAAGCATGCGACATACTGCCCTAGCCACCCTCACCTTGCCGGCCCAAAAAGTGCTATTTCACGCCATACGAGTGTTGGTAAGGAATTCCATGCTCTAGGTGTGCGACAGAGAAAGGAGTGTGAGTGGGTAAGGTAGATGGTGTCCCCGGGCTCACCGCTTGTCCCGCTGGTGCTCCGTGGCGTCGTAGTAGACGGAGGCGTCGTCCGCGCGCGCCGGCTCGCCGCTCACCACGGAGTGGATCTTCACTGGAACGTATCACGACACTTTAGCCCTTTATTAGACTTTGTCCGCGCAACATATTGTTTTGGAATATTCATTTCGCGTGTACAAGTGGCAGCACATCGAATGCAACAATGCACTACGAAAACCGCCAGTAATATTAGATCGGGGGAAAAGTAATTTCGCATATAGTATGTATAAACTTGTAATAAAATATCTTTGGCTGTACTATTTGTATCTGGCTGGTTTTCGTGACATTAAAAAGGTGTCATTTCGAAAAAAGAATCGAGTTAGGAAAATTTTGTTTCCCACTATTTTTCATTAGTTTTTTTGTGTCATTAGTTTCAAAATGAGCGAATTGAATAAAGAAATTAGATAAATTTTTGAACGCTATTATTGAAAAAGTGGAGCAAGATCAGCATATCAGCAGTTACGACATAGCTGAAGAACTGGGAATTGACCACAAAATAGTTATAACCCACTTGAAAACAGTAGGGTACACAAAAAAGCTCGATATTTAGATACCACACGAGCTCACTGAAAGAAACCTAATGAACCGTGTACTCATTTGCGATTCTTCATTGGGACGTAATGAAACCGAACTTTTTTTGAAGAAATTGATAACCTGTGATGAAAAGTGGATTACGTATGACAAGAACGTGCGAAAAAGGTTATGGTCAAAGATCGGTCAGGCTTCCCAGACTGTGGCAAAGCCTGGGTTAACTCACAATAAGGTGATGCTGTGACCTTGCACATTCGGATTTCCACCTCTTTCGGTCTCTTCAGAATTCTTTAGACAGTGTCAGATTAACAACAAGTGAGGACTGCCAAAACTACTGTTGTACCTTCTGAACGTTCGCACACGAGCTGATATGACGTCAATGGAAGTTAATCAATGGTTGAATGACTATTTGACAGATGTCATAAAAAATTCCACGGAAAAAGCTTATGTGAAAGGACAGCGAGATTGATACCGTAGAACATTTTAAAAACAAAACTTTATGTGTATTGATTGTACATATTTGTGATAGTGGCCGTATTGCGTGTATCCTATGTTATAAAAGGACGGAGAGTGTAACATTGCACATGTTAAAGGTCAGTGAGTGTTTGTAACCTATATTAAAAGACAGCGAGGGTCTTACAATACACATACACGTAGCCTTTGTTCAATGACAGCGGGTGTAATATGTCTTATGTTAAAATACAGCGAGTGTATTGTATGTCGCCATTGTTAATGGATAATGAGTGTACGAGCCAACGTACATATTCGGCATATTGATTGTAATTGTGAGAATTCAAATAAACTGATTGCGCATGCGCATCAGTTTACTATCTCATATTACTTTATAACTTAATAAATTAGTGTAACAGCAGCACTCTAACGGGTCGGTTTTATTCAGCACTCCTCGGAGTAACCCCCATAGCAACATAAATACTTCAATCTGTAGGGAGTTACAACCCCTACAATGAGTGTATCGTAGCTTATGTTAAAAAAACAGCGAATGTTTCATAGCACAATCTACTTATAGGTTGAAAGATGAGACGTCATATATTTATGACAGTGATAGTATGATAAACAAACAGTGGCAGTTATTGTACCGTTACAATAGCTGTATTTTAGCGTTCACATATTAAAAGACAATGACCTAAGCGTTAGTTATGGGCGATGATTGTATTATATTGTGATAGTATATTGTACCGGAGTTCCCCGGCGAGGTAGCATCAGGTCGCACTACTATCTCGAGGCGAGACGACACAGTTGGACCCTCGCGAATGTTGCTGTCTGAATAATGACAAAGGTGCGATATGTTGTGAGATTAAAAGGTAATTGATATATTGGTAATACAGAAAAGAGAGGGGTCTTTTCTAACACAGGTTTTCTAAAACTTAAAAGAAGAGACCCACACATTCTAAAAAACTACGTGTACTTAATAAAGATATTTTTGATTTGATTTGATTTGATTTAAGATATTGGTGGTAATTTTGTAGGAATTAACTTAAAGTATAATGACTATCTTGTATTATTCTTGCATAAGAAAGAGATAAATGAAATATAGTGTCTCTTTGACAAATATTTTTTGATTATGAAATGCCGTCTTTTTCTTGTTAAAACTTAAAATTTTAATCTACGCTCAAGAGAATCAAGGTCATAATGCATCAGATAGGATGGATCCTATCATCACATCAGCATTGCAAAAGTATACTAATGTATGACGCTATATAATGTGAATAAATTATAATATAGACAAATTAAATGTTTTAGAACAAACTCATATACATCGGTAACCAGCGCCCAAGAGTGTAAGTTCAAAGTAAGTAAAGTCAATCAAACCAAGACGTTTCGATCGTAGTTGCGGTCATTGGCAAATCCATATATAAAAAGTAGTTTTCAAATCTTCACAAGAGAGGCGCTGCTGGCGTTTTTTTCATAAGATTTGACATCTCACGATCGAAACGGTTCCATTCGATTGACACTAACACTTGGGGTTACTTACTTACTAGATATGGTAATATATTTATTGTAAGCGTACTTGATTTTGGGGTTTATACTAGGCTATCAGGAATAACAGTATACAGCATACGAACTTACCCGAATGTCCAGGGGAAGCAGTGTCCGGAGGCCGAACTCGAATCTCGAGCCTTGAGGACACTGTGGGGCCCTCTGGCTCAATTGGCTTAGGCTCAGCCTTAGGAGGCGTGCTGGACGACGAAGATGATAGACTCTGGGGCAATATTATAGTTGCAATTACATTAAGTAATTTCTCTTACAAGGCCATAGGTGCCTGGTACTTAAACTAAATGACAATTAATTTATAAGTACATAGAATACAATGGAATATATCTTTATTGTACATCAGCCAATTCAAGAAAAGAAATACAGAAAAAACATATAACAAATAACAACTAATTTTGTGCAAAGGGTAATTTAGGGTAATTTTGTACAGATATATATTTTGTATTTTGTCAGATATATAATGCAAGTCGCATTATTATATATGAAGTGTATAATAATAGTAGTGTATATGTATATACTGTGCAGGTACTGACCGGAGCACTGCAGGCGCGGCGTGGGAGCCTGGAGCCGGGCTCGGAGCCCCGGGCGGCGACGTATCATGTATATACTGTGCAGGTACTGACCGGAGCACTGCAGGCGCGGCGTGGGAGCCTGGAGCCGGGCTCGGAGCCCCGGGCGGCGACGTATCATGTATATACTGTGCAGGTACTGACCGGAGCACTGCAGGCGCGGCGTGGGAGCCTGGAGCCGGGCTCGGAGCCCCGGGCGGCGACGTATCATGTATATACTGTGCAGGTACTGACCGGAGCACTGCAGGCGCGGCGTGGGAGCCTGGAGCCGGGCTCGGAGCCCCGGGCGGCGACGTATCATGTATATACTGTGCAGGTACTGACCGGAGCACTGCAGGCGCGGCGTGGGAGCCTGGAGCCGGGCTCGGAGCCCCGGGCGGCGACGTATCATGTATATACTGTGCAGGTACTGACCGGAGCACTGCAGGCGCGGCGTGGGAGCCTGGAGCCGGGCTCGGAGCCCCGGGCGGCGACGTATCATGTATATACTGTGCAGGTACTGACCGGAGCACTGCAGGCGCGGCGTGGGAGCCTGGAGCCGGGCTCGGAGCCCCGGGCGGCGACGTATCATGTATATACTGTGCAGGTACTGACCGGAGCACTGCAGGCGCGGCGTGGGAGCCTGGAGCCGGGCTCGGAGCCCCGGGCGGCGACGTATCATGTATATACTGTGCAGGTACTGACCGGAGCACTGCAGGCGCGGCGTGGGAGCCTGGAGCCGGGCTCGGAGCCCCGGGCGGCGACGTATCATGTATATACTGTGCAGGTACTGACCGGAGCACTGCAGGCGCGGCGTGGGAGCCTGGAGCCGGGCTCGGAGCCCCGGGCGGCGACGTATCATGTATATACTGTGCAGGTACTGACCGGAGCACTGCAGGCGCGGCGTGGGAGCCTGGAGCCGGGCTCGGAGCCCCGGGCGGCGACGTATCATGTATATACTGTGCAGGTACTGACCGGAGCACTGCAGGCGCGGCGTGGGAGCCTGGAGCCGGGCTCGGAGCCCCGGGCGGCGACGTATCATGTATATACTGTGCAGGTACTGACCGGAGCACTGCAGGCGCGGCGTGGGAGCCTGGAGCCGGGCTCGGAGCCCCGGGCGGCGACGCCCCGCATGACGTCGACGCGGTACCGCAGCGGGCCGGCGCCGCCCTCGAACGACGCCTGCTGCAGCAGCGGCGGCCGCAGGGACCGCATGTGGCTGCCTGGGACCACCAGCCGTTATGTTATATTCATGACTTACGAACAACAATTGAGTACAAACGACTGCTTATTTCAAACGAAATTATTAATTCAGATTATAAATTTAATAGACTAATTAGATAACTCAAAATACACAAAAGTTGCTACATTAGGACTAGTGCTGATAGGACACAGTAAATAAATTAATTTAAGAAACTTCTTGCAAAAAGGATTAAAGCGGAAATTGTTTAATATCGGCGGTAAGGCAGGCAGCGTCGCCTTGATGGGGGTGTGCATGTACTATAACTAGTGGCATCCTGTATACAGACTGGTCGAATGCTCACCTATGGCGGGCAGCGTCCAGCAGCGCGGCAGGGCTGGCTGCAGCTTGGGGTAGGCCTCGATGCCGGGGATGTGCACGCATCCCACCACCCGAGGCTCTGTCAGCTTTGCCTGATACGAGGGAACATTATGGTCATCAATAAGGAGAAATTGATACTTAGGCACGTTTGCATTTAGCCAAGATTAAAAAAACAACTCAAGATTTAGCTTAACCAATTAATTTATGAATAGATAACTCGTCAATCGTCTTGAACTAACATAATTTAACCTAATTTAAATTCCACGCACACCAAATATATATCAACAAACGATTCATCTTTACATAATCCTTATTGCTTTAAAAGCATATACGTACTTCTACTGTGATGCTCTTGCTAGGAAAAGAATGGGTCTCTTTGGACTGGGCTATCCCAGTCCTGAAGATATAAGGCTGCTGTCTCCGGGTGTACTTAGTAAGTACATCTTGGAGGTATTCCAGGACAGCGGTCATTAGGATTGGGGAAGTACAAAAGATCCCATTGGGTCGACGTGCTCCGGGAGTAAATAATCCTGCCCCTACATCAAGATAAGATAAGATATACGTACTTCACTATCCCATTTACACAACTGTATATATTCCATAAATAGCTAATGTCAATGATTGGTAAATGCACTAATCTAATGACAGATCAACGTAGTTTTAAAGTTAATATATATTTTGTAATATCTATGTTGATATACCACCACAATATATATTTTACTAAAGCATAATTTTTTTGAGTTATTGCTTTTATGTCATACCCAATTGTAGTTTCACTGCAACGGAAAATAACAGCGTCAAATCATGTCCAAGGACGCCCAATTTTATTGCTACACAAAGTGGCCATACAAATGATATTGTAATATTACCAAACAATTATCATCTTCTTTTCATATATAAAAATGAATTCACGTACATTGGTATCGCTAAAACAAACTATATGACCTATAAATTACATAAACTCAAAATCAAACCACTTGACGCGAATGACATGACATTTGATGACATTACCAAATAGCGCACATGCTCAGTTTGTATAAAATATGCACGAATCACGGGCCTTCACACGGAGTATCCTTTATTATATGCACCAAGCATAACCTATAACCAAGGAACTGTCTATGTAAGCATAGAATGCCGTAAAGAAATAGATTCGAACTGATTCGAAGGTTACATATTTATTCATTTGATCCAAGGTCAGTGCTATTTCAGTGCACTACAAGACTAGTTATAAATTTGACCCTGGTTAGACGTTACTCGTAGTTAAATAGTTTAAATGCAAGTGGCCTTAGTTATATTCTGTTCATTACGGATTGTATCGAAGAAGAAATACTATTGGTTTTGGTTAGAAGTATTTCTAAGTTTCTTAAGATTGTCTATATTTCCTTGCACTGTCTAAATATAACAGCAGGATTTTTAAGGTCAAAAATTGTTTAATAGTCCAGGAGTACAGATTAGAAATATTATATAATTGTATATCTCTTAAAGCTTTAAAACTGTATTCTGTTATGTATCTAGTAAATTAAAATTAAATAAAAAATATCACGTTCTATATTTTTGTAACACCCTGTTTTTCGGTCTTTCTGTTTGTATTTATTAACAAACCAACTCACCATTTCCTTAATGGGAGAAGGCGGTTTCTTCTCTTCTGTCGCCTGTAGCGTTTGTTGCGTCTGTTGCGTATGTTGCGCGTTGAGCAGTATGTGCTGCGATGGCTGCGTGGGTTGTATGGGTTGTGTGGTTTGTATGGGTTGTATGGGTTGTATGGGTTGTATGGGCTGTATGGGTTGTGTGGGCTGCGTGGGCTGCGTGGGCTGTGTGAGCTGCGTGGGCTGCGTGTGGTGCGTGCGCGGCGCATGCGAGCAACTAGAGACGGCCGACGTTGCGCGTGCGCATCTATGTTCTGGGGACTGAATGGACAAGGACAAAGTTAAAAATCGAAATCTTTCAAAGTACGTTAATTGCTAACATTACATTTTTAAGAATGCGATAAAATCCCATATTCGACAAGTTAATTGACATTTGTAGTTTTTTATGAACGGTCATTGCAATATACATACTTTGCTTTTGATATAAAATTTCTAAGAAATGTCTTTTTCCTCGTTGCATGTTCTTTTACTCTAACGTTGTTAATATTAATTTTAAAGACAATTGAGAAGCTCGTTGGCATTGTGTTTCAATCGCTCTCGTTTAGATGGCGAAAATAAAACGACTTTCGCCGGTTGAGCCCTGGCTGGGTCAATGAAATATCTCAAGCTTGTCCGTGTTTCGAAAGGTATGTTACATCTACATTGGTCCAGCACGGTGGTGTTACGGTCCAAATTCCTCATGTGTGTCTCCCATGTAGGAAGCAGTGAGACGTATATAGACTGTTGATGTTGACAAAGATTTTAGACTAGTTGATAAAGATACATATTTTTGTTTGACATTGACATGTCAGAATAATACTCGTTCTCATTTCAAAAGATTTATTGCAAAGCAATCTGATCAAGTAGATGAGGTCAAATCTTTTTAACCTCATCTACTAATATTTCAAATATTTAAAGTTTAGTGTCAAGGAATAATTATTTTGTACTTTTATGAATTTAGGGATTTTTACAATATTGTATGTAAAAATCCGGAACATATTTTACTGACTAAAATAATTTTCTCTCTTATATCTTATAATAAATAATAATGACCAGGAATCATCATTTGGAGAATAAAAATTTAATTTTCCTACTTGTTTCTTCAACAGCAATAATATATGACGTAAAGAAACAAAAATGCTAATATGACTTGACTCTATGGCATATATTGTATTTAGACATATAAATATTCATACCTGCAACTGCTCCTGTTTCCACTCATTATCTGTGGTCTCCTCAGAGTCGTCGAATTGGGATTTCCATAAAGATACTAACGTTAGGGCACCTCCTTTAGTCACCTGTACAAAAATAATTATTATATTATTTTTAGATATTACAATAACCATAATCCATGCCATCCATTAATCTAAGGGCAGACTTTAACACTAGATTTACCAGACCAGTCATTTAGACTGGTCGTGCAATTTCAATTCAAAATTCCTACTATATTACACATATTTTCAGAAATGATGTTATGACTCTTGTAGCTATAATTAGAGAGTACGTTTTATAAACTTAATGTTATTTTATATACATTAGTAACAAATATAATTTTTGTTGTTGACATATATTCAAATCGCTGGTATATCTAGTGGTATATCGCTGGTATATCCCCAGAACACTTCAATCTAGATAATTTGGCTTATGCTATGACCAAACTATAAGCCCGTTTTAATAATAAATAATTGAATAGAAATAAATATAAAAGCCTCAAGTCAAAGTATTGTTGTTCAAACTTTGGGCAGACTACTGAGATTTGCTGTTTCCCTAGTAGCCAGAGAGCATTTTAGGCCAGGGGACTGGTCTCTTAAAATTAGAACGAATCTGAAGATCACTATTCCACATTACAGAAGACAGCCAAATAACACTACTACAGTGGCGCTGTTTTTTTTAGAAAGATCGAGCAAATGCCTTCATTAATTCATTCCAGATGGTAAGCAAAAGTGGAGTCCAAATAAAAAGGTTAAAAGTTGAGCCAACTTGATATTGCCGACCTCCAAGATGCTTCTTCACACCTCTTTTAAAGGACCCAGGATTATAGGAAGGAGAGAAAACGTGTGCTGGCAAAGAATTCCATTTGTTGATTGTGCGACAAAGAAATGAGCTACCAAATTTCTTTGTGCGCGTAGGAATGGTAATGACAGTTTGGTTTTAGTATATATTTTAATACTGGGACAATTTGTAAATGCCCGGTTGATACCCACTGAAAGTTATGACTATTGCCTTTAATTACATTATTTGTTTTTCTCATACATATTCCCTGTTGTGACGATTTAAAAGAACTTAGTAAATGAGTCTATTTAAATAAAGTTATTTTTGACTTTGGCTTTGGCGTTGGTTGAGTTGCCTGGTAGAAATGCTGCCAGTTCAAAGCCGCTAGATAACACTAATGCTTAGGCGCTGTCCTGGCTAGCAAGATCTCTTTGAGGAAGTGATGTTGAGAGCAGGAGGACTTAACAACCGATATAGAAGAAAACCAAATAATACTGCTATAATAAAGCTGTTTCCCTGGTAGTCAGAGAGCGATGTAGCTGCAAGGGGAGTTGTCTCTTAAAATTGACTGACTGACTAACCAATACTGGTCAATAGCCATACCCTTGACACTGTTATGAAAAAGTCTGAGGTATTACCTGCTGCAATGCGGAGACATTTTCATCGTCCATGACAGCAAATTGTGTATAGCTTTGGTCTGCGCGAGGGCGGGCTTGTCGCCTGTTGCCTGCGGAAAACAATAAAGAGATTAAATAAATTTTCTTAGAACCCGTCTTTCACGAACATTACTCCGCAAAGGAACGTCAACAAAATACTGTATATAACACAGCTGATTCGACAGCCCTTATTGCAACTCTCATGGTCGCTATCCTTAATTTTGCACGCTTGCGCGGAAACGGGCATCGCGATCTTGTGAGGTGGTAGCCTAGCAACGAATTATATAGAATTTTCCCATGTTTTATTATTTTACAATTTTAATAATAAAAATATCAAACAATCAGTGTTTTTGGGATATTCTGACTATTATAAATGGCGCCCAACTATTGGTTATGGCGTGGATATATATTCGACGACGGTGCAAGACACACCGCCACGTGAATACGAATAGAAACCACGACTTACGCTCAAACTATTTTCGTGAGTACAGCTATTTTTTCATTCATTCACCGCTGAGCCACACCATAATTCAACTAAATAAATACTACAAATATATCAATTTGTATCTCTTGAAATACACATATTCTATGGAACGTGACTGGGTTCACCACATAATCAGCGAAAGTGGAATATCTTCCGCCGAGTTAGTTGTTAGACTTACAAACTTCATAAGCGTGATTCAGGCTTCTCACACGTATTGTGACGATTCAATGTCTAGTCTTAGTGTTTATATTGTAGTACAGTACTTTACGCTGATCAACCATTTTTTGGTTATTCAATGCGAATTTGCCTATGTATTGACGTAGCCGTTACAAATAATGAAATATTTTTTCAAATATACAGACCACTCTAAATTCAAATATATTTTATCTCTTTCTGCGTAATAATAAAGTAAAAAGAGAGCATAAATCTGAAAAGCATAAATAGAAACCATTGGATTGCACTTCAAGATAGATTCGCAATATATCTCCGTTTTGTGAATGAATCTTGATTTGATTTGATTTTTGTAAAGTACAGACTGTATTTATAATCAGTCCATCTCTTTCACTCAATATAGTGATGGAAAGGACAACAAAATTTTTGAAAGGCGAGTTCAATTTTCGACTTTAATGAACGTATTACTAGTTATATACTCTTTAAATTTATTTTACACTTTTAGTACTACACAATGAGAGAGAGAGAGAGATACAATACGTACAACAGAATCGAGACATATCTACATTAAAATTATAAACAGACAAAATTTTATTAAACTATTTCAACAATGTTTCTCCACTCCACGCGAATGGAACCGCTGACAAAACCTAGTATAAATAACATACCTCTCTTGAAGTGTGTGTCCGAGTGTACGCTGTCCACGTCGGCCACTACACGGGGACTTACTGCTTCGCCTGTACAATTTGAATATTAAACATAATTGTATATATCGTTCATTATATCAATGAGGCAGAAATTTATTAATTAGTATTATTCCCGCCTACGTTTATCTGAAGATATAAATAGTTATGTAGGGGTTCATACCATCACCAAATCTTTGATTATAATGTAAAAAATATATGTACTCCTTTTTCCTAACAGTTTTCTATCAGGGAAATATAATTTAAAAGGAAATAATTCATTTATTTATACAAATCACTGTCACGGGCTTAACACAAATGTTATTTAATATTTTTAATTATCAATTTTAGTATGCACATATATTCTAAAAATTATTGCACTCGCTAGTTTGATTTAATCAAATTCAATGTAAAGGTATATCTTTACAAATATCTCAATGAATAAAATGATAATAAGAAATTTATTCATTGCTAATAGAGCTACAGACAGACACATAGTACAAATATAAAAGTGTCTAAAGATATCAATGCATGTGTGTGTGAGCGTGTATGCCAGAAGCACGAATGCTGTGATATAGTGATTTTGGCTCTATCGTCAACTCACAAGAAGTTTAATAATTGATTACTTCTGTACCAAAATATAGTAGAAAATTATATTTTAAAATATAATTTGAATAAAGATACCGTATAATTGCAGTGTCCACATATATCGCCTTTAGAAGTTTCAATTATAGTTGAAACTAATGTTTTTATTTTTTACCGACTTCAAAGAAGAAGTTTCAATATACGACCCGTTTTCTTTTATGTACATCCTCAATTTTCTCAAAAACAACACATTAGATTTGCATTGGCTTTTCGTTATTGGAATGCAATTTTTATATAAATTCTTAACTGATTTGCCTTTAAATTAATTGATGGTAAGAAATAATAAGGCCAAAGTCCGGAATCAACCATCATTCCCTCCACCAACCCATGGTCCTGCCTACCTTGCGGCATACGGACCGAATCACGGGAGAGCGCGAAGGTACTTGCATAGGGCTCTTTCCCCTTCGGCGCTGATCTGTGCTCCCTACAATTATCTTTATGCGACAACCATCAGCTAAGTCACCTGTGTAAGTGTAACTGCGGGAACTAATTACAATGAAAAATCGTTAGTATTTGCATTTGAGTTACCTGTAGTGCCGGCCGAGGGTTGGGTGGCTAGTTCTTGTACGCAGGTCGGTGGCGCCGTCACGACGCGCAGCCGAGCCAGAGTACCACCGGCGCCTACCATTTATAAATAACACTATCATTGATCACTTTTTAAATATTCATTAAACCTATTATAATGTGTAAATAGAGCGATTTTTAATACAAATCGTTCTGGATATCAGCAATAGGAAAAAGTTATAACTTTATTTGAAACCGTTAGTCCATTTGATAGCTGCGCACGCGCCGTTAAAAGGATTCAAACAAACCGTTACTCGACTGTTCGAATCCTAAACTACTAGGAACACAGCACCATACAGGTATGCTGGTACTGGGTTTTATGTAGACCTTGCTTCAAACATAACATTTGCTCAACGAGTTCCGGCGACCAGGAAAGCAGCAAATTGAAAGTAGTGTTATTTATCTTCCTACTGTAATATGGAAGTGCTACGTGTTATCGACATCGTAGGATACAAGTCTCTCTGCTCCATACACCTAAACAAGCTCCGGTTAACAGGAACACAGCACTATTAAGTAGTGTAAACACTAATACCTAAATCAGGGATTTCCAAAGAAGAAGATCGACACCTTGGGCCTTGAGATCGAAATCGGTTTCCCATTGGCCGACATATACGAAAACTAATTAAGTTTTTGTATCGGTGAGTATCAATAGAAAAAAACTAGATATAGAATTATTTAACTACTTATACTAAGTATCGGATACCGGGTACCACGTATTTACTGATACCTTGTCTGAGGACATAGTTGGCGTTATCGTTATCATTACCTTAACTATCTTTTTGTATGCAACAGAACTTTTTTAACGAATTCAGTTGCTTCCCATACAAAGAACAGGTATACGTGAAGATATGTTTAGTTACCAGGCTGTGGAGCCCGGGGCTTGCAAGGCGGGACACTCTGTCTCTCAGGTCGGGTGGCTGTTGTCCCGGTCACTGCTGAGTTGCTCGTCTCCTGGAGATAATCGTATAAATATATTTTTATGTCTATAGAATATAAGGTAAGTAATTGGTGAGGTAACCTGATCGTGCCGTTAGAATTGGGCAAAATGAAACAAATCTACCTTAGCATGTCTGTCGGGAGAGGGCGCTGGTGTAGTTCTAGGTTCAGCCTCCTTGTCTGTGGTCGGCTTGTCTGTGCTGGACTGGAACATAAAACAAATAAAATCTAGTAAAGTTGAGAGACTCGAGGCTTAATGACATACCATTTTAATTCAGAACCCCCAACTGAGGAAGCACTGCCACCTTCACAACGAAGACAGATAAAACTACATCATAGTTCTGTGTTCCTGGTAGCTAGTACTGTTTTCATTAATTTTGTAGCATTAGCAATTAGGCACATGTGAAGTTAAATTAATCATGACACTTAATGGCATTGATATAATTAATGAAAACTGTGCAAAATTAAGTATCTACGACGAGACATCATATTTTGGAATATTTTGAAGTAAACGCAAATACTCGTGGCAATCGGTGAGGTTATGTTCTCTCTCCCACTTACTTACATTGTTTATGGGTAACGTCACACAGACGTATAGATGCACGTTGTTTGTATACGTACGTTTATCGATAACAATATTTGGGGTATTTCAAATGTGACAAATAAAGTGATTATACAACGGTAATAATTTTAATTAAACGACTTCATTTCGAAAGAAACAATCAATCAGAATATACTATACAAAATCAGTAAGTTCAAGTAAAAGGTAACCAATTTTTAATTATTTCTAACTACCTTCAATACATGACGTATAATTTGAGTAAGTATTAGCGTAATAATCTATAGTATTGATCGGCACTTAAATACGCTGCACATTTGTGCAGCGATGACCCACTCGCATTTCTTTTAATTGATAGTAATTTGCGCGTGCGCATCTCTGTGAAATAAATAATAGATGGCACCGTGTGCCACTAGTCGTAGACAGTGGTACAGTGGTACAGTGGTACAGTGTGACTAGTACTCACGTATCCGTTGTGGTGGTGCGGCGCGGCGTGTCGCGGCGAGGGGGAGGGTGAAGGGGAGGCGGGCGCGGGGCGGCGCTCCCGCTCGCGCACCGGGGGCTCCACGCCCGCCGGACCAGTCTCCGTCTCCAGCCGGCGACGGCTCTGGACAAGCAGATTTATCACCATATAATTTAATTTTTTTTTTTCATATAATTTTAAATTGGAATTATTTATTTTAAACTTATACCTATAAAATTATTAGACTTTTTTCGGAATCTATGCTCAGAGTTTACAGAAACAATAGAAAGAGAAACTATGACTCTAAAAAATATTTTTTGAAATGGGAAAACATCAAATTGCTATTTAGTGTCTAAGAATTTAGTTTTGTTAAGTGTTAAGTTCCCAAGGTCAAAGTAAGATGTGTGAGCGTCAGTATTGTACACCTGTCTGTTTGTCGTTGATAAATAATACTGAAATAGCTGCAGCAAAAGTGTTAGCCTGTCGAGTGTCGCTTTACGTGGTAGTTGCGTGCACTCACGTTGTCGGGCAGCGTGTCGGTGGGCGGCGCCAGCTCGGGCGCGGCGTGCACGGCGGCGCGCGCGCGGGACACGCCCGCCGTCTGCAACGACACGCCGGTACACTACACTACACCATACTACACTACTACACTACTACACCCAAGCTTTGGACACTGGGCCTCATTCTAAATACCTTTTATTGAGGGCCATCTAGTCGTGTGAGCCTCTGTAATCCCGGTACGAGCAAATATTTGTATGATGACTACGAATATTTGTGCACTAGTCATGTTTTTTTTAGTCGAAGGACATCTGATATCGGAAGTTGACTAATGAGTCCATCTTCAATACCATATATACTTGGTATAACGATACAATACCAATAAAATTTTGATAAAATCTTTACAGACCAACGACAACTTTTTTCTTAAACACAAAAACCTATCATCTAGCCCAAATTAAGCATAATTAAGAGCTTGTGTTATTTATACTAAATAACGGAGAACTATATATAGTAATGTGCATATAAATATACTAAATAAACATACAAACATTCATCACTCGAGGAAAAATATTCATACTCATACAAATATCTGTCCCTACCGGAATTCAAACCCGGGACTTCGACTAAGCAGATAATACTGACTACTCAACCAGACGACACTTTATGATTGTTGTTTATTTACGATATACACCAGAAGAACATCAAATGCATTTTTATCCTGAAGATTTAACTTAAAAACTAACTGTACATTCAAATCGAATGCAGTTACCAACAAAAGAAAAAACCACAGATTAAACATTAATAAAAATAATAATGAAAATTCTGAATAATGACAAATTATAAGTGATCGGAGTATTCAAGGTATTTTGAGTTGATATAAATATGGACATACTCAACGGAAACCCGGAATTTGAAAATTATTAAAAACTTTAATAACTATAATAATAAGTAAAAGCAAATGTCTTGGGATTAATTCGAAATTTCTCAATATTGCCGAAAATATAAGAACATGTTTAACAACGTCTCCGTCGTTGTACAGATGTGATGCGGTTCATTTATGAAATTTCAAGTATTGAAAGACATTTATTTACTAACATATAACGCTGAAAATGGCGTATACACAATTTAGTTGCTTCTTGTTTGATACACACAAAGAAAAGCTTTAATAGCATAATCATAAGAGGTTTGGTAACGTCTCGCAACATTTCTAATTAATATTGACATAGCTAATAGAAATAATATAATATGCAATCACCCAGCACCCATTTTATATCACATGTTTTATAACCATTGCATTTCTCAATCTGCCTTTGTTACAAACATCCAACTGAGCTAGGGTATTGGAGCGTCCGATCCAGAAAGCACCAACTTGACCTTCCAAAGAGATCGTAGCATAATCACTTTCTTGTAAGTATTCGGTATAAGCAGTAGGGTATGTCAACGTAACGCTTTCTTATGATTTTTGGAAATTGTCATATCTTTAGCGTCAAACAACATTAGAACATTAAACGGCCAAATTTTTGTCACCCGTGTAGAAAAAATATATTTTCCAAACTACCCCGGGGATTCCTGGAACTCGGGCGTGTCCATACTATTATGATATTCATAGCTACTCCGAACAAGTATAATTTTTATAACAAAATTTGATACATGAACCATCTATTCTATCACTCAACATTAAACCTCACCATATATCTGGTTTAAAATAACCACGCCTGAAAAGATAGCTAGGTTTACTATTTAGCTTGGAATGTTTTATTAATTCTATTTAAAAGCATATTAAATAGAAATAGAAATATTCAAGCTCTTAAATATTAAATAGAAATATTCAAGCCCTTAAATAGAATCCTTATTTCAACAGAAAAACCGGAACTATTCGGTTACTGGCCAACAAAATATACATTAAATTAATAATCAACTTGTACAGTAATAACTGTGTACTGTGTATGTTTAGTAGAATTTAAATAGTGTTGGATGTAAAGCCGATATAGTTTTGTTACTTTGAAAAATATATGAATCATATTGAATTATTATGGAACAGAATAAAATATGTTTATTGACAAAAAAATTAGGTTAAAATTTTGCAAAAAGTAAGTACCAACAGTTTGCCCAGACCGGGCATGCATTTAAAATTAAAAATTTTATACAAAGAACACCATCTATCTATGTAAGATAGATATATGAGAAGATATAAATAAAATAGAGTTGTTAAGATTTATATTTGCTTTATGCTCTGCTCCTAAAAGAAGTTTTTTCCAAAAAAAAAACCTAAAAATATACCAAAAATCTGGTAACAGTGAATTTTGAGTTGTCAAATTAGTCTGTCGAATTAAAAATTCCATTTTAATTTCATTAACGGTACGAAACAACCAGGGTCGTTTTTAGAGATGGGCTTACTACAGTTTAGTGATAGACGAACACAACAACACACATTTTTAGGAAACTAATAAAAATGCGCGGCAACAAAGCTTTGGTAAGCTTACCTCTATTTGTAAATTGAATATTGAAACTGACCGTATGAGAAAAAAATTAATAATTTTCACACAACTTGTGTACACAATAATTTTCTATATAAAAATTAGTTGTTGTTCCTTAGTGTCGCTGAATCTCAAACTAAGCTTGCTTATTACATTATACATAATAATTGATGAGAAGATAAGTCTTAGTGTCAACTAATTAACGTTCCTAAAAGTCATTATATCTCTTCTTATTGAATTGGAATGAATTAAGAGTTAATAAGTAAGATAGTATACTGACATCCTTCTCCCAGTCGTAAGGGTCAGCGTCCCTGATGCCGCGCCGCTTGCAGCAGCGCTCGAGGAGCGCGGCCAGCATGCCGTAGTCGGGGCTGTCGGCGTACTCCAGCTGCTGGACGTGCTCCAAAAACTGCCTCAGCTCTGAAGGCAGGTGTTTCAGGAGCAGACGGTGGTCGTATTTCTCCTTCATCAGGCCGACCTGGTCACAAAAAGGACATAGAACGCAATGCTTCCTCAGCGAGGTTAAACTACCAATAATACATCACTATAAAGTAGCGGCATTTATTGGATTTCTGTAAGGAGGAAGTTCTTCGCGTTATCTTGATATCATAGGAGTCACGTCTCCTTGCTTCCCATTATCACCTAATAAAAAACCTGAAGTTACCTGAAGTGGACTTTTCACAATATTTACTTTAATGACTTTGTAAAAATTATTCAAGTATGTCATCCTCAACAAGCTCTGACAACCAGGACCACAACAATTTATAGTAGTATTATACATATCATATTAACATTGGAGACACGGACACAAGTCCCCCTGTTACCGACATAACATGTCCATAACACACTCTGGCTACCAGGAACACAGCATTATTACGTAGTGTCATTTGTACCGAGTACTTTGTAAACTTAACTAGAAGCCTGTTTTATTTTATTATATTTATATCAAAGTATAGAAGACAAGTCCATCTTCTCCAAACTCAACAATTCTTCAACGACCTCTGGCTTCCAAGTACCAGGAATACAGCACTACTGAAGAAGTTTTATTTGTCTCTTCATTCGAGTGTAAAATACTACACTATGTTTTTATAGACAGAGAGAGATAGCGCCTCTATATTTTTCACTAATTATTGAAATAGAACTCTCTGTAGAGAAATCGAGAAAGGACCTTGTTTATTTCTGTATCATCTTGAACAAGTTATCGTATTCAAATAGTAAAAATCGTATTGTTTTACCTGAAGTGGACTTTTCACAATATTTACTATAATGACTTTTTAAAATTAATAATAATATTTTAAGATTGTTCTTGAAAATTGCTAGTTTTTCGTCAGTTTTATTAGTTAGTTAGTTTTATTACATGTCTTTAACTCCAATTAATACAAATCCAATGGCAGCGCTAGTGGGAGGAATGCTTCTTTTGAGAAACCCTCTCTTTGTCTGTCTCTCTCACCTGTTCTTTGTCCTTGATCTTCCTCCAGGGTAGCTGCCCATTGACAAACTCCACTAGCATGTAGAACAAAGACCACAGATCGTCGTGGCGACCCATCTCTTTGTTCTTGTGCGCGTTTATCGACGCGTAGCGAACTGTCCCTGTGAACAGACGAACAGTTTAAAAGTCGATCCCAAAATACCATCCAGCTAACTATCATAGCTTTATATTTTAGGAACTGTTACAAATCGCATTCCAACGCTCGAAAAAAGCTAATCGCATGTGACGTCACACGCTACTACCAAATGTGCGCGTACAAAACTAATGATATCTTTGTAATTTATGAGTTTACATAAATAGTTTGTGTAATATCATTATTGCATTTAAGTATTTTTTTAACTAATATTTTAATGTTTAATTAACAGTTATTTAAATACGTCTACACCACAAATTTAAAGTCACAAATGAAATATACTTTGCTTTGCTTTTACAATAACATAGCTTAATGCAATAAACATATTCTTATTTAACATACAAAAATGTCGCTAGGACAGTGTTTTAAAAATATTTCCTATTAATTATGAAATATGACATTAGTATGAATTGATTTTATACTATTACATGAAGGTATTATTTTTTTCAAAACAAATGTCAAATCGCTAGAATTTTTACATGTTATCAACATACCTAGGATTCAATATAAAAACAATTTATTATGTATGCAAATATCGACCTTCTGCCTAGTAAATAATATGATATAGGATCTGGTACCTCTAAATCCCGCAGCGGCCCTAGGCGGGCGGACCTGTCCGTTGCTGGTGGTGTACTGTCGCGCCAGACCAAAGTCCAGCATGTACACCTTGCGGCAGTTGGACGGGTGCCGTCCTATGCTGAAATTACTCTGAAACAATTCAAAGTCAAAGTCAAAATACATTTATTCAGTCTGTACACATTACATACTGTAATGAAAATCAAGATTGAACAAATTTATTGTAATACTGAAAAGTATTGAGTTATTAGTTAAATATCTTATGTTAGTCTCGCTAAAACTCAAAAATGGCTTGAGCTATTTGAATAATTTTTATTGTATTTATTCGATTTAATTCAGGGGTGGTTTGTTTAAAAATAACGTGGAAAATCCTATACAAAAGTTACAAATGGAAATTGATTATTTAATATGGAAAATCGTCTTACTGACAAGCTAAACATCAAAGCTGTCATTTCTTCCATAGCTACTTCGTGTTTTTTTTTATAGATGGCGTTAGTGGTAGTTTGTCGGTAAAACAAAGCTCGCGGAATCAACTAGTTAATAATAATAATTGTAAATATATAATTCGAAAACTTCCAGCAAATTGTACAATACTTAGCGGTCAATTAAATTCCCATTTTATATAGCTTATTAAATTCCCACTTTATATTATTATAAGGAAAAACAATTTTACAGGCATTTCTAAATATATTTTATTTAGCACAGTACCATACAGCAATCCCTCCGAGGGTACTTGCGTAGGGCTCTTTCCCCTTCGGCGCTGGTCTGTGCTACCTACAATTATCTTTATCCGTCCCTTCTGTTGCCAACTCTCCCCCTTCTGGGGCGTGACTTGTCTCCACAGAATAAACAATTCTTTAATAGGGCGCCGTAAACGCTTTTACATGCTTCTAATAGATACTAGGGAATAACCTACAAACAAATTTGAAAACTACGATAAAAGCGACATTATTTAAGAAAGTATATTAAAAAAATTATTATCATAATAGGCGCTAAGGTATTTAAGAGTAGTAAGTTGTTCAGTGACGATTAATAAAAAAGAAAAAAATGTTTTGTATATAACTAATTTGTAAATGTCATTACAATAATTTAAACGCTGAAGAGATATTTGCTCCGCTTCTGCTCCAAAGTATCGGGCGAAACGCTGATAGGTTTTGATATTAGACGATTTAAAAGATCTTGTAATTGAATCTATTTAAATGTAGATTTTGTTTTTTTTTCCTAACGTAACAGATATAAAATATATAGCACCTTACTGACATAAACCACTATATACTCTATTGTTGATTTTTCCTTACATATGGAAAGACAAAGGAATATAGCTCATACAGCTATAGCTTGACTTTGAGCTACTGGTGTAACATATCCAGAAGCCTGGTGGCGAATTAGCATTTAAGAATCATATACTCACAGGCTTAATATCTCTATGTAGGAATCCAACCGAATGTATCGAGTCTATTGCTTTGAGTATTTGAAGGCCCAATCTGTGAACAAACAAACATGCTGTTAAGAACTGGATATACTATATTTTGATAGCGGCGTACCTTTGACAAAAACGAGTTCCATAAATAAAGATTATTTTGTAATTGTCAAAGCGCATGAAGAGCAATCGAAATAGTTTGTTTGCTAAGTGCGGTTACAAGGCGCGCGCGCATCTCATTTTAAATTCTCATGCTGACATTCACTTCTTGTACGACCGTCAAGTCATTCAGTTCAATACACATTATAACCTTAACTTTATTGTTTTACTTTATTTTTTATAAAATAATATTTATTACAAATCAAACTTCAGAACCGAAAACATGTTTTAGATCTACCATCACCATACCTCCTAATAGTTTAATAGCGATAAAGTTGTTCTTTAAATAAATCTCTTGGACAATTTATTTGGTCACAAATAAAATATGTTTCGTGTATTTACCTGAGTGTAGTAGAGAGCGAGAAAGCGCCCCTAGGTTGCGCTCGCCTCAGCTCGGCGAGGTTGCGACCCTGTAGCTGCATCACGACGTAGTTGAAGCGAGCGTTGCGGCCGCAACCTATGAAGCGGCACACGTGCTCTTTGCCTGGGAACAACGTAACGCAGACTTTGTACTTTACTTAGGTTCTTATGTAATTCTATAATAAATCATAAAGACATTTTCTATGTTTTCATCTAGATTAGCTAGCTCCAAACTACGGCCCGCGGACCGGATTTGGCGGAGTTTGGAGTTTGTAATTTAGTTTTTTAATAATTGAAATGCAAAAAAAGCGTAAGTTTGCTTAGGACGCGCACTTTGCGACTATTCTAGTCTAGAAATATAGTTAAGGGCAGAAAAATTAAAACTGGTTTGGCCCTTGGAACAAACTGAAAAATCATTATGGCCCGAAGGCTTCAAAGTTTGGAGACCTTTGATCTAGATCGTAATAAGGCCAAATATGTAATTAAATGTTGTACACCAACAGATATTGCTATTGCTATTGTTCCTATTGTCAACCAGATGGTAATAGTGCAATCTAATAAATAAAAAATATGCCCACCTGGTTACAGTTACAGCTAGAGCTAAGTAATCAAAAGGCATACCTTGCAATTTCTTGAGCACGGCCACTTCCATCTTCAGCACCTGCTTGGGCTGGCGGGCAGACTCCACCTTGAGCGCCACTTGCTCCTGCGTCACCAGGTCCAGACCTTCGTAGATCTCACCGAAGCCTCCGCCGCCAATTTTTTTTACTACCTGTGTTGTGAGGATTATGATACATATGTAAAATTAAATGGAGTTTTTCACGCCATTTTTTGGCATCATGGGTCAATATTTTATTGGAGTGGAATTTTTAAATTAGTAGTCAAATTGCTGATTACAACACAGAGCAATACTGTACTAGTATTATTTGACTGCGATCTTCTGTCAGGTAGGGGTGCTTCGCTTTATGTAGATAACATAGAAGACCAGACCACCTGCTCCCAACACAACGCTTCCTGACTCTGGTTACAAGGAACACAGCACTACCGCAGTAGTGTTATTTGGCTGTGATGATGTGTAAGCTATGAGTATTTCCTTTCGCACTAGAACACAGTAATGCAGAGCTATGGCATATGTAAGTATTCAAAGGCTGAGGTTACCTTCCAGCGCTCCTTGACGACGTGCCCGGGCTGCAGCAGGTCCTCGGAGGCCATGGTGATGTGGTGCGCGCGCCGCGAGGTGTCGCAGCGGGACGCCTCGCGGGACCGGTGCCCGCCGAAGTTGGGGAGCGTGCGCGACCTAACACACACATTGTAATTTGTTAAACTTTGAAACAAATTATATTTTAAACGTTGTATGATAATGATGGGCTATAAGTGTCAAACGTATAAAACGAGTCATGACTTGTCACAAACGTGTAAAACCAACCGTATTAGCGTAGTTTCTCATACAGACTGTACTATACACTCGGATAGTGAAAAATTGTGGGTGGATAAAGAATGAGACCTCGTCAGCCATTCTTCACCCGGCAGACGACAACACCATACAAGTCATTCGTTACCACGGCTCATGTAAGGTGACCGAGACGTCTCGCATTGTATACGATAGTAAAGTAAGACCTGTATAAGCTTATAGTGTCAGTGTTACTTACTTGATATAAATGTATTTTAACAATAGAGTAATGTTACTTTTAGTAACAGGGAAAAAAATACTCTTATAAGCTCTGGATCACATTCCTTAGCCGATCTTAACCGACCTATCATCGTCATGAACCGCCTATAAACGATTCCACTGTTAGGTACTGGCCTTCCTACATTCGAGGAACAAATGAGGATTTTGAACCATAACGCCAACACGCTGACCCAATGCGTGTTAGTGGGTGCAAGCAGTTGCTTTAACTGGACCTAATGGTTTAAGAGATAACAAAGTTTAATTGACAAAAAGTTTGTTTTCGAAACTAGAGATAGAATGAACCACTACCATGATAGGTTAACTGTTTAGGGAAGGTGCTGGTCTCAGTTAGTTTATTTTATAGGTAGGTATATCTAGGTACGTTACCCTCTCGCCGATACAGGTATGTAGGTGTATCCCGGATCTCACTTGGTAGGGACAACACTGATGGCACTAGGATAGCACTGATGGGCACAGAAAACGGGACAACGAGGGCAACGTGGCGCACACCGCGGGTACCTATGTCAGTCAGTCAAGCGTCGGGAAGGAACTGGTTGATTGGTGGGGGTTAACGTAATGAAATGAGCGGGTCAGGTAGCTAGACGGATATAGGTAGGTGAATATCATGCGTCCAACGAGACCTTACTAAACATTAACATTTGGATTCTTCTTAAAAACTTATCAAAATAATATTTCTTTTATGGATCGTAAACCCCCCTACAATACACTAGAACGAGTAAATACCTCAATAACGGGTTGGTTTGAACTCTCGGCGCGTTGGCGGTCTCCTGGCGCGGTTCTTCCCTCTGGAAAAATACCAATATCTATTTATTCTATTGAATACACCAGGTTGTTTCTTTATTAAGATTTCGAACGAACTGCACATTCGGAGCACGGAATTTGGGTAAAACCAAAAATGCCTGACACTTTAATAGCAACAAAGATGTCTTCTTACTTGACTAGCCCAAAAGGAGGGTTATGTTTCTCGGGTTATTTTCTTGTATCGTTGTATAAAGAGAGAGGTGTCATTGTCTTCCTCGGGTAAAACATAGATAATAATAGTTTAACAAAATCCCAACATAACAAACGTAAACTGCACACTGGCATTCCCGATGTACTGGTAAAATATAATCTTTGTAGTTTTTACAAAAAATTAGGAGGTTCTCAATTCGACTGGCAATTGTCCACTGTTGATTTTCAAAATTCTTTTTTTAAACAATTGATATACTGGTGATTGAAACCATGTCGGGAACTGATGGTGGGAAGCCAAAGAAGCCAGGCGTAACCTTCAAATTTTTTAAGTTTCTTTTTTTTCTAAAGCTGTTCGAGCTTTTTTAACAAATCAAGGCAAGTCGATAGTACTGTCGGTCACCCAACAATTTAAACAATACTCAATGCCGACTTCAAAACACAAAAAATAAACTAATGTGTACATTTTTTAGTATCCAATTTACGGCCGGTTATTTAACCATTAAAGTCCCGAATAGCCTATGTGTCAAGTAAGAACTTCCAAACTCATACCATACAACAACTGTCAAAAAACTGAATTTTTAATTGTCAAAAAGGCTAACCGGAGATGGTGAAAGCGGCACTTAAAATCATAAGATATTGCCACAAACAAAAGACAGTAACGCTGCAACTACGAAAAATTATTTTTATATGGTTAACTAAATTTATGAATACATTGAATGATTTTTGTGTTTGGAAGTTGGTTTTTTTTACATTGTAGGACGTTTTAGTTTCTTAAATTAATTTTACGTAATATACTTATGTATGTATTGTAATTTCGTTGTTATATTTTTTATCTTTCGGGTGCAATAGTTTTTTTTAAATATGGCTTCGTAAATAGTTACCTGGTGTTCATGTCTCCTCTGGCGGGGCGCGGGGACTGCGGCAGAGCCCGAGCCCTGCGATGCGGTGTCCGCGGAAGACGATGATGACTCTGAAATATGCATTTAACACAAAACAATTATTGTATGTTATGATAGCGATATTTTGATAAAGATACTGTTGATTCTAATCTAAGTTAGGTTCTGTGTATTCCGTTTGAAGATAGTTCATCATTACGATTGTAGTAACAGCCGGGACCACCGATTTCAATTTTCGATTGACCCATCCAGATCCAACCATGGATAGATTTTAGACTGGTCATGTATCCCGCACCGTTATTTTGTAGTTAGACTTTTGTCCGTTACCAGACCGCCCGGCACTCAGACGCAATAGTCAATCGATTGTGTATGATAGCTGGTTAGGTTTCAATAGCATTTATTTCTCATATAAACAATATAACAGTCCACTTTCAATGATACAACAAAATATTACAGTATTATTAAGCTTAGATAATAAATAAAATATAGTTAGTTTGTGGTCTCACATCAGAAACAAAATCTAGATCAACTACCAGGATTACAGAAAGTGCCAAGACATGTTGACGTAAAAAATCAAAATACTTATTTTACTTTTTTATTAGCACTTCTTGATAAGATATGTAATCCTAGTAAATTTTATATTTTTTTGTTGATTTACCTGATCTATTGGACTGATGCGGAGCCTGCTGCTTGAAGGGTGAGTCTCGCTCGCAAGGCGGCTCCTGTTCCCTGCAACAAACAGACGGACATCTTCAAATAATGCAATACAAAATAAATTGATTAGATATATCGATACAATTTAATTTTACCACCCTCCACGACACGAAACAGTTCGATGTTTCGCTGTGAAGGGTGAGGTAGCTAGATTAAATTTCAAAAGCATAAGAGGCAGATTTATAAATCAGCAATACCAAGCAATATATTTGGTATTCCAGGTGAAAATAGGTGATGATTACCAGCCACCATCAGGTCGATCATCTTTCTTTATAGATATAAAAAACCGAGTATTCCGTACAATATTGAAGGTACCTTGGGGAAAAATTATAGAATTTCATAGAAAAAGTATCAATATATAAGATATAACAAATGTCAATATATCGATATAGATTTATATTTGTTAGTAAACTATAGGTAGTGTTTAACATTATAACCAAACTTTTGTTCGTAAGTTAGTATAATTTCTATTAATAACGTATCAGAATAAGTAATCAGAATTTCTATTAATAACTTTAAAAAAATATATAAACTTAAGTTAAGTAGATATCAAAATTATAACTGTTAGTCCACATCGCATGCCGTGGCTGTCTTTAATTAAAAACTGTACTTAATTTAATGTCTATGCTATAGTTAAATATCTTTTGTTGGTATGTGTTTTTGTTGACTGCCCTTAAAATAAATAAATAAATATGAAATATAAAAAATACAACGGAACAAAATTTTGTTGCTGGCTTTGGGGCTTCTCACGCCTTTGTTTCCAATATTTTTAAATTAAAAAATTCAGTGGCCTACACAATGAACTCTAAACCACTACTAAGTAAGTTGTTAACTAAGGTCTAATCTCCCTAATTTAGAGTAGGCTGGAGCACCTTGGTTGGGACGTATATGAGCTTTTACTGATGATGATGAGATAATACAGATCTCGGTAAGCAGTGCTGTGCAAGACTGCCAAATCTCTTCTAAAACCGGTTGTCTCATAAGAAGCCGTAATTTGATTATATATATTTCATACCATTTTGTTCAGTTCTCTGTACAAATACAATATATCGAATATATATAAAGTTCATCGAGTTAATATCATTACAACCTGTAATAGGACTGTCAGAGGCATCGCCAAGTCGAACCGCCTAAACCGAATCGATGTTATAGGCTTCCTCACGCAATATGAAACTTAAATTGGAGTTGAATACGTAAAGCTCTACATAACTGTAATCTTGATACAAAGTGGAATTGACAAAACTTGTTGAAGACATGTACGTAACTGTGGACAGCATATTTTCCAATGAATTATTAATATTTTCTGTCAAATAGCAAACTATTAAATATTGCTTATAAAAATAGAATATCACTTAGCTCGTTTTATGTAAATAAATAAATATCAATAATGTAATGCTCCTGCTAAGATGACCCAAACGAAACGTAAGGGCACTTCATAGTTTATCTCGACCCTCAGTCAACTTTGTAAACCCGTAACTTGGGTTACATTATACTAGATAAACAAAATTCTCCGAATATGATCTAATTAGTCAACTTATTAAACAGATTAAGTTTTGACTACGCAGCTTTTAAAAAACGCCGTTTCGTCGCCGACTAACTGAATGATGATGTTGATTCAAATTGTTAGGATACTTCCTGAAGTCCTAGGAAGCTGAAATTCTGTAAGTTATGAAGAGCCAACTTTCCTATACGCCCTCCCTCATAAACTACACCTTAGTCAGAATAATTATGAGGCTTGGCCTTGCGGCTAAGTTTACCCATACATCGCTTACACTCTTGTTTTGTATTCAAATATTTCTTTATCTAATTAATACAATGTTATGCTAATACAATTGCTTTTGGTTGTAAATAAATTTTGATTGTCATCGATAAGCATCAAAACTTTTAGTTTTATAGCGGGAGGGAAGATATCGGAAGGGGTGATATTTGTCAATAGGCAATATTTCTTATTCTTTTAAAGTATAATTTAAAGTATATAGGGATGTAATAGTGTTATTTTGTCAAAGACTCAAGTCCTAAGTTATAACGACGGAGTAAAGACTCGAATTTTTTAAGACTTAATTTTTCAAAAAGCTTAATGTCTGTTCAACTGTTTATCTTCAAATTAGGTCACAGTTTTTTCTCTCTCTTTCTTTGTTTTAAATGTACAGAAATAAGTTTTGCTGGGGACACGTAAAGTTTGAGTGAATAAGGTTTTCAGTGTTTCAACAAAAGAATTGGACTGATCTCACAAAAAAAATATTTTTCGGGCCGCATTCCTATTTAGGAGTACGCGTGCTGTTCTACGGAATCATTCTTTCACTTCTAGTTTACGCACAAAAAAATTCATAACTCCCTTATCTGTCGTACAGCTAGAGCGTGGAATTCCTTACGAGCACGTTTCCCTACATCATACAACATGGGTTCCTTTAAAAGAGGCGCGAATAAGCACTTAAACTTTTGTCGCATGCTGCACTAGCTATCTTCACATATGGACTCCTCTACTGCTTATCATCATGTGGTGTCGTGTCATTTGCTAAGCGTTTTATTTTAAAAAATTAAAGTATTGTTAAAAAAATATAAATCCGATATAACATTGTTATCAAAATTAAACCAATTTATACCTCTGTCAGTGTCAAACGATGTAATGGTAGGAAGAGGCTGTATGCATCATGTTGATAAGTAGACATAATGCCGATTGAAGAACTTGCTAAGCTTATAGGACTCATTTACAAGTCACAAGACGGAAATCGACTCGAATATAATAAAGAAAGAAGTCTTAACATCCTTTATATTCATGGATCAGTTTTTGAGACCAAATTGCGAATGATTAGTGAGCTTTTTATTGAGCTTCAGCATGATAACTTTGTGATAGACAACTTTTTCCCTAATTTAACAGATCAGCCAGACAAAGTACTCGATACACTGCCATTACACCTCTATTTTGTTAAAGGCATGACTCACAATAATCCTCGTGTTCCTACATAACAACTGAATATTAAAAAAAGTCTTTCTAGTCACTATTCTGGGAACACTTAGTAAAGTTATCCAGTTCAACTTTAACCTTTCCAAACATTTCTTTGCTGTTCGTTTTAATGAGATCCTTTGTTATAATGTCAGTTGAATGTCGCTTAGTACAATGGAAGCTGTGTATCTTTTATCATAGAGTAAAATTAATCCTGTCTCCATTTTTTATATTTGCTTTATTATATACTTTTTAGCATGCATAGTTAAAATTAGCTAATTTGAAAGTGCTATGCTTTTTAGCATGCTAAAATTTTTGACTGACTGTTGGGTTCACGTAGTTAAATATGCCGCAATTTAAATAGGAAAAAAGAATTAAGTTCACACGTGAAATGTACAGATTATTTAATAAGGATATCGTTATTGTTCGTGCGAACAATAATACAATAGATTAAAGTAGGATATAATATAATATTAAAATTAGGTAATTTACAATCTATTGTAAAAAAATAAAAGAAAATAGTAGTTAACAAGAAGAAAATAAATAAAAGACAATCGCCGAACTCGGCTTTATTCTAAAACAGTCACACGCCGCTCATTCATACTTCAAGGAGGCGGCATGTCTCTCGCTACGAAGCCTCCTTGCGAGCTTGCGCGTGAACAGTTATTGTCTCTAGCAAGTTTGACTCTAGAAAAACCATTTGATGCTTCTAGTTAATCTCGCCTTGCAGTAACTGTTAAACAATTGCTACGGTATGCAATGTAAATTTTATATTAATAATACTTGTCATGGTCGCCGCCGCCCATTAGAAAAATTGTGACGAAAATAACATAGTAAATGTATATCAATAAAATTTCATATAAATTAATACTCCTTTAGTTTAAACACGCTAATTAGATAGCTAAATAGCATGGCATGGCAAATGCTAACTAGCTAAATTTACTGTCATATGTCTGTGTAGGAGTTCATGGATCGTGGATATCCTAAACTTCTGGTGCACTTCTTCCCCAACATCTTGGGAACCTTAAGCCCGGCACAGCAAGTACAGTTGTCTAATAAATTTTCAGCTTTTTTGACATCTTTCGACATAAAAAAGCTAATACCTATTACGATCAGGTTTCTACCATAACTAATGTAATATTCTATTAACATTGCTGTGGCAGTCAATTGGTCTGTATAAAGGTGTGGGCGTCAGATGATGTAACGCTTCGTTAAATATGTACAATGAGTTGATATATTTTATTATCCTTGGTAGACTTCGAGTCTCCTAAGCCTTGGATGTTATTGCCGCGTTTTTATTATGATTTTTTTACAAATGTGCAGATGAAATGGGCAAAACTGGGTTCGTTAGATTTCCAAAACTTTCGGGAAAATGATACCAATTATTATAAAATGATACCAATTATTATAAAATGATACCAATTATTATAAAATGATACCAATTATTATAAAATGATACCAATTATTATAAAATGATACCAATTATTATAAAATGATACCAATTATTATAAAATGATACCAATTATTATAAAATGATACCAATTATTACAAAATGATACCAATTATTACAAAATGATACCTATTATTATAAAATGATACCTATTATTATAAAATGATACCAATTATTACAAAATGATACCAATTATTATAAAATGATACCAATTATTATAAAATGATACCAATTATTATAAAATGATACCAATTATTATAAAATGATACCAATTATTATAAAATGATACCAATTATTATAAAATGATACCAATTATTATAAAATGATACCAATTATTATAAAATGATACCAATTATTATAAAATGATACCAATTATTATAAAATGATACCAATTATTATAAAATGATACCAATTATTATAAAATGATACCAATTATTATAAAATGATACCAATTATTACAAAATGATACCAATTATTACAAAATGATACCTATTATTATAAAATGATACCTATTATTATAAAATGATACCAATTATTACAAAATGATACCTATTATTATAAAATGATACCAATTATTATAAACCATCATAACATGCCGTGAGTGTGACACAGCTGAGTGGGCTCCATTTCCAGTGGGATGCATAGTATCCAGGTATTTTGAGTGTTCCGTAAATGTCAACTTCCCTTAATGGGTAATTTCCGTTGTCCACTGTTCTTTTCTCTCATGAACATGTGGAGGTATTAAGTTGAAATTCGTAGAGCACCCTACAGGAAATCATCTCCTGTGTGCTGGCAAAGAATTCCATTTCTTGATAGTGCGACAAAGAAATGAGTTACCAACATAGTGCTCGTAGGAATGGTCACCACAGTTTGTCGCTGACAACGTAGGTCAGCACAAGAAGTCCTTATATGGAAGGGGGAAGGTGGGATTAAGGAGAAAAGCTCCTCAGAACTGTCGCCTTGCAGCAACCTATCCAAAGCATCGAATATGTACTTGGCGGAGCTATCCCAGAGGTGCGACAAATAATCAAGGCAAGGACGTACTTGCGTCTTGTATACCAAGTAGAGTTGATTGGGGGTGAAAAAACGCCGAACCTTGTTCAGGTTGTCTAATCGAATATAGCAGCTAAATAGAACTAATTTTAATTTCTGTATTCCTGGTAGCCAGAGCTCGACTCAGACTTGTCTCTTATGGTGACTGATAATCTAGATATTAACATGGTACGTTACGAAACAAAAAAATAAAAATGAAAGTGGTCTAAAAACAGTTTAAGATATTATTAAATTTATAAAAAGTGTAAAGACAAGTACTCAAATACTAAAAAATAGTCCCCCAGACGATAATACTTAATCTCAGGGCCATACGATTGGTGCATGTTTTTTTCATCTCTCTACACAAGACCGCAGGTAAATAACACTATTATGTAGTGCTGTATTCCTAGTAGGTAAATTAGTTGATAAGATGTCATGATAGCACAGTGAGAAACACGAGAGATTTTCCTAATTAAGAATAGAATACAATAAAAAAAGTTTTTTTATTATGTTAAAAAAAAAATTAAGTTTATAAATAATTAAACACATATCTTTAGAGTATCGATTTGCGCAGTCTTTTACACAACTGTGCACGTATAACTATTACACACGCTAACTTTTATTTATAGATACTTGAAGATCAAAGGAAAACCTTTGATAAAAATATCAAGACCCAAGGACAGTCCTGAATAACAGCCTACCTCACTTAAGTTTTACACAACACTTAACTACTGTGTTATATATATTGGTACAGAATATAAAAGAGGCAGGAATATGTAAATGATAAGAATGTATGGACAAAATTTAAATGAGTTTTTTAATTTCCATTTATAATTTTTATCAAGTGCCATAAGCAATTTAATTTTTCTATACATTATTGTAATTATGTGATTGAAATGAATGTGGTTTTTATCACAATCATTTCATCTGTTTTATTTATGACTGAGATTTTAAAAAATCTCAATGATGTGTGAAGGGAGTGACGAATCTTGCTGAGTATTAGCCTGTTCTTCTCAGGACAAGACCCTCCTGTAGATTGATAAACAGATGGCTTATGTTATCAATACATTATTACATAACTATTATTTTTAATTGGTTCTACATTGCAGCTATTCTGTAAAAAACAATGATCTGCTGAAATATTTACAAATATTATGATTAGAGATTGGAATAGAAAATATTTGTTTACATAACTATTATTAAACCTAATCAAACCAAGATATTGGTCCTGTTCGAATTAGGGCAGATATGAATATGATTATTTTTTCATGAGTCATGGATGATTCTGACATTTATATACATATTACTATCAAAATTTCTCTTTTATCTAGTATACATTAGTCCACCTGGCTTGTTACCACCACCTTACCTATGACTGCCACCATAACATTAACGTTAACAGCATTGTTATGTTTTGACAGTCGGAGGTAAGGTAGCCAGTTCCTGGGCTACAGGAATCTGGGAGTAGTTCGCATCCATTTTAAACTTTATCTTCACTTAACATCAGATGAAATAAAGGCTAACTACCCATTAACATTTATCCATAACACAAGCTCTTAATGATGCTTAATTTCAGCTAGAAAATAGGTATGGTTAATTATATATATACATTTATAATATTGTAAAATATCAAAGAAATAAAAGGCATGTACATGGCATATGATGGCATATCATGTACCCGTTAAGAACTTCACAGTGTATATAATAGACACTTTATAATTTGTGTAATTGTCATTGTTTTTTACTTGTTTTTCGTTGATTGTCATTTTGATATTTTCCAATAAACATAAGTAAATCTAGCTCGAACATTTTATTTAAATAAGAAAAAGTCTAATACAGTATTTTCCACATCTTCACTTTCACACTCTTTACAGTACCCAATATACTACTATTGTATATTAGATTCCAATATAAAAACCAAAATATCAATAATAATCTACAAAAAAGAAATCAGTTAATGATTTAGTGGTTGTAGAGACTGTTCATAACCAAAGGAGGTTATTCTGCATTGACCATTTACATAGATATGAATCTATCATCACTGCAATGACTTTGAATATGCTTAGCACACAACACACTGTTTAAGATTATACTTGTTGGATCACCTCTATGTAGGGCCTGTGGGGAGCATACCGAACAAATGGAACACATCCTATGTAACTGTGATGCTCTTGCTAGGAAAATAATGGGTCTCTTTGGACTGGGCTATCCCAGTCCTGAAGATATAAGGCTGCTGTCTCTGGGTGTACTTAGTAAGTACATATTGGAGGTATTCCAGGACAGTGGTCTTTAGGATTGGGGAAGCACAAAAGATCCCATTGGGTTAAAGTGCTCCGGGAGTATTCCTGGGCCTAAATCAAGATAAGATGCTTAGCACAATATGTAGCAACAACAAAATCTAAACTGTTTTTTTATTGAAAACTTTGGAAATGTTCTATTATTCTTAAAACAAATATGGCAAGTAAGAATAAATGTATTGATAAGTAATATTGAATGGTTATAATGATTGTTATCTCGTGTCTTTCCTTGTGGAGAGAATTATTTTGGTAATTCAAATTATTCATCAATCTGAACAAACTGGTTTTAGACACTTAAATAAAATTTTGGAAAGCAAGTATTTCCCATGTGATGGACAGCTAGACCATACCCTATAAACAACCAAGACCTACTTAGACCAACCAATTAATAATGCAATCAATGTTCAGCTTTGAGTACTCTGTGGCATATTATCTTATACAGTATTTTACTTCCCTAGTATTGAAACATAGTTTTTGAAGTAAATTTGAAGAATATTGTTCGATTCAAATAAAAAAAATTTGGTTCTAAGTCTTCATAAAATATATATTATACATATTCCTCATAATTATATATTGTTTTGAGCTGATTCTAACAAGAATCTATAAAGGAAATAAAGTAGTTCTAACTATAGCTAGATAGTAGCTATAGAATAGAAAAGAAACTGAAAAAAATATTAGTACAGTATTTTTTAGACCATGAAAACAAAAAGACTGCTCATGACAAAATAAATGTCAATTTCGGATAGGCGAGTACCTACATATTGATTTAATTTAAAACAATCGCAAGTAATAAGTAAAAACACAAGATACAAGGTGAGAAAATACGCCCGGGACCAATTGGTTAGCTAATCCACAGCAGTTCTATTTAGAAAAATATTAAATTAAACAGAAAATAATACTTAAATTACCAGCATTACCGAGAAGTAGGATGCAAAATGCTAGCCGCCCGATTGACACACAATACGGCACATTGCGGATAACACAGTGTTGCATCACTCCGTAACACGGTTGGGTTATAAGAAAATGAGACGGGTATACTTCCCCGCTATCCCACCCACATATGATCGATTTTTACGAGTCCACAAAACGAATTTTCCACATTAAACGATTAATTTGAGTGATGAAAATGCTATAGTCCCCGAGGAAATACATTTATTATGATTATTCTGATAGAAAAGTTTAAACTTACCAAGAAGAAATTTACGTGTCGACCCGTCTGACAGGGAATAAATTTAGATACGCTCAAAACTCACTGAAAAAACACAGAAACAGCCAACTTTTTTACTGATTATAACAGTTAAATAGATAAAAACGCGCGGGCGATGTCATTCAGCATATAACACGACATATTTTTTATGTTTTACCGTGATTTTAGGAGAGAACTAACATCGATCGCGGTGCCATGACAGATTCATTTTTCACTGACGTGAAGTTGGCTGGACTCGCTCAGCTGACGGCCGACAATTTTTCCGGAGTATCGGGCGAAGTTAGTCACGATTCATCCAGAGAGGTCGGTGACCTTATGATATTTTGCAATAGGTTACTCCAGTGAGATAATTTCGTTTGGTACTGAAATTCGGACCATTAACTAAGGTGCCTTGGGCTGCACCATTCGCGAAATACTTTGAGCATTTTATCTAATTGTTCTCCAATAATAATAACATAGGGCTTTATCAAAGGACCAAGACAAAATGTATTTCGCATATATATTCAAATTGCTTAATTTAACAATATATGCGATTTGACGATTTTCCTCTATTATAGGCGAGTTTATGTCAAACCTTAACCAAATTAGTTAAATGTAAATTAACTTTGAAAAAATTTTCTTGAATTGTCATATCAAAATGCGAAGAAACTATTTCCCCAACCTATTACATTGCATAAAGTAACCAGTTGACCCAGTGAAACATTTAAATTAAAAACATTGTTTAAAAATATCTGTCCTCAAGTGATGAATAAAAGCCTTATTATTGGAACAAAGAGGGAGAGGATAATTATATTCTTTGAATCGGAAATATATTCCGATATTGGGAATATAATAGCTTGTATATTAGCTGAACATATGTCAAAGTCACTAAGCCATTATTTTTTTTATTTCATTCACTGTTCTATCCAAGCCAACCAATTAGGATATTGTGTCTTTTAAAATGACATGAGGTCACTAAGTCACTAAAGTGGTTAGTTAAAGTGTGAACTATGACCTCCAAGATAAAAAGTATAGCGAGTTTGACAATGGATGAGTTTACTACTAAATCATAACTTCTTATTTACGAGGCAATCGACCTAACTAAATAAATATCACAGTTATTTATAGTTAATGCTTAAGTATAACAGCAGGCGATTTGCTGATTATTATTCGATAGTTTTGATATTTGTCAAAATCGTTTTATATATAAGCTTGATAAGGGTTGAAATAGCGAAGAATAACAATACTTTTTCATTCATTATTGATTAAAGGTTTCTCAAATTAAAAAGTATACGGAAAGAATTATTTTTATTATAAAAAATCTCATCTCGAAATGTAATATTTTGTATGGTTACTTTATAAATAAGTATGGTCTCATGCTCATCAATTGATTTATTTCTTTCATTGATAACCTGTGTACTGTAATTGTGGTGTCCCAAAATTTAATTTAGGTGGGACCTATTTTAGTAATACGTTCTCATACCATTCAAATATAAAAAGTTTGGAAGTTCGTCGTTGACGTTGCCAAAAGCAATGTAATTCAACTGAAATATGGCTTTTATGGTAGAAATTTGCTTTCTGCGATAATGCAGCTTAAGTGAATTCCATAGAACAGATAAATTAGATTCAAAATTAAAGTTAATGTTAATTAAAGCAATCTAGGCTCCCATTCCACATTAAAAAGGATTCAGAAATACTATAACCTTCTTTCTCGGAACAATAATGTAGGAGAGTTGGACATATTTTACCTTAGTGCACGAAAATACCAGGCTAACTTCAAAATCTTTAGCAGGAACGTAAACCCCCTGTAATCAGTGTTTTTATATAAACTTCAAAAAACATATATAAACCTAAGATATTATAAATATAACTGTTAGTCCACATCGCATGCCGTGGCTGTCTGTAATTAAAAACTATACTTAATTTAATGTCTACGCTACAGTTAAATATTTTTTGTTAGTATGTGTTTTTGTTGACTGCCCTTCACAATCATTTATAAACATTGGGAATACTTTATTTATTTATTTTAATAAATAAATAAAGTATTCCCAATGTTTATAAATGATTGTTTTACTCTTTCAGTATCTTTTCTAAGCTGACATAAGTAGTCTGTATTATGCAAGTAGCATGCGTGAAGAGAAGAAACGTAAACATGTATCCAGATTGCAACTGGTTTGCGGCAGACTGAACTTTTAAACTTAAAAGACGTCATAGGCACGTATTAGTCTGTTATAGATACAGATTTACGAGTACAGTAGACAATGAAAACATATTTTTGCAATAAAAGATATTCTATTAAAGAAACCTATAGCTATATTTCTTTCTCCAGTCATAATCATGAGATACTTATTTTAATAATTAAGTTAAAGTATAAAAACATGATAGTTACTCACCATGGAATACCATGAGCCCAGTCGAGCTGAACTCTTCTCGGCGCAACCAGCGACATCGTTGGTCCTTGGTTTGTCAGCCGCAGTCAATAAACTCGAAATAATGAAACCTCAACACTTTTTCAACGGTTCTTCCATTTGTATTCTGTTAATTTAGCAATTAAAACAATCGAATTGCAAGGATCGAACTATTTTTGTTTGTAAATCGAATGTTCTATCTTGTACCTGCAACAAATGAATTGTCATTAATTTTTCTTCAATTGTATCGTATTGAGTAATTTTATAAATGACCTGTCTATATATACTTTAAGGTTCTGGCTTGACTAATTTCAGAATATGATCTTATGTCTGAAGCTCGTGGTTTGAGGCGTAAGGTCATAATCTGAATTTCGTTGTAGTGTATGAACTAAAATTACGATAGAACTAAGTACGAATGAAACGAAACTAATTACTAACTATATACGAACTATGATTTATCTAAAAATTGACCTAATCATGTTAGTTACTAATCCCAGCCACTAGAATATGACCTATTTTAATCTGGTTCTTACCCTGTACTTCTGACTACAGAGGGGTTTTAAATGTAAAGGGTGAATTCTACATAATATTCACTTTATTATCTATTATCAGATTATGCAGTTATATGACTATGATACTTTAGAGTACCTTTATCCGTTGCAATAGGAGTCATTTCTCAATTGATTAATTGGGTTAAGCTGATTAATGCGTCAGCTTACGTATACATTGTGAGTAGATGAGGTGGATTTTAATTTTTGCAATGCAATGAACAGTACCGTCTAATATATGTAAACACACAAAAAACTCAAAATGTTATTTAAATTGTCTTGATGTCTTCAATGTTAACATCTTTTTAGAGGTGACTGTATCTAATCTCAATAATAATACTATGTAAAGGTATCTGTTAAGGTTATCTCTATGTGTCACATCAGAAACACATCTTATACGTAACTAGGGCACAAAATAGATATTTGGGACGAACATTTATGTTTATTTCGAACCACTCTGATCTGCTGCTGGAAACACCTACACGACACAAAAATAGGAACATGTCAAACAGTTTGTTGCGCTTCTAGACAAAAGAGTTGGCGTTCAAGCCAATAACCGGAGGTAGGTATTACGTACGTTTGAATAGGTACATTTTATCAGACGAAACGACAGGTTACTACTGTTCTAATCTGGTTATTAAACATGAGAGCATGAAGCGCATTGTTTAATCTTTTTAAATTGTTTCCCAGCCACTTATAAACTGAGTTCCTTCAAAGCAAGATTCAAAGGTCGAAGATGGAAACGTGCTTCACCGTATTTTACATCAAGAGAGATATCTTACCTCTAACAACCAGAATACAACAATAATGTTTCGCTAGCCAGGCGGAATTAGAAAAAGCTGTATCTAACCCGAGCGAATTTCTGGAAACGAACCACGGACTACTGGTCTAGAGGTGGTCGGACCACGTACCTATAAATATTTACGAGAAAGCAATGTATAATTTCTGTACTGATCTTCCTACCTGATAACTTTAAATAGATATCGTGAATGAGATTATCTCCTTGTTGGTACCAATCACGATACAATCGTGAGGATTGCTTTGATCAATTAAAAATAAAGCTTTGCTTAGAATAGAATATATCTTTATTGTACATCAAACAATTCACAAAGAAATACATAGGAAATATTTTACAATCAATAATTATTTTGATTGATAAAAAAAATTATGAAAAAAAGGGAATTGTCGCATGGGAATAACCCAAAATTCTTTTTTTTAATATTTTCGTCAATACAATAAAAAATTAATCGAAAACACCTGTTAAAAAATTAATTTCTGTTTGATAGCGATTTACCTGACTATATTTTATTAGTAGCTTAAAGTTTCTTATACGTAAAAATAGTCGTTTTTAGGGTCTGTAGTTTTCTTTGAAAGTGGACGTATACAAGAGACCCCATTGGATACTTTGGAAATTTCTCTTCTCTGTAAGTTTTCATTCGCATTAGGTACTTATTTTGCGAAATCAAGTTGTTTTCTTTTCATAGTTTGGTCACAACTTGAGTGTTTATGAAAAACAGGCTTAAGGGTAAATCCATTAAAAGTTTTATTGTAACTTGAAACATTATATTCATTAATATAAAATAATTTGCTATTTTAATACCGCCCCTTTTAAACAAATACCTGCAATGATGGTAATATATCTACAAACATTGCTCATAAAAAATATCAGGCGTCAAAGTCTTACGAAATAAGAATTCATTTCAGCTTAGTTTTAAATTAAAATAACATTATATCACTCATAAATAATATTAAGATACTATTAAATATCGTATCGGTATTCTAAAAGTAATAATAACATTTTTTTTCATAAAAATAGAATTCAAAGACGCATTTCACCGAGCTCTAGTAAGAGCTCGGTGAAATGCGTCTTTGTTCCCGGTAGTAACCGGGAACACAGCAATAGAAAGAAGTTTTGTCTACCTTCTGTAAGTTAGTACTATGATACTCCACCTCAAAGTGCTGTGTTCCTGGTAGCGCCAGTTGGGCGGTTAGAATTCGGGTTGAAAATACCTCTATTACTCCTCGTCTTATTCTTCCTTACTCGTTCTTTCTTAATAGTGATTCATTTTTATAATCAGCGTGTAGTAACGTTTGTAGTAATTCACATAGTATGTAATAATTGTTTTAACACATCCCAAGGCGATGCGCACTCAATTTTATTCAGAAGCATCCGTTATGTATCTTTCTGCGAACAGAAATACTTAACGCGCTTTGTAAACACAAAACAATATTTTATGTTCAGTTAAAAAAAACCTCGCACTTGTAAACAGTCGCTATTTCTGTCTGTTACTAGTGATCTTACCAAATTGTTTGCGAGCGATACCCTATCAATTTTATTTCACATATACCCCTATTAATTTTACAATTATAACACCTTACCAGCGATCAGAGATTCAAAAGGGACGCCTAACACCTATTCATGTATGTAGGCGTACCTAAATATCAGCAAATAATTAAATTAAGAAATCAATAAACTTATCAATGACATTTCCTCAAATTAATCATTCTTTTTTCTCAATATAAAACTTCTATGTAGACAATTTACGGAAAATTATAGTACTGTAAAAACATTGGCCAGTAAAGCTTAAATATAAAAAAAAAGTTAAAATTAGTCCTGATATTTGAACTCCATTTGTAGAAATATCAATAACCTAAAAACCTTATAATTTCCGATGGTTTTTTTTCAAAATAAAGTGAAAGACACTTAACCAGTGTTATTTACATTGAGTAGATTAGTTTTAGTCTCAATTATTATACATTTCACGATCTTAAAATAGTATCTCAACCATTCAAATCATAAAAATAAAATTTTTTTTCCCTTTTATCTATTTCAAAGATTTGTAAAAGCAAATTATAGGCGGAAAACAATAAATTGTGTGAGATTTACAAACAATCTAATAACAGTCTTTTATTGTTGATTTAAGACTCAATTTACAGACATTTTAAAAGTAATAAGTTCATTGACTTTGTATTTAAGAATCGGGCGATGTATTTTATAAAAATGGTCTATTTGCACTAATCAACAGAATAACCAGTCTATTAAAATTTTATGTTATGTTGAGAGAAACTTTAGGAATTATTTATTTTTTAAATATTTAGAATGTTAGGCTTTATTTCTAAATTATAGTATCATTAGATACAACCAGTCTAGATACAACCAGATTTAAAATTAAATATTACGTTTTATTTTACTCTTAAGATACTTTGATAGTCTAATAAAATATGTAGATAGCCTTCACAGACTAATTAATAAACGCTTACTCCCAATGATCGCATTTGTTCGTCAACTAATAGTTCATAATATAATTTTTCTTCCTTTATCTTAATAAAAACTTATAACATACACGAGTATAGTATAGTTATATATATAATATAATATATAATGTTCTAATGTCATTAAAAATCCAATAATACTGATGTTTTATATAAATAGTAGCTTCATATAAATTTGGAAGCACGCCGAATGCCTCAAATGGATGCTAAAATATACTTCCGTAAATCTTTTTAAAATTTTCATATGATTTTCAAATGAAGAACGACTACTTGAATTCGATTTTGAAATAGGTCACTGTCCTCTGATGACTCGTCTTCCAAACAAAGGTGTATAGAATTGGAAATAGGTGGGAATGTAATAACACGGAAACAGGAGCGATTCACAAGTTTCTTTTATTAATATTGTAGATTGCTACTTAAAATAACATTTAACAGGCAAGAACTAAATAGGTACTAAAAATACATGAACAAAGAAAGAACATAATTTTGTGTTTACTTAAGTATGAATCCAAAATGGGCGCAACTCAGCTTTTTGTCAAACGTTGACGTCAGTTTCTTGAGGAATTAGTAAACTGAATTGTAATTCTTTATTAGGAAATGAATAAATCTTTTTTTATCTAATATATAAAAATATATATATATATAATTGTTCGTTAGTTAAAAACTCGCTAAACCCAAGAAAGGTATTGTGTTTTGATCGGTTTAATTTAGGGGTGGTTTAAAAATATAACAAAAAAGAAAACAAGGAGATCATAAATAAAAGCAAAAAAATTAAATATGTAAAATTGCTCCGGCAGTACATATACTACTAAATAAAATCTAACTCACGTGCTATTCAAACTGTCATTTCTTGCATCTCTAATTCGGATGATTTTTGATAGATGGCGGTAGTGACAGATTAGTTTAGTTGTTATAAATATCACCGATTATCAAATTAATTAATACAGTATAGTAATTTTAGCATGATATACATTTAACGTGAATTTGATGAGAAATATTAGAATAAATGGCATTCGAAATTTACTAATAAAGATATTTTTTGGGTTTTGTAAATTTTAATGAATTTTTTTTTACTAATATTTATAAATAAAAACATAATAAAAATTTAGATTATACTGATGGAAAACTCCTGCTATAACATATTTAGGTCAATTTTGTAACCGAATTTCTTATGAACAAATCAATCCCATTTCAATTTATGTCATATAAATTAGAAATTGTTATAAATCACTTATCGTTTCTTTACCATCTACCAGCATCATAAGTGCATAGTAACCAGTCAACTTATCGATAGATACTACAACAAGAGTAAAGAAAAAAATTCGGTTGATTTATTGCCAGAGAGAACGGCTCGAAATATCTTGTAGTGTAGGTATTTGAGTTACCGAGATTTTACGATTTTCCCGAGTTCCTTATTCGCAGTTACACCACTTAAATTTTGCAACATATACTCTATGTAGGTATTTGTATGTAGTTGTAGCTGGTTACGTGGCTTAAGTGGTGCTATTACTGGCCAATATAGCACTAATAACATGCTTTTTAAAATGAAACTTAAATCGCCTCTGTATGGGTCGGTGGGGAGCACACTGAACAAATGGAACACATCCTATGTGATGCTCTTACCAGGAAAAGAATGGGTCTCTTTGGACTGGGCTATCCCATTCCTTGAGATATAAGGCTGCTGACTTCGGGTGTACTTAGTAAGTACATCTTGGAGGTATTCCAGGACAGCGGACATTAGGATTGGGGAAGCACAAAAGATCTCATTGAGTCGTTCTCTGGGAATAATCCTGGCCCTACATCAAGATAAGATTTGTATGTAGTAACATATATAATTATTAGTGTACGTGAGGGTGGACGATATAAAATAAAGTCCCAGTTTAAACCTGAGCTCGTTGTGTGATTACCATATCCATATATTTTAACACTCTACGATCATATAACGATGTTTACTTGAGCTAAGTGCGCCATTAACCATATTTTGGCGTACCCCGACAAAACGCCGCAATATATAATTTGGCTTAATATATAATTAAGCGGCATTTTCTCAGTGGTAGGAAATGTGATATAAGATTTTGTCCAGACAGACAGACAAACAGATGAAGCCAATGAAAGAAAATAAAACAAAATAATTAACTAGGAAATGTTATATAAGATTCTGTCCAGACAGAGAGAAAAACAAATTAAATTATTTAAATTGGTACAAAAAATTAACTTTTGAAATTCCACGTTTTTAACAATTGTAACGGAAATAAAAAAATAGGTATAATCATCAAATATGCGGTGTTTTTGTATGCGAAGTTTTTGTGCGCGTTATTTTGTCTGCGGCCTTTTCGATTTGCGACCTTTTGTCTTGCGGCGTTTTGTCTACGCTGTTTTTTCGTGCGGCGTTTTTGATGCGGCGTTTTGTCGGGAAACCGCTTATGTCTGGATAATTCCATTATATTTTGTATATTTAAAAATGCTGTTGAATCAATGTTGAATTAAATAAATAAATAAATACACTTGTAAACTGACTACTAATAAATCTAGTGATGAACTACAAATAAAGAAGACTGACTCTGCTGAAGATAATTAATAGATATTATAGATATTAATTTATAGATATTAATTTATAGATATTAATAAGCGATGCGTTCGAGATATTAATTTCAATTTCATGTCAAATCGATTAACGGTAAGATGGATTCTTAACCCAATGTTATCTTGGGGCCTTGACTGAATTGTACTTCGAGCTTCAGGGAACTTCCTGTGTCCAGAACATAACTTCCGTAAGCTTCTCTATTTCTGGGCCTTTTCATAAAGTAAATACATATACGTCATCGAACACAAAATACAGTTTAATATTACTAAATACACGACGTGATATCGCTTCGACTCGAGTAGTTTGAGTAATTATTTTACATGTTACATGTTGTTATAGTTACTTTGCTTGAAGTTTCAAGTAATATTCAGTTCTCTTTCTGAACAATAATACAAAAAAGAATACTCTCATCAACACTATTTTATACTCGTCCCCTGCTGGACACAGATCCATTTTGTTAATATAAAGCACAGCAAATGACTCGACACCACCTGATGATAAGCAGTAGAGAAGTCCATATGTGAAGATAGCTAGTGAGCGTGCGACATACTGCCCTCTTTCTTCTTCACGCCTCTTTTAAAGGAACTCATGTTGTAAGGAGGGAATACGTGTGCTGGTAAGGAATTCCACGCTCTAGCTGTGCGACAGAGAAAGTCTTTACAGTCTTTTGTAATGCACGGCACTGCTTAAGCTTTTCAGTGACTCTCATACAGCCCACCAGGCCAGCCTCCGAAGGTTGACATCCCATCTTGTCGCAGGGCGTTCTACGTTTACGAGTCGCGGACTCCAATCACGAACTTGACAACGGTCGTAAGTTCTGCGGCTAACATGACCAGCCCACTGCTACTTCAGTTTGCTAATTCCATGGGCTATATCGGTGACTTTAGATCTCTGTCGGATCATATCATTTCTGATACGGTCTTTCAGACTCCGAGCATAGCTCTTTTCAAAGCTATCTGAGGGACTATAAACTGGTGGACCAGCAGTGTGTGTCCACGTCTCAGAAGTGTATGTTATAAATGGGAGGACGCGCAGATACTCATTTAATTTAATTTATTTATTTAACAATTTATGTACACACAACAGTATATGAGAGAATTGTACAAAGGTACTGCTTATTTCTATAAGAAATCACTTCCAGCAGCCCCATATATGGGAAAAGTGACATCGGGAGGTTACCAATAATAATATAATTATATACATAAAAATTAATATATATCATATTTACCCTAACACACACGCACGCACACACACGCACGCACACGCACACACACGCACGCACACGCACACACACACACACGCATACACACGCACGCACGCACACACACGCACGCACGCACACACGCACACACGCACGCACACACACGCACACACACACACGCACACACACACACGCATACATACACATATACGCACAATATATTTAGATACTCTGTAAAGAGAAATAATGTGTTATATTCAAATTACCATATTAAATATAACCCAAACTCAAACTAAAAAATATATATATTGAAACACATTTGGCGTTCCTTGTGTAATAATAAATTTAACGGAAAACTGTCAAATTCAACGTACAAAGACACTTTATCAAGTTTAAATTACATAAAATAGTTATTAGCTGATAATGTATTGAGTGCACAGGGTACTAAACGCGTTGCTACATTATCCTTCAAATTGGAATCCATCCAAAACCAAAATCTAAAGTTTTATACCTTTCAATAGTTATGGCCGCGATTAAATTTTATTAATCTCTTTATATTATACAGTTATTACAATATAATTAAGTAGTTTAGATATTGCATCGACAACCTATCTATAACACCATTCAAAAGATTTAATACTCCGATATCGATATTATGTTATGAATTATTTTAGTAACGTACACCTAAGTCTGTTTTTACACGGTCTTTTTGTACACGGTTTTGATATAACACGGTTTGAAAATTGAATATTTTTAATTTTTTTACACGATTTTATTCCATTTAGCACGATTTGAAATTTTATGTACTTAAATTTTTTTTGTCAAATTTAATTTTTGCGAAGTATGTTCATATCACAAAAAAGTATTTATGAAAGAAAAAAGTCTAAAAATTGAATAACCTATTCTTTTCGTTCACAACATAGTTTTTTAGTTCCTGAACTTGCCATACATTTAATTTATATTACTTTTAAGATTAGAGTGCATATCTTTTTTATCATTAATTACTATGCTTGTGAAAATAAGCATTATATATTTAATTTAATAAAATAAACATGAATTCTTGTTCTTAAAAATTCTTGTTTTTCTCTAATTTTAATAGGTTTTAGAGATTAGGAACAAATCACCCATTTTTGTATAAGATCAATGTCTTTTTTTACACGGCTTCTTCTGGAACCAATCTACCGTGTAAAAACAGACTTAGGTGTAATTATATTAATATAGTTTTAAAACCAATATCAATTATAAATGTAATTGAAAATGTGAGCTAGTTAGTTACAAATTAGAGTTAATGGCATTAACACATAGGTCTGAACCAGAGAATACTCGTACAAACTCACAACCAAAAAAAGATATTTTATGTAATCTTTTCAAATTAAAAAATAGGAAAATTTATGTACGGTGCATATAAACATATCATACAAGATGTACTTCTAGACTAACATAGGTGTATTGTACATACATAATATTATTTTTTTAATTTAAATATCTTTACAATACATAAATATCTAAAACTCAGATCTTTTAAAAATATGTCACCTGAGACTATTATAATTCATTTGAAACAGCAAAGTAAGAATAAAAACAGAAGGATGAAGAAAAATGTTAATTTCTATTTTAATTAAGAACTTTTTAAGTTTTTATTTATTTTAAAACTAAAACTAACAATTTATTTAGTACTTATTTAAATTCTATAACTGGGACAATTTGTAAATACCCGGTTAATACCCACTTAAAGTTATCACTATTACCTTTAACTACATTTGTTTATTTTTCTCAAACATATTCCCTGTTATGACGTTTTAAAAGAACTTAGTAAATGAGTCTATTTAAATAAAGATATTTTGACTTTGACTTGACTGTGGTAGGCCGGCCTATCGCTATCGTATGTTCTCCTAGTACATGTACCTTGTCTCGTACAGAAAACTAGAAAAGAAAACTCTTAAATTGCGGTGTTAGATCGAATCTAGCGCCGCGTCATCATGAAAACGCCTAGTTACTGTTGCACTACCTTTTGGTCAAGTGGTCAGTACTCCAGACTACTCAGCCAGAGGTCCTGGGTTTGTATGATAAGTACGAATTATTGTTTAAAAGTCTTGGATGTTTATTAGGTATATTACGATATTTATATACATATTCAAATCTATATATCTCTATTATATAGTATCCATTGCACACGCTCTTAGTGATATTTAAGAGGGACTGAATAATAGGAGTGAGTGTGAGAAATATTATTTTATATAGTAGTATTTTTGAACTTAGATTTACGTGCGCAATATTTGATTCTGTGTTATTGAAGACAGTATATTTGTAGAAACATTGATACAATAATTGTTTCGATAGCATGGAAACTACCCGCGATATTACAATTTGATTAGCACATTATTTGACTCGCCAAAAACTCTTCAAGTTACGCGTAAGGCAGTATAACGTCACGCCGTGACAGTATAGATAGGCAACGTGAAGCAGCTCCTTCGACAGCTATTTTAAATATCTTGTTAATGTAAATTGGTTCATAAAAAAGGTAATAGAAATTGTATGGTTTATCCAATAATATTGGTTTCTTAATGAATTTAAAGAACGGAATTTTGAGTGATAGATAGATAGATAAAGTCTTTATTTTCATTTCTACATCACACACAATCCATCCAGACAGTAAATATGTTAAAAGACAAACATTTTATAATAAAGGTATCAAAGACCTTTGTGTGCGCTGCAGAAGTGCAAAAGGGTCGCAACTCAGTGACTAATTTTGTTCAAATCGGGATGTGAACAAAGCACTGATATTCTGCTACAACCCGAGGGTTTTTTATAATTTAAATTATAGATAGAAAAAAAACAATGAAATATTAAATGTGTGTACATTAATATAACTAAGATGTGTGAGATATTAGACAAATAAAATAAGATAAATATTGTGTATTTAGATAATAAGAGTTTGTGATAAGTAGTAAGCTACGAAAGAGTGGCTATAAAATAAATTAGACAGAAGCTATCAAAGATATTGTTATAAAAATGAATAATGATTACAAACTGTCAATCCTGTCATAATTCTTGAGGTATTTACCTAACTGGGTATCGAACTGAGGAAATGTACGTCGCTCCGTGACTTTTCCCGTCACACTGTGTATAAACACGTTTTATTTTCGTACAACAAAACGATTTAGCTAACGTTGAACTGATTTTTCTCAGAATGTCGACGTAAATGCGGTTTATAGACTATTGCCAAGTCAGTTACCAGGTGAATTATTTAATTATAAACTACAATAAATTATTTGATAACATTTTTAATTTCATAAAATAATATTTAACCTGTTATTAGTATAGTGAAACGAAACGTTATATATCTGCAACAAAGTTTCGACAAAGAACGATCTATTAAAAAAAAACAGAACAGTGACGTCACAATTGCTACTAATATGTTTTTTTAATTCTTAATGTAAGTTAATATCATATAGATAGCTTTGTCTTTCACCCGGTGTTACATGCATAGTTGGCATAACTAGAGTACGCGCGCTATTGGCGTATAAGTTTAAAGATAAAAATATTTTATATGATATTTTTTTATTTCATATATATATCATAACTTTGTTACTATTTTGAAATTTCCAAATAATACATGTAGCTATATGTGTGATCTAAAATTATATGTACTATCTTTGTAACCACATTTAAAGCGAAATAAATTCAGTAATTTCATTTAATAATTACAATGTTATACGAAAGAAAATATATACCATATATATTTTTTTGATTGGCAATAATTGTGATAATAAATGATTTAGTAATGTTATGTGTTAATATCTAGTAGCAAATGTAACACAAGGTAATTTGGGGTTGAGTTTTGGTGAATTAGAGTATTAAACTCAAAAAATATAACAAAACCCTTTCCTATTTAGTCTTGAAACATGTGCTTCCGTGTAAAGGAGTGCAATAACGGCACAAACAGACCATGTCTCTGAAATGTCATTCTTAAAGCGGGAATCGAGATTAAAGTAATAGCATTATGGTTTTCCTACTTGTATTTTGACAAGGGCAACAATACTCCTTTGTTGTGCTGTGTTCCTGGTAGTCAGAGCTCGTTTAGGAAAAATGGCATTCACTGCTCCGCCATTTCTAGCCACAAGTTTTCTATGTAACCTTCAACCACTGTTTTATTATAATTATAAGTATTCAATGTTCCGAAAATAAACAATAATTTAAACTCTTTATTTCTGTAGTGTATGTCGACGAATAAATCCGATGAACTAATTTCTGCTCCGCCTACTGTTCCGACATTGACCTTCGGGACGTCACGTCGCCTATCTACCATTTTTACCAAAGGAAAATGCGCGAGTTCTCTTGCGTGATGCATGCAGTGTGAAAATTGTTATCCTATAACAATAAGAGGTAAATACATAATTTAATCAGCCCCCTTTAAAGTACAATTTTAATCTAATGTCGGTCAAAATATAACATTTAATATATCTTTGAAATACGTCTATATAGCCATCACCAAATAATATAGATTTATAATTCATACACCTACACAAAGGGGGAACGCTGCCAGGGGGATCCTTGCCTAGTTTTAATTATTATATTATATTTTTTAAGGTTTTTGGAGATTTAGGTTCATTTTTTTGTTTAACAACTAATATTTTAAACATATAAGTTTATCAATATATTATTAATATAATCACATTATTAGAACATTGCACAGAACAAAGTGATTTGTTGCACAAACAGAAGCTGTTACATTAGGTTGCAAATGGCTTCTTAGATTAAAGGAGATTGAGTTAATTACATAAAAGTTTGTAATAGTTATATTAATTCCCAAAACGTAAAAAAAATCATGAAATTGCTTTTACATTTACAGATCGCCTTCACGTTTTTAAATTCACACACTTAGCATATGAACATTACGTTTTTCGTGACATTCACTATCTATTTGTTTAAGCAATAACCTCAGCGTGTATTGTGTATAGTAGTCAACTTATACACAAGATTAAAGTGTAAATAAATTTAGTACCAAAATGTAATGCTAGATGGCGCTAAGCATTCTTAAATTGCGGTATTTGTATTTGTATCATTTCTTTGTCAATGGTAAAACTTATTTTCTTATTATAGGTATACTCTTGAGGTGATCCCATGTCACTAAGTCAGGATCCGATGATGAGAACTCGAGGGCATATATAGGCATCCATTACGTTTGCCATATTTTTTTTATCAAAGACAAACTTGTCGATTTGCCCGTCTGTTTGTCGTTACTCGTCAAGTAAACGTTTTGAAATATGAAAGCTTTAGGTTAAACTTAACCATAGTTACTGGCGATAACGAAAACGTAAGCTTTTTACAAATTCTCCATAAATGTTCGCCGTGGGGCAGACGCTTCAAGGCAAATAGTTCTAATAATCTTTCGACCAGAAGAATGTTATCCTTAAATTATGGAAATATATAAGGAACACGTACTATATATTCTATATATATATAATCTTGACTAAAGCTTGCTTTACTTATTTATTTATTTATTTTAAACTTAACAAAACAAAACAAAAAATAAACAAACTTAACTTCACAAAAAATATTTAACTGTAACAAAAAATTATAAGTCTTTATATCGGAGGTATATACATTTATTTTATTTTATCCGTGATAATTATAAACAATTATCACAAAGATATTATAGCTGTACCCCCAGAGTGAGTTTCAATCTAATTGAATCGTCTCTATCGTGTTTGTCGTCAACTGTCGAATTGTATGGAAGCGACAGCAGCGCCTCTGTTGTGAAGTATTGGAAACCATGTTTTATTATCAGCTGAACGCAACTATGATCGCAACGTCTCGGTACAGTAGAGGTACATGTGTTTTTTGTCAAAATCTTTTCTTAAAAATCAATTGGATTCGTCAGATCTGTAGTTATTTATATATATACTATATATTTTTGATTGTACAACACACATAAGAAACAGTGACGTGTAGACACATTCATTGCATTGTTATACAGTGCCTGGTGGTCAATCTTTGCTACCGTCTTCCTAAAATACTGTAATTTGTGTTTGTTGGACGACATTCAAAGTTTCGTGTATTTCTACCATTGTTTTGGCCGAGCGGGTGACGCGGTATGTGGAAATGCCCTTTATTTTAAGCGGAAACAAGAAATAAACCACTTTTGTAACAACGAGGTTGCATCTAATTACTTTCCGTAAAATTTCTCTTCATTGGCTCTGTTTCAACATTTAATATGTTGCAGAGTAGATTCTTTGAAATTAATTACGGCAGGAATGCAGGAACACAGGTTTTTACTGCATAAATGTCAATCCCGTACATAATACATAAACTGAGGTCTATGTATTATTTTATATGAAACTCTGTGTTGTATTTACTACGTCCTACATTATTTACGTCACTTGTTTATTGAATATGACAAAATCCCCAAATATCTAAAGTAACATAGCAACTATTATGAAATGGTTACTGATGAGCGCTTAGATTACATTCAGTTATAGATCCAAGCGTCAAAATGAGTGCACTGGCCATTGAAAACACCACGAACTTGCTTATGGTTTAAAAACTAAACTTTTTGTCGTGTATTTATTTGATTGTGGAGAACTTAAGATTGGAAACACCATCACATTTCACTAAATTTTACAACAAATCCATCTTGGTGGTACAAGCTGTTTTACTGTGGAACTCTATACCTGTCCACATAAGGCAAGCTAAGTCACTAAACAGTTTTAAAAAGCTTGTGTTTGAACACTATTTGTTGGTTGATACTTGAATTGTACTGATACTGCATCTCCTTAGTAGTCTGTGATTATAGGTATTTTAGTGGATATATATCTATATAATTATGTATTATGTAGTGTATATATGATATCATTGAGTAAGTACCTATGTATGTATATATTTATTATTTGTATGTTATAACTTTTATCATGTATGTATGCGTTATACGTCGCCAACTTCCCTCAAGTACTTTATCTAGAATCCTGTCCATCCTAAGGTTACATGGAAGAGATCGCTTTTAGCGATAAGGTCGCCCTTTGTACAAAATTAGTTAAAAGTTCTTTTTTGAGTGTTTCGCTTTTTGAATTGGCTGATATACAATTAAGATATATTCTATTCTATTGTGAAGCTAAATAAAAATTTGATTTGTTCCTGAGTGCGCGTGAGTGTGTGTGCGCTCGAGATCAAATCAAATCTCGCTTTAGCTTCACAGTCCATTACAATAATGCACACGTAATCACATCAAATTGGTTAGATAAAAGCACAACACCTGCAGCACTGGTATTCTGTGGAAACATGTAAATATACTGGGGATACATGCAAATGTTTGTGTGTGTGTTTTTATAAACAAAAACAAGTTATGGTGTGAATTTTATTCCCAAATGCTTCCAATCAAATTATACCTACACACGCTGCTGGAAAGAAATGCTGATGTGCCCGAGTTTCTACATTAAAGTTATCCTAATCTCGGTGCATCAGACGCGTAAATACGCGACGCACCTCTAGTGTAATATTCAAAATTATCGCGGCGATACGAACTTAACTGCGTTCAGAAATGCATCTATAAAAAGTAGTTTCCAAAACTTACAATAGAGGCGCTGCTGTCGTTTGCATACAATTCAACAGCTGACGACAAACACAATCGTGACGGTTCAATGCGATTTAAATTTACAACGTTCGCAACGTCTAGATACACTAACGATACATGTGTTATTAATGAAAATCTTTCCTTAAAAATTAATTGGAATCGTCAGAACTGTATTTATTTATATATATACTAACGACGTGAAGAATAATCGCTTTTTCTGGTAGAAGACTCATAGCACTTTTTCTGCGAAGGAAGATAGTTTTCAATGTTATTAGTTATTTAAAAATAACTCTAAACATCAGACAACCGGTGACTCGTGTCTGTTTTACGGTAAAAAATGAAATATAGAGATATTATATATACTTATGAAATGAAAAATAGACATGTACTTATAGAGCCGCGCACCACATCAGTAATTAAATTGCAAAAAATACGTCATTGTGTTTGCTTAACATCTTTTTTTTTACGAGGAGAAATCCATTTACGGACCTACCCGCCACTGGCTAAGCGACGGGCGTGTGTGGGGCTCACTCTATACCTCAATAGAGCGGCACTGAGAATACCCATTAAAACTCCCCGGTAACTCCATTGCCCTTCACGGGGGTAACCTGGGTTCTGCACGAGCAATTCACCAGGTGTGTTTGCTTAACATCTAGAATATTAAGTCTTTTTTAAAGGACCAGGTGTCCTTTATAAGGCTATCTCCCGATAGTAATACGAGCTATATAATAAAAATATAATACAGGAACACTTAACCGACTAGAAAAGAATAGAATATTTTTAATTGCTAAAAGTGTGTAAAAATGTTTTTGACTAAATAAGTCAAAAACATCAGTAAATTACTGACAAGTCTTGTGAGCAAAATATTCTAGACCAGTGTAAAAAACCTTGCTTAGTAGGCATGTTTTTAATTTAAACTTAAAATAATGGCTACCTAAAGCACTTTTGTTGTAAACATTACAAAACAAAGTCAAAACTTTCGATTTCTCAGCAGAAGCAGAAATAAAATGGATAAGAACGATACCGTGATAGCAATTGCAAGAATTGATAAACAATGCGATATAAAATAAATAATAATTAAACTTATTAAGATACTAATAACAGATAAGGACAGGGAAGCAGTAAATTAACTTTGACTTGGAGGATACGTCAAATTGTGACAGTGACGCGTCAGCTAACAAAATACTATTGTTATGGTCTTTAGTCGCAAAATGTGTAAAATGGGCAATCTTCAATAATAAAATCGTATAATATTCGTTTACTTATTTAAATGTATTTACAAAGAAAAAAAGACAATCGAATTGGAGAAAAAAGTAAAAATTCGCGCGCAATTATTTTTATGACGGCAGCGGCTTCGCCTCCTTTTCACCGCCGCGTAATCACCGCGCTGGCTGTGCCGATTAGAAAGGAGGAACGTTTGGATGGCGTAGACAACTATGTTAAAACCAATTTTTAAAAAGTTAAATGGGATATGTTACGCTTGATTTTAAAAACTTTCAAGATATGAATGAAATGATAAGAGTTCTATAACAGCATAGAAATTCCTCTGTGGTTTCACACTATGTAATTTGGTCACCACACGGCCTTGCACGACTCGACATGATTCATACCATGCAGTCTCGTGTATGAGACAGTCGCCTATTTCAATGTTACAATAATTTGATGAGATTATCGATTATCTCCTTTGTTAGGTTTGTAATGTTAATGACAAATTAAAATATGAAACAGAAATTGTTAAGCGAATCTATAGTATATAGTATATGTCGACTAACGCATACGAGACATGGATGTTCGTATGTTTATTTAGCATATTTCTGATATCTATTACAATCTATACTATATATTATATATATGCTGTTGAGTGGGAGAAATATTATATACTTTTGCTGTGTTTATTTATTAATCTTGGTTTTTCATTAGTTAAAGCAATAAATATGAACAATAAAAGGATTTACATGAGACAAATGAAGCAAATAAATATCACTCTATTTGATATATGATGGGACGTTGACATCTTGCCCGGCGATTTACTACATGTTCTGTATCTAATCTATGTTCATTTAAAAGTATTATCTGTGCTTTTGGTCGGGAGCTGGGAAGTATTGTAACATGTGTGATTTAATAAATTATACTTAAAATATATAAGTGTATACTTAATTTATGAACCCTAAAGATAAAACACTCCATTTGGATCACCTAGGCGGTGTAAAACCATGATTAAAATCATCTAGGTGAATTAAGTTTTTTTTCTCAAAGTTGCTCAATAATTTTAATTTTTTATATTCAAGTCAAAATATGGTAAAAAATATTTAGGCGTTGATGTGATCGACAAAATATACTGGTAACATTTTGTACAATATTCTGTGTAACCATATTTTTGAAAATAAATTATTATTATTAAAGTAACTAAAAAAATCACCACTACTTTTGTGAAAAATATTTAGCTACGAAAACGTATCAGCGGGAGTTACTCATTCAGTTTCAGAACCTTTTTAGAAAATTTATTAAATACTAGTAATAATATCATCTAGCCCTAAGTAAGGTTGTGTTGTCATAAGAATTAGTATTTGTTATACAAACGTCTGCCCTGGCGCGGACTTGAACCCGAGATTCCTGGCCGAGTAATCTGTAGCTAAGCTAGCTGATAATAACCACTTTGACAGCCTGTCGTCCAACCATAGTATATTTATATGGTCAAATCTTAATAAAATGTGGAATATAATAGAATAGAATATATCTTTATTGTACATCAGCCAATTCAAAAAGAGAAACACTCAAAATAAACTTTTACCTAATTTGTACACAAGTTTTGTAATGTAAAATCAATGTGCATGGATATTATCTATGTTACACTATAAGAAGGCACGTCGCCTGCGCGTACGCAGTTTCATTGACATATCGCCATATTAGTTTGGCATGTGCCGATAGGTCGATGGCCGTTTATTAATAACTCTACAAATATAGGCCGAAGGAGGTCATTGCAATATTGAATTGATTTGTGTTCGATTATGACGTAAATAGTTGGATATGTGTCAAACATCTCAGGTAACTAGTTAGAATTATCCAGGCAGGTAGATGAAGTATCAGTCCGCATCGATTATAGTATTAGTGCATCATCAGTATGTTCCAGGTCATCAACAGTCTGAACTCAAGCCTCCCTACACTTATATAAGGAAACACACTTGTACCCGCGCAAACTCGCAAGGAGGCTTCGTAGCGAGAGACATGCCGCCTCCTTGAAGTATGGATGAACGGCGTGTGTTTTAGAATGAAGCCGAGATCGGAGATCATCTTTTGTTTTGTGTTCTTGACTACTACTATTTTCTTTTATTTTACAATCAATTGTAAATATCATGTTTACATATTATATTTGGTATCTTTTAAATCTATTGTATTATTGTTCGCACGAACAACACTTAAGGAGAAACACTTGGGGAGTTTTGGCAATAGCAAATGCGGGTTAGTGGGAGAAGGCGGCTTGTCTAAAAACCGTGACCTAATTTAACATGCCTTCCGAAGGAGCGGTAGATTACAAATTGTAATACTAATACATAATGACATAATTGATTTGTAAATGTCATTATAAATACTAAAGGCTGAGAGTTTCTTGCGCCGCTTCTTCTCTGCAGCTACTAATTCGTCGAAGCGGTAGTAGGGTTAATTGGGAATTTGCATACTTTACTATTTTAAAATTAAAACTAACAATTTATTTGGTACATATTTAAATACTATAACTGGAAAAATTTGTAAATGCCCGGTTGATATCCAGTTAAAATTATGACTATTGCCTTTATAATTATATTTATTTGTTTTCTCATACATATTCCCTGTTGTGACGATTTAAAAGAGCTTAGTAAATAAGTCTATTGAAATAAAGTTATTTTTGACTTTGATTGTCCAAATACATACAGGGAGCAATCATGGCGAAATTTGCTCTTTCGTTATTGAAACCAAATCTCTCAAACCACTACACCGACGAGCTGCTGTAGTGTCAATATCAGTGTCACACAAACCAACTTTAGTTTTTCCGGATGATGATATAAATAATTAAAAAGTTAAGTGCTGCTAAGTTAAGAAAAACTAATATTTTGAAATAATTCGTTGTGTTATGTGAAACACGGGAGAAACAGGTGTTATAACGTTATAACGTTAATATTTATCTATACTACGTTAGCAAATGCAATTAAAGATTAGCGAGAGAAGTTGCAAGTTTAGTAAGGAATTTACACCAGGAAATTGTAACCTTTCTCATTGCAGAACTCGTTGTTCCAGACACTCGAGTAACGTTTTGTCTAACTTTCATGTCATTTTTCTCGAGTTAAAACTTCAACTCCCATACAATGTAGTGGGGGAACGCGTTAACGCCGAGTCCCACATACTTCTACAGTTGGTACCGTACTGCAGAGATGATGCATTCGACCTCTCCGAGAAAAAACGGCAGGACTAACTCACCCCGCCGTCTGCGCAGCGATTTAGTTCGGTCAACATGTGCCGTTGAATCGGTGAAACTATATCAATCCAAAAAATCAATTAAAATAAATCGCTCGTATGCGCGAAAATATTATTGTGATGTTTTAATCAAAGCGACAGTTCCCATTAACTTACAATCTAATCATCAGTTAATATAATACATCTGTGGAGTATTTCTATAAAGCATTTGAAAATAAACCAAACAATCGTTCGGCCTGCCAAAACAAAGGCGCCTTTGCTAAGTGACGACAGATAGATTGACAGCTATATTGAGTCATTAATACCCTGACAGATGACATTCGGCGCGTCATATTATAGTTTTGTCTTATCTATGCCATGAGTTTTTGGCGCGTATTGGCGGAGTCGATCTGTATATTTTATTTAGTATATTGTGTCATAGTGTACTTTTCAATGAGGATATGGTGTAGTTTCATGCCAATAAGAATCGATTCTCCGTGCAATATATGATTGAGATTTGTGACTTTCGTGAGATTTTTCACTGTTCCATTTTCATTCATACATTTGTAACATTAGTAATTTTTTTTTCATATCCCATTTACCGAATCATTGAATATCAAATACATTAAAATTAAAAAAAACCAATAAACTGACGGCACCTACCATTAGTCGTCAAAAGCACCACGAAGCAAAGGGATACGGTATCCCGGCGCCATAAATAAAGAAATAACTACGTAAGTCATGGCTGCATGGAGTTCAGTTCTCTTTACCTTCCCTGTAGCTTAATTGATTCACCAACCATAGCGAAAGTGGCTTTGTTTTCATTATCGAAATCAGAGCGTTCTTAGTACTACGCCAACAAGCTCTTCACTAACAAATTGCTTTTATAATAATATTAAGGAGTTGTCATTAAAATATCTGGATATTCACTGTCGTTTCTAAAATGAAAAAGGACAAATACGTGTTTGTTTATGAACAATGCATTTATAATGACTGAATATAGTCAGAAAGTTCTTTAAATTCTAAAAAAGCGTGGGAGCTATTCATCAGAAAGGTCATTCACATTTAAAAAATTAAATCCTTTATGAAACAGACTAAGAATTGTCTTGACTTAAGAGTTGGATATAAATAAAAGCTATTGTTTTTCCAAATGACTTTCTTGTATTTCGAATGACGAGCGACCTCAATCATAATAAATAGGTGAGGAAGCCAACGTACACGGAATTGGCTGCGGTACTACGGACGAGAGTATTTATATTATTTGGTACGTTAAAGTATAATAATAATATATAACAGCACTATTTTAGTGGGCATTCTAAAAGCTATAGGTTGAAGAGGAAAAGGCATGGTCAGGTCCTAAAGGTCTATATTTTTAAATATCACAACAAAATAGCAAAGCCGCGAGCGAAATCTAATTTTTCTTCAATCAAACGTGTCAAGTCCCATGTCAAATCAGTCAGTTTTAGTCAAAGATAATAGCGGCCAGCAACACCGTCTAAAAGTCCGTAACGTAGGTATTTTTCCATAATGTTCACCTAGGTGATAGCGCCTGGTCGGACAAAGTAATTAAGTACCTATTAGTTTGCCTCAGAAGTATATCCTTGTATTAAGGTACTTAAGACATATAAAAGATTATTTTAATTGAAGCCACCAATGAATGATAAATATTTCAGATGAAATCTTAAGCTAAATGACTTAGCAGTTCTCGTTGTAAAATGTAGTCAAAACACAGTCCAATTAAATCTTAACTATCAATAAAAAACTAGCTATATTATCGAAAATAAATGCATAAAAAAATGTTTGATCGATAATTAAGTGAATATGTCTTCAATCTTTAAGACTGCCATGAACATTACTAATTGCAAACAGAAAGTTACATTATAAGAAAGTGAACAAATGTATTTGTCAATTAATGATCATTCAGGAAAAGAGGCGTGAAAAAGCACTTTTTGTGCCGTCAAGGTGAGTGTGGCTAGGGCAGTATGTCGAATGCTTCACTAGCTATCTTCACATATGGACTCCTCTACTGCTTATCATTAAGTGGTGTCGAGTCATTTGCTGAGCTTAATATAAATAAAAATTCTAATATCGGCCCCTACTGAGACTAAAACCAGAGACTGCTTTAGTAACCTGACCACTCGGCTAGCCGGCTATTAACATAATAAATATAAGGAAAACTTTTTGGAAAATTACGACGTATATCAATTATTATAAATACACTCCATTGGTTGGTTGGATGCACTCCAGAAAGAATTTTTGTTGAGAAATTTACTGGTCGAGAATCTAAATAAAACTCTTATTTTAAATAAAGCTAGTCATTAGTGTTTGGGCTGTTTATAAGGTTGATTTCCCGATGGTGAGGCGAGGTAAGGAGAAAAGAGAAAAAAGACAAAGGAAACACACATCTTCGATAGAGATGGTCAGATGCACTAGACGTATTAATATTTTAAACAACGAAAGCATTATATCCTGCAATATCTGGCGATTCAAATGAAATGTATTTATGTAACTAGCTATTCTCAAACTATATCAATAACTTATCTACAGTCAAGCAAGATATCGCGTGCTCGCTATTGACATTTTTAGGTGGAAATTAACCGGAATGCCTTCTATTCTTGCTCTCCTTGTTCTAATGGTTGTCTAGTAGAGAACGATGTTTATAGTTAAGTCCACCATATATACTTTGGACATTAAGAAAGAAGACAGAGAGGCGAGACATGGCGAGGCAAGAATAGTATACATACAGATTACCAAAAGAACTATTATCTATAAGAACTATATCTATTTATCATTACTTAGATACTGAACCCAATATTCTCTTGGTAGTACCTGATAAGTATGGCATGTTGTGTACAGTAGCTGTGTTAAGAACTGGCTATCAGGCAGGTTCACAAATAGTTTTTAATGTTTTTTACTTTTTCTTTATTTTGACAGAAGGTTGTCATTATTGTTCTGTTTTTTTTCTTCTTCTTGTGAACTTGTATTTTATTTGGCTATATTTTATATTGGTTTTGTTTTTACTTGAATATATTATTACTCTGAGCTGTCCACCCTATTATTTACTCCGTTACAAGCTGCACGAGATGAATTGATAAATTTTGCTCTGAAGCGGAAAGCGTCGCGTCGCTATCTAATGTTTTTGCCAACATCTGAGCCAGCCGCGGGACTATTAATTATATTTTATCTACGTCGCTAAAACTCGTGCGAATTAAGATTCTGATCGTAAGTGATCCTTGTTACGCACGTGATTATGAAAACAAAGCATTCTGATCTGATTTGGATTATAGTTTTGACAATTAATCCCTTGAATAATTCCTGTACATTTAATTCTAAATATTTTTAATTTGAAAACTTCTTAAGTTGTTCCTTCTTCGTGGCGTCTTAAGTCTCTTGTTTTCAGAAATAATAGAGAGTGAAGCGCCGTTTTAAATATCGAGTTTTAAGTAAATTGACAACCAACCATTATAATAGGAACATTCATTTAATTTTATATGTAACAAGAACATCGCTATATACGATTACGAAGTTTTATCGTAAAGTTGCAACCTTGAGAACGAATGAGGCGAAATAATACTGTTTTATCACTCAGGTAACAAAGTTATCAAATTAATCTTAATGTAAAGGGTATATAAAGGGTAAGGGTAAGGGTATATATCAAAAAAGAAATGTAAATATAAATGTTACTTAATTTTTATCTTTAACCATTCAAATAAATCGCTTTTTCTTACCTTCGACGACGCATATGCTTATTAATTTTGCTATGTACTGAGAAACCAAAGAAACGATAATATTTACACCCATATTGACTTGATATCACAGAAAAAACCTTATTTAATGTAAAAATACGCTATTTAAGAAGAAGCGGACTTAACGCGGACGCGGACTATCCAATTGGATTGATTTGGACAAATCTGTTAAAAAAAAATCAAATTTAGTGTGTATGTAGCTTAACATATGGAAAGGATAACGCCACTCGTCATTCCAGTATCTCTTCGTCGATTTTGAACAGTTCTTCTGCTTTTTCTTCAAAATATTTGTGTAAAGCAGAAATGTCTGACCCGTTTTCGCTGAAGGCTGTAAATATATCTTACTCTACAATACTAAAACATGTTCTTAACAGTGTTCTTCTCTTCTTTAACGCTTCCATCAGGTCGCCACAATGTGAAATCTATAATTACTGGACAAATAGTTTTACAGACAAACTAATAAAAACACAGTTCCGCTACTTAATTGACATACAAATGTTTCTAGTTTTAAAAATATAGTATTCTATAACATAAAAAAGGTTCTAACATCTATAACTAGCCCTAGTTCGACGGACCTGTGCTTATAATAAATGCTCTTTGGTTCCGTGTTGCAGTCGTATGCTGCTATAATTACTACACTAGTGCCATTATAGTTCGCGCGAACTTTTTGTATCTAATGTTTAATTAAGGCTCATTTACATTTAAATTTCTGTGCTATATACCCTTATGTCTATTGTGACGTCTAGTCGACAACAAATATGTTATAAATTAAGCCAATAAGCCAATCAACTGCTCATTGAGGCTGTTGGATTCATATCAATCATATTAACTTTTGCTTGAAAAGATACTAAGCTAATAAAAATAAAATATTAAGAACGTGTGGTGAAATCTATTATACGTTTGTTCTCTTCCCGAAATTGATAGAGTGATCTTCATAATTGTTTAATGAATAATTAAAAGAATAAACAAATCTATATCGTTTAAAGAAATAGTTTTAGCGCTTTCTAAAACCTTTAACAGATTTTTTTTTAATCTCCAGTTTATTTTAGGGTCTTTGGCTCAAGGCTGACAGTCCCATGGTAGCCAAAGCTAGTCCTATTTATTAACAAGATTAATTAAACTATCTGAGTTAGCGACAATTATCGATGTGCTGTTACAAATTAGTTTAGCTTCTTGGGATGTTGGGTAAGCTAAAAACTTTGAAATCCACCCACGTTTAACTTGTTGATCTTGAGATAACTCATCAATAATTGTCGCTCCCTTTGCATTTTAACTCATTCCAGTAACAAGTGATGCACATCTTCAAGTTTAACACAAACATCTCAATATGGAGAATATATTTTCTTCTTTAAATGAGCAAACTACAAGGAGTATCCAGGAAGGATTACAATATCGTTTCTACATAATTCTACATTGACTAACCAAGGAGTTCGTAAGGGCGAACTTTGCATAGTTCTGTACCAAATCCCTTCATTCATACAATTGTACTTAAAATGTTTTATCCGTGAAATGACAATTTTTTAAATTTTCCTAATGCTTCCGAATAAAATGGTTTGATATTACAGGGGTTGCTGTTTGTTGGAAACCAAATAGGTTTAATATATTTTTAAGGAAAAACCTTATTTGTTTAAAAACCTCCTTTATTAAAATGGAAAATGTTTATATTTTATCTGTGGATTTTCTCACTTTTGAGCGGGAAATATTCACTTGTTTTTCTCTTCTCTTTCAATAAATACGGGTTGTGCATGTCGTTAAAACTAACAAGAAGTTTTATTTTATTATATGAATACCTGAATTAGCCCATTCCTATACATGGTCTATATCGAACCGGATTATTATAAACTACAAATTACAACGTGAAATAAGGATTTTGGAGTGATTGCGTGAAAATATTGCTACAAAAATATGAAGCTTTGCATGAAGAAAATCGGACTTGGTTTGATACAGAGTTTTTTAGATTATTAAGTGCTAAGCAATTTTAGAGCATTTACTTTCTGTTATCACCCAACACTCTACAGGTATTTTCTTAAGTTTGTTTTAATTGACTACGCAACTCCTGTGCATACCGTGTAATATTAATTACATCGTAAAGAGGTATTTATAGGCATTTATTCATTGTGTTTGTAGTTGATTCGTGCTTATATAACAGTACAGTGACAATTTGTTACATTAATCAACTATTTTAATATTGACATAATTGTAATTTCCTAAGCTAAGTACTTAGTATTGCCTGCCTATAATTATTAGTTTTCCTTTTTGTTGATTATTTCGGTATGACATCAGTGTTTTACATTTTAATAATTCATACATGTATTAGTGGATAAGTCTTAAATTAACATTATAATCAGTGTTTACTTACTTTCAAAGATAAATTGTTAGATACGAATTTGATATAATTTGTTAATTCCATTGTAATAAATAGTTAATTTCAGGTCGACTCACTTGCTTTCTAAAATGGAAACCGACCAATTAAGAAGGTTGAAAAAGAAGCGAAGCAGTTATAAAGGGCAAATAACGTCATTTGAACATTATTTATCTTCTTTAGAGGATGGAAAGTTAAGTGCCCGTCAGGTAATGGAATTGCAATTGCGTATCACTAAATTAGAATCTGTTCTCAGAGAGTTCGATCTGGTACAGTTGGAAATCGAATGTGTTACTGATGATACTCAAAATGAAGTAAATGAAAGAGAGTCGGTTGAATCTAAGTTTTATTCGTTAGTTACTGAGGCTAAGCAAATGATGTCTCATACTGAGGATATTGGTGTCAACAAATCCTGCCGTAGCGGTTCGTATCGTCAACTCGTCAAATTGCCCACTATTCAGTTACCTAAGTTTAGTGGTTCTTACGACAATTGGTTAGAGTTTCATGACACCTTTTCAAGTCTTATTCATAATAACGACGACATAGACGAGATAAATAAATTCCACTATCTCAGGTCGTCTTTAGAAGGGTCTGCAGCACTAGTGATTCAGTCTTTTGAGTTTTCTGCTCGCAATTATAGCGTAGCATGGCAACTTCTATGTGAGCGGTTTGACAATAAACGCCTCTTAATACAAAACCACGTTTCAGCGCTTTTCAATCTCGAGCCGATTACTAAGGAGTCGTCATCATCTCTAAAACGCATAATTGATCAAATTAATAAAAATTTACGGGCACTGTGTTCACTAGGCGAACCAGTCACTTCATGGGACACATTGCTTATACATATTCTTAGTCAAAAGTTAGATATAAAAACTTATCGCGAATGGGAAGAGAGCAAAGGACGTTTCGACAAATTCAAGTCAATTTCCTTTGATCAATTCATAGAGTTTATTCGAAACCGTGCCGACTTGTTAGAGACTTTAGAATTATCACATAACCACCACATCAGTAGCCATTCAAATTGTGGTTCTAAAACTTACCCTAAAATAAAAGCTATGGTGACACTACAAGATAATAATTCCACTAATATTTCGTGTCCAAAATGTAAAGGGGAACATTATTTAAATAATTGTCCACACTTTCTTGCATTGAGTGTAGATGAGAGGTTATCCTCTCTGCCTAGTTATAAAGTGTGCTATAATTGTTTTCATATAGGTCATTACGCCAACCATTGCAAGAAAACTGGTTGCAATATTTGTAAGCGACGACATCATACACTTATTCACGTGAACTTCAATAATAAATACGCCGAAAGAAATGCAAACGAGTGCATCTCTGGTGCCAGTGCTGAGTTAATAGCTGAGCCCTCTGTCAAAGATAATGCTTACGTAGCTTTATCAGCAAATGTTATAGCTCACGGGCAAACTGCTAGCAAGAGTGAAGTTCTTCTGCCGACCGCTATGTTAAAATTGTACGATAGAAATAACAATTTACACGTTGTTCGCGCGTTGTTAGATTCTGGTAGTTCATCGTGTTTAATGACGGACAGTTTATTTAAAAAACTTAATGTCCCTTGTATTAAAATAAATAAAACTTTACAAGGTATAAATAACAGTATTTTGCCTATCAGTAAAATGTGCAATGTTGATGTCAAATCTTTGAACGAAAGTTATACGACTAATCTTCAATGTCTTGTTTTACCGGTTATTACAGATAATGTTCCCGCCAGGCAAGTAGATTTAAGTAAGTTAAATATCCCTTCAAACATACATTTGGCTGATCCCAATTTTTATATTCCGGCTAACATAGATATAATAATTGGTGCCGATTTATTTTGGAATTTATTGGGACCGGACAAAATTGTATTAGGTGACGGAAAGCCGACTCTTTATTCTACTCGACTTGGCTGGTTAGTTTGTGGCCCGTGTAACAGCGGCTATGTGTCAACTCCGTCTTCACTTATTAGGTGTAACTACACCAAGTTCAATTTGCGAAATTCTATCCCAGGTAGTAGTTGTGATGCCATAAAAACTAATTAACACATTTCAGGCAACTTATAGAAATTGACCATTAGTCATCCAATAATTCGCAGGAGAACTTGTGTGAAACTCATTTTGTTTAAAACATTATTCAAATGGTTTATGGCCGTTTCACTTTATTTTCATCGCTGAAAGTGACATAAAATTTAAGATGGTTCCTTACAGCTTAACGCTGTCTTCTGTCCTATAAACGCAGAAATCATAATGAACCTTCCTTAAGTTATTTAGGTGTACACAAACGTCACAAACGTCTGAATGTATTTTGTTAGGTCACTTGTAAATTACCTAAAATGTGAGCTATTTTATAATTAATCATGGCGTCCTACGTCAGAATGTTTTAACTACAAAATTGTAAAATGTTTAATATTTAATTATATTTTAATCGAAGCTTTCTCTAGAATGTATTTCACATCTAAACAAGAAACTTCTAAACCGTAAAGGTGCTGTCCATATTTTTAAAATGAAATACGTTTAGCAAATTCTCCATGTTCTTTGATAAAAAGAAAACATCCTATAAGAATACAGTCCACTCATCAATTAATTTGCTAAAGTTTTAATTAGGAATGAGCACAAATGACTCATGTACGTCAGACCACAGTTAAGTTGCTACAGATTTACTTTTTACTGGAACTATCTATAGCGAAGGTGTGTAGTTATTGTTATAAATGTTAGTTTTATTTTAAATTTGTGGATGACTTGGCTCGTAGTTACTTTTTTACTGGGGATAAACAGTTCATGGGAACATCATATAACTCGTATATTTATTCAAATAATGAGATATCATTTGTAGATGCCTTCAATTATATATATATTAATAAAGCAAAATTGCAATTCTACTTCTGAGAATTTAGGCAACGATAGTGAATGCTTTCCTTTTTATACCCGCCTGCTCCTTATTTGCTAGGTTTTGGAAAGCAGGTGTTTGACTAAACGAACACCATATAAACAGAGTGCTGGGCAACTGTACTTTAACGTTGATTAGCTTAACACTACGACCAACTGTGTCCGCTACAACCGATGTCCTTATGAAGAATATTACACGCCCCTCACTCCTGGATATTGCTTATTAGACAATACATCTATCAATATCCTTACCAAACAAGTTTCTTCAGAAGCATTAATTTGAAACTGACCTGCCATTAGAGGTTCGAGTAAATTCACCTAACCTTTTGGGCAAGATAGAGCTCCAGCTCCCGTGAAATGGAAATCCAAAACGTGTCAATTAAGGCGACCATCTCTATCTCAGGATGATGTTATGTTAAAGTTGAAAAGGTGTTGAATTACATCTCTTGATCCATGTGTTAACGGAATCAGCAGAGTAGCTGATATCAAAACTTCAGCTGGTGTTATTTGTCGCGCTTTCACGAAGATCTGTCCCTTACTGGATGAAGATTCCAGTTGAAAGGCAAGCTTTCAACGGCCGGGGGCATGTTGGAAACCAAATAGGTTTAATATATTTTTAAGGAAAAACCTTATTTGTTTAAAAACCTCCTTTATTAAAATGGAAAATGTTTATATTTTATCTGTGGATTTTCTCACTTTTGAGCGGGAAATATTCACTTGTTTTTCTCTTCTCTTTCAATAAATACGGGTTGTGCATGTCGTTAAAACTAACAAGAAGTTTTATTTTATTATATGAATACCTGAATTAGCCCAATCCTATACACTGTTCAGTACACCATGTTTTGCTAATCTGTCTGCCTCCTCATTACCTTGAATAGGACGGAATCCATTGTAATTTTAATTCTACATTACTACTCTTAAATTTATTAATAATTTTCAATATTTGGTATGATAATGGAGTGCCTAATACCGGACGCAGATCGGGTAACATGCTGCAGTGCACTCCTATTGTCTGTAAGTATTACGACTTTGTTGATAACCAATATCTTAAGGTAAAGTAAAGCTCTAAAAATAGCATACAGTTCTGCAGTCCTAATAGACACTTCAGCGGTAATTTTAAAAGTACTAGAACTCAATTTTGGATTATAAAAAGCTGCTCCTAAACCCGCACAAACCTTTGATGCATCGGTGTAAATTTTAAGCCAATTATTGTCATGTTTCTAATAGTTCATTTAACACTTCATTTTTTTAAATGGAATATTCAATAGACCTTTTTGCTATCTTAAGGGCGTGCTTTAAAAGTCGAAAATTGAATACAACTTTATATATATCACGTGACATTTGACGTCCTTTTTTATAGAAATGTCAGCAAAAGACTCGACACCGCTTGATGGTAAGCAGTGGGAGGAATCCATATGCTCGTATAGCTAGTGGAGAATAGACACCTCCACCTTGCTGAAAAGTGCCTTTCTACGCCTCTTTTCAAAGAAGCCATAAAGGAAAAGAGAAATTCCTCGCTCTGGCTGTGCGACAAAGAAAAGAATTCATCAAATCTATTTGTACGTAAAGTAGTGGAGACAGTGAACCAGTGACTCCGTAGACCAGCAGGCGTGCTCCTGAGTATGAAAGGAAGGAGGGGGCAGTTTTGACACAGTCTTTATACCTCAGGTATATAAAAATTACCTATATCCTTCCTCAGCAAATCATTTGTTTTCACGTTAATATAATCAAAATCAGATCAGCGTGGAAACATAACAATTCACAGACAGATTCAATTTCAAGTTTTTATATAAGTATTGTTGCCGACAAAATATAATTAAATAATTAAATAATTTTATGTAAAAAGAAAGTCAGTTCGTAGTGACAAGTGACAATTTAATTTTTTCCTCTAAAATTTCTATCAAAAACAAAAGTTAAAGAAGTGTAACCTCTTTCGTCTGCAACAAGTATGAATATCAACCATGCTAAATATATGACATTGTTTTTCGTAGTTGGCGGCCTGTCTGCTGAGCTGCATCAGTCAAACTGTCCGCTGTGGTTAGCCTTGACACAACTAACTTACAACATTATTATAGTTTTAACGATAACAAAAAGATATAAGACAGGGTTAACTATTTCTGAGAAACATTTAGTGACCGTTCGCATAGAGTACTGTACAGATTATATTTCTTATTCTGACACCTTTTGTCTAGCCCACCTAGCTCCAAATGACGGCCCGCGAGCCAAAGTTTCTAATTTCGTTTTTTAATAATTGAAATGCAAAAAAAGCGTTAGTTTGCTGAGGTCGCGCTTTGCGACTATTCTAGTCTAGAAATATAGTTAAGGGCAGAAAAATTAAAACTGGTTTGGTCCTTGGAACAAATTGAAAAATCATTATGGCCCGAAGGCTTCTAAGTTTGGAGACCTATGCTCTAGCCCAAGGTATCAGTAAAAGTTTACGCTTTGGATACTAGATAATGGAGAAATATAAATGGTAATACATATCAGAAATATGCTTAATAAACATACCAACATGAATTGTGAACAAATATTCGTACTCGTCTTACGAATGACTGGAACTACAGAATTTCGGATCAGGGTCCTTCGGCTAAGCTCTCTCGTTGTTGGGTTTCGTCCAATCTCTCATTAAGTAATACGTATGGTTTGTCAATGAATCGCTCGTAAGTTACAAAATTGACGGAGACGAGATAAAAATGTCTACAGAACAGTCTCCATGGGCGATGTAAGTAGAATGTTTAATTAGACTGGTCTCACTAACAGTATAAGATGATATGTTGTAAAAATTTAATAGTGTTTGGGTAATGTCAACAGGCAACATTTATTTATATTTATTTTGAGTTGTCAAACTGGTTACTAACAAATTTATCCGTTCCGATAGTCAAAATATCTCAGTTTAAATTCATTCATTTAGTAAGTTCTTTTAAATTATAACAGGGAATATGTATGAGAAATATAAATAAATATAATTAAAGGTATAGCACTAGTAATAGTGATGACTTTAAGTGGTTCTTATCTGGGAATTGGCAAATTGTTCCAGTTTTAAAATTTTATTAAGTATTTTAAATAAAAAAAGACTGCTTTATATAAATAAGTCAAAATTTGCAAAGTACTACCACCAAATAAATATTGTTCATCCATGACATATTTTCAGTCAGCAGAGTCAACGAAAGAAAGCTTATACCAGTGCTTGCGGAATCCATAATCCATAAGCGGAATTTCAAACGATTTTTCTGGCCGATTTATAAATAGTTTTTAGTGGGAACGCTCATAAAACTTTGGTTAATAATGTGATAACCCTGTTTCTCAGAATCATATCCGTTGCATAAAACTCTGGCAAAACAACAAAATGTGGTCGGTTGAGTTAAATTCAGAAAAACACTTCGCAACGACAGCTCGAGGTTGCCGTAACGTAAATACGCTTGTAAATACAAATGCGTAAATAGTAATTAGTATTGAAAAGTATGTAAACATTTAGTTTAGTAAAACAGAATTAAATACTTTTTTTATGAACTCTTTGTAGTTATTTTTTTTTTATAAAAAGGTCCGCAAATTATTTGACGCCACCTGATGATAAGCAGTAGAGGAGTCCATATGTGAAGACGATTACTGCCCTAGCCACTTCTACCATGCTGAAAAGTTCACGACTCTTTTGAAGGAACCCTTTTGGAAATATCCATAAAAGTTCATCAGTTAATCGTTCGAGCGGAGGACCTGGTTTCTGACGAAACAATTCATCAGGCCTCCCCAAAGGTGAAAATGTAACCTAATCAACCAAAGTCACCAAATCAATTTTTTCGGACGAAACAATTCATCAGGCCTCCCCAAAGGTGAAAATGTAACCTAACCAACCAAAGTCACCAAATCAATTTTTTCGGACGAAACAATTCATCAGGCCTCCCCAAAGGTGAAAATGTAACCTAATCAACCAAAGTCACCAAATCAATTTTTTCTGACGAAACAATTCATCAGGCCTCCCCAATGGTGAAAAATGTAACCTAACCAACCAAAGTCACCAAATCAATTTTTTCTGACGAAACAATTCATCAGGCCTCCCCAAAGGTGAAAAATATAACCTAACCAACGAAAGTCAATCAATTTTTAGTAAATATTGCATATAGGGACTATATATCGGGATGTCTCTTGAGATTTAAATCGAAATTCAATGTTGTGTGATGTCAGAATTCAATAAACAGACTTGTCATGGTATTGTCAAGGGCATATATGTCGCGTGATTTTAACACAGAGTTTCGGAACTATTCGGAGTTTATTTTTTTTTAAAAATTGTTGTTTATTACTTAAAATTTTTAGTGCTTGTTATTTAGTAAATACACATTCTGAATGCAAACTAACAGGTCAATATTTATTGTATTAATAAACATCTCTGATTGAGTTGTCTATTTTCAATTTAAGCTTTGACTGTTATAAAACCTTTCTAGATTCAATTTTATTTGCAAAGAACAATAAAGACAGTGAAAGTCAAGTTCAATAAGTCACGTCGGATCGTTCGGATTCGTTTGAAGTGTGATTGTAAATCGTTTTGAGTTTATTTTCGTCGAGCAGCGTTTTGTTTGCGTCGTATTTCAATTCTTATGGATTACGTTTTTATCTTTAAAGCGTGGTAATGTTTGTTTGTAAATGATTAATATATAGGAGTTACTGATGTAACGCTTATGTGGCAGGGAAAAGACGAAATCAGGAATTTAGTCAAATCAAAAGAAGCAATGTCCTTTCTTTTATAACTTTCGCATTAAATATATGTGCGGTGTATAAACTGAGCCCATTGATTAACACTATTTAATTGATAAAATATAACAATGATTGTTTAATTATTTAAATGCTAATGATATTTGCCTGACCTAGTGAATTGCTCGTGCAGAACCCAGTTTACCCCCGTGAAGGGCAATGGAGTTACCGGGGAGTGTTAGTGGGTATTCTCAGTGCCGCTCTATTGAGGTACTGAGTGAGCCCCATTCACGCCCGTCGCTTAGCCAGTGGCGGGTAGGTCCGTAAATGGATTCCTCCTCGTAATTTTGGGGACGTATATATTAATCAGGACCACACAATTGACTTCACTCCACCAAAGAAGGTCTAGAAACGTTAATTGAAAAGTTATCGTATTTGTATTATGAACAATAATAAAAAATGCTAGCTATTTTGACTGCCCAGTTAACCTACTCGTCTCCACTACTGTTGTATTGAATAACTTTGTTAATACATTAAAATTTAGTTTTATTTAGTTAATCTATTCGCCTACACTACTATTTAATACATAAAAATTTTTGTATGCGGCTTATTCTCAGAAATTCACTATGATCGAATGGAATACAATAACTCTATATCAATTAACTGTTATCAATTATAATGTCTGAATGATATTGTATAACAAAATATTAACTATCCGGCTCGAAGGACCATATGCTGTGGGACTTCTTGGCACAGTCACAACCTGATAAATCTTGGTAAATGAGAAATCCTTGTTGATAAAATATAAACTTTATTGATTCACTTAAATTGATAACACACAACTTGTTAGTATTTTAAAGTTAATGAAATGTTTAATAATAATTAGTTAATACAATAATACAATATAGGTCAAAGTAGCTGACACTACCTTTATACATACAGTCATACAATAGCAAAGAACGATTTAATATTACTTTAGAACAACAATAAAAAAAATTAATTGACATTAATATTAATAATCTTTCTCAGATTCGCACCTTTTATTATTATTTGGCTCAAATCAATCATTACGAGCTTGTGTTATTGATAATAAATAACGGAGAAATATATATATAGTAATATATATATATATATAAATATCAGAAATATACAAACATCCATGGCTTGTGAACAAGTATTCGTACTCATCATTCAAATATCTGCCCCTAACGGGATTCGAATCCGGGACTTCTGGTTTATCAGACAGTGGTACTGACCACTCGAACAGACGGTTGTCAATTGATATTTAATAATTCTATATAATTCATTATTACATTATATCTCAACATGCATTCAATTTTCAGTCAAATATGCAAAATAAATAAATAATTAGTCATTTGTTAATTTTATAGTCAAAGAAACCTTTTAAATCATTATTAATAAGTCACAATCTTAAAACTGTTTTAAATTTTCCATTGGGGAGGTTTTATCGTATACTCTGACGCATAAATATATTTGTATATTTTTTTTCTCGTTTTGGTAATTCTCGATAGTTTTCGTATAATTTCATCAAATTTTTATCGTCTAAAATACTGTCCTGGTATATAAGGCACCTGCATGACAAATTTTAAGTAACTTACAAATACGAATAAATATGATATATATATTAATTTTTATGTATTTAATTATATTAGTATTGGTACACGCCCTTTCCATGACAATTTTCCCATATATGAGGCTGCTGGAAGAGATTTCTTATAGAAATAAACAGTACCTTTGTACAATTCTCTGTTATTCTGTTGTGTCCTTTTAATTGTCTTTGTGTACATAAATTGTTAAATAAATAAAATAAATACTTCTTAATTGATACGCATTCAGACAAAAAGATATTCGAGAATTCCTTGTATGATATCTGTATCGTTACTTGATAGTGCATTATACGTAACTTTATCTGATTTGATATACATAACCTGTCTTATCAAAGTTTTACCAATTGTATACTCAGTATTTATGATTAAATACTTAGTTGTTTAAAAACTGCACTCACTTTATTTTCATTGCAGAGTTGATGATATAACACGACATATTTAATCAATGAAAGCTAATCCGTTGATGTAGAATATATAAGAACATAAGGATTGTCTTCGTATTTTAATTCGGATAATTTTCAGCAGATAGATAGATATCATATTCAACGTCATAACAACACTAAAGAGCATCTCACAAATTTCAAAATAAACTTATTATTTGCGTCTGCGTTAAAATTAGCCTCGGACACTAAGATACAAAAGTTTGGCTCGTTTTTCTAGCTATTTAAATACAAAAAGTCTTCAAGAAGAACGTTGCAAAACACAATCGTTGTTGGAATTTATTACATTCAAAGTTTAACATGTAAAAGCGATTAAACCTACGCTATTTGGACTTCCAAAGATTAAACAAACTCTTGGCGTTCGAGTTTTAATCGTGAGTAATTTCCACAATAACTTTAAAAGGTTTAGACCGTATATCCATTATTAAATAAACATTTTCCTCACACACAGTTATCTTCGCAAAGTTTACAAAATCTTTAAATAAACATGTTGATGAGTTAGTGAAATAAAATATAATACTTACTTACCAATACAAAATCATGGTCCAATAAAATCGAAATCACATAAATAGTTCAATGTTTATAACTGGATGCACGACACTACAGTCCTGCACGTTGCAATATCGAAACGCAACGAAAACGCGTGAGACCGTTCTATTTTTAAAAATGGCGGACCGCCGCGACTAACGTGCGCTACGTTCAGTTAACATCTGAATATAATCTGTTCTTTGGTCCAGCGAAAGTAATTCTGGATTGGGGAAATATAAAATTACTTTAGTGTGTAGTGTTGCGTGTGGGATGAGGGACCATATCGATAGAGTTGTTAGACCATTTATACGAGTCTATAGACCATTTTCCACTTGAATATTGGAGCCTAACTGAGATAGCAACATCACCTAACAAAATCCTAGATTTATTATAATCCTAAGTTTATTTGCAGCATACTCTCGGCACATCTACAGCAATCTCTCAAGACGAAAGTAATGGTAGCTTCCAATGGGCCTCATTAGAAGGTTCAAAACCCAAACAAAGAGTAATGGTTGGCAATGAAGTGATCTAATCAGAAATGATGTGATTCGCAAGAGACTAAGGGTAGACAAATGGCAGTGGACTGGGCGCATTGTAAGGTGGCGGCAAAATCCGGATCCGCAGCCGAGTAGCAGCGTTGTTATATAGGGGAGGCCTACATGGTTGACCGACGATCTGATAAAGGTCGTGAGAAGCCACTGGATGTGGACAGTGCAGGGCTGATCATTTTGGATATCCTTAGGAGAGGTCTATGTCCAAGAGTGGACGCGTCTTGGCCGATATGATGATGATGTATATTTATCACCTGCAGGTTTTAGAGATTAGATTTTTTATTAATAAGAAAAATGTTATTAAAGCCTACAATGGTAATGTAAAGAACGTCTTAATTATGCAAAATATGCTACGGTTCTTTGCTACGCAAGTACGTTACATAAGTACGCTACGGAATTATGCTACAGAAATATTCTACGAATAATGCTACTGACTTATGTTACAGAGGTAATTTTTCTATGGCGCTTTAATAAAATATTTGATATAACACACACAGATGGTCAAACCCATATATATATACAACTCACACATAATCAAAATAAACATTAAAAAAATATATATTTTTATATATTTTTGTTAGTAAATGATAAGTTGATAAGATATATTTGGAACGCTTAAGCGTCTTTCATTGAACAGCGACACAGTTTTCTTTTAACGGGTTTTGTAATTATTGCTTAAGTTCTGAATAAAGTATTATTATTACAATTATCTAGTGTAGATACAAATTCAAAGTCAAAGTCAAAGTCAAAAATAACTTTATTTAAATAGACTTATTTACTCAGCTCTTTTAAATCGTGACAACAGGGAATATGTATGAGAAAACAAATAAATATAATTATAAAGGCAAAAGTCATAATTTTACTGGGTATCAACCGGGCATTTACTAATTGTCCCAGTTATAGTATTTAAATATGTACTAAATAAATTGTTAGTTTTATTTTTAAAATAAATATTATTTTAAAATTAAAAATAACACTAGTCTGCATATTCCCAATTAACCCTACTACCGCTTCGACGAATTAGTAGCTGCAGAGAAGAAGCGGCGCAAGAAACTCTCAGCCTTTAGTATTTATAATGACATTTACATTATTTATAATGACATTAGTATTATTTATCCTGAAGCGCGTAATGTCAAGATAGGATTTTTTCAGTTCGTATTTTTTTTTAATCAAGTCTTCACTTTGCCTATCGATATCGACACAGGATTACACACAGCACTGCCGTCATGAGTTCCACACCTGACGGTAGCGCGTTCTATGAAAATGTTATTTTCGTACTATTCATAATGTTTTCGAATGAATCAGTTGTCTCTGAGGTGTTTGTGTTGTTTAATAAACTAGGTCCGTGCGGTTTTTAGTTCAGTGGTTGGTAGCAGGGCATTGACCTGGTGGGAGCAGGTCGGGTAAGGAACTGTAAAAATTATATTTTTAAATAGATCCAAAGACAAAAAGGAGAAAGCTATCTAATTTTGGGTATTTCATTCATTCTTTGTCAATCGTCAACTGCCTATATGATAGCGGTTCATCCGAACGGTCAGTACACTTGTGTGCTTAGCCAGAGGTACCGAGTTCGGATCCTGGTAGGGGCAGATATTTGCATATTGAGTACAAATATTTATTCACAAGTCAGAGATGTTTGTTTACTATATTTTTTATATTTATATACATAATGCAATCGATAATTCTCCGTTGTCTAATGCTAGATAATGTGTGAATATTATTATTTAAAAATCAATTTTCAAGTCTCCCCAGTCCCTCGACGGCGGGGGACGGGAGAATACTCCTCGACAGAGGCGTCCAGACGGCCGAGGGTCAAGACATCTGAGAAAGGAATCGGCGGACAATTCAGGCGTTATCGAGCAAGACTGCCCGCTGGAGCCTCGCAATCATTGGTCCATCACCCAGTCCCTATTTCTTCAGATGGTAGCGAAGAGAAGTTGGGACGAAACCATTGGTTGAGACTACGACTGGTATGATCTCAGTGGATGTCACCCTCCACATATCAGTAACGTCGTTTGTTCCTAGGGAAGCACACAGTCCACCCAGAGGAGGTACAATATATCACTACCAAAGACTGAAAATTTCTTGAATCTGGGCAAACCAGTGAGTTTTATGAAGGACTTCCATAAAACATCAATTCATCTGGTCGATGTGGCCTACCAGGCCTAAAAGTTTTCGATTCATCCCAAAGTAAATGTTAAACCCACAGTATAAACATAAATAAATAAATAAAATATATTTTAAAATAAAATTTGTAAAAGGTACATCAAACGAAATAAAAATATTTTTAAAAAAATTATCTTCAATCATTTTTTTTATTTTACTAGGATTTAAAAAGCATAATTCCGTATCGTACTTACGTAACGTACTTGCGTAGCAAAGAACCGTAGTATATTTCCAGCATTTTGCATAATTAAGACGTTCTTTACATTACCATTGTAGGCTTTAATAACATTTTTTTACGAAACAACTTTTTTCTCGTGATATAATCAATATCTAATTAAATGGTTTTAGTAATAACATTTTGTTTTAAATTTTCTTTCAATTAAAAGTCATATAGGCAGCGTGACGTAGCATATGTCGTTGTAATTTTAAATAATTTAAATCAATCGTCCAATAATGAACATAAACGAGATCAACTATTTTAATGAACAATTGACATTTGTTCGATCACTGAAATAACGTTTGGTTGACGAGTTGAAATTAACATTCGGTATATATAGGTTAGTTGGGCAACGAATAATGCTCGTTAGAGGCTTTAGTTTCCATTTACCTTTTCAGAATTTTAATTTAAAGTTGATCATATTACGGATAGAATAGAATAGAATATATTTTTATAATACATCAGCCAATTCAAGAAGAGAAACTAATTTTGTACACAGGGCGACCTTATCGCTAAAAGCGATCTCTTTCAGGTAACCTTAGGATGGACAGGATTCAAAATAAAGTACAATAATACGGATTTTAATATAATTTGTAAAGTTACTTTGAGATTTTTTAAAAACCCACATATACCTTCTAGTAATTAAGATTTGATTACGATGGATCCTGTAGAAAATTAGCGAAATTCTATTAAAAAACTCGAAAACAAAGTCAGATGTTGAAGCACACAAAGTGGTATCTTATCTTACGTTTTCTTTGGTTATCATTTATTAAGTTACGGTTCATTTTGACTCTACATCACAATCACCAGCACCTACCTCATCATTATCATCACAACAGTCTGTATATACAATATGTCAAGATCTCGTGTTTACTAGTTTTATGTCGCGTTGTTCAACAAAACCACAAAATCTTCTGTACAATATTTATCGAAATTAAGCCATATTTGAACTTCATTAATAAATATACGTCAATGAATTAAAACGATAAGAAACCGTAAGGTGTATACAATAGCGCCTGGCGCACTTTTAACACTGATAAATTTTTTCATCTTGTATGTGACGCCGGAAACAAACCGCGCTCGGTGCGTTGTTTGAAGTCGACCAACTTGTTCATATTACTATGTTAGGAGTGAGAGGCATTCATATTTTTTGTCTCCAAAAATTCAATGCTAAGTGCGTTACCGGTATAAAACTCTTGATATTACTGGTGTTGCTAGGAAATGGTTACCACTACCATCAGAAGCACGATCTAGATAAGATAAGATAACTATATTTAAGTAAGATAACGTTACAGTGTGCCTACAACAGTCTGCTTGCTTATCATTATTTAACAAAAAAATCTTAACTAGCTTTTTCTGTTGAATCAAACGAAAGTCTTTCAAACCAATCCAATGAGGTTTCAAATTTGGACAAAAAAAATTAACTTTAAATCTATCAATTTGAATACGATATTGAAAAGTTGTTTGAAATTGAAATTACTCTATAATTACAATTTCAGATTCATCAGTGTCTGCGTGGGCGCAGCTCTTGACCAGTCCTGCGTCGACTGTCGACGGGAAAGCAGCGCAATGGAAAGAAATAAGTGAGCTTGTCACATTTCGTTTGTTTTTGTGTTTCGTAAGTACCTTTACTGCTTATATTCAAATTATTTAATTCAGAAATTAATAGTTTTGATTTATGCAAATGTAAGCAAGCAATTATTTGTACACGCCTGATTAGAAATTGGACCACATTTTTTTTCTCGAGGAGGAATCCAACTCATCCAGGGCCTGATAAATGTAGCACTGACAATACCTGTTTACGGAAGGGGCTGGTCTCAGTTAGTTTATTGTATAGGTAGGTATATCAAGGTACGTTACCCTCTCGCCGATACAGGTATGTATTTGTATCCCGGGTCTCACTTGGTAGGCACAACACTGATGGCACTAGGATAGCACTGATGGGCACAGAAAACGGGACAACGAGGGCAACGTGGTGCACACCGCGGGTACCTATGTCAGTCAGTCAAGCTTCGGGAAGGAACTGGTAGATTGGTGGGGATAACGTAATGAAATGAGCGGGTCAGGTAGCTAGACGGATATAGGTAGGCAAATATCATGCGTCCAACGAGACTTTCCTAAACAATACCCATTAAAACTCTTCGACAACTCCGCTGCCGTTTACGGGGGTGACCTGGGTTCTGCCAGAGCAATTCACCAGTCCACCCACAGATAGCTCAGCCATACAGCAGGGCTTGGCGCCGAAGTAGATTGTCCAAAGGTACTTGGGCAGTCCCAGACGTGGTGGTCCTCCTTTCCGCTACCTCCTTCTGCCAAAGAATAATCTCGGAGTAGGACAGCCTGAAGTAGTTTAACTTCCAGGGAGGCTGACGGCCTTTGACCCTAAGGTAAATTTCCATCGTATCTAGACGTTTCGATCGTATTTGCCGCAAACTATATAGGGATACTATGAATTCAGCTAATATATGCATCTATAAAAAGTTGGGATAAAGAGGGATGCTTTTGTTTGAATACAATTTGACAACTACCAACACGATCGAGAAAGTTCGATTCGATTTAAATTCACACAAAGACTGTTTTGTAGGATACACTTCCTTTTATGACTGCAGAGGAGACAAGTCCCCCTGCTCCAATCTTAAGGCTTCCTCAACGAGCTCTGGGTACCAGGAACACAGCAGTATGAAGTGATGTTAGTGTTTAATATCATAGTGTGGATAAGGAGGTTTAGCTTACAAGGCGTTAAGTATTGACATAAATAACATAGTATTAAAAAAAGGTCCCCTGTTCCCATCGCAAGTCTTCCCAACGAGCGATCGCTACCAGGAACACAGCACTAAATGCTATCTTTATATGAACTTTTCCATCCCTTTTCTATTCATCTGTACAACATGTTAAACATATGTGTATCACGTTAAATTTTTTCTATCAGTCTCATAACATTGTTACCAATATAAAAAACAAAATTCGCATTCCAAAGAAATCGTAGAAGCTATTTTTGTTCTGACAAACGTTTTCGCCAAAAAGTTTCTACCTTAGTTGTGGTGTGATTTATTTAATTAATCAACTTCGCCCTTGTACTTTACAGAAATAAAATAGTATTTTTTTAGAAATAAACATTATGGACGTGCTCACTCACTTTCGATATAATGCCTTAAGCAGGTCTAAAGTAATAAGTTGAAGCTATCACAATATAGAAGCTATTCACCTCTGTTATACATCTTTTAGATTACCTGGAAGAGATCTCTTTTAGCGATAAAGTCGCCCTTTGTAGAAAATTACTTAAATGTTTTTCTCTTCTTGAATTGGCTGATGTACAATAAAGATATATTCTATTCTATTCTTTTTGTATAAATTTTTGTATCACGGTCGGATGCTCTAGGTAAAATATGCTAATAAATTTATTATTGTTTAAATTTATCAATATGTCAAGAAATCTTTGCAAAACTATATCATAATATTGATACGGAATCATTCGCCCTAACGCAAATAATATAACACGTTATAAAAATAGTATTGGATACGGCCTGACGCACACATCCATAAAGTTGATATTAGTCGCAAATCAGAGTTTTAACTTTTATCTGTTGTAGATAAGGTTTCATTTAATTTATCACCGCGCATACACACAAGTCATATGGGCCTATTATAGACAGTTCAGCGTACATGCTCAGCGTACGCGTACAAGAAATATTAAAAGTTTAATTTTGAGATAATATTTTTATAATATCTTGATAATTACAAATACTTATTTAACGTTATTATTTATAGAAGGTTCAAGTAGTTGTAATCTCAAGGTCTCGGATGAGGAAAACTACTTTATAAATAGGTAAGTAAATATATTTTGTTCTATGTTATGTACACATTTTGTATATTGATTGTATATTTTAAAACATATTATATAAAATACGAATTGAATTGTAAAATTAACAGGTACAATTACCTGTTAATTTTACAATTGACTTCTACTGCGTTAAATTATAATAAATAATTTTGTATTTTTGTAACTCGTAGCAATAATGATAAAATATTTTCACACTAATGTATTATCTAGCCTTAAGTAAGCATCAATAAATATATTTTTATATATTATAAGACTGAAACATGTATCAAGTCAGGAATAAATTAATATATTAAAATCTTGTGTCACAGAGTTTGTTATTGAGACGAAACGAAACAGCTTGACCGACTTTTACGAATTTTTTAGTGTATATTTGATAGGTCTGAGAATAGTTCTAAGTAACAAGGGTGTCCCTCTTAGTAATGATTTGTAAGGTAAAACGGTATTATTCATAATATTTCGTATTGTAATATAATAATAATTTACATTCGTAATATATAATTAAAACATGAGTGGGAGCGTGTATGAGTATATACTTTTATTTACTTTATTATCACATTCATAACAAAGTAGATCGGTGGCAAAAACAACTCCTTTATAGTGCTGTGTTCTTGGTAACCAAAGCTCGTTCGGAAGCGTATAGTTGGGCGTAGGAGGACTTGTCTCCTATGATGACGTAACACTAGCCTCAATCCTACCTTCATCTTTACAAGCGTCTACTGGTTGTGGTAATGATAGTTCTTACTGATCACAGCTGAGTCTGTGAGGAACTCGTTGGTGTAGTGATCGCTTTGGTTACGATAACGGAAACAAAGGGATCTTGGCCATGGTTAGTCCTTGGATGTGTCTAAAAAATCAAGGTATTTCGCGCTTCGGAAGGTACATTAAGCCGCTGGTCCCGGTTGGTATGGCAACCGCTTTCAGCCACCAAATAAATAGGTACCTAACAAGAGATCTTAAATAACATTCCCTTATAGTGCTGTGTTCCTGGTAGCCAAACCTTGTTGAGGAAGCTTAGTGTCAGGTGGATGGGACTTGAGGTTTAAGGCGAAGCATCTCGATTAGCATAGATATATGCATAGAAATCTGTCTGTTATTTGTAAGCCTATTAAAAGATCAAAATGCTTTCAAGGAAAGATGAAATGGACCCGTCCCATCACCGTTCCAGTCGGTCAAATCTGGAGCAGATTCAAAGGAAGAGAGATAGATGGCAAGCCTGCTAAAATGTGAGTATAATTATCAATAATATGCACTTTGGACTTCCGCTTTACCAAGCTCGTAGCACCTTGGACTCTCGCGTTACCTAACAATAAAACCTAGTGAACTAGTTCATCAACTTGTTTTCAGGTACCAAATACGGGATATGGAGGAAAGCATCAAAGGCCAATGTTTGAACTTGATGCAGGAGAGCTTCTTGAAGTACGAACCACTCTGCATAGCTTTGGGTGAGGTCTAACTGTCACTTTTAACTGAGGCGCCTAAAAGTGGAAAAAAAATGGAAAAAAACTGAGCACCCATTACAAGAACTAATTTTAAATTGGATTACTTACATTGAAATAATTTTGCCCTTTTAGTGATTGTCTGTTTAAAACATATTTTTTTACAATTTGAGGGTTATGTATCAAAGTTAGAGGGACTACTCTCAAGTTCTCAACATGCCTTTCTTTTTGTCATGTTTTAGAAAAACTCGAATAGTTTTAGAAAAAAATAACATGTAACGTAAAATTTTATCAGATCCTGACTCGGTGACAATGGACCTCAGGAGTAAACTCTATCTCATAAAAAAATATTTTGAAAATCGTTCTGGTTCTCAATAGACAGACAAATTTCATAACAAACGTCGTAAAAAAGTCAAATTGCGAACCTTCTTTTTTGAATTCGTTTGAAAATCACTTAAAACAAAAAGATTATGATATCTTGTGTGGGCTCTCCCAAGTCCCCGGGAGCTTAGTAGTTGAAAGTAGCGGGCCCATTTCAAATTAAATGAAATAATTTATTGCGTGAACGTGTAGTTTACGAAGTTATTACATCAGGCATTTTGGGCATGTATTATATTTATTCGAATATAGGTTCGTTTAACCACCGCTGTGGTCTATTGGCTGACATTGACATTGGCCCACTTCAGATCTGGATGCCCGAGGTTCAATGGGTTATAAATTTTCTTCTCGGTGTGCTTGGTAGCACCACCAAGTCTCCATTCTCAAGAAGCGTTGCTGGCATTTGAATACCATTTTAATTTTGTCGACAAAAACGTACGACACCACTCATTTCGATTGAAACTGACAATGCGAGTACTGATAGTGAGACAATTCAATTTCGTTCCCAGCTATCGTTTCAAAAAGTCGGTCTACAAGGGAAAAGGCTGGTTCAATTACTTGCATAAGTTATTAAATTGCTTTATACTTTTCTGGCCATGGGCACACTGCTCGAGACGAGTTACTTTGCAAGGTTTCCGCATTTATTAAAAGTCGATATAACATAACAACTTTATCGTAATAATTTTTAATCACACTATACAATATCTTACTGAACAAAAGATAATGCGAACACTCAATCATTCATAAAAGATTAAAGGCGTCGAGCGAGCCAGCAATATACGGTACAATTTCAAAGTCGAGGCTGAGTTGTCGTTTGTGTAATGCCGCTGCGCCGGCCAACTCTTTACTTCAGTAGAAATGTACCTTACACAATAACCCTTATATTCGCGCACGATAATAACTAAATTATTCCTTGTTTCTTCATATATCACCGTAGTTTTCTTGTAAATACATATTTACACTCTAATCATCTCTCTCTCATTCATCTATCTCACTCTATACGTACTTTTCCTCGTGGGAAAGTACATCACCCATATGAGATTGAGCAATTCCCGCGTAGACTTTTTCCTCGGACAGAAAATAATATAATTAAACAGTTTGTTTTTTTTATTTTTGAGGATTGATTATGACTCATACTTAAAAAAAACATGTAACAAGAAGTCCAGAAAATTTGTTACCTATATCCTTGCAAAGTGACCCTGTAAAGGTGATCCGAGGGACTAGAAGGTACTGGAAACTCAGTTGAACACTCCTGATTATTTGTGTAGATGGCGGGAGTTCTAGCGCTAATGGATAACGAGATGCCTGAATAGCAGGCGTTGTAAACAGTGTTATACATTTTCCATCACAGATACAATATTCTTGAATAGGTTTGGATTCCAACAACGACCCTGAATCATTGGAGACTATTAGGTCAAACTGGAAAAATATGATGGACCAAGGAGTCTGCGTCGCTTGTTTTACGGAGCTGGATGGTCAGCCCGATAAACTGATTGCCTTCAACGTCTTATATGTTGCGACGAAGGATGACGAGCCTCCTGATTTCAATAAGGTATCTATGACATAATGTAAAAGTTTCTCTATTCCTATCAAAGAGAAGGGAATCTAACTCGTACTGCCAAGTCTTATGCATTTCTTTATTTCTGAAGTTATACAACCACTTATAGTTGAATGTTGCTCATCGCATCCACATCGCTATTAACATAAATTAACTGAATATAAAAAGGAATAACTATTAAACAAGGGGCAAACAATTTATTATATAGACCGTGTTGGGTATATATAATAAAAATCCTTTGTTATCACATGTTGGCTGTGTATAGTTGTTACCAGGGCCAGATTTAAACTTATTGCCGCCCCTGGGCATTGATGGCGCCCCATCTATTCACTGAAATTTTACTTAAATTCATAGTTTTGATATCTTAATTTTTAAAAATTGAAATAACTAATTTATTGCGGAAAATTATTATATAAATTATCTATATAATATAATATATACTTCAATAACATAAAAAAATATTTAAAAGTATTATCAAGAATCCATTAATAATATCGGGCAATGTTGATAACACTGTAAAATTTTTATTTTCAACTTTCCTAATTTTGCCGCCCTGGGCACTAGTCCCGACTGCCCCTAGTGTAAATCCACTACTGGTTGTTACATACCAACAAAGAATTTTTTTTCATTACATGTTGTCAAAACACTTCGTAACGTTGCTTAACAAAAATATTTAAAAATTTTGCTAAAATCAATATTGAACTTTTCTTATATCAAGTAAATCCATTCCACCTGATGGTAAGCAGAAGTGGAGTCCTAATAAAAAGGTGGATTTGTAATGTAACATATCCTATTATGTTACGGGAAGCCGCGGTCAGCGCAGGACCTGCAGATCCTTGAGGCCTATGTCCAACAGAGACGTCTCTTGGTTGAAATGATGATGACGATGATTCCAGATAAAAGGCGAAAAATGGAAGATGCTTCTAAAAACGCTGATGACAGCTGAGAAGATGGTGGACGTGTTCTCCAAGTATGGCGTCGATGCTTACTTGAGTTCGAGCGGTCTGACCGTTCTACCCGAGTGTAGGGGGCAGAATATTGGTGCTAGGATCATGGAAGCAAGGTGGATAATGTAATTTTTAAAGACCTCTGTGGTCTAGTGGTTTTAGACCGCTTACCTTATATCTATAAGTACAAAGTTCAGTTCCCCGTAGATGCAGAAATTATAGGTTCAGTTGGGTTATTTCTGTCTACCACAATTTTACCTAAGCCATCACCATTAAAACAGATCACGTATCACGATAATGGTACCTTGAGGAGCTCGCTAGCATAGTAGTCCAAACGCTCTGGTTTCGATAACTAAAAGAAAGCAATTTTCACAATGATTCCTGGACGGGTCAGGTTATTAAATTACTATCTCGAGATTCTTCGTGCTTCGGCCGTTAAGCCATTGGTGACGGTTGTTACGGCATCCGCTTTAACCCACAAAGCCGCATTGGGCTAGTATGGTGTTGTTATGGTCGAAACTTCAATGAAGGAAGGTCTGTGCCGAGCTGAAGAACGTATATAGGCGCTGTAGGTGATGATGAATGTTATCTTTCGATAACAAAAACAAAATGGTCGAGCCTTCTAGTTATGAGCTCGTGCTGTAGTCTTTTAGTAGTCACATATTTACAAAATCCTTCATTTTTCCCCAGAGAACCCATCTGCAAAGCCCTGGGCATCCATGCGACGTGTACCGTCTTCACCGCCATAACGTCCCAAGTACTGGCCACCAAGGCTGGCTTCCAACTGCTGGCTGAGTTGCCTTATAGCGATATGATGGAGCACGGAATCGACCTAAGCAATTGCACTTGTCCGACTGCTAAAGTCATGGGGACCAGATATAATTTTTAAAGATTTCTTCATTCAATGCTGTCAAAAAAACGGCCCATCATGATAAAAGTGGGTGGCGTAACCAGAAGACGCTCACAGCACATCTGATAATCAAGAGACAGCGTTACTTTGTTAACATAACAGACAAGCCCCCTGCTCCCAACTTAATGCTTCCTCAACTAGCTCTGGTTACCAGGAAAACAGCAATATAAAGGAGTGTTATTTGGCAGTTTCGCATTTCACGAAATCATGAAATGCGAACATTTCATTAAATTCTCAAGCATATTATGTAGTGAGCAAATCTGAGTTATGGCCTCGACATATATACTAGCTTATGTAAATTTAAGAAAAAAATGGTTTATTGATTAAATTATGAACTTAAAAATACATCCAAACAGAGCAACACTATAAATAAATTTAAATTTTGCAGTATATTTGTTATAAAATAATTAAGTATTATACACCTGTACGAATATGTAAATAAAAATATATTTTTGATACAAATATATGAAATTAAAACAAATTTTTCTTGTCAAGTTTTTTATTATGTCTTTTATACACTTATCCTAAATAAATGCTATACAAAATCACTGTAAATAACACTTTATTTATAAATATTTTCAAAAATATTATAATAAATAGCAAAACGCACCTTCAATATTGAATTAGGGGCTTGGCAATTCATATAAGTCTATAAAACTTTTAAATTTAATCATATGATAAAAAATGTTGTTATAATCTCGTTCTCCCAGTATCATTGCAGAAGGACACTCATATTAAATAATATGAGTGATATTAAATAATATGAGTGTCCTTCTGCAATCATACTGGTCTGATTATCAACTTATTTGGATTCTGAATTAAGGAATCTTGTATATAGCTTCAATAACTAAAAAGAAATTAAATAGAATTTTGATAGTTGTTATATTTGCTATACTTTTCTAATACATATTGAGAGAATAGGATATAATGAATACACATTTAGATTGTTATTGCGCCGTCACAACCAGGTAAAATGTGTATAATCAGACCCACAGGCTAAAATATGTTTTGATTCTGAATACTTAAAGAACACTCTTGCGTAACATTTCACGGTACTGTGAAGCTCAGTCAACATTAGATCTTACAACTTTTGAGTACCTACGTATGTCCTTATACAAATGAAAAATTACACATAAAAAACCATAGAATAATTTTCAATTCGAGTCAAATTTTCAAGGTAAAATTTTTTCTTTTTTATATTTGGGTTGTTTCACATAATTATAACTTAAGCAACATTTCTATTAAAAACTTTTTTAAATTTATTGCCAATTATTTTAGACATTATTTATTGTTTATAGTAAGGCGCAGATGGAATGCATAGATCCCCAGTGGGTCACAGTGGAATGTTGATTTTCTACATGTACCCCAGGGGAGCATAATGGAATTGATATGGGGTGTAAATTACGACTATGGCAATGACACGTTACTTGAGTGCGACAAATAAAAAATACAACACATTTGGTGACTAATAAAGCTTTTAGTGATAGAAGAAGACAATCTGGTTACACTTACACAACGTAAATAATTTAGTATCTTAATATTACATAATATATTAATTTTTATTTAAAAAAAAATGCTAATATAATACCGAGTTTAATAAGCAGGAACATAAGACTGGGAATCAGAATAAAAAGTTATTTCTTATTGATTTGTTGATACTTCTGTTGCCTATAGTGGATGGTTTTCTACCAACGTTTTCTAGCTTAATATTCCGTCAAAAAATTCAAATACTAGTCCTTATGTTAGGGTGACTGTATTCCACGTACACAGAGCAGCATTTCCGATGTATATAAAATAAAAAATCACTCGGTATTTCTTAATACTTAATGTAAATAAAGGCAAGAGATCTTGTCATGGTGTTTAACTTGACTTTCTTGTGAATTCACATTTATTAAATTTAGCAATTTAACTTTGTCTAATTGTGTGTGTATTAAATTCAGGGCTGCTTCCCTTTCTTTTTTATTATAATGCGAAAAGTTTCGCATATAGATACACCATAGATTTTAGAGACTGCAAATGATGAAACATGTAATGTAACATTACCTTTTTATACTGGAATAAACGCGAGACACTACTTAAATTATTACCATATAAATAATAGAACTATAAATTATAGCAAAATTTTCAAAAATCAGTTAAGAGGCGGTTTCCTAAATACAATCTAGTTATTTAACGGTGCTAACTCCTTCCAATAATCTCTAGCTATCTATAGATCTCTATCACAAAGTTTCAAGGTTCAATATTGCGTACTCAGCTTCAAAACAAAATAGGACAGAAGTAAATGACGTAAGTTACATAACAATTTCGTTTATAATTTGGCTAATAAATAAAGTATTAAAATTCTGCTTAGCCAGTAACTTATTAAGTATCCTGATTATCTATTAAAAGTATTATTAATAGAAAATCATTCATACTGCTTGATATAGTTGGGAGAAATATGAAAAATACTCACATAAGCTCCCCAATTTGAATAAGCTATGTATATAATCCAATAGATTATGTTCGTATTTCAAACCAAATTCAGTCAAATTAAAAAAACCGTAGAATTAAATTTCCCTTTTATACAGTGTGTGAATATACACATTTAAGTCAACTCGTATGTAAATGGCGATAATTTTTATATTTTCAATGAAACTCAGAGTGTAACTCGTATTTAGGAAGCGGTCTCTTAATTTTCAAGGTCCATATAAACGTCATGAAGTGCTCAATTTGATGTTTCTTAATACTTATAATTTTTAGGAGACACTTTACAAAGCTTCAATATTTGGCCGTAATTTTAGTCATTAAATGTCATCTCAAGTCATTAAAAATCTATTCTCTAATTAACCCTTAATTAAGGTTTTCATTGCTTTAAAAATATCTACATGTATCAGTTACACATATGTGTATAATACTACTAATTTCAATAAAACTGTCCCTTATCTCAGCGATATGCTTCGAGTACTCTTTTGCGTTGTATTGGCAGTACACCTGTCCTTGTCTATTTCCTTAGTTTCTCATTCAACCAATCACCTGTAAGTTCATCTATCTCCCTCACTTCTAGCAACCGCGGTGCGCCAACAGCCGCGGCCAAAGCTCTCTGAGTTCCAGCATACATTACCTGTGAATATAATATACATTACCTGTGTATATATATATACATTACCTGTGTGTTATATTATCATTTATATAATTTGTTTTTAACATTGGTGGATGAAAGTGGAATTTGTATATTTACATACAATAAAGTCGACAAAGTTTGGAAGCTCTACTCTTACTTGTATGATTTGGCTTTTGTAAGAACAGACACTGCATGAAAGTATGTAAGTACTTATGATCATTATAATTATTAATATTATAACACTAGCGGCTCGCCTCGGCTTTGCTTGGGAGGTTTAAATTTGAAAATTTTGGGTTAAACGTCAAGTAAATGTCATGTAAGTCTTTATATTGTTTTTGAAATATTTTTCTTAAGTTTATTAATTCAATCAATGATCAATGCTCTAGATACCCCATCTCTCTTTATGATCTGCTCCCTCCATACATCCCCAGACCAATTAACTTCAAATCCCTACTTGTACATGTCAATTCTCCATTTGTTACAGTTCTGTGTGACTATCTAACCACCAATAAAATTAAATTATAAGTCGTTTATCCTCATTAACCTATTAATAAATTTACTATATATTTGTGTCTTTTTTTTTCCAGATAATTCAACAGTTCTACATTTAACCTCTCATACACAATTAATATACCTTGTGCAATCATATCACTTTGCCCAGATAGTTTTTATAAAATATATACCTAAGCAGAACACTCGACACTGGCGGAATCTATTAAGAAAGCGCCATAAAACCCCAAAGAAGAAGAAAAAGAAGATCTTTTCAACACCAATCCAAATTGCGATTTGTTTGGCATATGACAGATGCATGGCTGACAATGTTGAACTCTTTCATATGCCTAAATTCATTATTATATTTACCTCTAATATCTATTGTTTGTGTAATTTTATTCATTAATTTTTGTAATTGATGAAAATGCCTTAATAAGGAATATAAATTTAAAAAACTTAATACAAGATGGAAAAAATGGGATTCATACATCACAAATTTACAATGGTTTAACATCTCTTTCTAGCAAATGTAATGGAATATATAGTTCACTTTATACCTTCATTGTTAAATAACTATTTACCTGTAACTCCATGTGAGCATCTCTGGGTGTGTAGAATATAAAACACATGGGAAAAGATGTCCTTCCATCAGTATGTTCCATTTTGTAACTGCAATAACAAATGTTAAGATAATATTGTGCATAACAAAATAATTGAATTAAACCATCACCACAAAAAAAATGCCCATTATATGTGTTATATATTGATGTTCAAATAAGTGTACATATATGTACGAAATTTGAATCAAAAATTTTGATTTTGTCTTTTTATTATTGAGCAAATGTTTTACAGCTGAGTATATTTAATAACAAATATATTTAAATAGCAGATATATTTAATAATGAAATGTGTCAGTTGAGCCCATCTCGGTATCAACGCTTCTTCTTGTGAACTCTGTTTGCCTAGCTGTGAAATTCTTATTCACATGGTAATTGAGAAAAGATGCCGCCCCCTTCTACGGGCACGCGGGGTAGAGGTCTTTGTACAAATTCACCCTTAGCACTTGCATAAGACTAGCATGAATATGTAACCATATGGCATAAAGAATATTAATAAGCATGTACAAAAAGATATACACCTGTATACAATGAAGCGGGGCTGGTGTGATGGCAGTATGTCCTGGAGCTCCTCCAATTCAATGTTCTCCAACTCATCATCCACTTCTAAGGTTTGCTTCTCTCTGTTCACCTGAAGATATTTTAAGATCTTTTGTAATTAACATAGAACAGCTGCTGAAACTACCAAACTTCATCAATAACCCTTAACTAGCCATGCTATATGCATATCATGTGAGGAGTAGTTCTGTAAAAACAGTAGCTTCTTATATTCTGGGTCACGTAACCTTATTCTGTTTTGAATCAACTCTAAATAAAGCATAAAAAAACTAATACAAGTCAAGGCAGACAATCTACACAAATAAAGTTGGTTTTCAATTTTTTTGAAATTCTCGAAAGTGTAAAGCAGCAAAATAAATCTAATCACAAAAACCAGTAAATTCAATATTCGTAAAAAACGAAACAGCTTCCTATAGGCGGGGGTTTTTAATACGCCTCATTGATTTTATCGAAATGAGTCAGACACCTAGTTAGCTTACCTTTAATATCAATGCACAGTTAGAATTGTGTTTTTGGAATCGAAATTTCTTCAAAACTTCCTTCACATCGTCGCCTATATCACAAACATTTACATTTTGTCCTGACATTGTAGTGTCTAATCCAAAATAAACTGAAAAGATCACTTTTTCTCGCCAGCCAAAACATAAGCAACACTGCACTAAATCTAAATCTTGTAAACGTCAAATGCACTTCTTTAGTGGCAAAAGTTTACTAGAAACATTCTGCCAGTGTCACGATCACGTTATGATGATTTAAAAGAACTTAGTAAATTTCTGTCCATTTAAATACAGATATTTTGACTTTTACTTTTACCTAAAAATAGTGTTAATTAAAAGACTGAATCGTATGTAGAGAACAGAAAAATAATTTTAATTGGTATAAGTAATTTTACATTACTAAATAACACCGTTGCTAAGTAACATAAAATTATTAATGTTGCTCCGGGCCACAAGGGCCCAAAAAATTTTAGGCCGATCTATGAAGTTTCTGACAAAATCAGCTTAATTTTTTAAAGTGAATAATCAACTTACTTACTTTAAAAAATTAAGCTGATTTTGTCAGACACTTCATAGATCTACCTGACCGTGTGTTGCTCAAATTGAAGTCAGTCAAGTTCTATTCAGTTTTTTAATGGGGCGTACCATAGCCTGTCGCAGTATGCACTTTAGCTTATCGCTAATGTATGTATGCACAATGTATGCACGTTTACTAACTTTATCTGGACTTTCGAATAAATCTACGACTAAACCTAATGGCCAATTAACCCTTTTGTTTTCAGTTTCTATAAGGACAATATCTCCAACAAACAGAAAAGAATAATCGGCACGACAATTTCACTGAAAAAGGTTACTTAAATAATCACATGTATCTACATCAAATATTAAGCGATTTAATATTTGAATACAATGTAGACCTTTTCCGATTTATTTGTAAAGAAATTGCTATAAAACTTATACTAGGGCAATTATTTGGATCACGTAATAATCAAGATAATCCCTTCCACCGTTGGCATTCAATTAAATTTTAAACCTCAACCCCTCTAGATGGAATGTCGACAGGATTCAGCTTTCCAAGTACACAGCGCCATCCTTCTGACGAAATGAAACTTCGTATTCTCTATTTCTCTATTTCTACTTCTCTATTTTTTTGTATATCTTCTATTTGCGAACACGTTCCAGTCACCTTCACCTTTTATCTAACATTTATACTTGATTTAGTCCAATAATTGATATCGCATTTTGGTAACTTAATAATTCTACCACAGTTTGAGTAATTCTAAATGCCATTGTCACCGAACACTTCAGATAAAAATGAAACGCTTTGTTTTTATTGCATCTTCCATATTTAAACGTAATACACAATTGTATTAGTATTATTATATTAGTATTAGTACAGACCCTTTATCTTTCGTTATCACTTTTTCCATATATGGGGCTGCTGGAAGAGATTTCTTATAGAACTAAGCAGGAACTTTGTAGTCTGGCTTGCTTCCTTAATGACTTAATGTAGCATCACCATCGTACTCATTAATTTTGTCTAAACATTATAGACAAGAATTCGTTGACATAATCAGTTTCTAGCTAATTCATAATTACTTATAAGCCATCAGGCCAAGGTAGCCTCACTTCATACCTGTACTCTTTATTAATACGTACTGAGTTTTTGGCGCTTAATGGCAGGGGGCGGTTTGGTGCTGTGTGTTTTATTTCATATGTTGTTTTGTAGTATTGTTTTTGTCATGAAATTGGTGTAGTTTTATGGCCAAAAGGATCATTAAGTTATGCAATATATGGAATACATCATTCAGCGTTGAGTAGTGACTTACGTAAGATTTTTCAGTGTTTCATTTCCATTCATTCATTTTTAGGGTAAGTTCATTTATTTAAAAACATTATATGATTTCATTCTCATTTACTTATCATTTTGTCGTAATCATTATCATAACATTCCATTTTCTATTTTCAAAAATTTTCTTGTATGTCAACAAAATAGCGGGGCCTACCATTAGTCGCCAAAAACTCCATGGGGCATAGGGCTACATTGCACCAGTATCCTGGAGCCATAAATAAAGATAAAAACTACATTAATGAACATATGGCTTAAAGGTCTTAGTTACCATGCTAAATAATTGAAGAATTTATTTAAAAACATTATATCATTTCATTCTTATTTGCTTATCGATATCCCAGAGCCAATAAAGAAAAAACTCCGTAAGACCTGGTTTGTTTAGGCTTCAGTTTCTTTTGCCTTCCCTATAACAGGAAGAATTTTAATTAGATTAGCTGTCAATGTCAATATACAAAATGTAAATTTCATTTTGACGCATAGAAAAGTTGGGTTGAATTTTCCTTGCCTTCGAATTATTTGAAAATTTTGTTAAAAAATTGTGTAATTTCATGGTGAAACTTAGTTTTTGTGAACTTTAGAAGGCCGATTGTCGACTGGCACTAAACTGAACTTGTAAATAGAAACTAGATAGCTCAATGTTGTGTTCAATTAGAAAGGTTTAAGGGAATCATAATTGTAATATTATTTATCGTTTTTTACTTAAACGTGCCAAGTGTAATGTATATGAGTGGTTTGTATGTAGGTCATTAGCATATGAAGTACTCTGTAAAGCGGTGAGTATAAAATTATTTGATTAGGATTGATATAAACAGTAAATGCCTATTTAATCAACATCTGTTTCCAATAACAGTTGTTTGTTCATGGTATCATATAAAACAGTAAGTGTCTTGTTATATTTTAGGTGTTATTAACTAACAAATATGTTATTTAGCCTAATAACAACGACTTAAGTTGTTAGATAGGAAAATAGTGATGAAATATAAGAACTTATCTATCTAGAAATGAAACAAAGAAAAGATCAACAAAACTGATTATAAGTCACAAATGTTATCTGAATGGTGGGAAATCTCAAGTGAAAGTTTATTTTGAATCTGTAAGGATATGAATTTAAGTAAAAATGAGTTTATTTACCTGATTTATTGATATAATCTATGATTTTTTTTGTTATGACATAGGTTAATTACTAAAACAGTGACTGTACGATTAACTTAATAGTCAGTTTTGACCGACTGAGCTGTATAGGACTGGAGTAGCTTATGAACATGTCCCATTGTTCCTGTTGAAAATTTTGTATTTAAAAACTCACTGATTAATCAAGTTGCAATGTTGGTAATGTAGGACTGATTGTTTTGGAGATCCTTGGTCTTTGTCCTGCAAGTCTCTCAGTTAATATATGAACTTCTTTTTGTCTTCTATATTTGGAATATACTCTAGTTGTAATGTTCATTAATTACTAGTATCACAGGATGATTCTCTTTGTCTCTATATCTCTTTATAATATGATTCAATCCTTTGGCTCTATCTATCAATATAACAAACAAAGGGAAAACTATTTATTATACAATGTAGTCATCATAACATAATATCTATTATATAATTTGTATATAGCAGATATACAAATTATGTAATAGATATTATGTTTGGTAGACATAAAGGCATAACCTTCTTATCTTACGTAAAAATGTAGTGTAATAAAAAGATTGTTGCTATGGTGATAAATATTGTGTTTATTAATAACTCAGACTCATTAAAGAACTTGTTTGCATGGCCTTGAGAAATGAGTCAGGATTTTTATAAAAAGTATCATGTGTTAAATTATTTTTATTTGTATATCTGTACCAAGTTTTGTCTAATACCAGTTACAAACATCCTTGTTGCAACCTCCAGCCTCCTCGTTGACTTTGACTTTACTATAAATTGACTTTAGAAAAAGAATCAACTGTCTACCATATGACTATATATGTAAAAAGTGATCAGTCTTTTAATCATGACCTGCCCAAGATTACAGTCCTCAAAAATATTTAACTGTGTACAAAAGAATGACTTTTATTTTTTATATCTAGTTATACAAGAGTGCATAAGAACAAAAGATAATATGAAATAATGATAAGTATTAAAATGCTATATAAACTGTGATTCATAGATTAGATAGCGATTACTTATTAATCCTTCAGGTACAACATATTGGTGAAGCGTTTGAAATGCTCTTTAAACATTATGTTTACTTGGTACTTTTGCATCAGTCTGTTTAGTGCTTGCTTAGAAATCATTTATTGAATAATATAGTCATAATAAATAAATTTAATGGATTGTTCCATACACTTTAGACATATTTTAATCGGCATGTTTTATGATGTGTATTAAAAGAACACATAAAAATTTAAGAGCCATCATTTCAGAAACGTAACGATTGCATTATAGATGAGCATTCTTATTCTGTAAAGATTATAATAATCTTTTTGTATGTGTGAGTCAGTTCTGTCAATGATTTTAAAGGATGATAACAGAGAAACGAGTTTATTGATTGGTAAATATAGGGTTTGTCTACCTTATATTTATCAATCAATAAACTTTGACTTAGAAAAAACTCAAGAATGTATCACAATACATATGTCATGTTCGGTCAGTCCGTTCCAAGTTCACAAGACAAAAGATCTCTGTCTGAATATATATGTGATAAATATTGTTCCGTTTTAATGAATTTCCTTTTTGTTTTAGGTAATTTCAAAAGAAAACATGAACTGTAGAAGACAATAGCGATCGCGTAAGATTAGCGAATATTAACAACAATGGAGAATCCTGGTAAGATATTCAAAATAGCATAATGTTACCGGATCTGATATCGATGCTACGACAAATAACGTTAAAATAAATAGATAAAAAGAATTATTTTGAAATTATTTATATATTTAATTAACATTTAATAGTAACACAATAAATTCCTGGCAACAGGTTTATGAGGATAAATTGAACAAATGTACTGCTTATTTCTAAATAAAATCACTTCCAGCAGCCCTACCATAGAGAAAAGATAATGAAAAGGTAGAATTATGTCATATCTCAAATGAAATTAAAAGATAATTTGATTAGAAATAAATATTTTATTGTTTATAAGGTCTATTTGAAATCTGGTAAAAGAAACTGTAAATGCAATATGGGCAAAATATGCTGGAAATAAATGTTTTTATTTCCATTAAACGAAAACTGACGGACTGACATGAATGCACGCGCGGGGTGATAAGGGAGTTGAAGGTTTGTATGGAGTCCGTCGGTTTTGAAGGATGATTCTCTTTGTTTGTATATTCAATTGAGAGGCAGTAAAAGTGCTTATAATTTATGAAGCAAAAATCGTTTCTATAGGCCACGCGGGCAACAGCTAGTATGTCTTAAATTAGAAATATTTGTTGCGAACATTCGTATCAAGAGACAAGCGAGTGTCAACTGTAATTTAATTATTTTCAGATGAAGCTACGGAAATGTTGGAGAAAACGAAAGAGTGAGTACTCATTTTATTGGATATAGTTTGGAGATCGCAGACCTAGAACGTGGGTGGGTGGTTTCCCATTTTTAGCGAGACTAACGGATAGCTAATCATTTTTAAATATAAGAAGGATGGAGATAAAACAGGACAGTCGGTACAGTCGGCCTCAGAAGTAGCTTAACACTGCAGTACCATGTCATACCAACTATTAAAAATCAGTAATATTCGCCACCCTATATGATACTAAAATGTTAACCTACGTCTGAGTCCGACCGTACCTATAAATTACGGAATGAAAGAAAGAGACAACTCTACATCTCTCGGTGTACGCATCCTGTTCCAATCGCTCTAATCTCGGAACTATTGTCGTTTTTCTTTGATAATAAGTATAATAACCCATTTGAGTTGCAATATGACGATTTAAAAGAACTCAATAAATGAGTCTATTTAAATAAAGATATTTTGACTTTGACTTTGAATACGGCCAGAGATGTCTTCCTAAATGCGAGTACAATTCAGTAATCAAACGGTGTTAACTCCTTTAGAATACTCTGACTATCAATATAACTATCGTGCAGCAAGGTTCAATATCGCGTACCACGTTTCAACACAAGATAGAACCAAATGAATTAAGTCACAAAACTAATTTTTGTTTATATTTCGTTAATAAATATAATACAATATAATAGTACAGTTATCAGTACAGTTATCAAACAAAATAAGTGTACACGGATCATTGCTAATATTGACATTACCTGTAGTTGTAAACCATACTTTATTTCTTATAATATTTTGACATTAACATCTTTATATATACTAGAACTTATTATGTTAATAAAAAAGTATCCCGAGGTTTTTCGTAAAAAAATACGACGTGCCGGGACGATATACACAATGATATCCTAACAACTTGGTGTTACCATAATCTAAACTAAAATTACACTCAATTACCCTATGCAATGGCTAACAAAGTTTATAATCATCTTCCGCAGATACTAAATAAAGAAAGCAATATCAAAAATTTCAAAAACAACTTAAAGATCTTATTTATTTATTATTTATTTAACAATTTATGTACACACAAAGACAATTAAAACGACATAACAATATTAGAGTAATGTACAAAGGTACTGCTTATTTCTATAAGAAATCTCTTCCAGTAGCCCCATATATATGTTGTACCCATATATATATCACCAATAGCATGTTGTTCAAGATGAAACTTGTTGGATCGCCTCTATGTAGGGCCTGTGGGGAGCACACCGAACAAATGGAACACATCCTATGTAATTGTGATGCTCTTGCTAGGAAAAGAATGGGTCTCTTTGGACTGGGCTATCCCAGTCCTGAAGATATAAGGCTGCTGTCTCCGAGTGTACTTAGTAAGTACATCTTGGAGGTATTCCAGGACAGCAGTCAGTAGGATTAGGGAAGCACAAAAGATCCCATTGGGTCGACGTGCTCCGGGAGTAATAATCCTGGCCCTACATCAAGATAAGATAAGATAAGCCCCATATATGGGAACATCAAGTGACATCGAAAGGTAGAGGGGCGTGTACTAATATAATAAAATATATAAAAACTTATATATAACATATTAACCCTATGATAAGTATCTATACTACAATATGTGCCTTTTTGATTTTTTTGGTTAAAAAAGCATATGCAGCATTAACGAGTACTTTTATGACAAGCTCACGGATTTCTTCAACAATATCTAAAATAATAATAATTAACAGACCATTGACATTTAGACACTACACATTACATTTTATAGACATTAGAAATTTTAAACTATTGACATTACCTACTTGACATCATACCCAATTGACACATTATCCATATTTTCTAAGAATTAAAAATAATACAATATTGATATATCTAATTATTTATTATTAATATTACTCTATAAAATCTATTTCTTACATTTAAAAACACACCGACTTCCCAACTTCAAGGGTTTATGAAATTAATATTACGGTCGATTATGTATCTCCCCAGATGGAAGATTCGTTAGTGGATTGCGTGTTTAAAGTTAGGTAAATAGATTCAATACTTCAATTTATGTTTTAATACGTTTTTCGTGTTTCTCCATAACATGTTATTATTACGGTGTTCGCGCGCAAAATCTTGCAAGGAGGCTTCATAGTTTCACAGATACATGCCGCCTTCTTGGAGTATCGAGCAGCGGCGTGGGCTTTTTAGAAGAAAGCCCAGATTGTCTATAGTCTTTTTTTTATAATTTTTATTGTAATTTCCAGCTTATTAAATATTATATAAGATACAAATTATCCCTGGTATTATTGTTCGCACGAACATACGGTTAATTCTGATAAAACGAGATGAAGATCTTTATCTTGTAACTTTATTCCATATCCCGCTGCTATGACAAAAATATGACTTAAAAATTGTTTATTTACAATTGATTCTAAATCTTATTTCTTTTCATTAAAGTCGCAAATTGTTTGTTTACGTTCAATCTGTTGTGCGCTAAGAAAATGATAAGTGATCTACTATGCGTAATCGGCTTAGTGATGTGGTGCTGTCGATAAATTTTATGAAATCCGGTATCGACACTTTTCCACGTGCATTTGAATTATGGTAATTTTTTTGTTACATACAATAAGTTTGTTAAATCTTTATTAATAACTAAAACAATGTATTTTTTGGCATGCTTGACATTGAGACGCTAAAATATATTCTTTACCTACTATTCCTGACCCGATTAATCGCTGATTTTATACTACTCTTACAATTAAACAACTAATATTTCATCGACTAAATATGGTTCAGTGATTGTCGATTACATTCAAAAGTACGTCCTTTAAAGGTGTCTTTAATAAATAAAAAATTACAATGTCTGTTATGTTCTGTACACCCAATATTGCTTGTTATGAACATTTTTTTAAATGATGAGCAGCTAAGTTGATCTTAGTTATAAACAAACCTATACTTACATTTTCTGGTCATTTATAATGTATAGGCAGACTTAAACAAATCAAGCGTTACATATCAGTTGAGAAGTAACTTTTAAACTGATAAATTTATCCACAAATATTAACTTAATCAGTTTGAACTTGATATGCAAGCAGAGGTACCATTAAATGCATCGTCTGTCTGTCTGTTTGCTTCATGTGAGTGAGTGAACTATGAGAAGTAGCTGATTGTAAAAATAAACAATTAATAGACATGTAAACTTTATTGTTAATAACTATATTATTATCATATTTAATATAAAAATAACGTCATTGTAACAGGTGCATTGCTTAAACAGATGTTTAATATATGTATTATGGTGATGTTGTTTACGTTATTTATATATTAATATCTTACAAATTGGTTTTATAAAACATACATTTTAAAAAGATTTAGTTAAAGTTTTTAATGTTTATAATTAAAGGTGTTCTGTTGTTCGTAAATAATACTACTCAAATTTTTGCTAAAGTTTACTTAAGTGCTAATTTATATATTCGATAGTGGTTATTTTTAATGTAATCATAACCGTTTGTCTTTATGAATATCGCTACCATAAATGTGGCAGGTTATAGGCGATTCTAGTTTTTGGCAAATGTTTTTAGTGTATTATTCTTAAACGGGAGTTTTTATTTATCTTTTATAAAGAAGTTTACGTAACCCGATGGTGAACAATGATTATAATCTTCAGACGCTCCTATTATTAAAGACATGTCCCCCTGATGGCAACAGAACGCTTTCTTAGCGAGCTCGGATGGTCTTACTCACCACAGGAACACTATCTATCAGGTGGAGTTACTAGTTCTCCAAGTTCAAACGAAAAATACCTTTTTAAAATGAATGATATTTTTTTTACCATATGCAGTATTATGTTTAACATAAAGGAAAGTTTGATCCGGATAAATGCGTACCGGTTACTCAATCATATGAATTAAACTTCTAGAAGTATTAAACATCGATATCTATAGTTCTTATTAACGGCATACTCATCACTAAACCCGGTTAAGCACCGAGCGACCTACGCGCTCAGTCCTCGCGATCAGTTACGCCATTATTGACGTGTTGTCGCTTTCCAAGCGAAAGTTGAATTACGAACGTCGTGAATACGAATTTATAAATCGCGCTATTTAATTTTGGGGTGGCAAAGTGTAATACTCGTATAAACCAGTGCTGTTCTGTTGTAATTCAAATAATTGTGCTGTGTTCTGGTTTTTTCCTCGTATTTTTCCCTATAGAAAGATTAAAGTAATAAGTATTGTGCCGTCGAGATTATTTATGATGGTACAGTGAGGTAAATAATCAAAAATATAATGGTTATCTGACGTCTTAAATTATTTGATTGGTCCCAATTTGTTGCTGAACAGTAAGGTCGTTTGTTGTTGCTTTAATTGAAACTTAAGTAATAAAGATGGCATGCATACGTAAGGCGCCGTCTGATGGAAAGTGGTTACCGAAGACTAAGCCAATGCAAAAAAATAAAGTCAGTATTAGGTCTGCTTATTAGGGTCATCAAACTATAGGCTAGGTTAGGGTTCTCTACAGATTTACGACTGATTAGTATTTTTAAGAATCTGAAACGAAAGTACAGTGCTTAATCTGTCAAGAAATGCAGTTAAAAAAAGAAATAAGCGTTTAATACATAATTCCCGCTTATGTAATATTTTCCTGAACCTTATTAGACTTACCACATATGTATAAAGAAACTTACGAAGTCCACCGCTTTATAGGTATAGAATTTATACAAGAGCCAGAGGACAACCTCTGAATGAGATCCTAAATAAAAACCAGCCAAGTCGGTTCAAGGTCACTTTGGTCAACTAAGCATGTTTCATTTATATTATAAAATAATTTAATATACCACTGTTGGCTGTGAAATGAGAAGATTACAGAAGAAACAGATATGAGAAAATATTTAACATGTAGGGAAGTAACAAATAGGTTTATATAACGTCGTAAAAGCGGAAATGTTCTGGCAATTTTTATTATGATATAAAAAGCCGGCAGGTCTGTTACGAAGCTGTAGCGAATCCAGGTTATGGTCTATCTCTAGTACATATGTATGTATATATTTATTATTTGTATGTAATAAGTTTTATCATGAATGTCTTCGTTATACGTCGCCAACTTCCCTCAAGTACTTTATCTTGAATCCTGTCCATCCTAAGGTTACCTGGAAGAGATCGCTTTTAACGATAAGGTCGCCCTTGGTTCTCTTTTTGAATTGGCTGATGTACAATAAAGATATATTCTATTCTATTCTCTAGGCACAAATGAACAAAGTATTGTCCATTCCACATTAACTTGAAATTGTAACAGTTTGGAACTCACGCGCAGTAGTAGGTCAGCGAGCTTACACTTTTAACTTATTTAGTGACTCATTGTTTTGTTTATAGCCAGGTGACCATTGGCTTATTTACATAGCCATTACTACTTTGCTTGCAACATTAACGTTATTTTTAATTTTATATCAGTTATTATATAATCGTCACGCTGATAATAAACATTTTATGTGTCCGAAATTACTTAAAAAGATTGCTAGCAATAATTTTAATGAGATTAGCTTAACAGTTATATATTTTTGTACATTTCTCTATAAAACTATATTTTAAGATCTTAAACCCGTCTGCAGGGTACCTTCGCCATTCCTAACAAACATATAGTCATTATGACTATTTTGAAACAGATTTATATCTTGCACCTTTTCAATAGAGGTAATTTTACCAAAATATACAGACTTGGACAAGCATATCTTGGATATTAATGTCGTGTGTGTGTTATAAGTGTGTTAAGAAGGCGATTTGGAACTTACAACGTAGCAGGCTGTGATTTTAGTGGCGTAGCATGTTGCTTAAAATTAAGTTAGTTAAATCGCCTCTGGGTAGGGCCTTGATGCTCTTGCTGGGAAAAGAAGCGTCTCTTTGGACTGGGCTACCCCAGTCCTGAAGACATAAAGCTGCTGACTCAGTGAGTTTAACTTAGAAGTATTCCAGGACAGGCACTACGATGAGGAAAGCACAAAAGATCCCATTCGAAGTGCTTTGCGAGTAAATCCTGACCCATTACTGAGGTAAAATAAGATATATGCAGTAGTGTATTATTTTTTATTTAAAATAATCACAGCAAATGATTAGACCCCGCCTGATGGTAGACAGCAGGAGTCCATATGCTCGTATAGCTATTGCAGCATGCGACATACAGTCCTAGCTACCTCGACGTTACCGGCCCAAAAAGATAATTGCGCACTGAAATTTATTAACACGTTGCGTACGGCGAACACGCCTGGCTCCATTCAAACTGTGTAGCCACGCGGTGAACACGCGAGGCGTGCTCAATTAAAAATCAAGAAATATGACATCTATAAATTCTAGCGTCTCTATTGTCCTTTATATTTCATCTCAGCCACATTAAAAAAAACAGTTTTAATGTGGAAGTGCTGCGGTTCGGTTGTTTCTTTGTACGTCGCTTGTATAAAGGCTGATTTACACATCATAACTTATTCACACGTATTATTATTATTATAATATATATATTCTTTTACTGTAATAAATTGATCTTGAACATTTAACAGAAACAATTCTTGAATACTTTTATGAAATTTTGAGCTTTTTGTGTCAATTTAAGTATTGTAACATTTGTCTGCCACGCGTGAATCTCCTGAATATTTTTTTCGCATTGAACGTGTTTAATTAATTTTCCCGTATATTGATTTAGTAAGCATTAAGCCATCTCGATTGGTTTGATCAATATGGTGAACAGTTAAATACAAAACAATTTGTTATTATTTTAAACAATATAACATAGTTTACTCGGTCAGTAAAGCTATATTTATATCAAAATCCACTAAAATTTTGTCCAAATATACTTCGACATTAGATGTTCACAAACCTAGGGCTGTGTCTTTTAAATTATTGGTCGTTAAATACCAAGAGCTATGCAGTAGTAGTTAAAATAAAACTACTACATAAACTACTAGTTCATAGCAATGTTTTGTTACTATCAAATAAGCCTATTCATTTGATCATTTAATTAAATGATCTATATATATAAATATATAATAAGTCAAAGTCAAAGTCAAAAATAACTTTATTTAAATAGACTTATTTACTAAGCTCTTTTAAATCGTCACAACAGGGAATATGTATCAGAAAACAAATAAATATAATTATAAAGGCAATAGTCATAATTTTACTGGGTATCAACCGGGCATTTGCTATAGTATTTAAATATGTACTAAATAAATTGTTAGTTTTAATTTTAAAATAATACTTATTTTAAAATTAAAAATAACACTAGTATGCATATTCCCAATCAACCCTACTACCGCTTCGACGAATTAGTAGCTGCAGAGAAGAAGCGGCGCAAGAAACTCTCAGCCTTTAGTATTTATAATGACATTTACAAATCAATTATGTCATTATTTATTAGTATTATAATATAAATGATCAAATGAATAGGCTTATTTGATAGTAACAAAACATTGCTATGAACAAGTATAGCCAATGAAACTTATGATTTAATTAAGTATTGTCGTCTCCATAGTGAATTATATTTTGGCAACCCTATTTCGCTCTATTAGCATTACACATAAAGTATTCATTCATATTTACTTTCCAATATCCATGTTACAGATAGCGATACCTGTTTACTTTTTTGAGTTATCATTCGGAGTTTTATCTCTTAGATAATATACGGATCGATTTTGATAAAATATGACAAAATACACACGACAAACTAAGTAACTAACATAAAAATACTATATAAAGAAAGTAGCCTCTATTACCAATATAGAGAAGGCGGTCTTGAAGACATGCTCGACGACCTCAAAGGTTCCCAACAAGTGGGTTTTAAAAATTTTTAAAATAAATGTGGGTTTCAATCGTCAAGTCGTACCCACTTCTACGAAGCTTGGGAACTCTACACTAGAAGTTATCGACGAGTATGTTTACCTGGGACGAATACTAAAGCACTTTTTGTGCCGGCTAGGTGAGGGTGGCTAGGGCAGTATGTCGCATGCTTCACTAGCTATATTCACATATGGACTCCTCTACTGCTTATCAGGTGGTGTCGAGACATTTGCTGTGATTTATATTTAAAAAAAATACTCGATCTTGGTTCAATTACTAGAAAGAAGTGAATCATGGTTCGGTAAGCTTCGCAGTATATTTTTCAGCTCATCTACCGTGTCTCAAGATGTCTGTCTTCAATACGTGTGTGTTGCTAGTAACCCTTTACTAAGGGCCTCAGAAGAAGGCCCAAAGACTCCAAAGGATCAATGGAGAGGGCAAGACAACTAAGGTCGCCGACATTGCGAGCCTAAAGTGACGATACATCACCAGCTCCCATAGACACCACAGATTTAACCACTTAATAAGTCAGGACACCAAAAATGTTAATACGTCTCGAGGCTTTCCCCCTCATACCGTAACTGCCTCACGTCCGAAATAGGAAAAGTGATGTTGCCTTCTCAGGTTCGTGATGTGTCTGGTCGGTTCTTATGCGGTTTATTGTTTAGGTCGGGGGAAAAGTCTTTTCGCATTTAGTATGCTATATTTGCTATAAAATATCTTTGGCTGTACTATTTGTATCTGGCTGGTTTTCATGACATTAAAAAGGTGACATTTCAAAAAAAGAATCAAATTAGGAAGTTTTTGATTGCCAGTACTTTTCATTTGTTTTTCTTTCTGTCAAAATGAGCGAATCGAATGAAGATGTTAGATACATTTTAAAATTTTATTACAAAAAAGGAAATGCAAGAGTCGAAAAAACGTTTATGGACCAAATGCAGTGTCAGACGTTATGAAACCAAATCGTTTTTTTTATATACTTATTACTATCTATATTTCTCAGTTATCTAGTATCTATAATACGAGCTTCTCACACATTACTATTTAGCCCGAGCTAGCTTCGTGAGAATTTTTCTTTTTACATTAAATAAGATCACTTGTCTTATAATCAAAAATACATTCATATAATTTAACAAAATTATTTTTTATTGTTTTAAAAATTCTTCGTCCAACGGGATTCAAAATTAACAAATATCGAGTATTGAGTTTTTGTTTGTATTTAACGGGTTAGTTCTTATTCTTATCCACCTAAATGAAGATAAAGCCGAAGATGGAAGCGAGCTACACCCGGATTCCATAACCACAAAGGAACTGGCTGTAGATGATCTCTACCATTGCCCTACAGAGGCCGTTAAGATTTTGAATGTCAGTCGTTCATGTTCAAATGGAGTATTTATGGCAGCGGTGGCTGCGAGCGGATTCCATTTGTTATATTAACATATCATACTATGTTGTGCTAGAACGTTTGATGAATGAATGTTATTAAAACTAACACAGTCATACAATAGACTTTGTTTAAGTTTGGTATAATAGAGTGTCTGACAACAGTTTTTTGTATTATAAATAATAGAATCTCGATTACAAAGATCTATATATATTGCAGTAAATCTACCATCAATGTTTTCTGAGATATATCGATATGTTTAGGAGCTTTTACAGGTCGCTCGGAAACAATACACGGAAACTTCTCCGTGCATGTGACGTCATACGCTAGTCATTGCTATCAAATGTAACATAACTAATTATATCTTTGTAATTAATTCGTTTCCATTAATAGTTGGATAGAATTTCGTTAACTTATAGTTTATAAGTTTTAACGATTTTTTCAATATTTCGTCCAGTCTTTGTAAATTTGTACACCATTTAGGAATTATATTGCCAAGGTTATTTCTTAATTAATATCCGATATACTTGATATTAATGCGGAAAAATAAAGAATATTCTATCTATCTAACCCAATCATGTGACTCGCATGCTCAAGTATTAGTTTGTGAGATGGATCACCCCAATCTTAATATCAGCAGTGTATACCTTTCTCATTCTCTCGTTACGTTACAGGAGAAGGACAGAAAACTTTAGAACTGTGATATAATTTTGAAGGCATGTGACTGAAATCAAATTAATGTTCAGTTAATACTACTTATTTAATAAAATCTTACCAGATAGAGACAGACGACCGCTGACGTCATTTGACATGTCTATAATGGCGACTTTCAAGTATATATTCGCCTTATTTTTAAACGTATAATAAAACATGGCTTTAAAAGCAAGTTATTGTCATATTCTATCCCTTTTCTATACGAATGGGAATAAGAGAGCAAAATCAATACCATAAATAATGCCGAAAATTTCTCAGATGGTATGTATGTTGAAATTCAACGCCTCGCAAGAAAAACGATCCGTCTTTCTTAAGGGGGTAGCTTTGGCCATCATCTCCCTTGATGATAAGAGAAGATAAGACCGCTCGTCCCACCTCTGGAAGCTACTCATAAGCATCACGACAGTAAAGATATAAACAGAGATAGCGTAACAACCATCTCTTTCACTTTCACCGGTCCGTCCAAGCATGCAGCGGAAAATGTCGATGAAAGTATGGTTGTTGCGTAAAATGGTTATAACATTGAAGAATGGTATTGCAAAACTGTAAAGAACAATTCGCTCTGCTCGACTAACGATTAGACTAGTTGGTGGAGCGATCGACGATCCGATCTCCGGATTTTTAGGTTTAAAGTTTTATTGCTGAATTTTAATAATCCCCTCTGTGTACTAGTCGCTTAGATCTAGGCTAACTGTAAGTCCCTCTGGATAGCTACCACCATAACTCCTGAGTACGACACCATAACAATAACGTTAACAGTTGGAGGTAAGATTCAGTTACTATGTGGCCGAATTTCGACTTTATTTGATTCATTAATGAATTTGAATTTTCGGCAAGCTAGATGAGCTGTTGAATAAGCTAGGCTTAGGCTAAGGCTGTTTTTGGAAGCTTGCCATGATGCAGCTTAATTTATTTAATAAATTTCAACGAAACGTATGAATAAGCTTCAAAATCGGAGTTCCACGTGGACGAAGTCCAAATTTAAAAAGTACGTATATGATTAGACAAGAGGGCCTAAACAAGATATAGTTTGATAATTGCAAACGTAATTGCTTAGTGACAAATGTATGGGATTTGACATAAGCCCTCGCTTAAATATCGAAGGCAAATGTCAAATCTCATACATTTTTCATTTAGATATTCGATTTCGTTTATCGAAAGGCTTATTGTCTTGGGAAAAGATCTTAAATAGGATAGTTTTAGAATATTATTATTATTCCACTGATTTTCTGACAAAATATAAATATATGCTCTCGAGATCGTCTATTATGCTCTCAAGTGTTCATCTTCAATCATATCATATATGTATAGTAAATTATAGGTATTATTTTAACACGTGCCGTTTCTATTACAACAAAGGGATTTGTTATCTTATTGCTAAACTTGAAACAGTTAACGTTTGCAGTCGGAACCATTTTGCGCACGGCGCTGCGCGGGCGCCGCATCATATACCTTATTGGTATTCTCTATATCTTTATCAGTACTTATCAAGTGTTATGCGAGCTTAGCTTCCAGTGATAATTGTAATTAGTACAGTTTTTTTTATTTAATTTTAGTGATCAGTGGCTAATCAAATGTATTGAGCCGGAAACCATATGGAATTTAATCTATTGTACCCTAATGGTGCTATTTTATTAAACAAAAGATTTTTTTCTGATATTTAATCTACCTCGACTGTTACTCAAACCCGAGAACCCTAGCCGAGTAGCCTATAGGTAGGATTAACTACTGACCAATCGGCCAGCCGATCTTGATTGTTGTATAGGTTCAAGGAATATTTTTTTTTTTATTAAAAACATAGTGTCTTATCTTGGGGCCAATACAAACATCATAGTGCTCTACGACCCTTTGGGATCTTTTTTACCTGCCTTGCTTTTTACTCTCCAGCGTCCAGAATAGAGAAGCTTTACTAAATCTCTGGTCAGGAATAGCCTCAAGTCCGGCTTTGGATATGCCCCTTCCCCAATCATCAAACTATACGTGTACCAGCCCAAACTTGTCTAAAAAAAAACCAAAACTAGAACGTATTTATAACTAACACAGATTTCTTTTCCATTAGCACTTTAAAGAAAATAGAAACACCTCTGTCCTTTCCACTTAGTATATTTACTGACAGAACATAGAACAATTTTCATTATTCAAGTGTAACATTGAAGTGTCAAAATGGGACAGATATAGTGAGTGGTTTAAAGTGGAGTGCCCGAAAGAGACAACATGCTTTCAAGAGGTTTTAAGTATCAGCGGCTGGACAATGTGGAGATCGGGTAAGATCACTTTATCTTTTATGTCGAAATCTGTACCTTGAACAAGATGTTACATGAATTTTATAGATTTAAGATTTTGTGTACAAAAGACAGCGCATCGCATCTGTCACTATTACGGACGGATTAGGGCAGTCACAAGATCAAACTAGCACAGTTGATGCCGCTTTGAAAAGTGTAAGTTGACATTTAAAATGGCTAAAATGCATCAGTACACCAAACAAACCCACACGACAATTTCAGCGGGTTTTTATTAACTGGATTTATAGGAATGAAAAATAATGCCCTCCATACAAATCCGCGCGATTAGTTCAGCGGCTTTGTATGGAATCCCATAATTAATAGAAAGTTTATGTTCAAATGCTTATTATTGTAGTTTTTCCTTGCGCTTTCAATTTTTGTAATACAAAAACAGTCTCCTGTCATCTTATGATTAACGTGGGTGGACACGGGCAACTTGTTTAAGCCTGCTATTTAATTAAATAACTGTAAACAAAGATAATACGTTATGGAGCTTAGTTCCAATTGTTTCTTATTGTATATAATACACACTATATCATATGTTGCCTTGATTTATCAAAGTCATTATTATCAAACAGTAAAATAAATAATTTACAATCACATTCATGATCTTAGATATTATTTTAGCGTTTACTTCTTATCTAGGCTAATAACGATGATGTCGATTCATTTAAATAATCCAAAAATTCAGTAGGCAATTTAGTGGGAGCAGAATACAAACAGTTTCTTAACACATTCAATGCCCAATAAAAATGCCCATATTTGCACTGTTTATTAAACATTTTTTGCCAATAAAACATTAACTATTTCGCAACATTGAAGTGCCGACTGTGACTCCCTGTGTATTCATAAACATCAAATTATAATATATTTAAGAACATTTCCAACAGCGCTACCTATATTTTGTAAGTTAGTAAACCCTTCATTATAGGGTGAACACGGGAGCCGTGTCGTTAGTGTGGAGTGTGTTAAATGACTCGAAATTGATACTTCGCGCATCCAGGGCGTGAAATTCATTCCAATCTTCATGTAGCTTGTTAACTTCCAAAGAAGAGGAATCTTAGCTGACTTTTACTATACCCGTATAGTGTATCCTTAAAAAGATATTCTCCGTTAACTAAGTTTTCAGTCCTCTGTTGGGTATGGGCTCCATTTGCACGAAATTTGGCTTGATGCTTAACCTCGTGTGGTAATTGCCAGATACTGAAGTAAGCGGTCCGAAACTACAACGATTATTAACGGCATATAAAAATCGATATTGGAAAAAAGATTGACATAGATTTTACATGAAACCTCCTGCGAGCTTCATCTCTGCAGCTGAAGTATTTGTTGAAGTGGTTTAACAACCTTCCTAATCATTCATGACATTATATTTCAGTATTATTATGATTTTTGAAGTTTCCAAGCAATTCACTACGCAGTTTACTAATAAATCGTATAACATATAAATATCTTTAAAAGCACCAGGTGTATCTGGTATTTTTATCGATACAGTATCTTATCTGGAACTCTCGACGGATAGTGTACCTGTATATATGCGGGCGACACACTTTCGTAATCCTCGTTTACTATCAATGACATTGTATTATTTAAGATCTTATGGCATCATTACATGTATTCCTATTTTTCTATTAATCATATCTAAAGAACACTTTGTTTTTGGCTGATATACCGAAATAATTTGATATATTGAATAACGTAATAGGATACCTCTTTCGATAGTTGAATATAGTTTATCACTTGGTAGTCACGAAGTCGTCTGTATGGTACTACCGTCTCGCCGCCTTTTCTATTTCATCAGTAAAGCAGTGCGCTGTTTCCACGTGCGGTGTATTTACAGGGCATGCAAAACCCAGGTCCGTTCTTGGGTGGATTATTGCTCGCACTTTTGGGTTGGCTCCGTTCAGCCTCCTTGATGTTTTGGACAGATTGCAGCGTAACGCTGTGCGTATAATTGGCGATGTGGTTACGCGATTGTGGCCGGACATAGCATCGTTCATTAATATCGATTGTACCATGGAGAGTGATCTGAAGAGCTTTTTGGCGTTATCCCTCTCTCCTTTCCTACTCAGGAGCACAAGTCTACGGGGTCACCTATTCCCTGTTTCCACGTCTACTTTATACACAAAGAGATTTTTTTCTTTATCGCACAACAAGAGCCTGGTATTCCTTATCACACGTATGGAGTAAAACCGTTTAACTAATAATGCGATTTTGTATGGAGTATCTCAACTACTAGTATTGTGTATGGAGTATCTCAACTACTAGTATTTTGTATGGAGTATCTCAACTACTAGTACTTTTTATACTAGTCCGGTTCCTTAGTAAAAGAGTTCTTTAAGTAATTGTTCTTTATCAAACTATAGCCTTTATCTTCGCAATGAGTCTCGTCTCTTCATTTCCGTTATTAAAGATAAGGATAATTAAATATAATCTTAATATTGTTGTATCTCGAGCAGATTATCAATAACATAATAATGTTAAATGTAACGATGAATTTTCATGAAATTAAGAGTTCTCGACTGGGGTAGCATCAATACTTAAGAGAAGAACGTAGCCAGCCAACAAACACTACTGCTTAGCGCTGTGTTCCTGGTAGCCAGATCTATTTGAGGAAGTATTGCTCACTCACTTATCCTAAGACTGAAACTAACTAACGAATGAAAGTCAAAAGTCAAAGTCAAAGTCAGAATATCTTTATTTAAATAGACTCATTTACTAAGTTTTTTTAAATCGTCATAACAGGGAATATGTATGAGAAAAATTAAACAAATGTAATTAAAGGTAATAGTGATAACTTTAAGTGGGTATTAACCGGGTATTTACAAATTGTCCCAGTTATAGAATTTAAGTATGTACTACATACATACATACTGTACATACATACATACATACTGTATGTAGTATGTACACTAGTATGCATATTCCCAATTAACCCTACTACCGCTTCGACGAATTAGTAGCAGCAGAGAAGAAACGGCGCAAGAAACTCTCAGCCTTTAGTATTTATAATGACATTTACAAATCACCTATGTCATTATGTTTTGTTTTACAGTGCAATCAAAAATCTATTTTTAAATAATGCAAAATATAATAAATAAGTGCAGAGAAGCAAATTATAGTGGCCACAAATTTTTTATCTTTAAAATAATCTTCCACCTTGTAATACCCCTTTTTCATCAAACAACTTTTAATAGTTGACTTAAATTTATGCAGAGGCAATTCAATAAAACTTTGTGGTATCATATTGTACATTTTTATACTTATTTCTATAAAACAATTACCGGTCTTGTGCAGTCTGTGGCTTGGAAAGGCGAGCTTATGCTTATTTCTGGTGTTGAAGCTATGGCAGTCTGAATTTCTAAGAAAATAACTACTGAATTTACTTACATACATAATACAATCAAATATGTATGTAATCTTTGTTAATAGGTAAGAAAGGCATCTATGATGTCACACAAACATGTCAAATTAATTTCGTCTCCATTTGCGTCGGGGCTTGAGACGAGACGAAGGTAAAAACTTTTTTATATATAGGTAGTAGTTTCTATTTATATACAAGCCTCCGCCGTCGTATTATTGGAAATTCCAACATGAACAATGCGGTGGCGGGAATCTTATATATTCCATAATGAAGAACCCCCGAACCCCTGACTACACGACATTATTGGAGGGTAGTTGTACAAATATTTTTTACTATTTACTTGTCACTTGAGAGTGACAAGTAAATAGTAAAAAATATTTGTCCTACCTATCTATATATCCCATATTAAGTATCGTAAATTGCTTGTATTATGGATACGACATAACAAAGAAATATAGATAGAATATATGTATATAAATATATATTTAGGATTGGTATGTTTATATTATTTGTCTTGTATGTATTCTTTATACATCTCCAACTTTAGAGAAAGTTTAGTTTTAATTCTGTCTATCTTAAGGTTTCCTAAGTTTAAAGACGTTTAAAGACGCCCTTTGTACAAAACTGTCCCCTCTTTTTGAAATGGTTGATGTACAATAAAGATATATTCTATCTTATAAATATCAGACATATACTAAATTTGCATGTAACAGACATCCGTGTATCGTGAACACATTCGTACTCATCATACAAATTCGAACCGGGAACCTTTGGCTAAGTAGATTGATACTGACCACCAGGGCCGACACAGCGGATTAGGCAACTGCCTAGGGGCCCCCCATCGATTAGGGGCCCCGTGCACGCACAAATAAAAAAAACATAACATTTCTTCACATTCACAAAAGCATAACAAGTCTTTAGTTCCGAAAAAAAAATTAAAAAAAAAAGTTAGAAGAGTTGCTATTTTCACTTATAAACTTCCGTTTATTTTTGCTATTGTAAGCATTGCATTTAACAAGTATTGTACTTCACAAAACTATTTTCTTTCTTTTATTGTATTTTATTTCATTTCACAAGATTAAATTTAAAATAATTGCGTCGCGTTTCATTTCTCTTTCCTGCTCCATCATGAGACCTAGATCATCATTTATCTATATCTAAGCAATTCATTAAGATCATTTCAATGTAAGCAAAAAAAAGAAATGAGTCAGTCATGTGAGGTGATGCTGTAGCATCAAGTCAGGGTAACCATGTTGTTGCAATGTTACTTAAGTCTTTGAAGTAACAGGATACCAAAGGAGTCGATTTGACCGACTCCACTTTTGTAACAGAAAAAAGTATTTTAAAAAGTAAGAAAAGGGGCCCCGAGAATTGCATTGCCTAGGGGCCCTGGTAGGCTTAATCCGGCCCTGCTGACCACTGGACCAGACGGCCGTCTAAGTATTATATAATTTTATGATAATAATATAAAGAGTCTATACTCTTGTACGAAAATCAATATGTAAAAAGAAGGGTATTATAATTTTAATGACCTGTCTGTCTGAGTGTCGGTGTGTCAGTGTGTCTGTCTGTGGCAACGTAGGTCATGAACGCGTGGATCGATTTTGATGTTGTTTTTTTGATTATTCTGACCATATTCTCACAATTGTAATATTTTATTGTAGATGATTTGTATTAATACTTTACCTTTAATCTTAGTATTTCTTCTTCGTCTTCTTCTTCTTTCTTTAGTTCTTTAATCCTGTCCATCCTAAGACTACCTGCAAGAGATCGCTTTTAGCGATAACGTCGCCCTTTGTACAAAATTAGTTAAATGTTTTTTGTGTATTATGAAGACGAACGACTGCGAATAATGTTCTAAATAGCAAAATAGAACTCCAGCATCACTTTTTGACCTTTATCCCAATTCTCCTTACAACATTGACAGACAATATAAAAGACAATACACATATCAAAATATATTAAAAGGTAAAGAGAAAAAATATCAAAGAGATCTTAACTTATTCTTGAATTGGCTGATGTACAATAAAGATATATTCTATTCTATTCTAATAGTGAACGAAATATGGTTTTTGGTAATACTATATTTTGAAAAATACTGTTTTTTAAAAATAATGTGAATTTTGTAAAACCTATGGAAATCTGCGTGGGTACTTCAAACTACTTGGCAATGAAATTAATGACAATACGTTTCGAAATCTGTTTTATTTCACTTTAACAATAGTTGACTAAACATGACACTGCATATAAACAATGGAGTTAAAATTATACTTTTTGTCATATACATTTTTGTTCTAAAACAGGCTGTATATAAATGTATTTAAGAATGGAATTGTAATGTTGTTTGTCGATGTTAACACTAGATATACCAGCGATTTAAATATATGTCAACAACAAAAATTATATTTGTTACTAATGTATATAAAATAACATTAAGTTTATAAAACGTACTCTCTAATTATAGCTACAAAAGTCATAACATTATTTCTGAAAAAAAAATGTGTAATATAGTAGGAATTTTGAATTGAAATTGCACGACCAGTCTAAATGACTGGTCTGGTAAATCTAGTGTTAATGTCGATCCCTAAGTAACGGATCTTGACGCCATGATGTCAATATTGACCACGGGATTCCCATCCCTGGCTTAACCAGTAGCAGATACCAGTAGCTCGAAAATGATTTAGAATAGATATATTTTTTTATGTCGACACCGGAAATTTCAATTGTGTAGGATATTTAGACGAAAATGTGTTTTATATATATTTGGAATAAGTGTTACGAGCTCTAGCGATACGTATATATTTGAATGAATAAAAGTTTATTTGATACAAAAATACAACAAAAGAAAATACATAATTAGTTTATAAACCAAATAAGTCTGTACGACCGTATTAAATTAATAGTTCCGAACGGTGGCAACAGATGGCGCTGCATCTTTGTGAATCGCGCAAGCAAAGATTACACATGAAAAGTATATAGGTCTAAGGAAATAATGTATGATATAGCTATCCATTTATCCCGTTGTGTACATGTTTTGTTTTTTTATTGCATCTTCGTACACAGTCGATCTTTGGGTGACCTTGACCATAGCTGATTGTACTGTCTCCGCCCAGTATATGCCGACATTGCTTCGGTGTTTAACATAGCTTTAAAGAAAATCTGTTATAACTAATATTTTAAACAAAGCTAGCTCGATATTTTTTAATATTTGATATGTATCTTTAAAATAGTTTAAATAGTTAGGCCTGTTAAGAAGCAATCAGTTGACAAACAGAGGTTTTAATGTTTTTTTACTTTTCTGTTTTGCCATAAGGTTGGCGTTGTTCTGTTTTTTCTTCTTGTTATCTTGTCTTCTTATTAAGCTTTATTTTATATTGGTTTTCCTTTTATTTTAATATAATGTATAACTCTGAGCTATCCACCTTTTTGTTTACCCCGCTACAGAGCGTAAAGTAATTGTTTTAATTATTTATGACGCGTTATCTCTTTCTTGCATAGATTTTTTATACGTCATTATAAAAAATAAACTACAAAAACCTTTTGGTTTTGGTTTTTCAACTCTATTGAGAACTGGTATTTTTTCCTTTACGACAATTGGAACTTAAGGTATAGTTATGATTGGCGTTGGTTGTAATGTCGGTTAGAAAGGTTAAAGTGTACTATTCAATGTCAGTGTGGCGATTAATCTAGTTCAGTAGCTATTCATGCCACTTTGGCTAACCAAGGTTGTAAATGCCTCTACCTTTCTCTTTCTGTAAGACTTTATTTACAGTTAAAGCTAAGCGATGCCGTAATAAAATAGTATGCGATGATAAAACTGTTGATATTATAAATAATAAACTTATGATATTATAATTATTTAAAATTTTAAATCAAAATGTCTGATACCTTAAATAAAAATGTTAATTATGGTTAATTAAAATGAAAGACAGACATCCATCGGAGGCCGACCGTACCAGTCGGTGGATTTCATACAAATGTCAGAGAGCGGCTAGTTTGTATGCACAATGACGAATTTTAAAAGTGCCGAAAGTACGCCAGGCATGATTGTAGCCGCTCCAAGTGGCTTCTTATCGTCGCCTACCTTTCTATTTCATTCTTTATGCTTTTAACCGAGCGTGACGTATAAATACGTCTAAGCTGCGTGCGAGATTTTTCACTGATTAACAAGTTATTAATTATATTTAATAATGGAGCCCAAAGTTGGCTTCACATCGTCATAATTGTGGGAAAACAACAAAGCGCGTTGTCGCATTGATTCAGCGACGACTTAATGCGACATCCCTACATGTAAGGTTATTATCGCTCGCATGGAGTTTGCAACAGCTTACTCTTTTCGTTTTACTATTACTATTCGTTTTAATGTTTTACCACCGTCTGTCATGAAAATAACAATATTTAACCTGATTTTTCTAAAACTATATGATTTCAAAGTCTAGCATTTTTCATCTGGCTTACTTTAGTTATATTAATAGCTCTGTCTGAAGTGTGCACAAGCTTTAGAACCAACCAGTTTTATTTCATTCAACGCTTTCTTTTACGAATTAAGTGTTTTTAATGGCGTTGCATTACTGTGACAAAAATACGAACATTCTCTATGTTCACTTCTTGATGAAGATATTGTACGCTCTGCTATGTGTAAATAAATAAATATATATATATATGGCAGTGTTTTGGTCGTTATGTACCTTTATATAACGATGGGATGTTTAAAGTTCTGTCGCCATATTAAGAGTCAAGCCCCCGGCTGCCATCACAACACTCGACGAGCTCTGGCTACCAGGAATACAGCACTATAAAGGATTGTTCTTTAAATACATTCTCTACGAAGGTTATTCACCAGTCGAGCGGTAAATATACTTGTATCTAGTTTAGGTATTGTGTCGAATATTTTGATTTAAGTAGGCTCACTATTTATTAAATAATAGGGGCTCTATTTAATAAATTAGTGCCTGTTTAACCAAACATACTTCACTTACAATAGACCGTTATTTAATCTAAGTATGTTATGATTTTTAAAACTAGCCGCCATTTTGGTTCATTCCCGAGTTGTGGTGCTATTGGTCGATTAGATGTCAGTGAGTAGTGTTGCCCGACAAGTTGTGATATATTGTGGAGCATCGATTAAAGATCACAAGATAGAGTAAGTTAATAAAGTTTCAATCGTTCAATTTCCAATTGGTATTCCCTCCTTTATAAACCTTTAAAATAGGCCATTTACTAGAACAGTGGTGGTGATACTGAAAGTAAATAAAGTTATTAGCCCCTCTTTGATTATAATTAAAATATGAAAAGTGATAGGATGACTAACAGAAACGTTAATTACGTACGATCCATACACTTTTAACTTATTTAAATCGGCTTGTTTTAAGATGATATTAACAACAAGGCAAATATGCTTGAAATAGTAATTAGAATATGTAAAATAAATAATGTACAGCCATATAATGTATAAATAAAAACTATAAATACACTTTTTTTCTTTATTCAAATAGACTCATTTACTAAGTTCTTTTAAATCGTCATAACAGGGAATATGTATGAGAAAAATAAACAAATGTAATTAAAGGTAATAGTGAATACTTTAAGTGGTTATTGACCGGGTATTTACAAATTGTCCCAGTTATAGAATTTAAATATTTAGTAAATAAATTAAAATAGTAAAGAAACAAAGGTAAATGTAAATATAATTATATAAAAGTTATACTCATAAACTAAATAGTACGTTCTAGTGAGCGTAGTTCAAAATCTACGCTAAGTAATTTTAAATTTTAATGCTTTTGTTTATAGATAACGAGACACATAGTTAAGTTTTTACTTCATCATAAATTGTATTTTCTCTGTAAACGAAGGCTATGTATTCGTTCAGAAATAAAGAGATTCCTACAAAGAGTCGCACAGCTAGAGCGTGGAGTTCCTTACCGGCACACGTATTCTCTCCTTCATACAACATGGGTTCCTTTAAAAGGCGTGAAAAGCACTTTTTGGGCCGGCAAGGTGAGGGTGGCTAGGGCAGTATGTCGTATATAGGGCAGTATCTAGTTATCTTTACATATGGTCTCCTCTAGTGCTTATCATCAGGTGGTGTCTGAAAAATCTCAACGAATGGTTTCGTTGAGATTTTTATATATATATCGGAAAATATTTTAAAAGTAGGTGTAAAAAGAAAAGAACTAATCATCAGAACCTTTGACCTTGCTAGCGGTCGCTGGTTCTGATCAAGAAAGTAAGCTAAAAGCCATCTAGCAGTTACCTTAAGTTACGATTTACATTAAAAAAAACGAGAGGCTAAAATAAATAAACCACATTAAATTGACACTTTAGATTTATTACAAATAATAGTTAAACTAATTTTTAGAACAAATTAGAATATTAAATTTATTGAAATCCGACATGAGTTTACTTACAGATGTTTTCGGCTTGAAAATCTCCTCCAGACTGCTTTAGTCATTCTATTTTTGCCGCTTGACAGTGCCATCTTTGCCGCCTAAAAGAACTGTATAACGGGCGTCAGATGGTGCTGCAAGCGCCGTACATTTGAGATCTATTTTATTTAATTATTAACAAGCCAGTAGTTACCACAAATAAGCCAGCTTCTAAATTCATAATCTGATTAATAGAATCTATTTTAAAGTAGTATGTAACAAATAGCCTTATAATATGAATATTGTTACTTATTTTGATAACTCTGTGTAACGCGCCTCAGATGGCGCTGCAAGTGCGTACGTTTCATATCCAGTTTAGTTAATTATTAACAAGTCAGTAATTACAACTTATAAACCAACTACAAAACTCATTAATAGAAACTATTTTCAAATAATTTAAAGTATTTAACATTAGAATATGAATATTGTTACTTATTTTGATGTACCACAGAGTACCCTATCTACATAGGTTTAAATTAACAACTATTTGTTTTAAATTTCATTCCAATCGAATAATCACACTTTGACAACTTGTTTTAGAATTTTAGGATAACATTGTAAAGCTATATTCTTATGACAAACACTATTATTAATAAATAAAATAATTAATGTGCGCCAGTTGATCGCTGCGGCGACATATATAAAAAATAAGATTCTTTGATTATTTTTATGATTATATTTTAAATGTGATTGCTAGTGAGTGTTGTATCGGTTTCTTCCGCTTTATTATGATGCTTCGCGTTTCTTATAGTTTCCTATTGTTGTAAGTTAATCGTTTGCTCAGTATATTTTTGTTGTAGAATTAATAATATATTAAATAATATTTTTTTTATTATATTAAATATTTTTGTTTTTGTTTGTATGATAATTATAAAGATTCAAAAACACATAAAGTATTTACAAAATTAATTAAAAATAGTCAAAATATTCTTCACATACTTAACATTTTTTATTATGTCAAATATACGTATAAAGCAATAAAGAATCGGTGAATTCTGTATCACGCCATCTATTAGAAGTAATTGGAACTTGTAGAAGCAATGACAGCGTCAGTCAAACACAAAAAATTACTCAAATTGGTCAAGCTGTTTTTCAGATGTAGCGGGATTAACGAACAGCTGTATATTTTTTATACATATTACATAAGCCAGTTATGGCATTCACTGATATTCGCATGAATCGCAAATCTACAAGCGGTGTCAATTTTTACATCCGATATAATTGATATTGCACCAATATCGCGTCATTTAGCACACTCCTCACTAACGACACGGTAGCCATGTCGTAGTATATTTTCCTTAGACGCACACGACACGGCTCCCGTGTTCACCCTATAATGAAGGGTTTACTAACTTACAAAATATAGGTAGCGCTGTTGGAAATGTTCTTAAATAGATTATAATTTGATGTTAATGTATACACAGGGAGTCACAGTCGGCACTTCAATGTTGCGAAATAGTTAATGTTTTATTGGAAAAAAATGTTTAATAAACAGTGCAAATATGGGCATTTTTATTGGGCATTGAATGTGTTAAGGGCAATTAATTGTACACATACATATAATGTATTAATTTTTGTGATCAACAATATTGTTGTATAAAAAGTTGCGTTTTTACGATTTTAGTTAGTTTCTGTTCGAATTGCCACATTGCTGCCGTACTAGTTATTTCATGGATTCAGTTATTTAAGCACAAAAGATCCCATTGGGTCGACGTGCTCCGGGAGTTAATCCTAGCCCTATTTCATGTAACCAAGTAACAAAATGGTTATCTAGTTATTTTGCTGTACAATCTCATCTACATACACCATCTCCTTTACGGCTGGCGATTGCGCTGGTCCATGCATATAATATATAGTATATGAACATAAGTAAAATAGTCTAACTGGATTAATAAAATCATCTTTATCGTCTATGATTCACAAAATCAAAAGCAAGAATTAGGTATTCGTAAATAAGTGTAGGAAGAAGCGCAAACGGTTTCGCAAATTGAATATGGGAACCCATTTGCATATCCGCTATGTAAGCGAATGAATGTCATTGGTCGGGGATATACTGTTGATAGTGTAGTATATATATCCTCGTCGTGATCATGGTACATGACACTGAGTTGAAATACCAGGAACTTATGAATAAGAAATAACATGATGAACATACCGTTGATAGTTCTAGCTATAACCCAGATGAAATGATTAAATGTTATTTGAAATTAGGATTGGTTTACTCTGGACCCCGTTATTGGTAATACAAGAGGTCCTAGATCTTGTGAATAAGGATAGTTTCAATGCTATCTATCCCTCTAGACGTTATTATTTCTTTTCTAAGCACATATATAATCGCATACTAATAATAGGTTAGGGACAAAGTTTTTTTGCATTTTATATGAAAATTCAAGACATTTCACAAGTTAATTTACACTTAATTATAGTATATATGTGCCATTTTGTTTGCAAAGTTTCTGCCGTCTTGTAGGTAGAGACATGATCCCGTTCCTGTAGACATTTTGGGACTTCTGATCAAAAAAACGCAACAAGTAGTTTTGACAGTCCTCTCTTGATGTCAATGTCAAAGATATTTTATTACAAGTTTTTACATACTATGTGCGAAATGACTTTTTCCTCGACCTTATATATACCTACTTATTCGACTCTTATATATTATAAAAATATAAAGATGTTAGATGTTCGTTAGTCTAGCTGTAACTCAAAAACGACTCAACCGATTTGAGTAATGCTTATTGGGTCTCATTCGTTATAATTCAGGGGTGGTTTAAAAGTTTTACTCCTATTATTTTTAATAAAAAAACCACCTTTCTTTTAACTTTTCTTTTAACTTTCTCTTGGAGATTTCTCCAGTGAAAAACTAAAAAAAATATAAATTTAAATTGGTTAATTAGTACGACGATTATCCAAACCGTCCAACCTATCGCGCCATTCGCTGTCATCGCTTCTTCTGCTACTTCGGATTACAAATAAATGGTGTGATACAAAGTTCGCCGTGTCTACTTGTATATAATATCGTTTGCCCTTACCCAGGGACAAACTTTCTCGGTGGATAGCATTGAGCTAAGAGATTTTTTTCTCATGGCTAATTAGCTCTTTTGACCTAAAATATCTAAGTAAACGTAAAGTTAACACAGTAGTTCGCGTTGTGGCTACCAAAACAGCATTTGCTGGAAAACAATTGTCGGCTCAATCGGCTTCAATATATAATAAAATAAATAGAATTTTAAATATTTACTCATTAACGTACATTACTTGTAAAAAGAGAGTATCTGAATGGCTAAAATTACAAACTCATGAGAAGATAGAAAAACTGTTAACCGACCACTAGATTACACAAATAAAATGACATATAAAAACATACACACACACTCATTGTGATAGTAAATATATTGTAACTACATACTGTAACTACCCATAATTGTAATACAGAAAAGAGAGGGGTCTTTTCTAATACAGGTTTTCTTAAACTTAAATGAAGAGACCCACACATTCTAAAAAACTACGTGTAGTTAATAAAGATATTTTTGATTTTTTTTTTTGAATTATTTCCTGCGCTTTCTCGAGTACATTTCCTTGAAAATCAATATGTTTCGTTCAATAGAGTATACTTTGAACTTTTAAGGTAATCCTATTATAAATTGGTACTTAAGAAAAAGTATTTAAAAATAACCTATTTTTAATTTACTCTACGTTTATCGTAAAATGTTTATAAAATTAATGTCCACCCGAGCGAAGCCGGGGGTGGGCCGCTACTTAGCTAAATAAATGTGAGAAATAAGATTATATAAATTGTATTGAACATAAATTATTATTATTACTGTTTAAAAACCAAAAGTTTTACATGGAGGCAATATTTATATTGTCTTAATAGATAAGCTGGCAACACTAGGTTTCTCTTATAATTATAAAATTATTTCGAACAGAGTTTGTTCTCTACCTGTTCTGTTATCAATGGTTTGCGCTCGCTTCTCTTTGGTGTCGTGTGTACGAATTACACCGCCATCGTCACACGGTCAGTCCGTTATGGTTGCAGTCATAGTTGCGGTTTTGTAGAGTTATCAAGTTTTAATTAGTCCATTTTGTATTCGCGGGTACAAATAACGGCAGTGAAATTTGATTGATTTTATCATAAGCGTTTTTAATTTTTGAAGTTGTGACGCCCGTAAGAAGTGATTACAACTTTTTGGAGGATATTTGAAAAAAGAATCTCTACAGGTTTGACATTTGCACTTTATGAACTTTATAACGGTAAATAGTTTTTAAAGAAAGTAAAGTGTTGCAAGACATTACAATCTACTAATATACTATTTCGTTAGTTTTTATATTACTTAAAGTAATTATTATAACTGCAACGGATATGGAAAATGAGAACTCTATTCTTAATGCTGCATGAATGAAGAAGATTACTGAGAATATTTTAAATATATAGATGTATAAAATATTAAACTGTAAAATAAAAAGATATGTTTGGTAATACTAATACATAATAACATCGGTAATTTGCAAATGTCATTACAAATACTAAAAGGCTGAGAGTTTCTTGAGCTGTTTCTCTGCAGTTGTCGAAGCGATGGTAGGGCCAATTGGGAATATGGATATTAGTGTTAATTATAATTTTAGAATAATTAATTTAATACTTAATAAAATTGTAAAACTGGGACAATTTGAAAATATCCGGTTAATAACCACTTAAAGTTATCACTATTACTAGTGCCTATACCTTTAATTATATTTGTTTATTTTTCTCATACATATTCCCTGTTATGACGATTTAAAAGAACTTAGTAAATGAGTCTATTTAAATAAAGATATTTTGACTTTGACTTAATACAAAAGTAATCTTTTTCTTTATACGTTAATAACAAAATCTTAACCAAAGTTTAACAAAACGATTGTTTGCAACGCAAACTCAAAACTTCACGTCCTCGATCTAACATTCGCGTAAACAAAAATGCACGCTAATACTGCGAAATAGTTTTTATTTTCCAACAGAGTAGTTAATAAGCTTATCTGCTTGCTATAAGTCGGTACAATTTGAACGGTAGTAATTATTTTACTCTTCGGAATTATTTCCAATTAACATTGTTGGAATTGCGATAAATTATAATTTAAAACAATAATAAAGTATTTTAAAGTAAGTTTTCAATTCAATTCAATTCAATTCAATTCTTTATTTTGCGTTCCATAGTTACACAATATGAATCTTAAGACTATAAATGACACTATGGACCCTGTCGGGCACAACAAAATTTCAGGTTATACAGGAGAAAGGTAGATTAACAAGGTAAAAGTAAGATTAAGTTTTGTAGTTAAAGAAACGAAAATATAATATCAAAGATAATTTGTTAGCAAATTATGACGTCATAGGTATGAATGTAACATCACTACAGTGACTGCGTATGCTCTGCCAAAAACTATACAGCAAAACAGCTAAAATCGTGTTTTGAAGACGATTACGACTACAACAAAAAGAAAATAATTCACTTTAAGGAATTATCCAGGTTAAAATTATTTTTGGAGTTGGTGCTAAATTGTTTCTAGAAACAATAGACAGTGACAGCTCTAAGACCAAGAAATTATTTTAAATTGGGTTACTTCTTAATTTGAATTAATAGGCAACATTTATTTTATGTTTAATCGGTTTATAGTTTCATTAAAAGCTATTCTATTTTTAAAATTTTGAGCGGTAAATTTCTCAGGGCAATTATGGGTTTAATCTTAGCAACTGACAAATTGACAATACTGGCAGTATTGTAGAAGGTAAAAATAAGTATGAAGCATTGGAATCCCATCATCAGAACCTACTACATACAATAAAAAAAACATATAACTTCAAACTTTTTTGAAGTAGATTGAGAATGAAATAATTTGTTTTAAAATCTTTTTAAAACTACTTTTCCTGCCCAAAAATGTAGTGAAGCGTGGGTCGATATATCCAAAAGGATCGAATTGCATAGTGATGACTGTATGGGCCTGTAGAATAACTACATACCACAGTCTTTAAATACTTAATAAGCATAAAATAATTAATTTTATGATTATTTTGTGTTTTATTAGGTCGAGTCGGTTTATTACAGTTCTTATATTTAAGTGTCCTGTACGATGTTCTTGCCTGCAGTTCAAGTTAAACACTTACACTGTTCTGGGTTCCTTAGTCAGTGGTAATAAGAGCCATTTTCCGACTGGCGTATCGCGCAATTCATGTAGGCCATTTGCATTCGGTCAGTTGTGGTTATTTTTTTATCTAATCAATTTATTTGGTTCCCTTGAGTTTTTTCACCATTTTGTCTGGCTTTCAGCTCGCCAATAAAAGGACAGTTGACAACATATTATAAGGAACAGTACGTCAAATATGTTAACACTACTTTTTAGTGATGTGTTCCTGGTAACCAGAGCTCGTTGGGAACGCACAAGGAACTCGGGAAACGTATGTCATTTTTCCGGGGTTAAATCTTCAACATGAACCATATAATGAAGTGAGCAAAGTGTCTTTTTGATGTAGACAATATCTTCTCGATTTCGTTGTGCTACGCATGCTGTCTGTCAATGTGAATGATACTACCACCTCATAGAAGACAACCAAATAACACTTCTATATAGTGCTGTGTTCCTGGTAGACAGTGTTCGTTGAGATCGCATTATGTTAGGACGTGTCTCCTCTGACCTGTCTAACAATGTGACACTAAGCACCCCCACCTTATAGAAGGCTACTAAATAACACTCCTTTATAGTGCTGTGTTCCTGGTAGCCCCAGAGCTTGTGTCCCCTGTGACTTTGTCTGGCAATGTGTCACTAAGCACCCCCACCTTATAGAAGGAAACCAAATAACAATCCTTTATAGTGCTGTGTTCCTGGTATCCAGAGCTTGGTATAAAGGTTTTTCAAGAATGTCAAACAAAATGGCCGTCCTTATTAGATGATAGATAGACCATCGATACCCCTTACTTACTTATTTAATGTTAAAATGGCTTTTAATATTAAATACATTGCCCGCCAAACGTGTTTGCTTTACAGGTCTATAAAAACAATATTTCCTATTCTAATCTCGGGGTCAGGATAGCTCGTTAGATTTGCCAAAAAATAACACATATCTCGATACTTTTAAAGTCAAAGTCAAAGTAAAAATATCTTTATTTAAATACTTATTTACTAAGTTCTTTTAAATCTTCATAACAGGGAATATGTATCAGAAAAATATATAAAGGTAATTAAAGGTATAGCACCATTTCGCTCCTAATTTTCGCTAGACATTTAGATATTAAGTCGGTTTATTAAGTTTCTGTAAGGTCAACTTTTACTAGTATAATCTAAAATTGTCTATATAGTTAAGGGTTAATTTCATTTGGTGTCTCTGTACACAAACTTTTATACAGCAAATTGCATATTTGTGATAATTGTAATCTCTCTTGAGTATGAATAAATAATTAAATAAAGGAGTTTTTGGCGCGTATTGGCGGGCGGCGGTTTGGTGCTGTGTGTTTTATTTCATATATTGTGTTGTAGTGTTGTTTTTGTCATAAAATTGGTGTAGTTTTATGGCAAAAAGGATCGTTAAGTCATACAATATATGGAATACATCAATCAGCGTTAATTAGTGACTTACGTGAGATTTTTCAGTGTTTCATTTCTATTCATTCATTTGTAGGGTAAGTTCATTTATTTAAACACATTATATGATTTCATTCTCATTTACTTATCATTTCGTCGTAATCATTATCATAACATTCCATTTTCGTATCATTTTATCGTAATCGCTTACATTGCATTCCATTTTCAAAAATTTTCTCGTAAGTCATTAACAAAATAGCGGGGCCTACCATTAGTCGCCAAAAACTCCATGGGGCAAAGGGCTACATTGCACCAGTATCCTGGAGCCATAAATTAAGATAACTACATTAATGAAGATATGGCTTAAAGGTCTTAGTTACCAGGACAAATAATTGAAAAAATAAATAAATAAATAGGTGATGGTTATCGCCTGCAGTCAGCACTGGATTGTGCAACCTGGATTGTGGACATTCAGGAGACATGAGATCTTAATGTGCTCCAAGCAGTATGATCACAGATTACACAGGCTTCTATTCCCTTCGCATTGAAAACACAGCGTCCTACTTCACAACCATATTAGTGAAGACAGTGGATATGAAAAATCAGCTGTTCGATACAAATCATCGATAATTAGTGTGTACAAATGTACGAGGACGGCTGTTTTTGTTTGGTGATGGCGATGTTGCTCCTATTAAGTTTTCCTTATAGTAAAACTAAAATTTTTTAGTATAGATTTCTAACAAGCGGGTAAAATATTTGTGCTATCGTTCAATGGAATCTATATGTATGTATTGTGACAATCAAAAGAAATTATAAGCCATAATTATATTGACCTGGTGAATTGCTCGTGCAGAACCCAGGTTACCCCCGTGAAGGGCAATGGAGTTACCGGGGAGTTTTAGTGGGTATTCTCAGTGCCGCTCTATGAGGTACTGAGTGAGCCCCACACACGCCCGTCGCTTAGCCAGTGGCGAGTAGGTCCGTAAATGAATTCCTCCTCGTAAAAAAAAGCCATAATTATATGCCTTTTCTTTATTTGTAAGTCACTAACGAACGAACGAAGTATGGCACCCTAGTGTTATTAGCATCGTATAAATGTAAAATATTAATCTCGTAATATAACTCTTATTAAATATAATACACGCACCGTTTTAACATCGTCAATCCAATAAAATGCGTCGTCATGCCTTGCACACGTCCTCTTACCCCTCTCCCCTGTCAATCTGTCCCGCTCATACGTCACACTCACACACGCTCGTTAACGTTCCGTTCCCACAAAAATAATATTATTTTTTTTCACAATTATTATTGTACCAAATAAAGTTTTTTCTTTTCTATTATTTTAAAAAAAAAAACAACATGGTTATCTTATTACGGCATGTGAATAGTGTTAAATTAACGTGAAATATTGTGCGTATACAGATCGCGATAAGTTTTATGGCATTTTGACTTGAGATTTTTTCTTGCCTATAAAAATATCTTTTCTTAAGATATGTATTCCTAGTACTTTTTATAATTTCACTACATATTTACTATACACTGGTATTTGCTGTCATTTGATACACAAGGCCCTTAATTTTAACAATTGGCAATTTGATGTAGTTATGTGAAAACGTATCACTTTTTGTCGTTGATTTTGTTTTTTAATCAATGCTTATTTTAATAAACCTTTTGGCTTGGTATCAAAGACTTTTGAGCTTAATCTTTAAATTACAATGTCATTTTTTTAAACACGCTTTTGGGTACCGGTGTATGCCTCCCTTTGCTGCGGAGGACGCTTTTTGAGGACAAAAGTTAAGCGCTACCATTTTGTCAATGACTTACAGGAAAAGTTAAATGAACATGAAATGATACCGTTATGATTGAATAATGAACTGGTCTACAAATTAATGTTTTTATGTAATTAATTAAAAAGTCATTTATTGCAGGATGTATCCTTTAAGACATGATACTGCACCATTATAAAATCAAATTAGCATCTATACGTAACAAATTATATAGCTCTCAGCCAAAAACGTACTCAATACTTTCTATATTGTCCACAGAGAGCCCAGCCACGATCTGGTCGCAGTCAGAGTGCCTATCAATGGCATGACATGCCAGTCCTGCGTGCGGAGCATTGAGGGTTCGGTCGCTGAACTACCAGGGGTCCAACACGTTAAGGTAGGATATTATAAGTTTGGGGACTTTGGGGTGTGCTAGAATAACTGCGCTAATGCTGCGCTTAAATACATTTCGTGATAGTGCTGTGATCCTGGTAGCCAGAGTTCGTACTGGAAACGTTATGTTGGTAAGAAGTGGACTTGTCCCTTAATTCTTGGTTTCAATAATCAATCAACAGAGAGTTTCGCTTATGATGCGATTAATAAATTTTGACTAAAACGTCAAAATGTTTAATATATCAAAATTTTTAAATAGGGTTATTAGTGGGACTTATATAGGCCGTTAATGATGAATTAAATTTTTATATACATTACGAAACTAATTTTTTGTCATGTACACACAAAGATAATTAAAAGGACACAACAGAATATTAGAGAATTGTACAAAGGTACTGCTTATTTCTATAAGAAATCTCTTCCAGCAGCCCCATATATATAAAATTTTTCACTCGTAAACATTATTTCTATTTCTCATCAAATAAATTCGTATTACTCACCAGGTGGAGCTATCTGAGCACGCGGGCTACTTCAGATATGACCCTCGCGTGTGCTCCGTGGAGGCCATCCGAACCCACATAGAAGACATGGGGTTTGAGACGCCCGCAGACGGTGAAGACGAGACCAAGTCAGTACCCACAAGATTTACTCTCAAATTTGCTATTAATTCAAAGTGGCCATCTTAATTTAAATTCACTTTATTATTCTGTTATCGCATTTAGTATTTTTTAATGTTTAAAGTAGGTAGCTTGTGGCTTTTATCTCACCTGATGGTAAGTGATGATAAGACCGGGAATGAAATGGAATGTAAGCGAGCTACACTCCGATTCGTCAACTCTCAGAAGAACATGTTACATCCAATGCAGGAACACAAAATGCTGTTAACAGCATTATTGTGTACTGTTAAGTAAGATGCTAGCTAGCCAAGCGGACTTAGTACAGTCGAAGAATTGTGCTTCCTCTGTGAAAGCTCTAGAAGTAGATGGTCTAGAGCACTAAACCAAGCTTGATGGTATAGCAAAAGAATAGCAACAAATTTAAATTACCCTATTTCATTTTGATGTAGAGATACTTCCCGTAACCTACACTTTGTCACGAACATTAAGGTCGAAAATCAAACACGGCTTTTCAAAAATCACTTGATACGCCAGTGGGCCTTATTTGAATCGTATTGAGAGATATATATGCTTATTTAGATTAGAAAGCTTGTACTTCAGAATTAAACCTCGTATTGCAAGCTTATTAATACTATAATTGGAATTATCTTTAAAAATTGTAATGTTAATATTGTACGCCCGAAAATGGCAATCTGTTGTGACTTATGCATGTGATTGTAAGATCTATTTATTGTACACAGAATCACAATAAAATTTATCTTATCTTATCTTTGATTTGTATAGTTAAACCCCTTATTTCCACTAAGTATACCACGTCAATGTTGAAGGAGTTCTCGTTTCCACCCGCACCAGCCCACGTCCTCTTTTCCTCTTCTACTCCAGTTTTCTCCTCTCGTCTTGATTCTTTAAATTTCTGTCTATTCCTCTCCATTTCCTCCAGGAATTGGACAATGCTTGAAATAAACGGGAAGAATGGAAATGATCTTCGTCCAGTACACAGACTTATACTAAGTTTCAATAAGCTACCAATGGCTGGTTTTGCTTACGAAGCGTTAAATTTTGTCGTGTTTCACGTACATTAAATGTTAAGATTTAACGGCCCGGTAGCCAAATTACTAGAAGTTACTTTATTGAAATGCAGCATCCAAAATGAAATTGTAATCCGTCATCGTATATCGACGCACCAAAGTAGAAAAGCTTCACTTATAATATTAAAAAATTATCGGTTTGTTTCAGAAATCTTCTACCAAAAGAAATACCCACTGACCTTCTCATAGACATGTCTGGGGCAGGCTCCGAGAGTGAGGTACTGCTTTCAGTCACAGGAATGACTTGCCAGTCTTGTGTTAATACCATTGAAGGTAATTTATGATGTCATAGGCATTTTCAAAAGCTTGAATTGTATATGTCACTGTATTATTGTAAACACCGTTTGTATATAATGTAACAAATTGTATGAATATTGTGAGAAGTTACAACAAACCGTTTACAATTCAACTTATACTTCTTATATACCTTGACGGCCGTCTGGTCGAGCCCTGCCTCTTCTTAGCAAAAGGTCCCGGGTTCCCGATAGCTATTAACATCGGTTAACCTAAATTTTAACGCAATGTATCTATACCTTCCAAATGATTGCAATAAAAGTTGATGTCGTATCACGTGTATTCAATTATAGATCTTCTTCACTTAATACAGGATTGGGATTTTGATTTTGATTTTGGCATCCTGAGCACTTCGACCCAAAGGGATCTTATGTGCTTCCATGCAAGGTGCACTTAATACACTTGGAGTCAGCAGCCTTAGTTTTACTGAGGTAACCCAGTCCAAAGAGAGCCATTCTTTTCCCACCTACTTTAGATCTTAATTAACGTCATTAGATATACATTTGTGGAAGATGTAGAGTTTTTTTGCACGTCCTAAAATAGTTCCAGTAACCTTTTTAAAAGCTCTAAAAGTAATTTGACAGTGGCAGACGTCACGCCGTGGTAGTTTGAATTGCGGAACAACTGTTCGACGGATATATTTAATTTCTTGTTAATGTAAATGATAATAAAAGTTAATAGTAATTGTATGGGTTATACAATGATATTGGATTTTGTTATGTATAGGTATAGCTTAGCATCAGAGTCTGTGACGTGGCCTATGTTTGAACGAATAACCCAGTCAGCATTTGACCACGGCTCGTTTCACTTGTCTGTTTATTCGCATATTTATGAGATTTTTTCACAAATCTAATTATTTTAAAATGCACTTGCCCACCGAAACAAATTACACGCAGCTTATCAAAGTGTTTGCTGTCTCTTTTCATCCGTATTTTGTTTCTCTTTTTATTTTCAGGTACATTAAAAGGTATGCAGAGTATAACGCATGCGTCTGTAGACCTGCAAGGGGCGAAGGCTAGCATTCGGTTTCGTAAAGGCGAAATCTCCGCGCAGGATGTAGCTGATGCAGTTTATGATCTGGGCTTCGATGTCTCTATACTGAGGCTAGATGGAGATGTACATGGTGAGATATTATGACTTTAATAGTACTGTGCTATATACCAAATAACACGAGCTCGTTAAGAAACCATTATCTTCAGACTTTTCACATGTGACCCTTTTAAAAAAAATATATTCGGTTACCATTCTTCTGCATTCCTAGTAGACAGACTCTAGAGGATTTATATTGCGTCTCGGGCCTCCTGTGACTTTTCCACCTTGAAGACCGCAGCTTAATAACACTCCCCTGTTAAGCTGTGTTCCTGGTAGCCAGAGCTCGTTAAGAACCGTTCTGTTGGGAACAGGGGGACTTATGTCCTATGATGCATAACTCTAAGCTTTTCTCCGCTTTGTGGCAGGCATACACTTAACGATATATATACTATATTGTATCGTATGTTGGAAAATATTTGGACAAATTTCTATACTTGTAATTGTATAAAGTTTTAAACGCATGCAAGTTTATTTAAAACAATAACTCTCAAATAAATTGTTTTAATGTAAAAAATCTTTTGTTGACAGATTCACAAAACAACGAAGGCACTGGCGACGGCATTAAGTCCCCATCTCCTATCAAAAGCAAAACTCAAGCTAATGTATGTACACTATTAAATATCATTATAATATTTAAGGGGCACACCTAGTGTGACAACCTAAAAAAAGGCCATTTTTGGGAATTAAAAAAAAACTAGTGAATCCATCTATTTAAAATTTTGAGGGTATATTTATACATGTTTTGAGAATACACAGTAAAATTTTTGAAATAAAATATTAAATATTTTTGAAATGACACGCGATCTCCGGCGGCGCCAAAAAAAAAAGGTCCTCCACTGCTGGAGTGATTGCAGCCTTCTCCGTTGATAAAACCTTAAAAAAAAATTCTCGTCAAACTAAAACATATTGTCTTTACGATGACCCTCGGGCGAACAAAAAAATCAAAAATTGACAAAATGGCGGCATGTTAAAAAAAAGAGCTATTTTTCCCAAAATTTTGGTCGTTTTTGGCCTGCTAAAATTCGATTTTTGATCACATCAAAAAACTGGAGGGTCATCGTATGGAGAACTATATAGAGGACATGCAAATAAAATTTGATAGCGATCGGATCATTTGTCTCCGAGTAATCACTCCAGCAAATTCGAAAAAGGCTGTTTCGAGAAAAACGCGTTTAAAGATAAAATGATCGTTTCCACTGTTATAAATGGATAAAAATCATACTTACAGCTAATCTGCTATTCCAGGCCCTTATAATTCACCTTCCTCTTCCTCAAAAAGTGTCGAAATATGAAAAAAAAAAGATTTTTTGAAAATTTCACACTAAGTGTGCCCCTTAATAAAAAAATAGGCTTCTTTAGAGTGAAGACGATTCAGGAATATTTAGATACAAGATTTTGTGGACACGATATGTAATAATTTATAATATTTTGGTTTATTGTTATACCTGTTCTTCAGGGTACGGCACAGACTGTAAAAGAATCTGAAGTTTCAAGGTGTACTCTGGAGGTGAGAGGCATGACGTGTGCGTCGTGCGTGGCAGCCATCGAGAAACATTGTTCAAAACTATATGGTAAGATTAGTAAGCTACTTTTGACTGTATGGTAAGATTAGACTCGCCGACAAACGCCGCAACGAAAACGGTACACGTGAATACATCACAGAGAAAATCGCATAGCCTTCTGAAAAACATAATTTTATAATATGTCTTTTGGTGTTAAATTGTAATAAAAAATTACCTTGAACCTATCCATCTCCTAAAGACATACGCTGTCAAGGGGGACCTTCTTGAATTATGTGGCGTTTTATCAGAGTGCTATCTTACCAATAATTGGATGGCAAAATTAAACTGTACGGTTAACTTATTAACCATTCGTTAAGTAAGTAGAATAGTCAGATGCAACTCGAAAACGACTCAGTTCGACCGTAAAACGAAATTTAGAAAAACCAAAATAGCCATTCGGAAAGCCAATTTGGAACTATCTAATATATTTAAGATGTAACAAATTTATATGTTATCTAGAATATGATTATTATAACGTTACTTTTCGATATAATAAAATTTAACTAAAGTGTATCCGATTATATCATTAATTTAAAGGATAGCACAAAATTGAACACAGTCAGACTTAGACATTTTTAATAATAATAAAATAATAATGGGACCATCTGAAGAGATTGGGACTGGGTCATGGGCCAATGATTACGAGGCTCCAGCGGGCAGTCTTGCTCGATAACGCCAGAATTGTCCGCTGACTCCTCTCTCTGTCGACCTGACCCTCGGCCGTCTGGCCTCCTCTGTCGAGGGGTATTCTCCCATCCCTCGAGCCGTCGAGGGATTGGGAAGAGTTAAAATTGATTTCAAAATAATCATTTATTTGCCAGAAAATGGATACAAAAGGTCCACCAAGACATTTAAATCATTCCTAAAGGTTTTTTAGAGTGAATCATTATGGTAGGAAATTTAGCATCCTCTCTTAAACTCACCTTATGTTACAATCAAATTTAGAAATGAATACATTGCTTTCAAATTAAAAGACAAAGGGATAGGGATAGGGTATAGGTGTTTCTCAATCAGAATTTAGTCTACTCCAAAGTGCTGTGCTCCTGGTAGCAATACTTCGTTGAGAAAGCGTTGTGTTGGCAGTAGGGGGCTTGTCCTCTTAATTGTACTGTGTTCCTGGTAGCCAGAGCTAGTTGAAGGAGGGTATTTGTTTGACTCTGCATTATGTTGCTTTCAGGTGTTCAATCAATATTAATAGCTCTATTAGCGGCGAAAGCCGAAGTCAAATATGAACCTAGGAAGATATCAGCGACAGACATAGCTCACTCTATAACAGAACTTGGGTTCCCGTCGGAGGTGATCAGCGACTGTGATGGCAGCGGCTTGAAAGAGCTCACAGTTATTGTAAGTTTTAGATAACTAGGTTCAAGATTTCCTGGTGAAATATTATTTATTTCCAAGCCCTTTCGGTAAATGACCGTCTGGTCATATACACATATTTGTTTTTATATTTTTTCGTTATTTAGTATTCATAACACAAGATTGTAATGACACTTAATTTGGGCTAGATTAAGTTTAAGTTTGCAATATTATTATTTTTACATTACTAATTGACTCATAATCGAGTTCGACATTATTATTAAATTCGAGCTCAGAACGATGGCGAGTTTGTAATTTATATATAAACAAATATTTCAGATAAACGGCATGACCTGTGCATCGTGTGTAAATAAAATTGAGAAGACTGTACTTAAACTAACCGGCGTGGTTTCCTGTGCTGTGGCTCTTACTACGTCCAAGTAAGTACAATGTAATTGGGGCGCGTTGAGAGCAGGGGATTTTCCGAAATATGCTTTATTGTACTCCTTTATAGTGCTGTGTTCCTGGTAGCTATAATTCATGGTCAAAGCGTTATTTTGGGAGCAGGGAGACCTGTCTCTTATGCTCAACCACATTTAAACCTCCAACTTATAGAAAACAGTCAAATAAAACTCCTTTATAGTGCTGTGTTTCTGGTAGCCAGAGCTCGTTGGAAACGCACAAGGAACTCGGGAAACGTATGTCATTTCATATATTTATTATTATCATCATATTTATTATTATCATTTGTCATGTTATATATATATTTTTTTTTATGTAATTTTATTTTTTGTTTTTAACCATATAATGAACTGAGAAAAGTGACGTTTTATGTAGACAATATATTCTCGTTTGTTCTCGTTGTGCTATGCATGCTGTCTGTCAATATGATATGATACTAAGCACCTCCACCTCATAGATAGCAACCAAATAACACTTCTTTATAGTGCTGTGTTCCTGGTAGAGTGTTCGTTGAGAACGCATTATGTTGGGACTTGTCTGTCTCCTCTGACCTGTCTGACAATGTGACACTAAGCACCCCTACCTTATAGAAGGCTACCAAATAACAATCCTCTAAAGTGCTGTGTTCCTGGTAATCCCAGAGCTTATTTCAATGAAAAGGTTTTTCATCAATTCGGGCAAGGGTTCGAAATGGGTCATTTTGGCGCACTCAATAACAGTAACGAAAACACTTTTACATTTGGAACACTACTTTACTTAAAAAGTTTGAACGCTTCCATATAGTCCTGACCGGTAATAGAAAGAACGCGCCCGCCAACGCGGCATTGGCCAAATTTATAAAATACGCGGCAACGTCTTTAGATTTTTTTTAGATTACTTTTTATTAAAATATTACTGACAAGTTTTATATGATTACCACAAATTGATTTAAACATGAGTTTTTGCATAGAAAGTGAACTATTAACACCAGAAAGTGTAAAATAAACGCAAAATAAGAGGGCGATGAAAAGCAAAATGTCCATCACGGTACCAAAATTTTTCACTCTCCCGTGACGTACTTTGAATCCCTTTCTGCTCTTAGGATTCAAATCCTTGGTTTTGCTCTGGATTCAAGCTTCTGGATTTCGGTCCCTTGTGACACAATCTACTATTAAGTATTAACTTGAGTTTTTCTATTTTCAGAGGAAAAATTAAATATAACACTGAACAAATCGGTCCCAGAACGATATGCGAGGCAATCACCGGACTGGGCTTTGAAGCCAGCGTCTTGGGACCACACAACAGAGGGACTACAAATTACTTAGAGCATAAGTAAGTACTTTTCATTAATTATACTCGGAAAGTACTTCTTAAGTTGCCTGGCTCACCAGCCCTTGTGACTGACTGCTGTTTTCCCACGTTTCTATTGAACAATGTTACAACTTTTTATACAGCCAATAAATACCAGCGCCATGTAAAATTTAAATAACATTAAGTGTAGTAGTAATTAATTAAGGCATATTTTTTATTTATTAATTTTCCAATAAACTCACCGAAGTCCTCGCCTTAGTTTAATATAACTGTACTAAATACGTATACACTCTTTACAAATTAAATTTAATTATCTGGTTCTTAAATTTCTAGAATTTGTCTAAAACTAAAACATAATTAAGATTCTTTGAGAATATTCCATATTTCTCCTTACTTTAAACGATACACATAAAGATACTTCGAATAGATTATTAGGATATTAATGGTTCGATGATCCCACATTTCGCTTTTTGGCATTTTTTCTCAAAGTATGGGGACTTTTCGTTTTTTAACTGTGTGTGATATACTTTAAATAACTGATACAATGGCTTGTGTACACACTGTTTGATTGACGTCTTTATTATATTTTTTTTATTCAGAGAGGAAATAAAGAAATGGCGGAATGCGTTCCTAATCTCCCTACTGTTTGGAGGTCCTTGCATGGTGGCCATGGCGTACTTCATGGCCACCATGTCGCACGACCATCACAATATGAACTATGTACTTCCGGGACTTAGCTTAGAGAACTTAATCATGTTCTTGTTGGCTACTCCAGTGCAGGTAAATTTTATAAATAGAAATTACATGCAAATAGATTTATTTTAATTGACAACAGAAGAGACATACAATTTAAATATTAATGACAAAGTTGAAATACATTTATTCAGTATAGATACATTAAATGCTCTTGTGAAAGTCAAGATTAAAGAATATAATTAAAATACTGAAAAGTATTGAGTTATTAGCTTAATATTAATAATAATAGTTAAAATTATACAATTACAGCAAATTGTACTATATGTAGCGCCAATAAAGTTTTCATTATATTTAGCTATACACAAATTATAATAAGGAAGGACTTTACAGCCATTTTTAGATTTATTTTTTATTTGACACTGCGCCATACAGCAGTTTTTATAGTGTGATTGTTTTTATACAGGATGAAATAACATCATTCTGTAGCATATCATCATATATACACACGATGACATTTAAATCGTCTTACTTTGGAGGTATTGATAATGAATTTGATGCTTAATAGCCCTATATAATAATAATAACTTTATCTTTATTACCTGTTGGTCCATTTACCCGCATTGGGCCATCGTGATGGACTTATCTCACAAACTCCTCGGGTGTTTAATTTTATATTTATTTAGTTGAACTTTGTTTCAGTTTATAGGCGGCTGGCATTTTTACAAGCAGGCTTATAAAGCTCTCAGACACGGCACGTCAAATATGGACGTGCTAATATCTTTAACGACTACCATAAGGTTAGTAAATAAAAACAATTAACAACAAAACACCAAGTTAAAACAGCTTTACTTTTAACTGATTACTTTTTAATAAGTTAAGTCTTATTGTGCTAACAAATGATTTGACAATATCTGATGGTAAACTGTAGGAGATCCTTCAGACACAATTTGATTTTCATTTATATTCCTATCAGCTACGCGTACTCCCTGGCGGTCGTGATAGCCGCTATGGCTATGAAGCAGAACACCAGTCCTATGACGTTCTTCGACACACCACCCATGTTGCTCGTCTTCGTCTCCCTGGGGAGGTGGCTTGAACACATCGCTAAGGTAACTATTAGCTTTGCTTAAGCTAGCTTAGCTTTAGCTAAAAAAGAAATTTAGTTAGAAAAAGTCAACAATCAGACAATACCTCGTCAATAAACTTGAAAAGCAGGGTATTCACACAAATCTTTAAAATTTTCAAATTGTTATTCCTTCTGCGCACACGCAGTACGGCTGTGGACCGCCTTGCCTGAATGTATCAAGAGGGCTCGTACACTGGAGTCCTTTAAAAGCTAGGCTTCGTATCCTTTGCCGTCTCTAGTTCTTTTTAAGTAGTTCTTATATATTTAATCATTTATGTGATTATTTGTATTTTTCGTATCATATTGTTTTCACATTTCTATCTCTGTTCTTGTTCCAATCAGTTTTTATTAATTTATTTAATTATTCTTAACCAAGCTCGCCTGGAAGAGATGGCTTATTAGCAATAAGACCGCCTATTTTATATATAAGTTTACTTGTATCATTGTCAATTTTATATAATATGACAATGAGCCTAATACAGTCGGCACTATCAAATAACAAACAAAGTTTGACAGTTTAAAAGGAACTATAGAAGAGAAGGCATGTAGGGAGGCGCTTATTAAAACCTACGTTTACCAACCATTTTTATTTCGATCGCATAATTATAATCACATATATAATACATGTAACACATGAAAAATTAATTTTGCTTGCTATATCGGCCTTTGATCAACCATTTTAATTTTTAGGGTAAAACCTCAGAAGCCTTATCTAAATTGCTCTCCTTGAAAGCAACGGAGGCTATGCTCGTGATCTTGGATGATGAAGAGCATATTGTGAGCGAAAAAAGTATTCCAGTGGACCTGGTACAAAGGGGTGACGTGTTGAAGGTATGTTGTATTTTATATTTTTCGGAGGTTTTTGAGTATATACAGCAATATTAGACAGCTGCCCGGTTTTTACCTCTGCCTACTTACGCAGAGGTCCCAGGTACGATTCCCGGTAGAGGCCCCTTTAATTAGTATATTTGTGATATATATGTACATATTATTAATCTGTTATCTAGTATCCATAACTCAAGCTCTTAATGATGCTTAATTTGAGCTAGATAATAGGAGTCACTGTGAAAAATAATATTGTTATTATTTCTCAAAATGCACATATGTTCTCTTCCATTACCATATGTGTATACAGGCTATATCTTATGTAGAATTATTTAAAAAATAATAAAATTAAATTGTGGCAATTAAACACCAGCCTGTATCTAGCGTGATCCTGTCGGATCTCTCGACAGATGGCGGCCGGCACGCGGCTCGTGGGACAAGCGTTCAGGCAATCAAGGCACTGTTCAATAAATATTCCTAATTGTAATGGTACATTTTACGTTACGATAAATTGCCATTTTATTGAAAACTAGTAGACCCGATGAACTGTGTATCACGCCATCTATTGGAAGTAATTAGAAGTAGCGGTAGAAGCGATGACTGTTTTAAATGGCACGACAGTTGGACGAATTACGATAGATTCACGCGGTAGGTATGCAGACACTAAAATTGTCCGCCAATACCGGCGGTCAGAAGTCATCCAAATAAGAGGTGGTAGACATGACAGTTTTGAACAGAACGCGAGTTAGAAGATTTTCTATAAGATGTTTTAACAATTTGATATTATTATTTTTTAGTTTTACTTTGGAATGAAACAATAAAAAATAATACAGTTAATATAATATGTTACTTAATATATTTAAAAGTTGACGTTTTCCCTTGATTTTTATATTTTAACTAAACATGTGAAAGCATAAACTATACCAAAAATATCTTTAATTTTGTTCATGCCACACATTTAGGTAGCCACTTTGCGTGAGACGTCACATGCCGGAAACATTTTCATTGGATCGTTTTTGGACGACTCATACCTCCTCGAACATATAGAAATATCTCAGAGAATGTTGCTTCTACATATGTCTTTATTTTGATAAAGTACTATTTATTCATCAAATGAAAATAATCCAAAAAACTGTTTGCTAATTCTATGAATTGTTAACAGTTATTTGCTGAGGGTTCGCGACAAGTATAAAGTTTTAAATAACTTACAGATAGCTTATAATGGATATATAGGATTGGTTTTTTTTATTGGACGATAGAAATGGCACAGTGTATATACAAAATGTGTATTACTAATGGGATACCTCTTGCCCTTCATCTCACCTGATGGTAAGTGTAGATAAGGCTGAAGTGGAAGCGTGCTACGCTAGGATTCCTCATCCATTGGACTAGCTATCTTACCTCGAACCGTTAACATTATTGCTATTGCATCAGACTTTGGTAAAATGGCGCTAGCTAGCCAGGCGGACTTAGAAATAGTCCTACCTCAAACAAAACGTGAAATGTTACAAAATAAGTTTGTGTGTAAGGTATATTATTATGATTGTTCAAAGGTGGTCCCAGGAGCTAAAATACCAGTTGACGGCAAAGTAATATCGGGCCAAAGCACTTGCGACGAATCCCTGATTACAGGAGAATCGATGCCTGTAGCGAAAAATATTGGTAAGTTCCCCATTGAGATCAGGGTCGGACCATAGATTAGATTAATACTAAACTAGACAATATCGCGTACAAACTTTTTACTTTAATATGGGACCATGAAATCAAAGTGATATATCATAGATCAAACCATATTAAATATTTGGCCTCATTCCGTAGTATACACTCAACACTTAATCTAAGTACATTTCGCTCCATCATTATGAATACAAAAAGGACCGTAGACATATTTACAATATTGAAACACGTATGCAGGTTGCAAGTAATAATAGAAAGCGCAAGTAATAATAAAATTGTCCTTATTTAGGTTATTTGATAGTTCTAATTCTTGCTATCCCTTTCCTATAACATAATGAAGAAGTGGGATGTACTGAACTTTAGATTAACAGCTTAATGTGCACGACGAAGCACAGCGGAGTTTGAGATTCATGAGATTGATTTGATTGACCCATCCAGGTCCCTGAAAAAGCGAAAGTTACTTTGTTTTCGAACCACTACGAGATCATCTCATATATAGCTTATTTAATTGAAAAAGTACTAGGATAGTAGAAAAAATTGAGAAGTCTTGTTTAGCGATGCGTCTCCTGTTATCTTTGAAGGAAGGTTTGCAATCAAATATTTTTATTACACTATTTATGGAGTACGCATTCTAAATTTAAATTATAGTGCAGTCCGTCTCGTTCTCTTCACGTAATGCAAAAAGGACAGTTGTCATACCACGTGATATTTAAAATAGTGTCTCCTTATATGCCGTCTCAAATGTCCTCTAAATTTTATAGCTGTCCTTTTCATATACGTTATGGTAGAAAGGGATCTACTGACTTGAATTCAAATTATTTGGATCCAAGTCAGTAGATCCCTTAACTTAGTTAAACATTTAGAATTAGGCCCAATAGTAAGTAATAAAACATAGCTGGTTTTTCTTATTTGTATTTAATCTATTTATTTCTAGAATCCCTAGTAATAGGAGGTAGTATAAACCAACATGGAGCATTATTAATGCGGGCAACACATACTGGTGAAGCCAGTACTCTAGCTCAGATAGTACGTCTGGTAGAAGAGGCACAAAGCAGTAAAGCCCCCGTTCAGCGGTTAGCAGATACTATAGCTGGGTATGTAACTTTTGATGTTGGCTGTATAAATTACAACCCTTTGCTTCAAGGAAAAGGGGTTTATTTTATACAGCCAAGCCTTTCATACCTAGGTAAAGAGGTATACTCTACACAGTCAGGTGTATAATATTTGTCGTATTTGTTTGCAGGTATTTCGTACCGCTAGTAATGTTTCTGTCGCTTCTGACGCTGGTTTGTTGGATTATAAGCGGCGCAATCAATATTCAGAACATTAAAAATATCACTCCGGTAAGTCCTATGTGTTGTTCTATATATTATTGTCTTTTTATCAGAAGGTTCAGTTGTTTAAACCACTTTAAGTACCATTTCATTTTGTTTCCTTTTCCGCTTAAAAAGCAGTATTTGTAAATTATAAGTAAAATAAAGTATATAAATGAGTATGTATTGGATTGAGCCAGGACGTGTACCTGGACGCGTTCTCCCGCTGGGAGCTGATCGTGCAGACGTCGTTCCACTTCGCGCTGTCGGTGCTGGCCATCGCGTGTCCGTGCGCGCTGGGGCTGGCCACGCCCACCGCCGTCATGGTCGCCACCGGCGTCGGCGCAGAGCGGGGGCTCCTCATCAAGGGCGCCGAGCCGCTCGAGAATGCTCACAAGGTACCTAACACGCGGAACACTCGCACTGTCGACACGGACTAAACTGATTTAGGGTCAGAACGATGACCCAAAGGACTCGCAGCCAGGCCAGTAAAGTATTAAAAAATTGGGCCAGAACGTAGGGAGAAATTTCACCGCGCCATTATCGCGTAGAATCGGGATATTGAAAATTAGTCAAAATTAAAGATTTTCGCATTTAGTTAGTTATTAATAGGATATAAACTTGTTATAACACTGTTACATGATCGCGGAGAATTAACAATTAAAATAATTAAAAATTGTAATTAATTAGTTTTAATTATTATCGAAATCCACACAAAAAGGCACATGATATAAATGCCGTAAACAACTATCAATGTCAAACTGATTTTTTTTTACATTTATGTCAAAAACATCTCATATATTCTAAATGAAAACAGCTTTGCTAACAAAATAATTTTCTTTCGTATGATACCGTATACACTTAATTATGCTGTGTAAAAATGGCGAAACAAAGATATCATTAATGTTCTCCGTTCCCACATACTGCAATATTCTTTTTCCAGATATATATGAAACAAAAAAGGTTTTAAACTACCCGACTCTGTGATATATCGATATGGAAATTGCGAAAAAAATCCTCGCCTAAAAATCAACAATCGATTCATGTTTGCGAATCTGCGGTGCGATTTAAATTAACACATTTGTTGTGCACTAAATTAGGGTAGAAATTTTAAAAAATCGCTTGGAATTTTATGAAACTGAGGGAATAAAAGTGGCGTCGTATTCCTAGTCCAATTTCACGCATTACGTATTGTAGTTAGCTTAGTTTATACGGCAGTCGCTTTGACCCGCCAGTCACCCGCATTGGGCCAGCGTAGTGGCTATATGGACCAGACGATATAATTCAATTACCAGGAGAGCAGAAATCGCAAGGAGTTGTTTTAAAAATTATTTTCCTTCCCAGGTCAAAACCGTGATCTTTGACAAGACTGGTACAATAACCCGTGGTAGCACAGCGGTGGCACAGGTGTCCTTACTCACGGGGGTCCCGAGTTCGCTTCCCGTCGTGCTTTCATGCTTATTAAGCGCGGAACTAAACTCTGAACATCCAGTAGCTTCTGGTAAGTTATTAATAACACAAACCCTGTTATGCTCTGTTTGTGTTCGATAATAGGCGCGCGTGTGTGTGTTTCGTTGTGTGTGTGTGTGTGAGAGAGAGAGAGAGAGAGAGAAAATAAATATAAATTATTTTTCACCTAATAATGAGCAATGTAAAAATAAAAATAACAATATAAAAAGAGTGACAGACTACTTTAACTTGATTATTAAAATAAATAAATGTGATAGTCGCGAAATACGAGGGTAACTTAAATAAGATAAATATTTATTACTAAGATAAAAATTTGGGCATTGTAGGTCTGTATAATTAAAAATTGTTTGTTTATATTCTATTATCTAATAAATGACTATTCGATGCTAAAATAAATGAAATGAAATACTATAATAAATATGTATAATATTATTAATTGCGGCGCTTCACCGCCATCGCTAGTTTGCTCTCATTTCCAGTTCTGTTTTATTATAGGGTTTATAATTTATTTCATTAGTCTCCTAAAAAGTATGATAGTTGAACTATGGGAAATATTATAGAATAGAATATATCTTTATTGTACATCAGCCAATTCAAAAAGAGAAACACACAAAAAAAACTTAACTTATTATGTACGTTATGTTAACTATAATTGGCAATCATTTATGTATTAAAACCGAGCCAGAATGTATTTTTTATCGCTGTTAATATATAATAAAATTTTACATAGAAATATATATATATATATACACATTTGGAAGGGAACAAAGTGATGGAATAAACAATATTATTTTCAATCTCCCTCTCTAGCTATAGTTAAATGGTGCACAGCGGTATTGGGGGAAGTCCCACTGCCCAAATGCGTAGGTTTCGTCGCCGCCCCGGGCTGCGGGCTCAGAGCACGGCTCAGGACCAGGGGGGACCAACCCATCGATGTCCCGGCTCTGAGGAACGTGTTGAACCAGGCCAGGTGGGTATTAACGTTAATAAATGAACTTTATAATAAATTTTGTTTATAATACAAATATAATATTTCAAAGTCAAAATACATTTATTCAGTGTAGGTACATTACATACTTATGAAAGTCAAGATTGAAGAATATAATAATAATACTGAAAAGTATTGAGTTAATATTAATAATAATAGTTAAAATTATATAATTCTAAAACTTCTAGCAAATTGATACTTAACGATCAATCTGAGTCTGATGTGATAAGCAAGTCGGGTGCTAATCGAACACTGATTATATTCTCTATATACAATTATAAACTTGATCAAATGCAAGTGTAAGCAGAATATATGTTCCCTACAGCATGACACATCATTTATGCGTTAAACCGTACAGTAATGCTAAACATAATTCTTCTCAGGACAAGACCCCAGGTAGATTGACGTCCAATTAGTGTAGTATATGTATGTACCAAAGTGAAATAAAATGTTTTGACTTTGGCAGAACTGGGTCATCATTCAAGCTTCAAGGCGTCACCGTCCAAGTCCTAGCTGGGGACGGCGATGCAGCATTAAGCTCCGCTCAGGCGGCCGCTAGACTACACTCGCTTATAAAGACTGAAGATAACAGTGGAGAGGTGAATCTTTGTTAAATACTTTTTTTTTGAGGAGGCATCCATTTACGGACCTACCCGCCACTGGCTAAACAGCGGGCGTGTGTGGGGCCACCTAGTGCCTCATTTAAGACTGGCACTGGGAATACCCACTAAAACTCCCCGGTAACTCTATTGCCCAATGGGGGGGGGGGGGACCCGGGTTCTGCCGAAGCAATCCACCAGGTCATCCCCAGGCAGCACCTTACAGCCGGGTTTCGCGCTAATGAAGATTGGCCAGAGCTACTTGGGCAATCCCAGACGTGGCGGCCTGTGAGCCTCCCACAGATACGGTCACGCTGAGGCCGTAGGACGACGAGCGCCGGGCGACCACAGCCCGTCTTCTGTGCCCACCAGTCTACGCCGGAGAGGGGAGGCTAGAGGATCGTCCTCCCGTTCTCACCTATTATTAAATACTAGCTTTTATTGGTCCTCGTCAATGAAGACGAAGTCGTAAATTAAAACTAATTTTTATCCTATCTTGGAGCTCATGCTTCATCGTTAGCATACGTCCTACTGTTGGGCGCAGCCTTTTCTATATGAGAGTAATCCATGAGCAGGTTGGGAAATAACAAACGATGGGGTCATGTTTTTTATATTCATTTTGACTCTAAAATTACCCAAGCAACGTTGAGTTTTGAATTTATTAAAGATTTGATCAACAAGAAGATATGAAATACAGCAGTTAGAAATAATAACTTGGAGCCGACTAAATCTTCTTCTAATGTATTAGTATTCCGATTCGTAAGTAAGTAAACGACAAAGCAATATAATATGAATATTGATTTAATTTAATATGAAACAAACATATTTCTCTTACGATAGCGAACGTGTCTTGTCGTTTTAGAGTAGAATTGAAAGTTGTACAACAAATTACACAAAATGTTACTGTTTTATGTATATTACGTAATTCGTTTTCAATTAATTCGCTTTCTTTTCAATTTGACGACGCACACGCAATAGTATATAGTGGTCAGTACCCCGTCAGTTGGAGGCCCCAGATTTGAATCCCAGTATCAGCAGATATTTGTATAATGAATACGTATATCTATCCACAAGTCATGGATGTTTGTATGTTACTTAGTATATTTCTGGTATTTATATACTTGTTACTATCTATATTCTCGCTCGCGTCACGGCCGTTATTCGCCACTAAATAGATCGATGATTGCTTACAACAATCTAGTTAAATATTTTTACAAACATTCCCGTAATTTAGATGAGTCTCTTGTCTCTGGCACCTACTCATTTGGTGTCGACATATTTTATGATTCCTTGCCTAAATTCAAGAAAATTTTCATGTTGTCGCTCGAATAATTATAGCAGCTTTAGCCTTAGTTTTTGCGGATCCTGTAAATTAAAATAGTGATCATGTATATTTAATTGTAATTTTGAAATTAGAGTTATCACAAAGTATTCTGTAAAGCTATAGTGTAACTCCTATAATTAAGATTGCATTTAATTCTTATATATAATACAATTAGTATTTTAATAAATAAATAAATATATTTCTCCGTTATCTAGTATCCATAACACATCTAATTTGGGTTAAATAATAGGTGTGTAGAAATATTATTATATCACAAATATTCCCCCCCCCCCCCCCTTTTACGATACTCCTGTCAAATGGTCGCTATTTGAGAACAAAGTACGCAGTGTCAACTATTAGTCAATAGATTATATGTCAACTTTTCAAAGTAATTCTTCAGATGAAGTCATTGGACTATTGAATATAAGGGTCCAAGTAAAATTTATTAATTTTTTTGATAGGAAGTGGAGCAAATAGTTTTGATAGGCAACCGCGAGTGGATGTCCAGGAACGGCGTGTCAGTGCCGCGGTCCGTCTGCGAGGCGCTCGTCAGGGACGAGGAGCTCGGCCGCACCGCCGTCCTGGCCGCCGTCAACGGTCAGTACTGCTCCGGCCGTGTCTCAGCCCTCCTGGCCCTTATATGAGGACCCCGCTCCCATATGTTATGACTACTACTACTAGGAACACAGCATTAAAAAGGAGTGTAATTTATAACCTTCTGTAAGGTGGACATTTGGTACCTTCTTTGAGGAGTATGTTGTTGACAGCACAGCATAGAAGACTCTGTACCCTATACATTTTTGATAATCTCTAACCACTCTTTTGCTTAACTCTGAATCTATCGGTATCGCTTTCATTTTGACGTACGCCATATTTCCATTGCCGCTTCAGTGTTATAATATATGATTGTGACGTTTAGCTTTTAGTACGCTGTTATTAATTTAAATACGAATACCATCGCGATATATAAAGTTAAACAATATGGTACCAGGAACACAGCACTATAAAGGAGTCTAATTTGTCTACCTTCTATTAGGTGTAAGTGATTCGTGTATGTAAGAAGATATGTCCCATAGAAAACACATCCTCAACTACCAGGAACACAGAGTCATAAAGAAGTATTATATGCCTCTTAGATGGAAGTGCCTCGTTTTATATTGAATAGTGGCAGGATCGCCTTCTTAACAAGTTTTCCCTACCAGGAACACAGCACAACTGCAGCAGTGATTTTTTCCACCTTTTCTAAAAGGGAGATGCTTCGTGTGAATTCTGGCTACCAGGAATACAGCACTCATAAGAACTATCATTTTTCTTCCAGATCAGTTAGTATGCACCATTGGTGTCGCTGACGAAGTGAAGCCTGAAGCTCATTTGGCAGTGTACTGTCTCAAGAAGATGGGTCTGCAAGTGTGTTTGCTGACAGGCGACAACAGGAAGACAGCCGTCGCCATTGCTAGACAAGTAAGCCAAGGATATAGAAGATAGCACGGCATATGCATCATACTATATAGTTTATTCTATTTAAAATTCAAATACCATCCAGATCATGGACAGATGTTTTTCTTGGTGTGGCAATGTTTTTAATAATTACTTTTTATTACTTTACCAATTGCACTAAATGGCATGTGTCATTCCTTAATGTCACTTTGACATTCACTGAACCTACGTAAACATTTTGCAAGACTAGCATAAACCCAACGTCACTCTCTATGAAAACATTGCATTTTTTTTGTGTAAATCGTGTTAATGGAATTTATATGTACTAGATATATTTTATTTTTATATTATTCGTTTTTTTTTTAGTATTTTCAGTTAAATAGTTATTTCTTTAAAAGAAAATAGTCAAATTTGTTGTATCATTTAATACAATATTGCTGGTCACTTTAACACAACTGAGTTGGCTTATTTCTATGTGAAAACATATACATGTACTTTTCTGATTGAAAATATATAAATTATTTCAGGTTGGTATTAACAAGGTTTACGCAGAAGTGCTGCCATCGCACAAAGTTGCCAAAATACAAAAATTGCAAGAGGGCGGACAAAAAGTTGCCATGGTAAGATAAATTATATTATTATGATAATATAACTGATGCAATTTTATACGTATAGTCAAAGTCAAAGTCAACATTTATAATACATAATATTCTTTACATACATAAGAAAGTTAAGATCAAAGAATATAACAGGATTAGTTAAATCAAAGAATTAAATAACTTTAAGCAAACTAATTGAATAGTTAAAAAAGAAGTGTTTAAATTTTGGAATATATTCTTATGCTATAGGTAGGCGACGGCGTGAATGATTCCCCAGCATTAGCCCAAGCTGACGTGGGTATTGCTATCGCGAGCGGGACAGATGTAGCCGTCGAAGCGGCGGACTTAGTGCTTATGAGGGTAAGTGTTTTTGAATCAGCTACAAGGGCATTCTTTACTACAATGTAAGATTTTCTCATTTATTACTTAACGTAATAATAACATAATTTAATATTATCAATATTATTGGACACGTAACAAAATTAACATACAATTAAAAAGGTGGATACATGTACAAAGGATCTGCTTATTTCGCAACGGAATATGTTCCAGCAGACACGAGAAAGGTAACGGAAAAATAAAATCAAATATGAGATGTAAACTTTGCAAGCATATTTCTTATGCATGATACGATCTCCATATTATGTCTTGTAGGAATTTTTAAAAGCAAGCGATAAAAATATTTCGATAAAGGATTGTGTAAATCCGCTGAAAACATTTGCAATATTAATAGCCTCACAAACATAAAAATTTATATTTTTTTTCATTTGATTGGTACAAGGAGGTGACGTCGCTTGCCTGTGATATTTTATATAGTGTTTTTGGGTGACTTGTAACTACTCAAACGTATCGATATATCTAAGAAACTGTTGATGTCAAATATGCTGTTAAAAAAATATGTTTGGAATGTTCACCAAGATTCCATTGTTGCCAAGTCAAGATCTGATGATGGGATTACCTAGGGAAATTTAAGGTTACCCTAAAATAAACAGGCAGACAAGTGGACAATATTGACATCTATCTAACTTTGAACTTACAAACTAACCACTCGAAATTTTAAATAAAAATGGTTTTAATATGAACTACCTATTTCAAAACACCAAAAAATATCTGTAAAAACGTGAAGCGCCGTCTTAAAATTTTTTATTTGTTTGCCTTTTAAACTATTTCTTTTGAAAATATTGCTTAGACGAGATAACTCGTCCGTAATCTATTAGACGAGTTTACTCGTCACATTTTAATCATTCTTGTTTATATTCTAGAACGATCTCCTAGACGTAGTGGCCTGCCTAGAGCTGTCTAGGACAACAGTGAGAAGAATCAGACTCAATTTCCTGTTTGCGTCAGTATACAATTTGCTCGGTATACCCCTCGCTAGCGGAGCTTTCGCTGCCTACGGTATACAGTTACAGGTGAGGTTTTGTATGTGGTGCTATAATATCGTGTGTAATAGGCACTCCTTCCACATATTTCATTAATACTGGCAATATTTTAAAACCATCAATCATTTAAATAAGCTAGCTCCAAACTACGTAGTACGTAATTTAGTTTTTTAATAATTGAAATGCAAAAAAAGCGTAAGTTTGCTTAGTTTGCACACTTTGCGACTATTCTAGTCTAGATTATAGAGACTATATTAGAACTATATTAGTTAAGGGCAAAAAAAATTAAAACTGATTTGACCCTTGGAACAAACTGAAAAATCATTATGGCCTAAAGGCTTCAAAGTTTGGAGACCTATGGTTTAAATGAAAAATTTTGACATATTTTTAATTGTTTCGGTTTCATCAAACAAATTATTCATTTTACGTATTATGTTCACGAGTGTACACTATTTTAACTATTTTACATCATTATTATCTATATTATTCCGTTATCTATATATTTATCCGTTACCTAGTATCCATAACATACATTTTAATTATTTTTGTCTTTTAATTTTATTTTTGTTATTATAGACTTTTCCCACCAGCTCGCATTGGTCTAGCGTGTTGGTGTCATGCCAAACAGTCTTGATGTGTTTCTCCCATGTTGAAAGATATGTATACACATTACTGTGACTTATAATTATTGTGATGTTTCAGCCGTGGATGGCGTCGGCTGCTATGGCGATGAGTTCAGTGTCAGTGGTGTGTTCTAGTTTATTACTCAAAACGTAAGTAAAATCACCTTTGTGTAGTTTATTTCAAATGCACATTCATTCTTCACAATCAACGTATACATTATTTAACTAACGTATAATTTTATTTATACTAAAGAGACTTGTCAAAATATACATGTAGAATCGATAATGATATTTAAAACTATTTTTTTATCTTATGTTATCGCTTTCATCCTGTTTATATTTCTTCGTTGTCTTAAGTCGAGTTTTACATTCGAGGAACCAATTTCGCAACTCAAAAAGAAACATCTGGATTAGGGATATTATCATTGGTGTCCTGAAAATAAATAGGATATTTATTTCAAGAAAGTTATTCGTAATTTCATTGTTGGGTGTCAGGATTGATAGTTTGTTTGCTTTCTTTTCACAACCCAATAATTTAATCTGATTATTGATATATTTTATAGTATTGTAAGTTTAAAGACCGCTTTATGAGAAAATAGCTTAATACTAATTGCTTAATTGTTAATATCACTATAAAACTTCTTCAACATATGGTAACATTGAGTCAGCCAAAGTCCAAGTCAAAATATCTTTATTTAAATAGACTCATTTACTAAGTTCTTTTAAATCGTCATAACAGGGAATATGTATGAGAAAAATTAAACAAATGTAATTAAAGATAATAGTGATAACTTTAAGTGGTTATTAACCTGGTATTTACAAATTGTCCCAGTTATAGAGTTTAAATATGTATTAAATAAATTATTTTAAAATTAAAACTAACACTAGTGCATACTAAGTAAGGTCTTACCTTATTAAAAATTCTACTTAATTATCCCTTTAGTCACACGTTTATTTTTTTAAATGTATATAATATAAACATATTAGTAGATCCTTAGTTTAATACTTGCCTTGGTAATTTTTACAGTTTCAAAAAGAGAACGATAGAAGAATTAAGAACAACGGAATACTTACAATCAATACATCTAGAAGAATTGGACTCAGTGTCTGTTCACAGAGGACTCGACGAGAGACTCGAGGACAGAGGCACTTCACCGCTTACAAAGTAAGTTATTGTTCATAGTTGCACTTCAACAACTGTAAGTTGGGTATAATGGACCTAATTATGTAGATATGATTGTAGTGTATCTCGCTCTTTCATTATCAATGCAGAAGGGAAGGAAAATAATTCTTTAAAACATTCCTCCTAACGGTCTTACTATAGTTGTAAGACAGTGTTAGACAATGACAGAGATTTGTTCCTTAGGATAGACTCTATCGTTCAATATAATAAAATATACAGCTTTTTGTTTTATGTATTTGTTCGATTCACGGTTTTTTAAAGGAGAAATGTGTCGTGCTCCCAATATAACGCTTCCTCAACGAACTCTAGCTATCAGGAACACAGTACTATAAAGGAGTTTTATTTGGTTGCCTTGTACGGTGGAGGAGGGTCATGTCATATTGACAGACAAGTCAGAGGAGACAAGTCCCAACATAACGCTTTCTTAGTGACCTTGAACTTATGAGTACCAGGAAAACAGCACTATTAAAGAGTCTTGTTTGGCTGTCTTATTTTATTTATTATAGGGAATGCAAAAGGTTTGTGGCTCATACAGCTGTGTTATGTAATTTTTTTCTTTTATTCCGGCTTTGGGATAGCGGTGTAACATATCCTTTTGCCCTAGAAGTTATGACAACAATTGGAAGGCACCGTTTTTCAATGAGAAATTGGGTTAACTATTGATTGACTCTTAAGTTGTAATATAATAGGATGTGAGGAGCTTTTAAGCTTAGAAAATCATTAATCATTTCGTTGGTTATCCATCAGTAAATGGCGATGCTTTTTGATTCCTTGCGTCGGTATCTGGAACTATATGTACAAAAAATACTTAGATCATGGCTGAATGGACCTTTGCTCCCCTTGCCTTCCCTGTAATAGGGATAGCCTATAAAATTATCTTCCTTCTGTAAGTTTCTGTTAATGCTCGAGCGGATAAAAATACCTCCATCTCCCTCTCCCCCATACCTTCTAAAATTGTTTATGGTATAAAGATGGCTAAATTTAAGTTATTTGGCAGATGGAATTTATTGATGCTTTCGTCTTCAGAATTAGGCTTAAAAACATACTAAACTAAATATTTTACAATTAAGAAAATGATTTTCTACCTTATTATAATCAGGTCCGAGTTTAAAAGCGGGGCTGACAATTTTATGGTAATTAAGACTGATACGACACGGCAATAGTTTTGAACAAAAGTTTTAGATTTTATAAGAATTCTTAGAGCTACACCAGACCTTAGTAACTGAGAGATGATGGTAGACGACTTTATTCCCTGTGCAATAAGGGTCATTACAAACATTCTCACTTTAAAATTGTCCACGTCAGATTTTACCAATGACGATTTGTGGCTTAAACAACGGACATGTCCTTCTACCCTAGTGAATTACTCCGAGTGAAACTTGTCGTTGTCTGCGTATGCGCATATCTCTCTAACTTGAGACCACGGCCCACTATCTGTAGTATTCTACATTCTTAAGACCGCGCATAATAGACGTCATGTCTATTATATTGATCCCATGTTGCACATCAATATTAATAAAGTATTGAACGTTTAGCCAATGACAAACCGCGAAGGTAAAATTCAAAGTAAACTATGGCTGAAGCGTTTGACATATAGATAGTTAAATACGGGAATAGTGACTATGCATCTATTTGTTTTTGTGATGCAGTTTATCTGTAGTCTGTTAACTTTTGCATGTTTGCACAAATGAAATGTAATAAACACACACGCACACGCATATATATGAATATATACACTTACAGACACACAGGCGCAAGTACCAGCCAAATTTCAAAAATACAATTATTTACTTTTCTTTCTATTAAAGTACTTTTGATAGTAGATTTTGCATTGTTTAAGAACTTGGAATATAATAACCGGGCGGTGGGATATTGGTCCTGATTCCGCTTTGCACGATTTATAAATTTAAGTTAAAAAAAGAAATATGACATGTGACGTCATTTGTCGTTTCCAAAATCGCTACTCTCAAGCATTTATGCCTCATCATAAAACATGCATATTAAAACTTGACGTTCCTAAAAATCATTACATCCTTTCTTCTTGAATCGAAAAAAGAGATGCGAGTAATTTGTATTTAATTGAATGCTCAACGGAATTGTATGATGCATGCTATTTATATGATGCATTTCGTGTTCTAATAAGTTATTTGATGAACAGGTCTATTTTTCCTGTCATCCTGTATGCAATATTGATCCTCAGTTATCAGACATAGACCAGCAGTACGTCATCATAATGCACCAATCACGTATCGCACAGCATGTTTTATCTCACTCACATATTATTCTCTCTCGCACCAGCAGGAAGAATTCGTGGAAAGCCTCACTGATAAAGGTCTAGTTGGAATATTGTGTACGTAGTTAGTTTACTTTTTATTTTTGTTCTGTTTGCCTGTTTGTTTATGGTGATGGTTATCTACGTTGGGATTAAATCTACTGGCGGATACAGCGGCTTCATATTACAAGCGATTACATGCGCACGCGCACACAAACGCCCAAAATAATTGTCTTAACGATGACTATCAATAATGTGCGAATAATTAGGAAAAATACTATTCATTTATTTATTTTTATTTATTTATCTTAACACTGTTTCAACAGCAATTTTCTACACACACAGAATATAATACAATAAACAAGACACAAGCCAATTAGAGAAACACATTATTTTTCCAAAGAATCATCAGGAAGCCAAAAGCTATTTTAAAATTTACTTCTTAAATCATGTAATCAGATTGCAGAGGGTTTCACGGTAGTACAAAACATAAAACTAATAGAAAGCAGCTAAATTGTAATTGAAATGAAATTATATTAAACGCGTCTCCATATGTGGGCGTCTAAAGTCAAAGTCAAAATATTTCACTTAACATTGCTACATTTATGTACACGTATATTGTATTTCAATAAGCTACCATTGCATGGTTTTGCTTACTAGACGTTGAATTTTTGTGAAATCAAAATCTAACGCCTCGCGAGCAAATCTATCCATTGGTAGCTGGTTGAAACGCAGCATTATTAAAGGTCAATTAAAGCTATCCATTCATAAATCTCCCGGTATATGATCTGGGCAGCACTGGCAAGAAACTTAGCAACACTTATCCTTATCCTTTCACGTTAATAATTATTGTTATATATAAAAATTCAGTCTGAAAATTCATAGTGAGATACAATATTTGTGGCTATAATCGCTTGTTTCGTGAAGCCTGCCATTTAATGCTACGATCGTGTTGTGTATCTAAGGTGCTTATAAGGTAAACACGGATATTCGCTCTCAGGTCATTAAATAGCTTTGTCTGTTATCTAGTATCCAGAACTCAAGCTCTTATGATGCTTACGTTGAACTAGGCAATAGTTTAGTTTCTAGGGAAAACTATTAAACACATATTTGTTATAACTAATCTACATTTATTTAAAATAGTTGACCCTATACTTTAATTCAGCGACAAACTACCACTAACGCCATCTATTAAAAGAAATGGATGGAGAAATTACAGCTTTGATGATTAGCATGTCATTTAGAAGATATTCCATACAAAATAATCAATTTTAACTTGTATAATTTTAATGTTTTCTTCAGGATTTTCCCAGATATTATTATTTTTAAATCACCCCTGAATTAACTCGAAAAAAACACAATAGAAATAATTCAAATAGCTTAACTGATTTGAGTTTTTGATAGATATATTTATATATATAAAATTGTACCGCGATTCCGACAGAAGATCTCGCCGTGTGTATCGTGTATCGAGTGTGGAAATAATATTTTTATGGATTGTTAGAACAATAAAAAAATATATGATTTACACAATACGAATATACTTTATTGCACACCAAGTCTTAAAATAAATAACTACCAGAAACATATACATACAATAGACGGGCTTATTACTAATAAGCAATCTCTTCCAGGGAGATATTATATAAATAAAAACCGAATAAATGCAAGAATACGGAGAGATAGACAGTTACATACAATATTATACGAATAAATAATAATAATGACATAAATGGTTAAATATATTAGAACTATTTCAAAGAACTACAGACGGAGGTGAGGATAGTGAGACAACGCCTACCTTTAAAGGACTCTAGTGTATAAGCTAATATATGCTATTATTATATAAGCTAGTATATGTGTAAGCCCTCTTGATGTATTTGACATTTGAAATGTATTATTTTTAATCCAAAGTGTACCAAAATCAGGGCGTGTTTATACTATTAATAATAATTATATTTCTCACACTCACACCTAATATCTAGTCTATATCAAGCATCATTAAGAGCTCGTATTATGGATACTAGATAACTGAGAAATATCGATAGTACTATGTATGGTACATCCATGGCTCGGGCAAATATTCGTAGTCGTCATACAAAGTTGACTGTGGTATTCACCACTCGACCAGACGGTCGTCAAACAAATCCATCTAATACATTTTTCTATTGTTAATTTTGTTTTGCTTATTTAAGTAATAATTATCATTAAAACGCACGAAGTATTGATGTCTTTGTGTATGTGAGTGTGTGGTCAGAGCTTAAGGGTGTTACACGTTTGATGCACATTCCGAAACGGGAACGAGGTATTAAAATGATATACTGTATAGATATTTACCTTTATAATTTGTCTAGTTACAGATCTTTTTAAATTTACTTCGGTAAATGAGGATGGAAAGACTAAGAAACTTAAAAGTCATTTCTCACAACTTTAAATTTTTAAAATGTAATCTTCATTCTATTTGTACAAGGGACAATTTGCAAATACCCGGTTAATAACCACTTAAAGTGATCATTATTACTAGTGTCATACCTTCAATTGTATTTATTTTCTCGTATAAATTCTTTGTTATGACGATTTAAAATAACTTAGTAAATGAGTCTATTTAAACAAAGATATTTTGACTTTGACTTTGACTTACTTCTTATCTTTTATTACTTGTTTAGACATGGATCTGAGAACTGAATTCAAATTCCCCATGTACGACACGACGATTGACGTTTCATTATAGAAATATAAGTTATCTATACATACCTTTTTTCTACAGACTATTCAATCGTGGCAAACCTAATGAAGGCTGCCTTCTACAAGAAGAAGACGACCTGATGACTGTGTCTTTCATCCCCAAGAGGCCTACGAGAGAAGCGCCAAGTTTAAACGGATAAATTAAAGACTGTTCTGTACACTCGTGGACTTATTGTTAAGCCGATTTTGGAATCTCTCGTTTGACGAGGTAACTCGTCCTTTAGTGTGTTGTCTAACACCTGGTTTTATAAAAATGAAAAATGCACTTCTCTTGGGACATTAAGACTGTTTCTTCACGCAACCATGATGTATCTTCAACATATATGTGTAAATATTTAGTGTTTTCATCCAAAAGAAAAAATGTTTTGTATAAACGATGATTGTGATATATTTGTATTTGATATTGGGATTTGTTTTGTTTTGATACAAAACACCGGCAGAGGCTTGTTCATATTGGGGGGGGCGAGTTAACTCGTAATAGAGGCGAGTAAACTCGTATAAGACATCTTCTCATAATAGGAATTTTAGATATTATATAGATGACGAGTATACTCGCCCACTGTTTAATTGCGTTTCGTGTTTAATAATAATGGTACCAGTTGATAATAATACCTTGATATTACAATTTTTGTTGTATCCATTGTTTCTGTAAGTGTATTTCGTGTAATATCTGCAGGAAAGCACCAAAATGGCTTAACAATTAAAGTCTGCGAGTGCACCTAACGATCTTATAAAGAATGGTACTGTCTCTTATTAGTAAATCTGTATTTAATATCAACCAGTATAAGGTTTATATTAGTACGTATTTAACATAAATACTAAACTATTAAGCTTATTTTATTAACATATATTATTACCCAGAGGTCCCGGTTCGATACCAGATAGTGCAAGATATATTTATGTATTTATAATAATATAGGAATATTTTTGTATGACAACACTAATTTTTTCAGACGTAATTTATTATATACGGGTACATATAGAATTATATTATATATTATTTTTTTATCACTACGTTATTTGGTCTAGACAATTTAAAAATACAGTTAATTAATTTACCGGATAAAGTATGGGAAAATCTCAATTTAGTTATTTCTATAATTTGTAATGTAAGAGTATTCAACTGTTAAAATATTATATCGTCTAAATAATCAAATAAAGTACTGGGAGCGGAATAAGTCTTTAAAACTAAGATTCAGTATTTACCAAACATTCTTTATTTGATCGAGTTTTGTAGAAGATAAATGTGATTCTGTGTTGCCATTAGAATAAATTACTTTCCTATAATAGGGCAACATTAAATTGTCTTTTGTCGCAAGTTAGTATTAATAAATTTTTCCTAAAATTTGTCGTGTACAATCCATTTTATATTTTGGTTAAGCTGTCGCGTTTCTGCATGAAAAGAAATATGTTTCTAACACAAATAATACGTTATATTTATTATACTGCCGTGAAAGAAAAAGTGATTTACAAAAAATTACAATATACCTGTCACTTTCTAAAAAATCTTTACGCAGCTTTATGGACAAGTCGGGTAATACAGAAAAGTTAATCGTAAGTTTACATGAATTCCTTTTTTCAACCGACTATTTGAGAATTGATCCGAATGCAATCTTTACTTAATTTGGAGTCATGACAGATGTCACAGCACTTCGACCCTTGGGATGCCACCCCCAGGACCGAGTACAAACAAAACCTTAATATTATAATTGAAAAAAAAATATTTTTTTTCTATAAAATATATCAAAAAGGGAACCTACATATTCATAGTTGCCTGGTACTTCTCTGTATTCAGACTTTTTAAATCTATTCAGTAGGGTGTCAGACAAGCTTGCGGGCCTCCCACGTATGTACAATATAAAAAAGGGAACCTACATATTCATAGTCGCCTGGTACTTCTCTAGCTATTTATATCTATTCATTAGGGTGCCAGACAAGCTTGCAGGCCTCCCACGCCTTTTCACTCATCAGAGTTATGACGTCACACTTACTCATATCAAAGATTACAAAAGAAGACGGCCCACCATCAGTATACCGGCACGAGGAGTGGACTTAATCTTTCACCACCAGGTATGTCCACTTGATTGGAGACAAAGTTATTTTCTCCTCCCTAACATGTAATGGGTCACACATTTCTATACAAGTGTGGAAAGTATGCATTTCTTCACGATTCCCGATTACAGAACAATAGGGACCAGTCATATTTTTAGTCATCATATTTTATTTATATTAAGCTCAGCAAATGACTCGACACCACCTGATGATAAGCAGTAGAGGAGTCCATATGTGAAACATGCGACATACTGCCCTAGCCACCCTCACCTTGCTTGCCTAAAAAGTGCTATTTCACGCCTCTTTTAAAGGAACCCTTGTAAGAAGGAGGGAATACGTGTGCTGGTAAGGAATTGCACGCTCTAGCTGTGCGACAGAGAAAGGAGTCAAAAAATCTCTTAGTGTGCAAAGTAGACGTGGCAGTGAAGGAGTGACTCCGTAGACCAGCACGCGTACTCCTTAGTATCAAAGGAGAGGGAGGGATAAGGTCGAACAGCTCCTCAGAGGTCTCTCCATGGTACAAACGATAAAAGACACTAAGCGACGCTAGCATCGCTTATACATCTACATAAATGTTAGGTACCAAGGTTTTCAGGGACGGCTTGAAAATTATTTAATACAAAAGTACCAGGTGACTTGGTTTTGGATTTTGGAGACTAGAGTGCCCAGCTGACTGAGAAATGTAAAGAAATCTTAATGGAATAAGTGTATTCGTCAATACTCTTTGTGACTGATATTTGTACATATGAAAATACTTGTCGAGTGGAAGATAACTTTAAATTAACTTGAATTCGTTAACAAAAGTTTGTATTTAATTGTATATAATTATATTATGATTAATTCTTAACATAGTTACCGATTATGGAAAATTGTACAAAAATATTTTATTATGTATAGATTATACTTACTAAAGATTAGTACCTTCTCTTGGTATCTCAATATGATTTCTATTGTAAAGTTGTCTATTGTAAAGTTTTATACTTAAAATAATTATATTGTAACATTATATTTGAAAAAGCCAGTAAAAATATGGACAGAAATAGTACCTTCTCTTGGTATCTCAATATGATTTCTATTGTAAAGTTGTCTATTGTAAAGTTTTATACTTAAAATAATTATATTGTAACATTATATTTGAAAAAGCCAGTAAAAATATGGACAGAAATTTATTTATTACTTTTATTTTCACACGTTTCACAAAATATGAGTTTTATATAATCGAAAACAACTGAACGCACAGATCCTTATTTACCTTAAAGTTAACCATAGTTATATAGTTTCTATATGTATATTTACAATTTCACTGCACAAAACTATAACGACATAAATATAGGTCAGCACCATCATCAACAGCCTGTGTACATCACACTGTTGGGCGCAGGCATTCCTAAATGGGAGACGAAAAATAAATACTTGAGGAGCTTGGGCCATAACAGGAGCACGCTGGTCCGTGGATTGGTAACCACTGGGTCTGACTGCTTACATGTTTTCTGAAGCATCGAGCAGCGAGAGAGCAAATTAAATAAATAAATTATTATATAGAATTTATAATTATTGATTTACTCAGAAGAAATTAAATCGGATTTATAACTAGAAATTACAAATGGATACTTAAAGATTGTGTATGACGTCACTTCCTTTATTGCGTTCAAAAACTTATTAGTGCTTATGATGGTTTCATTCAAAGGATACTTATTATTTCGTCTTCACCTTCTCCCGTCTACCAGTCTCGGCATTTCATATAAAAATTACTGCTCTCGAATAAGCGGGAGAAAGAACTGAATAGGTAATATATTAATCTATAAGAATGCTTAACACACAATCATTGTTGAGTTAACCTCTTGTGGAGAAGAGATGTGAATATCTTCTACGGTCTTTGTTTAAAACTTCATCTTTTCCGTACACAGCGAACTAGTTCTCGGCCTAAATAGGAGATAAGGTGGTAGGAAAAACGTTATATAAAAAATTGATCGTATCTAGGGAGGTAGATCGAAAAACCTGTTAATTACAAAAATTACATAGTCTTACCTGGGATAGAGAGGATATATTTGTGCATTTTACATGAAAATTGAACCTTGATTATTTGATCATAAATTTTGAATTTATCTAAGAAAGGTCACAAGCCTTTAATAGACTATGATAATAGAGTAACACAGATATAGCGACGCATAAAATAAAGATCAGGTATAAACATCCGCTACGCATCAACAGGAATTTTATTAAGTCTTTAATTGCAATGAAATAATGTGTTCGAGGAGGAGCTCGCTGGCGTAACGGTTGGAACGCTTTGATTTTGACCACTAAAACAAATACAACTTGTATTGTAACTTCGTGCCTAGTCATGTTAAGAAGATTTATATAATGTTATCGATTGTGACGACCATGTTAAAACAATCATATTGTTATATTACCGAAACAGTATTTTGAACAAACAAAAAATGAACCGGAAGGAACGATCAATTAAGTACTTTCTTGGCTCCGGAAGCAACGTGTGTCGGGATATCCTCTTTATTGGCGGGAAACCGACGCCATGTTTCTTGCATATCCTGTGGAAGAAAGCTAATTGTGTTATTCCGACATGAGCGCCGTGCATTATAATAAAATGCATTTATTGTATATGTATTTGTGTATGATATTGGTAGTTTTTAAGATGATGACTGCTTCTCTGTCTCTTTCGAACGTAAAGGGATCGGTTTTGGTGTTATCATTAATTAAAATGTACTAATTTACTCTAATGGATCTTATGAATGTTAGTTTTTTTCATATAAAAGGCTACTAAATATCTATCTCTTGTTTTTTTTTGCGAGGAGGAATCAACTTACAGTTCTACTGGCCATTGTCCACCCCGGGCTCGTAGGCGCCGGATTGCTGCATTGAGAATACCTACTGCTAAAACTCTCTGGTACTTTCGTGCTTTTGACTTGTATTCTGCCGAAGCTATTAACACCAGCCCCATTTGCCACACTTAGGCAATCATAGACGACCATCGCTATAGCGCGGCGGCCTTTGTCACATGCCGCAACCGTGACGATGTAGTACTTACAAGGAACACCTCCCAACCGCCCGTCGCCGATCTATATGTATATGGTATCATTTTAAAGGTCTTGGTGAACTGAATACAAATATATAAAAATCTCGTACCAGTTTTGGGTTTTTCGACCAGAATTTTTTTTCAAAGTTTTTTTAAAATAAAAATTATAAATCAGACACGCAATAAGAAAAACGATTTTTTTTTATTTTTAAATAATAAAATCAAACAGCCGCTACAGAAATTTTTGGAAAAATGATTTTTTGCATGCGCGCTTATATTTTTAGGCCATTTTACCGACGCTTCGAAAAATTCAAACCTACCTTACACATTGAAGAAAAAAACACTCAAAAGTTTTCAACTTTGAAAAAAAATTCTGGTCGAAAAACCCAAAACTGGCACGAGATGTTTATATATTCGTGATCAGTTCATCGAGACCTTTAAAATGATACCATATACATATAGATCGGCGACGGGCGGTTGGGAGGTGTTCCTTTTTAGTACTTATGTTGCCTGTATGTACTTATACATAAATAATTTATGCAACCATTTTGACAGTTAATAATGCCAAAAAGATTTATTTTAAGTAATAATTTTAATAATAATAGTATTCAACAATCGATATTAATTGTATTCTATTTAGAGAAAAAATATAAATTTATTAATTTACTTATGTATACATAAATGGTTATAATGATACTTACTTAAAAACTTTATTTGCGATTGTGTTTCGATCAAAGTACATTTATAGAATAGAATACAATATATCAGGGAAAAAGAAGGTAAAAATATATAGGAAATAGTTTCCCAGTTTTGTACTTTACCATTTATCATGGCATTATCAAATTTCACGGTTTCCACTTAATGTCAATTTTCTACAAGATTATTTTAGAATTGTATAGAAGTATCCAGAAGGTGATGGAGCCAGTTGTTGGCTATAGTATGTATGTGTAAAAGGCAGTGTCCCCGTAAGACCCACCCAAGGCCATTCGTCTTAGAAGTTTTATATCATTTTAAATATTGTACATACAAATCTGAACACCATTTTTAAATTTAAATTTATTGAAAACGCATAATTAACTGGCTCCGTATGCTGAGCGTAACAAATCTCATTTTCCGTCCCTAAAATTGGCATAATAAGTATCGTATCACAAAGTGTAAAAAAAAACAATTGTCAAACAAGAAAGAGGCGGGATCCGGATCCATAGACAAATATTTTTTTCACAAGTTTCCGTTTGCAACAATGGCCTAACTAAAATAGATCGTATTTCTGTCCATTGGTTTGCGTAAAGCCGGATTTGAGCTAAACAGCTTATTTTGGGGTGAAAAATAGAAATTAGTAACATCCGTCTCTGTCGGCTGTCGGAACGTGACAGGTTTTGGCGTGCTCGCAAAAAATGCAGGTGCTGTTAACCTTTTCAGTTACAATTTTTTTTATTAATAACATCCGTAGATAACTAACTGAAGTTTATTAAATGACAATAATAATAACTATAAATATAAATTTAAACGTAGTACTACTCCTCCATTACATTTTTACCAAAAAAAGCCTCATTTGAAGTCTATACTTTATGCTCATCATAAAACACGCCGATTAAAATAAGGCACATATGCTATTCATAAATAACTGTCATTTTTAGTTGGATTATAATGAAAGTAGTGCTTGCTGAACTTAAATTAAATTTTTGTCCATGCACAACAGATTCGCGGTCATTAGCAGGATAAAATATAATTTACTTATTTTATTTTTATCGTAAAATTTCGCACAAAAAGGCATAAAAATAGCGGAACTATTGCTAATGGCATTCTCTACCAGTCAACCACCATCAGGTGGTGCAGGGCGGGTCGGTGTCGCTCAACGGGTTGGACGATGACATAGATTTGAAATTTAATTTAATGCATATGATCATCCGGCATTCCAATAAAAAAACACATTCTTTAAATTTAAATTTAAATACAGGTTTATTCAAATAAAAGGTTGGCAATACCTTTCATTTTTATTTTTTCATAATCGCTTGCGGCATGCGCACTTCTTCCGGCGGCCGCTGCACGTGGCACCTTAAATAGGTTCAAATTTTTTAACAAACTTTTTATATAGTTTCTTGTTTATGACACAAATAAATCTTAAATGGCGGAGAAGAGTTCTCCCTTGGAAGCGTTCTAATTAATATAATTAAGCAATCATATGGCACTGCTGATAATTGGGTTTAGGTTAATTAATACATTCATGTTTAGTATATTTTGTGAGGTACTAGGGACTTATGGCTTACCTACATTTTTATTGCTAAACGAACAACCCCAACCAGCACTGAAAATCTCTCCTTAACAGCAAAACCTAGTTGAAATTACTACAGAAAATTACTGTAGCACATATTTATCATGTGTTTTATCGAGCAGGAATCCGTTTACGGACCTATCCTCCACTGGCTATGTGTTGGACGTGTGTGGAGCTCGCTCAGTACCTGACTTAGAAAAATATAGACTTAAAAAAACAGACATCTTTAGATGACTCGAGCAAAGATTGTAGCTATTATAAACCATTTCCTCCTCTTCATCAACAAACAAATATTTTCGACTTATTCAATACCTTCTATTCTTTTAAAGCGAGTCCTGAATGACTACAAAGACTTTGGAAACAACGAAGTAACGATCAAAAGTTACAACCCCACTTTGTAGAAATAAAATTGAACAATAGCTTGGAGCTGTTTACTCCGGACATCCGTTCGGCCGGGGTCTTTACAAACTTATTGACTTTCAAAAACGTGAATTTCTATCGAATTTTATCACGTTTGGGTTATGCTCTCTGGGGGGATATGGACAATGGAATGTTGGGGTCTTGGGGTGTCGGTCAAATATGAATCGGAAATAGCTTATAAAGATGTATTCTTTTTACAAGCTAAATTAATTTACAAAAAAAATATAACTTACCAACTACGTAGTCAAATTAGAATACGATGGAGTTGTCACCAAATAGTGATGAAACTAAATGATATTAAGCAGTAGGAGGAGTCCACATGTGAAGATGTTTTAGGACATATCAAAAATATTCTGCTCGACCCAACAAGGTTCATAATGAACAATAGTTTAACTTTAAGACCTTGTATATATTTTGAGTTTTAAGATAGCTAGTGCAGCATTCGACATACTGCCCTTTTCACGCCTCTTTTAACGAACCCTTGTTGTATGAAAGACGAAATACATGTGCTGGTGAGGAATTCCAGTGAGTGGCTGTGTGGCAGAAAAGAGTCACAAAATCTCTTATTGCTTTAAGAAGATATGGGAATAGTGAATGAGTGACTCCATAGACGAGTACGTGTGCTCCTGAGTAGGAAAGTAGAGGGAGGGATACGGTCAAAGAGCTCTTGAGAGCATTCTCCATGGTACAACCGATAATAGGCACTAATCGACGCTATGTCACGATGCATCGCCAATTACACTCATGAATACGCTGCTGAGACGCCCGCTGAGGAGGTGCTGAGAATTTCAAAGATGGAAGGAAACAATATTCCAACCAAGACCGGACCTGTGTTTTGTATAACACGTTAATTGGTAGCGGGGAATAACCAAGCCCTAAGTTTTTTAATAATATATTGCATCTACTTGTTCAGTCAACATCATAATTATCTTGGCTTTCAGTGTACTCGAAAGGAATTATGATTTAAGAATAGCAACTATATTGCTTCAACATTAAAATCGCCTTTCACTTGTTACTGTTTTAAATGCTGGTAAAAACAATACCTATTAAAAATGCCCTGATATTATTGTTTGCATTAATATTGCTGACTTTCTACTAGCCAGAGCTCTTTGAGGAAGTTAAGCTGGGAGTTGGGGGACTTGCCTCCTGAGACGTCGACGTGACATCACAAGGACAAAGGAAGCAAAGGAATCATCCGCATAGCCACAGACAACAGAGGAAGTTGTAAAAACACTTTTTTATAAATTTTTTCACTGCACAGACATGTTTACAATCCGCTTCCGTTTCCGGAAAGACGGACAGACGATCCTTTTATATTAATACACATTTATATTAGTTAAATATGTGACGTATAAAAAATCTCTTGTCTGTGTCTACATATGTTGTGTGACGCTTTATATCGTGTCGTTTGTAAGTGTTAAGGATCCTGAACCAAACCTTTGTGTATCGTTTTAAAAATAAACTAGGTCTTAGCTATGTTATTCTCTGGCAGTTATTAAACGAATTGTTTTTAAATCGTCCATTTGATAATCATTCGCCTGTATAATACTTTTTTACTCTCAGGGTTACGTCCTGTGGCTTCCTAACAACCTATCCCTGTTGTCCAGACTTACACCCTGGCACAACATGCCTTCAAATGTACTTGTGAGACGAGGCGCCTTACAACCGTTCGTTACCAGCTCGTACACAAGAAATAAGACTTACCACATTCGAATTTATAACCAAATAAAATACCTTCAAAAAAGTAACCAAACAACACTACTGTATCAATGCTGTGTTCCTGGTAGCAAGAGCTCCTTGAAGCGTTGTGTTGAGAGCAAGAGGACTTGTCTCCTATGATTTTAACGCACCTTGTGGATTTTAAGACAACAGAGTACGTTCTTAGGTTATTTTATGAACGCTCTTTTATCGAGTTAAGGGTTAAAATGCTTAATGAATCATATTAGCAATACCATTAGCAAAAAATAACCAGACAGTAAGCTGAATGGAAAAGTCATCGTTTTAAATACACTCTGGCAACCCTGATGGTAAGCGGATACCATATTTAAAGCTTTTACCAATGGATACGGTACGGTGGGACTTGGAAGGTTTACAGTTGGTGAATTACTTCGGCAGAACCCAGGTCACCCCCATAAAGGGCAGTGGAGTTGCCAGGGAGTTTAGAGGTTCTTTCCGTTGCTTTTTTTTATATTAAACTCAGCTAATGACTCGACACCACCTGATGATAAGCAGTAGAGGAGTCCATTTGTGAAGATAGCGAAGCATGCGACATACTACCCTAGCCACCCTCACCTTGCTGGCCCGAAAAGTGCTTTTTCACGCCTCTTTTAAAGAAATCCATGTTGTATGAAGGAGGGAATACGTGTGCTGGTAAGGAATTCCACGCTCTAGCTGTGCGACAGAGAAAGGAGACACAAAATCTCTTAGTGCGCAAAGTAGACGTGGCAACAGTGAAGGAGCCTAATATTTAAATTAGGCATGGCGAGCTCCACAAATGCCCACCGTTTAGACCTGACAGGTTAACTCCGTAAATGGATCCTCGTTATAAATAACATAAGTTTAACACTTTAGTACTATGCAAGTATAACATTAATATTCATAACCATACTTTAAAGGCAATATTTAGTGTGACATGGTACTAAAATACCCATTTCTGAGGACCACTGTTTCACTGAAAAAGCGTTATTAACTCAACCTTCTCCTCAACACTCACACAGCGCTGTCTCGATGATCTCTGGAAGTAGTAACCAAAGTCTGGAAGTAAAACGTAGTGTTTATATGCTCAGTGTGCTCAGTGTAACTGGACCACAAATTCTAGTTTATCATAAAAATAAACTTAAAACTAAGAATTAAAAAAAAATAACTTAATTGGACAATTCATACCTCATTTTTTGTTACCTGTCAAACTGACTCCTTTTCCAAAATATATGGTTTAATTAAAAAAAATCGTAAAAAAAATGGTCGACAGTAACCAAAATACATTTTGCGCGGGAAGCCCAAATACCGGCGGAAACATACGTCTTTAATTATTTGCTTCACAATTTGTCTCAAATTTGCAAATCTCAGGTATTCAATAATAGACTCTATTATTAAATTTAATAACGTAAATATTGAAGAACATTAAACCAGAGTATACGACATTTCTTATCGAAATATAAATGCGGAAACGATTAGTTTCAAACCACACGCTGACGGCAGGATGCGAGAACATATTATCGATTCAAAAACAAATGTCCGTCTCTCTGGCACTCTAAGCAGTAATCACGAGTGTGAAAGGGACGGCAAAACCCACCCGCATCCGGCCGCAAACGACGCATGCTTGCAAATCCTGTTGTACTTAAAGAAGAATATCAATGCCACTACCATGATTGTTAAATTTAAACTCTCTGACAATGATATATGCTATAATTTTGGATAAAGTTTTAAGTCGCTTATGACGTTTTTCAAATATTCATTTTTGGAACATCTGCATTCATTCGGTTTATTAGATTTTGTACCTAACTCATTCGTTGAATCACCAGTCATTCGCCGGGTGACTTTCGTAGTTTAAGGTTGTGTTTAGAATTCTCAGAGAGCGTGTCGGAAATTATTACGATAAATTTTGGAAATTAGTGAGGAAAGTTTGTGACAATTAATGTGGACTACGTTTTTGTGCGTGTAAAGGGATTACCAAGATTACTTTAAATAATTTAATGGTGAGTATTGGCAAAGACGTATATTTTTAAATATTATTACGTTAAAAAGTAGTTAGTTTCTTTCATGTTTAAATTTATTTTTTGGAGATTAGAGCTACTCAGACGTAATTTTAGATACAAAATATAAAATTAGATTTATTTCCATATTAAAATAGTTCTAGTTTAATTTGTAAATTAATAAAAATAAGTATTTAGTTTTACATATAATATTTAATTTTAGCAGGTGGCTAGGGCAGTATTTCTCATGCTGCAATAGTTATAATCACATATCATCGGGGATAATGCAAATCCGGGAATTTACTATGGGTAAGGTCCGCGTGTCTGAATTAAATGTAGTCCCTTTAGGGAACGTTATAATTTAATAAGTTTCTTATTTAAATTGGCTACATTTTATCAAATACGCGGATTTGAACTATCCTCGACAATATAGAGTATATACCACCAGACAGTGTCGAGTCATTTGTCCTCAAATAAATAAAATACTTTTATCGATACTTAAGTGTACTATTTACAATTCCGAGCCTAATAAATGGACGAGTATACTCGCCTTCCGTAGTTAGCATTAACCATATCTATAAATTAATAATGGTACTTTCCATTAAGCGTAAATTTTAGGACTAGTTACATCGCAAGTTCTGGTAAAGATAGAGCGTAATTGAATAATTAAAGTTTCAGTAAAACAAATGTAATATCTGTTTCTGCATCATATTTCGTTTCCTCGTTCTAATAATATAAAATTATAGAGAATAAAAGTATATTATACCTAAATACTTGTACTGTCTAGAATTTTATATATAATTTTATATCAGTTTCAAACTGTTTACAACGGAATGGTCTGTGCAATGCTTACTTTTCGTGTAATAATTAATACTGCACTTTACAGGACGGAAAGACGAGTTTCCGTCCTGGAATTGAACTTAAAGTCAAAAGATCTACACTCACTAAAAAGAATTTCAGTCACGATATCGTTACATCGTAACTTAATTGGAGGAATATTATTAATATATTTATTTACTAATGGATAGTGAGTAATCTCGTCCTCTACATGAAGAAAATCTTATTAAAATCTCATCTCTCGATAGCAGAAATTAGAACTTGCAAATATCTTTATAGGCTGGTATTCACCAACAATTAAACAAGCGATTATCATTAAACCGACAGTTTTTGGCTATTCTTGAATTAGTAATAAAAAAATGTGATAAATAGGAACCATACACAGTCCTCTTTGAAGGCTTCAAGGCATTGTACAATATAACTAAATGAACTGTAATTTAGATCACAAGATAAATTTAGTGTTAGCCATTGGCCAGTTGGGTAAATTTATTTCACCATTATAAAATATTCGCAATACTATCCTCACACTCTTGAGTCTCCAGACTCTTTAAACAGACAACTATAAAAGGTAACAACGAAAATAATTATGTAGTTTCTCAAATTTAGAACGCGTTTCTCTTTCCCGCGATTGTCTTCAACCGGAAACTTGGAGAGCGCGGGAATGTAACTGTCAAATAATAGCAAGATGGCGCATTAAGGACGCGGGAATCGACCACAATACGTTATTAAGAAAACAATACGTGTGAGTTTTTTATGTGGGTTAGGAAGACTGCGATTTGAAGCAAACTGACAATAATTACAGCTTCCGTGCGGATTTTTAGAATCCCACCAAATATAATTGTAAAAAAAAATATAAAATCCGACTTATGTGATGCTTTTCCGCGGGAAAACCTGACTCATACGAAAAATTTACTCTTAACTTTCTTCCTTCCAATTCTGATATTTACCTAATGAGGATTTAAGAAGACTTTCAGAACTCCATGCTGTTGGCATATTGTATTTTTTTATTTTTTATTTTACGCATCGCCTACCACGAGGATGTTTATATTACTCGTGCAGATCATAGCTATAGTCTATATCCTAACTAACAAACGTTTACGTTACGAATCCATCTCTCAGAGTAGACAACGTGCGAGATTGTGCTACTGTAGGTACGGTAACTTAGGCACGTTGTAACTATTAAGTAATCTGTGCTAGGCCCTTACTTATAAATGTATAGTGCTAACAGCAATACTCATCGCCTATTCTGCCAACATAACGCTTTCTCTTAATTATAGCCCGGAAGGCGATGCGAGAATACTCACCAAAGCACGACGAACGTCTATAGGTTACGTTGATCAATTACCATCATGCGCACAGTACTTGCGTTTATTTAAAAACACACCTAATTTCATATGAACAGTTTCATTATGTACCTAATTTGAAAGAGCCGTTGCAGCTCGCCGGTCATTAGAATTTTTATTAAATTTGCATCGTAGTGCACAATTCATTCATCTTATTTAAATTTATTCATTCACAATTCATTCAATTCTGTGCTGGCGGGGTTGATTCACGTTAGTGAACTATTTCCCGATTTACGGAGATTGTCATCATTGCTCAGTCCAATCTATTAACTCCAATGATAAAAGGCAACATATTAATGGGCTCTATCTGAAGTCACCATTATCGTCATCTTTATGATATCATCAGGTCATCTCTGTATACTAACACCTTTCATTTTACTAGTGAAGCGAGTTGCTGTGCTCATTATGGTCACAGGACGTGAGAGGACGTCTCTTCTCTTCAGAATTTCAACGTACATAAATATATTCGATAACAAAAAAAATGGCAATTCATTTGTCTTTCTCATGAAAAAATCGGTATCTGACTCCGATTTGTAATCAAAAATGTAACGAATATTCAAATTAAAACATTAATATGACTTAAACATAATAAAGAGATCGTCTGTTATAAAAAACCGACAGTTTCCTTTTCAATTGGACCGGAAGTGTCAGTTTCAAATATGGCGCGTCCGGGAAAGATGGCGCACGTCCGCCCGGCTGGGCTACTAACTTTATAAAGTATATTCTGAAAGAAGACAGCCAAGTGCAAATAGGGCTCACGTCTAGGGGTTCCGTGTTATAATTAATTGTCTACCGAAGCCAGGGTTTGGCATTTGGTGGCCACTTTAATCAATAAATACAACTGTGAGCATTTAAAAATGATTAATGTTATCAAAAATATACAAATTCAAGCAGATCAAATTAATATCAAAATAAAACACTGCAATAGAACAAATAAAATGACATGATTGGTAGATAGTGCGCTCTCAACTACGGCATAATGGCGTCGACGCCAAAGTTCTCATGGAGATATCACCGAAAAATTATACATACAGTTAGATTATAATCTATCTCACCAGATTTAGAATAGTCGAAAAATTGTGAATCGTAACATACTTCTTACAATTTAAGTCATAGTTTTTGGGTAGAATATAATCAATTTCAATAAATAAAAAATTTCACTTCAATAGATCTGAATTCATCATTCTTTTCATTTCATCTTCCAAAAAATAATGCTTTCAATTCTAAGCAGTAATCTTTCCACAGTTTACAATTTCGCGTGGTAATTTATAATCTGACAATTTTACGGTGACACAGATGTTGTAATTATCTCTGGGTTTTTATACAAGAACATGAACGTATTTCAACATTTATATGCTGTTTTTCTTTCATGAATGCGAGAACGAATCATGATAGGGTACATTATTATCAAGATTATGATAAATTTACATCTAAACTAAAGAAAAAACAGTTTTTCTCTCTCAAATGAAATAAGACCCTCTATAAATACTACTAAATAGTCGTTTAATGTCTACCGAAGATAAACTGAGGCAGACAATGTATACAAGTGCTGAAATACTGGCGTATTATTGTTATGATAGTTATTCGTAATCTGAAAGTGTTCGTGAATATAAATGATTTAGGCATCGTCTAATCCATAGGTCTTGAAACTTTGAAGCCTTCGGGCCATAATGATTTTTCAGTTTGTTCCAAGGGCCAAACCAGATTTAATTTTTCTGCCCTTAACTATATTTCTAGACTAGAATATCGCAAAGGGCGCGACCTAAGCAAACTTACGCTTTTTTTGCATTTCAATTATTAAAAAACTAAATTACAAATTACGATTTTGTAACTAACTAATTAGTTTAAGTTAATTAGTTTGGAGCTAGCTGGTCTAAACTAAAATATGGAACCGTTAAAACTATATTTTAACAATAAGACACGTTCTGACTTATCCGCAACATTATAATCTGACTCAAATATATATATTTTGTCCATCCATATGCAAGCTCAAATATCAACTTAGATATTTTAGTTATAGATATTTTATAACCCAATTTCATTAATATATTTTATTTTTAATTACAACTTACCTACTATATACATGTAGTGTTTACCGTTTGTCTATTGTACACTTAGCTATATGTTATATATTATTTTTATGCATATACATTAATCAGTGGAACAATTATTTGCTCACTATGGAGTAGAACATTGAAATTTTTTATATATCTAAATTCAACGTCTTTTAAGCAAAACCATCCACAAAAATTGTCCTAAAAGTCATATTCTAAGTAGCTGAACATTAAAAATATGAGATTTTTACGCCACGTCGTAGTGGCGAAGTTAAGAAAATATTCAGTCATCTCCCTTCAGTTTCCTCGTAAAGAACCCTAAGAAAGTTGCCACAATAAATTATCCCATGGACATAAAATTCTGGCAACAGTTTTATGTCTGTTGTTGTAATAGGAAACACAAATTATCAAGCGGGATGTGTTAATGACGCACGTAATAAAAATATCAGAACTGTGATGAAGACTTCTCTATGGCATACGCGCAGGTTGTCTTATAGATGACGCATTGATTGATGACAGTAAGACCCCCGATAGATTTACGATCAGATGGCTAAGTAAGTGCTAAGGCGTTCAATCTATTTATAAGCACCAAATTTTAATAAAATATTTTCACTTTTGACTTTGAGTGTGAAGGAAATTAAGTTGGCCGTTGCATTGATACTCTGGAGTTAAGGTATATATATTCCTCCCTTGTCAGAGGTATTGACTCGAGCGCTCTGGTCCCGATTACGGAAACAAACTTACACAAATCTTATTGTTTCTTGCTTCTCCTTTAAGGTACACCGTTGATCCTGTTGTTAGGAACTGCTTTCTCCCGCCAAAGCCGCATTGGGCTGGCTTGGGTGCTACGGCTTACAATCTGTATGAGTTCCTCCCATATATGAAGGCCCAGCAGCAGGACGTTTATAGGTTCTGATGATGTCAGTTGTCGTTGACTCATCTCTTTGTGTAGCCAAAATGGGACCACCGAGAACTTACAAAAGGCCAAAGATATAAATTTGAATATAGGGTCGAATATCAAATAATACTCTCAAATCTTGCGAGAGGTTCTTGGAGACACGTTGGTCAGCAACAGGGTTATATGACAGTGATGATGAATTAAACATAACGAGGTTCTGTTATAAATACTACGCTTATTTATATATAATAGATAAATGTAAAATATTTATAAATAATACTTAAATATGATACATTTAAATTACATATACAATTACGGCTATAAAATTAAATGATTAAATTGTTTTATTTTTAATCACATCATTTGAAACAATTTTCGGTACTACAAAATCCAATTTTTCGTTCTTTCAACCCCCAGTTAAATAAGTTTCGTAACGCTATCTATATAGATGACTTGATAGACTCGTGACTAATATTAACAATCATTTATTAATATCCGATATGAACTATGAAAAATGGAATCTTTTATTTCTCACATACAGACATACACCCCTGTCCTTCGTTTACTACTATTGAGTATGAATTCAACTATTTTCTGAACATAAAGGCCATAACGACAGGATGTCCGATACATTGAAATGTATCATTCGCGGAAACGAATTGTTTATTTGTCAAAACCGCCATTTTGTCTAGACCGGATACCGGATGTGGGCGCGCTAATGGCGGATTAAAATGGCTGCTATTATTTAATTGATTTTGTAAAGCCGTTAGATATACAGAGCGCTTCCTATGTGGCTTTATCGTAGGGTTTAATAATCTTATTGTAATATAACTATGATTATGGGTTTAAATATTAACAGGGGCCGTATGTTAGAGAACTATATGTACTTTGCTGATCAAGATTGGAAAAACTTATATTAAAATTGTTTCATTGCATGTAGTCTTACTGAAAGTGGTTACTAACTTTTCTTATCAATAACTATAGATCAATGCGTAAGCAAAAACATTCCATTGGGTCGTAGTGCACGCAGAGTGATTCCTCGTAGCTAAGATATATCAATGTGGTTAAAGTATTGTTTTTCTTGTTATTTCAGACTTATTATCCTTTAAGGATAAACATGCCTACGCAAGCGCGCTGTAACAGAGTTCCCCCCACAGATGGGGGAAAGTGGGACGCAATGGACCTCAGGGTGCTCCAAGAAGATGACTTACCTCTTGGTAAGCTAACGTCACATAATATACTTCTCTTAATGCTGTCTCGTATAATAAGAACAGGGTTAATTATAATAATATGATCACACATTAAGAATTTACTTAATTTTTTTTGTTTTATGGCAACACAATTTGTATTAAGTGGCAAGCTCAAAATTAAATTTAAATATACTTATTAACTGTATTACTGTCTGAAGATACTTCGAACAATATGTGTAAAACTGGAGGTTACATACGCTTAAAAATTGAAGGGTGCGGTCTCCGGCACCGAACTAACAGAAATTCACTACTAAAAGTACTAGGTATAAAGAATTCGTAAGGAGATGACAGATGCATGAGGGACTAAGGAAAGGGGGAAAATTGTCAATTGAATATAAAAAATACTACATGTTTTTTTAGATCCTCGTTCATGGGGCCGCGCAGACGTTGGGCGGTGGGTGTCTCGCCGAGGAGGCCTACCTGACCGCTTCCCGATGAATGGCAAAGCTCTCTGCCTGATGACGAAAGAAATGTTCGCAAGTCGAGTGCCTGATGAAGGTCATTTGTTACACCAGGTGGGTAGAAAATAGAAAGCAACATCTTTTGCAATGTTTGTCTTATTCTTCTTTTATCTATGTACTGTCTGGATGGATTGTGTGTGATGTAGAGATGGAAATAAATGTTTTATCTATCTATCTATCTATCTATCTTTCGTTTAATTAATGCACACCATCATATCCATACACAATTAATCATTTCATGAACATGTCTATGATATGTTGTCAATTGTACCAACTACGTACGTATGTACATTTGCAAAAAATGACTTTAATAAGACCGCGGTTTGTTAATATTATTTTTAATACATTTCCTCAAAAAGTTGACTTTACCATCTGTACTTATAGCGCCGAAAGTCATTCTAACCTGTACTAGTGCTTTGTCTTCCTCCTGCATTTAACATCCAAATGCATGAAGGTTTTTAATCAAAAAGTTTTCTGTACAAAATTTTTGTGACTATTTTACAGAGTCAATACAATCATCACATGAATGAAATTTAAAATAAATTTCTTTTTTCAATATGTCAAATGGCGTTAAAAAACGTTTAATATACTTCAACAATTGTTCAAACTGTAATATCAATGTATTACTCCAAGGATTACACTGTTTATTTATTTATTTAACAATTTCTGTACACAAAGACAATTAAAATGACACAACAGAATATCAAAGAATTGTGCAAAGGTACTGTTTATTTCTATAAGAAGCCCCATATATGGGAAATCGAAAGGACTGTTTTTCATTTATTTCCTTTCGTTGTTTCATTTTTACGTAAATAAACATTTTTAATAAACGAATTGTCATTTTCATTCGTCTCTATTGTTGTCTCATCTCTTGGGCTTGGGTCAACAAACCAGGACTCGTGAAAAAATTAAATATTTCTTTCTGCACTTGTATCGTAATGTATTATTATCGTAAATATTGTACGCATTAAAATGGCAATATGTTCTACAACAAACTTTACGTAGTACTCATTTATTATGTTATCTCAAAATCAATGTCGGGTTACTTACTTTCTAGCTAATATTACAATTTCTGTTATCTTTCATTAATACCATATAACTTTGTATACTCTAAGTTTCATTTTAATCATTTATTTGTCCATAAATACAAATAAACATTTTCAATCTTTCAGGACTTCCGCAGACGACTAGCAAAGGCACTGGCTCTACAAGAATTATTCGAGAAGTTAACACCGAAGTAACATTATTAATTAATTTATAATCTACCCTCAATGTGAAATTTAAGTGGAAAAATCTTATCTGTCACTTTATGCGGTCTGTTAAAGCGAGACAAGACATGACCTTTGAAATCGATACCGTATTCCAGCAATTGCGAATGACGTTGCAGATTTGGTGAAGAAACTCCGCCTTACAAAAGACCGCTGCCTAACTTAACTAATAGAGTAAAATAAGGTCACAGAGGTCTTCAACTGCTCTCCACTAGAGCTATGCGAGGTAGCCAAGTGCTTGGTACGATGATGCGTAGCGAGTCTGTAAAAATTGTGCCGTATCCACCAGATACATGGTAAGGAAGCTGAGCGATGCGACAATAGTTTACTTTGGACGTACAATACTGAAATTGCGCCTTGGCATGAAAATTTAATAAAATCTACCATACAAAGTACTGTTGTCTTTGGGATGGAGGTGCCAAATACCAGTTGCTTTAGATTCGATAGAAAACCGTGACAGGAGACTCTGGCAATCCAAAAAATGTCCAGAAGCAACTGCAAGACCTGGAACGACGCGAGCGAATTGCCCGTGTATCGGTTTTTATAGTTTCCATTTCGACGAATGCGCAAACGATCTGCATGACCAAATTCCAGCATCTCCTTCCCATCAACGAGAAACCAGTCGTCACTGGCCTATCAACCCTATTTAGTTGGTATTCCACACATTCACAGAAAGCGCTTCGTATGTACTTTTATAAAAGCACAAAACACCATCTACCACATCGGCCCTTAACATCTGTGTCCCGTGTGAATTTCCGCCGTATTTTATAATCACATATAAAAAAAAAATTTAATATTTCACAACAGAGGCGCTGTCTCTTCCATATAGTTTGATACCTGACAAAGACGATAGAGACGGTACAATTCGATTGTAACTCACACTAGGGTTACAGGAAAAATTGTGGTCAAGAGCTTACCTATTTAAAAAAGTCTATTTTTTCAAACAGAAACAGAACAATTTTAGTTTTGCATTTTCTAGAGTTAAATTCCTGTAATTTGTAAATGAAATTTTTATACACTGTTATTTAGACTAATTTTGTTGTGATTTACGTAAGGCGGTCTGTTACAGTCTACCAAAAGTCTGCTATAACTGATTCTTAATATTATATTTTATTCATTAATTAATACTTTACGTAAGTGGAATATGATGTTATATCTTAATATTTTTCCTTTTTATTACACGCTTTAAAATAACTATGACTATTGTTACTAAAAGATCAAACTGGTGAGTTACCACTGCTTGCTATAAATATGTAAACCGTATTTTTCAATATTTAATGCAATTATTATTGTACATAGAATATGATGATCATATGATAGGACTACCTCCTTATGTATCTGTTGTTTAAATCAACGCAAGAATTATAATTTTAAGTTTTTAACATGTTCCTATAAAATTGTGTGTATCATTTGTGTGTATATTTCGGTAGAATATAATAATTATAGAAAAAAACGTTGTTAAGTAATTACTAAATAATAAATATTTTTATCCACTAAAACTACGACGGGTTTACTCGTTCGGTGAAACGTGCGGACGAGAAAACTCGTCGGATTTAGGATTTATAGGATTTTCAACTTACGCCACAGAGTAAGGCCAGCAAACGTTCGATTAATACTAACCGTATTTGTTTTAAGAATAATAAAATATTTTCAGAATTTTCAATAACTTTTTTTTTTATTTCTGGCAAAACACTAAAATAAAGTTCAAAGTCTTATATGTGTATAACGACACTTTTGCTGATAACTCTATTGTATTTAATTTGTAATAATTATGATAATATCCATTCAGTATTGTTGATGATTTCATTAATTTTGAATATTAAATTTATCCAAGTATTATTTTATCTCATTGAAGATCCAATGTTGTCTCAAATAATTAATTTATATTATGTCTATTGTTAAAAGCATTTACGAATGAAATGAACGAATATCTCGTAGTTAACGAGATATTCGTTCACATATTCCAATGTCGAGAATGTATTCTAAGTATTGTCTCTTTGTATAAATTGTCTAGTCAAGGTGTAAATAACTAATAAACGGATCGTTGAAAAAAATTACAATTTTTTTACTCGCACAGATAATATTATCCTTTTAAGAGCAGAAGTTATAACGACATTTTAAATATGTTTTGTCTGTCTATAAGTTTGTACACACATCACGATAGAGACTGCATGGACTTGTATGGGGGCAGTTTGCTAAAGGTTTAACTTAAAGGCTACATTTTACATCAGAAAAATATCCCATTGAAGGTATTAAAATATTTATCTGTTGTACAATAAAGCCTTTAAATTAGACCAAAAGCATAAGGAGAAATAAATTTTAAAAAAGGATTTAGTTTAGAAAATACTGAAAATTGTATACTTATATACCCCTTCTACAGTTTCTACAAGTAAAGTTACTGACAACAGTCAAATTTTGGTATTTCTGAACCAGCTACGTTCAATCACAAATTAATACTTCGGATTACTTTCAATAGATGGCGTTAATATCAAACAAACTCATTCAGCAAGACTTAAATGGGTTCCTTTAAAAGAGGCGTGAAAAAGCACTTTTTGGGCCGACAAGGTGAGCGTGGCTAGGGCAGTATGTCGCATGTCTCACTAGCTATCTTCACATATGGACTCCTCTACTGCTTCTCATCAGGTGGTGTCAAGTTATTTGCTGTTTTATATTTTAAAAAAAATACTTATTATTTTAAAGGCGATGCCACGTCCACGTGTCATCTAGTTTAAGAATAAAATATCTTTGTATTACTTTTCAAACCGTTTAATAACGCCGGTTAAGTTACTCCACGTCATTTCTTGGATAGTGCTTCCTTAAAGGCACTGGCGCCCGCCGCCAGAGCACCCTGCAGTCCCTGTAACATCTTCGGCCCCTCCTCAGCCAACACTTTGGTCAAGTCTTCCACGTTTTTTTTCTGAAAGCAATTTATTTAAACCTGGCAGGCATTCCCAAATTTTATTGGGCATGAAACCCCTTTTCCAAAATGAACAACATGACAAAATTGGTTTAAAATCTTATCTAGTGATAAGATTATTACTATTTATTATTATTAATATTAATATTTCACACATACCTATTACTAGATTACGGAAAATATATATATAGTAATATGTATGTAAATATTAGAAATATATTTAATAAACTTGCTGTAATGTAGGTATACAGAATATTACTGTGTATTATAGTTAGTCCTTGTATGTGAATTTATAAATTATCAAGAAACATTTTATTTCTCAAATCATAGTAGACTCGTGAAAAAATAATCGTATTCATCATACAAATATCTACCCCTACTGAGATTGAATCCGGGACTTTTGGCTAAGTAGTCAGCAGTACTCGGCCAGACGTCCCGGGTACAAATTCCGATAGAGACGGATATTTGTATGATGAGAACGTATACTTGATTACCAGTCATGGATATTTATATATTTCTGATATTTATATAATTTTTTCTCTGTTATTCAGTAACACAAGCTCTTAATGATGCTTACTTTGGGCTAGATAAGGTGTAAGAGTATAATATTAGAGATTTGCGATAGTTATAAGTGGTTTAATTAAATCTGTTACTATTCTTTAATTTATTTAATATTGATAATTATCAATAAAACTGGCTTTTGTATTTATTCATTTTTTTATAGTGTTGTTGTATTTTTAGAATATGATTGCGATAAAGAGAATATGTACTGGATTGTGGTTTATCTGTGTAAATCAAATATATAATTTGAAGGGCACCTGTTCCGCAGCCAGTTTCGCCAGGGCCTCCTTAAAATTGGCCAGTTCAACACTCTGCTTGTTGGTAACGTCTTTAAACAGGTCCCGCGCCTTGTCTTCCACTGTCTTCGAGTCATTAATAATTTTTGCTATAATTACATTAGGTATTATTTTATGAAATGTCGGGACTAACTAGCTAACAGATGGTTAACTGACGCTGTCTGCTAAAAGCTACAACAGAAAGTGATTAAAGAACTGTTCTTGCTTTCTTTTTGATTACATCTAGGTAAGTTTAATTTATTATTTCACAAAGTTGAATCTATCAGTGAAGAATGAATTGTTATTAACGTATTAGCACAGAATAATTTGGTAATACCGTACAAGTTCCAAGTTTTTTTAAAAATCATTGCAAGTTTTTCTTGTAACTAAAATAATTGACATCGTTTTTAAAAATATGTAGTATAAGACATATACTAATAGACTTGTCCATACTGACCGCTCTAAATATGTCATGATGTATAAGTTCGTGAGTAAAAATAAATCATTGATAAGAGTGTACTGCATACACGTCAAAACGTGTAAGCATACAATCAAAGGTACTGTTAACCAATCAACGATATTATTCTTATTTAATTTTAATTTCAATCTCATATATTCGATGATAAATTTTTACGGTTATGTTTGTGAACGCGTCGTTTGCTATGATAGTAAATTTATTTATATCTATAATGTTTTACTTACAATCCTTCATCCACTTAATCAAATTATCAACGTCATTTTTTCCTTCCTTCTTTAATTTTTCAAAGGCGTCCTCCATTTTGTAACGGTATTATAACACTATTTTTAAATTAAAAAAATTTAGTCTTAATAAATATTGTCCAGATAAAAACAATGTTTATTTACAAAAATTTGACAAGCTTTTGAAATACCAAAGAGAATTTCTATTATTTTTAAATTCTCGTAGGTTATGTGGGAACATAACTTAACCTACTAGAAATTAATTTTTTAAATTCTTTATTTTAGTACGATTGATAATAACGAATTTTGCTCCAAATTTCTCATTAAGTCGATGGAATCTTTATCTCACAGGTTATTTATGAACTAAAATTTACTTATCCGTTACTGAAATATTAATAAATCCGTAAAAATCGAAAATGGGCGGCAAAATACAAACAAATAACACAGCGCCATCTTGTTCACAGTTACCCAAAACCATACGACTGTTCATAGCTAATGGATATAGGTAGATACTAAATACTAAACCTTTTTCGTTATGTTTGTAAGATTTATTTTTAAATCTTTGATATTACGATACAATAATTTTAAACACTTATGCAGATTAAATTGCTACGTTTTGTCTATTCGTAATATCACTCGATCAAGTCAATCGTAAATTATTAAAACTTCTATTTTTATTTGAGAGAGTATACTTCTGATGGTATCCATGGCAAATAGAGAAATTTTATAGGCACGTATTATGTGTGGTTTTAAGCTATTATATATTATATATCTTATTTATATTACATTATTAATAACAGACCGGCAAGTCCACAATACTGATATGATACGTTCACACAACTAACTTTATTTAACCCCCGGAATAATTTTAGTAACAAATTTACTGTTACTATTTATAATAACGTTTATTAACACCATTGCGTAGATGCAAGCCAAACAATAAAACAACACATCCAACTGTATGGAATCAGAATTATTTATTTAATTAAGTAATATTTACAGGAATATTTGATTTTTCATAACATGTCTATCAATTATAACTTATGGCAATACTTCTATATTCTACAAAAAGGTTCTAATATCACGAGGGAAGCTAAAATGAACAATTTAATGCACGAGTTAAATAGTAACTGAATTTATACAATAAAATGTAAAGTTTGACCCCCTTTGATAAGGACAAGGAGTTTAAAAAAATCCATTAACTTAATACTGAGACTTTGGAGGTGGGATTGTCTCAGTTTTTTAACGGAATTTTTCCAAGTTTGAAACTATTTTTGAGGGGTCGAACAGGAATTTCAATTTACAATTTGAAAAAATAACATTTAAAGCAATATATATAACAAAAATGTGTTTCGTCGCTAGTGTCCCACGACGCATCTTATAATTTACAGATTTCGATCGAAACCTATGTTATTACATTTTCCAAACATAAAATATGTATCGATTATCAAAATAGAATTAAAAAATCTTACAAAACAGTCTGCTAATTCTTTTCCATGAATTTTCTAGTAAATTTTTCCACTTTGACCACTGGTAGCATTGAATCCACTGCACTGAAAACCAATGTATTAGTAAAAGTATGTAAGGTGTCGTCTGGGATTGTCCATGTAGCTCTGGGCAAATCTCCTTTGGCGTGAAGCCCGGTCGTAAGGCGGGGCGAATTGTTTCCGCAGAACCCGGATCACCCTCGCGTCCAACAATTTATTTAGTCCATATTTAAATACTATAACTGGGACAATTAGTAAATGCCCGGTTGATACCCAGTAAAATTATGACTATTGCCTTTATAATTATATTTATTTATTTTCTCATACATATTCCCTGTTGTGACGATTTAAAAGTGCTTAGTAAATAAGTCTATTTAAATAAAGTTATTTTTGACTTTTTGACTTTGACTTTGCGAAGGGGAATGGAGTTACCGGGGAGTTTTAGTGGGTATTCCTGGTGCCACTTTGATGAGACACTAGGTGAGCCCTACATCGTCGCTTAGCCAGTGACGGTAGGTCTGTAAACTGATTCCTCCTCGGCAACAAAAAAAATTGTGTATGTGTGCAAGTAAATAACCATTAGTAAGTGGTCTGCGACAATGATGAATGTGAATATATAATATATAAGGCTTACATTAAAATATTGTACTCTTATATACTTTGCTAGAAATACGCATCGTCATGCATCAACTTATTACATTATATCTTTATATACATTCAACGTAACTTCGAAGTAAACAATATAAATTATTAAAATCAAATAAAAAGAGTTCCCACAAGAAATCTAAACCAGATCTTTCAGACTCAATTAAACAGGCTTTGAACTACCATTTCCCAATTAACGTATTTCCATTTATTTCTATCATAAATATCACAATAATATCGATACATATATTATTAAAAAATGTAATAACACAGTTATTAAAACAATTATATAAATAATAAGAATGTATTAAATACAGGATTTTTAAAGGAAATGTTGCTTATAATTATATTTACAAAATTTTATAACTTACGTATATTTATCATTTATATTAAGGAATTTAAGACTATAAAGTTTTGGATCAATTATATCATATTTAATTTCTTTCATGCATCAGCTTATTATATCGCCATATATGTAGATATGTATGTTAAAACGGATTCATTTTTGGTATAATTATTACTCGAGTTTGGTGCCAAATAATACAATGGACCAAAGTGGAATTGTGTTATCTACAAAGAGGAAAAAATTTAAAGGTTGAAAGCTGACTTTTCCAATTAGTCGTTACTACAAAATAAAAACTGAATTGATTGATGATGAAACCAAATGTCATTTTAACACAAGACAAATATTTTACTATTATTCAGGCCAAGATTTTGTCAATGTTGAACATTTAATTATATATAATACACGAGAGACATTTTAATTTGGAATAATGTAACTTTTGCACAGTTAAAGGTTTTGCAAACAATTTGTAATGGTTCCGGAGATTACAAAACATTAATCTTTGAGGAAATATTTCAGTTCAAAACATCAATAACTGGCCTTACATGAGAGAAAACTGTCAAGAGTTGAGCATCATGATGATAAAGCCTATTAGGTGAATTGGGGGGTGACCTATCAGGGTACAACCATAACAAAAATTGCTTTGTTTTCGTAACACAAATCTAGAGCAGTACTCTAAATAATGAAAAATATGTCAACAAACTCGAGTTTTTTGTAAGAAAATAATTTGGAATGTTTAGTATTTAAAATCTAATTTAGTTAGATAGCTCTTACTAGTTCATAAGAACCTAGGCCCCTAGCTAGTATCAGAATGAGAGCTAATATATATTCAACGCCCCTCTCAATAGCTCCATTAAAATACTGTAGTAATTACAAGTATTTTGCAGAGATTGTATAAATCCATAATGTTAGTTAAAACCTCTATTACTGCTTTCTCTTTGACATTTCGATATCATACTTCTTGTTTACGAGGAATTAGATAGAAATTGTATTTTGACTATTTTTTTTTCAACAGCCTAAGGGCTGAGTGATTATTAGAGTCAATATTGAGAAAATTCTCAACCCGTGACCTGTTCTTAAAACTGCAAAAGTTCTGAGGTAAGGAAATTAACTAGATCCCATTTTGATACTAAACGTAATAAATAAATATAAAATATTATATGATATTAATTTTGTAACATGCTTACGTCAGATTTAATTGTCAAACATTCTTCGTTCAATTTAGTTCACTGATTCTAAAACACTTATCTCAGGCTAAAACTAATTTTAAAATTTAGCCATCTCTATAATATTATATGAAGAAGAAAGAGGTGTAACTTTAAAATTAGTTTTAGGCTTAGAACAGTAGTACAGAATGACCACAATGAAAAAGCTGCCCTGATACGAGAAGGGCGTAAGTGCACAATATTTTTTTTGAGTAATATCCTTTAAAGCGAATCAATAATCATTAAGATATGGCAACGAAACAAAGATGACCGCCAATGATATTTAACAACCTTCCTCATATCAGAACAGTTTTTTTACCGCAATGAAAGAATAAAGATTATTTTTAAATATACAATTACAATTAATCAATAAGAATACAAAATGCGTTTCGAATTCGAAAAATATCTAATATTGCACATTATCACTTCCGTCCCAACTTATGTTTTAACACCTGTCAACATCTTGACACCTGTCAAAATTTTAATCTGCCAAAATGACAACACTCGCTTATTATAAAGTAAAGCGATGACGAATATTTTCTATTCATAATACAGATACAGGAATGGGTAAATCACTTTTCAATCATGTTTCACTTTTTCTGTGCAATGTCATTGACATAGTCACTTTAGACATAGCATTGTATTACTGACAGGTAGTTCCTGCCGCGTGTCGTAATTTAAATTAGCTAACACATTATCAACTATAATTTAGTGCGTTTCATTTCTTACAGAATCATTGCATTAATATGTACACAATTTAATATCATTACGAATGACATATAATACAAATAATATGTAAAAGATTGTAGGATACTACATTCATTACATATTAATACAAGTCCATTTATTATCACATACACAGATATCAACTGGGCGACACCAACCTGTAATATAACACCTGTCAAAGTGACAGCGTCTAAACTGTCAGACTGGTGATCAGCTGTTGACAAAGTTTTCCGTACTCCCTTTGATCGCCGGAAATCCGTCGCATTTTCAGTCCTTTTTTTTCTTTAGCTTTGTTCTCGCACACGACCAACTCAATCTGTATGCCGCCAGAGTATTCAAGATTCAAGAAACCTGTCAAAGCCTCATCCTCGCTGTCACTTTGACCATTCGTTTCCACGAATATATTTTGTGGCGGGACTCGCGAATTGATAGCTTCTTTTAGCAATTCCACTATGCTCTGTGAATCCAACTTCGAGCAAACCGTTGAGAGGGTTACTTCGTAGTACTCCTGCATTACGGACACTTTCTGAGGACTCAGTAAGATTGGTATTTTTTGCTCTTCTGGCCTGCAAATCTCTGTCAGCCTCAAATCCATTGTTGATCTCTGCAATTTCTCTATCTCCTCAATCCCTTGCGGACTCTCCTCGTCACATTTCTCTAAACAATGTCTGCTGCTATCTCTTGGCATGTACACGTCTTCGTAATACTCTTTTACTTCACCCAAGATACCCTGAGCGGAGAAGGAAGATCTAGGTGTCTCTCCCTTCTCGGAAAAACTGCCTCTACCGAAATCACTCTTTTCTGAAAAGGAAGACCTTCCGAAGTCACCCCTCTCGGAAAAACTACCTCGGTCGGAGAAAGAGAATGATTCTCTGTGTTCAGAAAAGCTGCCACGGTTTTCGCTAAATCCAGAACTAATAGACACAATATTGGAGTATATCGATTGGACGTTTTGTTCGCAATTCGGCGAGACGTTAGCCGAATCGTTGCTGAGGGAATCGTCGCTAAATCCCAGAGATTTATCACTCCCTCTCCTCAAATAATTCAAATCTTCACTCAGAAACTTCGTCTCATCGACGCTTTCTTTAGGCGATTGCATTTCTGCGTCTTTGTCCAGATTTAAATCCAAATCTTTCGGGACTTCTATAGGCGGAGGGGGTTCAGTCTCCTGGCTAACTTTTCTACCTATCCCTTTAGTAATCGACGGTCTATCGTCCAAATCTGGCGGTTCAGATATCACGAACTGAGGTAAAGGGTACTTGGTGTTCTCCAAACTGTCCATACTATCTTCAGAAGACGATGCTACCAAAGTGATTTCTGACCCTAAGCAATCTGTCAAACTGATCTGCGGATGTGTCGACACGTAATTCTGGAATTGCTGTTGTAATGTCCTATGCATTTCTTGCGAAAACAATTTATCAGCATTACTCCCGTTCCCGATTTCCTCTTGGATCATATCTAATGGAGATCCAGGGTTGGAGATAGGGGAGTTATTGAGAGATCTATGAGTCACCATGTGCATTTGAGGATGAACCATGGGATGTAGCTGTGGGAATAACTGAGTGTCCATTTCTATATTGCTCCGAAGATCTAAGGGGGTAGCACTTGCTTGAGGGGTGCCCCTAGTAATGGATCCTGTGTGTAAATAACTCAGCCCTTCAGTGATTTGGTGTAAAGGTGACCCTGGGTTAGCTGGGGAAGTGTGGCCGGATAGAAGAGAGAAGCTGTTGTATGTATGTATCGCTTTTAGTATTTCCTGTGACGCGTTTATGTGTGGTAAGCAAAGTGTATGGATGTTGATGCCTAGCTTTGATGCGAGGTCCTGGAACAAAACGAGATGAGATTTAGAATTGAATCTGCAATAGGAAATATAACTGGGAAATGTTTCTTTTTTATAAATAAAATAGAATTATAAGCTATTAGATAAGGTTCCATTTAACTTAGAATTAATGTTTATCAGCCTCAAATCATGTAACTATATTTTGAAGCAGTAATACATTCGGTAAGTGTATATATATATGTACCAAAGTTGAATAAAATATTTTAACTATGCTTTGACTTGACTACAGATAGAAACAAAATTTGCAAACATGTTTAGTTTGAATGAAACTGCAACATGCTTCATTCTAAATCCAATATGGTGGACAGTCTAAGATGGCGGACTAGTTATTTTTCAGAACTACCATCATAGAGGTATTAAATGAAGGGGATTTGCTGGAAATAAAACGCTTAATCCAATAAGACGGACTAAAATAATCAGGTCTTATGTGAACTTATTTTTTTCCTATTTCACTTTTTTAATTCTGCTGTCAACATAAAGTGTTCTCTTGACTGTTACAAGGTCAGCAACGTGTAAATAGTGTCTAAGGTGTTACGAGCAACTAAAGGCTATTATAACTTCTTGCTATTAAGGGGGCATTAAATTTGTTTGTTACCTTTGTGTCGTATAACAAAACAAAATTTAGTTTCACTTCCAATTCGATATCCACACTTTTCTTGTATAACTATCTTCAAAGTTGATACACATTTGTATTTGACTAACTTAACCCAACCTTTATTTATTAATCTTATATGATTTGAAAAGACCTTATCACAATTGGTTTGTTTTGGGTTTGAAGTGTTGTAGTATAACCGTATGTAAAGTTGTACCTTAACTTTATGTTACGCTCTACAGCGTGACGTATGTCGCTGACCATCTATAATTAGTTTAAATATAGTTTAATTCATAAATCTTTGTTGTAACATCCGATAATACAACATGGTATCAGAAATTGACTGATTGGAGTGATCGTAAAATAAAAAATACTGGTGTACGAGTTTGAATTGACCAGTACTCTGGGATGTGGCTTCGTCAAAGTCAAAATATCTTTATTTAAAAAGACTCATTTACTAAGTTCTTTTAAAATGTCATAACAGGGAATAAGTATGAGAAAAACAAACAAATGTAATTAAAGGCAATAGTGATAACTTTAAGTGGGTATCAACCGGGCATTTACAAATTGTCCCAGTTATAGAATTTAAATATGTACTAAATAAATAGTTAGTTTTAATTTTAAAATTAAAAATAACACTAGTATGCATATTCCCAATTAATCCTACTACCTCTGCTCTCCTTTGCTCAGTATAGGACAGATTCTTAGATCGTTATAAAAGTTATCTTGACTTTTTGACTTTGACTTTGCAAAAGGTAATGTCCACTTACTTCAGTCAGTAGCTTAGTTCTGGGCAGGTCTAGCGCGCCGGGCTCCCGCAGCGAGCGCGCCGCGTGCAGTACCGCGCGCGCCGCCTCCGGAGACACCTGCGACAGGTCCAGGGCTCCGCCCCCGGCGCCGGGCCCCGCCCCCGGCCCCGGCGCGGCCGCACCCCCCGCAGACACCGGCGACCCTGCACCACGACGCCGTCAACATAACGATTCGACCACACTCCACATTCAATTTACACTTAAGATATATTTATGGTTAAGTGGTCCTAATAGGCATTATGTTTATTTTTTTGATAATTATTTCGATAATCGAAATATTACAATTTGAATAGCACATATTTTCAAAACGCTTCAAAGATACGGATAATGCAGTATGACGTCATACCGTGGTAAAATAATTGTTGGTCATAACCCCAACTCCTCATGTGTATCTCTCATGTACAAAAGCCTGTGCCCAGGAGTTCAAAGCATATACGATGACGATATAAAACAAGGGTGTGAAGGTTTTATTTTAACTTAAAAGAAGAGACACACACATTCTAATAACTACGTGTAGTAAATAAAGTTATTAAAGTTATTTTGATTTTGATTTTTGAAACACGTCAAAATTCAACGTATCCGTAGAGATACATTGTTACAACCAAGATCATTAACTAGACCACGCTCACAGAACTTAATTCTAAATATGAAGCCGACTTAAAAATACATATATTACCAGGCATGCTCGCCGGCGCGTGCAGCCGAGGGTCCCCCAGAGGGGGCGAAGCCCCGGCGCCTGCGCCGATACTTCGTCGCTCCAAGCCTCGCTGGGAAAACCATATTTTTTTAAAATATATTTCTCAATACTTTACAATTTTATAGTAGATGAATAATTTCTATTATTAAATAATAATTTATAATAATTTTTTTTCTCTGCATATAAGTTTTGAATGTCCGCGGGAAATTCATTTATATAACTAGGAATTACATAGTTAAGTCTTGTGCTAAGTGCCATATAAATTATTAGTTTTAGATAGTACATTCATTTTATTTCCTACATTCCGTAGATTATGCAGCCCAATATAAATATCTAATGAAATGTAAGAACTTTTAAGGATTTTCCCAGTTATTTTTAATTTTAAATCACACCTGAATCAAACCGAATAAAACATACTAGAATTATATAAATGTCAAACCATTTTTGAGTTACAGCCAGACTAACAAATATCAATTAATTTTTATATATAAGAAGATAATGACAATTAACGTTGGTGATTGTTGTATACATTTATTTGTTTGTTATTAAGTTATTACATAAATTTTACTTCTTTATTTGTTATTTGGATTTGCATTTTATAATAAAACAATATAATACAGCGATAACTCACCTGTAGCTGCTGATATTCTAATTTAGCGGAGGCTAAGTCGTGGGCCGCTCGTGGCGGCGAGCACTCGGCTCGACGAACCGGCGAGTACCGCTCGGCGTGCTCGCGAGCTGCTCGCATACAAACATATCGTTACACTTTGAACATGCGAGCGACAAAGTCAAAGTCAAAAATAACTTTATTTAAATAGACTTATTTACTAAGCTCTTTTAAATCGTCACAACAGGGAATATGTATAAGAAAATAAATAAATATAATTATAAAGGCAATGGTCATAATTTTACTGGGTATCAACCGGGCATTTACTAATTGTCCCAGTTATTACAGGAGCGAGGACCACTGTTTAAAATTGGGAAACTGATGATAAAATATATAAATAATAATATAATATATATAATAAAATCAGGGTAAATATGCTATATATTAGTTTTTATGTATTTAATCATATTGGTGTTGGTACCGCCCCTCTACCTTTCCAAGATCACTTTTCCCATATATGGGGCTGCTGGAAGAGATTTCTTATAGAAATAAGCAGTACCTTTGTACAATTCTCTAATATTCTGTTGTGTCCTTTTAATTGTTAAATAAATAATATTAAATAAGAAACTATAGTATTTCTAGTGTCCCTTAATCCTTGTATAAGTGTATCTATGAGATCATTATTTTAGAAGCTTTTAGATATTTTAAAAATATAGTCGAAAATTCATCTTTAACTAAGAATATAACTTTTCAACTTTGAAAATGCATTTTAAATTTTTTTAGGCTATTATTTAATCACCAAAGAAACTTTACCCAACCTACAAAAAGTTGTATTTAAAAGTTTTTGGGTGATCTCTTTCAATTTATACAATAAATGTTAGTTAAGACTTTAAAAAAATCATGTTTGACTCTTATCTATGATTATTAAAACAGATCCCAACAAGACAGTGCACGGTACTAATAAAACTAATGAAATATTATGAACACTATAGAGCGAAATTCGCGAGACAGTCGAAAAAATCACAACACACACAATGATATGTTAATTAAATAGCCGTACCACAAGAAATTTTATTGAAAAAAAAAAGTTAAATAATAAGAAAAAAAAATTTTTGATACTAAATACAGGTTTCAAATCTGCACACACACACACATACACATGAATCTACATGAGCACACAATGGGATGCAAAAATAATTCAAAAACTTACTTTTAAGACATTGACTTTGAAAATAATCATAGAAGACTTAATTAGACTTATTACCTTGAAAAGTTTCAGTTAATTCAATGATACCAGATATTGGTACGTACCTATTATATTGGTACTAACCCACCACCCGTAATATGTATGAAAAACAATTACCCATTTCTTGCACCGTCGCTAAAGTTTGAAGTTTAGCTCGCTGTGGTCCGGAATACTTCCTCTGTCTACTAGTGTTGTACTGCCCTTGGTTATATTGGGTACCGGGTATCGGGTTTTGACAAGGAGTCCCAGCTGTTATAGATCGACTTATATTCATGTTCTGTATCGGAGTACCACTCGTGATGGACCCTTGCATGTTTTGATTTGTATATTGAACTGGAGTACCAGTTGTAATGGAACCAAAGTTGTTCGTACCAAAATTGGTATTGCTATAGTTAGGAGTGTTAATATTGTTTGCGTATAACGTGGACGTTATATTGGTACCGAAATTTGTACCAGAAGCAATTTTGGTGGCGAAATTGGATGTGGTCGGTAGGTTGTTGCCGAAGCTTGTACCGGGCGTTATAGTGGTACCGAAATTGGTTGTAGTAGTTAAACTGGTACCGAAACTGTTTGACGTAGACGGTAAATTGGTTCCAAAACTCGTCCCGGATGTTAAACTAGTGACAAAATTGTTAGGAGATTGTAAATTAGTACCGAAATTAGATGGACTGGTAGCAAAACTATTAGTCTGCATTTTACTACCGAAATTAGTATTAAAGCTGTTGGTACCGAAATTTTTGGTATCGAAGTTGGTCACTGGAGTACCAGACATTATGGACCCTTGGTTCTGAATAGGGGTACCGCTGGTGATGGAACCAGTGGTACTAGTAAATTGGTTAGGTGGGAAACTTGGTATTTGACTAGTTATAGGCGTTCCGGTCATTATAGATCCTTTGGTACCAATCATGGTACCCTGTGGTATCGTTTCTAATGCCGGTTTAACGGATTTTTGATTACTTTGGTTGTAATTAGGCGTGCCAGCTGTTATAGACCCTTGCGTTGGACTGTGTGGAACATTCTGTCCTGTACCAGAAGGTGGACTTTGGTATCCCTGGGTTTGGTATTGGTATCCTATAGACGGTGGTAAATAATTCCTCTTCATTCTCGCTTCGACTTCCATTACTAACTCTGGGCTTATAACTAGAAAATTGTTGAAAAAACAGAAATAAAACAAACATAGCGAAAGATGCAAAAATAAAATCATGCTGACACTACTTTTAAAACAATAAAATACAGTAAGTACAGTCAAATGTAGAATGGGATCAGGAGTCACGTCTTATTTATTATTAATTATGGTCAAGGTACAACCTTAATCGCCTACCAGGCGATTATGAACTAGTAGGATGTAAAAAGTTAGCTTTTTTGTTGGAAAGTTTGAAGGAAATTATATATTTTCTTTGAAATCCATTCAATCGTATTCCTCATTTGACAGAAGTCGTATGCCACAATATTATTTAAAAAACAAAGAAAATGAAGTGTCTTCCTAAATAGTTACATAGAATACTAGGACGTAATAAACGGTGGAAAATATTTTTTAATTTGTTCTTGTCTATAAAATGTTATTGTACCATACCGACGTCAAAACAAAATATAATTAAGCCATAAAAATTACTACACAGCCATTCAAATGATATTAATGTTACAATAACCGCCTTACTAACGAAAGCCTTCTGTAAGCCTTGTTCTGTGTTCGTTCTGATGACATTTTTAATTTGAACAAAAGAGAAAAAACATAGTGTATACAACAAACAAAGATTTCAAAACCGCGCAAAGTAAAATATGTATACTGCATCAAAATCTGCCTTACTAACATAAAAACGGTTACTATAATACAATTTATGTACAGGCAGTTAAGGTTCAATATCTACTTTCATTTGAAATGTATTTAATAAATATAGTATTAAAATTCTGCTTAACCAGTTAATAAATGATTGTTTTTATATGACGGGTCGAGTGGTCCGTACCCCAGTCTACTTAGCTAGAGGTCCCAAGTTTATTAAAACTACTGGCATTACCCAGTAGGGGCAGATATTGGTATAATTAGTACGAATATTTGTTCACCAGTCATGGATGTTTGTTTATGTAACATTATTTAGTATATATCTGGTAATTATATGATTTTTCTGGTTTTACTATATTTCTCACAACACAAGATCTTAATTTTAAGCAATACTGGCTAGGTTATTTAGCGGGGGAGTGGATGTTAGAAATCATGTTTATTTTCTAAATGTATTTATTTTTGCATTATGGATTTCCTCAAAATGAAGAATAATATATTATTTTGTACGTGTGAGATATTCTTATTTTAATGTAAGGCCTGATAAAAATTCACAAAGTTAATGTCGAATTATAATCTGCAAAATGATTCAGTTAACAAAGAATATTCAACACTCATTGAAAGGTTTACGTTTTACAAAAATATTGTAACATTAATGTCATTATTTAAATAACTACGGTGCCATAATTACAAAGATGCCATATTTATGTCTTGTCAAATTTTAACAGCATTAAAATATGTTAAGAATATACAGACAGCTTAAATGTCTTGAAGGCAAAGCCGTAAAGTCAATATAAAAATATTTTCAACAAAAACTCGAAACACCTCTTAGAAACTTATAACAGCCTGGTACTTCAATACAAGATACAATAGGTATATATAAAACTATTTGATTTAAATATAGCATCTTTACGGATCATACAAGCCATACGAACATACACACAAATAAAAAAACAATGGTTTGAAAATAGCGAAACTACTATTTGTCTCTCACTCTAACGCTGTACTGTGCAAGCGAGACAGAAAATTTTACAGCTTAAATATTATTGGCATAGCTGTTTCTATCTCGTTTTCACACAAGCGTGTCGCGAGACGTTTCTTTATGAAAATTTTTTAATACTCAGCGTGATATTCTTAAATTACTTACCAGGTGGTCTTTCAGTGACTGTGAGTAGACCAGTTCTTCTGACGCGTATGCTCGTGGTAGACGAAGGTGATGTGTTCGACTGAGACAAAATTAATAAGGTGAGAAAGCATTCTTTGTCTCATTTTTTCATTTTTGCTAGAGAAAGACGTCAATTTCTTCTCCTAAACTTAATTCTAAATTAATCAATTATTTTCAAATTGAACTGAAGCTGTCATAATATTTGACATTTAGAAAGTATTAGAGTATGTCTTCAAGATTATTAAGATAATATAAATTTAATGGCAATCATTTAGGTCAAAAACTGAATACTTTCAAAATGTCATGTCATGACATATGTCAGCTGTCAAATAGAGGAACCGAAACGCAGTGAATACAACATTGACTTTATTCTCACCATCGTTCCCGTGTTCCCAACAGAAGTGGCCACGTTAGCTTCCTCTTGGGTACCAATTGTATGCCTCTTGTTGCTGCCTCGAGTCATCATATACCTGATTGAAACATATAAAGTATTTATATGTTAGTAATAACCCGGCCAGAATGAAAAATTAATTATCTGTGATATAGTTTCTAAAGAAACCTGTCCGACACAACAAAGGTGTTTAAATTGATTTTATTAAAACATGAATATGAATGTCTAACAGCATTAAGTCCGCCAATTGTATGGTATTGTTTATGTGTGCAACAAAGTACAAATAAATAAAGATATATGGATTTATCGTGTGAGTGTTTTAATACCTAATTATAAACAGCTGCATATAGAATAGAATAGAATAGAATATATCTTTATTGAACATCAGCCAATTCAAAAAGAGAAACACACAAAAAAAAAACTTAACTAATTATAAAACATATAACACTTTATCTAGGTTCAGAAACCACACAGCGTTCATAGAACTAAAAGTCTAATAACAGAGTACATACAAATGCACTAAGTACAATGATAGAGTTATTTATTGTAGTAATCATTATTAAAATGCACTTGGATATAATTTTATATAACGGAGCTGTAGTACTGATTATTTTAATACAGATAGCAAGCATCCAGTAGTAAGAATGTGGCTGTCTGGTGAGCAAACCGTTTGGGTGGAAAGGAGTATTATGATATTTAGTACAACATCATATCATCCGTTTGGACGATATTATGGCTGCTTTGGTGGTCTTAATGTGGGCAATAAACTATCTAAAGTCAAATAAATTATTAGCTGACTGTCCTTTTCAAATCGGATGGTAATGAACAATATTACTAAACTGAAATATATCTTGAGTCATGACCAACAAAATCAGCTATGTCAAATTTTGGACTGCCAAGTTCCTTACTCCTTAACATTACCTGCATAAGTTGGTGTTGTATGCATCTGTAGTCTGTTCGTCTGTTTGTTCTGTTTCTTCAGCTCTTTGAGGCGTGCCGCTGTCTGAGGCCTGCAACAAAAAAGTCAATTCTACTTCTGGTCTAACATGAATACGTGGGACACGGTATTCCTGCCGGGGGAAGCGAAAGTCTTCCAGCGATATTTTGTTGGGAATTCGTGTGAATCGCACGAAGACACACACATCACACTATCGCCGAAGTAAGAGGTGATCTACGGAGTCACTCTTTACTGTAGTCACGTCTACTTTGCGCACTAAGAGATTTAGTGACTCCTTTCTCTGTCGCACAGCTAGAGCATGGCATTCCTTACCAGTACACGTATTCCCTCCTTCTTACAACATGGGTTCCTTTAAAAGAGAAAAGCACTTGAATGAAAAAGCAGTTTTTGAGCCGTCAAGGTGAGGGTGGCTAGGGCAGTATATCACGTGCTTCACTAGCTATCTTCACATGTGGACTCGTCTACTGCTTATCATCAGGTGGTGTCGAGTCATTTGCTGTGCTTTATATAAAAAAGAAAGGCGATGATTTGAATATATCTTGACAATAGGGCCTCATTGACGTAAGTAAACAAATTTCATTCGATTGAATCTGAAAATTTTATGTAAATTTTAACGAATGATGATTGAAATTGTTTAAGTAAATACTTACGTGGTGAGCGGGAGCGGAATGGCAACACGCTCTCTCTCTCCCTCTCGGAACATGAGCGCCTCCGTCTGAAGCTCGTCTTCCAAACTGTGATGCTATGACAAAAGCACATTTATAATTAAGATCTAAGGTAAAAATCGTTTACTTTGGTCAGCAGATGATGGGTGACCGTCTAGTCGAAGATAATATTCTCTTTAAGTACCAGAGACATATAGGTTAGTAAGAGATATCTGTTGGCCTAGCAGAATATGATTAAGTAAGGCGTCACTTGAATGCTTTACAAAAGATAGAGACAAGTAATTTTTTAAATGTCTAAAAAGAAGTAAGGTAAAACCATTATCTGTGGTCAGGAGACGATGGGTGACCCCCTCTCAGCTTTATTTTAAGCATTGTAATTGTAAACTACCAGAAACTTATGGGCTAGAAAGAAATTTTTGTTTGTCTATCAGAATAAAATAAAGAAATTTAGTGAAGCGTCACTTTGTTAATTTGATGTGGTTGTTAAAAGATGGGTGACCAGAGAAGTTTTAGGTGTCATGAAATAAATATAATAAAACAAGTCTTTTTTTATTAATAAATAAATAATATTTGGTCAGAAGATGATGGGTCAGTCAGTAACCTATACTATTATTCTTCTAAATTACCAGGGTACTATAAGTTATAGGAGCTAAGAAATCTCTACTGGTCAAACAGAATAAATAATACAAGTGATATGCCCAATAGAAGATGGGTGACCAGAAATTTCATAGCAATTTTATAGATATTGGATCTTTAAATTTGAGTTTTTTCTACTTTGATAATTAAAGATTAAGGCATGGGTCCTCAATTATTTTGATCAATTTATTTTCTAGAGTATTAGGCTTCTATAAATCCAAAAGAGGTTATTCAACTGTATCATGTAATTTTAATTACATAATACGAAGAAGTGAAGGCGTAACTAACTCATTATTGTTTAGAAAGAGATGGATGGCCTTCTATTACTTTGACCACTATTCCTTCCTTAAGTACCAGGCAGTTATAAGCAGAAGAGAGGGTTGTTCTGTGTTTACTCCCAAATGCATGGAACAAGATGGGTGACCGTACCTGGGCTCTGCATGGCGTGCGGTGGTTTCAGCAGGTGCTGGTCTTTCACGCTGAAGTACCTTGGCGGCTGATGCTGTACAGCAGGAAGCTTGGCTGCTAGGTTGGTGTTAGGTAGCAGAGACACTTTACCGCCTGCTTGCTGCTACAACATTATTAATTCTTTTTAAAACTGCCATTTTGGTTGGTTTGATTCGTCTGAAGTAGAAGTATATAAGTAAGTTATAATAAAACATTTGTTGATCATAGACATTCCCTATTAAGATGGCAAAGGGAACTAAAAGCCCATGCTATTTATTACTGTTTTAAGGATAGATAGATAGATAGATAGATAAAGCATTTATTTCCATTTCTACATCACACACAATCCATCCAGACAGTACATAGATTAAAAGACAAACATTTTATAATAAAGGTATTAAAGACCTTTGTGATGGCTGACGGAATTATATAAATATATTCCATATCTTGCAGCATGTAACGATCATTTTGGAATAAACTACACTATTTTCTCATAATATAAAACACTACGTTACAATATACGAAATAAAATATACAGAATTCAACCCATCAAACGCTCTTCATCAAAGACATTAAATACCGTCAAAATCAAGTAGTATTTTAATCTGAAATTGTACATAAATATTGTTTACTTTTAAAATACATAATAATTCCTATATCATTGACAATAAAACTTAACACATTTAGTTTGATACGTACGTTAAAATGTGCGGAACCATACAACGGCGCGGCTCTCAAATCAGCTGATACAGCGACAGTGACACCTAGCTCCCCGCCCTGAAGATAGTAATTTTATTTTATCCATCTAGTAAATAGATATATGTCGTTAATGTTAAGAATATGTATATGCAAAATATTTATTTATGTGTGTATTACATACACTTCAAACTTAAAATTTAAAACAACAAAAAACTTTTTTTTTTGATACAAATCAAATTGTGGTCACATGATAAAAATTTATGAAAGAAAATGTCAAAATTAGACTTTTTATAATATATATAGTCAGTAGTGAGTAGTATAGTGAGTATATAGTGTTATTATATATATAGTGAGGGACTTTCTTTAAAACATTTTTCAGTATTACGTATATGAGATACCAGGCGCCCATAAGTTACTAAGAAAAAGAGGTATTTAAAAGTGTTTAGACAATGCCTATTAAAGTGTCACTTGCCATGGTAAGAAATCTCAGACGATGTAGTACTAACGACTAATGAGTTAGTAAGAGGTTTCATTGGCGTCTGTCGTGGACACACTATATACCTGTCCCGTAAGTCACTGACCTGGTTGTGCCTACAGTCCCCCGGGCCGACGGTGTGTCTGCGCGTCGCGTGAGTGTCGTGGGTTTCCACCACTGGGGCCTTCTCCTCCACCACTGGGCTCGACCCGTCACCGAACTAATTAAAAATATAAACAATATACTAATAAAAATATGTTGATATTTGTTTGTATGCAGTTTGAAAAGTGATGATTTATTTCACCTTACAAGATCGCAGCCAAATAACACTCCTTGATAGTGCTGTGAACCTGGTAACCAGAGCTTTTGTTTCCTGTAACGCGACGTAGCTTGACCAGACAGCAGGCATTAACTCTTTTACAGATCTGTGTTCCTGGTACTCAGAATACTTTGAGGAAGTTTGGAGCAGCCGGACTTGTCTCCGCTTCCGCTTGATTTTTACAGTGTTAGCAAGCTAACCAAGACACATTACTTCTTTTTCAATGAACTTCTTACCTTTTCTAGGCTGTCTGTTCGATGCGTAAGATAGTCCACACTGACAGCTGGTATGGAGACCAAACATTCCTGGGATGTGGCATCTTCTGCGTCCATCTGTTCATCTTCTGTGTTCTAGAAGGAGAAAAAATCATATAATATAATATATTTTTTTAATCAAGATATTCGACAGCACATCGTACGTAACCAATTAAGCATAATACTACCCTAGTTACGTTTTAAATAGTCTGCTTTTGCAGTGCAACTGTTGCATTTTATGTGTAGTCGTCTGTACATTAAGAAACGAACTCTACAAAAAAATCTTTAGATATTTCATTATATCTAATGAAATCAATTTAATACCAGAAGGACCTTAAATGGTACTTATGATACAAAATCTCACTAGTACCAGTAATAGTAGAACTTAATGGTAATATAATTTTTTTTTTTATGACCTAGTGGTCAAGAATCTATAATTTTATTTTACCTTAAAACTAGTGAGATCCAAGGGTTGGCCTGTCGTTGAGTCCAGAGAGTCTGAAAGTAAATAGTTAGATTCAAGAACACATACAAAAACTTGAGTTTATCCTATTGGAGGGGCTATAAGACGTATCTCGAACAAAAAAAGCATATCTGAATTTATTAAAAAAAATTTCATTGTGTGTAGATCAAAGTCCAAAGTCAATCAATACGTCAAGTTACATTACTAATTTGTTTGTGACTTATTATCAGCGGCTACTAGGAACACAGGACTATAAAGGAATTCAGCTGTCCTCTGTAAGGTACGTTACGTTGACAGTAAGCAGACGAATACGTCAAAGAGCTCTAGCAACCAGGATCACAGCACTAAACAGGAGTGTTCTTTGTCACTTGTTTGCGCTCCAAATACAACAAATATTTCTACCCTACTTCTTTAACATCCTCGAATACTGGAAATATGTTACTACTATAATATATCTTCTACTTCTTACTTACCTCTGTGCTGAAGACTGTTTCTTGCACTGGTTCTGAGTTGAAGCTTCTCCATGAGCAAGTGATAAATGGCTGATATGTGGTCAAAGCGTTCTTCTTGCACAGACTGGATATAAATAAAACAATTATTTATTCTGGGTGTCAATAATCTATCTACGGAATATTTTACTTACTGTTTGGTCAAAATAAGAATAGGTCATGACTTTGCATTATGAATTGAGTTAAGAGGCTTACTAATAACCATTTCTTCTTACATTTTTAATTCGTTAATAACGAATTCGAATTTCGGTTGGAATTTGAAATAATTTTCAAATTCCAACCAAGTAAGACTCTTAGTGTGTAGTACTAGGCCATAATAAACAGCAAAAAAGGTAACTATTATCTTCATTTCAATTTTGTACAACGAAATAGTTTACTTATGCTGGGTTTCATTAACCTATCTACGAATTGCTTTGCTCATGAAAAAAGTATATCAAAATTCAACGCTTTGTAAATAAAACCGTATATTATTTATTGAAACCCAGCATAACTTAACTAGGTAAATCTAAAGTACTAGGACATAATAAACAGCAAAGAAGTTACAACATTTTGCTTCTAACTTCGTTCTGTATATTTACGTAACAAAGCTATACCAAAATAGTTGTTTACGTGTAAAGTTGTACAGTGTCAGTACCTGCAATATCTTGTGCTGCGTGAGGCCTGGTAGCGTCAGCATATGAGCCAGAACCGTATCATGACCGGTGTCTCGCAGCCCCGTGTCCCCACCACCCCCACCCCCGACCCCAAGGTGACAATCACAGGACCCCTCTGACGCGTCTGGTGGTTACGACAATATTTTTTTAAAATTTTTATACAATAATCCAATTCAATTCTTTATTTTGCATTCCATAGTTACATAATATGAATCTTAAGACTATTAATGACACTATGGACCCTGTCGGGCACAACAAAATATTAGGTTATACAGGTAGATTTCAAGGTAGGTTTAAGTTAAGTGTTTAAATTTGTATATATCAATTTTTTTTATCCTATCAATATAAGAACATATCCCGGAATTATGTTGGTGTTGTTGTTTGAAAATAGAAACATTTATTGGTTTTGTCAAGTTATTTCTTACTAGATAATGTGAATTCATCGTCCTGATGTCGAACAAAATGTTTTACTATTTCATTCTTTCTACTTTTTCATTTTCATGTCATTCTTTCGCCAAAGAATGACTACGTTTTGTGTCAAAATAGGTAAGGAGGGGGTCATTTTATAGACACTGTAGGTGGAAATTAATCAAAATCAATCAAATCTTTATTATCAAAGACTTATTAAGTCTTATTCTTTGATCAGGCATGAAACAATTTTTCTCCATGTGTTTTAAAAGACAGTATAATCATAACAACATTGTTAAAATAATATTTCTATAGCATGTGAACTACCCGCGATATTACAATTTAGCACATATTTTGACTCGCCCAAAGAAACAGGCAACGCAGTGACGTCACGCCGTGGTATTTTGTATGCAGCACGAAGCAACTTTGTTAGTCAGCTGTATGTGTGTATCTTATATTTGCCTGTGTTAAATAATATAAACGGTTTCCTATAGTTTACAGAATTTATTAGGGTTACTATGTCAAAAAGTTGTTATCGTTTCGACACTTCGTTATCCAATTAGTTGCAACAATTGCTCAAATCTAAAGATATAGTTATACAATATTTCTCTATTATTTACTTAGGCTATATAAGGTATAGTCTAAGTTTATTTACATACTATCGATATATAGTACTTTTTTTCCAATTATTTGGCCTTGTATCTAAGACCTTTAAGGTATATCTTCATTAATGTAGTTTTAATCTTTATTAATGGCTCCAGGATACTGGTGCAATGTAGCCCTTTGCCCCATGGAGTTTTTGGCGACTAATGGTAGGCCCCGCTATTTTGTTAATGACTTAGGAAAAAAAAATTGAAAATGGAATGCAACGTAAGCGATTATGATAAAATGATACGAAAATGGAATATTATGATAATGATTACGATGAAATGATAAGTAAATGAGAATGAAATCATAAAATGTTGTTAAATAAATGAACTTACCCTACAAATGAATGAATGGAAATGAAACACTGATAATTCTCACGTAAGTCACTGAATGATGTATTCCATATATTGCAGGATTGAACGAACCTTTTTGTCATAAAACTACACAAATTTCATCACTTAAACAACACTACAACAATATACATGAAATAAAATATTCATATATTGTGTTGAAGTGTCGTTTTGCACCCAACCGACCCCGCCATTACGCGCCAAAAACTCATTAATAAATTGTTTGTACGTTAACAATATACAACGACTTTTGATGTTACTATTATGTTAAGATGTGTATATTCTGTCTTATATGAAACATAACAAACCGGCGGGCGGCCCCGGCCCCCCGGCGGCCAGCCAGCGGTGCCGGCCGACGGCCCGCAGCGACAGGCGCCGCTCGGGCTCCACCACCAGCATGTGCCGGATCAGGTGCTCGCATTCTAACAACAATGCAACTTGCTTACTCACCATGACAATAAGCTTATATTTATTATTAACTTATAAAGTAACCTCACGTCATAACCCCAATAACAACTAAATTTGTTACATTATTACGATCTGAAAGACGCAAGAAAAATAAGGTCCCATAAATCACTTCTGTTATTAATCCCACTGCTGGGGGTATTCCCATAACAATATAAGAATAATTTCATAATAATTATTTTTCCTAATTGGCGCGAAATTTAGGATTTAATTGTAAGATAATTATTATTAAGTACTAGGACATCATGAACAGCAAAGATGTATCCCATGCTATAACTTACCTTGCGACATGAAATATGGTATTCGGAACTTTCCAGCGAGCACTACTTGCCGTAACTCATGCAAGGTCCCTCCGTCAAACGGCAGAGCACCACACACAAGCACGTAGAGAACTACTCCTAGAGACTGGAAAAATAATGTCAGTTAGGGACAATCGACCCACCTTGTTTCAGCTCAGGTAATTGTCGAATTACTGAAAACGGCTAGATTAAATTATTTCGTATAATTTCTTTTAAAATAAAAATACATTTGTGACACGTATATAGCACAGTTGAGTTCAATCGATTTATGCCACGTTGCTATGCCCCCACTCGACCGTCGCGCATGTGTTTCTCTCGTTTGTCAATAGGTGGCGCGAATACACCTTAATCGGCTTGGATTAAATGACTTACTTAATAAATTATTTAGTAATTATGGCTTATTTCCGATTACAAATTTGTTTATTGTACTAAATAAATAAATAAATATTACTCAGACTGACTAATTAAATTGAATAATACACATCAGCGCTTAACTAATATTAATTAGTAAATATAACGTAATTCTAAAAACAACTAACTACCGCAGATAGATTATTGAAACCGCCTTGATTCCGCCCAACTCACCCAAATGTCTGCCTTAGGTCCATCGTACTGTCTGCCCTCAAATAGTTCTGGTGCGGCGTAGGGCGGACTACCGCACCAGGTGGCTAGTGGAGATCCTGAAGTGTACTCGTTGCTAAACCCGAAATCCGCCAACTGTCATACGAAATGAATAAACCTATATATTTGTTTGTGTGTGTATACACCCATAATAGGTACACACTCACTTCCTCACGTGTCAATGTTTGAAAACGCCTTTGATTTTAGGTAAGAATTCATTTTTATACAATACCAGTAGTAGTGGTTTCAGTTGTCGTTGTCGTAATACAAGAGTAATAATATGAATAATTTATTTAGAAGCTATAACCAATTAATTACAAGAGTTGCAAAAAAATTTGTAATTTAAAAAAATAAGCAGCAGCAATCGATTTTGTATGTTTGTTTGTGTGTAACGTGCGGGTCACCCACGAGCAAACTACTGATATGAAACCTGAAACCACTGATTTATAACTGTAAGTAGTTGTTGTGTAGTTGTCGTAGCTTTTTAGTATATTAAGTTTCAAAACTAAATATTTGCAATCACTGTTTACTTTGAGAATAAAGAAAACCTATATTTTCTAGTTCTGTTCGATTTGTTTAGTTACTTTATTGTAAGAAATGTGATGTATAAAAGTATAAAGTACTCTGTCTTTCCTCATAGGTTTGCTGGTGGATAACAAATTAGTGCGTTAAGCTCACCTGTGGACATGACTTTTTCTATGTAAAATATTTATATGTATAATTATGTGTGAGTATAATTAAGAATATAGAAAAATGTAGTACATATAAAAAGAAAGTCGAAGTTCTTTATTGCTTACTTGGTCCTATTTAAGAAGAGAAGAAAAGAGATGTTACCTTGATATTCATATTCCTATCCAGAAGCAAGTTCTCCGCCTTCAGGTCTCTATGTACTACACCATTCGCGTGGCAGTAACCAACGGCCGCCACCATCTGGGCGAACGCTCTAGCCGCTTCCGATTCTGGCATTCGGCCTCTCGATACTAAGTGATCTGAAAATCAAACCGTTTTATTTGGTTGAAACTGATATAATAATGTCTCCGATTCCGTTGTTCACGGACTCAAATAAAATTGAATGCTGTTGACAACTTTTCGTTACAAACCTTTCAGAAGGGTAACGCCCAATATAGTATGTATAAACTTGTAATAAAATATCTTTGGCTGTACTATTTGTATCTGGCTGGTTTTGATGACGTTAAAAAGGTGACATTTAAAAAAAGAATCGAGTTAGGACAATTTTGTTTCCCACTATTTTTCATTTGTTTTTCTTTCTGTCAAAATTAGCGAATTGAATGAAGAAATTAGATACATTTTAAAATTTTATTACAAAATTTGTTACGTTTATGGACCTAATGCAGTGTCAGTAAGAGTAGCACAATGTTGGTTTAAATGTTTTCAATCCGAGAATTTTGATGTCAAAGATGCACCTCGTTCTGTTCGCCCTGTTACGGATAAAATAAGCTGTGTACACAGCTCGATATTTGGATGCCACACGAGCTCACTGAAAAAAACCTAATGAACCTTGTAGTCATTTGTGATTCTATATCAAAACGTAATGAAACCGAACCGTTTTTGAAGAGATTGATAAATTGTGATGAAAAATGGATCACCTATGATAAGAACGTGCGAAAAAAGTCGCGGTCAAAGGTCGGTCAGGATTCACAGACTGTGGCAAAGGCTGGGTTAACTCACAATAAGGTGGTGTCTATGTTGGGATTTTAAGGGCATTGTTCATTATGAGCTTTTACCGCCGGGCAGAACCATCAATTCTGATCTCTATTGCCAAGGACTGATGAGATTAAAGCTAGATGTTGAGAGAAAGCGGCTGGAATCGATTAATAGAAAGGGTGTGGTCTTTCATCACGATAACGCAGCCCTCATACATATTTAGCCACTGAGCAAAAATTAAGAGAGTTTGGCTGGGAGGTGTAAATGCATCCGCCATATAGCCCTGACCTTGCACCTTCAGATTTCCACCTGTGTCGGTCTCTTCAGAATTCTTTAGGCAGTGTCAAGTTAACATCGAGAGAGGACTGCCAACACTACTTGGTGCGTTTTTTTGATCAGAGGTCCCAAAATTTCTACACCAGCGGGATCATGTCTCTACCTACAAAATGGCGAAAGTCTACGAACAAAATGGCACATATATACTGTAATTATATGCTTAAGGCGACCGTTGTTCAACCCAACGCTGTATCGCATACACCACTGTCGTACAAACAAATACACGGTGTGTACGAATTCGCGGAAAGATCTAGTGAATAAAGACAAGACGAAGTGAAGACGGTTCACTAAAGTCACGGTGTGTGACTTTAGTGAATAAAGTGATCTAGTGACAAGAGCAATAAGAGTGTTCTGTGAGTAACCTTTCATTCCTAGTGGCCTGAAGCCTCAAAGAACGAAACACAATGGTCCCCGATTACATTGTGCACGGACTTAAGTAAATTTAATTTCAGTACTTCTCTTTTATTACAATCCGACCAGAAAAAGATAGATTACCGTCACTTGTCATTACTAAAATGGCGAATATTAAGCATATTTGTCTTATTTTAGCGCACATCATGAAACGTGCCAATTAAAGTTAGTCAAAATTGCATAGATCATCTAAATGTTAGTGACAACTAATTTGACGTTCCTAAGTCATTCAATCCCTTTCATATTGGATTGGAATGAAAAAGAGGCAAATGATTTAATTCTGATTTTAAGTGATTGCTAGCATAAACGACCCCAATGTGCCTTATACATCTCACATAGTACACGTCCTTATGGAGCGATATCCCTGGCGGTAGTCTTAATAGAAAATAAATAATGTAATACCTAAATAAGGTGACATCATAACTTACCAAATATTTCTCCATTCGGAGCATATTCTGTCACTAAATATATTGTGTGTGTGCTTTCCATAACCTGAAACATAAATAGAATTTTTTTATGATCTAAATTTTTGAGCCTTTTGAGATCAATTACCATCTTACTCAATGGGACCACCTGAACAACCCTGAACAAAACTGATGTCAATAGGCAACGGAGCTTTCATTATGTCGATGCCCTGACAAGAATAAGAGTAAGTATCCTGGATTCCTAGTCCTGTAGAATTATATTGTTCTAAATTGATATGGTATTATGTTCTGTGCTGCTAGTGAGAATTTCAATCGACTGAACTGTCTCGATCGTAGTTATAACCAATTTTCATAATGTTTTCAACACACAGCAACCTCTCTTAGGTAAAATTGAAAACGATTCACTCTAAACGTTTAGATCATGGATTTCCAATCGTTTTTGGGTAAGAGACTCCTTTTCCAAAATGAATTGATACATCAGACCCCCATAGCTAAATAATTTAAAGAATCCTATCCCTAGATTTTTGTATTGATAGTGTACTTTGTTCTTTCCAAGTTTTTCATTTCGTATGATGGACTGAGTTTTTTACGTCCAATCATGATACTTTCTATAACATTTCATTTTATCATTTTAATTTTTTTTTCATTTTTCTTTCTTTCTATATCATTTCATTTTTCTAATCATTTTATAACAAGATGGTAGGTAGCACATCTTATAAGTTTCAAATAAAAACTTGTGCCGATTAATAGGGACGATTTTTAGATCTCGTCGGCTCCCCAAATCTCCATTATCCTTGGAAAAACCGATTTGGACTCCAAGGGGTCGACCACAAGGATATCAACCACTTTGGGAATCCCTGGTCTAGATACCATTAAAACTTACACTACAGGTTCAGTTAGTTAAACAATCGACTTCTTCCATTATAAGTTTCTCGTTCATAACTCTTAATGGATAACTGTTTTTGCACTGCAGCAATTATACCAGTTTTGGGGTATATAACATTTATTACGAATGGAGGATCTCCTTTTATGAGATTAAAAAATACAGGCCTTTGAAAATATTTAAAGGACATACAGCTCATAAGCTGTTAGTAAATTATTGATGTGGCTTACAATACTAACCTGATATAACCTTACTATGTGTGGGTGCCTCAATCTCTTCATAATTGCTATTTCCCGAAATGTTTTCTTCAAATTGTCTTCGTCAAGCCTTGATTTATCTATTATTTTAATTGCAACCTAAAAAGAAAAGAAATATTTCTTAGAAAAAATATATAGGTCTTGTAACTTATTAACCATGAATTAGGAGTACCTATGGGTAATTTTACGTTGTTGTTTCCTGTTTGGCCCATAGATGAGACACGAATCAACAGTAGTATCTTAGGGCTAATGCTAAAATAACACTTATATTTAAAACTTACAGAAGGTCGTAGACAAATAACACTCTTATGTAGCGCTGTATTCCTGGTAACTATATATAGCTCGTTGAGGAAGTTGGTGCCCTTGTTATCCCATTATCCCTACCCTAATTACCACCACCCAGAAAGAGAAAATATAATAATAATATTTTTCCCACTTGCTTGTAATAATAGAGAAATATATTACAGTAAAATTTATATAAATATCAGATATAAAGACATCCAAGAATCGTGAGCAAATATCAATCATTCTCATCATACAAATATATGCCACTATCGAGGTTAGAACCCGGGACCTCTGGCTAAGTAGGTAAGTAGGTACTAACCGTTTGACCAGACGATCGTCAATAAAGGTAGGAAACATATAGTATAAGTATATATTTATTTAACATTTAATGGCAACATAACAAATTTCCAGAAAACAGGTATATGAGGATAAATTGTACAAAGGTACTTTTTTTTCTAAATGAAATCTTTTTTTTTCAATTATTTGGCCTGGTAACTACGACCTTTAAGCCATGTCTTCATTAATGTAGATTTTATCTTTATCTATGTCTCCAGGATACTAATGCAATGTAGCCCTTTGCCCCATGGAGTTTTTGGCGACTAATGGTAGGCGCCGCTATTTTGTTAATGAATGCAATGTAAGGGATTATGATAAAATGATACGAAAATAGAATGTTATGATAATGATTACGATGAAACGATAAGTTAATGAGAATGAAATCATAAAATGATGTTATATAAACTAACTTACCCTAAAATGAACGAATGGAAATGAAATACTGAAAAATCTCACGTAAGTCACTAATCAACGCTGAATGATGTATTCCATATATTGCACGATTTAACGATCCTTTTTGTCATAAAACTACACCAATTTCATGACAAAAACAACACTACAACACTATATATGAAATAAAATACACAGCACCCAACCGACCCCACCATTATGCGCCAAAAACTCCTATAGATAAATGAGCAGTCCTACCATAAAGAAAATATAATGAAATGGTAGAATTGGCGTGTAAAAATCGCTCATAAATATTAATTAATTAAATTTAAAATTCGTAATATATATAAATGAATCAAATAAACGAAATATATAAAACAATAACATAGTAATAAATAAGATAGCGTCAATATTATATGTATAGCATAGGTAGGTAATTTTTTTAAAGAGGTTTTTTATGTTTTTATTAAGGACCTACCTGATGGTAAGCAGTATTAGTCCATACGCTCGTATAGCTAGTGCAGCATGCGAAATACTTCCCTAGCTACCTCCATATTGTAGGCACAAAAATAAAATGCAATGCTTTTTACGTCTTTTTTAAACGAACCTTTGCTGTATGAAGGAGGGAATACGTGTGCTGGTAAGGAATTTCAAGATCTGTCTGTATCTCTTAGTATCTATGTGGGTATGGCTGTTCATCTGTTTCTGTGGTCTAAATAGTAGGACCGACTTTGAATAGTGAGTCATCATTAGATTCGTATTCAACTCCGGAGTGTCATAGGCTATATAATAGTTTTTAAATAAATCATCAGGTATTTTTTTAATTAATTTATTTTTCTCATAAGTTGTCGACATAACATAAAATACAACCACCACAGTCCTGTATAGTGCTGTGTGCCTGGTAGCCAGAGCCGATTGATGAATCGTTGTGTTGGAAGCGGGGAAGTCTCCTTAATTCCCATATCATCACCACGTCACAAGGATTTGTGACTCCGTTTGATTTTAAAAGCGTCCCCTGGCTATGGCAACTGCTACTATGATGCTTCCAGGAGTAGCCCTACGTTCACGTACACTATGTTCAAAATATCAGATCGTAAGCTAAGATCTATATCGTACAAGGTGTAAATAATATCACATACTTGTTATTTTATTATCAACGAACCATAGCAAAGATACTAATTATCTTTTTGCAATATCATTTAGAAATCATTAATCATAAATAGTAAACAATACGTTTTATTATTTCGAATATTGCTAGCATCAGCACAGCTACAAACACGACAATCTAGCTTGGGTTGACCCTTATCGAGTTTAACCCTTAGGTATCTCTTGAAACCTAAAATTATAACAACAAAAGTACCAGGAATATAGAACCCGTGTAGTTATCTCGTAAACTAAAACGGTGGCGATTCTGAGAGGATTAAATTGATCTAAAATTTGGTTATTTTCCTCTCTTACATTTCAATTCAGGACAAAATGAATATTAGCAACGTCAAGACCATCCATATGTTTTTGATTTATTTGCATAACGCCTGAAATTCGCCATTTTAGAAACATTTAATTTAACAGGCCTATCAGAAGGTTTAATTTGTTATTTTAGAGTTTTCATATTTACTTTGTTCATCATCGATGGATTGATAAACACAGTTTATGGACGAAATGACAAGCCTTTATATTCGATCTAAAGCATATTCAAGAAATGGACATTGTAAAAGGATGATATGGCTCAAATGACTCACATACCAAACACAAAACATTTAAAAAAAACAAGTTCTCAAAACGAGTATTTATCAAAACCATATTTATTTAAGCATATTAACACAAATAAATAGTTAACTTACACTGAGACGATCTTAATCTTATATAGAAGAATTTATTTCAAGCAAACCAGGAAAGGATTGGAGGTTAGATACAGAAAACCGCGGGTTCCATCTAGACATTTACTTTAACACAAATCGATCCAAAATACATGAAAATTCCTATTGTATCGATAAAGCTCCAGTCGGAAGGAAAGTGCCCTAGCAACGGCGCAAGCCTTGACCCAATAAGGTCAAAACCTGACCTCACTTTGTATGCATAGCGTTTTCAAGGCGGCAGTAAAAAGTACTGATTTTACAAAGATCCCTTGAAAAAAGAGATAATTTTGAATTCAGTTTAACCCATCGAATAATTACACTTAGAAATGTGAAAATGGAAGCTTGTTTTCCGACTTTAGCAGCACTTCAGATCAAATTCTTCTGTGTCTAAGAAATTTTGATAATTTTATTTCATTATGTCATTTAATTAAAAAGTAATAAGAAAATAATTTTTGAGTACATAAAGACCCACGTAAACCACGATCCCGATAACTGTTTTCAACCGAATTGGACCGTCTCTATCGTGTATATTGTCAAATTGAATGTAAACGACAGCGGCGCCTCTGCTAAACGCTAACTACGTTCGAAACTTACCGATACGCTTGGAGATTATAGTAGAGGTATGGCACTCTACATGACTCAGAATTGGCCACTTATTTGACAGCTCGGTTTGGGTTCGTTTTGTAAAAAATATAAGAGTGTATTATATAAAGTTGTTAATTATTACTTTTTTGATTAAAAAATCGAAGCCCGATATACGTTACTGCAGCAGCCAGCAAAAGAAACATTGACAGACGAACGTATCAATGACGGCTGAGAAGAAGCCCAGCAAATATACGTAAGTCCATCATTGCCTAGTTGTGGCCAAGGCTTATATAGAACTAGTTGGAATCCAACTCCAACAAGTCTTTCCTCAAATACTGCGAGGTAATTAAAACTAAGTACGCAGAACTTTTCCCGCGCCAGTGTCCATTTGGTTTTTTATTTTTAATAGGCAGTTTTATATTTGCAAGCCAGTTCGAAATTTAAATAAAACCTTTGACCAATTACCTCCTTGGTTGCCATGTTTGGGAGTAAAAGACCATTCCATTTTTAAATTACTCGGCAGATATGAGTAATTTATTTGGCCGCTAAAACACGACAGATGTGGATTTTCATACAACCTTTGTCGGTTGTTGCTCGCTTGTATTTGGCCAATACTAATTTTGATTTATCTCTAAGACATTCTGTCAAAATAATGCTCAAATTTCCAAGCAAAACTCATAAGAGCTCTGGCTATCAGGAACACAGCACTACAAAGTAGTGATATTTGAATGTGATCTTCTGTAAGGTGGAGTGCATCGCGTTGGGTTGTTGTTATCATGGAGACCAGTCCCCTGCGTCTAACATAACACTAACGAGCTTTGATTACCAGGAAAACAGCACTACGAAGTAGTAATGTATGTGGTAAGCCCAATCGCAGGGTCTCCACCGCATTTCCTATTTCGACCGCTTCGCTTTTTCGGTGTGAGGAAAAGGCATTACGTTAAATTAGATATTATCAATAGACCTGCCATTTCTAGTGATAGGTACCTCTGGTATCAGGTAGACCATATCATTTCGATGTGCACGAACTAAATTAAATTTAAGTTCTTTACTGCTCTTTCGAAAATGATAGAGCTCTTGGTAAAAAAGTCGCTGATCTTTTACCTATTCTCATCACTATCACACACGAACACAATTTTGATTTTATTTTGTTTTTATTATGTATGTTTGTAATAATGTGATTAATATTGATAAAATTTATCCATTATTATAATCCAACCAAAAAACGGTGACGTCAATTGACATTTCTAAAATGGCGATATTTAGGCACATTTGCCTTGAAAAATACCGATTAAAATAAGTGTTTGGATCGTTTGGCTACTAATTTCGTTCCTCGTTATCCTTTTCATATACAATAGGAATGATAGAAGCAATATTTAAAGTTTAAATGAATAATAATGAATTATAAAAGGCATTTATTGTTAAAACTAGAATGTAATGTAGGTAGTGATAGTGGCCATGATTACTCAATCAATTCGACACAAAAACTCGTATAAAAACGGAGCTTTTTACGTGTATATGGCGGCCTTTACGAAGGTTGGTCAATGCACTTACAAAATCATTCATACAAAACTAGATAATTATTATCTTGGTCTGATAAGAGGGGAGTCTACTTCGGCAGGACCCAGGTCACCCCCACGAAGGGTAGTAGGATATTCCAAGTATATAAACTTGGAATATCCATTATATACTTGGATATATTAATATATCCGGTATTTAAGACAGTAATAATGCTCCAAGGCGCAAGGCATCGACATTTGTCTGTGAAATTTGAAATCCACGTTACAGTTTTAATAGTCAACTCATACAACATTAATGCATTTCGTATAAATAGTCATATTATTTGCGTGAGTCAATAATAATAATAAAACTGACACTTGGCACACGAGGTTACTGATATGTGGAGGGTGACATCCACTGAGATCATACCAGTCGTAGTCTCAACCAATGGTCTCGTCCCAACTTCTCTTCGCGACCATCTGAAGAGATTGGGACTGGGTGATGGACCAATGATTGCGAGGCTCCAGCGGGCAGTCTTACTCGATAACGCCAGAATTGTCCGTCGATTCCTCTCTCTGTCGTCCTGACCCTCGGCCGTCTGGTCTCCTCTGTCGAGGGGTATTCTCCCATCCCTCGAGCCGTTGAGGGATTGGGAAGATTTAAAATTGATAAAACTGACACTTACCCCTATTATACAATAAATTAAGCATCATTTAGAGCTTGTGTTATAGATAACTGAGAGATATAGATAGTAATACATATATACATTTTTCTAAATAAACATACAAATATCCATTACTCGTGATCAAATAATTGTACTTATCATACAAATATCTGTCTCTATCAGGTTTCGAATTCCGACCTCTGGCTAAGTAAATAATGACCACTCGACAAGACGGCCGTCATAATGAGTATTTTAATATCATTGATTTGTGTTGAACCATATAAGATTAGAAAAATTAACACAGTAACCGACAAACAGTCGAAAGCCCTCCAAAAGCTTCGCATCACATCCTACGCTAATTGCCGAGTAAAATATATTTTTTTCAATGACCCATTCAAACTTTGTTTGCACTAAAATACTTTATACGATTTCAAAAAGTTCTTTCAGGTAAGTTTTAAAAAGTTGGGAGCTATATACTGTATGTAAACGTAGACATTGACAATACGATCAACTTTTCCGGTTAAGGCTTCAGAGCGGAAGGAAAACGTTTCTTTTGTAAAAATTTTTACTGTAACTTAAATGTGAAATGATCTGAAGACTTTTTAGTGAGATCTGAAAAGCAACTTCTTTAAATATAGTTTTTTCGTCAAAAGATGTCAAGAGTTAACCAGAACAGAATCAGACGACAGCAATATCAAGAAAATTACTTATATATTGTTTTTTGTTATTTAAACTTTGTTTCAACTGCATTCATTATACATACAAAATAATATATTTAAGTACTACACTGACATAAGCTAATTTAAGAAACATTATACTTTTTAAAATGTCAACAATTTTGACAAGGTAGTGTTTTTGGTTTCTGTACCTTAATGTTTCCTAAAACGTTTTAAAGAAAATGAACCTTTTAATAATAACAACTTTCAAAATACTAAAATCATCCTATTTCGACTGTGTGTGTGGTATCTATTTATTTGTTTGTGTGTGTGTGTATGCATGTGCGTGTTTCTCCCGCGTACTTACTCGTAATGTTCACATAGAAATGCTAAGTGCTATGAGGCTGGTAAATGTGAAGCAATACGATTGTACGATTTTTAATTTCTATATTTATTTAACAATTTATGTACACACAAAGATAATTAAAAAGAACACAACAGAATAACAGAAAATTGTACAAAGGTACTGCTTATTATTTCGGTAAATGTAATTAATTATTTAATACTTATTTATTGTTACTTTTATTATGTAACATCATTCCTGGACACAAGATGCGAATGAATACTGTGAAGCTACCTTTGCATTCACAGAAACACAGCCATCTACAAAAAAGAAAGGCGGTGTTACCTATTATGAAGCTGTTTATTTTCCCTACACGTCCGTACCTAACATCGCACAAGCAGACTAGATCTGTAATCGACCTACAAAGATCGACCGCAGGAAAATAACAGATCGATTCTCACCAACTTGCCCCGTTAGACAAGATGGCGATTGACACGAGTGGTGTTAAATAAGATAGTTGACAAATTAACGATTAAAAGCGGTGAATTGAATAAGGAATTAATTACATCTTGGGGACTTTATATCTGAGTAACAAAAACTTCGAAGTGGAGTGAGAACAATATAATTCGGCTAGGTTTGACAACACTCGGTAAACTACATCGAGTTTTCTCTTTGCCTATTCCACGAAGGCTAAAGACAGAATCTTCAATCAGAGTTGTTTTCCCATCATGGGGTACTATGCTGATACGAAAGATTTTTACCATATTATGTTGCTGAATCGTGAACGCTGAGTCTAGCTGATAGAAAGATTTCCAGTAATCTATAGACAGGGAGTTCCAAATAACCGTTGCTATCTGCTGCAGAGGCTTTGAGCTTGACCTACTACTTCAACTGGAAGTAAGCCTATGCACTTGATTAAGAGAACACAGTGTATTTTCAATGACATTTACTGGAGGAAGCTACCCCCGGATCGAGTCCATTCGTAGTCTTAGATTTCTCCACAGCATACACACTCGAAAAGACTTCTACGAGGACGATCAATCAGAAATGCAAATGGACTGGAACACTACATCATAGTGATCGAACAAGGGTACTAAGACCCGGTGTAGTCGTCACGCTGGTCACACCACCTACTGAGTGCGAGGTGTACTACTACCGCTCCACTTCACAAATTACCTGCCCTATAGCAGTACGACGGAGAATGATTATGTCTACAACGAAATTAAACTTTTATGGGAGTTGAAGTCACAACTTGAGTAAAATGGCACTTGATGTAGAGTATTCTCAATCTCCCTTCAAGATTCTCATGCTACACATCCAGAACAGAAGATTATAACTAAGCCTTTAGGAGCAGGTCAGTCACTCTCTTGATAGCCCTGGAGACTGTCGACAAGAAATCTTCAAGAGTCGAATCGCTAATAAGGTTAGCGAACTTAAAAACGTCATCGCTTCCTTAAAACCCCGGTAGACTCTGCAGCCAAGGCAGTAGAAACGGGGAGGCAGTTAAATAATGGATTGCTATAAAATATCAATCATATTTTTACCATTTAGTTCTTGTGGAATAAGTGAGGGAATTAGGTTACGAAGCTTTTCAAAGGCTCTATTATTATTTTTTATCTGCATGTACTACGTTCTTGTAATTATGTGTTTGTTACATAAAATAGCGACATTGTATTCTTCAACACAGGAGGTACGTTACGAATGTTATGATAATTTATTACACTTCAGTTTTTTGACTTATTATTTGATAACTAAGTACAACTACCACTAAAACAACAGCCATCGGGTTGTAGCAGAATATCAGTGCTTTGTTCCCATCCCGATGTGAACAAAATTAGTCACTGAGTTGCGACCCTTTTGCACTTCTGCAGCGCACACAAAGGTCTTTAATACCTTTATTATAAAATGTTTGTCTTTTAACCTATGTACTGTCTGGATGGATTATGTGTGATGTAGAAATGGAAATAAAGATTTTATCTATCTATCTATCCATCAACACAACAACTACAAGTACACAACTTGCTAAATATTTTGGAATCAATTAATCAACTATTATTATTAACAATAAACTTATAACTCACAACATTACAGGATTATAGTTATATGCTTCACTGTTGACTTTTATACGAATATGTAATGTATTATGTATAGATTACATACATTCATTCGGTCTAGGTGACTGAATGAATGTCTTTTGAATATATAATTGTTTTTCTTAATTTTTACTACATCATGGATTCTCTAGTCAAATGAATATACTTCTTTGGATATCAAAATCAGATATAAACCATATAATTAATGGAAACATAGCTCATAATACACTTCTAGAAAAATTAATATTTTGTTCCACATAGATAATTAATGTAAATCATAAATATAATATTTAATATTATAATAAAGGTAATATCTGTTTTCTGGGAACCATTAATATTACATTTAGTTACAATACAGTTGATAGAACATCACAAATACCAGTGAATTGGAATGTATATCTGTCACACTCTGGCATTCTTACACGGGCTAATCTTTTTATTACCAATACTGTACAAAGAACAGGGACCAAAGATCTAGTTTATCACAATATTTAAGCTGGTTACTGTCTCTATGGACAGTTTATATAATAATAAATAAGGCTTTTCTATTTTGAACTTCTCAGTTAAATATTTAACCGAGAAAACCAGGCATGTTCTTGTTTGGTGTAATTATAATAAACCCCGAAACTCAGTTGGCCTCTTTGCGTAGTCTTCCACTAAAATAGTTGCTGTGACCTGTCACATTCTACCCTTCTCCAATAGTGTTGTTTGTTTTTAGTTTTCTTCCCATCTTTTTTGTTGTTTGTTCCCACCATGTTTCTCTTGCATACCTATCTGCGATGCATCATTTAACAATCACATAAGTCAGAGTAAAGGCCAAAGTAAATATTAATAAGTAAACTAACTTTCATCAAGAATACTATCCCCATTTATATTTAAGCTATTTCAACTTCAAAGGCATCTTGCACTTATTTACGATGAAATTATTTTGAGATTTGTCTAACTGGATAGTTATTTATGGTAGACTAATTTCCATAAACCATTGGAGTGCCTTGAGCCTTGTCAACATTCTGCTAAATATAATGATGTTTTCGATTAATTATAATATAATATGAGAGATTTCATAACTTATTTCTTTTTGCACAGCCAGAGGGTGGAATTTATTATCGGATGATTTATTCCCTTCTTTACCTAAATGGACTATTTCAAAACAGCATGCAAAGGCACCTATTAATTGAACGGTGGTGTAGTTGGCTATGGCACTATACTGCAAGGTGCGCTTTACAAAATAATAGTAACTAGCAATATATCGCTGTTGTGAACGATCCTCAAGTATATTTTATATCAAAATTATTTATTTTGGAACCTTATGATTTTGGTTTATATATTTTATTGACTTAATTTTTATAAACAAAAACTATTTAGTTAAATTCAAATATTATTTTATTTTATTGAGATAGCTCACATCATTAATAGTCAACAAAAGCCACTATAGCAGTTACTTAATGCCAGTAACAAGCTTTCACAAGTAACCATGAATATATTAAGTACACAAGTACCTGCCAATTGAGATAAATATTATAAATATATATAAAACTTGAAATAAAAACAAAACCAGGATAACATACACCTAAGTCTGTTTTTACACGGTCTTTTTGTACACGGTTTTGATATAACACGGTTTGAAAATTGAATATTATATAATTTCAAATCGTGCTAAATGGAATAAAATCGTGTAAATAAATTAAAAATATTCAATTTTCAAACCGTGTTATATCAAAACCGTGTACAAAAAGACCGTGTAAAAACAGACTTAGGTGTACACTAACATTCACACAAAGTAATAATACCTAACAAAATGTCTGATTTTGCAATCAAAATTCTAATGAGGATTCTATAGTCACCCTGAATTAAAGCTCTAATAAAATATTAAATTTAACAAGTAGCAATTTACTACTGGGAACCGCTAGAGGACTTAGAACAGTAAACTGGATTGTTCTATCTAGATTCTAAGTTCACTTACATAATATATTAATATTTTAGGAAATTTTAAGTACACAAGTACTTTCAAACTAGACAAAATTGAAATTGAATGGACTCTGTTGGGCCCCCACGCTGCTGCTTAAGGCTGCTTTAGTGGGATATTTTGTACCTCACCATTTATATATCTATTGTGTGTGGTTGTAAGTACTTGACACAGTTGAAACAAGTCTGCTTTCCTGAATACCAACTCTGACCAATTTTATAACCTATGTTAATGTTACTTTTACTACATAATATAGCATTTTATTAACTCTCAATAAATAAATTGATAGATTCTTATAGAATATTTTCCTAAAAATACTTATTTATTTTTTGTAACTTTTATTCAGCATTATGTCTGTAACAATTCAAAAAGTCTCTGATAGATTTTTGTTTTGTAGAAATTACATTTGTATTTTAATTGAAAAACTTAAGTAACTTTTTTGAATTAAGAACACTAGTAAACAGTCCAAATACTATTGACTTGTAAGAATCCTATAAGAATATAAAGATCTAGAGAATTATAACAATTTAACTGCATTTATTTGGCATGGCCTTACGATTGTAACTAAGTCAATCAGACATTGCCTGGTGATATCAGTGTAGATTGTAAGATAAATAATGTTGCAGAAAATTGTACAATTATGAATTGTTACTGTTCTATCAATTGGACAAGGAGGCATTGAATGAATATGTCAATTGAAAATAATTGTAGCAAAAATATTTTAGAGGACGTAATCAATGTTTTTCTGTCATTCTCCGGCGTTAAGCAAATAAAGCAATAGCTAAGAATTGTTATGTGAAAATTTCACTGCAAAAATTATTTGATTGTATAATCCGACTGACTGTGAAAGTATTTTATCAGCTACGGTGTCGTAGTAAACAATGTTCGCCCGAATCTGGTTGTGTCAATATTATTTTTTTTTATTAAAAAACACGTTTTCGCCCCCATATATTAACAGATGAAACGAGTTCGTAGTATTAAACCTGACCGAAGACTCCATGGATGTGGAAAACAAGTATAATAGAACTTATAATCAAATACAAACTCTGTAGACTAATGTTGAATATCCAGACACGCATTATAAATGAAAAACAGCACATAAACAACACTAAAACCACTGAATTAACACACTCGATCCCTTGTACGCACCTTGGTTTTAGTTATAACATGTGTAGCCAGTTTAACTACGGCGAAATTCCCTGTTCCAATTGTCTTTTCCAGCTCATAGTTACCAACACACACTAGCTGGTCGATCGGGAAATGTTTACTTTTGTGTGCAGGTTTTATATCACTATCCATTTTAAATAGAAATTAGATGGTTTTATCACCGATATCACAACTTCACGAGCAATTTTGGTCTACTGGGGTTAGTTCAGTGCTCCAGACACCGCAGCGCTAGTGTAGCTCACGTCATTCGGTACGGGACGATCATATGGAGGCCGAAAGTTTTCATTAATAAACACATTAAATAAAATTGAAAATTGTCGATAAAACTCTTGAATACGCTAAAAAGGTTGTTATTTGACCTGAAAACAATAGAATATTTAATATTAAGCGATCACAACAATGAAAAAATCTTTCCTTATCAGTAAATTTGTTATCAATGCCTCAAAGAACACATTGATCGTCCCTCGACCACGAAAAAAGCACTCGATTCACAACTATTACACAGGTATTGTTGTCTTTGTCGCGCTCATTCATTATAAGAGAGTTAAAAAAAGATAGATATTAATGTCTCTGTGTATCGACGAAGCTAGTGACGTCAGGCGTAGCTGCTTACGTCACGCGCGCCAATTTTTGAACGAACAAACAAAATGGAAGTGTTTGTATACGTCAGACTGAATATTGATTTCTTTTGAATGCAGCAAAAGGTTAAATGTTAGGAATAGTTAAATTTAAATGCACCCATGTCAGGACCTTTACGATAGGAAGTTTGCGATTAAGTTACTTGTTAAGTAACGACAGCATCATAAATTCCAGCCTGCTACAGATTAATAGATATTTAAATCCAATAAAAACGAACAACCAATGACCAACTTTGTGCTATTTCATTCATGATTTTCACATCCGAAACATCTATGAATCTGTACATCACGAGTGTTAGAGTCTGCGTAGTCCAATGTTATTTTTTATTCCATGTAAGCTTATTATAAAGACTTTCCTTTGGCTGTCGTATAAAAGTCGCTTATAGCGCAATCAAAAAATAATGGGCCGACTGTACAATTGTCAGCTTTGAATAAATTAAAATTAGTCAGATAATTTTTCCGAATTTTAACGTTTTGCCTTATAAAAACCTATTTAAATGCTCGTAGTATATTAAGGTTAAATAAAATCAATAACTCATAATTTTTGACTATCATTTAGAAAAACGGGAAAGTGTGTTTTTTTTTTATTTAAGGAAGGTGAGTAAGTTCCGGTTGTACGGCAACCGCTTTCAACCTATTACTACTTTCTGCCATTTTGAAAAGTCTGGGTCTAACAGTGTAACATCATTAATGATCATGATTTTTTATAAAACTTAATGAAACAAATTGTAACCTTAGGTTCCACTGCCTGTAAAGTTTGTTCTCATGAAAAGCTGATCGCATAATACAGTTTTCAATTATCTCTTGAGGAGGTATAGATTTAGTGGTATTTTTCATACTTAGTAGGTAAGTAACCTTAGAAGTAAACGTTGTGATATTTTGTGCCTACGGTCGGTCGTCGTATTAGGAGCAGAGCACTTGCGCTACATGAGCGAAGAAGCTATATTTCAATTAGCAATTTAACCTTTCGTTCTTTACCAACCCGCCATCGCCACCTCTGCTCGCTCACAGGGAAAAGAAAATGTTTTGTTTTATGATTTTGATCGACTTTATGTAGGTGATCGGTGTATTTAACAGTTCATAGGCTATTTATTATTATATTTATGAAAAAGGATTTCATCAATTCAAGGGTCATCTATAGACCGGTAGAAAAACTAAGAAAACAAACTTTTTGATGAGTTCTATTAAAAATCAACAAGATGACGCTGCTAAAAGAATAGCAAAAATAAGAACCTCTCAATTTTATATTAATATGCCCATTTTTTCAATAGTGAGTTAACAATTATCTACCGAATTATTTTGATGTTTTGACATATGACATGTACGTAGAAAACTGTCAACTACTAAAGTTGTTAAAATTCATTTGTTAAAAGTTATGAGTATTGAAAAACCAGCCCTTAAGAGTTTAACCGTAACGTTAGTTTTTATTTATCCGTTATTTAAGCCTGGGGCTCCCAAACTATTTTAGGAAGCTATTTTTGAGGTATTAGTACTTTTGGAAAGTACTAATAAATACATCAGACCTCCATAGCAAAATTACTTAAAAAATATTCTCAAGTTTTCTTCTATAGATTCAAAACACATACCGAAATCAAAAAATTAATTAGTTTTGTTTTATGGGAACCCCCTGGGAAAACGATATCGAACAACATCGCAATCTTTATTTATTTTTGATATCTTTATTTTGTGAGTGTGATATCTTTATTACTTTTGGCACCACTGTCCAGCGTTCAAGTACAGTGCCACCAGAAACCGACATGGCGGATCCTTGAAGGGATCATAGTGAACTGACCACTTCACTAGATCACTAAGGAAAATCCCAATTAAATAAACAAATTTTCAACAAATACTTTAACTGATTTGATATGATCATGAGAAACTATGTAGACTTCCACGTGGGACAATATAGTACGGCTATTTTGATGTTCATCAATATTGTTGCACACATTACGATTGTTATCGTAGACAGTCGTATATTACAGTTAATCATGTGCTAATTATTACATTTATTACTTTGATTAGGAAGAGGAATTTGTATAGTTGACATACAAAGGAACAGATACAACATGGGTTCCTTTAAAATAGGCGTGAAAAAGCACTTTTGGTCCGGCAAGGTGAGCGTGGCTAGGGCAGTATGTCTCATGCTTCACTAGCTATCTTCACATATAGACTCCTCTACTGCTTATCATCAAGTGGTGTAGAGTCATTTGCTGTGCTTTATAAAAAAAAAGATAACGTAAAAATTAACAATAATGAATTGGGGCTGGGAACAACAAATAAAACATCTTCGTAAATAATTTACTCATTTAAATATATATTTCTATATATTATAAATCTGTTACATATCTATACATAAATATTACATGGACTCGAGTCCTAATTTCATAATTTTAAATACAATTACAATAATAATAAAATATTACAATATCAATAATTTAATAGTAAACGTCGTGATTCTCCAGCAAAACTGAAACTCTTTGGTTAAACAAGATTTTTTTTTGCAAAAAAACTGATGCGTGATGTTACATGAATCAATTAATAATAATAATATCAACAATTCAATAAAACTATAAAATACTTTACAAAAACAAAACAAGCACACATTACTATCACTCTTTCTCCTTTCCGCCATCTTAGGGTTGCCATATTGAAAAACTAGAATTTACCCATAAATTTATGTCGATTATAAAAAAAATGCACAAATAATCCAGTAGTTATAATAAATTTAAACTTACTCTTAATTTAAATAAAATTATTAAAATAACAACAAACAATAAATTACCTATTATTATTATTAAACCGGTCATGGTATGACCTTGGCAACAAAACAATATGGGCGACTCAATGAGAGACTTAATTACATATTAGAATCTTTTTAGTTTTTAATTACAATGGCAATAACATATGAAATGGCAAATACTAATCTACACATTATTAATGTAGGCTTATGACAAATTAAGCATTGGGTAATAACATTTATTACAAAAAATACGTTTTAAAAACGCATAAACGCAGTTGGGGAACTTCGTCTTATACGTCTGTTGCATCTTCTTTTCGATTGACACCCTTAACTCATAAAAATTAAAATTTCATCAAGAGAAAAAGATTACAATTACTAGAAGCATATAACTAAGAAAGATATTTATGAAATTGAAAATCTTCTGACGTCTTCTGTATTCCTAGTACATTACATCGCTAACTTGGCTGGTGACACGAAACAAACCCGACTCATTTGAATTATCATTTAAATTGATATTCATTTTGGACAAACTAAGATTAACCTGTCAAGCATCTGTCTCACATGTACTGATTCAAATGGAAGCGAAGCAGGTCTTCATAACAGGTTTTGAAAAAGTAACTTTGGTAATGGCAAATACGAACTCTTCAGCTGCACAGAGATTTCAGCGGATTCAGAGCGAGACACCGTTTACATATTTTCTATATACCTCAATTTGTCTTAAACCTAATTACTAAAATACTTGCAATGTTTGAGTCGGAGTTGGTATAACACAACCCAATTAGTCAATATTAGCAAAAATTAAATCCAGTAACAACCCTCCACGGTGAAAAATATATTTAGATCTTTTAGTAAGATGACAGATGGAAAAAATATATATATCGCAGTTTATTTTTGCCGCAAAAGATGGTAATTCCTTACTAGTCTGTATGTATAACTTTAGAGGCGTGTGATATTTACCACAATAAACATTGGTACCCATACCAACCAGTATAAATTAATTAACTCCATAATACATATAAGGATAGGAATTAAAATAACGCGATGTATTCATTAGATATTTAACTGTTAAATATTGCCTTATATCTTCTCAATTTGCAATCTGATTCTATTTACTTAGATTTTTGTGTTCCACGAATAACTGATTAGTTTTTAGGATGTTCGAGTTCAACAGAACGCGGTAGTGTAATTTTTTATTAAACATATTTATTTACTAAGAGTAATTTTAAGTTCCTCACACGTTAATCCACTCTTTATTCCAAGATATTTACGAAGGAGATTTTAACACACTATTTAAAATCAATAAGATTAATTGCTTTTTCATAAAGGCTGGTTTTACTCGTTAAATAAGTTATAAGTTAAAAGTAATGTAAATTTAAATAACAGTTACAAACTACGATGATTCATGATACTAAAAATACTGTCAATTTAAAATGTTATATGCCCAATAATATAGTAAGCGACTTACACGAATGGACATCGAGCGTAATACTTTATATATAATCTCAACCAGTGGTAATGCGTCGACTTCTAAGCTTTTAGAGAAGTTTCTTTAACATTATTTAATTAAATCCTAATTTGAGATATTAGATTTTGTTATGTTGTACATCTGTCGCATTTAGTGTTATTATAATTCGTCACAAATTACCAATTAACGCTATTTAAAATCCGACAAAATTTACCTTTATCTCCGATAAAAAAATATTTTAATAAAGTTTTTAATTAAGAATTTTTTACCAAATTTATACATTATTAGTAGTAGCAGGTACCGTTCGCAAATTATAAAGTATTTAACCGTCTCCTCTTCGCTTACAAAATACCAGGCATGCATCGCCAACTAAGAGGTACAGATTTGTAAACCACATCCCTTATTGAACTATGCATTCCTAGTACTTAGAATGGGTGGAATGCGGTTTTAAACGCGACGAAAGGACAATTGGAATAACTTGTTCAATAATTAATTATATCTTGTCAAAATACTAAACTTCTCAATGTCAAATAGATGTGTCAGAATAATATATAGTATGCACCCAATGATTTATTTTTCTATATTTTACAAAAATTATGCAGCACATATAAAATTTCTCAATTTATAACATTTTTACAAAGCAAACTTACGTCATACGATCCCGTAGTTAGCGGTAACAACCGCCTTTAGCCTGTGTGTTCGCTAAATAAAAATGATTGCATATACAGTCATCAAAAGATTGCATTTAATATAATTTGAGTAGTGTGTATACATATTTTCGGAGGTGACTGTACAATTTAGTCGCGGTAATTTTTAACATACATTTTCATATGTCGCACTCGCTTAAAATGACTATATTGCTTATATATGAACATTCCTAGTTTGTAAGTACTAGGAGACCAAAAGCGACATACAGGTAGCTTTTAAATACAATCAAATGTATGTTAACTAAATTAACGCGACAGTGACCAAAGAAATAACAATTCCTCGAGCCTAACCTTTACGTCTAACTTACACGCATGACATTAAAATTTTACCTACCAATTATAATTTAGATGTGAACACATGCCTTGTAAATGAAAGTTTTAGTTGTAGCTTTGTACATTACATCCCATAAGCTAGAATACAATTTTAAATCTTAATTTTTACATTATTAACAAATTCCTAATCGATCATGACTAGAAATTAAAACCGTTGCTATGACAAATATAAAATGGTATTGATATACTGCTCGCTTTTCTATCAGATTGATTTTACGACATTCAATTTATATTTATGTGCATGCAGCCCGAGCTATAGCTAAAGCGAAGGAAACGTCTAATATGCAATCAATTCAATCTCAAAGTCAAAATATCTTTATTTAAATAGACTCATTTACTAAGTTCTTTTAAAATTGAAATATTTTTTACTGGAGAAATAATATGCGAATTAAAATACTATTTTTATATTAATAAGTGAAAGAAAGCGAGATTAGCCGATTTAACCCGATAAAAACCGATGGGGCTTTGATTCAATACCATTTTATATTCAATTGACAAGTTGGATGCCGCTTCTATGCGCGGGAACGAGACAGAGGGTGTTTTGATTGTTACGCCTTACGACCTTGTTGAAAATTCTTCACTTGCAAGGTATTCCATTTAAACAAGATAATTTTAAAACAAAAACAAAACGAAATTATTAATTTTCATTCGAGTAGCGTCATTACTTTTCGAAATACTGTTAATAACTAAAACCCAGTCATTAATTTTCGACCCTTTCAAAAACGTATAGCAATATCAAGAAATTACTACACAATTAGTAACTCTATTGCCATTTTTTAATAATTTCAGAATAACTAATTTGAAATGTGGTCAAAGATTTGGAATATTTACTTTCGTAAGCATTTTTATAAAAGCCTATGTAATGATTGGAGACCGCCGGATGGTGTATAGTTGATGCAGTTAGCGACGCACTGCCCTGCACACCATCAGCGCTGCACAACCAAATAACCTTCAACCCTCATTTAAAAAACTCGATATAGTGGTTCGTCAGCTAAGGATGAACTAGGGGTACATCACTGAATTTCTATTGCATTTATTTTGATACTTAGAGCAAGCTATCGAGTCAAGGTATCAAGGTATCGAGTCCGGTAAGTCAAATATTTAATAACTGGTAACTCCTCGCCTGTTTAAGAATCATAAAGTACCCTCATAGTAAAGAAATAAGAAACTCGAACATTAATTAGAATTAAAATTTTTAATGTCAAAGCAATTTAATAATTCATAATACTCAAATGTTTCCAACTTACGACTTGTGCTGTTAGGGGTGAAATAAATATTTTTATTTACTTATTGTTAATCTCCGGATAATATGGATTTGAATGGCGATAAATTTTGGTTCACTGGCAAGTTATATGAATAACAAAATTGTTTTTTTAAATATAAATTTAACATTTATTCGTATTTGCATTTGTGAAGACATACATTTCTATGGCGAAGTAGTAATTGACCAAAAATATGGAAAATCAAATGAGATAAATTCTTACAAAACTATATTTGAACTCAACTTTTAAATAATGCTTCGTTATAGTCATGTGTCCCTGGTAGCCCTTACCATAAGTTTCTCTGGTATAGCCAACATATGCATTTTGAACCCTTTAAGAAAGAAGGTAGACACTCCTTTATAGCGCTGTGCTCCTGGTAGCCAGAGCTCGTAGAGTGTTCATATCGCCTCAAAGTTTTCCCATCTTAAGAAGGCGGGAAAATGATACACCTTTTCAGTGTTGTGATCCTGGTGACCAGAGTTCGTTTCTGGGTTTCCATAATCTATCTACGAGTTTCAGTTACGAGGTGGTTTTAGTCATATTTATTATGTCAAAATATGTGAACTTGGTCTTTGGATATTTTGAATATTTTTTCATCATTAAATTTAAAAATACAATTCACAAGTTCTGTTGACTATTCCAAAAACATGTACATTTCTTACATTCTCTTGAAGTACTAAGAAAATGCTTGAAAACAGAGTATTGTTTTTCAATGTAATTAAAAGATCTTTACAAATTTGATTAATCTCACCCAGAGATTAAATTTAGTCTTTATATATTATATAGTAGTATGCTGTGGCTATGCTAAACATAATAAATATGACAATTAGCGATAGCGACTGTACAATGAACTATAACTTTGAATAGAGATTTTTTTCTACAATATACATTTTTGGTCAACTACTATAGCTAAATTAGCAATAAATATTATCAATTTATCTATTTTAAATAATTTAGTTTTAAAATTCAGCGTTTGTACAATTTAATTGTTATTATTAATAAATTATATAATCGCAATACGTATAAAGATTTGTAGTCAGAAGAAACATAGTATATTATGTAATAAATAAATATGAGATTTTTTTTATGTAGGTTAGTATGTATATGTATATAATTTTATAATTATCTAAGGCATTCAATATTATCTGACCATAATCGGTATACGAGTGATAAATGTTAATATGTAAACACTTAATATACAATTTGTTTTGGTATTTTAATGATTAAGTAAATATGTCCGAGTATATATAAAAATCATGGTCATTGTAACTCATGAACTAGTATAACCATACATGTTTTACTCCTTTCAGGATAAATGTTATTTTGTTAGAGATTTCATATCACTATAATATTGTTTATTCTCTTCAATTGAGTTCACAAATAATGTGTATTATATGTTGAAAATAAACACATATAAATCTAATATATAATAAAGTGTCAACATATTAACAACTTCAATGGGTATTCTTTAACGTATTTGTAACATAATAGTGTCTCATAGCTATGAGTTTTGTGGTCTTGCTAATTCATAGAAGAGTACGTACGCTTCTGATGACACAACGTTCTTCGGGTTGATTGGTGTAACTCTGCAAAAGGTAAGAAAGACAAATTTATTTATTTATTATACTAGAAAATGTTGAAACTTAATACTATGTATTCTGTATATTAAGTTGTACAACTACAATTAAATATCTCCACCTTTATATTCATATATATTATCCATAATAACAATGCCATAATTGTAAAATTGCAAGTGTTCTATGCGACAGCAAAAAGACGCGAGGCCGAAGCCATGATAAACACATTTGCGCGCCAATTTTGTCTCCTTTATTATTCAATTGTCTCGTATAATTGTCAATTCATCACAAGACTGTATATTTCAAAGATTCTTTCAGTTTTCTACAATTGAGCAGTATTTATTTCGAAATCAAATCAAAATGTGCATCTCATTAATTGACAAGATAGGAACTCACCTTGAATCGTTATACTCATGCCAATCACCCGTGTACGGATGTTTGCAGTACGCAGTGTAATGACCAGAATATGTAGTTCCTGCAAACGTACAAACAAGCAAGCGTGAAATAACTAACATATTGGTTACATTACTCATTTGTTAGGAAGATTTGACATTATGGGTAACATGTTTCTATGTATATATATTTTAGTACAAAAGAAGGCAAAGGGATCAATGGATTTATGCTTCAGTATAGGTCAACTGTCAAGATGTTACGGGTGTTCATGTCCAGTTGACTTTCCCATATATTATAATAGTAAATGTATCAAGTTAGATCTAGAGACGGAAACAACGGCACAAAATGTGATAACGATACTAAAATATACCGTTAGAATTATATATTAATTATTTTGTCTTTCTCTTCCATAGTACATCGTCCTTTGTACAAAATTAGTTAAATGTTTTTTGTGTATTTATCTTCTTGAATTGGCTGATGTACAATAAAGATATATTCTATTCTATTCTATATTATTACATAATACTAATACTAATACATAATGACATAATTGATTTGTAAATGTCATTATAAACACTAAAGGCTGAGAGTTTCTTGCGCCGCTTCTTCTCTGCAGCTACTTATTCGTCGAAGCGGTAGTAGGGTTGATTGGGAATATGCATACTAGTGTTATTTTTAATTTTAAAATAAGTATTATTTTAAAATTAAAACTAACAATTTATTTAGTACATATTTAAATACCGGTTGATACCCAGTAAAATTATGACTATTGCCTTTATAATTATATTTATTTATTTTCTTATACATATTCCCTGTTGTGACGATTTAAAAGAGCTTAGTAAATAAGTCTATTTAAATAAAGTTATTTTTGACTTTTTTTTTTGAAATATTATAAAATTATAGGATATAGAAACCAGGGTCTTAGTGCGGAAGCTTATATAGTTAAACATATTGTTGATACATGTGTAATATATTAATATTTGTCAGCAAAACTATCAATAGATAGTATATTGAAACCTAACATTAATGTGCACTACGAAGCACACAAATTTTGTTAGACCCATCCTAAAACCAACCATGATAAAAGTTCCTTTTTTTGTAATTAAAACTATGTCATATCCAATATCAAATTTTAACGGACTGCCTGAATTTAAAGTTGATTATTGTATATCAACTCTGATTAATATATTACGTTCTACATATTTATCTAAATCTTTGTTGTTCCATATATTCACAAATAAACTCGTCTGTTTCTGCCTTTTTAAAATACATTAGTTAATGCTGGGTTTCAATAATCCATCGACAGTTGTTTTCGCTTATGAGGCGTTCAATATTGAGTAATGTATAAAACTTGAAAAAGGCAAAATCGTCAACGGATGGATGATTGGAGTCCAGCATGAAGGTGGTAGTGCGATGCCTGACCGGAGTGGTTGCTGACGGCGTACAGGTTGTAGACGGTGGGGGCGGCGGGGGCGGCGGGGGCGGCGGGGGAGGCGGGCGCCGCGTACGGGGACATGTCCAGCCCAGTCAGCGGGAACTCCACCACCACGCTCAGCTTGCCGCGGAACCTCTCCGTCGGCGAGAACCTGAGGGACAACAGGCGACACTCCTTCATAGTGCTGTGACCCTGGTCGACAAACTTCGTCGAGGATTGTTTAATAAAGTAAATACAACGCATGATGGACATTCGTTTTGTTTAGTATGTATATATATGTTATAGTTAACAGCACAATTTCAGAAGTTATCCAATTTAAAATATTTCTTGGAGTGGGACCTTCATTTTTATTATTATTTAACAACAAATTAAAGAATTTTGAATTGTATAACTTTTTACATTGCATCGTTTTTAATTTTTTAGTTACTTTGAAGTCAGTTATAAGTTTAATTTGAAAATTTTCTTTTCACTGTTTAGAGTGTTAAGTTTCGACGGTCACAGACGAGTGACCATAAGTAATATCGACTTGTCTGTCTTATTGTCGTTTCTTAAAATACTTGCATAGCTTTAGCATACCATGTTCTCATCTTTATTGATACTTTTTGATACTTTTATTTGTATATTTTTACGTTTTACTTTTTGAAGTTTGTCTTTGATTAGTTTTGCGCTGTCACTGTTATTGTAAAATTCATATTAAATATTTATATTTTACCGGTCAAAACGATTCTTTCCATTTCTATCATTTTCACCTATAATATTTGAAGGTATATTGACTCGGTGACAGTGGCACCGCCTCAATAGTAAACTCTATTAAATTTAATTTATTTATTTATACACAAGACAGAATACAATTTTACAAACAATCCAAAAGTAGTGTATATAAGTCGATTGAAAAGACTGTGGCATGTCAAACATCCTAGTTCAAGAATATAGTGAGCAGATGTACTTACCTCTTGAGATGTAAGACCAGAACCTGCGGGAACTTGTGCACCGTGAACCACTTGAGGCATTTCCGTCTGACGCCGCACTTGGAGCACGTCTGCCGTCACCAGGACCGTACATCAAAGACAATCAATGTCAAAATCACAAGTAAGGTATGTACAAAAAGTAATATTACAAAACAGTACACAGTTCTATAGAAGTAAGTGTTTTCAAAGTGAAAGTCAACATATTACATCGGTACCCCTACTACGCCATAGGTCACTTGTTCGAATCTCGGTATAGGCAGATATTTGTATGATGAGTATTAATTGTTCTAAATAATTTATTTGTATAATTTTTGTTATGAGTCATAGATGGCTATTTATTTGGTCATTGGAAGATTTACAGTCAAATATTAACATATATATCTCTCAGTTATCTAGTATTCCAACACAAGCTCTTAATACTTAATTTGGGCTTAATAATAGGTGTGAGTGGGAAAACTATATATAATTATAGTTTAATTCAAAATTAATCGAAACAGTGTTGTCGAGCTTTCGATAGTTTAATTTATACCAATGTTAAGTTGAAGTTTGTTTGGTTGAGCGCGCTAACCTGTGGTACTACCGGTTGGAATTGGAAAATTATTTTTGTTTTGACTATATAACATACCGCTACGAGCAATATGAAAAATGTTGCAAAACCGAGAGAAAAGTATTATTTTTCAGAGTTTTCATTGCGAGTGAAGAGTAAACGGTTAAATCCAGGAATCATTCTCCTTAAAAAATATTTATCCTATCCTAAGTGTATCTTTTATGATTTATTCACTATAATCTTAATCGTCGACCTACGACGACATATGTTATAAACATGATTTAAATCCTAATATAAGTCTATTTAAATAAAGTTATTTTTGAGTTTTGACTTTTTGACTTTTGAACCAAATATGTCATTTTCCTACATCCACGCGATCGAAGTCACAGGCACAACTAGTTATCGGTAGTTTCAATCGAAAATTAACTTCATCATATAGAATTATTTAGTACATATTTAAATTCTACAACTGGGACGATTTGCAATTACCTTGTTAATAACCACTTAAAGTTATCACTATTAATTTTAATTACATTTATTTATTTTTCTGATACATATTCCCTGTTGTGACGATTTAAAAGAACTTAGTAAATGAGTCTATTTAAATAAAGATATTCTGACTTTGACAGTATACTGACACCGTGGCTCACGCAATACTAACGATAATATTAGAAGCCAATATTGACACACACTACAGTTTTGTTCCCGTACTGATCATTCAACTATCTGTCCCAAGAAGGACCACTAAGTAGTCAGGGGTACTGTTCAAGTGGAGCAGAGTTACTTACCGGTTTCTCGTCTCCGTCGAGCTCCTCCTCCTTGGTGAAGTGTTGCAGACATTGCTGCAGCTTGAGGCTGCCCGTGCGCGACGGGACCGGCAGGCTAAGGGCATACGGCGGGTTAGTGCCGGGGGATCACCGGGGGATCACAAGAGGATCACCCGAGGATCACCGGAGGACAACTACCATTTTTATATATAACAATATACAGATTCGTTCGTTAGTCTCGCTAATAATAGAAAAACGGCTTAACTGATTTGACAAATTTTCACATTAGGTTTAATTCTATATTCTATACAAAAATAAGAGGGTTCCTAAAGAAAAATTAAAATGAATAATATGATATGGAAACTGTCATTTCTCCCATCGTTACTTCGGGATTCTTTTAATAGATGGCGTTGATGTTAAAATGTGGGTATATTGTAAATATACCTACCTATACCTTAGCGTGCCGTCCGAAGCACGAAGGAACTTGAAATAACAAATTGATTGACCCATCCAGTGACCAACCATGGCGAAAGTAGCATAAATTTTTCAGCTTCGTTAAGCAGTCAAACTAGATTCACCCAATGGATGAGAATTATAAGTCATACGAAAATGTTAATCTCATGATTAATCTAGATAGGAGACAAAAGTAGAAAAACAATGAATGCCATATGTGGCTGGAATGTGGTTAGTTTCGGCACATCCAGCTTTGTATATCCTTGAGGATCGCGGCCCAACTGTTCACAGTCTACAATTTTATATAATACTGATGTATTTCAGAGAATTTGTAAGTCATTGAGGTTTTGCTTTCAAGCGGTTGTAAACAAAAATTTCCCCATATTTCCTCATTTCCTGATATTCATTAAACAATTAATTATTATAGTAAATTTAGGTTGTATATTAGACATAACAGATTTTTATGTTTTTTTTATCTCTGCGTTCTAATGTTTTATGTGCAAAATAAAATAATTGATATCATTTACCTACGATTCTATTGCGTATTGATTATACCCGAAATAAAATTGTGTGGTGTAACACATTGAGGGGGTCAAAGTGGACTGACCTAAGGTCCCAGAAGGGGTCGAAGGTGACGCTGTCGTGGCGACAGTGGGTGCAGCGTAGGGTAGACTTGAGTTGTCCCACGAAGATGTCTCCGACGCGGCTGTCCTCGGAGCGAAGGTAGCGGCTCCATGCCTCCGCCGCCTTGGCAGAGTCACTAGAGACACAGGGTTATTGACAGCAACAATTAATTATATTCATTCTCCATTGTACATAAGCACAATTGGCTGATTCACATACCAGTCAATTAGTAGAAACAATAGAAAATGGCATGTATGGCGATTAAAAGGTAAAGTAATAGAAACAAATTTTTAAAATAACTGAAATAAATATGATTTCTTTAACACTAAAGAGTAATTATACGCACACATACACACATATGTATATAACATATAATTTAATATTTACAAATCTCACATAGTCAGCTAGTATACATATTGATTCTGACATACAATATAAAATTTTATCGTTTGATATAAAAGTGAAGTAATGGTGATAATTCTTTGAATATTAAATCATGCTGTATTGTAGTAAATCTTTAAAGAAATTATGAATTTGATGAGTCATGAATCAATCTTGGATTTTATTAAATGCAAAGTTCCATATTCTTTTTTAAATAGCCGTAACTTATGACCGAGAAAACCGAATGAAAACATTTTTCCATTTGGCTCCACTCACCTGAGATTATCATCAATTTCTGTCAATATCGGTTTTGGTTTAATAGTCACTCTGTTGACATCTTCGTGAAGTCCTTCCAATAGATAACGTAGGAATTCCTGAAAATAAACAACAATAGTATATTACACCAAGGGATAAAAGCGGTGTCTACTATCTCAGGGATGCAGACTGGAATCGCGTGGGTGACGATGGACTCTATGGTATATCCCCCTGGCCACTTTAGCACTGATATCATGCTGTTTAAGATGAAACTTGTTGGATCGCCTCTATGTAGAGCCTGAGGGGAGCACACCGAAATAACGGAACACATCCTATGTAACTGTGATGCTCTTGCTAGGAAAAGAATATGTCTCTTTGGACTGGCCTATCCCAGTCCTGAAGATGTAAGGCTGCTGTCTCCGGGTGTACTTAGTAAGTACATCTTGGAGGTATTCCAGGACAGCGGCCATTAGGATTGGGGAAGCACAAAAAATCCCATTGGCTCCACGTGCTCCGGGAGTAATCCTGGCCCTATATCAAGATAAGATAAGATGGTATATACCGAGTGCAGCGAGCAATTCACACGCACCCAAGATATAACACTGCTTTTACTCAAGGAATATAATCTGCTTTTCCCACCAATTGCGAGACAAAAAGAACCAGGAAGCAAAAGTATGCCACGCAATATGGCCGCCATTATATATATATATAAGCTCAGCAAATGACGACACCACCTGATGATGCCTTACTGCTTAGTAGAGGAGTCCATATGTGAAGGTAGCTAGTGAAGCATGTGACATACTGCCCTAGCCACCCTCACCTTGCTTGCCCAAAAAGTGCTTTTTCACGCCTCTTTTAAAGGAACCCATATTGTATGAAGGAGGAAATACGTGTGCTGGTAAGGAATTCCACGTTCTAGCTGTGTGGTATATTTTTGTGTGCAATAAATATTACGATTATAAGTTTTATTAATTTACTAGAATGTTATTTATTATTCAAAATAATATAATAAATGATATAACAAAAAAGTCAGGAAAGTTTTCCCTTTTGAAAAAATTACATGGAATATTTGTAGGTATGAGGTCGATCCCTTTATTTCCGCTAATATAATTAACAGCTGAAATTGTAAGCAACATGGCGGGATTACATTCATTATATTTTGTTCAGATAATGTGATTCCACGGATTTTTGAACTCAGGTAGTCGATTCAATATCATTATTTTATTTCGCTTAACAAAGAACAGATTCGATCAACATGTCTATTATATTGGTGTTACTAAATATAATTAATTCTATCCCTTGGTAGGTATGTTCAATAAATATTCTCTCCCCGTGTTGTAAATGCTTAGAATCAACTATGAAGACAGAGTTTATTGGACACAGTATATGTCAAAAATTCCTTAATACTCGAGTGTTATTTGAAAACGAAAGAAAATAACAACTATATACTTAGTTTAATGTTGTACAGTTGAATTAATACTTTTTCACAAGACTGGTGAGTATAAGCGTGTTCCCAGCAGTGGGTCAATTTGGGCTAAGAACGATGATGGTATCATGGGAGGTTTGGTTATTGACTACATACCTGCGCGTCCTGCTGGCTGTACCCCATAAAGCGTGGCGCGAATCTTTGAACCTGAGACTTCAATGAGGTCGTGTTAACTACTGAATCCTTCTCGCCACTGCGCCATAACTCCTTGATCACGCTTGCGAACGCTGGAATAGAGAAGGCGATGCTGTTTAACTTAATATAGGGGCTGACAGAGTTTCTGTTATAAACAAAGGTTTTTTTTTCCGATTATTTGGCCTGGTAACTAAGACCTTTAAGCCATATCTTCATTAATGTAGTTTTTATCTTTATTTATGGCTCCAAGATACTGGTGCAATGTAGCCCTTTGCCCCATGAAGTCTTTGGCGACTAATGGTAGGCCCCGAGCACCAAATCGCCCCCTGCCATTACGCGCCAAAAACTCCATAAACAAAGCTGGGAAATCGCCTCGTGGTACTGATAAAAACCATGATTTTCAAAAAAGAATATATTCGTGAAGTCGTGCCTTTAATATTAGACGGAACGCGAGGGCAGGAAGACTGAGGCGCGGGAGGTGGACAAGAACAACACACTACTGGACCACGGAAATCTGGCATTCCCAATAATTTATTCACTTTAAACTGTTGTCACGTTAAGATTCTATTTATGTATTAATTTTTAAATATAAATTCTTCATCACAGTCGAAAATCAATAATTAATTATCACTGTAGAACCTCAACTTTGACACTTAAAATTCTAAGAAAAATTGATGGGCAGCCACCCCCTCACTGCACCAACATAATATATTCAAAAAGTTAACAATACTGCCGAAGTCAAACTTTTATATTTATCTTTCTATTATTTCTGGAAACAACTAAGATACTTTTAAATTAGATTATTTCTTCAATTGAAAACTGGTTTTTGATTTTGTTGTTTATTTCACAATTTTCAGTAGTAACTTGCTAAGGTTAAAGTTAAATCGGTGAGCTTCAGTATAGTAGAATTGCCTGTCTGTTTGTCGTCGGTTATTTTTATACAATAAAACGGCCAGCAAAAGTTTACTTAAAATTAAAAATAAAAGTTTGAAAGTTAATCTAGGTCTGTGACTCCACCTAGATGGGACCAAACCATGGTCGAGCCGCTCCATCGATACTACGGCGAAATGTCTTCGGGCCATCCCGTATTGCCGATGGAAAGCGGCTAGGTAGGTGCGTCGCTGGGGAGTATAGTGGGTGAGAGCCCCACACACCCCCCTTTTCCTCCTCCCCAGAGGTTAGGGGATCGGCTGGTCGAGCTTCTCGTCAGCGTCACAAAAAAAAGTCTGTGACTTCACTCAGCAGCGAGTGACCGAATGAAGGAGAGCGACCATTAACTTAGACCATTTTTAAAATACTTTTTAAAAAAAATCACATGTGTTTGGGAAACTATGCGTACTCATTCATTAGTCAAGTGCCTCACCTTTAATAAGAGCGCCCTTCATACAAGAGAGTGCAGTGTTGATATCATTCCCGTATTTATCCTCGGAGACGTACTCCAGCAAGGGCCGGGTGTTGGACAGGCACTGTAGCACGGAGTTCATGAAGCAAGTGTTGCCGATGTTCCGGAGGCCATTAAGGCCTGGAACAGAAACCTCTGGATCAAATTGAAAATAGATTGCTTAGAATAAAATGACTTGGTTAGGATATAAATGCTTGCTTAGGATAGGATAACTTTAAAAAATCTGGTTCCTGCTGCACAGTATTGATACAATCGCAATAAGTGTATGAAGTTATGTGTCTCATAATTTAGACTTGTGTTTTTTGACATTGTCTACTACCTCTTAAATAAAATTTTATTTTAACTACCAGTGTGGGATTTGTTCTCAATTTGTATGGAGGCTGGCAGTCGGCCACACCGAGGCACAAGTTATATGATACGAAACAGAATATTTTTAAGAATATCATGAGACACAAACTATAATTTAAAATCCCAGCATTTTAACAAAAAAAACAGCATTTTAATCTGCTCCCAAAATACCACAGTCGATAGACAGGACAGCACAAAGTACTCTGTGCAAGACAGACAACAAAACGTCAATGTCGTACATTGTCGTGTCAAAATATTCTTTTACAACTAGGCATGGGTACGATTTACTTCAACATACAAATATTTTGCAATTTTTTTTGTATAAACAATATTATTCAATCAAAGCCCTATTATTTAACACACATGTTGGTGCTACAATTACAGGGCTTTGATTTAATGATTTAAAGATCAGATTTATTTCATACGCCTTTTAAAATTACTCAAAAATGCGGCCGTATACAAATAACAAAACTGTATATTCTACATTCTCAGAGCACAAGCTTCTGTTTAATATATAATTTATCGTGGGGTTTTTCAAGTAACAATAACTAACATCTTCTTTATGTATTTATTTATGGTATATTTTTTTTACAAAAGGTATCAAAGGGTCATTTAACAATAATAAAATTAAATAATTGAGATTTTAAAATGGTCCTGCCTTTATTGGGGTAAATGAATAACAGGTTAAAGTTAAATTTTAATGAAAACTGTGTATATGAATATTTATTTTATTTGGTTGTAAAATAAATACTACTTATGTCAAAATCTGAAAGAATTATCGATACACACGAACAACGTCACAGTACGCGAGCACTTTACAACTTTAATATCAAAAAGTGCTGTTTTAAAAAAGGCAGATATATTGCAATTTTTTTAAGATGAACAGACATTTTTTTGTTAAAATGAATTCTGTTTTCTTTGCAGTTTAATAATTAAATATAAAAACAATATTATTATCATGTTTTCTATCGTCTTTACACTTAACCCTTTCGTCCCGGAATACTAAAACATGAAATTTATCAAAAAATTTATACACGTTATATATAATATATAATTATTTATAGATTTTTGTACATAACCTCAAAGCCAAACGCATAAACAACGGCCTGGTATAATTTCCACTGAAAACGAGCGATCATTTTAAGTTCCAGGGGTTTTCACACATTTGTGGTATATGTACCATCCGGGACGAAAAAGTTAAAGAAGTCTTGTAACGACTCTACAGATAACATAATTAAAAAAAACTTACCGCTAGTACGGCTATGCTGCCTGTCGTTTGTTTCCGTCGCAGAATCAGACCGCTCGCTGCTCCTGCGCAGGCCGCTGGGACCGCTCTTAGTAGACAACTCCTGTAGTCATACTTATATTGTACGCTTCCAGGTTAAACTAGATCTAGAACTCTTTGAGGCATATTTGTAATTGGAATCTGTGATAGGCTATTATCTGAAGTCCCGTCGGCCAATGTCGGCTTTTGTCGTTAAAGCTCGTTTCGTGTTATTAATACTGTTATAAAGTCTCGAGTCCGGTGTTTTTATTAGGACTCGTCTGTATTGATATTACTGAATTCTATATGTGACCTGCCTTTTGCTAGTTCTATTCAACATTAAGCAGGAGTCCAGAGATCATAATGATGATAATCATTTATTAAAAACTGTTTAAATTGTTGACGTTTACCCCAAAAAGTTCTATTCCAGAGTTCAGATCCTTAATGTAGAGTCAAGTAAAGAAAGAACAGTACAAAATATAAAGGTAGATGTTAAAAATAAATTAGCAAAATGTATCAAAAGTTTTTCACTACCAATTTCACTTGAGATCAGGACAAAAGTCACAAAAAAGGATTATTACTTAATTTACTTTGATCCTTAGGGATCTTCTCATGTCCAAAACATGCCATACTCCGTTAACTTACTATTTCTCTCGGCTAAAAGATCTCTTTTACTACTGGCTTTCTGTATTACACTTTCAAAAGGTTTACTCCGGTTTTAGCCAGGGCATAAAGACTTACGACCTAAGACTTATCCTTATGGGCGTTGAAGTTATAACGTTTAAAAGAACAACGTCGTATGAGCCGTACTTTCGAAAGATATGCCTAAAGCTCAGGCAGGCAGGCGTAAAATCCACGTATGTGTCCACGCAAGGTCTAAAAAATACTTGAACACCAATCATCCAAAAGTACTGAAATGATTTAACAGCGATATTGATTAATTGTGTGGGCGTTCTCGATTTACATAACTAGACATTCTGGTCCTTTATACAAAATGGACCGATTGTGCATTTTGAGTCTTGAGTCTAAATATCTAAGACTTGTTAAGGACCCATTACATTAGCCTGACTAAAGGTACCGATTTTAGTTAGTAGATTTAAAAGCGAGACTCGACACTAAAGAATAATCTAGTTCAGCTAGCTCCAAACCCAGAGTAGGTAATTTAGTTTTATAATAATTGAAATGCAAAAAAAGCGTAAGTTTGCTTAGGTCGCGCCCTTTGCGATATTCTAGTCTAGAAATATAGTTAAGGGCAGAAAAATTAAAACTGGTTTGTCCCTTGGAACAAACTGAAAAATCATTATGGCCTGAAGGTTTCAAACTTACGTATGATCTAATTTATTACATAAAGACGTGGGATGCAACTAAAGTTTGAAAGTTTATACTTCTGATACATTTTAGAGCTTTCCTCTATATTTCTTAAACTTAACCGCCATTGCATATTACATATACATATACCGTTCATTCTTTACTTGAAGAGATGATAAAAATATAGTACAATAAAACATCTAAAATTATCATTATCATTATTAAATATTACAGTTAACTTTATAAAATAAATTAAATACATGCGAGCTGCTATAATACAAAAACAAATGTAAAAAACACGAAGCCGTAAAAATTGAAAAAGTTTGGTTACTTCACTTTGACAACGCGGTGTTTTCAGTCACATCCGTAAAAAAGTTAATTTAAGCATGAACATATATAAACAAAACTAAAATAAAAACTGAATAGTTTCATACAAAATCAAAAGTGCACTTGTTGATTTTCCAAAAAAAAATATGTTAAATATAAAAAAAAAGACTCAAAAACGTACCTACCTTCAGTGGGGTTGTTTGAGACAAAGTAGCTAAGTCAGAAAAGTAGAATTAATCCAAAAGTATACCAACAGAATTTTTTAGATAAATGGTATCTTAATGACAACATTTTAACTTAAGACTACAAAGATAAGAATAATTATTTATTATGAGATTTAATTTAATCATGATCCTGTCAAATTGATATCTTTCTAATAATTTGAATATTAGATTAATGGAAAAATGGGAAATTCATTCCATTCCCAGTTACTCCATATTTATGGTTTTACATTCTCATAAACTATTATAGTTTTAAAATGTAAGGTAGTACCAAAAAAAATTAACATAATACTTTTAAAATTTATTTATCAAATTTTTCGTCCGATAAAAGGTTTCCAAGGATCGAAAATAAAAGAAGAATATTTGCAATAGTTCTAATTTTCAGGACGAGTAAAGAGAAATTAATGCCAAAAATGTGGGGGAACATTTGTCTGATTTCCCTCTCCTTGCACAAACAATCGCATTCATTCTCACCCCTTTCTTACCACTATATCTTCATCATACGTGTACACCAAGACAGTTAGTATCTGCCCGTGCTCTCTAATCACTACTGGTCATACCTTTACATCTCCACTATTAAATCCATTCGCTTATTCTTAAACTATATCACATAACATTCCACAATAATTTTCCTTCTGATCTGTAAATTATCAAACGTTTGGCAAGAACATAACACAGCAAAACATTTAGCTATTTTGGTCCTTCGAGCCGGACCAATGATTACTTACGAAAACCCAGATAATTAAATATTGTTCATTAGGTCATATTTGTCGTGTTTTTGCTTGTCATATCTCGTATATTTTTATGTTCTTGTCAGTATCACTCGCCGATAGTTTAACGTTAATCCAACAAAACTATTGAACAAGGTAGAGTGAGATGGCAAATGTCCATGCTTATGTGTGTGGGATGCTTATACCATTCGCGCGATAGTCGCTGCTAGCTGCACAGCAAGCCGTTGAGCTTCACGTCTCGTGGGTAATCTACCCGCTAAGTTTAAAATTATTAAATGAAATAATTACTTAATATACCTTGGCATGCACTTTACTCAAATGAAAATAACTGAGTTACAGTTAACTAAGACAATAAGTACAGAAGTATAATTTACTTGAATTATTAACTTTAAAGATTGTGAGCTACGACAGTTTATAAATTGTATAGGTATTGCACGATGGTACTCTCCACATTTGACTGTTACAATAGGAAACGGTCAAAATAACTTTTTGGGTTGGTTATAAACAAAATGTTGAAGAACGAATAGTTATGTGGCAAATAGTTATTGCTCGTTTTCCTGTTTGTTGTTTTGAAATAATTTACTCAAATGAAAATTACTGGATTCAAATACTAATCATTAACTCTACTACAAATAATTGAAATACAACCGTGGACCAACAGTTTATGAACGAAGTCCAGAAAAAATATTTTATTTTCTAAATTTATATGCATTGCTGCTCAAATAAATGGTCTATACTCTTCTACGCTAGCGACTGGAATTAAATTAAGCGCTGCCGCTTAAGACAAAATAAAATATACCTGGTGGTAGGTATTGAAAGTTTTGCCCCCCACGATCGGGAGGCGGCCGTGAGCCCGCGCATGGCACGCGTCGCGCACGCGCGGCTCGTAGCACCTCCGGCAGCCGCAGTTCATGCCGTAGCAACACTCCCGTTGTCACACATGCTACGACTACTACGGCGTAGGCTAACATGCAACGTAGCGTAGACAACCACGCAGCGACAATTGCGATATCACTGGACAGCATGCAACGCAGCTTATTCCACTTAGCGATAGTTGCAATACCACAGGTTTGCAGTTGTCCTGAACAATGAGTTTTGACGATTGGTTTGTTAGATGTTTTAAGATTTATTGCAATATTTAGTATTTTTAATTTTCTGAACTAGTATCAATGACGGCGTCTTAATGTCTTTTTCAAATTTAACGTAGAAGTTTCAAGTGATTGCACAGTTATTTTCAATTAAAATTATCCTGGGAGAGTATTTTTTTCAGATCGCTCAATAGTTCCTGATTTCAATAAGCAGTCCACAGAATATCGTTTACTCTTGTTTCAATTTTTAAAGCAGTACAGTGAGTTAGTCCTTGCTTTTTTTATTCAACACAGCACCTGTTTAGAATTAATTTGTTTTGTTTGAAAAATGTCTATGGAATCGATTCGAATGCGAAATATCAAATAGTGATATATTATTTATTATTATTTAAGTCTTGTATAGAAATCTCTGTTGGTATTATTTGTACGAGGATAAGAAGTTTCTATTCACTATTTTTTTGCTATTAAAACATCACAATTTCACATAAAACATTATAAATTCACTTCACATTTCACTAAAAATTATGTCATTAACACTATCACTTTCGTTACTCTAAATAGATTCGAGGCCGCCAGATTTATAGTCTATGATTGAAACTGCAAAGCGGTAGCCATTTTGGGCGCGGAATATCTTTAAAAAAGTTGGTTGTGTCAAAGTGACAGGAGAGCCAAGATGGCGGCCAAGTTATTCCCGCAGAAAGTTGCATTTCGGATGTGTTGTGACGTCATATGTTCTATGTCGCGGGTTGAGAACGAACTGAAGTGAAGCGCCGTAGGTAGAACGCCAATAATCATTGCCAAATTTCACAATCGCTTTAGCATGTAAGAGTTGTTTCATAGATAACCAGTAGAACAACTTCGAGTTTATTCTGAAGAGACTCAAAAAGCGCATGTCCACCGCCTTAGATGATTCATTCTACAGAGGGCCGTGACATTTCTCTCAAAAAATATTACTTTCGAGGAGTTTGCCGGGCCACTAACCTAGTCGCATTTCTTAACAGAGGCATGAGAATGACTGAATTTTTTTTTTTAAATTGATCAACCCCTCTATTATGGAAGTCAAATGGAAATGGGAAAATTATAATTCATCTGAAGTTTATTTTTTGTAATACCACTTCTGTTTTATTGAAATCTCATTATGATAATTAACCTTGTCACAAGGCAATGGATAGGTTATTTATTTCAGGTGAAGTTATACTAAAACATTGGAGTAACGTCTACCCTTTAATATTTGTGCCTGACAGGGTCAATAGTGCCATAAATATTCTTGAGATCTACATATTATGTAACTATGGAACGCAAAGAACTGAATAGATTGTGACCTAGAAGGGTTTGACGTGAAGGAAAGCCAGTTAACTGTACTGTAACGATATAGTACATTACGGATCTTCTTACAGTAATAAGTCGTTGTAAACTGGTTATTTATCAATATTCCCTATAATATTTTTATTATATTTATTAACAAGGTATATTATTTAATTAATTTAAAGATTCCAATGTAAAGATGCATTATTCCGTCTCAATTGTTTAAGATGTTAATTCGCTTAGTAACTGAAATGAGACAGTTGCGATTATACTGTCTCAACTGTTCTAAACACAAGTATAGGAACTGTGTTCGCAAGCTAAACTTTGAAATGATTTCGCGACTTGTATACAAACATTGTAGACTCGTCCTTTCCAAATATTTAGATATCATTTGTAATATACAATTTTTTTGTGAACCATCAATGCTCAATGAAACTCAAATCATGGGTTCCTTAAAAGAGGCGTGAAAAAGCACTTTTTGGGCCGGCAAGGTGAGGGTGGCTAGGGCAGTATGTAGCATGCTTCACTAGCTATCTTTACATATGGACTCCTCTATGCTTATCATCGTGTCGAGTCATTTGCTGAGCTTAATAAAAAAAAATCATGTCCTCACTAAAGTCAAATTCAAAGTCAAAATATCTTCATTTAAATACTCAGTGACTAAGTTCCTTTAAATCGTCATAACAAGGAATATATACGAGAAAATTATGTTGGTAACCAGAGCTCGTTGCAGAAGCTTTGTATTGGGAGCAGGAGGACTTATCCCCTAATATCAAAATCATAAATTTTCAATTCAAATAGACCTACTTCTTTGTAGATCAATTTAGGTATGTCTGTTACAATTGATTTGTTCATTCACTATATTATTTCGATTGCGCCCTTGATATGTGTCACCAGGCGAACATAAATAACGGATGCCAACTAATGAACTTACTGAACCGTGACTATGTGTGCGTAATGGTGTTGCTCAACTGACTCAAGTTGATTTTTAAATTTATTCCTGTTGGACAGGAAAAGGGGGACTGAAGTTTTGGGCGGGTAATCTTGACGGCGGTTGGGCGCTGAATATTTTTATTTTTGATGTGAAATTGGTTTGGTTTCATGCCATACATCGTGTCATTTACGGTATACACTTAGGATCAATTTAGTGGCTTTAGTAAGATTTTTCAGTTCAACTTTACATTGCAAAATGGCGGAGCCTACTATTAGTCGTTAAGAACTCCACGAGGCAAAGGGATACATTACACTGGTATCCTGGAGCCATAAATAAAGAAGTAGTATCTACTTGAGACATGGCGGTATGGGCTTTAGTTACCGTTGCCTTCCCTGTAGAAAAAGTCAACTATAAGAAAGAGGTCTATGATAGAGTACAAATGGTGCATTTATTTTGTCTTGAAGAAAATCAGGTTATAAGCAATAACAGAGTAAAGCGAGATATTGCCATATTAACAAAGTGAGGTTAACTTCCGTGTGGTCCCGTAATTTAAGAAAATGAATAGATTTTAAAAAGTGAAACAAGTAAATGATCGGTTAAGATTGATAATATCAAGAAATCACTTGATGTCGACGTTTCCATTCAGTAGACAAGAGGTATTAAATTGTGAAAGCATCCCACGACTTTTTAATGTTTCCCTTAACAACGTAAGTAATGAGCTACTCTTGACCTAACCATCTCAGAGCAACATTCCAGCAGACTCAGTGACTGACGTCTGACTGGTAACCTCAATACAACAAAAGAGTTCGGACATTGAATCAAAGCTACAAGTCATCTATAACCTATCACCGCTGGTAGGTACACGACTAGCTTCATGAATATAACCCATGGGGTGTTTAGCACATCTCTGAGCTGGATACCAGGCTAACGTGGTGTTCAATAACTCGAGACTAACCCCTCCGCAACTATCCAAAGCGAAGGTTTCAGTTTTTTGGCCATTGATACCAGAGCTCTCGAACCTACAGCGACCAGCTCCTCATACCTCCTTATAGACGATGAATATAATATGATAGAAGATGATGATAGAAGGGATTCCATGCTCTAGCACAGATTTACATACATAAAAGAGTTAACGAATGGGTCAATGTGCGCAAAAACAATTGCCTTGAATGATTCATGTGCCTCTAAATGCCGAATAAAAATTCAGAACTATATATCCATCATTACAGCCAACTAGCAACTGAAACTATCAGCAAATATTGGCATTCCGCCAAAACATATACATTAATAAGACGAGAAAGTGGTTTCGATACGAATCAGATAATTGTTTAAGTTTAAATTTGTTTCGTGAGCTTTTCACAAAAAGGTGTATAAAATATTACACTAACAGCCAGATGGTGGAGCTCGTCAAAGTTGAAACACGCCACACATCAAATCTATACACTACAGTTTTAATTATGGACGTCATTAAGTTTCCTCTTTCTATATTTTATAATAGCTTAAAGTTGTTGTTACAAAAATTTGTTAAGACTGATTGGGTGTGAGTCTATTAGACTCACATGAGTTTAAGCGGTTACCGTAGCTTGATAGAATGAGTTTCGGAAGTGTCTAATATTATATATATACAACATGTAAATTTAATTTGGGAACTAGCAAAGGCATAATTGGTTAAGAATGTCATCATATTACGCGATATTTTTTAGCGTCCTAACTTCATCAATGGGTGATCGAGTTGAATAACACATTAACACGAGATGCGATATTCGGCAATGATTTAGGTTTAACAACAGACAGAATACCAGGCTGTTATAAGTGTGTAAGAGAATGTGTAAGAGTGCATACAGCACGCGAGATCTCCTATTATGTATGTGAGTCTAGTCCTCGGTAGGTCGAAACTAGACAGTACAAAGTACACTTCTCGTGCTTTAATGAAATAAACAATGGGTTTCGAATTGTAAGATGCTGCTATTTGCATCAATCTTAGACGTTTAAGTCGGGAAAATGAACCGTAAGTAAACATTTGATAATTGTTTTGACATTATCATGATAACAATACAATATTGTTAAATAAGTATCATATTACCTCATCAAATATATAAAATTACGTCTACTACTCCAATGAGAACGACAAGTGTCTGTAGCTTACATTATCCTGGTGTAAATACAACTTTCACACGAATTTAAACGTTAATCAAAATGTTATTTAATATCTTTCCAAAAGTCGTCACAACCAACTTTTTTGCGTAGTCCACTATTGAGAGTTAAGAAAACATTTAAAATTCACGATTATTACAAATTACACTTTCAAAACATTGCAAAAATTTCATCGAAATGACAGTTGACGTTTCTTTTTTCGAAATAACTTTTGACGTACCAAAATAGGCAAGTCGCGCAAAAATCTTTCAAAAGAGGTTCTAGCTTTTCCTCAACTTTTTGGAGGCTTGTCTGTGAACGGCGAATTTTTGGCGGCATTTAAAAATATATATGAAAATTTTCTGTGTAACAAGAATCAAATTACATGTTATGTTTTACTGCGGAAACTTTTCTGTTGCCCAACCCTTCTTCATAACTTTTATATAGGTTTGTTTACCAAGATACAGTATAGGTAAATCAGCATTGAAAAACGTACCTACTATATTGTCGGGCAGATCAAGGTTGACATTTTGCCAAGATTGTATTGAAATCGATTTACGGGCAGCTTATTCGACCTTGAGTGTACGAATGCAAGCAGAACCGCTCTGAATGTAAGTTCATTTATTTGAAGTGCAAAGAAACGGTAAAGTGAATTTGAGATCATTCGAGAAAAATTCTCTATCAGTTGATAAAGACAAACGCAGAAAAAAATTAACTTTTTATTTCATTTATGTTGGCTGTATTAACGTTACCTCCTTTCGCCTCCAAAGAGAAAAGAACCACAAACAATCACACACTGAGTTGTCAAAAAGCGCGCGTTTTCAACTCAAAATGGCTACGTTTATTCGCACGTGGTTTAAAAACGCGGAGACGCACCGGACCGATTTCCGAGTGTTTAATTTAGCCACGTTACATTGCGCGAGATATTTTTAGATAACTCTATCTATTGGAAAGAGGACAGCCGCGTCTCTGATGCATTGTCTGAGAAAAATCGTACTAATATATATAACGTATAAATTAGATAGAATTTCTGCTGAATGCAATTAACTGCGAAGAAGAACGTCTCTAGCTTGATAATTTCCAATTATTTAAGACGACACATTAGGCGGTGGTTTGGCAAAGCATCAGCCTCTTTCATATTTTAGACTGTGTTTAATATTTCTGTTGATTTCTATTGTAATTTAAATATACCACTGTGGCTCAAACCAATTAATAAGTAAATAATTTCCACCTACATAGTGTTAACGTTTTAATTAGGATAAATACCGTAGTTTTTTTGGAACAATATAGCGTCAAACAAGCCTACGGCCTCGCCGTCCTCTTGGTTTACCAAGAGCACGCGACTCAGGGGTCGTTTGTTCACCGCATAAAAGAAGAGTATCTAACCATCTTAGACTGAATGCCGAAAAATCTAAAAAGTTTTCATTTTTTAGTGTTAATGGGGTAGTTCTTGGCCATCATATCACGCGGTCGAAGATGAAAGTGAGTTCGCTTCCACTCTTTCCTCAACCACAGTGGAACTGGCTTATCTTATCTCCAACTATCGGAACACAACAATGCTATTAGCACTATTTTTTAGGAACTGAACCCAGGATCAGATCTTAACTAAGTGGTCTCAGCCAGTAGACAACAGAGGCGGTTAAATATGAATAAACTTAAAAAATATTAGGTGAACGTACCGATAGAAAGAAATGCGTCACCGGTGCAAATGTGTAGACATTTGATGACGCAGTGTGGTATATTCTTGGTATATTGGTCCCGCGTAATCAGATTTGTACATTTTTCTTAGTTGTGAGCCGTAGATAGATTGTGCATCATTATGCAGAGGAGTAAGAACAGTTGGCATGAACATAAACCTTTATACTACGGAGTCGACTTGAACAAACCCGGATTAAGAAATTTAAAATTGGGAACATTTCACCGCTGTAGGAATACCCAGGAATTGTGAAAACTTAACCTTACATATTCGTGAATATTTTTACGGGTAATACAATGTTTAACATATTTTATCGGTCCATTTCTTTTAATGTTCTTTTCAGACAAATAAAAGATTATTATAATTAAATTATCTTGATTTTAAATGCCTTGCTTTGTAATTAGATTGGTTACCTTTCTCTTTACTGCTGGGTCACCTATATCAATTATTTTACTAAAAACTAATCTCATTATAAATTACCAATTCAGCAGTCCAACCCCTTTCCAGAAGCTACAAATAAGTGTCCTCGTTGCTAATGTCGACGAACTCACATTTCGCACTGTTAACTCGAGTGAACTCGGTGTATTTGAGTCTATTTAAATTATAAATAGCAATGTCGTTTGGCCCAGGGAATAGGGTATTTTAAAGAGCCTTGGATTCTGTTTCGACATCATTATATCAACCTATGATATCCATTTGATGAACAGATTCCTCCCTCGTCGATTTCTAAAAGGAACTATCTTGTGCAGCCAATACCTATTGGTTCGGTTCGATCCTGACCTCTATCAGTAGAGGGTCCAACACCTCTATAAAGGCAAATATATTCATGTTTCTATAGACTAAACCATTCCATCTCATTCAAAATCAAACATAAGAAAACATCCATAATATTTAAAAATAAGTACGTTACTATCTTGAACCACGGCAGAATTTAAAATATATAAAATATGATACTATATCAAAATAACGTCAGTTAATTTTTGTTTAGGAAAATCAACAAGTGCAAATAGAGTCAAATGATATACAAAAATATATTGAAATGATAATGCTTTGGAGTTCGTGAAGGTTAATTAATAAATAGTTGATAATTTCAGGATATTTAAAATAAATTTTCATTTCATTCAATAAAATAAAAAGCTTATCAAGATGTAGCAGGTACGACAAGAATACAAAACATTTTTATTTCATATTTACCAAATACCTTCACAAAGTCCGTTGACGAAATGTGTACTCACCGCTTTGATATCATCGAAACTTCTGGCATCTAAGACTCTTCTCCTGGAAGAAGGTGTTTCAGGACTCGAGTCTTCTGTCGCTTCACTAAACGTGCTCTCTGTACTAGTCTCCATAGACTTCGCTTCATCTTGCAAAATATCTTTATCTTCAACTCCATTCTTCTCCGTGCGTTTTTTCAAAAAATTTTCATGTTCAAACGTTTTATTTTCGAAACCTGTCCCACTCGGCGATTCTATTTCATTTTCAAGGACTAACCTATCGTCTTTATCACAATCTATATATTTGAGGTTGACTTTAGATCTTCTCTCCGGCTGAACGTCGTTTCTATCTTCGTGAGAGTTTTTCGTCGCGCCACTCGCGATCGGTTGCGAAATCTGTATATACGATGCAAAGTTAGACGTGTGTTTTGGAACTTTTACCTGTCTCTCAATGTCGTTCTTCAAGCTTTCTTTTCTATTGACCACCTCTGGGCTGTTCTTCAGTTTTTTGTGGTCCACATCCCCATTTTCAGTTTGGATCACAGTGGATTTCTCTAATATCTTACCTATGGGATTATTTGGATCTAATTGGCTTTTAATACTGGCTAAACGGTCTGAAGGTAGTTTGGAGGTAAGGGACGAAGACATAGAACTGGTTTTATCTACGGAAGGTTTTACGAGACTTAGCGGTTCAGAAATAGTTTTACTTAGAGATATATCTGAGTTGGAATTTGATCTGGATGAGGAAGCCACGTCCCAACGATGTGATATACCATTTTTCTCAGCATAAGGCAAGTGTACGGGGACTGGTTTATCATCTTTAGGAACTACCTTCGTATAACCGACTGTTCCATTCTCGCAATCTGTTAGATGACTCAAATATTGATCCACTGAACTTTTCGGGTATCTAGAGTCGTTTGCTGGTAGTTTTGTGACTGTCATTTTTGAGTCAAACCTCTTTCTTATTTCAGAGACTGATGGCACTTCATTGCCATTATTATCCTTAACGCCATTCGTCATTGAGTTCCGTTTAGCGTAGCTCGGTGAGCTTTCCTTATATCTTCTGCCTTCCGGTCTCTGGTTTTAAAATGAATACTTATTTTCGGTGTCTATGGCAATCTATTGCTATAATGTGGGCTTGTGGATGTGTGTGTTAGTACAAAACATGCTCCGAAGGCGTCTAAACTCTGTTTACATCAATACTGTCTCATTCTTACTAGATTTTTGGGAAAAAAACGTAAGCAACATCATAATCTATAATAAAATCTGCTTTCCCCGTAAAAGTCACAAGTAAGAGATAGCAAAAATTATCATTTTCGGACAAAAATAAAGTTTACAAAAAGATATTCATATTTCTTGATTAAGCGAATCTAAACGCCTCCTTGCAGCATAAACAACTCTTGTTCTACTTTGCGAATACACGTGAGAGGCAAACTTGATGACATTCAAAACATATATTACAGTTTCGGACAAATTTTACCAAAGTTATAGTGTTATAGAAATGTGTTTTAAATGTCTCATATAATAAGACTGAAGAGATAGCAAACAGTGTTACTGATAGTCCAGTGGTATCTGATCCAATGTAAGTGTCAGGTATTTGTACTACTGCATTGTAAATACTATGCAAGTTATTTTTTTTTAATGTTTGGAAACTCTTCTAATGTTATGCTATCCCAAGTTTACAGGATAGGAAACAGTTTAGGATTACACAGAGTTTAAGTTCAATTCATCGTCTTTCCTCTTTAATGGTAGAATTCAGAAGGTAATATGGGAACAGTCTGATTCATTAAATCCAGATGTAAAAACATTATGCATACATCAGATTGTGTTTTGATCTATATTGAAAAGTCAAAGATTTTTATTACATTTCAATTTAGATTGTATTCCTTTTCAATGGAATTATTTAAATTAATAACTTAAGAGACATTTACAACTCATTCTTCACCATCATCTTCACCATAAACGATTTTAGTAACATCATGCACAGGTCTGCCCATCAAGCGTCTAGCTGAAGCTGGCTCTTTACCAAGGTCTATGCATTTAATATTGTTTGATATCACATTAGAATCAGTCAGATGTTTGCCTTAACCTAATACGCAGTTAGAATTGGAAACGGATCGTTGAACGCGAGAGAAAATCATTCGACTGAGAGAAAGGGAGGGTACAAAGAAGAAAAAGTAGGCAAAGATCTTTTACCAGTTGAAATAGAATTTGAGTGAGTCATGAAGAAGCAAACTACAAGAATCTCAAAATAAATTTTAGAAATATTTATGTAAAATATCAACCACTAGTTGATATTTTTATTACAACCGAACAAATAACTCATATCCACGTGATAGATAATTATTTCTATAACTACCGGCGTTAAACTCTTCGTGATTGGTAACTTTTTAAACACATCATAATTCAATGCATCTGATTGGTCGAGAACAAGATCAATTACATAAACCTCGACACTTTCTTAGTGCTTTTGTTAATGTACATACACACACACGCACGCGCACACTATGCTTTGTGTGCCTGCGAAATTTGGCCAGGAATGCATCTGGTGTTTATGACAAAAAAAAATTCAAACAAAAAGACAGGAAAATGGATTTTATTAATATTTGACTTTGGCGACAATTCAGAATGACTATTTGAAAGTTTTTTAGACACAAAAATGTTCGAATATCAATGTTGGTTCATGAGAATGGAATGTTCTAGAAATGATCTCGCTGTTAGCATCTTTCACAAAAACTATAAAACTAGGAGCTTTAGTATCTTGTGTTGATATTGTTATTATTTCTGATATAGACACTGGAATATAATGTCGCGGTATTTTCCATTATTCGTATCGATTTTTTTCTATCACAAAAGCATCTACTCTTAATTCTACAAGGCTTGGCATATTAGACAGTTCATCGGACAACCATTTGACAGTATTAAAAGCCTTCGTTATACGTAATTTAACTAGCCTCGTCTTACATATCCGTCTGAATTGACACCAAATACAGAAGTCCAAATAAGAACACCTAAATCTAAGGGATTATTCACATAATAAAAAAATTACCTCCCTGTATCATCACTGGGGTTTGTAGTTTCAGTTCCTAAGTGTGAAATATTCATTCATTAAATTTCATTTATAAAACACCAATATAAAAACAAAGTTCCAACTCATAAAAAAGACCAGAAAATATGACAGAAACTACATTTTCTTAAATCAGACCTATTTTCAATCAACGTAATGAAGTGAGTCATCAATAGCGAATTTCGCAGACACCCAAAAAAAATTTTTAAAGTGACAAAATTATTTATATTTACCTCGGCTATGGTGGAAGCCGTGGAGTTTCTAGCTCGTCGCGTGATCTTCGAAGGGTCCGCGGCTGGAGGTCTCCCGATATCGTTAGAAATCGACTTGGATCTTGAAATTTCTCCATAACTGTTCTGATTCTGTTGTTGTTCTTTCAACCTTTGAGTTAAAGGCACATAATTGGCTGGAGAGTATTTGTTATACAGTTCCGCCGTTGACATGGCGAGCGCTGCTGTGCTGATCACATTTCGCTTGTTTCTAGGCAACGGATCACTCGAAGTCTTGCTGCTCTCACTCCTAGTGGTAGATATATCACGAGACCTTGATTCGCTACGTTCAGACCGGTATCTCGTAGATATACCGCTGTCAGAGTCCGTAACACTTGGTGCTCTTGAAGATCTAGAATATTCTACAAGAGAAGACTTTCGTTCTCTTTTCCCGTCTACATCGGAATATCTGGATCTGTATTCTGTGGTCCTATCTCCACATGTGGTTCTCAGAGTGGAAGTCATGTAAGTACCGCTAGTACTTCTAAAGTAAGGCTTATCTAAACTAGAAGATGAAGTTAAGGTGGATCTATATGATCCAGACAGGTTTGAAGACGAAGGGGTGTACCTCGAAGGCGACACGACAGGCATGATTGCTTCACAGTTTCTCTTAATCTAAGCGCGATAAAACATTGCCTTATGCTAAGCTAGTGAATATAGTTTTTTATTCTGGACGGCGGTCGCTTTCTTTGCATGATTTCTTGTTCGGTCACTTGCTCTGTAACAAGGAGAACTTTAGATAATAATAGTTACCGTAGGATGTAAAATAAGATACTAGAAGATAACTTGATGATAACCCCATCGGGTTCTCATTAATTACATTATTACCGCCCCTTACATCCTCAAAGTAAGGGGTGGTTAAACAACGGATAGTAACAGCTTACCCTAAGAAAGCTCTTCACATTACCACACGGAACGTTGGCAATGTTCTTCGAACACATATCTATATCGGATATACTATTTGTTTTCTGTTGACAGGTTTATTATATATGTTATAAAAAAGGCATCTACCCATAACTATGTTACGGTATAAGTCAACTTTAGCAGACCCTATACTTACTTTCTAACAGACTTCAAAAAAAGGAGATTATCAATTGGTAGTTTTTTTTAAAATGTATTTTCCCCGATTACTCGAACTTGCTTCAACCGATTTAAAAAATTCTTTTTTTGTTTGAAAGGGGTGGAACCTCCCAAGTGGTCCTATTGTCATAAAGTCATGATCTGATGATTGGATCCTAGGAAAATCGAGGAAAACCTTAAATTTAATACACACGTCCAACGTGTCATGTTTTTTCTAAAACTATTCCAGTATATGCGTCCGACATTCATTCATCTCCCCAAGTATTCTTCCACAGTGCTGACCTGATGATGGACGGATCCTTGGGTTTTAGGAGTTAGAGTCTAATATCTATCTATATCTTTAATATTTCAAGCATTCTTTCAAGATTTTTCTCTAAGATTGTGATGGAAACTATAATTTCTTTAAGTATTGTTTAAATTGTAAATAGTATTTTTTTTTATATTAAGCTCAGCAAATGACTCGACACCGCCTGATGATAAGCAGTAGAGGAGTCCATATGTGAAGATAGCTAGTGAAGCATGCGACATACTGCCCTAGCCACCCTCACCTTGCCGGCCCAAGAAGTGCTTTTTCACGCCACTTTTAAAGGATCCATCCATGTTGTATGAAGGAGGGAATACGTGTGTCGATAAGGAATTCCACGCTTTAGCTGTGCGACAGAGAAAAATCTCTTAGTACGCAAAGTAGACACTAAAGGAGTGTCTCCGTAGACCAGCACGCGTACTCCTGAGTAGGAAAGGAATCCCTTTCCTTTAATAATAAGGTCGAAGAGCTCTTTAGAGCACTCTCCATGGCACAAACGGTAAAAGGCACTAAGCGACGCTATGTCACGACGCAATTGCAGAGGCTCTAGGGTGTTCGTTACCTCCGCATCGCCAATAATACGTTAATCAAATCATAAAGCCGTTTATTAGATAAGAATCAAATACTCAATTCTTTTAAATCATTATAAAATAGCCCTAGCACCGATTCGAAAAATACAAAATTTTATATTAATATATATATAAGTATAGTGTAGTCACATTTTATATATATAAATGATAAATTACAATTTAGTATTCTAATCTACTTTTAAATGGACAATATAATACTCGCCCAAGACCAGTTGACCAAACAGTTATAACAGAATTCCTCAAATGCATACTATTGTATACATAGATTTTTATTTTTATTTTATATAATTAGGAGTTAATCTCTGTTGGTCAAATATAAAATGTCACTACAATAAATGTAACAAAACAAAGTGCAACTGAACACAGTTATGAAATACTCGATCTCCCAATATTATTGCAACAAGGACAACTGTCATAAATTGTCATGTGACATTTATAGATGTTGTCCATGTGGATAGTTTGAGAGACCGGTGTCGAGCCCCCGGGTCTTGATATGCGAACCCTTTCTAACACTGATTAATACCGGTATCTGGGCATGTCATAGAATGTGGTTGTGGAAATGGCAGTCACGAAACAGACGGTTACAGAAGCCTTCTTGGGGCACCTGACGGAGGTGCTGAACGATTTGTTTTGACACTCCTTTGGATTCATGATCATATATACCGCGGAGGAGTCGTGGACGTGGGTTGCTCAGTACGAAAACCATGCACAACCGAGTGATATGAAGTCTTCTTAACTACTTCCTTACAAAATCGGAGAGCAGTGGTTTGCATAGAGAATATAGCACAGGACTAATCCCTCTCTCCTTGAACAAAGAGCTGAGGTGAAACCTGGCAGTACTTGGTACCTGTCCGACAGGCCATTTGGCAGGAGATGGAGTCTCACGGAAAGTTCTACAAGGTTCTTCTTTCGAGCGTCATGTAGACCTCAAGAGTTCCGTGCATTGGCTGAACTTCGGTGACCTCTTTGGGGAAACCGAATGGGTTTGTCAGGTTTGGAAGGACAGAAGACATAAGTAGAGCCTGTCTCTAGCTCGGAGAGTCGCTCAGGCATATTATTTCCAGGTGTACTGTACTGGCTAATACTGAATATTTGCACAAACAACCAAGCAGCGATTGTAGGCACCATTTCGTACTCATATGTGAAATATTATAGGTACCTTGTGATGGTATTCGAAAATGACCGCGTACAGTTGTACTGGGAGTCGTCTATTATTATGGCCAGGACTATTTTAGCTAACAACCCTGATATCGTGCTGATGGACCAGGTAGAATGACGTGTATTATTAGTGGATGTCACAATAACCTCGTGAAAGCCGAATAAGATAAAACAATCAAGTATCTATACCTAGCACACGAGGACCGATATGTGGATATGTGGACGGTGACGTCCACCGAAAACATACCAGTTGTAGGCACAAATAATAGTCTCATCCTAAATTATCTTCGCGATCATCTGAAGATATTGGAACTCCGTGACGGACCAATGATTGCGAGGCTCAAGCGGGTTGTCTTGCTCGAAAACGCGAGGATTGTCCGCTGATTCCTCTCTCAGTCATACTAACCCTCGGCCGTCTGGCCTCTGCCGTGGGGAATTCTCCCGTCCCTCGAGTCATCGAGGGACTGGGAAGATTAAACATTGATTAAAATAATAATATTCCTCACACTCAGACCTTTTATTTAGAACAAATTACGCATCATTAAGAGCTTGTTTTATAGATACTAGATAACGGGAAAAATATAGATGGTAATATGTATTTAAATATCAGAAATATATTAAACAAAAATTCAAACATCTATGACTCATGAAAAATATACTCATAATACAAATATCTGCTCCTACCGGGAATCGAACCAGGGATGTCTAACGTAAATAATTAATTAACATTCTGAATTTCATTATACATCACAAAGTAGTTAATTAATAACCTCATCAAGTCAAATTGTTTAAGTATTACAATAACGTAATATCAATTTTTTGGAAGTTATTTAAATATTTACATATATGATAAGCAGTAAAAGGAATCAAGAAAGCTAACAACCGAAATATTATCTTGTGTTTAAATTTAAGCAAGAGTTATGGGATTAAATTTCCAGACGTCATTCACGTTACATGTATCATAGCGATGATTGTTAAAAAATTGTATGAATTGCAAATAGTACTCATTTAAAATGAAAATTTAATTTTTCAGGATGAAAAATTTTAAATCTTTCCAAATGTTTTTATAATTTAAAAGAGTTTCCTTGATAATATGAGACAAAGTCCCCCGCTGCATCTGTCTGTTCGCGATATACCTACAAACTGCTCCACAGATTTTTATGAGGTTTTCACCAATAGACAGTGTTTCAGGAGGAACATTTATCTATGTAGATAACCTAGTATATAAGTAATAGTTTCAGTGCTGAAAAGTTGTATACTAAACTGCTTGCCAATAGTTAAAAAAAATGTAATAGTTAATACATAGCAGTCATGTATGAAAAAGACAACAACAGTGACTAACAATAATTTAAGAATGGAGGACACCGTAATCCAATCAAAAGTTTTTACAGAATCAGCAACATACCAGTGATACCTCTGCTGCTGGAAACATCCATTAGTTACGATAACCAAAATCCATCAGATGGGCCAATTGCCATATTGCAATACCAATTGCCATATTTGTATTATGGATAAGTAATAATAATAATATTTCTCACACTTGCACCTATTATATAGCCTAATTTAAGCTTTAATTACCTATTAATGGAATTAAATTAACCTTAATATCAGAAATATACAACACAGAAACATCCCTGACTCCTGGATAAATATACCTGCTCATCAAAGAAATATCCATCTCTACTGGGATTTTAATATAGTGTTTAAATAATAAAGTTACTGATGTTACAATTTTGTCAAACCTTGAACAGGCCTACTTTAAGCCGACTTTTAAGTAGGTAGGGAATGTAATTCCAGCAAGTAAGAGCACTTACTTTGACCACATAGTTCTGTAAACCAAACAGCATTAACAAATTTCAGCTTTCAAACTTGTAATTTGCATCACATCACATCCACAGCCAGATGTGCCACAGTTGGGCACAGGATTATTTTTACTTAAAGGAATTTGCTTGATGTATTTAAAATAATTTTTATGTAGCCTTTATTTATACAATCAATGGCTTACAATTTTTTTTACTTAAATAGGTTATGTTTTGATCGCTTGTCTGAGATACTGTGAGAGACCTTGAATTATTTAGACAAAGCCTGCAGTGCTCTAATGGTTATAATAATTGTATTTATGTTAAAAATCACTTTTGTTCCTCTCGGTTTACATAGTTGTCATGCAGAAATTAAAAATGTTAATAACTTCGAAGAAATACGTATCTTTTTTAATAAGATTGTTAGCAGTCAAGGTCATTTTACATTGCAGTATTTACTACCGATACTTATAGTGAACTTGGTTTATAAAAACGGAGTGAGAAATTAAGAGGAGCAGAGATAAGAAACGATGTTAGAGCGTTTTGACACAGTTTTGAAACACGATACTATATACGATACGTTATAAATTGATTTAATAATTCACAAGGACAGACTCCCTTGAGCATTTCAAAGGCACGATAGATGCAGTAATCACTTTCACACCACTCACCAGGCCTCGCCGTCGCAAAATCACCAAATATCACATCCAAAAATACGACTTTGTGTTATTTTTAGCAGTCTGCATGAGAAGATTGTTCAACTATGTTCTAATAAGACCTAATTGAATATTTAGCATCACGTGCCTTATTGTCGTATATTTATTAAATCGATCACTAACTGAAATAACAAGGTATACTCACATAATATAATAAATTCTGGTATCCAAGTAACTTCAATGAAACAATGTATCACATAGGGTTTGCCACAATGCGCGGGGTTCGGTCGATTAGTTATTCTTATTAACACTCGCGTCGTACACTATTCTTGTTATTTTCGTAGTTTCCTTGTAAGATGCGTGCGTTAATGAATTATAATTGTATTTATATTAACTGTATTGTAACTTTAGAAGTCTCTGTTCCTCCATGGTGTGACGTCACTCAAATTGTTGGCAATCCTATTTATATTCGTCTTCCTACTCAAGCGATAAAATGTCTTATTAACATGAATTCCACAAAGAATGTGGGTCTTTTTACATTGCCATAAAGCTTATATTCGAAATCCTTGAAGGATTCATAAAACGATGATCGGATTTATTTACAAATGTTGCCAATGAAAAAAATCGAGTACTTATTGGTTTTTTAATGTACTGGTTATGTCAACTGTCAGCTGTTTCTCAGTTTTCCAGTTTTATTACCTATTTATTCTAAAGCTATTATTTATTTGTAATATATAATGAAACATAGAATTGTTTTTAAATAATAAAATTAAAATACAATAAAAATAAATGTTTTTAAATTGTTTTAGGCGTTATATGCTTCAGTTCAACCAGTAGTTCATTTTCCTAACAATAGATGGCGCAAAATAATTTTAAACTAAACAATTTATGTATCCTATTCCACACTAGATGTCACTAGCACTTAAAATACTTATATTTATTTTGTGACGAATGAATTTGAATTTTTAAAATGTTGTCGTACATAAATACTTCTCTCCTATTCACACCCTTGCTCCTCTACATATTAAACTTTATGAAATGATTTGGAGCTCTCGAGGATAATTATTATGGTATTTATTTAAAAAGCATATTACTATGCAATAAAAAGATCATAATGCATATGTGCAATGTGTTATTTTGGAAGTCTTATGACATAAGGATAGTATTGTCCTGATTGAAAGATAGAGAGAGTCTGGCTAAGAAAATGTATCTTTCTTTTTCTAGTAATTGTACAAAATTTACATTTTTAATTTGGTATAACAGTTTCTGACATGATAGATCTTAAAGTGAGATATTGTGGTGTGAAAAGTTTAAAAAAAATAAGAAAAAACTGTTGTACAATATTACATAGTATTCCATTGATAATAAAAACCAAACAAAATAATATCATATTAAAATATAAATACATTTCTATTTTTTCACTTGAAATATAGTACAAAAGCTAATATATGTTATTCGATACGATAGTGATTCGCAAATGAAAAATGTTTGTTCTCGGGATAGCGAGTGTACATTGTACTAATACCAATAACGCCAATCAAGATAAAAAAAACTGATACCAGGTGCACAGTAGAGTTCGATTTAATAAAAAAACCAACAAAGGACTCGCTCACCCTAAAACACCACCCTTTTAAAAGGATTTTTTGACAAAAAAATATTTTTTAACGTAAAACTCACGAAACTATAGGTTTGTTTGAGATTTAAAGGGGAGAGGCAATTATTATTTTTCTGTTCTATTATAAGTTGGTCATATACTTTACCGTAACTTTCTGAGTTTGTATTCGTATAATTACTTATTATGTTTAATTGAAGACATACTTACATAGGTTTGTTGAAAAAGTCATGTAAAGGAACTTTTGGCTGGTAAAGTGGAACTGTATCCATAGTGTAAATATAAACGAATGCAACCGTGTCTCGATCTAGTTTGTCGCCTTCTATCTAATTGTATACAACGCCGTTGTGTTGAATCCTAATACGATTGAAACGGTATCTTCGTATATGGAGTCTTCCTACCGTTTACCATCAGGCAATACCGAGTCATTTGCGTTTATTAAAAAAAAAACAATACAACTTTAAATTCTAATGTTATTTAAGTATAACACTATCTCCTGGTGCTAGAAGCGGTTAGGATATTTATAATAATAAACTAAAAGTGTTAGTCAACATAGAAACATTTACATTTATAAATTTAAATCAAGGACTAATAGTTTTGAAGGAGTCTATTGTGAAGTTATTATATTTATGTTGTTTACTGTTAAGTATGTTATAAGGCTTGAACTAATTATAAAACGCGTATACTAAACTTTATAGAATAGTGACAGACAATTTATGACAGCAAAATGCGCGGGAACTGGCGGGATAACTTGTCACTGTGACAGGACTGGAACGTTCCCATGTTGCACTATATCATACCGTGTGGTTTGTTCTCGCGGTCTACTATTTCAGTCGTGAGGCAGTTCGGTGCGAGAGAAATCACAAAGTACCAGTAGAATTAAGTAATATCTTGATATTGCTGGTATTTAAAGGTTACGGTCGCCACTTGCCATCAGATGGGCCATGCCATGATATCATGAGTACAATAATATTCTGTTCGCTGTAGCTAAGCGCAAATATGCGATTCAATAATTAATATCGAAACTTTATAATCAATAATTTACTTTACTAACTTCATAATATGTTCTCATGAGCGTCAGAGATTATTTAAAATTATCTTATTCAGGGGCATTGATATTCTACTGTTATGTGAAGACTAAAGTAAAACAATAGAAATAGTTATGCATTATTTATTAAAACCACATTCCACCCACAAAACGCTAACAAAGATTTTTAACAACTGCAAAAGAGATAAAGTATATATATTTAAATACCACATTGTAACTATATCTAATGTTGTATGGCACAGCATCAAATTAAACAAATATACTAAATGTCTCTATTAAATACTTATAATAATTAAAATTTAATTGACAACTAAGCGTACAATTTGCTTGAAGTTTTCGAATTCTTCAATCTGACTTTCATAAGAGTATTAAAAATGTACCTACACTGAATTAATGTATTTTGACTTTGACTTTAATGGTGTAAAAGTGAAAAGAATTGACGTTTCCGTAAAACGGAGATCAAATATAACGTGTAAGAATAAAGATGGCTACTATATCATAGTAAAATATAATTCTATTTATCAACTTTAAATGCAACGTTTTAACACAGTGGCAACGGAGGGACTAGAGCCCACGCCTCCCAAGAGAATGGTGTACAATCAAATGGCTGATATTGTAATCTTTAGTTAATAAATAGAAATAAAAGTTATTATTTTAGGGCCAATATAATAAAACATGTGTTTTTAGACACAAAAAGATGCTGTTATGGTCTTTAGTCGCAAAATGTGTAAAATGGGCAATCTTCAATAATAAATCGTATTATATTCGTTTACTTATTTAAATGTATTTACAAAGAAAAAAAGTAAAAATTCGCGCGCAATAGTTTTTATGACGGCAGCGGCGTCGCCTCCTTTTCACCGCCGCGTAGTCACCGCGCTGGCTGTGTCGATTAGAAAAGAGGATTGTTGGGATGGCGTAAACAGACGCTTTGTATATTATTAATTCCTAAGTATACGCAATTATTTTGTATTTACCAATAATAATATTAAATAATGGTAGATAATAAATACATAATTGTCATCATGTTTTATTGAAGTATAATTACGACTGGTTATTGAAATGTATATATTTCCTTATATTATATTGATTTCGAGTTTATTTACATTGAACTTTATATCTAGAATAGTTATTCAAATCTTCTCCAGGTTTCTTCAAATGTTCTCCACGATGCAACGCCGCCGGCAGGGAAAGTTAGCAGGCTATACAGTCTCACCAAAATGTTGTATTACAGTACTATACAACCTACTACCTCACCTAGCCGACGGCAGTCAAATGTTCTTCAGTCAATTCTTCTCCACCATGAATAATGAATATTAACAACAGGAATACATTATCTTATCGTTATAAAAATATGTTTGACGGAAACTTATGAATCTTATCATATGACTATAACTAATCACCAAGTTATAATTATATAAGAAATAAAAGAATTGATACTTAATATATGAACAAAATTCTTAATTAAAAAAAAGAAAAAAAAAATGACACAAAGTTAAGAAATAAAAACTATAGACAGAATACTTTTAAATTTCAAATTTAACTTAAAAATATTTGGAATAAAAACATAAATACTCCGATCAAATAAAGAATTTTGATATCTTTTTAAAAATTTAACTTTGAAGACGTTTCACAGTTAAAAAGATGCTAACATGATGTACCATCAGTTTTACAAATTTCGCACCAAAAGTGCGCGATATCCCGCGCGTTTTGTATTTATATATTTAACAATGTATGTACACACAAAGACAATTAAAAGGACCTAACAGAATATTAGAGAATTGTACAAATTGTATCGACATTTAATTCGTCGATTTAAAGCGTTTTTGATAGCCAATGTGAAACTGAATTTTATTGTCAAAACTTGATATGCTGTGGAAAATTATACATTCATACAAGACCATCTTAAGAGGCTTAGTTAATTTATTTATTGCCACAGTAATATAATACTAATTAACTATACTATTTTACACCTATTTGATAAAAGTTTTTTATTTCCATTACGACTAAGCACAACATTAACATATAGTATGTAACGTAGCCAAACTCTCTTGCTTCATGCAGACTTAAATTCTCTGAACACTTAATACTTTGAAATGTGTCAAGGTCTTTACATATTATATTTTCTTCATATAGAGAACTTTGGGTTATTTATTGATACATTGTTTCTAGCCAAAGTTTGTAAATAGTAAAACTGTAGCGTGGCTTAGCTCGGCTCTCAATAAAAGATATTATATCTTTGGCTGATATGGTTATATTTTACATAGAACATACATAATATATTTTAATTAAATCTTTATGTACGTACTATTTTTATGAAAAAACTAAGGGTAGCTTAGGTTTGAGCTGTCTTTGTCGCCAGTGATGTTTCCTGTGGTCTCATATCTTCGTTTAAAAAAATAACTAGTGGCCCGTCCCGGCTGCGCCCGGAGTATGTATGTATAAAAATACCTTCCACATGAATCACACTATCTATTGGTGAAAACCGTACGAAAATCCGTGCAGTAGTTTATGAGTTACAGACGCGACTGGTGACTTTGTTATATAATATGTAGTGTATATAACGTTTATTAATTTGTATAACACGTGTTACTTGTTGGCTGTATGTGTAGAACATCAAAATATAAAAGTCCTATCACAAATCAATCCTTTATTTGATCAGAGCGCACATAGTTATTGCACAAAACAAAAATGGCGAAAGAAAAAAGGAAAAACGGATTTAAAAAATGAATAGAAAAAATAATTTCGAAGAACGACGAATTCCCGCCAAAACTGTTCCCGCGTATCACCAAACTTGTGTGGGGGCACGCGACACCGTCGCACGATAAATCGCAAGTAAAACAGAGGCGACGTGAACAAGAATTTGCAGTTCATTTTAATGATAGCCAGTGTATTAGAGATTACAAATACGTAATTAAAATTACATATAATTGTAACCAAAGATATCGTTTGCGTAGTAAAGCAATAAAAACAGGTTTCTCGTTTAAATCGCATGTTTTAAGCGCGATTTTGTCTGCCACGGAATACATCGCTATAACGTCCCCAATCGTTTTAAAACGCACAAGTTCGGATCTACGGGTTCCAGTTAAGGGGGCTTTAGCTGGTAGCTGGTATATCCAAACATATATCTCATAATAACATTATAAATTTGGTATACCATAAAGAAAAACTAATAAGTTAGAAAAACACAAACAAATTGAAGAAATAAATGATGATAGAAATAATTGATTGATTACATATACCTTGTATTAGTAACATAATAATTATAAGCATCGACCAAAGAAAAATCATTACAATATCGTAGACGTAGCATATTATGACGGAATACTGTCAAAAGGATGCAGTCATATTTTAAGTAATGTAACAGCTGTAAGCACGAATCTCTCGAAAAGCCAAATTTGACGTTTAAAAATTGATTAAGTGGTATTTGTTTTAAGCCATCATTTGTGTTATAAATAAACAAATTTTGACAGTATTAATGTCACAATTTGTCGATATCGACAGATCCGTGATTCAATGCGTTCAATTCGTTATAATGGAATTATTAAGTTTTTAAAGAAAGTTTTAAAACTATACTTAAATTGATTTAGTTTAGTTCGAAAATGTTGTACGGTAAGTTGCTATGGTCAAAGTTAGATGGGTATTCGTCAGAATTTTCAACTTGTCTGTTAGTCTTTGGTTGAGATATTTATTTATATTGTTTCTTATTTAATTTGAGGGTTGTCCTCGAATTCCCTGAGATCCTAGAGTTGCAAATTGTCCCACAATTGACGGAGAATGTATCTGTGAACATACACACAAAAAACATATAGTGGATAATAAAACCTTTTTATGTCACTTAAAAATTATTATACATATTGAATTATGTGTCTGTCCTCCGCCCCAAGGAGAGCGACGTATTAATTGATTCGTTTATCAATCAATTTATCTGAATCTTCTTCAGAAGGTACAAGCCTCTGGTCACGGTAGGTACGGCAACCGCTTTCAGTCACGAAAACCGGTGTGGTCATGTATTGCTTAACCACCTGTATTTCCTTATGTATTTCCATACAAGTAGAAAGGCCTGTCCAGTAATACGCCGTATGCGGGCTGTCGATGAAAGCTCTGCTGCAGTGACCAGATGGTTAACGGCACGATTTTCTGAAGGCTCTGCTCCTGTAAGGTAACATTTGTCCAGTACACGCATTCTTGATGAACAAAGGAATTAAATGCGATTGGTATAAGCTCTTTACTAAAACTTAATTATAGTAGCCACTATAAGGTTAAGGTTTGATTTTTAATGACGTGTAAAGGGCGGGGTAATTCTTGCAGAGTTTTTAGCCTACTCTTCTCGGGATATGACTCCCTGGTAGATTTACGAGTAAGACTATATCAATCCGAAACTGTATATTAACAGAATCATATGATACACTATATTAAATAATTAAAATTTTATGACTTGCATGTGTGTTTAGGAAAGTTTCGTTGGACGCATGATATTTGCCTACCTATATCTGCCTAGCTACCTGACCCGCTCATTTCATTACGTTATCCCCACCAATCCACCAGTTCCTTCCGGACGCTTGACTGACTGACATAGGTGCCCGCGGTGTTCGCCACGTTGCCCTCGTTGTCCCGTTTTCTGTGCCCATCAGTGCTATCTTAGTGCCATCAGTGTTGTACCTACCAAGTGACACCCGGGATACACATACATACCTGTATCGGCGAGAGTATAACGTACCTAGATATACCTACCTATACAATAAACTAACTTATCCCAGCACCTTCCCCAAACAATGTGTACCAAATATTTTGACTTTGACCTTGAATGTGTCCTTTTGTTAGTTTTAAAAAAATATATGTAACAGTATAAATTAGAAAGTACCTTTATATATGATGTATGATGTATCGTCCTAAAGTATTCTTAGTGACTTTAGCAATGACAGTACAAATTTTGTATGGTCCTGAACCCAGTAACGTGAACATTTTTAAAAATTAAATCTTTCAAACAATTATTACTGTTGGGTTCTGCACTAACCGCTAGCGAAGCCTAAGAAGCACGTGTTATTTTATTCTGAGTTTTGGTAATCTATCTACGGATACTTTTTCATAAAAGACGTTAAATTTTGACATAATTGTCTGCGCCAATTTCGACTTTATTGATATAGCCTCTCGCTTCTATCACGTAACTTTGTAGCCAATAATTTTAATTATGATTTTGCTAATTAACTGCCTAATTAAATGGGTTTTAGTCGACTTCTACAGTTTCAGTTTGTTCCCATCCACTTGTGAACATACACAGTATATACAGTATACTAACTTGAAGTTATCGCGTTCCATAATTAAAAATAATAATAGACGGAACGGTAACGTCAAAGATGTGCGGGTAGATGAAGAAACATTTACCTGCGCCTGTGACCACGTGCAGTACAACAGGATCAAAACGTCAGGCAATTAATAGTTACGCAATTAATTATTATACGCATTAAGTTCCGTATTAATTATTATTTTCTTCATAATATGTCAAAATTTAACGCCAGATACGTAAAATAGCGTTAGTAGCTTATTGAAACCTAGCATTAGTCTTTAGGGTTCCATACCCTGCGTGGAAGCGACCTGGTGAAATGCTCCGCAGAACCCAGGTTACCCCCGTGAAGAGCAATGGAGTTATCGGGGAGTTTTTGTGGGTATTCTCAGTCCGCTATATAGAGGTAGTGAGTGAGCCCCACACACGCCCGTCGCTTATCCAGTGGCGGGTAAGCCCGTCAATGGATTCCTCCGTAAAAAAAGGGTTCCATACCCTAAGAGTGCCAACGTGGGTTACGTTATTGCCACGTCTCCCCTGTACCTTTTTGCAAGCAGATAGCTGAAATTTTCACTTTGTGTCTACCAATACAATGTCAAAATCAGAATCATAGATCTCATCAGGCGTTGAATTTTGACATATTCGTGAAATACAATTAAATTCGACGCCTAATAAGCAAACAATTAAATTTGAACAACAGAAACCCAGCCCAGGAGCATCGTAAAATACTAACTACTTTTGTATTTGGTAAAACTATAGTTACTAATAATACTCTGAGTTTAGAACTTTGAAATGCGTTTGTTACAACATCTTACTATCGTAATTTTAAAATGTCTTACTTTTAAAAATATCTGTCATGTCGTTGAGTTCTGTTATTGTTTATTGTGTGAGTGTTTTATTTGCAATATAAAAAATATTGAAATTAATTTTCGGAGTTTGTACCTTTTCTTCTCCGACCAATCTCGTAGCTTAAAGCTCGATCTTTGAACAAAGTTGGTTAAATATTCCCTATGTATTTCCCTTTTTGATTTGGCTGATGTACATGTTAAGATATACAATATTATATTGTATTTTATATAACAAACTGACTTGTGAGACATAATATACAAAAATGCTGTTGGCCTCAGCTATTGAAGTCTGTTTTTGGTAACCATGACAACGATGAAAATAACACTCTTGTCAGAATATTCGTTTTGTTAAGATGCTTGTGCTTTTATATTAAATTCTATTATTGTTTTATTCCGTCTTTTCCTGGACATTCCACCGCACACACACAACCCTCACATCAGCTTAACAAATAAACCATATCAAACCCTCACGGCGGCTGGATAACGCTGACTGCAGACAAGTCGCCAACCCTGCAGCGGAAAGCGCTGTAACTCCATTATAACCTGAAAATGTAAAAATAAAATATTAAAATTTGTTTTAAAAAACTGGTCATAAGATTTACGTGAAAAGAGTTTCCCAAATCATAGGTTTCTAGTTCATATGTACCCCAGCAGCAAAAGTTAGTTTGATGTGTACGAATATTTATTCACAAGTCATGGCTGCTTGTATGTTTAATTTAGTTTAATTCTCATATTGATCAATATAACAGAAGCTCTTAATGATGCTTAATTTGGGTTAGATATAAGGTGCACTTGATAGAAATATTATAATATAGAAAGTCTTATGAGCTAATTTTAAATATCAAGGTACATTTAAAAATGACACTTTAATCTATTTTAGTCCAATAAAATATAATTAATGATGGTTTTTTTCGTAGAATTTTAAGAGTGAAGCCTCAGGTCGACATGTCAATGTCGACGAAATCATTTCGCACCTCATCATCCACAAATATAATTATTAGCTACATTCCTGTATGGATGATAAAGTTTCAATACTTTACAATATATTTCAATATTATTGAATTATTTAAACAGAATAAAAAAACCGGTCTCTTAATCTCCTAATTTTTCATTATTTACCTTCCTGCAAAAAAAATCATTTATATTATTATTATTTATTTAACAATTTATGTACACACACAAAGACAATTAAAAGGACATCAGAATATTAGAGAATTGTACAAAGGTACTGTTTATTTCTATAAGAAATCTCTTCCAACAGCCACATATATGGGAAAAGTGACATCGAAAGGTAGGGGCGTGTACCAATACTAATATAATTAAATACATAAAATCTAATATATATAATATTTACCCTATATATATAAATATATATACACAGTATATATTTAGATACTCTGTAAAGAGAAATAATGTGTTTAAAAAATATTTTAAAAAAGTTCACTTATTTTGTAGATATACTAACAGCACTGGCCCAAATCAAGCAACATTTGTATATTTTCATTTGTCAAACTGGTCCGTCGAATTAAATACTAGACTCTACGTTGTCAAATATATTTAAAAAGAATACAGAATAATGTCTAGACCGGAAGAATTAATATCCCGGCATTCCTAACATACATTCATAGATCCATTTTATAAAATGAACTTGAGTTTAATGAGAAGTTATAACTAAGTACAATATCTTAGAAATAGCGACGAATTTTGTAGATTTTATTATAAAAAATATTTTCACGGGTACTTCGTTCTCTTTGTTAAGAAACGAGGGGTGATCAAACCTTTTTTCTCTTTTTATTTGTTAAAAAAGTTTATAACGCCTTTTTGCAAAAAAAAAAGATGTTACTTTGTTTAAAGATAAAAATACAACGGTGTTATTTATTGAAAAACAATAAAGATATGTCAGTTCAGACTGTAAAAGAAATTTTGTATTTAAACATAAGACCTTATTTTTAATTTTATACATAATACGTACACATATATAAATCGTAAGTAAACAATAATTATGTAAAGATTTTTCGCACAATTCTAAATTTGGTTTTGATATCAATATTTTTTTCAAACAGCTTTCGTGATGAAATCAAAATTATAGATGCAATTTCTCCGTGTTATGGAGATCTTTATCAATCACACTCCACATTGACCCAATGTAGGCCTCTTCCCTACTGCACTAACTTACGGTTACGCCAGCATCAGCCAGGGTGGTCCTGGCAACCGTACCATGTTATCTATATATCCGTGAGAGGCTCTGGTTAGAACGAAAATAAGTCTTCATGGGATGGTATACCCAAAGCCGGAATCCAAAGACATTTCCTGTTCAGAGACAGTGAAGCTAATGGCAGCTGTTCTGGACCTAGGAAGTTTAAAGGCAGGCACAAAAAACCCCAAAAGTGCTAGATATTATCATAGTTAAGATTATGTTTCAAGCATCAAAAACTCCTCTGAAAATTAAGTAATAACATAAACAGTATCCTAACGTTATGTTTTTTGTATATTTCTTTGATACTGTAAATCACAAAACGGTACACCTAAAAAAAAACATAGCTAAAATACTCGTCAATGGAAAAAATGTTTTTTTTCGCCTCTCGCCATACATCTGCTCTGCTTTCTCACGAATCGTGTTTTTTAAACAATTTTTGCGCGAAGGAAGTCCCCGTCCCGCACCTGTTCCGTGTTTGCCGACATTATTGTTAAAAGTTCTTTGTATAGAGTTTATTAAACGTGTAATTTTAATGTTTAAAAATACTTTTAAAATCCTGTTCAATAAATTATTTCACACGTTTTGTTTTAAGACTTTATTTTAAAACATAAATTCCTATAAAGTTTACAAATAAACAAATTTAATATTGTCATGTTCTAAATATTGCTTTAGCATCAATTTATAAAAAAAATCTGTCGTTTTCATGCAGGATAAACTTGTTGAGGGGTCCATAATACTGTTATTATTATCCAAAATATATTTAAGGAACAAAGCGGAGTGGAGAAACTTATGTTATATTTATTAATATACTCTGTTAGTTTTGCTATTTACTATAAAGTAATGATTAGAATAAAATACACGATACACCTAAGGATATTGCAAATGGAATATGACATTTTATTACATGACGTAATACGTTTTACTCTATCATATAAAATGAAAACCGGGTAATATAAAACTGTAAAATGGATAAGTTAATAAAAATGTTTAATAAATAGTGTAAAAAGACTGTTGCTGCCTAGATATAATACATTAAGGCTTATAAAGCAATAATTTGGCTCAGGAAGAGTAAAACAATTACAAATGAACTCGTAGTGATAGCTTGCATCGTGCTGTGGCTCACGCTAATGTACGATAATGTTCAATTTTGATTGCAATCAGTTAATTGAATGATATCGCTCTGATACACCGATCAACCTTTATTCGTGAGAATATAGAATATATATTATAATTACTAAGACTTAAAAAACTTGATTAAGTTAAAATCACAGCCTTATTCACAAGTCAAACGTCCTCTAAGCTAAGCTTACTCTAGTATACAATTTACTCCGTCGCCTTTAATAGGAAGACATTTTTTTGTTATGTTCTCCCTATAATAAGGAAGGCAAGGGGAACTGAAGCCAATACAGCCATGTCTTCAGTGCCATTTTGTTGATGACTAGCGAGAAAAGTTTACGGTGAAATGATACAATGAGAGAATTCAATGATACGGTAACTTTACAAAACGGACTTAAGCTACAAAACACTGAAAAATCTGTCGGAAGTCACCGCTGCAATCAATGCTGAATTATGAATTGTATATTTTGAAAGATGTAACGATCCTTTTTGGCATAAAACTACACCATTATCACGACAAACCAAACATTACACTACGACAATATACAACTCCCATCTAAACCCGTTATTACGCGCCTAAACTACTTGTATAGCCGTCAATGTAAATAAAAAAAACATTTAATATTACTCTATGCTAGGTATATTCATGTCACAAAAGTCAGTTGAAGTACTAGGATAAAATGAGTGTGAAGGAATTAAGTCTTTGGTATTGACAAAAGCGGCCAAGCAGCAAGCAATAGTTCACCGTGCGTCGTGCAACGTTGGCGGACGCGACTGCAAGTCTAGACAGCTCCCTACCCCCTTATACCCCCATCACCCGTCTAGACGGGTCCTAGACACCCCCACACCTGTATTTTCGGTGAAAGATTACTTTAAGTTCAGTTGTGTGACCGAAAATTGGGTAATAGAGTTTACAAAACTAAGGATTATAGTTCAATATTCTTAATTCCTAGTCAAGAGTCCACTTTATTAATTTAAATCATGGCTTTTATTTAAAAGTCTAATGACTTTAATTTTAAAATTGATGTCTAGAAAACATATACAGTGAGGGATTTCAGAAATAATCATTTTATTTATGGAAACTTTAAACTGTCTTAAATAGTCTAGATGTGTCGGTAAACGTCGGCTTTCGTCGTCAAAGCTCGTACTTGATACAAAATAGTTACTTCGCAATATACTTCCCATTATTTTAGATGTAATGTCAGTTACAAAGCAATAATATAATATACTAAATATTCCGATATAACTTTAGACAATTTGTTCTACTTACTAAAACCTGTTAAATACTCTGCCATAAAGAGTGGTATTATAAATGTCATAGAGTCACTAAAGTGAAGTTAAATTTCATAAGAAAAGTTTTGATTGGTAAAACTGACAACCTTCTGATCGAGTGGTGAACACTCGCGTCCACTAAGACAGATGTTCTGGGTTCGAATCAGATATGTGTATGATGAGAACGAATATATGTTTACGAGTCATGGATGTTTGTACATTTATTAAGTATATTTCCGATATTTATATATATATTACTAACTGTATTTCTCCGTTATTTCGCATCCATAACACAAGACCTATTACTACTAATTACTATTAACAGAAGTGTTGACTAATTAATTAAAAAAAACCAGTCTTATTTGAGAAGCCTTGTAAAGGTTAAATTGAAAAATATTATTATATATAAAAAACAATATTAGACGAACATATATATACTGCTACAATGCGAAAATATGCATATAGTTCAAATTAGTTTAATTATTTTATATAAAATCTAAAAACTTCAAAAGGTTCAATTTTTCACTCTAATGACGTTCCGGACCTTTGGGTATGACATTCAGTTGACCAGCGAACCCATAGAGCAGCACAGACGATAGACACTGAAAGTCAATTTTTAAAGCTTTGGCTTACAGATAGTTCGCCGTAATATAATCAACAAGTTTCATATATATATATATATATATCGTCAGAATTGTGGGAATTCTATTTTTATTTTGAAAATAAATATAGTTTAATTAATATATTATCTACAGGACTAGCTTTTATGATTAAATAGAGCTATATAATGATATAAATGTGTAATGACAATATTAATTAAATTCATGATCATAACTGTCACTGGAGCGTCCATATATTGTATCGACAATCGACATCTGTGTTTCTGCGTTAAAAAAAGATATATTCGCCATTTTGTGATAGTTTATCGAAATAAATATTGAGTTTCAAATTATCGTGTTTATGTTTTCTATCTGTCAATTTATGAGTAATTTAGGAGCTTTTTAATCATAATTAAAATTGTATTATGATTTATTTTTAAACTACCAGATTGTTATTAAGCAAACACTTCTAAGGGATCACTTATTGGCGGCCTTACTTTCATCGAAAAGTTTGCGATCTTAACCAATTTAATAATTCTAAATTTTTGCAAATTATCAAGGTGCTCTTCAGAGTAATACCGTTAATAGCGTAACTATAACTATAACATAGTGATAACTATAACTGGGACAATTTGTAAATACCCGGTTAATACCCACTTAAAGTTATCACTATTACCTTTAATTACATTTGTTTATTTTTTCTCAAACATATTCCCTGTTATGACGATTTAAAAGAACTTACTTAATGAGTCTATTTAAATAAAGATATTTTGACTTTTGACTTTGTTTTGACTTTGATGTTATGCTGAAACCATAGGTGACAAGTCCGCTACCAAGACAATGCTTCTTCGACGAGTTTGGTTACCAGGAATGCAGCACTATATAGTAGTTATTTATCTGAATGGACGAGGAGGAGGTATTTCACCGATTAAGGTTTCCCTACCACTGCGCCTTAGTTAATTAGGGCTTATCTTTCTGGACATCATGACGAGTTTATTAAAGAATCAAACATATTTGTACTAAGATGATATTTACCTGTAAAACAAATTTTTCAGCTGTTCACAGATGTTGGTTGGCGTATGGTGTAGTCTTCTTTCGTTTTCGGCAAACTGAAATTAAAAAAAAATACTCTTAAACTTAAATTAAATCAATTGGCACTTATATAAAGGTATTTGGTAGACTATTCCTAAGTCCGCCAGTCTAGCTACACCATCTTACCTAAGACTACCGCCATAACAATAATGTTAACTGTTGGAGATACGATAGCCAGTCCCACTGTTGAGGAATCCGGGTGTACCTTGCTTCCATCTTCATCATTATCATCACGTGCAATCAGGTGATATGGAGGCTAAGAACTACTCCGTGAAGAATTCAACACTAGATTTACCAGACCAGTCATTTAAACTGGTCGTGCAATTTCAATTCAAAATTCCTACTATATTACACATATTTTTTTTTCAGAAATGATGTTATGACTTTTGTAGCTATAATTAGAGAGTACGTTTTATAAACTTAATGTTATTTTATATACATTAGTAACAAATACAATTTTTGTTGTTGACATATATTCTAATCGCTGGTATATCTAGTGTTAAAGAATAAACATTTTATTTAGTAAGAGGTTACTTAACCTATACAAATACAATAGTCATATTTTTGCTTAGATATAATTGTTAACTTACTGTCACTAAAGCAATGCCTGCTTAAAACTGAGTAAACGATAAAAATATATAATAAAAAGAAGGTGTCATCTTCATCTACAGCACATATATACCACACACATGTCCCACAGCTGGGCACAGACTTTCCTACATGGGCTGGCCCAAAGCGGGTTGGTGTGTAAAAGAAGTCGTTTTAACCGAGCTGAACGGCTGAAACGCTTCTTTCGAGGCACACAGGAGCTAAAGATCGAAAATATCCAAACCCATCCTGCAAGCAACCACGACGAAAGTTACTTTGTTTCGTTATTCGAACCTAACGAGCGACTAATAACTTAGCTCCAATTTAGTATAATGAATAACTTGTAAATAAATACTAAATAATGAAAAAGGAAAGATATTTGAATTTACCACTGAAACTCACTTTAATATGAAATAAACGTTTAAATTCGTGAACAAACGTTAGTGCTCATCATACAAGCATATCTCTTTACCGAGATACAAACTCGTCCTCGGCATCAAACGGGTTATCTGGGTACTATTAAACTACCTACTGAGTTTAACTGAAGCGAAAGATTAACTAGAAATAATTAAGTTATGTCCATACAGAGAATAGTTTGTAGTAATAAATATAGATACAATTTTAATCACAGTATATGTCGTCATAATATTGTACAAGAATGTATATACAATATGACACCGACACGCCTCCGCCGGAAGCTACGCAGACGCACCGATAACATATCAACTTATTATAAGTGTTGTAATAATAATATGACCGGTTATTAGGCTTGTGGTACAAGTGGACATTGGAGACAATGTTAATGTACGCACTATGGCATGGAAGCAATATAACAATATATTAAAACATTAGCCCGTTGTTTGAGTTCAATACAACTCTTTCCGTACAATACTATCAAAATGACGTCATTTGACGTGTCTAAAAGGCGACTCTTATGCGTTATTTTAACGCGCATCATAAAACATGCCCATTGAAATAAGGCAAATGTATGGATCGTCTAACTGACAGCTAACTTGAAGTTCCTAAAAGGTATTCTATCCCTTTTTATTGAATCAAAATGAAAGAGATGCGAATAAATAAGAATTTAATGAAGTTACTAGATGGTCCGGCAAACGTTGACATTATTTTTAGACACCTGTGTCTTCACGTGGCTTCGCCAGCGTTCCTGCTGGAAACACATAAATGTACAAGCATAATCATATCAGCCAGGAGACGCTTACTGTGGGACAAGCCTCTTCCAATATTCTCCAAACCAAATGGACTTCTTACCCAGACTGTCGGATCACCTTGTGAGAAGTCTACCAACGCTGTGCCTTCCCGTACGCAACTGCAACGTGAGTACCTTTCCACCCCAACAGCTGACAGTCTGATGCCTGGAGGTACCAGCCCACTGCACTCCAGACTCGCAATTCTTAGAAGTAGCATAAGCCTAGTTTTTCAGATTAACGTATTTTCCACCCATTATTTGTTTAAGAAGTGTACTAAATAACTCGAATCGTCTGATGCTAAGTAATACGAGTAGTCATAGACAAGGATGTCTAGTGCAGCATCCGACATACTACCCTAGCCATCTCCTCATTGCAGGCCCAAAAGGTGACTATTAATTGATTGCGAAAAAAGGAAATACGTGTGGCTTTAAGGAATTCCTCACTCTGACTGTACGACAAAGAACGAAGTCAGGATATCTCTTTGTGCGTAAAGTAGGCGTGGAATCAGTGAACGATTGACTACGTAGACTAGCATACGTGCTCTTGAGTAGGAAAGGAGAGGGAGGGAGAAGGTTTAAGAGCTTTTTAGAGCAATCTCCATGGTACAACCAATATACGGTGCATAGCAACATGATGTTGCAACCCAACAAGATACGTACGTTCACAGGACCTTGACTAATGTAAACACTCGGTGGGGACCGCGATGAGCACGAAGACCCCCAAGCCAGGGTAATACCGTGGGGGCGAAGAGGTGACCATAGCCAAAGGTGATCTTCGAGAACTAGTGAGCTTAAAGCTCATTGAGAAGACTCATTGGCAATTAGACGCTACTCAACATCCAAAAACTGCAAGAATTAAGTCCATAGTGACCAAATTATACTAACAGCAAATTTTATCATCATCAACATCAACTGCCTTTCTACGAGGTACTACTTGCCGTTTTTTTTTGGACTGACTAATACTGTTGGCCACAGATGTCCTTTACTGTGTTACCGGGGTTTCAAGGAGGCGAGAACCTTGGAGAGTCCTCAAGCCTTAAGGGGTGATTCGCCTCTGGTGGAGTTCTAATCGAGGCATCACCTCCAGGGGAGGTGTCCCGCTGTCTCTTAGAGTCTCCAGGGCGCTCGAGCCATGAGGTATACTCGCCGTACAACATGGGAGAAACACATGAGATGTTTGAGTCATAGCACGACCACGCTGGCCTGCTGAAACCCTTACCTTCCGAAGCACGAAGAAGCATATAAATATCAATTCCTATTTGACCCATCCAGAGACCAAACATTGTAAGGTTATTTTCGTCATCAAAACTAATCTACTAGTTCTTGTTTCGATGCCTTAAACGTAACTTGAGCGTATCAATATATTTACACTACGATTCTCGACGTTCAGTTATTTATTATTGGCTTACACGAACTAACCAATCACCAACCGGCATATTTTGTAATAGTTAAGCTAACAGACGATAATTCTTAATAAAACTATCCAATGGATGGTTTATCTGATTAGCTTACAGTTGTGTGCTTTAGAAGCTAATCTATTTTATCAGTTTACCAAGAATAGGAAGTCCATTAAGGCCGTGCTCGGCGTTTTTTAGTTCGAAAGTTAACTTGGTAGCATTTGCAAATTACAGCAAAAAACCATCTAGTCTGAGATTCAAAGATTAAGTTAATAATAATGACAATAAAATATAGGAAATGATTTAGCATACTAGGTGTGGGTGGCTAAGGCAGTATGTCGCATGCTTCACTAGCTATCTTCACATATGGACTCGTCTACTGCTTATCATCAGGTGGTGTCAGTCATTTGCTGTGCTTTTTATTAAAAAAATGTATGTTCATGTGTGTGTGTATGAATATAAGTGTCGTGTGTTTATATATAGATAAGATGCATCACATAATACACTGAAAGGGTTAGTTTCGAATAAAACTATCAGACAAAAGCTGATCTTTTAGTACGAGAACCACGTTCCCCCGAGTGGCCTCTCTTTGCCTCCCCCATAGCCACCCCTTTCCACCATTACAAACAATGCAAAGAAACCCAGTTTCCACTTATTCTTACCACACAAGTGTTTTACTATATTTCATAATTGGTTACTTAGCTTGGAACCAAATTCCGATAAGCACTATCGCTTCGTTTTCTCCCGATCACTTCATCACTCACTTCTATCACCTACAACTGTCCTCCCGTTTCTCTGTCTTGCGTCTCTTTCTTACTTACGTTTTATTGTCAACCTAAAGATTCATAAGCTGCGTTCCATTTTACGCACCTATGTCTGCGACAGCGTTGTCACTTGTATCAGCTAACAATTTTCTCTCTTTTGCTTTTGGCCTGCATCTCACTTTATGGTAAGTAAAGATAAGGTCGAGGTTGAAGCGAGCTACACCTGGATTCCTCAACCATAGAGGAACTGGCTATCTTACGCTGCTGGGTCAACGGACAACAATGCTCTTAACATTATTGTCATGGCGGCAGACTTTGGTGAGATGATGGTAGCTATCCTGGCGGACTTAGGTACAGCCCTAACAGCAACCAAACCAAGTAGAAAATTTCTTCCCCCGTTGGGAATTAAACCTTTAGATCTGAAGTAGGTAGTCACTAGACCATTCAGGCGGTTTTAAATATGTTAAATTGTATGAAACCGACAACAGCGTCCATGTTTTGAACTGTTGAAAACAATTTTTACATATCGTCGGAGATAGGACAAGTACGTGTAACTAGCATTTTATAAATCCGCGTATCTGACATAAATTCACCCAAAAGCACTGGAAATAAGAAACTTATCAAGTCAAAAGTCAAAAATAACTTTATTTAAATAGACTTATTTACTAAGCTCTTTTAAATCGTCACAACAGGGAATATGTATGTGAAAATAAATAAATATAATTATAAAGGCAATACTCATCATTTTACTGGGTATCAACCGGGCATTTACTAATTGTCCCAGTTATAGTATTTAAATATGGACTAAATAAATTGTTAGTTTTAATTTTAAAATAATCAATCAACCCTACTACCGCTTCGACGAATTAGTAGCTACAGAGAAGAAGCGGCGCAAGAATCTCTCAGCCTTTAGTATTTATAATGACATTTACAAATCAATTATGTCATTATGTATTAGTATTATAAACATATACATGTTTTGTTATAACCGTCCTTCTTCGAATAATCTTAGCGTAGACTATGGTGGATTCGCGAATCCGTACCATCACCGACAACGTAATTACCAGTTGAACGTCAATCGATCGATACGTCTTGATACTACAAAATTAACTACGGTACTTATATACAACGGGATTTGGGCGAAAAACGTTGGTTATCGTGTGTGGAACACCATTATCATTGTACAAGTTACACAGTATTTTATAAATGATAAAACATTAGGGTTATATTGTGTTCTGTTACTTGTATAAGACTAAACAATGGTTAGTCTTTGAGCTGTGAGGGTTTAAACAAACAACTGTAAATCAAAAATTCTATAAAATCTATTTCTTACATTTAAAAACACACTGACTTATAATTCCAAACAATCCCAAGATAATTGGCATTTTGAATGCATATATTTGAATTGGACCATTATACAAATTTAAACACTTAACTTAACCTTTTGTTCTCCTGTATATCCTAAAATTTTGTTGTGCCCGACAGGGTCCATAGTGTCATTAATAGTCTTAACATCTACATATTATGTAACTATGGAACGCAAAATAAAGAATTGAATTGAAAGCTTTTGGTAGAACTCAAAAAGAAATAAAAATACCGCTGTATTTTCCATTAATGTCATGTCACTTTTTAGTATAAAAAGTAATAAAATTAAATAAATATGTTTTTTACGTCAGTGGTCAGTACCGCTACCTATTTAGCCAGAGTTGAATCCCGGTATATGCAGATATTTGTATGATGAATTATGGAAAGGAAAACATATTATGATCCATATTTCTCTGTTATCTTATAACTATAATACAAGATAGTATTGCGTGTAGAAATATTATTAATATTAATATATTATACAATCTTATATTTCCTCAAACCTACACCTATTATCAAGATCAATATAACGGATACAAATATTTAACATTTTATATTAGTATATAAGAAAATATATTATATATAGATAATATAATATTCATATTTGTTAATTATTTGTTTATTTCATGTTTATCGATTTTTGAGGCTCGCAGGATGTTAAAGATTGGATTAAGGAGGCCGTATATTTGACTGTTTGTAATAATTTTTGTTTTATTAAAAATAAAAATCACTTGATTAATGACTTTTCCATATTACTATATATTTATTAGATTTAGTTTCTGGCTCCACAACAATATTCGTATTCTTATACAAACAGTAATATAATAACAACCGAACACGAAAACAAATATTCGTGTTATTTACGCAAACGTCTCGGCCGGGGCTCAAACCTGGACCCTAGCCGTAGCTTTAATAATATAATAGAAATAAAATTTTAAATAATATCAAGGCACAACCATAATTTTCTAAAATTAGGAAAGCTGTTATATAGGACAGTACGATTATTAGGTTTTTATAGTTTATTTGGTGACCTTGACATTCTATATGACCTTGACTTTGACTTTGCCTTTGACGAACAAATAAGTAAGTATATAGACATTCCCTGAAAATGTTCTTAAAAGTTTATAACGTATAATAAATTGGTTTGATGTGTTTTAAGCTTAAATTAAAAAATGAATATTAATTTGCTTAGTTTTTTCTGTATTTATCTTCTTGAATTGGCTGATGTACAATAAAGATATATTCCATTGTATTTTATTCTATTCTATTATTAATTATATTTATTTCTCAAAGCTTAAAAATATAAAATAAGATTTCAAAGTATTTAAAACAATACTTGTTTTTAAATTCCAAAAGTGTATTTAAATGGCTACCACTCGCGCGTCTGGCTCGTCAGGCTGTGCCCTGTCTCCAAGTGCAGTCGTGACCTGAGGGGAGGGAGGCGTCAGGCCGTCGACCCACCAGACCGCCGGCAGACATTTTTTTCGCGTCCATGTCTAACCGGATTTCGGTGCGCCGATTTGGCGTGTCTAAGGTAGAAGCGAATAGCGAGTTTAAAACTCAAGTCTAAGGTTCATATTTATCTGTGATATGTGAGTTCGAAAACTGAGTAGAACTAAACTTGACGAAGACGAACATGAAAATGAACAGCTGTTCGTTGGTCTCGGTAAAAGTCTAAAACAGCTAAACCTGAAAATTAAGGTTTAGGCTAGTCTAATTAGACTTAACTTAACTCTTTTATTTTGTTCATTTCACAGATAATTGGTTTAAAAACAAATATAATAGGAGTATCCAAAAAAGATAATCTAGGAAGTAACCATTATAAGTTGATTATTTAGTATGAATAATCGCATTTTATTTTTTCCATCGCTACTTTGGATTGATTTTAATAGATGGCGTTAATTGCAGAGGTGAGGCAAGTCCACAGAGTCAAGTAATTAACTTAACTAATTAATTTATTGTAATTCTGATACAATTTGTTACGGGAATTAACTTTTAACGTATTATATTTTTTTTGTGTTTCTCTTTTTGAATTGGCTGATGTACAATAAAGATATATTCTATTCTATTCTATTCTATACTTTAAAGGTATTGTAATTATAATACGTAAAATGTGCTCGAACATTTTGTTTAACAACAGTTAAGGATATTTAATAATTAGACTATCAACCTATAGGTTGCTATAGCCTATAGACCAGCAATCAAGATATCACTTGAATTTAATTGTGGGTTCACATTCTGGAGACAGGAGATGTGAGTTGCTTTCTTGTCCTAAAATTACAGTGGCTATAAATTACACGGCCCAAATAGGAAAGGCTTTCGTAACTTTCATATAAGCCTGAAAGGGGGTTTACCCCCTACTAACTATACACATCTGGCATAGCTAACGGACATATTGTTTGAGGTATTTCGTCTTCGCAAATAAGTTATGTCATTCTTTTTATTACCATCTCTATCTAACCTCTATCTTATATCCAGCAAAGCTAACAAACAGCGAACTCTTCAATGATTTAATTTGGACTGGATAATAGGCAAACCATGCACAAAAAATTAGCGTCAAAAGCAATGACACGTTCTATGTTCATCTCTCTTGTTCACAAAGTACCAAACGTCGAAATTTGGCAGAAAACGAGTGTCAAAGACGAGGATCTTAATGAGCGGGACATAAACGCAGTGCTAGACGGAGCGATGGTCGAAGGACCGAAGCAGTTACAGGGTGGTGGCTATGTGTTGTGGAGAGATCTCCGAGCGATGATTTAAGGCATTTATAAAGATGACGTGACCTCACAAGATGACCTCTATTCCAAGTGGTTAATGGGGGTTGAGAATGATGATGATATGCTATCATATCATAATGTCATTATGTATAATAACTAATGTATATATGTTATACATTAGTTTTATTCAAATAGTGATTGACAGATCGTTGGTGCTGATTGTTATTGCAGATGGCAACCTTGTCGGCTTAACAATGGTAAAGAGAAGGAAATATTAGATAGATAGATAAAGTCTTTATGTTTAACATTTTAAAATAGATGATATCAAAGATCTTTGTGTGTGCTGCAGAAGTGTAAAAGGGACTCAACTCAGTGACTGTTTTGCACTCAGCACTGATATTCTGCTCCAACCCGAGGGCCTTTTATAATATAAATTATAGATAGGAAAAACAACAATTAAATATTAAATGTGTGTACATTAATATAACTAAGATGTGTGAGACACCAAATATTTTTAATTTTCTCACTAAATCGCTTGTCACACATAACTTATACCACCATAACTTGCATCAGTTGGTTCTTATCCTCGGCCGCCTGATCTACTGACAACTTTTGCAAAGTAAGCATTCTGTAGACATACACAGACTCTTGGAAATCTGCCACTTGGTCAAGTACAAAGAAACTGATTACAAACTACTTCAAAGACTAAATAAATAATTTTGGCTGCGCTTACGCACGATGTGCAAAATAGACAATCTTCAATAATAAAATCGTATAATATTAAATTAACGTTTATTATAATTATTAAATGTCATTATAATTACTAAAGGCTGAGAGTTTCTTGCGCCGCTTGTTCTCTGCAGCTATTAATTCGTCGAAGCGGTAATATGCATATTAGTGTTAGTTTTAATTTTAAAATACTTAATTTAATACATAATTTTTAAACCTGGGACAATTCGCAATTACCCGGCTAATAACCACTTAAAGTGGTCACTATTACACTATACCTTTGATCTTGATGTAGGGCCAGGATTATTACCGGAGCACTTCCTCATGTCCGCTGTCCTGGAATACCTCCAAGATGTACTTACTAAGTACACCCGTAGACAGCAGCCTTATATCTTCAGGACTGGGATAGCCCAGTCCAAAGAGACCCATTCTTTTCTCAGCAAGAGCATCACAGTTACATAGGATGTGTTCCATTTGTTCAGTGTGCTCCCCTGTCATAGAGTCATAGAGACTTATTATCAATGGTTGTTTTATTTTCATATTAAAGTCAAAAGGTTTCATTTGAGTTAGAGTTTACTTGATTCCATGATTACTTACATTATCTATCGCTACTAGTGATGTAGTTGATGTAGAGTTACTAAAGAAATTGGATAATTAATTTTTAAAAAATTAGAAATTAATTTTTGCCTTTGACATTACTCGCAATATTTATGTTGGCTTCAAATAACTTTTGCGTATCCGGACGAAGTCATGGTTATCAATATTAAAACTATTATTTAAGTTTTCAATTTGTAGCTTACAAGCTATATAATGGTGTCCCGACATAAGGCCGACAGCCCTCGCCATACGTTGAGGGTTTTTTACGATAAATTGACGCTAAAAATTGTTTTACAAGAAATATGTGGATACGACAATATTGGATTGATTATTTTTAGAATGCTCATGTAATATATGTTGTAGTTACTGTGTCTAACTATATATTCAGATTCCTTACCTAAATTCAAGAAAAATCTCATGTTGTCGCTCAACTAATTATAGCAGCTTTAGTTTCATGTAAATTAAATTAGTGTTCACTTTATTTTTAATTGTAATTTTGTAATTAGAGTTATCACAAAGTATTATGGAAAGCTATAGTGTAACTCCTATAATTAAGATTGCATTTAATTCTTATTAATTGTATTTTTTTTTGTGCATGTTAAAATGTAAATCTTATTGGAGTTAATAAATAAACAAATAAATATATATGATGAAGTTACTCATATATTGCAAAATACTTGAATTCAAAATGTTTATTTATATTGTTTAAACTTGTAAGTAATACAGCAATTCTTGGTATCCAGTATTTAGTTTAGAGTAAGCAGTATCTCGAGGAGCGAGTGTAACGATATGAACAAGTGGCGACGATAAGAAATGTGTGGGTATGATGTATATATACTATATGAATCAATGGTTCTCACACGAGAATTATTAGGAAGAGTTAGATAGATGAATTACCTCATCCATCGTGATGACCTCAAGTAGTTCTAACTTACAGGTCGTGTCGTTAACGTGCCAGCAGAAGAGCGTGAACACTCTTACTTAATATTGCAATGAAGTTTGAAGTGGGGAAATCTCTGAAACTTTTGGATTATTTTCAATAATTCTTGTTGAAGGAGGCAACACATCATGCGGGTGAAACCCACATGTTTGCCGTTAATCCTTGTGAAATTTGAAGACGTTTTAAAAAGAATTGATTTTTGTAGCCAATTTAATTAGTACTATATCCATCCGCTAGTTTTATTACATTGTACTTATTATATTATTTCTAAATATTATAACTATAAGTACTTTACAGATACATAATCCAAGCATATTTTTAATTTAAAATCATATTTTTAATAATGACGTAAAAGCGTATCTACACTAAACCAACGTCATGAATTGCGAAACTAAGCCGTTTGCGAAAAAAAATATAAAAGAGCTTTCATTGTACCATCCCTTTCGCGTCCACAAAAAAAGTTTAAAAAAGTGCCATTGTGTGAACGGCCTCCATCGGCAGCGCAGCTGATTCCTCTGCCTGCACCGGAAAATTAAAAGTGGACTGTCAGCCTATCTTGGTTTCAGGTTTATTGAAAAATAAGCTTTCTCTCTTAAACATCATTTAATTAAAACCAAGAAAAGTGAAGTAGCTATTTCATTTTATTATTTTGATCTTTGTTAGTACTGCTATGATGATATCAACTTTTAAAGACATACCTGGCGTTTCTGATGGCATTTTCGTAAACTAACATTAATTTATATATAGTTTTTTTGTTTTTTCTTATTTTTCTATTAAATATGTGTAATTAAATGCAACGTTGGTAGGCAACCCCGCAAACTGGTTAGCAGAATCACCTCTGTGTAGGGCCTGTGACGAGCTCACTGAACAAATGGAACACATCCTGTGTTACTGTGATGATCTTGCTATAAAAAGAATGGCTCTTTTTGGTCAGGGCTACCCCACTTCTGAAGGTATAAGGCGGTTGACGTACTTAGCAAGAACATCCTGGATGTAATCGAGTACAGTCATTAGAATCAGGGAAGCACAACGATCCCATTGGGTCGAATTACTCCGGGAGTGAATCCTGGCCCTAATAGTGAGTGATAGTCGGAACTGGCAATAGGATTCAAATGACCATAGCTAATGTTTGACGACGACTTCGCCATGATGCCATCACCACCAGCTTTTTGTGAAGGGAACCTTATCCTAATAGTATTTGCACGAGGAACTCCCCCTAATCGTGTGTGTAAAATACAAAGGTACGTGGAGAATGTGGAAAGTGATATGGCACTTTTAGACCGGCCAAGTGAAGGTAGTTAGTGCAGTACCTCGCATGCTGTACTAGCTATACGAGCATATGGGCTCCCTTCTGCTTACCATCTGACTCTGAAGAGTTATCTACTGTGATTTTTATATACAAAAATATTAAGATCAGAAGTGGCAAGATAAGTCTCTTTTCTTACCGCCTACCATCAGATCGAGATCTGAGATCTTCTGGAGGCGGTGCTTCGTGCTATCGTGACAGAGCAGAAGACAAGTCCTCCCGCTCCCAAAAAGATTTAAAAAGGTTAGCTACCAGGAACACAGAACTATAAAGGAGTGTTATTTGAATTATCACTCTAGTTTACATTATCAGCCAATATTAGAGTTAAAGTTTTATATTTTAAGATTGTATGTTTTGTATTCATAACACAATATCTTCATAATGCTTAATTAGGATAACATAAATTTTTGTGAGTAAATTAAATATAATTAAAAAATATATACAAACATTTTTTTGTTCATCTATTTTAATTCAAGGGGTATAGGTAATTCTGTGAAGCATATTGGGGACAAATGACCTGAAGCGCTCCAGTTAAGAAACGGGCCTCTGTTCTTCCATAGACTCCAACCTCCCTTCCTAAGAGATATGCTAAAATCACCGTGCTTATAAAACTTTGTAAGACCGTTCTAATATAGTAAACTCGACAGACAACAACTAGTATATTGTAGTACTATATGTTTACGACACTATATTCAATGACACATTAAAATAACTAACCCCCGCAAACCAATAGTCTATGGTTAGGAGTACGCTTTGTCCTCTATGGCTAAAATGCAACAAAAAGTTTTTTATACAGACACCTTTTTTAATCCGTTTCAATACTTTCTATAATCGATAGTTGCATTTTGATATTGTTGAATTTACCCCATCGTGTTTAGGGTGAAAAAAGTGGTAGGGCATTTTTTAATTTACGGCCCAAGGCCTCATCTTTTGGTTGTTATATTGGGGAGTGTAATATTACAAATAACATTGCTTTTTTAATGATTGGTCACGAAGCGTGTCTTTTGATTGAATAAAAATAAATCAGGGTAGATTTTTAACAGCTTTTTCTGAAATAAACATCGAAATATAATATTTTTACAATCATATCATTATCGAGGCGGTAGGCGAGGCTGCTTTAGTATATTATTTCAAACATTTATATATTTATACAGTTATTATAGTTATTTTAATCCGATAAATATTTGTTTTCGATTTTGATAGATCATTGAAGGCTGTATGGTGTTAGTTTTTGCTTTTTTCTTAATATCGTCACAATATTGTGACAACTTCCAGCCAGTTAATATTCTGATCACTTGTTTATTTCTTTGGTACGTTTTATATCTCTACACTAATAAAACAGTACCATACAACTTCTAAACAAAGAAAATATTCTGTTAAAATCATGTTCGGACATGTCAGAGCATGTTCAAGATATTTCTAAAATTGAGATAATCATTTTGATATATGGGTATTTTTATTTAATTTAAAACAATCCTGTTAAACATTTTGTGAGTAGATGACGTCCACGTCATCTACTCACAACAATTTATGTTATCCAAATTTAGAATGATTAAGAGATTGTTATGGATATCAAACATATAATCATAAATATAAAACTGTAACTCTAACATTCGTTAACACCGTCGACTGGGTGATATCTCAAAAAAAAAACTCTTGTATAGTGCTGTGTCCCTGGTAGCTAGAGCTCGTGATTTAATGTGTTGGGAGCAGGAAGACTTCTCTTCTGTTCTGCCATCATAGCGCAAAACCATCTACTTCAGAAGATCTTAGCACCACTCCTTCTAGATGTGGTAAAAAGAGGTGAGAAGCGGAAGGCGGAGACCATATGCTCGTATAGCAAGTGAAGCATGCGACACACTGTCCTTGCCCCCTCCAGCGCCGCTCAAGCAATAGGTGAGATCCTTTCGCACATAGCCATGTTTTCCATTCCATGTTTTTGCCAACCGCTGGGCATTGCTTTTCTACAAAAACGTTTGTGCCATAACACCTAAATACTAATTGGTGGGTAAAAGCGGTTGCTGTAACTACCAGCTTAAGGAGCCTGATGTAACAAGTTTTGATTGACCCATCCAGGGACCAACCGTGGGGAAAGTTGCTTTCTTCTCATTATAAAATCTAGAGCGCTCGGACAAATTCGCCAACGAGACATGCAGCGTGGTATCGGGCAGTTTGATGTTGACAATAATCATTTATCTTTGTTCTGGAGATTTGAATATATTTTCTATATCCTATTTTATGTTATATAGTGTAATAAAATCTGTAATGTATTAACAATTTTGATTCGGTTCACCGTACGCAAGCGATTTTGTTACCAATTTTGTGTGCGACTCTAGCAATGATTTACCACATTATAATTAATTACAAAAATTAGCCTCTGATTGTTACACATGGGGCCCGATTTGAAATATCATTGTCAATGGCAAGCATTTAGCGTAGTCTATTGAATAAGATACATATTACGTATAATAAGTTAATTACTCTTGGAAGCCACAGTTCTCTCGTTCCTGAGGGTACATTCATGCTAGCGTAGAGTCGAATTAAATATTATGAAATTAAATCTTATCTAAAAAATGTAATGATAATATTTCTTCTATAAAAGTTCATATGAAAGACATGCGAATTTGCGTGTATATATTCCGCAGAAGTAATATGAGCATTAAGGAGTTGAGATAAGGATAAATTTGCTGTAGTAATTAACTCTGTGGTCTAGTGGCTAAGACCACCTACTTCAGATCTGGAGGTTCGGGGGTTAATTCCCAGTAGGGGCAGAAATGTTCTGCTCGGTTCGGTAGGTGGTGGGGCTTTTGAAGTCCGTCAGGCTAGCTACGACCATCCTAACTAAGACTGCCTCCATAACAAGAAGAATCCAGGTTTAGATCGCTTTTATCTTCGGCTTCACTTACTTAGGTGAGATGACGGCCAAGCCTACATTTAAATTTTTTCTTACTCGGGTAGCTACCCCGTTAAGAATGAAAAAAAAAGAGATATAACTCAACACTAAAGCACAATTGGCGAACTTAATACCTAAGGCATTATCTACCAGTCCACCAGTCAAACTCTTCGATGCGCTTCGACTCACTACCATGTGATATTTTTAACCCAAATAACGCTGTAGACTTTACGGGTATTTCTAAACCCAAGTGTTTAAAATTAATTTTACTACGTTGATAATTCGCGTAAACACCTTCCTTGTGCTGTATGCTCTATATTCTATCCAGAATTATTGTTTTATCAAATTATATTAGTAAATAAGTCATTGCTTATTTAGCTAAAGGACAAGCTCTTACAAATTCATCTATCTACATTGTCACGTGATATCATCATATTTCTCACACTCACCTATCATCGTCTAGTCCAAATTAAACATAATTAAGAGCTTGTGTTATGTATACTAGATAACGGAAACACGTTTTTATATTATAGATCAATACTACAATTTAACTGATAAATATTAAACGGACATGATCAGAGAACTAATTATTCATTTTTAACACACAAACAGCTTCCGGCCGGGACTCGAACCTAAATCCCAGACTGAGTAACGTATAGCTAGGAGTACTGACCACTCGGTGAGCCAGTGGTCAAAAGAAGTGTATAGTATTCATAAATGCAATCATTTAATCAAAGATCAGTCAATAAAATTACCAGAACAAAAGTTTGATAATCATCTTGTCCAATGGATACTTCAATCTACAAACTTAGAGGAAGCCAGTTCGTATTCCGGTTGGAATTTGAGTCCAATCGTTGTTGACAAGCCGAGAGACGTTGGTAATAATCAGATGTTTGTCTTGTATTTAATTTAAAATATTCTCTCTGTATTAATCTAAACGTTAACTCTTAACTTTCATCTCACCTGATGCTAAATGATGATAAGGCCGTAGATGATAAGGAGCTACAGCCGGATACCTCAACCACAGTGGAACTGGCGTATCGTACCTCCAATAGTTAATATAATTGTTATAACTCTAGACTTAAGTAAGTTGGTAGCTACCCCTACCACCAACCAAATTTGAGGCTTCATGACCTTTAGATCTTAATTCGAGCTAGATATATAAGTATGAAATCGAGTTAACTATCAAACACCTTATAAACATTTACATAAAATATTATTTATTTGATTACCTAGCTAAGTACTTACATTCAATAGTAGCTTGTAAAATTTGTCACAATTTACACAAAACTAATTTACCAAAATCATCTAAAATACACGATTATTTCCACTTTTATCTTTAATGTTGAATTTCACCTTCACCAACTTTTTGTGTATATTCACGATATCGATATAAAAATATTTCCAACAATAACACACCCTAAACACGACCAAACTCCACGAAGTCTCGCGGATTACTAAGTTAAGTTGATGTCTTCCAGACCCAGACAGATATAATTGTAGTGACAAAATAAATTCCTATTGCAGAAAGAGTTCAAGCTATTTTGAATCTTATTTCAATGAGAAAACTGTTGAATAGAGTCAAGTCATATTTATTTATTCTTCATTATACAAAAGCACAATTGGCGAAATTAATACCTAAGGCTTTCTCTACCAGTAGAAAAGTAAAAACAGGTAAATTTGGCGTTTAAAAGTAAGAAAAAAGATATCAAAAATAAATCAAAGCAATACGATACAAAATAACTAAATACACCAATATTAATTACTAAACAATGAAATTACAATTATTTAAGTATCTATAATTACCTTATGTAAATACTTAAGATTATAAATACTAATAAATTGTAGATAAATCAATTTGTACGATTTTAAAATATTGTCACACTTATACGACTTATATTTTGTTCGCTAGTCTCGGTGTAACAAAGAAACGGCTTCACCAAGTTTAATAATTTTGTTTTCTTCGGCTTAATTCAGGGGTGGCTTTAAAATGAAAATAACTAGGAAAATCATTAGGAAAAGCTTAAAAAATATAAAACTGAAAATAAGTATTTTATTACGGAAAATCGTCTGACATGCTTCATATTAAAATTGTAATTCCTTCCATCCCTAATTCGGGTTTTCTTTTCATAGATGGCGTTAGTAGTTGTAGGTAATACAAAGGTAGTACTTTCCATTAATTTTTTATATTTGTCTTATATATGTTATAACTTTTGTAATGCTAACCTCAACAAACTTACTATTTTTAATGCATAACAAAATGTTTTTCATAATTCCTGAAAACTCAATTCTAACTAGTGAAGGATTCTGCTTTTTTTTGACTAATACTGTTGGCCGCAGATGACCTTTACAGCGTTACCGGGGTTTTAAGGAGGCGAGAACCTTGGAGAGTCCTCAAGCCTTAAGGGGCGATTCGCCTCTGGAGTTCTAATCGACAGGCATCACCTCCTGGGGAGGTGTTCCGCTGTCTCTTAGATTTTCCAGGGTGCTCGAGCCATGGGGGAGCGACAAACCTGAGGGTCCCTCTATAGGCTCGGACCTCGGCTCAGGTGAGTCGTGTCGTGGAGGAGGAAGGATTCTGCTGTGTTGCGTGAACTCTAAGTAAGGTCGCTGAAACTCGTTTAAAAAGCTTTTTACTGGTTTTTAAGCAGTTGATTTTCAACAATGCGTGTTCTCAACACTTAACACTATACTATATCTTTATATTTGACCGTAAGTTGTTAATAGTGTAACATAACTAATTTCTATCGTCTTATATTATTTTTTTAACTATTAATTTTTTAATTTTCGTATTAAATAATTAACATACACCTATTTTACTCCAGAACTAATTCAAATTCAACTATCACCTTAATTAGTTAATAAATAAAAATTTAATTCAATAAAATCTAACCGTTTTAATTAATTGAAAAGTACCAGGATGTCATGAGCGTATAGTAGGTAAATACCAGAGGGACAAAAATTGTGAAACCTTATCTACTCGTAGAATGAGATGCCTTGCTTAAGATACTGCATCAAATGCAATCAAAATTCTTGAAATATTAGGTATTTAATTTATACGCACCTTTCAAGTCGTTTTCGGAGTTATAGTCACGTGTTCTAGTCCATAATCATGAAGTTTAATATCTGAAACAAATAAAGTAAATTAGAATCTTATTAGAACTTCTTTTGTACTAGAGACAAAGATAAAAAGCTTTGTAAGATTTTTTATGATGATAACTCATATTTATTTATTTAATTATGTACAAATAAATGGTTTAAAAAACTGACATACAACAATAGAGTACAAAGGTACTTAATTCTAACGGAATTTCTACCAGCAGACCTGCGACAGGAATTTGTGAATCAAATAGTGGATGCACGGTGTATATTATAGTATATATTTAAATAGATATATATATATTATAACATTTAAATAAAAATAAAAATACCTTTTACTTAAATACTAAATAAACAGTAAAGATAAATATATACACAACACAGTTCAACACAACAAAGCACAAAAGGCAAATGACGTCACAAAACTAAATTTCGTTTATAATGTGGTTAATAAATATAGTATTAAAATTCTGTTTAGCCAGTTACTAATTAATTATCTTAATTAGCTATTGGAAGTAATTTTATGTATATTCCACGATAACGTAAGGAGAGACTCGCAATATTCTCCCAAAACGGTACATTTAAAAGAAGAACACAAAATGTTCGCAGTGTGCGTAAATAACACAAACACAAAAATTAATTATAATTTGTTTACACAATATATGTTTATGTGTACACAAGAAATTAGTAAATAAATAATATTAATTATGTTTTTTGTTTAGGCAAAGTTTAATCCAACACAAGTCACCGTTTACATAAATTTCACATGTGTATAGTGTTTGCTGGATAGAGTATATTTATTTTAAAACAACTCGTATTTTGGGAGCCACCTCTCAACAATACAAATAGATGACAGTATTTTAAAACTCCAAGCTTGTATGGCCTTTGAATGAGAATCTTATAAGATTCGTTCGATATTTAAATTCAGATCCAGTCTTTGACTGCCTCTGAATCTTACAGGTTAGTTTTGGTTTTATTTGCATTTATGTTAAATACGCTTTCAGTGGTACTCATAAGGCACAAATCACCAAAAAGGCAAAGGAGATGATTATTTTAAAGACTGTATGAATCAGAAATAATAAAATCCGAATTGGAATTAAAATAGCGAGACTGAAGTGGTTGTAAATAAGGCAAATTGCAAGAAGGACTGGTGACGAGTGTCTACCACGTACCGGGAGACGCGTAGGTGTCCCACAAGGTGGACGTACTGGCAAAGGTCCCGGGAAGACGCTCAACTGACCAATAGGTAGACTTATGTCAAATACTTTCAAATCTCTATACAAACATTTCTTTTACTATATTCCCATCCCGATGTGAACAAAATTAGTCACTGAGATGCGACCCTTTTGCACTTCTGCAGCGCAGACAAAGGTCCTACCTTTATACCTTTGTTAAATGTTTGTCAGTTAATCTATGTATTGTCTGGATGAATTGTGTGTGATGTAGAGATGGAAATAAATGTTTTATCTATCTATCTATCTATTCCCTCCTTCATACAACATGGGTTCCTTTAAAAGAGGCGTGAAAACGTACTTTTTGGGCCGGCAAGGTGAGGGTGGCTAGGGCAGTATGTCGCATGCTTCACTAGCTATCTTCACATATGGACTCCTCTACTGCTTATCATCAGGTGGTGTCGATCAATTTGCTGAGCTTAATATAGAAAAACTCGCCTACCAACAACTGGTGAGCTAGCCGTGTAACTTTTGCTTGTAAGGTATCTGAAAACGTTATTTTTAGACGTCTCAGACGTATTTCTCAGAAATATATTTTACAAGTATTTCGTATTTAAAAAGTAAAGTAAAGGGTGTGACGGACCTCTTTGTATCTTCTGTCACAATACATTAATGATATTATTGCTTTAAACAAGTATAATATTGCTTTCTGTTTAAATATTATTTTATATAATAAATAAATAATAAATTCATTCGAATTTCGTACAGATTATAATAAATTAGAAGTGTTTATATGTTATTAATAAATAAAAATATATGACATTCCATTCTAAATTTAAATAAATAAATGAAATAACATATTTTGTATAATAATTCAATAAAGTAATTGTGTTAAATGAAAATAAATGATTAGATATTGTTAAGATTTCTTGTTCAGTTGATTAGTGCAGGCTTTTGTTGGAACAAGATTTTTTGTTAATTATGATTTATTTATTTACGATGTAGGTGAAGTTATTTATTTATAAGTACACAAGACAGATTACTACATGCACATGAAATTGGATTATTTGATATTGCAATTTAGATGTTTGTGTGCACAGAGGTCTAAATATTACTTTACTATTTTTTTTATTCCACCAAATCTTTTACATACAATACGTCTTAATCCTAATAAGCAATCTCTTCCAGGCTGCCTTAGGTAAAAGTAGTAACCTTAACATTGACCTTAAAACTTAACCTATCCTTTAAACCTTAAAGTTACCGTTTTAACCTTTTAATTTTAGTTGTGAACAATTAAATATTATTTAGTTATTACTTATTACTGGCTACTATTTACTAGGTGACAGACCTGCTTGCACGGTTGTTCAGTTATTTTTTTAATAAAAAGCTCAGCAAATGACTCGACACCACATGATGATAAGCAGTAGACGAGTCCACATGTGAAGATAGCTAGTGAAGCATGCGACATACTGCCCTAGCCACCCTCACCTTGCCGGCCCAAAAAGTGCTTTTTCACGCCTCTTTTAAAGGAACCCATGTTATAAGAAGGAGGGAATACGTATGAACTATTATATATTAATTAAGGGCCAGGAAACACTCCCGGAGTACTTGTACCCAAAGGGATCATTTGTGCTTCCTTTATCTTATTGTCTGCTGTCCTGGAATACCACTAAGATGTACTTACTAAGTACGCTTAGAGTCAGCAGCCTTATGTCTTCAGGGCTGGGATATCCCAGACCAGAGACCCCTATTCCTTAGCAAGATCATCACAGTTACATAGGATGTGTTCCATTTGTTCAGTATGCTCCCCACAGACCCTACACAGAGGCGATACAACTAAATTCATTTTAAATAGCAAGCTATTCGTGCTATAGCGGTCAACGTAGCCTGCAATGTTGTAAGTTCCAAATCGCCTTATTAGGACCTCTCAGTTATATATTAACGTTACTTCTATTATCAGTATCGTTAAAGGTAAATTATCACCACACAATACTAAATCAAAATACCAGGACGCCATACTCCCAAAGTAACCCTCTACTATTCCAACTGAAATTTTCTGCTACGTTTGGTCTGTGGTTAAAGTAACCAGGTGATCTTGGGCCGTCTCTTCGCTTACATCAGGTGAGATGAAGGTCAAAGAGCGTTAACAATTAAATATATATAAAACAAAAACGGATAATTTACAAAAGTAGCGTTTGAAGCGAACACTTAGTTTAAATAATGCTAATAATAATTAAAAATTATAAAATAACCTGAATGTGTCATGTTTGACATCTCGTCGATTGTACAAGGACTACTGAACTAGTGAACTCGAGATACACAGGGTTGCCACTACTCTAGGAAAAGTGATATTTAATAAATGTACAAGAAAAATATCTGTTTATTTTTAAACAAATGAATTTAATTTGTACAAAAGTTAAACCGTAAAAAAGTTGTATTTTTTAAAAACTATTATATAGTGTTTGGCCCTTCAATGGCCCCGATTTAATTTTACACGGACTAAATTAGAAATTTAGTTCAGTCCTACTCTATTATTAAAGCCTAACCCGAGTAAAGATTACCGGTGACGTCATTTGATCAGATTTTAAACCAATTTGCATTATTTAATTGCGCATCAGAAAATGCCTGAATTTGTCTGAGTTTTTAATATTCACTATCAAACATTTATATATATAGGTATATACAATTTACAGAAACGCTCACCACTTGAAAAATGAAAGATTGTATGTAGTGGTAAGATTCCGTAAATGTTATTTAAACATACAAGTACAAGAAACTAAAATATTACTTCTGACATTCAAACTATTTTATATAATCTGATTTACATGGCAATGATTGTTCACCGATAACTTTATAACGCTATCCCTTTCATAATGAATTGCAATGAAAGAGAGGCAAATAACTTTATTTTAGTTTAAGTGGATGCCAGCAGAATCAACATCAATATGTATCTAAAAGGGCACATGCTGGAAGAAAACATGTGCAGTGTGTCTCAGACACCCCACGCTGCGCTGGTGTTTCGTGGTCACTTATAAGGTTATTACTGTCTGTGGTTAAGTACCGTACCACTTAATGTACGTATTTTTATTTTTAAAAGTAATAATAACATTAATTACTTAAACCTTCTAATTAAGCCTAGTTAAGAGCTTGCGTTCTAGGTACTAGATAACAGAGAAATATAGATAGTAATATGCATATACTAGAAATATACGAAATAAACATACAAACATCCATTATTCGTGAACAAATATTTGTACTCATTATACAAATATCTGCCCTTACCGGGATTCAAAGCTGGGTCGTCTGGCTAACTAGACAGTGGTATTGACTACTCGATCAGACGGTTAGTGATGTGTATAACACTATACGGGCCGGTGTAGGGGTAAGCGCGGGACGAGGGGCCTGAAAGGTCCGATATATGCGTCAGCGCGGACCCCTGCACATACGTATTTATTGTCGGGCTTTCCTTTTGTCATTTTATTATACTAACTCATTACAGTCCACTAACAGTTTTATTTCATGGTAGTTAGTTCCCCCATAGCTCAACATATGGAACTACGCCATCACGGTCGTCTGAAAGTATGCTTAATAAGTAGATAGTTAACCTGATGGGCGTGTAATACCCACACCGATAGATAGATGCAATATAAATCACAAGATTTGTCAATGGCTCCCATGCCTGTAATTACACATCTTACACGGCTTCTTCTGAATTATGTTTCAATACACATATAAAATTAATATTACAATAAAAAACAACAGTGGCAACCCTATGACCTCAGCCGATCTGACGCACACATGCATGAACAATCTGCAGACTTCACCCACACAGGCGCAATCGTGCAACTAAGGCTAAGACACACGACAAATTGAAATTTAAGTAGAATTTTTATATTCGACAAACCTAACTGATAGATGGCGACACCGCATTGACAGTTTTGATAATATTGGGGTAAAGTCAGTATTGCAATGTCGACGAAATTAACTAGCGTCGTAACATCCTCAAAAATTATTATCTAGCTACATTTTTATATAAATATCGATAAAGTTAAAAAATTTGTACTATTCATCAAATGAAATAAATCATTATACTGACCCAATAATTAGATATATTAAAAAAACAATATTTTTTTTATTATTTGTTTGAATTTGTCTTAATGTATTTTGGCTTCCTGATGATTCTTTGGAAAAATAATGTGTTTCTCTAATTGGCTTGTGTCTTGTTTATTGTATTATATTCTGTGTGTGTAGAAAATTGCTGTTGAAACAGTGTTAAGATAAATAAATAAGGCTTTTAGGGTGTCTAGAGGTATAAAAAATAACTGTTAGCCTTTTTTACGTTTACAAGGAATTCTGCTGATTCCATTAACTCTAGCCCTAATATCGCAACATCGGATTTATAATTTGAATCGTAAGGTCCTTTGAATTACAACTTATTTTAGCCAGCAGCGTCTCGGTACGCGTCGTGAATTTTTTAAAGTGAAATAATGAAAATAAACCGTATTTCCATTAAACTGATTTATAAAAGGTTACATGTTTTCAATTCCAGGAGAAAATGGGTAATGGAAATGGTTCATAGCCACAGGCAAAGTTCGTTGAACTCATCTGCTTCCATATTTTCCTTAACTGGTCGACCTGACAGCCAAGATTTGATTAGATTTGTGATACTAAAGACACACAAAATCCGAATGTAATTTCGACGACGTGTTACAGTGACCCCGGTCTTTTGAAAGTTAAAAACAATTATGTCTGGAGTGCAAGGCTTGCAGTTTATTCAGTGAGTTTTCCAAACCATAAATTTAGACACCATTAATTTATCTATTAATTACGTTTACCAAATATTGTACATAATATTCTTATGTCAATTACATGTTAAATCTTGTATTTATAAGCCATGTATTTTTAAAAATTGATTCTAATATAATTGTATTTAAGTATCGGAATTAAAATGAAATAATTAGATAAAAGTGAAACTAGAAGCTTACCAAACAGCATATGCACAATACCTGCAACGCTTGCATTCTGTGGAAACTTGCAAATGTATGTGTGCTGGCCAACAGACTAACGTCTAAATAAATTAACTCTTATGAACAAGTGCATAAGAGTGAGTCTAGTAATGTGTCGCTAGTCTAAGTGTACCATAGAAAAATTCAGCATGTTGAGTAGTGGCTTATATAGACCTGCATGGATGAATTCCTTGAAAGAAACAGGAGAATTTTAGAAGGAATAAAGACCACAGGTTAGCCATGTAGAGGTATCTTGTTGAAAAGGATAAAAATTGAACAAACAAAACTCTATACGATAAATGTCTGTTTTACTACGAGATACATTTGTATTTATCTTATCTTATCTTGATATAGGGCCAGAATTATTTCCGGAGCTCTTTGACCCAATGGTCTGCAGTCCTGAAATACCTCCAAGATGTACTTACTAAGTGTGCTCGGAGTCAGCAGCCTTATATCTTCGGGACTGGGATAGCCCAGTCCACATACTTATTCTTTTCCTGGCAAGAGCATCACAGTTACATAGGTTTCCATTTGTTCAGTGTGCTCCCCACAGGCCGTACAAAGAGGTGAATTAACTAGCTTCATTTTAGATTAATTTAATATAGCTACCTACATTTGTAGGTAGCTATAATCGATAAAAATATTTATGTTATTACAAATAAATATTTTTATCGATTATAGCAAAATTACACAGGAATATAAATTTGTATAAAATAGCTATGTTGTTATTATATAAAGTGGACTCACACAGCATAATGTTAGTCATAAAACGCGCTGGACTTCATCAGGACCAGTGGTGGATGACACAGCAGAACACACGCCAAAATATGAATACGTACACTGAATATCAAATAAATAATACCAAGAACCTGGCTGTATATGCTAGATCTCTTTGCCTTCCATTTATATTATAAAAATTAAACACAATATTGTAAAAGAACTATTTACAAAGAACGTTTCGTTGCTGATCATAGTTCTCACAGGTAGTAATAACTAAGCTATTCTTAACTGTGTTAACATTAATAACTTAAAAGCAGTTAAAAGTATTAGGAGAATATGAAATTGAAAGAGATCTTTTCGTAGAGGAATTATTTCAATAAACGTTGTCTCTAAGTAACTTTGTCTTAAATACAATCTTCCGATATAATACCTTGTGTATAATCGCTTTACAGTCTAGACGTTATACACACACGATACTCACACAGGAGAACGCAGACGGCTCACGCACACATAGGCCGCTGTCTGCGAAGTCTATAGTCTAGGGGCTGCGGACGTCGACCCGACGTTAAGGTTTAAATATCATAAATATAAAATAGTATATTGTACTACAATTTATGTTTATTTTACTGAATGCTTTGATATGCGATGGATGATTTAGCGATAGAATCTTAGTAAAGCTTTACTTAGAAAGAAAGAAAACACAGAATTAGTGAATCACCCTAGAGCGCTCAAACAACATATAAAATCAATAACGCCTAATATGGGAATCCTTATCACCATTGAAATCAACCCAACAGTCATGAGAGATGCTCCCTGCTGTACATAGGCCTCCCCAAGGATATAACTTCACTGTATCTAGCGACTTCCCACGATCCTGACTAGATCATTAGTCCACCTTGTAGGAGGTCTACCCACACTGATACTTCAATTTATACAAAAATAACTAACACTGCCCATAAAATAGAATAAAACATATCTTTGTTTGGTAAAGGTATTCTGATTGATCCTGTTGGTCTGTTACTTATATTATTTTAACTTCTAAATGATAACAATTAGGTTTGTATTTGAACTATTTTAGTTGATTCTGATGAGTAACTTTTTACCTTATTATATTTTTTTCTGTGAAATCAGCATATTTATAATTCTCTAGAGAGTAGCTCCTTCGATTGTATGCTAAAATGGAAGTTTTTTTTTATTTTAAAAATTAATAGTACAGTTTAAAATTCCCACTCGCAAGATGTCTCATCGTGGTTAGTAAGAGCATCGTATTTTCCCGGTCCACCGCAGACTTTAATAGTAATTCAATAATCATTCTAAGAATATAACGATGGAGCAATGAGCTAAATCTTTATTAAAGAAGCGTTTTGTGTGATTAAGGTTTTCCATGACACTTTTCCTTTCCTTGTGCATTTGTTTCCTTTTACTTTTCCTGATCAAATCCTTAATCAGTATCTTTGCTAAGTTCCTTTTGCAAAACGTATTTTTGATATCAATATCTGATATCAAAAATACGTTTTGCAAAAGGAACTTCTTATATCACTTATGTGAAAACGCTGAATACGCGTTAAGAGGCTATCATAACAACTGTTGTGGGTTGTTTCTCCTAAAGATATCCGTCTCCTAAATTGATCGTAAGCTCTTTGAGGCGCTAATTAGCTATCCTAAGCACGATAAAAACAACTTAAGAGAAAAAACACTTTTAATACTATCAATGGGAAAATAACAATCAAAATCGAGAAAACAAAATTGAAGTATGGAAAAGTAAAAGATAAAACATTTGTAGCAAAAAGGCTGGTATTGGCAACAGCAATGAATATTACGCGAAATTGGTAAAGTGGAATCTGTGTCAGTGGAAATCTACACCATTTATTATGAGATATTTCAGTGACTTCCGCGTGAACTTGATCAAGATATTATTTGTAGATTTTATGATTTTTTTTACTAGTATTCATACTATGTTATTTAAAACCGGAAACAAAACTATTGTTCTCCAAGGATAATTCATCAAAATTAATTTAAAACAAATATGATTTTAAGACAAATTCCCTGTTCTGAAGCTAATTTTTAAAATACATAACTCGTGCAAATTCAGCGTGGGTCACTAGTGCGTGGCGTAAAAATAGAATTAGTAGCCTAGGAGCTGAAGCCGTTAATTGATATGAAAAAACTGTTAAAAATATAATGACGTCGAAGAATAAAGCAAAAAGGATTCTTTGCATGTTACTTTGAGACTATAATACACTAGCTATGCTCAATATGGACATCTATACTGAATATAAATATTTATACTTCTAAGAAATATTAGAAATCGATAGTTTTGAAAATATCTTACTGCATCCAATCTTAGAAACTTGACCTTTTTAGTATTGAATCTTATGTAAAAGTTAGGCTGTAAAATTACCCTTCTTTATAATTAAAGAAGGGTAATTTTAGAGCCTAACTTAATTAAACTATACTTACTTACTACTTACTTACTTACTTTTACTTATATTATTAAATATATAAATAAATAACAATTAAAAAATAATAATAATATTTCTGACACTCACACCTATTATCGAGCCCAAAGTAAGCATCTTTAACAACTTGTGTTATGGATACTAGATAACGAAGAAATATTGATAGTAATTTGTATACAAATATCAGATATATACAAAATAAATATATATCCATGACTCGTGAACAAATAACGTACTCATCACACAAATATTTGCCCCTACCGGGATTTGAACCCGTGTCGTCTAGCTAAGTAGATAAGGGCACTAACCACTAGACCAGCAGGCCGTCAAATAAGTATAGATTCATAATAAAAACACTTATTTGACTGCCAAAGATAGTACAATTTGCTGGAAGTTATGGCATTGTTTATTTTTATCAATATTAAACATGTATTCTATTCTATACTTTGCGGTTTTCTTATTATATTATTAATATCCTTCACTTTAGAAGAGGATGTACTTTTTTCTTTTCTTTCTGAAAAATACCTACCCTTTAACTATTTATTTAACAATCAACTGCATATTCAATAACAATTTTTGCGTTTTAAATGCTTTGAGGTCGGTTTTTAGTTTATTTAATACTTTTTTTACATTGTTTTGAGTGGTAAGATTCTAAGGTCCAAGTTAGATGGATACAGTTGGCACTGTCGACTTCCTGTCTATTAGTCGCTGGGTGAAACACATTTATATTGTTTTCATAAAATTTCAAAGTCACCCTCGATTTTCTTGTGATGCATCATCGGGATCATCATACCCTGACTTGGGGATAATAGTACCATCAGGAATATTGAATAAAAAAATATAATTGATAAGCGGTCCATAATTTACCGAGAAATAGGCGAACATACATACAAAACCTAGAACGTCCTTCTTTTTTGAAGCGTGTTACAAAGACACGAATGTTTTTAAAAGAAATAAACTACATTGCCTTGTTGAATCCTTAGTTAGTTAGTCTTATCGATGGCCTAGTCACTAGGAACTAGTGGCTTGGGCAGTACTAGCTTTTTTCGCAAATGGACTCCTCCTACGGCTAATCATCAGGCGATGTCAAATTATTTGTTTTGCTTTTTTTTAAAAAAAACAACGTAAAGTACTTACGTAGCAAGGAGAAGGAAGAGATTACAATTTTTGATTACCCATCTGGCATCGACCATAGTAACCGCTAATTTGCTTCCGTCATTGCAACTAGAGCACTCAGACCTTAATATTATATAACGTTTGAAGATTTTATGAATTGTAAATTGGCATAGCTATAGCGAAACTTGCTTATTTTTTAATTAAAAGGCACAGAAAATAACTCGACTTATCGACCTCGCAGTAGGAAGAGTCATATGCCCCTGTAGTGCAGCCTTACCAGGTCTCAAGGGACCTTATCACACCTATTTTAAATATCTGTTATAGGGAATACGTTATAAAAAAAGTTAGTGCATGTTCCCTCGCCCCTAGACTACAAGTCGACGTAGTCTCGCAGGTCAATGACCGTCCGCCATTTTTTGCAAGTACGCTCTATACAAGGGTTCTATTGCAAGAAAGTTTGTTCCGGAGTATTCTGCGGTTTAATAATTGAATTCATAATAATTTAAGTTACTAGTTTCATTACAATCCAATCAGAAATGAAAGATTAGCGGTGACGTCATTTGGTGTTATAAAATGGCGAGTTTTAAGGATATTCCGATCAACAACCAATCAAAGCGATCCGAAGTATAACAATAATAATTTGATTGCATTAAATAAGGTAACAGTGGTTACAATATTAATACCATTATAAAGATTACTTTGACCCATTTTAAATCATCATCTACAGATACGAAACTTGCCGACAATACCTATGATGTTGCGGATGGTCATGGGCGGCGGCAATCACTTACCATCAGGACCTAATTCCGTTCGTATTATTTAAAAAAATGTTAAAGGCAAAGAGAACTTGCGGTGTAACGATTCTTGAGCTCTGGACTTGTGAAAACAAAGCAACTTCCACCATGGTTAGTCCTGGATGCTTTTAAACAAACTCATCTTGAGCCCTGCAAGCATCAGACCTGAATTAATGTATTCTTTACAAGCTAGACGCCTCTCAGACAGAAGTTTGGTGTTGAGCCGGCTTCAACAGAGATAATAACTCCAGTCTGTGCTCCCCTATAGAATACCATTCTTCATGTTACAACCTGTATTTAATTCTATTAACAGGACACATTGAAATTACGATTAGATCTTCTTATTCTCAATTGAAACTAACGAAAGCGTGATTAAGAGTGCAATGTGAAGAAAACCTTTGGTCAATAATGAAAGGCTGACTTTAACACTCTGTATAGACGACACATTTCTTAACTGTTGTTTCAGAGTTGTACTTTATGCCGTTTCTTCAATGCAGTCGTTAAAACGGCTATTTTCTCAAATAATTTGAGATAAATAGATTAATAGATTTTAATTTTTTTTTTATTTGTTTTTTCTCTCTCTTTAGTTATTTTATAGTTAATTGTCATTTGTTTGAATGTGTCTTGATGTATTTTGGGCGACTGCCTTCTTGGCTTCCTGATGATTTTTTAGAAAGTATAATTGGCTTGTGTCTGGGTAATTGAATTATATTCTGTGTGTGTAGCAAATTTCTGTTGAAACAGTGTTGAGATAAATAAATAAATATATAAATAAATAACCTAAAGTGGGACTAAGCATAACCATGTCATCAGCGAAGCTCAATTGACACTGTACCATATCTCTTTTATTCTACTCGAAAATATATTTATAATGAACGTGACATAGCTCTGTGAAACTACAAAAAGGTTATACAGTGAATAGTATAGCGGTTACTGAATAAAAAAAACTTCAATTTGAATATTTTTAAAAAGCACTTTTTGGGTAGTATGCTGTACTAGCTATACGAGCATATGGACTCCTATACTGTTTACCATCAGGTGGTGTCAAGTCATTTGCTGAGCTTTTTTATAAAAAAAAAATCTATAATTTTTAATTAAATTATAACAACCTGTTGAACAAACATCTTCAAAATTATGTCTGTAATTAAAAAATAAAAGGTTGGGGAAAAAGTCTTTTCGCATATAGTATGTAAAAACTTGTTATTAAATATCTTTGGCTGTATTATTTGTATTTGACTGACTTTAATGACATTAAAAAGGTGACATTTCAAAAAAAGAATCAAATTATGAATATTTTGTTTGCCAGTATTTTTCATTTGTTTTTCTTTCTGTCAAAATGAGCGAATCGAATGAAGAAGTTAGATACATTTTAAAATTTTATTACAAAAAAGAAAAAATGCAACGCAAGCCTCGAAAAAAAAGTGATGTTTATTTACCTAATGCAATGTCAGTAGAGTAGAGTAGCACAAAGTTGGTTTATGCGTTTTCAATTCGGAAATTTTGATGTAAAAGATGCACCTCGCTCTGGTCGCCCAGTTACGGATAAATTGGACGCTATTTTTGAAAAAGTGGAGCAAGATCGGCATATCAGCAGTTATGACATAGCTGAAGAACTGGGAATTGACCAAAAAACAGTTTCGACCCGTTTGTAAGAAGCTGTATACACAAAAACGCACGATATTTGGGTGCCACATGAGCTCACACATTTGCGATTCTTTATTGAGATGTAATGAAACCGAACCGTTTTTGAAGAGATTGATAACTGGTGATTAAAAGTGGATCGGGTATGACAAGAATGTAGCAAAACCTGGGTTAATTCGCAATAAGGTGATGCTGTGTCTATGGTGGGATGGGAAGGGTATTTATAATTATGAGTTTTTACCTCTATTTCTACATTTATTCGAGTATTTTTACATAACCAACCAAAGACAAACAGACAAGCAAGTATTGGAGTCGGTTTTCTATTCTATGTGCGTATGATTGGCGATACAGAAGAGACGAAGACCCTTAAGTTTCTGCTACTACATCACGACACAGCATCATTTAGCGCCTGCTCTCGGTTGTACCATAAAGAGTATTCTGAAGACCTTTTTTGACCGGAACCCTCGCTACTTTCCTACTCAGGAGCACCCAACCATACCACGTCTACTTGACTCACAAAGAGATTTCGTGACTCATTTTTTCATTTCCTTATCATCCAGCGTGGATTTCCTTATTTAACTTCATATAGCAAGGGTTTTCAGTGAGGAGGGAAAAGACAATTTTTTTGCTGCAAAATGGAGGTAGCTAGAGCACCACTAGCTATGTCAGTATATGAACTCCTATAGCTTACCATTAAGCTGTGTCATATTCTCAACGTCATTGAAGTCTATTGTAAATGAAAGTGCGAATTATTATTGCTCTTTCAACATTATTACTTTCTCTCACCCCACGTTTTCAACCCCGCGTCATTTGAGGGTAGCTCTACCTTTCTATTGGTTGAGCTGCCCCTCATAATGGCATTGTCAAACGCCAATGACCAATCAGAAATCATTACGAATCAATACTTGGTATGTTGTACGCATCTAAAAAAAATATTTTTGGATGAAAAATGATAATTATAATTATGATAGAAATTTCCGTGTTATTCGATAGGTGTTGAGAATTGTAGGTTCTTGAAGCATACAAATGAAATGTGAGGGTAAGTTTCACATTTCTTCAAAGCCCACGTTTGTTGATAAAATGACAAAAAAATATGCGAGTAGTTTGGGTTTACAGTTAATTATCATTATAAATAATAATAATAATAATCTTTATTGCACACAAAACATATACACAACGAAATAAACATCCACAGTACAAATAAGCGGCCTTATTGCTTAAAAGCAATCTCTTCCAGGCAACCATAAATAAGTTGTAAGACAAGAATCATTAATTGGGTGCAGTATTAATACAAAACAAGTGTAAACTAAACTCTCATGGTGTGAAGGAAATCAAATGACTCGATACTCGAGTTTCAAAGGATTAATATTAAAGTGATATCATTTATTTCTGTAAAGATTAATGTGTGGTCAGCCTTAGAAGCAGCTAAACACTTTAGTACCATGTCACAACAAGAAATGTGTTTATTTTATAGTGACGACTATTACTTTCAGTTAATAGTTGGTATGACATGGAACTAATATTTTTTTTTATAAAAAGCACAGCAGATGACTCGAGACCACCTGATGATAAGCAGTAGACGAGTCCACATGTGAAGATAGCTAGTGAAGCACGTGATATACTGCCCTAGCCACCCTCACCTTGCCGGCCCAAAAAGTGCTTTTTCACGACTCTTTTAAAGGAACCCATGTTATAAGAAGGACGTGTCCTGGTAAAGAATTCCATGCTCTAGTTGTGCGACAGAGAAAGGAGTCACTAAATCTTTAATTGTTATTGTTGTACTCGTGATAATACCTCAGACACTTATGTGAATTTGACGTTCTTTAAACTTTACTATCGCGTCTGCATTTAGCTGTATGTGTTGATAATTTTTGATATTTTAACAGTCATTCACTTAAGGGGTCACTGCTTTAAAAACTAATCTGAATTAAGCATCAAAACTTTCTGTGCAGCCATTTTGAGAACTGTTATAACAGAATGCTAAGTTTGATTTATAAAAGGTAAGCTCGCGTGCGACCTGAAGAGTTCGTTTTTTACAATCTTCATTATAACTGAGATGATCCGGTCTTACGGCTACCGGAATACGCAGAATCGCTGTGTGAGTGCGTCCGAGTCCATTGTCAAGGAGGACACGATTATTATGCCTGTTTTTATCACGATTAATATCGCTAAGAGTCACTCTCAGCTTGTTAAGTGACGGTGAAAATATAGGAAATACGTCACTATTTATATTTATTCTTCGTAATTTTTGGTGCACTGTTTCAAACAAGTAATTATAAAATTGAATATTTTGGATATCAATTAGGACCATGAATAAGGTACTAACAATAATCGCCTTGATTGGGACTTTGCTGACTTACTCGTCCGAACGCTCTGTAAAAATGCAGATAGACAAGGAACTGCTCTCCTGACAGCCAACAGCTGAGACATGTAATCGAATGTAGCGCAAAAATATATCAAATATCAAGATAAAGTCGGCGAAAGAAGATATACTCTTTCTTCTTTCGAAACTTTGCAATAGCATTACGAGAGCTAGAGGAGAAGTCGACCAGTATAATTGTTTTTAGTTTCTCAGGCCTCTGTTAAAAATCTATCCGTAATGTCAGAAAGGGATAAAATATTGACCGGAGACAAGTCTAATAGGGAACATGTATTGTCTACGCCAAATAAAACTCATTCGTTGTTCACTCACATTTCATTCTTCCCGTTCATTCTTGTATACCGGCCATCTTGCATACTTTTTATTACGCTTACCTTTATGTTACAATTAGTAAAGATTATTCATTCAAATTCTCAAATTCTTTCATTATTCTCTTTTGCTCATCCTGAACAAAATTTGGCGACCGTGACAGGAAAAAGAACTGTGACCTAACGCAAAAACCTAACCAACATTTTATGTGATAATTGAAAAAGAAAACTACTACTGTCTTTATCTCAAATTAATTAGTTATATAAAAAAAATATTGCGGACGTGTATACATTACTTATCGGACTTCAAGGAGTTCCTGTTCATTTTTTTTTGTGAATAAATACGTGTGCATATATGTATGTATAAAAAAAAGTTTTGGGGGCTAACGCATTAAAAAGTCGTGTCGTCTGCTTACAATGGAAACAAGTCGCACATACAATCAAGGTCACCCGCCTCTGACCAGTTCATTTTAGCCTAAAGAAATTATACTTGTCTGAGTCAGACAGTACGTAATGCTCTGAGCATGTCCCAAAGGATGGGGCCTTGTCTTAGTCTATGGTAAATACCTACAGTTAGATGTCTTTACTTATTTGATTAAGTACAATAAATACTCTCTTAATCATTTTTGCAAAATTGTTTTTAAATTCACTAATTGTCATACCGTGAATAAATATTTTAATATCGAAAATTCCCTACGTATTTTATATAAATTTGTTGATGTACAATAAAGTTATATTCTATTCTGTTCTGTTCTATCAAGATTATATTATTTTTTCCATTTATTGGATTTAATCATTCATTTATACAGTTCATCTCTAAAAAGCTCACTCACACATATTTTCAGTTTCCCAATATCCATTATACAAGTTCTTAGACTTTACGCTATGTGTGTATATTATAATTAGGTATTAATTAATATTAAATAATATACACAATTCATTGACAAATGTTTGTACTCAAACTGATCCACCACACACACACACACCCATACATACACACACACACACACGCACATTGGTAATAGTTAGAATATAAAATAAGTATTTATCTATGTTAACTATGCGCCTGACAACTTATTTTGTTATAATATAGTATAGCCACTGCGATACAAGCGGTGCCAAGAGCGCTTGATATCGGAATATTTATTTTCTTTATTTATATAAAACGCACAGCTACAGAACACAATTTAAAGGCTTTTTTATATTTGTACTTTATGTCCATATTAAATAAATAAATCATACATACAACCTACGCCATATTTAGGAGACAGCGGAAGTGACCGTCTTTCCGTTTACGACTGTCTATTGCATGCTCAACACATTGTCTGTTGTGGTAGGTTAGGGATAACATCAGCTGTTATTGAGTTTCCTCAAGTTCTAAATATCTATGTATTAATAATGCTGGGTTTCAATAACCTATCGATGTTTTTTTTCGAGTTGTTGAATATTTAAAAGGTTTTGTAAAATTGTATGCCTCGTCATCAGAATAAACCGTAGACAGTTTTTTGAAGTCTAGCATTAGTTTTGTTGTATTCACATTAGGTGTATGAACTCAGTTTCTATATGCCATAATCTGAAAGCTAAATGGTCGAGTGGTCAGTTCTCTTAGCTACAGGCTACTTGGCGGGGATCCTGGGTTCGAGTCCTGTCTGGAGCAGAGGTTTATTTACAATACAGTTTCGGTTCAATACAGTTCAAGGTACGGCTTTTTTGTAAATGATATCTCTTCGAGTAGTTCTATCATGGATAAAAGATAATGTAGAATTGGCGTGTAGAAATCGCTTCAAGTTAAATTATTACTTAATTTGGTTAGGTTAAGTTTGTGTGGTGAATTGCTGTGGAAGAACTTGGGTCACTCCGTTGAAGGGCAGCGGAGTTACCGGGGAGTTTTAGTGGGTATCCCCAATGTCGTTTCAGGCATTGGGGGATCCCACACACACCCGCCATTTAGCCAGTGGCGGGCTTGTCCGTACACGGATTGCTAAAACAATAGGTAAGTTTGTGTGGTAAGCTCAAATATTGTTCTCAGATCACGTTTAGGTTAAGCATATATTTATGTATATATACTATATGTTGTACTGAGACGGTAATACCTTAAATTAGAATATCGACTACTATATTTCATATAAATGTTATGACATTCTCCAATCAATAGGATTTAGGTCGCTAACTTGAGCGTAGCAATTGGTTTATACGAATGTTTTATTTTAATGATTTGATTAAATGTCATATTGTGGTCTCCCCACACTTATTGGCCGTCTGGTCGAGTGGTCTACTCAGCCAGAGGTCCCGGGTTCGAATCTTGATAGGGACAGACATTTATATGATGAGTGTGATGAATATATATACATATTCCTATCTTTATTTCTCTGTCATCTAGTATCCACACAAGCTCTTAATGATGCTGAATTTGGGTTAGATAAGAGGTGTTAGAGTGAGAAATGTTATATAATAGTTTTATGTATTAATTTGTTTATTTATACATTACTAGTTGACACGGTAACCTTTGTATCACTTACTCAACTTGCCAGTAATGGAGAATTAAATTAAAAAAATTAAAAAAACAAAGAGATTGATATTAAAGGCTGTAATATCTTCCATGTCTATCGGATAACTTTCTATTCACGTAATGACAACGATTTTCCACACTAAGCTATCAATTTAAGATTTATCAATTTTAAATCACCCAAGAAATAAAAAGAATAAAACACATTTGAAATTAGTCAATCCGGTCATGCCGTTTTTGTTGTCGAGTCTAACGAACGGCTAAATATTTTTATGTATAACTGCAGAAGATGTTAATAAGAGATTTTACAAAGAAAGGTACAACTGACCAGAGAGTTCAGACCAGATAGATTAAATGTAAGTTGTCTAGATCTAGGAAGATAGCTTCAAATACGTTGTAGAGTTTTTAATATCCATAATACATATTTTTATTAGCTCTAAAATATTTTTGACTAAGCAATATAGAAAAGAAAGGGGTCATATTTGCAATCCATCTCTATGAGTTTTTGCTTAACTTACATTACGTTTGTTACAAAACTAGCACCGAGAATTTTAAAAATAACCCTAATACGGAAAAATTATTCATTTTAGGAACTTAGATTAAAAGTATTTTTTGGAGATATAGCACCTACACTATTAATATCACTTGGTATTACTCGCGAAGACAACTTAACATGGTAATTCAGTCCTAGCCACCGCCACGACCAGTTGAATTGCTTATGCAGAACCCAAGTCACCCCCGTGAAGAGCAATGGAGTGACCGGGAGTTTTAGTGGGTATTCCCAGTTCCACAAGCGTTCTACGCTTAGCCAGTGGCGAGTAGGTCCGTAAATAGATTCCTCCTCGAAAAAAGAATGGAGTTCTACCCACGTTGCGTTCTCCCGGTATACGGCCGCCCACTTGAGGATCTTTCCTCCACAACAGCTGATAGTCCTCCTTAAAATGTGCCCTGCCCACTACTACTTCAGGATCGCAATTCTATGGGCTACGTCAGCGACCGTAGTTCTCTTGATGATCTCATCATTTCAAATTCGATCACGAGCGATCCGAGAACAGCCCTCCCCACTGCCCTTTAGGTGACTGTGAATCTTCTTATGCGGTCCATTGTAAGTGACCACTATACTATTAATGACGTAGGGAACCCAGAGTCCTCTACGTCATCAATGGTAACACACGAATATTCAAGACTTTTGTCTTGAGACAGTGAGGTAGATAGGTGGAGAATGCTGCGAGGCTTCCCGAAGGCTGTCCAACCGACTGGAATTACCTAGTTCTATTTGTCCTAGGCGAAGGCTTCACAGGAGAGGTTACGTCATGAGAATTCGATGAAGGATAAATGAATAATTTATTGATTTGCAATGTAGAGTTTACACATTAGAAGTGTTAGCAGAAAAATAACTTCTTTACTTAAAATTTAATTTTAATAATAAAAACGTATTATCTGCCAGGTTTTCACGTTTCCAGTTTCAGCCAAGGCATAAGTTTAAATTGTTATGGCAACCAATCACCAACCGGGGTTGGGCCAACGTGGTGGTATTATGGTTTTCATGTGTCTCTCCCGTGTAGGAAAACTTGTACCATGTATTGGCTGTTTGGCAATGACGATTCGTTCACACGACTGTCCAAAGTAACACTGAGACATTTAGTTCTGGGCACGTTTTCCTATTGTAATATATGTCAGACAGTCTGACGTGTTACGCTTCGATGGAGACTGAGAATAGTTTTGTTGTGCCTCTGTTACTGCTGAACAAAAATTTAACGACCTTGACAGCAATGTCTGAAGATCTAGAAAGGCCAATGAGAAAGGCTAAAGATAGTATATCTTTGAGAAAGTAAACATGATCTATTTACTTAGATAGATAAGTAAGAATTTAATTTGCACATTAAAAACCTTATTCAAAATAGTTCTAGAAAATATTGTCTTTAATCTTTAATATTTATTAGTAGTAGATCCGTCTTTAGAGTCGTGTAAGTTTAATGCGAAGCTGTTTACCATGTTTCGCTGTGCACGTAAAAGTAGCCAATGTATGTACAGGCATTGGGAGGTATTCTCATCTCCTAGCAGCTAAAATCTGCAAACTGCAACAAGTCCTGGAGCTGGGAACAAAACCGCGACCCTTCACAATCCAGGTAACTTCTCCAATCGCTGACCTGGACTGTGTCCTCGCTAGGACTTGAAAGAACTCTGTCAATTATTACCGGAACAGTACAGATGTCAAAGGATCTGTAACACTATGTGGCTAAACCTTCTGCGAAAGTCGTGCCTGGTATAAAACGGAGCTGTTCATATATAGCTCAGAAGAAGTACTGTCATCTTCGCCTGAATTGACTGTTCAAAATTAATGACAGTTACAGGCGATAACCAAATTCCACGACAACGTCGACACGCATCCGTGTCATTTTCTAGTGCTGTGCCAACGTATTCAATTGAAACTATGATATGTTCACGTACAGCACAGAACCATGTACTATGACCGTTTTACTCCATGTGATAACAGGCTGTTCAGAAAATTGAAACTTAGCCAGTCCTTTTGCCAGTGTCGTGACTTTTATACTATACTAGAGCTGTTCACTAACAGCACATTATTGTTGTTATTCACGACTTATTATTCTTTGTGATATCAGACAGTTAATAACATAAAATATTTATTAAATAACTGTTCATATATGTTTGTACCCATTTAGACATACACTTATATACTAAAGGAATTTAATATTTATTTTTAACATGGAAAGTTATCCTTTTCCATCTTAAAAACGACAGCTCATTATCTGACATTATCATTTATGTGTACATAAATAAATTTTTTATTATAGTAGATTATAAGGTTTTTCATGCAATTCTACTTGACACATAAAGTAAGGGATAATATCACCCCCCTTTCAGAACAAGACCTTGGTAGACTTACGAGCTGATATGTATTAAATAATTAAAATTGTATTTTTAAAAGTACAGACGTAAGTACCAAAGTTGAACAACTTTACATAACTCTATAATTGTCGAGAAAATAGTATACTGTAACTAAAAACCGTGCAACTTTGACAATAATGTAAATGGATATATTCTCACGATTCAAGCGACACATCCATGCTTTTTGACAGGTTCGTTACTTAAATATTTAAATACATTACAGATAGAGCTGTTCGTGAACAGCACAGCTCGATTACCGTAAAGTTAGTACAGATGACGTTCATCGAACAATACTGAAACTGTTTATAGAATGTCAAGGAGCCAAGAAGACTACCATCAATAGGCCTTCAACATAAATGAACCTCAATATTAAAATAATTATGACATCAGTAAATGAGTCGTGATTTGGAGTTTTTTTTAATTGTTTTTCTTCCTCGACACATCCTTTCTCTACAAATGAAAACTTTTCCATGTTCTATATATATTTTTTTTTTTTTAAAAAGCTCAGCAAACGACTTGACACCACCTGATGATAAACAGTAGAGGAGTCCATATGCTTGTACAGCTAGTGAAGCATGCTACATACTGCCCTAGCCACCCTCACCTTGCCGGCACAAAAAGTGCTTGTTCACGCCACTTTTGAACGAACCTATGCTATTTTTAAATACCCCATTTTTTAGTTTGGATCATATGAGATATTTATAATTTATAAATAGGTAGTATTTATATATATAAATAATTATTTTAATGTGTGATAATTATTTTAATTTTTGGTAGATCAGTAAGTGCATCTTGCCTGGTACATTACCAATGGCTTTCTAGATAATACCCTTTTTTAAAATATTTAAATTAATTAAAATGAGGTATTGTTGGATAATGTGAATATTTTAGTATAATAGTTTAAATACCTATTTCTCTGTTAACGTGTCAAGCCCTTAAATCCAGGCAAAATCAAATTACAATTGCCTATAGAAGTTCCTGGGAGTATTATGCGGTTCAGAAAGTTATCTGTAATCATCAGTATTTTTATTTAAATATTTTAACTGTCAATGTTAAGTAGAACTATTTTTCCTATTAAAATTTATAATTATAACTATTTTTACACGTGATCAACATCTTATTACACAAAACTCATCAGATAGTCATGGCGAATTCTCCCTTTTGATAGTTTTAAACTAAATCAAAACGTTTTCTATCTTCTCCGCTAGATGGAGACACATTTCTTGCAGAGAAAAAAGTACGTGTAACCACGTTTTGTTTCCAAGACTATTTCCAAAGTTTTGTGAGTAATTACTTAATTAATGTTTCATTAGCTCTACAATTTTATGATAAAATAATTTTTGTGACAAAGAAAAACACGAAATCTTCAAATTCCTATGCTAGTAGGTATTTAACGATAAATGTTAAAGTTTTTTTGTTGTAGTTTTAGGAGAGTATTTATGGAAATTTTAATTTAAGAACGATTCAGGCATTCCAGTATAGAAAAGACTTACGGTTTTTTATTTTGTAAATGGAATTAAAAAAAAATCGTTATTGATATAATATTTTCCACGTGGTCTATGGTTAATATTAAACAAATTGTCGAAGTTTGATTGCTGTCTTAATATCAGAATTCCTTTTTAGGGCAGACAATAATTTAATGTATTCAAAAGCTTTGTGCTCCTATTTTAACCATTTTACAATTCTAACGCATTTGGCTGCAGATTTGAAGGAGTATTAATACAAAAGTAACTAAGACCGTTGGGTATTTCTTTTGTAAGTTTTTAACCATAGAAAAATATATAACAGACCTCTTTGATGCTTAGTAACAGCCTCCACTGTGGTCTACTCGCGATAAAAAATTGACATCTAACATACTTACGTGAGAAAATAATGGTGACAGTTTAAAGATGTCCCCAATATTGTTATTTAATCCAGAATTGAATCCTGTAATCTGTATACACTTCAATCCAAAATTTCCTTAAGCATTTATCTCGATTTTGGCCTAAATCACAGAAAAAACTTTCACTGGCACAGAATTAAAAGCACTTGGTGAAAAAAAAACACGAAAATCTACACCTTTATTCTGAGGTACACACAGTAGAATTCAAAAAAAGAATTTCGTATTGAACTGACAAGAACAAACAATATAGATGTACAAAACTGTAGTACTCATTTTGAAATGAGAACTTTTCTATCAGACGTTTCGGTTCTAGGGGGAGTGAGATGGCTATTATATTGTGTGGTATGTCTTTTAGCCGAGTTCAATGTACCGTCCTCCAGACGTGGGCGCGGGCGTCGATTAAGCTATCTTTCTCTAACGTACGCTAACTGCTCGCGTGCGAGTGGAAGCGCGTGCGCCGGTCCATTTTTTGTTGCGAAGTCGAATTTCGTTCGGTGTACAACGACCGATGAGGTTTGGTACTGGTATTATTTTTAATTACGTATTTATTTTTGAAATCCTTTTATATTAATGATACTCGGAATTGAACCTCAAATTGATTATGATTTAGGATTTATATGTTATATTATGAATAATGGCTTAGGAATAAACTCAAAAATACTTAGCTTAAAAATATCGTTACTTTAGCATAGGTAACTGCGTATGAGTCTCATACAAACGCATACAAGCGTCAATTATACCACCTCAGACTGCTTAAAGTTATCTTGAGGCTACTTAACGTCACTCATAGATTTCATTCAATGTTTTTGGTATATTAACGAAATGTATACTAACCTGTAAAGTAAATTAATATTTTTGAAAGCTGAGACACTAAAATATCTACCTAGATAATTATCTTAATGCTAGCATTAAGACAAAAGCTGACATGAGAACTTAGAACAAGATTATTTTTAAATAGATTGGTAATGTTTTAAGATATGCGAGTGAATGTAATATATATAAATGTTGATAATTATAAGTTTCGGTATTAATAAAATTATCTTTTGTCAAAATTAAAAAAGAATCTAGCCAAATTATAACTATTATTATAATATTTTTTTTATAATTATTAATATTATAATAATTTGTATAACTAACTCCAACTGCTTAACTACTAAATATATGAATAATATCAAAGATTTTGTCATAAAAATATAAAATAAATTACATATTAGTAAAATAACAGAATCAAGGCAGAAATGAACCAATATTAATATTTGGTGTTGTTCTTCTGTAACAAACATGATTCTTACCTTGACCTGCTTAAAGAAGCTTAATTGATAGCAGCTACATATCTTCAGTATACATCAGGTGGACAAAGAGCAAGTAATACTCAAGGCTTCATTATAAAATATATTATTAAGTAGTAAAATGTTTTTTGTGTATTTTTTCTTGAATTGGCTGATGTACAAGAAAGACATGTTCTATTCTATTTTATTCTAACCTTCAGTCAAGCATTTCTCTAATTACGGTCGCAAATAGGAGTATTGTTCGACCATAACTCGAGAAAGCGTCTATTTTAAAACCGGTGAAGAAAGGTAAAGCAGTGTCGCATGCTGCACTAGCTATTTTCGCATACGGGCTCCAATTTTTTCAGATGGTATCCAGTAAATGGCTGTGTTTTTTATATAAAAAAATTAGATTCTAATGAAATAATTTTGTGCACACAAATAATACCTTTACTATGACATACGCATTTTTTCAATAATATTAACACAACTTCCATTACGTATCGATAAAAAATGCGTGAATGGAAACGCATGCGTGCAGATGACCTTAACGATAACATCTCGTGCTTAGCAACAGCCAAGGTAGTATTGTATTTATGTCAAAATCTGTCAATTAGAGGTCTAGACTACCCTAGACCTGTAATTGACAGATTTGGACTAGCATGGATACTTTTCAAATGAATATCAACTTAAACTGAAGCTAAATAAAATCTTGAATAACTTGAACTTACATCCTGCCAGATTAAGACCTCGTCTGAAAAGTAATATGAACCTAAAACCAAGTACTTTGAAGGAACGTATTGAATGATCAATGAATTGTCTAGAAATGCTCGTGTTTCTTTACAAAGTCATTAAATTTGTTAGAATATTGTAAAAATGTTTGGCGGGAGCGTTTGCACGACTAGTTACAAAAGCTATTGGAATAATTATTTCAACTGAAGGACCTAAGTATTTTCCAACTGAACCTTTCTAGGTCTACCATACAAAAGCAACTTTGAGTGAATATAAGACTAATGTAAAAAAAACAATAGCTAGAACAATATGTCATACTGTTTTTATTTAATAAAATATAATAGCAACTTATCTTACACGTTTAATTTTACGGCTTTGTGACAAATAAAGTAATCACTAAATCTCGTTAAGTAGTATAGAGGAGAAGAAGAAAAAACAAGAGTATTAGATAAATAGCTATACTATTTATCCAGTGGGATTAAAACCCCTATTAAAGGTTAATAACCTTTCACTTATTGATTATGTATCTAAAAATAAACTGTAGACAAGGGAAAGTCATTGTTTATATAGGCCAAGGAAAACAGCTAACACATCCAAGTACTGTAATAAGCTTTTTGCTCAAGTATAAAAAACTTTATAACTACAACTTGAACTCATGCGCAGCGAGCATGAAACCTTTTTAAAAACCAGTGTAAAATAAAAAAACAGTCAAGGCCATTGTATTCAATGTAATATGCGCTTGTGAGAATTCTCGACATATTTTACGATCGATAAGTAGTTTAAAAGGTTATTCTTAAGTTTATTTTAAGAACTGCATTGTTGACGTGGAGTTATAACACGTATAAGTATATTTAATAAAAGTTGTTATGCGTTCACTTGCTGCGATCCAATTCAGACTTATATAGCCGTTTTTTGTCGTATTATCATTAGTTGAAGTTAATGTCACCGCTGATACGTAAACAAAGAAAAAAGAAAGTACTAAGGAGAAAATTACGAGAACTTTACTTTAAAAGTAATACTAATTGTGTATACTGTTCCTGACTGGCTAAATAGCCTCCAAAATACAATTTCATTTTATTGTCTTTTGTTCACAAATGGAGTGGGCGTAGTGGACAGAAATCCACAATTCATTAGTATTTATATAGAGCTGATTACAAATATTATTTACTTATTTATTTCTTTATTTAATTCAACATTAGTAAAAAGCAACATTGTTTCAACATTGTTCAAATATTTAGATAAAATAATGTATCCGTCTACCCACTAATGTTGGAACATTCTTCTAATCGCCAATCTTCTAGTCTCTAGGCCGAACTATAAATTATAATCTGCTTCAAAATCGTAATCATTTAGGTTAATATTTTTGTTGTTTTGTTCTTATAGACATTGCAGTTCACGCATGTAAATTTATTTAGGATTATTGTCTCCTCTAAATTTGTTACTAAGTTTAATTTTTAACCTTGATATGACTGATGACTGTGATCCGTTAATATACTTAAAAAAATTGCTAATATCAACAAAAGGTTCTAAATATAACAATTTCACTTACACAAGGAAACGAATACACCACAAAAGTAAAATATATATCCGGCTAAGGCAGACACAGTATCAAGATCATAAGTTGGTGTACACTCATCGCGCTTAAGGGGCAGTGTGGTAGGCGGTTCGAGTGCGAGCGGGACGGCGACACTGCAGTCAGCACCGTCTACGTTTAACGGTGCGCGGGCGCAGAACAAATTCTTTTTTAATTCAACCTCTTTTCTACGTTGATTTTTTAATTAGATTTTTTAATACAGCTATTTAGATGCTTCCAACAGAGCTCTGTTATGTTTCCAACTGAAATGAACAGTCACTTTTATCAATCATGAAAAAATACCACAGTTTTAAAAATCCATGAAGAGATTTACTCTTTTGCATTTTTCTACCGACAGTTTTAACTTTTACGTTATCATTTCTATATAAATACACTCTGACTGACTTTAATTGTATAATGTACATAGTTGTTTCCCAGAAAACAGATAGTTAATACATTTTGTTTTAAAAATAAAATCTCTATCAGAGTTGCGATATTTTGTACTGAATTTTTGATATAAAATTTCAAAATAAACTGTTTTGTTTTATAAAAGAAACTGATTTTTGTATAAAATCAAGAGGTCTCTTTTTTTATTTAAAAAGAAATGTAAATATTGTGACTAGTTACATCTAGCAGCGTCAACATATTAGAGTTGTTTGTTTTTAATGGTGTTAAAACTATAAAATAAATATATAATTAAATGAAATGTTCGATAAAGTATAGTTTAGACTTTAACTTATTGATAAAATAGTGGAACTTAAAAATTTTAATTAAAACGACAATTATTTTACAGTAGAGTTCAAACCGCTAACTTCTCAAATAGTTAAGCATGGTATTAGATAGAAAAAAACTGAAAATATCAATAATAACGATGAACCAAAATTTAATTTATATAATAAATTATTATAAATATCATAAATATTAATGATTGTAACGAAAATAAATATAAAAACGGATCTCAAGTACGTATTATCTACGTTAGTTTTTATTATATAAGTAAAAATATATATAAGTATGTAAGTAAAAAAAAATTCATAAAAAACTTAGCATAAATATTTGTAAGAAATATTTTTTTAACATTACTTTCAAAAATATTACAGCGAGTCGTATTCGTTAAAAATGTAAAAATTTTCATACAAACTTATCCATTCATTTATCTTAGGTGTGTAGTAGTATTGGTTCAACTCACAAAATCAATATTTTATTAAATAGCAAGAATTCTTTTAAAATTATTTAGAATTATTTTGGGTCACTAAAATACTTTAAATGCTTGATATTTAAAAATTACCATTATCATTTGTTTTTCGTGTAATTAATTGAGAAAGAGGGTGAAATGATGATAGAGTTATAACTCTATCAAGCTTAAATTAATATTAAAAAAATACTTAGTGTGCTAATTAAAAAATAAAATCCTTACAATCCGTCCTAAGGATTTTATTTTTTTATTTTATTTTATTTTAATATAAAAATTACGATAAAATCCGTTTTATCGTAATTTTTATATTGGCTTTCATATCATATAATGTTAATTTTATATTTTTCCTTAATAATTCTTGGTTGGACCACCAAACTATTAATAAACTTATTAATACAATAAAAATATCAAAATAGGACAATAAACTTGAAGTCAGTAGACAATGTAGAGCCCTATGAATTTCACATTTACCTTTTTAATTAAAAAAAAATATCCTTATGCTCTATGGATATAATATCAATCGTACTCATATTAAAATGACATTAGATTTATTATTTATAAGATATAATTTGGATAATACAATCAATTACTACAAATGGTCGTCACTCAGCGTCTGCTGCAACCTGTGACGTCACAGCGCAGGTCTTCCGTAACGCCAATCAAACCACAACACGGCGTCAAACCACAAGCTGTTTACATCTCAAATCTACGTAGAAGATTAAACTACAATAGGGCACAACAGGGCTTAATCAAATGTAAACACCTATTGAAGATAAAACACTATATGGGAACAATATAATTAATATCATATTTATAATAAAAATAAACTTTTTGATTAAGGAGACAATTAAATGCTAAGTAATAAGAAAAAACAAATACATAACTTATATTAATCGATATAATAACCATTGATAATTATTAAAATAAAAATTATCATCCTACACTATAAGACGACTGACTGCAGATTCAATACTTGGAGGTCCAATAAAATGTTTCGAAACATATGATATATGTTTGTTCATATGATATATAAGTCAGATATTTTAATAATTCTACATTATACTGACCCGTGGGAGTTAGTATTATATATATTGTACAAAATATAAATTTGCTTTGACAATCACGAAAAACCACAGACAACTTCATAGACACGAAACACTAAAAAGTTTTTACTTTATTATTTCAATAGCGGGGACTTCGTTTTGGCTCCATGACATAATTCTCTAATAATATCTCTCTCTAAATAAACTGTAAGCTCCCCAACGAGAAATAAAATTAAATAGTATCAATCAGCTAATTATTATTTACTATCAATTAGAAATTATTTAAAAAAATACTTACCAGATGCATTTAAATATTTCAGTGCAGGCAACGTTTTTGTCGCGTATCTGAAAATAAAACATTAATTTTAATGCAAGCTGTTCTGATTAAAGGGATATTTTTTTAATCAAATGATATGTTAAATTACTTTCAAATAATGTTATAGTATTAAATACGATTTAAATATTTCCCGTATTTAAATTCAGCGTCTTCAAATTTATTAAACAGTTGTTTTTCTATTTTGTATTATGATGTAATATATATTCATTAAATATATATTAAACAATTAAAAAATAAATTTATATAAATATATATTCATTATATTCATGTAATCTATAGTTTGGCCCAACTATAGAATGCAGAGAAATAACAAACATAAAGAGCTCTATCAGACAACATTCGTAGCTTACGGTGGTGATGGACTTACCACCGTAAAGTGATGCCTAGATAAATTTTATTTAACTCAGGTAAGATAGCCATACTGGCTTGTGATTGTACCTTCCTAATCTGAGTGTACCTTCCATCTTCAGCCTTTACATCTCAATAATGCTAAGAATCCCGTTAAACACAAAAAATCCCTTACTTTATTTATACAATGCATTGACATTGACTCCAAACAAGCTGATAGGAAGTTTAAACATTTAGTGCCTGTCAAGAATAACCGTTATTCTTCTAGTCGTTATTCTAGATTGTAAAAAGTTAAACTTATATCCAGTAAGTAACCTCTCACAATGGAAAATTGGTTGGTGAAGGTAGAACAAGGATCATCACACTGGTCCTAACACCTCTCTCCTCTTATCTCAACGCAATAAATAAAACTCAATATTGCATAGAAAACAAAACAGAACAGTATTAAATCAATAGGCAGCCTTATTGCTAAGCAGCAACCTCTTCCAGCCAACCGTCAGTGAGAGTAAATGAAGTTGCGTCTATAATTATGCCTAATATGAAACTGAGTACAATTTCAGAGGGTCAAAGCTTTAGATCTTAACCACATCCACGCACTTCTGTTGCAAAAACGGTGACCTGGGTATTAGGAAGGTTTTTGAATAAAGACCAAGTCTTTGAAAATGTAGAGCATCTCTTTTCTAGGTGGACCAACGTCTTAAAGAATATAGCTGGTGGTAGCTGGACGCAGAAAGTAGATCGTGTATCGTGGAAAATACTTGAGAAGGCCTACGACCACTGCCAGGCTGATGCAAGCTTCATTCTGGATCATTGTGTATGTACAGTCAGCCTCAGGAGCACTATTAAGTACAAGTAATAGTAGACACTACAATAAACGCACTTCTTATTGAGACAGTACTAAAGTGATAGTTAATAGATATTTCTGAAGCCAACCGTACATAATTGGAACAACTTCCTTATCATCATCACATCAGCCCATTGCGAAGCCTTTGAGACCTATGTCAAGGTACTGACTTCATATACGTTTTAATATTATTTAAAATATTTTCCTAGTTACTTTTCATTAAATAAAAAATAATCTTGAGCCATCTTATAATCATTCATCTGTTTTAAAAAAGTTTAAATGGCGCTCGTATTGTCATATAAAATATTATAAAAGTTATTGCACTGAGCTGTGAGTTCCAAAATTAAAATGCACCAACTAAAACCCGTCGTAGAAAAAAGGGTCCTTTGTAGTACAGTAGCCTTCATTAATCGTTGCACCCCGAAGGCCAAAAGGCACGCACCCTTAGCCATTAACAAAAAAAAAGAATAATACATAGACTCTGTATCCAATGTGGGCTCGGGAAAAAGAAATAGATACAGAAAGGGAGAGAGCTATACGCGGGAGGGGGACGGCGAGCGCCCCCCCACAACACTGGAATATCTATTTGACTTTAGAAGCGTTGTTGCCGTTTTTAATCGACGAGTTGTTACTATGGCGATTTTGGGACATTTTAATAGTGTAAGCAAATGACATTGGTTGATTGATTGGTAATTAACTACGAGATCACAAAAAAGCACGCTCGAACTAATAATCCAAGCAGGTCAATAGGCCAGCAAACAATCTACAAATTATTAATTTGGTTATTTAGATATTTTTGATTCTGAATACCTTCAGTCATAAAATAAATGTATGAAACTTATCACTACAAATAAATATATTTTATTTATATAAATATATTTTCTGGTTGCAGAAAAGAAGTGTTTTATTTAAATGCGGCATCAAGGAATTCGCTAATAAAATAATCACAATGAGTGATTTCCGTATTCATGCATAGATTTTCTGACATAAAATTTGGACTAATTTTGACGTAACCTTAAAATACATTGGTGTGTTGTTGAAAGCTTTAAATATGTGAAGATTTTATAACAAATTTTGATTGGTTCATCATCAGTACGTCCCATCTCTTCTTTAGCCGATGACTTTTGCGCTGAAGGATAATGAGCTGGTTTATTCGAGCCATCCCAGCTCCTTAAGTCTCCCAGTGCCCTGAAGTAGCTAAACATCTCCCTGTGGCCGAGTTTCCCGGGTAGTTGGCAAGTCCTCTATATGGCAGTAGAACGTGAGCAGCTGCTTCTTCTGCCTCCATGCATGCTCTGCAAAGGGGTCTGTCAGAGTTACGTATATTGAAAATAAGCCTGTCAAAATTGCTATGATCAGTTAGCGCAGTGTCGACTCGGAGTAGTACAAGTTTTACCTATCCGCAGTCCTCTAGGTTATCCCAGTAGACCATATCAAGGTGGAGGTACGTTCACATACTTTACCTCTGATCCAGCTTACGGTAAGAGGTATGATTGGTTCACTACCAACTGGTTTCCTAACAGAACCTCTTCTTGAGAGTTCATCAACAGCGTCGTCGCCGCACGACCTCCTATGAAAAAGATAGTCCATATGTCCCAAAAGTCTTACTACTGGGAACAGATCTTCTTCAAGTATTCGGAAGTAACTACAAGGTACCAGACTCTTTGGTCGGGGTCGGTAGGGAAGTCTCACGCACGTATTGTAGTGGGTAGGATTTTAAGCGGTTATCTCCTTCTAAAAAATAGCTGGTATACTTTCTATGTATCGGTCGCGAAGACGTGTTCTATATTTTCGTGTGAAGTGAAGTGAAGAAGGCTACGAGATGCTTTCCACCAGGATGGCTTTTCTAATTGTTTGACACTCTTTGGCATAAAACAGAAAACGGAAAGAGTTTTATTATTATTAAAGATGACAATTATCGTCATCATAACGGCCGAGAGATGCCCACCTACTGCAGGACATAGGCCTTCCTCAAAGACCTCCAAACCGGTCAGTAATATGCTGCACGCATACAGCGGCTTCCTGTGACCTTAACCAGATCGTGGGTCCTCCTTGTACGAGGCCTACCAATGCTGCGTTTCCAGATACGCGGCCGCCACTCGAGGAGCTTTCTGCCCCAACAGCCGTGAATTTTCCTGGCAACATGACCCGCCCACTGCTATTTCGGGCTCGCAATCCTTGGGGCTGCTACAGTGACCCTATTTGTCTCGGGGATCTCGTAATTTCTGGTTCGATTAAACTGGGAAACACATAGCCCTCAACATTGCCCTTTGGGTGTGATTGAGCCTTCTTAAGAGGTCTATTGCTAGGGGTCATGTCATATGGCAACACACACGTATCTAAGAACTTCATTTTAAAATACTGGGATGACAATCCATATCCTGGTTATTCCTGTTTTTATTTGATCTATTCTCTAACAGATACCCCATAAGCATCTCTTCAAGATTTGCTCTGCTATTTTGAAATATTCTATTATAAATACCAAACACAATCGTACTTATGAATTAGGAAATACAAAGCAAGAAAAGACTAAACGACTGAAACAAAATGTCCCATTCAAATTAATATGGAGTGTTTGAAACTATAGGATTGGGCTTCCTAATAACCATCGGCTGCAGTTCGCTTAATTTCAGTCCGAAGTCTTAAAATACTACATGCTAGACACCGATCAAGTCCTTATCAGTATTCCTGTCCATAACTACTATTTATTATTAAATCTGTCTACTGTCACATCTAAACATGTATTTTCAACCCCCCACTCATGTACTTAAGGCCTGTTATAGTTCACCAAACCTAACTATCCAACCAAATTTTTCATTTATACAATTTTGATATGTCTTTAAAATATTCTCTCTTGTCTCCTTGACATTTAAGTTTCATATTCTAACAAAACTTGGTATTTGTATACTATATTTTCTATTCCGTGAGGTTGCTTGGAAATGATTTTTGTTTATCAGCAGGACTCTACTTTTGTTTGATTTTAATAATGTTTTCTGTGTCAGTTCTTATGTGAAGTAAAGTAAGTTGTTGTAAGTTATATTGCTTATAATAACTCTGTATTTAGTGGGATATTCAGCATGGCTCTTACTTTGATACTGTCTTTGGACTTTATTCTTCTTTATCATAACACTGTTCAATAATCATGGTATCTTGAAGAAAAGCCTTAGAAGAATTAGAAGCCTTGAAGAAGACTTCCAATTGGTATGTGTGTGTATCGATTAAAATGCATGAAACACTACAGAAGTCAAAAACCTCTGTAAAAACTGAATAAAGAATAGCATGACGTACTTTCTAAATGCTTTCGTTTCAATTTCAAACGGAGCTTGATACAAGGCGCAATCACCGCGCGGCCGCAAGGTCACGTGACGTAGACATCATGGCTGCCGCAGAGTTCGTTCATCCACGCCGACAGAGCGAGACAGAGCACGGCCGCCAACCAACTCGTGTGTGAGTGCGGTGACCGAACGTTGAAACAAACTGGCCAGAAAAAATTGACAGTTCTAAAATTACCTGTCTCCTTCCTTTTCGGGGTACCGAAGAAGGATAGAGCTATTTTTGGATATGTCAAGTCTTCCGAGATTTCGCGGCATCTATGAAGATGCTAGCAATGACCGTGTGTCACAAACGCAAACGATTACTGAGTTGAGTATACGCTCCGAGTTTAGCTCAACGAAATACCTCGCTGTAATGTGGTGTATACGCTGTTGAACGCCTGAGTCATTAGCGAGAAATGTAGATTGTTGCTAACAAAGAAATCTGGGTTATAAAGAGCTGACTACGTCTTTTAACAACTTTGCAACTCGCCAATTTTAAATGCCTTGTAATAGTATGAATTTTTATGTATTTAGTAAACACAAAAAGTGATTAACCAAAAAAACAGAACATAATACAAGCTTTATACTAACTCGTATGTCACCACTAAATACTACAGTTGTATATTAAAGTTTTGTTGTCATTTTAAAGAATGGGGATTGCATTCAACTACTCTGTGGTAAAACAATCGCCATCTGTAGATTGAAACCGTCAAAATCAAAAAGCTTCTTATTTTAAATAGACACAAAAAGTTCTTGCGGAAAATCGTATTTACAATAGAGTCATGAAACAGGATAACATTATTACTTATTAATTACATTAGGCTAAGAAGATGGTTCTGCGTGAATCGTTGGCAACTAGGTTTTATTTTGGTACAGAAGACATATTCAAGAGACCTCATGCTTTATATAACAATATTATTATTACATGTTATAGGTATATATAAGAATATTACATAAGTAATACTTCTTATCTTTAATTTATTTATTTCAATTTACTGCTACTAATGTGTATGTTGTGTCAAAGACACATTGATCCGGAGGCGGCTGCAAAGCTCAAAAATTAACTACAAATATAACTGTGTTACTAAACTAAATTGTAATCACTTCATATCAATAATAAAGGCTTTGAAATTTGAAATTGAACTGCTACTAAAATTCATTTTAATTTGCTATATTATAATAAGAGTTCAAACTCACAAAAAATAAACTTATGTTTAAATGAGTAAAGTTAAAATAAATAAATATTAACAATATTCAAGTTATTAGTAGCCAATAAGCATATTAGTGTCATACGTTCTCTTGTGAAAACTCCCTAACTTGGATCTGATAGTCTATAAAAGGCCCTCATGATATAGGCCAAGTAAACCAATGTTTGAAACTAGTAAGTATAACAGTGTCATTTAAATTGTACAAACTTGTGAAATAAATAAATAACAAAAGGTTTTTGGCGCGTAATGACAGGGTGGTGGTTTGGTGCTGTGAATTTTCTTTCATATATAGTGTTGTAGTGTTGTTTTTGTCATGAAATTGGTGTAGTTTTATGGCAAAAAGGATCGTTCAATCGTGCAATATATGAAATACATCATTCAGCGTTGATTAGTGACTTACGTGAGATTTTTCAGTGTTTCTTATCAATTCATTCATTTTTAGAGTAAGTTCATTTATTTAACAACATTTTATGATTTCATTCTCATTTACTTATCATTTCATCGTAATCATTATCATAACATTCCATTTTCGTGTCATTTTATCATAACCGCTTACATTGCATTCCATTTTTAAAAATTTTCTCGTAAGTCATTGACAAAATAACGGCGCCTACCATTAGTCGCCAAAAACTCCATGGGGCAAAGGGCCTTTGCAGGGGACTTTGCAAGGGACATTACACCAATATCCTGGAGCCATAAATAAAGATAGAAACTACATTAATGAAGATATGGCTTAAAGGTCTTAGTTACCAAGCCAAATAATTAAAAAAAATAACAATAAAAGCGTACCACCGTCTCGACGAATACTTAGCTTCGGAGAAACTCCACAAGCTTTTAAATATTTGTAATAGCATTTACAAATTATTAATGTAATTAGGTGTCAATATAATTTTGATGAATCTGTTGGCCACATAACATTAAAATTAATTGTATTTTTTGTAATGGCAACTTGTGCCACTCTCGTCTTTATTGTGAGTGCAATAAAGACGTACGAACCTCGTCTCTGATTACAACTTTAAATACAGTCCACACAATATTTAACAGAATCATTATTGAGCACTTTACCTCCAAGATTTATTATCTTTTTGAATTTTGATAAATTTTTTAACAGGTTACAGTTAATACTAAACAATATATAAGTAAACGTATAATTATATGACAAACTATAACCCTGAAGCATGCATCCCTAGTAAAAAATATACAATGTAATATCTGTTTACTTAAAATAACATATATTATATTTGAAAATTCATAAAAACTTAATGTCCGTTACATTAGAACAGACATCACATGAATTTGTTTTACCTACTTCGTAACATCATTAAAAAAGCTCGCGGATACTACAATTAGGACTACGATCGACGACCACGTACTTGGATTGAGTCTTGGAAATGTACTAAATCAAGGGTAATCTTTAACGGCCGGTTCTTTGATAATTTTCAAAAAACATGAGGTATTTTGGTATCTTGGCCTATCGCTAGTTGTAGATAGAATATGGATACAGACCGTAAATGTAGATATAAATCTTTGGACGATATTTCTAGTTTATTATTAACTCGTATATTGAGGTTCGTAGTTTTGATTATTTACGCCGTAACCCTCTTCATGGTAAAAACTTAAAAACAAAAATGTTTATGAAATAAATAGTGACAGTGGACATAGTATTTTGTGTATTAAATATTATATACAATTTTCACCGCCTCTGTGGTATAGTGATAGAGACCGCTTTAGATGTGGTACTCCAGGATTCAATTCCTAGTGCGGGCACAAATTTTCTGCTAAGTTTGGTATCTATTACACAAATTCTTAATTATACTTTATTTGGGTTACATAATAGGTGTAAGTGAGAGAAAATATCCTGATTTGTAATATTCTAACACTTGTTGACCAAGAAATTGATCGATGTAGACAAATCCTTTCTCTAATGCGTTAAATACTATTCATGGTGAGCTTAAAACTCTCAGAGACGATATACTATACGTTAAAGTGACCGATTCTTTCTTAGATTTAACTTGACAGAAAGAGGGAGACGGACGAAAGAAAAATAATATAAAGTTAAGTGAATATAATGTTAAGTTGAGTGTATATGACGAGAAACATTAAGGAGATGTTAAGGAAGCTATTGGTGTAAAGACTCAAGCTATATCAAGAAATCTTGATTCTTCTGATCATGATTGTGTTGATTTTGGAGCCTGTTAATGGAGGATGTTAGTACCTCCCACGCCCTGTTACAAGGCTACCTTCTTCATCGAAGCAACGAACTGCTTCACGACCGAAATATTGGCGGTGATACTACCCAAGTGACCATACCTACAGACTCATCTACCACTTAGAATTGAGCAATCTATTGATCTCTACGTGCTTTTGAAAATGATTTAACTGATAATGTCAACCATTTAAATATTATTTCACAGCAACAAACCAAATGGACCATTACAAATCAAAGAATAATTTATATATAACTATGTTACATAAAAAAGTCGTTCGACAACATGTCTTAGATCAGACGATATTGTAGGGTTGTCAATAATTAAAATGGCTGCCTTTTAAATGGAGTCGAAGCTTTTGGGACTAGAAAGACATGCCTTAGGTCAAGTAGTGACACATTGACTTTTCTTAATCCAGGAGACAGCTCCAACTATTGAACAGATAAGGATTTTTGAATGAAATTATTTCAAACTAATACAACTAAATTTAGTTTCTTGTTTTCAGAATGACAACACAGTAATATTAAGCGTTCCCTTGATATCGACGGCGTTCAAAAACCTGCCATCAGGTGAGACTGTCACTTTGATACGCTATGTCGCAAAAACAGGACATTGACTGGTCTAGTCTGGTTGAGTTGTTAGGCTTCCGACAAACCAAGTTTGAGCCCTGATTACTTAACCAGAAGTTGCGGTTTCGAAACTCGGAAAAAGTGGATGTTCGTAGAATGACGTACGGAGATTTCTTTATACATTATATTTATAGTATCATACACACAGCACACAGACCTTTTTGGACATGGGATAAACACAACAAATAAGGGTCATATTACCACCACTATGGCTTGATGCGGGTTGTTGGCTGAAAGCCGTTGCCACAACAACTGGGAATCAACGGCTCAACGTGCCTTTCGAAGCACAGACAAGCTCGACAATCGAATATTGAATTGCTTATTTGATGAACCCATCCAGGCACCACCAATGGTAAGAGTTGGTTTGTTTTCCTTATCGAAACTAGTACGATAATGAGTTCCTCCGAATGTTTATTTATATTTAAGTTAATAAGCTGTTAATGGTTCTGATTCGAGGCGATAATAGGTGTGTGCATGTGGGAAATATTATCTTATATATATAGAAATAAATCACATTATTTAATTACGATTCCCTTTCTACTTAGCACCGTTCTTAAAATTCACTGCCTTCCACTCAACATCATTTTCGGTGATTCATTTCTCTAGATGCGTTCCCAGAGTACGAAATTCTTTAACGGCGTATTCACTCCTTCAATTTGGTTGGACGGTGGACGTGGCTAGTTAGATGCACTAGCTATCTTCGTGATGGAGTCTTCGGATTGCCTGCTATCATGCGTTATCATCGTATTTTCAGTCTACTTCTGCATCAAGAAGTCTTTCACAAGTTCTACGAGAGAATCTTGATCATGTACACGTTGAAGTTACTAAGCTACTAAAAACTTTTGAATTTGAATATGATTATATGATATTTCTTTGTCTTTTTATCTATCAACAGTTCCATGATCTTCATCGATAACCACTTATATCCTTTCTACTCCTGGGTACAGGTATTCCTGGGTATCAATGTAGATTTGGAGGAGTTGTTTTCGTTGTGATTTTTAAGTTTAAGCTATCATAGAATTTAAACTCAAAGTGGCAACCTTAGGTTCGGCGCCATAGTACAGGATGTCAGACCGCTGTCGCGACCGGAATGATCGATCCCCGACACACAGCAGCTGACACATGACTTTCTACATCCATCTACAGAACTACAACAGCTATACAAAGGCGAAACCGGGATAGCTAAACAGGGGCCTGCAACATCAAGGAATCAATACCACTGCTGCGCTGACATTCTGATTCCTATATCCTGTAATTACACTTGGCTAGATTTTCTTGATAGGTGTGCTTGAGGCTTTCAGCTTCGTAACTTAATCACATGATAAATTTACATTCTATGTATGTTTTTATGGTAATTGTATACTGATTAAAATGTGTTTGATAAAGAATTCTTATTAAATATAGGTGTGGCAAATCTGGAGACAGAACACCCACTTAGTTTCATTGGGAGCGGCTGGTGCAGATAAAATTACAATCTTCACCATCACAAAAATTTATAAAACGATCCTAAAATGCTTAAGCGAATTTTACAGTTCTCAATAATCTGTCATTTATGATTGCAACAAAAGGGCGCGAAAACAAAACCAATTGATAATACAGAAGCGAACGTACTTGCAAACCACTGTCAATATAAGCACATGAAAACCACCTTTATTCAACTGTTGAATAAGAGTTAATATAATCAGTGGTCACGCAAATATAATTTGATAACACAAACACAGTAAAAAGAACTTTATATCTTAACGATAAGGTGTGTTGCGCGTGCACATGTTACGTGGTACTACGTCTTGGTAACAGCAAGCCGTGTAATAGGCCACGTTAGTGTCGTGTGACTAAGTCTGTGACGTCACATCGTACAGTAGACAATGGATATAGACGACAAAGTGAACACGAAATAAACTTTACCAATTTGAAATAAGGTTAGTTATTTCTGTGTCAATGTCATCTTTATTTTGGTTTGATAGTTTATGCGGTGTGATTCATTCTACAATGTAGAGACATACATAAACGTGTATAGACGAATTTATTTAGTTTAATCTTTTAACAGTTCCAGTTAATCTAATGCCATTTTTAGTGATTCAATAACAATATAAAAACAATACACGAGAACCACATTTTTTCCCCCAAATAGTTGAAGGTGTGTAGTGTATGGAGGTTGCGGAGGTCTCCTTAGCAAGTTGGTGCTCGTGCAGGGCTCGGCCATCAGGTGGCAGGACGTGGCGCCCCCCGTAGCCGTCAAGGACACAGAATCCAACCAACCCAACTCAACAGCTTACGGTCGCTAGACCTACCTTAAATTAATTTAAATTTATAGCTAATATACCACCACACGTCATACAATTAAACTAAGATACATTAGTGTGAAATGGGTATATTTATTACTTCCCTAAATATATCATTTAAATACCATTAATATCATAAATACCATTAAAGTCAGTGTACTCGTACAAATACACCATTTAAATTTGTACTGTATGTGCTCTAACATAAAGCTATGTTTAGCTTCGCGTAGAGATCGAATGACCGTATTATAATCCAGGTTAGTTCTTATCAAGGCATTGAATAAGGCGATTAAATAACAGATATTTGTAAAACCATTTGAATTTTGAACGACGAAGAACAAACCTCAAATATCTATAGCCTTTTTTACAAATGACGATCATATGATTTCCAATTTGCATTCTTGTCACTAATTATTTATCGTTGGAGTTTTTGATGTCATATATTTCGGCCATGAAGAAGTTCACTCTGTTTCAGTATGAAGGATAAGGTGCTCATTTATTACAGATATATAACGGCGATTTATATACAGGCGACGTATTGACATCAGGTCAACAGTGTCAAGAGAGGCTAGTATTGCAGTTGTCTTTAAGAATTGGTTATTTGTCAGGTAGACCAACTTATTGTTCTAATTGTTTAGGAAATTTCTCCACCGAAGTAACATTAGGCAGGCAAAGACGAAGTCTGCGAGTAATCATTCTCAGTTTTCGTCCCTAATCAGCAGCAAAAGCATTGTATGAGATTAGGAAGTCACCAGGATCCCCCATTGGGCTTTTTAAAATGAACAATATTTTAAAAATGTAAAAATAAAGTCATTTACTATTGAAAACTCATTTGCCGATGACTCTGTAAATGGTTACAGTTTTCTTTGAAGGAAAATAAAGAATTTAACTAAGCTCTGGCTAACTAACCTAGCTCTTCATCTTGTAAGTTGAGACTCATTGTTATCTGATGCAGACACTTGCGTTGTCATGTTTTGTTTAAATCAGCACGTCTAGATGTTAAAATGCTAAGGCTTAATTCTTTATAAGTGGCCACCATTAAAGCGTCAAATCATATGACACTATCTCTCTTTTTCTGGTTGGATTTTAATGGGACACTAGCACTGACTTATTGAGAATGCTTGCACAACATTTCTCTATCTACATCATTAATTCCGAGTCCTGAGATCCTAGTTACCTAGTTCAGTTAGTACTTTAACTATTTACCAACCTTATTTGTGATAACAGCGTTTTTATCGCAATCGAATGGCTAAGCATAAAAAAGTATGGGATCTGATATAAGTGTGATTGTCTAATCTCATACAATTTTTCGATTGAGATTATCGGAATGCATCTTATCTAGGCCCTAAGCTCTTGATTTGATATTTTCTCAAGGGTTACATTTCCTTTTCTGTCATTTTATATGACTTTCTTCTATTGTTATATCGTAAGACGATTAATAATATTACATCTGTGATATACTATTAATTTGTTAATTGACGCACAAAATTGTAGACAATACAGTAGTTTTAAACTTCTAAGATCCAGCAAATTGATTGGTTGCCATCGTTATGTCTTTAAAATACTTTTTTTAAATGTTATTCTATGTTACGGAAAGATTATTAATCTTTGTTAGGAAGAATACATTACTGGGCTTTTTAATTTGACTCAAAAAAACAATATAATAATTATGATTAAAACTTTTATTGACCTAAAAATATGCAAAATTTATAGTTACTAGTATTTTCATCACTCTTATCAATCATTTTCTTCGACTTTGGCATTATATTTTTAGGCTTTGTTACATGTCTAATACAAAATCTAGAGCAGCTAGCTCCAAACTACGGCCCGCGGGCCAAAGTTTGTAATTTAGTTTTTTAATAATTGAAATGCAAAAGCGTAAGTTTGCTTAGGTCACGCACTTTGCGACTATTCTGGTCTAGAAATATAGTTAAGGGCAGAAAAATTAAAACTGGTTTGGCCCTTGGAACAAACTGAAAAATCATTATGGCCCGAAGGCTTCAAAGTTTGGCGACCTTCGATCTAGAGCATTGATCAGTGTCAAAAATAAATACCTGTGTCGTATCGTAGCCCGAGTAAGTTGATGTTTATTTTTTAATAATAATCATTTTTGTTTTACACATACAGGCTGACAAACTTTGTAATTTATTTCTCTTTGCTGTAGACTTGTGAGTGAAATAAATATTTAAATTTAATTTGAATATTGATAGAAATTTCTCGCATCCAGAAAGGGAGGGAATGCAACGCTCGGTATAGATCTAGTATCGACGGCTTCGATAAAATAGATGATGTGTTCCACTTACCATCCCAAACGGAAAAAATATTTTTAACAATATTAATAAATTATTTATTTATTTCTTAATATATGATTAGGAATAAAATAATGAGAGATAATGTCTTCTTTACCATTATTTATGTAGTTAAATTTTGTTTTGTAAGAAATAAATGAAATTAACATTTGATATTCTTTGACAGTAACAAACCCTGAAATGTAAAGAAAACCCCATTAAAATCCATTCAGTAGTCATTTTGCATGAACAGCCTATTTACCCCTCAGAACTGAATTCCTATATGGGAGAAAACGTTAACAATTTAAGCTGCAATACCATTACGCTGGCTCATCACGGGTTGGTGGATGGATGGTAACTTCTGAAACCTCCAGGATCAACGGTTTAACTTGCCAAAAAACATGACATGAATCATGACGAAAGAAACTAGATCTTAGGAGCCACTTCGCTACGAGCACGATTTTTTATATATGTTGTTGTATGTTTTTTTATTTGTATTATTAATTATATTCCTCATAATGATCACGTTTAATTATGAACAATGCTTGTTAAGTGACACAAATAACGATATCCTGTCTGTACGAGTTGCCCTTTGATCGTGGGTGCTTTGACCTTTTTACAATTATTTAATACGAAAAGGAAAACCAAACACGTAAGGTTTTAAGACCTGGTCTTTAATTGTTTATTTTGTATATCAAAGAATGGTGAACAAGAAAATGGTATACCTAATGGCAAATTGTGATAGAATTTAGACGCAGGATATACCAATGAAAGAAATCACTGAATTTAACTGAAATGTTGACATTCTAAAGACAGAAGTTAATGCCTCTATGTCTTGTAATTATATCATACCGTTCATACTGAAACACATCAAACTGCCTTGCTTATGAAATAGGAAAGACCCTTGCAAGTGATATGATATTGATTGATGTTTGAGATACAGGATTTAGAGGGAAATAGCCTTATGTTTTTTTTGATAGCAGGAATAATTCTTTTAATCTAAGAGCACTGAACTGAAGAATCTATTGCTCCAAAACCAACTTAACATCTACAACAGCCTGTATACAACAGTTGTATACAGACTTTGTATACAACGGTTGTATACAGACTTTGTATACAACGGTTGTATACAGACTGTTGTATACAACGGTTTTATACAACGATTGTATACAGGCTGTTGTATACATGGATGATGGAAACATTGGGCCATAACACCACTGCGCTCAATGCGTGTTAGTGGTTGTTAACAAATTTGCTTGAACCATCCAGGACTCAACCATGGCGAAAGTTGCATTGTTTTCGTTATCGAAATCAACGAACTCTTTCGCTCATTGTTATTTATTTACCTCAATTTTGTTTGTAATAAATGAAAAATATGAGTTAAATTTTCAAAACGATATTCATTTACGATATTTCATTTTTAGTTAATTTACGATGTAACGATAAGAAGATTACACAGAGTTAGGAACTTATTAAAGAACACAAAGGAGATTTGAAACCTTCCACAATTTTTTTTTATTTAAAAAATATACAGTGGAATTATTCCTTTAAAATCAACGTAGGTTTTGTATTGGAGGCGAAACACCAATTAAGTGTCTGCCCTTCAACATTTTGGACCAGACAGTTGTGCAAACTCAAGGTAAAAGTTTTGCAATTATTCTGTGCGTGGGCGACATATTTTTTCGGCACTCGTTTAATATTTATTCTTACATTTATTACTCTGGTTGTTAATAGTGAAATTATAACGTCATTATTAATTCGTTACTTAATAGATAATGGATTTCAATGGTGACTGTTTGTTCTTGAGACCACCTTCCTGAGATCTTGAGGACCAAAGTTCAATTTCTTATGGAGCAGAAATTTTCTACTCAGTTCCGTTGGTGGTACGGCTTTTTCTAAATCCGCCAGGCTAGCTACAACCATTTTACCTAAGACTACCGCCATAACAATAATGTTAACAATTGGAGATAAGATAGCCAGTTCCTCTGTCGTTATCATCGCTTACAATCAGAAGACCAAGAGATACTCTTTAAGAAAAAAACTAACACCATCTCATCTCCTCATTTTACATTCTAAATAGTTTATCTAATATTTAAGCTTAATATAACATGTACTTAGCTATTGTATCAAAAATAGTTGCAAAATAAAAATGAAACTATAATTAGTGGAAGCGTAATACAAAATTCATGTCCTATCACCTCCTGAGTGAGCGGCCCCTAAGGGCTTAACCTATTAAAAGCGACGTTGTCGCTCTGTCAAGCAAAGGGCGGGAGTCGCGCGCGCACCTCATTGGCTAATTCGAATTTCGAGCGAACGCATCTGTTGCACTCCAATATGCTCTCATAGACCATTCTATTGGTCTATTCGATACCATATACACGAATGATGTAACAGTTTGTATGCATTTTTTACATAACCCTGTTTTTTTCATAAGTAAACCTTTTTTTTTGCCGCGCGTTCTAGGAATTCAGGTCGTTCTATTTTTAAAAATGTTGCTCTTGCGTCGTATTCGTTTAAATATTGGAACTTTTTGGTTAGACCTTTTGGGATAGTCGTTGAGGCGATGCGATTGGTTCATTTTTTATTTATTTTGGGCGTGTTAGGTTATTTTTTCTAGGAAATGAATAGGTGTGGTATGGGATACATACCACACCGGTCTTTTGGTTATTTATCACTTTAAGGTTATGTATATAAGTGGTAGAGTTTTCTTTTGATTTCTTTTAAAAAACCATAAATAGAGAGATAATTTTTCATGACGAGGTCTTCAATAATGATATACATTTTTTTAAATGTTAAAAAAAGGATTCTTATTAACTTCTGTTTCCCTACTTCGCTGACTTGACCAATCAAGATCACATGATACTACGTCTAAGTCTGCATAAATTTTATTTCAAAATGTAATTCAAATAACAACATTATTTACCATACCTTTATTATAAAATGTTTGTCTTTTAATCTATGTACTGTCTGGATGGATTGTGTGTGACGTAGAAATGGAAATAAATGCTTTATCTATCTTTCTATCTTTTTATTCTTGCGTGCGTAACTTGTACTCCTAGTGAAAATTTCAACCTGTCTCTCTGATGATGGCTTCAGCTGTCAAATTATCTGCTATAACTTATTCTGCAACATATCTGCAAAGTGCAGTGCAGTCGACTGCACTTTGAATGTTGCAGAAAAGGGTGCTGGAAATTTTTGTTTCATATGCACTGCACTTAGGTGCCTCTGAATAAGGGCCAGTGTTTTAAGAACAAATGCGTTTATAATTAACTTAATGTTGTTTGTTCAGAGTGTCAGTTCAATGCACGAGATGCACCTTAATGTTTCTATTGAACTGAGAACAGACAAACAGATATACAAGGACGGTTACAGGAAAAATCATAGATATGATAAAATTTAACAGGCTTATCTTTGTATAATATAGAAATTGGAAATGGGTTCTTTTTTAGAAATAACTGAAGCCATAACAATAGCATTTAAACTTTTTGTATGTCTGTATGTTTCCATGCACTGATGCACGCAAAAACTACTCCATCAAATTGAATTCAGTTTTCATTGGTATATCACTAAAGTAAATTAAGATAAGCAGTAAAGCACAGGTTACATTATAATACGAAAATGTTCTTCTTTCTTTCAATTCTTTATTTTGCGCTCCATAGTTACATAATATGTAGAACTTAAGACTATTGATGACACTATGGACTCTGTCGGGCACAACAAAATTTGGGATATACAGGAGAAAGGTAGATTACAAAAGGTAGGTTTAAGTTAAGTGTTTAAATTTGTATAATGGTCCAATTCAAATATATGCATTCAAAATAATAATTATCTTGGGATTGTTGTTCAAACATCGCAAAAGCTAATATGTATATCATTTCACCTATACAGTCTCCAAAATACATATCCCGAATTAGAATGAAAGTTCTTTACAAGACATCTATTAAACATTATTTTGTTTTAGTACACAATACTATTTAGCTGTTATATATTTACTTTCATGTAGATCTTTTGTTTCTAAGTAAAACTAAAATGTCACGAGTCTTTTCATTTGAGGAAACAACTAAAATTTTCTAACATGAAGTGCTTCTTCAATTTGTTTAGAATTATTTAGTTTTATGCTCTGTTTGTTCTTAAAAGAGATAACAGTTAATTATATTGATGAATTTCACTGAAAAATTTAACAACGTCTTTAGCGTGGGCTTAATTGTGTCTGAGACCAGATTAACAGTCAGTAAATACGCGAAAAATAAATATCCCTATTGGAATTATAAGCGGATTGTGTACAAAAAAAATCTGAACCAAAACTCGATTTTAATTTTCTTTTGGTTCCCAGTTAATGTTTTGATAGGTTACGTTAGTATTAACTTAGTACTGGTCTTTATTAAGGAGAACTGGAAATTAAGTGACGGGAATTGCAACTCATTCTGTCACTATGAAGACGAAAAGGAGAGCTGGTATATCACGTGTCAGTGACAAAGGTAAAATTAATTTTCGACTTTAAACCTAAATTGTATTATTTATCTACAATTCTGACAATGACCGCACTAGCCAACTTTTTATTTAGACTCCACTTCTGCTTACCATCAGATGGAATGGTCGGATTGCGAAGTGTGCGACGAGCTACATCGGTCGCGCCGCACTTATGTGGTAAGATGGGTATCGTCAGTTTTTAGTGGGTATGCCGGCTCTTTACACCGGTGACTCCCACATAACCCAGGGGGCAAGCACCACCGTTTCTTCCTGGGTATCCATAAAGGATTTTCTGACGAAAAAAAAAAGGTGGAATGGTCGGATGGAATCGATCTTGCCATAAAAAATAAAAAAAACAACATTTATACGGGATTCCCCCGGTTAAATTCATGTCATAATTTAGTGTATGATTGATTTGCTGTTAATCTCAACTATGCTTTCAATAACCTTTCAATAACGATTTCGTGGAAATGTCGACATTTTCTGTTCTACTAGAGGGGCGTAAGAAAGGGCTGTGAAACAACAATTATGTTTATTGACTTCACTAAATTCATTAGATTTTCACACACTGATGTATCTTATATAAATTCCAGCCAATAAATAGAAACTTCACTGGTAGGTAAATGTAATATTTTTATTTGATTTCTTTAATATTACAAGTTATTTTAGGTTTCTCTAATTAATAATAATATAATAAAATTTGGTCTTATTATTTATATATCACATATTATATATAAGTATATATATGTAGATATAAGTTATATACACATTGCATCCATTGTACAGCGCGGAAGGTAATTTTCATTGTAATTTAGGGCGAATTACTTTTGACGCAATTCCACCTAACAAAAGATCGCAGACTTTACACTGTAATGTTAAATTCTTATTCTGAATTAGAATACTATTCTAGAAATTAAATTATTTCCACTATAATTCATAGGAATCGTCTAAATTGAAACAAAAAATCTATTTATAAGACTTTTGAAATTTATTACCATTGCCTTTTAAAATAATATGTTTTAAAAATAACTCTGCAATGTAAACAGTTTTTATAAAATTTCTCTATTTACGGATTAAAGAATTTGTTTGAATTTAATATTTAGTTATGTTTATTTATTTTAATTTAAGTAATATATATGACTCTTGTTTATTCGTTATGTTTGTATGTATATGTCCCACACCCATTCTTTGTTTCACATGCGGACATTATGTTTAGAAAATAAAATGTATCGAATTAACTACTTTTCAAAACTTAAAGAGTAACGTTATAATATCAATAGGAAATTTTTCAGGATTTCCCGAAATATGGGTGTGTTCAGGAATATGGACATAAAGACAAGCACCTTAAAGGGAACCCATTCAAAATGGCGATCGAAACCGACATGTGACGTCACAAAATCGTACCAAAAATAACTAATCAAAACTCTTTTCTTAAAAACTAAAATCCATGTAAAGATTAAAAATTAATTTTGAACCAAAGAGGTTGCGTACATACTTTGTCAGTGGACCTACGATGTATTGTCTTAAGCACGCGCAAAGGGGTTTATTGATCTATTTTATTTCGGTCCGTCGTTAGACGCAATTACTACGTAAGTTTACGTATTACTATATGTAATATTGCAGTTACTCTTTTACACAAAAGATGAATTAAAAAATCGATACCATTGTTATCCTTTGTTTGCAATAATAAAAAACTGGCTTTTAATTTTTAAAAAAGCAAAAATATACCGGTATAAATGACGCGTTGAGGCTTTTGAATTTAGAACGGCAAATTGGAAATTCAAAATTGGAAAGCGTACTCACCGTGGGTATTCTCGAACCCTCCATTATGGCGGCCAACAAAGACATTATATCAACTGAAATCCTATTTTTTTATTCGATCGCGATATGAACTTTTTAAGAGACACTAAAATGGGTGGTTATTGGTTTTTGGACTTTGATTTTTTACATTTTGTCACGGGAGCGAGAGAAATGCACCCGCTTGGATGCACCGAGGTGAACTGACCTAGGGCCCCGATGCATCGCGCTGTGTCTCGCTCGCTCACTCGGCTGTACTTGCAAAGTCTGCTCGCTCAATAGCATAGCAACCGAAATTCGCCTTTTAATATCGAAGAAAGTTGAAATAAAAACTGCTTTCCAACACTCGTGACGTGAAAAGCGTGTTCTAAATCGATTTTTCGATAATCGTTCGGTTTTTTTCGTGATTAAAATGGATTTAGATGTCCTTCTTAAAGGTTCAAAACCAAAAAAGTTATCGTTAATTTATAGTTTAATAAAAAAAATTCATCCCTAAGTATAGTATAAATTGCTGGAAGATTTCGATTTGTTTAATTTTAAATATTATTATTAATATTAAGCTAATAACTCAATACTTTTCAGTATTTTAATTATATTCTTGAATTTTGACTTTCATAAGAGTATGTAATGTACCTACACTGAATAAATATATTTTGACTTTGACTTTGAAAAGTAAAGAAATAAATACAACTCGAGAAAGTACAACAAGAAAAGAGGCTACATTTATAGATTAATTCTTGGTAACAATAATAATTGATCCGGACGGATGGTTTTGCTTACGTTGAGATTTGATTTGTTATATTTGGATATACCGTAATCAAAACCTTCTTAGGTAGATTGATTATTGCCACTCTAATTACTGATTTTATTAGTGAATCTTAGTAAATTTGAATCGTAGTGAATCTAAGACCTTTGGTACGTATTTAGATCTTTATTTCACGTAAAAGTCAAGTAAGTAATAAATACTGGAATGAGCTTTTTAAAATAATCAGTACCCCGCTGCCTACTTAGCCAAAGGTCTCGGATTCGAACAATAAATAATAAGAAATGTGAAATACTACTTTATAGAGCTTTGATAGACAAGTCCAAAGCATATAACAATATATTTCACTTGTAGGCAAGTGTTAAAGTTACTTACTATAGAATCAACCATTTTGTATATCGTCGGGGTTTAGTATCCGCGTATCTGCAATAGGTAAGGTCCGCGTATCTGCACTAAATTTAGTCTCACAGAGCAAGTATATAATCTGATAAGTTTCTTATTTTAAAATCTTTTATGCTAATTTAAGCAATTGGCTACATTTTGTGAGATACGCGAAATTATCCAACGTTAGTTACTGGGATTTGTACTATCTACCACGATATACAATATGGTTGAAGCTTTAGTAGGTATGTCATCGCTGTAACTTAGATTAAATAAGCCCCAATAGCAGACGTTACATCAAACGTCGATATCACTTGCACATTGCTCGCTCCATCAAAATTATTAGCAGACGCGTTTTAAACTTATGACACGTACGCGAATTTAACTAAGTTAGGTTTTAATTACACCACATAAAGACAAAATTCACTATTTACCAAGATGTCTTGTTCTAGGAAGGACAGAACGATCTAGTTCAGCTTTGACAGACAGCAGACTGTCTCGAGGATCCGGGGAGTATATAGCGGCATTCATATTTATTTAAACTGCTGTATGGTACAGTACCTTTTTTTACCAGGAGTAATCCATTTACGGACCTACCCGCCACTGGCTAAGCGACGGGCGTGTGTGGGGCTCACTCAGTACCTCAATAGAGCGGCACTGAGAATACCCACTAAAACTCCCCGGTAACTCCATTGCCCTTCACGGGGGTAACCTGGGTTCTGCACGAGCAATTCACCAGGTCATGGTACAGTATCTAATAAAATAAATCTTAAATGGCTGTAATGCCTGTAAAATAATCCTTCCTCATAATCAATTGTGTATGGCTATATAAAATCAAAATTTTTAATTAAAATACTTTATTAAATAATTGACAGCTAAGTATAGTTCAATTTGCTGGACGATTTTGAAACAATTCAAAATCGTATAGCTTAACTATTATTATTAATATTAAGCTAATAACTCAATACTTTTCAGTATTTTAATTATATTTTTCAATCTTGACTTTTATAAGAGTATTTAATGTATCTAGACTGAACAAATGTATTTTGACTTTTGACTTTGACATAATCCAGAAACATCAACCAAATTATTGATAATTTCAAACAATTTAATAACATAATTACACCAAATATCATTTTACAAGACAAAACACGTGTGACATTGATATGCAGAAGACCATTTCTGCAAAATACCTTGTACTTCCTCTCAAATAACATTGTCCCGTTAAATTGTATGTATTTACATAAATTTTTAATTAAATACACAAGATGTTCACGACCAACTACTTTTATACCACATTTTATACCATGTTGTTATTTATATTTAGTTATACCACAATTGTAAATAGAAAAATAATAAAATAAGAAAATATATGTTAGTGCAAAACAAGTGCTTGTATTTATTATTAACACAAGACCTTAGACATCAAGTAAGTAATAATGTGTTCTAGAAGCAAATTAAATTATATGTTGTCCAAATAATCATCTGTACCAGTTGCGCCATACCATATCTAATAATTAAAAATAAATATAATATCTAAGACATATTATTATGTAATAAGCTGCCATTACAAATACCTTTCTATTTTTTTATTTTTACATAAAACAACATGGTGGCTTAGACTTTGGTAACTTCCATGCTTTTGTTTTCCAATATTTTTTAAAACAAGTAAATATGCAATATTATAATCGATGAGCTCTAAACAACGATACCCCACTCGAACTGTATAATTTTAATTGTATTATATAAATAGGATAGGTTTTATTCACGCCACTTTTAACTGTATGGAAGCCCCCGTATAAAAATATGTTTTACAATTTGTATGGCTTTAGGTCAAACAGTTACATATACTGTGCAAAATTTAAGACTGTAGCCAAAACAGTTTGGCTGTAAAACTTGTGTAGCAGACGACAGGTGGACACGTGAGAGACAGGAATAGGGCTCCGTTTGGACCATTTGAGTACGGAACCTTTTTTTTTCGAGGAGGAATCCGTTTATGGACCTACCCGCCACTGGCTAAGCGGCAGGCGTATGTGGGGCTCACCCAGTTCCACATAAAATTGGACCTGGGAATACCCACTAAAACTCCCCGGTAACTCCATTGCCCTTCACGAGGGCGACCTGGGTTCTGCCGAAGCAATTCACCTAGTCGCCCCCAGAGCTTGACTATATGACTCTAAAAAGAATAACAAAGGACTGCATACCAGATGATAAGCAGTAGGGAGTCCATACGCTCATATATCATGCTGCATGCTATATACTGCCGTAGCCACCTTCACCTTGACGGCCCAAACAGTCACGCCTCTTTAAAAGTAACCATTGCATGAAGGAGGGAATACATGTGCCGGTAAGGAATTCCACGCTCTGGCTGTGTGACAGAGAAAGGAGCCACTTAATTAGTTGCGCTGTGTTATGTCAATTGCCATGATAAAGTCAAAGACAGTCTTTATTTAAATAGACACAATTACAAAGTTCTTTTAAACCGTCATAACAGGGAATATGTATGAGTAAAATAAATAAATATAATTGAACGAATGACACTAGTAATAGCGATAGTGACTTTAAGTGGTTATTAACAGGATATTTAAAAATTGTCCCAGTTTTATAATACTAATCTGCATATTCCCAATTAACCCTACCACCATTCTGACGAATCAGGTAGCTGCAGAAGACGCGCAAGTAACTCTCAGCCTTTAATATTTGTAATGAGATCTAAAAATTACCTATGTCATTATGTATTAGTATTACGAGTAATATGAACAATAATATCATGACAAAGCTTTCTAAGCAACGATTAAATAGATTATTGAACTCAACGTCAGTAGAATTGACCCACTTTAGCCAGGAAAGGACCTCTTTCTCTCTCGTCTTTTGAAGACGACATTTCTATAATTTCTCGCTTGTCTGTTAACTGAAAAGTTATCACTATGAACGATAACCTTTTGAGCTGAATGCAGTTATATATTTATTATGTTCACATTAAAATGATAACGAATGGCATTTATGTATTGATGATGACCAGCTTTTCTGATAGCTGGTTTATTTTAAACCAGCAAAAAGGAGGCTCTGAAGAAGAAAACACGTCTTTCGAAACCTTTTCTAAAGTAAAACGCGCAATGAAGAATGAAATATTTTTAGTTGATGATTATACCAAGTCTTAGAGAAATGTATGTTTATTTAATTAAAAAACTAACAACTATGCTACCTAACCATCATGGAAAGGACCACCGGCACCAATTATATCAGTGAAAGATCACCAATATCGCACATCTCCTTAAGGTAGATTATTCATTGACAAAATTTAACTTTTCTTACTCCCAAACTCAAAGTGATTTCATTTCGAAACAAGCAGTTTCTTTCTACAATTTAACTTTTCCAGAAAGTCTACTGTGTGTTCATTGTCTACCATGTTTTCTCTATCAAAACAGTTATTCTGTCTATATGTCTATACAATATTGTTGCTTTACCTCACATATATGCAATGGTTGAAGACATTTCTGGAAAATTACATATATTCACGTCTATAGATATATGTAAATGTGTATCTTATATAGTAGACCATTGTCTACTATATAAGATACTTTTCTTCTTATTTTCCTTTATGTGATGTTGCTGTGTAAGTACAATAGTTTTAAATCAATAAAAGCGACTTCAAAACCCAAAACAGAAATTTAATTCAATTTAAGATTGTTAATTATTAATTAATATCTGAGGTTGATGTTTCACATTCTATTGTTTCTGGAAACAACTTAACACCAACTACAAAAATATTATTAAATTGGATAACTTATTAAATCAAATTTATTTTTAGTTTTGTTTCTTTCCGATTAGGTGGGTGTGCCTCTGAGTTGTGATTGTTCTTTGGATACCAGACCAGCTTTATATCTATTGCGTGACGATTCCATCATATTCAGTTTGACTGCATAGTACGTTTATTAACCTTGAACGCCAACAGATAAGTCTGCAGTTAGCTTAGAAGCCACCAATCCACTATAAGCATTTCACGTTTAGTACTTAGTGTTCAAAATGTGACGTGACGATTACAGTGACGTAGGACCCGGCCGTCGTATTCGCTTTTACAGAAAATTCGTTCGACGAGTATTTCACAACCCCAGGTGGTGCTCTTCCCAAACGGCCAGTACCCACAGACTAAAGTATAACGTCATCAATGTCTAATAACTACTTTCTATTTTGTATGTCTATTTCTAAATAATAATGACGGCAGAGACCTCATCCCGACACTTGTTTTGATTAGTATTTAATATTTACTCCAGTCGTTTGTATTCGTATAATTTCGTATAACAAGTCATGTCATGTCAATTATACTATCAGGTTTCAAATTGTTTTACGTAGCTTACTACTTATCATAAACTCTTATTAACTAAAAATACACAATATTTATCTTATTTTATTTATCTAATATCTCACACATCTTAGTTATATTAATGTACACACATTTAATATTTAATAGTTTTTTTCTATCTATAATTTTAATTATAAAAAGCCCTCGAGTTGTAGCAGAATATCAGTGCTTTGTTCCCATCCCGATGTGAACAAAATTAGTCACTGAGTTGCGACCCTTTTGCACTTCTGCAGCGCACACAAAGGTCTTTGATACCTTTATTATAAAATGTTTGTCTTTTAACCTATGTACTGTGTGGATGGATTGTGTTTGATGTAGAAATGGAAATAAAGACTTTATCTATCTATCTAGCTTTATCTATCGTGTCATGTACAATTCATCATTGACATTATGATTTAAACTATTTTCTTAAAGCCTTTGTAAATATTTGGGCTTTTATTAAATGGATGTGTAGGGGGTGTGTCTCCCTACAGATTGAAATAATTATGCTTTCTAAGGGGGTTACCCGAGGAGTGCTAAATAAAACCGACCCGTTAGAGTGCTGCTGTTACACTGCACTTATAAAGTTATAAAAATAATATAAAATAATTAAGCGATGCACATGTAAACGCAATTAGTTTATTTATAATTAAAATGCTGAATATATACGTTGGCTAGTACAGGATGAAAAACAAGTGTTCTCAAAAAGAATTTCTTTAATTAATGTAAAAAAGTTTTTCGTGTTCAATATATTGAGATATATTTTATAAGATCTAAGATAATGTATTACGTACATTTCTTCATTATCTAGTATCCATAACAGAAGTAATATCAAAATAATCCAATCGATTATGGTAGGTATAATGGAGCTGAGTTAATTGATATTATCATTCTGATGATTCGTCACGATAGCCAACACACAAAGAAAGATAAAAAAGGTTATGAGACAAAAGAAAACGATTTAATTTCAGTAATAACAGTATCACACAAATACACAGCGTTACTATTAAATATGTCAAAGTTAAAATTATACCAAAATACTCAACGATTATGAAAGAGTGTAGAGACGTATTTAGAGCGTCACTATTCACTGACATTTCAAGCATCTATGTCTTGCGTTATTCGCTCGTCATCAGGGTGAGCTCTTTGGTTATAGGAGAAAATAATTTGACAGACAAATGAAATGATATTTAAGAGGCTTAATTTGCTTGGACTCAAGATCCAATAATGTTAACAGTATTGACATGTGAATATACATTTCTAGATTCCATTATTAGATTCCAATTCAAAAGCTTGTCAAAACTAATATTCATGAAATCTAAATTTCAAGTTACTATTGCTATACAGATCTTTTTCATTGGTTGGTTGACAACATTTTGTCAGTATAAAAGATCTGTATCTTAACAATATAAAGTCGAAAATTGATTATTTCTACTACTCTGCTCTTTGTACAAAGCAATATCTTTTCGAATTTAAATAAAATGATGTTATTCTAAATTTCGCCGTTGAAAGTTATAATATCTAACATCATGAGGAGAGACCAAGGTCTTACATCCCCTATAGTTTAATCGCAACAGGTATCATTCAATGCGACCCTACACGAACGAAGGTCCCAACGAGTTCCTTGTGGTACACCCAATTAAAAAACAAACAAAAATCCTACTCTTGGTCTTATCATTTATTCTGAGGCCGGTTTTACGCTACACTAGTGCAACTGCAGTGCAATTTAACCCGTAATATGTGCAGCTTAAGTATGAAACTCGAGTGGGACCCAGTCAAAGGCCTTAGTCGAGTCGAAGTGGGGTTGCCTTGTTGCTAAGTGCTCGGACGCACTTGAATTTAGTATTTCGCGTATTGAGAGTGCAGTTTTGCTCTTTTAGAAAGTTCTTTGCCTTTTCAGCATTAAGTTTTCAATTGAAAAAGTTTAATATAAGGTATTATACTGATGACCAAATTACATCATATTTTGCATACGTAGTATAAAGCAGATAAAGATGCTATTGTAATTTCTGATAGGAGATCTTATTTTAAGACTTAATTGATTTTGCAGACATTGCCAGCTCAGAGGACTCTCCGAATAACTTCCAGACCCCTTATCTGATGTGTGAATTCAAAATTAACATTAGGTCGATGCACAGAGCTCGTTCACCAGGAAGCCATTTTATAAGTCGCTGCTCAAATTCTCCTAAAGTAGTTTGTTTGTTTTTACAAAGCAATTTTTGTCATGGTTGTTCATTGGATGGGTCAATCAAACTTCTCTTGAACTCCCCAGGTTCTTAAGGTAGTATTATGGCCTACAGTCTTTGTGTGCTTCTCTCATGTAGCAAGGTTTAAGCCCAGCAGTGGGCTGTACATGCTAATGTGTAAGTTTCAATCGTATAGTTCAGTTGCGTTTAGCTGAGAAATGCATATATAAGTGGTGTCTTTTCCTGTAGGATCGTCGTCCTAACTTTCCTACATACCTAAGATAAGACAGTATTTCACTCGGTGTTATTAGCTCTGCAAATAAATTTTAATTAATAAATAACTGTCTTACAAACCTTCTAATGGTTTTACAGCAAACAATATCGCTACCAAACTATTTGGTGTTCATTTTGACCAGTTCCTTGTTTCGGACGCCGTCAGTACGGCACACTGCATCGATAACCTATGCGGAAGTAACACAGGTCGTTGACCTGAGCTTAAGGCTGCGCGGCCCCTGGACGTGGCCGCAATGAGAGCGGGATGATTACAACTGAATCTAACAACAAGATCACACAATAGAAACCACTTAAAAATTATGGTGCACTGCATGCTTCATTAGCTGTACGGTGATTTCTTAGATAGAAGGCTGAATATCTACCACGCAAAATAAAGTATAACATCAAAAAGGTAAGGAACAAACCAAAATCTTAAAGCAAATTAAATTTGTAAAGTGAACAAGTCAGCGCCAGAATCAGAAAGGGTAACACTGATATTACGCTATGGATATATAGATAGAATATGCTACATGGTACATAATATTGTAATTTACAGTAGGTAACAGTTGCTATAATTTATAAAGTCTTATTGCTAATTAGCGATCTCTAACAGATAACTTTTGGATGGCCAGGATACACACGAGTCAATAGATAAGTGAAGTCATCGGTGTAACATTTAATTATATTGAAATATTTCTTAAATTAACATGTAATGACAGCAATACAGATACATAAAATATAAATATACAAACTACTAATAACAACACACTTAATGATGAGGCATATAATAATAAATATCGATATGAAAAGATGAAAATAGAAACAGCTATCCCAGTGTCTCAATTTTAAAAGTCAGGTACTATGGAGTCAAGTCAGAAAGACCCTGAGAGCTTCTAAAATAACACTACTGTAATAATTCTGCACTCCTGGTAGCTAGAGATAACTGAGGAAACGTTGTGTTCGGAACAGAAGACTGATGTCTTTGACTAACAATATAACGTGAAGTAATTCTAGATACACAAATAAAAAAAATTGCAGTATTAAAATTCAACAATAGTCTATATCAGTAATTTTCTTTCACCAAGAACTCGATTATTTATTAGTAATCCTATATTCTTTATATGCATTTGAGAGGACGTTATTTAAAAAAATCTGAGATTAAATAAATTCCGTAATTAAAGAAAATAATACTGTAAATATTTTTATTTTTTGTAAAAACGTTTTATTCTTTTATTTACTTTACAGATATATATCTGTACTATAATAAAATATAAGAAAGACATTGTACAGCATTTCTTTAGTTTACCTTTGAATATAACTATATTACACAGAGCCGGAGTTTCCAAGGAAGCTAAATCTATAATATAAGTTAGTATTTAACTTACTGAACCTATTGCATAACCGAATTAAAAAAGGCTATAGCTTGCAAGAAAAAGTACCAGAAAAAAAAACCCATTAAATTAAAATTAATTTAAGGCTGAACATCGCTGTCAGTCCCACCACACCCTATCTCGAGACAGTTAATAGCAGACAGATACCTGTCCCTCTCGCACCCCGTAACGTCTGTCTGCCCTTTCGTTCCCACAAAACCCCCCATTTAGTATTGAAAACTTTTTTGGGTGTACACACTTTGAGTTCTTGTCTGGAAGAGATTGTTGAACGACAAGTCCGCATCACAGGACTTTCTTGTTTATTTCATCTTTACTGCATCTTAAGTATTCTTAAAATATTATATATATTACGGTATCAAATTGCAGTTTTGTACTGAAAAATTCTAACAATATATTTTTACTATTAAATCAAAATATTGACCCACATTATCTATATATTTCTACCATTGGAAAGTCATTTATGCTCTTGTGATAGAACTCCAAGGACCTGAACGCAACAAAGCGGTTAAACCAAAAATACAACATTAATCTCGTATTAAGGTAACTCAAATTTTCGATGTATCCATCTTAACGTTTAAAGGCGAAATAAAAATGGAAAGGCAATCAATTTTTAAATTTAGAATGTTGTTTTTATCGTGTGAAAAAAGTTTTAGTTTGAAATATCACCATGCAGGTTTGATATTAATTCAAAGTGTACGTTTAAACGGTAATTTTAAATTTAAACCCGTATTATTTATTCAGCACACAAATTACAAAAGACTTAAATGTCAGTTGTGTGCTTTATCCTGTATATCTTGCCCATCTGTATTTATAATGTAAAAATAGTGTATTTTAATGTTAAAAAGGATCTATGCATAGTAAACAATTTTTTGATGACTATCTTATGAACAAAATGGCGCCAATTGTCGTCATAAACTCTCCTTACTCCACTATTAAAAAAGAACCAGGTTGTATCAACTAAAGGCGAGGATAAACTTATACAAAATACAAATACTTAGTAAAATATAATGTTTCATTGGAATTCAACTCGGCGTATGCCGGGCCACTACCCTGGTGAGATGTGGATACCTTATGCGTGGTTTTAAACTGCACTGACATATGCTGTTGGCCGCAGATGGTCTTTACAGCGTTACCGGGGTTTTCAGTCCTCAAGTCTTAGGGGGCGAGTCATTTGCTGTGCTTAATATCAAAAAATTGAAATAAAAACCCTTTGACGAAGAATTGGTGGCGAATCTGTTGGCATCCTCTTAATCTGAATTAAAATTACTTGCCTCTCTTTCATTTCAGTTCAAAATGAAAAGGATAGAATGATGTCATGTTAGTTGACACTTAGATGAGTCATATACATAGATGACTTATTTTTTTTAATAAGTTACACCAATACATATAAACAAATACAGTTACATATGCCAATTGCATCGCAAGTTATGTATAAATCTTAAAGGTATACTCATCATGCATTGAGTTTCATACAAAATATAATTTTTAATTTATTAAACTTTATTAAATTGTTATTATCATGTGTGCAATGTGCATGAAATGCCAGAGTACATTACTAATGTTTGTGTGTATGCATTTATATGCAATCTCCAGCATTATGCAATCAATAACTTTGTTGGTGCAAGAAATTAGAAAATTATTAACTAAATTAACAATTAACGAATTCTGGAGGAGTTCTAATCGACAGGCATCACCTCCAGGGGAGGTGTTCCGCTATCTCTTAGAGTCTCCAGGGCGCTCGAGCCATGAGGGAGCGACTTCATATTGTATGAATAAAATGCGTTGTAATTTATAATAATTGTTACTCTAGTTAGCATGGGGAGCCTGTGGACTGTATTTTTGGAGAGAAGTGGGAAAACAAGGAAACTAGGACTCGTCACCGGTATATTGACACCTTTTGTAATCTACCTTTCTCCTGTATATCCAAAATTTTGTTGTGCCCGACAGGGTCCATAGTGTCATTAATAGTCTTAAGATTTACATATTATGTAACTATGGAACGCAAAATAAAGAATTGAATTGAATTGACAATCACACAACATCTAAAAACAATCCAGTATCAAAATATATTAAAAAGTAAACTGACATATGAACAAAACAGGCTTTACACAAACTACCAGTAACAATAATAATATGTAATATAGATAAATAAACCAAATGTTGCCATATTACACACTCTGTCAATAAGTTATCAGATCCCTAACCTAAACCCTAACTTCATAAACTCTACATTGTAAGAACAAATTTGGCTAGGCTATTTCACAAAGGCGTGAGGTGAAAAATTTGTCCATTGTTCATTACTTCTCTGTTATACAATAGTCCTTGTAATAAAGAAACGAAGCGTTGCTTCTATATAATTTGGAATAACTGCCATTTCTAAATGAAATAAGTTCTCAAAAATACTTTAGTTTGACTGTTATTTTAATATCTAAGATTTGTTTTCGTTAGCACTAAGTAATAAATCTTCTGAATTTAATGGGACTATAATCTCAATGGTCTAAATATTGATTTAGGAATACGGATTCGTGCTTATGGTTTAAATCTGTTTTGGAATTATTTGGTGATCAAGTATATTCCACCTGCACAGACCTTCACATTGAAATTACAGGAGACAAGTCCCCCTGCTACCAACACAATGCTTCCTCAACGACCTTTGGCTACCAGGAAGACAGCAATGTTAAAGAGGCTACAATTATCTATCAAATTCTGATCTTACTCTGTCCCAACATATTTAGATAGATTATAAGAACAGACGTAAATGAGTCTGTTTAAATAAAGATATTTTGACTTTGACTTTGATAACGCTTCCTAAAAGAGCTCTGACTACCAGGAACATAGCATTGATCTTCCTACACAAGCAGAGTTATTTGCGTTGTTTGGGAACAGGCAATATTGTTTCCTTTACTGTAAATAATGACATTCCTTAATAGTGCTGTGTTCCTGGTAGCCAGAGCTCGTAGAGAAATTGTGGAGGAATCGTATAATGTGAAAATAACTCGAAGCCTTACAAAAATTGCAGCCAAATGTAACCGCTTTCCACTAGACATGGCGAATGCTTATCTATTAGCATTTAAAAGATATATTTAAATTTTGATAACGCTAACTGTTGTATATATTTGTGTCCTTGTCCGATAATATTATATTTTATTCTAACATGTCGACCTCCTCTGGTAATAATAAAATTAAATAAATTTTAATATTTTTTGTCCAAATAAAGTAAGTACTAATGAAATCTATAACAATGAAGAACACTTTTATCTCTATAGCTATAGATAACTGCCCGAATTGAAACTCGAATCCGAGACTTCTAGTTCTAGTATTTTAGTCTCTGTCTACTCCACCAGCTTAGGTAAAATATTTTGAAAATACAGATTGAGTAAACTTGGTAGTTAAAATACGAACAAAGTTAAATGGAATGAAATAAAAATTCAATCAAAATAAAGTAATTTAAACACCCCAAAAAACATAAAAAGATTTCCCTCCAAAACTGTCTGTCAAAAATAAATCAAAATTAGAACGCGTCGCTCCGATTGGTCGATTCTTTTTCTTCTACGAGGGGCGAGTGGGAACGGAAAAAAATGTATGTATACTCGTTTATCTAGGATAGATACCGGTTGGAGTTGAAGGGCCATAGATAAACTCGTGTTATAATTATATACTAGTAAGCCAATAGTGTGAAGGAATAGTCCCACTAAAAAATATGTAAGAATGATTTGTACAGGTGAATATTATGTTGACACACATGTATCTGTTCGCAGATGTATATTTTAAATATGTACGATTCAATGAATTGTTAGGAAGGTCGTTTAGACCCATTGTAGTTTTCAGAGGTGACCCAAAAATGGGGTTTAAAATTTCGTGGCTTATATCGTCATGTTTATTACATTTATCTACATTAAATCCTTCATTGATTGCTCTAATGGCGGAAGGAAATGTAACAAGAATATGGTGCCAAGAAGAATATGCTATATTAGACTTTGATCAACCGCATGAAGAGATGTTTGTCTCTTTTATAGAAAATAACATCCAAATAACACTCCTTTGTATTGCTGTGTTCCTGGTAACAAGGGCTCGTTGAGGAAGGTTTATGTTTGAGAGTGACTTGTCTCCTATTTTGTTAACATAACGTGACACATGAAGTACCTTCAGCTTAGATTATATTAAATATATAAAGCAGAGACAAATAATACTACTGTATAGTGCTGTGTTCCTGGTAGTCAGTGCTCGTTGAGGAACGTGTCATTAAGATTTACGCGTAATCTCGATTCGTGCTTATCTATTAGCTTATATTTTCTTAACATCCATATACGCAAATAGGTGAACTACATATTTTTACCCAACTCCAAAGAACGAGGAAGATTTTTATACAATATACGATGTCGATTCGACTTCTAAGTTGGTTTAAACTGGCAACAAGTCAGGATCTGATATTGGGATTCAAGGGCAACCTTCAATTTTTAATGATTAACGAGTGTCATATTTATTATATCTACAGGCATTTCTTTAACAAATGACAAGCAGACAGGCAAGTCAACGATACTGACGTTCACCAAACAAAAATTTTCAACCAAACTTAAAACTGCATCAAAAAACGATTTCAGAAATTTTATGAACTTAGTGCTAAGTTGATTCCAGAAACAACGACACCAAATAAATATATTAAATACGAAATTTTTTAATGGAATTATATTTTTTTGTGTTTTTAGAGTATCTAATTCAGAATCGGTGCCGAGAACCGTTCCCAATGATTAAGGTTACTTATCTGTCAGTTAGTCCAGTTACCAGATAAAGATATCTTATCACGCATGCTATCTTGTTATTATCAGGGCATTTGGAGGGCGCCTGTTGGTCTGTTGAATATGAATTAGCATGAAATAGGTGCTCCTTGACAAAACGTTTTATTTGGAGCAGGTCAGGCTTGGGCAGGGTGAGAACTATCAGCGTTACGAGTGTCTAAAGGCTACGGTAATTCTTTAGATATCAGGCTGGTCCAATATTTGTATGTCATCCTTGTCGTTTGAAAGTAATACCTGGAAGAGATCGCTTAGCGATAAGGTTACCCTTTGTACAAAAATAGTTAAATGTTTTTTGTGTATTTCTCTTCTTGAATTCTATAATCTCCATAAATAGGAATAGAATTTTCCCTAAATAAACTAAAGAAAAAACATTATTCTTGGCCCGGAATAAAACTCGACTCCTACACAATTTTCTTATAAATTATATATAAATTAAAAGGCTTTTCATAAATGATTTTTGCTTTTGTAAAGACGTTACCGTAACAGAAGGATGCTCTTTACTATAACTTCTAAATATAGTATATTTGCATTACCGTAAAGTTGTCATACATATAATGTACATGCTTATCTTTATCCAAATACAACGGTACTGCAGACATTTTTTTAACTGTACAGGAAGCAGACGTTAAAAAATTACACGTGTCACGAAATTTGCTGAACCTTATATATATTGCGCTGCGGTATATGCACAGTATATGCACAAGATGCATTTACATAACAGTAATCGAATTACCAAATGAAATATGTATGTTATTTGAAAATTACACTCGTTTGCTAATCGAGAGCTTATGTCCAACGTCATACGTTTTAAGACGATAATCGAAGTGCATCATGACTCTCAGAGGATCTCTACAATCGTGGACCAAATACGTCTGGCATTTGTTTTTAGCATATGTTTCAGTTTGTGAAAAAATGTAAAACAAAACATGTATATGTTTATAATACTAATACATAATGACATAATTGATTTGTAAATGTCATTATAAATACTAAAGGCTGAGAGTTTCTTGCGCCGCTTCTTCTCTGCAGCTACTAATTCGTCTAAGCGGTAGTAGGGTTGATTGGGAATATGCATACTAGTGTTATTTTTAATTTTAAAATAAGTAGTATTTTAAAATTAAAACTAACAATTTATTTAGTACATATTTAAATACCGGTTGATACCCAGTAAAATTATGACTATTGCCTTTATAATTATATTTATTTATTTTATTATACATATTCCCTGTTGTGACGATTTAAAAGAGCTTAGTAAATAAGTCTATTTAAATAAAGTTATTTTTGATTTTTATTTTAATATCAAGCATACCAGTGTTTTACACACACGACCCTTTTTATTAGATGCACTTTTAAATGACACCAAACAACACATTCAAGGATAACATATAACATATAACACATATAAGGACATCAAATAACGACGACATACTATCTGTAGGTAGATATTTTCTTCAAAGCACGACAGCGCCTTCCCCTGCAATTATAATCTGAATATTAAATTTAGTTAAAATTTAAGATAGGAGCCAAGAAGCAGCACAAATTTTTATCTACTATAGATATTTGTAAGTATATTTTTAAAGATAATTAATTGTTACTTACGCTAACAACATGTAAATAATACAAGACAAACATCATCAAATTAAAGATTAGCTGAAAACTCAGTTGCGCCCGACGCTGCTGATGACGTCTACCAGCTGCAATAGACACTACTATGAGCAATTAATCACCAATAGCTTACACCGTACTGTCATTAAATAAGACTCTAATACCTGCCAATAAGATAGCTAGATAGATAAAACATTTATTTCCATTTCTACATCACACACAATCCACCCAGACAGTACATAGGTTAAAAGACAAACATTTTATAATAAAGGTATTAAAGACCTTTGTATGCGCTGCAGAAGTGCAAAAGGGTCGCAACTCAGTGACTAATCTTGTTCACATCGGGATGTGAACAAAGCACTGATATTCTGCTACAACCCGAGGGCTTTTTATAATTTAAATTATAGATAGAAAAAAAAATTAAATATCAAATGTGTGTACATTAATATAACTAAGATGTGTGAGATATTAGTACTTAGAATAACCACTTCGAACTGCCAAAAGTAAATCCTAGCCTTTCGTAGTAAGAAAGACCTTACTACGAAAGGCTAGAATTTACTTTTGGCAGCAGAAAATCACTTTTCTAATAATAAGCAGTACTATCAATTATTAACCCTACAGCTATGGGAGAAAAATTGTCCCAACTTTGACGAATATTGGTAATTTTGACTAAGTAATAAAAAATGAGTTTTATTCTCAAATAATATGAATGGTAGTGCATTAATTGCAATTGTCACATACAAGTTTGGGAGCTATCAGAAACGATTTGTTGAATCTGTATATAATTTAATATTTACTTGGTCTAAATGACCAAGATTAGTAGCTGTAGGGTTAAACAGCACCAGCTATTGATCACCTTAAGCCTAGCGTCTAACAATCACTCCTAGCTATACTTACAGAATCCACCCAACTCTTATATGTACAATACCACTTGCTCCCAATATGCACTCCTAGCTTCCAATCAATACACACGTATCCTCATCTCAATTGTCAATAACCATAACCTCTAACTGCCTAGAAATCATTGTAACTATCAAGATTTACTCCTAGCTAATAAACTGTACTAAAATTCCAGATTTGCTACCAATAGACTCCTTCAGCTTAAACAGCTGTGATTATAGAACCTGATCTGCAGATGAAATGATAAGCCTTAGCTTTTGTAACGGCGCAAGAATAACTGACAATAAACGTTTCAAATTAACATTTCACACACACCCATTGCAGCAAACGCACCTGATTGTTGGTGGATTTATGCTACTCTTGAGACTGTTCAGAGTCCACGATTAAATTGAGACACGATGTTCAAATACGAATGTAAAAGAAGAAACAGTGACAGCACCTTTGAGTTTCCACTGCACGCGATGGTCTTCCACTTTCAAACCTTCACCAGCTGGTTAGGCAAGGAAACTTCACAAGAAGCACAGTACTTTTATGAGAATTGTTTGTAGAAAAATCGTAAGACACGTATGCGTCTTCTACGCTGGCGATCAAAATCAGCCTTCTAACCTCGTCTCGCGCGCAGAAAATTGTAAGGAGTGCATGAGTGTAGCTGCGTTTTGTCACTGCTCAAGAGGTAGATGAACATCTATGTTGCGTTTTAAAAAGGAGCCAAATTTATTCAAAATTTATGATGAAACACTCATATATCAATAACCTAGACTACCAATTTAGAACATCATAGTTTAATATACTCCTAGCTCTCAATAGATACCCCTAGCCAATCCTATCTTTACATAAACATGGATGTAGCTAGAATTGGAATTCTAGCTCTCTATAGACCACTCCTAGCCCACCCAACTTTAGTTTCAACCGTCATTACTTACAAATTACATTTATTTATAAACCGTTTCCATATAAGAACCTAAAGTGCCAATGAAAAATCAACTTAAGAAAAGTTTCTGCTAACCACTTCCTGCTGCCCATAAAATGGTTCCTCGAAGATCTTTCTAGACTTAATACAAAGAATTTGCAAAAATATATTAATATTCTTTGCAAAAAGTAGGCACTTTGAACGAATGTGATATAAAAAATCGCATCAGCTATTATAACAGACAACAAGGCGACATATTTATTTAAAATTCTCAACAAATCGCGATGAAACATTAAACGTGTATTAAATTTACATATAACTGCTATTTTAGTTAACAGACCTCGTACACGTGTTTAGTTTGTGGATTCTAGCTTATAATGGTCAAAAGATAATTATTTATTTCTTGGCGGGGTGTAGCTTGCAATTTTAACAATTATAATAATATAAATATTATTAAAATATATTGATGTATCTCAGAAATCAGCACCATTTTCCAAACGCATATGTAAAGAAGTGTTTATTAAATTTGCGTGTGAGTGTGATATGAAATATAGATAGGAAAATCTTTTTACATTACAGAAATAAAATTAAAAAGGACACATCCCACAACTGGGCAATAGCCTTCCTTTTGTGGTTGCCGTAACAACAGCGGTTCCTTTGGAAGCATGGAGGACCTCGAAATAACTAATTTTGATTGACCCATCCAGGAACCAACAGAACAATCTGAGTTCTCGAACCATTAAGCCAGAAAAAGCATTACAACGTCAATAACGATAGATACGACATAAAACGTAATACCAAATCTGGATCACGCTTACAAAGTTTCGGAGTTATCAGTATAGCTGTATCTGAGCAAAGCTTGACGAAGATCTTCTCTTCTCGCTGATTATGTGGCAGCACCAGCCATGTATCCAAGCTGCTGCAAGCGTCATAAGACTAAGTATAATAACAAAAAACCTGACTTACTTCTTGATACATATTATCATTGACAGAAATTTCTGAAAATCTAGAAGGAACTAGAATTGAATTCTAAAAAATGGCGTGTATTTAGGGAAGTTCCCAGGAATGTTTCTCCTCAGCAACAAATAATTCCATGTAATAACCCTCGCTAAATTCAAAGTAACCTTGTGTATTAGCAGGTACCAAGCAACTGGTAATGGATCTTTGAAAGTCACTGTCAAGGTAAAATGCAAAATCAACCCTTTCTTAACAAAACATAACTGGACTGAGTATTCAAGTTGCAACTTAAGTCACCCCACCGAAGGTCGCTCCCACAATTTGAATTTTACCAAACAGGTTCACATTAAGTCCTTGTGATACGACAAGGGTGAATTTTAATTCGTCTCCAATTTGCATGTCTATTCAGTGGTCTAGCAGAATGGGTGTCTCTATTTTCTATTTAATAGATAACGTGGTATATAGAAAACGATAGGACCAATTCTAAATAAATAAAAGTATAATGACTTGGCATCGCCTGATGGTAAGCTGTAGAAGTCCATATGCTCGTATAGCTAGTACAGCTTGCGATATACTGCCGTAGCCACCTCAACCTTGCCAGCCCAGAAAGTAGCTTATCAAGCCTTTTTTGAAGGAACCGATGTTGTGTGAGCAGGGAATACGTGAGCTCTGGCTAAGCGACAAACTAGGCATCAAATCACTTTGGACGTAAAGTAGAGGTACAAACTGTGAAAGAATGTCTCCATAGACTAGGGCCCGTGCTCTGGAGTAGGAAAAGAGAGGGAGCTCATATGCTCTACAGAACATTCTCCATAATACAATCGATAATAGCCACTAAGCAATCTTTAGGGTGTAAATGGTGAAGTTTAACTTCAGATTTGAAGGCATGCAAATAATAACGATCAAGATACAGAATACTTAAGCAATGAGAAGCAGTATTTACTAAACAGGGATTGATACAGATCTCTGTGGTACTCGGTGACTATTCTCTCGACTTGAAAGTGACATTAAGAAGCCTAAAACCTCAACAATCAATAATACAACGTGAGAAATACAAAAAATTGTCATCAGAACAATTAATCAATTTCTAACATAAGCAAGCCTCAATGTTAGCTGTGTTTCATTATAGACGGAAACGTAGTCTTAGGATAGAGGGAATATCTTGCCGCTAGAATATTAAAATACCGGCCATGCTTTAATATTTTATACTATTGCTGTAAAAGACAGTTCTGTAAATCCAAGTAAAGATGTTTTAGCTGTAATAAGTCACACTAGATTGATACGACCCTCGCTCTCCACACTCTCATACGATTATTAATTTTCCTTGGCGCCCTTCAAAGAAGGTCATTTGCTTCTCTTGTAATGTTACAGAATAATCCGTGACGTATATTGCTAAAATGCTGTTTGAAATCTGCGGTTACTATGTTCTGTGTCTATCGATAGAAATGGCAATTAAAAAATCAGAGCTATTATATTTTTTGTCTTCTTTCTTCTGATAAAGTTACAAATGGAATCTAGTAGGAACTGACGGATTTCTGGACGGATACTTCTACTAGTTATTAAGTCTATTAGTACTAGTTTTTATCCAATTAATAATAATACCACTGTTCTATTATATGGTCTTTTAAAATAGGGTGGGTGCTTAAATAGACAACCCTATGAATATAGTATTATTCCCTTCCCCGTAGATCAAACTATCGTTTATCATAACTAGTTCTTACTATCGAATTATCCAATAGAGATCCATTTTATTAACAAGAGTAGACGATTGGGAATCAAGATGTCACCCTCGAGTGGTAAAATTGTTATTTTTTAAAGGTTATAACTGGTTTTTGTTATATTCAGGTATAAAAGTAGTAGAAATAACTTCACCGTCGTCATCATCACCATGATCAGCTTATAGACTCACTTATAGGCACAGGTCTTACTATATGGGGAGACACATGAGGAGTTCAGGCGTTAACACTACCAAGCTGGCCCAATCCAGGTTATATGGTAAAAGTTATTGCCGTTAAAATCGGGACCAACGCATTAACGTGCCTTTCGAAGCACGAGGAGTCCGAGATAAAAATTTGATTGATCCAGAGACCTACCCTAGAGAAAGTTGCTTTGTTTTCGTTGTAGAAACCAGTTCCTTCCCGACGCTTGACTGACTGACATAGGTACCCGCGGTGTCCGCCAGGTTGCCCTCGTTGTCCCGTTTTCTGTGCCCATCAGTGCTATCCTAGTGCCTACCAAGTGAGACCCGGGATACACACACATACCTGTATCGGCTATACAATAAACTAACTTAGCCCGAGCATACGAGCCACTACGCCTATGGACTCCTATAACTACTTGATGGGTATAGGAATCTAGATGGTAATTCATAACTTACGCTGTCTCAGACATTAGTAATATCAAGCAATTTCTTATGTTCACGCCGAACTCAACCTTTTACCTGTAAAGGAAACTGCAAGGCTGGACTCCCAATCACAGCGTTACTTCTACGTTTACTTGTTAGTCTAATATTCATGAAAATATAGTAAACTACATTAAGCAAGACACATATTAAGATGCTGGAGTGATCAATCAAGTCAAAAATCTAAGATTTGTTGATAAAGTCCACAAAATCTGATCACCAGTTGCCATCAGGCACAGTGTTCGCTTTTTACCATTTAAATGCCACAAAAAATCATAACCACTGCCATTTTTTTGTTTCCTATCAAGTCCGTTGAAACAGTTACGAAGAATTTGCGGACACAAAAAGTATACGGATGTTGCTAATGTCAAAAAAACGGTTAAGAGTGTTTCGGACCCGCACTTAAGGTTCCGATACATGCAGAAGATGGTTGGCAAGCAACACTACTAACTAGTAGTGTTGCACATAACTATGTGTTCCTGGTAGCCAGAGCTCGTTCCGGAAGCGTTTTGTTTTTCACAGTAGCAGGAAGAGTTGTCTCCTATACTGACAACAAAACCTTAACATCTCCACCTTATAAATATCATGACTATAAAGCGCTGTGTTCCTGGTAGCCAGAGCTCGTTGAGGAAATATATTTCGCTAGCAAGGAGATTTATGCCCTGTACCTATTAACATAATACAAAGAATTTATTTCCACTATGTAATCCACAGAAGACAGACCCTACTTTATAGTGCTGTATTCCTGGTAGCCAGAGCTCGTTGAGGAAGCATAAAATCTAAATAATTAAAAAAAAGATTCCTGGATTTCATGGTGGAAGCTCTTTAAATTTTTACAAATAACTTCCACCATGAAATCCACGAAGGACAGATTAATAAACACAACGACATTTTTCTGAACTTCTCTTTATTCTGGTAGCAATGCCTAGTTGAGGAAGTACTTTGTAAGCAAGGGGACTTGTCTCATATTCTGCCTCTTATGTACAGAAACTGCTTAGCATAAGGTGAACTGATTGCTTGCGATACTTGTCATATTAAAAAAATGGTAGAGACGCCTTCAGTTTAAATATAATTTTTATTTTATTTTAAGGTTTTAGAGTAATTTACTTTTAGTAATCGAACTCTAAAAAAGATTGCTCATATTATATCAATATAACGTCACTTGTTACGTCATATCACAATAATTTATGTATAATTAGACATTATTGATGTTTAATGGAGCGAACACTAATTCTCTTTTCCGCAAAACGAAGATTACAGCATATCAAATATTACAGCGGCATCTGTACCATGTTTTCTGTAACTATCATCATCATATCAGCCTCCCACAAGGATCTCCAAACCGAATGATCCTGTGCTGTCCGTATCCAGAGTTGTTCCACCTTGCGGGAAGCCTACTAACGCCATGTTATCTGTGTTGCCATGTATGTATATCCATGTTTATACGAAAAGACTGTTGTTACGGTAGTTAGCTCGGGGAGCCTGTGGACTGTATTTGGAGAGAAGTGGGAAAACAAGGAAACCACGTCTTTACTCGTCACCGGTATATTGACAACAACCATCAAAACATATAAAACAATCTAGTATCCTAATAGTAATTTCAATCATTCAATTGCACATGGACGGCCACCATCAGAAAAGTTAGAGCCAATATTGTATATAGCCTTTGATTTAACTGCCTGGGGGACCGAGATGCAATTCCCAGTGGCGGCAGTAATTTTTTGCTCGTTTAGTTGGTAGTAAAACTTCTACTAAGACCTTCTTGCTAACTACCTGTTTGCTGTCATTATAATAATGTTAAAATCATTGTCATGACGCTGTTAAAGACAAAATATACCCAGTTACATGTATAATTGGCTTCCACCTTCAGTCTAATTATCACTCACCATCAGAAGAGGCAAAGGAGAGTGATCAGTTAAGAATAAAAAATATTACTAACCATGGTTGTGACAGAAATCTAAACAGACGCAATATTTCCCCCTTAGCAACACCCTATTCCATGTCAAAAGTATAGCGCTAAAATGTCAATCAATGCCTATCCTAATGTCTATCATGAAAACAGATTAGCTCAATTTTATTTAAATACCAAAAAAATTGTCTTTATGCCGTTGAATTAGATTTAACCCAATGTCCTTCTCGTGTAACTCTCATCCACAAACGAAGTCTTCATTTATATTTTGGAAGCAAACAATAACATAGAAATGTTACTGATTTTCTTTCCAGAGTCCTCAAAGCCTTAGGATGATACATTCCTAGCAGATTGCAGATGTATCTAACAGTTCCTTAGTTCACTTCGTCTCCAGGGTAATCAGACCAAAAAGAATATAGAATTATTACTTATTTTCTTTTCCTGAGTCCTCAAAGCCTTAGGATGATACATCCCTAGTTGATTCCAGATGTTTCTAACAGTTCTTTAGTTCACTTCGTCTCCAGGGTAATCAGACCAGGAAGAAGAGACTGGATATTTGGTCTTGGAGTCAATAATTAATATACATACTTTACTATAGTATTTATTTATAGATATTATAATCATCATGATTCCACATGCCTTCCCACATGAGGACACACGAGGAGTGTGGACGATAACAGTACCAAGCAGTATATCAATATCAATATCAATGAAATATATTTTTTACACTAGAACAGAAATGAAATTTTTATTATTACTGCTAGCAACAGTTCATTATTATCGCAAATCGGCTTAACAGATTTTCACGGTGTTTTGTTAGATTTAATTCGGGGGTAGTTTGAAAATATAAAAAAGATGAAATCAACAAAAAGCTTTCAGATTTATAATTAGTAATTTTTGACTGATGTATCATTCTATTCAAAACTGTAATTTCTTCCATTGCTAATTAAGATGTTTAGATGGATGACGGTAGTGGCAGGCAAATTAGTAATTTCCTGTCGTCTAAGCAAAGGTGATACAAAACAGGACATCTACAAATAAATACAAATAAAAGAAGTTCCATACAAAATCATGATTTGTCAATTTATTACCTGACCATGAAATTGCTGCCTTTCGAAACGTTATAGGTGGAAAGTTGAAATTAATTATGTTCTTGGATAAGAATAAACAATTAAATTTAAAAATCAGCTCAAAATTACACGGAACCACGGCGAACTTTAATGTATGGTAACTTAATAACCGTCTTAAGTTGATAAGTGACATTTTCATAGGTAAAGTGGATCTTACTGAAGTCTGTGTAAAGACCAATATTTTTTTTACTTGTTGGATCGCCTCTATGTAGCGCCTGTGGGGAGCACACCGAACAAATGGAACACATCCTATGTAATTGTGATGCTCTTGCTAGGAAAAGAATGGGTCTCTTTGGACTGGGCTATCCCAGTCCTGAAGATATAAGGCTGCTGTCTCCGGGTGTACTTAGTAAGTACATCTTGGAGGTATTCCAGGACAGCAGTCAGTAGAATTAGGGAAGCACAAAAGATCCCATTGGGTCGACGTGCTCCGGGAGTAATAATCCTGGCCGTACATCAAGATAAGATAAGATAAAGACCAATATTAAAAAATTCTATTAATATAAAATTTTAATAAATAACCGGATTTTTTGTTATTGAATTTCATAAGGATCCCTTCGCGTGAGAGTTCATCTCGCACTTGCCAAATTTTTCTGTTAAGCGCCAATCACAGGATTAGTTCTACAAAGAACTGAAATTCTTTGTAGACCCATTAAAAATATAACGTGAAATTCGACCAATAAAGTTCTCTAGCTATTATAATTTAAGCGTACGTGCTGTCTGTCGCATAAACAGTATATTTAATATTATCGTTTCTTACAAAAAGATTCTCTTGTATTATTGTTATAATTAGATATTAAGACATATTTTTACCGCAACTAAACTGTGCAAATTATGCTCGTTGGCTTATTAAAGGTTTCGGTATCAATAACATTTTAATTAGGATTCGGTATGTGTGTACTTTTCTTATTAATGAATATGTTTACCAGAATTATATATATATATATATATAAACCATGGGTTCCTTTAAAACAGTGGTGGGCAGTATGTCACATGCTTCACTAGCTATCTTCACATATGGACTCATCTACTGCTTATCATCAGGTGGTGTCGAGTCATTTGCTATGCTTTGTAAAAAAAACTAGAGCAAAATTTAAAACTGAACTGTCAGCCGATATAAGGCCCACGGATATAGGGGAAACGCATGCGGCATTTGGTTGTTGGTGAAAGTGGTTGCCGTCACAACCGTAACCAATGGTTGCCGTCACAACCGAGACCAACAGTTCAACGTGCTTTCCAAGGTGCGGTAAAGCAATCGTTTAGTGTAAAATATATGAGATTTGATATAAGCCCTCGCTTAGTTATCAGGGTAATTGTACATTTATTATATTATTATTTTAGCGATTGGATTGAGATTATCGAAGTACACGTTGTCTACAATGTTTGTTGGGGAGCAGACCATACAAGATCCAACTAATATAACTCTCTTTCGTCGACAGGATGATGAGGACGATTTAAGAAGCACCACATTCATGTGGTTCTAGACGAATCAAAAGAATTTATTCAATTTATGTAGCGTCACAAAAGGCTTAGACCAACGACTAATGTCACCTATCATCAACACAATTTTTATTCAATTGGAATCAAATATTGTTAATGAGTTTGTGAGAATTGTAAACAATTTAGTTTAATCTATACGAATAGGCACAACTCATATTAAATATACACAACTCATATTAAATAGGCACAACTCATATTAAATAGACAAAACTCATATTAAACAAGCACAACTCATATTAAATATTTCAATCATAATTATAAGTGCCTTTTTGTTCTAGTAGATGAGATTTGAGACCACTTAAACCAGATCTAGCGTCTCTTTAAAGCAGCTGAAGGAAAAATAGTGCTGTCTCATCCTTTACTATCTACCAGCATGTTACCTAAGACTACCGCCATAACAATAATGTTACCAATTGGAGGTAAGATAACCAGTTCCTCTGAGGTTGAAGAATCTGGGTGTAGATCGTTTCTATCTTCGAACTTGTTATCACTTACCATCATCAGGTGAAATGAAGGGAAAAGAGCTATCCTGTTAGTAGATAGATAGAATATTCTTTTCTGCCCACGAGTTAATCTAAATACAGATAGAAAGTAGTATCAAGGACATGTACAATGGGCGTACTTATCACCATATTAGCGATCTCTTCCAGACAACCTTTGGATGGACAGGAAAGGCAATACAATAATATATGTCTTTGTGCACCTGGTGTCAATTATTGCATGTTATACAAACTGTACTAAAAATATAATATACAGACATAAATTCCACTAGTAAATGCAACCCTAGTAATTAAAAAAACCTTTTTTTAACATTAAACTCATAAGTATGTGTTCCTGTATTAAATATTATTAATTAATCGTACATAAATCAATATCCGAAAATCTCCTTTTAATAAATATTAATATTTATTTTATCTACATGTATTCCATTCTTCAAACTTTTAGTAAAAAAATCAGCCTCAATTTTAAACCAGATCTAAATTAAAACTAGGCCTTTTGTTACAAAAAGTGGTTTAAAATTAGACCTGGCTTAAACTTTATACTGTCTGTATCTGTTTTTTAGGGAGACAGTCGGAATTTTTAACCAGACTTAAATGGCCTTAATTTAGGCTATGATGTTATGCAAAGTAAGACGTACTTTTACCTAGTGACGTCTCTTTTTGCCTTAATAAAAAAAATGAGGCCGCCTCAATTATAAACCAAAATCTAAATTTAGATCTCGTAATAAAACAGAGTGTTATTACAAAACGAGATATACAGAATGTTTAACAAAAAGGTCTGTTTTAAACTTATTTTTTGCGGGGAATAAATGTCTATACACATGCCTTACACCGTGGGCAAATAGAACGGATTCAGAGGTATGCGGGACTCCTCGGTCAAGATATTAGTAGACCGAGAATACGCACTAAAACGACCCCGATGCTCCTTGATCCTCAATAAGAGCAAAAACGGAAACTCTGGTGACAGTCTTCCATTTCCAAAAGTTCTGCCTCTCAGTGTAAAAAATTACACTTCTACTCCACGCCGCCACCTGGAGCAACCAAACGACAGCGCTACCACCTCCTCGAGCAAAGTATTGGGTGTCAGATTTCCCCACCTGTTACACAGGATCGTAGTTGTTTAATGGGAGAACGCATTGGCGTACGTTCTGCGCCGCTGACCCACTCTTCTTTTCCTGATAGGATCTGTTGAGGGGCTTCCTCCCGGGACCTCTCCTCAGTTTCCTTCTCACCGATTACCACTTCGCAGAAGGTGTAAAAGGCCTTCCGCGAGACCTCTCTTCCATCGACCACCGAGATTAAGATTTAGATAGCCCCCTATGATTGTCATTAAATCGGCTCTTTTTCTACCCCCCGCCGGACTAGCTGCACAGTGTGAAGTGCCGTATCTTCTTCTGCCCCACACTGATGGCACATTTAAGTCAGTTCCCTCCTCGCGATCTTTCAAAGATATTTCCTGAAGCAGCCGTGCCCTGAAAGGATCTGTGTCATCCGGTAAGAGAGCGAACCACCCAGCGCAGTTATCCATTGCTTGAGAACTGGGCGGAAGGCCTCTATAGTACTATACTCTACTAGTACTCTTGGGCAATTCGCCACCACGCCTCCATTTGTTCTGGCATTGGTATTAGTCCTCTATTATTTTTCACTTCAGGCGTTTTCTAGTATCGTCTGGTTTAAACCGGGCGCTATCTCAATCTGTTTTCTTAGTGTCTCTCTCTTATTAATTAAACGATTAGCACCAGATTTGACCCAAAAGAAAATTTGGAACACGTTTTGTGATCAAATCTTGTTAACAGCCTCCATTTTACACCAGATCTAAATTATTTGAAATGCAGTAGTTAGTATGTTATTACCAAACGTGATCTATAGTTACATTGGTTTGAACTTATTTTCGTCTCTGTTTTAATATTATCTGTTTTTACGTATTAAAATAACTGTGTTATTGACACAAGGAAAAATGCCTCAATTTTAAACCAAATCCATTACCCAAGATATTATAATCGTTACATCATATAAACAGATTCTTTCAACTTGATGCCCACTCTATCTGCCAGCCTCTATTTTAAACCAGATCGTAATTAAGACCACGTTTTGTTATTACTGAAAAACCTTATTGTACTCGTAATTTATCTGATAACATCTGTCGTGTAGTGGTTGAATGCACGTACATTAGACTTAGGGGACCGGGGTTAAATCCCCCGTAAGCTTGGTATCATTTTTTCACCCAGCAGTAAGAGGAGTGCTTTCACCATAAATGAGTCATCTTATTTATTTATTTTATTTATTTAACAATTTATGTACACCCAAAGACAATTAAAAGGACACAACAGAATATTAGAGAATTGTACAAAGGTACTGCTTATTTCTATAAGAAATCTCAGCAGCCCCATAAATGGGAAATCATCATATGTTATCTCAACCTCCTCTGTGCTTCTGAAGACACGTTAAGCGTTAGATCCTCGTTGTTACGGCAACCACTATCACATGGTGGTCATCAGCATGGAGGTGTAATAGTCCAAACTCTTCATATGTTCCTGTAGGAAGGCCTATGACCAGCTGTGGTGTGTATATATGCTGTAGTTTATGATACTGTATATTTCAGTTTTTTTAATATATAATAATAACTATATTTCGTCATTATCTACTATACAAAACAAAAGCTCTTAATTATACTTGATAATTGGTGTGAGAGTAACATATAATATATAGAAAAAATACTATGACATTTATACAGTACTTTTATTTAACTAGAACTGTATACAAACCTGTATATAAACTGAGGTGACATGGAATTACATAATAGTGAACTTTATATGTCTATTATTTTAAGTACTAATGTGAAATTTTATTTATTTATAATGTATAATAAATAATTTATCGCGTATCCTCAATGATGGACATTAGAAAATTTTTCCACGAAAATACGAGATGCTAAGAGTAAGTTATATGTTACATTTTAATAATATAAAAATTCAACGAATATATCTCATACATTATATAGGCATGAGAACTTTTAATACAATTCTGAATGCAATATATATAAGAGCAGTTTATAAATTGAAAAGTACATAATTTGTATTTGTATATATCATAAAAAAACACCTTCATAACATTCCTTTTAGGCACCATTCCTGACTGCAGCCCTGGGGCTGATATATTTTTTAAAACTTACAATTGTAAACATTAATTAATTAATAATACTTAATATATTTTTTAATTAGAATTAGTGATTCATGTTGTTTTGGCGCATACTACGATAATTATGTAATATGATCTCAAGAAAAATGTAAAAAAATGTTTAATTTAAATAATAAAGAAGTCAAAGTCAAAGTCAAAAATATTTTTTTTTAATTACACTCATTTACTAAGTTCTTTTGAATCGTAAATAGAGAAAAGACTATTCCATTACTATAGTCATTACACCTAAGTCTGTTTTTACACGGTCTTTTTGTACACGGTTTTGATATAACACGGTTTGAAAATTGAATATTATATAATTTCAAATCGTGCTAAATGGAATAAAATCGTGTAAAAAAATTAAAAATATTCAATTTTCAAACCGTGTTATATCAAAACCGTGTACAAAATGACCGTGTAAAAACAGACTTAGGTGTATTAATTTAAAAAGTTATATGAATTTTGTCTAAAAAGTAAATAAAACACAAATAATATATAATGTAATCTTAAGTAGTAATAAAAAACTAAAAATAATCATATAAAATTTCCTATGTTATTCATTTTAGATGAAATTTGGTCACTGCTGCAAATTCCCTATTTAAAGTATTTTAAGGGCCGTCTGATCTACTAAACTAGAGGTAGATTGTTCCAATACTGGTAGAGTCAAATATTTTTATAATAAATATGAATATATGTTTACTAGTTAACTTAGTGTAGTATATTTTTGATATCTTATATATATCTGGTGCTCATATTACAAGCTCTTAATGATACTATATATGCCCAGAAAAAAGGTGTCAGTGTGAGAAATATCATTATTAATAACATTGAAAAATAGTTAAATAAGTGACGTCATAAAATATGACGGGGTATCTTTTTGAGTGGTTGATGTAATAAATCAAATGTATATATTAAAATTTAAAAAATTCAGATATATAAATATCATTATCAAATTTATATATTATATTTGTAAACGGTATGTTTCCTTAAAAAAATTAATAAGCTTATATATAGTATTGCGACAAGTATAGTTCCTTAAATATCCATGTATATATAAAAAACTATAAGAATTCTAATTCTGAGTTTAACAGAATCTCTAAAAATCAATAAAAAATTATGTATTCGTTTTTGTATATAAAAGCCTTAAGGTCTAATTATTTTTATCTCTTTTCGTAGATATTTATTTATATGAATAAAAGCTCGAAGACGACTGTTAACGTGTAATCTAAGACACTAAAAAGGTAAAAAGGTTTTTAAGTATATAAGCAATGCTAAACTCCAAAAAAGTATTTATTTCCATCAGTATTTACTGAGACTAAATTATAAGTTTAGTTTAATTTTAAAAATAGATATCTATAAAAATTGCCGAACGATATTCGGCACTTTTTTTTTGTAAATTCGTATCACTACTAGTTTTCAATAATTATTTAAATAAAAGTAAATATATAAAAGAGATGAAAGTATATTATGTAGCTGTTTTCTTTCTTACCCCGCCATTTTTATATAGTTTTATGAAAAATAAATAATGATTGTATTTCGATTAGGTTTCAAAGCGAGATATATTAATTGTTATTAAATGCATTACTTATGTCTTTTTGGTTATATCATCAGAACTCATACTATGAAAAAAGTCTAAAAACATTTCAAAGCCATTTTTAAATATAAAAGAAAACTTATATAAATTTATACAAAGATAAATGTTACAAACTTATTTACATAGAAAATTTTCGAATTTATTAAGGTTATATATAGGTAATACATTTTCAAAATAGGTGTTATATTTTTATTTTATTAAAACGAATGCATATTTTAATTTCTGTAACCTAAATATTTTATTATAATGGATGTTTGTGATTAGCGTTATGCCTAATTGCAGACATTATTACGGATATCTTAAACTAGTTATCTTTATATATAACGTAGTATTTTAAATGAAAATATAATATTGTTTACTTGTTTATATTGAAATACTTATAAGAGCAATATAACAGGGAAGAAAAAATAAAAGGTTTTTTGTATTGTATACAAAAATCATTTAAATTGTCAGCATTTCAAAAGTCAAAAATAACTTTATTTAAATAGACTTATTTACTAAGCTCTTTTAAATCGTCACAACAGGGAATATGTATGAGAAAACAAATAAATATAATTATAAAGGCAATAGTCATAATTTTACTGGGTATCAACCGGGCATTTACTAATTGTCCCAGTTATAGTATTTAAATATGTACGAAATAAATTGTTAGTTTTAATTTTAAAATAATACTTATTTTAAAATTAAAAATAACACTAGTATGCATATTCCCAATCAACCATTTAACTATATAATTTAATAAGAATTCTTATTAAATTATATAGTTATACAGTAATATAATATCAAATTATTATTAGTGGGTTTTTTTTATTATGTTTATATGAAATATATATTTTTTAATAATAAAGAAATGTTAAAGCGAGATAACTGACAAAGAAATTTTTAGGCCAAAAGAAATCTTAATTTTCTAAGACACCTACTTTAGGTATTTTAAATTCTTATTCATATCTATTCATATTTTACATATCGAACTTATGCTTTACTTTAAATAATCTTTTACGTGTAATTTCATTCAAGACAATTCTATTCTTAGGCACAAATTTAGGTCAAAAAAAATAAAGGCAGTCCGTAACCTAACACACGTTTTCAAAATTATATTTCTAACCAAAACTACCGAAATAAATATTGAAATTTGCTTTAATTGTATTCTTTGATGATTAAATATTACTTTAAAAACACATTTACGATGAGATTTAATGGTCATTATTTGTTATTTGCAAATTCCTTCGACGTGGCGTTGCGAAAACCGCGCGTGGTTTGAGCGGCCAAAATTCTTCAAAATCTTGTTTCTTAAGATAAAATTGTATATGAAATATGTAAATTAAGATGTCTACTTACATATTCAGCTAGAATAACACCGATAAATCCTCGCTTGTAAATTCCAAAAGCACTCAAAACAGTAGCTCCGTTAAAATTCACCGTCACTTCACAAAACATTAAAAAAAACATCGTTGGAAATTGTTTTTTTCACGGAAACCACTACAATTGTGTAGTGCGATATCTGAAGAATCTATTTCAAATGCGTCTCAAATAGGCCTATAGGAATCTTATTCGAAAATTTTGATCGGAAAACGTGCAAAATGTTTGGCGCGGTCGGCCGCGCGGTCTCCATTAGGCCTAGTCTAGCGCAAGTGCTGTGTGTATACTGATCTTGCGGACGCGTCGTTGCCAATAAATTCGCGATACCAAATGCCCTTCCCTACTAGATAAGGGCTGGCTATAATTCGGCGCATAGACGCGGATTCTTTAAATTTTGACTTTTTAAAGTAATCTGTCAGAAATCCCTGAATTGATTCGACCTATTTAGTTTTTAAGGGCGTAACGTGATCTTCGAGAGCCTGACCTCAGAATAAATATATGCTCAATAACCTTGTGTTTCGACCTCGTGTACATTTGTGTCCAAATGACATCCCAAACTGGTAGGTATACCCCATTACATTTAATACCTACATGATATGAGGGGCCACATCGCTGAATTAGGAAATTAATTAATTTATTTAAAAACATTTAAATTATATATATTTTAATAAATACACAATTAAACTTATTTACGAACTTATAATGGATATCTAACTGAAAAAAGTTATTAAAAATATTATTTTCTAGAATTTTTACGGTGCTTATATCATGTTTGATAGTCCTTAAGAGGTAACGTAGGTTATGTTTACTAACACCATCAGGTGTATTACTGTTGTTGCCAGTTCTATTGAAAGGATTTAGATACAATACTCGAAGATAGGCAAGTAGAGTTATGACCTTATCCACTATAGAAACGTTTTTTTTGCTCTACAAAAAAGATGGTCTAAAGAAGGGTAAGTCTAGCGTCATCATCAACAGCTCGTTTAGGTCCCACTGCTGGGGACAGAAATGGAAGAACTAGAAAAGAAGTTTGGATTATAATTACACCTGATGCGGTGGTGCTTGGTGGGTGAGTTCGTGCCCTCAGAAGCACGACGAAGTATGATACAGCAAATTTTATTCACCCATCCAGAAAATAACCACGGAAAAAATTGCTTTGTTTTTTGTATTCTAAATCAACATGAGATCGAACCACTACGCCAACGATCACCTCAGACAAGTCGAATACAGTAGAAAGAAAGAGAAAGAAGAAAGAAAGAAAGGAAGAAAGTAGGTAGATGAAGAACATCTTTGTTTTGACAGATTAGTGAGTATACCGGTTTCAATGACCAAGGGGTCAGTACACCTAGCTGCTTGATGACACGCTAGTATGATAAACGCGAATATATATTCGCTGGCAGTGTTTTTTAAAAATATTTTCCTCTTTCTTTCTTTCTTGTATCCATAATGCGTATCTATGACCGCTTGCCCGTGGCCAGTTGTCAGGCTAGTAGGCAGGAGTCCGGAGTTCCAATCACGCCCAGGGCATCTGTGTTACGAACACGAATGTGTAATTACTCTGTTTGCAAATGTATAACTTGTGTATGTATATTCTTATTTACTGATATTAAAATATGTATAGTATTAAATATTTTGCACCCTAGTCTAACACATAACACAAGTTTTTAATGACGTTTACCAGGTTTGCATAATACATATGGCTTGGTGTATGAAAATGATTTTGATTAAGATGCGGCATAATAATTTTAGTTGCTATGGACGGTATATTTTGGAACTTGTACAAAGAATATCTTAAATCATTGCACACAATATTTACAGAGATATTTATTACCATTAAATAACTCTACACCGTTCGTTGGTGAGTAGTATAACGCCTTTATCATTGGACTTACTGTCCTAACCATCTGCATCAGGATGTTGAGGCAAAGACAATGAACTAGACTGCGTAGACCAGTTAGCTAGCTAGCTCCTGTGTTTAGAGAGTTAACGTTAATAATTTTTTTTTGGACTGACTAATACTGTTGGCCGCAGATGGCCTTTACAGCGTTACCGGGGTATTAAGGAGGCGAGAACCTTGAAGAGTCCTCAAGCCTTAAGGGGCCATTCCCCTCTGGAGGATTTCTAATCGACAGGCATCACCTCCAGGGGAGGTGTCCCGCTGTCTCTTAGGGTCTCCAGAGCGCTAAAGCCATGAAAATAATTATTGTATTAATCAGAATCTAATAAGAATCAATTAAAAAGAATTTAATAAGAATCTATCTTCACATATGGACTCCTCTACTGCTTATCATCAGTTAGTGTGGAGTGATTTGCTGAGCTTAATATAAATAAAAGAATATGACACGTAATGGCGTAACCAATTTATTAATGTCGTTATAACCAATTAAAAGCTGCAGAGTTTTCCAGATTCTCCAGAGTATTCGCCGGAGCGGTGGTACAGTTAAATTTTGACGATTTAGAAGAACTAAGTAATTGAGTTCATTTAGTAAGTAGTTTTTGATTTTGAGGCTCTACTATGCACATTCTCGATATAGATAAGATAAGATAAGATAAGATAAAATTTTATTGTGATTCTGTGTACAATAGATCTTACAATTTCATGCACTTAAGATACAACAGATTGCCTTGCGTACAATATTAACAATGTGGAATATAATTTTTGTTAATTATATTACATTTTTTTAAACATAATACCAATTATAATATTCATTTAAATTGCAAAAACTTTTTTGTAATAGCCATTCTTTTAATTTTTGTTTAAATAGTGTACCCTCCAATGACTTAATATTATATATATTGGTAGGTGATTGAATATCTTTATTCCAGCAATATAAGTGCTCTTGTCTTGTAACTCGAAGATTTTTAGTAAGGTTATTATAGCTTTTGACGTTTACTCTCTCTTCCTACCCCATGGAGTGTTCCATCGAGGAAAGAAGAAGCTTATGTTGTTACCTATGTGTGTAAGTGGGCAATATAGTTTTTGGTATATGCAATAATTTTGCTCAGTTATTAAAACTTTTGTAAATGCCTGTAAATGAACTCATAATGTATTCCTCTTTATACAAGCCGATAAAGCAATAGCTAGGTTGAATCATTTTATTTCATTAATTTACAATATCGCACAGACAAAGCCACTTATACACTATAAATTCAAATTAAATTAAGTAAAATTAATACAAATAACCTAAAAATTAAACTTTACAGTATACTACTTTCTAACATATGTTTAGTAAAGGTTTTAGAAGAATTTTGTAAATTAAAACATGTCAAGTTGTGTTTCATCATCCGCAGTCTATAAGTCTACGTCCCACTGTTGGGCACGTGTAGAAACACGTCAGGAGGCTATGAAATTACCATGCTAGCCTAATACGGGTAAGTGTAATGTATACTGTCAAAGTATATGTTAAAGTTATTACCACAGTAATTCTTTTTAAATCCAGGAATAGTAAGCAAGAAGGTCGACCTAATGGGAGAGGTTACCAGCAATATCAGAGTATCTTTATTTATGATGATAATCTAGAGGCAAGAGCTAATATCACACAATAGTAAATAACTTCATTATATAATAAAACTTGTAATAACAACTAATTTGTGAAAAAGGCACATCAGGCGGTGTCCAGTCATTTGCTCAGCTTTTTATGTTAAAAACGTTTGAACAAACTCAAAAATCGACTTCAAAATACTAAAAATGAGAAAATAATTAATTTTAAGAAGTTATCCAATTTTTAAAATGATATTTTAGAGTCGGTTAATCGGTCTTTACTTTCTATTCGGAATTATTAAATGACCTAATACCTTTTGCTGACTAACATTGACATGCAAGTGTTTTTTATTTTCTTTATGTCATACATCAAATGTATTTCAAATCAAAATAAAAAGATAGATTATGCCGTGGTATTATACCGATGGTATACAGTTTTGCATTATTTTCCAATATTGTTTCTGGAAACAAAATAGATTGAATTATTTTTGTATTTTCAGTGTTTTGAAGTCTGTTTTTAGTTTTGTGTTATTGTTTTCACAATATTCATAGGAACATACCACCTTGACCTGGTGAATTGCTCGTGCAGAACCCAGGTTACCCCCGTGAAGGGCAATGGAGTTACCGGGGAGTTTTAGTGGGTATTCACAGTGCCACTCTATTGAGGTACTGAGTGAGCCCCACACACGCCGGTCGCTTAGCCAGTGGCGGATGGGTCCGTAAATGGATTCCTCCTCATAAATAAATAAAAAAGGAACATACCACCTAAGGTCAAAATTAGATGGGTGACCGACAGTACTGTCAACTTGACTGCCTGATACTCGAATAGAAATAGCAAAGAATATGAAACATAATACGTGCCCGTAAAATATGAAGATTGTTCTCAATACGCTTATCATCAGATCTTGATTTAATAACAATGGGACCACCTCAGGAGTATACTCTCTCGAACAAATAAAGAATATTGAAAATCTGTTCACAATTGACAGAGAGGTAGATAGAACGTCCTTTTTTTTTAGTCTGTTACAAATGTAATTAATGATAAATAAGTGCATCACAGCGACTTCTAAATGGAAGAGCAATATTAGGTGTCAAAGTCAAAGTAAAAATATCTTTATTTAAATAGACTCATTTACTAAGTTCTTTTAAATCGTCATAACAGGGAATATGTATGAGAAAAAAAAGGTAATTAAAGGTAATAGAGATAACTTTAAGCGGGTAGTAACAAATTGTCCCAGTTATCGAATTTAATTATGTATTAAATAAATTATTTTAAAATTAAAACTAACACTAGTATGCATATTCCCAATTTACCCTACTACGGTGAGAGGCTAAAAAGCTGCTAAAAATAAAAGTCACTGGAACCCACGATGCCTGGAAGAAATATGTAAGGTATAGGGAATAAAAGAAGCAATAAATCCTCCCTTCTATACTACTGCAAGCTTTTTGAGGCATTTGGTTACTCGAAGGCTATAAGGCTATAAGGCTATAAGGCTATAAGGCTATAAGGCTATAAGGCTATAAGGCTATAAGGCTATAAGGCTATAAGGCTATAAGGCTATAAGGCTATAAGGCTATAAGGCTATAAGGCTATAAGGCTATAAGGCTATAAGGCTATAAGGCTATAAGGCTATAAGGCTATAAGGCTATAAGGCTATAAGGCTATAAGGCTATAAGGCTATAAGGCTATAAGGCTATAAGGCTATAAGGCTATAAGGCTATAAGGCTATAAGGCTATAAGGCTATAAGGCTATAAGGCTATAAGGCTATAAGGCTATAAGGCTATAAGGCTATAAGGCTATAAGGCTATAAGGCTATAAGGCTATAAGGCTATAAGGCTATAAGGCTATAAGGCTATAAGGCTATAAGGCTATAAGGCTATAAGGCTATAAGGCTATAAGGCTATAAGGCTATAAGGCTATAAGGCTATAAGGCTATAAGGCTATAAGGCTATAAGGCTATAAGGCTATAAGGCTATAAGGCTATAAGGCTATAAGGCTATAAGGCTATAAGGCTATAAGGCTATAAGGCTATAAGGCTATAAGGCTATAAGGCTATAAGGCTATAAGGCTATAAGGCTATAAGGCTATAAGGCTATAAGGCTATAAGGCTATAAGGCTATAAGGCTATAAGGCTATAAGGCTATAAGGCTATAAGGCTATAAGGCTATAAGGCTATAAGGCTATAAGGCTATAAGGCTATAAGGCTATAAGGCTATAAGGCTATAAGGCTATAAGGCTATAAGGCTATAAGGCTATAAGGCTATAAGGCTATAAGGCTATAAGGCTATAAGGCTATAAGGCTATAAGGCTATAAGGCTATAAGGCTATAAGGCTATAAGGCTATAAGGCTATAAGGCTATAAGGCTATAAGGCTATAAGGCTATAAGGCTATAAGGCTATAAGGCTATAAGGCTATAAGGCTATAAGGCTATAAGGCTATAAGGCTATAAGGCTATAAGGCTATAAGGCTATAAGGCTATAAGGCTATAAGGCTATAAGGCTATAAGGCTATAAGGCTATAAGGCTATAAGGCTATAAGGCTATAAGGCTATAAGGCTATAAGGCTATAAGGCTATAAGGCTATAAGGCTATAAGGCTATAAGGCTATAAGGCTATAAGGCTATAAGGCTATAAGGCTATAAGGCTATAAGGCTATAAGGCTATAAGGCTATAAGGCTATAAGGCTATAAGGCTATAAGGCTATAAGGCTATAAGGCTATAAGGCTATAGGCTATAAGGCTATAAGGCTATAAGGCTATAAGGCTATAAGGCTATAAGGCTATAAGGCTATAAGGCTATAAGGCTATAAGGCTATAAGGCTATAAGGCTATAAGGCTATAAGGCTATAAGGCTATAAGGCTATAAGGCTATAAGGCTATAAGGCTATAAGGCTATAAGGCTATAAGGCTATAAGGCTATAAGGCTATAAGGCTATAAGGCTATAAGGCTATAAGGCTATAAGGCTATAAGGCTATAAGGCTATAAGGCTATAAGGCTATAAGGCTATAAGGCTATAATTGCCATTTCTTGGTAAGTAATTATACATGGTCAGTATTAAAGTTGTATTTATGAAATGGCAACAATGCAATATTATGTTATTTATTATGTGGTCTGTTTGACAGAGGAGTAGTTTCACTTAGCAGTCTGTGGAGAGAACAGGGAATGGCGCGTATGAAAAGTTTTGCTCGGCACCTAGGGGTGAGTGTGGACGAGATGTGTATCTCGTGAGTCGAGATGCATGAGTATAGTACAGTGGTAAGTCCCTGATGGTGTGGTATGGTCTGACTGATATGTAGAACAGTAGCCGGAGAGTGTGCTAAGTGATCTCTCACAGGTCATGGCCCGGGGGTCGTAGTGGACGCACTACGCCAATGGCATGGCATACGTAGTTGGACCACGGAGTTGTGATGTTGCAATATCTGTGACCGGCGGTTGGACCGTCAAGTTGGTAGGTGAGAGATCAGTTGCGAGGCATGGGCAGACTGTAGGGGTGGTTGGAGGTCTGTGGGGGATTGGCCCCCTAGTGGTTTTCGAACGTCTGCTCTCCCGGACCCCCGAACGGAAGGGACCGGTGTAATGTTCCCTGGTTGGACTAGGTTTCCGGTCATACTGAGATTTCTCGGCTTCCGTGCAGAGTGAGTAAGACGGGCTGTAAAAGCCCGCTCCATCTGATATAGCTCTCAAGGCTTGTGAGTCAGGCTATGCTCCATGAACATCACATACATTACTTATAGACTCCTTAAGTTATAATCCAGTATGTTCTTATGTCGTTGTAAATAGTTATGAGTATTATGATTAATGTAAAACGCCACGACAATAGTTTAGTTTTTTAATTTTGAATCACAATATGTTACATTTTTATTTATATTTAAAAATGAATGAAGACAATATAAACGTGCAAGAAAAAGGTACTATAGGATAAATTTATGATAATAATAATATATCTCACAGTAACACCAATTATCCAGCCCTAATTAAGCGTCTTTAAGAGCTTGTGTTATGGATTCTAGATAAATTAGAAATATAGATAGTAATATATATATAATAGAATAGAATATATCTTTATTGTACATTAGCCAATTCAAGAAGAGAAATACACAAAAACATTTAACTAATTTTATACAAAGGGCGACCTTATCGCTAAAAGCGATCTCTTCTATATTTATAAATATTAGAAATAAACTAAATAAACATACAAATATCCATGACTCATGAACAAATATTCGTACTCGTCATATCTGCCCCTACTGGGATTCGAACCCGGGTCCTCAGGCTAAGTAGACAGAGGTACTGACTACTCGACCAGAGTCGTCAGTTGTATTTTTTTAGTTAGTAAAACAGGCCATTTATATCATTCTTTAAAATTCACGTGTAATTTTACGATTTTAAATTACTTTTACTTATCTAAATACTTTAATATCAATCGTTAGATTATATTGTTTTTTTAATGAAAAAAAGCTAAGACTTAACCCTCTAATTAGCACACCGTGCGATATTACCTTAGCCACTAAAACATAACCTTTGTTTTTTAACCGAGCTTTTTTGAAGAACTTAAATTTATTTGATTTTAACTTATAAACTTTGGTTTGGTGCCTACATTATTTTATTTATAAGAACCAGAGCTTTAGTTTACAACTTAAATAATCATATACTTATATATAGCGGGACTCAAACGCGATATTTTACCTATGTACGTATTTAGATTCATGTGTGTATGTAATTTATACATGTAAATAAGTATTTTACCAATTATCTAATATCTCACACATCTTAGTTATATTAATGTACACACATTTAATATTTAATAGTTTTTTTCCTATCTTAATTTAAATTATAAAAAGCCCTCGAGTTGTAGCAGAATATCAGTGCTTTGTTCACATCCCGATTTGAACGAAATTAGTCACTGAGTTGCGACCCTTTTGCACTTCTGCAGCGCACACAATGGTCTTTGATACCTTTATTATAAAATGTTTGTCTTTTAACCTATGTACTGTGTGGATGGATTGTGTGTGATGTAGAAATGAAAATAAAGACTTTATCTATCTATCTATCAATTAAAATTGAGTCCCGTTGCTTTCATATAAAGATAAAAAATTTAGGCACCAAACAAAAGCTTAGTAGAAAATTAAATTATTTTAAGTTGTTAAAAAAGTTGTTGGAACGCGAAAGATTAAAATCTTTAGCGTAATCTAACGTAAGTCTATAGGATTGATTATTCGCCAATTTTGTGATAGTACCGAATACAAATTACGACCACGCATTTTTATTTGAAGGCCGCTGGATACTGTGACGAATTCCGTTCTTTCTTTTTTCCTATGTAATATTACATTTAATGACAATTAAAATGAATGAGTATTATAAATAATTTATATACAAGCTTCAACTTCGGCCGTAAAGTCTATTTCAAAATATGTTATTCATGAACCCAAAACATATATATGTTCTTATTGAACGTCATAGATCTGAGAAGAACGGGTAAGAACTGTACCCATTTTATTACGCCATATTTTAGTAGTCAGATCCAAGCATGTAATGACACTTGCTTATACCTCCTCAACATATCAATATATCTATTAATAAACTATTCTTGATTGGAGATATAGTTCTTGACATTCTCTGACATGAAATAGGCAAAATAATATAAATATTTAGATAAATATATAAGTTTAATTGAAACTAAGTTTTGACTCGCCAATAAGTAGTTGAAAAATGTAATGGAACGTGTAATATTGACCTGAGCACTAATTAAAAATATCTTATATTATATATATTTAAACATATAATCTAATGCTATAATCTTTACACTTGCCTATATCGAAATTATTTTAATGACGTATATACAAGGCTAAGTCTATTACCTAGACTTAGCTAGCACTTACGATAGACTAAACAATATTTGTTTGTTGGTTTTTTGTGCTTAAACAATTGTAACCAAAGCTAATACTAGAAAAGTACATTATTCTAAATAAAAGCAATATTTATAAATACAAAATAAATGCTTTTATAGTATCTTTAATAAAAGAAATAAATTTTTGCAATCCTTAAAATTTTATCATTCGTAATACAATTAATCATTTTAATAAAGACTGTCTCTACATTGTTTTGGCAATTAAATATTTGACACTTGTTCATTCAACAATAACATTTAATCATAATCATTACTTCTTATTAATTGCAAAATACAACACAAAATATATAAGAATAAAAATATCGATCTTACATAACAAGATCAAGTTTTTTAAAATAAAGTTTATAAAAAACAGTCATTGTTAATAAATATCGGAGAAATACCAGCTTAATTTATCTGTAAGATTACAAATTGGTTTCGACAAATATATATAAAAATATGGAACTAAGCAAATATTTTGTTTCTCTTTGTGGAAATGACTAGCGTCATCTATCATTTGATAGTTAGCTTTGATACTTTGTAGGTAGCTATTCGACAATAGATGACAGCACCTTGCAACTGATTATCTTCACGGCAGGACTATTGCATTCCTTTGCTTATTTTCTTTCTTTACTCTGACAGTAGTTTTGATTTGAGCGAACTTCACGCCATTACGTGCTGTAAATTTGAAAGATGGCTACCGTAAAGTTTGCTGTTGTTGATGTCAGTGATTTTCTATCCAAAAAACAGGCTGCTGAACCTGATATAGCCTCGGATTGGGCTAGACTAGAGGAACTTTATAATAAAAAGTGAGTTGTTTTTCCATGAATTCATTTAATCATATAATTTAAGCATGTAAACAATTCTAACCTTACACATTATGTTTTTTTAAGATTATGGCATCAACTTACCCTAAAATTACTGGAGTTCGTAGAGCATCCGAGCTTACAGGCAGGAGACAACTTAATTCAACTGTACAACAACTTCTTGACAACATTTGAGAACAAGTAAGATCTGCAAGTCATTCAATTGTTTGCTTAATTTTAGACTAACATTGAGTGAAAAGTAACTACTAACAAGTTCAATTTTGAAAATATTTGGTGTATTCAATATAAAATATATATTTTCGAACATAAAATATTTAACGTTTCGTCCCTTACCCTCAATAACTATTATTATTAATTATGTACTTCAATTGGTACTTAATCAATGAGTTAACCACAACACCAGCCGGTTGGTAACTGACTTAAAGTTAAACAATCTTTGAGCTGATTGTTGATTGTGTTGAAATGCTTTACAGCAGAAATAAAGTAAACTGCCTCTCTTTAATTTTTCTCTAAAAATAATGGGTTATTATGAGGTGTTGTGTTATGGAATATTTCACATGTAATCACAAAACCATTGTTATATATAGATTATTGAAACCCAGCATAAGACAATCAATCCCATTTTCTAATAAGATATAAATTCACTAATAACAAGGACATTTTATTATAATATTAATACTTGTATGTTGTACACTTTCTATGGACACTAAAATGAAAACTTCAACAAACTTCCAGGATAAACCCGCTATCTTTAATTGAGATCACCGCTCACATTATTAAGCAGTACACAAACAAGAAAGATGCCATAGCCTTCCTGGAAAAAATGGAGACTAAAGTGAAGATGAATGACGAAGCACTGGCCCTGTGTAAGGTGAGAAAATTTACAATACTAAAAGGTTCTGTTGCACATAACATTAGACATTACATATTTATCGTCATTATTCTTGTGTTTTACGTGTTTATTAATAATTGATGTTTTGATAAACTATGTTGATAATCATTTTTACACTATGTATTGTGTTTTATAAATACTGTAATGTAAAAGTGAATTAATTAAATCTAAATCATGGCTTTACAATGCTGCCCTGATGAAATAAAGAGGGTAGTGTCTTGAAATTAGCAGCCTGCCAGCCTGCTCTATCTATCCTAAGGTTGCCTAGAATATTTAATTGTGCGTTAAGTACAATAAAGATCTTTGTTATCACCTATATACATTTCACTGCTGGGCACAAACTTTCCAAATGAGAGTTTGGTCCAGAATACCAGGTGCTAACCATGGCAAAAGTTGGCATGAACAAAGAACTCCACACAACTGCTGTCTACATGTAAGCTGTAAATTCTCATTTTCAGGTCTTCCAAGGGCAGCTGTACTTAGAGCAGCTAAATGATTTAGATTCAACAGAGAAGATCATAACACAGCTTGAGGGGACACTTGAAGACGCTGATGGGGTAACACCAGTCCATGGACGGTTTTACAAGCTTGCTTCGGAGTATTACAGGTGAATTCTTGATATAGTGGCCAGAATTTTTATTTATAACACTCATGATGGACTTTAGGGGCATTAAAAGCGGTAGATTTTAATTTTATTGCTAGATTTTTAGGAATCAATGTGATGTGGACATAGTATCATGTCTGTTATAGTCTATCAATAGTTATTTAAAGAATTTTGGTTTTCAGTACTAGTAGAAATTAAATTTTTGTAAGTATCTTTCAAATTATACAGAATGTTTGCTACCTACCCTACCAAGTTAAAAGCTACCTATGTTAACATATAAATACTATATCAAAAATTGTAAAATTGTTTTCAAATATACAAATATTTCGATCAGTAAATTAAAATGTATGGGATATGTAAAAATAAATTTTAATACTTTGAATTTTACAAGATCACCATATTATTTATATGACTTTGTTAACATGGGCAGATTTCAACTTAATAGTGTATGTACTAATTACCCTATACAGAATATTATTGTTATAGAATACTTTATAACTATAAAAAAATTATTGGTAAATATACGTTTTTGGCTTATTCATGTTCATGAATGACCGTTGAATTGTACGTTGTTCTTATCACCTCGTACACCCGACGTTACACCATTTGGAACTAATGATATCATTGTGCTTATCTTTTCAGAGTCCGTGGCCCCATGGATCGTTACTACCGATCAGCGCTCCGCTACCTCGGCTGCAGTGAAGTCCTACCCTTACCTCAACAGCGAGCGTTAGCGCTCAGACTCGCATTAGCGGCTATTATAGCGCCCACTGTCTATGATTTGGGCGAGTTGGTAAGTAACTTAGACTTACAGAATATTTCTGTTTATGTACCATGTGTTTAAATATGAAGATATTCAATCCAATATACCTATACTAAATAATATAAATAGTGCAAGGAAAAAATAAAATTATTAATTTGATATAACTCCAAGAAATTTAAATAAGTGAAAATTTAAAAGATTTAATTAGTGGCCAGTGCGTATTTTCCTAAATTTTTGTAATAAATCGCTTGTCGGTCCTAGCTAGCACATCCAATCCTAGAGTCCCTGGAAGGCACGTCGGACGCATGGGCCGTAGAGCTGGTGAAGGCGGCGGCTGCCGGCGACGTGCAAGCCTTCGAGGCCGTCAAAATGGCGGCGAAGCACCCCGACCTCATGAAGGCCGACCGCCAGATCCGGCAGAAGGTGGCGCTGCTCTGTCTCATGGAGGTAAGGACACTAACAGATTTCAAGAAAAATTATTTACCTTTATTCTTCTCTCGTTGAGTTATTCTAGTGTAGATCGCTTACATCTTCAGACTTGAGATCACTTACCATCAGGTGTCTCGTTAAGACTCAAGAAGAGGTGTACTAAAAGGGCAAAAATATATTATATTGAGATTTCAAAGGAATTTGTACATTATATAAATTCATAGATCAATGTTATATGACAATAAGTGGTACTATCTGACAAGTATACATTCGAATGTTGAAAGCAACATGTATACTTTAAATTAAAAAAACATTTTTAAAAGTTTTAACACAATTAACAGGAGCTAACACAAAAGTAATATAAATGTATTGTCTAGTATAAGTCGAATTCACCCACCTTATATTAAAAACTAGTTGTCCCAATGACTGTAACACCCAAACTCTGTCACTACCGCCATCTATCAAAAATAATCTGAATTACATACGGGAGCAATGACAGTATTGATTGGCACGTCTGTTAGATGACTTTCTATACTAAATTTATACTAAAAAAAATGTTTTAGTTTTTCTGTTGAATTTACACTGTATTTTTTAATATATTACAACAAAATACAATTAAAACATTTCAAAACGGGCAAGTCATATTGTGTTTAAAATACAAAATAGTATAGAATTTTATAGAAAAAATTAATATGTTGCTAATTTTTTTAATGATAGGTTTGATATATCATCGTTATCAACAAATTTCAACTTCTTAAGTAACTTGTATGTTCAAAAATACTTTGGAACAAAATTTTGTGTAAAGCTAACTTTGGTTTGTTTTTAAAATAATAATACAGTAATTATCTATTTCATGAGCTCTAACTATCGACACCCCTCGACAGGGTAGGCTAAAAAAATTTCACACTCCCCTTCTGCTATAATGGAGCTCTTTAACAATTTGTATCGCTTTGAGTCAATATGATGTGTAGTGATACGGTTGTCTGGTTTGAAATCAAAGGGATGTATGCCAGATTATCACTAACAGATTTATGTTAACTTTAACCAGGCAACACTTGGAAACCAACAATTTTATTTTATTTAAGCCTTTATTGCCAGAAACAAATAGTAACATATGTATATACATGCTTCAAGTCTAATTAATCTATAATCTAATTTTTATTATGTGAAACTGATTATTTAGCTATCACTGGCGTGTCTTTTAGACACAAAAGCCTCCTCCTTTGTGTGGAGGAAACCAAGAATACTAATTTAGAAATAGTTGTAGAGAGAACGTAAGTAAGCAAAACAAAATATAAATAATTTAGTTAGAAAGGAGACAGTAAGTGTCCACACAACGACTAGCTTGTTATTGACAACACCAAAGGACGGTCAACTCTGACATGATTTTTAAAAGGACTTTACACGGTAAGTACTCGCCACAGATGCATATACGGTGCAAATTTGAAGACCTTCAAAGTTAGGCTGTTAAACTTCTCTGATCGATGGACACATGAGTGACAGCAATAGGGGTTCTGATTGGACCCCTATTTACGGAACCCTAAAAGCTTATTATCAAATAAGAGTCTCACTGAATTAAACTATGTTATATTATATTCAAATTGAAACCACCTGTTTCAAATTATTCATATCGGTATATCAAATATTTAATATACAAAATTATTGTGCTTAAATAAAGTCATCTTTATGTATCACAGATGGCCTTCAACCGTAACTCAGCTCAACGCAAGTTGTCCTTCGCCGAGATAGCGGCCGAGGCCCGAGTGCCCCACAGCGAGGTGGAACTCCTCGTCATGAAGGCTCTGGCTGAGAAGCTCATCAGAGGTCACATTGACCAGGTTGGTGGTCAGATTCTACTTGGATATTTTTATTTAGAAGACCTCGTTGGCGTAGCGTTTTTAATTACAAAGTCGACGTTTCAAAGTTCAGTAAACGTCCTGATTCTCAATAATGTTTCACTCTCAAATTGCCTCAAAAAAGCTATAATAAGCGTCCAATATTTAACCTATTTATTTATTTAAGATTACAAAATATTGTATATCTGCATATTCGTAATAATTGAATATTGAAGAGGCGTGAAAAAGCACTTTTTGGTCCGGCAAGGTGAGAGTGGCTAGGGCAGTATATCACATGCTTCACTAGCTATCTTCACATATGGACTCCTCTACTGCTTATCATTAGGTAGTGTCGAGTCATTTGCTGAGCTTAATATAAAAAAAGTATATAACTGATCTTACAGTTATAGATAACCACAGCATAAACAATACTCAATGATACGTATTTAATAATATATTGTTATCTTAAAAGCGACTTGACAAGTTGATTGATCTGATCCCTCTCCTTTGAGCCGACGGTACATCTGTGACAAATTTGTCATATACTTAACTTTTAAATTTATTTATTTAATAAGAGTATTAATTTATTCGTCAATAATAGTATCGGTATCTGTGGTTATACCTATTCGTGACCGACATTGATGACTATATGCTGGTCTTGTAATCAGTCTAATATAGGCAAATACAGTAAAAATAATACTAATACACGCACACAAGGCTAAATATCGAAACGTCGCCGGCGCATATTATCTGGTGTCAATTCCTAGTTGTAATAAAATTTCATTTGTAAGATTGTTTATTTTTTTAAATTATATATATTTGTGCTGTTTTTTTTATTGAATTTAATAAATAGATAACACTTTTTCTTTACAATTCTTATTTTTCCAATAAGATATAGAAAAGAGTACATATAATTTGTCAAATTTAAGAGTTGAGTAATTAATATCGTGCTGTTATGTCGGAATGGCATTGTTCATATATACTTTTGAGATTATTAGTTGTATGAAATAATTGTTTTTGTATGTTATCTTGTGTGTGTGTGTGTATGTGAACATGCGCCGTGTCATGTGTAGTGTAGTGTTGTGTTGTGGTGTGTGTGTGTAGGTGAGCGAGACGGTGTGCGTGTCGTGGGTGCGGCCGCGCGCGCTCGGGGCGGCCGGGGCCGCGGCGCTGGGCCGCCTCGTGGCCGCCTGGGCCGCCGCCGTCGGCCGCGCCGCGCATCTGCTGCAGGACCGCGCGCCGGACCTCGTGCTGTCAGTATACACACACCCTACACACACACTTACTCTGACTCGCTTTTCCATACTTGTCACCGTGAGCCTTCTTGGCTAAGGTTGAATGTGGGTTCGGTGGTGATCGATGCGACAAAAACATAGCTCAATTTACTTGCAATGCATTTATTCCAGTGATATAACTTAAAGTACAAGGAAGAAGAAACCCAAACTATGGGTTCCTTTAAAATATGGGAAGCGGTAGATACATAGAGATAAAAGTGCTTCCCAACGAAAATTATAATATTAAATAATAAATTTAGAAATGACAATTTTGACATGTAATATTTTTTAATGTTTGGTCGAATAAAAACAGCAAGCACTTTTAAATCGATGGACCGAAGGAGACCACATCGTTACAAACTAACACTAGATTCACTACTCATATTAACACTGATGGTTGCTTATAATCGTATTAAAAAACGCTGCTTATTCTCTTCCTGACTCGCTTATACTCACACAGACACTAACTTATATTTACAGTGAAACGCACACAATGACATTTCACTATCTAACTAATACTCATATACTTGTTCAATACTAAACTTGCATTTTAATATTGGTGATTTATTAAAAGTTTAGATTATTAAAAATATTTGTGAGAGACTTTAAAATATCCATAGAATTCTCCCTAGCCTCGGTAGCTAGTGATTAACGATAGCTTGGTGCTGACAATGGTCGTAGATTCTTATCATGCTCAGGACCATTTCTTTTCTAGTCAAGTTCATTTTTCACACACAATCAGACCTCCTTTAAAAACTCTATATGACAAAGAAAGTAAGAATTTCACAGCTAGTTGACGTAAACAGCTTAAAAATCTGTAATTGTAACAAAGATTTTATTTCATTTTTCATAATAGGTTTAGTAGGTTTCGATACAAAGTTTGTAATTTCTTAATATTATATTTTAATTGTTTCAGATAACTTACGAACTCCAAAAAGATACAACCAACATCGGAATAACATGAAATCTTTTTCGTCGAAATAGAAGAAATTGGTTTTAACAATAAAATTAATCCTAATTTACAATAAATACTTTTTAAAAGCCTTCTTGGGATTTTATTTTTTAAAATAGAACTATTGAGCAACTGTTTTTTCTTCCGCCTTTTTTAACAATACAAGTGAGTACAAGATTTTAAGACTCATTTTCTTTGTCATACAGCCAGAGCGTGCATTATCGGCACACGTATACTAAATTATTAAAATAAATTCTATAAGTAAATTCCTTCCGTTGGAGGTGGCTGGGGCAGTACCTCGCATTATACCTCGTAGAAGAGCCTGCCAAGGGCTCGCTGCGACGCTGCTGTGGTGAATGCAAAAAGTACCCCACGGTAGCGCCAATTGCAGTGTGTCGGAACAACGCAGGGGTTAGTGGGTAGACGAGCACCGTTGCCCGGGAGTCCCACATACCCCTTCCCGGTTTCCCCGAACTGGGAGGGAAATGCGTCAATGCATTCCCCTACGTCAAAAAATTACCTCGCATTATGCACTAGTGATACAAGCAAGTGGACTACCAACTGTATAAAAGTATGACACAAGCTTACCTGATGGTAAAAAATAACCGCCAGGCTTTTTAGTCAGATTTGGATCTTGTTTTACCTGTCATCCATTTCAATACGAATTTTCGGATATGTAGCAGGCAAAGTCGCCAAAGTGTCTCGGTTAGTTAGAGCCTTTAAACTTTTCACAATATTAGTTGTACATTTCTTAGGTCAATATCAAGATAGATAATCATCAAAATCGCTTGAATTTTACTGCTCAAGGAGCTCCGCTCTATATGTTCAAGATTTAATTTATGGTGTAGAAATAAAAATAAATTTTTTGGTGACATAAATAAACAACACTTATTACTTACGTCTCTAATTAAATTGAGTCGTTTTAGTTTTTTTTGATACAACAATATAACCATAATACTCTTAGATTATGATTTTCTTAAGCAATTAATTCACTACTAAAAACTAAAATTAGTGTCTAATAGCTTTGTTTCGAACAAAAAAACAAGTGGCCAAGTATGGAAGAACGTAATTATCAATTCGTGATACGTCAATACATATCAATAAGTATACGTCAATACGTATCACGATATAATCGACTGAGGATGTTGAGAAAAATATAAAAAAACAAACATTCTTTTAGAATGTTACTTTCGATCAATACGGATTTTGAAACTATTCTCAAATACCGCCTTAGCCACCATCATTATGGTGCTTGACGTTTACTCTAAAGTTGCCATATGAATAAATATGAGTCTTTAGTATCAAGTAAGCGAATTATATAATATAAATCAATTTAATTTACGAACACGACTAAATAAACTTATTTATATTTTTATATTGTTTTTTATTCTTATCGAGTGTGGCAATTATAATCCAATGACCCGACATTAGAAGCGAGTCGAATGCATGCTATTGCATATGGCGATCGCGTGACGGGTGTTCGCTCACCGTCAAAATGCATTCGCGATGTTATAAACACAATTAAAATACGAAATTTAGTGTCATCTTCAACATAATAACGCGAAAAACTGGTAAGTATTAAAAATTTAATGTTTTAACCATATTACGTAACGTTTTGTTTTTGTTAAAGCTTTAGTTCTTGACTCTATCGTCGTCTCTGTCTATTGTTATGATTTGCCCCTGTCATTATTTACAATCGGCAACGTATAGGCATCTCTTTCGTTTCCACAGTTTTCTTGCAATAGGTTTTTCATTTTTAAGTGTCCGCGAGACCGAGACGGGAGAAAAACGGGGCCCCAAAGGAAAAATATGAACAATTTTGTGCTCTTAAAATTTATTGATTTTACATCGTTAAAAAACATCGGCGTACGCTAATTGCATACGTGATGTGGTGTCGTGAGGTACAGACTGTGAGTATTAATCTATTTTGGTAGTTTTCCACCATTAGAGGTTTGGGGTCATGAAAATTTTGCGTTTTCAGTATATAGTCGACCATTTGATGTTGCATCGCGTACACTTATTTTCGCGTCAGGCAAAGAGGTTGTAAATTTTTAATTTATTGATTTATTTCTTCTGGGGGCATGCATGTGTCTAACACGCACGAATGTTTATAACATTAGTTGGGGCCTGCGGTATACTATTTTGGGACGGCCAAATGTTGGCTTTGTGCTCATGTTTAACCATCATTATGCTCCCGTAAGCGCTCAAGACTGTGAGGTACTTGCCAAGGAAATTACGACGATATTTGTGCTACGTTTCCTGTCCGCTTGCAATTCTATTGATATTTTTTTCCGGTGAGTCTACGTTAATATTTTTTTGGTGTTACACCATTTTTATCGGTCACATACCCAAACCCAATGTTTACCGCTTCAACGTGAGAATCCGATAAGATATATTTTAAGTGTGACTTTCGATTTAGAGCCCCAAACATATGACGGTCTTATTAAATTACTCTTTTTACTATACTTACATGAATAATGTATAAGTTAGTATTATTAAAACCATTACATCGACAAAATTAATTTAAGTAAATATGATATCTCTAAGATAATATTACTAAAAACAATTAATATCAATAGTAAATCTTATTTCATTAAAACACCTATGAAATGTGTACATCTCTAGATATCTAGTTTTATCATTATTTTGGAATGAATTTCCGTTTCATCTTATCATTTTTTCATACATATACATATATACCTATAGAGACTCCACCGAGACCTTGGATGTTGACTCAAAGACATTGCGCAAATTTTTCTGCGGTGATTTTAAATCGCTCTGATTGAATTTTACAGAATATGACTTAATTACCAATATGCACAGAATTGTTACGCATAGTAACACTGCATCTGAAGTTAGTATTACATTTCAGTATATAGTGTCAAAAATTCGAAAATTCTTCTATATTCTTTAAACTCTCATGGTCATTAATATGTAGATAGTTATTTATGGGATTAATACAATATTTTTATAAAAACGTATATGGTATAAATCTCTTCTTCTAAATATGTTTTCCAGCACCACTTTGACTATAATAGGCTTCTTTAAATCATTACATTTGATTCGTAATCCTTTCATCACTAACTCTATCATAATACTTATTTTATCATTATAATAATGTTAAGTAGTGTTTATATGTTACCTGTATACTGAAGGATATCTGTATCTTACTAACAGCATTTCCTTATTCTCTCATGACTTATAAGGTATTCAGATCTCGCAAACCTAACGAAATACTTATTAATTTTACTGCTAGAGCTGGTCTCAATAAAGATTTACCAAAAGGGCGCCGGTTTTAGCAACATTGGGACTTACTATGTTATTAACGCCATCACATGATTCTTTACAATATTTAAAAGGTTCAACACAAGATTGCTAATGTCGCAAATTTTTGTTTGTTAACCATTGTTGTAATAAACAAATCTATTCATAGATTTATATCAGTTAGGCACAGTTTGACATCAGTCGTTCAACCGCATATGTATTTACACAACTGTATAATTTGACATCACTTCTCAGTGCTTTCTCTCGTTTGTATCGATAGTACCTCACTCATTATTTGGTAAAATACCAAACAAAAATTTTATAACCCTCTGTACTAATGGTTAAGACTACAGAGACTATCTTCCTCAGTTCTGGTGCTCCAATTGTAAAGTTTTCAAAAGAACCTTTATCTAAGTACACTTGGCTATCTAACACCATTTTAAATAAATCTGTCGCCTTAAAAACAATATTAATAACATTGTTGAGTTCCAGCTGTAACTCACTTCCATGGTAAATCTTAAAATCATTTACCATCACATGCGGTGAAGGTAAATATACAAGGCATACACTATATTTATTAGTAAGAACGTTAACGCAGTAATATTAGAGTGAAGTTGTTATTAATTATTAAATAAAGTTGCTTAAGATAAAAAATATGATGTGAAAGAAAAATAAGTCATTTAAAAAGCTACGATATTTGAATAAAGATTTATATAACATATTTCTTTAGAAACCTATAAAAATATATGTGATAATTCACAAATACTATTAAAGATTGTAAACTTTGAACAAACAGCGCATGTTGTCACTCGCACTGTATTTTTGGCAACCATTTCATATTTCTTGTTGCCTTATTTCTAAACCATAGACATGGTATGCTACCAGCAAACATGTCTGGCTCCGAGGTATAAATACGAACCAGAGTCAAGACCCCCGCGCGGACTATTTCGGGCGCGCCCCCAGGGTCATTGACCCATCAGACCCTTGGGGAGGGACTTTTTTTACTTATCTTTCGATATCGCTCCCTTTTGAATAAGTTTCAGCGTTATAAGTGTGGTTGGACGACTCGCTGAGACACACATAAGTAAAATCCGCGCTAAACAAGTTCTATAAATGTGATTCGCAGAATTTACTATTTCTACTCCCAAGAAATTTGTGACTATAACACTACTTTACAGTTTTACTGAATCATTTAGGTAAAATTGTCTTTTTCCAAATAAAACTAAAAAGTTAGATACAATCTAATAAAAATGAAGATATTCATGGGCTAGCTAGGTACATTTTATTAACATAAATTTCTTTATATTTCAAGGTTTTGTCTGTGCACTTCAAATCAAAATTCCTTAAATATGCCCGTAAAGATCAAATGATATGATAAATGTAGTAATTATCAATCATATTTGAATGTTGCCGATGATAGTCCTACGATATCACGCATCTACTGCAAAAAAAGCATTTTTAAGTTTGAAAAATTTAAAATAAGAATCAAGTTTCAAAACCAGAATTTCAGAGTCAGACAAAATGAAAAAGTTCTCGCAAACGTTACAAAATGCCTTGACTAGAGACCTTTTAATTTTATAGCCACAGTGTTTTTATTTGATGAGTGAGCGTCGTAAAAGTAATGTAATATTCTGAATATGGTATTATACAGCTTTCAGGTTCCAAATTCCGTCTACTTGGAACCTAGAAGCCGTGTTGTCGATGTGATGTTGTTTGAGGACTATAGTAATTAATTAGTTCTGTCTGAGCCTTAAAATACTATAGCTCTCTTTTCCGATACCCACTTTTAAGTGAACATAAATAGTTATATTGCATATTGAATAAATAGTTATACTTTATTGATGTTATTCTGAGATCTTTTATTGAATTATGCTCCTAAATGTACCAAAAGTGTTCCTAAATTTGCTCTGTGGCTGCAAATACCTTGAAATCTACCTTTCTCCTGTATATCCTAAAATTTTGTTGTGCCCGACAGGGTCCATAGTGTCATTAATAGTCTTAAGATTCATATTATGTAACTATGGAACGCAAAATAAAGAATTGAATTGAATTGGAATATGTATTATTATCATCATCAACAACTTAGATACGTTCCCCATCTGGGCTCAGGTATTGCTACACGCGAGAGACACGATGAGTCTGGACAATAACGACGCCACACTGCTGCAATACTTGTTGATGGGTAAAAACTTCAGTAACGACTAACGCTTAACTCTATGTAGAGCACTCTATGAACAAATGGAACACATCCTATGTAACTGTGATGCTCTTGTCAGGAAAAGAATGGGTCTCTTTGGACTGGGCTATCCCAGTCCTGAAGATATAAGGCTACTGTCTCCGGGTGTACTTAGTAAGTACATCTGTGAGGTCTTCCAGGACAGCGGTCATTAGGATTGGGGAAGCACAAAAGATCCCATTGGATCGACGTGCTGCGGGAGTAATCCTGGCCCTACATCAAGATAGGATAAGATACGCTTAACGTACCTTCAGAAGCACGAAGCTCAAGATGACTGACTGAAACTCTACGCTGAATAGCTACTTAATATCCTCGAATTGTGAATAGATAATGTGTAGGAAAGTTGGACGCATGATATTTACCTACCTAGCTACGTGACCAGCTCATTTCATTATGTTAACCCTCACCAATCAACCAGTTCCTTCCCGACGCTTGTCTGACTGACATACCCGCGGTGTGCGCCACGTTGCCCTCGTTATCCCGTTTTCTGTGCCCATCAGTGCTATCCTATTGCCATCAATGTTGTGCCTACCAAGTGAGACCCAGGATACACCCACATACCTGTATCGGCGAGAGGGTAGTACCTAGATATACCTATACAATAAACTAACTTAGCCCAGCACCTTCCCTAAACAGATAATATATTCGTTAACTCTAGGATGGGCGCTGAAATTATTATAGACTACAAACTGGTTTTAGTTAATCCTGTGGCTGAATACACAGTGCCCATGCAATGCCCATAGGTTCCACTTGTGAATGTCAGAATATTTTACCATATAAGCCAAACTGGATTCTCATATCATCGTCTTCAGATACTATTGTTGTACGGGCAAGCGCGTCCATAGTCTTTATTAGTCACATCAGCACATATTCGACCTACTTATAAATGCATATTTAAATTATAATAAATTATTTGTTCAGTTCGTTCGCATACATCAAATCGCGCGTTCTCTTCTTACCATTTGACCCATCCTAGTATAAGCAAGGTTTTGCATCTTTTCATTTCTACTACATAATCATCGTTTCATTTAATGTTATTTCCTCCCCTATCAAGTGATATGGCATCTCCGTACAATTGTAATAGCGATTTCAGAGAATTTTCTGTCGAATGTTTTAACCGTTATTGTTATTATCCTCACGTGTTTCTGCCATTTGGGGCCCAGCAGTGGGACGTACGTTTAGATGATGAATGTTTTCGTATCAATAGTAATTTTTGTTCACAATCATTACAGTCACGATTTCTTTGAAATATACCTGTTGAATTATACCTGTTTGAATCCGGCTCGAAGGACCAACAATGTAGCAGAATGATAGCGAAAAGTGGAGAGCAAAATTAAAACCACCGTTTGACATAGAGAAAAATATGAATGTAATAATTTGAGTGACAATAAAATGTTATAAAAAGTATAAAAACATAGATAATATAAAAGAGTCTTCAACAATACCTATAATATCGTGCAATAAGTTTGGAAGTTGGCTATTCTCTTGAAATATCAACTTGTTCGCTCAAATTTGCTCCCCACGGTATTGCATCTTAAGTGAGTCCTACCTAAATTAAGATCTGTGAAATGCCTGTCCCCTTGTAAATTTAAAGGGAGGACATGTACAACAGTTTTAGAATTATGCCAAACCGTTCTATTATTGAGTTCAATATGTTTGCTATTTTAAATTTTCTCATGTCTATTGTTTAAATAATTTAACTCTTCTTCTTAATAAAAATAATGAAGATTGAACTTCAAAATGCAGCCATTTTAAACAAATACAGTCATACGTCAATAATCTGCAATGAATTTCTAAAACAAACCATTCTCGCAATCAGTAAAATATAATCACTTAATAATCTAAACACACTCTGCTTTGGCTCGTGCGTTTTATACTTGCCAGCTGTAAATATTAAATAAAATATAATAGTAATAATATTTCTAACACTCGCACCTATTATTTAGCCCAAAGTATCATTCAATGTTTGTGTTATGGATACTAGATAACTTTAATAACGTTATGTATAGACGTATATTATTTCATATATTTATATTTATCTTGGCAGTAGACATCAAAAAACAGTATGTCACATGCTTCACTAACTATCTTCACATATGGACTCCTGTACTACTTATCATCAGGTGGTGTCGAATCATTTGCTGTGCTTTATATAGAAAAAAATCTCACACACACACAAGTCTCAGACACCTGTCCTACCTGGTACTTCATAAGTCGAATGCCTGTAGAAACTGGTAATGTATACAGGTCTCCTGGTACAGATATCAGTCTGTGTCTAGATTATGTTTCCTTCGTTCAACTTTGTATTTTATTGCTATATGTGAGAGAGACAATTAGGTGAAGGGTTGCTGTGTTTAATGTGCTTATTCGTTGTAAGTTGTTTGTTTTTTAATGCGAGTAAACGTTATCTATCTATCTTTATTATAAAACTATTTGTAAATTGGTACGAAACTTTAGAAATACATATTTCGTACAATTTGCAATAATCAGCTCTCGATAGTAAAATGAGACGGCCATGTCGAGAGATCAAAAACCCTGTCTATTAAGCCAGAGGTCCAGGGTTCGGTTTAGGCAGAAATTTTTATGTTTGTTTATTTTGTCCTCGAGTTATGGATGTTTGTATGTTTATTTAGTAAATCTCTGATATTTATATACGTATTACTATCAATATTATTCCGTTATCTAGTAACCATAACACAAGCTCTTAATGATGCTTGATTGAGTTAGATACTAGGTGTGAGAGTAGGAAATATTTTTATTTTATCACTCCCAGACACGATGTGTCCTCACCATCGCCTTCTTGACGGTACTTAAATACATCTCCCAATATATCCATTGATTCAATTGCAGGTTACGCGTCGATAATTTATTGCAGCCCCTTTAATTTGGTGTATCTCAATCAGAAGGGATGCTCGCGTTACGGCTTTGAAATTCTCCCCTCTCCATGCTATAGGATATTGTGTGTTTCTCGAAGTGTTATTAACGTATATCTTTGGAGTTGTTGATTTGTCAATCGATTTGGTAATGGCTTTCAGTATCGTTGGTGATTGTTATGGTGCTTTACCCTCTTGATTCCTGGTCGTGTTGAATATTTAACGGTCAACTTAAAATAGAGCAAAATGCATGCGTTGATGCATTGTTTTTACTTGTAGTTTATAAAAGGATACATACATCCTTGTGAAATATTTTCGTATAACGATTATAATGGCAATGTGTTGTAACTTATGCATGAAATTGTAAGATCTATTTATTGTACACAGAATAACAATAAAAATTTATATATATTGCATATTAATTAATATTAATTTTTATGTATTTAATTATATTAGTATTGGTAGTTTCCATGTCACTTTTCCCATATATGGCGCTGCTGGAAGAGATTTCTTATAGAAATAAGCAGTACCTTTGTACAATTCTCTAATATTCAGTTGTGTTCTTTTAACTGTCTTTGTGTGTACATAAATAAATAAAAATAAAAATATTAATATTTAGTAAATAAGCCATCAATGTATATGCCACATAAATCGAAAACTTCCTCCTTTTCGAAGGCGGTTCCAGATTAAAAAGATCCTCGTAGACTGAGGGCGTACACAAGATGCATTTCGATTATAGCAAAATTAAAAAATGTATGGGTTTTGATATAATCTCTCGCTTAGTTACCTGTCCATACATTTCAAATCCTATACATTTTTCATTCAGTATTCGATTGTGACTATCGTGTATCTCGTATCTCGTCTGGGCTCTCTGACACTCTTAATACAAAATTTCAGGACAATTCCTCTTTCGGTGAGATGTGATGATGCTTACAACAAAGCAATGGTCTAAATTTGTCTAAGTTTAAATGTTAAACAAATGTTCTTGCTTCCTATACATCTTAGGGACGAAATAAGGGATCTGTGGCTTAAGAATTGAGGTTCTATGTAATGCGAAAAAAACTTTATACTTATAAGATTAAGATTAAACAATAAAATCAACTTTCAGTTGAAACCGAAAGATAAATAAATATTTATTAATTTACATAATACCTAGTCTTTAGTGTTTAAAATAAATATCATTAAATAAGCCCCAGCCTTCAAATACCAAAGCAGTTAATAAAACGCAGATGTAGTTGATAAAACTACCTATTTTTATTAACAATATAACGAATATAGTCTGAATATGGCGTAGGGTCAGACCAGCCCTCTTTAGCGCGTCTCATATTGATTTTTATGTTCAACCACCTTTTTGTTTGTAACTTTTGCTGTGGGGGAAGCTTTTCCGACGTATAGCCGTCTCTTTCCCGCTCATGTGAAAAGTTGACCAATTATACGACAAGTTTCACTGTCTGGTTCATAAGCAAGACTGGTTTGTACTTTATGGCTGTGATATTAAAGAAGATATTTGAAGTGATGTTGTTGTGGATGTTACAATGTAAATGGAGATGATTTTCTCATTATACTATGTATGAACGCAGCTCGTGTTTAGATTGTAAAATATATTAACTGAATTATGCGATGTAATTTCAAAATGTCATTTATAAGTATGGAAACATAGAGGAAGAAAATATTTTCATCCCGATATTTGTACATAACCTTAATATCTTTTGTTCAAACCCAAAACAGCTTTCTGGTAGAAATAAATTATCTAATATCACAGTAGTAAGCTGTGTATATGTTTGCCTACGTAACAATAGTACGTGGATAAAAACAATACACTGTGGTCAAACAGGAGATACTTGGAGGAATTTGTGCAATTTGTGTTGCACATGTAAACTAAGAGATTTTAGTTTCATAACTACTTTCATTGCATTCTCAGATACAATTTATAGTACTGGTAAATGTTTCACCAAAGAAAAATTACATTTACATACATTGACCAAAATACATAATAATTTGAAGAATACAAGTGTCGTGTTTATAGGTATTTCTTTACATTTTGAACTAGTAAAAATGCTTGGAAACTGAATAACACATGATCACATAAAAACTCCGAAAAAGCCACCTTAATTAGGAATAACGTAACAATACACTAATACAATAATTAATCTGTATATATGCCAGACAGAAGGTATTCCGTAAATATAAAGAAATGAATATTTTTTTGTACAGGATTTATATTTTCTGGATCTAATTGCTATAATTCTATTATTGCGACAATCCATTTTAACTTTATAATTTTGGCAGTTGGCAACATTCTTTACTTCTGTCAATTTCACAAGTTAAGTCAACAATGTCTTTGTATGAAAATTTTGCTTTCTTGCGGAAAATTTTTGCTTTTGTAATAATTTGAAAGTAATGAGGAAATTATAATTTAATGTTCTGTGTGGTGTTTGTTTTTTAGAATTACTAGTTAGTAGCAGTAAAATAAAGTAATGCATCAGTCTGACTAAAGGTTTGTGATATAGGTAAATATTTTCGTAACGTTATGAAAGGCTTCATAATAGGAATCAAACCATTGGATGAACTATATTCTACTTTCTTCATAAATAATAATACAGATGTTTATGATTCGTATCATCGTTTGTGCTGATCATACTAAATCTAATTGAATATACTTTGTGTGCATTAACTGTCCACAAATAATTTAATTTTATTTGATGAATTTTGAAATATTTCTTTACTGAATATTACCTAACTAAAATGCCTAGTATATTTACACAGTGTTTTGTCATGTTCATTAAAATGACATTTTTATGCATTAAATTGTTTTAGTTTGTATTGAATTAAAGGTTAAAAAATCAGGGGTACTCACCTCTACTAGATGTCGTCAAATTTAAGTTAAAATATCCCATACTCTTATTATTTATAGAAAAGAAATAACAAATATTTAGAACTGTCATAACATTTAGACATATTTTAAGAAAAATTAACAATTTTTGATGGTATCTAAGACATGCTATCCTTTTTGCTATCAAACAGACAGAAAGAGTTTTCATTCTATGAGTAAGAGTTGATATTCTAATAAATTAATGGATATTCTAATTATGAAAACAATTCAATGTTTGTTTTTAACTGTTTAAAACAATCAATACTTACATTGATGCACTGCTTTATATCCCTGGAAACATAGAGACAATTGAAATTAAATTGTGTGTGCACTGTAAAACTAGACAAGTTAAACTACACCTTGCTGAAATAAGGTGATAAGTAACTGAAGAATAACTTGAAGAATTCAGGTTATTAACAAAATTCTTATAAATGACTCCAATTTAATTTATTTCAATATTTAACGACTTAAGAATGTCAAGTTAGTTGACATAAAATTAATGTTAAAATACGGCAAATACACTTAAAATTTGCCAATTTAGAAATATCTAATGAAGCCACTGGTATTCAGGTTTTTCTGATCGAAATTGTAAAGGAGTAGTACTGAACTTTAATTTAGTATAGATTTTATTGATCACTAAATATAATCACCATAAATCCTATTACCTTTTAATATATTTATTATTTATCATTATTAATAGTTTATTCAGTGTAAATAAATAAGGAAAATGTTATCTCCAATTTTATTAGAACATATTGATAGATACAAGCTTATATTGATAACTATAACTACATTTTTTTTAAATCTATTTTCTTTCTTTTTCAGGTACATAAACAAGCAGAGTTCCAGTATTAAAAAAATATAGTCTAGTCTAAAAAGTTTCTACTCAAAGTATTGATTGTACTTAATAAAATGCTAATGATATTTTTACTAATCAAAACTTAGTTCTATAGCTGTGATATTTAAACTTTTGGTGGACTTTTGTAATTATTGTGCAATCTAGAATAGATTTATGCCAAAGAATAATATATTATATGTAACATTATGTTTTAAATTGATAATTCGGTGAAGAATTGAGAAGATGGCAACGCCGCCTCAGCAGTTTTGCGTGAGATGGAACTCCTATCATACGAATTTACAGGTGAGTTTTTCAATTTTTATTTTTATAAAAATAAATATATCTTTATGTAACTATTTGTGTCTGGCTCTCCTCTGGTGAAGGTAATGGACTTCAATGAATATTGTAAAAAGATTGCTACGTTATTAAAATGCCATTGTCATGTAGCAATGGATATGGTTATAATCAACTTCAGAGGAAGCCAATTGTCTTTATCACAATTTCAGTTACATATTAAGTCAAAGCGTGGTGCACGCGTTAATTTTTTTAAATTCAAAGTAGAATTGAGAGTGTAGATAAGTTTTCTGACTTAAGCATTTGATGTTTTAATTAATTAATAATGAACTATTGACAAAGTCAGTGTCATTAGTACCAATGTCCGCTACTAGATGGCGCTGAACGAGTTAACATTGCATAAACGAGATTTCCCAAGCTTATATTGTTGTGTTATCCAACCTTTAGTTAATTTGTTATGATTTTAATTTAACTTTCTTGTGACAATACATTTGGTTTCTAACTAAATATACTCCCACCTTAATCCACAAAGAGGCACAAAGGTTTTCATTATTTTTAATGCACTCCAGGCAGTATTCCCCCGCCTGCTGCTGACAGAGCAGTTCGCGGACGTGACGCTGGCGTGCGAGTCTCGTCAGCTGAGGTGTCACAAGCTAGTCCTGTCGGCGTGCTCCGCGTACCTCGAGCGGCTCCTGCTACAGAACCCCTGTCAGCATCCGATTGTGCTTATGAGGGATATGAGGTGGGTTTTATGTAGTTGTTTATACAAAGTGGATTTCTGAGACCCTAGACAAGATGCATTTCTGTAATTCTAATAGAATCGAAGAAATGTCGTCAAAACTGACGACTCTTAGTTTGACCTTGGGTTATTTTATTATAAGGCCGTAATGACAACACCGCCTAATGGTAAGCAGTAGGAGTCCATATACGAAGATATCTAGTGCAACATACTGCATAATGCTCTAGACGCTGTCTCTTGAAACGTTATATATGGCGGTCGAAAATGTAATGTTGATTTTAGTGACATTAACTAAATCTAAAATTAAGTTATCTCCCTCTCTTTCCTTTCACCTTAATCAGAAACCCTCTTTAGTAAATAGCTACGCTCGATAGCTAAGAGACGGCTGATGTCAATTCCCATAAATTTTGCATCCATACGAAAATCGTTACGATATTAACGTCGTACCACATATTTCTATAAATTCTCTTATAACGTGTCTACACATAGAGACATTATCCCGACGATGCGACGTGTAGCTGAGTGCGAGCGTTGTTGCAGCGAGTGCGCTCACGCAGGCGTCTCGGCCGCGTCATTCTACATTGTCTCTCGTAAGGCATCTAACTGATCTCATTCAACAAAATTATAACAACTCTTCGCGAGAACACGGCGTTTCCGTTACGAGTCGCGACAATACGCTGGAGAAATAATAGCTAATTCGATCAATTCAACGTGTTTGTTGCAGGTTCAGCGAAATGCAAGCTTTAGTAGATTTTATGTACAAGGGTGAGGTGAACGTCACGCAAGAAGAGCTACCTAGTCTGTTGAAGTCGGCTGAAGCGTTGCAGATTAGGGGTGAGATATAATATTCAAACCTCGTTTTCCATTTCATCACACTAGCTGATGGGTAGCACCAGGATAGTGTGTTTTGAGAAACAGATCGATTCATACTATGCAGCCTATTCATTCTTATTTTGACGCAAAAGGGTGTACCATTTGCGTCAAACCTTAAATAGGGGGGATCGGATTCTGTATTCCTCAATCATTATATTAAGTATAAAATCCTACCTAAATCGACCGCTGTATATCCCAGTATCAGAATAAAATTCACTAAATGGCTGTAAAATTGTCCTTTTTTATATAGATGTGTAGGTATATCAAATTAATACTAATTTGACTGCTACGTATTCTACAATTTACTGAAAGTTTTGGAATTATTTCATTATTAGTAACTAGTTGAACTTTGTTTCACCGACACACTACCACTAACGCCATCTATTAAAAAAAACCCGTAATAGCGATGGAAGAAATGACAGTTTAAATTTTTTGATTAGATTTTAGATACATTTTCCATTTATTAACCAATTTTCAGTTGTATATCTTTAAGGTTTTATCTATATATATAAGGATTTTCACAGTTATTTTAAACCATCCTTGAGTTAAACGGAATAAAACATAAAATTATTCAAAAGTAGAGCCAGTTTTGAGTTGACCTCAATTCATTTTTATTTATAAGAATATCAAGCTCATAACCAGGGGTGTAGACCCCTGGTTATGAGCTAGATATTCTTATAAATAGCTATTAGGTAGCTACCTACCGCCGTATCATTCGTATCGATGATATGGGGCCCCCGGGCTACAGGGCCCCAGCGTGTGTAAGCAAAAATTAGTAAAATGTTATTCACTATCAAAGTCAAAATATCTTTATTTAAATAGACTCATTTACTAAGTTCTTTTAAATCGTCATAACAAGGAATATGTATCAGAAAACATATTGTAAAAAAAATGTAATTAAATGTCATTTAATTTTGGTAATCCCCATGAAAAAAACATATTAAAAAACTGTCATACGTGTTTATAGAGGTTTCACTTCAAAAATCACAAAAGTAAAAATTGGCAACATTCTACATCGGTTGTTTCGTGCGGGGAATCCCCCGTTCAAGTCATTCACATAAACGGGGGAATCCCGCTATAACCGATGTTCAATGACAAACCACGTTTATATTTATAAAAGTCCAAACATAGTTGTGGGGCTTTATATTATATCGGTATTGATAATGATGTATATCGTAATCTATCTATCTTTAAAGTTATTCTTAATTAAATCAATATTTACAAATTTAGTGTCATCTGTAAAAGGGATAATGTGTCTTTGTAAAAGCTTCTGTCCAGAAATAAATAAATAAATAGACCTTTATTCGAGTAAAGGATATTTTTGTAAAGCAAATGAAAAGTTTAAGCCACAGGGTGACAGCTGTAACAACCGGTACCCAAGGCTTAGCTCGACAAGGGGACCCTGAGAGATAACTAGATTTTTTCAACACCACCTGATGATAAGCAGTAGAGGAGTCCATATGTGAAGATAGCTAGTGAAGCATGTGATATACTGCCCTAGCCACCCTCACCTTGCCGGCCCAAAAAGTGTTTTTTCACGCCTCTTTTAAATGAACCCATGTTGTATGAAGGAGGGAATACGTTTAAATTGACCTGTCCGTGGCCCACCATGAGCATTGCTGCTCTGTTTTTTTTTATTAAAACCAGAAGCTTGAAAAACTACATCAGCGAGCACCTCAGCCGCTCTACTAATATTGCTAGTTAACCTTCAAAGAAAAACGAATTAAATATTTGTATACATTAGGTATAATTAGGTAATTGATATGATAGAATCGCATATAATGAGATTGCTCTCTTCTACATTTTGAATAAGGCAAGGTTATGTTAATTTATCAACTAAAGTGTGTATTTTCATGAAAAACATTTACTTCTCAGGTCTATGTTCAAATGACACATCAAATCTAGCGCAGGAGTTGAGCGGCAAACCAGACAATAAAGACTATACCGTCGCTAGCGAAGCATTAGTTGCGCAGGCGCAACACAACAATACTAATGGTAAATAATAGTTTCATATAGCCATTCATCAGTATCATTATCATAATATCAGCTAGAGATGTCCACTTCTAGATATATAATTCCTCCAATGATCCCTAAATCCATCAATCCAACGCTACCCGCCTCCAGAAGCCCTTGTGACAGGTTTTCACCACCGTTAGGTTTCCCGGTACGCGACCGCCTCTACTCTAACTACCTCGCTCACACTTTAGAAAGACTATTGTATGTGGGTAGTTGACGAATAAATAATTCCCATACTGTTTATTAAAAAAATGAAATAGGTTATTTTCTTAATTATATATTTAGCTTACTATTAAAATTTGCTGATATTAATTGACGTACAACAAAACTTACAACTTTAAATTAACGCCCAAAATCGCACATGTTCTGTATGTCTACATCAAACTTATATTGTTTTAATCATTAAATTTTGTATTCATGTAATTTCTAATTTTTCATACTTATGCCCTTCTGCCATAACCGTCTGAAATGCGATCTTATCATAACTAAAATTAGGTTGTTATTCCTCAGGAACGACCCAACAACCACAAAAACCCAGCAACCCCACGAATCATACAAATGGACCTAAGAAGCGTAAGTCAGAAGATAGAAATGACGTCAAAGAAGAGACCGTCGAAGAAGATGGCCTCTACTATGGAGAACTGGACAATGACAATTTGGAATATAATGAGGTAGGATATTTTTTTAAATTTTTATCAGTTTAACCAAAAAATCTTTGGTATGATACTCTTAAATAAATTATCAATAAAAATAAATAATATATAAAATAATATTTTATTATTGTTTTGCATTAGTAATCATGGAATTAAATTATAAAAATTAAATATTATTAATAAATCAGATACCCTAAATAAGTTTTCTAAAATATAAATAGTCTGTTCTAATTATCAAACAAATCATAACTAAAGCATTCTAATTAGAAAGGATTATCTAGCTCAGTTGATTCTTAAGTTCTTGTACAAAAATAATTTAATTATTTATTTATGTCTTTTCAGGATGAAGAACCCAGCAAACCAGGCAGCAGTCTCGGGCAGACTTCGGGTGAGTGACTGACACCCATAATTTTTTCCTTTACTGAATAAAATGCAAAAATAAAACGTTATTTGGTATTGCTGATTACTTGATTTGATCATTTCTATAGTGATTTCCGGCATAAATGAATGTAATTCATCACAAAAAAGCGTAACTTAAAAAGAGAACTTTTTAAATTAAAAAAAAATTATAAAAATAATGTGTTCTGTGTAAGAAGATTGTGAATGGACATTAACAAAACGAAGACACAAATTTATAAAATGTCTGTAAGGTAGGCTAACGTTTTAATTATTAATTGGTAGTAGTTAATTAATATAGATGAACCATGAATGTTTTGTTTTATTTTAAAGAAATATTTAAAAGTAAATATGTTTTCAACCAACCATACTTTTTGTTTGACTTTTTATTTTTTAAACAGGACTATCTTACAGACATTTGTCCTTTGTGCTTCGGTTTTTTTTTGTTTTATTTTTTCACCCTCGCGCTAGCATTCATGGTTCGCAACGCATGATTTGTCTAGACATTTAGATGTTTCATTAAATACTGAAGACATACCATTTCATTATTTTTTTTAAACAAGCACCCAATCAAATGAAATAAAGTTGAATCCGATTTTTTGTGAAATTAGTGAAAATCATAAAATTTCCTATATATATTTATGGAGGCTATACTAATGACTCACATGATGTGAATTAAAATTAATACAATAAGCCTCCAAAGAGAAAAAATATTTTAAAGATATTATAAGATAACCACAGTTTAAAAGATTTCATTAGATACAGTTTAAATATCACAATGAGTATAAATTATAACATTTTCACTACAAAGTTTTTCATAATACAATTATGTTACTTAATCTATACTTATGACAACTTATAATACATTTAGTGGTCATAGAAACGGTAAAAACGACAAAAGTAGTCGCAAAAATCCGGATTTCACAATATTGTATGGACTCATTGAAAAAATTATAATTTATAATATTTTTAACAAGTATATAGATCAAAAAGAGGTACTGCCTATTTAAATATTCCTTCTGTGTTTATTATCAGTATATGCTCTTAACACTATTAATATTGCTTTCTCAAATATATGTAAATTTTAGTTTTTGCTTTGATTTATGATGAGCTTAAGTTATAATACAATGATCTAAACGAGTTCATTCGGTACTTATCGATTTTTATCAGTAGCTAGTTAACTTAGTAAAATTAATATTATTATCATCAAGCTCCAAATATTCAAAATACAACAGAACTTGTTTTGATTATTTTATTGCAACGTTTTTGAGATCATAATGTTTAAATTTTCCTGCCCATATTCAGAAACATTCGAATGTTTATTGTCTCTTTAATGTAATACATAAAACAGTGATACATCTTAAGAAAAACTAATTTTCGAAGGCTTCTGAATTTGGGGTATCCACATATTCATTTTAAGATTCATTGGAAAACATTGATATTTCCAGATCATCGAACTTTCATTAGAGTGAAACCGGAAAACGAATTGTTTTTCCAGAACAAGTTACAAAGTCTAGCGAAAGCCAACAATGACTACATCCACAGACTATCTAAGATGAACCCGACAGAAATACGAAATGAGTTTAGCAAATACGGATTCAACACGACCATCCCTGATGAGCTTACGCAGAAAAATCTAGAAAAATCCGAGAATGATTACTATAAGTCGTGGCTAGAACAAAACGGGGAACTAGAAGTGTCTCTTCTAAAAGCTGGTCAAAGGAAAATGAAAGAGAGCAAACAACCAGCTAAATCTGAAGTGGAGTTGATCCCCAAAATATCCGAAAAATCTCAGATCAGACGCCGAGGTCGACCCCCTCTGTTTAAAGACAAAAATCTTGACATAGGAGAAACCGTTTTAAAGTCTGACTTGGACCAATTTTTGGAAGGGAAAGAAGTAAGCTCGTCTGGTTTGTCGAGGAAAGATCTAGAAAGAGTTATGATGGGGAAGTTTAATCCTAATAGGAGGTATTCGAATGAAGCCATGTGGGCAGCTCTGATGGATGTGAAGAAAGGGGGGAGTATCTATAGGTGAGTTACAGACAAAATGGGCCTGAACAAACCAGTCTTCTAGTCGGCTAACTTATTTGAAAATCTTATGTTTTCAGAGAATTATTCGCAAAACCATTATTTCTCTGTCACTGACTTGTAACGTAGCCATAATCCATATATAACCAATCAACTATGTCAACATAACTATATTAATATATATTTTTAAAGTAATATAAAAAGTACAGTTAAAGTTAAGTTAAGTTTTATAAGTAATATTTTAACTTTATACCTTTTTACATTAAGAGGCTGAGCTAAATGCAAGCAGTTAAATTTTTCTTTCTACAACTTTTCCAGAGCTGCTCAAACACACAAAGTGCCTAGGAAATCGCTCCGCAACTGGATGAAGCGTTGTCACATCAAATCTTCATTCCCGATGCCACAGCAACTGAAACAATTCGTAGAGAATAGTAAGAAGCAAAAAGAATATAAGAATTATGATAATTTCCCAGCTGATAATAATGAAGGTCAGAATTATGAGAAAAGCGGAACAGAAACTGATGTAGCTTCGTATGACGCTGAGATGGATTTTGGTAAACATTTCCTGATGAGCACAGTGTCCAGTGATGAAGAATTAAAAAATGATCCAATAAATACTGAACACACACCTTCTGATACTGCAGCAGTCGATATGTCGGTGCATGAGTAAAACATTTTTTTTCCAAAAATTGAGGACTGAAAAAGTGAAATTTTGTACTTTACCCATTTTGCTATGAAGGCCTATGTAATTGTAAGTGTTATGGAAAACTCTTGTCTGCAGATTTGATTTAAAAATACAAAGGTAGTTTAAAACAATAATAACATTGCCTAAAATCAAGGATTTGATCGCAAAGTGGCTTAAACAAAAAAAATTATCTAGTATTTTCTAGAATGTAAATTGATTTTCATTTTTATTTGAAATATTTTCTGTCTTAAATTGAGCCAATATAAAACAACCAATTGGCAAAAAACTATTAAAGAAATTACTGCCAAAGATATAACAAAGATTAGTAAAAAATTATTTTAATTAAGTTTTATCCAAAGAGAGAGAAACAAATTATATTATTTTCCAAAAAAAAAACAAGGAATTCAGTTGCAATATTTAAAACCCAAAGATTGATTTAAAAAATCAAATTTTACTAAATTAAATTAATCACCAAATTTATCTATGGCACAGCTATTGTTGCCAATGCGAAAGAAAATCTACCAAATGGTAGTTTTGACTTAAACTAAGTTACTATTTATATTATTTATGGTAATTTCGCGTTTTAGTATTATTATTAAGTATTAGTTGAATTTTGTATGTAAATTATATTATTATATACATAATATATGAGGAGATTATTTTTCACTACCGACAATTTATCATGTGTTTTTGTGTTGCGTTGTGAACAAGCTAGTATTATTGATGATTCGATCTTGGTTCTCTTCATCGAAGTAGAAATATGGAAACTACGTATTTACAGCCAAGGTAAAGTTAAAGAGAGAGAGAGATAGTGTTTTTCCACCCTTAGACCTAAAGACTAGGGAAGCAGTTCTTTCCAGCAGATCTACGTTATTTCACTCTTACAGTAATTTTGTTTTTGCTGCGAGTGAGTCTTATTCTCAAATTTAACAGGGTTTAAAATTGATTGACAATTAATACCACATTGTAAAATTATAAATATACGCCTTAAATATTTAATTACATATTAACACCATTCCGTATGCTTTTAATCATGAAATTTACTATGAAATTAAATATAAATAACTTTCTTCAGAACGCATGATAATTGGGGGTAGTGATAAATATTATTCGCTTATATCTAAAATTAAATAAAAATATTGGCCTTTTGAAAAGTGTGTGCTTAGGACTTCGTCCAAACGAAAGACTTGATTGTAAAATTTTAGGATTATTTAAAGCTAAGTACTGTTCTTTTTGACAGATTTTATATGAATTTAATAAACAAAAAGGATCTTTATATCTTAAATTAAAAGATAGATCTATATTCCATGCATGGGCGGGCCCTCCTACATGGGAAATCAATGATGATCCGCTGGCCCAATGGGGTTTAGAGGATAATAGGCTGCGCGTACCTCATACCAACCGAAAGACCAGTGGTTATCAGTGTAATAGAAATGTGTAAAGTCTAATATGGCAACACATCCTACAAAAATATTTAGTCTATGGCATTCCCGGTCATCGGTCAAAAATGATTGCCAAAAGTATGCGCTTACGCAGCCTACTTACAGGCCACGTGCTCTCGTTCATAAGGTCTATAAAATCAGTCAGAAAGAATTATAAATTATTATGATCGCTTGAATGTTTCTGAAATGGAATTTAATTTATTTAATAAAATATATATCTTAAATTTACACACAATTGTATAAAGGAATAAGCGTACTTAATTTGGCTGCATCGAAATCGTTAAAATAATCGATTGTCGCCCTCGATATGACTCGATCGTGTTCCTTCAATAATAAATGGTAAAACAAACTATCACTGCATCTGAAAGAATTTCTAAAAACTACCCTGTAAAGTTTTGCAATAAAGTAACGTCATAGTTGAAGGTCCAAGTTAATGCAGGTAAATAGAGAGCCTCTATTGTACTTTTCCAATATTTGGGTTGTCCAAAGCAGACCTTCGACATGTTTTGATCTAGCGCAAATACGAAAATTATCCTTTTACAATATCTGTTTAGTAAAGCCGTAAAACATTTTAAAAGTGTAGAATCTGGAATTAGATTTATAAATTCCTTAGAGAGCAGAGAAAATGATCGTGAAAGTGAAAGTACGTATTCAATTATGAATTTTATAAAATCTAAATAACGACAGTCACACACGCACTGCGTCTGGCAACAACTAATATTAATGTTGATATTCATATAGTTAACAAATAATAATCATGTTTCTTTAAAAACTTTAATTCGTTATTTATGTGGCCCTCCAGTGTATTTTCTATATAGGGCAGGATCGTATCATGTTGGGGCAGCCCTCTTCTACATGATAATGAACAAGATTTTTTACTCAATCTAAATTCAGACGGTCTTTCTTTAAAAGATGATAGGAAAAAAGGCAGCGTTGTATTTGTTTCACGTGACGTTTAGAGAGGTGCGTTCAATTTGCGGCCTTAATAGACGTATTAAAATGTCGGTTTTTTAAAGTTGCTACTATACAAATATTGATAATAATATAAACCAGCAACAACTGTTTATTATTGTCAATTTTTACCGTTTTTACCGTTGCTGATATTCAGTCATGTAGAGACATGGCTGGTGACTGCAATAATTAGGGCTGTCACCGCAAGAAAAAATATTGACTTGAGATATCAAGTTATTCACTCATGTATTCTTAATGAAATACGCTTTCAAATGTCATTTATTTCGTATGATTCCAAATTTTATATATATGTACATGTATATATAGGAATCCAGTAGAGATATCCTCATAATTTTATGACGTATATTAAGGTTGAAAACTGAATACGCCTTTCTAAATGTCAAGTGATATGACAGCTGTATTTTTACAAACATTTTACGAGGGTAGTTTGGAATCAGGCGCAGTTTTAATCAAGGTGACGTATAAAATACCATTTGTTTAATCTTTCCAATAAGTTTTTGCTGTCAAAGATGTTTGTTTTACTTTTAAGGTAGTGTTTCGTAAGTTTTTTAAAAATGATTTATATAATTATATTTTCTATTACTTTCTAATTACGGCAGATTCCAATATTCTCTCTAAAGATAACAGTAAACATTTTTATTTTAAGTTTACGGGTTCTTAGCCATCGTCTCACCTGACGGTAAGCGGTGATAAGATTACAGGAAGCGAACTACAGCCGGACCACAGCGTAACTGGCTATCTTACTTCTAACTGCGGGAACATTACAATGCTGTTAACAATTTTGTAATGGTTAACAGTTAACAGTTTGCTTGGTAACTAAACTGTGGTAATTCTATCGCTATTTGTAGATAGAATATTGGAAACGTCGTTAGCTGCCAAATTTTATCCAAAATTTGTTTTAAGTGGTTATATACATATTTAATTTCATAACATTATCAAAAACTTATGAAACACTATATATTTTCGACAAGTGCCTCTTAAATATAATATATGATATACACGTAATTTAATATATTCATAAGTGGCTGTAGATATACTTTGATATAGTGAATTACTATGTTAGTTATTATATTGAATTGTGGGAATCAATTTGATGTTAAACAAGAAATTATTAAACTGTTATTGTTATTTAATATAATTTCGGCGTGAGGGACAGATAGATTCGTCTGAAAAGTATTGAAATCAATTCAATATACTCTTCATAGATTTATGGTAGGCGCTATATTCTATATAAATACATAAATTACAATGCGATAAGAAAAAAATCCAGATGACGTTTTTTGTCTATGGATAAGCTAAATATCTTATAATTAGGCGTATATGATATTCAAACTTTTCCTTTATTGATAAAGTGAAATGAAAGGGTAGCAGATACTTAAATCGAGTTTTGAAAATAACCTAAATTGTTTCAACACATTTTGATTATGGATTTCATTTACCAATCTGAATTAGGTAGTTCCTCCCTTTCTCTAACTATGGAAAACAATGGACTACCATCGAATAACTTAAAGACGTGATATCAGTAACTTTGCAAAATTGTACTTAATTTTAGTATTTATATTTTAATTTATTTACGCTGTAATTTATATTTCAAATATTTCCGTTCATTTATAAAGCCAAGGTTATGTTATCATAAAAAAAATGTTTGATAAAAGTAGAAATATTTTTTCTAATTTGGTAACTCCGAATTACTGTCAAGTGTCAAACAGTCTTGTTAGAAAGCGTGAAATAAATCGAATGTTTTATCTGAAATCCTAATTAACTAATTGAAAAATATTATTCTCGTGGAATTTAGTTCAATAACTCAAATTGATTTCACAATTCATTCTTCCTATTTAACTGTTATTCAGTATTATTATGTTTGGGATATTGTATAAGTGTATTTTCCCCCTGTTTTTGGTTTTACTTACATTACACGCTACTGAATCATTCACTATACCATTGGACATTTAACAGAGATTAAGAGCGTGGAAGATATAGTGACTTAACTATACAACAAATGACTTCGCTGCAAAACGTAGATATTGAAAAGCGTGTCTCTGATATGATTAATTACCATATCAGCGCGTGTGTTGTGTAATCTTATATCCACTCAGTTTACGACTAATATTTTCAAAATCTCAGTCAAAAAGCTCTTTATTTAAATGAACCCAGTAAATAAGTAATTTTAAATCGTCAAAAATTAAACCCGCATACAAAAGAATAGTTTAGTCTGTGGTTATTTTTCGTCCTTGTTATTAACATTATGAGTATGACATAATTCATTTCATTTTATTGTCACATTCGATAAATCTTATTGAAAATGTCATAACACTGACAGTATTTCAACTGATTGGATATAAGTGTTCATGATTCACCCCCCAGGGTTCTATACAATGATGTTATAAGTAAAAGGAAGGAGGTATGCCATACTGACAGGCTCTGTAACTAACTGGCTTGTTGAAAATTTGCTGTTATTATTAGCCAACTTCGGCTTAGACTCGGGTCGCTGTCCGAAGCGATATTTATATCATTCGTGTCGTGCCATTAGTAATCTCTTCTATCTACGAACGTTTACTTATGACATTATTTGCAGTATACCATAATGCTAACCCCAATAATATTGTTTTATTGTGTTGGTAGCTGGGAAGTCCCCCAGTGTTGCCAGCGCAACGCCTTCAAAATGTACACAGAAGTGATACTCTCTTAGCGTTTGACCCCTTATTACCTAAAAAAAAAGGCAAGTTTTTCTAATGTTGTGTTAATTTATGTACTTATTATGTAATATATAAAAGTCAAAAGTTGTTTCACACAATTGCCGCCCGAATGTATCGTGTATTCATAGTAATGATGATAAATGTAAAATAATAATTATGAGACCAGTGAAATGGTACCAGTTTTTTGCTAACTTCACAGTTAATAAAATAAAATTGGAAAAACGACAGTTTTTCTTTTAATTTCTCATCACGGCCCCATCATTGATGTACCAGGCAAACAGAACTATAAGGGAGAGCGGCCTTTGATTTTGCCATAGATATAGTGACTACCCCTAAATTTTGACTTACCGCTAATGAGATGTCTTGGCAATATGCAATTTTTTGAGGTTTTCATAATTAAAGAAATGCCTTTATATTAATAAAAATAATATTTTCCTTTCATGAACATAGGTACTTTGTACAAAAATAAGTCTGCTGTTTTACAGCTAGTTTAATCTTAAAATTAATAAAAGGAAATTGAAACCCGTACAGTGTAAGATATGTTTTTTTTATTCACTGCGAACAGTGCTCTTATAGATGACCAAATAGTTTCGAACAAAAACCTTGCTAGTAGCAAAAAATGCCTTTCGTTATTCATCTGCATAAAAATTCTAATTTGCTTAAGCACGAATCTTTCTGTTACCAAAGATTTGACAGAAGGGTAAATTTTAAACCGACGAAACGGTCTGTACAACTGTGGGGGTAATGCCAGTCGATTATACAGTGACTTGTGTATGACTTGACCTGAAATCTGGCAACACTGTTCCATCTGAAGTCAACAGCACTAGACGATCCATATTTTTTTTTGTTTTAATATAAAAATAAAGCAATAATTTACATTAAACATTCTATTCATCGATCACAATTTACAATTGAACACATTAAATTGTAACAATTATGTAGAAAAAATTATAATGTCTAGAGTCCGACCGTGATGGCCTAGACAAGATGCATTACCATAATTGCAATCAAAATGCTAAATGTAAAAAAGTGTAAAGGATTTGACATAAGCCCTCGCTTAGCTATCGAGCGTAATTGTCAAATCCAATATTTTATTTAGCAATTGCGATTATCAAAATGCATCTTGTCTAAGCCCTCTGAACTTTAATTTCGTCACTGACCGGCACGCGTCAACGAAAGTGATAATGTGTAAGTTCTTAATCATTAAGATAAAACATAGATCTCCAAACCTTGAAGCCTTCGGGCCATAATGATTTTTCAGTTTGTTCCAAGGGACAAACCAGTTTTAATATTTCTGTCCTTAACTATATTTCTAGACTAGAATATCGCAAAGTGCGCGACCTAAGCAAACTTACGCTTTTTTGCATTTCAATTATTAAAAAACTAAATTACAAATTACCGTAGTTGGAGCTAGCTGAGATAAAACAATAATCTTTAGTATACTTAAACTTATTATCTAGCCCAAAGTGAGTATAATTGAGAAATTGTGATATATAATAAAAAAAATATCTGACCAAAAATTCAGTTGACAATTGTATATAAAAACCATTTAATAAAATATATTTGACACAGGGAGAATGTACCAGTAAGTAAATGTTTAGTATCAATGGGCTTGCTTACAAGGCGTTGGATTTTGATTTATGTCTTATAAGGTGAGCCCCAAGTTGTATTCAATCATTTCATATATATAAAGTTGTTATCTACCATTCAAAACATGCCCTTGTAAGGGTGTCTCAAATATTATCTTTCCTTTTTGAAGTGATTATAAAATATAGTGCATATAATTTACACGAGAAGTGTAATACTTATAGGACTGTTTCGGAGCCTAAAGTTTTATTTTTAAATATTAATCTGAAAGATTAACAACTTAATTAAAATTTAAAGATTAAGTTTAATAACGTGAATAAGACTAATATTTCTAAAATTCAAACTAATTAAAAGTATTATTGTATCTAATAATTAGTCAAGATTCAATGAACATGTAATCGCAAGAGTATCGGCTTATAATTTTTACTTAAACTTTAAATTAGTCGGGCTGGACCAATTTCTCAATCAAAAAGATATATTATATATGCAGACACAAGCGTTGAGCTTGGGTATCACTTGTAATTTACGGTAATTTTCGGGATTTTTAAACGCGGACGACTGTTTGCAAAACAAAATTATATTCAATATTAATCAACGTAACTAAGAGAAAATAGATTTTGTTATATTCTTAACGGGATAGCTCTAGGATATACTTATGGCAGTTACGAAATGTTAACATTGAGTATTTTCAATTCAATTCAATTCAATTCTTTATTTTGCGTTCCATAGTTACATAATATGTAGATCTTAAGACTATTATTGACACTATGGACCCTTTTAGTGCTTTATAATAACATTGTCATTGTAGTTGCATTTTGTTATTGTAGTTGTAAGAAGTCCTGCAAAGTTATCACATAACTACAGTAATAGCGGTAAAGTTCTTTATATGCTTATACGTTGCTGCTCTATAATACAATATGTAGGAATATTGTTAAGTAAAGCAGCAATGCATTAGAAATGAATTTCATATTGTCATTTCCATTAGTTCCGATCTCTCAAGAGGCAGGTCAGCCTTAAAGAGACTAGATTTAAAACTCCCAGTGCGGCTTTTCCTAGCTTTTTACACTGTCCCCTTCCCTGGGCACGATTCAGTGTCCCGTACGCTTGTGAGAAGCAAGGAAAAGGAACGCCCGTTATCAAACACAAACTCTCTCCGTACCTAATCACTTTACTAAGGGCTGTTTCTCTCCTCGCTTGTTGCAGGCGTCAGAACATCCACCGAAATTGTGACCAGGCATTTTATTGACATGGACCATGGTATACCGCTAAATATACACGCGAGGCCACGCATCGTGGGACGGAGGCCGAATGCTATCGTCAATATAGAGACAGACGTATTCCAAGAGAAGTCTTATAAGCAGTACTCATCGCAGCACCTTAGAGATGCACTAATTGCTGTGAAGAAAGGATATAGTGTATATGCGGCGTCTAATAAGTATGGAGTGCCGAGGAAGACCTTGAGGAATTGGATGGAGAAGTATGATATAAAGAGTCAGTTTTCTAAAGGTCGCAGGGGGACCAGGGCCAATCAGATCCTGGATCCGTTGGATCTGATGACGGAAGCTCGCTCCGAGAGGTACGAGGACCCATTGTAATTCGTAAGGTGTAGACATAACCCGTTTCGTGATTTTAAGATTGCGTTCACTTAAAAAAGCCAAACATATATATTCATCTTGCGTTTTCTAATTCATGAAGAAATTTTGTATGATAATATTTCCACAAATCTAGGCAGCTTCCTTCAAGTGACCAATGCTCAAGCGTAAATTGTTTCACATACAAAATATTATAATTACTGGTGAATTATGTGAAAGAATATTTGATTTTTCATGCTATATAAGGGCTTATTACATTAATGAAACTATTTAATATAATACATGAAACTGAATAACTTTTCAAACAAAATAATATATGTAACTCATTTAACCCTAAATCCAACTTTGAATCAGCTGATGAATCTGCCAGGGCCGCATTTAGTAAGTACTATTTTTTATATTTTTGTTAGAGAAGGTTATTCGGTTAAACGTATCGAATACTTATATTTATATACCTTATGTAATATTGTATTTTAAAAGTTATAGGTACTTAATCTTGCCAAATACATTTAATTTAGTACCGTAATAATGGTATGAATTTTCGCAATATTTATAACTGTACTAGATATGTGATAAGGGTATAAGATGAAATTTTGTGTAATATTAAATATCGATAAACGGATATTTAAGAATTTAAAAAGTGATTCGGCCAGCTTGCGTAGCATAAGACACTCGAGTAACGTCTCTAACGAATAGGTCTCCAAACTATGAAGCCTTCGGGCCATAATGATTTTTCAGTTAGTTCCAAGGGCCAAACCAGTTTTAATTTTTCTGCCCTTAACTATATTTCTAGACTAGAATAGTCGCAAAGTGCGCGACCTAAGCAAACTTACGCTTTTTGATTGATGATGCTGGCGGGCCGTATTTTGGAGACCCCTGATCTACACCATCATGTAATTTTTCTCGAGTTAAAACCTCAACTCGCTTACAATGACCTGAGAAAAGTGACGTGTCAGTGTTGACAAAATCTTCTCGAGATCCTTGTGCTACGCATGCAGGTTACTCTCGAATGAAATATCTTTTCAAATTTGTGACTAATGCAAGTCACGTTAAAATCATTTACACTGTATTGAATTTTCCTACTTCTGAGAATTAATATCAATTTTTTTTCGAGAAATCGAAACTTTAAATACTAGAAATAAAAGTACTGTTCTTATCAGGATGCCGGCGGGTTGATAAGGTAGAAAGGGTAAAAGACAATGTATATTTTCAAAATGATACAAGGCTACCTGTCTGTCACTATTATGAACTCATATCTTAATGAAGTGGTTAATGATATTTATAATAATTTGTAAAGCGATATATAGACCTATAGATCGATTATAACTACTTCCATCTTTTGAGGTTATATTTACAAGATATGCTCGCTGTTCGTCTCTGACATTACCTATTGGCAATCAAAATATTAATGTCGCAACGATAAAAAGGTGTAATATTGAAGTTTTTTTTGTATTTATTAATGTATATTATGTTGAAGATATTGTCTCTAATACAAAAAAGTGCTGTGGTACATATTTTTTTCATATAACAAATAAAGAGATAGCGGATATCAGTAAAAAATATTGTCTAATTTTATAACACAACAATAGACATTATTAGCACGTTTAATAAGGTCGACAATTGCACACGCCTTTTTTTAGAGCAAGATATTTGACAGCAGGGAGATATGTACCGTACTTAAATTATGATTTAGATTGAAAATAATATGTTATTAGACTCTGTTTTCAGATATTTATAATCAGTCGTTCATATATTCCTAACTTCCTTTAGTGAATTTGTAATTAATAGATACTAGTTATGAAAAAATTACTCCAAAATATAATTATATATATTTTTACAGGGATAATTAAAATGTAAGAGCCAAAGATAATGGAAAACATTGTCAAAGAAATAGATTTTAAGTGTAAATTAAACTATAGTAATAGTGAATCGTTCGTAGTTATAAATATTATTACTATTAAGTTTATTTATTCCTTGCATTCGGATCAGTGACGCGTGGATGAGTGTAAAACTATTATGAACTTAACATTACGTCACACTCCTGTGCTATGAAATGGTACCAAAAAAGAAAAATAAAAAAATTATTTTAAATTAATACTGTGTATAAGACAAATTGGCATTTACTAAAAGGATAACATAAATGATAAGCTACTTGTTAATGTCTCAGTAAAAAAAAACATCTTAAATAAAACAAAAAGTCTTACATTCGATTTTTCGACTGATACATTTAAAAAGCGCCATTATTTTAAAGTGAAATCAAATATTTAAATTTGGATTATGTCATTGTATTGATTTTTGTTTATTTTATTTTTAAAAAAGGAACAGTAATGGCGACAATCTTTCAATTTGTTTCTTAATTGTTATGTTAAATTATTAAATATTTTATTAGTTGTAGTTAGAATTAATTACTTGTAGGATGTGTGACGGCCATTTTATGGGTACACTTTTTGACATTTAGTATGTTTCAATATTTGTTTGGATATATTATAATTTTATTATCACACAGCTATTTTTAAACAAAAACTTTTAGTATTAGATAAAAACTAGACTTTTTTTTATTAAGAAAGAGTATATTTGCTTTTTATTACAAAATATATAATGATTACCACGAATTTGTTCTTAAAAATAGAATAATAAAAGCTCACTTGGACAAGGTTGACAACACGAAATGTCGTGTTGTCAACCTAGAAAAATAAGGCCTAGAAAAAAGTGAATATTATTTTTGCATGTGTTTGTGTGTTAATACAGTAATTCCCCGTATAACCCGGTACCCTTATAACGCGTTTTCATATTATGCGATTTCACTCCCCCTCATAACAAGGACTTAATATCTTTATCTGTTGATGAATTAAAGTCCTCAACATTAAATGCCTGTTAGAATAATATAAGTATTATACGTAACACGTTTTACTGGAATACCCCTATAACGCGGAACCAATCTACTGCGTTATAACGATTACTGTATATTAATTACAAAAACTCTTTTCATGAAATTACATCTCTCATACTCAATAAAAAATGACCTGATTCGTCATTTTTTTAATTTATTTTTTCAAACAAAATCCAATTTAAGGTTTAAAAATTATTATGATATATCTGTCTTTTTCCATTTCTTATTTATTGATTAATATATATTTAAGTTAATATTTATTTCGTGTTACATTGGCCTCCACGTTGCTAAAGGAAGGTTTATAGGTTATGTCAAATGGTTTTAATGTCAATCTCTATTATAAGGACAAAACATCAAGCTAAGACTAGTCTAGTTCATAGTTTACGTAAAATAAATTAAAAACATGTACTTAATTAAACACAAATGCAATTATAAGTTATTCTTAAGTAAAACTATGAATTCAGACTATACCTAAATCATATTTTCTTTCGTCATATCAGAAATGTAAAACTTTTTTTAAAAAAAAACGAAGGAAGTAGTTCATCTTCAATTTAATTTTTTTTTATCTTTATATCGTTTACTTCAAGAAATATATTTTGAATATTTTTGATACCTGAATGGTGCAACAGTATTATTAGCTTCATTTATTTATCACATTGAGACTGTACGATTAAATTTTTAAACACGCTCACAATCGCATATGGAGATATGTTTGTTACAAATTACATTAAAACAATGTGCACATTACATTGATTTATCGTTTATTTACTTAAAACTCCAAAAATTAACAGAATGATAATCATTTTCTATAAAACTGAGCCCGACATAACCTATAAGATTTAGTCGACTACATCTATTAATTTCTAACAGTTGTTTTTAATATCTTTTTGGTGGTCAGAACTTTAGTAAATTGCAAAATTATTGTAACGTCTACGAAGCAGTTCGGCCATTTTAGAACGAAATTAAAAGAAATAAACTCCACAGCTTTGGTTGGTTTTATTAGAACAAACGTACGCAGCGCCACTTTGACAGTTGCTAAGCAACGTCGCCTTCGTTGATACTACGCCAATATAATACAGCCAGACGTGTTGTAATTAATAATTTAATTATGATGCTGGAAAATGTTTTGGATTTGAACAGTATTTTATTTTGTGAAAAAGTCTGTATGTATATTAAACTACTTTATTTTTATTTTTTCTATAAGTAAAAGTTCCTTTTGCGCCAAAGCAGTCTTTTAATTTAATGTTTCTACAATAATTTAGTCATTCAAACAACGAATTTAAATTTAAATTCTTTCAGTTTTTTTTTATAAATATGTACACGTTATTTTTAAAATTAATACAAAAATATTTACGGAAAAAGGACGTATTCTATTCCTATTTTAATAATTAACTTCAACTAAGCTTGTAAGTACTTCAAAAATAGTATAAAATATACGGTAGATATTGTACCGATGTCTAACGTCAGTGCATATTTGTGTACTAATGAGTTTAATCATCTTTAGTAATAAATGTTATCTGAAGTATATTTTGATTTAACACATAACTGTTATTTTGATTTGAACGCCGTCTGGTCGAGTGGGCGGCTTTTAAATACGGTATATGTTTATATGATGAGTACGACCATTTGTTCACGATCCATGGACGTTTGTATTTTGTGTATTTTCTCATATTTATATACGTATGACTATATTAACACTATGTATGCGGGCATTTTCCCGCCAGACGGCGGCGTAGAAGCTCATTGTATCGGCAGGTAGACAGATCGGGGACCGCTGACGGTAGGTATCGCACGGCCCCCACCCGTTTGATGCCACGTTTTTAAAAGTTTACGAACGGAACGAGTTTACACGTCTCCCGCACGTTACTATAAAAAGGTGTATGACGAGTTAACTAGTTTCCCGCCAAGGATGTGTTAAGTTATCTATTATCATAAAGCTCTTAATGTTGCTTAATTTGGGCTAAATAAAAAGGGGTCAGTGTAAACAGTACCTAGGCATTTTTATTATCGTATTATAAACAGCAATTGGGCATTACGATTACATTTAACCCTTATTTTGGTCATGTCATAAAGTTAGACTCGATTTAAAACTACGACTGTCACTTTTTTTTTTAAAAAAAGGCAGCGTGAGATGGCTTAGGTAATTTTACAATTTATATATTTAGGAGGAATAATAAATTATGCCTACTTATAATATTCCTCGTGCACCGTCAATATTTATGGTGCCAGATTTAAATATTACAATTGATCTATAAAATTGTTCTACTGATGGCTTCTTCCTAGTCAAAATGTTGGGGAAGTCGTTTATTATTGTACCACAATGCCATCGACTTTAATAATAATTAGTTTTAGTTCGTCTTAACTAACGAACTAGTTTGTGCAACTAAGTAATACGAGTCTTATGTATAAATAAAGTATATTTAAGATGATTGCTCTTTTTTTGTTGGTACTAGTAATTTTTCAATTACCTTGTAATGTAAGATACAAAAATTACTGTCAATAACTAAGAATGTCATGCATTTTACAATGTGAGAAACATTAGAAATCTTACACAAAATACCCATACAAATTTTGACAACATTTTAAGAATATTTATTTACAATTTTTAAGTTGGTCCACTTTATGTTAAAAGACGAGATAACAATGTATTATTAAGCATATAATAAAGTATCTTACGGGTGACTGTATTATTATTAATAATAAGTTTTATGTCGTGGAGTTCTTGGTTTTATTTGCATAATACCCTTTTTAGAGTTGGCCCGTTGAACCTGTCGTGACAAGCCCATCTATGTGCTAGTGACTATATGTGCGTAATGAACATATTAAACTGTTCAGGTTTCTGCACCCTGTTTGTCGTCAGCTGTAAAATTGTATGGAAACGACAACAGCGCCTCTGCTGTGAAGTATTAACACTAGATATACCAGCGATTTGAATATATGTCAACAACAAAAATTATATTTGTTACTAATGTATATAAAATAACATTAAGTTTATAAAACGTACTCTCTAATTATAGCTACAAAAGTCATAACATCATTTCTGAAAAAAAAATATGTGTAATATAGTAGGAATTTTGAATTGAAATTGCACGACCAGTCTAAATGACTGGTCTGGTAAATCTAGTGTTAAGAACGACTTTTTATAAATGAGATAATCAGCAGAAAGTAACTACAGTCGCCACTAGGGGTGGTGATGCGACTTGTGTTCATTACTTTACAGCCATTATGCCGTAAAAATGCTCTCTTACATTTTCGCATTAATACGCGACTACTGAACTTTAAGAGAGTGCTTACTTAAATGAATTTAAGTTTTTTTGCAACATTTTGATTTTTAAATTACTTGTTGCCTAGATCCTAGGATCTAGCTCCTAGCACTACGTATTACTAGATCAACACAGACGCTAAGCTAACAATGAAAAATATTAAAATATTTAAGAATTCTTAAGATTATTCCACTATCAAGGGTTAATTTGACCATTGCGAAAATTGCTTCATCACGGCGTGGAGGTATTTCTTCTACACTTCACATCTTAAAGAAGATTGCATCTACAAAAACCTTATCCAATACAACTAGCTTGTTGCGTAACGCCATTTATAAGAGCGATGAGCGTCACTTGACGTTATTGTTTCGTGACAAGGCTATTTATCATATTGACGTTTTAATTAAACAGAATTTACAATAAACATGGATAAAGTCCATTCCTATTAGAATTTCGTAATAAGACGACAGGATACAATCGCAGCCAAACTTTATAGTTAAGGTCGTAAGAACTCATCAAGGGTACGTGGAAATGGGACATGTCTCCCGTCAAAGAAAGCTAATGAAGTAGATGGACCACCTGATGGTAGGGCAATCTTCGCATAGGTTAACAAAAGGGATCCTACTGCTGGTGCTTAAAAATTCTGACCACAAGAGATGTTAATACTCCCCACGCCGTTTCAAGTGGTTCTCGGCTGAAAGAGACTATGTATTTCTATATTGCCAATACAACGCTTCCTAAAATTTGGCAACCTTTGAGTTTTGCCCAAGGTGCTACGCCCAAATCGTAACACGTCAATGCAGGGTTGGTAGCATGGCTCACCCACGTCCTCGCTTCTTGGTACATACATTAATGAAGAGCCAATCATTGTCGATCAGCTAACTGGCCCTAAAATTGCTTTGCAATACAATTAGCTCAATTGAAGCCGCCCCGTTATGATCAGAGACAGCAACTTTATAGAATTACACTGTTGTACTGCACCAGTTGTTGAGTTGGCAACAGAAGGGACGCATAAAGATAATTGTAGGGAGCACAGATCAGCGCCGAAGGGGAAAGAGCCCTATGCAAGTACCCTCGCGCTCTCCAGTGATTCGGTCCGTATACCGCAAGGTAGGCAGGACCATGGGTTGGTGGAGGGTCATGTTGTACTGCACCAGAGGTGGACAGAGTAGTTACTTTTTATTATTCACTAGAGAAAGCCAACATTAATGTTTGTAGTGTGATATAGTATGAAAATAATTAATTGAAAATCGCTGAAATATAAGTGGGTCACATCAAACACAATATTGTGTTTAAATGTGAACTTGTTATATTGTTTATGTGTGGTGGGTATACGTAATCAACCTTTTTAATAAAAATCAGTGAAGTCCTTCATGTTTTTTAATTTAACCACACCACATACCACAGTACCTGTGTCCGTCCAGGGTGGACGAAGAGAATTGTCTTAATAATAATTCTCACTGGCTAATCCCGGGGAGGCTGAATTATTTTTAAAAAGAGGTAACACTATCCAGGAGCTCATTGGCGTAGTGATTGCGTCCAGGTTTCGGTAACGATAACAAAGAATATTTCGCATGTTTGTTCCCTGGATATAAATACATACTATATCGAAATTATTATTTATCAAATCGAACTCCTCCTTGCTCCGGAAGTCACGTTTACCCGTTAATCCCGGTTGATAAACAACCGGTTTCATCCACCAACCGGCATTGACCCAACGCTATAGCCCAAACTGTACTTCTGCCGTGTAGGAAGGCTGGTGCCCAGGAGTGGACGCATATAAGCAGTTGATAATGATATCTTGACTATTAATTCCGGGTGGACAGCGGAGAAACTCAGCTGCGGGAATCTTGTGGGCCTTGGCTACACTTGTTCGTGACCTATCATTAGACAGAGCGACAGCTGATAGCCACTGAGTTACAAAGTACAAGGAAGGACTCTTTATGAACATATTCTAATCTTTCCGTTTTAACACACTCCACGCTAACGACACGGTAGCCGTGTCGTACTATATTTTCCTTAGACGCACACGACACGGCTCCCGTGTTCACCCTATAATGAAGGGTTTACTAACTTACAAAATATAGGTAGCGCTGTTGGAAATTGGTTCTTAAATAGATTATAATTTGATGTTTATGAATACACAGGGAGTCACAGTCGGCACTTCAATGTTGCGAAATAGTTAATGTTTTATTGGCAAAAATATTTAATAAAATTATTAAAAATATCTCAAATATCGTGCCACAGTGCAAATATGGGCATTTTTATTGGGTATTGAATGTGTTAAGGTTGACATGTCCATTAGAGGTGGAGGACCTTCGTGCTTACTGTAGTAAATGTCTGGTAAGCTATTACCATAGCTTAGGTCGTAGCAGCTTGGGTGGTACTCCCGCGGAGAAAACCATTTAACAATGACAAGGATAGTATTGGGTCCAGTAAGTATTATTCATTTCATTACCATATCAACCTATGCTCTCCCACCGCTAGGCAAACACGACTCAGAAGTATTTCCATGCAATTTTTTCTCTTGAAGTACGTTCAGGGCATCTGTCAGATTCCTGGAATGGCATAAGTGGCGTGGCGTACGCCTTTAGGAACCCATTGTGTCTTTACTGTACGATCGGGATGTAAACAGCTAACGTGACTCGACCAATCCCACTTGAGCCTGCAGTTTTGCTGCCTACGTCAATTATGCACATTGTTGAGTCTGTTCTTCTTATCCCCTGAATTCTGCGCACCATAAACAACTTTATCGATCGTCTTTTTATACGAAACTTATATCTATATACAATCCCTGTTTTTTTACAGAGTCAGCGGAGTACGCGATCGCCAACGTGCAGTGCCAGTATGACAGCTCAGATACAGAGACCGAGCCCGAGAGAGTGGTCGCCACCACGCACCGCGACGACCACACCTACGATACGAGGGACGAACCCCCTGCCTTCATTATACATCATGTGCCAGTGAGTACCTGTAGATAGATGAACGAGAGCATAGGAAACAGGTGAGTGGTTTACTCAGGAACAAGACTACTTAATGGTCCTGTATTCCTGGTAGCTGGAGATACGACATACTAGTTTTGAAAGACCAAAACCATCACATTATCGGTTTACCTCATCAACCAGTCGGAACCACACAAAATCCGTTCCGTAGTTTCAGACAAACAGACAAAAAAGGATTTTAAATAATAGTTTTTTTGTGTTACTCTTTTTTATCACCCTTCCTGAATATTTGGTCCATTATATTCAATGTACAGACAAGCGAATCCTGTAAACCTCCTGCAAAGATTCTCCTTACTCACATGAGCGTCAGTAGGCAAAGGAAAAATAAAGTTAGAACGTATAAAGATTTCTCCTTTGCCTGCTGACGCCCATATATTATATGTGAGTAAGGAAAAACTTTGCATTCGAAGACTTCTTTACTACACTGTATTAAAAATAACCTTGTCCCTCATTCAAGGCATCGCAGTCGCACCAGACGGGTACACAGCCGTTCGTGGAGGTGTCTCCTAAGATCATGACAATTGGCCCTTCATACGTGCAAGCTGTCAATGTCATACACGTTGGAGACAGGCCGCAGGTATACAAACAAAATAACATTTCTCTAAACAGCAAAATTATTTTTATATAAAGCACAGCAAATGACTCGACACCACTTGATAAGCAGTAGAGGAGTCTATATGTGAAGATAGCTAGTGAGGCATGCGACATACTGCACTAGCTAATTGCTAATTTTTTGTTATTTATAGCTTATTTAAATATTTTGTCTCCCATAAGACGGACTGACTCAGCGTTGAGCAGAGGCCTTAGACGATATGTATTTTGATAATCGCCATCATATCGCTCAATGTAAAAATATATGGAATTTGACATAAGCTCTCGCTTATTTATCGAGCGTAATTGTCAAATCCTATACATTTTTCAAATAGATATTCGATTGCGATTATCGAAATGCATCTTGCCTAGTCCCTCAGATCCGTTCTATTTCGAAATCGAAAGGGCCTTTTGTAGATAAATTATACTAAAAAAAACTCAGAATATTACAACCTGTTAAAATAGTTTTTAAATGTTTTTCTCGCGCACTCACACCTATCATCTAGCCCAAATCAAGCATAACTCAGAGTTTGTGTTATTGATACTAGATAACGGGGAAATATTGATATTAATGTGTATATACATATCAAAAAATATACTGAATACAAACATTCTTGACGCGTGAACAAATATTCGCACCCGGGACCTCTGTCTTGGTAGACAGGGGTACCAGTCGGTCAAGTTGTCAAGTTGTCAAATAATAATAATAATAATAATACAATGTTACAGCCTCAGATACTGCATCCTTATAAAAAACCTTGCATCAAATTCCTAAGACGGTGTCGGAATGAATCACTATCAAATACTTGTGTGAGCCAATTACATCTAAGATACAAAAATCTTATCATTCTTCGAAAATTAATCAAAAACACTAAAATAAAATATTTTATATTGAAACTGACTCTTAGCACTTAATTGATATCATTACGGCATATAGCAGGCGCCGACGCTGACGTCGACGCCGCCAGAGTACAGCATCAACAAACGTATCCGTCGCAGCGAGGTGGTCCTCCGGCAGGCCGCCGAGTGCGTCAGCCGCGGCCACACCTTCCAGACTGTCTCCGAACAGTTCAACATACCCATCTCCACTATACGGTGAGACATCACTACTTTATCTACGGCATGCACACTAGTATATAGTATATAGACACCTGCGGTAATTTACCTTTAAACTGTTGATTACATAACATAAAGATATTCAAAGTCAAAGTCGAAATAACTTTATTTAAAAAGACTCATTTATAAAGTTCTTTTAAATCGTCACAACAGGGAATATGTATGAGAAAAACAAATAAATTTAGTTAAAGGCAATAGTGATAACTTTAAGTGGGTATCAACCGGGCATTTACAAATTGTCCCAGTTATAGTATTTAAAGATACACTAAATAAATAAAATAATTCCCTTTTTTATAAACTGACTATAATTGAAAATTTATTGTAACTATTAGGGCCTTTAATACACTTCTTGATTTCGACCAGTTTCTCTAAAACCGCGATATTATATGATCAGACCACATCTAATTTACCTTAAGACATGTCATTATAAGGTCAGACCATAACTAGTTTACCTAAAACCACGTTATAACTAGGTCTGACCACATCCAGTTAATCTATAGCTCCGGTACTTTAAGGCCAGCTATCTATTGTATTTTTGGTGAATTATTTTGTATCTGTGCGAAGGTTCTTCATGGCGCGTAAGGGCATCCTGCCGAGACGGCGGCGCGGGCGCAGTTCACAAGTTGGTAATTTTAAAACATTCACTTCAATGAATCATGTGATCAATTCACAAAATTAATGTTGTTATGCTTCTATGGTGATCAATCCCGTAAACGCCCCTATGGCTTTTATAATCATAAGTAATAAATCTTATTAATTATTTCAGTAACTGAAACATTATAAAAAAGTAATTGATTTTGTATCTTTGCTAACATTAAATCTTCACAAAATGACGTTTTCCAAAATGATAAAATACATAACAAGATATCACCTCTCCCAGCTGAAGCCCTGCAGTAGCCCAGAGCCCCCGTTCCACATGCAACATTTCAAGTTGCCCGACATGGTCGCGCTCAGAGACTGCGACGAAGACACATCACAGACATCGTAAGAGAGACAGCTCGGGAGGGAAATGGACTGATATTCCCTATTGTATATTAAAATTGCTTTAGCAAGACAGATCACGTTTGGAAATATTAGGATTCATCTCGAATTATAACTGTACTTTAAACATTCTGAATCGTTATAAATTTTTGTGTTTCTGCGTTGAAAAAGATTGTTAGTGTTACGAAGAAGAAGCCTTCTGTTGAGAGCAGGGGGACTTGTCTCCTATGTTATTGACATAACACAAAGTACCTTGTACCTTGCAGACTCTGTCCGCCAGACTTGTATAGTCTGGCATACCAGTATAGCTTAGAAGATTTACATGTTGTAGTCATATCATACTACATACTAATCTTAACGAACAAAATCATTTCTGAGTAACAAGACCTTTGATGATGTACACAGATGATCATTATTATTAGTACAGTAGGTATATAGTTATCTTTCAATGTGTATAAAGAGAGAAAGATTTTCCCAATAATGTATATAATTACATTCATTAATACTTGTGTGTGACAAATAATTCAATAGCGATGTTGAGGCCTTGCTTACACTCGGTAGGAGCAATATTTATTTTAGTAATTAATAGAAGTATTTACTGGCAATACTGGAATATTAAAATTAAAATTTTATTGAATAGTAACACTCGGCAGCTAACTATCAGGCAAAGGCATTTATTTTATGCTAGTTTTATAAATAAAGCTTGAAAAACTTAATAATTATAAACAGGAATGTAGCCTTTCCCTTATTTCAAAACTATAGGTATACAATAAAATTAAGTAAATATATCACCAACCTATATTAAATGATATTTAAATTATAAATGAGTACTATGTTATATGTGTCGTCTTCATAAAATGGCCTCGGGACCGTATGTGTGACTTTATATCCATCACGATAGCTTTCCTCATAAAAACCATTACTACGTTACTACTAAAGCGAAACGTCACAATGATAAACAGGGAAGCGGTAATGGAAATACTGCGTCCATCAAAATGAAAGTGACAGCGATAGTGTCAGAGTTGGACAATAAGGGGGTGGTCATACGAGTTCCAAATGTCGCCATGTTTTGCAAAAATCTTCTACTTCTCAATATTTTCTGGTATCGGAGTAATATATGTGAAAATCACTTAGTTAATTAATATCAGAGTTAAATTAATCTTTATTTAAAACGTTATTTATTATGCATTTTCAATGGTTAGGTGATATAGTTTTTCATGCCTTGTTTGTAAATAAATGTATCTATAGAAATATTTAAATATTAGAAAAATAGTCATAAAGGCTATATATATGTTTAAGATGTATAAACAGGACAATTTTAATAGTAATAAATTTATTTGTGGACGTAATATTATTTATATATTTTATGCAACATCAAATTCATTAGAAATATTATACTAAGTATCCTACCAATAATTCTGTTATATACCCTCCCTCATGGCTCGAGCGCCCTGGAGACAGCGCCCTTGACACCTCCCTTGGAGGTGATGCCTATCGATTAAAACTCCTCCAGAGGCGATTCGCCCCTTAAGGCTTGAGGACTCCCCAAGGTTCTCGCTTCCTTAAAACCCCGGTAACGCTGTAAAGGCCATCTGCGGCCAACAGTATTAGTCGGTCAAAAAAAAAGTATTTAAACCTTGTTAACATAGACATTTAATTTATAAAGATATTTCTCATCTTCACACCTTTCATCTTGTCCAAAGTAAGCATCACTAAGAGCTTGTGTTACGGATACAAGGTAACAGAGAAATATACAAAATTGTACATTTTTTACACTATCATGATCATTCTTCGCAAAAGAAGGTATTGCGGGAAAAATACTTTAGTAGCTATAATATTAAGCCAGAAACAAGTTACACCAGTTACTTCAAAAATAAAGACTTTAAATTTACTGCATTTTACAGAATTATAGTGTGAAAGTAGTGTAGTCATTAAAATAGATATTTTTGATATATAAAACCAAAATAATATGTTTATTCTTTCGCTAAAAACATTGCAACTCATTCGATCACTATACGAAATATATTCTGCCTTTTATAGGATCTCCTCAACGATAATCAACGTTAAGGTGATTATTTGTAATACAAAATGTATGGTTGAATTGTTCAATTTGTTTAATTTTATTTTTTGAATTTTGAGAATATTTTAAATGGTATCAATAATAATGTGATGTTGTATTTGAAATATATCTGTTTATAAGTTAGTATATTAGAACTAGGACCGTATTCCTGAGTGCAAGGAGCTGTCTACGAGAAAAATATGGCTGCTATAAATTGTATTATATATTTTGATTATTATGTAAAAGTACTTAAGTATTGTAAGTTACTTCTTATTTTTAAATGTCTACTTATATCACAAAACGTTGCAATTATAATTATAATCATGTAAATTAAACATGCAAGTCACAAACTGTCAAAGTTTAAAAATGAAACCATAATTAACAGTACATTTATTGTGATTTTTTTTATAATTATTTTAAGTTTATATAATTTTAAGAACAATGGCAACTCTGTAAACTTTGCAACACAACTGGGTGGTGTATGCAAGGTGGGGATAACACTTTAGCTGTCTCACTCTGTCCTAAGTATAAAGTAGGCCGATCTCTCTTTCTAATACTGTTGCTAGAAAGTGAGATCCGAATTCTTTTGAACTAACAGATTTTTACTTCAGATAGATGTTTCGAGTCATTCTTCCACCTTGTATATGTCATATGGAAATAAGTTATCCAGGGATTTTGTCAATTTTAACCAGTTGTTTAAACAGTATTTTTACTTTTTGATATTTACTCTTTTGTTTATAGTAATTTCCGTCAGAAAATAAGATAATTGTACACTATGAATCTCAACGTTGACTAAGTTATAATAATTTTTATGTTGTAGCTACGTGAAATTTATTAAAAATAAAATACCATAGTCGACGAAATTTTTGTAAATGTATACTTTGTCTGTGAAGCAATCCGTAATAGTAACAGCGACAAATATAAATGGCCTAAAAAGTATCATATATAGCCACTTTAAACTTAAAACAATATTGTAAATTATATATTTATGCGGGGAATGTATTAATATTCATTTATTTCAGACAACAAAGCTTCATATGGGTTAATTACATTATAAGACTTATAGCTAGTGTTAGTACATCTTAAAAAGAATAAAACAAATAAATTAGGCTCCCCGATGCCATCGAGTCAGACTATTTAACTGCATGCAGTCTCATCCAGTGCGCCAACATTGGAGAGTCCCGCAATATGTTGTCGGGGGGTTTACCTCTTACTGCCGCACCACAACAATGCCGTTAACATTATAGCTATGGTGGTAGACGTCTGTCGTTGCTAGCCAGGTGAACTTTAATAAAAGCCCTACTATCAACCAAACTGTTCCATTAAAATAACTACTCCCATGGGGAATTGTAAGCCGTCTCTATATCTGAGGTAGGTTGTCTTAACCACGAAATCACAGTGGTGGTTAAAGTGCAGATAAACTAATTAAATATTTGCTTATATATATATATATAGATATATATATATATATATATATATATATATATATATATATATATATATATATATATATATATATATATATGTATATTGACTGTGTATTTAGTAACAGTTTTTGGCAACTAAAGACCACTTAATTATTTTGCAGATTCACTAGTTTGCAATAACTTCAATATGATATATTGCTTTTTAACGCAGAAATGTATAAGTATATCTCAGTGGCTATTAACACATTGTGATCGGATCACGTATTAATACGTTTTTGATAGATTGTTAGTGTTCACGTTAAAATACGGGTCTGTAGGGTTGTAGCCAAGAATACATTTCTAAAAATAATAAAATAAAATGAAATTAAATAAAAAATTTGCAAAAAGAATTATTGAAATCAAACAAATATTTTTGAAGTTATCGCAATTTTTCTAGAGGTCTACGTTAGCGCGAAATTACGCGAAAAATCACCCGTTACCACCGGTGTCTTTTGCTCTCGATATCAGTAAATGGAAAATTTAAAGTATTTGACAAAAGCCCTCATTCAGGTTCTAGCATTCAGTACAAGATGCTTCTTGTTCGACAGGTGATTATTGTAATAGTTAAGTTTAGTAACATCTCAGTGTTGTAGAATTTCAGTATTATTTTTGAACAACCTCGTTGTAAGAACAAAATAATGTTTCGTATAACTTTGTGCGATTGATCAAAACTTTTCGAAATGAATTTGCTAATCACAATTTTTATCGCTTAACCGAAAATGGTTCTGAATCCAAAAACATACGATTACATATACAACACCTACATCACTCACTACATACATCCTTTATGTAAAATTTAAGTGCAGGTTATTTTGTTCGCTTAATGTTTGCAAGGAGGCAAACGCTATAACGAGAGACATTTAGATAGGTGAGTTAATGTAAATGTTAAAATGTAGGTTTAAGGTAAAATAAATTTTAAATTATCTGCTTGTAGAATTCCTATCTTTTTAGTACATAATGTAAGAGTGAGATATATTGAAGTTATATAGAAATTACGGATTTACACCTTCAGGACCAGTAATTGCTTTCACATGTGTACAAAGATACAATAAATTAGAACTATCAATTAACAGCCCACTGCTGGGTACAGGCCTTAAATGGATGAAATATAAAGCTATCATATAACTCGAATTTAGATAGCTTTGTGACATATAGACGATTTTAAAGAGCATATGCTTCCATGTGCTTCCTAACATTTATTTTGTGACGTTCATTAAGGTTGAATATTAAGAAAACCGTTATATACGTTCATTTAAATGACATATGTCCTTTTTGCAATCATGTTGAGCGAACGAGATTTTTGTAGTTCGCTTAAATTTAGTGTGTATTTTAATAAAAGGCGGAATGTATGACATTTGTCATTTGCGTTCGGAAATCGATTATCGAGGGTTTATGTAAAATCCTCAACATGTTTGTGTAACTAAAACTGTACAGACTGCATACTTTGTAGGAGAGATAAACAAATTGTACTTAGTGGTGTTGATTATAAACAGTTTTCTAAAATTCAAACTATCTCTCTTTTCATAAGGAAAAAAAGAGAGCGTCAATCTTTGAAATTACGAGATTTGGAATCAAGTTTGTTACTTGTTGAGAATTGTGAATGTTTCTACGCACAGATTTATACGAAGCGATATATCCTGCTAAGTGCCATCACGTAGTGTAAGACAGACACGATCAATGTTAATATTGTAGGTATAGCGTGTATGTATGTATGAGTGTGTAGATATAATTATAAAAGTATTTTGTGTATAACATTGTTTTATTATCTACCTTGACCTTGACATCATTGGTATATTCAATAGTAAGAACTTTAATATCGTTGATTCATGACGATTGATGCGATGTTTGTCTGTGTATGTCTTTATAACTTTTATGGATATCAAAATAAAGAACACTTAATTTCTAAACATAAAATTTATTATTTATCTTAAATCTAAAGTGATAAGGCATCGAAAGGTTGGACGCTTTACATTGTACTGACAGTTTTGATACATTGCTGCTTCACAACCCTGGCAACTTGAGCAGACAACTGTACATAGAAGAAACAGTTCTAGTTAGCTTTACGTGTCACTGGTAAAGTAGCGAAATTGAAAAAAGTACTCTAAAAGTTTGTGTTGAATCTGAAGTGGTTCTTTTGTGGATTGAATTTGTTTTAAGGTACCAGGATTGCTTATTAAGCTAAGTATACCAAGTAACTTTGCATATAATAGTCAAAGAAATCAATTAATATTAGTAACATTTCAAAAATTTTTGTCTCCCATTTTCATTAAATATTTTTCTCCGTGTACCCACCAGGGGATCATTGGAACTTCTTTGTTATTACTTGATTTAATTATTCTGTACATGGATGGGGACGGATATCAATTTTTTGTTTGAAGGTAGTCTTTGGTCTCACAACTAGGGGACCATTCGAAACTTTTTCACTTACGGCAGTTTTCAATATTCTATTAAATTAAATAAATTAATCCGGTTTTGTTGGCTTGTGTTAGCTGTTCCCTGAACTTCGCGTGAATCAAGAAATAAACTTTTTATTACGTCTTTTAAAGGAGAATGATATATGTCGGACATGTATGATTTTTGCGTAACTAACGATTACGCAGCGTCCGCTGGATACACGGAATAATTATAAATATTTTTTTTCTATGTTTCATGAATGCTCAGCTCCTATTGGTCGTAGCGTGGCGTTATATAGCCTATAGCCTTTCCCGATGAATGGACTAAAACAATAAAAATTCCTTTTAATCAGTAGTTTCTAAGATTAGCGCTTGCAACTAAGCAAATAAACTCTTCAGGTTTATAAAATTAGTGTCGACGCCATATAACTGACGCCAATCTAACACCTAACGCCATCTACACGACGCCTGGACAAAGCAAATTTGAAAGAAGCTCGTCTCTTGAAAGAAGCCCGTGGACAGCAACATAAAAATACTGTTCAATTATGATTCCGTATTGTAAATTTTATTGTATTTTCGATAATAATCTCAAAAATTTACTCGTAATTAAACGTGAAGAAACAAAGAAAATTGGTTACTTATTGGATGGTAAAGAACCCGCCCCCCAACAATTAGTAAACATTTGAGTGAAACTCCTTTGCGGAGTGAGTTGAGTGTGGTGTAATCCTTTATTAAAACCGTATGACAATATTTCAACAGTAGATAGAATATTGAACCTGGCCGTATTAAAATTACTATTATATCAGACTACGGTCGAATAGACTCGATTCATAATGATGATTTCTTTGACTATGCCACAATGAAATAATTTTAGTTTGTACATATGTAACACTGAGGGAAATTCAATTCTGGTACAAATTACGCAATTTCTATTTGTTGGTACGGAAATGTTTTTACATAGTAATCTTTGAGATGGCCCCCTGGGCTTAGTTTGTGACCAAATTAAGTTCAAATTGGCATTAAGAGAAAATAATTACATTTCACTACAGCGTCATCTAAAATCTGAATTCGAATTACGTCTCAAATCATGTGTCCTGGCCCTCATGATGCCGGAACCTTCCCATGATCACATAGTTTTGTAAACACATAGGTGTATTTACTCCATCTAAATAGTTTTATCAGTTAAACAATGGCCCCGATACATGGCGAATGACCGTTGTGCAGGAATCAAATTTTAAGTGGCCGATGACGTCATTTGATGTTTTTAAAATGGCGACTGCTTTATTTAACGCGCATCATTAAGTCAGAAGTGTATGGATCGTCTAAGTGACTTGACGTTCCTGAAAGCCATTGTATCCCTTCTTAATGAATCGGAATGAACGAGATGCAAATAACTTACATTTAATTTAGTCCGGGCACAACGGAATTGACGCAATTATGTATTAGAAAATTATGCAATTATGTATTTGTAAATGCCCGGTTGATACCCACTTAAAGTTATGACTATTGCCTTTAATTACATTATTTGTTTTTCTCATACATATTCCCTGTTGTGACGATTTAAAAGAACTTAGTAAATGAGTCTATTTAAATAAAGTTATTATTGACTTTGACTTTGACTAGAAACTTTTAAAAAACTGACATTTAACTAAAAACATGTGAAACAAAAAGTTTGCCAACAAGGCTGGACACTACCTCGCTCCATGGCGGGGCTGATATGCTGCACGAGAAAATATAAACATAATTTATTATATATTGATAAAACCTTAGTATATTTTATATGACTATGTTAACATCGGAAAGTTTAGGCTTCATAGTGTGGGCACCGAATACGTTGTCTATAATAAACGCTATGACACATGACTTATGACATAATTCGTCTTATGATCGGTTTCGACAATCTATCTACGGAAGGTTAAGTTTAAGAGCCATTGACAATTAAATTTTGATTTATTTCACATGTAATATTCAAGATTCAATGAAACGTAAGCAAAACCATAGACTATTGTGACCCGGCATTTATAAACGTGGATTCTAAATGTTTAATCTGCTTACAGTGATGACGTCACAACTTGTAAATCTGACTGTTTTTAAGGTTTTTTTTTCAATATAATTATTAATGTAAGTATTCTCTATTCGTCAATTGAAACTGTTAATATTTAAATAAATTAATGTACCAACAAATGAATAATCATAAAATTTGTTAGACAAAAGCTCAAACAACATAATTCTTATGATATGTAACACATTATTGTTCTCGTGATATAAATCTTACAGCTACGTAATATAAACATTACTCGTGAGATGTGCTAAAAGTACAGAGTATTATTTCGTATTATAATCTACAATTTTTGAACAAATGTCCTTTATTTTTGAATAAAATCTTCAAAATTTAAGTACCTAAAAATTTGGAACACTAATTTGTCATATTTTGCGATTACCTTTAAATTGATTGGTCGTTTGTTAATATACTATGCGATTAAAATATGTCGATCTCTACTCTGTGTGGTTCGCATGATCAGTATTTTACAAAAAAATTAATGTACTATGCAAAGGTACTACTGACAAAGTATTTATGATATTAAACGTGTTTCTTAAAGAAATATCAAAGTAAGCGGTTATATCGATATATCTGCCCGCAGTGAATTTGACTTCTACCCCCAAATTCAGCGGTCTACTCGTGGTCATATCCGAAATATCGAGAGTTCGTAAAACATGGTAAATATACCTTGATTTAAAAATTTATTTGTCAGTACCGCTGACGTTTGCGATCGTAGTTACGTTCAGTTGATAATTGAATATATAAAAAAAATAGCTTCCAATACTTCACAACAGAGGCGCTGCTGTCGCTTCCATACAATGTGACGGATGACGACAAACACGATAGAGTCGTTTCAATTAAATTGAAACTAACACTAGGCGTTCATCTATTTCTGTTGGACGTTTGTTTAAATTATATATTGATCAAAATCATGTATTTTATTGTTATGTAGCTCACTATTGGACAATTCAAAATGCAACGAGGCTTGCAAATGAAAATTGGTAGAAAATAAGACCTCTCATACTTTGAATTTATACTTTGTACTTATTGCTACAAAATTTATATTGAATACGAATATGTGTGTGTTATGTGTGTTATATGTTTGTGTTGTATAACTGACCCAAGGCATAAAGTAAGACATTAGTTCCACGTGACGTCACAACATTAGGACGTCACAAATGTTTCCTTATTTCAATCGCATAGTACGACATTTTAACAAAAACAGTATCAAATATTATCGAATTTAAACACATTAAATAATTAAGTACAATTTAGAAATTATTACCGATATTTTATAAGCTTAAGCAATAGATTTAACATATTTTATTAATTTAACCTTTAATGTTATAAAAAGAGATGGCAAGTTTTATTTTGAACTAAAATATAAGGTAATTTTTTTTGACGATATTATTGTAATAACAGTGGGCATTTTGCAAAAATATTGCGATTTAACAAATATATTTACAAAGGTTATTGAACTATTAATATTAAAATTTATAATGTCATTAAATTTAAGCACTAATAACGTTATTAACTATAATTTAATGAAAATTGATAACATAATATTGATCCTATCTTGATGTACAACTACTAGGAATGCATAACTCACTGGGGCATTTATTATTTATTAATACCAGTCGACATGGTAACTACTACTAACGCCATCTATCAAAAGAAACCCGAAGTAGCGATGGCAGGATTGACAGGTAGACGGTTCTCCACACTAAAATAGCTATTCTTTATTATTTTCCCAGTTATATTAAGCCACTCCTGAATTAAGCCGAATAAAAAATAATATAAATTATTATTATTGGTCAAGCCACTTTAAAGTTGTAGCGAGACTAAAAAACAGGAATAGATTTTTATATATAAGTGAAAACGAAAGATAATGGCTACTGTGATTCAATAAGCTACCAACATATGTTTGTGAAATATATCCAAACGTGTCGTAAGCATAACCATATCGTTAATGAGTTATGGATTCCTAGTACATATTCAAACGTGAATAATCTAACTAAACTATTTACTCGTATTTCGTGGGTTAATTATATTTTATAAAATAATATTAGTTACAATGGAAAAGTACAAAATACCGCTTTATTTGATATAATTGATTTCACCATCGCTCTGCTTACACTTCTTGACTTGTTCGCTTCGTTCAACTCAAATTGATTTGAAAGCCTATTTATGTATACTTAGGGACACGATCGTAAGGTTGTCAAAATGAGCATAATTAATTAACTAGAAGAATAAAAAACATTACAAACATTGTTTAATGGTTTTTATCATTAACACTAGATTTACCAGACCAGTCATTTAGACTGGTCGTGCGATTTCAATTCAAAATTCTTACTATATTACACATATTTTTTTTTCAAAAATGATATTATGACTTTTGTAGCTATAATTAGAGAGTACGTTTTATAAACTTAATGTTATTTTATATACATTAGTAACAAATATAATTTTTGTTGTTGACATATATTCAAATCGCTGGTATATCTAGTGTTAAGAACCACTTAAGATAAGTGACATAGAACCGATTTTCAGATTTTTTTATTCCATAGAGTATACTCTTGAGGTGATCCAATTGTCACCATATCAGTATTTTATGAAGGAATCCCTGGAACTCCGAGGGGTACACAAAAACTTTTTAAAAAACAGAAGCAAAAATCAAGATATATGTATTTCTACCAGATTGTCACAGAACGACAAATCGACAATACTGACCCATCTAACTGTGACCTTGGAAACTTACCATTAAAAATTGTGAACAAAAAAGTTTTACTAAGAACTAAAAACCGACTCCAAATCACTAAAAAGGCAAAACTAATTAAATGTTACAATTTATACAATTTGATATTATTTTATGTACTCAGTGCTCACTTGTTACAAGAAACAACAGAAAGTAAAGCTTCAACTCCAGAAAATAATTTCAAATTGGATAACTTCTTAAATTTAATAAATTTTGCATTTTTAATGTTGTGGAGTCGTTTTTTATACTTTATTCGCCTTAGTATGTGTAGTCTGCCACTGGCTGGACTACCCGGCAACATATCTCAGAACTATGGTATTTTATAAACTCAAAACTCAAAACCATTAAATAATAATAATAAAAACCTCGTGAAAGCCGAATCAGATAAAAAGATGAAGTATCTGAACTTGGCACACGAGGTTACTGATATGTGGAGGGTGACATCCACTGAGATCATACCAGTCGTAATCTCAACCAATGGTCTCGTCCCAACTTCTCTTCGCGACCATCTAAAGAGATTGGGACTGGGTGATGGACCTATGATTGCAAGCTGGAGCCTTGGTCGATACAGTCGGTCGGGCAGTCTTACTCGATAACGCCAGAATTGTCCGCCGATTCCTCTCTCTGTCGTCCGGACCCTCGGCCGTCTGGCCTCCTCTGTCGAGGGGTATTCTCCTATCCCTCGAGCCGTCGAGGGATTAGGAAGATTTAAAATTGATTTAAACAATAATATGAATGTATTATATCTATCTCATATTTCTCACTCTGACAACTACTATCTGGCCCAAACTGATTACTTTGGACACCATAAATCATTAAGAGCTTCTGTTAAGGATACAAGATAAATATGTAATAAAGTAATATGTACATAAACATCGTAAATATACTTAATAAACATACAAACATTCATGACTCAACAAATATTCGTATTCGTCATACAAATATTTGCCCCTACCGGGATTCGACCCCGGGACCTCTGGCTGAGAAGACACTTGTACTGTCCACATATCCACAATTTCTTTTAATCACTTGAAATGTCCATATTTTAAATCTGAATTCGTTTCTTTATGACTCCACTGTAACTGTGTTAATATTTATTATTTCTATCACTACATTTTAATGTTATTTGGTCGAATACACGAGTTGGAGGTAGTCCATTAATTTTTTATTCAAGTTGAAGCTTACGACAACAACTTTTTGTAGATTTTCAATGTAAAATATTCTGTTAGAGATGGAAACAAGTCAAAGACACTTATAGAGAGTCTAATAATTGTTTATGTGACAATCAATTGATTCTCACACTTTAAGCCTAAGTTTAAGTTCAATATATCCCATTATATTTTATGAAGGGGACAGCGAAATATGAATTCCAAAAGAACCGTAGACAATTCAGTTGGTATGTAGAGAGATTCTTCCAAACACTTACAATTAATTGTTCGTTGAAGACTTTAGTTTAAAAGATTACTAAAAAATTCTGAATTATGTCACTTTGACTTAAATGCTGCGTTTGTTCTACGTTTATGGAAATGAATAACATAAATATGTTATAATTGTTACGGTAACGACGAGGCATTGTTACCGTAACATTGTTACCTAACTATTTTGGTGTTTACTAAATATTTTTTATTACAAAAGAAAATCTATAAGAAGTTAAATAAACATTAAAAACAATTGTTTAAAGTGTTCATACATAATATTTGTCGTAAAACTTATTAGGTACGGTAACACATCAAATGGTATAGTTGCATTGAGTGAGAACGTAATATAACATTACTTGGTATTCATCTCAACCTTATACAGTATACATAAAAACCTTTTTGTGTTGCCACTGTTACATTTCATGTGATGTCACCAGTACCATCTTAACATTTAACCGTGAAACGTTTGATAACATTATTGCAAAAACAAAACAATTACAGTTATACCAACGGAAATATTAAAAATATATATTTTATCGTATTTACACTTAAAATCTAATATCACTATAATGTTAACAAAGAAATACACGATATTTATACATATGGCAACTATTGAAATGCAATTATTATTACAGTTGTAATAAATTACATACTATAATAAGCAAATAACGAGATATGTGGAAGGATTACATAAAAGTTGATTTAAAAAGACTTGACAAGTGCTCAAACTATGTTTTTTTGTTTCAAAATTATTTCCAAGTCCTTTAACTCACGCGAGACATTTATTCTGGATTTCAATAGTCTATCTATGGATGGTTCTGCTTAAGAGGCGTTAAATTTTGACTTATTTTACATAAATACATACATTTATAAATTCAATGACTATTAAGCAAAACCATCCGTTGGTAGCATATTGAAACTCATTTATAAGAAGTGAAAATGGCGAATTACTTCAAATATGTGAATATTGTAAGTTTCTAACAAAGAAATAAATATATAAGTCTCATATGTGGTTTCGCCAATTAGATGTGCATTATGATTTTAATTGCAACAAACATAGTTTATATGATTTAAAAATTTTAAACTACGCAACTAAATTGTTATTGTTACCGAAAATTTCGTCATTCGCGTTTACATCACTGTCTATGGCTGGTAAATTGTGTATCACCGAATTCAACGTTTCACAGTTACCATTAGCGTTTATGTTACCGGAAGATAAGTTGAGATTACTTACATTAGGCGTTGCTCCAATCTCCTCTCTTAGGTTATCGATGTTGCCGATGCTTAAATTATCACAAAAAGACGCTAAGTTACCGTTTGACGTTACCGTGTTACCGTTCGGCGTTGCCGCTGCGTTTGTAGCTTCATCCAACGTAGGCGACAATTGGTTACTGTCATTATAGAAAGTGCTACTGTTACCGAGACTGTTGTCGTTACAGTCATTCCGGTTGCCGGCGTTACCGTCGCTCAATTCTTCGTATCCTGGTGGCATTTCAACATTGCTCCTAGCTTGTTCGTCTACGCTATTAGTTCTATGAAGCCTATCTCTACTTAGATATTCCGGCGGGGGTCCGTACAGCTTATATCTCATGGCTTCTGTGTACGGGGGTGGGTTGGTCCCCCCCAACATGGGGTAATTCTCAAAGTCACCCCCCAACAACCTGATAGTTCTTCCATTTAAAGTGTACGTGTCGTTGGAGTTTAATCTGACAAAATCAATATCGTCTATATTGATTTCGGCGACGTTCGGAGTGTCCGGTCGCGGCTCTGATGAGCGACGGAAACTAGGAATGCTGAGATGAAATCTGCCTAGTTGGAGGGTTAATCTGAAAAATTTAACATTATATATTATGATACTAACATAAAATAATGTAAATCCCAGTCCAAAGCAAGTATCACACAAGCTATTCAAAGAAGAATAGCTTGTGTTATTGATACTAGATAACAGAGAAATAACGAAAGTATATAGATATCAGAAATATACTAGATAAACATCCATGACTGGTATCAAACACTCGTATTAATCATATAAATATCTGCCCCTACCTGCATTAGAACCCCTGATAGGAGTAACTTGGGAATAGTACTAGGAGTGACTTGGGTCTACTGGGAACCGTTTAGGAACATTAATCTTCTTCTTGAGACCAAATGAAGTGTGATGCAAAAAGACTGTAGTTATTGGTGTAACTGACCTCTGCCGCTCGAGCAGTGGTGTCGCGCCGCGCGGGCCCGCCGGCGGTCGCTCCGACACCGAGCACGACGTCGGCACCTGACACACACAATTTAGAAAATCGTATTTTGTCCTTATACACATGTTTTGGCAATCATACAACACCAATAGCAAACTTATATATCATTTATTGGTATTCAAGTAATCACCCGGCGATTTGTGAAACTGTAGCACAATGAGGCACCCACCTGTCTGTACCTGGTGGAGAACACTGACGCGAGCGTTGACAGCCGCGTGTTCCTGTCACTGTTCGTGGGGCTCGGCGTTGACACTTCCTCTGTACACTACAAACAATTTATATACAATAATTAGCCTATAAATTACCTCATTTGTATTCAAAGTCATTGAGATTTTTTTGTTAAGAACTTTTGAAAACTGAAAGATACTTATGAAAAATCTGTAAAACTATATATCTACAAACTAGTTTTTTATTGTATCACATTGTTAAATAGGAAGTGACAATTGTATACGGGAACGTTCCCAAGGACTCACCGGGACCTCCCTGAGTGGGCTGGGGGGCGAGTGGACCGCTTGCTCCAGCAGGTCGGACGCCTCGTAGCACGGCGGGAACCGGTGGCGCTATGAGGACGTTTATTACATTTTTTATTTATAATATGTTACGTTTCTATTTGTAGTGATTGTTAAATTTAAATGAAGTTATCTAAGAGAATGTTAAATAGTATTTAGCATAGAAAGAAACAAACACAAATTGACTACATACTTATGTGAGTAATACTTACATGAAAATAAAAGTTACTAACTGGAATAAACGAAAAATATATCGTCGAGGATACTGGAAATCTGCGTAACTAGCTTTTGATAATCTCGTATATTTGACAAAACGTAGCCCATTGAAAAGTAAGCCCAAAAGCCATAAGAATCTTTATCAACAGTCAAACAAAGTAAATTTTGCAATGGTTGGTCCTTAGATGGGTCAATCGAAAATTGTGCAGCTAGTGGTAGGCTGGACACTGACCTGGTCGTGGTGCAGGTGTCGGCCGTAGCCCGCTTCATGTGCAGCTAGTGGTAGGCTGGACACTGACCTGGTCGTGGTGCAGGTGTCGGCCGTAGCCCGCTTCATGTGCAGCTAGTGGTAGGCTGGACACTGACCTGGTCGTGGTGCAGGTGTCGGCCGTAGCGCCGCAGCGCTGCCCGCTTCATATGCAGCTAGTGGTAGGCTGGACACTGACCTGGTCGTGGTGCAGGTGTCGGCCGTAGCCCGCTTCATGTGCAGCTAGTGGTAGGCTGGACACTGACCTGGTCGTGGTGCAGGTGTCGGCCGTAGCGCCGCAGCGCTGCCCGCTTCATATGCAGCTAGTGGTAGGCTGGACACTGACCTGGTCGTGGTGCAGGTGTCGGCCGTAGCCCGCTTCATGTGCAGCTAGTGGTAGGCTGGACACTGACCTGGTCGTGGTGCAGGTGTCGGCCGTAGCCCGCTTCATGTGCAGCTAGTGGTAGGCTGGACACTGACCTGGTCGTGGTGCAGGTGTCGGCCGTAGCGCCGCAGTGCTGCCCGCTTCATGTGCAGCTAGTGGTAGGCTGGACACTGACCTGGTCGTGGTGCAGGTGTCGGCCGTAGCCCGCTTCATGTGCAGCTAGTGGTAGGCTGGACACTGACCTGGTCGTGGTGCAGGTGTCGGCCGTAGCGCCGCAGTGCTGCCCGCTTCATGTGCAGCTAGTGGTAGGCTGGACACTGACCTGGTCGTGGTGCAGGTGTCGGCCGTAGCCCGCTTCATGTGCAGCTAGTGGTAGGCTGGACACTGACCTGGTCGTGGTGCAGGTGTCGGCCGTAGCGCCGCAGTGCTGCCCGCTTCATGTGCAGCTAGTGGTAGGCTGGACACTGACCTGGTCGTGGTGCAGGTGTCGGCCGTAGCCCGCTTCATGTGCAGCTAGTGGTAGGCTGGACACTGACCTGGTCGTGGTGCAGGTGTCGGCCGTAGCCCGCTTCATGTGCAGCTAGTGGTAGGCTGGACACTGACCTGGTCGTGGTGCAGGTGTCGGCCGTAGCCCGCTTCATGTGCAGCTAGTGGTAGGCTGGACACTGACCTGGTCGTGGTGCAGGTGTCGGCCGTAGCGCCGCAGCGCTGCCCGCTTCATATGCAGCTAGTGGTAGGCTGGACACTGACCTGGTCGTGGTGCAGGTGTCGGCCGTAGCCCGCTTCATGTGCAGCTAGTGGTAGGCTGGACACTGACCTGGTCGTGGTGCAGGTGTCGGCCGTAGCGCCGCAGTGCTGCCCGCTTCATGTGCAGCTAGTGGTAGGCTGGACACTGACCTGGTCGTGGTGCAGGTGTCGGCCGTAGCGCCGCAGCGCTGCCCGCTTCATATGCAGCTAGTGGTAGGCTGGACACTGACCTGGTCGTGGTGCAGGTGTCGGCCGTAGCCCGCTTCATGTGCAGCTAGTGGTAGGCTGGACACTGACCTGGTCGTGGTGCAGGTGTCGGCCGTAGCGCCGTAGTGCTGCCCGCTTCATGTGCAGCTAGTGGTAGGCTGGACACTGACCTGGTCGTGGTGCAGGTGTCGGCCGTAGCCCGCTTCATGTGCAGCTAGTGGTAGGCTGGACACTGACCTGGTCGTGGTGCAGGTGTCGGCCGTAGCGCCGCAGCGCTGCCCGCTTCATGTGCAGCTTGCACAGCGCCGACACCAGCAGAACCACCGCGATCATAAAGATCAGCGCGCACGCTGCGTACAAACACTGTATACAGCCGACATCCTCACTTCTCTACCGCTTGTGTTACGGGCACATCCACACTCGCGCCCATATCAATATCAGAACTAAACAGCCATGACTCATGAGCAAATATTCCATACTATTTTATTTTTATCAGTGTGATTCCAAATTATTATGGAGACTGTTCGTTTAGTAATAAATAAATAAATATTAAATTTAGGTCACGGACAAGAAAAAGTTTTGGTATCTCTATACCCTTCTAATATTATCTAAGGATTCCTTAAATTTAAGTTATTTTACAGTTCTGTTAAGGAAAAGATAGCCCTTTCCTTAATAAAATGTAAGAATGAAATATACTAAGAGAGAATAAAAAAAGGCATTTTGACTAAATTTAGTTTTGAAATAAAAGCATTGTTTAATTAACTTAATATGTATATATTATAAAAATTAAAAAAATATTAATAACTCATTTTATTAATTAACTCACCAGTAACAGTGTATATAGTAGATTGTATGAATCCATAATCGTCTGGGGCATGTCTGTCCTCAACTGGTGGCAAGAGTTCCAGGTTTTGGAATCCTATCAAAGAAAAACAATAAATTAAAATAAATTAGCAATTAATTTATGATATGTTTTCTATTTCTTGATATAGAACCTAGAATAGATCCTTGCGGTATTCCATTTTGATCATATATTTGTCAAGTTTCAACTTAAATTCTATAATTTTTGCTCACAAGATTGTTTTATTTTATAAGAAACTTAGAAACTTTAAGAAATCTGTTAGACTTTAAGACTTCTTGTATGAGCAATTTATATTATGGGAACCTTGGATATGCATAAAAAAATTAACTTTTCCAAACTGATATATCTTGACGATATAATTGTATCAAACACCAATTAGATAGTTATAGCGTTATACTGATATATTTAGACGATATAATTGTATGAAACACCGATTGTGGAAATTGGAGGTCCACAAAGGCCTCTTAGTGTCCGTTTGTCAAGCGCGTCGTCTTACGTGAGAGCGCATGTCGGTGCTCGCGGCAGCAGTGGTGCTCGCTGCAGAGCGCGTGCGCGCTGAGGCAGCACGCCGCCTCGGGGATGCAGCCGCCAGACGAACAGTTCAGGCGGTCCGCGCCTGCACACGCACGTCTATATGTACATCTACTGATACACTCAATCTCTAATGCTGGGTTTCAATTAGCGATCTGAGGACGGTTTTGCTTATAAGGCGTTGAATTTATGAAATATCAAAATTCAACGGCAAATAAGGAATACACATCTGTATATATGTAACCGCACATTGGAACGTCATCTATTTTTACTTCATCATTAGGATAATTATCATATAATTAAGTTAAAAGTAAAGTCTTATAAATATTACCATCTTTTATATTTAAAATTATAATAATAATTTAACTATAATTATTAATATTCGTACACGACATGCAAATAGATATTTCCAACTACCTCAATTCGAATCCGGAATTCTTTGGTTAAGTGGACAGTGGTATTGACCACTCGACCCGACCGCCAAAAATTTAATATAATGTAAGATAACCAGTTCATTTATGCTTAAGGAATCCGGATGTAGCTCGCTTCAATATTCGGCCATATCTTCACTTACCATCAAGTGAAAAGTAGGCCAAGAACTACCTCGTAAAGAATTTCAAAAAAGAGAAGTCCCTTTTCATCCATCCCTAACATGCTGGAATTATACTCACGCGAGCAAGGCATCGGACCGCAAATGTCTTCGTGTTCGTCCTGCCCCCTGGTACAGTCGGCGCGACCATCGCACACGTTCATCGGGAGGACGCATCGCAATTCGCACGCAAACGCACCTCGAGCGCAACGGTGAACACCTACGGATATGTTTCTTAAATGAAAGATCACCAACCAATCGATCGTTGACTGGCCGAGGAGCACTGATTATGATAACGAAAGCAAAGCAACATTCGCTAAGGTTGCTACCAGATCGGTCAATCAACATTTGTTACCATTTTGAACCACAATATATTCTCATAATGAACAATGCCGTTCCAATCCCACCTTATTGCGAGTTAACCCAAGTTTTGTAACAGTCTGTAAAGCCGACCTTTGACCTCGACCTTTTTCGCACGTTCTTATCATACACTTTTCATCACCAGTTATCAATCTCTTCAAAAACAATTCGCTTTCATTACGTCTCAATAAAGAATCGCAAATGATCACACGGTCCATTAGGTTTCTTACAGTGAGCTCGTGTGGCACCCAAACAACGAGCTTTTTCGTGCAACCAGCTTTTTTTCAAATGGGTTATAACTATTTTGTGGTCAATTTCCAGTTCTTCAGCTATGTCGTAACTGTTGATATGCCTATCTTGCTTCACTTTATCAAAATTAGCGTCCAATTTATCCGTAACAGGGCGACAAGAGCGAGGTGCATTTTCGACATCAATATTCCCGGATTGAAAACACTTAAACCAACTTTACGCTACTCTTACTGACACTGCATTAGGTCCATTAACGTCACAATTTTTTTTCGCGGCTTGCGTTGCATTTTTTCCTTCTTTTAATAAATTTTTGAAATGTATCTAATTTCTTCATTCGATTCGCTCATTTCGACAGAAAGAAAAACAATTGTAAAATAGTGGGAAACAAAATTTTCCTAATTTGATTCTTTTTTTTTAAATGTCACCTTTTTAATGTCATGAAAACCAGCCGGATACAAATAGTACAGCCAAAGATATTTGATTATAAATTTATACATACTATATGCGAAAGCTTTTTCCCCAACCTAATATATTAAATTTGTAGTGGTTATTAAAACGTTGACATGTGGCTGGGTCCGTCACATCATCAGCGATAAGGAAAGATCGTGAGGCGAATGAGTTTCTCACCAGTATTGGGTTGAACGAGTATGTACTTGGTGGCGCTGTACGGCGGAGAGGTGCAGATGTAGCGACCACTGTCTGACACAGTCAGTTCTTCCTTCACCAGCCTGCTGCTGAGGGTGCCGTTCTTCTTAATCTCGTAAGGTCGGCTGCAACAATAATTATATCCTTCAGTGTACCCACAAAAATTATTTAAAAAAATGCGTCAAAATCATTCTTCTCTTTAATTAAGTATTTTGGCTTGGAATTTTTTTTTTGAGACTTTTTCTTATTTTTTAAATATTAATTTTCTTCAGTACAAGTTTATGGATGCCGATGTAACGCACCCCTTTGCCTGGTGGAGTCTTTGGCGCCATTTTGTTGATGACAAAAATTATGCTGGATTATGTATTCCATGTATTGCAAGATGCAGCGAAATTAAGCTACACCGTTATCACATCAAAAAATACACTGTTTATTTTTCTCATACCTATTTCCTGTTATGACGATTTAAAAGAACTTAGTAAATAAGTCTATTTAAATAAAGATATTTCGACTTTGACTTTACGATGCTACGATACGACAGATAAACATGTAACAACTACAACACTAGCCTAAGTTTCATATAACGTGCAGGATCATTGCAATGATTTGCCAAAATTGTTTTCGTAGATTAAGTGATGATCAGAAAAACTCAGTTGATCTACGATAAATTAAATATTTTGTTTTTCATAATAATTTCAACTGAAAAAATTCCATGACACATCGTGCACGCGGACAATAGGCATGATGGCATTTTTTGTTTGGTGTTATTGAAAAACAGAATGACAATAGGAACAATGGTAAACGAATTGTTTCTAAAGATATAAAAGTCCCCTGATATTACAATTTGAATGGCATATCTTTTGACTCGCCCAAAAACGCTCCTGAGTAACAGGTAATACAGTATGACGTCACAATGTGGTATTTTGTAAGCTTCGCGGACCAAATCAGTTCGTCGGCTATTTTAGATGATATGTTGATGCAAATGGTTTGATAACAAAACTTATATAGAAATTTTATAATTATATACTTTAAACTTATACTATACTTATACTTTTATATTATTTATTTTAAAATGGACATGCCCACCGACCATTGCAGACTACAAAACAAATGGCAGAACAGCTATTAAATTAATCTTTGTTTCATAGTACTTTTTATGTATATTTTATTATGATAATAATTGTAAATTAAATCGAGGATGCCTCGTTTCTTTGTCGCACATCCAGAGAGTGGAATTCCTCACAAGCACACGTATTAACACCTTCATATAACGTGAGCTCAGAAAAACATGTAAAGGCACATATGTTGCATGTTATACGAGCTATCTGATGCCTACAGCTTACCATCAGGCACTATCAAATAATCAGTACAGTTTATTTAAAAGAAATGGTAATTGTAAATAAAATAAAAATACATCTGCTGCGACTGCATCTCATGCACTGCAGGCACGTAGTTCCAGAGGAACAGCGCAGGCGCATCGCCGCGGAACTCGCATTCCAACGTCAGGTTGTCGCCCACACGTTTCACGATCACATCCAAGTAGTCCAGGTCCCCGGCACTGTACAGGTACAGGGACGGCGGGGTCAACAGTTCAGCTGTACCTGTAGAGTACAAAGGTCAGATCTCTGCTAAATATTGATGGAGTAAAGTTATCCAACTTTAAGTAAGTAATGATAACACTGTAATTTATTTATTTATAGTTTTCCAAAGAATGGCATGATAAAAATGAACCAAAATGACACATTTAAAGGTCTTATAAGAACAGGTAAAAGGCTCAGCTCACATATATTTCAAGCCCTACCCCAGAGTATAATGAATAACTACACAAAATAGTTTGATAGACTAAATATAGGGATTTATTTTCTCATTTATTGTAAAAATTTTAACAATGAAATGTGTTTGCTTTATTTGCAGTATAAATAGTAAATTAAATAATAAAATTTATTATTAAAATAGTTTGGTTAAGCTGAGGCCACATACCAAGATTAAAACCATTTAGAAATCAACATTACATCACTGGCAAAAGTTACTACATAAAGACATCCTACAAAAACAAGAAAGAATTGAAATATACACAAGTCTGTTGTAGTTGGGGAAAGGTCTCTGCTGGCTATTTTTTTCAGGCATTCTATAGTTAATAAATTAAGAAAAATACATTCAAAGATAACATTTATACATGGACATAATAGGGTGTCACAGCACTTTATGACTTGGTATTTACTAATTAGAATGATTTTTGCTGCTAACATGACATTATATAAATAAAAACAAATGTGTAATAAACACTCCATTATTTCCTAAGAAGGGTAGCTGCCATGTTTTGCTGTGTATAAAGATCTTTCAAATAAAAAGAAAATGATAGTTATAATTCACAAAAAAGAGGAAAGTGGAATTCCAATATGGAAACTAACAATCTGCTATAATACAACAAATATACAATTCAATATTTCAAAGCTTCAACAATATTTATTCTTATATGTTAAAGTACAAATGTGGTTAATATTACTTCTAGCTATATTCTTGATATATAACAGTTATTTTTATTGTGCAACTTAAAATAATAAATAGGTACATTGCATATAACAACAATTTCTCACATAATGTTTATATAGTGTTTATTATTGGTGTCAAATCAATTAACTAAACCTACTTTCTTCTAAGAGAAAAATTACTAAAATGTCCAAAAGTGAAAGTATTTTCCAAAATTGCTAGCCCAAGCATGTTTGTAAGAGTAAGTCAGTTATATATACAACCGTTTAACCAGGATTACAGGATTAAGATAAATTTAAAAATTATACTAATTAAGTTTTCTATCAAAAACCAGTTTCTATAAGAACAAGGACATTTTTGAACCTAATAACGTAGAAGTTTGTAGTGACCGAAGATGTAGCATCGGTCAAGATCCTACAAAAATACAATTTATCAATTTCGACCGTTTGATATTTCGTTAAGAACATTACTTACATAATTCTGGGGTGAAAATGAAGAAGATACCACTTAGTAACAAGTACATTATTGATAAAAACATTTTTTATTTACTGTTTATACATTTTTATAATACAAGATGACATTCAACGTAACGCCATACCTTATTTTTTTAATTCTACCTATTCAATGGAAGGCAACGGAAACTATAATCTATACAGCCATGACTTGTGTAGTTATTTCTTTATTTCCGGTTCCGGGATACTGGTGAAACTTATCAATTTGTCCCTTGAAGTTATTGGAGACAAATGGCAAAGCCCCGCCATTTTATTAATGACTTACAAAAATATAATATTATCTTGATGATTGTGTAAAATGATACGCAAACGAAATGTTAATGATTTATGAACAACGATGTTAAACACATGAACTTAACTTGCAGATAATTAAATAGTAATGAAACACTGATATATCTCACGTAAGTCACTAATTAACGCTGAATGATGTATTTCATATATTGTACGACATAACGATCCAGGAAACTACACCACTTTCATAACAAAAATTTCACTAAAACACAATATACGAAATAAAAATAAAGCTCACGATCAAACCTGCCATCACACGCCAAAAACTCTCTTTTTCATTACATGGCCTTCAAATACCTTTCTTGAATCACAAAGTTTTCGTTGAGATAAATCCTTATTGATTATTTGAATATTCATATAGAACACTTGACGATTTCATCTTTTCCACAGACACAGAAAACAACCATTCCGATTATCGCAATGGAATCACTTAATTCAAAATGAATTTGACTACACACACAAATTTTTAAATTTAGATACACTATTGCTATAATCGAAATGATTCTTCTCTAGGCCCTCTGTTACACTCATAACGTTTCACTGATATTCCTGTTTTTTTCTTCTTTTTTCTATCTAGTCAAAAACTGTTTAAAATTTGGTAGGATACCTGAATAAACTAAAAACATATTAATAAAAACTAGAAGTTCAACTTAGAGAGAGATGCTCGAAAAAGGAAAGATATTTTCTTACAATAGGGTCATTACATAGCTGTCAGTTAAAGTGTATTAAGCTATGCTGTCAGCATAGAGTACTATGGCTGTCAGTCAGTCATCTAGAGTTTGAGGATAAATATTATTTACTGATATTTTGTGTTAATTTTTATTTTAAAGTAGAAATTACAATTACAAGTGATCTTCTAGCTTTATTTCGCTTTAACACAATATGGATCTTAATAGGCTTCCTAACGATAAAAAGTTACAACTTTGCAAATGGTATTTCAAAGGTAATAATTTCTTTTTTTTCATATCACTGAACTTTAATTTTTCACATGTATTTATTTTGATTATCTTTAACTTAATTTTAATGTTTTAGTTTTACAGAGTATCTTCTGCTAATCATCTTTTTTGTAGCAAACGCTGTTGTTCTACCCAAAAAAGATGATTTGGTAACATCTGTCTACAGAAAAACTTTTAATTTTAAAACTATTTACAGTTGGTTGCTTGTTTCTGCCGTTCGTGTGGGCGGTGAACTTTATCTGGTTCTTTAGAGAAGCATTTTTGAAGCCACCTTTTGAAGAACAAAAGCAAATTAAGAAATGTAAGTTCAAACATGCATTACTTATATCTTGTTTCATGTTTAACTTTAACAACACTAATGTGTCCTTATCCAAAAATATTTGTAGATATCATACTCCAAGATAGCTTTTGTAATATCTTTTAGTATTCAAAGATTATTTTTTTTAAATTATGTTAAAAAGAATGTTCATGACACACATATACATTTATCATCAAGTTCCACTACATCATCATGCTACAATCTTACAAGGAAGTCTTGAAAGTTCCCTTAAATGTAATTTATACAAACAGCCCTACACCAGACAAAAATTGTGTATTTTGAGTGGACAAATTGGTCCATAGATTTAAAAATGTGACTTTACGTACTTAATATTTGTTTAATCATTGTTTTTTCTTCCATAGACATTCTGCTAAGTGCCGGTGGTTCCCTAGCATGGGCGATAGGTCTCATAGCGTGGGTGACTGTGTTTCAACTAAGGCGGGCAGACTGGGGTGCCACAGGAGACTCTCTATCCTTCATTGTGCCTCTGGGAAGGCCTTAAACTATGTATGACTGAGCTAAGCTTAATTTTAATTATAAGTCTTATTTTGCTGATTAATAAATATACAGAACAAACTTCACCAATAGCAAAATCAAAATAAAATGGCCAAAATAATTTACTGTAGGAAGTCAGAGCTTCATGTTCTATAATTTCTGGAAACAACTAAGAATCAACACCAAAAAATGTTTTTTAATTGGATGTTATTGTGTTTTGGTGTTGTTACCCATTTGTCCTACCGTCAGATCCTGCCTGGGTGAAAATGGGACCACATTAGTAGGTTACTCTATTGGAAAAATAAGAATTTTGAAAATGGTTCACAGTTGACAAGGCGGTACATATACATACAAAATTAAAACTATTAGAAAAACTAAAAACCATCAACTTTTTGGCTTCCTTTTTGCAATTATGTTGAGAAAGTGAGATACACTGAACTTAAATTTTGATTTAATGAGTACTACAACGTCTGGGCAAATGTCTCTAACTAGGCATGTGTTGACTGTTACTAATTTATTGATATCACATAGGAGTCCCATTCCATATTATTTTTGCAGTTGACATATATCATTTTAATTCAGCATTAATATCAATAATTGTATTTACAATCCCATAATTTATATTTTAGTTTGTAAGAAAATTACCTCTGTTTCTAGAATTTTTTTTTCACATGGTAATGTCTAATCTGTAAGTCAATTCATTTATTTGTGAGGTTGTTTTATGCAGGTTAATTTTTCAATGTTTCGTGTTGACTTATGTTTGTTTTGCTACAAAATTAGTAATACAAATTGAAGAAAAGTAGTATTAGTTAGTAATTTAGAATCAACAAATCAGATTGCTTCATATGTATAAAAAAATTATAATATTTATTTTCAAATAATATTATAACCATTTCATCTACAATACTATTCAAAACACGTATTTCAAAATGATGTAATTTAAAAATGTCATTTATCTTCTATGCTTAAAGAGCAATGGTATTTTAAAAAAGGGCATTTAATACTTTTTTATTTACACGACGACTCTATAATGACAACGACACAAGAGAGAAAAACATGGGAAATAAATAAATAAATTTTATTAATAATACTATCAAGATACCCAATTTAAGAAACTATACAGGTTTCATTAATAGAAAAAAAATGTTTTTAAGTTTTTAAATGACATGTAGCTTATTCCTAACATTATTGTCACAGTAATTATTTTGTAATATATATGAATTATTGTGTTGTTATGATGTTTATCATGTGAGAAAAATACTAATTAATAATTCTTCGAGAAACTAGAGGTACCTATTGCTTAAAAGAAAGTTGTAAATATTTAATGTTTAATAAAAATAAAACAATTGAGATATTAAATATGAAACATTTATTTTATTTCATAAAGTTCTTATACATTTTGTACATTAATTATTTAATATAACATAATTATTTACATAATATTCTCATTGGAGTAATTAATGATACATATTATTGGTAATTATTATAGTGACACCGCATATATTTTACCAAACATCTATATATCTAATGCCGTCTCTGTCTACAGTTTTAGATCGTGTTATTTAAACCAATAATAAGACAGTACTTATTGTTTAAAATATACTAATGTTGATAATTTACATGAAGTTATGTTTATTATTTATTAGTATAATTACTTAAACACAAGTACTTTTACTGTGGCTCCCCGGTGTTCAAGTAGGTAAGCCGTTGGTCTCGGTTGTAACGGCAACCGCTGTCATCCACGAGCCCGCATTAGACTGGCGTGGTTGGTGTTGTTGACCAAAGTTAAACCCTAAGGAAGCCTGTGCCTAGCGGTGCAAGTTTAAGCCATTTAGAGTCCTTAGATCGATTCATAATTCCCACACTCAAACACCCAAGCGAGGTTGCGTAGCGTATATACAATTAATCTAATAATGGTCCCGAATTTGTTGAATGCAACTACCATTATAGTAGCATCTCATCATGGTGTGGACACACTGAAGCACACCTGTAGTAGTTTTCTACATTTTTTATATGAAGTATTCTGTTCTGATATCATCTGATATAAGATTATGTTTGTAGTACTTCATTAAAATACAAAAAATTAAATGGCGACTAACTCAATTTAATCTTTAAAGTAAAGATTAAATGCACGTGTAAAATGACGATTATAAATAAGTGATTGCATTAATGGTCTTAGTCTTTTCTCAAGGCAAACTATCTTATACTGACTTAAATGTAATGGAAGGGAGGCTGTGAACTAAATTTTTGATTTAACACTAGATTTACCAGACCAGTCATTTAGACTGATCGTGCAATTTCAATTCAAAATTCCTACTATATTACACATATTTTTTTTCAGAAATGATGTTATGACTTTTGTAGCTATAATTAGAGAGTACGTTTTATAAACTTAATGTTATTTTATATACATTAGTATCAAATATAATTTTTGTTGTTGACATATATTCAAATCGCTGGTATATCTAGTGTTAATGAATGTCATGGTGTAATCACAAATCAACGTTCATCGAGTTATTTAGGGTACGCTCAGTTGGCAACAATCTAAATAATATGTATTATATTTTAAATTCCCCGCATTTTTATTCTAGTTCAAATAATCGTTATCTAAATCCACAGTCGATAAACAAGACAGACAAATAAACAAAATATAAAACGCTACCTTCGTCATAGTACGCAACTAAGCGTCAATGTCGTACGTTGTCATGTCAGTATGTTTTTTTATAACTAGGCATGGGTTCCATCTGGTTCAGCCTATGACGATTATGCAATTTTTTTATAACAAAATGTTATTAGAATAGTTTATTTTTGAACTGGTTTCTAACCAATAATAGGGATTTTAATTTTTTTGCCATTATTTAATCAGAAAAAAATCCACTTAAATTCTTGCATACACTTTTTGAAATCACTCAAGAATGCGTCGCTGTAAATGTTTAACAAAAAGTCTAGATCAACTGAGAACAAGCTTTTGTTTAATATTTAATATATCGTAGAAAGTTTTGACTATCAATATCGAACATCTCCATTCGTTCACGCAATCAAAAATTTAGTTACAAATTTTGCTTTGTGCAATAATTTAAGTCCTGTATTTAAATTAGTATCAAATTAATAAGCAGGACCCACCTGCGTGCTCGTTCTTACAGTTGTAACCATATATTTCAGTCGTGCTGTGTGAAGGTAGAGGTGGCCACTGTAGTTACAAGTCAATATAATTCAAGTACAATTCATGTTATTCCTTGATAATGTCGGTGAGTATACGCGATACTCATTGTCAGTAGGTCATCTACTTGTTTAGTGTTTTTGGACATAAAAAAATTACTAAAAATGATACAGCCTGTATAATGATAGAAAGACAATAATTAGTCATATTTATTTATTTATTTTTTATAAATTTTATATAAAAAAAACGTATATCGTTCTGTCTCACTCTAATACGGATGAGACAAAGAATACTGTTATCAGTGTCGAATCTTTAATTGAATATTTATGTAATACACTATATTACATAGTGATATTTAATTATCTATTAATTTTAGAATACAGCACATTAACAGACTCCATAGTATAAAATTAGTTTATACTTGAGTACTGCCCTGAGTGCCGCCGACCAATCAGAGCCCTCGTTTAATAATAAGTTTAGTGACTTGACAGGGCCGGATTAGACAGTATTTTTTTAAACAAAGTATTTACAATATACATCTTCAGATCAAATAAAGACAAGACTGTGTTTAATTAACTTCTAAAATTAACTAAATATATATTTAATGTTGGTTGCCACGTTTTCATGTATTTTAAAAATAAATGTGTCAATGTTATTCTAACACAAACAAATAGAGACAGGCAACTCAAATACATAAGTTTGATACATTTTTCTTTCTCAATATGATCACACGCCTACTAAGACTTAGTGCGGATTATAAAATACCTTTTTAAATTGATGTAGTTTGATATTTTATATTCTATGTTCTCGTTGAGAACATGAGGTTCCGTGTATCTACAGCGTGTAACGAAATATACTCAAGACAAAATGTTTTGTCCCATTTTATTATAATGAAAAGAATAGAGACGCATTTAAGTTAGTGGCCAAGGTCATTCCCGATCCTTTTTGTACAGAATTTGGCTAAATTCATTTATCGCAAGCAAATGCATAAATATATTTAAAACAATATTCTATATCTTCATTCTATCCTAACGCCTCGCGACACTAGCCTCCTTTCTTGTCGTAGCTTCACTATCTCTGATTTCACTATCCTGTAAGAGAGAATCACAGTGTTAGGTATTTCTATACTAAGATTATATAGAGGTAAAGTTTGTGAGGCTGTAGGGGGTAATCTCTAGATCTACTGGTTAGAATTGAAAAATTATTTGTGTTGGATATCTATTTATCGGGGAAGGTTATATAACATTTGTCAGAAAACAAATTATACGCGGGCGCATCCGCGGGCAAAAGCTAGTCTAATATATGTAAGAGTTTTTATGGGAATTTCATAATACAAGTCTATCCAACATACTCGCTCAGCGGATTAGTGGGTACAAGCGCTTGACTTTACAACCGATACCAGCACTTGATTATCCATCCAGGGCCCATCGAGGGACCACATAATTGGTCCCGAAGGCACTGCTTATTTCTAACGAAATTTGTACCATCAATGTTATAATCGAGATCTTAAAAGTAAAATTCTATCTATATATCTTGTATTGAAATAAAGTACCAATACTATTTACTAGATGGCGCTACAGATTGCAGAGGGTTTAGACTCAAAACTTTATTGAATACCATTATGTTATAATTAGATCATAAAAGTTAAATTCTACTATATTTAACATCGTCACCAAGAGCACATAGCTCCGCTCAGTTGTACATATATGTACAGTCGGCCTCAAAACACCCGGGAGAATCCCTCAACAGAAGAGGTCAGACGACAAAGAGAGGAAATGGCGGGTAATGCTGACGTTATCAAGCAAGACTACTCCTTGGAGCCTTGCAATCATTGCTCTGTCACCCAGTCCCACTCTTTTCTGATGGTTGCGAGGAGAAGTTGGGATGAGGCCATTGGCAGAGACAACAACTGGTATGATCTAAGCGGACGTTACCCCCCACAAAGTCAAAGTCAAGCATTAAAAGTTATATTTTTATTACTTTCAAATATTCTTGGGTTGAGAACTTACGAATTAGACGAAAAGTGTTCAGTATAACTGCTTTTTGCAGCTGTATATATGTGAGCGCGTGTAAGTTGAGTGTCTTTGAGCTCGTGTGGAGTGACCCAGATATAGATATAGCTCCGATATCCGGATATTTCGGTACAGTTTTCAGTGTTGGCATTCTATCGATTTTTATTATTATTACTATTAAGTAAGAAAAGAATAGGTGTCTTTGGACTGGGTTACCCTAGTCCTGAAGATATAAGGCTTCTGACTCCGATCTTAGTTAGCAAGTAGTGTACCATGCATGTATGGTGTATGTACCGTGCATGCATGGTGTATGTACCGTGACGTACCTGGCCAGCAGCAGCAGGGCGAGCCCGTCGCAGGCCACGAGCAGGTACCATGTACCGTGCATGTATGGTGTATGTACCGTGCATGCATGGTGTATGTACCGTGACGTACCTGGCCAGCAGCAGCAGGGCGAGCCCGTCGCAGGCCACGAGCAGGTACCATGTACCGTGCATGTATGGTGTATGTACCGTGCATGCATGGTGTATGTACCGTGACGTACCTGGCCAGCAGCAGCAGGGCGAGCCCGTCGCAGGCCACGAGCAGGTACCATGTACCGTGCATGTATGGTGTATGTACCGTGCATGTATGGTGTATGTACCGTGCATGCATGGTGTATGTACCGTGACGTACCTGGCCAGCAGCAGCAGGGCGAGCCCGTCGCAGGCCACGAGCAGGTACCATGTACCGTGCATGTATGGTGTATGTACCGTGCATGCATGGTGTATGTACCGTGCATGCATGGTGTATGTACCGTGCATGCATGGTGTATGTACCGTGCATGCATGGTGTATGTACCGTGACGTACCTGGCCAGCAGCAGCAGGGCGAGCCCGTCGCAGGCCACGAGCAGGTACCATGTACCGTGCATGTATGGTGTATGTACCGTGCATGTATGGTGTATGTACCGTGCATGCATGGTGTATGTACCGTGACGTACCTGGCCAGCAGCAGCAGGGCGAGCCCGTCGCAGGCCACGAGCAGGTACCATGTACCGTGCATGTATGGTGTATGTACCGTGCATGTATGGTGTATGTACCGTGCATGCATGGTGTATGTACCGTGACGTACCTGGCCAGCAGCAGCAGGGCGAGCCCGTCGCAGGCCACGAGCAGGTACCATGTACCGTGCATGTATGGTGTATGTACCGTGCATGTATGGTGTATGTACCGTGCATGTATGGTGTATGTACCGTGACGTACCTGGCCAGCAGCAGCAGGGCGAGCCCGTCGCAGGCCACGAGCAGGTACCATGTACCGTGCATGTATGGTGTATGTACCGTTCATGTATGGTGTATGTACCGTGACGTACCTGGCCAGCAGCAGCAGGGCGAGCCCGTCGCAGGCCACGAGCAGGTACCATGTACCGTGCATGTATGGTGTATGTACCGTGCATGCATGGTGTATGTACCGTGCATGCATGGTGTATGTACCGTGCATGCATGGTGTATGTACCGTGACGTACCTGGCCAGCAGCAGCAGGGCGAGCCCGTCGCAGGCCACGAGCAGGTACCATGTACCGTGCATGTATGGTGTATGTACCGTGCATGTATGGTGTATGTACCGTGCATGCATGGTGTATGTACCGTGACGTACCTGGCCAGCAGCAGCAGGGCGAGCCCGTCGCAGGCCACGAGCAGGTACCATGTACCGTGCATGTATGGTGTATGTACCGTGCATGTATGGTGTATGTACCGTGCATGTATGGTGTATGTACCGTGACGTACCTGGCCAGCAGCAGCAGGGCGAGCCCGTCGCAGGCCACGAGCAGGTACCATGTACCGTGCATGTATGGTGTATGTACCGTGCATGCATGGTGTATGTACCGTGCATGCATGGTGTATGTACCGTGCATGCATGGTGTATGTACCGTGACGTACCTGGCCAGCAGCAGCAGGGCGAGCCCGTCGCAGGCCACGAGCAGGTACCATGTACCGTGCATGTATGGTGTATGTACCGTGCATGTATGGTGTATGTACCGTGCATGTATGGTGTATGTACCGTGCATGTATGGTGTATGTACCGTGCATGCATGGTGTATGTACCGTGACGTACCTGGCCAGCAGCAGCAGGGCGAGCCCGTCGCAGGCCACGAGCAGGTACCATGTACCGTGCATGTATGGTGTATGTACCGTGCATGTATGGTGTATGTACCGTGACGTACCTGGCCAGCAGCAGCAGGGCGAGCCCGTCGCAGGCCACGAGCAGGTACCATGTACCGTGCATGTATGGTGTATGTACCGTGCATGTATGGTGTATGTACCGTGCATGCATGGTGTATGTACCGTGACGTACCTGGCCAGCAGCAGCAGGGCGAGCCCGTCGCAGGCCACGAGCAGGTACCATGTACCGTGCATGTATGGTGTATGTACCGTGCATGTATGGTGTATGTACCGTGACGTACCTGGCCAGCAGCAGCAGGGCGAGCCCGTCGCAGGCCACGAGCAGGTACCATGTACCGTGCATGTATGGTGTATGTACCGTGCATGTATGGTGTATGTACCGTGCATGCATGGTGTATGTACCGTGACGTACCTGGCCAGCAGCAGCAGGGCGAGCCCGTCGCAGGCCACGAGCAGGTACCATGTACCGTGCATGTATGGTGTATGTACCGTGCATGTATGGTGTATGTACCGTGACGTACCTGGCCAGCAGCAGCAGGGCGAGCCCGTCGCAGGCCACGAGCAGGTACCATGTACCGTGCATGTATGGTGTATGTACCGTGCATGTATGGTGTATGTACCGTGACGTACCTGGCCAGCAGCAGCAGGGCGAGCCCGTCGCAGGCCACGAGCAGGTACCATGTACCGTGCATGTATGGTGTATGTACCGTGCATGTATGGTGTATGTACCGTGCATGCATGGTGTATGTACCGTGACGTACCTGGCCAGCAGCAGCAGGGCGAGCCCGTCGCAGGCCACGAGCAGGTACCATGTACCGTGCATGTATGGTGTATGTACCGTGCATGTATGGTGTATGTACCGTGACGTACCTGGCCAGCAGCAGCAGGGCGAGCCCGTCGCAGGCCACGAGCAGGTACCATGTACCGTGCATGTATGGTGTATGTACCGTGCATGTATGGTGTATGTACCGTGCATGCATGGTGTATGTACCGTGACGTACCTGGCCAGCAGCAGCAGGGCGAGCCCGTCGCAGGCCACGAGCAGGTACCATGTACCGTGCATGTATGGTGTATGTACCGTGCATGTATGGTGTATGTACCGTGACGTACCTGGCCAGCAGCAGCAGGGCGAGCCCGTCGCAGGCCACGAGCAGGTACCATGTACCGTGCATGTATGGTGTATGTACCGTGCATGTATGGTGTATGTACCGTGCATGCATGGTGTATGTACCGTGACGTACCTGGCCAGCAGCAGCAGGGCGAGCCCGTCGCAGGCCACGAGCAGGTACCATGTACCGTGCATGTATGGTGTATGTACCGTGCATGTATGGTGTATGTACCGTGACGTACCTGGCCAGCAGCAGCAGGGCGAGCCCGTCGCAGGCCACGAGCAGGTAGAAGACCCGCGCCCATCGTCCCGCGCCCCCCGCCGACACCAGCCCCGCCACCAGCGGACCCACCGCCGCGCCTGACATACACACATTAAACATATTACTGATCGTGGTCAGTACCTCAGTTCAAAGTAATATTTTAAAGCGGGTACGTCATCGAAGAGAAAACAAGCGATACACTTGAAAGATTGGAAATTAACTCAACATTTAAATTCCTATACTTTATACTAAGTTACTTAAAGTAATATATTTTGTATATTTGTGATACCCGAGTGGTAATACCTAGTTATTTTGTATATTTGTGATACCCGAATGGTACTACCTAGTTATTTTGTATATTTGTGATACCCGAGTGGTACTACACAGTTATTTTGTATATTTGTGATACCCGAGTGGTACTACACAGTTATTTTGTATACTTGTGATACCCAAGTGGTACTACACAGTTATTTTGTATATTTGTGATACCCGAGTGGTACTACACAGTTATTTTGTATATTTGTGATACCCAAGTGGTACTACACAGTTATTTTGTATATTAGTGATACCCGAGTGGTACTACACAGTTATTTGTATGTTTGTGATACCCGAGTGGTACTACACAGTTATTTTATATATTTGTGATACCCGAGTGGTACTACACAGTTATTTTGTATATTTGTGATACCCGAGTGGTACTACACAGTTATTTTGTATATTTGTGATACCCAAGTGGTACTACACAGTTATTTTGTATATTTGTGATACCCAAGTGGTACTACACAGTTATTTTGTATATTTGTGATACCCAAGTGGTACTACACAGTTATTTTGTATATTAGTGATACCCGAGTGGTACTACACAGTTATTTGTATGTTTGTGATACCCGAGTGGTACTACACAGTTATTTTATATATTTGTGATACCCGAGTGGTACTACACAGTTATTTTGTATATTTGTGATACCCGAGTGGTACTACACAGTTATTTTGTGTTTGTGATACCCGAGTGGTACTACACAGTTATTTTGTATGTTTGTGATACCCGAGTGGTACTACACAGTTATTTGTATGTTTGTGATTCCCGAGTGGTACTACACAGTTATTTTATATATTTGTGATACCCGAGTGGTACTACACATTTATTTTGTATATTTGTGATACCCGAGTGGTACTACACAGTTATTTTGTATATTTGTGATACCCAAGTGGTACTACACAGTTATTTTGTATATTTGTGATACCCGAGTGGTACTACACAGTTATTTTGTATATTTGTGATACCCAAGTGGTACTACACAGTTATTTTGTATATTTGTGATACCCAAGTGGTACTACACAGTTATTTTGTATATTTGTGATACCCGAGTGGTACTACACAGTTATTTTGTATATTTGTGATACCCAAGTGGTACTACACAGTTATTTTGTATATTAGTGATACCCGAGTGGTACTACACAGTTATTTGTATGTTTGTGATACCCGAGTGGTACTACACAGTTATTTTATATATTTGTGATACCCGAGTGGTACTACACAGTTATTTTGTATATTTGTGATACCCGAGTGGTACTACACAGTTATTTTGTATATTTGTGATACCCAAGTGGTACTACACAGTTATTTTGTATATTTGTGATACCCGAGTGGTACTACACAGTTATTTTGTATATTTGTGATACCCAAGTGGTACTACACAGTTATTTTGTATATTAGTGATACCCGAGTGGTACTACACAGTTATTTGTATGTTTGTGATACCCGAGTGGTACTACACAGTTATTTTATATATTTGTGATACCCGAGTGGTACTACACAGTTATTTTGTATGTTTGTGATACCCGAGTGGTACTACACATTTATTTTGTATATTTGTGATACCCGAGTGGTACTACACAGTTATTTTGTATATTTGTGATACCCAAGTGGTACTACACATTTATTTTGTATATTTGTGATACCCGAGTGGTACTACACAGTTATTTTGTATGTTTGTGATACCCGAGTGGTACTACACATTTATTTTGTATATTTGTGATACCCGAGTGGTACTACACAGTTATTTTGTATGTTTGTGATACCCGAGTGGTACTACACAGTTATTTTGTATGTTTGTGATACCCGAGTGGTACTACACAGTTATTTTGTATGTTTGTGATACCCGAGTGGTACTACACAGTTATTTTGTATGTTTGTGATACCCGAGTGGTACTACACAGTTATTTTGCCTCAATTACTAACAAGATTGCAAATATACGACAGTAAATTTTAAACACTAAAACAATCGCATATGAATAATTTCTTAAAAGAAATACTAAAACTAATAACATAAAATTTATTGAAAAATTGTAAAGCAACTAATCAAAAGTTGAATAGAACTATTTTATTGTAATTTCTTTCAATATTAATATATTTTGACGGCTATCAGGTCAAGTGGACGGTATATATAAAGATGTAAAAAGATGAACAGTAATACACAGGGGATGAAAAAGACCATCAAACTACAAGAGGACCAATCGCGAAAAGACACTGTACAAAATATGTCGATTCAGTAAGTATTATTTGTTGTGATGTGTATATTTTTTAAAACACAGGTTTTATTTTTACCCATTCCAATATTGGCCCCTTGTTGACATTAGTTCAGTTTGATGGCCTGATTCATCCCCTCAATTTTCAACAACATTTTTATCATAAAATATAATATACTGACCGACGCTGCCAGTGCCGTCGATGATGGCGGTGACAGTCGCCAGCGCCTGCGCATTGCCCACGAGACTGCTGTGGGTCCCTACGGACACATATTAAGCAAGTAAGAAAATCATTATATGCAATCTTTAATTAGTACGATACAATGGCGTCAGATAAATGGTGACGAGGGTAACAGAGAAACGTCTCCGTCTACGGCCAACAGTGTAACAAATAGTTTGAGACATGAAACGGAAACAATTAAAAACGTGTCAAGATTTTTAATTTAAGTGATTAGTTAAAAATATTGCCAGTAATGATGAAATAAGCAAAGGAGTTGTTATATCACACGGTTTTATAGCATCACGTTATACACTGATCCGAGATACGATATTGAAACGTAATACGAAGCCTGAATCACGTTACAAAGATTGCAATTTCATCAGTACACACATAAGGTCCAACATGATACAGTCGAGCCGTGGTCCCCGAGCGAACACCTGCGGTCATTGTAACAAATTCAACGTTCCGTTTACATTAAGTGAATTTGTATATAAGTCTACATTGTGCACATATGTCATTAAGGTACGTTATAAGAATCGTGCTAATGTCAGTAATATTCATTTAATTCTTGTGCAAGTAAACTAGGACATTATGATAATCTATTAAATTTTCCTAATGTTTCGTTACACAAAAAGTTTATATTGAAAACTAGTACCAAAAACTATTACTAGATGGCGCTATACGCTGTGGTGGTTTAAAACGATTGCACTGTAGAGATTAAAGAACTTCAAACGACAAGAGAAGGTAAATTAACAATAATGTCATCAGCATTGTTGTGTTTCTCTGTGGTTGAGGAATCCACGCGTCTGGCTTCCATCTTATAAGTATGTTACCGATTTCTCTGCCAATTGCACATTCAAGTTAATCGTATTTTTTTGATTTATTCGTTACATTCTTATATTATCTTTGAATCGTCATACATGCCTTTTTCTATTATTTCTACTGGTTGACTGGTAAAGAATGTGTCTCAGGCATTAAGTCCGCCTATTGTGCTTTTGTGTAATAAAGAATAAATACATATATAAAGTGACTGAAGTGATGTTAGTTCAAAGTGCATGACGTGACAAATCCCCGAGGAGTACTGACCGAGGTCAGCGCTGACGGCGGTGGTGATGAGGGCGTAGGGCCCGTTGACTAGGGCTCCCGCGATCACCAGCAGGCACGCGTTGGTCGCGTACGAGATCGAGCCCCACCATTGGTACACCAGCAACTGACGGACACAAGTTGGATTGGATTACTTCCAAAAACACACAAACTTATATGAAATAATTAAAACTATATTTTAATTATTAAATGCTATTATGAAACAAATGAGTACCTTAATGAAAAATTCAGAAATAAATAATCAATAATTGTAATTATTTTCTCATTTATGTACAGCGGCCAAAAGGCCAAGAGCCACGCCGTTAAGATTATAAAAAAATGTTCGCTACGTGTTTTTATTATGATACCTAATATAATAAATTACAATAATAATAAATAATATATTACATTCATTCAACAAGGAGAACGTTCTCTTCTGTAGCAAATAGCGCGCACGACGAGGTCCATAATGATCTTGTAAAATATTACCAACCTTAACCACCTTTTTGTACATTATGGCTTGCAATAAATATATATTGATGAAGAAAAAGCGGTAACCTTTCTTTTCTTTAAATATGTAAGTTTGTAAATATATGTGATAACTCAAATTGTGACTCCAACATACACCAGATGGTAAGCAGTAGTATAGTTAGGGCAGCATGCGACATACTTCCTTAACGCCTTGAACCTTGCCGGCCCGAGAAGTGCTTTTCCACGCCTCTTCAGAAGGAACCCATGTAGTATGAGGGAGGGAATACGTGTGTTGGTTATACACACGTATTCTACTCTCTGGCTGAGCGACAAAGAAACGAGTCGACAAATCTCTTTGTGCGTAAAGTATATAAGAAGACAGTGAATAAGTGACTCCGTAGACCAGCACGCAGGCTGAGTAGGTGAGGAGAGATAAGCTCTTGAGAGCAGTCTCCATGCTACAGCCGATAATAGGCACTAAGTGACGCTATGTCGCGCCGCACTGCATAGAACGATGGCGGTACTCACGGCGGGGATGCAGAGCACGTAGAAGGCGGCGCACACGAGCGCAGGGCTCCGCCAGCGGTCGGCCAGGAGCCCGGCGACGACGGCGCCCACGATGCAGAGAACGATGGCGGTACTCACGGCGGGGATGCAGAGCACGTAGAAGGCGGCGCACACGAGCGCAGGGCTCCGCCAGCGGTCGGCCAGGAGCCCGGCGACGACGGCGCCCACGATGCATAGAACGATGGCGGTACTCACGGCGGGGATGCAGAGCACGTAGAAGGCGGCGCACACGAGCGCAGGGCTCCGCCAGCGGTCGGCCAGGAGCCCGGCGACGACGGCGCCCACGATGCATAGAACGATGGCGGTACTCACGGCGGGGATGCAGAGCACGTAGAAGGCGGCGCACACGAGCGCAGGGCTCCGCCAGCGGTCGGCCAGGAGCCCGGCGACGACGGCGCCCACGATGCAGAGAACGATGGCGGTACTCACGGCGGGGATGCAGAGCACGTAGAAGGCGGCGCACACGAGCGCAGGGCTCCGCCAGCGGTCGGCCAGGAGCCCGGCGACGACGGCGCCCACGATGCATAGAACGATGGCGGTACTCACGGCGGGGATGCAGAGCACGTAGAAGGCGGCGCACACGAGCGCAGGGCTCCGCCAGCGGTCGGCCAGGAGCCCGGCGACGACGGCGCCCACGATGCATAGAACGATGGCGGTACTCACGGCGGGGATGCAGAGCACGTAGAAGGCGGCGCACACGAGCGCAGGGCTCCGCCAGCGGTCGGCCAGGAGCCCGGCGACGACGGCGCCCACGATGCATAGGACGATGGCGGTACTCACGGCGGGGATGCAGAGCACGTAGAAGGCGGCGCACACGAGCGCAGGGCTCCGCCAGCGGTCGGCCAGGAGCCCGGCGACGACGGCGCCCACGATGCATAGGACGATGGCGGTACTCACGGCGGGGATGCAGAGCACGTAGAAGGCGGCGCACACGAGCGCAGGGCTCCGCCAGCGGTCGGCCAGGAGCCCGGCGACGACGGCGCCCACGATGCATAGGACGATGGCGGTACTCACGGCGGGGATGCAGAGCACGTAGAAGGCGGCGCACACGAGCGCAGGGCTCCGCCAGCGGTCGGCCAGGAGCCCGGCGACGACGGCGCCCACGATGCATAGGACGATGGCGGTACTCACGGCGGGGATGCAGAGCACGTAGAAGGCGGCGCACACGAGCGCAGGGCTCCGCCAGCGGTCGGCCAGGAGCCCGGCGACGACGGCGCCCACGATGCAGAGAACGATGGCGGTACTCACGGCGGGGATGCAGAGCACGTAGAAGGCGGCGCACACGAGCGCAGGGCTCCGCCAGCGGTCGGCCAGGAGCCCGGCGACGACGGCGCCCACGATGCAGAGAACGATGGCGGTACTCACGGCGGGGATGCAGAGCACGTAGAAGGCGGCGCACACGAGCGCAGGGCTCCGCCAGCGGTCGGCCAGGAGCCCGGCGACGACGGCGCCCACGATGCAGAGAACGATGGCGGTACTCACGGCGGGGATGCAGAGCACGTAGAAGGCGGCGCACACGAGCGCAGGGCTCCGCCAGCGGTCGGCCAGGAGCCCGGCGACGACGGCGCCCACGATGCATAGGACGATGGCGGTACTCACGGCGGGGATGCAGAGCACGTAGAAGGCGGCGCACACGAGCGCAGGGCTCCGCCAGCGGTCGGCCAGGAGCCCGGCGACGACGGCGCCCACGATGCATAGGACGATGGCGGTACTCACGGCGGGGATGCAGAGCACGTAGAAGGCGGCGCACACGAGCGCAGGGCTCCGCCAGCGGTCGGCCAGGAGCCCGGCGACGACGGCGCCCACGATGCAGAGAACGATGGCGGTACTCACGGCGGGGATGCAGAGCACGTAGAAGGCGGCGCACACGAGCGCAGGGCTCCGCCAGCGGTCGGCCAGGAGCCCGGCGACGACGGCGCCCACGATGCAGAGAACGATGGCGGTACTCACGGCGGGGATGCAGAGCACGTAGAAGGCGGCGCACACGAGCGCAGGGCTCCGCCAGCGGTCGGCCAGGAGCCCGGCGACGACGGCGCCCACGATGCAGAGAACGATGGCGGTACTCACGGCGGGGATGCAGAGCACGTAGAAGGCGGCGCACACGAGCGCAGGGCTCCGCCAGCGGTCGGCCAGGAGCCCGGCGACGACGGCGCCCACGATGCCGCCGACGTCGAACACCGTGCTGAGCGCGCCCGACGCCGCCGGGGACAGCCGCGCTGCCCGCCGACAACAACACACACACTTACTCACTTGCTCAACTCGCTTACGGACCGTTTTGTACCACTACCTTCATACTGAGCAAACGTATCGCTACATCTAAGATTAATCGAATTTTTGACCATTTTTTATTAAAGCGACGTGTAATACTTGCTCAGGTAACTTCGCCCTTTAAAATTAACATTTGACCTTCAGAGATTAGATTTTGATGAGAATATAATGTTTTTGCTGTATCCGTGCACACGAAGAACCGAGAAATGTAAACTATGTAATTTCAGTTCAGTTTAATGGAATATCGTGTTGTAATTTGTATAGTTCCCTTATAAATTGATTTCGTTGTACATAAAAGGTAAATACTTATAAATTATATAATATAATTAATTATAACTATATAATTAAAAATAATATAATATAATTAAAAATAACAAATATAATTATATAACAGTTGAGCTTCAACTGTTATATAATTATATTTGTTCTCCATTAATGGATTTATATTAAAGACTAGTTGACCCGATCAACTTTACTCCATCAACAAACTACCACTAACGCCATCTATCAAAACAAACCCGAAGTAGCAATGAAAGAAATGGCAGATGTAATTTTCAACATGTCAGTTAGACAATTTACCATACTAAAAACTAAAACACCAATTTTCAGTTGTTTATTTTTATACTTCTCTTAAGGATTTTCACAGTTATTTTTAATTTTAAACCAACCCTGAATTCAAACGAATAAAACACAATAAAAAATATTCAAAGGATCCAAAGCATTTTTTTAGTTAACTAACCATCAAATAGTCTTAAAGCGAATCATAAAAAAATCATTTCTTGGACAGATTTTTTCTAACTTCGTTTATTTGTTAATCGATATGAATCAGTATTTTTCATAAATAATCTCCAACCCTACTAAAGTTACAATATTTCTTGATCATTAAAAGGCTTTAAAAATCATAACTTATAACTAAAACATACTCACTGCTGTTATTAATATATAAAGGCAGCCAAAAGAGAAAGGTATAGCTGACTAGCTTAGCGAAGAACAGGGACAGCGAGAACTCCACCACTCCGGGGATGGCGAGGGCTTGCGTGAGTGTGACCGCACTACTGTCAGAATGAGACGAACGACGAAGGAGGGTCGTCTCCTCTGTGGGCTCCTCGGAAGGAGACTGAAAGGCAGAAATCTATTTATTATCGTTGAAATCAAGTTATGATTCTTGCCTAAGTCCTCTTGTCTAGTACTACGTCCGGTATATGGCTATCTGGTCGAGTTGTCAGTACTCCTGTCTTCTTAGCTAAGGGCCCGTAGAATCCCGAGGCAGATATTTGAATGATAAGTACCAATAATCATCCACGAGTCATGTGTGTAAGTAACTACCCCCAGAGTAGAATCAACCCCGGCTTTTATATTGGTTGGACTTTGACCTTTCAAATTATTGTATCACATAACGGTGACCAAATATAAGCTGAGACCGTCCATTATTGATGCAAGTCCAAGCAAATTCTTAACATCGCAGCGTGAAACTTCAGTTTTATAAGATTAGTACATTTTATTATAGTAATTTTTGAAAACAATAACCGCCGCAAGTCGGGTACTTCTGGGACACCCTCGGATATGTTTACATATTACTATCTTCGTTATCTAGTATCTATAACACAAGTTTTAAAATGATGCTTATTGCGTGAGATAATAATTGGTGTTAGTGTGAGAAATATTATTAAAAAAATAAAATCTCGTGTTCAATTTCGGTTAGGATGTTTGTACACAAGTTTCGAAGGCTCGATTTAGTTTATATTATTAGAAATGTTATTATTTTTCATTCCACCATTAGAAATTTAGTGAGAAAATGATTTAATGTTATGTCACTCACCGAGGGATTGTTGGCCGAGTGTCTGTTGGGCCGCAGGCTCGCTGCCTGAAATTCAACATGCGGTCAGTTATAAATAATAAAGTACTTACAAATATCCGCCAAAAACGATCGATAGTTTCGCTTAAGGGGCAATTAATTCTGTCAAATTTCACTTGTAGTCGTATAATGTGCCAAAATTCAACGCCTCCGTAGTAATACAAAGATGTTATTGAAACAAAGTAAAAATTAACAGATTTTTTGAAAAATATTAGCAAATACACGAAACCAATCTCTCTATCACTTACATTTCTGTTACGTCATAGTTTCATTAAAATGAAATTGCTAATTTAATTGTTACATCACTCAAAATTTGGCACGTACCTGATCACCAACGAGAACCTGTGATTCGTCTTCATCATCAGACTTGGACTCTCTTGATGGCTGAAAAGATATGGAGATATTCTTATTATATAATTGCGGATTGAAATTTAAATGAAATATAAAACGTTACTCCGCCAAAATAATATTAGGTTGGAGTTGTCAGCAAATTATATGAATTAAAAATAATAGTGGCCTAAGAACGCTGCCTTGAAGCACTCCGTAATGCAACCTGTCTTTTATTCGACAAGTCAATCTCAGATTACAAATTTTGGGAAAACTATTGTAATAAATGTTGCTTGTCCTCTATTATTTAGATTAGATTCCATATTTAAGTAATTTCAATTGCAAAATATCATGATTAACGTAGTCAAATGCTTTTGTTAGGGCTATTAGGATTTGTTGATCACAAACGGCGATCATTAACGATCACTTAGGAACTTACGGGTGTTTATTCCAAATTCAAATTGTTTATTGCATGCTACAATGGTGTACATAGAAAAACTACAAGTTAGTACATAAGTTCTTGGGGTTAATTATAATGTAGTAACAATGGGGTTTAGTATGTAACACAGCCATTTCATAGGGCCTATTATATTATGAATAACAAAATTTAAAAAAAAATTATGTGTCGACAACTCCATTCTATTGTGATATTAATCACATATTGAAGTTAACATTTGGAGTTGGTACTAGGCTATTGTGCACTAAAAATGCATATATGTCTTTGTTGTAAATTATGTGTATACTTACGGAAGAGCGCGCCGAATGCGGCGTGAGCGTGATCCCGACGTGAGCCGGCGTCGGCGGTAGGAACAGGAAGACGACCAGAGCCACCACGCCCATAGCAAGTGCCGGGTACACGAACGACAGCGACCAGTCGCTCTCCACGTACTCAGACGCTAGCAGCGTACCTACACGGGAACATCACACACGGGCATATCGAGCAGTGTACTAGGACATTATAAAACAGAAACAAAGTAAAATATGTACATTTTCCCCAAAACTTTGAATCCCAATGTCACTGAACTTGACGTTTGTTACCGCACCACTGCAGTATTAACGTAACAATCCCTTTCTGATCGAAGTAGAATGAAAGAGAAGCAGATAAACTAATATCAAATATAGACAATAGCCAACTGATTCATGGTCACTGTTGTGCAGATAGCATACGATGCAATCTCCCAACAGCAAACTCCTGATTGAAATCTGGTATTCTTACTCACCGTATCGTATAATTGCCAGGCCATAAACTTACCTAATATGTTCCCGAGCGAGGTATGGGAGTTCCAGATGCCGAATATAAGTCCCTTCTTAGTGTTCCCGAACCACTGGCCGACTATGGCGACAGTTCCCGGCCAACCCGTCGTCTGCGCTACACCGGCGCACGCCTGAATGACACGGGAGTATTATGGTATTGGTAAGGAGTTGTTGAATATTGACAATTTCACACGCATTATATGTAAAAAGTTAACAAACGTCCGTGGGTATATAAAAGCTAGGTTTATTATTAAGGATATTTACATTACAACAGAGATGTCAAACGTGAAGCCAAAACCGATTCACGTATAGTTGTAGACTACGGGATCCCTAGCATAAATTTCAATAGGATTGAATCGTCTCGATCGTGTTTGTCGTATTTCAAATAGTTGAAAACGACATCAGAGCCTTGTTGTGAAGTATTGCAACGACTTTTTATATATGCGATTGTCAGTTGAAAGCAAATACGTCTCCATACTTTTGAAATTCACTTAACACCTCGCATACAAGGGGGTAATGTTGTTATTTTCTCTCTTTTTATCAAGCCTTAATGGCTTAAGGCATTAAGACTTGAGGACTCCCCAAGGTTCTCGCCTCCTTAAAACCCCGGTAACGCTGTAAAGGCAATCCGCGGCCAACAGCATCAGTCAGTCCAAAAAAAGATGGAGGTGCTATTTTTTCATAACCGATACCAGAGCGCTCGATCCACTCGAGCTCCTCCTCCAGCGAGATCCTCTAGAGTCTCCTGTTATGTCCTACAGTATCCATATACTTGAAGACGTGTAGAACGTTTGTATGGCCCTCCCTCTAACTCTGTATGATTGTTGAACTCCTAGTACTTAAGTATAGATCACGCACCTGAGCAACCAAGTAGTATGAAATGTTATGGACGCCATACGTGTAGCCCACGCCGAACATGTAGCAGAATATGGCGGAGAACAGCATACCCAGCGTCAAGAAGTACCTCAGGTCCACTCGCTCGGCCACCATGCCTGCGAAGGTGAACTATGCTTATAAACCTTGCCACCACCTAATTGTAGGGAAGGGTAGGGGAAGTAAAACCCCTACAGCCATTTGTACACTGTTGTTTATTCTTTATTTATGGCTCTGTGACTCCAACGTAATGTATCCCTTTGCCGTGTTTTAGAAGACTAATGTTAAATAACGTCATTCTGTGGATCACTTACGAGGAAAATTGAACTATTTACAACTAAATGAAAATGAAACATGAAAGATATCAAATCGCAAATGCTGGAATAGTATTCCTTATTGCACAATATAGGAATCCTTTTCGATATAATTTTTCATATCTCATATATGACACATATTTGCACATATATGATAATTATAAATATGAAATGATACATAAATGATAATGAAAGGAAACAATAATGATTAAAAATTGGGCTTATACTACAAACGTATGAACAACATGACATGGAAATTGCACGTGCATCTTTATTGTTATAGGGCAGTAAGATTTTATGTTAGTAACACGATAAGCATAAGTATGTGTATGCTTATTCAATGACGACGAGGTACCAGGTACTCAGCATTTCATAGTAGTATCGTTTGGCTATAATCTATTTCTGTAAGGGGAACGACCTTGCGTTACATTGAAAGTATAGCAAAAGAAGTCCCTCTACCAGGAACACAGAACTATACAGTGGTGTTATTTGAGTATCTTCTATTATATAAGGTACTTTCTACCTCAACCAGGCGCACTAAATACTATTAGAAAACAACTATGCTCTCTTTTGTTTGCTTACTGACCATTACCGTGGATGCGCTTGCGCACGTCACGAGACAAAACAATGTTCCAGCAAACTGTACAAATATTAGCTTTGCTATGTTAATAAATAAATGTTATTGTGATATTATTAATTGTTTCTATCGTATCATATTTGTTCAATTGTCTTAATCAAATAATAATATTTTATTTTTAATGATGTCTGGGTTTAGGCTCGTTCGCTTATTTAAACGAATGCCCACTATAATCGCAGTTCAATATCCATATTATATTTATCTTTACAGGAGAGTCCTTAACCCGTGTCATCTATGAAGTGTCCAACGCATATAAACTCAATACGCGCCTTTTTTACTACACTGACTTAGAACATGGGTTATGTCTATTGCGATAAAGATATCTGATCGTGATGTCTTATCTTATCTTGATGTAGGGCCAGGATTGTTACTCCCGGAGCACGTCGACCCAATGGGATCTTTTGTGCTTCCCTGATCCTACTGACTGCTGTCCTGGAATACCTCCAAAATGTACTTACTAAGTACACCCGGAGACAGCAGCCTTATATCTTCAGGACTGGGATAGCCCAGTCCAAAGAGACCCATTCTTTTCCTAGCAAGAGCATCACAGTTACATAGGATGTGTTCCATTTGTTCCCATAGGATGTGTTCCATTTGCTCCCCAAAGGCCACATCGTGATGTCTAAAAGCGTATACGGTTTGACCAATTTTGAAGAGTGATCATCATAATATAATCAGTAACATATAGGTTTAATGCAGATTTTTTAAAATAATTAGGCTTGGTACTCCAGCCCATCTTCAGCATCAGACAGCTAACGTCACACACTCTTTAAAACTAATCTTAGCATACTCGTATAACTGCTGATGTTGATGACCTTTAATGTACAGATATTAAAGATTAAACTAGACCATACAAAGGTGGATATTAATATCTAGCAAGAGATCTTTATGATGGTCGACTCGAGTAACTAACTCGAGTTGGGCAAACTCGAACCAACTCACGTTAAATTCTCTATGACTCGAGTTGGAAAACCGTATGAAACTGACATGGAGCGAAGTTTGCCAATCATTTGAGACTATATTCATTCATAACAAACAAGTGTCACATTTATGTAGATTTGAGGTTATCTTTAAAGTGCCGTTTATTATTGTAGTTTTTCGCGTTTTAAATTCTGTTTTTGAATAATATATTAATAAATGATTCGATTTCAAACAATAATTTCCTTTTTTACTTTAGTTAGTAAAACTCTTCCAATACATTATAAATAAATAATATACAAAATGAAAGAATTGAAACAGATAAAAATATAAAATTTCTAATCTTTTTCTTACTATTAATGGTGAAGGTGAAATAAATAAATGGAATGGGAATAAATTCTCTCGAGTTCAACCCGAGTTACGTGAATTTTAACTCGGGTTAAATTGAGTTTTGTTTTTTCCGAGTTGGCACAACATAACGAGATCTCTTACAGCCAACCAACAACAAACGTCGAGACGGTTTTTGCGGGGCGACTAATTGAGTGAACAAAAATTAAGCTCGGACATGTAATGACATTACTGTACAAGGGCCACATAACTATTGGTAGTGTATTATTGAATGAAACTGTAAAATGATGTAGATGAATGTTAATTATTTTAACAACATTTGTAGAGTATATAAATGAGAGGTGGAAAAACTTAATACCGCGATGTATATACCTATGCTTAGCGCCATCTATTATGTTGTGATTTTATTATCTTTACTAGGAATTATATTGTATTCCTTTGCCTGCTATTGATTGTCTTGAACCGGAAACTAATGAAAAATCAGAATGGAAATTGTTTAGTGATCTTTTTGTCCAAACTTATATAATTGTTAGTTTCTAGTATTCCAATTACTTTCAATACATTTAATTATGTGTATAATGTTACTTTATAGCAACATTGTTAAATATAATAATAATAATAATAATGATCTGTTGTAATGACTAAGAAAAAGCGTAATGCACAATTTGGCGCGGTAGTAGGGGAAAGTGTTGTAAATGGAAAATAGGCTCTGCTGGGCACTTCTTCGTCGACCGCGCCACTGAGCAGTTGTACTAAGTAATAGCTTAAGTGATTTATCATTAAAAGTGTACCAAGTTAAAAGTGAGTTTATTTTTACAATTCGGTACTAAATTTAATTACCAACCAATTCTTAGTTCCAAAGGGAATTGTTAGTTTTATGTTTTCTTACTTGAATATATTACAAGCTGTTTTTTATTGTATTAAATACTTATATTTAAGTTGTGACACTGAAAATAATGCAATTTTAGCTCAAACAACTACTACTGGTTTACATAATTTTATTTAAATCAATATACAAATACATAACAATACATAATATTATATTTACGTATATTAACAATACCAATGGTATTGAAACTGAGATTGGGAGATATTAACACTAGATATACATTAAGTTTATAAAACGTACTCTCTAATTATAGCTACAAAAGTCATAACATCATTTCTGAAAAAAAATATGTGTAATATAGTAGGAATTTTGAATTGAAATTGCACGACCAGTCTAAATGACTGGTCTGGTAAATCTAGTGCTAAAGGAGGATTGTTGAGATATTAAATGCCCCTTCAAACTATTTTTGAATGTGTAAGCAGTGGGGCTTTTGCGAATGCTTGTCGGTAACGTATTCCACAGAGAGCCTTTGGCAGTGAAGGAGTTATTGTCGAAATTGGTGCGAGGAGAGTTTTTTATGGAGCAAGAACGCTGTGTGCGATAGAGAGTGGGGAGTTTATGGAAACGGGAACGAAGATATTCAGGAGAGGAAGGAAAGATAGACATTGAAATAAATGAGATATTTAAAAAAAGTTATGAACAAAACTAAATACCATCTTCAATCACAAAGAAGGCTAAATTGAAGAACTTATCTAATTTAAAAGTATTTTTATTGTATTTTCTATTGTTTCTGGGCACAGCATAAAATTCTTTATATTCGATAAGTATTTCGATTTGAATCAATGTTCCCCTTTTCAGCATCATAATTAATAAAATTTAAGTAAAATCAGTTCTAAATTTAAGTTTAATTACTTAAATTTAATAAATTTTGCCTTAGTTTATGAAGTCGGTTTAAAGTTGCGGGCAAAAGTTTGTTACTAATATAATTTACCTGATACAAACATGGCGCCGGCATACGAGAACAGGAACGCGGAGTCCAAAGCACCAAGAAGTGTGTTGGCATCTGTTGTATCTGAAACAGTCGGAAGAAATTTATATTTTATAGCCAGACGGTTCAAACTTCAAGCACATTGTTTGCAGATAACTAAGACTCTTTTATAATGCTGCGATCCTGGTACCTAGCGCTCCTTGAGGAAGCATTTAGTAGGAGCAGGGGGACTTATCTCCTGTGTTGTAAAAAACCTCCACCCTACACATCTTTAGACAAAAACACTACGGTATACTGTTGTGTCCCTGGTACCTAGAGCTCGTTGAAGAAGCGTTAGTTGGAAGCTTGGGGCTTATTTCCTGTTATATTACCAATCATCTGACAGAAGATCTTCAGCCTAATAACACTAGTGTATAGTGCTGTGTTCCTGGTACCCAGAGCTCGTTTAAAAAGAGTTATGTTGGGAGCCGGGGGATTTTTCTCATGATGTAATCATACCGAGATGTACGCAGCCAAACAGCACTACTGTATAGTGCAGTAAACCTGGTACCCAGAGTTCGTTGAGGAAGCATTATTTTGGGAGCAAGGGACTTTTCTCCAATGATGTTTACATATCGCGAAGTATGAACATATCTTACAGAAGATCCGCAGATAAAAACACTAATGTATACTGATGTGTTCCTGGTAGCAAGAACTCATTCAGGAATCCTTGTGTTGACTGCAGGAGGACTTGTCTCTTTAGGCTTGACACTTCAGATAATTTAAGAACTTTATTTGAGAAATTAGACCGGAGACATTTTGTGCCTCTCCTAAATTTACTTTGGGCAGAGTTAAAGCATCGCCCATTATTAAGTCTAGTCAAATCTATCTATACGCAGTACTCACTGAACGGCGGCCAGTCACACCAGTCGTCATTGATCGGGTCCACCCCGGGCGGAGGCACCAGCGCGCTGCAGTTCCTGTGGAGCACGCTCTTGACCACGGATATGGGTTTGCGGGTCAGGTGGTACGTCATGTACGTGAAGAACGTCAGGAACAATACGCTGGCTTGGTAGCTGGGGAGTATACAGGGGCTTATAGCTTGGAATGTGTTTGAATGAACACAAATACATCTATCGAGCAAATGTGTTAAAATAATAAAATTATTATGAAATAACTAACAAATTGAACGTTGGCATATTCGCTTACTAATCAACTTCGTTTCTATATAAAAAAGATGCTCCAAGTTTTAAATAAACAGAACCCAAAGAACGGTTAATCATTGCATCCTGTGAGTCATGTAATATACTTCCACGAGGGTCTTGTTACTAGGGTAACATGAACAATATACACTAATATTATAAAGAGAGAAGAATTGATGGTTTGTTTGCATTGAATAGGCTCCGGGACTACTGGACCGATTTGAAAAATACTATATCTTCCTTGATGACATCAAAAAGTAATCTACAAAAAAGGCCACGAATTTCAGTTTTTTTTAAATGTTTCTTTAATACCCGTGCGAGGGTGGAAAGGTGCTCGAGTGGCGATCGTGAGGGCAGCGTTGGTAGGGCTCCCACACAGGACTGATCGGATCGATCGCAGGAAAATAATAACTTACCACACGATAATCAATCATGGAAAGTCTACAATTTGAGCAAATGGATTAAAAAATATGGTTTTTGTTGAAAACCAATTTTAGTCAAATATACAAAGAAGCGTATATTTAAATTTGACACATTTAAAGTGTAACGGGATTAAGAAAACTTCCTTTAAATCAATTCGTATTTTGGGAGCCGCCTCCTAACGTTCGCTGTAACATAGCCACAGATAGCGTTATCGTTTTAGTGAAAATCACGCTAATAAAGTTTTTGTCGTCATGTATATAGACTTAAACGTTAAAATGATTTTAATTTCCTCCCATTGGTGGATTTATTAAAAAATAACGTGTTGTGTATGAGCAGAAGGTGTTGAGGCTGATACAACAGACGACGCGACTTATACGACATATTTGGTATGACGTTCGACGGACCGCTAATTCATTACAACCTTAGTTTGTACACCTGTGTGTGTTTGATATGAAGAGATGATCTTAAAACTAAATATATTAAAGTATGTTTGACAATTTAATTAGGCCTAATGTCCACGAAGCGCCGTCGCTTCATGCGTCCGCTATCGTCATTATCCATTTTTATCGGTATCACTTTGGGATTAGCTTTATTGCCCTGACCAATCCACCAACTCGTGTAGATATTTATATTTTTACTATTCAGTTCAGTTATATATTCCTTTAATTAAAAAATATTTTTTTATATAAATATGTTAGGTCCATAGTTAGATTAAAAATGCTATATAAGGGCGGTCCTATCGCTAATTAGCGATCTCTTCCCGACAACTTTGGAATGGACAGGAACTACAAGAATACGATTAAATAATTTATAATTTAGTAAGTCATCACAAAACATAAAAATAAAATATAAACTACTAATAAAAATACTAATGCATTTACTAAATGATTACTATATATAAAATATGATATTCATATAATTTTACTTCTTCGTCATTCTTCCAACATTAATTGTGTTTTATCTGCAATCGATGTTTACATATAAATTTTTTTATAAAATCTCAGCAAATGACTGAACAGTAGAGGAGTCTATATGTGATGATAGCTAGTGCAGCATGCGACATACTGCCCTAGTCACCCAAAAGCATATTTTGGCCTTGATGGCCAAAATATGCTTTTTCACGCCTCTTTCAAAGGAACTTATGTTGTATGAAGGAAGGAATACATGTACTGGTAAAGAATTCCACGCTCCAGCTGTGAGACAGAGATAGGAGTGACGAAATCTCTTTGTACGTAAAGTAAACGTGGCGACTGTCAAAATCAAAGTCAAAATATTTTTATTTAAATAGATTCATTTACTAAGTTCTTTTAGATCGTCATAAAAGGGTATATGTATGAGAAAAAAAAGGTAATTAAAGGTAATAACTTTAAGTGAGTATTAACAAATTGTCCCAGTTATAGAATTTAATTATGTATTAAATAAATTATTTTAAAATTAAAAATAACACTAGTATGCATATTCCCAATCAACCCTACTACCACTTCGACGAATTAGTAGCTGCAGAGAAGAAGCGGCGCAAGAAACTCTCAGCCTTTAGTATTTATAATGACATTTACAAATTACCTATGTCATTATGTATTAGTATTACAAACAAATATATTTTTTGTTTTACAGTGCAATATTTTCTACATCGATACGTATCGTCTATTCTGGTTTGCTTAAGTTTCGATTCAGTTTGATTACAGCTTAAGTTTATTGAAATTGCATTTTGAAATAGTCCATACATTCTTATCGCCTCAATCTTCCTGAACTTTGTAGTAGCCTTTATTCATTAAATTTTGTTTGATGTAGTCTTTAAATTGATTACATGCCGTTTCGCCGAATTCCCAAACCGAAAAATCATATTTCATTAAAAAAAACATAGTCGAACCTAACCTAACCTAATCGTAAATAGTTATCCTTTTACTTTTAAAAAATTTCCACTTACCATTGTAATGAACCTCTTTGTTTCCACTTAAATAAAAATTCACTAAAAAACAAACACTTTCAAACGATAGTATACACGTGCATATGAATGTGATTCTTTGTACAAAATTTAGCGGTAATTTTTACCGCCTATTTGAGTATTCAGCGAATTGGAATATCGGCTAATTGGGTAGACCTTTAAATTTGTGTATAGACTGTATATTTGTGTGATAATCCGTATTTATATTAAACTAATAATATATTATAAGTTAAAATAAAACGTATTTCCATTGAAAGTATTATATTATTGCAAATTAGTGAAATAAAACATTGGTTAACAAATAGAAGTTCAATCGATTGACGTGAAAAATTTTAAAAACAAAAGACGAACGACAATTTAAAAAAGGAATAACGTTGAGTCGACCTCCTTGGTTTTCTACATAGGCCGTTCAGTTAAGGCACTGTTGTACTAACGTATAATGTGGTTAAACGATTGCCGCGTGTTGTGTCTGATTGGCGTTACGGAAGACCAGCGCTGTGACCTTGACCTCACAGGTTGCAGCAGACGCTGAGTGACGACCATTTGGCTTTACGTTTTTATCCAACTGGTTAATGTACCGGAGATAAATTGATTAATTTTTTTTAAAGCACCCGCTTATAGATTCGTCTGATTGATATGTACGTTCCTTGTTCTTCTGTGAAGTAGTTTACTGAGTTTCTATGTGAAGGTTAGCCAGTGTAATTATGTGTAATTATAGGCCATAGAAGGCCTTAAAATCTCATGACTACAGTCAACACACAGTTGAATAAATTTAAGCGCATATACATATCATACCAAGCTGAAAACCGCTCATGTTTACATGATCATGTGGTGGTGACATTTCCCTTACTTTTTATTTTACTAAACGAAATATTTGTATGGAGACATTTGAAAATTATTATACAATACAGCTGGGGTTGGGAGACATAATGGAATCGTTCTTTTCACCGCCACCACGTGGTCCAAGGGCCAGGCAAGAAGGCGACCGAGCCGACGCGCTGATACCAGAAAATATATCCCAAATACAGATACACCGGTCACAGATCCAGATATCTCCAGTAGGAAAGAGTTCTCATTTCTCAATTCGTAACTGCGTACGCGCCGGTAGTTGGATTCGAACAAACCGTTAGCGCTGCTATAGCAATAGCATAGGAATGAAACGATACCATTGAGGTATCGATACTTTTACTCGATCCTGTATCGGTCGTTAAGTATCGATACTTACTGGTATCGAATAGTTTTTGGAAAATTTAAAGGTAAAACCAAAAGATGTGTTAAATTAAAATTCTTTATTGATACAAAATTTACGAAAAGAAGTTTGCTTTTGTAGCGCTTCCTAAAATATCAACTTTTCTAAATGTTTGCCTTTTAGGCGATTTCTTGAGGCAGTTACCTAACTACAAAAAAACTGAGACGAGAAAATAACGAGCGAAAAATGGATGCTTACAAATACTTTAATTCAACAACATTTTCATAATTAATGCAAAAATATTGATTTTGATTGATACTGATATGAGTACTTTTAACCGATACTCGGAGGATAATCGGAGTAAAGTATCAACTATGTACTTGTATTTACTCGTATCGTTTTATCCCTAAGCGCGCACAAAAGCTGCCACTAACCAACGGACGATGGAAGCTTCCAGAAAGATTAAAAATAAAAATCATCTTAGTTACACGCGATAAAAATAATCAATTACTATTTTTTTCATATGAATAAATTAAGAATAAAAAAGAGAATATAATTTAATCTGTTCCAGTATGAAACGATATGTTAGTAACTTTTTCTGATACATATTCCCTGTTATGACGATTTAAAAGAACTTAGTAAATGATTCTATTTAAATAAAGATATTTGAGACTTTGACTTTGACTTGATAGGTTACGTAACTAACACATTGTGTAAAAGTGATTCATATTATGACGAGCCATTATTTGTCATACAGATTATGTGAACTTTAAATAGTGAATTAATTAATTATTAACTTTAATTATTAGAACTTCATAATTAAGTGTACATGTCGAGGAGGACTAGATCGAAGAGAAGCTCATTGGAGTACTCTTTCTTACTTTCGAGCGCTCTAGTTTCGATAACGAAAACAAAGCAACTTTCGCTATGGTTGGTCCCAGGATGGGTCAATCATAATATAAGTAAAGCCGTTGTTACAGCAACCGCTTCCACTCACCAAAACGGATTTGACTAGCATGGTGGTGGTTATTGCCCAAACTCCTCGTGTAATATCACTCCCATATAGGAAGACCTATGCCCAGCCGTGGGACACATATATGTTGATAATGACGCAAGGTAGGCAGGACCATGAGTTGGTGGAGGGCAAGTTAATGATGACGATACACAAAGTATTATATATATACTAACACTGATGTGATAAATTTAATTCCACTCGTGCCAACATACGGAAATTTGATAAGATATTAAGTGTTTAGATAACTTATTTATTCGTTCACACACTACATCCAGATTATATCATGATTAAAAGACAACACATTAATAAAAAAAATTAATAATTAAATTAATTATTAATTTATTTACTAATAATAATAAATATATAATGTATACATTTTAATTTGTTTTAATCATGATATTATCTGGACCTATTGTATAACAATTGGTAACAATTACTAAAAATAAAACAATACAAGTAGTAACTAGCGTAACACAACACTTAACTTGACTCAACTTTACATTATACAAGAACAGAGCAGAGTAAATACACAAAAACATCAAAACCAAAGAGTAATATCTATAGATAATGAACAAACCTTATTTGAATATTAAATTTTATTTTTATATATTGTATAAATACTGAATGAAGTTATTAATTTAATTAAATGTAGGAATTCAAGTTCATTAACCTTTACAGATCAAATTACATACATTATAAAATCGTGAATAAATTAATCTGACTCACTCGCACCTACCTCCTTAGAAATGTTTTTAGTACCAATAAATGTGTCAATAACGGATAATTTACATATTTATTTATTTATTTATTTTCATATGACACACCAACAGCACACACATCAATCTGTACAAAAACACAAATATGATAAAAATGTCCTGATATGTACACCTATTACAGGCGTGTACAGCATTCTTTACATAGTAATCATCGCCAAAAATAATTTATTATGATTAATTCTAGCATCCCATGCCGTCACAGCATTTTGGCTATAATTAGTGCTTTAAAAAGGGACGGCAAAACGACAGGTGTGTAGCGCGTACAGCCACCGATAGAACCATTAACGCTAAACTGTCAACTAACTCTGGACAGTTTTACGAACGTTTAAATCTATATGCTCTTCAGAAAATTCGAATATACCTTTAAATACATAAGGTACTGTATTGTGCTGATAATTATTATTTAATAGATAAGTAGGCCCATGCTACCATAGTTGGTATGTCTATAACTTATGAGGAGCAATTCCTCTGGACAAAATATCAGCAGGGTTATCAGAACTTTTTACATAAGCCCACACAAAATGACTAATGTCTCTGACTGTATTAGAAACTTATATTTACCGATTGTTCTATCGAACGAATTTAGGCAATCCAATTTCAATCTTGAGTAATTCTTACAATAGCCACCCAATAATGTAGCGATCAAGAGTACAAGACGCCACAATCCCAATGTCGATCGATCGGAATTGTATTCAAGAGTAATCCTGCACAACTTAACCAAGCTAATATAATTTGCTCATCGCAATATAAAAATACTTTTAAAGATATGGATATCTATAACACAAAATTTTACACACCTTTCATGTTACCTTTGCAAGTAAGAGATCACTTTTTAACTCTAGATTTAAGCACAAAAGATCCCATTGAGTCGACGTGCTCCGGGAGCAATTAATCCTGGCCCTACATCAAGATAACTCTAGATTTCGTATAGTAAGTGTTTTATTGTGAGGTACTACACGCGACTTTGAACATAGTAAACTAACTCCCACTTTGCCACTCTCATCAATCGCGCGCATGTATAAACAACATCCTATAGCATTAATTGAGGCATCACAGTATTCAATTAATTCAACTAAAATAACTTCTCCACTTACTACTACTCTTGGGGCTTAAATAACTTTCATTAACTCTAACTCTTTGATAAAAACTTTCCAAAAACCTATTTATTTTGGTGGTAATGTCGAATCCCATTCAATCTTTAATTGTCATAATTCTTGCATAAACAATTTTGCTTTTACGACTATAAGGCCAATCATCACTAGAGGATCAAACATCCTTCCAATAAAATTTAATATTTGCCTCGTAGTTTTAAGCTCTTCTTCAACTACTGAGGGACAAGAAAATATAAAGGAATCGGTAAGTACATTGTATTTTAAACCTTATGATCTTTATTCAAATATATTTGATCAAAATATTTTTTATTTTCAGAGACATCACTCAACACATTGAGCACCATATGTGTAACTTATATCTGCCTAACTTCATTAACTCTATAAGCTCTTTTTTCAGGATGTGCAGCTGGTCGAGATCATTAACATTACAAATTACGTCATCAACATATGTTTTAAGCTTTATTACTTTCGCAGCCAATGGATACCTGTCTTATGTAGGAATGCAAGCTCTAACAGACATCTAGTACTTAAAAAAGTTAAAAGCTTTAAGACCATATGTGACAGTCTGAAGTTGCAAGCGTTTAATAAGACTGTGTGTATCAACTCGCTATAAAATATTCTGTAATGGTCTAATCTTTTCATTTATTAAACAACATCGAACATTTTCTCAATATCACAAATAAGTGTGTAGCGGTATGTTCGGAAAAGAATAAGAATATTGAACAATTCATTTTATACCATAGGACCATTAAGCATTAAATCGTTTATAGAAATCAGGACTGCGGTTCACGAAGTTATGACTGAGAAGCACAGTAAGGGATAATTACATAATAATAATTTATTACGAACAGTAGTGGCAATAGTGATATTACATATTAATAAATAATAAGATTAAATAAGGTAATATCAACTGTCGCTTCATATAAACCATCCTTTGATAAAGCTAGAACTTGCTTACATCGCGAGTAGGTGCGCGCGTATACACTAGCGCACACAAACATAAACACACATACACCCACACACAAACAAACCATTCGCATGCGATGACTGACTTTTGTTTTGTTATATTGTTTTTTTTATTTTATTTTGTTTTTGTTTTTATTTTTGTTTTATTTGTTTTTTCTCTCTCTTTTTAGTTATTTTATAGTTAATTGTCATTTGTTTGAATGTGTCTTGATGTATTTTGGGCGGCTGCCTTCTTGGCTTCCTGATGATTTTTTGGAAAGTATAATGTGTTTCTTTAATTGGCTTGTGTCTGGGTAATTGCGTTATATTCTGTGTGTGTAGAAAATTGCTGTTGAAACAGTGTTGAGATAAATAAATAAAAGAATAGCCATTTTTAGATTTCATAGTACCTCTGAAAACCACACGCAACTTAGTAGTCTTACTATTCTCATTCATTACAGCATGATGAGCCAAAAAATAAACTGGCTCATGGTACACATCATATTGACAAATGTCAACAATTTTGGCAATTTAATTTTAATTTCCTCTCCAAACTATAAAACCGCTGTAATGCTTTGGAAAAGAAATCACATATATTCAACTCATTACATGAACATTTCAAAGGTATGTCAACTATAAAACAATTGTTTTCTAATTTAACTGAATTTTTGAAGCAATTTTCTGCTCTTTCAAATTCTACATTTTTGTAAATCTATGACTCAGGCAACTTTTCTGATAGCCATATGCATATTATAAATTAATATTAGACAAATCAGACATTCTAGGAATAAATTGAAGTGAGCCACCTACAGCATAGCCAAACATTGTATTCTGCAGTGTGACTCCTGAATCAAGTTTTATATTACCATCTAACAAAATCTTAAAATACAAATCTGCCCCCAATAACATTGATATATCAGATGGAACATTAAAATCCACATCAGCTAGTTTTAGGTCAAAAGGAATCTTTATCCATGAAACACTGAGGTAAATAATTATAGAGTCTACATCTACAACATGGCATTTCACCGTGAATGAGCATTTCATTACACACTAAATATTCATTTCATGAATGAGCATTACACACAAAAGATTTAAATGTTATATTAAAAGATTCATTTAATTTATTTCCTACTTAATTTATTTCCTACTTCTATTATGTTAGTGTACTGACTGTATCGAGTCAAGCTTAACTGATTAGCTAAGGAATCTTTTATTAGAGAAGCTGGGCTACTAATTATTGGTGTGTAAAGAAATCACCTCTTCCTGCCCATCAACATGCAATAAGGAATTATGGCTATTTTACAAATTTTACATTTAAAACTGTATTTACATTTGTCTGTATGGGATCTCAAACATATATCACACAACTTAATTTCTTTCACAAAATGAATTCTATCATGGACAGAAACAGTTTTAAACTTTGGACATATACATACATTTTGACTGTGAATTTGTTTATGGACAATATTGGATACTTCCTTGATAGAATTTTTGTGTTTTAAGGTACCTTAATAGTAGGTATTTTTTAAAGGGTAACAAGTAAGGGTAAGGGTATTTTTATAGGGTATCCTCTAATGCTTGGACTGGTGAATTGCTCTGACAGAACCCAGTTCACCCTCACGAGGGGCAATGGAGCTACCGGGGAGTTTTAGTGGGTATTCCCAGTGCTCAGGTACTGGGCGAGCCCCACACATGTCCACCACATAGCCACTGGTGGCTAGGTCCGTAAACGGATTCCTCCTCGAGAAAAAAAAAGGGGTATCCTCTAATGCAACAGCCCTATTTTGTAGAAATGACAGGAATTCCTCAAGAGTAGACTAACTATTAGGATCTAAATGGTAAGCTCTATTAATAAAAGGGTCTAATTTGCGAGATGAAATAGATATCCCACTTGTCTACTGGCTGCTCTAAGTTTGTTAATGCATGCAGCTGTTGCTGCACATTATAATTAAATGTTATAATTGCAAATACAGTACCCTTATGCATTGAAGGTATAAGTCTAAGATACTGTGGATATGGTGAGAAATAATTCTAGTTGTATTGTCATATCTGAAATAGGAAAAACGGTGGTACCTACCTATCTAATTATAGTAGTAGTAGCAGTAGTACTACATGTAGTAAATAAAATTACTTTAGATTGATTGATTTATCAGTAAATTTATAGGGTTTTATTATAGTTAACTATTATAGTTATTATAGTTAACAACTATAAGGGTAACTACCCCTAAGTTACTTTTTATAAATATGCATACAATAGTATTCATAATCAGATGAATAATTATTATATTTCTCACACTCACACAATTATCTAGCATCTAAAGCCCAGTTAAGAACTTGTGTTATAGATACTAGCTGACAGAGAAATATAGCTTGTAATATTATATTATTATCACTATATATATGTAATTATATATATGTAATAAGTAATATTATTATTATGCTGTAAACATCAGAAATATACTAAATAAACATCCACTACTTGTGAACAAATATTCATACTCGAAGCATTGAGGTTTGTTTGATAATGATTATTTTACTGACAGTCATATAACACGACAGTAGTTATTTGATACAGTGTTGACTGTGCTTATAACACTCATTTATTTATTTTCAATGTAATATATGAGTCACAAAGGAATCATTTTGCTTACAGATGAAATTCGATTATAGATTCTGAGTATTTTTAGGAGAATTATGAGCTGCACTCTCATATTAAACACACTGTGTAGGGCTCAGATAAATCTTTAACTACGATTCTGTTATATACTTAATATCATGAACACACATTGTTGCAAACTGGCTGATGTATAGTATTTTATGTATTTTTGAATTTGTATCTTTTTATATATTCCATTGTTTTGATTGTTATTGTCAAGTTGCAATATCAATGTCTACACCCATGATTGTTTTAGGTTTTATTCAGGTATGTCAACAGCAGCTTCAACTTAAAAATTTCTCTGCTCCTCAGTAATTTTTAGTATCACTCCCAAGACTGGTTTGTCATGACAGAATTCAATACATCTTTAAAATTGAAGAAGAAAAAGTATAGTATGGCTCCTCCAAGCACTATAGGATGTAAATTAAATTATTTGTCTGAAAAATACCATACATATGTTAACAGATATTGTACATAGTTGAAATTATGATAGGATTTTGAACTTCCACAGAGAGATCCATTTTCCATTGACTGATAAACCAGTGCCTTGAGATGTTATACAGCTGCAACGAGGGAGCATGTGGATCTTGAGAATTGTGTTAGTTTTACTATAGATTGCAAATATATATAGAGATGTTTGTTTTACTGTACTGCTTAATAATTTGTATTACTATTTATTTTCATAGTGCATCAAAGTAGTAGATTAAAAACAAGGAATAAAAAATATGAATTTAAGATAATAATATTTCTCACACTCACAACTATTGCCTAGCCCAAAGTATGCATAATTAAGAGCTTGTGCTGTGCAAAATTAACAGAGTAATATGAATATAAATATCAGAAATATACTATCATATACTTGAGAAAAAATATTCATACTTATCATAGAAAATCTACCCCTTCTAGGATTTCCTAGTTGGAGCAGATTTTCTATGATATGATTCTGATTTCAAATGAAATCAGGACCTCAGACAGGGGTAATTTACATTGAAATGTGGGTTTTACATCTACAAGTTAATATTAATAATTAACAAAAAATAAACATGGAGAAAAACCAACCTTAGAACCAAAATAATATCTTTCAAACTTTTTTTCTTCAAGCGAAGAAATCATCATTAAAATAAATATTTTTAGTATAATAATTATTACCTAGACATTCATGTAAAATGCATAAAAAAGGTACTAAAATGAAAATATTAACAACCTTATTTATTGCAAATTCTAATCACCTCATGCTTTTGAATGCAAATTATTTTATATTGAATAACTTAGTTAATATTGCAACTAAAGTCAATGAAGCATGAATTAACAATGAGCCATATCAAGTATGACTTAGTATTAAAAATAAGCATCAAAGAACTTACCATCTCAGTCGGTTTATTTGCCATCGAGGACATAAAATGCTACAAAGTTTCTGCAAACATTGGACTCCAAAAGGCGCGTCTCTGCTCACACCACTCATTATAATAAACTGTTTACGCTTCGTAATCTTTACAAACTTTATAATACCTCTCATTCAGACTAATCACAAACGCATTGTATTAAAATTCTCGGAAAAAGTCCTTTGTTTACATTCACCAATGCACTTCGAAATGGTTATTTCACGTCATACACACATTTTTATCTATCAAACAAATTAGTAACATGCGGTATTAAACTAATGTTAGTTTTGAAGTAATTTAATAATTCATAATGTGTAATAAATTTTCAAATTCAATTTTTAATTAAATTTTTTTCCACGATACAATAAGACTCAATGTACACGTCCACTGTCGATTACGGAAATGTCAAATTGACAATGCGTTTCGTAACCTCAAGTTACGTCAGCGTTTCGTTTTGGTGAATCTTCATGTCTTTCAACCTTGATATATTTGAAATAGAAAGTTAAAGGTTAAAAGCTAAGGCTGTAAGTCGTACTCACAAGTTATTGTTTAAGTTCATTTTATGGTCGGAAATTCTGTTTTATTCTATAGGTAAGCCTCATTTAGTATTTTGCTCAACCCCCTTATATATCATCCAACTATTATACACCGTCCTATTAATGCTAACGATTTTCAGCGACTCTCGTCCAGCAAACTCAAGAATATTACGACTCCAACGGTCGTCACTTATTATATGTATAAGACTAATTATTGGCTCCGATTTTGAATCTCTGTAGCTGTTTAAATTCTCTCTAGTTATAACCAGTAAAAGTTGGGCCCTTAGCCAAGAACTCCATGGATATTATACATAACATTAATTATTTTTATTAGAATATTTTTTCTGTGAAAAATTAACCAAAGCGATCTACCTACTGGCTACAGTATTTCAATGTGTAATTATAGACAATAAATTTGACATTAGCAGCATTGATTCTAAAAAATATTGGGAAATAATCAAATAATTGGTTAGTTGCAAAACAATCCCATGAATTAATATTGTTTTCTTTTATTGTCACCTCCACACTGATAAACTACAATATAAGCTACTAGGTAATGCTCGTAGACTACTTAGGTCTACATCTACATGTTTTCGTGTCGTACAATGCAAGAACCAACCGAATTCTAGTAGTCTGATGATTATAGCTAAATACTACAAGAACTGAAGCTTTTGCCCTCATTCGTTAAGTGTCTATATGTACCGTAAAGTATTTTCACTTTATTTTGACTTTGATTTATGGTATGGCTTATTGGGGCAACTCACCACTGATCTCATGTAATATATGTATTTTATAATTAAAGTGAATTCTATTGGTTGAGTGGCAGTGGTGCCTAGGGTAGTAAGTCGAAAACTTTATAGACTCCACCTTCTGCCTACCATCAGGCGGTGACGAGGCATTTGCTGTGTTTCATAAAAAAAAAGTAATTAGGTCTTGATCTTTGTTTTAAAAAATATAAAATTTTCTTCTAAAAAGTTGTCACGGACTCCAAGGAGTACACAACACCCAGTATAAGCTAGTAGTCAAAAGTGCATATAAACAAAACTATCACCATATTAAATAAAGGTTTAATCCTAATTAATCATTTTAAGATTCAATAAAATATTTTTAATGCGTAGTTTATGAGGCTTATAATTAAATTGAAGCTTCATTGCATTGTTTGTAGTACTCAATTATTTTATTAATAGCGGCCAGGATAATGTTTCTATTTGTAAGTAAAAAACTTAATTAAAAATTTCCACTTTGGTCCACTAGTGGGGCCAGTGGGAAAATAATCCTCGACGCTATAGACAACGGTTAAATTATCTATGTTATATGTCTACGGATGGATGGATATAGTATTATTTTATTAATATAAATAACAATATAAGTTTTCTTTTAAATTTCGAGTGAAGGAACTTTTCCTAAACTTTTTAACATACAATCGGTTATTATTAAAGGGATAACTAATAATTCTGTAATTCAACTAATTCAGAGTCTTATACATATAAAAGTATATATGATATCTTTACATAATATCTTTATTATAATTTAGTATTTATAGTAACAGGTAATTTCATTTATTTATATGTTATCTATATATCTACGTAGATGCAAGTAATTTACACACTGCGTCCACTGTTTAATTCAAATATTTCTGTCGCAAGTTTGCTGGTAGAAAGTTCGTTAACTTAATTATTGTACTTAATTAAAGAAACAAAAAATACTAAATTTAAAACACTCCATTAGAATTGTGTTTTCTTGTTGTTGATTCGAGTTATAACACAGACGTAACTTAATTGCATCCTGATAAAAAATATTTTACAGTAAGGTGGATTTTTCCTTTTTATTATCTTGTTAACCCATTTTTACTTAACGGTCTTTTTTCAGTGGTTCTCGTCAGGGTTAGCCATAATATCTATTTCAGCACTCCCCAACCTTGATCACAGGCCGGCTGCCTGGCTGGACCGACTGGTGCAGTATCAGAAAGAAAAGTTCTTAAAAGATTTGAATACGGAAATTCCTGTGCAGATATCAGGTGAAATAACTTCATGTTCTTTTGAACAAGTGACGTAAAAAAATTACAATATTTTGAGGTTATAAAAACTTAAAATTACCATGAGAATGATATGTAGCTTCAATATCACGTTATCTTCACGCATTCTATGGGAAAGTACGTCACGAATCAGACATATAAATGGCTGTCATTGAATATTCTCTATAAATATTTCGTACGATGACAACCGTCACTTACATGTCGCCAAAATACGTGAGGATTGAGGTATTTTTACGTGATTAAAGTCGTTATCAATACGTCACGTGAATATCGTTATAGGTGGGAATCACCTGATTTGACGTCACATTGTTACTTGCAAATATAATATCTGCATTAAAATTAAATCATAACATGTGTTACTGTAAATAACCCTAGTGTAAGTTGCAATTGAAGCTGCGACCATTTTCTGCTGCAGTTGCTTTGAACTCAATCCGCAAAAATATCTTATAAGAAGTTCCCAATATTACACAATAGAGGCGCTCATTTTGTTTTTATACGATTTAACAGCTGTCACCATTTACTATGGAGACGATTCAATTCGATTATAACTTATTCGGTTTAAACTTTGAATTGATTATTAGAATCTTCACTGTTCGAATATTCGAAAAGGAATTCGAAAATTCAAAAAGGCAGGTGGTAATGTATTGCGCAACTAGCGCATTATATAGAATGTTGTTTCATTCTATCAAAGTAATCAGTTTAATAATCACAACGTTTTAACAGCGTCCCTACTAACCCGCCCTGATGGCTACAAGGACTCCACGGCTTGGGACTTCAACTCCGTTTCCCACCTTCTGACCCTGATTGAAAACAGTCCCGGTGCTGGCGAGGTCCGCAACGCCGTCCGTAAGATGCTGCGGCATTCACGACGGCTTATGAACCGATCACAGAGCTTTCCGAGTTTGTTAAAGGTAACACCAATGTGTGAGTTTAAATTCCGACCCAGGACATCTGATTAAAATGCTCGAATAGATTAATGTTCAAATGTAGAGGTAAATAAAAATATGATTAGATAATTAGTTAACATGTTAATAGGTTCAGTACATTTTACCACAATACGCCATAGAAGTATTTTTTGACTTAGTGTTTAAGTGTTAATAAATATTCACACTAAGGACATTTGGGAAATAATATTCACACGAAGGAATCTGCTTAAGCACTGTGAGTAGTTGGATTATTACTGTTAGGACGAATGTTTATAAAAATCCAATTTTTGAACAGTTCTTGTCAGGTTTGGTTTTTTAAAATTAATTTTCTTGTTTCAGAAAACTCTCAAATCCTTGCAAGCCCCAAAAGACTCGAACGAGAAGTACTCCGACGAGGACAACTCCGTTGATGAGAATGCGGTGCTGAGGATTACCAACCCAGTGGAGGCGCAGCTGCCCAGCACGCAGATCAGCTTGAAGCTCCTCAAGTTAGTACAACTCCTTACTTGATGTATTTATATAAAACACAAGAGTACATTAAACAAGAAAGACATCCAAAAGTGGGCTTATCTCTGGCAAAAGATCTCTTCCAGCCAACCAACAAATAACGTCGCGATGCCATGTACAAAAATTAAAAACATAAATGGATCAAATTACACTACTACTGGTTTACATAATTTTATTAAAATCAACATACAAATATATGATATTAATATTTATATACTTCTTTAAACCGCTTATTTAATCAAGGTGTTTGTCCGGGGACAGCGTATCGTCAAAACTTGTATATATAAGGACTGATCTCCTAGCTTAAGCTTCAATCCAATAGATCCATGTCGATCGTGTTTGTTGTCAGTCAAATCATTTGAAAGCAACATCAGTGCTTTTAGATAGATAGATAGATAAAGTCTTTATTTCCATTTCTACATCACACACAATCCATCCAGGTTAAAAAACATACATTTTATAATAAACGTATCAAAGACCTTTGTGTGCGCTGCTGCTTTTATTGAGTATTATTGGAAATTCCTTTTTATGCATGCATTTGTCAACTTAACGCCACTAAGATCGTATAGATAGTCCTTATATGCTTAAAATTACATTAAGGCTGCTGCAAGCCGAGTGAAAGTTTCAATAGAACCAAGACGTACTGAAAGCGTACTGGCTGGATGACAGCTTTTTAATTTTTCCATAGAATAGGTACTGGAATATCAAGGGAACTCTATTCTCATCATAGAAAACCAGAAACCGTAATGTAAAAATACCCATGTGTTGTTAAAAACTAAACTTAATTGTAACAGAGTTAGTATGTTGTGTTCCTACAGAAAAATATTGGAGATAAGAGCCGTTGCTGCCAGAGAGATGCCGAGTGCCAAAAACTTAACAATGTAAGTCTAGTAACTAAAGGTAATATCATGGGTTCAAATCATGATGAACGAAACTGTTCGCGTGCCACAGTGCTTATAGATTGGTTTATTTATGTTTACTCATTATCTGATGTCCACAGAGCAAGTATTGTTTATTAAAAGTTAGATAATAACTCTAAACCCAATACATTAATTTTGATGAGTCTTTGATTAGCAAACACACTAAACAATGCTTACGAATAAATTGAGATTGTATCGCTGGAATAAATACAACATTTACATAATTGAAAAAACACACTACCATTACTAGTTACATTATACAGACTAGAGAATTACGTACATAGAGTATTTTGTTATGCTGTGTTACCAGTCTACAATTTTGGTAATATATTTATTTGAGTAGGTATTTCATTAAAACTGACATATACTTTGTATTTTTTGATAAGGCCTTTATATGAATTAAATTTTACAGGAAGCGGATAACGCAAGAAACTACAGCACCTGCTATTGGTGATGAGAGTAAATAGAAATAAAATTATATTTTCCATCGAGTGTTGCCATGAGTGTGAAAGAATTGTATCTGTCAAGATGTATGTAATATAATCCAGACTAAATTTTAATTACTGCAATAAACTCCCGGGAAGGTTTTCGGGGGTTAAATTACAACTAGATTAAAGAAATGAAATGTATTATAGCATCATGCAATTAAACAAAAATGCTCATAAAATAAAACTACAAGGCCAACTACATCTGCATCGAACAAGAAAACTGATCAGAAATCTCGTCGTAATCGGTGTACATACATAAAAGATATACTTACTGAATTAGAATGTCTTCCTTTTTGAAGTCGGTTAAAATTTATGCAAGATTTCACATTTTGAGATTAATTAATTACTAGCTCACCCGGTGAAATTTGTATCACATACAAATTACCATTACCGCAATCTTTACTAAAAAATCAAAACAGCTATGGAAAAAATGATAGTATGGAAAATAAACAAATATATACTAAATGATCATTTTTCAGTTGTATATTTTTTTTTTTAAGATTATCCCAGTTTTTTTTTAAATTTATACAACCCCTGAATTAAACAGAATAAAAGATAATAAAAATTATTCAAAAAGGTAAAGCCGTTTTTATATATAGATGATAAAAAGTTTGTTTCATTGTGTAAGGAATTATATATAATTTTCAATAACTTTTCTGTAACCACCCACTCGATGTTCCTTTTTTTTTTTTTTTCTTTTTGGACTGACTAATACTGTTGGCCGCAGATGGCCTTTACAGCGTTACCGGGGTTTTAAGGAGGCGAGAACCTTGGAGAGTCCTCAAGCCTTAAGGGGCGATTCGCCTCTGGAGGAGTTCTAATCGACAGGCATCACCTCCGGGGGAGGTGTCCCGCTGTCTCTTAGATTCTCCAGGGCACTCGAGCCATGAGGGAGCGACAAACCTGAGGGCGCCTCTAAAGGCTCGGACCTCGGCTCAGGTGAGTCGTATCGTGGAGGAGAGAAGCGCCCAGGTACGTATCTGTACCTGGTATAGCGCGACGAATGTAGACCGGGTCTTCGCACCCTTGTACGACGGGTGCGGTGTATAGGAAAAGTGTACCTAGTGCGTGATGTGTGTGTGTGCAGGAGCGCGTTTGCACTCGTAATTGGATCGTCCGGATCATGAAGGACATTCCTTGGTCTGCGTAAGCGGGTCGGGGCGTTAGGGTCAGGAGAGTAGTTGGATGCTCTTACAATGAGCGGATTGGAATGGTGGGGTGCTTTGTCAAAGTAACGCCTGGAGGCGTCTTTAATGACTTGGGTAATGGTAGGAAGGTCGAAATCCTTGTGAAGGTCGACATTGCGCATGTACCAGGGGCACCCGGTAGCCATGCGCATGAATCGATTCTGGATGACCTGTAGTCTATATATAGACTGGGCTGGGGCGTGTGCGAATGCTACGCTGGCGTAGGTCATGATAGGGCGGACACAAGTTTTGTAAATTGTCGTCTTATTTCTAAGAGACATTTTACTCCGCTTCCCTAGTAGGTGGTAAAGGCGCCCTAGCACGAAGAAGGCTCGGTTTCGGACGGCTCTGATGTGAGGTGCAAACGATAGCGTGTGATCTAGTGTGACACCCAGATATTTGACCGAGCTCACCCAGGGGATGGGCTGGTCGAACAGAGACTCGATGTTCCATAGGTGCTGGCAGCCATGCATCAAGTGGCGATGGTAAGGGCGGAGGCAATAGTACTGCTGCTTATTAATGATAATAAAATGTTTGGCAATTTATTTATCTCGTCTATAATTTACTTACTATTAGTTAAAAAATACATTCCTTTTTGATCCACTAAAATATTTATTTGTGATGTAACAATAGATCTGAACAAGCCACCCAAAAGCAGCCCTTGTAAACTGTTCTTAAAAAAAAGCGTTGAAAAGAAACAACTTGGTTGTAAGTCGGGGACGGTTTATTGATGTTCTCCAGGAAGGTTATTTACACTGAAAAATTCTTAACACCGCCTTTTAGAAATCTGGGTGAATGTGACAACGACATCTAGTAGTCAAGTCTATGACTAGAGACATACATAATTAAAATCAGCAACAAACAAAACTTACATATTATTACTGACAATTAATTTTTTGATTTAACAAATCAGTAGAGCTAACGAGAAAACTTCCAAAGTTCGTGTCCGATCGAAGAATACAGGTTATAATTCCATAAGTTTCTCTCTTTGATAAAAACTACACAACTTACGAAAATTATTTTGAGTGAGTTGAATAAACTTAACTAACATTTTAATTATTTAAAAAGTTAGTTTGAAAGTGTTAAAAGCTATTTATTTATGTCTTTTGACTGGGTTATAAATATGAACTCATTTTTATATTAAATTATTAATTTATTTCTCCGGCCAAGTGAGGTGTACTTTAGCAACATCTAACGCTAGTATGTCTAGTCGCGCGCCCATTGCTTCACCTAACGCTGGCTTGCTCCTTCCGAACTCTCCGTGGATAGCTTCCTTGACGTATGCTCCCGCCGACGTCTGTAGTTGTAATATGAAGAGTTGTGGGTGATCTGGGAAGGGAATGAAACATTAGCAACATGTTTAAATAGAAATATAAGTGTCAGAATACCTTAATGACCATTTAAACTTCTTTTTAGACATTGCAAGAAATGTTTGAAGATGGATAATGTTGTCGTAAACGTACGACAGCAACTAAATGTCTTTTCGTAATCCAACCGTTATATTAACACATAATATCGACCAATTAATATCTCTTTGTTAAATAAATGCATCAAATATTGTCGCTGCTTACGTTGTCTCTGCCTAAATAGGTGCCAAGACAACGTATGTACTACATCTAGTGTACTCTCAACGTAGTCTAACTTGAGACTGTTGGCGCAGGCATTTTAATGCAGTTTGCATTGCGACAGAATCATAGTCACTTGAGCATAATTGAACAGCCAGCGATTGCTATTGTATATGGAACAATTTGATATCGTTAATTAAATCATTACTTTATTTTATTGCTAATCAAAATTATAAAATTAATGTAAATACATTGGTTTGCACAAAATAATCATAAAGAGCTTTAAATACAATTGATTCTCGCTCATTTTGTTTGCATCACGACATCGGTACAAAAAATGCTCTGAAATCGATCCTGTATGTAACTATTGCGTTCCATTATACAATTTATTTAAGGGCAGTCAACAAAAACATACCAACAATATACCCATATTTAACTATAACATAGACATTAAATTAAGTACAGTTTTTAATTAAAGACAGCCACGGCATGCGATGTGGACAAACAGTTATAATTTTGATATCTATAACTTAAGTTTATATATATTTTTTAAGGTTATTAATATTTTTTAAAATTCCTACTAATGATTTTGAAGGTAGCCTTATACAAAATAACAATAAAAGATAAAATACAGACAGGATCCACGCATTAAGCGGGACTTAATATATATATATACAGTATGTATTTAATTCCTTAAATGTCACTCACCCGGTATACGATGCGCAGTCATATCTAATATTTGTCTAGAGCGCAGCAGTAGAGGGCGCCTGTGTAGCACCCTTATTGGCGTCTTTTGGGAGAGCTCCACGCGGACTGACGGGGACTCTGTGTTGGTATACGAGTTAAGTCGTCGCACGTCTTCGTCCGTCACCGTTATAGGTGCCGTCGAGTCTTTCTACAGGAAACGATAATGTTAATATATCTATGTATCATGAAATTGTTACGAACACCTGTTGGCGTAGTTCCTTATGTTGAACTATGCGGGAACTAACTACCATGAAATAAAACTATTAGTGGACTGTATTAGGCTGGTATAATAAATAACAAAAGAATAGCCCGACAATAAATACGTATGCTATGGAGAAGTGCCGGCGCGCGGGGTCTGCGCTGACGCATATATCGGACCTCTCAGGTCCCTCGTCCCGCGCTCACCCCTACACCGGCCCGTGTATCGTTATACGCATCACTACACCATTACTTTATAATATCACTCAAGACGTTATTAACTCTCAAAATATTGTGAACAATTTCACTTTTTGGTGCTTTCTATAATTTTTGGTTGTATTCATGTTTGTAGTTGTCTCGTTCAATAAGTTCAAGTAAGAGTTTATTAGTAAAATGAAGTTTATGTCATGAACCATGCACCAATTTAACACTAGATATACCAGCGATTTGAATATATGTCAACAACAAAAATTATATTTGTTACTAATGTATATAAAATAACATTAAGTTTATAAAACGTACTCTCTAATTATAGCTACAAAAGTCATAACATTATTTCTGAAAAAAATATGTGTAATATAGTAGGAATTTTGAATTGAAATTGCACGACCTGTCTAAATGACTGGTCTGGTAAATCTAGTGTTAAAATCACCGAAATATTTTTGTTGGAATAAGCGCTGAAACCTCGATTGGTATATATTGGTGAATGTAGAGGAAAAATAATAAAAAATCACTTAGATTGAAAAGATCGCCATATTATTGACAACCAAACCTCAAAAATAACATAAAACGTAACTTGTCTTTTTAAATATAAAAATTGTTCCAAGGCGTTCGCCAACAGTTTTCTTACAGCGCATTACTTTCGTATCCTTAGCTTTTTAGTTTAATTTATCATAGTAGACCTTATTTGGTTGTCTCGAAAGCTCCTTATCCAACAAATGGCTTTCAATATCATAATATAACTAAGTGATGAAAAGTTAATAATGTTAAAATTCCGTATTATAAAAGTTTTGACAATAATAAATATGTCGGAAGGTCGAGCGGAATAGGTGGCTGGGAACATTGTTCGTCTTCATCCGCCATCTTGGGTATACGATGATATTTTCCACAAATAAAACTATATTCGAATCACTAATCGATTGTTTAATTTAGGTCTTTTAATCACTTTTCAAAATACAATATGATTATCAGGATGTAAACCGATTGCTTTGTGAAGCGTGGAGAGTCTGTGCTAACGTCCGATCACCCTGGCGGCTCGCGTTTGAATGCCTTTTACTTTCCAATTTAGCATAGACTACCCCCAAGCGATGACAGCGACAGCGGTCATAGACGCAGTATTGCCATACTACTTCTATGCGTTAGACTAATAATGACAGTTGTGTTGGATAATGATTTCAAAGGTGCGAGTAAGATGCCGTCTCGCCGACAAATATAAATGTTGTCTAGAGGCGCTACGAAGACAGTGTATACAAGTGGAAAATGATATTGCTTCACATTGTGTTAGAACTTGAGAAGGTGAGTCAATCTGTATTACTTACAGTTTCATAATCTGAATGCGTCAGTTTAATACACAAGGCTTCGTAAGTTTTGCATTTCATTTCTTCTCCTTTCTTTAAATCCGTTAAATCGTCTCTGTAATCATTAATTGAAATGTATCGGTGATAACGCTGTTGAGAGTAGAAAATTACAATAGGACCGCACTACTGACGGAGTTTACTCAACAAAAGAACATGAGACACATACAATTAGTTAAACAGGAACATTCAATTTTAGTTTCCTGTTTTCGAGGTTTAAATAAAAAATCCAGTTTGTTTTTTGCAAACCGTAAGCAAAGACACTGAAGTTATTGTCTGATGTTATGATACAATTTTCTGACAACTGCATTCTATTTTTACTTTAACCGCATAATATATTTAGTTATTTACTAATACGATATTACCAATGTTTCGAGCGTGTTCTGAAACACAGGAATCGATGGAACTATTCCTGTCAAAACATATAGCGATGCTCATGGTAGTTATATTCTGAACACAGAAATTGTAAAAGCAGGAGATGCAATAAAGCTCTTAAAGTGCTGAACTGCACTGTGACGACAAATATCTGCCTCTACCGGAGTTCGAACATGGGACCTCTGGCTAAGTAGACGGCCGTCAATGTGAAAAAAGTCAACTTACTTAGAAACAGGAACTAATTTCTTGACTTCCACTTTGCCTCCCTGAGATATTTTTTTACAAATCTGTTCTAATTCCTCTCCGGTCAACTGCCTTTTTGGGTCAGTTATCTGGAAATTAGTGTGATAAGTAATATAAATTTTGCGATAAATCTTTCAGGAATCATGTTAAAGACAAAACACATGTATTCAGTCGACACTAAAGCCAAGGATTGTCCAACAAGTATATCATCCACCTATATGTAAGATAACATGGGTTCCTTTAAAAGAGGCGTGAAAAAGCATCTTTTTGGTCCGGCAAGGTGAGGGTGGCTAGGGCAGTATGTCGCATGCTGCACTAGCTATCTTCACATATGGACTCCTCTACTGCTTATCATAAGGTGTTGTCGAGTCATTTGCTGAGCTTAATATATATATAAAATAACTAACTCAACTTTTCTGCTCTCAACTATCTGTTGACTGGTAGATAATGACTAATAGTCCGCCAATTGTACCTTCATATGTGCAATTAAGTATAAATATATAATTAAAATTTATATAACTATTGGACAGATTATAAAAAAATATACAAAATAAATATATATATTACACGATAAAAAATAAAAATGATCTACTGTGGTAATTATAAGAATCATCACTACATACTATAAAAACAAACTCCCCCGCCGTGTCTGTCTGTTCGCGATAAACGCAAGAACTATTGCAGGGATTTTCATGTGGTTTTTAGTTCATCAATTCAATTCAATTCTTTATTTTGCGTTCCATAGTTACATAATATGTAAATCTTAAGACTGTTAATGACACTATGGACCCTGTCGGGCACAACAAAGTTTTAGGATATACAGGAGAAAGGTAGATTACAAGAGGTAGGTTCAAGTTAAGTGTTTAAATTTGTATAATGGTCCAATTCAAATATATTCATTCAAAATAATAATTATCTTGGGATTGTTTGGAATTATAAGTCAGTGGGTTTTTAAATTTTTCATTAATAGGTAGAGTGAATCATGTCCTCCACATAGATCACTCTACCTATTAATTATTATTTATTAGTTTAGGTATACAGACATACCCCGGACGCAGCCGGGGCGGAGCACTGGTATAAAATATTTAGGAGTACTGACCTCAATGGCGAAGGGTCTGCCGTCGCCCAGACACCTGACGTCGACGTCCTCTCTGCCCGCCGATATGAACTTCAATCTATGCTCTGCGTCTGCTTCTGATAGCCTGGTAGTTAGGATTTAATATTAGTAAATTAGATTTGATTTTAACTAAATATGGTATTTGACAACATATTTTTATTTCATAAATAATTACTATATCAATAACAAAGAAATATTTTAGCACCAATTGTATATCTGTAATCAATATTTTCTAAAATGTAACCAAAAATGCTCCTTGCATGTGACGTCATACGCAAGGCAGTGTCTACCAATATGCATGGGCGCGTTAATTTATTAACGTAACTCACCCGTATATCTTGGCGAGCGGCTCGAAGATGATCTCCTGCACTGAAGACTCCATCATCCGCCGACCATTCACCAACCAAGGCGTCTGAGGAAGCTCTCGAGATAGCTTTATATACCTTTACGACAAAGATATAAAGGTCATTTTACAGTGCGCTATAAAAACGTCATACAAAAACTGTTTTTTCACTTTTGAAAATCTTAGTAGAGGTCATAAATTAGTTAGTAACAGGTAAGAAAACGAAATGTAACCAGTGGTGTTGTGCTAATTTTTTTTTCACCGGAATGCGTATATATAATTATATAGACAGGGCCGATTCTGGGTAGGCAGCCGCTCTGTGCGGTCTCATGTCCCAAATTTAACGACTTGATTTTCCCCCAATTTTCGACCGTCACCAGGATCGACCCTGTATATAGCATAAAAAGGAAAGGAAACGAAAATCATAAAAAAATACATCAGCCAATTCTCGTTATCACAAATCAGAAATCATCTTTAGTTCCGGATCGCGTTCCTGTCCAAAAAGGAAGTACCGGAACGACGTTTAGGAACATTCCGGCTCGACAACACCACTGAATGTAACCTTGTAATATTCTCTACATTCGACTATATTTACACGGCTTCAAACCTTTATCATGTAGCCATACTCTTACTGTAAAATATATTCGTGGTATAAATGACGCAAACACTGGTCTCTATACACGATAAGTATAATGGAAATACAAAATAAAGAATCGTCTCTGTGACGAGCACACTGAACAAATGGAAAACATCCTGTGTTACTGTGATGCTCTTGCTAGGAAAAGAATGGCTCTCTTAGGTCTGAGCTACCCCTCACCTGAAGACACAAGGCTGCTGACTCCAGGTGTATTGAGTAGGTTCATCTTGAAAGTATTCCAGGATAGCATACAGTAGATAATAGAAGCACAATTGATCTCATTGGGTCAAAGTGCTCCGGGGGTTTATTCTTCGCCCTAAATTAAGTTAAGATACTCTTTCTGACGCTTATCAAATATTTCACCCTGTATAAGCTGTTAATGTAAAACTGTTGTTGCTGAATTTTAATGGTAAGATAGCCAGTTCCTCTCTAGTTGAGGAATCCGGGCGTAGCTCGCTTCCTTCTGCCTTATAATCATTTACCACCAGTTAAGATGTTACATGTTAAGAATAAAAAAGAACTGACCTGCCACCAATATAGAGGGGTGATCGCGTACAAACAACACTGACACAGCCCAACCCGCTCCCAGCGCTGGGCAAGCCATGCTCCCAGCCCGCAAGCGAAGCAAGCGCTGTAAGCGACACAGTCTCGAGCGCTTGTTCCGCTGAGCGACGCGTGAATTCTACAGCAAACCGTCGCCGCTGCTTGCTTCGGGATTCGAATAGATCCGGTGAGAGGATCTTGAGAATTTCCAGCTCCTGAGTCAGTGGAGGAAGTAGACGGTGAGAGGAGATATAACACGAAGTACAATACACGATGGAATTACCCGTCAAATTATGAACGAACCTAGGAAGCTTCATAATATGTCCGGTTTATTAAATTCTTATATGACATGAACTAATCAACCCGCAAGATGCGTTCCTTCAGATAATGCTCTGATGTAAGTTCACAATTTTACGTTATGCAATAATAATAAACTATAAAAAAATAATGCATTAAGTTGCAAATGGATTGTCGATGCAATAGAATAGACACTTTAGATTTAGAATAATATTTCTTACAAATATAGTCGGTACGTGCATATACAATAAAGATAAATTAACGTGTCTTAGTTACCTTTTGTCTATTAGTGAAAGTAAACGACGAAGAAATATAATATGCACATTGACTCAAATTATTTTGTAACAATTATATCTCTACATACGATTGCTTATATAGTTTGAACATGATAAAAATAAACGGGGCAAACTAATTCTGTTGAACTATTCAGGTATCATAAGCATTCAAAATATATTTCTTGAAGTAACAAAATATAAAGAAGATAAAGTTGAACTGTGTTTAATTACTGAAGAAAAATCGATAAAAAAAGAAAAATCGATAAAGATAATCGAAAAAAAAACGATTTTTCTTCACTTCGAGCACGCACCCGCTGTGATATTTGCCTTTGAACTGAGGAACTTACTGATCATGATCAATATTTTTCATCCATATTAAAGATGAACAACTTGATAACACAAAATTTTGCTCTTAAGGCTTTCAAGAACAATGTACAATAGTTAACTGACTAATATAACATTAGAAGTATTTACACGCATATAACTCGATAAAGCATGGATAAATACGAAATATTCTCACGAAAACGTCTCATTTTGACCAAAAGAAATATTTTTGTTTCAAACAAATTTGTTCGGTGTAATATAACCGAACACCTTATTAAGCAATTCATTTATAATTAGTTGTATTAATTAAATTATAAATCAGTTCGGAATCAACTGTCAATCGCGTCGCGACATTATCAGCATATATCATTAGCAGTTAATAATTAAACATATTAAACAGTGTCAAAGAACTCAGTCTATCATTTAAAAAGAAATCATATCAGCAATCTCCACACTACACCGCACAAAATTTTAGCCATATATACAAAGAGCCGTCTACTTTAAATTTGACATGTAATAGTGTCCCAGTGTCTGAGGGCTTGTATGATTACATTCCTTTTAAACCAACTCGTATTTAGGGATCCGCTTCTAAATAGTCACCTGTAAGTCATCCGGGTACTCCATGGTGAGGGTGATCAGAAGCGGGGACACGCTGCCAGAGTCCAGGTTTTTGTCCACGTGTCTGGCCAGCTGGGTGCCGAACGACCATTTCCACGCTTCTTTCAGTGGTGTCAGGATGTCTACAAACAGGGTTTTGGAAATAAATAAAAACGATAAGGCTTTATTAATTCACAGCTAAAATACTATTTGCCATGACTTCTGTGTAGTTTTGTTCTTTCCATTGTTTCTTGAAACAAATTAACAACCTACATTAAATTATATTTTCTTTTTTATTGTTTTAATATACACTGACATTTAGTTTGTTTAAAACTTTTGTCACTATTTTAAATGACTAGTTTCTATAGACAAAATTAGATTAGATAAGCATTGTAATAATATAAGCATTGTCGACTTATGAGATTCTCTTCATCAGATCCAAACAAAAATTATATGAGGCCTACCAGGCAAGAGAATTAGGGTCAATGAAGTAGCCCAATGAATTGAGAGCGTGTAGAGCAGTTGCAGACAGGGCATATTGCAACGAGGACGGATGGTCGTTGGGGCGGTAAGGTACTAGAGTGGCGGCTAAGTACCGGGAGACTTAATGTTAGTAGGTCTCTCAAGGTAAACCGACGATATAGTGAAGCGGACAGCACAGGATTGATTGGTTTGGAAATCCTGGTAACTATCCAATGTCCAGCAGTGGGCGTCCGTCGGCTGATATGATGATCATAATAATGAACCATGTAGTATTCTTAGATGACCTCGTAAGAAAGGATCAAAATACCTAATGTTTTTTTGTTAATAGATAACCTCCTCGTTTAGGTCACTTAAATAATAATAATACTAAATAACATACTTGTATCATAATCAGCAAATGCATCCTTTAACCTTAATAACATTGCCTTTTCTCTCAATATAGTTGCTATAGGCGCAGACAGGGCGCAAGCAAAGTTTGTGCAATCATATCTGGAAAAAGAATTATCTTCATCAAGGGCCTATATAAGTTCTACTCATGGTCACAGGCAGCTGAACTTGTACCTTATTGTGTAACTTCATACCATCGTAATAGCTTTCATCTTTGAAATCATTACTGCATACTAAAGGAAATGTCAAAATGAAATCAAACTAACAACAACAATAGATTCAAAGTTGAAAAATATGGGTGCTGCTTTACCTTACACTCAAAGATACCTAATAGTTTGAACTATCCAATAAATAAAATAAATAAAGGAATCATAGAAGATTAACGACAGCATTTCAGAAGCTTCTTTAAGATACTGTACTGATAAATAAAATATATGTCAATTGGAAATCTGTTTATACTCTGAATGTACTAAGGCCTCATTATAATATAAGGAAACTAACTGTTTCTTCTCCAGCATCTCTTTGACCTTATCATTGCATTCCTGCCACACATCCTTCTGTAGCACTCCAAGACAGGTGACACACACATCTACTTTCCGTCTCTTCATTGGTGGAGAATCACCATTGCCGTTAGAATTATTAGAACCATTTGTAGCTGGGTCAGGGTTTGTGAACGGCTCTGCTTCTGGTAGATCTTTATACTGAATAAATGGAGATACGTAAGAATATTATCATATTATTACTTAATTAAATTATATTTATATATATTATATTTTCTTAAGGTTTTCAGAGTTACTGTTTTGGCATTTTGTGATCAATCATTAAGTTCAATAAGTGAAAAAGATTAAAGAGCGTAAATAAGAGCGATCATGGACACTAGAATAAGGAGGCGATCAAAAGTAAAAAAAACATCTATTCATAAGTCTTAGGTTATAATTCTGTTTACATTTCCTAAATACAAAATTGTTTACTTCTAAAGTCTTATAACTGAACACAAAAACTAATTTAATTATTAAAGCTTGACTTAATTATTTGTAGACAGTAAAGTAAAATGAGATTGAACACACTTTCTGGGCGAATTCCTTCAATTTTTCATAAGCATTCGGGTTTCTAATGCCCATATATCGAAGACAACATGAATCACAACACCCTAGCTTTTTAGAAAAGCCGAATATGGCTTTGTGATCCATTTTAATTCAAAATTTATGAAAAATCACACGAGTTTCAACAATAAAAACAACTGATATGTTCATTTGTAATGTAAAACATAAATTGATATCAATCATAATCGAATAAAGTCTATAATCGTTTGTGTATGATTATTCTGGCTATTGAAATGTCAATCTGTATTAAATTCATTCCATGCAGTATAAACTTATCATACAAAAATTTGTACTGATTAAATAAAATACGTATTTAGACAAACACATTAAAAAATACATAATTTTTGTAAAAGTAGTATCAGTTTTAGTAAACATTTGAAATAAAGAGGTGGAATGGGAAAAATTTAATTATATAATTAATAGCACAAGACATACCATAAAACACAAAACAATTATATTACCATATTTAAAAATTATTGATGTCAGCTGACTGTGGCATTATTAATGAACCCAATAATAAAGGATTGAAATATCTTATTATTCTTTTCATCATCTGTATTTTAAATTATTGAATTCATTGTTTTTAGAACTTCAAAATTGCGACACTTTTAGAGCAATAAGCTATATTGCCAGCATCGAAAATTCGTGTTGTACTGCTGTCAATCTATCAACTTTGTATATTTTATGTAATTCAAAATAAAAAATTCTAAATTGCAAATAAAAGTCATTTGTAGGAGTTGTGTAGTTATAAAATTAAATAATTTAATCACCAGCACAAAATGGGTGCAGTACACGCCAAGGTGAATTTACTTTTAATTTCTGTTTATCTTACAAAGCTTATAGGTTAGGAAATAGTTAATATTTTTCATAAAAAATAATTTCTTTGCAATGAAATTAATATACTTCTTAGCAGTAGGAAAATTTCTATAGATTGAAAAACAGCCTTGTACCGAACTTAAAGGTAACACAGTTACCATTCATTATTATTGACAGGTTCTTATTAGTTCTCTGGTGCTTATAAGAGTCAGTTCTACTGGCGGAATCTATTAAGAAAGCTCCATAAAACCCCAAAGAAGAAGAAGAAGAAGAGTCTGTTCGCGTAACGTGATGTAAAGAAAAACTATTGTATACATTATCCTCATGGTTTATTATACTGGGGATATTTATTATAATAAAATAAAATATAAATGATATTTTCTATGCAGGTGCATTCAACTGTTTAAATAAGAACTTATATTTATAAGTAACCTGTTAAAGATTCCAAGCAATAACAACATGGCCATGGTATGATCCTCATTTGCTCCTATAAAACAGGTGTGAAAAGGCATCTTCTGTTTGGGTGACGGTGGAGGTGACTAGGACAGCATATCCCACTTATTAAATGAGCATATGTACTCCTGCTTTCAGGCTGTGTGGAGCCATTTGCTGTTAGTAAAAGTAAAATGAGCTTTATGATCAAATCTTAGTAATTTATTTATGTCTAGCTAATGTACAGGTGATTAATTGCTTAAATCATATATCTCACTATGTTTAGTCGAAGCATACAAATCTTTAAATGAAAATCGTGAATTATGAAATCAATTAATTTATTATTTACCTTGATATTTAGTGGTCCTCATTACTATCAACCTTTTGAGAAAAACCGACCTGACAGCAGAAAACGTAAAGTAAAGATCAAGCTGTCTCTGATTTGTAGGTATTTATTACAGGATAAAATTAGGTATGCTCCTTGGCAAAGAGCCAAAACGCTTAGATTGGAACTTTCTACTATGAGGTGGGTCCTTGTGGTTCTCAAGGCGTTATACGTACGGCCTCTGACTATTTGGTGGCTCTCTAGGTTCAATATAGTGTACTTGGTGCCTAGATCTACTTGGAAGCACTCTAAGTTATGCTATGAATGTAGTGACAGGTGTCAGAAAGCCCATTGGAACATTACCACGAGAAAGTTCATATGATCAGCTCCAATAAACTTGACACAACATAACAGCACTCGATAGTTTATATATAATTCCTAATTCAAGACTACTAATGTAGGCGCGAAGTGTTTTTCTAGACCGAATTTTCTATCGCTGGTGAGTTGAAAGTAATTCCTAGTAGGAATATATCATAACTTTAAAGTTTGTTTCTCTGGTATTGTCATTTCTATGATTTGTATGTAACAATAAATTGTTAAATATATTAAAATCGATTCAGGCAGCAGACAGCACTGGAGAGGTGGGCGGGGGCTTCTTCGAGTTTGAAGAGCCGATCGAACTGGAGGACGAGCCCATCCCCAAACCGCAGATCAAACTCGACGGAGTCAGGGTGGGCATACAGATTGATTTAAATCACGGGTCATATAATTCATACTGGACGTGTTAAAAAGGCTTTTTTTCTCCATAGGCGCGGGTGGATAAAGTTCACGTGGACGGACTGAACCGAACAAAGGATGACATTATAAGGAGTACAGTGGACGAGCTGTTCCATGCATCAGACTTTGAAGACGTCATACTCCGCGCACATAAGGTGAGACTTATTCAGTGTACTTACTGCGCGGTGGATTAGGGTCGATTTTCAAACGAATGCCAAAACTAGGTAAATTTGATTATAAGATCGTCTAAATATCTACCACCAGCATTCCTATTTTGGCCGTAAAGCAGGTTTCGTGAGAAGTAAAAGGTAGGCTGTGTTATTATTTTGCGTTGGGGGGTCTAAATATCTCTTACCTCCAGAATGTCAACGCATCAGCAATATCGAGTGATTCCATCAATATGACAATGGATGGTTGATAGGTAACGGTTACCTCTAACCATAACGGTGGGCCTTCTGCTTTTTCGGATTCTCTTTCAAAAAAATCATGCAGACATTATGTTCGGAAGCTCATAGGCGTTGTGCTTTTAACGCTCTGGTATCGATAACTAAAACAAATCAGCTTTTGCCGTGGTTAGTCCCAGGAAGGGTCAACCAAATTTGATACCGTCCTTCGGATGGCACGTTAATGATGGCTGACGACCATCAGGGGTGATGTTAGCGGCGCTACCACTTATTATAAATATTTTTTTTTAATTTTCGTTTTCACGTTTTCTTGTACCAGGTTCGCCGCGCTTTGGATTCAATGGGTTGCTTCAGAGAAATCGGGGTCTTCATCGACGTGTCTTCCGGCCCTGGCGCCTCTCCTGAGGGACTCGAGGTGATATTAATATGAGTTCAGCAATACGGCCCTCAAATGGGAACGCTGATAGTGAATGAGTTAGGGTTGAAAGAAACGTGGTTTCGAGTCATTTGCTGAGCTTTATATATATAAAAAAAGAAAATAATTTATTGGTTCCTTGGTTGGTTGCAGCCACAACCGGGACCAATGCGCCATGCGATCATTTATCGACTTATCGATATTATCTGTCGACTTATCGTATCGAAGCGTCATTTTTATTATATAGGTTCGGTGATTTATAATAAGATCAACAAAATTTTAAACATCTACCCAATGACATTACGTGACTGTAAATCTCACACTGCGGATTGGCTTAAAGGTTTGACCTACAATGATACCGAAGAGTTCTTCAGTAGTTGCTTATAAAGTATTTTACTCCTTCACACACACACACACACTCACGCACGCACGCACACACACACACACACACGCACGCACGCACGCACACACACACACACACATGTATACACTTAGTGATCCATACTTCACAGGCTCACTCTCACACTTATATCATAAGTTGTTTATAAATTGTGCAAACTTTGATACTGGGACTCTGTATTCTTTTTACTGGAGGTGGGCGTTAATGTCTGCGACACAGTTTTATTTTAAACTAATGTAGCCATTATCGTTTACTTTTTTATGTATGCCTATTTTTTTGTTCCAATAAATAAATAAATAAAATAAAAATTTGGATCATTTTTCTTTTTTTTTATTTCATTGGGAAAGTCTCTTGATTTTCATAATTAATTCTTAAGTACACAGTACCATATTATAAGTTTCTGGTACCCTGAGCTTGACGATGATATGTTGTCTGGAGAAGGAGGACTTGTCTCCGGAACCGCTTTCCAACAGGGCTGACGGAATGTGAGACCAGAAAAAACCGCTCTATTTTGTTTCTATTAATTGTATATTGACGCCCAACGTATAATGCTTGTGTGTGAGACATTATTTTTGTTTTTCAACAGGTAACATTTCAAGTGAAGGAACTGTCTCGAGTGGTTGGCGGAATTAACACCACAGTCAGCGAGAATGAAGGCAACTTAGTGTTGGGTGAGTGAGTGAATGAATGACCGACAACTTTGTTAGGTGATTCTTACGTGTTACAATTACTATTTGTTAATTATTTACCTACTCAATAGGTAATGGAAAAATGGTACAAAATACGACAAATAGGTCGAATGGAAAAATATGGTCTCATGATAATTTGGATCTAACTCTATGGATATAATTTATTTGTATCCTCAGCATATTACATATTACATGTTTTATGTTACAACATAGGCCATTATATACAACAGTCAACTGATAGTAAAAAATGTATTTATTCTAACCAGCGTCATACTATTTGATAATGCTGATTGCTGACGTTCGACCGTCTTTACCTTGAAATTTATAAAAATTCTAAATTACGATCTTGATTTTGAAAATTTGTTTAACCCGGTGTAATGTAGTATCGTATCGTACAGACACGCTCATTAGATATAATTTATATTTGTAGTCTATCAAATAAAGGATCATATTTCTTTATTCGTAACCAGTGTATGCCTTCGGTAGAGACGAAAGGCATTTCAATTGTACTACAACTGCCAAATTGCAGTTCAGATGCCGTTTGAATGCAGTTTGATCGGATTACAGTGGAAGTGCAGTTCCTCTACGTAGAGCCTGAGTGTAAGGCTACTCTTTAAAGCCCAAACGAAGGTGTGTCTATCTGATATGTAGGCGTGAAGATGCCGAACATTCTGGGGCGCGGCGAGCGCGTCCAGTGCGAGTACAGCCTGGGACATCGATCCTCCTCCAACTACAGCCTTCAAGCCAGCAAGCCTTTCCCACATAAACCACTGGCGCCTGTGTAAGTCACTCAATCACTCACCGGTCTCTTTGAACTTTCTATTAAAAGTGCACTCTTTCGTTCATTCAAACAACAATCTTATGCAAAGATCATTAATTCACTCACTCGCTCAACAATTAACCATATCGTTCTATATTTTAAACAAAATGTCACTCATTTGTACACTCATAAAATAGTTACTTGTTCAGTTAAAACACAATTTCGTACACCTTGGTCACTCTAATATATCTAGGCATTTTCTGATGATTTTTTAATCACTGTATAAATATAGTGGGATATAAATCTTTTGGGCTCTAGATGCAACAGATACAATGACAATTTTCCCCGAGATATTGCAAATTGAACTAGTTCTAACTTTGGCTAAACAAAAGATCGTTTAGCCTGATTGTAATGTTTAAAATTCTCCATTTTGGATTCAATTTTAACTATTTAGCTTATGGCAATGCAGGTAAACATATTTACGCGCGAAATTATTACCCTCCTGGTGAGTCGCTAGAGTAAAAATATGTAAATGTTCAATGGTGGCAATAAATCTGATCTCAAGTGATCTGCATTGACGTGATCCTGCTATTTCTTTGTTGTATGTCTTAAAAAATGGTACTGTTTTAGTTTGTACTGTAAAGATACAACTAGATATCTGTTATAATATTTAAAAAAATAATTGTGAATTTTGAAATCAGTCTAAATACGTCAGTTGCTCAGAACACGCGGTCTTTGTGTTTCGCAGTATCCAACAAACCATATTCAACCTTAAAGTCAACATTATAAATCACAGGTACTATGATGCCAAGTATGTGTAAAACCAAACTCCCAAAGAGTTCCTCCCATGTACTTCCCACGACATATACATATACAGTCTGTAGACGATGATGAGATATATATTTATGACTAAATGCGGATATGTTCAAATGGCACAATTAAATGCTTCGAACTGAAATATTGACGTCCGGGATATGGCCTCGTAGTTGAACTCTAAATGGTCCTTCCTCTGATTCTGCAGTTTATCGGCGACAATGTACCAACAGAACCACGAATACCCTTGGTCGGGATACAGGCTACTGGACCGGGGGCTGCTACTGGACCTGGCATTTAAGACCTCCTCCGCGGTAAGATACCTTTGTTGTGTTCTACAAGCTTTTATTTAACTTGAATTGGTTTTTATGTTTCTAAGGTCATAGTTAGATTGGTGACCGTCAGGTTAACCTTCGTCTTTCAAAATCAAATCTTTTAAGGTTTGCCAGTCAGTTTGTCTCTGTTAAATTTAATCGAACAGCTTTACAATGAAACACGAGCCGATACAAATCCTGATTCCACCTGATTCCTGATTTTACATCTCAGAAGTATACTCAATAAAATTGAAAATCGGTTCCCTATTGACAGAGAAATCGCGTAACAAATAGAAAAAAACATCCAGTTGAATTGCGAAGCTTATATCTCGGAATCCTAAAGTCATACTAGTAAGAGACAACCTGCATTGTTATTATATTCAAGCTTAAGTTTAAATAGAACCACGTTAACTTGAAGCACTTAAATGTTATATATAGTTGGTTTTTGTTGATCTCTGCTTTTATAATTTGTTGTATGTGGCAGACCAAGCACAGCATCCAGTGGGAGGGTCTGGTGCGGGACACATCCGTGCTCAGCAAGACGACCAGCTTCAAGATCCGCGAGAGCAGCGGTAGGTCACCTACATACGCTGACATGCACCTACCAAAAACATACATCTTAAACTAAAATACACCTACTCCTAACTCAGATCTACCACTAACATACACCTACCACTAATATAACGCCTACCACTAACATATACCTCCAACTAAAATACACCTACTCCTAACTTAGCTACCACTAACATACACCTACCAACGATATGTAATTTAGTCAACCATTATCATTCCTTTCCAGGTCCTCAAATGAAATCAGTAGTCCGTCATATAGTATCAATAGACCATCGCGACGAACCAGTGTTCCCTACCCGGGGGTCGTGGGTTCAGTTCTCGAGCGAGCTAGCGGGCCTAGGGGGTGGTGTGGCACATATCAAAACAGAACTAAACGTACAAGCAAACATTAGTCTCGCTGAAGATATTGTAAGTAAACATTTTATATTTGGAGATGAAAATTATTGTGGTTTTTACATTTTCAATAAAGAAATGTAAAAAATCAATTTAATATGGTAAAAATTCTTATTACAATCAATAAAAATATTAAAATATTTCAATAAAAAACTCCATTCCAATGTGTCCAATCATTGTTATCATGTAAATATTACAGAAACTTATAGTAGCCTTTTTTCCTTAAATTTTGTTTAACTTTAAATGTGTGTGCAGGCAGTTTAATACCTTACCTTAGTTACCTTTGGGTTTGTCATGTGTGTCGTGTATAAATACGTGGTCCTTCGTCGAGCCTGTACCGCTGTGGTGTTCCCGTGCCGGAGCAGACGCTGCAGCTGGCGGGCGCGGGCGGCGTGCTGCACGACGTGTTCGGGAGCTCGCTGGCCGACCGCCTGTTCCTGGGCGGGGCCACCTCCGTGCGCGGCTTCCGGCAAAGGGGGGTCGGCCCCCACGACGGGGGGCTCGCCCTCGGCGGCAAGGTGACCCCGCACACCGCACTACACTACACTACACTACACTATACTATACTATATACGTATATTAATTCGATAAAATAAGGAGCAAAACGCAATATTACAATACATAAACTTAACATAAAAAAGAAATAATTGTATATAGTCAAATTAACAACGTTTCTTTTTTCATCTTTTCATCAAACATACAAATCTTAATCAAACACAAAGAATTGTAAACTTAAATTCCATATATATATAGGGTATACGCAGGTAACGTAATTTTTAATCCACCTTCGCATTAAAGCAGCCGCCTCTCGATTGATTTCTTTCTGGATTGCCATTGCTATCTAAATGTTTATTTTTATGTTTAGTTTCAAATAAGAGGAACTTACTTTGGAAGTATTTGTAAAGCTAATTGACATTTAATTTTTGTAACGATTAACGCAACGTAATTGGATACTGTAATCCTCAAGCTCTGGTCTACAAGAGACAGGGCTACCTAGTGTAGGGGCTAAAAGTTATTATTACATGAGCTCCTCCGTACACCGTGCACGTTAACCCGTTGTCCCGGCCGTAGTAGTGGATCCGTTGTGTTACAGTTGTATTGGGCGGGCGGCGTCCACGTGCTGGCCCCGCTGCCCTTCGTCAGCGCGCGCTCCGGGCTCACCTCACTGTTCCGGAGCCACGCCTTCGTCAACGTGGGCTGCCTCACAGACACCGGTCAGTACTCTGTACTCCGGGCTCACCTCACTGTTCCGGAGCCACGCCTTCGTCAACGTGGGCTGCCTCACAGACACCGGTCAGTACTCTGTACTCCGGGCTCACCTCACTGTTCCGGAGCCACGCCTTCGTCAACGTGGGCTGCCTCACAGACACCGGTCAGTACTCTGTACTCCGGGCTCACCTCACTGTTCCGGAGCCACGCCTTCGTCAACGTGGGCTGCCTCACAGACACCGGTCAGTACTCTGTACTCCGGGCTCACCTCACTGTTCCGGAGCCACGCCTTCGTCAACGTCGGCTGCCTCACAGACACCGGTCAGTACTCTGTACTCCGGGCTCACCTCACTGTTCCGGAGCCACGCCTTCGTCAACGTGGGCTGCCTCACAGACACCGGTCAGTACTCTGTACTCCGGGCTCACCTCACTGTTCCGGAGCCACGCCTTCGTCAACGTCGGCTGCCTCACAGACACCGGTCAGTACTCTGTACTCCGGGCTCACCTCACTGTTCCGGAGCCACGCCTTCGTCAACGTGGGCTGCCTCACAGACACCGGTCAGTACTCTGTACTCCGGGCTCACCTCACTGTTCCGGAGCCACGCCTTCGTCAACGTGGGCTGCCTCACAGACACCGGTCAGTACTCTGTACTCCGGGCTCACCTCACTGTTCCGGAGCCACGCCTTCGTCAACGTGGGCTGCCTCACAGACACCGGTCAGTACTCTGTACTCCGGGCTCACCTCACTGTTCCGGAGCCACGCCTTCGTCAACGTGGGCTGCCTCACAGACACCGGTCAGTACTCTGTACTCCGGGCTCACCTCACTGTTCCGGAGCCACGCCTTCGTCAACGTGGGCTGCCTCACAGACACCGGTCAGTACTCTGTACTCCGGGCTCACCTCACTGTTCCGGAGCCACGCCTTCGTCAACGTGGGCTGCCTCACAGACACCGGTCAGTACTCTGTACTCCGGGCTCACCTCACTGTTCCGGAGCCACGCCTTCGTCAACGTCGGCTGCCTCACAGACACCGGTCAGTACTCTGTACTCCGGGCTCACCTCACTGTTCCGGAGCCACGCCTTCGTCAACGTCGGCTGCCTCACAGACACCGGTCAGTACTCTGTACTCAGTACAGAAAAGAAGATGTGCTCCGGGGTGTCTTCGTCTAGCCCACACTCACAGAGGGTGATCCCGTAAGCTGTGTTAGATGAACAGTAATCCATGAATGTCTTAGGCGTAATTGACAGATGGTGGAAGTAGGACACTTCATTTAGTCGCATTATTTGTCACATTAATACTTTCTTAATTAAAAACGTCTTGGTTATATGATATCTGCCCTTATTAATCAAGCAAGACAGCAACCTATGGAAAATGGATGCCAAGCAATTACTCTTGTTGTTGCTATCAAAACAAATGTCATATAATGAATTGCAGCACTTCAGTAGGTACACCTCGCCTCATTTGTAGTGGGACATTGTACTGGCTCAGCTCAAAAAGAGGAGTAATATGACTGCAATCCATGCAGGGCAGGCATGCAGGCATAGGCTACAATGGTTGGAGTGGAGACGCGAGCGTCTGTCCCCCCAGCTTTCTTCGACTCCGGCTGGCTAGTACTGTTACCAACCTCTTTCCACCTGTTTCATCATTACTGCCAATATTTCAAAACCGTCAATCATTTCAATTCAAAATCTTGACACATTTATCATTGTTTCCGTTCACATCTTAAACTTCTTCGTTACACTGTTGATCATAGACGGAGACGTTTCTCCGTGACCCTTGTTACCAGTTATCTGCTTTTGTATCGTACTAATTAAATATATTAATATGTATATTAAATGTAAGTTCAGAATTGATTCTATTTAAAATTTATCTTATATTCAAGGCACTTTTGTAAGTATTCAATAAGTTATTTTTAATGTAGTTTCCATCCAGTGTTCAGTTTTGTATTGTTAAATGTTTTGTTACAGCGTGCCTTTACTTAAGTGGTAACATATAAGTATGTAGTGTGGTAACGTGCGTGTTGTGTCGTGTGACTTGTGCAGCGAGTTGGGCGGGGTGCTTGGGCGGCGCGCGCGTGTCGCTGGGGGCGGGCGTGGCGCTGCGGCTGGGGCGGGCGGCGCGCCTCGAGCTCAACTACTGCGTGCCGCTGGTCGCCGCCCTCGGGGACGTCACGGCGCCAGGCCTGCAGCTCGGCGTCGGCGCGCACTTCCTCTAGCACTGACCGGTGACCGATGAGCCCGGAGCCCGGAGCCCGGAGCCCTCAGCCCCACCACGGTACCGACGTGCTCTTCTACATTATGTTAGGTCGGGGGAAAAGTCTTTTCGCATATAGTATGTATATACTTGTAATAAAATATCTTTGTCTGTATTATTTGTAGCCAGATACAAATAATACAGACAAAGATATTTTATTACAAGGTTTTGATGACTTAAAAAAGGTGACGTTTTAAAAAATGAATCGAGTTACGAAAATTTTGTTTCCCACCATTTTCTTTAGTTTTTCTATCTGTCAAAATGAGCGAATAGAATGAAGAAATTAGATTCATTTTAAAATTTTATTACAAAAAAGGAAAATATGCAACGCAAGCAGCGAAAAAATGTGAGGCTGATGGACCTAACGCAGTGTCAGTGCACTGTGTCTATGGTGGGATTGTTCATTATGAGCTTTTACCGCCGGACAGAACCATCGATTCCGATCTCTACTGCCACTTACTGATGAGATTAAAGCAAGAAGTTGAGAGAAAGCGGCCGGAATTAATTAATAGAAAGGGTGTGGTCTTACATCACGATAACGATAGACCACACGCTAGACATATTTAGCCACTCAGCAAAAATTAAGATAGTTGGCTGGGAAGTGTTAATGCATCCGCCATATAGCCCTGACCTTCAGATTTCAACCTGTTTAGGTGTCTTCAGAAATTCTTTAGATAGTGTCAGCTTAACATCAAGAGAGGACTGCCAAAACTACTTGTTGCATTTTTTCATCAGAAGTCCCAAAATTTCTACAACGGAATCATATCTCTGCCTACAATATGGCAGAAAGTCTACGAACTAAATGGCTCATATATACTGTAATTAAATATAAATTATTGTTGACGCCGTATAACTGACGCCATAGCTAACGCCATCTACACGACGCTTGGACAAAGCAAATTTGAAAGAAGCTCGTCTCGTGAAAGAAGCCCGTGGACAGCAACATAAAAATTCTGTTCAATTTTTATTCGATATTGTAAATTTAATTGTAATTTCGATAAAAATCTCAAAATTTTACTGGTAATTAAACGTGAGAAAACAAAGAAAATTGGTTACTTATTAGATCGTAAAGAACCTGCCCCCAAACAATTAACTTTGAAAAATATATCTTGAATTTTTATATATAATGCGAAGAAACTATTTCTCCGGCCTATTATTATTTTTTAATATTCAGGATGTTTGCTATATACCCTAATAAGTCGAAAACTACTCATGTTAGCATAGTCAAATAAATACTATGTTGATATCAAAAATTGGTTGTTGCGGCAACTGGTATTACCCACCAACCCGCATGGGGGACGTATTTAGGCTGTAGTTAATGGTAATTAGGGACAAAATGATTACAGTTTTTCAATCCGAATGCCGATTGGCATGCGTCGTACTTTGATATCAAATAGTAATTATCTTAGCTCACACAGTGAGCACGGCTTATGTTTTCCTTACACTTTGGTATTGTCGCGTTGTGAGCTTTTGGTAGTCATTCTATCGTCAGTGACCGATAGACTGTTATGTTTTCAATATTCGACTATCGATCGGCAACGTGTCGTGCGACACTGAGAGAATAAAACCAATACTATTTAACAAGACCCTGTCATATTAAAATTAATATTTTGTTACTTTTCAGATTAAATCATCAAGCTGACAACTGAAATAATATCTTTCTTTATTTTTAATTATAAAGCAACTAATTTATTGTGAGCAAACCCGCGGGCGGTACAGCGTGTACAAATAGTCTAGTGTTGTTGAAAATATGAACGTTTTTAATTTTTATATTGGTTTTTTATTTGCATACGAGTACTCTCACTACCGCCATCTATCAAAAAATATTTGAATTAGACATTGGAAAATCTTCTGACAGCGCGTCAGAAGATTTTCCAAATTAAGGGCTGGTTTTTCAATACTCAGGTAACATTTAATCAAAGAATTACTTGGACAAATGGAAAATATGTCAAAACGTCAAACCCATTTGGTAGGTAATTGTTATCTAGTATTGAAAAATCAGACATTAATTTAAAAAATTAAAATTTTTAAAAGTATAAATTAAATAACATTGAACATATGCTTTTTAACTGACAAAGTTTTAATATAGATAGGCTTTTGCTAGCAAGTGGTTTACCAGAAACTGAAGTGATAGTGTTGTCTAATTCCTCCCGCCGCTTGACTGAGTTGTTGAAAAATGAAGAGACATTCAAACCAATTTATAATTATTTGAAAAATACTTTTGGGAAAATTTAAAATTATATGGATCAACGAACATATGGCTTAAAGGTCTTAGTAACCAGGCCAAATAATTGGAAAAAAAGTATAAATTAAATGTAGATTTAACCTAACAAAAAACTATATTTTGAGTTTTAGCGAAACTAAGGAACAGCTTTCTATTTTTATATATAAGACAAATATGAATATATATGAATGATGATGTTAGTTGGATTTTGATAGAAACCTATTTTTCGACTTATAATGTAAATAATGCAACGCCATGATGTCAAACAAAATAGTTATCTCGTGCACGGCAAACCCTTGCTCTCGCTTGGTACGGCGACCTCATTGGGCCAGCGTGGTGTTATGATCAGACCTCCTGTTCTGGATGAATCAAACAAGTAATTTTCTTAAATTTAAAAACTATTTATTTTAGTTTCCAAGTAACATTCATAACACCTCACATTTACGAAACGTATCAAGTTATGACCTTACCCTGTGAGACGTAACACACGAGACACCTTATTTATTAGACAGTCTATTTAAATAATGATATTTTGTCTTTGACTTTGACTTTCTATCACAAATGAAACAAACACCAGTTAACTGATAATAATTTATTAAAACAATATATTCTAATATTTACAAAATGATCCTAACTTATCTGTATCGCCGACTTATCTGTATGCCGCATCTATGCTCAAAGGCAGGCATGTATAACATTTTGTTGCAAACCTGTGTATCTAAATAGTTGCATAATTTAGCAACTTTTAGTTAATTTAGTAATTTATAGTAAGGAACTATAATACAATATATATAAATATATTAAAGTTCTGTGAGCCGACAATAATAAAGAGCTTTTTCTAACAGCACAATGAGAACAAATCAAAAGACTAGCAGAGCTGGCAGAGAGTAATATTGACTGCTTTCTCAACACTGCCCCTTAAACATAACTTGTCAGTTTTGTGAACTTCTCCTTAACTAAAGGTTTTGTTAAGATATCCGCTAACATCTCATCAGTAGGTATGTAGGGAATATCAACCATTTTATTAATCATTACGTCTCTATGATGAATGATAAGTGATGACGAACATCTATGCGCTTGGTCCGCGAGATCTCACAAGTTATGTTGAAATATTTGCTCTGAAAAGAATGCAGAGACAGCCTCTACAAGCATCACTCATAGCCATCATGTATTTGGCTTCAGAGTTGGAAAGTGCAACCGTACGCTGCGACTCTCCCAGCATATAATAGAGTAACAAAGCTTAAATCTAAACAGCACCATGGCAACCAACCAAAAGACTAGCAGAGACAATAAACCCCCCTTTTTTAGTTATGTGTGTCTTCTATTCTTTGTCTGACTGTGTTAACCTGATCCCTATGCATTTCTTTTTGAATTGGTCGGTGTACAATAAAAATATATACATCTCTAATATATAAATTATATCTAAGAAAATGCAGATACTTTACTATGAATTTTTATAAATTGCGATATAAATTTACAAGTATATAATAATGTATACAAGTTTTCTGGGAATTAAACAACCTTACAATGTGTTGCTTAGTTGAATAACAATGTTGTCAAGTTATATGACATAGATTAATTATGGACCTGTGTCTTAGTTAATGAAGTTTCAATTTAAAATATTTATATTAAAATTCTACTTTGGAGAGACCGCCGGCGGGCTGCTAAGGAAAAAAATTGTATAGATTGAGAGGTGCTAATCTTCGAATTGTTAATTTAGAAACCAGAATCAAACAACTGTTTCGTAATCAGGCAACAGTAAGTGGTAATAGTATCTTGGGTCTGGTCCACGCGGCTCCTGCCCTCGTTGTACGATCTGGCGACGGCGACAATGTAGCGGTATAATTTATGGATTTATTTCATCTCTTTTTCGTATAATTTATTATAATGCAGCGACGTTTGGAGATAATCATTTTCGTTCATCTCAACTTTGACTGGCGGAATGAGGGCGGCGGCCACGCATCTGTCGACAAAAACTGTATCAGTAACCTTACAACTCGGAGCAGGTAATATTGCGATATTTGTTCACCACAGCATCTGGACCACGTATTTGTGTATCAAGTGTTCTCAATCTATAGTGAGCTATCAAAGCCCGGGAGCTAAAGTGATATCGCAGTTGAAGGTAGAGGCAGTGTGGTAGTGTGGTGGTACCTGCCCTCCGCGTTGAGGAAGTTGAAGGTGGCGCAGGCGTGCTCCGCGGGCAGCACCTCCACGTTGAGGCGGGCCCCCCGCCCCGCGCGCTCCGCCGCCCCCCGCCCCGCGCGCTCCGTACCCTCCAGCCCGATTATCTAAGTAATGACACGCAACACTTGTATCTAACACCTTGTTCATGTCCTCTTTGGACAACATATTGTACATTATATAAAAGCTCTGGTTTCGATACGGTCCACACTGCACGCGTACACTCCTTTATACAAGGGAGAACCCTTATATAAAGGATGTCCAGCAGCAAGACCACCTTTGAGCCATGTCTTCTGTTTCAATTTCAATTCTACTTTCATCAATTAATTATTCTTACAAATGAAAGCACCCAATCCCAAAAATCTTACAGCATATCATCAAATGGGGCTGTACTATGTATTTCATATATCTAATATAACCCAAATAAAGCATCATTAAGATCTTGTGTTATAATGCTAGATAATACAGTAATAAACAATAATATGTACACTCTTGAGGTGGTTATATTGCCACCGAGTTAGGATCTGATGAAGGGATCGCAGGGAAATCAAGGGCAACGTATTCTAAAGCTATTTAAAGCCAAAATCAAATCAACAACCTCACTATCTCCCTTGTTACGTTGATCTTAAAAACTTAACACTCAATATTTATACACAATAAAAGCAAAACTAATGCATTTAAAAAGTTGTCTTTTGCTAATTTCTTTCATTCTTACTTTTTCCTTTCTTCTGTCTTCTTTCTTTCTTTCTTTTTCTTACTTCCTTCCAGCATTAGTAAATAAATGAATTGAATTGTTTTCAATTCGTGTTTTACTTTTTTTTAAAGCTTTTCATATTAACCAATGCAGTCTTACCAGTAAGTCTATTTTAGGTTCCAACAACCTGAACAATGTCAGCGATTCCTCCGTAATTTCTTCAGAACACGTCACTTGCCATGACATTACAGTCCTGTAAGTATACAAAATGATTTCTATTACTAAACAAATTTCTATTACTAACTAATCACTTAAAACTTGCCACTATACCATCTATTTGTTAGAATCCGAAGTAGCGATGATGTAAATGGCAGAAAGAGGTTGTAAGGTGTCTCCTTTCACAAATACCATAGAGGGCTGTACCAGGGTGTAAGTTTGGACAACAAAGATAGGATTTTAGGAAGCCACTCCCGGTGTAGCCCAGTAGAGTCAAGCCGTTTTTGAAGTTTAATAAGACTATTGAACTGCTGATCATTTTTATATATAGGAGGATATTCTTATGTAAAAGTGAAATTACCTTAGGAGATCCTATCAATATGCTATACGGGGAAATTTTGTAGACTTTATAAGCTCTACAATATACTAGATATAGTGTTATTGTATTTCATTTTATGCAGTTTAGCCTGCAGAATTATGTGCTAGAAATAATTGCTGAAGCTAGGACTCTCTTAGAGTGATGATATTAAGCTTAAAAACCTAAACTAAAGTCCTTTAATCACCACCACATAAGCAAAGCAATCAGAAGATTAAAACCATGCATCAGTGTTTTTAAAGTTACAAGCATATGCATAGACGAGGCAACATTTTACATGTAGCTATAAATAAATAAATACCTGGGAAATATGGCCATAGGACCTAACACTGTTATACCGTTGTTCAACCTGAAGCCATACTGAAACAATAAAACCATTATCAGTTAATATCATTCATTGTTAATATGAATTATAACTTTGTAACATCAATTGTACACAGAATATCTTATCTTATCAAACCAGCTTTCAAACCATTTTCTGTGTACATACATCCCTAGGTATTCTTTAGGAGTTCAATACTGTGAGTACATATTGTGTTGTTAGTATGAATATTATTTCACATAGGGAGTATCACACTCCATTATGAAATGTGTATGTTGCGGTCCTTGCAAGAGTACTAATTTATTGATATTGATTCAACTATTAGATAAAAGTTTTAACAAAGCTATTTCCATTTTTGAAAGAAACATCTGTTTTAGCTACAAAGGTAATGGATATAAGTTTCTTATGGCAAACAATATCTATAAGCTTGTCAAGCACTCTTGCAAGGTCCACAAGCAAGCAGTTTAATAGACAACCCCCCTGAGACTCGCACAGTACCAAAGCTTTGTTAAAAAATAGAAAAACATTTTTTTTCTAAAGTCATGTATATTTGTATGTTTATTTAATAAACGTAACAGAAGCTCTTAAATGATAATTGCTTTGTAATTTCACTAAAGTACAATTATTCAAATATCGTCTTAACAATACACTCACCGTAGCATAGGCGTCAATCATCAGTCCGAGATCCTGTTCTTGATTGATTACGCGTACTGTGGTCTTACCGTCGCCTTCATACGCCGCTTTATACCGCAAACTACTGCAAAATAATTAAAATACAGGTTATCTTTTAATAATTAACTAGCTAAATATCTATAATATTTTAAACTAATACTTTTAACTAGGTAGTTCAAACTTTAAGTAAGAAAAACAATTTAATGTTAACCGTGATAACTATGTCAAACATGTTTCAAACAGTGTTGTTTTGTTATTAAAAGGATTTCGAGAACAAAGAATTTGCTGGGAAAATCATAATTGCAAGCACGAAAAATATCCTGTTTTGAAAAATTCTAACCTCAAATAAGGCGCAGATCTTCTTAGCACGGATGAAGTTTTACGTAGTGTACTCGATAACATTGTATTTTTTTATTAATATAATTTTTTTAGATTAGAAGTTTCATCCAAAATATAAGAGATTTTCACAACTTGTATTTATAATATTCTCTATTTTCATAAGCTGTCAAACTGTCAATCACATTGGTTCCGTTTCCACTTGCCGATATTGTTAGCAAGTGTAGATACCATTTATGTTGAAATTATATACAGAGAGCCTAGACAATATGCTTTTCATCATAGCAAACGAATCGCTTCAATTCAATTGTTAAATTATGCTCTGTTTCAAATCCTCAACATTTTTTTATATAAGCAATCGCCTAAACATCAAGCATAAGTATCAAATCTCATTAATTTTTATTTATCCCTCAAATCCCATATATTATTTATTTTATTACTAGCAAATATTGGAACACAAGTATAAAGGGGAAAAAATATTTCAACACTCGTTATCAAATTGCTTTTTGTAGCTTAAATAAAAATTGTAAGCGCGTTAAAATAAGGCAAATACTCTTAAAAGTCACAATATATAAAGTTTCAAAACTTTAATAACGTCACCTATCGTCTGTCTTCTTCTAGTTGGAAAGAAAACAAATGAACTAAATTTTATTAATGTTTGTTTGTGCACAACCAAATCGAAACTATTGTACTTTTATTATAAATCTTTTTCTAATAATTTAATTGCCCATAGCATAGACCGGACTGAAGATGACATTGCCAAAGATGACAACTGACATATATGACGTAAACTTTCGGCAATGCAGATGCGCGCGATTTAAAACGTTGAACACAACATAATTGATTTTGCTTTTGTTGCGATAAATTATTTATACTGATTTTTATTTTCGTCTCTTTCAGTGTCTTCCATAAAGTCTTAACGTTCTAAAAACTTTATTCCACCCGTTTAAAGTCGTGAAATTATGGCTCATTAGAATGTGATATCGTTCTGAACTTTTACAATTGTTTTGTGAATTCAAGCTAATTTTCATTATAATGGAGTGCCTGACCGTGCCTAATAGCCTGCCAAACATCAAAAAAAGACATCATAATACGTTTACAGAAGATTACAGACTAGATATGTGGTTGGAATTTAAGAAACGGTGGCTTATATTTGGAGTGCTATTGTCGATATTGATGGCTGTGGTGTCGCCGCGTGTAGGAGCTCCTGGAGGCAACTAGTGCATGCTCACGTTAATAGATCATTCTAGAACGCATTGCACCCCATTCGGCCATGTAATTGAAAATTTTATCAATACTAATGCTTCTAGCAAACCTTTACTGTAGTTTTTATAATCCTTCAAGCCAGTTTTCTCATTATTATCTTAGTACACAATTAAATAGATCATGCAAATGTTGATTTCACAAAATGAAGAAGATTTTCTATATCAGAAATTTATTATTCTTAAAATCGGATTTAGGATTTAAAAAATCATTTGTGATTAAGCCACTAAAAAAATTAGTTTTAGTTTTTAGCAATACATAAAAGCTTATATTTTACTTTTAAAATCTAAAACTTAAATAATGGTCGATAAAATAATTTATACTTTCATTCCTTGTATTAATTTAAATTATTTGTGATTTCAATAATAGGTATATAAGTTGCAAGCAGGAATAGAACCCACACACTTTGGGTATGTAATGATCTAATTAATCCTGCTTGCATTATGGTATAAAAACTCTTACAGAAGAGTCCTAGCTTATTTGTTTTATTTATCTAGCTGAAACTCAAAACATATCAAACTCACATTAAGTAAACTAAAATAAAATGGCCTCTGTGGTCTAGTTGTTGAGACCACCTACCACAGATCTAGAGGTTCTCAATGCAAACATGTAGCCACCTTCAAAGCAATAAAAGAATTTTTTTTTTTATTAAAACCGCCACCACACCATACAATTAGATTTTGTTATCAACTTGATGCCAATTACAAAAATATATTTTAATTAGATCTGATACTTAAATTTAGATAATTATTTTTTACCTTTATAGTGTTTTAAATTTATTTTTAAAGGCTTTTTTCAATAATTCTAAATAGTTATTATATTATTGTTTGTTTATCATAATTGTGAATATTATGGAGTTCCACCATCACGATTAGATTACCTTCTTTTGTTGACGTTGGTTAAAAATAAATTGATACCGACAGGGCCCCTCCACTCGGAGTACGTGTCGTACGTGCCCTTGTGGTACGTGTACTACAGCGCGGGGCGGCGGTCGTGGAGGCGCGGAGGCCCGCCGGCGGGCCTGGCGTGCGCGTGCGCGCTGACGGCCGCGCACGCGTACGTCGTGTCTCCGGCGCTGTGCGCGTTGGTCGCCAACTTCGCTAGAGACGCTGGTCTGCATCAGATATTGATTCAGGGGTAAGAGTTGTTACACCCTCCACGACATTGTATCTATTCGTACCTGATTACATGTGACAATGACTGAGTCCCGAGGTAGCTGGTTGGAAGGAACCAAGAAGAACATTGTTTTTGACTTGGGATTTTGAAGCAAATAATAATAACACAACGAATTATCGTTTATTTCCTTTAAAAACCCAAATTCTAAGTTATATTCAAAATATACAATCTAAATAAGAACCTGAAAGCAACTACCTCTTAGTTCAGCATATGCTATCCAGAGAACAGAGTATCTGGACAACGCTGATCTTCAGTCATCTCCCCCTTCCCCCCAATCCCTCCACTTTATATGTAAGGGGGAGGGATTGGGTGAGTTTTGTCTTGACCACCTTCCACGCTTAATGACTCACTCGTTAATTGATGCCCCCTTATAAGCAATGACGAAATGGTATATTAAATATATCGCCCACTTAAGGAGATAAATGACTGTTAATGAAATGATGTATGAAGTAGTTAGTTAAGTAGCAAAGACGGTGGTGTAGCCGGTCCCTTGGTGTAGCGCTCTGTTGTCGTCCGCGGGGGGTCCGTGCGCCTGGCTGTCGCTGAGCGTGGCGCGGGACACGGCGAGCGCCGCCATCTTGCTCACTACTAGTTACGTCACTTCCCTAATGGCGGTCCCTCTCACGCTTTACATTATTGTGAGTATTCTTTCTCTGCTCTACCGCGGCTGTAGGGAATGCAATCCTGTTCAGAAATTTTTGGAATGTGATTTTAGTTTACCAAGGTCTTACAATACAATTCCTTAATATAAATTACTTAATATACAAGGTTTTAGTTACAATAAATTGTGGACGAGACTTTCAGTCCCGCACCGCGGCACCCCCTTTCTAGTGCATTAGTCAAATAGTCTGTCTCTGTTCGTTTTTACGCAAACCAGCAAATATCACTAAAATTATACGCAGGATCAATCCCGGAAAATTCTGATGGATTCGCGGTATTTCGGGATCTCATTTATAAGTATTGCATTCTCTATGCTTCTTAATTTCTTTGAACCATTAATAAAAAATTGCTGTATTCCACAGTGTGGTCGCGCACCCTTGCCAGCATTAGGTCCATCCATATTGTCAGCTCTGAGCATCGTCCCACCGTTCATCGCTGGACTAATCTACACACACATACAAACGCAAAAACACAACACACCCTCAAAAAATTGTACACACAACGACAAAACCGTACCTGATTGCATACACTGCGTTACGAATTGTACTCAATGTGTAATGAACCGCACAAAACATGTAATGGACTGTACGCAACTTATGGATTGTGCGCAATGCGTCAAAGATTGTATGAGGTCTATGGAGCGGTGTATGTTGGTCGCGCGGGTTTGTGCCTTGCTGCTGTTATATTTCGACTGCTGCGAGAGACTCCGGGAGGCTGAGGGCAGCTTGCATTTGAGAGATGTTTTAGGGACCATGCTCTTTGGTGAGTTCCTCAATTATTCATTCATTTTAAACAAGTATAGCTAAGACCATTACACTAATCTTCATGTTTATAGTAGTCTATATAATTACAAAAATGTATGTGTGTACTAACTAAGGCATCCCAACGAATACTTAAATATCTCAGCCTCTGTTACTCTCTCACAAGTTCCACAAATTAACTCCCTTCAGTAGACAGTATTCAGTCATCTAAGTAACAGTACCAAATTATAAAATGATCCAAGTTAGTAATAATGGTTGGTCCAGCGCTGAGCTACGTGACCCTGAGCACGTTGTCGTGCATGTCGCTGTCGCGCCTGTCCCCGGCCGCCAGCTCGCTGGCCGTCTGCGCCGTGCCCAAGGCGATGCACTCAGGCGAGTCACCTCTACTCCTTGCACACTTCTATCATACTGCATTCACTTGACACTTAAAGGCACCTAAATACGAGTTGGTTTCAAAGAAGTGTTCTCAATCCCGGCTATACTCTTGTATATTTGACTAAAATTTGTCTAAAACAGAAACGTAAATTATTGGATTATTTTCGATACTTTCTTACGCTTAGGTCTTTTGAACAAAGTAATTGGTTTTAATGTGGTTTTCACCTCATGATAATGATTCAGGAGAAAGGTTTTTACATATTGTAGTTTGTAATAATTAGTTGCGGGATAGAAATACTTTACATCGTAAATAGTAAAGCTTTTATTCGCGCCATGTAGTTACCTATTCAATAAACTTCACAGTTCTTTGTATCAAACATGAAACCATTATGCAAGAAAAGAGAGTAAGTTTTATTCTATCATAAATCGATCGAGTCGCTGATTCTGAGTTTGTCCAGAAAATTAGGCAAGTCCTTGTGAAGTTATCCTGTATGGCTGTAGGCTGTTGTTGATGATGAGGTGAGGTGTGGTGTGTGTCGCGCAGGCTGGCAGGTGTCGTCGTGCGTGCCGGCCGGCCTGTCTCGTCTGCCCGCCGTGCTCCTCGCGCCCGCGCAGGCTCTGTGCCTCGCCGCCATCGACGCGGGGGGGACCGGGGGCACACGGGGGACTCTGCCCTGGTGAACGACGCATCGGTACATTATTTCATCTTATTATTATCCTGAGAGTCTTAATTGTGTATAGAGAGTTTGTCTATGCTCATAATGTGAAGAGAGTAGCCGATCGTCATTAAGTAAGTATTAGCGAGCACGGATATACGAAATTTGACACTAGAAATTGACAATAACTACATAGAAGAAGTGGCTATAACTGTTTTAATGTATGATTTTTGTCTTTTCAAGGCTGATGGTGCTAAAATGAATCTTTCACCGATAATTTGAGCATCGATGAAGTATAAGAACTGTATACACAAATGGAGGTGCTGCAACTGTTATACAGTTATTTTTGTATTATTTGTAGTTCGGTAGAAGACAGTACACATTGTATAGACCTTAGTGACTTATCTAAAGAAGTCACTGCATGTGGTTACAGGCAATGGTTAATAGATCTGACTGGCCAACAAACTGTAGCTAGAACCTTAATAATTGTAGATTAATAGTGAGACGAAGTGGCCTTAGGTCCGCTTCACTCGTAGATCCCGTTTGAGCTCCAACTTGTGAACTTTTGAAAATCATTTTAGGTTAAGAATGGGTCACTTTATGAGTGATAACAGGTATTGGGCCCAATAGCAATAATATTTACTCGTGCTATTCTTAAGGACAATTTTCTTTGATCCTGACCCTTTTGATTTTAATTCTGTAATTTGTTTTATTAAAAATTAATACTTTAAATGATGTATTAAATGTAAACGTATATTATGATTCCATTTAGAGCTATAAGTACAAAGTAGTAATACAATACAAGAAAGATTAAATATTTAGAATATTGTCTAGACAATCGCCTCTAAACGAATAGTGGTGCGGCATCTCGTCTCGGTTCATGTTATAAAGTTATCATAGTTTACAATTGTTATAAGTTCCAATTAAGATTTCACGTGACTCTTACGGTGACGTAAGAGTTCAAGAACTCTGGATTCTATTACGAAAACGTAGCAACCTTTGCCATGGTTAATCTCGGAGTCATTAAAATCGAAAACTTCGTCCTTCGTAACGCAACGGCAAGTTTGTGTGATCAAATACATGCATTTGTATGACCTGGTGAATTGCTTCGGCAGAACCCGGGTCACTCCCGCGAAGGGCAATAGAATTACCGGGGAGTTTTAGTGGGTATTACCAGAACCACTTTGATAAGGCACTAGATGAGCTCCACACACACCCGCTGTAGCCAGTGGCGGGTTTATATTTAGACAATAATTTTTAGATCTACCAATATTATTTATGAATTATTTTATTTAAAGTGTATAATGGCTATTGTACAATCGCATCTTTATTGTTATTAAATAGTTTAAATCATCAATAAAACATTGAAATTCAAAGTCATGGTTTTATTCACAAAAATAATATCACTTCGTTACAAAAATGTAATTGACATATTTCAGTAACATAAATATATCCAGTTACGAACTTAAATAACTTAAAACTAATCACAGTCATATAACTTAATAGAAAGTTTGTCATTAATACTTAAAAAACTATTTGGTTTGAGTAAAAGTGGAAATACAAAATTAAGCTAGACTAATTAAAACTTAAATTACTTATCTAATGATGTTATTATAGATTATTATTTCGAGTTTTAAAAATTGAAATAATTACGATAACGACCCGTTGATGTATATGTCAATATATAGTCATTTGTATTCATTTTTGTCAAAATAATGAAGCGTGAAAATATTTAATTATAATTTGTATACTTTTACATAATATGTAATTTACTATACGATCAAAATTACTATAAGACAATATGACTGACTAACTTCACTTCACAAAGGTCAACACACATTCTAGTAATATTTATTCTATTTGTATTATGAATTAAAATTTTCAAGGTTTACAAAAAAAGGGCATTTTATAAATTAGGTTAAATTTTTTTACTACGATTTTGACTTCTTCTTTTGTTAATGTGGCAACGTCGGATTTTGACAATCATATGCAAAGTCATTGAAGTGAAGGTAGTTTCATATTTTTTGAAAATTCCATCTTATTTTCATTTTGACCATATTTTCTTTGAAAAAATCAAAAATTTACGATACTATCCCTATTTTAATAAATATGATCTTAAAATTATAGGAAAAACGTATAATTAAATCTACATTCGTTGTAAAACTATTAGAATCACTCCTCCACGTGTCAAACGTCGATTTTTGGTTAAAAACTATTGATGTTTTGAGCGACTTTGTTTCATGGAACAATGGAATTAAATAGTCATTTATGCTAAAAAATGTTTACATTTACTTTGTAATAAAAGTGCCATTTACTAAAATAAGACTAATGTGGTTTTTGGGACCAATTGTACCTAGACATCTATTAAAGACATTTACGACCTACACAATCGGCGCCATTTTGTTTTCTTACATACAACTGAACTACACGAGTATGTGAATACAATGTTAACATTTTTACAATTTAATTAAAAACGTCAGTTTATATTCAGAAAAAAAGGTTCCTTTCTCTGCAGTGTATTTCATTATAAATGAAATTATAATAAAAAATTATATGTCGAAAAATATGAGATTACCTCGACAATTTACATCTGCATTTTAAAAAATAATGTCTATGGAATAAATTACTACCTAAATATGTCACTATCACTAGATCATAGTAACATTGAGCTATGCATTGATGTTTTATAAATTAACGATTAATTTAACGTTCTATTAATTCAACTATGAGTATACTATATTTAAGGACTAAATTTCAATAGCACGTGCTAAATTGTCATTCTACTTTATATTTTGTAACAAGATTCGTTACTTATATAAAACTTAAGGCGTTAATTCAGATTATTAAAATCGTCATTCAAATAAAATTAAGCTAATCTTATTTAGCACAACGGCTAAAATGCACGAAGCTAAAGCTTGAAAGTCTTCTTTAAATCAAAATGGCGGCGTCAATTAAAATAATCTAGATTGCAGCGACAAGATGGCGTCTTACGATGCCTCAACGGGCCCTTGTTGCTTGAGGAGCTCCCAGTACAGCCCTCGTTTGCGGACTAATTCTTCATGGGAACCTATTTCTGCGACCACACCTGGGTAACAAAAATTTTATATTTATAATATCTTAATTGCAATTACATATTATTATAGTTGATAAAAATCATTTCTTTACAGCAAGTTCTCGCCCTTTACCAGCCCGCTGGTACTCGTATACAGCACAAAAACTGTTGTGTCTGATTTAAGACAACTTCACAGAATAAAAATATTGATAAACTATAAATATTGATACGAAAAACAGTTTAATGTTGAATGGAACATAAAGTTTATCTATGCATTGTTACCAATGCAATTATGTAGGAAAAAAGTAGTCTTCAAAGACTTTTGCTTTACCACCTTACACCACACACTATAGAGAACAAAAATTTAAATAGCTTTCAGCCCTGTTTTCATACATTTGTTTTCAACTTTTTGTTTTCATAGGTCGTAAGTTACCACTGTCATTAATTTGGTAAAGGGAACTGTGTTCAAATCTACTTCTATGCGTGATGTTTAAGTCAGTGAAGTGATTGGTAAGCTATGTATGTCAATTGGAGCTTACCTTTGTTCAAAACGGCGATTTGATGAGCACGACGCACTGTGGCCAGGCGATGCGCGATAACTACTGTCGAGCGCCCCATGCTCGCTGCCTCCAGAGCTTCCTGGACAGTCTGTATTGACAAAACCGTTGATTTACTACTTATCAGTGAAAATATAAATATATTAAATGTAAAATATCAATTCATCTTTATTTATGTATATGAATGATGAGACTAAAATTTGTAGGTAGCTATGAAATACAAAGAACTCATAACAAAAGTTTCTGATGAGGAGCTTATAACACTTTGACATTCTGCATTATCTGAGGTAAGATACTATCATTAAGAACATCACAAGCGAACTATCAAATAGATTGTTGATCAATTAACGACTCTAATATGACTCTAAGATTGAACTTTTGAAAAAAGTGCCTCGATTTATTTTCGATATGAACTAAGAGTATTATCAAACATTAACTAGATAGTAATGTCCTTTAGTTTAGTTTTATGACATTAAATTAATACATATTTGGTACACTATGACGCTGTTTGAGTTTACACTGTAAATGTAAAAAAATTGTCCATAATTATAGAACTTTATAACTGGACTATTTTAGTTTACTTGGATGATGTGATATCATCTTAATTAATTAGTGTGCATTATTAGTAAGCCTGTACTTAACAGATTAACAGTAATTTGACCTTCAAATGGTTTAAAGGCAGTCTTTAATTTATTTTTGTACAATAAGGTAGCAAGCAAGCGTACAGGCCGCCTAATGATAAGCGATTTCACTCTTAAAATAAAGAGAAACTGTTTTGTTGGCATTAGCAGCATACAAGACAAGTGTCACAAGTGCTTGCATCCTACATATTATTATTGCAAAGAACGATACATTTGGACATTGATTGTTATTATTTAACGAGTAATGTGTGAAGGCTCACCCTCTCGCTGTTGGCGTCGAGCGCGGACGTGGCCTCGTCCAGCAGCAGCAGCGGCGGGTCCCGCACCAGCGCGCGAGCGATCGCCACGCGCTGCTTCTGGCCCCCCGACAGCGCCGCGCTACCCCCCAGCACGGTGTCGTACCCCTGACATCACAATACACAACATGAGCCTCTGAACACATACCACTACTCAGCTGTGTGACGTGTTAAACAAAATACCGTCCATGAAAAAACGTTTGACAAGTTTAAAGATTTTTTGCTTCAATGAATTTTTTTGAAGATTTTGAAGAACGATTTTAGTACCTCACGACGTCATAATTGAGAGTTAGCTTTTATTTGTTTCACAACTTGAAACATAAACACGCAGGCACAATTACAAATATACATTTAAGTATAGTTCTCAATATCTAACCAATAAATAAGTTATATTATACAAAATAAACAAAAACTTATAACGTTAAAAAGTGACTACTGACTCATAGGCCTATGTTGTCAAGAGCCCCATATACTTTTTGCCTTTTAAGTAAGCGGCACTTATTACGTTAAAATGACAATAATATACAAATATGTAGTCGTATGGTCGTAAAATATAGGCACTACTGATTTCTGCATAAGATCAAACAAAAACCGACTCAAAATTTATCTATACATAAGCAATAGACTCACCAAAGGCAGTCCAGCGATAAAGTTATGCACGTTGGCTTTCTTGGCGGCGTCGATGATTTCCTCGAGCGGGACGTCTCTGGAGTTGTCTCCGTAGGCGATGTTGTCGCGAAGGCTCCGTGAGAACAGCGCCGGCTCCTGCTGCACCAGACCGAGCTGAGCGCGCAGTTGGGGCAGCGGCAGCGACGACCGGATGTCGCGACCGTCCAGGTTCTGGATTGTTACAAATATAATATGTTACAGCTAAGTGATTTATTTCCTCATTATCATCAGCTACATGTGTCACACTGCTGGGCACAAACGTTTCTACATGGCAATAAATAGTTTGTGCTAGAACACCATTACGACAACTCAATGATAAAAATAATTATGTATGAGAGAGTAGGAGGGTTCTAACCCGGCCGAGGTAGATTTTCGCTTAATATATATAACACGAACATTTGTTCATGGATTATAGTTGTTTATATATGTATAAAATAATAATATTGTAATTTAAAAATAAGAACAATAAATATCCCAGTCAGTTACTAGATAACTCTTAGTAATAATAGATTCTAATGGATTCTATCCGAAGTTAATTGTATATTTATAGCTGCTTTATTGAGATGTCATTTGGATAATTACCCTTGTATTGCCTTTATCATTAGAATTACATAATAGCGAGGTCATTGCTCTCTAAAATGAATGTAGACAGTACAAGTTAACTCACAATAGATCCACTGCTAGGGTCGTAGCTCCTCATCAGCAGCTGCACGATGGTAGACTTGCCGCAGCCGCTGGCTCCCACCAGCGCCAGCGTCTGACCGCGCTGTAGCGTCAGGTTCAATCCTTGCAGCACTGGCACGTTGGGGCGGGTCGGGTAGTTGAATTTGACGTCAGTGAACGTCAGGTCACCTTGTGCAGACTGGAGAAAAAATATTTTTTTTAGAAATGATTTTGTATCTCGCTTATGTGGATGATATAATAGGTTTTATTATGTAGAAGATTTCGTAACTAAATAACACAAAAGACAGTGTAATTTTTGTTGATGATAGCAATATATGTATGTACTAAGCAAGATGTGTGAACCATTTTAAGTTTTATTACGTTGTATTTTATTTAATGTCGCGGTTTGATTTAAAGAGGATGTAATAACTTGTTTTGAATCAGGCTCATTTATTTAGATGACATCGTTATAGGTTGACTTATAGATTACCTCTGAATAAATGGTATTATTTAAAGAGTGATATAGTCTCACCCAAGCGGGCACATCGACGGCGCCGGGCTCCGTGACGACGGCGGGCCGCCGGCGGAGCGCCTGCACGATGTGCGCGCCGGAGCGCTTGGCGGCCGCGAAGTTGGGCGCGAACGACAGAGCCTCCGCCAACATCCACGCGCCGTAGATCAGCGCCTCCGACACCCTGGGACACTTCTTTGTTAGGACCATACCAATAACCGACCAATTCAACTAACATCTTTTTATATTATTATTGAACAAAGTAGTGCTCCGTCTTCAGACTCGTAAACCTTTATATCCACGGTCCCCACGATGTCATCGCATCAGCAAAATGAAGTGATTAAATAATATTGTTGTCTTGAAAAGTGTCATTTCTACATATGTGACAAAACACCTTATCGAGCAGATCTTACGCATATGCAATGGAGAACATGAAAAAATAATATAAAGATGATCAATTCGGTATACTCACAATATAGCGTACTCGTAAGAAAGGTCTTCCCTGGCGATGAGGTAGCCGCCGTACGCCAGCGAGATGGCGTACCCCAGCGTGGGCGCGCACAGACACAGGCCGTACACCGGCCCGCGGACCAGCGACGGCCCCGAGCCCTGCGCGCTGTCGAGGGCCGCCCGGTAGCGGTCTAGCATCGCCTGCTCCACGCCTACCATTCATTCATTACTTTATTTAATAATCATGCAATAAAACTATGATATTCAAAAATGAAGAAGTTTGTTGACAGAAACATTCAATTTATATTTACTGTATTTTTATATTTGAAAACCCTGAAGATGTTCATTCTTTAGGGGTTTCAATTAAACATTAGATATTTAATAAATCAAGTCTTATTTTGTTGTTATATTTATATCAAACAATACGCAAAGTCACCGGAGAGATGTGAGTTTCATGTATATAACGTCACACAATATGCTATATAGAACATATAGTAAATTATATGACTCGGCATAGTGCGTACAATGAGCTCGGCCTCAGTATGTCTGATAGTGACAGTAGTACTGACCCAGACTGAGCACGGTGCGTACAATGAGCACGGCCTCAGTATGTCTGATAGTGACAGTAGTACTGACCCAGACTGTGCACGGTGCGAACATTGAGCACGGCCTCAGTGGCGGCCTTGGAGGCAGATTCCAGGGCACGCTGCTGGCGAGCCTCGGATCGTCGCGTCACGTAGCTCTCCAGGTAGATGCCACCGATTACCTACAAAGGAATTTATAAATAAACTTTCATATTCATTTTATCTCCCTTAAGCACGTTCTATAGCATATTTAAAACTGATTTACCACATATTGACTACATTAAAAATAATTAAAAAAATCTAAATTGAAAATAATTTAAGTGTAATACTATTTCAAATAAATTAATTTTTATTGAAGAAATATATTTCTAATTTTGAAATATGTTTACTGGTAGGACATAAAACTAATCAAGTTGTTTTTTAATTTCTATAATTAATAATAGTAAAACAATAATAGTAAAAGTCGAATGCAGATAAATTACGTAAACCAATGTTTCCATTGTTATGTTAGAACATGTACAGTAAGCACTCACACAGGGCACGCTGAGTAGACTGACAAGCGTCATCTTCCACGAGTACGCCATCGCCAGAGCTACGCCCAGCACCATAGTACTGACGCCTTGTAAGATTGTGCCCAAGCGAGTACCTATAAACGTATGTTTAATTACAAAACTGACCGAATCAGTATACTGACCACAACAGTAAACTGATACAGTCAGTATACTGACTGGGTCAGTAATAAAAATCTGAGTGGAATAATCAATACCAATAGTATATTGATGCGAATGAATATAAGTTAAGTATAATAAAACATAAACACGAGCACAGTTTAAATTGACTCATACATGACATATGATCTATTTTATTTATGGTGTATAATTATATTAATATTTGTATATGTTTGACATGTCCATACCAGTGGCGCCCTGCACGGCGGCGCAGTCAGTGGCGAGCCTGGCGCACAGCGCGCCCACGGAGTTGGCGGCCGAGTCGAACCATGCTTGTTCCTAGAACAACATATAATAATGTACAGGCTAATTCACATACACTGTATACTACAAGTTGTTATCAAAAGTGGACATGACCTTGTTAATATTAATAAGATTTTTAGGAAGGACACGCCATTATTATGATGTTATGAACTGTTCTTAAGTTATACTATAACATAAAGTACGTGATATTATTATTATTATTTACACTTTATTGTACATGACAAGATCATACAAAAAATGGGAAACAGTTTTTTTTAAATAGTAGATAATGTTTGTACAATGGACGGCCTTATCGCTTAGAGCAATATCTTTCAGGCAACCTTAGGATGGACTCTGTCCATTCAGTCTCCATCTCAAGGCTTAACGTTATAAAGAAGAACGAGATGTTTTAAAATTAGACATTCAAATAATATGATCAAATTTGTAATTTCGTAAAGAAAGCTTTCCGTAGAACATTGAAAGTTATTATTAGTCACCGTCGTGCATGTTAAGCCGTCGGTCCCGGTCGCTATGGCAACCGTTGTAACCCATCCACTTAGTCACATTGGGCCAGCGTGGACGTGTTATGGTCCAAACTCTTCAAGTGTCCTGTGCCATGGGGTGTATATAGGCTGTAGATGAGATTGTGATAATCATCCTCGTCACTATGGTGGAGGAGTGTGTGAGAGGAGGGGGGAGTGGTCGTCTGACCTGGCGCAGGTAGTTCTGCAGGCAGTCGAGGCGCAGCCGCCGCGTGAGGCGGCCGCCTGCCCGCGACAGGAGCGCGGCCTGCAGCCAGGTGACGGCGCCGCACGCGGCCGCCGCCGCCGCGAACAGCCCCGCGTACACCGACGACGAGCGCACGATCGCCGCGCGGTCGCTCCACGCGAACATCTGACACAGACAGACGACATGCTCATACACCGACTTCATCTGGATACTCTCTATTTAGGTGGCCTCATTATGTCTCACCTTAGGATGGAAGGGATTTAATGTTAATTTTATTGACAAAGACAAATAAACATTTGTTCAATAATTACTAGCATGAGAAAATAATGCTAATTATGCATACAAAATTATTATGAAGCCTTCCATGCGGCGGAAGGCCAATTATATGGTCACGCACTCGCGTATCTCTGATGATGAATTTAAAAAATAATTATCATAGAGATGGTCTGTTATGAGCAAATGTAAACTTAATATTATTAGGTATTGGTATTTCACAGCATTCTGGCTCGACCACAGTCGGAGGAGACCAGACTGCTGTACAAGCTTATATGCCTGCTGCGACATTCGTCCAATAATAACAAATAAGTGATTGGCTCTGGTGATTTATAAAATTTGTAATATTCACGATAGCACTGGCATAGATTTTTGTTTAAATATCTTTACAAAAAAAGACAAAAAAGAAGAAAAAATTACTGAATAAATGTCAGAACTCATTAATTTTTTTTAAATATTTCAAAATGTGTGTAAGACATAAAGTTATCTAATGTCAATCAAAAAATCTCACCCCATATACTTTAGACAGCAGTAAGGCAAAGGTAGGCATGGTAGCTCCGACGAGTAAGGATGCCAGACATCCACCCACGAGCAACTTCCACTCCGGTGCGTTTAGTTTTAGCAACGACCACGTCGATACCTCAGGTATGTTTTCTTCTTCGTCTTCTGCTTCTGTTATCTCCTAAAACAAAGTTAACATTGGCGTCAAACTCTTTTTAGATTGGAGTGAGGTTTTATTTTTACTTATTGAATTATGTTATGTATGTCGATGCAAATTTTGGAATCTACGAACTAGTATAAGAATTAATAAAGTGCTTTAAAGATAATGGAAGTATGGGCTCGATTCCTTGGCCTTTCAAGTGTTATTTTTTACTTTTACACTATACTTATGTTATTATTTGATTGTAATACTCAAACTCGCCAAGGGGTGTAATACTTACATCGATGGGTAGGTCGGGCGCGATGTTGGCTGACGTCAGCGAACCCATGCGGCGGCTCGCGCGATACATTGACCCTAATTTCAATCAAATTGTATTATATTTTACAACAATTATGTATTTCTTTAATCTCTTTATTAAACAAAAATAATGGTATATAGTATGTAAAGGAGGACTTATTTCTAATAGACATCTCTTTTAGTCAACCCATTATGGGTGTTTAATATAAACTAATCTTCCTTAAACTAATAACTATGTTTAATCTTCCTTATGCGAGATATCAGAAAAGAATTTATTTTAATTGTTTCGATTTTTTAACTTCATTTTAATAAACGCGATACAAGCATTAACACTGTATAGATACCTCTGAGTGTAGAGCGTCTGTGCAGAGAACTTCTTCTGAACTGTTCTGGTTGAGGGTCGGGGACTACGTCGTCATCTCTTTCAGCATCTTCATCCAAAGCAGCTGCTGATGCACTCCTGGTGAATTATTAAACATTTAATATTGAATTTTTATGAAAGTAAGAAATAACGTCAAGCTCTGGCTTATTTTGTGTTTTAATAAACAAGCATTATGATATTAGATTTTATATAAATTACTAGTTTACCCGGTGAACTTTGTTTCAACGACAAACTACCACTAACGCCATCTATTAAAATAAATCCGAAGTAGACCGGACGAACTTTAATGTTTAGGGTCAGTTAGACAATTTTCCATTCTAAATAACCAATTTTCAGTTGTATTTTTAAGCTTTTCTTTCAGACTTTTCTAGTTATTATTATGCCCGCCAACTATATTAAATATTTGGTCAAAATCTATATTATTTAAAGAAATAGTTGAAAGTAAATTGTAATACCATCACAACACGACTGGTCATGTACATTGGACAATAACAAATATGTTGACATTGCTTATAATTGTAATTCTTCACTAACATTCTAAATTAAATTGCGCCCAGCAACTTTTCCATACACAGCTAAAAGGGGGAGGACTGATAACTAAAAAATTGACTATACTCAAATAATAAGTATAGTAGGTCTACTTACTTGTGGGTCATGTCTTCCTGCACGAGCCGCCAGTAAGGCCCCCTCTTCTCCAACAGTTCCGTGTGGGTTCCCTGTTCAAGCACAGCCCCCTGTTCCATGTACACGATGCGAGACGCATTCACGATTGTTGATAGCCTGGTGATCAAGATTGTTAAGAGATTTAGTCAAAAGTGAATATAGAAATATATACGTAATTACAAAAGCAAGTATAACAATGCTAATTGTGAAAATAATGAATAAATTTGAGGACAATATTCATAAAAATTTTAAATTAAGATTGAGACACTAAGTCTGAAGAATTTAATTAAATAATTTAGTGAAGATACAGCTAAACAAAAGTATAAAATGATCAGAAATTAAATTATATCAACATATTTCAATAATAAATGAGTATTTAATTTATTTTATTTTAATAAGCTTTCTATGTTTTCTTTGATTTTAAAAATTGACACTGACTCGTAGCGAAGTAAAATATTGTAATAAAAAATATTTACCTGTGAGATACGACGAGCGTGGTCCGCCCCTTGCTGGCCGCGTCCAGCGCTGCTTGTACCTACCAAATATATTTATATATGAGGCAGTTCAATAAAATCCTTTAAAATTGTCTTTAAATGACTTTCTCAATTGTAAATATCATGATTGACCCAAACAAAAGTTTAGATATTATTCAGATAACACTGGCTTAGATTAAAGCTATATTATTAGTAGGTCCCTTTCTCGACCATATGGACAGAAGAAGATACCAAGTCACAATACAAGTTCATTTTTCTTTCAAAATATCAAGAGTACAGAGTGTAAGTAATTTATCAATATAAGTCAATGTAAAATAAAATTATTTCATCATAAATGTACAAAAAATAAAATAATGTATTCATATTCTCACCTGTCTCTCGGCAGCAGGGTCCAAAGCTGAAGTAGGTTCGTCTAACAGCAGTATAGTAGGGTTCCGTACCAACGCTCGCGCTATGGCTATACGCTGCTTTTGACCCCCTGACAGAGACGCTCCGTTGGGGCCCAACATTGTATCGTAGCCCTGATAATATTACAATAATAATTTTAATTTAAAAAATATAAGAGTCAATAGCTGAGTAGTCACTTAAATGATATTTAATCTTTGCGAAAGAAAGGACTATAAAATAGTAATTGAAAAGGTGCCAACAGGTTTCCCTTGGGTACTCCAGAAATATCTTCTTTCATACGTAACTTGTAACAATTATAATTTAAAAGTAGTCTTATTCAGAAATGATTAGATTAGTACATTAAGATATCATTTAAATTGCATGAATTGATTTAGAAAACTTGTAAAGCATACGCAGTCAAACGCTTTACCTAAGAAAATTTTGATTCGATTTAATTTGTTTCAAAAAGTTTACAAAATATTAGTTTAGCTATTATATATTATTTACACAATAAAATACTGTCTTTAAGTAAGTGCATATTTATGGAATAGAATACTGATTTATTTACTCTACAATAAAATCATTATTTTTTTATTTCTTGAGATAGATTTAGGTTTTAAAGGTTTTACTATGATTGTAGTGCGAGGAGAAGGGGGTATAGTCACCTGTTGCAGTTTGGTGATGAATTGATGCGCATGAGCAGTGACGGCGGCGGCCATGACTTGTTCTAAGGAAACGTCCAGACCTAGGGCGATGTTCTCGCGAATAGTCCCACTGAAGAGCACTGGCTCCTGACCGACCACACCTAATGGATAACGAATAATCATGTTATCTATGTATGGTAAGGATAAAACCATCGATATCGTTTTACCGAGAGTCTCAGTCTACCCACTGTCCTGTAATTGGTACTAATTAGTAATATCAAATGTAAATTATAAAAAAGCACTCTATGGAATAATCATGAATAAAAATTATCTAGCCCTAAGGAAATATCATTAAGAGCTCGAGTTATGGTTTCTAGATAAGGGAACACATATTTAATATTGCTGGTAGTGTAAAGAGAGAGTGTAATAACCAATGCTCCTCCGGTAGTGGTGTAGATGCAGGGCGGTGAGCGCGCGGCCGTCGACGGCGAGGTGTCCGCTGTCGGGCTCGTACAGGCGCTGCAGCAGCTGCAGCAGCGTGGACTTGCCGCAGCCCGAGCCGCCCACCAGCGCCACGGTCTCGCCCGCCTTCACCGACAGCGTCAGGCCCCGGAGTACCTGCCACGCGTACCCAATCGTCATGTTATGTTTCTTTATTTCATTTTAGGAATAGATAAGAAAAAGAAAGTCACCAAATATTTGTTGAATTACGTATTCAGCATCTGTTTAGAGACTTTCGTCATCGTTACAATTGCCACCAACACTCCAGACAGAAACTCCACTCAGAAACTCCACAAACCATTGGGTTACATTACGCCAGTATCCCAAAACTATATTTGTATACTGCCATTACTAAATGTTCTAAAGCCAATACACAACAAAATTCTAGTATAGAAATATTTGTCTTATTTGGATGTTACTATATTTAATTTTTATTCCAACCTTGACGTCGGGCCTGGAGGGGTAGTTGAAGTACACATTGTTGAAACTGATGTCTCCGACGAAGCGCTCCGGCTTGACGCCCGTCTGATTCAGCGCGTTCGTTTTGGACTTGCGCTCTAGTATCCTGAATACAAATAAATCATTTAACTATACAAACTTATTCCGCTTGTACGGTCTAATTACCGTACATTTTACCGCGTCAGCTACATCATGAACATTATTTTATTAATTAATTATTATATTGCAATTCATTCATTTAAAATTCGTGTGAAGTGAATAAAACAAAGTTTATATTTTATCTACAAGCTTGCTTCTCTTCTACAGAACAATTGAAAAAATCTTTGATAATATTTTCACGAACGGATTTAAATATAAAGGATCACATAAATATTCTACGATTGGTTCACAAACATAACAATATGGAATGATCACGTCGAAGATTGTATCTTTTGCAACCAAAAGTGTTCAAGGTGTCCTAAGGAGTGTAATTGACCGAGGGTAAAAGCTAGTCAGGTGTAACAAACCTGTAGACAGATTTAGCTGCTCCCTTGGCGGCGGAGAAGGTCTCCAGGTGAGGCTGACACATAGCGATGTTCTGAGCTGACATGAACGTGCAGAACAGGATCTGGGGGAGACGAGAGTTTATTTATTTAAACCCTAGATAGCTAGAAAACTTTATAACAAATGTTTTCTTATTGTGTTGTTGCCCCTGGGCGGGGCGTCCATGTCTCGGGCGTGCACTGACCGTGAGCATGGCCCCGGGGTGGTAGTGGCGCTCCCCGGGCAGGGCGTCCATGTCGCGCACGCAGAGCACGGCGCCGTAGGCCAGCACCACGGCGTTGAGCGCGTACGTCAGCATCCAGCCCAGCCCCGCGCCCGCGCCCGCCCACGCGCCGCGCCGCCCGCCCGCCCTGGCCGCCGGCACCAACGCCTGCCGGAACCTGCCCGCCCAACAAATATGTCACTTAACGCTTCCCAAGTCAAACTATCCCGATGAGAGAACAGTATACTCTGATGGATTCTCAGAAGCCACTACTATAAAGCCAATCACATACAACGTGGATAGATTATATAATGTCGTCTTTATACGATAGTCATAAGAGCTATATGAAATATCAAGTTTATCGCATGAAGTTTGGTTTAGTGCGTAAGATTTCATCCAGGAGGCCACGTACCTATTTGTTTTCAAATTTACATTTGTTCGACGCTATTATGATGAAGGAAAACATCGTGAGGAAATTCTTAGGCTTTGCATGAAGTCAACCAACCTGCACTTGACAGCGTGGTTGACCAAGACCTGATCACTCTAGTTTAGAGTAGGATCGAGCCCTCGGTGGAGACGAGCTGATTATGAAATGTGTCGGGAGCAGGGGTTCCACCACACAGAAGAACTTACAAGAAAACTACTGCACAAAATACTGTGTTCCTAGTAGGTAGCTATGTTGAAGGTACCAGGCGGCCATAGGTGTATATGTTACCTGTCCAATTCCTTCTCTTCCCCGGCGTACGCTCTGACAGTCTTGATGTTAGCGAGGGCTTCCTCGACGACCTTACCCGCCGCGCCGTACGCCTTCACCTCCTCCGACGACCACTTAGTTTGGTACTGAAAACGAAAATTGGAGATTTGTTTACACGGTATTTAAAAACAGTCGACTAAATAGTAGAGGTCTTAATTATTTTTGGTTTATATATATATGTAATATCTATAATAATATTAATATTTCTTACACTCACACCTGTTAACTAACATAGTATTATTATGACATAGTAGCTATTTAATTTTAATTGCTGAAATCATTGAATATTTAATTGAATTCTAATATCGTATAACATTATTTTATCTAACAATTCAATGGCCGATTCCGTTGTTCGCGCACTAAATTAAATTTAAGTTATTCGCATCATTTTCGTTACAATTCATTAAGAAATGATAATGACTTTTAGGAGCGGCCAGTTAGTCAATTAGATTGATTGATGTACTTTTGACTTGTTTATTTTATTTTAATCGACGTTTTCAGTCGCCATTTTAGAAAAGTCAAATAACGTCATCTGTCCTCTTTTGGTTGTATTGTATTGAAAGATTTAATTTAGTTGGTACACGAGGACACCGGAGTCATTATATAGCTAAGTAGTTATGACGACTACTAATAAATACGTATTATATTAATGATAAGGTATAATGAAGGTGTTGCTATGGCTATTTATCGCAAATAAACAAAATTTATCAGTGATAGTATGTCCAGTAACTGGTTCAGGGGTATCCCTTTGGGACTATCCCTTTGCCTCTCACATGATCTCCTTGTTATAGTGGATAAGTTATTATCCTTTAATAAATCCGTTATTTTACAAAAGTCTCGTGTATTACTTCATCACAGCCGAGATAATTGTACCAACAAAAAATATAATTTTCTAAATCTGTTTACAATTGACTGAGAACTCGCGTTACAGTGGAATGGAGAAACTCCTCCTTTTTGTCGGTCGGTATAAAATACATGCCATCTTTAAAATCAATAGTTGCTAGTTCTCCTCTGGATTGAATACAAAGAACTACGCCAATATATCGTGTCCTTGTGTGCTATAAAGGGTTTAAGATGAGCTCTCGCGGACCTTGGCGACGATGGCGGCCACGCCGACGGCGACGGGCACGACGGAGAGCGCGGCCAGCGTGAGCTCCCAGCCGTAGGTCAGCGCCAGCGCCGCGCCCAGCACCACGGTGCCGCCCAGGAACGACGTCATCGCCACGTGCTCGCCCACGCCCGCCTTCAGCCTGTCCATGTCCCTGCGGACCAACAAACATACATTTGCTCGCATTAGATCACGCATTCGAATTCAGACGAGTCGCTTGCTTGACACCCTTATCGTATAAACAGAACATTACTCACTCTGTAAGTGTGGTGGCGAAGTTCATATCTGTGTTTGTATCGAAGAACGCGATCTCTTGTGTGATCACAGAGTTAAGCAGACGCCATCTGAGTCTTGAGACCTAGGGCATAAGATTTATTATTACATGATTTCTGAGACTGCTACGGGACAAACTCTGGGTGAAATTAAATTAACTCAATCTATAATATGTTCGTACTCAAACACAGACATCTGCCCCGCTACGGACACCTGTCCTAAATATATTATTATTGTTTAGAGAAATTAATGTTACACGGTCTTTTCAATCATCCCTTAAATAGTAAATAGTATATGCCCCGGGGAGTCTTTGTAGTCCGCTCGTAATGGCGGGGCCGTTTGGATGCTATACATTTTATTACATATATTGCGTTGAAATTTTTTTGGTGTCCTTTCATGTCAAAAGGATAATTACATCGAGCAATATATGACATACATCACTCGGTGTTGATTAATGACTTACGTCAGAAATGTTAAGTGTTTCATATCCATTTACTCATTTGTAGGCTATTTATTATTTAATTCTCATTTTCGTCTCATTTCATTGTAAACATACAACTATATAACATTGCATTTTAGAATAATTTTAGAGTAATCGTTAACATAGCATTCCATCTTCAAAAACTTTTTTCCAAGGTAATTAACGAAATGGCGGTGCCTGCCAGTAGTCATCAAAAACACTACGGTGTTACGTCCAAAGGGATACGTTACACCGGTATTCTGGAGCCAGAAATAACTACACAACACATGGCCATGTGGGCTTCTGTTCCCTTTGCCTTCTCAGTAATAGGGAGATTCCAACAAAAAAACATTTGCTCCATTTTAAACGTTCAATTAAAAAATATTAATTAACAGTTACGAAGTGGTTAAGTACCATTTTGGAAGCGGTCCAGTTTGCGAGAGTGACGGCGATGGCGGCAGTGGAAAATTGCGCGGCCATGATGGCCACGGACGCCAGCGCGAACGACACCGAGTCCTCCACCAGCGCGTCCATGTGCAGGGTGCGGTTGCCGGCGGGCCTGCGGGGAACGGGTGGTTAGAGGGCTTTTTTATAACTTGTGAAAATTAGGTCAACGGAGTAACTTGGTTCATTTTAGAGGAGGAAGCCTATGTCTAACAGTGGACGTCTATCGTCTGATATGATAAAGTGAATGTTTAATTAAAGCGTGTCTTACAAGGTGCGTCCTCCACCGAAGAGCGTCAGTATGTAGGTGACGGGCGTGGCGGCGGCGCGATGTCTCTGAACAAAGAGCGAGGTGAGCTCTCCGTAGACCACAATGGCCGCCAGCAGCGCGCACGAGCTCACGCATGCGATCAACACGCTCACTAGCGTCGCGCAAACCTCCAGGGGGGTCGCGTAGCGCCACTGTAACCAAAAGACGAGGGTTAAATATATCACCAAACGGACTTACTAGGAGAAGTTTTATCCATATTATATAAGATCAAACAACCAAGCTATTTTTTTTTATTTTAACAACTACAAGTCAAGTCTCATTACAATGACTTACAATAGTTTTAGACTTATTTACTTATATTTTTAATGGTAAGCAGTACGAAGATAGCCAGTGCAGCATGCGACTTACTGCCCTAGCCACCTCCACTGTGGCGGCAAAAAAAAAGCTCTTTTACGACAGTTTTAAATTCCACGTACTGGCTGGGCAATAGACAAACGAGTCTTAGTCAGTTGGACTTAAGATACCCAGTTCCTCTGTGATTGAGGAGTCCGGATGTAGTTTGCTTACATCTTCAGTATTATCATATCATACATCTGGTGAGATAAAAGCCAACACTACCCCGTTAAGGATGATATAAAAATCTGTAGGATAGATAAGTGAGCATTTACAACGAGTTCTTACTTTTTTGTATTTCGAGGTCATTTTGTATTTATTGCAAAAAATGGAAGAGGTTTTTTTAAGATGCAATTCACACAAAAGATTTTTATTTGGGAAGGTTATCTCATCTCAAAGTAAGTGGCACTTAGTCGAGATATCATAAAATAATTAGCAGTGACCTCAGGTGACTCGGCAGATATCAACACATCATGAAGGAAGCCTTGCGTCGAGTCACTGCCGATGCCGTGGGAGCCATGTTGTATTGTGTCTGGTCTCTCAGCTGATTCAACGAGGAAGAGCTATATTGTTAAGTACACTTGATGAATCAAATATATAAAATATTATTTAAATGGCTTTATTATCATTCGAAATCAAATCTTAATAAGCGTCTTGTACAAGAACGTACTTTCGAAGCACGTAGGAGCTCGAAGTAACAAATTTTGATTGACCCATCCTGGCACCAACCATAGCGAACGTTGCTCGGTTTTCGTTATTGAAACCAGAACGTTGCAATCACTACACCAAAGAGCAGCCCGAAGCGGAAACAGACAGCAAAATAAATTTTGACAAATTTTTTGAACATTTTGCATAGATATGTCATTCAATATCTGAGCATTCTACCCACAGGTCAGAAAGAGTCAGGGTTTTGATGAACTCTCTGCTTGTTATGGTTCGTCCGCAGTCGCCTGATTGGTATACCAGTATACCAGGCCAACAGAATTTGTAAAGCGTTCTTCAGAACTCTTACAAAATTCATCCTTGTTCCTTTTGTAATTATCAAAGACTTTCTTCTAACCTTGCTGACCAGAACTACCTGATAGTACCACGTTAACAGCACTTGAGCAAGGAAGTATACTAGATAGAGTAATCCTCAGACGACGGCCAAGGGTCGCCTTCGTTGGAACTTGCGTCAGTTGTGTTATAATTACATGGAAATAGTCTCTCTATACTTTAAGCAAAACGATGTTAATGATCAGACGACAACCATATCATCGGGGACAGTGCAAGTCCACGTAACTAGTGTTGTACAATGCCGCGTATCTGACAAAATATAGCCAATTGCTTAAATTATCATAAAAACCTTTAAAATAAGAAACTAATCAAATTATAACCTTCCTCTGTGAGTATAGTATTTATTAAATTTGTAATATCACCGAGGATACACTTCTGTCTCATTAATTTGTCAGGTTTTCCGATTAACGAAAATTCAGTCACGAGAAATAGTTTATTTAATAGTTTTTATTTATTATTAAATTAATGTGAAAATCTCTTTGATAACTTTTATCTAGCCAGACAGGATGACTTAGAAAAAGCTCTATAAGCTCTACCAACCAAATCGAGTAGAAAATTTCTAACCCCACTAAGAACCCCGGAGGTCTTAATCTACCAGAACCGTGTTTAAATAAAAAAATTGTCATATAAATCAGACATATCTTGCATTGTTAAAAGCTTTTGATATAAACGACCAAGTAACGTCATATAAATATATTATTGTGGGTAATCATTACTCTCGTCGCTTCCTGATGATTGAAGGTCAGAGAGAGTTGTAGCGAATGTTCTTCATGGAAAGTGACCAATACGTCTGTGGCGTCGCGTGCGGCCGTAGATACATCGTTCAATATAGCAGTAATTCGAGGCCTTTTTAACCGACGTCAAAAAAAGGAAGTAGTAATAAATTAATGTGTATGTTTTTTTTGTCACCATGTCAGGATCAGATGATGAAATCCAGGGAAATAGAGGGTAATAATTATGTTACATATGTGATATTATAGATTACATAAAAATATATATAAAAATACAACACGAAGTGCTTGTATTATGTGTTCATTATATCTTAGTATAGTTCACACACACACACACATCGCTTACTTCCCTTGTATTTAATTTTCAATTCTGTCTATACAAGGGTTACCTGAAAAAATCTTTCTTAGCAATAAGGTCGACCTTTGCACAAATAATTTTGTTTATTATATTACTTTCTGAAAAAGAAAATTGGATGGGAGAGAAAGAGATAAACATATTACTATATTATTGTTAGTCAATTCGACTTTACAATGAAAACAACACCAAAATCTTTGAACTGTTTCCAAAGTTATGAGCATATAAACGTTAATTAAGTTAGACATTTAATAGTATAATGTACAGTTAATATACAGCTAGCAAGTGACTCTTATAGGCGTTATAATTAATGAAGTGGTCATCAGTTACATATTTACCCGCTGTATAAATATCGGTTACAAACTGGAACGCAAACGATAAATCACTGTGATTTTCCTCAAGCAGTATTTTCCAAATTAATAGTTCTCTATTTTCCTCAACGCTTGATGTGAAAGTAATAACGTTTACGTCAAAGTTCACGTCGTAAAGTTTTTTTAAAGCAAATAATTCGTCACTGCCTGATGTAGACAGTAGAAGTAAAATACAAACAGAAAATCATTTTGTTAAGAGTCAAATCAAGAAGGACAAATTAAATACACGCCCTGGCTGCGCGACCAAGAGAGGAATCACCAAGGAGGTGTCTAGGGCAGTCTGTCGCATGCTGCACCAGCAAGCTATACGAGCATATACTCGTAGGTGACGCCCCACACACGCCCGTCGCTTAGCCAGTGGCGGGTAAAAAGATATAGTATATATATATATATATATATATATATATATATATATATATATATATATATATTTAGTATCACTGTGAGCGCATTCATAGTGATCTATTACAATTATAATTGGGCGTCGGTAATGGTGCATGATAGTAACAATGTTGTAACGGAAATAGAACGATTGTTGTGGCGCATGCGCCGTGAGAACTACACTAATATAATCTATCGCATTTATATACGACGAGGGCGTAGAGCGACCAAAATCATTATAATTTATATGATCGTCTTCGTCGACAACGTATATAGGTCCCACAGGCCTTTTGAATTAAATGGCCCAATGCGGGGTGCGGGGTGACGAAACAGGGTTGTCGTAACAACAAGCTTCATTATTAATTTATATGTTCACAAGTTTCTCACAGGTTTTATTGAAAAAGTAATTTTAGACAATATACAGTCTTATTATCCATTAAAAAATAAAATATCATATCGTTAATTGATAATAATGTCAAAGAAGATTCTAGACTCAACTCGTTCTGAAACACAAAGCGAAATATGAAGTAATACTTCTTTGATTGTGTTTTAAATACAGACGAGAAATTAATTAAATACAGAGGTTTTTAAACTTTAACCCTTTATTATTAAAACGATTTTAAAATGGAGGATGGTGTTAATGATACGGCTTAGTTCGTTTCACGTCGATAGATGGCGCTGAACGTATGTGAATCGCGCAGTTTTGTTTTTCTAATGATATATACTAATTACTATTTTCTAATGATACTGTAGTTTCTAGATTCTCGCCTCCTTAAGACCCCGGTAACGCTGTTAAATAATTAATCAGTCAATAAAACCCAAAATCCACACCAGATGGGTTCAATTTTAAATTTAAAAGATATTTCAGAAGTATCTTTGGAGACAGAGAACGGTATCGGCGGCATCCCTCAACAAAAAAGCGTCAACATAATAAATAGTTATTTAAATCTTTGAATCAGTGATTGGCAGACAGACAAGTCAATAATAGTGATGTCACCCGTCTAGCTTTGACCTAGGTTCATCACAATTTGTATAAAATTGTGTACCAATGGTTCTAGTTTTCCAGAAACCATTTAAATCAAACTTGTTATCAGTTAAGAAGCTAAATGTTTTGTTATACATAATTAACTATCATCGTCTAGATCATGCGGGACATACGTCAAGTATGGGCCACGACTCCACCCCGCTGGCCCAACGTGGGCTGGTAGGATAAAGCGGTTGCCGTAACAACCAATACCAACGGCTTACGAGCCAGGTACCAACCATGGCGACAGATTCTTTGATTTTTAATCGAAATCAGAACGTTGGAATCACTTCGCCTTGAGACTAGTTTAAAAGTGTAAGTAAGCGTCGTTTACAATTGTCATATTGTCTAAACTTTAATTAATTATAAATGTAATAAATAACTGAGCACGTGGCACTCCATTTTGCGACTTAAGACTGGATTTAAAGAGTGCGTGTCTGTTTCGTTCGCGTCGTGCGCGTCGACACAACATTTTGGCGATTTTATTGGTCCATTTACGTATTGATCGTTTATTTATGTTAAATTGAGACGCACAAAATTATTGCGTGATACTTTTGTAGTTGAATAATATTAAGATCATAAACGTGGGTTTGTTTCTAATGGTTTGTTGTTAACAATTTAATGTAATTTGAAGAATAATTAATATATAATTAAATCTTCTTAAAATAAATATTTTCATTAATTATGATTACACGTAGGGTTGCAAACGTTGAATTTGGAATTATGACATACGTAATATCAATATTTAATTGTAAATTTGATATATACATTGAAAGCATATTATAGTGTTGGTTTATTTAATACATAATTAAATTCTATAACAGACAATCAGCAAATACCCGGTTAATAACGACTTAATGTTATCACTATTACTAGTGCTTTACCTTTCATTACATTTATTTATTTTTCTCGTAAATATTCCCTGTTATGACGATATGATATTTTATTGAATTTGACTTTGAAAATCTCAGGACTTTAATGACGATTCTTCTCCACCCCCGAAGTATTTGTCGAAGCTTGCTACGGTTACCTTATGATGATTTAAAAGTATTTACAGTCAATCAATTTTTATTTGGACCAATTCGCAAACACAGTTGATATTGTAATGCGGTAAGAGAGAGAGAGAAACTACTGTTTCAATTTGAATATTCAAAAGCTTATTAATATTGGGAATACTTATAGATCTTTGTGTTGTATATTATTACTGTTATTATTATGATTCGAGGAAGGAAAAGTTATATCGACCTGCGGCCGACGGCGACCAATGGATTGTCCTCAAATGATATTTACTTATTATGTACGAATGATACATGTTATAATGTTAATACAACGCAAAACAATTAGTCTAATGATTAATTTAACTTGACTAAATGACTGCTAGTATATTTTATTATACTTATATACTGTTTTAGCTTAAGCTCCCGATCTTCCATTAGTTAGAGCAAAGATAACGATTGTATAAATTTGTTTTGATTAAAATATAAGATACCAAATACCTATATGTTAATATTGATAATCAGCGATTAATATGTTTGTAGCCACACGATGTACGACTTGATGTAGGACACGTGGTTCTGAATAACATATACAATTAACATATAAATATTATAGTAAACTAAACAGGCAGTCTAGGAAAGCATGAACGTATGGAGTACCCAATGTAACAATCTATAAATACACGAAGATGGTCATTTTGTGTACGTAATAATCTCCGTCGAACTCATGCAAGCCTGGTACAATTTGCATCATCAAGGTTTTAGCTACTTGATTTTTTAGCTTAAATTCATTCTTAATTTGATTAAAATTTCCACCATCTACATTGAACAGCGGGAACTTTCGCAAACTCCTAATATTTTTATTAAATTTACAATTCAATACTAAAGGTAGGAAGGCGATGTTACCATTAAGACCATTTTAAAATTCAGAAGTCAGGGGAATTAAATAACCACAAGGAATGACTCAAACATAAGGATACTAAGTTACTCTAGACGTTTCAGGGAATTCCGAGCGAGTAAAGTGTATTGACGCGGAAGACTACACGCCCGCGTCTGAGACTTGTTTGAATAAGGTTCTAAGAAAGGATAGCTTACCTGCCTATGGATTGTGGTTGGAATTTTGTCCAACTGTTCGACACAAAGAAATGATTATGTGATTGGTCGCTGAACTTTTGTCTGTGTATAGAACAGATCTGCTTCAACACAAACAGAGAGATGTTCCGGAGTAAGATAACTTTACAAAGGAACTGATAAAAGAATATATAATTATAATTTACTGCTAAAACTGTGTATGTATACGTAACGACAGCTCACGCAGAGCGGGCAAACAACATTTGTAATTAAAATTAAAAATGTACATAGAACTGTAACATTTTTATTACCATGGCGTATTAGAAAAATATTCTTTAAGAGCTTAAAAGCGATGTTTTTAAATTAAACTTAAAAGGATGGGTATCATTATCGAAGAATTGATTGAACCGGGCGAAGGTTTGTCTGATCTTAGAACACAAGACAACGCGCCGATCGTTCATGGCGATGTCTACCCTCAACCAAACAAATATTTATGCAAAATTTTGAGTCGTTCGCGACGTATCATTATACAATGTCCACTTTCACAAAATTATGTCATTAACCTGAACACTTCAATGTTGTCTTTGCGTTCTGTCTGTAGCTCCGTTAAGTCAGAGACAAAGTCAAAATATTTTTGTTATTACTTTGGTACGTGTGTACATTTATCAAACGTCAATTTATGCCATGTTTTCGTATTTATACAAGGGGGTTATAACCCGAGAAGATCAGGCAAGAAACTGCTAGATTTGTCCCTGCATGTTCCATGTATTCCTCGTCCCTGAAGCCTCGAACAGTTCCCCAGAATCAAGTTCCAAGCTAAATGGACAACTACAAGGGAAAACAGGTTTAGCGTCCGCTCGGATATTTACAACGGACGTATGCTTACAGGTAAATGTTACTTGAGGAAAATTAAGATTAAACCCATATTAAATATTACTGTGAGCTAGGTAATATATCTTGTCGGTTTTGAAGCAATATAGCTTCGTAGGGAACCCCATTTAACAAAACTGTTGTTTTCGATAACGAAAACAAAGCAACGTTCACCGTGGTTGATCGTTGGATGGGTCAATCAAAATTCTAAACCTATATCTCTGGTACACTGTTTATCCCTGTTTCGTATGTAGGCTGTTGTTTATGATACTGTTCTAATCTGAGATACAATGAACATGAAACATGAGTAGATACAATGATTTTCACCATCATCATATAATAATAATAATATATGTCACAGTAACTCCTATTGTCTAGCCCAAATTAAGCTTGTGTTAAGGATAATATGTATATAAATATCAGAAATATACCAAATTAACATACAAACATCCATGACTCGTAAACAAATATGCGTCCTCATCATACAAATATCTGCCGCAGCCGTGATTCGAACCTGGGAACTGTAGCTATATATACTATATACTTATCGATATAGTATTAAATTTATTTTGTCATTACTTTATATAACCGCCTTGACCGTGCACTCGGAAAAAAAACCAGAATTAGGGTTCCTATAGTTATGCGAATAAGTAATGGACTTAACTTTTTTATATTAATCCCGCGATGAACACAAACTATGTGAACTAATGTTTGATGACTACTTCATTATTTTAATATAACTTTCCGTTTTAAACAGCAGACAAGTAATAATGATTACAATATTTCTCACACTCACACCTGTTATTTAGCGCAATTTGTTAGTTAGGGTTGAAAAATAAATAATCTAGAATTTGAATTCCATTTTTGCTTCAGGTAACTCTGGTTTTAATGGTTACTGTGGTTTTATGTATCGATATATGTATGTATATATAACTTTAGAACCCACACAGGCAGTAGGATGCTCACATGACTAATCCAGGTAACTAATTTGGTATTTCTGTGTAAATTTAACCACTGTCAAATTCGGTGAATAGCATTTGGAGTAATCAGATGTAACCCTGAGCGGTGCAAAACTGGTTATTGGAACAAGTTCATCGTTCCGCGAGCTCGGCGCGAATACTGCCACGTGGGCCCGGGACCTACGCCAGGTTTCAATAAAGTATCGACCGATGGCTCTCATGTATATTATATGCGAGATAAATTACCTCAAGAAGTGATATAACAAACCCCTGCCAAAGGTAACTGAACTGTCTTCAGACACATTTAAAGTGTATGTTAAACAAAATTTATTGAAAAAAGCTACTATAAGGTTCAGGAATATTTATACAAAAATAACAAAATGTCGTTTGTTGTTAGGCTACATGATTTTAGGTTTTATTTGATTAAGGATTTAAATCATATTTATAACTAATTTGATAACCAACCTTAAAAGATAGACTAGATATGCTGCCGCGGATTTCTTTTTGAACTTTTCAACGTGAACATTGCCGGCGTACAGATGTTTGTGTATCATTAACCGTTTACGCAGCGCTCGCCACGAAAGCTTTTTGAAATATTTTGTACCCCGTTTTTGCAACATATTTCATGAATGCTCAGCTCCTATTGGTCGTAGCGTGGTGTTGTATAGCCTATAGCCTTCCTCGATAAATGGATTATCTAACACAAAAGGATTTTTTTCATTTCAATCAATAGTTCCTTAGATCAGCGCGAGGATGCGCTGTTTGCGAGTTGAAGGTATAATATAAGATAAATAAGAAAGCGTGGACACATATAATTATTGTTAGACAATGTCAATAATTGTTTGAGAGTTAATAAATATATAAATAATCTGTATCGTTGCACGTATCATACCTTGCATCCCTCTGGTGGTATTACGAGGAGATAGTTTTGATTGACGTTGAATAAGTGTGGGTACATATAGTATTCACTTTTACTTTTAAATTATAATAAATGTCTCGTTTCTGTTTTAAAGTCTGTGAGTTTGTGCAACGTCTGTAAGAACTTGCACGTATTATATAAATATTTCTCATTTGCCGAATAATAGACGCATTAAGCGATTTTAACGACTTTTTCAAATGAAAATACATACATATAAAAACTAACAAACGGTCATATATCTAGTAAATATGGGAATGAGAAAGTTAGCTAATAAACGATATAATGTACTCTGTTCATTCTAAACAATGCTGATGATATTATATCATTACATAAAACCGGTCAAGTGCGAGCCACACTTACATTCTAATTAGGGATAATTACAAAATTTAATAGAAAACTTATAAATATAAGTATTTATAAGTCAAGTACAGGTAATTAAAACCATTACCACTAGATTTCAAGTTCGTTAGTCAGAAGGAAGTTAAAAATTTTGTAAAAATATCTGTCTTCGATGTTCTGGTTAAATGTATTGAAGCTCCCGTGTGACAGACAGACAGACGGACACGAGTGACACCACCAGGATTCCGTTTGGACCCTTCGTGTACGGAACCCGTCAAATTTAGAATATAATTCGAAATATTTAATGAGACAAGTCCCCCTTCGTCCAACACAACTGTTCCTCAACCTGCTCTGGCTACCAGGAACACAGCACTACAAAGGAGCTACTGTTACAGTCTGCAATCTTTGGTAAAATTAGGAAATAGTGTAGAATATTTCTCACACTCACACCTATTATTTAGCCCAAATAAAGCATCGTCAAGAGCTTGTGAGATATATACTAGATAACGGAGAAATTTAACAATAAAATATAACATCCATGACTCGTGAACAAATACTCGTACTTCTACCCCAACTGGGATTTGAACCCGGAACCACTGGCTAAGTATACATTACTAGCTCGACCAGACGGCCGTCAATTGTAATGACAGAAGAAGAGAAATTTTCTCTGAACATAATGCTCCCTGGCTACCAGGAACACAGCGCCGTGTAGTAGTAATCTGTGTTTTTCGTAAGGTGGGGAATGTTTGGTGAATTACTGTAATGTTCTGAAGGTCAGCGTGAGTCAAGAGCACGGTCTACAGAACTGTGGTGGTCGCGTGCCGACTCCGCGAGACCTTCACATTGAATTATACCGACCGACCAGTCCGCCGATACGTCAATCGATTAATTTAACTGACAACGATAGTTCATTTATATAGCACCTTTTTATAGTTTACAGTTTATTTATGTACAAGTAAATTATATATCTTTACTGTTAATAGGTACATTCTATTATGTATATGTTAGAGTACAGTAAATATTTGTAGATGTAAGTTATATAGACACTGCTTCCACTGTTTAATTCACATATTCCTGTCGCAGGTCTGCTCGTAGAAAGTTCTTTGTTCTCAATTGTTATATGTCAGTTTAATTATAACAATTTATGTGTACATAAGTAAATAAAGTTCGTATTTAACGTTTTCATGTTGTGTCCTTCCGGTATTATATAATATAACATAGATACATAACAATAATCTCATCTGTGTATCAATTAATGCGTCTAGTAAACATTAAAAAGAGAAATCTATACAATAAATAATTCACATCTTTCATTTATAATAATAAATGTTCACTCCAATATTAAACTTCCGATTGCAATAAAAACATTAATACTAAAGATATCAACGAGCGTACGAACATCAAGACTAGTTATCTGAGTGGAATTTCTTCGGTCCTTTCCTCAAACGATTTCAATTTAGTTAAAATCAGTGAATGTTGCTTCTATATTCTATATTCCGTTCACCAAACAAAACAACTGTGGACCTATTTATGTTATTAGATGTTGAAACAAAGATGTCCGTAGTGCGCGCTCAAAGTACCAACAGGACAGCTACGAGTATACCGACCAACTCACTCCACAAATGAACGTTCAACTAACATTAATTACTACTTTATTATTTACTTTTAGATCACAATAATGAGTGCTAAGTTACTAAGGTCGAAGTGAGATGGGTGACCGTCAGTAATGTCGACTTGCCTTTCTATTTGTCACAAGTTACAAATACTCGAATAACTTTAGATAAAATATACGTAATACGAGTGTATATAATATGAAGGTCGCCCGGGATCCCTTCATCAGGTCCTAACTTGGCGATAATGAGACCACCTCAGGAGTGTACTCTATCGAATAAATAAGAATTTTGTAAATTGACTTGTTCTTACAATGTACAAGAAATCGGGAGTAGTGGTGTGCATTAGGGGGAGGGGGGGGGGGGGGAGACTTATGTCCAGCAGTGGGCGAGTGTAAAGTAGCTCGACGATGATGTTAATGACAACAAATGTATGTTGACAAACATTAACGAAATATTCTGCAAGTATTAAACATAACAGTATTTTGTAATCGTTGGTATATAAGCGCGTGCAGAATGAGATATTTCAGGTTTTTAAATTGTATTTTGGGTATAATACATAATACATAACATTAGCCTTAATCCATTCGTCCACTTTAATATAACTTCTGTAAATACTTAAAAACCGAAAACCCCATGAATAATTCGAACGATTTTCAAACATACAAGTAAATATATCTTTCTTCTCTCTTATACATATAAATACAAATTTCATTCAAAAGTTTTCCACACAAATAGTTTTTAAACGAAACACGTGGTTGTTTCGACTTTGTTTTAAATCATGTCGTATTTGTTAAATGAAATAATTATTAAATGATGTTACTGATACGATATGCAGCAATATATCGGTTTAATTTATACAAATACATTATTACGAGAGGGTTATTATATAAGTTATTATATTTAGTTATTGACTCTCACCCCAACAGAAGCGGAGCCGCGAGCAATAGTTAACTAAGTATTATAATACAGAAAACAAATATTTTGATCTAGAAACATCCATTTCTCAGGTACGTCATGTTTATGACAATTTTGGTAAACAGTTTTCCATGTAATTATAATTTATAAAATCGTATGTACCACATATATACATTTGTGAATAATAAACATATATAATGGCCCTCGTGTTGTTTCTTCTCTCTCCCTCGCTGATACTATTAGAGTAGGACAAACTGGACTGGTTCAATTTTTATTTCTTCTCTGAGAGTTTATTTCTGAAGCGGTATTTTAAATAAAAATAAAACTTTCTCTCTCACTAGTCCGCCGGCGTCTCCTCAGTACAAAAATATATATAATGTGACGTGTGTTTTGTTTTCTACCAAAAATTTATCAAATTTCAAATGAGTGAATATGTTTTTGTACCAAATAACCTTTTGAATTGTATTCTATAATACAGGAGAGAATCATTATAAAATACTTTAGTATCGCACGTTTTGTACAGCGTTACTAATTTATACTTTAATGGGGTCAATATTATTTTAATTACATTTTAACGACTGCGACAGACAACTTTATGTTGAAGATCATCAGTATTATTAATTATAAAACTTGGTGGAACTGTCAGAAACAAACAATACACTGTCATACACGTGAAATAACACTTTACAGTTACAGAACGTACGGAAGAGTAAAGTTACAAATGTTTACCTAACAGACAACTGTCAAAATTGATAAGCGTCTATTATTTTTTTATACAAAATATTCAAAATAAACAATTAGCCCTACATCTACATCTCACATTATTTATCTAATACAAGTCAATATTCCTTTATCTATGGACCTATTTGTTCTGCGATATTTACAGGTATTATACATGTATATAATAAATGTATATATATACATTCGATATTTCGTATCAAATTAATATGTAAATAGTTAAAACGAGAGTTGTCCGACGAGCAATAAATTAAAATCGGTGACGCGTTTAAAACCAGATTAACGCGAATTTTTGTTGAAACTTGACTATTTTAAAGTTCATAACTTAGTTATGGGGAAACAATATTAAATTATATTTTACCATCAATAATACATTGTAAGCTTCCTTGTGTACACAGTTTATTAGGTATATCTATAAAGAAGGTATTTTATAAGCGTCAATACAATTAACTTGATTCGCGTGAAAAATACTTATTAAAATCCAAATTCCTTAATTGAACGAAAGCAGTTAAATTGATAAAATAACTTACCAAAGATAAAAATCCAATATTTTCTTCTGCATTCTTTTTCCTCGCGTGCATTTTGAACGTTTTGCCGGTGTGGTCGACGAACCTCTTCGCCTGTCCCTTCATCACTACTTTCAAAAGATAATTACAAATAAAAAAAACTAGCGACTCAAAAGTCGAATATAAAATTATTAAGACGAATTAATAATATATAATCTAAATGAAGTAAAACCAATTTGTATGTGACCGACTCGCGCGCGCTTTAGCACTTTAAATAAATAAAATGTATTGCAATATTGCAACAATATCAGTATCTGGTGCGCGCCGGCCGCGAGTCGCCGCGGTACTACTGCGGGAGCTGACGGCGGCTCGTATAAAATACTTTTTCTTTGGACGGCTTCGCTCGCCGGCTTTTGGGAAACCCCTTCATGCTGCGTAAGCTTTCTATACAGCCGGTGCGTTGTTGCAATGACACATTTATATTGACGTCACACGCGTTTCTCAATATGAATATTTTATATACAAACAAACAAAATATCTTGATATCATATCGCTATCTGTATACCAGGAAAACATAAAAATTATTTTTAATACGTTCTAAAATTGAGCGGTAAACCCATAAAGTATTATTAGAAATATGACCTGGTGAATTGCTCATGCAGAACCCAGGTTACCCCAGTGAAGGGCGATGGAGTTACCGGGGAGTTTTAGTGGGTATTCTCAGTGCCGGTCTATAGAGGTACTGAGTGAGCCCCACACACGCCCGTCGCTTAACCAGTGGCGGGTAGGTCCGTAAATGGATTCCTCCTCGAATAAAAAAAAGGTATTATTAGAAATATACAGTTCCGCGAAATACTCCCGGGGACCTGGAAAAAAATATTTTATTGTTTAGATTGTAGTCTTTGAAAGAAACTATAAAAAATAGAATTTTTTATTGGTAAATAATAGTAATACCATCACTTTGCGGGCTTCATTATATTTTACGAATACAAGCAACATGTTGCTGAAAATTAATGGCTAAAAATTAATATTACTAAGTTTTCTTAAGTTTACCGACAATTTTTAGTTCTATTTAAGCTTAATTGAGGGTTATAATCAACAACGATGAATAAAGTGAAACAATACAATCGAAAATTATAAATACTTAATTTAAAAACCATGTTCCTAACACAAACAAGCCTCTACCGTGCTGAGAACCTGGAACTTTTGTGAACGTTGCTTGACATGTTTCATTAGTAATCAGGAAGTACTGGGGAAGCATGGGTATTTATAATGGTAATTTTGTATCAGGCATCGATGAGACAATCGGTTTTTTTTTTTTAATTGCATATATATAGCCTGCGAGTGCCCTTTTACAGCTACAGCTAAGGTTTAGTATGTTTTATAAAAAAATAATTTAGGATCTCGAGAACCACGTGGAATAATATGAAGATATTTAATTATTATTTACTTTATACTATTTTAGTTGTGATGAAGACCGTTGGAGATATACATATACAATAGAATAGAATAGATCAAGTCGGCTTAATTCAATATATTCTGAATTGTTCGACTTGACATATATATATGGAGCGATTGTTGACATGACATACAAACATTAGTCAACCGAACACTGCATTTGTTTGTTCAGCCTTCTTACATTAAGGATCTACTGATACACTATACTTGTTACATCTTGTAAAACTAGTCACATAACACATTTATTTAGTATTTTAAATAGTTTTTTAATTAAATAGTATTTTTTTATATTTGTTGTGGGACTTGGTACAGTCTCTCACACACAATCTAATAGGTTTTGATAAATAACAAATCCTTGTAGATAAAATATTAACTTTATTTGATGCACTTCACACGAATTGGAAATGAATGAATTCCAGTATAATAATAAATAAATAAATAAATTAATAATAAGTACAATATTCATGATATAGCTGACGCAGTAAAATGTACGGTAATTAGATCGTACAATATTTATTAAGATAATTTGTGTTTTAAATTTAAAAAGTCGAAATAATTATGTTAGAAAAAAAATCTTTAGCTGAGAAATTGTCATTATTGTGTTACGTCCTTTTGGTCTGATGACCCTAGGATTAATTTGATACGTCATACGAGTAACAGAGGACTCACTATGTGACTGCATTACCCCCACATAATATATGTTACATTAGTTATGTTTATATCGGCCCCGACATGTCAGAAACAACCGAACCACAAAAAATATTCCAAAATGACCCAATTCATAGAATTTAGTTGAACGAGGAACTGATGTTTATTAATGAACTTGATATCGATGACGACCGACTACCGAGACCTGTTCTGTTAATAAACATAACAATTATGTACAATCGACATTACGTTAGGCTTTTAAATTATGGTTTAGTTAAGGTGTTCTTGTTTATTTCTATAGTACTAGCCTCCGGCGGCCGGGAATTACGTTTTAACACAGAACGTCACTTCCAAATGTAATTTATCTTCACACACGCTGCAATAAACAGACAGAAGCCCCCTTTCGTATTTTGTAATAAATGTATAACATAATTAATATGATATAGTTGTTAGTTTTGTAGTTGCCCCGGTAAAAACTTTGTATCACTTATATATATTAACGTCTCTGATCTATCAAACAATCTGAAGATATTATCGAAATCTATTTTGTTCCAACAGGAAATATGTACATTCGTGTCGTGAATAAAATAAGAAACCCCTTTGCAACAGTTTTCCACATATTAATTTAATAATTACATAAAAATTGACGCAGTTTTTCAGTTTTAGAGAGACTGCCGAATAGCTGTTAATGTTTATAAGAGAAGATATGTTTTAAAGATATCTTCTTAACTATCAACTAATCTGCGTATTTTTAGTGTAAGTAATTTATTATGTGCTTCATTTATATATTTGGTATCTCTATTTTCTCGGTCAAAGCAAACGGTCGCTTTCTCGATCTGTTCACGAGGCGTAGATGCATCATAGTTGATGGTGTTTTATTAATTTATTAATTAATTTATTTATTTATCTTAACACTGTTTCAACAGCAATTTTCTACACACACAGAATATAATATAATAAACAAAACACAAGCCAATTAGAGAAACACATTATTTTACCAAAGAATCATCATTAAAGATGCTTACTTTGGGCTGGACGGTGTGAGTGTAAGAAATATCATTGTTATTATTATTTTGATATAAATCACCTTTATCTGTGGCTATATCATGATGACGGGCTTTGGACAAACGATAATTATACTTGTATATAATTTAATATTTACTGTCATTATTTTTAATATGCCTTCAGGTACAACTCATCATGGCATGAGTTTGAAGCGGAGGAATCCAAGTTTTACAGAATTACCAAGTATTCTGGTACCCTAATCAACGTCAGCGCGTTACGTCAACGTTTCAAGGTCGCGGCCGAGTGGACGGTAGGTATATTGTGATTGTGATCGCGCCATAACGGCCGCCGTGCACGAATCACACGGAGAATTATACCAAAATACAGTTTTAATTAGCATTACTAGGGTACAGCTTAAAAAACCATTTCTATTACAAAATGAACCTAAGCATAATTATAAGGCTCGAATTAGTAAAGTATCGGCAATGAAGACACAATTTGTTTTAAAATATATGTGGCCTGCACGCGGGCCGGTGCCGCACGACGGATTACATTGAATAATTGTTTAAAGGCACAAATTAATACAGTGATAATAATAGTAGATTATATACCACACCATGGGGAAGAAAGCAGTGTCTTATGCCACGGGTCACAGTACGGTGATGGGTCGAGCAGCGACCGTCACGAAGGACTCTATGATCAACTCGTGCATGCAGCGAGGGTTTGAAGGCGTACCCAACAGAGATATGAGACTGCTTTTTCCAGGAAATATATATAAAAGGTTGAATGCGCTCGATCCCTTCATTTTCCCGCTTAAAATAATTAACAGCTGGAACTGTAAACAACATGGCGTTGGCTGGAACACTTATTTTTTTTTTAATGATTTTGTTGCATTTTTGTGATTTCACGGATTTTTGAATATATCTTGTTGATTTAAAATCATTTTTTTTTTTTTCGCTTGACAATTCAGTAAAGGTTACAATCAACGTGTGCGTTATTTTGATGTTTGTAGGCGAAATGACTTAAGAGTCGCCATTTTAGAAATGTCAAATGACGTCATCGGTCATCTGTCTTTTTTTTTCGGTTGTTTTGTACTGAAAGAGTAATACTGAACTTTCATTTGTTTAGTTTGTGCACAACGTAATCGGGGCGATTGTCTCTGTCTCGAAGAAGGTTAGAATAAATAAATGTGACCTGAGCGTACGCGACCGAGAATATCACTCTCAATACTTTTTTATAAATACCACGATTTAACAGGTATAGTTTAGTTTTAGTTATGTTAGCCCCCAGGAAATGTTTGTTATCTAGATCGTGGCAAAGATTTACGTTATAATTTATGAGATGCGTGCTGCGTACGTTTGTTAGCCGAGGAACCAGTTAGATATTTATTCGTGTAGATTTTTTTTATATAGGTCGGGGAAAAAGTCTTTTCGCATATAGTATGTATAAACTTGTAATACTTGTCTTTGGCTGTACTATTTGTGTCTGGCTGGTTTTGATGACATTAAAAAGGTGACATTTTAAAAAAAAAAGAATCAAATTAGGAAAATTTTGTTTCCCAATATTTTTCATTTGATTTTCTTTATGTTAAAATGAGCGAATCGAATGAAGAAATTAGATACAATTTAAAATTTTATTACAAAAATAAAATAAAAAATAACGAAGTGTCAGTTAATCGTATCTTTGAGGCTAGAAACTCTCTCCATGTAAATGAGGCTTTAGAGTAGCACAAAGTTGGTTTAAGCGTTTTCAATTTGATGTCAAAGATGCTCGCTCTGGTCGCCCAGTCACTGATAATATGGACACTATTTTTGAAAAAGTGGAGCAAGATCGGCATATCAGCAGTTACCACATAGTTGAAGAATTGAGAATTGACCAGAAAATATTACTAATATAATATGAATACAAATTTTCTTTGTTTTCTGCAACACATGTACAAGAAAGGTCTTTGTTCTCAAAGCGTTAGAGTGTAACCTTCATACGAATGCAAACTTAAAGTGGCTGAACTTTGTGAGTCATTATACAGTTGACCATTGAGCATGCCTTCCTCGTGCGGTGACGTGTGACGTGGAGGTGCCTACACTATGTATTACAGGAAGAATATTATTACAATTTGGAAACCCCTACAAATTGACGGCTGATGTTTTTTTTTTTTTTTTTTTTTTTAGTATCTATCCAATGATTGGTAGGTATAATTTTGATGAGTATTTTTACAGTTTCGTAGTATGACTGCATGTAACAGCAGACCTTTTAATTAACAAGCTACGATTTGTCTTGAGACTGCCGATCTCAGATCTAGATAGAGGTCGTAGGTTCATTTATTGTGGAGGTACAAATGTGGTCAATTTTTGGTGGCGGTAGGATTTCATCTTAATCCGCCTGGCTACCAGCATCTTACCAAAGTCTGCCGCCATATAACGATGTTAACAGTTGGTGGTATCTGTTATAGCATCAAGTATACTACCCACGCGGTAATATTATACAATAGTGTAATATATAGATTACGATCGACAAAGCAACGCTTTTCTATATACAAAGGCTGTTACTACACAGGCCGACCGATCGACTGACTACTGAGCACTGTCTCCTAATCCACTTGTTCGAGAGTATCGAGCATTTTTTTTTTTTTTTTTTTTTTAAGTATATATCTATAAACAATATACATATCTTTCAATGTATATAAGCTCTTAATTATTCCTACAAGGTGTAAATGTTAGATATGTTATAACCATACAGATTATACATTAACAATGTTTACTTTGGCGAATGCAGAAATATTGAATATCAACATTTATGCAAATGATAAGTGACCCCGCGAACTCCGCACCGTCGTACAACTTAATACCTACCTAACCTATAATCGTGCGTCACGTCATCTGTCGATTGCGAAAAATGGCGGTTAAATAAATGGTCAAATTTTATAAAACATTCCTTTTGATTTGTTTTAAGTATTTCTTTCGATATTGTAATAGTTCAACACACAGCATTGTAATAGTGTAGCACACTCAAAATTATTACAAAAAGTAGGAAGATATCAATTCGGTTATTATGTTTAATTTAATGTATGCACACCGGTTACGACATGACATCTGTTCTCATTTATGACATTTTTTTTTTTTTTTTTTTTGGTTCGATGCGGAATTAATGTCATTTGGTCCAGTAGACAATTAATTAAGTGAGGAGCTGTAGGTTTAGTTTTATGAGCATTTTTGTTAATTTGGACGAAGTGGTTTTATGAATAATTTGTTACAAAAGCTATTTGAGTATTTTATGTAACGACTTTTCTGTCTTTTACCGACTTCAAAAAGGAGGAATTTTTCTATCCAGTTCGAATGTAATATATACATATATGGATATATTATATTACTTATACATTTTTACATTTTTTTTTTTTTCTATGATTACCACTAAAGTATTATTTTGTTATTATTCTTGCATAAGAGTAGGTATACATAGACATGATACACAAACAGATACCGTAACGTCTGGACGGAATTCAGCTTTTCAGGGCGGAGAAGACTCCTACAACAGATCAGAGATCATAAAGACCGGTCCAGCAGGCCTCCACTTAGAAAAATAGTCTGACCCGACTATGTTTTTTTTTTTTTTTTTTTTTTTTTTTTTTTCTTACTTAGATCATTCATAATGACGTAGAAACCAGCTGAGTGCTAGTGACGTTCTTTCGTTAAACTTTAAAAACCTACATTTTTTTTATTTTTTTTTTATTTTACAATTAGCCTTGTTTTAACCGCAACGTGTGATTTGTTATTAAATAGGTTATTAAATAATAACTCATCAATAACTCGTGCGCGGCCTTAGGTCTTTCCGCCGCGTTTACCCCGCCGCTGACTCAACTAATGTTAGTGCTACGAGCGACGATCTGAGACGTCATACAATGAAAAACATCACACAAAGAGATACGCACGTATCATCTGGAGCATAAGGTTCAATTTCGTGTGTCACAGATCATTTAAACTTGTGGTTGCTAAGCGACAAGAAAATAACAAAGTTGTCAATATATATTATTAAGAGGAAATATTAACAGTTACAAACACGGTTTTTATGGATCTCGGGTTAGGAAAAATAAATCACACAACTTTATTTAACAGGTTTAATTCCGATCCACAATTGTAACAGAAAATTTATTATTTGACAAAAGTAAAAGTCATCATTTGATCGCAACAGAAAAAAAAATTAATATAAGATTAAAACATAGACAATTAGCCGAGGTATCACTATATACATAACAACGGTTTCTTTGTGTAGCTAATTTTATTTATTTTTATTATTAAAATTTAACATCGGGATCAGTTTGGACCATAAACAGGATTGTTTATGATTTTTTGAAGTTTTTATGAATTGTCATGAAAAAGAAAAAAAAAAAAATTCTTAAAAAAATAATTAATACATTGTATTCCCCACAACTACTGAGAAATTATTTTTATCATAATGGTGACCTTGAAAGCGGATGGATCTGCAAAGTTCGAACTCGATGCTATGAGGCGCAAACGTGCATACACACGTCGAGTATTCAGCAGGTCAGTACGAGACATAGAAGAGTCAAAAGATTTAGATAAGATGACTGTTGAATTTCAATATCTCGTAGAAAAATTAGAAGATTTGAAAGAACTTGACAGCCAAATAAAAATCTGACTATTGATACTACGGATGAGCAATTTGAAGAAGAATTTGAAGAATGCGATTCGTATTTGAAAAAAATTTACGCAGTTAAAGTTAAGGTAGACAAACTATGTAAGGAATTCGAGAGAGCATATAGGCCTTTAGCGGCTAGCGATGGATCACGTACAAAGAGAAATATAAAGTTACCGAATATAGAGCTCATAAAGTTTGATGACAGTCCAAAAACGTGGTTATCTTTCTGGAGACTGTTTAAGAAGATACACGAGGACGAGACTCTTGAACCAGAAGATAAGCTTCGGTATCTCATACAGGCTATGAAGGAGGAATCAAAAGCGAAAGAGCTCATAACCAGCTACCCTCCATCTGGCGAGAATTATACGAGAGCGCTGGAGCAGCTCAAAGGACGATTTGCAAGGGAGGAAAGAGACAATAGAGACGTATGTAAGAGAGCTGCTAGGTCTTGTATTGTGTCAGGCTAGAGGTAATATATGGATGGATGGCAGGCAGAAAAAGGCTTGAAAAGCAGGTAATGATAAAGTCATCATTGCTATTTTTGTGAAAATATGTCTCATTCTATTCTTCAATGTAACAAAGGGCTAAAAATGACTTTAGATGTAAAGAAAGCCGCTGTCAAAGATAAGAGAGGGTGTTATAATTGTTTACGAAAAGGTCACATTGCTTGCGGTAAACGTCATGTGGTAATATTTTGTCCGGATCTTCATAAAGATAGACAAAAAGATCCTAAAAAAGCGACAGCACCTTTTTTTTTTTTTTTTTTTTTTTTTTTTTTTTTTTTTTTTTTTTTTTTTTTTTTTTCTAAGAAAGGTCTAAACATTATGTTACAGATATTAATAGTTGAAGTTTCACATAAAGGCAATAAGAAAACAATACGTGCTTTGTGTGATACTGGGTCTCAAAGAAAAACAAAAAAAACAGGAGAGACACACGGAGTGTTTGGGTTATTCACTATTTAGTGGTGTGACTAAGACAGCGGAAAACCACAAACTTATTGAAGTGAATGTAAGTAGCCTAGATTCTTCCTTCTCTGCAAAATGTATCAGCCTAGAACTCGAAGATATCTGTGGCTATCTTCCCAAAGCAGACGATCCTAAACTAAAAGCTAAATTAAGGTCACTGAATATAAATATTTACGACAGTGAATGTGATATTAGCGATGTAAATATGTTAATAGGAGCTGACTATTTAGGAGTAATTTGTACGGGCACTATTGTACAATTAGATGGGTCCTTAGTAGCAATAAAAACTAAACTAGGGTGGGTATTGGAGGGTCTTAACTATTATACTGCTGCACAGTGCTCAATGACTTTCAATTTTGATGCTCAGAATAAAGTTTCGGATCTGTGGGACTTGAGACATATTAGCCACATAAACAAATATGTAAATATAAAAAAAAAAAAAAAAAATAAATAAATTAAAAAAAAAAAAAAAACGTAAATATAGTTAGATAGGAAGCTAGGGTCGTGGGTTATCACACGTTTGTTGAGATCCCCCCGATAATTCCAAAATAACACTTCCCTGGAATTTGATCTTCAAAGATTCTGGAGACTGGTGAGCGCAGATTTAGTGCAGCAGTACTTATCTTTCGCTAGAGCTCTAACTCCAAACTAGGAACCCTGTAAGTCCACATAATTTGGGCGTTCAGCAAAATGTCCATTTTCACTACTATGACTGCAACAACAACATCAACAGCACAGGCAGCGGAAAGCAGATGAGAAGCGAGGATGAAGCAGTCATAGCATTACACAAGCATAAAAAAAAAAAAAAAAAAAAAAAAAAAAAAAAGAATTGGGAATATGCAATAGGTATATTCCCCATTCCTCCTTAAAAATAATGACAATTAATATTAGAACACATGTAACTATTAATTAATTATAAAGCCTATATATGATAAAAGTATGATAAAAACCTAAGTATGATAAAAATATTATTGAAATAGTCTAGAAATTCACGACCAGACCGACCGACCGATCCGACCGATCTGACCGACCGACCAACGTACAGACCCGATCAACCCGACCGACCGGACCAAAACGATTGACCTCGACCGACCCAACCGACGAACCGACCGACCGATCCGAACGATCCGACCGATCCGACCAAATCCGACCGATCCAACCGATCCGACCGATCCGACCGATCCAACCGATCCGACAGACCCGTCAGTCAACAGTTATCGACATCAGTCATCGATATCATCAGTCATTAGTATCATCAGTTATTATTATGATTAGTCACACAAATCATCAACCATCGTTCATCCGTCATCATTCATCATCGGTACAACCATACCAACATATCCACTCATCAGCCAATGTTCCGCTGCTCTACCCTACTTTATCACAGATGGCGCTGTTCAATTCTGAATCTCTGAATCGCGCTGATAAGGTTTGCGTACCAATGATATAAAAGGTGCAAGACATCCGTGAATTAAGGTTAGCTGTTAGGTTAGGTTAGGTTAGGTTAGGTTAGGTTAGGTTAGGTTAGGTTAGGTTAGGTTAGGTTAGGTTAGGTTAGGTTAGGTTAGGTTAGGTTAGGTTAGGTTAGGTTAGGTTAGGTTAGGTTAGGTTAGGTTAGGTTAGGTTAGGTTAGGTTAGGTTAGGTTAGGTTAGGTTAGGTTAGGTTAGGTTAGGTTAGGTTAGGTTAGGTTAGGTTAGGTTGGGGTACTAGGTCAGAGAACCTCCTCGCATGTCGGTTGCATTGGGGGGATCGCCAGTCGCGTTCGATGCTATTGCATCTGGCGCGAACGGTGGGTCTCACAATGTGATTGGCTGGTGTACCCCGGGCACTTACGTGGTCATGTCCTTTTCAGGACATTGCTACGTATTTGGCTAATACTCTGACACCGTGTGGCTGCCTGGTCTTTTTAAGGGCGGGCATTGCACGGCCACACAAACCCGTAGCCCTGCACGTTTTCGTGGGGGTCGGGGGCCTGGCGCATTGCACTTAGCGCCGGGTCGCGAGGAAGAAAACCTCTCTAAAAAATTACCCTTGGTGGCCCCCCCCCTTGGGGGGCAGCGGACCTTCGGGTCGTGGTATGGCGGCCTTCTAGGCCGCGGAGAGTGTGGCTGCTCGCTCTGTTCTGTCAGGGCGGGCATTGCACGGTCACACTAGCCCGTTGCCCTCACGGGTCGGGGGCCCGGCACACTGAGCGTCGGGCTGCGAGGAAGAAAACCTCAATAAAAAATTACCCAGTCCGCTCTTGCACTCTCCTCTTCGGAAGAGAGTTTGCAGAGTGGACGGATGTTTTTCGGTGGTCAGACTTCGGTCAGCCAACGGCTTTTGCCGCCACCGACCTAAGCCTAAGTTCCCCGGGGTGGCGATAGGCTGAGTGGCCGGGGGGAGCCCGGTCCCAAGCCCCGGAACCTTTTTATTTTTCCTTTTTGTTTCACTATCTTTTTGTTTCTCTTTTCTGTTTTTCTTTTGTTTATTTATATCTTCTTCTTGTTTTCTTCTACCTTTTTAGTTTTGTTTTTTTTTTGTTTATTTGATGAAGTTGGGAGAATGTCTTAAAAATGGAACAAGCGAGCAGCAATACAAATCTCCAGGAGGGTCCCGGTTGCCACGCGGCCGGGGAATCCCTCTCCGCTTCGGCGGACAGCCCCATCGTATCTGGGGGGGGCACTACTCGCTTCGGGGGCGCACAATCTGTGCGTCTCCGTTACAACATCGACGGATTGAGGAGCCGCGGAGTGCAGAGCGGCACGGACGACGAAAGTGGTCCTGGGACGTGGGCGGAAGCCGGAGGTTCCCGGGACGGAGTTTTTGAAGGAAGATTCTTCGGAGGAGCGTCGTGCAACTCGCTCGACAGCGACGACTCCGAAGTCATCTCCGCCAGCGCCAGCGAGGACGGAGCGCGAGAAGGGCGTGTGCTTCGCAGTGGGAGCCGGAAGCGAACGGCCAAGAAGCTCAGCCCGACCGAGGAGTCCTCACGGCCGAAGGTGCCCACGGCACAGAGAGGACGGCGTCAGCTCAGGGTTTCGGAGCCAAGGACGCCGAGTGAGTCGCCGGTACCGCAGAGGGTACACAATCCCAGGCGATCCACTGAAGACAGGGAGGCGGCGGCCAGCGGCGGCTGGCTGGGCGCGAACCTGTGCAGCGACGAGGAGATTGAGAGACTCGTGGAGGCTGCACAGAGGAGCTGGCAGCGCTGCCGCATGCCCCCGCCGGGCGAGCGCCCCGACGACCCCGCCCTGAGCCTACTAAAGGCACGGGCCCTCGACGACATCGCGGTGGTCACGCGAGTGGCTATGCGCTCCAAGAACCTGAAGGGCACATTCGTCCGTGCCCTGAGGGAGAGCGCAGACCGCCTAGAAGACACCGTGGTGGCGCTGCACGAGCGGTCGGCGTCCTCGGAGGTGAAGAGGTTGCAGGCCGAGAACAGCCGCCTGCGAAGCGACATGTCACTCCAGAGCGCGCAAATTGACGCGCTCCGCTCGGAGTGCAAGGTGCTGGAGCAGAGGGTCGACCAGCTGACCGCCGCGGTGGCCGCTGTTCCCGAGCCTACGAACGAGTGCGCGTGCGGCGGCAGGGCCGCAGCGAACGCCGAGGAGGATCTCCCGCCAGTGGACCTACGGGAGAGGCCGGAGCCAGCCAGAGGCGAGACGCGCGACGAAGAGGACGCGCGGATACTCCGGGTCGTGGAGCGCTTCCTGGAAGCGCGAGCGGAGGTGGACAGGGCGGCGAGAGCCACCACCACCGCCGCTCCCCCCACCCAGCAGGCGACAACGGAGCATGCCCCACCCGCTCCCATTGTAGAGACGGCAGGCGACGGCATGGAGCACGATGGCTTCACGCTCGTCAGATCAAGGAGGGCTAAGAAGAAGCCCCCCTCAGCCCCGATGCCGACGACGACCGCGCCGACTGCTGCACCCGCGCGGCCCACGCAGAGGGTCACCTACGCCGGCGCCACGCGCAATAACACGCGGCCAGTGCAAGCCCCAGCGCAGCCTTCACCTGGGGCGGCCGGCGGTAGGAAGAAGAGGCGGAGGAGGAAGAAGAAGGCGGGTGCCCGGATCCGGGTGCCGACCACTGCGGCCATAGCGGTGGTGCTCTCGCCCGAGGCGGAGCGGCGTGGGGAAACCTACTTGTCCGTCCTGACCCGGGCGAGAGCAGCCACCGCGGGAGACTCCGACGTACCGGAGCTCCGCATCAAGCCGACGAAGACGGGTGCCCGTGTCCTCACGATCGCGGGCCAGGATCGTGTGGAGAAGGCCGACATCTTCGCCGCTCGCCTCCAGGAGGTGATCGGCGAAGATGCCGTGGTCACAAGACCGGTCAAGACGGGGGAGCTCCGTTTGACCGGTCTGGATGACACAATCACCGGGGACGACATCCGGGGGGCGATCGCTCGTGCCGGATGTGTCCCTAGTGATATGGTCCGTGTCGGTATCGTTCGCCGCGGCCGGTGGGGCTCGGGATCCGTAAGGGTCACCTGCCCCGCGGCTGCGGCGAGGGATATCGGCAAGGGCGGCCGGCTTTCCGTTGGGTGGAGCACTGTCCGCGTTTCCGTGGCAGAAAGCCGCCCAATGATGTGCCACCGCTGTCTTGGTGTGGGGCACACCAAGCAGCTGTGCCCGTCGGCAGTCGACCGCAGTGACGTTTGTCGTCGCTGCGGTCGACCGGGCCACAAGGCCGCCGAGTGCTCGGCTGCGCCTCACTGTGCGCCGTGTGGCGACGCCGGTTTACCGGCCAACCACATGGCGGGCAGTAAAAGCTGCTTACAGCAGCTGAGGCGCGGCACGCGAGGTAGACCTCTTGGTGGTGGGGGGGGTGGCGACGGCCCTAGGCCGCCCCCACTTGCCCCTGCCGCTGACAGGTCACGGGAGGCGAAGCGCCCTGCCTCGACCCTTTTGGGACGAGGTGGGGTGCCGTCGGGGCGGTCCGCTCAGAGGTCTTTACAACCTCGGAGCGGACCGTCTCGGCGGGCGGACTAACGTCCGCCTCCGCCAAGTAGAGGCCAGCGGGTGCTGATGGGGATCAGTACCTGCATTGCACGGCCTCTGCGATGAGGGATACTCCCCATGTTTCGTGAGTATCCCATACCACCTCGTGGAAGAGCCCGCCAAGGGCTCGCTGCGACGCTGCTGTGGCGAATGCGATGAGCACCCCATGGCAGCGCCAATTGCAGCGTGACGAAACACGCAGGGGTTTAGTGGGTAGGACGGGCACCGTTGCCCGGGAGTCCCACATACCCCTTCCCGGTTTCCCCGAATCGGGAAGGAAATGCGTCAATGCATTCCCCTGCGACAAAAAAAAAAAAAAAAAAAAAAAAAAAGGTTAGGTTAGGTTAGGTTAGGTTAGGTTAGGTTAGGTTAGGTTAGGTTAGGTTAGGTTAGGTTAGGTTAGGTTAGGTTAGGTTAGGTTGGGGTACTAGGTCAGAGAACCTCCTCGCATGTCGGTTGCATTGGGGGGATCGCCAGTCGCGTTCGATGCTATTGCATTTGGCGTGAACGGTGGGTCTCACAATGTGATTGGCTGGTGTACCCCGGGCACTTACGTGGTAATGTCCTTTTCAGGACATTGCTACGTATTTGGCTAATACTCTGACACCGTGTGGCTGCCTGGTCTTTTTAAGGGCGGGCATTGCACGGCCACACAAACCCGTAGCCCTGCACGTTTTCGTGGGGGTCGGGGACTCGGCGCATTGCACTTAGCGCTGGGTCGCGAGGAAGAAAACCTCTCTAAAAAATTACCCAGTGGTGGCCCCCTTGGGGGGCAGCGGAGCTTCGGCTCGTGGTATGGCGGGCCTTCAAGGCCCGCGAACCGTCTTCTGTGGCGGTCAGTGGGGAGCGAAAGCTCATGGCGCTTCGTCGCCTTCTGTCGAAAGGCTCTTTTTAGGGCCAGCGGACTTCGGTCGTAGTTTGGCGGGCCTTCAAGGCCCGCGGCCGCTTTAGCGGCAAAGTTTGTAGAGGTCGAACCAGTCTCACAAAGGTTGGCGCGGGTAGGTAAACAGAGTCGCAGTGTCTTGGGTGCGCAGGATGGGTGAGCGCCGGCCTCTGGGCCGTTGGGCGACGCCGGGCACCCATGGTGTTAGCCGCCCCATGTAAATCAAGCAGCCGCCTATAAATCCCAAACCTCCGAATCCCCCGGGGGCTCTCTGTAGTCGAACGGGTTTGTTCGTCCGAACGGTTGCTGAGGTCCATCGAAGGAACCGGGCACAGGGTAACCGAGTTAAGCGCCAGTGGGTTCCGTCCCATAGACCGCCGCTTACCATGTCCACGGTGGGGTGTGAGAGTGGTGGGGTGTTTTTGCCCCACCGCTTTCACACCCCAACCGTTGTTTATTCGATGGGTTGCCTCAGCATACGGGGTATGGTGGCCTTCTAGGCCACGGGAAAAGGCTCTTTTCAGGGCCGGTGATCATTTTTGATCGGTGGTTGGCCGCCTTCAAGGTGGCGGGCCGTTCAGCGGCTATCGATGGGCTCACTTGTCTCAGGTTGTTTGGTCGGTACCGTGGCTATGTGTCGGGTATGTCTCTGGCTCGGCACATGCACGGTACAGGCCAACCAGGGTGGAGAGGTCGTGGTTATGCGCGGGGTATGTTTTTGCCTCGCGTATGCGCGTCCTTCGCCACGCCTGGGTCAAGGCTAGCGGACCTTTTTGGTCGTCGTCTGGCAGGCTTGCAAAGCTTGCGCCCGCTTTTTGGCGGGAAAGAGGGGAGCGGTACTCGCTCGCGACGCTTTTGCGTCCTTGTGGAGCCTTTTGGCTAGCGGACCCTTGCGGTCGGTGGTTGGCCGGTCTCCAAGACCGGCGGGTCGCTTCATGCGGCCGTCTTCGGCGACGGTGTTGTTGGCGCCGGGCGGGCTAAAGCCCCTTGTGTCCCCGCAACAGCAGCACCTTAGCCCGTGGCGGTGGAGTTTTCTCCGCCGGCCACACCCAAACGGTCCTTTTAAGGACCAGCGGACCCTCCCTCTTGGGTGGGTCGTGGCTTGCGAGCCTTCAAGGTTCGCGGGGGACGGCGGCAGGGGTGGGAACCCTGTCGTACCCAACGTCTCCAAAGATGGGGAGGAAAGCCTTCGGGCGTGTACTCCATCCCTCCGGGGAGTGGCGGTGGCCGATTCCGGCCGAGCTGCGGGGCGGACGCGAAAGTATGCGACAAGCTCCTCGTATCCGTCCTCGTAGGCAGCCTCCTGTCTGGGGAAGAGACGGTTTTTAGTGGGTAGGGCCCTCACTCTGGGGGAAGAGTCCCACATAACCCCGGTGCTTTCCCAAAAGTGCCGGGGTATGCGTAAATGCATTTTCCGTCGGTAAAAAAAAAAAAAAAAATAAAAAAAAAAAAAAAAAAAAAAAAAAAAAAAAAAAAAGGTTAGGTTAGGTTAGGTTAGGTTAGGTTAGGTTAGGTTAGGTTAGGTTAGGTTAGGTTAGGTTAGGTTAGGTTAGGTTAGGTTAGGTTAGGTGGGGTACTAGGTCAGAGAACCTCCTCGCATGTCGGTTGCATTGGGGGGATCGCCAGTCGCGTTCGATGCTATTGCATCTGGCGCGAACGGTGGGTCTCACAATGTGATTGGCTGGTGTACCCCGGGCACTTACGTGGTCATGTCCTTTTCAGGACATTGCTACGTATTTGGCTAATACTCTGACACCGTGTGGCTGCCTGGTCTTTTTAAGGGCGGGCATTGCACGGCCACATAAACCCGTAGCCCTGCACGTTTTCGTGGGGGTCGGGGGCTCGGCGCATTGCACTTAGCGCTGGGTCGCGAGGAAGAAAACCTCTCTAAAAAATTACCCAGTGGTGGCCCCCCTCGGGGGGCAGCGGAGCTTCGGCTCGTGGGTTGGCGGGCCTTCAAGGCCCGCGGTCCGCCTTCTACGGTGGACGAGTGGGGAGCGAAAGCTCATGGCGCCTCGTCGCCTTTTGACGAAGGCTCTTCTTAGGGCCGGCGGATCTTTTTGATCGGTGGATTTGGCTGCCTTCAAGGTGGCGGGCCGTTCAGCGGCCGGTGATGGGCTCACTTGTCCCGGGCCTGGTTGGTGGGTACCGTGTCGGAATGCGTCGAGTATGTTGCCGGCTCGATGTATGCACGATACAGGCCGACCAGGGTGGAGGGGTTGTGGTTATGCGCGGGGTATGCTCTGGCCTCGCGTATGCACGGCCCTAGTCACAACCCGGGTCAAGGGGTAGCGGACCTTCGGGTCGTAGGTTGGGGCTTGGTGGAGCCCGCGTCGCAGTCCGTGCCGTGGGCACACGTGGTGGTGTCCGTGCAACCCGACCCGGTCTTTGGGAACGCAGGGCTGGTGGCCTGCGGAGGCGTGGTTAACCTCTGCGGGGTGCGGACCTCCAGCCCGTAAGGCTAACCTCATTCCGGTGTCACAGTAAGTCGCGGCCCAGACGGGTGTGCGGCGTTTTGTCTGCGGCGGGAAGATGTCCGGCGGGACGTAGGATGGGCGGTCTTCAAGGCTGCGGGTCGCTTCAGGCGGCCGTCTTCGGCGACGGTGTTGTTGGCGCCGGGCGGGCTGAAGCCCCTTGTGTCCCCGCAACAGCAGCACCTTAGCCCGTGGCGGTGGAGTTTTCTCCGCCGGCCACACCCAAACGGTCCTTTTCAGGACCAGCGGACCCTCCCTCTTGGGTGGGTCGTGGCTTGCGGGCCTTCAAGGTTCGCGGGGGACGGCGGTAGGGGTGGGAACCCTGCCGTATCTAACGTCCCCAGAGATGGGGAGGAAAGCCTGCGGGCGAGTACTCCATCCCTCCGGGGAGTGGTGGAGGCCGATTTCGGCCGTGCTGCGGGGCGGATGCGGACGTCTGCGATGAGCTCCCCGTGTCCGTCCTCGTATGCAGCCTCCTGTCTGGGGAAGCGACGGTTTTTAGTGGGTAGGGCCCCCACTCTGGGGGAGGAGTCCCACATAACCCCGGTGCTTCCCAAAAGTGCCGGGGTATGCGTAACGCATTTTCCGTCGTTTAAAAAAAAAAAAAAAAAAAAAAAAAAGGTTAGGTTAGGTTAGGTTGGGGTACTAGGTCAGAGAACCTCCTCGCATGTCGGTTGCATTGGGGGGATCGCCAGTCGCGTTCGATGCTATTGCATCTGGCGCGAACGGTGGGTCTCACAATGTGATTGGCTGGTGTACCCCGGGCACTTACGTGGTCATGTCCTTTTCAGGACATTGCTACGTATTTGGCTAATACTCTGACACCGTGTGGCTGCCTGGTCTTTTTAAGGGCGGGCATTGCACGGCCACACAAACCCGTAGCCCTGCACGTTTTCGTGGGGGTCGGGGGCTCGGCGCATTGCACTTAGCGCTGGGTCGCGAGGAAGAAAACCTCTCTAAAAAATTACCCAGTGGTGGCCCCCCTCGGGGGGCAGCGGAGCTTCGGCTCGTGGTATGGCGGGCCTTCAAGGCCCGCGAACCGTCTTCTGTGGCGGTCAGTGGGGAGCGAAAGCTCATGGCGCCTCGTCGCCTTCTGTTGAAAGGCTCTTTTTAGGGCCAGCGGACTTCGGTCGTAGTTTGGCGGGCCTTCAAGGCCCGCGGCCGCTTTTGCGGCAAAGTTTGTAGAGGTCGAACCAGTCTCACAAAGGTTGGCGCGGGTAGGTAAACAGAGTCGCAGTGTCTTGGGTGCGCAGGATGGGTGAGCGCCGGCCTCTGGGCCGTTGGGCGACGCCGGGCACCCATGGTGTTAGCCGCCCCATGTAAATCAAGCAGCCGCCTATAAATCCCAAACCTCCGAATCCCCCGGGGGCTCTCTGTAGTCGAACGGGTTTGTTCGTCCGAACGGTTGCTGAGGTCCATTGAAGGAACCGGGCACAGGGTAACCGCGTGTAAGCGCCAGTGGGTTCCGTCCCATGGACCGCCGCTTACCATGTCCACGGTGGGGTGTGAGAGTGGTGGGGTGTTTTTGCCCCACCGCCTTCACACCTCAACCGTTGTTTATTCGATGGGTTGCCTCAGCATACGGGGTATGGTGGCCTTCTAGGCCACGGGAAAAGGCTCTTTTCAGGGCCGGTGATCATTTTTGATCGGTGGTTGGCCGCCTTCAAGGTGGCGGGCCGTTCAGCGGCCATCGATGGGCTCACTTGTCTCAGGTTGTTTGGTCGGTACCGTGGCTATGTGTCGGGTATGTCTCTGGCTCGGCACATGCACGGTACAGGCCAACCAGGGTGGAGAGGTCGTGGTTATGCGCGGGGTACGTTTTTGCCTCGTGTATGCGCTTCCTTCGCCACGCCTGGGTCAAGGCTAGCGGACCTTTTTGGTCGAAGTTTGGCAGGCTTCCAAAGCTTGCGCCCGCTTTTTGGCGGGAAAGAGGGGAGCGGTACTCGCTCGCGACGCTTTTGCGTCTTTGTGGAGCCTTTATGGCTAGTGGACCCTTGCGGTCGGTGGTTGGCCGGTCTCCAAGACCGGCGGGTCGCTTCATGCGGCCGTCTTCGGCGACGGTGTTGTTGGCGCCGGGCGGGCTGAAGCCCCTTGTGTCCCCGCAACAGCAGCACCTTAGCCCGTGGCGGCGGAGTTTTCTCCGCCGGCCACACCCAAACGGTCCTTTTAAGGACCAGCGGACCCTCCCTCTTGGGTGGGTCGTGGCTTGCGAGCCTTCAAGGTTCGCGGGGGACGGCGGCAGGGGTGGGAACCCTGTCGTACACAACGTCTCCAAAGATGGGGAGGAAAGCCTTCGGGCGTGTACTCCATCCCTCCGGGGAGTGGCGGTGGCCGATTCCGGCCGAGCTGCGGGGCGGACGCGAAAGTATGCGACAAGCTCCTCGTATCCGTCCTCGTAGGCAGCCTCCTGTCTGGGGAAGAGACGGTTTTTAGTGGGTAGGGCCCTCACTCTGAGGGAAGAGTCCCACATAACCCCGGTGCTTTCCCAAAAGTGCCGGGGTATGCGTAAATGCATTTTCCGTCGGTAAAAAAAAAAAAAAAAAAAAAAAAAGGTTAGGTTAGGTTAGGTTAGGTTAGGTTAGGTTAGGTGGGGTACTAGGTCAGAGAACCTCCTCGCATGTCGGTTGCATTGGGGGGATCGCCAGTCGCGTTCGATGCTATTGCATCTGACGCGAACGGTGGGTCTCACAATGCGATTGGCTGGTGTACCCCGGGCACTTACGTGGTCATGTCCTTTTCAGGACATTGCTACGTATTTGGCTAATACTCTGACACCGTGTGGCTGCCTGGTCTTTTTAAGGGCGGGCATTGCACGGCCACACAAACCCGTAGCCCTGCACGTTTTCGTGGGGGTCGGGGGCCTGGCGCATTGCACTTAGCGCCGGGTCGCGAGGAAGAAAACCTCTCTAAAAAATTACCCTTTGGTGGCCCCCCCCTTGGGGGGCAGCGGACCTTCGGGTCGTGGTATGGCGGCCTTCTAGGCCGCGGAGAGTGTGGCTGCTCGCTCTGTTCTGTCAGGGCGGGCATTGCACGGTCACACTAGCCCGTTGCCCTCACGGGTCGGGGGCCCGGCACACTGAGCGTCGGGCTGCGAGGAAGAAAACCTCAATAAAAAATTACCCAGTCCGCTCTTGCACTCTCCTCTTCGGAAGAGAGTTTGCAGAGTGGACGGATGTTTTTCGGTGGTCAGACTTCGGTCAGCCAACGGCTTTTGCCGCCACCGACCTAAGCCTAAGTTCCCCGGGGTGGCGATAGGCTGAGTGGCCGGGGGGAGCCCGGTCCCAAGCCCCGGAACCTTTTTATTTTCCTTTTATTTTCTCTATCTTTTTGTTTTTCTTTTCTGTTTTTATTTTGTTTTATTTATTTCTTCTTCTTGTTTTCTTCTGACTTTTTAGTTTTGTTTTTGTTTTGTTGATGAAGTTGGGAGAAGGTTAAAATATGGAACAAGCGAGCAGCAATACAAATCTCCAGGAGGGTCCCGGTTGCCACGCGGCCGGGGAATCCCTCTCCGCTTCGGCGGACAGCCCCAACGTATCTGGGGGGGGCACTACTCGCTTCGGGGGCGCGCAATCTGTGCGTCTCCGTTACAACATCGACGACATTAGGAGCCGGCATAGCGGCACCGATGAGGATAGTGGTCCTGGGACGTGGGCGGAAGCCGGAGGTTCCCGGGACGGAGATTTCGAAGGAAGGTTCTTCGGGGGAGCGTCGTGCAATTCGCTGGACAGCGACGACTCCCTAACCATCTCGGCCAGCGCAAGTGAGGATGGAGCGCAGGAGGGGCGTGTGCTCCGCAGTGGGAGCCGCAAGAGGAGGGTCAAACAACCCTGCCCTTCAGAGGGGTCTTTCGGACCGAAGGTGCCATCGGCACGGAGAGGACGGCGCCAGCATGTGGTCTCGGAGCCGAGGACGCCGAGTGGGTCGCCTGTGCCACAGAGGGTACATAACCCTCGGCGATCCACAGAAGACAGGGAGGCGGCGGCCAGCGGCGGCTGGCTAGGCGCGAACCTGTGCAGCGACGAGGAGATAGAGAGACTCGTGGAGGCTGCACAGAGGAGCTGGGAGCGCTGCCGCATGCCCCCGCCGGGCGAGCGCCCCGACGACCCCGCCCTGAGCCTTCTGAAGGCCCGGGCACTGGACGACATCGCGGTGGTCACGCGAGTGGCTATGCGCTCGAAGAACCTGAAGGGCACATTCGTCCGTGCCCTGAGGGAGAGCGCAGACCGCCTCGAAGACACCGTGGTGGCGCTGCACGAGCGGTCGGCGTCCGCCGAGGTGAGGAGGCTGCAGGCGGAGAATAGCCGCCTGCGTAGTGATCTTTCACTCCAGAGCGCGCAGATAGACGCGCTGCGCTCGGAGTGCAAAGTGCTGGAAGGGAAGGTGGACCAGCTGACCGCAGCGGTGGCCACTAGACCGGAGCCCAGCAGAGAGTGCGTGTGTGGCGACAGAGCTGCTGCCGTCGCAGAAGAGGACCTCCCGGCAGTCGATGTCCGGGAGAGGCTGGAGCCGGCCAGCAGCGAGACGCGCGACGCGGAGGACGCCCGGATACTGCGGGTCGTGGAGCGCTTCCTGGAAGCGCGGGCGGAGGTGGACAGGGCGGCGAGAGCCACTACCACCACCGCTCCCCCTCCTCCACCGCAGACGACAGCGGAGCGTGCCCCAACCGCTCCCTCCGAACAGACGACGGCAGGCGACGACGGCTTCACGCTCGTCAGGAGGAAGAGGGCCAAGAAGAAGCCCCCCTCAGCCCCAATGCCGACGACCACCACGCCGAGTGCTGCACCCGCGCGATCCGTGCAGGAGAGCACTTACGCCAGCGCCGCACGCAATACCACGCGGCCAGCGCAGGCCCCAGCGCAGACAGGCGGAGGGAAAAAGAAGAGGCGGAGGAGGAAGAAGAAGGCGGGCGCCCGGATCCGGGTACCAACCACTGCGGCTATAGCGGTGGTGCTCTCGCCCGAGGCTGAGCGGCGTGGGGAAACCTACTTGTCCGTTCTGACTCGGGCGAGAGCAGCTACCGCAGGAGACTCCGACATACCGGAGCTCCGCATAAAGCCAACGAAGACGGGTGCCCGTGTCCTCACGATCGCGGGCCAGGATCGTGTGGAGAAGGCCGACATCTTCGCCGCTCGCCTCCAGGAGGTGATCGGCGAAGATGCCGTGGTCACAAGACCGGTCAAGACGGGGGAGCTCCTTTTGACCGGTCTGGATGACACAATCACCGGGGACGACATCCGGGGGGCGATCGCTCGTGCCGGATGTGTCCCTGGTGACATGGTCCGTGTCGGTATCATTCGCCGCGGCCGGTGGGGCTCGGGATCCGTAAGGGTCACCTGCCCCGCGGCTGCGGCGAGGGATATCGGCAAGGGCGGCCGGCTTTCCGTTGGGTGGAGCACTGTCCGCGTTTCCGTGGCAGAAAGCCGCCCAATGATGTGCCACCGCTGTCTTGGTGTGGGGCACACCAAGCAGCTGTGCCCGTCGGCAGTCGACCGCAGCGACGTTTGTCTTCGCTGCGGTCGACCGGGCCACAAGGCCGCCGAGTGCTCGGCTGCGCCTCACTGTGCGCCGTGTGGCGACGCCGGTTTACCGGCCAACCACATGGCGGGCAGTAAAAGCTGCTTACAGCAGCTGAGGCGCGGCACGCGAGGTAGACCTCTTGGTGGTGGGGGGGGTGGCGACGGCCCTAGGCCGCCCCCACCTGCCCCTGCTGCTGACAGGTCACGGGAGGCGAAGCGCCCTGCCTCGACCCTTTTGGGACGAGGCGGGGCGCCGTCGGGGCGGTCCGCTCAGGGGTCTTTACAACCTCGGAGCGGACCGTCTCGGCGGGCGGACTAACGTCCGCCTCCGCCAAGTAGAGGTCAGCGGGTACTGATGGGGATCAGTACCTGCATTGCACGGCCTCTGCGATGAGGGATACTCCCCCTTGTTTTGAGAGTATCCCATACCACCTCGCGGAAGAGCCCGCCAAGGGCTCGCTGCGACGCTGCTGTGGCGAATGCGATGAGCACCCCATGGCAGCGTCAATTGCAGCGTGTCGAAACACGCAGGGGTTTAGTGGGTAGGACGGGCACCGTTGCCCGGGAGTCCCACATACCCCTTCCCGGTTTCCCCGAATCGGGAAGGAAATGCGTCAATGCATTCCCCTGCGACAAAAAAAAAAAAAAAAAAAAAAAAAGGTTAGGTTAGGTTAGGTTAGGTTAGGTTAGGTTAGGTTAGGTTAGGTTAGGTTAGGTTAGGTTAGGTTAGGTTAGGTTAGGTTAGGTTAGGTTAGGTTAGGTTAGGTTAGGTTAGGTTAGGTTAGGTTAGGTTAGGTTAGGTTAGGTTAGGTTAGGTTAGGTTAGGTTAGGTTAGGTTAGGTTAGGTTAGGTTAGGTTAGGTTGTCACTCCAGAGCGCGCAGATTGACGCGCTCCGCTCGGAGTGCAAGGTGCTGGAGCAGAGGGTCAACCAGCTGACCGCCGCGGTGGCCGCTGTTCCCGAGCCTACTAACGAGTGCGCGTGCGGCGGCAGGGCCGCAGCGAACGCCGAGACGGAGGAGGATCTCCCGCCAGTGGACCTACGGGAGAGGCCGGAGCCAGAGAGAGGCGATACTCGCGACGAGGAGGACGCGCGTATACTACGGGTCGTGGAGCGCTTCCTGGAAGCGCGAGCGGAGGTGGACAGGGCGGCGAGAGCCACTACCACCGCCGCTCCCCCCACCCAGCAGGCGACAACGGAGCATGCCCCACCCGCTCCCACCGAACAGACGACGGCAGGCGACGACGGCTTCACGCTCGTCAGGAGGAAGAGGGCCAAAAAGAAGCCCCCCTCAGCCCCGATGCCGACGACGACCGCGCCGACTGCTGCACCCGCGCGATCCACGCAGAGAGTCACCTACGCCGGCGCCACGCGCAATAACACGCGGCCAGAGCAAGCCCCAGCGCAGCCTTCACCTGGGGCGGCCGGCGGTAGGAAGAAGAGGCGGAGGAGGAAGAAGAAGGCGGGTGCCCGGATCCGGGTGCCGACCACTGCGGCCATAGCGGTGGTGCTCTCGCCCGAGGCGGAGCGGCGTGGGGAAACCTACTTGTCCGTCCTGACCCGGGCGAGAGCAGCCACCGCGGGAGACTCCGACGTACCGGAGCTCCGCATCAAGCCCACGAAGACGGGTGCCCGTGTCCTCACGATCGCGGGCCAGGATCGTGTGGAGAAGGCTGACGTCTTCGCCGCTCGCCTCCAGGAGGTGATCGGCGAAGACGCCGTCGTCACCAGACCGGTCAAGACGGGGGAGCTCCGTTTGACCGGTCTGGATGACACAATCACCGGGGACGACATCCGGGGGGCGATCGCTCGTGCCGGATGTGTCCCCGGTGACATGGTCCGTGTCGGTATCATTCGCCGCGGCCGGTGGGGCTCGGGATCCGTAAGGGTCACCTGCCCTGCGGCTGCGGCGAGGGATATCGGCAAGGGCGGCCGGCTTTCCGTTGGGTGGAGCACTGTCCGCGTCTCCGTGGCAGAAAGCCGCCCAATGATGTGCCACCGCTGTCTTGGTGTGGGGCACACCAAGCAGCTGTGCCCGTCGGCAGTCGACCGCAGCGACGTTTGTCTTCGCTGCGGTCGACCGGGCCACAAGGCCGCCGAGTGCTCGGCTGCGCCTCACTGTGCGCCGTGTGGCGACGCCGGTTTACCGGCCAGTCACATGGCGGGCAGTAAAAGCTGCTTACAGCAGCTGAGGCGCGGCACGCGAGGGAGACCTCTTGGTGGTGGGGGGGGTGGCGACGGCCCTAGGCCGCCCCCACTTGCCCCTACCGCTGACAGGTCACGGGAGGCGAAGCGCCCTGCCTCGACCCTTTTGGGACGAGGTGGGGTGCCGTCGGGGCGGTCCGCTCAGAGGTCTTTACAACCTCGGAGCGGACCGTCTCGGCGGGCGGACTAACGTCCGCCTCCGCCAAGTAGAGGCCAGCGGGTACTGATGGGGATCAGTACCTGCATTGCACGGCCTCTGCGATGAGGGATACTCCCCATGTTTCGTGAGTATCCCATACCACCTCGTGGAAGAGCCCGCCAAGGGCTCGCTGCGACGCTGCTGTGGCGAATGCGATGAGCACCCCATGGCAGCGCCAATTGCGGCGTGTCGAAACACGCAGGGGTTTAGTGGGTAGGACGGGCACCGTTGCCCGGGAGTCCCACATACCCCTTCCCGGTTTCCCCGAATCGGGAAGGAAATGCGTCAATGCATTCCCCTGCGACAAAAAAAAAAAAAAAAAAAAAAAAAAAAAAAAAAAAAAAAAAAAAAAAAAAAAAAAAAGGTTAGGTTAGGTTAGGTTAGGTTAGGTTAGGTTAGGTTAGGTTAGGTTTCCGTGTGCGGTTTCCAGTCTGCCATCGGACGCGTCCCCCGGGTTGCGGATAGGGGAACGCCCTCCAGATATGGGGGGTACCGGCTGCGGCCGGCGCGGACAATACTGGAAGTGTGGCTGCCTGGTCTTTTTGAGGGCGGGCATTGCACGGCCACACAATCCCGTAGCCCTCACGTTTTCGTGGGGGTCGGGGGCTCGGCGCATTGCACTTAGCGCTGGGTCGCGAGGAAGAAAACCTCTCTAAAAAATTACCCTTTGGTGGCCCCAGTCGGGGCAGTGGACCTTCGGGTCGTGGGTTGGCGGCCTTCAAGGTCGCGGAGAGTGTGGCTGCTCGCTCTGTTCTGTCAGGGCGGGCATTGCACGGTCACACTAGCCCGTTGCCCTCACGGGTCGGGGGCCCGGCGCACTGAGCGTTGGGCTGCGAGGAAGAAAACCTCAATAAAAAATTACACTCTCGGTGGTCAGACTTCGGTCAGCCAACGGCTTTTGCCGCCACCGACCTAAGCCTAAGTTTCCCAGGGCGGCGATAGGCTGAGTGGCCGGGGGGAGCCCGGTCCCGAGCCCTGGACCTTTTATTTTCCTTTTTATTTTTCTGTCTTTTTGTTTTCTTTTCTCTTTTGTTTTGTTTTATTTATATCTTATTCTTCTTTTCTTGTGTCTTTTTAGTTTTGTTTTTGTTTTTGACGTTTAGTTTCGGGAGTTTAAAAAATCATGGATAACGCGCATAGTGAACACATACTACCCCAGGAGGGTACCGGCCGCCCCGCGGTCGGAGAATCCCTCCCCGGGCCTTCTGGCTCGGGCAGCCCCACCGTTTCTGGGGGGGGCAACTATCGCGTCGGGGGCGCCTCTGGGCGTCACCGTTTGGTTGGAGTAGAGGAGAAGGAAGGGAGGAGCCGGGACAGCAGTGTGGGCTGTGACTCGGAGGTTGAGGAGGAAATGTCCAGGAGCTGCAGTGGATTGGACAGCGACGACACATTGTATTCAGACTCGGAGCGGATGACTGGTGGACGACTGCTTCGAAGTGGAAGTCGGAAGCGGCTACCAGCGGAACCCCCCAGTGTTAGGGAGGGACTGCCGGAGGCCAAAGTTGTGCTCAAAAGGATAGCACTCCCTAGAGCTAGCAGAGATTGTGCGACACCGCCGGCCTCGACATCATCGTCGACACTGCCGGCCGGCCCGATGACATCACCTTTGCCGAAGGCGCCTGCTTATATCACCGTGCGACGCCGATCGTCGGAAGAAAGGGAAGCCGTGTTGGGAGGTGGCTTTTTGGCCACTCTTGACTCCGACGAAGAAATCGCCAAGCTATCGAAGAACGCGAGTGATTCTTGGGCTCGCTGTCGGATGCCACCACCAGGCGAACGACCATCAGACCCGCCTCTAGGACTGCTGAAGTGCCGCGTGATGGACGACCTGGCAGTTATTGGTCGCATAGCTGTCAGGTCTAAGAACCTGAAGGGCACATGGGTGCGAGACTTAAAGGCGGCCGCCAGCCGGATTGAGGACACGCTTGACGCCATGTATGAGAGGACGGCCACAGCGGAAGTCAAGCGATTGCAGGCGGAGAGTAACAGGATGACTGGCGAGATGGACCTGATGCGCGCGCAGATGGATGCCTTGCGTGGGGAGTGCAACGGGCTGCGTGAAGAGTGCCAGGGGCTACAGCGGCGGCTTGAGGCTGCCCTCATGCCCGCACCTCCGCCCCCGCCCGTCCAACCACCAGAAGAACCAGCAAGCTGCGTCGAGATGGAGGAGCTTCCCGCAGTGTGTGTGAGCGAAGGCAGGCCTGGTCCGGACCTAGATCGAGATGTGGAGGATGCGCGCCTCATGCGTCTTTTTGGGCGCGTGTTGGATGCGCGCCTCGGTCGAGAACGGACCGCAGAACCGCGACCAAAGGAGAAGACGGCACCACGTGCCCCTGTCGACGAGGTTGTGATGGAGCAAGGTGGCTTCACCCTCGTCGGCAAGAAGAGGAAACGGAGAGGCCAGGGAAGCACCAAACCCGCCCCGTTAGACCAGCCAGTCGCCACAGGCACGACGCCTAAGCCGCCCCAGCCTGCCCCGAGGCGGGCGCAACAAGGCGCAGTCAACGCCCCAAAGAAGTCGTACGCCAGTGCCGCCAAATCTCCCGCGCAGCAGCAGGCGCCAGCCCCGGTGCCGCAGCCGCGCCCGTCGGGAGGTGAAAAGAAGAAGAGAAAGAGGAAGCGACGAAAGCGTGCCCAACTTCGGGTGCCAACTCTCGCAGCCGTCTCCCTGGCTCTCTCGCCTGAGGCCGTCCAGCGCGGCGTAACTTACGTGGATGCGCTAACCCGGGCGAGAGATGCTACGAAAGATGACTCAGACCGCCCTACCATCCGGATGCGGCATACGATGGCGGGGGCCCGCCTGTTGAAGGTGCTGGGCCCGGACAGCGCGGCTAGGGCCGACCTCCTCGCCGAGCGCCTCCGTGGGGTGCTCGGTGACGACGTCAGAGTGTCCGTCCCGGTCAAGTGCGCCGATCTGCGCGTGACCGGGCTGGACGACTCCGTGCAGGTGGACGAGGTTCGGGCGGCGGTCGCTCGTGCCGGACAGTGTCCCCTGGACCGGGTCCGCGCTGGTGAGATTCGCCGCGGCCGGTGGGGCTCGGGATCCGTAAGGGTCACGTGTCCTGCGGCTGCGGCGAAGCTCATCAGCAAAGACGGCCAGCTCATCGTGGGTTGGTGCTCCGTGCGCGTTGTCGTGCTGGAGCAACGACCCATGATGTGCTACCGCTGCTTGGGTGTGGGGCACACCAAGCCGCAGTGCCCGTCGGCAACTGACCGCAGTGGAGCGTGCTTCCGCTGCGGCCAGCCGGGCCACAAGGCCGTCGAGTGCTCGGCGCCGCTTCACTGCCCCCCATGTGCCGAGGCCGGTTTACCGGCTGACCACATGGTGGGCAGTAAAAGTTGCTTACAGCAACTGAAGCGACGCACGCGAGGCAGATCCCTCGCTGGCAGGGGTGGCGGCGGCGGCGGCCCTAGGCCGTCCTCTGCCGCCCCCCCTGTCACCGATGGATCGCGGGAGGCGAGGCCCCGCCCAACACCGTCCTTATTAGGACGATGATGGGGGGGGCCGTCGGGGCGGGTTACTTCGGGGCTTTTTACACCCTGAAGTCTCCCGTCCCGGCGGGCGGGCTGGTCGGGAGTTTTCTCCTATGCCAGTCTACCATCGCCGAGTAGGGGCCAGCGGGTACTCAAGGGGAACGGTACCTGCATTGCACGGTCTCTGCGACGAGGGATACTCCTCTTGTTTCGAGAGTATCCCATCCCACCTCGTGGAAGAGCCTGCCAAAGGCTCGCTGCGACGCTGCTGTGGTGAATGCGATAAGTACCCCATGGCAGCGCCAATTGCAGTGTGTCGGAACAACGCAGGGGTTTAGTGGGTAGGACGGGCACCGTTGCCCGGGAGTCCCACATACCCCTTCCCGGTTTCCCCGAACCGGGAGGGAAATGCGTCAATGCATTCCCCTGCGCCAAAAAAAAAAAAAAAAAAAAAAAAAAAAAAGGTTAGGTTAGGTTAGGTTAGGTTAGGTTAGGTTAGGTTAGGTTAGGTTGGGTTGCATTTCCGTGTTGCGGTTCCAGTACGCCATCGGACGCGTCCCCCGGGTTGCGGATAGGGGAACGCCCTCCAGATATGGGGGGTACCGGCTGCGGCCGGCGCGGACAGCACTGGACGTGTGGCTGCCTGGTCTCTTTGAGGGCGGGCATTGCACAGCCACACAAACCCGTAAGCCCTCACGTTTCTGTGGGGGTCGGGGGGTCGGCGCACTGAGCGTCGGGCTGCGAGGAAGAAAACCTCTATAAAAAATCACCCTGGTGGGGCCCTCCTTGTGGGGGCCGGTGGAGCTTCGGCTCGGAGGATGGCGGCCTAGTTGGCCGCGGTCCGTTTTGTCGGACGGTGTTGGGAGCGTTTTCGCTCGTGGTGCTATTGCGCCTTTGTGGTAGAAAAGGCTCTTTTTAGGGCCAGCGGACTTTTGTCGCGGTATGGTGGGTCTCCAAGGCCCACGGAACTTTTTGTTCTTCGACGTGGGGTGCTTCCACACTCCATCACGTCGTCTCTGGGGCTTGCCTTAACTGGCCGGTCCCGACGGAGCTTACCTTAATTGGTCGGCTCAGTGGCCACCTTCGGGTGGCGTGGTATGGCGGGCCTTCAAGGCCCGCGGTGCGGCGAGTTCGGCTGCTGCGGTGTCGTAGTAGTCGGACAGGCTTCGGCCATCGTCGGACAACCTGTAAACCCTCGTCGTTGTCGTGGTCATGTCTCGCGGACGGCGTAGGGAGCAGGGGGCTTGCCTTAACCGGCCGGCCCAAGACGAGACAACGTCTATAAAAAACCCCAAAGGCCTGTCGTTGGGGAACGTGGCGACGGGTCGCCTTATTTATAAGGTGGTGGGCTGGGTAAGTCCACCAGCTAGCGCCAACCCTGAGGACCGCCCGACCCTCAGGTGTATTAGGGTTACCCCGGTGCAGGGGGCACCGCCGGGGTGGACTTTTTATTTCCCCCATACTCGTGGGAATCATATGGCAGGTTCTAATATTCGTTTCTCAAAAAATACATTGACGAGGAGCTCCGGCTCGGAGGAAAGGTTGAGTAGGTGGGCCTCAGCGGCAAGCGTCGCTGAGAGCGTCAAAACAAGAAGCAGGCACAATTCGTGCGCGTCGACCGACAGGGAGACGCTGGGTAGTGGACTTGTGTCCGCTAAGAAATCATCGGCCAAACGGCCAAGACAAGAGGAGTCGTACTCATCGGACTCCAGTGAGTTTAGTGCTTCTTCGGAGCAGGTTAATGAGAAGGGTCGTAGTCGCGGTCGGCCTCCAACGACGCATGAATACGTAGGCTGGGCCAACGCAAAGGCCCAATACAAGAAAGCCTGCGAGTTGGAGGAGGAGGCTGACCTCGAGACTAAGGTGAGCGGGTTGCTCAAAAAGGCAGATTCTGCTACTGCCAACCTGGGCGCCCTTCCTCCCTTAGAAGATGCAAAGGCCGAAGAAATGTCGGCGGACAGCCTCGCACGTAGTGCGCGGCTTTACATGGATGTTGTCTCGACCGCTATCGGGAAGTCTAAGAATGTCAAAGGCACAATGCAGCGAGACGTCAAGAATGCTAACTTGTCGCTAGGTCGGATCGTGGAAACACTCAGCATGCGCACGTCGACTGAGGAAACGCGCAGGCTGCTTGCCGAAAACAAACGCATGCAGCAGGAGATAGACTCCCTCCGCAAGGCAGTGGAGGGACTCCAGAAGACGGTTGCCCAACTGGGCTCTCAGGCGCCTGTGGTCTCTTTGCCCAGGCTGCCAATGGCTGAAACTCCAACAGTGGAGGTCATGGAGACGGAGGTGTCTTTGCCCGCTCCTGAGGTCGTCCCGTCATCTACTGACTTTCGGTCTAAGACGGCTTCCAAGCCCTCTGTTGTTTCGCCAGAGGATGCCCCCCTTCCCGACGGGAATTCGTTCCGCGCCTTACTCCGGGAAGTGGGGAAAATGATCGATTCAAAGTTCGCCACATATGAGGAGAGCAGACGCACGCCGGATCGGCCGCGCCCTCCCCTCGCGCATGAAGTGCGAGCTGCTGCTGCTGCGGCTGCCGTTGCCGCCACTTCTGCTGCCTCTGCAGCCCCACCAGCAGCTGCGCCGAAACCTGCGCCTAGAAAGGCTAATAACTCGAAAGCCCCGCAATCCAAAGCGGGCGTTGGCCCCGGCAAGGGTAAGTCCAACCAGAAGGCTCAGGCCTCTAAGCCTGCGGCTGTCTCCCAGCCCGTCCCGTCTACATCGTCGGCCTCGTCCAAGCCTGGACCCGACGCAGACGGCTGGGTGACAGTCGTGAAGAAAAATAAGGGCAAGAAAACCGCCCAAAACAACAATGTGTCCAACGCCCAGTCCCAACATCAAAAGGGAGCTGCGGCTGATAAAGCTAAAAAGAAGCGGGCCCCTAGGTTGCGCGCCCCTCGCTCCGCGGCAGTGGTTCTTAGTCTAAGCCCCGAAAACATGCAGGCTGGGGCTAGCTATGCCGATGTCCTGACCAAGGCCAGGTTGGGCATCGAGAGCGAGAAGGATGCACTGGGCCTCCCGCCCCTGAAAATCAGGGAGACTGCTACGGGGGCTCGCATCTTACACGTAGTCGGCGATGATAAAGGCGCCAAGGCGGACCTTCTGGCCGCCAAGATCAAAGAGATCCTCGGTCCGAGCGTCCAGGTCACGAGACCGACAAAAACAGTCGATCTTCGTCTCACGGGCCTGGACGACTCGATCACAAAGGAAGACGTCGTACAGGCGATCTGCCACCAGGGCAACTGCCTGACAGACCAGGTCCGTGTTGGAGACATCCGCCGTGGACCGGGTGGAATGGGCTCCGCTTGGGTCCGCTGCCCTGTGGTGGCGGGTAAAACCCTTGCGGACTCGAAGAGGTTGTTGGTGGGCTGGAGCGCTGCCCAGGTCCGCCTTCTGGACATGCAGCCCCTCAAATGCTATAAATGCCTTGAGGCGGGCCATACCAAGCAACGCTGCCCATCGACGGTCGACCGAAGTGACTTGTGTTTTCGGTGCGGCAAGCCGGATCACAAGTCGGCGGCCTGCACCGCTGTTGCCCACTGCCCCATCTGTGCAGAGGCAAAACGCCCTGCACAGCACTCCATGATGGGGAAGAATTGCGGCTCGCGCAACATCAAAAAGAAGGGCAAAGTCCCCGCCAAGGCTGCGGGTGATAGAGTCTCGGGCGCTGCTCCGCCTCCGGCGAGCTCGCAGCAGGTGGCCATGGAACACTAATGGACCTTGGCCGCCCAGTCAACTTCTTGTTGGGAAATCTCAACCACTGCTCGGGGGCTCAGGATCTGTTTATCCAGTCCTCGAGACAGTGGTCGATTGATGTTAGTGTGGCCTCAGAACCATATTTTGCCATCACAAGTCCATACTGGGCCGCGGATAACTCCAGTGCCGTGGCTGTCGTGGGCTCGTGTGGTGCAGGCGCACAGCCTTTTTCCCTGTTGTACAAAGGATATGGTCTGGTCTCAGCATTGTGGGGTGACCTCGTTATTGTTGGGGGGTATTTCTCCCCCAACAAGACCCTGGCCGACTTTGAGGAGTTCCTCCGGGAAGCTACCATTGTCGTTCGTCGTGCTCAGCCACGTCCAGTCATTTTCATGGGCGACCTCAACGCAAAGGCTACTGCCTGGGGCTCACCGAGGACTGACACTCGGGGAGAACTGCTGGTGGAATGGGCCACCATGGTCGGACTCGTTGTCCTCAATCGTGGCACCGAATACACGTGTGTGAGGCAGCAGGGTGGGTCTATAGTGGATGTCACGTTCGCTAGCCCTGCTGTCGCCGCACGAGTGCACGATTGGCGTGTTATCGTGGACGAGGAAACGCTGTCCGACCATAGGTATATCCGGTTCAGTGTCTCCCCTCAACACCATGTCATCCACCCACCCCGTAACAGGGGTGGCTTGCACAAGTTCCCGAGGTGGGCTCAGGCAAAGCTGGATCGGGACCTGGCCATTGAGGCGGCAATCGTGGAGGTCATTAACATCCGGCCCACGATGGGGGAGGTCGACGAAGAGGCAACTCAGCTCGGCGAAGCCTTAACGCGCATCAGCGATTCGGCGATGCCTCGAGCCACACGTCGGCCCCCCAAGAAGGAGGTTTACTGGTGGTGTCCCGAGGTTGCAGCTTTACGCGCAGACTGCACCACAAAACGCCGCGCCCTAACGCGCTATAGACGGCGTCGTACAGGCCGAGATCCGGCGACCGATGCGGTCATGCAGCAGGAGGTGAGCGAGGCTCGCAAAATCCTCCAGATTGCGATTAGCAGGGCAAAAACATCCGCCCGCGAGCGCATGCTGGAGGAAATAGACGGGGATCCCTGGGGCAGGCCCTATAAAATGGTCCGAGACAAACTGTCCAAAGGCCCCCCGGCTATCGAATTGCTGCAGCCCTCCCTCCTGCGCGAGGTGATCTCGGAACTGTTTCCGGAGAGAGAGGAGTTCGTCCCGCCAATGCGTGCGTCCCGCCAACAACGGGACAGCGACGACGACCACCAGTCGTCTCCCCCTCCTACCACCACTGACGGGGAGTTCGACGCGGCAGTGACGAAGCTGCGGACCAAATCCACGGCTCCGGGTCCCGACGGTGTTTCTGGCCGAATTCTGGCAATCTCCCTCGGGTCCCTCGAGAGCCACGTCCGTGGGCTCTTCGACGCTTGTTTTGCGGCTTGCAAATTCCCGGCTCCCTGGAAGGTGGGGCGACTCGTCCTGCTCCAGAAGCCGAACAAGCCGCCAAATTTGCCTTCTGCCTACCGCCCGATTGTGCTTTTGGCGGAGGTAGGGAAGTTGTTTGAGCGCATCGTCGCTGGGCGGATCACCCGCCACCTGAATGCGGAGGGTCCGAATTTGTCGCCGGCTCAGTACGGCTTTCGCGAGGCCCGATCCACTGTCGACGCTATCATGAGCGTCAGGGCTGTCGCGGAGGAGGAGACCGCTAGGGGCAGGGTTGTTCTCGCGGTGTCATTAGACATCGCCAACGCGTTCAACACCCTGCCCTTCAGCGTGATAGACGAGGGCCTCAGGTACCATAATATCCCAGAGTACCTGAGGCGCCTCATTGGCGATTACCTGCGCGGTCGGCGCATTCAGTGTGTCGACCGCGACGGGAATCTCGTCGAGAAGGGGATGTCGTGCGGCGTTCCGCAGGGTTCGGTGCTTGGGCCGACCCTGTGGAACATAGGATATGACTTTGTCCTACGGGGAGCACTATTGCCGGGCCTGAGTGTTGTGTGTTATGCGGACGACACTCTGGTCCTGGCCAGAGCGGCCGATTTTCGGGCCGCGATACGCCTGGCCACTGTTGGCGTGGGTCAAGTAGTGCGACGTATAGAAAGTTTGGGTCTGAAAGTCGCGGTGGAAAAGACGGAGGCAATATTCTTTTGTGGCCCCCGCCGAAGACCACCAGCTGGAGCGCATCTATTTATAAACAGGGTGCGCGTTGAGATTAGCTCTCATATGCGCTATTTGGGATTAGTTTTGGACTCACGGTGGTCGTTTGACGAACACTTCCGCCGTTTGAGTCCAAAACTGATGCAAGCGGCCGGGGCTCTCAGCCGGCTCCTGCCCAATGTTAGCGGCCCTAACGCGACCTGCCGGCGCCTTTTTACCGGGGTGGTGCGGTCGATGGCCTTGTACGGTGCTCCGGTGTGGGCGGAGACCCTGTCGCCACGTAATACGGCCCTGCTGCGACGCTCGCAGCGGGTCATGGCGGTCAGGGTCATACGCGGGTACTGCACCGTCTCGTACGAGGCCGCGTGCTTGCTAGCCGGGACCCCACCCTGGGACCTGGACGCCTTGGCGTTAGCCGATGTGTATAGGCGCAGTGCGGCTGTCCGCGCTGAAGGTTTGCGTCCAGCGCCGGAGCTCATTCGGCGCTGGAGGGAGAGGGCCCAACGCATTGTTATGCGAAAGTGGCGGGTTAGGCTGCAGTCGCCCTCGGCGGGCCACTGGACCGTTACGGGAATCCTGCCGCACATGGCGGAATGGGTTGCCCGACGGCACGGCTCTTTGTCCTTCCGGCTTGTGCAGGTATTGACGAACCATGGATGCTTCGGCCAGTATCTGCACAGGCTCGGGAGGGAGCCGGGCCCTCGCTGCAACGAGTGCGGGGGAGATGAGGACACGGCGCAGCACACGCTCGCTGCGTGCGTCAAGTGGGCGCCTGAACGCCGCGCCCTCATCTCCAAATTTGGTGGTGACCTCTCGCTGCCGACCGTGATCCAAAACATGGTCGGTAGCGCGACGTCGTGGGACGTTGTTGCCTCCTTCTGCGAACACGTTATGCTCGCGAAGGAGGCAGCGGAACGGGAGCGCGAGGCTATGCCAGACGCTGACCCGAACCGCAGGCGACGACAGGGCAGGAGGCGCCGGCTGTATGGCCAGCTCAACCAGCCTTAGTCAGGGGCGGTGGGTGATGGGATAGGGCCCCATCACTCACCATACACTCAGCCCCCAGCGCGTGAGGGATGTCCATCGTGTCCCGGGGACATCTCTCGGAGGAGTAGAGGTCGGCGACGACCGATGCCGGTGCACCACGCGAACGTCTACTTTGTTCCTCGCGTGGTGCATCTTTCTTATGGCATGAGCGCTTCCGGGATACTGTTGGTTTTTTAGTCGGTACACTGCGGTCTCTTAGGCAGGACTCCGACATAACCTCGACGTGGCCCCTTATCACGTCGGGGTACGTATAAAACGTTTTTCCAACATTAAAAAAAAAAAAAAAAAAAAAAAAAAAAAAAAAAAAAAAAGGTTGGGTTGCATTGGGGTACTAGGTCAGAGAACCTCCTCGCGTGTCGGTTGCATTGGGGGGATCGCCAGTCGCGTTCGATGCTATTGCATCTGGCGCGAACGGTGGGTCTCACAATGTGATTGGCCGGTGTACCCTGGGCACTTACGTGGTCATGTCCTTTTCAGGACATTGCTACGTATTTGGCTAATACTCTGACACCGTGTGGCTGCCTGGTCTTTTTAAGGGCGGGCATTGCACGGCCACACAAACCCGTAGCCCTGCACGTTTTCGTGGGGGTCGGGGGCTCGGCGCATTGCACTTAGCGCTGGGTCGCGAGGAAGAAAACCTCTCTAAAAAATTACCCAGTGGTGGCCCCCCTCGGGGGGCAGCGGAGCTTCGGCTCGTGGGTTGGCGGGCCTTCAAGGCCCGCGGTCCGCCTTCTATGGTGGACGAGTGGGGAGCGAAAGCTCATGGCGCCTCGTCGCCTTTTGACGAAGGCTCTTCTTAGGGCCGGCGGATCTTTTTGATCGGTGGGTTTGGCTGCCTTCAAGGTGGCGGGCCGTTCAGCGGCCAGTGTTGGGCGGAATTGTCACAGGTTGCTTGGTGGGTACCGTGGCTATGGGTCAAGTGTTTCGTTGGGCTTGGCTCATGCACGGTACACATTAGGCAGGGCGGAGGAGTTGCGGCTATGCGCGGGGTATGTTTTGGCCCCGCGTATGCGTAATCTTCTTCGCGCCTGTGGCAAGGCCAGCGGACCTTCGGGTCGTAGTTTGGGGCTTGGTAGAGCCCGCGCCGTAGTCCGTGCCGTGGGCACACGTGGTGGTGTCCGTGCAACCCGACCCGGTCTTTGGGAACGCAGGGCTGGTTGCCGCGGAGGCTTCGTCAACCTCTGCGGGGGGTGTCTTCCAGCCCGTAAGTCTAACCTCATTCCGGCGTCACAGTAAGTCGCGGCCCAGACGGGTGTGCGGCGTTTTGTCTGCGGCGGGAAGTTGTCCGGTGGGACGTAGGATGGGCGGCCTTCAAGGCTGCGGGTCGCTTCAGGCGGCCGTCTTCGGCGACGGTGTTGTTGGCGCCGGGCGGGCTGAAGCCCCTTGTGTCCCCGCAACAGCAGCACCTTAGCCCGTGGCGGCGGAGTTTTCTCCGCCGGCCACACCCAAACGGTCCTTTTCAGGACCAGCGGACCCTCCCTCTTGGGTGGGTCGTGGCTTGCGGGCCTTCAAGGTTCGCGGGGGACGGCGGTAGGGGTGGGAACCCTGCCGTATCCAACGTCTCCAGAGATGGGGAGGAAAGCCTGCGGGCGAGTACTCCATCCCTCCGGGGAGTGGTGGAGGCCGATTTCGGCCGTGCTGCGGGGCGGATGCGGACGTCTGCGATGAGCTCCCCGCGTCCGTCCTCGTATGCAGCCTCCTGTCTGGGGAAGCGACGGTTTTTAGTGGGTAGGGCCCCCACTCTGGGGGAGGAGTCCCACATAACCCCGGTGCTTCCCAAAAGTGCCGGGGTATGCGTAACGCATTTTCCGTCGTTTAAAAAAAAAAAAAAAAAAAAAAAAAAAAAAAAAGGTTGGGTTGCATTGGGGGGATCGCCAGTCGCGTTCGATGCTATTGCATCTGGCGCGAACGGTGGGTCTCACAATGTGATTGGCCGGTGTACCCTGGGCACTTACGTGGTCATGTCCTTTTCAGGACATTGCTACGTATTTGGCTAATACTCTGACACCGTGTGGCTGCCTGGTCTTTTTAAGGGCGGGCATTGCACGGCCACACAAACCCGTAGCCCTGCACGTTTTCGTGGGGGTCGGGGGCTCGGCGCATTGCACTTAGCGCTGGGTCGCGAGGAAGAAAACCTCTCTAAAAAATTACCCAGTGGTGGCCCCCCTCGGGGGGCAGCGGAGCTTCGGCTCGTGGGTTGGCGGGCCTTCAAGGCCCGCGGTCCGCCTTCTATGGTGGACGAGTGGGGAGCGAAAGCTCATGGCGCCTCGTCGCCTTTTGACGAAGGCTCTTCTTAGGGCCGGCGGATCTTTTTGATCGGTGGGTTTGGCTGCCTTCAAGGTGGCGGGCCGTTCAGCGGCCAGTGTTGGGCGGAATTGTCACAGGTTGCTTGGTGGGTACCGTGGCTATGGGTCAAGTGTTTCGTTGGGCTTGGCTCATGCACGGTACACATTAGGCAGGGCGGAGGAGTTGCGGCTATGCGCGGGGTATGTTTTGGCCCCGCGTATGCGTAATCTTCTTCGCGCCTGTGGCAAGGCCAGCGGACCTTCGGGTCGTAGTTTGGGGCTTGGTAGAGCCCGCGCCGTAGTCCGTGCCGTGGGCACACGTGGTGGTGTCCGTGCAACCCGACCCGGTCTTTGGGAACGCAGGGCTGGTTGCCGCGGAGGCTTCGTCAACCTCTGCGGGGGGTGTCTTCCAGCCCGTAAGTCTAACCTCATTCCGGCGTCACAGTAAGTCGCGGCCCAGACGGGTGTGCGGCGTTTTGTCTGCGGCGGGAAGTTGTCCGGTGGGACGTAGGATGGGCGGCCTTCAAGGCTGCGGGTCGCTTCAGGCGGCCGTCTTCGGCGACGGTGTTGTTGGCGCCGGGCGGGCTGAAGCCCCTTGTGTCCCCGCAACAGCAGCACCTTAGCCCGTGGCGGCGGAGTTTTCTCCGCCGGCCACACCCAAACGGTCCTTTTCAGGACCAGCGGACCCTCCCTCTTGGGTGGGTCGTGGCTTGCGGGCCTTCAAGGTTCGCGGGGGACGGCGGTAGGGGTGGGAACCCTGCCGTATCCAACGTCTCCAGAGATGGGGAGGAAAGCCTGCGGGCGAGTACTCCATCCCTCCGGGGAGTGGTGGAGGCCGATTTCGGCCGTGCTGCGGGGCGGATGCGGACGTCTGCGATGAGCTCCCCGCGTCCGTCCTCGTATGCAGCCTCCTGTCTGGGGAAGCGACGGTTTTTAGTGGGTAGGGCCCCCACTCTGGGGGAGGAGTCCCACATAACCCCGGTGCTTCCCAAAAGTGCCGGGGTATGCGTAACGCATTTTCCGTCGTTTAAAAAAAAAAAAAAAAAAAAAAAAAAAAAGGTTAGGTTAGGTTAGGTTAGGTTAGGTTAGGTTAGGTTAGGTTAGGTTAGGTTAGGTTAGGTTAGGTTAGGTTAGGTTAGGTTAGGTTGGGGTACTAGGTCAGAGAACCTCCTCGCATGTCGGTTGCATTGGGGGGATCGCCAGTCGCGTTCGATGCTATTGCATCTGGCGCGAACGGTGGGTCTCACAATGTGATTGGCTGGTGTACCCCGGGCACTTACGTGGTCATGTCCTTTTCAGGACATTGCTACGTATTTGGCTAATACTCTGACACCGTGTGGCTGCCTGGTCTTTTTAAGGGCGGGCATTGCACGGCCACACAAACCCGTAGCCCTGCACGTTTTCGTGGGGGTCGGGGACTCGGCGCATTGCACTTAGCGCTGGGTCGCGAGGAAGAAAACCTCTCTAAAAAATCACCCAGTGGTGGCCCCCTTGGGGGGCAGCGGAGCTTCGGCTCGTGGTATGGCGGGCCTTCAAGGCCCGCGAACCGTCTTCTGTGGCGGTCAGTGGGGAGCGAAAGCTCATGGCGCTTCGTCGCCTTCTGTCGAAAGGCTCTTTTTAGGGCCAGCGGACTTCGGTCGTAGTTTGGCGGGCCTTCAAGGCCCGCGGCCGCTTTTGCGGTAAAGTTTGGAGAGGGCGAACCAGTCTCACAAAGGTTGGTGCGGGTTGGTAAGCAGAGTCGCAGTGTTGTGGGTGCGCAGGATGGGTGAGCGCCGGCCTCTGGGCCGTTGGGCGACGCCGGGCACCCATGGTGTTAGCCGCCCCACGTAAATCAAGCAACCGCCAATAATTCCCAAACCTCCGAATCCCCCGGGGGCTTTTTATAGTCGAACGGGTTTGTTTGTCCGAACGGTTGCTGAGGTCCATCGAAAGAACCGGGCACAGGGTAACCGAGTTAAGCGCCAGTGGGTTCCGTCCCATAGACCGCCGCTTACCATGTTCACGGTGGGGTGTGAGAGTGGTGGGGTGTTTTTGCCCCACCGCTTTCACACCCCAACCGTTGTTTATTCGATGGGTTGCCTCAGCATACGGGGTATGGTGGCCTTCTAGGCCACGGGAAAAGGCTCTTTTCAGGGCCGGTGATCATTTTTGATCGGTGGTTGGCCGCCTTCTAGGTGGCGGGCCGTTCAGCGGCTATCGATGGGCTCACTTGTCTCAGGTTGTTTGGTCGGTATCGTGGCTATGTGTCGGGTATGTCTCTGGCTCGGCACATGCACGGTACAGGCCAACCAGGGTGGAGAGGTCGTGGTTATGCGCGGGGTATGTTTTTGCCTCGCGTATGCGCGTCCTTCGCCACGCCTGGGTCAAGGCTAGCGGACCTTTTTGGTCGAAGTTTGGCAGGCTTCCAAAGCTTGCGCCCGCTTTTTGGCGGGAAAGAGGGGAGCGGTACTCGCTCGCGACGCTTTTGCGTCTTTGTGGAGCCTTCATGGCTAGTGGACCCTTGCGGTCGGTGGTTGGCCGGTCTCCAAGACCGGCGGGTCGCTTCATGCGGCCGTCTTCGGCGACGGTGTTGTTGGCGCCGGGCGGGCTGAAGCCCCTTGTGTCCCCGCAACAGCAGCACCTTAGCCCGTGGCGGCGGAGTTTTCTCCGCCGGCCACACCCAAACGGTCCTTTTAAGGACCAGCGGACCCTCCCTCTTGGGTGGGTCGTGGCTTGCGAGCCTCCAAGGTTCGCGGGGGACGGCGGCAGGGGTGGGAACCCTGTCGTACCCAACGTCTCCAAAGATGGGGAGGAAAGCCTTCGGGCGTGTACTCCATCCCTCCGGGGAGTGGCGGTGGCCGATTCCGGCCGAGCTGCGGGGCGGACGCGAAAGTATGCGATAAGCTCCTCGTATCCGTCCTCGTAGGCAGCCTCCTGTCTGGGGAAGAGACGGTTTTTAGTGGGTAGGGCCCTCACTCTGAGGGAAGAGTCCCACATAACCCCGGTGCTTTCCCAAAAGTGCCGGGGTATGCGTAAATGCATTTTCCGTCGGTAAAAAAAAAAAAAAAAAAAAAAAAAAAAAAAAAAGGTTAGGTTAGGTTAGGTTTCCGTGTGCGGTTTCCAGTCTGCCATCGGACGCGTCCCCCGGGTTGCGGATAGGGGAACGCCCTCCAGATATGGGGGGTACCGGCTGCGGCCGGCGCGGACAATACTGGAAGTGTGGCTGCCTGGTCTCTTTGAGGGCGGGCATTGCACAGCCACACAAACCCGTAAGCCCTCACGTTTTTGTGGGGGTCGGGGGCTCGGCGCACTGAGCGTCGGGCTGCGAGGAAGAAAACCTCTATAAAAAATCACCCTGGTGGGGCCCTCCTTGTGGGGGCCGGTGGAGCTTCGGCTCGGTGGATGGCGGCCTAGTTGGCCGCGGTCCGTTTTGATGGACAGTGTGGGAGCGTTTTCGCTCGCTTTTTGTTGGTTAACGGCTCTTTTCAGGGCCAGCGGACTTTTTGTCGTGGTATGGTGGGCCTCCAAGGCCCACGGAACTTTTTGTTCTTTGACGTGGGGTGCTTCCACACCCCATCACGTCGTCCCTGGGGCTTGCCTTAACTGGCCGGTCCCGATGGAGCTTACCTTAATTGGTCGGCTCAGTGGCCACCTTCGGGTGGCGTGGTATGGCGGGCCTTCAAGGCCCGCGGTGCGGCGAGTTCGGCTGCTGCGGTGTCGTGGTAGTCGGACAGGCTTCGGCCATCGTCGGACAACCTGTAAACCCTCGTCGTTGTCGTGGTCATGTCTCGCGGACGGCGTAGGGAGCAGGGGGCTTGCCTTAACCGGCCGGCCCAAGACGAGACAACGTCTATAAAAAACCCCAAAGGCCTGTCGTTGGGGAACGTGGCGACGGGTCGCCTTATTTATAAGGTGGTGGGCTGGGTAAGTCCACCAGCTAGCGCCAACCCTGAGGACCGCCCGACCCTCAGGTGTATTAGGGTTACCCCGGTACAGGGGGCACTGCCGGGGTGGACGTTTTATTTCCCCCATGCTCGTGGGAACCTTATGGCAAATTCTAATAATCGTTTCACAAAAAATTCTTTGATGAGGAGCTCCGGCTCGGAGGGTGGTTTGAGTAGGTGGGCCTCAGCGGCAAGCGTCGCTGAGAGCGTTAAAACAAGAAGCAGGCACAATTCGTGCGCGTCGACCGATCGGGAGACGCTTGGTGGTGGACTCGTGTCCAATAGAAAATCGTCGGCCAAACGGCCTAGACAAGAGGAGTCGTACTCATCGGACTCCAGTGAGTTCAGTGTTTCGCAGGAAAACATAAGCGAAAAGGGTCGTAGCCGCGGTCGACCTCCAACGACACATGAATACGTGGGCTGGGCCAACGCAAAGGCCCAATACAAGAAAGCCTGCGAGTTGGAGGAGGAGGTCGATCTCGAGGCGAAGGTGAGCGGGTTGCTCAAGAAGGCAGATTCTGCCACTGTCAACTTAGGCGCCCTACCTCCCCTGGAAGATTCAAAGGCCGAAGAGATGTCGGCGGACAGCCTCGCGCGCAGTGCGCGCTTGTACATGGACGTTGTCTCGACTGCAATAGGGAAGTCCAAAAACGTAAAAGGGACTATGCAGCGAGACGTCAAGAATGCAAACCTGTCGTTAGGGAGGATAGTCGAAACCCTCAGCATGCGTACGTCGTCTGAGGAGACACGCAGACTGCTCTCTGAAAACAAGAGAATGCAGTGCGAGATTGATGCCCTCCGCAAAACGGTGGAGGAGCTCCAAAAATCTGTCGCTCAGCTGGGCTCTCAGGCGCCGGTGGTTTCTCTGCCCAGGCTGCCCATCTCCAAAGTCCCAGCAGTGGAGAACATGGAGACGGAGGTATCTTTACCCGCTCCTGAGGCTTCCAGGCCATCCCTCATTTCACCTGAGGATGCCCCCCTTCCCGACGGGAATACCTTCCGCGCCTTACTCCGGGAAGTGGGGAAAATGATAGACTCCAAGTTCGCCACGTACGAGGAGAGCAAGCGCACGCCGGATCGGCCGCGCCCTCCCCTTGCTCACGAAGTGCGAGCTGCTGCTGCTGCGGCTGCCGTTGCCGCCACTTCCGCTGCTCCTGCAGCCTCACCAGCAGCTGTGCCGAAACCGGCGCCTAGAAAGGCACAACCTTCAGCGGCCCCGCAGTCCAAAGCGGGCAAGGGTAAGCCCAAAAAGCAGAATGTGGCTTCTGAGCCTGCTGCTGTCTCTCAGCCTGTCCCTTCTACGTCGTCGGCCTCGTCCAAGCCTGGACCCGACGCAGACGGCTGGGTGACAGTGGTCAAGAAGAGCAAGGGCAAGAAAGCCGCCCAGAATAAAAATGCGTCGAACGCCCAGTCCCAACCTCAGAAGGGAGCTGGGGCGGATAAGCCCAAAAAGAAGCGGGCCCCTAGGTTACGTACCCCTCGCTCCGCGGCAGTGGTTTTGAGTTTGAGTCCCGAAGACATGAGCGCAGGGGCTAGCTACGCCGATGTCCTGACCAAGGCTAGGTTGGGCATCGAGGGTGAAAAAGATGCACTAGGTCTCCCGCCTCTCAAAATTAGGGAGACTGCCACGGGGGCTCGCATCCTGCACGTTGTCGGCGAAGACAACAACGCCAAGGCGGACCTTTTGGCCGCCAGGATCAAGGAGATCCTCGGCCCGAGCGTCCAGGTCACGAGGCCGACCAAAACGGTCGACCTTCGGCTCACTGGCCTGGACGACTCGATCACAAAGGACGATGTTGCGCAGGCTATCAGCACACAGGGCAGCTGTCTGTCTGATCAGGTCCGCGTAGGAGATATCCGCCGTGGGCCGGGAGGTATGGGCTCCGCCTGGGTCCGCTGCCCTGTGGCGGCGGGTAAAACCCTTGCGGCAGCGAAGCGGCTATTGGTGGGCTGGAGTGCGGTCCAAGTCCGCTTACTCGACGCTCAGCCCCTCAAGTGCTACAAGTGCCTTGAGGTTGGCCATGCGAAGCAGCGTTGCCCGTCTTCCATCGACCGGAGCAACCTGTGCTTCCGTTGCGGCAAGCCGGATCATAAATCGGCAGCCTGCACGGCAGCCGCCCACTGTCCCATCTGCGCCGAGGCAAAACGCCCGGCGCAACACACTATGATGGGAAAGAATTGTAGCGCGCGCCAAATAAAGAAGAAGGGTAGGCTCCCCGCCTTGGGTGAGAAGGTTAAGGGTGCTGCTCCGCCTCCGGCGAGTTCGCGGCAGGAGGCCATGGAGCTTTAATGGACCTTGGTCGACCCATTAATTTCCTGTTGGGTAATCTCAACCATTGCTCGGGGGCTCAGGATCTGTTTATTCAGTCCTCGAGGCAATGGTTGATTGATGTTAGTGTGGTTTCCGAGCCGTACTTCTCCATCGCGAGTCCATACTGGGTCACGGATCATTCCAATGCCGTGGCTGTCGTGGGCTCGTGTGGAACAGGTGCACAGCAACTTACCGCTCTGCACAAAGGCTTCGGAATTGTTTCTGCTTTATGGGGCGACCTTGTGGTAGTTGGAGGGTATTTTTCCCCCAACAAAACCCTGGCCGACTTTGAGGGGTTCCTCCGTGAACTCACTGTCGTTGTTCGCCGCGCTCTACCACGGCCGGTTATTGTCATGGGCGATTTCAACGCCAAAGCCACTGCCTGGGGCTCACCAAGGACGGACACCCGGGGAGACTTGCTGGTGGAATGGGCAACCATGGTCGGTCTCGTTGTCCTCAATCGTGGCACCGAATTCACGTGTGTGAGGCAGCAGGGTGGGTCTATAGTGGACGTCACGTTCGCTAGCCCTGCTGTCGCCGCACGAGTGCACGATTGGCGTGTCATCGTGGATGAGGAAACGTTGTCCGACCATCGGTATATCCGGTTCAGCGTCTCCCCTCAACATCACGTCACCCACCCGCCCCCTAACAGGGGCGGCTTGTTCAAATTTCCGCGGTGGGCCCAGGCAAAGCTCAACAGAGACCTGGCCGTGGAAGCAGCTATTGTGGAGGAGATAAACATCCGGCCTTCAATGGGGGATGTCGACGAAGAGGCAACTCAGCTCGGCGAAGCCCTAACGCGCGTCAGCGATTCGGCGATGCCTCGAGCCACACGTCGGCCCCCCAAAAGGGAGGTGTACTGGTGGTGCCCAGAAGTGGCGGCCCTCCGCGCGGACTGCAACGCTAAGCGCCGTGCCCTCACGCGGTGCCGTCGGCGTAGAACTGGCCGTGATCCAGCGATCGAGGCGGTGATGCAGCAGGAGGTGAGCGAGGCTCGCAAAATCCTCCAGATTGCGATTAGCAGGGCCAAAACATCGGCCCGCGAGCGCATGCTGGAGGAAATAGACGGGGATCCCTGGGGCAGACCCTATAAAATGGTTCGTGACAAACTGTCCAAAGGCCCCCCGTCTATCGAATTGCTGCAGCCCTCCCTCCTGCGCGAGGTCATATCGGAACTGTTTCCGGAGAGAGACGAGTTTGTCCCACCAATGCATGCGTCCCGCCAACTACGGGATAGCGACGACGACCACCAGTCGTCTCCCCCTCCTACCATCACCGACGGGGAGTTCGACGCGGCCGTGACAAGACTACGGGCCAAATCCACGGCTCCGGGTCCCGACGGTGTTTCTGGCCGAATTCTGGCAATCTCCCTCGGGTCCCTCGAGAGCCACGTCCGTGGTCTTTTCGACGCCTGCTTTGCGTCTGGCAGATTTCCGGATGCTTGGAAGGTGGGGCGTCTCGTCCTCCTTCAAAAACCAAACAAGCCTCCGAATCTACCATCAGCCTACCGCCCGATTGTGCTTTTGGCGGAGGCAGGGAAATTATTTGAGCGCATCGTCGCTGGGCGTATCACCCGCCACCTGAATGCGGAGGGTCCGAATCTGTCGCCGGCTCAGTACGGCTTTCGCGAGGCCCGCTCCACCGTCGACGCTATCATGAGCGTCAGGGCTGTCGCGGAGGAAGAAACTGCTAGGGGCAGGGTTGTTCTCGCGGTGTCTTTAGACATCGCGAATGCGTTCAACACCCTGCCCTTCAGCGTGATAGATGAGGGCCTCAGGTACCACAACATCCCATCGTACCTGAGGCGCCTCATTGGTGACTACCTGCGCGGTCGGCGCATTCAGTGTGTCGACCGTGACGGGAATCTTGTAGAGCGGGGCATGTCGTGCGGTGTCCCACAGGGTTCGGTCCTTGGGCCGACCCTGTGGAACATCGGCTACGACTTTGTGTTGCGAGGCGCACTATTGCCGGGCCTGAGTGTTGTGTGCTATGCGGACGACACTCTGGTCCTGGCCAGGGCGGCTGATTTTCAGGCTGCCATCCGCCTAGCCACTGTTGGCGTGGGCCAAGTCGTGCGGAGGATTCAGAGTTTGGGCCTAAGAGTGGCGGTCGAAAAGACCGAAGCTCTATTTTTCTGCGGCCCCCGCCGAAGACAACCAGGCGGGGCGCATCTGCTAATAAATGGGGTGCGTGTGGAAATAAAGGCGCACATGCGCTATTTGGGACTGGTCTTGGACTCGCGGTGGTCGTTTGACGAGCACTTCCGCCGTTTGAGTCCCAAGCTCTCGCAAGCGGCCGGGGCCCTGAGTAGGCTTTTGCCAAACGTCAGTGGCCCGAGCGCGACCTGTCGCCGCCTGTTCACTGGGGTGGTGCGGTCGATGGCCTTGTACGGTGCTCCGGTGTGGGCGGAGACCCTGTCACCACGCAATACGGCCCTGCTGCGACGCTCGCAGCGGGTCATGGCTGTCAGGGTCATACGCGGTTACTGCACCGTATCGTACGAGGCCGCGTGCTTAATAGCCGGGACCCCACCCTGGGACCTGGACGCCTTAGCGTTGGCGGACGTGTACAGGCGCAGCGCGGTCGTTCGCGCCGAGGGTTTGCGTCCGGCGCCGGAGCTCATTCGGCGCTGGAGGGAGAGGGCCCATCGCATAGTGATGCGAAAGTGGCGTACCAGGCTGCAGTCGCCCTCGGCGGGCCACTGGACCGTGACGGGAATTCTGCCGCACATGGCGGAGTGGGTTGCCCGACGGCACGGCTCTTTGTCCTTCCGGCTTGTGCAGATATTGACGAACCATGGATGCTTCGGCCAGTATCTGCACAGGCTCGGCAGGGAGCCGGGCCCTCGCTGCAACGAGTGCGGAGCAGATGAGGACACGGCGCAGCACACACTTGCTGCGTGCGTCAAGTGGGCGCCACAACGCCGCGCCCTCATCTCCGCTATAGGTGGTGACCTTTCGCTGCCGACCATGATCCAAAACATGGTCGGCAGCGCAACGTCGTGGGACGTTGTTGCCTCCTTCTGCGAACAAGTCATGCTCGCGAAGGAGGCAGCGGAACGGGAGCGCGAGGCTATGCCAGACGCTGACCCGAACCGCAGGCGACGACAGGGCAGGAGGCGCCGGCTGTATGGCCAGCTCAACCAGCCTTAGTCAGGGGCGGTGGGTGATGGGATAGGGCCCCATCACTCACCATACACTCAGCCCCAGCGCGGGAGAGATGTCCATCGTGTCCCGGGGACATCTCTCGGAGGAGTAGAGGTCGGCGACGACCGATGCCGGTGCACCACGCGAACGCCTACTTAGTTCCTCGTGTGGTGCATCATTTTCTGGCATGTGCGCTTCCGGGATACTGTTGGTTTTTTAGTCGGTACACTGCGGTCTCTTAGGCAGGACTCCGACATAACCTCGGCGTGGCCCCTTATCACGCCGGGGTACGTATAAAACGTTTTTCCAACATTAAAAAAAAAAAAAAAAAAAAGGTTAGGTTAGGTTAGGTTGGGGTACTAGGTCAGAGAACCTCCTCGCGTGTCGGTTGCATTGGGGGGATCGCCAGTCGCGTTCGATGCTATTGCATCTGGCGCGAACGGTGGGTCTCACAATGTGATTGGCCGGTGTACCCTGGGCACTTACGTGGTCATGTCCTTTTCAGGACATTGCTACGTATTTGGCTAATACTCTGACACCGTGTGGCTGCCTGGTCTTTTTAAGGGCGGGCATTGCACGGCCACACAAACCCGTAGCCCTGCACGTTTTCGTGGGGGTCGGGGGCTCGGCGCATTGCACTTAGCGCTGGGTCGCGAGGAAGAAAACCTCTCTAAAAAATTACCCAGTGGTGGCCCCCCTCGGGGGGCAGCGGAGCTTCGGCTCGTGGGTTGGCGGGCCTTCAAGGCCCGCGGTCCGCCTTCTATGGTGGACGAGTGGGGAGCGAAAGCTCATGGCGCCTCGTCGCCTTTTGACGAAGGCTCTTCTTAGGGCCGGCGGATCTTTTTGATCGGTGGGTTTGGCTGCCTTCAAGGTGGCGGGCCGTTCAGCGGCCAGTGTTGGGCGGAATTGTCACAGGTTGCTTGGTGGGTACCGTGGCTATGGGTCAAGTGTTTCGTTGGGCTTGGCTCATGCACGGTACACATTAGGCAGGGCGGAGGAGTTGCGGCTATGCGCGGGGTATGTTTTGGCCCCGCGTATGCGTAATCTTCTTCGCGCCTGTGGCAAGGCCAGCGGACCTTCGGGTCGTAGTTTGGGGCTTGGTAGAGCCCGCGCCGTAGTCCGTGCCGTGGGCACACGTGGTGGTGTCCGTGCAACCCGACCCGGTCTTTGGGAACGCAGGGCTGGTTGCCGCGGAGGCTTCGTCAACCTCTGCGGGGGGTGTCTTCCAGCCCGTAAGTCTAACCTCATTCCGGCGTCACAGTAAGTCGCGGCCCAGACGGGTGTGCGGCGTTTTGTCTGCGGCGGGAAGTTGTCCGGTGGGACGTAGGATGGGCGGCCTTCAAGGCTGCGGGTCGCTTCAGGCGGCCGTCTTCGGCGACGGTGTTGTTGGCGCCGGGCGGGCTGAAGCCCCTTGTGTCCCCGCAACAGCAGCACCTTAGCCCGTGGCGGCGGAGTTTTCTCCGCCGGCCACACCCAAACGGTCCTTTTCAGGACCAGCGGACCCTCCCTCTTGGGTGGGTCGTGGCTTGCGGGCCTTCAAGGTTCGCGGGGGACGGCGGTAGGGGTGGGAACCCTGCCGTATCCAACGTCTCCAGAGATGGGGAGGAAAGCCTGCGGGCGAGTACTCCATCCCTCCGGGGAGTGGTGGAGGCCGATTTCGGCCGTGCTGCGGGGCGGATGCGGACGTCTGCGATGAGCTCCCCGCGTCCGTCCTCGTATGCAGCCTCCTGTCTGGGGAAGCGACGGTTTTTAGTGGGTAGGGCCCCCACTCTGGGGGAGGAGTCCCACATAACCCCGGTGCTTCCCAAAAGTGCCGGGGTATGCGTAACGCATTTTCCGTCGTTTAAAAAAAAAAAAAAAAAAAAAAAGGTTAGGTTAGGTTAGGTTAGGTTAGGTTAGGTTAGGTTAGGTTAGGTTAGGTTAGGTTAGGTTAGGTTAGGTTAGGTTAGGTTAGGTTAGGTTAGGTTAGGTTAGGTTAGGTTAGGTTAGGTTAGGTTAGGTTAGGTTAGGTTAGGTTAGGTTAGGTTAGGTTAGGTTAGGTTAGGTTAGGTTAGGTTAGGTTAGGTTAGGTTAGGTTAGGTTAGGTTAGGTTAGGTTAGGTTAGGTTAGGTTAGGTTAGGTTAGGTTAGGTTAGGTTAGGTTAGGTTAGGTTAGGTTAGGTTAGGTTAGGTTAGGTTAGGTTAGGTTAGGTTAGGTTAGGTTAGGTTAGGTTAGGTTAGGTTAGGTTAGGTTAGGTTAGGTTAGGTTAGGTTAGGTTAGGTTAGGTTAGGTTAGGTTAGGTTAGGTTAGGTTAGGTTAGGTTAGGTTAGGTTAGGTTAGGTTAGGTTAGGTTAGGTTAGGTTAGGTTAGGTTAGGTTAGGTTAGGTTAGGTTAGGTTAGGTTAGGTTAGGTTAGGTTAGGTTAGGTTAGGTTAGGTTAGGTTAGGTTAGGTTAGGTTAGGTTAGGTTAGGTTAGGTTAGGTTAGGTTAGGTTAGGTTAGGTTAGGTTAGGTTAGGTTAGGTTAGGTTAGGTTAGGTTAGGTTAGGTTAGGTTAGGTTAGGTTAGGTTAGGTTAGGTTAGGTTAGGTTAGGTTAGGTTAGGTTAGGTTAGGTTAGGTTAGGTTAGGTTAGGTTAGGTTAGGTTAGGTTAGGTTAGGTTAGGTTAGGTTAGGTTAGGTTAGGTTAGGTTAGGTTAGGTTAGGTTAGGTTAGGTTAGGTTAGGTTAGGTTAGGTTAGGTTAGGTTAGGTTAGGTTAGGTTAGGTTAGGTTAGGTTAGGTTAGGTTAGGTTAGGTTAGGTTAGGTTAGGTTAGGTTAGGTTAGGTTAGGTTAGGTTAGGTTAGGTTAGGTTAGGTTAGGTTAGGTTAGGTTAGGTTAGGTTAGGTTAGGTTAGGTTAGGTTAGGTTAGGTTAGGTTAGGTTAGGTTAGGTTAGGTTAGGTTAGGTTAGGTTAGGTTAGGTTAGGTTAGGTTAGGTTAGGTTAGGTTAGGTTAGGTTAGGTTAGGTTAGGTTAGGTTAGGTTAGGTTAGGTTAGGTTAGGTTAGGTTAGGTTAGGTTAGGTTAGGTTAGGTTAGGTTAGGTTAGGTTAGGTTAGGTTAGGTTAGGTTAGGTTAGGTTAGGTTAGGTTAGGTTAGGTTAGGTTAGGTTAGGTTAGGTTAGGTTAGGTTAGGTTAGGTTAGGTTAGGTTAGGTTAGGTTAGGTTAGGTTAGGTTAGGTTAGGTTAGGTTAGGTTAGGTTAGGTTAGGTTAGGTTAGGTTAGGTTAGGTTAGGTTAGGTTAGGTTAGGTTAGGTTAGGTTAGGTTAGGTTAGGTTAGGTTAGGTTAGGTTAGGTTAGGTTAGGTTAGGTTAGGTTAGGTTAGGTTAGGTTAGGTTAGGTTAGGTTAGGTTAGGTTAGGTTAGGTTAGGTTAGGTTAGGTTAGGTTAGGTTAGGTTAGGTTAGGTTAGGTTAGGTTAGGTTAGGTTAGGTTAGGTTAGGTTAGGTTAGGTTAGGTTAGGTTAGGTTAGGTTAGGTTAGGTTAGGTTAGGTTAGGTTAGGTTAGGTTAGGTTAGGTTAGGTTAGGTTAGGTTAGGTTAGGTTAGGTTAGGTTAGGTTAGGTTAGGTTAGGTTAGGTTAGGTTAGGTTAGGTTAGGTTAGGTTAGGTTAGGTTAGGTTAGGTTAGGTTAGGTTAGGTTAGGTTAGGTTAGGTTAGGTTAGGTTAGGTTAGGTTAGGTTAGGTTAGGTTAGGTTAGGTTAGGTTAGGTTAGGTTAGGTTAGGTTAGGTTAGGTTAGGTTAGGTTAGGTTAGGTTAGGTTAGGTTAGGTTAGGTTAGGTTAGGTTAGGTTAGGTTAGGTTAGGTTAGGTTAGGTTAGGTTAGGTTAGGTTAGGTTAGGTTAGGTTAGGTTAGGTTAGGTTAGGTTAGGTTAGGTTAGGTTAGGTTAGGTTAGGTTAGGTTAGGTTAGGTTAGGTTAGGTTAGGTTAGGTTAGGTTAGGTTAGGTTAGGTTAGGTTAGGTTAGGTTAGGTTAGGTTAGGTTAGGTTAGGTTAGGTTAGGTTAGGTTAGGTTAGGTTAGGTTAGGTTAGGTTAGGTTAGGTTAGGTTAGGTTAGGTTAGGTTAGGTTAGGTTAGGTTAGGTTAGGTTAGGTTAGGTTAGGTTAGGTTAGGTTAGGTTAGGTTAGGTTAGGTTAGGTTAGGTTAGGTTAGGTTAGGTTAGGTTAGGTTAGGTTAGGTTAGGTTAGGTTAGGTTAGGTTAGGTTAGGTTAGGTTAGGTTAGGTTAGGTTAGGTTAGGTTAGGTTAGGTTAGGTTAGGTTAGGTTAGGTTAGGTTAGGTTAGGTTAGGTTAGGTTAGGTTAGGTTAGGTTAGGTTAGGTTAGGTTAGGTTAGGTTAGGTTAGGTTAGGTTAGGTTAGGTTAGGTTAGGTTAGGTTAGGTTAGGTTAGGTTAGGTTAGGTTAGGTTAGGTTAGGTTAGGT